>JAFJYJ010000020.1:0-9657956 GCA_019022615.1 Acacia melanoxylon | reverse complement strand
AAAAAAATTATACTGCTTTTGAAAATGGGATGTTTCAAAACAAAGGAGGAAAAGGCTATCTAATGATTCAACAAAATGCATTAAGACTCATTTAAAACGAAATTACAAGCATATAATGCCCCCCACTTTTTGTTTTTGCCCCTATTAGTTTGGGTTGGGTAGGAGAAGTAGGGCAAGCATATGCTCATGGCATAGTTTTATAGATTAGTATAAAATGACATAGCTTGAATGCCCCCACCTTTTTGTTTTTATTACACCATTCTTTCCACAGCAATATCTCATAGATATATCAATACATG
This sequence comes from Acacia melanoxylon, assembly GCA_019022615.1. Lineage (NCBI taxonomy): Eukaryota > Viridiplantae > Streptophyta > Magnoliopsida > Fabales > Fabaceae > Acacia > Acacia melanoxylon. Next base: position 9,657,657 of record JAFJYJ010000020.1, on the reverse strand, counting down.
ACATAGCTTTATATATTACTATAAAATGAGCCTTAAAATTTAATAGTAAACAATCGGGAGTAGGATCAGCATATGTAGAGTTGTATCCAAAAAAAAAAAAAGTATCAAAGTATATATAGAAATATTTTTTTGTTTTGATGATTTTTTTAAAAAAATTATTTCATTCATTCATATTTTTCACATAATTTTATGTTTTCGTGTTGCATGGCATTATTTTGCAAGTTTCAATCATCTATGAAAGTTGATTTAACTCTAGATTAGAAAAAGAATTTGATAATCTAGAGGAAGCATGTAGGTTCTTGAATGAATATGCTTGTAATAAAGAGACTTAAGGTTTTTTCTTATTTAGGTTTAAACATTTTAGAAGAGATGTATACATAGAATTAGATTTGTATTTAAACTCTTAAAAAAATTGCATTGTTAAAATATAGGAAAATAAATATTAAATTTTAAAAATTACTAAGTTATAATAAAAAATTTGATTTGATACTACCCTTTTACAAAAATTTAATTACCATTCTCCCTTGTCAAAGATGGTTTTTAAAATCGAATGGACTAATCGAAACGCGAACCGGACATTTGTCCTGTCGATTGATGTGAAACCCGAGAAAAAAAGTCGATTAGCGAAACTCGGTCATGACTGTAATCAAGGGGTTAGACGGTGTCATGCAGCAGATTGTTTGTTTGAAACTCCAAATCGGCGTAGAAGGATCGGAGATTCAGATCAATAGGAAGGCTGAAGAAGAAGAAGAAAGAGAAAATGGACTGAGAGAGAAAAGGTTGAAGAAACCTAAGACTAATGGGGACCATTTATTTTTGGTTTTCTCGCATCACTTGCCGTCGATAATAAAGGTTCATGAAGGAGTCTCTGGGAGGTGAGCCTTGAAAGTCGAGTCTAAAACATATGTTAACGGAGGCTCACTCGAAAGAAAAAAGAGAGTGCATTTCCTTTATTTTCTCATACTAACTTTAGTCCTAATTATAAGACCGTGTTTATTTATATATTTTTTTGAAAAGATTAAGAAAACTAAATAAATTATTTAATCATATTATATATTGTGTAACCCAGGGGCGGAGCTAGGAATTGCAACTACGGGGGGCAAAAATTATAGAATAGAATCTAGATATTCATGAAATTGAATCTAAGACTTATAAATATTTCAAGAAGTTTATTTTAGTCCCTCCATGAAACTTTTAGTAGGGACTAAAATGAATTTATTAAAAATTTTATAAGGCCGAAAAATGCAATTTCTTAAAAATTTGGGTCTTTTTCTACAATTTAGAGGAGCGGGGACCACCCTAGCCCTCCCCTCCCTCCACCCCCGATGTAACTTTAGATTATATATTATTTTATTAGTCAAATTAATTATTTTTGAGGAAAAATAAAAATAAAAATAATTTAAAGTAATTTAATTAAATTCCTTACTTAAAATAAAATAAAATAACTTCAAAGAAAAACTAGTACACCGCATTTAATGGAATCACTTTCCTTAAAGGATAGGCAAGGAGAGCTCTTCTCCGGACTGTCGAATCGATCCTGGACAATTCGGTCTTATCTTATTTTTACTTTATATTTTTTTCTCAAAAATATTATTTTAATGGGTAGAGAATCTAAAATAAAGATAATCTCTCAACTAACATTTTTTCAAAAAATGATTTTTATTTTATTTTAAAAGAGGCGGTTAAAAAAAAATTTGACGGTCCAAATCGGATGGGTAGATGGTGCCCGAAAGTGGTTCCATGTGGTACATTTCTCATATACTACATTTTCTATTTAATAAAAATACTAATAATTAAATATACATATTTAATTAGATTAGATTATTTTAATCATAACCGATTCAATCCACGAATTGATCCCGATTTAACCTATTGACCCTTAAATTAATATTTTGACTGACTTGCGATCCAATTTTCAACACCTTGCTTGTGATGCTTCAAACCTTTTATGGGAAGATTTGGATGACAATATGACACTTTTCTGTTTGGCCAACGACAATATGACACTTGGTTCACTAACCATCATATCTCCCATAAAATCAAGACCCTAACTAAAGGGCGTCTTCCCAAGTTTTTGGGCTTGTTTATGTTTGGATCTTTCTCATAATTAATTATAAGGATTAAAATTAAAATCATGATTTTCTTAAAAAACAGTGAAACATTTATGTAGATAAACTAATCATGAATTCAAAATCAAACATTCTTATTCATATCAAAATCAATTATAAATCTAAAATTGCAATTATCTCATAAGTTATCAAACACTGTATATATACAAAAATCCTTGATTATGAACTTAAAACCATGATTTTGAGTTCATAATTGATTTAAAGGGTTAATATAATCTTTAATTTTTAAGTTTGTCATCATTTTAATTTTAGTTTTTCAAGTTTTAAACTATATGTTTGGTTCCTTAACTTTCATTCTATTAAAAACATTGATCCCTATAATTTAATAAAAACTTGGATCATTTTGCTTTTTAAGAATCCAAAACCCATGATTTGAAACTTGATAAACTAAAACCAAAATGATGGTATATTTATGAGATTAAAGGTGGTATTAACCCTTGATTTAATTTAGATAGGTATAAAGATATTTGATTTTGAGTTCACAATTTGTTGTAACATGTATAAAGGTGTTTGAACTTTTCAAGAAGGTCATGGTTATGACTTTCTTCAGTGTGTTAGGATTAACGTTTCTTGCCTCAACAAATGCCTTGGAAATATAAAAGTTAAATTGGATCATTGATTGATGTTTCGGATAGTGTTTCTAACATCTAGTGCTTGTTTAGATTATGTTTAATATCTAAAGTGCTTATTTACATAAATCGAGATAAAACTTATTTTATATATTTATCTCGTATATTATAAATCACGATTGAAAAGTTACTTTTAAATGCTCCATCGTTATTTGCTTTGAAACACGCCATAAAAGAGAAGCAACCTTGAGGTCAAAGTACTACTCTCCCGTTCGTATATATAAGAACTTTTCAACCAAATTGTGAGATTCTAAAAAACAATTAAAAGCACGTAAATGTAATAATTATGTAGGAAATTTCATTTTTTTTAAAGAATGCTCCAATTTATAAATGGGTGAGAGAGAGAAATAATGAGAAAAGGATAGAAGAAATGTATGTAATATAATAATTAATTGATGGTAAAATGAAAAAAACAAAGAGTGTATTTATTATTGAGACAAACTCAAAAAGGATCTTATTCTAGATTCTAGGGACAAACCTATTCAAAAAAAATGCCTCTTGGGGAGCATATTTTTTTATTATAAAATCTCCAAGAAGCTATTTACTATAGAGCCAAAGTAGTATATTAAAAAAAAAAAAAAAAAAAAACCCTCCTACGGTCTCTATTTATGAGATCTCATTTCTTTGATTAGGCTTGTCTCTTTTATAAAATCCTCTTTAAGGACTAATAAATAGATTTTTACCTATTTTATCTTTAATTGATTTCATATATTGCATTAATTAAAATGTTGACTCATTCCTTTTATTCTATCAACATCATTTTTCCCCATACATTCTCTTTCATAATTTTCAAAATTATTAATCTCTCTTCGTTTATAAATAAGAGCATATTTTAAATAAAAAATATATATTTCATACCTATTTATTACTTTTAATTTATTTTAATTATTTTCTTGAATATCTCAATTCGTTTAAAAGAATCTTATATTTAGGGATGGATGGAGTAGTATATTTTTGAGCTAAAATAATCACTTAATTATGATCTATTCAAAAGAATTTATGGAAATTAGGAAGATATTGTCCTTGGGAGGTATTCCATGAATCCTCAGTAAAGGGAGTCTTCTCATAGCCGAATCTGCTGATGTTTCTAACATTGCTTGAGCGTATGTGTAATTTTTTGCAAAAATAATTACTATGATGTTCCAAGGAATGAATATAATCACACAAAAAAGTTCCATAAATAGTTAGCAGTGTGAATCAGTTGTCATTTATTGCACATCAGAATTTGTCAATACATGCTGCCCACTTTTGTGTGTGACTTGTTAGTGATTATTGCATTTCTTTGTCTTTGGGACCTCATATTGATTTTCCCTAAATTTTTACTGCTTAATTATCATTCTTTATGTGAATTATCGTATCCCATTGTTTTTTGACGTTTCAATGTGTTTCTTATTTGTGTTGTTTGAATATAATTAAAGGTATCCTCGAACACCAGGATATGGACGAAAGAGCAAGTGGAATGATGGAAACCTATTGTGGATGTTGTTCATGACAAAGCTGGTATCTTCTTTTGTCAACTTTGGTGTAACAGCCCCTAATTTCAAGTCCATTATGATGTCCAATTATATTCCTAGGTCTCTTGTTAATCTAACCAATGTATAATTATCAAAGTGAAGGTGTTAACAGATCTGAGTGAGTCACAACAGAGAGTATGCATAACGTTTAGATGAATGAGTAATCGATAACATATGCCCGGATATAACCGGTTATAATTTAAATTCCCGAGGAATATAAGCGTGATATAACTTAAGAATCGGTAATAGTCACGATTAATCCCGTTGGAGGATTTTAGTTATACAATTATCCCGAATTATCAGTCGAATAGTTAGCTAATACAATCCAAAACATTAGAGTCTAAAATTCAAACTTAATTAAATCCCTCCTTGGTCTTCTTCAACTACTCCAGCTGCACAGCCTTACTTCATGATCCAGAGCATCTCCCTGAATCTTTAGGTATCACTGAGATTCAGTGATCATATGAATCCCAGGATAACGACTAATCTCACATTCAAAGTGTAAATCATGCATGACAAGTATTTCATATATTGCGAAATAAAAGAAAACATTCAGCTAACACACCGCTACCCGACTACATAACACACAACACATGCATCGTTAACTTAGTGAAAGCACTTGCAAGTGCCACGTGTCCCAAACATGAATCATTAGCGCTAGGAAAAATAGGCATGCAAGCATTATCATATAAAACAATAATCCACATCCAAATTTGAATAAAACGCGAGACTCGCATACAAACCCAAAATAATCCACAATACATGAACATACAAGGCATATATAAAAACACAAGGAATTGGAGATTAAGTTACTAATCTCAACTTCGCGAATAAATACAATCTCCGGTGTTAGAAACTCGAACTTCTTCAATGTCCTAAAGTAAAATCATTGTAACTATTAATTCCCCTTCTATTTATTATTTATTAATAATTGCCCTTGCTAATAGTAATATTATTTATTTATTTTAGTGTTATTATTATTACTATTATTATTCTATTATTAGTTAAACAGAGGCTATTCCAATATTAAATACGTCATCAATACTTTAAATTAGGAGTTTAAATAAATATTGCACCATGAAAATATGCTTTATTATATGTGTGTGTGACCATTTTTCCAATCATCTCCATGTGCAGCGTTAATATCAATAAAACTTTGGTTTCAATCATATATACACATACACACACAACGTACAAAGTTTCCTACATGTACCTATATTTTGGGTTTAATATATATATATATATATATATATATATATATAACAAGACAGCCAGCTTCTTATATATTTTTTTCAAATGCAATGATATATATATATATATATATAACAAGACATAAACATAAAAGAAATCTGATATCGATCTGGAAGAAGTTGTTGTCAGTTAATTTGCAAGACTCGCTATAGTACGGTATTTGTTCCTACTAATCATCCACGCCAATGAAGCTGTGCGTGCGTTTGGGTCTTGGTGGGGTAGTACTGTTGCAACATTATTCCCATATGAAGGAATGAACTATAAAGTTGAATGTTGTTTCCACTACTGCTCATACACAAAACCTTTTACACTCATGATATTACCCACGGAATCAGATTCCCTACCTATCCAAAGGATAGGCAGGGGGAGCAGAATCTCATCTCAGCGTCCCGATGAGATCACGAACGCGGCAGATTTTTTATTTTTTTACTTTTTATTTTTTAAAAAAAAATTATTTTAATTGGTAGAGAATCTAAAATAAAGATAATCTCTCAACTAACATTTTTTCAAAAATGATTTTTTAATTTAAAAATTACTAAAATAAAAAATATTAAATCTGGCCAGTCCAGATCTCATCCTGACGGTCCAGATGAGACAAGAGTCTCCCTGCCTATCCAAAGGATAGGCAGGGAAACCGGTTCCTATTACCCACACACACTACACACACCTTGTCATTGTACACCATCACCTCTAAGTTACATCTATATGTTATCTTTCACGTGACACACGTTTACTACTTACCTTAACACACACTCTAGTTATCATACCTCACATAGTCATTTTTCTGACTTTCATAACACGCACAATCACACATTCACATATAATCACTTTTACATACTACACACATTTTCCCACTACTATCTTCACTTACTACAACACACGACCACACTGATTTAAGCCTTAAGCTTATCCTCTTCCGACACTATTTTATATATATATATATATATACACATCAGTAATATATATAAATATATACACACACACAGTGCAAAAGAACAAGTTCGAAGACGCAAACTAAAAATGGTCCCTGTTTTCAGTTTTTATTTAGCAACAACTCTCATGGCTTAATACTTAATTTGCGTTGGAAGACTGAGAGAAACCAAAAGGAAAGGACCCGATGATTTACCTTCAGTTCTGGCTTGCGATATTCACCGACGACCAACCCCTGTTTTCGGAGCCTTTTCACAGAGGAGGTTTGAGCAAGTAAATTCACGGTTTCACTCTCTCTCTTTCTTTCTTGTTCTCATTTTTCAGTTCTAGTTGATCAGATAACATGAGTAAGGAAGAACCAAAGAGCATGGATATATATATATATATATATATAAAACACACGCATGGTCTAGTCCGAGAAGAAATATGCAACGATATATAGCGTTGAGCTCGAGGGGCGGAGGGGGTATGGGAGGTCTGGATTTGCTGATAGAAGAAGCATGGTGCTGCTGTTGCGTGATCCCGTGGAAGTCGCCGTGTGAATCTCCCTTTCGGTGCTTATGTGATATCTCTGAGATGTTGCTAACATCTTTATCTGCTTAATGTGTTTCGGCTGAATGGATATTAGAAAAGTATGAATATATATAAATATATATATATATAAATATATATATATATATATATATATATATTGCTGCTCTACATATCTGTCACGGTTTGGGCTCAAGAGAGGAGAAATGACAAAATGAGGTGGACTTTGTGTCTCAATGCCTATGGCCCAAAGATGGTTAAACATATGACCAATAGTTTTGTTGTCATTCCTTTCCTCTTCACAGCGTGTTTAATGCATTCAAAAAGTGGAGACATTCTTATCAAAAAAATAAGTGGAGACATTGGGTTGGGTCTTATATTGTTCATGGGCTAAAAATAGAGATATAAAATTGAGGGAACATTGGTCTGTCAAAATAAAAGAAAGATGTATTGGGCTGGTTGTGAGGCCTAATAAAATTATCTTACTTGACACTTCAAGATTTTTATTTGTAACAAGATCATGTGTTTATTTAGTTGAAATTATTGGATAATCATGGAAAATAAATCATTAATTTCCTATAAGGATTTTTCCTTCTCAATAAAATATAAATTCTAAAATTTTTAGGCCTAAATTATTCCTTACTTGAATTTATTCTTTTCTCGAAAATTTCAAGAAAAGAAAGAAAAAAGAAATAAGCCTTTATTTCAAATAATTAACTTTATAACTATTTCAGGTCACATTTCATAATTTAATTTCCATATAATATACCTATTTCAAATCCCAGAATTTGAGATGTTACATTTGACACGTTGGAAGGGTTTCAAGTTCAGATACTCATATTGTATTTGGACTTAAATATAAGTTCTCAATCCATTTTATCCTATATTCATCATTTTTCTTTAAACTAATTTATCTAACTTACAAATTGATATATAATTTGATGTTACATAAGAGTATTTTAGGGAGATCATCCTGTGGCATTGTTTTAAACTAACAAATTTATTTCATTTCCTTAATCCACCCAAATTCGTGAAGTAGATTTTATATTAAAGATCATACATAGCGTAGTATACTGTTTAATTACCTCGTATCTTCTTCTTCTTCTTCCCTACTACCTCATATTTTTGAACCTGTCACTGAATTTTGAACCTACAATATCTTGTATACACAAGGGAGTTGCTCCATAAATTCAAAGTAACGGTATTGATGTTGCACAATATACACCTCCAAGAAGGCTAAGAACAGATTAAATTCTTTAAATCATCAATCACTTCATACTTGCTGCCATAAATACTATATATGGAAGTCGATACGTATCTTCTTTTTGTGTGTGTAATTTTTTCATTGATCCAAATCATAACAGTTTCAACCAAGTTTTACGTGAGCTATACGTCAAGAGCCTGACAAAACTCTCCTCCAAATGTTGTCACAAATCATATCACTTTAACAATAATAAATATAATTAAGTAATGCCTTGAAAAAAGCAGGTAACATTATAAATAAGCTATATGTGCAAAGATTCTCTTCATAATATGAATATATGATTCAAATTATATATTTTCTTTTCTCGTTTTAACACATTGTACAGGCTATAATTCAACAAGTTTATATAAGTACAATCTCAGTCTTTCTAGCTAGCCAAATCTCATTTACGCTTAAGGAAGTAGCATCTAATTAATCAATCTGTCAGATTTGTAACATCCCATTTTAACAGCGGATTTTTTTTTAAAAAAAAAATCAATCAGAGTAGAGCATTGGAGCGAGTGAGTAACTGAGCCATAATAAAACATTCAACCATAGTGTAATAGTAACGATACAATCATCCAAGTGTTCAAAAGAAAATACATAGACGGTAAGTAAATCTCCGTCTCGAAGCCTACTCCTACCGCTTGCCCCTATCTCCAATCCTTGGTCCTCCCGACCACGAAGCTACGGTGAGATCCAATTCCCATTTGGATCTCGAGTAACTATTAACCTTATGCTCAAATAAAACGTATATGGACAACGAGATATTCATAACAATACGGCGGATTTCAACACATAAGCACAAAGCGGATGTATGATCAATACTATGACAGAACATAAGCACAAAGCAGTATGTAAAGTCCCACAACATGTCTGCACATACCCAGTGCCACGATCACAACACGTGTCCTCAGCACTAGGAAAACTCATACGGTATTACCAATACTATAACCCGTGTAAACTGTATGTATAATTGATGACCCTAGACAGAGCCTCAGTCTATGAACGTATCTATCGCATATATGTATATGAGTAGCACAGAGTTAGGGTTACAGTACACGTCCGTACCTTCGTTGACGGTACTTCGGTACGTTTGACGGATAACGGTACTTCTGAAGGAAAACGGTACGTTTGATAGCGGTACGATAGTGGTACGTGATCGCAGATATCCTATAAGGATAATATCACATTTATCAATATCCAACATCATAACAGGCATATTAGGTACAAATTACCATTTTGCCTCTAGTTTTACTAATCGGTGAAATTTCGCCAGAGCTTCGCTACTTCGACTCTAATCTTCCAAAATTTTGCCATATTTCTTCCTCCAATATATTTTTGAAATAAATATCATATTTACCCCTAAAACATGATATCTAAACTACCTTGGCAAATTAAAGATCTACCTAGCATTTCTACTATAACTACCGAAAGAACTACTAAAGCTTAAGACTAAGGACCAAGAAATTACCCGGGCTTTGCTACACTTTCTCCGGACTCCTCCTTCTCTCTAAAATCTCTCTCTATTTCGAAAATAGCTCAAGGATTTGGTGTGAGGATTTGAAGTGAATGGAAAGGCTATTTATAGGAAAACTTGAGACACTATTCACACTTTTTCATATCGAACTTCAACCGTCGGATCTAGGGTTTTTGCATGGATCCATCTTGGCCCTTGGATCCACTCTAGCCGACCTCCTCTTCTCCTTTTAGGAGAAGTTTCCTACATCACCATGATGTCACCTTGTTGCTTTATGGTCTTGTACCGATAAAGCTCCTTGTTCAGTGTTCTAATCGCGTAATCTAACACAATCTCAAAAATCCGACAACATAGCCTTGAAGCTCTATTCTTCCTCTTTCAAAATACTTGGTTTAACTAAATTTTTGATCCCATTAAGGGTATTCCGTATAGTCTGCTGAACATTTTCGGATAAACGCCGTCGATTCTGAGTAAATGACTTCCGTAACACCAACTTCAACTCGGGTAAAAATTCACTTGTTTATAATATGTCCTTATCTCGAAACCTAGTTCATGGTTTTCTAGATAGGATTTATTTTCCATTGGTTCTCGTTTCTACTATCTGCCCTTTTCCTTTTTCATCTGATCTCTTAATCATTCCACCGGTTTCAAAAATGACTTCGGAGACAGCCCACTCCGGGATAAAATTATACTCGTTTATAATTGTTCCTGATGTTAGATACTTAGTTCACCTATTTTGAGATAGGATTTAATTTCTATCGGTTCTCATTCATCCCACTGGTCTTTCTACATAATATCCCATTTATATTATTATTTAATTAATAAATATCATGATATTATTTTTGAAAAAACCTTAACCCTTTTCACACTTGAATTTCGCCGCCCCATTTTTTAATTTATATTTATTTTTTAATTACTTTAATATTAGATTTAATTAGAAAGCTTAATTAGGGTTTAATCCTATTATTAGCAATTTTTTAGGATTTAGGGTTTTCATGTACTTAATCTCATACATTTTTTCTTAATCTTTTCCAATTAATTAGCAAGTATACTTTATGCTAACCTTAGCCATAAACTTCTATTTTAAGGGTTTTACATAATTTACACTGGATATTCTCTTATTCAAGCTTAAACAATTAGCCATTAATTACTTAATTAATCACTTACTAATTGTTGATAATTTTATTAATTAGGATTAATCATTTTCTCACAACTATTTCACTGACATTGGTATTTTATGTCCCATGCATTATATTAAAAATCATGGGGCCATTTAGGGCTCCCAAAAATAATATTAAATTTTGCCTCATTATTTTTCAAGGAAAATGTTCCCATAAATTCCTAAAATTAGAGACAACATACTTTCTAATTTTTAACAAATATTTTATTGCCTCTTGAGATTTATCATAATATTTTCAGGCCATTTTATGCCCCATAAATGCATTTTATGGATTTTAGCTCTTTATCTCTTCTAATTTCCATAGAAATTACCTTAGAAAATATGATAATTATAACTTATTATTTGAGACCATAAATTCACCTATCAGGAATAGTCATTTTATGTATCTCAATAAGATTCCAGATTAACAAATATCCGGGTATTACAAGATTTGATCTTGATATCTCCTTCCATGGAAAATGAATGTGACATAGCATTTTCTTCACTTTCAAATAACCAGACAATTTGAACTGGGGGAAACCAAATTGAAATATTTGTTAATGAATATAAAATTGTTTACAAGGCAAAGTCAAAGGAACCTATATACATATACAGATACATATACACACATATATGTACGCACGCACAAACACACACATATATGTATATATGACATGTATGTTTGACGACATTGTAATCAAATGCAACAAATTTAATCAAAACAATTTATACTTTTGCAAAACGTAGGTTTTGATGGGTTGAGATTCATGATGCACATGGTTACCTTCTTGACCAATTTATAAAGGATCAGGTCAATGATCAAACCGATCAATATGGCGGATCACTAGAGAATCGGTGTTGATTTCCATTGGAGGTGGTTAAAGCTCATATCGATGAAGTAGGAGCATATAGAGTAGGAATTAGACTATCACCTTTTTCAAAATATTTGTGAATGTGAAGACTCCAATCCTCAAGAACTTGGCCTATACATGGCCAATTCACTAAACAAATATGGCACTTTGTACTGCCACATGGTAGAGCCAAGAATGAAGACTATGGGAGAAAAAGATGAGAGTGATCCACACAGTCTTGTGCCAATGAGAAAAGCATTCAATGGAACATTTATGGTGGCCAGAGGCTATGACCAGAGAGATGGCAATGATGAGGCGGTGGTGGAGGATAGGGCAGATCTCGTCGCCTATGGATTTGTTGTTCTTGGAAAATCTAGATTTACCAAAGAGATTTGACCTTGATGCTCCTCTCAACAAGTACAATAAAGAAATGTTTTACACTTCTGAACCTGTGGTAGGGTATACTGACTACCCATTTCTTGAAGCTAGTTATTAAGGTTGTTTTCTTAAGGGCCAAAAAGAATCTTGTTTGGTACCTGCATGCTTGCTTCAGGTTGAAGTTAATGAGATCTTAGGTGACAATATAATCTTGTGACTTGGAAACACCAAGACGATGAGGATTCTCCAGTTCCCAAATACGTTATTCCCAATGAAGATCTGAACTATTCTCATGTCAGGTTCATAAGCAATTTTATCTTGCAAGTAACCACTCAAAAGTGCTGAGTATTCGGAAGTTTTTTGAAGAGCAATCTTGCCCCTAAAGTGTTAAAAAGAGAGCAAATTTGCATTAACTGTTAAAAACCTAAAATTGACTATTTAAAAAAATAACGTTGAAAGTTAACATTTTTAACAACATGGGGAAAAATTGCTACATTTTAGTTATTAAAAACAAACAAACAAATTCGTCTTAACTGTTAAAATCTAACATTGACTATTAAATTGACGTTGAATGTTATTACCTCCGGTTCTAATTATAAGAACATTTTTGTAGTGCAAATTGCACTACAAAAGTGTTCCTATAATTAGGACTGAAGGGAATAGCATTTTGAACAAGAAGGAAAAATTGCTATATCTTACTCATTATTTCGATGACAAAATTACTCATCGAAAAACTTCTGGATACCAAACACTTTGAGTGGTTACTTCCGGAGCAAAATTGCACATTTATCCTTCTCATATCAATCACCTTCTCAATGAAGACCTTCAACTCATGATCCAATAGAGGATGATCACATAATAACTTCTGACCTCTCCTCTCAAACAAATTAATTGTGTTTGTTCTTTGTCGAGTCCCAGGGCATGATGTGACGAATGAGAGTGAATTTTGAAAACGGGGAGAGAGCAAATGAGTATTAATTATTAGAATACACGATTCATACGTCAGAAAATTAGAAAAAGGGTTGAAGCTATGTAATAATATTAAGAGAAGTTCTATCATTTGGTAAAGAAAAAGTAATAGAGAAATTATATATTAATTTGGCTTAAACTAGTTTAATACAAAGGCAAATATAATATATGCATTTTTCACTAAAAATAATTTAATATGTTATCAGAGTCATTCATTCTAGGACAGCAAAGGGTTTTTTTTTTTTTTTTTTTAAAATGAAGATAGTAGACTTGAGGCCTTTGAGACCGAAAAATTAAAAGGTACAAGGCTAGACAATGTAAAAAAATAAAATAAAATAAAATTTGAAGATTGAGAGACATTAGACTAAGAAAAAGTATAAGGCAAAGTTAAAAAAATGAATGAAAAATGGAAGAAAAAAAAGTAGAAGTAAAGATACTAGAATATAAGAGCCATGTCAACTAATTAAAAAAGGAATTATATAGTTAATATATATATATATATATATATATATATATATATCATTAATTCAATCAATTTTATTCCATCTTTATATTGCAAATCTTTATATTGGAAGGTGTAAGCTATTTTAATATAAAGATGGAATAAAATTGATTACGTTATTGACTCATTTATATATCTCTTTGTGTGTGTTATGAGTCAATAATCTAATCAATTTTATTCCAGGCTTAAGCTATTTTAATATAAAGATGGAATAAAATTGATTAAATTATTCACTCATTTATATATCTGTGTGTGTGTTACAGTTTTAAGGAAATATATTGACTCATTTATATATCTGTGTGTGCGTGTGTTAAGGAAGGTGTGATCAAATTGGCTTAAACTATTTTAATATATTGACTCATTTATATGTTTATGTGTGTGTGTTAAGGAAGGTGTGATAAATATTGGGGAGGCCAAATATATACTCATTAACTAATAAAAAAATTTATGATTAGAAAGGCGATCCTCGGGAGCTCCGCTAGGGCTCCGATCTACGACGCTCGAGTGCTCCGTCACCCACTATGCCGGAGAAAATGAGTGCCTCCTCCGGCCATGCGAGCGGGGAGGATGGTGAGGTACTGATGAGGGACAAACGGGAGGAAGGAAGCTGTCGAAAGAGGAAAGTAAGGGTTGCGAATGGTGAATTCTTAGGGGAGGAATCGACGAAAGCTAGAGAGGAGCAATGGATGAAACCGAATGAGAAAGAACAAGCGCCTAAGTCGTATTGCGAATCGCTTTTGCAGAATGTAAATTCCAGAGTATGCTGGTGGGAGTGGGAGAGAAGTGACGAGGAAGACGATGTAGGAGACTACGGAATTGGTACGGATTTTGCAAAAGTGCTTAATCCTAGCGATGGAATCAGCATGGATTACTCTAATCCGTTGTGTCCTGTTTTCAGCTTTAAGGAGAAGGAGAAAGAGGCTTATGAAGCCTTTTCGCGAACGTTGGTGGTCAAATTGTTGGGACGGCAACCTTCGTTTGGATTTATGGTTAAGAAGCTCAGGCAGATTTGGGAAAGGAAGGGCAAAATAGATGTATTTGATATTGCTAACGATTTCTACCTGATCAATTTTCAACACAAGGAGGATTACATGGAGGCATTGACTAGAGGACCGTGGGTGATATCCGAAGCTTATCTGAGTGTATCACGTTGGTGGCCAGATTTCAGTCCTATGAATGCAAAGATCGAATCAGTGATAGCTTGGGTAAGACTACGACTTGCTCCGCTCCCTATTTGATAAGAAATTCTTATTAAATTTGGGTAATTCAATTGGTAAGGCCATTAGGGATATACATACGGCACAAAGGGCTAGGGGAAAATTTGCGCGTATGTGTGTTGAGTTGGACCTCACTAAGCCGTTGGTTCCTAAGTTCAATGTGGAGGGCCAATTGTTAAGTGTGGTCTATGAGAGTTTGGGGCAAATATGCAATAAATGTGGGATGGTTGGACACACAAAGGAGAGCTGTAAGAATTTTCATAATAAAAAGAATAAGGATGGCATGGAGGTGGAGGACCCTCATGAACTCAAGGAAAAGAGGAAAGTAGGGGATGTGAAAGGGAGGTGTGGAAAACCGTACAAAGACCTACGAGGCTGAGAAGCAATATTATGGCAGCTCCGAATCCACAATCTGGTTCCAGATTTACTGTGCTTGATATGGAATCAGGTGAGGAGGAGAGTTTGAGAGGAAAGGAAGGTGTTCAGGAAAAGGGGAGTGTAGAAGAGGTGCAGATGAAGAGTCAATATCAGCAACGGAAACAAGGAAGGAATGAAGGGTTGGGAGAACCATACAGGGGAGTGGGGAGCACAAAAAATAGGAGCATGGGAAGGGCAGAGCAAGCTGGAAAGAATGAAAGGGATGGTAGGGGAAAAAGTGGGATCTTAGCAACTAAGGCTGTGAGCAACGTACATCAACGGCATGATGAACAACACGATCTTAAGCATGTGGGGGGTGTGCCTGGTATTACCCGTGAGAAGCATGGTGGGAAGATAGTAAACATGGCCGAGAAGGAGAATATAAACCCAGGAGATCCAATGGCCAGCGATATGAGGAAGGAAGACATGGCTACAGGAGAGCTACCAGACAGAGGGTCTGAGGCAATTTCCATTGAGAGTCTCGGCATGTGCATGGAAGAGGGAGGTGCCCCATCTGTTTCTATGAGATAGAGATACCTTACGGTCTTTGCTTACTAATTTGCATTAGTTTACAATGATGAAGATAGTAGTATGGAATAGTAGAGGTGCAGCGAGCAAGGGATTTGCAGCTATACTTAGAGACATGAAACGTAGATATAGGTTGGATTTAGTTGTGATTTTGGAACCTAGAATAAGTGGTAATCTTGCATCGAAGGTTATAAAGAGCTGGAGTTTCAAACATGCAGTGAGGATGGAGGCTGTGGGTTTTTCAGGGGGTATATGGTTAATGTGGGAGCTGGATGAGTTAGTTGTGGATGTTAAAATTATGAGTGAACAATTTGTTCACTGTAATCTAAGGTTGGGGGGAGAGGATTTGTGGTTTACAGCAGTTTATGCTCATCCTAATGAACAAAGAAGAAAGAGAGTTTGGGAATTGCTCCATGGTTTGGCGAGTGAAATTGCTGAGCCGTGGATGCTGGTGGGAGATTTTAATGAGATTAGGTCTCCAATGGAACAAAGAGGTGGTGGCAGAATAAATTAGGTGAGGTGCAATAAATTCAACCGATGGATTGAAGACTGTAACCTCATTGATATTGAGGCTAGTGGACCGTTTTTTACATGGAAGGGACCAAAATGGGATGGTCTAGAGAGAGTCTACAAGCGACTGGACAGATGTCTGGGTAATATCCACTAGCAGGAGAAATTTGAGGAGGCTGAGGTCAAAGTTATTCCTAGATTATGCTCTGACCACCATCCAATTCTGGTGGTGTTAAAAAGGGAGAGTAGGGGTGTATGTAAAAGACAATTCAGGTTTGAAGCTATGTGGCAAATGCATAGTAATTTTGAGGTTGTGTTGAGAAATAGGCGGAGGGAAGGGAGGAAATACACACTAATTTGGCAAACTTGCAGCAAGAGCTAATCAGCTGGAATAATGAAGTCTTTGGTAGAATTGAGGGCAGGAAAAGAAGGTTGCTAAATAGATTGAATGGAATTCAAATGAGTGTAAACAGACACATTAACCCTTTTCTAGTACAACTTGAAAAGGAGTTAGAGGAGGAATTAATGCACACGTTGAGGCAGGAGGAGGTAAGTTGGTTCCAAAAATCAAGGGGGAGGTGGTTGGAAGAAGGGGACCGTAATACGAGGTACTACCATACAAAGACTTTAACAAGAAGGAGGAATAAGGTAAAAATGCTCAAGAACAAAGGGGTGTGGATTGAGGAGGATGAAGAAATTGTGAGGTTGTTTCAAGATTTTTATAGCAATCTATTCCAAAAGGAGAATGATAGGATTTGGGTTGACACTAAACAAAAATGGGGGAAGGTAGAGGTGAGTAGGTGAAAGGTGTGAGTGTGGAGGTTAGGGAGGAGGAGGTTAGAAGAGCTTTTTTCGAAATGGGTGGGTTTAAGGCCCTGAAACGATGGTTATCCTGGTGTTTTTTACCAGCGGAATTGGAATGTTGTTGGTGAGTCCGTAGCTAGCTTTATTAAGGAGTTATGGAGGCATCCGGAGAAAATTGAGAACGTAAATGACACTTTGGTGGTGTTAATACCCAAGGTGGAGCATCCGAGAGGTAGTGAGCTAGTTCGGCCCATTGCTTTGTGCAATGTTATCTACAAGAGTCTTTCTAAGATATTAGTAAATAGGCTAAAGCCTCTTATGGATTGTTTGGTCTCACCGTATCAAACAAGTTTTATCCCAAAAAGAAGCATTCATGACAATATCATAGTAGCAAAAGAAATTGTCCATTCGTTAGGTAAAATCCAAGGAAAGAAGGGCTACATGGTCATTAAAATCGACCTTGAGAAAGCGTATGACAGAATGAGTTGGAGTTTCATTGCGAAGGTGTTGGAAGAGATTGGTTTTGATGATCAATTCAGGAATGTAGTTATGAATTGTGTAGGGTCTGTGAGGACAGCACTGATGTGGAATGGGGGAAAAAGGGAAGAATTTATACCTTCTAGGGGCTTGAGACAAGGATATCCCTTATCCCCATATCTGTTTGTATTAGGAATGGAAAAGCTTATGCACCTGATTTTAGATAGTGTAACAAATGGGCAATGGAAACCTTCGATTAGGGAGGAATGGAGTGGAGGTCTCTCACCTACTATTTGCAGACGATTTGCTGCTCATCTGTGAGGCAGATTTGGATCAGATGGATCTGATGATGGGTGTGTTGGAGACTTTTGGGATGGTTTCTGGTGAAAAAGTGAGTATACCAAAGACAAGTATATACTTCTTAAAGAATGTGGATAGAAGTGTGCAAAATGAACTCTATGCATACTCAGGGTTTAAAAGAAGGGATGATTTGGGGAGGTACCTGGGTGCATATTTGATGTCGGGTAGGGAGAATAAGAAAAAGTTTCAGTTCTTAATTGATAAAATGCAAAGAAAGTTAAGTAACTGGAAAAGGCAAACACTGTCTCTTGCTGGGAGGTGCACATTGGTTCAATCTGTCACTAACCAGATGGGGTTTTCACTATGCAGCATTCAGTCATACCTGATGGAGTGAGGAGGCAAGTGGAAAAAATGCAAAGGAATTTTATTTGGGGAAGTGAGGAGGGAAGAAGGAGGATACATGCTGTTAGCTAGGATATGGTGTGTAAAGAGAAGGAAAATGGAGGTCTAGGACTGAGAAGATGGGACGTTATGAATGAGGCTTTGTTGGGAAGGGTGGCTTGGAATATTATCTCTAAACCAAATAATTTGTGTTCTTTGGTGCTAAGTGGTAAGTATAGAAGGGGAAGGAATTTAGTGAAAGAATGTAAAGGGCTGAAGTCTGACTCTGAAATATGGAGAGCTTTGGCTAGAATATGGCCAAGAGTGTTAGAAAATTTATGCTGGGAGGTTGGGAATGGCAGTGAGGTTCGGTTTTGGGAAGATCAATGGTTAGAGGATGGTAGTAGGTTGAAGGAAAGGAGTATGGTTCAACTAACAGAAGAAGGAAAAGAAATCAAGGTAAGGGAGATGGTTAATGAGGAGGGCGAGTGGGATATGGAAAAAATTGGTAGGAGTGTCAATGAAGAAGGTAGGAACCTCATATTGACAGTGGTGCCTCCTAATGATCTGTTTGGAGAGGACATTGTGAGATGGGGATGTAGGATGCAGAATAGATACAATGTTTCTGCAATGTACCATCTACTGAGGAATGAACCAAAGTGTGGGGAGTTGGTGTGGAAGAGGTTATGGAAATGGAAGGGGCCTAGGAGAGTGCAAGTGTTCCTATGGATTGCTATGCATGATAGGCTATTAACAAGTGAAAGGAGGAGTAGGATTATGGGTGGAAATGCGCATTGTTACAACTGCAATATTAATGAGAACCTGATGCATGTTGTAACATCCCATTTTCAAAAGCAGTATATTTTTTTTTCATCAAAGTAGAGCATCGGAGCGATTGAGTAACTGATACATATATTTATAAATGCCGTAAGTCTGGCTGATTTACAAAAATGGTACAATGACCGAGAGTTTTTAAAGTGAATAACAACAAAAGTGTCTTCCCGAATATCATGCCGTGTCAACGAGAAGAGATCTTCGCCGGATCTCTATGCGGCCCGCTTGCCTTTCTCCTCGCCCTCGGTCCTCCCGAACTCCGACGCTATGTTAAGAGGCGAGGTCCAATGCACCGGACCCCGACCAATGTAACGGTTAACCTCGTGTTTACATACATCATATAAGTACTACGAGATATTCATGGAATTTTGACGACACTTACTACGTTCAAAGTAGGGTATACATAATCGATATATATGGCAATAACAATACAAATCGGATGTAAGGTTAAGGCACAAGGAGAAATGTACATGATCGGATATGCACGGCAATAACAATACGGTCGGATGTAAGGTTAAGGCACAACGGACATTGGACATAATCGGATATGGACGGCAATAACAATACGAATCGAGATGTAAAGTTAAGGCACAACAGCGAAAATACAGCATGATGAGAGGAAAATACATATATGCATACAATAACCATCGAGTTAGTGTTACGACGCGAACGTACCTTCGTTGTCGACTACGGTGCGTTTTACGGAAAACGGTAATTTTGACACGGGTGAAACAAAGCAGTACGACGGCGGTACAACAGTCCGATTATCTTAGATATCCTATAAGAATAACATTTATCAACTTCTAACACTATAACGAGGCATTTTAGGTGAAAATTACCATTTTGCCCCTGAACCCCTAATCGGCGGAATTTCGCCAGAGCTTCGCTGTTTTGACTCTAATCTTCCAAAATTTTGACAGATCTTTTCCCTCATCATATTTTCGAAATATATATCATATTTACCCCTAAATATGATCTCTAGAATATCTTGAAAAATTAAAGATAAATCTAGCATTCCTACTATATCTACCGAAAGAACTACCGAAACTAAAGACTAAGGACCGAAGAACTTACCCAGCACTTCGCTACTCCTTCTTGCTCTGACTTCTCTCTAACTTCTCTCTAGAAATCTCTTAGAATTGGTGAAGAATGAATGAAGAGGTGAAGGGCTATTTATAGAAAAACTCTATGGATTTCAACCGTCGGATTAACTTTTCATCAATGGCTAAGATGATGAAGATGTGGCTTCATGTAGACCAAGCTTCCTCCTTCATTCTCCACCACAAAAATGTCCCATGATGTCATGCATGATGTCATCTTCAGCCGATGCACGATAAAATTTCCGGTTCGGTGCCCTTTTTCAAACAATCTTGGAGAAACTCAAAAATACGGCAACTAGGTTTTGAAGTTCTATTCTTTCTCTTTAAAACTATTGGGTTTAACTAAATTTTTGATCTCATTAAGGGTATTCCGTTATCTACCGAAGATTTTCGGACAAACGCTGTCGGTTACGGAAATAACTTCCGATAGAACCAGCCTTCTTGCGTAAAATCACCGTCTGTAATATGATCTCGATCTAAGTAACCATATCCTTGGTTTGAAAAACACGGTGCGTTTTCTATAAGTCACTTTTAGCACTATCTCGCCCTATTCTTAATTATCCCAAGACTCCTAATTACACTTGTTGGTTTCGTAAACGACTTCGAGACCGCTCAATCCGAGATAGAATTTCACTGGTTCATAAAAGTCCGGATGACTTAGACTAAATCCCTATACCTTGGTGTAGGATTTAATTTCTATCCATTCTCAAATGTCCTGTTGGCTCTTTACCATATATATTATTATTTTATTCAAAATATCTAGATATTTATTTATTTTTCTTTTATTTTTCTAAGCATAAAATATTTTATTAATATTTTATTTTTTATTTATTTAATAATTTCGAATTTCTCCAATTAAAAATAATTATTTAAATTATTTTTAATTCATTTACTTTATACCTTAATTATCCCATTAATTACCAGATTAGCCACTTACTAATTTTTGATAATTTTCTTAATTAGGATAAATCATTATCTCACAACTATTTTACTTACATTGGTATTTTATATCCCATGTAAAATATTAAAAATCATGGGGTCACTTATGATCCCAAAATAATACTTAATTTTGCCTCATTATTTTTCAATGGAAATTATCCCAAAAATTCCTAAAATTAGAGACAACATACTTTCTAATTTGTTATAAATATTTTACTACCTCTTGGGATTTATCATAATATTTTTAGGCCATTTAATGCTCTAAAAATATATTTTAGCTCTTTATCTCTCCTAATTTCCATAGTAATTACCTTAGAAAATAAGATAATTATTACTTATTATTTGAAACCACATGTTCACCTATTTTCAATAGGTATTATCTATCGAAATATAATATTCCAGATAAATAATTATCCGGGTATTACACATGTACTCAGGGATTGTAATGTTGCATGGTACCTGTGGCTGGAATTAAAACATGGGATCTTTGAACCTGAGTTTACAGACCTGCAAGGAAAGAAGTGGCTTGAATGGAATTTAACAAGAACAAATAGTGACTGGAGTTTGAGCTTCGGGATAACCTGCTAGATGCTTTGGTCAGGCGAAAAAGATGTTGTTTTGAGGAAGGGTTTAGAATGCTAGAGGACAGAGCAAGAATTGTGGAATGGCATGTGGCGGAGATCAAGAAGGCCCGGGCGGAGTTTGGTAGAGTTCATGGGGAAAGAAGGGAGGTTAGCATTAGATGGATTGCCCCTATGGAAGGGTGGGTCAAAATTAATGTGGATGGAGCCTCTAAAGGTGATGGGAAATTGGCTAGGTGTGGAGGGCTCATTCAAGGAAGCAGTGGAGAATGGTTGTGTGGATTTGTAAGGAAATTGGGTGCCTGTTCTGCTATAAAGGCAGAGCTGTGGGCTGTCTTGTCGGGAATGGAGCTAGCAATCCAATATGGCTTTGATCGTGTCATGGTTGAGGGTGATTCTGTGGCTATCATTCATATGTTGAAAGCTTTGCAGGTGAAAGGAAAGACCGGTTCGAGAATACTGGAGCAGATAAAGAAAGCTATGGAATACTTTTTGGATGTTGTTTTTGTTCATGTTTATAGGGAAGGAACGCTTTGCTAATGCTCTTGCCAATTTTAGTTTTAAGCAAGAAGTGTCTAGATTTGTGTTTCAGATTCCTCCTAGCTGTGTAATTAGCCATTTGTACAGGGATTGTTTGGGTTTTTCATGCCCAAGGGTTATTCTGATACAAGAATGAGAATAGGTTGAGGCCTCGTTTTTACCAAAAAAAAATTATGATTATATAACATGTTTAAAATATTCATATTCATAATAAAAGTATTTTAATAATTCTAATGTATAGATAACATAACTTTCTTTAAAATGCATGTCATATCAATTACAAAATGAAAAGATATCATGAAATTTCAGAAGATTGCCTATTATATAATATATCAAAATATTAAAAGTTAACAAAACACCATACTAAATGAAACATTTAAAAATTACCTTCACTTAAAGTAATGCTCTTCGCTCTTGTAGTGACTTGAAATCATCAATAATTGAATCAAAAGAGTGTGAAAGGGTTAGCTATTTCTCTTTCAATATGAATTATCATATTATCTCGCAATAAAATCATCTTCCATCTTGTTATGTAATCTTATCTTAATTATTTTCATTGCTGAAAATGAGCGTTTTGTGATAGTTGTTGAAACTAGAAGAGTTAATAAGAGGCGAATAATCGATCAATCAAGTAATACAATTTCGATTTCCTTGTTTTCACCAAAGCACAATATAATTCAGGTAGAGTTGATAGATTCTTTAAATTTGGATGACTAAAAGTATCAATGACAAAATATTGAAGTTGAGGCTTCAAAATTATCTTCTTGCTCGATAAAATCAGCAAGATAGTATTTTGCAACAAGAGTGCAAATATTATTAATGTTGAAAGCTTTATAAGCATCCTTAGAAATCAATTGAGAGCTAAGTGTCAAAAGCTCCAAAATTTTGTCTTTAAACCTCATATTCAACTCTTACAACTGTTTTTCCATTGTAACTAAAAATATTTCCACTTTATAATGATTATAATGATGCTCCATTGTAATATGAAATTTTTGATGAAGGGAGCGTCTTTGTCATGCTATATATGGAGCACTAAAGTTATGAACATCAATCTCATGTCGCTTACAAAATAATTTCACATTTTTCAATAAATCCGACCAACCATCTTCTCTCAATTTGTGAATGAGAACTTTTGTAGTACCAACTAAATTCAGAGCATTAACTATATCTTGGGATTGTTCTTGCAAAGCTTGGCAAAGAACATTTGTTATTTCCATGATTTCTTTCATCAAGTGTAGGATCAATATGAACTCAAATGAAGTGAAAGTATTATAAGAAGCATCAGCATCCCCTCTTTGGGAATAAGTTGATCGACCAACAATAATCTTTTGAAGAACATAACAAGTTGCTACAAACATATTTATCATATTACAAATTGAGTAAAAATGAGAGTTCCAACGAGTATCTTCATCCCATTTCAAAGTATCAATTTGATTTACCCCTTTACAAGTTTCAAGTTCACTAATTTCAAGCAAATGTGAAGGATGAAGGAGAATGTGGAACAAACAATGGATATAAACTTACCGAGAATCGGAATCAAGAAGCGAAGGTTGTTGGAGAGGATTAACCAAACATAGTTAAATAGGAGGAGTTGCAAAGTAGACGATGCTCCGAATAGGATAATAAGGATTAGGATTTTCGTTGATTGGGCTTATGTGCTTTAAAAAACTTACTTTACCAAAGAAAGTGAACTTTTGTTTCTTATATAGCCCATTTTGACTTTGCTTGAGAATGTGGACCCGTGATCCACTTATTCTTGCTTTTCAACAAATATTGTTTTTTTTTATTTGCATATATTATGTGTAAGTTTTGAGATAAATATTTATTACAAATTGTATTATTTGTGAGTTCAATATTTTAATATATATATATAATTTAAATTTAATAATTTTGAAAATTAGTTTAAAATTTTATATATTAATTTTTAGATTAACAATAAAAAGGGGGGATTAAATCTTACAATATATTAATTTTTTTAAAAAAAAAAAATATTCTGAACAATTCCTTTTTTTGGGGGATGTCCCTTAAAAGATCCGCCATTGTGTGTGTGTGATGTTAAGGAAGGTGTGATCAAATTGGCTTAAGCTATTTTAATATATAGATGGAATAAAACTGATTAAATTATTGACTCATGTTGCACTTTCATTTACGCCCCTACACCCACAAAAACACAGATATAAACAGTAAACTCATTCTCTCTTTTTTATAGGATATATATCTAAATTCATTCTTTTAACCCAAAACTCATTTCCAACGCAACCTCACAAAATTTGGGGTAGAAAAATGTTAATGTTGACTTTCCAAACAGAGTGTTTTGGGTAAATTACAAAACCATGCACAAACTCAGCAAGTTAACCAACAGATTTGGGTGAAACTTAAAGCAAAGTTAATCCATTAATGGAGGTGTTCATATACATGTGAGGATAAGTTTAAGTTTGACTCTATAGTTCAGTGCCCACCCAAGTCTTTTTTCTAAAAAAATAATAATAATAAAATATAATGATCAAATATATTTATAAGGGTAAAACGTTAGTGCAACATATATATATATTACATAACAGGCCGGATCACAGAAATATAGCGCACATGCACCCTCACTTATGTTGGTTAATTTTGCCTATTACATGACTTTCATGCAAAGGTTCATGAGGTTGAAAACAAAAATTTTATTTAATCGTTATGGAAACCCGTAACTCCTTACGGTTCTCATGAATTATTAACCTTAACTCATTACATTAATTAGTTAATAATTATTAATCCGTAACTCTTTACGGCGCTCATGATGATTCATAACAATTTATAATATTCACTAGTGCAAAAAAGGGCTTTAAGACCGGACCCGCGACCGGTCTTGTTCCAGCCGGTATTAAAAGTCCACATTTAAGACCGGACTCGAACCGGTCTTAAAGAAATTCTTTTAGACCAGACATTTAAAAAATTAGGTCTTAAAAGTCGTACTAGATAAAGCTGAAATATTTTTCGTTCGGTCCTAAAACTCAACTTTTAAGACCGGGCAAAAACCTGGCCGCTTTTAAAAGATCAAAATTATAAGACCGGACAAATATAACTCCGGTCTGAAAAATAGTGGCTCTAAGACCTGACGACTAATTATACGCGGTCTTAAAAGACTGACTTTCAAGACTTGACGGTAAATTCATCCGGTCTTAAAGATTTATTTTTTAGACCGGACTTATAAATACAACGGTCTCGAAAGACAAACTTTTAAGACCGGCTTAATATCAAATATGTCACATGACCTTTAAGACCAGATATATTAGTAAATCCGGTCTTAACAGTTGAACATTTAAGACCGGCCTACTTATTACCGGTCTAAATTTTCCCGAATTTTTTTCCTGTTCTGTTCTTCCTGATCATATATTTCACAAATCCACCACCCAATCCAACACATAAAAGTCGATACTTTAAATACAAGCTATGAACAATTATGAATAAATTGAATTGGGAAAAAGAATACAAATATTATTCACCATGAGTTACGTGGCTTGTTAATTAATGATTATACTATGACTACACAACAGACTAAATTAATTTATACATCATTATCATAACTTACTTACAATGCAAATACACAATAAGTTACAAATACAACATACATGCCCAACGTAATATTCACCATGCCTTCATCTGATTCCCACCCAACAACGTAACATCCTCTTTTATAACATGCCCCTTTGGATCTGATCCTACCACAAAAATAAAACAAGAACAATCTTCATAGTCAGTGACATTGTTTAAGAACATAAAAGGAATATAATTTTGCATACCGTATAAGTCTTACAAAATCCTTCACAAATTAAATGTGTGTGTATAAGTTCAGGACTTAGTCGCCTCTCATTCAAACATTCTACACAAGTGCAATAAAACTTCCCACTATTATCATGGGCATTTTGTTTAGCAAATTCTATAAATTTCCTCACCCCATTCTAATATTCAACACTCGTTCGTAAAGCATTATTTATCCAACTGTGATCCATAGTAGAATTCCTATAGATGGAAAAATTTAACATACATAATCCAAAAAAATTGAAACTTGCTTATAATATAAGGCAACTTCAAATGCATATATATGCTCAATATCAGTTATGTCTTTTTTTATTTTATTTTATTTTATTTACGAGAAACTTGCCCATTAAATGCATAACGAAGAATCACTTTTGGTCATAAATGTATCACGCTTAATCCAAGAAGCAAAATAAATGCATGACAAGGAAATTAAATGCATCGTACGAGGTCTTATGGACTCACCCCGTAGCATATAAATTCAAATGCGTTTGCTTTGAGTCTTTCTTCTCCGACCACGAACGTTGATGTTGCAGACAGCAAGAGAAACCTAAAAACACTTGTTGAATTCCCACTATCATCATGGGCATTTTGTTTAGCAAATTCTATAAATTCCCGCACCCCATTCTGATATTCAACACTCGTCCGTAAAGCATTTATCCAACTGTGATCCATAGAAGAATTCCTATATATATGCGGAAAGATTTAACATACATAATCCAAAAAAATTGAAACTTGCATATAAAATAAGACATACATAATCCAAATGCATATATATGTTCAAATGTCGGTTATGTCTTTTTTTTTTTCTTTACGGAGAGACTTGCCCATTAAATGCATAACGAAGTATCACTTTTGGTCATAAATGTATCACAAGTGAATCCAAGAAGCAAAATAAATGCATGACGGGAAAATTAAATGCATCGCATGAAGGTCTTGTGGACTCACCGTAGCACATAAATTCAAATGGGTTTGCTTTGTGTCTTTCTTCTCCGGCCACGAAAGTTGATGTTGCGGGCATGCAAGAGTTACCTAAAAACACTAGTTGGTCGTTCGGTAGGTCTAAAGTGCAAATATAATCTTCAATATACAATATTCATTAACAACGAGAAACCCACAAGAACATTTCATCGAGAGAGCGGCGCACATGAAAAACCCGAACCATAAGCGGGGAAAATAATAAAGTTATATAACCGAAACACCTCGTACATCTTGGTCAATAGACGTTTAGCTAAGGAACCGAAAAGTGATTGTCGAGAGAGCGTGCCAAGCGCCGACGACGCGACACACAAAATGTGGAGACGGAACCCGAGTAATCACTCTCGACGCGACAAGAGAAGTTCTGAGAGGGAAATTTAATTTTCCCCGCAACAGAGATTTATATTTTGGATTTTATTAAGACCGGTTATTAATAAAGAGTTCGGTCCTAAAGATATAATTTTATTAATACGACCAGTTAATTATAAAGTGTCCGGTCCTAAAGATATAATTTTATTAATACATTTTTAAGACCGGCAATTAAGAATACTCCGATCCTAAAATTTATTATTGATTTAATTTTAAGACTAGAGTTTTATTAACATCCGGACCTAAAAGTCAAATACTCATCGAATCGTAAACCTCTTCGTTTATTAATGAACCAAACTATAAAAAAAATAGGTTTGCAGCAGAACCGAATTAACAAAATAAATAAAGGAAAAAAATGGAGAATATGAATATTAAAAATGCACAAACTTAGTTCTTACTTTCCATACATAACTGGAGAATATGCACGTACACGTAAAAAAAAAAGAAACAAAAACAATAAGAAAAAAGAAACAAAAACAATAACCGAACATTATAAACTACAAGAATCTAACTAAATTTCCTAAAGCTTATTATCATCCAATGCCTTGGCGATATCGGCGTGAAGAGCATTAACTTCCCGCCGAGATCGGCAATTTCTGTCTTCTTCGCATCAAATGCAATGCATCATTAGAGGGAAGAGGAGAGGGGTCGGCCGGTAAGCGCTTTGGAAGGGCCAACCGATTGGAGAGGGGGAGCTGGAACCTCTGCGTCCGAATCTTTGGAGGGGAGTGCGGTAACCTCTTCATCATCGATATAACAATGGGTCCAACGACCCGAGATTCTTCCGCGTCACGATAGAACGCACTCTCGCTGGAGGAAGGCACGAGCATCAGGAGAAAAAGTACCCCTACGAGCAGTTCTTTTGTATCTAACCATGGTTTGAGCAGTTGGGGCAAAGAGCCACGTAAAGCGACGAAGTGTGGAGTTACGAGGTATGAGGAGTTTAATATAATACGAGACGAGAGAGGATTGAGGAGTTAATAAATATGCAATCTAAAATTATATTATTTATTTTTTTCAATTCAATTGATTTTAAGACCGGCCTTTTATAATATGTCCGGTCCTAAAAGTACTTACTTATTTTTTCAATTCAATTGATTTTAGAACCGGTCTTTTATAGTGTCTCCGGTCCTAAAAGTCTATTATTATTATTTTTAATCAATTCAATCACTTTTAAGACCGACCTTTTACATTGTATCCGGTCCTAGAATTCATTTATTTGTTTTAATTTTAATGATTCATAGTCGTAACCTTACACTCTGTTCAAATGAACGATTCAGAGTCTCTGCGACTTCCAGAAAAACTTCCCAACTAGGCGTCTCTTCGTATTCTGACTAACGTAACTATGCGTCTCCTCGTTATTGTTTCCGGCGTTTCACATTGGTCAGGCAGAGTTCTCTATTTAAACCCGATGTTACTTTACTTCCTTCACATTCTTCTCCATCACTTCTGAAACATCCACAGTAATGGCTGCTCTACCACTACCAGGTCCTTCACCACCACAAGGTCCTCCTCCTCCATTGCCGCCGGAACCGACAATCTACCGATGATTCGGCACATTCCCGCCCGCCTCGCTCATATAGACCGACGCCAAGGCCAGTTGTTTCAGGTCTATCACGCCGTCAACACCAAGCTGCAGGCGGTACTCGACGCCCAAGACGTTGAGTACCCTCCTTCAGATGACGACATCTCCGACCTCACCGCTGACTCCTCCCCTCCGACAACGATGGGGGAGTAGATGTTTTTTTCCTTTTTTTTTTTCTTTTTGCTCCTCTCACGGGCAGCGAGAAAAAAAAAAATATAATAAAAAAATTGTTGTTTCCATATTCGATCGCCATGTTTTTTTATTGTCTTCTTTCTTTTCCTACAAAAAGGAAACAAACAAAACATTGTCCTCGTGTAAATCAACAATAAAAATTCGTAGAATACAGTTAAGAACATACAAACAAAAAACAAAAAAAATGTCGTTATCCTTATTCGAATAAAAACAAACAAAGTGACTATTCTTCTCAAGGTTGGACCGGTTTGTAGTCGGTGTTACCTCTACTTTGAGTTGAATATTTTCAGTTTCCTTTCGCATATCTTCTTATCTTTCCGACAAAAAGAAAAGAGACAACGAAAAGGGAAACCGATAATGCTGCTCAACATCAAGAGAGGTAACATCGACGACAATGAGGGTCCTAGCTAAGCCAGAACCTCGGTTGTTATGAACCAAAAAAATTTGTCTGAAAACAAACTATTTTTTTGGTCGAATCGGTCAAAAACTATTAAAAGCTTACAAATTCACGTTCGTAAAGATTAAGCCATATTTTTAAAAAAATATTTTTATGACTGAACTTTTAGGAGCGGACAAATAACAACACAACGGTCCTAAAAGTCTAGGCATATTTTTTAATTAAACGTAGACTTTTAGGACCGGTCATAACATAAACATATGGTCCTAAAAGACTTGCGAATTTTTAGAAGACTTTTAGGACCGGAGTTGTAATAAAAGTGCGGTCCTAAAAGTCTTGACATATTTTTTAGTTATTTAAACGTAGACGTGTATGACCGGCTATAACATAAAAGTTCAGTCCTAAAAGACTAGCAAATCTTTAGAAGACTTTTAGGACCGGTGTTCTAATAAATAAGCGGTCCTAGAGGTTTCGCGAAATTTTTTCAAATGAATGAAGAAGATGGACTTTTAGGAGCGGCTATTTAACAAATTTGCGGTCTTAA
Source organism: Acacia melanoxylon (assembly GCA_019022615.1). Lineage (NCBI taxonomy): Eukaryota > Viridiplantae > Streptophyta > Magnoliopsida > Fabales > Fabaceae > Acacia > Acacia melanoxylon. The sequence goes on along the minus strand of JAFJYJ010000020.1, from coordinate 9,627,597 downwards.
AGTATAGACATCAGACTTTTAGGACCGGTCATATCATAAATATGCGGTCCAACGGCATGTAGAATATTTTCTCGAAGTATTTTAAGACCGGGCAAATAAATATGTCCGGTCCTAAAAGTCTAGCCATATTTTTAAAAAAATAAACGACGACTTTTAGCAAGGGGCTTTAGGATACTCTCTTTTTTCTCATTTACAACATCATGTACCTTAAAATTTCAAGCACAAAAATAGCCAAAATGAATGAACGAATTTCTTCGAAAATATATACAAATATATTATTGAATTACACATTGTGCGTATTTTACAAATGAATTTAGGACCTAATTAGGTCATAAATATATTCACAAAACACTTTGCGTCTCGTGCTCCACTTCATAATCGGGAAAGGGAGCAAGTCCCAAAAACCTCTCGTAACATCAAAGACAGAGACCGAATCAACTTGCATGCATATTTCATATGTAACATTAAGCCACAAACTGAATTAAGCCATATATAATATGTAACATCATCAATTAAATACATTTACCTGCGTTAATTTTGTCGTTCCTCCCGTGATAACATCATACATGTGTTTCAAGACGTACATGCCACATAAGTTGGACGCCGTTGGTTGCCGATGGGTCTAAAACGAACAAGATATATATATATATATATATATATATATAAGAGCTAGCATTTAGGAAAAATGACCAAGTTCACAAGGCGGTGATGCCGATGTCGAAATATGTACTAACCCGTGGTTTGAACCATTTAGGATTAGTGGCACGAGACCCACACTTTTTGTTTACCTCGATTTGGAAGGTCCTCATGGCACTATGATCAAAATCACAAATTTATCAATAATGTTCACCGAAAATTCACGGTAGAGATTTCGAGACAAGAGAATCAAAATGACATGCTTACTTGTTGACGCTCTCCGACAATGTAGTCCCTGGCTGACTATGAGTGGAGCATAAGAAGATAACTTTATGATCCTCCATGCACATGAGGACCAACTGCCAATGGCGGTTGAAAATTCACAGCAGTATTATATGTAGCAGAATTATATTAAGTTAATTGCATACAAGAATTGTGATATGTATATACCTGTGGAAGTATGGAAACACGTAAACCTTTCTTATCACTTCACACACCCTCTTTGACATGTATTCTTGTCTCAACTCGATGGCTGTTGTACTTGCATAGACAGGGCACAAGAATCCAAAATCATTGATTCTGCCCTGTTCAACCAATTGTTGATGCAAGAACCTACAATAATGACATCGATCAGGGAATTAGTATATATATGTATGTGTGTCTAAACGATGCATTTAAATTATGTACTCATAGAAGAAGATACTTACTTCATAAACATTTGAACAATTGCAAATGAAAGCTCCTGTCCAGGAACCAGCAGGGACATTACATCTACGCCGTCAACGTAAACATCTTGAGGATGAGGGAGGCCCACTACTTCATTGACAGGCCACGATTTATCTTTAAAATATCCATTGTTTACCAAATCAGATATTTTTTCCTTGGCAGTCAAATGAGCAGTAGGGGATGGAACTTGAGGAGGAGGGGATGCAGCTTGAGGAAGGGATGAAACTTGAGGAGATGGAACTTGAGGAGGAGGGGATGAAGCTTCAGGAAGAGTAGAGACATGTACAAGCTTTACTGGCCACGAGATGAAGGTTCCAATGACATCACTCACAACCTTCAGCTCATCAGTTGGGAGAGGGAGATGTGCATCAACGATCACCTTTTCAACTGTCACTCTAACTTCATCATCAGCCATTTGTTGGTGGTGTACAGTTGATCCCAAGTTGTGGACAATCCCTTTTGCAACGAATCATCTATGACTATCACCATCCTCCACAGACAATTCACAAGGTTGCTCGACTGGCGTGTCAACAATGCAGCTCCTTTAGTGCTTGGGCGCATAGGTGCAGTGAATGTGTGACGGGAACACTGCTCTCTGGACGAGAGCTAAAAAGCAACCTCATCTTATTCATTTCCTCCTTCATCTGGCTCATCTGAGATTGCCACATTGCTTCTTTAGCCGCTGCTTCCTCACTTAATTTGGCCATATGGGATTGAAGCATTGCTTCTTTAGTTGCAACTTCATCACTTAATTTGACCAAATCTGCTCCATCTCCTCCCGGGTAACCATACTTTGTTTGTGGCGTTTGGATTTACCAAAGTATTCCTTCGGCCTACCCGTCCTCCAACCCCCTTACACGCCCCGCGTGATCCGGCTTTTCCGGCCGCAACGGTCGAACGTCATTCCTCCCGTCCAACACAAAAGATCCCTCTTCTTCTTTCTTTTTAAGATCTTCCTGTAAGATACAGATAACAAGAAGCTTAGTAATGAAACATGTTTAGTAACTAAAAAATAACAATAACGATACTTACAATTCTTTTCGGCAACTACACGAGTTTGTTCACTCGTGTAGCGCCCGCTTGGCTTTTGCCGAATATGCAACCACAACTCCTCGCGACGTATAGGAGATGGGCGATCAACTATCGCAGAAGGATTGGATTCAGCTTCATCTTCCAATAATCTCTTCCGCTTGGCGCCATCAATTCTTTTTCGGCCATTTCATATCCACTACGAAGCCCTATGCGGGCAATCATTCTTTCTCCCTATCTCCCGTGCTTGTTCCCTTCTTTTACGTGAATCGGAATTGAAAACAACTATTAATTATGAATTCCGGCCATCTCACTAACAGAAATTAGAGAACTTCCGCTTGATATGAACCTCAAACACTAGTCAAATTCACTTCATCAAGTTTCAACATTTCATTTAAGGAAGATGTAGAATTGTAGAAGAAATTGGGAGAACCGAGTAAAGGGAGTTGCGAAGCGCAACGAAATCTTTACACGATTACCATACTAACTAACTAATAGCAATGTCTAACCACTACCTACTACAAAAGAACTAGCTAAGACTATAATAATGGTTTGACTCTTATGCCATTATTATTTCCCTAATTACCTACTTAGTATTTTACCTTTGCACGGTTTACATATCAGACTTGCATACAACTAAGACATGCTCCTCTTATGCAGGACAAAGGATGGAAATATATACTTCTATTACAAACAATAACACGTACAATAAAATTCACATATCCACACAAGTTAATAAGCAAACAAAACTAAATATAAACTCACCAAAGCTTCAGGAGTGGTCCGCATCCCGAACAAATTGTTGCCAAGTTTGTTCATCAATAAATGTGTACTTGTCCCAAGGATTATGGTCAGGCCTAACATCGGCAAAAATATATGTGTTGGCTAGAAAGGTCTTAAACTTCCTCCACCGATCAGCACAATAAGACAATGTCTTGTCTTTCAACTTCTTGGAGTCAGGGACAGTATATGTGAGCTTGATAGTGTCCCAAATAGGATCCTTTACTGTGTCACAGTCGACATTTTTCCACTCATTTGTCAAGATGCTAGCCTTGCTTCGTGCTAGATAGCCGACATAACTATTATATTTTTGTTTATTATGACCGAAAGGAGCCAACTTTTCATCAAACCGAATCTCGAACTTTGACCCGGAGGACCGACTTACTTGCCATTACGTCTTTCATTCGTGTGCCCACTTCTACCACGGCGTGCGGGCGGTTACGAGGCTCATTGTGATATGAAGAGGTTCGTTCGACTCACACCCGCACCACCACTAACGGCATTGAAGGAATAGCGAACAGAACCGTTTTCTCCGTTCATTTTCGAGAATGGAATGGAGCAGGCGAGAGTGGTGGTGCGAAAGAGGAACGCCTAAGAAAGTGAGAGAGTAACGAGAGGATGGTAGTGGTGGGTGAGGAAGAGAAGTAATGCAACGGGAAGAGGGTTTCACAACAAGAACGGGGGTTTGAGAGTTCGAGAGAGCAACGTATCGGTCGTAACTCTTTACGGCAACGTCGCGCGAATATTTGGCGCTTTAGTTTCCATACCGGACGAATTAAAAAGGCCGGTCTTAAAGGTCAAAATTTAGGACCGTCCATTATTAAAAGCCGGTCTTAAAGGTAATAAAATTTTCGAATAATTTTTTTCAATAGTTTGTACCAGCCATACTTTAAGTTTAAAAGTATAACATTTAAGACAGTGTTTTTATATGCCCGGTCTTAAAAGTTTTAACTTTTATATTTAAATTTTTTCCGATTATTTTGGTCCTTAGAAAATATAAGTTCGGGCTTGTACGAGATTTCTCTATAAAATAATATAAATTTTAATTACATTTTAAAGACCGGTTGGTTTTTTAAGCGATCGAATAATATATTTAAGACCTATTAATAAAGGATCTGGTCCAAGAAGTTCTTGATATTTACAAAACTGCCACCGGTCATACATAAGAAGTTCTTTATATTTACAAAACTTCCACCGGTCATAGCTTTAAGACCGTTGCGACGAATGTCCGATCTAAATGAGGTGGTCTTAAAACCCTTTTTTGCACTAGTGATTCATGAACTTTGGGATTACTCGTTAAAACAACTATTGGGGATTAGGATAACTTGACAACACAACTATTAGAGATTAGGATTACCTTAGATCACTTGAAGACCTCAATGTTGTTGATGTCCTCTAACGTTGATCCACACGGCTACCCCCCGATTGCAATGAGAACTCCTTCTCTTCAAACCTCCCATTCCTTGAATGCTTGCTAGGCGAAGACAAGGTTGATGTTTGGTTTCCTTGGGTTTTACTCTTTTCAAGAAGGTGTTGGTTTCTTGGAATTAGGTTATGGATAGGATGAACAAGGTTGGAACCTTACCCTTTTATGGATGGTGCCTTTTCCTCTCTAAACCTTTGATAAAGACCTAAATTTAGAAAGCATAAGGGTTCTTGTTTTTCTCCTAGAAAAACGTGCAAGACAAAAGCACACCAAAAATCAGCACTTTATAAGAGTCTAACCCTAATTTAAGTGCTTACAAGAAAGGCCCAATCCAAGCTTGAATTGGAAAATCCAATTCACAATTAATTAAATTCATATCTTGATTGATTGATTGGATTTAAGATGATGAATCAAATTCATATCTTGATTGATTGATTGAATTTAATATGATGAATCATATTCATATCTTGTCAACCAAGTCACATTAAATTCACATCTTGATTGATTGATTGAATTTAATATGATGAATCATATTCATATCTTATCGACCAAGTCACATTAAATTCACATCTTGATTGATTGAATTTAATATGATGAATCATATTCATATCTTGTCAACCAAGTCATATTAAATTCCCATTTTTTTCTTCAAAAAACGTCCATAAAAAGGGCATATAAAAAATCAGCACTTTATAAGAGTCTAACCCTATTTTAAGTGCTCACAAGAAAAGTCAATCCAAACTTGATTTGAAAAATCCAAATCGTAATGAATTAAATTCATATTTGAATATTGAATAATAATTTAAGATGATGAATCACATTAATCTCTTAAACTAAAATTAAAAATCATTGTAAATCAATCCTCATTTATTATTTCTTCTAGCTTTATCCAATCATTATTGGATCTTTATATATATATATATATATATATATTATATATATATATATATATATATATATTATATATATATATATATATTAGATAATTTAGAATTATCTTTTATAACCTAACCCTTTTTGAATTAAAATTCAAATCTCCTCATTGGGTTTGGAGTCCCACTCCAACTCAATTACACATTTACTCTTGATAAAGCCTAATAACAATTATTGGTCCAAGTTTGCTAATTTTAAACAATCGGGAATGACCTTTGTGTGTGACCCATTAGGCCCGATTAGTCACGACATAAATAAACTTGAACCAATTAAAACTCCTTTAACGGGCCCAATTTATTTAATGACCTCATAAGACACTAGCAATGCTCTGTGGCCCCAGAACTAATTGAGTTAATCAAGTCATCTACCTTTCATATTTGGATACCGTGCAGGCATCATCCCTCACATCGTCATTCACATTTAGTCGAGAGCAAAGATAGAGTATCATCTCTCTTAATTGACTAAATGTAGCTAATTCACAGAATTAGGAATCTTCTTATATTAACTCAATAACAGATCATGACTGTTCATGATCACTTGTCACATCTTGACAGAGACTCTCTAAGTTAATTAGAAGCTATCCAAGCTCTAGGTCTTGTGAATGACTAATCCTTGTAGGGGCCTCATGAGTCCTCTCAAGATGTCCATTTACACTCATGTATTTGAGTTACACCCAAGAGTACACTTTCTCCCCATTTTCGGGTGGATAGAGTTGTACGGTCAAAGTATAATCCTAGGACATAGTGTTCGATGACATCCTTAAGTCCAAGACGATCCGCTACCAAACCATGAGAGACTTTACATATCCAATGATACTCTCTACAATGAATCTTTGTGGAGTCTCTCGGCGGGTCTGTTCGGTACTATATGTTCTCTAATAGATCTACCCACGACATCAGCTAAGGCATCTCCATGCCTGCATTCCATGAGGTCCCTACCTTGTATCTTTATAAAAGTAGATGATGTCGTACTAGTCTTATTGAGATCATCAATGCCCTTTCTTGGTGATTCAAGACTAGGAACAAGTTTTAGGTAATAGATATACAATGTTCTTCAGTCCTCATGATCATGATCTCTATCATTGATCCTCGAGATTAACACATATCTGATCTATTCCTAGGGCTTTTATCTTCAAACACATATTTACTTTAAAATAAAGGTGAGACATAAATATGATAAAGATAAAATCTGCTCATTTATTAATAATGAAATACTACAACGTAGAAATGGTGCTGATCTGTTCTCACAGATTGTCTCTAAGACACCTAAATACTAACAACTTAGTTATAAGAGAATCCACTCATTACATAACATGAATTAGACTGAACTAGATAGAGTTTTGCTTGATATAAATGAATAAAATAAAATAAAAATTCTTAAAAATTACAATGATCTAAAATATATTTCTTTAAATATTAGTTATATAATTTAAAATAAAATTTTGAAAATTAATGAATAATCAATAATTGTGCATCACTTTTACATACTATTAAGTTAAGAAATCAATTTAAAATTTTAAATAAAATTCCTTGATTTAAAAATAAGAATCGAGACAATTAAAAATGTCACCTCTCTAGGCTCTATACCACTAGCACTTATTTATTTTGAGGAATGGATCCCTTAAAGTGAAATGAGAAAGGTAACTTATATATATATATATATATATATATATGAAACATGATATCATTTCTGGTCCCTATTTATAAGTCCTTTTGGTAACTTATATATATATATATATATATATATTTATATTTATATATATGAAACATGATACCACTCCTGGTCACTATTTATAAGTCCTTTTTGACCAAATCGCACATACCAATGAGAGGTAGTTAACTCAATGATTATGGGGTGAATTTTCAACTTTACCCTTATTTATGATTTTCTACTCTTTCTTCTCTCTCTATTTTCATTGGTACAATTAATATGGGCAAAATTATAACAATCTCATTTATTTGGTCAAAATGGACTTATAAATAGGACCAATTTTTTTAGTCAAAAGGACTTATAAATAGAAACCAGAGTGGTACACACAAATTGATAATAAGGGTTCAGTTCATTTTTTTCCCCAGAAAATATTAAAAAGGAGGCAATATCCCTTAAATTTAACCACACTATACCAAAGGTTCCTTAAATCTCAATTACAATTTTTTTATATTTTAAATAAATGGCCGACTTTTTTTATATATTTTATTCATATTTTATGTTCTTTCTAAATATAATTTTGCGGTGCATAATAATGATAAAAATCATCTTAATTATCTTTTATGTATTAATATTATTGAATCTTAACCTACTATTCGAAGTTTTGAAATTGCACAAGTACTTGAGGGGTGAATGTTGATGAGGGAAAATTGTCACTTTTCTATTTTCTTTCGTTTCTTGATTTTAAATGTCATACAGTTGCTTATTCAAAAAAAAAATTACACGGCAATGCTATATGTCAGTTACTTCATAAAATGTGATTTTGTTTATAAGATATTATATTTTGAAATTATGTAAGATGAAAAGAAATACTGAAAATCAATATATTAATAATAAAAAACATAAAATTTATATAAAATTATATTATTTATAAATTAAAATAATTTGACTATATTAATAAAAAAACATAAAATTTATATGAAATTATATTATTTATAAATTAAAATAATTTGACTATTTTTATATTGATTCCAAGTCAATTGCTCTGAACAATGCAATTAAAAATATATAAACGTTCCATTGAATGCCTTTCTCATTGGCACAAGACTGCGTGGATCACTCTCATCTTTTTCTCCCATAGCCTTCATTCTTGGCTCTATCATGTGGCGACAAAGTACCATATTTGCTTAGTGAATTGGCCACGTATAGGCCAAGTTCTTGAGGATTGGAGTCTTCACATTCACAATATTTTGAAAAAGGTGATAGCCTAATTCCTACTCTATCTCCTCCTACCTCATCAATAACAACTTTAACCACCTCCGATGGAAATTGGCACTGGTTCTCTAGTGGTCCACCATATTTACCGGTTCGATTATTGACTTGATATATGTATGTATGTATGTATGTATGTATGTACGTGAATGTGCGCGCGCGCTCTTTGATATTCACTTTGCCTTGTAAACACTTTCATAATATTTATTAACAAATTCTCCCCTAATTATTGGATAGATTTAACTGATTTCGGAGAGATTAAGGATATAAGTTAAATTAGTTAATTTTACTCATTTTCCTAAAATCCCTTTTATAAATTTTAAATGACATTATTTTGATCAAAATGGAAATTTGTCCATTAACAACTTAAAATTCTATTGGAGTTTTTATTGCCCAATGTTATTTTCTTGGGTTAAATACCTAATTTGCCACAGAAGTATTGCTAAGGGAGCACTCAGCACCCGGAAGTTTTTGTGGTACCAAATTTGCCTCAGAAGTATGAAAAAGGTACCAAATTTGCCCAAAACTAACGGAAGGTCAAACAGACGTTTGCCACATCAGATTGTTTTGGTTAAATACCTAATTTGTCACGGAAGTATTGATAAGGGGGCACTTAGCACCTAGAAGTTTTTTTGGAACCAAATTTGCCCAAAACTGACGGTGGTCCACGTAGGTCGTTAAAATGCCACATGGCTAGGAAAGAAACACGGTGGAGGGTGAGTCATATGCCGGATCATGTAACCACGTCAGCACCTCATTCATCTCTCTTTCTCTCTCTTCCCTCTCGCTTTCCGCGGTTCCTGCCTCTGAATTTTCTTCCACTCCTTCACCCACGGGTATGCCAGCTTCCACAACAATGCTTGCCAACTCTGTTTGCAACCTTCCTCTACTTCAGATTCGATTGGTTTCAATCCCCAGAAATATAGGTACATTAGGAATCCAAACCAAGAAACCAAAAGTTATTCTTATCAAATTGATCAAGAAAATTTCAAACGAGATGTTAGAATTAGCTCCGGATCTGCAAAAACCATCAGTTAGAGATAATTCCTAGAACAATTGTGTATTCCCATTGTACTCTAAACCTAGTTAGAGATGGTCATATGGATTGTCAAAATTTTCACTAAATCGTAAGAAAATTCCCACTTTGGCATTGTTGCGCCGATGTAGGAGTGGGTGAAGGAGTGGAAGCAAAATTAGAAGCACAAACCACCGAAAGCGAGAGGGAAGAGAGAGATGAATGAGGTGCTAACGTGGTTACATGATCGGCATATGACTCACCCTCCACTGTGTTTCTTTCCTAGCCATGTGGCATTTTAACGACCTACGTGGACCTTCCGTCAGTTTTGGGTAAATTTGCTACATTTTTTATACTTCGGGGCAAATTTGGTACAAAAAAACTTCCAGTCTTGAGTGCCCCTTATCAATACTTCCATGGCAAATTAGGTATTTAACCCAAAAAAAAATCCGACGTGGCAAACGTCTGTTTGACCTTCCGTTAGTTTTGGGCAAATTTGGTACCTTTTTCATATTTCTAGGACAAATTTGGTACCACAAAAACTTTCGGGTACTAAGTGCCCCCTTAGCAATACTTCCATGGCAAATTAGCCCTTTAACCCTATTTTCTTTCCTTCATTTCATTACTATTTTACAAATGGGAAACATTAAGAAATATATGAGTACGCGTTTTATCGTAAAAACGTGTTAGTGATAAATATATTTGTCTGGAAGATTCAGAGACAGTGGATTTTTTTTTTGGTTGAAAAATATAATTGATTAAAAATATACTTTTAAATATTGAATTTAGCCTTGAGGTTTTTTATTGTATGTGTAGAATTATGTAATTAATTAATATCAATCATCAAAGTCTTTTTTCAAAAACAAAAAATCAATCTCAATATAAAATATGATATTGACACCCTAGTTAATCAACAATATATATGATTTATCTCGAATATTTTAATAGTTTAGTTAAAGCATGTTATCAAACTCATGATAATTTTATTTAGAGAAAAATGTAATTGCCAGAAAACAAAATGATAACAGGGTCTATAAAAATGCAAAAGACACGGTAATTTGTTACCTATCCTTAAATGCAGCATATATTGGTTCAATACTTTAAATACCCTATATAAATGAAAAATACTCCATTCAAATTTGCTTTTGATGTTGTGCTGTATTAATTGAGGTGTATTATTGAAGGAGTAGTTTATGAAGAAATTGACAAAAATTAGAATGTTGTCCTATAATTAGGACCAAAGCCAACTCCTAAATATTTTCCTATAATTAGGACCTGGGAGGGAGTATTTCAATTTGGTTTCCCAATTCAAATAGTCTCGGTTATTTAAAAGTGAAGAAAATGCTATGTCACATTCATTGTCCATAGAAGGAGATATCAAGATCAAATCTAACAGTTTGATTGATTAGATGCTACTTCCTTAAGCGTAAATAAGATTTAGCTAGAAGGACTGAGATTGTACTTTTATAAACTTGTTGAATTATAATCTGAACAATGTGTTAAAACAAGAAAAGAAAAGATATAATTTGAATCATATATTCATACTATGAGGAGAATCTTGGCACATATAGCTTATTTATAAAGTTACCAGCTCTTTTCAAGGCATTACTTAATTAGGTTTATTATTGTTAAAGTGATCTAATTTGTGACAACAATTTTACACCTATGTTTCATATTTGGTCCTAAAGCCCAAATAAAGGAGGACGATTGTGTCAAACTCTTGACGTATAACCCGTGTAAAGCTGAATGTGTATATATATAGTGATCTAATTAAGCCCCATAAACTTAGTCACAGTGCCTGACCCACGACCTAATTTTGTCCATCACTCTATGAATCATCCTATCACATACATTCATACAAGACATATCAGAGTTAAAGTTACTAGTACGCGAACGTACCTTTCACCGTGTAATGGCCAAACGTCCGGCCTTTTGAACCCGACTCCGGACTTCCTGGATATTCTATACATCATCGTCAAAATATTATATGATATTCTAATAAATATCATATTGCTTAGAATAATATCCTAAGGGTTTAATTATCTTTCTACCCATGGTGGATTAATTATTACAACTTTGCCCTCACATTTTCTTAAAAACGCTATGCTGAATTTCTGGGTAGAATTTTCGGTTAACTTTGAAAAATCAGAATTAAATCTAAAAAAATCGAAACGAGGATCCGTAAAATTTCCCGAAATCCTTAGGATGTATATTTTCAAGGAAAAATACTTTCATTTACCCAGAATCCACGAAAAATTCCCAGTTTTCATGTTTCTCCACGTTGCCCAGAATTTCGCCCAGAAAAATGGCCTAACTTCAACCGGTTGTATCTCTTTGTACAGGAATCAAAACGATGCATATTATATATATTCGGAAAGCTCTACATGTCTAATTTATTTCTGAATATTTTCATGATTTATTGGCTTCATTTTCAGCATAAAATATTAGCATTTCTTTCGCTGCTTGCCCAGAAATTTTACTGAAAATTTCGCTAGAACTTCGCTACTTTGATCTTCAACTTCCAAGAATTTTGCTCCATAATATTTTTCATCATATTTTCGAAATAAAGACATTTTTAATCATAAAAACATGAAATCAAGAATTCTTGGAAGGTTTAAAGATCAAACATAAACTAACTATGAATTTAAAACTAGAACTCAAGAACAAGAAAACTTACCCTTGAAGAACTTCCTCCTCCTTCTTGCTTCCCACTATGGTTTTCTCTCTACTCTTGCTTCTCTAAAACTCCTAGCGCTATGGACACGACATGCTATCGTGGCATGGGTGGTGCAGACTAGTTAACTTTACATGTGATTGTACTGTTATTGTTGGTTTTACATCTGTTGTATGCTTATGTATTGACTGTTGCTGTTGTGTTATGAACATCTGTCATACATATACTGTTATACTTTTCATATGAGGTTAACTGTTACCTGAGATTCAATTCGATTGAATCTCAGCATTGACTAAAGGTTCAGGTAGAGGAACCAGGATCAGAGAAGGCACCGATAGATGGAGCCGTTAAAAGTCACCGAAGGACGGAGACGAAAAGAGGCACTAATGGACGGAGCCGTGAAGAGGCACCGGTCAAAGAAAATGCCGGAAGAGCTTCGTCAGAGCATTCATTCTGACATGAATCCGATAGAGTTGTTTCAAACCATTTGATGCTTAAACTAAGAAAGGGTCGGTCTATGTGGTTCGGTCAATCGGTCGCGTGAATTCGGAGAGACTTCCACTAGACTTTACCCGGCTGGCCAAATGGGTTTGATTTAACCGTGTTGGATTCTATGCCCCAAGTCTACATAAGGCTTGGTAGAAGATGGTATAGCTACATGTAGGAATTGTAATTATACAAAGCTCTGTGTTATTGCATCACACGAATATTCCTTCGGGGAATTTTTAATATATCAGCTTATGTCAGGACATCAGCATATGTCTGGCATTTGTATCAGTTACTGTTTGTCCAAATATTAGTGCATGTTCTCCGTTTCCGCATTACTCTAAGCTGTAGCACCTCAAACTCTGTTGATTTTCCTAAAACTAAGTGTCAACCGACACCTGTTGACGTATGAAATTTGGGGTGTTACAAAAAGAGAAATTATGGAAAAAAAAAGTATTCCCTTCAAACACACAAGTCAACTACTCCTAATTTTCCTATTGATTTCCCTCAATCCATACCCTTTCCTTTCTTTGTCCTTCATGCCTATCATGCGCCTTCCGATTCCATTTCTCTCCTCCCAATTCCATATTTCATTCAACTTTAATATATTTTTTAAAAATTTAACAGGGTAGACATCACTATTAAGATCAAACCCACAGTCTCTAACTTATTAAAGAGTTTTCGGGCCACTAGGCTATAAACTTATTGACAATGAACTATACATTACATATTTCTTGAGGTCCTTATTATAGAACACCAACTATCATTTATCACAAATCAAAGAATATAAGTGTCATTGAATAGATCTAAAATTGATAAATGTTTTGAACTTTACCTCTATTTTAATAACGTGGATTATAAAAAAAGATAAAAAAAATTTACTAATAGTTAGTCTCTAATAACAAGAATAAAGGTGTACACACCCCTTTTTCATTATTTTTTTGACACTTTCTGCATTCTTGTTTTCGGTCAAATGGTGTTGATGGGGAATCTTGAGACCAAGACACAAAGAAGCCGATCCAACAAAAATAATTAACGTGCGTGCTTGATTATGAATTTAATCATTTAAAAAAAAAAACACCCTTTATAATTTGTTTCCCACAAAATGACAAGGCCTTCACTTTTTTGACGGAAACATCAAAACATTTTCAATTCTGAGCGTGGGGCCAGAGCTGAGCAATTCTTGTTGACCAAAAACAAAAGAGCGGGCAATTCTTATCTTCCTCCAAAATTTTGCACTTCCCTCCATATAACCTAAACATTTTTGCCGTCCCTCCCGTTGAATTCTTTGCTGAAGCTTCAACCCTAACAAAATTCGGTGCTTCCACTTAAGTTCGATTCTCAGTTCCGTCCCTCCCGTTGTGCTGAGTCTGTGTATTCTGCCATCGTTCCCTCACCACTGCTCACAACCATGGGCGGACCCACTCACATGAGAAGGGCATTGAATTTTGATGTGAGCATTTTATATATATATATATATATATACAAAAGAAATTAATTTATAGAAAAGAAAATTAAAGAGGAGAAACTAATCCCAATAATTAGTGCCTAGTCTTTGATGTGAGCAATTAATTAGTGCCCACCCTTGATAATAAGGCAATTAAAATACATACGTACTTGAACTTATTGAATGTCTAGTCCTTGATAATAAGACAATTATGATGTAATTCCAAAAAATAAGGCTTAAAAGTGTAACACCCCGTTTTCGTAAACGTTTTCTCGCGGATATTGATCAGAGTTGAGCAGTTGGAAATTTTTTTCGAATTTAAATATGAAATAGAGTCACTGAATAACATTCATAGTAATATGTCTGGTAGTCATAAGTGGTACAGTCATCCGAATATTTCTAGACAAAATAGGCTATAATTTATTTTCTTCATCTGCCTCTCTATGCTGACCTCTTTCCTTTCACCTCATCCCGAACACCATGGGATCCCGAAGCTATATCAGCACCGAGATCCAATGCCCATTGGATCTCGGAGTAGCAGTTAACCTCTACGCTACTTAAAAAGAGTATATGCATGAGATATCCACAACATTTCACAATATAAAAACACATCTCCACATATCAAGCAATAACATTACACAGCCCCCCGCAGATATGTATGTTATCCCAGTCTGCACACTCTCCGGTGCCACGATAGCATGTCGTGTCCATAACGCTAGGAAAACTCTAAACGGTGTTAACAATGCCATAACCCGTGTACTCATAACTCCACCATTTTTCAAACAAACATAATCTCAGTATATGAACATAGCAAACACATATAGCACACAATAAGCATCAGATTAAGGTTACAATACGCGTCCGTACCTTTCCGGCGGTATAACGGTACTTTGATGGAAAACGGAAAACAGCGGGTAAAAATAGCGGTATGACGGCGGTACAACGCGGCTCGACAATGCGGTACGATTAACCCAAATATCCTATAAGGATAACATTTATCAATATTTAAGACTATAACGGGCATTTTAGGTAAAAATTACCATTTTGCCCCCGAACCCCTAATCGGCGGAATTTCGCCGGAGCTTATTTTTTCGCTCTATCTCTCTAGAATTTTGACGAGATCTTTTCCCTCATCATATTTTCGAAATATATGTCATATTTACCCCTAAATATGATATCTAGACTATCTTGAAAAATTAAAGATAAATCTAGCATTCCTACTATATCTACCTAAAACTAAAGACCGGGACCTGGGAGAACTTACCCGGACTTTGCTCGAGACTTTCTCCAGAGCTTCTCTCTCTAACTTCTCTCTAAGAGGCAGATTTTTGGTGTGAGAAATGAAGAAGAGGAGCTTGGTATTTATAGAAGAGACGGATGGCGAAACGGTAAATAATTCGAACTTCGTCTTGACGAATATGGACCGTAGGATCGCATTTTTGAGGACAAAACACTCTTGGCCATCCATGGTCAAGATCGAAATCTAAGAGCCCTAAAGTCAATGGATGAGTTTTCATCCATGATGGCTCTTGCTTTATGGCCTCCTCCGGCCGATAAAGCTACCCGATCGGTGTTCGTTTCGCGCGATTTCGCGAAACTCAAAAATCCGGGCGTGTAACTTTGAAGATCTTTCCATCCTCTTTCATATTATATATTTTGATCCTCTTTTTGATCATATCCAGGTATTCTCCGGTGCGTCGGAAGATATTCGACAAACGCGTCCGATTCTGGAAATCGCTTCCGATAGAACCAACTTCAGGACAACAATTCACCAATCGTAAAACGTCCGGTTGTTGCCTAACTTAATCTCGTGTTTAAAAAGACGCAATTGTTTCTATAGGTTCTCACTTTGCCTATCTGACTCTACTCTATCTGATCAACTTTTCGTCTTATTTGAAATCGTGGTTTTCGATTCATGGAAACAACGCACGGTAAATTCTTTCTTCGTGTAAAAATTCACTTGTTCTTAATTTGATCGATCTGAAAAGACTTTTACTTCAGTTTACTGTAGAATTTATTTCTAACGTTTCCCTGGTGCGCCTATAAAGTGACTCACCGCATTATATTATTATTTTATTCTAATTACCTTCACATTTATTTATTTTTTCTTTTATTTTTTATTTATTTTTCTAAGCATAAAATATTTTATTAGTATTATTTATTTATTTATTTAATAATTTCGAATTTCTCCAATTAAAAATAATTATTTAAATTATTTTTAATTCATTTACTTTATACCTTAATTATCCCATTAATTACCAGATTAGCCACTTACTAATTTTTGATAATTTTTTTAATTAGGATAAATCATTATCTCACAACTATTTTACTTATATTGGTATTTTATATCCCATGTAAAATATTAAAAATCATGGGGTCACTTATGATCCCAAAATAATACCTAATTTTGCCTCATTATTTTTCAAGGGAAATTATCCCAAAAATTCCTAAAATTAGAGACAACATACTTTCTAATTTTTTATAAATATTTTACTACCTCTTGGGATTTATCATAATATTTTTAGGCCATGTAATGCCCTAAAAATACATTTTAGCTCTTTATCTCTCCTAATTTCCATAGTAATTACCTTAGAAAATAAGATAATTATTACTTATTATTTGAAACCACATATTCACCTATAACATTTAAAGGAATATTTGTTTATAATTAATGGTCATCCGGGTATTGAATATCCTAGGGTATTACAAAAAGGATGGTATTGTAATTATTTTTATTGTAATATACTTTTGTTATTAAAATATATGTACTTAAACTTATTGAGTGTCCACCCTTCATTGTAATTTATATAGCTGCATTTCTAATAGCACTTAGCCTTGCTTTTCTAAATAACATGTTTGTAAAATAACTGTCACTTTTAGTCATTAATATTCACTTAATTTCATGAATATTTGTTTGATATTCTTTTCTTTTCTTGTTTATATTCTTTTATTTTTTTAATGCATTTAAAACTTTCCTTAAAAAAAGCGAGGGGTGTCCACCCTCAACTATTTTTCTGGGTCCACCCCTACTCACAACATCAATCGCAATCTTCGCTTTCGTGGTAGATATATTTCCAAGCAACAAATCCCACTATATATTTCAAACCCAACTCCAACTTTGGTCTCTCCTTCTGTTGCTTTGTCTGGTAATTTTCCTGTCACATTTTCCTTTTCCTCTTACTCTTTTGTTGGCTTCGATTGAACTGGCATTGATTGATTTTTTAAAATTCTTCATATAACAATGAACATTTCCTTTTAGTTTGCCGGCTTTCTTTTTTCTTTCTTTTTTTCTTGGGAATGAATTTATATGCAAAGCTTTATCATCTCGGTTCTTACTCCACAGATTCCGTGTCCATTGGTGCTTAATTTTGCCTATTACATGACTTTCATGCAAAGGTTTATGAGGTTGAAAACAAAAATTTTGTTTAATCGTTGAAAAACCGTAACTCCTTACGGTTCTCATGAATTATTAACCTTAACTCATTACATTAATTAGTTAATAATTATTAATTCGTAAATCTTTACGGCGCTCATGATAATTCATAACAATTTATAATATTCATGAACTTTGGGATTACTCGTTAAAACAACTATTGGGGATTAGGATAACTTGACAACACAACTATTAGAGATTGGGATTACCTTAGATCACTTGAAGACCTCAATATTGTTGATGTCCTCTAACTTTGATCCACACGGCTACCTCCTGATTGCAACGAAAACTCCTTCTCTTGAAACCTCTCACTCCTTGAATGCTTGCTAGGCGAAGACAAGGTTGATGTTTGGTTTCTTTGGGTTTTACTCTTTTCAAGAAGGTGATGGTTTCTTGGAATTAGGTTATGAATAGGATGAACAAGGTTGGAACCTTACCATTTTATGGATGGTGTCTTTTCCTCTCTAAACCTTTGGTAAAGACCTAAATTTAGAAAGCATAAGGGTTCTTGTTTTTCTCCTAGAAAAACATAAGGCGCAATCCAAGCTTGAATTGTAAAATCCAATTCACAATTAATTAAATTCATATCTTGATTGATTGAATTTAAAATAATGAATCAAATTCATATCTTGATTGATTAATTGAATTTAATATGATGAATCATATTCATATCTTGCCAACCAAGTCACATTAAATTCACATCTTGATTGATTGAATTTAATATAATGAATTATATTCATATCTTGTCAACCAAGTCACATTAAATTCTCATTTTTTCTTCAAAAAACGTCCATAAAAAGGGCACATAAAAAATCAGCACTTTATAAGTGTCTAACCCTATTTTAAGTGCTTACAAGGAAAGCTCAATCCAAACTTGAATTGGAAAATCCAAATCATAATGAATTAAATTCATATCTTGAATATTGAATAATAATTTAAGATGATGAATCACATTCATCTCTTAAAGTAAAATTCAAAATCATTGTAAATCAATCCTCATTTATTATTTCTCCTAGCTTCATCCAATCATTATTGGATCTTCATCCAATCCTCATTTATTATTTCTCCTAGCTTCATCTAATTCAGAATTATCTTTTATAACCTAACCCTTTTTGAATTAAAATTCAAATCTCCTCATTGGGTTTGGAGTCCCACTCCAACTCAATTACACATTTACTCTTGATAAAGCCCAATAACAATTATTGGTACAAGTTTGCTAATTTTAAACAATCGGGAATAACCTTTGTGTGTGACCCATTAGGCCCAATTAGTCACTGACATAAATAAACTTGAACCAATTAAAACTCTTTTAACGGGCCCAATTTATTTAATGACCTCATAAGACACTAGCAATGCTCTTGTGGCCCCAGAACTAATTGAGTTGATCAAGTGATCTACCTTTCATATTTGGACACCGTGCAGACATCATCCCTCACATCGTCATTCACATTTAGTCGAGAGCAAAGATAGAGTATCATCTTTCTTAATTGACTAAATGTAGCTAATTCACAGAACTAGGAATCTTCTTATATTAACTCTATAACGGATCATGACTCTTCATGACCACTTGCTGTGCACACAGACTCCTAAGTTAATTAGAAGCTATCCAAGCTCTACCGGTCTTATGAATGACTAATCCCTTGTAGAGGACTGTGAGTCCTCTCAGCATATTCATCTATACTCATGTATTCGAGTTACATCCAAGAGTACATTGTTCTCCCCATTTTCAGGTGGATAGAGTTGTATAGTCAAAGTATAACCCTAGGACATAGTGTTCGATGACATCCTTAAGTCCAGGATGATCCACACTACCAAACGATGAGAGACTTTATATATCCAATGATACTCTCTACAATGAATCTTTGTGGAGTCTCTCAGCGGGTCAGTTCGGTGCTATCTGTTCTCCAACAGATCCACCCACGACATCAGCTAAGACATCACCATGCCTGTATTCCATGAGGTCCCTACCTTGTATCTCTATACAAGTAGACGATGTCGTACTAGTCTTATTAAGATCATCGATGCCCTTTCTTGGTGATTCAAGACTAGGAACAAATTTTAGGTAATAGATATACAGTGTTCTCGAGTCCTCATGATCATGATCTCTTATCATTGATCCTCGAGATTAACACATATTCTATTCCTAGGGCTTTTATCTTCAAACACATATTTACTTTAAAATAAAGGTGAGACATAAATATGATAAAAATAAAATATGCTCATATATGAAATACTACAACGTAGAAAAAGGTGTTGATCTGTCCTTACAGATTGTCTCTAGGACACCTAAATACTAACATCTATATCAGTGGTGGTTAAGATTCTGATGAATTAATGAAGGAAAAATAATTGTAACATATTTAAAAAGCTAATCTCAAAATATTATATATGTATGACACTTTGCTGTTCCGGTTCTTACCTGGCCTGGGGTCGTTTAAAAGCTACAAGCCGTTTGGCTTACCATATTGAGGCACGTCTCTTATGTTTGACCAATTTGTTAAGGCACAGACAAAAACAGAGAGGTTACGATTATGACCAAATCTCATAATTATTTATAGCAATGCAATTATAAAACAATGTTTGACTTAGAATTTTCTATAGGCATATTCTAGTGTTTCTCTGAATTCTATTGTTAAATAATATGATAATACTATTTATTCTAAATTTCTACTTACCGTTTCTAAACTTAAATGTCATGTGCAGACCCCTACCTGAATACTGATGCGGGGACAATGTCTCCCTTTGAGCATGGGGAGGTTTATGTTTTAGATGACGGTGGTGAGGTAAATGAATGAAATAGCTGTTAATTATTTATTGGAGTGTGAAAATGCCACTTCCTTTGTATGAATTAAAAGCCAGCTTAAGATTGTATCTATATTTTCTATTCCTTTTTGGTGTTGAAGGTTCACCTTGATTTGGGAAATTATGAGCGTTTCTTGGACATCAAATTAACCCGTGACCACAATATCACTACTGGAAAAATATACCAGGTAACTGAACTACCTATATCCTTGTGTCTAAAAATATGTTTTATGTCATTTCCAACTAGCCATGGCTATATTTGCTTATTAATTAATATGAAATTTGTTTTCAACGCGTACTAGTCTGTTATTGAAAAGGAGAGAAGAGGCGATTATCTAGGAAAGACCGTTCGGGTGTGTTTAATATTTCAGATTGTTTCTTTCAAAGTTACCTACAGTGTCTGATTGGACCTTGGTTTTATATTCACCTTTTTATTATTTTTAGGTTGTTCTACACATAACAGATGCAGTCCAAGATTGGATAGAGCATGTAGCAGAGATACCAGTAAATGGAAAAGAAGGACCTCCTGATGTTTGTGTTATTGAATTGGGTGGAACTATAGGTAAGTTGGAATTGTTAGAACAATCTTTAGTTCAAAATTAGGCAGTATTTTTTCAGGAATGGACTAATATAACTCCTCTCAAATAATGCCATGTATTATTTTTTATTATCATGGGTGAGGCGTGAGCAGAAAATTATGAGAGCTGGAAAATTCTCAATTTTCAGTACCATAAGAACATCTTTATTATGAATTCAAAATTCAAAATCTAATAATATTTTTTTCTTTTGATTTAGGTGATATTGAGTCCATGCCTTTTATTGAGGCACTAGGCCAATTCTCGTACCGTGTAGGTAATGTCTGCTGCGTTCAAACCATGCAGCCTACTAATTCTTTTTCTTTTAAATTTGCTTCTCTAAAGCCATTTTACTTATTTTACTATTTTTTTATTATAGGTTCTGGCAATTTCTGTTTGGTTCATGTCAGCCTAGTCCCTGTTCTTAATGTCGTTGGTGAACAGGTATACTGAAATACACACACTCACACACACATATATATATAATTCTCATCCATGTAATATTTATACATGCTAATCAAAACCAAAAAAGAAATGAAAATAATTTAGTTTAATCCGGCAATTATAAGATGGAGAATTTTGGTTTATGTTAACTGTCCTATATCTATGATTTGCTAATATAGCTGAGGGCACCATTTCTGATGGTATTATAATCAATTTAATGTCTTTACATACTTACTGATAGTTTTATGTGCAGAAAACAAAACCCACTCAGTAGTGTTCGTCAACTTTGGGGATTAGGATTGACCCCTCATATTCTAGCTTGTCGCAGCTCAAAGGTGTTTGCCCTTGTTGCTTTTTCCTAGTATCATGTCACTCCATGAAATAATGGTCTAAAACGAAAATATGAATCTTGTCATTGCCAGGAACTAGAAGAGAGTGTCAAGGCAAAATTGTCTCAGTTTTGCCATGTGCCGGTAATTTGACATATGCTGACATTTTTCTCTTTTCTTTTCAACTAGAGTCTAAAACGTCTCCCTAAGCAAGGTTTTTTTTAGATGCAGCTATCAAACGTAGTTACTCTTCAAGATGTTCCAAACATTTGGCACATTCCTTTGCTATTAAGAGTAAGTAATTTTATAGCTTTTATGGAACTGTTTTCTATGGTTGTCTTAATGTACTGGAGCTTATACAAGAACCTGAACTCATACACTTCATCAAATGACTACTTTATACAAGAACCTGAACTCTAAATTCTGATAATATTTTTCTGTAATGAATAGGATCAGAAGGCACATGAGGCAATCTTTAAAGCATTAAACTTGACAAGGTTCGTTTGCCAAACTCATTCTGAGAAGCTTTATATTATTTTTCTGTCGCCGATTGCTTTATGGTTTCTGTCTTGCTGCTAATGTCCTTTTTATTTGCAGTGTTGCTACTGAGCCTAATTTGGAGGAGTGGACTTATTGGGATGGACCCTCATATACTGGGGGTTCCATTCCAATAAGTCAGCATCGGAGAAACATTGTAAGTATACATTGTTTTCTATTTCGGTATTCAATATTTTGTACTTCGAAGTAATGATCATCATTTGTATTTGTAGAAAACTTTTGGGGACGTAACTCCAGAAATGATTGATTGGCTTATCTTTGAGCAGACTCATTCCCAGGAGTCCGCAGTTGGTGTGAGGTGTTGGATTAACACCAAGTCGCAGCAGTTAGCGATGAGACATTTATTGTATTTATTATTTGTTTCAACAAGCAGTATGTTTATTTCATTTTACATGCCACATTAGTGATGTATTTTTGTGCTTGTAGGAAAATTGGGAGAAGCTTTCACAGGAGAGAGACACGTAGATTGCGTCAGACCCTGCATCCTCCTCTCGGTCGATAGCGAGGACCTCTTCATTCAGCCGTAGGAGGATTTGACAAGAAAGGCCGAGTGTTCGGGTTGGGTGCCTCGCGCCGGCTAAGTGATGGCTAGCAATCGCTCATCCAAGATGTTGGAGATATTGCTTTGCGGCACTACTACAAAAAAACCCAAAAAATGTCCTAAATAAGACCCAATTAACGTCCATTTTCAAAGGGACGTCTCGATGGGGTAGTTAAATAATCGACTTTTGGCATCTGAATTAAATTCAGGTCGCCTTACATAAGGCGACCTGAATTTAAATTCGAGACACCTTATGTAAGGCGACACGAATTTAAATTCGGGACGCCTTATTGCTTTTTTTTTTTTTTAAAAAAAAAAAAAAAAAACCCCAAAACCCGATGGCCAAAAACCGCAAAGGACCTCACAAAACTGGAAAGAAAAACGGGAGACAGAGACGAGTAGATCTCAGTAGTGAAGGCACGGTGAGAACAACAAATCACAACAATGAATGAAAAAAAGATTTGGAGCAGATCTGGAAAAACAAATCAGATCTGGAACAACAAATCACAACGAAAGAAAAAAAGATTTCTACACTGACAAATTACAACAACAGATCTGGAACAAGGATAATTTCCACACTTACATCTAAGATTCACACAAAAAATGCAAAAATTACAATATCAGATCTACACAAAAGAGACTTCCAGATCCAATCACGGTCACCGCCGAAATCACACCAAAATTTTTCCCATTGGTATTGTTCTTCTTGGCAGCTTTGGGTTCTTCACCCTTAGCGCCGAATTTGGGGGCCTTAGGGTTGATGGAGTTGATGTTAAGATCAAGATAAGAAGGCTTGGAATAAATACCCTTATTGAATCATTGAGCGACAGATTCGCCAAATTTGAAGACTGAAGACGAAGCTGATCGCTGAATTGCCAGAAGGATTGCTGATTGTTCTCCATCGCCGGGCTTCAGCTAACACAACTCGCACAACTCGGTCCACGAGTACGAAGAAAGAGAGAGAGCGAGAGAGAGAGAGAGAGAGAGAGAGAGATGAAGAATGACGAGTAAGGAAATGGGAATCGTGAAATGAAAGAGTAGGAGGAAGATTATTATTAAATAAAAAGGTGGGAGGGGCGGCAAATTTTCTTAGAAAATAATGACGATGATAATAATATTTATACGATAACATTAAAAATTAATAATTAAAATGATAAAATAATGCAACTTCGAGGAAAGTTGCGGAGTAAATTATGGGTTGCGTGTTCATTCGTCAAAGTTGCGTGTTCACACCAAACAGAGTCAAGACACTTTGGCGACCTGATTCAATATATAGGACGATAAAAAATTAATTTTGACATCTTGATTTAATATATAGGACGCCAAAAAAAAAATTGGCTTCCTAATTCAATACATACGACGCCAAAAAAATTATTTTGGTGTCCTAAACTTTTTCTAGGATGCAAAAAAATTTCACCAGCGCCAAAAAACTCCTCTAGCGCCAAAAAATTTCACAAAACGTGCTAAAAATTTAATTTTAGGCGTCCTGAACTTTTTTTCGGACGCCAAAAATTTAATTTTAGGCATCCCGAACTTCTTTCGGATACCAAAAATTTTCACCGGGCCAAAAAACTCCCTGGCGCCAAAAATATCACAAAATGTGCCAAAATATTTTAATTTTAAAACTTTTAGGCGTCCCGAACCTATTTTAGGATGCCAAAAAATCCCAAATTACGCCAAAATGTTGATTTTAGGCGTCCTAAAATATATTTAGGACGTCAAAAAAAAAATTTAGGCGTCTTAAATTAATATTTAGGATGTCTAAAGTCTCAAAGTTAAGTAAATAATTACAACAATGCCATGACTTTCACTTTTTACTTCTTCTTTTTTAAAAATGACGTCTTTTAGGGTAGTAGTATCCATATTTTGTAGTAGTGAGGTAAACGAATTACTTTTGAAACTAATTGTTTCACATTATCACTCCTTTGTCCACTTAAATCAAGTACAAAAAATAAACTTACTTCCTAATGTTGTATTTGCAAATGAGCTTAAAAGGGTGAAACAGGAGCTAGAGGCTACAAGACAGCAAGTGAATCAACAAACCAAGATGATGAATCATCAAGCAGAGATGATGAATCGATGCGAGAACAGTTCCGTCTCTTTTGAAGGACAAGCGGAAAACAAGGATAAGCGGTCGGCTTACTGGTAATGATAATGAGCATGACCATATAACTACTATATAGACATTATTTTTTATTTTTGTGTTGTTTAGTTTATTTTATTGGCAACATTGTTTATGTTTCGTTTTCTTTATGTATAATTTTTTAGGATTGCTACCGTATTG
The DNA here is from genome assembly GCA_019022615.1 of Acacia melanoxylon. Lineage (NCBI taxonomy): Eukaryota > Viridiplantae > Streptophyta > Magnoliopsida > Fabales > Fabaceae > Acacia > Acacia melanoxylon. Next base: position 9,602,560 of record JAFJYJ010000020.1, on the reverse strand, counting down.
TTTCCTCATATTCATTTTTTTAATAGATATTCAAGTATCATTTAATTCGTAATATTTATTTCATTGGTTGTTGAAGAAGAACCCTAATAATTATAATTTTTTTTTTCAATAATAACGGAATTATTTCATTTAAAAAAAAATAACTAAAATTTTCATTAATTTTTGACAATTTTTTTCCCTTCTAATTCTCGAATTTGCAACGGAATTATAATTCCATTGCAAATTGCGACATATTTTTTCTCCATTGCAATTTGCAACGGATCTTATCTCCATTGCGATTTGCAACGGAAAATTTTCCGTCACAAATTGCGACGGACTTTGCAACAGATTTTTGTTCCCTCGCAATTTGCGACGAAATGATACAAAATCCGTTGCAAATATTGTTTGCAACGACCTTTAATTCCGTCGCAAATTCCGTTGTAAAACCAGTTTGCAACGAATTTTCTTCAATTTGCAACGGATTTTAATTTGTCTGTCGCTAAAAACGTTTTTTTCTTGTAGTGATTTGAAAGTGAAGAAAGTGCTACATCACATTCATTATCCATAGAAGGAGATATCAAGATCAAATCTGACAGCTTGATTAATTAGATGCTACTTCCTCAAGCGTAAATAAGATTTAGCTAGAAAGACTAAGATTTTACTTATATAAACTTGTTAAATTGTAGCCTGAACAATGTGTTAAAATGAGAAAAGAAAAAGTATAATTTGAATCATATATTCATATTATGAAGAGAATCTTGGAACATATAGCTTATTTATAAAATTACCTGCTTTTTTCCAAGCATTACTTGATTAGATTTATTATTTTTAAAGTGATCTGATTTGTAACAACATCTGTACACCTATATATGTTTCATATGTAGTCCTAAAGCTCAAATAAAGGAGGAGGATTATGTCAGACTATTGACGTATAGCTAATGTAAAACTCTGTTGAAACTTTTATGACATGGATGAATGAAGAAATTATGTTTAAAAAAAAAAGATACGTCTGGCTTCCATTGCATTTCGCAACCGCAAGTCTAAAGTGATTGATGATTTGAGGAATTTCATCTCTTCTTAGCCTTCTTGGAGGTGTATATTGTGCAACATCAATACCGGTTACTTCAAATTTGTGGAGCAACTCCCTTGTATGTAAAAGATATTGGGGACCGGCGGAGTTGGCTCAAGTGGAAGGGACTTGGGCCGCAAGCAAGGGTCTCGAGTTCGAGTCCTTGTGGATGCGTAAAACTCCCCGGGAGAGGTCCCCGCATATGCGCGACAGAACTTCGATCCGGACTAGTCGGGCGAAGCTCGCGAACCGGGTGCAATAGCCAAAAAAAAAAAGATATTGGGGCTTCCCCTACCCATTTGGCTAAAATTCTTTTCGAATCACAATTGGAAGTTCAAAAATTATTGATAGGTTCAACACATTATACGTTCGATCCTTTATATAAAATCTATTTAACTAATTTGGATGAATTAAGGAAATAAAATAAATTGGTTAGTTTAAACAAATGAGACACGATGTTCTCCCTAAAACACTTCTATGTAACATCATATTATATATAAATTTAATTATAAGTTAGATAAATTAGTATAGAGAAAATGATGAATATAAGAGATAAAATGGATTGAGATCTTATATTTAAACCAAATATAACTTATATTATTTATAAATTAAAATGATTTGACTATTTTTATATTGATGCCAAATCAATTCCTCTGTACCAATTCTGAAAACAGTTTTTTGCTTAAAACAATTAAAAAATTTGTTTGGTATTTTATTTTAGCTAAGCGTTTTTCTTAAACAACAGTAATTTGTTTTTAAAAATTAAAAACACAAAACAATATTAACAAATTTTTCCGTTTTCTTCTCGGTTCACGCCATGGCCAAAGAAGAGCTTGAGTAGTCTCCAAAGCTCAACCTCGTGTCGTCCCCGGCCCTCCGGTTTCCGTCTCCTCCACTTGGTGTTTGTCGTCTTTTTCACCTGTGGTTGCTGTAGCCAATCTCTCCTCCCTCCCCCCTCCTCGGTCCTCAATTGGTGAGTCCTCAGCCTCCTCTCTCCTTGTCTAATTAATTTAGGGGGCTTTTAAACTAAAACTTTATCTGTAGTAGTATCATTTAGTAGGTTTTTATGTATACCATTTGTTTTTGTTGCTTGTGGTAATCCTCGTCCTTCCTGCTTCAATTTCTGGGTGTCCTGTCTTTCATCAACTATAAGCATTGCTTAGGGTCTTTTTAGATTAGTGGTGAAAGCTATTTTTTTTCCAACGTGATTTACGGTATACCAGATAAGTTTGTGATATGAGTCTTGCCTCGATTTATGTAAACGTATTTTACAAGACCAATTCAAAAAGGTTATACGAGTTGAGGTGTTTGTTGATGGAATTTTCATTTAATCACAGACAATCTGTAGTTTCTTAGGATCAAATTGGTTTTGCTACATAAAACATGCATTTTTCCATCGCAAATTGGTTTTGCGAGGCGTTTTTTTGCGACGGACGTTTTTCCGCTCCAAAGTCCGCCGCAAATTATTTTTGCAACGGAAAAGCCTTGTTTTGCGAAGGCTTTTTTTGTAGTGATTATTGAATCTTAACCTATTCTTTGAAGTTTTGAAATTGCACAAGTACTTGAGGGTGAATGTTGATGAGAGAAAATTGTCCCTTTTGTATTTGCTTTTGTTTCTTGATTTTTAATGTCAAACAGTTGTTTATTCAAAAAGAAAAATTACACAGGTAATGCTATATGTCAGTTACTTCATAAAATGTGATTTTGTTGATAAGTTTTTATATTTTGACACCAAATTTTGAAATTATGTGTGTTGAAAATAAATACTGAAAATAAATATATTAATAAAAAAACATAAAATTTATATAAAATTATATTATTTATAAATTAAAATAATGTGGCTATTTTTATATTGATGACAAATCAATTCCTCTGTACAATGCAATGCCCAATACATAAAGTAATTGAGGAATTTTCATTGAAGGATAACTGCAGCAACATATAGTCTGATTGTTTACCAATTCTGAAAACAGTTTTTTTTTTTTTTTTGGTTTAAAACAAAAAACAATTAAAAATTTGTTTGGTAAGCGTTTTTCTTAAATAACAGTAATCCTAAACTCAACCTCGTGTACATCGTCCCCTAACCCTCTGGTCTTCTTATTTAGTGCTCACCGTTTTCTCCACTTGGCGTATTGTCGTCTTTTTCACCTCCTGGCTGCTGTCTCCAATCTCTCCTCCTTCCTCAATCGGTGAGTCCTCGGCCTACACCCTCTCTCTCCTTGTCTAATTAATTTAGGGGGTTTTGAACTAAAACTTTATTAGTATCATTTAGTAGGTTTTTATGTATACCATTTATTTTTGTTGCTTGTGGTAATCCTCGTCCTTCCTGCTTCAATTTCTACTTTATGTAGAAGCCGTTTTTCCAACGTAATTTATGGTATACGAGGTAAATTTTTGAAAAGAGTTTTATCTCACTTACGTGAAGGTGCTTTTTCAACACCAATTCAAACAAACACACATATATGTGTGTTGAGGTGTTTGTTGGTGGAATTTTCATTTAATCAGAGACAATCTGCAGTTTCTTAGGATCAAAACGAATTAATTTGTGCAATGAAAAGACCTTTTTATCCCTTAACTTATGTAATTCTTGTTAATCACTTATTTTTAGTTGTTTGAATGCCTATTTCAACTTGTTATAGGCCATTGACACTTATTGTTCATTAAATTTTTGTTGTTGTTCGATCACATGCCAATTTCCACTTGTATAATCATGCTTCTCACCCCGGAACCATGTTTGTATTTTAAAAGTTAAGGTAATTGAAAACCCCATAAGAACTTATGAATTTATGGACACCGAAGTTGTTAATTTTATTATGTTATCAATAATATATTTTTAGGGAAAATTATAATAAAAAACCTAAGGAATATAATATTTATTAAGAAGTACCATAAAATGGTAATTATTTTGAAAGATCAAAAATTAAAACATTAAAGTAGAAAGATTAAATTGCCTTTGACCAAATTTTCTATATTCTCTCTTATTATATCAAAATATAGAGTGATTGATGGATAATGAATAATATAGACAAATCAGAATCTGCTAAGTTGGTGTCTCTACTACACTGAAATCACCTCCCAACTACAAAACTCTAGATATAATCACCAAAAATAGAAAAGAAATTAAATCAAAAATAGTGGATGATATAATCACCGAAATCGCCTCCCATCCAGTTAACAACATAACACTTGGTTTCTATTGGACTAGCTAGGATTAGTATAAGTTTTAGATTTACGGCCACATACTAGTGATTTCTCTTCACCTTTCAGCCGTGATCTATTATATGAGATGATCTTTGTTTGTTGTTTTACAGGAATAAGGCTTGCATTTTTCATGTTCATTGCTTTTGCAGGATTTTCATCATTATCGCCTTTCAAGAAAGATAATTCTTTATCAGGAAGACACAATTGCTGAGGATAAAGCACTTGTAGGGTTTTGAAGATTTCCGAGTCTTCATCCTGAACAACTAATTCTTTTGAACAAACTCTTCCCTCAAATTTCGAAGCAAAATCACATAGCTTTTGATATGGCAAAACTTTATAGCCTATAACTCCGCAAGTATACAGGTTGTATCAAGTAATAAAGTGATAAGAAAAGTATCGTTCTCACGAGGACTCAATCTAACTAGTGATTAGATATTAATTCCCTTATTTTGTTTAAGTTGATCGAGTCAGAATTGTTTTCAATAATAAAAAGAAATTCAATAATAGCAAGAACTTTCATAGAGCAAATACCAATATCGAGAAATGTAACCTAGAGTCACTAATCTCTTGTTTGTTTCTAAGATTTTATCCCCACTAAATTAATTTTGACTTAACTTAATCAGCTAATCAAGAGTATTAATGTCTATAAATGCCTCTGGTCTATTTATATACCTTCCTTAATTTAATTATGTAATGTCTCACACAACTAAATAAGATGTATTTTAGATCGGGCTCACCCTAATTTGATTATGCGGAGCTTCTAGGTATATGTCTATCCTAGACGCAAATTAGATTAAAATCTAATTCCACATTATTTAATCCTAAGGTCAATTTAAAATTTCCTTTTCCAAGTTCAATCCTAAATCCCCAAAACATGCTTAATAGCGGCCAATTACTAAGCAATAACAATAAAGACAAGAATAAATAAACTGAAATAAAATTAATCAAAACTAATTCGTGGGAATAATCTTTAATTCTCAAACAAGTTCATAGATCCTCTAGGTTGAAAAGAAAAATTAGCCACATATAGCTATAATAAAATCCATGACAAGAAGAATAAGAAATAAGAGAAAGAACAAAGAAGATAACACTACTACTGTGGAGCTTCGTCTCTTTATTGCTCCTGGCTGTCGCGCCACGAGTTGATGTCGCTGCTGATCTGTTCTCGTTCTGCGTCGTCAATAACCTGTGCGTGTTGCTCTCCGTCCTTTTGCATCGTCCGAGTCTATCTCGTTTTGTGTCAGTGCTGTTATGCCATGTGTCTCTGCTGATGTCCTTTTAATATATACTGGGCCTGTTTGGATTCTGCTGGGTGAGAACGTTGCAGGCAAAAATATGTGGATGAGCGTTTTGAAAAACTTTCAGTGAAAAAAAAGCCTGGTGGAGGTGTTTGGGTTAGCTTATTTTCTACTGGGCTTTAACCCAAAACACGGCTAATGCCCAAGGCATTCTCAGCGGGCATTCTCCAGAATGCCCATTGGGCATTCTCAGCGAGAATGCCTCGGGCATTCTCAGATCTGAGAATGCCGAAAGGCATTCTCTCTGAGATTGCCCTCCCAGCGGCAGTGGCCGGCCAAATCGGCGGCCGTCGGTGGGGTGGCCGGCGAAGGGTTGCGCGGGGTGGAGGGTATTTTTTTGTTATTTATTTAAAACTAAGGGCAAAAGGGTAATTTTACCCGAATTTGTATAACACTCAAAAGTCCTTATCACCTCTCGGTCATTTTACAAATTCGGAGACTTACGGGGTTTACAAATTCATTTGGTATTTAAATGAAATTTTTCCTATATATATAGACACAAACACTTCTTCTAAATCAGCTAATATTTTCTACAAAATATAATAGGATATAAGTAGATCTCGAAATACCATTTTATTTTATAATTAATTAAAGAATAGAAAAATATAAAAGATAATTAAATAAGTATAAAATATTAATAAATTCAATCCAATATATCTCGTAATCTATACTTATTCAATCATAAAATATATACTTATCATTTTTTTTGCCAACTTTTTTTTTTCCGTTTATATTCCCTCTTGTCTTTGTAATAAGATCAACTATCAAGTCGTTTGATCATTTCTATAAGACACTTGCTATTTCTATTTAAGATTAATTTTTTTTTTTTTTTTTCATGATACCCATAATTAATAGTAATATAATATTAGAGTTTAATATAACTAATAGAGATTATATTGAAAATTACTTGAATTTTAGGCAACTTTATTGATTTTAATTATTTTATTGGTTTATGTAAATGGTTAGTTGGTGGAGGAAGTATGTATGTATTTTGCACTGATTCATTGAACAGGGACGCAAATCATCCGAACTACCGACAAGTCCTCTACCGGCTGCAAAACGTATGCATTAACGTCATCTGCAAATCAATTGACGTTGATTTTCATTTTTCAGTGTGAATTTCGGTTCCCTTCATACCCACTAGAGTTTGTCGTTGATTTTGCACTGATTCATTGAACATGGACGCAAATCATCCGAATTACCGACCAGTCGTCTGCCGGCTGCAAAACGTATGCACTAACGTCATCCGCAAATCAGTTACGTCGGACGGTGGTGGTCAAGTCGACCTTGATTTTCATTTTTCGGTGTGAATTTCGGTTCTATTTATAGCCACTAGAGTTCGTCGTTGATTTTCAAACCATCAGAACGGCAATAACTTCACCGAGAAAATTTATACCCGTAGTTTTGTGCAGAAATGGCTCCTGAAGCTGCCACTATTCCTCTTCTTACACCTTACAAGATGGGCAATTTCAATCTATCCCATAGGTATACGTACTCTCTACTAATTACTTCTATTTTTCTGCTGTGAGCTCATGCGGTTCAAGTGTCTGTTAGAAATCCCTGTTGAACATTGGCTCCGATCATGATGTAAATCTTACTTTGAAATCACAAATTTTGGAATTTATTCTACTTTTTTGCCAGAAATAATATTCCTCATGTCCTTATATTCTATTGTGCAGTGTGAAAAATCACTTGCATATAGGATTAGTGTTGTGTGCTGGAATATATGGCTCAGGAAAATTCCCCCTGGGATTGGTCATATTTGATTACTATAACTATTAGTTGAACATTCAGTGATTTTTAAGTTGAAATTTGGTTGTCTTTTGCTATACAGAGTTGTTTTGGCTCCACTGACTAGACAGAGATCTTACAACAATGTTCCTCAGCAGCATGCTATCTTGCATTACTCTCAGCGAACTACCAAAGGGGGTCTTCTGATAGCGGAAGCTGCTGGAGTTTCTGACACTGCTCAAGGGTAATATGTGCTCTTTTTAATTATTTATTTTAATTTTATCCCCGTTTGCTAGGAATTCTACAAAGTGTTTTTTCCCCTTTTCAATGTAAAGATATTCTCACACACCGGGTATATGGACAAAAGAGCAAGTGGATGCATGGAAACCCATTGTGGATGCTGTTCATGCTAAAGGCGGTATATTCTTTTGTCAGATTGGACACGTTGGAAGGGTTTCAAATTCAGGTATTTCCTTGCTAAGTTTATCCTCTGCTCTGGAAAAGTGGCTAGAAAACTATGTGTCTTTTCACTTGAATGTACTGAGGAGAACTTCGAAATGTTCCAATCTATAATGGCTGAGAATGGCCTAAAATACATTGTATGTCAATTAAATCAACACACTTGTTGGGAATAGTTATGTTGTATACCTTCTACTGTCTTCTTCTCTACTACCTGTTGTTTAAGTCTATGGATTTTTACCATAACAAGTGCGGTTTTCAGTTTCCACTATACATTAGTTTCTACTTCCAGAATGCAAAATTATAAATGCCCCATTACTGCAAAAAATTTGGTAACCAAGAGAAAACCTGATTGATCAAGATATTATGCATGCTCAGTGGCAAAACAGTTCGTGGAGATATTGTTGGTAAAGTGTAATGTCTTAAAAGGATCTTTGCTTTAACACACACACACCCACACTGTGACGAACACAAGTTCAAAGGGAGAGCCTAATCCTCAAAAGCTAGCTTGTGAGGAGGGATAGCCCCTGACTTATAAACCACAAGGAGAGTGTGTGGTTTCCCGATATGGGACTCCTAACATAGCACCCTCCCTAAGAGCCGAGGTCCCCGGCGGTTCAACTTCACAAGACTTCACTCGGCCTTCAACCCGCTTAGAACTCTCCGTGGGGCTATCCTTTTCGAAACACTTGCTCTCAATGAAAGCACCAACGTGACGAGCATAAGCCTAAAGGGAGAGCCCAATTCCCAAAAGCTAGCCTGTGAGAAGGAAGAGCCCCTTGACTTATAAACCACAAGGAGAGCGCGTGGTTTCCCGAGGAGAGACTCATAACACAAACACACACATGTTTTCTTTTTTCCTTTTTGTCAGAATATATATACATGTTTTCTATGACCTCAATTAAATCATTTCTAGCAAAGCACTATCCTTGAAGAATCTGTTTACTCCTCCCAATATGCAAAATAAATTAATAAATAAAAAAATTTATAAAGGTTCAACATCAGAAACTTTTTTCTGTTGTGGTAAAAAGCTTAATAGCAGTCCCTCAATCAAGGAAAGGATGCTTCAAAAACAATTAAGCTACATTTATTTATGTGCTGGATCTGTTCCTCTAACATGATGATATATGAATGAGCCATGGGTGATATACATAGGCAGGAAATACATTAGGTTTTCTAATCTAACTTTTTTCATATTTTGCCCAGACGTAGAACAGTGCGTTTGATTAAATTTTTTTTAACCTATTCAAACTCATACCCTGAAATCTATGTTAATATGCAGCTCCATTCTGCAATGATATTTTCCATTGTTTCTTTATCTATCTCCAATTTCCTAGGATTTGAACAAATCTGATGTATGAATACCCAGTATCTCTATATCTTATATTGTTTTTGAACAGGTTATCAACCAAATGGGCAGGCCCCAATATCTTGTACAGACAAGGGGCTTTCTCCAGAAACTCGGGCTATTGAAATTCATGTCGCACAATTCACACCACCAAGGCGGCTGAGGACAGATGAAATTCCTCAAGTCGTCAATGACTTCAGAGTCGCTGCAAGGAATGCTATTGAAGCTGGTAACTCCACTAACTTTAATGTGATAGGTCAAACCCTTCAACGATAATCCATAGTTGAATTAGTTATAACTGATAGGTGCAGATTTGAGGTTTTGTTGGTTTGACCATAGTTGAATTAGTTATAATTAAATTAATATTTTTAATAGAATATATACAAATATTAGATAAAAAAAAGTAAAAAAATTATTTTTTAATTCTTACAGGTTCTTGACTATCAATTTTGACTAGTTTTTGAATTGTTTTAATGGTTACGGAGCAGTTTTCACCTAGATTGGTGTTGGAACCATTTTAGACTGAATCAGGATCTAGTTTGTGAGTTCATCAGTTGAACCAGCCAATCTGGTTTGGTTTTAAAAACAATGTTTGCAAATGAGCTATGCCGATATTGTTCCCAATTTGATTTTACAAATTATTCCATTTCTTGTTTTAATGCATCCCTCTAATTCAGAAGCAGGTAATTTTCCCTTTAGAGAGAAATCAATTTTGCCCCCTACTACCTTTTTACATCTACATCCAATATTTAATGTCAAACCTAACAATTTATTAGTAGCCTGTTAGATTTGGCATTAATATTTTGATGGATACTGTGACATAAAGGCAATGTTCTTCCACTATAAAAATAGAAGGACAATATTGTCTAGAGGGAGGGAACTACATTGAAATTTTACTGAATACTATAAGTGGATATAAGCCAAAGTAATATTAGAGGCAGTGTGTTCCTTTTTTTATAAGTGGCATAACGGTTATGATGGTATTGGTACTAAATTTCTAGCTTCATTGTTGACAACGTAACTGGATGCAACAACTTTAAGTTGATAATGCCTGTCCAATTGTAGGTTTTGATGGGGTTGAGATTCATGGCGCCCATGGTTACCTTCTTGACCAATTTATGAAAAATCAGGTTAATGATCGAATAGATGAATATGGCGGATCACTAGAGAACCGTTGTCGATTTCCCTTGGAGGTCGTTAAAGCTGTTTCAGATGAGATAGGACCAGGGCGAGTTGGAATTAGATTGTCACCTTTTGCAAACTATCGTGAATCTAGAGACTCGAATCCTGAAGAACTCGGCCTATACATGGCGAATGCTCTGAACAAATATGGTATTTTGTATTGCCACATGGTAGAGCCAAGGATGAAGACTCTCGGAGAAAGAGTTGAGAGCCCTCATAGTCTTGTGCCAATGAGAAAGGCCTTCAATGGCACGTTCATCATTGCTGGAGGCTATGACCGCAAAGAGGGAAACAATGCAGTGGCTGAGAACCGAGTAGATCTTGTCGCGTATGGTCGTTGGTTTTTGGCAAATCCAGATTTGCCCAAGAGGTTTGAGCTTGATGCTCCTCTCAACAAGTACAACAGACACACATTTTATGTTCCTGATCCAGTTGTTGGATATACTGACTACCCATTTCTAGATGGAAGTTTTTAAGTCTCCAATTGCTAAAGGGTGTTTTTTTATCAATGTTTTTCTCTAGTGCCTTGTATTTGAACATTCCAATTTCGGTGGGAACTGTTCATATGTAAACAAAAGTAATTGGGCAACTGTTATGTAATTGTTTGTGGCCTTCTATTTCTAGATTTATAACCACCAATGGATACAAATATACAATAAGATTCCTTAGTTTGGCTTCCACTCCTAGCTATTGATTTTTGCCCATACCAATTGTTGTCTCTCTACTCTATCATATTAGATATTTACTCCGTATTTTAGCGCATTCTAATTTGGAATGCAAAATTTATTGCCTTAAGGTATGTAAGGACTCAAATCTTTGAACAGGTGCAACTCATCTTTAACGGATGTAACTCTTCTTTGGTTGAGTGCATAATATCTTCAGTTTGTGTGTAAATGTTTTATAATTATTTTACACATAGTTGAAAATAGGTTACTTATAATCGAAGAAGAGTTGTGCTAGTTGAAAATAAGCTGCACATGCATCCTTATACAAATTAGGTATCGTTGGGTAATAAATCTTGCAATGGAGATTTTTTCCCCTATCAATTTTCCCTTATAATTTGGACAATTCATCTAATTATCCATTTATCCTTTTTGAGCTAAAAAAATCATAGGTTAATTTTGTAAGAGAAACAAGGTTAATAATGTGGCTCTCACTTAGCCCACACTTGGATTAATTATGTCACTTGGGTCTGAACAAAATTAAAATTAAAATCAACTAAATTATAGATTAAATAAATAATGTGAAAAATTGATGTTCCCGGGGCATTGAACCTCTCATCGAGAAATAATAATAAAAACGAGAGGGGATGAGTGAGGCGGTTGTCAACGCCGAGAAGTTGGAATGGGCATTGAGTGACGTTGATAATGCAAGAAAATAATGCTCAAATAATAGTCAAAGATTTCTTTAATTTTTTTTTTTAAAAAAAACATAAAAGAAGACCTTTTTATCTTATTCTTAAGTCATGCTATTAAACTTATTATATGAATATATAATTTTACCTTTAATTTATTATTATGTATACTTTATGTTTGTTTTTTTAGGCACATGTATTTTTATATTAGAGACAATTGTTTTTTAGGCATTGTTCGAGCATTAAATGTTGACACCTCTCTTAACGAAAATTTAAACATTAATTTATCACATTGTGAAGACTCTAATTTATCTATTATAGATTAAAAAAAGATAAAGTTAAAAGATTATTAAATTTTAAAATATATTTAAAAATACTTAAGGTTTTTTTATTATTATTATTATTTAGGGTGAAACATGCTACATACGATGCATAAAGAGGATTAGATTTGTAATTCAAATTTTTTTAAAAATCCCATTGTTAAAATATAGGCAAATAAATATTAAATTTAAAAACTTACTTAAGTTATAAGAATTTTTTTTTATTTGATACTAACTTTTTATGAAATTTTTAATTACCATTCTCCCTTATCGGCATGATTTTAAAAACGGACCGAATACCGATCCGGTCGATTCAATACCAAACGGGAAAAAGTCATACCGGTGAAACTCGTTCATGACCCGGCTAACCCGGGTTGGGTTGTCATGCGTGTTGTTTGTTTGAAACGCAAAGCGCGTAGAAGGATCGAGAGAACATAGATTCGATCAAGAGGAAAGTCAAGAAGAAGAAGAAGAATAAAGAGAAAATGGATCGGGAGAGAAATGGTGGAGGAAACCTGAGACTGATGAGGACCATTTATTTTCTGGTTTTCTCATATCACGTGTCGTCGATAATAAAGGTTCATGAAGGAGTCTGCTGGAGGCGAGCCTTGAAACTCGGGTCTGAAAGCATATGTTAACGGGAGGGAGAACTCGGAAGAAGAAAGAGAGGTGCCCTTTATTTTCTCATATTATATAAAATAACTTGAGTAAAACTCAATTCCAATGCGTAGTGCACTGTATTTAATGTGAGGGCTGTTAGTTCCCATGTTTTTGATGTTTTGATGATAACAATTATAATGTAATTGATCATTAGATTCTATGAAAATTTGAGGTTTCTGATTTTCCTCTAGTTAAATTTTAAGTGCCTCGAGTTATAAAGTTCATGTCATCAAAAGCAAAATGTTTTCATCCAGTTACCTTGAGTTGAATGGTATTTAACTTAGAGTTAATAAGTTTTGAAGTTACTTGCCTCTAGTCAAAATCATTTTGCCTCGAGTTAACTTTTTAAATGTTTGTAAATCCATTTTCGCGCCTCAAGGATATCTCGAGTCACTTATTTAAAAACCTCGAGGTAATTTATCCTCTTGATAAAATGATTTTGAACTCACGATGTTTTGCCTCGAGTCAGTTAATAATTTCCTCAAGGCACCATGACTCAAGGCATTCACTTTGTGCCTCCAGTCATGTCGCTCCTTCAATTTTAGTATTCTGGAAACATTGATGCCTCAAGGCAACCTCTTTTTAACTAGAGTCATATTTCTCTATTTTTCAAATCACCGTCTCTGGAAATCTAAATTAACTGATTATGATTTCATTTCTTTAAATCATCACTCATTACTATTCTTAAATGCTTTTAATCAGTTTGCTAAATGGGTTTCAGATGATTAAATCTCGGATTAACAACAAATTGTTGTAAAACAATTTGTGTGTCATAACGCATTTAATGCAGTTGTCATATCGAGACTCAATCACAACAACCATGTCTCTGAACATTCGAAAGACATTCTTGCTATTCTTATCTCGCAATAAATGCTATTTCACAACGGGCAAAATAGAAGGAATGAAAGAATGTGGTGACGATACAATCTCACCTGGATCATTAACGGTGAAAGTGTTAACCAAGCTTCATCTGTCTAACGGCTATATTTAAGAGTCACAACGGTTAATCTTCAAGCTTCACCAACATTCATTAATTGCAACAACTATAAATATCAGAAGCATTGAATTCACCAACCAACCAAAACTCGTGGCATTCAATTCGAAATTATTGCAATCTCTTGTTTCATTAACTTCACTTAATATCTTCGGATATTTTGTGTACTTTAGTGCTTATCATTTATTTACTCAATGGGAGTTAAACACTATTTGATTATCTTAGTTGTTAAATCTTAGGTTATGAAACCTTAAGTGTGGGTGTACGATTACAACTTGTAAGGGGGAGTGAATCCTAGAGTGAGAGGATTACCTCGAGTACATAGTGTGTAATTGTATTTGTGTTTGAAAAATAATGGAAATCCCAGAGAGTTTCTGGTAGGGGTGTAAATAGGCCAGGGGCCTGCAGCCTGGCCTGTTAAAAGCCTGGTCAGGCCTGACCTGTCAGGCTAAAAGGCTAGGCCAAGGCCTATTTTAAATCCTGTTTGTCTTAACAGGCCAGGCCTAACCCTCCAAATAGGCCTGTCAGGCCAGGGCAGCCGCCCGTTAAGAGTTATTTTTTTTTAACAAAGAATATTAACTAATATCCATCCGCCCTTCCCTCAGACTCAACCTCCCTCCCATTTGTGAGTTACCTCCCTCCCATTCGTGTGTTCCTCCTTTCAAACCAAACCCTAAATCAATTTGCCTCACCGTCCGCTCATCACTCTCGGCTTCTCACCGTTTGTCCGCTGATCACTCTCGGCTTCTCACTGTTAGTCGTCGCATGTCTCAGCGTCGAGTCGTCGATCTCACTCTCAGCCCTCAGGCTCTCAGCGTCGAGTCGTCGATCTCGGCTTCTCACCGTCGGCCTTCATTCAGTGCTCCGTCTGTCCTTCTCCTCCTAATTCTCAGTGAGTGTGACTGCCTTAATTCTCATTTCAGTTCTTCGACACTCACTAACATCACGCTAGTGAGTGTGACTGCCCTAAAATTTATTTATGATTTTCTTGTTCGAGATTTGAATAATTCTAGTTGCTTCTTCTTCTTCTTAAGAATGGTTTTATGGAATTATATCATTTGCACGCCCAACAAGCCTGTGGGTTTCGTTGATTTAATTGAATTCGGAAACCAAAGAAAATTTCGGGTTGCTATCCTCTTTGATGATTTCCGGGTTTAGTTGATTAGTTGGGATTAGCTCGTTATGTGAAATTAGGAATCACAAATCCCTTATTTTGTAAAGAAATTCGAGTTTATTTTGTGGCGTATTATTAGGCTTTGTGATTCTTATTATATTGTTCATTGTGTGGTTGTGGTTATGTATTACAATGTCTGGAGGAACACCGATTGTGGGAAGAGGGTTTATGAGATACGATACGCCCGGGGTCTTCGATGGTGTTTTAGATTTATAATATGGTATCACTTATCTCCAAAACAAGTATCCAAGAGAGGAATCTCCTCCAGGAACACCAATTGGGATATTTTTCTTTGTATTGCTACATCTTTTGATCATTTAAATTCTTGTTGTGAATTATACTTCTGGGTTCTTCGATGTGTTCTTGTTGTGAATTAGATTTCTAGTAGGTTCTTCAATATCTGCAATTTTGGAGAGGGGAAAGGAAGTTTTTGAAGAAGAAGAAGATGATGATGTGTTACAATACATGGCACTGTATCTATATGGTAGAGCTACGTCAACTATTATTGGTCAAACTAACAGTTGACCATTTAGTGCCCTTTAAAAAGGGCGACATTTAAATGGCATGTACAAGTCTTATTTGTCGTTAGGTGAGTCAAATTCCCCTTCACCTCCAAGTCTTATTTGTCTATTTCAAGGGCTCAAGTTAGGTTGAAATTCTTACGAGTGTTTTGAGTTATTTTTGGTTTCATGATGTGGTGGCAAGGTTTAAACCTTACATTTGAGTGCACTTTTCAGTTCGTCTTACTGCTACTGTTTTAATTTTATGGTTCTTTTGTAATTAAAATTAATGGACCTGAAGGATTGTAACAGGATCCAGAAAAGGTTAGTTTATAGTTATTATGCTGTTATTGATATAATTTATAGCTATTAAGCTGTTATGGCATGGTCATGATCTGCTTATCTGACAAGGAGTTCCTATAAAATCGACATGTTTTTTGTTATTTTATTCTTCTTCCCACAGTTCCCGTTGTGGTTGGTGATAACGGATGCAATGGTAATGAAAATATATATTTTCATTTCAGATTATGATGTTAAGCTGTTAGTTTATAGTTATTATGCTGTTATTGATATAATTTATAGCTATTAAGCTATTAGTGCATTTAATCATTGCTCTTTTGCTCTTTTTTGTCATAGCAAGTCATGGATGCAAAACTATATGAACTGTTTGGTGAAAGGACAGCTGCAGATGATGAAAAACCAGTAAAAAAGAAGAAAGAGAAACCTGCTAAAGTAGAGGTGAGTTCTTTTTGAGATGTGTAAATGGAATATTTTCTCACATTTTATTTTTATGTCATGGATAGAGGAGAATTTTTACAAATTTGATTTCATGCTAGCATAGGATAAGGTGGCCGATGTGTCTATTCTAGAAAAGCCATCTGAAGAAGATTTGAATCCATTTTTAATATTCCCTAATCCTAAGGAAAATTTGTAGGTATATAATTGCCTTATTCTAACTATCAGTTTCATATTCATTCAATTTTGTTTATGTTGTCTTTGACTCATGCCTCACTTTGTTAATGTGCTTTTGTTCTGTTACTATGTGATAGTATCCATGTAGTGGACTACGTTAAAAATTTATAGTTTGTGAAGTCTTCTTTACTGTCAAGATTATGAATTTGTGAATTGTGTTTTTAGATTTCAACTCAAAATCATTTAATCCGTTTGATTTTTTCTTGGGCATTGTTGAGTCACTTTTCCCTTAGCTATCAAGAAGAAAAATACAGGCCTTAACAGGAGCCACGTGCCCAAAAAGCCTTTATATAGGCCAGGCTCAGCTGAAAAACAAGCTCAGAATGCCACAAAGGCTCGTGCCGGCTTGTTGTAAAACAAGCCTGGCCTCATTATGGGCGAGGGCTCGACTGTTTCCACCCCTAGTTTCTAGGGACTGGACATAGTTTAAGAGTGGGACCGAACTAGTATAATCTTCTTGTGTTCATTATTCTTCTCTCCTTCTCTGTTTAAGTGTTCTTGAGCAATTAGCGAAAGAATTTTAAAATCACCTATTCACCCCCTCTAAGTGATATTCCACCTTCAATGGTAGTGGCAAGAGTCCATATAAGATGCTTGTCTTCATATGCTTCTTACCTGCTTCTCTTTAAAATCGTGTGTTTCCATAAAAGTGAGAAATCGTGATCGTCGAATTTAATATAATATGATCGTTCATTTGTTTTTTTTTAAAAAAAAAATCCCAAATGATCTTCAAATTCCGAAGGAGTGATCACTCTCCAGATTTGTTGAACTGCATCAACCTCTGTCAGCGACACCACCTCGAGCTATTGGTGCTGTTGCTGTTGCTCAAGAAGTCTGGTGACGGGAACCTAAGCGAGAAATCCGATCATTCTCCAAATTTCTCAAACTATATCAGCCTTCTTTGGTGACACCTCCTTGAGCTGCTGGTATTGTTGTTGTCACTCATGGCGTTTGGTGCAAAGGTAGAACTAGGGGCTAGGGTTGGCCACCAGCCCCTATAAAATTTAAAGGATAACTAGCATTAAGAGTTTGAAGAATCTTAATGCTAGTTTTCCTTTAACTTATGTTGTGTCGCAATTTCATTTCACTAGTCCCATTGCGGTTAGCACTAAAGCATGGCCCGACACCGTGCGTTATCAATCTATTTATATCCACTGATCCTTCATTCTCTCTAATCATTGGATTATAGCTCCTTGTTTACCCATTCGCTTTGGAAATCACGCTAAGCCCCCTTAAGTTGTTTACTCCTGAATCTCTCCCTTTTGTAAGTTTTTGCTTCCTTCTTTTGGCTGATTGTTGTTCTATTTTTAAGCTTTGCTAATTATGATGCTAATGGTGCTCTAATGTTGTTTGCTTGAATTTCTTCTCGTGATTCTTTCTTTTGAAATTTTGAACTTTATATATATATATATATATATATATATATATTTCTTGTGGGCCTTCTCCTTTTGTTGTCAGTTATTTGTGCAGAGACAAAGATGGGTGAGGAGAACGTTTTCAGCTAGGAATTGTTAGAGCGTTTACTTTGTCTGTGATATCATCGTGTCAATTGTAATTTGCAACAAGGCACTAATGAGCTCATTACGTTTTAATTTCGATACGCTCACATTGGAATGGATTTGTCAGAATTTGATAATATGTCATTTGGTTTTGCTTTTAGATTTTACTATATATTTTTCTTAGGCATGTGAAGGAGCTGTCAATATCATTCTTTTTGCGAAATACACAATTTTTGTTGGAAAGTAAGAGTAACATTCTTTTTATTGACTTCTTCAAGGATGTTGTCTACCTGCCCTAACTAAATGGGTCTTTCCAAGTAGGTTATAAATAAATTATATTATTGATTCATTCATTACGGGTAAGTTTCCAAGCAGTAATATAGATGATCAGACTCCTGACATGATTCAATCTGTCTTTCTTTTTTTGACCTTGCGCTCCAACTTTCATTTCACACCCATTCTCGCACTCCAACTTTCATTGCACACCCGCGTCTTCTCTCCATCCTTTCATTCCCAAATCCCAAACTCCCGCCCGTCCTTTTGTCTTCGTGCTGAGAATCTCGCGTCCGTGCTCTGCTTGTCTACGTCTGTTGTCCGTGCTCTGTCTGTTGCCCCATGTCCGTGCTTCGTCCATCGTCCCTTGTCTGTGCTCTATCCGTTGTCCCCTGTCTATGCTCCCTCATCCTCGTCTTTTGATTCTCACGTCTGTGCTCTACCCGTCTTCCAATTTAGGTAAACTAACTCTCTCGGCTCTGTTCTCACTTGCATTTCTAGATTGTTAGATATGAAATTTTTGGATCTGCAAGTTTGATTGTTAGATATGGAATTCTTGGATTTGTAAGTCTGATTGGAATTTTTGGATCTGTTAGTATGATTATTAGATGTGAATATTTTTGATCTGTTAGTCTAATTGTTACATCTAGAATTATTGGATCTATATTATCTAGATCTGCTTATCGAGTTCTATCTGCAACACATTTTTGGATCTGGTTCTTCCTTCCTCAAATACACGTTTGCATTGGTGTTTTTAATTTTTTTTTTTAAAAAAACTTACGGCATCCTAAATTTGTTTTGGGACTTCATAATTCTCCTTTATGGTGTCCCAATTTTTTTAAGGACACTGTATCTTAAATTTATTACGTCCCTGGAATAGACGTCCCTTTATTTTTGGACATTAAAAACATTATTTGTAGTAGTGTAAACACACACAACACATACACCAATTCACTCTTCAAACACTTACACAATTCCCCTTTTTGCTCCCTTCATAAACCGTGCCCCTTTCTCACACACACACACATGTACACACACAAACATGACACATTTTCTTCTTGCTTCCTTGGCCGACACATGTCACACATGCAAAATAACACACACACATAAAACACTTCAACCTCCCTTTCTTCATTCAATTTCAGCTGATCCTCTCCTCTCTCATTCCACGGAACTTCCTCTCCTTCCAACAACTCCAAAATCTCCTCTCCTCTTTGAAAGTGGAGCTAATCACCAAGAGGGGGGTGAATTGGGGATTTAAAAATTCCTTTCAAAGTGCTCTGTATCTTGAACATAAAACATAGCAGAACAGAGTAAGGGAAGAAGAAGCAAGGCACATGAAGATTTATACTGGTTCGGTTTAACCTCCTGACCTAAGTCCAGTCCCCAGACACTCTAGGATTTTCACTATCACTTAGAATCGCTTACACACTCGTACTTGAAGTTATCCTCTCACTAGGATACACTCCTCCTTACAAGTTGTAATATGATATTCTCAATCTCCAAGTCCCCTTGACTTGAAATTCTTACAATAAATGATTTTAATAAATGAAACTCTCTCTAAGAGCAGATAAATAATCACTGAAGTGCTAAATGTATCAAAATATACTTTACAGTAGAAAACTGAAAGAGTAGTTGGAAACTTGAATGATTTTTGTTTTTTGCAGATTAGTTGTTGAGAAGACTTGAATGCAACTCCTTATATATGAAGAGAGCATTAAATGACCATTGGATTAATCAATGTAGCCGTTGGACACATTGCTGAGTTGATTAGGAACACTTTGGTCTCTTCTCTCTCTACTCTTCAGTTAATCCAGTTGCTCAGAGGATTAGGGTTGACTTCCTTTGAATTTAATCCGTTGGAGGAGCAGCTACTGGATAGGGAAAGGAAACATTAATCCCTTTGCAATGTGTGTAGAATGATTGTCCAAAAGGATGCAAGTTTTCTGAAAATTGCAATAAATGTGCTGACGTCACTTTTTGCTTTTTTCTAAATCTTCATTTAATATTCTCTATATCATCTGAAACTCATTAACAAACTGATTAAACATAGTTAGGAATAGTAATGAGTGATGATAAGAAGTATTAAGATCAAACATGAAGATTTCAAAAATTCGTGTAATTTGATTTTCAAACTTTGCGACACAAACTCGAGTTTGTTCTTACAAACTAGAGTTTGTAACTTTGCTTCAAAAGCTAAACTATAGTTTAGAAACCTAAACTCGAGTTTACTTTATCCAGAGGAGAATGTTGCGATTTGAACTTTGAAGCATATTTTGAATATGAGCAAAAGTCGAGTTGATTAGTGACTAACTCGAGTTTTGGACTTTTATAATGAAAGACAAGTTTTAGTCCAAAAGTTCAAAATTGGAGTTTTCAAATCTTAACTGGAGTTTTCAAAATCACCGAAAAGAGCAAAGCTCTGTTTGGTACAAACTCGAGTTAACCAATATAAACTCGAGTTTCCATAACCATTTGGAAAAATAGAAAACTCTCGTATGGAGAAAACTGGAGTTTGCACAGTAAACTGGAGTTTTCAAAACTTCGTAAATATGATATGCTCTCTCGATGATCCAAAATCGAGCTTGCAAAACCAAACTCGAGTTTCCTCAAAAGAGAGAAAACTTTGAAAACTTTCGCAAATGCGGATCGGAGTTTATAAAACAAAACTGAGTTTTCTCAAGATCAAAATGGAGCCTAGCTCTCTGTTTGTTACAAACTCGAGTTTCCAACAAAGCTTGGAAAATATGAGGGCTCTTTGTTAAGCACAAACTAGAGTTTCCAAATGGAAACTGGAGTTTGACTTGGTTCAAAAAACTTTGATAGCTCTCTGTCTTGACTAAACTCGAGTTTCCAATTGCAAACTCGAGTTTGTCTTTAACTTGAAAAAACTTAGAGGCTCTCTGTATGCCACAAACTGGAGTTTTGGCTTGGTTTATAAAATGAGTTACTCTCTGTCAAGTCCAAACTCGAGTTTAACTCGAGTTTCTAATCCTAAACTAGAGTTTGCCTTTGACAAGAAGTGTTTCAACTTACTAAGACAAACTTCAATCTTGAGTTTATAATTGTCATCATCATCAAAACACATAGGGAACTAACACTCTTCTCCCAAACCGACGGTTTCCCTCCTTTCCAAGTACCAAAACCCTTCTCCTCTCCAAACACAAACATTTCTTTCATCCATTCTTAGAATACCCGATAATTATTTATCTGGAATATTATATTTCAATAGATAATACCTATTGAAAATAGGTGAACATGTGGTTTCAAATAATAAGTAATAATTATCTTATTTTCTAAGGTAATTACTATGGAAATTAGGAGAGATAAAGAGCTAAAATCCATAAAATATATTTTTGAGGCATTAAATGGCCTAAAAATATTATGATAAATCCCAGGAGGCAATTAAATATTTGTTAAAAATTAGAAAGTATGTTGTCTCTAATTTTAGGAATTTTTTGGGATAATTTCCCTTGAAAAAATAATGAGGCAAGATTTAATATTATTTTGGGGATCATAATTGACCCCATGATTTTTAATATTTTACATGGGATATAAAATACCAATGTAAGTAAAATAATTGTGAGATAATGATTTATCCTAATTAAGAAAATTATCAAAAATTAGTAAGTGGCTAATCTGGTAATTAATGGGATAATTAAGGTATAAAGTAAATGAATTAAAAATAATTTAAATAATTATTTTTAATTGGAGAAATTCGAAATTATTAAATAAATAAAAAATAAAAATAAATAAAATATTTTATGCTTAGAAAAATAAATAAAAAATAAAATAAAAAAATAAATAAATATCATGATATTTTTTGTAAAATAGTATTATTATATAATATAGTGAATAGTAATGGAATAAATAGGAAACGGATCCTATCTAGAGAACCAGGAATAGGAATTCCAAAGTCAAGGTAAAATATTGATCAGTGAGTTTTTACCTTCAAGTGACCTCTTCCTAAGTTAATTCCGAGGCCTTCGGTAGCGCATTTGCCTAATAAGACGAAATAGAGAAAAATGCGTATATTCACATTTTGGATTTGAAGAAAATAATTATAACTCAACATCTAGAGATGAGTTTATAATTATCTGGACATATTTGGAATCGTGAATAATTATCCGGAGATTGATGATTCCGAAAGCGATTTCCGACACCGGACGTGTTCGGACACGTTTTTCGAGAAAACTTCAACTGGACTGTTGGAACCCTGTAAGGGACCGAAATCTAAGTTAAATTAGATATTATTGATGAGGAAGAGAAGATCTTCAAAGTTATGAATCCAGAATTTTGAGATTTCTCCGAAGAGACGCGAAACGGAGACGAACGGGGAAAATCATGTCGAACCGGCCATAAAGCAAGTTGACTCACCATTTTTGGACCAATTGTTTGCTGCCAAATCAGCCTTGAATGTCGACCAACATGCTGCATGGCTAGGAATTAAACACCATTATGCTTTGATTTTACTTGGTTATAAGGTAAGAGAAAATTACAAGATTTGGAATATGGAAATTACCAAAGTGGCACAATTTTTCCCTATATAAGGGCATGAGCCCCTTCTTCATTTTTCACACCAAAAATCTGCCCCTTAGAGAGAAGTTAGAGAGAGAAGCTCGAGAAAGTCTCGAGCAAAGTCTCGGGTAAGTTCTTCGGTCCCCGGTCTTTAGTTTCGGTAGTTCTTTCGGTAGATATAGTAGGAATGCTAGATTTATCTTTAATTTTTCAAGATAGTCTAGATATCATATTTAGGGGTAAATATGATATATATTTCGAAAATATGATAAGGGAAAAGATCTCAAAAATTCGGAGAGATAGAGCGAAAACAATAAGCTCGCGAAATTCCGCCAAATAGGGGTACTAGGGGCAAAATAGTAATTTTCGCCCAAATGGCCTGTTATGATGCCAAATGTTGATAAACGTTGTCCTTATAGGATATCTGAGCTAATCGAGCCGCTGTTGTGCCGCCGTCATACCGCTGTTTTTCCCGCTGTCGAATTTCACGTTTTTCCGTAAAAGTTCTGTTGTACCGCCAAAAAGGTACGTTCGCGTACTGTAACATTAGCTCTGATGTTTATTGTATGATTATATATGTTTGTTGTGTTATGTTTGTTGTTGTAGCATACGTGGTTATGTTATATACACGGTTATGTCACATACGTGGTTATGTCACATACGAGGTTATTATTGTTTGTATCATACGTGGTTATGTTACATACGTGGTTATTATCTTACATACGTGGTTATGTATTTTTAATCATACATCTGTTATGGACTGTTGTATTGATTGCCGCTGTCGTGTATATGTAGTCGTATTTAAGCATGAGGTTAACAGATTACCCGAGATCCAAATTGTAATTGGATCTCGGCCTTTATCATAGCGTCGGTTCGGAGAACCGAGAACCGAGGAGAAAGGCGAGCAGCCGCACGAGACCCGACAAGACTTTCTTCTCGTTGTTATTCACTTTGAAAACTCTCGGTCAATGTACCGCTTCGTAAATCAGCCGGACTTACGGCATTTATAAATATATGTATCGCTTACTCAATCGCTCCAATGCTCTACTCGATGAAAAAAATTATACCGCTTTTGAAAATAGGATGTTACACTTTGGTATCGTGAGCGTAGTCCCGGCATTGATATGACTATGTTATTACGGACGCATGGTAGGACAGCTTAAGGCTAGTCTATGTGGGTGTGGCCAATCGGGCCGCCATAGAGTTGGTGAGGTCCCCATGATAGACACTTATCTGGCCATTCTGTTCGGTTAACGGAGTTATGTTCAAATCAGCCTTTTTAAAGAGCATGTTTTTGAAAATGAGTACTGATATAGCCCTAAGTCGATGTACCAGTCTGCACTGGTATACCATTCTGAACCGGTGTACCACCCTCTGTCGGTGCATCATTCTAACCCAAATCGCAAATCCATCGTCCATATTCATATTTGATATCGCACTGATTACTTCGATAATTTTGATAATCGTCGCTTTGTACCGGACGACTATTCGTCCTAGCGCAGCTTATATGTGGAGCTAGGCCACGCCGGATGAAACTCCGAGACCAACAAGGATAAGTACATGTAGTATTTGACTCATGTAGAGGAACTCCCGATACGAAATTCCGTACCCGTTTCTGAGTAGACCGAATCAACGAAATCCTAAACAAAGGGAAATAGTACGAGTGTCCGTTTGTTTGTAGTATTAGTGTGATAGAGTCTGCGATAGACTAATCATTGTCTTTTTAAATCTAACGTTTTCCCTAATAAAGGAGAAAGAACGAGACATGACAAATTTAAGAGGAGCCGGAGCTCCCGCAGGCCGAGGCGTAGGCAGAGGTAGAAGAAGACAGCCACGAATAATCTCCGAGAGAGATCCGCATAACTATCTCTCAATAGGAATCTACTTTAGATATTATACAACACGGGTGCTAATCACTCGATGTCCGATAAATAGGCGAATCATTTTGGGATACATACATACCTTACAATCTAGTAGTAGTTACACCATTGGGTGTGAACTATTTTGCTTAATAAAGCATGTCTAAATTCTAAGTCGAATATATATCTCGTTCAAAATTTCTCGTCTCACAAACATCGATGACATTCTCAAAATCAGAGGACTAGCAAAGTGATCAATAAAATGATCAAACGATGATGAGGGGATTGAGTCCTTATTCTAAAAACAACCCATACACAAATAAAATCTCTCGACAAATATTCCTTCGAAAAGAAAAGTCAAAATTCACTATGAAGTTGATGCCTAACATTGGATCAACATCTAAAACACCATATCAAATGCTACCGAACAAAGCACGAGAGTTTGTGACTTTGTATCAATCATCGCAGGATGGACAAAATGACTATCATGAACACATACCCACTTTCCATGATCTACGAGTTACTCGGTTTGTAATCCCTACGTTTTGGCAAGAGTTGACGAATGCTCGGAACACCATTTAGTTGTACATCAAAAATAGAAATAATAACATAGATATTTAGTTTCTGGATCTAGCGGGATAGTACCGTAGATTCATGCCGAAATTTTTCATAATCGTTGATAAAGCTTGAAGAGTAAGACTTAAATCATTGCGTAGAACACAGACTGTGAGATGAGCTTGCATAGACTGAGAACGAAGTTGGTCACAGCACCAAGAGTTGGTTATCCCGGATCCAAGTAGATGTTATAGATTTGGTCGTGGTGCCATTAGATATGGATCGAGATATGTCTTGCTGCAGCAGGACAGCGTGATGACTTACGCCTCTCGCCTATTGAAGCCTCTCAAGTTGAACTAATCGATGTAAGACCTAGAGTTAGTGAGTATCTGTATAGAATTGTACTGCTAACACAAGTGTTTGAAGTACCTTTTGAGTTGAAAGAAACTCGGGAAAGGACAATAAGTCCTGTGTTTTAATGGACGAAAAGTCCCGTGTTCGAAAACTACACCCGAGTACGGGGTGAAAGAAATCGTTAAGATACATGTATAGTAAGGATTTCCCTATGGTTTGATAAATAGTTATCTTACTTGTCGCGAAAATTTTAGTTTCCAATGCATATTTCTTAGTTACTACGATCGATCACATCGTGTCATTGAGTAGAGGTATCTTGTGTTGTCATGGTGTATGGGCGTCATGGAAACATTTAAGGTATCTTGTGTTACCATGATGTATGGGCGTCATGGAGACATTTTGATATCCGGTATTGACCGGGGTATATGGGTGCCACGGAAAATACTAAATATCAAAGTACAAAATGACAAGATCTTGACAACAAACCCGAGCAAATTCTCGATCATCAAGTGGAGCGGCCGACATATAGAGAAAAGTTCGGAGCGAATAAGTCGTGGAGCTGGTTGCATGCGCAGAGATGCGGTGCGTAAAACTAGCGGCCGAGGTATCTTTTGTCGTCACGCGCACGTGGTTGCTAAGGAGACAGTTTTGGCACGTGGTTGCTAAGGAGACAGTTTTGGCACGTGGTTGCTAAGGAGCGAATAAGTCCGAAGGTTAGTCTATACAAAGTCTAAATTGGTATCAGAGCTGGTTAAGTTAACCATGATCGGGGGTTCTCACAGTGTGATCTGTGACGAAGCATTGGCTCTTACCCCGACATGGCCAAGCTTCCCTCAGAGGAGATGGTTGCATGCGCAGTGATGCGGTGCGTAAAACTAGCGGCTGAGGTATCTTTTGTCGTCACGGCCTGGTTGCGCCACGGAGACATTTATGGTATAGAGCAAATTTCGAGGGCGAAATTTTGTTTAACGGGGGGAGAAATGTAATACCCGGATAATTATTTATCTGGAATATTATATTTCAATAGATAATACCTATTGAAAATAGGTGAACATGTGGTTTCAAATAATAAGTAATAATTATCTTATTTTCTAAGGTAATTACTATGGAAATTAGGAGAGATAAAGAGCTAAAATCCATAAAATATATTTTTGAGGCATTAAATGGCCTAAAAATATTATGATAAATCCCAGGAGGCAATTAAATATTTGTTAAAAATTAGAAAGTATGTTGTCTCTAATTTTAGGAATTTTTTGGGATAATTTCCCTTGAAAAAATAATGAGGCAAGATTTAATATTATTTTGGGGATCATAATTGACCCCATGATTTTTAATATTTTACATGGGATATAAAATACCAATGTAAGTAAAATAATTGTGAGATAATGATTTATCCTAATTAAGAAAATTATCAAAAATTAGTAAGTGGCTAATCTGGTAATTAATGGGATAATTAAGGTATAAAGTAAATGAATTAAAAATAATTTAAATAATTATTTTTAATTGGAGAAATTCGAAATTATTAAATAAATAAAAAATAAAAATAAATAAAATATTTTATGCTTAGAAAAATAAATAAAAAATAAAATAAAAAAATAAATAAATATCATGATATTTTTTGTAAAATTGTATTATTATATAATATAGTGAATAGTAATGGAATAAATAGGAAACGGATCCTATCTAGAGAACCAGGAATAGGAATTCCAAAGTCAAGGTAAAATATTGATCAGTGAGTTTTTACCTTCAAGTGACCTCTTCCTAAGTTAATTCCGAGGCCTGGTAGCGCATTTGCCTAATAAGACGAAATAGAGAAAAATGCAGATATTCACATTTTGGATTTGAAGAAAATAATTATAACTCAACATCTAGAGATGAGTTTATAATTATCTGGACATATTTGGAATCGTTGAATAATTATCCGAGATTGATGATTCCGAAAGCGATTTCCGACACCGGACGTGTTCGGACACGTTTTTCGAGAAAACTTCAACGGATCATTGGAACCCCGTAAGGGACCGAAATCTAAGTTAAATTAGATATTATTGATGAGGAAGAGAAGATCTTCAAAGTTATGAATCCAGAATTTTGAGATTTCTCCGAAGAGACGCGAAACGAGATCGAACAGGGAAAATCACGTCGAACCGGCCATAAAGCAAGTTGACTCACCATTTTTGGACCAATTGTTTGCTGCCAAATCAGCCTTGAATGTCGACCAACATGCTGCATGGCTAGGAATTAAACACCATTATGCTTTGATTTTACTTGGTTATAAGGTAAGAGAAAATTACAAGATTTGGAATATGGAAATTACCAAAGTGGCACAATTTTTCCCTATATAAGGGCATGAGCCCCTTCTTCATTTTTCACACCAAAAATCTGCCCCTTAGAGAGAAGTTAGAGAGAGAAGCTCGGAGAAAGTCTCGAGCAAAGTCCGGGTAAGTTCTTCGGTCCCCGGTCTTTAGTTTCTAGTTCTTTCTGGTAGATATAGTAGGAATGCTAGATTTATCTTTAATTTTTCAAGATAGTCTAGATATCATATTTAGGGGTAAATATGATATATATTTCAAAATATGATAAGGGAAAAGATCTGTCAAAATTCTGGAGAGATAGAGCGAAAACAAAGCTCGCGAAATTCCGCCAAATAGGGGTACTAGGGGCAAAATAGTAATTTTCGCCCAAATGGCCCGTTATGATGCCAAATGTTGATAAACGTTGTCCTTATAGGATATCTCGAGCTAATCGAGCAGCTTGTTGTGCCGCCGTCATACCGCTTTTTTTTCCGCCGTCGAATTTCACGTTTTTCCGTAAAAGTTACCGTTGTACCGCCAAAAGGTACGTTCGCGTCTTTGTAACATTAGCTCTGATGTTTATTGTATGATTATATATGTTTGTTGTGTTATGTTTGTTGTTGTAGCATACGTGGTTATGTTATATACACGGTTATGTCACATACGTGGTTATGTCACATACGAGGTTATTATTGCTGTATCATACGTGGTTATGTTACATACGTGGTTATTATCTTACATACGTGGTTATGTATTTTTAATCATACATCTGTTATGGACTGTTGTATTGATTGCCGCTGTCGTGTATATGTAGTCGTATTTAAGCATGAGGTTAACCGTTACCTGAGATCCAAATTGTAATTGGATCTCAGCTCTTATCATAGCGTCAGGTTCAGGAGAACCGAGAACCGAGGAGAAAGGCGAGCAGGCCGCACAGACCCGATCAAGAAGACTTTCTTCGTTGTTATTCACTTTGAAAACTCTCGGTCAATGTACCGCTTCGTAAATCGGCCGGACTTACGGCATTTATAAATATATGTATCAGTTACTCAATCGCTCCAATGCTCTACTCTGATGAAAAAAAAAATTATACTGCTTTTGAAAATGGGATGTTACACATTCCCTCCCTCACAGTCAGCCTCTCCTCCTCACTCATCATGGATGATCTACATCTAGGATAGATCAATAAGAAAGAAGAATAAAACCACTTGAAGATTAAGGTAAGTTGCAAGTGTATTTGCAATTGCTCCTTCTATCTTCTTGCATGTTGAGATTGATGAGTAAAAACCAACATGCATGTGGATTTTTCTAGGTTAAACCGAGAATTTGAAGATGTAAAAGTGAAGAGGAAGTGATCACAAGAACAAGATCAAAGGCTAGTGGTAAGATCTCAATCTTCCTCTTGACATTTTGAAGTTTCTTGGTTTGAAACCCAAAATTTGGTTTGAACCAAAACTCATGAAACCAAAATGATTTTCATAAATTTTAAGGTTTTCAATGAGTTTATCATGAAAAATGGAGTGGAAATAAGGTGGAAAACAATTTTTGGAAATAAAGGATTAAAGGAGCACAAGTTGCAAAACTGCCAGTTTTTGAATTTTTAGAGGCAGTCGTCTTGTGTGAGGTTTTTTATTAAGTAAATGGATTCCAAAAATTTTGAAAATTTCCATATTTGTAGTTCGCACGAAGAAATTTAATTTGATAGGTAGTTTGTAAATTTTGGAGTTTTGTACAAGGAGATATGATTTTTACAAACTAACCTAAGTTTCGGAAAGTTAAATGCGGCGCTTAACTTGAGAACAATTTTTAAATATGTAAACGAAGTTCATAAATTATGAAACTTTTTAGATATGTAATAGACACATAGAGCTTTGATTTGATGGATTCTTTGTAATTTCTAGAGTTTTGCATAAAGAGTTATGAATTCTACAAACTAACATAAACTCTTAAAAGTTCATACCGGGATGATAAGGGAAGTTTTGAAAATTAAGAATGACTTGACATGTTGTTACCATTGGTGTTATTTTCTGAAAATAGACTTTGTCATGGAACATGTGAGTTTTAGAAGCACACCATTTGAATTTTTGTGCATTTAAATATGGATTTTCAAAGTTTAATGAAAATTCAGGGAATTTGGGGATGAGTCCAAAAATGGTTAAAAAGGGTGATTGCAATACATACCTTAAAATTCTAAAGGCAGAATGGGATTAACATGATAATTAAGACCCTTTATCATGTTTAAGTACAAGTATTAAATACTATTGTTATCCCAAAATTATAGAAATTCCCGAGTACTGAAGCACCACAAACAAGTTGGATAAACTTGGTTGTTGAGTTGCTATGCAGACACGTAGTAACTATAATCCTCTATGACATGTATATGCTTATATGTTGATTTTCCATGATTTTGGATTGTGACTTGTACACGTGGTTGTTTATATTCAGTGTTTCTGTTATTTGGTCAATAGCAATTGTCTTCCTATGTGTTAAGGAACTCGAGACCGGTAAGGTTCTGCGTTTGTATATTTTCCTATGTGTTGAGGAACTCGGGATTGATAAGTCCCGCCTCTGCAAATTTTTCCTCAGGGTGAGGAATTCAGGACTTGTAGGGTCCTGTGTTTACTTTCCTAGCACTATGAAATTCGGGACTCGTAGGGTCTTGCGTTTATTTTCCTAGCAC
Source organism: Acacia melanoxylon (assembly GCA_019022615.1). NCBI lineage: Eukaryota > Viridiplantae > Streptophyta > Magnoliopsida > Fabales > Fabaceae > Acacia > Acacia melanoxylon. Next base: position 9,572,290 of record JAFJYJ010000020.1, on the reverse strand, counting down.
TGTGGAATTTGGGACTAGTCTGGTCCTACGTTGTTGGACTTGTAGGGTCTATTCGCAGTTAACATAACATATATGATATACTGTTTATTGTTGCTGTGAGTTTATGCTGAATGTTAAATTGCTTTTCCTGAATTGTGGTTTTTAATTATTATATACTTGTATACACTATGCATAAAGATTAATATGTTACTCTAAGATTCAATTGTGGATCTCAGACTTACATAAAGGCACATGTAGTGGATCAAGCAAGAAGGGAAAAGCGGTGATGTAAGGCAGGAAGAAGAAGAAGGTGATACTTAGGAGGAGTTCTTTTATTTTTGTAAATATTTGAATATTTTGGATGGGTTGCATAAATATATTGTTTTTAAATTTTATTAAGGATGAACATATATTAAATATCGCTGTGGGGATTAGTTTTACGCGTTACCAAGTTTATATTTTACATATATTATCAGTTACTCATTCGTTCAAACCAGATCCACATGCTCTATTATTGCGTTATACTCTGATATAGGACGGTAGTCATAAGAAAGTGTTACATAACTTATTTATAAAGTTACCTGTTTTTTTCAAGGCATTACTTAATTAGATTTATTATTGTCACTAGTGCAAAAAAGAGCTTTAAGACCGCCTCATTTAGACCGGATTATAGAGAATCAGGTTTTAAAAGTATGACCGGTGACAGTTTCGTAAATATAAAGAACTTTTTGGACCGGATTATAAAGGATCCGATCTTAAAAATATGATCGGTGGCACTTTCGTAAATATATAGAACACTTTTAAAACCGGATTATAAAATATCCGGTCTTAAAAGTATGACCGGTGGCAATTTCGTAAATATATAGAACACTCTTAAGACTGGACTATAAAATATCCGGTCTTAAAAGTATGACCAGTGGCAATTTCATAAATATTGTGAGAAGACACTGATTAGAGATGAGTCCGAGAATGCGATGATTTATTCCTTCACTTAATTGGAATTATATACAGATGCTAATAAGTAAATAATCTTCTAACCTAGGCAGTTCCTATAATCTAGGGATTACAATCAGGAATATAATTACGAAATTCAAAAAACCATTATCTGCTAACTTAATTCCTAAAATCTCTCTAACAACTTAATTAAGATTATTACAATCAAGAATATAATTACGAAATTCAAAAAACCATGATCTGCTAACTTAATTCCTAAAATCTCTCTAACAACTTAATTAAGATTATTACAATCAAGAATATAATTACGAAATTCAAAAAACCATGATCTGCTAACTTAATTCTTAAAATCTCACTAACAACTTAATTAAGATGATTATAATCAAGAATTTAATTACGAAATTCAAAAAACCATGATCTGCTAACTTAATTCCTAAAATCTCTCGAACAACTTAATTAAGATAATTGCACAATATAATCATATATGCTAACTAATTAAATCTGAACTTTCAACAAATATATAGAACACTTTTAAGACCGGATTATAAAAGATTCGGTCTTAAAAGTATGACCGGTGGCAATTTCATAAATATATAGAAGACTTTTAAGCCTGGATTATAAAAGATCTGGTCTTAAAAGTATGACCCGTGACAATTTCGTAAATATATAGAATACTTTTAAGACCGGATTATAAAGGATCCGGTTTTAAAAATATACTTTTAAGACCGGTTTTACAAACAACCGGTCTTAAAAGTGTTAAAAAAAGTTAAATTCGCTAAACTCGTTAAGTCCGTGAGAGTGCTTGTCTTCTTGGTGATATAACATTTGCTTAATTATAGATTCAACGAGTGTCCCAAGAGCCTCACGAGTCAAATCCTCGCCAAGAATGACATCCTCTTCCTCTAACCTACTTTGCGATGGCATCAACTCCAATCCTCGCAAAGAACGGCGCAAGCGTACATCGCTTCGAGGATTCTGGACGACGGCGGCTCCTTCCTCTTCGATATATGGCTCCTCCCATGCTGCCTTCGCACAGATCCGGCTTAAAATCAAACCCAGATCTCTTCTTGCTTAAGTCTGTTTGCTCCTACCTTGACCGCTCCTGCTCAGATCTAGACTTGATTTTGGTTGCTTGAAGCTTTGCCAGCATCGACAAGAGGATCCTACTCAGATTTGGTTGCTTTAAGCTTGTGATTTTTTTGTAGATCTGGACTTCAATTTCACCTCTGATTTTATATTGATTAAAATTTGATGTCCATGGTGAATGATTTCTATTTCTTGTTATATTTTCTTATTTCTGGACTTTGTATTCATCTTTTTTGTTTTTCTTGTTGGTGTTGCTTCCAATCTTCTCTTGGTTCTCCATCGCTGATGACGGAGGGACATTCAAAATGTTGCCGATCCGGTGATTTGGGACCGGTTGTTTCATTTCAATTTTTTCTTTTTTATTATTTTGAAAAGACCGAATATTTCAAAAGTTTGGTCTAACTTTTTAAGACCGGTCGTTCATCCTGTCTTAAAAGTTACAGACTTTTAAGACCTCCTGGAACAAGACCGGTCGCAGATCTGGTCTTACGATACCTTTTTCGTCTGGTCTTAAAAGCGTTTTTGTACCTGTGTGTTGAAGTGATCTGATTTGTTACAACATTTGTACACCTATGTTTCATATTTGGTCCTAAAGCTCAAATAAAGGAAGAGGATTGTGTTAGACTCTTGACGTACACCTAACGTAAAACTCGTTGAAACTTTTATGATATGGATCAACAAAGAAATTAAGTTGAAAAAAGATACGTCTTGCTTCCATAGAATTTCTCGCGAAGAAGTTTGAAGTGATTGATGATTTTAGGAATTTCATCTCGTTTTTAGCCTTCTTGGAGGTGTATATTGTGCAACAACATCAATACCGTTACTTCGAATTTGTGGAGCCGCTCCTTGTCTATACAAGATATTGGGGCTTCCCCATTTGTTTGAAATACTTTTCAAAATCTCAATTGTAAGTTCAAAAATTACGAACAGCTTTCAAAAATATGAGGTAGTAGGGAAGAAAAAGAAGATACGAGGTATACAATATACTACATTCGATCCTTAATATAAAATTTACTCAACTAATTTGAGTGAATTAAGAAAGTAAAATAAATTGGTTAGTTTAAACAAATTAGACATGATGATCTCCCTAAAACACTCTTTATGTAACATCATATTATATATTGATTTATAAATTAGATAAATTGGTATAGAGAAAATGATGAATATAAGAGATAAAATGGATTGAGATATTATATTTAAACCAAATATAACTTATACTATTTATAAATTAAAATAATTTGACTATTTTTATATATTGATGCCAAATCAATTCCTCTCTACCAATTCTGAAAACAGTTGTTTGCTTAAAACAAAGAACAATTAAACAATTTGTTTGATATTTTCTTTTTAGCTAAGCGTTTTTATTAAATAACAGTAATTTTTTAAAAGAAAATTGAAAACATAAAACAATATTAACATATTTTTCCAGGTTTCGTTTACCTGGTTTTCTTTTTTGAAAAATCGCAGCCCTTCCCCAACTTTTCTTCTCATTTCGCGCCATGGCGAGAGAAGAGCTTGAGTAGTCTCCAAAGCTCAACCTCGTACGTCGTCCCCTGGCCCTCTGGTCTCAGTACTTAGTGCTCGCAGTCTTCTCCACTTGGTGTTTGTCGTCTTTTTCACCCCGTGGTTGCTGTCTCCAATCTCTCCTCCCTCCCTCCTCAATCCTTAATTGGTGAGTCCTCAGCCTATACCATCTCTCCTTGTCTACTTAATTTAGGGGGTTTTGAACTAAAACTTGATCTCGTATCATTTAGTAGGTTTTTATGTCTACCATTTATTTTGTTGCTTGTGGTAATCCTCGTCCTTCCCCGCATCAATTTCGGGTGTCCTGTCTTTCACCGCCACAACCATTGCTTATGCGTGTTGAGGTGTTTGTTGGTGGAATTTTCATTGAATCACGAGACAATCCTGCGCAGTTTCTTAGATCCCTTGACTTATGTAATTCTTGTTTATAACTTATTTATAGTTGTTTGAATGCCTATTTCAACTTGTTATAGGCCATTGACACTTATTGTTAATTAAATTTTTGTTGCTGTTCGATCACATGCTAATTTCCACTTGTATAATCATGCTTCTCACCCCGGAACCATGTTTGTATTTTAAAAGTTAAGGTAATTGAAAACTCCATAAGAACCTATGAATTTGTGGAAACTGAAGTTGTTAATTTTATTATGTTATTAATAATATATTTTTAGGGAAAATTATAATAATAAAAAACTTAAGGAAAATAATATTTATTAAGAAGTACGATAAAAATAATAATTATTTTGAAGGACAAAAAATTAAAACATTAAAGTAGAAAGACTAAATTACCCTCAATTAGATTTCTTATATTCTCTTTAATTAAATCGAATATAGAGTGATTGGTGGATAATGAATAATAGAGACAAATCGGAATCATTAAGTTAGCGTGCCAATTACAAAACTCTAGATATAATCACCAAAAAAAGAAAATAAAAGAAATGAAATCAATATTAGTGGATGATATAATCACCGAAATCGCCTAACAACATAACACTTTGTAATACCACTGAAAATCATATTTATGATAAGTATCATATTTTGATAAATAATACCTATTGGAAATAGGTGAATATGGGGTCTCAAATAATAAGTTTTAATTATCTTATTTTCTAAGGTAATTACTGTGAAAATTAGAAAAGAAAAAGAGCTAAAATCCATGAAAAATATATTTTAATAAGGCGTAAAAATGACCTAGAAACATTATGATAAATACCATATGATAACAAGATCTTTGATAAAAACTTGGGAAATATGTTATCTTTAATTTTAGGAATTTTTTGGGATTATTTCCCTGGAAAATAAATGAGCATAAATACAATATTATTAAAAAGCACTTTATGCCCCTTTATTTTTAATATTTAATATAGGATATAAAATACCAATGTCAGTTCAATAGTCATGAGATAATAATTTATCCTAAATCATAAAATTATCAACAATTAGTAAATGACTAATTAAGTAATTATTGGCTAATTAATTAGATTATGGTATAAATTAATTAATTAGTAAATAATTAAATTAAAAGAGAAATTTCAAAATTAATTAATAAAAAATATTAAAATAATATTATAATCAGTAGAAATACCGATGGCTAAGTAGGGATGGATAGAAATAAAATCCAACCTCAAAATATAGAAACAAAGTCGAAACATCCGGACTTGTTATGAACAAGTGAAATTTTATCCCGGAGCGACTGCCTCCGAGGTCGCCCGAAACCAATAGGGTATTTAAGACACGGGGTAGGAGAGAGAAAATGCAAATAGGGAAAAAAGAGGCAATACGTAAAACAAGTAGTTGCCGCGAATTAGGAATCTAGTGTCTTGAGTCGAACGTATTTCAAACCAAATGGATTTTTGTCTAGACGCCGGTGCTTTCGTAATTTAATTCCGTAACGGAGGGCGTCTGTCCTAAAATGTTCAGCAGATAACGGAATACCCTTAATGGAATCATAAATTTCATTAATCCACATATTTTTAAGGAGGAAGTATAGACCTTCGAACTCGCTGCCGGATTTTTGAGATTCGTCAAGATTACGCGATTCGGACACCGATCGGGAACTTTATCGGTAAGTCGGTAAAGATGACATCATCCTCTTCTAGAAGGATGACATAAGCGGGACATGTGGAAGGTCAAGATGGTGCCACATGGCGAAATGCGATCCAACGGTGCAAGATCGATCCGAAGTTGTAGGTTGTTTAATGAAGTTGCATGGTTTTTAACCCGAAAACCTCTATAAATAGGAACCTCTCTTCTTCTCATTTCCCACACCAAAATTTCGAACCTAGAGAGAAGTTAGAGAGAAGGAGGAGCCCGGAGAAAGTCTAGCGGAGCCCTGAGTAAGTTTTCTGGTCCTTAGTCTTAAGCTTCGGTGTTTTCTTTCGGTAGTTATAGTAGGAATGCTAGCTTAGTTTTTAATCTTCCAATATATTGTAAATATCATATTTTTGGGTTAAATATGCTATATATTTCGAAAATCATGTTGGGAAAAGAGTTCTGGCAAAATTTTGGAAGATTAGAGTCAAAGTAACGAAGTTCTGGTGAAATTCCGCCGATTAGAGGGTCAGGGGCAAAATGGTAATTTGTACCTAAAATGCCTCGTTATGATGCTGAATGTTGATAAATATCATCATTATAGGATATTTGAATTAATCGTCCCGCTGTTGTACCGCTGTTGCGCCGCTATCGAGCCGTTGTCGAGAAAATATCATTTTTCGTAAAACGTGCCGTTTACCGTCAACGAAGGTACGTTCGCGTACTGTAACACTAGCTCTAATGTTTATTATATGATTGTATATATTTTTATGTAGTAGTGTACGAGGTTATGCTATATACACGGTATGTTACATACGAGGTTATGTCACATACGAGGTTATTATTGTTGTATCATACGAGGTTATGTTACATACGTGGTTATTATCTTGTATACGTGGTTATGTGTTTTTAATCATACATCTGTTGTGGACTTTGTATTGATTGCTTTGTTGTCGTGTATATGTAGTCGTATTTAAGCATGAGGTTAACCGTTACCCGAGATCCAAATTGCAATTGGATCTCGCCTCTTATCATAGCGTCGAGTTCGGGAGAACCAAGAACCGAGGAGAAAGGCGAGCAGCCGCACGAGACCCTACCAAGACTTTCTTCGTTGTTATTCATTTTGAAAACTCTCGGTCACTGTACCGCTTCTGTAAATCATCCAGACTTACGGCAATTTAAATATATGTATCAGTCACTCAATCGCTCCGATGCTCTACTCTGATGAAAAAAATATATATACTGCTTTTGAAAATGGGATGTTACAATCTTTTACAATATCCGGTATTAAAAATTCATTCTTTTCAAATTACTCAGATAGCAGAGTCGTATCCTTACACTCTGTTCAAATGAATGATTCAGAGTCTCTTCGGCTTCCAGATAAACTTCCCAACTATGCGTCTCCTCGTTAAAGTTTCCGGCGTTTCATATTGTTCAAGAAGGATAATTCTTTATCAGGAAGACACAATTGCTGAGGATAAAACACTTGTAGGGTTTTGAAGATGTCCGAGTCTTCATCCAAAACAACTAATTCTTTTGTACAAACTCTTCCCTCAGATTTCAAAGTAAAACCACCTAGCTTTTGATCAAAAGTTTTAGGATATATTGATTTAAATCACTCTAGATATAAATCAATATATTGCTTCTACTTTATAGAAATTCACCTTGTAATTTATGATTTAGGAACTTGGACGATTAAATATTTTTCTTTTTTGGGTGATTATATCTAGAGTTTTGTTGTTGGGAGGCGATTCCAGTGTAGGGATGCTAACTTAACAAATTATGATTTGTCTCTATTTGTCATTATTCATCAATCACTTCGATTCGATTTAATTAAAGAGAATATAGGAAATCGCTTAAGTGCAATTTAGTCTTTCTATTTTAATGTTTTAATTTCCGGTCCTTCAAAATAATTACCATTTTTATGGTCATTCTTGATAAATATTATTTTCCTTAGGTTCTTTATTATAATTGTCCCATATTTTTATTTTTTATTTAGTTGGCAAAAAAGGAAAAATGACATAAAAATACTATAAAAACTTCAAAATATCAACTAAATTAGGGAAAGGATAAATATGTAATATGATAAAAATCCAAAATTTTGAAGTTTAAGTGTTGACAATTTAAGTATATGAATTAGTAATTTGAGTATAGAGATTGACAACTTGAGCTCCCTAAATTGTCACTATTTATATCCAAATTGTTAATTGCTATATTTAAATTGTCATTTCCTATCCTTAAGTCGTCAATACCAATACTTTCAAATCTTATATTCCTACTTTTTGCTAATTTAAGAGATATTTTGGAGGTTTTCTAATTAAAAATGGTATTTTTCTGTATTTCTTAAAAAATATATACTTAGATTCATTAAGTTTTTTTTTGCCAACTTTTTTTTTCGTTTATATGTATTTTGCACTGGTTCATTGAACTAGGGCTGTTTATGATGCCCACAGCTCTATACGTCCGCCTGCGCCCACTGAAAAATCGCCCCTGCCCATCCTAAGGAAAAGCAGACCAAAGAAAAATGGGCTCAACTGGGTTGGGCATTTTTGCAGGCTGGGCTGGGCATCAGGCAGGGTATGCCGCCCTGCTCATTTAGCCCTGACCTGTAATACCCTAAAAACCCTAATTATCATAAATGGTATATTTTGATAAATACTACATTATAGTAAAAGGATAGTATATTGTCTCAAATTTTGTAATTTGATTATTATAGATTTATGAGCAATTTCTCCTTGAGATTTAAAAGGATCAAGTGTGAAACTTGAGATTTCATATAGGGATCATAATATACCCTAGTATTGTAACATCCCATTTTCAAAAGCAGTATATTTTTTTTCATATATATCATCAGAGTAGAGCATCCGAGCGATTGAGTAACTGATACTTTTATTCAAAATGCCGTAAGTCTGGCTGATTACGTGCGGTCCAAAGACCGAGAGTTTTCAAAGTAAATAATAACAGACGAAAGTCTTCAGCCGGTCTCTGTGCGGCCTGCTCGCCTTTCTCCTCGATCCTCGGTTCTCCTGAACCTGACGCTATGTTAAGAGCTGAGGTTCAATGCACATTGAACCTCAGGTAACGGTTAACCTTATGCTTAAATATGACAATATAAACACGACAACAAAAATCAATACAACAGTCCACAACAGATGTATGATTAGAAATACATAACCACGTATGTAAGATAATAACATAACCACGTATGCTACAACAATAATTCGAACATAACCACGTATGTGACATAACCACGTATGTAACATAACCACGTATGTAACATATCCACGTATGCTACCACAATAATCAGAACACAACAATCATATATGATCATACAATAAGCATTAGAGCTAGTGTTACGGTACGCGAACGTACCTTCGTTGACGGTAAACGATACGTTTTACGAAAAACGGTATTTTTGACAGCGCCCGACAGCGCACAACAGCGGTATAACAACGGTACAACAGCGGTACGACAGCGATGCGATTATCTCAGATATCCTATAAGGATAATATTTATCAATATCTAGCAGCATAACAGGCATTTTAGGTACAAATTACCATTTTGCCCCTAGTTTGACTAATCGGCAGAATTTCGCTAGAGCTTCGCTATTTTAACTCTATCTCTCCAGAATTTTGACATATCTCTTCCCCCAACAATATTTTCGAAAATAATACCATATTTACCCCTAAATATGATATCTAGACTATCTTGAAAAATTAAAGATAAATCTAGCATTTCTACTACATCTATTGAAAGAACTACCGAAACTAAAGACTAGGGACCGAATAACTTACCCAGCACTTCGCTACTCCTTCTTGCTCTGACTTCTCTCTAACTTCTCTCTAGAAATATCTTAGAATTGGTGAAGAATGAAGGAATGGGAGGAGCCTATTTATAGAAAAAATCTTGGCACTATTCATCACTTTATCAGACTGGTTTTCGGCCGTTGGATCGCACTTCGAGACGTGGCTTCATCCTTGCCATCCATGTGTTGGATGACATCATCCTTCTAGAAGAAGATGATGTCACAAGCTTGCTTTATGTGACTGTACCGATAAAGTTCCCAGTTCGGTGTCCAAATCGCACAATCTCGGAGAATCTCAAAAATTCAGTAGCAAGGCACTGAAGTTTTATTCTTTCTCTTCAAAACTACTTGGGTGAACTAAATTTTTGATCCTATTAAGGGTATACGTGATGTCGCTGAAGATTTTCGGATAAACGCGGCTTGCCGATTACGGAAATAACTTCCGATAGCACCACTTCTCGGATGAAAATTCACTCGGTTTATAATATGTCCAGACCTAAGAAACCTTATCCCTGGTTTGTCACAACTATTTCATTTTCTATTGGGTCTTATTTCGCTATCCGCCTATTTCTCATTTATCCTTTATCTTAAGTGCTGTTGGTTTTTCGTAAATGACTTCGAGATAGTCCACTCCGAGGTAGAAATTCACCGGTTTATAAAAAATCCGGATGATATAGGCTAAATCCCTATATTTTGGTGTAGGATTTAATTTCTATCCATTCTCAAATGTCCCGTTGGCTCTTTATCGATATATTATTATTAAATTCCAAATATCTAGATATTATTTGAAATAGCCATAACCCTTTTCACACTACTTTTTCATTTATTATTTAATTAATTAATAATTTTGAATTTCTCCCCTTAAATTAATTATTTACTAATTAATTTACTTATATCATAATCTAAACAATTAGCCATTAATTACTTAATTAGCCACTTACTAATTGTTGATAATTTTCATAATTAGGATTAATTATTATCTCACAACTATTTTACTTGACATTGGTATTTTATATCCCATGTAAAATATTAAAAATCATGGGGCCAAAAAGTGCTTTTAATAATATTATATTTATGCTTCTCTATTTTTCAAGGAAATAATCCCAAAAATTCCTAAAATTAGAAACAACATACTTTCTAATATAATGGTTACGGTTGCCGGTTGGCTAGTGGTGGATGAAGTAGGCAATTTTCAACCTTTAAAGTTTAAACTAAGGCTAAGAGCCTACAATTAATTGTTACTTTTACATGTAAATGATGTAATAACATGCTTTCTTTTTTGCTTTCTTGTAGGTGATTTTATATGCTTCATCCTTTTGACATTTTAGGGCCTTGATTAGGGGTGGAAATAGGCCAGGGGCCTACGGCCTAGCCTGTTAAAAGCCTGGTCAGGCCTGGCCTGTTAGGCTAAAAGTCCAGGCTAAGGCCTATTTCAAGGCCTGTTTGTCTTAACAGGCCAAGCCTAGGCCTCCCGATAGGCCTGTCAAGCCTATCAGACCTGCCTGTTAAAAGGGGTAAAATTGTAAATATCTTTTTTTTTAAAAAAAAATTAAAATGTCTCTGCCTTAAGGGGAATTAAAAAAAAAGCAAGTCTTTTCCCATTTCATTTCCTCCTCTCCCCGCGACTATGTCTGGTGTAAGCTTAACCCTAATTTCAAGCCGCGATTCGCCTTCTTCCTCACCGTCGGCCGTTGCAGGTCTCAGGCCTCGTCGAGTCGTCGATCTCACCGTCGGTCGTTGCACATCTCGGCCGCTCAGTCAATCACACGAGACGCGACACAAGCACTTCCGAGTTTCGTCTGTCCTCCTCCTCATTCTCGCCTCGATGAATCGACCGACCGCCCTAATTCTCGCCCGGTGCTTCGCCTCATTCATTTTCTCCGCTTCTGCTGGTAAGTATTCGCCTAGTTCAGTTTCTTCGACTGCCCTAATCTATTTCATGTCGTTATAGCCTTCGCGCAAAGCTTTCAAAAAAAAGGGGGGTTTTGTTTCATGTCACTACAGCCTTTATGCGAAGCTTTCGGTGAATCTGGGAATAGATCTACTCCTTGTTATGGGTTTTCTGTTGGCTTTTGGTCTTGTCACCTTTTATCTTTCGATTTATTGTTCAACGGATATATGCTAAAATTACTAAATAAATTGCTCTGTTTCAAAGTTTTGGGGTATGGGTTGTGGAAACATCTTGAGAATTGGGTTTTGGGGTTTGGATTTGTGAAGTCTCTCTGTTTCCCCCTTTCTTTTTTAAGTTTTTGCATTTTTCTTCCTTATACAGTTAGGATTTTCATGCGTAGTCAACTGTAGCTCCGATTCTGATACATTATATTAGACATTACTCTGACATTATATGTGTGTTTTCGATTTAGTTCTTGCAATTAGTTCATTCCTCTCTACTTTGAATTTTTAGTGTGCTATTATTAGTCTTTGATAGAAACAATAGGAGGGTCTGAATATCTTATTTATGGCTTCATTGGATTGATTTTGGCATTTAAAATTGAACTAACTGTGATTTGGTGTTCTTGGTTGTTTCGGAGTGTTTCACCGTAAGTGAACTTTTTGAAATCAATAGGCCAAACTCATTCATGTGAAAATTCATTTTAATGATGAAGTATAAGGATGGTGAAGGTCCAGCTCTCAACCACTTTTCATAGATTTTCAAATACGGTACCTAAGACCATTAAACTCCAAAAGCATGAATGGTTAGAAAACTAATAAATACTTTATGAATTTAGATAAAAATTGTTCGATTTTATTGATTACTTCTTGATAGTTATGTTTGTCATCCAAACCTCTCGAGATATGGTTCTTGATAATAACTATTTGCCCTTCTTGACATTTATGCAAATTTGATCAGTTACAATTGCTCGTCTTTTTATTTGGGATGATGTACATCAAGGAAGAATTTGACAAGTCAACTCTTTATATATTTACTTGCTCAAGAAGCACAAGAAACGAGATTAACAAACACCTATATACAAAGTTGGCGCTAGAGAGTATGATTCTAATCTTGGTTCACTTTCTAAAACTAGATGTACACTACTACAAAAAACCTAAAAAACGACCTAAATAAAACCCAATTAACGTCCATTTTCAAAGGGACGTCTCAATGGGGGTAGTAAAAAAATTTGACTTTTGGCGTCCTAAATAAAATTCAAGTCGCCTTATATTGTTTTTTTTTAAAAAAAAACCCTCCAAACCTTAGGTTTGGGGGTTGGCCGTGGAATTGGAAGAAGAACGAGCAAGAAAAACACATCAACAATCAACATTATTCCGTAATACCGGCAAGAACAACACATTAGCAATCAACAATAAAAACCAAAGGAGAAACTATAGATTCGAGATATTCCAATATTATATTATCGCCACCAAAATTCATAGTTACATACTTATATCAGACAAACAAGTTCAAATTCAAGAACAAAGAAAGTAACGCAACAAAAAATATATACACCATTTTTCTGCTCCTGAGCTTCTTCCACCGGCCCAAAATCCGATCTAGGCAAGGCTCCATTTCTAGATCTGCAAAAATTGGTGCCCTCTCGGATCTAAAAATCAACAAGAGTCGGATCTAGAAAAACACTTACGGCGACGCGTTTTGGATGAAATTGATGGTGACTCTTGTTCCGAAGTCTGGTCTCGGCGTCTCGTTGCTCGGTCTCCCTCGCCATCGTCTCCTTGCCGCCTTCTCCTCGCCCAGCTAGATCGAAGAGTGTTGAAGGAGTAGGAATAGATTGAAAGAGAAGATGGGGTGTAGAGGAGAGAAGAGGAAGGCGTATGTGCAGATCAAAAATGAGAAGAGGAAGGCGTACGTGGGGAATTAAATGCGTGCGGAGGAGAGAAGGGATAAATAAAATAAAAAAATTTCATTTTAGGCGACCTAAATAATTGTTTGGGTTGTCTAAAGTCTCAAAACAAATTTAGGCGACCTAAATTAATATTTAGGTTGTCTAAAGTCATTTTTCAAGAATTTTCCTACGCCAAAAATAATCCTAAATAGCGTCAAATATTTCATTTTAGGCAACCTAAATTAATATTTGGGTTGTCTAAAGTTTCAACAAAAATTTAGGCGACCTAAATTAATATTTTGGTTGTCTAAAGTCTCAAAATTGCTATCAATTTTCAAGAATTTTTCGGCGCCAAAAAAAATCCTAAATAGCGCCAAATATTTCATTTTAGGCGACCTAAATTAATATTTGGGTTCTCTAAAGTCTCAAAAAAAAATTATGCTACTTAAATTAATATTTGAGTTGTCTAAAGTCTCAAAATTGCTATCAATTTTCAAGAATTTTCCGGCGCCAAAAAAATGCTAAATGGCGCCAAATATTTGGCGACCTAAACCTTATTCAGGTCGTCACAAAAAAAAATTTGGCGACCTAAACCTTATTTAGGTCGTCACACAAAAAATTTTGGCGACCTAAACCTTGTTCAGGTTGCCAAAAAAAATGTTTTGGCAACCTGAAGCTTGTTTAGGTCGCCAAAAAAAGATTTCTGGGGCTAAAACATTTGCCAAATTTTCTAAATCGCGCCAAATATTAAATTTTAGGCGTCTATAATATATTTAGGATATCAAAAAAATTAGGCGTCCTAAATTAATATTTAGGTCGTCTAAAGTCTCAAAAATAAGTAAATAATTACGAGAACGCCACCTCCTTCACTTTTTACTTCCTTTTTAAAAAAGTGACGTCTTTTAGGAGTAGTAGTATCCATATTTTATAGTAGTGGTAGATGGAAACTCTTGTTGATTCTTTTTGCTCGGGTTTTACCGTGGTTGATTCTGTCAAAGATAAGAAACCAGTTTCATGCTAGTTTCAAAACATCTGGCTCTGTATCGTCAAATGTAAAACAAGACAAAAGAAAAAAAACTATATTCATTTTGATTGGCGTGCTATTTCATGTGATTGAACATATGGGTAAACATGAACTTTATTCATGGTTTTCTTTCCGAGGGTTTACCCTTTATTCATGGGATATTATTTCATTCATGCATGTTATGAACTTTATCCATGGTAATGTTATGTTGTTGTATTTTATTTTATTTTTTATGATGTATTTTAGATCATTAGGAATAATTTATGTAAACCGCTTTTTTTTTATTTACGATGGTAAATTTTTTTTCTACTGTTTGTTTGTACTGTTACGATTAAACTTTTCGGCCGCTTTTTAGTTGACATGTTTTTGGCGTTTTACGTTAAGGCCATGGCATTGTTAGCCGAAAGACAATTTTAAAAAATACAGGGCCTCTTAACGCTTACGGCCGCTCGAGCCAAAAAAATCTCGCATTACGCCACGCGCTAGGCTCGCCAGCCATTCCTCGCATAATGCGTCGACTGTTAAGGGTGAAGCGACCTATTTCCACCCCTAGCCTTGATGTAACCTCTCGGAGTTTTGGATGTCTATCAGGCTTTAATTTCTATTTTTTGATGCCTTGTATTTAATGGATTATAAACTATTTTTTGATGCTTTGTTAAGACATATAGTTGTCTTTTTAATTTTAAGACTTAATTTGTAGACTTATATTGAAATATTCAAAAGTGTAGAATTATGGATGTTATTTAATTTTTCGATTCTTACTCAAACTATTTTTTTCACATGTAGGGTGTGGCGTGTGGCGGACTCGGCAGATCCCCACTTGGACGTGAAATGGCCGCTCTGCCCAACTCATTATTGTCTTACCAAAAAATGTTAGCGCTTTCTTCTGTCGGGCAGGGTCGGTACTAGACTGCATTTTACTGGGTCTGCCCTGCCCAACCCTGCGATGAACACCCCTACATTGAACATGGACGCAAATCATCCGAATTACCGACCAGTTCTCTGCCGGCTGCAAAACGTATGCACTAACGTCATCCGCAAATCAGTTGACGTTGAATTTCATTTTTCAGTGTGAATTTCGGTTCTATTCATACCGACTAGAGTTCATCGTCGATTTTGAAACCATCAGAACGGCAATACCTTGACCGAGAAAAATTATACCCGTATTTTGCACTGATTCATTGAACATGGACGCAAATCATCCGAATTACCGACTAGTCCTCTGCCGGCTGCAAAACGTATGCACTAACGTCATCCGCAAATCAGTTACGTCGGACGGTGGCGGTCAGGTCGACGTTTATTTTCATTTTTCAGTGCGAATTTCGGTTCTATTTATAGCCACTAGAGTTCGCCGTTGATTTTCAAACCATCAGAACGGCAATAACTTCACTTAGAAAATTTATACCCGTAGTTTTATGCAGAAATGGCTCCTGAAGCTGCCGCTATTCCTCTTCTTACACCTTACAAGATGGGCAATTTCAATCTAGCCCATAGGTATTCATACTCTCTACTAATTACTTCCATTTTTCTGCTGTAAACTCATGCGGTTCAAGTGTCTGTTAGAAATCCCAGTTGAACAGTGGCTCCGATCATGATGTAAATCTTACTTTGAAATCACAAATTTTGGAATTTGTTCTACTTTTTTGCCAGAAATAATATTCCTCGTGTCCTTATATTCTATTGTGCAGTAAGAAAAATCACTTGCATATATGATTAATGTTGTGTGCTGGAAGCCTGGAATATATGGCTCAGGAAAATTGCCCCTGGGATTGGTCATATTTGATTACTATAACAATTAGTTGAACATTCAGTGATTTTTAAGTTGAAATTTGGTTGTCTTTTGCTATACAGAGTTGTTTTGGCTCCACTGACTAGACAGAGATCTTACAACAATGTTCCTCAGCCGCATGCTATCTTGCATTACTCTCAGCGAACTACCAAAGGGGGTCTTCTGATAGCGGAAGCTGCTGGGGTTTCTGACACTGCTCAAGGGTAATATGTGCTCTTTTTAATTATTTATTTTAATTTTATCCCCGTTTGCTAGGAATTCTAACAAAGTGTTTTTTTCCCCTTTTCAATGTAAAGATATCCCCAAACACCGGGTATATGGACAAAAGAGCAAATGGATGCATGGAAACCCATTGTGGATGCTGTTCATGCTAAAGGCGGTATATTCTTTTGTTAGATTGGACACGTTGGAAGGGTTTCAAATTCAGGTATTTCCTTGCTAAGTTTATCCTCTGCTCTGGAAAAGTGGCTAGAAAATTATGTGTCTTTTCACTTGAATGTACTGAGGAGAACTTCGGAATGTTCCAATCTATAATGGCTGAGGATGGCCTAAAATACATTGTATGTCAATTAAATGAACACACTTGATGGGAATGGTTATGTTGTATACCTTCTACTGTCTTCTTCTCTACTACCTGTTGTTTAAGTCTATGGATTTTTACCATAACAAGTGTGGTTTTCAGTTTCCACTATACATTAGTTTCTACTTCCAGAATGCAAAATTATAAATGCGCCATTACTGCAAAAAATTTGGTAACCAAGAGAAAACCTGATTGATCAAGATATTATGCACGCTCAATGGCAAAACAGTTCGTGGAGATATTGTTGGTTAAAGTGTAATGTGTTGAAGGATCTTTGCTTTACACACACACACACACACATGTTTTCTTTTTTCTTTTTTGTCAAAATATATATACATGTTTTCTATGACCTCAATTAAATCATTTCTAGCAAAGCACTTTCCTTGAAGAATCTGTTTACTCCTCCCAGTATGAAAAATAAATTAAAAGGGTTCAACATCAGAAACTTTTTCTGTTGTGGTTAAAAGCTTAATAGTGCTCCCTCGATCAAGTAAAGGATTCTTCAAAAACAATTAAGCTGCATTTATTTATGTGCTGGATCTCTTCCTCCAACATGATGAAATATGAATGAGTCATGGGTGATATACATAGGCAGGAAATACATTAGGCTTTCTAATCTAACTATTTTCATTTTTTGCCCAGACAAAGAACAAAGTGTGTTTAATTTACTTTTTTTAATCTATTCAAACTCATACCCTGAAATCTATGTTAATATGCAGCTCCATTCTGCAATGATATTTTCTATTGTTTCTTTCTCTATCTCCAATTTCCTAGGACTTAAATAAATCTGATGTATGTAATGTATACCCAGTATTTCTCCATCTTATATTGTTTTTGAACAGGACATCAACCAAATGGGCAGGCCCCAATATCTTGTACAGACAAGGGGTTTGGTCCAGAAACTCGGTCTAATGGAATTGATGACGCACAATTTACACCACCAAGGCGGCTAAGGACAGATGAAATTCCTCAAGTCGTCAATGACTTCAGACTCGCTGCAAGGAATGCTATTGAAGCTGGTAACTCCACTAACTTTAATGTGACAAGTCAAACCCTTCAACGGTAATCCATACAAGTATTTTGTAGAATGGAAAGTTACTTCAAATAATGTATTTTAAACTTGATCTGTATTTGGACCAATAGAGGTGCAGATTTGAGGTTTTGTTGGTTTGACCATAGTTGAATTAGTTATGATTAAATTAATATTTTTAATAGCATATATACAAATATTATATAAAAAAAGTAAACAATTATTGTTTAATTCTTACTGGTTCTTGACCAATTTTTATCAATTTTGACTAGTTTGTGAATTGTTTTAATGGTAACATAGCAGTTTTCACCTAGATTGGTGTTGGAACGATTTTAGACTGAATCAGGATCTAGTTTGTGAGTTCATCAGTTGAACCAGCCAATCTGGTTTGGTTTTAAAAACAATGTTTGAAAATGAGCTATGCCGATAAGTTCCCAATTTGATTTTACTAATTATTCCATTTCTTGTTTTAGTGCATCCCTCTAATTCAGAAGCAGGTAATTTTCCCTTCCTATTTGTTGCAGCTGTGAAGCGACCCAGGGGAGAGGGAAAAATAAAGAAAGAAACTTTAGAGAGAAATCAGTTTTACCCCCCACCACCTTTTTACATCTACATCCAATATTTAATGTCAAACCTAACAATTTATTAACGGCCTGTTAGATTTGGCGTTAATATATCGATGGATACTGTGACATAATGGCAATGTTCTTCCACTATAAAAAAATAGAAGGAAAATATTGTCTAGAGGGAACCACATTGAAATTTTACTGAATACTATAAGTGGATATAAGCCAAAGTAATATTAGTGGCAGTGTGTTCCTTTTTTTAGAAGTGGATTAACAGTTATGGTGGTATTGGTACTAAATTTCTATCTATATGGATGACAATGTAACTGGATGCAACAAGTTTAAGAAGATAATGCTTGTCCAATTGTAGGTTTTGATGGGGTTGAGATTCATGGCGCCCATGGTTACCTTCTTGACCAGTTTATGAAAGATCAGGTTAATGATCGAATAGATGAATATGGCAGATCACTAGAGAACCGTTGTCGATTTCCCTTGGAGGTCGTTAAAGCTGTTTCAGATGAGATAGGATCAGAGCGAGTTGGAATTAGATTGTCACCTTTCGCAAACTATTTAGAATCTGGAGACTCGAATCCTGAAGAACTCGGCCTATACATGGTGAATGCTCTTAACAAATATGGTATTCTGTATTGCCACATGGTAGAGCCAAGGATGAAGACTATTGGAGAAAGAGTTGAGAGCCCTCATAGTCTTGTGCCAATGAGAAAGGCCTTCAATGGCACGTTCATGGTTGCTGGAGGCTATGACCGCAAAGGGGGAAACAATGCAGTGTTTGAGAATTGGGCAGATCTTGTCGCGTATGGTCGTTGGTTTTTGGCGAATCCGGATTTGCCCAAGAGGTTTGAGCTTGATGCTCCTCTCAACAAGTACAATAGAGAGACATTTTATGTTTCTGATCCAGTTGTTGGATATACTGACTACCCATTTCTAGATGGAAGTTTTTAAGTCTACAATTGTCGGATATCAATGCTCTTCTTTAGTGCCTTGTATTTGAACATTCCAATTTCAGTGGGAACTGTTCATATGTAAACAAAAATAATTGGGCAACTGTTATGTAATTGTTTGTGGCCTTCTCTTTCTGGATTTATAACCACCAATGGATACAAATATACAATAAGAGATACAAATATACAATAAGATTCCTTAGTTTGGCTTCCACTCCTAGCTGATTTTTGCCCATACAATTGTTGTCTATCTACTCTACCATGTTAGATATTTACTCTGTATTTTAGCACATTCTAATTTGGAATGCAAAATTTATTGCCTCAAGGTATGTATCTAAGGGCTCAAATATTTGAACAAGTGCAACTCATCTTTAACGGATCATCATTCACGGATGTAACTTTTCTTTGGCTGAGTGCATAATATTTTTCGTTGATGTAAATGTTTTCTATTATTTTGTACAAAGTTGAAAATAGGATATTCATAATTGAAGAAGAGTTGCGTTAGCTGAAAATAAGCTGCACATGCATCTTTATACAAATTTAAGGTATATTTGGGTAATAAATTTTGCAATGGGGAATTTTTCTTCCATTAATTTTCCATTATAATTTGGACAATTCATCTAATTATCCATTTATCCTTTTTGAGCTAAAAAAAAACCCATTGGTTAAGTTTGTAAGTGAAAAAAGATAATAATGTGGCTCTCACTTAGCCCACACTTGGATCAATTATGTCACATGGGTCTGAACAAAATTAAAATTATAATCAACCAAATTATAGATTAAATAAATAATGCGAAAATTTCACATACCCCAGACATTGAACCTCTCATTGAGAAATGATAATAAAAACGAGAAGGGAGCAAATTCTCTCTCCATATCGTACTTTCTCTTCATCTCTCATACGCCAATCTATACCGTTGATTTCATTTATATTTGGTCATCCATTTTATATTGTTAAAACTCATTTCAAACCCCCTGAAATGCTTTTGACTCCCTTAAATAAGGGAAAATTTCATTTAAATACCAAATGAATTTACAAAACCCCCAGAGGTCCTCCGAATTTGTAAAAAGACTGAGAGGTACAAAAGACCTATGAGGGATATGCAAATTCGCGTGAAATTACTTTTCTACCCTTACATTTAAATAAATTAAAAATAAATAAATAACCCAACCCCCCCCACCCACCCCCACCACCACCACCCCCCACACCACTCCCACCCCCTCCCCACCACCACCACCACCCCCACCGTCCGGCCACCACCACCACCATCGGCCAAGCCGGGCCACCCCCCCACCACCACAACACCGCTGGCCGGCCGCCACCGCCGCCGGTAGTGTGGTGGTGGTGGTCGGCCGATGACAGTGGCGGCCGGCGGTGGTGGTGGTGGCGGCCGGCCGCCGACGTGGTGGTGGTGGTGGCGGCCACCCGGCGGCGGCGGCGGTGGTGGCCACCGGGGGGGTGGTGGTGGTGGTGGTGGGTGGGAGGGGGGGGGTTTTTTATATATATTTTTTAATTTATTTAAATGTAAGGGTAGAAAGGTAATTTCACGCGAGTTTGCATATCCCTCATAGGTCCTTTGTACCTCTCAGTCTTTTTACAAATTCGGAGGACCTCTGGGGGTTTTGCAAATTCATTTGGTATTTAAATAAAATTTTCCCCTTAAATAACCCCTGCTGGGATGTTCTTTTGCAATTTGGCAGGAAAGACAACGGTAGGATCCAAATAACCTTTTTTTCCAAAAGATTACATCTTTTGGATGACTTCATAGCTAATGTCATTTTTTTCATAAAAAAGATTACATCTATCTAACATAAACTTGTCTCTTTTCCTTGATTGGCTAATATCTTCATTGCTTAATATGAAATTGGAATAAAAAAAAATTACCAAAAAAAAAAACAAAGGGGGAAAATGCTATCTAATGATTCAACAAAATGCATTAGAACTCATTTAAAACGAAATTACAAGCATATAATGCCCCCACCTTTTTATTTTTACCCCTTTTAACTGGGTTGGGTAAGAGAAGTAGAGTAAGCAGATGCTCGTGGCATAGTTTTATATATTACTGTAAAATGGCATAGCTTTAATGCCCCCACCTTTTTGTTTTTATTACACCATTCTTCCACTTCAAATCCCATAAATATCAATACATAGCATAGCTTTATATATTATTATAAAACGAGCCATGTGGGCGTGAAAATCTAATAGTAAACAATGAGGAATATGATTATATAGAGTTGTATCAAAAAAATTATTAGTATATGTAGAAATATTTTTCTGTTCTGATGATTTTTTTTAAGTTTACTTCTTTAATTCATATTTTTCACATAAAATGTGTTACATGCAAGGTTCTGAAACCCGGACCGGTCACTGAACCGGTCGGGGTACTGGGTTAAGGGTTAGTGGATCAGACTGGAGTCAGCCCGGAGTCAACCCGGGCTTAGACCGGTGAGGTATAAAAAATTAGAAAATAATTAATTTCTTCTCATACCAACCTAAATTTGACATACTATATATCATTTCAATATTTTGGATCAGTGGCAAAATAATCATATACTCCAATACTTGTGACATATTCAGATATTCTTAACAATTTTCTTTACAACCTACATTTGACATCCACTAAGCAGAGCCAACTGAAAACAGAGAAACCACAATAGCTTCAGGAAAACAAAAAAACGAATCCAAATCAAATCCATATGACATCCAAAAGTGAAAAAAAGGAAAAAAAAATTGAGGGAGAAATAAAAAAAAATTGAAGAAGAATGTTTTTTTTTTTTTAAAAAAAAAGGTCGACCCAGTGACCCGTCCGGTCACCCCGGTTCACGGGTCGACCGTTTTGACCAAACCGGACCGGTTTCACGGCCGGTTGGCCGGTTCCCGGTCTGAACCGGCCGGTCCGGTCCGGTTTCACGAACCATGGTTACATGACATTATTTTGTAGGTTTCAATCTATATGGAAGTTTATTTGACTCCTAGATTGGGAAAAGAATTTGATAATCTAGAGGTTAGAATGAATATGCTTATAAAGAGACTTAAGGTTTTTTCTTATTTAGGGTTAAACTGAGATGTATAAATAGAATTAGATTTGTATTTAAACTCTTAAAAATTTGAATTGTTAAAATATAGGAAAATAAATATCAAATTTTAAAACTTACTTAGTTAAAAAAAAAAATTGATTTGATACTAAATTTTTATGAAATTTTCAATTACCATTCTTTCTTGTTAGCATGGTTTTAAAAATGAACGGACGGTTTGACCAAAAAAAAAATGAACGGACGGACGGAAACGGGCAAATCGACCATGTGTCCGGTCTGATTCAGTGCCAAACCGGCAAAAGTCAGACCGGAAAAACCCGGTCATGACCCAGTAACCCGCTGGGTTGGACGGGTCATGTGGGTTGTTTGTTTGAAACTCCAAATCAGCATAGAAGAATCAGAGAACATAGATTCAGATCAATAGGAAGGCTAAAGAAGAAGAATAAAGAGAAAATAGCTAGACTGAGAGAGAAAAGGTAGAGGAAACCTGAGACTGATGAGGACCATTTATTTTCTGGTTTTCTCACATTACTTGTCGTCGATAATAAAGGTTCATGAAGGAGTCTACCGGAGGCGAGCCTTGAAACTCGGGTCTGAAAGCATATGTTAAGTGGAGGAAGAACTCAGGGAAGAAGAGAGATAGCTGTACCCTTTATTTTCTCATATTAAATAAAAGGGTTAAATATCTAATTTGCCACCAAAGTTTTGCTAAGGGAGCATCTAACATTTGGAAGTTTTTGTGGTATCATTTTTGTCCTGGAAATTTACAAAATGGAGCAAATATGCCCCAGAAGTTTTTTTTAGGAATAAATTTGCCCTGGAAGTTTTGTTTAGGAGCAAGTATTTATAAACTTTCGAGGCAAAAATAATACCACAAAAACTTCCGGATGCTGGATGCTCCCTTAGCAAAACTTTGTGGTAAATTAGGATTTTAACCCTAAATAAAATAACTTAAAAGATGGCAGTTGCGCGCCCCCACCTTTAAAAGCATTGATAGACTCATTTTTTTTGGCTTTTCTTAAGCTATGTCTCTTCAATGAAAGTTGACTTTTTTACTATTTTACCACCCTGCAATGCATGTGGTACATGTCTCATATACTACATTTTCAATTTAATAAAAAGTATTTATAATTATATATATATTTATTTAATTAAATTAGATTATTTTAATCACGATTGGATTAGTCCCAAGTTAACCATGATTAACCCACCTTTGAACCACTATCTTGACAATAACATGATTTTTAATGGTTTGCTTGTCTAGCCTCAAACATTTATGAGAGGATTTGGATGACAATGACCCTTTTCTGTTTGGCCAACGACAATATGACACTTGGTTAACACGAACCATCATATCTCCCACAAAATCAAGACCCTAACTAATGGGCGTCTTCCCAAGTTTCTGGGCTTGTTTATATTTGGATCTTTCTCATCATTAATTATAAGGATTAAAATAAAAATCAAGATTTTCTTAAAAAAATAGTGAAACATTTATGTAGATAAACTAATCATGAATTCAAAATCAAATATTCTTATTCATATCAAAATCAATTATAAATCTAAAATTGCAATTATCTCATAAGTTATCAAACAGTGTATATATACAAAAATCCTTGATTATGAACTTAAAACCATGATTTTGAGTTCATACTTGATTTAAAGGGTTAATATAATCTTTAATCTTTTAAGTTTATCTTCATTTTAATTTTTGTCTCTTAAGTTTTAAACTATATGTTTGGTCTCTTAAGTTTCATTCTATTAAAAACATTGATTTAATAAAAACTTGGATCGTTTTGCCTTTTAAGGATCCAAAGTTTGAAACTTGATAAACTAAAACCAAAATGATGACAAATTTAAGAGATTAAAGATCGTATTAACTCTTGATTTAATTTAGACAAGTATAAAGATATTTGATTTTGAGTTCACAAGTAACATGTATAAAGGTGTTTGAACTTTTCAAGAAGGTCATGGTTATGACTTCCATTAGTGTGTTAGGATTAACGTTTCTTGCCTCAAAACATGCCTTGGAAATATAAAAGTTAAATTGGATCATTGATGGATTTTTGGGATAGTGTTTCTAATGTCTAGTGCTTGTTTGGGATCCCTAAAAGTGCTTATTCACCAAAGGTGGAACTAGAGGGCCTAGGGGTGCCCCCTCCCCCCCCCCAAAAAAAATCTAAAGAAGGAAGGAAGGTTGAAGATGGAAGGTGATCTCTATGTTGTAGAAGGAAGGTCAAACATGATGGTGTGAGAGGAAGGTGATGGTGGAAAGTCGTAAACGATTGTGGTAGTCTCCGTTCCATTCCCTCAGATTCTCTCTCTCACTCCCTAATCGGCCTCCATGGTTTGCGGCCCTCACTGTGATGTCCAGGGTCTCGATGTAACTCTCTTTTTCTTAGGTCTGTCGAAGAAGGAAGAAAGCTAACCTAGTTCCCTTTGGTCAAAACATGTGTTTTGACCCAGGGACTAAAATGAAATAATTGAAAGTTTGTGGAGTGACTAAAATGAAAGCTTTAAAATTATTAATGCGTAAATGTAATTTTCATAAACTATGGGCACTTTTTTGTAATTTTATCTGGCCCTCTTTTCACAGATTTGCCATTCCCAAAAATTTTGAGGATTTTTTGGAATTTTCTCCATTCTTAAGAAATATTAATTTTGACTCAATTGACATTTTTCCAAATTCTCACCCTGTCATTAAAATTATTGGCTCTGCCACTATTATTCATATAAATTGAGACAAAACTCATTTCATATACTTACTTAGTACATCATAAATCACGATTAAAAAAATTATTTTTGAATGGTCCAATTGTTATTCCAAACTAGCACTAAATTTTGCTTCAAAACACGCGATGAAAGAGAAGCAACCTTCAGGGGGTCAAAGTACTACTCCTCTATTCGTATATATAAGAACTTTTCAACCGAATTTTGATTTTTTTTTAAAAAACAATTAAAAGTAGGTAAATGTAATAATTATGTAGGAATTATTTTTTTCAAAAATGTCCCTATTTTTAAATGAGTGAAAGAGAGTAATAATGAGAAAAAGATGAAAGAAAATGTATGTAATATAATAATTAATTGAGGGAAAAATGAGAAAAGGTGTATTTATTATTGAGACAAAACCAAAAGGGATCTTATATTTAGAGACAAGCATATTCAAAAAAAGAGTTCTTGGGGAGCATATTTTTGGACTAGAAAATTCTCCAAGAAGCTATTTACTAGCCAAAGTAGTATATTTTTAATTGTTAAAAAAATATATTCCCACGATCTGTTTATGAGGTCTCATTTCTTTAAATAGGCTTGTCTCTTTTATAAGATTTTCTTTTAGGACTAATAAATATATTTTTACCTATTTTACCCTTAATTAATTTCATATATTGCATTAATTAAAATGTTGACTCATTTTTTTATTCTCTCAATATCATCTTTCCCCATACATTATCTTTTATCATTTTCAAAATTATTAATCTCTCTCTCTTCGTTTATAATAGGAGCATATTTAAAAAAAGTATATTTCCTACCATGTTACTTTAAATTCATTTTGAAAGTTTTTTTTGAATATCTCAATTGGTTTAAAAGAACCTTATATATAGGGATGGAGGGAGTAGTATATTTTTGAGCTAAAATAATCACTTAATTATAAGATATTCAAAAGAATTTATGGAAATTAGGAAGATGTTGTCCTTTGGAGATATTCCATGAATCCTCACTAAATTAGGAAGTAATACTTATTAGGATTAAATGAACCCTCCTTGTAGATAGCATGGTAATATAACAATAGTGTGATAACACTACTACAAAAAATGCTTTTTAGACTGGATAAAAAACACTTCTTAGACCAGTTTTAGAACCGGTCTTGATACAAATGGTCTTAAAAGTTTGTTATTTTTTTGATCGATCGAGTAATTAGTCTTAAAAAATACTTTTTAGACTGGACTTTTAAAATATAAGGTTTTAAAAGTCAAACTTTTAAGACTAGATTTTTAAAATGAGTTTAAAAAAATAAGATTTTGAAGACTTCATATTTTAAATGTTCGGTTTAAAAGGTAAGTTGGCAAAAAAACAAAATCTCTGCCCCCTTCCCAGCAAAGCCACAACCACTAGACCAAATGGGACTATACAGCCTTGTCATTATAGACCTCCTCCTTCGTCAATTGTGGCCATTAACACCGGAGAATGGCAGAGAACGAAGAGAAAAAATCCGTACCGACTCCCTTCCAACTCAAGTTTTTCGATATCTACTCCAAATCGAACACTCTAAGGTTAATATGTGCCGAGCAATAGTTTAGCTCAGAATCATTGAATAACACTTACGATCCGTATCTGATAACATAGTGTTTAACAAAATCAAAATATCATCTAAAGCAAAACTCGTACAAAAATTTTGTTCCTATGGCAGCGAATAATGAGTGGATGTGAACGTGTATGTTAAGATCTGCCATATCTAACACCACCCACTAACAAAGATACAAACTTGGGGTTGGGGATTACGCTCCCGTAAAAGCCTTCTTCACACCTCCGAAGACCCAGCTTCGAATAACTTTCAAAGCACATTAAACCTTACGAGTCTACGAAAGAGGCTGTCAAGAGGAAAAATAATGTAAAAACCAGGAGAAACGACAATAAGGTGTTGTTTCAATTTGATATAAAAACATTGGGTGAACCATTTTTAAAGATTGAAATTCAATATATAAGTTGGGAGAGCGATCAATGTGAACCTGAAAGAATTGGAAGAACAAATCATTGAAGAGCAAGATAAGGATATGAAAATCTTCAGCCTGAACATTCGCAGCATTTCTGAAACAACATCTTACTAATTATATGTAATATTGATGAAGAGGAAAATGTAAGAATATCATTAGTTGTTGATGGTACAATTAAAAAAATTGTTATAAGATTCGTAGATTAATAAAATTTTAAGGCAAGAGAGGATGTTGCATTATGTAAAGACAATGATAAAGAATTATGTAATTTTGAGAGACTTGTCAAAAATAAATTAAAAAGATAATGTTTGGAAAAACATAATTGAACTGTGTGTGGTTGTAAGTATAAGAAGGAAGTTTTGGATAACAAATTTGATAAGAGCTAAGGGACTCCAAATAAGTGAAAGAAGAAAAAGAGATATCCCAATGGCTAATTATAGGAAATTTACTTATGTCCAATTATTCAAGTGGGTTTGACACATTTAAGACTCAAAATCGAGTCGGACACAAGTAGTAGCTTAACTCGAACCCCGATTCCGATAATGAAGCGTCACTGAAAACAAAATAATAGTAACGTATAAAATATGATGTCACCTATTACACGGTACCATATATCAACCCGAAGCAAAACAGTTATATATATAGGCACACACATGTTGACAGATGATAAATACATAGTTGAGTCTTATATGTGCGCACACACTCAAACATGGGATGATTGAGGAAAGGAAGATGTATTAGAGAAGTTTCCACCCGCCGCCCCTACAACGTAACGATTGATTCTACTACAGCCTTGGTTATTTGGATTAACAGGTTTATGATACGCCTTAATTGAGCATCATGGCCGTTGCTGCCTCCTTCTTCAAAATAATGCATGCCTTTTCCATCTTCATGATCACCACCGACCACCGGTCTTGTTAGTTAATTTTGGGCTGTTGCATGATTTTTCATGCAACGGTTCATGACATAGAAAAACAAAAATTTGTTTTTCAATGCAGATCTTGTAACTCCTTACGATCCTCATGAGTTATTAACTGTAACTTCTCATATCAATAAGTTATTATTATTATTTTTCTTTTCTTAAACTCAACTCTTTACGGTACTCATGAGAATCCGTAACTCTTTACGGTACTCATAAGTTATAGTATTTAACTCTTTACCTATAGAATCTCCTTTCTCATTAACCCATAACTCTTTACGGTGCTTATGAGAACCCGTAACTGTTTTACGATGCTTATGAGTTATAACCCATAACTCTTTACAGTACCCATGAAAACTTGTAACTACATACGGTACTATGGAGTTTAAGTTCTTAGATTCCAGATACTCTTTCAAGTTAGATTCTGGAGTTACCATTATTTGAAGATCTACTCATTATAGCAATTATTGGGGTTTAGGATTACCTTAGATCACTCGAAGACCTCAAAGTATATGACGTCCTCTAATGTTGATCCACACAACTGTCTTGTGATTGCAAGGCGGAGGCTTCAATTCTTTGGATCTTCTTTTCTCAAGACGATGATGGTGTCTTGAAATTGGGTGAGGCGTGAGATTAAAAGATTGGAGATGGCGCCTCTTTCTCTTGAACAACCATATTTGTATGATTTCCTTTTTGAAAAACGTCCAAAAATATGGCGCTAAAAAATCAGCCACTTAATGTAATACCCCATTTTTCAAAAGCGGAATAATATATATTTATCAGAGTAGAGCATCGGAGCAAATAAGTGAGTAACTGATAAGTATTAGAAATGTTAACCGTGGTGTATCTGGCTGGTTAAATAATGGCACATTTATCCCATAATTCAAAAATTAGTAATATACATTCCAAAATACAACTAAAGCTCCAGCCAGTCCTTATGCGTGCTGCTTACTCTTGTCTTTGGTCCTCGGTCCTCCAGACCCTGAAGCTATGGTAAGAGTTGAGGTCCAATGCCCATTGGACCTCAAGTAACGGTTAACCTCATGCTTAAGTAAAACAATATATGTATGACAGATATTTATGACATTACAGCAATAACCAACACATAAGCACACAGCAGATGTAAGGTTAACATAACAACAGTACATAGCACACAAAGACATGTAAAGTCACCCATGTTTGCACTAACCAAAGGTGCCACGACGATCCTCGTGTCCTCAACGCTAGTAAAACTCAACGACATTATCAAGACTATGACCCGTATAAAGCTGAATGTATAAGTAGTGATCTAAGACCGAGTCTTAGTCACGGTGCATGTCCCAAGACAAAGTCTTGTCCATGACCCTATAAAATAATCTATCACATATAAGCATACAATAAGCATTAGAGTTAGAGTTACAGTGCGCGCCTTACCTTAGTCCGTTCGGATAGCGGTACGTCTGTCTGTCGGTACGTTTTTCTCGGATAGCCTATAATAGTATCACCACATTATTTCCTTATAAATAATATCCTAAGAGATATTTTAGCTACTATTGACCTTTTTACCCCTGGTGGATTTGTTATTCCAATTATATCCCTTTATTTTAAAAAAAACACTGATTTCAGCATTTCGGGCAGAATTTTCTCTATCTTTGAAAAATAATATCTAATTCCACAAAAATCGAAACGAGGATCCGTAAAATTCCTCGGAATTCTTAGGATGTCTAATTTTGAGAAAAAAAATACTGGTTTTTTTACCTAGAATCATGGAACAATTCCCAGTTTACATGTTTCAACCCTACCCAGAAAAATTCTAGAAAACATAGCCTATTTTTGAGAATTTTTATATCCTTGCACATAATTAAA
The DNA here is from genome assembly GCA_019022615.1 of Acacia melanoxylon. NCBI lineage: Eukaryota > Viridiplantae > Streptophyta > Magnoliopsida > Fabales > Fabaceae > Acacia > Acacia melanoxylon. The sequence continues at coordinate 9,542,672 of JAFJYJ010000020.1, read as the reverse complement.
AATGACACACTATAGGTATATTTGGAAAGCTCTATATGTCTGCTTCAACCATGAAAAATCTCATATTTAAATAACTTCATATTCAACATAAGATCATAGCCTCTATGAAACTGACTCCAGGAACTCCTAACCGAAAAATTTTCGCTAGAACTTCGCTACTTTGATCTCTTTCTTCCAAAAATTTTGCTCCACCACATTTTCCATCAATTTTTCGAAATAAAGATATTTTTAACCATAAAAACATGAAATCAAAACTATATTGGAAGATTAAAGATCAAAGCATAAACTAACTATGAATTTAAAAACTAAACTTAAGGACTAGGAACTTACCCTTGAAGAACCTTGCTCCTTCTTTCTAGCTCCAAGAAAACTCTCACTCTCACTCTCTTAATCAAAGGATCAAAGGTATTTGTGGTGATGGTGTGAAGAAATGTGAAGGAGGGGGGTCTCTATTTATAGAGAAAAATCAAGGACCTAGTTGGTAATTAAATATGACCAACTTTCACTCTAACCATTAGATTAAAAGAAGCTTTATGAAACTAAATCCTAGCCATTAAAGTGCATGCCGACATGCTTCCCTCTCACAAGCATATTATGTGTGTTTTTTTCAATTAACCAATTGATTTGATTAATTCATTGAAAAGAAAAAGAAATCCTTTCCACCATGTACTGTCGACATCAACCATTTCTTTTAATCATTTAATATGTTTTTAAATAACCAATTGCATTGCTCATCCAATTAAAAAGCTTTATCTGATTTATTCATGTACCATGCACCCCTTTTGTTGACTTTTGGGGTAGCTTATTCAATCTTTAATTAGCATTGAAATCAAATGTTTTTATTTACTTTAATCACAATCTTTAATTGTAGGATTGGTTCATTAGTTAAATCATGGTCATTAGTGATTTTATTAATCAAGCTTAATGCACTTTAATCTTTACTTATTTCCATTGTCTTAGCTTTTATCAATTTGAAGGAATTTGCAAATAACCTTAATTAGCACAAGCTAATTTGTCAATTAGAATTTGCTAATTCACTTTAATTTACTCAAGTGTTTTCATAATATTTTCTTGCTTCTATTGGTCATAAAAGAACCATTATTTTATGTGTTAATTATGTCACATTTTACTATCCCTAATCTTAATCTTATATTTTGCCGTTTGTTTATTTAATTCCAAGAGAAAATTACCTAAAACTATAATTAACAAATTACAAAAATTTTGAGACCACATATTCATTTTTATCTAATAGGGTATTATTTATGATTAATAATAATAATTTTTTTTGGGTATTACATTTCCCTCCCCGTTAAATAAAATTTCACCCTCGAAATTTACTCTACACTAATTATACTCCGAGCCATAAACTCTGGATATTTCTCCTTCATGTCTTCTTTCGTTTCCCAAGTTGCCTCACTAAGAGATAACCCCTTCCAGACTACCTTCACAATCGGAATACTTCTATGTCTAAGTCGCTTTTCTCGGTAATCAAGAATTCGCTCCGGCTCGACTACAAAGGTATTGTCATGTTGCACTTCGACTTCCTCATACTCAATAACATGATCGCGGTCTAGTTGGTATTTCTTCAACTGAGAAACATGGAAAATGTCATGGAGGTTGCTCAGGTTCGGGGGTAAGGCTATTTGGTAAGCGACGGGTCCATGCTTTGCTAAGATTTTGAAAGGCCCTATGTAACGAGGACTTAGTTTTCGCCTCTTAAGTGTTCTATCGACACCGGTTACTGGGGATATTGTAACATCCCATTTTCAAAAGCAGTATAATTTTTTTTTTCATCAGAGTAGAGCATTGGAGCGATTGAGTAACTGATACATATATTTATAAATGCCGTAAGTCTGGCTGATTTACAGAAACGGTACATTGACCGAGAGTTTTCAAAATGAATAACACCCGAAGAAAGTCTTCAGCCGGGTCTCTGCGGCTGCTCGCCTTTCTCCTCGGTTCTCGGTTCTCCTGAACCTGACGCTATGATAAGAGCTGAGATCCAATTACAATTTGGATCTCAGGTAACGGTTAACCTCATGCTTAAATACGACTACATATACACGACAACAACAATCAATACAACAGTCCATAACAGATGTATGATTAAAAACACATAACCACGTATGTAACATAACCACGTATGATACAACCATAATAACCTCGTATGTGACATAACCGTGTATATAACATAACCACGTATGCTACAACAACAAACAGAACAAAACAAACATATATAATCATACAAAAACCATCGAGTTAGTGTTACAAGACGCGAACGTACCTTATTGGCGTACAACGGAACTTTTTACGGAAAAACGTGAAATTCGACAAATGGGAAAAAACAGCGGTATGACGGCGGCACAACAAATGCGGCTCGATTAGCTCGAGATATCCTATAAGGACAACGTTTATCAACATTTGGCAGCATTACGGGCATTTTAGGTGAAAAAGACCATTTTGCCCTTACTACCCCTAATTGGCGGAATTTCGCCAGAACTTCGTTACTTTGACCGTATTCCATTTCAAAATTTTCCCCACTATGTTTTTACCTCGTCAAACATCTTTCAATGCAATGAGGCATAAAAACAAGTATAGGAATATATTCTGAAACTTCCTAGATCAAAACAATAGTTCTACTATAACTACCGAAAGAACTGCGGAAACTAAAAAATAAGAGCAGAAGAACTTACTCGGAGCAAGGCAGAATTTTTTACAGAGCTTCTCTCTCTAGAACCTCTCTCTAAGTTTCGAATTTGGTGTGAAGAATGAGAGCAAGAGAGCTTGCTATTTATAGGGAAAAATATGGACAAGGTGGGAATTCCACAAAGTCTTCGGATCGGATTCGCGTTGGATCGCATTTTTGAGGACAAAACACTCTTGGCCATCCATGGTCAAGATCGAAATCTAAGAACCCAAAAGTCAATGGATGAGTTGTCATCCATGATGGCTCTTGCTTTATGGCCTCCGGTCCGATAAAGCTACCCGACGGTGTCCGTTTCGCGCGATTTTGCGAAACTCAAAAATGCGAGCGTGTAACTTTGAAGGTCTTTTCATCCTCTTTCATATTATATATTTTGATCCTCTTTTTGATCATATCCAGGTATTCTCCGGTGCGTCGGAAGATATTCGGACAAACGCGTCCGATTACGGAAATCGCTTCCGATAGAACCAACTTCTGGACAATAATTCGTGAATCGTAAAACGTCCAGTTGTTGCCTAACTTAATCTCGTGTTTAAAAAGACGCAATTGTTTCTATAGGTTCTCACTTTGCCTATCTGACTCTACTCTATCTGATCAACTTTTCGTCTTATTTGAAATTAGGGTTTTCGGTTGCGGAAACAACGCCCAGGTAAATTCTTTCTTCGTGTAAAAATTCACTTGTTCTTAATTTAATCGGTCGAAAAGACTTTTACTTCTGGTTTACCTGTAGAATTTATTTCTAACTTTTCCCCTACGGCTTATATATCTTTGACTCACCGCATTATATTATTATTTTATTCTAATTATCATTTTAATTATTTAAACAATTATTTTTAATTAAAAATAACCATAATTTCGGCCCCCTCTTTTAAAAATTCAGTTTTAATAATTTTTCCATAAATTTTTCCATTTTTTAAAAATATAATATTTTTTACCAAAAATTCCCGTTTTACCCCCGCGCCGTTAAGGCTTAATCGGAGACCTAATTTCTTCGTTTAGTGATCTTTTTAGGATCGGTTTCTTCATATATTTATCTTTACCAATTTTAAAGTATATTTTTATCTTGCAAACTTTTATCGACATTGTCATTTTATATCCTATGTAAAATATTAACAATGTTTACCCCATCGTGTTACTTTTATGGTTCTGAAATGCTTTTTAAACTTTTCTTCATGTTATTTCCTCTGAAATAATTTATTAAATTATCATAATTAGGGATAACACTTCCATATTTTTCTCATAATGTTTCATGATCTTTCAGTATTTATCATAATATTTTTAGACTCGTTTTTATCACCATTATTTCATTTTTAGTCATTCGTTCATCGATCTTTCCGTAACTTTTTTAACAATTTACTCTATAATTATGACAATTTTCTGTAATAGTTTTAAACTCATGATTTTGCTTTATCAAAATATTCGTTAATTTCCTTTATCTCAAAAATTCCAGATTTACTAAAATCCGGGTATTACAGATATCTTCAGAAACACATGATCTCCGACTTCAAACTCCAGAGGTCTTCTCCTTTTATCAGCATAGCTTTTTTGTCTGCTTTGCGCTGCTAGGAGTCTCTTCTTGATCAAAGCAATTTGTTCGGAGGTATGATCAATCATATCCGACCCAAGCAATTGTCTCTCAGACGATTCTGTCCAGCACAAAGGTGATTGACACTTTCGCCCGTACAATGCCTCGAACGGAGCCATTTGTATGCTCGCATGATAGCTATTGTTGTACGCAAATTCTGCCAACGAAAGATGTTGATCCCAATTTCCTTTGAAATCCAATGCACACGCTCTCAACATATCTTCCGGCGTCTGTATTGTCCTTTCGCAGTTGATCATCGGCCGAGGATGATAAGCCGTCTTGAATTTCGCTTTTGTACCCGAGCTTCATGCAATGCCTACCGAAACGGATGTGAATCGTGGATCCGGTTAGAGACAATGCTCTTAGGCACACCATGGATTCTCACGACTTCTTTGATATAAATCTCCGCCAACCGCTCCGGGGAGTTGTGAATACTGATGGGAATAAAATGTGATGACTTCGTTAATCGGTCAACAATTACCCAAATCGCATCGTGATTCCTGATCTTGGGTAATCCCACCACCAGATCCATGGTTACGTTTTCCCACTTCCATTCCAAAATTTCTAGTCCTTGAAGAGGACCAGGGGGTCGCCGATGTTCAATCTTCACTTTTTGGCAAGTCAAGCACCCAGCCACATACTCATGTGTAATACCCGATAATTATTTATCTTAACTTTTATATTTTGATAAATAATATCTATTTTAAATAGATGAATATGTGGTCTCAATTTTTCTTATTGTATTTATTTATTTTTCTAGGTAATTCTTCCCTAGAATTAGAATAACCAAAGGCTAAAAATCTTAAACTCTATAAGGGATCATAAAATATCCTAAGATTTACATAATTAAGAATAAGTCTTATTTATGTTATAAAGGTGATTAAATATAATCTAAATACCTAAATCAATTAGAGAAAATTATCAACAATTATTGGGCAATTAAATTTGCAATAATTGAGATATTTTCGTAATTTTCGAAATTAATTAATTATTTTTTAAAAAAGGGTATAATTAAGGATATATCAATTAAATTAGTATCCAAATGATATTTAAAAGCTAAGATTAGCATATAAGGGATTTTTAATCATCAAGATTAAATTAAAAACTTGTCAAAATTTGGTAATTAAGGCTAATAACCCCTAAAACACTATATTAGCTATATTAAACAAAAATTAATTAATTTCCCTTTAAATAATTAAAGTGGCAAAAATTTCTAATTAAAAGGGTTAAGAAATTGTATTAATCCTTAATCCTAAATCACTAACAAATATCACTAATAGTGTCTAGATTTTTCCAACCCAACATCAAAGGCTTGGATTAAATTTAATTATAAGCTAATCTAAAGGTTTTAGAATTTATTTCATAAAGCCTAATCCTTGTAAGATTAAAATCAACCAATAGGAGAATTTTTCCATGGTCTTTGTGAGCCAAATGAAACACAAATCCAAGAGTAAAAGTGAAGAGTGATTTTTGGTGCAAGCATAAAGGAAAGAGGGAGTGCAATTGATTAATGTAATTAACAAATAAAACATCACCATCAACCAAAGACTTTCAAGGCAAATGGTGATTAAATGAAATTCAAATTAAAGAGTAATTAAAGGGGGGGGGCAGTTTGTAGAGAAAGATGAAGCAAGATGAATATATAGATATTACATAAGATGTGTCTTAATCAAAGAAGACTTTGGGGTAAAATGTGATGTAGGCTTATGTAATTAAAGAGATTAATGGGTAATTAATAAATGGTAAGATAAAAACCATTAGGATGAATTCAAGGCACAAGTAAATGTGAACCTATACAAAATAAATTGTATCTTGAAATCCATTGATCCTAGAACAAATATAAGTAGATATTATGAACAAGCACAATTTAAGCTTGAACTTAGTTATCCCCAAAGTAAATTTTCATAAACTTTTGAGATTCATACTTAAGTGATTTAAAAGTTTAAAAAGACCTTAAATCAAGTCATAAAATTGTTATTAGAAAAGTGGAAATGGATATTGAATAAAAACACCAACTTGCACCCAACTAAATTAGCATTTGGGTAACTAAAAATTGGAACAAAATATCTAAAGAAAGGAGAGGGGAGGTGGCGGTTTCAATGGGTTAAAGGGGTGAGATTAAAGCTTCTTAGTTAAGATAAAATCCAAGGGTTAGAAGTGAATAGAAGTTGTTAGGAAGTTAACCAAAGATTTACTATAAATAGGGGGTTAGTGTCTTCATTAATCCTCACCAATTCACAAAGCAAGAACAAGCTCATAGTAGCAGAAATATAGAGAGAGAGTGAGAGTGAGAAGCTTTGGGAAAGAAGGAGCAAAGTTCTAGGTAAGTTCTTGAGCTCTAGCTTTGTAATTTATAGCTTAAATGTTGTTTTGATTCATAATCTTCCAATTATAGTTTTATTTTCATGTTTTTATGATTATAATTGGCTTTATTTCAAAAAAATTATGAAGAAGAATTTATAGCAAAACTTTTGGAAGATTATGGTCAAAGTAGCGAAGCTCTGGCGAAAATTTGTCGGTTAGCGACTTCTGAAAGCTATTTCAAAAATGCTGGTATCTTATGTTGAAGATGCTATGCCAAAATTCTGAGACACCTCATGGTAAGAGTAGACATATAGAGTTTTCTAAATATACCTATAGCATGTCATTTTGAGTTTTGTGCTAGAAGATAAAAATGTTCAAAGTTGGGCTATATTTTCTGAGAATTTCTGGGCAGAGGATAAAAACACGAAAACTGGGAATTGTTTATAAAATCTGGGAAATAACCAATATTTTTTCCTAAAAGTAGACATCTTAAGGATTCCGAGGAATTTTACGGATCCTTGTTTCAAGTTCTGTAGAATTAATTATAATTCTCCAAAGTTAGGTGAAAAATCAGCCTATATAATGATTAATAACGTTTTTAACGAAAATAGAGGAAATAAATTGCAAATAATTAATCCAGGGGGTAAAATGGTCATATATAGCCAAAGTATCTCTTAACATAATATTTTTCAATTAATAGAGATGATATTACCCTTATAGGATTACGGTGCACGAATACCGTCAACGACGAACGTACTATTGATATCGACGAAGGTACGGACGCGTATTGTAAGCTTAACTCTTATGCTTGTTGTATGCCTATATATGATAGTTGTGTTCATATACTGAGACTCTATCTTAACTGTTTTTGATACAATCATGAGTACACGGGTTATGGTTATGATAATATCGTTAGAGTTTTCCTAGCGCTGAGGACATGACTGTACATCGTGGCACTGGTGAAATGTGCAGACTAGGATAACAGACATACTGCAGGGGCTGTGTTGTGTTATTGCCTTACATGTTGTTACTATTTTGAAATGTGATTTATTACTGTAAAGGATATTTTCCATACATATACTATCTACATAAACATGAGGTTAACCGTTACCTGAGATCCAATGTGCATTGGATCTCAGCTCTTACCTTAGCTTCAGGATCCAAGGGAAGCAGGCCCGAGGACAAGGTAGGGGTGTTCATGGGCAGGGCAGCACAGGGCGAGACCCTTGCCCGATGCCCTGCCCAAGAGATCATTTGGCAGTAAAATGCAGCCCAGTGCCCGGCCCTGCCCAATAAAAGCCCTGAAATTTGTGGGCAGGGCAATAATGGGCTCGGCAGGGCGGCCCTTCCATGCCCAAGTGGCGATACCCTGTAACCTTGCGACACTCTATGTGAAAAAAAATAGCTTTAGTCATACTTAATAAACAATATTGCAAACTTTAAATGAAATCCATAATTTTACACTTCGGAATATTCAGATATAAGTCTACAACTTAAGTCCTAAAATTAAAAAGACAATCATATGTCTTAACAAAATAACAAATAGTCAAATATCCATAATTGAAATATTAAATAATATCCACAATTCATTAAATACAAGGCATCAAATAATTTGCAAAAATCATATAATAAACAAAATAGTGGGAAAAGAGAAGAGTTGAAGAAATGAGGATATTTTTTATATTATAAGTTATATAATTTACAAAAAATATATAAAACTATTTTATAAAAAAGTATAAACTATAAAATACTTTTTTTATTCTATTAAAAAAATAAAAATATTATATACACTACTGGGAAGGGCTAAATGGGCAGGGCAGCATACCCTGCCCGGTGCCCAGCCCAGCCCGCAACAATGCCCAACCCAGTTGTGCCCAAATTTTTTTGGGCTGCTTTTCTTAGGGCTGGGAAGGGCAATTTTTCATTGGGCGTGAGCGGGCGGACAGGGCGGTGGGCATGATGAACTCCCCTAGGACAAGGGTAAGGAGCCGGCCTAGAAATCCAAATGGAGATGTTATACTTTTGTTATGTACTACGTAGATATTAAACACTCGGACAAATGTACTATTATGAATGACCAGACATACTACAGTCATTGTTATTCAGTCACTCTTTATTTTGAAAAAATTTTCCGACGCTCAACTCTGATCAAAATCACGATGAAAAACGTTTACAAAAAATGGGGTGTTACATTGGGTTACATCTTTCTTCAACCCGGGCCACCAGAGTTCGGATTTTAAATTTTGGTGCATCTTGACCTTTCTTGGATATAGAGTATACTTACTCTTGTGAGCCTCATCCAGTATCTTTCGCCTTAATTCATCAACTGGCGGTATGTAAATCCGCTTTTTGTACCTGACCAACCCACTAGGTGATAGGTCATGGTCTTGAGTCTCGCCCCGAGAAATCATCTCCCGTATTGCAATAGACCATTCATCTTGCCTCTGAGCTTCCTCGACTTCATCCCTCAGATCATATTCTCCTTAACTAACAAGAAGAGTCGCGAGATAGGCTTCATTGGGCGTGTTCAGACTCACGAAAACCTGATTTGATAGGTTCAAATCTCTAAAATCTTCAAGTAGCCTCTGCTCTTGAATCATCATGTATGCCACTTGCACTGACTTTCTGTTTAGAGCATCTGCAACGACATTCTCTTTACCCGGATGATACTTGATCTCCAGGTCGTAGTCTTTTAGCAACTCCATCCAGCGACATTGTCTCATATTGAGTTCTTTATGATCAAACAAATATTTTAAACTCTTGTGGTCACAGTACAATTCTACGGTCGCACCGTATAGGTAATGCCACCATATCTTCAAAGCAAACATGATAGCCGCAAGCTCTAAATCGTGCGTAGGGTAGTTCAACTCGTGAGGTTTTAGCTAATGAGAGGCGTAAACCACCACTCTACCCTGCTGCATTATGACACATCCCAATCCATGCCCACTAGCATCACTATAGACTACATAAGTCTCACTTGGATCTGGGATAATCAACACTGGTGTTGTAGTCAACCTCTCCCTCAGTATTTGAAAGCTCCCCTCACAGTCATCATCCCATACAAACGATTGATTTGTCCACGTGAGCTTTGTCAATGGTAATGCAAGACGCGAGAAATTCTGTATGAATCTGCGGTAATATCCCCCCGCCAGACCCAAAAAACTAAGTATCTTCGTCACCGTTTTTGGCCTCTTCCAGTCTAGAACTTCTTCCACTTTGCTGGGATCAACAACAACTCCATCGCGTGATATGATATGGCCCAGAAATCTCACTTCTGGTAGCCAAAACTCACATTTGCTTAATTTAGCAAAAAGTCGCTTTTCCCTTAGTACACTCAGTACTAGTCGCAGATGTTCTTCATGCACTTCTCTATTCTTAGAATAGATTAAGATATCATCAATAAATATCACTACAAATTTGTCTAGGTGTTGTCGGAATATTCGGTTTATATAATCCATGAACATAGCAGGTGCATTTGTCAAACCAAAAGGCATCACCAAGAATTCGTAATGTCCATATCTAGTCCTGAAAGCCGTCTTCGGAACATCACTAGCTTTAACTTGCAGCTGGTGGTATCCTGAGCGCAAATCAATCTTTGAAAAGACACAAGAACCAGATAATTGGTCGAGTAGGTCATCGATCCTGGGAAGTGGGTCCTTGTTCTTGACGGTCACTTTGTTCAACTCTCGATACTCGATACAAAGTCGTAAGCTCCCGTCCTTCTTCTTCACGAACAACACGGGCTCCCCATGGTGACACATTGGGTCGGATAAACCCTTTCTCCAGCAATTCTTCAAGTTGCTTCTTCAACTCTTGCTTTTCGTTCGGTGCCATTCAATACGGCGCTTTTGATATCAACCCCGTTCCAGGCATCAATTCAATGGCGAACTCAACTTCCCTTTCTGGAGGTAATTCGGTGAGATCCTTTGGGAACACATCAAGGAATTCATTCACAACCGAAATGTCTTCAGGTGGAGGTTCGACTTCCACCTTGATTGAGAAGAAAACCATATATGCTTGGCATACATGCTTCACGCATCTTCAGCTTCCGCAGCAGAGAGAAAATTCAGTCTCACGTCAATCTTATCTCTGCTTTGTGAATGAGAGAACAATATCTTCTTATTACCACAGTCGATCATTGCATTGTTTGCCGTTAGCCAATCAAGACCGAGAATGACATCGATGTCATGAAGTGGTAATCGGATAAGGTCTATAATAGACTCACGTCCATTCACACTCACAATACAATTTAGACATGCATCAGAAGCAAAAGATTTCACGCCAAGTGGTGTAGCTACTATCAGATCATAAGGTAATCTATAGGCATGCATTCCTAAACGTTTTGCACAATCATAAGAAATAAACGAATGACTAGCACCCGAATCATACAATGCCTGAAGTAGATTCCCATTAAGAGAGATAGTACCTTGGATCATCTCTGGAGATTTCCTGGCCTCCTCATTTGTCAAAGCAAAAACCCGGCCTAGGTTTTGTGGCCTTATCTCTGCAGCCCTTTGAGGACAGTTCATGCTAATATGCCCCGGCTTCTGACATTTGAAGCAAACTTGTTTCCCTTCACAGTTAACACCTGGATGGTACTTCCCGCATTTTGTACATGGTCGGGATCCCGGCATTCTCGGATAGTTCTGTTGCCCAGGCTGAAATGGCCTCTTGTTTCCACAGCTAAACCCACCACGACTTGCACTGCTATTGTTGAAATTTTTGGATTTACGCAGCTCCTTCAAGTTACGTTCAATCAACCGGCAGGATTCTACCGCTTGAATCAATTCTGGAAACCGCTGAGATACAAGCCTTTCCCTTATCTCGTACTTTAGCCTGTAAATCATTGGTAGGGAAAAACTTTAAGCCTACAAACTCCGCAAGTATACGGGTCGTACCAAGTTATAAAGTGATAAGAAAAGTATCGTTCCCACGTGGACTTGGTATCACAAACTTTGGTTAAGTATTAATTTTACAATTTTGTTTAAGTTGAGCAAACCAAATTGACTTTAATTCAGATAAAAGAAATTAAAACTAGAATTAAAACAAACAAACTATCACAAATATTAAATGAGCAACCCAAAGACACTAATCCCTTATTAATTTCATAAACCTTGTTTTCACTAAATTAATTAGCCTAAATATCAATTTTGTTAATCTCGAGTATAAATAGTTATAAGTGCCTGTCGGTCCACTTACAACCCTCTCTTGAGTAAAATTAGTTATGTCTAACATAATTACTCAAGAGGCAATAAATCTCGAACACACTCCTCAACAATTATATGGGGCCATTAGGTATATGTCTATCCTAATCGCAAATTAAATCGTAATTTAATCCCATATTACCTAATCTAAGAGCTTAATTAAAATCTCCTTCGTCAAGGTAAATCCTAATTCTCAAATTCATATTCAGTGATGATCAGACACTAAATAGATAAAGCTAAACAAGATTAGGTAACCAAAATTAATATTAATTATAACTAAATAATAAAAACAAAGTCTAATCCACTCCTATAAGTTCATAGTTAATCTAGGTTGCAAAACAAACTAGCCAAACATGGCTTTATCCAGATCCATCACAGCACAGAAAATTAAATTCAGATTTTAACAACAAACAACAAGAAAAACATCTAGGAATCAAATCTGTCAAGCTTCTCCATTCTTTTCTTTTGTTCTGTCGAATCGCATTTGGAGCTTCCAAATCTGTGGGCTGAGATGGTGAGGGAGTAAGATGAAATTGGATGGTGGTGGTAGAAGGATGGTCGCCGGCGACGATGGTGATGAGGGTGAAGTCGCCGGCGACAATGTTGAGAGGGTGAGATGAAGATGACGACCTTGCTGCTCTCGCGTCTCTGTGTGCGTCCGCCTCTGTTGCTGCGAGAATTCCCCCCCAAATCGTGCTCTTTTCGTGAATTGTTTCTTTTAGGTTAATATCCCATTCCAAATCCTCTTTCCCAAAACGCTGCGCAGCTCCAATTCAAATGCCAATAATATAGGTCTTCCATTTCAATTGCAACGTGGGCCCACATCCATTGAATTGATGAATTCAATTGCTAAATTTGTAATTCGTACCTCCTGGAGTCCTGCTCAAAGAAAATAAAATAAAATAATTATATAATAATAATAATAACAACAACTAAATTTTTATTTCTTAATTTTTTTCTTTTCTTTTTTTTTTTTTTTAAAAGAAAATTTCCTATTACTATTATTTATTTCCTAAACTCAAAAACCTTTATTTTAAATTGAAATCCCATAAATGATGCATCCATATTGATTTCTCTTAAAATCTCAACAAATTCTCTTTAAATTAGTAATAACGACTTCTCAAATATATCAAAATATATCTCAAATATATTAAAAATGAGAAGTCATCACACCCCCACACTTGCATCAAATCTTGTCCTCAAGATTTTAAATTCTAAAACAACCAAATTATGAAAACCATGGAAGCAAGATTTCTAAAGCAAGTACTATAAAATTGAAATCAATTCAAATATTCAAGAATCAAATTTTCTCAAAAATCTTTTCCACCTTCTAAAAATGCAAGTAGCAAGACAATTAATTTGGCAAAGATAAATCACAATAGAATGTCTCTCACAAGTCAAGTGTTTACACTCATCTCTCAAAATATTCAAGAGCTTGTGTTTCACTCAATTCCATCTATTGCAACTTATCTACCATAAGCTTGTTTATCATCTCAATCTCCACTTTATACATTATCCAATTGCACACTCAAATCAAAAGGACTTTCTAAAGGTTTTAATGATCAAGGTAGGATAATGAAATGAAAGTGATCAAATGGTATGAGAGAATACTTTAATTAGTGCTAAGTAATTGAATGAAATTCATGATGAGAATGAAGGAATATCCACCAAGAAAAAACAAACTCACTAACACTATATATAAACAACCTTTATTCTTTTGACCTCAACAATCTTTTTTTTTTTGGAATCTCTATTTTTTTTCATATATTCCTTTTTTTCTATCTTTTTCTTTCTTTCTTTCTTTCTTTGTTTTTTTGTTTTTTGTTTTTTGTTTTACTACCCACACATACTCTTACGGTCTTGACTTCCTAACTTCTTGACTATTTAAATTGGTTTACTTAGCACTTACTAAAGTAACAGAAATGAATGGGAAGAAAAAGAAATAAAAATTGCATATCTCAAACAAAGGGCTATTTATTCTATGCAATTTCTTTTTTTCTTTTTTCTTTTGTAAAAAAATAAAAATAAAAATAAAAATAAAGGCTCCAATGGGGTAAACAAAAGATTTTCATGTGATAAGGATGGACATTTGGCTAAACTAGCTATGAAATGAATGCCTAAATCATCTTTGTGTATGCAAAAGGATTTCAAATTTCAAAAGAGATTTAAGACAAGTTCTAGAGATGAATCATAATAGGTGTACTCCCTCTTAAAAGATGAAAATTTAGGCTCAAATTCCTCACGGTTCTTTTGACATTCTAAAGCAAAATATCTAAACCAAATCTTTACCTCTTTACTAACATTCAAAGAACATAGAATCAATTCCTAATCAAATTCACTCATCTTCATGTTCAAATTAACCCAATTGTGATAATGCTCACGAATAAAATTCAAACTTCCAAAAGTTTTTTTTTTCAAGAAAATCTGAGGACATGGAAAGTCAAAACCGAGGATACCCTCACCCTCACACTTAAATGTCACATTGTCCTCAATGTGAACAAGTAACAAAAAGTAATGGAAGTGAAGAGCAACCACATATAAGTGTAAGGTAACACCAACTTCGAGATTTCAAACTTTCACCAATGAGATAGCTCAAGTGCTAACGGTTAGTCAATAGTCATCACAAACGTCATCACATGCATATCCAACTGAGACCAACACTCATTCCCAAGCAATATATCATCAACAATCAAATAGAACAAATCAAAGAAAAGTAGAAGAAAACTCCCCTATTTGTCCTTGACTTGCACTCTCAATCCTTGCTACCAAAGTGAAACACCTCATCAGGAGATTTCAACAGTCCTACAAAAGTAAACAAAGCATCAAATCATACCTTGGGTTGCCTCCCAAGAAGTGCTAAGTTTAAAGTCTTCAGCTAGACTCCTCAAAACAAACCACTAATCATAAGTATCATACACCAGAATTACCTTGTCTTTATTTCTTTTCAAGCAACAAGGTGTCACACACAAAACTTGATCATTCCAGTTAATTACTTGTACTTCCTTGATCATAGACAATCTTGGAGTACAAGTATTCACCGAATTCAAATGAAGCACAACATGCATATCTTTGAAAATAAACATAGGCATTTCCAAGAATTTAGAGCATCCAATAAAATCAACTTGACTCTCATCAGTAAGAGTCAACACTTCAATAGGAGAGTCATGAACAACAACAATTGGGACATTTATATCAATTTGATCACCAACATCACAATCCTTAGGCTCCACAGCAGGAACCTCTTCTAAATATCCTCTATTCTCATTTAAATCAATTTCAAGCTCACAATCACTTTCTACATTACCCATAGTCTCATGCAATTCCACACCTTCAATTTCCTCACAATAATAATTATCATCATAAGAAGTGGTAACTATGTTTAAGGAATTATCTTGCCTCATAGTCTCAAAGGTTGAAAGAATTTGACTCACATATACCCATAGACTCAATGCTGGTGGCAATCTCCTTTTGCTCTCTACTAGATCTCTCTGTTGCTTCCATACACTCCTCAACTAATCTTTCCAAATTAGATTTTTCTTTATACTCAATGGTGTGTTCTTCAATAGGTGGGTAAGAGTAAAAAGGAGGGGTATTTTCATGAGAACAATAGACATATGGATCCCCAAAATTTTGTTGCTCAAAACTTTCACTAGGACGAAATGAATAATCAGAATGAGTTTGGTTCCTAGCAAAATCATCTCTCACACAATGACTAGTTGGACTATATGGACAATTCACCAATACATGATTCCCTCCACAATAAACACAAGACATGCAAACATGTTGAGAAGAACCAACATATGGAATACAACTATCATTTATGCTCATTTTACGTTGCCTATCATTCAAAGCATTTATAATAGCAACCAATCCATCTTGTATAGAAGACGAAGAATTCATCTCCTTCTCAATATTAATACCAGTTGGTTGCCCATTGAAATCCATTTTTTTAATTTTCTATATAAAAAAAACAAAATATTTACGAACTCAAACTTAAACTACTAATGCTCAATCAATTCTAACCAACAAAATTGTGGCACACAAGTCCACCGGCAACGCGCCAAAAACTTGGTAGGGAAAAACTTTAAGCCTACAAACTCCGCAAGTATACGGGTCGTACCAAGTAATAAAGTGATAAGAAAAGTATCGTTCCCACGAGGACTTGGTATCACAAACTTCGGTTAAGTATTAATTTTACAATTTTGTTTAAGTTGAGCAAACCAAATTGACTTTAATTCAGATAAAAGAAATTAAAACTAGAATTAAAATAAACAAACTATCACAAATATTAAATGAGAAACCCAAAGTCACTAATCCCTTATTAGTTTCATAAACCTTGTTTTCACTAAATTAATTAGCCTTAATATCAATTTTGTTAATCTCGAGTATAAATAGTTATAAGTGCACAGTCGGTCCACTTACAACCCTCTCTTGAGTAAAATTAGTTATGTCTAACATAATTACTCAAGAGGCAATAAATCTCGAACACACTCCTCAACAATTATATGGGGCCATTAGGTATATGTCTATCCTAATCGCAAATTAAATCGTAATTTAATCCCATATTACCTAATCTAAGAGCTTAATTAAAATCTCCTTCGTCAAGGTAAATCCTAATTCTCAAATTCATATTCAGTGATGATCAGACACTAAATAGATAAAGCTAAACAAGATTAGGTAACCAAAATTAATATTAATTATAACTAAATAATAAAAACAAAGTCTAATTCACTCCTATAAGTTCATAGTTATTCTAGGTTGCAAAACAAACTAGCCAAACATGGCTTTATCCAGATCCATCACAAGACAAAAAATTAAATTCAGATTTTAACAACAAACAACAAGAAAAACATCTAGGAATCAAATCAAAGCTTCTCCATTCTTTTCTTTTGTTTTGTGCATCTGCATTTGGAGCTTCCAAATCTGTGGCGAGATGGTGAGGAAAAAGATGAAATTGGATGGTGGTGGTAGAAGGATGGTCGCCGGCGACGATGGTGATGAGGGTGAAGTCGCGGCGACAATGTTGAGAGGGTGAGATGAAGATGACGACCTTGTTTGCTCTTGCGTCTACGTCTGTGCGTCCGCCTCTTCTTTGCGAGAATTCCCCCCAAATCGTGCTCTTTTTCGTGATTTGTTTCTTTTAGGTTAATATCCCATTCCAAATCCTCTTTCCCAAAACGTCACGCACTCAATTCAAATGCCAATAATATAGGTCTTCCATTTCAATTGCAACGTGGGCCCACATCCATTGAATTGATGAATTCAATTGCTAAATTTGTAATTCGTACCTCCCGAGTCCCGCTCAAAGAAAATAAAATAAAATAATTATATAATAATAATAATAACAACAACTAAATTTTTATTTCTTAATTTTTTTCTTTTCTTTTTTTTTTTTTTAAAAGAAAATTTCCTATTACTATTATTTATTTCCTAAACTCAAAAACCTTTATTTTAAATTGAAATCCCATAAATGATGCATCCATATTGGTTTCTCTTAAAATCTCAACAAATTCTCTTTAAATTAGTAATAACGACTTCTCAAATATATCAAAATATATCTCAAATATATTAAAAATGAGAAGTCATCAATCATCATATTTACCTTCCAACTCTCATCATCGTTACGCTTTAGATAAGATGAATATCACGACAGATTGGTAAACCGGGCAAAGTAGTCATCGAATGACTCCTCGTGACTTTGTTGAATGTGGAGGAATTCCGACTCCTTGATCACTTGCACTGAGGGAGGAAAGTATTGCTTGTTGAACTTCTCCAAAAATTTCTCCCAAGTAACGGGACGAATGCGTGTGCCCGTAATGTCACTGCAATGCTTTTCCACAACCTATTTGCATCTCCTTCCAGCTTATAGATTCCAAGTTGAGCTTTTCGGTTCTCTGGACATTCCATGACCTCGAAGATTTTGTCCAGCCTCATTAACCAATCTTCAGCTGAATCGAGCTTACCACGGAAAGCTAATGGTTTTAGCTTGCGGAATTGGATGACCCAGTACTGCGTGGTCTCAACCACTCAGTTAGGTTGAGGCAGCACTACCATTGCTCTCTCTGGTCGAGGAGGTGACTGAGATCTATCTGATTCCTCAGCTTCATCGGTGCGTCCATCGTCTTGTTCATCTTCGTCTTCTTCCTCAGTATTTTGTTGTTTTTCCCCATCCTGTTGATCTTCTACTTGTCTTCCCAGCCTATCTGCGCGAAGTTCTTCAATCATTGCCCGTTGCTCCTGTAGCATTGCCATCACTTCATGCCAGGCATTTTGGTTCGGTTGATTAGGTACCTGACCTTGTGGTTCCGGTTCTGGTATTGGCACTATTCAAGGTTGTCTGCCTCTTCCTCTACCTCTGCCTCAGCCTTTAGGGACTCCAGCTCCACGTAAATTTGTCATTTCTTAACTTCCTTATTTATTTGGAAACAACAGATATTAGGGAGAAATTATCATTAAGAACATATTGCAAACACATTTATATTCAACATATCATCAATATGTTACAGTCATTAGTGCTTCCTAACATACTTGTCCAGCTAGCTTATATGTTACAGATCCTGTCTTAGTTTATCAAGTATTTTACAACCTCTCAGGGTTTTTAGAGAAGTTTTATTACACACCACAAACTACACTACATTACTATTACAATACTACTTCTACTGTTACTTCCACAGCTTTCTTTAACTGGTGAGAGGTTGCCTCCGTCCGACTACATGTTCTGGTATACCAGGCATTTGAGATGCCAGAGGTAAGCATAAACATCTTGGACAGGTCCTTCATCTAGAAGTTCGTTCATCTTTCTTACCCAGAAACGGGTTTGGGGAAAATGGTGTAGGGTGGATCTGATCCAATCCCTGGGAGGATAAGGGAATTCAAACCGTGAGTTCATCCCGTAGAAGTCCTTGACTCGGTTTAGATACAAAA
Source organism: Acacia melanoxylon (assembly GCA_019022615.1). Taxonomy (NCBI): domain Eukaryota; kingdom Viridiplantae; phylum Streptophyta; class Magnoliopsida; order Fabales; family Fabaceae; genus Acacia; species Acacia melanoxylon. The sequence goes on along the minus strand of JAFJYJ010000020.1, from coordinate 9,523,951 downwards.
TGTATTTCTCCTGAGTGGTCTCCGAGGTTTGCTCTGTATGAATGTAATCCAACAGCAAAGTCTGCGTCAACACATTATTATCATCCAGAATGTATTGCAGGTCATTGGAGTTGGCATCTTCTTCGTCAAGGTCTCTTATCTGGGGGTAATCGAAGTTATCACCTACGGAGGAATGGTATGATCCATTGGGACTTCCTGGTGCTTGTGCTGGGTATACTATGTTTAAGGGTATGGCAGGAATAAGGTCTGGGTCGTATAAGTGTTCATTGACATTCTCCGGTCCGGGGTGGTATTCGGGTTCCGGGTCATAGGCGTATTTTGGTCCAAGGTGATATTCAGGTTCGGGAGGAAGGTAAATCGGATCAGCGTTAAGCCTACGTCCAACTAACTCAGGGATTACGGATCTTCGGGCGGTACGCCTCCTCATTCCAAAATAGTTCACATACGGGGACTCATCTCTGTCCATCTCTACAACATCACACCAGGGTTATATTAGTATTCATTTTCAAAACATGCTCAAAGTTTAAAGGCTTTAGAACCTAACTCAGTTAATCAAACAGATTGGCCAGGTAGGCGTCTATCATGGGAGTCTCACCGAGTTCACGGCGACTTATAGACTGATCCACATAGACTAGCCCTGCCTTTGGCACCAAACTGTTTGAGGTAACTTTGTTAAATCTGTGCCAGAATGAATGCTTTGATACCAAAAGTGTAACACCCCCCATTTTTCAAAAGTGGAATAACATATCTTTATCAGAGTAGAGCATCGGAGCAAATAAGTGAGTAACTGATAAGTATTAGAAATGTTAACCGTGGTGTATTTGGCTGGTTATAACAACGGTACATTAATCCCATAATTCAAAAATTAGTAATATACATTCCAAAATACAACTAATAAGATAACAGTTATCTGATGAGCACAAATTATGCCATGTTTTCCCTATATTTCATGACTGAATTGTATGGAAATGAAAGCTTAACTGCAAACAATCCAAGCAAAAAGGCATATATTCATGATATAGGGAACTGAAGGATAGAAACCATTTACATCCTAAACATGTGCTAAGAAAGGAGCAAGTTACATTGTTTTTTAAGAACGTATAGCAAAGATGATACTATGCTATAGCATTCTGAATGCAACTCGAAGTGCAATAAAAAGCATCACGAAAGCTATAGCAAAGTAAAGGACGCAATGCTATACGACATATTTTCTGACCTTTTATCTAGCTGATTTCAGGAATAATAATGAAGGTCGAGAGCGACAAGTAGATTGCTGACGTAATAAAATAGAAGATGCAGAGGATCAAAACTGAAAGATTTGAAGAATCCCACAGGATCAGCAGAATCAATCTACAAACAGAAGATGCGGTAGATCTCTACAGATTTGGAAAGCTCAGCTCGCTGAAACTTGCGTCACAAGAAAGTCTGAGTATAAAAGGAAACAAAAAATCAAACCTAGAGGGAGAGTCGCACAGAGCCAAAACGAGATTTCACATTCGGCAGACTCGAAAGAAGAGTAAGAGACTTCACTAGCACGAGAATTCCAGGATAACCCAGCATCCTTCCTTGCAGTAAGACGGAGGGAAGAAGACGTGGAGTGGTGACGTGACAGGGCTTCTTCCACGCCGTTGGAAATTCGTCAAGCTTTATGTTTTTCCTTTCTTTTAGTATTTAAATGATGGGTCATTCTGTTACTATTTGTTTTATGTTTCCCTCGTCAGTCATGAACTAACTTTCCGATGGCCGAACAAGGATGAATTCTTAAGTGTTAAATGAACCCAGTTGCAAGTTCTTAATTTAATAGATTCAGTTTGCTTCTCAGTGAATTAATTACTAGTCGATTAGTGGAAGCTAAGGGCTAGATTTGTGGCCTCGGCTTACTGGCAAGGAGTCGAGGTTAGACCTATGAGAAACAGTGTTTGCTAGGCAGCCAGTGCAAGGCTTGACCTATTTATTGTAGGCTTCAGGAATGGGTCTACCACTCATAACCATGACACCCTGAGTGTAATGCAGATTTAACTAGAAAGTTGCCATAGGAATATGGAGGGAGTATAGTTAGTATCATATGTATCGGACGCAGAAGCTTCGATAGATCATAGTGGTGCGTTAACCGAATAGCGTTGTAGTTAGTAGCTATGTTGTAGCATTGCGGAAGCTGTGCAGTATGGATGCTATAGCAATGGGTAGAGCAACTGGGGGATTGATGCACTTAAGGGTGATTCCGAGTTCAGCCTAACCCCTCACTGATATCTTCTTAAAACTTTGCTGTTTATTTTCTGTTATTAGTATAATTACAAAAATCTCTCAAACCAATTATATTTACTTTCTGTTTGCGCAACTATCATAGCAATTGAGTGTCACTCTTCGTTATCTCAGTCTCTGTGGGACGATACTCTACTTACACTTTATTACTTGTTCAACTGGTTTACTTGCCATCAAGGAAATCGACCAACAAGTTTTTGGCGCCGTTGCCGGGGACTGCTGATACCCTTAGTGACGACGCCCCTTTTGCTTAATAGTTGTGATTTACCTAATAAAAAGCTCACCTTTTCTCTGTTCTTGATTTTTAGGTACATTCTGTAGTGCATGCGCAACTCGCCCTCAGCCAACCTAGAGCCTTATGATCCTGAAATAGAATGTACTTACAAGCAAAGGCCCAGGAAGCAGAAGCGAAAAAGTTAACCTTTGGACTCAGCAAGCATGGCGGATATGCCTGTCAACCACGAGAAAAATCAACGAGAGCCGATAGTAATAAACGGGGATAACCAGGTCCCTCCACCTCCAAACCCAGAAGTGAACAAAGCCATCATGGAATTTGGAATTCCGGATCTAAACAAGCTGAATTCGGCCATCACACCGCCAACATTCAATGCACGACACTTTGAAATCAAAGGTGTCATGATTCAGATGCTAAATGGAGCAGGGCAATTTAGAGGACTTCCATCTGAAGATCCGCACCTGCACCTCAAGACCTTCATGGAAGTGTGTGATTCTTTTGTCATCCCAAGAATCCCACTTGACGTCGTCCGGATTAAATTATTCCCATTCTCACTAAGGGACAAGGCTTGAACGTGGCTTAACAACCTAACTGCTAACTCCATCACCACATGGAATGATCTGGGGAGTAAGTTCTTGCTCAAATTTTTTCCACCTACTAAGAACGCTCAACTCAGAGGGGACATCACCAATTTTCAACAAAAATCTGGTGAATCTACCTATGAAGCCAGGGACAAATTTAAAGACCTCCTCAGAAGATACCCACAACACGGTCTGTGCGAATGGGTCCAGTTAGAAACATTTTATAGAGGTCTCGATGGACAAACACGATCAATTGTAGATGCCTCTTCTGGAGGATCCATCCTAATGAAGTCTTATGAAGAAGCTCACAATCTATTGGAGCGCATGGTCATGAACAGTCATCAATGGCAAGCAGACAGAGCCACATCTTCTCAAACTGTTGCAGGAATACATGAACTAGATGCTATGATTGTTCTCACAGCTCAAGTATCATCTCTGACCAATATGGTGAAAGGACTGACGCTTCCATCAAGCAACACATCGCTACAACCATCTCAGGTAGCTTGTGTGTACTGTGGCGGAGAGCACTCTTACTCTCAGTGCTCCGCCAACCCTGAATCTGTAAACTTCGTCAACAACTTTAACAGGGGAAGTAACACCAACAATCCGTACTCAAATACATACAACCCCGGATGGAGGCAGCATCCCAATTTCTCATGGAATTCTCAAGGTTCACAAGCAGCGGGACAATCATCGAGCCCACAATACTCAAACCGAACATCAAACCCACCAAGGTTTACCCAGCAAGTATGGCAGCAGGGCAGTGAGTCAAACCCGCAGCACTCTATGTTGACCCTTCTGAAGGAATACATGGCAAAAAGCGATGCAATCATTCAGAATCAGCAAGTAACCTTGAGAAATCTTGAAAATCAAGTAGGACAACTAGCTACTGCCCTTAACAATAGACCCTCAGGATCCCTGCCCAATGACACTGAAGTCCTCAGGATCCAAGGAAGAGAGGAAGTCAAGCTGATAGAGCTCTGAAGTGGCAAAAGCTTAGAACCCAGGAAGGCAACCAAGCAACCTATGGTTGTCACTGATCCACAATATGAGAAATTTAAGGAAGGGCAAGGAAGTCTTTGAACAACTTCTTGAAGACGAGCGAGTCAACCAAGAATGTCACAACCGAATAGGATCTCGCGCCACAACATTGCATCCGCGTGTAGCCTGGATGATCACATGCAATACCCAACATTGAATGCTACCGCATCATCATCAAAGCATAATCGTGATCCTGGGCCTACAAAGATGCTAAAGCAACCCCGCTCCCCAGGCTCTCAAAGATCTCACAAAACAATATAGGGTTTTGGGGCATCTCATGCCTACGAGAAATACTCCCGCTCCGACGGTTATCACATGACGTACAAAAACAGATGGGAATCATGAAACAAGGAAGGCCAAAACAATCCACTATCTAACACTTTCCTAGCAGTTCTTTGGGGTCCAAAGTGACCACCACAGCGAAGCATGAGCAAAATGAAATATAGAGTGAAACTCGCGATCGGCACACATCTCCTAACTACTTGGTCACTACAAAATTTCCACGATAAGGGTCATCCCAAACATAGTATTTAGACTCACTCTTTAATTTGAAGGTTTGGGCCCTAGTAGAATCTCCGGGCAAAACACCGGCTACCAAGTAGTTAACCAGATCAAAGATACCATGGAAGCTTACCTTATAGCCGCAGGAGGCGCTTCATCGGGAAAATCATCCCGAATAGAAGAGGGTGAGAGGAAGAATGGGTGACACGACTCAAGTGGTCGGGCCCCAGCTTTTGTGCTCCGCTGTCTTGAATCTCAACATCAAACTCTTGGAGCAATAGCATCCACCGAATGAGTCGTGGCTTAGCATCTGCCTTTTTCAAAAGAAATTTCGAGCAAAGATGGTCGGAGAAAACAATTACTCTACTAGCTAGCGAGATATGACCTAAACTTATCAAAAGCAAATACAATAGCCAACAACTCCTTCTCGGTAGTGGTATAATTAGATCAAGGGATCCAAAGTCTTGGAGGCATATGCAATCACATGAGATGCCCTATCGACCCGTTGTGCCAAGATAGCACCAACCGCATAGTTGGAAGCATCACACATCACCAAAGGGGATGCACCAATCGGGGCCGGATCATCACCAGAGGGTTGTAGTCGTGCAACGCTTCAAATGATCGAAGGCCGCCTTGCAAGCATCATCAAATACAAAGTCGGTGTCCTTATGCGAAGGTTGGACAAGGGTCGGGCAAGTCTTCTTACGAAATCCCGAATGAAACGCCGATAGAAACAAGCAACCCCCACCTTTCCCAAAAAGGCTACAGAAGCAAGGCCAAGAGAAACAATTTAAGAAATTCCTCGACATGCTACGACAATTGCACATTAATATTCCTCTGGTGGAATCTCTGGAGCAAATGCTCAACTACGTGAAATTTATGAAGGAAATTCTGTTTAAAAAGAGACGACTGGAAGAGTTTGAGACAGGCGTGACCCACTCCCAAGGAGGCAGTGACCCGAAATGCCCATTGACCCAATCATGCCAAATCGGCAAATCGGCTACCTCCGAAATTGAAAGATCTGGCGGTTTCGCAATCCCCCAATCAATAATCCAGGCCCAAAAAAATAATACGAGAATGTGGGCTTTAGTCAATCGAACCTCAATATTCGGGGAGAGTAAAGGGGAGCTAGTATAAATCTTATGCCCATGTCTATTTTCAAACAATTGGCGGTTGGGGAAGCCAAGGCCCACATCGTTACATTGCAATCGGCCGATCGCTCCATAGTTCTACCTGAAGGAAAGATCGAAGATGTTCTGGTAAAGGTGGATAAGTTCATCTTCCCTGTGGATTTCATTATTCTAGACTTTGAAGCAGACCGCGGTATCCCAATTCATCTGGGAAGACCTTTTATGGAAACTGGACGTACACTGATTGATGTGGAAAGAGGAGAACTTGCTATGCGTGTAAATGATGATCAGGTCACCTTCTCAATCCTTAAGACCGCAAGATTCGAAGACCCAGCTGAGAAGTACCTACCCTCAGAAGATGACAGCAAAGGAACAAAAGAAGCAGGAAGCCGTCCAGCACTACCACATCATTAAATTGCTATAGCAAAGTCCGGCTGAAGACTTTAAAGCAAGCGATATTGGGAGGCAGCCCAATTTCGTAGTTTTTAGCATCACCGCAGGAGGGAACGAATCCAGCAGGGTCGATACTACGACATGATGCTGCAAGGCATTATGGCCCTAGACCGGCAATACGGAAAAGCCCACTGAACGCTAGTTAGGTACGCCCCTCATCTCTAAAATAAACATTGTGTTCATGAGTTGGATTTGGTAGGCCATTCCTATGGGCCCACTACGCGTCAACTAAGTTTAACTCAGAGTCAAAAGAGTCGTGACAGTTCACATTCCAAATTCTACCTTTAATTTGTCTATTCTCGTCTTCCTCTCCTCCCGCGTTTTTTCACAAGCATATCGACCCTCTCCCTCCATCTTCCCCCTTGCCCAACCACCATGCCTAGAGTCCTAAAGACGACGAGGCTTCACCAGGCACCCCCACCGGTCTACGCTCGCCATCACCCTGACCCACCACCGGTACAAGTACTAACAGCTTCCGTACCTACCTCCTCGTCCTCCTCCTACTCCTCCGACTCTTCGGCTCCCCAGGCCCTGCCTCTATTTACGACAAGGCCTATATGATCTCCAATGAACCCCTTTACTGGCGTCCGAAAACCGATGCCAACTCCACGAACAAGTTCCGCAAACGTCTTCACCTGTTGCGCACGGAGTTGAAGACCATCCACAGCGACCCACGCACATTCTCCGCTGCTCATCGTCGAGGTTCGCCGATATCCCTCTCACTCTCACAGTCACATTCAGGAATTCCGGTCATCATTGGGGTAGACTACACCTCCTCCGAGGAGGATACCGCCAGCAGCGCTCCCGCTCTTCCCCCTCCCGCACCCTAGTTCCCCTTTTCTTTTATTACTTTTGTTTTATTTTCTTTTTTGTTTCAACTGACAATCTGCTGATGCCCTGGGCGTTTGTCCCAGGGCTATTTTGTGAATGATGCTGTTTAATTTGCTTCTCTTGCTCTTTATCTTCCCCCGACCCCTTGTTGCGCGCCTATGTCTAATTATCACTCTATTACTGCTGCTGCAATGAGGGCATTGCATCGTTCTAGTGTGGGGGAGGCGTAGTTAGGTGATATAATATGCTATATGATGTTTCCGTATGTATGATCCTAATTACTCTGCATTTAGTTTTTGGCACAAACTGAAATTATTTTTCAAATTGCATGATAAAGTATGAATAGAATTTTGTAGCAATAGAAGGAATGTCTGTATAACGAAGCATAGCATGATTGCCTAAGAAAATTGAACCTTTAGGCTTGGGAAATTGACAGTGCTAGCTAATCTGATGCGGGGTAAAGTGGCAGTGAGGAAGTTTAAAGGGAAGAACCCCCAATGGAAGGATTGAGTTTAGCCTAATTGTTATATTTTAAAGTGTGCATGTCTGTCAGTCCATGTTTGATCCTTGATTTGTCTTGGTTCTTTGATAAACTATCTGACATCTGAGTTTGAAGTTCGTAGGATAAAGGCATTCATGTCATACCCATCAATCCCATACACAACCCATTTATCATCATCTCCATATTGCTACCCCATTGAGCCACACGAGTGTGCTATAGCAGAACAAGATAGACAGAAAAAGCTAGAAGAAAACTGTGAAACATGCTAAGGCAAAGTGCTCCATTGAAATACTACAAAAACAGAGCTACTGTTTGCTGAAAAAAAAGAGAAACAAAGAAAAGAAGAAAAAGGGAAAGACCTAGAAAAAAAAAGCAGCAAGACAAAACAAGTTCGAGAAGGAGCACTCGGCTGAAACTAGGATATTTGGCTACTTACTCTGCTATAGCATTCACCAACATTTCTCATCTCAAACTCCTACCCATCCTCACCATCGTAACCCAAAAAGTCCTTTTGATGAACGAATACTCAGATGCTAGGAAGCAATCTTAGAACTTTGACAAGGCTATGGAACTTTTGGGCTCGTATGATAAGAGAGAAACTAAAAATCCCCTGGGTAAGAGAGTGTAAACATTGAACTTGAGAGCCTCATGAGGCTTCTTCATCTAAGAAATACCACGCATTTTGAGCTGTTAGTATTGGGCAGTGGGATTGCCAAAGGGGGATGTTAACGGAAAGCAATTGTGTAAGTAAGGGTTATACAGACAAGAGCACTATGACTATGAGTTTTGTTCGCTTCATCTTATTTTGCCCAGGAGTGCAAAAAGCTAAGTGTGGGGGTATTTGGTGAGCACAAATTATGCCATGTTTTCCCTGTATTTCATGACTGAATTGTATGGTAAATGAAAGCTTAACTGTAAACAATCCAAGCAAAAAGGCATATATTCATGATATAAAGAACTGAAGAATAGAAACCATTTACATCCTAAACATGTGCTAAGAAAGGAGCAAGTTACATTGTTTTTTAAGAACATATAGCAAAGCTGATACTATGCTATAGCATTCTGACCGCAACTCGAAGTGCAATAAAAAGCATCACGAAAGCTATAGCAAAGTAAAGGACGCAATGCTATACGGCATATTTTCTGACATTTTATCTAGCTTATTTCAGGAATAATAATGAAGGTCGAGAACGACAGGTAGATTGCTGATGTAATAAAATAGAAGATGCGGAGGATCAAAACTGAAAGATTTGAAGAATCCCGCAGGATCAGTAGAATCAATCTACAAACAGAAGATGTGGTAGATCTCGACAGATTTGGAAAGCTCGGCTCGCTGAAACTTGCGTCACAAGAAAGTATGAGTGGTGGTTGTCATAACCTCTACTTGACGCAATGCCTGATCAACAGACTCGATCTCTGTTATCTATTCCTCTAGGTCTTGAATTTCTTGAAGTTCTACTTTACTCCCACTATCTACTTGAGAGAGTAGATTCTCCTCAAGAAAGTTAGCATTCTCGGATACAAACATTTTGTAGTCCTCAAGGTAGTAAAAGTAATATCCTTTAGTTTCCTTTGGATAGGCTACAAAATAGCATAAAGTGCTCCTAGTCCCTAATTTATCTGGTGCTAGGGTTTTAACATAAGTTAGACACAGCCCTACACCTTAAGGTAACTCAAGTTGGGCTTTCGGTCCCTCCATATCTTATACGAAGTAGTCTAAACAAATTTTGATGAAACCATATTAAGAAGGTTTAACGTTGTATTGAGGGCGAATCCCCAAAATGATTTTAGGAGCTTCATACTGCTCATCATTGACCATACCATGTCAAGCAAGGTTCAATTCCTCCTTTCAAACATACCATTTTGATGTGATGTTTATAGAGCCATCAACTGTGAGAGAATCTCATTCTCTTTTAGATAATCCTGAAACTCCTAACTCAGATATTTTCCACCTCGATCAGATCAAAGTGTCTTAATCATCTTGCCAAGTTGTTTCTCTATTTCATTCCTAAACTCTTTGAACTTTTCAAAGGCTTCAAATTTGTGTCTCATAAGATACATATATATGAATCTTGACTTATCATCAGTAAAGATGATGAAGTAGGAGTATCCTTCTCTAGCCTGAGTAGACATGGGCCCAAAAACATTTGAATGAATGAGTTCCAACAACTCATTGGCTCTGTGATTCACAAGCTTCTCAAGCTTGGTCTTCGTCATTTTACCATCCAAACGAGATTCACAAGGTCCATAGGATTTGAAATCCATGGAATCTAGATAACCATAATGATGGAGTCTAGATAATTTTGTATCCTTTATGTGTCCCAAGCTACAGTGCCAGAGAAAGGATCGATTACCCAATCTTGGTTTCTTAATTTGAATGCTAATAAGTTTATTATTCCTAGGATTCTTTAATACCAAAGGTAGAAGCATTACCATGCTGTTGGAAATTATGCCCTTGGGGCAAGTCATTATACTTTAAACGTTTATGTTATTTAAAGTATTCTCCTTTAGTTATTATTTCATTTGCATGTTTATAATGATAACTGATCCTTGGATATATCTTATAGATTATCCTAAATGTCCCTGATCGGTCATCTACGCGAGAGCGAAGATGAAGTAAGACCAGTATGACTTTGATGATGTATGGAGATACGAATCAAAGTCATGGGCACTTGTAGGAGTACAAGGTGCTGGACCAACCCACTATGAGAAAGCTGCATGGATTAAGTCATAAGCTTTTATCATGTATAACCGCATCACAATACCTTTGACCTGAGATCATCATGGATTCCTACATGATGAGTCGCTGATCTTTGACCTAGTCAAAAGTCACATTTGACCGGGTGATGATAAATAGGGGTGAGCAAATCAAAACCGAAACCGATAACCAACCGACTAATTCGGTGTTCAGTTTTTTCGATTTATTTCGGTTATTAAAATAGGCTTAGTTCGGTGTTCGGTACGGTTTTTGAAAATTTAATTCGGTTAAAACTGAATAAATATTAAAACTCTCTTTTCTATTTTTTTCCTTTTCAATTTTACTTGGACCAACCTAGCCCAATACCCTTACCCATCTTCCTTTCTTTGTTTTTTGCCCAGCCCATTTCTATTTTTGCTTAGATACCCATCTTCTTGTCACATTAATATCAAAAAAAAAAACATCCTCACAATCAAAACCCTATTCGCACAGCCACACTCCTCCATTGACATTATAGAATGAAGCATCAATGTTAAATCAGAGCCACGAGTCACGACCCACGTCGGAAGCAAATCAGAGGCATAATCGGCAAGAACTAGACAGATCTGCGGCGAGATCGTCGGCGTGCCTCGAGAAGCAACAATCTTGGATGGTGAAACAGGCTTCGGCAACGATCCAACTAGGCGACGGCGTACCACGGTCCACGCCCTCACTTCGTTCTTGGGCCTTCTTCTGTTGAAGGATCTTGATAAATCCACTCCGTTCTTGTGCCTTCCTGTGTTACGTTCTCTCTTCTCCTCCGGAGATCGACTCTCACAGGTCACACACACAGCGCCTTGCCGTCTCTCATAGATCTAGAGGTCATCTCCACCGATTCGGTCACAAGACACATCTGATCTGCGTCTTCTCCATTTCTCCGATTTGTAATATTCTATTTTTACTTGATTTATTCTTGTTTTAATTGCAAGTTGCACTCAATATCTATCTTCTTTTGGATCATCTTATACTGGCTCTGAATCTGTGATTGATGAGTTGCTGGAGTTGTTTTTGAGTTTGTGATGTAGTTATAATTTTTTACATATGTATTGTAGCTGCAGTTTTTTTTGGTTGAAATTGTAGATGCAGTTTATTACCTCACATACCATCAAACTTTTTGGGACAATAAAAGCTTCTTCATGTTACCCTCTTTTGAATGGGGTTCTTCCTGTTGGCAGTAAATTGAATGTGATGATTGTTTTTTTTGGGTTAATTCGTTTCTGGTCTTGTCCCTTGCCATCCTAAAGTAGATTGGCCATTGCCCAATCCCAAAAACCGAATTAACCACATAACCGAACCGAAATATTTCGGTTTTTTAGCAACTTCGGTTTCGGTTCGGTCCTAAAAATGTGTATATTTCAGTTTTAACCGAACACCGCACCGAAAAACCGTTTGCTCACCCCTAATGATAAAGGCTTGAATCGGGATCAGTGGTTTTCATGCAGAGGAATGTCAATGTTTAAGATGGAATTTGTCCCTCACATTTGTAGAGAGATAATATTGGGCTCCTCGATAAGTGAGTCTGAGAAATGTATGGTCATACTACGAAGGAAAAGAGTTTCCATTTCAATTGTTAGACTATTCAAGAATCGAGAAAGTAATGGTCAAGAGTTGGAAGTTGACATTATCTATGCCTCATCCTTGACCAAATTATTGTACGACAAAAGGGACGTGACATGGTTGTACGATAGGTAGTATTGTATCATCGATCCCCGTATGAATTGGGTAGTCGCAATGTCTTGTTAGAGGCCGCTTACGACTTGGGAGCTGGTACAGTATTGGCCCACTGCCAATCTCATGTGGGCCTGCAGGGTCGCACACAAGAATAGCCCAACACGAACAAAAGTGTCCAGATTCATTGAATCTTAGATATGTCTAAGATTTAATGAATAAAACATTTAATCTAGGATGGATATATGTGTGTGTGTGTGTGTGTTTTATTAAATTCGAAATTAAATATAATAATATTATTTAATAGAGATTATAATATTATTATATAATATTTGTTTTGTATTTAATTTATTTGATAAATTAAATATCTAAAACAAATAGAGATATTGTATCTCGATTTAATTTTCGAATAAAGATATCATATATCGATTTAATTTAAATTGAGATATAGTATCTCATATTTAATTAAATAGATAGATATCATATCTCGGATTTAATTTATAGAGATAAATTAAATCGAAGGCTTTTAATTCGAATTAAATAAATAGATTAGATTAGATCTATTAGATAGATTTAATTAATATATTTTTTAATCCAAATTCAAAATTCAAAATTAATGAGGATTAATTTTGAATATAATACGCCTATCGGGTTTAAGAATACCTACGGGACATTTGGTCAGTCGTATTAGAAAAGCCGCGAGAAACCCTAAAGAGAAAAAGGAGAGACGCGAGAATACTGAAGGCGCTAGCACGCTGCTGTCCGTGTTCGAGTGCTATGGATACCGGTAGAGGAAGAAGATTTGTAGAGTTGACTTCTGTTGATCGAGAAGGTAGCCCACGAGTTCAAATTAGAACGAGACGAAACACACAGCAGTTCGTATAGGTACGGTTTCTTAACAAACCTTGATTTAAATGCGGTTGAGTGATCCTCGGATGGGATTCATAAAAGTTTTCAATTCCGCTGCGTGTACGGATCCTTACACATGCTTCTTTCCTTTGAGGCTCGTAAGGTATAATGGGAAATTCCTCCTCCAATGTCCTTCCTTCAAACAATGGAAGCATACTGCCGTAGTAGTGTCCTTAGACTTTTCTTTCCCCTTTCCTTTGCCTTTGTCCTTCTTCTTCTTGGGCTTGGCCTTGGGCTTGAGCTTGTCTATCTCCACAAACTCTCCTTTTCCTTTAGGCTTAAAAGGCCCACGAATCAGAAGAGCTTAGGTCATGTTTTTCCTAACAGTACGCCTAACAGTGGTCAGCAGACTCAGCAACTCAGGGAGTATTGACTCTACTTTATTCATATAATAATTGATCACAAAGTCATTATATTATTGTTGCAAAGACTGCAAGACTAAGTCAATACTTAGCTCATAGTCCATGATAAAGGCTAGAGAAGCAAGCTTCTCTACTAGCCCAATCATCTGAGGACGTGCGGTCCAACCGCCATGCCCTTAGCCATCTTACAGCCAAACAACTCCTTCGAGGTCTCGAAGCGCTCAGCCCTTCCTTGCTTGTATAAAGCTCTTGCATATGAAAGAGAGTGAAGGGAGCATCCATATGCCCATGCTGACGTTGGACATCTGCAGACATAGACGTAAGCAGAATGAAGACTGCCAGCTCATTTTCTGCCAGGTGTTGTTTATGGGCTTCCCAGTCAAACTGATCATACCCACCTTGCCCTTAAGTAGGGGCAACATGAATAAGAGAATCTAAGATATATGCTATCTTTTTAGAATGCAAAACTAATTTTTGCATTCCGATACTAGTCCTTAAAGTTGTGTCTAGCTAACTTATTAACATCTAGAATAGAGCAGAATTAAAGTTTCCGGTTATGACTCAAATGTTTAAAACAAAAATGGACCTATAAGTATTTCATGAACTATATACGGAGACTTTTGAAATGTTTGTGGCCCTCCCACTATTTTCTCTAGAATCAAGTACCCTTAGTTATTGATTTAAGGCTATCCTTCATAAGGATATCCGTAGTGGGCTAAGAGAACGACTAGAATCATTAGTTTTCGGCTAAGCTTGCAAAACTGACTTATTCAGTGGTTTGATTTAATCAACAACATCTCCATGTCTTCTCTTAGATCATCAAGTTGAAAACACCTTGTCACTTAGTGTCACATCACTATGTAACAACCTGATATCTTTGCCCTAAATGCATAGACCCAGCTAATCTTGTAGGCTACACATCTAGTCTAGCACAGACCATCATCCTAAGTGTCATACACTTCGAATGGCACTGTTACTCGGTGAAACAGTAGGTTTTAGCTGAGCTAGAGAGCACTACCATGTAGAAGGGATTTAAGTGTCACCGATGATAGAAGGCAAACAAACACACTAGATAATTTTTCCTAAATGTATAGACCCAGCTAAGCCTGCAGACTATACATCTAGTCCAAGACAAAACCATCATCTTAGGTGTCATACACTTTGGATGGCACGATTACCCGACAAAACGGTAGGTCTTATCTCGAGCTAGATAACATTACCATGTCAAAGGGTTTTAAGCACCACCGATGATGGGAGGTAAACATGCCAGATAATTTTGTGAGGGTTCATTTCGTTCTTATACTAAATAACTAACTAATAAACCAACTAATTTAGTTAATTTCTAAGCTAGAATGGATTTTATCTTGCATGCATAATTAGACATACAAATCAATCAACTATCACATATAGTTCATTTTTAAACAGCTTGTATCTATCATTCATGCTAGTCGTATAGTGATCGCATTTACTATTCTCATGCATACTAATCGTAATAAAACTATGCATATTAATATATTTATTTAAATATAGTGTGCATGATCATGGTGGCTTCCATTTTTCCATCCAAACCATCTTCATGTCTTGGATTATCAAGAACTTCAAGTCTTCTCCGTTTTATCATCAGGGCCAAATGCTCTCTTGGTAAAGTCTTCTTTTGTAGGTCCACATGTAGAATTTTACATTTTTATTCCTATAACAATTTTCTATGCAAAATTTAAAATTGGGACAAAACAATCCCATTTACCAAAAGACTTAAAATTAAATAAGAAATTTAATATTTAAATAATGCATTCGCGCCACCATGATCATCCTCCCTTTTTTTTTTCTTGTACCTGCAAAAGGTTAGAAAAATACATGCAAACATTTTTGCATATCCTAAATATTATTGAATCAAATTCAATAATATAATAATAACCTCATGTGTTTCTGGAAACGAGCATGGCTATAATACCACTTGTTTGTTAATTTTGTTGGGCTATTGCATGATTTTTCATGCAACATTTCATGAGGTAGAAAAACAATTTTTTTTTCAATATGGAACCCGTAACTCCTTACGCCTCATGAGTTATTAACTGTAACTCCTCAGATCAATGAGTTATTATTATTATTTTTCTTTTCTTAAACTCGTAACTCTTTACGATATTCATGAGAATCCGTAACCCTTTACGCCACTCATGAGTTATAATATTTAACTCTTTATCCAGAGAATCTCCTTTCTCATTAACCCATAACTCTAATATTTAACTCTTTATCTAGAGAATCTCCTTTCTCATTAACCCATAACTCTTTACAGTACTTATGAGAACCCGTAACTGTTTTATGGTGCTCATGAGTTATAACCCGTAACTCTTTACGGTACTCATGAAAACCCGTAACTACTTACGGTACTATTGAGTTTAAGTTCTTAGATTCCAGATACTCTTTCAAGTTAGATTTAGGAGTTACCATTATTTTAAGATCTACTCATTATAACAACTATTGGGGTTTAGGATTACCTTAGATCACTCGAAGACCTCAAAGTATATGACGTCATCTAATGTTGATCCACACAGCTGCCTCTTGATTGCAATGAGAACACATTCTCCTTGACTCCTCCTTCTCCTTGGATGCTTGCAAGGCGATTGCAAGGCAATGGTTTCAATTCTTTAGATCTTCTTTTCTCAAGACGATGATGGTGTCTTGAGATTAGGTGAGGCACAAGATTGAAAGATTGGAGATGGCGCCTCTTTCTCTTGAACAAGAACACACGACCTTTTTGAAAAGCCATATGTGTGCAATTTCCTTTTTGAAAAACGTCCAAAAATATGGCGCTAAAAAATTAGCCACGTAAATCAGGGTTTAACTCTAATTCTGGTGCTTAAAAGAAAGGCCCAATCTCTATCCAATCTTTATCTATTTTTTATTAGATATCTATCCAATCTTTATTGAATCTTTACCTAATCTTTATTAGATATCTATCCAATCTTTATTGGATCTTTACCTCATCTTTATTAGATATCTTTATTGGATCTTTACCTCATCTTTATTAGATATCTATCCAATCTTTATTGGATATTTATCTAATCTTTATTGGATATTATTTTGGATAATTCACAATTATCCTTTATCACGTAACCTCTTGAATTTAAAGTTTGAATTTAAATTCCAAATTCAAATGGCCCAAGAGCTCATTGGGCTTTCTAACATATTTGGGCCTATTAGTGGAAAAACTAATTTCTTACTAATTATCCAAATATGGCACCATTTATGATTGGGCTTGGAGTCCCACTTCAATCTAATTACACTTATAGTCTTGACAGAGCCCAATAACAATTATTGGTCCAAAGTTGCTAAGTATAGCAATCAAGAACAACCTTAACGTGTGACCCATTAAGCTTGATTAGTCACTAACATAAATAAACTTGGACCAATTAAACTCCTTTAATGGACCCGATTTATCTAATGACCACATAAGACACTAGCAATGCTCAATGGCCTCAGAACTAATTAAGTTGATCAAGTGATCTACCTTTCTAATTTGGATACCATGTTGACTTCATCCCTTATATCATCATTTCTCATTTAGTCAAGAGTAAAGATAGAGTATAATCTCTTTTGGTTGACTAAATATACCTTTTCACAGAACTAGGAATCTTCTTCTATTGACCCCAAGACGGATCGTGACTCTTCATGATTGCTTACTGTACACAAATTCCTGAGTCAACTATAAGTCATCCAAGTCCTATCGGTCTTGTGAACGACTAATGCCTTGTAGGGGACTGTGAGTCCTTTTGGCATGTCCATCTATACTCATGTATTCGAGTTACACTAAGAGTACATTGTTCTCTCCATTCTCAGGCGGATAGACTTGTACATTCAAAGTATAACCCTAGGACATAGTGTTCGATCACATCCTTAAGTCTAAGATGATCCGCACTACCAAACAATGAGAGACATTACAAATCTAATGATACTCTCTACAATACAGCCTCTTGGAGTCTCTTGGCGGGTCAGTTCAATGCTATCTGTTCTCTAACAGATCCACCCATGACATCTACTAAGGCATCACCATGCCTGCATTCCATGAGGTCTTTACCTTGTATCTCAATACAAGTAGATGACGTCGTACTAATATTATTGAGATCACCAATGCCATTCTTGGTGATTCAAGACTAGGAACAAGTTTCAGGCAATAGACATAAAGTGTCCTCGACTCCTCATGATCATGATTTCTATCATAGATCCTTGAGTAAACACATGTTCTATTCCTATGGCCTTTATCTTTAATTGCATATTAACCTAAAATATAGGTGACACATAAATATGATAAAGATAAAGTGTGCTCAAATATATAAATCATGAAATACAAAATAGTACAAGGTGTTCATCTGATAATACAGATTGTCTCTAAGACACCTACATACTAACAGGTTATCACTGACAATACCAGCACCACACACAATAATGTTGCCTTCATTGCTTTTGACATCACCATATCCTCTACCCTCAATATGCTTCACATCTCTAACTTATATATATTCCCACGTTTTTTCTATTCTAAGACACCCAATCTGTCATTACGTTTTTTTTTTTTGGCCATATACTCCACACATAAATAACATAATAACAACAAATCTCTAAAAGTGACAAAAAAAACCAACAGTGCTTCTGGAAAAAAGGAAAAAGAAAAAGGAATAACCATACTTTGCTTTAGGTTAATGGTGTTTTCGGTTATGACAATAATATGTTATTGGGTAAAGCCAAAGTGCAGCAAAAAAGAAAAAGAAAAAAAAGAACAGTGGATCAGTGGCAGAATTATAAGATTATGTTGTCAAGTAGACTGTAACTAATTAATTAGCGACAGAATTTTGTCGCTTCCATTGCTAATTGACTATTTTTTAGTGAAAATTATTTTATAGATTAAATTAATAAGACGATATTCAAATAAAATTTTTTCTTTTTTATGAAACACCATCTTACAAATTATCTGTAATATTGATGATGAGGAAAATTTAAAAAATATCATTAGTGGTTGATGGAACAATTAAAAAATTGTTATAATGCTCATAGATTAATAAAATTGTAAGGCAAGAGAGGATGTTCCATTATGTAAAGACAATGATAAAGCATTATGTAATTTTGAGAGACTTGTCAAAACTAAATTAAAAGGATAAAGTTAGACCAAAAAAAAAATTATTGAACCTGTGTGGTTGTAAGTATAAGAAGGAAGTTTTGGATAACAAAATTGATAAGAGCTAAGGGACTCCAAATAATTGAAAGAAGAAAAAGAGAGATCCCAATTATAGGAAACTTGCTTACGTCCAATTATTCTACTATGATTTTATCGGATTATAAAATCGTGATAAATAAGGACATGTAGGGGATATTAGCTCCAGTAATAACTGGGAATGCCTAAGAATTAATATGAAGGAAAACTTAATGATGTGAAAGTTAAGAAAACAGAGACTAAGTTTGAGAATAATTGGTGTTAACCAAGAGCATCCTAACTTATCGGGTGAATTAATAGAAAAACCCTCAAATATGATAAGTAAGTCCCAAACATATTTTTATATAAGCCATCAAAACAATATTTCAAGAAACAAAAGTAAAAGATTAAGGATGATAAATTGTTATTACTAGGTCTAGTTATCAAGAAGACACTTTATGATGGTTAGAATTTATCATGTTCTTATGTGAAGGGAAAGGAATATCCAGACGAGATAATATTATTAAAGAGACATATTTTTCACTTATCATTTAAGGGTGAATTAAAAATAGGAAATTGGACATCTGAATCATGGACCAAGGAAAATCAACAAATATTGCTCGAATGATTATATGAATTCCTTTCTTAATTTATTGCTCTGACGTTGCATATGATTTATGAATAATATTGAATGATTAGGTTTTGTGAATGATTTGGATATTATTGATGATTACCATCTCTTGGCATGAGTACATTATAGTTAGCGATTGTGAGAAAGGACATGGTATTCCTCTTCACTTATGTTAATGACAACCATCAATCATCAACTTTTCTCTTACAAACTTGTAACACCCGGTTTAGTGGAAAATGGGTCAGGTGACCGGACCAAAAATCAATCAATACACATTTTGTAACTGGATAATTGGGAAAAGAAATCAATGTGTATTATTGATAACCACTATGCATTATATACAGGATAAATGAATTGAGAAAGTCACTATACAGAATAAACTAGAACACTATACATAACTAAACAATAAGCTAACAAACTAAAATACAAGTTGTTATGTAGCTAACTAACTAAAATACAAGTTGTTATGTAATCCCTATCACCCCCCGCAAGCTGGAGCATGGATGTCTTGGATGCCTAGCTTGGATTTGATGTCATGGAACCGAGTAGGATGAAGAGGCTTGGTGAAAATGTCTACAAGCTGATCAGCAGACCGAACAGGAAGGAGATGAATGACCTTGGCTTGAAGCTTTTCTCTTACCAAATGACAATCAAGATCAAAGTGCTTGGTCCTCTCATGAAAGGTTGGTTGGCAGCAATCTTAATTTCTAATTGATTATGACAGTAAAATAAGGCAGGAGCAACATGAGAAATGTGAAAATCATTCAACAAATATATAAGACATTGCAATTCACAAGTGGTAGAGGATAAAGCGTGATATTATGCTTTTGAAGATGATTTAGAAATTGTAGCTTGCTTCTTGGCTTTCCAAGAAATTAAGGAAGAACCAAGAAAAATGGCAAAACCGGTAATGGAGCGACGAGTGTCTAAACAACCAGCCCAATCGGAATCATTGAAACTTCTTAACTGTAAATCAGATGAAGCAAAGAAGAAAATACCAGCACCCGGGGATGATTTAATGTAGTGAAGAACACGGTGAGTAGCAGATAAATGAGTGTCCCGAGGAGCAGCCATGAACTGACTAAGTTGTTGAGTGACAACTCAAATCAGGCTAAGTTGTAGTGAGATATTGTAGGCGACCAATAAGCTTTCTATAAGGAAGGGGATCAAGTAAAAGAGTACCATGATCATTAGAAATCTTGAGGTGAGGATCCATGGGACAAGAAGCAGGTTTACAAGCCAAATACCCAGTATCTTCAAGTAATTCAAGAGCAAACTTTCATTGAGACAGAAAAGTACCATTCTTAGATCTATCAAGTTTAAGGCCAAGAAAATAATGAAGTTCACCAAGGTCTTTAATGGTAAATGTAGAGTCTAATCGCTATTTAACCAAGTTTATTTCAGCCAAATCATTTCCAGCAAACACCACATCATCAACATAAACAAGAATGACAGTAAATGAAGTGTTGGATGCTTTGAAAAACAAAGAATGATCAGAAACAGATTGATAATAACCATAGGACAGCAAAGCGGAGGAAAGTTTAGAATACCATTGACGACTATCTTTCTTTAACCCTTAAAGAGACTTTTGCAACTTACAAACAAGAGTAGAATCAGAAGTAGTATATCCAGGAGGTAGGGCCATATAAACTTCTTCATGTAAATCCCCATGTAAAAAAGCATTATTTACATCTAATTGATGTAAATGCCAATGGTTAAGCAAAGACAATAATAGACTGTCATAAACGTCATGAAGTCATCTTAGCTACCGAAGAAAAAGTGTCAAAATAGTCTACACCTTCGGTTTGAGTATAACCTTTAGCCACAAATCTGGCCTTATACCTTTCTATAGTGCCATCAGCTTTGAATTTAGTACGGAAAACCCATTTACGGCCAACAGTTCTCTTTCCTGGTGGTAAATGAGTAAGGACTGAGGTCTACTTTTATTCAAAAGCCCGTATTTTAGTAGCCATGGCTTCCCTCCAAAAAGATAGTTTCACAGCTTGTTTAAAAGTGGAAGGATCAGGATTAGTGGTAACAACATTAACAAAAGAATGATAAGTGGGAGAAAGAGAAGAATAAGAAAGAACATAAGATAAGGGATAACGAGGACTACCTTTGCATGATGATTGGTTAGTAGAAGTGGTGAGGCCACAATGATAATCGTGCAGATATGAGGGAAGGCGATGAAGTCTGGTTGATCGACGAAAGGAAGGATGGGGAGAGGAAGAAACATTTGAACCAATGGGTGAGGTAGTAGGAGAAGGCTGTGAAGGATCACAATTAAGGGAAGAATGAGTACCTGGGCTGGTAGGTAAGGATGGAGATGAAGGAATGGGGAAATGTGATGAAGAGGAATCAGAAATGTCCTCTAATGAGAGAGAAGAGGTTTGCGGTTCAGGCCAAGGGGTGGAAAGAGAAATGATGTCGCCATTTTGGAAAGGAAACACAAGTTCATGAAAAGTAACATCTCGAGACAAAAATATTTGGTTATTAGAAAGATCTACTAGTGTAAAGGCTTTAGAACCATGAGGGATACCCAAGAAAATACATTTGTGAGCATGACGAGCAAATTTTGAACGATTGTAACTTGATGCAAAATAGAGAGAGCCAACAACTTTGAACATGGAATAAGAAGGAGAAAAACCATATAAACGTTCAAAAGGAGTAGAATTTTGAATAATGGGAGAAGGCAAACAATTTATTATGTGAGTGGCATGAAGAACCAAAAAAGACCTGTAACATCCCAAATTTTGGGACAAGGAGTTTAGGAATATGACTGAGATAAATAGGCTGCTAAGCGAGTAAGTGTCCAAAGTCTTAAGTTTTTCATGAGGAAAAGTTTAAGATAATTGTTAAATATTATTTTGGATCTTGAAAAAAATTAGGGGGAAATTATGAAATGTTATTTTGAGGGTTTAGAAATATTATAAGGGGATTAAATATGAAAAGTTTGGCCTAAATAGTTTTAAAGCTATTTTCTAGAATTTATGCCATTTTTTTTGGGAAATTCAAGGAAAATAGTTAGAAGATAAATTGTGGCCTAGAAATTTTTGAGTCGATATTTTAATGTCTAGAGTAGCTAATTGAGGAAGAAAAATCCTTATATGGAATTAAGGATTTATTTTTAACACTTATCCAATTTTTGCAACTAAATGAGTAAAGGACCAAGTTACAAATAAAAGTCTCTTAGAGGATGAAGTGGGATAATTTTGGAGTGGATCCCACATCACACACACCCTCTTCCATTATGTGACACCTAGCACCCTCTTCCTCTCTAATAAATTTCAAACACCTCACATCTCTCCCTCTCAATCTGATGACGCCACCTCCAGTATAAAAAAAAACAAAAACAAAATGATGACGCCACCTCACCACACCACACCAATTCTCCATGCCTCATTTATATTCAATTATGCCAAAAAAATACTTCACCCATTTAACCATTTCAGTCAGCATTTATTCATTCCCCATTTCATATTCTTTTTGGGCAAAATAGAAGTGAGAGCGTGAGAGAGAGTTCCGGGCGAGAGTTGCGAGAAGAAGACCGAAGAGCTTGAAGGAGGTGATTCATTACATGCAAGCTTGATTTTTGACTAAGGTGAGTGTCTTGAACCTCCTCCCATCCTTCTTTTCTCCTATTGTGGCGTATCTGAGTTTAGAGAGAGAGAATGAAGAATACAAAACAAAGCTTGTGATTTGTGAAAACATTGTGGAATGTTAAAAGAATGCTCTAGGATGCTTAAGTTGATGATAGAAAATGTTATTTGGGTTATTTAGGTAGTATTTCAAAACTGGAAAACAATTTCCGGACTCAATTTGAAGGCTGTAATTATTTTGGGAAGTTAGAATAATTGTGTGATAGGTGTGATTGAAGGATGTTTTGGTACTTAAGGATTTTTCAAATCGGTGAGTAAATTCCATTAGAGGTTGATATATGAATTTTCAAAATTTATAGGAATTGGAAATTGCCTAAGTTCAAGATAAAAGCGAACAAAAATGGATTTTAATAAAGGTACAGTTTCGGAAGAAGCAACATGTAAGTGAATAGCATCCCTAATTTTCATAAATGATATTTTTATTGTTAAACTTTTATGTTTATTTCCTTATTTAAAAGTATGATTTTGTGAAAGAATATTTGTTGAAAGTATATGAGTAAAAAGAATGGTGATTTTATTCGTAATTATGTATTTTGTTCCAATTGTTTGAAAGCATAATTCATGATTATGCAGTTAAATGAAAATGAGACTTTTGAAATATGTTTCATAAATTTTAGATTGAAATGAGTTTGGATTTTGAAAAGTTTATAAGCTAGAATTTATTATTTACAATGGAATGTTTTTACGCGAGTTCTTGATGTTTCAAAAAGATTTTATCGACATAATGAATTTGAAGGAAAGTTTTGAAATATTGTTTGTAAAATTTCATGCTGGAGAATTTGATTATGAAATATGAGATAGAGCTAATATTATCTTGAAGGAAGAATTTTTATTACTCTAATAAATTGACCCCAAGCATGTTTGAAAATGTTTTGGAGAGGACTAAATACAGAACACTGGTTACTAACAACATTATTGTTAGTTCTTGGTGCACCATAGTTAACCTCGAGCTCGCTTGATATTCATGGGATTCATTCTCATGCTTGTTTCATGGACTGTGTGTCCATGTTTGTTTCATGGCCTCGTGTCATGCTTGGTTAGTTACCCTCATAGACTGTGTGTCGATGCTTGTTTCATGGCCCTGTGTCATGCTTGGTTAGTTACCCTTGTGGACTGTGTGGCCACGCTTGTCACTCGTTTTGTAAGAAGTTCTATGGAAAGATGAGGTTTGAGAATTATATTTTAAATTGATTATATTAAATCAAAGGTTCTACTATGTATTTGAACTTATTTGACTGACGATATTTTATATAGAGTTTTGTTTTTATTCATGATCTTATGGTTTTGAAATTGAAGTTATTGCCATATTGATATTATTATAAGATAAAAATGTTTAAATTATTTACTCTTGTATTTTATTAAATTATAAGAACGAGACGTTATTCATCGGAAGATTTGTTTTGGTTCAAACCATATTGCAGACATGTATCTCCTACTGAGCGGTGAAGGGCCTCTTTAATGATGTAGAGATCGTTGATCCATTATGAGGTGCTAGTAGTTGATGTAATCATAGCCTTAGACTTTTGTATTATTATTTAAAGTTAGATGCTCCATGTTATTTATAGGTAGGATCCATATAATTCAAAACATATGTTTATAAGATTAAGGCTTAAGAAATGTGAGTCCACTCATATTCCTTGCCGGTCACCCCTTTAGGTTTCAGGGCTTGACAAAATTAGTATGAAATTGGAATATGAGATTGAAAAAAGAGAGCACGCGCAACATTTAAAGTATGTTGATGCTTGTGTTCAACTAAGCCATTTTGCTGTGGAGTAGCAACACAAGATTTTTGATGAATAACACCATGAGAAGCATAAAACTGAGGCATAGTGAACTCAGCACCATTATCAGAGCGTAAAATTGTAATGGCAGCGAAAAACTGAGTTTGAACAAGAGCAAAAAAATGTTTAATATGAGGTGGAGTTTCAGATTTATTTTTCATCAAAAAGAGCCAAGTGTAACGAGAAAAATCACCAACAATTGTGAGAAAATAACGATGGCCTTGAATAGAAGGAACCAAAAATGAGGCTGACAAGTGATTAACCGAAGGTTGTGATGGAGAGGATGAATCAAGGAGACTGAGGAGACGTGTGTATTGAGTAGCGAACAATTGAGAAAGAATGGCAGTTGTTGAAGATGAGGACGTTGGAGAGGAAGCCATAATTGAGGGCGACTGAACCAAACCAGAGCCAGTACCTTGAGTAAAAATGTTGTTCACCATGTTAAAAGAACCAAATTGCCGAAATTTGAATCCGGGAGGGAAACCATGTTTCTGATAACAAGTCTCCTTGGTATGGCAAGGTTTGCCACAGTAAGAGCATAACTTCGGTTTAGAACCGAGAGGAAGAAAATCGTGGAGCCTTAGTCATTAAGAATGTCAAATCGGTGAGCCAACGGGAAGATGAAGCTCCTCTCGTGTTGAACCACCAAAGAAAAGACACGAGTTATCGGAAGGAAGAAGAGGATCAAGAAGCATAATCTGAGATTTAATGGAGGCATACGGTTCATTAAGACCTTTCAGAAATCTGATTACCTAATCTTTGATAATTGAATATTTTATACACTTCTTTTTATCTCTTGATTAATAATTTAGGACTTTTTAGTTAATAAATAATGGCTTTTATACTTATTTGGGCTTTGGGCCTTTGATTATATTTTAGCCATTTTTAATAATAAAATTCTAGTTTTACATTGCTTCACTAATCCTACCATAACTCTTGAACCGGACATCGGTTTGCCTCATTTTTGTTTCCTATTTCAGATGATTCGAGAGCTACAATTTTTATGAAGACATAAAGGGAAAATTCGGACAAGAAGGCGGTCGATTTTGAAGCCTAAGTCAGATGTTTAATTGGGCTCGAATTTGTAATCAAAACCCATTTTTATTATTTTCTGTTTTGGGCCTGAATTGTGGGTTGGAGCCCCATTTCGTTTTTCCATTTTAGGTTAAGTGAGGCAGCAGCCAGAAACACATTTCATTCACGTTTTTATTCAGTTTGAGGATTAAACACAGAAGTTTCAAATTCTCTCAAATGTTCTTCGTCTTTTCTTCGCTTTTCCCAGCCATGTTCGGCTAAACTTCTGTGGTTAACCCAACGTTGAGGATTCCATGATTCGTCCAGAGAACTTGTGTTTAATCGGTACTTTACTCGTTTCTGTTTTCATCTTATCGGATTCGATTTCTGGAAATAGTTCGAATATTAGATTTAATATTCGGTTTGGTTCATCCCAAGGACTGAGTTCGAACTAGGTTAGAGTGTTGCTGTGCGATTGCACAGTGAGACGCCACTGTTCGGACAGATTCTAGGCGATCGTCTAGTCGAGGGATTTCTGGACGAACGCAGAGATTTTGGTTCGTCCAAAACCAAACGCGAGTTCGTTTATATTTCGTTCAATGAAGGAAGTTTCTGGAATCTAAACGTTGGGTTGATCGTTTTAATCTATCTCAATCTCGTTTTAATATGTTTCTGCATATTTGATTAGTTTCGGTGTATTTTCGTTTTAATCTGTTTTAAATCAAAAACCCCCAATTTTGCTTATTGTTACTTTTCGTTTGCTTTGATTTAAACCCACTTGCAAATTCCTTGAGAGAAACGACCCAGGTTACATTATACTGCAAATCCTTTTCTAATCTGGTTATTTTGGGAGATGACGGAAAATCTCTGTCAAAATATGGCGTCGTTGCCGCAAGATGAAGAGGAAGATATTCCCATTCCTCTTCCTTTCCCTCAGAGAGCCCCTCGATCCAAGAAGTTGGCAGAAAAAGCACAAGAGAAGGATATACTTGAGACATTCGAAGAGTAGAGATCAACATTCCTCTCTTAGATGCGATCAAAACAAATTCCTAAATATGCCAAGTTTACGAAGGAGTTATGCACCAACAAGAGGCGATCGAAGGAGAATGAACGCAGTGAGTTTGAACCGAATGTATCGCCCTCATCCAACCTACCATGCCTCGCAAGTGCAAGGATCCGGGACGTTTTCTATCCCTTTCCTTATTGGTAATTACAAATTTGATGATTGCATGCTAGATTTAGGTGCTTCTATAAATGTCATGCCTGCATCTATCTATAGATCTCTTGGTCTTGGTCCCTTGCGTCCAACTGGTGTTATTGTTCAATTAGCTAATAGGAGCAATGCCCATCCTTCTGGTTTAGTTGAAGATGTATTAGTCAAAGTTAGTGAATTGATATTCCCTGCTGATTTTTACATCTTAGATATGAAGGATGAGTCTTCTATCAGTAGATCACCAATCATTCTAGGGAGGCCTTTCATGAAAACAGCTAGGACTAAGATAGATGTGTATTCGGTACTCTTTCCATGGAGTTTGGTGATATTTATGTGAATTTTAATATCTTTGATGCCATGAAACATCCTAGGGAAGAGCATTTTGTTTTCTGTATTGATGTGATTGATGATGTTGTGGATGATGTTCTTGCTGATTGGTGTGCTGATTATCCTGATTTTTCATCTGAGAGTGATTCTTCCATTTGTGCATGTGCTGATAATGAATGGTGCTTTGTTTGCACTCATTTGGTTAATGTTGTATTATTTTGTGATTCTGACTTGTTGGATGATTCTGCATTACTTGTGGATTTTGATATTGATTCTGAGTTTGAGCTTCATCCTGATCCTGATGTGCATCCTAATTTTGATTTTGATGAACTTAACTCTGATTTTGATGAGCTGAATTCTGATGTTAACATTGAGCTGTGTAGACATAGTTCTTCTGCTTCTTTGAATGTGGTTTCAGGCATTTCCAGTGTGAAGACATCTGAGTTGTTGCAACAACCACCCAAGCTTCTTCCTTCCACTAAGCAACCACCCAAACTTGAGTTGAAATCCCTTCCAGATCATTTGAAATATGCATTTCTAGAGGTGGATGAACAGTTGCCAGTCATTGTGGCAAATAACCTTATGCCTGATCAAGAAGAGAAGCTGCTAAGCTTATTGAGGGTGAACAAGAAAGCCATTGGGTGGACATTAGGCGACATAGTTGGCATCGCCCTTCCATGTGCATGCATCGAATTACGTTGGAAGAGGACTCTAAGCCGGTGAGGCAACCTCGTAGACGCCTTAATCCCCTTATCCTTGATGTGGTGAAGAAGGAGGTCACTAAGCTTCTACAAGCCGGTATCATCTATCCCATTTCGATAGCCGGTGGGTTAGCCCGATCCAGTGGTTCCTAAGAAATCCGGAGTCACTGTGGTAGCCAATCAGAAGAATGAGCTCATTCCTACTCGAGTTCAGAATAGTTGGAGAGTTTGCATTAACTATAGGAGACTCAACCAAGCCACTCGCAAGGATCATTACCCTTTACCTTTCATTGATCAGATGTTAGAGCGATTGGGCGGCAAGTCTCATTGCGCTTCTGGATGGGTACTCCGGATACTTCCGGATCCATATTGCTCCCGAGGATTAGGAGAAGACGACCTTCACATGCCCCTTTGGAACATATGCCTTACCGAAGGATGCCTTTTGGCCTCTCGCAACGCACCCGGTACTTTTCGGCGTTGTATGGTGAGTATTTTCTCGAGTTTCTAGAGGACCGTGCATGGAGGTCTTTATGGATGATTTCACCGTATATGGGTCTGATTTTGATGCATGCTTAGCTAATTTGACTAGAGTTTTGCATAGGTGCATTGAGTCTAATCTTGAATTGAATTATGAGAAGTGTCACTTTATGGTTGAGTCAGGTATAGTCTTGGGACACATAGTGTCTAGGAAAGGGATTGAGGTAGACCCTGCTAAGATAGACGTGATTACTGCCTTGCCTTACCCCGTATCTGTGCGGGAAGTTCGCTCTTTTCTTGGTCATACAGGTTTCTATCGGCGTTTCATTAGGGATTTCAGCAAGACTGCCCGACCCTTGTCCAACCTTTTGCATAAGGACACTGACTTTGTATTTGATGATGCTTGCAAGGCGGCCTTCGACCATTTGAAGCGTTGCTCGACTACAACCCCATGATCCAGGCCCACGATTGGTGTATCCCCTTTGAGTTGATGTGTGATGCTTCCAACTATGCGATGGGTGCTATCTTGGCACAACGGGTCGATAGAGCATCTCATGTGATTGCATATGCCTCCAAGACTTTGGATCCGCTCGATCTAATTACACCACGACGAAAAGGAGTTGTTGGCTATTGTATTTGCTTTTGATAAGTTTAGGTCATATCTGCTAGCTAGTAGAGTAATTGTTTTCTCTGACCATGCTGCTTTAAAGTTCCTTTTGAAAAAGGCAGATGCTAAGCCACGACTCATCCGGTGGATGCTATTGCTCCAAGAGTTCGATGTTGAGATTCGAGACAGAAGCGGAGCACAAAACTGGGTAGCTGACCACTTGAGTCGTATCAACCATTCTTCTTCTCACCCCTCTTCTATTCGGGATGATTTTCTTAATGAGCAGCTTCTACAGCTGCAAGATAAGCTTCTATGGTATGCTGATCTTGTTAACTACTTGGTCGCTGGTGTTTTTCCTATAGATTCCACTAGGGCCCAAACTCTTAAATTGAAGAGTGAGTCTAAATATTATGTTTGGGATGACCCTTATCTGTGGGAATTTTGTAGTGATCAAATAGTTAGGAGATGTGTGCCTGATCATGAGTTTCACTTTATATTGCATTTTGCTCATGCTTCTGCCTGTGGTGGTTACTTTGGACCCCAAAGAACTGCTAGGAAAGTGTTAGATAGTGGATTGTTTTGGCCTTCCTTGTTTCATGATTCCCATATGTTTTGTAAGTCATGTGATAACTGTCAGAGAGCAGGGAGTATTTCCCGTAGGCATGAGATGCCCCAGAACCCTATATTGTTTTGTGAGATCTTTGATGTTTGGGGTATTGATTTTATGGGTCCATTTCCTGCTTCATATGGTTATACTTACATCCTGCTAGCTGTTGATTATGTCTCGAAATGGGTTGAGGCGAAAGCCACTCGGACTAATGATTCTTTTGTGGTGGTGGATTTTGTTAGGTCTAACATTTTCTGCAGGTTTGGCATTCCTAGAGCTATTATCAGTGACCAGGGTTCCCATTTTTGCAACTGAAGCATGGGTGCCTTGTTACGCAAGTATGGAGTGCTTCACAAGGTCTCCACAACATACCATCCTCAGACCAATGGTCAAGCTGAAGTCTCAAATAGAGAGATTAAGCAAATCCTTCATAAGACTGTTAACTCTACCCGGAAAGATTGGAGTAAGTGATTAGAGGATGCTTTGTGGGCATATCGCACCGCCTACGAGACTCCGATTAGGATGTCTCCTTATCGGATTATCTTTGGTAAGGCATGTCATCTTCCGGTTGAGTTGGAACATCAAGCCTATTGGGCCATTAAGCAGTGTAACATGGATTTGGCTAAGTATGGCATGGAACGGAAGTTGCAGTTGCAAGAGTTGGATGAGCTTAGATTGGATGCCTATGAGAGTTCGCGGTTGTACAAGGAAAAGACTAAGGCGTTCCATGATAAGCATATTCTGAGGAAAGAATTTTTTGTGGGCCAGAAAGTTCTTCTGTTTAATTCCCGTTTAAAGTTTATGCCTGGTAAGCTTCGATATAAATGGGATGGCCCTTTTGAGATCACTAACATATTTCCATTTGGTACTGTTGAGCTATGTGATCCACCCACGGGGAGAACCTTTAAGGTAAATGGGCATCGCCTCAAGCAATTTCATGAGGGATCCCAAAGAATGACTGAGGAAGCGAGAGATTCTCCTCATTGATGCCACTTATCCTCCTTAAACCCTTGGGGAGTATTCTTCTTTCTTCTCCCTCTATCTCTTTTATTTGTTTTCCTTTTTCTACTTTGCTTTTTGAAAATAAATTCATTCTCTTTTTCTATGATTGCTACATATTATGAACTTGGACATCTTGGTTTTAATGGTTCATTCTGTTTGGTCTGCATTTCTTGATTCTTTGATTACATGTCTTGGTAGTTGATTTGATGTTGTTGATTGCCTAAGTTGGTATTGACCTTGTGAGGTTTTGGGCACCGCTTGAATGGAATTCATCTTTTCCCATTCTTTCTTTCATGTGTGCATCTCGCTCGATTTGTGTTCTCTAGAACTTGCTCCTTTTCTTGTTGAAACTACATTTTTCACTTACATGCATAAATATGATATAAGCTTGTTTTCTTTCTTTTATTTTCCCCACTTTGGCCAAATAGCTTTCCCTTGCATTATGTTTCCTTTGCTAGCCCATTTGTGCCTTTTCGACTCATTCTTTTCTAAGCCACATTACAAGCCTAAGCGTAAAACCATTTTATTCCGCACCTTGGAGATTTATTGAGCATTGGTTTCACCTTGGTTTTGTGTTTAAGTGTGGGGGTTGCTCGGGAGTGCAACGGTTTAAGTGTGGGGGAGATGTTTGATTTTGTCATTGTGATTATGTATATAGTTCTTCAAAACAAAAATCAAAAACAAAAGAAAAGAAAAGAAAGAAAAGCAAAAAAAAAAATGCATAGAAAGAAATGAAATTTATTAGTAAAATAAAAGTTTTTATATTTAGAGAATGATTGTGTTAATCAATGCTCTTTTTAATTTCTTGGGTGCTTAGCCTCTCATTCCATACTATTACCTACCTTCACCCTAACCCCATTACAACCTTTAATAATAAGCTCTCTTGCTTTGTGCATGCATGTGTTATGAGTAGTGGAGACGTAGAAATTGAGCAAGCTTATAGTAGAACAATTTTCTTGAGTAGAATTTGAGCGATACACTTATTTACCTTAAACACTTGAGAGATTGATTGATTGAGTGCATCATTTGAGAGACCATCATTTATGATTAGCATCATTGATTGAGATTACCAGGAATTGTAATTTGAGATGAAGGGATTTTGGGTCTTGATTGATTGGTTCTAATGAAGCTTTGTGTCCCTTGTTCAATTTTTGCATTGTTAGCAATTTGTAGAAAAGAAGAGTTTCTCCTTTAGATCTTTTTCTTTAAATTTTGCTCGGGAGTGCAAAAAGATAAGTGTGGGGAATTTGATAATTGAATATTTTATACACTTCTTTTTATCTCTTGATTAATAATTTAGGACTTTTTAGTTAATAAATAATGGCTTTTATACTTATTTGGGCTTTGGGCCTTTGATTATATTTTAGTCATTTTTAATAATAAAATTCCAGTTTTACATTGCTTCACTAATCCTACCATAACTCTTGAACCAGACATCGGATTTGTCTCATTTTTGTTTCCTATTTCAGATGATTCAGAGAGCTACAATTGTTATGAAGACATAAAGGGAAAATTCGGACAAGAAGGCGGTCGATTTTGAAGCCTAAGTCAGATGTTTAATTGGGCTCGAATTTGTAATCAAAACCCATTTTTATTATTTTCTTTTTGGGCTTGAATTGTGGGTTGGAGCCCCATTTCGTTTTTCCATTTTAGGTTAAGTGAGGCAAAGCACCGAAAACACATTTCATTCACGTTTTTATTCGGTTTGAGGATTAAACACGAAGTTTCAAATTCTCTCAAATGTTCTTCGTCTTTTCTTCGCTTTTCCCGCCATGTTCGGCTAAACTTCTATGGTTAACCCAACGTTGAGGATTCCATGATTTGTCCGGAGAACTTGTGTTTAATCGGTACTTTACTCGTTTACTCGTTTTCATCTTATCGGATTCGATTTAAAATAGTTCGAATATTAGATTTAATATTCGGTTTGGTTCATCCCAAGGACGAGTTCGAACTAGGTTAGAGTGTTGCTTTGTGCGATTGCACGGTGAGACGCCATGCTTGTTCGACAGATTCTAGGCGATCGTCTAGTCGAGGATTTACGACGAACGCAGAGATTTTGGTTCGTCCAAAACCAAACGCGAGTTCGTTTATATTTCGTTCAATGAAGGAAGTTTCGGAATCTAAACGTTGGGTTGATCGTTTTAATCTATTTCAATCTCGTTTTAATGCATTTACGCATATTTCAGATTAGTTTCAGTCTATTTTCGTTTTAATCTGTTTTAAATCAAAAACCCCCAATTTTGCTTATTGTTCTGTTTCGTTGTTGCTGATTTAAACCCACTGCAAATTCCTTGAGAGAAACGACCCAGGTTACATTATACTGCAAATCCTTTTCTAATCTGGTTATTTTGGGAGATGACGGCAAATCTCTGTCAATCCTCTTCCCGATGAAGAAGAGCGTTGCCAATGGATCCACATGTGCAAGGCTTCAAAGGACGAATGTTGGACATCTCATCCCAGAGAATCTTCAGACAAGTAAAATAGTTTCTCACAGACAAAGAACCTTGCCGAAGATTACAGATCTCTTCCTGGAGATCTGCGATGCGAAACAGGTCCGATTGAGAAAATCGCGATCAAAGATCATTCCATATTTCAACAGCAGAATCAAACCACAAAACTCTCTTGGCAATGGTTGGAGAGAAAGACCGAGTAAGCCAGCCCTGAACGAGATTGTTGCAGCATTCCCAAATCGGAAAAGAGGAAGCAGTCGATGGCGGAGAAGGAAGTGAACCATCGACAAAATGAAGCTTATTCTTCGAAAGTAAAGCCTTACGCATGGCTCTGGCCTAGCTATGATAATTGAAGCCATCAAGAGGAGGAGCAACAAGAATGAGTACTGGATTCTCGTTCGGGTGAATGTAAAAGGGAGACGACATATTGGCGACGGGAGGAGAAGCTGTGTGCAGTGGTGGCGTGGCCGTGTAAGGTGGTTTAATTTGCTAGTGGCGGAGGAGGCATTGGCGTCGGAGTTGGACGCCATGGAAGAGGAAGAAGGGGGTGGTTAGGGTTGGAGAACGATGAAATCGAGACTGAGGAAAGAAGGGTAGAGTCGGGAAAGAGAGAAGGGAAAGGGAAAAAAATCAGAAGGCTCTAGATACCATGTGACTGGATAATTGGGAAAAGAATTCAATATGTATTATTGATAACCACTGTGCATTATATACAGGATAAATGAATTGAGAAAGTCACTGTACATAATAAACTAGAACACTATACATACCTGAATGATAAGCTAACCAACTAAAATACAAGTTGTTATGTAGCTAACTAACTAAAATACAAGTTGTTATGTAATCCCTGTCACATTTAAATTTGAACATAATTTGCTTATTTTTAAAATTTCCTTTATTTCCTAATTTTATCATAATGTGGTTCATGTGGCAGAAATAATCTTTCCAATCAATTGTATTACATAATTTATAATCAACGACATTGATTTTCATTACTCTCTGTACCATTCACGTCTCTTCTAAAGCCAAAGGTAAGTGCACACTACGCACTAGAATTGTTTTTAATTTGAACTCTATCATGACTGGAAATTGCATTTAGAGATATACAAATAAATGCATTACTGTTATACCAAATTAATTCTACTATGTAATATTTTCAGGTTCGACGCTCCCAGTACCACGTAAAAGAGAAAACTCTAGCTGATATGAAATCGTGTATAAATTCTATTTCATTTCCTTTTAGTATGGCAAAGTTGTGTGTGATGTGTTGTTGTGGTTTTAACGGCTGTTTGACTGATTTCATGTATATTTGGAATGAGTTTCCATTGCTACTGAGATTCTCCGAAACAAACAACTAGGCTCAAACTTAAGCGAGGTAGAGAGAACGCTCAAGAGCAAACATAAATTAAAGCAATAATAAGAATTTTAAGAAAGAAGTGACAAGTAAAGAAATCGCTGATACTTATGTTACAAATCATATATTTTGTAAATTCATTTTTTTTAACCGTTGATTTTTTGCAACAACAATAATTGCAGGCGATTTTCATGCCTTTTGGGGATACTTTGAGCGTAGAAATGTTTAAAATTCCCCCAATTTTGACATACATGTTTTTCGTCTTTTCTTCGCTTCATCAAGCAATATTGGTCAATGGGGTTGGATTGCATGGCGGAGATTCGGGAGATGAGTGAGTTCGAGCATGTTTACGATATTCAAGGTTCATCATCTCCTTCCGTCCTTTTCTACCTGAGATGCTTCTTTACTCCATTTTCTGATCTGCTTTGGCTTGGCTAGCGCAAGTCCTTGGTCTCAGATTTGAGGCTTTAGGTTTGGGAATGATCGGTGGCAATGGTTGGAGTCTCTTTGGGCATATGTGTTTTCTCTGTTAGCGGCGGCGCTTCTCTGTACATGACGGGTGTTAGATGGTGATGGGAAATCTGCTCTTTTGTCAGCAGACAACTCTTCATACGGGTTGGGCCTGTTAGGATGGTTCTCGAAACCCTCATTCCTTGTTTCCAGCATCGTTACTGGATATTCTTCTTTTTTCAAGCGGCCGCTGCAACAATGGCTCGTGTGTTTCTTTGACTTTGACTTAGTGTTAGGGTCTAGAAATGGTTGTGTTGTTTAGGTTTAGGGTTCTATTGGTAGGGCTTTGGCCTTGGGCCTTTTTGTTTGTTATGTCTTATTTTGGATCTTCTCTCATGTGATGATCTTTAGTTTATTTTAATAAAATTCTATTTCTGTCAGCAACAAAAAAGAGGAAAGGTTTAAAATTTTGTATTAATTTTATTTAGTATGCTGCTTAAAGACAATTACAATTTATTAATATATATATACACACACACACACATATATATATACATGGCCCTTAAAAACATTAAAAATAATTATGAAAATCATTTCCTCTCCCATTAATGTGACCATATAATGAGACTTTGGTGGTTTAGGTTGGAGTTTATAGGTGGTGGCTCAGTTGAAGAAGGATCGAACATTCGAACCCTATAGGTTGAGTTGTTCGTGTTTGTCTCCTTTATTTACATTCTAATAAACCCAAGGGTCTTTTCTCATAACAAACAATATAATATAATTGACGAAAAATGAATTATCCAGTAAGGATTTAAGCTAAAACAAATACATAGTGACTGATCTGCAATTAAATGTTGTTATATTAATATTTAACTTAAAATTAAACTGAAAATTATTTAAAATAAAACCTAATGATGACCAAAAAGGTTAGCCTAGTTGGTCAAGATGTAACACCCCAAATTCCATATTAATTGTGTCCGGTAACGTAGTATTAGGAATATCAACAGAGTTTATGGGAACTATATGATGCATTTTTATGAGCTTTTTCTAAAACAACTATTGCAACTTCTTGATTATAGGAAACCAAAAACTTTATCATCTCAAGAAAATTACCCCGATTAAGTGAATCTAAGTTTTCGTCATGAACTCTAAACACATCCTTGAAGACCAAGCCATCTTATCACGTTCACAGAAACTTGTAGTCTCAAAGAATTAGCTGCAATCTCCTGAGAAGAAATTTTTTCAACTAATATCTCAATATGTTGAGATTGGTTCATAAGATCACTACATGAACTCACAGCATTTTTATGCATCGACATAACATTTTTCCCAACATGGCGTAGATCGAAAAGCACAATTTTCTCCATCATTAACCTTTTTCCAATGTATAAATTCATCAACAACAAATTTATTAAGGCCTAAATGACCATTACCTAGTTTACTAAATAAATAACAAGGCAAACAAAATGCAGCTTCTTTACTTGAAGAATATTCTAACCAAGATGAAAACAAATCAACCAAGAAGAGCAAAAATGACGTTGATTCTTCTCTGGCCCAGAAAAAATATAATTTTGAAGCTTGAATTGAAATGGACCAAATTTAAGATAAGCACGACGAATTTCATCTTGTTGATTTATAGGATATTTCCATATTGGACGACGCAGTGCAGGATCTCTTTCCAATGAAGCAAGATCAAATTCTTTAGCTACCTCTTTATTTTCAATTTTAAGAGATTTTGAAGAAGGGGTCTCAGTATTTGACCATTCAACATTAGGAGTAGGCGGGGTAAAGACTCACTATTCTTTCTCTTAAATTAAGTATCAATGGTAGCACTCTTCCCCATAATAATCACCTACAAAGAGCATGAATTATTTCAAGACCAACATGATTTTAAAAATATTATTAATAACAAAAGTAAACCGATTAAAATTAACTATTAGTCATTATCTATATTCTCATAGCCATCTTTTAACAAAACTCAAAACTATCCCAAAATCTTAACCTTAAATATTCTCTAATCGGTATAAAAGTAGTATCATTAGAAAGCTAAAATTATGCATAATAAATTTCATGAAGAAAATTAATGAAAAGAAGTGATTTTAAGTACCTTATTGATTCACAAATTTTTTTGTAAGTAGTTGAAAAAAAATCGCAGACGAGCCGCCAGTGAGAGGAAAAAGAGACGAAGCGTTTTCGGAAAAGAGAGGGGTTAGGATATAATATAGGTTGTGGGTCCCACCTATTTATTATTATATTTTTAATATATATATATATATATATATAAAAGCAAATGAATGGTGGGAATGATGCGATATGGTGACTAATATACTTACTATATATATGAAGTATTAAATGGGGCGGGGGCCACCATTCAATTTTTTTTTTTAATGAAGTATATGACTGATAAGCCCCACATCACTAATGCTTATATATATATATATATATATATAATAAAATTTTAGGGGGGTGTCCACCCTTGTCCTCAGCGCTAGGAAAACTTAACCAGTGGTATTATCATGACTATAATCCACGAATAGCTGAATGTAAACAAACAAGTGACCTAAGACCGAGTTTTAGCCACGGTACATGACCCAGGACCTAGTCTTGTCCATGACTCTATGAATCATTCGATCATATATAAGCATACAGGATATAGAAGATTAGAGTTATAGTATGCATTCTTACCTTTCACCGCGTATTTAGTAATATGCCCGTCCTTTAGAATATGACTCCGAACTTCTCGGATATCCTAACATATTACCATTGCATCATCTCCTTTTCCACATTTTATATGATATTAAAATAAATATCATATCACTAAGAATAATATCCTAAAGAGTTATTTCCACTCATTTTTACCTTTTTACTCTTAGAAGATAGGTTATTCCATTTTTACCCTTACATCTTCTTAAAAACAAGATTATGGATTTTGCAGCAACTTTTAAAAATCATAATTAATTCTACAAAAATACAATTTGAGTACTTCAAAAATATACATGATCCTTGACATGTCTATTTTCAAGGAAAAATAATTCCAAAAGTTTGAACAACTCAAATCATTCCTAGTTTAATGATTTCTCATCATTGTTCAGATTATAATTTCAAAAACAAGGTCTAATTTCAAAAATTCCTAACTCATTGTACAAAGCTCAAAACGTTACAAATTTATATCAATAGAAATCCCTGGATGTCTACTTCATTCATGAAAACTTTAGTGATTTTTAAAGCTCATTTGATACATAAAATAATTACCACAATATTCGTTGCCAGTAAAACTCAAAAACTGGAAATTCTCTAACTTTTGCTATTTTAATCTTTGGCTTTCAAAAATTATTTCCTTCCATGTTTTTCACCCCATTTTGCATTTTAAAAGAAATGGAGACCTTCATAATTTTCTAGATTAAACCTAAGCTCTACCAAGAACTAAAAGCTAGAGCTCGAGCTTACTCCTTCTTCTCCTTGCTCCTATTTTGCCTTGCTCTCTGTCTCAATCAGTTTGAATTGAGTTTGGTGTGAAGAAATGAGGAGGGCTCAAGCTCTATTTATAGGAAAATAATCCAAGCTTATGTGAATCCTACCTTATGTAATCCAATCCATCTTCTCTCTTCTCCACCATTGGATCCATTTGCACTTTTTCATGTGTCTACATCTTATGGCACTACAAAAAAACAAAAAAACAAAAATCAATATTTGTGGCGGTTAATATGTAGCGGTCACAAATAACCGCTACTGTAATACCCTAAAATCTGACTTATGATAAATATCATAAATTCAGTAAATAATACCTATTGGAAATAGGTGAATATGTGGTCTCAAATAAGAAGTAATAATTATCTTATTTTCTAGGGTAATTTCTATTGAAGTTAGGGTGAAGATAGAGCTAAAATCCCTAAAATGATTTTATGAGGCATTAAATGGCCTGTAAATATTATGATAAATCCCAAGAGGCAGTAAAATATTTATGAAAAATTAGAAAGTATGTTATCTCTAATTTTAGGAATTTTCGGGATTATTTCCCTTGGAAAATAATGAGGCAACAATTAAGTATTTTTTGGGATCATAAGTGACCCCATGATTTTTAATATTTTACATGGGATAAAAAATACCAATGTAAGTAAAATAGTTGTGAGATAATGATTTATCCTAATTAAGAAAATTATCAACAATTAGTAAGTAATTAAATAAATAATTAATGGCTAATTGTTTAAACATGAATAAAGGGAATGTTTGAAGTTAATTAGGTGCAAACCCAAATTGAAGATTATTGACCAATAAGGGATTAGGATTAGCATGAGAATAAATTGCTAATCAATGAAGTTTGATTAAGAAGCATATAATATGAATTATATTAATGCCTAAGGCCTAATCAACTAATGAAGTAATTATCTATCTAAATAACCAATGGGGGAAATTCTTTCTAAAATAATATAAAGTAATATAAAAAACTAAATTGAAGAGTAAAAAGGGGATCACACACGGTTTTGTAAAAGAAGTGAAGAATTATTTAATAGTTAACATAGTGTATATGGATAAAGTAATGTTGAAAAGTCAAAAGTTTAACCAACCAATGAGAACACAAGAACATGGGTTGTTTGTTAATGGGGAACGTTGTGGCTTACGGAAATTGGGATCAAAATTTGATGAAGTTGAAAACATATTAAATGGTTAAAGTAAGAGGAGCATGTCGGCAATGCAAATAGATGGAGAAGATTGAATTTCATAAAGTGACAATTAATTTCCATTTGTGTCCTTGATTTTTCCCTATAAATAGAGACCCCCCTCCTCCTCATTTCTTCACACCAAAACCATTCTAACAAAGAGTAGAGAGAAGTTAGAGTGAGAAGCTCTGCAAAAATTCTGCCTAGCTCCGAGTAAGTTCTTCTGTCCTTAGCTTTTAGCTTCCGTAGTTCTTTCGGTAGTTATAGTAGAACTGTTGTTTTGGTCTAGGAAGTTTCAGAATATATTCCTGTACTTGTTTTTAAGCCTCATTGCATTGAAAGATGCCTGACGAGGTAAAAACATAGTGAGGATAATTTTGAAATGGAATAAGATCAAAGTAACGAAGTTCTGGCGAAATTCCGCCGATAGGTCCAACTAGGGGCAAAATGTTAATTTGTACCTAAAATGCCTGTTATAGTGCTAGAAGTTGATAAATGTTATCCTTATAGGATATCTGAGATAATCGGACCGCTGTTTCACCCGCTGTCAAAAAATTACCGTTTTCCGTAAAACGTACCGTAGTCGACAACGAATGTACGTTCGCGTACTGTAATACTAACTCTGATGGTTATTGTATGCATATATGTATTTTCCTCCGTCATGCTGTATTTTCTCTGTTGTGCCTTAACCTTACATCTGACTGTATTGTTATTGCCGTCCATATCCGATTATGTCCATTCCGTTGTGCCTTAACCTTACATCCGACCGTATTGTTATTGCCGTGCATATCGATCATGTACATTTCTCCTTGTGCCTTAACCTTACGTCCGACGTATTGTTATTGCCATGCATATCGATTATGTATACCCTACTTTGAACGTAGTAAGTGTCGTCAAAATTCCATGAATATCTCGTAGTACTTATATGATGTATGTAAACATGAGGTTAACCGTTACACCGGGGTCCGGTGCATTGGACCTCGGCTCTTAACATAGAGTCGGGTTCGGGAGGACCCGGAGAAAGGCAAGCAAGCCGCATAGAGACCCGGCTGAAGACTTTCCTCCGTTGTTATCTACTTTTGTAAACACTCGGTACAATGTACCACTTCTGTAAATCAGCCAGACTTACGGCAATTTGAATAAATGTATCAGTTACTCAATTGCTCCGATGCTCTACTCTGATGAAAAAAAAATATACTGCTTTTGAAAATGGGATGTTACAGCTACAAATACATTAATTTGTAGCGTTTTAAAACGAAACCGCAACAAATTCGTAGCAGCAGTGATGGTGCCAAAGCGCGAGCTTGTGTGCGACAAACTTTGTAGCAGTTGTTATAAAAGCCACTAATCTTAATTGGCACAAGCTAATTTGCTAATTATTAATTGCTAACTTGATTTAATTTTCCTAAGTGTCTTCAACATCTTTCCATGGCTCTTTTGAACTTAAAATAGCCATTATTTTATGCGACTTTATGTCACATATGTTATCCAATTTAATATGGTAACATATTCCTAAAATACAAGATTTCAGTAAATCGAAAATCGGGTATTACATAAGAGTTGGCTCATAACTCACAAAATTTTGCTACCCGATCAGGCAAGTTCTAAACCATAAATGGTTCAAACTACGAATCAAAATTTAAATCCATAGAGAAGCTACATAATTTCTAGAAAATAGCCAAATTCAATAAGAAGCTAGTTAAATATATAGTTTAAAAAACACGGGGGTAAGAATTGCGTGTAGAAATTAAATGAGCCGACCAAAAGCGTGCATGTCACATAACAACTATATTTGATCTTGATATCTCCTTCTATGGCTAATGAATGTGACATAGCATTTTCTTCACTTTCAAATAACCAGACAATTTGAATTGGGGGAAACCAAATTGAAATATTTGTTAATGAATATAAAAGTGTTTACAAGGCAAAGTGATATCAAAGGAACCTATATATATATATATTACACACACACACACACACATATACATATACACACATACACATATACATATACATATATACATGACATTGTAATCAAATGCAACAAATTTAATTAAAACAATTATTCTTGTGCAAAACGAAGGTTTTGATGGGGTTGAGATTCATGGTGCACATGGTTGCCTTCTTGATCAATTTATGAAAGATCAGGTCAATAATCGAATTGATAAATACGGCGAATCACTAGAGAACCGGTGTCGATTTCCATTGGAGGTGGTTAAAGGTTTTATCGATGAGGTAGGAGGAGATAGAGTAGGAATTAGACTATCACCTTTTTCAAAAGATTGTGAATGGGAAGACTCCAATCCTCAAGAACTTGGCCTATACATGGCCAATTCACTAAAAAAATATGGTACTTTGTATTGCCACATGGTAGAGCCAAGAATGAAGACTATGGGTGGAAAAGATGAGAGTCATCCACACAGTCTTGTGCCAATGAGAAAGGCATTCAATGGAACGTTTATTGTC
This sequence comes from Acacia melanoxylon, assembly GCA_019022615.1. Taxonomy (NCBI): domain Eukaryota; kingdom Viridiplantae; phylum Streptophyta; class Magnoliopsida; order Fabales; family Fabaceae; genus Acacia; species Acacia melanoxylon. Next base: position 9,482,157 of record JAFJYJ010000020.1, on the reverse strand, counting down.
GCCGGAGGCTATGACCGGAGACATGGAAATAAGGCAGTGGCAAAGGACAAGGCAGATCTCGTCGCCTATGGACGGTTGTTCTTGACAAATCCATATTTACCAAAGAGATTTGACCTTGATGCTCCTCTCAACAAGTACAATAGAGAAACGTTTTACACTTCTGACCTTGTGGTAGGGTATACTGACTACCCATTTCTTGAATCTTGTTCTTAAGGTTGTTTTCTTAAGGGCCAAAGAGAATATTGTTTGGTATCTGCATGCTTGCTTCAAGTTGAAGTTAATGAGATTTTAGGTGACAATATAATCATGTGACTTGGAAACACCAAGACGATGAGGATTCTCCAGTTCCCAAATACGTTCTTCCCAATGAAGATCTTAACTATTCTCATATCGACTCAAAATGCAATTTTATCTTGCAAGTAACCACTCAAAAGCGTTGAGTATTCAGAAGTTTTTTGAGGAGAAATCTTACCCCTGAAGTGTTAAAAAGAGAGCAAATTCGCCTTAGTTGTTAAAAGCCTAACATTGACTATTAAAAAAATGACGTTGACCGTTAACATTTTTAATACACTAGTGGAAAAAAGGGTTTTTATGAACAATCCATTGTGAATAAATTGAATTGGGAAAAAAATACATATATTATTCACCATGAGTTATGTGGCCTCTTAATTAATGATTATACTATGACAGTACAACACCTAAATGAATATATACAATAAGATAACTTACTTACAAATACAATGAGTTACAAATACAGACGTAAATCAACATACATGCCCAATAATATAATATTCACCATGCCTTAGCTTCATCTGATTCCCACCCAACAACGTAACATCGTCGATCTTTTACATTTAACATGCCCCTTTGGATCCAATGCTGCCACAAAAATAAAACATGAACAAACTTCATAGTTAGTGACATTGTTTAATTAAGAACATATATAGAAGGAATATAGTTAAAACCTTAAAGTTTTCATAGAATTCTGCATATGAATTGACTATTTTATAAAGGGATATCCTCCCATATCCCTTCTTGATGATCATTTCTTATGCCGGTTTCATTATCCGCTTCATCTTCTTTGTTCATGTCCACAAAATTTTGAATGAATTTCGTCATCAATATCAATGTCCGGTATAAGTCTTACAAAATCCTTCACAAATTAAATGTGTGTGTATAACTTTAGGACTTAGTCGCCTCTCATTCAAACATTCTACACAAGTGCAATAAAACTTCCCACTATTATCATGGGCATTTTGTTTAGCAAATTCTATAAATTCCCTCACCCCATTTTGATATTCAACACTCGTCCGTAAAGCATTATTTCTCCAACTGTGATCCATAGTAGAATTCCTATTGATGGGGCAAAATTTTATAATGCCTAAGGACTCCGCAAGTGCACGGGCCGTATCAAGTAATAAAGAGTAAGTAAGATATCGTTCCCACGAGGACTTTGTACCAACAACTTCGTTAAGCATTAATTTCACACTTTCGTTTAAGTTGAGCAAACCACATTGAATTTAAGTAAGAGAAAAGAAATTAAAATAAATAACAACAATAAACAAATGAGCAACCCAGAGTCACTAATCCCTTATTTGCTTCATAAACCTTGATTCCACTAATTTAATTAGCCTTAATATCAATTTTGTTAATCTCGAGTATAAATAGCTATAAGTGCCTGTCGGTCCACTTATAACCCTCTCTTAAGTGGAATTTGTTATGTCTAACACAATTACTCAAGAGGCAACATAACTCGGACACACTCTTCAACAATTATATGGGGCCATTAGGTATATGTCTATCCTAACCGCAAATTAAATCGTAATTTAATCCCATATTACTTAATCTCAAAGCTTAATTAAAATTCCCTTCGTCAAGGCAAATTCTAATTCTCAAATTCATATTTAATGATGGCCAATCACTAAATAGAAAATATTAATCAAGATTAAATAACCAAAATTAATATTAATCATAATTAAATAATGAAATCAAAATCTAATCCACCCATAAGTTCATAGTTACTCTAGGTTGCAAGAAATTAATCACACATCACAAAGACAAAATAAAATAAATATGGAAGTTCGTACACATAAGGAAAGCACAAAAAAATCAAATGGAAGGAAAATAAATTGAAACAGTGAAGGAAGGAAGGCCCTTATGGTTCGATTGATGGCAAAGCTGTGAATCTCATCTCTCCTTCAATTGCTCAGTCAAGCTCGGCTTCCAAAAGAAATCTGGCTCTCCTTGCAGCTGTGACGATGAAGCTCGCCGGCGACCGTGGTGGAGCGGGAAGCCGCCGGCGAGAAAGAGGAAGAAAGTTGAAGGTATGAACCCGCGCGCTGCTCCTCCTCTCTGCTCGTTACGTCGCTCCGTCTCCACCAAGCCGTCTCTCTTTGTGCTTCGGTTCCAGCTCCTTTTATGATGATAGATGTCGACCGGATGAAAATGACAATGGCATGAAAGATGATTACTTTTCCACTAATCCCCACTAATTCCGTCGCCCATGTATCTGTCTTCCATTCCTTGGGTCTCCTTTTATTTATTTTTGTTGTTGTTCATTTAGTGGGAAATGATTGTAATGACAAACCATGTGCTCCACAAAACACGTATGCCTTCTCCTTTTATTATTTTTTTATTGTTTGTATTTGGTGGAAGACATGCAGCATGTTCCTTATCTTCTTTAGACAATATTCTCCACTAACTTTTATCTTTCTCAATTTTCAACCACGCGGGACCCTTAATCCATGCCAAGCCAACTCTACTCTTCTTAATTCAATCCGTGAAGCCATCTACAAATGAAGCAAATATGATAAAAACATTTCTTTTTCTTTATATATATATATTTTTTAATAAACTTAATAAAAGTTTATTTTTCTATGTTGAAATCCCAACAAGATCTATATCTCTAAAAATCTCAAGAAAATCTCTTTAATTTAGCACCGATGACTTCCAAAATACATCAAAATACATCTCAAATATATTAAAAATAGGAAGTCATCACACCCCCACACTTGCATTAAATCTTGTCCTCAAGATTTTAAATTCTAAACCACAATTTTATTTATTTATTTATTTTAAACAAGCACTACCAAATTGAAAAGAATTCAAACTCTCAAGAATCAAACATTTTCAGAAATCTTTTCCACCTTCCAAAAATGCAAGTAGCAAGATAATTAATTTGGAAAAGATAAATCACAATAGAATGTCTCTCACAAGTCTAGTGTTTACACTCATCTCTTATGATATTCAAGGGCTTGTGTTTCACTCAATTCCACCTCATGCAATTTATCTACCATAAGCTTGTTTCTCATCTCATTCTCCACCTTATTATTGTAATACTTACATAAATCAAAAGGACTTTGAGAATGAATAAATACTGTAGCTAGTGCCAAGTAATTCAATGAAAAATGAAGGGATTTTTATTTATTACATTTTTTTCTCTTTTTTTTTTAAAAAAAAAAATAAAAAAAAATCTTGAGCATTTGTAGGTCCCCTTTTTACGCGACCCGCATATGGGTGATGCGGCACCGGTTACTTAGTTACTCCAACAAAAACCTCAAGAGGCTTTAAGCCCAACTCATAACCCTCTTTGACTTAACCGTTTGACGCGAGTGCCAACATTTGTGATGAAGTGCCCCTTGTTACTAAGTCAAGTCTAGAGAAATTAGATGAGTTGTTATTACTATTTTTTTACCCCTTCATTTGTTTTTTGTATATATTTACTTTGCACTTCACTAGAGTAAAATAAGCATGAATGCAAAAATCATCTTTATGTATGATTTGCTTTTTTTTTTTTGCTTTTTTTTTTCTTTTCTTTTTTTTTTTTTTTTAGAAGAGATTCAAAACAAGTTCTAGAGATAGAATCGCACTAAGTGTACTCTCTCTTAGAAAGATGAAATTTCTTAGGCTCAAATTCCTCACAGGTTCTTTTGACATTCTAAAGCAAAATACTGAAACCAAATCTTTACCTATTTACTAACATTCAAAGAACATAGAATCAATTCCAAATCAAACTCAATCCTCTTTATGTTCAAATCAAATCACTTATGATAATGCTTGAATTTTTGTAATGTTTTTTTTTTTTTAGGACAAGTCATGAAAAAGCCAAGATACCCTCACCCCCACACTTAAATGTCACATTATCCTTAATCTGAACAAGTAACAAAAAGTAATGGAAGCAAGAGTAACCATATCTAAATGTAAGGGTAACATTAATTTCAGAGATTTCATATTTCAACTAATTAAAACAAATCAAAGAAAAGTAGAAGAAAACTCCCCTATTTGTCCGTGATTTGCACTTGTCAATCCTTGCTACCAAAGTGAGACACCTCATCATGGGTTATCAACAATCCTACAAAATAAAATAAAGCATCAAATTATCCCTTGGGTTGCCTCCCAAGAAGCGCTAAGTTTTAAAGTCTTCAGCCAGACTTCTCAAAACAAACCACTAATCATACGTATCAAAAACCATAATTACCTTGTCTTCATTTCTTTTCCAGCCACAAGGTTTCAAACACAAAAATTGATTATTCAAGTTAATGACTTGTATTTCCTCAATCATAGACAATTGTGGATTACAAGCATTCACTGAATTCAAATGAAGCCCAACATGCATATCTTTTAAAATAAACATAGGCACATCCAAGAATTTAGAGCATCCAACAAAATCCCTTGGACTCTCATCAGTAAGAGTCAAGACTTCACTAGGAGAGTTATGAACAACAATTGGGATATCCACATCAATTTGATCACTAAAATCACAATCTTTAGCCTCCACAGCTAGAACCTCTTCTAGACACCCATTATTCTCATCTAAATCAATTTCAAGCTCACAATCACTTTCTACACTATCCACAATTTCATGCAACTCCACACCTTCAACTTTCTCAGAAAAATCATTATTAGCATAAGAAGTGGTCACCATGTTTAAGGAATTATCTTGCCCCATAGTCTCAAGGGTTGAAAGTATTTGACTCGCATATACCCCCATATTTTGAACACTTGACTCAATGCTAGTGACACTTGACTCAATTCTAGTGGCAAATTCCTCTTGCTCTCTCGGGTAGATCTCTCTAATGATTCCACATACACTTCCATTAATTTTTCTAAATTAGATTTTTCCTTATACTCAATGGTGTGTTCTTCAACATATGGATAAGAATAAAAAGGAGGGGTATTTTCATGAGAACAATAGACATGTGGATCCTCAAACTTTTGTTGCTCAAAACTTTCACTAGGACAAAATGAATGATCAAAATAAGCTTGGTTCCTAGCAAAATCATCCCCCACAAAATGATTAGTTGTACTATATGGACAATTCCAAAAATAATGACTCCTCCACAATAACCACGGGGTATGTAGTCATATTGAGAAGAATCATCATACGGAATACAACCATCATTTATGCTCCTTTTATGTTGCCTATATTTATTCAAAGAATTTAACATAGCAATCGAGATCATCTTGTGTTCGAGACAAAGATTTCATCTCCTTCTCAATATTAAGACCAGATGATTGCCAATTGAAATCCATTTTTTTAAACAAAATAAAAGAAACAAATATTTACAAACTCAAACTTAAACTACAAATGCTCAATCAATTTCAACAAAGAAAGTTGTGGCACACAAGTCCCCGGCAACGGCGCCAAAAACTTGATGGGGCAAAATTTTATAATGCCTAAGGACTCCGCAAGTGCACGGGCCGTATCAAGTAATAAAGAGTAAGTAAGATATCGTTCCCACGAGGACTTTGTACCAACAACTTCAGTTAAGCATTAATTTCACACTTTCGTTTAAGTTGAGCAAACCACATTGAATTTAAGTAAGAGAAAAGAAATTAAAATAAATAACAACAATAAACAAATGAGCAACCCAGAGTCACTAATCCCTTATTTGCTTCATAAACCTTGATTCCACTAATTTAATTAGCCTTAATATCAATTTTGTTAATCTCGAGTATAAATAGCTATAAGTGCTGTCGGTCCACTTATAACCCTCTCTTAAGTGGAATTTGTTATGTCTAACACAATTACTCAAGAGGCAACATAACTCGGACACACTCTTCAACAATTATATGGGGCCATTAGGTATATGTCTATCCTAACCGCAAATTAAATCGTAATTTAATCCCATATTACTTAATCTCAAAGCTTAATTAAAATTCCCTTCGTCAAGGCAAATTCTAATTCTCAAATTCATATTTAATGATGGCCAATCACTAAATAGAAAATATTAATCAAGATTAAATAACCAAAATTAATATTAATCATAATTAAATAATGAAATCAAAATCTAATCCACCCATAAGTTCATAGTTACTCTAGGTTGCAAGAAATTAATCACACATCACAAAGACAAAATAAAATAAATATGGAAGTTCGAGACACGCAAGGAAAGCACAAAAAAATCAAATGGAAGGAAAATAAATTGAAACAGATGAAGGAAGGAAGGCCCTTATGGTTCGATTGATGGCAAAGCTGTGAATCTCATCTCTCCTTCAATTGCTCGATCAAGCTCGGCTTCCAAAAGAAATCGCTCTCCTTGCGGCAGTGACGATGAAGCTCGCCGCGGCCGTGGTGGAGCGGGAAGCCGCCGGCGAGAGAAGAGGAAGAAAGTTGAAGGTATGAACCCGCGGCGCTGCTCCTCCGCTTTCCGTTACGTCGCTCCTCGTCTCCACCAAGCCGTCTCTCTTTGTGCTTCGGTTCCAGGCTCCCTTTTATGATGATAGATGTCGACCGATGAAAATGACAATGGCATGAAAGATGATTACTTTTCCACTAATCCCCACTAATTCCGTCGCCCGTATCTCGTCTTCCATTCCTTGGGTCTCCTTTTATTTATTTTTGTTGTTGTTCATTTAGTGGGAAATGATTGTAATGACAAACCATGTGCTCCACAAAACACGTATGCCTTCTCCTTTTATTATTTTTTTATTGTTTGTATTTGGTGGAAGACATGCGGCATGTTCCTTATCTTCTTTAGACAATATTCTCCACTAACTTTTATCTTTCTCAATTTTCAACCACGCGGGACCCTTAATCCATGCCAAGCCAACTCTACTCTTCTTAATTCAATCCGTGAAGCCATCTACAAATGAAGCAAATATGATAAAAACATTTCTTTTTCTTTATATATATATATTTTTTAATAAACTTAATAAAAGTTTATTTTTCTATGTTGAAATCCCAACAAGATCTATATCTCTAAAAATCTCAAGAAAATCTCTTTAATTTAGCACTCGATGACTTCCAAAATACATCAAAATACATCTCAAATATATTAAAAATAGGAAGTCATCACCTATAGACGGAAAGATTTAATGTTAACATACATAATCCGAAAAAATTGAAACTTGCTTATAAAATAAGGCAACTCCAAATGCATATATATGCTCAATGTCGGTTATGTCTTTTTTTATTTTTTTTTACGGAGACACTTGCCCATTAAATGCATAACGAAGAATCACTTTTGGTCATAAATATATCACAGTGAATCTAAGAAGCAAAATAAATGCATGACGAGGAAATTAAATGCATCGCATGAGGTCTTGTGGACTCACCTGTAGCATATAAATTCAAATGCGTTTGCTTTGAGTCTTTTTCTCCAGCCACGAACGTTGATGTTGCGAGATGACAAGAGAAACCTAAAAACACTTGTTGGTCGGTTGGGTAGGTCTAAAGTGCAAATATAATCTTCAAAATACAATATTCATTAACAACAGAGAAACCCACAAGAACATTTCATCGATTTCCTTTCAACCCATGAAAAACCTAGAACCATAAGCAGGAAAATCATAAAGTTATATAACCGAAACACCTCGTACACCTTGGTCTATAGACGTTTAGATAAGGAACCAGAAAGTGATTGTCGAGAGAGCAACGCGAAGAAGCGACGACGCAACACACAAACACTGGAGATAGAACCTGAGTAATCACTTTCGGCGCGACAAGAGAAGTTCTGAGAGGAAAATTTAATTTTCCGCGCGACATTTTATTAATTTTGGATTTTTTTTAAAGACTGGTTATTCATAAAGAATTCGGTCCTTTAATTAGTTTTTAAGACTCGTGGTTTAGAAGACTCCGGTCCTAAATTTTTACTATTCATTTAATTGTAAGACCGGATGTTATACAAACTCCGGTTCTCAAAGTCAATTATTATTTTTCAATTATTTATTTTTTAAAGTAAGAATTTTTCCTTAAAAATATTACTTTTAAGAACGGATCTTTTACAAAATCCGGTATTAAATGTTCAGTCACATCAAAATTACTCAGATAGCAGAGTCGTATCCTTACACTCTGTTCACACGATCCATAGTCTCTTCGTCTTCCAGGTAAACTGCCCAACTATGCGTCTCCTCGTATTCTGAGGACTATGCGTCTCCTCGTAAAAATTTTCTGGCGTTTCATATTCTTCAGGATGGGTTCTTTATTTAAACTCGTTGTTACTTTAGTTTCTTCACATTCTTCTCCACCACTTCTACACGGCATCCTCCACCGCCTAGCCTCCACTGAATGGCTGCTCCACCAGGCCCTCCTTTTCCTCCTCCTCCTCCTCCTCAACCTAAGCCCCCTCTTCCACCGCCTCCAAATCCGACTGTGAAGCAGTTGGTGCAGCACGTGGTGGCTCGCGTCGACCACATCGACTGACGCTTGGGCCAATTGGTTCAGCTTGTTCATACCGTCAACAACAAGTTGAACATGGTACTCGACGCCAATGACGTGGAGTACCATCCTTCTGAAGATGACGCCTCCGACGCCTCCGATGCATCCTCCCTCTCCGATGGGGTGGATAAGTTTTTTTATGGTTTTTTTTTTGTAATAGTCGCTGCCCTTTTTAGGGCAGCATAATAAATAATAAATAAAATCTTTTTAAAATTTGTTCTCGTGTGTGTTTTAGTTATATTTATGCATTATCGAATATCTCGGTGGTGGAAAGCAATCTTAATCTTAACTATACACAAGTAGAACAGTAAGAATCTGATCTCTAGCCAACTAGTACATTAGCAAAAATGATAGACTCGAAAACTAAAAATAAAAAATAAATAAATAATAAAAACCAAGGCAATTATGAAATATGGATAATGGAGATGATATAGTTACACAGTATTTAATAAATATTTAATTTAATAATATGATTATTCCTTAAATATCTAAGTGATTTTTTATATAAAAATATATTAATAAATATATTGCCCATATTCTTAGGACCAGACATTGAACATAACTAGGGTCCTAAAAGTGTGGCCATATTTTTTAAATTAAACGAAGACTTCTTAGGACCAGACATTTAGTAAATATGCGGTCCTAAAAGTCAGGCATAACAATTTAAATTAAACGAAGACTTCTAGGACCAGACATTTAGTAAATCTACGGTCCTAAAAGTCTGGCTATTTTTTGTAAGACTTTTAGAACCGGACTTTTAGTAAATCTACGGTCCTAAAAGTATGAAGACTTTTATGACCGGGCATTTATAAAAAGTCTTATCCTAAACTTCTCGCAATAATTTTTAAGTTTAAGCAATAAATAGTTTTATCCACCATCCAATACATTCAGCAACCACAAATGGACACAAGGAAATTGTTTGAAATGAATTAACAAATTATTATTATATATATACTATCACAAATTGGACAATTGTTCATTTACAACCGAAGATTATTGTTGATACAACATATATTTATGAATGAATTCACAAATCAATTATTTTTTTTGACTTTCCGAGATCATCAGATCATACAGATATTCACAAATCACATTGCGTATGTGCTCAATCTCACCATCAGGAAAGGGGTCAGCAAAGTCAAACGTCTGTAGCATCAAAGACAGAAATATATTAGTCGTCTTTCTTGCATCAAAGGGGTCAACGCATAGGAAATGTTATGTAATATATTTACCGTTTCAGTGATGGTAGTCACTGGTTGCATGACAATATTATACATGTGTGTCAAGACGTAATGACCACAAAGGTTGGACTCATTTGGTTGCCGACGGGTCTAAAAACGAACAAGAAATATATAAGAGCATATATTATACTGACCAAGTTCACAAGCCAGTGTGCTAGTGTCCAAATATGTACTAACCTTTGGTATGAATCTGCTAATGAAGGTTACAGATTTGGTCAAGAGGAAGAAACCTATAATATTGTAGCTGCTCATGGTTATTTTGGCCGATTGATCTTCCGATATGCTAGTTTCAACAATTCTCGTTCTTTACATTTCTTCCTGGCTGCGATCCATGTAGGCTCTTTGACCTCAGCCCCAAACCTTTTCTTGACCTTTTGTTGGAATGATTTCAAGGGCCTATTGTCAAAATCACTAATTTGCTCAATAATGGTCACTGAAAATTTACAGCAGAGATTTCAGACTAGACAATCAAAATGACATGCTTACTTGTTCATGATCTGGTTAAATGTAGGCGGTCGATCATTGTGAATGGAGCATAGAAAGACCATTTTTTCCACTCATCTGTCAAGATGCTAGCCTTGCTGCGTGCTAGATAGCCGACAAAACTATTATATTTGCCTTTATTAGGACCGAAAGGAGCCAACTCTTCATCAAACTGAATCTCGAGCTTTGACCCAGAGGTCCGACTTACGGATACGTCTTTCATTCGTGAGCCACTTCTACCACGGCATGCAGGGTGGTTACGAGGCTCATTGTGAGAAGACGAGGGTTCGTTTTGACTCACACCAGTAAGACTAATAACTGGCATTGAACGAATAGGACAAGAACCGTTTTCTCCGTTCATTTTCGAGAAAGGAAGAGAGGTTGAGAGTGGTGGTGCGAAAGAGGAACGCCTGAGAATGTGAGAGAGTAATAGAGGATGGTGGTGATGGGTGAGGAAGAGATGTAATGCAACAAGAAGAGGGGTTTCGTAACAAGAACAGGGATTTCAGAGTTTAGAGAGAGCAACGTATAAGTCCTAAGGCAAGGTTTCGCGCGAATATTTGGCGCTTTTGTTTTCAGACCAGATGAACAAAAATGCCGGTCTTAAAGGTTAACATTTAAGATCGTCCTTTAATAAAATTCGGTCTTAAAATTAATAAACTTTTTGTTTAATTTTTTTCAATATTTTTTACCGGCCACAATTTAAGTCTGGTCTTAAAAGTATAACCTTTAAGACCGAGTTTTATATATGTCCAGTCTTAAAAGTTTTAATCCTTTATATTTACATTTTTCCTTATTATTGTGGTCCGCAGAAAATATAAGTCGAGCTGTACGAGGTTTCTCTATAAAGTAATTGATATTTCAATTTTTTTAATAACATTTTTTAAGACCGGTTGTGTTTTTAAGCGGTCTGAATAATATATTTAAGACCCATTAATAGAATATCCGGTCCAAGAAGTTCTTGATATTTACAAAATTGCCACCAGTCATACTTTTAAGACCGGTGCGTCATTACTCCGCTCTAAACGAGGCGGTCTTAAAGCCCCTTTTTTGCACTACTGATAACAAAGAGAAAAATTGCTACATTCTAGTTATTTTTTCTAGGGTAAAATTGCTCCTTGAAAAAATTCTGGATGTCCAGCACTCTTGAGTGATTACTTCCGGTGCAAAATTGTAGCTTTATGCTTCTTGTATCAATCACCCTTTCAACGAAAACCTTCAAATCATAATCCAATAGAGGATGATCACATAATAACTACAGCCTCTCCTCTCAAACAAATTAATTAATTGTGTTTGTTCTTTGTATGAGTCCTAGATTGGAATATGTTGGTGTCTTCAAACCATCAAAAGATGAAGTTTATCAACAAGAGAAACAAAGTGGTTACCGTCAAAGGCGACCAAAAAGACTCTCGACAATGCTACTTTGACACCGTCAAAGGTAGTAAAAATTCGAAGAAGGGTGAGTCGAGAAAAGAAGCGGGTCGGTCCAAGTGGTAGAGTTAGATTTGAGGGAAGAGGACAAGATCCGAGAGAGCGAGAACCAAATGATGAACTCGAGGACTATGTCTTGGGAGACGCCCCAGAGAAAATCACTAAAATCGGGAAAGGATTGGATCCCGAGATCCGTAAAGACATTGAAAAATTCTTAGTGGAAAATAAAGATGTATTTGCATGGAAGGCCGCTGAGATCCCGGGTATGGATCCTGAGTTCCGCCGCCACGGTTGGCGATCCACTCGGCTCGACCCCGTGGCGCAAAAGAAGAGAAAACAAGGCTCGATCGCTCTACGACCTTAGAAGCACATGTAGAGGAGTTACTCGAAGCCGGGTTTATCGGGAAATACAATACACAACGTGGCTTCCAACGTGGTTATGGTTAAGAAACCAAATGGGAAATGGCGTATTTGTACGATTACAAAGATCTAAATAAGGTATGCCCAAAAGACGCATTTCCAATGCCTAACATAGATCACCAGTGGATAAATCCTCGGGTTTTCAACTCCTATCATTCATGGACACATACTCGGGTACAATCGAGATAGCCATGCATCCCGATGATCAAGAAAAGACGGCCTTCATCACCAATAGCGCTAATTACTGCTACAACGTGATGCCTTTTGGCCTTAAGAATGCTAGAGCTACTTATCAGAGAATGATGACTAAGGTCTTTGCTAGTCAAATGGGGAAAAACGTGGAAGTATATATTGACGACATGATAGTCAAATCGAAGGATGAGAACAACCATGTCAATGATCTGCGACAGACTTTTGAAAGGCTGCGAAAGCATCGGATCGATCGAACCCGGCCAAATGTGCGTTCGAGTACCGTCGGGCAAATTCTTGGGTTTTTTGCGACCCACCGGGGAATAGAGGCCAATCCGAGAAAAGTGCAAAGCAGTGTTAGAAATGAAGGCTCCAGTCAACAAAAAGGAAGTCCAACAATTAACAGGGCGATTGGCGGCGTTGACAAGGTTTTTGCCTAAGTCTGCTGAAAAGTCACTTCCGTTTTTCAAACTTCTGAAAGAGACACATGGAGGATGGAACTCGGATTGTGAGGAAGCATTTGCAAGGATAAAGTCCTGTCTGGCATCTCCGCCAGTGCTCTCCAAACATGAACCCGGAGAAACATTGATCCTATATTTATCAGTAGGAGAGGAAGCGGTCGATCTTTGTTCTCGTCCGAGAACTGGAGGAGGGCAAAAACCCATGTACTTTGTTAGCGGGGTGTTACAAGGTTCGAAATGAGATATCGAAGTTGGAGAAAATGGCATTTGCACCGCTTCACTCAACGGCAAGGCGATCGCGCCATTACTTTCACGGGCATTCTATTGTCGTCGGACCAATCAACCCATTCGCCAAGTATTGCATAAACTAGACTTAGCCGGAAGAATGACAAGTCAAGGCAATCCAATTGTCCGAGTTCGACATCGCCTACGGCTTAATCAATCAAATCTCGTGCATTGGCTGATTTCATAATGGAGTTAACCCCGTCAACTCCAATGGAGGGAATGCAAAATAAGCCGTGGAAGGTGTTTGTAGACGGCTCATCAAATGTTAAGGGAAGCGGCGCGGGAGTCATTGTGGAGAGCCCCGAAGGAGTTGCAATGGAATTATCACTTTGGCTAGATTTCCCGACATCAAATAATCAGGTCGAGTATGAGGCCCTCATTGCAGGCTTACTGCAGGCTAAGGAAAATGGAACTCCACAGGTACATTTAGCAACCGATTCTCAACGGTGGCTTCCCGGATACAAGGAACCTACCAAGCCGAGGGCCCGTTGTTGGCAAAATACTTGCGAAAAGTGAAGGATATCATTACCGAGTTCGATAAAGTAGAAATTGAGCACATCCCTCGGACCGAGAATGTTAGAGCGGATGTCTTGTCTAAACTCGCCAAAGACCAAAAGTCCGGGTAATCTTCGAACGTGATACAACGAGAATCTCCTAGAGCCGAGTTGCATCATGCTTATTTCAGATAATCGCGATTGGAGAAAGCCAGCCAATTATCTAGAAAGGGGGATCGTTCCAGAAGGCGCGGCGGAATCAAAGAGACTGATTAGAACAGCAGCCGCTTATTCAATAATGGATGATCAGTTATATCGAAGGGGCTTACACTCTCCGATGGCCAAATGTGTCGACCAACTTGAAGCCCATTACGTACTTGCAGAAATCCATGAAGGGATAAACGGACAACACATGGGAGCAAAGGCGTTGGCTCGAAAAGCAATACGAGCTGGATATTATTGGCCTACTATGGCCCAGGATGCCAAGGATCATGTCCAAAAATGTGAAAACTGCCAAAAACACGGCAGAATAATACGCACCCCTCCATCCGAGTTAACACAGATCTCAGCCCCTTGGCCGTTCTACAAATGGGGCATGGATTTGTTGGGACCATTCAAAGCGGCACAAGGACAACTGAAGTGGCTCATTGTTGCGGTGGATTATTTCACCAAATGGATTGAAGCCGAACCTTTGGCGACCATCACCTCGGCAAATGTACAGAAATTCCTCAAGAGAAGCATTATCTCACGTTTGAATACCAAACCGAGTTGGTCAATGACAATTGAACCCAATTCGTGGATAAAAACTTCCAACAATTAGTAGCCGACTTTCGATTAAACATCATTTTTCCTCGGTTGAACACCCACCAATGGCCAAGCCGAAGCCGCCAACAAAGTCATAGTGGATGGACCGAAGAAGCGTATGGAAGATACGAGGGTAGTTGGGTTGAACATTTGCACTCGGTGTTATGGGACACCGGACTACTCCTCGACGTCAACAAAGTAGACTCTTTTTCGACTCACATATGGATGCGAAGCAATGATCCCAGTCGAAGTCGGGGAACCTTCATGGAGAAGGCTACACCACTTGCGGGAGCGGAACGATCACGAGTTGGCGATGGAAATGGATCTCATAGACGAAGTCAGAGCCACAGCTCACCTTCGGGATTTAGCCGCCAAACAACTCGTCGCCTCGAGATACTATAGGAAGGTAATTCTGCGCTCGTTCATAAAGGGCGACCTAGTACTCCGGAGGGCCGACATTGGCAATAAAAACGCACGAGATGGCAAACTCGCCGCAAATTGGGAAGGACCTTACCGTATTACAGATGAACTCGGGAAAGGGGCCTATGTGCTGGAATCTTTGACAGGCAAAGCAATTAAAAGGACCTGGAACGCGGACAAACTTAAGGCCTACTATAGTTAGAATCGGGAAGATTAGTTTCTAATTGGGTTTGTTTTCTGTTTTTAGCAATTTCACTCAGCTTTATTTTCAGGAAAACCGGTCGCAAGTACATTTGAATTCCCATGCGAATCAAATATGATGTAACTTCTTCGACTGAAGAATTAAAGAATATAGGGTCATGGAGCCCGTATTTGGCAATCTGCAAGAGAATATAAAAACGCTAACATGTATGAATAGAGGTTCGAAACTCCTTCATAAATCATGTGGTGGGAAAGGCGAATATAGATATAGACATGAGCGACTCAGGGTAAAAAGCCCGATTACGCGAAATTTGTCATAGCGGCAGGGCCGCAAAAGAATAAAAATATCCCGAGTCCAAACAGACAAGGCGGGTATAAATATGAGACATGAGCGACTCAGGGTAAAAAGCCCGATTACGCGAAATTTGTCAGCGGCAAAGCCGCCAAAGAAAATACCACGAGTCTAAAATGACTAGGAGAGTATCGATCGAGAAGGGTTTCCCGACGCTGATCACGTCGGATCCCGACTTCTATTAAGAACAAGAATAGAAAAATAGTAAGCGCAAAGAGATAAATCCAGAGTCAATTCGGATAAAAAGAAAAAAGTAGTATGTTATTTAATAGATTGTCTATTACAAAGCCCCAGGTGGGCAAAGCGATAACTACAAAGCAAGACAATCAGGTCGGGGGAGGATCTTCCCCATGAGATTGGTCTTCCCCATCGGCCTTCGGAACCACCACGCGAGCCGGGAGCGGTGAACCAACAGTGGAGGAGCGGGAAAAATTTCCCGTCTTCAACATAGGCATTCATGTGTGCCCCTTCCGTTCAACGTCACCGTTGGGTTCAAAAATTGAACCTGCTCCAGGGCATTTGTAAAAGCATCCGAGACACCATTCTTCAGCTTGGCGACATCGGCTTCAGAGACAGAGAGAGCATCCTTGTACAAAGCCAACTCGGACTCTAGGGCCGAAATCGTAGTCTTTTGATGACTCAGGGCCCCCAAGTCCTCTTCGTGAATCTGCAGCCTCCGGGTAATCTCGGACTCAGCCTTATTAAGGTTGTCACGTATGCGTCCAAGCTCTTCATCCAAGCTTTCCTTCTAGACCTTTGCCAACTCCAAGTCCTCCAGCGCTTGGGCTAACCGTTCCTCGGCCTTTTTCTTCTCCTCCTCAAGCAAGTCCATCTTTTCTTCACGAAGGCCGACCGTATCCTTCAGATAGGCAGCAAATTCACAGAGGCCGGCATTCTTTAAATTGACGGCTGCCAGCTGCAAAAGCTCTTCCTTCTCAGAGTCGGCAAGCTTCTTCCCATCAAAAAGTTTGCGGGAGCACGCAGAGCTTTGCAAGGCCGGGAGGAAAACGGCCGCCCCGGAAAAGAAGCGAGAAGTCGGATCAAGGGGACCCGGAACCGGACCGAGGGCACACCTCCTAGAGTCTCAGGCTCGGGAATTGAAGAGGAGACAATAGCCTTCTTCTTGGAAGTTTTCGCCTTCTTGGCAACTCGGGGAACGCTAGGCTCTCCGCTCGGGGGTACTCGTTTTCCACCCGCGGGTGTATGGACCATTTCCCGGCGGCAAGTCACGTAAAGATACTCGGGCCTTTTCCCCATTTGCCCACTTGAAAAGAAGAGAGAAACGCATCACGGATCTGAGCAAAAACTACAAAAATTGAGCCAATGAGAAATATCATACCCGAAACGGGTTTTGATTTATCACAAATAATATACTCGGCCGAATCCACTAAAGGCCCCTTTTTTCCTGGCAAGAGTTGTTAAAGTAACAATGGCTTCATCCTCGGAATCGAACGCCGCGAAGGGGGCGGGTAAGAAATCCTTGGAATGAAACTTATGATGACTTTCACCCCAAAGACGGAGGAAAGCGCTCTTCAATTTCCCCGGACGGACTCCTCTGAAGAAACCAAGGTACCTCCCCGACTTTGGCAACAACTTTGAAAAAAGAAGTTTTAAACCCTTTCCACGAATCAGTGAACGGCTTTAAGAATTTACGTCCGTGACAAGCGCGAAGAGACGTCCACCCATACCACATTTTCTCCTCCTCCACCGTCATATTGGTCTCTAAAGGTGAAAAGAAGCTACAAAACATATGTACGGAACACTTGAGCTCATGCTTTTTGCAGTAGTTCTCAAACGCCAAGGCAAAAGCCCAACCATTCGGGTGTAATTGCGAGGGGGCCAGGTGCAAGTGGCGGAGTAGGCACATTTGGAAGTCGAAAAATGGGAACCGAAGGCCAAGACGGGTAATTACATCCCGATAAAAATAAAAGAAATGGCCACCCTTATTAGATAACCGATCGAGGCCACCGATTCGTTCACCGAAGGCAAAACTACATTATACCCCGGCCACCCCGGATGATTCGGTCAAGCTCTTTTTTGGGCATTTTGTTCCGTACTCGGTTCTGACCGCTAATGACACATTCCTTAGCCGTCGCCATCCGAGAAGACCCGGAAGGGGCAGATTCTCCGGTCTCGGATTGATGAGACGGGTGAGAGGGGGAAGACATCTAATACCTATAATAAACAAAAAGCGAAGGGAAGAATCAGAATCATGAAATATACCTGACATGACAGGATTGTGAAGACGAGTATCGTAAAACAAAGGAACAGGAGGACAGCGACATCTGTCCATTAATAAATCGGCATCTCTATCTCGGCCATAACGGACTAGATCTATCGCCTTATCACGGCAATTTCCGCGGGGGTTGCAACCTCGAAATACGATTGCGATTATCAACCACGGACGTCAAAGAAGACGTTGCCAAAGACAAAGCGGGCGCACTTGCGGCAGACAACAACGGCGAGGCAAAACCTCGGGTATCTCTAATTCTCCCACCTCCCCGAGAAGAACCACCTCCCCGAGAAGAGCCACCCCCCCCCCGAGTGGGGCCAAGTAATCTTGTCCATCCTCTCTTCTTCAATAGGAAATAGGGACCATAGCCACTGTTTGGCCGTACCAGGGGTGTTTTTAAGAATTTCCCTATCTTCCTCTGGGATAGGTCTACCATACATGTCTACTAGCATCTCGGGATCGGGATCCATCTTTATAAACGACAAGAGGTTACAGGCAAACAACCTTATATACGCTCAACTCAGAAAACCCAAAAAACCCAGAGAACCCAGAAAATTGATGAATAGAGAAATCACCTAATCGGAAAATGCTATAGGAACAGAATGGTATATAGTTCAAATGGAAGAGCACGAACGAAAGGTCTAAGAAAATACCTGAAAGGAAGGGGATGGAACTACGTTTAGAGTAAGACGAACAGAAAAGAAGATGCTGCGAATGGGTTCTCTTTCAAGCTCTTCGAATGCAGTGAGGGGTGCGTAAAGGAAGAGACCAAATTCACAATCTATATATAGGCAAAATAAAGCGAAGGAATCCGAAACGCCTACCGTCATGACAATAACGAGGCGTAAACCCTAAAGCAATCATGACAGATATAGGTCGAATGACGTGAAACGACAGGGGCCATTAATGGACACGATAACCGAAGGCGGCGTTTGAGGACATATGGCTGCAGGCGTCAGAATAGGGGTTATCCGCTGCTACGCGGGTAAATAAAAAGGCGCCCAGCCAAGTTAGCTGACCGCCGGGCGGGAATTAAGATGTGCAACTCGTCCAAGTATAAAGTGAATACCCGATTATAAAGTCGGGCATTCATAGGCTACAGGTTCAAAGATTACTCGACTCCGAAAGTCGGCCGTAGCAGCTGATTCTTCCAGGCAAATTCATCCGCAATGAAATCAACTCGGCCGATCAGAAACCTGAACGACCGAGCTTGGGGGCAACTGTTATGGACCGAGATAAATGGGCCTCGGAAGATAAGGCCCATCGACGTACTCCTACTGGGACAGGACCCATGATCCCATGATCCTCCGATCTCGGATCCCACGTTCCCCATCATCATGAATGATGGGGGAGA
Source organism: Acacia melanoxylon (assembly GCA_019022615.1). Taxonomy (NCBI): domain Eukaryota; kingdom Viridiplantae; phylum Streptophyta; class Magnoliopsida; order Fabales; family Fabaceae; genus Acacia; species Acacia melanoxylon. Next base: position 9,463,130 of record JAFJYJ010000020.1, on the reverse strand, counting down.
ACATGCCGGGTAGAAAGGTAGGAAAGCTGCCAACTAACGGTAGAAACATTTTCCTCTATAAATAGGGGAGGATCCAACAGTGCACGGTACACATTCTCCGAACCTATTTACCATATTGCATACACGAGCACACACCCCACGCTTTTGGGTGAAAACCCTTGTGTTTAAGCTCTGTGATCTCCTATCTATCAGGATATCTCCTCCATAGGTATCTGAGAGAAGACTAAAGATCCTATATCGACCTACTAGCTTGCCTAAAGCTAGACATTTGTGTTCTACACAAGAACAATATGTTGCTTTAAGGTGTGGAAAGACAATTTCAATTTATTAAAACATATATATGGCCCTTAAAAACATCAAATAAATTATGAAAATCATTTCCTCTCCCATTAATGTGAACATATAATGAGACTTTGGTGGGTGGTTTAGGTTGGAGTTTATAGGTGGTGGCTCAGTTGAAGAAGGATCGAACATTTGAACCCTATAGGTTGAGTTGCTCGTGTTTGTCTCCTTTAATTACATTCTAATAAACCCAAAGGTCTTTTCTCATAACAAACAATATAATATAATTGACGAAAAATGAATTATCCAGTAAGGATTTAAGCTAAAACAAATACATAGTGATTGATCTGCAATTAAATGTTGTTATATTAATATTAAACTGAAAACTATTTAAAATAAAACCTAATGATGACCAAAAGGTTAGCCTAGTTGGTCAAGAGTTGGCTCATAACTCACAAAATTTTGCTGCCCGATCATATGCATGTTCTAACCCACAAATGGTTCAAACATCAAATCAAAATTTAAATCCATAGAGAAGCTATTTAATTTCTAGAAAATATCCAAATTCAATAAGAAGCTAGTTAAATATATAGTTTAAAAAACACGGGGGTAAGAATTGCGTGTAGAAATTAAATGAGCCGACCAAAAGCATGCATGTCACATAACAACTATATTTGTTAATCCTTCAACAAACAAAAGAAAAAGCAAAGCTGTCGGCCATCTCTTTCGAAAGATCTCTATGTATCTTATTATATCTATCCTTTTGTTTTACCCATACATATTTATTTCAGAGCTTTTATCAAAGATTATTGAATGAAGGGTACGAAAGGTGACATTCAACGATGTGTTAACAAATTTATTTTATATAAAAAAATGTAGATTTAAAACACTTCCCTCTCAAGGATTTATAAACATTAAGTACTCCCTCTATTATTATAAAACACTAACTAACAAGTGTATTTGGTCTTTTTTATAAGGTATTTGTTTTTTTCCAAATAGCATTAAATATTTTTTTTTCATGTATGTCCATAATTATTAGGGGTAGTGGGTGAGGGTAATAATTACTATGATATTAGAGTTTAGTGCAATTAGTAGAGTTAATATTGTAAATTAATTAAGTTTTAGGAAAACTTTAATGAATTTAATTGTTTTTATTTATTTGTGAGAATTGTTAGTTGGTGTCTTATAAGTACCGAAAGGAGTATCACTTATCTGACATTTTAATAGAACCTTACCAGTTACCATTATAGCTAACTCTCTCTCCCTCCCTCCCACTCCTCCTCCCCGTTTCTCTCCCTCCCTCCCCCTCCCTCTGTCTGTGTGCATGAAGGGGACTGTAAATGACGTTTCGTGGCTGCTTTAAGATGCCTCCTCGATATGCCTTTATTTGAATTTTAAGGTTATCTTTGTCTAGAGCCCCAAAGGTGGATCTCAGAAAACAAAAGTCTCCAAAGGTTTTCTAAATAAGAAAATAAATACAATTATGTATAAATAAAAATTTTAAATACAGTTATACTTAAAGCACTTAATTAAGAGTCGTCAATTAATGGTCGATCCTCAATACAGATTTTAATTTGTATGGGTGCAAGTTTCAGTTCTATACATTCCCATAAGAATATTGCATTAATTTTCGTAATAAATTTGCAGAAAGAAACACTACTAGTATTTTTGTGCTCAGAAAGCTGGTGAAGCTGCTGTTATTCCTCTGCTTACACCATACAAGATGGGAAATTTCAATCTATCACATAGGTATTATAGGTATTATACTCACATTCACTAGAGGAATTTAATTAATTTCTTCATTATTTTATGCTGTAAATTTATATTGATCAAGTGTTTGTGAGAGATCCCAGATGTGCCTTCTTTTACATCATGATGTATCAATTTATTTGAAATCATTCTTCCTCGTCCTCTTTAACATAAGACTCAGTTGACTGATTTAAGAAGATTAAAAAATTATAAATAACTTAATTATAGCATATATTACATGTTCTCTCTGAAATACTTGTATGTTTAGTTAAATATAAATACTTTAAAGTAATTTATTTAGCTTTTTTTAATTTCTCAAAATTAATCAATTGAATCTTATATAAAGGATAGGAAATAGTATATTATATATTGCAAGTCACTTGCGTATATATGATTGGTGTATAGGAATCTTATCATATATAGAATTTGTTTGGTATGAATATCAACATGATGCCTGGAAGGAATGCTTAGATGCAAAAAGACAAGAATGCCCCTTGGTATGATGGCAAGGGAGGGAAAATTTGTTTGAGTTTGATTTAAGAAAATTAGAAAAGTGGAGTTAAAATTTTCTAATTGATTGTTCTTACTCTTTTATCTATCATCTTAGATATTTTTTTAAAAAAAAATTAAAACCTCACTTCTTCAATTTTCTTAATCTAACTTACAAAAAAATTTCCTCCCCTCCTCCCTTCTAAATCCCTCATACCAAACAGCTTTAATGGTCAAAATTAGAGGAGAGAGGATAGATAGTGAGATAAAGAAGATCAGGGTTAGGGAGGGAGAGGGGCAGAATGGTCCAAAAGTTTTGTTTCCATCCAATAATAGTGGAACCACATGAAATATGATTCCACCTACTTTCTTTTGGTATACAGAGTTGTTTTGGCGCCATTGACCAAACAGAGATTTTACAACGATGATCCTCAGCCACATGCTATCTTATATTACTCTCAACAAACTACAAAAGGGGGTCTTCTCATAGCTGAATCTGCTGCTGTTTCTAACACTGCTCGAGTGTACGTATAACTTTTTGCAAAAATAGTCACTATGATGTTAAAAGGAAGGAATATAATCACAAAAAATGTCCCGTAACAAGTTAGCAATATGAATATGTTATCATTTTTTTTATATATATCGGAATTTACCATTACATGTTGTGCACTTTTTGTGAGTGACTATTTAGTGATTATTACATTTCTTCGTCTTTAGAACCTCATACTGATTTTCCCTAATTTTTATTGTTTAGTTTATCATTCTTTATGTGAGTTATCATACACATTTGTAATATTCTGAATTTTGGGCCTAGAGATTTAAGATTTAGCTTGTGACAGACGGATGACCAGGCCCGGCTCGGGGATGTGGTAAAAGTGGAAAAAGGGAAGATTAATAAATATCATCTAATATACAATGGATAAGAGGTGTATAAACCAAAGTCAAGAAGTTTATTAAATAAGCTAAAATGCATTATTCTGATTTGTGCCAAGTGTACACAAGATAAGGCACAAGGAGACAATGGAAAATTCATGAACTTGCACACATGGCAAAAATAAGAAGATCATCAACAAATATTTCTTGACTTTGAATATGCTTATGTCATGGATGATGTCATGTTTATGTTATGGATGATGTCATCATAAATTGACAAGTGCACATAAGTTCAAATACAAAGACATATGGAATCATGAAAATTAAAGAAGTGGACACCTAAGGTTACCAAGTGTTAACAAAATATCTAAAGGTGATTAGGATAAGCACACTTGGACATATAATTGACACCTAATCACCTTCCCCCTTAAGCAAGGGATTTGAACCACAAAGTAGGCATATAATTGAAAGATATTTTATGCCCTAAGAATGACATGTGGCTTGACCAAGGGGGGAAAGGAAAAATCAGATTTCTCTAGAAAAAGGAAGAAAAACTTAGAGAATTCAAAGAGATAATTACAAGGGTAAAATGGTAAAAATCCTAGGAGATATTTTGGGTGCCAAGACTTCTATATAAAGAGAGCAACACCCCTTATTTTGCAACATGAAGGCACCACACACACACTAGACGAGAAGAAGAGAGTAGTGAGCTTGAGGGATTAAGCAACAAGAAGGAATACAAGGAAGATTGAATTAAGGTAAGGAAGTTATGAATTTTACTATACTTCCTTCAAATTCATGTAGTTATGTCTAAGGTCTTAGTAAATACCTTTGTATGATGTTGTTGAAGCCCTATTCATCCTTGCAAAGGAGTTTAAGAAGAGGCGGTGAAAGAAGAAATGACTTTAAGTCACCTTCCTAATATCTTGTATTTGTAAAAGAGATTTTAGTCAATAGCTAGAACATGCTGATATGATTTTATTTTGGTAATTTTGATGATTTTAAAGTGTTCTAAATGGAATTTTGTACAAACAAGGAAGGGTATAGAGCATGATTTTGGAAGTATTAGGGTTAAGATATAAAGGAACACACAACTTGAAAAGCTGAAAAACCAGCAGGGGTATTTTCATAAACTGGGAATGATTTGCGTGTCCTTGGCCTTGGCAAGTATTTTTAGTAAAAAAAAAACATGTCAAGGATCATGTGGATTTTTGGAACACCCCAATCGAATTTTTCTACAATTAGTTATGAATTTTTGAAGTTGAGTCAAATTTCTAAAATTTTCTGAACCCTATGTGAAAATAAAGGATTAACGACCCATGAAGTGATACTCATTAATAAAAGGGTTAATGAGTTTCAAATGGTGAAAGAACCCTTCATACAAGTTATATAGTTACATATTTTTAAGGAGAAAAAATATATTGATAATGACACCATTTATATTGTATTACTTTAGGTCTATAATTCCTACTAATTGCCGAGGATTGGTTATTCGACTGATCAGTTGTTTACATGTAAGTAACATTAATCTCATATGTTTTGCATGACTCTATATGTATGTTTTACCATGATTGTGTATGCATTCAGTGTTATTGTTTTCCAAGAGCTTTGGAACCGAAACTCACTATGTGTGATTTGGGCTTTGATATGTGATGTACCCTGCAGTTTGTGTTATGTGTTATTAAGACTGCTTGTTCCAGATTAGGCTTTGTGCCTCACTGTGTGCGACCTACTAAATGCTTATGGTTTGTGTTTGTGGTTTTCTTACATACTTTGTATATACTATGAATATGAGATTAACGGTTATTCTAGGATTTATCTATGAATCCTAGGTCATTATAAGAGTACAGGTAATGCATCTAGGTCGGAACAGGACACGAAAGGTAGTGGAGTATGATTGAAGATTTTGTCAAGGCCACTAGAAATGGCTTTTAGTTATTATCTTTTATACCCCGGATTACTGTGTAAAACTTTTGATTATTTTTGTACTTACACGGGATGACTGTAACTTAACCCTCTTGGGAAACTTATTCTTTTGATACTTATTTACTTTACCAGTATTATATTTATTACATGCTCTGCTGCGTAATAACTCTGATACATGAATATAATTGATAATAAAGGAGAGGTTACACTACCCACCACCTGAAAAGGTGAGGCCGGTAGGGATGTAACACCATTGTTTTTGGATATTTCAATGTGTTTCTCATTTATGTTGTTTGAATATAATTAAAGGTATCCTCGAACACCAGGGATATGGATGAAAGAGCAAGTGGAATCATGGAAACCTATTGTGGATGTTGTTCATGACAAAGCTGGTATCTTCTTTTGTCAAATTTGGCACGCTGGAAGGGTCTCAAGTTCAGGTACAGAATTCCCAGCCCTCTTATATTGTATTTGGTCTTAAATATAAAATTTCAATCCATTTTATCTCTTATATTCATCATTTTCTCTAAACTAATTTATCTAATTTATAAATTGACATATAATCTAATCTTACATAAGAGTGTTTAGGGAGATCATCATGTCGCATTTGTTTAAACTAACCAATTTATTTCATTTCCTTAATCCACCCAAATTAATTAAGTATATTTTATATTAAAGATCAGACATAGTATATATATTGTATACCTTGTATCTTCTTCTTCCCTACTACTTCATATTTTTGAACCTATCGGTCATTTTTGAACTTACAATTGAGATTTTGAAAATAATTTCAGCCAAATGGGGAAGCCCCAATATCTTGTACAGACAAGGGAGTTGCTCTACAAATTTGAAGTAACGGTGTTGATGTTGCACAATATACACCTCCAAGAAGGCTAAGAACGAAGAAATTCCTCAAATCATCAATCACTTCAGAGTTGCTGCCAGAAATTAATGCGATGGAACCCGGTACGTATCTTTTTTTAAAGTCTAATGTCTTCATTGATCCATGTCAGAAAAGTTTCAACGGATTTTTACGTTAGCTTGTACATCAAGAGTCTGTCACAACACTCATCCTTTATTTGAGCTTTAGGACCAGATATGAAACATAGTGTAAAAATGTTATCACAAATCAGATCACTTTAATAATAATAAATCTAATTATGTAATGCCTTGAAAAAAGCATGTAACTTTATAAATAAGCTATATGTGACAAGATTCACTTCATAATATGAATATATGATTCAAATTATATCTTTTCTTTTCTCGCTTTAACAAATTGTCCATGCTATAATTCAACAAGTTTATATATGTACAATCTCAGTTCTTCTAGCTAAATCTTATTTACGCTTAAGGAAGTAGCATCTAATTGATCAAGTTGTTAGATTTGATGTTGATATCTCCTTCTATGGAAAATGAATGTGACATTGCATTTTCTTCACTTTCAAATAACCAGATAATTTGAACTGGGCGAAACCAAATTGAAATATTTGTTAATGAATATAAAATTGTTTACAAGGCAAAGTGATATCAAAGGAACCTACACACACACACACAGACATACATACATACATACATACATACATACATACATACATACATACATACATACATACATACATACATACATACATACATACATACATACATACATACATACATACATACATGATATCAAAGGAACCTACATACATACATACATACATACATATAAAACATATATATACATATGTATATACATACATACATACATATACATACATACATATACATACATATATACATATATGCATACATATACATATATTGTAATCAAATGCAATAAATTTAATTAAGACAATTAATCAAATGCAATAAATTTAATTAAGACAATTATGCTTGTGCAAAACGTAGGTTTTGATAGGGTTGAGATTCATGGTTACCTTCTTGACCAATTTATGAAAGATCATGTCAATGATCGAACCGATAAATATGGTGGATCACTAGAGAACCGGTGTTGATTTCCATTGGAGGTGGTTAAAGATATTACTGATGAGGTAGGAGGAGATAGAGTAGGAATTAGGCTATCACTTTTTTCAAAATATTGTGAATGTGAAGACTCCAATCCTCAAGAACTTGGCCTATACATGGTCAATTCACTAAACAAATATTGTACTTTGTATTGCCACATGGTAGACCCAAGGATGAACACTACGGGAGAAAAAGATGAGAGTGTCCACACAGTCTTGTGCCAATGAGAAAGGCATTCAATGGAACGTTTATTGTTGTTGGAGGCTATGACTGGAGAGATGGCAATGAGGCGGCAGCGGAGGACAGGGCAGATCTCGTCGCCTATGGACGGTTGTTCTTGGAAAATCTAGATTTACCAAAGAGATTTGACCTTGATGATACTCTTAACAAGTACAATAGAGAAACATTTTACACTTCTGACCCTATGGTAGGGTATACTGACTACTTATTTCTTGAAGCTAGTTCTTAAGGTTGTTTTCTTAAGGGCCAAATTAAAGAAAATCTTGTTTGGTACCTGAATGCACTAGTGCAAAAAAGGGCTTTAAGACCGCCTTATTTAGACCGAACTTTCGACGCCCCAGTCTTAAAGGTATGACCGGTAGCAGTTTTGTAAATATAAAGAACTTCTTATGTATGATCGGTGGAAGTTTTGTAAATATAAAGAACTTCTTATGTATGACCGGTGGCAGTTTTGTAAATATAAAGAACTTCTTATATCGGATCATTTTTTCATAGGTCTTAAATATATTATTCAAACCCGTTAAAAAACAAGTCGGTCTTAAAAATGTTATTAAAAAATATTCAAATATGAATTACTTTATGGAGAAATCTTACACAGCCGGACTAATATTTTCTGCGGTCCAAAATAATAAGGAAAAATTTAAATATAAAGGTAATAAAGTCTTAAGACCGAACATATTTAAAAGCCGGTCTTAAAAGTTATTCTTTTAAGACCGGACATAAAATACGGCCGGTATAAAATATAGAAAAAGAGTGCAGATAAAAAATTAATTACTTTAAAGATCGGACTGTAATATGATCGGTCTTGAATATTAATTATTAAGACCGTCTCTTTTTATATCTGGTCTTAAAAATGAACCGCCAAATAAACATTTCTTTGCGCGAAAGCTTTTGTTACTCTCACTGAAGAACCTCTGTTCTCGTTGTGAAACCCTTCCTGTTGCATTACCTCTCTTCCTGTCTCGAAAATGAATGGTGAAAACGATTCTATTCGTGTTCCGAGAACGCCAGTTACTGGTGTGAGTCAGAACGAACCCTCTTCATCTCACAATGAGCCTCTTAACCGCCCTGCACACCGTGGTAGAAGAGGCACACAAATGATGGATGTAACCCTAAGTCGGACTTCTGGGTCAAGGCTGTAGATTCAGTTTGATGAAAAGTTGGAACCTTTCGGTCCCAAGAAATCCAAATATACTAGTTTTGTTGGCTATCTAGTACGTAGCAAGGTTAGCATCTTGACAGATGAGTGGAAAAATGTGGACGTTCGCACAGTAAAGGATCCTATTTGGGACACTATACGGCTTACATACACCGTCCCGATCGTCGAAAGTTGAAAAACAAGACATTGTCTTATTGTGCTGATCGGTGGAGGAAGTTTAAGACCTTTCTAGCTAACAAGTATATTTTTGCCGAGGTTCACTGAAGAAAATCCTTGGGACAAGTACACATTTATTGATGAACAAACTTGGCAACAATTTGTTCAGCTGCGGACCACTCCTAAAGCTCTGGTGAGTTTATATTTTGTTTTGTTTGCCCTTTTGTGTTCTTATTAACCTGTGCGGATATGTGAATGTTATTGTGTTCATCTAATCCTGTTAGTTAAATGGTTTGGTGTGTGAATAGAATTATAAATTTTATGCCTTTGTCTATGCAAGTCTGATATGTAATGAATTGACTGAGTTGGCAGCATTTCTGCAACTCCCTTTCCTCTGTTTCTCCCAATTTCTTCTACAATTCTACATCTTTCTTAAATAAAATGTTGAAACTTGATGAAGTGAATTTGACTAATGTTTGACCTTTATATGAAGCAGAAGTTCTCTAATTTCTGTTAGTGAGATGGCTGGAATTCATAATTAATAGTTTTTTTCAATTCTGATTCACAGAAAAAAAAAAGGGAACAAGCACAAGAGATAGGGAAAAAAAATGATTGCCCGCATAGGGCTTCTCGCGGCGGATATGAAATAGCCGAAAAAGAATTGATGGTGGCCAAGCGGAAGAGATTGGAAGATGAAGCTGAATCCAATCCTTCTGTGATAGTTGATTAGCCATCTCCAATACGTCGCGAGGAGTTGTGGTTGCATATTCGGCAAAAGCCAAGCGGCGCCTACACAAATGAACAAACTCGTGTAGTTGCTGAAAGAATTGTAAGTATCGTTATTGTTATTTTTTTGTTACTAAACATGTTTCATTACTAAGCTTCTCGTTATCTGTATCTTACAGGAAGATCTTAAAAAGAAAGAAGCAGAGGGATCTTTTGTGTCGGACAGGAGGAATGATGTTCTGACCGTTGCGACCGGAAAACCGGAACACGTGGGGCGTGTTAGGGGGGTTGTAGGACGGGTAGGCTTAAAGGAATACTTCGGTAAATCCAAACGCCATAAACAAAGTATGGTTACCCGGGAGGAGATGGAACAGACGTTGGCCAAATTAAGTGAGGAAGCAGAGGCTAAAGAAGCAATGTTTCAATCCCAGATGGAACAGACGTTGGCCAAATTAAGTGAAGAAGCAGCGGCTAAAGAAGCAATGTTTCAATCCAATATGAGCCAGATGAAGGAAGAAATGAATCAGATGAAGCTGATTTTGAGCTCTCGTCCAGAGACCAGTGCTCTCGTCAAACATTCACCTGCACCTATGCAGCAGAGCACTAGGGGGAGCTGTATTGTTGGACAGTCAGAGCAACCTTGGGATCAACTGTACACCACCAATAAATGGCTGATGATGAAGTCAGAGTGTCAGTTGAAAAGGTGATTATTGATGCACCTCTCCCTCTCCCAACTGATCAGCTAAAACTTGTGAGTGATGTCAAGGGAACCTTCATCTCTTAGCCAGTGAAGCTTGTACATGTCTCTACTCTTCCTCAAGCTTCATCCCCTCCTCCTCAAGTTCCATCCCCTCGTTAAGCTGCATCCCCTCCTCCTCAAGTTCCATCCCTTACTGCTAATTTGACTGCCAAGGAAAAAATATCTGATTTGGAAAAAAAAAAGATATTTTAAAGATAAATCGTGCCCTGTCAATGAAGTAGTAGGCATCCCTCATCCTGAAGAGGTTTACCTTGACAGCGTAGATGTAACGTCCCTGATGCTTCCTGGACAGGAGTTTACTGATGCAATTATTCAAATGTTTATGAAGTAAGTATCTTCTTCTATGAGTACATAATTTAAATGCATCATTTAGACACACATACATATATACTAATTCCTTGATCGATGTCATTATTGTAGGTTCATGCATCAATACTTGGTTGAAGAAGGCAGAATCAATGATGTTGGTTTCTTGTGCCCAGTCTTTGCAAGTACAACACCCTTGAAGAATAGACAAGAATACAAGTCAATGAGGGTGTGTGAAGTGATAAGAAAGGTGTACGTGTTTCCATACTACCACGGGTACATATCACAATTCTTGTCTGCAATTCACTTAATTCTGCTACATATATCACTGAGTACTTTATTGCTGTGAATTTTCAGCCGCCACTGGCAGTTGGTCCTCATGTGCATGGAGGATCATAAAGTTATCTTCTTATGCTCCACTCACAAGATCCGGGGCTACATTGACGCAGAGCGTCAACAAGTAAGCATGTCATTTTGATTCTCTTGTCTGGAATCTCTACTGTGAATTTTCAGTGAACATTATTGATAAATTTTTGATTTTGATGATAGTGCCATAAAGACCTTCCAAATCGAGGTAAACAAAAGGCGTGGGTCTCAGGCCACTTATCCTAAATGGGACAAACCACAGGTTAGTACATATTTGGACACTGGCACACTGCCTTGTGAACTTGGTCAGTAAGCTATATATGCTAGCTCTTATATATATTTCTTGTTCGTTTTAGACCCGTTGGCAACCAACGGGGTCTAACTTATGTGGCATCTACGTCATGAAACACATATATGATATTATCACGAAAGGAATGACTAAATTAACTTCAAAGGTAAATGTATTTGATGTTACATATTATGGCTGAATTCAGTTTTTGGCTTAATGTTACATATGAAATATGCATACAAGTTAATTCAGTTTCTGTCTTTGATGTTACAGATGTTTGTCGCTCCTGCTCCCTTTCCTGATGATGAAGTGGAGCACATACGCAATGTGTTTTGTGAATATCTGTATGACCTAATTAAGTCTTAAATTCATTTGTAAATATACATATGCAATGTGTAATTCAATAATAAATTTGTTTATTTTTTCGAAGAATTCGTTCATTCATTCTAGCTATTTAGTGCTTGAAATTTGAGGTATAGGATGTTGTAAATGAGCAATAAGATACTCTGAAAAGTATTCGTGACTTCTATGACCTAAATTAATTAAGGGAAAAGAATAATTCAATGAATTATGCCTAAAATTATATATGAAAATTAAATCATGAAGAATAGCCAATGATTTAAACTTAATTGGAAAATTAGGAATTTATTTTCCGTGTAATCTATAAAAAAATGGAAAATAAAATATATTAATGATCAAGTACTCAGTGACTTTTATGACCGCATATTTTTTAAAGTCCTAAAAGACTTTTAGGACCGTATATTTTTTAAAAGTACGGTCTTAAAAGAATTCGTTTATTTTACAAATATGGCGAGACCTTTAGGACCGCATATTTATTAAACATCCGGTCCTAAAAGTCTTCGTTTATTTGTAAAGACTTTTAGGACCGCATATTATCTGAACATCCGGTCCTAAAAGTCTACGTTTAATTAAAAATTCGGGCAAGTCTTTTAGTACCGCATATTATATAATATGGCAAGACTTTTAGTACCGTATATTATATAATATCCGGTCCTAAAAGTCTACATTTAATTATAAAAAATATGTCTATACTTTTAGGACCGTATATTTGTCTAACATCCGGTCTTAATAGTTTTCCTTTAAACAGAAATGTTGACTCGTTTTTCAGAAAAATTATTAGGGTTAAGACAACCGAGGTTCTGGCGTTCTTCTCAAGCTAGGACCCTCTTTGTCGTCGATGTTACTCTCGGTTTCCCTTTTCGTTGTCTCTTTTCTTTTTGTCGGAAAAAGACGGAAGATAATGAAAAGGACGCTGAAAATATTCAAATCAGGGCGAGGTAAAACCGACGACAACGACAGTCCAACCTTGCGAAGAATAGTCACTTTGTTTGTTTTTATTCGAATAAGGCAAACAATTTTGTTTTTGTTTTTTTGTATGTTCTTAACTTATTCTGCGAATTCTTAATGTTCATTTACACGAGGACAATGTTTTGTTTGTTCTGTTTTGTCCGGGAAAGGAAAACGATAATGAAAAGGACAAACGAATATGGAAACAAGAATAAATTTATATATATATATATTTTAATACTTTTTGCTCCGTTAGGGCCAGCAAAGATAAAAAAAAAACCATAAAAACATATACTCCTCCCCATCATTGTCGAAGGGGAGGGAGTCGTCGGAGAGGTCGTCAATGTCGTCATTTGAAGGATCGTACTCAACGTCCTGGGCGTCAAGTACCGCGGTCATCTTGTTGTTGACGGCGTGATAGACCTGAAACAGTTGGCCCAAGCGTCGGTCTATATGATCGACACGGGCCAAGAGGTACTGCATCATCTGGTAGAATGACGGGTTCGGAGGTAGCGGAGGAGGGTACGGAAAAGGGGGACCTAGTGGTGTGGAGGACCTCGTGGTGGTGGAGGAGCCATTACGGTGGAGGTTTTAGAAGTGTTGGAGAAGAATGTGAAGGAAGTAAAGTAACATCGGGTTTAAATAGAGAACCCTTCCTGAACAATGTGAAACGCCGGAAACAATAACGAGGAGACGCATAGTTCCTCAGAATACGAGGAGACGCCTAGTTGGGAAGTTTATCTGGAAGTCGAAGAGACTCTGGATCATTCATTTGAACAGAGTGTAAGGATATGACTCTGCTATCTGAGTAATTTGAAAAGAATGAACCTTTAATACCATATATTGTAAAAGATTCATTCTTAAAACTAATAAAAAATTCTTACTTTAAAAAAAAGTGAATTAAAAAAATAAATGAATTCTAGGACCAGATACAAGGTAAAAGGTCGGTCTTAAAAGTGATTGAATTGATTAAAAAAAATAAATAATATACTTTTAGGATCGGATATATTATAAAAGGCCGGTCTTAAAAAAATTGAATTGAAAAAAAATATATATATATATATATATTTTTACACCGCATATTTATTAACTCCTCATACCTCTCTGTCCTTATTAGACTCTCATACCTCGTAACTCCACACTTCGTCGCTCTTAAAGTATATAAACTCCTCATACCTCTCTGTCCTTATTAACTCCTCACAATCTCGTAACTCCACACTACGTGGCTCTCTACCCCAACTACTCAAACCATGGTTAGATACAAGAGAACCGCTCGTAGGGGTACTCTTACTCTTGAAGCTCATGCCTTCCGTAGATCGTTATACGGTGCGCCTCCTCCAGTGAGAGTGCGTTCTATTGTGACAGAAGAGTCTCAGGTCTTTGGACCCATTGTTATTTCGGATGATGAAGAGGTTGCCGCAACTCCCTCCAGCCTTCAGACCATGAAGAGGTTCCTGCTCCCCCTCTCCAACCAGTTGGCCCCAGCGCGCCTACCACTGACCCCTCTCCTCTTTCCTCTAATGATGCACTGCAGCTGATAAGATAGGAACTTGCTGATATCCGGCGGGAATTTAATGCTTTTCACGCCGATATCGCCAAGGATGTTTAGTCAGATTCTTGTTTTTTATAATTTTCTGCTTGTTTTTCTTTTGTTTTTTTTCTTGTGCATGTGCATATTCACCAGTAATGTATGAATCATTAAGAACAAAGCTTGTGTCTTTTTTTTGTTAATATTCTCCAGTAATTAAAAAAGCTTATTCTCCAGTTTTTCTTTAATTTTTATTCATTCAGTTACTGTTGCGCTCGCCAAAGCCAATCCTCCTTTTTTTAAAATGAGGACTTTTAGACTAGATTTTTAATAAGATTCTGGTCTTAAAATTAAATAAAAAATTAAGACCGGAGTCTTTTAAACGTCCGGTCCTAAAAATTAATTATATATTTAGGACCGGCTACTTTATAACTAACCGGTCTTAATAAAATGCAAATTAATAAAACATGTCTCTGTCGTGTGGAATAATTAAATTTCCCTCTCTGAACTTCTCTTGTCGCGCCGAAAGTGATTACTCATGTTCTGTCTCCAGAGTTTGTGTGTTGCTTCGTCGCTGCTTCGTGTTGCTTTCTCGACAATCACTTTCTGGTTCCTTAGCTAAACGTCTATAAACCAAGCTGTAAGAGGTGTTTCTGTTATATAACTTTATGATTTTTTGAGTTGAACGAAATTGATAAAATGTTCTTGTGGGTTTCTCTGTTGTTAATGAATATTGTATTTTGAAGATTATATTTGCACTTTAGACCTACCCAACTGACCAACAAATGTTTTTAGGTTACTCTTGATGTCTGCAACATCAACGTCCGTGGCGAGAGCAAGTTTGAATCAGCAAACGCATTTGAATTTATATGCTACAGGTGAGTCTACAAGACCTTCATGTGATACATTTAATTTCCTCGTCATGCATTTATTTTGCTTCTTGGATTCACTGTGATACATTTATGACCAAAAGTGATTCTTCGTTATGCATTTAATGGGAAAGTTTCTCCGTATAAAAAAAAGACATAACCGACATTGAGTATAAATATGCATTTGATGTTGCCTTATTTTATATGCAAGTGTCAATTTTTTCGGATTATGTATGTTAAATCTTTCCGTCTATAGGAATTCTACTATGGATCACAGTTGGATAACTTCGTTACAGACGAGTGTTGAATATCAGAATGGGGTGAGGGACTTTATAGAATTTGCTAAACAAAATGCCCATGATGATAGTGGGAAGTTTTATTGCCCTTGTGTAGACTGTTTGAATGAGAGGCGACTAAGTCCTGAACTTATACACACACATTTAATTTGTGAAGGATTTTGTAAGACTTATACAGTATGGGTATGGCATGGTGAAAAAATACCAAGTGGGTCTCAACATGGGGATGTGGCCTTTGATGATAATGACACGGATATGGATGATCTCATAGAGGATATTATTCGTGATGTAGGAGAAGAGGCTTTTCATCAATCACATGCATATGGTAATATGTACAGTGATGCAAAGACCCCGCTATACCCTGGGTGTAAAAAAATACCAATTGTTGAACGTTGTATTGAAATTGGTAAGCTTGAAGGCACGTCATGGATGGAGCGACAAGAGTTTTTCTGAAATGCTTGAGGCTTTTAAGGACATACTTCCGGATGAGAATGTGTTGCCGCATCGATACTATGATGCTAAGAAAATACTTTGTCCACTGGGGATGGAGTACAAAAAGATCCATGCATGCCCGAATGATTGCGTATTGTATAGAAAAGAGTTTGAAGAGAAGCAAAATTATCCGATATGTGAAACCCCAAGGTACAAGTCAAATAAGGGGCCTGCAAAAGTGTTGTGGTATCTCCCAATCATATCAAGGTTCAAGCGGTTGTTTGCCCATGAAAATGATGCAAAAAATCTGAGGTGGCATGCAGATGAGAGGATTTCTGATGGAAAACTTCGACATCCGGCCGATTCTTCTCAATGGAAGAAAATTGATCATTTATTTCTGAACTTCGACGAAGAACCTATGAACCTTAGGCTTGCCCTTAGCATGGATGGCATGACTCCGTATAGAAGCCTTAGCAGCATACATAGTTCATGGCCTATGCTCCTTCTTATTTACAACTTATCTCCAATGTTATGCATGAAACGAAAGTACAACATGTTGTCTATGTTGATTTCGGGACTAAAACAACCCGGAAATGACATTGATGTTTACCTTGAGCCCCTAATCGAAGACTTGAAATAGTTGTGGGAAGAAGGTGTCGATGCTTTTTACTCTTTCAATAAGGAGGTGTTTAAATTGCGAGCCATGATGTTTTGTACTATAAACGACTTCCCAGCATATGGGAACTTGTCAGGGTATAGTGTAAAAGGCCATAAAGCATGTCCGGTTTGTGAAGAAGGCACACGCTACCATCAACTTCAACATGGTAGAAAGACAGTTTATCTTGGACATAGGAGATTTCTTCGACGGGACCACCCATATCGTTGATTAAAGAAAGCCTTTTTTGGTGGCCAAGAGTATAAAGATGCTCCGGTGGCATTGACTGGTGAGCAAGTTTATGAAAAGGTGAAAAATATCAGTGTTATCTTCGGTAAGATAGAAAAGAGTAAAAAAGAAACAAATATATGGAAAAGAGATCTGTATTCTTCGATCTTCCATATTAGCGCAATCTTGATGTGAGACACTGTATTGATGTCATGCATGTGGAGAAAAACGTATGTGATAGTATTGTTGGCACGCTTCTCAACATACAAGGTAGTTCCAAGGATGGTGTGAAGACAAGATTGGATTTGCAAGTAATGAGAATACACGAAGACTTACATCTAAGGCCATACGGGAAGAGAACTTATTGTCCCCCGGCTTCTCATACTTTGTCTAAGGATGAGAAAAAAAGTTTTTGTGAGTGTTTACTGTTGGATATGATTAGTTTTGATGATGTCTTATATAGATGCCATTATTAAGAGCAAAAAGCTTGTATACTATATTTATCTCCTACATTGACTAACTGTTATATATTTAATGTAGAATAGTCCAAGTTGAATTATAAAGATTAATCAAGAAGGAGATAAGAGGTTACAAAAAGAAAAAGAAGAACTTGTAGAGAATATCAAGGAAGCGAGAAGCTATCAAAGGATTTTGGGAATGATCAAGAGAAGATAAGAAAGAAAGAATTGAATTGTGGAAAATGATCAAGGAAGAAGAGAAGAGAAGAAAGAAAGAGTTAAGTTATGGAGAATGATCAAGAGAAGAAGAAAGAAAGAAGAACTTGCTTAATGGAATGAGAAAATCATTATACAAGCTCTTAGATTGATTCTAGAAGTCTCCACAAATCAGAGTTAAAATAAGCAAAATCAAGCTTCAGGATGAGCTAACTCGAGCCAAGAGGTTCAAACTCGAGTTAGAACGTTTATCTACAGTGTTTTGGGCATCTAGGATGATTGACTCGAGCTAAGAACATTACTACCTCGAGTCTGGGTCAAAACTCGAGTCAGACATTCTTCAGACTCGAGCCAATTTTGATTTCCAAGTGATTTTCGCCTCTGGAATGAGTTGCCTCGAGGTAAACCACTAATTGCCTCGAGTTACCATGTAATTCAGCAACTTTGTTGCACTCTATTTCACGTTCAGCTCGGGCGAGGTCTGGTAATTTGACGATCTCTGCCAAACCAGAGATCGGATTAAAGTCAAACAAGTGGCATATGAAACTAGACTCCCAATGCGTCATTTGGATATACAATTCAAGCCGAAAGGAGTTCAGATGAGAGATTTATGAATTCCACAAGTTGGACCATCAATTCACGCTATGCAGCATACCAAGCTTCAATGTTTTGAGTGTATCTCACAAAATACAAATCCAATTGAGCTGAAATTGATGGCATATGAAAGTAGACTCAAAATGAGTTCCATCAAGATTTGAACCAACCAAAACGGAGTTTAGACTAGGGAGGTATGGCCTTCCAAAGTTGACACTCAAAATTCTGGATTAATTTCAGCATAGGCTCAGTTTTCTGGATATGGCTCACACTATACACAACCAAATGAAGTGAAACCAATTCCATATGAATCTAGACTCAACAAGTGTTTCATAGAATTTTGGAGCAACCAATTCCAACAATAGTGAACCAAAATGCGAATTTGAGCTGCCTCCCAATAGCATTTGTTTTAGAGTCTTCAGCCTGACCATGCTATAGCAATTTAGTGTTGAGGTAGTGCAAGAATATTTCCTGCGTCTTGTCTCTCATGTCTGTCATCCTCTGACAGTAGAAGTTCCTCAACTGGGTCTGCAAACTATACTGTCTTTAGAGTTGAGAAAGTCACATGATCATCATTGACTCGCATGGTGAGTTCTCCTTTTTCCACATCAATTAGCGTTCTTCCAGTTGCCGTGAAGGGTCTTCCCAAAATGATTGGGACTTCGCGATCCGCTTTGAAGTCAAGAATAATGAAATCCACTAGAAAGATAAACTTATCAACTTTAACCAGGACGTCTTCAATTTTTCCTTCTGGTAGGAAATGGAGCGATCAGCTTGCTGTAATGTAACTGTTGTGGGTCTTGCTTCCCAAACTGCTAACCTTTTGAAAACAGATGTGATCATTAGATTAATACTGGCTCTGAGGTCACATAAGGCTTTCCCTAAGTATTGAGGTCCAATTGCACAGGGGATCGTAAAGCTGCTAGGGTTGTTTAATTTTGGTGGTAACCGATTTATCAGCAAGGCACTACAGTCCTAGGTCAATGCTACCGTCTCAAATTCTTCCAGTCTTCTCTTCTTGGAGAAAATGTCTTTCATGAACTTCACATAGCTAGGCATCTGTTCCAATGCTTCCACCAACGGGATATTGATATGCAGTTGCGTAACATGTCAAGAAATTTTCGAAATTGCTTCTCTTGGCTCTGCTTTTGTAGTCTTTGTGGGAAAGGAGGGGGCTGCTTTAGCACCTGAGATAATCCTAGGTCACGGTTCTGTTTTGATGATGTTGTAGCATCCCTTTTTGAATAATGCACGTGATCTTCAGGTGCAACGGATGGGGGGCGATGCTATAGTATCGCTATCTTGCTCAGTTTGAAATGGCACTGAGTGCTGCTGCTATTCTCAAGGAGTTGTTCGGTGCTCTCTTTCCCTTTCTTTGATTGCCCAAATTTCGGATCAAAATCTTCAATAGGTTGTTTGGTCACCCTCATGGGCTCCAGTCTCTTACCGCACTTGACCTCTATTAGCTTGACTTCCTCCTTTCCTTAGATCCTAGGAACTTCAGTGTCACTCAGCAGAGATCCTGAAGGCCTATTGTTGATAGCAATTGCTAGTTGTCCAACTTGGTTTTCAAGGTTTCGAAGAGTTACCTGTTGACTTTGAATGATTGTGTCGTTCTTTGCCATGTACTCCTTCATAAGGGTTAACACAGAGTGTTGCGGTTTTGAATCACTGCCCTGTTGCCGTCCTTGCTGGGTAAATCCTGGTGGGTTTGATGATCTGTTTGAGTATGGTGGGCCAAAAGATTGTCCTGCTGTTTGTTGACCTTGAGAACTCTATGAGAAATTGGGATGTTGCCTCCATCCGGGGTTGTACGTGTTAGAGTAGGGTTGTTGGTGTTACTGCCCCTGTTAAAGTTGTTGACTTAGTTAACTGATTCGGGGTTGGCAGAGCACTGAGAGTAGGGGTGCTCTCCGCCACAGTATACACAAGCTACCTGGGACGGTTGCAGTGGTATGTTGTTTCAAGGAAGGGTCAGTCCTTTTACCATGTTGGTGAGAGATGATACTTGAGTGGTGAGATCAGTCATAGCATCTAATTCATGTATTCCAGCAATAGTTCTGGATGGTGTGGCTTCGCCTGCTTGCCATTGATGGCTATTCATTGCCATGCACTCTAATAGTTTATGAGCCTCTTCATAAGATTTCATCAAAATGGATCCATCAGATGAAGCGTATACGATTGATCGTGTTTGTCCATCGAGGCCTCTATAGAATGTTTCTTGCTGGACCCATTCACACAGTCCGTGTTGTGGGCACCTTCTGAGAAGGTCTTTAAACCTGTCCTAAGCTTCATATGTGGATTCACCTAACATTTGTTGGAAGTTGGTGATGTCTCCTCTGAGTTGGGCGTTCTTAGTAGGTGGGAAGAACTTGAGCAAGAATGTTACTCCCTAGATCATTCCAGGAGGTGATTGAATTGGTTAGTAAGTTGTTAAGCCATGTTCGAGCCTTGTCCAGAAGAAAGAATGGGAATAATTTAATCTGAACGGCATTGGGGGTGACTCCTGAAATGACGAATGAGTCGTACACCTCCATGAAAGCCTTGAGGTGTAAATGAAGGTCTTCAGACTGGATCCTCCAAATTGTCCGGCTGCATTCAGCATTTGAATCATGACACCTTTAATCTTAAAGTGCCCTGCATTAAAGGTCAGGGTGTGATAGCCGAATTCAACTTGTTTAAGTCAAGAATCCCAAATTCCATGATAGCTTTGTTCAGATCTGAATTTGGAGGTGGAGGGATCGGATTATCTCTGTTTATTGTTTGTGGCTCCCTTTGTTCCTGATCATGATTAACCTGCATTCCGCCATGCTTGCGGAGTCAAAAAGTTGACTTCTTCGCTTATGCTTCCTACGCCTTTTCTTGTAAGTGCTCCTGATCATGATAAAGTTGTCCTGATGCTATAGCATTGTATCGGCTATGTTATGCGCCTTTTTCATAAAACCTCAAAACTTATTCTCTTCTTAGCACATGTTTAGGATAAATGTGAGATTTATCCTTAAGTTCCCTATATAATGAATTAAAGCCTTTTTGCTCAGATTGAATGCAGTTAAACTCATATTCACCATACAATACAGTCATATAATATAGGGAAAACATGGCATAAATAGCACTCATCAGTTTGCCTTTTGAAAGAAAAGACATACTTGTAGTTCTTCTTGCGAAAGGGACGGAAAAGATTGTATGCTTTTACTTGGCTTATAATTTGTAATATTTTGTTTTTGCTATGTAAACTCTTATGATTGTTAAAATTTATTTTTATGATATACAAGTATTTTTATTTTCTAATTTTCAATATTTTTTTATCTTATTTTTTTTGATTTTTTTTTTTAAAAAATAAATTGGAATTTGCGAGGAAAAGTATTCCCCTCGTAAATCCCGGAATTTGCGAGGAAAAGAATTCCCTTGCAAATTCTGGAATTTGCTAGGGAATAGTATTTCTTCGCAAATCCTGAAATTTGCGAGGAAAATTCTTCCCTCCCAAATTTTGAAATTTGCAAGGGAAAAAGGCATGTTTTCCGTCGCAAAGTGATTTGCGAGGCCAATTTTTACACGGACAGTTTTCCGTCGCAAACCAATTTTGCAACGAAAAATGCTTGTTTTGCGACAGAAAAGTTTCGCCGCAAAACAATGGTTTTTTTTTGTAGAGAAACAGCTGGTGTAAGCGGCTAATAAAACTAATTTTTTGAAATAAAGCAAACCCAATCATCAGTATTCTGAAATGATCATTTAAACATCTGTTTGTGGAAGCTAATGTGCATTATCACTGCTAGCGATATTTCCAGGAAACCCAACAAATGAGATCAAGGAGGGCAATTAAGATACCTGAAGAAAAATCAGGCGATGATGACAACAATGTCGAGAAGCAACAGCTACATGGACCAGCAGGCTCACGGCAACAAGGAGGAGGAAGCCAAGAGAAGTAGAAGCAGAACACTGGCATCAAATTGATATTATATAGCTCACCCCACTGATGTATGTTCTTCCCCGCTCGAGCTCGATTCCATATCGAACAATTAGAACTACAAAATCAATTCAATATAAACCCCATTTGACCACGAAGTAGGTTTCAAGTTTCAAGTTTTCATCCTTTTCTTTTTTGGCTTAAAGTTGAAATTGTTAGTTCTCTATGGGTTTTGATGATAACTAACAATTGTAAACACAAGATGAAGTTTGTCTTTGGTAAGTTGAAAAACTTACTGTCAAAGGAAAACTCGAGTTTTGGTTTGAAAACTCGAGTTTTGACTTGACAGAGAATAGCTCAATTTTAATGAACTAAGCAAAACTCTAGTTTCCATTCAAAAACTCGAGTTTTGGACTTACAGAGAGCACTCCAAGTTTTTCACACCTAGACAAAACTCCAGTTTTCGTAGAAAACTTCAGTTTGCATAATACGAGACTCTTCAATATTTTCTCGAAGAAGATAAAACTCCGTTTCCATATAGAAACTCGAGTTTTGGTCATACGAAGTCTCCAACATTTTGGGCTTATGCAAACTCCAGCTTTCAGTTTGCCATGAGTTTTCTAAGTTTTCCAAGTTTTTATGAAAACTCGAGTTTAGATTTGGAAACTCGAGTTTGCACTTGACAGAGAGTTCAAGTTTTACTCAGTTTGTGAAAACTCCAGTTTTGTCTTGGCATAGCTTTTCTAAGGTTTTCATATTTGAAAGGAAACTCGAGTTTAGTTTTGGAAACTCGAGTTTTGGCCAAGCAGAAAGCTTTGCTCTTTTTCAACGTTTTTGAAAACTCCAGTTGGGAATGAAAACTTTAGTTTTGAGGTTTTTGACTTAAACTCATTTTTCATATCAAGAGTCCAAAACTCGAGTTTGTAATTGGAAACTCGAGTTTTCCTCATATTCAAAAATATGGTCCAAAGCTCAAATTGCGACATTCCCCTCTAGAAGAAGGAAACTCGAGTTTTGCTATTAGTGCACAGTGACAAACTCCAGTTTTGATAAACAAACTCAAGTTTGTGTCGCTGAGTTTGAAATTCAAAACTGACGAATTTGTGAAATCTTCATGATTGATCCCAATACTTATTAACATCACTCATTACTATTCTTAACTATGTTTAATCAGTTTGTTAGTGAGTTTCAGATGGTTTAGAAGATATTAAATGAAGATTTGAACAAAAGCAAGACGTCAGCACATTAAATGCAAAGTCCAGAAATCTTGCACCCTTTTGGACAATCATTCTACACACGTTGCAAAGGGATTAATGTCTGCTTTCCTTATGCGTGGCTGCTTCTTCCAACGGATCTATTACAAGGAAAGTCAACACTAATCCTCTGGACAAAAGGAATTAACTGAAGAGTAGAGAGAGAAGATACCAAAGTGCCTCCAACGGATAGATTAATGCACCAACGGTTATAATGGAGATTGCAACGGTCATTTAATGATCTCTTTGTATAAATAGAGTTGCATTCAATTCTTCTCAACAACCAATCTGCTGAAAACGAATTGCATTCAAGTTTACCGACTACTCTTTCAGTTTTCACTTGTAAAGTATCTTTTGATACATTGATCTTCAGTGATTATATTTATCCACTCTCAGGGAGTTCGTTTATTGAAATTCATTTATTGTAAGTATCTCAAGTTAGGGGACTTGGAGATTGGGATATTGATTGCAACTTGTAAGGGGGAGTAAGTTCTAGTGAGAGAATTACTCTAGAGTTACAGAGTGTGTAATCAATTGAGATAATGAAATCCCAGAGTGTCTGGGGACTGGACGTAGGTCAAGAGATTAGACCGAACCAGTATAAATTCCTTGTGTCTTGCTTCTCCTTTCTCTTCTCTGTTATACCTTGTTTTTAGTGTTCAAAAATAGAGCTTTAGAAAAGAATTTTTATAATCCCCAATTCACCGCCTCTTGGTGATTAAGCTCCACTTTCAGAAACGGTTGACACTGTAAAAACGCATGCTTTTACTTAGTTTATGTTCCTGCACGGCATTTCTACCCGTTTTTGCTCAGGACAGTTTTTACTTAAGTTTCTACACATAAGGCCCTAGTAAAAACGTAGAAACGTACGTTTTTATGTTTTTACATTAGTTTTTGACAACATTGTTTATGACAATAAACTATGAAATGCAACACCTATGACTCCCTAAAGCGAGGCCATATTTGGTCCAATTACAAGAAAGAATGGAAAGATAATTTGGGCTCTTATTTGGGCATGATTTTCAGCCCAAATCAAGAAAGGAAAGAAGGAAATTTGGATTTTTATTTGGGTTATGGACTTTGGTCCAAAATAAATGAGGAAGAAAACCATTTAGACCTTTGAAAGCAAGAAAAAGCAAGAATGAAGGAAACAATTTGGGCTCTTGTTTGGGCTAGGGATCTCAGCCCAAAATTAAGAGGAAAGAAATGAAAATTGGACCCTTGTAATGGGCCATAGGTTTCGGCCCAAGAAAAGAGAAAGTCAATGAGATAAGTCTTCAAGCCGTTTGACACTCGTCTAAGCCCAACACCTCACCAACACATAAATCACACACACTCCTTCCCCCTTCATCTCCATGCTAACACTACTATAAAAAATAGCTTTTACTTTCCTAAGAGACGTCCCATTTTGAAAAAGTGAAGTAAAAAATAAAGGTGGTGGTATTTTTATAATTATGTGGAAGATTTTAGTGTCCTAATTTTAAAAAAGGACGCCAAAAGTGACTTTTGACATCCTAATTTGAAATTGGGACGCCTAAAGAAGGGACTTTTGGCGTCGTAATTTAAATTTAGAACGTAAAAAAGAACCCCAATTAATATTTTTGGTGTCCTAAATTGATTTTAGGATGCCAAAAGTAATTTCAAATTTTCTCATCTGTCATTTTGTTTTTTTTGATCTCGCGCTCCAACTTTCATTTCACACCCATTCTCGCACTCCAACTTTCATTGCACACCTGCATCTTCTCTCCATCCTTTCATTCCCAAAACCAAACCCTTGCGTGTCCTTTTGTCTTCGTGCTGAGAATCTTGCATTCGTGCTTTGTTCACTGCCCCTTGTCCGTGCTTCATCCGTCATCCCCTATCCGTGCTCTATCCGTTGTCCCCTGTCTGTGCTCCCTCATCCTCGTATTTTGATTCTCACATCTGTGCTCTACCCGTATTCCAATTCAGGTCAACTAACTCTCTTGACTCCGACCTCACTTGCATTTCTAGATTGTTAGATATGGAATTTTTGGATCTGTAAATCTAATTGTTAGATCTTGAGTTCTTGGACCTGTAAGTCTGATTGAAATTTTTGGGTTGTTAGTCTAATTATTAGATGTGAATATTTTGGATATGTTAGTCTATTTGTTACATCTAGAATTATTGGATCTATATTATCTAGATCTGCTTATCGAGTTCTATCTGCAACACATTTTTGGATCTGGTTCTTCCTTCCTCAAATACACGTTTGCATTGGTTTTTTTTTAAAAAAAAAAAAAAAAAACTTACGGCATCATAAATTTGTTTTGGGACTCCATAAGTCTCCTTTATGGTGTCCCAATTTTTTTAAGGACACTGTATCTTAAATTTATTACGTCCCTGGAATAGACGTCCCTTTATTTTTGGACGTTAAAAACATTATTTGTAGTAGTGTAAACACACACAACACATACACCAATTCACTCTTCAAACATTTACACAATTCCCCTTTCTACCCCCTTCATAAATCGTTCCCCTTTCTCACATACACACACATGTACACACACAAACATGACACATTTTCTTCTTCCTTCCTTGGTCGACACATGTCACACATGCAAAATAACACACACACACACACACACACACACAAAACACTTCAGCCTCCTTCCTTCATTCAATTTCAGCTGATCCTCTCATCTCTCATTCCACGAAACTTCCTCTCCTTCCAACAACTCCAAAATCTTCTCTCCTCTTCTCCCAAAAACCGACGGTTTCCCCTCCTTTCCAAGTACCAAAACCCTTCTCCTCTCCAAACACAGACATTTCCTTCATCCATTCCCTCCCTCACGGTCAACCTCTCCTCCTCACTCATCATGGAAAGATTGATGAGTAAGTTGCAAGTGTATTTGCAATTGCTCCTTCTATCTTCTTGCATGTTGAGATTGATGAGAAATAACCAACATGCATGTGGATTTTTATAGGTTAGACGGAGAATTTGAAGAAGGAAAAGTGAAGAGAAAGTGATCACAAGAACAAGATCAAAGGCTAGTGGTAAGATCTCAATCTTCCTCTTAACATTTTGAAGTTTCTTGGTTTGAAACCTAAAACTTGGTCTGAACCAAAACTCATGAAACCAAAATGATTTTCATAAATTTTAAGGTTTTCAATGAGTTTATCATGAAAAATGGAGTGGAAATAAGGTGGAAAACAATTTTTGGAAATAAAGGATTAAAGGAGCACAGTTGCAAAACTTTCAATTTTTGAATTTTTAGAGGCAATCGTCTTGTGTGAGGTTTTTGATTAAGGGGTTCACATTACATGCTTATAAGCATGTAATTATTAGGTGATAAGCATATTTTTTTTAATTTTTATATATATTGTATTTATTTAAATTTAAATTATATGTTGCTTTACGATATTTTTTTGCACCCGGTTTCTCAAATTAATTAATTTTCATAATAATGGTGTTACGTATAAATGCGAACTGAAAAGTAATTAATTTGAGAAACTGGGTGCAAAAAAATATCAGAAAGCAGCATATAAATTAAATTTAAATAAATACAATATATAAAAAAAATAAAAAAAAAATGCTTATAAGAGGTATAAGCACCTAAACATTACATGCTTATAAGCATGTAATGTGGATTCTTGATTAAGTAAATGGATTCCAAAAATTTTAAAAATTTCTAGATTTGTAGTTCGCACGAAGAGCTTTAATTTGATAGGTAGTTTGTAAATTTTAGAGTTTTGTACAAGAAGATATGATTTTTACAAACTAACCTAAGTTTCTTGAAAGTTAAATATTGGCAGTTAACTTGAGGACAATTTTTAAATATGTAAACGAAGTCCATAAATTATGAAACTTTTTAGATGTGTAATAGACACATAGAGCTTTGATTTGATGGGTTGTTTGTAATTTCTAGAGTTTTGTATAAAGAGTTATGAACTCTACAAAATGACATAAACTTCTAAACGTTCATACTGGACAGTAAGGGAAGTTTTGAAAACTAAGAAAGACTTGATGTGTTGTTACTATTGGTGTTATTTTTCTGTGAAAATAGACTTTGTCATGGAACATGTGAGTTTTGGAAGCACACTGATAAGTGCAGAATATGCCATGTTTTCCCTAGAGTTTATGACTAAATTGTATCACGAATAAGAGCGTAAAGTGCAAATAATTCAAGCAATAAGGCAGTTATTCATGATTTAAGGAACTGAGGGATGGACACCATGTACATCTGCAAAACATGCGCTAAGGAAGAAAAGCAAGTTACATTGTCTCTAAGAGAAACACACAGCAGAGCTGATACTATGCTATAGCGGTCCAAAAGCAGCTTGTATGGCAACCAAAGGCATAAGGAAGCTATAGCAACGTAAAGGACGCAATGCTATGCGACATATTTTCTAACCTATTTATCTAGTTGATTTCAGGAATAGAAATAAAAGGGCGAAGCCAACACTATAGATTGCAAATACACAAGAAGATACGGAGGATCGAAAAGGAAAGATTTGAAGAATCCCGTAGGATCAACAGAATCAATCTACAAACAGAAGATATGACATATCACAACAGATTTGGAAAGTCCTAGCTAAGCCTAACTTGCATCACACGGAAGTCTGGATATAAAAAGGACTCAGGAAGTCAACCCAAGAGAGCCGGAAGAGAGCCAACACGAGAATAAACATTCCGCCGACACAAGAGAAAAGCAAAAAGGTTTCACTACCATAAGAATTCCAGGATAACCCAACATCCTTCCTCACAGCAAGACGGAGGGAAGAAGACGTGGAGCAGTGACGTGACAGGGCTTCATCCACACCGTCGGAACGCCGTCAAGCTTTCTGTTGTACATTTACCTTTCATAGTTAGAGCATGGGTCATTATGTTTTCAACTGTTTTTTGTTTCCCTTATCAGTCATGAACTAACTCTCTGATGGCTGAACAAGGATGAATCTTTAAGCGTGTATGAACCCAGTTGCAAGTTTTTAAGTAAAGATTCTATTTGCGTATTAGTAGATTAATTACTAGTCGGTTAGAGGAATCTAAGGGCTAGATCTGTGGTATCGGCTTACTGGCAAGGAGTCGAGGCTAGACTCTAAGAAATAGTGTTTGCTAGGCCGCCGGTGTAAGGCGTGACCTATTTATTGTAGGCTTCAGGAATGGGTCTATCTCTCATAACCAGTACACCTTGAGAATAATGCAGATAAAAGCTAGAAAGTTGTCATATGAATATGGAAGGAGTATAGTTAATATCAAATGTATCGGATGCGGAAGCTTTGGTAGATCATAGGGGTGGGTTAATCAAATAGCTTTGCAGTTAGTATCCGTCTTTGTAGCAATTGCGAGAAGCATACGACGAGATGCTATAGCATTGGGTAAGGCAACTGGGGGAAGTATGCACTTAAAGAGGAATCTGAGTTCAGCCCAATCTCTCGCTGATAATCTCGTCCATTTACTTTGTTAAATTCTGTTTTCTAGGATAATCACCAAAAACCTCTCAAACCCATTACATCTACCTTCTAGTTACAACTATCATAGCAATTGAGCGTCACTCTCTGGTATCTCAGTCTCTGTGGGACGATACTTTACTTTCACTTTATTACTTGTTCGACTGGTTCACTTGCCATCAAGGAAATCGACCAACAGGTTTTTGGCGCCGTTGCCGGGGACTGTTGATACCCTTATTGACAACGCCACTTTTGCTTAATTGTTGTGATTTATGTAACACAAACGCTCATTTCTTCTGTTCTTGATTTTCAGGTACATTCTGTAGTGCATGCGCAATTCGCCGTTAGTCAACTTAGAGCCTTACGATCCGGAGATAGAACGCATGTACAAACAAAGGCGCAAGAGGCAAAAGCGAAGAAGTCAACTGTTTGACTCAGCAAGCATGGCGGATATGCCGATTAATCCAGAGCAGCATCAACGCGAGCGATCTTTGCGAACGGAGACAACCAGGTCCATCCACCTTCAAACCCAAATACCCACAAGGCCATTATGGAGTTCGGAATACCAGATCTAAACAAACTAAATTCGGCGATCACACCGCCAACATTCAATGCAGGGCACTTTGAAATCAAGGGTGTCATGATTCAGATGCTGAATGCAGCCGGGCAATTTGGAGGACTTCCATCCGAGGATCCACACCTGCACCTCAAGACCTTCATGGAGGTGTGTGATTCCTTCGTCATTCCAGGAATCCCATCCGATGCTGTCCGAATTAAATTATTCACATTCTCACTAAGGGACAAGGCTCGGACATGGCTCAATAACCAGCCTGCAAATTCCATCACCACGTGGAATGATCTTGGGAGTAAGTTTTTGCTCAAATTCTTTCCACCTACTAAGAACGCTCAACTCAGAGGGGATATCACCAACTTCCAACAAAAAGCTGGTGAATCCACCTACGAAGCTTGGGACAGATTTAAAGATCTCCTCAGAAGATGCCCTCAGCATGGTCTATGCGAATGGGTGCAGTTAGAAACATTCTACAAAGGGCTCGATGGCCAAACACGATCCATTGTAGACTCTTCCTCAGGAGGATCCATCCTGATGAAATCTTATGAAGAAGCTCATGGTCTACTGGAGCGTATGGCCAAGAACAGCCATCAGTGGCCAGCCGAAAGGGCTACAACGGCCAGAACTGTTGCAGGAATACATGAATTGGATACTATGACTGCCCTCACGGCTCAAGTATCATCTCTAACCACTATGGTTAAAGGACTGACCCTTCCACCAAGCAACACTTCACTACAACCACCTCAGGTAGCTTGTGGATATTGTGGCGGAGAGCACTCTCACTCTCAGTGCTCCACCAACCCTGAATCTGTAAATTTCGTCAACAACTTCAACAGGGGAAGTAACACCAACAATCCGTACTCGAATACATACAACCCTGGTTGGAGGCAGCATCCTAATTTCTCATGGAGCACCCAAGGTCCACAAGCGGCGGGACAAGCATCGGGTCCACAATACTTAAACCAAGCATCAAACCCGCCAGGGTTTACCCAGCCAGCAAGGCAGCAGGGCAGTGACGCAGACACTCAGAATTCTATGTTTACCTTTCTAAAAGAATACATGGTAAAAAATGATGCAGTCATTCAGAATCAACAGGTAACCCTGAGGAACCTCGAGAATCAAGTGGGATAACTAGCTACCGCACTTAACAACAGACCCTCAGGATCCCTGCCCAGTGACACTGAAGTTCCCAAGATCCAAGGAAGGGAAGAAGTCAAACTTATAGAGCTCCGAAGTGGTAAAAGCTTAAAATCCAGACAGGCAACCAATCAACCTATGGTTGCCACCAGTCCGCATTATGAGAAAGAAAGGACTGAATGTACGAAGCAACTCCGTGAAGATGAGCAGAGTCCACCAAGCCTACCACAACCAAATCTCAGCACAGCCACATTGCCTCCAGAGGCAGCATTGAGAGATCACGCGCAACACCCAACAACAAATGCTACCGCATCACCATCAAGGCACAACCGCGACCTGGGTGTCTCAACGATGCCAAGGCAACCCCCTCCTTTCCCATAAAGGTTACAGAAACAAGGCCAAGAGAGACAATTCAAGAAATTCCTCGACATGTTGCGACAATTGCACATCAATATTCCTCTGGTGGAAGCCCTGGAATAGATGCCCAGTTACGTAAAATTTATGAAGGAAATTCTGTCAAAAAAGAGAAGGCTGGAAGAGGTCGAAACCGTAGCATTAACCCAAGACTGCAGTGCTAGGCTAACAAGCCGGCTACCTCCAAAATTAAAGGATCCTGGCAGCTTTACAATCCCATGTGCCATTGGACCTCATTACTCTGGGAAGGCTTTGTGTGATCTGGGAGCCAGCATAAACCTCATGCCCATGTCAATCTTTAAACAATTAGCAGTTGGGGAAGCCAGACCCACAACAGTTACACTGCAACTCGCCGACCGCTCCATAGTTCTACCAGAAGGAAAAATAGAAGATGTACTGGTTAAGGTAGACAAATTCATCTTCCCTGTAGACTTCATTATCCTGGACTTTGAAGCAGATCGGGAAGCCCCAATTCTACTAGGCAGACCATTCATGGCAATGGGGCATACGCTGATTGATGTGGAGAGAGGAGAGCTCACTATGCGCGTAAATGACGATCAGGTCACCTTCTCAATCCTTAAGACTATGATAGTCGAAGATCAAGCTGAGAAGTACCTAACTCCTGAAGGTGACGACAAAAGATCTAAGGAAGTAGGAATCTATCCTGCACTTCTACAGCATTAAAATTGCTATAGCAAAGTCTGGCTGAAGACTTTAAAGCAAGCACTATTGGTTGGCAGCCCTAGTTCAAAAAAAAACCAGAGCAGGACCAGCAAGTTCCATGTTATAGCAGTCTACAAGGCAATAGGACATCAGAACTACAACACAGAAGGGCCCACGGAACGCTAGTAAGGTACGCTTCCACTGCTACAATAACTCTTAGGTGCATTAGATTTGATAGGCCAAGTAGGTGGGCCCATTAAAAAACTAAGTTTTACTCCGAGTCCACTGAGTCGTGACAGTACACATTCAAACGTCCACCTTTATCTCACCACTCACAAACCTTCCACCCTCCCGCGTCTTTTCATACCCACACCAACCTTCCATCTCCCTCCTTTAACCACTATCATGCCGAGGACCCTGAAAACGACGAGGCTCCACCAGGCGCCCCCACTGGTCCGACCCCGTCGTCATCCTGACCCACCGCCGGCACCAGCCGCCGCAGCTCTAGTTCCCACCTCATCATCGTCTTCCTATTCCTCCGACTCTTCGTTCTCCCAGGGCTCTGCTTACGACCATGACAAGGCCTATATGATCTCAAATGCCCACCTTTACTGGCGGCATGATACCGACACCAACACCCCACACCGATTCAGTAAGCGTCTCCATATGCTACGCACATAACTTAAGACCATCCACGGGGACCCACGCGCTTTCTCCGCCGCCCACCGTCGAGGTCCGCTGATATCCCTTTCTCTCTCATCATCCCATTCGGGATCCCGGTCGTCACGGGGGTGGACTCGTCGGCTGAAGAGGACACCGCCAGCAGTACCCCTGCTCCTCCTGCTCCTGCCCCATAGTTTCCCTTTCTTTTTCCTGTTTTTATTTTATTTTCCCTTGTCTACTTTACACTTTGCTAATGCCCTGGGCGTGTGCCCTAGGGCTATTTTGTGAATGCTGTTAATATGTTTATGTTGCCCTCTTTTTTTTTCCCCCGCCCCCTTGATTATGCCTCTACGTATTTCTTAATTTTCTTGACTGTTCATTCAGCAATGAGGGCATTGCATCATTCAAGTGTGGGGGAGGGGTTAATTCTTTGATCTGCTAACTGATTGCATGTAGGACTAATCTGATCACTCTAAATACTTCTCTGCATTTAGTTTTTAGCATTGAAAAATTTGGAAACTTGCATAATAGAGCATGAATGGAATTTCGTAGCAATAGAAGGAATGCCTGTATAATGGAGCGATTCAAGATTGCCTAGGAAAATCTAAACCTTTAGGCTTGGGAAATTGGCAATGCTAGCTAATCTGATGCGGAGTAAAGTGAAAGTGAGGGCGTTTAAAAAAGGGAAACGCCCAATGGAAGAATTGAATTGAGCCTAGTTGTTACATATTTTAGAGTGCAGGTCTGCTAGTCCACGTTTGATCCTTGATTTGTCTTAGTTCTTTGATATACTATCTGGCAATTAAGTTTTAAGTTCGGATGAAAAAGGCATTCATGTCATACTCATCAACCCCATACACAAACCAGATATCTTTACCTATACATAGCCACATCATTCAGCCGTTGTGTTATGCTATAGCAGAATAAGGTGGATAGATCCAAGTAGAAAATGGGCAAAATGCTACAGCAGAGTGCTTCTCCAAAAAAAAACCTGATTAAAGAAAGGAAAAAGATTGGGCACAAAGAAAAAGCAAGAAGTACAAGGGTAAGCACTCGGCCGAAATCAAAGAAGATTGACCCACCGAATCTGCTATAGCATTCGCGGAACCAAATTTGCCCCCTCTTTAAACACCTGCCTATCCTCACCCTTGCAACCCACAAAGTCCTTTTAACGAACGTACACTCAGGTGCTAGCGAGCAATCTTAGAACTTTGACAAGGCTATGGAACTTCTGGGCTTGTATGGCAAGAGAGAAATTAAAATTTCTAGGGAGAAAGAGCGCAAACACTAAACTTGAGAGCCCCTTTTAGACTTCTCCACCGAAGCAATACCACGCATCTTGAGCCGTTAGTGTTGAGCAGTGGGATTGCCAAAAGGGGACGATAACCAAAGGCAGTTGAGTAAAGCAAAAGTTATACAGGCAAGAAGACTATGGCTATGACCCTCTGTTCGCTTTATTTTATTTTGCCTAGGAGTGCAAAAAGCTAAGTGTGGGGGTATTTGATAAGTGCAGAATATGCCATGTTTTCCCTAGAGTTCATGACTAAATTGTATCACGAATAAGAGCGTAAAGTGCAAATAATTCAAGCAATAAGGCGTTTATTCATGATTTAAGGAACGAGGATGGACACCATGTACATCCGCAAAACATGCGCTAAGGAAGAAAAGCAAGTTACATTGTCTCTAAGAGAAACGCACAAACGGAAGGCGATACTATGCTATAGCGGTCCAACAAAGCAACTTGTATGGCAACCAAAGGCATAAGGAAGATATAGCAACGTAAAGGACGCAATGTTATGCGACATATTTTCTAACCTATTTATCTAGTTGATTTCAGGAATAGAAATAAAAGGGCGAAGCCAACACTATAGATTGCAGATACACAAGAAGATACGGAGGATCGAAAAGGAAAGATTTGAAGAATCCCGTAGGATCAGCAGAATCAATCTACAAACAGAAGATATGACATATCACAACAGATTTGGAAAGTCCGGCTAAGCCTAACTTGCATCACACGGAAGTCTGGATATAAAAATAACTCAGGAAGTCAACCCAAGAGAGTCGGAAGAGAGCCAACACGAGAATACACATTCCGCCGACACAAGAGAAGAGCAAAAAGGTTTCACTACCACAAGAATTCCAGGATAACCCAACATCCTTCCTCACAGCAAGACAGAGGGAAGAAGACGTGGAGCAGTGACGTGACAGGGCTTCATCCACGCCGTCGGAACGCCGTCAAGCTTTCTGTTGTACATTTACCTTTCATAGTTAGAGCATGGGTCATTTTGTTTTCAACTGTTTTTTGTTTCCCTTATCAGTCATGAACTAACTCTCTGATGGCAGAACAAGGATGAATCTTTAAGCGTGTATGAACCTAGTTGCAAGTTTTTAATTAAAGATTCGATTTGCGTATTAGTAGATTAATTACTAGTCGGTTAGAGGAATCTAAGGGCTAGATCTGTGGTCTCGGCTTACTGGCAAGGAGTCGAGGCTAGACTCTAAGAAATAGTGTTTGCTAGGCCGCCGGTGCAAGGCGTGACCTATTTATTGTAGGCTTCAGGAATGGGTCTACCTCTCATAACCAGTACACCTTGAGAATAATGCAGATAAAAGCTAGAAAGTTGCCATAGGAATATGGAAGGAGTATAGTTAATATCAAATGTATCGGACGCGGAAGCTTCGGTAGATCATAGGGGTGGGTTAATCGAATAGCTTTGCAGTTAGTATCTGTGCTGTAGCAATTGCAGAAGCTGTACAGTACATATGCTATAGCATTGGGTAAGGCAACTGGGGGAAGTATGCACTTAAAGAGGAATCTGAGTTCAGCCCAATCTCTCGCTGATAATCTCTTCCATTTACTTTGTTAAATTCTGTTTTCTAGGATAATCACCAAAAACCTCTCAAACCCATTACATCTACCTTCTAGTTGCAACTATCATAGCAATTGAGCGTCACTCTACGGTATCTCGGTCTCTGTGGGACGATACTTTACTTTCACTTTATTACTTGTTCGACTGGTTCACTTGCCATCAAGGAAATCGACCAACACACACCATTTGGATTTTTGTGCATTTAAATATGGATTTTCAAAGTTTAATGCAAATTCTAGAAATTTGGGGATGAGTCCAAAAATGGTTTAAAAGGGTGATTGAAATATATACGTTAAAATACTAAAGGCAGAATGGGATTAACATGATAATTAAGACCCTTTTATCATGTTTAAGTACAAGTATTAAATACTGTTTGTTATCCTAAAATTATAGAAATTCCTGAGTACTTGAGCACCGCAAACAAGTTGGATAAACTTGGTTGTTGAGTTGCTATGCAGACAGGTAATAACTATAATCCTCTATGACATGTATATGCTTATATGTTGATTTTCCATGATTGTGGATTGTGTCTTGTACACGTGGTTGTTTATATTAAGTGTTTCTGTTATTTGGCCAATAGCAATTGTCTTCCTATGTGCTGAGGAACTCGGAACCGGTAAGATTCTCCGTTTGTATATTTTCCTATGTGTTGAGGAACTCGGGATTGATAAGTCCTGCGTCTGCAAATTTTTCCTCAGGGTGAGGAATTCGGGACTTGTAGGGACCTGTGTTTACTTTCCTAGCACTATGAAATTCGGGACTCATAGGGTCCTGTGTTTATTTTCCTAGCACTATGGAATTCAAGACTAGTTCGATCCTACGTTGTTGGACTTGTAGGGTTTATTTGCAGTTAACATAACATATATGATTTACTGTTTATTGTTGCTGTGCGTTTATGCTGAATGTTAAATTGCTTTTCCTGAATTGTGGTTTTTAATTATCATATATTGTATTCACTATGCATAAAG
The DNA here is from genome assembly GCA_019022615.1 of Acacia melanoxylon. Lineage (NCBI taxonomy): Eukaryota > Viridiplantae > Streptophyta > Magnoliopsida > Fabales > Fabaceae > Acacia > Acacia melanoxylon. The sequence continues at coordinate 9,427,366 of JAFJYJ010000020.1, read as the reverse complement.
ATTAATATGTTACTCTAAGATTCAATTATGGATCTCAGACTTACATAAAGGCACATGTATTGGATCAGGCAAGAAGGGAAAAGCGGTGATATGAGGCGGGAAAAGAAGAAGGTGATACTCAGGAGGATTTTTTTATTTTTGTAAATATTTGAATATTTTGGATGGGTTGTATAAAGATATTGTTTTTAAATTTTATAAAGGAGGAACGTATATTAAATATCCCTATGGGGATTAGTTTTACGTGTTACCAAGTGTATATTTTACATATATTATCAGTTACTCATTTATTCAAACCAGCTCCACATACTCTATTATTGCATTATACTCTGATATAGGACGGTAGTCATAAGAAAGTGTTACATAGCTTATTTATAAAGTTACCTGTTTTTTTCAAGGCATTACTTAATTAGATTTATTATTGTTGAAGTGATTTGATTTGTTACAACATTTGTACACTTATGTTTCATATTTGGTCCTAAAGCTCAAATAAAGGAAGAGGATTGTGTCAGACTCTTGATGTACACCTAACGTAAAACTCTGTTGAAACTTTTATGATATGGATCAACGAAGAAATTAAGCTGAAAAAAAGATACGTACTGGCTTCCATAGAACTTCTGGCAACAAGTTTGAAGTGATTGATAATTTTAGGAATTTCATCTATTCTTAGCCTTCTTGAGGTGTATATTGTGCAACATCAATACCTTTACTTCGAATTTGTGGAGCTGCTCCCTTGTCTATACAAGATATTGGGGCTTCCCCATTTGTCTGAAATTCTTTTCAAAATCTCAATTGTAAGTTCAAAAATTACGAACAGGTTCAAAAATATGAGGTAGTAGGGAAGAAAAAGAAGATACTAGGTATACAATATACTACATTCGATCCTTAATATAAAATTTACTTAACTAATTTGGGTGAATAAAGAAAATGAAATAAATTGGTTAGTATAAACAAATTAGACATGATGATCTCCCTAAAACACTCTTTATGTAACATCATATTATATATCGATTTATAAATTAGATAAATTAGTATAGAGAAAATGATGAATATAAGAGATAAAATGGATTGAGATCTTATATTTAAACCAAATATAACTTATATTATTTATAAATTAAAATAATTTGACTATTTTTATATAGTGATGCCAAATCAATTCCTCTGTACCAATTAAAAAACAAGTTGTTTGCTTAAAACAAAAAATTAACAATCAAACAATTTGTTTGATATTTTCTTTTTAGCTAAGCGTTTTTATTAAATAACAGTAATTTTTTAAAAGAAAATTAAAAACATAAAACAATATTAACATATTTTTCCAAGCTTCGTTTACCCTGTTTTCATTTTTGAAAAATCGCAGCCCTTCCCCAATTTTTCTTCTCAGCTCGCGCCATGGCCAGAGAAGAGCTTGAGTAGTCTCCAAAGCTCAACCTCGTGTACGTCGTCCCCTGGCCCTCTGGTCACGTGCTTAGTGCTCGCAGTCTTCTCCACTTGGTGTTTGTCATCTTTTTCACCCCGTGGTTCTTTGTCTCCAATCTCTCCTCCCTCCTCCTCGATCCTCAATTGGTGAGTCCTCGGCCTATATCATCTCTCCTTGTCTACTTAATTTAGGGGGTTTTTGAACTAAAACTTGATCTGTATCATTTAGTAGGTTTTTATGTCTACCATTTTTTTTTTGCTTGTGGTAATCCTTGTCCTTCCTGCATCAATTTCTGGGTGTCCTGTCTTTCACCAGCTACAACCATTGCTTATGTGTGTTGAGGTGTTTGTTGGTGGAATTTTCATTGAATCACAGACAATCCTGCAGTTTCTTAGATCCCTTAACTTATTTTTTTATATATATAAAATAGTGGTAAAGTGTGCAACCAGTTCTGTCGGACACTAAAGTGGGGACCTCTCCCAAGAAAGTTTTTTGCATTAACAAGGACTTGAAACTGAGACCTCTTGCTTAAACGACCAAAACCCCTTCCACTTAGGCCAACTCCCGCAGGTAGATCCCTTAACTTATGTAACTCTTGTTGATCACTTATTTTTAGTTGTTTGAATTCCTCTTTCAACTTGTTATAGGCCATTGACACTTATTGTTAATTAAATTTTTGTTGCTGTTCGATCACATGCTAATTTCCACTTGTATAATCATGCTTCTCACCCCGGAACCATGTTTGTATTTTAAAAGTTAAGGTAATTGAAAACTCCATAAGAACCTATGAATTTGTGGAAACTGTTGTTAATTTTATTATGTTATTAATAATATATTTTTAGGGAAAATTATAATAAAAAAATTAAGGAAAATAATATTTATTAAGAAGTACGATAAAAATAGTAATTATTTTGATGACAAAAAATTAAAAAATTAAAATAGAAAGACTAAATTGCCCTCAACCAGATTCCCTATATTCTCTTTAATTAAATCAGAATATAGAGTGATTGGTGGATACTGAATAATAGAGACAAATCAGAATCTGTTAAGTTAGCGTCTCTATTACACCAAAATCACCTCCCAATTACATACAAAACTCTAGATATAATCACCAAAAAAAAGAAAAGAAATGAAATCAATATTAGTGGATGATATAATCACCGAAATCGCCTCCCAGTTAACAACATAACACTTGGTTTCTGATGGACTCATATTGTACTTGTTAGGATTAGCAGAAGTTTTAGATTTACAGCCACGTACTGGTGATTTCTCTTCACCTTTCAGCCGTGATATACTATATGAGATGATCTTGGTTTGCTGTTTTGCAAGAATAAAGCTTGTGTTTTTCATGCTCATTGTTTTTGTAGGATTTTAATCATTATCCCCTTTCAAGAAGGATAATTCTTTATCAGGGAGACACAATTGCTGAGGATAAAACACTTGTAGGGTTTTGAAGATGTCTGAGTCTTCATCCAAAACAACTAATTCTTTTGTACAAACTCTTCCCTCAAATTTCGAAGCAAAACCACCTAGCTTTTGATCGAAAGTTTTAGGATATATTGATTTAAATCACTCTAGATATAAATCAATATATTGTTTCTACTTGATAGAAATTCACCTTGTAATTCATGATTTAGGAACTTGGACGATTAAATACTTTTCTTTTTTGGGTGATTATATCTAGAGTTTTGTTGTTGGGAGGCGATTCCAGTGTAGGGACGCTAACTTAACCAATTATGATTTGTCTTTTTTTGTCATTATTCATCAATCACTTCAAATTCGATTTAATTAAAAAGAATATAGGAAATTTGGCTTAAGTGCAATTTAGTCTTTCTATTTTAATATTTTAATTTCCGGTCCTTCAAAATAATTACCATTTTTATGGTCATTCTTGATAAATATTATTTTCCTTAGGTTCTTTATTATAATTTTCCCATATTTTTATTTTTTATTTAGTTGGCAAAAAAAGGAAAAATGACATAAAAATACTATTTAAACTATAAAAACTTCAAAATATCTACTAAATTAGGGAAAGGATAAATATGTAATATGATAAAAATCCGAAATTTTGAAGTTTAAGTGTTGACAATTTAAGTATATGAATTAGTAATTTGAGTATAGAGATTGACAACTTGAGCTCCCTAAATTGTCACTATTTATATCCAAATTGTTAATTGCTATATTTAAATTGTCATTTCCTATCCTTAAGTTGTCAATACCAATACTTTAAAATCTTATATTCCTACTTTTTGCTAATTTAAGAGATATTTTGGGGTTTTTCTAATTAAAAATGGTATTTTTCTGTATTTCTTTAAATATATTTACTTAGATTCATTATGTTTTTTTTTTTGCCAACTTTTTTTTCGTTTATATGTATTTTGCACTGATTCATTGAACTATGGCATTTTATGATGCCCACGGCTCTATACGTCCGCCCGCGCCCACTGAAAAATCGCCCCTGCCCATCCTATGGAAAAGAAGCCCAAAGAAAAATGGGTTCAACTGGGTTGGGCATTTTTACGGCCAGGGGCATCGAAAGCAGTATCTTGCGCCCTATCTTTAGCCATACCATTATATATATATATATATATATATATATATATATATATATATATTATATATATATATAAAAATAATATTATATATTTGTTATAAATTATATAACTTATTTGTATCAATATATATATACACACACACGTGAACGCATATATTCTTGAACACAATTTCTTCGTCGTTGATCATTTGATATATACACACTTGAACATATATATTACTTCTTATTTTGTAATGTAATTGTTGTTTTATTTTCTTCCTAGATCTTTATGACTTGGAGAAGGGGGAATGTAATGGTTACGGTTCTTAGGTTGGCTAGTGGTGGATGAAATAAGCAATTTGCAACCTTTAAAGTTTAAACTAAGGCTAAGAGCCTACAATTAATTGTTACTTTTTACACATAAATGATGTAATAACATGCTTTCTTTTTTGCTTTCTTGTAGGTGATTCTATATGCTTCATCCTTTTGACATTTTAGGGTCTTGATGTAACCTCTAGGAGTTTTGGATGTCTACCAGGCTTTAATTTCTATTTTTTGATGTCTTGTATTGAATGGATTATAAACTATTTTTTGATGCTTTGTTAAGACATATAGTTGTCTTTTTTATTTTAAGATTTAATTTGTAGACTTATATTGAATTATTCAAAAATGTAGAATTATAGATGTTATTTAATTTTTCAGTTACTTAAAATGTTTTTTTCACATAGGGTGTGGCGGACTGGCAGGGTATCGTCACTTAGGTATGAAAGAGCCGCTCTGCCCAGCCCATTATTGCCTTACCCAAAAATGCTAGTGCTTCCTTCTACCGGGCAGGGACGGGGCTGCATTTAGTGATCTTTCGGGCAGGGTCTGCCCTGCCCAACCCTGCGATGAACAACCCTGCATTGAACATGGACGCAAATCATACGAATTACCGAACAGTTCTCTGCCGGCTGCAAAACGTATGCACTAACGTCATCCGCAAATCAGTTGACGTTGAATTTCATTTTTCAGTGTGAATTTCGGTTCTATTCATACTGACTAGAGTTCGTGGTCGATTTTGAAACCATCAGAACGGCAACCTTAACCGAGAAAAATTATACCCGTATTTTGCACTGATTCATTGAACATGGACGCAAATCATCCGAATTACCGACTAGTCCTCTGCCGGCTGCAAAACGTATGCAATAACGTCATCCGCAAATCAGTTACGTCGGACAGTGGCGGTCAGGTCGACGTTTATTTTCATTTTTCAGTGTGAATTTCGGTTCTATTTATAGCCACTAGAGTTCGCCGTCGATTTTCAAACCATCAGAACGGCAATAACTTCACTTAGAAAATTTATACCCGTAGTTTTATGCAGAAATGGCTCCTGAAGCTGCCGCTATTCCTCTTCTTACACCTTACAAGATGGGCAATTTCAATCTATCCCATAGGTATTCATACTCTCTACTAATTACTTCCATTTTTCTGCTGTAAACTCATGCGGTTCAAGTGTCTGTTAGAAATCCCAGTTGAACAGTGGCTCTGATCATGATGTAAATCTTACTTTGAAATCACAAATTTTGGAATTTGTTCTACTTTTTTGCCAGAAATAATATTCCTCATGTCCTTATATTCTATTGTGCAGTAAGAAAAATCACTTGCATATATGATTAATGTTGTGTGCTGGAAGCCTGGAATATATGGCTCAGGAAAATTGCCCCTGGGATTGGTCATATTTGATTACTATAACAATTAGTTGAACATTCAGTGATTTTTAAGTTGAAATTTGGTTGTCTTTTGCTATACAGAGTTGTTTTGGCTCCACTGACTAGAACGAGATCTTACAACAATGTTCCTCAGCCGCATGCTATCTTGTATTACTCTCAGCGAACTTCCAAAGGGGGTCTTCTGATAGCCGAAGCTACTGGGGTTTCTGACACTGCTCAAGGGTAATTTGTGTACTTTTTAATTATTAATTTTAATTTTATCCCCGTTTGCTAGGAATTCTAACAAAGTGTTTTTTTCCCCTTTTCAATGTAAAGATATCCCCAAACACCGGGTATATGGACAAAAGAGCAAATGGATGCATGGAAACCCATTGTGGATGCTGTTCATGCTAAAGGTGGTATATTCTTTTGTCAGATTTGGCACGTTGGAAGGGTTTCAAATTCAGGTATTTCCTTGCTAAGTTTATTCCCTGCTCTGGAAAAGTGGCTAGAAAATTATGTGTCTTTTCACTTGAATGTACTGAGGAGAATTTCGGAATGTTCCAATCTATAATGGCTGAGAATGGCCTAAAATACATTGTATGTCAATTAAATCAACACACTTGATGGGAATGGTTATGTTGTATACCTTCTACTGTCTTCTTCTCTACTACCTGTTGTTTAAGTCTATGGATTTTTACCATAACAAGTGTGGTTTTCAGTTTCCACTATACATTAGTTTCTACTTCCAGAATGCAAAATTATAAATGCGCCATTACTGCAAAAAATTTGGTAACCAAGAGAAAACCTGATTGATCAAGATATTATGCACGCTCAATGGCAAAACAGTTCGTGGAGATATTGTTGGTTAAAGTGTAATGTGTTGAAGGATCTTTGCTTTACACACACACACACACACATGTTTTCTTTTTTCTTTTTTGTCAAAATATATATACATGTTTTCTATGACCTCAATTAAATCATTTCTAGCAAAGCACTTTCCTTGAAGAATCTGTTTACTCCTCCCAATATGAAAAATAAATTAAAAGGGTTCAACATCAGAAACTTTTTCTGTTGTGGTTAAAAGCTTAATAGTGCTCCCTCGATCAAGTAAAGGATTCTTCAAAAACAATTAAGCTGCATTTATTTATGTGCTGGATCTCTTCCTCCAACATGATGAAATATGAATGAGTCATGGGTGATATACATAGGCAGGAAATACATTAGGCTTTCTAATCTAACTATTTTCATTTTTTGCCCAGACAAAGAACAAAGTGTGTTTAATTTACTTTTTTTAATCTATTCAAACTCATACCCTGAAATCTATGTTAATATGCAGCTCCATTCTGCAATGATATTTTCTATTGTTTCTTTCTCTATCTCCAATTTCCTAGGACTTAAATAAATCTGATGTATGTAATGTATACCCAGTATTTCTCCATCTTATATTGTTTTTGAACAGGACATCAACCAAATGGGCAGGCCCCAATATCTTGTACAGACAAGGGGTTTGGTCCAGAAACTCGGTCTAATGGAATTGATGACGCACAATTTACACCACCAAGGCGGCTAAGGACAGATGAAATTCCTCAAGTCGTCAATGACTTCAGACTCGCTGCAAGGAATGCTATTGAAGCTGGTAACTCCACTAACTTTAATGTGACAAGTCAAACCCTTCAACGGTAATCCATACAAGTATTTTGTAGAATGGAAAGTTACTTCAAATAATGTATTTTAAACTTGATCTGTATTTGGACCAATAGAGGTGCAGATTTGAGGTTTTGTTGGTTTGACCATAGTTGAATTAGTTATGATTAAATTAATATTTTTAATAGCATATATACAAATATTATATAAAAAAAGTAAACAATTATTGTTTAATTCTTACTGGTTCTTGACCAATTTTTATCAATTTTGACTAGTTTGTGAATTGTTTTAATGTAACATAGCAGTTTTCACCTAGATTGGTGTTGGAACCATTTTAGACTGAATCAGGATCTAGTTTGTGAGTTCATCAGTTGAACCAGCCAATCTGGTTTGGTTTTAAAAACAATGTTTGAAAATGAGCTATGCCGATAAGTTCCCAATTTGATTTTACAAATTATTCCATTTCTTGTTTTAATGCATCCCTCTAATTCAGAAGCAGGTAATTTTCCCTTCCTATTTGTTGCAGCTGTGAAGCGACCCAGGGGAGAGGGAAAAATAAAGAAAGAAACTTTAGAGAGAAATCAGTTTTACCCCCCACCACCTTTTTACATCTACATCCAATATTTAATGTCAAACCTAACAATTTATTAACAGCCTGTTAGATTTGGCGTTAATATATCGATGGATACTGTGACATAATGGCAATGTTCTTCCACTATTAAAAAAATAGAAGGAAAATATTGTCTAGAGGGAACCACATTGAAATTTTACTGAATACTATAAGTGGATATAAGCCAAAGTAATATTAGAGGCAGTGTGTTCCTTTTTTTAGAAGTGGATTAACAGTTATGGTGGCATTGGTACTAAATTTCTATCTATATGGATGACAATGTAACTGGATGCAACAAGTTTAAGAAGATAATGCTTGTCCAATTGTAGGTTTTGATGGGGTTGAGATTCATGGCGCCCATGGTTACCTTCTTGACCAGTTTATGAAAGATCAGGTTAATGATCGAACAGATGAATATGGCGGATCACTAGAGAACCGTTGTCGATTTCCCTTGGAGGTCGTTAAAGCTGTTTCAGATGAGATAGGATCAGAGCGAGTTGGAATTAGATTGTCACCTTTTGCAAACTATTTAGAATCTGGAGACTCGAATCCTGAAGAACTCGGCCTATACATGGTGAATGCTCTTAACAAATATGGTATTCTGTATTGCCACATGGTAGAGCCAAGGATGAAGACTATTGGAGAAAGAGTTGAGAGCCCTCATAGTCTTGTGCCAATGAGAAAGGCCTTCAATGGCACGTTCATGGTTGCTGGAGGCTATGACTGCAAAGGGGGAAACAATGCAGTGGTTGAGAATTGGGCAGATCTTGTCGCGTATGGTCGTTGGTTTTTGGCGAATCCGGATTTGCCCAAGAGGTTTGAGCTTGATGCTCCTCTCAACAAGTACAATAGAGAGACATTTTATGTTTCTGATCCAGTTGTTGGATATACTGACTACCCATTTCTAGATGGAAGTTTTTAAGTCTACAATTGTCGAAGGGCGTTTTTTATCAATGCTCTTCTTTAGTGCCTTGTATTTGAACATTCCAATTTCAGTGGGAACTGTTCATATGTAAACAAAAATAATTGGGCAACTGTTATGTAATTGTTTGTGGCCTTCTCTTTCTGGATTTATAACCACCAATGGATACAAATATACAATAAGAGATACAAATATACAATAAGATTCCTTAGTTTGGCTTCCACTCCTAGCTGATTTTTGCCCATACAATTGTTGTCTATCTACTCTACCATGTTAGATATTTACTCTGTATTTTAGCACATTCTAATTTGGAATGCAAAATTTATTGCCTCAAGGTATGTATCTAAGGGCTCAAATATTTGAACAAGTGCAACTCATCTTTAACGGATCATCATTCACGGATGTAACTTTTCTTTGGCTGAGTGCATAATATTTTTCGTTGAGTGTAAATGTTTTCTATTATTTTGTACAAAGTTGAAAATAGGTTATTCATAATTGAAGAAGAGTTGCGTTAGCTGAAAATAAGCTGCACATGCATCTTTATACAAATTTAAGGTATATTTGGGTAATAAATTTTGCAATGGGGAATTTTTCTTCCATTAATTTTCCATTATAATTTGGACAATTCATCTAATTATCCATTTATCCTTTTTGAGCTAAAAAAAACCCATTGGTTAAGTTTGTAAGTGAAAAAAGATAATAATGTGGCTCTCACTTAGCCCACACTTGGATCAATTATGTCACATGGGTCTGAACAAAATTAAAATTATAATCAACCAAATTATAGATTAAATAAATAATGCGAAAATTTCACATACCCCAGGCATTGAACCTCATTGAGAAATGATAATAAAAACGAGAAGGGAGCAAATTCTCTCTCCATATTGTACTTTCTCTTCATCTCTCATACGCCAATCTATACCGTTGATTTCATTTATATTTGGCCATCCATTTTATATTGTTAAAACTCATTTCAAACCCCCTGAAATGCTTTTGACTCCCTTAAATAACCCCTACTGGGATGTTCTTTTGCAATTTGGCAGGAAAGACAAAGGAGACAAAGGTAAGATCCAAATAACCTTTTTTTCCAAAAGATTACATCTTTTGGATGACTTCATAGCTAATGTCATTTTTTTCATAAAAAGATTACATCTATCTAACATAAACTTGTCTCCTTTCCTTGATTGGCTAATATCTTCATTGCTTAATATGAAATTGGAATAAAAAAACATTACCCAAAAAAAAAAAAAACAAAGGGGGAAAATGCTATCTAATGATTCAACAAAATGCATTAGAACTCATTTAAAACGAAATTACAAGCATATAATGTCCCCACCTTTTTATTTTTACCCCTTTTAACTGGGTTGGGTAAGAGAAGTAGAGTAAGCAGATGCTCGTGGCATAGTTTTATATATTACTGTAAAATGGCATAGCTTTAATGCCCCCACCTTTTTGTTTTTATTACACCATTCTTCCACTTCAAATCCCATAAATATCAATACATAGCAAAGCTTTATATATTATTATAAAATGAGCCATGTGGGCGTGAAAATTTAATAGTAAACAATGAGGAATATGATTATGTAGAGTTGTATCAAAAAAAATTATTAGTATATGTAGAAATATTTTTCTGTTCTGATGATTTTTTTTTTAAGTTTACTTCTTTAATTCATATTTTTCACATAAAATGTGTTACATGACATTATTTTGTAGGTTTCAATCTATATGGAAGTTGATTTGACTCCTAGATTGGGAAAAGAATTTGATAATCTAGAGGTTAGAATGAATATGCTTATAAAGAGACTTAAGGTTTTTTCTTATTTAGGGTTAAACTGAGATGTATAAATAGAATTAGATTTGTATTTAAACTCTTAAAAATTTGAATTGTTAAAATATAGGAAAATAAATATCAAATTTAAAAACTTACTTAGTTAAAAAAAAAAAAAATTTGATTTGATACTAAATTTTTACGAAATTTTCAATTACCATTCTTTCTTGTTAGCATGGTTTTAAAAATGAACGGACGGTTTGACCAAAAAAAAAATGAACGGACGGACGGAAACGGGCAAACCGGCCATGTGTCCGGTCTGCTTCAGTGCCAAACCGGAAAAAACCCGGTCATGACCCGATGTGCCGCCGGGTTGGACGGGTCATGTGGGTTGTTTGTTTGAAACTCCAAATCGGCATAGAAGAATCGAGAGAACATAGATTCAGATCAATAGGAAGGCTAAAGAAGAAGAATAAAGAGAAAATAGCTAGATCGAGAAAAAAGGTAGCTAGGCGAGAGAGAAATAAAGGTTCATGAAGGAGTCACCGGAGGCGAGCCTTGAAACTGGTGAGGACCATTTATTTTTTATTTTCTCATATTAAATAAAAGGTTTTCTCATTTGTCATTACTTGGGAGCATCCAACACTTGTCGATAATAAAGGTTTACAAAATGAAGGAGTATACCCGAAAATTTTTTTAGGAGGAGCGAGCCTTGAAAAAAATTTCTCGGGATGGTCCCTTAGCAAACGTTAAGTGGAGGGAGAAATAAAATAACGGGGAAATGAAGACACCGATTTAATATGATGCCGTTGCCCTTTATTTTCTCATATTAAATAAATTTTACCACCCCTGGGTTAAATATTTTACAATTTTCAATTTAATAAAAAGTATTTATAATTATATATATTTAATTAAATTAGATTATTTTAATCACGATTGGTTTAGTCCCAAGTTAACCATGATTAACCCACCTTTGAACCACTATCTTGACAATAACATGATTTTTAATGGTTTGCTTGTCTAGCCTCAAACATTTATGAGAGGATTTGGATGACAATGACCCTTTTTCTATTTGGCCAACGACAATATGACACTTGGTTAACACGAACCATCATATCTCCCACAAAATCAAGACCCTAACTAATGGGCGTCTTCCCAAGTTTCTGGGCTTGTTTATATTTGGATCTTTCTCATCATTAATTATAAGGATTAAAATAAAAATCAAGATTTTCTTAAAAAATAGTGAAACATTTATGTAGATAAACTAATCATGAATTCAAAATCAAACATTCTTATTCATATCAAAATCAATTATAAATCTAAAATTGCAATTATCTCATAAATTATCAAACAGTGTATATATACAAAAATCCTTGATTATGAACTTAAAACCATGATTTTGAGTTCATACTTGATTTAAAGGGTTAATATAATCTTTAATCTTTTAAGTTTATCTTCATTTTAATTTTTGTCTCTTAAGTTTTAAACTATATGTTTGGTCCCTTAAGTTTCATTCTATTAAAAACATTGATCCCTATAATTTAATAAAAACTTGGATCGTTTTGCCTTTTAAGGATCCAAAGTTTGAAACTTGATAAACTAAAACCAAAATGATGACAAATTTAAGAGATTAAAGATCGTATTAACTCTTGATTTAATTTAGACAAGTATTAAGATATTTGATTTTGAGTTCACAGTAACATGTATAAAGGTGTTTGAACTTTTCAAGAAGGTCATGGTTATGACTTCCATTAGTGTGTTAGGATTAACGTTTCTTGCCTCAAAACATGCCTTGGAAATATAAAAGTTAAATTGGATCATTGATGGATTTTTGGGATAGTGTTTCTAATGTCTAGTGCTTGTTTGGGATCCCTAAAAGTGCTTATTCACCAAAGGTGGAACTAGAGGGCCTAGGGGTGCCCCCCCCCCCCCCAAAAAAAAAATCTAAAGAAGGAAGGAAGGTTGAAGATGGAAGGTGATCTCTATGTTGCAGAAGGAAGGTCAAACATGATGGTGTGAGAGGAAGGTGATGGTGCAAAGTCGTAAACGATGGTGGTAGTCTCCGTTCCATTCCCTCCGATTCTCTCTCTCACTCCCTAATCGGCCTCCATGGTTTGCGGCCCTCATTGTGATGTCCAGGGTCTCGATGTAACTCTCTTTTTCTTAGGTCTGTCGAAGAAGGAAGAAAGCTAACCTAGTTCCCTTTGGTCAAAACATGCGTTTTGACCAAGGGACTAAAATGAAATAATTGAAAGTTTGTGGAGTGACTAAAATGAAAGCTTTAAAATTATTACTGGCATAAATGTAATTTTCATAAACTATGGGCACTTTTTTGTAATTTTATCTGGCCCTCTTTTCACGATTTGCCATTCCCAAAAATTTTGAGGATTTTTTGGAATTTTCTCCATTCTTAAGAAATATTAATTTTGACTCAATTGACATTTTTCCAAATTCTCACCCTGTCATTAAAATTCTTGGCTCTGCCACTATTATTCATATAAATTGAGACAAAACTCATTTCATATACTTACTTAGTACATCATAAATCACGATTTAAAAATTATTTTTGAATGGTCCAATTCTTATTCCAAACACGCACTAACTTTTGCTTCAAAACACGCGATGAAAGAGAAGTAACCTTCAGGGGGTCAATGTACTACTCCCTCTATTCGTATATATAAGAACTTTTCAACCGAATTTTGAAATTTAAAAAAAAAACAATTAAAAGTAGGTAAATGTAATAATTATGTAGGAAATTTATTTATTTTTTCAAAAATGTCCCTATTTTTAAATGAGTGAAAGAGAGTAATAATGATAAAAAGATGAAAGAAAATGTATGTAATATAATAATTAATTGAGGCAAAAATGAGAAAAGGTGTATTTATTATTGAGACAAAACCAAAAGGGATCTTATATTTAGAGACAAGCGTATTCAAAAAAAGAGTTCTTGGGGAGCATATTTTTGGACTATAAAATTCTCCAAGAAGCTATTTACTAGCCAAAGTAGTATATTTTTATTGTTAAAAAAATATATTCCCACAGTCTCTGTTTATGAGGTCTCATTTCTTTAAATAGGCTTGTCTCTTTTATAAGATTTTCTTTTAGGACTAATAAATATATTTTTACCTATTTTACCCTTAATTAATTTCATATATTGCATTAATTAAAATGTTGACTCATTTTTTTTATTCTCTCAATATCATCTTTCCCCATACATTATCTTTTATCATTTTCAAAATTATTAATCTCTCTCTCTTCGTTTATAAATAGGAGCATATTTAAAAAAAGTATATTTCCTACCATGTTACTTTTAATTCATTTTGAAAGTTTTTTTGAATATCTCAATTGGTTTAAAAGAACCTTATATATAGGGATGGAGGGAGTAGTATATTTTTGAGCTAAAATAATCACTTAATTATAAGATATTCAAAAGAATTTATGAAAATTAGGAAGATGTTGTCCTTTGGAGATATTCCATGAATCCTCACTAAATTAGGAAGTAATACTTATTAGGATTAAATATATGAACCCTCCTTGTAGATAGCATGGTAATATAACAATAGTGTGATAACACTACTACAAAAAAGGCTTTTTAGACTGGATAAAAAACACTTCTTAGACCAGTTCTAGAACCGATCTTGATACAAATGGTCTTAAAAGTTTGTTATTTTTTTGATCGATTGAGTAATTAGTCTTAAAAAATACTTTTTAGACCGGACTTTTAAAATATAAAGTTTTAAAAGTCAAACTTTTAAGACTAGATTTTTAAAATGAGTTTTTAAAAATAAGATTTTGAATACTTCATATTTTAAAGGGAAAATTACACACAGGTCCCAAGGACCACAGATAATTACAAATAGGTCCCCTGAAATGACTAAACTACACAGAATGGCAAATGTCTATATTGCCCTTTAGCATAAAAAACGCGCCTAAAGCCCTAAACCACTGAATCAGTCTGTCATCTCCCATTCTGAACCTGAGCCCTTAGCCGTTCCCTTCGCTATTTCGCCCAATTCCAGTTCGTCGTTCCCTTCGCTGTTTCGCCCAAGTCCAGTTCGCCGTTCCCTTCACCGGTGCCGTTCGATCTGTGCGTGTGTGCTCGAATCTGTTTGCCTTCAATCTGTCCGTACGTGATTGGCCGAGTTGGCTCCGTCGACCGTCGCAGGACGCAGGTACGAATACGACTACGAACCTCTGTGGGCTGTGGCTTTGTCTCTGTGCGACTTGCATTTCCATTTATTTTCTTTGTGCGTGGCTGCAATGCTTGCGATGCATATTCGGTTTGTGTTCTTTGTTTTGCCTTTTTTTTTGCCGTAATATGCTAACGGGAAAGAATATGCTAGTGCTACCCTCAATTTCTTTTATTCCTGTCGCTTCTTGAGGCAATGACGCAGAACCTGAGGTTCTTGTAGAATACTTTGTCCAGAACAATTAGAGTAAGTACTCATGTGAATTTGATGAAACGGGGCTTAATTTTTAGTTCTTGCATTTCCATGAACAATATTGTGGGAATTTCAACTTGTCATGGTTTTACGTGTGCAACTTATTCTGTTTCCTTTTCTTTTTTGATATTTGAATTCTCTGCTTCTGGTTTAAATATGACAACTCTAAATGGGATGCTTTCTGGTTTAAATACAACATTGAACGTGAAGTAGCAGTTGGGATATTGAAGCTGTGTGAAAATTTGTGTGGGCTTGAGTTGGTAGTGTTCTCTGAGAAAGTTAAATAGGATTATGATGGAAAATTGTAAATGTTTCTAGAAATTTCAGTTACATAATAAAAATACGGAGAAAGATTGCAGTTGTTTTTTAGCGATAAGTGTTATCTATTGTCACTTTTTTCCTCCACTTTTTCAAGTTTCTGTTCCTTCATTGTATCGTCTGATGTCTCTTTATGTTATGTAGATCATGAATATAATTAGGTTAGCTAATTGGGGATTTATTGGCACTATTAATTGTATGAGGCCAGTGAGGAATTGAAACTATCACTTGCTACTCGCCTCATTTTTCTCCTCTTCTTTCTCTCGTTTCTTTTGATTTTTCCACAAATGGTGTCACGAAACTTGTTTCGAATTCATATTCTCTTTCACTTCCTCGATTCTGATTCTTTTGACCAAGTCAACTGGGCCAAAGGAAGACAAATTCCTGACCAAGTCAACTGGGCCAAAGTGCACTTGCAAAATGATACGTAAGCATTTTTGGTTCATTGTTGAGAATCTGTTTTTTACTTGTGGTTCATTGTACGTGACATGATGAATTGTAGGAATTCTTGTGGTGTCCATGTTCTATCATGGTTACAGGGATGGGATAGCTCTCCCCACGACAACGAAGGCTATACTATGCCTAATTTGTCTCGTGAGCAACTACGGCAGATAAAGTTTGAATGCTTATGGTGGCTTGTAACGCATGACAAAAACATACATAAGCAAAAGGTGTTGTCCCAACTGTCTGGCAACCAACAGTTGAAGAAGAAGAAGTAGAGATGTAGTTTTATTGTAAAGTAGTGGCTTTCATATGACCTTATTTTGCCAATGTATATGATTGGAAGTGAATGTACAAACTTTGCCCACCTTGCAATGTGATACGATTTATTTTTTGACTAGCCTTTGAGCCAAATGTTGAATATAGCAACAAGAAATGCTATATGCAAGAATGTTGTTACAATTGTTTGACTTCCACTTTGTGCAAGAAATTAAATCCTTGATTCTAAATTTGAGTCTTGTTGGTGGTTCTTCATTATCTTTGAATTCTAGCAACAAGAAATTCATATTTTAACAACAAAGAAATTCATATTTTAGCAACAAGTTTCTTAAACCTGTATTTTGTGAACTCTGAGGTCTAGAGTCCATTTACAACAAGAAATTCATATTTTAACAACAACAAATTCATATTTTAGCAACAAGTTTCGAAAACCTGTATTTTTTGAACTCTGAGGTCCAGAGTCCATTTACAACAAGAATGTCATATTTTAACAACAGCAAATTCATATTTTAGAAACAAGTTTCGAAAACCTGTATTTTGTATATTCTGAGGTCTAGAGTCCATTTACAACAAGAAATTCATATTTTAACAACAGCAAATTCATATTTTAGCAACAAGTTTCGAAAAGCTGTATTTTTTGAACTCTGAGGTCCAGAGTCCATTTACAACAAGAATGTCATATTTTAACAACAGCAAATTCATATTTTAGCAACAAGTTTCGAAAACCTGTATTTTGTATATTCTGAGGTCCAGAGTCCATTTACAACAAGAAATTCATATTTTAACAACAGCAAATTCATATTTTAGCAACAAGTTTCGAAAACTATATTATTTTGTATATTCGAGGTCCGAGTCCATTTACAACAAGAAATTCATATTTTAACAATAGCAAATTCATATTTTAGCAACAAGTTTCTAAAACCCGTATTTTGTATATTCCGAGGTCCGAGTCCATTTACAACAAGAAATTCATATTTTAACAACAACAAATTCATATTTTAGCAACAAGTTTCGAAAACCTGAACTCGAGGTCCAGTGTTTTTTTCCTATTTTAACAACAGAACTTCATATTTTAGCGAAAACCTGGTCCGAGTCCATTTTACAACAAGAAATTCATATTTGAACAACAGCAAATTCATATTTTAGCATAAATTTTGGGAATTTTCAACTCGAGGTCCGAGTCCATTTACAACAAGAAATTCATATTTGAACAACAAAGAAATTCATATTTTAGCATAAATTTTGGGAATTTTCACGACTAAGGGTAGTGAAGAAGCGCATATCATTACAAAATATTAAGTTTTATGAGTAAGTGGGTATTTTCACCTACTCATTGAACTTAATATCACATATAGTTTCACGTCCATGTGTAAGTCAGTAATTACAAGTTCTTGTCCACCCACCAAAATACAAAAAGGTGTTACAAGAAGTCACTAATACAAGGTGTATATAGACAAAATGGCTAAGCAAATAACAAAAATGTCATTGCTTTCTTTTCCAATCGAGATTATATGATTCTTCGCAATTCGTCATAGGTTGTGCCTTCCTTTATAAATTTTGTTCTTACCAAACCTCCAACATATTAACTTTCATCTCCCCCACCATTTAAGAACTCCCCCCCCCCCCAAATGAAAGAAACATAATAGATTTTTTCTAGAAGTACCTGCCATATTTCAAGACAATCTGCAACAACAAGATTGTATTAACAACTGAAAAAGCCACCATTTACAACAATAAATTCACGTATTAACAACAACTTTATTGAATCCTATCAGAACTTTTTACTGACTGTTCCATCATTACATCAACCAGAAATCAGTGAAAACAGAGTAGTTCCTCTGTTACCTTCCCAAAAAACAAAGCACAATGTTATTAACCCTACCCAATAACATGAAACCCCAACTTCAATGGTAAAGAGGATATCTTTAGCAAAATCTTAGCATTACTTACCTAGGTACCAGCTTATAGATCACTAATGTCCAATAATGAGCTCAAACTTAAACCCTTTACCAAGCCTTCACTCTCTGAATGCAAAGAACATACAACGAAAAGAAAAATTATTCAACGAATATAGAAAAGATGACAGCTTCACAATCTAAGCTTTGCATAGGACATGAAAACGTCACTTACTTGCCTTCTACATTGAAGATTCGATTCACCTTTATTGCTTAGTTGATTTCAGCGTTTTTCCCCTTTTCCCGACAGCTACTCCCGCACGTTTTTTCATTCCTGTGTTTGTTTCATTCGTTTTTAATGTTTAATGGGCAATATAGACATTTGACATTCTGAAATAATTACACAGAGTTTAGTCATTTCAGGGGACCTATTTGTAATTATCTGTGGTCCTTGGGACCTGTGTGTAATTTTCCCTATTTTAAATGTTCGGTTTAAAAGGTAAGTTGGCAAAAAAACAAAATCTATGCCCCCCTTCCCAGCAAAGCCACAACCACTAGACCAAATGGGACTATACAGCCTTGTCATTATAGACCTCCTCCTTCGTCAATTGTGGCCATTAACACCGGAGAATGGCAGAGAACGAAGAGAAAAAATCCGTACCGACTCCCTTCCAACTCAAGTTTTTCGATATCTACTCCAAATCGAACACTCTAAGGTTAATATGTGCCGAGCAATAGTTTAGCTCAGAATCATTGAATAACACTTACGATCCGTATCTGATAACATAGTGTTTAACAAAATCAAAATATCATCTAAAGCAAAACTCGTACAAAAATTTTGTTCCTATGGCAGCGAATAATGAGTGGATGTGAACGTGTATGTTAAGAGCTGCCATATCTAACACCACCCACTAACAAAGATACAAACTTGGGGTTGGGGATTACGCTCCCGTAAAAGCCTTCTTCACACCTCCGAAGACCCACTCGAATCACTTTCAAAGACATTAAACCTTACGGTCTACGAAAGAGGCTGTCAAGAGGAAAAATAATGTAAAAACCAGAGAAACGACAATAAGGTGTTGTTTCAATTTCATATAAAAACATTGGGTGAACCATTTTTAAAGATTGAAATTCAATATATAAGTTGGGGAGAGCGATCAATGTGAACCTGAAAGAATTGGAAGAACAAATCATTGAAGAGCAAGATAAGGATATGAAAATCTTCACTGAACATTCGCAAGATTTAAAACAACATCTTACTAATTATATGTAATATTGATGAAGAGGAAAATTTAAGAATATCATTAGTTGTTGATGGTACAATTAAAAAAATTGTTATAAGATTCGTAGATTAATAAAATTTTAAGGCAAGAGAGGATGTTGCATTATGTAAAGACAATGATAAAGAATTATGTAATTTTGAGAGACTTGTCAAAAATAAATTAAAAAGATAATGTTTGGAAAAACATAATTGAACCTGTGTGGTTGTATTGTAAGTATAAGAAGGAAGTTTTGGATAACAAATTTGATAAGAGCTAAGGGACTCCAAATAAGTGAAAGAAGAAAAAGAGATATCCCAATGGCTAATTATAGGAAATTTGCTTATGTCCAATTATTCAAGTGGGTTTGACGCATTTAAGACTCAAAATCAAGAGTCGGACACAAGTAGTAGCTTAACTCGAACCCTGATTCCTGATAATGAAGCGTCACTTCAAAAACAAAATAATAGTAACGTATAAAATATGATGTCACCTATTACACGGTACCATATATCAACCTGAAGCAAAACAGTTATATATATAAGCACACACATGTTGACAGATGATAAATACATAGTTGAGTCTTATATGTGCGCACACACTTAAACATGGGATGATTGAGGAAAGGAAGATGTATTAGAGAAGTTTCCACCCGCCGCCCCTACAACGATTGATTCTACTACAGCCTCGGTTATTTGGATTAACAGGTTTATGATACGTCTTAATTGAGCATCATGGCCGTTGCTGCCTCCTTCTTCAAAATAATGCATGCCTTTTCCATCTTCATGATCACCACCGACCACCGGTCTTGTTAGTTAATTTTGGGCTGTTGCATGATTTTTCATGCAACGGTTCATGACATAGAAAAACAAAAATTTGTTTTTCAATGCAGACCTCGTAACTCCTTATGATCCTCATGAGTTATTAACTGTAACTTCTCAGATCAATAAGTTATTATTATTATTTTTCTTTTTCTTAAACTCATAACTCTTTATGGTACCCATGAGAATCCGTAACTCTTTACGGTACTCATAAGTTATAGTATTTAACTCTTTACCCGTGAGAATCTCCTTTCTCATTAACCCATAACTCTTTACGGTGCTTATGAGAACCCGTAATGTTTTACGATGCTTATGAGTTATAACCCATAACTCTTTACAGTACCCATGAAAACCTGTAACTACATACGGTACTATTGAGTTTAAGTTCTTAGATTCTAGATACTCTTTCAAGTTAGATTCAGGAGTTACCATTATTTTAAGATCTACTCATTATAGCAACTATTGGGGTTTAGGATTACCTTAGATCACTCGAAGACCTCAAAGTATATGACGTCCTCTAATGTTGATCCACACAACTGTCTTGTGATTGCAAGGCGGAGGCTTCAATTCTTTGGATCTTCTTTTCTCAAGACGATGATGGTGTCTTGAGATTAGGTGAGGCGCGAGATTAAAAGATTGGAGATGGCGCCTCTTTCTCTTGAACAAGAACGCACGACCTTTTTGAAAAACCATATTTGTATGATTTCCTTTTTGAAAAAACGTCCAAAAATATGGCGCTAAAAAATCAGCCACTTAATGTAACACCCCATTTTTCAAAAGCGGAATAACATATCTTTATCATAGTATAGCATCAGAGCAAATAAGTGAGTAACTGATAAGTATTACAAATGTTAACCGTGGTGTATCTGGCTGGTTAAATAACGGTACATTTATCTCATAATTCAAAAATTAGTAATATACATTCCAAAATACAACTAAAGCTTCAGCCGGTCCTTATGCGTGCTGTTTACCCTTGTCTTCGGTCCTCGGTCCTCCAAACCCTGAAGCTATGGTAAGAGCTGAGGTCCAATGCCCATTGGACCTCAAGTAACGGTTAACCTCATGCTTAAGTAAAACAATATATGTATGACAGATATTTATGACATTACAGCAATAACCAACACATAAGCACACAGCAGATGTAAGGTTAACATAACAACAGTACATAGCACACAACACATGTAAAGTCACCCATGTTTGCACTAACCAGTGCCACGACGATCCCTCGTGTCCTCAGTGCTAGGAAAACTCAACGACATTATCAAGACTATGACCCGTATAAAGCTGAATGTATAAGTAGTGATCTAAGATCGAGTCTTAGTCACGGTGCATGTCCCAAGACAAAGTCTTGTCCATGACCCTATAAAATAATCTATCACATATAAGCATACAATAAGCATTAGAGTTAGAGTTACAGTGCGCGTCCGTACCTTAGTCCGTTCGGATAGCGGTACGTCTGTCTGTCGGTACGTTTTTCTCGGATAGCCTATAATAGTATCACCGCATTATTTCCTTATAAATAATATCCTAAGAGATATTTTAGCCACTATTGACCTTTTTACCCCTGGTGGATTTGTTATTCCAATTATATCCCTTTATTTTCAAAAAAACACTGATTTCAGCATTTCGGGCAGAATTTTCGCTATCTTTGAAAAATCATAACTAATTCCACAAAAATCGAAACGATGATCCATAAAATTCCTCGGAATCCTTAGGATGTATAATTTTGAGAAAAAATACTGGTTTTTACCTAGAATCATGGAACAATTCCCAGTTTACATTTTTCAACCCTGCCCAGAAAAATTCCAGAAAATGTAGCCTATTTTTGAGAATTTTTATATCCTTGCACAAAATTTAAAATGACACACTATAGGTATATTTGGAAAGCTCTATATGTCTGCTTCAACCATGAAAAATCTCAGATTTAAATAACTTCATATTCAACATAAGATCATAGCCTCTATGAAACTGACTCCAGGAACTCCTAACCGAAAAATTTTCGCCAGAACTTCGCTACTTTGATCTCTTTCTTCCAAAAATTTTGCTCCACCACATTTTCCATCAATTTTTCGAAATAAAGACATTTTTAACCATAAAAACATGAAATCAAAACTATATTGGAAGATTAAAGATCAAAGCATAAACTAACTATGAATTTAAAAACTAAACTTAAGGACTAGGAACTTACCCTTGAAGAACCTTGCTCCTTCTTTCTAGCTCCAAGAAAACTTTCACTCTCACTCTCTTAATCAAAGGATCAAAGGTATTTGTGGTGATGGTGTGAAGAAATGTGAAGGAGGGGGTCTCTATTTATAGAGAAAAATCAAGGACCTAGTTGGTAATTAAATATGACCAACTTTCACTCTAACCATTAGATTAAAAGAAGCTTTATGAAACTAAATCCTAGCCATTAAAGTGCATGCCGACTTGCTTCCCTCTCACAAGAATATTATGTGTTTTTTTTTCAATTAACCAATTGATTTGATTAATTCATTGAAAAGAAAAAGAAATCCTTTCCACCATGTACTGTTGGCCGACATCAACCATTTCCTTTAATCATTTAATATGTTTTTAAATAACCAATTGCATTGCTCATCCAATTAAAAAGCTTTATCTGATTTATTCATGTACCATGCACCCCTTTTGTTGACTTTTGGGGTAGCTTATTCAATCTTTAATTAGCATTGAAATCAAATGTTTTAATTTCCTTTAATCACAATCTTTAATTGTAGGATTGGTTCATTAGTTAAATCATGGTCATTAGTGATTTTATTAATCAAGCTTAATGTACTTTAATCTTTACTTATTTCCATTGTCTTAGCTTTTATCAATTTGAAGGAATTTGCAAATAACCTTAATTAGCACAAGCTAATTTGTCAATTAGAATTTGCTAATTCACTTTAATTTACTTAAGTGTTTTCATAATATTTTCTTGCTTCTATTGGTCATAAAATAACCATTATTTTATGTGTTAATTATGTCACATTTTACTATCCCTAATCTTAATCTTATATTTTGCCATTTGTTTATTTAATTCCAAGAGAAAATTACCTAAAACTATAATTAACAAATTACAAAAATTTTGAGACCACATATTCATTTTTATCTAATAGGGTATTATTTATGATAAATAATAATATATTTTTTTGGGTATTACATTTCCCTCCACGTTAAATAAAATTTCGCTCTCGAAATTTACTCTACACTAATCATACTCCGAGCCATAAACTCTAGATATTTCTCCTTCATGTCTTCTTCTGTTTCCCAAGTTTCCTCACTAAGAGATAACCCCTTCCAGACTACCTTCACAATCGGAATACTTCTATGTCTAAGTCACTTTTCTCGGTAATCAAGAATTCGCTTCGGCTCGACTACAAATGTATTGTCATGTTGCACTTCAACTTCCTCATACTCAATAACATGATCGCGGTCTGGTTGGTATTTCTTCAACTGAGAAACATGGGAAACATCATGGAGGTTGCTCAGGTTCGGGGGTAAGGCTATTTGGTAAGCGACGGGTCCATGCTTTGCTAAGATTTCGAAAGGCCCTATGTAACGAGGACTTAGTTTTCGCCTCTTAAGTGTTCTATCGACACCGGTTACTGGGGATATCTTCAGAAACACATGATCTCCGACTTCAAACTCCAGAGGTCTTCTCCTTTTATCAGCATAGCTTTTTTGTCTGCTTTGCGCTGTTAGGAGTCTCTTCTTGATCAAAGCGATTTGTTCGGAGGTCTGATCAATCATATCCGGCCCAAGCAATTGTCTCTCAGACGATTCTGTCCAGCACAGAGGTGATTGACACTTTCGCCCGTACAATGCCTCGAACGGAGCCATTTGTATGCTCGCATGATAGCTATTGTTGTACGCAAATTCTGCCAACGAAAGATGTCGATCCCAATTTCCTTTGAAATCTAATGCACACGCTCTCAACATATCTTCCGGCGTCTGTATTGTCCTTTTAGATTGACCATCGGTCTGAGGATGATAAGCCGTACTGAATTTTAGTTTTGTACCCAGAGCTTCATGCAATGCCTGCCAGAAAAGGGATATGAATCGTGGATCCCGGTTAGAGACAATGCTCTTAGGCACACCATGGATTCTCACGACTTCTTTGATATAAATCTCTGCCAACCGCTCCGGGGAGTAGTGAATACTGATGGGAATAAAATGTGACGACTTCGTTAATCGGTCAACAATTACCCAGATCGCATCGTGATTCTTGATCTTGGGTAATCCCACCACCAGATCCATGGTTACGTTTTCCCACTTCCATTCCAAAATTTCTAGTCCTTGAAGAGGACCAGGGGGTCGCCGATGTTCAATCTTCACTTTTTGGCAAGTCAAGCACCCAGCCACATACTGGGTTACATCTTTCTTCAACCCGGGCCACCAGAGTTCGGATTTTAAATTCTGGTACATCTTGACCATTCCTAGATGTAGAGTATACTTACTCTTGTGAACCTCATCCAGTATCTTTCGCCTTAATTCATCAACCGGCGGTATGTAAATCCGCTTTTTGTACCTAACCAACCCACTAGGTGATAGGTCATGGTCTTGAGTCTCGCCCCGAGAAATCATCTCCCATATTGCAATAGCCCATTCATCTTGCCTCTAAGCTTCCTCGACTTCATCCCTCAGATCATATTCTCCATGACTAACAAGAAGAGTCGTGAGATAGGCTTCATTGGGCGTGTTCAGACTCACGAAAACCTGATTTGATAGGTTCAAATCTCTGAAATCTTCAAGTAGCCTCTGCTCTTGAATCATCATGTATGCCACCTGCACTGACTTCTGCAACGACATTCGCTTTACCCGGATGATACTTGATCTCCAGGTCGTAGTCTTTTAGCAACTCCATCCAGCGACGTTGTCTCATGTTGAGTTCTTTCTGATCAAACAGATATTTTAAACTCTTGTGGTCGCAGTACAATTCTATGGTCGCACCGTATAGGTAATGCCGCCATATCTTCAAAGCAAACACGATAGCCGCAAGCTCTAAATCGTGCGTAGGGTAGTTCGACTCGTGAGGTTTTAGAGTGCTTTCTGTATGCCACAAACTGGAGTTTTGGCTTGGTTCATAAAAATGAGCTACTCTCTGTCAAGTCCAAACTCGAGTTTGGCATCCCAAACTCGAGTTTGCCTTTGACGGTAAGTTTTTTCAACTTACCAAGACAAACTTCAATCTTGAGTTTACAATTGTCAGTTATCATCAAAACACATAGAGAACTAATATATCTCCTCCTACCTCACAGTTACAGCTTTAACCACATCAAATGGAAATCGACACCAGTTCTCTAGCGATCCGCCATATTTATCAGTTTGATCATTAACCTGATCTTTCATAAATTGGTCAAGAAGGTAATCATGTGTACCATGAATCTCAACCCCATCAAAACCTACACTTTGCTCAAGCATAATTGTTTTAAGTAAATTTGTTGCATTTGATTATAATGTCAAGCATATATTACATATATATGTATATATATGTGTGTGTGAGCGCCTTTGATATCACATTGCCTTGTACACTTTTATATTCATCGACAAATATTTCAATTTGGTTTCCCCCTCCAAATAGTCTAGTTATTCACTACTAGAAAATACTAAAATAGCTATGGAATTTGAGACAGAAAAAATCCGTCGCAAATTGCAACGGAAAATGAAATCCGTCACAATTTACAACGGAAAAACAAATCCTTTGGAAAAGTTTGCAACAGCAAAAAAATTCCGTCGCAATTTGCAACGGAAAAAAAAAATCGGTTGCAAAATTTTGCAATGGAAAAACAAATCCGTTGCGAAAGTTTGCAACAACAAAAAAAAACTCCGTCGTAATTTGCAACGGAAAAACAAATCCGTTGCAGAAGTTTGCAACAAAAAAAAATAAAAAAGATTCCGTCACAATTTGCAATGGAAAAAAAATTCCATCATAATTTGTAACAGAAAAACAAATCTGTTGCAGAATTTTGCAACGGAAAACAAATTCCGTCGCAATTTGCAACGGAATTTTTATTCTCATTTGCAAATTTTTTTATCTAATGTAACTAATAATCAAATGTTAAAGCTTTCGTGGATTATTTGAAACTATCGGTGTATTTAATATATATTGATTTTTTTCCAAAAAATATATATATTAGTATAAAATGTACAATAAATTATGTAGTTCATTAACCATACATAATGTAACTAAATATGTTCTTAGATTCTACACATCATCCAAGCCACGTGTAGTCAATGTTACTATAACATTAAAAGACCTATGATATATACTATAAGAGATAGTATTATTCATGAATCAGTAACAATATATAATACCTCTTATTACATTTATACACAGTTAATACATAAGTTAATTAATATTTGTTTCTATTAATTCATTATTTCCCCCTTTTAACCATTATATATATTCATCATCACTCAAACAAAATCTCTTCTTTCCACTCTAACATTATTGACTAATTTAGACTATCATAATTACTGATATATTTCACCAAATATTTTTTGATACAATTTAACCAGCCACCGGCCATGTTGAAATGTAATACATTACATTTAAATATAATGATTGCCATAAAAATCATTCATCACATAAATACATTCTCTCAAATAATGTATACTGGATGAACTATGTATGTAGTTGTTGATAGCACAAGTAAAATACAACCCTATTTCTAATTATCTATACAAGATCTCATTTATGTAATGTATAGTATAAATGAGATTTTTAAAAAAGGACACTATTAATATGTTCTAGAATGAAAGAAAAAAGATCAACGAGAGTGTAGGATCAATTAAGCACTACATCTTCATGAGTGTGGAGGTCAAAATGAGTGAATGAAAAAAAAGATATACTCGTACAATATTACTAGCAATATAATGATGTGTATCGTCTCTATATATGAATTGTGAATCTCATTATTATATATTATTCTTTTCACTTATTTTTATTGTTTACCTAACCCCTTTATCTCTTCTTGTATCTACCTGCTCCTTTCACACTCAACACTTTCCTATTTAATTTCCAACCCTAATCCTTATCCACATCTAGCAAATCTGGATCTAATTTCTAATAGACATCTAATCAAATTAGAACTTGCTTCTAATAGTTTGTTATTATTTAAATCCAGTGATAGTGATTGGAGAGATCTTCTTGTATGTATGGAGAAGCTGGTAAAAGAGAAAGGCCAGGTACTAAATTTTGGAATGTCAAACTCAGAAACCATTAGATGCATCGTGACGTAAAGCAGAAGTTGAACATTGACATATACCAAAAAAATAAGCTCTTTTCAAATGAACGTTAAATAAATTTAATTAAATGGATACTTAGATTCTCTTTGACAGGAACAATTATTTGAAGAGAAATATATAGTAGTGAGCTTCTATAACAGGTGTGGCCTCTCACTATATTCATTTCTTAGGCACACATTCTATCTTGAAAATATAAAGATTTGATTAAGGTGTTTTGGCCTAATGGCATTCATGCTATTGGATTCGCCCTCCACTTCCCATATCAAGTACTTAGCTTTTTTATGAAAATTTGAATGGCAAGCATATAACATTTTATATTTTTCTTAATTGTAGTTGTGGAGTATTTCCGAAATTGAATTTATTTTCATATTTTAATAGTAATTTTGTAGAATGTTAAATTCAGGCATGATTAGGAATTTATTAAAAGTGCAGACCTGAATTTAGATTTGGGTATTTCAAATAAATTTAAATGAGATTCTCCATATATCTTTCTTTACTTTTTTCTTAAGAAATTGTTTACTATATATATTGTTTACAAATATATTACCAACAAAAAGAAAAATTATGACCCAAAAAAAAAGAGTATACCCTTCAAACACGCAAGTCAACTACTCCTAATTTTCCTATTGCTTTCCCTCAATGGCTCAATCCATACCCCTTTCCTTTCCATGTCCTTCATGCCTATCACGCACCTTCCCGATTCCATTTCTCTCCCTCCCAATTCCATATTCCATTCAACTTTAATTTAAAAAAAAAAAAAATAACAGGGTAGACCTCACTATTAAGATCAAACCCACCGTCTCTAACTTATTAAAGAGTTTTTGGGCCACTAGGCTATAATCTTATTGACAATGAACTATACACTACATATTTCTTGATGTCCTTATTATAGAACATCAACTATCATTTATCATAAATCAAAGAATATAAGTTAAGTCATTAAATTGATCTAAAATTGATAAATATTTTCAACTTCACCTCTATTTTAATAACGTGGATTATAAAAAGGATAATAAATTACTAATAGTTAGTCTCTAATAACAAGAATAGAGGTGTACACACCCCTTTTTCATTATTATTTTTCCATGTTCACACTTTCTGCATTCTTGTTTTCAGTCCAAATGGTGTTGATGTGGAATCTTGAGACCAAGACACAACGATGCTGATCCAACAAAAATAATTAACGTGCGTGCTTGATTATGAATTTAATCATTTTTAATAACACCACTGCAGCTGTTTCCCACAAAATGACAAGGCCTTCACTTTTTTGACGGAAACATCAAAACATTTTCAATTCTGAGCGTAGGGCCCACAGCTGAGCAATTCTTGTCGACCAAAAAAAAACAGAGCGGTCAATTCTTATCTTCCTCCAAAATTTCGAACTTCCCCCCTTAATTTTGATGTGAGCTGTTTTTTTTTTTTTTTTTATACAAAAGAATCATCATCATCAATATAAACTCAATAGGAATGGCAAATCAAGCCGTGAACTGTTTGTCTACTTACAAATCACTGTTCAAAAGAACAGTAATAGCTACAAATGCAAGCTGTTCGAATTTTGGGGCTCCGTGCCTGAAGAGTTGATATTCATTCGTCAGTTCACTCGTCTTCCATATCTCCATTTTTTCAATTCAAATTTTAAATTTCAATACATAATCACCGAAAACATCAGCATAAGAGTCCTTTCTCTCTCTTTTTTCCAGTCACCATTGCTCAACAATGCAAGTCGCCTTTCGTCCTGCTTCCGTCTTCATCTTCTGCAACCAGTCCTTTCTCTCTCTTTTTTCCATCTCCCTTCTTCCCATCGTCCGCCTCTAGCATCCTCCAAATATCAGTTTTTGACCTTTGTGCAGTGTGAGTATCAATTGCAGTGGACTCATGTATTCATCCTTCCTTCAGCGCTGTTGATCTGATGTAGTTACTGATCTGTTCAAATCTCTATGCCACTAATAATGGTTTTTTTTTTCTTTTTCTTTTTTTACCTCAGAGACCGAAGGTGTGATAGAAAGCAGATGTGCCAGGAAGGGCGTTTGAACCAAAGCTTCAACCTGCCAACAAGAGAGCAAAATCCGGCGTTGCCAAATATCCTAGCATATGTCCACTTTTGTCCCGGTGTCTCTGTTTTGGTCTAGATCGGATTTGGCGCTGCTGCTTTTGATTGTTGAGGAAATTTATTTAGGATGGAAAAATAATTGTTACTATCAGAGCAGAACTTCTCTTTTCTTCCATGGGAGCGTGTTTTCTTTTTTCGGTTCATGCGATGCTTAGCTGAAAGCTTCACTTTCGGTCATCACGATTAGGGACTTAGGCTGTCATATTTTGGCTGGCTTCTCTTAGTTTTATGGTCTTGTATTATTTTGTGGAAAATATTTCTATTGAGTATATTATCCACATATATATATATATATATGTATGTATGTTTTGTGTTAGTATATTTGAAATCCAATTATTTACTTTATATTCGCTTGTATTTTATTCAATTTCTTAATAATTTGGATGAGTGTAAGGGTTCGAGGTGCTTTAATATTATGAAATTATTGCATTCGCGCAACGCGTGGGGGAATTTTTGCTTGTTAATATAAAGAAAAGAAAATTATATAGGGGAAACTAATCCCAGTAATTAGTACCCACCCTTAATAATAAATATCTAGTCTTTGATATGAGCAATTAATTAGTTTCCACCTTTGATAATAAGACAATTAAAATACATATGTACTTGAACTTATTGAATGTCTAGTCCTTAATAATAAGAAAATTATGATATAATTCCAAAAAAAAAAAGGCTTAGAAGGATAACATGATAATTATTTTTATTGCAATATAATTTTGTTATTAAAATATATGTACTTGAACTTCTTAAATGCCCACTCTTCATTGTAATTTATATAGTTGCCTTTCTAACAGCACTTAGCCTTGCTTTTCTAAATAATAGTTTTGTAAAATAATTGTCTCTCTTAGTACATCATTAGTATTCACTTGATTTCGTAAATATTTTTTTCTTTTCTTATTTATATTATTTTATTTTTTAATGCATTTAAAAATTTCCTTAAAAAAATTCGCCCCTCTCACCACTGGTGTCACCCTTGACTATTTTTCTAGTCCGCCCCTACTCACAGCATCAAACGCCATCTTCGCTTCATGGCAGATATATTTCCAAGCGACAAATCCCACAATTTCGAACCCAACTCCAGCTCTGGTCTCTCCTTCTGTTGCTTTGTCTGGTAATTTTGCTGTCACATTTTCCTTTTCTTCTTACTCTTTTGTTGGCTCCGATTGAACTGCATTGAGTGATTTTTTAAAAATTTTCAGATAACAATGAACATTTCCTTTTATTTTGCCGGCTTTCTTTTCTCTTTCTTTTTTTCTTGGGAATGAATTTTATATGCAAAGCTTTATCATCTCAGTTCTTACTTCACAGTTACCGTGTCCATATCAGTGGTGGTTAAGATTCTGATGAATTAATGAAGGAAAAATAATTGTAACATATTTAAAAAGCTAATCTCAATATATTATATATGTATGACACATGACACTGCTGTTCCAGTTCTTACCTGGCCTGGGGTAGTTTAAAAGCTACAAGCCGTTTGGCTTACCATATTGAGGCACGTCTCTTATATATGTTTGACCAATTTGTTAAGTCACAAACAAAAACAGAGAGGCTACGATTATGACCAAATCTCATAATTATTTATAGCAATGCAATTATAAAACAATGTTTGACTTACAATTTTCTATAGGCATATTCTAGTGTTTCTCTGAATTCTATTGTTAAATAATATGATAATACTATTTATTCTAAATTTCTACTTACCGTTTCTAAACTTAAATGTCATGTGCAGACCCCTACCTGAATACTGATGCGGGGACAATGTCACCCTTTGAGCATGGGGAGGTTTATGTTTTAGATGACGGTGGTGAGGTAAATGAATGAAATAGCTCTTAATTATGTATGGGAGTGTGAAAATGCCACTTCCTTTGTATGAATTAAAAGCCAGGTTAAGATTGTATCTATATTTTATATTCCTTTTTGGTGTTGAAGGTTGACCTTGATTTGGGAAATTATGAGCGTTTCTTGTACATCAAATTAACCCGTGACCACAATATCACTACTGGAAAAATATACCAGGTATACCAGGTATCTGAACTACCTATATCCTTGTGTCTAAAAATATGTTTTATGTCATTTCCAACTAGCCATGGCTATATTTGCTTATTAATTAATATGAAATTTGTTTTCAACGCGTACTAGTCTGTTATTGAAAAGGAGAGAAGAGGCGATTATCTGGGAAAGACCGTTCAGGTGTGTTTAATATTTCAGATTGTTTCTTTCAAAGTTACCTACAGTGTCTGATTGGACCTTGGTTTTATATTCACCTTTTTATTATTTTTAGGTTGTTCTACACATAACAGATGCCGTCCAAGATTGGATAGAGCATGTAGCAGAGATACCAGTAGATGGAAAAGAAGGACCTCCTGATGTTTGTGTTATTGAATTGGGTGGAACTATAGGTAAGTTGGAATTGTTAGAACAATCTTTAGTTCAAAATTAGGCAGTATTTTTTCAGGAATGGACTAATATAACTCCTCTCAAATAATGCCATGTATTATTTTTTATTATCATGGGTGAGGTGTGAGCAGAAAATTATGAGAGCTGGAAAATTCTCAATTTTCAGTACCATGAAAGTTTAGAACATCTTTATTATGAATTCAAAATTCAAAATCTAATAATATTTTTTTCTTTTGATTTAGGTGATATTGAGTCCATGCCTTTTATTGAGGCACTAGGTCAATTCTCGTACCGTGTAGGTAATGTCTGCTGCGTTCAAACCATACAGCCTACTAATTCTTTTTCTTTTAAATTTGCTTCTCTAAAGCCATTTTACTTATTTTACTATTTTTTATTATAGGTTCTGGCAATTTCTGTTTGGTTCATGTCAGCCTAGTCCCTGTTCTTAATGTCGTTGGTGAACAGGTATACTGAAATACACACACACTCACACACACATATATATAATTCTCATCCATGTAATATTTATACATGCTAATCAAAACCAAATAGGAAATGAAAATAATTTAGTTTAATCCGGCAATTACAAGATAGAGAATTTTGGTTTATGTTAATTGTCCTATATCTATGATTTGCTAACATAGCTGAGGGCACCATTTCTGATGGTATTATAATCAATTTAATGTCTTTACATACTTACTGATAGTTTTATTGTGCAGAAAACAAAACCCACTCAGCAGTGTTCGTCAACTTAGGGGATTAGGATTGACCCCTCATATTCTAGCTTGTCGCAGCTCAAAGGTGTTTGCCCTTGTTGCTTTTTCCTAGTATCATGTCACTCCATGAAATAATGGTCTAAAAAGAAAATATGAATCTTGTTGTCAAAGGAACTAGAAGAGAGTGTCAAGGCAAAATTGTCTCAATTTTGCCATGTGCCGGTAATTTGACATATGCTGACATTTTGCTCTCTTCTTTTCAACTAGAATCTAAAACGTCTCCCTAAGCAAGGTTTTTTTTAGATGCAGATATCAAACGTAGTTACTCTTCATGATGTTCCAAACATTTGGCACATTCCTTTGCTATTAAGAGTAAGTAATTTTATAGCTTTTATGGAACTGTATTCTATGGTTGTCTTAATGTACTGGATCGAGCTTATACAAGAACCTGAACTCATACACTTCATCAAATGACTACTTTATACAAGAACCTGAACTCTAAATTCTGATCATATTTTTCTGTAACGAATAGGATCAGAAGGCACATGAGGCAATCTTTAAAGCATTAAACTTGACAAGGTTCGTTTGCCAAACTCATTCTGAGAAGCTTTATATTATTTTGCTGTCGCCGATTCCTTTACGGTTTCTGTCTTGCTGCTAATGTCCTTTTTATTTGCAGTGTTGCTACTGAGCCTAATTTGGAGGAGTGGACTTATTGGGATGGACCCTCATATACTGGGGGTTATATTCTAATAAGTTAGCATCGGAGAAATATTGTAAGTATACATTGTTTTCTATTTCAGTATTTAATATTTTGTACTTCGAAGTAATTAATTAATGATCATCATTTGTATTTGCAGGAAGCTTCTGGGGTCGTAACTCCAGAAATGGTTGATTGGCTTAGCTTTGAGCGGACTCATTCCAAGGATTCTGCAATTGGTGAGAGGCGTTGGATTAACACCAAGTCGCAGTAGTTTGCGATGAGACATTTATTGTATTTATTATTTGTTTTAACAAGCAATATGTTTATTTCATTTTACATGCCACATTTATGATGTATTTTTGTGCTTGTAGAAAAATTGGGAGAAGCTTTCACAGGAGAGAGACACGCAGATTGCGTCAGACCCTGCATCCTCCTCTCAATCTGATAACGAGGACCTCTTCATTCAGGCTGCAGGAGGATTTGACAAAAAAGGCAGAGTGTTTGGGTTGGGTGCCTCTGCTAGCCGAGTGATGGCTAGCAAGCGCTCATCCAGTGATGTTGGAGGTATTAGGTGAACGTATTACTTTTGAAACTAATTGTTTTACACTCCTTTGTCCATTTAAATCAAGTACAAAAAATAAACTTACTTCCTAATGTTGTATTTGCAGATGAGCTTAAAAGGGTGAAACAGGAGCTGGAGGCTACAAGACAGCAAATGAATCAACAAACGGAGATGATGAATCATCAAGCAAAGATGATGAATCAGCAAGCGAAGATTATGAAGCAAATGTAGGAACAGCTCCAGTCTCTTTTGAAGGAGAAACAGAAAACAAGGATAAGCGGTTGGCTTCTGGTGATGATGATGAGCATGACCATACAACTACTATATAAAGACATTATTTTTTTATTTTTGTCTTTAGTTTATTTTGTTGGCAACATTGTTTATATTTCGTTTTCTTTATCTATAATTTTTTAGGATTGCTACTGTATTGTTTCCTCATATTCATTTTTTTTAATACATATTCGAGTATCATTTAATTCGTAATATTTTTTCATTTATTTCATTGGTTGTTGAAAAAAACCCTAATAATTATAATATTTTTTTCAATAATAACGGAATTATTTCATTTTTTAAAAATAACTAAAATTTTCATTTATTTTCGACATATTATTTTTTTCCTTCTAATTCCCGAATTTGATTGCGACGGGTTTTTTCTCTATTGCAATTTGCAACAGATTTTATCTCCATTGCAATTTGCAACGGATTTGTTTTCCATTGCAATTTGTAACGGATTTTTTTTCTGTTGGAATTAGCAACAGATTTTTTATTTGTCGCAATTTACAATGGAAAAAAAATTTCCGTCGCAAATTGCGACGGAATTTGCAACAAATTTTGTTCCGTCATAGTTTGCGATAGATGATACAAAATCCGTTGCAAATATTGTTTGCAACGACCTTTTTTGTGATGAAATGTTTTCTGTTGCAAAATGGATTTTCTTCAATTTGTAATGGATTTTGTCTGTCGCTAAAAACGTTTTTTCTTGTAGTGATTTGAAAGTGAAGAAAGTGCTACGTCACATTCATTATCCATAGAAGGAGATATCAAGATCAAACTTGACAGCTTGATTAATTAGATGCTACTTCCTTAAGCGTAAATAATAAGATTTAGCTAGAAAGACTGAGATTGTACTTATATAAACTTGTTAAATTGTAGCCTGAACAATGTGTTAAAACGAGAAAACAAAAGATATAATTTGAATCATATATTCATTTTATGAAGAGAATCTTGGCACATATAGCTTAGGGTTGTCCAAAAAACCTGAGGTCTGGTTGATCCGATCCGATCCGACCCGGTCTAGGGTAAAAAAAATTGGTCCAAGACAATTTGACTGAACCGGACCGGACCAGACCAAACTGCTCGGGTTGGATTGGACTTCGGTCCAGGGGCTTAGACCCCCTGGATCGGTCCGGTCTGACCCGAAGTCCTATTTTTTGGGTAAATCACCACTACATTAAGCCGCTCACTAGAGTCTGGACATCCTAATGTGCTTTTTAATTTATAGGAATCACTTTTCACTATGTCACTTTTTATTACTTTGGAAAGTCAAGTGAAATCAGAGCTAAAATATTGCATCCCAAGAATGCCAAAAAAAAAACTAGAAAAAAATTGGAAAATAAAACTGGACTTCCTAGACCAGTCCAGGCAGTCCAACCGGTCCGGTCCGGTCCAGTCCAAGCTCGGGCTTGTACTAAATCGGACCAGACCTCGAGCTGATTTTTCTAGCCCAAAGTCATATCGAGCCAGACCTCAGGTTGACCTCTAATCCGGTCTGAGTCGATCCTTGGACATCCCTATAGCTTATTTATAAAATTACCTGCTTTTTTCCGGGCATTACTTGATTAGATTTATTATTGTTAAAGTGATCAGATTTGTGACAACATTTGTACACCTATATATATTTCATATCTAGTCCTAACTCCTAAAGCTCAAATAAAGGAGGATTGTGTCAGACTATTGACGTACTACAGCTGCCTAACGTAAAACTCCATTGAAACTTTTATGAAATGTCTCAATGAAGAAATTACGCTTAAAAAAAAAAAAAAAGATACGTACTGGATTCCATAGCATTTTTGGCAGCAAGTCTGAAGTGATTGATGATATGAGGAATTTTATATGTTCTTAGCCATCTTGGAGGTGTATATTGTGCAACATCAATGGGCCTGTTTAGGCTAACAATGGCTTAAAAGCTATCTGACTTTTGTAAAAGCCCGATAGGAAAAAAGTTAGATTGTAAATGTGATTTGTGTTTGGATTGTCCATTTAGCTTTTGTAGAAGTAACTTTTTTAAAAAAATGATAAGTGTTTGGATTATTATTTCAAAAATCAATTGAGATGAAAAATGACTGAAAATGGCGTGAATTTGATTGAATAATATATATATATATATGATAAAAAAATTATTTAAAAAGGTATAAAAAAAATAAAAAGCTGATTTATTTTATTTTTTTGGTAAAGAAAAGCTGGAAGTCCAATGGAATTCTTAGAGCTGTCAATCAGGGCCGGCCCGTGAGGGGCCAGGGCCTAACAGGGCCGGCCCTCCAGGGCCCGGAGTAAGAAAAACACATGTTTTTCAAAGCCCGACCCGAGAGTACCAGGGTCAGGGCCTGCCCGCAGGGCCCGGAAATTACTATTCCAAATTTTAACTATTTTCCCTCCGTGTGTTTCAAAGAAATATAATTAGTAAATTACAACATGAATCATCTAATAAATAAGCACAGTCACTAATTCATAATCAAAAGAAAACTATATTCACAAATAACTCACATAAAACATAAAAATTTTCATTTTGAGTAGTAGCCTTTGGCTCATGAGTAAGAATATCATAAAATTAAAGTATAGTTATTATGTATTTGTAGTTAAATGGATAAACAACTCTATAACAAATACAAAATATATATAAATTAATAAATTTCAAAAGGAAAAAGAGAAAAAGCTATAGTGAAATGGGCCTGCAGGGCTGGCCTGCGGCCCTCCAGGGCCGGCCCGTGTAAGCCTATGGCCCGTCAGGGCTGGCCCTCCAAGGCTAATTTCAAACTATGGAAAGTATAGGTACAATGGCATAAAGTTCACCAGAGAATTAGAGATAGTCTTCAAGGATGGTATGCCATCGGGTTCTTTACAATTCTCACCATCTGCAACACAGCAGATGCCACCGCGTGATGATGAAGATGATGTGTACCGGCCCACAATTGACCTAGAACAAGGCTCAGGTGATAGTGAGGAAAAGCTTCCAGGTGCAACTACTGGAGTTAGTGCCCCTTTAGAAGGCCTAAATCTGACAACAAACACACAACCTAGTGCACCTAGTGGTTCAGGATCCATTGGGAAGAGAAAGAGGGGTCAAGAGTCAAATGCAAGAAGAAGGAAAAAAATGTCTGCCTCGAAACAAATAGCAGATTCTCTTAGTATGATAGCTACCGCAACTAAGGATAGAACACAACAACTTGAAAATATCAACCATGATGTTTCAATGAGTTACGTTGTAAGTGAGTTACAGAAAATTCCAGAAGTTGCAGCTAACCGTGACTTTTGCTGGCGATGTTATAACATGATGATGCATGACAGATGTCGCGATGTGTTTGTTGCACTACAAGAGGACAAAGATGACTTGGTAGAGTGGTTGCAGCACCATGCCTACAACACCCCGTCATGGTAGGAACCCCCGATGAACTGAACCATAATTGATTATGCTACAGCATTTGTATTTTGTCTATCACGCCTATTTATGTGACGCTTATTATTGTTGTTTGACGCTTGTTATTTTATGTTCAACTTTATGTTTGTATGTTTGATGCAACTATTAAATGATGCACCTATTATTACACCTATCTATTTATGTTTTTCATTCAGTTAAGTCTTCGCCTTGACACATGTCTTATTCTCCATGGAAGGACGACGTTTGTCTCGTGCCGAAAAAAAAGGCCCTACAAGTTTCTGTTATGGAGGAAGAGCAAACAAATAACGTGCAAATCGCTGCCTTGGTGGCTCAACATATGACATCATATATTTGTAAACAGCCACGTAGAACTAGTAACCAAACAGGAGCAATGTGGGTGCAGGAGGTTTTGCAAGGCCATGACATAGTCTGTCATGAAAATTTTCGAGTTGAAAAACATGTCTTCTATCATTTATGCTCTAAATTGGTAGACCATGTGTTACAGTACACGAAGTACACACGAGTAGAAGATATGGTAGAAATGTCCTTATATATAGTTGGCCATGGTTTAACAAATAGAATCATACAGGAACGGTTTCAACATTCAGGAGAAACTGTCAGTAGGTTATTCCACAAGGTTTTAAAGGCCTGTCTTAGTCTATCAATTGAATACATCAAACCACTTGATCCTGAGTTTCCTGGTTGTCACCGTAGTATATCAAATGATCGCCGCTACTTCCCATATTTCAAGAATGCAATTGGAGCAATTGATGGAACTCACATCAGTTGTGTGGTGAGCGAATCTGAGCACGACAAATATGTTGGGAGAAAGGGATATCCAACACAGAATATCATGGCAGTGTGTGATTGGGATATGTGTTTTACTTATGTGTTGGCAGGCTGGGAAGGTACAGCACATGATGCACGTTTGTTCAACAACACTATCACTACTCCACGTTTGAATTTTCCCCATCCACCTCAAGGTATATCTTCAACACCATCACTATGATTACATTTTTTTTCCGTGTTTATTTCACTTTTCCTATAATTTCTAAGTGCCACAAAATTTCCTCACTTATCAGGGAAATATTACTTGGTCGATGCTGGCTATCCAACACCAGTTGGATATATTGGTCCGTATAGACGTGAACGTTATCACCTTCCACAATTCAGGTGACAACGGGGATTTCGAAATCCTAACGAGTACTTCAATTATTATCATTCAAGTTTGAGGTGCACTATAGAAAGGACGTTTGGAGTCTGGAAGAATATGTTTAATATATTACGAAATATGCTCCCTTATGACTTTCAAACTCAAATCCACATAGTTTGTGCAACAATGGCTATACACAATCTCATCCAGAGATTTTCGAATTCTGATGTGGAATTTGAACCAGCTAACCAAGGAGATTTAAGTGATGACGATGAAGATGAAGATGATGATGATCCACTTGATGAAGGCCCCTCATCAAATATCAATACATTATCTTCACCACAAATAAATCATCTTCGTGATAGAATCAGAGAAAAACTTGTCTGTGATAGAAATAGGAGAAATTAATACATTATTTGTATGCATTTTATTTTATAAACAAGTTTATCCATTAAATATATTTAATTAAGGACTTTGTTGTTTATTAACTTTTTTAATAATCATTTAACTTTTTTCGAAATTAAAATTTTTATTATCCTAATATATACAACTAATATGTATAGTAGTATTCAATATGATTCATGCCCTTTTTAGTTATTTTCCATCTTAACTGACTTTTCAAATAATAATCCAAACACTTATCAGTTAAGAAAAAAATCACTTCTGCAAAAAGCCAAACTGGCAATCCAAACACAAATCACCATTTATAACCTGACTTTTTTCCTACCGAGCTTTTACAAAAGTCAGATAGCTTTTAAGCCACCGCTCCTACCGCCAACCCAAACAGACCCAATACCGGTTACTTCAAATTTGTGGAGCAACTCCCTTGTCTGTACAAGATATTGGGGCTTCCCCATTTGGCTAATATTCTTTCAAAATCTCAATTGTAAGTTCAAAAATTATTGATAGGTTCAAAAATATGAGGTAGTAGGGAAGAAAAAGAAGATACAAGGAATACAATACCCTACTCCCTCTGGTCCTTATTATAAGGCACCAACTAGCAAGTTTATTTGGTCCTTTTTATAAGGCATTTGCTTGTTCCCAATTAGCAATGATTATTTTTTTTCTATGTCTACCCCTAATTAATAAAAGTAGTGGGTGAGAGTAATAATTAATATAATATTAGAGTTTAGTGCAATTAGTAGGGATATATTGAAAATTACTTAGATTCTAGGACAATTTTATTGACTTTAACTACTTTTATTAGTTTATGAGAAAAGTTAGTTGGTGCTTTATAATAAGGACCAGAGGGAGTACGTTCGATCCTTAATATAAAATCTATTTAATTAATTTG
Organism: Acacia melanoxylon; assembly: GCA_019022615.1. Classification (NCBI taxonomy): domain Eukaryota; kingdom Viridiplantae; phylum Streptophyta; class Magnoliopsida; order Fabales; family Fabaceae; genus Acacia; species Acacia melanoxylon. The sequence goes on along the minus strand of JAFJYJ010000020.1, from coordinate 9,387,494 downwards.
GGTGGATTAAGAAAATGAAAAAAAAAAAAATTGGTTAGTTTAAACAAATGAGACACGATGATCTTCCTAAAACACTCTTATGTAACATCATATTATATATCAATTTAATTATAAGTTAGATAAATTAGTATAGAGAAAATGATGAATATATATAAGAAATAAAATGAATTGAGATGTTATATTTAAACCAAATATAACTTATATTATTTATAAATTAAAATGATTTGACTATTTTTATATTGATGCCAAATCAATTCCTCTGTATGTACCAATTCTGAAAACAATTTTTTTTTGCTTAAAACAATTAAAAGAAATTGTTTGGTATTTTATTTTAGCTAAGCGTTTTTCTTAAACAACAGTAATTTGTTTTTAAAAATTAAAAACACAAAACAATATTAACAAATTTTTCCGTTTTCTTCTCGATTCGCGCCATGGCCAAAGAAGAGTTTGAGTAGTCTCCAAAGCTCAACCTCGTGTACGTCATCCCCTGGCCCTCTGGTTTCCGTCTTCTTCACTTGGTGTTTGTCGTCTTTTTCACCTGTGGTTGTTGTAGCCAATCTCTCCTCCCTCCCCCGCTCCTTGGTCCTCAATTGGTGAGTCCTCAGCCTATACCCTCTCTCCTTCTCTAATTAATTTAGGGGGCTTTTGAACTAAAACTTCATCTGTAGTAGTATCATTTAGTAGGTTTTTATGCATACCATTTGTTTTTGTTGCTTGTGGTAATCCTCGTCCTTCCTGCTTCAATTTCTGGGTGTCCTGTCTTTCATCAGCTACAAGCATTGCTTAGGGTCTATTTAGATTAGTGGTGAAAGCTATTTTTTTTCCAACGTGATTTACAGTATACCAGATAAGTTGGTGATATGAGTCTTGCCTCGATTTATGTAAACGTATTTTCCAATACCAATTCAAAGAGGTTATACGAGTTGAGGTGTTTGTTGGTGGAATTTTCATTTAATCACAGACAATCTGCAGTTTCTTAGGATCAAAACGAATTAATTTGTGCAATGAAAAGACCTTTTTATCCCTTAACTTATGTAATTCTTGTTAATCACTTATTTTTAGTTGTTTGTATACTTTGTATGCCTATTTCAACTTGTTATAGGCCATTGACACTTATTGTTGATTTTTATTTTTATTTTGTTCGATCACATGCCAATTTCCACTTGTATAATCATGCTTCTCACCCCGGAACCATGTTTGTATTTTAAAAGTTAAGGTAATTGAAAACTCCATAAGAACTAATGAATTTGTGGGAAACTGAAGTTGTTAATTTTCTTATGTTATTAATAATATATTTTTATTTCGTTGGCAAAAAAGGAAAAATGACATAAAAATACTATTTAAATTATAAAAACTTTAAAATGTCAACTAAATTAGGGAAAGAATAAATATGTAATCTGACAGCTAGGAATATGAGATTTTGAAATTTAGATATTTACAACTTAACTATATGAATTAGTAATTTGATTATAGAAATTGACCGTTTGAATTTTTTAAATTATCACAATTTATATCTAAATTGTCAATTGATATTCTTCAGTTGTCATCTTATGTATTTAAGTTGTCAATACTCAAACTTTAAAATCTTATATGCTTACTTTTTGCTGATTTAGGAGATATTTTTAGTTATTTTAATTCAAATTTTATATTTCTGTTTTTTTTTTCAACTTTTTTTTCCCATTTATTTGTATTTTGCACTGATTCATTGATCATGGACGCAAATCATCCGAATTACCAACCAGTCCTCTGCCGAATGCAAAACGTAGTCACTAACGTCATCCGCAAATCAGTCCTCTGCCGGATGCAAAAGGTACTCACTAACGTCATCCGCAAATCTGCACGGTGGTGGTCCCTGCCACGTCGATTCATTTTTTTCGGTCATTTTTTTATTAAAAAATTTTTTCCTTGTTTTTTCCATTTGCACTGATTCATTGAACAAGGACGCAAATCATCCGAATCACCGACCAGTCCTATGCCCGCTGCAAAACGTACTCACTAACGTCATCCGCAAATCATTTACGTCGGACGGTGGTGGTCCCGTCGACATTGATTTTCATTTTTTTAGTGTGAATTTCGGTTCTATTTATACCCACTAGAGTTCCTCGTCGATTTTCAAACCATCAGAACAGCAATAACTTTACCGAGAAAAATTATACCTGTAGATTTGTGCAGAAATGGCTCCTGAAACTGCCGCTATTCCTCTTCTTACACCTTACAAGATGGGCAATCTCAATCTATCCCATAGGTATTCATACTCTCTACTAATTACTTCCATTTTTCTGCTGTAAACTCATGCGGTTCAAGTGTTTTTTAGAAATCCCAGTTGAACAGTGGCTCCGATCATGATGTAAATCTATCTTTGAAATCACAAATTTTGGGATTTGTTCTACTTTTTTGCCAGAAATAATATTCCTCATGTCCTTATATTCTATTGTGCAGTATGATAAATCACTTGCAAAAATGATTAGTATTGTGTGCTGGAATATATGACTCAGGAAAATTGCCCCTGGGATTGGTCATATTTGATTACTATAACTATTAGTTGAACATTCAGTGACTTTTAAGTTGAAATTTGGTTGTCTTTTGCTATACAGAGTAGTTTTGGCTCCACTGACTAGACAGAGATCTTACAACAATGTTCCTCAGCCGCATGCTATCTTGTATTACTCTCAGCGAACTTCCAGAGGGGGTCTTCTGATAGCTGAAGCTACGGGGGTTTCTGATACTGCTCAAGGGTAATTTGTGCACTTTTTAATTATTTATTTTAATTGTATCCGCATTTGCTAGGAATTCTAACAAATTGTTTTTTCCCCTTTTCAACGTAAAGATATCCTCAAACACCGGGTATATGGACAAAAGAGCAAGTGGATGCATGGAAACCCATTGTGGATGCTGTTCATGCTAAAGGTGGTATATTCTTTTGTCAGATTTGGCACGTTGGAAGGGTTTCAAATTCAGGTATTTCCTTGCTAAGTTTATCCTCTGCTCTGGAAAAGTGGCCAGAAAATATGTGTCTTTTCACTTGAATGTACTGAGGAGAATTTCGGAATGTTCCAATCTATAATGGCTGAGAATGGCCTAAAATACATTTTATGTCAATTAAATCAACACACTTGTTGGGAATGGTTATGTTGTATACCTTCTACTGTCTTCTCCTCTACCACCTGTTGTTTAAGTCTATGGATTTTTACCATAACAAGTGTGGTTTTCAGTTTCCACAATACATTAGTTTCTACTTCCAGAATGCAAAATTATAAATGCCCCATTACTGCAGAAAATTTGGTAACCAAGAGAAAAACTGATTGATCAAGATATTATTCATGATCAGTGGCAAAATAGTTCGTGGAGATATTGTTGGTTAAAGTGTAATGTCTTAAAGGGTCTTTGCTTTAATACACACACACACATGTTTTCTATTTTGTAAAAATATACATACATGTTTGCTATGACCTCAATTAAATCATTTCTAGCAAAGCACTATCCTTGAAGAATCTGCTTACTCCTCCCAATATGCAAAATAAATTAATAAATTAAAAAGGTTCAACATCAGAAACTTTCTGTTGTGGTGAAAAGCTTAATAGTGCTCCCTCGATCAAAGAAAGGATGCTTCAAAAACAATTAAGCTACATTTATTAATGTGCTGGATCCCTTCCTCCAACACGATGAAATATGAATTAGTCATGGGGTGATATGCATAGGCAGGAAATAACATTAGGCTTTCTAATATAATTTTTTTCATTTTTTTGCCCAGACGTAGAACAAAGTGTGTTTAATTTACTTTTTTCAATCTATTCAAACTCATACCCTGAAATCTATGTTAATATGCAGCTCCATTCTTTAATGATATTTTCTATTGTTTCTTTCTCTATCTCCAATTTCCTAGGACTTGAATAAATCTGATGTGTGTATCAGTATTTCTCCATCTTATATTGTTTTTGAACAGGTTATCAACCAAATGGGCAGGCCCCAATATCTTGTACAGACAAGGGGCTTGCTCCAGTAATTCGGGCTAATGGAGTTGATGTCGCTCAATTTACACCACCAAGGCGGCTAAGGACAGATGAAATTCCTCAAGTCGTCAATGACTTCAGAGTCGCTGCAAGGAATGCTATTGAAGCTGGTAACTCCACTAACTTTAATGTGATAAGTCAAACCCTTCGACGATAATCCATACAATTATTTCGTAGAATGGAAAGTTACTTCAAATAATGTGTTTCAAACTGGATCAATAGAGGTGCAGATTTGAGGTTTTGTTGGTTTGACCATAGTTGAATTAGTTATAATTAAATTAATATTTTTAATAGCATATATACAAATATTAGATAAAAGAAGTAAAATATTATTTTTTAAATTCTTACTGGTTCTTGACCAATTTTTTTATCAATTTTGACTAGTTTGTGAATTGTTTTAATGGTTATGTAGTAGTTTTCACCTAGATTGGTGATGGAACCATTTTAGACTGAATTATCAGGATCAATCAGGATCTAGTTTGTGAGTTCATCAGTTGAACCAGCCAATCTTGTTTGGTTTTAAAAACAATGTTTGCAAATGAGCTCTGCCGATACTATTCCCAATTTGATTTTACAAATTATTCCATTTCTTATTTTGATGCATCCCTCTAATTCAGAAGCAGGTAGTTTTCCCTTCCTATCTGTGAAGCGACCCAGGGGAGAGGGAAAAAGAAAGGAAGAAACTTTAGATAGAAATCAATTTTACCCCCTACCACCTTTTTACATCTACATCCAATATTTAATGTCAAACCTAATTAACAATTTATTAACAGCCTGTTAGATTTGGCATTAATATTTTGATGGATACTGTGACATAATGCCAATGTTATTCCACTATAAAAATAGGACAGTATTGTCTAGAGGGAACCACATTGAAATTTTACTGAATACTATAAGTGGATATAAGCCAAAGTAATATTAGAGGCAGTGTGTTCCTTTTTTTAGAAGTGGCATAACAGTTATGGTGGTATTGGTACTAAATTTCTATCTATATGGATGACAATGTAACTGGATGCAACAAGTTTGAGAAGATAATGCTTGTCCAATTGTAGGTTTTGATGGGGTTGAGATTCATGGCGCCCATGGTTACCTTCTTGACCAGTTTATGAAAGATCAGGTTAATGATCGAACAGATGAATATGGCGGATCACTAGAGAACCGTTGTCGATTTCCATTGGAGATTGTTAAAGCTGTTTCAGATGAGATAGGACCAGAGCAAGTTGGAATTAGATTGTCACCTTTTGCAAACTATTGTGAATCTGGAGACTCGAATCCTGAAGAACTCGGCCTATACATGGTGAATGCTCTTAACAAATATGGTATTCTGTATTGCCACATGGTAGAGCCAAGGATGAAGACTGTTGGAGAAAGAGTTGAGAGCCCTCATAGTCTTGTGCCAATGAGAAAGGCCTTCAATGGCACGTTCATGGTTGCTGGAGGCTATGATCGCAAAGAGGGAAACAATGCAGTAGCTGAGAACCGGGCAGATCTTGTCGCGTATGGTCGTTGGTTTTTGGCGAATCCGGATTTGCCCAAGAGGTTTGAGCTTGATGCTCCTCTCAACAAGTACAACAGAGAGACATTTTATGTTTCTGATCCAGTTGTTGGATATACTGACTACCCATTTCTAGATGGAAGTTTTTAAGTCTCCAATTGCCGAAGGTGTTTTTGATCAATGCTCTTCTTTAGTGCCTTGTATTTGAACATTCCAATTTCAATAGGAACTGTTCATATGTAAACAAAAAGGGTTAGGGGTTAAGGTGCAGAATGGCCAATAAAGTGTCATGTCAGGAGTACCAAGCACAGAAATGTTTTGAAGGACGTAAAAATACCAATGAATAATTGAAAATGAATAAAAGTACTAATAAAGAATTTAAAACTTCGGCGAATAGACTAAAACGAGGATTGTGTTACTTTCACAAGTTTTAAATTCTTCATTGGTATTTTTGTTCCATTTCAATTGTTTATTGGTATTTTTGCTCCCTTCAAAATATTTTTGTGCCCGATGCTCTTAACATAATACTTCGTTGGCCAACTTGCACTTTGACCCAAACAAAAATAATTGGGCAACAGTTATGTAATTGTTTGTGGCCTTCTATTTCAGGATTTATAACCACCAATGGATACAAATATACAATAAGATTCCTTAGTTTGGCTTCCAATCCTAGCTATTGATTTTTGCCCATGCAATTCTTGTCTCTCTACTCTACCATGTTAGATACTTACTCCGTATTTTTAGCACATTCTAATTTAGAATGCGAAATTTATTGCCTCTTAAGTATTTGACCAAGTGCATAGGGACTTCTTTAGATGTGTGTAAATGTTTTCTATTATTTTGTACATAATTGAAAATAGGTTATTCATAATTGAAGAAGAGTAGCGCTGGCTGAAAATAAGCTGCACATGTATCCTTATACAAATTTTAGGGATATTTGGGTAATAAATTTTGCAATGGTGATTTTTGTTTTTGCCTAGCTATTTTCCCTTATGATTTGGATAATTCATCCAATTATTCATTTATCCTCTTTGAGCTAAAAAAAAATCATAGGTTAATTTTGTAAGAGAAACAAGGTTAATAATGTGGCTCTCACTTAGCCCACACTTGGATCAATTATGTCACACGGTCTGAACAAAATTAAAATTAAATTCAACCAAATTATAGATTAAATAAAAAAATGTGAAAATTTGATATTCCCCGGGCATTGAACCTTTCACTGAGAAATGATAATCCTAGGAGCATTATTTTTTGCTAGAGAAATAACAGCCAAAGATTTCTTTACACACACACACACACAATTATACTCACCATATTCTATTATTTATAATTGTCCAAAAAAAATCTATTATTTACCACTCTGGTCCTATTTATAAATCCATTTTGACCAAAAAATTTGGTTCTATTTATAAGTCCAATTTCATATAATAAATGAGATTGTGACAATTTTACCCATATTAATTGCACCATGAAGATAGAGAGAGAAAACATAATTGAAAAATACTCCATCATAAATAAGAGCAAAGTTAAAAATTTACCTCATAATCATTATGTCAACTAACTTTTTCTTAATATGTGAGATTTGGTCAAAATGAACTTATAAATAGAACCAGAGTGGTATGAGATTTTGTTTCCATCGCAAATCCCAGGGGATTTGCGATAGATTTCATTTCCGTCGCAAATCCCAGAATTTGCGATGGATTTTATTTTTCGTCGCAAATCTTTTTGCGACATATTTTTTCCATTGCAAAAACTGACTTTTTTTGTAGCGTTATCTTATTCATTAGTCATGCGATTAAACTTGGGAAAATTTCAAGAAAATACCATTTGAATTTTAAAATATCAAATAAATGATTTTTGAACAAAATAAGGTATCAATTGCTTTATTGTTCTTGTTAATTACATTATTGTTGTTGTTAACAGGATTTTAAAGTTCGTATTTTTTTGTCATTTTTCCATTAAAATTTTTATATGAATTTATAATTTTACCCTTAATCTATTATTATGTATACTTTATGCTTCTTCTATTTTTTTTTAGGCACAAGTATATTTTTATTAGAAGCAATAATGTTCGAGACACTATCTGACATTAAGTGTAGGCACCTCTCCGAGTGAAAATTCAAACATTAGTTCGCTACATTGTAAAGGATTAATTTCTTCCACTAGAGCCAACTCCAACTCCATTAGTTATATCCTTTATCTCTAATTTATCTATAATATATTTAAAAAGATACAATTAAAAAATTGTTAAATTTTAATACAGATTTAAAGAGACTTAAATTTGATTTTATTTAGGGTGAAACATGTTATGTTAGAAGTGATGTATAAATATGATTACATGTGTAATTAAGCTTTTAAAAGATTTGCATTGTTAAAATATAGGAAAATAAATATTAAATTTATTAACTTACTAAGTTATCAAAAAAAAATTGATTTGATACTAATTTTTACAAAGGTTTTAATTACCAGTCTCCCTTGTCAGCATGATTTTAAAAATCGGTTCAGAGTTCAAATCAGAAACCGGGAAACTGACCATGTTTTCCAGTCTGATTTAGTGCCTAACCAGGAAAAAGTCAGACCGGCGATAACCTCTCTAAACTGGCAAAACTCAGTCATGACCCGGGTCATGCGGGTTCTTTGTTTGAAACTCCAAAGCAGCGTAGAAGGATCGGAGAACATAGATTCAAATCAACAAGAAGGCTGAAGCAGAAGAAGAATAAAGAGAAAATGGACTAAGGGAGAAAAGGTGGAGGACACCTGAGACTGATGAGGACCATTTATTTTCTTGTTTTCTCACATCACTTGCCGTCGATAATGGCAATTAAGGTTCATGAAGGAGTCTACTGGAGGCTAGCCTTGAAACTCTTCCATAGACTGTGTCTGAAAGCATATGTTAACTGGAGGGAGAACTCAAGGAAGAAGAAAGAGAGCGATACTCTTTATTTTCTCATATTAAATAAAAAGCTAAAGTATATGTTTGGTCTTTCATGTTTGTCTCTGGTATCATTTGAGTTCATGGTAAAGTGTACGTTTGGTCCCTTAATGTTAACACCATTTATCTGACTTTAGGCATGGAAATAGGACATGTCAGGCTAGGCTTTGGCCAAACAAGTCTGAGCCTGTAATTGGGGGTAAAAAGCCTGAGCCTAAATTCAGATTTTTCTTTTAGGCTCAGGTCTGAGTCTTCATAAGGTCTAGTCGAGTTTGAAGTCTTTTTTAAAGGTTTATACTTACAATGTAGGCCTTTAAAAAGGCCTCATATTGCAGGATTTGGAGGCCATAAATAGGCTTTGTATACTTTAAGCCTATCAAAACCTATATAAATATAACTTGAAATTATAATATAAAAATGAAAAACAATAAATATTATGTTAATTATATGATATAAATATAATTATATTTATTTAATGTGTAAAAAGGTCAGGCCTTAACAAAATAGGTCTAGCCTATTTACACATTTAGGCCTTTAAATAGGCCTTGGCTTGGCCTTTTTAACAAACCAAGTCTTAACCTATTCCCACCCCTATCTAACTTAACGAAAAATACTGATTCAACAATTTTAAGCGATGACTGTGCAATTAAATGCTGACCAAGCATGCTTCTATGTTAGTGAAACATTTATGTTGATAAATTAATCATGAATTCAAAATCAAACATTCTTATACATTTCAAAATCCATTATAAATCTAAAATTTTAATTATCTCATAAGATATCAAACAATGTATATATACAAAAATCCTTGATTATGAACTTAAAACCGTGATTTTGAGTTCATACTTGATTTAAAGGGTTAATATAATCTTACATCTTTCAAGTTTGCCCTCATTTTAATTTTAGTCCCTTAAGTTTTAAACTATAGGTTTAATCCCTTAAGTTTCATTTTGTTAAAAACATTGATCCCTATAATTTAATAAAAACTTGGATGATTTTGCCTTTTAAGGATCCAAAACCCATGGTTTGAAACTTGATAAACTAAAACCAAAATGATGACAAATTTAAGACATTAAAGATTGTATTAACCCTTGATTTAATTTAGACAAGTATAAAGATATTTGACTTTGAGTTCACAATTTGTTGTAACATGTATAAAGGTGCTTGAACTTTTCAAGAAGGTAATGGTTAATTATGACTTTTATCAGTGTGTTAGGATTAACGTTTCTTGCCTCAAAACATACCTATAAAAGTTAAATTGGATCATTGATAGATGTTTGGGATAGTGTTTCTAATGTCTAGTGCTTGTTTGAGATTATGTTTGAGATCCTGAAAAATGCTTATTCACCACAAGCGGAACTAGGGGTGGCCACTTCCCCCCTCTAAAATTTAAAGAAGGAAGGAAGGTTGAACAGGCACAGGTCAACTAAATGGTATTCCCGTAGCAATTGGGGTTATGGATTTTCACTTTATAGGGGGTAGTATGGGATCCGTAGTAGGTGAGAAAATAACCCGTTTGATCGAATATGCTTTGCCAATCAATTTTTACCTCTTATTCTAGTATGTGCTTCGGAGGAGCACGTATGCAAGAAGGAAGTTTAAGCTTGATGCAAATGGCTAAAATATCTTCTGCTTTATATGATTATCAAGTAAATAAAAAGTTATTCTATGTCTCGATCCTTACATCTCTTTTTTAATATGACCTGCTCCACTCAACCCAATATCTATGCTATGGTGAAATCCAAATTATTCCTATTTCATGCATTGGATCTCATGTCTCAATTAAGAGGAGTCATGGAAAGAACAGTTCAAAATCCCGATCAATGCCTTTTTCAAATCCCGCCGTTAGCTGCGCGAGCTCTTCCGCGTGCCATAAATGACCTACGAAAAGGAAGAATCCTAGAACAAAATGAGAGGTAGCTAACCAACTTCTAGGAGATACATAATTGACAGCATTGATCTCTGTAGCTACGCCACCCACAGAATTTAAAGAACCTAAAGGAACATGAGTCATATATTTCGCGGAGCGACGTTCTTGCACTACTACAAAAGAGGGTTACTACTTCCATAAAGGACGTCCTTATTTATTAAAAGGAAGTTAAAGATGAAATTAGTGGCATTCTTGTAATTATATTGCTTATATTGTACAATTTGGCGTCCTGAAATATGTTAAAAGGACGTTTAAATTTAAATTAAGGCGTCCTAACATAACAAAAGGACGACTAAAATTAATTTTTTTGCGCCAAAAATTAATTCTTTGGCGCCATTTCGAGAATTTTTTGGCGCCGCCTGAAGGTTTTGGATTAAATTAAATTTTTTGCAATTAAGGCGTCCCGTTTAGTTTATCGGGACGCCTTAATTCTTAAATTTCAATTAAGGCGTCCCGTTTGGTGGAACAGACGCTTTAATGTCAATTAAGGCGTCTGTTTATTTTGTCGGACGCCTTAATTCTTAAATTTTAATTAAGGCGTCCCGTGTGGTGGAACAGACGCTTTAATGTCAATTAAGGCGTCCCGTTTTTGTTACCGGGACGCCTTAATTTCAATTAAGGCGTCTGTTTTGTGCAACAGGACGCCTTAATGTTATTTTAACGCCAAATATGCCCGCGACTTTCTATATTTCCCTCTCGCTTCCCCATCGCCCCTTCTCTCTAGTGCTTCTTCAACCCTAGAGTCTTTTATTTCATCGAATCCTCCGTCGACTCTCACTCGTCCCGTTGCTCGATTCACGCCGAACCCAAGCCCTAGTCGCGGCGACGTAGTCCTTCTCCTCCGTCTTCCCTCTTCGCGCGAGGTAATTGAATGTGCGGCGACTCGGTGGCCCGTTTCTCGATTCACGCCGAACCCAAGCCCTAGTCGCGGCGACGACGTCCTTCTCCTCCGTCTTCCCTCTTCGCGGCGAGGAGGTAATTTGAATTCCCGTGACCATGCTATATTTTTTGAATTTTTTCTTTATGCTATATTAATACGTTATGCAAAAAAATATAGCATGATTCGCCTTCATAATACTTTGTGTAAATGGCTCTTATTACAACCTCTGGAAGATTCTGTATTTCTATGGCTCTTATTTTTTGAATTCAAATTATAAACATTAGGATTAGTCTTAATTCAGAAGGGAAACCAGAAAGTGTTCTTCAATTGCCTCTGCTGTGATTAATTTGATAAATTGTGGTTAATTAGATTTGCCCTAAGTTTGACATCTATTAGGCTCCTTTGAGACTCGACTTAGGCTAGATTCCACTTATACCACACTTAGCTTAACTTTCTTTGTTGAATCAAATGGTGCCATTGCTGGGAGTCTTACTTGTTAAATTCTGTATGGTGAAACTAACCTTGAAATTCTGTTAAACTTTGTGTGCAAAAGTCATTGTCGCCATTGATATTTGCCTCCTACTCGTTGCATATCGTTGTTATTGGCAATTGAAGGGAATGTTAATGCTGAAATGGTTTGTTATTGAAATTTTGGGATGTCTTACTGTTGAGGGGAAATGCTTTGCGAATTTTTTTAAGGGATTGAAAAAAAAAGCATGTCGTTCTTGAAATTGATATGAACTTGGCATTGTTGGTAATGTCTTAGGTGGTAATAAAATGGGTCATAGTTGGATGAATGCTTTGAGAACTAGTGAAGAATATGAGAATGGAGTGGAAGAGTTTATTGAATTTGCTAGAAGGAATGTGGCTACAAAAATGGGATGTATTATTGTCCATGTGTTAATTGTTTAAATGGGGTTCGACGGGATATTGCGATATAAGGGATCACCTAATTTGTGATGGAATAAACCTTCGATACAAAACGTGGATATGGCATGGTGAGGATGTAACTCCCAGGCGTCCCACGAAAATGAAGTTGAAGTAGATGTCGACGATGCAATGGAGAGAATGATTCATGATGTTGAGGTTGAATCTTTGCTCAACCGCATGAATATGATAGCGTGCGGAGTGATGCGAGACACCTTTGTTCCCCGGGTGTACTAAGTATACACGGTTGATCGGGACCTTACATTTGGTCAACTTAAAGGCAACTTGTGGGTGGACCGATAGTAGTTTCACATCACTGAAATTGTTGTGTGATATGTTGCCGATGACAATGTACTTCCAAAACGTATGTATGAGGCCAAGAAAATCTTGTCTACGATGGGTATGGAGTATAAAAAGATACACAGTTGCCCTAATGACTGCATATTGTACAAAATGAGTATGAAGGCCTTAGTAATTGTCCGAAGTGTAAAACTTCACGATACAAAGTGAAGAAAGGTGGTGGTTCGGAGATCGAGACAACAACAAGACAACCTTTGAAAGCATTGTGGTATCTTCCAATAATACCGCGGTTTAAGCGTCTCTTTACTAGTGAAGCAACGGCAAAGAAGTTGAGATGGCATTCGGATGAGAGAATATCTCGATGGAAAATATCTTCGGACCCTACCGACTCTCCGCAATGGAAGAAAATAGACGAAATGTTCCCTCAATTTGGCAGTGAACCAAGAAACCTTCTACTGGGGCTTTGTACAGATGGCTTCAATCCCTATCGAACTCTTAGTAGCACCCATAGTGCATGGCCAGTTCTCCTTGTAATATACAACTTACCTCCCTGGCTATGTATGAAACGCAAGTATGTGATGCTTTCTATGATGATTTCGGACCAAAACAACCCGGAACAATATCGATGTGTACTTGGCGCCTCTGGTTGAGGATTTGAAGAAGTTGTGGGAGGAAGGCGTAGATGTGTTTGATGCATATATGAAGGAGTCCTTCAATTTGCGTGCAATGATTTTTACCACGATAAATGACTTTCCTGCATACGGAAATTTGTCAGGGTACAGTGTCAAGGGGCATAAAGCATGTCCAATATGTGAAGCGGACACAAGCTTCCATCAATTAAAGCACAAAAAAAAAACGGTCTACCTCGGTCACAAGGAGGTTTCTTCATCGGTTCCACCCATATCGTAAGTTAAAAAGCGTTTTAACGGCTTACGGAGCATAGAACGGCACCAAAGGCATTAACCGGAGAGGATGTTTATAGTCGGGTGAGACATATCAATGTCATATTGGGTAGGCAGTAAAGGATTACGGGTGAGAAGAATATATGGAAGAAGAGATCAATTTTCTTTGATCTTCCATATTGGCGTAGTCTTGATGTGAGACACAGTCTTGATGTGATGCATGTGGAGAAAAATGTCTCGATAGCCTTGTCGACTTTTTGCACATACCAGGGAAGACTAAGGATGGAATTAGTGCGAGACTAGACCTGGTTGAAATGGGAATAAGAGAACGGTTACATCCACAAGTAAGAGAAGATGGTAAGCGGGCATACTTGGAGCCGCAGCTCATACACTATCAAAAGCGGAGAAAAAAGTTTGTGTGGGTGTCTATATGATATTAAGGCTCCACAAGGATATTCTTCTAATTTGAGAAGGTGTGTTTCAATGGGCGATTTGAAGTTAGTGGGAATGAAGTCCCATGATTATCATGTGTTGATGCAACAACTACTACCAATAGCTATTAGAGGCATTATGAAAGATGAAGTTCGATCCACTATAACCAGATTGAGTATTTTCTTTAATGCTATCTGTAACAAAGTCATTGACATTGAAAAGTTGGATGAATTGGAAAATGAGGGTTATATTATTTTGTCACAATTAGAGATGCATTTCCCTCCTGCTTTTTTTGATATCATGGTGCACCTGATAGTGCACTTGGTAAGGGAGGTAAGACTCTGTCCAGTTTACCTAAGGTGGATGTACCCTTTCGAGCGATATATGAAGATCTTAAAAGGGTATTCTAAAAATCCTTATCGACCTAAGCCTCAATTGTTGAAAGATATGTAGTTGAAGAGGCTATGGACTTTTGTAAAGATTATCTATCAAGGACGACGATACAATATCGCATGACGAGGGATAACCGAGGGAACTCGAGGAATCAAATCAAGAATAAGCCTCGTGAAGAGGTATTGCAAGCTCACATGTACATCTTGAATAATATGGAAGAAGTTCAACCATACATTAATGAACACGAGAAAGAGTTTGAAGAATATGAATCCAAGGAAGAGTGACATGCAGATAGCGAATGAGCAAAAGAAGACGTTCATAAAGTGGTTCAGTGAGAAGGTATTGCACGAGACCGGAGTGTCAGATACAATTGAGTGGCTCGCCTGGGGGCCTCGCTTTTCAGGTCATCACTTGGAGCGGTTATGATATAAATGGGTATACTTTCTACACAAAGGACCAAGATGACAAGTTCCAGGCAAAATAGTGGGGTGATGGTTGAAGCTGAATCCATGCACTTTTCGAGTTCGAAAGACAAAAACCCGGTATTAGCATCAATGGCCTATTATGGAGTCATTGAAGAAATATGGGAGATGAGCTACACCAAGTTCAAAATTGTTGTATTGAAATGTAAGTGGGTTAGCAATAATGCTGTTGTGATAGATCCACAATTTGGGTTTGTCTCGTTGATCTTGAAAGAGTTGGTCATAGAGATGAGCCATTCATTCTAGCAAGCCAAAGAAACAAGTGTTTTATGTTACGTACCCGCAAATAAAACAATGTCCATTGTACTTCAAAGTAAAAAACAAAAGTATGGTGACGAATCGTTCGACCTTGACGATACTCCCCCTTTCACAACAAATCCCCCTACAACACGTGATGTAGAATTGGTAGATGATGAAGAATATGCCGCAAGAAACGATCATTGTGAAGGAATATGGGAAGCCATATAAAGTAAGATCTTAAGTTATGAAATAGTACTATCTTATTTTTGTGGTGGTTTAGTGTTTTAGTTCATTTTATTCCTCTCGTTTACTATTTAATAACCCATCTAAAATTGATTCATCCTTGATGAACAGAACATGTCTAGCTCCGACGAGTCGAGGTGATAGAGTTGACGAGCCCGTTGTGAGAAAGGGGTAGAGGTAGCACACGCGAGATGAGTGCGCTAGTGGCCCGTCGTGAGCATCAAAAAGAGGGCTACATGTGGAATTTGATGAGCATGGGAATCCAACCGGTGCAGAGGAAGACAATTTCATTAGCTACTTAGGCTATCCGGCTCGAAGCAAAGTTCGCATTGTCTACTCGCTTTGGAAGTTCGTTCCGAGAAAACGGCGTTGATTTGGGCACAAATTTTGGTACGTCACCTTCGCTATATCTGCAAGATTTTCATTTGTCTTATTGCTTGAAATGTAATTACCTTTCCTTTTACCTTGCAGCAAACGTACGACGTCCCAAAGAATAGGGCAATGGAAAAGCATTGGATGGGGAAGTCCGTCTACGTTGGAAAGACTTTAAGAACAAACCGACTAGAAAGTGGGTTCGAGGGGAAAAGAGGAACGAGGATCCATGTCGATATATCCTTATATTTCTCCCGAGGACTTGGAGGGAGTTTGTGGCGTCACGCCAAAATCCAGAATTTCTTGTAAAATTTCTTTCATATCTTTTCTTTTCTTTGAACCTACTTGACAACTTAGATGCGCTTTTATTTGTTTTCGTGTCACAGAAACCAGTCAAGCCAATAAAGAGAGGCAAGCGGCAAATAAGTATCCGCATTGCATGTCCCGTGGTGGGTATAGGAAGCTTGAACGAAGAATGATGGAAGAGCAAGCGATTACGAGAGAATGAGGAAGCCGCCCAATCCGATCCTTCCTCTCGTTGTCCAGCCCCACGAACGTCCTCCCTCGTCATAAAAAATGGAAAGTCTGCGAGGAAGAAGGGCGACAACTACATAAATGCGAGATGTTGCTTTGAGGTTGCCTCCAAGATTGTAAGTAGTTCACTTAGACGTTTTAAGTAGCCTCGATCAGTTGTTTCATATTACGGGTTTATTTGTTATTTACGAAACATCGTATGATACAGACGATGCACTTGAGGAGAAGAGTTCCCAAGGTTCATTTACGCCGGTGTGGATGGACATTTTGTCCACGGCGATTGGGAAGCCGATTACCAAGATAACATTCGAGGGGAGCCTAGGGGAGCGATCGCGCAAAATATTTTGGACGGCGTTCACGGGTTTATGACGAAGAACCCTAGTCCTACGCTTGTAGCCTCAATTCGGGCGAGTCTAATGGACGAACTCTTGCAACAAGTACGAGCTGAAGTACGAGCTGAAGTGCACACAATGCTAGGTTCGAGGGACAATACGGAACATACAGCCCGTGAAGCCCCGGCCTTCCCCAGCAGTAAAGATAGTTTTAACCCTCTGGATGTTGATCTCGGCGATCCTTCTCCCATTCCACAGGGAGGAAAACCTTGCACTTGCTGGTTAGATGACCCACATCGGCGTATTGTTGCCGATGCCCTTATTTACATAGATCACACCACCCACCATAATATTGAAATTCCACAAGACCTACGTAGGGTGACTGTGAAATGTATTCGAGAGGGAGAAGGACAAACAAAAATCCCGATTGATGATGACGAGGTTCCCGATTTAGGGCCGGCAATAGGATCGTTCATCCTTTGGCCGAGTCATCTTATTCGATATGGGGGACGACACCTCCAAAGGGTAAGAAATATATTACTAGAACTTGCTTTTCATTGGTAACTCACTCATATTAATATGTTTGTTTATGTTTTCATAGAATGAAAATGAGGTGGGCAAATTTCCCTACCTAGCACAAATGCGAGACATCTTCAAGGACATCACCTATATCACCTTCAAGATGCGTGCGGGCATAGTCGGCGGAGAAAAGACATATGACTTTACCGTTGACAAAAAGATCTCGGACGAATTTCTATATGCGGGATTTAGACTTAGTCATTCTTGAAGTTGGGATAATGTAAGTTTTTGTTTCCTTTAATTATTGCATTGATCTTTTTTGTTTTATATACTCAACAACGCAGCTTGATTTTATTTAATTTCGATCATAGTGTCTCGCAATGACATATGCGTCCGAGTTCGGCCGAAAGAGTTTGTATGGATTCTTAAGTCCAATAAACACGATGTCGACTCGCGCAATACGGTAACCAAAAGGACGCTTTATGTTGGTTATACAATTGCCGAGACGACTTTCCCGTTTATCTAGCCCCAATACTTGAAGGGTACGTAGTCTTAGTTTTGTCTATTTAAGATGTTTCAAAATAAATTCCTTTCTTATCTTAATTTCGCCCTTAAAATGTATATGTTGTAGTGGTCATTGGACCCCGTGTGTCGCTTGTCCGTCCAAGAACGCATGCTATTGGTTCGATTCGTTATCCGGGCAAACCAAAACCAGAAATCAAAACCATGTTTGCCAAGTAAGTAAATTTTCTTTAAAATCATTGATTCTTCATTTATATATGATTCGTTTTCATGTCTACTTTCCATTTTAATGATAGTGCATTCAAGTCGGCTAGATCGGTTCTTCGGATCGGAAGAGCAAAGGGCCCAAGTGGTTTTATCCAAGAGTAAGAAGTTTCAATTCATTCAAGTTATTATTACATTGACACGAGCTTTCGATATGCCTTTATTCGTTTTAACAATTTGCTTTTGATTTATAGTGCCCTCGACAACGAGGGAACACTCGAGCGGATACTACGTTATCTATTATATGCATACCATCGTTACTAGCGGACGACATTTACGGGCTTTCAATACGCATTTAATCGCTCCGTGATTCTCAAATGATAATATTTTTGTTGAATCTTGAGTTGTTAATTACTTCATTTACTTCATTGGTTTAACTTATACCTTGTTTTCCAATTTATAGCTTTTTGATAGTGATGATCCGTGCTCGACGAAGACATCGATACTATTCAAACGCAATGGCTGCACATTTTCTTGAAAACCTATAGATACGTACGTCATGTGTTAACTTTTCCATATAATTGATAGACATGGATGATGTTTGGGAATTTGTTGTTCTTATAATCTAAGTTATTACAAAAGTGTAGAAGGTGAACTTCAGAAGTTGATGATACACCCCGCCCTTTAATTTACTTGCATGTTTCACTTTCAAAGTAATTAAGTGATTAATCATTGAAAGGTGCATAAATCCTTTGTAGTTGATGATACGTATACACCCCCGTAGAAGGTGCCTTTTTCACTTCGATCTTGCATTGTGAAATACTTTTGCCGCACAAATCCTCGTAGAGTAAATATGTTCTCATCACTTCACTTTACTGCACAAATTGTAGAGTAAATACTTTGCTTGCTCTAAATGGCATCGATTTGTCATTGTACATGTGCATATGTGTTAGTTGCTACGCATCGCTTGGTTAATTTGCTTGAGGTATTTAATTAGGTAATGCGCTATACAAGGGACCACCAATTTGTTGAATGCCGTGAGTAATATAAATGTATGTGTGTATATGCTGGAAAATTGGCTTATCACTTTAAAATTGTAGGTTCATCCATTATTCTTTGACCCCCAGTACATGAACGGGGTTTTTTTTTTAAAAAATTACATATAAGTATTAAAAAACAGACGCCTTATATATATAGGCGTCCTACATTAATGATGACGCTTATTAAATATTAAATACCAGACGCCTTATATGTGCAAAATAAAAAAATTAAATAGGCGCTTTTAAGGCGCACTAAAAATTTTTGCGTCCTATATTAAAAAATGACGCTTTATATATATAAGGCGTCTACATTAATGATCGGGCGCCTTATATAAATATAAGCGTTTACCCGGACGCCTTATATGTGCAAAAATCACACAAAATAGGCGGACGCTATAAGGCGTTTACTTTAAATAGACGCTTTTTAAGGCGTCCCGTTTTTAAAACAGACGTCTTTATTAAGGCGTCCTATATTAAAAACGGACGCTTTTGTTAAGGCGTCTGTTTTAAATACGGGACGCCGAAATACTTTTATAAACAACTTCCTCTGGTTAGACGCCCTTTGGAAAAGGGACGTTAATTCAAGGTTTTTTCACTTTTTTGTATAGTCTTTTGTCTTTTTTCAGTCTACTCAAGTCCAAACCATTTCAAAGAATTTATGTGATATATCAGAGCAATCCTTTTGAGGATTTAATCATTCCTAAGACGGATTCATCCCTTTCCTTTCAACGCGATCATTTTATTTGGTAATAGTAATAAAGATAATAACGAATAGAAAAAAATGAATGGCCTGATCTGATCATGTATCAACGGCCAATCTTCGGTAGAAGAGAAGGTTCCATCGGATCAATTTTTTATTTCTATTTCAGGATACCTGATCTCTTTTGTTTTTTATTTGAAAAAAAAGAAGAAGAAGAGAGAAAGTGTGGGGATAAATGACAAAAAGATATTGGAACATAACTTTGGAAGAGATGATGGAAGCAGGAGTTCATTTTGGCCATGGTACTAGGAAATGGAATCCTAGAATGGCAACTTATATATCCGCAAAGCGTAAGGGTATTCATATTACAAATCTTACTAGAACTGCTCATTTTTTATCGAAGCTTGTGATTTAGTTTTTGATGCGGCAAGTAGTGGAAAACAATTCTTAATTGTTGGTAAAAAAAAAAAAAAAGCAGCTGATTCGAAGCGCGGGCTGCAATAAGAGCTCGGTGTCATTATGTTAATAAAAAATGGATCGGTGGTATGTTAACGAATTGGTATACTACGAAAAGGAGACTTCATAAGTTCGGGGACTTGAAAACGAAACAAATGATGGGGAGACTCAACCGTCTTCCGAAAAGAGATGCCGCTATGGCGAAGAGACAATTATCTCGCTTGGAAACATATCTCGGGCGGCATTAAATATATGACGGGGTTACCCGATATTGTAATAATTGTTGATCAGCAAGAAGAATATAGGGCTCTTCAAGAACGTATCACTTTGGGAATTCCAACGATTTGTTTAATTGATACAAATTGTAAACCGGATCTCGCAGATTTTTCGATTCCAGCTAATGATGATGCTATAGCTTCAATCCGATTAATTCTTACCAAATTAGTATTTGCAATTTGTGAGGGTCGTTCTAGCTATATACGAAATTCTTGATTAATAATAAGATAAATAAATTATTTGGTTTGGGGAACTCCATAGATTTATGGAATCGGTTACTATACTATTACCGAATCGCGCAAAATAACGGAGATATTATGTGATTAGTTGGTATTCAAAATCAAAAAAATCAAGTAGACAAGCCGAAAAAGAGATGGTTGAATCAAAATAATTCATTTTAAAGTTGTATTTCTTTCGAGAGGGCAATATGAATGTTCTATTATGTTCCATCAACACATTAAAAAGATTATACGATATATCGGTTGTGGAAGTAGGCCAACATTTCTATTGGCAAATAGGGGGTTTCCAAGTCCATGCCCAAGTACTTATTACTTCTTGGGTTGTAATTGCTATTTTATTAGTTTCAGCCATTATAGCTGTATAGAATTTATATTAAAAATGGAATAATTTATTATATATACTCATACTCATTTAGATATACTTAGTAGAATTCTATATAGATTTCTATATAAAAATCTACTTTGTATAAGTATATATGATATGAATTCTAGTGATTCAAAAATCTCTTTATAACAATATCAAAATAGAAAAATAACAGGTAAAAATCTTAATAGAACAATAACAAAAAACTAAAAAAATAACAGTACAAATATTAAATCGAGGTACCCATTCTATGACAATTCTCAAAGAACTTACCCTCTATTTTGGTGCCTTTAGTAGGCCTAGTATTTCCGGCAATTGCAATGGCTTCTTTATTTATCCATGTTCAAAAAAACAATATTTTTTAGATACGGATAGCAGTAGGGACAAATCTCATCTATTTTTTTTAGATCTAGAAGCAATTCGATGAATTACTCCTAAAGGTTTACATAAAAATAGTATTAGTTGATGAGAGTTACTTCGCAAACAAGGAAAAGTCAAATAAAATTCATTTGGTTGGGTTATTTTCTCAATTCCAAAAAATACAACTGGATCTAATATGGGTTGACGATCGAACGTATATGGATAGAACTTATAACGGGGTCTCGAAAAACAAGTAATTTCTTCTTTTCATGAAATTTATTATTTTACTTTCTAATGATACTACTTTTATATTGATTAGAAAATATTTTAGGGTTAGGATTTTGGGCAAGTTCTGAGTTTTGTTAAAAGATGACTATGAAAATATAGATGACGACTAATTTCTAAATGATTTTTTGATTACATACATTGAAAAAGAAATTGTTTTGATTTTTAGCACGGATTCAATTATAGATGAGTTTAACAATATAAAAACGCGTAGAGTAAGAGTTAAGTGAAATAATCTTAATTTCTATAATAGATTTTTCTTAATTTTTTGCATATTAAGTCTTTATCGTATTTCAAGTATTTTTATTTAAGATGTAATATATTTTTATTTTCGCCCCCATCAGTAAAATTCCTGCGTCCGTCCCTGCTTATAGAGGTACTTACAGATCGTCCACCAACAAGACCCTCACATCTACCAGCTAGTACCAAACCTCCTCCCTTTTGGGTGAAGGCCGAGACCTTAGTTAACTGTATCATTCCTTGTTGGTCATTTATAATCTTTTTCCCACTTGTTTTGATTAACCTAATAGCTTTAAAATACTAATTTATTTTATCAATTTTATCTACAGTTTAATTAGTTTGGTTGTTGACAAATTTATCTTCTTATCTTCATGATGCCAATATTGTAATAATGTACTTCTTCTCATTCAAAATGCAAGAATTAGTTACTTGGAAAGTTTATTTTAATTCTAACAGTAAGACTTTAATCCACTTTATTCCTTATGAAATTTATAATTTTCTTATAACCTTTTGTGCAACCTGATATCCGACTATCAGGTTTTTGAGAAACTGACTAATCTAGATCAAGACTTCGCGATTAGGATGCCTCTTTCCATAGGCTGAAATTTATAATTTAAGGAAGCTAATACACACTTGTTACACACAAATGATTTAACCAATTGTTTTAAATATTTTTATAAATTAATTATCTATTTCTTATATTTAAAACGAGAAGGTGCTAACATATATACTACCTCCGGTCCTAATTATAGGACATGTAACATCCTGAAATTTTTTAAAAGAAATTAATTTATGATAATCAAAATTTACCTTTTAAGATTATGTTTGTAATATAGTAATATCTCAAATTTTGGAATAAGGAGTTTAGGAATAAGACTGAGATAAGAAAGCTACTAGGCTCTTGATAATCGGTATTTTTCATTGCAATCAGGGTAAAAATCAGATATTAATTGAATTGTAGATGATTATATAGTAGATAAGCATGTGAAATTTGATCGGTAGATGAGTATTCGGTAGTTAGATGGTAGATGGACATATGTATGGTAGTTAGATGGTAGATGGAGATGTGAATGGTAGTTACATGATAAATGGACATAAGAGTGATAGATAGATGGTAGATTGACATGTTTAAAGTAGTTGAGTAATAGATAGACATGTGATTTTTGAAAAATGGTTGAGACCCAAAACTCTATAAATACCCCACCCCTTCTCTTCTTTCACAACACACAAACACTCAAGACTCACATAAAGGTAGAGAAAGAGAGATGAGAGAGAGAGAGAGAGAGAGAGAGAGAGAGAGAGAGAAGGAACGCAAGGAAGCCTTGCGGTATTTTTGGAAACTATAGAGTAACAGGTAACTCTGAATATTCTTCTATATACTTGTGAATTGTGTATGATTATAAATTATCATATACTTACTTTGTATACCATAAATTACGATTGAAGAGTTACTTTTGAATGCTCCAATTGCTATTCCAAACAAGCAGTAACTTTTGCTTCAAAACACACAATGAAAGAGAAGCAACCTTGAGGGTCAAAGTACTATCCCCTGTTCGTATATATAAGAACTTTTCAACTGAATTTTGAAATTCTAAAGATCAATTAAAAGCAGGTAAATATAATAATTATATAGGAAATTTATTTTGTTCAAAAATCTCCCTATTTATGAATGAGTGAGAGAGAGTAATAATATGAAAAAATGTGTGTAATATAATATTAATTGAGGGTAAAAAGGAAAAAAAATGTATTTATTATTGAGACAAAATCAAAAGAGATTTTATATTTAGAGACAAGCCTATTCAAATAAAAGAGCTCTTGGGGGCATATTTTTGGACTATAAAATTCTCCAAGAAGCTATTTACCAGCCAAAGTAGTATATTTATTATTGTTTTTTTTTAAAAAAAAAAAAAAAAAAACTCCCCACGCCTCTCTATTTATGAGGTTTCATTTCTTTGAATATGTTTGTCTCTTTTATAAGATCCTCTTTAAGGACTAATAAATAGATTTTTACCTATTTTACCCTTAATTAATTTCATATATTGCATTAATTCAAATGTTGACTCATTTCCTTTATTCTCTCAATATCATCTTTCCCCATGTATTCTCTTTCTTCATTTTTAAAATTATTAATCTCTCTCTTTGTTTATAAATAGGAGCATTTTTTTTAAAAAAAAAAAGAGTTATATTTCCTACCTATTAATTACTTTCAATTCATTTTAACTGTTTTGGTTTAAAAGAATCTTATATATAGGGACAGAGGCAGTGGTATATTTTTTAGCTAAAATAATCACTTAATTATAGGCTATTCAAAAGAATTTATGGAAATTAGGAAAATATTTTCCTTAGGAGGTATTCCCTACATCCTCAGTAAATTAGGAAGTAACACTAGTGCAAAAAAGGGCTTTAAGACCACTTCGTTTAGACTGGAGTATTGACGCTGCGGCCTTAAAAGTATGGCCGGTGGCAGTTTTGTAAATATCAATAACTTCTTTGACCAAATCCTTTATTCAAAGGTCTTAAATATATTATTCAGATCGGTTTCCAAAACAACCGGTCTTAAACATTTTTTTAAAAATTGAAATACCAATTACTTTTTAGAGAAATCTCATACGAACGGACTTAAATTGTATCCAGTCCAAAGTATAAGGAAAAAATTAAATATAAAAGTCTATAAATTTTAAAACCGGATATATTTTGAAGTTGGTCTTAAAAGTTACACTTTTAAGACCGGACTTAAATTATAGCCGGTACAAAAGATAAGAAAAAATTACTTTTAAGACCAGAGTTTAATAAGGGCCGGTCTTAAAGGTTAACTTTTATGACTGGCTTCTAAATATATCCGGTCTTAAAATTACAGCGCCAAATATATTCTGTTCTTTGTGTTGAAACCTACAGTTGCTCTCTCTAAACCTCTCTTCCTATTGCGAAACCTCCCTTCTTATCGCAACACCTCTCTTCCTCGCCCACCATCACTAGCCTCTATTACTCTCTCATTAGCTCAGGCATTCCTCTCTCGTACCACATCTCTCAACCTCTCTTCCTGTCTCGAAAATGAAAGGAGAAAATGATTCTAGTCCTGTTCGTGGAACGTCATTTATTGGTGTAACTAGTGTGAGTCAGAGCGAATCCTGTGTTGGGATCCGTACACACAGTGAAATTAAAAAAAAAAACTTTTACGAATCCCATCCGAGGATCGCTCAACCGCGTTTAAATCAAAGTTCGTTAAGAAACTGTGCCTATACGAACTGCTGTGCATTTCGTCTCGTTCTAATTTGAACACATGGGCTACCTACTCGATCAATAGGAGCAGACTTTGCGAATCTCCTCCCTCTACCGGTATCCACACGAACAGCCTCGAACACCGACGACAGCGTGCTAGCGTCTTTAGTATTTTCACGTCTCTATTTTCTCTCTAGGGTTTCTCACGGCTTTTTTAATTCATCCGTCTACTTAATACGACTAGATCAATATCTATTATAGGGTTTCTAAAACCCTAATAAGCAATATTAAAATATTCAAAATTAATCCAATCAATTTTGAAATTCGAATTTTAATTAAAATAATATATTAATTAAATCTATCAAATAAATCTAATCTAATATATTTATTTAATCCGAATTATAAGCCTACATATTTAATTTATCTTTATAAATTAAATATGAGATATGATATATTTTTATTTAATTAAATATGAGATATTATATCTTTATTCAAAAATTAAATCGAGATACAATATCTCAATTTATTATAGTTATTTAATTTATCAAATAAATTAAATATTATATATAATAATATTATTATCTATAAATAATATCATTATTAATTTTGAATTTAATAATAAATATATATATATATATATATATATATATATATTCATCCTAGATTAAATACACTATTCATTAAATCTTAAACATATCTAAGATTCAAAGAATCTGAACACTTTTGCTCGTGTTGGGCTATTCTTGTGTGCGACCCTGCAGGCCCACATGAGATTGGCAGTAGGCCAATACTGTACCAGCCCACAAGTCGCAAGCGGCCTCTAGCAAGACATTGCGACTACCCAATACATATGGGGATCGATGATACGATACAACCTATCGTACAACCATGTCACGTCCCTTTTATCACGCGATAATTTGGTCAAGGATGAGGCATGGATAATGTCAACTTCCTGTTCTTGACCATTACTTTCTTGATTCTTGAGTAGTCTAATAATTGAAATGGAAACTCTTTTCCATCGTAGTATGACCATACATTTCTCGGACTCACTCATCGAGGGGCTCAGTATTATCTCTCTACAAATGTGATGGACAAATTCTATCTTGACCATTCACATTCCTCTGCATGAAAATCACTGATCCCGATCCAAGCCTTTATCATCACCCGGTCAAAGGTGACTTTTGACTAGGTCAAATATCAGCGACTCATCATGTAGGAATCCATGATGATCTCAGGTCAAAGGGCGTTGTGATGTAGTTATACATGAGAAAAGCTTATGACTTAATCCATGCAGCTTTCTCATAGTGGGTCGGTCCAGCACCTTGTACTCCTACAAGTGCCCATGACTTTTATTCGTATCTCCATACCTCATCAAAGTCATATTGGTCTTACTTCATCTTCGCTCCCGCGTAGATGATCGACCAAGGACATTTAGGATAATCTATAAGATATATCCAAGGATTAGTTATCACTATAAACATGCAAATGAAATGATAACTAAAGGAGAATACTTTAAATAACATAAACGTTTAAAGTACAATGACTTGCCCCTAGGGCATAATTTCCAACACCCTGTTCATCTCAGAGTGAGCCTCGTAACTAGCCTTTACACCATGGTAGAAGAGGCACACGATTGAAAGAGCTTGCCCTAAGTTGGACTTACAGGGAAAAGCTCGAGATTTAATTTGATGAAAGCACATATACGAGTTATGTTGGCCTACTAGCATGCAATAAGCCTAGCATTTTGATAGATGAGTGGAAAAATGTCAACAAGGCGAAAGTAAAGGATCTTATTTGAGACTTTATCCGGCTGACATACAATGTTCTTAACAATCAGAAGTTGAAAAACAAGACATTGTTGTATTGTGTTGATCGCTAGAAGAAGTTTAAGACCCAGATATCTAACAATTATATTCATGTTGAGGTTCCAATTGGTGAGCCTCGCCCTAATTTTTGCCACAAGTATACATTTCTTGATGAACGCACTTGCCAACAATTTGTTCATATGCGGACTACTCCAGAAGCTTTGGTGAGTTTATATTTAGTTTTTTTTTTGCCCTTTTTTGTTTGTTTAATAACCTATGCGGATATGTGAATGTTCTTGTGTTCATCTAATCCTGTTAGTTAGATGGTTTGGTGTGTGAATAGAAGTATACATTTCCATCCTTTGTCCAGCATCAGAAGAGTATGTCTTAGTTCTTATGTGAATATGAATGTAAATGGAGTAATATAGTAAAAGTTCATATTGTTCTATGCAAATCTTGAAACTTGATGAAGTGAATTTGACTAGTGTTTGAGATTCATATCAAGCAGAAGTTCTCTAATTTCTGTTAGTGAGATGGTCTGGAATTCATAATTAATAGTCATTTTGAATTCAAATTCACAAAAAAAAAAAAAAACAAGCATAAGAGACAGGTAGAAAGAATGATTGCCCTCATAGAATGTCTCGTGACAGTTATGAAAAAGCTGAAAAAGAGTTGATGGCGGCCAAGTGAAGAGATTGAAACAAGAAGTTGAATCCAATCCTCCTGCGATATGTGAATCAAACATTATGGTAGAGGCGGTGGAGGAGGTCGTGGAGGTTGTAGAGGAAAACGAGGAAGTGGAGAAGAATGTGAAGAAACTAAAGTAACAAGGGGCTTAAATAGATGACCATAGTTGGAGTGGCCTCAGATTAGACGCATAGTTGAGAAGTTTACTTGGAAGACGAAGAGACTCTAAAGCTTGAACACAAAGTGTAAGGATACGATTGTATCTAAAGAATTTGAAACGACGGAACTTTTAAGACTGGATATTGTAAAACAACCGGTGTTATAATATTATTATTTTTATACAAAAAAATTCTTACTTTGAAAAAAAATTAAGGATAGACTTTAGGACCTTTTCTTATATATGTCTGGTCTTAAAGGTATTTTTAGGATTGAATATTTGTAAAATCTGTTCTTAAAGGTATTAACATTTAAAAACCAATTGACTCTCATTCATTCTCACTTTTATAAACCAATAGCTTTTAGGATCAGATATTTTTGTATATGATTGATCTTAAAAGTAATTGAATAGAAAAAATTAATTATAGACTTTTAGGACTGGATATATATAATAAACCGGTCTTAAAATTACTTTTAGGACCAGATATTAGTAAAATCCGCTCTCAAAAGTATTTACAAATTAAGACATAAATACCAATTGACTCCCATTCATTTTCAAAATTAATCCATTTCGTATCTCTCTGCCCTTAATCCTTACTACCTCTCTGCCCTAACTCCTCACTCCGTCCCTGATAATCCTCTCTGTCCCTAACTGCTCAAACAATGGTTTGATACAAGACAACCGCTTGCAAAGGTACTTCTGATGCTTGTGCCTTCCGTAGATCTATTTCCAGGGCACCTGAAAGGAGAGTGCCTTCCGTAGATCTAGCCATTTCAGTGAGTACTCTATTCTTTCTTTCTACGACTCCATTCTGTTATGGAGTCCTCAAGGCTGAGAAGTTATGGTTAATCCCATGAGCATCGCAAAACTCTCTAAAGGCTTGATTTTTGAACTCCCCTCCATAGTCAATTCTTATTCCTGAAATACACAAACATTTCTCATTTTGCACCTTTTTGGAAAAAACGACAAATTGATCAAATGTTTCATCTTTTAAAGATAAAAAGATTGTCCATGAAAATCTTGAAAAATCATCAACAATGACCAAAGTATATAAATTTCCACTAAGGCTTTTTACTTTAGCAAGTCCAACTAAATCCATATGGAGTATTGGAGAGATTGATTAGTTGAGATTTCATTTTTTCGATTTGAAAGATGACTTAATTTGTTTACCTCTTTGGCAAACTTCACAAATCATATTATTTTTAAAACAAATTTTAGGTAAACCAAGAACTAAATCTTTTATTAACAACTTGTCCAGTTGAAACATGTTGAAATGAGCTAAACACTTATGCCACAGCCAACTTTCATCCATATTGCTAATAAAATAGTTTTCAAAAACTACATTATTGCTAGGTAGATTTAAGGTATAACAGTTACCTTCTCTGGGAGCCATGAATAAGGCTTTCAGATTACTATTGTCTAATGGAAGATCATTCTTGCCAATAATAAGGCACTCCTCTAAATCAAAGATAACCCAATTATTCTTGTCTGTACTTTGACTAACACTAATGAGGTTGTGGCAAAGTCCTTCCACGAGGGAGACATCTTTGATTTAGGGTCCATCTCTGTTTCCAACTTCACCAATTCTTTCAGATTGGTTTCCCTCAAAGGTCACCTTGCCACCAAGTTTTGGTTTTATTGTATCAAACTTAGATTGACCTCCCGTCATGTGTTTAAAGCATCCATTGTCAATATACCACTTGTTGGTCTTTGATGCTCTTAAACAAACCTGCAAATCAGTAAGGATCAAGTCTTAAGTACACATCTTTTCTTGGGTCCTTTTGGGTTAGTCTGTGTCTTAGGAACCTCATATGATCTCTTAGACACCCATCTATAATTCCCTACTAGTTTAACCCTTCTTTCTTTCAGGTTAAAACATGAAGTAGTACTATGCCCTTTTCGGTTGCAATAGTTACAGTAAGCAAAAGGATTGGAAGAATGTATAGATTTTTTAAAAATAATTCAAGTATGCTCTTTCCCAATTTTTCTTCTTTCTTTTCTTTTTATCAAGATCAAGATTATAACTAATTCCTAATTTGTCGTTTGTAAATCTTGGTTGTTTCAAAATCACATTGGGCATTTCACTGCCTTGAGTGAACTTCTCAAGAGTCTTGTTGAGATAAATATTCTTTTTCTCCAAAATCAAACAATTTTCTCAAGCCTTTTCGCAAACTTGGGAATCATCTTGAATTTGTTGCTCAAGAGTTTTAATCTTTCTTTTTGAGGAAATAAGCTCTTTAGCAAGTTTTCTAAATTCAAAATGAAGAGAATTATATTCATATAAGAGTTCATCAAAAGAAGGTTTAGAATCATATACCTCATCATTTTCATGTTCTTCCTGAGCCACAAGACAGATGTTGGCTACATCTTCTTCATCAGAAGAACTATCTCCCCAGATAGCTAATACATAAGCCTTCTTTCTGAATTTGTTGAATTTCTTCTTTTCTTTCTTTTTATTCTTCAACTAAGGACACTCTGATTTGATGTGCCTGGCTTTTCACATTCATAGCAGATGATGGGTTTCTTGGGTTCGTTACTAGTTCCTCCCTTGTGAAAATTTCAGAATCCTTGATCCCGCTTGTAGAACTTTTTAAACCTTCTAACCATCATGCCAAGTTCTTCATCTTTGCTATCATCATCTTCCTCCTTTTCTTCTTTAACAGCATTGAGTGCAACTCCTTTGTTCTTGTTGCTAATCTTGTCCAGGCCTTTCTTGAACTTTATTTTTCCTTCATATTCAGACAAACTTCTGAATAATGCAGCCACGGACCTCATAAACTCTCCACAAGCTTCTTCTATTGCTGTGACCTTGGCTTGAATTTTCCTTACTTGGGAGTTTTGTTCATATTCTTTTCCCAAGGCAAAAAGTTGATGTATTAGGTGAGTGAACCTGAGCTGAAACTCAGCTATAGACTCTCTTGACTTCATACAAAGTAAATCATATTTGGTCATTAGAATGTTGACTTTATTTTCTTTTATGCCCACTGTACCTTCATGTGCAATCTCAAGAGCATTCTACATTTCTTTCACTGATGGCAGAGTGCATATTCAAAAGTATTATTTCTGGCTTAATGCACTTTGAAGCATTAGATGGCCTTGTGTTTAGAGTGATGAGCCTTATATCACTTTCATCAAATTCTTCCTCAACCTTGGCTTCATGAAATCCTCCTTCTAATTTTGATGGAAAGTAGTCTCCTTTCTCAAATACATTCCAGAGCCTATAATTAGAAGCCATAACAAACACTCTGAATTTGGCTTTCCAGAAAGAGTAGTGTTATCCATCAAAACCTAGAGGTCTATTGATTGAAGCTCCATCAGGCAAGATTCTGTCCATTAGGATCCTTCTTAGGGTGTTACTCCTTACAGTGAAGAACTAGCTTTGATACTAAATGAAAACGGAATATCACCCAAGATGAGGATGAATGGCGACTTGGGTAAACATTAACTGACTCGAGTTTGCCTTCATAACCCAAGTCTTGATGGTTTTCTTCTCAAAAGATAGTTTGTTCAAAAGTGAATTTGAACTTAGAAGATTGTTTTGCAAAGAGTAACTCAACTCTTAAATTATTGACGTGGGTTTCTGACTCGAGTTAGGTATTCATAGCTTGGGTTGTGAAGTTTTGTTCTAAATGATCAAGACTGAGTAAAGTGTTAGTTCAAAGGCAACTTGAGTCTTGAAATCCAAACTCTAACATATGACTCGAGGGCACAATATCATAACTCAAGTTTTGAAGATTTCTTTTATGAAAAAAAAAAGCTGAGTTATGATGGCAAAGACGTATACTCGAGTCTTAAACTGATAATTCTAATGAGTGACTCAAGTCGCAAGATCATAACTCAAGTTATGGCACATCGGAGAGTTTTGGATGAAAAGATAAGATTTAGAGAAAGTCACCAAAACTCGAGTTCCATTCTATAGACTAGAGTTGTTAATTCAAGTCTCACAAAATGAACTTCAAGTGTGCCAAAAGCTTAAGTAAAACAAACAAGTTTTGAGCATTACCATTGTAACTCGAGTTTGACGCAGGTAACTGGAGTTGTTACCTTTGATAGTTTTGTCATTGAAGGCTTCTCACTCGAGTCATGAGCAGTTAACTCAAATTGACAATACTGAAAGCAATTTTGTCAGTGATTTTAAAAGCATTGACTCGAGTTCTTAAGCCAGAAATCGAATGTGTCTTCGACAGACACATAGAAACACTTTCTGATTCAAGATTTGGTTGTAATAAAAGTTATTCACTCAAGTACTATTAAACACATACTTGAGTGAATAACTTTTAAGTTTCTGTTATCATCAAAACAAATTGAATCAAGAACTAACATAAATAAGGGTAAATTAATTAGAAAAAAAGTTGACAAATATGAAAATTTTTGTCTTATATTTAGGATCAAGATCAACTCCCCAAATATATCTTGTATTGAAGACTGGAGGAGTATAAATCAATTTTGTAAGTTATAAGAAGTCAACTTTATCCTAAATTTATTCTTAGCCCCTATTTTTTTTTTACCTTACTTAGCACCTGCTTCAAACACACAATTTTAAAGGGTTAAGGGGAATTTTTCCCCCATAAGTTTTCATTGAGAGGCAATTTTCCCCGAAGTGTAAAAAATGAAGTAATTTGTACTGACCGTTATCTTAATCAATTTTGACTATTTGTTGACCAAATTTTCTGGAGAGCTGAACATCCATATCATCCATATCTTTTTTGTTAATGTGCAAATTTGCTCTAGAAGTCTTAAATCTTACTTTGAAAAATGATGAAATAGATAACACATAGACTTTTGACTCAAATTTATACCTTAACAAAAATAATATGTATGACATGTGAACTGTCATCTCAAAGATATTTGGTTAACTAACTGTCAAAATTAATTAAGATAACGGCCCTGGATAAAATTGCCCCTTAAAAAGCTTCCGAGCAAAATTGTCTATCGATGAAAACTTTTGGGAGAAAAATGTCCCTTAACGCTTTTATAAATAGGAAAATGTCACTAAGGTCCTAATTAAAAAAAAATCAGAAAAGTCTCATATCTTGCTTGTTAATGGTAGCTTTTCCACTTACTGATAGATGCTCTTTGTAATACCCGGATTTTAGCAAATCTGGAATTTCTGAGATAAATGAAAATTAATGAGTATTTTAATGAAGTAAATTCATGAGATAAAACTGTTATAGAAAATTGTTATAATTATAGAGTAAATTGTCAAAAAAGTTCCGGAAAATCGATGAAACGAGAATGACTAAAAATGATATAATGGTGATAAAAACAATCTAAAAGTATTATGATAAATACTGAAAGATCATGAAAAATTATGAGAAAAATATGGAAGTGTTATCCCTAATTATGAGAATTTAATAAATTATTTCAGAGGAAATAACATGAAGAAAAGTTTAAAAAGCATTTCGTAACCATAAAGTAACCCGATGAGGTAAACATTGTTAATATTTTACATAGGATATAGAATGACAATGTCGGATAAAGGTTTGTAAGATAACAATATACTGTAAATTAGTAAAGATAAATATATGAAGAAACCTGATCCTAAAAAGATCACTAAACAAAGAAATTAGGTCGATTAAGCCCTAACGGGCGGGCAGGGTAAAACGGGAATTTTTGGTAAAAAATATTATATTTTTAAAAAAATGGAAAAAATTATAGAAAAATAAATAAATCTGAATTTTTAAAAGAGGGGGTCGAAATTATGGTTATTTTTAATTAAAAAGAATTGTTTAAATAATTAAAATGGTAATTAGAATAAAATAATAATATAATGCGGTGAGTCGGCTTATAGGCCAGGGGGAAAAGTTAGAAATAAATTCTACAGGTAAACCAGAGGTAAAAGTATTTTCAGACTGATCAAATTAAGTACAAGTGAAATTCTACACGAAGAAAGAATTTACCAGGGCAATCGTCGATTCCGCAACCGAAAAACCCTAATTCCTAATAAGACGGAAAGCGATCGAGATAGAGTAGAGCCGAGATAGGCAAAGTGAGAACCTATAGAAACAATTGCGTGTTTTCAAACACGGGATTAAGTTAGGCAACAACCGGACGTTTTACGATTTAGCGAATTATTGTCCGTTTGGTTCTATCGGAAGCGATTTCCGTAACCGGACGCGTTTGTCCGAATATCTTCCGACGCACCGGAGAATACCTGGATATGATCAAAAATAGGATCCAAATAGATAATATGAAAGAGGATGGAAAGACCTTCAAAGTTACATGCCCGGATTTTTGAGTTTCTGCGAAATCGCACGAAACGGACACCGATCGGGTAGCTTTATCGAGTCGGAGGCCATAAAGCAAGAGCCATCATGGATGACAACTCATCCATTGACTTTAGGGCTCTTAGATGTCGATCTTGACCATGGATGGCCAAGAGTGTTTTGTCCTCAAAAATGCGATCCAACTACGAATCCGATCTCAAGACTTTTGTGGAAATTCCCACCTTGTCCCTATTTTTCCCTATAAATAGCAAGCTCTCTTGCTCTCATTCTTCACACCAAATCCGAATCCTAGAGAGAGTTCTAGAGAGAGAAGCTCTGGAAAAATTCCGCCTTAGCTCCGAGTAAGTTCTTCTCGTCCTTAGTTTTTAGTTTCCGTAGTTCTTTCGCAGTTATAGTAGAACCGTTGTTTTGATCTAGGAAGTTTCGAAATTTGTTCCTATGTTTGTTTTTATGCCTCATTGCATTGAAAGATGCCCGACGAGGTAAAAACATAGTGGGGATAATTTTGAAATGGAATACGGTCAAAGTAACGAAGTTACGCGAAATTCCGCCAAATTAGGGGTAGAAGGGCAAAATGGTAATTTTTACCTAAAATGCCGTTATGATGTCAAATCACAAATGAAAGTGATATTATTCGATAGGGCATCGAAACTTTGATTTGCCGCGTTACTGTTGTCCGACGTGTCGCTGGTGAACATTTCACGTTTTTCCGTAAAAAGTATGTTTTCCGCCATAAGTACCTAACGTCGTCAACGAAGGTACGGACGCGTACTGTAACACTAATCTTGTACTTCTTAAATGCATATATGTGATAGATACGTTCGTAGACCGATATACGGACGCTTTTACACGGGTTATAGTCATGATAACGCCGTATGTTTTTCTAGCGCCGAGAACACGAGTGGTATCGTGGCACCGGTGAATAGTGCAAGCCGTTATTGTTGTTTTACATTGTGGGGCTTTACATACCGCGTAATGCTTATGTTTTGTCGGCATAATGATCATGCATCTGCCGTATGCTTATGTAGTGATATACTTTTGTATTGTCTAGAATATCTCGTTATCCGTATATTTGTATTGTTTGGGTTTGAGATTAATCCGTTACCCGAGATTCAATGCGGTAAATTGAATCTCAAATATAGCTTCAGGATCCGGAGGAATACGGATCGAAGATCGAGGCAAGCGAGTAGTAGACGTGCGGCCCGAGACTTATCTATCTTTACCGCTTTCGCTTATTCACTTTCAAACTCTAGGATTAATGTAATCATTACAACGTTACACCGTGATTGATGTTTGTTATGAATCAGTTACTTTTTCACTCCAATGCTCTACTCTGATTACTCTGCTTGAAATATTTGGAAACGTTTAAAAAAAAAAAAAAAAATATTCCGCCGTTTGGGAGTTGCTTTTGGAAAATGATTTTCACCATTTACGAGGTAAAACCTAGGTTTTGGATAATAGCTTTTGGAGAATGATTTTTAGAGAATGATTTTGGAAAAAAATGATAGTGTTTGGATGTTTTTATCAGAATAGCTTTTGGGGGATCAAATTTACCAAAAAGGACATTAGTTTTTTGTATAATTACATTTAAAAGAATAAGGTTGTATTTTAAATATTATGAACATTATATTTCAAATATATTATAAATACTTGTATTTTAAATATTATAAACATTATATTTCAAAAATATTATAAATACTGTATTTTAAATATTTTATTTATACCATTAAGAAATTAAGTAATATGATAAAAATTAGATCAAATATATATGTATAGATAAATTGTATAGACAAAAAATATTTTGTCATATAAATTTTTAGTAATTCCACTATGCTTTTTTTTAATATATAATTTTTAACATTATGAGCAACTCCAACAGACCAAAGACATTGAGTGAAGCATGTTGTTGTTTCGAGAAAAAAGAAGAAAAAAAAAAGGTACATTGTTGTTGTTGGTGGTATGTAGGGATTTAATGGGGATATTTTGGGGTTTTCTAATTATGGTGGGGCCCACAATTCTGCAAAATGAGTTTGAAAAGTGAAAAGTGAAAAAAAGTTGGATTTGGAAAACCTAGGTTTTGAAAAACCTAAACCTGGTTTTGGGTGGAAAATGATTTTAGAGAAAAATTGGGGTGTTTGTCAAAACTTTGACAAAACCTAGGTTTTGTTTCCAAAACCTAGGTTTTGGGGTCTTCCAAACAGGCCCTTATTTGACAAACTGACATTATTTTCTTTATGGGAGATTTCCCTTTTCAAATTACCTGCCCGCTCTGAGGGAGCATATTTTATTATGATGGCTCAACTCTAATTGGCCGATTGCTATTGCTCTGAGGGAGCATATTGTATTGTGATGGCTCCACTCTAATTGAACGATTGCTATTGCTCTGAGGGAGCATATTATATTGTGATGGCTCAACTCTAATTGGACGATTGCTATTCACTGTGCACGTACCCATCCTGCAAACGCACTCCCTCACGTCACATCGCTATAGCTTCCTCGCTCGGAGGTGGTGGTGGAGCCTCCAATGTTTCTGCCTTTGTAAGTCACTTTGAATTCCATATAATAGCAATTATTCTCTGATTCTTTTTTGTATATAGCAACTGAGAATCTTGTTTTGTGCAAAAATGTCTTCTGAAGCTCCCGCCATTCCTCTTCTTAAGCCCTACAAGTTGGGCAAATTCAATCTATCGCACAGGTACTCACCCTCCCTCGAATTTCTTCAATTGCGTTTTCGTTTTCTCTGTCAATTTTTCATAAGGATCAGGTGTTTGTGAAAAATCCCAGTTGAGCGTTGGCCTGGGTCATGAGTTGTATCATACTTGGAAATCACGAATTTTGAATTTTGTTCTACAACTCTACGATAAACAGGTTTTAAATTTTGATTAATTTGATTCTTTAGCGCTTATGTTGTCCTTACTTGTGTGGTACGAAAAGACACTTGCATCTTCCATTGGTGTAGTAGAAATAGGGAAAGAGTCAAGGTGTACTCGAAGTTTTTGCTAATGTTATTTATTTTTTATTTTTTTAAGTTCAATGTTACTCAATGGAATCAATTTTTCCCCTTACTTAACTTAACAATCAACGTCACTTTTAAATGGTCTACATTAGTGTTTTAACGGTATAAGGCAATATTACTATGTTTTGAAACTTCTGAGACAACATTGAACATGAAAAATCTTCCAGAGCAACCTAGCACCTCATCGAAAACTTCCAGAGAAAATTTGCACATTAACCCAAAATTTTCTTGCGGCACATAGAGTTTGTTTCTGATTACTCTAAGTGTCAGTATGAGTTGAGTATTTTTGTGGTTTCTTAATTAAAAATTGGTTTACTTTTGCTATACAGAGTTGTTCTGGCACCACTGACTAGACAGAGATCTTACAACTATGTTCCTCAGCCTCATGCTATCTTATACTACACTCAGCGAACTACCAAAGGAGGCCTTTTGATAGCTGAAACTACAGGTGTTTCTGACACTGCTCAAGGGTAATTTGTATACTTATATTATTCCTTATGTTAGTTGTTTTTCTCTTTTTGCTAGGATGTTTCACAAAACGTGTTTAATGTTTGTTTCCTATTCTATGTGAAGATACGATTTTACACCTGGAATATGGACAAAAGAGCAAGTGGAAGCATGGAAGCCCATTGTGGATTCTGTTCATGATAAAGGTGGTATATTTTTTTGTCAGATCGGGCATGTGGGAAGGGTTTCAAATTCAGGTATCTTTTTGATAAGTTAGTCTTCTTATCTGAGACAGTTGCTAGAAAGTATCCTGTCTTTTGGGTTGAGTGAACAAGAGATTTAAGTTGGCAAAAAAAACAAAAACAAAAACAAACAAACAAACAAGAGATTTGACATGTTTCAGTGGATTATCACTTTGAATGGCCTAAAACCATACTCTATGTCAATTAGAGCAATGCATACTTGGGAAATGATTTTTGAGTTGTTTTGAGCTTATGCTGTCTTATTCTCTGCCGCTACTTATTTGAATCTTTGGATTTTTAATGTGTATAGATTTCAACTAGTTGCTTAGTGGCGAGGTAGTACAAGTGGAAACTATTTGTTGAAGTTTAACCTCTAGAAGAACTTTTGCAGGCCCTTTACATGTTTTCTAAGGACTCAATTGAGTGCTAGGACTATACACAAACTTGGAGAACCTGTTTGCTCCTCCTCCCCTGTCCAAAATAAATGAATAAAAGAAAATGAGAAATAATAAATAAAAATTAAAAAATTTCTCAATTCATTTTGATTATGGTGAACAACCTTTATAGTGACACACCATCTATCAAAGCATGACTGTTCAAAATCAATTGAACTATATCTCTTTATAGAGAACCGCTGTTGTATGTGCATCTTTTCTGCCAACATTTTGAATGATTTTGGGTGAGAAATATTGGAGGCTCTCTAATTATAATCTTTTATTTCATGTGCATCAACATTTAAATCCTTGAATTTTATCATCTGTTCAGGTTATAACCCCTAAATTGAAGTTAAGATATTTGTGTATTCAACATATAATGTACAGTCCCACCCCCATTATGTTGTAGTATCTGTACTCATTATCTCTTCCAAATTTCTTAGGAATCGAATAAATCTGTTGCATATGTTCAGTGGGTCCCCAACTTACATTGTCTTAAACAGGTTTTCAGCCAAATGGGCAAGCCCCAATATCTTGCACAGACAAGGGACTGGCCCCACACATCAAAAGTAATGGCATTGATGTTGCACAATATACACCACCCAGGAGGCTGAGGGCTGATGAAATTCCTCAAATTGTCAACGACTTCAGGCTCGCTGCAAGGAATGCCATTGAAGCTGGTACCTTCACTAAGTAAAATGTTGTGAAAAATCAATTCACTTCAACCATAATCTATATAAGCAGTGCCTAGAATGGCTGGATATAATCATATTATTTCTTTCTTTAATACATTGGTTTGTTCCCTTAGATTAAAAGTTGTTGTTTACAATGGCGCTCTCTTAATTTTCTAATATGGTTCAATTTTACCCCATTGTCTCATCTATATAATGTCAAACCTGACAATTTGTTGGCTTGGACACCAAAACTGTGAAGATAATCGTGCTGAGTAAATAAAAATCATCTCAATTTTCATATGGTTAGATTTTGAATTACTCTTTTTTAGGACTAAAGTGGCAGAATGGGACATTTTATCACTTTAGAATTTGGAAGACAGTATTGCCTACTTTTGAAATAACAGGGACCAAAGTGAAATTTTTACAAACTTAGAGGGACCTAGTTTGTATATAAGTCTAGGTAAGAGGCACTAAGTTTATTCTTTATAAATGATGTTACACACTAATGGTGGATCTGGCAGTGTATTTTATCTAATATGCTTGACATGTAACTGAATGCAGAAGTTTAAAATGAGGACACTTGTGCTGTTGTAGGTTTTGATGGAGTTGAAATTCATGGTGCCCATGGTTACCTTGTTGACCAATTTCTAAAAGATCAAGTCAATGATCGAACCGATGAATATGGCGGATCAATGGAGAACCGTTGTCGGTTTCCTTTGGAAGTGGTTGAAGCGGTTGCTGACGAGATAGGGGCAGAGCGACTTGGAATTAGATTGTCACCTTTTGCAGATAATGTAGAATGTTGGGATTCCAATCCTAAACAACTTGCCCTATACATGGTGAATTCCTTGAATAAATATAATATTCTTTACTGTCACATGGTGGAACCCAGAATGAAGACTCACTGGGAAAAAGTTGAGTGCCTTCATAGTCTTGATCCAGTGAGAAAGGCCTTCAATGGCTCTTTCATTGTTGCTGGAGGCTTCGACCGTGAAGATGGCAACAATGCGGTGGCAGAGGACTCTGCAGATCTTGTCGCCTAT
Source organism: Acacia melanoxylon (assembly GCA_019022615.1). Taxonomy (NCBI): domain Eukaryota; kingdom Viridiplantae; phylum Streptophyta; class Magnoliopsida; order Fabales; family Fabaceae; genus Acacia; species Acacia melanoxylon. The sequence continues at coordinate 9,347,934 of JAFJYJ010000020.1, read as the reverse complement.
GGTCGGTGGTTCTTGGCAAATCCAGATTTGCTAAAGAGGTTTGAGCTTGATGCTCCTCTCAACAAGTACCACAGAGAGACGTTTTACACTTCTGATCCTGTTGTTGGATATACTGACTACCCATTTCTTGAAGTGAGTTCTTAAAGCTCTAATGATGTATGAGTATTCCTCAATGTCCCCCTTCCTTATTTTGGCCATTCTTGTTTCAGTGAGTGTGATAACCTTACAAGATGGCAGAACTGGGCAAATGTTAATTGTTTGTTTGTGCCCTGCTATTTCCCTTTTATCAATAACTTTGTACTGTTTTGGGTTCATGTAAGAGAAAGGGCATGCTTTGTGCCACCAATATGCATATTATGTATGTATGTATAATAATAAATAATAATAATAATAATAATAATAATAGTGTTACTTCTCTTCAATTGTAGCCTTTCATTAATTGTAGGAATTATCATTTATTGATAAATTCTCCCTCCGCCCTTATATATATAAGGTCTTTTTAACTGAATTGTAAGATTCTAAAAAAACAATTAAAATTAGTTAAATAAATAAATATGTTGGAAATATAATTTTTTTCCCCCAAACAATGTCCTTATTTATGAAAGAGTAAGAGAGAGAATAATAATGAGAAAATGATGTACTATGAAAGAGTAAGAAAAAGAACAATAATAAGAAAATGATGAAAGAGAATGTATGAAAAATAAATGATGTGAGAGTTAGTAATTAAGAGCAAAATGAGTAAAAGTGTATTTATTATTGAGACCAACTTAAAAGAAAGCTTATAAAAAGGACCAAGGCCATTGAAAAAAAGGGGCCTTATATTATGGTCACTTTATATTGTAGCACAATATAATTAGAACAATTAATCTAATTTCCTATATTTTAATGAAAGTTCTTGAAATATCCCCTATCTCCTAAATATGTGAACTAGATAATTAATTATGAATTATTTATAATAAATGTGTGTTGATTTTCTCAAAATAAACCATCATTTAATTATTTGTATTGAAAACTATCATCATGGATGAAAACTTTTTAGTACTTACAATCAATAAGATTATTTGAGAAATAAAATTATAAATTTGAGAGATAAAGTGCATTGAACTCTTAAATTTAACACCAAAGTAAATTTAAGCACTGGGAAAAAGACGACAAAGGGAAAGAAAGAAGCTTTATATTAATTAAAGCTTGTGAATATAAATCGAGAGGTGACTTAAAATAAAGAGTCTTTTCTTGAATCAATCATTCATTAGGTTGTTTGAAAAGAACCACTTCATTTCATATGTAAAAGGACGAAAATACCCATAATCATTTTCAAAAAAAAAGCTACGGCATGTGCGCTATAAACAAATTTTGGAAACATAATTACCCACATGCTTTTTAAAAAGGGAAAAAAATGCCACCACCCAGCATAGTCAAGTGCCCTAAATGGCTATTAGTTTTTGTTTTGTGGCTATATTCGATTCTTCAACACATGTGGCCCACAAAAGAAAAAGTAACCACCGTTTTCCGACAACCCTTTTTGAAAGTGATGAAGGGTACTTTTACTCTTTTGCCCTAAAAAAGAATCTTAAACTTGGTTAACCAGTTCAAGTTGAATTTAGGCTTTTGAGGCTTTGAGTATTGAGTACATTTATTATTTTTAAATTGGTTCTTCTCTGGGGATGTTGAAGTGTTCAACTTTGGGGCATTTTGGGTTTCAAAGGATTTCGGTATAGTAGAAGATGCGGAGCGAGTGAGATCAATTGCTTTTTTTTTTTTAAAACAGTTCTTTGAAAATGAAAGAAGACAAGATAGAAGAGAGTTTCCATGAGATAGTAGCAAAAGGTTGGGTAGGCATATATATCACTATTGTCCTATTTTTAAATCTTTTTTAACTAAATCATACATATTAAAAAGAAGTAGTTAGCTCAATGATTATGGGTAAATTTTTAACTTTGTGCTCATTTATGAATAGGTATCTTTCAACTTTTTCTTCTTTTTCTATTTTTATTGGTATAATTAATATAGACAAAATTGTCACAATCTCATTTATTACCCTAAAACTGGATTTATAAATATGACCAAATTTTTTAGTCAAAAGAGACTTATAAAAGAGACTAGAATGGGTCAATATATAAGGTGGTGAGTTATTAAAAATAAATGTTTGATGATGAGAATTTTGACCCTTAAATTTTCTTTTTGGGAATATTGAATTTGAGGATTCATAATAATTATTTCTTTGGTATTTTTTATAAGGATTATTCTCTTATAGAGGTAGTCCTTAATATATAAGAAATAAATATTTTTTGTCTGAAATTTTAATTTTAATTCTTTTCATTTTTACCCTCATAAAATATATATCCCTGAGTATTCTTTGTAATAAATTTTCATCAATTCATATACACTCTTCCTAAATAAGGGTATGATTGAAATTTTTTTATAAAAGTTATATATTTATTATTTTAAATTAATATTTTAAACCTCATAATTTTGATAGTTATTTCTTATAAAAAAAATATGGAATAAACAACAATTATTTCAAGGACATCAGAAAACGAGGAAAATGATTTCCTTTGACCATACAATCCAATAATGAGGAAAACAAAACGCAATGTGGCGGGTCCACTTGTCTTTGGAAGCCGCCACTATGTTAACTTATTCTCCATGACCATGGCCCTGGGAGGGTGAGAGGCTTTATCACGGGGTAATTTTGGGAACGTCAGAAATGAGCAATTTTTTTTGGACGTTATCTTAATTAATTTTAATAATTAATTGACTAAATAGGCTAAAATATCAATTCATATGTCATTTTTTTAAAGATGTAAATTTATCCCATAAAATTAAAATATAACTTTAAAAAAATAAAAATGAAGTAAATGATACATGAACATGAACTTCGTGGAGAATTTGTGTTTAATAAAAATGACGTGAATGATTTGTGAATTGTCAGTTCAATATATTTAGTTAAATCAAAATTAATTTAGATAACTACTGCGATAAAATTATTCTATTTTTTAAACTTTCGGGGTAAAATTTCCTCAAAATTTTTTGGGACAAAATTTCCCTTCAATAACAACTTAATGATAAAATTATGTTTTGTTTTCTTGTAGTTTATTGTGGGCCTGAGTTTATTGCTGGTGCATTCTGGGTTGTACCCTTGATAATTCACTAAGCTTAGGCTTTTTCCTACCGTTTTATCTTTTTTTATCTTTTTTTTTAAAAAAAATATTTGTCCTTATATAAAAATAAAAAAAGAAGAGAGGCTTTATTTTTTTTTCTTTTTTTTTGATAAAAAGATAAAATGATATTAATTAAATGAAAAAAGTTTACAAAGCATCAAAGTAAATGCAACAAACAAATTGACAAAAATAAGTAAAATAAACAGACTATAGAATGACATGAATATGCTGCATATAAAAAATTGAGTGAATACCCTTTCTCATTCCGACAAAAACACGAATCCCATTTTGATCATTTGATACTATTTGTAGAAGACTGATCCAGTAAAAACATCAAGAATACCTTATTAACACATGTTATAACATAACAGAGGGTTTATCCCAATACCTTTGGAGTTCAAATAGATTTTTTTAAGAAAAATAAAATAAATCAATGCCATTATCACTCATGTTTTTAAAGTTAAATTCATATTAAATTTATAAATATAAAAAGTCAATTTCATAACTTTTAGAATAATGATGTATAATTATAAGAAAATGAAAAAAAGGGTAAGAAATAACTTGCCCTTAAATCATTAATGTCTTAAATCTATTCAATAAGAGGTCCAGTTTTAGGTATCTTAATTTCTTTATATATAAAAATTTATCAGGTTTTTATTACCGATAATATTTTTAATAGGATTTATTTTTTCAAATTAAAAATAAGGGGTGAAAATATGAAAAATTACAGAAAAAATCCAACTTAAATTATAAAAACCTCAAAATGTCTATTGAATTAGCAAAAGGATAAATTTGTCATCTGGTAGAAATATGAGATTTTAAAGTTGGGTATTAAGAACAACTTGAATATAGATATTGATAACTTGAACTCCTCAGGTTGTCACAGACTCACTATATATATATATATATATATATACACACAGTGGCGAACCCAGGATTTTAGGTTTGTGGATGCACAATTAGTGGTGAAATTCGGGGGTTCAGGGCCCCTGAAATTTTTTTTAAGGAAAGCTTTTTTTTTTATATACAAAAATTTTAGGAAAGGGGTTGAGTTCACCCACAATCTAAGGGCAGGGCAAAATTTTAAGGAAATTTTTAAACGCATTAAAAAATAAAAGAATAAAAGTAAACTAAATGAAAGATGTCTTTTTATATTGTTTTGCGTCTCTTCTTTAGATAAAAGGTTGCTTTGATCAACTGGCATAGTGCATTCTCTTAGGCTGCTGCTCGCCCTTATGTCGCGGGTTCGAAACCTGGGTATGGTTTTTGTGCAGCATGTTTTCAGGATGTGTTTCTCTGTTTTTTTTAAAAAATCTTATGAAAGAAATGCGTCCTGGAGGAATCGAAATCGAATTGGGGACACCAATGAACTTAGTAAACTTACCAACTAGGCTAGGCTACTTATGTAATTTGGTATAAGACTCATTCAAAATATATATATTATCACAATTTTTGTGTGTGCACTTGCCCACACTGACACCAGTGTGGGTCCGCCACTATATATATATATATATATATATATATATATATATATATGAAAAAAGGGTCATATTAAAACTTAAAAGCGAGGAGACGGACTGAACTCAAGTGAGTATGTCAGTGTGTCTGCATGACTTAGGTCCTCATTACACGCTTCTTTTATGTCTTTTTTGGTCTTCTCCTCTTAAAAAGACATAAATAAATATTGATAATTTTTTTTTTTTAAATTTTTTATATATTTGATATATTTAGATTAAATTATATATTGTATCCCGAAATATATTTTTTGTCCCTAGTATCTTAAATTAATTAATTTGCAGTCTTACTTTCAGAAATGTTTTTCCTGTAATACTAGTATCTTGTAAATTAATTAATTTAAGATATAAGGTACAAAAAAATATTTCAGGATACAATATATAATGTAATCTAAATATATCAAATATATATAAAAAAAATTAAAAATTATCAATATTTATTTATTTACTTCTTAGGAGGAGAAGCACATAAAAAAGAAGTATGTAATGTGGATTCGCATGACTCCAACATGTTGAAGACGGCCATTATTATTCCGATGGGTCAACTCTTATGGGCGATCGCCATTCACTGTACACTTTCCCATCCTCCATACGCACTACATCACGTCACCATTCACTGTGGAGCTGGTCACTGGAGCCTTTATCATTATTGCCCAGAAAAACTTCCGGTCAAAATTTTCTGTTTGTAAAAATTCATTTTAATAGGGAAAATGATATTGTGCATGTTTGGTATGCTGATTGGTGATTGGTGGGACTTATGTACTGTACCACTAGACTTACGAGATTTTTTTTTTTTTTTGCTAGGTTGAAAAATTGTGCCATAGACTTATAGATAAAAAATTACTTATTTGAAATGTTACTTCGCAGGCTTTTGAGCTTCTTTATTAGTCATTTTCAGCTTTTAAGCTCTTTTTCAAGATCATAAAATAATTTTTTAAGATCATTTAATATTTTTTTAGTATTATTCAGTATCATAAAGTATATTTTTAGTACTATAAGTATCCTAAAAAGTAATTTAAGGTACTGACTGATACTGAATATAATTTTTTCAAGATCCTAAAATAGTTTCTCAAGATCATGAGGTTTTTTATTAGTATCTTTTAGTACCTTAAAAAATATTTGAGTACTAATCGAAACTAAAAGTAATTTTTTAAAATTATAAAGTATTTTTTTTTAGCACCGTTTGGTATTCTAAAGTATATTTTTAGCACTAATTAGTATCCTTAAAAATTAGCTTATACTACGTCAATTCAAATATAAATCACATTTTACGATATACTTTTATTCGATCTAACTTTTTCATATGTCATTTTTCCATCGGTTTCCAAACAAAAGATTTTTTTTTTTTTATCACGATTTCCCAAACAAAAGATCTCATTTAAGGAAAATAATAGTAGGAAAATCTATTATTAATAACAGCCTTTTCGCTTTCTCTCGGTTATGACTTATGATATTTTAGTGACATAATTTTTATTTGGGAAAATTCCATTTAAATACCATTTGAATTTGCAAAACCCTCAGAGATCCTCTGAATTTGTAAAAAGACTCAGAGGTACTAAGGACCTATGAGGGATATGCAAATTCGGGTGAAATTACCTTTTTGCCCTTACTTTTAAATAAATGAAAAAAATAAAAAAAGCCCCTCACCGGAGGGCCGCCGCCGACCGGCCGCCGGAGGACCACCGGCGGCGGCCACCGGTGGGGGTGGGGGGTTTTTTTTTTTGGAGGTTTTTTTTTTTTTTTGGGAGGGGGTGGGGTTTTTTTTTTGAAAAACAAAATTATTTTTTTGAAAGTGTAGGGGTGGGGTTCAACCCCCACCCCCAACACAAAACCAAGTTCTTTAATTATATATATACATTAATAAATATATATATTCTTCTTAACAATTTTTCAATTGTATTTACCATTCCACAAAACGCGAATTACCATTCCACAAAACGCCAATTACCATTCCACAAAACGCGAATTACCATTACTTTCCAAGGTTGTCATTTTTTACTCTTTCATGTATGTTATGGATAACAAAAAAAATGACACTTTAACCATTCCACAAAAACGCGAATTACCATTCCACACAACGCGAATTACCATTCCACGAACGTCAATTACCATTACTTTCCCAGGTTGTCATTTTTTACTCTTTCATGTATGTTATGGATAACAAAAAAAATGACACTTTAACCATTCCACAAAACGCCAATTATCATTCCATACAACGCGAATTACCATTCCACAGAACGCTAATTACCATAATGCCATTTAAATAGCGTTTGTGGAATGGTAAAAATGTCCCAGGATGCCATTATGGTAAATGTCATTTTTTACTTTGTGGAATGGTAATTCGCGTTAATGTGGAATGGTAATTAGCGTTTGTGGAATGGTTAAAGTGTCATTTTTTTTGTTATCCATAACATACATGAAAGAGTAAAACATGACAACCTGGGAAAGTAATGGTAATTGACGTTATGTGGAATGGTAATTACGTTGTGTGGAATGGTTAAAGTGTCATTTTTTTGTTATCCATAACATACATGAAAGAGTAAAAAATGACAACCTTGGAAAGTAATGGTAATTCGCGTTTTGTGGAATGGTAATTGGCGTTTTGTGGAATGGTAATTCGCGTTTTGTGGAATGGTAAATACAATTGAAAAATTGTTAAGAAGAATATATATATTTATTAATGTATATATATAATTAAAGAAGCAGTTGAACTTGGTTTTGTGTTGGGGGTGGGGTTCAACCCCACCCCCTACACTTTCAAAAAATAATTTTGTTTTTTAAAAAAAACCCCACCCTCCCAAAAAAAAAAAAAAAAAAACCCCCCCCTCCCAAAAAAACCCCCCCCCACCCCCACCGGCGGCCGGCCGGCGGCGGCCCTCCGGTGAGGGGCTTTTTTTTTTTTTTTTTTATTTATTTAAAAGGTGCAAAAAGCGTAATTTCACCCGACTCGTATCCCTCATAGGTCCTAAGACTCTCCGAGTCTTTTTTACAAATTCGAGGACCTCTGCGCTTTACAAATTCAAATGGTATTTAAATGGAATTTTCCTTTTTTATTTTTAAATTGCCTGCTCTGCTCGGAGGGAGCATATTATATGGTGATGGCTCTACTCTAATTGGGCGATTGCTGTTTACCGTGCACGTCCCCATCCTGCAAACGCCCTCTCTCACGTCACATCGCGCTACCTACTTCGCTCGGAGGTGTTGGTGGAGCCTCCAATGTTTCTGCCTTTGTAAGTCATTTTGAATTCTATATAATAGCAATTATTCTCTGATTTCTTTTTGTATATAGCAACTGAGAATCTTGTTTTGTGCAAAAATGGCTTCTGAAGCTCCTGCCATTCCTCTTCTTAAGCCCTACAAGTTGGGCAAATTCAATCTATCCCATAGGTACTCATACTCCCTCCAATTTCTTCAATTGCGTTTTCGTTTTCTCTCTCAATTTTTCTGCCCTTGTTTCATGAGGATCAGGTGTTTGTGAAAAGTCTCAGTTGAGCAATGGTATGGGTCATGAGTTCTATCATACATGTAGATCACAAATTTTGGATTTTGTTCTATAACTTTGTGATTAATAGGATTGTTATTTTCATTAATTTGATTATTTAGTCCTTATGTTCTACTTGCTTGTGTGCTACGAAAAGTCACTTGCATCTTGGATTGGTGGTGAAGCGGAATAGCAAAATTTTCTTTCGGTCAATGGATTTTGTTTCTGATTACTTTAGGCGTCACTATCAGTTGAATATTTGTGGTTTCTTAATTAAAAATTGGTTTACTTTTTGGTATACAGAGTTGTTCTGGCACCACTGACTAGACAGAGATCTTACAACAATGTTCCTCAGCCTCATGCTATCTTATATTACTCTCAGCGAACTACCAAGGGTGGTCTTTTGCTAACTGAAGCTACTGGTGTTTCTGACACTGCTCAAGGGTAATTTGCACACTATTATTCCTTATATCTCTGTTTTGCTTGGATGTTCACAAAATTTGTTTAATGTTTGTTTTCTGTTCTATGTGAAGATATACTGATACACCTGGAATATGGACAAAAGAGCAAGTGGAAGCATGGAAGCCCATTGTGGATGCTGTTCATGCCAAAGGTGGAATATTCTTTTGCCAGATCTGGCATGTGGGAAGGGTCTCAAATTCAGGTATTTTTTGCTAATTTAGTCTTCTGATCTGAGAACAGGAGCTTGAAAATATCTTGTCTTTTCCATTGAGTAAACAAGAGATTTACCTTTCGGTGGATTATCACTTTGAATGGCCTAAAACCATGCTCTATGTCAATTAGAACAATAGATTCTTGGGTAATGATTTTTGAATTATTCAAGTTTTTGGATTTTTAATGAGTATGAATTTCATCTGGTTCCTGAAGATCATTGCTGAAAAAGTTGATCAATCAATTAAAAACTCAGATGATCAAAATGTATTATGCTTAGAGGCAAGGTAGTTCTAGTGCAGTGTATAAAAAAAACGGTAGTTCTAGTGGAAACTATTTGGTGAAGTTTAGCTTCTAGAAGGAACTTTTGCAGACACTATGCATGTTTTCTGTTGACTCAATTCCATGCCAGGACAAATACAAAAACTTGGGGAACCTGTTTGGCCCCCCTCCCCCAGTGCAAAATAAATGAATAAAAAGAAAATGAGAAATAATAAATAAAAATAAAAATGCTCTTAATTCATTTTGATTGCGGTGACAACCTTTATAGTGACACACCATCTATCAAAGCATGACTATTCATAATCAATTGAACCACATCTCTCTATAGAACCATGTTTGTATGTGCATGCATCTTTTCTGCCAACATTCTGAAAGATTCATGGGTGATATCCATTGGAGACAAATATGGGAGGCTCTATAGTTATAATATTTTATTCAATATGCTGCAACATTTAAATACTTGAATTTTATAATCTGTTCAGGTTATTTAACTGAAGTTAAGATAATTCTCTATTCAACACATACACAGTCCCACCTCCATTCTGTTGTAGTAATTGTACTCATTATCTCTTCCAAATTTCTTTGGAACAGAATCAATTTGTTGGATATGTTTAGTGTGTCCTCATCTTACATTGTCTTAAACAGGTTTTCAGCCAAATGGGCAAGCCCCAATATCTTGCACAGACAAGGGATTGACCCCACAAGTTCGAAGCAATGGCATTGATGTTGCTCAATTTACTCCACCAAGGAGGCTGAGGACCGGAGAAATTCCTCAAATCGTCAATGACTTTAGGCTTGCTGCAAGGAATGCTATGGAAGCTGGTACGTTCACTAACTGAAAATGTTGTGATAAAATCAATTTACTTCAACCATAATCTATATAAGCAATGCCTTGAATGTTATATTATTTCTCTTTTTTAATACATTGGTTCAGGTTATAATTAAGAGGCTTCAATGCAATTCTATTCTTTCTAATTTCATTCAAGGTTAATTTTTTTCCTGTAAATTAAAAGTTGGTATTTACAATGATGCTCTCCTATTTTTATTTTTATTTTTTTAAATGACTCAATTTTACCCCATTGTCTCATCTGTATCCTAGATATAATTTCAAACCTGACAATTGGTTGGACTTGGACTCCAAAACTCTGGGGATAATGGTACCTGAGTAAATAAATAATGTCTAAATTTGCAAATGGTTGGATTTTGTATTGCTTTTTATGGGATAAAGTGGTAGAATGAAAACATTTTATCACTTTAAAATTTGAAGGACAGTGTTGCCTACCTTTGAATTAACAGGTACCTAATTGAAATTTTCACAAATTTAGAGGGACCTAGTTTGTATAAAAGTCTAAGTATGAGGGACTATTTTTATTCTTTAGAGATGATGTTACACACTTACACACTAATGGTGGATCTGGCAGTGTATTTTATCTAATATGCTCGACATTGTAACTGAATCCGGAAGTTTAAACTTTAAAATGACGATACTTGTGCAATTGTAGGTTTTGATGGGGTTGAAATTCATGGTGCCCATGGTTACCTTCTTGAGCAATTCATGAAAGATCAAGTCAATGATCGAACCGATGAATATGGTGGATCAGTAGAGAACCGTTGTCGGTTTCCTTTGGAAGTTGTTAAAGCTATTGTTGACGAGATAGGAGCAGAGCGAGTTGGAATTAGATTGTCACCTTTTGCAAATTATGCAGAATGTTGGGATTCCAATCCTAAAGAACTTGGCCTATACATGGTGAATTCCTTGAATAAGTATAATATTCTTTACTGTCACATGGTGGAACCAAGAATGAAGACTCCTTGGGAAAAAGAGGAGTGCCCTCAAAGTCTTGTGCCAATGAGAAAGGCCTTCAATGGCAGTTTCATTGCTGCTGGAGGCTATGACCGCAAAGATGGCAACAATGCCATGGCAGAGAACCGAGCAGATCTTGTTGCCTATGGTCGGTGGTTCTTGGCAAATCCAGATTTGCCAAAGAGGTTTGAACTTGATGCACCTCTCAACAAGTATCACAGAGAGACATTTTACACTTCTGATCCTGTTATTGGATACACTGACTACCCATTTCTTGAAGTCAGTTCTTAAGGCTTTAATTGTGTATGGGTATTTTCAATCTCTAGTGTTCCCGAAATGTCCCCCCTTCGTAGTTTGACCATTCCAGTTTCATTGGGTGTGATATCCTTATAAAATGGCAGAAAAAGCCATTGGGCAAAAGGTAATTGTTTGTGCCCCACCTTTTTCTCCTCTATGAATAACTTTGTACTATTTTGGGTTCAAGTAATGTAAGAGGAAGAGCATGCTTTGTCCCCACCAATATTTATATACACACAGAGTACTCATAATATTGTTACTACTAGTATTTGATGGTAGTCATTAACTAATGGTATAATACACTAATCATCGGTATGTTTACCTAAAAAACAAAAAACTTTGCTGAGATTTTGAAAATGTATATAAACCTTTTTTAAAATAAAAATGTATGTTATATAAACCTCTTATATTTATTAAAGATTTTATTTTCATCCATCTAAATATTAGTAGACCAAGTTTGACTTATAAACCTTTTTTTTATCACATGACTTTACCACAACATCACTCTTTAAAATAAGACTTACTAAACATTTATATTTGAATGATACAAAAAAAATTCTAATACATGTAATTTCACACTTTCTAATATGTTATAAAATTATTTATTTTGATTATATTGTAAAATTAATATTTTTAAGCAAAACGATTTTTCCATATTTAAACAAATATATTGCTACAAACATTTCTAAACACATTTAGTCAAGTATATATATATATTTATTTATTAAAAGAATCGATCAATTTTCAATCAAGTTTTTTTTTTGTCTATACATTGACTAAGTTAATTAAATGTCTATTTTAGTATGATAAAAACATTAAACAAATAAATATCTATGCGGATATAAAATTTAAATAAATATTTTTTTAGAATAATAACAAAGCTTTTTTGAAACTAACTCCAGCAGAATTAGAAACGGGGGCGATAGCAAAGACTCATTTTACGACGGTGACGACGATGGCTTTGGTGGCTTTCGGGCTTTGTGGCTTCAGTGGTTTTGCTTTCCACTTCAGAGCAGAGACGTGGGCGAAGATGGAGACTGGTTTTCGAATCACGCAAGGAAAAAACTTAATCCCTAAAATAATGTTTCGTGCCTTTCTTTACGGATGATTGCCATAGGCGAACCAGCGACAACGACACTATCAGCTTTGGAGGGTCGACGATGGTTTATGGTTTCATCTTCCCGACGGCTTCAAGAGACGTTGCTAAGATGGAGACCAGACGCGATACGGAGACCAGGCGTGAGAGGGAGAGAGAGGGAGAGTGATTTTGAATTGAGAAAGTGAAGGGCTTTTTTTGTCTTTTCTCTCATAATTGCATGTCATGCTAAAGAAAAATAAAATTAAGGAAAAGAAAACAAAAAGTCTAAAATTTTTCAAAATAATAAGGGAAAATCTGTACACAGGCCCATTTAAAAAAAAAAGACAAAAAGAAAAAAGCCCAAGTTAAATTAAAACAGTTTCCTGCGCCCCGATTGAAGTTACTAAAGGAAATGACAATAATACCCTTGACTGAAAAAGCAAAAAAGAACTCTGGATATTATAAAGTAAACAGATGACATTGCAAACGTAACTCTGTTTTGGCGCCTTCAGGAAGAACAAAAGAGACGTTCACAAAGCAAGAGAACACAGGTTTTTTCTGAAGCTTTATATTTGCTCAGCACAGCGAGGGAGAGAATGTTTATATTCCCAATCATCTATCGCATTATAGGCTAAACTCGAAATATTCACACTTTGTTGAACGTTTTTTTCATTTAGAAGGTTGGGTGGTTTGAAAGGTTGGAGCTTGGCCAATTTTATGTTATTAACAGATAGGAAATAGGTAAGAGATACTAAGATTTTGCTCAAGATATCATTATCACTATTCAAGTTGGTCTTTAATCATTGGAGGGTTGGGTGGGAAAGATGTTGCTCTGTTTTTTGGCATGAAAACGAGAGGGGAAGGTGTGTTTTTAAGTGGGAATGGGTGAATGGGATGAAGCCACATTTGGTTCAAAAACGTTGAAATGGGTAGTTGTTAATACATACTTTGTTTTAGTTGTTAATTGACTTTGTTTTAGTTGTAAATATGATCATTATAGTTGTTAATATCGAAATTTGAATGTTAAAACACTCAGTAGGTTGCTCTGTTTTTGGGCATGGAAACGAGAGAGAGGTTTGTTTGTTAGGGGGAATGACCGAATGTGAAAATGATGAAATGAGATTGTTGTTAATGTGATCATTGAAGTTGTTAATTTGATCATTGAAGTTGTTAAATGAGATTGTTGTTAATGTGATTTGTTGAAGTTGTTAATTTGACTCAATTGATGCTGTAAATACTAACTTTATGTTGCGATAATTAAAGATGGCTAGTACTTCGGGGAAGAACATATTATGTTTCTTCCATGTGGGGGTTTCTTTGAACATGGGGAGGACAACAAAGTGATTATCTTGGTGGAACGATAAGAACAAGAGATATCAAGGAAGGAACTACATACGAGGAGATGCAAAGAATCATAGCATCTTTAATTGGGGAAGAAAATACTGAAATTTGTGTTGAGTTCAAACTTAGCATGGATACATCTACATTCGTTGATCTTGTAGATGATGAAGGGGTTGAACATTTAATAAGGTATAATGAAACATATTGTCATGTGTACGTTGAAGAAAATGGGAATAATGACAATAGTCCACAACGAATGAATGCTCAAATGGAAGAACAAGAAGTGTAAGTGTTGTTGTGTTAAGAAATGTAATTTGTTCCTATATAAATTTTCATTACTTGGTTCTCATTACTTACACTAATAATTGTTGTTTGTCGCAGGAGGGATGAAGTCTATCAAGGCGCAGGTGGGTTGTCAATTTCTCCCCCTCAAGTGTTGAATGAAACGCAAGCCTTGCAATCATTGCCGTGTTCTTCGCAAAGTGTACCATTAAGCATGCCAGAAATGAATCATTCGAAATGGAAGGATTTGATAATGGGAGAAGGACAAATTTTTGCGAATGCTGTGACCCTCCGTGAAACGTTGTACAAATTCAGCATTGCACACAAGTTTTCATACAAATTTGTGAAGAACAAGGCAAAGAAGATAATAGTTAAGTGCAAGGTTGACGGTTGTCCCTGGTACATGGGTGCATATTCAGGCGGGAGAACGTCAAGATACGAGTTCCTAACCATCAAAACATACGAGAGGAGCACACAAACACCATGCACGGATTGCCTTATTGTATCTCATCCACCCAAGTGTAGGTTGACATCATCCCTTGTAATTGATGGTTTGAGAAATAATATTGAAAAGACAAATAATGAAATCCGAACCGACATGTACGGTGAGTTTGGGGTACGCCCGAACTACAAACGGTCATATAGGACGAAAGAAAGAGCGGTGACGCTACTACATGGACGAGTAGAGGACTCTTACAAGGTCATTCCTTGGATGTGTCAAAGACTCATAGAGAGTGATCCCAACACGGTGGCAAAATGGGAAGGGTCACCGATAATAGATTTGTCGACTATTTATTGCATATGGTTGCTCCATTAAAGGTTTTGTAGATGCTTGTCGACCAATCCTTTATATAGATGGATGTCATCCGAGTGGCCCTTATAGGGGTACAATGTTGTCGGCTTGTGCGTATGATGCGATACAACCAAATGTTTCCCGTAGCATATGGCATTGTTGGCGGTGAGACCTATGATGATTGGGCTTGGTTTCTAAACAATGTAAAACAGACACGGATCAATGATGATAACAATTGTGTCCGATCGAAACAATTCCATTATTGGGGCTGTAAGAGATATATTTGGCACCGAGAGACATGCATTTTGTTACGGGCATGTGAAGGAAAATTGTAGTGCGGTTCCTCAAAATCATGAAAGGGATGCCACGTACCCCGGGAATAGCAAGGATATTGCATTGCACCTCCTCGATGGAATTGCGTACGCAAGGATGGTTGGGGAATTCACTATTGCGATGGGAAAATTAAAATTGTTCAATCCACCATTGGCACAATGGGTTGAGACTCATGGGGACGTTGATCGATGGGCTATGAGTAAGTTTCCTTTCAAAAGGTGGGATAACATAACCACTAACATTGCTGAATCATTCAACGCATGGATGGTGAAAGAGAGGAAGCACACGGTGTCAATGTTAATACATGAGCATAGGGAGAAGTTGGTCGCCAAGTTGCTTGCAAGCAAGATGGCTTTGGTGAATTGGAAAAATGGTGTAGGACCTAACATTGAAAAAAAATTGTTGCAACATGTGAACTATGCGGAAAATATGCATGCCACATATTATGGGGAGAACCGTGTATGGTTGAAACTAGACGCGGTGATGCCTTAAGTTATGTTGTTGTTGATATGGTTGCAAAAGAGTGCTCTTGTTTAGCATGGCAAATGAGTGGACTACCTTGCCCGCATGCATGTGCATCAATTAAGTTACTTAATGGTAATGTGTACACATTTGTGGATGATTGCTTTACACTTTCAAAGACAAGAGAAAATATATGCACAAAGCATGCGGCCGGTTGCAACACATGATTGTCCACTTGTTGATGCGCCCACGGTGACACAAATGCTAACAGAGACTTTCTTGGAGCCCCCAATTACTACAAGGGCGCTAGGTAGACCGCCAAAAAAAAGACGAGAATCTCAGTTCCAAAACAAGCAAATTTATCATTGTGGTAGATGCCACGAGCCAGGACACTCCATCAAGACTTGCAAGAATCCAAATCCAAGTTGATCATCGATGGTCCCTTGGGTGTTTCTTTTTGGGCATTGCGTCTCACACTCTTTTGTTATATATGGCTTTATGGCTTTAGATAGAAATCCACATCATATTATTTTTGGAAATGGTGTGTGATGTTGACATTATGAATTTGTAGATGCATTTGGGGTTGTAAATGAAGGTTGGATATTGTTGTCACAATTGTATCCAAGTGTCATTTATGTACACATATTCATATTTTGTTCCAAATGTAAATGACGTTGAAAAATATATGCAGCTGGATTTTGTTGTAATTAGGTGGTGGTGTTGTTGTTATTAGTTGCTGTTATTGTTGTCATTATGTGCTGATATTGTTGTCATTATGTGCTGATATTGTTGTCATTATGTGCTGATATTGTTGTAATTATGTGCTGATATTGTTGTCATTATGTGCTGATATTGTTGTCATTAGTTGCTGATATTGTTGTCATTATGTGCTGATATTGTTGTTATTAGGTGCTGGATTTTGTTGTAATTAGGTGGTGTTGTTGTTGTAATTAGGTGCTGATATTGTTCTCATTATGTGCTGATATTGTTGTCATAATGTGCTGATATTGTTGTAAGTGGCCCCTGTTATTGTTGTAAATGACCCCTGTTATTGTTGTAAATGACCCACGATATTGTTGTAAATGACCCTGTTATTGTTGTAAATGACCCTCGATATTGTTGTAAATGACCCCTGATATTGTTGTAAATGACCCATGTTATTGTTGTAAATGACCCCTGATATTGTTTTAAATGACCCCTGTTATTGTTGTAAATGACCCCTGATATTGTTGTAAATTACCCCTGTTATTGTTGTAAATGACCCCTGATATTGTTGTAAATGACCCCTGATATTGTTGTAAGTGACCCCTGTTGAAGTTGTAAGTGACCCCTGTTATTGTTGTAAGTGACCCTTGATATTGTTGTAAGTGACCCCTGATATTGTGGTAATCGCCCCCTGTTATTGTTGTAAATGACCCCTGTTGAAGTTGTAAGTGACCCCTGTTGAAGTTGTAAGTGACCCTTGATATTGTTGTAAGTGACCCCTGATATTGTGGTAATCGCCCCCTGTTATTGTTGTAAATGACTCTGTTCTTGTTATAAATGACCCATGTTATTATTGTAAATGACCCCTGTTATTGTTGTAAAAGACCCTGTTATTGTTGTAAATGATCCCTGTTGAAGTTGTTAATCTTGTCCATTATTTCTGCAATTCTCATTCCATGACCACATCAAAACAGAATCAAAACATTCTTGTTATCATTCCATGACAACATCATAACGAATCAAAACATTCTTCTTCTCATCCATGACCACATCAAAACAATCAATCAAAACATTCTTGTTATCATTCCATGACAACATCAAAACAGAATCAAAACATTCTTCTTCTCATCCATGACTACATCAAAACATAATCAAAACATTTCGTTGTCATTGAATAAAGGTTATCAAGTTAGCATCAGTAGACAATTTACAAAATAACAAGGTGTAATGTCATCCAAATGAATACAAATGAGTCATAAATACATATGTGTCCTAACAACTATGCTCCCTAATGTCTCTTCAATTTCTTGTGGTAGTCCTCCATTAGCCCCAACACTTTTTCCCGATGGTTGTTGCGAGGATGGGTGACGAGCCACCATAATAAGCCCACCTTCAATTCACAAAGTTCTTCCTCGGTGAAGTGTGGCATTGTATACCCATCCCCCCATTCTGCTGAGCCATCCCATTGTTTTAGCCAAGATATGACATGAAGCCCACATGAGTGCCTGAAATAAAATAGACAGACGAGTTCTAGTAAAATCAGATATCAAACTTAACAAGACACCACAAAAAAATAAACCATCTAAGAAACATACGTGTCCCTTTGGACATGGACTTTAGCCCATGTAACATCCTTGGGGATTTTGGCCTCATCTTCTAACAACTCTGGCTTGATTGTTCGGAGTATTTCCAACAAACGATGGCGCTGAAAACAAAGTTCACACATTTAGAAATGTTTACAAGTTTACAAACTAAACAAACATTGAATTTCAATTGCACTTACCACTTTATTTGCCATCATTTCCTGTTCTTTTTGGACTTGTTTCTTTGTTGGCTTTTTCTTGGTTGGCTGTATGTTTGAATGTTCCTTTTCATATTTCATCCGATAATATGTATTTATGTCAACCAAGGAGTTAAGGGCATAGAAAGTCATTGTAGACGTATCGAGAACATAACAAAACCAAGTGATTTACATAAAGACATGGGCCAAAAATGAAACGACAATCACCAATGTTGTAACCTAAATGTTGAGGAGCAATTTGCGGAAGAATGGATTGACTGTCCATTTCGTGGCTAGGACTAATCATTTTATCCATTAATTCAACTGAGAAAATGTATCTTTGGACTACACCATCATTCTCTAATTGATCGGCAACCAAAGTCCTTGCCACCATAGTCATCAGCTACATTTGGGATAAATAAGCCAACAAAAAAATATGGTCATGTGCATGCAAACATATGGTCATTGATGCAAATATGGATGGAAAGGAAAGTCACATTGCATCCATCGATCGAAATAACGATGATATAGGTTGATTACTAAACGTCACGTACCCAATCACCTAACCAAGATCGTGCATCAAGACATTGAAGGTCTCTCCTTGTGAGAAAATAGCGATGCATGTCCACAAATTCCCTAAATTACAGCATATGAAGATCTTAATCAGAATCTGCATTTTGTGTACAGACAAGTGATTCAATGGGAAACAGTAAATGAAACTTACTCCTCAGCCTCATCTTCACTGACGGTCTTTGTGCACAAGTCATAAAGAGTGTCCTTCTCGTCGTATGTCCTCTTCCTCTTGGACTTCCGCTTTGGATCGATCCACGGGGATTTTAACACGCTACTAGGGTTTACGACCCGTTGAGATCTCCTCAATTCAACCCTTGTCCGGTCACCTCTTCTTGTACATGTTCCTTCACATGTTTTGGAACAAAACGTGTTCAAATATTTCCACCGCACGACCGTCCACATTGGGTGTCTCCTCTCCATGTCCAGGGATATCATCGACATCAATAATATTTTCGGTTCATCTTCCTCGTCTACGTCATCTCCTTCCTCTCGTGTCATGTCCATTGTCATCGTCGAGTCCCCTGATGTAGATGGCCGTTTGCTTGGTGCATCACCTTCATGCGGCCTTCTTCAACCAACGTATTTTGAAGCGCCAACATTTCTTGTTGCAAGTTCAATAGCAACCGTGCATATGTCGTGCGCACTACCCGGAAAAAAATATATCGCTTACTACAACATTTATCACATCATCAATTTGTCTTTAAACAAATTTGCTGGATTAATTTGTCACACATTACCGGGTGTCTAAGCATCATATCAGGATCAAACGATGTTGACGGACTGACTGATGGATGTGGCTGATGAGGCTTGACGCGATGCAAGAGGCCTTTTTTGCTTCGTTTCTCAATTGACACTCTTTCTTCACCTTTTCGTCGGTCCAAAAAGCCATGGCCGACTCATGTTGACGACCTATCTATACCGTCACCGATTGGGAAATTTTGGAAACAAAACAAATGCTCATAAAACAAAATCAAACAATTATTAACAACAGTTGACCATTAATGAGTCGCATCACATGCAAACATAAGTAAAGACAACTTACCATGAGGAAGTATAGGCATCCGCCTACGGTTTTGCTCTTTTTCTCGTTGGACTTTTGGGAATCCTTCTTGAACTCATGTATCTCTTCACAGAGTTCTTGAAGGACGAAGGAGGACCAATCGGAATCAACAAGTGCATCCTTAGTCACCGTCATCACCTTCAAAAGACGGTCACTTACAAGAATTGATGCACTGGGCGCCAATAGGGTACCCAAGGCGAATAAGACGAATAAAAACTCAAAATTTTCATCTAATTCTTCTCCCAACATATCTCCAATTTTTTTGTAAGGAACGTCCTTGTATACTTTCCTATAGTCGTTGAGAGTGGTGTCTTGGTCGTTGATATTAACTTTTATGGCCTTCCTCCCAACAGGAAGACCCATCAATTGATTGACGTGTTTTGCCCCTATCACTTGGGTTTCCCCCCAAATGCACACTTCCTTTGTAGGGGGATCAAAATAGGTCATATATTGAGCACATAAAGAACGGTTGATCTGTCGGCAACTTATACTAACCAACCTATCAAACCCGATCTCCTTTAGCCTTCTCATCGCCTCAGGTCTTCCCTTCAAGTTTTTGCAAACTTGGATGAATGTCTTTGGCGCACATCTAGTTTGGAAGGGCACCACATACTTCTTCGCCACACCGGGGCTCTCGCTTGTTTAGCCCTCTTTGTGTATTCAGCTTTTTCATTAGAAGTTAGCCTTTTCCAGGCTTCTGTCATTTCTATACTCAATCCGCCTCTTAACTTGCCCTTGCCCTTACCCTTGTGGCGTTCCTCATATTTCTTGTAGAATTCCTCTGTGAATAGGTTGTATCCAGAAAACCTTGGATCCCTTTGTGAGGATTTAGACATGATGTTTCTTCTTGTATTATAGACAAATGCTAGTGTACCTACAACAATTGTAAATGAAGTTCATTTAAAATTACCCTTGATCATAATTCCCATAGCTCAATTCATCATAAAAATCAACACTAATAGAAACAGGCAAAAAATTAGAGCAGAAAAAAAATGTTGAACAATATAAATTTTGGTTTTTCATACAACATAATGAAGTTAAGCAATCCTAAATACTACTATTGCTGGAACAATGTTTTTTAAACTTTCTTGAAGAGGTTAAACTTTCCAAAATACTACTTGTTGGTGGCTTTAATTTCTCGCACCACTCGTACAAGTTTTGGATCGCCAGAAAACCGCATTCATGTCGATTAACTAGCTAGCGAAGCAAGCTTTTGATTAAACCAAAATGAGTAGTGTATGCGATGATCCTTGATTAGAATGGAGCTATGTGTAATTCTGTTATGGACATAAGTTGGAATAAATTATTATGACTCAGAGTGGGTGGCTTGTTCAAATGCATTAGGCAATTTTGGAACACTTGGAAGCCATGTATTTCGACGAGGAGGGTTACCCAGTTGTTTATGAGAGGCAAGTGTTGTGATGCGTAGGGCAATTTTAAGAAAAGTGCAAAATCTCTCAATAATTCCTCCCTTAAGTTTGTAAGGGCATGTGACAAAAAAACTCTTTCAAATATGTAGAAATTCATGCGAGAAATGAGTTTAGACCAAAATGCACTTGGCAACCAAAGAAAGACCACGTTGAACATAGCAAACTTATGAAATCCGGAGATGAAGTTCCAAAATACAAAGAAAGCAAAATTTTCAGAGTATAATGCGAAAATTCGCCAATTTAATGTTTTCAAGTAATGCACAATTAAGGAGCATTGACAAAGAACAAAGTAGAGTTTTAAAATTCAGCAAAGCAAGTGACCAACAACTTTTGAACTTTAGTTTCTAAACTTTTGTAATAACGATGGTTACAACAATGACGAATTCCAACCTCCAAAGCCACATTGTCAACACTTCAATGATAGCATATGACATGAACCATATCATTCAAAGTTCAATACAACACAAGATAGTAACTCTCCTAAAATTAATTCAATTTTTCAATATCACATTTAAGCAGAATTTGGCTGAAATTACTGCACAATGTCAAAAACAAATTATTACTCAAACTGACCAAAAACAAAGATCACACCAGCAGCAAAACTCTAAATGATTCATATGATTTGCAGGGCTATTAACAAATATGAGTTATCAAATCTTCGCAACCAAGAGCATCAAAGGGTAATGCGAGAGATGCACAACATAATTGGCTCTTTAATTCCAAAGAAGAATTACTCAACTTCCAAGGTTTTCAAATCAATTCATTTCAGAATTTAACACTCTCGATGTCACTAAGCCTACCTTTTTTAGGTATTAATGATTGGACCCCTTTGTGATAATGCACGCAAGAAAGAATGCACAATTAAACAAGAATTTCAAGAACAAGATGTCCAAGATGCCACGAGTTGAGTAAGCGAGAGACTCGGTAATAGTGAAAAGCATCCTAAAATAGCATGTTCCACCAAGACCTATTGCAAAAAACAAAACAAATCACACAAATTCACATAGCTTTACTCGCTAGACATCTACACAAATCTCTAAAAGCTTGAAAACATGATAATTTACCTCTAAAAGAAGAAAACGAACTTGTACTCGCGGGACCCGGAACAAACGAACTTGTTCTTCAACCGAAACTCGAACACCCAAAGAACTTGTACTCGCAGGATCGATGCTTGGCTTTGATAGACTGAAAGATAGTGGGAGACGTATGAATGCACAAAAAAATTAAACAAAGTTCATAAAAAAAAACCGGCATATTATACATTTCTTAAAAAAAATGAAAAACCCTAATCCCCAAAATTTTACCTACAGCCGAACCACGACCACGACGGCGACGGCAACACACGGGGAGTTTCGGAAGGTCGACGGAGCACGAGAAAACCGTGAGTGAGCTTCGAAGGTCGACGAGCACGCCAAGAGTCGAGCGAGCGAGGAGTTCGATTACGAACGATTTCAACCGGTGCCGGCGACGCTATCCGCTTTAGAGGGTCGACGGTGGGCGCCGGGGACGAGATCGACAGTCCCCGAAGACGAGAGCGAGGGACGAGAGTGAGAGTGAGCGTGAGTGTGAGAGTGATAGAGACCGTGAGGAGGTTGAGTGCCAATTCGAGAGGGAGAGAACTGATTTCAATTCTTTTTCCTTCTAGGCTTTTTGGTCATTTCACACAACAATTGAATTCCAGAAAAGGCCCTAGGGCCTTTTCTGGTAATTGCAGAATGATAGGGCCCTGTTTGTCTTTTTTTTTTTTTTTTTTTTTTAAATGGGCCTCTACAGTGATTTTCCCAAATAATAATCATCATCAATATAAACTACTAAACGTTGTAGCTAATCAGCTATTGGGCCACGTATACACAAGCTATTGGTCAATAAATGACATCGTAATTACATGGCATCTAATATGTGGTCCAACGTGTTTGGAATCACCTGTTTGTATTATCTGAAGAAAAGGTCAGCGTGAGGAATAATCTGATTGGGTGATCTGTTTCCTTCCACACTGAACTATTTATTATATAGTGTGGTCCAATGGGAGCGAAGTTACTGCAATTTTCTTCATTTCCCCATGGATATTTACTAAAATTGTCTTGGAAATAAAAGTTTCAAGCGTAGGAAAACGAAGCTATTCACTCCTATTGGTCACTGCGTTTCCTACCATTTTCATTACCAAGCCTTCTCGGTAGATTTGAATCCTGGAGCAAACCCTAATGTGCCATTTTCATGTACTATATAATATGCATAATATCGCAGTCAGTATATCACACTTCAGCAGTAGCAAAACAGAATCAATCACTCCACCCTCTCAATATGCACACGATGATGGAAGGTGTGTGGCGATGAACTAGCTGGAATCGAATGTTGCTCTGTTTGCTTCAAGAGAAGGACTGAGTGACGGTGCTGTGCATGGTGACTGAAGGAGAACAGAACCGACGGTGCTGTGTGAAAACAGATGAAAGACGGTGGCTGCTCCTCTGGTCGAATTTCAGTCACTCTCAAATCTGGAATCACGACGGCATTAATGGTATGGTGGCGAGGTTGGAGGTCGCTGGCAGCATTGGTGGTGAGGGTGGAAGCCGCTGGTGACTGTGAAGAAGAAGACGAAGGTGCAAGGTTAAGCGTGGTGCGTCCTCAGTTTCAGTCTCGCGGCGCTCGTGTATCCTTCTCAGGTCTGCTCCTCCTGTGTATATCAGCCAGCAGAAGCACCTCTCTGACCTAAACTTTGCTTCTCAAAACGCAGAGTTGAGGTCAGGGACCTAAGTGAATGAATAAATGTTGGAACGACTGGTGAGAATCTAAATTATTGAAAGCTTCTTCTATGATTTATGCTTCCATCATTATAATTCCAGTTCTGCAATCATTTTACACATGACACCTTCGTTATTATATGAACTTTTTTTTTTTTTTTATAGTATGTGTTCAATATCAAATATAGTATGATGTTTACAATGCAGTTTACAAAGCTGCATGCGTGCGTGAGTGTGTTAGTAAGATTCCATGATGGAAACAGTGCAGGCCAAACATACTGCTATTTCCAGCAGATCGTTTACTTCATTGCCATCACACATAATGCTATTAAAGCTTTAGCAAGTGGTGCATCCAATGTTTTTTGGAAATTGTTTTGATGAAAAACCATGAGTTCATGACGTTGAAAAATTCTGCCAGTTGATGAACATGTTAGTTTGGTGGAAAGCCTCGCCTTAAATCCACCTCCTATATACTTTCTGTAATACGTTTATACTGCATTTATAGAAGCTTGAGGACGTTTGGTTTGTACCAAAGGAAAAAATCAATTAATGAGGCGTTGAATGGGTTTACTAAATGCTCCAGCATAGCATTGTTGATTGTGTTTCTGTAAACGTACGTATACAATGCTTAGATAGAATCACCGTTAACCCGTGAAGTTCTTAAACGTATTCATAATTAACCATGTACGTGTCAAGTTCGTTTGAAACTTGTGCATGCACCTTGTATAATTCCTCATTAAAAAATTGAGATTGAGAGAGAATAAATCAAACAATTAAATATTATTTGTGTTAATTAATTAATAATTGTGGATAAGAGGGTTTTGGTGGGGTTTGTTTTACGGAAAAAAAAAAACACACACACACATGTATGATGGGTGTGGATGGTACGCTCTCCCTTATTGCCAAATTAAAAGCCAACTTGCAATTCCTATATACTCCGTATATTATATTACAACTCATCTTTTTATGTATATATCAATCAGCATCAGGACGACGACGAATATTGGGAAGAAGCAACGAATAACAACTTGAAGTTTACAAATCAAGTTGCGTTTGATTCATTACTCATAACAGTGATTTAATCACTAATTCAAATGCTGTTTTAATCATAGTTTATATGTCATTCCAAATCATCATCGCCATGAAATAATAACAACTAATATACACCATCAATAACATAATGTTAACGTAAAGGATAGGTAGGGGAAAGGCATGAGAAGTGAAAGATTCTAGGGAAGTAAAGACTCATTATTGTGTATATTGAAAGTTGTGATTTGAAAAATTAAATAAAGTAATTATTAATTAATAAATTAAAAATTCCTTTTTTTTGTTAAAAATTAAAAATACCTCTTATTTTAATATATTTGCTTCCAATAATATTTTTTTATTTGACTAATATTTGAAAATTGAAAATTTGAAATCAATAATCAAAATGAGAGAGGATGAGTGATAATTGGTAAATATCATCTTAGAATACACTTCCAATTCTCACTTTGATTGGTTAGTATTTGAATTTGGAAATTTGAAATTCCCTCCTCTCCTTCTTAAAGTATGATTCTGTTTTCCTCTTTATTGTTCTTTTTACTTCCTGAGGCCTAACAATTTTTTTTTCTCCACTCTTTTTTCTCCTTTTCATACAGCTATATTAATGCATATTCTCTTTTCAAGTTATTCTAAATTCTTGTGCCTATTCTCTATTTTTTCTAAGTTTAAATTTAAATTTAAACTCTATATTTTTTTCTCTAGATTATAAATTAAAATTTAAATATAGATTCGAATGGATATTTATCACTCACCCTCTTCCTCATATTTTCCATTCTCTCAAGCTCTCCAACATTATCTTCTCTCTACCCTCCCGTAGCAACTACAACATTCGAGCTTCTTCTTTCTTAAGGCCAAAATCACACTGAGATAATGACTCGTCTTTGCCGCTAATAAAGTTCTGCTTGACGTCCAGTGGAACCTATATATGGGGCTCAATCACTCGAAAAAAAGAGCTGGGCTTGCTTATCCCTTTGAAAGCTTATGTCATTTGTTGTTAATCTTTTCTTTTTTAAAATAAATTTGTGTTTGTGTTTTTCACACTATTGGAGTACCCCTCTGCATCTTCAATTTTTTGGATAAACATTTTCAACTATTTTCCATAAAAAAAGCACTACTTATAAGATTTGTATCTCCTAATAATTTGTGATAATTCTTGGACTTATGGGGCAAAATCTCAAATATTCATAATCATAACTTCCAAATTAGAAATCATTTAGTCAGGTAATTAAAAAAGGAATTTTTTTTTAAAAAAAATTACATCATTTATTTACTTACAAACTAATTTACTTAAGATCTAATAATTGACTTGCATACACAATTGTATACCTAATTAATTTCTTGGTCACTGTGTTTTCTCCTCACTTTCAATAATTGATTTTCTAAAAATTACAGTATCATTAAGTCTTAGGTAATTTAGGGAATTACGAAGTAATTATGGAAAAAATACAAAGTGATCACTAGTGTCCATGAATTCAAAATTAGTATTATTACTTATGGGATTTAGAGAATTATATTCATATTTATTATTAATATGTAACCATTGATCATTGATTATATAAGCAAGGGTGGTTATGACTTATGATAAGTTAGGACTTAGTCTTTTCAATGTTAGGATGTAAATTGTTGTATTAATGATCAATAGAAAAGCAAGAGTGGTTATAACTTTTGAGAAATGAGGATATCTATATGTCTAATTTAATGTGTTTAACTATATTTCTTCGAACAACAACTATGTATCTTTACAATTTAAGTTTTATGTTTTCGTGCAATGCATGAGTATTTTGTCTTAAATAGAATTGAAAGACTCTCTCAAATTGCACGGGGTGGGGGTGGTTCTAACTTTTGAGAAATTAGGACATATATTATATCTAAATTGAGGTATTTAACTATATTCTTTTCAAACATAAACTATATATAGATCGTTATAATTTTAGTTCCACAACTCCGTACAACGCATAGGTATTTTGTCTTGCAATTTACATAACCAATCCTCTCTGATGTATGATAGGAATTCCTCAACACAATCAAATGCTCAAGGATGCCTCATCATAAGCTAATCCTTAAAGTTGGCGTACCAATTATGTTGATAAAAAACATTGATCAAGTAGCCAGTTTGTGCAATGAGACTAGATTGCGAATAACACATCTGGGCAAAAGCTTCATATGGGCAAAGGCTGTGAAGATTGAAATAACTTTCTACTTCCAATGTATTTAAGAAATCTATTCATTCCAACATATTTAAGGAATCTATTCATTGTTTCTGTTACGTTTTACGTGGTCATTTTCGTAACTTACAACCCAATTGGCAATACCTATATACCGGTATTAATTAATTTTACATATAAATGATGTTATTAATTTTTCTTAAGGTCTAATTCTGTTTTCCTCTTTCCTGTTCTTTTTACTTCCCGAGGCCTAACAATTTTTTTATTTTTCTCCACTCTTTTTCTCTTTTTTATACGACTACATTGATGTATATACTCTTTTCAAAGTATTCTAAATTCTTGTGCACATTCTCTAATGTTTTTAATTTTTAATTCTATATTTTTTCTCCACATTATAAATTCAAATTTAAATATAGATTCTGAATGGATATTTATCACTCACCCTCTTCCTCATATTTTCCATTCTCTCTCTGGCATTATCTTCTCACTCTCTACCCTCCCATAGCAACCACCACATTCGAGCTTCTTCTTTCTTAAGGCCAAAATCACACTGTGATAACGACTCGTCTTTGCCGCTAAGAAAGTTTCGCTTGACGTCTGGTGGAACCAATATATGGGGCTCAATCCCTCGGAAAAAAGAGAAGGGGTTTTCTTATCCCTTTAAAAGCTTATAACATTTGTTGTTATCTTTTCTTTTTAAAAAATAAATTTGTGTTTGTGTTTTTCATACTATTGGACTACCCTTTTGCATCTTCAATTTTTGGGATAAACATTTTCAACTATTTTCATTTTTTCCATAAAAAGGCACTACATATAAGATTTCTATCTCCTAATAATTTGTGATAATTCTTGGATTTGTGGGGCAAAATCTCACAATTCATAATCCTAGCTTCCAATCTAGTAATGGGCAATTCATTATTACTTATGGAATTTAGAGAATTATATTTATATTTATTGTTAATATGTAATCATTGATGATTGATTATATAAGCAAGGGTGGTTATGACTTATGATAAGTTAGGACTTAGTCTTTCCAATGTTAGGATGTGAATTGTTATACTAATGATCAACAAAAGAAGCAAGAGTGGTTATAACTTTCTAGAAATTAGGACATGTATATATATGTCTAATTTGATGTGTTTGACTATATTTCTTGAACAACAACTATATATATCCTTACAATTTAAGTTTAATGTTTTCGCAACGCACAAGTATTTTGTCTTAATTAGAAATGAAAGAATCCCTCACATTGCATGGGGTGGGGTGGTTATAACTTTTGAGAAATTAGGACATATATTATATCTAAATTGAGGTATTTAACTATATTTTTTCAAACATAAACTATATATATATATATATCGTTATAATTTAAGTTCCACTACTCTGTACAACGCACAGGTATTTTGTATTGCAATTTACATAATCAATCCTCTCTAATATATGATATTGAATTCCTCAACACAATTATATTTGCTTCAATATCACAAGTCAATTCGAGAATAGTCCAACGAATTGAATAAATAAATAAAAAGTTATCATGAAACATGCAACAATCTTATCTTCAAGTAAATAAATAAATCAAATTAAATCAAAGTTATCATGATTACAAATTTACCATAACAGTTAGAGTAATTATCCAACGTATCGATTATCTACCTTACAATGCAGATGAAGGAGTTGTGTGTAATATCTTAATTTTTACTTTTAGGATTAAATTATAATAAGGGGGAATTGATATATATATATATATATAATAGTAAAAAAAAATAAAGGGGTCGTGCCCCTTTAGTTAAACAGGTAGGTGGGGATATTTAATACCCCTCCCACCCATCAATAAGTGGCACATGGCCCCTTCATGTGTGTCTAGGGGTATTATATATACCCCCACTTGATCAATCTTCATTTGCAAAAAAATAATTGGGTTTCACCATCGAGCTTGCAAACGAGTTTCTGGCACTGTCCTCCATTGTTTCAGAACTAAGGTAAGCTTATAAGATCATTTAGGTAGCTAAACTAACTTATTTTCAACAAATTTACTTCATGAAAGTTATTCCACATATTTTTCTCTTTCTAATAAGGGTAATATAATGCTTATATAAGTTAGTATTAGGTCAGAAAATTGATATTTAGGTCTCTTATATCCAAATTCATAATTCATTTTAATTTATTAGAGGTTACATTGATGATTAAATAAGTTGGATTTGAGATTTATAAAAATGTGTATATTTGAAATTTTTCGGTGAAACTTTGATTGTAGGAAATCAGGTGTTTTGGATTTGAGGATGTTATTGTATTTTGATGGTTCTAATAAGTGAAAAAATAATTTATGAGAGAAGGAAATGTGATTGAAATGATGATTTGAGGAATACATAAATGGTTCATTTTTATAAGAAAACTAAAGTGAGCTAATCATTGGAGTTTAATTATTTATTCATTTGACCCTTCGAGCCAGCTCATTCTGAAGGAGTTAAACTACAACAAAGAAATCGTAAGTGCAGTTATCGACGCTTCTCATCTGTGGAATGAATAAAGATTACTTCGACTAACTAAGAATATGAGGCTGAAGTCTTCGAGCGATCCAGTCAAACAAGAGAAAATTAAAATATTTTCAGAATGGTTGCTACATGTAGGAGACAGAGAAATTGGGTTACCACACGATGGTATTGCAGATATAACCATACCCCCAGAGTTGTTGCTTCATGATGATTATAATTCAATTAGGTGCATCGTTAATTCTACTTACCCAAATTTAATAGAACGTGTAGTGGATGAAGATTACCTCAACAATGGGTCCATGCTTACCCCTACAACAGAAAATGTTGACATTTTGAATGAGTACATTTGTTATTTGTTGACAGGTGATGCGGTATAGTACTTTAGTTATGACTCTATAAGTCGTACATATAATAGTAATGGAATTTGTGAGGATTTGTATGACACAGAATATCTAAATGCAATTAAATTCTCAGGGATACCTCATCATAAATTGATATTGAAAGTTGATATACCAGTTATGTTAATAAGAAATATTGACCAGGCAGCAAGGTTGTGCAACGGTACATACAAGGCTACAAATAACACAACTTGGGAAGAACGTCATTAAGGCAAAGACGTTGAATGGCACAAGCGTTGGCGAAGAGATTTTGATACACAAAATGTATATGAACCCATCTGAATCTAAATTGCCTTTTAACATGACAAGAAGGCAATTTCCCATCATAATTTCATTTGCAATGACAATAAGCAAAAGCCAAGGTCAATCAATGTCCAATGTAGCTATCTACCTACTGAGCCCAGTTTTTTCACATGAACAATTATATGTTGCACTATAGAGGGTTAAGAGTTTCAATTGGTTGAAATTACTTATATTGGATGAGTTCAATAAATGTAGTAGTACAACAATAAATATAGTTTATAGAGAAATATTTCAAAACCTTTCATTACATTAATATCATGAAGTCAGTCTTGCTTATCACAATAAGATTATGTAACATGTATCATGTAAATGATGTAATAAAATGGTGATATAATAACATTGTCGCATTTCTTATTTATTTTATCTCATTTATAGTTTTAACATATCCGTGCATCTCACGGGTCAAAAGTCTTGTTTTATCCAAAGTTAGAGACTCGAAATGATGAAGGGTGAGTTTAAAAATAAAATCTAAGTGGATTAAAAATTTAAATGAAAATATTTTTAAAAAATAATAGGGAAAATTCCATTTAAATACCAAATGAATTTGCAAAACCCCCGAAGTCCTCCGAATTTGTAAAAAGACTCGAGGTACCAAGGACCTATGAAGGATATGCAAATTTGGGTGAAATTACATTTTTGCCCTTACTTTTAAATAAATCGAAAAAAATTTAAAAGCCCTCACCGGAGGGCCGCCAGAGGACCACCGGCGGCTGGACACGGGCCAAGGCGCGCGCCACCATGCCCACCGGTGGGGGTTTTATTTTGGAGGGGTGGGGTGTTTTTTGAAAAAACAAAACATTTTTTTGAAAGTGTGGGGGGTGGGGTTCGAACCCCCCACCCCCAACACAGGTTGGGCTACTTGGTTCTTTAATTATATATATATACATTAATAAATATATATATATATTCTTCTTAACATTTTTAAATTGTATTTACCATTCCAAAAACGCCAATTACCATTGTTTTCCTAGGGTGCCATTTTTTACTCTATCATGTATGTTATGGATAACACACAAAAATGACACTTTAACCATTCCACAAACGCTATTTACCATTCCACAAACGCCATTTACCATTCCAGAAACGCCAATTACTATTGTTTTCCAGGGTGCCATTTTTTACTCTATCATGTATATTATGGATAACACAAAAAATGATACTTTAACCATTCCACAAATGCTATTTACCATTCCATAAACGCCATTTACCATTCCAAAAACGCCAATTACCATTGTTTTCACAGGGTGTCATTTTTTACTCTATCATGTATGTTATGGATAACACAAAAAAGGACACTTTAACCATTCCACAAACGCTATTTACCATTTCAGAAACGCCATTTACCATTCCAGAAACGCCATTTACCATTGTTTTCCCAGGGTGCCATTTTTTACTCTTTCAATGGTAATTGGCGTTTCTGGAATGGTAAATGGCGTTTATAGAATGGTAAAGTGTCATTTTTTTTGTTATCCATAACATACATGAAAGAGTAAAAAATGGCACCCTGGGAAAACAATGGTAATTGGCGTTTATGGAATGGTAAATGACGTTTATGGAATGGTAAATGACGTTTTTGGAATGGTAAATAGCATTTGTGGAATGATTAAAGTGTTATTTTTTGTGTTATCCATAACATACATGATAGAGTAAAAAATGGCACCCTAGGAAAACAATGTTAATTGGCGTTTCTGGAATGGTAAATGGCGTTTCTGGAATGGTAAATAGCGTTTGTGGAATGGTTAAAGTGTCATTTTTTTTGTTACCATAATATACATGATAGAGTAAAAAATGGCACCCTGGGAAAACAATGATAATTGACGTTTATGGAATGGTAAATGCAATTGAAAAAATGTTAAGAAGAATATATATATTTATTAATGTATATATATAATTAAAGAATCAAGTACTGTGTTGGGGGTGGGGGTTCGAACCCCACCCCCCACACTTTCAAAAAATGTTTTGTTTTTTCAAAAAACACCCCACCCCCAAAAAACCCCCCAAAAAAAAACCCCCACCCCCACCGGGGCACGCTAGCCGGCGCCAATGCCAGCCGGCGGCCCTCCAAAGGTCCGGCCGCCGGTGGTCCTCCGCCGGCCCTCCCGGAGGGCTTTTTTAGTTATTTATTTATTTATTTAAAAGTAAGGGCAAAAAGGTAATTTCACCCGAATTTGCATATCCCTCATAGGTCCTTGATACCTTTGAGTCTTTTTACAAATTTGGAGGACTTCTGGGGGTTTTGCAAATTCATTTGGTATTTAAATGGAATTTTCCCAAAATAATACTTCCTCCGATCCTAATTATAAGACTTATTTGACTTATTTGGAGAGATTAAGGAAGCGAATTAAATTCTTTTAAAGTATTTTTATTTTTATTTTTTTCTTTAAACTAATTAGTTTGACTAATTAACTAATATATAATCTAAGGATACACAACATATGAAATGACTAAGTATCTTATTTAGCTTCCTTAACCTCTCCAAAAAAAAGTCAACTAGATCTTATAATTAAGACCGGAGGTAGTAAAAAAGATTTTTTTAATAAGGCCAATAAATATATGTCTACATAATAATGTAAGGATTTTATTAGTGGACAATTTATAAGTACTTTACTCAGAGACATGCTTTGATTTTGGTACACCCCGGAACTCAATTAATCTAAACTTTTTGTTATAAAAGAAGTTTTTTTTTTTTTTTAAAAAAAATAAAATAAAATAATAACAAGTTCAATTTAACAATTCATCACAAGTTTCCATTAGTCATTAACAACAAAATTTTCGCGATAAAGTTGCCCTCTTTGATAAATTAACCTTGGTTGTTATTCAATCACAAGACAACCACAAACATTAATAAGTTGAATTTAGCAATTAACATGTTTCCTTTAGCTATTCATAACAAAACTTCGCTCAAAGTGCTTAGAAGAATAATTTGAAAGAGATTTTCCATTGGAAGAATTGATCTAATTCTCCTTTGTTCTTTTACTATGAGTCTTGAAATAGCAAGTAGAGCTTCAAAATATCGCAAGGGTCATTCACAAAATATTCATATGTAACCGATTAGGTTTCTTTCACCGAGTGAAATGAAGACGACAACTCAACCATTTGGCCTTCACAAATGGGAATTCCAAGCACGTAAAAAAGAAGACAAAAGGAAAGAAAGAAGCCTTTAATTAAATGAAGTGAATGTAAATGTTGCGGTGACATAAAGAGTGATCTCCGTAATCAATCGTTCACGTAGTCTCCAACTTTATTTGGTGCAGAGATGCTATAAAGAGCGAATGATTTTTTTATTTTTTATTTTTTTTTCAAAAGAGAGAATGATTAAGTCTCTGAAAAAAACAAAAGATTAAGTCTCTCGACACAAAAGCTCCTATTCTCCCACTCTATGATACACACAGGAGGATAGGTAGGGGAGCATTTCTCATCTGGGCCGTCCAGATGAGATCTGAACGGTCCAGATTTAATTTTTTTAACTTTTTTTTAAAAAATTATTTTAATGGGTAGAGAATCTAAAATAAAGATAATCTCTCAACTGATGTTTTTTCAAAAAATGATTTTTAAATTTAAAAAATCACCAAATTAAAAAATATTAAATTTGGACTGTCCAGATCTCATCTGGACGGTCCAGATGAGATAAGCTCTCAAAGGATAGGCAAGGAAACCAGTTCCGATACACACATGGGGCGGAGGGAGAGGAGGGCTAGGGGTGGCCCCCGCCCCCCTAAATTATAGAAAAGGACCCAAATTTTTAAGAAATTACATTTCACCCTTAATTTTAATATTTTCATTTTAGTCCCTACTAAAAGTTTCGTGGAGGGACTAAAATGAACATCTTAAAATGTTTATAGGTCTTAGATGCAATTTCATAAATACTTAGATTCTATTCTATAATTTTTGCCCCTCGTAATTGCAATTCCTGGCTTTGCCCCTGCACATACGAGTCAGGTTTTTAAAATCATATTGTGTGTAATGATCACAATTTTAAAAGAAGAGCCCATCACAAAAAAATAGCCTATTAAAAGAAAGAGCTACTTGACTTATAAACCACACTACACTTGTGAAGTTTCCTGATGTGAGACTCATAATACACACACACACACACACTTTTAAATAATTTATTTAGCTTCTTTAATATCTCTAAAATAATCAATAAGATCTTATATTTAAGACTGGAGGTAGTAACTTCTATTAGGGTCCATAAGTTTCTTTATTTGAAGTTGAGTTGGAATCAATTATTTTCAGACTGAATTATAAAGTTATGAATGAGAGAAGTCTCATTGACAAGCTTTCGCTTAGGTTTTTGTATTCGGGAGAGAAGTCTCATGATCCGTCGTAAACGTAAAGATTTACGATGGAATTTTGTTCCGTCGCAAATATTTACATATGTTTCAATTGCTCTTGATCCATTCAGTTATCCCGCGTTGACTCTTCCTTCTCTCTCGTTCTCCCATCTCCCTTGTAATACCCGGATAATTATTTATCTGGAATATTATATTTCGATAAATAATACCTATTGAATATAGGTGAATATGTGGTTTCAAATAATAAGTCTTAATTATCTTATTTTCTAAGGTAATTACTATGAAAATTAGAAAAGAAAAAGAGCTAAAATCCATGAAAAATGTATTCTATAAGGCAGAAAAATGACCTGAAAATATTATGATAAATCCCATATGGCAACAAATATTGACAAAAACTTGGGAAGTTTGTTGTCTCTAATTTTAGGAATTTTTGGGATTATTTCCTTGAAAAATTGAGAGGCATAAATATAATATTATTAAAAGCACTTTTTGGCCCCATGATTTTTAATATTTTACATGGGATATAAAATATCAATGTCGATAAAATAGTTGTGAGATAATAATTAATCCTAATTATGAAAATTATCAACAATTAGTAAGTGGCTAATTAAGTAATTAATGGCTAATTGTTTAGATTATGATATAAGTAAATTAATTAGTAAATAATTAATTTAAGGGGAGAAATTCAAAATTATTAATTAAATAAATAATAAATAAATAATAAAATATTTTATGCTTAGAAAAAAAGGAAAAAAAATCTAGATATTTTGAATAAAATAATAATATATTCGGTAAAGGGTCAACAGGACATTTGAGAATGGAAAGAAATTAAATCCTACACCAAAATATAGGGATATAGTCTAAGTCATCTGGACTTTTTATAAACCAGTGAATTTCTACCTCAGAGTGGACTATCTCAGAAGTCATTTTTGAAAAAAAATGAGTCTTTAAGATACAGGATAAATCAGAAATAGGTCAGATAGTGAAAATGGGAATCCATAGAAAACAAATTAGTCGTGACAAACCAGGGATAAGGTTTCTTAGGTCAGAACATATTACGAACCAGCGAATTATTGTCCAGAAGCTAGAACTTCCGGAATTTATTTCTGTAACCGAAGGTGTCTGTCCTAAAACTTTAGCAGACTACGGAATACCCTTAGTGGGATCAAAAATTTAGTTAATTTAAGTACTTTGAAAGAGAAAGACTGGAACCTCAAGGCCTTGCTATCGGATTTTTGAGTTTCGTCAAGATTACGCGATTAGGACACCAATCAGGAAACTTTATCGGTAAGTCAGCAAGATGACATCATCTTCATCTAGAAGGATGACATAGGCAAGACATGTGTAAGGCCAAGATGAAGCCATTTGTCCAAGTGCGATCCGACGGCTCAGAATCGATATGATAAAGTTTGAATTAACTACCGAAATGTCATTCCTTACTTCTATAAATAGAGCCCTTCTCCCATTCACTTCTTCACACCAAAATCACTCTTGATTTTCGAAATTCAAGAGAGGAGGAGCTCTGGAGAAAGTCTAAGCCAAGCCGGAGTAAGTTTTTCGGTCCCTAGTCTTTAGTTTCGGTAGTTCTTTCAGTAGATGTAGTAGAAATGCTAGATTTATCTTTAATTTTTCAAGATAGTCTAGATATCATATTTAGGGGTAAATATGGTATTATTTTCGAAAATATTATTGGGGGAAGAGATATGTCAAAATTCTGGAGAGATAGAGTTAAAATAGCGAAGCTCTGGCGAAATTCCGCCGATTAGGGGTTCAGGGGCAAAATGGTAATTTGTACCTAAAATACCTGTTATGATGCCAAATCTTTATAAATGCGATATTATCCTTATAGGATATCTGTAATCACGAACCGCTGTCGTACCGCTGTTTTCTGTCAGAAATACTGTTTTCTGTCAAACGTGCAGTTTTTCGTCAACGAAGGTACGTTCGCGTACTGTAACACTAACTCTAATATTTATTGTATGTGTATATGTGTTATGTGTATGGTATGCTTATGTGAGGTCATTGATAGCTCTGTGGTATGTTCCTTGTACTGTTATTATGCTTGCTGGGTGTTGGGATACGTTTGCTAGGTGCGAAATGCTAGGTGCGAATTGATTGCTAGGTGTAGACCGTATGCTAAGTGCAACATATCTGCCAGGGGGTTTATATGCTGTTGTGATATGCTTGTTTGTTGTGCTGATATACTGTATATGTAAATATGAGGTTAACCGTTTCCTGAGGTTCAATGGGTATTGAACCTCAGCTCTGCATATAGCGTCAGGCTCAGGAGGACCGAGGACCGAG
Source organism: Acacia melanoxylon (assembly GCA_019022615.1). NCBI lineage: Eukaryota > Viridiplantae > Streptophyta > Magnoliopsida > Fabales > Fabaceae > Acacia > Acacia melanoxylon. The sequence continues at coordinate 9,311,144 of JAFJYJ010000020.1, read as the reverse complement.
GAGAGAGGCAAGCAGGCCGCATAGAGACCCGGCTGAAGACTTCCTTCTGTTGTTATTTACATTTTGAAATCACACGGTACAATGTATCATTACTGTAAACAGCCAGACTTACGGCATTTGAAATATATGTATCAGTTACTCTTACGCTCCGATACTCTACTCTGATGAAAAAAAAAATTATACTGCTTGTGAAAATGGGATGTTACATCCCTCGTCGGCGTCGTCTCCCTCTGCTCCGTCTGGCGAGTTTCTGGCGTCATCTCCCTCTGATCCGCTCGTCTCCTCCTCCTCCTCCCTTACCGGTCACTACCTGCACTTCCATTTCCGGTAACCTACCTCTCTTCTCTCTTTTTGTTGCACCACCGTGTGGAAAGATCTGATTATTTTCTTGAGTATTAATTTGATTTGTGAAAATGATGGCAAGAGTATTATTTTGTAGCTTAGCATCACATTATTGGTTCTTCTGAGTGAAATTTTTACATAACATATCTTTATTTGATATCAAAGTTGATATGTGACCATATTATGGGTTATTTCTTTAATCTTGATTAAGTTTTTCATTTTTGTTAGTATATTAACAAATACATATGTAGATGCTGTCGATGTTCATTAGGGTATTTAGAGTAAAAGTTGCTTGATGTTGATAGTAAGATTACTTGTTAAGATGAATGAGAAAATTGAAGTGTTCAAAAGTGATGTTTAGGGATAAAAGAATTAATTAATTAACGTAAAGTAAAGTAGGAGGAAGATGTGAGTTTAGGGAATAATGAAATTTGTATGTATTATTATAAAAATTAGTTAAATTAGCTAGTTGAGTTAGTCTCTTATAAAAATGAATGTTAAATTTTTTAAAAAATATCTCATTTAAATTTTTGATTTGAAACTATCCTAAACAAGTTATAAAATAAACATGGATAATTTGAAAAAACAAATTAAAAATACCTTTTTAGATTAAAAGGTAATTATAAATACAAAAGATAAAGTTGATTTTGTATATTATATAAACTTGATTAAGTCTTATATTATATATTATTGTCTTAAATAATCACATGGATTTGCCCCACATATATTAAAAAACCTCTAATTCATCCTATGCCATGTTATAACATTGCATTAGCCTTTAATATGACTCTCATAAACTCTACAAATATTTTTATGTTCCAGAAATTATTACATCAAATTGTAGCAAGTGATATTGTTGAAATGACAATGGTTTGCTCAATCCCTAATTCAATGTGTAGTTTCATATTTTTTGTTTGGCCCCTCCACATGCATGTGTTTGTTTCTCACTTTATTGATTAAGTGGCAATTGGTTGGCATAAGTGGCCAGTTGTATTGGCTACTTATATTTGTGACATGTTGTTTTGTGGATTGGGGTATGTCCCCACTATGTATATTTGTGTAGGGTTGGGTTGGAGAAGTATGGAAGGCAATCGTAATAGGAGTTGGATGTACAATCGTCTAACTGAGAGAAGACAACTAACTCAAGCATTCTTGGAGGGTTTGGAAAAGTTCATCCAATTTGCTTTGGCACAATCAACTAATTCAAGTACCTGAATCAGTTGTCCGTGTGTCAAATGTAGGTATTTAAAATTTCAAGATCAAGGCACGGTCAGAAAATGCATTTTTTGCTATGGATCTTTTCCGTCACAAAAAATGACTTTTTTTTTTTTTTGTGAATATAGTATTTCAAAAACAGAAGGCCCTATAATGACAATATAAAAATCAATAGTACACCAATACCAAAAAAAGCCTACAAGTTCGTAACTCCTATGCTTCTTGCTGCTTTCCTTAACCTCTAGCAAAATTTGAGCTTTGCCTGAAAAATGTCAATAACAAGAGTGAACCACTCTTGTATTTGTTTTGGGATCGTTTTTGGGACCCCCAAAAGTATTTTTTCTCATAAATTGAGATAAAACTTATCTCATATACTTATTTCATATACCGTAAATTACCATTGAAAACTTGCTTTAAAAAGCTCCAATCATAATTTGAAACAAACAACGCTAGCTAGTCTCTAGGAATAAGCAATTTCCGGGCAGTTTTTGTTTAAAAATTAATTTATACGAAAAAAATAGTTTCATTAGCAACATAATTTTGTAGCTAAATTGACTCAGCGACAAAATTCTGTGGCTAATTAATTAGTGATAATTTATCTGGCAACAGAATCGTAATTGTACAATTCCGTCGCTGATCCATTGTGTCTTTTTTTTTTTGGGGTAGTATATTGTCCTTATATCGTGGATGATTAGCTGTTCAAAATATACAGTGATCGATTAATATTGATGAGTCAGCATATTAATTATATATCAGTAAAATGGAGAAGTAAATTGTTTCTCTGCAACAGTAACTAATTGATGGATTAATTGTTTAATAGTTGATCACTTCATATATTGCCTCTTAGGTTTTTTGACCAATTTTTTTTTTTTTTAACCAATTTACAGTACTTTTGAAACTATTTACCGGAATAGGATTGTTTTGGGGAGTCCTGACAGGGTTTCTGACGGAACCTTGGTTCCGTTAGAAACATTGACATGAACCGTGACCAGTTCATCGGGGTTCCCAGAACGATATCCAGATTCGCATCAAGGCGGGGCCCTGACGCTTAGTTCTGTCAGGAACCCTGACAGAACTGGAGACTAGTTCTGTTAGAGTTTCTGACGGAACCAAGGTTCCGTCAGAAATCCTACCAGGACTCCCCAAAACAACCCTACTCCGATAAATAGTTTCAAAAGTACTGTAGATTGGTAAAAAAAAAATTTAAAAAAATTATTTTGGTCAAAACCCTGCCTCTTATGTTCAACAACGTAAATAGGTTACCTAGTTGCAAAAGACTATGGAGCTCGATCGACCAGCATTTTTACTTGCACTTGTACACCGTGAAAGGGTCTTAGGTGTTATCTCATTGGGAGTTCCATATTTTCCTCTTCCACAAATACCTTCCTGAAGGCTTCTACATTTTCAGATGGAAGGTAAACTTAAACTATGTTGAGTTTCTAGCAAGTTTATACTATAATCATTATTGGTACTATATAACTGCATTATGAGAGTTAAAGACCAAGATGAGGATCAAAGTCTGCAATTTGCTGATAGGATCAGTTAAATTAAGGCAACAGTTTGCCATTCCTGTTGCCGAAATATAGTACATTATATGGTCTATGTAATTATGTAAAATATTATGATCTGGTCAAACTCAAGTTGAGACGCATCAATAATTAAAGACTGAATACTCTTGAACCGTGATAATTATAGCCTAGCAGATCAAATCATGTCCAGTATTATCAGCCCAATTAAATTGATGCCTGCTGTGACGTGAGCTGCAACAGAGCCTCCTTTTCTCAATTCTTTTACGTCCTCATTAAAATTTACAAGTGCAAGTTTTTTAAACAAGATATATAGCTGTGCGCTCATAAAGAAATCCTGCAGTTGCTAGCAAATTGTTGAGAAAGAATAGGTATAGTTGATCAGCAAGTGACGTCAAGTTGAGACTATTCTCTGTTTGTATTATATTCAAATATTCAAATGTTATAAACAAAGCCTTCTTACTTGTTTCTTAATGCTGCAAATTAAGAAGCATGCTTCTTTCAGGAATTACAGACATGACCACTGTAATATGTTGAACAACTGTGATCTGTGTGTCCCACGGGCCTAACTTCTGATGGCAAAATACCTTCTCATTTGAATAAAGCAATGATGGGGTCAGAGGGTGAAGTCATGCCTGCCACATGTCACCAACATAATCAGATAATGACCAATATTTCTGAAATACTTGGTCATGTTGTGTATCCTTAAATTATATATTTGTTTATAAGTTAGGCAGAATAATTTGGAAGAAAAATGACAAATATAAATACTTTAAAGTAATTTAATTAGTTTTCTTAATCTCTCCAAAAAAATTAAATTTGTCTTATATTTAGAACATGTGGGAGTGTATGGTTTTTTTATCTGTCTACTTTGTTTTCTAGCTATATATATTTGTTAGCATTTCAATATATAGACTTTAGAGAGTGACTTTTGAGATTGAGCTTTATTTATGGTAAACTCACTTGATTTTAAATTAAGACGAGTTTGTGTTAAAGTAAATGAATCTGTATATTCCATTAATTCAATCAATGTACAATGACTCCCTTATATAGGCCCAGACCACACACACACCTGTATGGGCTCAATACACAACTATTACAATGCTACTCCACTAATTACATCACTAACTAATACTAATACTCCCCCTTAAGTTAGGGCCATATATATCAATGACACCTAACTTGCTCAGCAAATATTTATGAGCTTCTATTCCCAAGCTCTTCGTCAATATGTCAGCCAATTGTTCTTCTGACTTGACATGCTTTAGATCTATCAACCCTTCCCCGCAATTTTTCCCTAACAAAGTGACAATCTATCTCAATGTGTTTTGTTCTTTTATGAAATACAGGATTGCTAGCAATATGTATTGCTGCACGACTATCACAAAACACATGTGCAGGCTCTACATTAATTACATGTAAATCTTTTAATAAACCAACAATCCAAACTATTTCTGAAGTCACATGCCCAACCGCTCGATATTCAGCTTCTTCCGAGGACTTGGACACTGTGTTTTGCTTCTTCGACTTCCACGATATCAAGGATCCTCCCAGCTTTATCGCATATCCTGTCACTGATCGTCTACTATCTTTACATGCGGCCCAATCTGAATCACAATAGCATTCCAACTGCATTTGACTGTTTGAAGACAAAAGGATACCCAGCCCCGATGTTCCTTTCAAATAGTGTAGCACCCTCATCGCTCCATTCATATGCGATTCCCTTGGTTCCACAAGAAATTGACTTAATACCTGCACAGGATAACAAATATCAGGACGAGTGACAGTCAAATACAATAACCTACCAATTAAATTTCGATATATTTCAGGTTGCTGTAATTTCTTATCAACTTTCTTCGGCTTCTTCGCTGTTTTCTTTTGATCTTGATCTGTTTCAGTCACAACTGCCCGTGGGTGCTCCACGAGTTCTACATTTTGCTCCATTGGTGTCGCCGCTGGAATACAAGCACTCAACCCCACATCACGGATCAAATCAAGGGTGTACTTTCTTTGATTTAAAACAATTCCAGCCCTTGATCGTGCTATTTCTAATCCCAAGAAATACTTGGCAGCACCTAAATCCTTGATTCTGAATTGAGTGTGTAAATAGGTCTTTGTCTCCTCAATAGCTTCTCTATTACTTCCCGTAATGAGTAAATCATCCACATAAACCAACACGACAATCATCTCACCCTTCTTCCACTTTACAAATAACAAGTAATCATGCAAACTTTACTTGAATCCTCCTTTCACCAATGCAAGTGTGAGCTTGGCATTCCATTGCCTTGAAGCTTGCTTCAACCCATACAAAGACTTGGTCAACTTGCATACTTTTCCCTTTCCAACATCTTTGAAACCTTTAGGAATCACCATATACACTTCCTCATGAAGATCTCCTTGTAAGAAAGCATTATGGATGTCCATTTGGAAGATCTCCCAATTATGTACAGCTGCAAGTGTAAGAACAACCCTCACCGTTACCATCTTTACCACTGGTGAGAATGTCTCATAATAATCTACACCTTCTGTTTGAGTGTATCCCTTTGCCACCAAACGAGCCTTATACTTTGCCACATTACCATTCGAGTCATACTTAATTTTGTAGACCCACTTACACCCAATTGGATGCTTTCCTTCCGGGAGATCAACAATGTCCCAAGTGTGATTTAATTCTAGGGCTTTAATCTCATCCTTCATTGCCGTTTTCCAATTTTGGTCTTTGATGGCTTCCTCAAATGTCCTAGGTTCAACAAAAGTGTCAACATAAAAAACAAAATCCTTGTATGAGGAAGACAAATTGGAACAAGTATAGTAATTGTTAGTTCTCTATGTGTTTTGATGATTAATAACAATTGTAAACATGAGAATGTTTTTGTTAAGATTGATAAAACTTGTTGATTTCAATTCAAAAACATTCTATCTGTGCCAAACTCGAGCTTGGCTTGTCAAACTCGAGCTTGCCCCTTACAGAAAGCAAACCAAGCTATTTTGTATTTTCTAAACTTGAGCTTGGTCCATAAACTTGAGCTTGAATGGTTTTCAAAGTTTACTCATATTCAGAGTAAACTCGAGCTTACACCTGGAAGCTTGAGTTTACGAAGGCTTGAGGATTTTATCAAGTTACTCAATTTTCAAACTCAAGCTTATTATTTTTAAACTCAAGCTTGCTTCTTCCAGAGACTTTTCTCAAAGAGTTTACAAATGTGTAAACTCGAGCTTGCAATTGCAAACTTGAGTTTCCCTCTGGCAGAAACTATTATCAAGTGAAAACCTTTCACTAAACTTTAGCCTATCATTTTCACTGTAGAGTTTGCCTTTTTCAAAGGGTTTACAAAACATGTAAACTCGAGTTTGAGGTCTCAAACTCGAGCTTGCATTAGGCAGAAAGGTTTCCAAAGTTTTCATGTTTAAAGTAAACTCAAGTTTGGAGTTGTAAACTCAAGCTTAGGTCTGACAGAAAATTTTCAAAGTTTTTAACATTTTTCACAAACTCGAGCTTGCCCTTGCAAACTCAAGTTTGGGTCAGACAGAGAGCATTGCCATATTTTTGAGCTTAGCAAACTCAAGTTTACACCTCTAAGCTCAAGCTTGATTTTTGAACTAAAATTATTTTTGACATGAATAGTGTCAAACTCGAGCCTGCTCACTAATATACTCGAGCTTGCCTTATTCCATTTTGGCTCTCAAATTGAATTCAAACGGTTTCCCGACAATGGGCTAAACTCGAGCTTACTCACTTACAAGCTTGAGCTTGTGTCTTACAGAGGCAAAACTCCAAGTTTAAATGAAGAGCAAACTCGAGCTTACCTTAGTAAACTCGAGCTTGGAACATCAGAACAGATGAACGCATCTGAGTGTATTTTGTTCAGTTTAATTTATGCTTTAGCTTGATTCTGTGAAATGGTTGCTTATGATTTATATAATTCATATCAATATTTCTAACCAGAATTAACTAGTTTGCTTATGAGATTATAGAAGATCTAGGTTTGTTTTAAAGAAGACTTTAAAGCAACAACTTGACAACTTGCAATATTATATTATATCTTCTTCTCCAAAGCAATGATTTACAACCTAGATAGCAGCACAACCATTCTCCAAGACAGAAAGCTAGCATCCACCATCTAAAGCATATGAACAATTGCCTCCACTAAGCATAACAGTATGGAAGACACTATTGAGGAGCCAACATTCAAATATTCAAATTCTGCAATGTACTCAACAGCTATGTTCAGCAACCAAGGACCCAACAGCTAGAATTTCGAATTGATCCAAGTCTGAACGGATCTATAACGGTCACAAGCTTCAATCCAATATAAATACATGAAGGTTTGAAGTCTGCAAGCAGAGAAGACATACACAGAAAACGCATACAAAGATCTGAGTCTTTTACTACTCATTATATTCAATTGTATCTTTGATACATTGTGCTTCAGTGCTTATCTTTATTCACTCTTTGAGAAAGTTCATTTCTGTAAATCATTCTTTGTAAGAATCTCAAAGTTGTGGGACTTTGAGGTTGGGTTATCATATTACAACTTGTAAGGGGGAGTGTATCCTAGAGAGAGGATAACTTTCAAGTATAGAGTGTGTATCTGATTTGAGTGATAGTAGAAAAATCCAGAGAGTCTGGGGACTGGACGTAGGTCAAGAGTTAAGACCGAACCAATATAAATCTTCTGTGTTAAGCTCTTCTTCCCTATCTCCATCTTATCTTGGTTAAGCATATGTTGTGTGGGTGTTTTAAAAAGAATTTTTAAAATCCCCAATTCACCCCCTCTTGGTGATTTCCTTCACTTTCAGTAATTTTGTATAGGATAAGGAGAAACTCCCTGTTTAAGCATCCCAACTTCATGCTGATTGGATCCATTATCCAGCTGATTATCCAATTGCTGAGATGGAAGATCAGAAGTTTCATAATCATGCAGCCATCTAGGTGGACTCCTTTCTCATGTAGAGCGCCTATTCGAAGGAGGCGAAGGTGTTTGTAGGTTATTTGGTTCAGTCATACCATCCGGATTTTCAAACGTTCCCTGTGGCAAAATCTCATGTTCATATACAAAAGGGTTAGGTAGAGAAGGAGAGACTCCCCCTGGATTGTAACCATCCCTTTCTTTGAAAGGAAATCTCTCTTCCACAAAGCTTACATGTCGGCTAACCATAATCATTTTTGTATTCAAATTATATAAAAGGTAACCTTTTTGAGTTGTGGGATAACCCATGAAAATACATGCATATGCCCTACGAGAAAATTTATCAATATCATGCAATTTAGTAGCATAGGCTAAGCAACCAAACACTCTAAAAAATCCAAGAGAAGGCACATTACCATGAATCAACTCATATGGAGTCCTAATGTGCAACACCTTACTAGGTGTTCTATTGATCAAGTAAGATGCAGCTCTAATACTCCCCCCCAAAACTTAGTAGGCATACCTGCATGTAGCATCAAGCATCTAGCAACTTCTAATAGATGTCTATGTTTCCTCTCCACAACCCAATTTTGTTGGGGAGTGTAAGGACACGAAGTTTGATGTAAAATACCTTTGTCATGCAAGAAGGTTTTGAGGGTGGAGTTTACAAATTCCAACCCATTATCACTCCTTACTCTTTTGACATTTGCTTTATGTTGAGTAGAAACATAGGTAATAAATGTCTTGATATGCATAACAGTTTCAGATTTATGGGACAAACGAAATATCCAAACCCCACGTGAAAAATCATCCACTATTGTTAAGAAATAACGAAAACCTTGATGTGTGGGTTCCTTATAGCGTCCCCAAACATCCATGTGTAACATTTCAAAACAGCAAGTAGTCTTAACTGTACTAACAGGGAAGGGGAGTTGAGTCTGTTTCGATTGGACACAAATGTCGCAATGGACATTATCAGAGAGTGCAACATGTTTCTTTATTTCTACCAAATGTTTGAGAACATGTAAAGGAGCATGGCCAAGTCGATGATGCCAAATATCAGATTTTACATCTTTCAAAGTACATACAGATCACAAAGAAGAAAGAAAAGCGATGCAAAATCGATAGGCGCCTAATTGAACATTTTCTTGCAAAGATATAAAGACCATGAGTGAGTTTACCAATCCCCTTGATCTTCCCACTCAAGGTGTCCTGCAAAACACACACATTAGGAAAAAACAAAGCTATACAGTGTTCATGGGTTGTGAGTTGAGAAATAGATATTAGGTTGAATTTCAGGCCAGGGGCATACAGAACACCTTCTAAGGTAATATTGTTACCAATTTTAACATTTCCTATGTGTGTAACGTTTAATCTCTCACCATTAGGTACCTTAATTCTCTTAACAGGGCCTATATAAGTTTTGTAAGTGTTCAGATAATTCAAATTACTAACAACATGTATATTTGCTCCTGAATCTAACAGCCATACAGGAGGAAAAGAAACAACATTAATCGAACCTGTAGATGAAGTTCCAACAAAGACCCACGAGTATCCACGAGATCCCGAGAGGGTCTTTCTTCTTATCATGAGAGTCCTTCTCAAGTAAACGTAGCAAAGACTCTCATATTGTTGAGCTGTAAGGTTCCCTGCAACTCCAATGGATTCAGAAGCTCCAAGTGCAGAAGTAGTACGAGTTGAAGACTCTCGTATAGGTCTCGGTCTCCAATTAGCTGGGAAACCAATAATGTGGAAACATTGTTCCTTTTTGTGTCCCTTTCTGTGGCAATGTGAGCACTCATCTTGTTGACTATTTCCTCTACCTTGATAGGAGGTCCGACCTCTGCCACGTCCCCCTCTTCCATTTGATGCAAACATCACAGTATTCTCAGGAGAGGGTTCAATCTATCTAGTGCTAAGAGATCGTTGGGTTTCATGTTGCGAAATCATGGAAAATGCTTGATTAACAGCAGGTAGAGGACTTAATAGCAGAACATGATTCCGAGCTTGTGAGTAGCTCTCATTAAGACCCATTAAAAATTGAAACAACCGTTGTTCTTGAACAATTTTGGTGTATTGTTGAGAAGTGCGACACTCACACGAAGGTAGTGGTACAAGACTGTCAAACTCTTCCCAGTGATCTTTCAATTTAGAGTAATAGGCAGCCACAGAAAGATTACCTTGGGTCAGTGTGTTGATCGCACAATGAAGGCTAAACATTTTGGAACCATCAGACTTATCAAAATGTTCCTTCAAGTCATCCCATACAGATTTGGCATTCTCAGAAAAGTAAATTCCTCCATAGAGTGATTTGTCAACTAAATTAATCAGCCATGACAGAACCACAACATTACACCTGTCCCATGTGCTCTTGAGATTATCGGTTTGATCCCCACGTGTACAGCTTCCATCAACAAATCCGTATTTGTTCCTCCCCAACAGAGCTATGCGCATTGAACGACTCCAGATAGGATAATTTTCTGAGCCAGTGAGGACACTAGAGACCAGCAGCGTGGCTTACGTGTCAGAAGGATGAAGGAACAAGGGATGATTAAACCCTAGGTGCCTTGGATCAGTGCCACGAGCCTGGGGTTGACTATCACTAGTCATGGTCTTCAAAAATAACAAGAACAATAGCAATAGGCAGAAACAAAAAATTCTGAAAATGACCAATCACAGGGACCAATACCAACGTGTTCTGAAATGAAAATTACCAAGAACAGGGGATGGAAGGACAAGGACCGAACTCAACCTGACCTTAATCCTGTGATTATCACAAACGACACCTCAAATCCAACGTGTTCTGAAAATTAACAAGAACAGGATACTAATGTGTTCTGAAAATTACCAAGAACAGCACTGCAATCTCGAAGTGCCAAGAATGGAGAACCGTGAAGTCGAACAAACCTCCAGGCCGAGAATCATGAATCAGGTGATGGACCAACGTGTATCACCGCGAACCACTGCCAGAACACCAGAGAAGACACAGCACTGCAATCTCGAAGTGTCAAGAATGGAGAACCGTGAAGTCGAACAAACCTCTAGGCCGAGAATCACGAATTAGGTGATGGACCACAGTGGATCACCGCGAACCACTGCCAGAACACCAGAGAAGACCGAAATCTCGATTTGTAGGAGAACCACCACCTAAATCCTCGATTTTTTGAACCACCGCGAGCCACCGTTGAAACACCAGAAAAAAAATGAAATCTCGATCTAAGGAGAATGAAGAACCAGCGGCGATTTTTTGAACCACCGCGAGCCACCGTCGAAGATCAGGGCAAGAACCGTGAACAACCGTGGATCTGAACCAAGAAACCACCAACCACCGTGGATCTGAACCAAGAAGCCATGGGTGTATCGTACAAAGTAGAACCAGAACCTATCGCTGCAACGCTCTAACCGGGAAGTCAAGATGAATCAGAACCTATCGTGAATTCAAGAAGGAACCGGGTCGGAAAACTTGACCCGAATTATTGAACCAAAAAATTTATGGCTCCGGTACCATGTTAAAGTAAATGAATCTGTATATTCTATTAATTCAATCAATGTACAATGACTTCCTTATATAGGCCCAGACCACACACACACCTGTATGGGCCCAAAACACAAGTATTACAATGCTACTCCACTAATTACATCACTAACTAATACTAATAGTTTGTAAGTTAGTTGTATGTTATTATCAATTTGCTGATAATTAAAATTGGATAAGCCGTGTGGTCGTCCTCTGCTATTGTGTGGCTTTGGTATTATTAGCTGCTTCTTTTTTTATTTGGAATCAAAAGACAAGGTAGAATCTGAAAGTTGCAATAACCTGGAAAAAAAACAAAAATTATTAGGTGTTTTTCTAATACTAGTATCATCATGTGATTTCGTGTCTGTTTTGTGTGTATACACGGTACACAATCTAGGACATTTTCAGGAAACAAAATAATTAAAAGACTGAAGTTCCTGTGTATCGTTCCTCAATTTAGCAGACATACATACCCTGAAGTAGTAGAATCATCTGATGGAGGGTGTCTTCCCCCAAGTGGAATGTGAAGAGTTTTAAGAGCAAACATCTGAAGGTCTGTAACGAGGCCATTCATTCTTTTGATGTCTGATACCTGCAATTTATCAAGGTGTTACATTTGAAGAAAGAATGAGATTCATATCATAAAGTGAAGGCAACTTTGGGATTTGGCACAATTTTTCTCTTTTCTGTGCAGGTAGGTGAGTAGCGCATCAAACTCGGAATGCAAAGTATTTGCATGTCCAAAACGGATTTAATATCCGGGGATTGTAGCATCAAAAAGTTTCTCATGCTTTAGCTTTAGGTACATTGATTTTCTTTTCCAGTCAACTTCTATTGCTTTAAATTTTCATGATTATTGAACCCAAAACATTGTGCACCACAACAGAAAAATGTTCTAACCTCTACAACGACAATGGTCTGATTGACATTACTGTTTGGACCTGGATCACTCGTCATGAAATCTGATTATAGAATAAAAAATGATAGAAGAAATACCTCAACGCCGTACTTCAGTGCAACCTAAATTAACTATTACTCATTCTATTAAATATCTATTGTCAAAACTCAAAACTCTCAAAAAATTTGAATCCTAAATTTTTTACTAACCAATATAATATTTTACCCTTATTACAAAAAGAAAAATACGTGGAATAGTTTTCATGAAGTAAATGTGTTAAAAATAAGTTAGTTTAGTTACCTAAATGATTTTATAAAATAAATAACTCACCTTAGAAAAATCCAAATAACCTTCGTCTCTTCTTCGGGAGGAGATTATCTCATTATCTCAATTTCTCATAATCCCTCATAAGCTTATATAAACCGTTGATTGAGAATATAAGCTAATCTGGATTGTTGATTTGAAAAAATGAGAGAAAAATAAAATAAGAGATAATTTGATGACCCTACTTATTTTTTACCTTTTAAATTTAATTGGACAGACATGATTTAGAAATTATAAGGGATCAGGAAAAAATGGACAATTATATATATATTGAAAAGAGTGGGGGTAGTTGAAAATTATTTCCACCCCCTACAAAAGTCAAATTTGGTGGGCAGCGCAGCACCCAAAAATATTATTTTATTTATTATTTCTTTCTCCCTTTTTTAATTTTTTTCCCAACAATTACATAATAAATCCATCCATCATATATAATTCTTTTATAATTATAATCAAATCCTATAAGAGTAAAAATTAAAATGTTACATTTGACATATAAATCCTGCATAAAAATTATGTATTTTTAGTCCTCTAATTTTAATACTAAAAATGAGGATTTAGCATACTCAAGAGACTAAAATGAAATTGGATGTAAGCACAGAGGACTTCTAAATGTATATTTTTAGTAGTGACACCGCAATTAAAAGTTAACAATGCACGCCATTAATTGTTTTTGTAATATAAAATTACAATAAATTTGTTTATCTACAATTAAAGGCCGGCAAAACATGCTTACAATTATTTTTAAAGCTAAAGTAGATTATATCATCAACTGTAACTTTATATCAATTTCAATGGGCATGTTATCATTATAGCATTCTAATTTCTCATTGTCTTGCGGCTCTTTTCAGTGGTTAGAATTGATTTTTGGAACTTATGTATAGTCTTTTAATTTACTTTACATAATTTCATTTGAAGATTTAATTTTATTAAATTACAAAAAATTCAAATAACTCAGTCAACCTAACTAAAAAAGGGGCCACTTATAGCTTCAATCACAATCTGCTCGATGAAATTGGTAGTGTAATTACATAAAAGATGCATATAAAGATGTACATCTATTTTGGATGTATTATGTATGATATACGTGACTTGTCCTTCATGTGATACTAAAAGTCTGATATATATTTACTAATATGATCTAATATAAAGTTATATGAGTATATTCTAATATAATATGATATAATGTTACATATATATGCTGATCAGCGATAAGCAGAAGTGTGGATGTGGATACTTTTGCACAATTTTTGCTTTTATGACACTTCAAACCAAATAATCAAATACTTAACCAAAGTATATTAAATATCGGAAATAAAGATGCTCAACATCAAAATACAAAATTAGTTCGACTAAAACCCACATCAAAGTGGCAAATGAAATCCCTAAAATTTTTCTGTAAACAAAATGAAATACGGAAGTCGTAGGGTCATGACAAATAAAAATGACATAACTTGAGCTCTAGGAGCACAAAAGAGCCTTCAAGGCTCACTCCATATGAGCACTCCCTTGCTCCCTACTAGAATAATCACCTGATAAATGTTAATATAAGGGATGAGATTCCATGTCTAACTTACTACTGAAAATTTATACCGTATACAAGCAAACCACAAATGATAAAAAAGAAGGAATTGATTACGTATACATTTGTATGTACCATAATTCTTATACAAAACAATTATAAATTTAATCATCATTATGTCACTCTGTGTTTTCATCACAACATATACTATAAAATTATGCAATATGTAAGATGCAACCTCCCTAATATCACGTCGATCCTTTTACTGCTGACTGAAGTCATAGACTAACACATGTCCGACAAAAACCCATCCATTTGACTGACTGTCCGAAGTTCACTAGTTCTTAAAATACACCCAGGCAAAGGTGTAGAGCTTAATTTTGGACAATGGCTCCCCTCATTAAAATAACACAACTAAGGAAGTGTCACGTGTCCCACAACTCCACACGGGTACAAAAAAGGCTTTTAAGACCAGACGAAAGAGGCATCGAAAGACCGGATCTGCAACTGGTCTTGTTACAGGAGGTCTTAAAAGTCTGTAACTTTTAAGATCAAATGCAAACCGGTCTTAAAGAAATTATTTTAGACCGGATGTTACACCCCTACCGGCCTCGCCTTTTCGGGTGTCGGGTTAGAGGGATTCCTTTTATATAATCGCCTCCCATTGTTACTTAGTCCAATTAACTTATCACAGAGTTAGCACAGCAAAGCACAGTGTAACATCCCATTTGAAAACGGCGGAATTTTTTTTTAAAAACGTTTCCAAATATTTCAAGCAGAGTAATCAGAGTAGAGCATTGGAGCGAGTAAGTAATTTACATTACATTCGAAATATGGACCATAGTGTAAATGTATCGGATTACAGTCATCCAAAATTCTCAAAAGCTAAAGAAACTAAAGAAAACGATAGATAATGTAGACACGTCTTGTCCTACTCCAGCTGCTAGCCTCGATCGCCAAACATCGGTCCTCCAGACCCTGATGCTACAGCTGAGATCCGTTCCACATATGGATCTCAGGTAACGGTTAACCTTACGCTCAAATAAAACAGTATACGTAGAACGTATATTCATTTCAATACGGATATCATCACAAAAGCAAACAACGGATGTATGATCAATAACATGGACGAACATAAGCACAAAAGCGTATGTAAAGTCTCTCTCTCGACTAGTTCTGCACATATCCAAGTGCCACGCCACTAACGTGTCCTCGCCGCTAGGAATAACTCAAACGGCATTACCAATACTATAATCCGTGGGTAAAGCTGTAAGTATCTCTGACGATTCTCAACAGAACCTCAGTCTATGAACGTATCTATAACGCAAAAGTATATAAGAAACATAGAGTTAGGGTTACAGTATGCGTCCGTACCTTAGTTGCAGATATCCGGCTCTTCCGGCAAAAAACGGTACTTTTTGACGGCCGTACGTAAAAAACAAAGAAAAAATGCTCAACAAACAAGAACAACGATGGAATTTCGACAATGTTCGACGTCGAAGTATTCTAATCAGAATAATAACACACTTATAAATATTTGGCAGCATAACGGGCATTTTAGGTGAAAAAGACCATTTTGCCCCTACTACCCCTATTTGGCGGAATTTCGCGAACTTCGTTACTTTGACCTTATTCCATTTCAAAATTATCCCCACTAGGTTTTTACCTCGTCAGGCATCTTTCAATGCAATGAGGCTTAAAAACAAGTATATGAATATATTCTAAAACTTCCTAGATCAAAACAACAGTTCTACTAAAACTACCGAAAGAACTATGGAAACTAAAAGCTAAGGACAGAAGAACTTACTCGGAGCTAGGCAGAATTTTTCCAGAGCTTCTCTCTCTAGAACCTCTCTCTAGGTTTCGAATTTTGGTGTGAAGAATGAGAGGAGAGGTGCTTGCTATTTATAGAAAAAGGGAGGGACAAGGTGGGAATTAACACAAAAGTCTTTAGATCGGATTCCGGCCGTTGGATCGCATTTTTGAGGACAAAGCAATCTTGGCCATCCATGGTCAAGGCCGACATCTAAGGGCTCCAAAAGTCAAAGAATGAGTTGTCATCCAATGATGGCTCTTGCTTTATGGCCTCCAGCCCGATAAAGCTACCTGATCGGTGTCCGTTTCGCGCGATTTCGCAGAAACTCAAAAATCCGGGCGTGTAACTTTGAAGGTCTTTTCATCCTCTTTCATATTATCTATTTGGATCCTTTTTTTGATCATATCCAGGTATTCTCCGGTGCGTCGGAAGATATTCGGACAAACGCGTCCGGTTACGGAAATCGCTTCCGATAGAACCAACTTCTGGATAACAATTCGCTGAATCGTAAAACGTCCCGTTGTTGCCTAACTTAATCCCGTGTTTGAAAACACACAATTTTTTCTATAGGTTCTCACTTTGCCTATCTGGCTCTACTCTATCTGATCAATTTTCCGTCTTATTAGGAATTAGGGTTTTCGGTTGCGGAAATCAACGTCTGGTAAATTCTTTCTTCGTGTAAAAATTTACTTGTTCTTAATTTGACCAGTCTGAAAAGACTTTTACCTCTGGTTTACCTGTAAAATTTATTTCTAACTTTTCCCCTCGGTCTGCCTATAAGCTGACTCACCGCATTATATTATTATTTTATTCTAATTATCATTTTAATTATTTAAACAATTCTTTTTAATTAAAAATACCAATAATTTCGCCCCTTCATTTTAAAATTCAGTTTTAATTATTTTTTCATAATTTTTTCCATTTTTAAAAAATATAATATTTTTTACCAAAAATTCTTATTTTACCCCCGCCTTCGTTAAGGCTTAATCGGCCTAAATTCTTCGTTTAGTGATCTTTTTAGGATTAGGTTTCTTCATACATTTATATTTACTAATTTTTTCCTTAATCCTTTTTATCATAATTAGTAAGTATATTTTATGCTAATTACCAGCCTTAATCTCTTAATTAAGGATTTTACCATAAATTTAACTTTCTATATTTCTCTTATTTTACTGAATCAATTAGCTAGTAATTATCTAATCATTCTCTTACCAATGGTTGATAATTTTATAATTTACAGTATATTGTTATCTTACAAACTTTATACTTTATTGTCATTTTATATCCTATGTAAAATATTAAAAATGTTTACACCATAAAGTTACTTTATGGTTCGGAATGCTTTTTAAACATTTCTTCATGTTATTTCCTCTGAAATAATTTATTAAATTCTTATAATTAAAGATAATACCCCCATAATTTTATCATAATCTTTCATGATCTTTCAGTATTTATCATAATGTTTTTAGACTGTTTTTATCACCATTATTGCATTTTTAGTCATTATGTTCATCCGATTTTTACCGTAACTTTTTTGACAATTTACTCGACAATTATAACAATTTTCTATAATAGTTTTAAACTCATGAATTTGCTTCATCAAAATATTCATTAATTTATCTTATCTCAAGAATTCCAGATTTGCTAAAATCCGGGTATTACACACAGGATCTGGTTGGACAAGTCTAATATACTGATAAACATTTATAATCTGAGTAACATGTAAGTCCCCGAAGGGTTAATATAGTCATCCAAATAAAGTACTAATGATAAACAACAGTTACTACAAAACATATAGTACAAAATGAGATAGGGCATCCCCTATTTTTTTCAATTCACCGCGTACACCCTACCTTCACCTTTACGCCTTCACTACTACTGTCTTACTGTTTCAGCCCTGCATCTCCAAAATGGTATGGAGTTCAAAGTTGAACCCCAGAGTAACTGTTAGACTCAAATACAATATGTAAACAATGCATGTAATGCCAATCAGAAACGGGAAGAATAATTCTGCCTCTGGCACAGTGAAACTGGAATGTATTTCTGCCTCAGGCACAATCTGCAGGACTGCCTGGTCAAACAAGCCCCCGGAGCTGCAGCGCTACTAGGGCTTCCGTAGCTAGGGCGGCCAACCCTAACTACCAACCCCAAGAGGTCTCAGTAGCCACCTATGAACACGCAGTCACATAGGCTCTACCTACCTCACAACTTGGGCCTCAGTAGTGACCTAAGAACACACAGTCCAATAGGTACCACCTACCCTACATGCCAAGGGCCTTCGCAGTAGCCTAAGGACACACAGTTCAAAAGGTATCACAGCCCAACACACTTTGGACTGCAACAGTAACTCAAGAACATATAGTCCAATAGGTACTACAACCCAATTCCTAACATGATAAAACACACATGCAAGAGTAACATAGAGTATGCAAGTCAACAGTTACTACCTGGCACTCCTTGGAAGCAGTACACTCTTTTCCTCAGTGTCGGGGATACTGATGCGTCCTACACATGTTATTACCCTAAATGAAACCAAACATCATGCTTTTAATCATATGATCACACTTTGCTTCAAGTTTCAAGAATTTCGCCCTACCTAGATTTTTCCCAGAATTTCTAACTCAACTTCGCCGATTTTTAATAAATTATAGAAAAATATTTTTGACATGAAATAAGTGGCCTTAGAACCCTTAGGATGTATATTTTACAGGAAAAATAACTCCAAAATACCACTAGGTTCGAATCCATCTTAGATTCCCAAAACTTAGCCACTGATCCGAAACAGAATCCATGTCTTTAGGTGATTTTCAATCTTAAATAACTCTCGGTTAGGAAATCCAAATGACACGAAATCTTATATCCAAATCATCCTTAGGATGTATAATTTTACCACACAAAATATCAGAGCAAAATTAATCCATTTATTATTTTAAATCCGTTGATGAATACACGCTGCCCAGAAACCGTAAGAACCGACAGATTTTCGTATAATAAAGACTTGAGCTTTTTGAGTTGGAAAAATGTGATCCCACATGTCCCCACACAAAAAAAAACCTTCTGGACCCATTGAAAACCTTAGAAATATTAAAATCATACTGCCTTTCCACGAAAAACACCATAGGGTAGAAGTGAATGTAGCTAGGTTGCCGGTTAGGGAACTTACCTCGAAATGTCGGTTGTGTATAGCTTTCTTCACCTCCTGAACCGAAACCTTCAGCTGAGCACCCTCCTTTTCACCTTGAACTCGTGCTTGATATGGGGAAAATGAAGGGAGGAGTTCCCCTTATATAGACTCCAAGGTGGGGCCCTTATCCAACCTTGATCACGATCCGACGGTAGGGAAAATTCTTCGAATTTAATTATTATTTCTTTGCTTGTTTCTCAAGGCTTCTAGAGGGCTCTTTTAAGCAGATGGGGGCATGGTTTTTTCTTATTTTGACTTAGTACATTTTTATTCAATTTTAACCAATGGTTTCTCATCTTTGGGCCCTTCAATAATTTATTCCGTAATTTCTGGAGGATAAATACTTCGAATACAAACCAAAATTCCTCATTACTTCATTAATACATGACTATACATAGATTACCAAAGTTGGGGTGTTACACCGGACATTAAAAGCATTAGGTCTTAAAAGTCGTATTATATAGACCCGATATATTTTTTGGTCGGTCCTAAAACTCAACTTTTAAGACTTGACAAATAAATAAGCCAGTCTAAAAAGACCGACATTTTAAGATCGGACAAACAACAATCCGGTCTAAAAATACTGACTTTTAAGACCAGATGAATAATTATATCGGTACTTTTAAGACCGGACTAATAAATACATCCGGTCTTAAAATTTGAACTTTTTAGACCGAACAAATAAATACACCGGTCTTAAAAAACCAACTTTTAAGACCAGTCGAATATATACATCTGTCTAAAAAAATTAACTTTTAAGACTGGACAAATAAATACATCCGGTCTTAAAATTTGTACTTTTTAGACCGGCGTATTTATTTTTGGTCTAAATTTTCTCGAATTGTTTCCCTGTTCTGTTCTTCCTGATCATACACAAATCCACCACCCAATCAAGCACCTAAAAGACAGTACTTTAAGCTACAAGCAATGAACAATCCATTATGAATAAATTGAATTGGAAAGGAATACAAATATTATTCACCATGAGTATACTATGACAATACAACACATGAATGAATATATACAATAAGATGAGTTACAAAGACATGCAGCACCTAAATAAATATACATGCCAAATTCACCATGCCTTCATCAGATTCAATTCCTACCCAACAACGTAACATCCTCTTTTGTAACATGCCCCTTTCGATCGGATCCTACAACAACAAAAAGAAAGAAAGAACAAAAGCTTCACGGTCAGTGACATTGTTTAAGAACAAAAGAAAAGGAATATAGTTAAAACCTTAAATTTTTCAAAGAATTCTGCATATAAATATTACCTTATGAATTGTCTCTTTTATAAAGGGATATTTGTTAGTTCTCTATATGTTTTGATGATAATTGACAATTGTAAACTCTAATTGAAGTTTGTCTTGGTAAGTTGAAAAACTTACTGTTAAAGGCAAACTCGAGTTTGTACTTGACAAAGAGTAGCTCATTTTTATGAACCAAGCCAAAACTCCAGTTTGTGGCATACATAGAGCACTCTAAGTTTTTCAAGTTAAGGCAAACTCGAGTTTGTAATTGTAAACTCGAGTTTGTTCAAGATAGAGAGCTATCAATATTTTTGAACTAAGCCAAACTCTAGTTTCCATTTGGAAACTTTAGTTTGTGCTTGTCAGAGAGTTCTCAAGTTTCCTAAGCTTTGTTGGAAACTCGAGTTTGAGATTGTCAACTTGAGTTTATAACAAACAGAGAGCTATACTCCATTCTGAACTTGAGAAAACTCCAGTTTTGTTTTATAAACTCAAGTTTGCATTTGGCATGAAGTTTTTCAAGTTTTCTCTCTTTTGAGGAAACTTGAGTTTAGTTTTACAAACTCGAGTTTGGATCATACAGAGAGCATATCATATTTCTAAAACCTTGGAAACTCCAGTTAACCTTTGCAAACTCCAGTTTTCTCCATACAAAGAGTTTTCTATTTTTCCAAACATTTATGGAAACTCGAGTTTAGTTTTGTTAACTCGAGTTTGGACCAAGCAGAGAGCTTTGCTCAATTTTGTGATTTTGAAAACTCTAGTCTAGATTGGAAAACTCCAGTTTTGAGCTTTTGAACTTAAATTTTATCTTTCATTATAAAAGTCCAAAACTCAAGTTAGTCACTAATGAACTCGAGTTTGGCTCCTATTTAAAACATGCTTCAAAGATCAAATCACGACATTCTTCTCTGGATGAAGTAAACTTGAGTTTAGGTTTTTAAACTCCAGTTTAGCTTCTGAAGGAAAACTTCAAACTCCAGTTTGGAAGAACAAACTCAAGTTTGTGTCGCCCAGTTTGAAAATTAAATTGCACGAATTTGTGAAATCTTCAAGTTTGATCTAGATACTTCTTATCATCACTCGTTACTATTCTTAACTATGTTTAATCAGTTTGTTAGTGAGTTTCAGATGATTTAAAGAGTATTAAATGAAGATGCAACTTAAGGCAAAAAGTGACGTAATCGCATTTCTTGCAAAGTCCAGAAATCTTGCATCCTTTTGGACAATCGTTCTCTACACATTGCAAAGGGATTAATGTTTTCTTTCCCTATCAAGAAGCTACTCTTCCAACGGATTTAATTCAAAAGAAGTCAACCATAAATCTCTGTGCACCTAGCTTAACAGAAGATTAGAGAGAGAAGAGACCAAATTGCTCTAACAGCTAGACCAATGTTCCCAACGGTTACATTGATCAATCCAACGGTCATTTAATGCTCTCTTAATATATAAGGAGTTGCATTCATGTCTTCTCAACAACAACAAAAAATAAAAAGCATTCAAGTTTACCAACTACTCTTTCAGTTTTCTACTTGTAAAGTATATTTTGATACATTTGTACTTCATTGATTATCTTATCTGCTCTTTGTGAGGGTTTCATTTCTTGAAATCATTTATTGTAAGAATCTCAAGTCAAGGGGACTTGGAGATTGGGTATATCAGTTTACAACTTGTAAGGGGGAGTGTATCCTAGTGAGAGGATAACTTTCGAGTATAGAGTGTGTAACTGATTCTGAGTGATAGTGAAAATCCCAGAGTGTCTGGGGACTGGATGTAGGTCAGTGTTGAGACCGAACCAATATAAATCTTGTTGTATCTTGTTTCTCCTTCCCTTACTCTATTATACTTTGTTTTCGTTATCCATTAACAGAGTATTTGAAAAGAATTTTTAAAATTCTCAATTCACCCCCTCTTGGTGATTTGCTCCATTTACAATATTCTCCCATACCCCTTCATGATGATCATTTCTTATGTCAGGTTCATTATCCGCTTCATCTTCTTCGTTCATATCCGGGAGACCCCTTGAAAAATGAGTACTCTCAGGAAGACCATAATTTGAATGAATTTTCACATCAATATCAATGACCCTTTTTCCTTGGAGAGCTACAGACCACATTTTATTTTCCTGATCGGTGATATAGAACACTTGTTTCGCCGGTTCTGCCATAATATATGGTTCATCTCTAAAACTTCTACTATTGATATCGACTAATGTAAATCCTAGCTGATCGATCTGAACACCATTATTGACATTAACCCACTTGCATTTGGAAATGAGAAATTTAATTTTAATATAGTCCACCTCCCAAATCTCGTCAATAACCCTATAATAAGGCATGACTGCCAATTTAGGCTTCTTGTCTTTCGAACTAGAGAAGTGCATAGACTCAACTTCTAACATAACACCACTGTTCTAGACGGTGCTCCTATCATCTAGGGACTTCGTGTAAAATGTATAACCATTGATCACATACGAATTCCAAGTTATGACATCAACCTCAAGACCACGTGCTAACCATTTTATTGTATCAGAAACACATTCCTTCCCTCGACCTTTTATTTGAATCAGTTTGCAAAAGTTTTGTTATGTTCCCTAATTAACCTTTGTCAGTCATTCGACTATTTTATTTCCTTACAGCTTCTTTATGTGCATCTATGCTATCTTGAACTTCATCAACATTATTCAAGATGTATAAGTGGACTTGTGACAATTTATCAGGATCCACACTTTTTACCGAAGCCCCTCGTCTACCCCCTTCAACATGTTGACGTTTGGGAAGCCCAATATGTCTTACTTTGGCCAAATACTTTTGACAAAATTCTATAGCTTCTCCAGAAACATACTTCTGAACAATTGATGCTTTTGGCCGATATGCGTTCTCCACATACCCTTTTAGGAATTTCATGGATCTTTTAATTGGGTACATCCATCGTAAATGGATAGGGTCACACAACTTTATCTCCCTCACTAGATGAACAATTAGATGAACCATGATGTCAAAAAATCCAGGAAGAAAAAGCTTCTCAAGCTGGCACAATATAAGATATCCTTCATTTTCCAATTCATCAAACTTTTCAATCTCGAAAACTTTACTACAAACCACATTGAAGAAGAAACAAAGTCTAGTCAAGATGTGTTGAAGGTCATATTCGGCGATGCCTCGAATAGCTACTAGGAGTAGCTGTTGCATTAAGACATGACAATCATGAGACTTTTGGCCTACTATTTCAAGTCCTTCATCGATACAAGCCTTTTAAAATTTGAAGAATACCTCGAGGGAACTTTTGTGCCATGTAAGCACTCACAAAAACTTTTCTCATCCTTAGACAAAGTATGAAAAGCCGGGGGACAATAAGTTCTCTTACCATATGGCCTTGGATGTAAGTCTTCACGTATTCCAATTCATTGGAAATCCAATCTTGCCTTCATACCAT
The DNA here is from genome assembly GCA_019022615.1 of Acacia melanoxylon. Classification (NCBI taxonomy): domain Eukaryota; kingdom Viridiplantae; phylum Streptophyta; class Magnoliopsida; order Fabales; family Fabaceae; genus Acacia; species Acacia melanoxylon. The sequence continues at coordinate 9,287,202 of JAFJYJ010000020.1, read as the reverse complement.
CCTTGGAACTACCTTGTACTTTCGTTTCATGCATAGAATAGGAGGTAAGTTGTAAATAAGCAAGAGTACAAGCCATGAACTATGTATGTTGCTAAGGCTACCATAGGGATTTACGCCATCCGTGCAAAGGGCAAGCCTAAGGTTCCTAGGTTCTTCGCCGAAGTTAGGAAATAATTGATTGATTTTCTTCCATTGAGAAGAATCAGTCGGATGTCAAAGCTTTCCATCAGAAATCCCCTCATCTACATGCCACCTCAATTTTTTTGCATAATTTTAATTAGCAAACAAGCGCTTGAACCTTGGTATGATTGGAAGATACCACAACACTTTTGTAGACCCCTTATTTGATTTGTACCTTGGTGATTCACATACTGGACACTTCTGCTTCTCTTCAAACTCTTTTCTATACAATATACAATCATTCGAGCATGTATAGATCTTTTTGTACTCCATCCCTAGTGGACAAAGTATTTTCTTAGCATCATAGTATCGATGCGGCAACACATTATCACCTGGAAACATGTCCTTAAAAGCCTCAAGCATTTCTGAAAAACTCTTGTCGCTCTATCCATGTCGTGCTTTCAAGCTTATCAATTTCAATATAGAGTTCAACAATTGGTATTTTTTACCCCTAGGGTATAGCTGCGTCTCTGCATCATTGTACATATTACCATATGCATGTGATTGCTCAAAAGCCTCTTCTCCTACATCACGAATAATGTCCTCTATGCGATCATCCATATCTGTGTCATTATCGTCAAAGGCCACTTCCCCATTTTGACATGCACTTGACATTTTTTCACCATGCCATACTCATACTATATAAGTCTTACAAAATCCTTCACAAATTAAGTGTGTGTATATAACTTCAGGACTTAGTCACCTTTCATTCAAACATGCTACAGCACTAGCTTGTAGCATCGTCGTTTAGCTAAGGATCTAGAAAGTGATAAGCTGACCAGCACTAGCTTGTCGAGAGAGCAACACGAAGCAGCGACGAAGCAACATACAAACACTGGAGACAGAACATGAGTTATCACTTTTAACGAGACAAGAGAAGTTTAGAGAGGGAAATTTAAGCGACAAAGGCATTTTTTAGAATTTTGGGATTTTATTAAGACTGGTTAATTATAAAGTATTCGGTCCTAAAGGTATACATTTAATGTTTTCTATTCATTTAATTTTTATGACCGGAGGTTTATAAGAATCCAGTCCTAACTTTTTCCTATTCATTTAATTTTAAGATTGGAGTTTTATAAAATATCCGATCCTAAAATTCTTTTAGACCTGTTACTTATAGAGTATCTGGTCCTAAAGGTCCTCATTTACTTTACGAATTAAACTAAAAAAATATAGGATTGGCTTTGGTGAGAGCAGCAACAACTGAATGAAAAGAAAGGATACTGGAGAATAAGCTTCTTTCATTACTGGAGAATGACCAAAAAGAAGATACAAGCTTAGTTCTTTATGCTTCTTACATTACTGAATAATATACACATACAAAAGAAAAATAAGAACAACAAACTGAAAATTAACAACAACAATAATGTGACTAAAAATCCTAAAGCTTAAAGCTTATTATCGGCTAATGCCTTGGCGGCATCGGTGAGTGCAGCATTAATTTCCTGCTTGTGATCAGCAAGTTGTTGTCTTATGTGCATCAGCATCAATTCATCATTAGAGGAAACAGGGGAGGGGTCAGCGGTAGGCGCGCTGGGGCTAAGAGGTTGGCGAATATTGTCAGAAGGCTGGAGAGGGGGAGTGGTAACCTCTTCATAGTCTGAAGGCTGAAGGGTGCCAGAAATCTCTTCATCATCCGAAATAAAAATGGGTCTAACGACCCGAGACTCTTCTGTTAGAATAGAACGCACTCTCGCTTGAGGCGCCCTGTATAATGATCTAAGGTAGGCATGAGCTTCAGAAGTACCCCCTGCGAGCGGTTATCTTGTATCTAACCATTGTTTGAGCAGTTGGGGTCACAAAGGATTATCAGGGACGTGGTGAGGAGTTAGGGCAAAGAGATACGAAATGGATTGTGAAAATGAATGGGATTCAATTGGTATATATATAATTAGTAAATACTTTTAAGAGCGTATTTTAGAAATATCCGGTCCTAAATGTACTTTTAAGACCGATTTCTTATAATGTATGCGATCCTAAAAGTCTATAATTATTATTTTTTTCAATTAAATAACTTTTAAGACCGATTTCTTATAAAGAATCCGGTTGTAAATGTCTATAATTAATTTTTCAATTAAATAAATTTTAAGACCGATTTCTTATAGTTTATCCGGTCCTAAAAATCTATTATTTATTTTTTCAATTCAATTACTTTTAAGACCGATTTCTTATATTTTATCTGGTCCTAAAAGTCTTTTATTTGTTTTTTCAGTTCAATTACTTTTAAGATCGATTTCTTATATTTTATCTCGGTCCTAAAAGTCTATTATTTGTTTTTTTCAATTCAATTACTTTTAACACGACTTCTTATATTTTATCCAGTCCTAAAAGTCTATTATTTGTTTTTTATTTACATAATTTTTGTTATCCCCTATCGGTTATATAATACACTTGCCCTCCATAGTTCCAAAACTAGTAAGAATTTTGGAATAGTTACATATATAATTTGAACAAAGAACTTATAATTTTTTTAAAAAAAAGTAAGAATTTTGTCTTATATAAAATAATATTTATAAGACCATTTTAAGACCGGATTTAAAAAATGTTTGGTCATAAAAAAAAATTAAGACCGCCATTGACAAATATCCAGTCTTAAAGGTTCCGTCGTTTCAAATTCCTTAGATAGAGTCGTATCCTTGCACTCTGTGTTCAAAGCTTCAGAGTCGCTTCGGTTTCCAAGTGAACTTCCCAACTTCACGTCTCCTCATATTCTGAACCCACTCCAACTATGGTGATCTATTTAAGCCCCTTGTTACTACAGTTTCTTCACATTCTTCTCCACTTCCTCCTTTTCCTCTACAACCTCCACGACCTCCTGCACCGCCTTGCCTCAACCATAATGTCTGCTCCACAAGGTCCTCTTTTTCCTCATCCTCCTCCTCCTCCTTAACCTTAGCGGTCTCCTCCGCAGCCTCCAAATCCTTATGCCAAGTAGATGATGGAGCACTTGTTGGCCCGCGTTGATCAAATCGACTGACAACTAGCCAAATTGGTTGGGCTTATGCATACCGTCAACTGCAAGCTCAACATGGTACTCCACAACAATGATGTGGAGTACCATTCTTCTCAAGAGGACTCCTTTGACGTGCCCTCCTCTTATTCCTCGTCCTCCGACAATGATATGGAGGATTGAATGTTTTTTTTGTCTCTTTGATGTTTTTTTATCTATGTACTCTATGCTGCCCTTTATCAGGCAACATTAAAAATATTATGAAAAATATTAAATATTTTTGTTCCATCTTCATTTTTCAAGTGTCCATAAAAAGTAGTAAGGAAACAAACAAAAAAATTTCCTCGTGTGTCATCGTTTACATTGAAAATTTGCATAATACAACGTTAAGAACATACAAAACAAACAAAACATCGTTTACATTGTTCAAACAAACATACAAACAAATACAGTGATGGTTCTTCTCAAGGTAGGACCCTCGTGTTTCGTCGTTTTTAACTCGCCATATTTTAATCATTTACAGTGTCCTTTTTCTTTGTCTTTCTTCTTTTTCCGAATAGAGAAAAAAGACAAAGAAAAATGAGACAGATAATGATCAAAATATGGAGAGGTAAAAATGACGAAAACGAGGGACCTGCCTTGAGAAGAACCTCAATTGTCTCGAACCCCCTTGCGAGTGGTTGTCTTGAAGAGCAGACCTACCCTGCGAGCGGTTGTCCTGAAGAGCAGACCCACCCTACGTGCGGTTGTCTTGAACCCTAGGACATTGTTTGAAAAGGGACAAAGATTACAGGGTTGCCATAGCTTAAATATATTGACTTTTAAGACCTTATTTTAAAAATAACTGGTCCTAAAAGTGTTTTAAGAGTGGATTGTAAAACAATATGGTCCTAAAAGTTATATTTTTAAGACTAGAGGTTAAAAATATCTGGTCTAAAAATCTCGCCATATTTTTTAAAATTAAACGAAAACTTTTAGTACCGGACCTTTAAAAAATATCCGATCCGAAAGTCTCACCATATTTTTAAAAATTAAACGAATACTTTTAGGACCGGACCTTTAAAAAATATCTGGTCCTAAAAGTCTTGCCATATTTTTTAAAATTGAATGAAGACTTTTAGGACCAGACCTTTAAAAAATATCCGGTCCTAAAAGTCTAGCATTAATTTTATATTGAAAAATAACTTCATACATTTTAGTCTGCTCATTTACAACATCCTGTTGTAGAGGTATAAGCACTAAATAGCTTTATCTACCGTCCAATACATTTAGCAACCAAAAATGGACACAAGGAAATTGTTGGAAATGAATGATCAAATTTATTATTGATCATTAAACAAATTGTACAATTGTTCATTTATAGAAGATGGTTGTTGCTACAACATATATTTACAAATGAAATTACGACATTACTGTGGTGACTTTTCGAGGTCATCAACAAGATATTCACAAGACACTTGGCGTATGCGCTCAATATCACCATCAAGAAAGGGGTCAGCACAAGCAAACGTCTGTAACATCAAAGACATATATATGTGTGTGTGTGTATATATATATATATTAGTCCTTCCTTGCATGAGAATATTATATATATTAGTCCTTCATTCCTTGCATCAAAGGGGTCAACACAGGCAAACGTATGTACGTAATATCAAATACATTTACCGTTTCAGCGAAGTTAGTCATTCCTTGCATGATAATATTATATATGTGTGTCAAGACATAATGGACACATAAGTTGGACTACTGTGGTTGCCAACGGGTCTAAAAACGAACAAGATGTATATAGGAGCATATATTGCTTACTGACTAAGTTCACAAGATAGTGTGCTAGTGTCCAAATATGTACTAATCTTTGGTATGATCTATGTAGGCTCTTTAACCTGAAACCCAAGCCTTTTCTTGACCTTTTGTTGGAATACCTTCATGGGCCTATTATTAAAATCACAAATTTATTAATAATGGTCGCTGAAATTCACAGCAGATATTTTAGACAAGACAATCAAAATGACATGCTTATGTGTTCACGATTTCTTCAATGTAGGCGCTGGATCATTGTAAAGGGAGCATAAAAAGACCACTTTATTCTATTCTGCGCACATGAGGACCAACTGCCAATGGTGGCTAAAAATTCATAACTGACAAGTACTCAGTAATATGTAGCATAATTAAGTGAATTGCAGACAAGAATTATGATATGTACCTATTGTTGTATGGTGCCAAGTACCACTTTTTCATATTGTTACACAACCTCCATGTTATGTATGCTTATCTCTCTGTTAAGGTTGGTTGACTTATGTATTGTGGGCACAAGAATCCAATATCATGGCTTCTGCCATGTTTTTCCAATTCATGATGTATGAACATACAATAATGATATCAGGGAATTAGTATATATGTATGTGTGTGTAAACGATGCATTTAAATTATATATGTACTCATAGAAGAAGATACTTACTTTAAAAATAAGATCACAATTACATCAATAAGCTCCTGTTTAGGAAACAACAGGGACATTAAATCAGTTGGGTCAACGAAAACTGGTTGCTTATTACGAAGGCCTACTTCTTTATTGAAAGGACACGATTTAACTCCAAAATCTCCATTGAATACCTTAAGGACAATTTTGTCCTTGGCCTTCAACTTAGTCGTGTCAACAACTTCAGGAGGGGCTGGAGCTTCAAGAGGAGTAGAAACATGTACAAGCTTCACTGGCCACGAGATGAAGTTGGACTTGCAATCACTCATAACCTTCATGTGACTAGTTGGGAGAGGGAGAGGTACATCAATGATCACATCTTCAACTAACACTCTGACTTCATCATCAGCCATTTGTTGGTGGTGTACAGTTAATCCCAAGTTGTAGACAATCCCTTTTTGCAACTAATCGTCTATCTGAATCCTCCATATAAGGTTCCTCTGACTGTCCAATAATGCAACTCCCTTTAGTGCTCTGCTGCATAGGTGTAGGTGACTGTGGCAAGGGAACAGTAGTCTCTGGACGAGAGCTCACAAGCATCATCATTTCCTCCTCCTTCTTGTTCAGCCGGGCTTTAAAATTTGCTGTCAATATATTTTCTCTCTCAGCTGCTTTGGCCTTTGCTTCCTCAGTTTCTATGGCCAGCGTACTGTTGGTCGATTTCCTTGATGGCAAGTGAACCAGTCGAACAAGTAATAAAGTGTAAGTAGAGTATCGTCCCACAGAGACTGAGATACCGAAGAGTGATGCTCAATTGCTATGATAGTTGCAAACAGAAAGTAAATATAATTGGTTTGAGAGGTTTTTATAATTATGCTAATAACAGAAGTAAACAAAATAAGTTTAAGAAGATATCAGTGAGAAGTTAGGCTGAACTTGGAATCATCCTTAAGCGCATAAATCCCCTAGTTGCTCTACCTATTGCTATAGCATCCATACTGCACAGCTTCCGCAATGCTTCAACATGGCTACTAACTGCAAAGCTATTCGGTTAACCCACCTCTATAGTCTATCGAAGCTTCCGCGTCCGATACATATGATACTAACTATACTCCTTCCATATTCCTATGGCAACTTTCTAGTTAAATCTGCATTATACTTAGGATGTCATGGTTATGAGAGGTAGACCCATTCTTGAAGCCTACAATAAATAGGTCAAGCCTTGCACCGGCTGCCTAGCAAACACTGTTTCTTAGAGGTCTAGCCTTGACTCCTTGCCAGTAAGCTGAGACCACAAGTCTAGCCCTTAAATTCCTCTAATCGACTAGTAATTAATTCACTGATAAGCAAACCGAATCTATTAAATTAAGTACTTGCAACTGGGTTCATATAACACTTAAGAATTCATCCTCGTTCAGCCATCAGAAAGTTAGTTCATGACTGACGAGGGAAACACAAAACAGATAGTAACAGAATGACCCATGATCTAACTACTAAAATAAAATAAATGAAAACAGAAAGCTTGACGGCGTTCCGACGGCGTGGAAGAAGCCCTGTCACGTCACTACTCCACGTCTTCTTCCCTCCGTCTTACTACAAAGAAGGATGCTGTGTTATCCCGGAATTCTCATGCTAGTGAAGTCTCTCACTCTTCTTTTGAGTCGGCCGAATGTGTAATCTTGTTTTGGCTCTGTGTGACTCTCTTTTAGGGTTGACCTGCTGTTTCCTTTTATACTCAGACTTCCGTGTGACGCAAGTTTCAGCTAGATGGGCTTTCCAAATCTGTCGAGATCTATCGCATCTTCTGTTTGTAGATTGATTCTGCTGATCCTGCGGGATTCTTCAAATCTTTCCATTTTGATCCTCCGCATCTTCTATTTCATTGCGTCAGCAATCTACCTGTCGATCTCAATCTTTTATGTTTATTCCTGAAATCAGCTAGATAAATAGGTTAGAAAATATGCCGAATAGCATTGCGTCCTTTACTTTGCTATAGCTGTCGTGATGTTTTTTATTGCACTTCGAGTTGCGGTCAGAATGCTATAGCATCATATCAGCTTTGCTATACGTTCTTGAAAAACAATGTAATTTGCTCTTTCTTAGCACATGTTTAGGATGTAAATGGTTTCCATCCTTCAGTTCCCTATATCATGAATATATGCCTTTTTGCTTGGATTGTTTGCAGTTAAACTTTCATTTACCATACGATTCAGTCATGAAATAAAGGGAAAACATGGCATAATTTGTGCTCATCACGTACGTTCCATCTCCTCCCGGGTAACCATACTTTGTTTATGGCGTTTGGATTTATCAAAGTATTGCTTCAAGCCTACCCGTCCTCCAATTCCCCCTACATGCCCCGTGTGATCTGGTTTTCCAGTCACAACGGTCAGAATATCATTCCTCTCGTCCGACACAAATGATCCCTATGCTTATTTCTTTTTAAGTTCTTCCTGTAAGATACAGATAACGAAAAGCTTAGTAACGAAACATGTTTAGTAACTAAAAAATAACAATACTTACAATTCTTTCATCAACTATACAAGTTTGTTCATTCGTGTATGCCCCGCTTGGTTTTTGGCGAATATACAACCATAACTCTTTGCAACGTATTGGAGATGGCAGATCACATACCGCAGAAGGATTGGATTCAACTTCGTCTTCCAATCTCTTTTGCTTGACCGTCGTCAACTCTTTTTCGGCCTTTTCATATCTACCACGAGACATTCTCTACGGGCAATCTTTCTTTCTCCTAATCATTTGTGCTTGTTCCCTTCTTTTCTGTGACTCAAAATTGAAAACAACTATTAATTATAAATTCCAGACCATCTCACTAACAGAAATTAGAGAACTTTTGCTTGATATAAACCTCAAACACTAGTCAAATTCATTTCATCAAGTTTCAAGACTTTGTTAAGGAAGATGTAGAATTGTAGAAGAAATTGGGAGAAACAGAGGAAAGGGAGTTGCAAAACCGCTACCAACTCAGTCAATGTATTCATTCATCATAATTGGTTCTTACACATATTTTTCTAACCTCTTATATATAGTTAGAGACTTGACTCTTAAGGCCCAATAACAACTTGCACCGAAACCATTATACAGTTAACATGCTAACTAACAACAATGTCTAACTACTACCTACTATAACATAATACCTTCCTAATTGACTAATGGCCTCATAGGAGATATTATACCATTATTATTTCCCTAATTACCTACTTAGTAATATTTTTACCTTTACATAGTTTACATATCAAACTTGCATAGAACAATAGTGAACTTTTACTGTATTACTCCATCTACAGTCATATTCACATAAGGACTAAGACGTGCTGTAATACCCTAAAAACCCTAGTTATCATAAATGATATATTTTGATAAATACTACATGGTAGATAAAGGAGAGTATGTTGTCTCAAATTTTGTAATTTGATTATTATAATTTTTGGGCAATTTCTCCTTGAGATTAAATAGATCAAGTGTGAATCTTGAGATTTCATTTAGGGAACATAATATACCCTAATATAAATATTGAATTTTAGTAAATAAATACTAAAAATAAAAAGGTGAATTTATCAATTGTATTTTCATCCAAATCTCACTTTGGAATTAATTAACCAATGGTTAATTATGTGACTACATATTATGATCTATAAAATGTGATATTAAATCACATAAAATAATAACTATTTTAGATGATCATAAGGCAAAAGAATAACACATAAAATAGTGATTAAATTATTATCAAAGGTTATGAAACTACTTAGTTATATTAAAGCAAATTAGCAAGGGTAATACCCAAATAATTATTTATCTTAAATATTATATTTGGATAAATAATACCTATTTAAAATATGTGAATATGTGGTCTCAAATTTTTCTATTATGTTTATTTTATTTTCTAGGCAATTTCTTCCTAGAATTAAGGTGATTGAAGATTTAAATTTCTAAATATTATTAAGGATCATAAAATATCATAAGATTATCATAATGAAGTATAATCTTAACTATATCATAAAGGCAATCAAATATCATCAAAAGATGCCTATCAATTAGAGAAAATTAGCAACAACTATTTGGCAATTAAATTTGCAATAATTAAAATGATTATGTTAATTTTCGAAATTAATTAATAATTAAATTAAAAAGTCATAATTAAGAATATATCAACTTAATTAACATCCAAATGATATCTAAAGGCCAAGATTAGTACACAAGGGGTTTTTAATCATCATGATTAATATAGTAACCTATCATTTAAGCCTTATAACATCTAAAAACACTATCTTAGAGATATTAGCCAAGATTAATTTAATCTTCCCTATTTTAATATAAGTGGCGAATTTATGCTTACTTAAGGGAAAAAGATTACACAAATATTAAATCCTAAGAGCACAAAATATATGAACAAAATATCATCAATAGTAGTAGGATATTCTCAAAACAAATCAAAGGTTTGGATTAAAACTAATAAAGCTAAATCCTAAGGCTCTAATTAAGTATCATAAAGCTAAATCCATGTGAAATTAGATTTAACCAATGGGGGGATTCCTTCTAGATGATTTAATAAGTATTAAAACACAAAATTTGAAGAGAAAAGAGGGACTATACACGGTTCACTCTTTCTTCATGAATGAGGAAAAGAGTTAATCAATGTTGAAGCATCTTTTCACATGCTAAGCAATCATAATCAAGACTTAATGGAAGAAGCAATTAAGGGGTTCACATGGGGCATTAATTCATGGAGACTTTTGTGGCAATTGGAAGAGGATAAGTGTACTATGTGATGTAAGCCTAAGTAAGAGAGATAAAAATGAGTAAATTAATTAATGGTGAAATAAAAACCATTAGGATAAATTCAAGACATAAGTAAATGAGAATCTATACAAAATAAATTGTATCTTGAGAAGCATTAATCATAAATCAAATATAAAGATTTATTATGAACAAGCATATTTTAAGTTTGGATTAGGTTATCTCCAAAATTATTTCCTCAACTTTTGGGATTAATCTTTAAATGATTAAAGGGCTATTACAGACTTCTAATGAAGCCATGAATTTTGATATTAAAGTATTAAAGAAGAAAACTTGAATAAACTACAAGATAACCCTTAATTAATTACATAAAAGAACCAATAGGAAGCTTGTATTGTTATTTGTTAAATAAAAGAAAACAAATACAAAATCAAAGTGAAGAAGAGAGGCCACGGTTTCAACATAAATGGAAGAGGGAGAATAAGCTTTAAAATCTAGATACTTGGTTAATCAAACACATGTGGTAAAATAAGTCAAGGTTAGCAAATAATATCTAGATATTATGTAATAAACATTTATAAGTTTTGGAAGAGGAAAAGGAAAACTTCTTCAAGAAGTAAAGGGCAATAGAGGTCTTTTGCCACATGAGACTTTTACTATAAATAGAGGGGTTGCCTCTTCATAATCTTCACACCAAACTCAACCAAAGTAGATGAGTTTAGAGAGAAGTAAGAGTAAGAGAGAGGCATGGAGGAGTGGGAGCAAGTTCTTCAAGAGGTAAGCAAGCTTTGAGTTTCTAGTCTTTAGCTTTTGTAGTTCTTGAAGTTCTAGTTCAAGTTCATAGCTTAAATGTTGTTTTGATCTTTAATCTTCCAAAATATTTTTGTTATCATGTTTTTATGGTTAAAAATGGATTTATTTCGAAAAATTGATGAAGAAGATGTTATAGAAATTTTTTTTGGAAGATTAGGATCAAAGTAGCGAAGCTCTGGCGAAATTTTATCGGTTAGCGATTCCTGAAGTCATAAAAACGTCAGTATTTTATGTTGAAGATGAGGTTCTTAAAATCTGATAAAATTCATGGTTAAATTATACATATAGGGCTTTTCAAATATACCTAGAACATATTATTTTGAGCTCTGTGCTATGAGATAAAAATTCTACAAAATGGGCTACGTTTTCTGAAAATTTTCTGGGCAGAGGATGAACATGTGAAAACTGGGAAGTGTTCATAAAATCTGGGAAATAACCAATATGTTTACTTAAAATTAGACATCCTAAGGATTCCGAAGAATTTTACGGATCCTCGTTTCGAGTTCTGTGGGATTAGTTATGATTTTCCAAAGTTAGGCGAAAAATCAGCCTATATGCTGTCAAGTAGCGTTTTTACGAAATTTATAGCAAATAAAAAGGAAGATAATTAATCCAGGGGTAAAATGGTCATATATAGCCAAAATATCTCTTGGAATAATATTTATGAATTAATAAAGGTGATATTACCATTATAGGATTATTGTGCACGATACCGTCAAATACAAGTGTACCGATAATATCAACTTAGGTACGGACGCGTATTGTAACATTAACTTTTATGCTTATTGTATGCCTATATATGATAGTTGTGTTCATATACTAAGACTTTGTCTTAAATTGTTTCTTATACATTCAAATATACACGGGTTATGGTTTTGATAATGCCGTTAGAGTTTTCCTAGCGCTGAGGACACGACAGTACATCGTGGCACTGGTGAATAGTGCAGGCTGGGATAACATGCATACTGCAGGGGCTGTGCTTTGTTATTTCCTGACATATGGTTATTGTTTTGAAAAAGAGATTTTGTACTACTGTATTGTCATAAATATCTGTCATACATATTCTGTTTACATAAGCATGAGGTTAACCGTTACCTGAGGTCCGATGGGCATTGGACCTCAGTCTTAAACTAATAGTTCAGGAAAGGATCAAGGATCAGAGAAGGCACCAGTAGATGGAACCATAAAAAGACGTCGATGGACGGAGCCGTGAGGAGGCACCGGTCAAAGCAAATGCAGGAAGAAGGTTAACAGAACCTACCTTCTGGCATGAATCTAATAGGGTTACTTCAAACCATTTGGTGCTTAAACTAGAAAGAGTCATCTATGTGGTTCAGTTAATCAGTCGCCGTGAATTCGGGGAGACTTCCACTAGACTTTACCCAGCCTGGCCAAATGGATTTGATATAACTGTGTTAGGTTCTATGCCCCAAGTCAGGAAATGGCTTGGTCTGAAAATGTATAGTTACAATGTAAATTCTGTAATTATATAAGTCTTGTATCACATGAATATTCCTTCGGGAAATTTGTAATATACCAATATACGTCAGGCATCAGCATATGTCTGAGTATTTTATATCAGTTACTCGTTGTTCAAATTTTTAGTACATGCTCTTCGTTTCCGCAACACGCTGAGTTGTAGCACCTCAAACTCTATCAATTTTTATAAAACTATGTGTCACCGACACGATTTATTCTACGGAACTTGGGGTGTTACACGTGCTCCTCGGATGCAGGACAAGGGATGGACATGTATACTTCTATTCACACCAAACCATCTAATTAACATGATTAATAAGCAAACAAAAAAGTGCAAAAAAAACTAAATATAAACTCACCAAAGCTTCTGGAGTAGTCCGCATCTAAACAAATTGTTGCCAAGTTTCTTTATCAAGAAATGTATACTTGTCGCAAGGATTAGAGCGAGGCTCACCAACTGGAACCTTGGCAAAAATATAGTTGTTAGCTAGATGGGTCTTAAACTTCTTCCAACGATCAGCACAATACAATAATGTCTTGTCTTTCAACTTCTAACTGTCAGGAACAGTGTATGTCAACTGGATAGAGTCCTAAATAATATCCTTTACTTTGGCCTTGTCAACATTTTTCGACTCATCTATCAAGATGCTAGGCTTGCTGCGTGGTAGTGTGCTGACATAACTAATATATGTGTTTTTGTTAGGGCAGTAAGGAGCCAAATTTTCATCAAACTGAATCTCGAGCTTTTCCCTGGCTGTCTGACTTAGGGTTGCTCTTTCAATCATGTGCCTTTTCTACCACGGTGTGCAGGGCAGTTACGAGCCTCACTGTGAGATGAATAGGGTTCGCTCTGACTCACATCAGTAACTAGCGTTCCACGAACACAACTAGAATCGTTTTCTCTGTTCATTTTCGAGACAGGAAGAGAGGTTAAGAGAGGTGGTGCAATGAGAGAGTAACAGAGGCTGGTGGTGGTGGGTGAGGAAGAGAGGTAATGCAACAGGAAAAGAAGTTTCGCAACAGGAACAAAGGTTCAGACTTCAGAGAGAGCAACTACAGGTTTCACGGGAAGAAGATTTTTATTTGGCGCTTAATTTTAAGACCGTATATATTAAAAAGACGATCTTAAAAGTTAACCTTTAAGACCGGTCTTTATAAAATTCCAATCTTTAAAGTAATTAATTTTTGTTTACTTTTTTTCAATCTTTAATACTAGCCACAATTTAAGTCCAGTCTTAAAAGTGTAACTTTTAAGATCGGCTTTTAAATATCTCCGGTCTTACAATTTTTAAAATTTTATATTTAAATTTTTCCCTATATTTTGGACTGGATAAAATTTAAGTCCGGTCGTATAAGATTTCTCTAAAAAGTAATTGATATTTCATTTTTTTTAATAACATTTTTAAGACCGATTGTTTTAGAAAGCCGTCTAAATAATACATTTAAGATTGATGAATAAAGGATCCGGTCTAAGAAGTTCTTTATATTTACAAAATTGTCACCGGTCATACTTTTAAGACCGGGGCATCGATACTCCGGTCTAAACGAGGCGGTCTTAAAGCCCCTTTTTGCACTAGTGCCAATACAATCCTGGCCAAAGGAAGATATGGAAGAAGGGGCGTTAACAAGTGTCATCTATTATGTACTGAGTAATGACATACCATGTGGTAAACGATCTCAACATACAAATTTCTCCTTACTTTAACCCATCACAAATGCAACCACCATTATAGTTATATTCAATCATCAATAATATAATTAAAAGACAAGGTACAATAAATAATAAATCATGCTTCTATTCGTATTAAATATCATCACATATTCAAACATGTCTAAAAGGAAACAATAATCCAACAATACATTAATTATAACTCAATTATTAAAATACATGAATAAAGAAAGTTATAAGGAAATTTACTTGTAACATTACTTACTTGAGAATTTACAATACATACATATATAGATATAATTCAGTTCATTTTTTTTTTAAAAAAATATAGCCATTCACAACCATGCACAATTCACAAGTATATGGAAGAATATTCAAAGTTACAAGTTAGTCCCTAACTTACAAGTAATTACATAAAGAGCTATTTCAAAACTTTCATTGAGAGTCTACAAAGTCACAAATATAAATATCTATTAATAAATTTCTCCAAACTATTCTTGAGTTACTCTGGCACTACTCTAGAACCTAAATCTACCCCTCTCAAAATCAATATTATATAAATACATGTTTATTAGTTACAACATATTTACTTTTAAATTCGGATTTAATTTTTATAGAATTGAAGACGATTATTCAAATGCATGATATCTAAACATGAAGACTTTGTATGTGTGTGGGGCTAGTAAGCACAGAAAACTTCCCTCCAGAAAATATACCAAAGAACATTATATGTATATATAGATAGGAACAGTGAAGAAATAGAAAGCACGCCATGGCGGATAGATGAATGCATTTTATCTTTCTTTTGTTTTTTGTTTTGTTTTTTTTTTTAAAAAAAAAACTGTTTTAAACAAATGATGCATCTAAAGGTAGTAGACCCACTAACAAATAAAATAAGGTAGAAATACATGAAAAAGTTCCAGGCCAATAGCGAGGAATGAAATACACACACATACCAGCAGCATCAACAAAGAAGGTGTGGTAGTTACTGGTTAACAAGAATAAACTTTTCCTTTTTAATATATATATATATATATATATATATATATATATATATATATGTATGTATGTATGTATTTACGCACACAACTAGAAGAGAACAAAACGGGTTTCCAAGAAGAAATAAGGGAGGATTATAATACTCCCTCCGGTCCTAATTATAGGAGTAAATTTTGGAGTTGGTTTTGGTCCTAATTATAAGAGTAAATTTTAACTTTTATCAATTTTTTCCTATAATACCCCTATTTATAAACTTGTATTTGTATTACTTAGTTCTATCTTTAAAAGGTGTATTTGTATTAAATAAACTTAGGTAAAGGTATTTTAGGAAAATACACATAATTAACTAATTTAACTTTCTTCCTTAATCCCTCCAAATTCTGGTAAATAGCTCATATAATTAGGACCAGAGGGAGTAACAATTAAGATCCAACTACTCCTGCAGTGAAAAACGGAAAAAAAGAGGAGTTCAACGGTGTGTATTTAAAATAAACGAAAAAAAAGACCAAGAGAGAAGAAAAGAAGGAAAATTTGTGGCTCTTGAAGCTCCACGAACACAAGCACAGTCATGGTGTAAAGATTGTGCGGTCACGAAGGTATGGAATATAAACTACGCATCTGAAGATAGTAGACACACTAACAAATAAGATAGGGTTAAGGTGCAGATTTACCCATGAATTATTATCTGAGGAGCGTCTGGTAAAAAAAAGCAATGGAAGGGACTAAATTGGCCAACGAACTATTAAAAAGTGAAAATAAAACCAAAGAACTATTAAAAAATGAAAAAAAAAATCAAAGAACTATTACAAAAAAAATAACTATCACTATTACGTTAAAATATGGCGACCTACAGGACAACAATGAAAACGCCTGGAAAAGAGCGGTTAAAGCGTTCTCTTTGGATAAGGAAAACACCAACGAGATGGACCCACGCGAAGAAAAAGGCGTTAATGCGGCGATTCTTCTTTGTGGCATCGATGGCATCTGGCAAGTGCGGCGCGTCTTTGGTCAAAAGAACTACTTGGATGAGTTGAAGAGGTAAGTGACACCCAAAGAACAATGGAAGGCTTTGGAGACGCCAACGTCGCGACATCGCGACGATCATGGAAGACGAGACACCAAAAAAAAATGACGACGTAATAGTTATTGGCGAATCTACTCAAAATTGTTTTTTTTTCCACTTTTTAATAGTTCGTTAATCAATTTGGCCCCTTCAATCGTTTTTTTCTTGCACGACGTTTTCGCAATAATTATTAGCAATCTGCACCTTAACTCAATAAAATAAGGTAGCATAAGGTAGAAATTCATGAAAAGGTTCCACCAACTTCGCAGCTGACGGAGAGCCGTCATCTATTCGATCTTCTCACTTCACATTTCAGTTCTATTTATAGCGAACTTAGTCCTATTCTTGATAGCAAAAATGGCTTCCGAATCTCAAATCGTTCCTCTTCTTACGCCTTACAAGTTCGGAATCTTCAATCTCTCCCACAGGTACTCATACTCTCTCTTCATCAATTTCTCCGATTGCCTTTTTCCCTTTGTCTTGTGATTTTTCTTCTGCGTAATTCATGAGGACAAGGTGTTTGTGATAAATCCCAGGAGAGCATATATTACCAGCATGGTTATGGATCATGGTGGAAATCACAAATTTTGAATTGCTTCGATAACTTTGAGAGAGAGAAAATTAGGATAGTTACTTTGTTTTTTTGTGTGATTTCTTTCTTCGAAAATTGGTTCACTTTTGGTATGCAGAGTTGTTTTGGCCCCACTGACTAGACAGAGATCTTACAACAACCTTCCTCAGCCTCATGCTATCTTGTATTACTCTCAACGAACTACCAACGGGGGTTTATTGATATCTGAAGCTGCTTGTATTTCTCCCACTGCTATTGGGTAATTTTTGTTAATTTTATCCCAATTCGTTAGGATGCTCCAAACTGTTTGTTTTTATTTTTATTTATTTATTTATGGGTTAATACAATCTTTAGTCTTTCAAAATCTACTCTCATTCTCATTTTGGTTTTGGTCCTTAAGTTTACTCTCATTTTTTTGTTTTGGTTCTCAAGTTTCAAACCGTAGATTTTTAATCCCTTAAAGGGCAAAATAGTCTTGGTTTTCAATTAATTGTAGGGCTAGTGTTTTAAGCAGAACAAACAAAGCTTCAGAGATCAAAACCTAGGATTTGAAGATTAATGGACCAAAACCAAAATAAAATGAGAGCAAACTTGAGACATGAAAGATTGTATTAATCCTTTATTTATTGGTTGTTGTCTTGTTGTTCAAATTAAAGGTATACCAACGTACCAGGCATATGGACAAAAGAGCAAATAGAAGCATGGAAGCCCATTGTGGATGCTGTTCATGCTAAAGGAGGTATATTTTTCTGTCAGATATGGCACACTGGAAGGGTTTCAAATTCAGGTATATATTTTTTTGGCTAAGTTGTTTTATCTTCTTGTTTGAGATTAATAGTATCCATGGTAATTATCTGTCATTTCAAATGAGTGGACCAAAGAGTTTTAATATGTTTCAGTTGATTGTTGCTTTGAGTGGACTAAACAGATTTGATTTCGATTCTTACGAGGTTTGGTTTGGGTCCCCCCATGCTTTAACGAAATTAGCGCTATTAAATTCACACCAAGTCATTATAGAACTAATGGAATTAAAAACCACAATTTAAAATTAGAGAGATCAAAACCAAAATTCAATTAAATTGAAAAAACTAGTTATGTTATTAACCCATGTTTTACGTTATCCCTTTTGCTGTCCCCTTCTCTTTTTCTCTCCTTTTTCTCTCCACCTTGTGTCCTTGTTATTACATTACTTCCTTTATCAAAGCACTGTTGTTTACACTTTACTCCTTCTTTATGAATGATTCATGGGTGATATCTATTGGTGAGAAATAAAGGAGGCTCCTTAAATCTATCATTATTTAATAAGCAACAAAGTATATTTAAATCTGACTTTTTACATGGGTCTATTTGGTAGGAGGGATTTGGAAAGAAGGAGAGGGGAGGGAAAAATTTTGTGAGTTAGGTTTTAAAAAGAGAATTAATTAATTTTTCTTTTTTGTCTTACATTTTCTCTTCATTGAAATTCTACAACCCCACTTCTCCAATTCAGAGTATCATCTCCATTCTTCTGTAGAATTTGTACTTCTTATCTCTCCCAAAGTCATTTGAATTGAGATAAATCTGATGAATATTTGTATGCATTCTTATCCTACTTTGTTTTGAACAGGCTTTCAGCCAAATGGGCAAGCCCCAATATCTTGTACAGATAAGGGATTGTCACCAGAACTTTTAAGTGATGGCACTGTCACAGAAAATACCCCACCAAGGAGGTTGACCACTGATGAGATTCCTCAAATCATCAATGACTTCAGACTCGCTGCAAGGAATGCTATGGAAGCTGGTACCTTTGCTAACTATAGAATTAATTTCAAATCCAACAGTATGCTTAAATATTATTCGCTCTGGACCTTAATAAGAGACATGTTTATGGAGTTAATCTTAGTTCTAAATATAACACTTATTTTTCATATTTGTCAATTTTTTTTCCAATTTGCTCCGATTGATGCTCCCTCAAGAGGAGATAGAAGGGGGAAATCAAGGAAGATGACTAGTATTCTTTAGAAAATGTATGTCATATTAACTCATTTTCTTAATCTAATCAAATTAGGTAAATATATATTTTATTAAAGACCGGATGGAGTATTTATTTACTTGGTACCATTAACTTTGGAACTGAATTGAAATTTTCACGAATTTCGAGCGACTTGGGTAATATTAGTGATTCCCTTGCGATTATTTTCAAATGATGTGATGCCCTTGTGCGAATGCAATTTGCAATTGTAGGCTTTGATGGGGTTGAGATTCACGGTGCCCATGGTTACCTTGTTGACCAATTTATGAAAGATCATGTCAATGATCGAACAGATGAATATGGTGGATCACAAGAGAATCGATGCCGGTTTCCCTTGGAAGTCGTTAAAGCCGTTGCCGACGAGATAGGGGCAGAGCGAGTTGGAATTAGATTATCACCTTTTTCTAACTATAATGAATGTGAGGATTCCAATCCTAAAGAACTTGGCTTATACATGGTGAATTCCTTGAATAAGTATAATATTCTTTACTGTCACATGGTGGAACCAAGAATGAAGACTGCTTGGGAAAAAGAGGAGTGCCCTCATAGTCTTGTGCCAATGAGAAAGGCCTTCAATGGCAGTTTCATTGTTGTTGGAGGCTATGAACGCAAAGATGGCAACAATGTCGTGGCAGAGAACCGAGCAGATCTTGTCGCCTATGGTCGTTGGTTCTTGGCAAATCCAGATTTGCCAAAGAGGTTTGAGCTTGATGCGCCTCTCAACAAATATCACAGAGAGACATTTTACACTTATGATTCTGTTATTGGATATACTGACTACCCATTTCTTGAAGTCAGTTCTTAAGGCTTTAATTGTGTATGAGTATTTTCAATTTCTGTTGTTCCCAAGGGTGTGTTTGGTTTTAGGGGACCCTCCCCTCATTTGATTTAAAATTTTGGAAGGAGGGGTGCCAAAATCTTAAACCAGTCCCTCTTAAATCAAACAAATGATATTTTCCCCTTCCCCTCCCCTCTAATAAACCAAATAAGGTAATATACATCTCTCCCCTCCCCTCAAACCAAACACACCGTAAGTGTCCCCGCTCCCTTCAAACCAAACACACCCTTAAGTGTCCCCCTTCATATTTTGACCATTCCAGTTTCATTGGGTGTGATATCCTTACAAAATGGCAGAAAAAGCCTTTGGGCAAAAGGTAATTGTTTGTGCCCTGCCTTTTTCTCCTTTGTGAATAACTTTGTACTATTTTGGGTTCAACTGATGTAAGAGAAAGGGTACGCTTCGTCCCCACCAATATATATATATATATATATATATATATATATATATATATATATATATTAATTACATACATACATACAGAGTACTCATAACATAACATTGTTACTACTAGTATTTAATTGTAGTCATTCACTAATGCTATAATACACTAATCATCCTTATGTTTACCTAAATTGAAAAAAACTTTCCTTATATTTTAAAAATGTATATAAATATTTTTTGAAATTAAAATGTATGTTACACAAACCTATCATATTTATTTGAGGTTTTATTTTCATCCATCTAACTATTAGTATACCGTTAAATTTGACTTATAAACTTTTTTTTTATTCTATCAGATATCAGGTTTCGCCCGACAATCCGAATCCGACCTGGGTCCGAATTAGTCAGGACGAAACACTAGATACCGGATGGGCAACAACAAAAAAAAGTTTATGAGTTTTTTTATGACATGACTTTACCTCAACACCACTCTTTAAAATAAGACTTATTAAACATTTATATTTGCCAAAAATTATACAAAAAAATTAATAAATGTAATTTTCACACTTTCTAATATGTTATAAATTTTATTATTATTATAGTATTTTAATTTTAATATTTTTGAGCAAAAACAAACATATTGCTATAAACATTTCTGAACACATTCAGCCAAGTAAATATATTTATTAAAAGAAATAATCAATTTTCAATCAAGCTTTTTTTTGGGTCTATACATTGACTAAGTTAATGAAGTGTCTGTTTTAATATGATAAAAACATTAAACAAATAAATATTTTGTAAAGAAAAATTATTCAAAATAATTTTATCCAAAATTAGAGACTCGATATGATGAAGGGTAAGTTTATAAGTAAAATCTAGGGAAAATTACATCCAGGTCCCAAGGACCGTAAAAAATAGCAAAAAAGTCTCAATAGATATGGACTTTTTTTATATTATTTGTATGGAAATAAAATCCAGGTTTTTTAATTTTGTTGTAAATATGGTTTTTTCTTTGTAAATGACCAAATTTTAAATTTTGTGGTAAATATAAGACTTCCTTTTGTAAATATAACATTTTTCTATTGTAAATGACTTACGCGTTTAGGACTTGAGTTTGAAACAAAATCCATGTGTTTAAATATTGTTGTAAATATGACACTTTCTATTGTAAATATGGTTTTTTTTTCTGTTGTAAATGGTTAGGTTTTTAAATTTTATTATAAATATAACATTTTCTGTTGTAAATATGACACTTCCTGTTGTTAATATAAATAATATTAAAAAAGTCCCTAGGGACTTCTGTGTAATTTGGTGATTTCAATGGATCTCATTGTATTTATTTACGATCCTTGGAACCTGCATGTGATTTTCCCTAAAATCTATGCGGATTAAAATTTTAAATAAAAATATATTTTTTAGAATAATATTAGTGTATATGCTATTGTTACTGTACAAATATAGATAGTTGATTTAGTTAGCTTGATATATTTCCTTGCCGTTAGTTTGTTGTAACAGTGAGATATATTCAGTTGTACATAAGTAGTATTTATTTTATCTATATAAGGACTTGTACCTAATGTAGATATTCAAGAAATAATATTCAGATTCATTTTCTCTTCTTGCTTCAGTAATAAATAACAACAAAGCTTTTTTGAATAACGCCAATAAATATTGATCCAGTTGGTAAAAAGAGTTGACTCATAATAATGTAAGGATTTTGTGGGTGGACGATCTGTAAGTAATTCTATAAGTACTCAGAGGCATTCTCTACTCTTAGTGCACCCTGGGACCCAATTCGTTGAAACTTTTTGTTATAAAAGAAGCTTTTTTTGAATAATAAGTTCAATATAGAAACTCATCACAAGTTTCCATTAGTCATTAACAACAAATTTTTTCCTATAAAGTTGCCCTCTTTAATAAATCTTGATTGTTATTCAATCACAAGGCAACCACAACATTAATAAGTTCAATTTAGAAATTCACATGTTTCCTCTAGCTATTCATAACAAAACTTCGCTCAAATTGCATAGAAGAATAATTTGAAAGAGATTTTCCATGGGAAGAATTGATCTAATTTTCCTTTGTTCTTTTACTATAAGTCTTGAAATAGCAAGTAGAGCTTCAAAATATCGCGAGGGTCATTCACAAAATATTCATAGGTAACCGATTAGGTTTCTTTCACCGAGTGAAATGAAGACGTCAACTCAACCATTTGGCCAACACAAATGGGAATTCCAAGCAAGTAAAAAAGAAGACAAAAGGAAAGGAAGAAGCCTTTAATTAAAGGAAGTGAATGTAAATGTAGCGGTGACATAAAAAGTGATCTCTGTAATCAATCATTCACTTTGTCTCTAACTTTATTTGGTGCAGAGGTTCTATAAAGAGCGAATGATTTTTTATTTTATTTTTTGATTCAAAAGAGATCAAGTCTTTGAAAAAAAAAAAAAAGATCAAGTCTCTTGGCACAAAAGCTCCTATCCTCTCACTCTGTGATACACACAAGAGTCAGGTTTCTAAAATCATATTGTGTGTAATGATCACATGCATACCTAAAGGAAGAGCTCATCCTAAAAGACTAGCATATTAGAAGAGAACTACTTTACCTATAAACCACACTACACTTGTGAGAATTTTCGATGTGGGACTCATGATATAGCCACCTCCTTTAAGAGCTGATGTCACCGGTGACCTCCTGCCGGTTTGAACCCTCCATGGGTAGTCCTTGCCGTGAACGTTGGGTTCTCAATGAAAGCACCAATGTAAAGATCACAAGCACAAAGAGAGAGTCCATCCCAATGTTAGTTCTCTATGTGTTTTGATGATAACTAACAATTGTAAACTCAAGTTGAAGTTTGTCTTTGTTAAGTTGAAAAACTTACTGTCAAAGGCAAACTCGAGTTTGTAGTTGCAAACTCGAGTTTGGATGTGACAGAGGTAGCTCAAGTTTTTGTAAACATAGACAAACTCGAGTTTGTATTAGCAAATTCGAGTTTGTGTCATGCAGAGAGTACTCTAAGTTTTTCAAGTTAAAGCGAACTCGAGTTTATATAGGCGAACTCGAGTTTGTGTTAGACAGAGAGTTTTCAAGGATTTATGAACTTAACTAAACTCGAGTTTAGTATTCCAAACTCGAGTTTGTATATGGCCAAGAGTCTTAAAGTTTTCTCATGTTTAGCAAACTCTAGTTCGATATTCCAAACTCCAGTTTGCTCTTAGCCAACAATTTTTTCGAAGTTCTTCATCTTTTGACCAAACTGAAGTTTGAGTTAGGCAGAGAGCTCCTAACTATTTTGAACTTTAGAAAACTCCAGTTTCCATTTGAAAACTCTAGTTTTGAGTTTTGTGGACTTAAACATATTTTCATTTCAAAAGTCTCAAACTCGAGTTTGTCACTTAATGACTCGAGTTTGCTCCTATTTTCAAAATGTTCATCAAAGCTCAATCACGATGATCTTTTTAAGAAAGAACCAAACTCGAGTTTGGTTTACTAAACTCAAGTTTGGGTCTTGAGCAAAAGTTGTAAACTCCAGTTTGCTTAAACAAACTCAAGTTTGTGTCATTCTGTTTGAAAATCAGCTTTCTTGAATTTATGAAATCTTCATATATTATCTAGATACTTCTTATCATCACTCATTACTACTCTTAACTATGTTTAATCAGTTTGTTAGTGAGTTTCTGATAATTAAAAAGTGTTTTAGAATGAGGATCTAGCATAAAGCAAAAGGTGACGTCAGCACATTTATTGCAAGTCCAGAGAACCTTGCATCCTTTTGGCAAATCATTCCCTGAACTTTGCAAATGATTAAATGTCGACTTTCCCCCCTATGGAAACATCATCCTCCAACGGATTTATTTCAAAGGAAGTCAACCAAATCATCTAAGCACCTAGATTAACTGAAAGCTAGAGAGAGAAAGGACCAAGTTGCACCTAATAGCTAGATTAATGTCTCCAACGGTTACATTAATCATTCCAACGGTCATTTAATGCTTCCTTCATATATAAGCTGAAGCATTCAAGTCTCTACAATAACCAACTTACATGAAACAAAAAGCTATCAAGTGTTCATCTGCATTTAGTGTTTTCACCTACTTGTAAAGTATCTTTTGATACATTGTACTTCAGTGCTTATTCTATCTATTCTTTTAGAGAGTATATTATTGAATATCATTTATTGTAAGAATCTCAAGTCGTGGGACTTAGAGATTGGGTTTATCAGTTTACAACTTGTAAGGGGGAGTGTATCCTAGTGAGAGGATAACTTTCGAGTGCAGAGTGTGTAAATGATTTTGTGAGTTAGTGAAAATCCCAGAGCGTCTGGAGACTGGACGTAGGTCAAGAGTTAAGACCGAACCAATATAAATCCTTCTGTGTTTGGTGCGTTAACAAGAAATTTTTAAAATCCCCAATTCACCCCCCTCTTGGTGATTTGCTCCATTTACACCCAAAAGACTAGCCTATTAGGAGGAGAGCCCTTTGATTTATAAGTCACACTACACTTGTGAGACTTCATGATGTGGGACTTACAACATTGTGCTTGACTTATACCTTCTATTGGACTCGACCAAAACGAAATTAGATACTACCTCTGGTCTTAAATATAAGACTCTATTGACCTTTTTTTTAGAGAAGTTAAGGAAATTAAATATATTACTTAATCATAGTATATGTTATGAATTATTAAATTATGTATCAATTTATAAGTCAAATTGACTAGTTTGGGGGAAAAATGATTGATATATATATATATATATATATATATATATATATATATATATATATATATATATAAGTACTTTAAAATGATTTATTTATCTTCTTCAATATCTCTAAAAAAGTCAACAGAATTTTATCTTTAAGCCCGGAGGTAGTAACTTCTGTTAAGGTGCATAAGTTTCTTTATTTAAAGTCGAGTTGTAGTTAGTTATTTCCATATTGAATTATAAAGTTATGAATGGGATAAGTCTCATTGACAAGCTTTTCCTTAGGTATTTGTATTCGGGATAGAATAGTGGGTAGGTTGCAAGAGTCTGACTACCTCTTGTGGAGCCTTATATAGCTAAGGATATAGAGACAATTTCCTCTATAGTTTTAACTTATCAACCTTTCGTAATAGCTAAAGATCTAGAGACAAGTTTCTCTTGGGTTTTAGTTGATCAAATCCACTATTTTTCAAGTTTTGAGGAAAATACCTTTCCTCACAAACAACAAATAACCATGATGATTTTACAAAACCTGATTAACAATAATGGAAAAATCCTTTCCTTTCCAAAAACAAACACATCAAAGTTGATGGCACAAATTCCTCCTAGAAACCTGAAGTCCAGGGTAGAAATTCTACCCACAAACCCACTACAGAAAGTCCATCAAACTGGGCACAATTAACAAACAATAGAAAACACTGCTCACGACTTTTACAACATTAAACCCCACAACAAAGAGTCCACAGAAAACAATTTCCACACAAAATACAATTGTGGATCCACCAAAGTATCAGAGTGTATAAAATAAGGCCCCCGGCCCAACAGTAATTAAATAGTGATCCAAACAATAAATATAGTATTTCAAAAACATGAGGGCCCTAGAATGATAATATTAAAATCAATACATCACCAATACCAAAAGAGGCCTATAAGTTCACAACTCCTATGTCTCTGGCTGCTTCCCTTAACCTCTAGCAAAATTTGAGGTTTTGCCTGAAAAATGTTAATAATGACAAGGTGAGACATAAAGTCCCAATAACCAAAATCAATTTACAAAGTATGTAGGAAAAGACTATAAGTCAAAGAAGCAGGTTTACTAACATAATAATAATAATAATAATCTCAATAATTAAATAATACATAATAATAAACAATGATTAGAAACATCCCCACTCATAATTATATCTTTTGGATGTGGTACAGCCTATCGATGCTAGTATATCCGACCAAGGTTAGCTACTCACTTTAAGAGTACTGCCCCCTCCCATGCCAACACCGATATACCGTAACACAGAGTTGTCTGCTAAAATCACTCAAATCAAAATCTTGACTAGGAGTGAGAGAGCCGATAGGCACAATTTCACCATAAATCTCTTCCATACAACCCAACATATCTCATAACAGAAAAACAATAAGTCACTATAATTTTCAAAAACATCTTACAAAATTATTCTTCCATATACATCTCATTACAAACATCATCACTATCACAAACAATAACAATCAATAAATAACTATCACAACAGAGACAATCTTAATACTAATCTCACTCATATATATATACAAGTTGGAAAATACACTACTTCACTGAACTGATTTCATATTCAAAACATACATATATATATTTTTAAACACATACAAGTAGTACAGATGAGAGTAAGATTTGGAAAATACCTTACGGCCTAAATAAAGCATATAGAATAATTTAACCCTGGTGACCTCAACTCCAAACTTAGCCTTAACTTGAAGGCAAAACAAGAGCGATTACTGGTAACAAGAAAGCTCCACATTATCAATGTAGATATCAATCATCCACAAGCAATAATAAAATAAATAAGTTATACAACTCAACTCCCCAAAACCCAATTTCCTTTACAGCCATTATCCTCAACATCCTAATTTCCTCAACAATCTAAGGTCATAGATCAATTCTCATGGACCCAAATTGCTCATTAAAATCTTTAGATAACCTCAATACCATATTCTCACATCAATCACTCTATTTTATAAATTAAAGTTTCACATCAACACACCTATAATTATAAAATCATCAATATCAACATCCTAAACCAATTAAATCTCTTTCCTAACTTATATGAGCATAATTTAATTATTAAACAACTTTTCAAACCTCTACATAATAAAAATCATAACTTACAATTTCATATAACTCAAAATCTACAAAACTAAACCGAATAAAATTAACTATTAATTATTTTCTATATATGTGTGTGTGTGTGTGTGTGTGTGTGTGTGTGTGTGTGTGTGTGTGTGTGAGTGTATATATATATATATGTATGTATGTATGTATGTATGTAAGGTAGACCACTTGATCAACTCAATTAGTTCTGGGGTCGCAGAGCATTGCTAGTGCCTTATGAGATCAGTAAATAAATTGGGCCCGTTAAAGGAGTTTTGATTGGTCCAAGTTTATTTATGTCAGTAACTAATTGGGCCTAATATGTTACACACAAAGATTAGCAAACTTGGGCCAATAATTGTTATTGGGCTTTATCAAGAGCAAATGTGTAATTGGGTTGGAGTAGGACTCCAAGTCCAATAAGGAGAAAATGGCATCATATATAGTGTCTCCAGTGGGAAATCAATTTCATCACAAAAGAGCCCAAATGTGTTGGAAAATTCAACGAGGTCTTAGGCCAAGTTGAATTTTGAATTTAAGTTTGAAATTTTAATTTTAATTTTAATTCAAGAGGTTAGGTTATAAAAGATAATTCTGAATTATCTAATATACATACATACATATAATAAGGGAAAAACACTTCTGATGTTGTAGGAGAAGTGTATTCTCATGTCACACACACATGAAATGGTAGGACCCACATATATATAATTAGCATTTTATATATATATGTGGGTCCCACCATTTCATATGTGTATAGGAATCTTCTTCTTCTCATGCAACATGAGAAGTTTAAACCCCATAAAATAATGATTGGATGAAGGTAGGAGAAATAATAAATAAAGATTGAATTAAAAATAATTTTAAATTTTAGTTTAAGAGATGAATGTGATCCATCATCTTAAATTATTATTCTATCAATCAATCAAGATATGAATATGATTCATCATCTTAAATGATTTACTCAATCAATGAATCAAGAAATAAATGTGATCCATCATCTTAAATGGTTGACTCAATCAATCAATCAAGAAATAAATGTGATCCATCATCTTAAATGGTTGACTCAATCAATCAATCAATTAAGAAATAAATGTTATCTATCATCTTAAATGCTTGACTCAATCAATCAATTAAGATATGAATTTAATTCATTATGATTTGGATTTTCAAATTCAAGCTTGGATTGAGTTTTTCTTATAAGCATTTAAATTAGGGTTAAATTCTTATAAAGTGCTTATTTTTTGATGCCCTTTTTCTTGTACGTTTTTCAAGAGAGAAAAATAAGACGCCAATTTGATTGGTGTGTGCCGCCAATTCAAGAAAATGTAAGGTTCCAATCTTGTTCATCATATCTTTAACCTAATTCCAAGAAACCACCACTTTCTTGAAAAGATAAAAACCCAAGGAAACCAAACATCAACCTTGCATTCACCTAACAAGCATCCAAGGAGTTGGAGGTTTCAAAAAAAAAAAAAGTTCTCATCACAATCGGGGGATAGCCGTGTGGATCAATATTACAAGACATCAACAACATTGAAGTCTTTGAGTGATCTAAGGTAATCATAATTTCCAATAGTTGTTTTATCAAGTTATCATAATTCCCAATAATTGTTTTAACAAGTAATCTTGAAACTCATGAATATTATAAATTGTTACGAATTCTCATGAGTACCATAAAGAGTTACGAACTAATGAATAATAACTAATTCGTGTAATAAGTTAAGGTTAATAATTTATGAGGACCGTAAAGAGTTACAGATTTTCGCAATGATTAAACAAAAATTTTGTTTTCAACCTTATGAAACTTTGCATGAAAGTAGTGCAATAAGCAAATTTAACCAACAGTCAACTCATTTGGTGACATGTGATAAGAAGTCTTAGATATTGGCTCAATTCCTGGTGCTAACTAAATTGAGAATTCCACTTCCTGCTTTGGATAAGCTATTCATTTCTTCAAGAAAGACTTCCAGGAATTTATTCTCTATATCAAAACAATCGATCCTTCCTTCTAAGTCAACTAGGATGGAAAATAATACAACAAATGTTTGAAAACCATCCTTCACACTTATTTCCACTTGCATTACAGATAACAACATTAAACCATATGGTTCCTCAACAGACACAATACAATTATATATGCAACAATATTATTCTGTGTTTGTAATCCAAGAAAGTGTCGTTAACAGACAACCAATCCATACCCACATTTACATTTATGTTCTTTAGTGCAACATATCAAGTCAATGGTCATCTCGTGAGCCTCAAATACAAATGTCCAACATAATTCCTTTGCCTCAAATACAAATGTCCAACATAATTCAATTTTTCTTAGAAAAAATACTATTGTCACAATTGTCTCAAACCTAACTACTTTTCTTATTACACAACTCCCCTTAATTCATTATTTTCTTAACTTCATTACTCTGTATGCCTTAGCACTTTTAAATGTCTCATCATCTTTTTGTTGTGACTTGCAGCTGCATACAAAATTTTATTCCTTATGTTCTCAACCATACAATCACTTGATAGTCCTTTCAACTAAGATTCAACAATTCTCAATTGTTGTAAACTTAACAATCATCCAAACTCTTATTCTTCTACATTTCTTCTAATATACAATCATACCATTTATAATCCTCTTCCTTAATAATGAGAAAATGTTTTCTCACATATTGACAAACTTCAACTACAATTATTTGCATAAGCATGTATTAAGATATCACTCATCTAAAAGACCATACTTATTACATACCAATGGAAAAACCTAGTTTGACCTTATTTCATCCAAGAAGAGTAAACAAGTTTACTTATTTCAAGGTCCCAAACTTATAAACAAAAGCAACTTCACAGTTGCATCTTGCAAATCCACAAGGCATGAGATCTAACTATCACTACTTTCACAAAGGATTCTTCTACATTAAAGTTACCAAGACCTCATCATATATCCATTATCTCCTTCAAGATTCATACTTCTTGGAAAAAATTTACTAATATAACTCTTATACACCATCAAATTGCATCATTAAGAAGCACAATTGCATTCATGGTGTGCAAAATCTCTTGGTTTCACATCCTTTCTCCCCACCTAAGGACAATAAAGAGATTAGTGGGAGCAACAAACAAAACACAACAATAAAGGGAAGCATGCGTGTAAAGATTATATATTATTATATTCTAAATGCAATGGACAACAGGGCAAAAAATCATAAACACAAAGCTCTGGATACCAAGTTGAAAAGACCCTTTCTCTCACAAACAACAATTAACCATGATGACTTTACAAAACCTGATTAACAAGTGATAATGGAAAAGTTTTTTTTCTTTCCAAAAACACACACATAAAAGTCTAGGGCACCAATTTCTCCCACAAACCCACTATATAAAATCCATCACACTAAGCACAATTAACAAACAGTAGAAAACATAACCCATGACTTTTACAACACCAAACCCCACAACAAAGGGTCTACACAAAACAATTTCTACACAAAATATGATTGTGGATCCACCAAAGTATTAGAGTGTATTAAATAAGGTCCCCAGCCCAATAATAATTAAACAGTTATTGAAACAATAAATATAGTATTTCAAAAACATGAGGGCCCTAAAATAACAATATAAAAATCAATTCAACACCAATACCAAAGGAGGCCTCTAAGTTCACAACTCCTATGCCTCTAGCTTCTTCCCTTAGCCTCTAGCAAAATTTAAGGGTTTGCCTTAAAAATGTTAATAATGACAGGAAAGATTGTAAGTCAGAGAAGCATGTTTACTAACATAATAATAATATTCTCAATAATTAAATAATGGGATAAGGGTCTTAAATGCCATGGAAGTTTTCACTCAGGAGCATTGGTAAGACGAAAGTTTTTTTTGGACCAAAAATGCCACGAAAGTTCACAAAACGTAGCAATTTTGCCCCTCCGTTAATTTTGACCGTTAAGTTTAATTGAGTGCACACGTGGCATGCCACCTCATCAATCAAAAGTATCATTTTTGCCCCGGAAGTTTTCACTGAGGAGCAATTTTGCCTCGGAAGTTTTCACTAAGGAGCAATTTTGCCCTTCTGTCCCCCAATATTAAATTTGACTATTAAATCAGTCAAAGACTACACATGTCATGCCTTGAAAAGGTCAAACTTGGAGTCAGAAAAGGAGATCCTTGAGATGTTGAGCTCAAGGCGATCAGAATTTGTGAAGCCGAACTGGTCAAAGGGACTGAAAGGTTTGTCGTAAAACCTAGAGGAAGCATTACTTATGATCTAAGCAAATGAAACGCAAAACAAGAAATGAATTGTTCCAAAAATTGGTTCAGTAAAACAAATCAATAGTGATAATATTTACGTTTGTATAGACTGATCATTTGCTTAGATCATAAGTGATGCTTCCTCTGGGTTTTGTGACAGACCTTTTAGTCCCTTTGACCAGTTCGGCTTCACAAATTCTGGCCGCCTTGAGCTCAACATCTCAAGGATCTCCTTCTTTGAATCCAAGTTTGACCTTGTCAAGGCATGACATGTGTGATCTTTGACTGATTTAATAGTCAAATTTAATATTGGTAGACAGAAGGGTAAAATTGCTATGTTTTTTTAAACTTCCGGGGCAAAATTGCTTCTTAATGAAAACTTTCGGGGCAAAATTGCTCCTCAGTGAAAACTTCTGGGGCAAAATTGATACTTAACTCTTATTTGATTGATGAGGTGGCATGCCACGTGTGCACTCAATTAAACTTAACGGTCAAAATTAACGGAGGGGAAAATTTGCTACGTTTTGTGAACTTTCGTGGCATTTTTGGTCCAGAAAAATTCCGTCTTACCAGTGCTCCTGAGCGTAAACTTCCATGGCATTTAAGACCCTTATCCCATTAAATAATACATAATAATAAACAAAGATTAGAACCATCCCCACCATCCATCATGCTTCTCCTTATATCTTCTGGACGTGGTACAACCTATTAGTGTTAGTATACACGGCCAATGTTAGCTACTCACTTCAAGAATATTGCCTCTTCCATGCCACCACCGATATACCGTAACGAGGAGGTGTCCGCCCAAAACACTCAACTCAAAATCCGGGCTAGGAGTGAGAGAGCTAATAGGCACAATTTCACCATAAATCTCTTCCACACAACCAAACATATCTCATAACAGAAAAACAATATGTCACTATAATTTTCAAAAACATCTTACAAAATTATTATTTCGTATTCAAAATCTCATTACAAACATAATCACTATCACAGCAATAGCAATCTTAATAAATAACTATCACAATAGAAACAATATTAATAATAACCTCACTCTTATATATATAAGCTGGAAAATATACTGCTTCATCCCGAATTAATTTAATATTCAAAACATACATATAATATTTAAAAAAAAAACACATACAAGTAGTACAAATGAAAGTAAGGTTTAGAAAACACTTTAAAACTAGTGGTGGATCCAAGAATTTTAATGACGAGGGGTGTTGGTCGATTTCCTTGATGGCAAGTGAACTAGTCGAACAAGTAATAAAGTGAAAGTAGAGTATCGTCCCACAGAGACTGAGATACCAAAGAGTGACGCTCAATTGCTATGATAGTTGCAATCAGAAAGTAAATGTAATTGGTTTGAGAGGTTTTAGATGATTACGCTAATAACAAAAGTAAACAAAGTAAATTTAAGAAGATATCAGTAAGAAGTTAGGCTGAACTCGGACTCCTCCTTAAGTGCATAAATCCCCCAGTTGCTCTACCCATTGCTATAGCATCTATACTACACAGCTTCCGCAATTACTACAGCATAGCTACTAACTACAAAGCTATTCGATTAACCCACCGCTATGATCTATTGAAGCTTCTGCGTCCGATACATATGATATTAACTTTACTCCTTCCATATTCCTATGGCAACTTTCTAGCTTTTATCTGCATTATACTCAGTGTGTACTGGTTATGAGAGGTAGACCCATTCCTGAAGCCTACAATAAATAGGTCAAGCCTTGCACCGACTTCCTAGCAAACACTGTTTCTCAGAAGTCTAACCTCGACTCCTTGCCAGTAAGCCGAGATTACAAGTCTAGCCCTTAGATTCTTCTAATCGACTAGTAATTAATTCACTGATAAGCAAACCGAATCTATTAAATTAAGAACTTGCAACTGGGTTCATACACGCTTAAGAATTCATCCTCGTTCATCCATCAGAAAGTTAGTTCATGACTGACGAGGGAAACACAAAACAGATAGTAACAGAATGACCCATGATCTAACTACTAAAACAAATGAAAATAGAAAGTTTGACGGCGTTCCGACGGTGTGGACGAAGCCCTGTCACGTCACCACTACACGTCTTCTTCCCTCCGTCTTACTGCGAGGAAGGATGCTGGGTTATCCTGGAATTCTCGTGCTAGTGAAGTCTCTCACTCTTCTTTTGAGTCGGCCGAATGTGAAATCTTGTGTTGGCTCTGTGCGAATCTCCTCTAGGGTTGTCATGCTGTTTCCTTTTATATTCAGACTTTCGTGTGACGCAAGTTAAGCTAGCTGGGCTTTCCAAATCTATCGAGATCTATCGCATCTTCTATTTGTAGATTGATTCTGCGGATCCTACAGGATTCTTCAAATCTTTCCGTTTTGATCCTCCGCATCTTCTATTTCATTATGTCGAATCTACCCGTTGATCTCGATCTTTTATTTCTATTCCTGAAATCAGCTAGATAAAAAGGTCAGAAACTATGCCGCATAGCATTGCGTCCTTTACTTTGATATAGCTTTCGTGATGCTTTTTATTGCCTTTCGAGTTGTGGTCGGAATGCTATAGCATCGTATCAGCTTTGCTATACGTTCTTTAAAAACAATGTAATTTGCTTCTTCTTAGCACATGTTCGGGATGTAAATGGTTTCCATCCTTCGATTCCTATATCATGAATATATGCCTTTTTGCTTGGATTGTTTGCAATTTAAGTTTTCATTTATCATACAATTCGGTCATGAAATACAGGGAAAACATGGTATAATTTGTGCTCATCAAGGGGCTAAAATTAAAAAATATTATATGATAAATAAAAGTACTTGAAATACAATATAAACCTAATATATAAAAAATTGAAAGATATCTATTACATAAATTAAGATCATTTCACTTTATTCTTAATGTCAAGCTCAAAATATTGTAACTTCATCTTCAAATTCAATGTTTCTTGTTCTGTGAAACCTCTAGAATCAACTATTTTGCAAATATTATCACTATTAAATGACTTATACATGTTTGTCGAATCTAAAGCCATGCACATAGATTTGAAGATAGAGTTACAATTAATGGCCTAGATGAGCTCATGAGGGATAATGAGAAAAATAGATCATGAAAGAGAATATGCTTCTGTGAAAAATCCAAGGCCGCCCTCACCCCTCCTAATTTAATATTTCACTCTCCGTTGTTATCTATAAAACACTTTTTAGAAGCAACAATGAACAATTGCTCCTACATACTTAATGTCTTATTCATTTAATGTTTTAGGACTTTGTTGATGTAACAATATAAAGCATGGAAGAATGTAAAATCTTACTATTTCATTTTTATAGTATTAAGTTAATGACTTATGATAAGAGGATAATAAGGACGTTAAGATCCGGCATCAACGGTCACAGCTCACTTGCTTCCCCTTTCTCCTCTCTTTTGCCGGAGCTTTCCTTTTCCACTGTAACATTTTCTATTAATAGTAAGAGAAATCAGGAGCAGAGTGGCCAACCCTAGTCCTCCTTAATTCTTCCATTGCTTACAGTTAAAATTAAGTCTATAGAATAAATTAACCTTTATTATCTCAACTCCAAGCTTAACTTTAACTTGAGGGCAAAACGCGAGTAATTACTAGTTCAATGTAGATACTAATCAACCATAAGCAATAATAAAATAAATAAGTTATACAATTTAATCTAAAAAAACCCAATGTCCTTTACAACCATTATTTTCAACATCCTAATTTTCTCAACAATCTAAGGTCATTGATCAATTCTCATGGATCCAAATTGCTCATTAAAATCTTTAGAAAACCTCTATACCGTATTCTCACATCAATCACTCAATTTTATAAATTAAAGTTTCACCTCCAACACACCTATAATTATAAAATCATCAATATCAACATCCTAGACCAATTAAGTCTCTTTTCTAATTAACTTATATATATGAGGATAATTCAGTTATTAAACAACCCTTTAAAACTCCACCTAATAAAAATCATAACTTATAATTTTATATAACTTGAAATACACAAAACTAAACCAATTAAAATTTCAATAACACCTCCATTAACCCAAAAAATTATTTAAACCACATTTAATCGGTAAAAACATCTTAGAGGACATAAATCCTAAATTTTTAAGATAGAAACTTAATTTTAAATTTCTACAACAACTAACAAAAAAATCTAAACTGATTAGAATTAATTATTAATCATCCTCTACATACATACATAACATACATACATATAAGCATCTATTGTAAAAACTCCTCCAAATTTTTTACTAACCAACATAATTTTATCCTTACTAAAAAGAGAAAAATATGTTGAATAGCTTTCATGTTTGTAAAAAATAAATTAGTTTAGTTACCTAAATTATTTTATAAAATAAATAACTTATTTTAAAAAAGATTCAAATAGCTACCCTCTCTTATTTTCTTCCATACCTTCTCTCCTCGCGCTTCCTCTCTCGCTTTCGTTCTCTCTCTCCCCACAAAGAGCGCATATATATAAATATAAATATAAATATATATATATATATATATATATATATATATATATATATATATATATATATATATATATCATTTTTTGAAAAGAGTGGGGTCGTTACCACACCCAGCAAAGGTCAAATTTGGTGGGCAACAACGTGCTGCCCACCCAAAAATTTTATTTTAATATTTATTTATTTAAATTTATTTAAAAAAATCCATTCATTATACATAATTCTTTCATAATTATAATCAAATATTAAAAACCCCATCAATTTGTATTTTATATTTTCAGTCCTCTAATTTTAATATCCACAATTAAAGGTTGGGAAAACATGCTTATAATTATTTTTAGAATTAAAGTAGATTATATCATCAAATGTAACTTTACATCAATTTTAATGGGTATGTTAGTGAGATGGGTTTTATCTCAACTTTCCTAAATATATTTTTACAACTCTAACTTAAACACACTCTAAAGAGTTGCACCGACATCCAACCAAATGTCTGGAATTTTTTTAGTGAGAGGGGGAAATACTAACAGATTATATAAGCAAAGATCAAACTCATGATCTTCCACTTATATATAAGAGAGCATAATATCATTGGACGACCTCCCACTTATAAGAGTTCCCCTTATCAATAGGGGAAATGACGTATTGTCACTTGCCTAGATGTTTTGGGCCAAAACTTCTTGGCTTCTTCTGGCGCCAGATCTTCCTTCTTCTTTGTCGGGGATCGCAATCCCTGACGTCATTTTCTCACTAACTTCGCACCTGATGGAGAGCCGTCATTTATTCGGTCTTCTCACTTCACATTTTAGTTCTATTTATTGCGAAATTGGTCCTTTTCTTGATAGTAAAAATGGCTTCCAAATCTCCAATTGTTCCTCTTATTACGCCTTACAAGTTTGGAATCTTCAATCTCTCCCACAGGTAGCCATATTCTCTTCTCTGATTTCCTTTTTCCCCTTTGTCTTGGGATTTTTCTTCTGCGTAATTCATGAGGACAAGGTGTTTGTGATAAATCCCAGGAGAGCATATATGACCAGCATGTTTATAGATCATGGTGGAAATCACAAATTTTGAATTCTTTCGATAACTTTGAAAGAAAAAAAAAAAAAGTAGGATAGTTATTTTTTTTTTGGTGATTTCTTTATTCAAAAATTGGTTCACTTTTGGTATGCAGAGTTGTTTTGGCCCCAATGGGTAGACTGAGATCTTACAACAATCTTCCTCAGCCTCATGCTATCTTATATTACTCTCAACGAACTACCAATGGGGGTTTATTGATATCTGAAGCTACTTGTATTTCTCCCACTACTGCTATTGGGTAATTTTTGTTAATTTTATCCCAATTCGTTAGGATGCTCCACACTGTTTGTTTCTATTTTATTTATTTATTTATGGGTTAGTACAATCTTTAATCCCTCAAAATTTACTCTCATTTTGATTTTGGTTTCTCGAGTTTTAAATTATCAATCCCTTAAACGACAAATAGTTCCGATTTTCATTGAATTGTAGGGCCAGTGTTTTAAGCGGAACAAAGCTTCATAGATCAAAACATATGATTTGAAACTTAATGGACTAAAACCAAAAGAAGGAGAAACTTGAGGGATGAAAATTGTATTAACCCTTTATTTATTTATTGGTTGGTTTCTTGTTGTTCAAATTAAAGGTATACCAACATACCAGGCATATGGTCAGAAGAGCAAATAGAAGCATGGAAGCCCATTGTGGATGCTGTTCATGCTAAAGGAGGTATATTTTTATGTCAGATATGGCACGCTGGAAGGGTTTCAAATTCAGGTATTGATTTTTTGGCTAAGTTGTTTTATCTTCTAGTTTGAGATCAATAGTATCCATGGTAATTATCTGTCATTTCAAATGAGTGGACCAAAGAGATTTAACATGTTTCAGTTGATTGTTGCTTTGAGTGGACTAGAGAGATTCTGTCTAGATTCTTAAGAGTTTTGGTTTCAGTCCCTCCATACCATACTTTAACGTAATCAGCGCTCTTAAATTCACAACAAGTCATTATAGAACTAATGGGACTAAAAATCATGATTTGAAACTAGAGAGATCATAGTCAAACTTCAATCAAACTGAAAAAGCTCGTTATGTTATTAACCCATAATTGATTTTATCCCTTCTGCTGTCCCCTTTTCCTCTTTTTCTGTCCTCTTTCTCTTCACCTTGTGTCCTTGTTATTAAATTACTTTCTTTATCAAAGCACTGTTGTTTACACTTTACACCTTCATTATGAAGGATTCATGGGTGATATCTATAGGTGTGAAATTAAAGGAGGCTCTCTAAATCTATTATTATTTAATAAACAACAAAGTATATCTAAATTTGACTTGTTACACAAGTTTGTTTGGTAGGAGGGATTTGGAAATAAGGGGAGGGGAGGGGACATTTTTGTGAGTTAGATTTTTTTTTATTTAAAAAAGAATTAATTAATTTTTCTTTTTTGTCTTACATTTCCTCTTCATTGAAATTTTACAACCACACTTCTCCAATTCAGAGTCCCATCTCCATTCTGCTGTAGAATTTGTACTTCTTATCTCTCCCAAAATCCTTTGAAACAAAATAAATCTGATGAATATGTGTATGGATTCTCATCCTGCTTTGTTTTGAATAGGCTTTCAGCCAAATGGGCAAGCCCCAATATCTTGTACAGACAAGGGATTGACACCACAACTAAGTGATGGCAATGTCACAGAAAATACCCCACCAAAGAGGTTGACCACTGATGAGATTCCTCAAATCATCAATGACTTCAGACTCGCTGCAAGGAATGCTATGGAAGCTGGTACCTTTGCTAACTGTAGAATTAATTTCAAATCTAAGTATGCTTAAATATTACTCACTCTGATCCTTAATATAAGACATATTTAGGGAGTTAAACTTTGTTCTAAATATAATACCTATTTTTTATATATATGTTTTTCAATATTTTTTTAATTTACCTATATTGATGTTCTCTCAAGAGTAGAAGGAAGGGGGAAATGAAGGAAGATGACTGCTATGTTTTAGAAAATGCATGTCATATTAACTAACTTCCTTAATATAATCAAATTAGGTAAATATATCTTATATCAAGGACTAGATGAAGTATTTATTTACTTTGTACCGTTAACTTTGGAACTAAATTGAAACTTTAACGAATTTAGAGGGACTTGGGTAATATTAGTGGTTCCCTTGTGATTATTTTCAAATGATGTGATGCACTTATGCAATGCAATTTGCAATTGTAGGTTTTGATGGGGTTGAGATTCACGGTGCCCATGGTTACCTTGTTGACCAATTTATGAAAGATCATGTCAATGATCGAACAGATGAATATGGTGGATCACTAGAGAATCGATGCCGGTTTCCTTTGGAAGTTGTTAAAGCCGTTACCGATGAGATAGGGGGAGAGCGAGTTGGAATTAGATTATCACCTTTTGCTAATTATAATGAATGTGAGGATTCCAATCCTGAAGAACTTGGCCTATACATGGTGAATGCCTTGAATAATTATAATATTCTGTACTGTCATATGGTGGAACCAAGAATGAAGACTTTTTGGGACAAAATTGATTGCCCTCACTGTCTTGCACCAATGAGAAAGGCATTCAATGGCACTTTCATTGTTGCTGGAGGCTATGATCGTGAAGGCGGCAACAATGCAGTGGCAGAGAACCGAGCAGATCTTGTTGCCTTTGGTCGGTGGTTCTTGTCGAATCCAGATTTGCCAAAGAGATTTGAGCTTGGCGCTCCTCTCAACAAGTACCAAAGAGAGATGTTTTACACTTCTGATCCTGTTATTGGTTATATTGACTACCCATTTCTTGAAGACAATTATTAAATGTTTGCAAATAATTGTAATTTGAATTCATAGTCATAGAAATCATAAATAAAATAACCTTGTGGTAGAAGCGATTGATATGTGATTATCTTACTCCTAAAAAAGCAGGCTTGTTATGTGATTACCATAAAGCTAGATCTAGCATATTTGTGCTTATTAGTTCTTAGAAATGATTATTTCGTGTTTTTATTGATGTATTTTGGCCCTTGAAAATATCAATCCAAAGAAGAAAGGTAACCGAACTTTCCCTATTTATCCATTCAAAGTCAAAGGAGTTCAAATCCCACAATCAACCAATGTTTGTGGTAACAAGTAACAATATTTATATTCAAGCTACTAGAAATATAGGATAATAACATACTCCCTCCTGTTCAAAATCTAGAAGTTAATTAGGGGTTTACTTTCGTTTTGAGTATAAAACCTCAAATTAGATTGATTAAAAACTCTTTGATTATTTCGAAATAAATTAGGAGATTTGTTAGAATATGAACGATTCATTGGTTATAGGATTTGTAATCCCTTATTTTCTCAACTAATCTCTCTCTCTTAGTCTATATATTGTATCTTCTCTTCATCTTAATTAATTTAAGAGAGTGTTTATGCCTCTGAGTTTCAATATGGTATCAAAGCTAGGTCTGCCTCTAGATCCATAATTATATAAAAAAAAAAACCCCCTTGCTACGATGCTTCCTCTAATTCTTGACGATCTCTAGTCACGACGAGAGGGAGGTGGAGGCAGTCAATTAGAGGCGCCAAGGAGTGAGAGACAGAGGGAAACATGAGAGAGAGAGAGAGAGAGAGAGAGAGAGAGAGAGAGAGTGTGTGTGTGTGTGTGTGTGTGTGTGTGTGTGACGGAGAAGCACAATGAGGGTGGATGACCAAGAGAACAGTGACGGAGAGCGTCCTTCGATCTTGGAAGAGGAAGGCACATCTCATCACACCACTACCATAAACAGAATCGGCGTG
The DNA here is from genome assembly GCA_019022615.1 of Acacia melanoxylon. Classification (NCBI taxonomy): domain Eukaryota; kingdom Viridiplantae; phylum Streptophyta; class Magnoliopsida; order Fabales; family Fabaceae; genus Acacia; species Acacia melanoxylon. Next base: position 9,246,696 of record JAFJYJ010000020.1, on the reverse strand, counting down.
TGCCGATCGACGGAATCGTGCCACACAACTATGATCTGACTAGCGCGTGACCACCACACGCCACCACCTTCCATTGCATGACACCCATGTGCCATCGTGAATAGTGACCTCCGATGACATTTTTTTCTAGTAACGTGGATCCTTCTCAATTTCCTCCTTTGTTTGGATCAATTCCTGGAAATCCAACCAAAATAACTCCCATCGGTTTTATGTTCGGTACAAATTCTCAAACTCAAGATTCTTCCTTTTCAGCATTACAAAACCAATAGTACCACCCAGAACCACAAAGATGACACCAGATTTCTCAAAAAAATCACAATATGGTTATTAACTATAGGTTTAATGGTAAAAACTATCTCCAGTGGTTACAAAGTGTGCTGAGGTATATTCACGGCAAGAGAAAGGAGAAATATATTAATGGGGCAGCTCCTCAACCAGCCCCGAATGACCCAAATTTTGACACATGGTTTGCTTAAAATAACCAAGTTATGACTTGATTGTGTAACTCAATGATTTTGGAGATTAGTGAGGGCTATCTGCTTGCCCACACAGCAAAGGAAATATGGGAAGCCGCTCGAAGAACCAACTCCTCACTTGATAACATCGCTGCCTTGATCCACTTGAAGCGACAATTTCGTGATTTAAGACAAGATAACATATCGGTGATTGAATATTATATTTCTTTGCTAAAATTATGGCAGCAACAAGATTTATTTGAGGTTCATCCCTAGAAAAACATCGATGATGCTTAATTGTACAAGAGGATTGTGGAAGAAGGAAGGATACATGACTTCCTCCTAGGCCTGAATGACTCTTTCGAAGAAATAAGGGGCAGAATCATGGGATTGAAGCCACTACTACAACTCTTTGATGTTGTTAACTTTGTACAATTCGAGGAAAGTAGAAAAATCTTGAACTAAAGTGGGCCAAGCCAAAGTGAAAGCTCCGCTCTTGCTGTTAAGGGAGCACATGGGGAACGAAAGACTAATAAATGGTGCAACTATTGCAAGAAGAATGACCATAATAGAGAAGAATGTTGGAAATCCATGGAAAACCTTCAAATGGAAAATCGAACTTCCAAAGTCACGTGACCACAGCTGAACCGAAGGTTAAGAATGACAATCACTTGAGTCAGGAAGAATTACAGATGCTTCGTAGGATACTCGACATACAAAATAAATCAAACTCTGTTCCCAGTGTGAATCTGGTACAATTAGGTAATTCTAATTATAGCTTTCAACGTTGTGATGAATAGTGACGATGCATGGATTGTTGACTCAAGAGCTATGGATCATATGACGGTAACAAAACTTTATTTCACAACCTTAAATTCTGTTATGAACACCTCAAAGTAAAAGTAGCTAATGATGTATTCATAAAAGTTGAGAGAATTGGCACTATTACAATATTGGATCAATTGGCAATACATAATATTCTGTTTGTACCTGAACTCACTTGTAATATGATATTTGTGAACAAGTTAACTAGAGGCCGAGTATGTCGAGTAATTTTTGAAAATGACTTGTGTGTTTTTCAGGATTTAAAATCGAGAAGGACGATTGGGACTTCTAGAGAATGAGATGGATTGTTCTACCTTAAGGATCGAACTCGAAGAATAAAGATGCATGGCAGGAAAGTTGGGCACTAGTTAGCTCGAATTCTTAAAATAATGATGTATTTTCGTGGCACTGTCGGTCAGGCCACCCTAGTTTGGATTATATGAAGCATGTGTTTTCAAGTTTATTCAATAAAAACTATGTTCATTTTCATTGTAAAACTTGACAATTTTCAAAACAAACTAAATCTTCATACCCCAAACAACCCTATCACCCTTCCTCACCATTCATACTAATACATAGTGATATTTGGGGTCCTGCCCGAATAATCTCACCTATACCAAATGGTTCGTTATTTCATAGATGATCACTCTGAAGTACCCAAAGTATTTCCAAATTTCTATACCTTTGTGCCAATTCAATTCAATTCAATACCTCCATTAAGGTACTATGAAGTGATAATGCCAAGGAATACATTGGCCACAAATTTTAAAGAGTTTCTTGATCACCAAGGAATTCATCATCAAACTTCTTATCCTTACACCCCTCAACGAAGTGGAGTGGTCGAGCGAAAAAACCATCACCTATTGGAAGTAACCTGAGACTAACTAATGGAGCATAATGTACCTACCATCTTCTGGGGTGATGCCATCGTCATAGCAATTTATCTCATTAACCACATGCCTTCCAAAGTTCTTAATTACAACACTCCAGTTCAAAAACTCCTTGGACTCTTTCCAAATTTCCCTGTAATCAACTCATTACCTCCCAAGGTGTTTGTGTGTGTTGTCTTTGCTCATAAAAGGATGGCAACAAATTCAGTGCTCGAGCTTTAAAATGTATATTTCTTGGATACTCCTATACTAAAAAAGCGTACAAATGCTATTGTCCTTCTTCCAAGAAACTTATTGTCTCCTGAGATACTGTGTTTTTTGAAGAAGAGGCATATTATGTTGGGATCCGTACATGCAGCGGAAGGATTTCATCTATTAAAATCTTACGAATCCCATAGGAGGATCTATCAACGACGTTTAAATCGGGTTCATTAGGAACCGTACCTTTGCGAACTTGTGTGCATCCTACTCAATCAATAGGAGTCGACTCAGCGAATCCAAACCCTCTATCGGTATCCACACCAAACAGACTCCAACACCGACGGCAGCGTGCTAGCCCCTTCAACGTCTTACGTCTTTTCTTTCTCTAGGTTTTCTTTCGCGGCTCGTCTGTTATATTTTAATACGAATAGATCATAATCTTATAAGGTTTCTAAAACCCTAAAAGGCCGTATTAAAATATTCAAAATTAATCTTGAAATTCGAATTTGGATTAAAATAATATATTAATTAAATATGTCCAACAGATCTAATCTTAATATTTATTGTGCCCAATAACCTTTCTAGAAATGCCCCTGACCTAATAACACCAAAATACACCACTTTTAGTATTTCCAAAAATACCCTTGCATTATTCTTGCTAAAACCGAGCTCCTACAGAATTTTTCCAGAAATTCAGTGTTTTTGTCCCAACTTCAGGGATTTTTAATAAATTCCAAAAAAACTCATTTTTGCATGAAACCAACTCCATGTGAACCATTAAAATGTATAGTTTCAGGAAAAATATACTCAGACCCTTAAAGTACTTATATTTTTGCGGGTTTCTTATTTTTCAAGCCTTGGTCAGATTTCGCCCTGTTGCACTCTGTTCTGACTTCACCAATTTTTATCTCTTAGTAGGAAAATCCAAAAGACACAAAAGTATACATCACTGTGAAGCCCTGGATGTATACTTTCTTCCATAACAATTTCAGATTAAACCGACTCCATTTACTATTTTTAAGACCGAGTTGAAACACCTCTGCCAGAAATTCCAGAATCGCTAATAAGCTTGGTTTTAGGAGTTTTTTTGGTGTTTTCGACTTCGGAAACTTAAGCCATAACTACACCCTACACAAAATCACGTTCTAGAGCCATTGGAGACCTTAAGAATACAAGAATACAACCATAACACCAAGCCTCTACCCCATGGACGAAAATACCATAGCAAGAACTCAAGAAGATGAGATTTTCGGGGTTACCTTGGATCGGAGAATGTTGGATTGATCTTGGTGACTTGGGTCTTGAGCTTGGCTATGGAATTTTTTCAGATCTCTCTCTCCCTCTCCTCTGGAAATTTCGTGCTCCCAAGGCCAAGCGAGAGAGTGGTTTGGGTTTTTAATAATTGCAAAAGAATCTAAACAGTCCAGAATAACTGTAGTAAATTCTTGTCCAGTTATATCTGACTTTTTTGACTTCTTCTCCAAGTTTTTCCAGAGAATTCCAGAGGTCTCCAGGTGCTGACATGTGGTATATTCTCCTCTTAAAGAGATCAGATTTTATCTGCTTTTGGGGCAAATTACTTGTTTTGGCCTGAAACTTTTGTAAATTACAATTGCGGCCCAGAACTTACTAACTATTTTTTACTTTTCCCCATGTACTTTCACCTGCCCAAAATGACCTATGGGGCGCCATTTGTGGCCCACACATGTGCTCCAATTATTTTTTTGCACTTTATTCCCATTTTACCCTTTTGCCTGAAATGTGGGACCCGCGGTTTGACTTTTGCACTGATTTCCTTTTCTTGCTCCCCAAGCAAATATTTTAATCATTAAGGGGGTCATGTGGCACCTAATGGGGCCCACAAATATGGTCCCCCATATTTAATTCCCTTTTTTTCACTTTACCAGTCCAGTTCTTGATCTACCGGTCTATGTGGGTCCCGCTAGTCAACGGGGTGTTTCTCTTTGTACTTTTCTTCAACTTTTCAGATATTTTCCCCTGATTACCCATCCATACGTGGCGCCATCTTGACTTTTCAATATGGCCCCACACTTGTGTAACATCCCATTTGAAAACGGCGGAATTTTTTTTTTAAAAAACGTTTCCAAATATTTCAAGCAGAGTAATCAGAGTAGAGCATTGGAGCGAGTAAGTAATTTACATTACATTCAAAATATGGACCATAGTGTAAATGTATCGGATTACGGTCATCCGAATTCTCAAAAGTTAAAGAAACTAAAGAAAACGATAAATAATGTAGACACGTCTTGGCCTACTCCAAACTTTGCTTGCCTCGATCGCCAAACATCGGTCCTCCGCACCACGATGCTACAAATTGAGATCCATTCCATATATGGATATCGGTAACGGTTAACCTTATGCTCAAATAAAACAAAAGATACGTACAACAAATATTCATTTCAATACAAAAGATATCATCACAAAAGCAAACAAATAGATGTATGATCAATAACATGGACGAAACATAAGCACAAAGCGGTATGTAAAGTCTCTCTCGACTAGTTCTGCACATATCCGGTGCCACGCCACTAACGTGTCCTCGCGCTAGGAATAACTCAAACGGCATTACCAATACTATAATCCGTGGGTAAAGCCGTAAGTATCTCGACGATTCTCAACGTAACCTCGGTCTATGAACGTATCTATAACGCAAAAGTATATAAGCAAAGATAGAGTTAGGGTTACAAAGATGCGCGTCCGTACCTTAGTTGCGTAGATATCCGGCTCTTCCGGCTAAAAACGGTACTTTTTGACGCCGTACGTAAAAAAATAAAACAATGGTTCAACAAATGGCAAACAAACGGCGGACGATGGAATTTCGACGGTGGTTCGACGTCGAAGTATTCTAATCGGAATAATAACACACTTATGAATATTTGGCAGCATAACGGGCATTTTAGGTGAAAAAGACCATTTTGCCCCTACTACCCCTATTTGGCGGAATTTCGCGTAACTTCGTTACTTTGACCTTATTCTATTTCAAAATTATCCCCACTAGGTTTTTACCTCGTCGGCATCTTTCAATGCAATGAGGCTTAAAAACAAGTATAGGAATATATTCTGAAACTTCCTAGATCAAAACAACAGTTCTACTATAACTACCGAAAGAACTACGGAAACTAAAAGCTAAGGACAGAAGGACTTACTTGGAGCTATGCAGAATTTTTGCAGAGCTTCTCTCTCTAGGTTTCAGATTTTGGGATGGAAATGAAGAGCAAGAGAGCTTGCTATTTATAGGGAAAAATAGGGACAAGGTGGGAATTTCCAAATTTGTTTCCAGATCGGATTTCGGCCGTCGGATCGCACTTCGCCACGTGGCACTCCCTTGGCCCTTGGATGTCTTGGTCGACATCTCCCCTTGTGACATCATCATTGATGATGTCACCCTAGCCGACTCCCCGATCGTCTCCCCGATCGATACCGTTTCGCGCGATTTCGCGAAACTCAAAAATCCGGGCATGTAACTTTGAAGATCTTTTCATCCTCTTTCATATTATCTATTTTGATCCTCTTTTTGATCATATCCAGGTATTCTCCGGTGCGTCGGAAGATATTCGGACAAACGCGTCCGGTTACGGAAATCGCTTCCGATAGAATCAACTTCTGGACAATAATTCGATGAATCGTAAAACGTCCAGTTGTTGCCTAACTTAATCCCGTGTTTGAAAACACGAAATCGTTTCTATAGGTTCTCACTTTGCCTACCTGGCTCTACTCTATCTGATCAGCTTTCCGTCTTATTAGGAATTAGGGTTTTCGGTTGCGGAAATCAACGTCTAGTAAATTCTTTCTTCGTGTAAAAATTTATTTGTTCTTAATTTGATCAGTCTGAAAAGACTTTTACCTCTGGTTTACTTGTAGAATTTATTTCTGACTTTTCCCCTCGGTCTGCCTATAAGCTGACTCACCGCATTATATTATTATTTTATTCTAATTATCATTTTAATTATTTAAACAATTCATTTTAATTAAAAATACCAAGAATTTCGGCCCCTTCATTTTAAAATTCAGTTTTAATCATTTTTTCATAATTTTTTCCATTTTTAAAAAATATAATATTTTTTACCAAAAATTCTGTTTTACCCCGCCTTCGTTAAGGCTTAATCGTGCCTAAATTCTTCGTTTAGTGATCTTTTTAGGATTAGATTTCTTCATACATTTATCTTTACTAATTTGTTTTCCTTAATACTTTTTATCATAATTAGTAAGTATATTTTATGCTAATTACCAGCCTTTAATCTCTTAATTAAGGATTTTACCATAAATTTAACTTTATATATTTCTCTTGTTTTACTTGAATCAATTAGCTAGTAATTTTCTAATCATTCTCTTACCAATGGTTGATAATTTTATAATTTACAGTATATTCTTATCTTACAAACTTTATACTTGACATTGTCATTTTATATCCTATGTAAAATATTAAAAATGTTTACACCATAAAGTTACTTTATGGTTCCGGAATGCTTTTTAAACATTTCTTCATGTTATTTCCTCTGAAATAATTTATTAAATTCTTATAATTAAAGGTAATACTCCCATAATTTTCTCATAATCTTTCATGATCTTTCGCATATTTATCATAATGTTTTTAGACTGTTTTTATCACCATTATTGCATTTTTAGTCATTATGTTCATCTGATTTTTCTGTAACTTTTTCGACAATTTACTCGACAATTATAACAATTTTCTATAATAGTTTTAAACTAATGAATTTGCTTCATCAAAATATTCATTAATTTCTCTTATCTCAAGAATTCCAGATTTGCTAAAAATCCGGGTATTACACTTGTCTCATTCAATCGAAGAAACCCCTAACCGGTCCCTATCGGTCCCCTTTCTACCGCTTAATCACACATGGGACCCGCACTTTGTGTTTGGGCCTGAGTACTGATAAAATCATCTGATTTTTCCTTCTCTCTCCTGGGTGGACGAAATTGAATACTTAAGGGGTAAGGATTTGACTTTTCTACCCCTGTAATCATTACTTACTTTTGCTTTTCAATCCCGCAGTGACACATGTCCTCTAGCAGTGATTACACTGACTCCAAATCTTCAAAAACGCAGGACATCCCTGATTGCCTTGAAAATGCTGTATACTTACTTATATCGGCATATTTTCACTCAACTAATTGTCCTATACCTTAGGACATAGCTAGGGGCATCTTTTCCAACCGAATTGGTACTGTATGGGTCTTCTGTGCTCCTTTTTCCATTGGCACTTTAATTCCACGGTTTATACACATTAGGTCCACTGACCTGCATAAACAAGTTACTTAGTCCCTGAAAGACTTCCTATCTTTCGTCATTTTTTTGGGACTCTTCCCAAGCCAGGCTTAGTCGTCTACCTACTTTTAGGCTTATTCTCAATTCTCAGGGTCCAAAATTCGGGATATTACATGACTACCAAAAATATCGAAATCTACACCATGGTTTGTGAAACCGGACCAGACCTGCCGGTTTAGATCGGAAACCGGCCAACCTTCCGCGAAACCGGTTCGGTTTAGGATAAAACCGGACTGACCCGGTAAACCCGGGGTAACCCGGACGGGTCACTAGGTCAGACCTTTTTTTTATTTAAAAAAAAAATCTCCTTCAAATTTTTTTTTTAAATTTCTCCCTCAATTTTTTTTTTCCTTTTTTCACTTTTGGATGTCATATGGGTTTGATTTGGATTTGTTTTTTGGTTTTCCTGAAGCTATTGTGGTTTCTCTCGTTTTCGGTTGGCTCGCTTAGTGGATGTTAAATGTAGGTTGTAAAGAAAATTGTTAAGAATATCTGCATATGTCACAAGTATTGGAGTATATGATTATTTTGCCACTGATCTAAAGTATTGAAATGATATATAGTATGTCAAATTTAGGTTGGTGTGATAAGAAATTAATTATTTTCCAATTTTTTATACCTCACCGGTCTAGGCTCGGGTTGACTCTGGTCTGACCCACCAACCCTTAACCCAGTACCCCGACCGGTTCAGTGACCAGTCTGGGTTTCAAAACCTTGATCTACACTGATGCATACCATGCAAGAGACAGAGAGACTAGAAGGTCAACCTCAAGGTACTGTACATATGTCTGGGGAAATCTGGTTACATGGAGAAGCAAGAAACAAACAGTGGTGTCAACAAGTAGTGCAGAAGCAGAATTTGGAGCTGTTAATAAAGAAGCATATAAAGGAATTTGGGTTATGAGATTGCTGAAGGAGTTGGGGACTCAACATGAGGGACCAATGCAACTTTGGTGTGACAACAAGGAGTACATAGAAATGGTCAAGAACCTAGTATATCATAATAGAACAAAACATGTTGAGGTAGACCAACATTTCATTAAAGAAAAGATTGAAGCACACATTATGATTTTGCCTCACATAATATCTGTAGACTAGATTGTAGATATCTTAATTGAACCACTTGGTAGAATGAAGTTTGAAGGATTTTAAGGTAAGCTTGGAATGATCGACATATACTCTTTAGCTTGAGGGGGATTGTTAGAACATTAGGAAATAAATTAGGAGATTTGTTAGAATATCAAGGATCCCTTGATTATAGGATCTGTAGTGATACCTTGATTATAGGATATGTAATCCCTTATTTTCTCAACTAATCTCTCTCTCTTAGTCTATATATTGTAACTTCTCTTCATCTTAATTAATTCAGAGAATGTTTATGCCTCTGAGTTTCAATAATAACCATGAAACTCCAACATTTAATGCTTGCCTTTTGCCCCGAAAAATCTCAGACGATACATGTGCCTATCCAAAGATAAATAAACATGAAACTCTTAAAATCTACTAAAAAAATTCATATTCTTAAATAAATATCTCATGTTCGACAAAAATAAATGAATTAATAATTCATGAATCAATGTGTGTTGTCCCCTCAACTACAAATGAAATAAAACGGAAAACAAACTCAAATTTGATTTGCTTATTTTCGTCGCCTTTCAAACAATTTACTCATCCAATATTTAATGTAGGATATAGTTTGTAAGTTCAGTTTACACTATAAACTAAATCCTACATTTAGGGCGATAAGTAATAACACCAATATGTTACAATGGTCCCAGATCATCCGCACACTAACGATTATAATATAATAATATATCTATACACACAATAATTTCTTATTTAAGTAAATTTAATGAATTCTACTCAACAATAATATATTTATCTTTCTATTCAATTTTTTTTAAAAAAATAAATCGTATATATAATATACATGGTTATACATAAGATAACTATCAATTTGCAACCTAAAGTTTGCAAGATTATTTGAATAAATCATTATGCAGCGCACTTTCTAGATTATACGACCTAGAAATTAGTCATTGAAGCTTCCATAAATAACTAGGTCGATGCTTATGAGAACAAAATTTCTATTTTAATGTTGGCATATTTTATCATTTGCATGCGCAGCACTTATACAATCCAACAACATTCTCCCAATAAATTTGGCTTTTGATTAGGAGCAGTATATTTTTCATCTAAGATGTTTTGAATGTACAACGCTTAATCCTATTAATCCACCACAAAAGCACATAGGTGGATATTAAAAGAAAGTTAGGATAAATTGTTGATAACGACCTCCTGCTATAATGATTTTTTTTTTTTGGCAAGAATGTTTTGAATTTAATGGTCTATAAATATCATATATTTTATGAATATTTATATCATGCTAATATTATATTTATTACATTTTTGCTGGTAAAATTTAGTTCATCCAGGTATGCTAAAGATATTATGAAACTAAGATTTGGTTATTTTCATACTAACTTTTCCCTTGTTTCTTTTTTCCATAATGCAAGTGGGTATATTCATAGCTTAACATATCTAGAAGATATGTTATTTGAATACATTTTGACAGGTTATTGATGACATCAAGCATAGTTAGGCTAAAAAGGAGATATGCTCAAAAACCATTGTAAATAATCCACTTGAGAAATCAACATACTTCATTGAGATAAAAGGGTAAAGATCGATGTTGTCATCAAGAAGGGTAAAAGTGATATCATGAGAAGAAGTAAATATAACATTATCATCGATGGGAGTAAAAGTGCTTGCTTTCAGCCCTACTTTTAATAATAAGATAAACATAAAATCTATTTGGTCTAAGGTACTCCCTCCTCTAATGGATTTTAAAAAATCTAATTCTCGAGATAAAGGAAAATTAATGAATATTTTAATAAAGTAAATTCATGACATAAAACTGTTATAGAAAATTGTTATAATTATAGAGTAAATTGTCAAAAAAGTTCCGGAAAATCGATGAAACGTAATGATTAAAAATGATATAATGGTGATAAAAATAGTCTAAAACTATTATGATAAATACTTGAAAGATCATGAAAAATTATGAGAAAAATATGGAAGTGTTATCCCTAATTATGAGAATTTAATAAATTATTTAAGAGGAAATAACATGAAGAAAAGGTTAAAAAGCATTTCGAACCATAAAGTAACTTTTGATGAGGTAAACATTTTTAATATTTTACATAGGATATAAAATGACAATATCAGATAAAAGTTTGTAAGATAACAATATACTGTAAATTAGTAAAGATAAATATATGAAGAAACCTGATCCTAAAAAGATCACTAAACGAAGAAATTAGGTCTGATTAAGCCCTAACGAAGGCAGGGGTAAAACGGGAATTTTTGGTAAAAAATATTATATTTTTAAAAAATGGAAAAAATTATAGAAAAATAAATAAATCTGAATTTTAAAATTAAGGGGACGAAATTATTGGTATTTTTAATTAAAAAGAATTGTTTAAATAATTAAAATGATAATTAGAATAAAATAATAATATAATGCGGTGAGTCGACTTATAAAGGCACCGAGGGAAAAGTTAGAAATAAATTCTACAGTAAACCAGAGGTAAAATTATTTTCAGACTGATCAAATTAAGAACAAGTGAATTTTTACACGAAGAAAGAATTTACCGCGTTGTTTCCGCAACCGAAAACCCTAATTTCAAATAAGACGAAAAGTTGATCGATAGAGTAGAGTCGATAGGCAAAGTGAGAACCTATAGAAACAATTGCGTCTTTTTAAACACGAGATTAAGTTAGGCAACAACCGGACGTTTTACGATTCGGTGAATTGTTGTCCGTAAGTTGGTTTTATCGGAAGCGATTTCCAGAATCGGACGCGTTTGTCCGAATATCTTCCGACGCACCGAGAATACCTGGATATGATCAAAAAGAGGATCCAAATAGATAATATGAAAGAGGATGAAAAGATCTTCAAAGTTACACGCCCGATTTTTGAGTTTCGCGAAATCGCGCGAAACGGACACCGATCGGTAGCTTTATCGGCCGAGGCCATAAAGCAAGAGCCATCATGGATGACAACTCATCCATTGACTTTAGGGCTCTTAGATTTCGATCTTGACCATGGATGGCCAAGAGTGTTTTGTCCTCAAAAATGCGATCCAACGGCCGGAATCCGATCTGAAGACTTTTGTGGAAATTCCCACCTTGTCCCTATTTTTCTCTATAAATAGCAAGCTCTCTTGCTCTCATTCTTCACACCAAAATTCAGATCCTAGAGAGAGGTTCTAGAGAGAGAAGCTCTGGAAAAAATTGTGCCTTAGCTCCGAGTAAGTTCTTCCGTCCTTAGTTTTTAGTTTCCATAGTTCTTTCGGTAGTTATAGTAGAACCGTTGTTTTGATCTAGGAAGTTTCGAGAATATATTCCTATGCTTGTTTTTATGCCTCATTGCATTGAAAGATGCCCGACGAGGTAAAAACATAGTGGGGATAATTTTGAAATGGAATACGGTCAAAGTAACGAAGTTACGCGAAATTCCGCCAATTAGGGGTAGTAAGGGCAAAATGGTCTTTTTCACCTAAAATGCCCGTTATGCTGCCAAATATTCATAAGTGTGTTATTATTCTGATTAGAATACTTCCGACGTCTAACCGCCGTCGAAATTTCATCGTTCCGCCGTTTGCCGCCGTTGAGCCGTTTTTATTTGTTTTTACGTACGCCGTCGAAAAGTACCATTTTAGCCGGAAGAGCCGGATATCTGCAACTAAGGTACGGACGCGTACTCGTAACCCTAACTCTATGCTGCTCATATACTTTTGCGTTATAGATACGTTCATAGACTGAGGTTCTGTTGAGAATCGTCAGAGATACGTATAGCTTTACCCACGGATTATAGTATTGGTAATGCCGTTTGAGTTATTCCTAGCGCTGAGGACACGTTGTGGCGTGGCACTGGATATGTGCAGAACTAGTCGAGAGAGACTTTACATACTGCTTTGTGCTTATGTTCTGTCCATGTTATTGATCATACATCTCGCCGTTTGCTTTTGATGATATGTTGTATCGAAATGAATATCTCGTTGTACGTATACTTTGTTTTATTTGAGCATAAGGTTAACCGTTACTCCGAGATCCATATGTGGAATGGATCTCACCGTAGCATCGTGGTCAAGAGGACCGATGCATGGAGATCGAGGCAAGCACTGGAGTAGGCCAAGACGTGTCTACGTTATTTTCCGTTTTCTTTAAGTTCCTTTAACTTTTGAGAATTCTCGGATGACTCGTAATCCAATACATTTACACTATGGTCCATATTTTGAATGTAATGTAAATTACTTACTCGCTCCAATGCTCTACTCGACTACTCGCGTGAAATATTTGGAAACGTTTTAAAAAAAAAAAAATTATTCCGCCGTTTTCAAATGGGATGTTACATTTTTGGTATCGGAAAGAGTCCCGGCATTGATATGACTATGTTATTACGTACGGTATGGTAGGACAAGGGCTAGTCTATGTGGGTGTGGCCAATCGCCGCCATAGAGTTGGTGAGGTCCCCATGATAGACACTTATCTGGCCATTCTGTTCGGTTAACGGAGTTATGTTCAAATTAGCCTTTTTCAAAAACTTTGAGCACTTTTTGGAAAATGAGTATTGATATGACCTAGTGCAATGTGTAGAGATGAACGAGACAACTTCGATTTCTCGGACATCCAAAACCTCGACAATGAAGAAGCCACCCTTGACGATTTTCATTTCGTGTTAGGAAGTAATACTGACTTAACCCAACTATTAGAATCATTTTACTTGTTTGCGTAACAGTCTACAAACACTTCGAAAGAAAGGTATCTCGACCTTCCTTCACTTGGTTCAAAATTCTCAAAACCGGAGAGGAACCCACATTCGCCCGGAGACCGGGTTAGATCCACTCTCTTCTCGTTTCCCCGTGACCCGTTTTTGGGCCGGACTCACTAACGAACTGCCGGACGAAGGCCCTATTGCGGACGCTCGTATTTATCTTCGTTATCGAAAAGCATAGTGCACCGCACATGTAGAAAGAGCGAGACGGTGTAAGAAAGCCGTGGAACCATAGATAGAAGCTATATAGTATTGTATTGCTTTAAAACTCTCTAAATGCCCTGAGAGATTGTGAGATATTCTGTTAGAATAAAAGGGATTGTAGAATTTTGTATAGTTTAGGATATGACCAACGACAACGAAAACTGGAAGGCGAGTCGATTGGTAGATGGTCTGAGGTTTGAGATTCGGGAAAAGCCGGTGTCACAACAATTTCCGGATCCGATTCAAGCGGTTGAATCATGCCGTCTGGTCGAGCGTAATCAAAGGAGCTCGGGAGGATCGACATCTCAACAACAACAACAATGCAAACCGTGGCGGATCAAGTCGCGGAGGTTCCTCTCGAAGAGGACGCACCATGGAACAACTCCCGAGGTGGAGGCAAGAAGCCGTTTCAACAAGGGCAACAAGGTTATCCTGGTCACACAGGGATCCAAACTTGCCCAAAGTGCAGAAAGGACCATCCCGGATCCAGCTGTGATGGGAAGCCGATCTGCTACAAGTGCCAAAACCCGGGCATATCAGCCGAATCGTCCCGAGATTGCAGCGGTGGCAAGACCGCAGAACCAAGGTCGAGTTTTTGCGGCGGACCGATGCGGAGGCGGCCGTAGAGTCTCCAGAGATGATGCAAGGTACTGTCATTATCAACGGAAATCTACTGCAAGCATTGTTTGATATGGGTGCTAGTCATTCGTTTATTTCCTATGATTGTGCAAATCGTCTAGGAATGCATGCCTCTAGATTGTCTTATGATCTCGATAGTATCTACACCACTTGGCTTGAAATCCTTAGCTTCGATGCATGTATTAATTGTACCGTGAGCGTTGATGGACGAGTTTCGAAGTGGACCTTATCCGATTGCCACTTCATGGCATAGATGTCATACTCGGGTTAAATTGGCTAGCAACGAGCGGTGCGATGATCAACTCAGCAGCAGCAAGAAGATAACGTTCTTCGATTCACCTAGCGTAGATAAAGTTGATGTGAGCCTGAATTTTCTCTCTCGCTACGAAGGCCGAGATGCATGAAGGAGGGATGCCAAGCATATATGATCTTTTCTCGGTTAAAGCCGAAGCGTAGCTTTCACTTGAGAACATTTCCGTTGTAAACGAAGTTTCCCGACGTGTTTCGAGGATCTCACCGAGCTACCTCCTACGAGAGAAGTCGAGTTCACCATTGAATTGATGCCTGGTACAGGATCAATTTCAAAGGCGCCATATCGTATGGCTCCAAATGAGATGCAGGAGTTGAAGAAACAACTTGAAGAGCTATTACATAAGGGGTTCATCCGACCCAATGTATCACCGTGGGGAGCCCCAGGGCTGTTCGTAAAGAAGAAAGATGGAAGTTTCCGACTCTGTATCGACTATCGTGAACTCAACAAAGTAACCGTCAAGAACAAATATCCACTTCCCCGGATTGATGATCTTTTGGATCAATTATCTGGTTCCACCGTATTCTCAAAGATCGATTTACGTTCGGGATATCATCGGTTGCGAGTCAAAGACGATGATATTTCCAAGACGGCTTTCGAACCGAGATATGGGCATTATGAATTCCTTGTGATGCCTTTCGGATTGACAAATGCACTGCGGTATTCATGGATTACATGAACCGTATCTTCCGACAACACCTAGACCAGTTTGTGGTGGTGTTCATCGACGATATTCTCGTCTATTCCAAAAGTAGAAAAGAGCATGAAGAACATCTCGCGCTTAGTATTAAACATACGAGAGAGAAGCAAGCGGCTCTACGCAAAGTTGAGCAAATGCGAATTTTGGCTGCCTAAGTGAGATTTCTGGCCATGTGATATCTAGCGACGGAGTTGCTTGTTGACCCGAGCAAGGTGGAAGCGCTTCTGGACTCGGGAAGAGGCCGTAGACAGGACGAGATACGTAGTTTTCTAGGTCGGCGGGATATTACCGCAGATTTATACGGATTTCTCGCGTCTTGCCCTACCATTGACAAAGCTTACGAGGAAGAATCAACCCTTTGTATGGGGAGATGACCGTGAGGAGAGCTTTCGAGACCGAGGAGAGGTTGACTACAAAGACCAGTATTGATCATCCCGCATCCCGATGAGACATATGTTGTCTACAAAGGATGCCAAAGGGCAAGGATTGGGTTGTGTCCTAATGCAATTGGGCGAGTGGTGGCTTATGCCTCTCGTCAGCTGAAGCCGCACGAGTCGAACTATCCTACACACGATTTGGAGCTTGCTGCCATCGTGTTCGCTTTGAAGATATGGAGGCATTACCTATACGGTGTGACCGTAGAACTATACTGTGACCACAAGAGCCTGAAGTATCTCTTTGATCAAAGGGAACCGAATATGAGGCAACGTCGTTGGATGGAATTGCTTTGAAAGACTACAACCTGGAGATCAAGTATCACCCAGGGAAAGCAAACGTCGTTGCGAGATGCTCTAAGCAGGGAAGAAGGTGCAAGTATCATACATGATGATACAAGAGCAAAATTACTTGAAGATTTCGAGACCCGAATCTTTCAAACCAAATCTGCATGAATTTCAACGCACCAAGTGACGCCTACCTTGCAAATCTTTTTGTGAGTCAAGGGAGTACGACTCGAGAGATGAAGTTGATGAAGCTCGTAGACAAGATGATTGGGCAATCTCCATGCGGGAGAAGATCTTTCAAGGTGAAACCCAAGACCACGACCTTTCATCGAGTGGATTGGTCGACACAAGGGGCGCATTTACATACCGCCGCCGATGAACCGGCGGAAGATACCGGATGAGGCTCATAAGAGTAAGTACACTCGCATCCGTCCCGAATGGTCAAGATGTACCAAAACATGAAGGCTGAGTTTTGGTGGCCTGGAATGAAAAGAGACGTAACTCGACGTAGCCGGGTGTCTAACTTGCTAGAAAGTAAAGATTGAGCACCGGCGACCCCCGGTCTTTTGCAAGGACGAAACTACCGGAGTGGAAATGGGAGAATGTGACCATGGATCTTGTGGTAGTCTACCTAAGATCGTGCATCACGATACCATTTGGGTGATTGTCGACCGATTAACCAAGTCGGCACATTTCATACCCATTAGTATCCACTACTCTCCAGAACGATTGGCTGCAATCTACATCAAAGAGATCGTGAGACTGCACGGAGTCCCTAAGAGTATTATCTCTGATCGGGATACTCGATTCCAATCCCGCTTTTGGCAAGCACTACATGAAGGAATGGGTACCAAGCTGAAGTTCGGTTCGCTTATCACCCTCAAACCGACGGTCAATCGAGAGACGATACGTACGCGGAGGATATGTTTTGCGAGCATGTGCCCTGGATTTCAAAGGAAATTGGGACGAACATCTCTCACTAGCATAATTCGCGTATAACAATAGTTATCATTCAAGCATACAAATGGCTCCGTTCGAGGCTTTGTATGGGCGAAAGTGCCAATCGCCTTTATCTTTGGATGACATGCGTCTCGAAAAGCAGCTTGCTTGGACCGGATATGCTAAAAGACACCTCCGAGCAAATCGCTCTGATAAAGAAGAGACTCATTGCTGCACACAGTAGACAGAAGAGCTATGCGCAGATAAGAGGAGAAGACCGTTGAAGTTTGAAGTCGGAGACCATGTGTTTCTGAAATTATCTCCAGTAACCGGTGTCGGCAGAACACTGAAGAGAAAGAAGCTTAGTCCGCGTTACGTTGGACCATTTGAAGTGTTAGCCGAGCGAGGACCAATTGCGTATCAACTAGCGTTACCCCCGAACCTGAGTAATCTCCACGATGTTTTTCACGTGTCACAACCGAAGAAATACCTACCCAGGATCGAGATCATGTCATAGAGTACGATGATGTTGAAGTACGGCATGATAACACCTTTGTAGTCGAGCCGGAGCAAATTCTCGAACACCAGGAGAAACGGCTTAGGACTAAAACTATACCGATAGTGAAGGTGGTCCGGAAGGGTTTGTCATCAAACGAGGCAACTTGGGAAACCGAGAGTGACATGAAGGAGAAGTACCCGGAGTTTATGGCCCATAGTCTAGTTAGTGTAGATTAAATTTCGAGGCGAAATTTTGTTTAAGGGGGAGAAAATGTAATAATCTTGGGATTTTAGCAAATCTGAATTCGAGATAAAGGAAAATTAATGAATATTTTAATAAAGTAAATTCATGACATAAAACTGTTATAGAAAATTGTTATAATTATAGAGTAAATTGTCAAAAAAGTTCCGGAAAATCGATGAAACGGAGAATGATTAAAAATGATATAATGGTGATAAAAATAGTCTAAAAATATTATGATAAATACTGAAAGATCATGAAAAATTATGAGAAAAATATGGAAGTGTTATCCCTAATTATGAGAATTTAATAAATTATTTAAGAGGAAATAACATGAAGAAAAGGTTAAAAAGCATTTCGTAACCATAAAGTAACCCGATGAGGTAAACATTTTTAATATTTTACATAGGATATAAAATGACAATATCGATAAAAGTTTGTAAGATAACAATATACTGTAAATTAGTAAAGATAAATATATGAAGAAACCTGATCCTAAAAAGATCACTAAACGAAGAAATTAGGTCTCGATTAAGCCCTAACGAAGGCAGGGTAAAACGGGAATTTTTGGTAAAAAATATTATATTTTTAAAAAATGGAAAAAATTATAGAAAAATAAATAAATCTGAATTTTAAAATTAAGGGGACGAAATTATTGGTATTTTTAATTAAAAAGAATTGTTTAAATAATTAAAATGATAATTAGAATAAAATAATAATATAATGCGGTGAGTCGGCTTATAAAGAGATCGAGGGAAAAGTTAGAAATAAATTCTACAGGTAAAACCAGAGGTAAAATTATTTTCAGACTGATCAAATTAAGAACAAGTGAATTTTTACACGAAGAAAGAATTTACCGTGCGTTGTTTCCGCAACCGAAAACCCTAATTTCAAATAAGACGAAAAGTTGATCGGATAGAGTAGAGTCGATAGGCAAAGTGAGAACCTATAGAAACAATTGCGTCTTTTTAAACACGAGATTAAGTTAGGCAACAACCGGACGTTTTACGATTCGGTGAATTGTTGTCCGGAAGTTGGTTTTATCGGAAGCGATTTCCGTAATCGACGCGTTTGTCCGAATATCTTCCGACGCACCGGAGAATACCTGGATATGATCAAAAAGAGGATCCAAATAGATAATATGAAAGAGGATGAAAAGATCTTCAAAGTTACACGCCCGGATTTTTGAGTTTCGCGAAATCGCGCGAAACGGACACCGACGGTAGCTTTATCGGGCCGGAGGCCATAAAGCAAGAGCCATCATGGATGACAACTCATCCATTGACTTTAGGGCTCTTAGATTTCGATCTTGACCATGGATGGCCAAGAGTGTTTTGTCCTCAAAAATGCGATCCAACCGCTAAATCCGATCCAAGACTTTTGTGGAAATTCCCACCTTGTCCCTATTTTTCTCTATAAATAGCAAGCTCTCTTGCTCTCATTCTTCACACCAAAATTCAGATCCTAGAGAGAGGTTCTAGAGAGAGAAGCTCTGGAAAAAATTGTGCCTTAGCTCCGAGTAAGTTCTTCCGTCCTTAGTTTTTAGTTTCCGTAGTTCTTTCTTTCGTAGTTATAGTAGAACCGTTGTTTTGATCTAGGAAGTTTCGAATATATTCCTATGCTTGTTTTTATGCCTCATTGCATTGAAAGATGCCCGACGAGGTAAAAACATAGTGGGGATAATTTTGAAATGGAATACGGTCAAAGTAACGAAGTTACGCGAAATTCCGCCAATTAGGGGTAGTAAGGGCAAAATGGTCTTTTTCACCTAAAATGCCCGTTATGCTGCCAAATATTCATAAGTGTGTTATTATTCTGATTAGAATACTTCCGACGTCGAACCGCGTCGAAATTTCATCGTTCCGCCGTTTGCCGCCGTTTTTAGCTTTTTTACGTACGCCGTCGAAAAGTACCATTTTAGCCTAAGAGCCGGATATCTCGCAACTAAGGTACGGACGCGTACTGTAACCCTAACTCTATGCTGCTCATATACTTTTGCGTTATAGATACGTTCATAGACTGAGGTTCTGTTGAGAATCGTCAGAGATACGTACAGCTTTACCCACGGATTATAGTATTGGTAATGCCGTTTGAGTTATTCCTAGCGCCGAGGACACGTTGTGGCGTGGCACTTTGGATATGTGCGTAGAACTAGTCGAGAGAGACTTTACATACCGCTTTGTGCTTATGTTCGTCCATGTTATTGATCATACATCTCGCCGTTTGCTTTTGTGATGATATGCTTGTATCGAAATGAATATCTCTGTACGTATCTTGTTTTATTTGAGCATAAGGTTAACCGCTACCGAGATCCATATGTGGAATGGATCTCAGCTGTAGCATCAGGGTCAAGAGGACCGATGCATGGAGATCGAGGCAAGCAGCTGGAGTAGGCCAAGACGTGTCTACGTTATTTTCCGTTTTCTTTAAGTTCCTTTAACTTTTGAGAATTCTGGATGATTGTAATCCAATACATTTACACTATGGTCCATATTTTGAATGTAATGTAAATTACTTACTCGCTCCAATGCTCTACTCTGACTACTCTGCGTGAAATATTTGGAAACGTTTTAAAAAAAAAAATTCCGCCGTTTTCAAATGGGATGTTACACTCCCTCCGGTCCTAATTATAGGAACACATTTTGGAATTAGTTTTGGTCCTAATTATAAGAGCAATTTTTAACTTTTGTCAATTTTTTTCCTATAATACCCCTATTTATACTTTCTTAATAATAATTAAAGACAACAATAATTTAATAATACACCTATATATTTTATAAAGTAAATAATGTTTGCAACTCATTAATATTATATACACCTCAATTGTATATTTTTTTATAAAATAATTTTGAGCAATTTTTGTTATATTTTTCACATATCACCCCTACTAATACTTTTTCCACAATAATTAATTTAACGACACGCTTATATTCTATCAAGTGAGAGATTCTACTTTATTTTTTATTTTTAAATAAAATCATTTTAATATTATTTTAAAATATTTTTGTAACTATCAGATTCTACTGAGGCCACATAGTTGTAACACCCCAAATTCCGTAGCATAAATTGTGCCGGTTGGCACTTGGTTTTAGAAAAATCGTCAGAGTTTCAGGTGCTACAGCTCAGCGTAATGCGGAAATGGAGAGCATGTACTAACAAATTGGACAACGAGTAACTGATATAAAATACTCAGACATATGCTGATGCCTGACGTATACTGGTATATTAAAAATTTCCCGAAGGAATATTCATGTGATACAATATTACAAAACTTTATAATTACAACTCTTCCATGTAACTATACCCTCTTCAACCAAGCCTTAGGTAGACTTGGTGCATAGAACCTAACTCAGTTAAATCATCCCATTTGGCCAGGCTGGGTAAGGTCTAGTGGAAGTCTCCCCGATGTTAACGGCGACTGATTGACTGAACCGCATAGACGACCCTTTCTAGTTTAAGCACCAAATGATATGAAGTAACCTTATTAGTTTCATGCCATAAGGTGGGTTCTATTAACCTTCTTTCTGTATTTACTTTGACCGGTGCCTCCTCACGGCTCCGTTCATCGGCGTCCTTTTACGGCTCCATCCACTGGTTCTTCTCTGATCCATGATCCTTCCCTGACTATTAGTTAAGACTGAGGTCCAATGCCCATCGGACCCCAGGTAACTGTTAACCTCATGTTTATGTAACAATATATGTATGACAGGTATTCATGACATTTCAGCAATAATCAGTACAAAAGCCCATAACAGATGTAGTAAATACATAATTATATATGTAAGGCAATAACAATACACAGCCCCTAGCAGTATGTTTGTTATCCCAGTCTGCATGATCTACTAGTGCCACGATGTATAGTCGTGTCCTCAGCGCTAGGAAAACTTTCTACGGTATTATTAAAACCATAACCCGTGTATATCTGAATGTATAATAAAAGATCTAAGACAGAGTCTTAGTCTATGGATACGACTATCATATATAAACATACTATAAGCATCATAGTCAGTGTTACAGTACGTCGCGAACGTACCTTCGTTGACGTTTTCCGGTACGTTTTGACGGTAGGCGATCACAGATATCCTATAAGGGTAATATCGCCTCTATTAATTCCCAAATATTATTTCAAAAGATATTTTTTCTATATAAGACCATTTTACCCCTGGATTAATTATTTTCAACTTAATCCCATTTTAATTGCTTAAAAACGCTATTATTCAATAAATGGGTTGATTTTTCACCTAACTTTGAAAAATCATAATTAATTCTATAGAACTCGGAATGAGGATCCGTAAAATTCCTCGGAATCCTTAGGATGTCTAATTTTAATAAAAAATATTGGTTCACACCCAGATTTCATAAAAAATTCCCCGTTTTCGTAATTCCAACCTCTGCCCAGAATTTTTCAGAATTTCATAGCCCATTTTGTAGAATTTGTATCTCCTAGCACAAAACTCAAAATGACATGCTATAGGTATATTTGGAAAGCTCTATATGTCTAATTTCAACATGAATGTTTTCAGAATTTTGGCATAGCATCTTCAACATAAGATACCAGCGTTTTTGAAATAGCTTTCAGAAGTCGCTAACCGACAAATTTTCGCCAGAGCTTCGCTACTTTGACCATAATCTTCCAAAAATTTTGCTATAACTTCTTCTTCATCATTTTTTCGAAATAAAGACAACGGTAACCATAAAAACATGAAAATAACACTATAATTGGAAGATTATGAATCAAAACAACATCTAAGCTATAAATCACAAAGCTAGGGTATAAGAACTTACCTAAACTCGCTTCTTTGCCTTCCCAAAGCTTCTCACCCTCACTTTCTCTCTTGCTATTCGGTTAATACCAGCTTGCTCTTACTTGTGAATTGGTGAGGAATAATGAATGCACTAAGTCTCTATTTATAGCAATTCCTTGGTTAACTACCTAGCAACTTTAATTCAATCTTAACCCTTGATCTTAAACTTCTCAAAGAAGTTTTAATCCCACCCTTTTAACCCCCTTAAACCGCCACCTACTTCCCCTTGTTTTCTCTTCATCTTTTCTTCCCAACTCGCTAATTTAGTTAGATGTAAGTTGGTGCTTTTCTTCAAGATCCATTTCCACTTTTGGAATCACAATTTTATGACTTGATTTATGGTCTTTTAAAATTTTTAAATCACAATAGTATGAATCTCAAAAGTTTATGAAAATCACTTTTAAAACAACTATGTTCAAGCTTAAATTATGCTCATTCATAATATCTACTTATATTTATTCTAGGATCAATGAATTTCAAGATATGATTTATTTTCTATTTGGTTCTCATTCACTTATGTCTTGAATTTATCCTAATGATTTTTATCTTATCTTTAATTAATTTATCACTAATTACATAAGCTTACATCACTTTTAACCCCTAAAGTCTTCTTTAATTAAAGCTTTGATTATGACACTTTAGCTTTTCACTCTTGCTTCTTCTTTAACCTAAGAAACCGTCCCACCCTTCCCATTTATTCCTTTCAATTTGTCATCATCAACTATGCCCCATTAGTCTTCTTTATCCTCTTCCCTTTTGCCTTCAAAGTCCTCTTGAATTTATGTTTGATTAGGACATACATAGTTAATATCTTTGATTTTATTTGCTTCATCTTTCTCACAAACCACCCCTCCCCCTAATTTAACTTTAATTTGCATTCCATTTCATCTTAATTTGCCTTAAAAGTCTTTGCCATTAATTACTTGATTGTGATGTTTAATTGGGTAATTATAATTAAAAATTTCACTCTTCTTTTCTCTTCTCAAAACCGACTTCACCTTCTTCAATTCACTCTTGGATTTGTGTTTTATTTGTCTCACAAAAGCCATGATAAAATTCTCTTATTGATTGATTTTAAATTTCACAAGGATTAGGCTTTATGAAATCAATTCTAGAACCTTTAGATTAGCCTTTTTAAATTTAATCCAAGCTTTTGATTTTGGGTTGGACAAATCTAAACACTATTAGTGATATTTGTTAGTGATTTAGGATTAAGGATTAATACAATTTCTTAACCCTTTTAATTAGTAATTTTTGCCACTTTAATTAATCAAGGGGGAATTAATTAATCTTTGTTTAAATATTGCTAATATAGTGTTTTAGGGGTTTTTAGGCTTAATTGCCATAATTTGATAAGTTTTTAAATTAATCTTGATGATTAAAAACTCCTTGTATACTAATCTTGGCCTTTAAATATCCTTTGGATATTAATCAAGTTGATATATTCTTAATTATTACCTTTTTAAATTAATTATTAATTAATTTCGAAAATTACAAAAATATTCCAATTATTGCAATTTTAATTGCCCAACAATTGTTGATAATTTTCTCTAATTGATTTAGGTATTTAGATGACATTTAATCACTTTTATAACATAAATAAGACTTATTCTTAATTATGTAAATCTTAGGGTATTTTATGATCCCTAATAGAGTTTAAGAATTTTAGCCTTTGGTTATTCTAATTCTAGGAAAGAATTTACCTAGAAAAATAAATAAATATAATAAGAAAAATTGAGACCACATATTTACCTATTTCAAATAGGTAATATTCAAGCAAATAGAATATTTAAGGCATTTTATTTATTTAAATATAATATTTAAGATAAGTAATTTTCCGGGTATTACATTTCTCCCCCCGTTAAATAAAATTTCGTCCTCGAAATTTGCTCTACCCCAACTAGACTTCTAGTCTACAATTTCATAATATATCTACCATAGCTTTTCCCAAATTGTTTCATTCGGAAAAAATCCCTTTCGCAACTAACTTTACAACCGGGATACTCCTATCTCTAAGTTACTTCTCTTGAAAACGAGAATTCGTTTCGGCTTGACTATAAAGATATTTTGTATTTCGATACTTCGTACTCTATCACATGATCACAGTCTAGATGATATTTCTTCAACTGAGAAATATAAAAAATGTTGTGAAATTCATTAAAGTTCGGGGGTAAAACTAACTGATAAGTATTTGATCCATTCCTTCACTAACATCTCGAATATGCCTATGTAATGAGGCACTCGACTATTTTTATCATAACCTTCAATGATTCATAATGATAACGAAATTCTAACTAAATAAGACATATTTCATCACAACAACAAAAAGAAAAGAATTCTCACGATTGTCTGAGACTTGTATAAAATATTTAGAAACGTGATCAATCATATCTGGCCTAAGGAAATTTTCGCTCTGATAGTTCCGTTGAGCATATTAGTGATTTATACTTTTGTCTGTATAAGGCTCCAAACGGTGCCATCTCGATTGTTTTTAACAAAAAAATTCGAAAGATAGGCTTTATCGGGTGTATTTACAGTTTTCAGGGAATTTGATTTGACAGGATTAAGTCTCCATAATACTCAAAGCAAACATGATAATCACTAACTATATGCGTAGAATAGTTCAACTTGAGAGGCTTCAACTGACAAGAGGTGTAAGTCATCACGCTGTCCTGCTGCAACAAGACATATCCCAATCCATACCTATTGGTACCACTACAGACTATATAAAATCTACTTGGATCTGGGATAACCAATTATTGGTGCTATAACCAACTTCTTCCTCAGTCTATGTAAGCTCGTCTCAAAGTCTTTGTTCCACACAATGATTAAATTTTTACTTGTGAGTTTTGTCAATGGTAAGACAAGTTACGAGAAATTCTATATGAATCTACGGTACTATCCCGCTAGACCCAAAAACTAAATATCTATATCACTATCTCTGGCTCTTTTTAGTCCAGAACTGCTTCCACTTTACTGAAATTAACAACAACACCGTCGCGTGATAGAACATGGCCCAGAAAGTTTATTTCTTGGCAGCCAACACATAGGTGGATATTAAAAGAAAGTTAGGATAAATTGTTGATAACGACCTTCTCCTATAATGAAAATTTTTTTTTTGCAAGAATGTTTTGAATTTAATGGTCTATAAATACCATATATTTTATGAATATTTACATCACGCTGATATTATATTTATTATGTTTTTACTAGTAAAATTTAGTTCATCCAGGTATGCTAAAGATATTATGAAACTAAGATTTGGTTATTTTCATACTAACTTTTCCCTTGTTTCTTTTTTCCATAATGCAAGTGGGTATATTCATAGCTTAACATACCTAGAAGATATGTTATTTGAATACATTTTGACAGGTTATTGATGACATCAAGCATAGTTAGGCTAAAAAGGAGATATGCTCAAAAACCATTGTAAATAATCCACTTGAGAAATCAACATACTAAATTAGCGTCTAAAACAGTTGATCAAACCAACTTGGGTGTGATTATTTATTAGTGTGATTTGGGTCTTTGTCCAAGTCTCCGTTGGTGATGGCGGGAGTGAGTCAAGCTTCGGGCGATGGTCGAGCCCTTACTCGATGAGGGCGAAGATTGCTCAACATCAAATCTCTTGAATATGAATACTTGGAAGAGCAGATGAACCCTAAGAGCGATCTTTTTCTTCAGTCCAATCCAGTCTATGCCCTAATTCCAGTTCTTATCCACCATGGCAAACCGCCATCTGCGAATCCCTCATCATAGTCCAATACATCGACGAGACTTGGTCCTCTGGCCCCTCAATCCTCCCCGCCGATCCTTATGATCGCTCAATCGCTCGATTTTGGGCTGATTATATCGACTACAAGGTAAAGTTTCTTTTCTTGAGAAAAAATTGAATGTTTTTTTTCCTGATCCATTTCTGGGTTTATAAGAGTTGTTTCTGTAATTGTGATAGTGGTTTCCCTCAATGAATCGGGAGATGAATAGCGAACCATGAAAATGGAAACAGGAGATGAATAATGAACCAACGGTGTTAAATTTTTGGTAATGGAATTGTGCTCATTTTAACTTTTAAATAGTTTGTTGGTATTTATGGTCAATGTAATAGTTAATTGTGTTGGACGCTCCTAAGCCAATAGTTTGTTGGCCAAATCACACCTTAACCCTAGTTATTTGAGTTACCTATTAGGCTATTAATGGCATAATACCAAGTAAAAATTAAAATTCAGCATTGTGCTTGGTACAAGGTGAGATGGATTTCGGGGCTCAATAAGGCTGAGGAATACCTCTAGACAATACCAAGTAAAAATTGAAATTCAGCATTGGTTGTGTTTGGGTCCACGTTATATTCAAAGTTGCAGGCCAAATATAGAGAAAAAAGTTCAGAAGTGTTTCAGTTAACAAAAACGCCCGTATAAGTGTGTTTGGGTTGGCATTTTCGTTATTGGGCTTTTTGCATAAACGCCCATTTTTTTTTAAAAAAAAAAGCTCCCCCTCTAGCTTTTGGGCCAATGAAACGCAGCATTTTGTGGGGCCCATCTGTTTTTTGACGCAGACTGAGGAAGAGAGAAGGAATGAGCAGTTTTCTTTATTTTTGTGGGCCCATTTTCTGAGCCAAATGGGAGAAAGGGAGAGAGAAGGGAAGGAAAAGAGGGAGAGAGAAAGCGGGAAGTTATAGTGAATTGGAACTTTCTTTTGTTAATTAAGAACTTTATTTTTTTTAATTGATGACAAAAAATTAATAAATCATGATTTATTGGATTATATATTAGTTTATTAGTCAAACTAATTAATTTGAAGAAAAAAACAAGAATAAAAATACTCTTGAGTAATTTAATTAGCTTGTTGAATCTCTCAAAAATTGTCAATTTTTTCTTATATTTAGGTTCAGGGGGAGTATTCAATAAAATTCATACATTTTTTAGTCATTTTTCATCTCAATTGACTTTTCAAATAATAATCCAAACACTTATTAGTTTAGAAAATATCTACTTCTGCAAAAAGCCAAACAGGCAATCCAAACACAAATCATATTTATAACCTGATTTTTTTTCCTACCAAGCTACAAAAGTCAGATAGCTTTTAAGCCACCGTTCCTACTGCCAACTCAAACAGACCCATTATGTTCGGTACGAAAAAGTTTAGGACGTTGAGGTGGATTTCAGGCTCAACATGGCCAACGCATACCTTTGGGCTTTGGACCATACGATTCCCACTGCACGCTAATAAACAATTTCCACTAAAGAACCCCTCGTCCTTGAACTCAACTAGCAAAAGGGTTGGACATTCTCACCAAAGGGAGGGGGTTCGATCCTGGAGTTGGTCAAGGCGCTGGGGGAGACATCTTAACTCCTAGGTGCCTACGTTAACGTCGGAGGGTAATAGACTACTCGCTCTGCTCAACATTGGTATCACCTAGGAGGAAGAGAGATTTCGCCCTGCTCTTAGATTGTGGGTGAACCCAATCCCTTTCCTAAAATTTTATTATTAAAAAAAAAATCGACTAAAGACAAAACCAGGTTCAATAAATGAATGACATAGCATGAAAATGCCCACATAAATAACTAAATTTCAAATATTTCTAATCTCATCCACAAGTATACAAGTTTTTAGGGGCGTGGGCGCGCAGAAAGATATGAATCATTAAACAAAACTTCAAAGCAAATTGTGACATTTTAATGAAATCTAAGAGATAAAGTTTACAATGCCCACTTCCAATGGAAGGTTCCACTTATAAAAGTATACAAGTTGAAATATCAATAGGTAATGAAAAAATAAAAATAAAAAGCACCTCATCAGTCCAAAATAGAAGGGAGCAAAACAAAAACACAAAAACATAAAATGCAGGGTAAACAGATAGAAGAGCTAGATAACTCCCACTAATTGTGGATATTTCGAGTAATATCATCAAGCAAGAGACCCCAAGACCATAACTGGACAATCCCATCACCTATATGGGGTAGAAGATGAATATGGCCTGGAGAGAGAATAGTAAACAAGGATAATTGAATAGAAAGTTGTTTTACAGCCCAAAATTAAAGAGGGAACTCCATCTCAATATCATAATACAAGAAACCATTCCACGGCCAAACTGATACAATACTTTCCACGTGATTGTAAATTCTATTAACAGGGCCACAATAAGGAATAACCAACCTCTTGAATTCATTAGTAGTGAGATTTATCAAATATAGAACACTTCTTCCTTCTTCAATATACTCTTTGTAAAGTGATGGTTTGCAAACAATAGCATTGCTCCAAATAGTTGTCAAATCTATCGAGATATTACTAGTATATCTTTTAATCCGCCTCCATGTGTTTCCAGATGCACATGTTTCCTCATTAAACACCCACAAATCAATCAAATCAGGTGAACCTATAACCGGAATGTCAGAAATTAGGGCTAGTTTGTTATCATAAACACTAAGCATTGCATCATTCTCTAACTTGGGCATTGGTATCACGGTAAACACTTCCTGAGCTATGTCAAATGAAACTACAACCTTGACATTATCTTTACCAAGATCATCCTCATCCTCATCCTCAACCTCAACCTCAACAACTATGCATTGTACATCATTATTAACACCTAGCTTTGCCCCAAGCCAAAATATGGCTCCATTAGCCGACACATGGCTAGAATTAGAATTCAATGAAACTTTCTTTAAGTTCTCAAGACACATTCCCTTCCATGAACCTCTATTCAAAGAAAACACTTCAGCTCGAGAAATCTCATCATTATAAGGAGCATAAATTCTTACTATCTTGTAATCATTAACAATTGGACTAAATCCAAATCCTGTGACGCGTGGAAAAAGGTCATCAACAATGCCTTGAGGAAGATCTCTGATTGCTGAAGTTGCAGGATTCCATAATGAAAGCAAAGAAGGAATGCGCTGATTGATTTCAACACAAAGCAGGCCATTACAGGAACCAACGATCCTAGCACCCTTCAAGCGAGGGATCGAATGAACTTTACGGACTTGCAACTCGGAATCCAACAGACGCAAGCAACAGCACCAAGGTTGATGATTACATTCAAAAAGAAGAGAAGGGATTTGATGACAAAACTGTTGTTGAAGGTGGTCCGCAATAAAAGATGAATTTTTCAAGAGAATCTTCCAATCTTTACACACAGATCGAAATCGGATTAGGGATTTTGCCGGAAGTCGTTTGAGAATGTTTTTGATGATATCACGAGGAAAATATGGCACGTCGCTATCCATTGCCTTTATGATACTCGGCTCAACAGGATTCCCAGAGGAAAGCCCTAGCAATCAAACGAACCTATTAGCGATTTCTGTTTAAAATAGTGGAGGGTAGGTATGGATCGCTAGTTTATCGCGATGGATTCGCTATTTCTGGTAACCAATTCAATTACTCCCTCCGGTCCTAATTATAGGACATATTTAACCGATTTTGGGGAGATTAAGGAGAGGAGTTAAATTAGTTAATTTTACTCATTTTCTTAAAATGCCCTCATATAAATTTAAAATGACATAAGTAAAAGTAAATGAACAACCCCTACCACATATTTCTCTAACCTAAAATTTTTCTTTCTACACGCTTTCTAATTAAAATAATGGTTTTTTCTTGTACATGTATATATATATGCGAATATATATGTATATTATACACACACTTATATGTGTGTGTACATATATTTAGACACACATAAACACACACATATTTATATATATCTGTATACACACACATATTGACAAACACACAAAGATATATGATATACATATATGTACACATACACAAAATACATATATGTATAAACACACAATATATATATATATATGTGTGTGTGTGTGTACACACACATATATATTGACAAACACACACAAAGATATACATATATGCACACACATAGACACACAAATATACATATATCTATAAACACATACACATATTTATATATATCTGTACACACACATTGACAAACACACACAAAGATATATATATATATGTATATATATATATGTACACACACATAGATACACAAATATACATATATGTATACATATATATGTGTGTCTATATATTTGTGTGTAGACACACTCACATATATCTGTGTGTGTAAATGTGTGTCTATATATATATATATATATATATGTATGTATTGAAAAATTAATATCAACTGATTAATAAATAAATTAAAATCCAACAATTTAAAAGTTTTACTTACGATAAAAAAGTCTAGGCATCAACATACATATACTCACCAAAAACTAAATACACTTGAGAGAATAAAATAAGGGTATTTTAGGAAGAAATTGACAAAAATTAAAATATTATCTTATAATTAGGACCAAAACCAACTCTCAAATGTTGTCTTATAATTAGGACCGAAAGGAGTATATCTTTAAAATTTTAAAAGAAAAATATTCAAACCACAACTATTTTGTCTTAATTACAAAATACTCTTTTCTATTTTAAAAACTCATATAAATCTTGTGAGCATCTTCATATAGATTTTATGAGCATCTTTGGCAACAAGTTGTAAGGGGCATATCTGATTTTGATTTCCTATCTCGAAAAAATCAAGTTCTTCGCAACACTTATTCCCTTCCATGACCCTCTACTTAGCGAAAACACGTATACTCTATCAACAATATGATCAAGCACAGCATAAGTTCTTACTATCTTGTAATCATTAACAATTGGACTAAACCCAAATCCTGTCACGCAATCACCCAACTCAAATAATCCTGTCATGTAAACACCCGAAATGTCAATTTTAATTCTCTGTCCAGGAACACGTCTCACAGCCTTAGTCGCAGGATTCCACAATGCAAGCGGATCTTTCTTATGGGTTCCAACAAGAAGTAGGCCATTGCAGGAACCAAGCACACAATCACAATCACCGCCTAAGGATTCAATCAAAGGTGTTTTCGGAACTACACGAAATTGCAACCGACAATCCAACAAACGCAATGGAAATTGATTTGACAAAATTTCAAAAAGAAGAGAAGCATTTCGATGAGTGGATTGCTGAAGGTGGTCGGCGATGAAAGATGGATTTTGTACGAGATTTTTCCAACGTTTACACACACATTGAAATCGGATTAGGGATTTTACCGGAAATCGATTTAGAATGTTTCTAATGACTTCTTCTGGAAGATACAGTATATCTCTATCCATTCCCGTCCGCTTCATGATGCTCGACTCGAACCAATTTCTCAGACGTAGTAATTTGGAATAAGAACATTTTGTTGACATATGCTAACTGCTCTAAAATTTTATTTGATTTTGGATATAAAGCAAAGATGTTACTCTTCTCGTTGATCCACTTGGATCCAACTAGTAATTATAGACCACACCAATTATAAATCTCATCATATGATACCACTTTCCATACAAGTTACAAACATAGCTTTAAATTTCGACACTTTAAATTATTCTGTTCAAATTATCACAACTTGCAATTTATTAATTCTCATATTTTTCCAACTATTAGACTGAAAAATTATACGCGATACTAGGAATCAATTGTAATACACAAAGAAGCACTGTTCAATTTTATGAATTTTGCAAGGGGCCAAGCCCCAAAATAGAACTTAAGTCTCTAATTCGTTATATACAAAATATGATTCAACAAAGCATATTTTAAAAATAATACTTTAAAAAATACATCTGTGTAGAAATTTACAAAGAATTTTGGTATGAGTCCATAGTCATAGAAATCACAAATAAAATAACATCATTATAGAAGTGATTGATATGAGCTTATCAGTCATATGAAAGTAAACCTGATATGTGATTACCATCAAGCTTAGAGATCTAACATGTGTTTGTAAGTTCTTAGAAATTCTTATTTCAAGATTTTATGGATGTATTTTGGCTTACAAAAATATCGATTCTAAGAAGTAAGAAGAAAGCTAAAGAAGTTTTCCCACCTTTCATCCATTGAAAGTCAAAGGAGCTCACATTTAAAATTTCACAATCGTCCAATGTTCATCATAACAAGTGACAACATTTATATTTTTTTTCAAGCAGCCAAAAATGTAAGATAAAAACAAAGACGATATAACACCAATATGTCACATGGACAAATCCCAGATCATCCATACACCAACAATTATTATATGTGTGTGTGTGTGTGTGTGTTCGTTCTTTAAAGAAAACGATTTGATAGGGTAGAAAGGTTTAATAAGTAACTTTCACTAAAGACTAGAGCAGTTCCAATGACATGGCATAAAAATGGCCACACAAATAACTAAATTTCAAAAAATTTCCAATGGTTTGGCCGCTTAGGGGGGCAGCGCGCAAACATAACAAAACTTCAAAACAAATAATGACATCTTAATGAAATCTAACAAGTTAATGTTAATAATGCCCACTTCGAATGGAAGGTTCCACTTCTAAAAATGCTTCAGTTTAAAACATCAAAAGGTAATGCAAAAATGAAAAAGCATTCATTTGTCCAAAATAGAAGGAAGCAAAAAAGATATAAAATACCGCGTTAACAAATAGAAGAACTAGCTAAATCCCATCAAATATGGATATTTTGAGTAATATCATCAAGCAAGAAACCCCAAAACCATAACTAGATAACCACATCACTTATGGCTACAGATGATGAATATGGAAAGGAGTAAAGTAAACACAGATATTTGAAAAGAAAGGGGTTTTAATTTAAGGCAACGACAGAGAAAAACAGTTACTTTCATAGACTCTCAATCTCATACAATGTAATAAATCAATGCAGGGGCGGAGCCACACTTGTCCAGGTGTGTGCAAGTGCAGACATAAACTTTAAGAAGAATCTATATACTTTTTGAAGGAATCTTATGACAACTTATGTAGGTGGTATGGTTGGTTATCACTCAAAACTCACCCCTAGGGTCCCTAGTTCGATCCTTGCTCAAACACTTACATTCTTTTTCCTTGTTTTCGTTTCTTTCCTGCCAATGTCCTTGGATCCGTTCAAGTTCTTTAATTATTACCATAGAGACATATTCATTTATTCATTTTTTATAATTTTTATATGTGATAATTGAATATTTCATACACTTCTTTTTATCTCTTGATTAATAATTTAGGACTCTTTAGTTAATAAATAATGGCTTTTATACTTATTTGGGCTTTGGGCCTTTTATTATGTTTTAGCCATTTTTAATAATAAAATTCCAGTTTTATATTGCTTTACTATTCCTACCATAACTCTTGAACTAGACATTGGATTTGCCTCATTTTTGTTTCATATTTCAGATGATTCAGAGAGCTACAATTCTTATGAAGACATGAAGGGCAAATTCGGACAAGAGGGCGGTCGATTTTGGAGCCGAAGTCGGAATTTTAATTGGGCTTGAATTTGTAATTAAAACCCGTTTATTTTATTATTTTTTGTTTTGGGCCTGAATTGGATTGGAGCCCCATTTTCATTTTTCCATTTTAGGTTAAGTGTGGCAGCAGCCAAAACATATTGATTCACGTTTTTAGACTTTGGTGGATCAAAATAGGAGTTTTCAAATTCTCTCAAGTGTTCTTCATGTTCTTCGTGTTCTTCGCGTTTTTCATCTTTTCTTCTCGTTTTGCTTAGCCATGCTCGGCTAAGTTTCTATGGTTAACCTATGGATTGAGGGTTCCAAAATCCAGAGGACATGCGCTTCATTCGGTAACTGAATCGTCTCGTTTATTTTAATCGGATCCGATTATAATTGCGGATTAGGTATTAGATTTAATACCTAGATTGATATCCCAAGGACATAGGTTGGACCGGGTTCGAGAGAGCGTTGTGCGATCGCACAAATGAGCTCGCCACGTGTTCGATCAAATGCTAGACGATCGTCTAGTCGAGGGAATATCTAGACGAACGCAGAGATCTCGGTTTGTCCAGAATCAATCATGAGTTTGATTATTATCTGTTTGTCCGATGAAGGTTATGGAATCTCAATTTTGGGTTAACTGTTTTTAACCATTTTAATCTGTTTCGCATCTGCATATTTTGTTCTCGTTTTAGTTTAATTTCTTTTTCAATCTTTAAATCAAAAACCCCAATTTGTTATTATTCTTTTCGTTGTTCGTTTTGCCGATTTAAACCCACCGCAAATTCCTTGAGAGAAACGACCCAGGTTACATTATACCGCAAATCTTTTTCTAATATGGTATTTTGGGAGATCACGGCAAATCTCTATTGAAAATATGGCGCGCCGCTAGCACGGGGAATTCGCATCGGTTTCATTAAGCAACATGTAAATAACAGTTTTCGGTGGTTCGGGTGACTGACGACGAAAAAATTTTCTGATCCAGATCACTCAAACCAGGTTTTATTCACAAGGAATTGGGCATTTTAAACAAGAATCACTCTCTTTGGGAGTGAGGTCTGCCCTATTTTCCCCAAATTCCAACGTTTAGACCACTTTTTCACTGTTTTAAGTTTCTATTTTGTGATTTCTACTAGGTCAATTTTTTTGGAGTATCTCCGAATGAGCTAAAATTTTTCCAGGCCATAGAAAATGGCCTATCTCACTTGGCACATCGAAAATCTTTGATTTTCCATGTGGTATGCTCCGTTTTGCCAAATTCCATCGTTTAGACCACTTTTTCATTTTTTTGAAGTTTTTTTATTTCATTTTTGGGTTCCCCAATGGTCTAGGAGTTGCCCTGTCCAAGTCCCATAAATTTTAAAAATCATTTGATACTGTTTTGGACTTGTTTTGGTCAAATTCCAACATAGGTTTTAGCTTTTTGTGTTTTTGTTTGTGTGTCATCTTAGTGTTTCTTACTTTTTACCACTAGTAGTGGCATTTTTGTAATTCTGATTTTTTGGTGGCATTTTCGTAAATTCTGATTTTCTTCAAATTCTGCCTTGTTGCATGAGTACTAGGAGTACTATTAATCCAGAAGACTTGTTGCCACTTGATCCCGAAATAGAAAGAACAATTCTTACCGCTAGAAGAATTGTTAGGCTAAGTCGTGGGATTGATACTGAATTTGACATTGAACTTGAGTCTGATTGTGTCCATTCTGTTGATCTTGACTCTGATAGTCTTGTTGTTTTCACTGATTCTAGTAGCAATTTTGCTAACTCAGAAATTATGGCAGAAGAGCAAGCAGCTCGTCCCACTTTGAAAGAATTAGCTACCCCTGATGTGGGCAATCAAAATTTGTGTATTCGATATCCTGAACTTGCTGCTAACTTTGAATTAAAATCTGGTCTTATCCATTTGTTGCCCAAGTTTCATGGTCTTGCAGGTGAATGTCCTCACAGGCATCTAAAGGAGTTCCATGTGGTATGCAACACAATGAAACCTCAAGCAATTGATGAGGACCACATTAAGCTGAGAGCTTTCCCATTTTCCCTAGATGGCGCGGCTAAGGATTGGCTATACAATTTGCAACCAACATCTCGTCGGGAGTTGGGATGATATGCAAAAGTTATTCCTAGTAAGGTTCTTTCCTTCCTCAAAAGCCATTGCTATCCAGAAGGAGATTACTAGTGTTAAACAAATCAATGGGGAGACCATGTATGAGTATTGGGAGAGGTTCAAGCGATTGTGTGCAAGCTGTCCACACCACCAGATTTCAGACCAACTCCTAATTACATATTTCTATTCCGGTTTGTTACCGATGGATAAAAGCTTCGTGGATGCATCCAGTGGTGGGGCCTTAGATGACAAGACACCTGAAGAGGCCCGAGAGTTGATATCTACTATGGCTGCTAATTCTCAACAATTTGGCACCAGGGCCAATGGTACTCCTGTTTACCAGATTCAAACACCTTCGGTCCAGTACGATTCTCAGAGATTGGAGAATAGACTTGATGATCTGACTTCCCTTGTGAGGCAATTGGCGGACCCGACAAGACAATCTTCCCCTCCTCGATTGGGTACTCTTTTGGGTTCTATTTCGACCCTTGTCATTCTACGATTCTTGCCCTACTTTGCATGATCCCGCTTATCAAGACCAATCGGTAGCCGCAGAGGTGTTTTTCCAGAAAGCCACAATACCACCACGAATAATGCTTATTCTAATACTTACAATCCGGGATGGAGAAATCACCCCAATTTTCGTTGGAACCGAATCGAACCGTAGTAACCAATATCGCGCACTGGGAATTACCAACAGAGACAAAGTACGCACCACGTAGTTTCCAACAGCGCCTCGCATCTCCTTTGCCACCACCTCCTCGACCAGCCATATGTGCACCTCCACAAAGGGCACAACAAAGAGCTAGTACCGTAGGTAGTGGTGGTTCCTCACTTGAAGATATGATGAAGCAATTTGCCACAAACTCTATACAGTTCCAACAAAGAACCGAAACTTCCATTCGTAGTTTGCAAACACAGATTGGCCAATTGGCAACATCACTCGAATCGCTTCAACCCCTGGGATCCAACACTCTCCCTTCACAAACAATTCCTAATCCTAAAGGGAATGTGAGTGCTATCTCCCTTCAATCTGGCAAGCAATAGGAGGAACCTAAACCAGCCGTAGATGTGACTTCCACATCAGAAAGAGAGTCAGAAAATGTGAAGATTGACTCTAAAAAAAAGGCAATGCAGCAAGGTGAAGAGGAAGACATTCCCATTCCTCTTCCTTTCCCTCGAGAGCCATTCGATCCAAGAAGTTGGCGAAAAAGCACAAGAGAAGGATATACTTGAGACATTCGGAAGAGTAGAGATCAACATTCCTCTCTTAGATGCAATCAAACAAATTCCTAAATATGCCAAGTTTCTCGAAGAGTTATGCACCAACAAGAGGCGATCGAAGGGAATGAACGAGTGAGTTTGAACCGAGAATGTATCGCCCTCATCCAACCTACCATGCCTCGCAAATGCAAGGATCCAGGGACGTTTTCTATCCCTTGCCTTATTGGTAATTACAAATTTGATGATTGCATGCTAGATTTAGGTGCTTCTATAAATGTCATGCCCGCATCTATCTATAGATCTCTTGGTCTTGGTCCCTTGTGTCCAACTCGGTGTTATTGTTCAATTAGCTAATAGGAGCAATGCCCATCCTTCCGGTTTAGTTGAAGATGTATTAGTCAAAGTTAATGAATTGATATTCCCCGCTGATTTTTACATCTTAGATATGGAGGATGAGTCTTCTATCGCAGAGATCACCAATCATTCTAGGGAGGCCTTTCATGAAAACAGCTAGGACTAAGATAGATGTGTATTCTGGTACTCTTTCCATGGAGTTTGGTGATATTTCTGTGAATTTTAATATCTTTGATGCCATGAAATATCCTAGGGAAGAGCATTCTGTTTTCTGTATTGATGTGATTGATGATGCTGTGGACGATGTTCTTGTTGATTGGTGTGCTGATTATCCTGATTTTTCATCTAAGAGTGATTCTGCCATTTGTGCATGTGCTGATAATGAATGGTGCTCTGTTTGCACTCATTTGGTTAATGCTGCATTATTTGGTGATTCTGACTTGCTTGGTGATTCTGCATTACTTGTGGACTCTGATATTGATTCTGAGTTTGAGCTTCATCCTGATCCTGATGTGCATCCTGATTTTGATTTTGATGAACTTAACTCTGATTTTGATGAGCTGAATTCTAATGTTAACATTGAGCTATGTAGACATAGTTCTTCCGCTTTTTGAATGTGGTTTCGTGCATTTCCAAAGTGATGACATCGAGTTGTTGCAACAACCACCCAAGCTTCTCCCATCTACCGAGCAACCACCCAAACTTGAGTTAAAATCCCTTCCAAGTCACCTCAAGTATGCATTTTTGGAGGTGGATGAACAGGTGCCAGTTATGATGGCAAATAATCTTCTTCTTGAACAAGAAGAGAAGCTACTAAGCTTATTGAGGGCAACAAGAAAGCCATTGGGTGGACATTAGTTGACATAGTTGGCATCAGCCCTTCCATGTGTATGCATCGAATTCTGTTGGAAGAGGAAGCTAAGCCGGTAAGGCAACCCCAGAGACGCCTTAATCCCCTAATCCTTGATGTGGTGAAGAAGGAGGTCACTAAGCTTCTGCAAGCTGGTATCATCTATCCCATTTCGATAGCCGTGGGTTAGCCCGGTTCAAGTGGTTCCTAAGAAATCCGAGTCACCGTGGTAGCCAATCGAAGAATGAACTCATTCCTACTCGAGTTCGAATAGTTGGAGAGTTTGCATTGACTATAGGAGACTCAACCAAGCCACTCGCAAGGATCATTACCCTTTACCTTTCATTGATCGATGTTAGAGCGATTGGTGGCAAGTCTCATTACCGCTTCCCGGATGGCTACTCCGGATACTTCCGATCCATATTGCTCCCGAGGATCGGAGAAGACGACATTCTTCACATGCCCCTTTGGAACATATGCCTACCGAAGGATGCCTTTCGGCCTCTACAACGCACATGGCACCTTTCAGCGTTGTATGGTAAGCATTTTCTCTGAGTTTCTAGAGGACTGCATGGAGGTCTTTATGGATGATTTCACTGTATATGGGTCTGATTTTGATGCATGCTTAGCTAATCTATCTAGAGTTTTGCATAGGTGCATTGAGTCTAATCTTGTGCCGAATTATGAGAAGTGTCACTTTATGGTTGAGTCGTATAGTCTTGGGACACATAGTGTCTAGGAAAGGGATTGAGGTAGACCCCGCTAAGATAGATGTGATTACTTTGCTTTGCCTTACCCCGCATCCGTGCGGGAAGTTCGCTCTTTTCTTGGTCATGCAGATTCTATCGGCGATTCATTCGGGATTTCAAAAGACCCGCTAGACCCTTGTCCAACCTTCGCATAAGGACATTGACTTTTTATTTGATGACGAGTGCAAGGCGGCCTTCGATCACTTGAAGCGTTGCCTCGACTACAACTCCAGTGATCCAACCACCGATTGGTATCTCCCTTCGAGTTGATGTGCGATGCTTCCAACTATGCGGTTGGTGCTATCTTGGCACAACGAGTCCACAAAGCATCTCATGTGATTGCATATGCCTCCAAGACTTTGGATCCCGCTCGCCTAATTACACCACGACCGAAAAGGAGTTGTTGGCTATTGTATTTGCTTTTGATAAGTTTAGGTCATATCTCGCTAGCTAGTAGAGTAATTGTTTTCTCTGACCATGCTGCTTTAAAGTTCCTTTTGAAAAAGGCAAATGCTAAGCCACGACTCATCCGGTGGATGTTATTGCTCCAAGAGTTTGATGTTGAGATTCGAGACAGAAGTGGAGCACAAAACTGGGTAGCTGACCACTTGAGTCATATCACCCATTCTCCCTCTCACCCTCTTCTATTCGGATGATTTTCTTGATGAGCGGCTTTTACAAATGCAGGTAAGCTTCCATGGTATGCTGATCTGGTTAACTACTTGGTAGCTGGTGTTTTGCTTGTAGATTCCACTAGGGCCCAAACTCTTAAATTGAAGAGTGAGTCTAAATATTATGTTTGGGATGACCCTTATCTGTGGAAATTTTGTAGTGACCAAGTAGTTAGGAGATGTGTGCTTGATCATGAGTTTCACTCTATATTGCATTTTGCTCATGCTTCGCTCATGGTGGTCACTTTGGACCCCAAAGAACTGCTAGGAAAGTGTTAGATAGTGGATTGTTTTGGCCTTCCTTGTTTCATGATTCCCATCTGTTTTGTAAGTCATGTGATAACCGTCGAGAGCAGTAGTATTTCCCGTAGGCATGAGATGCCCCCGAACCCTATATTGTTTTGTGAGATCTTTGATGTTTGGGGTATTGATTTTATGGGTCCATTTCCCGCTTCATATGGTTATACTTACATACCGCTAGCCGTTGATTATGTCTCGAAATGGGTTGAGGCGAAAGCCACTTGACTAATGATTCTTCCGTTGTGGTGGATTTTGTTAGGTCTAACATTTTCTCGCAGGTTTGGCATTCCTAGAGCTATTATCGCGACTGTGGCTCCCATTTTTGCAACCGAAGCATGGGTGCCTTGTTACGCAAGTATGGAGTGCTTCACAAGGTCTCCACAAGATACCATCCTCGACCAATGGTCAAGCCAAGTCTCAAATAGAGAGATTAAGCAAATCCTTCGTAAGACCGTTAACTCTACCCGGAAAGATTGGAGTAAGCGATTAGAGGATGCTTTGTGGGCATATCGCACCGCCTACAAGACTCCGATTGGGATGTCTCCTTATCGGCTTGTCTTTGGTAAGGCATGTCATCTTCCTATTGAGTTGAGCATCAAGCCTATTGGGCCATTAAGCAAAGGTTACATGGATTTGGCCAAGTCCGGAATGGAACGGAAGCCGCAGCTTGCAAGAGTTGGAGGAGCTTAGATTGGATGCCTATGAGAGTTCAATGTTATACAAGGAAAAGACTAAGGCATTCCATGATAAGCATATTCGAGGAAAGAATTTTCTGGGGCCGTAAAGTTCTTCCGTTTAACTCCCGTCCGAAGTTTATGCCTGGTAAGCTTAGATCTAAATGGGATGGCCCTTTTGAGATCACTAACATTTTTCCATTTGGTGTCTTTGAGCTATGTGATCCACCCACAAGTGAGAACCTTTAAGGTTAATGGGCACCGCCTCAAGCAATTTCATGAGGATCCCAAAGAATGACCGAGGAAGCGAGAGATTCTCCTCATTGATGCCACTTATCCTCCTTAAACCCTCGGGGAGTATTCTTCTTTCTTCTCCCTCTATCTCTTTTATTTGTTTTCCTTTTTCTACTTTGCTTTTTGAAAATAAATACGCCTCTCTTTCTATGATTGCTACATATTATGAACTTGGACATTTTGGTTTTAATGGATCATTCTGTTTGGTCTCGCAATTCCCGACTCTTCGATTGCATGTCTTGGTAGTTGATTTGATGTTGTTGATTGCCTAAGTTGGTATTGACCTTGTGAGGTTTTGGGCCTGCATGAATGGAATTCATCTTTTGCCATTCTTTCTTTCACTCTTGATTTGTGTTCTCTAGAACTTGCTCCTTTTCTTTTTGAAACTACATTTTTCACTTACATGCATAAATATGATAGAAGCTTGTTTTCTTTCTTTTATTTTCCCCACTTTGGCCAAATAGCTTTCCCTTGCATTATGTTTCCTTTGCTAGCCCATTTGTGCCTTTTCGACTCTTTCTTTTCTAAATCACATTACAAGCCTAAGCGTAAAACCATTTTATTCCGCACCTTGGAAATTTATTGAGCATTGGTTTCACCTTTGTTTTGTGTTTAAGTGTGGGGGTTGCTCAGGAGTGCAACAGTTTAAGTGTGGGGGGAGATATTTAATTTTGTCATTGTGTATATGTATATAGTTCTCAAAAAAACAAAAAAAGAAAAAAAAAAAAAGAGAAAAGAAAAGGAAAAAAAAAAAAGAAAAAGAAAGAAAGAAAGAAAGAAAAAGGAAGAAAGAAAATACATAGAAAGAAAGAAAGAAAATACATAGAAAGAAAGGAGATATATGACCAAAATAAAAGTTTTCATACATAGAGAATGCTCTTTTTTATAAAAGTTTTCATAAAAGTTTTGTGTTACAAGCCTAATCAATGCTCTTTTAATTTCTTTGGTGCTTAGCCTTCTCATTCCATACTATATTACCTACCTTCACCCTAACCCCATTACAACCTTTAATAATAAGCTCTCTTGATTTGTGCATGCATGTGTTATGAGTAGTGGAGACGTAGAAATTGAGCAAGCTTATGGTAGAACAATTTTCTTGAGTAGAATTTGAGCGATACACTTATTTACCTTAAACACTTGAGAGATTGATTGATTGAGCGCATCATTTGAGAGACCATCATTTGTGATTAGCATCATTGATTGAGATTACCATGAATTGTAATTTGAGATTAAGGGATTTTGGGTCTTGATTGATTGGTTCTAATGAAGTTTTGTGTCCTTTGTTCAATTTTTGTATTGTTAGCAATTGTTAGAAAAGAAGAGTTTCTTCTTCGGGTCTTTTTCTTTGAATTTTGCTCAGGAGTGCAAAAAGATAAGTGTGGGGGAATTTGATAATTGAATATTTCATACACTTCTTTTTATCTCTTGATTAATAATTTAGGACTCTTTAGTTAATAAATAATGGCTTTTATACTTATTTGGGCTTTGGGCCTTTTATTATATTTTAGCCATTTTTAATAATAAAATTCCAGTTTTATATTGCTTCACTATTCCTACCATAACTCTTGAACCGACATCGGATTTGCCTTATTTTTGTTTCATATTTCAGATGATTCGAGAGCTACAATTCTTATGAAGACATGAAGGGCAAATTTGGACAAGAGGGCGGTCGATTTTGGAGCCGAAGTCGGAATTTTAATTGGGCTTGAATTTGTAATTAAAACCCGTTTATTTTATTATTTTCTCGTTTTGGGCCCGAATTGGATTGGAGCCCCATTTTCGTTTTTCCATTTTAGATTAAGTGTGGCAGCAGCCAAAACAGGATTCTCATTCACGTTTTTAGACTTTGGTGGATCAAAATAGGAGTTTTCAAATTTCTTCATGTTCTTCGTGTTCTTCGCGTTTTTCATCTTTTCTTCGCGTTTTGCTTAGCCATGCTTGGCTAAGTTTCTATGGTTAACCCATGGATTGAGGGTTCCAAAATCCGAGGGACATGCGCTTCATTCGGTAACGAATCGTCTTCTCGTTTATTTTAATCGGATCCGATTATAATTGCGGATTAGGTATTAGATTTAATACCTAGATTGATATCCCAAGGACATAGGTCGACCGGTTCTCGAGAGAGCGTTGTGCGATCGCACGAACGAGCTCGCCACGTGTTCGATCAAATGCTAGACGATCGTCTAGTCGAGGGAATATCCGGACGAACGCAGAGATCTCGGTTCGTCCGTAATCAATCACGAGTTTGATTATTATCTTTTGTCCGATGAAGGTTATGGAATCCCAATTCGGGTTAATCGTTTTTAATCGTTTTTAACCGTTTTAATCCGTTTCGCATCTACATATTTCGTTCGTTTAGTTTAATTTCGTTTTCAATCTGTTTAAATCAAAAACCCCCAATTTGTTATTATTCTCGTTTATTTTTGCCGATTTAAACCCACCGCAAATTCCTTGAGAGAAACGACCCAGTTACATTATACCGCAAATCCTTTTTTAATCTGGTATTTTAGGAGATCACGGAAAATCTCTCCAAATAATAGGCACATGAGGCACATCAGCCGTTAAATATCTAACTTCATCATTCTAGAAAACTCTAAATAACATCAAATAATATAGGTATAGGGTGGTCTAAAATATTAGAGATTCCATTCCACCAAAAGTACTTCAGAAATGTAGATCTACAATATAATAATTTGGATTTAGGATCAAGATTCTTCAATTTAGTTGTTGCCAAATGATACAAGGCTTTCTGCATAATGGTAAATATGAGAAGGGAAGTAATGGGGAATAACAAGCCTATTTGCTTCTTTAGTAGAGAGATTCATCAGATATAGAACATAATCTTTTCCCCTTTCAATTTCCCCTGAACCCTCATCGTCGCAGACAATTTCATTCCTCCAAATAGTCCTTGAATCTAACCTGCGTGAAAAGGGGCTACTAGTATGTCTTTTAGTCCATCTCCATGTCTCCCCAGGTACACATGTACCCTCATCTAACACCCACAAATCAATGAAACCA
This sequence comes from Acacia melanoxylon, assembly GCA_019022615.1. Taxonomy (NCBI): domain Eukaryota; kingdom Viridiplantae; phylum Streptophyta; class Magnoliopsida; order Fabales; family Fabaceae; genus Acacia; species Acacia melanoxylon. The sequence continues at coordinate 9,202,610 of JAFJYJ010000020.1, read as the reverse complement.
GTTGTTTCATCATCTTTCCAAATGTCACAAAGTATGGCAAGTTTGTTCTCATAAACAGTAAGCTTTTCCTCTGCATTATACTCTAAATTGGGCCTTGGTATCAATGTAAACATTTCCTTTGCTATGTCAAATGAAACTATGGCTCCATTAGCCGTCACACTTTCAAAATCATCTTCACCCTCCTCAACATCATCTTCACCCTCCTCCATATCATCTTCACCCTCTTCGACTTCAATATCATATTCACCCTTCTCCCATACACATGACTTTACCCCATACCAAAATATGGCTCCATTAGCCGTCACACTTTCAAAATCAAGTTTCACTCCCTTTAAGTTCCCAACATCTATTCCCCTCCATGACCCTCTACTTAGCGAAAACACGTATACTCTATCAACAGTATCATCAATCCCAAGATAAGTTCTTACTATCTTGTAATCATTGACAATTGGACTAAAACCAAATCCTGTCAGGCAATGACACGAAAAGCCAATTTCAGTTCTGTTTCTAGGAACACGTCTCACAGCCTTAGTCGCAGGATTCCACAATGCAAGCGGATGATTATACTTTGCAAGGAGAAGTAGGCCATTGCAGGAACCAAGCACACTAGCACCGCCTGAGGAATCGATCAAAGGTATTTTCTGAACTACACGAACTTGCAACCCACAATCCAACAAACACAAAGCAAAATGATGTGAAAAACTCTTAAAAAGAAGAGCATCGTTTCGATGAGTGGATTGTTGAAGGTGGTCCGCGATGAAAGATGGATTTTGTATGAGATTTTTCCAACGTTTACACACACATTGAAATCGGATTAGGGATTTTACCGGAAATCGATTGAGAATGTTTCTGATGATTTCTTCTGGAAGATACAGTACATCTCTATCCATTCTCGTCCGCTTCATGATGCTCGACTCGAACCAATTTCTCAGAGGAAAGCCCTTGAAATCAAACGAAGCCACTATTAGGGCTTTCAGATTCCAATGGATGAGCACAGAAAGTTGATCGCCAACGCATCGTTTGGTTGAAGAAGGGATCTCAAATAGTTAATCACAAAGTAATCCTGACCGTCAAATATTGGGTTTAGTTTTTTACTTTGGACTTTGGAGAGGAATGTTTTTGAAACGGTAATGATTCGAAGCAAATTCTCTTAAATTTGTAATAAATCTTTAAAGATATCAAATTGTATAGCTTTCTTGTAATTCATTAAAGAGGTTTGTGTGAGAAGCTATTTCAGTTTGAGCATTGGATTTGATTATTGATATAAACATCTCTTTTCTAGATTTTCTCAGGCTCAAACTGAGACTACCTTCAAACATGTTAGACCTTATAGTCTATAGAAATCTAAATTAGTCCAACATTATGCTCAATTTACCTGTATTTCTCTACTACATAGAAGAGAATGAAATAATGCTTCAGTGGTTATTTACCTTACTTTCATGTTCTTTAAAAAAAAATAAAAAAATCAGACTTGTTATGAATCCGAGTAATGGGTCGGAAAGGTCAGGCCCAAATAAGGATACTATGACTGAAGTCATGATATATCGAGGAAAGGACCCTTAGCCAATGTGAGTTGGCGTAGATGGTAAGGATCCAGGGATTAGGCCTTGGGTCGTGGGTTTGATCCCTCTCGCGTCGGGCTCGACTCATTTGGTAGAGCGATCTCGTAAGTCCTGCAAGTAGTCTTCATGAGGGGCCGTCTTGCTCTTTTAGTGGGGGCCGATGTCGAACCCCTCCAAAACTTTTTAGTATCAAAAAAAAAAAAAGGAAAGGACCCATTATCCCACGATGAGGTAGTAGTGCAGGTACTGGGGAATAAAACATGTGAGTGATGGGAACATGATTGGATTCTCATAACTTGACTATAAATAAGGAGACATTTTCCAGGTGAACGGTACACAAGTATTCTCCCTGACTATTTACATACTGTTCCACTAAGCACACACCCCACTCCTTTGACGGTACTCCGTCCTCGTGTTGCTCAATGATCTTCTTATTCGGTGTTATTTTATCTATAGATAGCATCAGATAAATATCTCTTGGGTGTTTAACCATTTGTACATCCTTGAAAGCCATTAGATCCCATATTAATCATCAACTAGCCCTAAGGGGTTAGACATTTGTGTTCCACCTCAGAACATGACTCATAAGATCACATAAGTTATTCAATTGTTACATTCTAAATGTTACAGTATTTACTTTTTATCTAAAAGTGTCATTCCTCACAATTGATTTTAGAATGCTGAATGTTAAACGAATATGTGGTAATTTTAAGTAAAGACTTGTGAAAAGATTTTTTTTGAACAAGTTAATAGTGCATTGCTGAATTTAAAAACTACCCACATTTTATGTTTTACTATTAATGTAGAGATTTGTTTATATCCATCCTAATGTGTCAAGAACCATAAAGTCAATATTTGAAGGGTACGATTGGCAAAAAAAAAAAAAAAAACAATGAATTGTGAATGCGTGATGATGACGCTGGGTGCTCAACGAAGGTACGGATTGGGGTGGTAATTAAATGTGATTAATCTTATGTGAGGCCACCTCAAACTTGTTTTTCAAAAAACTTTCACGGTAAAATTACCCTTTAACCCAATAAATAAATCCAAATTTTAGTAGATAAATGTTCTTATTTTATAAGTTCATGGATAATCTCTTCCTCATATAAAATTAATAAATAAATTTCTAAGGGAGAATATTCTTATTTGATAAGTTGATGGATAATCATAGATACTTAAATTAACCCTCATAAACCATTATGACATAATCCGTCGTATACACAAATTTATATTTTGATTTACTGTTTCTTGTAAAATATTTTTCACACAATTTTCAGGTGAATAAATTTTTTTAAGAAACTTGCTGAAAAATTCTCATTGCAAAATTTATTAACCAAAGGTATTGAAGTTTGTCAAAAAGCTTTCGCTGCCTTGTTGTCAAACTTTCCGAGACCTTAAAAAATTGTGTCGAGTCGCTCTTAAACTCGTGATAATTGTGAACTTGATCAAACTCACGAATTCACATAACTAGTTTACCGTTTTTATATTTCTAACTTACAAAATTTTGTTAACTCCCTTGTAAACTCGCATGCTTTTTCTATTTGATCATGCTTAGTAAACTTTTATATGTGAATTTTATAAATAAAAAAAATCCTTTATTGAGTATAATAAATTATGAATGTTAATGGATTTAATTTCAATTATTTGGATTTAAAATATATTTAAATCAAATCATTGTCATTGTTATATTCTAATTATTTAATTATTCAATATATATACATATTTTTTGATAAAAATAAACTCTTATGATTTTACAATTCGAATTCTAGGATACGATTTTACGTCAATGCCATGAGTTTAAATTCGTGAGCTAGACAACGCTAACAGTGGGTGTAATTAACTAATTATCTTTATCTATAGGAAAAAGAAGATATTTATATATAGTTAAAAATATATTACACATTGTTGAAAAATAAGTATACCTCGAAGATAAGTTCAAAGACTTGGGTTCTTATCTTTCCTAACATACTTTGGAACCTTCCTTCTTTGTTTTGAATAGGTTTTCAGCCAAATTGGCAACCCCCAATATCTCGTCTGGACAAGGGATTGCCGCCACAAATTCTATGTGATGCACCAGCAATATTTTAGGGTGATAGATGTACTCGAAAAATAATACTTCAAGATACTAGATGCAGCAACAAAATATTTTAAAGTGCTAGAAGGCCCTTAAAAAATACTTTAAAATGATGAATGCACTACAAAATATTTTCACATATCGGATGCACTTAGAAAAATATATCAAGGCTTGATTTACCTTGATTAAAAAATTATTCACTAACTTTTCTAATCATTGTTGGTGGATAAAATGATAAATATTCATTTCATATTTTAGTAATTTGGAATCAGAACATTTTGTTGGCAAATGCTAATTAGTAATTACAGGGAAGAGCTTTAAAATTTTATTTTGTTCTGGTCTGTAACCAGATGTCTAGCCCGGTGGGCTAGTGCTTTTGTTCTTGGATCAAAGGACCTCCCCTAAATATCTATGGCGTAGATACCCTGAGAGAATCCGGATCACTGGACACACACTAGACTATTCGCCTCAATGGGGGGATGAGGAATGTGTCAAGTGGGGATGTGCACAGTGATCGTATAATGACTAAGTTTGAGTTAGAATGTGTGCACCTTGATGTTATGCCATTGTATATATATAGGGTTTACCTAGATATCATAACCGTATGATCTATCGTATCTTCATGATCGCAGATATGATAGATTCTCCATATAACATATCTCTTTATATATGATATATTTAGTATTGGGCCGCCTAGGTGTTTGGGCCGTTAGGCCGACCGCAAATGGGGGCTTGCCCCCCGGTAGTTCGGGGTTTGATCTCGCGAGATGTATCATACTCCGGCTCTTTCCGCCCGAGGTCTAATGCCGAGGTATGAAATTCCTGTTAGCCTACCATGTTGGAGTTTTAACTTGATTGGGCTTGACCTAGGAGTGGTGCCTAGGGCCTACGTACCCTAGAAAGGGATCAAAGCCCACGTAGTTCGAGGTATTACTAATCCTTTAGTCGGGTGTCGTTTTGTGAAGGTTTGAACCGGTTCACGATTAACCTCGGCCATGGATGTTCTGCTCTCAAGAATCCGAGGTCCTATCTCAGGATCCGAGGTCCTTCATGGAGGTGTGCCGAGTCCATGACAACGCCAAGATGTACATCCCGGGGGCCGGGCTTTTTAGATAAGGCCAAGTGTTTTTGGCCTGCTTGTAGGTCAGAAACCTTCTGTATTCTCCATCATTGCCCCCTGACATGTGTCACTCCTGGACTGGTGAGGGTTTATAACCGCCCGCCGCGTCGTTGGTTTTCGCGCGTATTTAATGCTCTTAGTGCGCGTCGCACGTCACCCCTACGAACAGGGTGAATTTTCCCCTTTTACCCCTGACGTTTGAACTTTTTGCTTCGCTCTTCCCTCCATTATCCCCACTTTGTTTCACCTTTCCAATCACCTGCCCTTCTGCTTTCCCATCTTCCTCTATTTTCTGGTGCGACAGTTTTCTTGCGACCAAGCCTCTTTCTCTACTTTCACCGTTCTTCAAGTTTCTTCAAGCCTTCCTTCTAATCAGGTATATTCTCCTCCTCTCTGTTGCCGTATTTATTTTTTTCTACAGCTTTTATGGTTTTTGATCCGTCATTCCTGCTTTTCTTCTGCGTGTATTTCTGTCTGGTTTTGTTCTGGTGAGTTCCAGTGAGAGTTTTGGGCAATCGTGGGGTTTTGAGTTTCTCTCATTAGGTTCGTGTCCCCTATTTTGCTGGATTCATCTTCGTCTAGTTTCGTTTGCTTTTGCAACTTCTACTCCTTATTGCATCTTTTTCTACCTATTCTAGGTTCATCATCTATTTACGATGGTTAGGCCTACTCCTTCATCCTTTCCGAACTAAACCTCAAACCCAGACGATGAAGAGGCGCGCCGTTTTCCTCGGGCCAATCATTGGATACTGGGTTCCCTTTGCCGTAGGGGAGAGGTCTACCATCCCGCTTCATGGTAGTTCCAGGGGGGGAGTGCTAGGGGTCCCGTTCGGGCTTTGTTAGGAATCCACCCGCTCGTCCTTTCCTGAGTGGATTGCCGAGCCCCATAAGCCGAGATGTACCTCAAGCCCTCCCGATCGAGCCTCTTAATTTCTACCCGCCCAGACCGCGTGCCAAGGTAGAAATTATGCCTGAGGGGTACCTCGGCCCTTGTTGGGACTGTCTCGCGGACAGCTCGTATTTTATCGCGAACGGCTGGGATTCCCTGGCGAGTACTACCCTTGGCACCTGCCAACATAGGTCTTACTCAGTTCCTAGTTCGGCCATTCAGAACCCCTGTCCTCTTGGTCTTGTCAATTTACCTTCTGGACCTGACTTGCATTCTTCAGTTATGACTATAGGATTCTGACTTCGACCTTCTTTATTTATGTTTTTAGGTATAGATGGGTTCGCCTACGTCTTCTGACCGAACACCTTCAGCTACTGGGGAGTCGACTTCTGGGAGTCTTGATCCTAACCTGGTTCGTAAGTATGCCTGGGTTGCTCATGGTGTCTTGGCTACGCACTCCTTAATGTCTCAGGCCGACATTAATAAGCTTGAGCCGGTGATACGATAACGCGCCTATGTCCCCCATCGACGAGGAACCGATATGCTCGCTCGCGAGGGGACCAACACTTCCTTCTTTTTCTTCTACCGCGAATACAACACCCGCCTCGGATCCGCTTTCCTTTTACCGAGTTTCAAATCTTGGTCCCGAACTATCTCTGCCTGGCCCCATCCCAACTTCATCCTAACGGGTGGGGCTTCATGCTAGCCTTCGAGAAACTTTGTAAATCCTTTCCTGAACCCCTTCCTTGTACCGCCACGGTTTTCTTTTATTTCTTTGTCCCTTTTACGCCGGGTTCTGGCAAAAACTCTTTGGACTTAAAAGGTCTGACTTCTATCCGGGGAGTCCCTGGTAGAAACCTTTTCCACGCCTACTCTGACTCTTTTAAACACTTCAAAAACTCCTTTTTCAAGGTTACTGCCAAACCCGGTAAGCAACCGTGGTTCCTTCTAGGTCCAGAATCCAAAGAGGTGGAGTGGAAATTCCCTCTTTACTGGACTTTCGATCACCATAAACGTGTTTCATCTAGCTATCAGGCTGACCCTGACGATCTTTCCCCTGAGGACGTCAATATTGTTACTCAGCTGGCGTCGTACGTCTTGCGCCATGGAGTGCGGACCGTCGCTTCCGTTCTCTCGGCTCGTCCTGCCGAGCTTCATCCGACTCTACGTATACTACTTTTTGTTGACTATGTCTTTCCTTTTTCAGTCTAAGTTTTTTATTTTGCATGGTTTTGCTAATGGTAGCTTGATTCCTTTTATGCGCCCAAGCCATGGAGCCTCGCCTCGTTATCTTACTCATGCGACCCAAGGTCGAAGAAGAGTCGGCCCGAGCCCCGTAGATCCGGACGGTGGCGTATGCCTTGGCAAAGGCAAAGAGGGTGAAAGAAAACCTTCCCGCATCGGCGGATGTCCCCCTTCCGACCTCGCGCTTCGGTTTACCGGGTCGACTTCGCCTCCTGTTGTATCGAAGACTGCTCCTGAGCCTTCGTCTTTGATCCTACCTCCTCCATCACCATTGTCGAAACTCCCGCGTGGGCTTACTTGGAGTAAAGGGCAGACTGAAGAATTGGCGGTTTCTCTCCTTCCACCTCGGCGTTATACTGACGCTGTTCCTCTTACCGAGGTTGATGAGGCCGAGCTTTGGAGCATCCGTCAAGGCTACCCCGGTCTCGCCGGGATGGCGCAGCGTTCGAAATTGTAAAAAGAAATTATGTGAACGCCGGTCTTTTCCGAACAAGGTTCATGAGGAGAGGACCATGTTGTGGAGGCCAAGAAGAAAGCCGAGGAAGCTCTTGAGGAAGCCGAGATGGCGAAAAAGGAAGTTGAGGATGCTCTGCCAGGGATCGAGGCTGAGAAGGTTAAGCTCGCGAAGGAGCTCCTGATGACCCGAGAAGCTCTTGACCAAGCTAACCAAGAGCTGGTCAAGCTACAAAAGGCCCATGCCCAGGACATCGAGGCCCTTCAGGTAGTGCAATCTCAACGCGGGGTCCCGGCGAAGGAGTTGGAGGAGACCAGGCGGCCCTTTCGAGTCCCGTAAGGCTTATGCCGATTGCTCTGATACTGTTCAGGAGACGGCTAAGGATGCCTTCAAAATGGCCCTGGCTCAGATCCGCCATTTGAACCCTGATGTTACACTTAACATTGAGGGATTTCACCACCTGGCCTATATACAAGGCGGCCAACTCGTCCCCCCTCCTGCTTCTCCCGAAGTGACTTCGGCATCGATTCTTGATGACGGAGATCAGACTGGTGATGGGGAGGTGCACTCTTTGGCCGAAGTCCAAAATGAGGATCCTTCCAACCCATCCACTCCAGCCACATAGTTTTTACTTTTCTATTTTATTTGGGCGTCTGTGACCTTTTGTATTATTGCTGGATATTTCCGCTATAGTTCAGCTTATAATTTAATCCATATAAATTAAATTTCTCTGTTTGATTGAGCACTTTAAGATGCTAACCTTAATTGACCGAGCCAAGGTCGTAGTGCAGATCTGCGTTTATCGTCCAGACTTGCCATCTGGGGAAGTTTGGTAAGGTTTTCTTAGTTAACCACATAGGGTGTTTATTCAACGCACTACCGACTTCCGGCTCCCTCGTCCGGGTTAAATCGCCAAGATAAGGGCAAAATGTCACATGTTTGGCTGAGTTACCCAAACTCTAAGCCAAACATTTGGACCTTATCAGGGTCAGCATGACAATTCATCTTCTTTATCAAGGAGCGAGCGTTGACGCGTCAATTTTGTGAAGACCTTTACAGGTGGGTTCACATTGCTCGAAACAAAGGCACATCGGCCTTAGTGTCAGCCATCTAGATGTGTTAATTGAAACCGGGTTCTAAGACCGCGATGTAACCGAGTATGTGGACCTCGGTGTAAAAACTAAAGTTATAAACAGCACGTACTTGAAATAAGAAATCCAACACGAGTTCCTTCTTTAAGATAAAACTTCAAAGAGTTGATAATGTAAATGGAAGATGACTAATGTAAACGACGTAAATTTAAATAAGTGAAAATAAACCAAGTTAAATCATGAGCGACGTCCGAGCCGAGGTTTATCTATAGTAGATCCTCAACTTGTCTGAGCGACGTCCTAGCCGAGGTCTAGCTATGGTAGATCCTCAACTTGTCGGCATTCCAGGTTCTTTTGACGGGCTTCCTTCCTAGTGTTTCTAGTATATATGCCCCATTGTCAAGCTTTTCTTTGATCCGATACAGACCTTCCCAGTTTGCTGCTAGCTTGCCATCTCTAGGATTTTTGTTTCCAACATCTGCACGACGAAGTACTAGGTTGCCCCTATTAAAAGAACGGGGTCTTACTTTCCGATTATACTTTGCCGCGATGAGTTGCTTGGTAGCTAGCTCCTTGCAATGCGCCTTGACTCTGATCTCGTCGATTAAGTCCAGTTCGGTCCTCAGGGCGTCTTCGTTCGACTCGCCTCCCTCCTGTATTGCTTGGGCCTTCCGCCATGACGAAGTCCAATCTCAACCGGATCATCGCCGCATCCGTAGGTTAATCGGAAGGGGGTTTCCGGGTTGAGGTTTGCACGCCGGTCCCGTACCCCCATAGTACACCGTAGAGTTGCTCGACCTGTTGGATTCTCGCATCTTGCATCCGCTTTTAGGCCGTCTAAGACAATTTTATTGGCCGTTTGGCCTGGCCGTTTGATTGTGGATGTTCTACCGAGGCGAAGTTCTCGCATTATATCCAGGTTCGATATCATAGCCTGGAATCCTTTGTCGATAAACTGGGTCTCGTTGTTCGTGACTATCTCGGCTGGGATTCTGAATCGAGAAACAATATTGTGTCGAAAGAATCTTTGAATTCGTGCCGAGGTGATAGAGGTTAACGGTTCGGCTTTGATCCATTTATTAAAGTAGTCTACCGCCACGATGAGCCACCTAAATTGCCCCGGGGCAGCTTTGAACGGCCCCAGGAGATCCATTCCCCATTTGTAGAAAGGCCAAGGAGATGAGATCCCGTTTAATTCTGATGGCGGAGGCCAAATGATCTTGGCGTGTTTCTGGCAACTTTCACATTTTTTGGCGGCTTCCATGGCGTCTATCTTCATAGTCGGCCGAGAGTATCCGGCGCGCAAAGCTTTAATAGCCAGGGCCTTACCACCCATGTGGTGGCCGTTCACGCCTTGATGTACCTCGGCCAACACATACTTGGCCTCGGACGAACCCAAACATCTCATCATTGGAGAATGTAACCCTTTACGGTACAACTGGTTGTCGATCATCGTGTAGACGGCGGCTTCCCGCATCAGTTTCTTTGCTTCGACCGAATCCGTGGGTATAATCCGTGACTACTGAAATAGTCATGACACAGGTCGGCTCCGTTAGGTTTTGCTGGATGATGGTTCGAAAGCTTCCCGGGCCCTTGGTACTGGCGAGTTTTGACAGGATGTCGGCCCGGGTATTTTCTTTTCTTGGGATGTGGGTGACGATTACCTCTTCGAATTCGGAGATTACCTCTTTGGCTTTATTGAGATACTTAGCCAATAATGGACCTTTTGTCTGATAGGTGCCCTCTATCTATGCGGCTATGAGCTGAGAGTCGGTGAAAACCTTTACTCTCCGTGCTCCATGTTCTTTGACTTACAATAATCCGGCGAGGAGGGCTTCATATTCAGCCCGGTTATTTGAGGCTCCGGGAACTCCAATTGGTGGGAATGTTCAATGGCGACGCCTTCCGGCGTTCAACTATGATTCCGGCTCCGCTACCCTTTGAATTCGAAGAACCATCAACATACACCTTCCATACCTTGTTTTGAACTTCATCAGTATTTTCCGTCGAGGTGAGTTCTCTGACGAAATCTGCCAGTGCTTGTGACTTGACTGCATGTCGGGCCTCGTACGAGATGTCGAACTCAGATAGCTAGATGGCCCAGCTAGTCATTCTTCCTGCCAAGTCTGGCTTGTGTAATATTTGTTGGAGGGGGTCAGCTTGTTCGGACGATAATCCGGTGTCCCCGGAAGTAAGGCCTTAGTCTTCTTGCCGAGATAAGCAGGGCGAAAGCCACTTTTTCCAGCTTCTGGTATCGCAATTCCGAGCTCTGCAAAGCCTTACTGACAAAATAAACTGGGGATTGGCCAGCCTCGGTTTCTCTCACCAGGGCCGCACTCACAGCTTCTTCTCCCACAGATAGGTATACAAATAAGGTCTCTCCCGGGTCGGGTTTTGATAGGACGGGTGGTGTTGCCAAACATAGTTTGATTTTTTCAAACGCTGCCTCGCAGTCCGTGTTCCATCCTCCCTGTGTTTCCTTCTTCAACAACCTAAAAAATGGGAGTGCGTTCTCGGTTGATCTTGGCAAAAACCTGGTTAGAGCGGCCAGGCGGCCGGTTAGCTGCTGTACTTCCTTCTTCGTCTTCGGTGACTGCATGTCAAGGACGACTTTGCATTTATCGGGGTTAGCTTCAATTCCTCGGTTGTTAACATAAAACCCAGAACTTCCCTACTGACTCCAAATGCACATTTGGCCGGGTTCAAGCGAATCTGAAACCTTCTTAATTTATTAAACGTCTGGTCTAGATTACGGACATGGTTTTCCGGATCCTTTGTCTTTACGATCATATCATCGATGTATACCTCAATGTTTTGTCCAATCTGATCAGCGAATACCTTGTTCATCATCCGTTGGTACGTCGCCCCGACATTTTTTAAACCAAAGGGCATTACGTTGTAGCAAAGTTGGCCTTGTCTCATTATGAAAGCCGTCCTCTCTTGATCGTTCGGGTGCATGGGTATCTGATTGTATCCGGAATATGCGTCCATAAAGGATAGCAATTGAAAGCCCAACGAGTTGTCAACCAACTGATCGATGTTAGGCATTGGGTATAAGTCTTTTGGACACACTTTGTTCAAATTAGTATAATCTGTGCATACTCTCCATTTTCTGCTTGGCTTCTTGACCATGACTACGTTGGAGAGCCACGTAGTATACTGTATTTCCCTGATGAACCCAGCTTCCAGAAGCTCTTCCACATGCTGCTCCAAAGCCTCTCGCCTGTCGGCTCCGATATTTCTCTTTTTCTATGCCACTGGTTTGGACCCCGGCTGGATAGCCAGTTTGTGACAACAGAACTTAGGATCGATCCCTGGGACTTCGGATGAGGTCCACGCAAAGACATCCTGATTCTGTCGTAGGAATTCGATCAAATGGTCTTTTAGATCCTGATTCATGTTTCCTCCTATCTTTGTAGTTTTTGAGGGATCCCCCCGAGGATTAATTCTTCCAACTCGCCCTCTGGTTTTGGACGTGGGATTTTGGGCTCGTCCCGTAGGTCGAGCTCCACCATGCTAACCAGTCGTCTGTCTCCTCTATGGTTTTGCGCATTCAGGATTTGTTCGCCTCTTTGAATCCGAGGTGGGGACGATGGTCCCCCTTCTCCATATTAGACCGTCTCGAAGTAACATTGCCGGGATTCCTTCTGATCTCCGTAAACGACAACGACTTTATTTTTGTTGTTTACCATCTTCAACCTCTGGTGCTTTGTGGATATGATCATATCCCAACTATGGATGGTTGGCCGTCCCAGTATGATGTTGTACGGGGAGGGGAAATCAGCAACTATGAACCTTACCCGTTCTGATTTGAACGCCTCCCTGGTTCCCAATGTTAATCTCAAGTCGATATATCCCTTCGGAGGTGAATGTTCACCGTTGAAGCCTATAAGGGTCGTTTTGCATGGTTTTAAATCTTCGGCATCCATCTTCATCCTTTTATAAGCGTCCTAGCTAATAATGTCTGCCGAGCTCCCTGCATCGACAAAAACCCTTTTTATCCGGCATTGAGCCAAGGTTGCCGTCATCACCAATCCATCCTGGTGTCCTAGTACCACGTCTTTTAATTCTTCATGGGTAAATACCAATGGGGGCGGCGTTGGTTTGGCTGGATCGTCCTTGAATTTTGGGAGATCCCTTACAGAGAGCACTTCTCTCAAATATTTCTTTCGCTGGCTCATAGTATCTCCTCCCCCACCGAATCCTCCGCTGACAACATTGCAATGAATTGTGCTTCTGGGAATTCTTCATCCTCGTCGGCCGACTTCCGACGCTTCTCATCTTTCTTAGGATCTTTGGCCGGACTTCTACTTCGGCCTCCTTGCTTGCGTTTGGGATTATTACGCCCCTGGGTTTGTATCAAATATTGGCGTAGCTTTCCTTCTCTGATAAATCGTTTGATGGCGTCCCGGAGTTCAAAGCATTGATCCGTTGTATGCCCCGGTCCATCGTGGAACTCGTTAACTTAGACGATCGCCAGAACCGGATCATGGGTGGACGAGGTCTATTTATTCTTTTCATCTCGGTCGGGCCACCTCTTTCCAAATGCAGGGAACGAGAGGTGTTTAAAGGGGCGTATCTTTCATATCGTCCCTTTGCCTCCGGTCCTTCCTTCCCGAATGCGTCCATCTCGGTTCCCGCACGTTGAGGGACTTCTCCTTTTGACTTACGCGGGTTGGCCCTTCGCTTCCGGTGATATATTTCCTCATTTCTCGCCCGATAGCATTAGCTATCTCCATCTCGCTTCCGCGTCCAAGTATTGCTTAGCTTGGGTATGAAATTCCGTGAGCGTGTCGACTCGGCTTTTGAAGATATTCTTAGCCAACCGACGAGGATCCAGCCATCGACTATACAAAGGTGGCATACGGACGTCTTCTCGGGAGTGAGCGTACTTGCAGGCCACTTCCTTGAACCGCCTAAATATTTCTAGAGGTCTCCCCCTTTTCTCGCTTGATTTTACTCGAGTAAATTGAGATTTCTGGCCGCTTCTTGCTTGTTGCAAAGTTTAACTCGAATTTTCGACCGAGTTCTTCAAAATGATGTATTGAATCGGCGGGTAAAGTATGGAGCCATCTCTGGGCCGGTCCTATCAACATTGCTGCGAAGATCCGTGAGATGACCGGGCCCTTAATTAATCGAACCCACATGCCCAGTTCGAAGGTTTCGAGCTGGACACGTGGATCCCGACTCCCATCATATTTCGGAGATGCGTCGATCCAAGCGTTTTGGATACGGAGCGGATGCAATTTCCTCAGAGAAAGGGCCCTAGTTGAGATCGGTCAAATACTTCATCTTGTACTCCTCAGGCGACCCCCGAGGCCGAGATGTTCTCTCGGCATATCAGCCTTCGGGTTGTACAGTTTTTTCCAGGCACAATCTTTTTGCCTCCGATACTGACAGCCGAGCTCGACCCTTACCGGCTTCCTGAAAAGCCCGACTTGTATCCCGATGCTTTGACCTCGTCCGTCTACCGGAGACAATTCGCTTATATATGGAGGTGTCCTTTCCTCGTTTTCCGGTGAGTCTTCTCGATTCCTTTTTCCGCTATCTTGTCGAATTTATTAAATCGATCCTCCATTATCTCGTATTATTCGAGATCTTCTTGGCGCTGGAGGTTAGTGCGTTTCTCGTTATTCTCTATGCGTCTCGCACTGATTCCCGCATTTTCGTAGAAGGACGACATCGGATTCGGACCGAAATCTCCGTTGTGGCTAAATTGTGAATTTTGGGAACTATCGGAGGGGAGGATGTCGTATCTGAGATGTTCCCCTCCTGGGGTTCCTCTGGTGGCTGTTGAGCCTGATTCTTTTGAGCAACCTCAACCTGTTGTGGATTTGCATGTTAAGTGTTCCGAATGCAACTTCTCGTGTTTGCCATCGGTGGTCACGGGATCGAAATTTACGGTCTCCACGGTCGGCGCCAATGTTCTGGTTTGTAACCAGATGTCTAGCCCGGTGGGCTAGTGCTTTTGTTCTTGGATCAAAGGACCTCCCCTGAATATCTATGGAGTAGATACCCCGAGAGAATCCGGATCGGACACATACTAGACTATTCGCCTCAATGGGGATGGGGAATGTGTCAAGTAGGGATGTCTGCGATGATCGTATAATGACTAAGTTTGAGTTAGAATGTGTGCACCTTGATGTTATGCCATTGTATATATATAGGGTTTACCTAGATATCATAACCGTATGATCTATCGTATCTTTATGATCGCGGATATGATAGATTCTCCATATAACATATCTCTTTATATATGATATATTTAGTATTTGGCCGCCTAGGCGTTTGGGCCGTTAGGCCGGACCGCAACATATTTGATTTTGGATATAAAGCAAAGATGTGTTACACTTCTCGTGGATCCACTTCGATCCAACTTGTAATTATAGACCACACCAATTATAAATCTCATTATATGATACCACTTTTCAATACAAGTTACAAACATGACTTTAAATTTCGACAGTTTAAATGATTCTGTTCAAATTATCACAACTTACAATTTATTAATTCTCATATTTTTCCGACTATTAGAATGAAAAATTATACGCGATACTAGGAATCAATTGTAATACACAAAGAAGCATTGTTCAATTTTATGAAATTTGCAAGGGGCTTGGAACTTAAGTCTCTAATTCGTTATTTACGATATATGATTCAGCAAGCATATTAAGAAATTACTTGAAAAAAAAATACATCTTTGTGTTGCAATTTACAAGGAATTTTGGTATGAGTCCATAGTCACAGAAATCACATATAAAAGAACATCATGAAAGAAGTGATTGATATGAGATTATCAGTCATACGAAAGTAAAACTGATATGTGATTACAATCAAGCTTAGAGATCTAACATGTGTTTATAAGTTCTTAGAAATTCTTATTTCAAGTTTTCATTGATGTATTCTGGCTTACAAAAATATCGATTCTAAGAAAGAAGAAGAAAGCTAAAGAAGTTTTCCCACCTTTCATACATTGAAAGCCAAAGGATCATCCATACGCCAACAATTATTTTACACACACACACACACATATAAAAGAAAACGATTTGATATGGTGGAAAGGTCTAATAAGGTACTTTCAATGACATGGCATAAAAATGGCCACACAAATAACTAAATTTCAAAAAATTTCCAATCCCATCCACAGGTTTGGCCGTTTAGGGGGCGGCGCCCAAGCATGACAAAGCTTCAAAACAAATAGTGACATCTTAATGAAATCTAACAAGTTAATGCTAAAAATGCCCACTTCGAATGGAAGGTTCCACTTCTAAAAATGCACAAGTTTTAAACATCAAAAGGTAATGCAAGAATGAAAAAGCATTCATTTTTTCAAAATAGAAGGAAGCAAAAAATATAAAATACCGGGTTAACAAATAGAAGAACTAGCTAACTCCCATCAAATGTGGATATTTTGAGTAATATCATCAAGCAAGAAACCCCAAAACCATAACTAGATAACCACATCACTTATGGCTACAGATGACGAATATGGAAAGGAGTAAAGCAAACACAGAAAATTGAAAAGAAGAGTCGTCTAAAATATTAGAGATTTCATATCACCAAAAGTACTTCAGAAATGTAGATCTACAATGTAATAATTTGGATTTAGGATCAAGATTCTTCAATTTAGTTGTTGCCAAATGATACAAGGCTTTCTGCGTAATTGTAAATATAAGGAAAAAGGAAGTAATAGGGGATAACAAGCCTCTTTGCTTCTTTAGTAGAGAGATTCATCAGATATAGAATAGTACCATTTTCTCCATTTTCAATTGTATACTTAAGTTTGCAGACAATTTCATTCCGCCAAATAGTCCTTGAATCTAACCTGCATGAGAAGGGGCTGCTAGTATATCTTTTAGTCCATCCCCATGTCTCCCCAGGTACACATGTACCCTCATCTAACAGCCACAAATCAATCAAACCAGTCGTTTGATCATCTTCCCAAATGTCACAAATTATGGCAAGTTTGTTCTCATAAACAGTAAGCTTTTGCTTTGCATTAAACCCTAAATTGGGCCTTGGTATCAATGTAAACACTTCCTTTGCTATGTCAAATGAAACTATCACCTTAACATAATCTTCACCCTTACATGACTTTACCCCATACCAAAATATGGCTCCATTAGCCGTCACACTTTCAAAATCAAGTCGCACTCCCTTTAAGTTCCCAACATCTATACCCTTCCATGACCCTCTACTTAGCGAAAACACGTATACACTATCAACAACATCACCAATCCCAGCATAAGTTCTTACTATCTTGTAATCATTAACAATTGTACTAAACCCAAATCCTGTCGTGCAATCACCCAAAATGTCACTAAACGCAAATGTTGTCGGGAAAATCTCAATAAGTTTAATTCTGAGTATAGGAACACGTCTAACAGCCATAGTCGCAGGATTCCACAATGCAAGCGGATGTTTATACTTATGGGTTCCAACAAGAAGTAGGCCATTACAGGAACCAAGCACACGATCACCGCCCAAGGAATCAATCAAAGGTGTTTTCGGAACTATACGAAATTGCAACCGACAATCCAACAAACGCAATGGAAATTGGTTTGAAAGAATTCCAAAAAGAAGCGAAGCATTTCGATGAGTGGATTGCTGAAGGTGGTCCGCGATGAAAGATGGATTTTGTATGAGATTTTTCCAACGTTTACACACACATTGAAATCGGATTAGGGATTTTACCGGAAGTCGATTGAGAATGTTTCTAATGACTTCTTCTGGAAGATACAGTATATCTCTATCCATTCCCGTCCGCTTCAAGATGCTCGACTCGAACCAATTTCTCAGAGGAAAGCCCTTGAAAGCAAACGAAGCCACTACTAGGGCTTTCAGATTACAATAGTCGCAAGTCGATAGGGACGTATGAGTAAAGAAAGTTGATCGCTGAAACGCACCGTTTAGTTGAAGAAGGGATCTGACTCGTTAATCACAAAATACTCCATACCGTCCAATTCCAGGGTTAGTTTTTGTACTTTTTTTACCACCCGAAACTTTGTTTTTGCCGTTTTGATTTTAATGTGTCTGGGAACCCAATTGAGAGGCCCAATCCGATTTATGCTTGTCTCCAATCGGGCTGAAAACAGATTGAAAGATATAGGCATCTGTAAAAATATATTTTAGAGTAATGGGCGATATTAAAAATATTTTTCAAAATAATTTTTTAAAATCATAAAATAATTTTTCAAGATCATGAAATAATTTTTTCAATACCGCTTAATATCCAAAAATATCTTTTTTTAAATAAATCAAGATCCTAAAATATTTTAAAAAAAAATTAACTACTTTAGCATTTCTAAATTTTGTAAGTTGCATTTTTTACTTTTTTGTAATTATGATTTAATTCTTTTTATAATTATCTCAAAATTCACTTATACTACCTTCATTCCAAACAAGTTTTTTTTCTTCACAAAAGCTACTTATACTACCGTCAATCCAAACATAAATTATATTTCACAATATGATTTTTACCCCATCTGACTTTTCCATAAGTCAGATTGACTATAAGTCATTTTTCCCACCATTATCCCAAAAACACAAAATCCAAAAAAAAAAAAAAAAAAAAACTCAGCATGGTTACTGGGCCTAAATCACAATGGTGAAAGCGGAGCGACGTTTGGCCGCCGATGATCAAAGAAGGATGGTCTACGGTGGTCGAAAGGTAATTTTGTTGGAGTTTCATCCCTGATTGGAATTCTGGTATCTGGTCTGAAGCTTGCCTCCCAAGGCGTAACAGTTAGATAATGATTATAGATCATCCAAGGTCCCCTGTTAGAGCATTTGAATAATCCTCTGTATTAGTAAGCTTTACTATATAGTATCCATACCCAATATTTATCAGATTGAGCACACCTCTCTTTGCCCACATAGCTTGGAGTCTTTTCTCTAAAGCTCTGTAACCAATACTTCTTCCCAAAAGCTTCACTATCACCGCCTTGTTCCACGCCTTACACAGTCTCTTTTTCATCTTGCTTGAGAAGATAAAAGTGGGAAAATTCCTCTTCGAGCTTTCAGTAATATTCACCTTCCATCCATCTTCCTTTTCTTGCTCCGTTTCATTCAGAGAATCCTCAGACATTGTGTCGTCAGAGAGATCCTTACCCTTCAACCCAGTATCTTTGTCAATATCTACTTCCTCATTCGTCGTTCCCTTGAGTTTAATCTAGGAAAGAAGGTCCTCCTTCATTATAAGCGCTAGGATGTTCCCCGAGTTTTGGCCAATGACCCTTCAAGAGAGTGTCGTTATTTTCCTGCAACGTGTTTTTAATCTTTTTTGAGCTTTGCCTGAGTAAATCCTTTTCCTCCGCCGAGGAAGGCACGCACAGAGTTTCCTTACCAGAGCTCTCAATTAGCATCAAGAAATTGGTGTGTCATAGGTGTGGAAGAAGTTTCGATTGGGAGAAGATCCTCACATTATCCCTTTCCTCATAAGTCAATATGGACCAAAACTATTTTGGAAGAATACTTTTAAGTTACTAGATGCAGCAACAAAATATTTTAAGGTACTAAACACACGTAAAATAATACTTTAAGATGATAGATGCACTACAAAATATTTTAAAATATCATATGCACTTAAAGAAATACTTAGAGAACCTTGATTAACTATTCGCTAACTTTTCTAATTATAGTTGGTGGATAGAATGATAGATATTCATTTCATATTTTAGTAATTTGGAATCAGAACATTTTGTTGACATATGCTAACTGCAGGGAAGAGCTTTAAAATTTTATTTGATTTTGGATATAAAGCAAAGATGTTACTCTTCTCGTTGATCCACTTGGATCCAACTAGTAATTATAGACCACACCAATTATAAATCTCATCATATGATACCACTTTTCAATACAAGTTACAAAATAGCTTTAAATTTCGACACTATAAATTATTCTGTGCAAATTATCACAACTTGCAATTTATTAATTCTCATATTTTTCCAACTACTAGTCTGAAACATTATACGCGATACTAGGAATCAATTGTAATACACAAAGAAGCATTGTTCAATTTTATGAATTTTGCAAGGGGCCAAGCCCCAAAATAGAACTTAAGTCTCTAATTCGTTATATACAAAATATGATTCAACAAAGCATATTTTAAAAATAATACTTGAAAAAATACATCTTTGTGTAGAAATTTACAAAGAATTTTGGTATGAGTCCATAGTCATAGAAATCACAAATAAAATAACATCATTATAGAAGTGATTGATATGAGCTTATCAGTCATATGAAAGAAAACCTGATATGTGATTACCATCAAGCTTAGAGATCTAACATGTGTTTGCAAGTTCTTAGAAATTCTTATTTCAAGATTTTATTGATGTATTTAGGCTTACAAAATTATCGATTCTAAGAAGGAAGAAGAAAGCTAAAGAAGTTTTCTCACCTTTCATCCATTGAAAGCCAAAGGAGCTCACATTTAAATTTCACAATCGTCCAATGTTTATCATAACAAGTGACAACATTTATATTCAAGCAGCCAAAAATGTAAGATAAAACAGACGATATAACACCAGTATGTCACATGGACAAATCCCAGATCATCCACACACCAACAATTATTATATATATGTGTGTGTGTTCGTTCTTTAAAGAAAACGATTTGATATGGTAGAATGGTCTAATAAGTAACTTTCACTAAAGACTAAAGCAGTTTCAATGACATGGCATAAAAATGGCCACACAAATAACTAAATTTCAAAAAAATTCCAATGGTTTGGCCGTTTAGGGGCATCGCGCAAACATAACAAAACTTCAAAACAAATTGTGGCATCTTAATGAAATCTAACAAGTTGATGTTATAATGCCCACTTCGAATGGAAGGTTCCACTTCTAAAAATGCACAAGTTTAAAACATGAAAAGGTAAAGCAAAAATGAAAAAGCATTCATTTGTCCAAAATAGAAGGAAGCGAAAAAATATAAACTACCGGGTTAACAAATAGAAGAACTAGCTAAATCCCATGAAATGTGGATATTTTGAGTAATATCATCAAGCAAGAAACCCCAAAACCATAACTAGATAACCACATCACTTATGGCTACAGATGATGAATATGGAAAGGAGAAAAGTAAACACAGAAATTTGAAAAGAAAGGGGTTTTAATTTAAAGCAACGACAGAGAAAAAAAGTTACTTTCATAGACTCTCGATCTCATACAAAGTAATAAATCAATGGTATATTTTTCATAAAAAATACAGGCATATTAAAGGACAACAAGTTCCAAATAATAGGCACATCAGCTGTTAAATATCTAACTTCATCATTCTAGAAAACTCTAAATAACATCAAATAATATAGGTATAGGGTGGTCTAAAATATTAGAGATTCCATTCCACCAAAAGTACTTCAGAAATGTAGATCTACAATATAATAATTTGGATTTAGGATCAAGATTCTTCAATTTAGTTGTTGCCAAATGATACAAGGCTTTCTGCATAATGATAAATATCAGAAAAAGGGCAGTTATAGGGAATAACAAGCCTCTTTGCTTCGTTAGTAGAGAGATTAATCAGATATAGAGCAGTATCATTTTTTCCATGTTCAATGACCCCTGTATCCATATCTTTGCAGACAATTTCATTCCTCCAAATAGTCCTTGAATCTAACCTGCATGAAAAGGGGCTCCTAGTATGTCTTTTAGTCCATCTCCATGTCTCCCCAGGTACACATGTACCCTCATCTAACACCCACAAATCAATGAAACCAGTTGTTTCATCATCTTCCCAAATGTCACAGAGTATGGCAAGTTTGTTCTCAAAAACAGTAAGCTTTTCCTCTGCATTATACTCTAAATTGGGCCTTGATATCAATGTAAACACTTCCTTTGCTATGTCAAATGAAACTATCACCTCAACATTATCTTCATGTAACTTTACCCCAGACCAAAATATGGCTCCATTAGCCGTCACACTTTCAAAATCAAGTTTCACTCCCTTTAAGTTCCCAACATCTATTCCCTTCCACGACCCTCTACTTAGAGAAAACACGTATGCTCTATCAACAGTATCATCAATCCCAGCATAAGTTCTTACTATCTTGTAATCATTAACAATTGGACTAAACCCAAATCCTGTCACGCGATTCCACGAAAAGTCAATTTCAGTTCTGTTTCTAGGAACACGTCTCACAGCCTTAATCGCAGGATTCCACAATGCAAGCGGAAGTTCATACTGATAGATTTCAACAAGAAGTAGGCCATTGCAGGAACCAAGCACACTAGCACCGTCTAAGGAATCGATCAAAGGTGTTTTCTGAACTTTACGTACTTGCAACCCACAATCCAACAAATACAAAGAAAATTTATATGAAAAAATCTTAAAAAGAAGAGCATCGTTTCGATGAGTGGATTGTTGAAGGTGGTCCGCGATGAAAGATGGATTTTGTATGAGATTTTTCCAACGTTTACAAACACTTTGAAATCGGATTAGGGATTACACACACTTTGAAATCGTTTAAATCTTGATCTAATGGTCTAAATTTTTTTTTTAAAAAAAAACATATATATATATATTTTTAAAAAAATATTTTTAGACGGGGAGACAATCGATCTCCCGTCAAAAATCTAAATCGACGGGCGAGATCACATATATATATAAAAATATTTTTAGAAAGATGAGGAGAGGGGCTGCTGACAGAAAATCCTCTCCCGCTCATCGCTTATGGATGACTATGAGCACAGAAACTTGATGACCGAAACGCACCGTTTGGTTGAAGAAGAGATCTGAGTCGTTAATAACAAAATAATCCTGAACGTCCAATATTGGGTTTAGTTCTTCACTAACTTGTTTTTGCCGTTTTGCGACATTGATCGAAAAAACCTCAGCGTGGTTACTCGGCCGAAATCACGACGGTGAACGCGGAGCGGCGATTGGCCGCAGGCGATCAAAGCAGGATGGTGTGCGGTGGTCGAGGGGTGATTTTGTTGGACTTCATCCCTGACTGGAATTCTGGTGGGCTGCGAGAAGAGTCAACCGGAGAGGAATGTCCTTGAAACCGTAATGATTCTGAGCAAATTCTCTTAAATTTGTGATAAATGTTTAAAGATATCAAAATTTATAGCTTCCTTGTATTAGTTGTATTAGTGGTAGAAGCTGTAATTCATTGAAGAGATGTATGTGAGAAGCTATTTCATTTTGAGCATTAGATTTGATTATGGATAGAAGCGTATCTTTTCTGGATTTCCTCAGACTCAAACTGAGATTACCTTTGCAAAGATTTGAATACTTCCACTAAGATTACCTGTGAAAAGATTTGAATACTGCAAATATGATTTATTTGGGAAGGATTTTGAACATGTAAGGCCTCATAGTCAACAGAAATCTAGATTAGTCTATTACTCAACCTCTGAATGTTTTTATCCTTAGAATTGGTACTTCACTTACACTGGTATTTTCAATAGGACCAAAACTATCCATTGATTTTAGTCTATTACTCAACCTCTGAATGTTTTTATCCTTAGAATTGGTTCTTCACTTACACTGGTATTTTCAATAGGACCAAAACTATCCATTGATTTAGTTAGCCCAGATTTACTTAGCCCACACCTGTATTCTATATCCCTATTAAACACCATCGATTACATAGAGAATGAAATAAGGGAAATTAAAATAAAGGACTTAAAGAAAATAATATTTATTATAAAGGGACCATAAAAATTGTAATTAAGACCAAAAATCATTATATAAATTTAAAATCACTAAATTCTCCCTAATCAAACTCCAATATTATCTCTTGTATGTATAGTTTTAAAAAATAATTAATATTAAAACTAAAACCACATATCATTATATAATCGGGTTTTTTTTTTAATATTTTCGATATATTATTTAATTAACAACAGTTAAACTCATATTTTTTTATGAATTTTTTTATTATTAATTTATATCATTAAGTTGCCTAATTTATATTATCAACGTTGATATCAATTAAGCTTTTTTCTAAAAATAAAAAATAAACTCATTTCATATTTTTTAGGATTTTAGATTATTTATATTTTTAATTTATTAACATTAAATGAATTTTTTAACCCACATAAATTTCTTCTAAAAGAAAAATAAATGATATAAACTTTCTTGGTTTGGGGTTTGGCATATATGACAAATTATAAAATACCTTGATTTTATTAAAATTATTTAATTCTATCTTTACTTAAAAATTTTGTTGATTTAAAATAATATAATTTTTATAAAATTAAATAATGTATAATTTTTTTTCCATAGATATCTCATACTTGTACAAGTTGTGAAAAATGAAAGGAAAAAAAAAAAGGTGAAGAGAAAACTCTTCTTTAATTTAGTGAAACTTAGAATTCCATATTAGTTTTAAAAATATAATACATAAAAGAATTTAGGAGGGAATGCATATAATTTTATTAGGGTCATTTTAGTTTTTTTATTTTTTATTTTTGTCCTTATAAATAATTACAATTTTTATGGTCTTTTTCCATAAACATCTTTTCCTGCAGGTCCTTCGTTCTAATTTTCCCATGAAATAATGATTCAGCGGTTATTTACCTTACTTTCATGCTGCTTTTTGTTTTAATTTCAGGATCTATCAAGCAATGATACCAACACGGCATTTTTGATAGGTTACTGAAACAGGACGTCTTTAAAAATAATAATATTTTGATATTGATATATCTTATTAAATAATATTTTTAATATAAAAAAATGTATTTTACATTGACAAAATACAATAAAAAGAAAATCATTAGATAGTGTATTGTGAAATAGGGGACGTGGATTGTGATAAGCGAATAACCAGATGTCCAGATGATAAGCTATGACAGAATTACTCTACCAGATGTCCTGATGATAAGCTAGACGCTAGTAACCTCTTAGCATCTCATTAGCTTTTGCCAAAAAAAATACAATTAAAATAAGGTTAAAGTTTGGTCCTTCATATTTACTTCTGGTATCATTTTATACCGTTAAGTTTGTAAAGTACACGTTTGATCCTTTAATGTTAATAACGTTAGTCTGACTTAACGAAAAATACTAACTCAACAATTTTAATCGATGACTGTACAATTAAATACTGAACAAGCATGCTTATATATTAGTATTTTAATAAATTAATATTTTAAATCATATTAATTGAAAAATATTTAATATTCACATACTTTTGTTTTACGGTTTGTTCACAGTTTGTGAAGATTATTTTTTTTTTGGTCAAAGAAGATTAAATATTTTTTAATTAATAGGATTTAATATATTAATTTATTAAAATAATAACATATAAGCGTGTTTGTTCAACATTTAATTGCACAGTCATCGTTTAAAATTGTTGAATTAATATTTTCCATTAAGTCATACTAACGGTGTTAACATTAAAGGACCAAACATGCATTTTGTAAACTTAACGGACTAAAATAATACCAGAGACAAATATGAAAGACCAAACGTATACTTTAGCCTTAAAATAATTAAGTAAAACACCCTGAAAGAAAGAAAGAAAAAAAAAAAAAACAACAACGCCCCCTGATTTTAATCATCTCAACTCTCAATCGTATCGTAGGATGCAAACATGGACGCAGTCACAGTTACCTTTCATCATCTCTCTCAACTCTTAGCTTTAGTTTCACTATTTATATATGGGAGGAAGAATCAAAGAGCGAAGAACACACTCACAGTGGATTTGGGAGAGACGGCGTCGTCGATTTGGGAGGAAGAAGTAGAACCGAAGAACAGCAACGACGTCGATTTGGGAGGAAGAAGTAGAACTGAAGAACAGCGACGGCGTGAGTTGATTTGGTAGAGACAGCGTTGTCGATTTGGGAGACTCAGGGAGAGACGGAGGCGATTGTCGGGTCGGGAGAGACAAATCGTTATTTAGGGAAGGACAGAGGCGACGGCTTTTTTTTTTTTTTTTTTTTTTTTTTCAATTCTTTTTTTTTCAATAACTATTTAACAAAATCTTGCACTTTTGGAAAATTATTTAAGATCTATGACTTTGTTTAGTCATAATCGCCGTTTAGTTTTAAAACGCGTAATAAAATTTTTTGAACATCTCGGTATGTTCTCAATAATAATAATAATAATAAAATTAATTTGTTCTACACCGCTTCCATTCCGTCAAATCTGATAGGGGGAAATTGGTTTATTGGAATCCTATTATTTTTATTGATTGTATAACTACATTCCCTATTATCTATAATTCATAATGGCATCTCAATATTATTATTTTTTATTTTAGTAATTCAAAAAGGCATCTCAATATTATTATTTTTTATTTTAGTAATTCAAAAAGGCACCTCATTATTATTATTATTATTATTATTTTATTTTAGTAATTCAAAAGTCGTAATTATATTTATTGGAATCTTTATTTTTTCTATTGATTGTGTAACTACCTTAATAATCTATCTTCATAACCGTCTCTCATTATTATTATTATTTATTTTAGTAATTTGAAAAGTCATAACTAATTTATTGGAATCCCTATATTTTCTATTGATTTTGTAACCACCTTTTTCATTATCTATTTTTCAAAATCGCCTCTCATTACTTTTATTTTTTATTTTAGTGTTTTGAGCCTGCAATTGCAGACGTGTCGGCTAAAAAGATGCTTACTGCTTTACTTTTATATAGTTAAGATAGGCCCTAAATTTGAATATTTGCTGATTTGCACACACATATATATAATTGTAGTATTATATTCATTCCTTTTAAATATCTCAAAGGGAATAATTAAAATATTAAATTAAATATTTACTTAATATTTTCTATCTACCTCCCCGTTATTAATTTAAAAAGTCATAATTAATTTATTGGAATTTTTAATTTATTTTTTGTTGATTAGTTCCTCTAAATTTAAACATTTACACATATTTATATTTATAATTATAGTATTATATTCGTTTCTTTTAAAGATTTCAATAGAAATAATCAAAATATTAAATTAAATATTTATTTAATATTTTGTATCCACCTCCCCATTATTAATTTAAAAAGTCATAATTAATTTATTGGAATCCATATTTTTTATATTGACTAGTTCCCCTAAATTTGAACATTTGCACATATTTTTTGTTTTATAATTATAGTATTATTTTCGCTCCGTTTAAGGATTTCAAAGTGAATAATCAAAATATTAAATTAAATATTTACTTAGTATTTTGTATCTTCCTCCCCAATTATTAATTTACAAAATATTGTATAACTACCTTACTCATTATCTATCTTTCATAATGGCATCTCATTCTTATTATTTTTATTTTAGTAATTCAAAAAAGTCGTAATTGATTTATTGGAATCCCTATTTTTTCTATTGATTGTGTAAATATCTTCCCCATTATCTATCCTTCATAACCGCCTCACATTATTATTATTATTATTATGGAGAATATACTGAAATCGACGCAAATGACACTAGAATGAAGTTCCCTTCGCTACCCTCCAACGGATTCGGCAAGGAATTGGTGAAAAAAACAGAGGGGGACAGGTTTGGGGAGGAAGCTTAATCGATTAGAGTTCCAAAATGCGCGAGTAGGGTTTTTTAAAAAACCCCTCTGGACTGGTTTAGTCGACTAAACCCTGTAGTTTAGTCGACTAAATCTCGGAGATGTTTAAAAAAAATTGCCCTCCGCGATTTATTCGACTAAACACTTATGTTTAGTCGACTAAATCTCGAGGATTTTCAAAAAAAATTCGGCCCCGCGTTTTAGTCTACTAAATGAGGGCATTAGTCGATAAACAGTGGGCGAGATCTTAAATAGTTTTAAACACACGTTTTGTTAAATAGTTATTCAAAAAGCGCGAAGGAAAAAAAAAAAAAAGGCGACCGTATCTTGCCTTGTTGACCATTCTGATTTACGATTTTCATTGTCAGCAGCGTGTCCGTCCCAACCGCGTATTGGATACGTTGACATCGAAAATTTTGCCTAGTCTGTGCTTCATAGTTCTGGATCATAAGATCACATAAGTTATTCAATTGTTACATATTGAAATGAAAATGTTATAGTATTTACTTCTTATCTAAAAGAGGCATTCCTCTCAATTGATTTTTGAATGCTGAAGGTTAAACGAATATGTGGTAATTTTAGGTAATGACTTGTGAAAATTTACTATTAATGCAGAGCTGCTAAAATAGTCTTGAACTATGGTTGTTTATATCCATCCTAATGTGTCAAGAACTATAAAGTCAATCTTGAACTATTTGTTTATATCTAAACTATAAAGTCAATATTTGAAGGGGGGGGGAATGGATGCACTATATATAGATCAGAATGAAATTAAAAGTTTGAATAAAAACAATTTTAAAACAAACAAAAAAAATCAGAGACTTGTGCCTTTAATGAAAAAAGCCATAAAAAAAGATTAAAATAATAATAATGTAGAAACGAACTTGTTTAGTTGAGTCAAGTGTAATTTCCAGACTGCAAGATCCTTTGAGGATCACATACATATTTGGTTGAAGGTGTAATTCTACCCATAAATATTTCTTTAAAGAGCTACCAGCATAATAAATATTTTTCAGGTGTAAAAGTAGCCAATATAAAAATGTAGACTAATAATGATATTTCCATTAAATCACTGGATGTTAACCATGAAAATGTAACCTTTGACCATTTTTCTGACATACCTTATTATAAGGCACTAACTAACAATTCTTACAAATTAATAAAAATAGTTAAAGTAGAAAAATCTGTTCTACAATTTAAGTAACTTATAATATTACCCCTACTAATTACATTAAACTATAATATTATATTAATTATTACTCTCACCTACTAGCCTTATTAATTATGGGCATATATGGGAAAAAAAAGTAATGCGTTTTGGAAACAAGTAAGTACCTTATAAAAAAATCAAATATTATTTCTAGTTGGTGTCTTATAATAAGGATGAGAGGGAGTATTGTGCTAAGGTGGCGATGATGTTGTATTTTTTCGTACATATATGGTCTATTCTTATGATGTTTCCACTCTTGTTGTTCTTCTTCCTCTGCCTTTCATTCTTCGCCTGTAGTCTCTCTCTCTCTCTCTCTCTCTCTCTCTCTCTCTCTCTCTCTCTCTCTCTCTCTCTCTCTCTTTTTTTGTCCTTCTTTATTCATCCATTAAATCTCTATGTGTGAAGGTCAACTAGGCTTCCTTCATTAACACCATCTCTGGTTTTTAGAATCTGCCTCATCAGATGAAACATAGTCTCACAATCCATTTTTGATCTTCAACTAGATGTTTGTTTCTTGGTTTTTGATGTTTCTGAGTTCACCTACTCTTGATACTTCTATGAGCAACCTCATTGTCGCTTTTACCTTCATACTCGTCTTCTTCTTCAGGTGTCTCTGCTCTTTCAAATATGGATTTCTTCCTCCTCCACCATTACATTCACACGATGGAAAAGGTAGAGTTAAGAAGTTCCAAGTAAAAGCTTGATTGCTGCCTATCGTGATCGTGCGGGTCTTGAAGGAAGCCAGATCTGAGTCGTCTCAACCAACATACGTCTGAGCATCTAGCAAAACTTTATCAAGCCTCCATTGAAAGGAGTGTGACTAATGCGGAAGCATATTTGATTTTTCAAGATGATAATGTTGAGGCACACAAGAATGATGATATCAATGAGCTATTAGTTCTCGGTTTTATATTTTGATGATAACAAGACATATAAAAAGAAAAAGGTTTTAACTCAATGCAATGTCATATTTGCAAAAGCTTACTCGAGCACACACTACTTACTTGAGCAGAACCTTGCTCGAGAAGGTAAGTGATTGCTCGAGCAAAGGTATGACTTGCTCTAGCAAAGGTATGACTTGCTCGAGCATGGTACCGAGCAAGGAGTTCCTGCTGCTCGAGCACATGCTATTTAAATAGCTAATACTCTTTTCTTTCATGTTGTTTGCCTGAGCAAGGATTTACTTTACTCGTGCATGTTGCTCAAGCACAAAGGAAGCCCTACTCGAGCACAGACATGGCTTACTCGAGCATGATGCTCGAGCAAGGTGCTCGTGTACTTGAGAAAGTGTGGGTTGTTCTCTCTGGTGACTATGCTTTTTCTCTCTCTTACTCGAGCATGAACATGTGTTGCTCGAGCAAGGAAATATTATGCTCGAGCATATATCTTTTGATCAATGAACTTCTTCTCTTTCAGGCTGTCATACTCGAGCAAGTATCATGTTTACTCGAGCATAAGTAACTATTTGCTTAAGCATATATATGTTGTTACTAATATCTCATCTTCACAGTAGTTTACTCAAGCATGGGTTAACCTTTACTCAAGCATTGTGCTCAAACACAAGCAAGTGCTTACTTGAGCAAATGTGTTCTAATGTCTCCTTTACTACTCTTCACACAGGCTACTCGAGCAGAAGCATTCTGTACTCGAGCATACATATGTTGGTAACCTATTCTCTATGAAAGCATTTAAATATTACTCGAGCACTCTAAATTCTCTACTCGAGCAAGGTTATTACAGAATGTTATATACTTCATTTTCTTCGTCTTCGTAAATTCAAAATATATTATTAACATCTGATTTCGTTTGAATACTACTCACTATTATCTACATTGCTATTAATCATTTTACTAAGTGAGCTTTAGATTGTTAACAAAAGGATTTCGTGCAAATTGTCAAAAAGAAAAAAAACGTGTTAGAGCATTAAATACGTTGTAGAAAATAGAGCATTCACACTGAATGGAAATCAGAGCAAGTCAAATGATCATTGTTGCAGACACTCATTTCGGCGAAAGCGATAGTGACACCTCCTTAGTCAACTATTGACCAAAGGCATGTTGTATGAAGATTGTCAACAGCGATCCGAAAGTGACATATCCTCAAATCCTCAACGATGATGGTTTGTGTCTAACGGAACGATAAAGTCTAACTAGCTTGGAACTTCAACAATGGACATTAATGGCTCTCGGCTATAAATACGAATATCATTCAATTTGGAGCTAACAACCAATGACAATATCATTTATTGCTCAAACTATTGCTACTCTGTGATATCTATTGATATTAATACTTCAGTGATCATATAAATCTACTTTGTGAGCGAGTCTTTATTATTCAACTAAGATTGTTAAATGTCAAGGTAGTAGGACCTTGAGTTCGGTTGTTCAATTACATTTGTAAGGGAGAGTGAATCTGGTCTTTGAGAAAGTTAGTGGAAATCTCATAGGAGTTCTGGGGACTAAACGTAGGTCACATTGTTAAGGCTGAACCAGTATAAATCTGTGTGCACACTTCGATGATATCTCTCTAACCTTTCCTTCATAATTTATTTATCTGTTAAGATTATTTTAATTTTTATAAATTACTCAATTCACCCTCCCTCTTGGGTGATTTGTGTAACTAACATGAGCTAGATGGTATTAATGGCAGTAATGCTATGACACACTTGGAGGTAGCCGATTTTTATGATTAGATGAGTTTGTTTGGAAGAATAATAATTTTTTTTAATGTTTTTCGAATCTAGTATATGCTTTACTTTCATTTCCACTTTTATATGCAATTAGGTTATTATTGCTCATCATGTATTTTGAATTTGTTTTAATCCATTTTTTTAAGTACTTGAGCTTTAAAGTGAAAGATAGGTTATTGTCCTATTATATATTGACTTGCCTTTGAAATATAGATATAAAAGAAGTATGATTATATGACTCACACTTGAGGGGGAGATTGTTAGAATATAAATGTGAGCTAATTTTTGAAAATTTATACTAGTATATTTTGCACACAAAGCCTAATAGATCTCCTAGAATGAATGTCAGATTATGATTTAAATTACTATGTTATGGAAATTGAAAAGTTTACAATTGATTAAAACATATGTTATAGTAAATCAGAAGTTTATTGATCCAAATAAATTTATTGTTGGCATGACTTGTTCGAACATCTGGGTCATGTATATATAATGCAAAAAATTATAAAAAGATTATATATTGACATCCAGTGAAAAACCAGAAGATTATTCATGAATAGCCAACATATTATTCAAGAATTATTATGTGATGCTTGTTCTCAAATAAAATTGACTATGAGAATATGATTAGCAATGAATTTCTAGATTTCTAGAAATATATCAAACAAAATTATATGGACCCAATAAAACAGCATGTAAACCATACAATTGTTCGATAAATTTGAAAGATGCATCTATAAAATGGTTACATGTGAGATTATTATTAACTTGCAACTTGAAGTTTGCAATAATGTTTGAATAAATCAAGCGCGCAATTTCTAGATTATACAATCTAGAAATCATGTATTAAAGCCACCAAAGATAGCTATATCAATTTTTATGAGAACAAAAAAAATGTGAGTTTCAATGTTGGTATATTTGATCTTATATATTGCATCATTTACTAAAGCCAACAAAATTCTCTCGGTAAAATTAGCTTTTGGTAAGGAGTCAGACAAATTCCATATTAAAAGGTTTGAATGTAAAATGCTTATTAATCCATTACAATGCACATTGATGGATATAGAAAGAAAGTTGAGGTAAATGTAGGCTAAGGACCTCCTTCTTCTTGTTTGTCTCTAAATGAAACAAAAGGATGTTTCTAAAGAAAACAAATGAATTTAGGAGATATATATGGCATGATTAGTCAATTTTTATTTAACATTGTTTTCTTAACATGAGGGGGAGAAATTAAATAGTTGGAAGAGAGAATATATAGAATGCATTATTACTATTAAGTATATATCCTCGAATATAAAAGTATGAACCAGAAGTTCATAAGACTATGAATTTATGAAAATTGTAAAATATTTGCCAGATGGAATTACTAACCAAAATGAGATTTACTAAATCTCATATTCTATCTAAAAATGCTCCAATGAGTATAAATACAAGTGAGAAATACTCGAAGCATGAGAAACAATTTAGTTCCAAATATAAATATTATGGATAAATTGGAGCATATAATTAAGATGATCATATTAAGTAGGCGGGTATTCAAGAAGAGTGTCGAGACATAACTAATTGCAAAAACCTCAAGAAAGGTTTAGGTACCTGAAGAGTAATATAGATCTTGTTAAATTGTGTCACAACTAAAAAAATGGAACTGAAAAGATAAAATTGCTGACAACAATTTTAAAAATGATATCATGTGATTAAATGAGGATATTATATAAAGGTATGTCATAAGAAATAGATATAAAGATGATTGGCCAAAAGGGAAAAGTGATTTTTTTTTTTTAAAAAAAAAAGATGCAAATATGATTAAGGACCTAAAGTCCAATTTGGGATATGTGAATGTTTATGTGAAAATAAAGATTTTCACAAAGTCTAATATGATTATGATGAGATATATGATTTTATGGTGGATACAATAATTTTGTATATATT
Organism: Acacia melanoxylon; assembly: GCA_019022615.1. Taxonomy (NCBI): domain Eukaryota; kingdom Viridiplantae; phylum Streptophyta; class Magnoliopsida; order Fabales; family Fabaceae; genus Acacia; species Acacia melanoxylon. Next base: position 9,169,873 of record JAFJYJ010000020.1, on the reverse strand, counting down.
ATTAGTCAGACAGTTTATGAAAAAAAAAATTATGCGTCTATTAGATATTGTTATATATAGCCTATGCATATGGCTCACTAAATTATGAAGCTTGCACAATAATCTTCAAAGGATCCAAAATGCCAGAAGCATATCCAAAAATAATTTTTCCTTGCAAAATATATAGTATTTGATATTCTAGAAGTACCTTATAATAATATTTAGATATCACTGTATTCATTATGATTTTACTGGTAAAATTTTAGTTCTTGCAGGTACACAATAGATAATAAGAATAAGATTGAGTGATCTTTATGATAATTCTTTTATTGTTCCAAAGCAAACAATAGAATGTTTAACGGCTAAAAGGAAAAAGAAATAGTCCAATGTCACTTATTAAGAAAATTCAACAAGCAATTCGTCGGCTTTTTTTCTTCTTATACACGAGTTCATCCTAGCTTTTTAAATAATATAGTAGTCTTGTCTACTAATAAATGATGATGGTTAGGATATTATATTCCATGAGTGTTGTTGGATAATATTTTAGAGATATTTCATATTATTTAGATTGATTATTATTTTATTATTAGATTAGATTATTTAATATTTATTATATCTTAGGATTAGATATGAATATTATACATTAGGATATTATATATCTTAATATTATATCTTAGATTATTTTTATGTATTTTTATTATATCTTAGGATTAGATATGAATATTATACATTAGGATATTATATATCTTAATATTATATCTTAGTTATTTTTATGTATTTTTTTATGTAATTAGATTATAGATTTTTTTTTATATAGGCACAAATTTATTCTCTTTTATTAAAGGATTCATAATAATATTTTAAAGGTTTTTATTCCCTCTGCATCTCTATATTCCTTCAAATTTCAACAAGTATAAAAAACTTGGGAAAAATATTGTGATGGAATTATTTATCACTAGGGTTCTCCCATTAAGGAGTTTCTGTGACAGTCAGGCCACTCTTAGAACAACTTTTCATTCTAAGTGTCTTTGTGCTGCTCTATTATGGGTTGCAACAAACAGATTGCAAGCATGAACTAGTTTTTGTATCAAGAAATGTTTCATTCATATTCCTAATGACTTATTTTTGGGACTTAATATCACTTGGCTGGAAATCTTAACGCTAATCCTTGATTTTTCGAATGTTACTATCAGGACCCTTTTTAAGTTGTTTATTTCAATTTTATCATCAGTAATTTTTGTTCCATATCTCTTTGTATTTTGTAATCTGTAGACTCTGTTATTTCATTTGAATCATTGGCTTTTTATTATTTTTTTAAAAAGTCCATTGAGTTTATAAAATGTATTTATGGTCCTTCAATAATAATAATATTATTAGGCCTTGTTTGTTACGCGGAAGATTTGATGAAGGAAAGGAAGTGAAAGGAAAGGAAAGGAATATTAGGAGTGAACTTAAAAAATGTGACCTGTTTGGTAGAATAGGGGATGGAAGTTAGTTGAGGGAAAATAAAGTGTTTGGTATGAAGAATTGGGTGTTGGTTAAGTGGGAAGATTAGGTGAAATTCCCATATTGCCCCTAAATAAAAAAAACATAAAAAAAAGTTCATAACTGATTGGAAGTGTTTTTGTGCGACATGAACGAACCCTAGAAGGAAATTGCAATGTAAAATTGAAGTAGGATGGTGTTGGGGTATGAAATTCCGACGACGAGTGTCTCCTGGTGGTGACAAGGATGACGTAGATGGAAGGAATAAGGCTGGGAAAGCACGAAGGTATATTTAACGAGCTGCGGAAACGAGTATGAGAAGAGGAACAAGGAAGATTAGCACTGATGAACATTGAACCCAGGTGATGCTATAGAGAACGAAGGTTGATTGAAAAAAATGAGTGTTGAACCTCTGACCAGTGTGAAGTCGCTGAATGAAAAAGGGGGTTGTTGGGTTGGTGAAACAGAGGTGACTAAGAAAGTGTGAGGAAAATATTGCATTCCTTCATGTGACTATAATTAATCATTAGAATCAAACAAGGACATAACAATAATGAATGTTAGATCAGTTAAAAAGGACACAGGAAGTATGAAAAAATGCACTTGTGAGGATGAAGAAGAAGACATTAACAGGTATATAATATGCAAAATAGGGACATTGGTTGCTCTCAAATGGGCAGTTGAAGTGAACATATGTGAAGCACATAACAACCAACATTATGACAGATTGCATCGAAATTTATTAAAATAATCTTCACCCAGTGCAAGGTGTGGGAGAGGAATTAAAATAAAGCAATTTGGCCATATGAAATGCTGCATAAGAAGGAAAGCAAGGAAAAAAAAATTGGACTTGTCAAATGCTGCGTACCCATAATCTTGAACCATAACAACACAGAAGCTTAATGCCAAGGCACAAAATGAAAATAAATGAATGAAATTGGCCTTCTCAAATGCTGCATAAAAGTAAACAGAACCTTGGACATGACAACAACATGAGGCAGAGTCATATAAATGGACATAAATGATACCATGTGAACTGTAGGGTGAAAGGAAAAAAATTGCAAAATTGGCCTTTTCAAATGATGTATAACAAATAATTGTCAAGTTTTTCACAGGGTGCATCAGCCACCCAAAATTTGCAGGCACAGTAACATAGAATAACCATCATTCATCGGTTCTCGAGATGACAAAAAAAAAAGTTGAAGTTCGAACCAAACAAACAAGTTTGAACTCCCATCACAGCATAATAATTATAATTGTAAAGTTTATGACAAGGTGCATCAGGCACCCTAAAATTATCTGCCTAAAATCAACATGACAGCCATAAACTAATGTACAAAATGATAACAGACAATAAAATAGATTAAACATCATTCAACCATTAAACATGAGTTGAAAACACAAAAGTTGAAGTTCGAACCAAACAAGAAAGTTCAAACTCAAACGAACAGCATGTAAACCATCTCAGAATGTGAATCAGTAGTCATAACAACAAAAAGAGTAAATACCATTTTGGGTCCCTGGAAAAAAACACGGATCCCATTTTGGTCCCTCACACAAAGAAATGCCCTTTTAGTCCCTGAAAATGACAAATAAGGGTTGATTTGTAAACATTTTTGTCCCTCGCAAATTTCCAAAAAGCCTTTTTTAGTCCATAAAAAAGTCTCATTTTAGTCCCTAGGGACAAAAATGGGGTCCGTGTTTTTTGTTGGGGACCCAAAAGGGTATTTACTCCAACAAAAAACATAGTCAATACTGCACTGGAGCATTACATGTAACTCTAAATAGACAATACAAACAATTTTTTTCCCTAGTTCTTCTTCTTCTTCTTCTTCAATGGGGACCTCTTTGGAGCGGCGCGCCTAGGCGATGATGTCTGTGAACTAGGGAGGTTCACTGGGATGAACATTGGAGCAGCAGGTTGTGGACTTGGAGGAGGAATTGGTGGTGCATCTGCGAAGACATGGGCCAAATTCTCTGCCACAAGGACGGAACTGAAGGTTGAAGCGGGAATGAACCTCAAAGGAACAACGTCTGATATGTTCCTGGAAGGGGCAGGAGGAGGGTTTACCTGTTCAGGCAGAGGGACAATTGACAGTGGGGTGATTGGATCCAAATCCTCACCTTCACCCACTTCTGCATCAGGTGGGGGTCCTCCAGACAAATGGTCACCTTTCTCTTCATCATCACTTGGGGTGTCTCCAAGCACATGGTCAGAACGATCATCCCCTTCCTTCTCTGCTTCTTTATCTTTGCTGCTTGCAGGCCCACCCTCATGGTCATCATCCCCTTCCTTCTCTGCCTCTTCATCTCTGCTGCTTGCAGGCCCACCCTCATGGTCATCATCCCCTTCCTTGTCTCCTTCTTCATCTCTGTTGCTATCATCCTCGCCCTCAGAATCATGTTTATCATCCCTTTCATTGTCTTTTTCTTCATCTTCTTCTTCCATGCTAATATCATCCTCGCCCTCAGAATCATGTTTATCATCCCCTTCATTCTCTTCTTCTTCTTCTTCATTTTTTGCTTCTTCATCTCTGCTGCCATCATCCTCAGCCTCGGAATCATGATCATCATCCCCTTCATTCTCTTCTTCTTCATCTTCATTCTCTTCTTCTTCTTCCCTACTACTACCATCCTCGGCCTCAGAATCATGCTCATCATCCCCTTGCTTATGTCCTTCTTCTCTGCTGTTATCACCTTGTTCACTTCCTTCCTTGTCATCCTCATATTAGGAGCTCAATGGCGTGTCATGTGAAATGGACTTATGCTCATCCATTGGCTTGGTAGAAGGACCAGCCATGTCATGTCTTTTTTCCTTGAACTCAGCAAAGTCCTTGAAGTCAGTGCCATAGACGTAAATGAAATCTCGAACGTCCTTCAAGTCAAATGCCATTGAAGCAAGACGTGACTCCATCTCATTGAGGGTTGACTGTATGTCAGCCTTAATTAGCCCGATCTTTTCATCAACAATTTTGGCAAACATGGCTACCACTTTTGCAACTCCTTCCTGAAATGAAGGGTTTGTTCTACTTGGACCAGGTGTAGGTGTAGCTCCCTTTCCTTCCCTTTCCTTCCTACCTTGATAGGCCTCATTGGATGATCTATTGGATGACTGTTTAGCAACAACAGGGATTTGCATTCTGTGCAAAGCCTCATCATCAAATTCAGGAGTCCATATGGGGGGCTCACCTTCATGAAGATACCACACCTTGTGCTTTTGTAATATGAGAGAAACAATGGAAGGGTATGGCAGTTCAGAATTTTTTATCCCAATTGTTGCAGCCTTCAGCATTGTGTCAATGATCCTCTTCCCCATATGAAATGGCTTCCTCTTGATCAAGCAGCATAGGATTTCTTTGTCCTCAAGGCTCATGGTTGTGTAGTGCTTGCCCTTGTTTACGAAGTTCCTGCTGTATAGATAATGCAGCACCGTATACTTATGAGGCAGCTGCTTCGATCTTTACAGAGGAGAATCATCCTCTGTTGTCCCTCCCTATAGCAATATTTTATCCATTTCCTCTCCACTGAACCTTGTATCTGTCGACTGTGCAGCCTTAACCCCTAACCAATTAAGGATTTTCTTCTCAGTCAATTCAATTGTTTGCCCCCTAACACGTGTGGACACAATTCCAGTTCTAGATAATCTGAGGTTTGAATAAAATACCTTCACAACAGAGTCACTATAAGGCAAACCCAACTCCAGCATTCCCCTAAATAGTCTAAGAATGGCATCTAGTCCAAAGGGAAAATCATTTTCAAATGAGTCCATCTTAATCCTACTCATTTTACACAGACTTCTACCTACTAACCTCATGTCATAGTCCTCAAGTTTCGACTGATTAAAGTCGGCCTTAGAGTCAGGGATGATATTGGCCTTCTGTTGTAGTTTCAATTTCTTATACAACTTGGACCTTACCTCATCAACTTGCTGAATGTCTTCATCATCGTCGTTGGTGGAGGTAGAAGATTCTTCAGTCGCGTTTGCGTCTTGCCAGTCTTTGTCTTCCCCACTAGAACTGGCAATGTCAACCATTTTTCCCTTCCTCTGTTTAGCATCCTCTGGCTTTCATTTTTTTTTTGCTTTTGAGAAGAGTCAGAGATGGAGTCACCATCATCACCTGAAGGGGCCTTCCTCTTCCTAGACGCTGGAGTGTGGTTGTTCTTCTTAGCAACCCTTTTGTTTTTCCTGGCTTCTTTAGCATCAAGTTCTCTCTTCCACTTTGCTGCTTCTGCATACTTGTCATAAGCTTTTGTGTCTTTGCTCATCTCAGTTGACCTCCCAACTCGACCACACCGCCGTAGTATTGCCCTATGCTTCCTAAAAGCTACAACGTCTTCCATTGTAATGCCCAATTCGTTCAAATGGTTGTCATTTTTCTTTGCCTTCCCCATTATGAACTGGTTCAGTACCGGCAGTGGCAAACGTCTAGGGTTAACGTACAGTCACGTTTGGAAACACTGGGTACAAGGTTACAATCCTCCCAAATGTGGATTGAGAGGTTCGGGTTTATAAGGACTCATTTGAGGCTCGCTGGCAAGAACAAAGGAACAATGGGAAGACGACGCTGTGTAAAGTCCTTGGGTGTGTGTTTGAAGGTCAGAAAATCGAAAGGTCGTGGTTGAGAAAGGTGGAAGCACAATGTGAAATGGGTTGGGTTTGCCTGGGGAAGACGTGATGAACAGATGGCAGAGGTGTGACAGTTTTGAACAGAGTAGTGGGCAGCGTCAGTTTTGTGGCTGACGTTGGAACTACTCCATCAAGTACTAAACATGGGTATAAACCGCCATTGGTTTAATTAAATGGGAAAAAACCCACGTCTGCACAATAAATACCTTTTACTTAATTAAACAAAAGAAATTTAGTCACGTGTTTCCCTTCATAACTTTGCTTACGCGGCTGTCGTATCATTTAACACACTGAGATAATGTTGAACACTATTAAGTTCGAACTGCATATCATACATTCGAACTTATGAGAGTAAAAAAATTATGTGGTTGAACCTCAATTTTGACCGCAACAAATCCAAATGCTTAACTTGAGCTATAGCAGGTGCAGTAGAAGAAAAAAACCAGAGTGCATTTGTCACAAGCAGGAGATGTAGTAATGGAAAAAAAAAACTCCATTTTATTTGTTACAACAAGCAGGTATAGTAATGGGATAAAAAGCACAATGCATTTGTTACAAGAAGCAAGTATAGTAATAGGAAAATGTTGATATGCATTTGTTACAAGAAGTAGGTATAGTAATAGAAAAGGGCGAAACACTAAAGTACAATGTTGACATATTGCTATTATCCAGTTTTATACATTCAGAATAGGTGAGTACATCCCATGCACCGCCATTGGTTTAACAAATGGCCTGAATGATAATACACTTATAAGGAATCAAACAACAATAGGCTGCTACACACAAACTTTATGCCATGTCCACTTTTTCCTTAACCTAATTGAACATGGTCCAAAGTTTGCGCTAATGCATATAACCCTGGCCTATACAAAAGACAGATTTGAACTGAGACAAAAGGACTGTGCAGCATATACAAAAGACAGATTAGTGTCCAAAACTGAGTGACATATCTGAATTACCACTGGCCAATACAGATACATCAAAAACAAAAAAGACTAGCTATGTACTCCACACTATTAAACTACACTTCTATATACTGCTGATAATGCATCTCTACTGATTCAGCAAGGTGCGGATCCATGACTGCTTAAACTCTGTAGGCACCTTTAAAAATGCAGTCAGCATTTTGTCGGACGCTAGGATCTTCATATGTGCAAGGTTTCTTTCATTCCAAGTCAAGTTCTCAAGTTGCAGTAACTCCATGTACAAGTCATCTCCTGGGGCAGCAGGTTCAGGTTGCCTCTCTTGGGGTGCCATCATATTTCCTAGCTTGTCAAACGCAGTAACGATGGTCTTGTCCAATTGTGTGACTGTATCTTGCAATGCCTCAGCGATTACTTTAGCATTGTTCGGTTTGCGCTTCTTCTTTAGACCAACATATGCATAAGATGCATTGACTTGAGTGGGGACAGTTTCATGATTTGTTTGTGACAACTTAGATTCATCAACAACATGTTGTGGTGTTTCCGGAAGTTCGTCATCTTCAAGATTAACTTGTTCCTCCATTCCCCCCGGGCACTCTCCTTCCTCACAGGTAGCCCTGTCCCTTCCTCAAACCATGCATAGAGAGTCAAAGTATGGTAAAGGTTTGGTTCGAAATTCCTTTGCCTTTGGATGAGCCTGCACTTTGAACAAGCAATATGTGAGTTGTTGAAATGAAAGTCATTCGTAATACAGAAGTAAAGTAAAAATTTCAACAGAATGGTAGGATCACATACCTTTAGATACTCATCCCACACCTCTTGATCTGCGGTAACAAGGTTGGTCTCCGGATTCCAACCAAATCCAGAAGTGTTAGGCCCGTAAACAATGTCATATGCCGCCTGCCATAGCCGCTTCAAGGTCTTTAGTCTGGAGGTGATGTGAGGAGTTGCTTTGATGCCACATCCAGGAAGCTTCTCCTCAATCATCTTCTGCAAGGCATTTACATATCCTACCTTGAACCCACTGTCCGCCATGAACTTTTGGTCCATTATCAAACTAACAAGGCAATCTACCAAGATCCGGTCCTCAACTGTAGTCCACATCTTGATCCTCGCCTTGGTTTCCTATTCAGCTAGATCCATCTAAAACAAACACTGATTGAGACAAAATATTGCAGGTATACATACTTTTCAAATAACATTAAAAAAAAACCACACCACAGCACCGACAAAGACAAAGAAGAACTTAATTGAAATTTAGATTGACATAGCACATGATTGTTCTTTATAACATAAACAGACGGAATAAATTGTCCTTAAACCTAGCAATAGTTGTGTACAATGTTATCAGTTATCTCCAAGTGCCATAAAGGCAGCAAACATGTCATTTACAACTTTTTCCATATAGTTAGTCCAGACTTCACTCGTTTCCATTGGAACTAAGGGCGTGTTATCAATCGTTGCAAGTCCAGTCTGAAAGGACTCAATCTCCTCATCAAGGAGATCTTGAACACTCTCCCGACGAATGAGATTATGGAGCAAACAGCAAACAATGATGTATTTGTTTTGTAGCCTCACTAGATAAAAATATGGGCTCCTCAATATTGCCCACCGTAACTTGAGTATGCCAAAGCACCTTTCTATTACATTTCGGGCCGCAGAATGTTACATGTTGAAACACTCATGCACAGTTTGGGGTTGATGTCCTTGTCTCTAGTCATTAAGGTGGTACCTTTGACCTCTGTAAGGAGCCAAAAAATCCTGGCAATTACTGTACCCAGCATCCACCAAGTAGTAGTTCCCTGCTCAAAGAAAAACAAGTCAACAAACAATAGTATAACTTAATTTAAACCAAGTAATGCACGCTCACACCGGTACCTAGTGGTACTCTTAGTCCAAATGGTCTCCTTATAGCATCTCTCAACTACCTCCCATCCGCAGCTGAGCCTTCCCACCTGGGCAAAACAAATATGAATTGGTCATCCGATGAACATACCCCAAGGACATTAGTTGTTACCTCCCCTTTTCTATTTCGGTACCTCCCCTTGTGTTGGGCAGGGACTTGAACACATATGTGTGTACCATCCAATGCACCAAGGCACCCCTGAAATGACAAAAACATTATCACAGTTAAGGTCAAACCACAGTGTCAATACTCTATTCAATTACTCACACAATAACAATGTTGTACATACCTTAAACCACTTCCAACGATGATCATTTGAGTCCTCCAGAATTGGCTCTGGTTTCTTCAAAAGCAATGATTGAAGTCTAATGGTAGCATTGAGCACTAGTTTGAAGTATCTACTAATGGTTTCTCCTGACCTTCCAAACTCAAACTGTATGACTCTGTTCTTCACATGATGGGCCAATATGTGAAGGAACATAGCCACTCGCTCATCAACTAGCATATGTTTAGTTGCTCTCAATCCACCGATTGTGTCTAACATGTGACACAATTTATCAAACGTTGCCCGTTACATCCTAATTTGGTTGAAGCATGTGGTGTCACTACTATATATCATCTCCCTCAAATTCGCTCTCTTGGCATGAAAATCTAATCTAAAAGTCCTATCCGGTAAGTGCCTTGGTCTACCTGATCCCACAACCACTATCATCGTCACAAGCAAGGTTCTCACTACTAGTAGCAAAGCTATGCACCCAGCCAACATTCCAACCATTTCCCTTAAACGTGGCTCCATACCTACACAATTTTGCAGCACACCAATATCTTTTTTATTATAATCTGCCACTCCTCTTTACAAACTACCAATATTTAACATTCAAACATTTCTATCTTTCATCCCAAATGCTCAATTTACACCACTACTTATCACCCAACATCACACTCACTGACTTAACGTCATATGTCTGATGTTTGAACTAGGCTGTCTGGTTCAAACGTAATCTTCAGTTGTTTAGTTGCTATTACTTGTTTTCATTTCAACTTTAACAGACTTACAAAACCCATATTTTTATTTTCAGTAAACATGCCATCACCCAACTATCAAATTTCATATATAAACACACTTCACATTATTCAAAAATTTATCATTCACAAAACTACAACACATTGTACATAAACAAACAACATATTTTAATTCAGTTAAACCGTGTCTGTGTCTGAATATTGGTTCACAATGCATTCCACTGTGTGTGTGTCCCCCCTCCCTCAGCTCGAAGGAACAGGGTAACAAAAAGCTCAACCCCCAACCTCGAAGCAATAGGGCAACGAACAGCTCAGACCCCCCCTAAAAGCTCGAAGCAACAAGGAGCCCCCCAACCTCGAAGCAATAGGGCAACGAACAGCTCAACCCCCCCAAAGCTCGAAGCAACAGGGCAACGAACAGCTCAGACCCATAATGGTGAATCACACATAAATTGATTTCGAATGAATACTTACCTCAAATGCAACTCTCTCACTCTGGGTTCAACTTCTCCTTTGCCAAAAAATGACCACTGTGGATCCAAGCTCCTTCACCGACACCTTCGTCTAGCTCGCACGTTGCTCGTGTTAGTTCCTAATGTTTTGATGATAACAAGGATTTAAGATTTTGAATAAGAATTGAAGTATGTGTGCTCTTCTGATTCATTGATTCTGAGTGTGTTAAAAGTATTCTCGAGTATGAGGAGTAGATTCTCGAGAATGAGACTTCACAAGACTTGGAAACTTTCAACATTGTCATGATTCTCGAGAATTAGCAAGACTATTATGTGAAGTAATTCTCGAGAATGGCTTATTGATTCTCGAGAATGTGAGCCAGCGTCTCAATAACAATTCTCGAGAATGTCGGATTAATTCTCGAGAAAAAAAGCAAGTGTCTCAATTCTAGATTGTCGACCAAGGCAATTCTCGAGAATGCCCAACTGATTCTCGAGAATGGGCGACAACATCTTAACTTATGTTTTGGTCCAGGACAATTCTCGAGTATATAAACATAATTCTCGAGAATTCCTTTGTCAGATTCAACCATACAATTCTCGAGTATATACATATGATTCTCGAGAATACACCTTATCTCAATATTTAAATGCTCGGCTTACATTTGCTAGTCTATCATTTCACTCTTCAGATTCTCGAGAATATGAACTTGATTCTCGAGTATGGTCAGATTCAATTCCTTCGATTAGTCCTCTGGACATAGCATTCTCGAGAATGCATGAAGCAATTCTCGAGAATTGTTCTTCATATTTCTATCATTTTTCCAGTAACACTAATCGACATGATAAATTCAATGGGTCATTATTTAATGTTCATTAATAATATCTAAACTTATTTATATTATGTTTAATCATCTTTTTGATTAAGTTTCAGCTAATTAATCAAGGTAATCTCAGTTTTTTTTGAACGAAAGGCAATCCAACGTGGCAGACGCATTAAATGCGACTCAGAAAGACAGAGCGACATTCGAAATTAAAGCAAGTGGCAGACGAAAACATTCTTTCGAGGAATACTTAATCCAGCTATCACTCTGGGTCATTATCTGCACAAATACAAATGACGGCAGTGCATTAAATGAAGCAACGGTCGATTGTTGACAAACGGAGTGCACCTGTGCCTAATGGAAATACGAAGAGTCTCAACGGCTAGTTTGCTAAGCTTCTCAACGGCATTAATGGCGAACACTATAAATACCAGAAGCATTCAATTTTGCCACCTACCGAAACGATGTGCATTCAATTCGAACTTATTGCAATTTGTTGTTCCATTAATCTTGCTTAATATCTTCGGATATTATTGTGTACTTCAGTGTTTAACACTTATATACTCGTGAGTAGTTTTTCTAAACACTTATTCAATTATTGTTCTGGAAATCTTAAGGTTGTGGAGCCTTAAGTAAGGGAGTACAATTACAACTTGTAAGGGGGAGTGAGTCCGAGAGTGAAAGGATCATCCTTTGCTTACAGAGTGTGTAATTTTTGTTAAGAGTTAGTGGAAATCCCAAGATGTGCTTGGGGACTGGACGTAAGTCGAAGTATTAGACTGAACCAGTATAAAACGTTCTGTGTCTACCTTTCCTTCTCTGTCTCTGTTTTATTCCCATTTACTTTTAACTCGTAAAAGATTTTTGAGATCACCTATTCACCCCCCCTTCTAGGTGATATTCCATCTTCAGCTCGTGCTTTTAAAATGGATACAATGTTTTCAAGGGGCCTTTTTGTCCCACATTTTCACCTTCCCGGGAAGATTCCGACCTTCCCTCCTATTTCGGATGGAATGAAGGTTCCAATGGTTGATGGGACTTTGCAACTCGTGGGATGTATGGTTGAAGGAAGACGCGGGAAGCAAACATGTTTTTTGCGTGGGAAAGTTTTTATGTTCCCTTTCCCTCTCCCCAATTCTTTCTAACAAACAGGGCCTTAGTCTCATTGATGAAAATTACTGACTTTGAATGTAAACAATGGGAACAAGTCTTGTGTTGTTGGAGGGAAACCCTAAAATCTGAATTCTCTCTTCTTTGCCTCATGACCCTCCTTCATCTCTTTCTCGCCAGCGGCTTGTGGCACCATTACAAGCCGCCAGTGAGTATCATTCTATACCACAACTGCGTCAGAGTGGTAGATCGGTTCCCAGATCTTTGATCTGTGGCGAGTTTTTTCCTCTCCTTCTTCAGATCTGTTCTGCGGTGGTGAGAGTTATCCGTCTCTTGTTTCTTTTTTTGTGGTGCTAGGTTTTGTGGTGGTGTTCTTGTTTTCTCAGGAAATAAATAGATCTATGAGATCTGAGTATAAATCCTCTTGGTTGGATGGTTGTTTGAACGTTATTAGATTCGACTATCACCTGGTGGCTCAGATCTGCGTTCTTGGGGAAGATTTCAAGAGGTGTTGTTCAGTGTGTGGTCGAGGTCATCATATTTGCTTGAAAGGAAGAGCAGAAGTGTTCTTTAGAATATCATGGATTTCCTTCCTTCTGAAGTTGAGTTTTCTTTAATCTTTACCACAAGATGAGGTATCTATGCAGCTGCTCTAATTGCAGCTAATGCTTATAAGGAGGTGTACTTGTTAGGGTGGATTTTACAACTAACATTTTTTTCACGTCACTTCTAACCTTGGATATCGAGGAGGCCGGTTTTGTCCATACTTCTACTTCTACTCTTAAATCTTTAATGTACGGTGATTGGCTGTTCTTGTCTTTGGTTTATTTTGTTGTATTTGATTTAGCTCTGTTTGTATTTCATCTTCAGTTTGTTTTCATGTATTGCACCGGTTTACAGTAATAATATAAATAGCTTTTGAAAAAAAAAATGTAAACAATGACTTTTAAATGCTAACGTATCAATCACTTTCCTTTGACACTATTATGAGCTGAATGGGATTACTTTGTGTTCAAAATTGTGTAAGGTATCGGACGAGCAAGATTTTGCTTTAGTACTTCCTGATGTTTGAAGATCAGTCCCTATTGTAAACAAAAAAAAAAAATTGTGTAAAATAACAGCGGCTGTGTTTTGACTTGTGCTTCAAACGAGGTGAATAATGATTGATAGTTCTTATTTTTTTGCCTGCTATGATAGTTCTTATTTGGTTGCCAAAACTTAAAGTGTTGATTTATTATGATAGTTTTTATTTGGTTGCCGAAACTTGAAGTGTTGATTTGTTCTTAAGGATGAAAGAAATTACCAGAACTTGAAAAAAATTATGAATCAATATTTGAAGAAGAAAAAGATACCTTAACGCTACTACATGATTGGAAACAAAATACAATATCATACTTGAGGAATATAATCAGGCTTTTTGACCCTTTTGCCCTTAATTAATTAATAACTAAAATGCCCATGTGTGAATCTATATCACCATTCTGCCCCTGTTTAGTTGATTACAACCCAATACGTAGTTGACTAAACAGTGCCAAATTTTTTTTAAGAAAATGTTTTCCCGTGATGTAATCGACTAAGTTATAGTACTTAGTTGATTTTTTTTTTTTGGACAAAATAGTACTTAGTTGATTACACCATGCCAGATTTGTTTTTTTAAAACCCCATTTGGGGCAAATAATTTGAATTTATTTTTTTTTCATGTTTTTATCTTCAAAATGCATTTGAATTTACTGTTTTTCACTTTAATATTTTAAATATTTTGTAACAACTTTCCTTTTATCTCTCCCTATATCTAGTATCTTTTTTTGTCAATATTTTAATTATGTCTGTTTTATACTCTACCTTTTGAATTACATATTTTAATTTTTTTTGAAACTAACCATCATTCTCCCTCTTTATATATGAGCTATTTTTTGAATAAATAAATTTTGACGTCTCTCTTAATTGATTTCAAATATTAAACACATCCTCTTAATATTTAATAAATATTTAATTTAATGTTTTAATATTTTTTAAATCAATTATATCTTTAAGTGAATAATCGAAATATTAAATTAAATATTTATTAAATATTTTTTAGCTGCCTCCTCCATTATTAATTTACAAAATATTGTGTAACTATCTTCCCTATTATTCATCTTTCATCACAATCTTGCTTTTTATTTTTTATTTAGATCTCTAAGGGAATTATTAAAACATTAAATTAAATATTTTTTTTTTTTTTATAATTTAATATTTTTTACACTAATAAATATTTAAACGATATTTTTTTAATATTTTTTACTTTAATAAATATTTAAACATTAAATTAAAACCGTCTTACTTTAATATTTAATAAATATTTAATTTAATATTTCCATTATTCTCTTAAAGATCTAAGTGATTTACAAAATATTAAAACATTAAATAAATATAAGAGGATACGTTTAATATTTGAAATCAATTAGGGTAGACGTCAAAATTTATTTATTTAAAAAATCGTTCATATATAAAGAGGGAGAATGATGGTTAATTAGTTTCCCAAAAAAAATATGTAATTCAAAAGGTAGAGGATAAAACAAAGACATAATTAAAAGATTGACAGAAAAGATTATAGGGAGAGATAAAAGGAAAGTTGTTACAAAATATTTTAAAATATTAAAGTGAAAAACAGTAAATTCAAATGCATTTTGAAGATAAAAACATGAAAAAAATGGTAAATTCAAATAATTTGCCCCAAATGTGGTTTTAAAAAAAATTTGGCGTGGTGTAATCGACTAAGTACTATAGCTTAGTAGATTACATCACGGGAAAACATTAAAAAAAAAAATGGCACTATTTAGTCGACTGAGATGTAATCGACTGAATAAGGGTAGAAGGGTGATATAATTTCACACAGGGGCATTTTTGTTATTAATCAATTAATTAAGGGCAAAAGGGTCAAAAAAAGCCAAAATGTTTCATTCATATTCCTAATGACATATTTTTGGTACATAATATCATTTCACAGAAAATCTTGATGCTAATCCTTGATTTTTCGAATGCTATTAGAACCCTTTATAAGTTGTTTATTTCAATTTTATCGCAAGTAATTTATGTTCCATATCTATTTGTAATCTGTAGACTTGTTTTTTCATTTAATATCATTTTTTCTTTTTATAAGAAAAATCCATTAAGTTTATAAAACATATTTCCGGTCCTTCAATAATAATAATACTATTAGTCTCATTAATGAAAAATAATAGCTCTATGAATGTAAATAATGACTTTTAAATGCTAACGTATCAATCACTTTCCTTTGACACTATTATTATTATTATTATTAATGATGAGAGTTCTTATTTTTTTGCCTGCTATGATAGTTCATATTTGGTTGCCGAAACTTGAAGTGTTGTTTTATTCTCAAGGGTGAAAGAAATTACCAGAACTTCAAAAAAAAAATTATGAACAATAATTGAAGAAGAAAAAGATACTGATACTTTCACCTGAGCGCTACTACATGACTATTGACTGGAAACAAAATACAAAATCATACAAAGAATATAATCCTGTCCCTTCTATTGCTTCTCTGACAAATGCAGTGGCAATTCTCCTGTGTGTCTTTTCTCTTATGTATTATTAATGTGAAACAGACACAGGAAACTAAACAATTTTATTTTTTTCTCTCGAAAGGATGGGGATTACTCTGTTTCTCTGGACATTATTCTGATTTGACAAATGTGAATCTAGTTCTCTTGTCCAGTCCAAAACTAATTCAAGGGAACTTGCAGCTAAAAAACAATAAGTTTAAAAAGCAATTACAACAAAGTATATTATTCATTACAAACACACAAGAATAAATTCATCAAATCACAGCATCTATATTTTCAAGGAAGAGTATAACATAACATAGAATTTGCATGGTGAAATCTAAACAGAAAATTCTAAACAAATACTGATTCTAATTCACCAATGATCCAAAGAACACCCATAAGCTCCAAGTAGGAAAACTGCTTACACAAATCAATTTAATTCATTCCTCAACTATAAATGAAATAAAATGCAAACAAACTCCAATTTGCTTCGCTTATTTTTGTCCCCCCTCAAACGATATAACACCAATACATTACATGAACAAGTCCCAAACCATCCTTACACCAGCAGGCAGCAATTAATTACACACACACACGTGTGTGTATTTTCTTTTTAAAAAACACAACAATTTGATGCAGTAGAACTGTAGAAGTCTAATAAAACTACTTCCACTGAAGACTAAATTAGTTTCAATGAATCAATGACAAAGCATTAAAATTCCACAAAAATAACTAAATTTCAAGAATTTCAAATCCCATCCACAAGTTAGGGGGAGTAGGCGAGCAGACATATATCATAAATGAATGACTGAACAAAACTTAAACAAATTGTGACATCTTAATGAAATGTAGCACATAAAGCTGACAATGCCCATTTCCAATGGAAGGTTCCACTACCAAAAATGTACAAGTTTATAATATCAAAAGGTAATGGAAGAGGAGGAAAACTTGAACTCAAGCAAAGAAAAAAAAAGGGAAAATGCATTCATTAATCCAAAATAGAAGAAAACCAAAATTGAGTGCAATGTGAAAAGATAGAAGAACTAGATAACTCCTGTTGATTGTCGATATGTCAAGCAATATCATCAAGCAAGAAACCCAAAACCATAACTAGATAACCCCATCAATTATGCCTACAGCAAATGAATATGGAAAGAGCAGAGTAAACAAAGAAAATTGAAAGAAAGAGGCTTTAATTTAAAGCAAAGAGAGGGAGGAAGCATTGATTACTCCTGACTTTTCAATATCATACAATGTAATAAACCAGGGTATAATTTTCACCAAAAAAAAGCAGAACATTGGCATAGTAAAGGACAACAAAATCCAAATAAGAGGCATGTCTGCTATTAAATATCTGCATTCTGGATAATTCTAAATAACATCAAATAGTAGAGGTATAGAAGTTCTAAAACATTAGAGATTCCGTTTCACCAAAAGTTGTTCAACGATGTAAATTTGCAACGTAATAACTTCGACCTATTATCAAGATTCTTCAATGTAGTTGTTGCCAACTGATACAAGGCTTTCCACATAATTGTAAATACTAAGAATAGACTCATGATAGGGAATAACAGACCTCTTTACTTCATTAGTAGTGAGATTCGTCATATATAGAACATTTCTTCTTCCTTCATCATCATGCTCTTCAGAAATAGGTTTGTAAACAATTTCATTCCTCCAAATAGTGATTGGAACTAACAGACATAAAAGGGGGCTTCTAGTATATCTTTTAGTCCAGCTCCATGTCTGCACAGATGCACATGTACCCTCATATAACACCCACAAATCAATCACATAAGGTATTTCATCATCATCTTCCCAAGTGTCACAAAGTATGGCAAGTTTGTTGTCATAAACAGTAAGCTTTACATCAGCATCATAGTCTAATTCGGGCCTTTGTATCACGGTAAACACTTCCTTTGCTATGTCAAAAGAAACTATCACATCAACCTTATCTTCAGCCTCCTCAATATAATCTCCATCCTCCTGGAAATCAATGTTGTCTTCACCCTCCTGGAAATCAATGTTGTCTTCACCCTCCTTCTTTTCACCAACTAGCTTTACCCCGGACCAAAATATGGCTCCATTGGCCGTGACAGTTTCAGATTTAAGTATCACCCCTTTCAAGTTCCCAATATCTATTGCCTTCCATGTCCCCCTATTTAACGAAAACACTTCTACCTGAGTAACCTCATCATAAAACAAAGCAAAAGTTCTAACTATCTTGTAATCATCAACAATCGGACTGAACCCAAATCCTGTCACGCAGTAATTAAAGTAAGAAAAGTTAGTTCTTGTCCTAGGAACATGTCTGACTGCTCTAGTCTTAGGATTCCACAATGAAAGCGAATGAGAAGGTTGGTTAAACTGATGGATTTCAAGACAAAGGAGGCCATTGCAGGAACCCACTATACTAGCATTCCTTAAGGGATTGTTCCAAGGCAAATTCTGAACTCCACGGACTCGCAGCCCGCAATCCAGCAGAATCAAACGCCAGTGCAAAGGAATATCCATTCTCTTACATTCCAAAAGAAGAGAAGGGTTTTGATGAGTAGACTGTTGAAGGTGGTCCGCATGAAAGATGGAATTTGCATGAGATTTTTCCAATCTTTACACACACATTGAAATCGGATGAGAGATTTTACCGGAAGTCGTTTGAGAATGTTTGTGATGATTTCGTGAGGAAGAAAGAGCACGTCGCTATCCATTGCCGTCTGCTTCATGATGCTTGGCTCGGAGTAATTTCTCAAAAGAAAGCCCTTGCAATCAACAAAAGCGATTAGGGTTTTCAATTCAGATTCCTGGGTTCGGTTTCTCCTCAATTTTTTTTTGGTATTATTCAGTATCTTAAAATATATTTTTAGTATCAATCAGCATTCTAAAATATTTTTTAAGATTCTAAAATAATTTTTTAAGATTCTGAAATATTTTTTTTAATATCAGTCAATATATTGAAGTATTTTTTAAATGCACAATCAAAGTATTTAGGATCTTGAAAAAATATTTTAAAATATTGACTGATATTAAAAAGTATTTTAGGATGTGATAGTCAATATTAATTCAAATCAACGATTTAGATTGGTTGAAGAGAGAAATCAAATGTTGAGATTAGATGAGGAGGATAATAAGAAAGTTGGATAATGAGGGGATCCAATTCCTCATACTACTACTGGTGACAAAGTTGAAAGAAAATAGTCGGATCGCTAGGTTATGTACTCTCATTTTATTTTAATGAACCAAGTCCAAAACCTCTGGACAAAGACTTTGGTTTGGGCCACGAACCAAAACCTTAAGTATATATTAATTCAAAATATAAATGATAACCACTTAAAAAAAATATGTTTAAATACTATTTAATTTACAAAACCCTCAAATATTTGTTAAATTTGTTAAAACACTTAAAAATACCAAGAACCATATTGGGCTCCTATACGGCCATTGGCGACCTAAGATTCGATCACGGTGGCTGAGATCTAACGATGGTTTTTTTTTTTTTAAATGTGGAATTGAATCTTTTTTTTTTCAAAAATAAGATTCAATGAAAGTCAGGAAAGTGGCGTTCGAACTCACCCCACCTTCATGGGACCAAGTGGTCCAACCACTGGGCCACTTGGTTCCTTTAATATATATATGCATTAACAAATATATATATTCTTCTTAACATTTTTTCCAGCAACAAACACTCTTGTATATCTCACTACTGAACTTGTAAATATCATTAACGAATTGGTAATTCTCATGACAAGATTGTTATAATTGACCTTTGTTTGTTGTTTCATGAGAGACACTTGTGAAAATATGACGAAAACACTGGTAATTATCATTACAGAACTTGTAAATACCATTAACGAATTGGTAATTCCCACTACAAGATTTGTTATAAATCATTTACTTTTTGTTAATACCACACCCTTCATTGATTATAACATTCCTGATTTACAAACACACATTGTTCAATCTTTTGAATCATATATATATGAGTTATAAATATATATTTATATATTATATAATACACACATATAGTCTTGTGAATCCCATTATATAAATATTATATAATAAATATATGTATTTATAAATTATATATAATATCTATGAAATTAATTGCATCATATTTAGAATGAAATTAATCGAGGAGAGAAAATACTCTATATATTTGTCTCTATATAAACTTTTTGATAATGATTAAGGGGGAGAGAATGGCAAAAAATATGTTGCATTGTTGCAAATATATTTGAGTTTGTAAATTTTTTTCTTAGGAATGTTATTGTCAATTAGTTTTGATGATCTTATATAGATGTATTATTAAAAGCAAAAAGATTGAGTAATATAGATATCTCCTACATTGACTAACAAATTTAATATAGATCAATCCAAGTTGAATTATAGAGTTTAATCAAGAAGGAGATATTGAAGAAGATTATTCCAAGTTGAACTATAGAGATTGACCAAGAAATGAGGCTAAAGAAATAAGAACTTGCACTATATGTTCTTATATGTGATACTGAAATCTCCATGATCAAACTGAAGTTGGAATGAAGCTTCATCATATTTGAGCTACAAATGGAGTATAAATGAATAGTGTTGATCTGGAAGCCTAAGACATTAAATTCGGAACAAGTTCAAAGATAGGCTCGACTTTATGGATATTGAAGAAGATGTGAAGTTCAATATTGAAGAATGATCAAAAAGTAGATTGAAGAAAGTTCTTGCACACAATATATTGGGACTATCGAATGTCAAGGAAGCAAGAAGTTCTCAAAGGATTTTGGGAATAATCAAGAAGAGAAGATATTGAGGAACTTGCAGAGAATGATGAGTACAAGTTGAATGATATAAAATGAAGAAGAGAAGAGAAGAAAGAAAGAGTTGAATGATGAAGAATGATCAAGTTGGGAGATGGAAAAAGGAAGAACTTGTTGAATGGAATGAAGATATCATTATTCAAGTTCTTATATTGATGTTAGAAGCCTCCAAGATCATATGGAAGTTGGAATGACTCAATTTAGAGTTAAAACAAGGAAAAATCAGCCTTAGGAGTCAAAACTCGAGTATGTTCATCAATACTCGAGTATTGGAGTGTCTTCACTTCTCTCGCATCTTCGGAATGTCAATACTCGAGTATCCAAGTCAATACTCGAGTATCTAGTGTTCTCAACATTTCTGGCCTCTCTGGACTAGCAATACTTGAGTCAATACTCGAGTATCCAGTGAAGTATTGAATACTTGAGTCAATACTCGAGTATCAAGTGAAGTATTGAATACTTGAGTCAATACTCGAGTATGCAACGTTGATCAGCTCTGTTTCACGTTCAGCATGTGCGATGTCTGGTAATTTGATGATATCTTCTAAACCAGAGATCGGATTGAAGTGAAATCAGTGGAATATGAAACTAGACTCCTAATGCGTCATTTTGATATAAAATTCAAGCCCAAAGGAGTTCATATGAGGGAGCTATGAATTGTACAAGTTGACAGAAACATCCACGCCACACAGCAAACCAAGCTTCAATATTTTGAGTGTAACTCACAAACTACAAATCCGATTGAGCTGAAATTTGTGGCATATGAAAGTAGACTCACAAAGATTTCCATCAAGAGTTAAACTAACCAAAACGGAGTTCAGACCAGGGAGATATAACCTTCCAAAGTTGACGGTTAGTTCAACAAAGGTCAATACTCAAGTATGTAAGTTCAATACTCGAGTTTCCATTAGACAGAGAACAACTTGAAGGTTGGTGAGAAGCAATACTTGAGTGAATACTCGAGTATCCAAGTAAAGTATTGAATACTCGAGTTTCCAAATGAATACTCGAGTATTCGTCATGCGGTTCGAAAACGAAGTTCTAATGGCTAGTTTCCATCTCGAGTCTAACGGCTATATTTCTTCTTCCAACGGTCATATATTGATTTCTACCTATAAAAGAAGTCGATTCAAGACAGGAAGAAGTAAGACACAAGCCTACAACTTCAAAATGCTTATACTCTGATCTTCATCTTATTTTACTCTCTGTTTTCCAAATGTTTACATAGTTTATCGGAGAGAGTGAAATTATTTGTAATGCACTTTAGTGTTTATTCATTCACTTCGAGAGAAGATTTATTGTAAACATCCTTCCATACTATTCGAGAGTTACTCAAGATTGGGTGATCTTGAGTGGGAAACTCATTGTATTGATTACGGCTTGTAAGGGAGTGAATCCTAGTGAGAGGGTTACTTGAGTACGAGTGTGTAATCAAGTGGGTGTATTGATTACGGTTGTAAGGGAAGTGAATCCTAGTGAGAGGATTACTTCAAGTACGTAACTTGTAATCAAGTTGAAAGAAGATAGTGGATTGAAAATCTCAAGTGAAGCTTGGGACTTTGGACGTAGGTCAAGGATTGGGCCGAACCAATAAATCAATTTGGATATTCTCTTCCCTTACCTCTTATATTTCCAAAGATATATATTTGAATGTGCATACATATTTGAATGACTAATTATCACTTTATAAATTATTTATGTCATTCAAATGCTTTTAGTAAGTTTTCAAAGATTTTCAAAGTAACAAAGTTTTATTAAACACCCAATTCAACAATGGTCAATTATAACAAATTTTGTCAATAGGAATTACCAATTCGTTAATGGTATTTACAAGTTTAGTAATGGTAATTACCAGTGTTTTCGTCAGATTTTTCACAAGTGTCTTTCATGAAACAACAAACAAGGGTCAATTATAACAAATCTTGTAATGAGAATTACCAGTTCGTTAATTGTATTTACAAGTTTAGTAATGGTAATTACCAGTGCTTTCGTAAGGTTTTCACAAATGTCTCTCATTAAACAATAAATAAGGGTCAATTATAACAAATTTTGTAATGAAAATTATCAATTCGTTAATGGTATTTACAAGTTCAGTAATGAGATTTACAAGAGTGTTTGTTGATGGAAAAAATGTTAAGAAAAATATATATATTTGTTAATGTGTGTGTGTGTATTAAAGGAACCAAGTGACTTAATGGTTGGGCTACTTGGTCCCCATGAAGGTGGGGTTGGTTCAAACCCCACCTTCCTCACTTTCATTGAATCTTTTTTTTTTTAAAAAAAAAAAAAAAAATCAACCCACCAAAAAAAGAAAAAACCATCGATGGTTCTCAGGCCGCCGGTGGCCAGAGCCCAGGTGCCAGCGGTTGCAGGCCATCCGATGGTCGGTCCTCCTGCGGCCGACCGCAGTCTGGCGAGGGTCATTTTTTTAATTTATTTAAAAATTAAGGGCAAAAAGGTAAATTCACCCGAATTTGAAAGTTCCTTGGTACCTTTAAGTTCTTTAACAAATTTAACAAACATTTGGAGGTTTTACAAATTCAAATGGTATTTAAATGTAACTTTCCCTTACCACTTTGTACCCAAAAAAATAAATAAATGAGAACCACCCTACTTAAATACAAGTCATCTTTGTGTGAAAAAGTTTGGTTTAACGTGTTAATGGGGTAGTTATTGATATATATTTTTAATTTTACTCCTATTTAATTTTTATTGGGAAAATAGAAGTGTGAAAATCATTTGTAAAGAAAAGGAGACAAAAATTTGATAAGGGAAAATATTGAAATTTAATACATTACTTAGTATACGAGAATGAGGTATAAGTTATTTACATATAGGTATAAAGTGATATACTACCTCCAATCTTATTTATAAAAGCTTGATAACTGAATTGCACGGCTTAAGAAAATATTTAAAATTAGTTAAAAATAATAAATATGTCTTGAAATATTTTTTTTTCAAGATTCCTTTATTGAAAGAGAAATAGAGTAAAAATAAGGGAAAATTTCATTTAAATACCAGATGAATTTGCAAAACCCCCAGAGGTCCTCCGAATTTGTAAAAAGACTGAGAGGTACCAAGGACCTATGAGGTATATGCAAATTCGCGTGAAATTACCTTTCTACCCTTACTTTTAAATAAATTTTTTTTTAAAAAAAAACCCCCACCCCACCACCACCACTGGCCGCCCACCACCACCGCTGACCGGCCACCACCACCACCGCGGTGGTGGTGGTGGTGGTGGTAGCCGGCGGAGCGACGGTGGGGGTGGGGGTGGGTTTTTTTTTTTTTTTTTTTTTTTTTTTTAATTTATTTAAAAGTAAGGATAGAAAGGTAATTTCACGTGAATTTGTATATCCCTCATAGGTCCTTGATACATCTCAGTCTTTTTACAAATTTGGAGGACCTCTGGGGGTTTTGCAAATTCATTTGGTATTTAAATGAAATTTTCCCTAAAAATAAGTATAATTAACCCTTTAATTAATGTAATATACATAATTCATGAGGGGCACAAATGAAAAAAAAAAAAAAAAACTCATTAAATGATTAGATAACTCTCATCGGAATTTTATAAAACAGGTTAAGAAAATTCAAATTTTTAGGCTTTTATAACAAGATGGAATGGAGTATATTACAAAAAAAATTAATATTTTTTCTTTATAGTTATGAGTCTAAGTTTCTATATTTTATATTGATACAATTTAATCCCTATAATTATAACTCGGTTGCAACGCAGTTCTTAAATTTTAACTTTTTTTTTTTGCCCAAATCTTAAACTTTAACTCATTACAACTTAGTCCTTATAATTTAATTTAATTTAATTTAATTTAATCATTACAAACTATAGCCTTTATGTTTTTTTTTTTAAAAAAAGATATATTTCATAGAACTTTGGGGTTTATAATTTTAAATTTTTAAAATTATAAAGACCAACTTGCATTGTCTTAAAGTTCAATAACTGAATTAAAACCCAATCAAAATTATAGAAATCAAAATATCAATTTTCCCTATATTTTATATATTAAATTATACTGATTTAGTCCAAACAAGAATCACAATTTTAAATTAACTATTTTTTTATATTTATCATTACTTATCAAAACATGTATAGTAAAATTTTTCAACTTGTTGAATTCTCCCTTTCTCGAATTATTAAACTTGTTGAATTTTAAAAATAAATTTTAACTAGATTAATATTTATTGAATTTAAAAGTGACTAATATTTTGAAACAATACAAAATTTCAAGGATCATCATTTCAAAGAGAAGATTATTTACTAGTTAAAGCATATATTTGGAACTGTAAATGGCAAAGGATGATGTGAAAAAAATATGTTTGCAATAAAAAAATGGTAATATATATGTACAATCCTTTCACTCTATTTGGTGTGTGGGTTTGAGTTCTATGGATTGGGATTGAAATTGGGCGTGAGACTTGGATTGATGTTTTAAAGTCATGTTTGATAGGAAGTAATATTTAATATAAAAAAATCTCATTAATTTTATTTTGTAATCTAAAATAATAAATTGTAAAAGTATAATATAACCTTCTCACCCACCACCATCGTATGACTTTCTTGCTACCTGTGTTTGTCGTCAAAAGCTTGCTGAAAAGATGACCCAACACAGAGTTTCGGGTCAGGACATGGTCACCTTAGTTGCATAGAATTTAGGGTCAGGGACCTGCCAGGGCCAGTTTCTTGGTCGAGTCATTGATTTTTGGGCTAACCCTAGTTTGACAAACCTCGTCTTAAATTATTTATAACTCGGTTCTTGAACTTTGACTTGTTGCAATTCAATCCTTATCATTTAACCATTTAAAACTTTAGTTCTTATATTTTAAAAAATAAAACAATGTATTTAATAGAACTTAAGGCCTAGAATTTTAAATCGTTAAATTTATAAAGACCAAGTTGTAAGGACTCAAAGTTTAATAAATGAATTACAACTGAAACAAAATTATAAAGACCAAAGATTAATTTTCCTTATGTTATATATATATATATATATATATATATATATATATATATATATATATATTTTATATATAGAGTTCCAGCACTAAAAAAATTATTTGTTCTACTAATTAAGTCAAAACAATAATTCAATCTTTAGTTTAATTTTAGGAGATTTTTATTTTTATTTTTTAATTTCCGTTACCTATCAAAACATTTATTGCAAAATTTTGAGGCAAATAAATTTTAAATTCTCCCTTTCTCGAATTATTAAACTTTTTGAATTTCAAAATTAAATTATAAATTAATTAATATTTTTTGAATTTAAATTGACCAACATTTTGAAACAAAACCAAAATTCCTATGATCGTCATTTTGAAAGAGAAGATTATTTACTACTTAAAGCATATATTTCAAACTGTAAATTGCAAAGGATGAAAGGGAAAAATTGTTCACAATAAATAAAACACTAATGCATATGCTTTTTTTTTAAAAAAAAAAAAAAAAAACAAAAACTAAGACATATGTCTAAACCTCTAAGTTTACATCAAGTTCCAGTTTAATCTTTTTCAGTCCTTTAATTTTAATACTATTAGTCTCATTAACGAAAAATACTAGCTATGCGAATATAAATGATGACTTTGTAATTAAATAGCAACATATTAAATTTTATCTAAAATTTATATGTTGAAAAATATTCAAAACAGAACTAATCCTTGAAAAATAAAAATGTTATATCAAAATATTAAATTTTAAGCATGTTTTATCATCGTTTAATTGTAAAGTCATTGTTTAAATTTATTGTATCAATATTTTACATTGATAAAACCAGCATTGTTAACATTAAATCACTAAAAAAATATTTTATAACCTTATCATATATAGATTAAAATGTTTGCAACCAAACCATACATAACCTTAACATATATAAGCAAGCTGAATCACAATTTATTTGCATTTGAGAATAGCTTGAGGGTTTGTGGTTTGCCCGTGCCCTCTTTCATTGTCATAGAGTTTGAATAATATGAAGTAAATAAAAAGGAAACACAAATATATCAACGCAAAACTCCAGTTTAAAATTTTATCCAAGTATGAATGGTGGCAAATGTCACAAGGACAGTTTGACAGTGACTAATAACTTGTTCTTTTTTTTTTTGGTGAGACTAATAACTTGTTCTTATTAACAAAGTAAAGGCATGTGGGTGATAATTGATTGAAGAATTTGGAGTAGATTTTCATTTGCTAGCATTCAATACAAAGTAAAAGTGCACCCAGCACTTTGAATTTTTTTTGAATGTGCAGCCAGCACCCTAAATTAATATTGAAGGAGTCTACATTGTCAAGGATAGTGTAAATCACTTATCACAAATGGATTCACTCAATGTTGCAATAAAAGATGTTTTTTAGAAGTTCTTATGGAGGCTACAACTTCCATATAAACAATAGCTCTTTATTTGGAAGCTTTTTAATGATATTGTGCCCTCTAATGACATTTTAAATCGGCATCATCTCCCCTCTCATGCTTTGTGCTTATTTGGATGTGATATTGGAGCATCTTTTAATTTCCAGTCCTTTTACAAGAAGCCTATGATTTGGATGTCTTAATATTAAATTGTCCAACTTTACCTTTTTCTCAATTTAAGAGATGGTTACATGACACTTTGTTGACCTTAATGAATGATGGTCATACTCATTTGGTGAATCATATGATTTGTCTCTTGAATTTCATTTGGAGAAAGCGAAATATAGCCTTACATCAAGGAAAAAGAAATAGTCCAATGTCACTTATTAAGTAAATTCAACAAGCAATTAGTTTTACCAGTATGGCCTAGTTTACTTCTAATACACTGGTCCGTCCTAGCTTTTTATAGAATATAGTAGAGTCTTGTCTACTAATAAATGATGACGGTTAGGATATTATAATTCATAAATATTGTTGGATAATATTTTAAAGATATTTCATGTTATTTAGATTGATTATTATTTATTATTAGGTTTGATTTTATTATTTAATATTTATTATATCTTACGATTAGATATGGATATTATATCTTAATATTATGTCTTTGTTATTTTGATTTATTTTTGATTTGATTAGGTTAAATTAGATTATAGGTTCTCTTTTATTCAAGTATTCATAATAATATTTTAGAGGTTTTTATTCCTTCTACATCTATATATCCCTTCAAATTTCAACAAGTATAAAAATCTTGGGAAACACTTGTCACGGAATTATTTGCCACTAGGGCTCTCCCTGATCTCCCATTAAGGAGTTTCTATGGCAGAGGCAAGCCATTCTATGAACAACTTTTCATTCTAAGTGTCTTTGTGCTGCTCTATTTTGAGTTACAACAAACAGGTTGCAAGCATCAACCAGTCTTCTATTGTATCTAGAAATGTTTCATTCATATTCCTAATGACTTATTTTTGGGACTTAAATATCATTTGGCTGGAAATCTTAACGCTAATCTTTGATTTTTCAATTGTTACTATCAGCATCCTTTCTAAGTTGTTTATTTCAATTTTATTGTCATTAATTTACATTTCCAATCCCATCCCCACAAGTTCGGGGGAGTGGGCGAGCAGACATATATGAATGACTGAACAAAACTTAAACAAATTGTGACATCTTAATGAAATGTAGCACATAAAGCTAACAATGCCTTTTTCCAATGGAAGGTTCCACTACAAAAAATGTACAAGTTTATAATATCAGAAGGCAATGGAAGAGGAGGAAAACTTGAACTCAAGCAAAGAAAAAAAGGGAAAATGCATTCATTAATCCAAAATAGAAGAAAACCAAAATTGAGTGCAATGTAAACAGATAGAAGAACTAGATAACTCCCATTGATTGAGATATGTCAAGCAATATCATCAAGCAAGAAACCCAAAACCCTAACCAAATAACAAGTCAGGTTTCTTTCATCATCATTTTCTCATCATCCCTCATAATCTCTAAATCATGTACGTCCAATCAATCTGAAAAGTCACAATACTACTACTACTTTGACTTTTTTTTTTCATCTTTCCAATCAATGGTCCAAATGGACTCATGAGAGATAATGAGTAATATAGATCATGAGAGGATCTGCTTCCCCCAGATAACCCCATCAAATATGCCTACAGAAAATGAATATGGAAAGAGCAGAGTAAACAAAGAAAATTGAAAGAAAGAGGCTTTAATTTAAAGCAACGAGAGGGAGGGAAGCATTGATTACGCCTGACCTCAATCTCATACAATCCAATAAACCAGGGTATAATTTTCACCTAAAAAAGCAGAACATTGGCATAGTAAAGGACACCAAAACCCAAATAAGAGGCATGCCTGCTATCAAAATATCTGTATTCTGGATAATTCTAAATAACATCAAATAGTATATGTATGTAAGTTCTAAAACATTAGAGATTCCTTTTCACCAAAAGTTGTTTAACAATGTAAATCAGCAACGTAATAACTTGGACCTATTATCAAGATTCTTCAATGTAATTGTTGCCAACTGGTACAAGGCTTTCCACATAATTGTAAATACTAAGAATAGAGTCACGATAGGGAATAACAGACCTCCTTACTTCATTAGTAGTGAGATTCATCATATATAGAACATTTATTCTTCCTTTATCATCATGCTCTTCAGAATCAGGTCTGCAAACAATTTCATTCCTCCAAATAGTCATTGAATCTAACATACAAGAAAGGGGGCTGCTAGTATATCTTTTAATCCAGCTCCATGTCTCCCCAGATGCACATGTACCCTCATCTAGCACCCACAAATCAATCATATCAGGCATTTCATCATCATGTTCCCAAATGTCACAAAGTATGGCAAGCTTGTTCTCATAAACAGTAAGCTTTCTATCAGCATTATAGTCTAATTCGGGCCATGGTATCACGGTAAACACTTCCTTTGCTATGTCAAATGAAACTATCACATCAACCTCATCTTCAGCCTCCTCAATATAATCTTCATCCTCCTGGAAATCAATATTCTCTTCATACTCCTTCTTTCCATCAACTAGATTTACCCCAGACCAAAATATGGCTCCATTAGCCGTGATGGTTTCAGAATTAAGTCTCACCCCTTTCAAGTTCCCAATATCTAATGCCTTCCATGTCCCCCTATTTAACGAAAACACTTCCACCTCAGTAACATCACTATAGAAATCAGCATAAGTTCTTACTATCTTGTAATCATTAGCAATCGGACTGAATCCAAATCCTGTCACGCAGTCATCAAAGTCAGAAAAGTCAGTTCTTGTCTTAGGAACATGTCTGACTGCTGTAGTTGCAGGATTCCACAATGAAAGCGAATGAGGAGATTGGTTAAACTGAATGATTTCAAGACAAAGGAGGCCATTGCAGGAACCCACGATACTAGCATTATTCCTTAAGTAATTGTTCAAAGGTGAATTCTGAACTCCACGAACTTGCAGCCCGCAATCAAGCAGATTCAAGCGCCAGCAGAAAGGAATAGTAAGTTCATTACATTCCAAAAGAAGAGGAGGGTTTTGATGAGTAGACTGTTGAAGGTGGTCGGCGATGAAAGATGGATTTTGTATGAGATTTTTCCAATCTTTACACACACATTGAAATCGGATGAGTGATTTTACCGGAAGTAGTTTGAGAATCTTTCTGATGATTTCGTGAGGAAGAAAGAGCACGCCGCTATCCATTGCCGTCTGCTTCATGATGCTTGGCTCGAACTAATTTTTCAAAAGAAAGCCCTTGCAATCAACAAAGCCAT
Organism: Acacia melanoxylon; assembly: GCA_019022615.1. Classification (NCBI taxonomy): domain Eukaryota; kingdom Viridiplantae; phylum Streptophyta; class Magnoliopsida; order Fabales; family Fabaceae; genus Acacia; species Acacia melanoxylon. The sequence continues at coordinate 9,139,495 of JAFJYJ010000020.1, read as the reverse complement.
TAGGGCTTTCAATTCAGATTACTACTGATGACAAAGTTTGAAAGAAGACAGTCGCATAGCTGGGTTATGTACGCCCATTTTATTTTACTGAACCAAGTCCAAAACCATTGGACCAAAGGCTTTGGTTTGGGCCATGAACCAAAACCTTAAGTATATACTAATTCAAAATATAAATGATTATCATACAAGGAAATCCTAAAAACAATTCCACTTAAAATTTAAAATATTAAATAAACGATTTCATATTAAAAGGAGTTCTTAATTACTTTACTGTTGTTGTTAATCCTTTTACTGGTTTTGTCAACGGGATTTTGAAATTTAAATAGTATTTTTCTGTCATTCTTCTTTTTTTTTAAAAATATATTAATAACCACCCTCTACTTAAATACAAGTCATATATATGGAAAAAGTTTGGTTTAACGTTTAAGTCATTTTTAGGGTAATTATTGATTTTTTTTTTTAACTTTTCTCCTATTTAATTTATATTAGAAAGATAGAAGTGTGAAAATCATTTGTAAAGTAGAGGAGTAGAAAACTTTGATAAGGGAAAATGTTAATTTATTGCATTTTTTGGTATGCAAGAATATGGTATAAGTGACTACATTTAGGTATAGAGTGATATATTACCTCTGGTCTTATTTATAAAAGCCTGATAACTGAATTATGTTGTTTAAGAAATTCGTTAAAATTAGTTAAAAATAATAAATATTTATTGAAATAATATTTTTGTTTAGTATGTCCTTATTGAGAGAGAAATAGAGTAAAAATAAGTATAACCAAACCCTTTAATTAATGCAATATAAATAATTAATGAGGGGCACAAATGGGAAAAAAAAATCTTTAAATGATGAAACAATTATTTTACTACTGGTGACAAAAGTGGAAAGAAGATAGTCGGATCGCTGGGTTATGTACTCCCATTTTATTTTACTGAACCAAGTCCAAAACCATTGGACCAAATGCTTTGGTTTGGGCCACAAACCAAAACCTTAAGTATATATTATTTCAAAATATAAATGATTACCACTTTGTACCCAAAAAATAAATGAAAATCACTCTTTACTTGAATGCAAGTCATCTGTATGGAAAAAGTTACGTTTAAGGTGTAAGTCATTTGTAGACTGTAACACCCCGTTTTTGTAAACGTTTTCATAGCGTTTTGACCAGAATTGAGCTTTGATTTTTATTTTTATTTTCAAAACAAAGAGTAACTAAATAACATTGTTTGCAGTGTATCTGCTTGTTTATAGTACAGTCATCCGAGTATTTAGTAAAATACACAACAAAATAATAACGTCTCCTTCTGGTTCTTACGCTGTCTCCTTACCCTTGTCCTCGATCCTGAAGCTAAGGTAAGAGCTGAGGTTCAATGCTCATTGAACCTCAGGTAACGGTTAACCTCATGCTTATGTAAACAATATATGAATGACAGTTTATTCATGACATGTCAGCAGTACATAATCACATATGTAAAACAATAACCACACATAGCCATCGCACATGCATGTTATCACTTGTCTGCACTCTTCACCGTATATAGCTGATTGTATAATGGATCATTTAAGACAGAGTCTTAGTCTATGAATACAACTATCATATATAAACATACAACAAGCATAAGTGTTAAGGTTACAATACGCGTCCGTACCTTCGTTGATGATTTACGATACGTTTGACGGTCGGAATGCGATCACGAGATATCCTATAAGGGTAATATCGCATTTATTAATTCATAAATAATATGCTAGTAAATATCTTAGTCACAACTGACTATTTTACCCCTGGTGTATTTATTTTTTAATTTCTTTCTACAAATTTCGTAAAAAAACGCTGTGTGACAGCATATGGGCTGATTTTTCGCCTAACTTTGAAAAATTATAACTAATTCTACGAAACTCAAAACGAGGATCCGTAAAATTCCTCGGAATCCTTAGGATGTCTAGTTTTAATTAAAAATACTCATTTTTTCCCAGATTGCGTGAGTCATTCCCAGGTTTAGTGTTTCTAACCTCTGCCCAGAAACTCTCCAGAAAACATAGCCCAACTTTGGGAATTTTTATCTCCTAGCAAAAAACTCAAAATGATACACTCTAGGTATATTTGGAAAGCTCTATATGTCTAATTTAACCATGAAAAATTTCAGAATTAATTAACTTCATCTTCAACATAAAATTATGGCGTTTTTACTTTTGACTCCAGAAATCGCTAACCGATAGAATTTCGCCAGAGCTTCGCTATCTTGACTCTCAACTCCCAATTTTTTTTCTCCAACCCTTCCTCCATCATTTTTTTGAAACAAACTCATTTTTAAACTCAGAAAACACGAAAACTAACTAATTTTGTAAGATTTAAGATTAAAACAATAATTAACTAAAAACTCAAAAGCTAAAACTCTAAGAACTTACCTTGCTATTGCTTGAACTCCTTCAAGATACTCCTCACTCACTCTCACTTCTCTCTATATTCAGATTGTTACTTGATTTTGGTGTGAAAATGAAGTGATCCCAAGCCTACTATTTATAGGAGAAAATTGAGGACACAAATGGAATTTAATTGTGATCAAGATTCAACCTAACCATCGGATGAAATTGCACTTTTTGAAAGTTAATCTCCACCCCACCAAGGCTTGGTCGACATCCCCATCCAATATGCTATTTATTATGTTTTTGTTTTAATTCCAATTAATTAATTAGCTCAATTTTCTAATTGGAGAGTCATACTTTATGCTTTATGCTTTTTGAGACTTCAATTCCTTCTAATATGTGTGTGTGCCGACATGCATCTTCATTTCTTCATTCCTTTAATTGCTTTATCCCATCTCTTCCAATTTGTCCCCTCTCATTTGGCTCATGAATTTGTGCTTCTAATATATAATATCTAAAGCCTCCCATTGGTCCCGCCAATTTCACAAGGATTAAGTTTAATTATGAAATTAATTAGAACCCTTATTGGCCCTTGATTTTTAATCAAGTTAGAATATCCCTAATTGATGCTTTTTAATTTCCTTTTAATTAATTATGAGAAATTAATTAATTATTTTAACTAATGTAAATTTAATCGTCCATTAATTGTTGTTAATTTTCTTTAATTGGTTTAGGCATTTTGATGACATTTAATTGCCTTTTATGACATAATTAAGATTATACTTAATTATGATATTCTTAAAGTATTTTATGATCCTTAATAAGATTTAGAAAATTTAGTCTTTGGTCATTCTAATTCTAGGAAAGAATTGCCTAGAAAATAAAACAAATGCAATACAAAAATTTTGAGACCACATATTCACCTATTTTAAATAGGTATTATTTATCAAAATATAATATTTAAGATAAATAATTATTCAGGTATCACATAGAGTAATTATTGATATTTTTTAATTTTAGCCCTACTTAATTTCTATTATAAAGTTAGAAGTGTGAAAATCATTTGTAAAATAGAGGAGACAAGAAGTTTGATTAGGGAAAATGTTGAAATTTAAGTCATTATTTGGTACGCAATAATGTGATATAAGTGACTTACATTTAGGTATAAAGTGATATACTACCTCCAATCCTATTTATAAAAGCTTGATAACTAAAATACGGGGTTTAGGAAAATAATTAAATTAGTTCAAAATAATAAATATATCTTGAAATATATTTTTTCCCAAATATGTGCTTATTGAGAGAGAAATGGAGTAAAAATAAATATCATCAACATTTTAATTAATATAATATACATGATTAATGAGAGGCACAAATGAAAAAACATTTTAAAAGAGAAAGATTATTTACTACTAAAAGCATATGGAACTGTAAATGGCAAAGGATGAGGTGAAAAAATATGTTTGCAATAAATAAAAGGCTAATATATATCTATAATCGTGGGCTTGAGTTCTGATAGATTGGGAATGATACTGGGATGTGGGATGAGGTTTTAAAATCATGTTTGATAGGAAGTAATATTTAATAAGAAAACTTCCATTAATTTTATTTTGTAATATAAAATAAATTATAAAAGTATAATAATACCTTCTCACCCATCGCTATCATATGACTCTCTTGCTACTTGTGTTTGTTATCAAAAGCTTGCTGAAAAGATGACCTAGCTTATACAATTGACTATGGCACACGCATTTTGATGTACTTTATGCATAAATACTTTTCAAAGAGAACAATCACCTTTGGTTTGGACCTCGAACCAAAACAATAAGTAAATACCAGTAAATCAAAATGTAAATAATTATAATTATACCTTGTGCCTTCTGTTCCTTACATAAGATATATTTGTAGAGGTAATTTTGATATTAGATATAAGTCATAATTGTGATATTTATCAACATTTTTTTAATTTACCACTATTGATACTTTTTCAACAATATTCAAGAAGAAGAAAGAATGATTAAATTAAGGAAGATGACTAAAGTATAGTAAAAGTGTTTTATCAACAACTAATCCTTCAAAAATAAAAATATTATATTAAAAGAATAAATGTTAAGCATGTTTTATCATCATTTAATTCTAGAGTCTTTGTTTAAATTTATTGTGTCAATATTTTACTGATGAAACTAGCATTGTTAACATTAAATCACTAAAAATATATTTTATAACCTTATCATATACTCGATCCGGTTCTAATTATATGAGCTATTTACCCGATTTTGGAGAGATTAAGGATAGTAGTTAAATTAGTTAATTGTATTTATTTTCCTAAAATATCCTTATTTAAAATTTAAAATGACATCAGCAAGATATATAGTGTAATAGACTCTCAAATCTCAACCATTCATATTTTGCTTGTCAAACCTTGCACATGTCGCTCTCAACCATACCACGTCTTAAAAATTCCTAACTATGTGCAAGGTTATTTTCTTTTAGCCATGGAAAAAGGATAATGAAATTAATATTTTATTAGATTATTTTAGGAAAAAAATCAATCACTTTGGACGGATAGTTACAAGAAAAATATTTTTAAAGAAGTATTAAAATTATTTTATTTAAAAATAAAAAATAAAGTTGAATCTCTCATTTGATAGAATATAAGCGTGTTGTTAAATTAATTATTGTGGAAGAAGTATTAGTAGGGATGATATGAGAAAAATATGACAAAAATTGCTTAACATTATTTTATTAAAAAAAGGTAGAATTGAGGTGTATGTGGCATTAATGAGTTGCAAGCATTACTTACTTTATAGAATATATAGGTGCATTATTAAACAATTATTATGTTTACTTATTATTGAGAAAGTATCAATAGAGGTATTATAGGAAGAAATTGATAAAAATTAAAATTTGCTCCTATAATTAGGATCAAAACCAACTCATAAATTTGCTCTTATAATTAGAACCGGAGGGAGTATAAATTAAAATGTCTGCAACCAAATCATACATAACATCAACATATATAAGCAAGCCGAATCACAATTTATTTGCATTTGAGAAAAGCTTGAGGGTTTGTGGCTTGTCCATGCTCTCTTTCATTGTCATAGAGTTTGAATAATATGAAGTGAAAGGAAACATAAACATATCAAAGCCAAACTCAAATCTTAGATCTTATGCAAGCTAAGCATGGCGGGCAACTATGTCAATAACATAGTTTACCATTATATGATAAATTGTTCTTATTAACAAAGTAAAGGCGTGTGGGTCATAATTGATTGAAAAAATTTGGAGCATAGGTCCCATAATTATGGTGGACTGTTCCATTCAAAGTGCCATTTGAAGTGGCCTACAAACTTCAACACATGAGCATATGAACCCATTAATGTTTGATCAATCAGTGAACAATATTTTCTTTTAGTTCATGTAGTAAAAGTGTGTGTGTGTGTTGTATCATTCCCATACGCATATGCACTTGGTGGTTTATAAATTAGGCTTTATAAGATATAATGTTATTGTACAGCTTCATTGGTTTATTGATAATAATAGAAAGTAGTTCTAGAAAGCTAAGAGCCTAAGACCAAGTAGGACCATGATTTTCCCGGGCAACAATTTTTTTTGCAAGTAACTAACTCAACTATTTTTTTTTTTTTTTTTTTTTTTTTTTTTTTTAAAAAATTTGATAAAGAGTTTTCCCTATCATACTTAATCCAAACCTTCTGTATGAGATTACTTCATAAGTATATAAGTATATATAATTAGCCAAGAGTATAACCATAGCAAAATTTGGAGTTTTCCATGTTAATTATGAAATTCTAAAAATCTATTAAAAAAATTCATATTCTTAATAAATACATCATGTTGAACACAAATAAATGAACTAATACCTCATGAATCAATATTTTTCTTTCCCAATGACATGCCAAATAAAAATAACAATCCAACCCAACATACTTAATCCAAACCTTCTTCGTGACATGCTTAGGGTTTTTCTAATTATAAATAAATATGTTGATTCTAACTAATCAATGATCCAAAGAACACACACCAGCTCCTAGTAGAGTGGAAAACTGCTTACACAAATCAATTTAATTGTTTTCTCAACTACAAATGAAATAAAATGTAAACAAACTCAAATTGGCTTTGCTTAATTTTGTCCCCTCTCAAATGATATAAAACATGATATGTTACATGAACAAGTCCCAGATCATCCGTACACCAGCAATTAATATATATTCTTTTTAAAAGAAAACTAAACAATTTGATATAGTAGAAATGTCTAATAAACTACTTCTACTGAACACATGTGAATGACTGAACAGAACTTCAAAGCAAAAATTGTGACATCTTGATGAAATCCAAGAGAAAAAGCTAACAATGCTGACTTCCATTGGAAGGTCCCACCTTTAAAAAATGTAGAAATTTAAAATATCAAACAGAAGAAATGAAAAATATTGAATGCAGGTTAAACAAATAGAAGAACTAGATAAACTCCCATCAATTATGATATTTCAAGTAACAACATCAAGCAAGAAACCCCTATCACTTATGGCTGCAAGAAATAATATGAAAGGTGCAGAGTAAACAAAGAAAGAGGTTTTAATTTAAAGTAACGAGAGGTAAAGCATTGATTGCTTTTCTGGCCTCTCAATCTCATACAATATAATAAACCAGTGGTATATCTTTCACCTTAAAAAAATACCATTGTTTAAATTTATTGTGTCTGTTATGATATAGAACATGTATGTCTAGCCTCTAAGGCTAGTGATTGGTTGATATTGGATCAGTATGCTCCTCAAAGGATGTCTAGAGTTAAACTCCAATGAGAAGGAGATCACTTAGTGATAACTATGAAGGAGATATCACAGAGCGTCCTCAGATCACTGTGCTACATAAGTAAGGCGTTTCGCCCGAGAGGTGGGGTGTGTGCACAGTGTGACTGAACGTGAAGTAATCGAATAGAGAATGGATGGATCGCACCGGGTGAATGTCCTTCTATTTATAGTGATCATCTAGGGTTTCAGTCTCCCATCTGTGCTTCCGCGTCTTTCCTCAATCGTGGCCTCTCACGACTTGCATAACTTTCCGCTCTACTACCTGCACTATCCAGGATTATAGGCATGATCATGGGATGATTGATATTTTACCTCATTGAGGATGATCTTGTCATAAAGTGCCCTTACTGGGCCTATATTCTATGGGCCCATTACATAGGTCTATAACAGTTGCCCCCAAGCTCGGTAGTTCAGGTTTCTGATCTACCGAGATTACCTCATTGCCAAGTTCGACCTCGCGGGCCTAAGTCTTTCCCGGCATCTTACTCGGATGCTCGCCGAGTTTCATTTAGCTTAAGAGAACTTCGAAGTTCTCTTGCCCCATGCTAATCTGTCCGCGGGTGCTTGATGGCATAATCTAACTTTAATTGCCGAGTTGTTCGATATACTTTGCGCATTTACTTTGGTCCTTCTCCTCGACGTGTATGTCATGAGTACGTCCCCGAATCATTCGCTCTTATGATGCACGGGATTACCTCGGATTATTCCCATTCCGGGTTTACCCTTCCTTACCACGTGCTGCCTTCAATCCGGGGTATTCGGCGAGTTTGAGGCGTAGGAGTAGGCGTGATTGTTTACTGATCAAGGCGTCTGTTCACTTGCCCGTCTCGTAGTAAGTAACCGCCGTTTGAAGATAGTGGCCACGCGCCTTTAATAGCCGCCTTCGATTAACGTGCATAATAAATGCCCACGTCATTTGGTATTTGTCATGATTATTTTTGAGGGTTTTTAGGCATATCCTCCTCGCAATCGTCGTAACCTTTCACGCCCTTGTCGTTTCAACTTTGACCCTTTAACTTCTCACCTCTATAAATTCTCTTACTATCCCTTTTCATCAGTTTACTCGAGATTTTCTCTGCGTTCTCCGAAAGAGTTTCTAAGTTCCCATAGTCCTCTTGTTTCAGAGTTCTTTGCCTCCTTCAATTTTCTTCTACCAGATACCTTCAACGCTTCTCTAGTCTCTCTGTTTAATTTGCATGGTGTGTTGATTTCTTTTTTGTCCACCAGTTCTTCGCAAAATTTCCTTTATAACAATCTGGGTATTCTGGGTTTGTCGGTGTCACATTGTGAGTTTTGTTTTGAAATCCTTTCCCATCGTTGTATTCATTTTTGAATATGTATGTGGGTGTTGACTGACAGTGATGACCTTAGGATTTCCTCGCTGAACGAGTAGCGTTGATAACAAACATTTGGTCTGAGTCACTTTAATACCTTGGGCTTTTTGTTTCTGTTTTGTCAGAAGTCTTCACTTTGTCTGGGCTCCTCTGTTGGCTAAATTTCTGGGTTTTCTGGGTTTGCTTGTTTCCATTCTACAACTGTTTCCAATTTTCACGTTCTCATTCTCCTCGTTCGTTCGAATGGATTTAAATCCCAATGTACCATTGGAAATACTTGAGAATCTATCTGGACCCACCAAATTTTGGCTTTGGGCAATTCTTCCCACTGAAGAAGAGAAGAACGAAGCCTTACTTCGTACCTCCAGGGGAAGTGGGGTTAGGGAGGTTTCTCAGGTTCTATCCCTATCCGCCTCTAAGCCTTCCATTACCACAAAGTCTTTCTGAGTTTCAGAAGCAGGCTTTAATAAACCTACCCCGGATATGCCGACTCGGGGTCCTACGCCCTGTGAAGAATGCTGTTATAAGGCCATAGAACTTGCTAGTCTTGACCGTGATAGGGAGGCCGACTTGCTGTTGGACAAAAGCCGGTGTAACGTAGTTCCTCCGACTAGCTCGACTGGCGTCCCTTCCCGACATTTCAACCAAGCCTCTTTTGATATTCCTCGAGATATTCCTGTAGTGTTAAGTCTACTTCTCTTTCTGACTCTGACCCTTTTTTCTTTTATTATAGGTATTAGATGGCTTTATCCTCACGCCATACAGATCAATCTATGACGGGAGAATCCGTGTATTCTGGTCCTTTGCAAACGCCTATTAACACAGAGCCCGTCCTTAGTATCACCGTGACCCGGATGAAGAATTCAATGACTGCGAGTGAAGTTGCACGAGTAGTCCGGGGTGGGAAGGGATATGACATATGCCTACCTCTAATAGATGAGTCGGTCGCCTCTTCCCGATCGAGTGATAGAGATCCCCACTTCTTTTATTTTTACCGAGACATTGTAACCCGGCTCGGTCTACAATTCCCTTTCACCAACTTCCAAATGTGTCTTCTCCGCCATTTGCACCTCGCCCCCTCTCAACTACATCCTTGTCTGCTCTGTCCCCGTCTTTTGTAGCTTCTTTGCTCCTTTAGAGACTAACGTCATGGAGGAAGGAGAACATACTTGGTTTGGGTGGACCTCCCTCCGAGCCGCCCATGGTCGCAAATTTCTTAAACCCTTTACCGATTCGTGGAAAGGGTTCAAAAACTCATTTTTTAAAGTTATTGCCAAACCCGGCCAAGTTCCTTGGTTTCTTTAGTCCCTTCATCCCGGGGAGGTTGAAGAACGTTTTCCATTATACTAGTGCACCGATCACCACAAGCTGTCCTCCAAAGACTTCGTCCCTTCAGCCAACAATCTTTCAGAGGCCGAGGATGAGGCAATGTTGCCCTTACAAATCTTGCTAACAAGAAGGGCCAATTGGTGGACTCGGCCGACTATATTTCAACCGCCTTAATCAAAAAATGACCCCCTGCGAGTATGGATGTGATCATCTAATGCTTTGTGTTATTTTATTGTTTACTGCACAAACAATTGATCCTTGCTTTTTGTGTTTTTTAGGTCGACAAATGGGGAAACGACCCGTCTATCTTGATGTGACTTGTCACGACCTCGGCAGGAGCCACAGCGGGCGACAAACGCGCAGCACCTGAACCGGCTCTGGAAGTTCCTGCCAAAAAGGTCAAGGTTACAAAGAAAAAGGTTGCCGCGGTGCCAGCTCGCAACGCCACGCCGACACCTTCTCCTTCCATATTGGATTCTGAAGCCCACACTACCAAGCTTGATTCTGCTGTCGTTGGCCCACTCATTCAGCTCCCTCGATCCCATGTTTAGGAGCACAAGGTCACCAAAGGTCTCCACCTAGGTCTTCGTCATCCTGAACATTATTTTGACGGCAAGCCGTTGTCTAATCTTGAGATTAAGGAGCTTCAGGAATGGAGCATACCGGCTTGAAGATCGTCGGGTTGTGTCAGCTGGTGGCTTATCTGAAAGAGAAACATGCCCTGGCCTAAGAGGAAGTGAAGAGTGCCGAGGCAAAGAGAGACAAAGCTAGTGGTCTGGAAACCCGGACTCTGCAAGACTCACAGGGTGTTAAGGTGGAGAGAGACAATTTGCGCAGCGAGGCACAAACGGTCAAGGCTGAGAGAGAAAGACTCTTTCTGGAGCTCCAACAAGCTGGTGTATGATCTCTGTAACACATTCAGGGTAAGCGCCCTGCTCGAATGCATCTCCGTCGAATCCTCATTCCGGTGCTAGGGTTTTATCTGCTTTTAGGGAGTTGAAACGGGATTTGGCTTCTCGGGTGGAAAATGGCATAGCGTTTGGAGCTTCAGTGGGTGCTTTTTGTCCGGAACCCTTGGTACGTGCCATTGGAAAACTCTGGAGTTGGAATCAAAGGGGAAGTATTGTAACTTTGCAAAGAGTGAATGAGCGCGAGCGTCTGCGTTGAAAGGTACAGTTTGATTTAAGTAGGGATCAAGAAGAGTGATCGTGGGCGCACAATTCGGGTGGGTTGTGTGCAATCCGTCCGAAGTTTCGGGGTGAGACGTGCTACAGACGCTTGGTGTTGCTAGTGGCAGTTTCCAATTTGTTTTTGAATATACTTTCAAATCTATTGGGCTCATTCTTGTGTGGCCCACCAATAATTTCGTCCTTGTGTGTGACTAGTTCAGATGGGTTGCTGCGGCCTTCCTTCATTACTTACTTGGTTCTTCGTCACTTCAGCTTTCAGGTGGCATATCCTCTATTCTCAGAAACAGTAATTTAAAGCATGACTCTGGGCTGCCTCCCAGTAGCGCTTGTTTTAAAGTCTTCAGCCAGACTTTACTATAGCAAGTTAATGTTGTGGTAGTGCATGAAGGCTTCCTGCTTCTTTAGTGCCTTTGCTGTCATCTTCAAAGGGTAGGTACTTCTCAGCTGGGTCTTCGAATCTCGCGATCTTAAGGATTGAGAAGGTGACCTGATCATCATTTACACGCATAGTAAGTTCTCCTCTTTCCACTTCAATCAGCGTACGTCCAGTTGCCATGAAAGGTCTTCCCAGAAGAATTGGGACATTGCGATCTGCTTCAAAGTTGAGGATAATGAAATCCACAGGGAAGATGAACTTATCCACCTTTACCAGAACATCTTCGATCTTTCCTTCAGGTAGAACTATGAAGCAATCGGCCAGTTGCAATGTAACTGTTTGAAAATAGACATGTGCATGAGATTTATACTAGCTCCCAGATCACATAGAGCTTTCCCTAAATATTGAGGTCCAATTACACAGGGGATTGTGAAGCTGCCATGATCTTTTAATTTCGGAGGTAGCCGATTTGTTAGCATGGCACTGCAGTCCTGGGTCAATGCTACTGTCTCAAACTCTTCCAGTCATCTCTTTTTAGATAGAATTTCCTTAATAAATTTCACGTAGCTGGGCATTTGCTCCAGAGCTTCCACCAGAGGGATATTAATGTGCAATTGTCGTAGCATGTTGAGGAATTTCTTAAATTGTTTCTCTTGGCCTTGCTTTCATAGCCTTTGTGGGAAAGGTGGGGGCTGCTTTAACATCTTTGAAGGCCTAAGATCACGATTATGCTTTGATGATGATGCGGTAGCATTCATTGTTGGGTATTGCACGTGATCATCCAGTACTGCATGCGGAGGCAATGTTGCGGTGCTGAGATCCTGTTCCGGTTGTGATATTCTTGGTCGACTCTGCTCGTCTTCAAAAAGAGGTTCAGTACTTCCTTGCCCTTCCTTAAATTTCTCATATTTCGGATCAATGACAACCATAGATTGCTTGGTTGCTTTCTTGGGTTCTAAGCTTTTACTACTTCGGAGCTCTATCAGCTTGACTTCCTCTCTTCCTTGGATCCTGGGGACTTCATTGTCACTGGGCAGGGATCCTGAGGGTCTGTTGTTACGGGTAGTAGCTAGTTGTCCCACTTGATTTTCAAGATTTCTCAGGGTTACTTGCTGATTCTGAATGATTGCATCGTTTTTTGCCATATATTCCTTCAGAAGGGTCAACATAGAGTGCTACGGGTTTGACTCACCGCCCTGCTGCCATGCTTGCTGGGTAGACCCTGGTGGGTTTGATGTTCGGTTTGAGTATTGTGGGCCCGATGATTGTCCTGCTGCTTGTGAACCTTGAGAATTCCATGAGAAATTGGGATGTTGCCTCCATCCAGGGTTGTATGTATTTGAGTACGGATTGTTGGTGTTACTGCCCCTGTTATAGTTGTTGATGAAGTTCACCGATTCAGGGTTGGCAGAGCACTGAGAGTAAGAGTGCTCTCCGCCACAGTACACACAAGCTACCTGAGATGGTTGCAGCGATGTGTTGCTTGATGGAAGGGTCAGTCCTTTCACCATATTGGTTAGAGATGATACTTGAGCTGTGAGAGCAGTCATAGCATCTAGTTCGTGTATTCCTGCAACGGTTTGAGAGGATGTAGCTCTATCTGCTTGCCACTGATGACTGTTCATGGCCATACTCTCCAATAGGTTGTGAGCTTCTTCATAATACTTCATTAGGATGGATCCTCCAGAAGAGGCGTCTACAATTGATTGTGTTTGTCCATCAAGACCTCTGTAAAATGGTTCTAACTGGACCCATTCGCACAGTCCGTGCTGTGGGCATCTTTTGAGGAGGTCTTTAAATCTGTCCCAGGCTTCATAGGTAGATTCACCATATTTTTGTTGGAAATTGGTGATGTCCCCTCTGAGTTGAGCGTTCTTAGTAGGTGGAAAAAATTTGAGCAAGAACTTACTTCCCAGATCATTCCATGTGGTGATGGAATTAGCAGGTAGGTTGTTAATCCACGTCCGAGCCTTGTCCCTTAGTGAGAATGAGAATAATTTAATCCGGACGGCGTCGGGTGGGATTCCTGGGATGACAAAAGAATCACACACCTCCATGAAGGTCTTGAGGTGCAGGTGCGGATCTTCGGATGGAAGTCCTCCAAATTGTCCGGCTGCATTCAACATCTGAATCATGACACCTTTGATTTCAAAGTGTCCTGCATTGAAGGTTGACGGTGTGATGGCCAAATTCAGCTTGTTTAGATCTGGAATTCCAAATTCCATGATGGCTTTGTTCACATCAGGGTTTGGAGGTGGAGGGACCTGGTTATCCCCGTTTATTATTATCTGCTCTCGTTGATTCTGCTCGTGGTTGACAGGCATATCCGCCATGCTTGCTGAGTTAAAAGGTTGACTTCTTCGCTTCTGCTTCCTGCGCCTTTGCTTGTAGGTAAGTTCTATTTCAGAATCGTAAGGCTCTAGGTTGGTTGAAGGCAAGTTGCGCATGCACTACAAAATGTACCTGAAAAGCAAGAACAGAGAAAAAGTGAGCTTTTTATTAGGTAAATCACAACTATTAAGCAAAAGGGTGTCGTCACTAAGGGTATCAGCAGTCCCCGGCAATGGCGCCAAAAACTTGTTGGTCGATTTCCTTGATGGCAAGTGAACCAGTCGAATAAGTAATAAAGTGTAAGTAGAGTATCGTCCCACAGAGACTGAGATACCAAGAAGTGACGCTCTATTGCTATGATAGTTGCGCAAACAGAAAGTAAATATGATTGGTTTGAGAGGTTTTTGTATTTATGCTAATAACATAAATAAACAGAGTATAGTAGTTTTAAGAAGATATCAGTAAGGAGTTAGGCTGAACTCGGAATCACCCTTAAGTGCATCAATCCCCCAGTTGCTCTACCCATTGCTATAGCATCCATGCTGCACAGCTTCCGCAATGCTACATCATAGCTACTAACTACAACGCTATTCGGTTAACCCACCACTATAATCTATCGAAGCTTTCGTGTCCGATACATATGATACTAACTATACTCCTTCCATATTCCTATGGCAACTTTCTAGTTAAATCTACATTACACTCAGGGTGTCATGGTTATGAGAGGTAGACCCATTCCTGAAGCCTACAATAATAGGTCAAGCCTTGCATCGGCCGCCTAGCAAACATCAAGCTTTTCTCGAGGTCTAACCTCGACTCCTTGCCGATGCCGAGGCCACAAATCTAGCCCTTAGCTTCCACTAATCGATTAGTAATTAATTCACTGATAAGCAAACCGAATCTATTAAATTAAGAACTTGCAACTGGGTTCATTTAACACTTAAGAATTCATCCTCGTTCAGCCATAGGAAAATCAGTTAATGACTGACGAGGGAAACACCAAACAGATAGTAACAGAAAGACCCATGATCTAAATACTAAAATAAAATGGAAAAACAGAAAGCTTGACGAAGTTCCGACGGCGTGGAAGAAGCCCTGTCACGTCACCACTCCACGTCTTCTTCTCTACCTCTTACTGCAAGGTAGGATGCTGGGTTATTCTGGAATTCTCGTGCTTGTGAAATCTCTCACTCTTCTTTCAAGTCTGCTGAATGTGAAATCTCGTTTTGGCTCTGTACGACTCACCGCTAGGGTTGACTTGCTGTTTCCTTTTATACTCAGACTTTCTTGTGGCGCAAGTTCCAGCGAGCTGGGCTTTCCAAATCTGTCGAGATCTATCACATCTTCTGACTATAGTAGATTGATTCTGCGATCTGCGGATTCTTCAAATCTTTCGCTTTTGATCCTCTGCATCTTCTATTTTATTACGTCAGCAATCTACATGTCGTTCTCGACCTTCATTATTATCCCTGAAATCATCTAGATAAAAAGGTCAGAAAATATGCCGCATAGCATTGCGTCCTCTACTTTGCTATAACTTTCGTGATGCCTTTTATTGCACTTCAAGTTGCTGTCAGAATGCTATAGCATAGTATCGGCTTTGCTATAGGTTTTTAAAAACAATGTAACTTGCTACTTTCTTAGCACATGTTTAGGATGTAAATGGTTTCTATCCTTCAGTCCCCATATCATGAATATATGCCTTTTTGCTTGGATTGTTTCTAGTTAAGCTCTCATTTACCATACAATTCAGTCATGAAATATAGGGAAAACATGGCATAATTTGTGCTCATCAGATACCAGGGGACAGAGGCGAGGAGGTCAATCCCTCCAACTCGGCCAACCCTAACATGGATGCTTCTGCTGCTGAATTACACTAAGCATAGCCTCATATGCAGCTCTAGTTTCCTTCATTTTAGGTTGATAAATGCCTTCCTCCATGGGATTCAGGATACTTTCTTATTTAAACCTTCCCCCGACTTCATTTGTAAGCATGTCTTGGATGTAAAAGCTCGATTTGCTTAACATTTTTGTAACAGTAACACTCCTGCACTTATGTAAACAATTCTCACTTAATGAAAAGGGTTTGCTTTTTTTCATGTACTTTGATTTGCTGAATTGCTTTTTCCCAAAATTTTCCGTCTTGACATGACTTCTGAAAATGGGTTCCTAGACCCAAAATTTTTTATTCATTCATTCTGGCAGTAACGCCGTCATACATTATTCCAGTAGGAATTTACAAACTTGCGGCCAAGATATCTGAAAATAAACGAAATGAAGGAAAATTCTGAAAATAAATGAGGCGAGAAATCTCACTAATTTGAGACTTGACCACGGGAATTTCATGACCCGAGGCCATGTCGGGTTTGGTGGATTCTAGTTTTAGCTGTAATATGCGTTCAGCTTATCAGCGTTCCATGTTCTCTTGACCGCCTTTTTCTTCAACGATTCCAGCATATAGGCCCCTTTGCCAAGGTTATCTTTGATGCGATATGGACCTTCCTAGTTTGCCGCAAGCTTTCCGTCTTTAGCATTTTTGTTGCCTATGTCGGCTCTCTGAAGGACAAGGTCACCTTTTTCAAACAATCGAGGTCGGATCTTCCTGTTGTACCGAGTTGCAATGAGTTGCTTGGTTGCCATGTCTTGGCAATGTGCCTTGATTCTGACTTCGTCAATTAGGTCCAATTCTACTGCAATAGCCTCGCTGTTTTCGTGCTCCTCATGTAGAGCCTTAATTCTCCTCCATGAGGGCTTGCCGACTTCAATTGGAATCATCGCTTTGCATCCATAAGTTAGCCAAAAGGGGGTTTCCCCAGTGGATGTTTGAACGGTGGTCCGATGTCCCCATAAAACTGAGTACAAACTTTCCACCCAGCTAGATTTAGCCTCTTCCATTCGCTTTTTCAATCCATCAAGAAGAACCTTATTGGCTGCTTCGGCCTACCCGTTGGATTGCTGATGTTCCACTGATGCAAAATGATGTTTGATAAAGAAATTGGATACCATCTCCTGGAATCCTTTACCAGTGAACTGGGTTCCGTTGTCCGTGTAACATCCCATTTTCCAAAAGCCGTAAATTTTTTTTTCCATCAGAGTAGAGCATCGGAACGGTTGAGTAACTGATATATATATTCAAAATACCCACGGTAGTATGTCTGGCTGGTTTTATCAGTGGTACATTAGTGGTTCAACGAAAAGGTAAACACATCATAAGTGTCTCCCTGACGATTCCCACGCCGTGGCAACCGAAGATAGTCTTTAATCGGTTCTCTGTGCGGCCTGCTTGCCTTTCTCCTCGGTCCTCGGTCCTCCTGACCCTGAAGCTATATTAAGGGCTGAGGTCCAATGCATACGGACCCCAGGTAACGGTTAACCTCATGTTTACATACACAACATATGGACTACGGACGTTCACAACATTAACAAAGACATGAGCCCAACAACGGATATATTACACACACAACCAATGCGGATATATTGCTCCCAACATTATCACACACAACCAATGCGGATATATCACTCCCAAAGATACGTACATATCGCTCCTAGCATTACGTACGCATCGCTCCCAAACTTACATACGGTTATACTCTAACATCTATATGCACTCAAGCAACATAACAACTATACACACACAATACACATAGCACATACATGCATAACATAAACATCGGCGTTAGTGTTACGATGACGCGAACGTACCTTCGTTGACGGAATTTCGGTACGTCTGTTGGTTAGTACGTAATCACAGGTATCCTATAAGGACAATAGCGTATTTGTTACTAAAAAATCATCATAACTAACATAATTTCGTCAACGAACTTCGTTACTTTGACTCTAATCTTCGAAACATTTTCCATATCTCTTTCTCCAAAATAATTTTTGAAATATATATCATATTTAACCCTAAAACATGATATTAAAATAATACTTGGAAGATTAAAGATCAAACTAACATTTCTACTATAACTACCGAATCGAAAACTAGAACTTAAGACTAGGTACCGAAGAAATTACCCAAAGACTTCGCTACTCCTTCTTCGTGAGCTCCTCCTTGCTCTCACTTCTCTCTAACCTCTCTCTAGGATTTCTTTGTGAATTGGTGAGTTTGAAGAGAAATGTGAAGGGCTATTTATAGCAAAAGCCAAAGGATCTCATCCATTGGATCAACCTTTGCATCAAGGGCTAGGATGATGAAGATGTGGCCTTATGAACATCACTCATTTTCCTCTTCTCTCCACCATAAAAAATGTCCCCTTATGTCATCCCATGTCACCAACATGATGTCATCCATTCACTTTATGAGTTTCTTCCGATAAGTCTTCATGTTCAGTGTTCTAATCGCGCAATCTTAACTAATCACAAATTTTCCTTAGCAACTCCTTGAAGATCTAAACTTCCTCTTTAAAAGTATCTGAGTTAAGAAAATTTACGGTCCTATTAAGGGCATTTCCTAGCCTGCTGAAGATTTTCGGATAACCGCCGTCGGTTACGGAAATTACTTCGGGTAACACCAAATTCGGGACAAAAATCCACTGATTCATAATATGTCCTGATCTCAGAAACCTAGTTCATGGTTTTCTACATATGATTTATTTTCCATTGGTTCTCGTTTCTACTATCTGCCCTTTTCCTTTTTCGTCTTGTCTCTTAATCATTCCGCCGGTTTCGGAAATGACTTCGGAGACAGCCCACTCCGGGATAAAATTATACTTGTTTATAATAAGTTCTGATGTTAGATACTTAGTTCACCTATTTTGAGATAGGATTTAATTTCTATCGGTTCTCGGTTATCCTATCTCGCTTTTTCCACAAATATCTCATTTATATTATTATTTAATTAACAAATATCATGATATTATTTTCCAAAAATCCTTAACCCTTTTCACACTAAAATTTCACCCCCTTATTTTTATTTATTTTTTAATTACTTTAATATTATATTTAATTAGAAAGCTTAATTAGGGCCTTAATCCTATGATTAGCAATCTTTTAGGATTTAGGGTTTTTATGTACTTAATCTCATACATTTTTCTTAATCTTTACCAACTACTTAACAAGAATACTTTATGCTAACCTTAGCCATAAACATCTAATTAAAGGGTTTTACATTATTTACCTTGGATATTCTCTTGTTCAAGCTTAAACAATTAGCCATTAATTACTTAATTAATCACTTACTAATTGTTGATAATTTTCTTAATTAGGATTAATCATTTCCTCACAACTATTTCACTGACATTGGTATTTTATGTCCCATGCATTATATTAAAAATTATGGGGTCAATTATGAGCCCCAAAATAATATTAAATCTTGCCTCATTATTTTCCAAGGAAATTAATCCCAAAAATTACCTAAATTAGAGACAACATATTCTCCAATTTTTAATAAATATTTCATTGCCTCTTAGGATTTATCATAATATTTTCAGGTCATTTTATGCCCCATAAATGCATTTTAGGGATTTTAGCTCTTTATCTCTTCTAATTTCCATAGAAATTACCCTAGAAAATAATATAATTATAACTTATTATTTGAGACCACATATTCACCTATTTCCAATAGGTATTATTGATCGAAATATAATATTCCAGATAAATAATTACCCGGGTATTACAGTCCGTGACTATCTCTGCCGGGATCCTAAACCGAGATATAATATTTCGTTGAAGAAACTTCTGCACCCGATCCGAGGTAATCGTTGCCAGCGGCTCTGCCTCAATCCATTTGGTAAAGTAGTCTACTGCTACTATCAACCATCGCAACTACCTTGGTGCTGCCTTGAATGGTCCCAACAAATCCATGCCCCATTTATAAAATGGGCATGGAGCCGAGATTGATGTTAGCTTTGATGGGGGAGCCCGTATTACATTGGCGTGCTTTTGGCAGCTCTCGCATTTTTTCACATGGTTTTTGGCATCGTTTGCCATTGTAGGCCAATAATAACCGACCCGTATCGCTTTCCGAGCTAATGCCTTAGCGCCCATATGCTGCCCGTTAATACCTTCGTGAATCTCGGCCAATACATACTGGGCTTCTTCCGAGTTTAGGCATTTTGACATGAGGGAGTGTAGGCCCTTTCGATACAGCTGGTCATCCACCATTACATACGCGGCTGCTATTCTGACCAACTTTTTCTATTCCAACACATATTCTAGGATGATCCCTCTTTCTAGGTAGTCGGCGATTGTCTTTCTCCAATCGCTTGCCTTCGAGATAATCATAACACAACTTGGCTCCAACAGACTCTGCTGGATCACTGTTCGGAGGTTACCTGAGCCTTTAGTACTAGCGAGTTTAGATAAAACGTTAGCCCTTGTATTCTCCGCTCTTGGAATGTGCACAATCGTCACCTCGTCGAAGTCTGCCATAATTTCTTTAACCTTTCCCAGGTATTTGGCCAAAAGTGGCCCTCTAACTTGATAAGTCCCTTTTATTTGGGATGCCACGAGTTGCAAATCTGTAGACACATGCACTTGCTTAGCTCCGTTTTCTCTGGCTTGGAGTAGTCCTACGATGAGGGCCTCATATTTTGCTTGGTTGTTAGATGTTGGAAATTCCAGTTGAAGGGAAAAATCCATAGAGACTCCTTCTGGACTCTCCACGATGACTCCGGCTCCACTTTCCTGAGCATTTGACGATCCGTCTACAAATACCTTCCATGACCCTGCTTCCGTTGTCTGTCCTGCTCTTGACGGGGTTAATTCCATTACAAAATCTGCCAGTGCTTGGGACTTAACAGCATACCGGGATTGGTAGGAGATGTTGAATTCCGACAATTCGATAGCCCAGCTTATCATTCTTCCTACTAGATCTGGTTTGTGCAGCACCTGTTGAATTGGCTGGTCAGTCCTGACAATGATTGAGTGGCCATGAAAATAAGGATGAAGTCGTCTGGTCGTGGTCAGTAAAGCGAAGGCCATTTTTTCCAACTTTTGGTACCTCAGCTTCGATCCTTGTAAGGCCCTGCTAACAAAGTACACCAGCTTCTGGCCCTCCTTTGTCTCCTGAACCAATGTGGTGCTTACTGCTTTTTCCCCAACTGACAAATAGAAAATCAAACTTTCACATGGTTTGGGTTTCGATAAAACTGGTGAAGTTTCCAAGCACTGTTTTCTTTCTGCTAATGACAACGCAGTCATATTTAGAGTCTGGAAACTCGTCATCACTACCTTTTGCCTTCTTTTTCTGCTCTTGCCTTTTCTTCTCAGGAGGCGGACTTTTTCTCCGACCTCCTTGTCGTTTATTCTTCCGTCCCTGCGTCTGAATGACATAACGACAGAGCTTTCCTTCTCTGATGAACTTTTCTATCGCGTCTCTCAAATCCCAACAGGTGTCCGTGGTATGACCGTGTTGGTCATGAAACTCACAGTATCGAGATTTGTTCAAAGTGGCCTCCTTCCGCAACGTCCGCGATCGCTCCACTTTCTTCATCTCTGTCATGGATACCTCTTTCCAGATTTGAGCTTGAGATACCGTCACGGAGCATATCCATCGTACTTCCCTTCCGCCCTGCCTCCTCTAGGTTTGTTATCTCCACCTCGGCCTTTATGGTCTTGCCTGTTCTGACCATATTGCTCTTTACCCGATGGAGGTGGACTTTTGGCTTTCTCCTTGGGTACTTGGCTCATGATTTCCATTTGCTCCAACTCTAGGTATTGCTTTGATCGATCGCGGAAGTCCGCCAAAGTTTCTGGGCTACGTTTCATGACAGATTTCTTCAAGCAGGATGATTTGTCCAGGCCTGCCATGACACAGTGCAGATGTATTTCCTCTTTCAACCCCAGCACTTGGAGAGCCATTTCTTTAAAATGTTCCAAATACTTTTGCAGATTTTCACCGGGTGATTGCTTCACCTGTCCGAGTTGAAACTCGGTCTTTGGCTGTTTCCTGCTTGTGGCGAAATTCAATAGAAATTTCTTCACTAAGTCCTTCATGTCGGGCACCAAGTTAACTGGTAGGGAGTTAAACCAGATTTGTGCGGCTCCCCGCAGCGTTCCTGCGAATAGCCGAGGTATCACAGGCCCAACATAACCTTTTACCATGATCTCCATTTTGAAGTTACTCACATGCACTTGAGGGTCTTGACTCCCATCATATTTTGGAAAGTCCTTCGTGTCTAGCCCTTTGGGATAGGGTGCGGCCATGATTTTCTAGGAAAAAGGACTCGGCATCCTATCATCATCATCGGGAACCAACACCTGCGGTGACGCACGTGTTGCGTCCTCCTTGGGCGGATCCCGGCCTCCGACAGGTTCCTTTCCGTTAGTGTGAACCGAGTTCCGGATCTGTGCCTACTCATGTCTGGTCTTACTAACCTCTTGAACTCTTGCATCAGCCTGAGTGGCCGTCGTGCGACTATCCTTGCTCAGATTTGTAGTGTCTCGACCAGCATTCCGTGGTGGATTCTCGAGCATTTTGACACGTTCCTTTAATGAGTGTATCTTCAACATCTCGTCTTCGGCAGTCAGAATTTGGTCCTGGCCCAACACTGCTCCTTCCACGAGGTTTGTATGCGAGGCTCTAGCATTTGTAGATACCGAAGCATTAACTCAGTTTGGGCCGGCCACGTCCCTTCCTGTGCTATGAACGGGGTGCTCAATCCATCCAGCATGCTCCTGCAACAATTGCCGCAACCTGCGACCTTCCTCCTGTCTTTAGACAGCGTTACGATGATCCATTTCTTCCTGAATAAGTCGGATATCTTCTTCTCTTTGAAGCCGATTCCGAGTTTCCATTTCCTCTATCCGATTCATCATCGAACCGAGAGTAGATTGTAACATTCGAATGTCGGGATGCTCCACTTGAAATTCTAATGGGGGAGCCTATGGTTGAACTGGCGGATAAACTTGTTGGATCACCACATTCTCAGGAGGTGGAGAACTCGTCGTGTCTGACGTCTCAAATTCAGTTTCCATGGAGACATGGTCTGCGTTTGGGACCACAGGATCTGCCAAGTGTGTTGTCTGTTCCTGATGCAGTTGTTGTGGCTGTTCTTCTGGCAGCTGGTCCTGCCGAGTTTCCTGACTGCAACTTCTAGTGTTTGCGGCCATCTTCAGTGATAGTTCAATGGCTCTTCGTGCTTTGGGAATCAAACTTTACGGTCCCCACGGTCGATGCCAATGTTCTGATACAGAACATGTATGTCTAGCCTCTAGGGCTAGTGATTGGTTGATATTGGATCAGTATGCTCCTCAAAGGATGTCTAGAGTTAAACTCCAATGAGAAGAAGATTGCTCAGTGATAACTATGAAGGAGATATCACGGAGCGTCCTCAGATCACTGTGCTACACAAGTAAGGCGTTTCGCCCAAGAGGTGGGGTGTGTGCACAGTGTGACTGAACGTAAAGTAATCGAATAGAGAATGGATGGATCGCACCTGATGAATGTCCTCCTATTTATAGTGATCATCTAGGGTTTCAGTCTCCCATCTGTGTTTCTGCGTCTTTCCTCAATCGTGGCCTCTCACGACCTGCATAACTTCTGCCCTACTACCTGCACTATCCAGGATTATAGGCATGATCATGGGATGATTGATATTTTACCTGATTGAGGATGATCTGGTCATAAAGTGCCCTTACTGGGCCTATATTCTGTGGGCCCATTACATAGGTCCATAACAGTGTCAATATTTTACTTTGATGAAACTAGCATTGTTAACATTAAATCACTAAAAATATATTTTATAACCTTATCGTATATAAATTAAAATGTCTGCAACCAAACCATACATAACCTTAACAAATATAAGCAAGCTGAATCACAATTTATTTGCATTTGGGAATAGTTTGAGTGTTTGTGGTTTGCCCATGCCCTCTTTCAATGTCATAGAGTTTGAATAATATGAAGTGAAAGGAAACATAAACATATCAAACCCAAACTCAAATCTAAGATCTTATGCAAGCTAAGCATGACGGGCAGCGATGTCACTAACATAGTTTACCACTATATGACAAAATGTTCTTATTAACAAAGTAAAGGCATGTGGGTCATAATTGATTGTAGAAATTTGGAGCATAGGTACATAATTATGGTGGATTGTTCCATTCAAAGTGCCTCATTTGAAGTGGCCTACAAACTTCAACAAATGAGCATAAGAACGGCCATTCATGTTTGATCAATCAGTGAACAATAATTTCTTTTAGTTCGTGTAGTAAGAGAGAGAGAGAGAGAGAGAGAGTGTGTGTGTGTGTGTGTGTGTGTGTTGTATCATTCCCAAACGCATATGCACTTGGTGGTTTATAAATTAGGCTTTAAGATATAATGTTATTGTATATCTTGATTGGTTTATTGATAATAATTGAAAGTGGTTCTAGAAAGCTAAGAGCCTAAGACCAAGAAGGACCATGAATTTCCTAGGCAACAATCTTTTTTTATGGTTGCAAAGTTTATTGCAATATAATGTCACTACAAAAAAACATCGAATTAGCGACGAAATTTCAAACAAAAAAATGTCTGTTGGAAATTACTGATGGAATTGTGTCGGTGATTCCGTCAGTAATTTCAAACATGCTAATTTCATTGGTAAATCCGTTGAAAATGACAAAATGCTGATGAAATTCGCCAACGGAACTATTCCATTGAAAATATCCGACGAAACTTCAACAGAAGGTCCGATAAAAAAATATGTCGGGGCACTCTTCGATGGACATCTTGACAGAGTTTTGTTAGAAATTACTAACGTAATTAGGTCTGTCAAAAAATTTCGTCACAAGTTTTTTTTTAATACGTTTTTTTTGTTGAAAAAGTTGTTGAATATTACCAACGAAATTCTATAGGTAATTCTATTGGTAAGATTAATCATAAATCAAAAGTTCGCTTCTTCTTTCGCCAGAAGCAGATCGAGAACACATCGGCCTCCTCCGCCCTAAAAAATGTCGCGTCGTCGTCCCCTTAGCAACATCATTGAACCAACTACAGCTCAGGGATCGAACACTCTTCCTTCATAGACAGTTCCCAATCCTAAGGCGAATGTTAGTGCTATTTCCCTACAGTCTGACAAGCAATTGGAGGCACCTAAACAAGCTGTAGCTGTGACTGAAGTCACATCAAAAAAAGAGTCAAAAAATGTGTAGATTGACTCTAAAGATAAAAAGGCAATATAGCAATGTGAAGATGAACCTGATAGTCTCATTCCTCTTCCTTTCCCTCCGAGAGCCCTTCAATCCAAGAAATTGGTAAACTCAGCACAAGAGAAGGATATCCTTGAGACATTCATAAAGGTTGAGATCAACATCCTTCTCTTGGATGCAATCAAGTAGATCCCCAAATATGTTAAGTTTCTGAAAGAATTGTGTACCAAAAAAAGATGACTAAAGGGAAATAAACATGTGAGCTTGAACCAGAATATGTCAGCACTCCTCCAACCCATGCCTCATAAGTGCAGAGATCTAGGCATGTTTTCTATCCCTTGCATTATTGGTAATTATAGATTTGATGATTGCATGTTAGGTCTAGGTGCTTCAATTAATGTCATGCTTGCATCTGTCTATAAATCTCTTGGTCTTAGTCCTCTGCATTTTACTGGTGTTGTTATTCAGTTAGCTAATAAGAGTAGCGCTCATGCTACTGGCTTGGTTGAAGATGTATTAATCAAAGTAAATGAATTGATATTCCCTGCTAACTTTTACATTTTAGAGATGGAGGGTGAATCTCTTACCAGTAGGTCCTCAATCATTTTAGGGAGACTTTTCATGAAAACAATTAAGGGCCCGTTTGGATGGGCTTTTAAAAAAAAGTGCTTTTCTTTTAAGCTCCAAATTGGAGCTTTTAAAAAAAGCAGTATTTTGGCTTCTTTTTTTGTGACTTTTTCTTTTTTTAAAAAATATCATCTAAACACATAAATTAATAAAACAAGCATTTTTTTGCATTAAAAAGGTGCTTTTTTTTTAATTAAAAAAGCCCATCCAAACGGGCCCTAAGACTAAGATAGATGTGCATTCTAGTACTCTTTCTATGGAGTTTGGTGATATTCTTGTGAATTTTAATATCTTTGATGCCATGAAACATCTTAAGGAAGAGCATTTAGTTTTCTGCATTGATGTGATTGATGATGTGGATGATGACGTTCTTGTTAATTGTTATACTGATTTCCCAGATTTTGCATCTATGAGTGACTCTGTTGATTGTGGTTGTTCTAATGAAAATTTGTGCTCAGTTTGCACGAAGTTTACTAATGCATTAGATGGTAACTTTGAATCTAGTGTTGATTATGGTATTCATTCTAATGCTCATTCTGATGTTCCCCCTCCATGCACTATTGATTTCAAAGATACTCTGCTTAACACTGATCATGATGATACTTTGAATGATTTTATTGATACTATTCATGATCTTGACATGACTGCTGTTAATGGGGATACTGTCAATGACAGACACAAGGGGGCTAGGGGTGGCCCCCGCCCCCCCTAAAATTTCAAAATAAAAAAAAGACATAAGTGGTTTGCTCTCAGAAATTGTCATTAGTCACAATATGTTTGTAAGATATATATATATATATATATATATATATATATATATATATATATATATATATATATATATATATATATATAACATAAGTGGAGGAGGTTGGTTTGTTGAAGTTACGAGAATAATTTGGAAGTGACTATCTCTGTGAGAGATCAGCTGAAGAAGAAGAAGAAAGCTTGATCTGTACAATAATGAGAATTAAGATCAGCAACAAGAGACCCACCATCGTTAACCTTGTACTACACATCCCCTCTTCATCTTCTGACCATTATTCATTTCATATATATATATATATATATATATATATATATATATATTATTTTATATATATATATATATATATATATCCCCAACCTTACTTGTTTTGCACTTTTCGAAATTTGCTGGTCCGACATTTTTTTTCAATAGCTTATGTCAAATTTTAAGAATCAATAAGGTACTTAAAATCACTTCTTTTCATTAAATTTCCTTTATAAAATTTATTATACATTATTTTATCTTTCTAATTATACTATTTTTATACTAATTAGAGAATATTTTAGGGTTAATATTTTGTATATTAGGTCTTTATATCATATTTTAAGTATCATGTAGCATTCTTTATTTTTGCCCCCGTAAGTAAAATTCTTGGGTTCGTCCCTAGATATTGTTAAAGTTAAGTGTGGGGGAGCCTTGGATTGGATATGCATTTAGAGGAAAATTCCATAAACTTTCATGATGTTTCACATATGGAATTTGTCTTGTGTGATGATTTGAGCAACCATGGTGAGACCATTTTTAGTGATCACTTGAATTATTCTTTAGAGAGCTTGACTCTTACTGAGGAGAGTCAAATTGATTTTGTGGGTTGCTCAAAATATCTGGAAGTTCCAACATTTTCTTTTGATCAATTTCTTTTGCGATCTTCCTTGATTCTTGATAAATCAAGCTTTATAGATTATATTCATGTGGGACAAGATACCGCTTGGTGCTATGATTTTATGCAGGCACATGGATTAATTATTCCTGTCTAAACACCTTTTCTAATTTAGCTGAAACGTTATTTGCGGATCAAAGAAGATGTTTGCTAAACATCAAGAAAGGACATCACTAGTGCTTTCATGTGACTTACAGCTAGACAAAGGAGAGAAGCCAATTACACTATTTTATTTGAGTCTCCAAGATAGTCCGATCGTACTCCCTCCTTACTCCTTTACTTGCATTACCTATTATTATTGGTTGGATCTATCTTTTGCATCAAGGACAATGCATGATTTGAGTGTGGGGGAATGATTTTGTTTGTACTTTTGGTTTTTGTTCTTTGTTTTTAAAATGAGAAAAAGAAATTTTTTTTTTTTGCTTTGGTTTTTATTCCTTGTGTTCAGGAAAAGAAAGAAAATTTCATTTTCACACTTTTCTTTTTCAAAATAAAATTAGTCTTTTCCAATAATACCGCCTCTTTTTCTATGATTGCTACATATTCTGAACTTAGACATTTTAGTTTTGATGGATCATTCTGTTTGGTTGGAAATTCTAGAACCTTGAATTACATATCTTGGTAGTTGATTTAGTGATGCTAATTGCATGATCTGGTATTGACCTTTGTGAGGTTTTGGGCCTGCATAAATGAAATTCATCTTTTACCATTCTTCCTTTCCTATGTGCATCTGCTCATGATTTACGTTATCTAAAACTTGCTATCTTTCTTTTTGAAACTACATTTTTCACTTACATGCATAAATATGATGGAGGCTTGTTTTCTTTCTTTCATTTACCACTTTGGCCAAATAGCTTCCCTTGCATTATATTCCTTTTGTTAGCCCCTTTGTGCTTTTGTTAACTCATTCTTTTCTAAGCCACTTTACCAGCTTAAGTGTAAAACCATTTTATACCGCACCTTGGAAATTTGACGAGCATTGGTTTCATCTTTGTTTTGTGTTTAAGTGTGGGGGTTGCTCAGGAGTGCACTATTTTAAGTGTTGGGGGGGGAGCATTTGATTTGATTTTGTGCCATTCGTGCTTATGGCAGAACAATTTTCTTGAATAGAATTTGATGATAAACTTATTTACCCTATACAGTTAAGAGATTGATTAAGGGCATCCTTTGAGAAACCATCTTGTGTGATTGGCATCATTGATTGATATTGCCATGATTTGTAATTTGAGACAAAAGGATTTCGGTCTTGATTGCTTGGTCTTTTAAAGCCTTGTGTTTATTTGTTCAATTTTTGCATTGTTGGCAATTGTTAGAAAGGAGAAATTTTCTTTTAGCATTTTTATTTTAATTTTGCTCAGGAGTGCAAAATGATAAGTGTGGGAGAATTTGATAATTGAATATTTCATACACTTATTTGTATCTCTTGGTTAATAAATTATGACTGTTTAGTTAATAAATAATGTGTTTTTATGCTTATTTGGGCTTTGAGCTTTTAATTAGATTTAATTCATTTTAATGATAAAATTTCATATTTACAGTGCTTCACTATTATCACCATAACTCTTGAACCAAATATCCGATTAGCCTCATTCTTGTCTCATATTTCAGATGATTCAAAGAGCTACAAATATTATAGAGACTTGGAAGCTTAATTTGGACAAGAAGATGGTCCAAATTGGATCCAAAGTTAGACATGTTTTTTTGGATTTTTATTTGGGCCTGAATTTTGTAATAAAAAACCTTTTATTATTTATTTTCCATTTTGGGCCGGATTTTGGAGCCCCAGTCCATTTTCCATTTTTCCATTTTAGGTTAAGTGAGTATAGGGGCTGAGAACATGAAGTCATTACGTTTTGGTTGTAATTTTGAATTGAAACAAAAGTTTTGAATTTCTCTGTTTCGGTCTTCATCTGTTCATCATGTTCTTCATTTGTTCTTCATCTAGGTTTTTGATTCTATTAGCCATAATTAGCTAGACTTCTATGATCAAACCATGAACTGAGGACTCACGCTTTCATCCAGAGGACACGTTTTAATCGGTAACCAAACTCATCTCTATTTACTTAATCGGATTCAATTCTGGGTTATAGTTTGGATATTAGATTTAATATTTAGATTGGTTTATCCCAAGGACAGGGTTAGAGTGTTTACTGTGCAATTGCACAGTGACACGCCACTGTTCTGACAAATATTAGGCGATCGTCCAGTCGAGGGATTTTTTGGATGAACACAAAGATTTTGATTCGTCCAGAACCAATCACGAGTTTAGTTACAGTATTTTCATCTGATGATAGAATGAAGCTTTTGGAATCCCATTCTAGATTGATCGTATTTTAATCTGATTAATTTCATTTTACATTTCGTTTGAGTTATTGCTTTCATTTTAATTGCACACTGAAACCCCCTTGTTATTGTTTACTGTTAATTCAGATCCGTTGTGAATTCCATGGGAAATCATCCAGGTTCTCTATATTGCAAATCCTTATTGAACTTGGTTATTTTGTGAGAGCTTGGCAAATCTCAACCAGCAACAACCCATATAATCTGAAATCTGAATACACTAGGTTGGCCGCCTAAGGACTACCAGTCCAATAGGCCCTACACCTAGCCACCGGGAAGGTACCCCATGGTCGCCCTTCCAACTAATAGGCTCACGAGTGTTGCTAGCCTCCACACAAGGCAAGACTATCACAAACATGATTCAAACAAACATATACAGTCATACAGAATATGAGAGTTAAAGTTTCTACCCCGACGCTTTACCAATTCTCGAATCAATTCCCATTCCTTTAGTCGTCCCGAGCAAACGTCAGCTCCTATAAACATACATTTATGGACAATGGGTTATAATTTATCCAATCACTTCATAATCGCAACATACTAGGATTGTTTATCTTTACTACCCATTGCCCTCACTTTTTTATTTTCGAGCAAAGCACTTATATTGCCATATTTTTCATTCATCTTTGAAAATTCATAATTAAATCTACAAAAACCAATTGAGGTGGTTATAGAGGCTAAACAACCCTTACTAAGTCCAGATTTAGGGGAAAATAATACCCCTATCCAATTGGACATATAACATTCCAGAAATCCTCAAACAACCAAATTGTCCGAAATTGTGTTCCAGTTTCAGTGCCACAATTTAACAATTCATATCGTACAATTTAATAACCCAAACGGCACATATTATATATCAAATAAAATCTTAGGATGTGTACTACAATCCTGAAAATTTTTAGGGTCATCGGACATCATTTGGTCAGTAAAAAACACAACATAATTAAATTGCCTCCAGAAAACGAATCTAGCAGCACCACTACTTCAACTTTAATCTTTGGGTTTTCAATCCAACCAAGTAAAATCATAATCACAGCCTTTTCCGACAAGATTTTGCCCAAGGAATCCATTGAAGACCTCAAAAATATCAAAATCATAACCGTTCCCTATAGTTCATGTCAGACCGAAACATTAGGGTTTCCACTTAGTTTTCTCTACTGATACTTCTTGGATCATTTTCGAACCTTTATCCCGTACAATTTTCCATTCTAAACTCAATGAATCACAACTATCAAAATCACAGTCCTTTATGAACAAAAATTAATGACCAAAAAATAGGGCAACATAACGACCTAGGAATACTTCAAGATATACTACTCAAATTGAAGCTTATACGTACCTCTGTTCGATTCTGTAACCGGTCCTCGATTCCAGCAGCACCTCCATGGTTAAGAAATTGTCAAACACTTCTTATTAAGAATCTAAAACTATAGTAATGTTGCTCTCACCAAGAAGAACAACGTTAGAAAAGGCCTCGGGAGCTAAAAATGCCGGATCGGAGGCGAGATTAGCTCCGGTAATTTTCTCTTTCCTCAAGCTCCCTCCTTGCAACCAACCTCTCTCTTTCTTTCTTTTTTTACTCTCTAATTCATTCTTCCTCTCTTCTTTCCTTTATTCTGATTGAAATGGCCTAAAGGAAAATGAGAGAAATAAAACAAAAGAAAGTCAAAAAGCTTGTTGAAGTAACCAAAGAAAAGATATGGCTTCATGAATAAGCCATGTACAACTTGGCCTCCAAGTAAAAGAACTTGGCCACCAAGAAAAAATGGCGTATTGGACAAGCCAGAGGAGGTGAGGTGAAGCCTATATGGGTCCACACCTTACTAACCTCAATTGACCATTTTACCCCTTTACTAGGCTCATTTTTGCCCAGAGCCAAAATTGGCAGAATTTTCAATCAACTTTGAAAATTCATAACTCTATGTGCAAATGGCCAATTGCGGTGGTTTTAAAGGTTATGCGACAACTAATAAGTCCATTTTGAGGGAAAAATACCTCCCACAGCCAATCACATGCCAACCATTCCAAAATCAACATTTAATACACACTAGTCCAGAAAACGTTCCAGGTTCCAAGGCTAACTTCAAAAATTCATAACTCATTGTATACAAATTCAATCGACTTATATGACCTATCAAATTAAAGCTTATCATATATATTTTGATTTTGAAAAGTTTCATAGCCATTGGTTATCATTTACTTAGTCAAAGGCACATCACAAGCTGACTGCCTTACAGAAACCTTAATATGCCAGCATCAATGTAAATAATGACTTTTAAAAGCTAACTAATGTGAGTTCAAAGTTGTGCAAAATACAGTGGCTGTGTTTTGACTTGGGTAATGGATATTCAGGCGAGGTGAATAATGATAATAGTTCTTATTTTTTTTGGCCTGCTATGGTAATTCTTATTTGGTTGCTGAAACTTGAAGGGTTGGTTTATTCACAAGGGTGAAAGAAATTACCAGAACTTGAAAAGAAATTATGAATCAATATTTGAAGAATAAAAAGATACCGAGAACTTTACTTGAGCACTACTACATGATTGGAAACAAAATACAATATCATACTTAACGAATATAATCCTATATTTTGGATACATTAAGGCCTAGAGTTTAAAATGGTTAGAACTAAAGAGATATTGGATTGCACCGGTTCCAAATTTAATAACTGAATCACAATATAAACAAAATTAGAGAGATCAAAAGCTTATTTTTCCCTATATTATATATTGAGTTCCAAGTTCCAACACTAAAAGATTGTTTGTTCTACTAATTAAATCCAAACAATAATTCAAGCTTTAGTTTAACTTTAGGAGATTTTTACTTTTAAATTTACAGTTACTTATCAAAGCATCAATCATCAATCAACTATGATCTTGAAATCTTGTAAAACCCGGTTCATTAAGAAACGGGTCGTATCAGGCAAATCAATTATATTTGGATTATTCAACAATATAATTTATTGGTACATTAATATATCTAATAATATTTTAATAATTTCCTTTTTTTATATATATATATATATTTTAGAATCTCCTGTCAAGTAAACCTATATCCCAATAAATGTTCATAACATTACAAATAATTTAAAATCATATTGTCTAACATCTCTTCATTAACTCATTTAAAATGTGATTAACATTCAAATTAAAAACAAACACATCTATCTAACAATTGAATAAGTTAGTATACAGGGTTTTTATACCAAAAAAAATAAAAACAATATGCATGCCAAATCGAAAGCTAATGTTATAATATTGGAATACTTAATTGTATAATATTTTTCTTAATACTCGAAAATTAATAGAGTGCTTTATCATTACAGAATTTAAATTTAAAAGGGTTAACTAATGAAGTAATGACTTTGATTTCATTCACTGTCAAAATAAAAAATAAATGCTAAAGTGATGGGTTGACAATCTCACTTCCAGCAAACAACACATCCCTCAAATTTGGGTGATGTAGTTTATTTCTATACTTAAAATTATTATTATTATTATTATTATTATTATTTATTTTTTGGAGGTGGGGGTATATAAAGGTTTATTTCAATTTTGCATTGAATTATAATCTTCTCGCGCAACGCACGGGATATAAATCCTTGTTTATCGCAAAATTCCGTAGCAAACAAATTTTCAACTCTCCCTTTCTCGAATTATTAAAAGTGTTGAATTATTAAGGGCCTCTTTGGTACGCTGAATTCGCGTGAGGGAATGGGAAAATAACTATCTTCCCACTGAACACACCGTTTGGTGCGCCTCTCTCCCGGAATGTTGATTTCCCGCCTGCCCCATCTTCCCACAAAGCTGGGAAAATTGAATCCCTCAAAAACTGGCGGGATAGTGTGAAGTTCCCGGGAGAATGAATTTTGTTGACAAAAAAGCCCTGTAAACAGCAATGGAGCAGATTATGAAAAGATTAAACCAGAGCACCATGGATTCAGATTTGATCCTTCCTTCTCCATTTCCGTCGCCGGCAACTCTCACCTTCTTCATCATCGTCGCCGCCAACATTCCTTTCTTCCCTCACCCTCCACCACAGTCGCGACAGACCCAACGTCAGAAGCAGTATTAGAGCACCGAAGATAACAGAGAGCTTCGACTCTCTTCCATCATCTTCGCCTTCTTCCTTTCTACCAAGCACTGTCGCAGGAGAGAGGTAGCTGGAACAGACCCGACAATTCTCCATGAATTTTCAATGAGAATTCTCATTAAATCCTCGAGAATTCAAAGAATTCATGGAGAATTCTCATTGAATTCTCGAGAATTCTTTGAAAGAATTCTAGAGAATTCTCCATGAATTCTCATTGAGAATTCTCGAGAATTCTCATTGAATTCTCGAGAATTCATTGAAAGAATTCTGGAGAATTCAATGAGAATTCTCCATGTCAATGATTCAATGAGAATTCTCGAGAACTGTGGGTTTGATTTTTTTTAATTAAATTGCGTCGCATACAACATTCGAAGCTGACGATGGTGGCGGCGTCCATGACGGCAGGTGCGGCGTCTACGGTGGCGGGAGTGGCGTCTAAGGCGGGGGAGTGGCGGCAATGCAGTGGGTCACGACGCCGAACAAGACGCATGGCGAATTTGTTTTTTTAATTTAGGGATATTTTTGGTATTTCACTTCATATTCACACTTAACTAATACCCAATTCTTCATACCAAACCATCAATTTTCCCCCACTTAAGTTACCTTCTCATGTCTACCAAACAGCTCAACTTTTTAATTTCCCTCACAATCTTCCCTCCCCTTCCTTTCCCTCCTTTAAATTCCTTTCCCTCTTTAAATCTTCCCCATACCAAATGGGCCCTAAAAAGATTGTGGATATGTCAAGCAAGATCATCAAGCGAGAAACCCAAAACCATAACTAGATAACCCAATCAATTATGCCTATAGAAAATGAATATGGAAAGAGCAGAGTAAACTAAGAAAATTGAAAGAAAGAGGCTTTAATTTAAAGCAACGAGAGGGAGGGAAGCATTGATTACTCCTGACCTCTCAATCTCATAAAATGTAATAAACCAGGGTATAATTTTCACCTAAAAAAGCAGAACATTGGCATAGTAAAGGACAACAAACCCAAATAAGAGGCATGTCTGCTATTAAATATCTGCATTCTGGATAATTCTAAATAACATCAAATAGTAGAGGTATATAAGTTCTAAAACATTAGAGATTCCGTTTCACCAAAAGTTGTTCAACAATGTAAATCTGCAACATAATAACTTGGACCTATTATCAAGATTCTTCAATGTAGTTGTTGCCAACTGATACAAGGCTTTCCACATAATTGTAAATACTACAAATAGACTCATGATAGGGAATAACAGACCTCTTTACTTCATTAGTAGTGAGATTCGTCATAGATAGAACCCTTCTTCTTCCTTTGTCATCATGCTCTTTAGGTCTGTAAACAATTTCATTCCTCCAAATAGTCATTGGAATTAACAGAAATACAAAGGGGCTGCTAGTATATCTTTTAGTCCAGCTCCATGTCTGCCCAGATGCACATGTATCCTCATCTAACACCCACAAATCAATTTCATCATCTTCCCAAGTGTAACAAAGTATGGCAAGTTTGTTCTCATAAAAGTAAGCTTTTTAGCAGCATTATAGTCTAATTTGGGCCCTGGTATCACTGTAAAAACTTCCTTTGCTATGTCAAATGAAACTATCACATCAACCTCATCTTCAGCCCCCTCAATATAATCTTCATCCTCCTGGAAATAAATATTGTCTTCACCCTCCTTCTTTTCACCAATTAGCTTTACCCCAGACCAAAATATGGCTCCATTAGCCGTGACAGTTTCAGAATTAGTCTCACCCCTTTCAAGTTCCCAATATCTATAGCCTTCCATGTCCCCCTATTTAACGAAAACACTTCCACCTCAGTAACATCATAATAGAAGTTAGCATAAGTTCTGACTATCTTGTAATCATTAGCAATCGGACTGAACCCAAATCCTGTCACGCATTTATCAGAGTAAGTAATGTCAGTTCTTGTCCTAGGAACATGTCTGACTGCTGTAGTCGCAGGATTCCACAATGCAAGCGAATGAGGAAATTGTTTGAACTGATAGATTTCAAGACAAAGGAGGCCATTGCAGGAACCCACGATACGAGCATTCCTTAAGGAATCGTTCGAAGGCGAATTCTGAACTCCACGGACTTGCAGCCCGCAATCCAGTAGAATCAAGCGCCGGCGCAAAGGAATATTAATTCCATAATATTCCAAAAGAAGAGAAGGGTTTTGATGAGTAGGCTGTTGAAGGTGTTCCGCGATGAAAGATGGATTTTGTACAAGATTTTTCCAATCTTTAGACACACATTGAAATCGGATGAGAGATTTTACCGGAAGTTGTTTGAGAATGTTTCTGATGATTTCGTGAGGAAGCAAGAGCACGTCGCTATCCATTGCCGTCTGCTTCATGATGCTTGGCTCAAACTAATTTCTCAGAAGAAAGCCCGGGCAATCAACAAAGCCATTAAGGATTTCATCCCAGATTACTACTGGTGACAAAGTTGAAAGAAGATAGTCGGATCGCTGGGTTATGTACTCTCATTTTATTTTTATTTTTTATTTTTGGTATAAAAATTTTAGGAAAGGGATTGAGAACTACCCATCTAAGGATAGAGTGACAATCCACGTCAAAGCATCTTGTGAGAAGACACACGCCTCACCTTTACCAAATGTTTCCATTCTTCCTGACCTTTGGATCTCCTCAAGTTTCGAGGATCGAACCCTCTCTTTTAGGTGAGGAAGTCGGCCACCCGGGTTGAATCCAAAACAGGGATTTCACTGAACCAAGTCCAAAACCATTGGACCAAAGGCTTTGGTTTGGGCCACGAACCAAAACCTTAAGTATATATTAATTCAAAAATATAAATGATTACCACTTATTTAGGAGTAATGGAGATTTCGCTCTGCCTTTGGATCGTGGATGAACCCAACTCCTTTCCTAAAATTTTGAAAAAAAATATGATTACCACTTTGTACCCAAAAAAATAAATGAGAACCACCCTACTTAAATACAAGTCATCTTTGTGTGAAAAAGTTTGGTTTAACGTGTAAGTAGGGTAGTAATTGATTTTTTTAAAAAAATTTACTCTTATTTAATTTTTATTGGGAATATAGAAGTGTGAAAATCATTTGTAAAGAAAAGGAGACAAAAATTTGATAAGGGAAAATATTGAAATTTAATACATTATTTAGTATGCGAGATTGAGGTATAAGTGACTTATATTTAGGTATAAAGTGATATACTACTTTATTTATAAAAGAAAAGCCTGAAAGCTGAATTGCACGGCTTAAGAAAATAGTTAAAAATAATAAATATGTCTTGAAATATTTTTTTTTCAAGTATGCCCTTATTGAAAGAGAAATAGAGTAAAAATAAGTATTATCAACCCTTTAAATAATCCAATATACATAATTAATATGGGGCACAAATGAAGGGAAAAAAAAAAACTCATTAAACGATGAGACAACTCTCATCGGACTTTTATAAAACAGACTAAGACAATTCAAATTTTAGGTTTTTATAACAAGATGGAATTGAGTATATTACAAAGAAAATTAATATTTTTTCCTTAAAGTTTTGAGTCTGAGTCTCTATATTTTATATTCATACAATTTAATCCCTATAACGATAACTCAGTTGCATTGCAACGCAGTTCATAAATTTTAACTTTTTTTTTTTTTGCCCAAAACTTAAACTTAAACTCATTGCAATTTAATCCTTATAATTTAATTTATTCATTACAAACTATAGATTTTATGTTTTTTTAAAAGATATATTTCATAAAACTTTGGAGTCTAGAATTTTAAATTTTAAAAATTATAAAGACTGACTTGCATTGTCTCAAAGTTTAATAACGGAATTACAACCCAATCAAAATTATAAAAATATAAATATCAGTTTTCCCTATATTCTATATATTAAATTATATTTAGTCCAAACAAGAATCACAATTTTAAATTAACTATTTTTTTAAAATTTATCGTTACTTATAAAAACATTTCTAGTAAAATTTTCAACTTGTTAAATTCTCCCTTTCTCGAATTATTAAACTTGTTGAATTTTAAAAATAAACTTTAAGTAAATTAATATTTATTGAATTTAAAAGTGACTAACATTTTGAAACAATACAAAATTCCAAGGATAATCATTTCAAAGAGAAGATTATTTACTACTTAAAGCATATATTTGGAACTGCATAAGGCAAAGGATGAGATGAAAAAATATGTTTGCAATAAATAAAAGGCTAATATATATCTATAATCCTTTCATTCTGTCTAGTGCGTGGGTTTGAGTTCTAATGGATTGGGATTGAAATTGGGTGTGAGACTGAGATTGATGTTTTAAAGTCATGTTTGATAGGAAGTAATATTTTATAAAAAAACTTTCATTAATTTTATTTTGTAATCTAAAATAAATTATAAAAGTATAATAATACCCTTCTCACCCGTCACCATCGTATAACTCTCTTGCTACCTGTTTGTCGTCAAAAGCTTGCTGAAAAGATGACCCGGATTATAAAATTGTCTATAGTACCGCCAAAATTGTCTATAGTACCGCCTTGTGATATACTTTATGCATAAATCCTTTTCAAAGAGAACAATCACCTTTGGTTTGGGCCCCCAACCAAAACCTTAAGTAAATATTAGTAGTTCAAAATGTAAATAATTATGCCCCTAGCTTCTGTTCTTAATATAAGACATATTTAAATAGTTGATTTTGGTCATAAATATAAGACATAATTTTTATATTTGTCAACATTTTTCTAATTTACTTCTATTGATACTCTTTCAACAATAATCAAGCAGGAGAGGGAAGAGGGGAAATAAAGAAGATGACTGAGATATTTTCGAAAATACATGTCATATTAACTAGCTCTCTTAATCTAATCAGATCAAGTAAATATATCTTATAGTAAGGACAAGAAGAAGTATATTATAGAGAAAAGTAATGTTTTTTTTTTCCTTATTTTGAGTTAATTGTAACTCAATTTCTAAACTTTATCTTGATGCAATTTAATCCATATAGTTTTAACCAAAGCTATCAAACTTGAACCGACATATGAACCAGTCAAGGCAGTGGGTCAACTCATAGTCAGCCCGTGGCGAGACATGTGGGGAATAAAAAATTAAAAAATAATTTAAATTATCATCATAATATCATATCATCCAAAATCAATTCAATACATTGAATCAGTAACAAAATAATCATATACCTTTCAAACATTCTTTACAAAGTTATTTAACATATTGAGATAAATATTTTTCCTAGCAAGTTATCAAAATAGATAGATGATAACAAAATATTCCTATGTACAATCCTTTAGGGTGATGCACCGACTCGAAGTGGTACACCGGTTCAGGATGGTATATCGTGTTAGGGTGGTACCCTAGTCTAGGGTTCATTAATTTCCGTATGATATGTCTTACATGTTTCTAGTAGTTTATGTCTGGAGATCTATCTCCGTCCATCACTACAACGTCACAACAGGGTTATATCAGTACTTGTTTTTCAAAAATATGCTCCAAGTTTTAAAAAAGCTTAGAACCTAACTCTGTTAATCAAACAATTTGGCCAGGTAGGTGTCTATCGTGGAAGTCTCGCCGAATTCACGGGGACTGATTGACAACCACATAGACTTAATATCTTAATATATTATATATTATTAATATATATATATATATAGAATAATAAAATTATATATTATATATATTATATAAATAGAGATAAGATAGAAATATCAAATTAAATAAATAAAAAAGAAAAGAAAGGGCCCCGGCACCAAACTGTTTGAGAGAACTTTGTTAAATTCGTGCCAGAATGAATGCTTTGATACCAAAATGTAACACCCCGTTTTTGAAAAGCTGATTTTTTTTTGTTTGTTTGTCAGAGTAGAGCACCGGAGCAAGTGAGTAACTGATAAATATTTAAAATGTCAGCTATAGCGTGTCTGGCTAATTATAATAGCGGTACAATTATTCAAGTATTTCAAAAGCAGTACATATTAAAATGAAAATCTTCGGTCGGAACGTTACGCGTGCTGCTTGCCTTTATCTTCGGCCCTCGGTCCACCTGACCCTGAAGCTATTGTAAGAGCTGAGGTCCAATGCCTATCAGACCTCAGGTAACGGTTAACCTTATGCTCAAATATGACAGTACATGTATGACAGATATTCATAACATTACAGCAGAAATCAACACATAAGCACACAGCAGATGCAAGATTAACACAACAACAGTACATAAGCACACAACAGATGTAAAGTCACACACACATCTGCACTCTCCAGTGCCACGACAGCTGCTCGTGTCCTCAGCGTTAGGAAAACATATTTACAGTGTTATCAAGCCTATAACCCGTGTATAAAGCCGAATGTATATACAGTGATCTAAGACAGTGTCTCAGTCTATGAAATCATCTATCATATGTAAGCATATAATAAGCATCAGAGATAGTGATACAGTACGCGTTCGTACCTGAGTCGGTGATGACGGTACGTTCGTCGGTTGGTATGCGTTCACGGATAGCCTATAATAGTAATATCGCTTTATTAATCCATAAATAATATCCTAAGAGATAATTTGGCCACTAATGACTATTTTACCCCTGGTGAATTTATTTCTCAATTTATTTCCCCAAAATTTCGTAAAAACGCTAGTTACAGTATTTAGGGCAGATTTTTTGTCTTACTTTAAAAAATCATAACTAATTCTAGAAACATTGAAACGAGGATTCGTAAAATTTACCGGACTCCTTAGGATGTCTATTTTTGAGGAAAAATACTAAGGTTTGCCCAGAACTTAAGAAAAACTCCTAGTTTTCATGTTTTCTCACGCTGCCCAGAAATTTTCCCAGAAAACATAGCCTTTTTTCAAGAATTGTTATCTCTTTGTAAAAAATTCAAAATGACACACTATAGGTACCCTTGAAAATCCCTATATGTCTAATTTAACCATGAAATTTTTTAGAATTAATTAACTTCATATTCAACATAAAATTATGGCGTTTTTATTACTGACTCCAGAAATCGTCTACCCGAAAAACTCGCCAGAACTTCGTTACTTTGATGTTTCTCTTCCAAAAAATTTTGCTCTATCACTTCCTTCATCATTTTTTTGAAATAAAACCATTTCTAACTATAAAAACATGAAAATAAAATTACTCTAGCATATTTAAGATCAAAGCAACTTCTATCTATGAATTTAAGAACTCAAACTTAAAGAACTTACTTACAATTGCTCTAACTCCTTCAAGAAGCTCCTCTCTCACTTCCTCTCCTCTCTATATTCAGATTTCTTTGCTTGTTTTGGTGTGAGAATATGAAGAACCCAATGCCTCTATCTATAGGAAAATGGCATGGCACTTAGGTAATTATTTTTAACCTAGTTCATCTTAAATTTCAACCCTTGGATCTAGGTTAATTTATGAAGATAAATCCTCACCCTTTAATCCTTAAAAACCGCCCCCACCCCCTCTCTCTTTCTCTCATCTTTTTTCACCTTGCTCACCAAGTTTTCCCACATGTTGTTTTGAATTTTCTCAACTTGCTCTCCAAGTTGTTGAAAATCTAGAACCTTTTTTTATCTTTCTTTCAATTCTTTATTCCTCCCCAAGTTGTTAAAACCGTCCCCCCCCCCATCTTTTTTGATTAATTTTGTGTTTTTATTAGATAATGTTTTAAGCTCCATTATTGATTCTTTTTAATTCACTTGTATCTTACTTTATGATGATTAATTAAGGCCTTTAATTTTAGCTTTAATAGATTCAATCTTGGCCTTATATTTTTAATCCTAATTAGTATTCCTAATACAGTGGTTTATCTATTTTTTAAAATCTTTAGTAATCTCTTTTATGCTAATTTTTAACTCCTATTGGCCTTTGACTATTTAATTTAGTTAAAATACTCTTAATTAATCCCTTTAACTGCCACTAGATTAATTATAAATGTTCATGCAACTAATTCAATTAATATCAATTTAGCTGCCCACTAATTGTCTTTAATGCTCTTAAATTACCTTAATCATTTTCACACTCCTTTATGGTTTATTCTTGATGATATAAGAACTAAATGCGAATATTTTAATTAATGTAAATTTAATTGCCCATTAGTTGTTGGAAATTTTCTCTAATTGGTTTAGGTATTTTTATGTCATTTTATTGTCTCTTATGATTAAATTAAGGCTATGCTTAATTATGATAATTTTATGATATTTTATTATCCCTAATTGAATTTAGAGTATTGGATTTTGCCTTATTAAATCCTAATGAAAATTTGCCCAAGAAATAAAATAAATACACTACAAAATTAGAGACAACATATCCTCCTATTATTAATAGGGATAATTTTTCCAAAATATAATACTTAGGAGAACCATAATTTTTGGGTATTACACTTCTCCCCCTGTTAAATAGAATTTCGCCCTCGAAATTTACTCTATACTAATTAGACTCCCGGCCATAAACTTAGGATATTTCTCCTTCATATCTTCCTTTGTTTCCCAAGTTGCCTCGTTAGGTGACAAACCCTTCCGGACCACCTTCACGGTTGGGCGCTTCGTTTTCGAGCCGTTTCTCTTGGTGATCGAGAATTTGCTCCAGCTTAACTACGAAGGTATTGTCATGTCGCGCTTCAACGTCTTCATATTCAATGACGTGATTACGGTCTGGTTGGTATTTCTTCAACTGCAAACATGGAAAACATCATGGAGATTACTTAAATTCGGGGGTAAGGCTATCTGGTAAGCGACTGGTCCTCATTTTGCCAAAATTTCGAATGGTCCAACGTAACGTGGACTTAGTTTTCGCCTCTTAAGCGTTCTACCGACACCGGTTACTGGGGATAGTTTTAGGAACACATGGTCGCCGACTTCGAACTCTAGAGGTCTCCTCCTTTTATCAGCGTAGCTCTTTTGTCTGCTTTGTGCCGCTAGGAGTCTCCTTTTGATCAAAGCGATTTGTTCGGAGGTCTTATCAACTATATCTGGTCCAAGAAATTCTCGCTCAGACAGTTCCGTCCAGCATATAGGTGATTGACACTTTCGCCCGTACAATGCTTCAAACAATGCCATTTGTATGCTTGCATGATAGCTGTTGTTGTACGTGAATTCTGCCAGTGGAAGATGTTGATCCCAATATCCTTTAAATTCCAATACACACGCTCTAAGCATATCTTCTAACGTCTGTATTGTCCTTTCAGATTGACTATCGGTCTGAGGGTGGTAAGCCGTACTGAATCTCAACTTTGTACCCAACGCTTCATGCAACACTTGCCAAAATTGGGATGTGAATCACGGATCACGATCAGAGACAATGCTCTTAGGTACACCTTGGAGTCGTATAATCTCTTTGATATAAATCTCTGCCAACTGTTCTGGTGAATAGCTGACACTGATGAGGATAAAGTGTGCCGACTTGGTTAGTCGGTCAACAATTACCCAGATCGCATCATGTTTTCCAATCTTGGGCAATCCCACCACCAGATCCATAGTGACATTCTCCCATTTCCATTTTGGAATTTCCAGTCCTTGAAGAGGACCTGGGGGTCGTTGATGTTCCATCTTCACCTTTTGGCAAGTCAAGCATCTGACCACATACTGGGTTACATCTTTCTTCAACCCAGGCCACCAGAGTTCAGATTTTAAATTCTGGTACATCTTGACCATCCCTGGATGTAGAGTATACTTACTCTTATGAGCCTCTTCCAGAATCTTCTGCTTTAACTCATCGACTGGCAGAATGTAGATCCGCTTCTTGTACCTGACCAAACCACTAAGTGATAGGTCATGATCTTGAGTCTCGCCCCGAGAGATCATCTCCCGTGCGGCAATAGCCCATTCATCCTGCTTCTGATCTTCTTCTATTTCGTCTCTCAGATCGTATTTTCCTTGACTGACAAGAAGACTTGCAAGATAGGCTTCACCGGGTGCATTAAAGTCTCCACAAATTTGATTTGACAGGTTCAGGTCTCTAAAATCTTCGAGCAGCCTCTGCTCTTGAATCAACATGTATTCCACCTGCACCGACTTTCTGCTGAGAGCATCTGCAACGACGTTCACTTTACCTGGATGATACCTGATCTCCAGGTCGTAATCCTTTAGCAACTCCATCCAGCGACGCTGTCTCATATTGAGTTCCTTTTGATCAAAAATGTATTTCAGGCTCTTGTGGTCGCAGTACAATTCTACGGTCGTACCGTATA
Organism: Acacia melanoxylon; assembly: GCA_019022615.1. Taxonomy (NCBI): domain Eukaryota; kingdom Viridiplantae; phylum Streptophyta; class Magnoliopsida; order Fabales; family Fabaceae; genus Acacia; species Acacia melanoxylon. The sequence goes on along the minus strand of JAFJYJ010000020.1, from coordinate 9,095,794 downwards.
AGTAATGCCTCCATATTTTCAAAGAAAACACAATAGCCGCAAGCTATAAATCATGTGTAGGATAGTTCGACTCGTGAGGCTTCAACTGACGAGAGACATAAGCTACCACCCTGCCCTGTTGCATCAGGACACATCCCAATCCATGCCCATTGGCATCACTATAAACTACATAAGTCTCACTCGGATCTGGGATGATCAACACTGGTGCTGTAGTCAACCTCTCCCTCAGTCTCTGAAAACTCGTCTCACAGTCCTCGTCCCACACAAACAGTTGATTTTTCCTCGTGAGCTTTGTCAATGGTAAGGCAAGACGTGAGAAATTCCGTATAAATCTGCGGTAGTATCCTGCTAGACCCAGAAAACTACGTATCTCCATCACTGTCTCTGGCTTTTTCCAGTCTAGAACTGCTTCCACTTTGCTGGGATCAACAGTAACATCGTCACGTGATATAACATGGCCCAGAAATTTTACTTCTGGTAGCCAAAACTCACATTTGCTTAGCTTAGCAAAGAGTCGTTTCTCTCTTAGTACACTCAATACCGTCGCGAGATGTCCCTCGTGTTCCTCTCTACTTTTCGAATAGATGAGGATGTCGTCAATGAACACCACTACGAACTTATCTAGGTGTTGACGGAAAATTTGGTTCATGTAATCCATGAACACGGCAGCTGCATTTTTCAATCCAAAAGGCATCACCAAGAATTTGTAATGCCCATATCTGGTCCTGAAAGCCGTCTTCGGAACATCACTAGCTTTGACTCGCAGCTGATGGTATCCTGAGCGTAAATCGATCTTTGAGAAAACACAAGAACCAGATAGTTGGTCGAATAGATCGTCGATCCTGGGAAGTGGGTATTTGTTTTTTATGGTCACTTTGATCAACTCTCGATAGTCGATACAAAGTCGTAAGCTCCCATCTTTCTTTTTCACAAACAACACTGGGGCTCCCCATGGTGACACACTGGGTCGGATAAACCCTTTCTCCAGTAATTCTTCAAGCTGTTTCTTCAACTCTTGCATCTCATTTGGTGCCATGCGGTACGGCGCTTTTGATATTGATCCTGTGCCAGGAATCAATTCAATAGTGAATTCGACTTCCCTTTTCGGAGGTAACTCGGTGAGATCTTCTGGAAACACATCAGGGAATTCATTCGCAATTGAGATGTCTCCGAGTGAAGGTTCGGCCTCCGCCTTGATCGAGAAGAAAACCATATACGCTTGGCATCCATGCTTCATGCATCTTTCAGCTTCCGTAGCAGAGAGAAAATTAAGGCTCACGTTAATCTTGTCTCGCCTTGTGGATGTGAGAACAATATCTTCTTATTACCACGATCGATCATTGCGTTGTTCGCCGTTAGCCAGTCAAGACCGAGAATGACGTCGATGTCATGAAGTGGTAATCGGATAAGGTCTATATTAGACTCACGTCCATTCACACTCGCAATACAATTGAGACATGCATTAGAAGCTACAGATTTCACGCCAAGTGGCGTAGCTACTATCAAATCATAAGGTAATCTATAGGCATGCATTCCTAAACGATTTGCACAATCATAAGAAATAAACGAGTGACTAGCACCCGAATCATACAATGCCTGTAGAAGATTCCCATTAAGAGAGATAGTACCTTGGATCATCTCAGGAGATTTTCTGACCTCAGCGTTGGTCAGCGTGAAAACTCGGCCTGGGTTCTGTGGCCTCATCTCAGCAGCTCTTTGAGGACAGTTCATGCTAATGTGCCCCGGCTTCTGACATTTATAGTAAATTTGTTTCCCATCACAGTTTACACCTTGATGGTACTTCCCGCATTTTGGACATGGTCGGGGTCTCGGCAACCTTGGATAGTTCTGCTGCCTAGCTTGGACTGGTCTCATGTTTCCGCCTCGGGGGTTGCCCCATGGTGCCTTCCTCTTCAGTGAGGAGTTTCCTTGGCTAAAACCGCCACGTCTTGAACCGCTGTTAATAAAGGTTCTGGATTTACGTAGTTCCTTCAAGTTTCGTTCAATCAGCCGACAGGATTCTACTGCTTGAATTAACTCTGAGAACTGTTGAGACACAAGCCTTCCCCTTATCTCGTACTTCAACCCGTAAATCAGTATATTTGCCATACTGATTTCATCATCATTTCATCTCAAATGTGATGAGTATCGGGACAAATTGGTAAACCGGGCAAAGTAGTCGTCAACTGACTCCTAGTGACCTTGCTGGATGTGAAGAAATTCTGATTCTCTGATCATCTACACGAGGAGGAGGAAAGTATTGCTCGTTGAATTTTTCCAAATTTCTCCCATGTGATGGGACGAGCGTGCCCGTAGTGTTGCCGCAATGCTCCTCTACCATTGATCTGCACCCCTTCTAGCTTATAAATTGCCAACTGAGCTTTTCTGTTCTCTGGATACTCCATGACTTGAAAGATCTTGTCCAGCCTCATTAGCCAGTCCTCAGCTGAGTCGAGCTTACCCCGGAAAGCTGGTGGTTTCATCTTGCAGAATTGGGTAACCCAGTATTGCGTAGTATCAACCACTCTGTTGAGTTGAGGCAGCACTGCCATTGCTCTCTCCTGTCGAGGTGGTGATCGAGATCGATCTGATTCCTCAGCTTCATTGCTACGTTTGTCGTCTTGTTCGTCTTCGTCTCCTTCCCCCTCATTTTGTTGTTCTTCCTCAGCTTGTCGATCTTCTAATCCTCCCTCAATTCGTCTTTCCCGCCTTTCTTCAAGGAGTTCATTAATAAGAGCCCTTTGTTCTTGCAGCATTCCCCTCATCTCTTGCAACTTATTCTGCTCTGGTTGATTTGGTACCTGACCTTGTGGTTCAGGCTCTGGTTCTGGTACTGGTACTATCCGCGGTTGTCTGCCTCTTCCTCTACCTCTACCTCTGCCTCGACCTCTAGGGACTCCGGCTCCTCTTAGGTTTGCCATATTTAAATCTTTTTATTTATGAAAACAATGGATATAACATTAGAGAAATAATGAATTGCACATAAGTAACGATTAACATATATCTTAAACACACACACACACACGCACACACACACACACACACACACACATATATATATATATATATATATATATATATATATTCATAACAAAGTTAATATTACATCAGAAATTACCAGGTCCTAAAAATTAGCCTATATATTACAAAACGTTGAGATTTCGTTGCTCTGTTTCTTCGTATGCTTCCGACATTCGACCGTTATTCTCAGTTGACATTCTTTATTCAAATTGTCCGTTGATACTCAGTGAGAATGTTGTCTAGGAGGTAGCCGAATTCCTTTTCGCTTGCTCAGAAGTCCATTTCTTCTTTCATGCATTGGTATCTGGTATAGCATTTAATGCTTCTGACAGAAATTTGCTTTTCATAATCTCAAGTTTAAAACATGTTAAACATATCTGAAATACACTAGCAAACTGATTAAACTTGGTTAGAAATAGTGATGATCAATAATATCAGGTACCCAAGCTTTAATCAAGGAGTTTCAGATTATGAAGACGGTGAATTCAAATTCTGATATAGATAACTCGAGTTACATTGGACAACTCGAGTTATAATCAAGTTTAGTAAATATACGCATCAAGAACAAACTGGAGTTGTGGATGATAACTTGAGTTATGTAACTCGAGTTACTCTTGCCAACTCGAGTTGCTTCAGTATTTTCATCATACAGAAACTTGTTGCAAATAGAATAACTGGAGTTATGAAAGATAACTTGAGTTTCCCAACTCGAGTTACACTCACTCACTCGAGTTCTTTTAGAATTTAATCATACAGAAAGTTTTCGCAAACAAGATAACTTGAGTTATAAAGATAATCGCTGAGTTGTCCAACTCGAGTTAAACTATATAACTCGAGTTCTATTAACATTTTATTAAACGAAAGTTTTCGCGAAAAACGGAAGTTGTTGAAGACTAACTTGAGTTGCCCAACTCGAGTTATACAAACTAACTCGAGTTTATATCAAAAGACCATATCGTAGATGTTTTCTGATATGTTCACAACTCGAGTTATTTTTAGACTAACTCGAGTTATATCAGTTGATCAAAAATTGATATCGCGATGAAGATTTTGAGTCTTGAAGTACAACTCATAACTGGAGTTATTTAGTGATAACTCGAGTTATGTTCTTTGCAAAAACTGATTTTCCTTAAACTTATGACTTGAGTTATATTGTGCAACTTGAGTTACTAATTATCAAAATCATTTTGCAAAGAACTCTAATGTGATTTGGCTGAACTTAAAGCTTTGCAATTTAGTCCATTAAGTATTACAATTGTTAGACATCATCAAAACATATAGAGAACTAACATTCTCCCCCTTTTTAATGATGACAACACTTGTAATTTTTCATGAAGATGAATTTGCAGTAAAAGCATACAAGCTATCAGAAAGTAGAAACATATAGCCACATTCATTGTCATATCTAATATTTGCATTCATTGTCAGTAGCTAAAAAAAAACTTAAGACACTGTCAGAAAACAAGAACACAGAAATGACCTTCATAATAGAAATGAACTAGCTATAAGACAGAATACATAAACTAAACACACTAATCAAACTTCAAACTTCACTTCATTTCTTCTCTTTCTCGTTTTCTCCCCCTTTGTCATTAGGCAAAATGGGAAGAGTGGGGGACAGTGAAGCTCGCAGGGCCTGGAGAATAGGTAATGGGGAATAGAGTGTGAGAGATAGAGAAGGTGGTTCTGGTGGAGAGGGGAGAGCCAGAGGAGAGGAAGATTTAGGAGAGTGAGGTGGGGAAATGGAGGCACCAGAAGAATGCTCATCAAATAAGTCTGCAGTGTCACCAGAGGAGGATTGAGCAGAGGAGATCTGAGGAATAGGAAGAATAACAGTGGGCGGAGCAGATGAGACATAGGGAGCAGATATGGGAGAAGTGGGAAGAATGACAGTAGGTGGAGCAGAGGAGACATAGGGAACATAAAATGGAGGAGTGGGAAGAATGGGAGTGGTTTCAGGAGGCTGAGGAGAGGTTTGGGGTGGAGACTGATAAAGAGGAGAGGGAATAGGAGAGTGAGTAGGTGAAAGTATGGGAGAGTGCTTGGGAGATGGAACAAACCCTGAGGGGCCAAAGATCTTCGCTTCGCATCTTGGAGAGTTTGGAGTCCAATGTTTGATACAGAAGATGCATACTCTCGAATCTCTGGTCAAGATTGCCAAAATGACCTTCTACATTCTCCAACCTCTCATCCATGGAATCAATCTTGTCATTCCTAGAGGTGAGAGTTTCCACCAACTTGCCAACCTCTGATTCCAATTTATCAGATAACTCATATTATTGTGCTGTCAGAGTGGTCTGAAGTGTGCCAAATGTCTCTTGCATAGCCTTAAGCACAATGCTCTTGATCTCAGTATTGAGGCTTGATGTCTGAGGTACAGGCTGAGACTGAGATGGAGCAGGAGAGGACTGAGCTTCTGTGGGTCTGGAGAGAGATGCTCTGGATTTAGAGGGTGCTCTAGATTGGCCTGACCCTTCTTGAAAGGATAGACTCATGTAATTTAAATGGGCTTGACCAAACATTTTGGGTTTGACAGATTTTTCATAAAGGTCCAGATACCAAATTTTGTTGGTGTATAGGATGAGAGACACCAAGTTTGGAAAGGGAATTGTGGCTCTTGGACTAGGAGACACAAATCTGAATCTTTTCATCTCTTGATAGACCCAGTGTCCTATATTAAAAGGAGTTTTGGCTACCAGAGATGCAAAAAGTGCATAGCTTGTAGCATTAAAATGAGTAAAGTTCTTTCCCTTTTGGACCAAATTCCTAGAGTATATGTACCACAAGACCCTATGGATTGGAGGCATATCAACAGGAGAAAAATTTAGTTTTCCTTCATAGGATTTCCCAGGCCTCAGAATTTTGAAAAAGCTTTCCTTATCATAGCTGATATGAGGCATAGGTGGGGGATTCTCAATGAAGAGAAGAGAATTAATGACATCAGTAGAGATGGTGATGGATTGACCCCTAACAGAGGTAATGCACTTATCCTCAATGACTCTACCCTTCTTATCAACTATATTAGCCATAGACATGTTATAGTAAAAGTGTTTGACTAATGAAGGACAATATGCAGTGTTGATAGCCAAGAGATTCCTAAATTGGTCTAGCCAAGGAGACAAGTCAAGATTACACTGCTCCTTTAGCTTAACCAAGTCCACATACACTATGGGACAAAAGCCACGAGAGGAGTATTTTTCTTTGAAATCAAGTAACTGAGCATTAGACATAGGTGTGGGGGAACAATTAAATTCATGGTCAGGAGGTTTAACGAGATTAGGTGGATTGAAAATATAGGTTTGAGGTTTGGATACCTTAGGAACAGAGCCACCTAGACTAGAACCACCTGGAGCCTTTGAATCAAAAGTTTCTACTTTAGAGCTAGCTTGAACTTTGGAGCCCTGAGCATCAGAAATCACAACTTTCTTCTTCTTTGTCTTGTGTGGAGCAATTATTGGTTCCTTGTCTCGACGAGTCGCGGCTTCAGGGTCAATCTCCTTACGAATAGGAACTTCAGGAGGCTCTTCTATTCTCAGCTTCTTCGCTTTCTCAGTGTGTGGCATCTCAGAAGCCTTACTCGAAGGCTTTCGTTTTCTCTTGGGTCTCGACAGGGCTAAAGGAGATGAAGACACAGTGGGTTCATAATCTGACGAGGATTCCATATGGTTTTTAGGAGTTTTTGTGGATTAAGGTGCCATTGCATAGGATTTGGAAGCAGAGAAGAATGTTGGGAACCAACTCGGGTTAGGGTTTGAAGAAGCGAGAAACGAAGCTTGACAGATGCGACAGATATATATATATATATAGCAGGAGAACAACTCGAGTTATTTACTAAGTAACTCGAGTTATGAATTCAGGAAATTAACACTGGAGAACGAATGACATACCTAGAACTCGAGTTATTGCTTCATGACTTGAGTTTTATCACTCGAGTTATATTACGTAACTCGAGTTAAACTGTGCGCCAAAACAAAACTGATTGCTCTCTGCCTTTCGTGTAACTCGAGTTGTGTGAAGCGACTCGAGTTCCGTTACTCGAGTTGGTGTTTCTGACGTGAGTTATTGCAAGTCTCAACACATAATGTTAAACATGACTCGAGTTGGTTGAAAAACAACTCGAGTTACATCAGAAAAAAAATTGCAGATAACAGAAGCGAATTTGCAGAAGAAGTCAGTAAATGCTACAATTTACATACTCCTGCAAAACACTATGTAGACACTCCGAAGCTTAAGTTAGTAACTGTAAATCAACAAAAACATATAACTAACATTGTTTGAGAATAATTAACTTACAGTTCATTGGGATTTACCATTCCCAATTCTCTTCTTATAAAATTGAATTGTTCTTTGGCCAATGGCTTGGTGAAGATGTCAGCAAGTTGTAAGTGCGTGGGTATGAACATTAATTTGACATCTTTCTTTTGCACATGGTCTCTGATAAAGTGATGTCTCACATCAATGTGCTTGGTTCTCATATGTTGAACTGGATTTTTCGCCAAGCTTATTGTACTGGTGTTGTCGTAGAGTATTGGGATTTCTTTCAGATGAATTCCCAAGTCGGACAGTTGTTGCTTGAGCCACAACACTTCAGCACAACAACTTGATGCAGCCACATATTCAGCTTCAGTAGAGGATACTGCTACCATTGTTTGCTTTTTACTGAACCATGAAACAAGCGAGCCTCCGAAAAACTCACACTGCCCACTTGTACTTTTTCTATCAGTCTTATAGCCTGCATGGTCAGAATCTGAATAGGCAACTAGGAATTCTTGTTGACCTTTTGGCAACCAAAGACCCAATTCTTTTGTGTCTGAAAGATATCGAAAGATCCTTTTAACATGTTCAACATGTGATTCTTTTGGAGCTGATTGGAATCTTGCGCACATTCCTACGCTGAATTGAATGTCTGGTCTGCTAGGAGTTAAGTATAACAGAGAACCAATCATTCCTCTGTACTTAGTTATGTTGAAGTCTTTGCCCTTTTCTTCATCAGCATCCAGGGAAGCCGTTGAGCTCATTGGAGTATATGCACCATTGCAATTTTCCAGTCCAAATTTCTTGAGCAAATCACGGAGGTATTTTGTTTGAGAGATAAATATTCCAATCCAAACCTTTTGGCACGGATTTAACTATTTTACTCCAAACAGTTTGGTGCTGAAGGTTGGACTAGTCTATGTGGGTCAGTCAATCAGTCGCCGTGAACTCGGTGAGACTCCCATGATAGACACCTACCTGGCCAATCTGTTTGATTAACAGAGTTAGGTTCTAAGCCTTTTAAACTTAAAGCATGTTTTAAAAATGAGTACTGATATAACTTTGGTGTAATGTCGTAGAGATGAACAGGGAAGGATCCCCTTTCGTAAATCATTTCGGAAGGATGAGACGTGTTGCCCATAGACTCGTTATTCCAGCAGCGGCAGGACATGAGCGTAATCCTGAGCCGATCCATCCTCCTTAACCTGAACCCGAGCTTGTTCCGGTATACCACGCCCCCGTACATTACTTTGAACTGCCATACAATCCAAATTACCCTGTTGAACACCTGAATGACCCAGAACCTAAGTATCGTCTGGTACCAGAATATCCTGATGACATGTATAACCCCGACCCTATTCATGCTGTACCTCCCAATGTAGTACATGCAGCTCCAGCACCGGGAAGCCCGGCGGGATCACACCACTCCTCTGTCGGAGATAATTTTGACTACATCGAGTTCAGGGATCTGGAAGATGAAGACACTGACGTCGATGACCTACACTATGTCCTGGATGACAACCACATTCTGACACAGACGTTGCACTTAGACTACCTGCAGGCGGAGCAAGATACGGAGACCACTCGGGAGAAATACCTGCTGTACCTAAACCGAGTCAGGGAGTTCTACAAAATGAACGCCCACTTTCAAACCTCTTACCCTCCTGGGGATTGGATCAAATCCACCCTACACCATTTTCCCCGCACTCGCCTTTGGGCAAGAAAGATAAACGAACTTCTGGATGAAGGACCCACCGAAGATGCCTATATTCACCTTTGGCGTATTAAATGCTTGGTGCACCGGAACATGTAGACCAGGGGGGAGACGGAAACAAGAACTCAGAACCAGTTGAAGAAAGCCGTGGAATTACTAGTGACAGTTGAAACATAATAGTATGACTAGATATAGACACTAATATATACACTATTACTCCTTTGAAAACCCTAAGGAGATATATAGGTAAACAAAGTGTTAGTTCTCTATATGTTTTGATGATGTCTAACAATTGTAATACTTAATGGACTAAATTGCAAAGCTTTATGTTCAGTCAAATCACATTAGAGTTCTTTGCAAAATGATTTTGATAATTAGTAACTCAAGTTGCACAATATAACTCAAGTCATAAGTTTAAGGAAAATCAGTTTTTTGCAAAGAACATAACTCGAGTTATCACTAAATAACTCCGGTTATGAGTTGTACTTCAAGACTCAAAATCTTCATCGCGATATCAATTTTTGATCAACTGATATAACTCGAGTTAGTCTAAAAATAACTCGAGTTGTGAACATATCAGAAAACATCTACTGATATGGTCTTTTGATATAAACTCGAGTTAGTTTGTATAACTCGAGTTGGGCAACTCAAGTTAGTCTTCACAACTCCAGTCCTGTTTTCTGCGAAAACTTTCTGTTTAATAAAATGTTAATAGAACTCGAGTTATATAGTTTAACTCGAGTTGGACAACTCCAGTTATCTTTATAACTCAAGTTATCTTGTTTGCGAAAACTTTCTGTATGATTAAATTCTAAAAGAACTCGAGTGAGTGAGTGTAACTCGAGTTGGGAAACTCAAGTTATCTTTCATAACTCCAGGTTATTCTATTTGCAACAAGTTTCGTATGATGAAAATATCAAGCAACTCGAGTTGGCAAGAGTAACTCGAGTTACATAACTCAAGTTATCATCCACAACTCCAGTTTGTTCTTGATGCGTATATTTACTAAACTTGATTATAACTCGAGTTGTCTAATGTAACTCGAGTTATCTATATCAGAATTTGAATTCACCGTCTTCATAATCTGAAACTCCTTGATTAAAGCTTGGGTACCTGATATTATTGATCATCACTATTTCTAACCAAGTTTAATCAGTTTGCTAGTGTATTTCGATATGTTTAACATGTTTTAAACTTGAGATTACGAAAAGCAAATTTCTGTCAGAAGCATTAAATGCTATACCAGATACCAATGCATGAAAGAAGAAATGGACTTCTGAGCAAGCGAAAAGGAATTCGGCTACCTCCTAGACAACATTCTCACTGAGTATCAACGGACAATTTGAATAAAGAATGTCAACTGAGAATAACGGTCGAATGTCGGAAGCATACGAAGAAACAGAGCAACGAAATCTCAACGTTTTGTAATATATAGGCTAATTTTTAGGACCTGATAATTTCTGATGTAATATTAACTTTGTTATGAATATATATATATGTGTGTGTGTGTGTGTGTTTAAGATATATGTTAATCGTTACTTATGTGCAATTCATTATTTCTCTAATGTTTATATCCATTGTTTTCATAAATAAAAAGATTTAAATATGGCAAACCTAAGAGGAGCCGGAGTCCCTAGAGGCCGAGGCAGAGGTAGAGGTAGAGGAAGAGGCAGACAACCGTGAATAGTACCAGTACCAGAACCAGAGCCTGAACCACAAGGTTAGGTACCAAATCAACCAGAGCAGAATGAGTTGCAAGAGATGAGGGGAATGTTGCAAGAACAAAGGGCTCTTATTAATGAACTCCTTGAAGAAAGGCGGGAAAGAAGAATTGAGGGACGATTAGAAGATCGACAAGCTGAGGAAGAACAACAAAATAAGGGGGAAGGAGACGAAGACGAACAAGACGACGAACGTAGCAATGAAGCTGAGGAATCAGATCGATCTCGATCACCACCTCGACAGGAGAGAGCAATGGCAGTGTTGCCTCAACTCAACAGAGTGGTTGATACTACGCAATACTGGGTTACCCAATTCTGCAAGATGAAACCACTAGCTTTCTGGGGTAAGCTCGACTCAGCTGAGGACTGGCTAATGAGGCTGGACAAGATCTTTGAAGTCATGGAGTGTCCAGAGAACAGAAAAGCTCAGTTGGCAATTTATAAGCTAGAAGGGGTGCAAATCGATGGTAGAGGAGCATTGCGGCAACACTACGGGCACGCTACTGTCCCATCACATGGGAGAAATTTCTGGAAAAATTCAACGAGCAATACTTTCCTCCCTCTGTGCAGATGATCAAAGAATCAGAATTTCTTCACATCCAACAAGGTCACTAGGAGTCAGTTGACGACTACTTTGCCCGGTTTACCAATTTGTCCCGATATTCATCACATTTGAGACGAAATGATGATGAAAGCAGTATGGAAAATATACTGATTTACGGGTTGAAGTACGAGATAAGGGGAAGGCTTGTGTCTCAGCAGTTCTCGGAGTTCATTCAAGCAGTAGAATCTTGTCGGCTGATTGAACGAAACTTGAAGGAACTACGTAAATCCAGAACCTTTATTAACAGCGGTGCAAGACGTGGCAGTTTTAGCCAAGGAAACTCCTCACTGAAGAGGAAGGCACCATGGGGCAACCCCCGAGGCGGAAACAAGAGACCAGTCCAAGCTAGGCAGCAGAACTATCCAAGGTTGCCGGGACCCCGACCATGCCCAAAATGCGGGAAGTACCATCAAGGTGTAAACTATGATGGTAAAAAAATTTGGTATAAATGTTAGCCGGGGCACATTAGCATGAACTGTCCTCAAAGAGCTGCTGAGATCAGGCCACAGAACCCAGGCCGAGTTTTCACGCTGACCAACGCTGAGGCTAGAAAATCTCCTGAGATGATCCAAGGTACTATCTCTCTTAATGGGAATCTGCTACAGGCATTGTATGATTCGGGTGCTAGTCACTCGTTTATTTCTTATGATTGTGCAAATCATTTAGGAATGCATGCCTATAGATTACCTTATGATTTGATAGTAGCTACGCCACTTGGCGTGAAATCTGTAGCTTCTGATGCATGTCTCAATTGTATTGCGAGTGTGAATGGACGTGAGTCTAATATAGACCTTATCCGATTACCACTTCATGACATCGACGTCATTCTCGGTCTTGACTGGCTAACGGCGAACAACGCAATGATCGACTGTGGTAATAAGAAGATATTGTTCTCACATCCACAAGGCAGAGACAAGATTAACGTGAGCCTTAATTTTCTCTCTGCTACGGAAGCTGAAAGATGCATGAAGCATGGATGCCAAGCGTATATGGTTTTCTTCTCGATCAAGGCGGAGGCCGAACCTTCACTCGAAGACATCTCAATCGTGAATGAATTCCCTGATGTGTTTCCAGAAGATCTCATCGAGTTACCTCCGAAAAGGGAAGTCGAATTCACTATTGAATTGATTCCTGGCATAGGATCAATATCAAAAGCGTCGTACCGCATGGCACCAAATGAGATGCAAGAGTTGAAGAAACAGCTTGAAGAATTACTGGAGAAAGGGTTTATCCGACCCAGTGTGTCACCATGGGGAGCCCCAGTGTTGTTTGTGAAAAAGAAAGACGGGAGCTTACGACTTTGTATCGACTATCGAGAGTTGAACAAAGTGACCATCAAAAACAAATACCCACTTCCCAGGATCGATGATCTACTCGACCAACTATCTGGTTCTTGTGTTTTCTCAAAGATTGATTTACGCTCGGGATACCATCAGCTGCGAGTCAAAGCTAGTGATGTTCCGAAGACGGCTTTCAGGACCAGATATGGGCATTACGAATTCTTGGTGATGCCTTTTGGATTGAAAAATGCAGCTGCCGTGTTCATGGATTACATGAACCAAATTTTCCGTCAACACCTAGATAAGTTCGTAGTGGTGTTCATTGACGACATCCTCATCTATTCGAAAAGTAGAGAGGAACACGAGGGACATCTGCGACTGGTATTGAGTGTACTAAGAGAGAAACGACTCTTTGCTAAGCTAAGCAAATGTGAGTTTTGGCTACCAGAAGTAAAATTTCTGGGCCATGTTATATCACGTGACGATGTTGCTGTTGATCCCAGCAAAGTGGAAGCTGTTCTGGACTGGCAAAGGCCAGAGACAGTGATGGAGATACGTAGTTTTCTGGGTCTAGCAGGATACTACCGCAGATTTATACAGAATTTCTCACGTCTTGCCTTACCATTGACAAAGCTCACGAGGAAAAATTAACCGTTTGTGTGGGACGAGGACTGTGAGACGAGTTTTCAGAGACTGAGGGAGAGGTTGACTACAGCACCAGTGTTGATCATCCTAGATCCGAGTGAGACTTATGTAGTCTATAATGATGCCAGTGGGCATGGATTGGGATGTGTCCTGATGCAGCAGGGCAGGGTGGTAGCTTATGCCTCTCGTCAGTTGAAGTCTCACGAGTCAAACTATCCTACACATGATTTAGAGCTTGCGGCTATCGTGTTTGCTTTGAAAATATGGAGGCATTACTTATACGGTACAACCATAGAATTGTACTGCGACCACAAGAGCTTGAAATACCTTTTTGATCAAAAGGAACTCAATATGAGACAGCGTCGCTGGATGGAGTTGCTAAAGGATTACGACCTAGATATATCTTATGGATTATCCTAAATGTCCTTGGTCGGTCATCTACGCGGGAGCGAAGATGAGATAAGACTAGTGTGACTTTGATGAGGTATGGAGATACGAATCAAAGTCATGGGCACTTGTAAGAGTACAAGGTCTTTGGGCCACCCACTATGAGAAAGCTGCATGGATTTAGTCATAAACTTATCTCATATATAACCGCGTCACGACGCCCTATGACCTGAGATCATCATGGATTCCTACATTATGAGTCACTGATCTTTGACCTAGTCAAAGGTCACCTTTGACCGGGTGATGAAAAAGGCTTGGATCGGGATCAGTGGTTTTCATGCAGAAGAATGTGAGTGGTCAAGATGGAATTTGTTCCTCACATTTGTAGAGAGATAATACTGGGCCCCTCGATGAGTAAGTCTGAGAAATGTATGGTCATACTACGATGGAAAGGAGTTTCCATTTCAATTATTAGACTACTTGAGAATCGAGAAAGTAATGGTCAAGAACAGGAAGTTGACATTATCCATGCCTCATCCTTGACCAAATTATCGCGTGACAAAAGGGACGTGACATGGTTGTACGATAAGTAGTATCATATCATCGATCCCCATATGAATTGGGTAGTCGCAATGTCTTGCTAGAGGCCGCTTGCGACTTGTGGGCTGGTACAGTATTGGCCCACCGCCAATCTCATGTGGGCCTGCAGGGTCGCACACAAGAATAGCCCAACATGAGCAAAAGTGTCCAGATTCATTAAATCTTAAATATGTCTAAGATTTAATGAACACTGAATTTAATCTAGGATGAATATATATATATATATATATTAAATTCGAAAATAATATAATAATATTATTTAATGGAGATTATAATATTATTAAATAATATTTGTTTTGTATTTAATTTATTTGATAAATTAAATATCTAAAACAAATAGAGATATTGTATCTCACATTTAAATTGAGATATAGTATCTCATATTTAATTAAATAGATAGATATCATTTCTCGGATTTAATTTATAGAGATAAATTAAATCGAAGGCTTTTAATTCGAATTAAATAAATAGATTAGATTAGATCTATTAGATAGATTTAATTAATGTTTTTTTAATCCAGATTCAAAATTCGAATTTCAAAATTAATGCGGATTAGTTTTGAATATAATACGCCTATCGGGTTTAGAAAAACCTACGGGACTTTTGTCGAGCGTATTAGAAAGCCACAAGAAACCCTAGAACAAAAGGAAGAGAGACGCAAGTACGAAGGCGCCAGCACGCTGCCGCAGTCGTGTTCGAAGATTATTCGTGTGGATACCGGTAGAGGAAGGCGATTCGCAGAGTCGACTTCTACTGATCGAGAAGGTAGCCCACCAATTCAAATAGTACGAGACGCAGACAGGTTCGCCGTAGGTATGATTCGGATTCCTTTAACCTTGATTTAAAAGTGGTTGAGCGATCCTCAGAAGGGATTCGTAAAGTTTTTAATTCCTCTGCGTGTACGGATCCTAACACTAATAACTTGTTCTTTTTCTTTTTTTGGGTGAGACTAATAACTTGTTCTTATTAACAAAATAAAGTCATGCGGGTGATAATTGATTGAAGAAATTTGAAGTAGATTTTCATTTGCTAACATGCAATGCAAATCACGTTTTCAAATTGGCAAATGTGAATTTAATTAAGGGTAAAGCCATAAAGGTGTACCCAACACCCTAAAAATTTTTTTGGATGTGTAACTAGCACCCTAAATTAATATTGAAGGGGTCTACATTGTCAATGATGATGTAAATCACTTATCACCAATGCATTCACTGAATGTTGCAATAAAACATGTTTTTTTAGAAGTTATTATGGAGGCTACAACTTCCATATATAAACAATTGCTCTTTATTTGGAAGCTTTTTAATGATATTGTGCCCTCTAATGACATTTTAAATCAGTATCATCTCCGCTCGCACACTCTATGCTTATTTGGATGTGATATTAAAGAATATTTGGAGCATCTTTTCATTTCCAGTCCTTTTTCAAGAAGCTTATGGTTTGGATGCCTTAATATTAAATTGCCCAACTTTACTTTTTCTGAATTTAAGAGCTGGTTACACAACACTTTGTTGACCTTGATAAATCTTGTGATTTGTCTCTTGAATTTCATTTGGAGAAAGTGAAATCTAGCGTTACATCAAGAAAAAAGAAACAGCCCAATGTTACTTATTAAAAAAATTCAACAAGCAATTAGTTAGTTTCGCCACTTTGGCCTTCTCTACTTCTAATACATTAGTCCTTTGTAAAGAATATAGTAGTCTTGTCTACTAATAAATGATGATGGTTAGGATATTATATTCCATAAGTATTGTTGGATAATACTTTAGAGATGTTTCATATTTTTTAGATGCAGAAGGAATAAAAACCTCTTAAATATTATTATGAATACTTGAATTGAAGAGAACCTATAATCTAATTTAATCTAATCTAATAAAAAATAAATCAAAATAATTAAGATATAATATCCTAATATATAATATCCATATCTAATTCTAAGATATAATAAATAATAAATAATAAAATCAAACCTAATAATTATGGTGGATTGTTCCATTCAAAGTGCCATTTGAAGTGGCCTACAAACTTCAACACATGAGCATATGAACCCATTAATGTTTGATCAATCAGTGAACAATATTTTCTTTTAGTTCATGTAGTAAAAGTGTGTGTAGTGTGTTGTATCATTCCCATACGCATATGCACTTGGTGGTTTATAAATTTGGCTTTAAGATATAATGTTATTGTACAGCTTGATTGGTTTATTGATAATAATTGAAAGTGGTTCTAGAAAGCTAAGAGTCTAAGACCAAGAAGGACCATGATTTTCCCGGGTAACAATTTTTTTATTGTTGCAAAGTCTATTGCAATATAATGTCACTAAAAAAAAACATCGAATTAGCAACGAAATTTCCAACAAAAAAACGTATGTCGGAAATTACCGACGGAATTGTGTCAATGATTCCGTCGGTAATTTCAAACAGGCTAATTTCGTTGGTAAATCCATTGAAAATGACAAAATGCTGATGAAATTCGCCAACAAAACTATTCCGTTGAAGATATCCGACGAAACTTCAACAGAAGGTCCGACGAAAAACTCTGTCGGGGCACTTTTTGATGGACATCCTGATAGAGTTTCGCCAGAAGCAGATCAAGAACACGTCGGCCTCCTCCGCCCTAAAAAATGTCATGCCGCCGTCCCCTTAGAAGTCCAAAATGTCCAAATTCTTGAACCTTCAAAGGTTGATTTTTTCTGTCAAATGGCAAGGTTGAGCTTCTCCGACCCAAAGTGCGTGATGTAGTTTGAAAATCCTAAGCCCCACCTTTTCTGAAGTTTGATCTGCTGCTGCCAAAACGCCAAGCTCCACCTTCACTGACTTCCATCTACCTCTACGACTTCAATCGGCCACTCGATCTCCTTCTTTGATTGACTAAGTGAAGGTCAATTTGTCTTTGTTGCTCATTCGGTCACCACTCCAACGGCGAAGAAAAATTGAGGTGATCGATTAAGTTAGCCCTCTCTTTCCTTTTTATTTGTTGAGTATTTTCTATAGTTGGACGTGAACTTGAAGTTCTTATGCCATTTTGGGTTTTCCGTGGTTTGCCTTGTTTTTTGGGAATAGTATCTCATCTTTGTTGTCTCTATATTTTTGCATGTTGAATTTCAACTTACTGGTTACTACTTACTAGCTAGTTAAATGACCCAAGCCTTGTTATTGCCAGAAGCTCGTGTAGCTAGAATGAAACAGCCAGGTCCCATTCATTTATCTTCCTAGTGCGACACCTACACCTTCCTCGTCCTCCTACTTCACATGTTCTATTTCATTCCAGTACGTTTTGTGGATTGTGCCTTCATAGAATCCTATTGTTGCCACTTACTATGTTGGTACTACTGTAAGAAAGACAATAATTAGTCAAATCATTCAACTTCCCCTTCAAGGAACTATGCTGAATCGTTCATAAGTACTAAAAAGATACTTGATGTAAGTAAAAAGACCTAACGTGAAACATTTACTTTAGCATTTTAGAAATTAACTTTTAGATAAGTTTGAGATATTAAATTTATTCAACTTAGTTTTCATTTATATTGTACTGTTTGCTTTTAACATATATTTCTATTTGCTTGAATAAAAAAAATTAATTTAAAATTCAATTATAAACTTTTTAAAATATATTCCACTTATGATATTATATAGGTATTGATAAGATCATAAATGTTTAAGATTTATTTATTTTTGGTGTTTTATTGAAAGCGAGTGTACTATAGAAAGCAATAATAGTGAAAATTGTGGAAGAATCCATGCGTTGGGGGGGTTCAGAAATTATCTTTTAGGGTCTATTTTTTGTGGGGGATGGGGGCAGGTGGGGAAAAAGTTTTAATTGGAAAGTTTAGAAATGTTCAAGATTCATTCATTTCTATTTTTTAATTGGAATGATAATAGCATCATTTTTAAAAAAAAAAAAAATCATTAATGATAACTTGGAGAAGCAATAATAGCATCATCTTTTCTTTTTCTTTTTTTTTTTTTAAAAAAAACTCATTAAGTTCAATATTTATATTTTAAAAACATATTTTGAGTTCAATATTTTTATTTTAAAAACATAATTTAATTCGATTTTTTTTTATTTTCTTCAGAATTTTATATTAATACCTGCAATCTTCACTTCCTCACCGGTTTGGCCATGAGTTAGCTTCGATTTGACTCTAATCTAACCCATTGACTCTCGACCTAATACTCCAACTTGTTAAGTGTCGGGTCCGGATTTAATAACCTTAAAAAATGGTAGTTGCTACATTTGCACTTTAGAGCAGCAAACCTGCGTTATTTTATTCCCTTTTTTTTATTTCCAGAGTGTATGGTTAAAAAAACAGACAATTTTTTCTTCTCTTGAAGAAAAAAGAGGAGAAACTCATGGTCATCTTAAAATTAGGGGTAATTTGCTGGACAACTTTTTTTTCCCAATTCGACTACACTTTTCTGATCCCAATTCCATGCTGCCAAAAGGGACAACAATAACGTTTATTATTTCAATTGGTTATTTAACAACTAACAAAACCAAAATAATTACACAAATTGATTTAGAATTGAAGAAAAGCATTTCATCTTCTTTTACATAAAATGGTTAGAATTAGTATCATGATTAATACGATTTAACCACAACGAAAAATGTGCTACACATGTTATCAAATGATTATTTAATTTACAGAGTAAAAAATAAAAAAATAAAAGGATAACTTAATTTATAAGTTAAGAAATTAAAAAATAAATAAAAAAGAAACCGGACCGGTATCTCAAGAGTGATCTACGTTCCCGTCCTCGGTCGTGTAATACCTCAAAATTCATATTCATCATAAATCTTATATTTTGATGAATAATTAGCATAAAATGAAGGTGAATATGTGTCTCAAGTTATGGATTATAATTTCAAGAAAATTTCACTTTGAATTAAATTAACAAAAAGCAAAATATGAGACTATGCTGAGGGATCATAAAATGTGGTATAAGTAGCACATAAAATGATGGTTATTCTATAACCAGAAGAGGCAAGAAATGCTATGAAGACACTTAATCAAATTAAAGAAAATTAGCAAAGACTAATGGGCAATTAAACTTGAATTAATTAAGACCAATTGCATAATTCTTCAATTTAAATAGAGATAAATAAAAAACATCAAGATAGGGGTTGTTATTTAAAGGGCCAAAGAAGAGGAAATAAAGCTTGAATTATTAAACACTATTGACCATTATTAATTAACAAACAAATCCTATATTGACATTTGTAATAAAAGGACAAATAAGTTCTTGTTTAGGAGGTTAATCAAGCTTTATAAATCTGCCCCAATAGTCAATAATTTCGCCTAGCCTTGTGGAGCAATGAGGAACAAGTATTTTTTAGGATATTATCTAGAGTATTAAGCCTATGTCTTCATGTAATTAAGTTAGCCAATGACAAGTGTAGTTAAAAGGCATATAAGCACTTAATGAAGAAGGTAATTAAACTTTGTTAATTAGCTTTGAAAAGTCAACAATTACAACTAAGATCAATGATTGAGATTGTTGCACATGTAAGTCAATCCAATGGTCCTAATTAATCCTATAATTAATCTTAATCCTCATGAAATTAAATTGGCCAATTAAAAGCTTGAACATAGGATCATAGATACATAGAAAACACATTTCAAGAACTAGAAAAAGAGAGGGGCTGCGGCACAACCATGAGGGGATAGGATTAAGTTTCATAAAGTAGTTTTAATCCAATGGATGAGAGGAAATGAGTTTTGGTTTGCTTGGATAATTACCTTTTTAACCCTTGAATTTTTCATATAAATAGGAGCCACCTTCCTTCACAATTCTTCACACCAAAACACTACAACATATCTGATTTAGAGTGAAAGAGAGAGCTGGGTGAAAGTTCATAGCTAGGAAGCAAGGAGAAGGAGAAAGAACTTCAAGGGTGACTTCTTTAGTTTTTAATATAAATGTAGTTTAATCTAGAAAATAAAGAAGTAAATTCCTTTACAAGTTTTTAGGCCTCCATTGCATTGAAAAATGATAAATGAGGTAAAAAAATGTTGGGAAATAATTTTTGGAATCAAAAGACCCAAATGGTGGAAGTTGGGAAAAATCCTAGATTTCAATTTTTCTGGAATCAGTCAACCTTGTGGTCATTATTTTATATATCAAATGAAGTCCTAAAATCATGAAAATTTTCATGAATAAAGTAGACATCCAGGGCTCTCTAAATATATAAAATATGTAGCAATTTGAGTTCTGTACAAGGAGATAAAAATTCTTGAATTTTGGTCAAATTTTTGGAAGATAATCTGAACAGTGCTTGGAAAACTTTAAATCTAGGCATGATCTGTGGATTTCAAGTGAAAGGCGTTATTTTTCCTTAGAACTAGACATGTTAAGTG
Organism: Acacia melanoxylon; assembly: GCA_019022615.1. Taxonomy (NCBI): domain Eukaryota; kingdom Viridiplantae; phylum Streptophyta; class Magnoliopsida; order Fabales; family Fabaceae; genus Acacia; species Acacia melanoxylon. Next base: position 9,075,210 of record JAFJYJ010000020.1, on the reverse strand, counting down.
AAAAGACCCTTTCTCACAAATGACAATTAACCATAATGTTTTCTTAAAATTGGATTAGCAAGTAACTATAGAAAACTCTTTTTTCTTTTCAATACACACACCTCGGAGTCCAGGGCACAAATTTTGCCCACAAACCCACTACATGAAATTCATTACTCAGGGCACAATCATCGAACATGAGATTTTATAGCCCACAAGTCATATTACAACACGAACCCCACAACAAAGGGTCTTCACAAAACAATGTTCGCACAAGATAGGAAAGTGGATCAACTATAATTTGATAGTGTACAATAGTTAATGCAGTAGTTCATAAATATGAGGGCCGTATGATGACAATATATATAAGTCAATACAACACTAATACCAAAAAGAGGCCTATAAGTTTTACGACGTCTATGCCTCTAGCTGCTTCCCTTGTTCTCTAGTAAGATTAGAGGTCTCGCCTGAAAAATTTAATAATGACGGGGTGAGACATAAAGTCCCTATAACCGAAATTAATTTATCAAATATGCAGGAAAGGATTGCAAGTCAGCAGGTTTATTAACATAATTAAAATATCATTAATAATTAAATAATACATAATAATTAACAATATTTAAAATCATCCCCACTCATCCATCCTACTCCTCCTTATATCTTCTGGACGTGGTACAACATATCAGTGCTAGTATACCCGACCAAGGTTAGCTATAGCTAGTCACTTCAAGAATAATGTCCCCTCCCGTGTCACCACCAATATACCGTAACAAGGAGGTGTCCGCCCAAAACACTCAACTCAAATTCCAGGCCAGGATTGAGAGAGCCGATGGACACAATTAAATTATTATTCCATATATCTCATCTCACAACAAACATTTCAACCATCACAACAATAATAACCCCAATAATAATATTTACTAAAACACACATATTGGAAAAATACACTGCTTCACTGAAATAATTTCATATTCAAACATACACATAATTTTTCAAAACACATACAAGTAGTATATATGAAAATAAGGCTTAGAAAACACCTTACAGTCCAAAACAAACATATAAAATAAATTAACCCTGGTTACCTCAATTTCAAGTTTAACCTTAGCTCGAGGAACACAACGCGCACAATCACCGCTTAAAAGAAGGCTCTACATTATCACAATTACAGCTGATAATTTCTTATAACTAAAAAAAAATACAAATTTTAATAATAATAATATTTATCACAATTTATTTATTTTTATTTTTCTACAATTAATTTAAACTCTCAGAGTTCATTCTAACATGACCTTAATGCTTTAAATCAAGAGTTTAATAAATACTCACACCACAAAATTATGACTTATATATTTATGTAATATATAAATCTATAATACTAACTTTTCTTTTTATATAACAATATTATATATCCTAATATGTGTACTAGTCAAACTTGTTCGGTGTTTATGTATATATATATATATATATATAGGGGTTTAAACTTCTCATGTTACATGAGAAGAAGAAGATTCCTACACACACATGAAATGGTGGGACCCACACATATATATAATACTAATTATATATATATGTGGGCCCCACCATTTCATTACACATGGCATATTTAAAAACACTTCTCCTACAACATGAGAAGTGTTTTTCCCATATATATAATATAAACACATTCTTTCCTCCACTTATATACATATACACAGCGTCATACCCATATGGCAACAAGTGTTTCCCATGCAATAATATATATCAGAGTATGTAACCCACACACAGTAAGATTTTGGGGTTTACTATATATATATATCTACACATACTTTCATATATAAGATAATAACTCTTTCCTATTTTCTTCCCTGTACAACAACGCAGTGTTTATATAAGCAAGCTTTTTCTCTGTTTCCTTAGACATGCAGCGCCTTGTGACAGCAACTCATTGGTTTAATATATATATCACAGTGACAAGGTTTTGGTTTTAAGAATCACACTTGTATACCAAGATATATTCAGAAGAGTTTTCCTATTCTTCTAACAGCAACTATATATATGTATTTTAGCCTCCTTTCTTTCATATGCAAAATCCCATGCATATAAAGATATGACAACAACCCTTTTTATTATTATTATTATTATCAGTATGTTTTAGTTCATCAAGGGAACTAGAAGGAAAGGGAACTAAGGACTTACCTCTGTTTCAGAACCAAAACGTAGAGAAAGATTGGACCACGTTTTGACTCTCACTCACCTTCCTCGTTCACTCTCTCTTTCTTTCTCTGTTCTTTGATAATTAAAACAGAGCACGCACACACCCCCAGCTCCAAAGCTCTCTCTCTTTTCTACGTTTTCTGCTCTCTTCCCTTTCTCCCGGTTGTCTCTCTATTCTTTAGTTTTTGGTGAGGTAGCGTGAATGAAGAAAATCAGGAAGCTCTGATTTTATATTAGATTAAGGGTCCAATCCGGGGAGGTAGATCAGTCCGATGAGTATAGACTGATGAGTATAGGCGTGGAGCTCAAGAGGTATGGCTCACTAGCTCTGCTGCGCCGTTTAAGTCGCTGGTGTAATCTTTTCCCTCTGCGTTTACGTGTTCATCTGATATATACATTTTCTTGCGTGATGCGTTTTGTCTGCTACAGCTGAGATAATAGATTTAATGGAGATAATGATTTGGGTTTGGGTTTTTGAACATGGGCCATGAGATGAGGAAACTAATGGGCTGGTGTGTGGATGCTGTTGTGGCCTTAAAATGACAGCTAATGGGCTTTGTCTTGCTTTATTGTTCAAATAAATAATAATAGCAGACAAAGCAGAGTGTATAACCAACGAAAATAAATAATGCACGTGCTGTCATCTTTTGTTCCATTGTCACATTTATATTATCTTGAGAATATGCCATCAGTTTGGGTTCCAATAAAATAAAGGTAGTGGAGCCCAATCCTTATCTAAGTTTCCCATTAAAATATAGTAATTGGGGAGTGTTGTACGTTGGACTATTATAACTATAAACATGAGCATGTGCATATCATATATTATCATGCAATAACATATGCACTTTACATAGGCCCATTAATTAAATAATTGCAATTATTGGAAAATAAATTAATCCTTAATTTCATTTAAAGATTTTCTTTCTCAATTAAATTTCTTTAAGCCTTAAAATATTATCTCTAAAATATTTATGCCAAAAAAAAATCCTAATTATTTATCCTTAATTTATGGGAAAAATTTTCCTTAAATTCCAATAATTAATTTCATAATTATACTTAAATCCTAAAATTAAAAATTAGGATGTTACATCAAGGATCATGTAGAATTTTGGAGCACCTCATTTCGATTTTTGTAGAATTAGTTATGATTTTTCAAAGTTACAGAAAAATTTGGGCAAAAATGCAGAAATTTCGTTTTAAAGGAAATGTAAGGGTATAATTGAAATAACAAGTAAAAAAGTCGTAAGTGGCAAAAATATCACTTAGGATATCGTTCCCAATAAATATGTTATCATGGAAATGAAATAATGCGGTGATAATTATATAGCATATCCAGGAAAGTCGAGAATCGATATTGAAAGGAAGTCATACGGCTAGCTACGCGAAGAAAGGTACGGACGTGTACTGTAACTCTAATCTTCTATATCTTGTATGTATATATGATTGTTTGATTCATGATTGATTGAAGTCATAGGCAATACTAGGTCTTGGGTCATGCACCGTGATTAAGACTTTGTCCAAGGTCACATGTGTGTTTACATTCAGTGTAGCTGTGGATTATTGTGATAATGCTGCATGCTTGTTTTCCTAGCACTGAGAATCCGTGACGAGGTCACTGAGGCATTGGTGAGTGCTTAGACTGGTAACGATACATGTGTTGTATGCCATTGTAGTTGGGTATCGATGTTTTTGCTGAATGTTATTGTTATCCATGTTATGAATATTTGTCATATATTATATCTGCTATAGAGGTTAACTGTTACCTGAGATTCAATCCGATTGAATCTCAGACTTACCCCTAGCTTCAGGATCTGGAGGATCGGGAGCCGGTATAAAGGGTAAGCAGCACGCTTGAAGACTCAGCCATAGTTTATATTTTTGGATTGTGGTTGGTATTTAAATATTGGATAATTGTACCGTTATTATACCCAACCGGATGCGCCGCAATTAGGTTTAAATTTGTAGCCACATTATTTATCAGTTACTCATTTGCTCAACTCAATACATACGCACTATCGCTCAACTCTGATGATATCCATATATACTACGTGTTAATATGCATAATATGTAGTATCGGATTATGGGTGTTACAGGCCAGGATGAGAAATTCTTAGGATCATAATATTCGGATCGGGATACTTTAAACACCCTAGTGTAATCTTTCTAGTCCTAAAAGTAGAAACTAATTATAGGTAGTTTCAATATTATAAAAGAGATTGCTTTAATGAATCACACTTATTTTTTTACAAATAACTAACTTACCTAATTTTCTTAATATATACAAACTATATATACCTAATCTTACATTTAGAACCAAAGAAAGTATTTAAAACTTTTGCAAATCTCTACATGACATTATTACATAAGTATATATAATTAGCCAAGAACATAACCATGACAGAATTTGGAGTTTTCCAATGTTAATTATGAAACTCATAAAATCTACTAAAAGAATTAATTTCTTCTATAAATATAACATGTTCAACAAAAATAACTGAAATATAAACTCATGAATCAATATTTTTCTGTCCAAACTAGATGTATATACTTTGTATCAGTTGACTTCTGATAAGACTAACTATAAATTTATACTGATTTGACTTAACCAAATATTGACATGCCAAGAAAAAATGAAAGCATCATGCTTCATCTGCTGAAATGTTTCCCATATTTTAATCAAATAACAGCATCAATATTTTCAAGGAAGAGCATAAACTGCATAAGATAACAGTGAATTTGTAAAGCAAAATCTAAACAGAAAACTCTAAACAAATATTGATTCTAATTCAACAATGATCCAAAGAGCACACACCAGCTCTTGGTAAGATGGAGAATTGCTTACAAAAATCAAATTAATTCATTTCTCAACTACAAATTGAAAAAAAAAAAAATGGCAACAAATTCAAATTTCCTTTGCTTTTGTCACCTCACTCAAATGATATAGAAGTATAGAACCAAGATAATATAACACCAATCTGTTACATGGACAAGTCACAAACCATCCGCACATCCGCAATTATAACTACACACTCACGTTTTTTAAAGAAAATCAAGCAATTTGATATGGTGGAAGGTTTAATAAACTACTTCCGCTGAAGACTAAGGCAGTTTCAACAAATCACTGTCATGGCATGAAAATGCCCACAAAAATAACTAAATTTCAAAAAAATTCAATCCCATCTACAAGTTTGGGGGTGTGGGCGCGCGACATATATGAATGACTGAACAAAACTTAAAAACAAATTGCGACATCCTAATGAAATCTAGGAGATAAAGCTAACAATGCGGCAATGCCTACTTCCACAATATCAGAGGGAAAACTTGAACTCAACTAACGAAAAAAAGGAAAATGCATTCGTTAGTCCAAAATATAGAGTGCAAGGTAAACAAAAAGAAGAACTAGATAACTCCCATTGATTGTGGATAAGTCAAGTAACAACATCAAGCAAGAAACCCAAAGCCAATAGCCATGACCAGATAACACCAGCACTTATGCCTGCCGTAGATGAATTTGGAAAGAGCAAGGTAACCAAAGAAAATTGAAAGAGAGGTTTTAATTTAACGCAATGAGAGGGGGGAAACATTAATTACTTTTCAGACCTATCAATCTCATACAATATGATAAACCGTTGGTATAAATTTTCACCTAAAAAAGCATACCATTGGCATAGTAAAGGACAACAAAACCAAAAATAACAGGCACGTCTGCTGTTAAATATTAAATATCTGTTCTAGATGACTCTAAATAACATCAAATAATATAGGCATAAAATGTACTAAAATATTAAAGATTCCATTTCACCAAATGTTCTTCAACAATGTAAATCTACAACATAATAATTTGGATATAGGATCGAGATTCTTTAATGTAGTTGTTTCCAATTGATACAAGGCTTTCCACATAATCGTACATACAACGAATAGAGTCTTGATAGGGAATAACAGACCTCTTTACTTCACTAGTAGAGAGATTCATAGTGCATAGAACATTTCTTCTTCCTTTATGATCATACTCTTCAGAATTAGGTTTGTAGTTTGTAGTTGTTGCCAACTGATACAAGGCTTTCCACATAATCGTACATACAACGAATAGAGTCATGATAGGGAATAACAGACCTCTTTACTTCATTAGTAGAGAGATTCATAGTGCATAGAACATTTCTTCTTCCTTTATGATCATACTCTTCAGAATTAGGTTTGTAGAAAATTTTATTCCTCCAAATAGTCATTGTATCTATCGCACATGAAAGGGGGCTGCTAGCACATCCTTTAGTCCAGCTCCATCGTTTGGTCCAGCTCCATATCTGCCCAGATGCACATGTACCCTCATCTAGCACCCACAAATCAATCAAATAAGGTCTTTCATAATCATCTTCACAAATGTCACAAAGTATAGCAAGTTTGTTCTCATAAACAGTAAGCGTTACATATGCATTATAGTTCAAATTGGGCCTTGGTATCACTGTAAACACTTCCTTTGCTATGTCAAATGAAACTGTCACCCCAACCTCATCTTCAGCCTCCTCCATATAATCTTCTTCCTCCTGGAACTCAGTATTGTCTTCACCCTCCTCGTCTGCACCAACTAGCTTTACCCCAGACCAAAATATGGCTCCATTGGCCGTGACAGTTTCAGAATTAAGTTTCACCCCTTTTAAGTTCCCACTATCTATTACTTTCCATGTCCCTCTACTTAACGAAAACAATTCCACCCGAGCAACTGCAGCATAAAAGTCAGCAAAAGTTCTGATTATCTTGTAGTCATTAACAATCGGACTGAACCCAAATCCTGTCACGCATTCATCAAAGTCAGAAAAGTCAGTTCTTGTCCTAGGAACATGTCTGACTGCTGTAGTCGCAGGATCCCACAATGAAAGCGAATGAGGAGATTGTTTAAACTGATGGATTTCAAGACAAAGGAGGCCATTGCAGGAACCCACGATCCTAGCATTCTTTAAGGAATTATTCGAAGGCGAATTCTGAACTCCACGGACTTGCAGCCCGCAATCCAGCAGAATCAAGCGCCAGCGCAAAGGAATATTAAGTCCAGTACATTCCAAAAGAAGAGAAGGGTTTTGATGATTAGACTGTTGAAGGTGGTCCGCTATGAAAGATGGATTTTGTATGAGATTTTTCCAATCTTTACACACACATTTAAATCGGATTAGGGATTTTACCGGAAGTCGTTTGAGAATGTTTTTGATGATCTCTTGAGGAAGATAGTACACGTCGCTATCCGGTGTCGTCTGCTTCATGATGTTCGGCTCGAACGGAATTTCTCAGAAGAAAGCCCTAGCAATCAACGAAGCCATTAGGGATTTCATCCCAGTTCATACTAGTCGAAAGAAGATAGCCTTTGTTGGGTCACAAAGTCGAGAGGATAGTCGGATCGCTGCTTTACAACACTTCCATTTCATTGTTCTAAACCTTGAGTAAATATTCATTCAAAAATATTAACGATTATATTGTAGAGAAAATTCATAGGAAAATACTATTTCAACCTTAAAATCCAGTTAACAATAATAATAATGTGATTAACCTAAATAGTAAAGTAATTGAGAACTCGTATTCTTGCAAAATCATTTATTTAAGATTTTAAAATTCAAGTAGTATTTTCTTAGAATTTTCTCAAATTAATATTTTTACTCTAATAGTTTTGAGCATGTTGTAACAGTTTCTAAGCTTCATCAATATGAAATTTAATCTTTATAGTTTTGAATTAGTTGTAACTCAATTCTTAAATTTTGACTTGTTCTAATTTAATCTTTATAATTTAATCATGTAAAACTTTAGTCCAAATTTTGACCCAAAAAAACATTATTCCTACATTTCAAAAAACAAAATGACATATTTCATAAGATTTAAAATGGTTAGATTTTTTAAATAAATAAAAATAAAACATTAGTCCTATATTTTTTTTTTAAAAAAATGATATATTCTATAAGATTTTTTTTTTTTTTTTTTGGAATTTGGATACATTAAGGCCTAGAGTTTAAAATGGTTAGAATTATAGAGATTGAATTACACCGGTACCAAATTTAATAACTGAATTACAATATAAAATTTTTGCACAGAGTAAAAGGTTAATTTTCCCTATATTATATATTGAGTTCCAAAGTTCCAACACAAAAAGTATTATTTGTTCTACTAATTAAATCCAAACAAGAATTCAAGCTTTAGTTTAACTTTAGGAGATTTTTTATTTTGTTAATTTAACGTGACTTATTAAAACATCAATCAACTGTAATCCTGGAATCTTGTAAAACCCAGTTCATTAAGAAATGGGTCGTATCGGGCATATCAAATATATTTGGAGTGGTATTCAACAATATAATTTATTGTGCATTAATATCCCAATAGGACCAGAGTGGTATTCAACAATATAATTTATTGTGCATTAATATCTCTAATAATATCCTAATAACTGCCTTTTTATATTTTTGAGAATCTCCTTTCAAATAAATCTATATCCCAATAAATATTCATAACATTACAAATAATTTAAAATCATATTGTCTAATATCTCTTCATTTATGTTATTGTTACAACTCATTTAAAATGTGATTAACATTCAAATTAAAAAACAAACACATCTATCTAATAATTGAATAAGTTGGTATATAGGGTTTTATACCCCAAAAAAAAAAAGCACACCAAATCAAAAGCTAATGTTACAATATTGGAATACTTCATTGTATAATCTTTTTCTTAATACTCAAACATTAATAGAATGCTTTATCATTGCAGAATTTAAATTTGAAAGGGTTAAATAATGAAGTAATGACTTTGATTTCATTCACCGTCAAAAAAAAAAAAAAAAGAAGCTAAAGTGATGGGGTGACATTCTCACTTTCAGCAACAACACATCCCTCATTAGGTGACGTAGTTTATTTTTATACTTAACTAAATTATTTTCTTCTTTTTTGATTTTTTTTTTCTTTAGGTGGGGGGTTTGTAAAGGTTTGTTTCAATTTTACATTGAATTATAATCTTCTCGCTCAAAGCCGGATATAAATGCTTGTTTATGGTAAAATTGTGTGGCAAATGGATTTTAAATTCTCCCATTCTCTAATTATTAAAACTGTTGAATTTCAAAAATAAATTTGAAGTAAATTTTGAGGCATGTTCCTTAATCTTAGAATTTTGATAGATGAAACCATCAATGTAATGGGATAGGATATTGTCACTACCAATTTTATGTCACTACCACTTTTTTACCATTAAATCAGAATCTCAATAGGAGAGAGAAATGATAAAGGTAGATGAGATTCTAATCTAACGGTGAAAAAGTAGTAGTGACTTGGTAGTGACAATATCCTATCCCCAATATAATTACTTCAATTCCTATAATTGCCAACCATTGCTAAGGCCATTATGGACACACATATTACTATTATAAATTTACTGTCCAAATTAATATTGAAGGGATGTGTAAATCACTTGTCACAAATGCATTCACTGAATGTTGCAATAAAAGATGGTTTTTTAGAAGTTCTTATAGTTATGGAGGGTAAAACTTCCTATAAATAATTGCTCTTTATTTGGAAGCTTTTACATGATATTGTGCCCTTTAATGACATTTTAAATCGGCATCATCTCCCCTCTCATACTCTATGCTTATTTTGATGTGATATTGGAGCTTTTTTTTTTTTAAAAAAAAAAAAAAAATCCAATCCTTTTACAAGAAGCTTATGGTTTGGATATCTTAATATTCAATTGCCCAACTTTACCATTTTTGAATTTAAGAGCTGGTTACAAGACACTTTGTTGACCTTGATGAATGATGGTCATACTCATTTGGTGAATCATATAATTTTGTCTCTTGAATTTCATTTGGAGAAAGTGAAATCTAGCCTTACATCAAGGAAAAAGTTAAAACAGCAAAGTTAGGAAACTTCAGGAACAACTTTTCATTACAAGTGTCTTTGAATTGTTCTATCATGGGATGCAACAAACAGATCGTTGTAAGCATCAACTGGTCATCTATTGTGTCAAGAAATGTTCCATTCATATTCCTAATGACTTATTTTTTAGATTTAATATAACTTGGCAGGAAATCTTTGCTCTAATCCTTGATTTTTGAATATTACTATTAATCATCAGCAATTTATGTTCCATATCTAGCTATATCTATTTATAATCTGTAGACTTTTTTTATTTCATTTAATATCATTGTCTTTTTATATAAAAAAAATCTATTAAGTTTATAAAATGTATTTCCAATCCTTCAATAATAATATACTATTAGTCTCATTAATGAAAAATACTAGCTCTCTAATGTAAATAATGACCCTAACGTATCAATTATTTTCCTTTGACCCTATCATGAGTTGAATGGGACAACTGTGTTTTAAAGTTGTGTACAATAATACAGGTTGTGTTTTGACCTGTGTAATGGATATTCAGGCAAGATGAATAATGATGATAGTTCTTATTTGGTTGCCGAAACTTGAAGTGTTGGTTTACTCTCAAGGGTGAAAGAAATTACCAAAACATGGAAAAAGATACTGATAACTTTACCTAAGCGCTACTACATGACTAGAAACAAAATACAATATCATACTTAAGGAATATAATCCTGTCCCTTCTATTGCAGTGGCAATTCTCCTGTGTCTTTTTAGATGCATTAACACATCACAGCTTAATTGGTAAACACCTTTTAGAGCTTAGAAGTGCATAGAATAACGTTTTTCTTGGGAAAATGACATTAACATCCCAATTAAAGAAAAATAATATCAGAAAAGTCTCAAAACTTGTTAATGATAGCTCATCCACTTGTCAATGGTTAATATTTCACTTGTTATTGACATTTCTGATATTATTTCCCTTAATCGGGATCTTGATGTCATTTTCCTAGTTTTTTTTCTTGGAAGCATGGGGATTGCTCTGTTTCTCTGGACATTATTCTGATTTGACAAATCTGAATCTACTTCTCTTGTCCAGTCCAAAACTGATTCAAGGGGACTCGCAGCTCAAAAACAACAAGTTTAAAAAAGCAATTACAACAAAGTATATTGAATCATTACAAACACACAAGAATTATTTCATCAAATCAAAACATCTATATTTTCAATAGAATTTGCATGGTGAAATCTAAACAGAAAATTCTAAACAAATATTGATTCTAATTCACCAATGATCCAAAGAACACACATCAGCTCCTAGTAGGAAAACTGCTCACACAAATCAATTTAATTCATTCCTCAACTATAAATGAAATAAAATGCAAACAAACTCAAATTTGCTTCACTTATTTTTGTCCCCTCTCAAACGATATAACACCAATACATTACAAGGACAAGTCCCAAACCATCCTTACACCATCAGGCAGCAATTAATTACACACACACACACACGTGCGTGTGTGTGTATTTTCTTTTAAAAAAACAAAACAATTTGATGCAGTAGAACTGTAGAAGTCTAATAAAACTACTTCCACTGAACACTAAATCAGTTTCAATAAAACAATGACAAAGCATTAACATTGCCACACAAATCACTAAATTTCAAGAATTTCCAATCCCATCCACAAGTTAGGGGGAGTGGGCGAGCAGACATATATGAATGACTGAACAAAACTTAAACAAATTGTGACATCTTAATGAAATGTAGCACATAAAGCTGACAATGCCCATTTCCAATGGAAGGTTCCACTACCAAAAATGTACAATTTTATAATATCAAAAGGTAATGGAAGAGGAGGAAAACTTGAACTCAAGCAAGGAAAAAAAAGGGAAAATGCATTCATTAATCCAAAATAGAAGAAAACCAAAATTGAGTGCAACGTGAAAAGATAGAAGAACTAGATAACTCCCATTGATTGTGGATATGTCAAGCAAGAAACCCAAAACCATAACTAGATAACCCCATCAATTATGCCTACAGAAAATGAATATGGAAAGAGCAAAGTAAACAAAGAAAAATGAAAGAAAAAGGCTTTAATTTAAAGCAACGAGAGGGAGGGAAGCATTGATTACTCCTGACCTCTCAATCTCATACAATGTAATAAACCAGGGTAAAATTTTCACCTGAAAAAGCATAACATTGGCATAGTTAAGGACAACAAAATCCAAATAAAAGGCATGTCTGCTATTAAATATCTGCATTCTGGATAATTCTAAATAACATCAAATAGTAGAGGTATATATGTTCTAAAACATTAGAGATTCCGTTTCACCAAAAGTTGTTCAACAATGTAAATCTGCAATGTAATAACTTGACCTATTATCAAGATTCTTCAATGTAGTTGTTGCCAACTGATGCAAGGCTTTCCACATAATTGTAAATACTAAGAATAGACTCATGATAGGGAATAACAGACCTCTTTACTTCATTAGTAGTGAGATTCGTCATATATAGAACATTTCTTCTTCCTCCATCATCATGCTCTTCAGAAATAGGTTTGTAAACAATTTCATTCCTCCAAATGGTCATTGGATCTAACGTACATGAAAGGGGGCTGCTAGTATATCTTTTAGTCCAGCTCCATGTCTGCCCAGATGCACATGTACCCTCATATAACACCCACAAATCTATCACATAAGGTATTTCATCATCATCTTCCCAAGTGTCACAGAGTATAGCAAGTTTGTTCTCATAAACAGTAAGCTTTACATCAGCATCATAGTCTAATTCGGGCCTTGGTATCACGGTAAACACTTCCTTTGCTATGTCAAATGAAACAATCACATCAACCTTATCTTCAGTCTCCTCAATATAATCTTCACCCTCCTTCTTTTCACCAACTAGCTTTAGCCCAGACCAAAATATGGCTCCATTGGCCGTGACAGTTTCGGATTTAAGTATCACCCCTTTCAAGTTCCCAATATCTATTGCCTTCCATGTCCCCCTATTTAACGAAAACACTTCCACCTGAGTAACCACATCATAAAACAAAGCAAAAGTTCTAACTATCTTGTAATCTTGAACAATCGGGCTGAACCCAAATCCTGTCACGTCATCACCAAAGTAAGAATCAGTTATTGTCCTAGGAACATGTCTGACTGCTCTAGTCATAGGATTCCACAATGAAAGTGAATGATGGATTTCAAGACAAAGGAGGCCATTGCAGGAACCGACTTTACTAGGATCCCATAAGGGATTGTTCGAAGGCGAATTCTCAATTCCACAGACTCGCAGCCCGCAATCCAGCAGAATCAAGTGCCAGCGCAAAGGAATATTCATTCCTTTACATTCCAAAAGAAGAGAAGGGTTTTGATTGTTAGAGCTAATGCATAATTAGGTCTTGTGTAATTGTGATTAGCATTTGTTCTCTGTGATTAGCATTTGTTCTCTGTATATGCTGTAACAGATTGTATATTAGCTGGTATAGGTGCCACGTGTCCTGCACAGTTTTTCATGTAACAAACTCTGATAATATCCATTGTAATCCGCTCTTATTCTTTTGCTATATATATGATACAAAGGCCAGCACTACAGTCATCTGGCTATTTCATATTCTCTCATTATTAGGTTTTCTCACTTGGTATCAAGAGCCAGGTTGCGTTTTTCCCGTCGTCTTCGACATGTCGTCTACTTCACAAACTTCTGCTGAGACTGCATCTCCCTCAGCTATTTCAGCTCCCTCAACTCCCAAGTCCTACTCTCTTTTTCAATCCTCTAGCCAAACCACATCTATCAAGTTGGATAGGTCGAACTTTCTGGTTTGGGAGTCTGTTGTGTTGCCTCTCATCAAAGGCAATCAGCTACAGACTCATATCTCTGCTCATGGCTTGGTTCCACCGATGACACGCTCTGTTCCAGGGTCTACTCTACCCACTCCTAACCCAGAATTTGAAGAGTGGTATGCTGTTGACCGCATGCTTGTGGGCTGGTTGCGCAACACCATGACTCAGGAAATTGGTGCCCAGCTTCTCCATTGTCGTACGGCTCTTGACCTCTGGAAAGGAGCGCGCACTCTCACTAGTGCTTTCTCTCGCTCACGGGTTATGGTGTATCAAGCTGAACTACACCAAACTCGGAAGAATGGTATGAAGATGGACGAGTACTTGGCCAAAATGAAGAGTATCTCCGATCACTTGATTCTTGCTGGTGCGCCCATCTCTACTGATGATTTAATTCTCCATACTCTGAATGACTTGGATGCGGAGTATAACACAATAGTAGTCAAGTTGATCGATCAACTTGGTTTGTCATGGGTGGATGTTCAAGCCTCGCTACTAGCTTTTGAGAGCCGTCTAGAGCAACTTAACCAGCTGTCGTCTCTTACTCTGCAACCATCGGTAAATATGGCGTCATCTGGTTCTTCAAGCTTTGACAGAAATTTCTCTCGAGGTCGCAGCACTGGGCCATGGCGTAACTCTTGTGGCTCTCGTGGTCGTCGATCTTGCGGTGGCCGATCAAGCAATCGTGGTGGCTCCACCACTGGTGGTGGCGGCCGTCCCTACTGTACCTATTGTGATCGTCATGGTCACTATTTTGAAACTTGTTATCAGCGATAGGACTCAAATTCCACTTATTCTCGTGGGCCTGCTTCTTCCGCCTACACACCTCAAGCCTACTATGCTGATCCTCAGGTTATCTCGGATCCTGACTGGTACATGGACTCTGGTGCTAGCCATCACATAACACCTGATTCCACCCAACTTGATTCTGTTGTTCCCTCAGGTAATCAATTTCTTTATACCTGTACTGGACATAAAACCCGCGTTCATGCTACTGGAGCTGCTAAGTTCAGTCCTCACCTTAATCTAAAGGATGTTCTTGTAGTACCTTCTGCTACAAAACGACTGCTCAGTGTTAATAGACTAGTTACAGATAATCCAATAGATATCACTTTTTCTAATCATGGTTGTGTTGTGAAGGAAAAGGTCACCGGTCAAATGTTAATGAAGGGAACCCCAAGGCAGGGTCTATATCCCATGAGTAAAGTCTCTGCACCAGCTCAAAGTCACTTGGCAACAGCAGGCAGGAAGGATGATGAGATTTTTCTCAAATGGCATTACAGATTAGGACACCCCAGCAATAAGATTTTATGTCAAATTTTAAAATCTTGTAATGTCAATTTATGTGTTAATGACTCTTTAGTTTGTGCTGCTTGTCAATGTGGGAAATCAAAGAAATTGCCATTTTCTTATTCTGTTTCTCATGCCTCTTCTCCTCTTGAACTAATTCATACTGACCTCTGAGGTCCATCTCCGATTCAATCTATCAATGGTTACAGATACTATGTGCATTTTATAGATGACTACAGTCGCTACACTTGGCTTTACCCACTCAAGCATAAAGGGGAAGCTATAAATGCCTTTAATCATTTTCGTAGCTATGCTGAGAATCAGTTTAACACTACCATTAAATCTATACAATGTGATAATGGGGCTGAATTTAAACCTTTTATACCTGTTGCTACAACTGCTGGTATTACTATGAGATACACTTGTCCATATACGTCTCCTCAAAACGGCCGTGCTGAGTGCAAACATCGTCACATTGTTGAGCTTGGTCTTACCTTGCTTGCTCAGTCACGATTGTCGTTCACTTATTGGACTGATGCTTCCACAATGGTTGTGTACCTAATCAATCGCCTCCCTACAGCTACCATTGGTGATGATACTCCTATGTTTCGGTTATTTCATACTAAACCAGATTACCATGGTCTGAAGCCGTTTGGGTGTGCAATTTATCCATACTTGTGTCCTTACAATTCCCACAAACTTCAGTATCATAGTCAACAATGTATCTTCCTTGGACCAGCCCCTCAACATAAAGGCTACAAATGCCTTAGTCCGTCAAGTCGTATTTATGTTTCCCGTCATGTGGTGTTTGACGACTCTGTTTTCCCCTGTTTACCAGGATTTTTCCGGCGAAGTTCTTCAGTTGTAGACACAGGGCCTCCTATTCCGTTCATAATTGTTCCAACGTCGGGCCATCTACATACTTAGAATTCAGTCTCTGGTCCAGCATTATTAAATCCATCCTTGACTAATCACTCTAGCCCAACTACCGAAGTCTCTAGTCCTCTTTCACAAAATATTTCTTCTCAAGATGAAACCCAATTTGAGGCCCAACGTGAGACCCATTCCCCATTTGCTACACGTGACTAGTCTCTACCCCATCTGTCCTCTTCAAATACCAATACTCATCCGATGGTGACTCGTGGAAAAGCTAGCGTCTCCAAACCCCGATACCCATTTGTCGGGTTACTCAGCTCCGAATCACCGTCGCTGCTCTCTCAGGCACGGCCGCCGAGCTCTGTTGCCGAGGCACTTTCTTTTCCATCGTGGAAGGCAGCAATGCAAGATGAATTTACTGCTCTTCTACGAAACAACATGTGGCGTCTTGTGCCGTATGATGGGACCCAAAAGCTGGTTGATTGTCGCTGGATCTTCAAAACCAAGTTCAAAGCAGATGGGACAATCCTTAAGCACAAGGTGCGTCTTGTAGCTAAAGGATTTCAGCAAACGTCAGGTGTGGATTTCTTCGAAACATTCAGTCCTGTGGTCAAGCCAGCTACTGTAAGGCTAATTCTCACTCTTGCCGTTACTTTTTGCTGGGATATCCGGCAATTGGATGTGAATAATGCATTCTTAAATGGTTTTCTTCGTGAGACTGTGTTTATGCATCAACCAGATGGTTTCGTAATTCTCAAAAACCAAATCATGTGTGTAAATTGACCAATGCAATGTATGGTCTTAAACAAGCACCACATGCTTGGTTTGAACGTCTCCGTCATACTCTGATTCAATGGGGTTTTAAAAATTCCAGAAGTGATATTTCGTTGTTCTTTCTCAAGACAAAGTCACTAGTTGTGTTCATCCTGGTCTATGTAGATGATATCTTGATCACTGGGAATAATGTCAATTTCATCAATCGGTTTATAGTAAAGTTGAATGAAGTCTTTTCCTTAAAAGATTTGGGTTCGCTTTATTATTTTCTTGGCTTGGAAATTCATAGGGATCTGTCTGGTATATACCTTAATCAAGAACATACGGTTCAAAAATTGGGTCTTGTGAATGACTAATCTCTTGTAGGGGACTATAAGTCCTTTCGGCATGTCTATCTATACTCATGTATTTGAATTACACCCAAGAGTAAACTGTTCTCCCCATTCTTAGGCGGATAGAGTTATACAGTCAAAGTATAACTCTAAGACATAGTGTTCGATGACATCCTCAAGTCCAAGACAATCCGCATTACCAAACGATGAGAAACTTTACATATCCAATGATACTCTTTATAATGAATCTTTGTGGAGTCTCTCAGATGGTCAGTTCAGTGCTATTTGTTCTCCAACAGATTCACCCACAACATCAGCTAAGGCATCATAATGCATGTATTCCCTAAAGTCCCTACCTTGTATCTCTATACAAGTAGATGATGTCGTGCTAGTCTTATTGATATCATCAATGCCCTTTCTTGGTAATTCAAGACTAGGAACAAGTTTTAGGCAATAGATATGCAGTGTCCTCAAGTTCTCATGATCATGATCCCTATCATAGATCCTCGAGTGAACACTTATTCTACTCCTAGGGCTTTTATCTTTAAACACATATTGACTTTAAAATAAAGGCAAGACATAAATAAGATAAAAATAAAATGTGCTCAAATACATAATTCATAAAATACTAAATAGAAAAAGGTATTCCTCTGTCAAAATAGATTGTCTCTAGGACACCTATATACTAACAATCTCCCACTTGGCCTAGAGCCGATTAGGTCGTGTGTTAAACCTAAAGACTTATAATGACTATCATGTTTTCTTTGAGAAATTCCCTTTGTCAAAGAATCAACCAAGTTATCATCAGTGGGAATATAATCCATCTTTATATCCTGTCTTTCAACAATCTCTCGGATGATATGATACATGCATAGCACATGCTTGGATCTCTGATGAGACCTAGGTTCCTTGCTCTAAGCTATAGCTTCGGTGTTGTCGCAATACAAAAGTATTGGATCAACGATGCTGGGAACCACTTCAAGTTCATTAATGAACTTCTTGATCCATACTACCTCCTTAGCCACTTCTGAAGTTGCTATGTATTTTTCCTTGGTAGCAGAGTTTGCCTTAGTCTCTTGCTTATAACTCTTCCAACAAATTGCTCCACCATTTAGGGTGTAAATGACACCTAACTGGGATTAACAATCATCTCTATCACTCTGGAAACTGGCATCAATGAACCCTTTCACTTTTAGCTCACCACTATCACCATAAACCAAAAACAAATTCTTAGTTCTTCTTAAGTACTTTAAGATTGTCTTTATGGCTGTCTAGTGACCTTCTCCAGCGTCAACCTGGTATCGGCTCGTAATGCTCAAAGCATAAGAGACATTTGGTCTCGTACATAACATGGCATACATGATGGATCCAATTGCTGATGCATATGGAATCCTCTCCATGTGTTCCCTTTAAGCTGGTGTCTTAGAACACATAGTTTTAGAAAGATGAATGTCATGACTAATGGGAAGAAAACCCCTTTCGACCCATCTATGCTAAACCTTTTTAGTGTTTTGTCTATGTACGTGGATTGGGATAATCTCAGCAACCTTTTGGATCTATCTCTATAGATCCTTATACCAAGTACATAGGCCACCTCTCCCATATCTTTCATGGTAAAGTACTCTAATAACTATTTGTGGACTGTAACATGGGAATGTCATTTCCAATGAGCAATATGTCATCCACATAAAGCACAAGGAAAACAACAACACTCCCACTGACCTTCTTGTAAACAAATAGTTTATCTTCATTCTTGATAAAACCGTTACCTTTAACAACTTCATCAAAACGAAGATTCCAACTCCTGGATGCTTGTTTAAGCCCATATATTGATTTTTGAAGTTTGCATACCATGTACTTTTGGTCTTTGGATTCAAAACCTTCAGGTTGTGTTATATACACTTCCTCCTTCAAGAAACCATTCAGGAAGGAGGTTTTGACATCTATTTGCTAAACCTCATAATCATGATATGTGGCTATAGCTAGTACGATCCTGGAAGATTTGATCATAGCAACAAGCGAGAAGGTTTCCTCAAAGTCAATTCCTTGCTTTTGATGATAACCCTTTGCAACCAACCTCGCTTTATAGGTTTGAATATTTCCATCTACATTAGTCTTCTTTTTGAAGACCCTCTTGTACCCAATAGGAATTATTCCCTCAAGTGGTGGAACCAAGGTCCATACCTTGTTCTGATGCATCGATTCTATCTCGGATTCCATAGATCCTCCTCAAGAAAGGTAGCCTTCTTTGACTCAAACACCTTTTAGTCCTTATGGTAGTAAAAGTAGTATCCATTAGTTTCCTTGGGTAGCCTACAAAATAGCATAAAGTGCTCCTAGATCTTAATTTATCAAGTACTGAGGTCTTGACATAAGCTGGATAGCCCTACACCTTGAGGTAACTCAAGTTGGGCTTCTAGCCCCTTCATATCGCATACGGAGTATTCTGAATAGATTTCGACGGAACTCTATTAAGAAGATTTAACGTAGTATTGAGGGCGAATCCCCAAAATGATTTTGGGAGCTTCTATCGCTCATCATTGACCATGCCATGTCAAACAAGGTTTGGTTCCTTCTATCAGCCATACTATTTTGATGTGGAGTGGAGTCGTTAACTATGAGAGAATCTCATTCTTTCTTAGATAATCCTAAAACTCTTGACTCAGATATTCGCCATCTTGATTAGACTGAATTGTCTTAATCATCTTGCCAAGGTGTTTCTCTACTTCATTCTTAAACTCTTTGAACTTTTCAAAGGCCTCAGATTTGTCTCATAAGATATACATATCTGAATCTGGACTTATCATTAGTAAAGGTGATAAAGTAGGAGTATCATCATCTAGCCCGAGTGTAAATGGCGTAATATCACCAAAAGGGGGTGAATTGGGGATTTTGAAAATTCTTTTTGATAAGCCCAGGTTTTCACCACAAAACAGAGGCTAACAGAGAAAGAGGGAGTAGAAGAAGATGAACACAAGGATTTATACTGGTTCGGTCTCAACTCTTGACCTACGTTTAATCCCCAGACTCTCTGGGATTTTCACTAACACTTCAATCAGTTACATACTCTGTACTCGAAAGTTATCCTCTCAATAGGATACACTCCCCCTTACAAGTTGTAAACTAATAACCCATTCTCAAAGTCTACAACTTTGAGATTCTTACAAGAATAATGATTCAGTAATAAACTCTCTAAAAGAGCATATTGATAAACACTGAAGAATATATATCAGAGGATATTACACTTGAAAGTGGAACAGTAAATGCAAGTTTGTCATTTTTGCGTTTTTGTCTCTCTTGGTTGTTGAGAATTGAATGCTTCAGCTTATATATGTTGGGAGCATTTAATGACTGTAGGAAATCTTGATACAACTGTTGGAAGCATCAAAAGAGTTGTTAGATTGAACCAAGTGCATTTACTTAGTCATTTTGATTTAATCCAGATGCCCAAACTTTCTTTGTTGACTTTGCTTGAAATAAATCTGTTGGATGATCGACGTACGATGAGGAAAGAAAACATTAAAGCCTTTGGAATGTGCAGAGAAGGATTTCCAAATTTATACTTAGTTTTCTGAACCCAGCATTCAATGCTTTGACATCATCATTTGCTTTATGCTTAATCTTTAATTTAACATTCGTTTGATCATCTGAAACTCACTAACAAATCGATTAGACATAGTTAGGAATAGTAATGATAGATGATATGAAGTATATAAATCATACATGAAGATTTCACAAATCTAGACATGGTGATTGTAAAACAGAGACGCTTTACACTCGAGTTTGTTCAAGTAAACTGGAGTGCATGACTCGAGTTTAATATTCTAGGCTCGAGTCACATGATCATCTTCTTTGAAAATAGATTTGAAGTTAAAGTGAAGATGTCTCTGTATGATTGAAACTTGAGTTTAAAATGTTTCACTCAAGTGCATGACTCGAGTTCATCATAGTTCACTCGAGTCAAGATCTTCTCTTGAAATGAATTTTGCGATAGCATTTGAAAAGATTTGAACCCGTGTAGGCTCGAGTCACTAAGTGCCTAACTCGAGTAAAGGACTTCTTTACTTTGAAAATAAGTTCACAAAAGCTGACTGGAGTTTTCAACAATAGGCTCGAGTCATTTCAAGTTCAAAATGCTTAGGAAAACTCTTGGCCTTGCTCTAACTCGAGTTTAGTTAAGACTGGCTCGAGTCACTTTAATATTAAAAACTTTGAAAGCTCTCGACCAAACACTAACTTGAGTTTGACCACGACTGGCTCGAGTTACTTAGAAAAAACTTTGGAAAACTCTTGGCCAAGCTCAAACTCAAGTTTTCATTTAGACACTCGAGTCAAGCTAAGTCAAAATGACTTGACTAACTCTTTGTCTAGTGTTAACTCGAGTTTGGTAACTCTAAACTCGAGTTTAGTCTTGACAATAAGTTTTTGGTTAAGTTTGAACAAGTTTCAAACATTTTTTAACTTAACCATTAACTACATTTAAGTTTACAATTGTCAGTTATCATCAAAACATATAGAGAATTAACACTGAGTAGATATGGGCCCACAAACATCTGAATGAATGAGTTCCAACAACTCATTAGCTTTGTGACTCACAAGCTTCTCAAGCTTGGTCTTCATTATCTTACCAGCCAAACAAGATTCATAAGGTCCATAAGATTCGAAATCCATGGAATCTAGATACCCATCATGATAGAGTCTGGATAATCTTGTCTCGTTAATGTGTCCCAACCTACAGCGCCAAAGATAGGATTGATTTTCTAACCTCGGTTTCTTAACTTGAACCCTAAGGAGTTCACTATTAAATAGTGAACATACCAGAGGGAGAAGCATCACCATGCTTCTTTCCCTTGAGGCTCGTGAGGTACAGTGGACTGTTCCTCCTCCAATGTCCTTTCTTTTGACAATGGAAGCATACAGTAGTAGAAGTGTCCTTATACTTCTCATTTCCCCCCTTTCCTTTGCCTTTGCCCTTCTTCTTCTTGGGCTTGGCCTTGTGCTTGAGTTTGTCTGTCTCCACATACTTGCCCTTTCATTTAGCCTTAAAAGGCCCACCAATCAGAAGAGCTTGGGTCCTATTTTTCCTAACAATACCCGCAGTAGTGGTTAGTAGACTCAACAATTATAGGAGTGTTGACTCCATCTTATTCTTATAATAATTGACCACAAAGCCATTAAACAAATGTGGAAAGGACTGCAAGACCAAGTCAATACTCGGCTTATGGTCCATGATAAAGCCCATAAAAGGAAGCTTCTCTATCAGCCCAATCATCTTGAGGACGTGTGGTCCAACCGCCTTGCCTTTAGCCATCTTGCAGCCAAAAAACTCCTTGGAGGTCTCGAAGCACTGAGCCCTTCCTTGCTTATCATAAAGCTCTTGCAGATTTATGAGCTTCTCAGTCAAACTGATCATACCAATCTTGCCTTTGAGTAAGGGTAATAGGAATTGGAGAATCTAAGACTTAAGATAACTACTCAGGACGCAAAACTAATATTTTCTTTGATACTAGTCCTTAAAGTTTGGTATAGTTAACTTATCAACATCCATAATAGAGCGAGAAATTGAAATTTCCAGCTATGACTCAAATGTTAAAAGTAAAATATGGATATAAATATTTCATGAAATTTAAACAACCATATACAGAGACTTTTGTAATGTATGTAGCCCTTCCACTATTTTCTCTCAAATTAGTGACCCTCAGTTATTGATTTAGGGTTATCCTTCATAAGGATATCTATAGTAGGCTAAGAGAACGACTAGAATCATTAGTTTCCGGCTAAGCATGCAAAACTAACTTAACTAGTGGGTTGATTTGATCAACAACATCTCCGTGTCTTCTCTTAAATCATCAAGTTGACAACACCTTGTCACTTAGTGTCATATCACTATGTAACAACTTGGCATCTTTGCCCTAAATGCATAGACCCGGCTGAGCCTGCAGGCTACACATCTAGTCTAGCACAAACCACCATCCTAGGTGTCATACACTTCAAATGGCACTATTACCCTTCAAAATGAATAAGTCTTAGCTGAGCTAGAAAGCACTACCATGTTGAAGGGTTTTTAAGCACCATCGATGATGAGAGATAAACAAACACGCTAGATATTTTTTGTGAGGGTTCTTTTTGGTCTCATCCTAAGAAACTAACTAACAGATAGTTAATTTCTAAGCTAGAAGGGATTTTATCTTGAGTGTATAATTAAACATACAAATAAATCAACTATCACATAGTTTAATTTTTAAACGGCTTGTATCTATCATGCATAGTAGTCGTATAATGATCAAATTTACTATTATTATGCATATTCGTCGTAATAAAACTATTCTAATAATAATAATAATAATACATTTATATTGTGGATGATCATGGTGCCTTCCGATTATCCATCCAAAACATCTTCATGTCTTGGATTATTAAAGACTTCAAATCTTCTCCGTTCTTTCATCATGGTTGAATGATATCTTGGTAAAGTCTTCTTATATAGGTCAACGATCTAAAATTTTATATTCTTATTCCTATTACAATTTTCTATGCAATATTTAAATTGGGACAAAACAATCTCATTTACCAAAAATAAAAATAAAATTTAAATTGGAACAAAACAATCTCATTTACCAAAATAAATAAAATTTAAATCATGCAAACATTTTTACAAATACTAAAACAATCTCATTCAAGGCACCATGACTATCCCTTTTCTTGTACCTACAAGAAAGGTTAGAAAAATACATACAAAGATTTTTACAAATCCTAAAACATGATTAAATCCAATTCAATATAGTAATAATCCCACGTGTTTCGGTAACGAGTAAGGCTATGATACCACTTGTTGGTTAATTTTGGGTTGTTGCATGACTTTCAAGCAAAAGCTTATGAGGTTGAAAAACAAAAACAAAAAACTTGTTGATCATTGCGGAACCCGTAACTCTTTATGGTCCTCATGAGTTCTTAACCATAACTCTTTATATCAATGAGTTATTAACTGTATCTATATTGTGACGTAAAATTTAATACTCCTTCTAGTCCTAATTATAGGACATATTTACCAGATTTTGGAGAGATCAAGGATGTGAGTTAAATTAGTTAATTTTGATCATTTTCCTAAAATGCCCTTATTATAAAAGCAACCGGGGGAGTATCTATCATTATTTTGAAATCTACATTCCAGTATTTCAGTAGTGGTCTACTTTTCTCAATCCACAATGACATTAGCCCATGTACTATCTCCAACTTGTTACAATTAAAAATTCGATATAATGAAATTAATATTTTATTAGGTTATTTTTAGGAAAAAAAAAATCAATCACTTCAGATAGATAGTTACGGAAAATATTTTTAAAGAAAGCTTAAAATTATTTTATTTAAAAATTAAAAAAAGTAGAATCTCTCACTTGATAGAATATAAGCGTATTATTAAATTAATTGATGAAACAAGAGAATTGAGGTGTATGTGACATTAATGAGTTGCAAGCATTACATACTTTATAGATCTATAAATAGTTGCATTATTAAATTATCATTGTGTTTAATAATTATTGAGAAAGTATCAATAGGGGTATTTTAAGAAGAAATTGACAAAAAACTAGTAGAATTGAGGTGTATATGGCATTAGTAAGTAGCATTACTTACTTTATAGAATATATAGGTGCATTATTAAATTATCATTGTGTTTAATTATTATTGAGAAAGTATCAATAGGAGTATTTTAAGAAGAAATTGACAAAAAATAGAACTTTGTCCTATAATTAGGACCAAACTCAACTCCCAAATGTTATCTTATAATTAGGATCTGAGGAAGTATTTGCTCATGAGTTATAACATGTAACTCTTTACAGCCCTCATGAGTTATAACCTGTAACCTTTTACGGTAACTCATAACTCTTCACGCTCTCATGAATTGAAAAGTTAATCCCATGAGTTATAATCTAACACTTTAGACAAAAGAGTTTTCGTTACTTTAATCATTGAGAAACCCGTAACTATTTAAGGTACTCATGAGTTATAACTCGTAACTCCTTATGGTACTCATGAGATCCCGTAACTCTGTACGGTGCTTATAAGATATAATCTTCATATTGCTTATGAATTTTTTCGTTGATTATGTTTAGGATCTGTTGGATATGATTAGTTTTGATGATGTCAAATATAGTTGTCCAATATTAAGAGCAAATACTTTAATGTTAAATATAGCTTGTATAATATATTTATCCCCGACATTGACTAACTACTATATTTAATGTAGATCAGTCCAAGTTGAATTATGGAGAATGATTAAGAAAAGAGATAGAAGAAAGAAGAACTTGTTAAATACTATGAGAATATCAATATTCAAGCCTCTATGATCAAACAAAAGTTGGAACGATTCAATTTGGAGTTAAAATAAGCAAGTTCAAGCTTCCTGATGAATAGTAGTTTGCTATAGTTTCAGCTCCTATTCTCGCACAAAACAGGGTCTTACTCGAGTAACAAAAATTCCATACTCGAGAAGAGAAAATCTAGTACTCGAGTAACATCATTTTTCAACTACTTTATTCGACTCTTTCACGTTTTACTTGGGCGAGCTCTGGTTATTCAACGATATCTCCTCAACAAAAAGTCTAATTGCGGTGAAACCAATTTTGTATGAAACCAGACTCCGAATGTGTTATTTTGAAATATAATTCAAGCCCAAAGGAGTTCAGATGAGAGAGCTATGAATTTTGGAAGTTGCCATTGAAATTCATGCCACACAGTAGACCAAGCTTCGATATTTTAAGTGTATCTCACAAACGACAAATCCAAATGAACTGAAACTGATGTCATTTGAAACTAGACTCAAATAGCTTTTCAAAAAAAATCAAGACATGAAAAACAGGGATCAATTAAAGGATATATGATATTTTGAAGTTGACAGTCAGTTCAGGATGTTGCAAGAAACGCCGGTCAAGAACAACCTCCATTCATTTGATGATAACGGACAAAATACAATGAGTTTGGATTTGATTCTTTTTGCATTGGAAAGAAGACTTAAAGAGATTTCTAAAGGTTACTCGAGTATACCATAATGCTACTTGAGTACACTTGCTCGGTCGATGAACTTACGAACATGTTGAAGGTGGTTACTCGAGCATGAATATTCTTACTCGAACAAAGTCGTTTTAGTTTCAATTCTCTGAGCACCTTCAGGCTTAGCTATTACTCAAGCATGATTTCAGGAATATCTATCTATACTGCTATCTGAGGATGGATACTCAAGTACTGATGAGAGGCTACTAGATCATGGATAATTTTGTCAACGTCATTGTTCATTAAGTCAGAAAACAGCAAAGTTCAGAGACTATACTCGAGCAAGCTTCTTTACCTACTCGAGTACATATATTTGTTTACTCGAGTACAAGCTGCTTCTGTCAAGATAATGCCTGTATCAAAGAGTATACTTGAGAATGAGTTAAGTGTTACTCGAGTATGGTACTTGAGCACAGGTAATACCTTACTCGACCATGACTGTTCCATTACTTATGTTTGCTCTATGACTATGGCGTACTCGAACACAGTTTTATCATACTCAAGTATGGTACTCAAGCATGAGGAAGCTAGTACTCGATCATTGGCTATCTAATGTTTCTCTGAGCTTATGTTTCAGCAAAGTTCAAAAGTCCTACTTGAGTATAAGCTTACTATTACTTGAGTAAACTCGTTCCAGTGAAGATTGATCTGAATTGCTGAGATCATACTCGAGCAGAGCAAAAGGATACTCGAGTATGATTAAATGTTGGCTCTCTATGAAGGATTTTTGAATCCTTACTCGAGCACTCATGCTAGACTACTCAAGTATAGTCTATCAGCTTTTGAATATCTTCAATGTAACAGTAACCATAAATTTGAATATTTTGCTTATACGTTCGTTTCTTTTTAAATACCACTCAATCTTATTCATGTTATTACTAATCATCCTTTTGAGTGAGTTTTAGATGATTAACAAGTGATTTAGCAGTAAATGGATGAAAAGCAACAACATGTGTCAAAGCATTTATTGTTTGCAGAGACAAAGGCTGCACACGAAATGAAGTTCCATAGCAGATGAAAACATTCCTTCGAGGCATACCCATTCTGGCAAAAGGTCTGAATCAACTATTGACCACAGGTACGTCGAGGGCAAGCGAATTAATAAAGCAACGTTCAAATGTGCCTGATGGAAGACACTTGTGTCTAACGGAAGTTTGAAGAGTTTCAACGGCTACTTCCAACAGATGTTCCAATAAACACTAATGGGTTTCCAACGGTCGAAAGAAAATTTCTTATAAATAGCGAAGTCTTCAAACCGGAAGGAGTGACCATTGATGAATGACTCGACGAAGCCAATGAAATGATTTTACTACTTCACCGTCGATATGTCAATACACGCTTAACTCATATACTCTCTATTTCTCAATGTTTATATAGTTTACAGTAGAGAGTGGGATGATCAATTATGTACTTCAGTGTTAATCATATTCACTTTTAAGAGAGAAGATTCATTGTAGTCATTTTATCTGAGAGTTACTCAAGATTGAATGATCTTGAGCGGGAAACTGATTGTATCCTAACAGTGTGTAATGGGAAGTATTTCGGTGAGAGATTCGGCTTCACAAGTGCCTGGGTGAACTTGTGGGATTGTATAGGCTTCTCTTGTGCCCGGATTAAACAAGAGGATAGTGGATTGAAAATCTCAAGTGGAGCTTGGGGACTGAATGTAGGTCAAGGATTGGGCCGAACCAGTATAAATCACAGTTTGCATATTCTCTTCCCTTATCTATTGTATTTCTAGTATATGTTTATTTGAATATTTAACTGTTGATTTAGAAGTCACGAAAAGATTTTCAAAGTTCCGGTTTTTAATCTTTCACCCAATTCACCCCCTTCTTGGGTTTAGCCGGTTCTTACATTTGGTATTAAAGCAGGTCTCTTGTTTAAAGGACTTAACCATCTCAAGAGTCTCAAACGGTTGCCTTTGGGATTTTCTTGTTTTAAGATGATTTCGATTATACCGTTCCACCGTTTTTCAAAGATATTGACTTTTGGTTCTGGAAAGCTAGAATAACATCGTTTATAAAATGTTTTGATTTTGATATGTGGAATGTTTTTATCAATGTCTTTGATTTCAAACCAAGAAAGGTATGGACAGAAAAGGAAAAGAAAATGTTTTCGTTGAATATTAAAGCAATGAAAATTCTTCACTATGCTTTAACCGAAAATGATTTTGAGAAAATCAAGTTTTGCTCTAGTGCTAAAGAAATCTGGGATACTCTTGATTTTATATATGCTTCTAACAATTGTGTTGAAGTTGAAAGTGTTGACAGTTTATCTGAGACTATAAGTTGTACATCTATGACTGATGAACAAACGAAAGTTGATAATGAAGAAGGTGAAATAAAAAAAATACTTCCACGATCTAGTCAACATAGAACAAGAAGAAGACGATTCCCAAGAAGAGCTCATCATGCACGATTATGGTAAATCATTATCTAGAGCTCAAGAAGTACATGTGGTAAACAATTCCAACTCTTCCTTTGTAGATAAGAAAAATGATTCTGAAAGTTTGCATAAAATTGTTTTTCAACCAATCATTGATTCTAGTTTGAAAAGCAAAAATATTTTCAAAAATAATGCTGGAAAATCATATGAGAAGAAAGGATATACGAATATGGATCATTTGATATTGCATCCCCTTGACCAACACAATTCTTGCAAAACTGTTCATAATAAGTGTAAACACCCTCTCTTATATAGGGTGTTTATCTAACTATAATAAGAGTATAAGCGCACAAGCATCGAATAATTTGGACGACTTAATTGCGGAATAAAACCTTCATAAAATAACTTAGTTTGAAAATATTAAAAACGCGAGGATACATTTTTCGCGAGCGATATCTATCCCATAAGGGGTATCTTAATACAATAATCCAAAATGTTAAGACAAAAGATAAACGTTTAGACTAATAGTCCTGAATGATTAAAGATAAGCTTCTTCAGTAATCCTTACTAATGCACCTTTCCCTTCGTGCCCGATCCACTTCCTGTTTCCTTAATACAGTCTGGAGTTCAAATGAATGAACTCTAGGGGTAACAATTAATCTTATGAATAGATATGAAGCATAAATGACAATATAGCACATGTTAAACATAGACGCATTTACAAGTAAACAAGTTGCACCATAACCGCATACATACATGCTAGGAAAAACATAACATGTAAATCATCTATCAAACATGATCAGCTAATACATGAACACATACATACATGCTAACAAGATTACGATTACCCACCTCGAGCTTGAATCCTTAAATTTCGTCCTAGGTGGTGTTGGGATCTACGAGACGTCTATGAAATCCTATAAACATTTATCATTGCTTTGTTAGTCACTTAATCGCGTCGCAACGTAATTAGCTACGAGAACTAATTTTTAGAGGATTAAAAATGGTTATTAACCTTAAAAATTCCCCTAATAATAATACCCTTTTTAATTATCATTAATTAATAATAACACTATTTTGTCTATTATTAATTAATAACTCCCTTTATTATTTATTCCCTTTTTACTAATAAATAATAACGTTATTTATTATTATTTATCTATTTTATTACTTATGTCCTTTCCTAATAATAATAATAACAACAATTATTTATTTTGTTGTTATTATTATTATTATTATTTTACTAATTATTATTATTTCTCTACAATTATTTCAACAAATACTACCACCACATAGAATATGCTTTATAAAATTTTGAATTAAAAATTAACAACAAATTAAAAAATATGACATATATATCTTTTTATAACATGCGAACAATGCAACGTGATTTGCATAGATAATAGGAAACAAGATTTCCTTTTTAGTTTCACGAGGTATATTGACGTATATATATTAAAATCATCAGGTCAACAATATGCTTACTGATAAGTTGTAGAAGTAAGTGATTCAAACATTTATAAATCAGTGGCCTCATATAAAATACATTAGTGAGGTTTCGGTTCCAAAAATATCATTAAGGTTATATATATATATAGCATCTACAAAACACTCTTCCTATCATTCATGACACACTACAAAAAAAACTATGATTTGTAGCGGTCTTTCTGTAGCGGTCATACAAAACTGCTACAAAATCATGTATTTGTAGCGGTTTATTGAGAACCCGCGACAAATTAGTGATGGAATCTTGGCGCCAATGCGCGGGCTTGTTTACATCGACATTTGTAGCGGTTTACATATAATAAACCGCGACAAATATGGCGGGGGCTTGGCGCGTAATGGCGGGAAAGTTTGTGGCATGAAATTTGTTGCGGTTAATTCGAAGAAACCGCTACAAATAATTGAAACGTCACCAATTTGTCACAGTTTATGCTAAACGACACCTTAACCGAGACAAAATGCTACACTTTGTAGCGGTTAGAGCAATAACCGCGACAAAAACTTAGCCTATATATAAGTGATTTGTCCGTACACATATAACTATCAATTCTTTAAGAAATTTTTAAATCTCGGCTTGTAACTGAATGAACTATCTCGACTTGGTAGTCGAAGACATGCAGATATCTACTGCTCTAATCTCTTATCTTGGGAGATGAGTGCGGTAGATATTTGTCTCTCTCATCCTTATAGCCGAGACAGGTTCATTCGAAAGGACAATCCATTTAATTTTTTCTTTGATGGAAAGACTTCTACTCTTCTAAAGATAGTCTAACATGCGGCCAAGATTTGGTTCCATTATAACCACCATTCTCTCTGAAAAATATTTCTGATCAAAATGAGACATTGAGTTTTTCTTGGGAGATTGGTGGCTATATTGAAGCCGAATCTTCATGGGCATGTTAGACTATTGTTAGTTAATTTATTATTCTAAATTTATTACTCTCGACTTTGAAATTAAATAAATTATTTAAATTATTTAAGAGCCTTTTAAATTTTAAAATAAGTCAAAACTAATTAGTTTGAGTAATAAACTAATTAGTTTAGAGTTATTTTTTTAAAAAAATTATAAACATTGTAGTGGTTCTACACCAAACCGCTATAGAATGTAAACTGCAAATAACTTTGTAGCGGTTTATTTTTATAACCGTTACAGAATCACGAAGAACGAGAAAATATAGTCGCGGTTATTGCTATGGTTATTGTGCCACAGAATGTGAACTGTAAAAAAGTTTGTAGCGGTTTATTTCGTAATCAAGTTGCATGAGAATGTAAAGGGTCTGTCATTTTGTCGCGGCTATTTAACCGCTACTCAAAATCACGAACAACGAGGGAATATAGTCGCAGTGTGTGCCGCGTTTATAGGTTTAACCACAACTAAATAATGAATTTTGTAGCGGTTAATAGAATAACCGCTACAAATTGTTGCAGTATATTATATTTCACCATCCTCTTTTTTAACTTTTGTTGCGGTTTCATTTTCCACATTATGGATAAAGGAAAAGAAAAATCTATTGCACCAGAGAAAAGGCCTATTAGAGGCAGTAGTAGTAGAGGCAGGGGCCGTACGAGAGGGTGTGGGGCTCTATCTATCCCTCCACCCAATCGGGAGCGGAACGAGTTTGATCAACTCTTCACCGATGAGCCAATCCCAGGCATAGACACCATAGGGGGAGAAGGAGGCGCAAGCCTGTCGTTCAGTGACCTCGACGAAAATGAGCAGATCAATTTAGACATTCCCATATCTGAAGCGGAGCGCTTTTTAGACGGGGAGCACGAGCAGGACCAAGGGAACCCCCGACCGTCGTCTTCGCGGTCTACCGGATTTGCGGTGGACGTAGAAGGTATATGTAATTTGTTTTTTTGAGAAAAGTTAAAGTTAAATTCGTTACGTTTAATTTAATTTAATTTAAACGCAACACAAACATGTTTTTTTATTATTGTGCAGATAAACATGGGAACATCAGCAGGAGGACGCTGGATGTTCATGCGGTGACTTATCTCGGAAGATTATCGTGTCATAGTCCCCTTTAACGAGGACACGAACTAGCCGATCGGCAACAGTGGTCACCTACTGAACCGGTTCCTATCGGAATTTGGGGTGAATTAGGCATGGTTCCCGATCTACTGCAAGGATTGGAGGAAGGTTCCGAATAAGGACAAAGCGTTCACTGACATTGTGCAGGTAAGTTATGGTGCTTAATTAAATTGTACTTTGTAATAGTTATAATTTGATATTTATTTATTGATTAATTAATTATTAATTAAATCATGATATAGAAAAAGTTTAAAGTGCGAGCCGCCGCGAAGAGATACATCCTCATGAAAATAGGGGAAGGGTGGAAGAGCGGAGGGGGTCGTCTATACGACGCACAAAATGGAGATGGGACGTTGCCTCTGCAGCGCTTGATCGATAGCCCTCCGGACGCGTGGAGCCAAATGACTCGGGCAACGTTTGTCCATTATAGAAGGGGTCCGAGGGGACAGGTAAGTTTTTAAATTATAGTTTAGATATAGTTGAAATAACTTTATAGTTGAAATATAGTTTAAACTTTACATTTTGTTTGCTCCTCCTTGCAGGCGCTGTTGCAGAGGAACACCAGAAGCAGGCAACAGCAGAGGGTCAATCACACGGCAGGAACAAAGACGTTTGCTGTGACCTACAGTGAGATGGTATGTTGCAAGTTAAATTAATTTATGGTTTAAATGATGATTGTTTTATTTTTGAAATATCAAAATTTATATTCTTTTAATTGTTTCAACAAGAAAAGGCTCGGCAGGAAAACTGTCAGACGGACTATGGGGAGCTGTTCACACGCACGCATAGACACCGTGATGGGACTCCGACCTCGGAGGCGGCAGAGGAGATAATAGTAAGCTACATAAAATTTAATTACTTTTTTTAATACATTTAAAGTTAATAAAATTGTTTCATTAATGTTTTATGACAACTGTGCGTCAGGCCTGAATTGAGAAGAGTCAGGCAGATCTGCGAGCGTCGCAGCCTCCAGAGTCACAGGGGTCTATGGATCCTACATAAAATTCCTACTGAACTTATATCCTACACAATTTCATGTTTTGAACACAATGGAACCAAAATGGACAAATTCCAGATCCTCAGGTCTGCCCTATACCCAACCATAACCATGATCATCATCATTTTGTAATTTTTACTTTGCAAACACCCTAATTTCGGTTCCTAACCACATTTTATCTTGTTATTTAGACCATATACATACCTTAGCTCCTTGTGGTCAATTGGGCAGAACCTCCCCTTAGGGTTCTAGCCACCAAATTTCCAAGAAGATCACACAAAACCACCAACCAGTTCAGAATATCACAAGAGAGCATAGAATCACTCATCTTGAGCTTTGTTTGATGTTTTGTTGCTAGAACTCCTTCCTTCTTGGTTCTTTTAGAGATTTCGGCCAACACTCTAAGAAGCCATATGAGAGTGTTTCAAGGGTTAGGAAGTTGGAGGAGGGAAGAACTAGAGAAGATAAAACCATAACACTAGATCTTACCTTGGTTCTTCAAGCTTCTTCTTCTTCCTTTTCTTCCCCTTTACCTTTCAGTTGGAGCTCTCCTTGGAGTGTGTTGATGTGAGACCGAAATGAATGAGTAAGGAGAAGAGCAAAATCTGATTATGAGAGGGCCAAAGTCGGATTACCAAATTACCCTACAACTATGACGTATTTTCCAGTTTTCCTTTTTGGCATGCAATCCGACTTGAATGAAGAAACAGGAAGGTTTTAGTGAATTATTAAGAATCCAAGTCGGTTTAGGGAAGGTAAATGACCATTTTGCCCTTCAACCGTCGCGTATTTACCAATCGTGCCATTAGTTACAATTTAGTAAAAATCTAACTTTGAAAATTCATATCTTTTTGTACAAATATCTAATTATGATGATTCCAAAGGCTATGTGACCACTAAGAAGTCTATTGTCAATGAGATATGGTTCCAACTACAAAATATATTGGCTCTAACAATTAAGTCCAAACAATTATGTTCAAATAAAAAAAAGGGAAATGACAGAAAAATACTACTTGAACTTCAAAATCATGTTCCCCACAAGAGTAATGAGATTAACAAAAACAATAATGCAATTGACAACTCGTTTTAATGGGAAATCACCTATTTAGGATTTTGAAATTCAAGTGGCATTTTTTTAGGATTTTTCTCAAAAAAAAAAAAAAAAAAAAAAAAATCCAAACAAGAGTTCAAGCTTTAATGATTATATATAGGGAAATTAACTAGGCAGTCCTTATAGTTTCATCCCATTTTAAATTAGGTCCCACTAGTTTTATTTCTTTTAATTGGATCCTCATAGTTTACTCTATTAAGCCGTAGGTCCTTTTGTTAATAAATGGGATGAAACTATAAGGCCTACCTAATTATTTTTCCCTTATATACATTTGCTCTAGTTTAACTCAAGAGATATTTATTTAATTTTAATTTAATGTTATTTATCGTCAAAATGTTTATTATAAGCTTTTGAGACGGAGAAAATTAAATTCTTCCTTTCTTGAATTATTGAACCTGTTTTCATAAAATAATTTGAAGTAAATAATATACCCAATTTAATGAATTTAAAGAGACCAATATTTTCTAGCTCAAAAAAAAAAAGAGTGACCAATACTTTGAAATGAAACCAAAATTCCAACGGCATTCTATTTTGAAAAACATTTGGCATGTTTGATATGATTTTAGGAGAGTTCGATCGGACTTATGTATGGTTTGAATTAGACTTATGGAAAAATGCATGTTTGGGTAAGAAGTTGTTCCAATTAGACTTAAGGAACAAAAGTAACTTATTTGAAAAGTTACTTTGAGGAGCTTTTATTCCAATCGGACTTATGACTAAGATCATGAGATATTTTCCTTAAATATATTTTTAGTACTATTCAAGTATCTTAAAAAATATTTTAGGGAATTGACTAGTACTAAAAATAATTTTTTCAAGATCATGAAATATTTTTTCAGTATCCTGAAGTATATTTTTAGTACCATTCAGTACCCTAAAAAATATTTTATGGTACTGGTACTAAACATAATTTTTTCAAGATCATAAAATAATTTTTCAAGATCATGAAGTATTTTTTTAAGACCGTTCAGTATTCTGAAATATATTTTTAGTTTGAGTTTGTACCCTAAAAAATATTTCAGATTGATTATAAGTTTAAATCACAAAAACTACTTATGCTAACATCAATCCAAACATAAATTACATTTTACAATCTGACTTTTATCCAAATCAAATTGACTATAAGTCATTTTTCCTACCAATCCCAAAAGCCTTTATAAAATAAGCATTCATTACGCTTGGGTTTCCCAGATTTTGTCATGATTTTCCAAATTTCTCTGGGAAGTAATGCTTTGCAAAATATTCTTTCTTTGCCTAAAATTCATTTCACAGGTTTTGAAGCTCATGTATCAAGCTCTTGTTACTGCTCCGTACCATCGAAATGTTTGGGCTAAAATCGGGAGGACTGTGACCCCATTCATCCACCGCCATGCTCCGGCGTTGAATACTCCTTTATCGGCGGTCCAAAGATGGTGGTTCAGGTAGAAGACGCTTGGGAAGATACACAGGCCATTTGAAATGTTACTCATTCTCATCTTCAAATAGAAGGGACTCCATATCAATGACTTTGTAGCCAGTAGAACTGAAGCTTGGATAATGATCTATTGATGAAGATTTTAATTTTGTGAGTTGTGTGTCTCCTCTTCAAAAGCTTAGGCTTTTTAGGATTTTGACGTCAATGTGATGAAAATCTGATTTGGATTTTCACGTGTTGCTGAGAACCTGTATAACAATATTTGTGTTGTTTAAATGCTTTTTAAAGTTCACATTGAAAGCAGAGTACTTGCTCTGTAATTGTTGATGCCCCTGCCTTTCATAAATTTGATTTGACCAAGTACATAGATAGATTAAGTTTCAAATTGATTATTTGTTTTAAAGTTACTTTTGCTGTAAAAACCACCAAAATCGATTTTGATGAAAGCAGTAACTACCTAATTAAATAAGAAACTATGAGTTTGATGGTCTTTAACTTTAAATTAATTATAGAAAGCGAGGTTTAAAAAACACAAATAAAAAGTGAAAATTCATCTGGAATTGAACAAGAAATCTGTTAGAACTTAGAATACATATGGAGATATGTGTGACACATGACACTTTGGGCATCATCGTTCAAATAATGAGAATTCAAAATGATGATTTCTGAGTTCTAATCACAAGTCGGATGCTTCTATCCTCTTGGAAAATAAAAACGAAGGAAAAATGGACTAAAAGAAAGAACAAAAGATACAACAATGTCCAATGTCAGATGCCTTAAAAACTCTGCTTATATTGCTTCCAAAATGCGCTTCTATTTCAGAATTCACCATGCTATTACAGACTTCTTCACCCTCATTTTCTATCAGCGTGCTGTCTTTAAATTAATGATAAACCATTAATCCCACTGTTGGAAATAAATTTTCTGTTCTACCTCCAGATCCCTTTTGTCCATGGGCATCATAATTCTCTTGATACAATATTCTATATAAGTTGAGATTCACACACTGTTAGAAGTTTCTCTTTAACTGCGGCCGAAAGTACAACTTCAATACTTTGAGCTCCTCGCCATCTAGCAATAACATACAATTAAAGCATGTCAACACAGCAATAACATTAGTTGGGACAGCAGCAGCTAGAACTGGGTTTGGCAGGATAATTATATTCTGCCTTCAAGTGTTCTAATCCTTTCTATATTCATTTATTTCATTCCCCAAATGCACTATCAGTAATGAAGTTGCCGCTATTCGTCCATGTGATTCCATGAATATTGTTGAGATTGAAGGATCACATTGAGACACATGAGAAATACTCTAAATATTATTGATCCTTAAGAATAAAAGAGAGTACAAAGAGGCCTTTATATAGGCAAACTAATAAGTTAACCGTAAACTCTAATTATATGGATCTACCGTAATCCCTAATTATATGGATCTAACTGTAATCCCTAATATATTTCCTAACACTCCTCCTCAAGCCAGAAGCAGATTGCACATGCAGCAACTGATGATCTTCAAGAAAATAATTATCCATAGCTAGAACTCAAACAAGGTAATAATCCACCAGCTTCACCAGGAGCTTGAACAATAAAGAGAAAACCAAGTCAAAGTAGAAGCTGTAACAACGAACGGGGACCAAACAGTACTCCAAGCATCTCACCAAAGACAAACATTGAATGGTCTCATAAGGGACCAAACGATACTCCAAATGTCTCACTAGAGACAAACACCAAACAGCCTCACCTGAGACCAAACAATACTACAAACGTCTCACCAGAGACAAACACCAAACGGTCTCACTAGAGACCAAGCAATACTCCAAACGTCTCACCAGAGACAAACACCAAACGAAACACCTCACTGGAGGCAAAGAACAAATATGTCACACAAGGACCTCAAACAACAAATAATTGCCAAACACCTCACCTGAGGCAAAGAAGGAAAAAGTCACACAAGGACCACCAAACAGAAATAATTGCCAAACACCTCACTGCAATTGAACCCAGTATCACAACGCAACCTTCAAAGTAGAAACCGGCCCACATATACCGGGAATGAAGGCTCGACGTCGGAGAATGAAGAATAACCAGAAAATAAAGGCAGCAGCCAAAGAGCCCCTTGAAACCAAAGAGAACAACAACCAAACACTCAATACCTCATATTGGACTAAACGAAAACATAAAACTGGAGCACAAAACTACCAAGGCAAGCTGGACTCAGAGACGGACGCCGAAGGAAGGAAGTCAACATCAGAACGTGCCATCACACGCCGGGAAGGTGTGCCACTGGACTCAAACACGCGACGCTGGAGAAGGAAGTCGACATCGAAACGTGCCATCACGCGCCGAGAAGGCGTGCTGTCGACGAACTCAGGGAATTAGATCGGAACCCTAGAGCTTTGATACCATGTTGAGATTGAAGGATCACATTGATATTGAGGCACATGAGAAATACTCTAAATATTATTGATCCTTAAGAATAACAGAGAGTACAAAGATGCCTTTACATAAGCAAACCAATAAGCTAACCGTAAAATCTAATTATATGGATCTACCGTAATCCCTAATTATATGGATCTAACTATAATTCCTAATATATTTCTTAACAAATATAATATAATGAAGCCAAGTAAGAAGTTAGATGACAAATTAAGCCTGGCATGTCTTCATCCACAAACTCCCTCCCTCCACCACCTCCATTGGAAGCAATTTCCTCAGAAGCAACATTCCAGTTATAGCCATCCCTAGGTGCAACCACATTTAACTATTGCCATCCAAAAAACAAGCGCGCATAGATCAAACTGGAAAATACTGCAATTGAACAGAGAAACCAACAAAAACAAGAAAATCTTATGCAATCGTGCACAGATCAAACTGAAAAATACTGCAATTGAACAGAGAAACCAACAAAAACAAGAAAATCTTACGCAACGGTACATTCTCTTCAATAGATCGGAAAAATAAGAAAATATTTGAGGGAGCTTGTCGACAACCAAGTGACCATCCCACCCCAATGAGCCGCTGGGAACGATCTTCTGCGGTCAAGAGGAGCCATCGAGATGGGTCAACTTAGCCAATAATCACGCTCTGGTCATCCGGTCATGAATCATCAACCAAATTTTGGTTCTTGTCTTATTGAAACTCAAGGACACAGATGTATGAGCCTATAGAACAGATCCTGTTCAAGTAAGGTCGTGCGGTTTCCTTTGAGTTCCCCAGCTTATATCTTTTTGTTTTGGTGGTGTTGTAGACGATGTGGGAGTTCAGGTTAGGGTCGTTAGTTTCTACTTTCTGATTTCTCGGGCTGGTTCAGCCCGTCCGGCCCTATTTCTCATTCCACAATACCCCTCTTTCTCATCCCATATGCTTTGATACAATGATGAATTTCTGATTATCTGAACTTCTGAATTCAAATGTTATAGAATGAAAAGGAATTACATATATACGGAAGGAAAGAAGACAAAACTCCAATCTTCTCTTTGAAAACTCAGCCAATATTTTAGCATTAGTAATGGATTCATAATGATTATGTCTGACTTGGCAACATAAGAGAATAGACTAATAGTTAAATGACAAAAAGTAATATCTCGGTTATTTTTCTCGCTTATGTTTCTTCCCGTGTTGTTTCAGAATTTTATGTGGATTTTGGAGGGAGAAGTTGTGCCTTTTCATTTCATGTATTCAAATTTCTTGATTTAAGCACATCTGATGCAAAATACTGGTTGGCAGTGGGTTGCAGGTGCCTTACTTATCGTGATTGGTGTATTCATACTAAGTGTTCTGATGTAGAACACAGATGTCTAGCTTTAGGCAAGCTAGTAAGTCGATGTAGGATCTTTAGTCTTCTCTTAGATATCTATGGACGAGATATCCAGATAGATAGGAGATCACAGAGCTTAAACACAAGGGCCTTCACCCAAAGGCGTGGGGTGTGTGTTCTGTGTATGCAATATGATAAGTAGGTTCAGAGAGAATGTCTGTGTGTACCGTGCACCTGTTGGATTCTTCCTATTTATACGGAAGCATCCCGGCGATCGATTGGCAACTTTCCCCGCCTTTCTCTTCGGCATGTTCTTCCCCCATCATTCATGAAGGTGGGGGTCGTGGGATCCCGTGGTTGTGGGATCATGGGATCCCGCGGTTACAAGATCATGGGATCACTGGATCGTGGATCCAGTAGAAGCACATTGATGGGCCTTATCTTCCGAGGCTCATTTACATCGGTCCATAACAGTTGCCCCCAAGCTCGGTTGTTCAGGTTCCTGATCGGCCGAGTTGATTTTATTGTGGAAGGTTTTGCCGCCACGCCCGACTTTTGGAATCGAGTAACCTTCGAACCTTTAGCCTATGAGTGCCCGACTTTGTACTCGGGTGTTCACTTTATACTCGGACGAGTTGCACATCTCAACTCTCGCCATGGCGATCAGCTAATTTGACTGAGCGCCTTTTCATTTATCCGTGTAGCAGCGGATAACCTCTACTTTGATGCCTGCAGTCACACGTCCTCAAACGCCGCCTTCGGTTATCGTGCCCATTAATGGCCCCTGTCGTTTCACGTCATTTGACCTATCTGTCATGATTGCTTTGGGGTTTACTCCTCATAATTGTCACGACGGTAGGCGTTTCGGATTCCTTGGCTTTATTTTGCCTATATATTGCTTGCAAATTTGGTCTCATTCTTTACGCATCTATTGCTGCATTTGAAGAGCTTGAAAGAGAACCCATTTGCAACATCTTCATTTTCTGTTCGTCTTACTCCAAACGTAGTTCCATCCTTTTCCTTTCAGGTACTTTCTTTGACCTTTCGTTCGTACTCTTCGGTTTGAACTGTATACCATTCTTCTTCTATAGTGTTTTCCGATTTGGGGATTTCTCTATTCATCAGTTTTCTGGGTTTTCGGGGTGTTCTGAGTTTAGCGTTTATAAGGTTGCTTGCCTATAACCTCTTGTGGTTTATAAAGATGGATCCCGATCCCGAGATGCTAGTAGACATGTATGGTAGACCTATCCCGGAGGAAGATAGGGAAATTCTTAAAAACACCCCCGGGTACGGCCAAACAAATGGCTATGGTCCCTTCTTCCCTACGAAGAAGAATGGATGGCAAGATTACTTGGCCCCACTCGGGAGTGGCTCCTCTCGGGGAAGTGGTTCTTCTCGGGGAGGTGGGAGAATTAGAGATATCCAAGATTTCCCATCACCGATTTTGTCTGCCGCAAGTACACCGGCTTTGTCTTTGGCAACGTCTTCTTCGACGTCCGTGGCTGATAACCGCCAATCGTATTCCGAGGTTGCAATCCTTGCGACAATTGCCGTGATAAGGCGATAGAGCTAGTCCGTCTTGGCCAAGATAGAGACACTGATTTATTAATGGACAGATGTCGCTGTCTCCTCATTCCTCAAACGACTTTGGCTGTTGCTTCCCAGATTCCTCCCATTCCTTTGTTTTACGATACTCGTCTTCACAATCCTGTTATGTCAGGTATACTTCATGATTCTGATTCTTCCTTTGCTTTTTGTTTATTATAGGTATTAGATGTCTTCCCCCTCTCACACGTCTCATCAATCCGAGACCATAGACCGCCCTTCAGGGCCTTCTCGGATGACGTCGGCTAAGGAATACGTCATTAGCAGTGCTGTAACCAGAGTGCGGAATAGAATGCCCGCGAAAGAGCTTGATCGAATCATCCGAGATGGCCCGGGGTACAATGTAGTTTTTCATTCTGTGAACGAATCAGTGGCTTCATGTCGGTTATCTGATACGGGCAGCCATTTCTTTTATTTTTATCGGGATGTGATTACCTGACTCAGCATTTCTTTTACATTTTCCGATTTTCAAATGTGCCTACTCCGCCACCTGCACCTGGCTCCTTCGCAACTACATCCGAACGGATGGGCCTTTGCCTCAACTTTTGAAAATTATTGCACGAAACACGAACTCAAGTGTTCCGTACACGTGTTTTGTAGCTTTTTTTCACCTTTAGAGATCAATCTGATGGTGGAGGAGGAGAAGATGTGGTATGGATGGACGTCTCTCCGCGCTTGTCACGGATGTAAATTTTTAAAGCCGTTCACTGATTCGTGGAAATGGTTTAAAACTTCCTGTTTTAAAGTAGTTGCCAAAGCCGGGGAGGTACCTTGGTTTCTTCAGAGAAGCCCGTTCGGGGGCATTGAAGAGCGCTTTCCTCTATACTGGGGTGAAAGTCATCATAATTTTCATTCCAAGGATTTCTTACCTGCC
Organism: Acacia melanoxylon; assembly: GCA_019022615.1. NCBI lineage: Eukaryota > Viridiplantae > Streptophyta > Magnoliopsida > Fabales > Fabaceae > Acacia > Acacia melanoxylon. The sequence goes on along the minus strand of JAFJYJ010000020.1, from coordinate 9,033,347 downwards.
CCTTCGCAGCGTTCTGACTCCGAGGAAGAAGCCATTGTTACCTTAACCACTCTTGCCAGTAAAAAGGGGGATTTGGTTGACTCGGCCGAGTATATTAACAAATCAAAACCCGTTTTGGGTATGATATTTCTTGTTCTCGTCAATTTTTGTTGTATTTGGTCAGATTCGTGATGCTTTTTGCTCTTCTTTTCAGGTGGTCAAATGGGCAAAAGGCCCGATTACCTTGACGTGACTTGCCGTCGGGAGATAGTCCATACCCCCACGGGTGGAAAACGAGCACTTCCGAGTGGAGAGCCCAGCATTCCCCCCATTACCAAGAAGGCAAAAACTTCCAAGAAGAAGAAAGCTGTTGTCCCATCTTCTTTAGTTCCCGATCCTTCAGTTCCCGAGCCAGAGACTCAAGGTGTGCCCTCGGGGTCTGGTTCTGGTCCAGGAGTCCGACTTCCTGCTTCTTTTCTCTGGGGCGGCCGTTTTCCTCCTGGCCTTCGCAAAGCTCGCATCCTCCCTCAAACTTTTTTATGGGAAGAGGCTTGCCGACTCGAGAAGGACGAGCTTTTGGAGCTGGCGAGCGTCAATTTAAAGAATGCGGGCCTATGTGAACTTGTTGCCCATCTGAAGGAGAAAGTCGGCCTCTGTGAAGAAGAGATGGATTTGCTTGAGGAGGAGAAGAAGAAGGTCGAGGAGCGGTTGACCCAAGCGCTGGAGGACTTGGAGTTGGCAAAGGGCCAGAAGGAGAGCTTGGATGAGGAGCTTGGACGCACCCGTGATGCCTTAACAAGGCCGAATCCGAGATTACCCGGAGGGCCGCAGATTCACAAAGAGGACTTGGAGGCCATGAGCCATCAAAAAACAATGATTTCGGCCCTAGAGTCCGAGTTGGCGTCCTGCAAGAACGCGGCGTCCTCCGAGCTGGCTTTGTACAAGGATGCTCTCTTTGTCTCCGAAGCCGATGTTGCCAAGCTGAAGAATGGTGTCTTGGATGCTTTTGCGAATGCCCTGGAACAGGTTCAATTTTTGAACCCAACGGTGACATTGAATTTGGAAGGGGCGCACATGAACGCCTATGTTGACGACGGGAAATTTTTCCCTGCTCCTTCTCCAGCTATTGGCTCACCTGCTCCTAGCTCCGTGGTGGTTCCAGAAGTTGATGGGGAAGACCAGTCTCCTCCCCACAACTGATTTCCAGAATGCCTTCGTACTTTTTGTTTATAGTTCTGCCCGATTGGACCTTTGTAATGAAGTTCTAGCCCGATTGGGCCCTTGTAATGAACGAGTTAATACAACCTTTACTTCTTTCGGATTGTCTCCTTTACTCAATTTGCGTTTATTGCTTTACTTGCTTCTCTGCCTTTTTCTCTTTAACTGTAGTCGGGGTCCGACGTGATCAGCGTCGGAGGCCTCTCCTCTCCGAGTCATTTTAGATTCGGGATACATTTTTCTTTATCGGCTTTGCCGTAATGACACGTTTCGCGTAATCGGGCTTCCGCCCTGAATCGCTCATGCCTTGTATTGATACTCTCCTTGTCTTTCGAGACTTGGGGTATGCTTCATTGTCGGCCTCGCTGTAATGGCATGTTTCACGTAATCGGGCTTTTGCCCTGAATCGCTCAGGCCTTGTTTTGATACTCTCCTTGTCTTTCGAGACTTGGGGTATGCTTCATTGTCGGCCTCGCTGTAATGGCCTGTTTCGCGTAATCGGGCTTTTGCCCTGAATCGCTCAGGCCTTGTTTTGATACTCTCCTTGTCTTTCGAGACTTGGGGTATGCTTCATTGTCGGCCTCGCTGTAATGGCCTGTTTCGCGTAATCGGGCTTTTGCCCTGAATCGCTCAGGACTTGTTTTGATACTCTCCTTGTCTTTTGAGACTTGGGGTAGGCTGTCCCGAGTTATACTCGGCTTCAAACTGCATGGGTGATGGAGTTTCGAACCTCCATTCATACCCGTTCAATGTTTCTGGCACCCGCTCAAATTGCAAAATAAGGGCTTTATGACCCTGCATTCTTTATTCCTTAATTTCAAGATGTTACATCCGATTTGATTCCCGCGGAACAATAGAAGATGTATTTGCGACTGGTTTTCCTGAAATTAGAGTCAAAATGTAAATGCGAAAAGCAGAAAACAATTGAAATTTTGGAATATAATTTTCCCGACTTCAACTATAGTATTTCTTAAGCTTGTCCGCGTTCCAAGTCTTTTTGATCGCCTTCCGCTCAAAGATTCCAGCACATAGGCTCCTTTTCCGAGTTCGTATGTAATACGATACGGTCCTTCCCAATTTGCGGCGAGTTTACCATCCCGAGCGTTCTTATTGCCAATGTCGGCCCTCCGGAGTACCAGGTCGCCTTTTAAGAACGAGCGTGGAATTACCTTCCTATTGTATCTCGAGGCGATGAGCTGCTTGGCGGCTAAATCCCGAAGGTGAGCTGTGGTTCTGACTTCATCAATGAGATCCATTTCCATTGCCAACTCCTGATCATTCCGCTCCTGCGATTGATGTAGCCTTCTCCATGAGGGTTCCCCGACTTCGACTGGGATCATTGCTTCGCATCCATAAGTGATTCTAAACGGGGTCTCGCCTGTTGATGTCTGAGAAGTAGTCCGATGTCCCCATAATACTGAATGTAAATGTTCAACCCAGTTACCCTCAACATCTTCCACACGTTTCTTCAGTCCGTCCACAATGACCTTGTTGGCTGCTTCGGCCTGCCCATTGGATTGTGGGTGTTCGACGGAGGCGAAATGGTGTTTACTCTCAAAGTCGGCCACTAACTGTTTAAAGTTCTTATCCACAAATTGGGTTCCATTGTCGGTTACCAACTCGACTGGTATTCCGAAGCGCGAAATAATGCTTCTCTTCAGGAATTTCTGCACATTTGCCGAGGTGATGGTGGCCAAAGGTTCCGCTTCAATCCATTTGGTAAAGTAATCCACCGCTACAATGAGCCACTTCAACTGCCCTTGCGCCGCCTTGAATGGCCCCAATAAGTCCATACCCCATTTATAGAACGGCCAAGGGGATGAAATCTGTGTCAACTCGGATGGAGGGGTCCATATTATCCTGCCGTGTTTCTGGCAGCTTTCACATTTCTGGACATGATCTTTCGCATCCCGGGCCATAGTAGGCCAATAGTACCCAGCTCGTATTGCTTTTCGAGCCAACGCCTTTGCGCCAATGTGCTGTCCGTTTATCCCTTGATGGATTTCTGCGAGTACGTATTGGGCTTCAAGGCGGTCAAGACACTTAGCCATCGGAGAGTGTAGACCTCTTCAATATAATTGGTCGCCCATCATTGAATAAGTGGCTGTTGTTCTAATAAGTCTCTTTGCTTCCGCCGCGTCTTCTGGAATGATCCCCCTTTCCAGATAATCGGCAATCAACTTCCTCCAATCGCGATTATCTGAAATAAGCATGATGCAACTCGGCTCCTGCAGATTATGTTGTATCACGGTCCAAGGCTTCCCGACTCTTAGTGCTAGCGAGTTTAGATAGAACATCAGCTCTTACATTTTCGGTTCGAGGAATGTGCTCAATTTCCACATTATCGAACTCGGCGATAATATTCTTTACTTTTTGCAAGTATTTTGCTAACAACGGGCCTTTGGCTTGATAGGTTCCTTGTATCTGGGAAGCCACCAGTTGAGAATCAATTGCTAAATGTACCTGTTGAGCTCCATTCTCTTTTGCCTGTAGTAAACCTGCAATGAGGGCCTCATACTCGGCCTGATTGTTTGATGTCGGGAAATCCAGCCGCAGCGACAATTCCATTGCGACTCCTTCAGGGCTCTCTACGATGACTCCCGCGCCGCTTCCCTTAACGTTTGATGAGCCTTCTACAAATACCTTCCACAGCTCACTTTGCATTCCCTCCGTTCGAGTTGACGAGGTTTACTCCATTAAGAAATCAACCAGTGCCTGAGATTTAATTGCTTGCCGGGCTTCGTAGCTGATATCAAACTTAGACAATTGGATTGCCCAGCTTGTCATTCTACCGGCTAAGTCTGGCTTGTGTAGTACCTGACGTATGGGCTGATCAGTTCTGACTACGATAGAATGTCCATGAAAGTAATGGCGAAGTCGCCTTGCCGCAGTCAACAATGCAAAAGCCATTTTCTCCAACTTCTGATATCTTAATTCGGAACCTTGTAAAACCCGGCTTACAAAGTACACGGGTTTTTGCCCCTCCTTCAATTCTCGGACGAGAACGGCACTTACCGCTTCCTCTCCTACTGATAAGTATATGATCAAAATTTCTCCGGGTTCAGGTTTAGATAGTACTGGCGGAGATGCCAAGCATGACTTTATTTTTGCGAATGCCTCCTCACACTCCGAGTTCCATCCCTCTTGTGCCTCTTTCTTCAGGAGTTTGAAAAAAGGAAGTGACCTTTCAGCCGACTTAGGTAGAAATCTTGTCAACGTTGCTAATCGCCCTGTCAATTGTTGAACTTCTTTTTTGTTGACCGGAGCCTTCATTTCCAACACTGCTTTACATTTTTCTGGATTTGCCTCTATTCCCCGGTGGGTCAGTAAAAAACCCAAGAACTTACCCGATGGTACTCCGAATGCACATTTGGCTGGGTTCAGCCTGATCCGATGTTTTCGTAGTTTTTCAAATGTCTGTCGCAGATCATTGACGTGGTTGTTTTCTTCCTTCGATTTGACTATCATATCGTCAATATATACTTCCACATTACTCCCCAGCTGGCTTGCAAAAACCTTGGTCATCATCCTCTGATAAGTAGCTCCAGCATTTTTAAGGCCAAACGGCATCACGTTGTAGCAATAATTAGCGCTATTTGTGATGAAGGCCGTCTTTTCTTGATCAGCGGGATTCATTGCTATCTGGTTGTACCCCGAGTATGCGTCCATGAATGACAGGAGTTGAAAACCCGAGGATTTATCCACCAATTGATCTATGTTAGGCATTGGGAATGCGTCTTTTGGGCATACCTTGTTCAGATCTTTGTAATCCGTACAAACACGCCACTTCCCATTTGGTTTCGTGACCATAACCACGTTGGAGAGCCATGTCGTATATTGTATCTCCCTGATAAATCCGGCTTCGAGTAACTCCTTCACATGCGCTTCCAAGGCCTTGGACCGATCGGAGCCTTGCTTCCTCTTCTTTTGCGCCACGGGTGTCGAGCCGGGGTGAATTGCCAAACTATGGCAACAGAACTCAGGGTCCATACCTGGGATTTCAGAAGCCTTCCATGCAAATACATCTTTATTTTGAACTAGGAATTTTTCAATTTCCCTACGGATCTCGGGATCCAAACCTTTCCCGATTTTAGTAATTTTCTCGGGGTGTCTCCCAAGACATAGTCCTCCGAGTTCATCATTTGGTTCTACGCTCTTCGGATCTTGTCTTCCTCCCTCAAATCTAACTCCACAACCCGGACCGACCCGCTTCCTTCTCGATTCGCCTTTCTTGGAATTCTTATTACCTTTGACCGTGTCAAAGTAGCATTGCCGAGAATCCTTTTGGTTGCCCTTGACTGTAACCACTTTGTTCTTCTTGTTGATAAATTTCAGTCTCTGGTGATTTGAGGACACCACCATATTCTAGTCATGAATAGCGGATCGTCCTAGGATGATATTGTATGAAGAAGGGAAGTCGGCTACGACGAACCGAACCATCTCTGTCTTAAACGCCTCCTTGGTGCCTAGAGTGAGCTTGAGATCAATGAATCCCTTTGGACGGGTATCTTTACCGTTAAACCCCGTTAAGGTGGTCTTACAGGGCTTTAGCTCTTCGGAATCAAACCTCATGCGTTTGAACGCATCCCAAAGGATGATGTTAACGGCGCTGCCGTTATCCACAAAGATTTTCCTTACCCGGCAGTTCACCAATGTTCCGGTGATGACTAGGCCATCATGATGCCCTGGTATCACCTCATCTAGCTCTTCATCGGTGAACTCGAGTATTGGGACAGGAGTATGTGCAGATTCTCCCTTAAACTCGGGACGACTTCTTACAGAGAGGACCTCCTTCAAATACTTTTTTCTCTGACTGACCGAGTCTCCTCCTCCACCATAACCTCCGACTATGACATTACAGTCGTATTTTGATTCGGGAAATTCGTCATCCCGGCCTTGCCCTGGCTTCCTTTGCTCTCTTCTCCTCTTTTCGGGAGCCGGGCTCCTACTTCTGCCTTCTTGACGTTTGTTTTGCCGTCCTTGTGTTTGTATCACATAATGGCGTAGTTTTCCCTCCCGGATAAACTTTTCAATGGTATCGCGCAAGTCCCAGCACATGTCCGTCGTGTGGCCATGCTGATCATGGAACTCACAATGTCTGGATTTATCTAGAGTGTTTTCATTACGCATTGGCCGAGGTCGTTCCACCTTTTTCATCTCCGTCAAGGCGACTTCCTTCCATATTTGTGCTTGCGGTACCCTTAATGGGGCATATCTGTCGTATCTTCCCTCAGGCTTGTCTCTTCTTGGCTTATTATCCCTTGCATGTGCCCGAGTATCCCGCTGGTTCCTTCCGAATTGTTGCTTTTCTCTCGGAGGCGGGCTTCGCGCCTTACTTCGTGGCGCATGGGTCATGATGTCCATTTGCTCCAGCTCTATGTATTGTTTGCAACGATCTCTAAAATCGGACAGTGTTTTCGGCCGACGTTTCATTACTGACTTCTTAAGACGGGAATCTTTGTCTAAGCCTGAAATCACGCAATGCAAGTGCAACTCATCCTTCAACCCGGGAACATGTAAGGCCACGTCTTTGAAGCACTCTAAATATTTCTGCACTGTCTCTCCTGGCGATTGCCTGACCTGGTCGAGTTGGAACTCGATCTTTGGTTGCTTCCGACTTGTGGCGAAGTTCTGCAAGAATTTCTTTTCGAACTCCTTCATGTCCGTGATTGACTTCAGTGGTAAGGAGCTAAACCATATTAGAGCCGGACCTCGAAGTGTTCCAGCAAATAGTCGAGGGATCACCGGCCCAGTAAATCCTTTGTCATTGTTTGCCCGAGAATTCACTTCCTGATCCTGCTCAATTGGGTCTCCTCCGAGCTGTTTTAGGAATTTGATTTGTTCTTGCAGGGCTTGTATCTTTCGTGACCGCTCCTCGATGAGTTGTTCTTGCTCTTCACCGAGTATGGTTTCTTCCCTCTGGCATGCCTGTGAAGTTCCCGCCTTCTGAGATATGGAAACCTCATCCCTGCTGTGACCGACAACATTTTTGCCCTAATCCGAGTATGGTTTTCTACATGTTCGAAATGTCGCTCGAACATTCGCTTCCACTCTTCATTTCGACTATTCAACTCCTCCTTGAACGCTCGGGCATACTCCTCACGCAGTAGGCAATTGCGGGTTTCCATTGCCTCCATCCGATTATACATGGAGTCGAGTGCGGTTTGCATAATGCGAACGTCGGGGTCTACATTTTGGAACTCTAATGGATGTTACTGTGGTGGATTTTGCGGATTAATTTGCTGGATGACGACATTCCCGGGAGCAGGGGAATTTGTCGTGTCCGATGTCTCATACTCGGTTTCTACCATCACATTTTCTACTGCTGGGTTGGTAGAACGTTCCTGGGGTGATGTCGGCTCCTTGGGATTTTGCCCCGCTTCGTCTGGCAGTTGATCCTGCCGAGTTTCTATGTTTTTTCTTCTTGTATTCGCCATGCTCCTGGTTGAACCCGTAGCTTCGCGATGTGGGATTCGAAATTTACGGTCCCCACGGTCGGCGCCAATGTTCTAATGTAGAACACAGATGTCTAGCTTTAGGCAAGCTAGTAAGTCGATGTAGGATCTTTAGTCTTCTCTTAGATATCTATGGACGAGATATCCAGATAGATAGGAGATCACAGAGCTTAAACACAAGGGTCTTCACCCAAAGGAGTGGGGTGTGTGTTCTGTGTATGCAATATGATAAGTAGGTTCAGAGAGAATGTCTGTGTGTACCGTGTGTAATACCCGGATTTTAGTAAATCTGGAAGTTTTGAGATAAAGGAAATTAACGAATATTTTGATAAAGCAAAATCATGAGTTTAAAACTGTTATAGAAAATTGTTATAATTATAGAGTAAATTTTCAAAAAAGTTACGGAAAATCGATGAAACGAATGACTAAAAATGATATAATGGTGATAAAAACAAATCTAAAAATATTATGATAAATACGAAAGATCATGAAAAATTATGAGAAAAATATGGAAGTGTTATCCCTAGTTATGAGAATTTAATAAATTATTTCGTAGGAAATAACATGAAGAAAAGTTTAAAAAGCATTTCGGAACCATAAAGTAACTTTGATGGGGTAAACATTTTTAACATTTTACATAGGATATAAAATGACAATATCAAGATAGAAGGTTGTAAGATAACAATATACTAAAATTAGTAAAGATAAATATATGAAGAAACCTGATCCTAAAAGGATCACTAAACGAAGAAATTAGGTCTGATTAAGCCCTAACGGCGCAGGGGTAAAACGGGAATTTTTGGTAAAAAATATTATATTTTTTAAAAATGGAAAAAATTATAGAAAAATAAATAAATCTGAATTTTTAAAAGAGGGCCAAAATTCTAAGTATTTTTAATTAAAAAGAATTGTTTAAATAATTAAAATGATAATTAGAATAAAATAATAATATAATGCGGTGAGTCAGCATATAGATAGGCCGAGGGGAAAAGTGAGAAATAAATTACACAAGTAAACCAGAGGTAAAAGTCTTTTCAGACTGATCAAATTAAGAACAAGTGAAATTTTACACGAAGAAAGAATTTACCAGGTGTTGTTTCCGCAACCGAAAACCCTAATTCCTAATAAGACGGAAAGCTGATCAGATAGATTAGAGTCAGATAGGCAAAGTGAGAACCTATAGAAACAATTGTGTGTTTTCAAACACGGGATTAAGTTAGGCAACAACCGGACGTTTTACGACTCGGCGAATTGTTGTCCGTAAGTTGGTTCTATCGGAAGCGGTTTAGAATCGGGACGCGTTTGTCCGAATATCTTCCGACGCACCGGAGAATACCTGGATATGATCAAAAAGAGGATCCAAATTGATAATATGAAAGAGGATGAAAAGACCTTCAAAGTTACACGCTCGCATTTTTGAGTTTTTACGCAAAATCGCGCGAAACGGACACCGACGGGTAACTTTATCGGGCCGGAGGCCATAAAGCAAGATGACAACTCATCCTTTGACTTTTGGGGGACCAAGAGGTCGGTTTTGACCATGGATGGCCAAGATTCCTTTGTCCTCAAAAATGTGATCCAACGGCCGGAATCCGATCTGAAGACTTTTGTGGAAATTCCCACCTTGTCCCTATTTTTCCCTATAAATAGCAAGCTCTCTTGCTCTTATTCTTCACACCAAATCCGAATCCTAGAGGGATGTTCTAGAGAGAGAAGCTCTGGAAAAATTCTGCCTTAGCTCCGAGTAAGTTCTTCTGTCCTTAGTTTTTAGTTTCCGTAGTTCTTTCGGTAGTTATAGTAGAACCTGTTGTTTTGATCAAGGAAGTTTCGAATATATTCCTATACTTGTTTTTAAGCCTCATTGCATTGAAAGATTCCTGACGAGGTAAAAACATAGTGGGGATAATTTTGAAATGGAATAAGGTCAAAGTAACGAAGTTACGCGAAATTCGCAAATAGGGGTACTAGGGGCAAAATAGTAATTTTCGCCCAAATGGCCTGTTATGATGCCAAATTTTGATAAACATTGTCCTTATAGGATATCTGAACTAATCGAGCATTGTTGCGCCATTTGTCATACCGCTGTTTTTTCCCGCTTGTCGAATTTCACGTTTTTAAAAGTTAAAGTTGTTGTACCGCCAAAAGGTACGTTCGCGTCTTTGTAACACTAGCTCTAATGTTTATTATATGATTGTATGTGATTGTTGTGTAGTAGTGTACGAGGTTATGCTATATACACGGTATGTTACATACGAGGTTATGTCACATACGAGGTTATTATTGTTGTATCATACGAGGTTATGTTACATACGTGGTTATTATCTTGTATACGTGGTTACGTGTTTTTAATCATACATCTGTTATGGACTGTTGTATTGATTGCTTTGTTGTCGTGTATATGTAGTCGTATTTAAGCATGAGGTTAATCATACATTTTGAGATCCAAATTGTAATTGGATCTCGGCTCTTATCATAGCGTCGGAGTTCGGGAACCGAGAACCGAGGAGAGAGAAAGGCGACGGGCCGCACGAGACCAGTGAAGACTTTCTTCGGGTGTTATTCATTTTGAAAACTCTCGGTCAATGTATCGTTTCTGTAAATCAGCCAGACTTACGGCATTTATAAATATATGTATCAGTTACTCAATCGCTCCAATGCTCTACTCTGATGAAAAAAAAAATTATACTGCTTTTGAAAATGGGATGTTACACCGTGCACCTGTTGGATTCTTCCTATTTATAAAGGAAGCATCCTGGCAGTCAGTTGGCAGCTTTCCTGCCTTTCTCTTCAGCATGTTCTTCCCCCATCATTCATGAAGGTGGGGGTCGTGAGATCCCGTGGTTGTGGGATCATGGGATCCCGCGGTTACAGGATCATGGGATCACTGGATCGTGGATCCAGTAGAAGCACATTGATGGGCCTTATCTTCCAAGGCCCATTTACATCGGTCCATAACACTAAGCAAGTCAGGTATTGAGAAGGTTAGAACTGACTAGACTTTATGATTCAGTGCAATTCTTCCTCGCTTGACATTATCTGACAAGATGGATAGCATCTCATTGGAAGTCTATGTCATAAAACAATATGAAATATGAGGACAAGTCTGTTTATATCGCCTTCATGACAGTCTGCTCCTTAGAATCAGATTTCCTGAATTCCAGTTTCTTGAACAAACCCTAAGACAAGATTTTGATTCACGTTGTCCGTGAAGATCATTGTGATTGGAGAAGCCACCCATGTGGATCATTTATAAAGGATGCAGCATCTTGTAAAATTAGAGTGGGGGATAAAGTGTGTCAAAAGCCCCATCACGTTTAATTCCCAGAATTAACTCATTTGTTCGCCCAGTCTTAAAATGTTTGATTTATCTTCCCTGTTTTTACATACTAAACTATTCCTAGTCAATACTTTTCTCTCCGACTTATATAAAAAGTGAATTTCAGCCACTTGTCAAAACAAACAAGAAAAAAACACCATAAGCTCCTTTTCTTCATGGATTCATGCTGGGTTTTCTCAAGAATATCATCAGTTGATTCGTGCTACCCATAGAATTTTTATAGGAAGAGTTTGTTGAATCCTGAGAGACATAAATCTCTTGGTAGATGATGAAGTATATCATTTAGGATAATAAACTTGTTCACGTGTTAGTTTCCTCTGTTATCAACAATGTGAAGGTAGTGCAACAAGTCCAATGACAAGTAAAGAAAAATGGGTCACACCTGCATTTGGTTTTACAATTCATGATAGGCAATTTGATCAATCTTCTCGTGGGATCTATTGGATGGTATGGATGTGTTTGTTGCAGTTGAAGCCTTCATTCAAGAAAAAACTGAAGTAGTCATGGAGAGAAAGATCTAACCTATCCACTAAAAAGAAAAAAAACAAAAACAAAGATCTTACCTGATTGATCCGGCCAATGACCCTATGACTTAGTGACATATAAAATGAGGTAAAAATCTTATCAATCTAAATAAAAAAATCATATCAATTCTATTAGAAAGAAAACAACTTTAAGAAAACAATCGCAATGTCAACTAGTAGGTGATACAGTTAACTACTTGAAGAACTCCATAACCCAGAAATTACGAACAAAACACTGGAATTGAACACCCTTAAATCCAGCCGCTTTTGCAAGGTTGAAAAAATCTTGATGGGTTCGAAGTCTTCCACCAGCAGCACCTTGAGCCATCATGAACACATCAATTTGGAAGTTGCACTTTGCAGAAGCAGAGGCCTGAGGCCGCATATCACATATCACTGATTCCATTGCAATCACCTTCCCATCTTCTGGAATGGACTTGTAGCAATTCTTCAATAGCTTCAAGCACTTTTTGTCATTCCAATCATGAAGAATCCACTGCAATATTTTGTGTACATCTTTAGAGTTTTGTTTTTAAAAAAAAAATTTGATACATATTAAATTTTGACCAGTCTAATAAGCAAGTATTTCTTGACTCAAGAAAATAAAATATTTAATTGGATTAAGATTTATCCAAATGTAAGCAAATAAATATAACATGTTAGAAGTTGTTAATCCATAAAGATGATAGCAAACATTATGTGCTCAAGTCCACTAAATATCAAGTGTGATGTGTTATGAAGTTTTGCGGGAAAAGTAAAATCAGTTGTTTTTTTGCCATGGAGTAAAATAAGTTTTTTTACCTTCATGAAAATGGCATCCCCCTTGGGTATAGCCTCAAACATATCTCCAGCCACGTGTTGAACACCTGTAACAGTAATTGAAAATTATAATTATTAATTATTAGTTAATCATAAGGATTAGTGATTGGTCATTGATGATCTAATTAATTATAAGAGAATTTTTAAATAGATCTTTTGATCCAAATTACACTTCAACTTTAAATAGTTGAGTTTCAATTCAGGATTGAAGAAGATAACAATAAAAATAAAAATTGTGAACTGTTATAAATATGTAGAGCAAAGTAATATGAAATCTGTATTTATTCATTTACCGAAAGGGTTTATATATACACAAGGAATGAGCCCTAGCATTCATCGCTCTTAACTATAGTATCTAATATAATCCCTAGCATTTATGACTCTTAACTATAGTATCTAATGTAATCCTTGATTTATATATATTTACTAACACTCCCCCTCAAGTCAGAGCGTAAATGTTAATCAGGCCCAACTTGTTACAAAAATAGTCAACACGAGTCTCATTCAAGGCCTTAGTCAGAAAATCGGCCAATTGGTCGTTAGACCGCACATGCCCTATAGAAATAAAGTTCTCCTTGATTTTATCCCGTACAAAGTGACAATCAATTTCAATGTGTTTCGTAAGTTCATGAAACACAGAGTTTGAGGCAATGTGTAGAGTAGCTTTAGTGTCACGCCACAGTTTCACAGGCAATGATGTGGCAAGCCTAACCTCCTTCATTAACTGGTGAATCCATACAATTTCCTGTACAAACTGAGCCATGGCTCTATACTCAGCTTTAGCACTCGACTGAGAAACCACATCTTGCTTCTTACTCCTCCAGGATACTAAATTTCTACCCACAAACACACAATATCCTGTGGTGGATCTTCTGGTAGCCTTTGACCTCACATGATCTGCATCACAAAAGCATTCAATTTTGTTGTAGCCAAGATTTGTATAGAGTATACCAAGACCAGGTGAGCCCTTTAAGTAATGTAAGACATACTCCAAAGCTTCCCACCGAGCTACAATTGGTGTAGTCATGAATTGGCTAAGCACACTAACTGGAAAAGTCACATCTGGGCAAGTCACTGTGAGATAGTTCAATTTTCCAATTAATATACGATATCTCTCAGGATAGGCAAACGACTTGATCTTTTCCTGGTCAACTTTCTTTCTCACATCCTCAGGTAGCTCATCAAACGTATGTTGTCATCAATGTCCAAGAAAAGGATTAGGAATCATAGGAAAGCTACTCGGTGCTGCTCCGAGTTTCCTAGTGTCTTTTAACAGATCAAGAATATATTTCCTCTATGTCAAAAGGTTGCCTTTCTTACTTCTCATAACCTCTATCCCAAGAAAGAAATCCTTTGTTTGAAAATGAGAATTAAGAAAAGCCTTAAGTGATGAGATTCTTGAAGCATTACTACCCGTAATAACAATATCATCAATATATATCACTAAAAGAATCATGTCAGAATCTGTTTGCTAATAAAATACATAATGGTCACACTTACTCTGACTCAGACCAAACTTCTTAACCACAGAGCTAAACCTGTCAAACCAAGCACGAGGGCTTTGCTTCAAGCCATATAAAGATTTTTGAAGATGACATACCTTCCCACACTCCCCTTGAGAAACAAAACCAAGTGGTTGCTCCATGTATACTTCCTCAAGGAGATCACCATTCAAGAACGCATTCTTAACATCCAACTAATGAAGATCCCGAGCATAATTGGCTGCCATAGAAATGAAGAGGCGAATAGAGGACAGTTTTGCCACATGAGAGAAGGTTTCCGAACAGTTAACACCATAGGTCTAAGCATATCCCTTAACAACCAGTTGAGCTTTCAAACGTTCCAAGGTGCCATCAACTTTTGTTTTAACCGTGAACACCTACTTACACATGATAGCCTTCTTTTCAAGAGGTAAATCAACGAAAGTCTGGGTACCTACCTTATCAAGGCCATCATTTCTTCTTCCATTGCAGCACGCCAACCAAGATGGGCTAAGGCTTGTTGGAGAGTAGTGAGGATGGTGAGAGAGTCTAAGGATGCTATGAAGGAACATGATGGAGGAGACAAATAGGTATAAGAAACAAAGGAAGAGATATGATAGGTTCAAGTACGTTTACCTTTGTGTAAGGCAATGGGCAAATCGTTGGAACTATCAGGCATTGGTTCTGGTTCAAAGGCAAGAGCAGAAGGATAAGGAGTATCAAAAATATTAGGTATTATTGCTGGTTCAAAAGTAGAAGCGAAAGTAGCAGGAGTATCAAGAGCGTCATGCACTATTTCTGGTTGAGAGACAGGAGAGGGGGGAACCAATTCTGGATCAGATGTCGAAGCTGGTACATGAGTGGAATGAATCTGATCAACTATATTACTTTCCTTGGGACGTTTCCGATAAACATGATATATAGGTGGTTGAGAAGGTGCCGAGTCAGATGCTTGCACTAGTGGTAACTGAACCGTATAAACCAACAAATCATCAAGACTTTCAGAGGTGTCTGGGGATGTAGGTGGAGTAGAGTCAGGAAAGAATGAGGTTGACTCATGGAATATGACATCTGTAGACACAAGATAACGCCAAAAAGTGGGAGAATAGCATTGATAACCCTTCTGAACCCTAAAATATCCAAGGAAGACACACTTAAGAGACTTGGGATCAAGTTTGGTAACAATGGGAAGAACATCGCAAACAAAACAAACACAACCAAAGATTTTAGGGTCAACAGGAAACAAGGTTGTATATGGAGTGTCACCATTGAGGATAGGAGAAGACATACGATTAATAAGAAAGCACGCAGTAGACACGGCGTCGCCCAAAAAGGCTTGGGAACATTCATTTGAAACATGAGAGCACGGGAAACTTCTAATAAATGTCGATTCTTACGTTTTGTAACACCATTTTGAGCCGATGTATCTAGACAAGAGGACTGATGAAGCAAACCATGCTGAAGCATATATGTTTGAAATTGGGCAGAGAAATATTCTTTAGCATTGTCACTCTGTAAGGTTTTTACATATACACCAAACTGAGTTTAGATTTCAGCATAGAAATGACAAAAATGAGAAAACAACTCAGAACGAGTTTTCATTAAATAGAGCCAGGTGGTACGAGAGAAATCATCAACAAAAGTGACAAAATACCTAAAACCAGGTTTGGACTTGACCGGACATGTACCCCAAACATCATAATGAACTAAATCAAAGGGAGACACAACACGTTTATTAACTCGAAGGGGCAAATAAACTCGATGATGTTTAGCAAATTGACATGACTCATATTCTAAAGACGGCAAATGATGGAATTGAGGATACATCATTTTCAAAGAGGATAAAGACACATGATATAAACGACAATGAATGTCAAAGGGGGAAGAACCACCAGAGCAAGCAACTAAGCATGGTACCTGATCCTAAGGAAGTAATGGCCACCAGATTCATAGCTCCGACCAATAACTCGCTTCATCGTGAGATCCTGAATCAAACAATGATCAAGAAAAAAAAGTGATGAAACAGTTTGATTGTCGAGTAAGCTTGCTAGGAGATAAAAGATTAGATGCAAGGTCAGGGACATTAAGGACATGGGATAAGGAAACTGACGGAGTAGGTTTAACAGTGCCAGAGCCAATAACACAAGAATAAAAACCGTTGGCAATGGTTGTACTAGAGGGATTGACATAAGGCGCATACGAGGAAAACAAATGGTGATTACCTGTCATATGATCAATAGCACCGGAATTGATGATCCACTTCAAGGAAGAAGTAGAAAGACTAGATGCAATATTACCTGTAGCAAGAGCAACAGAAGAGCGAGACGTAGATTCAACCATTGATCCTCACCCAAAAAACAAGTTGAGTTCCACAACAAAATCTCTGAGCAAGATCACCAGCCACTAAAAAGACCAAGGTGTCTCTAATGGATAGTAAAGAGCACTATTCCGAACAGTGAGTCGAAAACTCACCAAAGAGGACAACACCCAAACAACACCGTGAAACCAAGGAGAACAACAACTAAACACCCAATATCTAGTATTGGACCAAACAACGTAGAAGTAGCCACACCAAAAAATACCAAACTCGGGCGATAAAACGCAATCTCAGCGGCCAAAATAAAAACAAATGCAACGTACCAAATTTCCAATAATGAAATGGCAACCCAACACCAAACAACAGCGAGAGAACCCAAAAAACACCTACAAGAGGTAAACCAATTCTGAAGAACCACCCAAAAAGAACCAAGTCTAGCAGGCACACCAAAACACCACTGCAAAACACGGAAGCAATGACAAAAAAAATGCCACTACAACACTGCAAACGCTACTAACAACCTGCAACTCCGTAGACAAAGGACCCAAAAACACTACACATGCACCACAACAGCACATCAATCACGAGATTGGTGTGTGTGTGTGTGTGTGTGTGTAGTTTTGTTATCTGATATTATAAAAATATTGTTATAAGATATAACTGTTATTTCTTTATGTTTTGATGATAACAGACAATTGTAAAGAATATAAACTTGATGATTCAAGTCACTTAAGTGTATGTTTAATGGCACTTAAGTTCATTTTAATCAAATATTGAATCAGAGAGTGTTTTAATGTGTCTACCATAGACACACTCGAGTTGTGGTTCAAAAACTCAAGTTGGTGCTTTTAAACTCTTAGTCAAAATAGCTTTCAATTTTGACTTACTCGAGTTAACTATCCTTAACTCAAGTGAAAGGCTTTGTGTTCCTTTTGAATCAAAGATTACAACTCGAGTTACCTATATATGACTCGAGTTGACTTGGTGAGTACTAAAACTTATCTTTTCAAACCTTAACTCCCGCACTCAAATGTCTTTTTCAAAAGTCAAAATTTTCAAACTCAAGTTAATATTTATACACTCGAGTTACTCGTTAGAGTTGAAATTTTTGCACTCAAGTGTCATTTGTTCAAAATCACTTTCAATGTATTTCTCAAACTTATTTGTGAACAAATATTGGAAACTTGAGTTATAATTTTTGTGAACTTGAGTCATCTGTTAGAGTCAGTAATTTAAGACTCGAGTGTCCTTTGGTTATTTTTTTTTTTTACAATATAACGCAAAGTCTTTAGTTTGTGAACAAATCTTCTTGACTCAAGTTATAAAGACTTGACTCGAGTTGACCAACTCAAGTCAGTATTTTTAGCCTCAAGTTATCCTTTGCGAAATGATCTTCTCGTTTAAAACTTCTGTTTCAAACATGTTCTTTTCAAAAGAAAATCATCTTCACTCGAGTTCTAAAAGAACCAACTCAAGTCGTTAATGATAAATCGAGTGTTTCATTTCGTCATGGTAAATCACCGTGTCCGTAAATGTTTAAATCTTTAATCGTGATTTATAATCTTCATATCTTCACTCATACTATTCTTAATTATATTTAACCAATGTATTAATGAGTTTTAAATGATTAGATCAAGGATTATCAACAAATTATCATGAAGCAGATTTTGTGTCAAAAGGCATTAAATGCGACTACAGAAACCAAGCACCAACAAGGTGAACATTTTCTTGGCAATCAGAAAGACATTTCTGCTATTCCCATTTCTCATTAAATGCTGCAACTCAACGGGAAAAACAAAGAGAATGTCAAAGCGGTAGAATTATGACGATTATTCTACATAATCGAAGTTAACACACTCAACGGTCTAACATATATATTTATCACTCACAACGGATTCATTGAAGCCTCTCAATGGTCATAAATTCCAACCACCAAATATAAGGAGAAGCATTCAATTCGAATCACCTACCGAAACATTTACGCTCAAACAAATTTATTGTCAATTATTGTTTCATTCATTACTCTGTAATATCTTCGGATATTTTGTACTTCAGTGATTCTTTATCTACTCTATAAGAGAGTTACTCTATGATCATTATTTCTATAAGAAACTCAAGGTAGAGGGACCTTAAGAGTAGGTGTATCGATTACAACTTGTAAGGGGGAGTAAATCCTAGAGAGAAGATTACTCAAGTTATATAATGTGTAATCGTGTGAAAGTGTTAGTGAAAACCTAGAGTGTCTGGGGAAAATGGACGTAGGTCAAGAATTTAGAATGAACCAGTATAAATCTTTTGTGTTCATTTCTTCTCTATTATTTCCTCTGTTATTTTGTTCCGGGTCTTAATCGCGAAAGTTTTTGAAATCATCCAATTCACCCCCTCTTAAATGATATTCCGTCTTTAATAACATCTCAATTGTTTAAAATTATGTAATGGCGAAATAAGAAGTGGAGTAAAAGAGGTGGAGAGGTTATCTTCCATCCTATATACCTTCTAATATACCATTCTGGTCCTATTTATAAGTCCCTTTTAACTAAATTACACATACTAATGAGAGATAGTTTGCTCAATGATTATGGGGTAAATTTTCAACTTTGTCCTCATTTATGAATGAGTATCTTTCAACTATTTCTTTTTTCTATATTTTCATTGGTACAATTAATATGAGCAAGATTGTCACAATCTCATTTATTACCTGAAAAAGAACTTATAAATAGGACTAAATTTTTTAGTCAAAAGGAACTTATAAATAGGGACCTAGTGGTATAACATAAAGAGAACACTCTTATGGTTCTATTTATAAGATCGAGAGAAATTTTTTTATTTGATCATATTAAAGTTTTTCTTAAATTTGATGAAACATGTTGAAAATGTTTTATAAATAAGATAGAATGAGTATTTGTATCCAAAAAAAAAAAGACAGAGAGAGAAAAGAAAAAGGTTAATGTGTAAATTTGTTCAAGTTTTTATTCAAGAACAATATAGCTCCAAAAGCTTTTTTGGATTCAAAGTCATCTTGGAAGGTTCAAAAAGAATTGTCCCACCCCATTACGTTGACCATTAAAAATATTCATGTTACCGTTAACATATTTAATGATAAAGGGAAATATTACTTTATTTTAATACTTTTAGGGTAACCTTGAAAAAAAAAAAAAATCTTTTTAGAGCAACGTTACTTTCTAATTGGCAACTTTTATAATAAATTTATACCTTAGCCTAAAAGAATATGAGGATACCTGGATAGGAAGGGGCATGATTAATAACATGGGGCAAATCAAAATTGATGGCCTTAAGATTAGGATATTTGGAGGTGATGAAGCTGAGGGTAAGTCCAAGGCCACCTCCAACATCCACAAGAGAATTCAAATGCTCAAAGCCTTTGTAACATTCTAGAACCTTCTTCATCACTATACAACTCTGATGAATCGATGCTCTGTTGAATATTTGATTCAGCTCTGAGTTCATTCCTATGTATTCAAACTTGGCTCTTCCTCCATGACCCCTCTCAAAGGCTGTTCCTCCTTTTACAATGGCTTCTTTCAAGTGGAACCTAAAAGTCACACCACTCTGATTACTCAGCGATACAGATATCATATAAATTGAAGATTTTTGAAAATATAAATTTTTTATTATAGGAATCTTGGAAAAATAGCCCTTAAGTACATGGTTGGAGATTTAAATGCTTAGTTATTACATGGATTGAAAAAACCGATACTTTATGTGTCTAAAAGCCCTATGGATACGGGTATTTTCTATGTATGAAAATATATGGGAAAGAAATGTCTCCACTGATCTCTCTCTTTCCTCATTTCCTCTTTATTGAATATATCTACCTTTAAATGGTTGAGTTTTAATACAATATAAAATTATTATAACATTAAGTATAATAAAAATATACTATGGTAAATATAATAAATTTCAATCACTGTAACTTGATTTAATGGTAGATACGTTAAATGGAAAGAGATCAATGAAGACATTCATTTACCAAAATGTATAAAGTACCATTAAGTAATTAATTTCCTTCTTTTTCAAACTGGTATCTATGGACAATTTCCTCAAAAATCTTTTATCCAATTTCTTAGAAGAAGTTTCATGAAGGAGAAGATTCCTTAAACAATCTAACTCTTCTTTAGCTGTGTAACATATCTTTAATTATGTATAACTTTATAAGACACTTGCACTTGATTAAAGATATATTGTACATAAATCCTTAACAAATTTCAGGCACTTTCATTGAAGAAATTTTGTAACAACAATTTTTCTTTTATCCTTTTTCTCAATTTTTAGTTGATCCTTCATTTTTAAAGGACATCAAAGACAAGATAGTAGTATTTCATTTTTAGATTGTTTGAGTTACCAGCTTTCCAAATAGGTCTTATGTTGAACCATAGCCAGAAGAAGCCCAAGCGACATGGCCTGGCATGATCATCATCAGCAACAAAGAACTTGGAAGCAGGCGCTAGGCTGTACAGTCTTACTCTGTGGCCGTGCGTACCATATCCAACCCCCTCTTCTTCTTCTTCTTCAGAGCAACGAAGCAGAGAGTGAGTGGCGAGGAGTCCGAGAAGCCGATCTAGCATTTTCGGCGCGTCAGGGTTCTCCATCATCGGAAGCTGAAGCGCAATGTGGTTCGCAGACAGTTTGGCGCCTTCTCCAGCTTTTGCTATGACCTCCAAAACGCCGAGTTCTATTGTCGTTTGCGCGCAATGCCATTGGCAGAACACTGGACATCACCACCTGCATGGCGTAGCTGAAGCTTTCTTCTTCCTCTTCTTCTTTGGGGTTTAGTTTTGATGTGCCGTTTGATTTCTGTGTGAGCTTTGGGGCCATTTTTGGATTGAATTCAAGCTCTCCTGTGAATCTAGTTGTGAGATTCCCATATGTGTGTATATAAAAAGAAGTATGTTTTAGTTATTTTTTAAAAAAAAAAATACTTAAACCTTATTAATAAATTATTAACTTTTGAGATAAAAAAACAAACAACTTGTTCTTGCCGTTGAAGCAATGACTTTATATAGTCTTGGCTCCTGAACTCTAATTGTATCATGAGTCCCATATTAGAAAGGTTAACTTGTGCAATGGTTATCTTTAATTTTTTTTAATTACTAAAAGGGTAAAGTATATTTTTATTTATTTAATTATAAAAGAGTTTTCATTTTAATCTTTTAACTTTAAAAAAAATAATATGTTTTTGGTCATTTTAATTAATATGGTTAACTTCACTAAATGGAAAATGATGAGTAACCACGCTTTAAAATACCAACATATCTTTCTAAAATATTTATTTTTAAAATTAAAATATAAAAGTAACTATATATTAAAGAATTAAAATTTTTTGAAAAATATCGAATCAATATTAAAAATGTGTTGAAAAGATGAAAATTGAGTATTGGAGTAGTGAATCAATTATGCTCTTAATTGTAATTGATTTTAGTGCCCTTTCAGATTTTACATTTTATATGCAACGCAATGTATGTGTGAACGTTTCTAAAAGCCAAATGATAATTGAGTTAGATCAAGTGATGTGATTTATTAATATAATGAATTGAACATGTGGTAATATAGAATGTTACAAATATAATGTTAATTAAGATGAAAATTATATAGAGAAACATTTTTCAATTTTGGCATGAATTGAAGTCATGCATGCGTGCCTCTCAAAAAAAATTATATAAGACTTGAACATCTGAACTTTGAAGTTCCATTTTTCCGAAAAAAAGGTTATATTAATTCATTTTTATATTTTATTTAAATTGGACCCTTTTTAACACCTTTTAAAAGCATCAATAATAAACTTGGTGTTAGAACCCTATGGTCTTTAAGGACATATTCTTAACTTCATATTCCCTCAAATCCTAAATATAAGACATAATTTGTAGTATAAAATAGGGTTAAATACCAATTTTGCAATGGAAGTATTGGTAAGGGAGCACTCAGCACCCGGAAATTTTTTTGGTATCATTTTTTCCCGGGAAGTTTACAAATATAGTAATCTTGCCGATCGGTTGATATTGACCGTTGAATCGTTACTCTCTTTGTAAACTTCCAGGGTAAATTTACTCATTAAAAAAAAAAACTTTCAGGGCAAATTTGCTCCTAAAAAAATTTTCCAAGCATATTTGCTCATTTTTGTAAACTTCAGGCACAAAAATGATACCAAAAAAACTTTCAGGTGCTGAGTGCCCCCTTACCAATACTTTTGTGGTAAAAATGGTATTTAACCCTATAAAATATAGGGTTAAGAGTAAGGTTGTCAAACTCACAAGTTTAAGTAAACTCGTGACAATGACGTAAACTCGTAAGAATTTACTTTTACCATTAAATAGGTATTAATAGTGTATAATAAATAATTAAAATAAAAAAAATAACAACAATTTAATTTAAATATATTTTAAATCCAAATAATTGAAATTGAATCCATCAATATTCAAAATTTACCATATTTAACAAAGAAATTTTTGTAAAACTCACATATAAAGCCGCTAAAGATTATCAAATAAAAAAAGTTAACACGAGTTTAAAGGTGAGTTAACACGGTTTTATAAGTTTGAAACGTAAAAACAATAAATTCAATGTATAAACTTGTAAATTTAACCAAATTTACAATGGTCACGGGTCTACCAGTAACTCGACTCGATTTGGTAAACTAAAAATGTAAAAACGATAAACTCGGAGAGTCAATTCACGAGTTTGACAACAATGGTTAAGAGGCAATAATAATGCCCCTAAAGTTTCTGTTGAGGAATATTGGGTGTCTGAAAGTTTTCAAAAGGTCAATATTGCCCTGAAAACTAAAAAATGGGCAATGTTTATGTGCTATTTCTTTCCTAATGCTGAAGAGGCGAGGATAGAAGCCTCTTCATGGCTTGCAAACATGGTGAGAGGTGGAAGAATGAAATGAGGAGGAGGAAGTTGGAATGAGGCAGCAAGGAAGATGGTGACATGGCATAATTTTAGAATAATATGTGGCATAATATGCATAACCAACTTAGCATAGATTAGTTAATATCGTTTGGGTTTCTTAACAAAGAGGTAACATTGCTTTATTTTTAAAACTTTTAGAATAATATTGTCCCTTTGAAAACTTGCAGACACGTAGTGCTCCTCGGTGGAAACTTCTGGAACATGTTTACCCTTTAACCCTAAAATGTAATATATAGGAAATAAAGGAATATTATATTTGCCCCTTAAAATGCTCCACTTAAATATTCAAGGTTTTTTCTGTTAGGATAGTAATGCGACATATATGTCTCTCTGTTATCCAAATGGCAAACAGATAAACTTGCATCAATATCAATTTTTTATTTTTTTCTCCTAAAATAATTTTTTCTATTGATACAAAAATTGAAGTTTGAAAAAATAATAAATAAATCGCGTTTCTTAATATTCCGGGAAATACCCTATGCCTCCAGCCACTCCACCAAGAGTCAGTTTTAATATATGACGATGCATCATCCATCATGTTTGGCTCTATATTTCTTTTTTATTTATTTATTTATTCTTTCAGGGCTCTATATTTCAACCAAACTAGATTTTACTTGCAAGGACATTAAAATTAATAGTAGTTTAATATCAAGTATTATAAGGGTATGTTTGGTTTTCAGTTTGACAAAAATCCATTTGTCACACAAGTTCATTTAGCGAAAGTCAGTTTGGTAAAAGTTTGTCATTGTAAGGAAATTTATGTTTGGATATATTTTTCTAAAGAGTTTAGTTATTTTAGAAAATTGAAAGTTGGTTGAATGATATATAATTAATTAATACTTGTAAATGTATGCTAATTACTAAAAGAGACGTGGATTTTATTATATGTAATTTTTGTTTGGTAAAAATTGTTTATTGGTCAATGTGCATATAATCTAATCAAATGTAAGCTCTTCCGTAAGTGAAAAGTTGTAGATCCACACAGTCAAAGCTCCTTCTATTAAGATCAAGGGTAAAGAAGCGATTTTACATACGGAAGTTTGCCCCAGGAGCGCCAAAGACCACGAACTTTTTGATGGAGCAAAAGTACACACGAAGTTACGTTTTGGGAGCAAAAATACCACGGGCGGTTAGTTGACCGTCAACTTGGATGGAACGCTGACGTGACGCTGATTTGGACTGACATGCTGACGTGGAATAAAAACAATTTCAAAAATTAGGAAAAAATTCATATAATTAGGAAAAATTCAAAAAATTAGGAAAAAAATTCAAATAGTTAGAAAAATCAAAAAATTAGGAAAAATTCAAAAAAAATAGAAAAAAAATCAAAAAATAAGGAAAAAAATTAAATAAATAGGAAAAAAATTCAAAAAATTAGGAAAAAATTCAAATAATTAGGAAAAAATTAGGAAAAAATTTAAATAATTAGAAAAAAAATTAAAATACTCACGCTAGTGGGCCCCACCACCGCCACCCAACCGTCCGGCCGGGCGGCGGCGGCGGGGCCGGCCGACGACGGCGGTTGGATAACCAACCGGGTGGAGGAGGAGTTGTATATACACGGGTGCGTGGTCCCGTGTATATACAATCCTCCTCCACCCGTTGGTTATTCGGGCCGCCGCCGGGATGGAGGCCCCCGATGGTGGGCGGCCGACTGTAGGTGGTGGCGGGGGGGGTATTTTAATTTTTTTTTCTAATTATTTGAATTTTTCCTAATTTTTTTAATTTTTTTTTCTAATTATTTGAATTTTTTCTTAATTTTTCTTTTCTTTTTTTTTCTAATTTTTTGAAATTTTTTTTTTATTCCACGTCGCGTGTGAGTCCAAATCAGCGCCACGTCAGCGTTCCATCCAAGTTGACGGTCAACTAATCGGCCGTGGTATTTTTGCTCCCAAAACGTAACTTTGTGTGTACTTTTGCTCCAGAAAAAAGTTCGTGGTGCTGGGCGCTCCCTGGGGTAAACTTCATGTGTAAAATTGCTCCTTTACCCTTAGATCAACCCCATATTACATTTTCTAAATTTTCACCCTAAGTCGGAGGTCATAGATTCGATATGCACAACTAAAGCTCCTTCCATTAGGATCAACATATGTTGGTTATATTTTGTAACTTTTCACTCTTGTGTTTTAGCATTTTAAGTAAAAATTAGTTTAGGAATTTGTCTTAGTTCTAAATAAAAATCCTTAATCTACTTAACTTTTTTTCTTTTTTTTAAAAAAAGGGTTAAGGTGAAAAAATAGATATGTGATTTTCTCGAGGAAATGCCCAGTAGCAAATTCTTTTTTAGGTGCAAAAGTGACTATGTGGTTACAAATTAGGTGCAAAAATAGCGTTTGATCGTTAAGTTTGACTTTTGACCGTTAAGTTTGACTTTTTTTCTTTTGACGATGACGTAGCATTTCAAATGTGCAAAAATAATTTTATGATTTTAAAAAAATATTTCGTATTGACCTACTAAAAGGATACTTAAAAAAATATTTCGGGTCTCGACCGGTACTAAAAAGTATTTTCGGATACTTGATTGGTACAAAAAAAAATTTCATAATTTTAAAAATTATTTTAGGATCTTGAAAAAATATTTCGAGGTATTGACCCGGTACTAAAAAGATACTTGAAAAAAATATTTGAAATGCCACATCATCGTCCAATCAAGAAAAAGTCAAACTTAACGCACAAAGTCAAACTTAAACGCTCAAAGTTTTTTGCACCTAATTTGTAACTACATAGTCACTTTTGCACCTAAAAAAGCATTTGCTTCTTGGACGCTTCTGAGATAAAGACACGCTCATTTTTGCACCTTAACCCCAAAAAAAACTTAAACTATCCCAATTGATTGCATTATTAAAGAAAATTTCATCAATGGGAGCAATAATTAAATATGGTATTTTATGAAAATCAATTCACATATATAACAAATAACTAACTCAACTCATTTCTTTGGTTAAATTACTCATCTAACTCTTATATTCAAGAGCTGCAGGGTAATCAATGAAATAGGAAACAAGTTCAATCGAATCAAGTTGGGACCAAGTACATGCAAATGATAACTATCAATCAACTGATGGAGATGCCAAGTGGAAAAATATTTGAAGGGAACAGAACAACAGCCTCAATTCTCTCATCCATTCATGAAAGAATTGAACACATAAATAGGGGAAGTGAGGGATCAAGTCAGCCATTAAATCCCAAAAGATATCAGCTGCAAGTAAATCAAAAATGGAGTGAAGAGATTATTCAAAAACTGTAAAAATTAAACAAAAAGCTACGAAAGGAGCTAACTTACTTGTCCTAATGCATAAACAACCATGTCCAAGACATGCCTAAGAGTAGTGTTGTTGCTTGCCCCCCAATTTAGGATTCAAATGAGTTAAAGTCTGTCTCAATATAACATACTTATATATTACTCCCACCGATCATCTTTAAAAGAACTCAAAATGTAAATTGTTTTGGTTTTTTTATTTATTAAAGCCTGACAACATTAAATGAGTTTTTATCATTTTTGCCCATCATCTTTTTTCCATACTGCATTCTCTTTTCTTCTTTATATTATTATTTTTTATTGTTTTATTTCTCTTTCTTACTTGCCCTCTTATAAGTAAGGACATACTTTAAAATGTGTATTTCAATTATCAGGCTCTTATGAATAGGACTAGAGGGACTACTTCTGGATCAAATTGTCATATTGGAGACCAAATTCAAACCACACCAAAAGGCGAACCATCCGGACCCTTGAATATCAATCACATCCTTACTAATAATATGACTTAGGAGAGGTACTCTTTTAATCCTTAATATAAGATATATTTATCTAATTTGAAGAGATTAATAAGGCTAACTAAGTCAATTATAACACATGACATGATCTTTTTTTAAAAAACGTGTAACATTATATTATATATCAATAAATTAAACGAATTAGTTCAAAAACAAATTGATGAGCATAAGAAATACAGTGGAAAAAAGTTTTATATCTAGGACTACAATCCACCTCCAAACTAGGTCTTACATTTAACACAAGAGTATTACATAATTCCAACAATAGATACATGAATCCCTCTTTCTAGTTCTGCAAAAAACAAAAACAACGAAAAAAAAGAAAAAGAAAACAAAAGCACTACTTGCATATTAACAGCTACATGTGAGTAATAGAGGCTAACTCCTCTGAAATTCTGAACTCCTTCGGTCTGCAGTTTACAAGCCATAATAAGCTGTGGCTCATCAATGATCGGCTTCCATAGAAAAATATCTCCATTGATGATTTGAGATGGTTGCTTATATATATCACAAATATTTTTACAAGAGACAACGTGATTCAACATCACTGGGCTAAGTAATTCTTTGAAACAGCCTAAAATGAAGAATCAGAAACCCAGAATGCAACTTACATAAAGAAGCAGAGCTCAGCATCTTTCAAAAACCTTGTACAGCTTCTCTAAAGAAGCAACCTGGAAAAGGAACGACAATTAAAAAAAAAATTGAAATTAAGAGACACCTATAATCTTTCTACGATATGCCGCAAATTCCAGAAATATAAGTTCGAGAGGACCCCTTTAATCACATAAAAAACCATTCCATCAAAAGCGCTTAAGACGGTAGGTGAAGATCCAAGATCAATTTATGACATATTTCTGACATGGACATTAACAAGCCAAATTATTTTAGTTCACGGCTATGGGTTAGGTATAGGCCTACTATACTTTGTGCAAGAGCTTAATTTGCTTAGGAAAGAAAGCTATAAGTCCTAACTTGGGGTCTTGATCGTAGAATTCTGATATTGATTATAAAGATATTTAAATACTAATACTCTGTCAAGGTCTAAGATATAAATACTCCCTCCGGTTCTAAATATAAGACATAGTTGACTTTTCTAGAGAGATTAAAGAAGCTAATTAAATTACTTTAAAATTTTATTTTTATCGTTTTTTCTCCAAATTATTTTCCCTAACATATAAACTAATAGTACACAATATATGATATGATAAAGTAACTTATTGAGTTTCCTTTATCTCTCCAAAAGAAAAGTCAATTATGTCTTATATTTAGGACTAAATGGAGTAATTAGGCAAATGAATGAAAAATGACACATAATTGTAATTGTTATGTTTGGGATGCAGCAAGTATTTATGTAATAAATAGTCAGTATTAGCTAAGTTAATTCTAGCTGATAAAAAAGACTAGCCAGGTTGATTTGGCCTCCTATTCAATAATTCGTTCAAGAAACTAATGCAAAACACTACTATAAGGTTTCATCTGGTCTACCCTTTCCTTCCTTATTTTGCATTGTCTATTATGCCTTTGTAATCATTATTCAACAATTAGCATCTCTTAAATAATTCTTTAAGTTAGAGGATATTGATAACTTTTTATCCTTAAAATTACTTTTAAGAAGTTATTCCATTTATGAAACTGATTACTGTGTTTAGTGCATGCACTCTCTTGTGAATTTTTTCAGTAAAATATATGGAACGACCAAAATACAAAAGCAGATAATCAGTAAGGATTTTATCATATATAACCATCAGAGGGAGGAATTATGAATTCATAGTGATATAACAATAACAAAGCCTTATCCACTAGATAGGATCAGCTACATGGATTAAATAACACCATTGAGCTCGATCAAAAACTAAATCTTGGATGAATTCAGTGATATACTAAAGGTACACATTACAAATATATATTTACCTGAACAAATGTTCCATTAGTAGCCATAGAAGCAGGCGGTTTGAAGAAGAGTCTCAAAGATGGAAACAGCACATGTTGTATTGACCATTCACGCTGGGACCAGGCAAGCTCTGCCTCAGATAGCAGTTCATGATCAACATCATTCTCCAATATCTCATCACTCCCTGAACATATAACTCACCGAGGTTGGATGTCACTATCATCTTTCACAAAAAAGAGATCAAATAGGTACCACTCTGGTCCTATTTATAAGTCCCTTTTGACCAAAAAATTTGGTCCTATTTATAAGTCTCTATTGACCAAATAAATGAGATTGTGACAATTTTGCCCATATTAATTGTACCAATGAAAATAGAGAGAGAAGAAAGAGTTGAAAGGTACCCAATCATAAATGAGGGTAAAGTGGAAAATTCACCCCATAATCATTGAGCTAACTACCTCTTCTTGGCATGTGTGATCTGGTCAAAAGGGACTTATAAATAGAACCAGAGTGGTAGTCACTATAATCTAGCACAGTATTTCATCCAAATTATGAAAGAAGAAATTCCATCTTTTATTATCTAATTATATTGAGTGCCTCCTAGGGACGCTCATTCAATTCAAGAAACCGAACCATCGGTACTTGTATTTGGCTCTATCACAGCCCAAGGAAAACTTTTGAGTGAAAATTTGACATTTCCTTTCCAGTCAGGATAGTTTGTGGTTGCTTGAGCTGGTCGTCCAAAGCATAGTTATTGAATTAAATGGAATTCTAGAATATTGTTGTATTATTTATCTATGAGATACTGCAAAACCCAAATCAGAGAAAAGGGTAGGAATTATGGTTCTGATAGGACCCTCTACTACAACAAGCTGATAATAAGACTAAAACCAGGACTAGACAACAAGAGATTGGGAATAACTTGAGATTGATAACACTATTACTTCATAACTAAATCAGATTACAAGGGAAATGATGATTTAAGCCGAACCCTTATCCCTCATACACAGTGATACAGAAATTACAATTAAAATAGCACAGTTACAGATTATAAGTAACAGAACAAACTGGTTCTATCAGGTTTCTAGAAGATAGTGGGAAGGTTTGAGGAGGTAGCCTATAAGCTGAAACTGCCTAGCACAGCATGCATTCATCAGGTGTCCTAGGTTTAACAACTTAAAAAATTCTGTATCTCCTATCCCAACACAATCCATTCCTGTTTCCTGTCCTGAGGAAATGGATCAGCAGGTGCAGCCTGAAACAACAGAAAAGTGAACTATATGACCTAGGGACAGCAAGAAATGTTTATCAAGTGGCTTGTTCTGCCTCAATGTCCCAACACAATCCATTCCTGTTTCCTGTCCTGAGGAAATGGATCAGCAAGTGCAGCCTGAAACAACAGAAAAGTGAAATATGAACTAGGGACAGCAAGGAATGCTTATCAAGTGGCTAGGTCTGCCTCAAAGTCACAGTAGATTGGATTGGAGGATAAGGAAGTAATGAAAGTGCGATTGCCCAGTTTCAGCATGAGGAGGGAACTAATGAACCCAGCATCAACAAGGTTTACATGAGAAGCACAAGGAAAGATACTAAATTGGGCAATGCCTATGTGTTGAAACAAAAGTGGCTGTCCATAATGAGAATTTAGGGTGAGGTGGCTAAATAAGAAAGGATTATAATGAGAAACTAGCTAGAAACAACAAACTATCAGCCGTTTGTGATATTATGATCGAAGGAGGATACTGATAGGAATTTATATAATTTTCTTGGAAAGGAGTGGGAGAACCAGACCTCAAAACCCAGGAGTTCAATTTTCTTCTCTAATTTTCTTTGTTGCTACTTTACGCCTTATAATAACACAATTCAGCCAACTACTCCCTCTTTCTAAGGAAATAGAACTGGTATTCCCATTATATACAAATAATACCATAGCTGAGCACCATTAAGAAAGAACTCCTTCTCTTCTACCTTAAGTGTCTCAAAGATCAAGTTTAACATTTTTGAACCCCTAACTCTGACATCTACTGACTAAATCTATGGTACAGTCATAGAGGCACCAAAAATGAAAATAAAAGGTAAACTGTAAAGGAATGGTGGTTTAGAAGTTCAACTAAGAAATAAAAAAATCGATGGTTATCAAAGATATGGAGAACAAAAATCCAACCAAAGACAAATAAAAATTAGCCCTGACTCCCACGTTGATAATGCTAATTAACAAATCAGGCAGCATCCATGTCAACTAGCTTCAGGAATTTACAACCAATCTCCAAAGTAAAAATATTTTGAACCCAAATTGTAGCCATACAATCCATACCAGTTGTGTTGCAAGAATTTTGCTCAGCACAACTTAATTTTCTCTTCTTGTAAAACCGCCATCCATCACCAGAAGGGTTGGGCAACATGGGCGGAAGCATTGCATAGAAATTACCTAGAGCTGCTGCAATTGTTTGTATGCAATTCTTTTCAATACCCCAATCAACCTGCTTATCAACAAAAGGAAATTACATTCTACAATATTTCAAAAAGGAAAGCATGAAAAAAAGAACAATATCAAGCAATCGTGACTATTTTACAGCCAACATGCATATGTTTGCACGTTATGTCCTCCCCCCTCCCCAAGCTTGAGTTTCATCCTTCCAATCTCCTTTCAATGATGGTTCCCACACGAACTTATATGAGCACATTCATTTCTTTCCCTTTATCCACAACTAGGTCCTCAAACTCCGTCCTTTAAGAACAAAGGGCTTTTTTTTTTTTTTTTTTTTTTGGGGGGGTAAGGAAAGAGATGTTTCTTTGTTAGGAAAGCCTAATCAAAATGAACACAACTATCAATGTATTGCACAGATATGATAACCTGAGTGACTTCCATCTTTAGTGTATTAACTAAACTAAGGCATTACAGTATAGCTGACAATGTAATGATTGATCTATTAAACAGACAGTTCAAGGTCATATTACAAAATACATGTCTGCATCATGCCCTGTACTGGTGTTAAGCGTCCATGTTAGTTACTGATGAGCCAGACATACAGATCGGAAATAGAAATCAAAGCTTAGGTGTAAACCAACAGATCAGAAGAGCATGAGTAAGATAAAGCAGCACTAACATCATTTCCCAAACTAAGCGCAAATTCTGGAATGCGATCCATATCAGGAGTATACTGATCCAGTATCACAGGAAGTCTACATAAATTTCCAAGTTCGTCAATATGAATGCAGAAATGATACTCCAGTATGTCAGCTTTCTGTTTCAGTAGATCTGTGTTCATCTGGAAAAAGAGTAAACAATGCATGCCCAAACTATGAGAAAGGAAGCTATCAAACAGCAATTTATGAGATATTTATGCGTACATTATCACAATATTCTCACACAATGGTGCACAAAATGAGATTACATGAAATAAACCACAGTTTAAAATCAAGGATAATCAGCAGAATTCAAGGACAATGCACAGTGAAGCGAGCAAGCAAAGTTGCATCTAAAAAGCCACATGTACTCACTAGACAAGAGTCAATACTACAGGAACTGAAAGGCAACAAGCGGTCACTTCTCAAGGAAGCTGACTTGTTTTTGGTAAATCATATCAATCAGTTCATATATGTTAGAAAGTTAAAAAATTAAGAAAGCAAGAGCACTTGAGTATTCATAAAAATTGAAGAAGCAGAACAATAATGATGATTTGTTGAAGATGCCTTAAGTTGGGAAACCAAAACAATGAAGATTGAATCTCAAGCTTATAGAACAAGCTCTGGATTACAACAACATTTAAACAAATTCTTTTGACAGAAGTAGATATGCCATCGCTCATTTCTTGAGAAAGACTTCAAAAAGGAAATCTTAAAATGGCAAAATTACTTCATTCAGAATATGGGTCAATATATGGAGTCCACTGACCAGGTAGATACATCAATCCATAGTGGAACTAGGAAGAAATAAGCAACAGGCTGGAAACAGAACTAAAATACACTTTATTCCACATTGATCGCTGCTATTTGTTTGAGATTGATTAGGAGATTTGTCAATTGTCTCCTTTCCTTCCTTACATATCTATGCATTTCTTCAATAAAATTTAGATCAAAGTATTACTCTCAACTCTGAAATGCTACAGACATAATCATCTGTTTTTCTGCAAAATGTGATACAAAGTTTCAAAGAAAAATTACTGTTGCAACATTGACAATATTTTACACAGAATCTATTATTTTTTCTACTAAATATTTAATTTGAATATATATATATATATATATGTTAGCTAATCAGGTTGATTATTATTTAGCTAATGTTTCACTGATTTAGTGGGCTTTGCTTATCTGATAAGGTTTGTGACTATAAGCCCATAAACTCCTTGCTTCCACAGAAAGCACTGTTGAGTTCACAGTCCTTTTTTCTGTTTTTGCTTTTTCTTTCGTTCAAACAGGATTTTTTGTTCTCTACTTCTGTGTCTTTTTCTATTCTCTCTTCTCATCAATAAAAAAAAAAAATTTTCCATTGAAAAAAAAAAAAAAGACAGAACAAAGTGGTTTTATTCTTCAACGTTCGAGCATAGACAGTTTAGTGAAGAATTAAGTTTTCAAGCTTTTCAAACAAAAGAGGGGGTGGCTTTTGTTCTTTTCAATTCAACTTCTTCATATGTGGAAGGAAGAGAGGGGGGGAATAGGTTGTTGCAATAAATAGCTTAGCACAATAAATTAAGCAATATGCTCATGGTATCATAATGGAAGAAGCAATGTATAACATTCATAATATAAGCTTAATTCAAAAGCAGGGAAATTACTTCAGCAATTTTCTCCTTCAAGTCATCATTCTCAGTGGATTCTGAATCAAGTCTTTCAAGGGGGCCAAGTCATCATTCTCAGTGGATTCTGAATCTAAATCATCTTCCTTTAGTGCCAGCATAATCAAGTCTTTCAAGGGGGCTGGATCACTTAGTTGTATAGCATTGAAATGGTCAAGCCGGCTCAAAACTTGCTGATACATAAGCTCTTTGCTGAAAATGTATTAATACAGAAGTTATAAACAAAAAAAATTTAGAACGTGTAGCATTGATGACTTCTTAGCATAAACCAGAAACAGCAAAATATCTACCTCAGGTTTACTACATTGGCAAGATAGAGATGAGTGTTATGTTGAACCAATGCAAAAACATCATCTGCCATTCCAATATATGTGCAGTGCCTTACAATATCAAGCAAACCTTCAAAGAACGATTATCATATTAGTGAACCTCGTGAGAAGAAATCATCATCAGAGACAGAGTCATAAAAGATTCATACCAGAGTGACAGTTGCTATTGAACTCATCAAGAAGCTTATGAGCACTGATGTTAACTGAAGAATCATTTGGGTGCCTTCTTTGTCTAACTGAGGACCTGGCAAGAGATACTGCAACTCTTTACTTAAGAACGAAGCACTTCAAACGATTTAATCTGTTGAAGAATTATCTAAAGACTACATAATTCTAGCATCCACATATAGCATACAAACTAATTACAAATTTTGAAATGATCAGAGAAAAGTGGCAGAGTGTTGGATCAAAATTCATCTCATCTGCTAGATTTGATGTCAACTTTCTAGTGAGAGAGATGAGCTAATTTAAGAACAAGTAAAATCATGAACACTTGGAACCGATTTACAGAATTCTTTGATATTTGAAGATGATCCCTAGCAACAATTTGTTTCAAAAAGGTGGCAGGAGTCTTCAGATTTACATAGGTACAGATTGGGTGCTCAGTCGGTCATTGAAGATCTACCTTAGTTTATTGCACATTCATGCGTGGTAACCTCATCTAGAGATTATTCTGAGTTAATTAGAATTAGTTAGAGAGAGATTTTCGGATCTCTTAAATCCCTTACAAGATAGGAGAAATACTTGGGATTAGTTGCAAATAGATTAGATTGGATTTTATTCTATATTTTCTGTTATTTGTAATCTTCGTGGCGTGATTAGCGGCCACTACAACCACCAGCCGTATTGTGTATATAATTAGCATATTGATCAATGAATAAACTATTGGGTGAATTATAACTCAACTACAAAAGTCATTATACTCCTATATGGTATCAGAGCAATCATAGGAGACAACCATGATGACTGATTCATCCCGTTCAGATTTGGGGTTGAGCCCTCGGTCAGAGACTCAACATCCTTTGACGACAAGGGGTTCCCTCATAAACAGCACACAGCGGCTTGCCACTGCTGGACTTGAAGGTTCGGTGGTTCTGATCGTCCCAGAGAAGCTCTCCGGCGATGGCAAGTGTTAGGAAACCATATTAGGAAATCAGGAAATATACTAGGATCCCTATAATTCAGGGATTAGGGAATTAATAGTCATTAAGAGCCATCAATACTAAGGCTCTCTCTGATTGTATAAATACGCGTCTCATGTACATGAATATATACAACATTTACATTATTCCTTCTACATGGTATCAGAGCTAAAACAGGTTCTGGTTTCTGCATTTCTTTTTCCGCTGCGTGTGTCTCTACTTATGCGAGGAGCACAGTGAGTGAGAGAGAGAGAGTTAGGGTTCAGTCTTCGCCGGAGTTAGTGAGCACGCGCCGGCCCACCGTGCTCAGGAGATCCCGATCGGCGGAACCCAGCCGGCCGCTTCCCGTTTCGCATGCGCGTGGCCGCCCACGCGCCTCCCAAAGCTCCGTCGTCAGTTACACGCGCCGGCGCGTGACGTCATTTTCCGGCGAGTTTTCCGTCTCCGTTTGGTTTTCTGGGATCGACTTGCTGCACTTGTCTAGACCCAGGTGGTTTCGTTCTCATATCTTGTGGTTTCCTCTCTGGTCAGTTGTATTTTGAGCGTTGTGTGCTCGTTTTCGGAGTTCCAGGTTGGTGTTTTTGGTCCTTGTTTCGTGTGTAGTACTGTTGTTGGTCCTTGTGCGACCTCTTGCTTCTATTTGGCAGTAGGTGTGGCTGTTGGTTTTCTGGTTGCTTGTGGGTCAGCATTACTTCTTGTTTGGTGGTCACCCCATTCGTTCTTTACCTCCGGTGAGGTGTTTTTTGGTTGGTGTTTGGTCCCGTTTGGTGTTAAATCTCTTGTGAGACTTTCGGAGAATTGTTTGGTTGCTGTTCTCTTTGATTTCTTGGTACTATCCTCTTTGGTGAGGCTTTCTGCTCACGGTTGGTGCTCTTGTTCGAAGAGTGTGTCCGTTTCCATCTTGATTATTTGTTGTGGTGCTCACCTTGCTCCTATTGAGGCTCGATGGCTGCATCTATGTCCAGTTCTTCTGTTGCTCTTGCTACGGGTAATATTGCTTCTAGTCTTGCTACTTCTTCTTCGAAGTGGATCATCGATTCCGGTGCTACTGATCATATGACAGGTAACCACCATTTGTTTTCCTCGTATGCGCCTTATGCCAATCCCTCCAGTATAACAATTGCCAACGGTTCTTATTCTCGTGTTATTGGCTCTGGCACTGTTGAACCTACTCCGTCTATTCCTTTATCCCATGTTCTTAATGTCCTTGACCTTACATTTAATCTCTTGTCTCCTAGCAAGCTCACTCGACAATCAAAT
This sequence comes from Acacia melanoxylon, assembly GCA_019022615.1. NCBI lineage: Eukaryota > Viridiplantae > Streptophyta > Magnoliopsida > Fabales > Fabaceae > Acacia > Acacia melanoxylon. Next base: position 8,997,095 of record JAFJYJ010000020.1, on the reverse strand, counting down.
TGTTCCATTACTTTATTTCCTGACCATTGTTTGATTCAGGATCTTACAACGAAGTTATGTGTAGGGGCTATGAATGCGGTGGCCATTACTTCCTTGAGGATCAGGTACCGCGTTCAGTTGCTTGCTCTGGTGGTTCATCCCCGTTTGATATTCATTGTCGTTTAGGTCATGTGTCCATGTCTTCTTTGAAGAGGATGTATCCTCAATTCCATAATTTGTCTTCTTTAGAATGTGAGTCATGTCGGTTGCTAAACATCATCGTGTTCACTTGGCACCTCGAGTTCATAAACGGGCTGCATCTCCCTTTGATTTAGTCCATTCGACGTTTGGGGTCCATGTCCCGTTGAGTCTAAGCCTGGTTTTAGGTACTTTGTTACTTTTGTTGATGATTTCTCTCATACCACCTGGCTTTATTTAATGAAAACTCACTCTGAGTTGTTTTCTCACTTTTGCAATTTTTGTGCTGAAATCAAAACTCAGTTTGGTGTGTCTGTCAAAACTTTACGGAGTGACAATGCTAAAGAATACTTTTCTACCCAATTTCAAACCTATATGCTCCAGCATGGCATGCTTCATCAGTCCTCCAATCCAGATACACCGGCTCAAAATGGTGTTGCCGAACATAAGAACTGACACTTATTAGAAGTCGCTCGGGCTCTCATGTTTCAAATGAATGTTCCTAAACCTTTTTGGGCTGACACCGTGTCTACTGCGTGCTTCCTTATTAATCGTATGTCCCCTCTTGTCCTCAATGGTACTACTCCATAAACTACCTTATTTCCTTCCAAACCCCCATTTCCCCGTTGACCCTAAAATCTTTGGTTGTGTCTGCATTTTTGTTCGTGATGTTCGTCCCACTTTGTTACCAAACTTGATCCCAAGTCTCTTAGGTGTGTCTTCCTTGGGTATTCTAGGGTTCGGAAAGGGGTATCGGTGCTATTCTCCCACTCTTCGGCGTTATCTTGTGTCTACCGATGTCACATTCCATGAGTCGACTTCGTTTTTTCCTGTCTACTCCACCCCCATCTCCCGTCTCTACCGATGACACTTCCGACGATCTTGATGATCTCTTGGTCTATCCGGTTCGCTTACCACCGGTGCAAGCATTTGACTCGCACCGCTAAACCACCTATCCGTCATGTTTATCGGAAACGCCCTAGGGCGAGTAATATTGTCGACCAGGTTCATGACCCACCAATGACTGCTTCGAGTTCTGATCTGGCACCAATTCCTTCCGCTCCTACTTCTAAACCAGCACCAGTGCCTGATATTCTTGATACTTCTGACCCTTCCGCTTCTACCTCTGAACCCGACAAAGTGTCTGACTCTCCTGATGACTTGCCTATTGCCTTACGCAAAGGTAAGCATACTTGCACCTATCCTATTTCTTCCTTTGTTTCCTATAACCATTTGTCTCCTCCATCCTGTTCCTTCATAACATCTTTAGACTCTCTCACTGTTCCTACTACTCTCCAACAAGCCTTAACCCATCCCGGTTGGCGTCTTTGCGATGGAAGACGAAATGGTGGCCCTTGATAAGGCTGGTACTTGGAATCTCGTTGATTAGCCTCTTGGCAAGAAGGTTATCGGGTGTAAGTGGGTGTTCACGATCAAAACGAAAGCTGATGGCACCTTGGAAAGGTTGAAAGCTCGACTGGTTGCCAAGGGTTATGCTCAGGCCTATGGTGTTGACTATTCGGAAACCTTTTCTCCTGTGGAAAAATTGTCCTCTGTTCGCCTCTTCATTTCTATGGCAGCCAATTATGGTTGGGATCTTCATCAGTTGGATGTTAAGAATGCGTTCTTGGATGGAGATCTTCTTGAGGAAGTATACATGGAACAACCACCTGGTTTTGTTGCTCAGGGGGAGCGTGGAAAGGTATGCCATCTTCAGAAGTCTTTATATGGCTTGAAGCGAGCCCTCGTGCTTGGTTTGACAAGTTTAGCTCGTGGTTAAGAAGTTTGGTCTGATTCGAGTAAGTGTGACCATTCTATGTTTTATCGCATACGATCTTTGGCATGATTCTATTAGTGGTATATGTTGATGATATTGTTATTACGGGTAGTAATGCTTCGAGAATCTCATCACTTAAGGCCTTTCTCAATTCTCATTTTCAAACAAAGGATTTGGGTCCGTTAAAGTACTTCCTTGGGATAGAGGTTATGAGAAGTAAGAAAGGCATCCTTTTGACACAGAGGAAATATGTTCTTGATCTGTTAAAAGAAACCGGGAAACTCGGAGCAGCACCGAGTAGTTTTCTCATGATTTCTAATCCCTTCTTGGACTTGGATGACCGCATACCATTTGATGAGCTACCTAAGGATGTAAGAAAGAAAGTTGATCCGGAGAAGATCAAGCTGTTTGCCTACCCTGAGAGATACCGTAGATTAATTGGGAAATTGAACTATCTCACAGTAACTCGCCCCGATGTGACCTTTCCAGTTAGTGTGCTTAGTCAATTCATGACTGCACCAACCGTTGCTCAATGGGAAGCTTTGGAACATGTCTTACATTATTTGAAGGGCTTACCTGGTCGTGGTATACTCTATACGAATCATGGCCACAATAAGATTGAATGTTTTTGTGATGCAGATCATGCGGGATCAAAGGCTACCAGAAGATCCACCACAGGATATTGTGTGTTTGTTGGTGGAAATTTAGTGTCATGGAGGAGTAAGAAGCAAGGTGTGGTTTCTAAGTCGAGTGCAGAAGCTGAGTATAGAGCCATGTCTCAGTCAGTACAGGAAATTGTGTGGATTCACCAGTTAATGAAGGAGGTTGGTCTTGCCACGTCATTACTTGTGAAGTTGTGGTGTGATAATAAAGCTGCTCTACACATAGCCTCCAACTCTGTGTTTCATGAACGTACAAAGCACATTGAGATTGATTGTCACTTTGTACGCGATAAAATCAAGGAGAACTTTATTTCTACGGGGCATGTGCGGTCTAGTGACTAATTGGCTGACCTTCTGACCAAGGCCTTAAATGGGACTCGAGTTGACTATCTTTGTAACAAGTTGGGCTTGATTAATATCTATGCTCCAACTTGAGGGGGAGTGTTAGGAAACCATATTAGGAAATCAGGAAATATACTAGGATCCCTATAATTCAGGGATTAGGGAATTAATAGTCATTAAGAGCCATCAATACTAAGGCTCTCTCTGATTGTATAAATATGCGTCTCATGTACATGAATACATACAACATTTACATTATTCCTTCTACAGCAAGAATTACCAAGAATGGGCGTGATCAATGCGCCTTGCGGTTGATAGCAGAGGCAGGCTCGGATATCTCACCGGCGCCACAATTGCTCCTCTATTGACCGCCGAGAAGGCTCACCAAACCTTGCAATCTGAAAACGCCATGGTCTTTTTATGTTTGGTAAACGTAATGGTCCTTGGAATCCGAAAGAGCTTCATGTTTCTTCCCTCTTCACACGACATCTGGGAAGCTGTGAGCAAAAATAGACCAACAAGCAGACTGAATCATCTGCATTTGCCGGTCACATGATCATCGCAGCACCAAAAATAGACCAACATGTGACCACTGCCACAAAATTGGCCACACGAAGGATACTTGCTGGGAGATTCATGGTAAGCTAGCAGATCAAAAGCCTAAAAAGTGCAAAAGCCGCGGCTATGGAGCTGAAATCTCAAATGCCAATGACACCAGCTCAGCAACTCCTTCTTAAGGTGACACATTGAACCTGATTCTTGAATGACTTGCTGCATTAGAAGGTAATCATCAACCCTCGAAAACAGCCAAGTGCCACCATAGTCAATCGAGGTAATTTTTCAAAGGCATTAGCTACTATTGAAGGTATCACCTCTAAAAATTGTTGGATTGTTGACTCTGGCGCCTCTAATCATATGTCTGATGATATCACATTATCACCTTATTCTTTAATTATACTCTTACAAAGACACGACGTACAGTAGAAATTGCTAGCGCTTCTCATTCAATTGTTGCTGGTATTGGAAGTATAAAAGTATCAAATGCATTAACTCTTCATGTTGTTCTACATGTCCCAAACTTAAAGTGCAATTTATTATCTATAAGTAAATTGGCAAGAGATGAGCGATGTCATGCTAACTTCTTTGCCACTTTTTGTATTTTCTAGGATCTATTGACAGGGACGACGATTGGCGTTGCTAACGAGTTCTTTACTACCTGGATAATTGTGCAAATAAAGATGTTTGACTTTGCAATGATGTGTCTCTCCCCAAGATTAGTGATTTGGAATTGTGACACAAATGGTTAGGACACCCAAATTTTCATTATATGTCCAAATTGTTTCCTTCAGTTTATTCAAATAAAGTTTCAGCTAAATTTCATTGCAATTCGTGTGAGAACACTTAACATCACCGAGCTACGTTTCCCAGTATTCCATACAAAGCATCTAAACCATTCACAACGATTCATAGTGATTTATGGGGACCTTCCTGTGTTCCAAACCGATCACACTCTAAGTAGTTCATTAGCTTCATCGATGATCACACCAAGGTAAGTTCAGTATTCCTACTAAAGGACAAAATGGATGTTTACCAACCTTCATTGATTTCTATACTATTATTCAAAACCAATACGAAACAACAATCCAAACCCTACATACAGATAATGACATTGAGCATTTTAACCAATCCCTTTCCCATTTCCTCAAAGACCACGGGATCATCCACAAAAGTACATGCCCCCATAGTCCCCAACAAAATGGTGGGGCTGAAAGGAAAAACCGACACATCCTTAAAATAGCTAGAGCAATCATGTTCAGCAGTAATACCCCTAAATTCCATTGGTACAAAATGATCTAGATCTTCCAATTGCAGTAAGAAAACAACCCAAAGCATGCACAAGACATCCTATTGAGAGGTTTGTGTCATACCAAGCACTTTCATCAAAATATTGTGCATTTGTCTCTCATCTTGAGAGTATTAGAATTCCGCGTACCATAGACAACACACTAGATAGTCCTGAATGGAGACAAGCAGTCATGGAGGAGATGAAAGATCTGGAAACAAATGGTACCTGGGAAGTGGTTGATATGTCTAAAGGGAATAAACCAGTGGGTTGCAAGAGGGTGTTCGCCCCAAAGTACAAAGCCAATGGAAGTCTTGACAAGTACAAGGCAAGACTGGTTACAAAAGGGTTCTCACAGGAGTATGGCATGAATTACAATGAAACTTTTGCTCCAGTAGCCAAATTGAATACCATAAGGATTTTGCTCTCTTTAGCTGTCAGTCAAGACGAGTCACTTTATCAGATGGACGTCAAAAACGCATTTTTCAATGGAGATTTAAAAGAGGAAGTATATATGAAATTACCGCCAGGATTCCCAGGGAAAAGGGCTGATCATGTATGTAAATTAAAGAAGTCATTATACGGACTAAAACAATATCCTCGAGCCTGGTTTGAAAGGTTTACCTGAGTATTGAAAACACAGGGCTATGTACAGGGACAAAGTAATCACACTCTTTTCTTTTGGCGTATAAATGGGAAAATAGTGATCCTAGCAGTATATGTAGATGATATAATTATCAAAAGTGATAATGAAGAGATTGACTGAATAAGTGAAGGACCTTGGTGAAATGAAATATTTCCTTGGGATGGAAGTTGCTCGTTCCAATAAAGGAATCTATCTCTCACACAGAAAGTATGTTCTCAAGCTCCTTAAAGAAACAGGTATGTTGGGCTGTAGACCTAGCAACACACCAATTAAAGTTGAGAAGATCAGTGATGAAGACCTTGCGAATGACGTTGATGTGGGAAGATATCAATGTATGGTAGGAAAACTGATCTATTTATCACACACCCGTCTTGACATTGCCTTTGTAGTCAGTACGGTAAGTCAACATTCTCATGACCCAAACAAAAACACCTAAACGAAGTATACAAAATCCTTAGATACCTGAAGGGCTCACCAAGTAAAGGACTCTTATTCAAAAAATCCAATGAAAGAAATGTCAAGATGTTCACTAATGCTGACTGTGCAGGTGATCAAGAGGATAGAAAACCACATCGGAATACTGCACATTTGTTTGGGGAAATCTAGTTACCTGGCACTGTAAAAAACAGAATGTGGTGGCTAGAAGTACTGCTGAGGCAGAATTTCAAGCTATAGAACTTGGTATCTGTGAAGGTATTTGGGTTAAAGAACTAAAGATGATTGTGAATCTACCTATAAAACTGTATTCGGATAACATGGCAGCAATCAACATCTGTCACAACCCAATTCAACATGATTGAATGAAGCATGTGGAAATTGATAAGCACTTCATAAAAGAGAAGATCGATGATGGGATAATTGATCTCAGATATGTACCTTCAAGAGAACAAACAGCTGATATTCTTACAAAGGGACTTGTAAAGGATAAATTCGAGTTCCTAGTTTGCAAGTTGGACATAATCAATATCTATGCTCCAACTTAAGGGGCGGTGTAGAGATTATTCTGAGTTAATTGGAATTAATTAGAGAGAGATTTTCGGATATCTTATATCCGTAACAAGATAGGAGAAATTCTTGGGATTAGTTGTAAATAGATTAGATTAGATTAGATTTTATTCTCTATTTTCTGTTATTTGTAATCTTCCTAGCGTGATTAGCGGCCTCTACAACCACCACCCCTATTGTGTATCTAATTAGCATATTGATCATTGAATAAACTATCGGGTGAATTAAAATCAAATACAGTCATTATACTCATATACCTCATACACTACAGAAGAGAGGCCAAAAAAAACAACAACAACAACAAACCAAGGGCAGTGCTGAAACAGAGTTTAAGGACACTGCAAAATGTGTATGTGATGGAGCCTAGTAAAAAAGACTTCTCAGGCAATACAGAATCAATGTACAAGGACCCATAAGGATTCTTTTAGACAACATAGCCACTATTAGAGGTTGCATCATAACCACACAGGATTTGACATTGATCACCACTTGCCGGTGCCATTGAACTGACCCATAGTCCAGCCCAAAGTTAAGTGGTTGACATCTTAACTAGGGATATATATAGAGTTAAATTCAAATAATCGGCTTCCAAGGTGGATGTTCAGCATATACAAACCAGCTTGAACGTGAGCTCTTGAACCTCAAAAAAAAATAAAAAAAATAATGATTTTCAGGTTTTTATCTCCTTGTCTCTCCATTTAAGTTTGTTTAGTAGTTAATATTGCAGTTGCTGATTTAGTGGGAGTTGAGATTATCATTAAGTATGGTATTATTTATTATAAATACCTTAATCCCAATTTATGTAAGGCTTTGATGCTGAGAAGAATTTCAGAGTATAAGGCCTCCGAATGCTTGTCTTATTGATGGTGAGAGGAAAATGTGCAAACCAGCCATGAAAAAATTAACATTTAACACATTTGAGTAAATAAAGGAGCTAACAAGACCAGAATATTAACCAAAGTCGTTTCTTGTAACAGATAAAACCCAATATGTACATAGGATTGTCAATGTTGACTTTGAGAGAGAAATATTATTCTTAATCTCTGAATTAAAAAAAATACACAAAGGCCTTTATATAGGCAAACCTAGACCTAACCCTAGAATCTCATTAAATCTAATCAAATCAAAATCAATCAAACTAATTGAGATATAATTGGAAATATCCTATAATATACCTATATCTAATCATAAGATATGATATAATATATCTATATCCAATATAATAATAAGATAATAATAAATGCATAATATTCCCACACTCCCCCTCAAGTTGGATCATGGATGTTAATCATGTCCAACTTGCTTATACAACTTTATACTACTGAAAGTCAACACTGAACAAAAGGCTTCAATGATACTGTAAAAATAAATTAATTTGACAAGTTTGGATTACCTTGATAAGCAGAAAAAAGTACAGGAAGCAAATAAAAATCACCTCACAGCAGTCAAGCTAGCACTCTTGTCAAGGTGTCCACTAGGTTGGGTTTCCATGTAAGCATGCAATCTTCCAAAAGGATTCAATGAATCTGTTCTAACCATTTTATGTACTGGAATTTTCTGTGATTTTGAACCTGTGATTAATAAACAAATATCATATGCTTAATGAAGAATGTTCAGGGACTAACTCAAACAAAAAACATGCAACCCAATAAGGAAAAGCAATTCTGAAATACCTAACACCAAGGGGCTCAGGTTAGCCTCCTTGCATGGTCTCAAATAACACGAAGAGGATGGTTCAACTGTCTGTCACAAGAGAGAATAAAATCAAATTTCATGAGTTAAACTGATATGTAATAATAATAATAACAGAATAACTTGTACGGCAGTTAGTTAGTGAAACAGAAGTAGTTAGAGTTTTTAGCTGTTAGTCCCCAAACCTATATGTAGATACATATACACAATTGTATAGGCAGACTCTATTGTGAATGAATTACATGGCTTAGTTCCCTCTCTCTCTGTGTTTCTCCCCCTTCCCCATTCTTCTCTCTCTTTTCCCCTTCTTCTCCCTCTCTTTCCCTCTATCTTTTCAATATTACAAAGGTATAACATAAACAGCATTAAAAGGGTAAAACATGACGAAACAAATAAAAAGTTGCACTCATAATTGACGAATTGGAAGAAAAAAGCTAGCAACAAAAAGTACAACAACAAAATTAAACTCCTAAAAAATGATGCAGAATCTAAGATTTAGATCTTGGTCAAAGTTATTTCAGGTCAAAATTTTCAAAACTTCAAGCTTCACTTCTATGATAAAAGAAATATAAACTAGCCCCAAATCTTTATGAAATAAAGCAGTACCAAATAGAATGAACTGCAGTTGATTCTACACTCCTAAGTGAATCTTTTTTCCAAACGAGCATTGGTAGAGAGAATGCTCCATGAAAATTATCAAAACTCTTTGTAAATTTAAAAGATGAAAAAGGAATAGCAAATGAATAGTACTTGAAAATCTTGACATGAAATAATCTCTAGCAAATTATTAAGAGCCAATCCCAGTAAGCCAGCACATGATTAAAAACCTCCCACTTGAAACATTACTGAAAACACATCACTAGAAATGGTAAAAGATATAGATATTTGCATGAATCTATTTCCAGAGTTCAAAGAAGCAATTACCACTCATCATGCTCAAAAGAAGCGGATATTACTGATATTCCAAGAAGTGTCTCAAACCTGGAGTTCTGTGCCCTAAGACATACCTCTTCTTGAAATGTTCGTGCATCATTTGAGCTTCTCAATCTTGATTCAACCAATGTTTGTATCTTCTCAATGATAACTTCCTGGTTTAAAAGGCTTACCTGCATGCCCAACAAACTTGTCTTTGATAACAAAGAACTCGCAAATGCAATATTGCAAATCCCACTAAATATTGAAAATACATTCAAAGAGCTACATGTAAAATATTCTAGTAATAAAGAATGATCATGAAGTTACTAATTTAAATTGACATTATTGGTAGGGGTTTTTGTCCCTTAAATAAGAGGTTGAGGTTCGATTCCTTTTAAGATTAAAGGATCACATTGAAGCATAAGAAAATACTAATATTATTCATCCTCATATCATAAAAGAGAGTACAAGTTGAAATCCCTAAAAATAATAATTAATTAATATTTCTAAACTTGATATTGTCAACACTCCCCCTCAAGTTGGAGCATAGATGTTACATGCCAAACTTGTTAAAAGATAGTCAATACGAGTCCCATTTAAGGCCATAGTCAGAAGATCACCTAATTGGTCACTAGACCGCAGATACCCTATAGAGATAAAGTTATACTCGATCTTATCACGTACAAAGTGACAGTCAATCTCAATGTGTTTCGTACGTTTTTGGAACACAGAGTTGGAGGCTATGTGTAGAGCAGCTTTATTATCACACCATAGATTCACAGGCAATGACATGGCAAGACCTACCTCCTTCATTAAATAGTGAATCCATACAATTTCTTGGATTGACTGAGCCATGGCTCTATACTTGGCCTCTGCACTAGACCGAGAAAGCACGTCCTACTTCTTACTCCTCCAGAACACTAAATTTCCACCCACAAACACGCAATATCCTATGGTGATATCCTAGTAGCCTTTGACCCTGCATGATTTGCATCACAAAAGCATTCAATCTTGGTGTGGCCATGATTCATGTAGAGTATACCAGGATCAAGTGAGCCCTTCAAATAATGTAAGGCATGCTCCAATGCTTCCTACTAGCAACGGTCAGTGCTGTCATGAATTGGCTAAGCACACTAACTAGAAAGGTCACATCAGGGCGCGTCACTGTGAGGTAGTTCAATTTCTCAATCAGTCTACGTTATCTCTCAGGATACACAACGGTTTGATCTTTTCAGGATCAACCCTTTTTCTCACATCCTCAAGTAGCTCATCAAATGGTACGTTGTCATCAATGTCCAAAAAAGGATTAGGATCATGGGAAAACTACTTTGTGCTGCTCCAAGTTTCCCAGTTTCTTTTAGCAAATCAAGAACATATTTCCTCTACATCAACAGGAAGCCTTGCTTGCTTTTCAAAACCTCAATCCCAAGAAAGTAATTTGGCGGACCCAAATCCTTCGTTTGGAAATGAGAATTAAGAAAGGCCTTGAGTGATAAGATTCCCAAAGTATTGCTGCCCGAATAACAATATCATCAACATTTACCACTAAGAGAATTATGTCAGTATCTATCGGCTGATAAAACACAGAATGGTCACACTTACTCTGACTCGGACCAAACTTCTTAACCTCAGAGCTAAAGCTATCAAACCAAGCACGAGGACTCTGCTTCAAAACATATAATGACTTCTGAAGATGACAAATGATGCAACTAAGGATACATCATCTTCAAAGAGGACAAAGACACACGACCCAAACGACAATGAATGTCAAAAGGAAATGAACCACCAAGGCAAGCAACCGAATGTGGTACTTGATCATTAAGGAAGTAATGGCCACCAAATTCATAGCCCTTACCAATAACTTGCTTCGTCGTGAGATCCTGAATCAAACAATGATCAGGAAAGAATGTTATAAAGCAGTTTAATTGTCAAGTAAGCTTGCTAGGAGTCAAGAGATTAAATGCAAGGTCAGGGACATTAAGGACAGAGGATAAGGGAACAGACAGAGTAGGGTTGATAGTGCCAGATCCAAGAACCCAAGAATAAGAACCATTGGCAGTTGTTATACTAGAGGGATTGGTATCAGTAGCACCGGAATCGATGATCCACTTCGAGGAAGAAGTGGTAAGACTAGAAGCAATGTTACCTACAGCAAGAGTAGTTGAACAACTAGACTGAGTTTCAACCATTGAAATTAACCAGAAGCAAGTTGAACTCCACAAAGAACAATAGGATAGGGCTCTTAAAGAACCAAACAGCAAGAGCAACAGTCACAAGTAGAACCAAGTAGCATAGTCAAACACCCACCAAAGTCAAAGGGCGAACCAGACGCAATAATAAACCAAACCACCACCAGACCTATAAAAACAGATCCAAACCCAAACGGAAATATACCAAACGAGGCTTCAAGATCCTCTAAATACAATAGCAAACGTCACACTAGTGACCAAATGGAAGCAACGGTCAACCCAATGACCAAATAGCATACTTTCACAACTAGAAAGTAAGAAACTAACAAGCCGGAAGCCAAATTGATCAAAAAAGTTCCAACAACACTATCAATTCGCCCTTTTTGTTTTGATATATTGTGCCTGAACATTTCATTCCAATCAATCGCAACCAAACAAAATGAAAGTCAATTCTTTATTCAAATTTCAAAATCTCATTTATCATTGGATTATTGTTAATTGTTCCATGTCCTATTCAAATATGTTTAAGACTTTGAGGAGTTCGAACCTCTGTGGCTCTGAATATCTAAATGAGACACCAGATTACAACTTCCTTCCAAATCTGAAATTAGAACTTGAAGGATGTACTTCATTATTGCAGCATCATCCATTTATTTTGTTAATGAAGATTACCGGAGGTTTTGTGAACTATTTGTATTCAACCCAACGTGGTTCATATATACACAAATGTATATCTTAGACGATTCTTAAGATCCCTGAGATATCGCTAACTAATATTTAGATTACAACGGGATAGTAATAATGGTCACATCTCCTATATTCTATTTAATCAGATTTAATCAATAATCTAGGAATGTCCCAATTAATATCGGGATTTAACACTCCTCCTCAAGTTGGACCTTAAATGTCAAGCACGTCCAACTTGCCAACGAATTGATCAAATTTATCTTTGGGCAGTCCCTTAGTGAGAATATCTACAATTTGTTCTCTGGAAGTAATATACTTCAAGTGAACAATATCCTCGTCCATCTTTGCTCTTGTGAAGTGACGAACAATCTCCACATGTTTGGCTCTATCATGTTGAACTGGATTATGTGCAATGCTAATTACAGCCATGTTGTCACAATAGAGTTTGATAGGTAAGTCCATAGCCTACCTTAATTCTTCAAGAACTCGCTTTAGCCATATTCCTTCACAAATTCCTAATGCCACGGCCCTATATTCAGCCTCAGCACTGCTCCTTGCAACCACACTTTGCTTCTTACTCCTCCATGTGACCAAGTTACCCCATAATACGTGCAGCACCTACACGTTGACTTCATGTCCCCTTGATCACCTGCCAATCGGCATCTGTAAACAGTTCTACATCCCACCTATCAATTTTCTTGAAGAATAAACCATTGCCTGGAGATCCCTTCAAATACTGTAGGATGCTGTATACTTCATTCAGATGCTTGTATTTAGGATCATGGGAATGTTGACTGACCATACTGACCACAATCGCAATGTTTGGTCTAGTGTGGGAGAGATAGATCAATTTTTCAACCATCCTCTAATAATTTCCCATGTCTACAACCTTCCCAAGGTCTCCATCACTTATCTTGTCGACTCGTATAGACGTGTCATTAGGCCTACAACCTAGCATCCCTGCTTCCTTTAGAAGGTCTAGGATGTACTTCCTTTGAGAAATGTAGATCCCTCCTTTTGATCGAGCAACCTCCACTCCAAGAAAGTATTTCATCTCTCCAAGATCTTTAATTTGGAGTTCTCGAGCAAGGGCTTTCTTGATCTGACTGATTTCTACCTCATCATCTCGTGTGAGAACAACGTTATCAACATACACAGCTAGTAAAGCTACCTTGCCCTTATGATGCTTAAAAAATAAGGTATGGTCACTCTACCCTTGGGTATCCCCCTTTCTCTTCAAGATTCGGATGAGCCTATCAAGCCATGCCCTCGGTGACTACTTTAGCCCATATAATGATCGTTTTAGCTTGCACACTTGATTAGCTCTTTTCCCCGAAAACTCTGGAGGTAGCTTCATATACACTTCTTCCTTGAGTTCTCTATTGAGGAAGGCATTTTTAACATCCAACTGGTGTAGTTGCCAATCTAGATTGACTGCAAAAGAGAATATAATTTCGATAGTATTAAGTTTTGCCACTAGTGGAAAAGTTGCAGTATAATCTATACCATAAACTTGAATGAATCCCTTTGCAACCAACCTAGCCTTGTATCTCTCAAGGCTTCCATCAACTTTATATTTTGGGGTGAATACCCATTTACAACAGACTGGTTTCTTCCCTCAAAGCAGATCAACTACACCCCAAGTGTTATTACGTTTCAAGGCTTCCATCTCTCCCATAATTGCTTGCCTCCATTCAGGTATAACCATAGCTTCATCGATGGTGTTAGACTGTTAGGTACCTTGATAGTGTCAAGGTGGGAGACAAAAGCATGATATTTTGAGGAAAGAGCATAATAAGAAACAAACTACTAAATAGGACGTCGGGTGCAAGACCTAGATTTCTTTCGTACTGCAATGGGCAAATTGAGGTCAGAGCTTCCCATCACCACTATTTCTTCCTGACCTACCACCGGTTCTAACTCATGGCAAGTGCTAATAGTATGTGGCCCGTTACCTGTCTTGTGCCGTCGTGTGTAATTATTAGCCCATTTGTTTGAGTCTCCCCCTGGCTCAGAACCTCTTCCATCCTTAGGCACGTTAGCATAATCAAGATTATCAAGAGGGTTATCAGAATTATCAAGGTTACCAGGACTATCAGGGTGAAGCTCTTTTGGGCTAGGTATGTATTTAACAAAGGTCAGGTTGTCTTTAGGTGGTGGTGGTGACTCATGTGTCTATAATTCATTTTTCCTCTCCTAAATTGCAAACAAGGAGTAATAAGGATTAGTTTCACATAAGGTAACATCGCATGTGACATAGATACGTTTGGAGATTAGGTCATAACATTTGTAGCCTTTTTGGTAATTGGAGTATCCGAGGAAGATGCAACGGGCAACTTTGGTGTCAAGTTTGTTGGTATGATGAAGATGAACATATGATGTCCAACCAAAGACACGGAGAGGCAAATGGTTTTCAAGGTATGGAAGGCTGTAGTATTTGTGTAGGACTTAGAGTGGTGTTTCGTAGGACAAGGGTCAGCTAGGCATGCGATTTATGAGAAACGTGGCAGTGAGGATAACATCATCCCAATGATATTTAGGAACATGGCTACTAAACATGATAGCTCTAGCTATATCAAGGATGTGCTGATTCTGTCGAGAGCAAACGAGGTGACTAAGAGATCAAGAGATTCTTTGTGTGGATTTCGGCTAGCAGCCAGGGAGGTTCTGGTCAAGCATGAAACGAGTCGACCTTGTGGAAGTTGACAGACGGGATCTTCGAGAACGCCAAGGATGCCAAGACTGCCGAGAAGGACTCCGACGCTAAAGCTGCAGTTGACCGACGCACGGCTGACTATGCGAACAATACTAGAACCTGCGATAAGACCGTGAAGGACACTCAGCCAGTTACGCAGACGATCCAAAGCTCAACAAGGTAGGGAAAAACAGAGTAACTCTGGTTGATTCTTCAGAAGCTCCGATACCATGAAGATTACAAAAGGTTTTGTGAACATTTCTCTGCTTATATTCAACCCAACTTGGTTCATATATACACAAATGTAAATCTCGGATGATTATTAAGATCCCTGAGATATCGCTAACTAATATTTAGATTACAATGGGATAATGATAAGATAATATCTCCTTTATTCTATTTAATCAGATCTGACCAATAATCTAGGAATATCCCAATAATATTGGGATTTAACAGTTACTTCCAGAGCTTAAGTTTCTAAATTTGACAAACAGCACAAAGAAGCAATTTTGAAGGGTTGTAATCACCATTCATAGCTTCCTTCCTATGAATAGGGTTTGCCAAAAAATATGTTCAATAAGGATTGCTATGCTAATCCTCTTTAGTCCTTACCATGCAAAAGCCCAACGAAACACACACAAGTAATGGGATCTGAAATGCCATTCCCATGCTCCCACTGAAATGAACCAAATAGACCCTAAGTAGTTTGAGATTAAACACTTAGGAGCCTTAAATCACTTTTTAAGTATGGAATGGCTCAATCCATCCAAAGAATCTTTATATTTAAAAGCAAATACACCATCAACTCATAAATAGAAATCGGTATGCACAAGTTTTAGCCTTGCAAATACACCTATGGATCCCCTGAATAAAATAATGATGAGGGAAGATTCTTATTAAGCTGATAAAGTGGTGCATCAAAGATTAGTGGGAAAATTAATACATTTTTCCATACTCAACCGGATACTAGCTTTACATTGAGTGTTCCAAGCTAGTTCGTGAATTACCCTGCTGAATAGCATGTTGGAGCAATAAATCAAATTCTCCATATTAAAAAATAACACTAAAAAAAAGGTTGTTTCCCAAGAAAAGTACTAAAAGTTGCATAGAGGTGTGTGTTTCTAATTGCTGATTGGGTTAGATCTCCCATTTATAGAGGATCAAAATCATGTTATCATGTCTACCTTTGGGAGAGTAAGAAGCAGTCAATCATAACTTGAAACAAGCTAAGGTCAAATTTAGAGCTATCACTCATGAAGGTATGCAGTTAAAAAGACTTCTGAAGGATAGCTTGTTGTTATGCATTCCTTTTAATACTAGGGACTTTCTTGGAAACTTGTTCTTTATTTAGGCCTATAATAAATACAGGCCTCACCAACACTCACAAAACATTTACTCAAAAAGAATACAAATTCTCTAACCCTTTCTAATCAATTTTCTTCAAATAATAATTATGGTCCCAAAATAATTTATAACGAGATGCTGACATGCAAATTTTAATTAGGTCTGTACTATTTACCTCTCTCTTTGTTGGATGGACATTAACATCAACATTCTCGGGAGGTACTACAATTGTCATGTATACAAACGGTTTAGAAGCTTTGGGTAATGTTGCTGAATAAACAACTTCAATTGCTCTCTTCAATGCAGAACACTCAACCAGTCGATCTGAGGAACAAGAAAATTTTCATGAGAGCCTATATATTTTTTTGACAAAATGAAGCTGAATATAAAAGAAAATAGATTTCCAATGTAAATGATAAGATATCCTTTTTAAGCATGGAATAATTTTTGGGGAAAAAACAGAGAGCTCTCAGTCCAATCTCTCTGTATATCAATGAAATCCACTTCTTTGATAGTGCCATGAAAAAACCACCTAATAAGAGAAAAACAGCACAATGTCTAGCAATATATCCTGCATCCCAAAACCAACCTAGCTTGTCAAGAAATTTTGTTCCAAGACTAAAGGAATGCTAGCAGATAAAGAATTTAGGAAAGTTTTGAGCGTGTGCATTTGGTGGATTGAGTCTGCATGTAGTGCACCAAACGTAAAAGGTATAGATGTCTCTCGTCACAACAATAGTAGAGACAAAGGTTGGGTGGCAGTAATACATTCTGTCATCAATTTTAATAATATGTTCTACTTGATGTCCATTCCTGTTTTCCCACACTTTTGATGAGGATAGTTCTGCTTTTTTTTTTTTGGCAGGCAAAATATTTCTTAAAATAGGAGTTCCAGATAAAAGGAGTCTTCATATTTTATGGTTAGCTATAAGCCTTATCATTACCTTTTGTTGGGATTTGAGTGGTAAGGTTTGCTGCTGCCTTTCCCATATACATTTGACTGCTTTTGTTCAATAATGTCAAGTTCAAATGAAAGTAAAACCATGAATTTCTACAATATTAAAGTGTTTTTCTTGAGCAAAAGACACTGACCAAGCTAAATATATAATTGCATATTAACCACACATACCATTGATGAAAAGAACCATTGTGATCTTCTTGGCAGCATAATCTGCACTAGAGATAAAACCGTGCATCTCAAAAAGTGAACTAGACGGATCATCATCTGAAGCTTCAATTTCCATCAAATTGCGAGCAACTGAAACACCATAAACAGATCCAATGGCATCAAGCCTTGATGATGTAGCAACTGTGTGAACATCAGCTCTCACAGCTCCATGCTGAATGGAACAAGAGGCAAATTGTACAAAGAAAATTAGCATCAAGAACATAATATGTGACGAAAGAATGCGAAGAGCAGGTTTACCACTCAAGACACTGACCTTTCTACAAGAGAATCCAACATTTATGTGATGTATGGCAAAACGGCTAATCAAGTCTACAATCTTTGAATAGTCATCTGCAGAATTTTGTAATGTCTTCCTCCTTGCAGCCATATTATAGAATAAGTTCTCAACCTTAAAACGAAATGAAAAAAATTTCAACTCACAGAAAAATAAGTCCAATTGCATATTCAGAGTATATTTTCTGAAGACAATTTAGTTATATGGAGAAGAATAAAGCCAATAATGTGTAAGACTAAGCAATTAACAAGTAAAGGATAACACAAGAAATGGGGGCATTAGCAAAAGGGCAAGGATAGGCTCGGACCAATTTGCTGATCTTCTTTTATTACATGACTTCATTCAACAGTAAATTTGAATGGGAGAAGATGTACCAGGACTCATAGGCATTGTTGAGGACAAAAAATTAAATGGAGGAAACAAGAGTGGTTTGATCTGAATTAGCCATCTAAATTCCTCCATAACAATAAAGTCTCCAAGGAACCCATATGGCATACTTAACTAATAAATTAATGCAATATATTCAAAAAAAATTGGAAAATTATAAACCCTAAACCTGAGAACCTATCTTTAAAAATCAAACTTAATGCAAAATCAAGCAAGACCACTACTCAATCTGGCCTATGTTTAAATTTTTCTTTTCTTGTTTCGGAATGATGGAAGGACTATTATTTCCTTAAGCAATAAAGGGCGGCCTAGTACCCAAGTCTCCCACGAGGTGGTGTCTAGGGAGGGATAGATAACATAACAAAATTTATATAGATATATTCTCTTAAAAGTATATTCTTATCAAAATAGTTTTGATCTTATTTAGTGTTATGACATGCATCACCAAACAAATAATAGTATTATCTTATATTAAACCTTATCCCATGAGACTTTATCCGATCATCTGATCATAGATTGTCTTGTGTAGCAAACAAACAGACCCAAACATAGTTAACAAAAAGTGTCAGAAGCAGCGTAAAGTCTCAAGGTTAAAGAATTTATATGAAAGATATTTCTTTACGTGAAGTCCCTATTGGGTTTTCAAAGGGATTGAACAGCCCATTTCAATTATACTCTTGCTTGGGGAGAACCTCTTGTCCTTTGTTTTTGTACCTTTTTGTAGTGATCACTGATATCATCCATAATTCTTGTTTCATTTTTTTAAAAAAATAATAATAATTCTGGTGAAAAAATGTTCACAAGGTCTAGGTGAAAAGAAATACTGCAAAAAGACTCATAAATAGCAAAATATTTGTATATACCTACATATATATTGTGCAGCTATAATACATTGATAATAAAACACAAAATTCTAGATGTTTAATCAGGCTTACCTTTGTATTCAACATTTTTTTCCGTTCAGTAATGTCTTCAGCTAAATGCTATAAATGATTCCAAGCAAAATAGGAACTATGCACTATTTCAGCAAAATTTTCATGCAAGCACAGCAAAAAGGCTTGTTCATACCATTATCTGTGTTCCTTTTACAGCAGCGCATGCCTTTGGTTCATGCTCCATAACTCCATCTCTATATGATACCCTGAACCAAAAATTCAGCACAAGTCAACAAAAAGTCGTATACTTCAGTTGGATCGTCATAGTAGAAAAGATATTAAATTCATAACAGACTGGCTATGGCAGCAAAAATCTTAACGTCTTCAAATCACATACCAGTGCAAAACATAATACTCAGAATTTTTCTACATTGGTCTTATTTATGTCTTTACATAAAACTGTCATTCACCTGTAACCATGCAACTGCCCTTTGGTTATGGTAGTGACTGTGACATGGCCAACATATGTCATGCTTGCCAAAGCCTCTCCCCGAAATCCCATTGATTTAATGGACCGTAAATCCTCAAATGCAGACAACTTTGATGTTGTATGCCTCTCACACAATATGCCCAGGTCCTCATGCTACAGAAACACATTGCAAAAGTAATCACACAAAAGCTGACTCAAAAGAACAGTTAAGTTTAAAAAACATATTCCTATTTAGGCATAGAAACCGAGCAAAGATTGCTAGTTCAAAGAGTTTGATTATCCCAAAATCAAGCAAGAAAAGAAAATGGGTTAAACAACCGACTCGAATTCCATGGCCATCATCGGAGACTTGGATGAGTTTGAGGCCTCCGTCCTTAATGGTGACGGTTATGGAAGAAGAGTTCGCGTCGATGCTGTTCTCGATAAGCTCCTTGACAGCGGAGACAGGGCGCTGGACGACCTCACCGGCGGCGATTCGATTGACGACAGATTGGTCGAGGCGGTGAATTTTGGGAGGCTCTTTAGGAAGCTGCTCTTCAAAGTCCATGGGCAAGGGTTCATCACTGGCTCGCGATTCCATGGTTATTGGCTTGTTCAGTTCAAGTCCAGTTCAGTGTTCCCGGTGGGGAGAAGAAGGCCTTCGCTGGAAATCCGCCCAAAAGAATCATGTCAAAGGAAGAATGAAAAAACAAACAAAAAAGTATGACTAAATTTTTATGGGAAAAATAACAATTTTCGCTTACCTAAGGTTTTGCTGAACACCCAACACCCAAAAGATTTTTTTGATCATTTTTTGCCCAAAATTTTACAAATATAGAATCTTTATTGGTTGATCTTGACCATTGGATTAATCATTTTCGCTTCGGAAGTTTACAAAAATTTCGCTTCCTAAAAAAATCTATAAAGAAATTTGCTATTGTTTGAAACTTCCTAAAAAAAAAACGATACCAAAAAACCTTTCGGTGTTAAATCCTCTACCAATACTTTTGTGACAAAAAAATGACATTTAACCCAATTAATAATGTTTTGAAATTAAGATTGATGTGAAATGACCTAATTATCCTCAATAAAATCACTCGTCTCTATCTTTTTTTTTTCTTTTCGAACAAGAGCCGTCTCTATCTATACCCTTGTTTTTGTTGTCATTACTCATTACTTATTTAATAAATAAAAATTGTTATTTGTTACTACCTCCGGTCTTAATTATAAGACATAGTTGACTTTGTTTGGAGAAATTAAAGACGCTAAATAAGTTACTTAATCATTTTATATGTTGTATATCTTTATATTATATATTAGTTTATTAGTTAAACTAATTATTTTGAATAAAAAAATAAAAATAAAAATACTCTAAAAGTAATTTAATTAAAACCTTAATTTCTCCAAAAAATTCAACTATATCTTATAATTGTGACTGAGGAATAATTTTTTTGTCAACATTGATATGTAGGAACAAATTTTATTAAAATTAATTTTCATTTATATGATGATTTAATAAGGTAAAGTTAGTATTTACTACATTAAATTGTTAGTCATTCCCCTTTTTTTTCAGTGAAATATTTAGATAATTTTGAAAAGAATTAATTCCTCCAATTCCTTGATACTTCCAAGTAATTAAACCATTTCATGGGCTAAATCGATTCACATATTTTGGGGGGAAAATCTATGGCTTCCAAAAAAAATATCCACAACAAAAAATTGGAGGAAAAAACTATAAAATATCGAGACTAGAGTTATTTAAGGCTCATAAAAAATAAATTTGACTCCCTCAGACCCATCAAACTTCCCGCCATAAGAGAGCTCCCTGTGTTGGCGCGCGCGGCGGGGTACGAATTATCAAGGATATAATTTTTAATATTTACTAAATTAATATAATATAGAAAAACAATTCTAAGAAAATGCTGCTTGAATTTCAAAATTTAAAATAAGTGACTTTCCAATAAAATAATTTATCAATTGTTTTATTATTCTTGTTAATCTCATTACTAAAGAGTTTTGAAATTCAAGTTGTATTTTTCTTTCATTTTTTTATAATATAATCATAAATTTTGTTATAATTAAATGGGTAAAGGTGCACCTAGCCCGGGAACTATTTTTTGTGATGCACCAAGTATGTTAAACTATTAAGTGATACAATTTTACCACAATATAATAAAATTAGTGTCATTTCACCCTAAATTAATGATCTTAAAACTCTTGTCTTTCCCCTTGTCGTTGCTAAAGAAGATGATGCGTGTTCATTTGAGATAATGGTAAAAACTGTTTTTTCAATGTGATTTACGATTTACGAGGTAAGTATATAAAAGAAGTTTTATCTAGACTCACGTAACAAAAAGGACCAACCAGCGAAAGTTGGCCTGAGTGGAAAGGGCTATGGTCGCTTAAGCAAGAGGTCTTGGTTTCGTGCCTTTGTGAATGCAAAAAACTTCTCGGAGTGGTTGCACACTTTGCCACCATTTATATATATATATATATATATATATATATAAAGGACCACAGCTTCCACGCGTCTCTAATCCTCCTCAATGATTGTTGTGTTAGAACTTAGGATAAAATCTCATGGGTTATGAATAAGAAGAAGGATGGAAAAGAAGAGGAAAAAGGAAGAAGGAATGTGTATGTGGATAAAAGTCCCACATTGATTAGTTAGAGGGTACATAAGTCTCAACTTTGCTCCTATTAAATGGGCCCTTTGGCCAACCCACTTTTATAGAGGGATGAGGACTTAGGTGACCCTTAGTCCACCACACACACGCATGCGTGCTGCCATCTGTCCGGTTCGGTTCGGTCGCCGCGCCGCCCGCCCGCCCGGTCCAGTTTATGAGTGTGTGAAATAAAAAATAATTTATTATTAAATTATTTTTTAAATTTCCAATTTGACCCCGAACTTTTAATAATTATGTTTTTGCCCCTTCAAGATTTTCCAACCAGAGGCTGCGTGTTGCGATCCGTTCGGATCGTTCGCTCTGTTCTGATGCGTCTTTTCGTGCGACGCTCCAGTTCGCCGGCAAGAGAAGCGGATCGCTTCTGTTCGTTTTGTTTGGGTGCGTCTGTTTGCACAATGCACTAGTTTGCTACAACAGAATCAAGGTTTTTCATTGTCTATAAATAGGGCGCCCTAGTCACAGAATTGGATCCGATTTTTTCACATATACACTCCTTCTGCATACTGCATATACAAAACATTCTATGCGTTCCGAAAGCAGACTCGTTTAATTCGTTTGGGCTTCAGATTGACAGAGTCATCTTTCTGAAGACGAATAATCCGCTCTAATAGCAACGCTTTAACACATATTAATTTCCATATTGCAGTGCTGATAGCAACGCTTTAACATAAGGACAAGGAACAACAATGAAACATTCTCAAAGGGTCGCGAGGTTCTCAGGCTATAACTTGTTCACAGAAGAATTCTTCAAGCAACATGTACAAAAACAAAAGGCGAAGGGCAAGGGAAAGAAAGTCAGAGGAGGTGACCAAAAACTCATGCGACTTAAGTCTACAAATGAGAATCATGGAAAAGGTTGAGTTCAACCGAGAAAGCTGAATACACCAAGAGGGCTCAACAACTAAGAGGTCCTGGTAAAGTGGAGAAGTATATTGTGTCATTCCTAACGAGGTGCGCACCGAATACTTTCATTCAAGTATGCCATAAGTTAAAGGAACGACCCGAGGCCATGGCAAGGCTGAAAGCGATTGGGTTTGATAGGTTGGTGGAAATTAATTGCCGACAAATAAATCGTTCCTTATGTGCACAATACATGGCATGTTTTGACCCCCCAACAAAGCAAGTGTCCAAGACGTTGGTTGCTGATCAAATACGGAACGGAGGGACAGTCACCCGACACATTTTCAGTGCGCATTTCATGCACAAAATCATAAGGTCTCCGCTGACTTGGTCAATGGAAGCCAATGAAGCTGAAATCTTGCCCGACCATATAGGATATAACATCGGGGACTGTCGTTTCATGTTTGGACCGTCACTTAGGTGGGATCACTAGTTCTGCTATGTTGTAGACACGACAACGATGACCTTCTACGCCCTAGATTCGTTAGTCGACATATGGACATATTCACGCATGGAGTGCGAAAGGGAAGAAGGACAGAAATTGGCAACCAAGACAAAAAAGAAGGCAAAAAAACCTCAATCCTTTAAGGAAAAGGAACAGTTGGCAACTCGTGTGGTAAGTTGAACTAAAGATTGAATGTGTGTTTATGTTAGATAATGGCCACCATTATTGTCATCTAATTTTGTCACAACCATTTCAGCGAAAATGCTTCATGGACATACTAAGGAGGGTTAAGCCACAATTGTTCAAGCAAGAGGATAGAATTCCCAAGGGGGTGACATGGGCTAAAGTCCATATGTCCAAAAGGATATGTAAGTGTCTATTAAGTTGTTTAACGTTCATATATATAATGTCCAAGTTACATGAAGCATGTTGTTAACACCGGTGTCTAACAAGTTGTCTGAATTCCTCTGTATATTTCTTGTTTTCAAGGACTCGTGTGGTGTTCATGTTGTTACGTGGTTATAGATGTGGGATGCCAAGGAGCGAGAGGATGGATACACAATGCCTTACTACTCCATGGATGAAATCCGGGAACTGAAGATTGGCATGTTGTGGTGGTTGATCAATCATCAAAACAACAAGCATCGAGACAAAGTGTTGTCGATGATTGGGGACTCCCAGAAGCGGAAGACGAGCCGTTAGGAAGCAATCGTTTAATTTACATAGACTGACTTATTTTTCAGTGGACATAAATATCAGTGGTTGTATGAAAGTTTTTATTAAGGCAATTGAACAAAACACTTGAGTTCATATTTAGGACAAAGTTTTGTAAATTTTATGATGTAGGTGTCATGACATTTTAATATGAATAGAATGACAACTGTTTCCTGCATCTCAGTGTTAGGTTATTTGTGTGTGCAGAAGCTGGAAAATGGGATACAATAAGGTACCCGTATCAACATTATCAGCAAACTTGTAACAATCATATCAGCCCCCACTAACAATTACATCAGCCCCCACTGACAACTACATCAGCCCCCACTAACAACTAAATCAGCCCAAGCTGACAACCACATCAGCCATCTTTAACAACCATATCAGCCATCTCTAACAACAACATCAACTCCAAATAACAGCCATATCAGCAAAAAACTAACAAGTACATCAGCAAAAAGATAACAACAACATCAGCCCCCACTAACAATTAAATCAGCCCCCACTAACAACGACATCAGCCCAAGCTGACAACCATATCAGCCCAAGCTGACAACCACATCAGCCCCCACTAACAACTAAATCAGCCCCCACTGATAACCACATCAGCCATCTTTAACAATCATATCAGCCATCACTAACAACAACATCAACCCCAAATAACAACCATATCAGAAAAAACTAACAACTACATCAGCAAAAAACTAACAACTACATCAGCAAAAAGATAACAACAACATTAGCCCCCACTAACAACTAAATCAACCCCACTAACAACTAACAACCACAACAAGGACATCAAAGCCGACAACCACATCACCCCCACTAACAACTAAATTAGCCCCCACTAACAACCACATCAACAGCCCCACTAACAACTAAATCAACAACCACATCAGCCCAAGCTGACAACCACATCAGCCATCTTTAACAATCATATCAGCTATCCCTAACAACAACATCAACCCCAAATAACAACCATATCAGAAAAAACTAACAACTACATCAGCAAAAAACTAACAAGTACATCAGCAAAAAGCTAAGAACTACATCAACAAAAAATTAACAACCATATCAACCATATCCTCTACTTGTCCATGTAATTGCCTCACTGCTCTTTCTTTCGCACAATATGCTTGACGATAGTTTAGGCGTACCCCATACTCGCTATACAATTCAGTTCGAATTTCATTTGATGTCTTCTCAATATTATTTCTCAAACCATCAATTACAATCGATGATGTCAAGCTACACTTGGGTGGATGAGATACAATAAGGCTATCCTGTGCATGGTGTATGTGTTCACTTCTGTATGTTCTAATGATTAGGAACTCGGTATCTTGACGTTCTCTCGTGGAATATGCACCCATGTACCAGGGACAACTATCAACCTTGCACTTCACTATTATCTGCTTTGGCTTGTTCTTGACAAATTTGTATGAAAACTTGTGTGCAATGCTATATTTGTACAATGTTTCACGGATGGTCAAAACATTCGCAAAAATTTGTCCTTTTCCCATAATCAAATCCTTCCATTTATAATGATTCATTTCAGGCGAGCTTAATGGCACACTTTGTGAACAACACAGTAATGATGGCAACTCTTGACTTTCATTAAACATTTGAGGAGGAGACATAGAAAACACAGCTGCACCTCCAATGATTTGATCCCTCCTGCGACAAACAACAATTATTAGTGCAAGTAATGACAATTAGTATACGAACAAATGACATTTCTTAACACAACTACACTTACACTTCTTGTTCTTCCATTTGAACATTCATTCGTTGTGGTATATTGTCATTATTCCCATTTTCTTCAATGTACACATGACAATATGTTTCATTATACCTTATTAAATGTTCTAACCCTTCATCATCTACAAGATCAACAAATGTAGATGTATCCATGCTAAGTTTGCACTTCATGCAAATTTCGATTTTCTTCCCCAATTAAAGATGCTATGATTCTAAGCAACTCCTCGTATGTAGTTCCTTCCTTGATGCCTCTTGTTCTTACCATTCCACCAATATAATCACTACCTTGTCCTCCCCCCTCTACAAAGTTGCCCCTACATGGAAGTAACATAACAAGTTCTTCGTTGAAGTACTGGCCATCTTTAACTATGATCTGCAACATAAAGTTAGTATTAACAACTTCAACTGTTATATTAACAACTAAAACTGAAGGTATTAACAACTAAAACTGTAGGTATTAACAACTATCTCAAATCAGCGTTTTCACATTCAATCATTCCCACTAACAAACAAACCCCCCTCTGTTTCCATGCCCGAAAATAGAGCAACCTACCCTACAACGCTTTCACTTTCATCTCGCATTAACAAGTTAAACAACCATATTAACAACTAAAACTGAAGGTATTAACAACTAAAACTGTAGGTATTAACATCTATCAAATTTCAACATTTTTTCAGCCTTCATTTCTTGATCACTTTCAACCATTCCCACTCAAATACAGACCTTTCCCTCTGTTTTCATGCCCAAAAACAGAGCAAGATTTTAATAACCCAACCCTACCGTGATTCAAAATGAAGTAGCATGGTGATTATGATATCTTAATCAAAATATTAGCATTTCTTATATAACTCTTACCCGATAATAGCATAAGTGAGGCGAAGCTCCAACCTTTTAGTCACCCAACCTTCTGACTGAAAAAAATGATGACGAACAACAATATATAGATTGCTGAGTTCAGACTGTAATGCAATGGATGATCAAAATACACCTAAGGATAAACGAGGGAAGAGGGAAGACGGAAGACGGAAGAGAAGGATAAACCATAGAGAAGGTAGGTGAGGATCAGTCAGAGGAAACCCATGTTCGGTTTCAGCATTCGGTCACGTTTCAGCGCCAAAACAGATGACTTTTTCTTTTTTACTCCTAGGGGTGTCTTGGTCATTTTGCATTGTAACATAATACCTATAAAGGCCCTAAGGCCTTTTCTAGGATTTCCAGATTTAATGGGCCTTTTTTAGGATTTTTTGGGCTAAAGGGCCCCTCATATGAATTCTCCTTTAAAAAAAGTGTTTTTTTGTAATGCCTTTTTTTTAAGCTCCAAATTGGAGTTTTAAAAAAAAAAAACAGCATTTTAGTTTTTTTTTTTGTGATTTTTATTTTTATTTTAAAAAAATATCATCTAAACACATAAATTAATTAAAAAAAATATTTTTTTAAATTAAAAAGGTGTTTTTTTATAAAAAAAATTTCATCCAAACGTAATCTAAGCACCCAACTCACTTATCTATCAAGATGTATTCCATTACTTATCACTGATGAGGCCCAATTTGTGAGGCGATGGATTTCACTAGTGAAGAAGGTATGGCTATTGTATGCACTATGCAGGGTCACTGCTTCCTCTCTCTCTCTCTACACAGGACAGTTTCCCTCCCAATCGCAAGAATACGAGGATACTGAGACGTGGGAGCTGGAATTAATGATTCAAGAAATGATTCTGATGTGGGAATACATGAACTATCTCTGACATCGCTTCTCTTTGGGACAACTAAAGATCGAATAGGCACAGGCAAGAGGATGAGGATGATGTGTGTTTGGTCAAGCTCACAGTTTCAACGAAGAACATTGAGCCAAAACACCGGGAGAGGAAACGGACGTCATGGATTATGTTAGTTTAGGGTGAAATTGTACCAATTTATATTAGATTAGGGGCATAACACCCCCCACCAATAATTTATATTGCTTGATGCAGCTTAAAAAAATAATTCCAGGTGGTGGGTCTACCTTTACCTATATTGAAAAGAGTAAAAATAAGCACATCAAAAATTTTAAGAAGATGAAATATTAGTGAAATAAATGTATAAGGTGTGTGTTAAATTTAAGTTCCTTAAATAGTGTATGCTATATTTTATAATTGTTGTAAGAATACTAATTAAGGTGGACTCACAACTCTTCAACCTTT
Organism: Acacia melanoxylon; assembly: GCA_019022615.1. Taxonomy (NCBI): domain Eukaryota; kingdom Viridiplantae; phylum Streptophyta; class Magnoliopsida; order Fabales; family Fabaceae; genus Acacia; species Acacia melanoxylon. The sequence continues at coordinate 8,969,243 of JAFJYJ010000020.1, read as the reverse complement.
CATTTTCTACATTTCATAACCTCTCTAATGAATAGTCTCTAAGAGTCTTCATGTCCATAACTCAAAGCTTATAATTTGTGCACTCATGAAGGTTAAAGTTTGCCATTTACTTTATGTAACTCTTGGTTGTGGTGGAGGGCCTATAAATAGAGCACTATATACTATATATTTGTTGCATCTAAATGAATAAGATATTGCTTTATATTTTCCTATAATTTTCTCTTCATTTTTTCATTTCATCTCTTGTATTTTTTCATTTTTATAACACGTTATCAACATGACAATCAAACCAAGGTATATTTTTTCCGTATCGTTGCTTAATAATTTCCTCTATCTTCTTTCAATTTATCTCTATTTAATGAGTAAATACTCTTTTGGGTCCCTGGAAAAAAATACGGATCCCATTAGGACTAAAATGAGATTTTTTTTTATGGACTAAAAAGAGCTTTTTGGAAATTTGCGAGGGACCAAAATGTTCACCAATCGACCATTATTCGTCCTTTTCAGAGACTAAAAGGGTATTTCTCTGTGTGAGAGACTAAAATGGGGTCCGTGTTTTTTCCAGGGACCCAAAAGGGTATTTACTCCTATTTAATCTATCTGGGATAATCTGAGCGATTGTATTGTTACTTTTCTTTTCATTTATACTTCTTTATTTTATATTCTTTTGTTATTTACATTTTATTTATGTTTTACTTATTTATCATTTTGATTTTCTGTTGGCACAACTTTCTAGTGTTTCATTCTATTTCATTTCCCTTTGTTATTCACATTCACATTTATTTATTTTCATTTGTTATCTAATTCTCATATGTTTTGTTGTTTTGTATGGGCTTCTTTCAATTCATTTCTTATAATTACAAAAGTTTCTCAAAACATGTAATTTATATTTGCGTACCCATGTGAAACCTAAATATTAGGAACTCTTGTCACTTAACAAGTGTTTATTAAGAGGTTTGAATCTTTACGTAATCTTATATGTTATTAAGAGCCTAAATAGGATAGATCTACACATTCCTTTTGTTTGGCAAAAAAAAAAAACGACTTTAAATTTGGAGCAAAGAAATTATATGGACTTGTGTCGTAGCTGATTTGGATACTATATAAATAATGAGACGTTCTAATTACACCTCATATCTTCACATCAAAAGACATGGATAAAATATTTTGGAACCTGATGAAACATACTAAAGTCAAAATTTGGAAGGGTGCAAAAGTAAAATTTTCACAAAATCATCCTATTTGAAAATTCTTATGTTGGTGTAGATGGAAATGCAACTAATACGTAATTCTAAATATGTGATATAGAAAAATATTTAAAAGTTTATCTAGAATTCGGTCTTGTCTTCTTAATTGCATGTGTAAATGATGGGTTTGTATTTATTTATTGTATCCCCGTATTTACAATGTTAATAGTGTTTATAGTTTAATGGATATCCTATACCATCTTCATGTTCTACCACAATGATTAACAATTTTGGTGTAAAATTAGGTCTTTAAGAGGTTTCATGGTAGGAATTGTGAAAAACCCCGAATTAGACAGGTTTGATATAAGTAATTGGAGTAAGAAGACTATTTGAAACAAAAAAAGGCTCCTTTCGATACTTCACATTTGCTATGATTGTGGCTGTCATGCCCTTTGTCTTACTTCCTTTGGCAATAATTGCTGTCGTCCATGTTGCACATCTTCGTTCGATAATAATCATTACTGTCGAAGACTCAAAGCTCATCAGTGAAGATAGTAACCTTCTAAAATTGTGATATCACGAACTCTTTCCTCGACTATCACTCCCTTTCAACCTAAAATGACTACATGGTGGTTATCCAAACTGATATGCTTCAACAATGACCTTCAACAGTTACAACGAATTCAAGTACATTGTGACTTTGATTTCTTTTATTTATAGTAGAGTTAAATTTGCACGGGGTATCACAACGTGCCTAATATCAGACTAATCAAATATAACATTTAACGATGCATTTAAAGATTATTTTATACCAAATGAATATTAAAATCTGGATCTCAATTTTACTTCTAATTCTAATTTACTTTTCAATCTATCAAAGGGCAATGAGCTCTTTGTTATACTGGTATGTCTTTTTATAGATAAAATCAATATTCTCATCATGTAAACCCTACATGTGGTGTTATAAGATTGTGACAAAAAATCATCTAAATTAATAACAAGTGGTTTTATTATATTTTTTTTAATTTTAATTTTTGTAAACAAAAAGTTGTTGCGTTCGAGTTGATATATATGAAGGTAAAAAAATGTTACCTTGAGCCCAGTAGTAATTAGATATGATGACCTTATCAAATAGCCATTTCAAAAGCTTTTCAAGATTAATATGTTTTGTTTTAATTAAAATCCTATAAAGGTTTAAACAATCAAAATTAAAATGACAATAAAAAATAGTTTTATATTTTAAAACTGTTTTGATATAAGCCATCAGTAAACTTATTTCACAAATAAAATTAAGAATTAAAAAAAATGATATCATGAATATATATTGTGGGGCTTAAAAGCAATGAGGAGAATGACATATAATAATATAAGAACTTGAACAACATGGTTTCATAAGTTGGCAAGAAAAAAAAAAAAAAAGAATAGTTTCATAAAGTGACTTATTTTTACCACAATTTATATGAACTTTTTGATATAATTTTTTGTTGACAAATAATCATATTACCCATGATTTAAAAAATCTCTCCTAGATTTCGGTAACAAAGGCATATAGGTATACTGTTTTAGATACATCTCTTGCCCACTCTGATTTCCCAATTCTACACTACTATATAATTCTAAAAAGACATATTTATTGAATTTAATTAGATTAAGGAAGTTAGTTAATATGATATTCATGTCTAAAACACCCTAGTCATTTTCCTTAATTCTCTTATTCTCACTCCTCCTTGATTATTGTTGATGGAGCATGAATATAGAGATAAATTAGAAAATCATTTATAAATATAAAAAATATATCTTATATTTCGAATTAAGACAAACTTTTCACGTCCTCTTGGACATTAAAAGAGATCCATCTCAGAATAAACCAAACTTAAACCACACGTTTTAATTTTAACTAAAAACCCAACCTAAAATGCTTGAGAAATTCAAAAACTCAAAAATACCCCTTATTTGCATTCATTATAGCCATCAACAATATTTGTAATGGAATTTAACTCATCCTAATTGAAAATGTATACACTCTAGTGATATATACTGATAATCCATAAAATGAGAAAATGACTTTAAGGTTAAAACCAAAGGAAAATAATATCGAGAAAAGTCTTCATTGATAAGTGGACATGCGGATTAACAACTCATATTATTGGTTGGGCTCTCCCTAATAGAATTTAACAAGTCTTTTTATAGGGTGGTAGATAATATAAAAAGGATCTATGTCAAGATTCATGAATGAATATATATATATATATATATATATATATATATATATATAAAGCTTTTGAAACAAACATCTATAAACCAGCAATATTCTTAGAACTCATGAAAACAGATATTAAATCGGGGTAAAGGGTTGAGATGAAATCAATTTTTTCACTTAATTTAAAAGAATTCAAATATAGAATTCCCAAGGTCCAAAATGTTTTGTTGTTGATGTTCAATATCTTGATGAAAGTGCCACACAGCTTCCCTTGGCTCACCTTGTTCCACTCGGCCCTTCCATCACGGCCTCAATAAAAGATTTTTTAAGTATGGCTAAGGTGTCTGGAAATTTTTGTCATTCAATTTTAAGTTATATTATTATAGTAATGTGGACAAATTACTCCAACCAAGTGGAACGCCTTGACATCACTTATATTTAAAATCAGAATAAATTTCTGAAAAAATAACTTATATTATTTACCAAAAACTTTCTCAAAAGGCTAAAGTATACAGTTAGTCAGTTATGTTTGCTTCAGGTATATTTTTGGTCTTTTAAATTTATAAAGTGTACATTTGGTTTTCTAATGTTAACACCGTTAGAGTGGCTTAACGAATAATTCCAACTCAACAATTTTAAGGAATAATTGTACAATTAAAAGCTAACAAAGTATGCTTCCATGTTAATTCTTTAATTTAATATGTTTATATTTAAAATGAAAATAAATCTGGTAAAAAGAAAAAAGGAACTGAGAAATCGATCGTCTTCTCCACCTCAACTTATCCGAACCCAGCTATCTCAACTCTACTTCCATTCCTCATTTACCTACAAACAGCTGCAGCCTCAAGGAGATGGTTTTCAAGCTTTCTCTGTGAAATTGCCAGAATCCCATAAATAGCTGGATGGAATTTGCCTACCTATATGTGACGTAAATATTCGAAACTCTTATACTTAAACAAGTGTTTAGGAGGCTTGAATCTTTACTCTTATGTATTTAACAACCTATTTAGATGCGATATGCTCAGTTTGAGACTCTTAGGGTTAGAGTGTGTTTGGTTTGAGGGAATGAGAATTTTTTTTTTAATCAAAATTTAATGCGGTGGGACCACGATTCTTTTCTTCTTCATTAGACTTTTTCCCTACCCTCCTCTCCCATCAAACCAAACAAAGTCTTAATGCCGGATGTGTTTCACAAAAAATAAATAAATAAATAAAGGTTTTTTTTTGCCAGGAATTAAAGTAAAGCTTAAACTTTGAACCAAAGGAATTATATGGACTTGTGTTGATGATTTGGATATATACAATATAGATAATCAGATGTTCTAATAATACACAATATCTTGAGAAAATCCCAAAAAGATACCACTTAAATTTTAAAATCTTAAATAAGTGATTTTTCAATAAAAAAAAGTTGTCAATTACTTTATTATTTTTGTTAACCCCATTATTGTTGTTGTCAACAGAATTCTAAAGTTTAAGTGATATTTTTATGTTATTTTTCCTAATATCCTTACCTCAAGAGATATTGATAAAATATTTTGAAAAGTGGAAGTGAAAATATAGAAGAGGGTAAAAGCAAAAAAAAAAAAAAAAAAAAAAATCACAAAAACCATTCTATTGGGGAATTCTTATATTAGATTATATGTAAATGCAACTAATACAACTTTAAATGCAACTAATACAACTTTAAATATGCCGTAGGAAAAAATATTTACCAATTTATCATAATTCTATTATTATTATTTTTTACTGTATGCATTATATTCCACATTTAGGTTTCTTTGTAGGATTTGAGAGGCAATTGAGGCAAATTTTGCTGCACTTTTCATATCTATAACTAAATTCGTTCATATAAGGCATAGCTTTTACTTGAGCACACAGGATTTTCAAGATATGCTGAATCCCTTACCAATATTTCATTGTGATTAATTGATGTTTGCTTTTTGTAGCAATTTTCAGTTTTTTTGTTGTTGCTTGTTTTCTGGATAGCTTGATCTGATTTTGCTGTGCTTAGATGCATGGATATATCATACTACACAAGAATAGTTTTGGATAAGATTCAGAAATTTGAACCAGAAAATGCCACAAAGATCATTGATTATCTCCTTTAGACCTTGGAGAGCAGGGATTGGTTGAATTGGCTTCATGCTCTAACCATACGATTAACCAAATCGCCTTTAAGGCGAAAACTAAGCTACAAGATTTGGCTGCTAAATCTGCCATACTTTCAAGCTCACCTCCTATTAACCCTCAAGTAGGTATACGACATTCGTCCATAATCTTCCCAAGAACAACCCCATCAAGCTTTCAGGTTCATCCCTCTAGAGATTTTTAGAGCTATTTTACTTCTAATTCTAATTTACTTCTCAATCTATCAAATGACGATGAGCTCTTTGTTGTAGTGGTATGTCTTTTTATAGATAAAATCAACGTTCTCATCATGTAAACTCTCCAAGTGGTGCTATAAGATTGTGACAAAAAATCATCTAAACTAATAACAAGTGGTTTTATTATAATTTTTTTATTTTTTATTTTCTAAACAAAGAGGTTGTTGAGCTCAAGTTCATATGAATGTAAAAAAGGTCTTTGAGAGAACTACCTTGAGTCCAACAATAATTGCATATGATGACATTATCAAATAGCCATTTCAAAAGAAACTTTTCAAGATTAATTTGATTTTTTTAATTAATAATCTTCTAAAGTTTTAAGCAATCAAAATTAAAAAGACAGTAAAAAAATAGTTTTATACTTTAAAAACTGTTTTGATATAAGCTATCAGTAAACTTATTTCACAAATAAAATTAAGATTTATAAAAATGATATCATGAATATACTGGGGGCTTAAAGACAATGAGGGGAATGACATATAATAATATAAGAACTTGTAACAAAAAATAAGTTGAAAAAAAAAGAATAGTTTCATAAAATGACTTATTTTTACCACAATTCATATGAACTTTTTGACATAATTTTTTGTTGACGAATCATCATATTACCCTTGATTTAAAAAATCTCTCCCAGATTTCAGAAACAAAGGAATATTGTCATTTTTTTCTAAACACCTTAATCATTTTTCTTAATTCTTTTATTTCCTCTACTCTTTGATTATTGTTGATGGAGCATCAATAGAGATAAATTAGAAAATGATTTATAAATATAAAAAATATGTCTTACATTTAGAATTAAGAGAAACTTTTCAAGTCCTCTTGAACCTTAAAAGAAACCAGCCTCAAAATAAACCAAACTTAAATCACACCTTTTAATTTTAACTAAAAACCCTACCTAAAATGCTTCAGAAATTCAAAAACTCAAAAATACCCCTTATTTGCATTTCATTATAGCCATCAACAGTATTTGTAATGGAATTTAATTCATGCTACTTGAAAATGCATACACTCTTGTGTTATTGATAATCCCTAAAATGAGAAAATCACTTTTACGTCTCAACTAGAAATAATATCAGAAAAGTCATCTTCGACAAATGAACATGGGGATTAATAAGTGTATCGATTCTGGGTCATTAACAACTTATAAGACTTCGATATATTATTTCTCTTATTTGGGACTTAAAAATTATTCTCCCTAATAAAATTTTACCACTCTTTTTTAGGGTGGTAGATGATATGAAAAGGATATCTCTGTCAAAGATTCATATATATATATATATATATATATATATAAAATAAGCTTTTGAAACAAAAATCTATAAACAAGCAATAATGTTAGAGGTAATGAAACCTGATATTAAATCGGGGTAAAGGGTTGAGATGAAATCAATTTTTTCACTTAATTTAAAAGAATTGAAATACAGAATTCCCAAGGCCCAAAATGTTTTGTTGTTGATGTTCAATATCTTGATGAAAGTGCCACACAGCTTCCCTTAGCTCACCTTGTTCCACGTGGTCCTTCCATCTATAATCAAAGCTAAAGTGGGACTGCCAAATTTTTGTCATTCAATTTTAAGTTATATTATTGGGGTTTAAACTTCTTAGGTTGCATGAGAAGAAAAAGATTCCTACACACATGAAATAGCGGGACCCACATACACATACATATATATAATGCTAATTATATATATGTGGGTCCCACCATTTTATGTGTGTGTGGCATGAGAAAACACTTCTCCTACAATATGAAAAGTGTTTTTCCCTATATTATTAGAGAAAATTCTTTTAAGGTCTTAGGAACCAAAAAAAAAAAAAAGTTAAGAAAGTCTCAAAAGTCTGATATTAAAAAAATCTCATTTACAACTTCTTCAGTAGGTGATTTACAACTTTATCTATAGGTTTTAATAACTCTTTGAGGTCTTTTTGACATCAAAATTTTCTGTGAGATTGCATTGACATTTTTTTTTTTTTTTGGGATCTCTGAGGATCTTAAAAGGATTTTCCCATACTATGATAGTAATGTGGACAAATTACTCCAAATAAGTGAAACGCCTTAACATCCCTTATATTTAAAATTAGGATCAATTTCTGAAAAAATAACTTTATATTATTTACCAACAACTTTCTCAAAATATGTAAGTTATATTTGCCAATATTCGAAACTCTTATCACTTAACCAAGTGTTTAGGAGGCTTGAATCTTTACTCTTGTGTACTATTTAACTACCTAATTAGAAGCGATATGCTCTTTCTGAGACTCTCATTGCCGGAGGACACTTTTGTGTTTCACAAAAAAAAAAAAAAAAACATAGTAAAGCTTTTTTTTGCCAGGAATTAAAGTAAACCTTAAACTTTGAAGTAAAGGAATTATAAGGACTCGTATTGATGATTTGGAAATTATATAGATAATGAGATGTTCTAATGCTACATAATATCTTTACATTAAGAGATATGGATAAAATATTTTGAAAATTGAAAATATAAAAGAGGGTAAAGATATTGTGGGAGTTGTTTACTCACGGCTAGATCCTGGCTAATTTTAATGAAGCAAAGGGCGATTGAGCCCCAATTTTTACCCAAAAAAAAAAAATCACAAAAATCATTCTATTTGGGAATTCTTATATTAGATTATGGGAAAAGTATTTATCCAAACCTTGGAAATAAGTTTATCTCCAAATGACTCCCTAAAACTATGTCGTTTTGAATTAATGAAGGGTGTTTGTAATTTTATGTAAATTAATAAAGGGTGTTTTGGCAAAATTTATATGATAAAAAACTAAACAAAATTACATAAACATCATTCATTAATCCAAAACGACGTAGTTTTGGGGCCACCGGAGATAACTTATCTCCAAATGGATTTGGAAAAATCTTTTACCCTTAGATTATATGCAAAATTGAAAATGCAACTAATACAACTTTAAATATGCAGTAGGAAAAAATATTTAACAATTTATGAGCCGTTTACTTTTTGTATTTGTACGTTATATACCAATATATTCCGCGTTTAGGTTTTTATAGTTTAATCGATTACAATTTCAATTCATATCAGGATAATTAACAGTTTTAGATAAACTTGAGAGTTAGACATATATAGTGTAAGGAAATGGGTAACTCGGATGGCTTAATCTCATCCAAAGAACTTAAAAATCCAGTCAATTAAAAAAATTCGGACACAAGACTCCTCACTCCCTCTAGGGAGGTCATATCAATTTCATAGGATTTTCTCTAACAAAAAAAGTTGAGAGGAGGACGAATACAACAAATTTCAGGTAGTTATACGACAAATATAAACGATTTTTCTGGTAATATAATAGAGTTTTGCTTTCATAATTTCATCTTTTTCCTGTTTTCATGGCTACTTATAGCATATCAACTTTAGAGGTTTGGTTTCCCAACCCAGTGGGAAGTTTTAAGACATGAGAGAACATTTTGATAGTGCTGTTTGAATCATTAGCCTAATTGTACAAGAACACTGAAAGCCACGACTTTGGAAGTGGGTAATTAGACTTTTTGAATTTGTTTGAATCTTAATTCCACCACCAATTCTAATCTCATTAATTCACAACCCATTAAAATTTAGCCATAAGGATGTTAAGCTCATTATTATACTAGACATGTCTTTTTATACTTAAAATATTCATATTCAAACTTTACATGTGGTGTTATGAGATAATGACAAGTGATCATCTAACTGAATCACAAATGCTATTATTATAATTTTTTAATATTTTCTTAATTCAATATAAAATTAGTTTAATATATTTTTTTAGTAAGTTTTACTCTACTTCATTAACATATTTTATAATATAATTAAACTCATAAAATTTTAGCAACTTAACTATGGATTTGGCTTTGCTCCTTTGCAGTGATTCCTCCGCTATGTCCGCGCACCCCCAAACACCCCAAACGGCACCGTTTCGGCGCCAAGTACACACTGGTCTTTTTTTTTAGTAAAAATATAATTTTGGATACTGAATCGTACCGGAAAAATCCTTTATAATATTTAATTTTTTTTAGGATCTTAAAAAAATATTTCAGAGTACAGACTGGTACTAAAAGCATACTTCAAGATAGTGACCAGTACTTAAAAAATAATTCATGATATTAAAAAATTACTTTAGAATTCTGAAAAAATATCTTAAAGTATATTTTTAGTAGCAGTCAGTACCTGAATTATTTTTCAAGAACCTAAAATAATTTTTTTAAATAGCAGTCAGTATCCTGAAGTATCCTTTTAGTACCAGTCTGCACTCTAAAATATTTATTTAAGATCCTAAAATAATTTTTAAAGATCATGAAGGATTCTTTTCAGTATCCAGAATTATTGTTTTACTACCTATGCCTGATTTATTTTTTTTTTAAAGGACCAGTGTGTGCTGGGCGCAGAAACGGCGCCGTTTGGAGTGTTTGGGGGTGCAGCGGAGGAATCACTGCAAAGGAGCAAAGCCAAATCCCTTAACTATTGCATGTATCAATATAAACTTAATAGGAAAATCAATCTAAGCTATTTACTGTAATTCCTCTCACAAATCATTGTTCTCTGTAACAGTGCCAGCTAAGAATAGTGCCGGCTTAAGCAAGCTTTGTGCTCCAGGATGTGGCTTTGTGCCTTGACATGTTTTTGTTTCCCTCCCATCCTTTCAAATTTTGAAATTCAAAATGCCCACTGTTTATAAGAAAATTTACAAGAGTAGCCGAAGAAGAAAGGTTGAGCAAAGACACAAATTTGGTATTTCTATATGCTTGAAATTCCAGTTCCAACGAGTAACAAAAACCAAATTCTACAAGAACCCATCTATCTCCTACAAAAAAGGTCAAGCTTCTTCAATTTTTTCTTTCCTTTAATCATTTTGTAGCCGTTATACTTGCTTTTATTTCTCTCCATTCCCTTCAAATTTTAAGGGATTTGAGAACGGCAGTGCTTCCGACGCCGACTTCGTCGAGGTTTTGTCCGCCATTAGCGAAGAAAATCTCAGGTCCTCTATTTCTTTCGAACAAACGCCGTGAATAGCCTCTGCTTCTTTCACGCTAACGGCGTCATTAGCTTTTGTTTCTTCCGTACAGAAGACGCGGCGGCCTCTGTGTAATGCATCCAAGGCGAGGGAGAGGATCCTCTCACGATCGGATCCTCTCCCCATCCCTCTCGCCCCTAGATCTCGGCCGTCCAATCCAGATTTGGACGGTTAAGATGAAGTCCCGATTTTTTTTTTTTTAAAAAAAGTAATTTTTTTTTTTAAAAAAAAATTTTTTTTTTTAAAAAAAATTGGACCGTTGGATCGAGATTTGGACGGTCCTGATGGGATTGTGAGAAAGATAAGGAGAGGGGAGAAAATGAGAGAAACCGGACCCGTCAAACTGACGGCGTGATTTCCGTGGTCAAATCTCACAGCCTCTGTTTCTTTTTCGAACAGGCGTGATTTTCGTACCTTCATTTCTTTAATCAAAGGCCACGATTCTTTGTTTGGAGTTAGGATCATCCTTTTCTGGGTGCTAGAATCCATGCTATTGATGAAATCTTTTTGCAGGTAATAGTGGATTTTATTAACAATGTCTTTCATGCAGGAGATTCAATGCGGCTTATAACGGGAAGTGCGGATCAGACGGCAAAGCTATGGAATGTTCAAACTGGGCAGCAGTTGTTCACATTCAATTTTGATTCTCCTGCTAGGTCTGTGGATTTTGCCGTGGGCGACAAACTTCTTTGTTATTACAACTGATCCCTTCAAGGAATTGTCTTCTGCAATTCATGTCAAACTCATTGCTAGAGACACCAGTGACCGCAAGCTCAATCTTTATGTTCCTTGCTTTTATGGTTTGATTTCTGTTCATGGTTGCATTCAAGTATATATAGTTTAGGCCTTTAGGGGTGCATTTATTATGTGAATAAAGCATTACTTTTGAGTGTTTACCCATCGGGGGAAGCCTCCAGGTCCTGTTTTTTTTTAAGTATATGTGTAGAGAAGCAAATAAGTTTATTCTGTTTGCTGGCCACCTCTTTTTGACCATGTATGTATTTGTGGTATCTTAAATTTTATGCTTGCTATGATACTTTCATGTTTTGTTTAATTTTGTTTCCTGCATATCTCAGTTTGGGTTCAATATTTTGGCATTAAGCTGGTGATGGATATAATTAATTTTCAATTTCTATGGCACAAATTTATACCCCAGAGATTACCTTTTTCTTGTGGTATATTGCTATTCTTTGCCAACTAACAAAATATATGGACTCCCAAGTGACCTGACAATGTTAGATGAAAATCACCCAGCTGCTTTATTTCCCTTATTCAATGTTTGTATTTGAATGATGCATTGTTCAGTTTGTCTATGGTTTTCTGAAGCTCATGCATTGTGTTTTCTACGTGGTGCTTGGAGGTTGTCAAGATGCATCAGCTGTTACTATTACTGATCATCGTGCTGAAAAATTTGAAGCCAAGTTTTTTGACAAGGATGATTTATTAGTCCCGTTTTCCCTGCTTTAACAATACTCTAAAACTATAATTCTATACTACTATTACAGTTTAATTCAGCATAGATACAGTTTAATATAGTGGTAGAACAATATAATAATTCCAATTTGTAAAGTGCAGTTATCTAGATGTTCTAAATTATATTACTTTTCTAATTTGACTTGGACTCTTGATGGACATTGATTCTTCTAGCTGTCAAACAAGAAGAATGTGTGGGTTCATGATTTCAAACCAAGTATCATATTTTCTCCACTACATCAAATATAACTGAAGTTGTTTCTTTTGACATGAATATAACTGAAGTCGTATATTTTCCATGGTTATCAGGACCGGACCGGCCGGTTCTGACCAGGAACCGTCGAACCGGACTTGGGACCGGTCCGGTCCAGCTCAGAAACCGGGGTCAGCTTCTGTTGTTTTTTTTTTCCTTTAATGTCGATTGAAGCTCCCTGTTCTACAGCTCCGACATAGAAGAAGAAAGAGATGAACACATATAGAGATGGACAGAATAGAGGAGCAGTGAAGTAGAGGTCACCGGAATCGTACAGCTCCGACATAGAAGAAGAAAGAGATGAACACATATAGAGATGGACAGAATAGAGGAGCAGTGAAGTAGAGGTCATCGGAATCGGAGCAACCGCTACTTCTTTAGCCTCAGAAACCGCCGGAGATCAACGAGGAGGGAGGCCACAGGTTATCGACGATGGCAGATGTGTTGAGGTGTTGATCGATGGTGGACATCCGGTGAGACACAGGGAGCGAGACTACCGGAAAAGCCATGGTTGAAGTGTTGAACGCTAAAAGTGAAAGCTAAAGACAGAGAGAAAGCATGAAGAGATAGAGAAAAGGGATATACATAAGAGAATAGAAAGAGAGAAGGAGAATTGAAAGAGAGAAGGTGATTGACAATTTGAATTTTTTATCAAGGAAGGACATCACGTGACTGCAACTTATAAAAGAAGTGACAAGACAATGCTTTGATGACTCCCTTTTGTTCAATGAATATTTAGTGTCACCAGATATGTTTTTAACCAGATGATAATAGCCAATAAAGAAAGTTGATTTTGTTATAATTTTATATTAATAATATAAAATCTTTACTTTCTCACCGGTTTGACTCCGGTCTGACCCACTAACCCTTAACTTGATCCCACCGGTTCAATGACCGGTCCGGTTTTAATAACCTTGATATTTTCTCCACTTTTCAGTCTTCCACGTGAATATCAAAAAGTGAGATTTTTTTTGTTTTGTTTTTTGTCAAACAAAATGGTGAGATATAGATGATAGATCTCTAACCATTTTGATCTCTATATACTCGGCAGCCACTTAATGGAATCTCAAATGATAAAAAAGTGAATATATGTGAGTATGACCAAGGATTTCGAACCATCTAATGTGTTTTGAGTATATAGTTGCCCTCACTGTCATTTTAATTTCTTTTATTTATGGTTTAGTTAGATTTGCACTTGGTATCACAAATTGCCTAATATCAAACTAAAATGTAACCTTCGATGGTACATTCAAAAATTATTTTATACCAAATGGAAAAATATTAAAATTTGGCTCTCAATTTTACTTCTAATTCTAATTTTAGGGCGATGAGGTCTTTGTTATACTGGTATGTCTTTTTATAGATAAAATCAATGATCTCATTTAAACTCTACATGTGGTGCTATAAGATTGTGACAAAAAAATCATCTAAATTAATAACAAGTGGTTTTATTATATTTTTTTTAATGTTAATTTTCTAAACAAAAAGGTTGTTGAGTTTGAGGTCATATGAATGCAAAAAAGGTTTCAGAGAGAACTACTTTCAACCCAACAATACTTGAATATGATGGCCTTATTAGATAGCCATTTCAAAAAAAAAAAATCAAGATTAATATGATCTGTTTTAATTAATAATCCTATAAATTTTTAAACTATCAAAATTAAAAAGACAGTAAAAAGTAGTTTTGTATTTTAAAAACTGTTTTGATATAAGCTACCAGTAAACTTATTTCACAAATAAAATTAAGAATTATAAAAATTATATCATGAATATATATTGTGGGCTGAATGAGAAGAATGACATAATAATATAAGAACTTGTTACAAAATGGTTTCATAAGTTGGATTTTTTTTTTTTTCATAAAATGACTTATTTTTATAAATATAAAAAATCTGTCTTATATTTAGAATTAAGACAAATTTCTTAAGTCCTCTTGAACCTTAAACGAGACCGTCTCAAAATAAACCAAACTTAAAGCCACACCTTTTAATGTTAGCTAAAAACCCAACCTAAAATGCTTCAGAAATTCAAAAACTCAAAAATACCCTTTATTTGCATTTCATTATAGCCATCAACAGTATTTGTAATGGAATTTAATTTATGCTACTTGAAAATGCATACACTCCAGCGATATTGATAATCCCTAAAATGGGAGATTGACTTTAAACGCTTACATAATGGAAATAATATCAGAAAAGTCCTCATTGACAAGTAAACACGTGGGATTAACAATTTGCAGGTATTGTTAGTGTATTATTTCTTTTGCCCAAAAGTCATTTTCCCTAACAAAGTTTGACGAGTCTTTTTATTGGGTGGTAGATAATATGAAAAGGATCTCTGGCAAAGATTCATGAATACACACACACACACATAGGGGAAATATATGAGAAAATATCATATAATGACGGTTGAAATAGAAAAATTTTATATTAAGTTGGTAAACTTAACAAATCTTAAATTGGGTCAATGACCCAATTTAGAATATTTAAATGTTAGTTATTTTCTAATAATACCCTCACACCCATCGTCCAGAGGAAAGAAAAAGCCAAAAGTCGATGTCGTAGCCATCCAGGTCACTTGCTCCAGTGTCTTTCAACTTCCCTTGGAGGATCTTGTTGGAGCTTTTATGTGATCCCCGACCTTGAAATCACAAGAACAAGGATTTCTTGAGAAGTGCCTACCATCCTAAATCTCGCATCTTAGATCTTCTCATTCTCGTACTGTTAACCCCATTGTCGATTCCTGTTAGTCTTGATCAATTTTTTCTTGTTTTGGAATCATGATAATCAAATCTCAATCAGACGGTTCTGTCGCTAATTTCATGCTTATAACTATTTGTTCTGTGCTTTTGGATTGGTGATGTTTCTAAATTTTGGTTTCTTGGTGTTCTGCTTGTTTTCCATTAGATCTCTAAAAAAATTCTGCAATTTCTTGTTTAAAAGCTTAGGCGGTCTCTGCCTATGTCCAAAACTAAATAAATAATAGTATAATCATGAGAACACATCACGAGGAAGGAAAAAGGGTGTGATGAATATATGGTGAGGTGATTGTTTGTAAGAAAACCTACTACCTCCAGCCCTAATTATAAGATAAAGTTGACTTTTTTGGAGAGATTAAAAAATTTAATTTAATTACTTTAGAGTATTTGTATTTGTGTTTTTTTTTTTCCTCTAAGCTAACTAGTTTGACTAATAACCTAATATATAATCTTAGGATATACAACATATGATATGATTAAGTAATTTACTTAACTTTCTTAATTTATCCAAATAAAGTCAATTTTGTCTTATAATTAGGATTGGAGGGAGTATTATCAAATTAATTTTGCTGAGACCCATGATTTTCTATGAGTGAAATGATTTTATGCAAAACACACAAGAACACACAACTGAAAGTTCAAACATGCATTCCCTTATTTAAACAAGTTCAAAGGAAAAAGTAGTGGAACGTCTTGTTCTTATGTAAACATTTTATCAGCAATTTTTTTTTTAAAAAAAAATTAAGGGATATAGAGATAATTTATCCCAAATTCTAAATTCCTAATTGTGTCACATAACCTAATTAATAATTTTGTAAGCTTAATAACCTAAATTAGAATTTGGGTAGATTCTCCCTCTATATATATATATAAACACACACAAATCTATAAACGAGCAATAATCTTAGAACTCATGAAAACAGATATTAAATCGGGGTAAAGGGTGAGATGAAATCAAAATTTTCACTTAATTTAATAGAATTCAAATACAGAATTCCCAAGGTCCAAAATGTTTTGTAGTTGATGTTCAATATCTTCCATGAAAGTCCCAAACAGCTTCCGTTGGCTCACCTTGTTCCACGTGGCCCTTCCATCTATAACTCACGGCCTCAATAAAAGATTTTTCAAGTATGGCTACGGTGTCTGAAAATTTTTGTCATTCAATTTTAAGTTATACTCCCTCCGGTCCTAATTATATGACATATTTAACCGATTTTGGGGAGATTAATGAGAGAAGTTAAATTAGTTAATTTTACCCATTTTTCTAAAATGCCCTCATATAAATTTAAAATGACATAAGTAAAAGTAAATCAACAACCCCTACCACATACTTCTCCAACTTATATTTTTTCTTTCTACACGCTTTCTAATTAAAATAATGGTTTTACTATATATACATATATGTGCGTATATATATGTATATTATACACACACATATATGTGTGTACATATATTTACACACACATATATATAGACACACACATATTTATATATATCTGTATACACACACATATATATTGACAAACACACAAAGATATACATATATGTACAAACACATAGATACACAAATATACATATATGTATAAACACACGCAACATATATGTATGTATGTATGTATGTATGTATGTATACACACACACATATTGACAAACACACACAAAGATATACATATCTGTACATACACATAGATACACAAATATACATATATGTATAAACACACACACACACATATTTATATATATCTGTATACACACACACACTGACAAACGTACACAAAGATATACATATATGTACACACACATAGATACACAAATATACATATATGTATAAACACACACACATATATGTGTGTGTGTGTAAATGTGTGTCTATATATATATTGAAAAATTAATATCAGCTGATTGATAAATAAATTAAAATCTAATAATTTAAAAGTTTTACTTACGGTAAGAGTCTACGCATCAACATACATACACTCACCAAAAACCAAATACATTTGAGAGAATAAAATAGGGGTATTTTAGGAAGAAATTGACAAAAATTAAAATGTTGTCTTATAATTAGGACCAAAACCAACTCTCAAATGTTGTCTTATAATTAGGACCGGAGGGAGTATTATTTTAGTGATGTGGACAAATTACCCCAAACAAGTGGAACACCTTGACATCACTTATATTTAAAATTAGAATAAATTTCTGAAAAAATAACTTATATTATTTAGCAACAACTTTCTCAAAATATGTAAGTTATATTTGCCTACCTATATGTGCCGTAAATATTCGAAACTCTTATCACTTGAACCAGTGTTTAGGAGGCTTGAATCTTTACTCTTTAGATGTGATATACTCATTCTAAGAATCTTAGGACCCGTTTGATACGCGGAAGATAGGCCGAAGGAAAGGGAAGATTGCAGATCTTTCATCACAGAACGCGTTTGGCAGCACCGCTTTCCGGGAAACCATTTTCCAGCAACCTTCGATCTTCCTTCATTCATGGGAAGACTACTTCCCTCCATTTTCGGTGGGAACTTGATCTTCCCTCGGGAAGAAATTCCTAAATGACCATCTTTTCCTCCTTCAATCCATCTGTCTTCCTTGCCATTGCCACCGACGCTGTTTCCTCCTCCTTCTACGTTGTCAGGTTGCAGGGATGAAGAAGGAGATCTGAAGCTTTTTTTTTTTTTTTTGTGGTGCTGTCGGTCGGGACGTCAGGGGTGACGAAGGAGGGACAACAACGAGAGAGAGAGAGAAAATTTCGGAACCCACGATCTCCACCACCACCACGGATCGAACACATGACTAGATCTGATGTTTTTTTTTCCCTGTTGGTTGTCGGTTGGGCGTAGAGATGAAGAAGGAGGAGGGAGTTTTTTTTTTTTTTTTTAATGTAAAGGGTATTTTGGACATTTTAAATGTTAAATGTTAATTTTATTTTTTAAAAAATTATCATTTTTCATCTCAATTTCCATATCTACCAAACGGAACACTTTTTAAGTTCTCTCAATCTTCCTTTCTTTTCCTTCTTCAAACTTTCTTTGTATACCAAACAAGGCGCTTAGTGTGTATTTGGTTTGAGGGAATGAGAGAAAAAAAAAAATTAAACCAAAATTTAATATGGTGGGCCATAACAAAACAAAGCTTTAATGCCGGATGACACACGTGTTTCACAAATAAATAAATAAATAAAATAATAATAAAGTAAAGCTGTTTTTTTTTTTGCCAGGAATTAAAGTGAAGCTTAAACTTTGAAGCAAAGGAATTATTTGGACTCGTGTTGACGATTTGGATACAATACAGATAATGAGATGTTCTAATAATACACAATATCTTGAGAAAATCCCAAAAAGATACCATTTGAATTTCAAAATCTTAAATAAGTGATTTTTCAATAAAACGAGTTGTCAATTACTTTATTGTTCTTGTTAATCTCATTCCTTGTTATTGTCAACCGGATTTTGAAGTTCAGTGGTATTTTTCTGATATTTTTTCTAATATCCTTACATAAATAAATATTGATAAAATATTTTGAAAAGTGGAAGTGAAAATATAGAAGAGGGTAAAAATAAAAAGAAGAAAAAAAAGTCACAAAAACCATTATTTGGGAATTCTTATATTAGATTATATGCAAATGCAACTAATACAACTTTAAATATGCAGTATGAAAAAATATTTAACAATTTATCATAATTCTATTATTATTATTTTTTACTGTATGCGAAGTTGATGGATAAGCATTAAGCTGTTTACTTTTTGTATTTGTACCTTAATACCAATATATTCCACGTTTAGGTTTTTATAATTGATTATAATCTCAATATCTTACCAGGATAATTAACAGTTTTGGGTAAACTTCAAGAGTTGGAATTGAAATTGAGAAAGACCAAGTAAGACACATTAGTGTAAGGAACTGAGTAACTTGGATTGCTCAAGGTAGTGTCAGTTTCATAAGATTTTCTCTGGCGAATAAAGTTGAGGTGTAGGATGAAGACAATAATGATAGGTGGTTAGATGACAAATATAACGGATTTTTCTAGTAATATAATGGACTTTTGCTTTCATAATTTCATCTTTTCATATTTTCGTTGCCACAGGTAGCATATCAACCTTAGAGGTTTGGTTTTCCACTACAGTTATAGAAAAAATATTTGTAAACCTAAGGACTTAGTTGTAAAGTTGTATAGAAACTTAAGTGAGTAAGTGTATGATTAGTAGGATAATTGTACTACCTCCGGTCCTAATTATAAGAGCACTTTTATAGTGTAAATTGCATTATAAAAGTGCTCATATAATCGGAGGAAGTATTAATTATCCTACTAATAGCCTATTAGTATTTGGGAGGGCTATCCTGATTATAAATAGCCCAACCACTCCATTGTACAATCATGTTTGACATGACATTGCAGAATACAGCTTTATGAGAGCCTAGTTAGCTCTTTTTTCTATTTCTTATAATTCCCTTTATTGTGTCTCTTCTACTATATTTCTCAATTCTTGTTCAATAAGCATATCAGTGGTATCAGAGCTATCCCTCCTTAGCCGCTTCTGTTTGCTGTTTTTGTCCTAATCATCCTCTGTTCTAGATCAACAATCATATTAAGATTCTGATGAGATGAAAGAACATTTTGAAAGTGACCTACAGTAGTTATAGCTAGAAACCTCTTCCATAGTTGATCACCCCAGATGAAATTTTTCATTGTTGTTTGAATTATTAGAATTGTATTAGAACACTGAAAGCTGGCTTTGGGGTGGGTAATTGGACTTTTTTTAATAGTAAGGATAATATAGTTTTCTCATAATTTAATGCTGATTATAAAATTAAATCATCGCAAGTATTTCCTCTAAATATTATTTTATACCAAATTAATTTTATATTTTGAATCTTAATTTCACCACCAATTCTAATCTCATTAATTCCTAACCCATCAAAATTTAGCCATAAGGATGTTGAGCTCATTATTATACTAGACATGTCTTTTTATATGTAAAAGATTCATATTCAAACTTTACATGGGGTGCTATAAGATCATGACAAGTGCTCATCTAAATTAATAACAAATGCTGTTATTATTATTATTATTATTATTTTAATTTTATATTTCTATGATATTATTCAATTTCTTATATTTTTTTAATTCAGTATAAAATTAGTTTATATATATTTTTAGTAAGTTTTATTTTACTTCA
This sequence comes from Acacia melanoxylon, assembly GCA_019022615.1. Lineage (NCBI taxonomy): Eukaryota > Viridiplantae > Streptophyta > Magnoliopsida > Fabales > Fabaceae > Acacia > Acacia melanoxylon. Next base: position 8,948,787 of record JAFJYJ010000020.1, on the reverse strand, counting down.
TTAAACATATTTTATAATATAACTAATCTCATAGAATTTAAGCAACTTAATTATTGCAGGTATTATCAATAATATTCGATAAGCTGTAAATCTCAAGAGAAAACCCTTAATCAAAAAAAGAAATAATATTTGATAAGTAGTACATAATTTTTTTTAAAAATAATGTTTTGATATATTTAAATGCTTTTTTTATACAAGGAAATTAAAACAAAACTACTCTATAGGGCAAGATGCAATCCTGGAGGGAGTGACAATGCTTGCTTCGCGATATATTTTAATACTTATATTAAAGTAATAATTTCATTTTTAAAAATTCTCTCAATAACTTTTAATTATAGAAATAAATCAAAACCATTAATATCAAAATATTAGTTAAACATAGAATAATATTTTTATTTATAATTTTACCATTATACCCTCATATATTAGTTTATATTTTTATTGATGTTATATTAATTAATTTACTCCTTAATTCAAATTAATATAAAACTATTATTTTATTTATAATTAATATAATAATACATTTTAAAAATGTTATAATGTTTTTAATTATATCAATATGTTTTTATAATAATATATTTTAATTCTAATAATATTATGATAATAGTATATTTTTTATTTGTAATAATATAAATTTTATATACAATAATATTTAATTAATTTTATAATAACTTTATTTTCTAATCATAATAATATTTTTTTGTCATAGATATTAATTAAACAATATAAAAGTTATGAGCTTGAAGATGTTAAAAAATTTGGCTCCCTTTCCAAAATCTCCAATTTAAATGAGAACCAAAATGGGCATGGGAGGGGGAGGGGAGGTTTGGGCCCCTCCCCTCAAACCAAACATGCCCTTTAAGAACCTCTAACAAAATGGTTTCATAAGTTGGCCAAAAAAACAAAAATTGTTTCATAAAATGGCTTATTTTTACCACAGTTCATGTGAACTATCTGACCTAAATTTTTGTTGACAAGTCATCATATTACTCATGATTTCAAAAATATCCCCCTGATTTTGGAAAAAAGGCATATGGGTAATAATGCTTGAGATCTTGCTCACTTTGATTTTCCAATTCTTCACACTTTTATTTAATTTTGGCCAGGCCAAACCAAACCAAACGGCACTTTTTTTCTATACAACAAAGCACCATCTGGTGCTAAACATGACCACGTTCGTCACGTCTTTCAATGGGAACCATCCAATAATAACCAAATGGTCCAAAGCACACTTTAGAACCGCATTAATGGAAATTAATGATTAAACCTTCAAATAGAAATATATAGATGGTCCCTTAAACATGTTAAAATCATGCCGTGTAAATGCTTTATTATTAGGAAAGGTGAAACTCACTTTAGTGATTTCAATTTTTCAAGATGATAACTCTTTACCTATCAACTCAGGATACCACTTGCATTTTTAAAAGGAAAAATATATGAAAATAATTTTGAATTTGTAAAATTCTAAATCAAGTTTATTATTAAAAATTGATAAGAGAATGATAAAACTTAATAAGCAATTCACAACTCTTTTTTTTTTTTTAAAAAAAAAAACATGTGATTTAAAATTTTACAATTTCAAAGTTGTTCTAGTGCCTTTTTCCCTTATGGAAGGAACAAGAAATATACTCAATCTAGTTCTTATTATAAGACACTAACCAATAATTCTCACAAACCAATAAAATAGTTAAAGTCAATTATCTCATGAAAATAGATATTAAATCGGGGTAAAGGGTTGAGATGAAATCAATTATTTCACTTTAGTAGAATTCAAATACAGAATGCCTAGGTCCAAAAGGTCTTGTTGTTGATGTTCAATATCTTCCATGAAAGTCCCATACAGCTTCCCTTGGGCGCTGTATCAGTAATAAGCTCAGTGCCAACTCTCTCTCTCCTCTGTGAGAGCTCCGTTCTCTCCCCTCTGTGAGAGATTTTTCCTAGGGTTTCTACTAGGTTCCTTTGGTTGAAGCGGCGTTCTCGTAGGGACTTCTTCTTTGTAAGAAGGTTCTGATGGCGGCTAAGGGCTTTTACTGGTTCAAGGTTGAGTTTTCAACAAGTGAGGGGAGGGATGTGATTACTAAAGGTGAAGGAAGAGATTGGTGCTGGTGTTTGGATGATCTGAATCGGGGATTTCGGGATTGGGAAGAGGATCTCCAAGGATTGGTGCCTGAGATTCATATGTATGGTGAGTTTCTTCTTTCTAATCAACTCAATAACTCGGAGGCTGAGGATTTGAAGTTGGTGCCTGAAGCTTGGAAGGCGATTCCTACGATGGCTCCCACTCTGATTTTTGGTGGTTGGTTTTTAGCCACCCAGACACCATAAAGGTGATACTGTTGTTCTACCTTGGTATGGGGGGATCTCGGGTAGTGCATTTGGAGTCCTATTTGCCCGTGTTAGACATTAGGATTAGGCCTGTTGTTTTGGCATCTCCCTCCCCGATGGTGGTCTCTGTCGGTGGAGGGGACGTCCGTCTTTACTTATTTCTTGTGCGGTGTTTAGTTTTAGTGGTGGTGTTTTTTATTTCTTGTGTGGTGTTTTGACTCCTCTTGGTTGGATGGTATTCACGTGGTGGCTCGGATTCACAATTTTGGAGAAAGGGTTTTGTCGATTGTCACTACTGATATATGCTTTATCTCTCAGAGGACCATTGATAGGTTTATTCAATGGCGGCGAATCCAAGATGCTAATGGTAGCCATATGCATCATCAAGAGGAGTTTTCTTGTGGGTGGTCGACGTCACCAAATTTGTTTGAATGGAAGAGCAGAAGTGTTAAGGACATCATTTATCTTCTTTTTTCTGAGGTTAGGTTTTCTCTGTCATTTACCCTAATATGGGTTAACTATGTAGCTGATTTAATTGTAGCTGTTGCTTATAAGGAGGTGTTCCTTATAAGGTGGGTTTTGCAAGCAACACCTTCTTTCATGTCACTTCTAACTTTAGATATTCAGGAGGCCGGTGCAGCACCTTTTCAATGATGGTGATTAGTTTTTCCTTAGATTTGGTTTGTTTTGCTTCTTTTGGCCTTGTTTGTTTCTTATTTTCGCATTGTTTTCAGTAGTGTATGCCTTTAAAGTATTGATACAAATATCTTTGGGAAAATCCATATGGGGGCCCTTTTAATAGAAAAAAAAATCCAAAAAGGCCCCAAGATTATGAAAATCCCAAAAAAGGCACTAGTGCAAAAAAGGGCTTTAAGACCGCCTCATTCAGAGCGAACATTGGAAGCACCGGTCTTAAAGGTATGACCGGTGGCAGTTTTGTAAATAAAAGGAACTTCTTATGTATGACCGTGGCGAGTTTTGTAAATATAAAGAACTTCTTATACCGGATCATTTTTTCATCGGTCTTAAATATATTATTAAGACCAGTTCAAAACAAGGCCGGTCTTAAAAATGTTATTAAAAAATATTCAAATATCAATTACTTTATGGAGAAATCTCACACAACCGGGGACTAATATTTTATGCGGGCCAAAAGAATAAGGAAAAATTTAAATATAAAGGTAATAAAGTTTTAAGACCGAATGTAAATAATCACCGGTCTTAAAATTTATTCTTTTAAGACCGGACATAAAATGCGGCGGTATAAAATATAGAAAAATAGTTCGGATAAAAAATTAATTATTTTTAAGACCGGACGTAGTATGACAGGTCTTGAATGTTAATTATTAAGACCGTCTCTTTTTATGTCCGGTCTTAAAAATGAATCGCCAAATATACATTTCTTCGCGCGTAAGCTTTTGTTACTATCACTGAAGAGCCTCTTTTTACGTTGCGAAACCCTTCCCATTGCATTACCTCTTTCCCGTCTCGAAAATGAACGGTGAAAACGATTCTACTCCCGTTGCAGGAACGCCGCCCTCTTGCTTTGACGGTGTGAGTCGAACGAACCGTCTTCATCTGTCAATGAGCCTCGAAACCGCCGTGCACATCGTGGTAGAAGAGGAACACGAATGCGGATGTAACCCTAAGTCGGACTTCGGGTCAAAGCTGGAGATTCGGTTTAATGAAAAGTTGCAACCTTTCGGTCCCATGAAATCCAAATATAATAGTTTTGTTGGCTATCAAGCACGCACCATGTTAGCATCTTGATAGATGAGTGGAAAAGTGTGGACGATTCTAAAGTAAAGGATCCTATTTGGGACACTATCCGGCTTACCTACATTGTCCTTTGTCCGAAGTTGAAAGAGAAGACATTGTCTTATTGTGCTGGCGATCGGTGGAGGAAGTTTAAGACCTTTCTAGCTAACACCTATATTTTTGCCGAGGTTACGCCTCAAGAACAACCTTGGAATAAGTACCCATATATTGATGAACAAACTTGGCAACAATTTGTTCAAAAGGACACTCTCTGAAGCTCACGGTGAGTTTATATTTAGTTTAGTTTGCCTTTTTTGTGTGCTTATTAACTTTGTGCGGATATTTGAATGTTATTGTGTTCATCTAATCCTTTTAGTTAAATGGTTTGGTTTGTGAATAGAAGTATACATTTCCCGCCTTTGTCAATGCAAGTCGATATGTAGACCACGATAAAGAAATTAAGTAAATTAAGGAAATAATGATGGCATAAGAGTCAAGTCTCAATTATATAGTCTTAGTTACATTATAGTAGGCGGTTGTTAGACGTTGGTGTTATGATGTTAGTATGTTAACTGTGTAATGGTTTCGATGCAAGTTGTTATGAGTCAAGCCTCTAACTATATGTAAGAGGTTAGTCTAATATGTGTGGGAACCGAGTTAGGATGAATGAATTAATTGACTGAGTTGGTAGCATTTCTGCAACTCCCTTTCCTCTGTTTATCCCAATTTCTTCTACAATTCTACATCTTTCTTAAATAAAATGTTGAAACTTGATGAAGTGAATTTGACTAATGTTTGACCTTCATATGAAGCGAAGTGTTCTAATTTACGTTAGACATCAATGGCTGGAATTCATAAGTAATAGTTTTTTTTTCATTTCTGATTCACAGATAAGAAGGGCAAAAGCACGGAGCTAGGGAGAAAGAATGATTGCCCGCATAGGGCTTTTCGCGGCGGATATGAAATGGCCGAAAAAGAATTGATGGCGGCCAAGCGGAAGAGATTGGAAGATGAAGCTGAATCCAATCCTTCACCGTAGTTGATCGACCATCTCCTATACGTCGCGAGGAGTTGTGGTTGCATATTCGGCAAAAGCCAGCGGCGCCTACACGAGTGAACAAACTCGTGTAGTTCTTTGAAAGAATTGTAAGTATCGTTATTGTTATTTTTTAGTTACTAAACATGTTTCATTACTAAGCTTCTCGTTATCTGTATCTTAGAGGAAGATCTTAAAAATAAAGAAGCAGAGGGATCTTTCGTGTCGGACGGGAGGAATGATGTTCTGACCGTTACGACTGGAAAACCGGATCACGCGGAGCGTGTAAGGGGGGTTGGAGGACGGGTAGGCCTGAAGGAATACTTTGGTAAATCCAAACGCCACAAACAAAGTATGATTACCCGGGAGGAGATGGAACAGACGTTGGCCAAAATAAATGAGGAAGCAGCGGTCAAAGCGGCGGCTCAAGAAGCTTCATTGACGCAAAGTTGACCCGCACGGTTTCAATCCGGATGAGCAAGATGGAGGAGGAAATGAATCAATTGAAGATGCTTTTGAGCTCTCGTCCGAGACCAGGTGTTCCGTCACACATTCACTGCGGTTATGCGTGAGCACTAGGGGAGCTGCATTGTTGGACGACGATCGAGCAACCTCCTCCTCAAGTTCCATCCCCTCGTCAAGCTGCATCCCCTCCTCCTCAAGTTCCATCCCCTACTTTTCATTTGACCGCCAGGCAAAAAATAACGACTTGGCAAACAATAATTATTTCTTGATAAATCGTGGCTGTCCAAGAAGTAGTAGGCGTCCCTCATCCCGAAGATGTCTACCTTGACAAAATAGATGTAATGTCCCTGCTGATTCCTGGACAGGAGATTAGTAATGCAATCATTCAACTGTTTATGAAGTAAGTATCTGATTCTATATATGAGTACATAATTTAAATGCATCGTTTAGACACACACACACACATATACTAATTCCCTGATCGATGTCATTATTGTAGGTTCTTGCATCAAGAATTGGTTGAACAGGGCACAATCAATGATTTTGGATTCTTGTGCCCTGTCTATGCAAGTACAACAGAGAAGGACTTGAGACAAGAATACATGTCAAATAGGGTGTGTGAAGTGATAAGAAAGGTTTACGTGTTTCCATACTTCCACGGGTATATACATATCACAATTCTTGTATGCAATTAACTTAATATAATTACGCTACATATAATACTTCTTTGTGAATTTTCAGCCGCCACCGGGCGATTGGTCCTCATGTGCATGGAGGATCATAAAGTTATCTTCTTATGCTCCACTCACAATAACCCGGATACTATAATGACGGAGACCGTCAACAAGTAAGCATGCATGTCATTGAAATTCTTTTGTCTGCGAAATCTCTACGTAATGGTTTCGTGAATTATTGATAAATTTGTGATTTTGATAATAGTGCCATGATGACCTACCAAGTCGGGGTAAGACAAAAGCGTGGGAAAGAGGCCACTATTAAACCTTCGTGGTACACCCCAGAGGTTAGCACATATTTTAATTTGGACACTTTGAAACACCGCCTTGAGAACTTGGTCGTTAACCTATATATATATATATATATATTTCTTGTCACTTATCCTATATTATTTCTTGTTCGTTTTAGACCCATGGCAACCAAAAGAATCCAACTTATGTGGCACATACGTCATGAAACACATGTATGATGTTATCATCAGGCGAGGAAAGACAAAATTGTTTGCAAAGGTAAATGTATTTGATGTTATTACATATATTATGTCTGAATTCAGTTTCTGGCTTAATGAAATATGCACACAAGTTAATTCAGTTTAGCTGTCTTTGATGTTACAGATGTTTAGAGGTTATGGTCCCTGTCCTGATAATGAAGTGGAGCACATACGCAATGTGTTTTGTGAATATCTGTATCGCCTTATTAATTCTTAAATGTGGATGTAAATATATGTTGTAGCAAAAATAATTTTACTGTAAATTTGTTTATTTTTTCGAACAAGTCATTCATTTGTAAATAAACATACAAAGCGTGTATTTCAAGAATAAATTCGTTTATTCATTCTAGATATTTATGCTTGAAATTTGTGTTACGGGATGTTGTAAATGAGAAAGTCTTTGTTCATAAAAATATGGCGAGACCTTTAGGACCGCATAGTTATTAAACACACGGTGCTTTAAGTCTTCGTTAATTTAAAAAAAATTATGGGTATACTTTTAGGACCGGACGTAATTCTATGCCCGGTCTTAAAAATGAGCTAGACTTTTGGGACCGCATCTTTATTATACGGCCGGTCCTAAAAGTCTACGTTTATATTAATAAAAAAATTATGGCTATACTTTTAGGACCAGGCGTAATTATTGGTCCGGTCTTAAAAGTCTTCTAAAAATTCGCTAGACTTTTAGGACCTTGTTATTATATTTCGTCCGGTCCTAAAAGTCTACGTTTTAATTTCAAAAATGTAAAGACTTTTAAGACCGTAGTTTTGTTATATATCCGCTCCTAAAAGTTAAGTCATAAAAATATTTTTTTGTTAGAATTTGTGTATATTTATTTGTTTCCTCTTAATAGTTTTTGACTCGGTTTTCGGACAACCGAGGTTTTGACGATCCAACCTTGACAAGAATAGTCATTTGGTTTTTTTTATTCGAATAAGGTAAACGATCTTTTTTTGTTTTTTTGTTTTTGTTATGTTCTTAACTGTATTGTGGGAATTTTTAATGTTGATTTACGCGACGACAATGTTTTGTTTGTTTCCTTTTTTATCGGAAAAAGAAAGAAGATAATGAAAAGGACATGGCGATCGAATATAGAAACAAAAAGATTTTAATTTATATTTTTTTTTTTTTGCTGCCCCGTGAGGAGCGGCGGCACAGCGATAATACGGAACAACAACAACAAAAAACGAAAAAAAAATGAAATATCTACTCCCCCATCGTTGTCGGAGGGGAGGGAGTCGTCGGAGAGGTCGGACATGTCGTCATCGAAGGATGGTACTCAATGTCTGGGCATCGAGTCTTGCGCTGCGGCTTTGCGTTGACGGCGTGATAGACTGAAACAACCGCGCCGCACCGTCGGTCTATATGATTGAGGTGGGCCGGGATGTCTTGGATCATTTGGTAGATTGTCGGTTTCCGGAGGCAACGGAGGAGGAGGACCTCGTGGTGGTGGAGCAGCCATTACTGTGGATGTTTTAGAAGTGATGGGGAAGAATATGATGGAAGTAAAGTAACATCTGGTTTAAATAGAGAACCCTGCCCGAACAATTTGAAACGCCGGAAATAATAACGAGAAGATGCATAGTTCCGCAGAATACGAGGAGACGCCTAGTTGGGAAGTTTATCTGGAAGTCAAAGCGATTCTGAAATTCATTTGAACAGAGAACCTTTAAGACCGGATATTGTAAATGATCCGTTCTTAATAAAATTAAATTGATTTTTAGGACCGGAGGAAAGAAAAAATGTCGGTCTTAAAAGTAATTGAATTGATTGAAAAATAAATAATAGACTTTTAGGACCGGATATATTTAAAAAGGTCGGTCTTAAATTCAATGGAATTGAAAAAAATTTAATTATGAATTTTAGACCCACATATTTATTAACTCCACATACATCTCTGTCCTTATTAAACTCATCACAATCTCGTAACTCCACACTACGCGGTTCTCTGCCCCAACTGCTCAAACCATGGTTAGATACAAGAGAACCGCTCGTGTCTTCCGTAGATTGTTATACGATGCGCCTCCTCCATCAAGAGTGCGTTCTATTGTGACAGAGGAGTCTCGGGTTGTTGGACCCATTGTTATTTCGGATGATGAAGAGGTTCCTGCTCCCCCTCTCCAACAAGTTGCCCCACCCCCCTCCAGCCTTCAGACCATGGAGAGGTTCCTGCTCCCCCTCTCCAACAAGTTGGCCCCAGCGCCCCTACCGCTGACCCCTCTCCTCTGTCCTCTACTGATTTATTGCGGCTGATGCGATTAAGGCAGGAACTTGCTGATATCCGGCGGGAATTTAATGCTTTTCACGCCGATATCGACAAGGATGTTTAGTCGATCAGATTCTTGTTTTTTATAATTTTCTGCTTGTTTTTTTTTGTACGTGTATATATATTCTCCAGTAATGTATGAAGCATTAAGAACCAAGCTTGGAATTTTCCTTTAATTTTCACCTTTTTAAAAAAAAACAAATGAGGACTTTTAGGACCGGATGTTTAATAAAACTCCGGTCTTAAAATTAAATGAATAATAACATATTAGGACCGTCCATTTGTAAATAAACGGTCTTAATAAAAGTTGCGACCGCAAAGCTTGTGTCTTTTTTTTGTTCTTATTCTCAATTTTTCCTTTAATTTCTTTTCATTGAGTTGCTGCTGCGCTCGCCCAAGCAAATCATCTTTTTGTTTAAAAATAATAATGAGGACTCTTAGGACCGGATATGAATAAAACTCCGGTCTTAAAAGTAATTTGCCGGTTTTAAAAATGTAATTATATATTTAGGACCGTCTACTTTATAAATAACCGGTCTTAATAAAATCCAAAATATAAAACACAACTCTTTCGCGGAATAACAAATTTCCCTCTCAAAACTTCTCTCGTCGCGCCGATAGTGATTTCTCGGGTTACGTCTCCGGTTTGTTTGTGTTGCTTCATCGTCTGCTTCGTGTTGCTCTCTCGACAATCGCTTTTCCCTTAGTTAAACGTACGTCGACCAAGCTGTAAGAGGTGTTTCGGTTAAATAACTTTATGGTTTTAAGGGTTTAACGAAATCGATGAAATGTTCTAGTGGGTTTCTCTTGTTAATGAATATTGTATTTTGAAGATTATATTTGCGCTTTTGACCTACCCTTTATATTAACAAATGTTTTTAGGTTACTCTTGTCTGCAACATCAACGTTCGTGGCGGGAGAAGAAAGACTCCGCAAACCATTTGAATTTATATGCTACAGGTGAGTCCACATTTAATTTCACGCGATGCATTTAATTTCCTCGTCATGTTTTAATTTTTCTTCTTCGATTCAATGTGTTATTTATGACCAAAAGTGTTTCTTCGTTATGCATTTAATGGGCAAGTTTCTTCGTTGAGCATAAATATGAATTTGGTGTTTCCTTATTTTGTATCTGTGTCATAAATAGGAATTCTAGTATGGATCACGGTTGGATAAATGCGTTATGGACGAGTGTTGAATATCAGAATGGGGTGAGGGAATTTATAGAATTTGCTAAACAAAATACCCATGATGATAGTGGGAAGTTTTATTGCCCTTGTGTAAAATGTTTGAATGAGAGGCGACTAAGTCCTGAAGTTATCTACACACATTTAATTTGTGAAGGATTTTGTAAGACTTATACAGTATGGGTATGGCATGGTGAAAAGTACCAAGTGGGTCTCAACATGAGGAAGTGGCCTTTGATGATAATGACACGGATATGGATGATCACATAGAGGACATTATTCGTGATGTAGGAGAAGAGGCTTTTCATCAATCACATGCATATGGTAATATGTGCAGTGATGCAGAGACCCCGCTATACCCTGGTTGTAAAAAATATCAATTGTTGAACGCTGTATTGAAATTGGTAAGCTTGAAGGCACGTCATGGATGGAGCGACAAGAGTTTTTCTGAAATGCTTGAGGCTTTTAAGGACATGCTTCCGGATGATAATGTGTTGCCGCATCGATACTACGATGCTAAGAAAATACTATGTCCCTTTGGGGATGGAGTACAAAAAGATCCATGCATGCCCGAATGATTACGTATTGTATAGAAAAGAGTTTGAAGAGAAGCGGGGCGGTTGTTTGCTAATTGTCCGATATGTGAAACACCAAGGTACAAGTCAAACAAGGGGCACTGGGATTTTCAAAAGTGTTGTGGTATCTTCCAATCATACCAAGGTTCAAGCGGTTGTTTGCTAATGAAAGTGATGCAAAAAATTTGAGGTGGCATGTTGATGAGAGGATTTTTTAAGCGATGGAAAGCTTCGACATCCGATTAAACTTGATTCTTCTCAATGGAAGAAAATCGATCAATTATTTCCATTTATTCAGAGCTTGAGTTATAGGTGAAGAACCTAGGAACCTTAGGCTTGCACTTAGCACGGATGGCATGAATCCATATGGAAGCCTTAGCGGCATACATAGTTCATGGCCTTCGTTTGATGTGTTATGATAGGCTCCTTATTATTTACAACTTATCTCCAATGTTATGCATGAAACGAAAGTACATCATGCTGTCTATGTTGATTTCGGGACCAAAACAACCCGGAATTGACATTGATGTTTACCTTGAGCCCTTGATCGAAGACTTGAAGGAGTTGTGGGAAGAAGGTGTCGATGTTTTTGACTCTTTCAAGAAGGATGTGTTTAAATTGCGAGCCATGATATTTTGTACTATAAACGACTTCCTAGCATATGGGAACTTGTCAGGGTATAGTGTAAAAGGCCATAAAGCATGTCCGGTTTGTGAAGAAGGCACACGCTACCATCAACTTCAACATGGAAGAAAGACGGTTTATCTTGGACATAGGAGATTTCTTAGACGGGACCACCCATATCGTCGATTAAAGAAAGCCTTTTTTGGTGGCCGGGAGTATGAAGATGCTCCGGTGGCATTGGCTGGGGAGCAAGTTTATGAAAAGGTAAAACATATCAGTGTCATCTTCGGTAAGACTGCGAAGAGTAGAAAAGAAACAAATATATGGAAAAAGAGATCTGTATTCTTCGATCTTCCATATTGGCGCAATCTTGATGTGAGACAACTTGTATTGATGTCATGCACGTAGAGAAAAATGTATGTGATAGTATTGTTGGCACGCTTCTAAACATACAAGGTAGTTCCAAGGATGGTGTGAAGGCAAGATTGGATTTGCAAGTAATGAGAATACGCGAAGACTTACATCCAAGGCCATACGGGAAGAGAACTTATTGTCCCTCGGCTTCTCATACTTTGTCTAAGGATGAGAAACAAAGTTTTTGTGAGTGTTTACATGGCACAAAAGTTCCCTCGGAGTATTCTTCAAATTTTAAGAGGCTTATATCGATGAAAGACTTGAAATTAGTTGGCCAAAAGTCTCATGATTGTCATGTCTTGATGCAACAGCTACTCCCAGTAGCTTTTTGAGGCATCGCCGAATATGATCTTCGGGTCGTTTTGACTAGACTTTGTGTCTTCTTCAATGCGGTTTGTAGTAAAGTTTTCGAGATTGAAAAGTTGGATGAATTGGAGAATGAAGGATATCTTATCTTGTGCCACCTTGAGAAGCTTTTTGTTCCTACCTTTTTTGACATCATGGTTCATCTAATTGTTCATCTAGTGAGGAGATAAAGTTGTGCGGACCTATCCATTTACGGTAGATGTACCCAATTGAAAGATCTATGAAATTCCTAAAAGGGTGCGTGAAGAACGCATACCGGCCAAAAGCATCAATTGTTCGAAATATGTTTCGAAGACGCCATGGAATTTTGTCAAAATTATTTGGCCAAAGTAAGACATATTGGGCTTCCAAAACGTCGGCATCTTTGAAGGGGTAGACGAGGGGTTCGGTAAAGAGTGTGGATCCTGATGAATTGTCACAAGTCCACTTATACATCTTGAATAATGTTGATGAAGTTCAAGCCAGCATAGCTGCTCATAAAGAAGCTGTAAGGAAGGAAAATCATCGAATGACTGAACAAAGGTTGATTAGGGAGCATAACGAACTTTTGCAAACTGGTTCAAACAAAGGTCGAGGGAGAGGAATGTGTTTACGCTACAATTAAATGGTTAACTTTGTGGTCCTGAGGTTGATGTCATAAGTTGGAATTCGTATGTGATCAATGGTTATACATTTTACACGAAGTCCCTAGATGATAGGAGCACCGTCCAGAACAGTGGTGTTATGTTAGAGGCTGAATCTATGCACTTCTCCAGTTCGAAAGACAAGAGGCATTTATTGGCAGTAATGCCATATTATGGGGTTATTGAAGAGATTTGGGAGGTAGACTATGTTAAAATTAGATTTCCCATTTTCAAATGCAAGTGGGTTAATGTCAATAATGGTGTTCGGATCGATCGGCTAGGATTTACATTAGTCGATGTCAACGGTAGAAGTTTTGGTGATGAACCTTTTATTATGGCGGACCCGGGCGAAACAAGTATTCTATATCATCGATCAAGAAAATAAAATGTGGTCTCGTAGCTCTCCAAGGTAAAAGGGTCATTGATATTGATGAGGAAAGTCATTCAAATTATGGTCTTCTGAAAAGTACTCCTTTTTCAAGGGTGTACCGGAAATATTGAACGAAGAAGATGAAGCGGATAATGAACCCGGCATAAGAAATGATCATCAAGAAGGGATATGGGAGGATATCGCTTTATAAAAGAGTCAATATAATTCATATATAAGGTAATGTTCATATGCAAACTTCTTTGCAAACTTTAAGGTTTTAACTATATATATTATATATTCCTTCGATCTATGTTCTTAAACATTATTGTCACTGACTATGAAGTTTGTTCTTGTTCTATTTTTGTGGCAGGATCGGATCCTAAGGGGCATGTTATAAAAGAGGATGTTACGTTGTTGGGTGGGAATCGAGATGAAGGCATGGTGAATATTCCATTGGGAATGTATTTGTAACTTATTGTATATTATGCATTGTAACTAACTTATTCCATTGGGCATGTATGTTGTATTTGTCACGAGACTCATGGTGAATATTATTTGTAATTTTTTCCCAATTCAATTTATTCAAAGCTTGTACTTATAGATTCGACTTTTATGTCTTTGGATTGGTTGGTGAATTTGTGAATGAATATATATATATATATGATCAGGAAGAACAGAACAGGGATAAAATACGGGAAAATTTAGACCGGTAATAAATAGGCCGCTCTTATATGTTCAACTTTTAAGACCGGAGGTGTTCATATATCCGGTCTTAAAGGTCGTGTGTACATATTTGATATTAAGCCGGTCTTAAAAGTTTGTCTTTTAAGACCGGTGTGTTTATAAGTCCGGTCTTAAAATTCAATTTTTAAGACCGGAGAATTTATTGTCCAATCTTGAAAGTCGGTCTTTTAAGACCGCGTATAATTAGTCGTCGGTCCTAGAAGCCGATATTTTTTCGAACCGGCTTTATAATTGTCCGGTCTTATAAATTTGATCTTTTAAGAGCGGGCGATATTTTCCCCGGTCTTAAAAGTTGAGTTTTAAGACCGAACAAAACATATTTCAACCTTATGTAGTACTACTTTTAAGACCTAATGTTTTAAATGTCCTGGTCTGGAAGATGTTCTTTAAGACCGGTTGTAGTCCGGTCTTAAATGTGGACTTTTAATACCGGCTGGAACAAGACCGGTCGCTGGTCCGGTCTTACGATGCCTCTTTCGTCCGATCTTAAAGCCCTTTTTTGCACTAGTGAGGCCTTAGGGCATTTTCTGGGATTTTTCATTAAAACGTTAGTTATTAACGAGGCTGATATAGTTATTAACCGGGGCTGATATTGTTGTTAATGTGACTAATTTAGTTGTTAAAATATTGTTGTTAATGCGACTGATTTAGTTGTTAACCGGTGTTGATTTAGTTGTTAATGAGGCTGATTTAGTTGTTAACGTTTAATGAATTTATACCAGAAAAGGCCCTAGGGCCTTTTTTGGGATTTTCAGAATCTGGAGACTTTTTTGGGATTTTTTTTCTGTTAAAGCGGCCCCCATATAGATTTTCCCAATATCTTTTGACAAAAAAAATACAGCTTCCTTTGGCTCACCTTGTTCCACGTGGCTCTTCCATCTATAATTCACGGCTTCAATCAAAGCTTAATGTCACGGTCTTAGACAAAGTCGTCCCAAAACCGTGCCGGCCTTAGCTTGATCACTCCCTTGATCTTGGCTAAGTCAACCGAACCCTCAAAAGTAGGCAAAGAGCACAAAGACAAAGAGAACTTTTAGAGAGAGAAGTAAACACTTAGAGAGAGAAGCTCTGGAATACAAATGACTTGTATTGATTGGATGGATACAAATGAGGGTGGCACCTCCTATTTATAGGCATCCACCTCCTCAACGAACGGCTAAGATCGATTACATCCGACGGTGGAGAATCGTTCTCCAGAACCTTCCTTAGAAATATCTAGATATTCATATCTTTCATGAGGGTTCTAGAGATTTCTATACAATTCTATATCTATGTACAAGTATCTACAATAATCTGGAGTTCTCTAGAAACCTCCTTTAGAGTGTCTTGTGCACAAAAATATCGGGCGTTCCTTACGGTGCGTGACATTAAGGTGTCCTGCCAAATTTTTGTCATTCAATTTTAAGTTATATTATTATTGTGATGATGTGGACAAATTACTCCAAACAAGTGGAACGCCTTGACATCACTTATATTTAAAATTAGGATAAATTTTTGAAAATATAACTTATATTCTTTACCAACAACTTTCTCAAAATATGTAAGTTATACATATTTTCCAACCTATATATGACGTAAATATTCGAAACTCTTATCACTTAAACAAGTGTTCAGGAGGTTTGAATCTTTACTCTTATGTATTTAACAACCTAATTAGAAGCGATATACTCATTCTAAGACTCTTAGGGTGTGCATGGTAATGTTGTCGGAATCAGTTTTTTTTTTTTTTTTTTAAAATTATTCTCAGGAATAAAAATGGATCAGAATTGTGTTTGGTAAATCTGTTTTTTTTTGTTCCCGAGATGAACCGGTTTATTTTTTATTCTGGGGGATAAAAAAAAGAAGCAGAAAATTTTAGCTTCTCTCTTCCAGGGCACAGAATGAGAATCACTTTTCTCTCCCAAATACGTTCGACTTCGACCTACTTTCTCTCGCGATATGTTCCAGTTCGACCTGCTTCTTCTCTCCCAAACAAAAATACCTTCGACCTTCAACAGTTCGAGTGACCATTCACCACCGCCGCGACCAGTTCACCACCATGAACCAGCATCGCACGTTCTCCAGGTTTGACTTGGTAAGTTTTTTCCCCTTCTTCTCTCTTCCCCTGTTTTTCCCCTTTTGACTTCGAATTTGGGGATCAGGGTTGGTGGGGGGAACTAAAAGAAGAAGAAGAAGAAGAAAGGTGGAACAATTTGTTATTGTAACGATGTCTGCTGCAGTTTGTGGAAGCAAGAGATCTTTCTTTGAAGATATTCCTCCGTCACCTCCAGTATATAAGAGGCTTCGTTGCTCATCTTCTCCAATTCGTTTCTCCGCTCCGAGCCTCGTTGATCAAATTCAGGCGGTATTCCCTCAAATGGAAGTTCATGTATTTTTTCCTTTGCTTCTGGGATTGACAGTTTGGTTTGATTTCTCTTAATTTGTCTGTTTCTAGGGGTAAAACAGCCGAAATAATAGTAAATCAGACAAATTAATTATTCATTTTAAATCTCTTAATTCTTTGATCTTAATTAACTGTTGGGTTTTTCTATACATTTTTGCCATTCTGGTAATGAAGCATGGAACTTAGGCCAATAACAAGAACATCAATGACGATGATAATGATTGTACCAATTATACTATGCTTTTTGGAACTTGCATCTTTCATTGAGAGATGGGGTTCTTTTCCCCTCATCTTCTTTATTTACAGTTGATTAACTAGATGTTTGTATTGTTTCATATTAGCAAATGTATTAAATGTTCTATAGGTGTCACTTATTTCTCCATTTTGTTTACTCATATCAGCAAATGTATTTTGATCTTCTTTAGATCTAGATGTTGCTATCAAAAGCTTACATGAGCATTGCTTGGGATCTGCTGATGGAAATTCTAGTGCTGCTGAACAATCCGATGCTAATGTGGTAACATGTATTACCGTATCTGCAATTGGTTTTTCCCGTTAGGAATTAGGAATCATCACCCATAAATGAACCATGCTTGGTGGCTTTGGTGAATTTGAATTGTTTTGGAAAAGAAATCTTGTTCTCCTACAATTTTTCCTGTAGGACATGGCCTTTTATTTGTTAGTCACCTTATGTGCATCATGCTACGTTTCTCTAAGAGTCTGATTGGGGCTAAAGAATAAATAATGGAGTTAAATAAGTTGTCTACATCTTTGTTCTCTATAAGTATTTCAATTGTAGGAGCAATTTAAAGCTGCATGCTTAAGGAGCATTTGACATTTACTTATGTTTGATTTCATTTTCAAGAGGAGTGTCTTTTATTAAGGCACAAAGGGGCTGACAAAGGATAGATAATGGAAAGGAAAAGCTATTTTGGCCAAATGGGGAAAAAGAAAGAAAGAAAACAAGTCTCCATCATATTAATGCATGTAAGTGAAAAATTTAGTTTCAAAAAGAAAAGGAGCAAGTTCTAGAGAACAAAAATCATGAAAGCGAGTCACACAAGAAAGAAAGAATGGTAAAAGATGAAGTCCATTCATGCAGGCCCAAAATCTCACAAAGGTCAATACCAAATCATGCAGCCAGCATCCCAAAATTAACTACCAAGAAATATAATCCAAGAGTCCAGAAATTTAGCCCAAATAGAAGGATCTATCAAAACAAGGATGTCAAAGTTCACAAGATGTAAAGCAATCATATAAAGAAAGTGTGGTGTTCTAATTTTTTTTTTTGAGAAAATAAAAACAAAGTGGGAAAATGGAGGAAATAAAAGAAAAAAAGAAGAGAGGAAGAAAGAAGAATACTCCCCAAGGGTCTTAGGGAGGAGAGGCGATTCCCGAGGCTCTTATGGAGGATAGGTGGCATCAGTAAGGAGAATCTCTGCGTCGACAGGTTGCTGCTGGAATCCCTCATGAAACTGCTTGAGTCGATGCCCATTAACCTTGAAAGTTCTTCCTGTGGGTGGATCACACAACTCAACAACATCAAAAGGGAAGATGTTAGTAATTACGAAAGGGTCATCCCATCTAGAATGAAGCTTACCAGGCATAAACTTGAGACGAGAATTGAACAAAAGAACTTTTTGGCCCACAAAAAATTCTTTTCTCAGGATATGCTTATCATGGAATGCCTTTGTCTTTTCTTTATACAATCACGAACTCTCATAAGCATATAATCTAAGCTCATCTAACTCTTGTAATTGCAACTTTCGCTCCATTCCGTGAGCCAAATCCATGTTGCACTTTGCTTAATAGCCCAATAGGCTTGATGCTCTAACTCAACTGGTAGATGGCACGCCTTACCAAAGACAAGCCGATAGGGGGACATCCCAATCGGAGTCTTGTAGGCGGTCCGATATGCCTACAAAGCATCATCAAGTCGCTTACTCCAATCCTTCCTGGTAGAGTTAACAGTCTTTTGGAGGATTTGCTTGATCTCTCTATTCGAGACTTCAGCTTGACCATTGGTCTGAGGGTGGTATGCTGTGGAGACCTTGTGAAGCACTCCATACTTACGTAACAAAGCATTCATGCTTCGATTACAAAAGTGAGAACCCCGGTCACTGATAATAGCTCTAGGAATACCAAACCTACAGAAAATGTTAGACCTAACAAAATCCACCACCACAGAAGAATCATTAGTCCGGGTGGCTTTTGCCCCAACCCATTTTGAAACGTAATCCATAGCCAGCAATATGTAAGTAAAACCATATGAAACAGGAAATGGACCCATGAAATCAATACCCCAGACATCAAAGATCTCACAAAATAGTATAGGGTTCTGGGGCATCTCATGCCTACGAAAATACTCCTGCTCTCTGACAGTTATTGCATGACTTACAAAACAAATGACAATCATGAAATAGGGAAGGCCAATACAATCCACAGTGTAACACTTTCCTAGCAGTTCTTTGTGGTCCAAAGTGACCACCACAAGTAGAAGCATGACAAAAGTGCAATATGGAATCAAACTTATGATCAGGCACACATCTCCTAATTACTTGGTCACTACAAAATCTCCACAAATAAGGGTCATCCCAAACATAATATTTAGATTCACTTTTCAATTTCAGGGTTTGGGCCTTAGTGGAATCGAGTAGGTAAAGCACCGGCAACCAAGTAATTAACTAAATCCGCATACCATAGAATCTTACCTTGCAGTGTAGAAGGCGCTCGTCGAGAAAATCATCACGAATGGAGGAGGGATTAGAAGGAGAATGAGTGATGCGACTCAAGTGATCAGCTACTAAGTTATGTGCTCCGCTTCTATCTCGAATCTCAACATCAAATTCTTGGAGCAATAACATCCACCGAATGAGTCTAGGCTTAGCATCTGCCTTTTTCAAAAGAAAGTTCAAAGCAGCATGGTCAGAGAAAACAATTACTCTACTAGCTAGCAGATATGACCTAAACTTATCAAAGGCAAACACTATAGCCAACAATTCTTTTTCAGTGGTGGTGTAATTAGACTGGGAGAATCCAAAGTCTTAGACGCATAGGCAATGACATGAGAGGCTTTGTCAACCCGCTGAGCTAAGATGGCGCCAACAGCATAGTTAGAGGCATCACACATAAGTTCAAATGGAAGAAGCCAATCGGGAGGTTGGATCACTGGGGTCGTGGTCAGGCACCGCTTCAAAAGATCAAAGGCGGACTTGCAATTATCATCAAACACAAACTCTGTGTCCTTATGCAGAAGGTTGGACAAAGGTAGGGCAATCTAACTAAAATTCTGGATCAAGCGCCGGTAGAAACCTGCATGACCAAGAAAAGAACGAACTTCCCGCACAGATGTGGGGTAGGGTAAAGTAGTAATAACATCAATCTTAGCAAGATCTACTTTAATACCCTTACTAGACACTATATGTCCTAAAACTATGCCTGACTCAACCATAAAGTGACACTTTTCAAAATTTAACACAAGATTAGATTCTATGCATTTATTCAAGACTCTAGACAAATTATCCAGACATGCATCAAAATTAGACCCATACACAGTGAAATCATCCATAAAAACCTCCATGCAATCCTCTAGAAACTCAGAAAAAATACTTACCATACAACACTGGAAGGTTCCAGGGGCATTGCAGAGGCCAAAGGGCATCCTCCGGTAGGCAACGGCGCCAAATTTTGATAAAGATTTGTCGGACCCTCTCAAAATAACCAAGATTCAAATATTTGTAGTATAGGAAACCTGGATCGTTTCTCTCAAGGAATTCACAGCGGGTCTAAAATAAATAGTAAACACGATAAAACAGTAACCAGAATGGGGGAGTTTTTCAATGTAATTAAAACGAAGCTACGCTAGAACAAAATATAAGAAAATGAGATTAATCAAATAAACAAAAGATCAACCCAGGATTTCGAATTACACCACTTTCCTTCCTCGAACAAAAATAGATTTATAACTGAACTCGTGATCGACTCTGGACAAACCGAAATCTCTGCATTTGTCTAGAAATTCCCTCAACTGAACAATCGTTCAGAATTTGTTCGAATCAGTGGCGTATCATTGTAAGATCACACATTAATACTTTAACCTAGTTCGAACTACGTCCTTGGGAAATATCGATATGAGTTTTTAATCAAGAACCCAATCCAAATCCAGAAATCGAATCCGATTAAAGGATGCAGAAACGAGTTAGATGGTTACCGATTAAGCACGAGTCCTCTGGATAGTAGAATCCTTAATCCATGGGCCAATCAGAGAGATTTAGCCAAGCATGGCTAGGAAAAAGACAAAAGAAAAGATGAAGAGGAAAGTAAACATGATGAACAACTCAGAGAAAATAGAAAGCTTCTAATTTAATCTGAAAATCATAAAAGACGTAATGTAGAATGTCTTAGCGGCCGCCAACTGAGTTAAACTAAAAGGGAATGACGGCTAGGGTTTCAAAAAAAGCTAGGGTTACAAAATAGGCCCAATATTAGAAGCCTATAATAATAATTGGTCTTTTATTACAAAATTCGAGCCCAATAAAAATCTAGAAAAACGTGTCTGTCTTTAGCTCCGATTTAGTCCATCTTCTTGTTCGAATCAGCCTTCTGAATCTTCATAACAATTGTAGCTCTCTGAATCATCTAAAAAATGAAAGAACAATCAGGCTAATCGGATATCTAGATCAAAAGTTATGGTGAAAATACTAAATCACTGTAAATCTGGAATTTAATCATAAAAAATGAATTAAATCCAATTAAAAGCCCAAAGCCCAATTAAGTAATAAAACCCATTATTTATTAAGTAAACATTCCTAAATTATTAACAAAGAGAAACAAATAAGTGAAATAATATTCAATTATCATAGGACATGGCCTTTTATTTGTTAGTCACCTTATGTGCATCATGCTACGTTTCTCTAAGAGTCTGATTGGGGCTAAAGAATAAATAATGGAGTTAAATAAGTTGTCTACATCTTTGTTCTCTATAAGTATTTCAATTGTAGGAGCAATTTAAAGCTTCATGCTTAAGGAGCATTTGACATTTACTTATGTTTGATTTCATTTTCAAGAGGAGTGTCTTTTATTAAGCATTTAAGCATGCATGCTAAACTTTCTACTTGAAGTAAGAGTAGACAGTTCTCAATTACTCTGAACTTTTTCTCAAGACTTGTAATTATTCTAGCTTTCAATTGTAGTCTTTTTGGTTGTTGAATGTATGGATTATATTAGCATCAGTGCACACAACCATGACTCATTAGCGGCACATCTATTTTTTTGCATAGCGTGAACTGGTGATATGTGTTTTTGGAATATATATTTAATGCTCTGAAACTAGCATGGGAAATTATGCAGGTTAAAACTCTGAACAGTGAGTAGTTTATTTGTGTGTTCTTAAAGCTTCTCATCAATGAGAAAGTGAAGTCTTTTGAAAAATTTCCAGGTACTTTGAGAAATGGTGGGCATGCTTTTGCTTCTGAGAACCAATCAGCTTCAAATGACCTTCCTACAGATTTTTTAAAAAAATATGAAATGTTGGCATTTTATTAAAATTTATTATTTTATACGGTTGATGAAATCTGTAAACAAAAAATAAAGAAATAGATATGTATTGTATTAGGTAATTCTAATTCTCAAAATAAAAATAAAATGTGTTCACAAATGTAATTCTGATTCTCAGAATGAAAAAAATAAAATAAAAATGTGTTAACAAACGTAATTCTGATTCTTGGAGTAAAAATAAAATGAGTTAACAGACGTAATTCTGATTCTCAGAACTCTTCAAAGGCACAGAATCAGAAAAACTGTTTCATCCGAGAAACTTGATCTTTGGGAAACAGAAATGGTTGCCATACACACCCTTATTGCCGAAGGACACTCTTGTGTTTCACAAAAAAAATAAAGTAAATCTTTTTTTGCCAGGAATTATATGAACTCGTGTTGATTATTTGGATAATATATAGATAATGAGATGTTCTAATAATACATAATACCACATCAAGAGATATGGATAAAATATTATGAAAAGTGAAAGTGAAAATATAGAAGAGGGTAAAAGTAAAAAACTTTCACAAAAACCATTCAATCTGGGAATTCTTGTATTAAATTATAGAGTAAATACCCTTTTGGGTCCTTGGAAAAAAATACGGACCCCATTTTGGTCCCTCACACAAAGAAATGCCCTTTTAGTCTCTAAAAAGGACGAATAAGGGTCGATTTGTGAACATTTTGGTCCCTCACAAATTTCCAAAAAACCCTTTTTAGTCCATAAAAAAGTCACATTTTAGTCCCTAAGGACGAAAATGGGGTCCGTGTTTTTTGTCGGGGACCCAAAAGGGTATTTACTCTAAATTATATGAAAATGCAACTAATACATCTTTAAATATACAGTTGAAAAAAATATTTAACAATTGATCATAAGTATATATGTATGTGTGTATATATATATGTATGTATGTATATGTATATTTTACTCTATGCGTAGATGATGGGCAAGCATTGAGCTGTTTATTTTTTGTATTTGTACCTTGTATACCAATGTTACGGACCCCAATAAGGCCCAATACCGAGCTGACCCACTAAGGAATAGACCCAATCACATGATCCTCCTATAATATTGGGAAATCCCACTATTATTTATAATATCGGGTATATCGGAATCCATATCTTGGATATGATATAACGGCCATAGATCACGATAGATCCAAGATATCGGACCGAATGTGCTCTCTATAAATACAAGGGTCGACCCTTAAGGTGCACACGTTCTAAACCTTGAACTATTTACATTCAGTCACACTGTACACATACAGCACCCCCTTTGGTAAGAGCCTAACCTGTGTACAGTGATCCCACACTCTCCGGAGTGTCTACCTCATAGATATTCGGGCGGAGTCTACTGATCCCATATCAAAGCACTAGCCTTCCAGGCTAGACATCTGTGTTCTACACCAGAACATTGGCGCCGACCGTGGGGATGTTAAATTTCGATCCCCGTGACCGACGATGGCTAATACCAGAAGCAGCAGTCGGAACCCTCAGCCTGGAAATCCACCACAGGTTGAGGCGAGTCAATAGCAACAAACGCAGGACCCCCCGCTGCCCGAGGATGTCCCGGAAGACAATGCCGCGAATAAGGGGAACGACGTGTCCGACACGGCCTCCTCCCCTGCAGTGACGGCCAAACCTCGGGGCGCGGCGGCGCAGGAAGTCCCAGCCTCGAGCCCAGACTTTATTCTTCTACGGAAAACCCAGGACTCAATGCTGAGGCAAATGGAAAATATTGAGAAGCGCGCTAACCTCCAACGTCAGGAGGATTTTAGGGTGATGCAGCAGATGATGGAGGATCACTGCAACCAGCTGGAGACAATGATACAGAGATGTAACCGGGAGGATGGACAACCTAGAAAAGAAAAGACGGTCAGTGGGCAGCCGAGATCCACGCAACAAGAAACCGGCACAATTGTTCCACAGACGGATTTGGGGCGACCTCGAACCCGGAATCCAGTTTCCTCCCAGAAGAAAATGCACGCCGAGGCTACCCCGGATGAAGATGAAGATCGAGGTCGTGAGAAACCACCTCGGCGGGAGACGTCCCCAAAAAAGTATAAGATGAGATACGCGGTAGGCCGCAACAGCAGTGCTTTCTCGGATGAGATAGAAAACGAACCTTATCCGGAGGATTTCGACCTGGAAGACCTGCCTAAATATGATGGAACGCAAGATCCGAGGTCCCACTTGGATACATTCGAGCTACTCATGTTCGTACGACGAATTGGAGGACCGGTCATTGCCCGACTCTTTGCCGCCACGCTAACCGAACCGACCCAGAAATGGCTAATCTTGCTGTCAACCAATTCAATTTAGAGTTTCGAAGACCTTGGAACCAAGTTTGAGTTAAACTTTGCAACAAGTAAGAAGCAGCCCAAGTCCCAGTTTGCCCTTAGCAAGATTAAGCAACAACGCGGTGAAACACTCCAAAAGTACTTGGACAGATTCAAGGGGTGGCATTGCAGGTACGATCTCTCCCGGAGAGCGTACACGTACATTGTCTTATAGATGGACTGGATCCATCATCCCGGTTGGTGAATTCCATCTTCAAAAATAAAGTTTATACCTTCATGGAATTCAACACGCGGTCAATGCAGTACTTAGATGTGGAACATATGGAGTTAGCTAACGCGTTCGGAAACGACCGGGGCAAGGATACACCTCCATGGGGAAAAGGGCCACCTGAAAGAGAAGAATCCAACAGGCGAAACCGAGACAACAGGACCAGGGGGAAAGAGTTGAAGGGAAGGGGAAGTATGACAGATACACCCCCTTGAATGTGGCACGTTCTCAAATCTGGAAGGAGGTATCGCTGACCGAGATGAAAAGGGTAGAAAGACCTCGACCCCTCTGATATCGAACTACCACGGATCAATCCAAATTCTGTGCATTTCACGATGGACCGAGCCACATTGCGGACCAATGCTACGAACTCAGAGACGCGATCGAAAAATTCGTATGAGAAGGGAGATTGCGCCAATATGTGATCAAAACACAGGGACGGAAAAATAACAAAAGAAACCGCGGGGGCCAGAGTCCTAGCCCGGCCCAGGACTGGAAGAAGGACGAAAAGCGGCTGAAGCCGCATAGTAATGATGAAGAGTTTCCAGAAGCCGAGTTTAACTGCAGCGTTATCAGTGGGGGCTTAGGCGGTGGAGGAGACACGGCAAGTCAGCGCAAGAAATACTTAAGGGAAATCCTATCAGTAAGGAACTTCCCAAAATTCAAAGAAGATCATAGCAAGCCAACACCTCCACCATTAACCTTTACTAACGACGACATGAAGGATGTAGCCCCAGGTCACGAGGATGGTTTGTCATCATCGGAACCCTGATGAACTGCCGGGTAAAAAGGATTTTCGTGGACGCAGGCAGCTCGGCAGATATCATAAGCTGGGATGCTTTCAAAAGGATGAAACTGGATACAGAGGATTTGAAACAGTGCAAAATAACCCTTATAGGGTTTAACGGCGAGCACTCATCCCCCAAAGGGTATATCGACCTCATGTTAACACTAGGAACCAAAGAAGCGTTCAAGTCAGAGCGGGTGAGATTCATCGTGGCCGACTTCCCGTCTCCATATAATATCATACTAGGCAGGCCGACTATCCATAAGTGGGATATGTTGGTATCCACAAAGCATCAGAAGTTGAAAATGGCGAACAACAGAAACAAGGTTGTCACGGTCGCAGGAGACCAAAAAGAATCTCGACAGTGCTATTTCGAGACAATCCGGGAAGGTGAAGGCAGTCCGTCGTCCCCACCTCGGATGCAAAAAGGTGAGAGAAATGCAGGCGTGGCGGGAAGAATACAGGCAGGACGGCCCATAAGCATGGTCGAACTCGACCTAAGAGAAAAGCCCGAGGTCTCTTGCCCAGAGCCAGAAGGCGAACTAGAAGACTTCATACTAGGAATCGAGGCCTCCTAGATCACCAAGATTGGTGGAACCATGAGCCCAGAGCTGAAAGACCGACTGAAGAACTTCTTAAGGAAGAACCGAGATGTATTCACTTGGACGTCGGCAGAAATTCTCGATATAGACCCCAGGTTTTGTTGCCACAGGCTCGCGATCCGGCTGGGATCAGCACCGGTTGCACAGAAGAAGAGGAAAAAAGGGTCAGACAGGCAAGTAGCCCTGGAACAACACGTCGACGAACTGTTAGACGCTGGATTCATCAGGGAAATACAATACACCACATGGTTATCAAACGTGGTCATGGTCATGAAACCAAGCAGTAAATAGAGGGTGTACACGGACTACAAGGACTTGAACAAAGCATGCCCTAAGGATTCGTATCCAATGCCCAACATCGACGAACTAGTAGACAACTTGGCCGGGTACCAGTTATTATCCTTCATGGATGCTTATTCCGGGTACAACCAAATCGCGATGCATCCAGAAGACCAAGAGAAGATGGCTTTCATAACCGAAAGAGCTAACTATTGCTACAACGTGATGCCCTTTGGGTTGAAGAATGCCGGGGCCACCTACCAGAGAATGATGAACTGAGTCTTTGAAGACCAGCTCGGGTGAAACGTAGAAGTTTACATCGACGACATGATCGTCAAGTCAATGAACCTCGAAGACCATATCCGGGACTTGGAACAAACCTTTGAGAAACTGCGGGTGTACCAAATTCGCCTGAATCCGGCCAAATGCGCGTTCGGAGTACCAACAAGGAAGTTCTTAAGGTTTTTGTTAATAAGCCATGGAATAGAGGCCAACCCGGAAAAATGTAGGGCGGTCTTAGACATGAAAGCCCTCGAACAAGAAAGAAGTCCAACAGTTGACGGGAAGGCTGGCGGCATTAACTAGATTCCTACCGAGATCGGCAGAAATGGCCCTTCTTTTCTTCAAACTCTTGAAAAAGGAGGCGCGAGGAGGATGGAACCCGGAGTGTGAGTCGGCATTCAACAAGATTAAGCAATGTCTGGCGACCCCGCCAGTATTGTCAAAACCTGAACCAGGAGAGGTACTTTTCCTCTACTTATCGGTAGGGGAGGAAGCTGTGAGCGCGGTCCTGGTTCAGGAGACTGAGGCCGGCCAAGAACCAATCTACTTCATAAGTAAAGCGTTGCAGAGCTCGAAACTGAGTTATCAGAAATTAGAGAAAGTGGCTTTCGCCCTGCTTATAGCGGCAAGAAGACTGCGCCAGTACTTTAAGGGATTCCAGGTTGTCGTTCAAACTAGTCAACCGATCTGACAGGTGTTACACAGACCAGATCTGGTTGGCAGGATGATCAGTTGGGCAATAGAGCTATCCGAGTTCGACATCACATATGAGGCCCGACACGCGATCAAATCGCAAGCACTGGAGGATTTTGTAAGGGAACTAACCCCGGCCTATGAAGAGGACACATCCGGACTCGGGGTATGGAAGGTGTACGTTGATGGATCATCAAACGCCAAGGGAAGTGGAGCTGGGATCATAATCGAAAACCCAGAAGGGGTCGCGATCGATCACTCACTTCACCTCAACTTCCCAACCTCAAATAACCAGGCAGAATATGAAGCGATGTGGGCTGGATTACAGAAGGCAAAGGAACATGGAGCACGGAGAGTAAAGGTCCTAACGGACTCACGGTTAGTAGCCGCGCAAATCGGGGGTACCTATTGTAAGACCTGGCTATCACCCAAGAGGGGGGGGCAAATTGGGTGTCTGATAAAACTTTAGGAACTTTGAAAATCTTTTCGCAACTTACTGAAGGTAGTTTAAATGACAATAATAATTTATAAAGCAATAGTCAGTCATTCAAACATATATCTTTGGAATTATAAGAGTTTAGGGAAGAGAATATGCAACCGTGATTTATCCTGGTTCGGTCCAATCCACGATGACCTACGTCCAGTCCCCAAGCTCCACTTGAGATTTTCAATCCACTATCTCCTTGTTTAACCGGCACAAGAGAAAAGCCTTTACAACCTCACAAGTTTAGCCGGGCACTTGTGCAGCCTTTTACAATATCTTTTTCAGAGATATCCTCTTACATAGAATACAATTACCGACTCTGTACTCAGGATGATCCTTTCTCCCTAGGACTCACTCCCCCTTACAAGTTGTAATTGTACACCCATACTCAAAGGTTCCACAACCTTGAGATTTGATCACTAAGCGAGATAATCAAATATGTGTTTAGACTCTCTCACGAGTAGATGAATAATAATCAATTTGAAGTACATAATCTATCATCTCACTCTCTACGATAAACTATGCAAGCATTAAGAACAGTAAGTGAATATCGGAGTATTGACATATTGAAGATGTAAGCTCGTGTCTCTGTTGTTAGTCGTCTATCTTTGAATGCTTCTCTATTTATAGACAATTGTCTCTTCGACCGTTGTGTAATATTACCGTTGTGAATAGTAACCATTTTGAATATCGGTCTGTTGAGAGCATTTAAACATCTGTGCCTTCATTAAATGTCTTTACCTACTTATGCGGTAGATGAGTCGAAATAATAGCTGTCTTCGATTTGCTTTGATTCCGTTGCGTGTCTCGTTGATGAATTTGAATGCTTTGTCGTTTATCTCGTTCCATCAAGTCCTTCGCTATTGTGTCTGTTGGAAGTAGCCGTTGAGGCTTCTGTTTGTTTTTCAGCAACTGCATTAAATGCTTCTGACAGATTTTGATTTCTATCAAGTTTGATATTATCTCAAACTTTAATCACCTGAAACTTATACACAAATGATGTAAATGATGTTAAGAAATAGTATAAGATCTTTTGGAATTCATCAGGATGTTCTAGATGAGAATCCAAGATTTCGGACACGGTGATTTTCTGAAGCAAAGATGTTGACTCGAGGTTATGAACTAACTGACTTGAGGCAAGCCTTCAGCCAGCCAAACTCTTGTCAAGTTTGACTCGAGGCAAGTGAGTGTGTGTGACTCGAGGCACTAAATCTTGCCATAATACTTTGTTCTCTGACTTGAGGCAAAGCACTTGACTCAAGGTAAATAGTCAAGAGACTTCCTGTTGGAACCAATATGACTCGAGGCAAGCAGGGATGAGACTCGAGGCAGTAAGTGTTCTCAAAACATTTTCTCTCTGCCTTCACTTAACTCGAGGCATAAAATATATGTGACTCGAGGTAAAAACTCTTCTTCAATGAACTTGTTCTCTGCTTGTTCGGAACACAAGAATATCATCAACACAAGGGTTAATTTCCAGTGAGTGTAGCGTCCTTGATATAGCTCCAAAATTGGCAAATGACTTATCCCCATATATATCTTTGAGTCTTCTTTCCAATGCAAAAAGAATCAGCTCCAAACTCATTATATTTTGTCCGTTATGATCCGATGAATGAAGGTTGTTTTTTGACCAGCATTTTTTGCAATATCCTGAACAGACTATCAACTTCAAAACATCATATCTCCTTCAATTGATATTTTTTTTCATGATCTTGATGTTTTGAAAAGGTATTTGAGTCTATTTTCAAATGGCACTGGTTTCAGCTAATTTGAATTTGTCGTTTGGGAGATACACTCAAATCACCGAAGCTTGGTCTGCTGTGTGACGTTGATTTCACTATCATCTTCCAAAATTCATAGCTCCCTCATCTGAACTCCTTTGGACTTTAATTTTATGTCAAAATGACGCATTGGGAGTCTCGTTTCATATTCCACTGGTTTCACCTCAATCCGATCTTTGGTTTGGGAGATATCATTGAATTACCGGAGCCCGCCCGAGCAGAACGTGAAACATAGCTGAACGTAGTAGCTGAAATACATTGTAACTCGAGGCAATTAATTGTTGTACCTCGAGGTAAACATGGATGCCCGTGGATATTGCCTAGAGTCATGTGTAGAGACTGACTGGAGGCAAAATAAGAAGTTCATCAAAATTACGATTTTGCCATTAACACTGAACTTCAACATAATTACGATTTTGCCATTCTTAGTGAATTTGGAGAAATGAACGGGAATGACTTGAGGCAATTAGTGGAGTACCTCGAGGCAATTCATTCCAAAAGCAAAATCACTGTAGCAAACACATATGGATCCTTATGACACTGTTCATACTGTATGGCACTATTCATGTATACGGTGTACTATTCACGTATACGATACTATTCATGATGATGCTTCAAATAGCTTAATTTAATTCTGGATTAAGCTATTCCAACTTCCGCTTGATCAAAGAGACTTCCAGTATCACAAGAACTTGAATGTTGATATTCTCATTATATTCAGCAAGTTCTTCTTTCTTCAGTCTCCTTTCTTGATTATTCTTCATTAGTAAACTTTACATCTACATTAAATATAAGAATTAGTCAAAGTAAAAGATAAATGTAGTATGCAAGCTTTTTGCTCATAAGAATGACATCTATATAAGACATCATCAAAACTAATCATATTTAACATTCTCCCCCATTTTGATGATGGCAAATACCTTAAGAAAAATATGTATAAATATGAAGATATATTAAATGCAGCATATTTTTCTTGCCATTCTCTCCCTTATTTGTCATTAGCAAAAAGTTGAAATAAGGAAGGTAAACTTGTGAAGAAGCAAATATGAAAATAAGTTCGAAATGATTTTCTCTCCTTAATCATTTGTCAAGAAAACAATTTTCTCTCCCCCGTTTTGAAAGAATTTTTTATGATGCAAGTAGAAAAATAAATATGTCTGAAAAACAAATTGGAGAGGTTTTTCAAGAAACTTAAACTTGCAAGATTGAAGCAAATTGAAATCAAACATGTGCAGAAGTTCTACTGAATATAAAAAGATAGAGATTAGAAATGCTCATGTAGGTTCTGCAAATGATGAATGATCGATGAAGTCCATTTTCTTGCTTTCTTGTTCCATGTCTCAGCTGGCTTCAAGAGGTTTCCTCTTCCTTAGCTTCAATGTGATTGAACATCAAAGCATCTTTCCTTAATTTAATTGTTTCATGCATTAAGGAAAATTCTTGCACACCCCAAATTCTCCTGTCACAATTGTAAAACTTTCTTGCAAGAGAGAATTATTAGTGCAATTAGATATCAACATATCCCTTTCTATATAATATTTTCAAATTAAGATAGTGAAAAAGGAAATATGATATTAACTCATCAAAACTAATAAAACACAGTGAATGCAGATGAGTTTGCTTAAAAGGGTTTTCTTCAAATAAAAGAGATGAGCTTTTAAGATATCAAACACGTGTGAATGTGAAGCTCTCCTTAATGAGTGCATGATAAAAAAAATTCCCTTTAATGATACCAAATAATAATGTGATACCAAATGTTATGAGGTTTGGAAATATCTTTGCTCACAACATGGTATCTCAGAATTAAGAACTTTCAAGTTCATTGAAATTGGTATAAAGAAATCATTTATGCTTTTTATGATGATAAAAATATTTAAAGCATAAGGATCATTTTGAAAATGAGTGATCTTAGGCTAAACTTCATATGATAAAATTTGAATGAATAATCAAGTTAGCCTGAAGAGTGATGCGAGAGCAGAGAAATGATTATGATATATGAACATTATTTCAAAATACAATACCTCACTCAAGTAATATCGTAATTACTTGAGTTATAATCATTTGTAATCCATAGATGCATCATTGGCTAGCCATTATCTGATGACGTAATCAATATTGAGGCTCTCCCAGATTTGAATGAGCTTCAAGAGGATGAGATTATAACCACCAATTGCTCTTAATGCATCTTAGAAGCAGAAATCCCAAATGAGCTTTGTAGAGGATCTCAAAATTAGTTTCTGCTCATAACTTGTCATCAAGCTAATATGCTCCTTAACATATTGGCCTAAGCCTCTTGCTTGTGATGGAATGTTGATCAAGTGATGTCACAGAATTTGCAGACATAGCCACTGAAATGGTCTATTATGTTTGCTTATGTTCTTTGTATATGATAACAGATCATTTTGATAAACTCCTGCAACAATATATGTTCTTTGGTACCCAATGATTTTTGAGTCCACACAAGATTAGACATGACAACTCTTAAGCTCTTATATAATTTAACAATATGATATTGGAGCAAAGAGTACAACAATCAAAGATCAAAAACATAGTTTTACCCAATCAAGTAAGTTCAAGCCAATGAATCAAAAAGGGTAATAACTAAATGATACCAAAAATGTTATTTCTCAATGACAATTTGTAAATATACTTTATGCTGAAAAGATGTCATCTCCTGGTGGTCGCGGTCGATTACTTTACTAAGTGGATAGAAGCTGAGCCTTTGACGACAATCACCTCGGCACGCTTTCAACGATTCTTCCGGCATAACATTGTGTCACGATTCGGAGTACCTGCCAAGATAGTCACAGATAACGGGACCCAGTTTATCGACAAAGGCTTCCAGGAGATGATCGCGGACCTCGGTATCGAGCAGCATTTCACTTCCGTGGAACATCCCCAGTCCAACGGGCAGGTCGAAGCTGCAAACAAGGTAATTGTCGAGGGCTTAAAGAAGTGGATGCAAGAGGCCGAGTCCAATTGGGTCAAACAACTCTATAGCGTGCTCTGGGGTTATAGGACCAGCGTCCAAACCTCAACCCAGGAAACCCCGTTCAGGCTGACGTATGGATGTAAGGCAATGATCCCGATCGAGATAGGCCAACCCTCCTGGACGAGATTGGAGGCTCTCCGAGATGGGGAGACAATGACTACCGAGGCACTGATGACGGAATTAGACTTTGTGGACGAGGTCAGGGTTATGGCACACTGCCGAGACATGGCCATGAAGCAGCTAATCACAGCTAAATACAATCGAAAGGTAAGACCTCGGTCTTTCGACAAGGGTGACCTAGTACTCAGAAGGGCAGACGTCGGCAACAAGAACGCCAGGGATGGAAAGTTGGCGGCAAATTGGGAAGGCCCTTACCGGGTTAAGGAGAAGCTCGAAAAAGGTGCCTATGTCTTGGAAACCTTGGCAAGGAAACCAAACAAAAGAACGCCGACAAGCTGAAGGTCTACTATAGCTAGACCCAGCTGCCGCGTGCAAAGTGTGCCGGATATATCATGATCGAGCCTCTTTATTTTGCTTATTTCCAGTTTAATTTTATTTTCGTACTCACGCAATTTCTTTATTTAAAGTTGTTAGCTCTTTAGAGCGGATTATTTCGTGAATTAATGAAGAACTCTCCTTTTCGGAGATTCAGTTCATTGACTATCGAAACGTCTTCTCATACACCAGCCTGGTTAAAAAGAATGACACCAGGGCCCACAAGCCCGGGTTCTTGATTACGCAAGGTTTGGTTGAAAAAATGACACCAGGGCTTGCAAGCCCAGGTTTTTAATTACGCAAGGCCACTAATATAAGCCTTTGCAAAAGTCTGATGCATCAAAGAACTTTCTCCTCGATAAGAAGATGAATTATCATCTCTGGCCCTGATCAGGCCAAAAATGTGTAAGCTCGTGCGTTTTTACACCACGGCTGGACATGTGACAATTTGCCCTTATC
Source organism: Acacia melanoxylon (assembly GCA_019022615.1). NCBI lineage: Eukaryota > Viridiplantae > Streptophyta > Magnoliopsida > Fabales > Fabaceae > Acacia > Acacia melanoxylon. The sequence continues at coordinate 8,915,465 of JAFJYJ010000020.1, read as the reverse complement.
TTGGCTATTATCTCGGACAACGGATCCGGAACCCAGTAGGGAGGTTGAATGAAAACCCTTACCTTGAAACCCGGTCTTAGCTACTGGAAGAATATAAAAGAATTCTACATACATAAGACCCTGGCCCGATCAAAGAATCCCCAGCGCAGGTTGGAGGATTCATAACGAGATGGTTAGCATGTCTAATTGCTCAATCAAAAGAGAATTAACGATAAACAAGTTAATATTTAAACTAGCTGAACCAAAATGGCGATATCCGATACAAAGTCAATAGGCATCAACGCCCAAAATCAAAGAGGAATACAAAAATAAGTCAAATAGCAGGAGCTGACGGGTTGGAAGGATCGCCGACAGGAACATCGACCGAGGTCTGCTCCTCACCGTCACCAGCCCGGTCTTCACCATCCAGGTCTGACACCGACGTGATCACAGGAGACGAGGGAGGTGGGATGAGCTTGCCGCCTTGAATGTACGCCTTATGGTGAAACCCGGCAAGGTTCAAATTGGCATCAGGATTCAAATGCCGGATCTGCGCCAGGGCCATGTCGAAAGCGTCCTTAGCGGTCTCCTTCACAATATCAGAGCAGTCGGCATAAGCTTTTTGAACTTCAGCAAAGGCCGCCTTGGTCTCGCCTAACTCCTTAGCCAGATCCCCGCGTTGGGACTGCACCACCCGAAGGGCGTCAATGTCCTCCGCATGGGCTGCCTACATCCTGACCAGCTCCTGATTTTCCTAGTCAAGAGCCTCCCGAGTCATCAGAAGCTCCTCAGACAGCTTGCTCTTTTCAGTCTCGGCCGCTTTCTGAGCCTCCTAGGCCTTCCTCTTGGCCTCCGCGGTGTCGTCCTTCTCCCCCTTCACCCGAGTTAAGGCAGTGGTGGCATCCACATGATTTTGCTTAAGAATCTCGAAAGCCTGCACCACCCCGGCGGATTTCAGAGTAGCTTTCTGGATTTCCCATAGCTCGTTAACATCTACATCCGAAAGGGGGACACTATCCGTATAGCGCCGAGGAGGGAGAAGAGCTACCACCGGTTCCTCAGTCCTCCCCTGGCTCCAAGTATGACCACGAGGAAGCTTGGGCAAAGGCAGCGGAGGAGGCAAAGTCGAGGAGGAGGGTGTAGGAACTTCAATAACGGTTCATGAAGCCGAGATTACTTGCGTAGAATCAGCCGAGGGCAGAGCGATGGGATTGTCCGAGGAAGTCGATGGGCCAGCCTTCGTCTTCTTGACCGCCTTCGTGCTAGCGTCCGCTCCAGCCTTGGACTTCCGAGAATCAGGATCAGATCTCTTCCTCGGATTGATCGTACACGACCCACCGGAACAGGGATTCACGTGGGACAGATATCGCGGCAAGCCGTCCATAGCTTGTGCTGCATGGTAAAAAGGAGACCAGTTAGCACTAAAAAAGTCAAAAGAAATAATTCTATATACAAAAAGGATCAACATGGCAAGGGAAGGTATACGCGGAGCCTGATGGACCTCGGCTGGAAGCCCCAAAAGAATGGAGGCAACAGTTTTCACTCCATGGCTTGATACATATGACACTAGCCGAGAAACATGGCCGACGTCTTCGGGGGAGAGGTCGTCGGGGTCAACCTGATAGTTCGTGGAGTGCTTGTTGTGGTGTTCCTTGGTCCAGTATAATGGGAACCTCAACTCCACCGTCTTGGACTCAGGCCCGTGAAGGAACCAGGGATGCTGCCCGGGTTTGGCAACCACCTTAAAAAAGCCATTTTTGAAGTGCTTAAAGGACTCGGAGAAGGCGTGAAAAAGTCTTCTACCAGGGACCCCCGAATAGAGGTCAAACCCTTTAAATTGGAAGACTCCTGGCCAGAGCGTGGCGTAAAGGGGAAAAAGAAGTAAAAGAATACGGTGGCTGTACAAGGGATGGGGTCCACAAAAGAGTTTCAAAGCTTCTCAAAAGCAAGCATAAAACCCCACCCGTTGGGATGGAGATGTGAAGGAGCTAGGCGGAGGTAATTAAGAACGATACTTGGAACTCGGTAAACGGGAAGCAAATACCGAGCTGGGTGACGTAATCCCGGTAAAAGAAAAAGAAAGAGGTATCAGTTCCTTCATGAGCAATACATATTAGCTCCTCATCAGAAGGCGGACGTAGGAGGCAGTTAGCAGTATCGCCCAATTCGAGTCTATCAATATCAGCCTGGGACATTAATGAATGTGTTGCCAAGATGCCTTGACCCACCCAGGAATAGTTTCGGAGTAGAGCTTGAGGAAGACTCCCAGAAGCTGACTCCTCGGTGACAGAGGGCGTCCGATCGAATGATGACGATAACCCCATTTATACCTAAAACAACAATAAAACTAAAATCAGAATCCCATCATTGTACCTGAAGCGTGCAAGTTATGGCAAGGAGGTAAATTGACAGGATTGGGGCAAATCAGATTCGAAGTGTTCGGGCTAGGAACGGAGGAGGACCTATGTCGGCAAGAGCCTAGAGTGGCGTTTGCAAAGGAATCCTGGCCTCTCGCGATATAATATGAGCTGGAGGCAATGCATTCCCAGCATGGGCCGAGGTATCCCTCAGGAAGGGATTCCGGGCTTGCGCGCAAAGGGGGCTCGTAATAGCTGAGAGGTTGGATCGGGATGGCTTTGGGGACACCTCGGCTCCCGATGTTCGGCGATTCTAGGATTGGACGATCATTCGGGATCCCAGCAGTGGCAGAGCGAGACCCCCCAGCGCTTCCCCTACTCGACCCACCATGGAGTAGGGTGTCCAACCTTTCTGCCTCAGACAGGGGGGAACCCAATATCTAGTAGCTGGCTTTAGGATAACGGGCACGTAACAACTCTTCCTCTTCTGGGGTTAGTGCTTGTTTCGAAGAGGACGAAGGGTTAATTCTATCCATCAAGTCAAAGGGTGGAACCTAGAATAGGCAGAAAAGGGTCGATGAGGAGCAGAAGATGCCAAAGCAAATGAAATTAGACAAGGGACATTCCCACGAAAATGATGGTATGCATCTAGTGGAAGGAACCCAGAATCCTATGATTACCCAGGAACGCCTACTAAAACCCACCCAGAAAAACTAGAAATCTACGTAGCGGAGGAAGGCGTGATGTGCAAAATCACCACAGCTTAGAAATAGTAACAGAGAAGTGAGAAGAAGAAGGCATACCTGAGTAAGAAGGATGTTCGATAGTCGGAGAAGCGGCGAAAAACGAAAATCGTAGGGACATTGTTGGAGTAGGGAAAAACCAGAGTCGTAAGAGGCAAGGAAAGAAGGCCAGATGAAGAGTGAAGTGCGAATAATGGAGGGAAATAAGAAATGGCACTAAATCGATAGGGGTAGAAGGGACAATTCACCATACCCATAGGGATGACGCACGACGCGCAATAGGGGCATTAAATGCGCATGAAAACCGATGACGGCTAGGGCAGGCGGTTGCATTCCCGAGCCAATCCAGAGGAGACAGGTGTCAAGAAGCAATGATGGCGAATGCAGAAAGACGCTGGCCTCAAAATACAGCGACACAGCTGGTGACACCTTGGATCCCGGAGTACCTCGAACCCTAGAGTACCACGGCGTTTAGCCTGGACCCGGGAGACATGACCATAGGATCATCTAGCACCCCGGTACCAGCTCGGACCTTTGAGACTAGACCTCGGGTCATTGAATCGGATGGGTCCTCGGCAGAGTAACTCGGTCTGATGGCAGGATACATCCCAGCAACTCAAAAGCTTGAACTACTGGGCTGGGGGGCAACTGTTACGGACCCCAATCAGGCCCAATCCGAGCTGGCCCGCTAAGGAATAGACCCAATCACGGGATCCTCCTATAATATTGGGAAATCTCACTATTATTTATAATATCGGGTATATCGGAATCCATATCTTGGGTATGATATAACGGCCATATATCACGATAGATCCTAGATACCGGACCGAAGGTGCTCTCTATAAATACAGGGGTCGACCCTTAAGGTGCACACGATCTAAACCTTGAACTATTTACATTCAGTCATACTGTACACACACAGCACCCCTTTGGCGAGAGCCTAACTTGTGTACAGTGATCCCACACTCTCTGGAGTGTCTACCTCATAGATATTCGGGCGGAGTCTACTGATCCCATATCAAAGCACTAGCCTTCCAGGCTAGACATCTGTGTTCTACACCAGAACAACCAATATACCGGTTTTTATAGTTTAATGGATTACAATCTCAATCTCAATGTCCTACCAGGATAATTAACAGTTTTGGGTAAACTTTAAAGTTGGAATTGGAATTAAGAAAGAACAAGTAAGATGCCATAATGTAAGAAATTGGGTAACTTGGATTGCTTAATCTCATCAGGGTACTTAAAAATCCAGTCAATTTAAAATTTTGGGACACAAATAAACCGGTTCATGCTGAAAAAAAACTGAATTTACTAAACATTATTCCTATTTATTTTTATTCTTGGGAATAGAAATTAAAAAGAATAAACTAATTCCGGAAGTGTTACCATACACAAGCTCCTCACTTCCGCTAGGGAGGCAGTGTCAGTTTCAGAGGATTTTCTCTAATGAAGAAAGTTGAGGGGAGGATGAAGACAATAAGGATATATAGGTGGTTAGATGACAAATATAACGGACTTTTCTAGTAATATGATGGACTTTTGCTTTCATATATAATTTCTTGTTTTCCTTTTTTCATTCATAGTATATCAAGTTTAGAGGCTTGGTTTCCCAGTGGGAAGTTATAAGATTCCGGTGACATGAGAGAACAATTTGGGAGTGACCTACAATAGTTATAGCAGCCTCTTTCATAGTTGATCATCTCAGTTGAAATTTTTCATAGTGCTGTTTGAATGGTTAGAATTGTGTTATAACACTGAAAGCAATGGCTTTGGACAGTGGGTAATCGGACTTTTAATTTTTTTTAATAGTAAGGATAATATAGTTTTCTCTTAATTTAATGCTCATTATAAAATTAAATCATCGCAAGCCTTCCATATATTTTATTCCAAATTAATTTTATAATCTAAATCTTAATTCCACTCCCAATTCTAATCTCATTAATTCCCAACCCATCAAAATTTAGCCACAAGGTTGTTAGGCTCATTATTATACTAGACATGTCTTTTTATATAAAAAAGATTCATATTCAAACTTTACAAGTGGTGCTATGAGATCCTGACAAGTGATCCTCTAAATTAATAACAAAATGCTGTTAATTTTTTTTTTTTAATTTTAGATTTCTATAATATTACTCAATTTCTTATATTTTTTAATTCAATATAAAAATAGTTTAATATAATTATTTAACTAATATCATTATAAAATATAAAATTCATAATTCTTTATTTAAGATGTAGGCTTTTTTATTCTACATCATTAAACATATTTTATAATATAAGGAATCTCATATAGAATTTAAGCAATTCTAACTATGGCATGTATTATCTAGTATTTGATAAGCTATAAACCTCCAGGTGGAAACCTTAATCAAATTAAAAAAAATAGTATACAATAAGAAGTACATAAATTTTAAAAAATTAATGTTTTGATATATTTTAATACTTTTTTATACAAGGGAATTAAAACAAAACTACTCTACAATACGCAAACTTTTTTTGCTCAAATACAATACGCAAACTAGGAAAACGTAAATCATCAAGAGGGAAAGATGCAATTCTATAGGGAGTGACAATGCTTGCTTCGGGATATATTTTAATACTTTTCATTTTTAAAACTTCTCTCAATACTTGTAATTATAGAAATAAATCAAAACCACTAATGTCAAAATATTAGTTAAACATAGAATAATATTTTTATTTATAATTTTACCATTATACCCTCATATATTAGTTTAAATTTTTATTGATGTTATATTAATTAATTTACTCCTTAATTCAAATTAATATAAAAATATTATTTTTATAATTAATATAATAATGCATTTTAAAAAATTTATAATATTTATTAATATATTTTTATAATAATGCATTTAATTATAATAATATCATTATAGTAGTATATTTTTATTTGTAATAATATAATTTTTATTTACAACAATATTTAATTAATTTTATAATAATTTATTTTTCTAATCATGATAATATTTTTTATTTATAATAATTTTTTTTTCATGGACATGAATTAAATAATTTAAAGTTATGAGCATAAAGTTGTTAAAAATGTTGGCTTCCTTTCCAAAATCTCCAATTTAAAGGAGAACCAAAATGGGATCGGAGAGAAGACGAGAGGGAAGGGAAAGGTTGGGTCCTTCCCCTCAAACCAAACATACCCAAGGAATTGGGGAGAATGGCATATGATAATATAAGAACCTCTAACAAAATGGTTTCATAAGTTGGCCAAAAAAACAAAATATATATTAGTTTCATAAAATGGCTTATTTTTACCAAAGTTCATATGATCTTTCTGACATAAATTTTTGTTGACACAATAGTGCAAAAAAGGGCTTTAAGACCGGACCCACGACCGGTCTTGTTCCAGCCGGTATTAAAAGTCCACATTTAAGACCGGACTTGAACCGGTCTTAAAGAAACTCTTTTAGAACGGACATTTAAAACATTAGGTCTTAAAAGTCGTACTAAATAAAGCTAAAATATTTTTTGTTCGGTCCTAAAACTCAACTTTTAAGGCTGGGCAAAAACTCGGCCGCTCTTAAAAGATTAAAATTATAAGACCGGACAAAAATAAATCTGGTTTTAAAAAAGCGGCTTCTAAGACCTGACGATCAATTATACGCGGTCTTAAAAGACGACTTTCAAGATCGGACGGTAAATACGTCCGGTCTTAAAATTGAATTTTTAGACTCGACGTATAAATACACCGGTCTTAAAAGACCAACTTTTAAGACCGGCTTAATATCAAATATGTACACATGACCTTTAAGGCCAGGACATATAAATACATCCGGTCTTAACGGTTAAACATTTAAGATCGTATTTATTTCGGGTCTAAATTTTCCCAAATGTTTTCCCTGCATACATTCTTCCGATCATATATATACAAAATCCACCACCCAATCCGGCAAGACATAAAAGTCGATACTTTCGGTACAAGCTATGAACAATTATGAATAAATTGAATTGGGAAATAGAATACAAATATTATTCACCATGAGTTATGTGGCTTCTTAATTAATGATTATACTATGACTACAACACCTCAATTAATTTATACAATAAGATAACTTACTTACAATATAATGCAAATACAATAAGTTACAAATACAACATACATGCCCAATGTAATATTCACCATGCCTTCATCTGATTCCTACCCAACAACGTAACATCCTCTTTTATAGCATGCCTTTGGATCGGATCACCGCCACAAAAATAAAACAAGAACAAACTTCATAGTTAGTGACATTGTTTAAGAACATAGAAGGAATATAATATAGTTAAAACCTTAAAGTTTTCAAAGAATTCTGCATATGAATATTACCTTATGAATTGACTATTGACTCTTTTATAAAGCGATATCCTCTCATATCCCTTCTTGATGATCATTTCTTATGTCGGGTTCATTATCCGCTTCATCTTCTTCGTTCATGTCCGGTAGACCCCTTGAAAAAAGAGTACTCTCAGGAAGACCATAATTTGAATGACTTTCCTCATCAATATCAATGACCCTTTTTCCTTGGAGAGCTACAGACCACATTTTATTTTCTTGATCGGTGATATAAAACACTTGTTTCGCCTGGTCGGCCATAATAAAAGGTTCATCTCCAAAACTTCTACCATTGACATCGACTAATGTAAATCCTAACCGATCGATCTGAACACCATTATTGACATTAACCCACTTGCATCTGAAAATGGGAAATCTAATTTTAACATAGTCCACCTCCCAAATCTCTTCAATAGCCCTATAATATGGCATGACTGCCAATAAAGGCCTCTTGTCTTTCGAACTGAGAAGTGCATAGATTCAGCCTCTAACATAACACCACCGTGCAGGCGGTGCTCCTATCATCTAGGGACTTCGTGTAAAATGTATAACCATTGATCACATATGAATTCCAACTTATGACATCAACCTCAAGACCACGTGCTAACCATTTGATTGTATCGAAACACATTCCTCTCCCTCGACCTTTTGTTTGAACCAGTTTGCAAAAGTTCTGTTATGCTCCCTAATCAACTTTTGTTTAGTCATTCGATGATTTTCTTTCCTTACAGCTTCTTTATGTGAAGCTATGCTGGCTTGAACTTCATTAACATTATTCAAGATGTATAAGTGGACTTGTGACAATTCATCAGGATCCACACTCTTTACGGAAGCCCCTCGTCTACCCCCTTCAACATGCTGACGTTTTGGAAGCCCAATATGTCTTACTTTGGCCAAATAATTTTGACAAAATTCCATGGCCTCTTTAGAAACATATTTTTGAACAATTGATGCTTCTAGCCAATATGCGTTCTTCACGTACCCTTTTAGGAATTTCATAGATCTTTCAATTGAGCACATCCACCGTAAATGGATAGGGCCGCACAATTTTATCTCCCTCACTAGATGAACAATTAGATGAACCATGGTGTTAAAAAATGTAGGAAGAAAAAGCTTCTCAAGATGGCACAAGATAAGATATCCTTTATTCTCCAATTCATCCAACTTTTCAATCTCGAAAAATATACTACAAACCGCATTGAAAAAGACACAAAGTCTAGTCAAAACGACCCGAAGATCATATTCGGGGATGCCTCGAATAGCTCTTTGGGAGTAGTTGTTGCATCAAGACATGACAATCATGAGACTTTTGGCCTACTAATTTCAAGTCCTTCATTGATACAAGCCTCTTAAAATTTGAAGAATACCCCGAGGGAACTTTGGTGCCATGTAAACACTCACAAAAACTTCGTTTCTCATCCTTAAACAAAGTATGAGAAGCAGGGGACAATAAGTTCTCTTCTGTATGGCCTTGGATGTAAGTCTTCGCGTATTCCCATTACTTGCAAATTCAATCTTGCATTCACACCATCCTTGGAACTACCTTGTATGTTGAGAAGCGTGCCAACAATACTATCACATACGTTTTTCTCCACGTGCATGACATCAATACAGTGTCTCACATCAAGATTGCGCCAATATGGAAGATCGAATAATACAGATCTCTTTACCCATATATTTTTTTCTTTTATACTCTTTGTAGTCTTACCGAAGATGACAACGATATTTTTCACCTTTTCATAAACTTGCTCCCGAGTCAATGCCACCGGAGCATCTTCATACTCCCGGCCACCAAAAAGGCTTTCTTTAATCGACGATATGGGTGGCCCCGTCTAAGAAATCTCCTATGTCCAAGATAAACCGTCTTTCTTCCATGTTGAAGTTGATGGTAGCGTGTGCCTTCTTCACAAACCGGACATGCTTTATGGCCTTTTACACTATACCACGACAAGTTCCCATATCTTTGGGAAGTCGTTTATAGTACAAAATATCATGGCTCGCAATTTAAACACATCCTTCTTGAAAGAGTCAAAAACATCGACACCTTCTTCCCACAACTCCTTCAAGTCTTCGATCAAGGGCTCAAGGTAAACATCAATGTCATTTCCGGGTTGTTTTGGTCCCGAAATCAACATAGGCAAGACATGATGTACTTTCATTTCATGCATAACATAGGAGATAAGTGGTAAATAATCGGGAGCACGGGCCATGAACTATGTATCTTTGCTAAGGCTTCCATAGGGATTCATGCCATCCGTGCTAAGGGCAAGCCTAAGGTTCCTAGGTTCTTCGCCGAAGTTCGGAAATAAGTGATCGATTTTCTTCCATTGAGAAGAATCGGCCAGATGTCAAAGCTTTCCATCAGAAATCCTCTCATCTGCATGCCACCTCAAATATTTTTTTTTTGCATCATTTTCATTCGCAAACAACCGCTTGAACCTTGGTATGATTGGAAGATACCACAACACTTTTGCAGGCCCCTTATTTGACTTGTACCTTGGGGATTCACATATCGGACAATTCTGCTTCTCTTCAAACTCTTTTCTATACAATACGCAATCATTCGAGCATGCATGGATCTTTTTGCACTCTATCTCCAGTGGACAGAGTATTTTCTTAGCATCATAGTATCGATGCGGCAACACATTATCATCCGGAAGCATGTCCTTAAAAGCCTCAAGCATTTCAGAAAAACTCTTGTCGCTCCATCCATGATGTGCCTTCAAGCTTACCAATTTCAATATAGCGTTCAACAATTGGTATTTTTTACAACCAGGGTATAGCGGGGTCTCTACATCACTGCACATATTACCATATGCATGTGATTGATGAAAAGCCTCTTCTCCTACATCACAAATAATGTCCTCTATGTGATCATCCATATCCGTGTCATTATCATCAAAGGCATGTTGAAACCCACTTGGTATTTTTTCACCATGTCATACCCATATTGTATAAGTTTTACAAAATCCTTCACAAATTAAATGTGTGTGGATAACTTCAGGACTTAGTCGGCTCTCATTCAAACATTTTACACAAGGGCAATAAAACTTCCCACTATCATCATGGGCATTTTGTTTAGCAAATTCTATAAAGTCTCTCGCCCCATTCTGATATTCAACACTCGTCCATAACGCAGTTATCCAACTGTGATCTATAGTAGAATTCCTATAGAGGGAAAGATTTAACATACATAACCCGAAAAAATTGACACTTGCATATAAAATAAGGCAACATCAAATGCATATTTATGCTCAATGTCGGTTATGTCATTTTTTTTTACGGAGAAACTTGCTCATTAAATGCATAACGAAGAATCACTTTTGGTCATAAATGTATCACAGTGAATCCAAGAAGCAAAATAAAAGCATGACGAGGAAATTAAATGCATCGCGTGAAGGTCTTGTGGACTCACCAGCATATAAATTCAAATGTGTTTGCGGAGTCTTTCTTCTCCCGCCACGAACGTTGATGTTGCAGACATCAAGAGTAACCTAAAAACATTTGTTGGTCAGTTGGGTAGGTCTAAAACGCAAATATAATCTTCAAAATATAATATTCATTAACAACAGAGAAACCCACAAGAACATTTCATCGATTTCGTTCAACCCGAGAAAACCATAAAGTTATATAACCGAAACACCTCTTACAGCTTGGTTTATAAACGTTTAGCTAAGGAACCAAAAAGTGATTGTCGAGAGAGCAACGCGAAACGATCGACGAAGCAACACAAAAATACGGAGACGAACTGAGTAATCACTTTCGGCACGACAAGAGAAGTTCGAGAGAGGAAATTTAATATTTCACGCGACGGAGGCATGTTTTATTAATTTGGATTTTATTAAGACCGATTAGTTATAAAGTAGGTGGTCCTAAATATATAATTAAATTTTTAGGACCGGAGGGTTAAAAGACTCCGGTCTTAATTTTTTATTTTTCATTTAATTTTAAGACCGGAATCTTATTAAACATCCGGTCCTAAAAGTCCTCGCTTAAAAAAACGAGGATTGGCTTTGTGAGCGCAATTTGAATGAATAAAAATTAAAGAAAAAACTGGAGTATAAGCTTCTTTAATTACTTGGAGAATATGAACAAAAAAAAGACACAAGCTTAGTTCTTAATGATTCATACATTCTTGGTGAATATGCACGTACACAAGAAAAAAAAACAAAAAAAAAAACAAGCGAGAAAATTATAAAAAACAAGAATCGACTAAACATCCTTGGTGATATCGGCGTGAAAAGCATTAACTTCCTGCCGGAGATCAGCAAGTTCCTGTCTTATTCGCATCAGCCGCAATGCATCATTAGAGGAAAGAGAAGAGGGGTCAGCGGTAGGCGCGCTGGGGTCAACTGGTTGGAAAGGGGGAGCAGGAACCTCTTCATGATCTGAAGGCTGGAGGGGGGGTGCGGCAACCTCTTCATCATCCGAAATAACAATGGGTCCAACGACCCGAGACTCTTTTGTCACAATAGAACGCACTCTCGCTGGAGGAGGCATAATGATCTACGGAAGGCACGAGCATCAGGAGTAAGAGTACCCCTACGAGCGGTTCTCTTGTAACTAACCATGGTTTGAGCGGTTAGGGAGAGGAGCGTAGTGTGGGTTACGAGATTGTGAGGAGTTAATAAGGACGAAAAGGTATGAAGAGTTTATATACTTTAAGAGCGACGAAGTGTGGAGTTTAATAAGGACAGAGAGGTATGAGGAGTTAATAAATATACGGTCTAAAATTATATTATTTAATTTTTTTCAATTCAATTGATTTTAAGACCAGTCTTTTATAATATATCTGGCTCTAAAAGTCTATTATTTAATTTTTTTAATAAATTCAATCACTTTTAAGACCGACCTTTTACCTTGTAGAAACAATGGTAATTTTCGTTTGTGGAATGGTAATTCGCGTTTGTAGAATGGTAATTTTCGTTTGTGGAATGGTAATAGTGCATTGTTTTTTGTTTTAAAAAACATACATCAAAGAGTAAAAAAGGGAACCCTGTAAAAACAATGGTAATTCTCGTTTGTGGAATGGTAATTCGCGTTTGTGCAATGGTAATTTGCGTTTGTGGAATGGTAAAATACAATTGAAAAAAATGTTAAGAAGAATATATATATTTGTTAATGTATATATATAATGAAGGAACTAAGTAAGCCCAACCGGTTGGGCTACTTGGTTTCTGTCTTTTTGTACACTTTCAATATATTGTTTTGTTTTTTTAAAAACACCCCACACCCCCTAAAAAAAAACCCCCCACCGGTGGCCGCCGGTTGGCGCTCGGCTGGTGGCGGCCCTCCGGTGAGGGCATTATTTATTTATTTATTTAAAAGTAAGAGCGAAAATATAATTTCACCCGAATTTGCATATCCCTCATGGTCTTTGGTGATCTCGGTTTTTTACAAATTCGACGGTAACTCTCCTGGGGGTTTTACAAATTCGGAAGGTATTTATTTAAATTTTCCTTTATTTTAACATCCAAACAACTTTTTTATTTAAAAGTATTTCTTAAATGGTGTATCCAAACGTAAAATAACTTTAACTTTTAATTGACATACTTTTTTTAAAAAGCAATGTAAAAAAAGTCTTTTTTTTAAAAAAAATCCCATCCAAACAAACTTTAATACACTTATTAGTTGGTACTTTATAATAAGGATAAGAAATATAGCATTTAGATACAAATTCCCGAGGCCCAAAACGCTTTGTCGTTCATATTCGAGAGTCCCTTGGCTCACCTTATTCCACGTGGCCCTTCCATATCTAAAACTCACGGTCTCAATCAAACACGAATCCCACACACACAGAGTCACTCGTTAGCTCACTCTCACCGTTTTGCTAAATTAGCCCTAATTTTTTTCTTTTTTAACACCTCATTCATTTTATGGCTCATTTGCTCGCTACCAACCCCACTTCTTCTTCTTCTTCACTGAAACTATTCTTCTGCTCAGAATCCTCCATTACCGGTAGCGTTCGAAACGCAGGGTATTACAATGCGGGGAGGAAACGACACCGTTTTAGCGGCGGTAGTAGGTGTTCGACCTCATTGAGCGTGGTTTCTACGGAATTGCAGATCGAGAAGCTAAATGAAGAAGAAGAGGAAGAGGAAGGAGAGAGAAGGAGAATTAGGAGTGTGAGTGAGGAAGAGAGAGAGTGTCTGGTGTGTGAGAATGGGTGGAGAGTGAGGAGACTTGTGGAGAAGGATGAGGAAATCAGGAATGCTGCGAATGTTCAAGCTGAAGCTTTTCATGTCCCTGTTTCGCTCTTCAATCCTCTGTTCTTCGTGTTCTTTCAGGTTCGAATTACACTGATCGCTCTTGTATTCAACTTCGATGATATATTGAATTTCAATTTAGATCTTCAAAAATGGTTTAGCCAATGCTTTTATGAACTACTCTTCTCTTCTGGAGCTAATTGATGTGTTTATTTTGATGCCAAGTATAATATTCCATCCACCTTTCTTTTGAAATTAACAGCTTCTTGCTCACATACATGATACACCTCTCAACCCTCCTCTTATAGAGGAGACAAATAAATAAATAAATTTTTATTAAAATTAATTTTAAAGGGAAAAACTTTCACTCCATTTTTAATTTGTTACCTGTGTGATTTTCTTTCTTAATAAAATAATTAATTTTGCTCTGTTAACTTTGATAGCTTTTACAATTTTGTTCCATTTGGACAGTAAACTCATGAGTTGATGGTATTAATAGAATAGAATTAAAATATTTAATTATGAGAGAAAAACATAGCGCTGTTAAATTTAAAATTGACCAAAAGTATGCGTATCCTTAAATGAATTTCCGGCATTTTAAATTAGTTATCTACCTTTAACATGGTAGAATATTTTCATTCTCAGAGTATTTTTTCTGGGTCAATATTTAGTTGTTAATTAATTAGTTGAACTGTTGAAGTTTTTGTTTACCGAAATTTTACATTATTGATTAGATTTCTCTTTTATTTTCAAATTTTACATATACCCTGTCTTTATTCTTCTTTTTTTGAGTAAATGATAACTTTGTCTCCATTTTACAGTTTTACCAGATTCAATCATTCACACATTTACCATTATTTAATAAATAATAATATTACAAATATTGTTGAATTAAACAATATTATTAATATTGGGGTAATACTGTAAATTTTACAAATTTTAACAAACTAATACTATTTAATATAAAGATTAAAGTATACCTTTACTCTCTCTCTCTCTTTTTACCAATATACTTTTCTCTTTAAGTTGTTATTTAACTTTATAAAGTATATTTTAATTTTATATTTCTAATACCATTAATGTTGTTAATGAAAAATATTGACGAAGGAAATTTAAGTGATGACTATTCAGCTGACACAACATATTTAAATTTAATTTCTTAATATAATATATTTTGATTATTAAACCTGTTGTTTAAAAAAAATTTGAGATTTTGATATTGACTGCTTCAATAGGTTATTAGATATTTTTCAAATTACACATATTTTAAATTTAAAATCAATCGCATTTAATTATCGTTAAATCACTTAAGTTTATATTGTCATATTTGAGTTTGTTGGCAGTGTTTTATAAAGTTTAAAAGTATGCGTTAACGATTATACGGTAAATATAAATTAAAATAAATATATATTGTATTGGGTAACATCTACCAGATTATCCAAAAAATATACTTTATAAAATTAAGGATTTATGTAAAAATATACCTAATGTAAACTTAAATGACTAAAATTATATTTTAATCTAATTTAAATATAAATTAAAATGAATATATTTTATATTGGGTAACATCAACCAGCATTATTATATTAGGTTGGGTGCGCTACATAAATCATGTAATGAATAAGGTTTTTTTTTTTTGTTTTCATTGTATATAAAATATATTCATTCTAATCTCGATGAATAACGTCCTATTATTATTAATATGTTATTTTATGAAATGCAATTTTTTTTTCTAACTTGTCTTTTTTCTCCTGTTGCAATGCACATAGGCAGAAGTGCTTGCCGGCCTCCTTTACAAGTTGAAGAACTCTCCTCGTGATAGGTAAATTTGAATATTTTCCTTATTGAAAGGTTACACATATCATATTAATATAAAAAATCTGATTCATTTATTAATCCACAACTCTTATGGGTTGATTCTTTCTTTGTTTTTTTGGAACTAAAAATTGAAGATTAAAACCTTTCTCAACATACTTAGAAGTTAGAAAGTGTTGTGATAAATAATGGCTTGAAGAAAGCACACAGCTTCATCAGCATTATTTTCAAATTTATATCATTCTATAACCTGATAGACATAGTTTTGCAGTGCTAGCTATGTTGGACGATATACTATAACTGATTTTAGTAGGTCAACTTCAACTTAATTACGACCAGTTTGATGACATATTAAGCACAGTTGATAAATAAATTTTAATCTATTATACAGTTCAAAAAATGGTTTTACTAATGCATAATTTTTTTATTTTTTTTTACAGTGGTTAAAAAACGTTTTATACCAGTTTTGTAACTCATGTCAATATAGTTGGTGTAAAAAATATTTGACTTTCTACACTAGTTCAAGAGAAAAAGACTTTTCTACGCAGGTTGTTCTTAACTAGTGGGGAAAATGTTGAATGAAGTGGTAAGTAGCCTCAAAGAATATAAGTTTGAATCCTGGTAGGTACACTCGTTATTAGAGATGAAAACTCTTTTGTGTTCTAGGCTTCCAAAGAGAAAGCTCTTAATCAAATTCGTGTAGGAAAATGTTAATAACAACCAAAAGAACTCTTCACTTCTGGCCTTGTTAATGGAAGTCTTACATATATTTACAAAAATGCCACGAATCACACTTTCTACGTTGTCTTTTTAACAGTTGTTATTTCGCACTAATATCTATTTTAAAAACATTAGTTAAACTTTCTTATTGTACTGTAATATCTGAGTTATGTTGGTATTTGAGTGTGTATAATATAAGTAAACATTCAGCTCTTTAATTGCCACCAACATTAAATGATTTCAAGTTTAAATCTTTAATAAAAAGCATAAAAATTCGCCCCCAAAATGGATCAGATTTTTGTACAAATATTGATGTAATTTGAGACAAGTTTTGTTCATAATAATATAACAATAATAAATAGGTATGCATGTTTGGTGGCTGAGGCAGACACAAACAGTTCATCAAGACAAATAGTGGGAGTTGTAGATGTGACAGCCTTGAGGGATGAGAATGTTCTTCAACATCTCCTTCTCAGGCACTTGAGTATCTTTACATCTCTGGAATAGCTGTCTCCTCTAATTTCAGGTGATCATCAACTTAACTCTAATCTTCTCTCACCGAATTTGTATTTTTTTCCCTTTTGGTCTCTAAATTATGAATCATATTATGATCCTCCACATTGATTTCTGATGTGGGGAGATCAATAGTATTGAAATTCGAATCAGACAAGCCAGTTGGACAGGTGACCCGTTCATTTGGCCGGTCCAGTCAACCAATTAAGTTGGGAACTAATTGGCTCAAGATCAACTCAATGGGTTTGGATGAGTTGAATTTTAATACTTTATTGTAAGTCTGAAATGATGTCATTTTGAGCTTTAAAAAAATAGTTGCATATCATATTTGTGTTTTAGTAACTATGTTTTGTTATATTATAGCATATGGTTTTTGGCTTGAATGTTTCATTTACTTGAAGATTAATGCCTCTTTTTTCTAAATTTTATTACTTTTGTTATGTTCATGGTAATAGATGAATATTTTAATTTAATTATATTATTTAATCATGATTGATTTGACTCTTGTATGATCTCAACTGGCAACTTACTCTTGAACCACTATCTCAATCGGTTCAAAATTCATTTTAAGAAATCCAACTAAATTAGGTTGCCTATAAAATTAAAAAGTTGTGAAGTTTGGGATGATTTTTTATATTGGGTTAAGTTGTATCCAACACTCTAAGATATTTTGTCAATAACATTTAGTATCATAAATTAATTTTTAGTGTAATTTTACCTTTAAGAACTAGGAGAGTATTTCATGACTCATATTTTACAAATTTTATGACAAACGAGCATCTTCAATTATTACACAATTATCATTTACAATGATTGAAGTTTTATTACTATTAAACTTCATTAATCAAAGAAGGGCATGATGATTAATTGTGAAGTAATTGATGCTGGTGAAACAGAAGGAGGAAGGTAGGAACTGCTTTGTTGAAGGCTTGCGATGTGCTATCAGGGATGTGGGGATTTGACTATCTTGCCCTTAGAGCTCATGAAGATGATTGGGGTGCTCGCAATTTGTATTCAAAAGCTGGCTACAAAGTTGTGTCTAGAGATCCCCCATGGTTGTCCACTTGGATTGGAAAGAAATGTCGTGTTCTTATGATTAAACAAATTAACCATTAAAATCAACATTAAACCAAACGCCAAGTGTTACCATTTAAGTATGCATATATAGCTTGTAATATATTATTAATAATATATCACTTCTTTATGTGAGATTCTCATTAAAAAAAGATCTATTTTTACCTTTACAGGTATTTTATAAATATTAATAAGATTTATTATAACCTCAATAAGTTCGTAAGATCTAAACTCACTTAAAATTTGCTTACCCTTATAAACAAATATATAAATGAAGTTTAATACTAATATGTCCTTTTCATATTCATTTTTTATATTTATACCATTATATATATAATATATTTTTATCTAAATATTATTTAAAAAGGTCTAAACCACATGACCATGAGAAGTGGGAACTGAGAATTACTGGTCCTTTTGTTTCGAGGTTCAATCCGGTTTTAGAAGTATTGTTATTAAGCATAATTTAATTGACCGAAAGAATTCAGGTAATTCTTATAAGAAATTCTAATAAATTCGTTTGTTGAACATATGAAATGATATTGTCAATTATCAATTAATCATCAACTTTATTCTTAAAAACTTGTAATGCCCGGTTTATAGTAAAACGGGTCGGTTTAATTCCATTAGTCAATAAATACAATTTATCATAATCCACGGATAAAGTAATCATATTTCCTTCCAGCATCATAGTTCTCAATTTGGAGAGATGTAATTTATTTCTATTTTTCACTTCATCACTTTCTTTATGTGATTTTTTTTAGGTTATTAAATTTGGACCAGCCACTGAGAGGTCAAAGGTCATTAAATCAAAGTCAAACCGGAATTAATATGGACTAGACTGGTAAGAAAGTAAACTAATTTAAACGATAATATTTTTTAAAATAGTTTTAAAATTTGAGAATTTTTAAAGATCAAATGATAATATTTTTGCATGATTCTTTTACATTAGAAAGAACACATTTCAAACTTTCCATATAATTTTAATTTGTAATTTTTGAAGATATGTAGAATTAGATATTAATTTTTAAACTCATGAAATTCTGGAAAAAAAAAAAAAAAAAAAAAAAAAAAACACCAATGAATTGGTCAAACTTGTCAGACCGGACCGGTTTTTGCTTGTTTTGTGGTCAAACCAGCTGATCCAGTATAGTTTGGTTTAAATAACCATGGATTTTTCTTTAGGTAGGGGAAGGTTACAGAATATTCTTTCAATTTTACCACCATCATTGAATTATATTCATCTCACACAACGTGCTTAAGAGTAAACGCTTGTTAAATTGTTATTCATAAATCATGTTCATATTATAGAGAACAAAAAATAATGATAAATTCTAATCCACATATTTCTATAAAATTTAAATCTGGTATAAATTTGAAGTTGGAAAGCATGGGAGCAGTAAAGGAATAAAAGAACTATACTTATATTAATGATGAGAACTGAGTAGTAATTTACAGGACAACATAAGTTTAAAAGGGAGTAGTGTCTAAATCATACAACCATCACTCTCTGATATGTCAAGCTCTTTATTTCAACCCAAATATACATCATATTGTTATTCACTCTTCTTCTACATATATATGTATATGCATGTGTGTGTGTGTATTTATGTGTTCACGCACGGGAAGAAACACAAACCTTTTACAGAAACACAGGATCCAGCACTTCCAAGTAATTTTGTCTAAGGCTCCACAATGATTTTTCCAGTAGCATGGCCATCCATGCTCTTAGCCCAAGCATCTTCAGCTTGACTCAAAGGAAAACGAGAGTCAATAACAGTTTTGAGCCTTCCATCTTTAACCAACTGAACCAGATAACTCAGGTTCTCTTTCTTGGGTGATGCAAAGAACGGCACCAGCTGCTTCTTAGAGAATGTGAGCTTCTTCAGAGCGAAAGTCGCGAATGAGCTCAAGCCTGGCGTTAAGTCTATCACCTTCCCATGATCACTCAATTGAGGCTCGAAAGTGGACCACGGTATCCTGGTCGCGCAATGTATCACTGCATCATATTTTCGACCAGAGGGACTCTTCAAAGCAGCTCCTTCTGGAGTCTTATAGTCAAGAACCTCGTCAGCACCTAGGCTCCTGACGAGGTCGATGTTGCGGGCCCCACAAGTGGCTGTTACAAAAGTGTTCCCTAGCTTTGCGAGCTGTACTGCAAGGTGACCGACGCCACTTGAGGCTGCAGTTACTAAGATGTTCTTCTGTTCACCAGTTCCATCAAGCTTGACTCCGGCAATTTCAGTGAGCGGCTGATGAGCCGTTAGACCAGCCAGAGTTAAAGCTGCAGCTTCAGCCGCTGAAACTTCAGGTGGTCTCGAAACTGTTAAGTCCTCAGAAGCCACAGCAAACTCAGCCAGTCCACCTCCACGCTGTCCATTCAACATGAACAAAAGGTGTAAAAAAATGAATTATGTACAATAAGAATGTCCTGGCACAGATTGTAAAAATCATGTAGCATCATCAGAGTTTTCTAGATTGCAAATAAATAAACACAATACAACTCCATTCAAAGGACTAAGATGACTCCATTCGTTCCTTGGTTTAGAGTATAAGGAACGAATCCACCTCAGGTGGTTTTATTTGAAAAACTGAACATATATTGCAATTTGCTATCAGTTGATTTTTTTTTTTTTTTTCCCCTTTTTCTCCATCTGCAACACAGTTTTCTCCTTCATGCCACCAATCAAATATCTAATCAAGCAACCAGTTATACTCCTCCGGTCTTGAATGTAGGAGGTAGTAGAGGGTTTGTTTTGGTACTAAATGTAAAACCACTAACCACTTTGTCTCCCTAATTCACAATTTGTTCTCCAAATTATCCCTATTGATTGTCCTTCTTAAGAGGGTTTCCATCAAGGAGTAGTTTCTTATGCAAATGATTAAAGAGGTATTTTAGGAAACAAACACACATTTCTAACAAATAACTTAATTAATTTTCTTAATCTCTACAAATTAGTTATCTAGCTCCTACATTTAAGACTAGAAGAGGATACCACAACTACCAAAATACCAAACAAGTTAGAGAGAAGCTTACATCATGAGGATGAAAAGCAACAACTTTGTCACCAACTTTGAAATCTTTGACTTGTGGTCCAACCTCTACTATCTCTCCTGCTATATCAGTGCCTGTTTCCAACAACAAAAATTAATTCAGATTATCATGTATCCTATAATATTATAGGATCAAGCTGGAGAAAAAGGCGATAAAACCCACAATTAACAAAACAAATAAACATCCAAAGTAGAGTGTAAGTATGATGCAGGCAGCCAAATCTATTCAATAATTAAGTATGCAGTCATCCTGAGTTATTTTATTTAGTGTTACAGGTCTAGTCATAAAGGTGTTCATATATTAATGTTAGGGTCTTCAGTTTTATAACAATAAAGCAAAAAGACATCAATTTTTCAGGTATGATGACGAATTCAATAAGTTAGACAAGAGATTGAATTATTTTACTCCACTAAAACACTGCAAGGACATGACTTAGAGACAAAATGATTCCCATTGTTATGAATTCACAGGAGTCCTTTATTAATACTTGTCTGCCCCATAGTTTGAATAATACAATTCAATACCTTTATATTTGGGAGGAGTTTCTTGAGAATAAACAACACACACAGGGAGAGACATAACAAAACTGGAAGATATAACTGGATCACATTCTGAGAGCTAAATACAAAATAAACCTGTGATATTACAGAGAATGCTCAAAACCTTCTCAAAATACAACAAAAAAAATTCATTTTACCAGGTATATAGGGAAACTTTCGTGGTAACAGAGGCCGTGCTACGCCCTTTTGAATCTTCCAATCAAAAGCGTTCAGACTAGTTGCTTCCACTTTCAGCAAAACCTCATTTTTATTTGGGGTGGGAACTGGAATCTCAACATGCTGCTTACAAATATAAAATAAGCATAGCAATTTTTTAAAGTAAGCTCAAATACACAAAAGTACAAAACAACAAAGAGAGAGAATTGTGTTCAAGGACTGCTTCATACCAAAACTTTAGTAGGAATACCCAGTTATATATATTGACAATCACATAGCGTTCGAAATTCTTGACTCTAGATTTGAGCAATAAGGCTACCAAATAATGATTCTATTCATGGCTAATATCTTTGTTGATCCTAACAGTTTAATCGAATTTTGGTTATAGTCCTTTAAAATTGTGGTTTTCAGTCCCTCTATTTATGAGGATTTATTCTAAGCCGTTACCTATGAGGTTTGGTTCTGATCCCTAAACTTTTAATGTGTGTTAAACTCAGACTAAGTTCTTGTTAATCTATAGGGATAAAAAATCACGATTTAAAACTGCAGGAAGCAAAACAAAAATTCGATCAAACTGTAAGGATGAACAATTGTATTAACTCTTTTATTTCTATATCTGACTTCCCCCCTCAAAATGGAAGTCCGGGACCTGAAGCGGAAATAAAGCACAGTCCAATCAGATCATGTGCTTAAACATCGTTTAGTTGGAAGAACAGGCAGCCGCATGAATGAAATTCCGAAATACTTGGTCCCTACTTAATTATTAATAAAGCTTTGATACTAAGTTGAAATTCTTAACTATAATATTCTTCGATACTTAATCCTATAATATTATTGATCATTTTATGACAAAAACAAGTTGAAATTCTTCACCGATATTATCAAATAATAATAATAATTTCCTCGCACAGACACGCAGCGCCTTTCCTTATTATTTTATTACATTGAATTGAACTAGTTCAACAAAGACTCCACCAAGAAAACTCCAATTCTTTTTTTTTTTTTGGTAATCAAGAAAAATTACAATTCCTAAAGGTGATTATCAGTTTTCATGAGTGTATCTCCTCCTCCTTCATGATTTATTTACAGAAAACCTTATTAAGTTTAGCGATTCAACAAAAAAGAAAAAACAGAGAAACATTTAAGCTTAGTTAAAGGCAAAGAAGAAGAAAACTCACCTTCAGACCGGCGGGGCCACCGCCGTAACTGTCGTACTGAATCGCTTGCATGAGCTTCGTCGCCATCTCAGCCGGGTAAGGAGGCTCGTGGGGATTTCTCGACTTATTAAATTAATATTCTTAGAAATGTTGGGGCGAACGAATGATATTTATCAACGGAAAAAAATAGAAGCTACTTTCAAATCACCAAATTATATATAAATCTGACTTTTTTGATATTATTTATATTAACAACCTAAATATTATATTTACAATAAAATTTAAAAACCTAACTATTTATAATAAAAAAAACCATATTTACAATAGAAAGTGTCATATTTTACAACAACATTTAAACATTTGAATTTTGTTTCAAACTCAGTCATAAACGTATAAATTCATTTTTAACGAGAAAAATCTTATATTTACAACAAGAAGTCTTATATTTACAACAAAATTTAAAATCGACCATTTACAAAAAAAAAAAAAAAAATATATTTATAACATGAAGTGTCATATTTACAACAAAATTTTAAAAATCTAGATTTTGTTTCCATACAAATAATATAAAAAAAATCCATGAAACTTTTTTGATATGTGAATTTCTATTGGGATTTTTTTTTTCTATTTTTTATGGTCCTGGGACCTGGATGTAATTTTCCCATTTATCAAAGAGATTTTTAAATTATTATTATTATTATTAACAAAATCTAATATGGGATAAGATGTTGTCATTATCATTTTTATTCTTACTACCAACGTCACTACTACTTTTTCACCTGAGAGGCAATTTCATCTACCTTTATCATTTCTCTCTCCTATTGATTATTCCTGGCCTAACAATGAAAAAGTGGTAGTGGCGTTAAAAACCAAAATGACAGTAACAATATTTTAGACCATCTAATACTACTATTTAAATATTAATTTTTCCCTTTCATACTTCAAATTTGGCGGCTCTTTCTTTGTTCCTTGCTTCAGCTAAAATTACGGATATGTACCCACTCTGTTTTGACTTCAGTTTGTTCTCAATTTCATTCAAACTTTGTTATTCGCCTCTGTTTGTCTATTTATTGTGTTGATGGTCCATTTGGTATAAAAATTCGCAATCTAAAACATTAGCAATTTCCAAAATATTTAAGATTGCAAGATAACTGTGGTTGTTGCTTTAGCTAATGAGCTATTGTGTATGCTTTTTCCTTTTTTCTTTTTTAAAAATTATGATTGTGACTAGACAGCTGAAACCTTATGTTTATATAAGTAGATTATGTTCACAAGTTAACTTCATCTTTCATCTTTTCATTTTTTTTTTTAATTTTTGCTTTCTTTCTTTCTTGCGTAAGCACTCAATGTCTTAGATCAGCCCCTTATCAATCACAGGAAACACCAAGAGCCCAGACTGATCCAGATTTAAGGCATGACATGACTATTTTTTTTTTTTTCAGGTAACGCTCGTTAGAACAATTTCCGCCAATTGATATAAGTATTCAATGGCACTTTCTCTCGTAGACCCCTCAACCTATCACTTATAGTAGCGTGTATTGCATGAGGACCTATATATAATTTTCAACCCATGTGTTCTCTTCAGTTCAATTTTAGGTAGCAAGTCAAGTTGCCTATTTTGATTGATTTGAACCTATTTTTTATTCATTAAAAGGGTTGATATTATTATTTGTCCTAACAATTTAATCGACTTTTGTTTCTTTCATTATAGTTTCAAATGGTTGTTTTTTATTCATATAATTTCATAAGGATTTAGTTTTAAGTTTTGTTAAGTATGTAGAGACCAAAAATGCTATTGTCACACAATGTTGTAAATGTAACAGCACACACTGGAGTCCCTACCAGGATGTGGGACCATTGTCCCTGAAGCCCTACTCCAACGCTTGCGTGGTGTCCGCCCTCACTGGGGCAAGTATTGTCCCCTCCTCTAAGGGTTTTGTCTCTTGAAAAATTAATTCCGGTGCCTCCTCAAAGGCTTGAACCTTGGACCTAAGGTATAAATTCAAAGCCTTAAGAGTCCCTTGGCATATCAATTACAGTAAACATCTAATTTCTTGGAAAAAGATGTTTATGGTGTTGGAGACAATCTATCATGCTCCCCCCTTAACACAATTAAGATGTAAGACCTATCACATTGTTATCTATTTTTTCTCAAATTAACACTATTAATATTTACTTAACCATAATCAAGTAAGAGAGACAGAGAGAGAATTAATGAAAATTATTAGGTATCTTTAGAAATCTCGAGATTTTCTTTTGGGTTCTACTGATTATCAAAGAAAGATGCACATGGTTTCATGGGAGACAATGTGTAAAGGAAAACAGTTTGGAGGCCTTAGCATGAAGCACATCCAGCAGCAAAACAATGCTATCATGATGAAGCATAGTTAGGGCTTGATTAATGCTAGATTCATTGTGGGTTCCCGTCGTTAAAGGGAACTATGATTGTAGAAAGGGTTAAGTAGTAATTTTGTCATGGAAGTATACCCCAGGAGTAATTTTGCACTAAAAGTTTTTTTGGTTCAATTTTGCCCTGGAAGTTTTTTTTGGAGCAATTTTGCCCATCCGTTAACAACCCTAACGGTCCATTGCCCTTCCTTTAACAACCCTAACGGTCCAACGGACCGTTAGGGTTGTTAACGGAAGAGGCAAAATTGCTTCAAAAAAAAAACTTTCGGGACAAAATTGCTCCCAAAAAAAACTTTCAGGACAAAATTGCTACTTAACCAAAAAAAATGTTAAAAATGTTATTTATAATATCATGTATTTTAAATTCTTATTTATATAATATCTAGGGGTGGAAACAGGTCAGGTCAGCCCAGACTTCACCCTTAATAGGCTAAACCTATTCTGCGACAAAGTGGCCTGAGCCTGGCCTGTGGCCTGTTAGAGGCCATTTTTTTAGCTTGAGCTTGGCCTGTGCCCTATTAAGGAGGTCTATATTTTTAAAAAATTTCTAATTAGGCTAAAAGGCTGTGGCCTCACTGCAAAACATGTCTACTTCAAATATGCCAAAAATATGCCTACTTTAAACCGGCTGAATTACATATATCAGCGAAGACAGAGATAAAAAAGGGTTACATTTTCATTAACGAGTCATTATTATAAAATTAAATATTAAATATAAAAAATGGTTAAGTAGTATTTTTGCCCTGTAAGTTTTTTTAGAGCAATGTTGCCCGAAAGTTTTTTTTTTTGTAGCAATGTTGCCCTTTTTATAGAGCAATTTTGCCCTGGAAGTTTTTTTTTGAGCAATTTTGCCCCTCCGTTAACAACCATAACGGCTAACGGTTGACCGTTAGGGTTGTTAACGGAGGGGCAAAATTGCTCCAAAAAAAATTTCCGGGGCAAAATTGAACATAAAAAAACTTTCAGGGCAAAATTGCTTATGGGGGTGTACTTTTGGGGCAAAATTGCTACTTAAACCCTTGTAGAAATAATCTTCTCCCTGCTATTAACCCATTAAAGACGAGATCAAATATCTGGAGTGGTGCAAAATATAATTGGGCCAAAGTGGAAGAAGGGATGCAGCTAGTTCAAGACATTAATTTTCCTTTATAACATTGCTAGGACTACACCGATAATGAAGTGAACTTATACGATAATGTTTTTTTGGAATGGTTTTGAAATTTGAGAATTTTTAAAGATCAAATGATAATATTTTTGAACGATTCTTTTTGCATTAGAAAGTAGACATTTCAAGTTTTTCATAGAGTTATAAACTCATAATTTGTAATTTTTGAAAATATATAGAATCATATATGAATTTTTGAAGTTATGAAATTTTGAAAGAAAAAAAAAACAATGAATTGGTCAAACCTGTTAGACCAGACCGGTTAGGCGACTGGTTTGTCAGTTTCGTGGACCGGTTCGCCGGTTTCGTGATCGAACAAGCCAGTCCGATATGATTTAGTTTTAATAACCATGAATTTTTCTTTAGGTAGGGGAATGTTACATAATATTCAAACACAGGATACTCCTGCTAGTTGATGGAGGGATATTTGGAAACTCAAGGCTTCGCAAAGACGTAAAATCTTCACGTGGTTCATGATGCACGAAAGACTCATCATCAACATAAAAAAGTGCCGGGTGAACCTTCATCCTACTAGTTTGTGTGATCGTTGCAAATGGTGCAAGGAAGATGGCCTTCATGCCATTATTAGAGACTGTAAGGTAGTTTAGAACTTCTGGGCATCAACTATCCATACTAAACACCATAGCAGGTTCTTCTCAAGCTCTACTTCTGAATAATTGCTGTTTAATGTGCGCCGTAATTTTGGACCTGAAAAGGGATGGTGGAAGGATTTATTTATTATCATTTGTAAATTGAAAAACGATGGTGACAATTCAATATTGACTAGAGAGCCGCTGAAATGGAAGGATGACTGAAGACAATAAGCATTCCAATTCTCCATTTGCTTATATTGGCAAGATTTGATTGAAAAATTATATATAAATAAATGGACCTAAGTTTTATGTTAAGAAATATAGATTTAAAAAGTATTAAATTGACTCAATCAGCCTTTCATTTTTGTACCCTAACATTTTCAACAAATCCTACCCTACCCTCAGTGGCCGAACTAGAAATTTTTTTTTAAATTTCCGCCAAAAAATAAATATATTGAATCGCTATTTTTTAGTTTATTATAAGACACCAACTAACAAGTATATTTGGTCCTTTTTATAAAGACTTTGTTTGTTTCTAAATAGCATTAAATATTTTTTATGTATACCCATAATTAAAAAGGTAGTGAGTGAGAGTAATAATTAATAAAAATTAATTATTACTCTTTTTTGAACAAAAAAGAGTAATAATTAATATGATATTAGAGTTTAGTATAATTAACAGGGATAATATTGAAAATTACTTAAATTTTAAGACAAATTTAATGATTTTAACTGTTTTTATTGATTAGTGAGAATTGTTAGTTGGTTCCTTAAATAATGACCAGAGGGAGTATTTACTAAATAGTATCAAATAACCTTGAAAATACAAATAAATAATAATTGATAATTATAAATCAAAACAATATGTAAGATGATACTAACTTTTTCGTATCTTAAACAAGAATTTTACTTTCTTCTCACAATGAGTAATGAAACAAACATTATCTTTACAGAGAAGATAAAAAATTAGCTGGGGCCAAATTTGTGGCCAAATAAAATATCATATAATAAATACATATATATTCTCACAAATTTTATAAGATTAGCCGCCCAAATGCTGCCATCAAAGCCTTCCGCCACTGCCTACCCTCTTCCCTCCATCTCAATAATAGGGACCCACGCTTGTATCATTTTGCCTTAAAAATCATTATGAGGTAAAAAAAATATATAAGAAAAATCTCAAAAAAATATATCACTTGAACTTTAAAATTTTAAATAGGTGATTTTTTAATAAAATGAGTTGTCAATTACTTCACTCAGTTTATTGTTTTTGTTAATCTTATTATTGTTATTGTGACTTTAAAATTCAAATGGTATTTTTTATTATTTTTCTAAGAATATAATTACTAAAAAGTCTGAGAACAAATTAGTATAATGTAATGACAAATTTTAGTATATTCCTTCTAATTTTTTATCCATATCACTTGTTCAAGAAATTTTTCTTTCCAGACCTTTTTTAAAACCCAAAGCGGTTGACCCTTTCTTTTATCTTCTACTTTTTTCCCTGAGTTATTAAAGTACATCCTACATAATAATTAGAAATATTGGCAACAAAACAAAAAGTAACACAAATGAAAAATTAGAACCTTTGAATACAACCCCCAATTATTTCTTATAAATAATCATATTTTTAAATTTTTTCAGTAAATATCATTTTCTGTAATTTTTGTGGTCTATTTTTTTTTTTATTATTATGGGCGGACATCCATAACATTAAAGAAATGTTCCAAAAAGTGAAAAATATTATAAATACTGTAATTTTCTTTTTGGATTAGTCTTCAATGTTCGATGTTGGGATCTTTATCAATAAAGATTATATGCAGACATTTGAGATAATAAAGTGAACAAGAATCATTCTTATTTCTCCTCCAATTTTCTCTTATCTTCTCCATGTTCCACATCTCCATCTTTTATATTTTTCTTATTTTCATAACAAAAAATTAGATTATTAGTTACTAATGTAGATAAGAATCAAACAGTTGGAACATATATAACTAATTAAAGGTAATGCACCGGATTATAGTTTTTAAATATTTCAGTGTTTATTCTTGCTTGAATTAGCATGAAAATGGTATAATGAGCTTCCACTATTGTATGAAAAACCATGCATAATTGTATGTATATTATGAGATATGTAAGTTACATTTAAAGAGAAGATGTGATATACTGCCTTATATCCTTAATATAAAACATATTACCTAATTTAATTAGAATCAATTATTAAGGAAGTTAGTTAAATTAGTTATTATGATAGGTATTTTTAAAATATCTTGGTCATCTTCTTAATTTCTTCCTTCCTTCCTTGTAACTTTTTCTTAATTATGGTTGAAGAAGTATCGATTGGGGTAAATTAATAAAATATTAAAAAATATATATATATATTTAAGACCAAGACTAACTCTTTAAATATATCATATATATTAAAAACAAGAGAAGTAATTCTTTTCATTAGCTTTCATATATGCTTCCAACTATTAAAATTGATCAAAGAGCTGCAATTATATATTAACCCAAAAAAGAAAGAAAGTAATCTGCATAATTGTACATAATGAAACAATGGAGGGTAGAACTTAATTATAAGAGTCAAAATCAAGATTTTTTGTGTGTGGTTGAGATAATGGTGGGAAAAAATGACTTATTTGCAATATGACTTAGGCAAACTTAAGATTGGTTAAAAGTTAGATTGGGTAATATGATTTACGTTTGGATTGATGGTAAGATAAGTGACTTTTCTGAAATTGAAACTTGTTTAGATTGGCGGAAGCATAAGTGGCTTTTATGATAATTACGATAGAAAAGTTAAAATCAAAATTATAAAAAAGTAAAAAATGTTAACTTGGAAAAATGAGGACACTCAATATGAATTAACTCAATTATACACCGTAGTGATAACATATAATGCATGATCTTATTTACAACATAAGAAAATATGTTCAATACAAAATTTTTAGGTGCATCAACAAAATTCAACATAAGAGTAATTCATCATAGAGAAATAATCACTCATCTAAAGCACACAAACATATGCCAATACAAAATTAATCCAAACATAACATAATATGTGAAATGAGCTCATGGAAAACTGACGAGCTCCCATTTGCAGCACATTGAAGCTCTAACCACTTTCACTACCACCAACACTTAATAGAATTAGCCGCTCATGAAATTAATTTTAATCCCATGGTAATTGAAGAACTGAATCAATGGAGAATGAGAGTGAGAAGTTGTTGATCTTAAGTAGGAAGTCGAAGGAATTAGGATCTGTGATGGAGAGGAAGAAGAGATAAGGCAGTCATGGAGAGGTGGAAATAGAGAGAGCGACGATGAAGTCGTTATTTCAGATGATGTGGGTAGTGGAGGAGGAATAGAAGATGGAGTTGATGTAATAAGAGGACGATGGCCTTGGCTCAATGGTGAAGGTTCTCAAGTGATGGTAGATACAAGGGAAATCCGGCGGTGATGAGGGTGTTTCAGCGGTGGTGCCGCCGATGATGGAGAACAGCCTAAAACAGTGAATAAAGCTTTGTCATCCTCCTCGCTTCACACTTCTCGATCGAGCTTCTGGTTCACTCTCCCTTCCAAGCTCTCCCAATCGTGGCGCTCAAGCTCTAGTCTTAAGTTCTCACCAAATCGTGATCTGAAGTCTCTCTGATCTGGTCGTTGTGCCTATGTCTTTGCTTCTTTCTTCCATGGTGAGGGTGAATGGAGGTCACCAGCGGTGAGGGTGGAGGCGCCGGCGACTATGAAGAAGGGCGAAGGTGGAGATGGAGGAGGATCAATTTGGTGAGCTCTGGTTCTCATCCCATGGTGCCTCTTTGTGATCTCAAGGGCGACTATTAAAATGGACAAAGGTGCAAAAAGCAGTGGCAGTGAGCTTGAAGAAGAAGGTGCTCCGGTGATAAGAAGCTTTTCAACTGCTAAAAGCTCTGAAAGGTGGCTTTTGGGATAAGCTGTTTTTTTTCTTAAAAGCACAATTGGGATAATTTTGTACCAAACATCGCGATTTGGCCTTAATAAGCCATACCAAACATTCACTTAAAAAATAAATTGAATCCAAAACCGATCACTTCTATACATACAAAAAATAATTATAAAAAAAATCATGATTATCACGAGTTATCAAACACTCCAATCAAAACTTTGATTATCTCATAATTTATTATAGGGTTAAGAATGACGTCCTAACATAACAAACTATTTATTGAGGTACAGGGCGTCACAATTTACTATTAACTGAACCGCCTAAAGATAACAAACTTTTAAAAAGGAAATACTTTTTAAAGACAACGCCAAGTAGATTAGCGAAAAGTTAACGTCCCAGTTATCTAAGGTCACGACCAATACAACAAACTAATATTAAGAAATACCAACACAACAAACTATTACTCCAAGAAATGCCTAAAGACAAAATTCTAAATTTTACTAAATTAAATAATTTTTTTTCTCAATTTTCATTATTCAAAACTACTTGTATAGATATCTATGGACAAAAATTACTCATTCTTCAATTTTGTCAAAAATTATAATTTGATAAAATAAACAAAACTTTTAATTAAAAATATAATTATATGATTTAAATAAAACTCAAGGTGTTTTATAGTTTTTATATGTGTTAAACAAAAAAATATTATATGATTTATTTTTATTTTAGAAGAAATTTATGTGAGTTAAAAAATTCATTTAATCTTAATAAAATTTTAAAAAATCTATTATATCCTGAAAAAATGAAATGAGTTTAATTTTTATTTTTATAAAAAGAGCTTAATGGATATCAACGTTAATACTTAATAATATAAATCCGACAACTTAATGATATATTTGTTAATTAAATAATGTATTGCTTATATGGATATGAGATTTTCGTAGCTTTTAACTCATTATAATTCGCTTTTTAACCTATTATTAAATTGTCCTTTATCCTCTTAAGTTATCTTTTTTTCCCCAACAAGTCTCATATTCATATAATCAGAGATCATTTAATTAAAAAATATATCATCAAATTGTCGATTTATATTATTAAGATCAAAGTTGATATCCATTAAACTCTTTTTATAAAAATAAAAATTAAACTCATTTAATTTCTTTAAGGATATAATAGATTTTTTAGATTTTTTAAATTTTATTAAGATTAAATGAATTTTTTAACTCACATAAATTTCTTCTAAAATAAAAATAAATCATATTTTTTGTTTTGTTTAACACATATAATAAACTATAAAACACCTTGATTTTTATTTAAATCATATATTTATATTTTTAATTAAAATTTTTGTTTATTTTAGCAAATTATAATTTTGACAAAATTGAAGAATGAGTAATTTTTGCCCATAAATATCTATACAAGTAGTTTTGAATAATGAAAATTGAGAAAAAAAAAATTATTTAATTTAGTAAAATTTAGAATTTTGTCTTTGCGCTTTCTTGGAGTAATAGTTTGTTGTGTTGAAACGCTTTCTTGGAGTAATAGTTTGTTGTGTTGGACGACCTTAGATAACAGACGTTAACTTTTTACTAACGGCGTTAACTTTTTCTAATCTGCGTTGTCTTTAAGGGCTCCTTTTTAAAAGTTTGTTGTCTTTGGGCCCACTTAATAGTTAATTGTGTTGGACCTATATAAAACTATGATTATCTCATAATTTATTATAATCACTTTTTCAATTTCATTTTTAAAAAAAATTTCATAAATGATTTTAGCCTGTATAAGAATGTTTGGTAATCTACGAAATAATCATAGTTTTAAGTTCATAATTGATTTTTCAGGGGGAAAAACAGTTCATAATTGATTTCCACACGCAATCGCACGCCTTATTCTTTACCTGGGTTGACTCGACTACATGCAAATATAGCCCAATATTACGTTGAAAATTGATATTTGCGCTTGCCATGACCGTCGACGAACACAAATTATTTCTTTTTTATAGATAAAAAATTAAATTAACCTTTCCCCCTTTTTTCCTATCTATTTTCCTCTATATAAACCACCGTCGTCCTATCTGTGCAAAATGGACCCAACCCTTTTTACCCAAAGATTTGTTTGAGGGGAAGAAAAAAATTTTATGCGTTGAATTTAAGAAAATTAGAGAAGTGTAAGCCAAAGAGTAAAAAAATTGATTAAAAACTTTATACCCCACTTCTCTCCTCTTTTTGAAATCCAACTCAAAAATCCCCCCCCCGCTTTTTCCCTCCCCTCCCATCCCATCATACCAAACAAGCCATTAAAGCAACAAAAGAGAAGACATTGGGCAATCAGGACGAGTTAACTTACACATCAATATCATAATTTACAGAACAAGAGGTCCGAAGACGACAGTTTTGATACTTATCCACCAGTCCCTATGACAGGTTAAGTTCTTCATTACATAGTAAAAATGCAACATATAATTATTTACTGTTCTTCTGCACACACTCATATGTATTAATGTATGGGAGGATACACACAAACCTTTTGCACAAACACCCAATCCAGCATTACAAGAAAATTTGCCTATGGCTCCACAACGACTTTTCCGGTAGCATGGCCATCCATGCTCTTAGCCCAAGCATCTTCAGCTTTACTCAAAGGAAAACGAGAGTCAATAACAGTTTTAAGCCTCCCATCTTTCACCAATTGAACCAGATAACTCAGGTTCTCTTTCTTGACTGTCACCAAGAACGGCACCAACTGCTTCTTACTGAATGTGAGTTTCTTCAGAGCGAAAGTCGCCATTGAGCTCATGCTCGGGGTTAAATCTATTACCTTACCATGATCACTCAATTGAGGCTCAAAAGTCGACCACGGTATCCCAGTCGTGCCATGTATCACTGCATCGTATTTACGACCAGATGGGCTCTTTAAAGAAGCTCCTTCTGGAGTCTTATAGTCAAGAACCTCATCAGCACCTAGGCTCTTGACAAAGTCAAAGTTGCGGGCCCCACAAGTGGCGGTTACAAAAGTGTTCCCCAGCTTCGCGAGCTGAACTGCATAGTGACCCACGCCGCCAGAGGCTGCAGTTACTAAGATGTTCTTTTGGTCACCAGTTCCATCAAGCTTGACTCCGGCAACTTCAGTGAGGGCCTGATAAGCCGTGAGTCCAGCCACAGGCAACGCTGCAGCCTCAGCAGCTGAGACTTCAGGTGGTCTCAAAGCTGTCAAGCTCTCAGGAGCCACAGCAAACTCAGCTAGCCCACCTCCGCGCTGTCATTCAACATGAATAATACGTAATTAGAATGTACTCTGCAAACTGATGTAAACAATCATGTAGCATCATCACAGGGTTTTCTAGGTAGCAAATAAAATAAACACACAGTATACCCACATTAAAGGGACTAAGAACGGTTGTATATTACATTTAGGTTTCTTGGTTTACAGATAAAAGTATCAGGAGTTGGTATAAAACACAATTATTACATTTAGGTTCCTTGGTTTATAGATAAAGGTATCAGGAGTTGGAAAACTAAACATATGATGCAATTTGCATACAACTGAATTTTTCTTTTCTCCCATCTGGCTAAACATTTTTCCTATCAGTCACCAAATCAAATATCTACTCAAGCTCACAATTGTCCCACAACAATCAGAATATCAAAGGAGTTAAATAGATACCTGGCACACCCAAAAAAAAAAAATTGAATGAAGAAGAACAGAGTTAGAGAGAAGATTACATCATGAGAAAGTTTAGCAACAACTTTCTCACCAACTTTGAAACCTTTGACTTGTGGTCCAAACGCTACTATCTCTCCAGCTATATCAGTACCTGTTCCCAACCAGGAAAAAAAAAAAAAAAAATCAGATGTACAATGTATTCCATAATTTTAGAGGAACACGCCGAACAAAGTAACTGACAATTAAAACCCATGATTAACAAAGCAAATAAACACACAAAGTAAGTAGCATGATGCAGCCAACAAAACCTGTTTAGAATTGTGGACTATGCAGTCATCCTGAGGTATTTTATGGCTCTGCATGAGCAGTTTTGACACAATAAAGCAAGATGTGTGCTATGTCTATAATAATATTCTGCTTCTAAACTTCTGCTCTCTTTCCATCTGATCAAGCTAAACCTATTGTTTTAGTGAGACAGCCATAAAAAAAAAACAAAAACAAAAAAAAAAAATCATTCAGACAACATCCTCCTGCATTAAAATATACTTGGTCAGTAAACTAGTAAAACCAATTAGATTTTCCAAATTAAGCAGTAGATTCCATTTTTGGCGTTTTTGGAGAGATTTTGACTCTAACAAAGTACCGAGTGCATAAATTTTCAGTAATTGTAAATTGACTGGTTATATGTTGAATTCAAATAAGGGAGGCGAAGTCTGCCTGAGTTCAATAAATTTGAGAAGATGACGATAAAGATGTGCAAGGAATATGTGTGCATATATATAAAGAGAATAACACAACTGGCAAAACAAATGTTGATGAAATCACAAACGGTAAAATCAAACGACATAGCTTGATCACAAATTTTGAGAGCTAACGTCAAAGCAAATCTGCAATACTACAAAGAATGCTCAAAACCCTATCAACATACAACATAAAAATTCAACTTACCAGGGATATAGGGAAACTTTCGAGGTAACAAAGGCCGTAACATTCCCTTTTGAATCTTCCAATCAACAGGGTTCAGACTAGTTGCTTCCACTTTCAGCAAAACCTCATTTTTATTTGGAGTGGGAACTGGAATCTCAACATGCTGCTTACAAATATAAAATATGCATAGCAATAATTTAAAACAATCTCAAATGCACAAAAAAAAAAAAAAACAGAGAGAAAGAGAAAGAGAAAGAGAGAATTATTGTCAACGACAGCTTCAGACCAAAACTTGAGTTGTAAGATGAAGCGCCATAATATGTGTGTATTGATAAACACCTAGTATTCGGAATTATTGACTCCAGATTAGAGTATTAGGGACCCCAAATGAAGGATAGAGAGCAATTTTAATTAAATATCTGACTCAACCCCAAAACAAAGCACAGTCCTACCAAATCCTGTGCTTAAATTTAATAAGTTGGAAGAAAGGGCGACCGCATAAATAAAATTTCCGTAATTAATAATAAACCTTTGATACCGAGTTGAAATTCTTCGCAGGTGTTATTGGGAACAAAATACGAATTGCTTGCGCAGACAGGCAGCAACTTGCCTTATTATTTATTTCCACTGAAATAGTCCAACAAAGACTCGACCAAGAAAATTACAATTCTTTGTTTTTTTAGTTGATCAAGAAAAATTACAATCCCTAACCTAATTATCAGGTTTCATACTCCTCGATTTATTTACACAAAACCAATTTACGATTAAATGAAGCCTTAAAAAAGAACCAAGTAGAACGCGGAAGAATTATAAGTCAACAACAACCCAGAAGAAGGAAAATACCTTCAAACCGGCGGGGCCACCGCCGTAGCGATCATACTGAATCGCTTGCATAAGCTTCGTCGCCATTTCCACTGATGATGACGATAGGGTTGACATCCACGAGAAAGCTCTTCGCGCTTCGCCAGGTTAGGAGTATTAAAGGGGATTGCGTTTCGGCGTGGTAAATACGAGTACTATTTTCCGATTGGTTTTTTTTAACTTTTTTATTATTTATTTTTACATAGTATTAGTTACGTAACGTTGAACCAGAAAACGACTAATTAAAGCTTTTCTCTAATTAAAGCTTGAAAATCAAAACCAAATCCTACGTAATATTAAGTATGTTAAAAAATTAATTATTAAAGGGTAAACGAAAAAAATTAATTGCTAATTACTAATATAGATAAGAATCAAATAGTGGTTACCAACTTGATTCAGGCCCAAAAAGCGTACCAACTTAGAAACGGATTATAGTTTTAAAATTGATTACTTATAATTCTATCGGGCTAACAGCTTTGAGTTTAAAGACATTAAAAATTGGTTAAGATCAAATAAGTTTAAAAAAAAAAAACACACACACACACACATTCTGACATGTAGAAATACGGAAATATTGGAATTCCCAAATGATCCTATGAATGAATTTTGTTCGGTGAGGCACAAATTAGGGCCGTAGGAAGATTTGAGGAGGGAAATGACCACATTAGGTGCATATAACTTGTATGCCCCTCATGTGCTCATACCTCTATTAGAGGGTATGATCATTTTTTTAATATATATATTGTATTTATTTAGATTTAAATTATATGATTTTTGAAATGTTTTAAATTCGATATCTCAAAGTAATTAGTTTCAAGTCTTGTATTCAGAAATATTTGTTTGTAACACCAAGTATCATAGAAACTAATTAATTTGAGATGCTGAGTGCAAAAAATATTTCAGAAAACTGCATATAATTTAAATATAAATAAATACTATATATATATATATATGCTCATCCCTCCAATAGAGGTATGAGCACTGTTACGGAGCTATATTAAGCCCATTTATGGGAAGGCCCAGCAAGGGGCAACCTACGCTAGGATCTACCCATAATAAGGGAAGATCCTAACCAACTTATAATCAATGCTAACATCAGAGAGGATCTCAACCAAGAGAGTCGATCTAGATATAACCGTCAAGATACATGACCTACGGGCCTACGGGCCTTAGCCCTAAGGTATACACTATAAATAGGAGGTAAATCCTCAGGTATGGACTGACTCTTTACTCTTTATGATAATGCCGTCACTGTGCACACACATCACCCCCTTTGGCGTGAGCCATATTGTGTACAATGATCCCACATTCTTCTAAGTGTTTGCCTTATAGATATCTAGATTGAACCACTTGATCCAATATCAACGCATTAGCCCACCAGGCTAGACATCTGTGTTCTCATAAAAAACATTGGCGCCAACCGTGGGGAACCATAAACTTCGATCCTCGTGACCAACGATGGTTAACACAAGAAGTAATAGTCGGATCCCTCAGCCTGGAAACCAAATTTCAGGGGAGGTAAGTCATCTGCGGCAGAATCAAGACTCACCGCCACTTGAGGATGACCACAATTACGACGCTGTGAATGATGGAGATGACGTAGCAGATACGACATCCTCCCCACTAATCGCAGCTGATCTTCAAGATGCGGTGATCCAAGAGATCCAGCAACAGAATCTCTTGGAGGAGATCCCAGTCCCGAACCTAGACGTTCTCCTCTTGCAGAACACAGTGGGCTCAGTAATAAGGCGGATGGAGGATATGGAGAAGCGCAACACCCTCTAGCGCCAAGAGGATTTCAGAGTAATACAACAATTGATGGAGGAGCGTTTCAGGCAATTTGAAACACCGATACGAAAAGAAAGTCGGGATGACCTGCGTCGGAGAAAAGAAAGGGCGACTTAGAATGCTCATAATCCTCCTCACAGTGAGCAGTCGAGATCTATGCAACGTAACAAAGGCGGTACTACTCAAGAGACGAGCTCGGTATGAGTACGAGTTCAGAATCATGTTTCTATCCTGAAGAAATTACGCATTGAGAGGATCCCGGATGATGAGGACCGAGATCATGAGACGGAACCCCGAATGGCAAGCTCCCCAAAGATGTACAAGATGAAGTACACTATGGGGCACAATAGCAGTCCTTTCTCCAATGAGATCGCAAGCGCGCCTTACCCAGAAGATTTTGACTTGGCAGACCTACCAAAATACGATGGAACTCAGGACCCGAAATCTCATCTTGATACTTTCAAACTGCTCATGTTTGTAAGACAAATTCTAAGGCCTGTCGTTCCTCGGATTTTTGCCGCCACACTGACTGGAGCTGCCTAAAAGCGGCTCCACACTCTACTGGACAATTCAATCCAGACCTTTGAAGATCTCGAAAGTAGGTTTGAGTTGAACTTTGCAACTAGTAAGAAGCAACCGAAGTCCCAATTCGCTCTTAGTAAGATTAAGTAACACCTAGGGGAAACACTCCAAAAGTATTTGGATAGGTTCAAAGACGTTGCTTTGCAAGTACGTTCACTGCCAGAGAGTGTACACGTGCATTGTCTCATAGACGGCCTAGATGCATCGTCTCGACTGGCAAAATCGATTTTTAAGAACCCGGTAAAGACCCTGACCGATTTCAGAACTCGGTCAAGGCAATATCTAGATGTGGAGAAAATGGAGATAGCCAATGCCGTAGGAAACAAGCGAAGAAAGAACTTGCCTCTGAGGGGCAAAGGGCAGTCCGAAAATCGAAAGGAAGATTCTCGCGGAGGAAATTAGGAAAGTAAATCCCAAGGGGGAAGATTTGAAGGGAAAGTGAAGTATGATAAGTACACCCCCTTGAATGTTTCACGTTCCCAACTATGGAGAGAGATAGCATTAACCGAGATGGAAAAAATCGAACGACCTCGGCTCCCTGGAACTGAGCCAATATTGACCAGTCCCGGTTTTGCGTATTTCATTATGGACCGGGGCATACTACGGATCAATGCTATGAACTTCGTGACGCCATCGAGAAATTCGTCAGAGACGGCAAGTTACGTCAATATATGATAAAAACTCAGGGGCAAAAAAGCAACAAGCGCAAGCAAGGAGATCGTAGTACGATCCCGGCCCCGGATAAGAAGAAAGACGATAAGCAGCGAAAACCAGCTAGTGATGATGACGAATTCCCAGAAGCCAAGTTCAACTGTAACGTGATCAGTGGAGCCTTGGGCGGCGAGGGAGACATGGCAAGCCAGCGGAGGAAATATTTGAGAGAGGTCCTCTCCGTAAGGGACCTCCCCAAATTTAAAGAAGATCTTAGCAAACCGGAACCTCCCCCATTACTTTTCACAAAGGAAGATTTGAAGGACATAGTTTTGGGCCATCAGGACGGTTTGGTAGTCACGGGAACCCTAGTAAATTGTCGAGTTAAAAGGATTTTCGTTGACTCCGGGAGCTTTGCGGACATTATTATCTGGAGACACTTTCAAAAGGATGAACCTGGATAAGGAAGATTTGAAGCCATGCAAAACGACCCTCATAGGGTTTAACGGAGAACATTCTCCTCCCAAGGGGTACATTGACCTCAGACTGACGTTGGGTACAAAAAAGGCATTCAAATCAGAACGAGTAAGGTTTATTGTGGCCGATTTCCCTTCCCCATATAACATAATATTGGGGAGGCCATCTATCCACAATTAGGATATGCTGGTTTCCACAAAGCATCAAAAACTGAAGATGGCGAGCACTAAGAACAAAGTTATCACTATCAACGGAGACCCGAAGGAGTCTCGATAATGTTATTTCGAAACAATCCGAGATGGAGAAGGGGGACCATCATCCCCACCCTAGGATTTGCAAAGGTGAAAGAAGCGCGGATAAGGGGAAAAGGAGGCAACCAGGTCGGCCAGTAAGTATGGTGGAGTTAGATCTACGAGTAGAGCCTGAGATTCCCCGACCAGAGCCAGAAGGCGAGTTGGAAGATCTGGTATTGGGAAATGAGCCTTCGCAAATCACGAAACCAGGCAGAACATTGAGTTTGGAGTTAAAAACCTGGTTGAAGGAATTTTTAAGAAAGAATCGAGACGTATTCGCATGGAACTCATCAGAAATACCCGGGATTGACCCTAATTTTTGTTGTCACAAATTGGCTATCTGACCGAGATCATCGCCAGTGGCGCAGAAAAAGAGAAAAATCGGACCGGACAAGCAATAAGCCCTTGAAAATCAT
Source organism: Acacia melanoxylon (assembly GCA_019022615.1). NCBI lineage: Eukaryota > Viridiplantae > Streptophyta > Magnoliopsida > Fabales > Fabaceae > Acacia > Acacia melanoxylon. The sequence continues at coordinate 8,875,038 of JAFJYJ010000020.1, read as the reverse complement.
GTCAAAGAGCTGTTGAATGCCGGATTCGTCCGAGAAATACAATACACCACATGGCTATCTAATGTGGTTATGGTGATGAAACCAAATGGAAAGTGGAGGGTGTGTATAGACTACACCAACTTGAATAAAGCATGCCCGAAAAAATCATATCCGATGCCCAACATTGACCAGTTAGTCGACAACTCATCCAGTTTCTAGTTGTTATCCTTCATGGATGCATATTCTAAATACAACCAAATAGCGATGCACCCGGAGGATCAAGAGAAGACAACCTTTATCACTGAGAAGGCTAACTATTGTTATAACGTGATGCCGTTTGGATTAAAGAACGTCAGGGCCACATATCAGAGAATGATGAACAAAGTCTTTGAAGATCAACTCGGTCAAAACATAGAAGTATATATCGACGACATGATTGTCAAGTCAAAGGACCTAGAAAACCATATCCAAGACTTGGAACAAACCTTCGACAAATTGAGGAGGTTCCAAATCCGATTGAACCCAGCTAAATGCGCATTTGGAGTCCCAACTGGAAAATTCATGGGTTTTCTGTTGATGAACCACAGAATCGAAGCCAACCCGGATAAATGCAAAGCTGTGTTAGACATGAAAGCCCCAAGGAACAAGAAGGATGTCCAGCAGTTGATTGGAAGATTAGCTGCACTCACCAGATTCTTACCAAGATCGGTAGAGAACACTTTTTCTTTCTTCAAGCTGTTGAAAAAGGAGGCATAAGGAGGTTGGAGCTCGAAGTATGAAGTCGCATTCGAGAAGATCAAGTAGTGTCTAGCAACCCGCCAATCCTATCTAAACCAAAACCCGGCGAGATGCTCTTTCTTTACTTATCTATGGGGGAGGAAGCGGTAAGTGCGGTCTTGGTCAGGAAAATAGAGAATGGCCAAGTACCGATATACTTCGTAAGCAAAGTCGTGCAGAGCTTGGAACTAAGGTATCAAAAATTGGAAAAAGTGGCTTTTGCCTTACTTACAGCAGCAAGAAGGCTCCGTCCTTATTTCCAAGGATACCAGATCGTTGTTTGAACCAGTCAGCCAATACGACATGTGCTGCATAAGCCAGACTTGGCCGGTTGGATGATAAGCTGGGCAATAGAACTATTCGAGTTTGATATCACTTACGAAGCCTGACATGCCATCAAATTGCAAGCATTGGTAGATTTTGTGTGGGAGCTAACCCCGACAAGTAAAAAGGAAGATGATGACTCCAAGATGTGGAAAGTGTATGTGGATGGCTCGTTAAACGCTAAGGGAAGTGGGGCTAGAATCATATTAGAGAGCCCAGAAGGGATTGCGATTGAACACTCTCTTCAGTTAAACTTCCAACATCAAATAATCAAGCTGAGTATGAAGCATTGCTAGTCGGGCTGCTGCAGGCGAAAGGACATAGCACCCAGAAAGTGAAGGTTTTAATTGACTCTCACTCGTAGCAGCACAAATCGAGGGGACATACCAAGCAAAGGGTCCATTGCTGGCAAAATACCTGAATAAAGCAAAGGAGGTGATCTCCGGCTTTGAAGAAGTGATCGTCACTCACATCCCGAGAGGGGAGAATACCAGAGCCGACATCTTGTCAAAATTGGCAAGTACGAAGGGCCCGGAAACCATAGAACTGTCATTCAACAGAATTTAGCGAAGCCGAGCTGCGTTATGGCTATATCGACAGCAACCGACTGGAGGAAGCCATTCAAAGATTATCTGGAATGAGGAATCCTCCTCGACGATTCTATCGAAGCAAGAAGGTTGGTTTGAGATGCCGCTATGTATGCAATGGTGGAAGATCATCTATACTGAAAAAGATTACACTATCTGATGTTGAAGTGCTTGAACTCGGATGAGGCCAAGTATGTCTTGGTAGAGATACACAAATGAATCAATGGCCAACACATGGGAGCGAAAAGCTCTAGCCAGGAAAGCTCTACAGGCTGGCTATTATTGGCCGACCATGGAGGAGGATTTGAAGGAGCTCGTCAAGAAGTGCGATAGTTGCTAGAAGCACGCTAAAATCATTTGGCTCCCTCTGGCGGAGTTGAAATGTATCTCGGCACCCTGGCCCTTTTACAAATGGGGCATGGATCTTCTGGGACCATTCAAAACATCTCCCGGACAATTACGGTGGCTCATTGTAGCTGTAGATTACTTTACGAAGTAGATAGAAGCTGAACCGTTAACTACAATAACTTCTGCTCCCATACAACGATTCTTTGAACATAGCATCGTTTCCCGGTTCAGGATCCCTACCGAGGTAGTGACGGATAACAAAACCCAATTCATTGATAAGTGTTAGTTTTCTATGTGTTTTGATGATAACTGACAATTGTAAACACAAGTTGAAGTTTGTCTTTGGTAAGTTGAAAAACTTACTGTCAAAGGCAAACTCGAGTATTGGTCTCAATACTCGAGTATTGACTTGACAGAGAGAGTAGCTCAATTTTATTAAACAAAGCAATACTCAAGTTTCCATTTGGAAACTCAAGTATTGAACTTATAGAGAGCACTCCAAGTTTTTCACCCTGAGCCAAACTCGAGTATTTGCTTGAATACTCGAGTATACATCATATAGAGACTCTTCCAACATTTCGTAAAGTTTTCAAAACTCAAGTATTCATTTGAAAACTCAAGTATTGGTCTTACAGAGAGTCACAAAAGTTTTCAACTTGAGCAAACTCGAGTATGAGTCTGGATACTCGAGTATGGGATTGACAGAAACTTTTCCAAGTGTTACACATGGTTTGAAAAATCAAGTATCAAATTTGAGAACTCAAGTATTGACTTGGCATAGACTTCTCAAAGTTGTCAAAATCTCTGGATACTCGAGTATGGAGTTTGAAACTCGAGTATCGGGCATACAGAGAGCTTTGCTCTTTTCTCCAAGTTTTGGAAACTCAAGTATTGAGGTTATGGACTTAAACTTATTTCTATATCAAAAGTCCAAAACTCGAGTATGGATTTGGAAACTCGAGTATTGTCCCTATTTCAATGATATGGTCCAAAGCTCAAATCACAACATTCCTTTCTGTAAGAAGAATACTCAAGTATGATCATGGATACTCAAGTATTGATGTTAGTGCACAGTGACAAACTCGAGTATTAAAGAACATACTCGAGTATAAGTCGTAAAGTTTGAAAATCAAATCTGATGTATTTGTGAATTCTTCTTCATTGATCTTAATACTTCTCCTCCACATTCACTACTATTCTTAACTATGTTTAATGAGTTTGTTAGTGAGTTTCAGATTGTTTAGAGGACATTAAATGAAGATTTGAACAAAAGCAAAAAGCAATGTCAAAACATTAAATGTAAAGCCCAGAAGCTTGCATCCTTTTGTACCATCATTCTCTACACAATGAGAAGGAATTAAAGTCTACTTTCCCTAAGTAGTAGCTGCTCTTCCAACGAATCTATTACAAGGAAAGTCAACACTAATCCTCTGGACAAAAGGAATTAACTGAAGAGTAGAGAGAGAAGACACCAAAGTGCCTCCAACAGCTAGATTAGTGCAGCAACGGTTATAATGGAGTTAGCAATGGTTATTTAATGCTCTCTTAGTATAAATAGAGTAGCATTCAATTCTTCTAAACAACACATCTGCTGAAAACGAATTGCATTCAAGTTTGCCAACTACTCTTTAAGTTTTCACTTGTAAAATATCTTTTGATACATTGATCTTCAGTGTTTATATTTATCCACTCTTAGAGAGAGTTCATTGATTGTAAATCATTTATTGTGAGTATCTCAAGTCTGGGGACTTGGAGATTGGGATATTGATTGCAACTTGTAAGGGGGAGTAAGTTCTAGTGAGAGAATTACTCTTGAGTTACGAGTGTGTAATCAATCGAGATAGTGAAATCTCGAGTGTCGGGGACCGGACGTAGGTCAAGAGATTGGACCGAACCAAGATAAGTTTCTTGTGTTTTGCTATTCTTCCCTATACTCTGTCTAGCTCTGTTTTAGTGTTCGAAAACAGAGCAATCTGAAAAGATTTTTAAAACCCCCAATTCACCCCCTCTTGGTGATTAAGCTCCACTTTCAATAAGGGCCTCCAAGATATGATGACGGGTCTCAACATCAAACACCACTTTGCTTCCGTGGAACATCCTCAGTCGAACGGTTAAGTCGAAGCAGCAAACAAGATAATCGTCGATGGTCTAAGGAAGCGGATGGAGGTCGCAAATTCCAGCTGGGTCGAACAGCTCTATAGTGTGTTATGGGGCTACAGGACCAGTGTTCAATCGTCAACCCAAGAAACTCCTTTCCGGATGACCTATGGATGCGAGGCGATGATCCCGGTCGAGATAGGCCAGCCATCATGGAGGAGATTAAAGACTCTCCAAGAAAGCAAAGAGATGAATAATGAAGCGCTGGCGATGGAATTAGATTTGATTGACGAGGTCAGAATCACAGCACACTGCTGAGATATGGCTACCAAGCAACTCATCACGGCCAAATATAACTGAAAGGTGACACCCCAGTCATTCGACAAGGGCGACTTGGTGCTTAGAAGAGCCGATGTCGGGAACAAAAATGCCAAAGATGGAAAGCTGGCTGCAAATTGGGAAGGTCCTTACCAGATCAGAGAGAAACTCAACAAAGGAGCTTACTTGCTGGAGACCCTGGAAAGGAAGCCGATTAAAAGAACGTGGAAGGCAGATAAGCTAAGAGTCTATTATAGCTAGACCTAACCTCCACGTCCACGATGCTTGCGGACCGACTATGTCCACATTAGTTCATTTTGATTTCAATTTTCCATTTCTATTTATGCCATTTCATTTTTCAAAGTTGTCAGCTTATTGGAGAAAGTTATCTTTCAAATTAATAAATAATTTCTCAGTTGAGATTCAAGTTCTAGACTCTCCAAATCGTGCCGATTGCAAACAAAGGAACGAATAACAAACTTGGGTCATTGAACCCGGTCATCAATACGCGTGATTTAAAGACGAATACCAGGGCCATCGAGGCCGGTTCCTCAATTACGTGAAGCCGCTATTACAAGCATTCACAATTTTGATGCATCAAAACTTGCTCCTGGATAAGAAGGTGAATTGTCATCCAGACCCTGATCAGGTCAAAATGTTTGAGTGTTGCGTTTCCACACCGAGGCTGAACATGTGACAATTTTCCCTTATCCTGGATTAAATCCCGGACAACGGAACCAGAATGCAATATGGAGGTTTAATTGAAAATCTTCACTCATATACCCAAACTTTAATTCCGGAAGAATATCTTAGCAGATTCTACATAACACGTTCTTTGGCCTTAGCCCGACCATGCAGCAAAATTATTGGATCGCATAGATTCAAATAGAACTTGGAACATAGATTTAAATTCATGCAATTAATTTATCATAAAGAAAAAGCTTGACACATGTTTAGATGGATTGGAAAATAAATTTCCACTGTAATTCATTCGACTATGTACAGAGAAAAAAAAAAAAACCGGGATGACAAACCGACGCAAAATCAGACAAGGGACCTCAGTGGCCCAAAATCGCCGCCTCTGACACTCAGCTAGGAGTGGCTGCTCCTTCAGGTGGAACCTCCTCTCTTTCGGGGTGGACAGCGATAGAAGCCTCTTCTTCCCCATCACCAACCCGGTCTTCACCCAGGAGGAATACTGAGTCGTCTCCAGGAGATAAAAGGGGCGGGACCAATTCCCCATCCTTGACGAAGGCTCGGTAATGATATCCGGAGGTGTTTAGGTTCACCTCGGGGTTCAGATGGCGTATTTGTTCAAGAGTCATGACAAAGCAATCCGCAGGCCTCCTTCAGCGTTTCCACGCAATCAGAGTGGGCTTTCTTCTTATCGGCAAGGGCGGTCTTCGTTGTACCTAGCTCCAAGGCCAATTCGTTGCGTTGAGTCTATAGACTTCACGGCTTGGATGCTCTTGGAATGAGCTACTTGTACATTGAAGAGGTCCAAGTTTGTCTTCTCCAAAGCATCCTTCGTCATCAGAAGCTCTTTGTTCTCTTTCCCAGCGGCGGTCTTGGCAACATTGCACTCTTCCTCAGCTTTCTTCTTCCCCTCCACGGCTTCATCCCTTTCTAACTTCATACGCCATATCTCAGCCATGGCACCGACATACTTATGCTTCAAATGGAGCACAACCTGGGCCAACCCAACGGCCTTCAGTGCATTATGCTCAACATCTTCAATCACACGCTCCTCGGCATCAGAGAATGGGATAGCATCTAAATAGCAACGGGGAAAAAAGGCGATGCTAAGCTCTTCCGTTACCCCCTTGTCCCATGCGAGTCCAAGGGGGATCTTGAAAGCAGGAGGAGGATGAGGAGGACCCAGAGTAGTTGAAGGAGGAGCTAGGACATCTGAAGGGGAGACCTCCTTGCTTTTCTAACCCAAGCTGTCAGGACGAGGAATTTGACTAGCGGAAGGAGAGGAGGAGGTTCCTTGTTAGGCCGGGGCCTTCGTCTTCTTTTTCACAGCCGCTTGGGATCCCGCTCCAGCCTTCCCCTTCCCAGACTCAGGGGCAGAACGTTTCTTGCTTTTATTCTTGCTCGAACCCCCCGTATCCGAGTTCACAATGGCGAGGTAGCGAGGTAACTCCATGCTTTGAGCTACAAAACAAACAAACAAAGGTCACTAACTATGTTGGAAATAGCTTAGGCTAAGTATGAAAGACAACTACATAGTAGATAATAAAAGAAACCATACTCACTGACGACCCCAGCTTGGAGCGAGTCCGGGAGATAAACAAGGCCGCGCTTTTACAGCCATTCTCATTGACATAAGATATAAACCGGTCCACGGAGTTAACCTCTTCGGCCGGGAGATCGTCAGACTCAATATGGTAGGAAGTAGAGGTCAATTCATGATGGTTAGGAGTTCAATACAATCCACGGTCTTGGACTTGACCGCTTTAAGAAACCAAGGTTGTTGCCCAGACTTGGCCACAACCTTGAAGAAATGATTGAACCATATTTTTATATGATTTTTGATGATTAAATTGGGATTCTTAATGTACTTTATCATAGTTATTGAGCTTAAAATGTATTTCTTGTGATAAATTAAGATTAAGAGTAAATACATTAAATTAGGATTAAAAAGGGTAAAATTGTCAAAGAAATTGTAATTACTTTTAATCATTGATTTTTATGAGAATATTTGATGTTAGATTAATTGTTTTTTCATTATAGATGCCTCAAAAGATTAGATCAAATTTGAAAATTAAAGTTTGAACTTAAATTATAAAAATTTCAATTAGGTCCCTGAAGCAACGTTTTATTCCTTGCAGTTCAGTCCCTGGTCAAAACTTTGCGTTTTGACCAAGGACGCTTTCAAACCTAGCAGCTGAGACGCGTGAGAGCTGGGGGAAATTAAAAAGAGAGACATGAGCTGAGGGAATAAAAGAAAGGAACCAGCGCCGCAAACAGGAGATCTGGATTTTGGGGGACTCGACCTTCATCGTTCTTCTTCTTTTTCATAGTCGCCGACGGCTTCACCCTCACCACCATTGCCGCCGGCGACCTCCATCATCCAGGCGAAGAGAAGGACGCGAGACGCTGCTTGAATCCTTGGAGACCTTCACGCCCGATATCCGGATTCACCGGCGACCTCCATCATCCAGGCGAAGAGAAAGACACGAGACGCTGCCTCAATCCTTGGAGATCTTCACGTCTGATATCCGGATTCACCGGCGACCTCCATCCTTCCCCCTCAACCACCGTTCACCACCGTAGAAGACGCCAGAGAGGGGAGTCTGAGATCAGAGAGTGCCGTAAGCTTGGGTCCTGTCGAGAGTTGGAGATGGAGGGAACAGAGAGACCGTCGATCAACCACACCTTCTCCCTCAACCACCGTTCACCACCCATCACCGTCAGCCTCCATCGTTTTCACACCACTTCCGCCGTTGTTCTTCTACCCAAACCACCGGCAACCTTATTTGTTCTTCCAGAGCACCTTCATCGGCCTTCCTTTGGAACTTCCAGCAAGTTCCTTTACCGTTAGGAGAATCTGCAACTTTCCGTCGAGAGCTTGATTTTTCCGGCAAGTGTATGCATTTTTCGGCCAGTGCTCTAAAAGCAATGAGGGGCTGATTCTTTGTTTCTTGGTGATGAAATCTGTGCTTGAGATCTACGCACTACATTAGGGAGTTTCCTTCATTCCATAGTCTAGATTTTTAAATACTGATTGCTTAGATTTAAGAATTGTTGTGTATGATTCTGGACTGAGATTAATGACTATTGTCTCTATTGGTTTGATATTTGTGATTGAGATTGGATTTTGTAGGACGAAGATTATATGTATTTGAATTACTTTGTGGTTGCAATGAGACTATGTTGAGTAGCGTGATATTGTCTAATTAATTTGGTTGATTTGTGCATTTGAGGGACTGATTAGTACTCAATTTCAAGAAGACTCATGTTTACATTATTCCAATCTTAATTACACATTAAGTGGTTTTAAACAATTTCTTAAGAGGTAGTAGTTAGCTATGATTGTAGGAGCTACTATTAATTGAGATTATTGGACTCAAGTGATATCTTAGAGTTTATCTAATTAAGACTTAATGAGTTTCAACTCCCATAATTTTTGAGCAAGGATTATCACTTCTTCATTACCAAAAGCATCCATCATCTATATTTCCATTTTCATATTCCTTTCCATTTTATAAAAATACCAAAAATAATAATTAGCATTTAATTAAATTGGATTTCCATTCTTTTAGTTTATTAATCTAAAAATCCAAAACCCAATCCCCCATTGTTTTCATTGCATTTGCATGACATTTAGATTACTTAGGATTTAATAAAAGGCTCCTCGAAAAGAGAGAACGATCCTAGGTTTGCCTATTCGCAATCCTTGGTTAATTGTTGATTGTGGACCCCAAGGTTAATGACAAAAGGTCTTCATCAAATGAGCTAGTTTTGAAATGTTTGAAGGACTCAGAGAAAGTGGTAAAAAGTTTCCTACCGGGGGTACCACGGGTGGTGAAGATGGAATATCACCTAGAGGGGGGTGAATAGGTGATCTTAAAAACTTTTTACGAGATACACACAAGTGTAAGTAAGACAAAGACAGAGAAGGAAGATAGACACAATAGTTTATACTGGTTCGGTCTAACACTTTCGACCTACGTCTAGTCCCCAAGTACACCTTGGGATTTCCACTAACTTTTCAAATACGAATACACACACTATAACTATGGATGATCCTTTCACTCGGACTCACTCCTCCTTACAAGTTGTCATCGTAGACCCACACTTAAGGTTCCACAACCTTAAGAATTAATAACTAAAAAAGTAATCAAATAGTGTTTAAACTCCTCACGAGTAGATGTATGATAAACACTGAAGTACAAGATATCCGAAGATATTAATGAAACAGATGAAACATCAAATTGCAATAAGTTCGAATTGAATGCACATCGTTTCGGTAGGTGGCGAATTCAATGCTTTGGGTATTTATAGTTGTTGCAATTAATGACCATTGGTGAAGCTTGAAGATTAACCGTTGTGACTCTTGAATATAGTCGTTAGATAGATGAAGCTTCGTTGGTCACTTGCGCCATTAATGATTTTGATCTTCCCAGACATTCTTCATTCCTTTTGTTTTGCTCGTTGAGAAATAGCATTTAATGCTTGATTGAAATGTCGATAAATACTTTGGAGTGAACAGAGGAATGATTTCTGTGAATATGGCTTGTTTAGGAAATATCATTAACTGCTCTCTGACACAAATTGCTTTATTGCAATTTGTTGTTAATCCAAGATATAATTATCTGAAACTCATTAGCAAATAGGTTAAAAGCATTTATGAATAGTAATGAGTGAAGATATGAAGTTATGAAATCACAAGCATTGATTTTCAGTTTACGCAGACGGTGATTTTCAAATCTACTAAAGTTAACTTCAAGTTAAAAACAATGTTAACTTGAAATAAGAAGTTAACTTGATATATGACCAAAAAGTTAACTTGATGTATGGAGAAAGTTAAACCCGATAAGTGTAAAAGGAATGATACACTCAGTTGTTGACTGGAGGCAATAAGTGATTTTACTTCAAGTTATACTTTAAAAATAAAGTTAACTTGAAATAAAAGTTAACTTGATATTGGCCAAAGTCAAAAGCAATAACAAAGTTAACTTGAAATAAGAAGTTAACTTGATAAGTTCAAAGACAAAGTTAACCTGAAATAAGAAGTTAACTTGATATTGGCCAAAGTCAAAAGCGATAACTTGAGCTTTAAACAAAAGTTGCCTTGAGTTATTTAGTTGTTAACTTCAAGTTAAAAACTTAAATTCCCTTGAGTCATTTAATATCTAACTTGGAGTTAAAAACGATATGCTCTTTAAACATAATTCGAAAAGACACATTACCTTGAGTCAATCAATTTTTAACTTCAAGTTAAAAGGATAGATTCAGGAGCGAAAGAAAACATTTAAATTTTAAGCACAATTAACTTGAGGTAGGGCAAAACTGACTTTAAGTTAAGATTCTAATAAAAGCTTTATTAAAAGTGTTGACTCAATACACCTTTACAAAAACATCAAGTTACTATAGAAAACTTCACAATGAATTTACTTTGAGATTAATTATAATTGTTATCATCAAAACAAGGGAACTAATAGGTGGAAGTCTACCATTTCCTCTTGGCTGGCTCTCTACCGAGCGAGCAGTAAAAGGAGAAAAGAAATAAAAGAAAAGGGTAACTATGCAGGGTATGGGTTCCGGAAAGGAACCACATAGACGCTTGAAAGCTATTAGGTAGGCCCACCCGTTGGGGTGGAGTTGAGAAGGGGCCAGATGGAGATAGTTTAGAACGGCGATTTGGAACTCGGTAAACGGAAAGAAAATACCAAGTCGGGATACATAGTCCCTATAGAAAAAGAAAAAATTGGTGTATCCTTCCTCCTAGATAGAGCAAATCGGCTCGTTATCATTGGGTGGGCACATGTTGTAGCCGTCTGACTCCTCCAAACCCAATTTGCCAATGTTGGCCGTAGTCATCAGTGAATGAGTCCTCAATACTTCATGGGTTACCCAGGGGTATTTTTCGGTCAAAACCTTTGGGGGACTGGAAGAACCCGACTCCCCGACATTAGATCGTGCGCTATGGGGTGAAGACGGCGACTCCATTTATTCCTATAAACTGGTCGACATACCTGGTGTTAGATATGATTAGTTTTGATGATGTCTTATATAGATGTTATTATTAAAAGAAAAAATATTGTATAATATATTTATCTCCTACATTGATTAACTGTTATATTTAATGTAGATTAATCCAAGTTGAATTATAGAGATTAATCAAGAAGGAGATATTGAAGAAGGAAGAATTTGCAGAGAATGATGAGCCCAAGTTAAATGATGAAGAATGATCAAGATGGGAGATGGAAAAAGGAAGAACTTTCTTAATGGAATGGAGACATCATTATTCAAATTATTAGATTGATACTAGAAGTCTCCACGATCAAATGGAAGTTGGAATGGCTCAATTCGGAGTTAAAACAAACAAAAATGAGCTTCAGGATGAAAAAAATCGAGTTAAGGACTAACTGCCTCTAGTTTACCACTTTGCTACAGTGATTTGTTCTTCTTGAATGAGTTTCCTCGAGTCAAGACACTAATTGCCTCGAGTTAGGAATGTTTTCAGAAACTTTGTTCAACTTTGTTTCACGTTTCACTCAGGCGAGGTCTGGTAATTCTATGATATATCCTAAACTAGAGGTTGGATTGAGGTGAAACCAATTTTGGATGAAACTAGACTTATAATGCGTCATTTTGAGATAAACTTAAAGTCCAAAGAAGGTCAGATAAAGGATCTATGAATTTTTGAAGATGATAGTGAAATTCACGCCACACAGCAGACCAAGCTTCGGTATTTTGAGTGTATCGCTCAAATGACAAATCCAAAAGAGTTGAAACCGGTGCCATTTGAAACTAGACTCAAATAAATTTTTAAAAACATAAATATCACGAAAAACTAAGATCAATAGAATGAGATATGATGTTTTGAAGTTGACAAGCAGTTCAGAAGGTTGCAAAAACTCTGGTCAAGAACAACCTTCATTCATCGGATCATAACGGTCAGAATACAATGAGTTTGGAGCTGATTCTTTTTGCGTTGGAAAGAAGACTTAAAGAGCTATATGGAGATAAGTGGTTTGCCAAATTTGGATATATATGAAAGATGCTACACTTACTGTAAATTGACCTTTGTGTTGATAATATACTTGCGTTCTGAAAGGTAGAGAGCAATTCATGTTGAAAAGAATTATTGCCTCGAGTTCATTAATTATAGCCTTGAGTCAAGTATTCACATTACATACTTGACGTCAGGTATGTTACCTCAAGTCAAATTGGTTTTAACTTGAAGTTAATAAGTTTGAAAAGACTTGCCTCGAGTTAAATTCATTTTACCTCGAGTTAACATGTTTAAAGTTTTTGAATCCTTTTTCGCTCCCAGAGGTGCCTCGAGTCAATTAGTTAAATGCCTCAAGATAATGGATTTATTATTTAAATATTCTATCTCTGGAAGCATGAGTACCTCAAGTTAAATATTTATTGTCTCAAGTCACCATGACTCAAGGAAATCTTCCTAGAGGCTTCTTTCAACCATGGTTGTCAAAAACATGAGTCAACTCGACGAGTTTACGTTTTTAGCTAATGAAATCGAGTTAACTCGCTTGTAAAATCGTTCTGTACACACAGTCAGTTAAAATCGGTTTTGACTCGGTCAAACTCGCTGGTTTTAAACTGAGTTGAGCGAGTCAAAGATATGTAGTAGAAATATGAGATCTGGATAGTTAAAGACTAAAAATCTTCGAAAAAAATATATAAAAACAAAAGTTAATACAGAGTTAAAAAAGAAAAATACATAACTTATATAACTTGCCCTATTTTAAGTTTGTAAACCTTGTACCGCCGCCCCACCATCCTTCTTTCCTAAGTTTGCAGCTTTTGTTTTTCGTTCTTCACTTAGCACTGTGCCTTTGCTCGTTCTTGCTGGTTTTTTAGAAGAAGGTGGGAGGAAGACGAAGAATAAGAAAAGAGAATGGGGGTAGGGGAGAGAGAGGGTTTCAATTTTGAAATAAGAGAGATGAATGTGCGATTTCGATTTGTTTCTACTGATATATGAGAAGTGTGGTCAGTGGTGTGACTCGGTTTGCACTCTGCCTTTTCTCGTGAAATGTGAGGATTGAGGAGTATGCAGTGCAATTTGCTTTTAATAAATTGATCAACACTATGCAGTTTGCTTTACCAACACTGTTCGGTTTGTTTTATTTCCTTAGGTTGTCAATTAGATTACTTTGCCAACACTATTTGGTTTGCTTTATTTCATTAGGTTGTCAATTAGATTACTTTATCAACACTGTCCAAGACTCCAAGTTGCTTTATTTCCTCGTGTGAAGAGCCTTCACGTGATTTATATGTCTAGAGTTGTTGTAGACTAAAGTCTCTATAAACTCCCTTTCTTCTTTATTAAATATTATTTTTGGTTTTTGTCCTTTCCATCATATTTCAGATGCTACTTTTTGACTTGGCCAAAGAAGACTCTTTTGAATATTAAGCTGTAGCCTAAGTGTGAAGACTGAATCAGACGCACACAGTAACACAGTAAGGTATTTCATACTTTCCAACGTTTTGCTGCTTAACGTTTTCAATATTATGAAGTTTTTATGTTTTACTTAGTGACCTCTTTTTTTTTTAACTTGAAAATTTCTTTTTACTATTTATTAATTAGGTAGTATATTAAATCGAAGATGTTTTCAAGTGCAAAGGAAAATACTGGAAAAAAAGTTATTGCTGCAAGCAAAAACTATCCGGGTAATAGATCTGATATAGGATGGAAACATGGGAGGGATGTTGATGGGAATGGCAAAAAAGTGAAGTGTAATTATTGTGGAAAAATTGTTAATGGGGGTATTTATAGATTCAAACATCATCTAGCATGCACTAAAATAGATGTTGAGGCTTGTGTCAATGTTCCTGACGAATTAAAGACCACAATACTGCAATTTGTTTATGATGCAAAATGTGCTTCATCTAAAAGGAAAAAAGTATGGGTTGATATCGGCGATGAAGATGATCAAGGTGCACATGCACAAGTGGAGTCTCAAAATTTAGAGAAAGGGTTGACGAATTTCTTGAGAAATACAAAAAATAACAACAAAGGGGTAGGCAACACACAATCAACCATTAATCATATGTTTCAGAGCAAAGAAAAAGAGAGACTTGAGGGAAGAGGCTTGTCAAAAAATAGGTCAATTTTTTTATACAAGTGCTATACCTTTTAATTGTATAAAAAATCCTGAATTTACAAAGATGTGTGAAGTTATAGGAAGATTTGGTCAATGATTTAAGCCTCCTTCTTATCATGAGATCAGAGAAAAATATTTAAACTTGGAATTAAAAAGCACACAGGCCTTGCTTGAGAACTTTAAGAATGAATGGACAACAATAGGTTGTTCCATAATGTCTGATGGGTGGACTGATAGAAACAGGCGTTCAATTTGCAATTTTCTAGTGAATAGTCCCAAAGGGACAGTATTTTTGTATTCATTAGATACTTCTGAGATTTCTAAGACAGCTGATAAAGTATTTGAGATATTTGACGAGGTTGTGGAGAAGGTAGGTTGTTAGTTCTCTATGGATTTTGATGATAACTGACAATTGTAAACACAAGTTGAAGTTTGTCTTTGGTAAGTTGAAAAGCTTACTGTCAAAGGCAAACTCGAGTTTTGGAAGCGAAACTCGAGTTTGGACTTGACAGAGAGTAGCTCAAATTTTCAAAGTAATGAAAACTCCAGTTTGCTTAGGCAAACTCGAGTTTCCAAGTCACAAAGAACACTCAAGCTTTTCACATCAAGGCAAACTCGAGTTTGGGTTTACAAACTCGAGTTTCTACCATACAAAGACACTTCAAATTTCCCGAAGAATGCAAAACTCCGCTTTTGATTTACAAACTCCAATTTTCAATTACCAAAAAGTTTGTAAAAGTTTTCTCTTATGAGGAAACTCGAGTTTGGGTTTTTCAAACTCGAGTTTTAGTCATACTGAGAGAACTCCCAAAGTTTTGAACTTGAGAAAACTCTAGTTTTCATTTCAAAACTCAAGTTTTCACCAAACGAGAGTTTGTCAAGTTTGTGAACTTGACCAAACTCGAGTTTGTGTTTTCCAAACTCGAGTTTGGGCTTGGCAGAGAGTCTAAATATTTTTCATCATTTGCAAACTCCAGTTTTCTTTTGGAAACTCAAGTTTGCACTAGCCAAGCATTTTCTAAGTTTTCCAAAGTTATGAGGAAACTCGAGTTTGTATTTGACAAAAAGTTTACATATTTTATTACTTTGAGAAAACTCAAGTTTGCATTTGAAAATTCCAGTTTCCACTTGACAAAGATTTTCAAAGGTTTCCAATTTTAAAGAGGAAACTCGAGTTTAGTTTTGGAAACTCGAGTTTGTGACTTATAGAGAGCTTTGCTCATTTCATCATTTTGGAAACTCAAGTTTGCAATTGGAAACTCCAGTTTTGAGCTTTTGGACTTAAACATGTTTTCACTATAAAAGTCCAAAACTCGAGTTTGGATAAACAAAACTCGAGTTTGTGTCGCTGGTTTTTGAAAATCAAATTGCACAAATTTGTGAAATCTTCATGATTAATTCCAATACTTTTTATCATCACTCATTACTATCCTAACTATGTTTAATCAGTTTGTTAGTGAGTTTTGATAATTGAATATTTCATACACTTCTTTTTATCTCTTGATTAATAATTTAGGACTCTTTAGTTAATAAATAATGGCTTTTATACTTATTTGGGCTTTGGGCCTTTTATTATATTTTAGCCATTTTTAATAATAAAATTCCAGTTTTATATTGCTTCACTATTCCTACCATAACTCTTGAACCAGACATTAGATTTGCCTCATTTTTGTTTCATATTTCAGATGATTCATAGAGCTACAATTCTTATGAAGACATGAAGGGCAAATTCGGACAAGAGGGCGGTCGATTTTGGAGCCAAGTCGGAATTTTTAATTGGGCTTGAATTTGTAATTAAAGCCCGTTTTTTATTATTTTCTGTTTTGGGCCGAATTGGATTGGAGCCCCATTTTCATTTTTCCATTTTAGGTTAAGTGTGGCGCGCAGCACAAACGGATTCTCATTCACGTTTTTAGACTTTGGTGGATCAAAATAGGAGTTTTCAAATTCTCTCAAGTGTTCTTCATGTTCTTCGTGTTCTTCATCTTTTCTTCTGCGTTTTGCTTAGCCATGCTCGGCTAAGTTTCTGTGGTTCACCTATGGATTGAGGGTTCCAAAATCCGAGAGGACATGCGCTTCATTCGGTAATCTGAATCGTCTCTGTTTATTTTAATCGGATCCGATTATAATTGCGGATTAGGTATTAGATTTAATACCTAGATTGATATCCCAAGGACATAGGTCGGACGAGGTTCTGTGAGAGCATTGTGCGATCGTACAGCGAGCTCGCCACGTGTTTGATCAAATGCTAGATGATCGTCTAGTCGAGGGAATATCTGGACAAACGCAGAGATCTCGGTTCGTCTAGAATCAATCATGAGTTTGGTTATTATATGTTTGTCCGATGAAGGTTATGGAATCCCAATTCTGGGTTAACTGTTTTTAATCGTTTTTAACCGTTTTAATCTGTTTCTGCATCTGCATATTTCGTTCTGTTTAGTTTAATTTCGTTTTCAATCTGTTTAAATCAAAAACCCCCAATTTGTTATTATTCTGTTTCACTGTTGCTGATTTAAACCCACTGCAAATTCCTTGAGAGAAACGACCCAGGTTACATTATACTGCAAATCTTTTTCTAATCTGGTATTTTGGGAGATCACGGCAAATCTCTGTCAAAATATGGCGCCGCTGCTGGGGAATTCGCATCGGTTTCATTAAGCAACAGTAGTTTTCGGTGGTTCGGGTGACTGACGAAAATTTTTCTAACCCGTATCACTCAAACCAGTCTTATTCACAAGGAATTGGGCATTTTAAACAAGAGTCACTCTCTTTGGGAGTGATGTCTGCCCTATTTTCCCCAAATTCCAATGTTTAGACCACTTTTTCGCCGTTTTAAGTTTCTATTTTGTGATTTCTACTAGGTCAATTTCTTTGGAGTATCTCCGAATGAGCTGAAATTTTTCCGGTGATAGAAAATGGCCTATCTCCGTGTGGTATGCTCCGTTTTGCCAAATTCCATCGTTTAGACCACTTTTTCATTTTTTTTTGAAGTTTTTTTATTTCATTTTTGGGTTCTCCAATGGTCTAGGAGTTGCCCCGTCCAAGTCTCATAAATTTTAAAAATCATTTGATACTTTTTTTTGACTTGTTTTGGTCAAATTCCAACATAGGTTTTAGCTTTTTGTGTTTTTGTTTATGTGTCATTTTAGTGTTTCCTACTTTTTACCACTTGTAGTGGCATTTTTGTAATTCTGATTTTCTGGTGGCATTTTCATAATTCTGATTTTCTGCAAATTCTTCCTTGTTGCATGAGTACTAGGAGTACTATTAATCCAGAAGACTTGTTGCCACTTGATCCTGAAATAAAAAGAACAATTCTTACTGCTAGAAGAATTGTTAGGCTAAGTCGTGGGCTTGATACTGAATTTGACATTGAACTTGAGTCTGATTGTGTCCATTCTGTTGATCTTGACTCTGATAGTACTTCTGATAGTCTTGTTGTTTTCATTGATTCTAGTAGCAATTTTGCTAACTCAGAAATTATGGCAGAAGAGCAAGTAGCTCGTCCCACTTTGAAAGAATTAGCTACCCCTGATGTGGGCAATCAGAATTTGTGTATTCAATATCCTGAACTTGTTGCTAACTTTGAATTAAAATCTGGTCTTATCCATTTGTTGCCCAAGTTTCATGGTCTTGCGGGTGAATGTCCTCACAGCATCTCAAGGAGTTCCATGTGGTATGCGACAATGAAACCTCAAGCAATTGATGAGGACCACATTAAGCCGAGAGCTTTTCCATTTTCCCTAGATGGCGTGGCTAAGGATTGGCTATACAATTTGCAACCGACATCTGTTGGGAGTTGGGATGATATGCAGAAGTTATTCCTAGTGAGGTTCTTTCCTTCCTCAAAAGCCATTGCTATTCAGAAGGAGATTACTAGTGTTAAACAAATCAATGGGGAGACCATGTATGAGTATTGGGAGAGGTTCAAGCGATTGTGTGCAAGCTGTCCACACCACCAGATTTCAGACCAACTCCTAATTACATATTTCTATTCCGGTTTGTTACCGATGGATAAAAGCTTCGTGGATGCATCCAGTGGTGGAGCTTTAGATGGCAAGACACCTGAAGAGGCCCGAGAGTTGATATCTACTATGGCTGCTAATTCTCAGCAATTTGGCACCAGGGCCAATGGTACTCCCGTTTACAGATTCAAACACCTCCGGTCCCAAAGCGATTCTCGAGATTGGAGAATAGAATTGATGATCTGACTTCCTTGTGAGGCGGTTGGCGGTGACCCAGACAAGACAATCTTCCCCTCCTCGGTTGGGTACTCATGTAGGTTCTCGTTTCGACCCTTGTCATTCTACGATTCTTGCCCTACTTTGCATGATCCCGCTTATCAAGACCGATGTCGGTAGCCGCAGTAGGTGTTTTTCCAGAAAGCCACAATACCGACGAGAATAATGCTTATTCTAATACATACAATCCGGGATGGAGAAATCACCCCAATTTTCGTTGGAACCGGAATCGAATCGAGTAACCAATATAAGCGCACTCGGAATTACCAACGAGACAAAGTACGGACCACGTAATTTCCAACGAAAGATCTGCACCTCCTTTGCCAAAGACCACTCTCCTCGACCGGCCATATGTGCACCTCCACAAAGGGCACAACAGCAGGCTAGTACCAGTAGTAGTGGTGGTTCCTCACTTGAAGATATGATTAAGCAATTTGCCACAAACTCTATACAGTTCAAACAGCAAACTGAAACTTCTATTCAGAGTTTGCAAACACAGATTGGCCAATTGGCAACATCACTGAATCAGCTTCAACCCTGGGATCCAACACTCTCCCTTCACAAACAATTCCTAATCCTAAAGGGAATGTGAGTGCTATCTCCCTTCGATCCGGCAAGCAATTGGAGGAACCTAAACCAGGTGTAGATGTGACTTCCACATCGAAAGAGAATCGAAAAATGTGAAGATTGACTCTAAAAAAAAAGGCAATGCAGCAAGGTGAAGAGGAAGACATTCCCATTCCTCTTCCTTTCCCTCGAGAGCCATTCGATCCAAGAAGTTGACAGACAAAGCACAAGAGAAGGATATACTTGAGACATTCGAAGAGTAGAGATCAAAATTCCTCTCTTAGATGCGCATCAAACAAATTCCTAAATATGCCAAGTTCCCGAAGGAGTTATGCACCAACAAGAGGCGGCCGAAGGGGAATGAACGAGTGAGTTTGAACCGAAATGTATCGGCCCTCATCCAAATTTACCATGCCTCGCAAGTGCAAGGATCCGGGGACGTTTTCTATCCCTTGCCTTATTGGTAATTACAAATTTGATGATTGCATGCTAGATTTAGGTGCTTCTATAAATGTCATGCTCCGCATCTATCTATAGATCTCTTGGTCTTGGTCCCTTGCGTCCAACTGGTGTTATTGTTCAATTAGCTAATAGGAGCAATGCCCATCCTTCGGTTTAGTTGAAGATGTATTAGTCAAAGTTAATGAATTGATATTCCTGCTGATTTTTACATCTTAGATATGGAGGATGAGTCTTCTATCGCAGATCACCAATCATTCTAGGGAGGCCTTTCATGAAAACTAGGACTAAGATAGATGTGTATTCTGGTACTCTTTCCATGGAGTTTGGTGATATTTCTGTGAATTTTAATATCTTTGATGCCATGAAACATCCTAGGGAAGAGCATTCTGTTTTCTATATTGATGTGATTGATGATGCTGTGGATGATGTTTTTGCTGATTGGTGTGCTGATTATCCTGATTTTTCATCTGAGAGTGATTCTGCCATTTGTACATGTGTCTTGATAATGAATGGTGCTGTTTGCACTCATTTGGTTAATGCTGCATTATTTGGTGATTCTGACTTGCTTGGTGATTCTGCATTACTTGTGGATTCTGATATTGATTCTGAGTTTGAGCTTCATCCGGATGTGCATCCTGATTTTGATGAACTTAACTCTGATTTTGATGAGCTGAATTCTGATGTTAACATTGAACCGTGTAGACATAGTTCTTCTGCTTCTTTGAATGTGGTTTCAGACATTTCCAGTGTGATGACATCCGAGTTGTTGCAACAACCACCCAAGCTTCTCCCATCTACTGAGCAACCACCCAAACTTGAGTTGAAATCCCTTCCAGATCACTTAAAATATGCATTTCTGGAGGTGGATGAACAGTTTCCAGTCATTGTGGCAAATAACCTTATGCCCGATCAAGAAGAGAAGGCTTGCTAAGCTTATTGAGGGCGAACAAGAAAGCCATTGGGTGACATTAGCGACATAGTTGGCATCAGCCCTTCCATGTGCATGCATCGAATTCTGTTGGAAGAGGACTCTAAAAGCGGTGAGGCAACCTCGAGACGCCTTAAACCCCTTATCCTTGATGTGGTGAAGAAGGAGATCACTAAGCTTCTACAAAGTGGTATCATCTATCCCATTTCGATAGCCGGTGGGTTAGCCCGGTCCGGTGGTTACTAAGAAATCCGAGTCACCGTCGTAGCCAATCAAAAGAATGAGCTCATTCCTACTTGAGTTCAGAATAGTTGGAGAGTTTGCATTGACTATAGGAGACTCAACCAAGCCACTCGCAAGGATCATTACCCCTTACCTTTCATTGATCAGATGTTAGAGCGATTGGTGGCAAGTCTCATTACGCTTCTGGATGGCTACTCCGGATACTTCCAAATCCATATTGCTCCCGAGGATCGGGGAGAAGACGACCTTCACATGCCCCTTTGGAACATATGCCTACCGAAGGATGCCTTTTGGCCTCTGCAATGCACCTGGCACCTTTCAGCGTTGTATGGTAAGCATTTTCTCTAAGTTTCTAGAGGACTGCATGGAGGTCTTTATGGATGATTTCACTTTGTATATGGGTCTCGATTTTGATGCATGCTTAGCTAATTTGTCTAGAGTTTTGCATAGGTGCATTGAGTCTAATCTTGTCTTGAATTATGAGAAGTGTCATTTTATGGTTGAGTCGGGTATAGTCTTGGGACACATAGTGTCTAGGAAAGTGATTGAGGTAGACCCTGCTAAGATAGATGTGATTACTGCTTTGCCTTACCCCGTATCTGTGCGGGAAGTTCGCTCTTTTCTTGGTCATGTAGGTTTCTATCGGCATTTCATTAGGGATTTCAGCAAGACTGCTCGACCCTTGTCCAACCTTCTGCATAAGGACACTGACTTTGTATTTGATGATGCTTGCAAGGCGGCCTTCAACCATTTGAAGCGTTGCCTGACTACAACCCCAGTGATCCAGCCCCCTGATTGGTGCATCCCCTTTGAGTTGATGTGTGATGCTTCCAACTATGCGGTGGGTGCTATCTTGGCACAACGGGTCGATAGAGCATCTCATGTGATTGCATATGCCTCTAAGACTTTGGATCCTGCCCAATCTAATTACACCACTACCGAAAAGGAGTTGTTGGCTATTGTATTTTCTTTTGATAAGTTTAGGTCATATCTGCTAGCTAGTAGAGTAATTGTTTTCTCTGACCATGCTGCTTTAAAGTTCCTTTTGAAAAAGGCAGATGCTAAGCCACGACTCATCTGGTGGATGCTATTGCTCCAAGATTTTGATGTTGAGATTCGAGACAGAAGCGTAGCACAAAACTGGGTAGGCCGACCACTCGAGTCGTATCACCATTCTTCCTCTCACCCCTCTTCTATTCGGATGATTTTCCGATGAGCGGCTTCTACAGCTGCAAGCTAAGCTTCCATGGTATGCTGATCTGGTTAACTACTTGGTAGTTGGTGTTTTGCCTGAAGATTCTACTAGGGCCCAAACCTTTAAATTAAAGAGTGAGTCTAAATATTATGTTTGGGATGACCCTTATCTGTGGAAATTTTGTAGTGACTAAGTAGTTAGGAGATGTGTGCCTGATCATGAGTTTCACTCTATATTACATTTTGCTCATGCTTCTGCCTATGGTGGTCACTTTGGACCCCAAAGAACTGCTAGGAAAGTGTTAGATAGTGGATTGTTTTGGCCTTCCTTGTTTCATGATTCCCATCTGTTTTGTAAGTCATGTGATAACTGTCAGAGAGCAGGGAGTATTTCGTGTAGGCATGAGATGCCCCAGAACCCTATATTGTTTTGTGAGATCTTTGATGTTTGGGGTATTGATTTTATGGGTCCATTTCCTGCTTCATATGGTTATACTTACATACTGCTGGCTATTGATTATGTCTCGAAATTGGTTGAGGCGAAAGCCACTCGGACTAATGATTCTTCTGTGGTAGTGGATTTTGTTAGGTCTAACATTTTCTGCAGGTTTGGCATTCCTAGAGCTATTATCAGTGACCAGGGCTCCTATTTTTGCAACCGAAGCATGGGTGCCTTGTTACGCAAGTATGGAGTGATTCACAAGGTCTCCACAAGATACCATCCTCGGACCAATGGTCAAGCCGAAGTCTCAAATAGAGAGATTAAGAAAATCCTTCAAAAGACCGTTAACTCTACCGGAAAGATTGGAGTAAGCGATTAGAGGATGCTTTGTGGGCATATCGCACCGCCTACAAGACTCCAATTGGGATGTCTCCTTATCGGCTTGTCTTTGGTAAGGCATGTCATCTTCCGGTTGAGTTAGAGCATCAAGCCTATTGGGCCATTAAGCAGTGTAACATGGATTTGGCTAAGTCTGGGATGAAACGGAAGCTGCAGTTGCAAGAGTTGGAAGAGCTTAGATTGGATGCCTATGAGAGTTCAAGGTTGTACAAGGAAACGACTAAGGCATTCCAAGATAAGCATATTCGAGGAAAGAATTTTCGTGGGCCGGAAAGTTCTTCCGTTTAACTCCCGTCCGAAGTTTATGCACGTAAGCTTCGATCTAAATGGGATGGCCCTTTTGAGATCACTAACATATTTCCATTTGGTGCTGTTGACCTATGTGATCCACCCACAGGGAGAACCTTTAAGGTCAATGGGCACCGCCTCAAGCAATTTCATTCGGGATCCCAGCAGCAGACTGAGGAAGCAGATATTCTCCTCATTGATGCCACTTATCCTCCTTAAACCCTTGGGGAGTATTCTTCTTTCTTCTCCCTCTATCTCTTTTATTTGTTTTCCTTTTTCTACTTTGCTTTTTTAAAATAAATACAGTCTCTCTTTCTATGATTGCTACATATTATGAACTTGGACATTTTGGTTTTAATGGATCGTTCTGTTTGGTCTACAATTCCTGACTCTTCGATTGCATGTCTTGGTAGTTGATTTGATGATGTTGATTGCCTAAGTTGGTATTGACCTTGTGAGGTTTTGGGCCTGCTTGAATGGAATTCATCTTTTACCATTCTTTCTTTCATGTGTGCATTTGCTCCTGATTTGTGTTCTCTAGAACTTGCTCCTTTTCTTTTTGAAACTACATTTTTCACCTACATGCATAAATATGATGGAAGCTTGTTTTCTTTCTTTTATTTTCCCCACTTTGGCCAAATAGCTTTCCCTTGCATTATGTTTCCTTTGCTAGCCCATTTGTGCCTTTTCGACTCATTCTTTTCTAAGCCACATTACAAGCCTAAGCGTAAAACCATTTTATTCCGCACCTTGGAAATTTATTGAGCATTGGTTTCACCTTGGTTTTGTGTTTAAGTGTGGGGGTTGCTCAGGAGTGCAACAGTTTAAGTGTGGGGGGAGATATTTGATTTTGTCATTGTGATTATGTATATAGTTCTTCAAAACAAAACAAAAAACCAAAAAGGAAAAAAAAAAGGAAAAAGAAAAGAAAGAAAAGCAGAAAAAGAAAAGAAAGAAAAGCAGAAAAAGAAAAGAAAAGAAGGAAAGAAAGAAAGAAAGAAAGAAATACAAAGAAAGAAAGGAGATATATGAGTAAAATAAAAGTTTTTATACATAGAGAATGATTGTGTTAATCGGTGCTCTTTTTAATTTCTTTGGTGCTTAGCCTCTCATTCCATACTATATTACCTACCTTCACCCTAACCCCATTACAACCTTTAATAATAAGCTCTCTTGATTTGTGCATGCATGTGTTATGAGTAGTGGAGACGTAGAAATTGAGCAAGCTTATGGTAGAACAATTTTCTTGAGTAGAATTTGAGCGATACACTTATTTACCTTAAACACTTGAGAGATTGATTGATTGAGCGCATCATTTGAGAGACCATCTTTTGTGATTAGCATCATTGATTGAGATTACCATGAATTGTAATTTGAGATGAAGGGATTTTGGTCTTGATTGATTGGTCTTTTGGAGCTTTGTGTCCCTTGTTCAATTTTTGTATTGTTAGCAATTGTTAGAAAAGAAGAGTTCCTCCTTTAGTTCTTTTTCTCGAATTTTGCTCGGAGTGCAAAAAGATAAGTGTGGGAGAATTTGATAATTGAATATTTCATACACTTCTTTTTATCTCTTGATTAATAATTTAGGACTCTTTAGTTAATAAATAATGGCTTTTATACTTATTTGGGCTTTGGGCCTTTTTTATATTTTAGCCATTTTTAATAATAAAATTCCAGTTTTATATTGCTTCACTATTCCTACCATAACTCTTGAACCAGACATCGGATTTGCCTCATTTTTATTTCTTATTTCAGATGATTCAGAGAGCTACAATTCTTATGAAGACATGAAGGGCAAATTCGGACAAGAGGGCGGTCGATTTTGGAGCCGAAGTCGGAATTTTTAATTGGGCTTGAATTTGTAATTAAAGCCTGTTTTTTTTCCTGTTTTGGGCCTGAATTGGATTGGAGCCCCATTTTCATTTTTCCATTTTAGGTTAAGTGTGGCGGCACCACAAACAGATTCTCATTCACGTTTTTAGACTTTGGTGGATCAAAATAGGAGTTTTCAAATTCTCTCGAAGTGTTCTTCATGTTCTTCGTGTTCTTCATCTTTTCTTCTTCTTTGTTTTGCTTAGCCATGCTCGGCTAAGTTTCGTGGTTCACCTATGGATTGAGGGTTCCACAAATCCAGGGACATGCGCTTCATTCGGTAATCTGGAATCGTCTGCGTTTATTTTAATCGGATCCGATTATAATTGCGGATTAGGTATTAGATTTAATACCTAGATTGATATCCCAAGGACATAGGTCGGACGGGGTTCTGTGAGAGCATTGTGCGATCGAACAGCGAGCTTGCCACGTGTTTGATCAAATGCTAGACGATCGTCTAGTCGAGGGAATATCCGGACAAACGCAGATCTCGGTTAGTCGAATCAATCATGAGTTTGGTTATTATATGTTTGTTCGATGAAGGTTATGGAATCCCACTTCGGGTTAACTGTTTTTAATCGTTTTTAACCGTTTTAATCTGTTTCGCATCTCGCATATTTCGTTCTTTTAGTTTAATTTCGTTTTCAATCTGTTTAAATCACAAACCCCAATTTGTTATTATTCTCCGTTTCAATGTTGCTGATTTAAACCCACTTTGCAAATTCCTTGAGAGAAACGACCCAGGTTACATTATACTGCAAATCTTTTTCTAATCTGGTATTTTGGGAGATCACGGCAAATCTCTGTCAAGTTTCAGATGATTTAGAGGATGTTAAATGAAGATTTGAACAAAAGCAAAAAGTGACGGCATCACATTAAATGCAAAGTTTAGAAAACTTGCATCCTTTTGTACAATCATTCTACACATGTTGCAAAGGGATTAATGTCTCCTTTCCCTAAGCAGTATCTGCTCTTCCAACGGATCTATTACAAGGGAAGTCAACACTAATCCTTTAGACAAAAGGAATTAACTGAAGAGTAGAGAGAGAAGACACCAAAGTACCTCCAACATCTAGATTAATGCACCAACGGTTATAATGGAAATTGCAACGGTCATTTAATGCTCTCTTTGTATAAATAGAGTGGCATTCAATCCTTCTCACCAACCAATATGCAGAAAACGAATTGTATTCAAGTTTACCAACTACTCTTTCAGTTTTCACTTGTAAAGTATCTTTTGATACATTGATCTTTAGTGATTATATTTATCCACTCTTAGAGAGAGTTCATTTATTGTAAATCATTTCATTGTAAGAATCTCAAGTCAGGGGACTTGGATATTGGGATATTAATTGCAAGTTGTAAGGGGGAGTAAGTTCTAATGAGAGAATTACTCTTGAGTTACAGAGGGTGTAATCAATTGAGATAGTGAAAATCCCAGTGAGTCTGGGGACTGGACGTAGGTCAAGATGTTGAACCGAACCAGTATAAATCCTTGTGTCTTGCTCTTCTTCCCTATACTCTGCTTAGCTCTATTTTAGTGTTAAAAAACAGAGCACTTAGGAAAGATTTTTAAAATCCCCAATTCACCCCCCTCTTGGTGATTAAGCTCAACTTTCATAGGTGAAAAAAATGTGGTGCAGAAATAACCAACAATGCTGCAAATTATAAAGCAGCTGGGCAAAAATTAATGGAGAAAAGAAAACATTTGTATTGGACTCCATGTGCAGCCCATTGTATTGACTTAATGTTGGAGGACTTTGACAAAAAAAATTATATTGCACAAGGAAACTATTAGCAGGGGTAGAAAAATCACAACATATATTTACGCAAGATCATTGCTCATTAGCCTTTTGAGAGAATACATGAATGGAAAAGATTTAATTAGGCCTGTTGCAACTCGATTTGCCACTACATATTTGACTTTGTCTTGTCTAAATGAGCATAGAGCACCCCTGGTAAATTTGTTTAATTCTCAACATTGGAAGGATAGCAAATTTTCATCTACTAAAGATGGAAAAGAAGTAGCAAAAAGTGTTATGGACAATAATTTGTGGAAGAATATTGTGACATGCCTTAAAGGTGTTGTCCTCTTGTTAAAGTTCTTCGCTTAGTAGATTCAGAAGAGAAGCCAGCTATGAGATTCATATATGAAGCTATGGAAAGTGCGAAGGAAAAGATCAAAGAAAATTTTAATAGTGTTAAAAAAAAGGCAAGTATTAAATTAAATTTTTGTACTTAATTTTATTATGCAAGTTTTACGTTTTTAATAATTTGAAAAAAAAATTGGTGGAATGACTTTTTTTTATTGACTGTGATTTGTGATAGTTATGAGCTTATATGGAATATAATTGACGAAAGGTGGGAAGCTCAACTACATAAGCCTTTACATGCAGCAACATACTACCTCAATCCTCATTTCCATTATGACACTAATTTTAAGCCTCATTATATGATCAAACAAGGGTTATATGATTGTTTGTCAAGGATGGTTGGGGATCAAGATGAGCTTAACAAAATTGAGTTTCAATTGACTGACTTTCATAATAAAAGAGATATGTTTGGGCGTGAAACTGCACAAGCATTAAGAAAAAAACTACCTCTAGCAGAATGGTGGGATTCTTATGAAGATGGATGTCCATAACTTAAAAGAATTGCAATTCGTATTCTTAGCTTATGTTGCAGCTCTTCTAACTGTGAACGTAATTGGAGTGCTTTTGAGATGGTAAGATTTCTTCTTCTTCTTTTTTTTTTTTAAAAAGTAACTTTTTTGAATGTTAGAATGATACTGGAAAAAAAATCTTCAATTTTTTTGTACATTCATACCAAAAAAAAAAGAAGAAACCGTTTGCATCAAAAAAAGATGAATGATTTGGCATTTGTCATATGCAATTTGAAACTCACAAGGAAGCAAAAGAGTAGAGCTTTCAATTATGATTTTGATGATATATATTCTGATGATGAATGGATTACTGAAGGAAGGATTGATGGAGACTATGTGGAGGAAGAGGATGATGAGGTTCTTCAACCTCATGAAATTGATGAGAATATGGCTAATCCATTATTTGGTGTTGACCTTAATGCTGATTTTAACATTGAAGATGTTAGGGTAAATTATAATGATACTGATGACGCAGGAGATACAAATGGAGATCATAATGGTGAAGGTGAAGAATTTGAAGACAATGGAGATAATGATAATCCAACATTTGATTATCTTTGTTAAATTTATAATTAGTTTTATTTAATTATGTTTAGTGATTTTATATTAGAACATGAATTTTGTATAAATTTTTATGTTAAGTATGATAAATTATGGATGTTAATGAATTTAATTTCAGTTATTTAGATTTCAAATATATTTAAACCAAATTGTTGTCATTTTTAGTATTTCAATTATTTTATCATATAATTTTAATTGTTATTTATTAATATAGGTAAACTCTTGCGAGTTTACGTTTTCGAGTTTACATCCCTTTCACGAGTTTGCTTAAACTCACGAGTTTGACAACCTTGCTTTCAACTCGATAAAAGGTGTTGCCTCTAGTCAAATATTTGTTGCCTCTAGTCACCATGACTCAAGGCATATCATGATGACTCAAGGCAATTCTTCCAAATACTCTTTAACGTGATAAACCTTTTTGCCTCTAGTCAAAAAGTTATTTGCCTTTAGTCACTGTGACTCAAGGCATGACATGATGACTCAAGGCAAGGTTTGATTTCTCTACCTCCCAAACGTTCGTGTTTGTCTCGAGGTAGTAAGTCTGTTGCCTCTAGGCAACCTATTTTTTATTAGAGTCATATTTCTCTGTTTTTTCAAATCTCCGTCTCCGGAAATCTAAATTAATTGATTGTGATTTTATTTCTTAATAACATCACTCATTACTATTCCTAATTGATTTTAATCAGTTTGTTAATGAGTTTCAGATGATTATGTTATGAATTAACATCAAATTGAGATAAAGCAATTTGTGTGTCAGACAACATTAAATGCTACATCAGAAAACAGAGGAAAGCTTCTGAGTCTAACTGATAGTTTTAACACTCTAACGAAAAGCTTGAATCTTTACAACGACCATTAATACAACACTCAAGACGGAGCATTAACGAAGTCAATGTTAAACATTCTTTGATTAAAGTTGGTTTAGAACTTAATGAGCAAAAAGCAACAAAAGCTTCAATGTCTACTTCCAAAAAATCTCCAACGGTCGAATGCTCGCAATGGTCGAAACACAAATGTGCCTATAAATTGTGAAGTCTTCAAACCAAAAGGAGTGACGATTGATGAATGATTCGACGAAGCCAATGAAATGATTTTACTACTTCATCGTCGATATGTCAATAACTCATACACTCTCTGTTTCTCAATATTTCTATAGTTTACAGTAGCGAGTGAGATGAACGATTATGTACTTCAGTGTTAATCATATTCACTTCTAAGAGAGAAGATTCATTGTAATAATTTTATCTGAGAGTTACTCAAGATTGGGTGATCTTGAATGGGAAACCGATTGTATCCTTACAGTGTGTAAGGGGGAGTATCTCGGTGAGAGATTCAGCTTCACAAGTGCCTGGGTGAATGATGAAGACCTTTTATCATTAGCCTTGGGGTCCACAATCAACAATTAACCAAGGATTGCATATAGGCAAACCTAGGATCGTTCTCTCTTTTCGAGGAGCTTTTTATTGAATCCTAAGTAATCTAGATGTCATGCAAATGAAATAAAAACAAGGGGGATTGGGTTTTGATGGAATTAGAATAGAAATTGAAGACGAGAATGAAAATGAGAGATTAATCAAATGAAAAACGATCAACTCGAATGGGATTCCAAGACCTTCCATCACCGGACAAAGAAATAGAATAACGTAACTGTGATTGATTCTAAACAAACCGAAATCTCGCATTTGTCCGAAGCTCCCTCGACTAGACAATCGCCTAGCATATGATCGAACATGTGGCGAGCTCGTTGTGCAATCGTACAACGTTCTCGTAACCGGTCCGACCTAAGTCCTTGGGATTTCAATCTGGATATTAAATCTAACATCCAATCTGTTTCTAAACTCGAATCCGATTAAAGTAAACGAAACAAGTCGTTATCGATTGAAGCATAAGTCCTCCGGATGACACCATGGAATCCTCAACTCATGGGTCGATCACAAAAACTTAGCCAAGCATGGCTATGTAAGATGAAAATGTAGAAATAAAGATGTTCATCATGACCACGAAGAACATGAACAAGTTCATCATGAACATGAAGAACACAAAGAACAATTAAAGAAAATGAAAGCTTCTATTCCAATATAAAAGTAAATATCAAAAACATAATGAACGAATAAAGGAAAAAGATGAAGAACATAAAATCAAAATAAAATAATTAAAAGGAAAGATTAAAACTAAGCCATACCAAGTAGGAGGCAAGAAATTAAAGACAAGAATTAAAGACAATACATGAAACTAATAAAGCAAAACTAAGCCATCCCAAGTAGGAGGCAAGAAATAAAAGAAGGAACTTAGAATGGGAGAGATCTTGGTCTCTTCAAGGTGTGTGTTGCTCTTGAAAACATCCATGTATTTATAGGAAAATTGGAAGAACTATTGAGCCATACTTTTTGACTTTTGCACCTCCAAAAACGCGTCAACTTTCCAGCGTATGTTACACCATTAAATCGGTGGAGTTGGACCAAGCTGTCTTCATAAGAAATGTAGATCTGGATGGCAGCTGTCTAGTCGTTCAAACCGCACCGAATTTGGAGTTCTGTAGCTCAAGATATGGATCAAACACCGAACGTTGTTCCGGAGCCCAGTTCAGCGCCCCTGTTCCGTATTCCAGGCTCAATTTGGTCCTTTAAACATTTGATTTAGCTTTTGGGCTCTTCATATGGTTTGTAGATCTTCATTTTATCTTTCTGAAAATATAAATTGCAGAGCCATTGGATCTCTAAATCTCAAGTTATACCCAAAATACCGAACAGTGTTCACTACCCAATTGTAGTAAGAATATGACTCAAGTTCAATTTTGAATCCAAACTCAAGATGTGATCAAGATTAATGCAAATAAAGTCTAAAAACTCATTATGAAGATGAAATCATATATTTAACTAATTGATCCATTAAAGCATGATAATGAAAGAGTTTTTAGCTTCTTTT
The DNA here is from genome assembly GCA_019022615.1 of Acacia melanoxylon. NCBI lineage: Eukaryota > Viridiplantae > Streptophyta > Magnoliopsida > Fabales > Fabaceae > Acacia > Acacia melanoxylon. The sequence goes on along the minus strand of JAFJYJ010000020.1, from coordinate 8,844,021 downwards.
TTGCATTTAAAATAATATGAATTCAAAGATTATCAAACTCCCCACACTTATCCTTTTTGCACTCCCGAGCAAAATTAAAAGATAAAAAAAAAAAAAAAAAATTCTCTTTTCTAACAATTGCTGAAATTTCAAAACTTAGCAAAGATCACAAAAGCTTCAAAAGATCAACCAATCAAGACAGAAATCTCTTCATCTCAAATTACTAATCATGGCAATGTCATTCAATGATGCTAATCACACAAGATAGTCTCTCAAGGGATGCCCTTAATCAATCTCTCAAGTGTATATGGTTAATAAGTGTATCGCTCAAATTCTACTCAATGAAACTGTTCTACCATAAGCTTGCTCAAGTTCTACTTCTCCACCACTTGTAACACATGCTTGCAAAAATCAAGAGGACTTATTTTTAAGGTTGTAATGGGGCTAGGATAAGGGTAGGTAATAGTATGGAAATGAAAGGTTAAACACCCAAGAACTTTAAAAGAGTAACAATATAAAACCACTCAAATAACATTTTTTTTTCTTTTTCTCTTTTTTTTTTTGTTAAACAATAAATGCCTCTCTTTTTTTCTTTTTTCTTCTTTTTTTTTCTTTTACAATAAATGCCAAACGATGAATGACATATAATCAAATACTTCCCCCACACTTAAAATGTTGCACTCCTGGGCAACCCCCACACTTAACCACAAAACCAATGCGCAATTAATTTCCAAGGTGCGGAATAAAATGGTGTGACATTTAGGCTAGTAATGTGGCTTTGAAAGGAATGAGTCAAAAAGGCACAAAGGGCTAACAAAGGAGATATAATGCAAGGGAAAGGCTATTTGGTCAGAGTGAGGAAATAAAAGAAAGAAAACAAGCCTCCATCATATTTATGCATGCAAATGAAAAATGTAGTTTTGAAAAGAATGAGAGCAAATTCTAGAGAACATAAATCATGAGCAGATGCACACAAGAAAGAAAGAATGGTAAAAGATGAGTTCCATTCATGTAGGCCCAAGATCTCACAAAGGAAAATACCAAATCATGCAATTAGCATCACATAATTAACAACCAAGATATTATAATCCAAGAGTCCAAAATTTCAATCTAAATAGAATGATCCATCAAAACCAAAATGTCCAAGTTCATAATATGGAGCAATCATAGAAGGAGAAAATGTTTTTTTTTTCAAAATGATTTTTTTTTTTTTTTTTTTGCATTTTCTCATTTAAAAATAAAACAATAATCAAAAGGATTCAAAATATATTTTTCCTCCTTTTTATTCTACTTAATAAACTACATTATTTTTACTTTTGCTTTCGGAATATGTCCCTCCCCCACACTTATCTTCCTCGTACAACAATTAAGCCCAAGTAATCATATGAATTAGGAAGAAAATAAGTAAGGAAAGAGACAACCTTTGTTAGAGTATCTTGAGTCGCTTGAAGAAGAAGTTCTTATCTCCGATGTGAATCATGAATTTTTCCCTTGGAACATCTTCTCCCACATTGAATTTCCTTGGTGGAGGTGGCTTAGGATCTATTGGAAGAGGTCCAAGAATGTACGGTGGTTGTTGGTTCCATCGACAACCTTTCCAAGAATGTGCCTGCAAATAAGACAAGCAAATAGCAAAAGTATCCCATCCAAATATAGAGACATAGAGAGATTTCAAATGAATTAAGGGCATGTTAAGTTCCAAACTCTCCAAGTAACTATCACATCCAAGGAAATCAATGATACTCCCATCAGTAGGAGTCAAGCAACCGGTTACATTGTGAAAATTCTCCGGTGTTTGCAAAATGGAAGGTGTGGAATCCAACTTAGTGTTGGAGTACATCATATCATCATTGCAATCACAAGAGATGGAAGGCAAAAGAGTGGAAGAAAGAAGAGAATTTTTCAAATCATTACCACCGCAGTGTTTAAAGATTCAAAACAATTATTTTTCTTTTCCAAGTCGTGGTAAATCACAAGAAAGCACTTGTTGGAAAGATTCACCAACCTGTAGAATTTTATCAATCAAAATTTCAGAATCTTTGTCTCCAACAAGACTACAAGAAAATAATTCAATGGGGATTTTATGCATTTGGCATTCTAAGCTATGATCTTTCTCACTCACATCAACAACAGAATCCATAATCAAAGCAGAATCACTGATCGATTCAAAATCACCGTATAATGCATCATTAATCTCAGTGCAAATAGGACAAAATTCATTATTAGAACAGGCACAATTAACGAGTCACTCATAGATGCAAAATCGGGATAATCAAAGACATACAATTCAGCAAGAACATCATCAACAACATTGGTATCCATGCTTGATTCAATCTTTTCAAACTTGACATGCTTACTATCATCAATAGTACAAGAGGGTGCATTCTGATTAATGGTAGATTCAACCACTTCACTAAATGCTTTCTTTTGAAGCTCAACAAGTAAATGACATTTTTCATGATAACAATCTATACACATTTGATATTCCTCACAAGAGCATGAAAATATGTCATTCCATTTATCACATTCATCCATAGTACTATGAAGAGAAGCATTTTCATCGTTAAAGCATCACATGAAGAAATAGGAACACACTCATCAACAAGTACAGTCAAATCACTACTACTAAATCCAATTGGTTGAGCAATTGCATTTTCAAAAATTGAGGATTCAATAATAATTTCCTCATCCACCTCTTTATCACTCAAATCATGAATTGCTTCGTTAGCCAAAGTAGTAGGAGAGTCTACTTCTATAAGGATAAGATCATTACCAAAATGAGAGAAGACTCTTCAATGTACTTTTGTACTTGCTTCACTTCTTGTGCATGTGTGACCATGAGAGAAGGATTTCCTTGAAAATTCATTTTCAACATTTGTGTTTGCTGCTCAATTTCTTTTCCTAATCTCTCATACCTTTCCGCTTGGTGTTCCATTCTTCTAAAAATAGAGTCCATTTGTTGATGAAAGTCGTCCTTATGTGACCACTCCTCATTTACGGCCCAAGCCGTTTGATTTTGGAAATCTCCAATGACTTCATGATTGAAGGGTTCTTGGTTGGGCACACATGGTTGATAATGATGTTCATAAGGTGGATCAACTGGGTATAAGGATTCATGAGATGGATGGCATGGTATGGAAGTGGGATGAAATGAAGGATGGTATGGTAAGTGAGAGTGTTGATGATATTGTTGGAATGGAGGATGTTGGTAAGGCTCATGATATTGGTGGTGGAATAAGCCATCACATTCTTGATTGCCTACAAAAGAGTGAGAATTGAAAGGTAGTTCATGATTATCATAAAACCAAGCCATGAAAGTTTAATGCAATTATTTCCCAGTGAATTACAAGATAACAATCTAACTATAAAAAAAAAAGAATATAATAAAAATGCAAGTGTAAAAGAAAAGAAGGAGGTTTTTTTTTTTTTTTTTTAAAAGATGCAAGTATGCTATGAATTAACTTGGAGACATGGTGAAATCAAACAAGTAAACTCAAGATCATATTGAATTTGATACAAACACACCACACGTAAGCTACCAAGTCAAGACAATGCAATAATGCAATGAATGCTATACAAGCTACTTAAATGCAAAAACCCCCGAACTATATGCAATGAAAAAAAAATGAAAAATTAACAAGCATCACACGAGAAACCCCTTGTCAAAAGTCAATTTGACAATTAGATTACCTAGGGAGCCAATTACTTAGCTCCCAAGAAACGGCCATTTGATGAAGACCTTTTATCATTAGCCTTGGGGTCCACAATCAACAATTAACCAAGGATTGCGTATAGGCAAACCTAGGATCGTTCTCTCTTTTCGAGGAGCTTTTTATTGAATCCTAAGTAATCTAGATGTCATGCAAATGAAATAAAAACAAGGGGGGATTGGGTTTTGATGGAATTAGAATAGAAATTGAAGACGAATGAAAATGAGAGATTAATCAAATGAAAAACGATCAACTCGAATTGGGATTCCAAGACCTTCCATCACCGGACAAAGAAATAGAATAACGTAACACCGTGATTGATTCTAAACAAACCGAAATCTCTCGCATTTGTCCGGAAGCTCCCTCGACTAGACAATCGCCTAGCATATGATCGAACATGTGGCGAGCTCATTTTGTGCAATCGTACAACGTTCTCGTAACTCGGTCCGACCTAAGTCCTTGGGATTTCAATCTGGATATTAAATCTAACATCCAACTGCTTTCTAAACTCGAATCCGATTAAAGTAAACAAAACAAGTCGATTATCGATTGAAGCATAAGTCCTCCGGATGACACCATGGAATCCTCAACTCATGGGTCGATCACAAAAACTTAGCCAAGCATGGCTATGTAAGATGAAAATGTAGAAATAAAGATGTTCATCATGACCACGAAGAACATGAACAAGTTCATCATGAACATGAAGAACACAAAGAACAATTAAAGAAAATGAAAGCTTCTATTCCAATATAAAAGTAAATATCAAAAACATAATGAACGAATAAAGGAAAAAGATGAAGAACATAAAATCAAAATAAAATAATTAAAAGGAAAGATTAAAACTAAGCCATACCAAGTAGGAGGCAAGAAATTAAAGACAAGAATTAAAGACAATACATGAAACTAATAAAGCAAAACTAAGCCATCCCAAGTAGGAGGCAAGAAATAAAAGAAGGAACTTAGAATGGGAGAGATCTTGGTCTCTTCAAGGTGTGTGTTGCTCTTGAAAACATCCATGTATTTATAGGAAAATTGGAAGAACTATTGAGCCATACTTTTTGACTTTTGCACCTCCAAAAACGCGTCAACTTTCCAGCGTGTGTTACACCATTAAATCGGTGGAGTTGGACCAATCTGTCTTCATAAGAAATGTAGATCTGGATGGCAGCTGTCTAGTCGTTCAAACCGCACCGAATTTGGAGTTCTGTAGCTCAAGATATGGATCAAACACCGAACGTTGTTCCGGAGCCCAGTTCAGCGCCCCTGTTCCGTATTCCAGGCTCAATTTGGTCCTTTAAACATTTGATTTAGCTTTTGGGCTCTTCATATGGTTTGTAGATCTTCATTTTATCTTTCTGAAAATATAAATTGCAGAGCCATTGGATCTCTAAATCTCAAGTTATACCCAAAATACCGAACAGTGTTCACTACCCAATTGTAGTAAGAATATGACTCAAGTTCAATTTTGAATCCAAACTCAAGATGTGATCAAGATTAATGCAAATAAAGTCTAAAAACTCATTATGAAGATGAAATCATATATTTAACTAATTGATCCATTAAAGCATGATAATGAAAGAGTTTTTAGCTTCTTTTTTGCATTTAAAATAATATGAATTCAAAGATTATCAGTGAACTTGTCGGATTGTATAGGCTTCTCTTGTGCTCGGATTAAACAAGAGGATAATGGATTGAAAATCTCAAGTGGAGCTTGGGGACTGGACGTAGGTTAAGGATTGGGCTGAACCAGTATAAATCACAGTTTGCATATTCTCTTCCCTTATCTCTTATATTTCCAATATATATTTATTTGAATATCTAACTGTTGATTTAGAAGACGCAAAAAGATTTTCAAAGTTCCAAGTTTTTAATCTTCACCCAATTCACCCCCCTCTTGGGTTCAGCCGGTTCTTACACCTGGTTCATAAAAGCTACTCGACGATGAAGAAGAAATCCCTAGGCCGGGACGACATGAGCCTAGGATGTTATCGGCTAAGATATCTTGACCAATTGCGATATATTGGGAACTCAAGGCAATGCATTCCCAGCATGGTCCGACATACCCCTCCGGAAGGGAACCTGGCATTAAACTAGAAGTACCCTCCTAGAAGGTAATGGGTGAGGCAGGGATAACATAAGTCTTATCACGGACCCCGGCTGACGATACAACTTGAGATGAACCCTCGCTCCGGACCCTATCCACGGTACGTCGAGATCCCCTCGTACTCCCTCTACCCGGCCCCCTACGAAGCAAGACAGCTTGTCTTTGCTCCTCAGTAAGGGGAGTGCCCCATAACCAAAATCAGTTCTAGGACGAGCTCTATGAAAGGACTCATCTTCTTCTAGAGTTATGACATCTTGATTCAAGGAGGGCAAAGGGTTAATCCTATCCATGACTACCAGAACTCAACACACCCATGTTGCTCGACTGGGGAAATAAGAACACACAGGCAATTTTCTAAATGTGTGATGAAGATGGTAAGACTCAAAAGCATGGGTATACACTCATGTATGAAAAGAGAAGGTTACCTAGAAGCTGATGCTAAAGTACAACCCAGAAACCAAACCCCTTCACAAGGACAAGGATAAACGCAAAACAAAACAAACAAATCACACCAAGCACACAAGTTGCCAAGCAGATACGGAGGAAGGGTAAATAAACCACGAAAGTACCTGATTATATGAAGGATGAAGAGGTCTCGAATGATGAACGGTGAATCGTAAAGGAGGAGGTTCGTCGAGGGAGTAAGAGGACTCTGGGAAGTTTGCCAGGAGTTGAATGCAAAAAGTATGACGAATAGAGGGAAATGCGATTGCATAAACGTGTGAATTCAAAAGGTCCAAGGAAAAAGAGAAAAGTCGCCTAAAAAAGGCGTATATGGCGTGCGTGACATGATGGGTGCATTTAATGCACACAGTGTGCGCATTTAATGCGCGCAGATATCGCGAACGGCAAGGAGTGGCGGTTGTGGCTTGTGGCAGTCAAGGGTTGCCAACTAGCAGCTAGTCATGATAATGTGGGAAGAGGAAACGGAAGCCGTCACAGGTCCACCTCGAACACCCCATTGCTACCTCGGCTTCTTGAGCCCCCGCTGCCACATGGCGATTCCAACACAAGCAAGCTCACGCGGTAGGGGTAACAAGCCAAGCGGCTCGGCTCCTGTTCTTGATAGTTCGAATAGGGGTAACGCTCGATAGTACCACATTTAAACCCCAAAAGTCTTTTACACGGCGAATGCGAACAATCATAAACCGAAGTCGACTCCGAAGCAAGTCAACCGAGAACGCCCAACAGGGAGCAAGTCACGATTGAAGCACAGACAAACTAGAAGTTCGATCTCGCTCCAGCTCGGACTAAAGACAAATTTGAAGTGACACGGACATAGGATCAATACATCCCGGCAGTCCAGAGACCTGAACTACCGGATTGAGGCAACTGTTACGGACCTATATTGGCCCATTTATGGGAAGGCCCAGCAAGGGGCAACCTACGCTAGGATCTACCCATAATAAAGGAAGATCATAACCAACCTATAATCAAGGCTAACATCAGAGAGGATCTCAACCAAGAAAATCGATCTAGATATAACCGCTAAGATACACAAGACCCATGGGCCTTAACCTTAAGGTACACACTATAAATAGGAGGTAAATCCTCAAGTATGGACTAACTCTGTGTTTTGATGATAACTGACAATTGTAAACACAAGTTGAAGTTTGTCTTTGTTAAGTTGAAAAATTTACTATCAAAGGAAAACTCGAGTATTGGTCTCAATACTCGAGTATTGACTTTGACAGAGAGTAGCTCAATTTTATTAAACAAAGCAATACTCAAGTTTCCATTGGAAACTCAAGTATTGAACTTACAGAAAGCACTCCAAGTTTTTCACCCTGAGCCAAACTCGAGTATCGGTTTGAATACTCGAGTATCCATCATACAGAGACTCTTTCAATATTTCCTAAAGTTTTCAAAACTCAAGTATTGGTCATACAGAGAGTCACCAAAGTTTTCAACTTGTGAAAACTCGAGTATGGGTCTGGATACTCGAGTATAGGAATAACAGAAAGTTTTCATGTTTTACACATGTTTCTGAAAACTCAAGTATTGACTTGGCATAGATTTCTCAAAGTTTTCAAAATCTCTGAATACTCGAGTATGGATTTAGATACTCGAGTTTCGCCATCTGAGAGCTTTACTCCTTTTTCAATGATTTGGAAACTCAAGTATTGAAATGAAAACTCTAGTATTGAGGTTTTGACTTAAACTTATTTTCATATCAAAAGTCCAAAACTCGAGTTTGGATTTGGAAACTCGAGTTTTGTTCCTATTCAAAGATATGGTCCAAAGCTCAAAATCACGACATTCCTCTCTGGAAGAAGAATACTCGAGTATGATCATGGATACTCAAGTATTGATATTAGTGTACAGTGACAAACTCAAGTATTGAAGAACATACTCGAGTATGAGTTGCAAAGTTTGAAAATCAAATCTGACGAATTTGTGAAACCTTCTTGTTTGATCTTAATACTTCACCTCTACATTCACTACTATTCTTAACTATGTTTAATCAGTTTGTTAGTGAGTTACAGATGGTTTAGAGGACATTAAATGAAGATTTAAACAAAAGCAAAAAGTGATGTCGAACATTAAATACAAAGTCCGAAACTTGCATCCTTTTGAGCCATCATTCTCTACACGTTGGAAAGGGATTAATGTCTCGCTTTCCTAAGCAAAGAGCTGCTCTTCCAACGGATCTATTACAAGGAAAGTCAACACTAATCCTCTGGACAAAAGGAATTAACTGAAGAGTAGAAAGAGAAGACACCAAAGTGCCTCCAACAGCTAGATTAGTACACCAACGGTTATAATGGAGTTAGCAACGGTTATTTAATGCTCTCTTAGTATAAATAGAGCAGCATTCAATTCTTCTCAACAACACATATGCTGAAAACGAATTGCATTCAAGTTTGCTAACTACTCTTTCAGTTTTCATTTGTAAAGATATTTTGATACATTGATGTTAAGTGTTTATATTTATCCACTCTTAGAGATAGTTTATTTATTGTGAATCATTTCATTGTAAGAATCTCAAGTCAGGGGACTTGGAGATTGGGATATTGATTGCAACTTGTAAGGGGGAGTAAGTTCTAGTGAGAGAATTACTCTTGAGTTACAAAGTGTGTAATCAATTGAGATAGTGAAATCCCAGAGTGTTTGGGGACTGGACGTAGGTCAAGAGATTGGACCGAACCAGTATAAGTTTCGTGTGTCTTGCTATTCTTCCTTATACTCTGTCTAGCTCTGTTTTAGTGTTCGAAAACAGATCAATCTGAAAAAAAAAATTAAAATCCCCAATTCACCCCCTCTTGGTGATTAAGCTCCACTTTCACCCACATTCTTCTAGGTGTCTACCTCATAGATATCTAGATTGAACCATCTAATCCAATATCAATACACTAGCCCACGAGGCTAGACATCTGTGTTCTCATACAGAACAAGCACATAAGGGGCACCTAATGTGGACTCAAAATGAAGGGAATGGAAGATTTTGAGGAATGAGGGAAGATGGCTTGGAGGAAGATGAAATATTTGGTAGGAAAAAAATGATAGGGTGACAGTTAGTAAAAAATCAGGAAATACATGTTTTACCCTTAAAAGTAATTAATTCAAAATGAAAAGGAAAAATATTTTTTTTTCTCATAATTCGAATTTGATAAGAATTTGATTACATTAAATTCAAATTCATGGATCAAATTCTAATTTTGTGGCGAAACATTTATTTTGCAAATAATAGAATGATGCTTATTATGAACATTTTTACAAGTATTGTGCTGGTGATGAGAGTAAGACTTTAAATAATCTTTATTTGAACATTCATTCTTCCCATATGATTTTCTAGCATGATTGAAAACATTTTTGTTTTTCAAAATAGAATCAGTAACTGATTGAAAAACAATTTTATGCAAATGTTCAAAATCATTTTTCTTAACTACACAAGAAGAATTGAAATTGTTTACCTCATGTGCATCTTGAGCTCCAGATAATGATTGATCACAATCGTCCATGAGCTCTTCTTGGGAATCATCTTTCTCTTGTTATTTTGTGTTGATTGGATCATGAAAAAATTCTCTAATTTCACCTTCTTCCAATTGTTCATCACTCATATATGTGCAGTTTGAAATTTCTGATGAACTATCAACACTTTCAACTTCAACATAATTGTTAGAAGCATAAATAGAATCAAGAGTATCTCAGATTTGTTTAGCACTAAAGCAACATTTGATTTTCTCAAGATCATTTTCAGTTAAAGCACTATATAATATGTTCATTGCTCTAATGTTCAACGAAAACATTTTCGTTTCTTTTTCATTCCAATCCATTCTTGGTTTGAAATCAAAGATATTTTAAAAAAATTCCACATATCAAAATCAGTTGCTTTGATAAAACTAGTCATTCTAGCTTTCCAAAACCAAAAATCAATATCTTTGAAAAATGGTGGAATGGTATAATCAAAACCTTCTGAAAACGAGGAACACCCAAAATCAGCAATTGAAACTCTTGAGACGATTAAGTCCTTTAAAAAAGAGCCTAGCTCTGATACCAAATGAAAGACTTGGCTATCACCCAAGAGGGGGGTAAATTGGGTGTCTGATTAAAAACTTGAAACTTTGACAATCTTTTCACAAGTTACTAAAGCAATTTGTATGACAATAATAATTTATAAAGCGATAGTCAGTCATTCAAACATATATGCTGGAAATATAAGAGTTTAGGGAAGAGAATGTGCAAACTATGATTTATACTGGTTCGGCCCAATCCTTGACCTACGTCCAGTCCCCAAGCTCTACTTGAGATTTTCAATCCACTATTTTGTTTCAACTTGATTACACGTTCTATACTCAAAGTAATCCTCTCACTAGGATTCACTCCCCTTACAAGCTATAATCAATACAATGAGTTTCCCACTCAAGATCACCCAATCTTGAGTAACTCTCAGATAGTATGGTATGATGTTTACAATAAATCTTCTCTCTCAGAAGTGAATGAATAAACGTTGAAGTACAATACAAATTATCTCACTCTCTATGATAAACTATGTAAACATTGAAAACAGAGAGAATAATATGAAGATCAGAGTATGAGCATTTTGAAGATGTAGGCTTGTGTCTTGCTCCTTCTATCTTGAATCTGTCTTCTTTTATAGGTAGTTGCAATTTATGACCGTTGCGAAGATTTGGATAAAGAAATATAGTTTTAGACTCAGATGGAACTAGCCGTTAGAACTTTGTTTTCTGAACCAGCTATGACATCAGCATTTACTTTACCCTTGATCTTCAGTTTAACAACATTTGATCATCTGAAACATGTACACAAATGATATAAATAATGTTAAAAAGTATTATAAGTCATCTGGGTATTCATCTAGATGTTCTTGATGAGAAACAAGATTTTTGACACGGTGATTTTCTGAAGCAGAGATGTAAACTCGAGTTTAGAGGTTGTTGCTTTACTCCAAATTGCTCTCTGTCTGAACGAAACTTGAGTTTCCAACTTAATGACTCGAGTTTGGTTTTTTCCCAAAAACAGAGTTTGCTCTCTACCTTTTGTAAATTTGAGTTTGATGTTTACAAACTCGAGTTTGCAAGTTGCTCAGTGACTTGGTTACTCTTTGTCTCATCGTAACTCGAGTTTCCATTCCCTTGACTCGAGTTTGAGCATTCATTCCAAGCTTATTGTATGTTGAGAGTTTTTTCAACTTCTTGAACTGACTGTCAACTTTCGAATGCCATATATCCCTTGTCTGAACTCCATTTTGGTTGGTTCAAGTCTTGATGGAACGAATTTTGAGTCTACTTTCATATTCCACTGATTTCAGCTCAATTGATTTATATTTTGTGAGATACACTCAAAACATTGAAGCTTGGTCTACTGTGTGGCGTGAATCTCAGTGTCAACTTCCACAACTCATAGCTCCTTTATCTGAACTCCTTTTGGCTTGAATTTTATATCAAAATGACGTATTAGGAGTCTAGTTTCATATGCCACTAGTTTCACCTCAATCTGATCTCTGGTTTGAGAGATATCATCAAATTATCAAACCTCGCTCAACTGAAACGTGAAACAGAGTAGAACAGAGTTGCTAAATAGTGCTGTAAACTCGAGTTTGTACTTAGAAACTCGAGTTTTCCTAGTCTAGAGACGCCAGAGATGCTGAAGACACTTATTGACTCGAGCTAATGATGGTTGACTATAGTTTTGAGTCTTAAACTCGAGTTTGGAGTCCTTAACGTGAGTTTCTTCATATTAGAGAGGCAAATTACTGCAGCAAGGTAGTAAACTCGAGTTTGCTTATCCAGAACCTCATTTCTGCTTGTTTTAACTTTGAATTGAGCCATTCCAACTTTCATTTGATCGTGGAGACTTCTAGAATCAATCTTAGAACTTGAATAATGATATCTTCATTCCATTCAGCAAGTTCTTCCTTTTTCCATCTCCCAACTTGATCATTCTTCATCATTTAACTTGGACTCATCATTCTTTGCAAGTTCTACCTTCTTCAATATCCAGAAAGCCGAGCCTATGCTGAACTTGTTCCAGAGTTTAATGTGTCGACTTTCCGTATCAACACTATTCATGTATACTCCAATGTAGCTCAAATATGATGAAGTTTGATTCCATCTTCTATTTGATCATAGAGACTTCCAGTATCACATATAAGAACATATAGTGAAAGTTCTTCTTTCTTTAGTCTCTTATCTTCTTCTTGGTTATCACCAAAATCCATTGATAACATCTTGCTTCCTTAACAACCCCTGCAAGTTCTTCTTTCTTTAATACCTTATCTCCTTCTTGATTATTCTCCATGATTCAACTTGGACTAATCTACATTAGACATAATAGTTAGTCAATGTAGGAGATAAATATATTATGTAAAAATTTTGCTCTTAATAATGGCATCTATATTAGACATCATCAAAACTAATCATATCTAACACAAGTTTATTGCATAAGTTTGAATTTAATCCTATTTCCTTGCCTTATAGAAACTAAATATTTTATGATGGGTAAATATGTCTGAAAATGTTACTGTTCACGTGAGAACTTGAGTTCCCAAGAATTTTGATGGGATCTTATCTTCCCACCTCTAAAGGAAGATTGGTGGGCTCAAGAACTTGAGTTCCCTGGAAGATTGGATATAAAAGTATACCAAACAAGAGAATTTGCTTATCTTCGCTTCGTTTCTCACCTTTCCGCATATGAAACAAGCCCTAAATTCATGGGAAAATTCTAAATAAATATCATTTGAATTTAAAAAGTCCTAAAAAGTCTGTTAACACATGGAAATGACAAATAGGACTCAAGGGACGAATTTGAAATTTTACAATGTTGGGAGCTTTGAAGATAGCTGAGATGGCACAGAATGTAGAATTTGTCATTAATCCTAGGGCTTTTATTGTTAAGTCTAGATATGATCCCCATATCCTATCAGGACTTTGAGGTTAAGTGTGCTTAGGCAAGAGAAATCTCGTGATAGGTAACCTCCTGAGAAGTATTATAGGAATTTAAGATTCTCTTGATTTAAGGCCTTAGTACTTTGAGGTATGACATATGGTGATCCATAGAGATGCTGTGAGGATGTTAGATTGAATAAGGAAATGATTGAGACTAGGCTTGAATTTGATCTAAGTTGAAATAGTTTCTAGGTCAAAATGTGAATGAGGTTGTACTAAGGTTCCAATACATGAGAATAGGAATCCTGTGAATATTGATTGATGATTAGATCGAAATGTGATTAAGGTTGTACTAAGGTTTTAGTACTCGAAAGTAGGAACCCTGTAAGTGTTGATTGATATGGTGCTATGAGCAATGCTTTGGGTATGATTGAGGGTTGTCGATTAGATGAAAGAATAATGTTAGAATAGGCCCTTGTGATATTTGGGACTAAAAGGGAATTAGAACCTCGTATATTGTGTTTTGGTTATGAGAATGACATTTGAATGTTTCAAGGTTTAGACTAGGAATAAGAATTTCAACCCTAGTGTGTATATTGGGTATTATTGAGGCAAAATGATTTCTTGGCCCAAACAATGTTTTAGATTGTGAATCTAATAATTATTGTTGTTTGGGGTTATTTGAGGATAGTGCCTGAATATTGTAAGCTATGAATCATTATGATTGTAGCGTGTTTATTGGCTATGGGTCGAGGTTTCAGTATTTGGTTGATAAACCTAAGAATCATATTTGATTATGAGAGATTCTTTAGGTATTTGATTGATCTGAATAAATTAAGGCACCAGAGTGTGGTACCTATGTGTATGAGGTATTTGGAGGTTACTAGCTAATAAGGAATGATTTTAATCTTATGATTTTTCCCTTAGAAAGAATGAGTAATAGTTTCTTCCTTGGAGGAGTCAAGGAGTAGCTAGAACCTTGGTAACCACAGGTTATAGTTTCATGACCAAGACTAATAACCATAGATATGTTAGTGGCTAATAGACCCTTGAGATGTGGGTTGAATACCCAATATGGAAAAAAAATGGATCTGAGAGTATGCCTGGAGCTGGATTTTTATTGGAAGTTCATATAAAGTGACCCCAAATGAATTTGTGTGATTTAATGTATTGCCATGGGGTGCTCCAGTGCCATGTGTGTTATCATTGAGTGAAATTGTGAAATGAATATACAGTGAGCAATGAGACTGACTAAATTAGTATGACTTCAAGTCATAAAGTTTGATTTGTGTTCAATGAGAGGCCCTAAGTCCTATGTGACTGGTATGTTCATAGGCTGGCAAAAGCCTACAACTACTAGACCAAGAATACCAGACAGTGTCCTAGGAAAGTTGCAAGCCTGAGAGTTACAGGCATTATTTCTGGAATGACCGAACAAATGGAATAAAATGGACTGAGTGTCTTATGGATGGCTCGAATAGCCAAGGATAGAGTCTAAGATTTAATTGGAGTTGATGACCTTTAACGTTAGTTGTTTAGTTCTTGGTATACTTGAAATTTGAATTTTGAGTTTGTGAATGCACCTGCTATATTGTGAATTTTTGAAATTGAATTTTTTGAACTGAAGTTTAAATGAAATATTTTCCATGGAATTTTAAACCAATTTGAAGTGGTTGTTTTTGAACTATGTTGTTTCATAGGTAGGGTCCTGATGGAACCCAGATTTGAAATTAAATTATGAATCATGTTTGTGGTGGAAGCAGTACGGAACTGGAAGAGGCCAGAAACTGTTGTAGAAATACTCAGTTTGTTGGATCTTTCCAGATATGTTTAAGAATGTGTGAAATCTCTAGCCAGTTATAAAGCTTGTTTGAATTGGAAATTTGTTTGATGGGATATGAGAGGTTGACACTCGCACCAATGGTGAATATTCCCAATCTAAGTAGTTCTACCTTGAAGGGGCGTGTATTTTGCTATGTTGGGCTGGCACTAGCCGTGATTACGAATTGGTTAGCTGGGAAAGCGGTGCACAGTGGTGGCCGTGACTATGGACTGGCTTGACTGGGAAAGCGGTGGAGAGCCTTTATTAGATATGCTAGTGCGGACATTGGGTCCCTTATGTGGGGATTGAAATTCTCCCACATCGGGCAGTAGGCGCGTTGTCACTTTGATGGTTTGTATGAAAGGATTGGGATATGTCCTTGTGAGGCAGGGCGAAGTGGTAGCGTGTTCCTCTTAGTTGTTGAATTTTGTGAAATGAACTATTCAATCGTGTGTTAAACCGACAAAAAATGTGTTTCTTGAATTTGGGCCGGAAAAAAAATTGTATTTTCTCGAAATTTGAGTGGTAGCGATTAAGTTTGAAAATGTGATAGCACTATTATTGTTTGTATAGTGCGGATTATGAAACGTACTGCGACCACATATATTTTCAATATGTGAGAATTTGAAAATGAGACAACATAGTTGAAATGAAAGGCGGTGCAATTGGTGATAATAATGATATCGGAACAAAAACTGTTAGAATGGTCTAGAGATCTTAACCGGGTAGGTCAGATAAGAATTCCCCGCGTGCTAAGCAAGAGGAAAGTGGTCTGAGTGCTTAAGTTGAGGAAGCTCAGACATCGAATAGACGAACAGAGGCTCGAGGCGGTAAGACCCGGCGTGCAAATTCGCATGGAGCGGTGTCCCTAGGTCATAAACCCGTGATGCTTAGCACTGTGTGGTGAAGAACCGGCTGAACCCAAGAGGGGGGTGAATTGGGTGAAGATTAAAAACTTGACTCTTTGAAAATCTTTTCACGTTTTCTAAATCAACAGTTTGATATTCAAATAAACATATACTGGAAATATAAGAGATAAGGGAAGAGAATATGCAAACTGTGATTTATATTGGTTCGGCCCAATCCTTGACCTACGTCCAGTCCCTGAAGCTCCACTTGAGATTTTCAATCCACTATCCTCTTGTTTAACCGGGCACAAGAGAAGCCTATACACACGCACAATTTCACCCGGCACTTGTGAAGCCGAATCTCTCAATGAGATACTCCTTTCAATCGATTACACACTGTACTCGAAGTTATCCTCTCACTAGGATACACTCCCCTTACAAGTTGTAAACGATAACCCAATCTCCAAGTCCCACGACTTGAGTTCTTACAATGATTTAATAATCGAAATGTTCTCTCTAAAAGAGTAAATGAATAAACACCGAAGTACAATACAAATAATCTCACTCTCTAAGATGAACTATACAAGCATTGAGAACAGAGAGCGTGTGAGCTAAATGTTGGATTCAGAATATCAGCATTTCGACAGTGCAAGCTATCATCTTCAACCTCTTCTATCTTGAATGCTTCTCCTTTTATAGTTAGTTGCAATTTATGATCGTTGAGCAATTCCTTCAGTTTTGAATATGATAGTTGACATAAACAAATATAGCCGTTGAAGCTTCTGACGTAATCATCGGCTTTTTGTAATCTGATATTAATCCTTCACATAATCATCTGAAACTCATTAACAAACTGATTAAAGATGATTAGGAATAGTAATGAGTAATGGTAAGGATTAATGAAATCACAAACAATGATTTTGAGATTTCGGACAACGGTGATTTTCTGAAGCAGGAACGCTGACTCGAGTTATTCCATATGACTCGAGTTGTTTTAAGTGCCAGATGCTTTCTGTTTGGATTCTGACTCGAGCTATTGTATGTGACTCGAGTTTCCTAACTCGAGTTATCCTTCATGACTCGAGTTGCAGTATGTGCGCCAAAGTTCTGATTGCTTTCTTCCTGAAAGTTGACTCGAGTTATCTTGCCTGACTCGAGTTAAACCAGTTCATTCACTTATGCTTGTTAGCATTGATCCTCAATCCGAGCTTTTGATCAACTGAAACTTGCTCATGAAGATTATTAATAACATTGAGGAGCATAGCAAGTAGTAATCAATTGGTAACAATAAGATCAAATTCTCGATATATGTTTGTGCTTGAGTTGTTCATTCTCTCGCTACTTTGTTGATTCGAGTTAAAAACTCTTCCCAATATTCATTCTTTCTGTCTGCCTCTCTGATTGACATTGACTCAAGTTTCTAGTCCTAAACTTGAGTTATCCAAGCCTAGTTAACAACTCATTCCAAACTCATTGTATGTTGAGCGTTTTTGAACCATCTTGAACTTACTGTAACTTTCGAAGGCCATATCTCCATGGTCTAAACTCCGTTTTGCTTGGTTCAAATCTTTATGGAAATAATTTTGAGTCTTCTTTCATATGCCACCGATTTCAGCTCAATTGGATTTGTAGTTTGTGAGATACACTCAAAACATCGAAGCTTGATCTGCTGAATGACGTTAATTGACGTGCCAACTTGTGAAATTCATAGCTCTCACATCTGAATTCCTTTGGACTTGAATTTTATATCAAAATGACGCATTGGGAGTCTAGTTTCATATGCCACTGGTTTCGCCTCAATCCGATCTCTGATTTGAGAGATATCATCGAAATACCAGACCTCGCTCTGTAAACGCAAACGAGGTGAACGTAGTTGTCTTTAAATACATTGTAACTCGAGTTACTAGTGATAACTCAAGTTATACAACTCGAGTTTCTTAGTCATAACTCGAGTTATATCAGTCCGAAAACCCGTAAACGCCGTAACAAAGTGGTTAACTCGAGTTAGATCATCCTGAAGCTTCCTTTTGCTTATTTTAACTCTGAATTGAGCCATTCCAACTCTCATTTGATCGTGGAGACTTCTAGAATCAATCTTGGAACTTGTATAATGATATTCTCATTCCATTTAGCAAGTTCTTCATTCTTTCTTCTCTTCTTGATCATTCTTCTTAATTCTTCCCAGTTCGAACTTAACTTCTTAGTTTGAACTTAACATCACAGTTCGAACTTAACTTCTTAGTTTGAACTTAACATCCCAGTTCGAACATAACTTCTTAGTTTGAACTTAACATCCCAGTTCGAACATATACAGACAGTCAGATAAACAATCACTCATCTCGGCATAATCTTTCTTCTTTGGACTCATCATTCTCTTGAAATTCCACCTTCTTCAATATCTTTTCTTCTTCTTGATTATTCCTAAAATATTTTCATAACTTCTTGTTTTCTTGACATTCTCTAAAAGTTCTTCTTTCTCGTAACCTCTTATATCCTTCTTGATTAATCTCAATAATACAACTCGACTAATCTACATTAAATATACAGTAGTTAGTCAATGTATATGATATAAACTTTTTGCTCTGAATAATAATGGCATCTATATAAGACATCATCAAAACTAATCATATCTAACATGTGGAATACTGACTGGCATAGTGACTTTAGACAAGTATGTCTAGAGTACATCTTGAGGGTGGCAAAACATTCGATATGTACCATGTGATGATAGGTGAGATGCCTAAGATCTGAGGAAGATACCCCATCTAGTGCTCTAGTAATAGATTAAGCTGGAAGGCTAGTATGTGATAAGCCGAAAAGCAAAATAAGTTAGGTAGTGAAGCTTGCGTAACCAAGCCCTGTGAGAATGGATCAGTAGATCTTGTTTTGAATACTATACCTGAGTACAAGATGAATGAGACAGTTGTCTGAATATTAGAGTACGTGCCAGGTAAGCATGCATAGGAAAGGAATAGACTAGATGTTTAGAATGATTCTTCGAAGTTATAAGTTCAAATTTCGAGGACAAAATTTAAACTAACGAGAGGAGAAATGTAACATCACAAATTTTGGGATTTGAAATTGGAATATTTTATGGAAATTAAATTATGAAATTTAGACTTATTTTTCCTTTAATTTATTTTGGGAAAATAATAATTCAAATAAAGAATAAATTATGCCAAAAAAATTATAGAAATAATATACGAGTATTAAATTGTGGAAATGGGCTAAATTAATTAGTTAGAAGATTAAGAATTTATTTACTTTGTATTATTTTACAAGAGACAAATTTTAGAATAACACCCAAACCCATAACAGCTGAACACACATACGTAGCCCAGTTTCAAAATTTAAAACTCAACCCATTACACTAATCATTTAAACTTCAATCCATTTAATCTATTTGGCCCAATCACATATCAGAACCCAAAAACACTGCAGCAGTAGAAAAGTGCAGATACATTAGCTAAAACACGTTAAACCATTCTTATATGATTCAGCCAACTACATCTCGCCAGAAAGGAAACCAGATCACGCCAAACAAAGTCAGCGAGATAGCATCAGCGGCAAACACAGGATCTCACCATACTTCTTGAGCCTCACGCACGTATACTCAGTGGTCCGTTCCTTCTCTTCGGACTGGATCTTTAGAGCATTATATAGCCACTGTTTCATTCATGCTCAAACCATGTATTTCTGCTCATTCTCCTCCTCGGCTTGGAGCCTTAATCTTTTACACAATCATTGCTCTTGGCTTTCTTTATCCTTCGCGTTGCCTCAAACAGAGATAAGGAATCCGAGAGTGAGAAGTTGAGAGAGTGAGAGTGAGAGTTGCAGCTGGTGCTCTGTTTCGGAAGTCAAAAAACAGAGGTAAGTCTTGAGTTTCTTTTCCTTCTTAATAAACCAAAACGTACTGTTATATGTATATGGTTTAAAAACTAAAACTTACTATCTTACTGAGTTAGTTGCTGCGTGAGAAGAAAGATAAAGGAATTTTAATTATGTCAACGCCATTGTACGTAGGAAACAATAGGAAGTTTTTTTTTTTTTTTTTTTTTTTTTCTGATATGCTGATGTATTAGGAAGAAAAGCAAGTTGAAGAGTGTGTGTGTGTACGTGTTGTGGCTGCATAGGATAAAAGAGAGGGGATGTTCCACTGTATATATATATGTATATGTGTGTGTGTGTGTGTGTGTCATCGGTTGGAAAGAAAGAGCATATACTTGCTGTCATAAGTATTTCGTCTTTTTGCTGGAAGCATGGTTTTGGGGATTAACTTTTAGTTGTTGTTATTTGAAAAAAAAAAAAAAAAAAAAAAAGAGGAAAAGCTTCTGTAAAAAAAAAAAAAACCTGTGGGTGTACATTGCATACATGTAAAGAGAATAGAACGCCAAAAAAAAAAAAAATTAGATGTCTCAGTTTCACTTGGTTAAAACATGGACTAGTTCAATTGGTTTAACATTATAAATTGCATTTGTTAGTTACGTCATTTACGTATAATGACATCATTCAGAGACAAAAGACCAAAATATGAAGATCTTCATTTAATCATTGAGCAAACAGAGTCACTAATCATCATAAGGCATAAAATCTCTTTTATCACAGAAAAAAAATCAAAATAAAGCTTAATGGTTCATTACAACATACCAAGGAACCTTGTTTTCATGTATATGTGTGTAAATAAATAAATAAATAAATATATATATATATATATATATAATTTGCTGAATTAGTTTCTGTACATGAAATGATAAAAGAAAGAAAGAAAGGGGAAAAAAAAACTGCACATGGTATATATATGTATCACAATAAGGTAAAGTTTATTTTGTGTTAATATTTATTGAACTCCTAATTAAAGTGTTCATAACATGTTTTAATATTGGAAAAGCTTATGGGAGTTTAAAATAATAATAATAATAAATAAATAAATAAATAAATAAATAAATAATAATATTATTATTAAAATGAGGAATAAATAATAAATATAAAAGGAAATTATTAATAAATAATAAAGGAAATTATTAATTAATAATACATAGGAAGGGGTATTATTAATTATTAATAAATAGAAAGAGAATTAGTAGTTACAATGGTCTCACCGATTTTTCGGTCTCGTCATAATTTTCCCATTTCAAGCATTCTAAATATATTATTATTAAAATTTGTATATTTTAATTTTATGAAATTATAAGTTATAATTTTTTATTATGTGGAGTTTTAGAAGAGTTATTAATTATTAGTAAAATTGGTTGTGGTAGATTGATTTTTTGCATATGTTTGAGCTCTTTGATTAGGAGCAGGGTGATAGTAGTTAGCTTTGGCGAGAGGTAACCACTTTCCACTTGTTATGTGTATTAGTATGTTGTTTGTGAGTATTTTGTGAAATGATTATAAATATCTTAATAGAAATTGCCTTGTGGAACCTTATGATTTGAATTCTGAAATATTTGCATATATTTATTTATGTATAAGAAATTGGGAATTGAGCTATTATGACATGTATATAGAATTTTTTTTATGAACGTGAAAATCTCGGAAAAATTCATGTTGAGCTATTTATTGTGATAATTATGATAATGGTTGAATTGGGAATAGATGGAGTAGTTATTCCACCACGCGGTGAGGCCTCCATTGGTGCACAATGGTTGGCTTTCTATTGTCCCACTTGTTCAATGAAGGACTGCCCACTAGTTCAATAAGGGCTTACGACACCCCACTAATTCAATGAGGGAAAAGACCCGTAGTGCGGACATGTGCTCAAGATTTTGGTCGGTCCTCATCACATGACCGGTGAGCTTTTGAGTAACCAGTAACATGGATGTAACTTAGCCCATGGGTCTAGTCAGAGGAAATAAGGCGGTTCGGTTGGATTGGTGTGAGACATTTTGGGAATTGTGTTAATGAAAAATTATAATACCTAATTTATGATATGAAATTTTGTGATGTGGATATTGGTGAACTATATTTTTAATATTTTGTTATATAAATTGTTCCATTTGGCACCTCACTAGCATGTATTAGTATTCATAATAAGTTGGATTGATGGTTACCACATTTTTCAGGTGATAGTTCCCGTGTGGGTCCATCAGGGAAGACCTCGAAAGCTTAAGCTACTTTTGCTAAAAGTAGTGCTTCTGTCTTTTTGGTTTATGTTGGATGATTGTATATTGCCACGTTAGGGCTCATTTTCCACACTCTGATTTATTTTGAATATTTTGTGAAATGTTGAAGCACCATTAAGTTACTGATCAAACTAATGTATAGTTATTTTGTTAAGTAAAATGGAGGACGTTAAAGAGATTGTGGTTGATTTGCTATTGCATTGTTAACTTGGTTGGTCCCTCGAGACTTGTTTACTTTGCTGGCTGTTTGGCCTTGTGGTTTGATTCTACTTCTTCGATGTTGCATGGCTACCTCCTTAGTTTCTATTCATGGTTGATTCTAAGTCTACTCTCCCTACTGAGATTGTCCTTGTTTTGAATAAAATTAATGATCATAAGTTGAACTATTTGGACGGAGCAAAATTGTCCGCATGTACTTACTAAGTAATGAAAAGGAGGGTCATTTAACCGAGACTCCTCCAAAGGATGATCCTAAGTTGGCTTGGGACGGAGTTAAAGCCTGGTTATTCTTGCAAATTCAGAACTCTATCGAGAACGACATCCTTCCCTCTGTTAGTCATTTTAATACTGTTAAAGAAATTATGGACTACCTAGAGTTCCTATATTCTGGAAAATGGAACATTACTCGCATTCATGAAGTCTATAAAGGTTTTTATTGTGCTAAACAACAAGGTTGCCCCCCTGAAGAACTTCTATATGGATTTTAAGAAAACGTATGAAGAAATGAAGATGTTAATGCCACTGACAACTAATCTTCAGGTACAAGTGGATGATATGAAAAAACAAGCGATTATCAGCTTCCTTACTGCTCTTGATCTAGCTTATGAGACAATTTGATCTCTGATTTTGTCTTGCTCTAAGCTTTCTTCGCTTTAGGATGTGTACTCTTGCATGCTGCGTGCAGATAGTCTATCTCAACCGGCTTCTACTCCCTAATGCTAGTGCTTTATCTGGTCGTGGCCCTACTGATAACAGGAACTAGGGCTTCTCGAGATAAGGAAATGGTACACCGAATCCAGTCTCTGCTAATAACTGGAACTAAAGCCTCCCCAGACAAGGCAACAAGCCTCAGAAATCGTGGAGCTATTGTCTACTTCTATTGTAAGGAATCTAGTCATACCATAAGTTACTGTTGCAAGTTACAAAATAAGCTGCAACACAATGGTTCTACTCATATGGCACACTCCTCTGATAATGCTTCATTATTGCATGGTCTACACAATTTATAACTGAAATATAAACAAAATTTATTTATAAAATACTATAATAATAATGTTATAAAAGAAAATTTTGAACCATTCATTTTTTTGATCTAGAGGCCGAGAGATGAGATTTTGAGGGGGAAAAAGATAAAAAGGATTATTTACTCCCAGCACACGAATGGTCTCCATGAGGATATGTTTTAGAGAAAGGCCATCTTGCTCCAGGCTTTATTCGTGTTGATGTTGATGGGTCTCTTGATAGTAGAGGCCATGTTGCATGTGGAGGTGTTATTCAAGATCATTTTTTTTGCTCAGAGTATTCAAGATCATTAAGGTAACTAGATACGTGAATTTCAACAAAAGTTATTGCACAATCCCTCAATTGCTGTGAAAAGTCATACTATTTATAGGGGCCTATAGCTTTATAAGCAATTGGGTTTTAACAAGATAAGACTCTTCAGTCTTCACTGATTTTATAAAGAGGCTATACATTTACTACTCATGGATTGTGGGGGTTGAGCACCCATTGTATGAGGACACATTGAACCTTAGGACCCTTGTCTTCTCAAATTGGGATTTGGAGATTTCTCACTCCTACAGAGAAGGACTCCGATGTGTTGACTATTTACCAGAATGGCTCAAGTTAGTAACCGAGAATATGTTCAATTAGGGACTTCTCTTGTTGAATGCGTGGAAGGCACATGCCATATGAACAAGTAGTGTTGTCTAGATTTTTTCAATTCACAAGCTTTGTTTGCTTTTCTACTCTTAAAAAAAGGGAAAATCTTATTCAAGTCCTAAGGATAAGAAAAAATATTAAAAAAGTCTTATTGTAGATTTGTCTCTAAAAAAGTCCCTAGAGCCCTCAAGTATACATATTCTAAATGTGAACTTACCTTATTAACAAGTATATGTGATTATATTGACTAATACAACTTTCGTTGATAAGTATATAAACTATAATAATAAGTTATAGAGTAACCATGAATAAACTTATCTATGTCAATAATATAAGTTCACATTTGAAATCTTGAAACCCATAGAAACATTTTTAATATAAGAATATATATTGAGACTTATTATTTCTTTTAGTTTAAAACTTGAGTAAGATTTTCACGTAGAAAATAGAAAGGCCATATCGCCCTATCGCACTTAGAGCCGGGAAATCGGGCCGGCCCGCTTAAGCCACGCCTGCGAGCTCGGGCTTAAAAAATAGAGTAGAAAATTGAAATTGGCCCTGCAGGGCAGGCGCCCGTAGGGCCTCGAGCTTAATCTACCTGCGCAGGGCCGTTTAACTGTAACTTTTTTTTTAAAAAAAATTAATTACTTAGACTTCCACTTAATAAATGTTTTATTTGTAATTACTTAGATTTTTTTAGTTTAAACTATAACCCTTTTTTATATTTATTATTATTTTGTATTAAAACACATAATTAGTTATTATAAATTTTAAAGAAGGGATGCTTTCATATTAAATAAACACATACTTTGGTATTATAATATTATATAAGTAATAAATTATAAATATATTTGGTGTAAAATAAGTATAATTATTTTTACGCAAAGAAAAAATCGTACGTGAGCCAACCGAAGGAATCTGCAGACACATACAAAATTATGAAAGGGAAAGGTGTAATATCCTAATTTAATTTTAGGATTGAAAAAAAAAAAAAAGAGAGATTAAACTTAAATGTGTGTGTGTGTGTGTGTGTGTGTGTGTGTGTGTGTGTGTGTGTGTGTGTGTAAGTGGGAGTGTGTGTGTGTGTAAGTGGGAGGTATGGCCTCTCCCACTGTTACAACAGTGTGGCCTCGCTCCCACTGCGCCGGGCACTGCCAAAATAATTGTGGGAGGCATGGCCTCCCACCTAATTTATATAAAAAAAATTGTGTGTTAGGGGATTATAAATACCCCCCACACACACTAAACACACACATAACACACACACACGCCGGCAGCAGAAGAGGCAGCAGAGGAAACGAGATATTAAGAGTTAGGAAGGAGGAGAGGAAAGAAAAGAAGGGTTGGAGGCTAATTTAAGGTATGTTTTTATTTTATATGATTATTTAGGTAGCTAAACTAGCTTCTTTTCAATAAACTTTCTTCATGACATTCATTCTATATATTTTTCTCTTTCTAATGGAAGTATTATTATGTTAGTTAGTGAAAATTAAGTTTTGAGTTTTGACAATAGAAGACTATATATATGTAGTATATAGTTAATAGTAAATTTGAATCGGTTTAGATTTATTGTTTGGTTGTTATAGGAATTTAAAATGATTTTTTCTATTTAAAGAGTTTATGATTTATGACGAATAAAATGTTTTACGGATTAAAGGTTATGTAAATAATTTATTTGGGTTAATAGAGATATTATGAGAATTTTAACCGGTTTAGTTTTGATATATGAAAGACCAAACTGTCATTTCTGGAATTTTTGGGACTAAAATGTCATTTCTGAAATTCATGGGACTAAACAACTATTTTTGAAATTCGTGGCACTAAACTGTAATTTTTATTTTTTTGTTATAATTATATATTATTATTATTATTATTAAAATTTGTATATTTTGAATTATATGAAATTATAATTTATAATTTTAATTATGTAGAGTATTGAAGAGATATTAATGGTTAGTAAATTGATTATGGTAGATTGATTTTTTGGCGTGTGTTTGAGCTTTTGGATTAGGTGCGGTGTGATAATAGTTAGGCTTGAGATGTAGAACCACTTTCCACTTGTTATGTGTATTAGTATATTGTTTGTGAGTATTTTGTGAAATGATTATGAATATCTTAATAGAAATTGCTTTGTGGAACCTTATGATTTGAATTGTGAAATATTTGTATATATTTATATATGTACAAGAAATTGGGATTTGAACTATTATGACATGTATATGAGAATGTTATTTTGAATTGAACATGAAAATCTTGGAAAATTCTTGTTGAGCTATTTATTATGATAATTATGATAATGGTTGGATTGGGAATAAATGGAGTAGGTTATTCCACCACGTGGTGAGGCCTCCATTGGTGCACAATGGTTGGCTTTCTATTGTCCACATTGTTCATGAGGACCGCCCATTTAGTTGATGAGGCTACGACACCCCACTAGTTGATGAGGGAAAAGACTCGTAGTGCAGGACATGTGCTCAAAGATTTTGACCGGTCTTCATCACATGACCAAGTGAGTTTTTGAGTAACCAAGAACTGGATGTAACTTAGCTCATGGGTCTAGTAGGAGGAAATAAGGCGGTTCGGTTGGATTGGTGGGAGGCATCTTGGGAATTGTGTTAATGAAAAATTGTAATACCTAATTTATGATACATAATTTTATGATGTGGATATTGGTGAATTATATTTTTAATATTTTGTTATATAAATTGTTCCACTTGGCACCTCACTTTTACGTATTAGTATTCGTAATAAGTTGGATTGATGGTTACCACATTTTCCAGGTGATAGTTCCCGTGCAGGCCCATCAGGGAAAACCTCGGAAGCTTAGGCTACTTCTGCTAAAAGTAGTGCTTTTGTCTTTTTGGTTTATGTTGGATGATTGTATATTGCTGCGTTAGGGCTCATTCAAGATACTTTCGATTTACTTTTGTATACTTTGGTAAATGATGGAGCATACTTAGTTGTTAGTGAACCCTTAATTAGTTATTATGTTAATTTAATTTTGAGGACGTTACAAAAGGTATTTTGTCTAAAGCAATTCCTTTATTTAATATTTTTTGAAAAAAATAGGAAAAAACATATTCTTTGTGTTTATTTGTTTTTTTATTACGAATTAATGAATGTGTTTATTTGTTGAATGATTTATATTGTTTAGATATTAATGTTGATAACATTTATTTGATATATTAGAACTTTAATGATTGCAATTTACTAATTATATTTCTTTAAAAAAATCGAAGGAAAAATAGTTAAAATTTGGAATAGTAATTTTCACGCTTTCGGTAGGGCCGCCTGCCCTGGTATTATCTGGTAGGGCTTTAAAAAAAAGATGTTTTCTTATCCTGTGCGCTTGTAGGCCGTAGGCTAATTTTCCTAATTCTCGCTTCTAATCACACTCGTGAGAAAACACGTGATTCCTATTCCCCGCTTATCTCCAACTATGAGCCTGTTTTGGGATCCCATCTGATGGACTTATTATCCCATTAGATGGGGAAAAAAGTCCATCAAGAAGGAAAAGGATGTTTGGATCACTTAATTATTTGATGGGCTTTATACCTTAGAGCTGTTTTTTTGTTGAAGCTAGATTTGCTAGCTTCTCATCCCATCACCAAAAGCCTCTTTGGATCGTTGTGCCTTTTGATTTCTTCACCCTTTAGTTGTGCCCCCCCCAAAAAAGTCCTGCTTCTATCCTTTTCACGTAATACTCTTCTCTCCTCTATATTTGATGAAATATATATCATATTCAAGCAAAATAATGAAATATCATTTTTTTTGATTTTTTCCTTTTTTGCATATTTTTATTTCGATGAATCTAGGATTAGTTGGGATTGTAGAAATATATTACATTCAACTAAAATATAGTTTTTTTTTTTTTTTTTTTGCATATTTACGTTAATGAATACGTATATATTTTGCATATTTTCAAAATTGTGCAGATATATTTTTTTAATGGTAATTTTATTATTTAAGTACTTCATTGTGTTGTACTTTTTTTAATGATAGTTTTATTTTTTTTATTTAGTAAATTTATATTTATTTTTAATTTTTTATCCACAATTATCATATTTTATATGTGTGTGAGAATTTGATTCATGTAGTTATTATACATCTCATATATATTTTCAAAAGCTATGTCAAACAAGTGCCCATCAGAAACAAAAGCTACTTCTGTCACCGCTATCCCAAACACATGGCTTGTTTGGGATATCATTATAAGTTGAAATAAGTCCATCAGAAGCTTAAATAAGTCCATCAGATGTGAAAACTTGTTTTTTTTAGGTGTTTGGTAAAGCTTCATTATGTGATGGGCTTCAAGATCTGAAGCCACTTTTTTTGTGTGAAGCCACTCCTCCAAGTTTCAAGGTCTGAAGCCACTTCTGCCACTGCTATCCCAAACACAAATCACATCAGGAAAAATCTAATAGGAAAAAAAAACCCTCATAATGAAAAACCACTTCTACCACCGCTATCCCAAACAGGCCAACAAATCACATCAGGAAAAGTTCATCAGAAAAAATCCATAAAAAACGAAAGCCACTTATCTCACCGTTATCCAAACGGTCCTATGTGTCGGTTGGTATTCATTCTTTTTCTGTAATTTATGTCGTTCTGATTCAAAACGCGCCAACGTCGGCTCCTCCCACACAAAAATGACGTGGCACTTTCTACGCCTTGGATTTGTAACTTTCAGTTCCAAACATAGCCAAGTTATCTGCGCCTAAACACATTACTTTCCAGGACTTCGCCGATCGGCGTCCTGGTTGCTTCTTTGCTTGTGACCCTACTCAGGGATTCGCTTCAATCTTGCTGAAGTTGCTGCCATGGCCACCGCCACACTTCCATGGACACATATTCGACCATTAAAGCTGCATCGGCGCTCGGTATCGGTTCGGACCTCGGTTTCCGTCCAATCCTTCCGTCGGAGCGATTTTGATAACTTTACTCAGCGCATGGCTTCTGGTGAGGCATGGAAGGATGCTTGGCGCAGTGCCAATGATGGCTTCGAGCAGCTACTTTTTGAAGCAAAGAAGACTGCTGAGCGGTTAGACCGCCGCTACGAGGTTTCGCGGCGGCTAAGTGAAGCAACGAGGTCCGCCGCTGATCGGGCTCGTGAGATTGATCGTGAATTTGAGATTGGAATGAGATGGCGTGCTTTCACCATGGATTTCAGCAGAAACTGGCCAAGGGTCGGTTGCCCTTTTAATTTGCGGAGCGACTATTTAAATTTGTTACTGTCTATTTATTCTTTCCCGAATTGTCTTCTACTGAAACAACACATGGTGTCAAAAAGCTTTCGATTATAGGAGTTTAGGAGCAAAAACGTGTCCAACTTGTCCAAATGAAAAAAGAAAGGATCATTTGAGTGGTACATAGTGAATTTGCTAACAAGTACTAACCCTGATCTTGAACACAAATAACTCCGGTAAAATGGATTACTTACATTGATAATCAACATATTGGTCTTCTACGAATCTTAAGCATGCTATTTACACAAATCCTCCTATCCACCAACCAAAATAGAAAATATAGAAGGTAGTACTGACTACTGACTGCTAAAAATTAGGAAATCATGCACTTCCAGCCACTTGACCCACGTTGTGCATTAACCCTCACTTTGGTTAGCCACTTCTTCACTCATTCTTCTGCTTTAACTCCCACTCTGGCCTCACGTTTCTGCCTTATAGAGTGTGTGGTAATTGCAGCTTTATCATAATAGATAGATAACACATATCCAAGAGTGTGAATTTAACTTCAATTTGAGGTAATATTACATTTGTCACTTGATTTTGGATTCTGCAACCAAGACCATGATGACCAACCATAAGTCTAGCTTAAGTCGTAAATAATCTCTCAATTAGAATGTTTGCAGGTGATTATGTCAATATGTCCTAAAAGGATGCTAGAAAAAAGACTTTTATATCTAATCATTGCCCTCTTGTTGGAGAAAATTGTCACTCTGACCACCAAAAGCATTGTTGTCATCCATCACTTCCATCTTTATAATTCATCCTGGTCTCATCTTTGCCATTACCTACGGCTTAAAGATAGTATTAGAGAAAGTGCAATTTGGTTGATAAAAGCTGTTTACTTTGTTTCTTTCCTGGTTTAGGGAACTTAAGATTGATGAATTTTTAGGCTCTGGAGATTTTTATTTTTTCCCTCCATTTCAATGGTCTTTTTATGTTCTGAGTAATTATGGTTTTGTTTGGTTATATTTTGCAGTACAGGACGCAGCTCAACAATTTTCTGGATAGTCCAATTGGAAGGAGCTCTGCAGTAAGTATGCTTTATATTCTCGAGACCTATTTGTTATTTCCATGTGTTAAGGTTTTTTGGGGTTTTCCAAGTTCAAACAGTATTTATTTGGAATTTTCCCTTGAAAATATCCCATCTTCATCCTCTAGGTACATGTTTTATAGTTATGGTTTTTTGATAGGTTAACCGTAATGTGCTTCTGTTGTCATAATCTAAATGTCACATGTTTCTCATTGTTTAGTACTGCAAAAAACTAATCATACTATGGTGCTAGCAGTTTATTGCATGATAGTTAGTGAAAAATATGCTTTGCATGCCTTCCTATGTAGTAATTTTTGCAGTAGGTTCCTTTTTTCAGCCGCTGAAAGGATAGGGAAGGTTATATAATATTTCATTCTGTTTCGGCTAGTTTAATATTTTTTTGGTTGGGATGTTTCTTGTAGGTAGAAAAATGAAATTTGTTTTGTCGTCAAAAAGTGTATTTCTTGCAGAAAAAATGGTTGTTGTGTCTGTCACTATCTTGTGTTCATGTTCCCTCATTTGTTTTTCCCTGATCTAGTGCAATTACAATGGCTACTTTACTCACAGAATCAATGTCCTTATCTGTGTTCATGTTCCCTCATTGGTTCCCTCATCTTTTGTTCATGTTCCATCATTGAATTCTTGTGTTCAAGTTCTTGATTTAAGTTCACCATATCTGGATCTTTATTGCTCTTCTAGCTGTTGGGAACCAATGCCCTTTATCTGTTACATGTTATTTTTTCTTTCACTGCTGTCTTAATTGCTTTTTTAGAGCAATTGATTTGTGTGTCATTATTCATTGTCTCCCTCATTCTTCCAGTATGTGTATTCTGCCCCGTTCCTCATGCATAGGCAATATTCTGATCAATGAAATACTCTTAGATACGTAGGGATCAAGCCACTTTGTTACATTTTGCTTTCATTTTTCTTTTTGTTTTTATGGGAATATATTTGTTTTATTGTAAATATTCTCTTAGATATTGTAGCATTTATTAGCTTTTGTTCTCTTTTCTTTCCCCCCTATGTATATATTTGGGTATATCTTACTATTCAAATATAAGAAATACATTTTCTCCATAAATTTCCACAGTTGTGTACATGTTTTAATTTTTCTTGGGGGATTCTCCTCTGATTTATAAAACTTTTCTGCATTAGATTCCTTTACTGGTGAGGAAATATATAACTGTTGATCCATTTCGTCGATAGAAAAATTGCTTGAATATGATATCTTGTTGTGTGTACGGATATAAACTTCATATAATTTTTCATTTTCCTTTTGATAATGCAACCGCGCTATTGTTTATGTGCAAATTGTTTTTGCAGACAATTTTCTTCATCTGGTTTGCTTTATCTGGCTGGCTTTTCCGGTTTTTGGTGATTGCAACTTGGGTTCTTCCCTTTGCTGGACCTATTCTCATTGGTACACTGGCTAACAACCTAACTATCAAGGTATTTGAGAAAGTTGATTGGGTCTACAATGTACCTTGCACTTGAAAGCATTCTGAATATTTTTGCTTAGCATTAATCATTGACAAAAAATGATTTCAACTTTATTTTACTTCTTTGTTTCCCCCCCAAAGAATTCTGAATATTTTAATTTGCTTATAAGAGATGAAAGGGGTCTAACTATCGAGTACGAAAATAAGTTCTTAAAACAAGCACAAAATTTTAGAGGACAACAGTAACAAACTAGCTCATGTGACTCAGTTGAGTGCTTAAACTCTTCAGTTTATGTAACAAGGGAAAAGGCCAAGCAGTTGTGCACTTCCAGGATATTTCTGTTTGAAGCAAAAGTATTTCTCTCCAGTCAAATACAGCTAATGATTTTTTTTTTTAAAAATTCTTGAATCTACTCTGAAGTCTTCTGAAAATTTGCCTCAAGCGTTTGCTGCATCTCCAATTGTGCAGGGAACTTGTCCAGCTTGCAAAATGCAATTCGCCGGCTACAAGAACCAAATGATCCGATGTACAAGCTGTGGCAACATTGTGTGGCAACCCAAAGGGGATTCCTTTTCAAAGGATGGAAGAAGAACCTCCTCTTCTAAATCAGACCCTAATATTATTGACGTTGACTTTGAGGAGAAATAAAAGAGATGCTCAAATCAGGATTTTATGACTCTGGACTTGACAGTGGAAACACACAGCAAATAGAAATCAGTGGCCTCTGTTTGTTTGTTTGTATGGTAGTACTATTCAGTCATGTTTAGATTGAGTTTTGTTCTTTACTCAATGCTTCGATTACTTAGAGGATTTGTTCAGATGTATGGACTTGTAAATCTTTTCTTAATATTATGAATAGATGATAGAGGAAGAGGGTGGAAAAACAAGAACGGGCAAAGTGATGAGAAAAATATTTTGTATGTTGCGTTGGTGCAACCTTGTTTGTACAGAATACAGAGATTTGGGTAGAATAATGTATTGCCCTCAAATGTTTGTCCGTTTCATTCTAATTTAATTTCGAACACAACAGGAATGGTGTTTTTAGTACCGTCCGGTGCTACCTATTTTTAAGAAAACACAAAATCTTGATATATTTATCGTTGTACTATTTTTTCATGGTGACAATCCATGAATGTCTGTCTCAACTTTGTTTAATTTTTTTACCTGGTTGTCGTCTAAGTTCTTCTAGTTTTGAAACTTTCAATTCAAACCTTCTAGTTTTAAATCATTAACATGGTTCGCCTTCACAGGTCATAAAAATACCCAACATCAGGCATAGGTGGGATTAAAGAGCCACATGCCACAACACCATCACACCCCAAATCAGGTTTCATTTAAACCAAACCCGACTCAATAACCCTAAATTAAAAGCGATCAGAAATGCATTTGATAATTGATCGTGGTTCCTTCATTGGAATTTACACACGTAAATTTGATAAAAGTCTTTTTTTCCAAAATTCTGTAGTGAATAAAGAAAACTAGAAGAGAATACATGGTGAAAATGGCTTTAACGGACCCAGGTGGACTTATGGGCCGAGTGACAAAGGACT
This sequence comes from Acacia melanoxylon, assembly GCA_019022615.1. Lineage (NCBI taxonomy): Eukaryota > Viridiplantae > Streptophyta > Magnoliopsida > Fabales > Fabaceae > Acacia > Acacia melanoxylon. Next base: position 8,810,940 of record JAFJYJ010000020.1, on the reverse strand, counting down.
GAAGGAGAACTAACGGACCCAGAAGTCCCACATCGTCTACGACATAACCAAAACAAAAGTATATAAGATGGCGAACTCAGAGGAAAGGGCACGACCTTACTTGAACAGGATCTGTTCTATAGGCTCGTACAGCTGTTTCCTTGAATTTCAAGGAGACAAGAACCAAAGCTTGGTTGATGATTAATGACCAGGTGACCAGAGCGTGATTATTGGCCAAGTTGACCCATCTCGATGGCTCCTCTTGGCCGCAGAGGATCGTTCCCAGGCAGCTCTGCTGTGTGGGATGGTCACTTGGTTGTCTGACAAGTTCCCCCAATTTTTTTTCCATCTCTCCAGCCTTCCAAAGCCGCTCAGGCTACTGAGATCGAAAACTCCCGAGTTCCTAATTCGCCGCCAGATCTTCCCAAGGTGGGTCCCATGGTCTTACTACTCATAAGTCATCGACGGGTTAAATATAGTCATTTTTTTTGTTCTTTCATTCTTTGTTTATACATTTTATTGCACTCCTGTATAATTTAATTTTTACTCATTGGATATTTAAATATAGACGACACAAAATTTGAAAATCGTTTTAGTCATTATCTCCCATGCAGCTCTCAGTGTTTGAGGGGAAAAAAAATATTCAGTTTATACTAATCTCTGCAATTTGGCATGTGCCCATGGGGAAGAAAAAAGAAAGAGGTTGAAAATGACCGATTTCATTTACTAGTATGGAAAAACAAGAGTATTTATCACTATTTGCAACGTTTAGACGCAAAAGAAGCACCAGAGAATATGTACTATACGATACTTGTAATCCACTAAATACCATTATCTCCAGTGCGCAGTCCACCATTTTACGAAGGAACTTGCCAAGAGTGTTGCCATTTGAATCTGTTGACAATTAGCTTTCTATCATCAAATACTTCTAGTCATCGGTAAAAGGGCCTTTTTAATCCCATATAAAGGCTTATATCATATACGCCATACGGTAAAAGAAGGTGAGACAAATTGTTAAACCAACGGTAAGAAAAATAAACCTTCGTTAGAGCATGCTAATAACGTGTTATAAAATCAAGAAAATATAAGAGATTGAGAAGAAAGAGATGAAAGAGAATATGAGAGAAATATAAAGTCTCCTCCGGTCACAATTATAGTAGCAAATTTTGGAGTTGGTTTTGGTCACAATTATAAGAAGCAGTTTTAACTTTTGTCAATTGTTTTCTATAATACCCCTATTTATATTTTCTCAATAAGTTTTGAATAATAGAATAACCTAGCTTATTTATATTTTTCATAACATCTCATGTTTCTTTCCTTTTATAATTTAGTCTTTATTTCCAATACATTAATACACATTTATTAATGACTTTTGACCATATTATAATAATTATTCATGACTTTATATCCAATTATTATTTTTTCTTTAATATAATCAAACATCGTTCTTGTATATACTTATTTTGATCTTCTCATGTTGTAGTAGAGAGGACGTGTGAGTGAGGTCCGCATTTAGGTTAATATCAATGATATATCAATTTTTTTAGGTAAGGGTATTTTAGGAAAAAATATATAATTAACTAATTTAACTTCCCTCCTTAATCCCTCTAAAATTTGGTAAATTGCTCATATAATTAGGATCGGAGGGAGTAATATCTTGTTCACTTAGATGCCTTCTATCTCTTGATACAAGGCCACTATTTATAGGCCACAAGTTCTTAAGTTCTTTGTAAGAGTTACAACAAAGATTAAACCTACATGATTATCGTACAATACATAAAATTTAGAGGTTGTGTATCAAACATGAAAAACTCCCAAGAAGCCCTTCATGTGATAGGTTATATAGGTTTAACCGTAGAATCGCAAAAGACTCATTTTGGAATGTTATAGACATTCACACCAAATATTGGAATATTTATAACAGTTCATAATTTATATTTTAATTATTTTTTTATATATATATATTCATCTTCTACAATTCTGAATTAAAACTCAAATATTTAAATTTTAAGAGTAATTTGGATCAGAACATCTATTTGAAAATTCTCTTATAATTAATTAGATTGTGAATGACCAATGACCAATCCTTATGATGAGCTAATAATAATAATTATAATTTGCAATGTTACAGGTGTTCAACACCTGGCTGGCGATATGTTTGAGGCTATACCTAAGGGGGATGCCATTTTCATGAAGGTAACAACTTATTTTACTCCACGGCAAAAAAAAAAAAAACTTATTTTAATTTTCCCAACAGGCAGCAAAACTTCATAATACGTCACACTTGATCTTTAATGGAGTTTAGCACATAATGTTTGCTATCATCTTCATGGATTAACAACTTCTAACATTTTAAAATGTTATATTTATTGGTTTACAATTGGATAAATCTTAATCCAATTAAATATTTTATTTTCTTGAGTCAAGGAATACTTGCTTATTAGACTGGTCAAAGTTTAATATTCATTCTGTATCAATTTTTTATTTTTTATTTTTAAAAAGAAAACTCTAAAGGTGTACACAAAATATTGCAGAGGATTATTCATGATTGGAATGACAAAAAGTGCTTGAAGCTATTGAAGAATTGCTACAAGTCCATTCCAGAAGATGGGAAGGTGATTGCAATGGAATCAGTGATGTGTGATATGCCTCAGGCCACTGCTGCTGCAAAGTGCACCTTCACATTGTTGATAACAGAGGAAACTGACACGTGAGCAAGTTCACTATCATAAAGGATATACTTCATCATCTACTAAGAGATTTATATCTCTCAGGATTCAACAAACTCCTCCTATAAAAATTCTATGAGTAGCACGAATCAACTGATGATATTCTTTAGAAAACCCAGCATGAAGCCATGAAGAAAAGGAGCTTATGGTGTTTTTTCTTGTGTGTTTTGATAAGTGGCTGAAAGTCACTCTTTATATAAGTCAGAGAGAAAAGTAATGACTGGGAATAGTTTAGTATGTAAAAACTGGGAAGATAAATCAAACATTTTAGACTGGGCCAACAAATGAGCTAATTCTGGGAAGTAAACGTGATGAGGCTTTTGACACACTTTATCCTCCACTCTAATTTTACAACATGCCGCATCCTCTATAAATGATCCACATGGGTCGCATCTCCAATCACAATGATCTTTACAGACAACGTAAATCAAAATCTTGTCTTAGGGTTTGTTCAAGAAACTGTAATTCAGGCAATCTGATTCTGACGGGCAGACTGTCATGAAGGCGATATAAACAGACTTGTCATCATATTTCATATTGTTTTATGACATAGACTTCCAATGAGATGCTATACATCTTGTCAAGCGAGGAAGAATTGCACTGAATCATAAAGTCTAGTCAGTTCTGACCTTCTCAATACCTGACTTGCTTAGTATGAATACACCAATCACAATAAGTAAGGCACCTGCAACCCACTGCCAGCCAATATTTTGCATCAGATGTGCTTAAATCAAGAAATTTGAATACATGAAATGAAAAGGCACAACTTCTCCCTCCAAAATCCACATAAAATTCTGAAACAACACTGGAAGAAACATAAGCAGAAAAATAACCAGATATTACTTTTTGTCATTTAACTATTAGTCTATTCTCTTATGTTGCCAAGTCAGACATAATCATTATGAATCCATTACTAATGCTAAAATATTGGCTGATTTTTCAAAGAGTAGATTGGAGTTTTGTCTTCTTTCCTTCCCTATATATGTAATTCCTTTTCATTCTATAAAATTTGAATTCAGGAGTTCAAATAGTCAGAAAAATTCATCATTGTATCCAAGCATATGGGTTATATCCTCCGGAGGTTAGTGTAAAATCTAAAAGTTGATGATTAGTGTGAAAAAAGTGATCGATAGCTTGCAAAGGTCTAGATCTCTACATCACAAAAAATTGCAGAGATAATAGCTAAAATCAAGACCTTTGCTATAAAGCAAGGGGACGAAGACAATGGGATAAAAATGAAGATAAAATGCCATGAATGAAAAATACTAAAACTGTTAGCTCCAAGATGTTCCCCACTTGTGAAGGAGCAATATAGATCATAATTTCTCTTAAAATAATAATCAGTGAGTTGTCTTCTCATTGGTCTAGTTTATTATTTTGTTTTTGTCATATGAAATCATTTAGTGTCCGTAACTTTTGCTTGATTGGTAGCTAATTATGTGGGATTAGATTGGAATCCTTCCCAATATATGTAATTCCTTCTCATTCAAAAAATATGTATATTGTTATCCAATGAAGTTTTCAAAACATGAAGTAGAAAAGATGTATCTAAAATTTTCCAGTACAGGGAACATGATCAACGAGAATATACCTTATATGATACTGCTTCCTGAAACAAAAAGAATCCAGCTAAACCAGAAGAGATGAAATTGGTAGCAAAGTTTGTCACGGTTGCTTGCAGAGAAGATAGAGCCTTGAGACTATTGACATAACAAGCCCACATCACCACATTGAATACTACAACCAGCCCATACCTAAGAAACTGTTAAGAATACGGTTATTATGAATCACAGTTACAAACAAGGGGAGGAGAAAAGAAAAATACGAAAAGGCTATGATGAAAATACAAGATATGTATGTGAGAGATATATTGAAATCAATAACTAAGAAGCAAAGAGAGAAGAAGAACACATACACATGCTAAAAATTCAAGCCACCAAGTTACATAAGACTGACTAAATGCAAATTTGTGTTTGCGTGTGTCTCTGACAACTCTGAGTGTCTTTTACCCAATTCTAACTTATCATTATGTACACTCCATCTTAGTTTTCTTACTATGAAACTAAACCTAGAAAATGCAAAGACTAATGTTTCACTTCCTTATCCTTTCTCAAAATCCCCTCAATCCAGGCATCCCTAAGAAGACAGCTGTTCTATTAGAAAATGGCAATACATTGTCGCAAAGGCTTTCGCAAATTAATAAACATATGATAAATAAAAATAATACTAAAAAGAAACCTGCAAAATGGAGAGCTTTGCAGAAATGGCCGCCATAGCAGCGCAAAATCCAGCAGATATTGCCCACGCGTAGCCTTTCCTCTTCCTATCATCCATCTTTTCACTTCGTCGGAGGTAGCGATAGAGTTACAGGACCAGAAAATCACTAGTTCCAAATCCAAGATCGGTCTGAAATCGCTCGTGATCGAGATTTACAAATGCCGGCAGCAAGTAGGAAACAGGAGAATGATATGCAATGAAATAAAGTGCCGCTTATATCGGGCCTGTGCAGAAAGTAGAGTATATAACTACTCCTCCGCTCCTAGATATATAAGAGCCAAACTTATGTAGCGAAATTCTCAGCGTCCCTCCCAGAGATCAATGTAATATCTCATAGTGTGTCACACAATTATGATTTTAAAATTTAAAAAATTTGAACAATTTTTATATAATTTTGAATAAATTAGTCCTAAATATATGACATAATTAACCTTTTTTAGACCAAAGCTTGGTTGATGACTCATGATCAGGTGATCAGAGCTTGATTATTGGCTGAGTTGGCCCATGTCGATGGCTCCTCTTGGCCGCTGAGGGGCAGCTCCGCTGTGTAGGATGATCACTTGGTTGTCTGACAAGTACCCCCAAAAATTTTTTAAATTTTTTCAATTCTGAAACGAGAAAAGGATTGACCCAATTAATTATATTTAATTCTGTTGGCTTCTCTGTTCTATAGGCTCCGATGAGCGACGGGGGTGACCAACCTCAAGGACCAGTGACGGTGGCAGGACCAGTGACGCTAGATAGAACTAGAAGGGTGCGTCACTTGAAGGCAGAATATAATCATCCAGGCAAACTCAGTTCTTCCAGATTGCTAAGCCACTTGTTGACTTGGACTAAATGATTAGTGAACGAGAGGCTTTAATTATATATAGAGTATTGCATCAAAAGTATAATGCCCATGCGCAAAAGGGATCTGGAGGCAGAATATAAATTTCTTTCGAACCATGGGATTAATGGCTCATCAATTGTTCAAAGTCCATTATGCAGAGTGATATAAAGCACACTGAGATAAATGAGGGTGAAGCTTGCCAAGTCTGAGCATGGTTGAATTCTGAAATAGGAGTATCTTTTGGAAGCAATAAGCAGAGTCTTGAAGGCCTCTGCTTTGAGATTGTGAATGCTCTTGATATATTGGACAGTGTTGTATCTTTTCTCTCTTTGATTTTTTTCCACTTTTCTTTCTAGGGGACAGTATTGTATCCTAAATGCAAAACTATACACTGATTTAGTACAAAATGAAAATTAGAAAGGGAGTAAGAATGATAGCATGTTCTTGTTCATGTGAAAGCTACTGTTTGAGGTGCCGGGAGTATCACTCAAACACAGAATGAAAATGAGGAAACATGTTCACATAAACACATATGGAGGCACTATTTTTTAATATAATCACTTTGGTAGAGGGTAGTATTGTATCCTAATTTTGAACTATGGGGTGACATGGGACAAAATTAAAATTGAAAAATGAATGAGAATGGCAATGAGAACACTTCCTTTCATAAATACATGAGAAGCTCCCTTTCCAATAAAAACCACTTTACCACCATGAACTAAATATCATAATAACACTTTTTCCTTACATTTCCCCTTCCTTTGAATCCCTTTTCCATGTAATAAGTGCAGGCTATGATAAATCTTACACAGATTGGAATTAGCATAGGTTTGTTGACTAAACACAAATTCAATTGGAAGTACAGGTACCTTAGCTGTCCAACTAATAAAATAATAATCCAAATGAAGCAGACAATGCGTGGCTAATACAGTATTAAAAGCCAGATCGATTATTGAATCGGTTAAAACATTAAGAATTGTCTTCAAGAAATGGGTAGTCCGTATAACCAATAACTGGATCCGGAGTATAATATGTCTCTTTGTGGTACTTATTGAGAGGAGCATCAATCTCAAATCTCTTTGGCAAATCTGGATTCGACAAAAACCATCGACCATATGCCACAAGATCTGTTCTGTTCTCAGCAATTGCTTTGTTCCCATCTTCACGTTTATACCCTCTAGCAGTAATGAAAGTGCCATTAAAGGCCTTTCTTATGGGCACAAGACTAACAGGGCCCTCAGCTTTTTCTTTATCATTCTTCCGTTTTGGCTCTACCATGTGCAAGTACAGAATGCCATATTTGTTTAGAGCAGTTGCCATGTATAAGGCAAGCTCTTTTGGATTGGAGTCCACGCATTCCTCAGAATCTGTAAAAGGTGATAGCCTAATTCCCACTCGATCTGGTCCTATCTCGTCAGCAACTGCTTCAACAACTTCCAAAGGAAACCGACAACGATTCTCTAGTGATCCACCATATTCATCTGTTCGGTCATTGACTTGGTCTTTTAAAAATTGGTCAAGAAGATAACCATAGGCGCCATGGACACCATCAAACCCTGCAATCAAACAGTTATAATCATATTAAACTTGCATGAAGTTAAATTCTCAAGTCAGATACAAGTTACATTTTTACACCATATGGTGCCTGCAAGATTAGGTTTGCACATATAAACTTGTTAGCTCCTGTAAGTTCGTAAAAAATTCAATAACCCTAAATTAAAAGCGATCAGAAATGCATTTGATAATTGATCGTGGTTCCTTCATTGGAATTTACACACGTAAATTTGATAAAAGTCTTTTTTTTTTTTTTTTTCCAAAATTCTGTAGTGAATAAAGAAGACTAGAAGAGAATACATGGTGAAAATGGCAATAACGGACCCAGGTGGACTTATGGGCCGAGTGACAAAGGACTGAAGGAGAACTAACGGACCCAGAAGTCCCACATCGTCTACGACATAACCAAAACAAAAGTATATAAGATGGCGAACTCAGAGGAAAGGGCACGACCTTACTTGAACAGGATCTGTTCTATAGGCTCGTACAGCTGTGTCCTTGAATTTCAAGGAGACAAGAACCAAAGCTTGGTTGATGACTCATGACCAGGTGACCAGAGCGTGATTATTGGCTAAGTTGACCCATCTCGATGGCTCCTCTTGGCCGCAGAGGATCGTTCCCAGGCAGCTCCGCTGTGTGGGATGGTCACTTGGTTGTCTGACAAGTTCCCCCAATTTTTATTTTTTTCCCTTTTTCCGATCTATTGAAGAGAATGGGCCACCGCGTACGATTTTGTTGGTTTCTCTGTCGAATTGCAGTATTTTCCAGTTTGATCTGTGCGTGCTTGTTTTTTGGATGGCAGTAGTTAAATGTGGTTGCACCTAGGGATGGCTATAACTGTAATGTTGCTTCTGAGGAAATTGCTTCCAATGGAGGGTGAGACAGAAGGAGGCTGTGGATGAAGATATGTCAGGTTTAATTTGTCATCTAACTTCTTACTTGGCTTGATTATATTATATTCATGGAATCGCATGGACGAATAGCAGCAACTTCATTACTGATTGTGCATTTGGGGAATGAATATAGAAAGGATTAGAACACTTGAAGGCAGAATATAATTATCCTGACAAAACTCAGTTCTAGCTGCTGCTATCCCAACTAATGTTATTGCTGTGTTGACATGCTTTAATTATATGTTATTGCTAGATGGCGAGGAGCTCAAAGTGTTGAAGTTGTAGTTTGGGCAGTAGTTAAAGAGAAACTTGTAACAGTGTGTGAATCTCAACTTAGTGGCCCATCCTAATTTGAGTTCTGAAATTTCTAACCTGCACGAAATGTAAGCTGATGCAATTATGGGGATGAAGATATATAGAATATTGTATCAAGAGTATGATACCCATGCACAAAAGGGATCTGGTGGTAGAACAGAAAATTTCTTTCCAACCATGGGATTAATGGTTTATCATTAATTTAAAGACGGCACGCTGATAGAAAATGAGGGTGAAGAAGTCTGTAATAGCATGGTGAATTCTGAAATAGAAGCACATTTTGGAAGCAATATAAGCAGAGTTTTGAAGGCATCTTCTATTGGACATTGCTGTATCTTTTCTTCTTCCTTTTATTCTCTTTTTCCTTTGTTTTTTCTTTTCCAAAGAGGATAGAAGCATCCACCTTATGATTAGAACTCAGAACTCATCATTTTGATTTCTCATTATTTGAATGATGATGCTCAAAGTATCACACATATCTCTGTATGTATTCTAACAGTTTTCTTGTTCAATTCCAGATGAAGTTTTACTTTTTATTTGTTTTCTTTAAAAACCTCGCTTTGTATAATTAATTTAACGTTAAAAACCATCAAACTCATAGTTTTTTATTGAATTAAGTAGTTTAGGTAGTTCCTGCTTTCATCAAAATCGGTTTTAGTGGTTTTTACAGTAAAACTAACAAATCGTAAGGGGGGAAAAAAAAAACCAAGAGTTTGCATAGAACAAAATTAAGAGGAGGAAAAATCTTTGGGAGAATTATAATAAAGAATCAAAGATAAATAATATTTATTAAGAAGGACCATAAAAATAGTAATTATTTTGAAGGACCAGAAATTAAAATATTTAAAATAGAAGGACTAAATTGCCCATGTATTAGCTTCAAATCCTCTTGTATTCTCTCTCTCCTCATAAGAAGCAGATCTCACTATGTGATTCACGTCTTCTTTCGATTCCAAACCTACCTTATTGATTTTCGTCTATTTTATTGGAATCATCCATGGAATCACAGCTTTGGAAAGGGATTAAGAAGGTTGCTCCATTGATCACTAACAGACTGACTTGGAAGGTTGAAAATGGGGAGTCTATTGATCTTTTTAGCTGAATTTGGTGCCAATGCAGATGATCACTACTCGAGTTTCCATAGAAGCTGTGAGGGATCTTATTCTGCAAAATTCTGGAACATGGAATCTGTCTCTACTAAGGCAGTTACAAAATGAGGTGGTATCTCACATACTTAATTCCCCATTTTCCTGGTGTAATAATGGGGATACTATTCAATGGTCGAAGTGCAACTCAGTAAAAGATGGTTACAGGGTTTGTCGAGAATCACTTTCTCATGAGGACCTGTAGATTGCTCATATTTTCCACAGGTTAAAAAGGTTGCCGCTATTGGCTCGTATTCGATTATTTTGTTGGAAGTTGTGTATTGAAGTTGTACCAGTCCGTGCTAAACTTCGTGATCATCATATGGTGGTGGATGTCAATTGTCCGTATTGTTAGGAGGAAGAAACTCTCCTTCATCGAACCCAAACCTTGACCAGAACAAATGAACAACACAAATTAAGTGCGGAGAGTTACAATATAGTGACAGAGAAGAGAAGCCATAGCAGCGAACATTAGCATCTTCTTCAAAAAAGGAACGATAACATCGAGTTTGATATATAAACTTCCAAATAAAATAGATGAACATTAATGGTAGGTTCGGAATCGAAAGAAGATGTGAATCACATAGTGAGATCTAGCTTCTTATGAGGAGAGAGAGAATACAAGAGGATTTAGAGATAACACAAAGGTAATTTAGTCTTTCTATTTTAATATTTTAATTTCTGGTCCTTCAAAATAATTACTATTTTATGGTCCTTCTTAATAAATATTATTTATCTTTGGTCCTTTATTTTAATTTTCCCAAAATCTCTTTGACACACAAAACAGAATTCATAGTTCATACTCAAATAATCAAATTGAAAATTAAGCTATCTATGAACTTGGTCAAATCAAATTTATGAAAGGTAGGGGCATCAACAATTACAGATAGGGGTGAGCATTCGGTTTTCGGTTAAAACCGAAATACACATATTTTAAAAACCGAACTGAAACCGAAGAACCGAAAAGACCGAACCGAAAAACCGAAATATTTCGGTTCGGTTTTATAGTTAATTCGATTTTTGGGCTTAAGTTGGGCCTTCTTGTTTGGGTTAATTTTGTAAAATGGCCAATCTACATTTTATTTTTTTTGCTGAATCAATCTACAATATTGACTATTGAGTGCAACCTGACTATAATATACTTTACATGAAACACCTGGTATATATCGATTTTTACTTGTATAACAATAGGTTGCAGATTTTAAAATCAACATGGAATAATGATGGAAAGAGGAATTGGGTTGGGTCTGGACGTCTGGTATTGGTCTTCAGTTGAGGTGGGCCAAGGGTCATGACTCATAAGGTTGGGTCTGACTCATACATATGCATCGTCGTTTTAATTAATTTTGGTTATTTCTACCCCAAAAAAAAAACTTTTAACCGAAATAATTTTGCAAAAACCGAACTAAGCTACTTTAAAAAACCGAACCAAACTGAAAAACCGAAAAGACCGAACCAAAAAAACCGAACACCGAATTATTCGGTTCGGTTTTCGGTTTTGATTTGCTCACCCCTAATTACAGAGCAAGTACTCTGCTTTCAATGTGAACTTTAAAAAGCGTTTAAACAACACAAATATTGTTATAAAGGTTCTCAGCAACATGTGTAAATCCTAATCAGATTTTCATCAATAACTACATCTACATATTATTATGCATTTTCATCACCTTGGCGTCAAATGCATTGAGTTAACCTTTTGGAATATGCCATTCTAAAAAGCTACGCTTCTGAAGAGTAGACACACTACTCACAAAATTAAAATCTCCATCAATAATAGATCATTATCCAAGCTTCAGTTCTACTGGCTACAAAGTCATTGATATGGAGTCCCTTCTATTTGAAGATGAGAATGAGTAACATTTCATATGTCCTGTGTATCTTCCCAAGCGTCTTCTACCTGAACCACCATCTTTGGACCGCTGATAAAGGAGTTTTCAATGCCGGAGCATAGCGGTGGATGAATGGGGTCACAGTCCTCCCGATTTTAGCCCAAACACTTCGATGGTACGGAGCAGTAACCGGAGCTTGATACATGAGCTTCAAAACCTGTGAAACGAATTTTAGGCAAAGAAAGAGAATATTTTGCAAAGCATTACTTCCTAGAGAAATTTGGAAAATCATGACAAAATCTGGGAAACCCAAGTGGAAACTAAGGGCTCATTTGGTAGATAAAATAGAATGCTAACATTAAATACATTTTTTTTTTTACTCTTAACTCTTTCTTGATAAACCAAACAGGCCCAAATATATGTATATGTATATGTATATGTATTCATGTATAAAATACTGCTCAGTTCAAGATTTTGTTTTTTTCACAAAGATATCAAATTAATCACAAAACAGCTACCTTTTCCATTGGTGAATCCACACACATCACATAGACAAAAGGCAATTCAATATGAAAACTACTTCAACAAGAAATCATAGTGAGAAGAAATGAAACAAACCTGCCAGTACATGAAAGTTTGTAGTACGTTGCGTTGCCGCCTGTATAGTTCAAGAGTACAAGAAAGTAAATAAAGCATTCGTTATCCTCGATTGTCAATACAAATGAATCTGCACAAAGGGAAAAATAAGGATAAAATGGGAGGAAAAGAGCAAGAAACACACGATAGCAGCGATATGATCAGAAGGAAGCCAAGTCCAATCTCAGCATGTGACGTCAGGATATTAAGGGTAGTTGTATTTGATTCCACCCAAACACAAGCTTCTTCCATATATTTCCTATTCAAAAAGATAAAAACAGATATTAGTTATTGCTAACTTCCATATATAGCAATTATATTTGGATTGAGCAGGAAAATTTGCAATCATATACAAACTCCACAAAGGAAAGAGTAGAAACATCATGGTTGTGAGAAAAAAGCGAGGCTGGGACTAAGGACCTGTTATATACTAGAACCAAGAAATACCATTTATATGGCTAGACAACACATGCACATGCAACCATATTGGTGGTCTACACCCCAAACAAAAATCTCCCACAAATCTTTAAAGCAAACAATTTCAGTTTTAAAATGTGACTTATCTATGAAATAATATTAAATAATTAACTAAGATCCCTCTGTCACACTATATTTATGTTTTCCCTCCAATAATATTTCTACACTCTATTGGCATATGATTCTACAAATATTTGAGAATTGGGTTGTTTAGGGGGGGGACTACTGAATTCAAAATCAATGAAAAACAAATTGATGGAAAGATAATCTTTAGAATGTTATTTTGTATTAGCCAAATTCAGTTATATGATAATTGTTAAATCGAATGTCTATAATTGTTTTCCATGAAAATAACTGTAAAATAAAGTTCAGATTTAGATCTATCTCCCAATTCAATAATTAGAAATCATTCTGGTTTCAGGAAAGTTTCTGGCAACGGTAGAAATAGACACAGCATGCAGACAACTACAGATTTACAATTACATGAACCCCAAAAAAAAAAAAAAATTTACACGGAAACTGAAAGAGAGAGAAACCAATAATAACGACAACAGATAATCCCTAGAGCAGATGTAGGAGGGCAAAGAATTAAAATTCTGAGGCCTAACGCTTTCCAAATGAAAGAATGGATGAGACGTGAGAAGCCTTATGCTTGATGAGAACAAATTTCTACCTTCTAGCAATAACATTTTTATTACATACTAATAATAAGATTTGGAAAGAACAAAAAGCCAATTATGTTGATTGTTGGAGATCATTGTTTGAAAACTGAAAACATCAATCTCATCTTCTTGTTGTCTTTTTTTTAATTAACAGATAATTGCTTGAACTTTAAAAGTCAACACTATTTTAACAGGATAAAAAAATAATAAGTACATAACTTTTCTGTTTAAAAAATATAAAACAGAGTAAAGAACTTATATGATATAAAGAGTATGGGGCAAGTCAAGTTGCTAGTCTCTAACTCTACAATACATCCTGATCTGGCAACTCAACTACACAAATAATTAGTAAAGAAAGTCATGCTAGTTCAAAAATAAAGTCGTGCTAGTTCATGAGACCAAAACAACAAATATTTACATAATCAAAGTATATTAAATTTCACCTGTACAGAGTGGATCGGCTAAAATTACGCCTAAGGAACTTGGCAATATGCTCCAGTGCCTGACATAATATGGGGATCAAAGCAACTACAACAAAAATTTGAAAAGAAATAAAAAAAGGTTAAGACAACAAAGTGACATGAAAAATGAAAGTATTGATGACAATAAAAAATATGCCAAGTAACAAACAAAAATCCAAGAAACAATGGCTACTCACATTTAAGGCAGAGATGTGAAGTAACAAATGAAATAGAGTATATTAAGTATATAAAATCCTTTGTTCCAACTATTGACTGGAGGTATATTTGCAAGGCTTGCAAATTCCATGCTCTAGGTTTCTGCAATAGCACAAAAATTAGTAAAAACAGTCAGACATGTGAACATTAATGAAATTTTACAACTATAGATCAGAAAAGAGAACTTACCCCATACTGCAAGTACAAGGAGAATAGAGACGAGCATACAGTGCCCAAAAACGAAAGTCGATAAGCTCTTTGTGAAATACTCCTAGGTACCAGTGGAATGACAGCAAGTATAGCAATTACGAACACCTAAGTGAAGAGATTACGGAAAGGCGTCAAGGTTGAGAATCCAGATGAGTAAACAGATTGGCAGCAAGGATAAAAACTATAATTTTTTTTTTGGTGAAAAAAGTTTGCCTTGATTTTTATTTATGTGCTTCTGCTTTATATTTGATGAAGCATAATGGCGCCTTGTGATCCGTGTACCCGACTCCACCTAGTGGGATAAGGCTTTGTTGTTGCTGCTTCTTTATATATCTCTTCTTAGTACTTGTGCCACTAGATTTTTTCAGATATATTTCTGATTTAATTATATCCCTATTATTTCTGTAATCTTGACAAAATCCTACCAGGAGATAAGATACTAGGATTACTGTGCCTATATGTACAGAGTTTTCTGAATGAATAAGATAATTTGCATGGCATCAAGTTATTTTATCATTTATCATTAAATCTCTAATAGCATAAAAGACATAGGTTCACGGAGCAAATGATGGAAGGAACAGTTTATTCCCAGTTATCTTTTATTCATGAGATTTTGTTGTTGTTTTTTTTTTTGGGGGGGGGGGGGTGTAAAGCTATTTGCAGGCTAAAGAAAAGAATCTGGATATCTAGAAATGGCCATTGGTGCACCATGATATTTTGTACCAGAATACTTGCTTTTGTATGAGAAGAATGATAACGATCATCATCAGTGATCAATCAACACATTTATAGCCACTCTCCAACCAACTTCAGAAAGAAGTAGGATAAATTGCTTCAACGTACAAAGCACAAGCTGCCTTTCTAATCTGTAAAGTCATAATATTGATGCTAATGGTGCTAATTATATGAGACTGAGAATGTCTGGGACAAATTAGCTAACAAAGTTCTGACATATTAGGTAAACTAATAGGAACCTCCGGTCAACACAAACAAACAAACAATATAGAACCAAACAACCCCTCGTCCCTGGGCTCAACTGGTAAAGGGGTCGGACACTCTCACCAAAGGGAGGGGGTTTGATTTGGAGTTGGTTAAGGCGTTGGGGGAGGCATCCTAGCTCTTAGGTGCCTAGGTTAACGCCTGAGGGTAATAGACAGCTCACCCTGCCCAACATCGGTATCACCTAGGAGGAAGGGAGATTTCACCCTACCCTTGGATCGTGGGTGAACCCAACCCCTTTCCTAAAATTTATGTATAAAAAAAAAATATAGAACCAAACAGAAGATCTATGACGGAAATACAAGAAATTCCTGATACAGGGATTTCCATAGCTAATAACACAACAACAAGCTCAGAATACAAATACTGTTGGTATGGAGAAAATGACACAATCACTTGATAAACTAGTTACAGCCTTCTAAACTTATTACTCCCAACAAATAAAGAACACAAGATTCACACAAATCACAGCAACTAAAGCCACAAACGCTGATATACATCAAGAACAAAGTGATAAAGAGGAACGTACAAGTGTCAACTTTCGTGAGTTTGGCTCTCTCTCACAAACCAGATTCAATACTCCCCTTTTCTCTCCTTTCTCAGATTTTCATTTATACCCTGTTAACTACATTTTAACTGACCCCTCCTATCTTTTCATCATTTCTCTCTTCTTTTGGTCTTACGATTTTCTGCTTTTTTATAATTTATTTTGTTGGACCATCAGTCCCACTTCTCTCTCCTTTCACTCAGTGTCTCCTACTATCTATTTTAGCTACATGGCTGGATTGAGGCCCATCAGCAGTTACATTCAGCCAATGTCTTGAAGATTGTAAACTCAAACTATTTGGACAAGGCCCCAAAACATGACGAACAACACAGTTTTTTAGATTTCTTAACATATAGAATAACTTGTACTTATTATTATTATTATTTTAAATGTCATTCCTAAATATAGCATTTCTTCTCTGTCCACAAGGGAACACTATGGAAATCTGAAATTCCAACAAAAAAAAAAATCTAATCCACAATGTCATCAATTGACATAAACAACATCTTCAATCAAAAGTTTGTTAAAACAAATATTCAACCAAACATTCAGAAACAAAGTAAATGAAGAAAACATTTACTTAAACATGATCATTAGAATGTTCATATGCATGGAAAATTATAACGAATTAACACAAGTGACTTCATAAGTGAAGTGTGTAGGTTAAAAGACTTTACCCAAGCATTGACAGAAAAATGAATTGTCTGCCGCTCCCAACGCAAAGGAGTTGGATTGGAACCTGCAGTTGCCGATGTTCCTGAAGTTCTGTTTGTCGATCCTGTTCCTGCAGCGTTGAGGTTTTTTTGTACAGTCAATATAAAAGAAAAGTGAAGCTGGCATCGAAGGAAGGACAAAAAGAAAACAACTATCAAGCTAAGCAAGGCTTCATAGAATTGCTTATTTTTTTATGACTTTCCTTTCAAATTCTTCTATAATTATGATAAAAGAATAGAAAGATAAATTCACCCGAGTTTCGTGTATAAGCTTGGCCATTTCTTGATGGGGATGATCGTGATGATGATGTAGCTGATGGTGGTGTTGACTGGGATGAACTGCTAGTAGACATCGGTTCAACTATGAGATCAGGATCCTGTTTAATATCATAGAATCAGGAGCATTTAAGTAAAAGTAAAATAATGCACTTGGTTGGTTCTAATTGGATAGTCAAGATACAGAAAAAATTTAAACCTTATAAAGTTGTGGCCAGCTCAAAACATTACGTCAATATTCTGTAGAACAATTTGCTATTTTGTAGAAACAGTAAATCAGAGGCAATGAAAGAAATTAGCAAATATGGAACTAAACAAATGCTCCGCCATTATTAATCCTGGACTAGAAGATCAGTGTCTAGACTGATTAAAGGATCAATAGAAGCAAAATTGATCAAAACTTGAAATTTGAGATAAAAAGTTCGCCCCAAAAAAGCAATCAGTTCTCAAATTATTAGCAACCAAAAAAACATGTAGTTTAATTCTATGGCACATGGGCAAATTAAGTTACTAAAATTCAAAATGCAGGAAAATAAAATTGATTTAGAGGTTGGCTGAAAAAATAATCACCACCGGTTTAATAAGGCGAGTTTATTCACATATTTCTGATGAAAGGATGTAGAAATGGAAGTTTATTTTTGAAACCAAAAAATTATAAAGAAAAAATCAAACGATTCATCTCCATAGATTAAGTTATACTTCAACGAAGCATATGATGTAGGAAATAATCTTTTAGGCATATAAGCAATTGGATTCAGGTCACAAAAACGAAAGAAATAAACAAAAAATGGGCACACTAAAAAAAGTCCCATTGAAATTGAATCTTAAACCTCGAAAACAGTTTACCAAAAAAAAAACCTCGAAAACTTGAAGTCCAAAGGCCAAACTCGTTAAAACATGCACCATAAAAAAAGAAAAAAAAATCCCAATCTAAAATTATCACTAAAGATGCAGAACTGCAGACATTGCAAATAAAACAGCCCAAATTAGACATATCATACAAGGGCTCTCGTTGAGAATTACAAAGAAAATACAAACCAATCAAGAAACAAAGAACCATATAAACTTGGAGTAAGATTCATTACTTTCAGAGAATAAAAAATACACATACACAACAACAACAATCAACCAATCAATTAATCGTTCATTCTTTGATCAAAGCGGAAATGACTAAATTCAAAGAACAAGTTATAAGAAGAGAGCAGAGACAATGTGGCGTTGGTAGAACTTGCGCTTGTAGTGATTGATAACATCGGAGTTCGACACCATATTGGCAGGGACGAGAACGTTCGACCAGTAATCGGCCCATCTCGGATCTTTCTCGTAGTCGTACGCCGCCGCCGCCATCTTCTTCAGCTTTTGCGGGTCTTCCCCCATTGAAATTGAGAACTGTTAACGTCTTCTACTTTCGACTTGACTGATTTTCGCCACTTCTAAGCTGATGCCTGTTTTACTGCCAGGTATTTATTTATTAAGTAATTTAATTTTATTATTTATTCAATGACTTTGTCAATGCTCACTAATAAGCCTAACGACTTTGTCTATAATAATGGAATCAGATTCTTGCCTATCGAAAAGATATGCAGGGAGATTATTTCTCATCATCTCGGCTCAGATTTAATTTCTTTATATTTTTTATTTTTTAAAAAAAATTATTTTAATGGGTAGAGAATTTAAAATAAAGATAATCTCTCAATTAATATTTTTTTCAAAAAATGATTTTTTTAATTTAAAAATCACCAAATAAAAAAATATTAAATGCGGATCGTTCGGATCTCATATGACGATCCAGGATGAAACTCTCCTGCCAGGGAAACCGGTTCCCTAAAATAATGGAACAAAAATTATTCATTTATAATATAAAAATAAAAGGTATTTTATTTGTAACATTTCCTCTACGTATAATTAAGGGAGAAGATCTGATTTCTGGCATGAGCTTTGTCAGGGGAGCGCTTAGCATGACCTTTTTTTGCGGAGCAAAAATACGTATGACGTTACGTTTTGGGAGCGCCCGGCCACCTGCGGATTAGTTGACTAAACGGTCAGCGTTAAGCTTGGATGGAAGTGAACGATGCTACGCGGGTAAAATTACAACTTTTGCCTAGTTTTAAATATAAAAAAAAAAAAAAAAAACTAAAATACCCCCGTGGTGGGCCCCACCATTGGCCACCGGCCGGGGGTATTTTAGTTTTTTTTTAATTTAAAACTAAGGCGAAAGTGTAATTTTACCCGCGTTCGTTCACTTCCATCCAGTTAACGCCGACCGCTTTGGTCAACTAATGCGTGGTCTTTGGCGCCCCAAAACGTAACGTCGTGTGTATTTTTGCTCCGAAAAAAAAGGTCGTGATGCTAAACGCTTCCCTGCAAGAAAAAGCTTCGTGTGTAAAATTGCACCTTTACCCTATAATTAATAATCTAATTTGGTTAATTTTGATTTTATTTATATCAATGTGGTAAAATTAATCCAGATATTTACCAAAAGCTAGAGTTCCATAATTGGTTACTGATAATGTAATTTCTCTTCCAAATTATGAGTTTATTACTCTTCTCAATTATTTAATCTCTTTAATTTCTTATCCTCTTCTCTATCATATTTGGAGATTATAAAATGATGTTTATTATTTTTATAACTCTACGTTTCTAAATTCCTAAGTAACCTAACAAGAAAGCTAGATTCTATTGTTTTGTTTTTTACTCTCTTTGGATTTAGGGCTTGTGTCTATTTTTCTTATATTTCATGTTGATTTTATGATTAGGACCATTTAATCAAATATGTGGGTGATCTTGAGGGATTGAGAGGTGAAGAGAGAACTAACATCTAGAGAAATAGATGCAAATATTTAGGCTAGGAATGGTTCTAGATATCTATGGTGATTTAAGACGATAACTTTATAGTTTAATTACATGTATAGGTATCTTGAGAATGAATTCAAACTTGACAAATGGACTGGTATATGAGACAGTGTGTCCCATCCAAATTGGACAATAGTTATGTTCACAATTACACCACGGAACGCGTTTCCCTGCGAGTAAGGGTGCTCGTCCCTTGGGGGTGTGGGAGATCTGGGTGTTTGTTAGTATCTTGAAGTATCTTTTTAGTATCAGTCAGTACCCTGAAATATTTCTATAAATAAAATCAAGATCGTGAAATATTTTTCAGTACAAGTCAGTACCCTAAAATATCTTTTTAGTCTCAGTTAGTACCCTACAGATTTTTTTCCTAAGACAGATGGTTCTTTAGGGTATTGATTTGTACATACTTCATGATCTTGAAAATAATTTTTAGGATCTTTAAAAATTATATCAGGACACTGGTTGGTATTAAAAAGATGCTTCAAGATAATGATTGAGACTGCTGAAAAAAAATTATTAAAAAGAATGAGATCTGGACTGTCAAATAAGATTTGACGGCCAGATCTCTCCCCCAAAAGGGACGAGCACCCCTGCTCGTCCAAAAGACGAGTTTGGATGAGCAGGAAACGCGTTCCATTTCACCATTGTGCCTAGAGAGTCACCCTTTTTTTTGGCATGCTCACATCTCATGATCAAGATGAACTATCTGTCCTGTCATCATTCTTCGCAAGCATGGTGTTCCATGTCCTTTCGTCAAACCCTATAAGAAATCACTCCCTCAGTGTTTTTGAAGCAGATGCAGTATATGTTAAATTTTTTGAGACAAACACCATTCACATTACCCTTGGGACAAACCACAAATGTTCTTCTTAAAACCAAATCCTACTACCCCAAAGCATCGTTTCTTATGACTGCCAGACCAAATGTTACATGTCTTCAGTGGCGGACCCAGGATTTTAGATTTGTGGGTGCACAATTAGTAGTAGGATTTCGGGATTTGGGGGCAGCGCCCCCGAATTTTTTTTTTAAAGGAAAGTTTTAAACGCATTAAAAAACAAAAGAATATAAACAATAAAAGAAAAGAAAACTTCAACTTTTTGTCAATTTAGTAAGTAATCAGTAAGTAATCTAAAACAAGATAAATTAACATTCAAAGGATGAAAAGACAGTATTTGTAATCAATAAATTATGAATAAGTAAACTAAATGAAAGTCGTCTTTTTATATTTTTTTGCGTCTCCTTTTCTCAAAAGATTGCATCGCTCAACTGGCAGATTGCATCCTCTTAGGGTATGCGGTTTTTGTGCAGCGTGGCGTTTCACTGTTTTAAGGAATCGAACATAAGTCAGTATGGCCAATCAACTTTTTAGACTTATGACCAACTAGGCTACCTAGGTAAGTTGATATAGGATTCCTTCAAAAAATATATATATTATGAAAATTTTAGTGTCTGCATTTACCTACATTGACACCAGTGTGGGTCGGTCTCTGCATGCCTTGGCACTTTTGAGAAGTCAACTATTGCCAGTATCCTGGAATATGAATTCCTATAAAAATCTCTTCATTTGAAGAAGCCTCCACTCCTCAAACTAAAACTGCGCTCTTAGAGAGAGAAAGATTGGTTTTCTCTATTTCTTTATATATATATATATATATATATATATATATATATGCATGTATATATATATTTATTTCAAGGAACAACTGTTTCGTTTTAAGCAAAATTTGTTATGGTGAGACACTCTTACTTTCTGTCGCAACCAATGTTTCTGCTAACTTTTGAGATATTCCTACATTCAAATTAGCATTCTTTGTTTACTGACTTTATTCTTCCATGCATTTTAACTTGCACAAGTCGTTTACTCTGAAATCCTGTTCAAGTAAAAAGCAAATTGTCATTAGCCTGAGATCTAAAACTCTCCTCCCACTCTCCTAAAAAAAATATATACATATATAAATTCTCCCATACCAAAAGACAAAGATTCGCAACTCCTCATTACTGGGAAATATGAGCGAATTACAAGGAACAACGGAAAATGGAATATAGATTCGGAACTCTTCATTACTAGGGAATATGATCAGATTACAAGGAACAATGGAAAGCGGCGTATTCTACAGATGCCAAGTCATAATAATTGTAAACCCAAATTCAATCCTTAAAAATCCCCCATAGCCCCAGCAGCATGTGCGGGCTTGTTCATAATTTGTGTGATAAGAATAAATAGGTATGCTGCGGCTACACAAGACCAACAAAAATTCTTCTGATGTTAAATGATGGTTTCAGAAGAAATGCCACAATTAAGTTAATCTAACACAAATCCCTCCTTAATTTTTCAGAGATGAAACAAATAACATCCAAAGGAAATGCTACAACCCACACACAGCTAATCATCTCCCCCATGCTTTTTCTTAATTTTTTTCGTAGTTGGTTCCCCAGATTTATCATCATCATCATCCCTCCCTTCCACATCTTCGTTCTTCCTTTTTTTAAGCACCTTTTTTACCTCATCAGTATTTATTTTATCCTCGCTTCCTGCCATGTGTCTCTTTTTCTTTTTATTTGGTAATTCCTTTAGATCAACTGAGCCTCCATTTCTGTCCTCGACGCCATTGCCGATTATCTCTTTCCAGTCATCTTTTCTACTTGCAATCTCATCTTCTGGTTTGATAGCCACACCCTCTTTGTCAGAGAAGTTATTTATAATATCCTTGTCTTTCTTTTTCTTCTTCTCCTTTTTATGTTTCTTTCCCTCCTCCAATCCCTCCTTGTCAACAACTGCATTTCCCTTATCTGAACCCTCTTCAACTTTAACTTCAGGAACCACATGCTTACTGTAATCATCATGTTTCTTTTTATTCTTACGCTTCTCCCTCTCAACAGGTTCTTGACTAAAATCAAGACCGCCGTGAGTAGGCTTTTCTTCGTTTTCATTTCCCACCTCAGTTAGTGGCAGCCTGTGATCAGCTTCCACCTCTTCAATTTTAACTCCAAGATCCCCTTGTTCTTGGAGCTTAATGTCGTGCTTCTTTTTCTTCTTAAGCTTCTCACTCCCACCCTCAGTTCCTGCATCATATTCAGGGGCTTCATCAGGTTCTTGGTTGAATTTGACAATTGTTTGAGATGATGTTTCTGCATCCTCGCTGGGTTTTTTACTGCCAAACTGATGCACAGCCAAATCAATGTGGTTATCCTCAATTTTCTCTCTGTCATCACGGGTCTTTGATCTACTCCTTTTGTGTTTTCGATCAGAACATGGTAATTTGAGCTCCTTGTGGAGCTGATTCAGTTCACTGAATGAACTAGAGGCCCTACGAAGATATGCATTGACGACATGTGAAGCACCATTCTCAGCAGAGATAAACTTTGAGAGGATTTTTGCAGCTTTTGAAAGAGAGATTGGTTTTTCAGAAATAGGCTTTCCAGAAATTGTCTTCATTTGTAAGCCCCTTCAGCCTTCACACATATATACCTATTACAAAAGAGACTTAAGCATATTTAGTTCCATATCTTTATTCTTAAAACTAGCAAACACAAATGTAAAATTAAGGAGATGCTCAATCGAATTAAATGATAGTCAATGAAACATATAAATGTTGACTAATCTGACTAACATTGAACTTGGTAAAATGAAAATGTTCAATAACTGAAAAATAAGATTAATCAGAAAAAATGCAGACGCAATATGCTACAAAGATATAAGGACAAATAAAAATGCGTGAGAAGGAACTCAAGATCCATCATTTGGCCATGAAAAATACAGCACATGACTACGAGACTAAGCATTACAACCTATTTAAGACTATAAACGCTACTTCCTTGCCATTCTTTCGACAGAAATGGTCCCAGTAACAGCTGAATCTCTTCCTCAAATAAAGTTAAGTTATTTAAATCAGGGTCCAAAAAAATAAGTAAAAAAGCAGCCAAATTTTGGTATGGGTTAGATAGGAGAAATGAGTAAAATAGAACTTCCAAGGAGCATGTATCAATACATTGACCAAAATTGAAATTGCATAAGTTTCTGCTAACTTAATTACAAACAGAGCACCAATACAATGTTCATAAGCAAATGAAAATAATTAGGGTCAGAGGAGTGTCATGTTATGCTCTACGTAAACTAACATTATTGAATGACACAATGCAAATACACTTGGATGTCTCATATATTATACAATAGAACCATTCAAAAAGAGAAGGGGATGGAAGTGACAACGACGGAGAAGGATTTTCAAGCATCAGCTTACCTGGTGCTGTAGCGATGGAGAAAGAAACGGAAGTGACGAGCGACTGAGAAATAGAGACGAGCTTCAAGCCTTGAAGACGAAGGAGACACATAAAGGTGTGACCATAAGTAAGGGGTGGAAATAAGTCAGGCTTTGTCCTTAACAGGCTAGGCCTGTTTTGCAATAAGGTGGCCTGAGTCTAGCCTGTGACTTGTAAAAGGCCTTCAGCTTGAGCTTGGCCTGTATACAGGCCTGTATTTTTAAAACTTTTAAAGTAGGCTAATAAGCCACAGGCCTCAACACAAAACAGGCCTACTTTAAATAGGCTAAAAACAAGCCGAATTACATAAATTAAAACTAAAGATCTAAAATACATCATAGAATATGAAACCAAATACAACAACATAACAATTTTAATTACAAGTTCACCAATTTAAACCGAATCAATGTCACATATCCATATGTTAATAATCATTATATCATCAAATATTCAATATATAATAAAAATTCTTGCCATGGTCTTTACAAGTTATCAATAATGCAACTCACTCCCCTAACTCCGCGCAATACACAGAGAACATGTCTAGTTTATGATAAAGTCCACTCCTGACATGTGTTTCCTTTTACTAGTTTTGTCAAAGAATATTTAGTGTTAATCAGCAATATCAGTCCAAATCAAGATTAAAGTTGAACAATGTAGTACTATAATCGACATGGAAGGATCAAACTTCTTTTTAGTGTGGGCCCCAGCTATTGAGAGCCCATTCTTTGCTTGAGACGATGTGGCTGAAGAGCCATAAGACACCTAGGATGACCATGACGCGTGCTTATGCCCCTGTCTGCAGTGCGTTTTGGGTCTTGCTTCTCAAAGGTTAGCTCTTGCATTCGCGCAAGCCTCCCGGCTTCGATCATCGTTCTTGACTCAACCATGCGCACAGGTCCTTCCAATTTGGGTTTTAGCGCTGACATGTATGCATTAACGACGTATTCCTCTGTAAATTCAAGCTTGGTTGAAGTACGGTCAAAGTTTCGATTGAAATCCATGAGGGACCCAGTCTACCAACAATGTGTTAAGTCACCCATGGGAGTCTCATATGAAGAACCAAAACGGACTCAAAGAGCGTGCTTGTATTATTGCCAAGAACTCGGCTTGCCTTTTTCTTCTTCCTCCCAAGCCAGGTGCCATATGTAGGCCTTTTCATCAAGATGAACTTTAGCCAGACGTACCTTCCTTGTTTCCGATGTGCGTCGATCTCGAAGAACTTCTCACAATTGTATAACCAACCTTAGATATCCTTACATTGGAATCTTGGTTATTCGAATTCTGTTAACCTGGTCGGAGGAGTATATTCATCTCCCATTCTTGGTTGATGGGGGCCCCTAGTATGATTTCTGGTGTTATCCTGCGTATCTTTCCCCCGTTGATGAGTCTATTGAGCGGTCGTGAATGCTGCAAACTGATCCGTAATGGCGGCTTGAACCACCGTTGGCAGTTCGGCGATAGTCAATTCAAGGGCCTGGACATGTTCAGCCAAATCGTTCGACATGGGTGTTTCGGAAGTTTGAGAATGCGTCGACACCATTCAATGTGACAAAAATCAGAGTATCGGCACAGTGGGCACAGTGGACAATCACGAACTGTAACTTGAGTTTTGATGGGCGACCACTTCCGATAGCAATTTCTGGGTTGCCAAGAATCTCTCTTGTGTTGTCGCTGAACGTTCTTGAGATATCTTTTTGGAAGTTTCTTGGTTGCTTCTTGAATACAGACTGAGCTGAGAAGAGAGTGGTTCTGGACTAATCCAAGAATTGCAGAGATTAACAGCGGGGGAGCCAAGGATGACTCGCTCTGATACCACTGATAGATAGGTTGCAGAAATTTAGAAGAATTTGAGAAGAGAAAGAGGAGGGGAGAGGAGAGAAAACATAGAATCACATCAATGTGCCTTTTCATTCATCATGAATCATCATTCAGCACACACCATAGTCTAGGCTTCCCCTTATATAAGATAGGATGTGGCCTTAGACTTCCATAAGCAGTTCCTAACAAATTCCAAACGGTCATAACAGAAATAACAGTATTAACAACTAACTACTAACTCTAACTACCTAATTCCCTAACTAATTAACTAACTCTAATATTTTCTACACCTTACATATCACATAGATAATTTCAACAAGACTCAGAAACACTGTCCCTTGATTAATATGACAAAGAAGTTTGTTTGCCTTACTGGCTCAATGAATCAAATCAGCACCTTATCATTTCCTACAATAAACTTAGAACAAGATTTAAAATCATTGATTCATGAAAGGCTGTCTCATTTCTTCAACAGAAAGGCAGTGACTCAACAGAAAGCTCAGAAAGGCTGTGTTACATTCTCAGGCACACGTTCTGCTTATAACTTGCAACTAATTAACAAAGTGATGCTATTGGTAGAGTAGATGAGACTCACTATTTACATGAACAAATCAACCAAGCATCTTAAGCACAAGATATCCACTCTTTGAATATTAGTATTGAGCTTTACTCAAATCAAATCCACTCTTAATTAAAAGCTACAGACAATGAACATCACAAAACAGTGGAACCAACCAAGCCTGTCTAAGAAAAATAAGCAAACTAAAATACAGATAATCAAGAAAGAAGTCAACAACAGTCAAAATTAACAAGTATATCAATAGGTAGGGGCATATATATAAAGGGATGAAAACAAAACAAGGAAAATAGTGCTAACAAAATAGGAGGAGGCAAAAAGTGCAAAAAATTGAAAGATTCAGTAACTTAAGGGCACCAAAGACCCGATAGTCACTGGTGGAAGAAACAGAGCAAAGTACAAGGAAGAGGGAAGGAAAGAAAAGATAAAGCAGCCAGCCAGCCAATATTGAGACTTCCAATATATTTCATACACTCAGAATCAAAGAGACTAAGAAATAAAAGATTGCTTAAACAAGCAGATTGCTAAAGCTGAGAATCAAAGAAACTGAGAAATAACAGATTGCTTAAACAAACAGACAGCTAAAGCTGAGAATCGAAGAAACTGAGAATGCAGGGGAAGAGAACCAAATACTTACCAGAGCTGGAGATCTGCTGCTGATTCCCCTCCAAGGAAGAGAGCGTTCAAGTCGTGACTCGGAGAGAGGACTTGTCGGAGTAAGAGAGCACTGAACGAAGAAGAGGCACTGAACCAGCAGAAGAAAATGCTTACCGACGGCGATTGTCGACTAATAAGAGAGACAGAGAGAGGAAAGGAGAGGAGGGTGTCGGACCGTCGGACTGTGGGTGGTGAGACGAGCGGCCGAACACAGAATCGAAGAAACGAAGGTTAGGCTCTATGGTGAAGGAGCGGCCGAACACTGAAATAAGAATCAACAAAGCTTAGGTTTATTTTTGAAAGAATAATTGGAATTCAACGTGTCAAAGGAAGGACAGAGGGAAGGGAGGGCAGAGGTAGTAATTATAAATTTATAATTTTATCCATATAACATAACATATTGCAGATTGCAAGTCTAAAAGACTCATTGGCTAGGTCTAGCCTATTAAAAAAACAGGAAAACTTAAAATAAACAACCTAGAAAAAATGACATTTATTATAAAAAACTATAAAAACTACAATTACTTAGGAGGATGAAACATCTTAATATAAATTCAAAATCATTACCTAAACCTCATGTGTTATCTCTTATATTCATAATTAAAAAAATAACTAAAATTAAAATTAAAACCGCCCATATAATAGATTACTTATATAATCAAGTTACTTAATTCACATTATCAACGTTATTATCAATTAAGATCTTATAAAAATAAAAGCTAAAACCATTTTATATTATTCGGGATATAATATATTACTTGAATTTTTTTAATTTTATTAAAATTAAATGAATTTTTTAACCGACATAAATTTCTTCTAAAGAAAAAGAAAATCATATAACCTTTCTTTCATAAATGTTAAATTATAAAAGGTTTTATTAAAATTATATAATTCTATTTTTAATTAATTTCTTTTGTTGATTTTAAGAAAATTATAATTTTTACAAAAATTGAAGAATGTGTAACTTTTTTCGAAGAGATACACGCAAGTTGTGAAAAATAAAAATTGAGAAAACTGTTATTTAATTTAGCTAAATTTATAATTTTGTTTTAATTTTAAAAATATAATGGGGAAGAGAATGTAGGAGTGAATGTAAAAAAAAAAAAATTGTTAGAGGCATTTTAGTATTTTTACATTTTGTCCTTTTAAATAATTACAATTTTGTGGCCCTTCTCCATAAATGAATTTTCTCCTAAATCCTTCATCCTAATTTTTCCAAAGAAAAATATGTCTTGAAATAGGTTTTAGCGCTTTAACCTGGCCAAGCTCTAAACATGTCATGCTTGACCACATTCCGGATAGGTTAGGCCGCAAGTAGGCCGCTTGACCTATTTCTACCTCTAACCATAAGCCAATAGACAAGTAAAGTAACCAGCTCCGGAGAAGTAGGCAGTGGAGAAGAGAATTGCGGAAGTGGAGCTGCTGAGCTTATGGGCATGGCTAGGGGTAGAAAATCAAATTGAACGCATAGGGGAGGGAGTTTTGAGGAGTGACTAAACGGCGTCGTCTCTGCATTGTACACTACACCAACATTTTGCAGTTAAGAGGGAAAATCTAAAAAACAATGCCCGTGAATTCCAAAACTCAATAAAAGTAATTGGGTATATTTAGAATAATAGTGACAAAACTAACTTTTACTGTATATTAGTTTATCAATCAAACTATTTAGTTTGAAGAAAAAAATAAAAATACTCTAAAATTTAATTTAATTAGCTTCCTTAATCTCTCCAAAAAAATCAACTGGCCTTATAATTGGGACCTAGAGAGTATTTAATTTTACTTTTATAAACTTAAGATTAAAGAAAAGTTTAGATGGTATAATGTAATTTATGTTTAGATTGACTTTAGTGAAAAATACAGTTTGAAAAAATGAAATTTATTTGAATGAATACTGAAAAAGTAAGTTTAGATTTAAAATGATTAGCATAAATTTTATTAAATAAAGAGGGTGATAATTTTAATAAAAATTTTATGTTTGGAAAATTTTATTACGTAAAATTTTTTCTGTCTAAAAATATTTGTGCAAATATTAAGTTTTTGGGTTTTTCAAAGCAATTTGATTTTTCTATTAAAGGAAGAAGGGAATTTTCCTTTTTGTTTTTTGTTTCTTTTTTTCAGTTTTCCCTTCTCTCTCCGTCTTTTCTTCGAACATGAGACCACTTTTTTGTCATTTTCTGCCATGCCTTCCTCTTCTCTCGCCACGACCTTTTCCTTAAGCAACGTATAATAACTTAATAAGGTTTGCAAACCGATCAACTATAATTACTGACTAAAAATTCAGTTTGTTTACCTGAATGACACAATGACTTAACTAATTTAACTGGAATAACTGATGGTTCCTTTTATTATACTTCCTCCCATTCACAATTATAGGAAAAATTTTGGAGTTAGTTTTGGTCACAATTATAAGAAACAGTTTTAACTTTTGTAAATTTTCCTTATAATACCCCTAGCTATACTTTCTCAATAATAATTTAATAATATACCTATATATTTTATAAAGTAAATAATGTTTGCAACTCATTAATGTCATATACACCTAAATTATACTTTCTTTTTTTATAAAATACTTTTAAACAATTTTTGTCATATTTTTCCCATATTACCCATACTAATACTTCTTTTCTACAATAATTAATTTAACAATACGCTTATATTCTATCAAGTGAGATATTCTACTTTATTTTTTATTTTTAAATAAAATAATTTTAATATTCCTTTAAAAATATTTTTTTTAATTATCCGTCTAAAGTGATTAATTTTTTTCCCTTAAAATAACATAATAAAACATTAATTTCATTATCTTTTTTCCAACAATAAAAAAATAAACTTGTATTTGTATTATGCCCAACTAAATAGATACTCTCTTGATAGAAACATAATTAATGATGCATTATAGTGGAGTATTTTTTTTTTTTGGATGAGGTTAATATCACCGTTAGATTTAGATTAGATTAAATTTTATGGTGGAGTATTTTTTTTTGCCAACATATTTTATTAAGTATTATTATTACTATTAAGAAGTTTCTAGAATTAGAATTCCTTATCTTTCCCTATGAGATCATCCGGAACTCGGGCGTCGTTCCTAGATTAGATACTTTTTTGATAGAAACACTAATTCTAATTCTACAAATTTTATTTTATTAATAATTATGGACATGCCCGGGGCTAACGATCAATAAACGTTTCCTTAATGTCATTTTAAATTTTAGGTAAGGGTATTTTAGGAAAATAGATATAATTAACTAATTTAACTTCCTTCCTTAATCCCTCCAAATTCTGGTAAATAGCTCCTATAATTAGGACCAGAGGGAATAGTACATTTCAGGCTTTGGATAGATCATTGTTTCTTCGGTTTGATGTATATGCTGATAGGCCAAGAACCTCCTTTACTTATTCAGTGGAATATGCTGGTTGAGGCAAAATGAGACTGAATCACATTAAAGATACTAATAAAATAGTCATTCACATGTAAGCTTTACATCTCCAACCAGATCCAAACTATACACTCTTAACACGGGAGCACATAAGGTGCTTCTCCCTTATGTGCTCCTTACATGCACATCCCTCTAATTAGAGGGATGGGGCATTTTTTTTTTTTTTTTTTTAAATTTTTATATATATAGTATTTATTTATATTTAAATTATATGCGAAACTTTTCTGGAATTTTTTTTTCTCGCATCTCAAATTAATTATTTTACAGGATATTGGTGTTACGGGATAATATTTACGTATGCGGGATTGAAAATTAATTAATATGAGATGCTTGGGTGCAAAAAATATTCCGAAAAGTCATATAATTTAAATCTAAATAAATAGTATATATAAAAAATTTAAAAAAAATAAGAAAAAATGTGCTCATCCCTCTTATAGAGGGACAAGCACATAAAACTGGTCCATACACTAAAGATACTAATAAAATAGTCATTCACACTAATGACATGTGTTACCCAATGGTTACTGGTGATAAAATGAATACCACTTCTGATGGTCAGAAGTTTAAGATACCTTCCGCAGGAAAATCTGCTTTTCATTGGAAGAGTTGTGCAGGAAACGTGTTTTATATGATAATGAAATCACTAACCCAACGTTGAGGTGACTGACTATATTGTACTCCCTCTGATTTTTATTATAAGGCACAAACTAGCAAGTTTATTTGGTCCTTTTTATAAAACACTTGTTTGTTCCCAATGTGCATTAATTATTTTTTTCTATGTCTGCCCATAATTAATAAGGGTAGTGGGTGAGAGTAATAATTATTATGATGTTAGAGTTTAGTACAATAAGCAGGGGTAATATTGGAAATTACTTAGATTCTAGGACAACTTTATTGACTTTAACTGCTTTTATTGGTTTGTGAGAAAAGTTAGTTGGTGCCTTATAATAAGAACAAGAGGGAGTATCTTATACCAATGTTTAGACGTCACTTTATGTCATGACTTAACAGACATACATGGACAAATAGACTTGGGGAAAATTACGCACAGGTCCCAAAGAACGAAAAAATTTACAAAAAAATCCCTTAAAATCACAAAATTACACAAAAGTCTCAAGGGACTTTTTTGATATTATTTGTATGGAAATAAAATCCAGGTTTTTAAATGTTGTTGTAAATACATGCATTTCCGGTTGCAAATATGACTTTTTCTGTTGTAAATGGCCAGATTTTAAATTTTGTTGTAAATACAGCACTTCCTGTTGTAAATCTAGGTTTTTTCTGTTGTAAATGACCTCTCTACGTTCAAAATCTAGGTGTTTTAATGTTGTTGTAAATATGGGCATTTCCTATTGTAAATATGACTTTTTCTGTTGTAAAGTGTTTAAATGTTGTTGTAAATATAGGCATTTCCTATTGTAAATCTAGCATTTTTCTGTTGTAAATGACCTCTGTACGTTCAAAATCCAGGTGTTTAAATGTTGTTGTAAATATGGGCATTTCCTGTTGTAAATATGGTTTTTTCTATGGTAAATGGTCAGGTGTTTAAATGTTGTTGTAAATATAGGCATTTCCTGTTGTAAATACAAATAATATCAAAAAAGTCCCTTGGGACTTTTGTGTAATTTTGGGATTTTAAGGGATTTTTTGGTAATTTTTTTCGTTCCTTGGGACCTACGCGTAATTTTCCTATAGACTTGTGTGATCTTACCATGGTTATGAAACCCGAACCGGACCGGCCGGTTCAAACTGGAAACCGGCAAACCAGCCATGAAACTGGTCCGGTCTGCCATAGAAACCGGGGTCAGGATTTTTTTTTTTCCTTTTCTCACGTCGGGGAGCTCCAACATTAAAAAAAGAGAGGTGGAAAGGAAGAGAGATGAACACGGAGAGAGATGGACAGAAGCTAGCAACCAGATCGACGACATTTCTAGGCTCATATCGGCGAAAAACAGAGGAGCAACGATGGGCAACAATCAAAATCGACGACGAGAAAACAGATAGGCAGAGAGAGGAGGGAGCGAGATGAACGGACGACCGACGACGATGAAACTCAGAGGAGAACGATGGGCAACAATGAAAACCGCACGAAACCCAAGTCACTACTCTTCTCTCTAACTTTCTCTCTCTATGTTTTACACTTTTACCTTTCAACCTTTCTTAAGAGTTAAGACAAAGGACCAAATGTGCACCCGCCTCCTGACATAACGTGTTCAAGCATCAGAAAAGTTTGGCACATTTTCCCATCCGTCTAAATCACTTTAATGACATATAAATATTAAAATACAAATAACATTTGAAGAGAACGAAAGGGAGTGGGAGTCTTAGTTACTGTAATATATATATATATATATATAATTATTTTTGTTAGTTAATAAGATATTTTTATTATTAAAGGAAATTATTTTTCTTATAATTTCATATTCATTATATGAAATTTTCACTTTCTCATCGGTTTGACCCCGGTTTAGCTCCGGTCTGACCCACTGACCCTTAACCCAGTACCCCAACTGATTTAATGACCAGTTCGGGTTTAATAACCTTGGATCTTACCCATATCAGGAAGTTACATAATCCTAGGTAATCTAAACCTACAACCCAATAAAAAGCACAAGGGGTACAGTTTAAACCAACAAATACTCGCAATACAATGATACATAACCAAATAATCTATACATGAACCTGAAAGTGGTGGCTAAACATTGGTAGGTGCAATGCAGCCAGTCACTTAAAGACTGATGCGCCAGCTGATTTACAGATTGAGGCGCATCCTATAGAAATTTACCCAAAAAAGACACATAGTCATATCTTAAAAAGGAAAAAAAGAAAAGAAACTCACATTACCCTAGGTATTATAAAATCCATAACCCAAAACAGAAGGACGGTGGCATAATGAAAACCAACAAACAATTAGCTTTTACCCTCTTGACTGTATTGAGAAATATACTAAACAGTAGAAATTGAACATTAACAAGAATTTGTACAACTAAGATTGTATATACTACCTAGAAATAAACTCACAAGACTGCCGAAATATGATAATAAACTTTGAAGAAATCCAAGCCCAACGTATGTTATCTCTTTAAGACAATTTGCTCCCTCAATACGGATGTCCAAGGTTAATGAACAATTGTCTCTCAGGATAGAACAAATTTTTCATCTTCAGAATGATTGCACTTTTAATCAGAAGCCAAGCGAACACAACGAGTCTGTTGGAAATTATGGACTAGGGCAAGTCATTTTCCTTTAGTTATCATTTCATTTGCATGTTTATAGTGATAGCTGATCATTGGATATATCTTATAGATTATCCTAAATGTCCCTGGTCGATCATCTACGCGGGAGTGAAGATGAAATAAGACCAGTATGACTTTGATGAGTATGGAGATACGAGTCAAAGTCATAGGCACATTGTAAGAGTACAAGGTGCTGAACCGACCCACTATGAGAAAGCTGCATGGATTTTGTCATAAGCTTATCTCATGTATAACCGCGTCACAACGCCCTATGACCTGAGATCATCATGGATTCCTACATGATGAGTTGCTGGTCTTTGACCTAGTCAAAAGTCACCTTTGACCGGGTGATGATAAAGGCTATGATCAGGATCAGTGGTTTTCATGCAGAGGAATGTGAGTGGTCAAGATGGAATTTGTCCCTCACATTTGTAGAGAGATAATACTGGGCCCCTCGATGAGTGAGTCTAAGAAATGTATGGCCATACTACAATGGAAAGCAGTTTCCATTTCTATTAGACTACTCGAGAATCGGGAAAGTAATGGTCAGGAACAGGAAGTTGACATTATCCATGCCTCATCCTTGACCAAATTATCGCGTGACAAAAGGAACGTGACATGGTTGTACGATAGGTTGTATCGTATCATCGATCCCCATATGAATTGGGAAGTCGCAATGTCTTGCTAGAGGCCGCTTGCGACTTGTGGGCTAGTACAGTATTGGCCCACTGCCAATCTCATATGGGCCTGCAGGGTCGCACACAAGAATAGCCGAACACGAGCAAAAGTGTCTAGATTTATTGAATCTTATATATGTATAAGATTTAATGGCTATTGTATTTAATCTAGGGTGGATATATATATATACATATATATATATATATGTGTGTGTGTGTGTATTTATTATTAAATTTGAAATAATAATAATATTATTATTTATAGATAATAAATTATTATATATAGTATTTAATTTATTTGATAAATTAGATAACTATAATAAATTGAGATATTGTATCTTAGATTTAAATTTCGAATAAAGATATAATATCTTAGATTTAATTAAATTGAGGTATATTATCTCGATTTAATTGAATAAAAGATATCATATCTTAGATTTAATTTATAAAGATAAATTAAATCTATAGGCTTATAATTTGGATTAAATAAATATATTACAGATTATATCTATTTGATAGATTTAATTAATATATTATTTTAATTCAAATTTGAATTTCGAAATTAATTAGATTAATTTTGAATATATAATACGTCTAATGGGTTTTGAAAAAAGACTATGGGACATTTAGTCGGGCGTATTAGAAAGCCGCGAGAAACCCTAGAGTAAAAGATATACGCGAGAAAACCTTGAAGGCGCTAGCACGCTACCGCCCGTATTCGGAGACTATTCGTGTGGATACCGGTAGAGGGAGGGGATTCGCAGAGTCTGCTCCTGGTGATCGAGTAGGTAGCCCACGTGTTCAGATCGAAAGAAATGCTGAGAATTTCGCATAGGTATGATTCAGACTCTTTAACCTTGATTTAAACGCGGTTGAGCGATCCTCTTTGGGATTCGTAAAATTTTTATAATTCCGCTGCGTGTACGGATCCCAACAGTGGTATCAAAGCCAGATCAACCAAGCGTTTAAATTGGATTTTTCTATATGCGTATATATGTTTAAACCGAATCCTGTATGCTTTAAAACGTAATTTCGCGTTAGGATTTCTACGGAACGCTAGTCAAATATTGCAGTCGTCTCTAAATTGTTCAGATCGCACGATGTTCGGAATCGACAGTCACGTTCGCGCATATTAGAGATGTTCTGAATCGTTCGGAACCTTCAATCATGCCGGATGCGTTATATTATATATATTATATAATTTAATTTAAATTAGAGAATTTAAATCATGATATTATATTATATATATTATATAATTTAAATCATGATACTATATTATATATATATATATATATATTATAATATAATTTTAATTAGAGAATTTAAATTATGATTTATATTATATATATATATATATATATTATAATATAATTTAAATTAGAGAATTTAAATCATGATATTATATATATATATATATATTATATAATATAAGTTAAATTAGAGAATTTGAATCATGATACTATATTATATATATATATATATATATTATATATAATATAATTTAAATTAGAGAATTTAAATCATGATATTATATTATATATATTATATTATATAATATAATATAAACTCAAAAATTTAATCATAATATTTTATTTTATAATTGTATGAATTAATATATGTTATGATTTACCTTTCAAATTTTGTTTAGGTATGGTGAACAATATGGCTCTAGAGTTTTACAGGTGTTGTAAATTTAAATATGGCCTGCGTGCCATGCCTCTCTCTAAATATTCTTGATGTACATTCTCTTCTCATCCCACTCCCCTCGTATGTGAAACGAGGTTTCTTCTTATGTATTTTCTTTTATTAATTTAGAGAAGTCATCTCATTGGCTTGAGAGAATTTTAGGTTAAGTGTGAGCCATGTTGTGTCACAATTTTAATTATGTTTTGATTTGATCACTGCATGATTAGTTTAGAGTTTTAATTATGATTTGATAGAGATCTCTCATAATTAATTTAGGGTTTTAACTATGATTTGATTAAAGATCATTCATAATTAATTTAGAGACTATATGATATACAATATTGATTGCATTCATATAAGTAGAATTAATAGGATTAATTAGATGATATTAGATAATACCCTCTAAATAAAATCTTAAGTCGTAATGCCGTCAATTAATGAATACTTGTCAAAACCTAGATCACTCATTTGTATGTTCCACCAAAGTGGATGCATTTGAGTTATCTTGGTGAGACAAGAGTGAGTAATGGTGATACTCAACATTCATTATTGTCTTGACTTAATGGGATTATCAAAACGGTTTTTGATCTCAAGGCATTAGATGGGATTAAACATGCCAGGTCATATGATGATCGAATCCCATAAAGATCTAAGAGTTACATGTGATGTAATTGGCAAAGGGATTACCTACCTAAATAACTTGATTTTAAGGGTCCTGCCAAAGCGGACTTAAAATTAAGCCACATATGGATCTTAGCCCACTAATTATAATGAGGGTTCTTAATTCAGTGGGAGGTTACTAATTAAACTTTGCATATCCTTTAGTTGTAGAATCATGTAGACTAGCAATAGTAACACCGCAACACCATCAATGCGATCAGTCCTTGAGAAGGACGAACTCGATGAGACAAACCTTCTTGACTTGTTTAGGAACTTAAGCGTTGATCCTAAACATGAAGGAAAAGAGTATCTCATCAATCAACCCATTCTTGACGAGCCTGCAGCTACTGATCCAAGAGCTCAGACTGATGCTTAGACGAAGCATAAGGATGACTATCTGGATACAGGATGCCTGATGCCTACCACTATGCTTCCAAACCTCGATAGAGATCTCAACATGTGGAGGCCTATGAGATTATTGATCATCCTATTGAAATATTCCAGCAACAGGAAAGGCAGGAGAGGTATGAGACCAAAGAGGCCTTATTCTCCTGCAAGATGGTTGAAGGTGCATCAGTTAGTCCTCATTGTTGAAAATGAAAGGCTACATTGATCACCTTGAGAGGCTTGGATTCCCCGTGTCCCGGGAGTTAGCTACGGATGTGATCTTAAACTTACTCCCGGAAGTTATGATCATTTTGTCATGGATTACAACATGAACAACATGGAGGAATCAATTTACGAACCGCATGGGATGCTTAAAACTGCGCCGAGCGAGCCTTAATAAGAGGCCCAACACTGTTTTGTCTGTTCAGAAAGGAAGGGAATGAAACGAAAAGGCCAAGAAGACAAAACCTCCAAAGGATGGGGTCCGCTTCTTCTGCAATGAAATTGGTCATTGGAAGAGGAATTGCAAACTCTACATCGAAGATCTGGAAAAGAATAAGAAGGATAGCGGGGCTATCACTTCAGGTATCTATGTCATAGATATTCACCTTTCTACTTCCTCAACATGGGTATTAGATACCACATGTGGTTCTCACATTTGTATAAATGTGCAGGGTCCCAAGGACAATAGAAAATCGAATGGACATATCTGTGACATAAACTACCAAAAGGATCAAGTCAAATGATTTGAATCCGATCTACCTATGGCATTGTCGTCTAGGCCATATAAATGAGAAACACATTCCGAAACTCCATCAAGATGGATTTCTAGACTCATTTGATTTTGAATCATTTGATACATGTACTTCTTGTTTATTGGGAAAGATGACAAAGACACCTTTCACTAGGCATAGTGAGAGCACCACTAATTTATTGGGCCTCATACATACTGATGTGTGTGGACCAATGAATACATCTGCCAGAGGAGGTCATTTGTACTTCATTATTTCATAGACGATTTTAGTAGACAAGGGAATATCTATTTAAATGAAATATAAGTATGAATCTCTTGAAATGTTCAAAATATTCGAAAATGAAGTGCAAAACAAACTTGGCAAAACAATTAAGGCACTTCGATCTGATCGGGGTGGTGAATATTTGAGCCAAGATTTCATTGACCATCTTAGGAGTTGTGGGATCATCTCACAACTAACTCCTCCAGGAACACCTCAATGGAATGGTGTTTCTGAACGGAGGAATCGAACTCTATTAGATATGGTTCGATTTATGATGAGTCAAACAGATCTTCAACCTTCTTTTGGGGCCATGCCCTAGAAACAGCCGCATTCACACTGAATCGTGTTCCATCGAAGGCAGTTGAAAAGACACCATAGGAGATATAGACTGGGAAGAAACCCAGTTTGTCATTTCTTAAAATTTGGGGATGTGAGGTCTATGTTAAACAACAAGCCTCTGATAAATTATCATCCAGATCCTCAAAATGCCTTTTTGTGGGGTATCCTAAGGAAACTAAAGGATACTATGTCTACAATCCCACCGATCACAAAGTGTTTGTCATTCGGAATGGTATCTTTTTGGAAAAAGAGTTTATCTCTAAAAGAACCAGTGGGAGTAAAGTGTACCTCGAAGAAGTTCGAGAGTCACAGGACAATGTGGAATCACAGATGGAAACCGGAGAAGACTCACAACAAGTTGTTGAGCCTACTCAAGTAACACAGGGCCCACGAAGGTCCGATAGATCACGGCTACAGCCTCAGAGATATGGATTTCTGATTACTAGAAGTCGTGATGTTTTGCTCATTGAACAGAATGAGCCAACTACCTATCGAGAGGTCGTGGTGGGGCCAGACTCCGAAAAATGGCTTGATGACATGAAGTTTGAAATGCAATCCATGTACGACAATAAGGTATAGACCTTAGTCGATCCACCTGAAGGTGTAAAAACCCTTGGGTCCAAGTGGGTTTTCAAAGAGAAAACTAACATGGATGGCAAAGTAAATGTCTTCAAGGCACGGCTGGTTGCGAAAGGATTCACTCAAACTCATGGTGTGAACTATGATGAAACCTTTTCCCCAGTTGCAATGGCCAAATCAATCAGAATCCTTCTTGCCATTGCATCATATTATGACTATGAGATATGGCAGATGGACGTCAAAACAGCCTTCCTTAACGAAAAGCTGCTTGAGGATGTGTACATGACACAACCTGAGGGTTTTGTGCGTCCAGAGGACTATGGTATGAAACCGGCTGAACCCAAGAGGGGGGGTGAATTGGGTGAAGATTAAAAACTTGAAACTTTGAAAATCTTTTCACGTCTTCTAAATCAACAGTTAGATATTCAAATAAGCATATACTGGAAATATAAGAGATAAGGGAAGAGAATATGCAAACTGTGATTTATACTGGTTCGGTCCAATCCTTGACCTACGTCCAGTCCTCAAGCTCCACTTGAGATTTTCAATCCACTATCCTCTTGTTTAACCGGGCACAAGAGAAGCCAATACAAACGCACAAGTTCACCCAGGCACTTGTGAAGCCAAAACTCTCACTGAGATACTCCTTTCAATCAGTTACACACTATGTACTCGAAGTTATCCTCTCACTAGGATACACTCCCCCTTACAAGTTGTAAACTGATAACCCAATCTTCAAGTCCCACGACTTGAGATTCTTACAATGATTTAATACTCAGAAATGTTCTCTCTAAAAGAGTAAATGAATAAATACTGAAGTACAATACAAATCATTTCACTATCTATGATGAACTATATAAGCATTGAGAACAGAGAGCGTGTGAGCTAAATGTTGATTCAGAAATTTGGCATTTCGACAGAGTAAGCTATTGTCTCCAACCTCTTCTATCTTGAATGCTTCTCCATTTATAGTTAGTTGCAATTTATGACCGTTGAGCAATTCCTCCAGTTTAGAATATGATCGTTGTAGGCGTATATGACCGTTGGAGCTTCTGACATAATCATCTGCTTTTCGTAATCCGATGTTAATCCTTCGTTTGATCATTTGAAAATTATACAAAAATGATATAAACAATGTTAAGAAGTAGTATAAGTTCTTTTGGAATTCATCCGGATGTTCTTGATGAGCATCTAAGATTTCGGACACGGTGATTTTCTGATGCAGGGATGATGACTCGAGTTGATTTAAATACCAGATGCTTTCTATGTCCTTGAGTGACTTGAGTTGGTGGACTTGACTCGAGTTATGGTTTTCGAATCGAAAGAAATGAAGAGACACATATGCAGCAGATATGTATAGCAATTGAGTGACTCGAGTCATTTAATGAGTGACTCGAGTTGGATTTTGTCGCCAAGCTTCTGGTTACTCTCTGTGTAAATTGTGACTCGAGTTGCTACTGGATGAATCGAGGAATGCCTCGAGTTGAATCTGTCTGACTCAAGTCAACTTTGCGTTTCAACAATTCTGGTTGCTCTCTCGTGTCTTTGTCCTTGAACTCGAGTTACTCGTAACTTGACTCGAGGTAAGAGCTCATCAAAATTGGTTGCTTCCAAATTATTTGAAATACTTGTTGAGTCTAGATTCATATGGAATTGGTTTCATTTCATTTGGTTGTGCATGAGCTATTTCCGAAAGATCAAGCCTATCTTTGAACCGAATTCGGAATTTCGAGTATCAACTTTCGAAGGCCATATCTTCGTGGTCTGAACTCCGTTTTGTTGGTTCAAATCTTGATGGAAATCCTTTTGAGTCTAATTTCATATACCACTGATTTCAGCTCAATTGGATTTTTATTTTGTGAGATACACTCAAAATACCAAAGCTATGTCTGCACTGTGGCGTGAATTGTAGTGTCAACTTTCACAATTCATAGCTCCTTGATCTGAACTCCTTTGGACTTGAATTTTATACAAAAATGACGCATTGGGAGTCTAGTTTCATATGCCACTGGTTGCACCTCAATCCGATCTCTGGTTTGAGAGATATCATCAAAATACCAGACCTCGCCAGCTGAAACGTGAAACAGAGGTGAACAGAGTTGCTAAAATACACCTTGACTCGAGTCATTTAGTGTTTGACTCGAGTTACGACTCGAGTTACTCGTACATGACTCGAGTTAACTCATTCCAGAAGAGGGAAAACACTGTAGCAACTTTATTAACTCGAGTTGTGAGTTCATGACTCGAGTTATATCATCCTGAAGCTTGCTTTTGCTTATTTTAACTCCGAATTGAGCCATTCCAACTTCCATATCATCGTGGAGACTTCTAGAATCAATCTAAGAGCTTGTATAATGATTTTCTCATTCCATTAAGCAAGTTCTTCTTTCTTCTTCTCTTGATCATTCTCCATAACTTAATTCTTTCTTTCTTCTCTTCTCTTGATCATTCCCAAAATCCTTTGATAGCTTCTTGCTTCCTTGATACTCTCTACGAGTTCTTCTTTCTTACATCTCCCATCTTGATCATTCTTCGTAATTTAGCTTGGACTCATCATTCTCTGCAGGTTCTACCTTCTTCAATATCTCCTTCTTGATTAATCTCTAAGATTCAACTTGGATTAATCTACATTAAATACAGCAATTAGTCAATGTAGGAGATAACTATGTTACTCAATCTTTTTGCTTTTAATAATGGCATCTATATAAGACATCATCAAAACTAATCATATCTAACATTCTCCCCCCTTTTTGATGATGGCAAATACTCTAAGAAAAATATGTATGAATTTGAAAATATATTAAACCCAACATATTTTTTCTTGCCATTTCTCTCCCCCTTATTTGTCATTAGCAAAAAGTTGAAGTATAAAGAGGATATACTTGGAGAGGTAAATATTAAACCAGATTGGAAAGAGTCAAGAAACAAATTTGAAAGTGTTTTCTCCCCCTGATTGAAAAGTGTTTCCATCTTAATATGATGCAATTTGGAATGTTTTTATGAAAACAAACTTGAGAGGGTTTGGAGAGGTTTTCAAGACATCTTTCACAGTTAAAACATATAGATACCAAACATGTGCAAAATTTCTATAGAATATAAAAAGATAGAGATTAGAAATGCTCATGTTGGTTTTGCAAATTGATGAACGATTTTTGAAGTCCATTTGCTTGCTTTGTTGTATGAGATCATCTGAAGTGTGCTCAATAGAAAGATCATGAATAGCCTATGAGATGTGAAGATGAAAGTACTGCCTTCTTGAGGGTTATCTCATATGAAAGAATATTGTCAGTACTCAGCTTCCATCCTTTTCTTCATAGAACTCGACTGTAGAGCATATCTTAGCTTGTTCCAAGAGATGTTCCTCTTTCTTTGTAAAGCAAATCTCAGATTGATTGTCAAAGCATCTTTCCTTAAATATAGTCTCCTTGTTTTGCGTTAAGGAAAGTTGTAACACATAACAAAATCTCCTACTACAAATTGAAAACTTTCTTTGCAAAAGAGTTTTGTTAGTGCAACCAGATATCAAAGATTCCCTTTCTATATAATATTTCCAAGATAAGATATTTTCAATTATAAGATTAACTCATCATCAAAACTAATAAAAACATAGTGAATGCAAATTAAAAAAAAGGTTTTCTTCAGATAAAGGAGATGAGCTTTTAAGAAGGAAAACATGAATGTGAAGCTCCCCTTAATGAATGCATAACTAAAAGTATGAAGTTTCTTATAATGACACTAAATGTTATGAAGAAATCTCATGCTTTTTATGATGATAAAAATGATTAAAGCATAAGGATCATTTTTAAAAAGAAATTGAGTATGCTCAGGCTAAATTTCATAAAATGAGATGGAATGAATGAAATCAAGTTAGCCAAGCAATAATATGAAGTACCCAAGACTTAATCAAGGAATATCAGATTGCGCAGACGACGTTTCCAAAACTGATAAGCTTAACTTGAGTCATGACTGGAGTCATGTCTGATAAATTTCAAACAGAATCAATTTGCGCTGAGATGACTTGAGTTATGACTTGAGTCATCACTGAGAAATTTCAAACAGAATGATTTGCGATAGGATGACTTGAGTCATGACTAGAGTCAATGTGAAGTAATTTGAGAAAAGCAATATTCTGACTCGAGTTAAGCCAAGGATGACTCGAGTCATATTATCGAGGAAATCATTTTGCGAAGTTTGAATTTCAGGGAAGTACAGGGATGACTCGAGTTGGTTAATGATGACTCGAGTCATAGTCAATGTTTTTAATTGTTTCCAAAACTCAGTGACTTGAGTCATGACTAGAGTCATGCAAGTCATGACTGGAGTCATTCTGCAATAATTCAAAACAGAAGTGAAGAGCAATAAGATGACTCGAGTTGCACTTGAGTAACTCTACTTCAAAGAAAACAAATCAAATAGAGCGGATTGATACTATCATGACTCGAGTTGGGCAATGTTGACTCGAGTCATATCGATCCCGAAAAGCGATATCACGATGAAGCATTTTGAAAACTGAAGTATAATCCATGACTGGAGTTAAAAATATTATGACTGGAGTCATGACAGGAAAATTTTGATCAGCTCCAAAAAAAAAAAAATACATATATTCTCTTTGGTACCCAATGTTTCTTGGATCCACACAAGATTAAACATAACAACTCTTATGCTCTTATAGAATTAAATCATGTTATTTGAGCAAAGAGTAGAACA
The DNA here is from genome assembly GCA_019022615.1 of Acacia melanoxylon. Classification (NCBI taxonomy): domain Eukaryota; kingdom Viridiplantae; phylum Streptophyta; class Magnoliopsida; order Fabales; family Fabaceae; genus Acacia; species Acacia melanoxylon. The sequence continues at coordinate 8,767,301 of JAFJYJ010000020.1, read as the reverse complement.
ATCAAAGACCAAAAACATAATTTTACCCAGTCAAATAAATTCAAAGCAATGAATCAAAATGGTAATAATGAAGTCATGTCAAGAATGTTATTTCTCAATGACAATTTTTTAAATACACTTTATGCAGAAAAGATGTCATTGATGAAATACATGTACTCAGGCGATTTCAAAGCAATGGTAATAATGAAGTCATATACTCAGGCGATTTCATCTTATCAGAGAAATCAATGATAGAGGTGATAATATATATATATATATATGCAAAGTACTAGGAGAAGACAATGATGCTGATCCTCTTACTAAGCCGCTTGCACAAGCAAAACATGAGCGTCATGTTAGGGCAATGGGAATTAGGGTAATTAATTATTGCGCCTAGTGCAAGTGGGAGTCTGTTGGAAATTATGCCCTAGGGGCAAGTCATTTTCCTTTAGTTATCATTTCATTTGCATGTTTATAGTGATAGCTGATCCTTGGATATATCTTATAGATTATCCTAAATGTCCCTGGTCGGTCATCTACGCAGGAGCGAAGATGAAATAAGACCAGTATGACTTTGATGAGTATGGAGATACAAGTCAAAGTCATAGGCAGTTGTAAGAGTACAAGGTGCTGGACCGACCCACTATGAGAAAGCTGTATGGATTTTGTCATAAGCTTATCTCATGTATAACCGCGTCACAACACCCTATGACCTGAGATCATCATGGATTCCTATATGATGAGTCGCTGGTCTTTGATCTAGTCAAAAGTCACCTTTGACCGGGTGATGATAAAGGCTATGATCAGGATCAGTGGTTTTCATGCAGAGGAATGTGAATGGTCAAGATAGAATTTGTCCCTCACATTTGTAGAGAGATAATACTGGGCCCCTCGATGAGTGAGCCTAAAGGTATGCATGGTTTGGGGGGAGGGGAGGGGAGAGAAAATGGAGGGAGAGAAAAGTTATTTTTAGTGGGGCCCACAAGAATTTTCCTCTCCTTTAAATTTTTTCTCTCCATTTTCCCTCCCCTCCCCTCCCCTCACCCTCCCCCAAACCAAACAAAGCCTAAGAAATGTATGGTCATACTACAATGGAAAGGAGTTTCCATTTCTATTAGACTACTCGAGAATCGAGAAAGTAATGGTCAGGAACAGGAAGTTGACACTATCCATGCCTCATCCTTGACCAAATTATCGCGTGACAAAAGGAACGTGACATGGTTGTACGATAGGTTGTATCGTATCATCGATCCCCATATGAATTGGGAAGTCGCAATGTCTTGCTAGAGGCCGCTTGCGACTTGTGGGCTAGTACAGTATTGGCCCACTGCCAATCTCATATGGGCCTGCAGGGTCGCACACAAGAATAGCCAAACACGAGCAAAAGTGTCCAAATTCATTGAATCTTATATATGTATAAGATTTAATGAATATTGTATTTAATCTAGGGTGGATATATATACATATACATATATTTATTATTAAATTCGAAATAATAATAATATTATTTATAGATAATAATATTATTATATATAGTATTTAATTTATTTGATAAATTAGATAACTATAATAAATTGAGATATTGTATCTCGATTTAAATTTCGAATAAAGATATAGTATCTTAGATTTAATTAAATTAAGGTATAGTATCTCAGATTTAATTGAATAAAAGATATCATATCTTAGATTTAATTTATAAAGATAAATTAAATCTATAGGCTTATAATTTGGATTAAATAAATATATTACAGATTATATCTATTTGATAGATTTAATTAATATATTATTTTAATTCAAATTTGAATTTCGAAATTAATTAGATTAATTTTGAATATATAATACGTCTAATGGGTTTTGAAAAAAGACTACGGGACATTTAGTCGGGCGTATTAGAAAGCCGCGAGAAACCCTAGAGTAAAAGATATACGCAAGAAAACCTTGAAGGCGCTAGCACGCTACCGCCCGTATTCGGAGACTATTCGTGTGGATACCGGTAGAGGGAGGGGATTCGCAGAGTCTGCTCCTAGTGATCGAGTAGGTAGCCCACGTGTTCAGATCAAAAGAAACGTTGAGAATTTCGCATAGGTATGATTCAGACTCTTTAACCTTGATTTAAACGCAGTTGAGCGATCCTCTTTGAGATTCGTAAAAGTTTTATAATTCTGCTGCGTGTACGGATCCCAACAGAGTCTGCTTTTAGAGTCACACGGAATATGATTATAAGAATGCAATATGTAAGAGGAGTGTTTCAAATTGATTTGAGATATGATATTCTGCCACTAGCACACCCTATTTATAGACGACGGAAATTGATCAGATGGACTCGACTCTTGCGGTGAACTGGTGTGTTGTGTAAACAAACGCACTAGAACGGAGAAAACATAAGCGAACGACGACCCTAGCTGGAAAACTGGTGCATCAAACAAATAGACGCATCAGAACAGAGCGAAAGACCAGAACGGATTGGTCACATCAATCCGATATTACGGTCAGCTTACAGTCTCTAGTTGGGAGAATCTCGGAGGGGCAAAAAAGAAATTAATAAAAGTTCATGGACTATTTGGACAAAATTAAAAAATTATTTTTAATTTCACACACGCACGAACTAGACCGGGTGGGCGGTGCACATGTGGGTGACCAAGGTTCATCGGCGCGCGTGTGGGTGACTAAGGTTCATCTAAGTCCTCACCCCTCCACAAAAATGGGTTGGCCCAAGGGTTCAATTTAGAGGATTATATACCCTCTTTCTCCTCTTCATTTGTCCAATGTGGGATTTCTATCCACACACTCATTTATTCTTCCTTTTTTCTCTTCTTCTCCAACCTACTTCTTATTCATAACCCATGAGATTAGATCCAAAATTCCAACATTGACTTCACATCAGTTCATAAGATATGAAATAATGACTGACAATCAATTAGATTGTTGAGCAAAGATCTCAAGATAGAGATTCGAAACTTCTACAAGTAAATCTCAAGATATGCAACCTTGAAATAAGAGATGTAGGTAAAGTCATTGTCAGATATGGAGCATGTCTTCTAATCACATCTTTATGTTTTTAAACTGATCAAAATGTACTACCTTCCTGTTAGCTGAGAATGCAACAACTTTTCCTGCTTTAGTAATTAGTCAACTACATAAATGGGGAGCAAAAAACTTGTAAGGCACAACTTTTTCTGCTTTAGTAGTTAGTTTGCTACAGAGATCTCATGATAATGCTGTTTCTGTTTAGTAATTAATTAGTAATTATAAATTAGTAACTGCCCTCACTAAGAACTGATGTCAACTCGTACTTATACATTTCCATACCTATAAGGTACATTTATCTGCTTTAGTAATTAGTTAGCTACAGAGATTTTCAGCAAAAAAACGTTTTGTCCTCATATTTTCTTCTTCATTAGTTAGTTTGCTACAGATATCTCATGATAATGCTTTTTCTGTTTAGTAATTAGAAATTAGTATCCTCAATCACTAAGAACTGATGTTACCTCGTACTTATATATTTAGTTAAACCATGTATCTTATTATGAGGTCTGTGGTTTATCATCATCTCATGAATTATTTACATTGTATACATTATCCTGATAACTTTGATGTTCTAATTCAATAGGTACAAGATACAGTGACCACTTGCTTGTAAGGTTGGATACCTCTGAATTAATATATACTTCATACCTTTCCATACTTTCTGGTCTTTGTTGCTGAACATAAGTATGGAATAAGTAATCATAAAACAAAAGCATAAATTCCACATTGATTGACCTAAGTGGTACTCCACATACAGCTGATCACACACTAAAAAGGTTAAAACCACGAAATCATACATCCACCCACAAAAAGCAACATCAGGATGCCTGTGTGGTCCTAAATTAATAGTTTGATACATGCTATTAGTTTTGGATACTAATCCAAAACATCCTTACAATAGCTAATCAAACTGGCTAGGGAAATAAGGAGTCAACCCCTCGAGTCCTTACAATCAGTTGTCTCCTGACACGGAGAATCTCATTGAAGGTAGGGTTCTAGAAAACTCAAAAACTGATATTCTATTCATACTACACAATGAAACAGGATCTCAAAAACTGATTCCATGGTCGCATGGTGTGACAAACAAACATAGAATTGAAACCATTGAAAATAGTAGAAATCACAGCATGTGTCCTCTACTACAAACTTCAGGTGAGGGCTAAAAAATATGCCGTCTAGTACCCAGTCAAAATCCACAGGCGAACAAAGCAAACCATAAACATATGAGATTTAAACCAAATGATGTCACATTACTTTCCTCAACAAAGAAAAACACCATATCATGATAATAATATACTTAAGAGAACATAATCTAGGGACAAACCAGTTACTCAGCATCCTTACAGCACTTCCTCCTTATCTCTATTACATCCTTCAGCTTGAAACCATTAACTGGATGATATGCTCCTGGATAATAGTGGTAGGTAGTAACACTATATGGTACTTGTCATGTATTCCCTCACCCCCCTCAACCACTAGGAAATTCTTAACAAAAAACACCTTACCATCCTTCATAATGTTTGCAAACCGATTTACTATATCATCACCAGAAAGCCTAATGATCATGCTAGTGTAATGCACGGCGGACCCACACTAGTGCATGTGTGGGCAAGTGCAGACATAAACAAATCTAAAAAATGTATATATTGTGAAGGACTCTTATTACAATTTATCTGGTTGGAGTAGTTGGTTGTAACTTAGCCCATCTATCAACATGTCCTGGGTTCGAACGTCTCTTATATCCTTTCCTTCTTCTTTTTTCTCCCAATTTCATTGTTCCCACTCCTCGGTCCTCACCGATACCTCCTCCAAATTGATCCTCACTCTTCAGTCCTCATCAATCCATCTGCTTCTTGATTCCAGATCCTCGGCGTTGCTTCTCGCTTCCAGATCCGCCGCTGCCTACAGTATTATAGCACTGAGCCTGGGTAAGGGGCTTCGGGGAATAAGAAATTCAACAACAACAGGTAATCCCTTGCTCTTTTATTGGTGAGTTGCTTGCAATGTCCCACTCTCTTAAAAAGCTTTCAGAAATAAATATACATGCTATATTTCATTCCCTCATTTTCCTTTTCCTAGTTAGCTTGGATCTGGAACCTTGTGTACTTGAATAATTTCCTCATTATGATTTATGGTTACAATTTCCTTTCTGTTTTAAAATTTTACTTGGGGGATAAATTTGAATCATTACGATTCACCTTCTAACATATGATAGTAGATTAGTAATATTTTTACTCTGCTCTCTGTGCAGTAAGTTTCATCCTTTGGTTTGTCTCTGCTAGTCTTTTAACTGTGTTATGGGCACTTGCAATTGGTATTTTAAAGTTTGAATTTCATGTAGTTGTAGCTGGAAATATAGTTTGACTGTAATGAGGATATCAATGAATTTGTTTTTGTGTTCGTTGATGTGATTTCTTTATTGTGTTGTCTTCGGCTGCAATGCCAAATCTTCAAAGTTTGCGTGTTAGTTAGTTATGTCTCACTCATAGAATTTGGACTTCAGCTCAAGTGTTTCTGATAAAACGATGAATGGATGTTGAATTAAGCTTAAAAGACTACTAATTTTATTGGGAAAAGTCTGGTCAGATTAGGTAGAAAGTCAACTGAATTAGCTTTTCTTATTTCAATACTGAAGTAATATTGGATTAGGGATTTGATAACCATTGATATAAGAATCGTTGTTAAAATTTCATGAAGATACTACTAATATTACATGGCTTACTAGTGTGTAAAAAGTCACTGACAACTTGACATTGTTGGGATCTAACCCCCGTGGTCAAAAAATATAGAATTAATTTAAAGGAATTTTATGAAGATAGAATCGCAGGAAGTTAGAACTAAGAAAAGGCTCTTGATTAAGCTTTTATGAATCTGGAACTGGAATCTGATAAAATGGTAAATGTTTATGTAGCGAAGATTGTCCAAAATGTTTTTGTATCACAATGGTACCAACAGAATAGGCGATTCAAAGACCCACATTCGAAGGGAATATTTTGCCCCTTATAAGAATATCTTGCTTCCCTCCCAACAAGGGAAGTTGGCATGGATTGGCATCTCTTTCATGCAATTGCGCACATTGGCAAAACACCAGAGTGATTTTATTATCCAGAGAAATATTCATTGCAATGGTCTGTTCTAGACTCTCATTACACAGGGTACTATCAAGTGCAAAACTATAAACATTTTAACACATTTGTTTATATTCTTTTATTTTTTTAATGCATTTAAAACTTTCCTTCAAAAAAAATTCGGGGGCAGCCCGAATCCCACCACTAATTGTGCACCCACAAACCTAAAATCCTAGGTCCGCCACTCATTACCCAAGGAGACATACAAGTTAGAAAAGACAGAAAACAAACAAATACCATCAAACAAAGTAGTACCTTCTCATCGAAAACAAATGAGGTCGAAGGACAAAAGCCTATTCGGGTAGCCAAAGTCATTCTCATTGGTGTGAGTCCTTGGATAAGACCTATCAACCTTTACCAGAACCCTCCAAGTGTTACCGTAAGGAGTGATTTCATCAAGCCAGCTATAAGTTCCAGCAATGAGTGAAGAGAACAAATTCAGAAGAAGTGGTTATAAAGATAAAAAGGTTGGGATGTGAAACCATTTAAGAGTGAAACTGACGAGCAAGAGTGACCACATATATATAGTGGATTTCACTTGGACATCATAAATGCCCAAAAAAAAAATGTGCTCATTAGTTAGAAATAAAATATATCTTGTATATTCTTTTATGTATTATATTCTAGAGTAGTGTTGTGTATTCTAGAATAATCTTGTAAGGACACTTGTCATTGTATTATTGGTTGTATATGCCTATATAAAGAATATCGTTCTTTGTCTCACCAAGGTCCACAGGTCTCCAGTCGCTCGACTCCTCTCTTAAGCTCCTTGAACCAGGGACATCTCGTCAAGTTGGACGGTGATAACTTCCTCACTTGGGAGTTAACTATCATGTGAAAGACGGAATATCACCAAGAGGGGGGTGAATTGGGGATATAAAATTTTCTCACGAAAATACTCTGAGGATAAACAGAGTAAGGGTAAGAGAGATTGAACACAATGGACTTATACTGGTTCGGTCCAACTCTAGACCTACGTCCAGTCCCCAGAAACACTCTGGGATTTCACTATCTTGAAACTTGATTACACACTCTGTAACTCTCGAGTAATCCTATCACTAGGACTTACTCTTTTTTACAAGTTGTAACTAAATAACCACAGACACAATTACACACTATGTACTCGAGATGATCCTTTCACTAGGACTCACTCCCCCTTACAAGTTGTAATTGTACACCCACACTTAAGGTTCCACAACCTTAAGATTTAACTGATAAACAAATATTCAAATAGTGTTTAACTCCTCACTGAGTAGATAAATGATAAACACTGAAGTACAAGAATATCCGAAGATATTAAATGAAACTAATGAAATGGAAGATTGCAATAATATCGAATTGAATGCACAACGTTTCCCATTGTTGTAGATTTGAATGCTTCTAACATTTATAGTTAGTGGCATTTATGACCGTTGAAGAAGCTTCAAGATTATCCGTTGAGACTCTTCGAATTAGCCGTTGAGTGTAATGAATATTTCCGTTGAAGAATGTTTACTCGGACTAATCGTATTCGCTGAATCTCCAACGTTGACATTCCTTATTCAAATTGTTCGTTGAGACTTGGTGAGAATGTATCAAGGAAATAGCCGTTTATTGTTGTCAGAAGGTCATCTGCCAGAATGGTGAATATCTCTGCTTTGCATTAAATGCTTCTGACACATTGTTGCTTTATTGCAAGTTAGAGTTAATCCACAAATTACTCTTCTGAAACTCATTAGCAAACTCATTAAACGCATTAGAAATAATAATGAGAGAAGATACAAAGTATACAAACCATAACAAGTGTTTTGACAGAGATTGGAACATTGGTTTTTCAAACTGATACATTTTGGCTAGAGTCAGACTTTTTGGCTAGAGCCAAATTCCTTTGGTGGAACACGCTAGGCTGGAGTCACTACTCTTAGGCTGGAGTCAAATAAAATAATATTTTATCTACCCAGGGCTTGGCTCGAGTCAACAGAAATTGGCTAGAGTCAAAACTTACATTCTGACACATATAGACAGGTTATTGGCTCGAGTCAGATGGAGTTGACTGGAGCCAATCTGACAGATAAAAATACAGACTCAATTTTCACAAGGTAAATGAACTTTGTTGACCAAGTTCCTTTTACAAGGGTTAGTTATCATCAAAACAAACATTGGGAACTAACATCATGCCCAAAATCAGAGGGCATCGGCTTGATGGTCACCTTCTAGGTACGATTTCAGTTCCTCCTGAGTATCTTCTTGACTCTACTGAGCAAGTGTGTCCAAATCCGGCCTATGATGACTGGATGACAACCAACCAAATCCTTCTTGGTTGGTTATTTGGAACTATGACAGTTGAAATCACCAGCCAGATGACTGGATGCAAGATGGTGTCCTCTCTCTGGAAAGCAATCTCAGAATTCGTTGGTGCAAACACAAGATCACGTGTTACCTTCTTAAAAAGTGAGTTTCAGCAACTCAAGAAGGGTTCTCTTAAGATGAGGGAATACCTGGCCAATATGAAATCAGTTTCAGATAATCTGACTCTCGCCGGTTGTCCACTGTCTCTCACAGACCTTATTACTCAAATGTTGGCTGGTTTAGATACAGAGAACACACCCATAGTGGTTATGCTATCTGAGAAAGACAACTTGTCTTGGGCTGACCTTCAATCCAAATTGCTCACCTATGAGTCTCGGTTGGAGCAGCTGCACTCTACAACTACTACGAATCTGTCCCATGCCTTCGCTGGTTTGACATTTTAGTCTGATCAAAGTCAACCAAACAGAGGACGAGGACGTGGAGGCAGGAGAGGAAGAGGTCGGTCAAATAGAGGAGGCAAAGGATACACTTCTTTTTCCAAATTTGATCGACCATGGTGTTACCTATGTGACAAGCCCGGACATGAAGTGGCTAACTATTTCAAGCGTTTTGACAAGAATTTCAAGCCTCCCACACGCAAGCTTGAAAGCACGTCTGCCTACATCACTACTTCGGAAACTACAGTTGATCCAGCATGGTATTTAGACACAGGGGCTACTCACCACGTTTCCAACACCTCTGATGATGTTGGTACTGCCATGACCTCAGGTATTTCTTCAATCTCAGTAGGTAATGGGTCCTCTATAAGTGTGGTTGGATCTGGAAATGCTAAATTACTTTGTGATAAGCCTGTTGGTGTGAAATCCCTGAAACTGAATAATATTCTGATTGCACTCCAAATGTCAAAGAAACTGATCAATGGGTACAAATTGACTAATGACAATAGCAATGTCTCTGTTGAAATTAACTCTGATGGGTGTTTTGTGAAGGACAAGAGTCTACCTAATATTTTGCTGCAAGGAAAAACCACCAAAGGCTCCACTCCAGGTCTCTATCGGATTGACAACCCTGTTGTTCCAGTGAAGAATCTTGCTGCTTGTTTAGTTTCTGTTGGAAATAGTCCTGTTAGGACAAGTAGGAATTTGTCATTTTCAGAATCTTGGCATAGAAGACTAGGACATCCTAGTAAAGCTATTCTACAAAAAGTGCTTACTGATTGTAATATTCAAATGCCATCTAATGAAAATTATCAGTTTTGTGACTCATGTCAATTGGGCAAATCCCATAGACTTTCTTTTTCTGTCTCTCATTCACGGTCCATTCATGTTCTGGATTTGATTCACACTGACCTTTGGGGTCCCTCACCTATTAAATCAGTTGGAGGTCATAAATATTACATTAGTTTTCTTGATGACTATAGTAGACATACATGGATTTATCCATTGAAAACAAAAGGAGAAGCTCTCTCTGCCTTCAAAGTTTTTAAGAACATGGTTGAGAATATGTTTGAAAGAAAAATCAAAGTTCCTCATAGTGATTGGGGTGGTGAGTTTAGAAATTTTCAGAATGTTCTTGATGATAATGGAATTGTTTTTCGACACTCTTGTCCTCACACATCAGCTCAGATGGAAGAGTTGAGAGAAAGCATTGACATATTGTTGAAGCAGGCCTAACACTATTAGCTCATGCATCTATGCCTACCTTTTATTGGTGGGAGGCATTCTCTACTGCAGTTAATCTCATTAATAGGCTATCTACTGCTGTTTTACAGAATGTTTCACCTTTTGAAGTCTTGTATAACAAAAAACCTTATTATAGGAACTTCAAAATCTTTGGTTGTGCTTGTTTTCTCTACCTTCACCCTTATAACCAGAACAAACTTCAATTCCATAGTACTAAATGCACTTTGTTGGGTTATAGTGGCTCTCATAAAGGCTACAAATGCTTAAGTTCTACCGGCAGGATCTATATATCACGACATGTTGTGTTTAATGAGGCTGATTATCCATTTGCTAACAATTTCTTGTGTTTTCAAAAACCATCAGCTACTGAAATTGTGAATCTCTCAAGCTTGTCTCCTTTTATTAATGATCAGGGATCATTGGCTGAATCTGATCGACTGCTTAATTCACCCAATACATCTGTTTCACGCCTTGGCTCCCCAAATCACCCTTTAGTTGTACCTTCATCTCCTTCACAAATCTCGGACTCTCCAACCCACCTCTCACCTGAATTTTCATCTCCATCTCCACTCTCGGCCTCTCCTCTATCATCACCTGATCATCTCTCTTCTCCTATATCAGCCACCACTTCAGCCTTGTCCTCACCTACATCATCACTCAATCACCTTTTATCAGCTTCTCCATCAATTTCAACTTCTCTTACACCATTTTCCCAATCTGATTCCACCTTAGCTTCTGATTTAGTCTCCATACAGCTACCAACAGTCACTCATCATCATCCCATGATCACCCGGAGCAAGGTTGGGGTCTCCAAACCTAAGTTCCCTTATGTTGGGTTAACTATTGCATCAGATTCTGCACCACAAACAGCAAAGCAAGCTCTAGCTTCACCTCTTTGGAAGCAAGCAATGGTTGAAGAATTTTCAGCTCTTAAAAGAAATACAACCTGGACTCTTGTTCCTAGACTCAAGACTCAAAACATTGTTGACAACAAATGGATTTTTAAATCCAAATTTAATTCTGATGGTACTCTAGCCAAGCGGAAAGCAAGACTTGTGGCTAAGGGATATCAACAAAGTGAAGGTATTGATTTTTATGAGACTTTCAGCCCCGTTATTAAAGCTTCAACTATTCGCATTGTTTTGACTCTTGCTGTTTCTTTGGATTGGGAAATTAAGCAACTTGATATAAATAATGCTTTTCTCAATGGCTTCTTATCTGAACCTGTCTTTATGAAAGAATCGGAAGGTTTTGTTGACTCTTCCAAGCCTGATTATGTCTGCAAATTGTATAAAGCCCTTTATGGCTTAAAACAAGCGCCAAGGGCATGGTTTGATCGACTTCGTAATGTTCTTCTTGCTTGGGGATTCGCAAACTCAAGGAGTGATATCTCTTTGTTTGTTTACTCTGATAAGACTCAAATTATGATGATTTTGATATATGTGGATGACATACTTATGACTGGTAGTAATCCCTATAGTCTTAAATGCTTTGCTGCCAAACTTCATTCTACTTTCTCATTAAAGGATCTTGGTTCTCTTCACTATTTCCTTGGAATTGAAGCACATAGGGATAACACAGGATTGTACTTAACCCAAGGGAAATATATATGTGATTTGCTTGATAGGTTCAACATTAGTAATGCTTCACCTTGTCTCACCCCCATGACTGCCACAAAATCCTTATCATCATATTCAGGTGAATTACTCTCCAATCCAACTGAGTATAGAAGTGCCGTTGGTGCTCTTCAATATTTGTGTAACACAAGACCTGATATTAGTTTCAGTGTTGGTAAATTGAGTCAGCTTTTGTCACAACCAACTACTGAGCATTGGAAAGCAATGAAGCGAGTATTAAGGTATCTTAGGGGTACTATTCATTATGGTATTCATGTGAAACCAGCTAGTGTTCTTGACATTTCTGCCTATTCAGATGCTGATTGGGCATCATGCCCAGATGATAGACGTTCTATTGGGGGATATTGTGTCTTTCTAGGTAACTCTCTAGTGACCTGGTCATCTAAGAAGCAATCGGTTGTCTCTCGTTCTAGTTGTGAATCTGAATATCGTTCTTTGTCTAACACTGCATCTGAACTAAGTTGGATTAGATCATTACTTTCTGAGTTGAATTTGAGATTAAAGCAGATACCTACCATATGGTGTGATAACACCAGTGCAGTTGCTCTAGCATCCAATCCTGTGCATCATGCTAGAACAAAGCTCATAGAAATAGATGTGCACTTTATTAAAGATCAAGTCTTGTCTAAAGTTCTAAAGGTCTCCTATGTACCGACAGAGTATCGATTGCCGATCGCTTTTACAAAACCATTACATAGCTCTCGCTTCGTTTTCTTAGAGATAAGTCAGGAGTCATTGTTGCTCCCATTAAAAGGCATCAACAACAACTTACATTGACCAGAAGTAAGAAGAAGAAGAAGCAGGTTCAAAGTGAAGGAGGGAGTTATAAATAAAATATATCTTGTATATTCTTTTATGTATTATATTCTAGAGTAATGTTGTGTATTCTAGAATAATCTTGTAAGGACACTTGTCATTATATTATTGGTTGTATATGCCTATATAAAGAATTATGGAGGGTCAAACTATTTTTTGAGAGCTTGAACTAATTTCCTCAATTTCTTAACTTCATTAAATGGTATAAGTAGAAACTGTAACACCTGAAAATCTGAAACTGACCATGCCTATTGTTTGTTTGTTTTTGTTTTTTTTTTTTTGATATAAATGCCTATTGTTTGTTAAGCCTGAGGTAACAGCTGAAAAATCAGGCAGCATCAAACAACCCAAAAACGAGAAACAAAAAGTACAGGCAGGTGAAAAACAACTTGGAAAAGGGCTGATAAAACCCACTCGTGGCTTTGAACCTTTCATCCTTGTTCGAATGAAAGAAAGAAAGGAAGGAAGAACTCAAAAGAAGGTCACCTCAAGCTTTTTATGTGTGAGGGCAAATAAGCACACACTCACAAATAATAAATGCTAGGAATTCATTTGAACAAAATACAGCTCAGCACGGCCCGAAAAAACTGAGCTGTATTATACAAACAATTTGTGAGTGTGTTAAGAACTCAAGCATGGAGCCCAACATGAGCTGTTACTGTTCAAATGAACAGAAAAAACAGAGAAGAGCTACATTTAGAGATGGTTTGCCTAAGCAAACTAGTGATGTAGATTCATTATTCTATATTGATACATAATCATATATTCCCTCCATTTCTTTTTTAAGATGTGATTCTTAAGCATGTCATGTTCCTTTTTATAAGATAGGTTTAGGGGATGTCTCAAAAATATTTTTTTGTAAGTCACCCATTTTACCCTAACTTAATTACAAAAATTACTCATTTAATTCCCCATTTTCCAAAATAAGTTTCTCTCTCTACTACACATTTTTTCTCCACCACATATTATCTCGCTTCCACATAAATACGCTCATTTTTGGAGAGCAAAGATCATTTTTTTTCCACATATTTATTGCACTTAATTAATTTTAACTGACTCTTCGAACAAAACAATTCAGGTAATCCTAACTTATAAAAAGGAACAAAGGGAGTATAATACCAATAAAAATGTAATATTTTACTCAATGATTTCACTTATAATAACAACATTTACTACTACAATTAAAAAGTTTCACATTTGAGGAAACTCAATTGTTTGGATAAAGGGGTGTGAAATTAACTACACTTGTCAATTTTTATAAGAAAGAATCTAATATTTTAGTCATTGGCTACACTTATAATGCGAATGACAACCTTCATAAAGGTATTTATCATTTCAATAACAAAATCTACGGCTACTTTTAACAAGTTCCACTTTAAAGAAATTCAACTAATTTTAGTTTGAATGCTTACTAGAAAAGGTGACTTCCATTGGAGAATACCTATGCTCATATTAAAAAAATAGATCGTCTATATGTGAAGCTTTTAATTTATAATCTTTCCCCAAGATTAAGTTATTTTAACTTATTTTTAATGAATTTACTATATTTAGATTATATTACTATTTCGAATGTTATAGGCTTTGTAGAGCATAAAGTTATCTAATTGGCAGCATTTTATTGATTAAGTAAATAAATAAAATTGAAAATTTATTATATGATAACAATTTGAAGCAAAAATAATATATATTTTTTAATTACTTTGCAACTATGGTGATTCAGATATGGGCATGGGGCCTCAAAAGAGAAATATTTTAAAATTGTTGTTATGAATATTAATTATGTGGATGTTTATTGACTCATATTCTAGTCAGTATTCATAAATATGTTATTGAGAAACTAAAAGGTTATTGAATAATATGAAGGGTTAAGAAGCAATTTTACCAATAAACTATTGGCCCAAGAGCACCCAACACAATAAACTATTATCTGGATCTTAAATGCCAAAAGACTTTTTAAAAGCTAAAGTTAGCACAAAACCGTTACTTTATAAGCAACGTCCGTTTGTGGCCTGAATTGAGGGAAATAAAATGAGTTAGAATACAAACTAAAATGCATACGTGGCGTGAGCCTTGGCAAGAACATACCAAAGCCATGGCTACTTCATCTCTAATCTCAGCTGCCTTCTTCATCTTTCTCCTCCACCTCGCTACCTCCATCTCCTCCATCGGCGTCAACTACGGCACCCTTGGAGACAACCTTCTGTCGCTGCAAGTGGTGGCGAATTTCCTCAAGACCAAGACAACCATCGATAGTGTTAAGATCTTCTATGTGAGCCCTAATCTTGCAAGCCTTCACCGGAAGTGGCATCTCCGTCACCATCACAGCTCCTAACGGAGACATTTCGGCTCTAACCAGCTTAGATTCCGCTCGCCAGTGGGTCGTTGCTCACGTCAAACCGTTCCACCCTCAAACTAAAATCAAGTACATTCTCGTTGGCAGCGAAGTTCTCCATTGGACCGATTGGAACACCATCAAACTTCTCGTCCCTGCCATGAGAACTCTCCACAGAGCTCTGAACACCGAAGGAATCAGAGACATCAAGGTATTCAAAATCAGCTCGTTTCCCCTCTTCCCCCCTAAATCCCTCTTTTGCCTTTCTAATTTCATTCACATTTCAATTAAACCCCTCAAACCTCAAAGACCTGACAAATTCAAAATGATTCAACTTTACTCAGCTGATCTGATATTGTTTTAAGGTTTGAATCGTTATGAGAAGTTAAATTTGAGCTGATTGAAGTTCCTACCTTCTTTTTGTGAATCATGAAGGATCCAATCACCGTCACCTCCGGGATCACCTACGACAGAGAGAGCATCGAGAAATCACTCTTCTCTGGCAAAAAAAACACTTGCCCAGTTACCAGACTACCCCTCTCCGTATCAGACTCCTCCGACCTCGTTCCCAACCACACCCTCCGCTGTCTGATTCAATCCTGGTGTACCATCAACGCATCTCATGATATCCAGAGGATGCCGACGCCCAAAGCTCCCATCACCAAAACCCAAGTAGCCAAAATCATCAAAGACGCTTCTCAATCTTCTCACTCACCTCTGAAATCCCTCCAAACACTCAAATCCAGATGATGCAGATGACGCCATTGAAGCCCTGCGATGATCCCGTCAACGATGATGGGTTTCGCTCAGACACACTCTCGATTTCAGACCTATTTTTCTTCCTTCAGAACTAGAACGAGCCCTTCACATTTGTCTTCTGAAGCTGAAGTTTTCAATTATTTTGCAGCCACGTTTTTCAGTCTCCTCTCACCCTCCTGCCACGTCTGCATTTTTGTTTTTATTTTAACTCATTTTATTTCCCCAAATGCGGACCCACCAATGAAGTTAATTCATAAAATAACGGTTTTGTGCTAACTTTAGCTTTTAAAAAGTCTTTTGGCATTTAAGGTTCAGATAATAGTTTATTGTATTGGGTGCTCCTGGGCCAATAGTTTATTGGTAAAATTGCTCCTTAACCCTAATATGAATGATTATATAGTATTAATTGTACCATTTATTGTATATCAATTGTGACCCTTGATTGTTATTCTTGGAGATCTATAAATACAAAGCATTATAATCACAAGAAACTGAATGAGAATTGCTCCCTTCCTTTCTCTCTCCCCACTTTCTCTCTATTGTCTTGCTCTTCTCTATCTTTTATCCCAGATTTATTTTTATTTTCACATGTGTGACATTTGAGATAAAAAGAAAAATCATATATTTATATGAAATTTTAAGTTGAGAGAATAATAATTTATTTAGTTTTATGAGAAAAACCATTATGAACTGGTGATGTGAATTTGATTTGTTGGACAAAATCAATGTTTTCATAATTATTGGAAAATTATTTGTGTTTGCTTATGTCGTTTAATAAATTTTTCACAGATTTTAATTTCCTTTTTTTTTGAACAATACAGAATTTAATTTCCCATGAGATGGATTTTATGGATAATGTTTTCTCATAATTTAATCTTGGTGAGAAATTCTTATAGGTGTAATTCTGTGAGAAAAATGTGTTAGCTTATGTAGTCCAATATAAATGATTCTACAAATTTATTTTTGTGAGAACTTCTCATAATGTTTGTTTTGTGATAACGGCAATTCAAGCTTGTGTGGCTGTGTTGTAGTTTTTATGTCTGAGAATTTTCTGCCAGATAATTTTCCTATGATATTATTTTATTTTGATAATGGATCTTTTCATATTTCTCTATGTGGTGGAAGATATACTTTGAATATGTATCAAAATAAGCAAATTAAAGTATGTTATTAAAGAATAATGAAATTATATAGTGATGTAATAATATATGGTAGTTTTTGAAGAACTATATAAAACAAAATTGATATAGTTCCTGAAGAACGAATATAGAATCTTTTTTTAGAAGAAGAAGAATTGATTATGAAAATTTATGACATATAAATTTACTGAAGAGTTTTCGATTTGTTATAGGGTTTGAATGTGATAGCCCAAATTGGTTGAAATCCATGATTGTGTATTTGAAGTACTTGACCTTACAAATAAAAGCATAGATGGTAAGGGATCCAGGATTAGGCCATTGGGTCGTGGGTTCGATCCCTCTCGTCATCATTGGGACTCTTTGGTAGGCGATCTCGTAAGTCCCCAGTAAGTGCTCATAGAGCCCGGGGCCGTGCCCTCGCCTTGGTGGGGGACTGATGTCGAACCCCTCCAAAACTTTTTCATATCAAAAAAAGAAGAAGAAGATATTTTTGCCTATTATATACTTGTCTATCTTTGACATACAAAATACAAGAAATATACTTATATGACTCATACCTGAGGGGAGTTTGTTAGACTTAATACAAGTGTGAATTCATATTGAAAAGCTCTAATTATATACTTCATCACAAAGCTATTGATCTCTCAAAAATATGGATGTCAGATTACAACTTTAAATCAATATCTAATAGAAATTAAAAAATTTGTTGTTGATTAAGAAACATGTTACAGTAAACTAAAAGTTTACTGATCCAAATAAATTTATTGTTGGCATAACTTGTTTGATCATCCAAGTCATATATATGGTATAAACTATTGAAAATCACGTATTGACATCCATTGAAGAATCATAAGATTCTTCATGAATAGTTAACATATTATATAATTTAAGAATTATTATGTGCTACTTGTTCTCAAAGAAAATTGATTAATACTAATTATAATTTGAAATGGATCTTCATATTTCTGGAAATATATCATACTGAAATATATTGGCCTATTAAAATAACATGTAAACTATGTAAGTGTTCAATGAATAATTTGATAGGTGCATCTAAGCAGGGACGGAGGCACACTAGTGCAGCTGTGGCCAAGTGCAGACATAAAAAAGTTAAAAATATATATATATTGTATAGGACTTTCTTTGCAACTTATCTAGTTAGAGTAGGTGGTTACAACTTTTGAAATCCAACAAAAGGTCCTGGGTTCGAACTTCAGATGCCTCTCTTATTTCTTTTTCCAATCTCTCAATCTCACCCACTCCAAATCCCTCCGTCCGACACTCCCACTCCCAACCCAAATCCCTCAGTCATACTCCTCCGTCATACCTCCGTCATCCCTCCATGCTCCGTCCGACTCCCAACTCACTCCAAATCCCTCCGTCCGACACTCCCAACCCCAACCCAAATCGGTCATCCTCTCCTCCAAATCCCTCCGTCATCCTCCTCCGTCATACCTCCGTCCGACTCCCAACCCAAATCGGTCATCTTCGGTACCAAATCCCTCCGTCATACTCCTCCAAATCCCTCTGTCATCCTCCTCCAAATCCCTCCGTCCCAAATCGATCCATCCTCCAAATCTCTCAAGTCTCACCCACCCCAAATCGATCCCTCTTCCAAATCGATCCGTCCCAAGTTGATTCGTCTCTCACCCACGGCTCGCAAATCTGTACCGGAGGAAGCTCGCACCGCCACTCAGCTTCGTCACAATTCCAGTCTCGTGTAGTGCAATTTCCTCTTGCGAATCTGAATCTGCTGGTATTTCTAATGCAATTTCCTTGTTGTTGTTTGAAGCCTTATGATCTGTTGTTGAAATCTGGATTTGAGATGGTCTGTGATTCAATCTGTCGTTTTTTTATTTTCTGAGCAATTTTCTGATTTTCTAAAATGCACAAGTTGATCGACTAATTGTTCTTGATGAGGTTCATATGATGCCCATGAAGAAATTGATCTATGTTGTTGTGATGATTATGCAATTTGGATGTTTTTCTTATGTATCCGAACCCATTAGCTGTTTTCTGATTTAATTGTATGATTTCGCACTCCTCCGGTTATAAATGTAGTACAAAGTAGGTTCTAAATTGCATTACAAACTGGTCCTATATTTAGAATCGTAGTTAGTATGAGATAAAACAATTACATTAAGAGTTTGGATATTGGCATGACAGCTTCATTTAAAACTTTCCTTTAAAAAAAAAATTCGGGGGCGAACCCCTACACTAATTGTGCACCCATTAACTCCAAATCCTGGCTCCGTCCCTGCATCTAAGATGATTATATGTGAGATCAATATTAGTTTGCAACTTAAAGTTTGTAAGAATGTATTTATGTTAAGCACATAATTTCTATATTATACGATCTAGAAATCATGTATTCAAGCCTCCATAAATAGCTAGATCAATGTTTATGAGAACAAAATTTAGTGTTTCAATGTTGGCATATTTAATCTTATACTATATTGCAGCCATGGTTTGTGAAACCGGATCGGACCGGCCGGTTCAGACCGAAAACCGGTCAACCGGCCTCAAAACCGGTCCGGTTCAGTGGAAAACCGGTCTGAACCGATGAACCCGGGTTGAACCGATAAAACCCGTGTAAACCGGCCGATCTTACCGGGTCTCCATGTCAGGCCCTACCATTTTTTTTGAGAGAACTTTTGAAGCTTTAAAATTTTTGAGAGAACCCAGTATTTTTTTTTAAAAAAAAGAAATTAAGAGAGGAAGACAGAGAGGACGAGGTCGGAGATGCTTAGCGGCGCTATGATCTTTCTCTTTGATTCACTGGATCTGATTTGGTGGGGGGTTTGGAGGTGCTCTACTGCTCTTAGCGACGCAAAGACTTAGAGGAAGAGGAGGGTGGCGATGAGGGCTCTGTAGAAAGACCAGAGCTTGAGCTCGGCGGTGTCAATGAGAGGAGCAGGCGGGGGGTCCATGTAGTCCTTGCCATGGTGGGTTTGGCCTTCTTCGCTCACTTCCTTCGACATCTCTCTCAGTGAGTGATGGTATGAAATGAAGGAACTAAAAGAAGGACTAGGTTTCGAGGGTGGCAGTACTAAGAAGTAAGAAGTGAAGGAGACGGGTAGGAGAGTGTTATGAAGGAGAGAGAGAGAAGGGGCAAAAGAAGTGGAGGGATGATGGGAATAAGACAAGGGCAAGTTTGGAAAAGGAGAAAATAGGGAGTATTCAATTGAACAGCAAGAACATGCGAAATGTGAAGAGACATAGGTATAGAGGGGTAAAGGGTAATCATGGAAAGAGGGATAGGGCAAAGAGTTGTCAGGCTGAAAACCACGGTAGGAGATGCAAGAGGTCACGTCTTGCAAAGTTGCCATGGTCATATCTTGTCATGTCCCTTGTCAGGACGTGGGGGGATTTTTTTTATTTCTTTTTGGATCAACTTTAAATAGGCCTTCTAGAAGATATGGGTGATGCATTTATGATTAAAATTGAAGAAAGAATTGGTTTAAGTTGGGTTGGTTAAAGACTTAGCTGTCCCGGTTTAACTCCGGTTTGACTCCGGTCTGACCCACTGACCCTTAACCCACTACCCCGACCGGTTTAGTGACCGGTCCGGTTTTCAGAACCTTGATTGCAGCACTTATACAAGCCAGCAAAATTCTCTTGGTAAAATTGTCTTTTGGTCAGGAGCCAGATATATTTCATCTTAAAAATCTTGAATGTGCAATGTTTATTCCAATTAATCCCTCAGAATGCACATAGATGGGATATGAGATAAATGGAATATGAAACAAAATGATGTTTCTAAAGAAAATAAATAGATTTAGGAGTTTTATACTGCATGATTACTCGATTGTCATTTGACAATGTTTTCCTAATATAAGGGGAGAAATTGAATAGCTAGAAAATAGAGAACATGTGGAATGCATTATTACTATTAAATATAGATCTTTGAATATAGAAATATAAACCAGAAGTACATCAGGTCTTAGCATTCATGAAATATTTTGATATATCTACCAAATGGAATTACTGACCTAAATGAGAGTTACAAAATCTTATATTCCAGCTAAAAATGCTCCTATCAGTATAAATGAAAGTAAGACATACTTGAAGCATATGAAACCATATGGTTCCAAATATAACTATTATGGATAAAATAAAGCATATAATTAAGATGATCATATTAAAAAAGAGGGTACTCTAAAAGGGTGGCAAAAACCTCAAAAGGGGTTTCAGATACCTGAAAAGTAATATAGATTTTAATAAGTTATGTCACAACTGAAAAAATTGAACCAAAAAGATTAAGTTGTTGACAACAGTTTTGAAAATGATGTCATCAAATGAGTATTTTATACAAAGATATGAGATTAGAAGTAGACATAAAAATGATTGGCGAAAATGAAAAGTAAAAATGAAAAAAGACGCAATAAAAGTATGATTATATTGTAATAATTAAGGACTGGAGTCCAAACACTAGAACTATGATAGTATTATGAGATATATGAATGTTTAAGTGTTTATGTGAAAATAACGATTTTCACAAAGTCTAATGATGATTATGATGAGATATATGATTTTATGATGAATATAATAATTTTGTATATATTATTAGTTTGACAGTTTATAAAAGAAAAATTATGTGACTGTTAGATATTGTTATATAGCCTATGCATATAGCTCACTAAAAAGTGAAGTTTACAATATAATCCTTAAAGAATCTAAAATGCCAGAAGCATGTCTAGAGATGATTTTGCTTGCAAAATATTACCACCTCCGTGTTAAATAGGAGACATTCCTTGTAGTGCAAATTATACTACAAACTGTATAATGTTTTACTCAATAACAACGTTTTATGACGTAAATGGCAATGTTCATAAAGGTATTTTTTATTTTAATAACGGCCTTTACTAGTATTTTTAATGACTTCCACTTCAGAAAAATTCCACATTTTAGTGTGAATCCTTCCCGGAAGATGTGACTTCCAATTGAATAATACCTGTGCTTTTATATATATATAAAGATTGTCAATATGTGAAACTTTTAATTTATTAATATTTCACTAGGTTGGTTTACCTTATTTTTAGCAATTTATTATATTTAGAATATATTATTATTTTGAATGTTATACAGAAGGCTTAGTCAAGCGTAAAGTCCTCTATTTGGCAGCATTTTATTGATGAAATAAATAAAATTGAAAAATTATTATATGATAACTATTTTAAAGAAAAATAATATTTTTTTGATTGCTTTGCCATCAATGGTGATTCAATTATAGGTTTGGAGCCTAACGAATTGTACATGTTTAATTTACTTTCTTAATTTTTTTGATTCAAATTGTACATGTTTAATTTATTTTCTTTAAAAATTGTAAACAATTCAAAATATCACTCATTTATGTATATAATACAATAGTCAAACGAAAAGAGAAATTTTTGTTTTGAAGGTTGAGAAATTAAGAAAGATATATTAAAAGCCCCAAGCCCTTCATATCACCTAGTAGCTCATCAAAATTGGTTAAAGTGGTTTGTAACATTAAAGGCACAATAAAAGAAGATAAATAAGCTGCTTGAATAGAAAGTCACAATCAATTTTTAGTAATATATGTTGATGAACCATTGAAACAAGTCAAGAATGAGTGAATCTAAAGTCTCAACATTTTGTCTCATTGAATCCCGATTGTATGTTAATAATCATAAGATACAACTAGTCAATTGTAAAGCTAATCAACGTTGGCAGCGAACCTCACAAAATAACTTAAAGACTACAATGAAAATCTTGCAGAAATTTTTGTGTGTCAAAATTTTCTACCACCAATAAAGGGAAGTTAAGACCCTTTTGGAAAAAAAAAATGTGAAGTTAAAATTTGATAACTTTTTACCAAGACCAAATAACTCGAGCTACAACAAGGGCAATGATAGGCAAGAGGCTGATGAATATTCCACCTAAAAGAGCCTTATCAACAAAATCCCATTCTCTTGTGATCTCACGGGTCCCTTGCTTTTCAATTGATTGTGAGGCAAGTTCACTCTCTACCCTTTTGCCACGCAGATGCTTCTGCTTCTGCAGAATCCAACCAATTAAACTTTGGCGCTTATGATTCTGTGGCAACATGGTGTCTCTTGAAACATCGTTTTTCTTGAACATACTTTGACTACAGCAGATGTCATTTCCACATGCGCAAGAGTCCATCTTTTCGAAGCATGTACTGGTCTCAGATGAGTTATTGCAGAGAGAAGACTCATCATGATGAGAAGATTTCTTATTTGAAGCTGTGTTATCATTTGTGCGGTTGAGTGTCTCAATCACTTCCCCAAAAACAGACCACCTCCCAACAGATGTTATCTTAACCATAGCTGAAGTTCCCAGTAAAGAATCTGGGTCAGCTACAAGAACTTGTATATATCCTTTGGTATGACCAACCTTGGGCATTTGAAAATAATTTAGATGATATATACAGAGTCAAGAAATGGACAAGCAATATACAATAGTTACAAGTGCAAGAAATGGGTGATTCAAAGAATTCACATTTAATGATCTGCAAGGTCATGCATGAAAGTTGGTTCCATTAAGAAAGAACAAGACAGAAAATTCTATTTTTCAAGTTAGGTATCATTAGACTACTTAGGGAACTTTTATGCTTCCAAGTTCCATCATATAAAGGAAGAGGGCTTCCTTAGCTCTGGCCATGGAAGGGGGATTTCTTCCATGGAAACCCAAAATCTATTCCCATTTTATCCTAAGCTACCAACTATTGTGATCATTTTGTCATTTAAATAAATAGCTGCTTATAGGGATCAAGTCATGTAATAACTATATATATTTATTGCCACAGACAACACATTTGTGAAACAATCATAAAATCAGGGGAAAAAAGGTAATTAAAGAAGCGCTACTATAATGCCTTACCAAGTGAATTCCATCGGATGCAACATCTGTAATCCAAATTCTTTCGACTTTGCCTTCCATTCCATTATATGGTGTGAATCCTTCAAAAACATTTGTCAGTTCACGGCTTCTTTTCTTCACCACATTACTTGGAACTTTCTTCATCCTGGCAGCAGGGGTCCCTATAAATTTTTTATTGGTTTTGTCATTGTTTTGGCAAGGGACTTGGAGTAAATTTTACAAAATATTCAAGTCAGGTAGATAAACTAAACATTCAATTACTAACCACAATGGCTAACTAAAGTTTTTAATAAGATGACAAGCTCAAATTCCCATGCGGGATGATTTTACATAGTAAAACTATTAGCTAATGCAGAGTAACAAGAATACTCTTCTTTCGAACTATTGATGGGTCGGGACCCATATCGCATTCCAACCAGCCGTAATTACCATACTAAAGGTTTTAATAAGATGACAAGCTCAAATTCCCTTGCGGGATGATTTTACATAGTAAAACTATTTGCTAATGCAGAGTAACAAGAATACAATCATGGTCATTGTATTGATTCACCCTGTTCTTCACTTTAAATTGCAATATCCCTCTTATTCTACACAAAATTGTAATTGACACATTACTTAATAGCACCATCACAAAACGTTCTAGACGAAATGCTAGGAAAGGTTGAACTCATGAATTCATGAGCCTTCTTAGTAAGAGAACATACTCCTTCTATCTTAAAGGGAAGATTTTTCTTTAAGCTTGTCAGCTTCCTCTCTCCATCATTCATTTCTTCAGCATTGCCACCCCCTCATTTTATGACAAAGCTTGCAGTGTCTATGTACCCTCTCACTATGATACTCCACCTGTGTGTGCAAAATCATTATCCAGCGGGGCCAAAAAAAAAGTCCTGGGACCTATCATGTACTTCAAATTTGTAATCATTTTCAATGGATTACGTCCTTTGAGTTTATCTGAAGCAAATCCCAAAATTATTTTTCCATTCCTGCATTTTTGTCGTGCGAAGATACTGTTCCAACCTACCTCAAATATCATACAGATGCAATGGCAGAAATACAAAACGCATTAGTTTCATTTTATTCAGGTTTTGACCAATCCTGCCAAGCCTTCATTTGAATGTTTTACTCCTGGATAATGATTTTGCACACACAGGTGGAGTATCATAGTGAGAGGGTACATAGACACTGCAAGCTTTGTCATAAAATGATCCTTGTCGATAAGAAATGCAAGCTTCAAGTAACTCAAAGGGGAAGGAACAAAGTGGGCTTTGAAGTGGATTTTGGCTTCAAAATCATTTAAGACGAATGCATAGTTTTGCTCAGACAAAAAGGGACAGGTGAAGCCATAGTGGCGTGATACCAAACATATTATGGAGCTTATGTGGGTATTTGAACCACACCCAGAAACCAAGAAACGTCCTGCTTTTACCATTCTCAGACTCCTTCTAATAGCTATAGGGGCGACATGTAGATTGGCCAGCCATCTGACAGTAAAACCCATCCCACTTACCATCAGGGCATTTGGAGGAAGTTGACGCTTTGGTTATGAAATCCAACATCAACTGGAAAATATAGACTTTCCTTTCTCCCCTATAGGAATTCTAGGAGTCATAAGGAACATCATGCAACGGATTTCTCAACCAGACAACACGCAAAATCCTCAGAATTATGATCTCTTTCTTTTCACAGAACAGAAACAGGCAAATTTGCGCAAGGGAAGGCTCAGGGAAAAATCGACTATAATCATTATAGGGCACATACATAGGCTTCCATCACAGCAATTACTTAGAACCTGATCTACAAGTTGAATATATTCATTTACCCAATTATGACTTGGTTGTGTAACTCGATGACCGTGGAGATCAGTGAGGGCTATCTACTCACCCACACAGCAAAGGAAATATGGGATACTGCTCGGAGAACCTACTCCTCACATGATAACACCGCTGCCTTGATCCACCTAAAACAACAACTCTGTTATCTAAGACAAGGTAACATGATAGTAACTGAATATTATAATTTTGTGCTAAAATTGTGGCAACAACAGGATTTGTTTGAGGTTCACCCCTGGGAAAGCCTCAAAGATGGACAATTGTACAAGCGAATTGTGGAAGAAGGAAGGATACACGATTTTCTTTTAGGCCTAAATGATGCTTTCGAAGAAATAAGGGGCAGAATCATGGGGTTAAAGCCACTACCACAACTCTTTGAGGTTGTTAACATTGTACAATTTGAGGAAAGTAGAAAACTCCTGAACCAAGTGGCCCAAGTCAAAATGAAAGCTCAGCTCTTGCAATTAAGGGACCATACGTGGAACAAAAGTGCAACTATTGCAAGAAGAAGGGCCATAGTAGAGAAGAATGCTGGAAACTCCATTGAAAACCTTCCAGTGGAATCTCGAACTTCCAAAGTCACATTATCCCAGCTGAACTAACGGTTGGGAATGATGATCGCCTGAGCAAGGAAGAACTACAGGTGCTTTGCAAAATGCTTGAGAAGCAGAATAAGTCAAACTCTATCCCCAGTATGAACCTGGTACAACCCGGATTTACAAGGGAAGAGGACGATTGGGACTTCTAGAGAATGGGACTCGAGATTCTTCTGAGCAAGTTCTGCTACTCAATATGGGACCTCTGAGACTCCAAAAATGAGTACAAGCCCAAACAAAATATGGGACTCTGAGACTTAAAAAGGAGTACAAGCCCAAACAAAATAAATAGGTCGTAGGCCGTTGAGACTCAATAAGAGTATAAGCCCAGACAAAAATAAATGGGCCGCTGAGACTCAAGAAGTACAAGCCTAAAGATT
Source organism: Acacia melanoxylon (assembly GCA_019022615.1). Taxonomy (NCBI): domain Eukaryota; kingdom Viridiplantae; phylum Streptophyta; class Magnoliopsida; order Fabales; family Fabaceae; genus Acacia; species Acacia melanoxylon. The sequence goes on along the minus strand of JAFJYJ010000020.1, from coordinate 8,740,844 downwards.
TTTGAAGAGTGAAGCAGGCAGAACAAAGTTTGAAGGATTTCGAGGCAAGCTGAGAATAGTCGACATATACTCTCCAGCTTGAGGGGGAGTGTTGGAATATTAGGGATTATCTTAGATTAATCATTATCTTATTATTATTATTATTATTGAGTTTAATAAGAGTGAGCTTTATCTCTCTAAATCCAACAATCCCTTCCCCATAATTTCTTCATTTTAGTTTTCAATCCTAGGGAAATTCATGAGTCTTTGTATATATAAAAAAGGAAAAAAAATCAAATGCTAAATCTATCTGAATTGTTTATTTGTGCATTGCATATATATTTCTCTCAATCAAATCGTCAACCTCCTATCACCAACTCATCCCTTGCCCATTTCCATTCTCTTTCATCTCAGAACAACTCACAAGCACAATGGACATCTAACTAAATGGGAGGGCTTGAAAACAAGAACATTTTGCATGGCCTGGTAAAGCCTGTAAACACAGCACACAGCCAAAAAAACATTTTGCTCCTTGTTACTCCCAAAACACTGAAATTAATACAGTAGAAACGGTCCATATGTAAGCCCATTGTTCATTACAATGACCACATAATCTTATTCAAAATGTGCCATACCAATCACAAACACAAGAAAAGATGACTGTTTGTCTCAACTCCTAGAGTACATCACACAAACATAAGGTTAAATAACATGGTGGGATTCCAAGCCTCCCAGATTTTAGTAATTGTACTAACCAAACATGAAATGGCAAACACAGGCACCATTGATGACATACCTGGTCGGGGATAAAATTGTGAAATATGTACTTGAGGGAATTTGTACTCTTCAATTAGGCTAACCGTTTGAGCAAAATCTTCATCAGTTTCTCCTGGAGAAATCCAAGAAATAAATGTTTGCTTGAAGTGCTTTTACACACACATATGTAATGATATAAAAAAGAACTAACCAATGTGAAGAAAAAAAGGAGAAAACCAAGGACAACAAGTCCTCCCAAAAAATTACCAAAACTGGCTTATTTTACACAATTGCAATTATGTTTTTGCATTTCACGATGATGAAAAGAAACTCAAGTCATAAAGCTCAATTACATTTCACTTTTACAATTGTATTGCCATTTCATATATGATGACGAAGTCATTGCCACTGTATGGACTTAGTGGTACGGGGAAAATCCACTATTGATGTTTTATATGGACTTAGTGGTGTTGGAGGCAATGTTTTTGTGAGGAAGAAATGTAAGGCCCAGAAGGATATACTAAATGGGGAAGGCCTATGCGATGAAAACAAGACACAAAAGAACATTATGTGTGAGGTGGCAGAAAAAGGGAAAAAAGGAGTTCTATCTGCAATTGGCTATGTTGTGTAGTACATAAGAGGAGAGAGAAGGCAGCAACTGTGTGTCACTTATCAGAGGGAAAGGTAGCAAGGTAATGCTGTGGAATTTCTTTATCAGAACTGGAAGTTCCCTCATCACCCAAAAACAAAAGGAGTTGGATATGTTCTCTTTTTTCCTTTTTTGTTGTTTACATCTCTACAATTACTTGCATAGCTTCCTCCCACATCCGTTTACACAGAGGAAGCCATATTTCAGCTATATAAACAGTGCCAGAATCAGAACCTTTCAGCTTTCAAACAAAATGAACCAAATTTAGAGCATCTGCTACTTGGGTGTTATTTTAATTCAGCAGTTTATTTCATGTAAAATTGAACAGATCAGGAAAAGCATGTACAGAAAAAATACTTGATAAGCGCAACCATAAACTAACCAGGAAATCCACATATTATATCAGTGGCAATCTGCATCCCTGGTACAAGCTCAGTCAACGTGTCTACAACAGTCCTGAACTCACTTACAGTATATTCTCGATTCATTGCCTGCAGCATTCAAAGTAGTCACGATATAAATAAAAATATAAAATAAATCTTGACCATTCCAATCTACAGAATCTTATGCACAATTTGCATAACTTACAGTCAAGATAGTGTCACTTCCAGACTGAACAGGTACATGCAGAAAAGAGTACACACACGGATGCCTCAAAATTTCTGCAATGTCTTTTAAGTGCTCAAGGATAAAAGGTGGATTGGTCATTCCAATGCGAAGCATTGTGCTTGCATCAGGTGGAAGTTCTTTTATAAGGGCATTTAATAAAGCGGGAAGATTGACACCAATATCACGGCCTGTAAAAATATTACCCATAAAACAAAAAGATTATTATTACACTGGAAAGAAAATATCCAGATGAGAATTGTGCATGCAGCAAGTCCGTAGGAAACTCCTCAAGATCACATTCATAAATATCCTAAAGCAGTGACTGAAATCAAAGGACTTTGAACACTGTTAGAAATTACCATATGCTCCAGTATCTTCACTGCTCAGCCATATTTCTCTGACTCCATCAGCTACAACAGATCTTACTCGCCCTACCTATAGAAGAGAAAGTTCAAACATATAACAGCAAACTCAAAATGACACAATACATTGTAGCTTTTTCTAAATGTCAGTACTTACAAGGCCATCAATTGAGTAACTCCCCAGGTGACCCCGAGCATGTTTTGTCTTGCAATAAGTGCAAGCACCTAAACAACCAACATTAATAGGAAGAATCTCAACAAACTTGTTCTTCCTCACCTGTTGACAAAAGTAAAGCATTATATTCTTTCCCCAGGTAATCAGAAAAACATCATTGTTATGTGTGTACATAAAAAAACTTCCAAACTACAAGAAAGTGTAAACTGTTGGGGCAGGGAAGAAAATGAACAGAAATCATGCATGCAGTTCACTCACCTTTGGAAGGTCAAGTGCCGGCAACGTCTTACGGGTCAAAAGCCTCACCTCATGACCCTTTAGTGTCTCCTCCACAACTTCAACCACACGATCAATTTGCTGGACGCCAACAATGCTGATCCCTTCTAGCTCTTTCAAACCTCGGCTTCCTTGTGGAACACACCCAGCTACCACTAGAGGTTTATTTGAACTTTTCCCCTTTGCTATTATGGTATCCATTGCAGATTGACTTGGAGATTTCACGGTGCACCTGCATCCTATGTGCATGATTTTCTTTCTCATATATATATGTTCTAATAGATAATACATTCATATTATTGTTATTTTCATTAGGATCAGCTGATGGTCCTAAAGGCTATTAATAACTTTATTAATTAATCTAACATTTATCCTGAGGTAAAATTCAGAAACTTTGGAATAGAAATATGGGAAGTATCAAACTTAAGCCATGAACTGAAATAAGATTTAGTATTACAATTCACTGCCTCAATAAAATGAATGTTCAAAAACTAAAGAACACTAACACAGAAACAAAATTAGAAAGCTAAAAGCCTTACGTGTTTATCAGCCATAAGTCTGCTTGCTCAGGATTTTCAGTCAAGGTATAACCAAAAGCTAAAAGCTGACCGGCCATATATTCACTATCACTCTGTTAAAACAATAAATGAAAATTACTGATTGAGAACAATTAAATACAGGATACAATATTCACCCTCAAAAGTTCATACGATAAAGAAAAAGTTTCTCAAGAAGCATAATCATTTCCTAAATCAGAGTTGAACCTAAGGTAGGAGGAATTAGCTAATAAAAACTTTTTATTCTAGATCAATAAGGCAATAGCTTTATAAAGAAAGAGAAATTAATAAATTAAAAATTGATCGTACAATGAATTCCACAATATTTTGTGCGGTTCAACCAGAAATGAAATTTCATTTCACCATGTTGTAGAAATAAAAACCTGTTCTTATGAAATTTAGACACATTCAATGACCTTAAAATTCCTATTTGGAATGAATTAAAAAAGAAAAAGAAGTTAAGTCACTTTTTGTTCTGCCCATGTTTAGCTGCTCAGCAATGTTTCCCTTAACTAAATGCACAAATATGTGATTATAAATTTGAAATTAAGACCAATTAAAAGGGGAGAAATGAAAATAACCCTATTCAACTTTGAACCATCTGCTTCCCTTCCTACCAAATTATTGCAGCATCAAATTTATCAAATTATTCTACCTTTAAAACTAGCAGTTCAAAATGGAAAAAGAATTACATATGAGTGAAAAAATCATAGCTAAACTGTCCACATAATCAACACCACCCATTTACACTAAGCTATGAACTTAGAAAAGGGCATGCTCCAGAAACTACATCCAACTATCCTCAAGAGCATTGAAAACTATTCCGCAAACCAACATCAATTAAATAATTTGCTGTGAAGTAGTTAGCCCATAAACTTAATGTCTGCTCAAATAAAAGAGTCGTGCAAATTGAGCATTACCTGGTTATGGGAACATCCGAAGGTCTTTATAAATATGGTCTGCAGCATCAAAAAGACAAACTTCGTCAAGCAATTTCAAGAAGGAGGAAGGAGAGAGATTCGATGAGAATGGACCTGAGTGCCGGGGATTTTTGGAGAGAAAGAGCTAGCAGAATTCGAGTCATGGATTTGAGAAAGCTTGTGACTGAGATTACCCTTGTTCCTATTCCTCTTTGGCTTCACTCCAATGGTGGTTACCGGCAAGCGAAAGCCCGGCGGAGATCCGTCCCCGCTTCCAATTAACATATCCTCTATGTCTTCCATATCTCACGAAATGCCTACTTTGCTCAAACACTTCAACCTAGAGAAGAAGACACAGAAGCTACGGAAACCCCAGGAACTGCAATAGTGATTTCTTGTGTTCTTCAGTGCTTGATTTTTTTTTTTTTTTTTTTTTTTTTTTTTGGAGCTCCGCAGCCCGACCTGTGGATTAATACGTTTTAAACTGATTCATTTTTAACCAGGATCAAAGTAAACGGATTGAAAATGCTGTTATCCAAAAATACGCATAATTTTTTTTTTAAAAAAGTGCTTCAAATACCAAATACTTCTCACTTATTAGAAGTAATAAGACTTTCTTCCCGTGTATACACGGATATGACAATATCTATCATTGACTAAGAAAAATAAACACATAAAGTACCTATCATCATTTGTAATCAACGTTTTGAAAAACTTCTCAATACACAACATTTGTTGTTGCACTACTCTTTTTTTTTTTTTTTTTTTTGGTATTCATCCAAAATAAGTATCCTCAACCCTTTAAAACTCTTCACCCTAGATAATGCAACATATAATTGCCCATGTGAAAATACTGGACTGGGTAGGTAGAGACCTACATGGGACATTGATTGACCTTGGCTTTTGTTTATTGTCATTGCAAATGATATTATGATTGGAAATTGCCTCCTTGTCATTTTGAAAGGCAATTTAGACTCAGATGGGTTCATATCCATTCTATGTATCAAAATATCTTCCCCAGTGTTAATGCCATTCAACGCCTTAGCCCTAATGACATTCTTGCCAAGTTGTGTTACTTGTAGCCTTGTACCATTGCACAAGCCAGCTGCTTGATCAATATTTCTTATTAACATAACCGGTACACCTACTTTCAAAACCAATTTATGATCAGGAATCCCTAAGCACTTAATTGCATTGAGATATTCTGTGTCGTACAAATCGTCTAAACTGTCGTTTGCTTGATCTGTTCGACTTATATAGTCTGAACTGAAATACTCTATCGAATCACTCGGCAACAACGAACAAATGTATTCATTCAATGCATCAACATTTTCAGTCAAAGGAGTTAGGATGGTCCTGTTATTGAGGTAATCTACGTCAACAACACTTTCTACTAAGTTTGGATAAGTAGAATTAACGATGGACCTAATCGGATCACAATCATCATTTAACAATAGGTCGTTGGGTATTGTGATGTCGTAATACCATCATGTGGTAAACCAAGTTCTCTTTTTCCAACTTGCAGCAGCCATTTCGAAAATGTTTTTATTTTTTCTTGTTCGATTGAATCACTTGAAGATTTCAGCCTCATATTCTTGGTTAGACGAAGTAATATGCATTCCTTCCAAAGATGAGAAGCGTTGATTGCTACATTTACAATTTCAGCACGACCACTCTTAGGTAAAACCGGTAAGATTTGCCTGAAATCACCACCCATCACAACACATTTTCCCCCAAAAATCACACTGCATTTCATTAAGTCCCTTAACGTTCGATCAAAAGCCTCTACACAGTGTCTCTTAATCATTGGTGCCTCATCCCAAATAATGAGATTAGTGGCCTTGATTAAGTTTGCAGTTGGTGAATTATGAGCAATTGCACATATAGAATCTTCATTAACATCAATAGGTATACAAAACCTTGAATGTGCAGTTCTACTTGATGGTAGTAGAGTTGCTGCAATTCCACTGGAAGCTACATTGAGGATGATTCCACCATTCCCTCGTACAGAAGCAGTCAATGCATTCCATATAAACGTTTTACCTGTACCACCAAAACCATGCACAAAAAAGAAACCCCCCACTTTTAAAGAAACTGCTCTCATAATATCATCAAATACTTGCTTCTGCTCCTCAGTCATTAGTCTTTGCATTCTTTCAGAGGCCTCAATCTCTTTATCTCTATTGTAATTCAACTCTTGCAAAATTAGCTGGGATGACGTATCAATTATGTTGTCTTCCTCTGGTCTAGGCATTGACGGATAGTCACATAGGGTTTTGCCATTTCGTAGCAATATTTGTTCAATTTGATATAGACCAGTAGCCTCCTTTTTGGCATTTGTAATATGCAAATCTTTATCACAAAGGAAGCATAGTATAAGTGATTAGACAACTATTTACATGTAAGGAATGCAAATAATGCAACATAGCAGTTTAAACATTATTTCACTTCAATGTTTCTATTATATATGGTTATAAATCTTATTGTACCTGTACACTGTGGGTCAACATGGCTAATGTGTAGTAGATTCTCACAAATCATATCTTTGGTCTTTTCCCAAACAACAGCTGGTTGAGATAATGAGTAACTCAATAGAATGCTAGTGAAAAATTTACGAAGGTAATTGTCAGATGCCCACAAAGATGCTTCTTTAATTGCATCAATGAACTCATTGTCATCATCTAATAAACCAAGCGCGTAGCATGCTTCTCTGAATGTTGAGTAAACTACATTATTAACAGTCATTATGTCTGTATAATTCTTTGGCCCACGAACCTTTGTCAAAAATAATCTGAGGTAATATAATTCTCCTTGAGCTGGTGTACAATGACCTAACCTCCCAACTGAAAACCCACGTTGACGGAGTTTCCAATTCCTTTTTTCCCTGACAAACGTAAAATAGTTAGGGAATTGAGAGTAAGAAAGCGTCCTTGAAAATGGATCATCTTTATTTTTATCCATCCAAGCAAGAAACATAGACTCTTTAACCCTTGGATTGTTTAGGAACGATGACATTGTGTCAGATTGAGTGAAATAAACAGATTGCTGATGAGGGAGGTGAAAACTTAACCTCTCCACAGGTGGTTGTCTATGATGAATATCAAATCCAAATATTCTCCACGAGGCCTCACATGAGGAGATGTACCTACAATTAAGGTAGTGAGAAATTTCGTCAAACCCCTGATGCGGAGCTACACCTTCATTAGCATCGTAAATTCCTGCAATAACACGATCATGCCCTTTACTTATATATTTGAATAGGTACTTGATGGCACATGATTGATTTGTCTTCTCAACATTCAAATGGCCATGAAATAATTTCAACAACCTACGATTGTAAGGGACAACAAATCGGTTGTCTAACTCAATACCCTTCCTTGTCACAGTACGGTTATCATTTATTTGGCGATATGTTGGATAACCATTTTCATCCAACATTGTACGCTCATTATATTTTCTTGGAAAATACTTAGAGCATCTACTATCTTTCATGCAAGGTGCACTACCTGAAGCTCTACCACATGGTCCATGGATCATGTAGCTTCCAACTAACTCATATAATTCTGGGTCAGAAACTCTATCTGGAATCTCTGCAGATATTATCTTGTCAACATCAAATGGTGTACGAATCTTATCCGATTCCGACAACCAAAGTATAATATGCGCATGTGGTAACCCTCTTTTTTAGAACTCAACTGTGTATACTTCTGCAGAAATGAATGTGAACAACATTAAACGACTGAAATAAAAGATAATGGATTATCTATATTTAAATTCAGTTATTTAATGTAGACATGAGTTCTCAACACAATAAGAATATGACAATGTATTAATAAATCGTTAAGTTTGTTGATATGATGTTTTAAAGGTATAAAGTTTTTAAAACCACATTTAGTTACAAGTAAATTTCTTTTACATCCTTTGTAATATATATTTTCGGTGATTACGTAAAGAATGAATGAGCTGTGATTTGTGAAAGTTTATTGTCCATTCATATTTTCATTTTACTTGAAACTGAAGAATTTGTAAAATGAAAAAAAAAAAAAAAAAAAAACATACACACACACAAACAATATTACCATTTTCCTAACTTAAAAAAATTTCAGCCTAATTACATTGACACAATGGTTTCATCTATCTAGCCGTACATGGGTTCGTGCACATACATACTTTAAACAATGAATTCATTTAAAAAGGTTTATATTAATTGCGTTCAGAATATAATAGTAAACATTGCTATTTTTACAATACATTGTACTCAAAATGTGTATCATATATGTCATATGTGTAGATTTATGTGTGTCATAATATTAAAAACTGACCTGCTTTGATCTTCCCAAAAATCTTTTCATCCTTCACTATGTGCATTAATTTGTGAAGTTTAATATAGAATATCCTGCTCAACACTTCTGGTCTGTCACAAGGTTTCAATCCATCTTCGTCACAATGACGAATAATCTCAGGCCACATTGGATTGCATGTAAATGTTAAAAATAAATCCGGATAGCCAGCCCATGCACATATTGCCATAGCATCTTGGTAGTTTTGGATCATATATCTAGCACCACCGGTGAAAGAAGATGGTAGAATAACTCGTCGTCCCGTTGATAAAGGATCTGTTTCTCCTCTTGTTACTGCGTCAGAAATTTCACTGTAAAGATCAACCCTTAATTCTTTTTTATGGGTCCTTATGTAGTTCAACCTGTCACTTTCAACCATCGAGTATCCATCAACAATAAATTGTTGGAGTAATTTTTTCCCATGCAAAATCACTGATCGTTCAGAATTTCGCGTCATCAGTCGAAAAGCCAAGTACTCTCTGGGGGTAAGCCTTGTCTTTTTTTTTTTAGTACTTGATAAGGATTCTTCGCCATGTTCCATTGAGGAGTCATATCCATTATCTCTGTAATGAAAAAAATAAGGGATATTGAAGTGGCAAATATTCCATGTGCAACTCATCTATCCTTTGTAATGCACCACATTGTCGTTTTACAATTATGTATCTTTTGGTGTGTGAGTTGTCAAAATCACCCACTATAAGAGCAGCAACCTCTGAAGCTGTAGGCATATTATATTGCTTATCAAGACCACTTGAGTTGCCATTCCTGATCAGCCTAATGTTGACATCATGTAAAACATCATGCTTTATAATGTCTGCGGCAGATCTATATTGTTTAACAACAGAGTTATGCTTGTCAAGACATCCTTTTATCAATTTCACAATAGTAGGATCCAAATTTTCAGCACCACCATGACGGCTGTAATGATGGAAAATGAAAGTTAAATACAACTTAAACATTGCATCATATTCTTTAAATTAATGATTATAAAAAACTACAATGTTATACAAATCTTACCTCACAGCCGAAATACGTTTAGAAACTTCATTGTCAGTGTCGTAAATGTACAATTGAGCATAAACCGGGGGGTCTCCCTTTGGCGGCAATAAACTGCCTATGAAATGGTGATTTTGCCCTGCAAGTACAAATGAGTACGGGCCTCCACCCTTTGAGTTCATTGAATGATCAATCCTGCCACCCATCGAAGTGAAACAAAACATATTGTTGTATAAATGAATATTTGTAAAGAAATTTCTAGAGATCGAAGAATGTTTATTGAAAAACAATTCACAAAGCTCTACAGGTGGATCTTGCAGCAAAGGCACAATAAGCTTTCCATGACAACAACATATGCTGAATTGTGGTCTTTCAGATTTGTTGTGAGGTTCAATGAAGAAACCTTGAGGTTTTAGACAAAAACTGGAGGTTTTCAAGTGGTCAAAACTTAGGAGACTCTCTGTAAGTCAAAACCTCGAGGTTTGAACAGAAACCTCGAGTTTTCCATTTTCCAGAAAATGTTGAGAAGTCTCTTTATGAAGAAACCTTGAGGTTTCTCTGAAAACCTCAAGTTTTGCTCAATCAAGAAACCTTGAGTTCTTCTCTGTAAGGCCAAACCTCGAGGTTTGAACAGAAACCTCGAGTTTTCCATTTAATGTGAAAACTTTGTCAAACTTTCAAAGGCCATATCTCCCTTTTCTGAACTCCGTTTTGGTTGGTTCAAGTCTTGATGGAAAGCTCTGTGAGTCTACTTTCAGATTCCACCCGTTTCAGCACAATCAGATGTGTATATTGTGAGTTACACTCAAAACATTGAAGCTTGGTTTGCTGTGTGGCGTGGATTTATCTGTCAACTTCCACAATTCATAACTCTCTCATATGAACTCCTTTGGACTTGAATTTTATATCACAATGACGCATTGGGAGTCTAGTGTCATATGCCACTGATTTCAGCTCAATTGGATCTCTGGTTTGAGAGAGATCATCGAATTACCAGACCTCACCCAAGCTGAATGTGAAACAGAGTAGAGTAGAGTTGCTGAATAGTGCTGAAACTCGAGTTTTCACTTGGAACCTCGAGTTTTCTCATCCTGAAGCTTATTTTTGCTGACTTTAATTCCTAATCTAGCCATTCCAACTTCCATATGATCTTGGAGGCTTCTAGCATCGATCTAAGAACTTTAATAATGATATTTCATTCAGCAAGTTCTTCATTCTTCAATCTCTCATCTTCTTCTTGATTTTCCCAAATATCCTTTGATAACTTCTTGCTTCCTTGGCATTCTCTCCCATTTAACTTGGAATAACATCTTGCTTCCTTGACAACCTCTGCAAGTTATTCTTTCTTTAATACCTTATCTCCTTCTTGATTATTCTTCATAATTCAACTTGGACTAATCTACATTAAACATAATAGTTAGTCAATGTAGGAGATAAATATATTATGTAAACTTTTTGCTCTTAATAATGGCTTCTATATTAGACATCATCAAAACTAATCATATCTAACATACCAATGACAGATCTATTACTTGGTACACCCCACCAGTTGCAATCGTCAACCAGGTTGAGCATAAACAACTGTTTAGGTATCTGCTCGTTCAGAACAAGAGCAATCGTTGAAGCTTGAGTTATAACGATGTGCATAAACTGATGGACACCTTCGCCCTCGTCTCTTACAATGAACTTTGAAATATCATAACAACCACCTTCAATTAACTTCCAGCAGTGTCGATCCATCAACTCAATAGACATGATTCTTACCATCATACGTGAATTAAACTGGAAACCACACAAAGAAAAATAGAAAAGAAAGTTGTTTATTTTAAAAAGGCATCGTTTGGAAAAAGTACTTGTGATGATTTGAAAGCCTCACCATGGTATCAAAAACGATTAAATCTACAGACTCGAGATCCATAATGGGCCGTCGACGAAAAGTAGAAGACGTTGAACAAACCTCTGGATGATTCGATCAACTCTTACAGTTAAAATGTAATCAAAAAATCCGGGTGAAGCGTTTTGCAAAGAGTTATCCATGTCGTGGGACATATCAGATTGTTTTATGATGAAGTGAAGTTTTCGAGTATATTTGTTGTGAGGTTCAATGAAAAGAACGTATAATTATGCTTTATTTATAGACCAATGTATGGCAGTTATTAACATGGAAACGCGCTGAACAGTGCAATTTTTAAAACATGATCGATAACGCTGCAAGATGAGTTTTGGTGGTTGTCGAATCAGCGCCAGACAATTAAATAGGTAAATTAAATGCGTAACCAACAAATTAAAAGGGGAAAAACTATAAATATTTTTAAAACAAAAAACTGCATTACACACTTAAAACATATGATCATGTACGTGGCAACGTGGCAAGTACATGGCACTATTGCCACGTACAGAGGATAGCGAAATGTTGTCAGGATGAGTTCTTCCCAAACTACAAACCAAAAGAAAACAACATGCATACTGACTACAACTTTTAAAAAAGCAAAATAAGAACTGGAAAACTAAACGCAATAAAAATAGAACGAAGCTGGTTCTTCAAAACATGGAAGCATCACACCGATGAAGCTAACTTGCGGTAGAATCAGGGCTATCAACGATCTCACGAGCAACAGCACGGTTAAGTTTGAGATGAAAATCAACTACCCCAGGATGGTCGTAGTTGAAATGAGCCTTAGATAAATCACAATAGCTTGAAAAAAGAATGTCTCCATCTACAATATTTTAAAAAATAAGTAATAAATAGATGTTTGAAAAATATATATGAAAAAGTAAATGTATACAAACCGGTTAGCCTCTTCATCTTCACCCACAACAAAGCAACAACAACGTCATCTTTATCTAATACCCGAGAATAACTGTCCAAAGCCCAAAACGTAGAAGATCCTCTAAAACAGCAATAGAACGGATTCCCATTGTAAAAGCATAAGAAAGAAGTAAGGGGAAAAAGGTATAAAATATAAACACTCAAGTTAATCAAAACAAAATGCACACCTCTGATCCATTATTTTGAAATTGAACTGATTTTCGGTCTCACCATCCACAACAACGTCAAACATGCTATAAACTGATGTTACAAGACCTACAACATCTACAACAGATATGGTTGTTAGCAAGGGAAAACAAAATATGAATGAATAAGAATGTAAGTGAGATGTATTACTTATCAATGTTGTTTCAGTAAAAGTAGTTGCAGCAAAAGGAGGCAAAGGCTGGAAAATAGTATCCGGTGTTATGATGATTTTCCTCACAATCTCTACTTGACTGAAGTGTTCAAACACAATATTTAGGTCAAGGTTGATAATATTTGGCCCATGTTCTACACAAAATTTCTTTAAGATGAAGCAAAACCCAGGGATGATGACTCCCGAAAATCTACGAATCACATCCCTTCTACGCATAACGGTCAACACAATATATCCCTACAGGGAAAAAGGGAAATATGTATAATAGCAAATCTTGAATTAATAAAGTAGATCTCCTACAGTCACATTGGAGGAATGAAACAACAATACTGTTAAATATACCTCGGCATCTGACAAAACAACATTGTAAGTCATCTGGCGATGCATCCTCGTCGCAGGAATATCCCAGAAATGAGCAATAACTTTTACGCAAATAGACCAGTTGAAGCTCCTACAGTCACATTGGAGGAATGACACAACTCTGGAAGAAGGCATTTTTGTGTAAAACATTCTTGAAGATGGCATTTTCAACAACAAAATAGGGTTTCCATTTATGTGAGTTGGGGAACCTCAACTGTGACCAGAAGAAAACCTCTTATGGGTTTAAATAGAGGAAACATTGTTGCACCGGACGTCGGAAATGAGAAACGTAATTGCATGGGAATAGTCATTGATGCATGGGGAAATGCAGATAGAAGGCATTGGAAATCCTAGTTAATTGAATGGGTCTAACACTCTTCCGAAAGTCTGGCACAATAGGATATGCATCACTTGGGGAAGGCAATACAACACATCGGAAATCGTAGTGAATAAATGGGTATAGAACTGTTTTGAGAACTTGGCCCAATAGGATTAGCATCAGATTTGAATTTCCCTCCACAGTAAGTAAGACGTATCACTGGGAATTAATTGACATGTGGAAAGTTGTTGAGAGAATGGGTGGTCCAATAAGCAAGTAAGTTTTATCTGATTGGGATGACACTGTGGACCAATTAGCTTTGAAACACAAGGTTTAGTAGTATATATTTGATTATAAACTTTTAAAATATGTGCTAAAATGCACACCATTTGTTTAAATGTTTTAAGGGTTAAGGTGCAAAAGATACACATAAAATTTTTCTAAAAGTGTCCTAACAAAAATGTTTTTTTAGGGTAAAAGTAAATGTAAACTTCAAAAATATGTGTAAAAATAAACATTTTCAATTAATTGATAGTCTGAATTTTTTGACTAAAAATGTTAACATTGAGGATGACGTGACGTTATCTGAACTCTTTTCAACGAAAACATAATACTAACTTATATCATTTTTAATCTTAGTTGGTTGATGACTCATCTGAAGGAAAAAAAATAAATTTTATCTTGTTTTTAAGAAAAATATTGATTAATCATTTGTTTTATTTATTTTTAACTAAGATGTTTTTTCCACCCTTAAAAACAACATAAAATTTGAATTTTCTTCATATGAGTCTTCAGCCAACTAGGATTAAAATGATATAAGTTGTTATGTTTTCACTAGACAGAGATCAGGTGACGTGGTACTCTTGCAATATGTAAGTATTTTTCTAACTGGGAATAATAATTTGTTGACTACATAAGAGAAATTAATTTCCACCAAATCATTTATCTTCACCTCATTCTTTCTTTTGAAAGAGAGAGGAAGAGGATAGAAAGATTTAGGTGGAGATAAAGTGATGAAATTGAGATAAAAAATTAGGTGAAAATTAATTTTCTTTACCCAGTCAATAAATTATTATTCCATGTTGTTTTTTAATCATCTATGTTATCCTTCATGTCACAATTTTCAGTCATAAAATTTAAACAAATGGTCAATTAACGATTAATACGTATTTTTGCACCTGTTTTAGAAGTTCATACTTACTTTTGTCCCTCAAAAAATATTTGTGCCGGGCGCACTTTTAAGAAAATCTCATATGTTTTTTGCTTTTTAACCCTTAAAAAATTCAAACAAATGGTCAACTAACTATCAATGTGTATTTTTGCACCTATTTTGGAAGTTCATAGTTACTTTTGCCCCTCAAAAAAGCATTTTGTGCTAGGGGCACTTTTAAGAAAATCTCGTGTATATTTTTACATCTTAACCCAAAATATTAATCTATTTCCTTTTCTAATTTTTTTAACATGAGCACAAAAATCGAAAAGCAAAAGTTTATGGACATTAACTTTAAATTTAATTTAGTGATTAATTGATTAATTATTATTTTTTTTCAAAATGTTTCGATTACTTTTTATGTATAATATTTATCAAACTTTCATGGAAATAATGGGGAACAAAATATGAACAAGGTGTCTATTGGGCAAGAAATGTATCCATTGATATCTCTCTCTATTTAATGTATCCATCATTAGATTAAGTTTTAATGGTTGAGATTTATTCTATTTACACTTATAGATTTTTATTATATTTAATGTTATAATAATAGTTTTATATAGTGTTAGATTCCAACCAAATGGGTTCATATTACTCGCAAATCAAAATATATTACTCGAATAACTCTAGAAAGTAATGTCGAATGAAATAATTACTTGCGGAGACAAAGGGCCTTACTCAAGTAACCATAGAAAGTAGTTAAATGCCGCCTAAATTACTTGCAAGGAAAATGAGCATTACTCAAGTAACATCGAAAGTAATTTTGGACAAACACTTTAAAAGCAACAGCTTTCAAATTTACTCGCAGAGCAAATGAACATAACTTGAGTAACCACTGAAAGTAATATTCACTTAGCTAAATTACTTGCGGAACAATACCCATTACAGTGTCGAAATTACTTGAGCAACGGACCTATTTACTTGAGTAAATTTGCACAGGCGATTTTAAAACAGGGTAGGCACATCCAAGGCTACTTCGGGAAAACACCATCCACTCCTATTGTGTTGATCCAGTAATCATACTCGGCATATGGGTCTTGATGGAAGTTGAAATGTACAAATTGGTTCTCATTTCGGTAATTATATGGATGCACCTGCTAGTGTTGAAAATATCAGTGCACATTAAATTATTTATAGGAAATAACGATTCTAAAATTGAAGGCTGAAATATGCAAAGCCCTCAAAACACACCCATAAAGAACACTTTGCAAATCTCGCTGTGGATGTAGTAATGAGACTAAAAGTAAAATGTTGATTTGTTTTCATTCTGTAACTTGTTTGTAGATAATTAGGTAGAAGTAACTCTTAATTTCCAGGTCTCAGAGACCGTCTTTGTAGTTGAGTGTATTTCTAAGTCTTCATGTGTTACGTGGAGGGGCTCTAGGCACTTATATTGCAAGCAATGAGGAAAATATTCTATTTGGAACCTTTGGTAAATAGTTGTATTCTTCTGTGTAAGAGATGTGTAATCTTGTTATGTCACCTGTGACTCTAAAATGCATCTTGCTAATTTTTTAGAAGCAAAAATATGTTTGTCTTTGGCTGTAGGCACTAGGGAGTGTTGGTATATTTTGACGCAATATTCCCATTCAATTAATTAGCAGGAAATCAGGTTCGTCGTTACTCGAGTAATGTCGAAGCGAATGAAATTCCGAAAACAACGCTAAGTAAGATTTATATTACTTGAGTAATTTCTTCCTCTGTTAACCTCTGGTTTTACTCAAGTGAACAGAGCATCCTGTAAAACCACTTTCTAGATACTCTGATGTTTAAGTCAGTAATTATAACTCAATTAAATCGTAAAAATAAGTTGTGAGAAGAATTAGTTACTCGCAAGTAACGTCGTAAGAAAGTAGTAAGGAAATGAAGTAGACTATGGTTACTCAAGTATGTTCAAAGAATACTTGAATTCCTTTAATTGAGGGGCAAATTGGACTTTAGTCCATTTTCAGAGGCGCTGGAAAATGGCTTCCCACCATTTTTGGTGGGAAGCCATTTTCATTTAAACGTTGGAAAATGAAGCACGGCGGGAAAATATTTTCCAGGGAAAATTCGAACCAAACGGCCGCCGCCACTGGAAAATTTCAATTTTTCTTTTCCATCCCCTGATTTTCTTTGATCCAAACAGGGCCTAAATCTAATGGCGGATACATAAAATAGAAAGGAAATGAAGAGAAAAATCAATGAAGATATTCCCCTCCTCGTTGTCTATTAGGGAAAATGCTTTTAATTTGCTACCCAATTCAAGAGCTAAAAATGTGAGTATTTTTCTTAATGTTCAATATATAAAATAAAAATAGTTATGCAACCAAGGTGGTATAACTCGGTTAAGGGAAGGAGAAATTATTAGTACACCAAATATAATGTATATAAAAAGAGTTTTTTTTAAAAAAAATAGCTCTGGTTGTTCGCTCTTCCAGAATTTTTGTTTAGGCAATTCATACCATCCATACATAATGTTTTGATTTAAGATTTGAATTCTCCCATGTTTTTGTAGTAGCATATTGTTTCATGGAGCTAAGGTCCAAAATATGGAAAAAAAAAAAAAAAAAAAAAAAAAAAAAAAAAACTGTTTCCAGAGACTCTACCACCCAATCAATTCTGTTTCACTTTTTTTTTTTTAATTAAAAACAAAATGATATGTTAAAGATAAAAGTATTTAAAATACCGCAAATGAACATCCATAAGTGCTGGAAAAAATTAAAATTATTGGAAGAAATTGAAATAGAAGAAAACTTTTTTTTGCCCACGAAATAGAAGAAAACAATCATATTAAAAGAAAGGCTATCTTCACTAATACTTTTTGGCCGAGCAGACTTTGAGATCCTAAACTGAATGAATTGTTTTTTAATGCAAACAATATATGTTCAGCTTGTCACTTTTGAGATCCATCATGTATTCAATATTGCTGCATTCCCAAATCTCTCAAAGACCTTTGATTAAACTGGTATTAGTACCACCTCTTATTAGTTGAACCAAGTGTTTGATGGTGATGAATGAATTGTTTTTTGTTGCAAACAATGAGCTTGTTTGGGATACCGGTGGGCAATCGGACTTATGGAAAAGTCCAATTGTGAAACGTGATTTATGTTATTGAAACTACGTGATTTATGTATGCCTTCAAACTACGGATAATTGCCCATATAATATTAAAATTCTGCACTGACTCAATAATATTAGTAGAAGAAGTGAAGATTCTTGAACTAAGGCATTATCAAAAGCAAGTTTGGAAAAATAGATCAAACCAGCTATCTCATTCATAGCAACATTAATTGAAGCAAGCTTCCCTTCATGAAGAGCAATGTTTCTCTTGCGCCAAATAATATTGACGAGAATTATTTTACTCTGAAGTAATTTCTCTTCACCATCCTCGTAAAATGGAGGCAGAACAATTTTTATCCATTGTGCAAAGCTGATGAAGTTACTGACAAGTAAAGGAAGTGAAGGGCAACTAACTAAACCAGTGAGCTCTTGCAAAGGGACGATGAATGAAGATATGATCAATTGTTTCTTCTTGTGAGCATCCAAAAGAGACAGACCGTAAACATTTCAATGATGTTTCTTTAAGATGTTTGTGATGGAATAGCTTGTTGTAGCAATTTCCAAGTGAAGAGAAGATACTTGTGAGACAAAGAAATAAACCACAAAAATTGACTATATCTTGAAATTAGAATGGGCAAAGAGATCATTAAGCAAATTCTTCTTATATGCAATGACATAAATGTGGTTCAAAGGTGCACCAAATGATGAAACAAACTGGCTTACTCAATATATATAGCAGTCTAACACAGGATATACAAAAGGTTAAGGTGCAAAAATATAAATGTGGTTTTTTCAAAAGTACACCTACCACCAAGTGTTTATTTTGGGTGCAAAAGTAACTATATGGTTATAAAAGTTGAACAAAAATACTTATTGACCGTTAGTTTGACCTTTTTTTTTTTGTATTTTTAAGGCTGATATGGACGATGATTCAATTAAATTTCATCCCAGATGACAGTAAAGAATTGGAAAAAATTACAGAAAATTACATAGATATTTTAAAAATTACAGTTCAGCCTTTCTCTCCAATTCCCCTTCACCCATCGGGCCGCCTATCTCTGCCTGCTCATCGCTGTTGCCGCCTTTAAAACTATCTGGGCCCTTTTCTGTAATTTTCTCTAGTACTCCACTGCCAGTTGGGATGAAATTTAGCTAAGTCATCGTCTACGTCAGCCTTAAAAATACAAAAATGTCAAACTAACGGTCAATGTGTATTTTTGCTCTACTTTTATAACCACATAGTCACTTTTGCACCTAAAATAAACACTTGGTGTTAGGTGAACTTTTGGAAAAATCACATGTGTATTTTTACACCTTAACTTCTTTTGTATATCATGTTTGAGACTGTTATATTGAGTAATCCAGTTTGTTTCACCATTTGAGAGATTGGACTTCATCCTGACCTAGAAAAATTGTTGCAGAAATCTGAGTTAATCCAACCCATACGAGCTGATCCACTACAAGATTTTTTTTTAATAAAAAAAATGAATTTTTAAAATGCATGGATTATATATATAGTCCTATAAATTATGCTTCTTTAAAATTAAAATAATTTAACATTTTAAAAAATACTTCAAGACACGGTATTTCTAAATTATAAATAATGTCATTTTTCTAATACAAGATTTGAGGATGTTTAATTAATCATTCAATTATATTGCGAATGCTTCTGGACATACGAAGTTCCTTTTGATTTAGACCATGCAGATGAAGTGCATTTTAATCCGTAAACAGTCCTACCCAAGTACTCAAACTAAATTCCGTATAAAACTCACTCTAATTTTCTTCAAATGCAACAAAAAAGAAAAAGAAATAAATGAGCCCTTCACATTTTTATACCATACAAATAAGAACAAAATTTTATGGGTACTGTGGATGTATCTGATGAAATTCAAGCAAAGTACTTCCTTCAAAACAGTGGTGGATCCAAAATTAATGAAAGGTGGGCACTCAATAAGTTTAAGTACATATATTTTAATAACAAAAGTATATTACAATAAAAATAATTACAATGTCATCCGGATCTTATTTTTTGGAATTCCATTATAATTATCTTATTATCAATGTTATCAAATACATATTTTTTAATATAAGGCATTTTCGTATTACGGGAAAATAAAATTTAAGGGTGGGGCACTTGCCCCCCTTCTCTCTAACGTGCGTCCGCCTCTGCTTCAAAACATATAAATATCCGCTTTGCGAAAAAAAAAAGGTTAAACATAAAATCGATTAAAGAGAATAAATATGTGAAAAATATATTCTATTTTTAAAATATCCTTATTTATTGGGAAGAGGATGAGTGAGATAATTAATATTTTTTTTAATGAAATATAACTGTATTTATTATGTGAAATTTTGAGTTACAAATTATTAGTATCGTAATAATATACATACATCAATTAAAAGGTAGGATAAATCCCAAAACACAGATTCATTCTTAGTAATGATTTTTATATGGGACTTTTTAACAAGTTTACAGTGTATAGGATATCTACTAGGGTGATCAAGGCATTGCTATCTGAGTATGAAAGTCATAGCATCTCTAAGCGCTAATGGGCCTTTTTGGTGATAGCGTTAGAGAGCTTTTTTTAAATTTTTTTTTTTAAAAAAAAAAAAAAAAAAAAGAAGAAGAAGCTAGGAAAAAGCTCCAGTAGGAAAAAAAAAAAAAAAAAAAAAAAAAAGCTCAATGGGAAGTGTTTGGATTGGCTTTTATTCCACTGGGTTTTTTTTCAAAAAAAAAAACTACTTTAGGCAGAAGCTCCATGGGGGAGCTTTTTGGAAAAAGCTCTCAACTTTTTGACGTGGGTCCCGCCACTTCTACTACCATCAATCCAAATATAAATCACATTTACAACATGACTTTTTTCCTACGGAGCTTTACAAAAGTCAGATAGCTTTTAAGCCACTGCTCCCACCGCTAACCCAAACAGGCCCAATAACTGCATGTGTAGAACACTAAGTCTTTGTTTTAGGGAGATAGCACCATTCATGGAGTTTTTTCTTTTTAAAAAATATTGTGATATAGAGGCTTCGTTGTCGACTTTTAGATATGTTGATATGGAAAATAACATCCCATTGAGGAGAGTAACTCGAACTGTTGTGATAGCTATCATCATCCTCTATGATTTGCCTATGCAAGGTACCATCATGTTGCTGTTTGTGATGCAATAGAGGATTCGTAGCAGCCACTGCTCTAGAATGAGCCATACTGATTACATGTTGTGGAGACATCTGAACACCTGTATAACATATTTCGTTTCTTGCAAACCACAAAGATTCAGGTAATTAGAAAGGCAAATAAGTTATACAATTAGTGGAGTTTTTGTGGTTTTGTAACCATGATATTATCCATGCAAGGACTTATCAAGGCTATTATCAATTCGAAAACCAATCATGCTACCAAACCAACATGCCTTGCCTTGGAAAAAGGACAAAATAAAAACAAATGTTCTAAAGATTCACAACTACTAATACAAAAATAGCATACTTCAGAAAGAACCAGGTTTCTATTGAAAAGCAATTGAGATGTTGGCAAGATGATGCGTCTAACAACCTTCCAAAGTAATAACTTAATTCTAAGAGGTAGTAAACATTTCCAAATCAAAACACATACCTCATTTTCATCAAGAGTGGAGAGTTTACATGTGTAATGAAGTAGTTTATAACAATCTCGTATAGTATAAGTTCCACCATAATTACCTGCCCATCTAATAATATCAAGAGAACGAGATAGAGGAAACAAGTGTTTTGCAAATTGTTGAGCCACGTTTATTATGCAGTATAAGGTCGAACTCCCTTAAGGTAGGATATGTCAAATCAGACTGCTACATAGGCCATCGAGCCAACTATTTAAAGAGATTGAAGAGTCATCACCTACCTGCCAGTTAAGATGGTCAGTGACTATACTTCCCGATTTAAAGACGTGGTTCCACAAAGTCAAGCTATTGTAAGCTGGTTTAAAGGAATAATGTTGTTGAGGATCCAAATAATTTTTAAGCATCACCTGGCTCAGAAGGGAAGAGTTGTCGGACACTACTCAACATAAATGCTTAGCTAATAAGGCAGTATTACATCACCATTCGCTTGTGAAAGATATAATTCATCCCATTTAAGCATATGGGCCTTCTTGGATGTGTGAGAGTAGCCCCAGAAAAAATTAGCCACTTTCATTATATTGTATGATAGAAGTGACTAGAGAACTTCATACATGAGAGAGGATGTACGAACAAAGAAGACAAAGAATTCTTTATCAGCATTAGTCCTCCGACTTGTGACAACAAATTACTTTTTCAACTAGAAAGTTTCTTGTCAATATTCTCAAGCACCTCATGATATTTCCTTTTTTTTATATATATATATATTGAGTCATCTATATAACCTAGATATTTTCCCAATCTAGAATGAAAATGAAATTTAATTTCAAAAATTTCTGACAATCTATGTTTCATATGATGGGCAATCGAGGGACAACATATCAATGATGATTTTTTGAAGTGAATATGTTGTCCTAAAATTAATGAGTACCTTCTGAGTAACGCTTTGACAATACAACAATCTTCTTTTGTTGCACGACAGAAAAGAAGGGTATTATCTGCATATATCAGATATGCTAATGAAATGACCTCGTGAAGTGGCAACGATATGAAAGTACATTGTATTTCTATCTCCTTGTAGCATTCAATTTTGCCGCGCCTTTTATGACTATAGGATTTCTTCACCATCATGCCAAAATTCATGAGAGGATTTTAGAAAAGAAACCTGTTGTTCTTCTTGAACTAATAAAAACTGTTTTTGATGCCAAGCCTAAAGCTCATCCTCCAATTGTTTAATGTTGGAAAAAATCCGGTCAACTGATAGTTTATTCCATTGAATAAGAGCCTTCCGAATGCATTTGAGGCGAGCTGAATTTTCATATGCCCACTAACCATAAATTTCGTGAGATCACTCCTGACGAACAATGACATGACAATGCGGGATAGCAAACCAAAAGTTTTCAAACCTGAAAAGCTTAATTCACCTCCTTTCCTAGTGCGTCTGAAAGAGAATCGGTGACTGATCAGATGCCGCAATTGGCAAAACTTGCAACATGGAGGAAGGAAAAGGCTGAAGCCAGGGTGGATTGCATAATTCTCTATCAAGTTTCTCTTTAACCCAATCAACACCTTGTCGATTATTGCACCATGGGAACCACCTTCCTTGTGACGGAACATTAATCATCATACACTCATCCAGAAAATTCCGAAAAGAAGCTACACCCACAACAAAGGAAGAGCCATTAAGTTTATCACATAATCCCGAAATTTGATTAAGGTCGCCAATGATTAACCAATGTTTATTAGTAGAGGTAAACAAGGAACGAAGCCAACACCATAAAATATAATGGTCTTTAAAAGCAGGAAAACCATACACAAATGTAATATATATATATATATATATATATATATATATATATATATATATATATATATATATATATATATATATATATATATATATATATATATATATAGTAGAGGTAAACAAGGAACGAAGCCAACACCATAAAATATAATGGTCTTTAAAAGCAGGAAAACCATACACAAATGTAATATATATATATATATATATATATATATATATATATATATATATATATATATATATATATAGGGATAAGGGTCTTATTTGCACTGGAAGTTTTAGCTGAGGAGCACTGGGTGGATGGAAGTTTTTTTTTTTAGCAAAATTGCCACGAAGTTAATAAAACGTAGCAATTTTGCCCTTCCGTTAATTTTGACCGTCAAGTTTAATTGAGTGCACACGTGGCATGCCACCTGATCAATCAAGTAAGAGTTAAGTATCATTTTTGCCCCAAAAGTTTACACAACGTAGCAATTTTGCCCTTCTGTCCCTCAACATTAATAAATCAATCAAAGAACACACATATCATGCCTTGAAAAGGTCATACTTGAAGTCAGAGAGGGAGCTCCTTGAAATGTTGAGCTTAAGGCGGCCGAAATTTGTGAAGCCGAACTGGTCAAAGGGACTAAAAGATCTGTCACAAAACCCTAAAAAAGCATAACTTATTATCTAAGCAAATGAAACGCAAAACGAGAAATGAATTGTCTCAAAAATTGGTTCAGTAAGACAAATCAATAGTGAAAGTATTTATCTTTGTATAGATTGATCTAGGCCACCCACCCTATCCTACAAGATAAATCTCTAGCGATTTTAAGTGATGCTTACTGAACCAATTTTTGGGACAATTCATTATTGATTTGTCTAAATCAAACCAACTTTTGGGACAAATCAATAATGCATTGTCCCAAAAATTGGTTCAGTGAGCATCACTTAAAATCACAGGAATTTTTAGGAGCAGTATAGATTTACCTTGTAGGACAGGGTAGATGGCCTAGATCAATCTATACAAAGGTAAATATTATTACTATTGATTTGTCTTATTGAACCAATTTTTGGGACAATTCATTTGTCGTTTTGCGATTCATTTGCTTAGATCATAAATGATGTTTTTTATGGGTTTTGCGACAGACCTTTCAGTCCCTTTGACCGACTCGGCTTCACAATATCTTTTTTGTTCCTTCTAGAGCACGTGGCATGCCGCCTAGTCCTCGAGAGGTTGATCAAAGGGACTAGGTTGAGAGACAACCTGATCAATCAAACGCCATGTAGAGACAACCTGCCATACCCTGAGAGGGTCCACCTCATAAAACACCAGACATTCAGCGAGATCAGGAGCTACAGAAAGTCAGAAACCAAACGAAGAGGGCTTCCTGGTTCAATCTTGTTCAAATGGAACTGAGTCTGAGACCGATTGGTCCTGCATCTCAAAGTTCGGAGCCACCAAGTGAAATTACTCATGATTATATGCATTTAAAGTTGTATGAACGTGTTGATTATTGACAGAGGGAGAGTGAGGTATAGTAGCGACGTGCTCCCTTTCCTCTTTATCCATATTAGCATATCTAGCCGAATTAGGAGTAGGATGAGAGAGAATATCTTCAAGGTTCAAAGCATTGTGATTGGCGTCATGAGGAAGGACACGTGTTGATTCCCTAAGGTTTGGAGTTTCTCGATCACAAGTGGTAGGAGAGTTGAAAGTCAGAGCCTGAAAATTTAAATTTTTGGTCACTGGAATCTGAGAAACAGGGACATCTTCCTCTATATACTGAAGATCTTAAGAGATTATATTTGAGAAAAAATCCAGAAAGATTAGAGGAGTGATTTCAGGTGGAATGCGACGATGACAAAGAGATGGTTGTTGGAGTTTTAGAACGAATCTGAGAAGAGAGTCTGGATCGGTGAACCTTAGGAACTTTGTTTTGTGAACCTAGACAGAGTAAGTGTCGCCATTTACATACGAAAACCACAAAACAAAAGTCATTCGGCGTTGATGGGCTTTACGATAGAAAGCAATGTTTTCACGAGAAACCGTTGGCTTGTCGTAATCATTAACAAAATCTTATCCAAACCGAGAGATAAGCCTGGAACTGTGAATTGTCATATTGAAAGAAAGGAGCTGAGCATCCCAATCATAGTCGTATTGATTCAAAAAATTCTCTCATATTTGAAAGTCACCCATTCATGTCGTTTACTACTTTCCAAATGAACTATGGCAGCCCATGATAAAAGGCAATGCCGGATTGATAGTTGCACGGACTTGAAGGAAACGAATATTTTCAAAAGCATCGATTTCCTCCTCAAAGTTAGCAAAGTCACCAATAATGTCACCCATAAGCTTGGCTGTAGATCGGGTATGATAGGCAATTGGTAAACCCCAAACTTGCACCCACATCTGAGTTTTCGGAAGAGGATCACACTCCAAGATGACATCTCTTTGAAACTCAGAGACAATAAACAAAAATTGTTAATAGACCAAGGGCCCATTCAAGTCATGCATTCATAGTCTTGGTCATTCTGAAAGTGAAGTAGAAACATGTTTTTACTCCAGTCAGTAACAGAGACTAAACCCTGAAGGTTCAAAGCTTGGTTTATCTCATGTTGTAGTTCACTTTTAGACCATATTTTCTTGTCGAGGATAAAAGCAAAAGCACACATCTGAAGAAGTTGGCGTTGATTTTTAGTACAGTGACTGCCAAGCGAAACAAAGGGTCCATGTCGAGGGAGACGAAAGTCATGAGGTTTCCCCCAAGGAGAATTATCATCATGAAAACCACTATAAAAACTTCCTTCTACATAAGAATTGCTTTCTTCTAGATTGTATGCCATAGTCGGCAAGGAAAGGAAGATTAAGGGGATGAACAGAGGTAAACAAGGAGTAAAAGATCATAGAATGTGTTCTGTATAGGAACACAGATGTCTAGCCTAAAGGACTAGTATGTTAATATTAGATTAGATAGTTCACCTTAGATATCTATGAGGCATATATCCAAAAGAACGTTGGATCACTGTGCACAAGAAAGGCTTACGCCAAAGGGGGTGATGTGTGTGCACAGTGACAGTAGTATAGTAAATAGTAAAGAGTAAGTGTCCATACCTTAGGGTTTACCTCTTATTTATAGAGTGTACCTCAGAGTTAGGATTTATGGCCCTGTGCGCCTTGTAGCCCAATGATCTTGGCTATTAGATCTAGGTCAAATCCCTTGATTGAGATCTTCCCTGATTATAGCCTTAATTATAGGTTGGTTAGGATCTTCCTTCATTATGGGCAGATCCTGATGTAGAATGCTCCTTGTTGGGCCATCTCGTAAATGGGCCTAATATAAGTCCGTAACAGTTTCCCCCAGCCCGGTAGTTCAGGTCTCTGAACTACTTGGGTGCATTGACTATCTAACCTAGATCTTGTGTCCGAGTTACTTCGACTTTCATCTAAGCTTTATGAAGAACTCCATATTTGTTCGAGTTATAGTTGTAACTTGCCCCCTAAGGTACGATTCGGGTTGACTTGCTTTGGACTCCGTTCCTGCCCATTGTTGTTCGCATTTCTGGTGCATCAACTTCTGGGATTCCGGGTTCACACGTGTGGTACCGAGCTTCCCCCAATTAGGACTACCATGAGTTAGAACTGGGTTCCTTCGCTTGTCTCTTGGGTACCGTCCGACCTCATTTATGTTGATCCCGGTTATTGATGACGTAAGCTCAAGGAGCCGGGATAAAGTTGGAGAGTTCGAGTAAATCCAAGATAACTTATGTTTCCTCTTCTCATGTCATCATGATCAATTGCCAGCTGGCCCTTCTCAACTGCCAAAAAGCCTCAACCGCCACGCCTGGCCACCTGCTTTTTGGGTGAATGGTCTATTTTGCCCTTGGCTCTTCGAATTTTTAACGTTTATATTCATATTTCCCTACATTCTCCAAACTTCTTGCATTCGTTTTTTCCTCTTTCTTTCCAGAAACCTCTTGCTTTCTTGAAACAACTGCCTCCTTGCAATCCTCTGATTTTGCCATTTTAGATTCTTCCGACCTTCACACAGTCAGGTATTTTCGCCATTTCTTTTCACCTCTTTTGTTTTTACTTTGAAGTTTGGAGATTTTGTGTTATTTTGTTCTTGCTTTTTCATCTTTATTTGCGAAGGAGTTGGTTTTTGGGTTTTTTGGGTAGGTTTCTGGGTAGTCTTCGATTTATGGACTCATCTGTATGAACATAGGCCCCTATTCTTGCATGTTGCTGCCTCCACCATCTTGCTATAAATTTGTTTTTGCATTCTATTTTCGTAGTCGAACAATAGTGTCACCTAGTTATATTTCCTTCTCCCCTTTTTCACCGAGCCTTTTGTGCCTCTTTTAGGTTTTGATTTTTGGTAGTCATGGATAGGGTTAATCCTTTGCCCTCTTCGAGTCGAGACGTTATAACTCTAGAAGAGGAGGAGTTGCGTCGTACAGTCCCTCCTAGAATCCGGTATTGGCTCTGGGGCACTTCCCCTACTGAAGAAGAGAGACGGGTAGGCCTGCTTCACAGAAGGCATAGTGGGGGAAATACAGGGGATTTCAACCCCCTAGGACTAGGATCTAGGGTGAGGGTTCGATTAATGGATTATCACTAAATAGGGGCCGGGGGTACAATTGATGTCGTCCCAGCCTCGCCTATTGCGTACCACAAGGATATTACTCGCACAAGGTCGAGATCCCTTCCGGAGGGATATGTCGGTTTGTGCTGGGACTGTATTGCTTTAAGCTCCACATATATCACGGACGGTCAAGATTCTTTAGCTGATTCCACTCTAGGTTTGTGCCGTCATAACTTAGCCTCTGAATCCGTCCCGGCCAATAGCAGCCAGAGTAGTCCCGGTCTAGCAACTTTTCCTTCTTCGCATAGTAGCTCTTATGATTCAGGTATGCCGCCCACCTTCTGATTTTTATTTCTTTGTTATAAGTATAAATGGATTCGCCTCCTTCATCCCACACTGTGGAATCTAATTTTGGGGAGTTGGGCTCCTCAAGCTCGCCAAGAGTTCTAACGAACAAATACCCATGGGTTACCCATGAAGTGCTAAGGACATGCTCGTTGATGTCCGCGAGCGACATTGCTAAACTTCAAATTGGCGACCCCGAGACCTACACCCTTAGCCCACCGGGCAATGACGAGCCAGTTTGCTCCACGAGAGAGCAAAATGACCCGTCCTTTTTCTTTTTCTATCAAGACTATATCTCCCAGCTCGGCATTCGGTTCCCGTTTTTCGAGTTTCAAATTGCCGTTTTGAATCACCTACATGTAGCTCCTTCTCAACTTCACCCCAATGGTTGGGGTTTCATCATAGCCTTCGAACGTCTGTGCCAATCCTTAAAGATATCTTGCATAGTTCCTCTTTTCTTTTATTTCTTTCCCCCCCCCCACATGGCTCAATCGGGTAAAGAGGATGCCGAAAAGAAGGGCTGGACTTCCCTTCGGGGTGTCACCAATAGGAGAATCTTTATCCCATTTTCTGAGTCTTTCAAACATTTCAAGACCAGTTTCTTCAAGGTTGTAGCCAAATCTGGACGGCTGGTTCCTTCTAGCTCCCGAGTCTAAGAGCGTGGAATGGAAGTTCCCATTGTATTAGACTCATGATCATCATGATTTTCCTTCTTCTGACTACAAGATGACATCCCGGCTAAAGTCTCGACTTCGAAGATCGCATAGTTTCGCATGTCCAGAAGCACGACATCATTGGTGCGGCTTCCTTGTTTCCCAATCTTAGGCCGAGTTGGGATCGGCAGTGAGTACAGCTTTATTTGTTATCTACACTATGAGCATCTTTTATTTTTACTTTCTGCGGGGTAATTCCCCATCATAGTTTCTTGATATGCAGCTCAAAGTATGGCGACATTGTAGCAGTATCTGTCAATTGTGAACCAAGACAAGGGGGTCCGAGTATAGAGAAAAGTAAAAAGCGGTCTGCCCCTGAGTCCAGGAAGGTGAAGGCTGGCACGAGTTCCCGGGCAGCCGCGACCAAGAAGGTGAAGACCGACCGAGCAACCTCGGACCACATGCCCCAAGGCACCTCAGTTCCTGCTGCGTCGGCCTCTGCTAAGAAAGTCCCTCAGACCTCTCCCTCAGCCATTACAGTCCCTCAACCAACTGCTTCATCTCTTCCTCCTCCACCACCTTTCAAGCTTCCGTGTGGGATCACGTGGAACAATGGGATAACAGAGGAGCTCAACGTTGCTCTTCTCCCTCCTCGGTGCTACTATGACGCAATCCCTTTCTCGGATGCCGAGTAGCACGAGCTTCAAGAGATTGAACACCATGCCCTGAAGGCTGCCGGATTGGCCCAAGTTGTGGGCACTTTGAAATACAAATATGTCGAAGCCACTGCTGAGCTACGACGTGTAAGGGCGGAGAGCGATGGAGTTGTGACGGAGAAGAATAGAGCTAATGAAGAGCTCCAAGCAGCCAAGACTGAAGCTAAAAAAATAAATGAGGAGCTTTTGATGACGAGAGAGGCTTTTGAGAAGGAAAACTCGGACCTCGTCCAGTTGCAAGCTGCTCATGCTAACGATATGCAAGCCTTGAAGATTGTGCAACCCAGCGTGGTGAGCTTGCAAAAGAGCTGGGTGCGACGAAGGACGCTCTTGCAGATGCTAAGAAAGCCCACTCCGAGTGTTTCGATGTGCTAAAAGAGACTGCGGAGGATGCCTTTGATATGGCTTTAGAACAAATCCAGCATTTGAACCCTGGCGTCGACCTGAACCTCTTTGGGTTTCATTATCGAGCATATATCAAAGATGGCCAGTTGATCCCGCCCCTTTCATCTCTTGGTGATGACTCAGTGTCCTAGCTGGATGGAGATCGGGTCGGCGAGGGGGAGGAAGAGATCTCCACCACCGCCCATATCGGAGGAGAGGAGGCTCTACCAGAAGCGGCGGCCCCTTCTAGTTGAGTGGTTGAGGTTTTGATTTTGTATCCCGGTTTAGTTCTTTTCATTTTGATTTTTGTACTTGAAAAAATCAACCATTAATGGTAATTTGCTTATTTCCTAATCAATGTGTTTCCAAGTCTTTCATTCATAGCAGCGATGAATTAATCATATGAACTCACATCTATGTTCAGAGTTCTATCGAATGACCAGGCCAAGGTCAAAAATGTATTATGCAAAATATGCTAAAATGTTCTTCCGGCCTTAAAGGCCGGGTATACTATGCAAGTGAAGATCTTAATTAAACCTCCATGCTGTGTTCCGGTTCCGTTGACCGAGATTCAATCCGAAATAAGGGCAAGTTGTCACATGTTCAAACTTGGTTTGAAAATGAGACATTCAAACATTTTGACATGATCAAGGTCTGCATGACAATTCGCCTTGTTATCCCGGAGCAAGTTTTGATGCATCAAAGTTGCGAAGGCTTACAGTGACATCTTCGCTTGACTAAGAAATCAGGCTCAGTGTCCCTGGTTTTAGTCGCGCTTTATTTACGACCGAGATCAGTGACCTTGGGTTTTTCCAGCTTGCTACTGCCGAGATAATCTTCAATTGGTTTCTTCCAGCCTGCTACTGCCGAGATAACCATAACACAACTCGGCTCTGCTAGATTTTGCTGAACCACGGTTCTATGGTTTCCCGGGCTCTTTATACTTGCCAATTTTGACAGGATGTCGGCTCTGGTATTTTCCCCTCTTGGAATATAAGTGACTTTCACCTCTTCAAAGTCGGACATCACCTCCTTGGCTTTATTCAGGTATTTTACCAGTAAAGGACCCTTTGCTTGGTATGTCCTCTCGATTTGTGCTGCTACGAGTTGAGAGTCGGTTAAGACCTTAACTCTCTTGGCTCCATGCTCCTTCGCCTGCATTAGCCCAACTAGTAATGCTTCGTACTCGGCTTGATTATTCGATGTTGGGAAGTTCAAATGAAGAGAGTGCTCAATTACAACCCCTTCTGGGCTCTCGACTATAATTTCAGCTCCGCTTCCTTTAGCGTTTGATGAGCCATCCACGTACACTTTCCACATCTCGACATCTTTGTTCTCCCTTTTTCTTGTCGGGGTTAGCTCCATCACAAAATCAGCCAGTGCTTGCGACTTAATTGCATGCCAAGCTTCATACGTGATATCGAACTCAGAAAGCTCTATGGCCCAGTTGATCATCCTTCCAGCCAAATCTGGCTTATGCAGTACTTGCCGGATTGGCTGACTCGTTCGAACAACGATCTGGTGTCCTTGGAAGTAAGGACGAAGTCTTCTTGCCATTGTGAGTAAGGAAAATGCCACTTTTTTCAGTTTCTGATACCTTAACTCTGAGCTCTGCAAGGCCTTGCTTACGAAGTATATTGGTACTTGGCCATTCTCTATCTCCTTGACCAATGTCGCACTTACAGCTTCTTCACCCACAGACAAATAAAGGAATAACACTTCACCGGGTTCGGGTTTAAACAGGACTGGTGGGGTTGCCAAACACTGCTTGATCTTCTCGAATGAGGCTTCACACTCCGGGTTCTAGTCTCCCTGTGCCTCCTTCTTTAGCAGCTTGAAGAAAGGAAGAGTGTTTTCTGTCGATCTCGGTAAGAATCTAGTTAATGCGGCCAACCTTCCGGTCAACTGCTGGACTTCCTTCTTATTCCTTGGAGCCTTCATATCTAGCATAGCCTTGCATTTGTCCGGGTTAGCTTTGATTCCTCTGTTTGTTTATAGAAAACCCAGGAACTTCCCCGCTGGGACTCCGAATGCGCATTTAGCCAAGTTCAACCAGATTTGGTACGCCCTCAACTTGTCAAAGGTTTGCTCTAAGTCTCGGATATGATTTTCTGGGTCTGTCGACTTGACGATCATATCGTCGATGTAGGATTCTACGTTTTGGCCGAGCTGGTCTTCAAAGACTCTGTTCATCATTCTCTAATACGTGGCCCTGGCATTTTTCAACCCAAATGGCATCACGTTATGGCAATAATTAGCCTTTTCGGTGATAAAGGTTTTCTTATCTTGATCTTCAAGGTACATCGCTATTTGGTTATATCCAGAATATGTATCCATGAAGGATAATAGTTGGAATCCAGATGAGTTGTCGACTAGCTGGTCAATGTTGGGCATCAGATAAGAATCTTTGGGGAACGCTTTATTCAGGTTTGTGTAATTCGTACACACCCGCCATTTACCACTTGGTTTCTTCACCATAACCACGTTAGATAACCAAGTGGTATATTGTATCTCTCGGATGAATCCAGCATCCAACAACTCTTTGACATGCTCTTCCAGGGCCTTCCACCTTTCCGGTTTGAGTTTTCTCTTCTTCTGCTCCACCGGTGTTGATCCCAGACGAATAGCCAACTTGTGACAGCAAAACATTGGGTTAATCTCGGATATCTCTGATGACTTCCAAGCAAACACGTCTCGATTCTTTTTCATAAATTCTTCTAAACTAGCTCTCAGCTCCGAAGTCATCGTCCCGCCGAACTTCGTGATTTGCGAAGGCTCACTTCCCAGTACCAAGTCCTCCAACTCACCTTCTGGCTCTAGTCATGGAATCTCAGCCTCTTTTCGCAAATATAATTCTACCACATTTAATGGTCGGCCACGCTAACCTCTTTTTCCCCTGCCTGTACTCCTATCTCCTTCACGGATCCGGGGTGGAGAAGAAGGTCTGCCTTCACCTTCTTTGACTGTTTCAAAATAGCATTACCGGGATTCTTTCTGATCTCCGTTGATGGTAACAACTTTGTTCTTACTGCTCACCATCTTCAGCTTCTGGTGCTTCGTGGAAACCAACATATCCCAAATGTGAATAGTTGGCCTCCCCACTATTATGTTATATGGAGAAGGGAAGTCAGCAACGATGAACCTTACGCGCTCTAACTTGAACGCCTCCTTTGTGCTCAGAGTTAATCTGAGATCAATGTACCCCTTGAGAGGGGATTGTTCTCCATTAAACCCAATAAGGGTTGCTTTGTAGGGCTTCAAATTTTCTCGGTCGAGGTTCATCCTTTTGAAAGCATCCCAGAGGATAATATCCGTGGAGCTTCTGGCATCTATGAAAATCCTCTTAACCCAGCAATTTACCAGGGTTCCCGTAACTACTAAACCATCTTGATGTCCTGGAACTATGTCCTTCAAATCTTCCTTGGTGAAACACAATGAGGGGGGTTTCGGTCTGGTAGGATCTTCTTTAAATACCGGCCGATCCCTGACTGAAAGGACCTCCCTTAAATATTTCCTCCTCTGGCTTACCATATCGCCCCCTCCACTCATAGCTCCGCTGATGACATTGCAGTCAAACTCGGCTTCTGGGAATTCGTCGTCATCACTGACTGGTTTTCACCGCTTCTCATCTCTCTTTTCTATTTCAAAGCCGGGCTCGTACTACGGCCTCCTTGTTTGCGCTTGTTCTTCCGTCCCTATGTTTTTATTACGTATGGTTGTAATTTACCATCTCGAACGAATTTCTCAATGGCATCCCGAACTTCATAGCATTGATCCGTGGTATGTCCTGGTCCATCATAAAATGCACAATACTGAGACTGGTCTGTGCCAGCCCTATTTTGGGGAGGCTGAGGTCGCTCTGTTTTCTTCATCTCGGTAAGTGATACCTCTCTCCAAACCTGGGACCGCGAGACATTCAAGGGAGTGTACTTATCATACTTCGCTTTTGCTTTAAACCTTCCACCCCGGCCTCTGTTATCCGAGTTTTTTTCGCAGAAATCTTGCCTTCAAATCTCGGACTGCTCTTTGCCTCAAGGAGGCGAATTCTTTCTTCTCTCGTTTCCCACGGCATTGGCTCTCTCCGTCTGTTCCATCTCCAAATACTGTTTGGATCGAGCTCGGAAATCAGTCAGGGTCGTGACTAGTTTCTTGAAAAGTGATCTTGCCAGCCGAGATGATCCATCCAAGCCGGCTATGAGCAAGTGCACGTGTACACTTTCTGGAAGTGCCCGTACTTGCAAGGCATCGTCCTTAAATCTATCTAAATACCTTTGGAGTGTTTCCCTGGCTGCTGCTTAATCTTACCGAGAGCGAATTCGGACTTTGGCTGCCTTTTGCTAGTTATAAAGTTCAACTCAAACTTTCCTTCGAGATCTTTAAAGCTCTGGATGGAATTTGCCAATAGGGTATGGAGCCATTTCTGTGCAGCTCCTGTGAGTGGTGCTGCAAAAATCTGGGGAACGATAGGCCCTACAAGCCTTCTCACAAAACACAACAATTCGAAAGTATCGAGATGGGATCGCGGGTCTTGACTTCCAACATACTTTGGCAGGTCGACCAAATTGAAATCTTCTGAGTAAGGCGCATTCACAACTTTGTCAGAGAAATGACTGCTGTTGTACCCCCTAGTGTACTTCATCTTATATTTTCCCAAAGGGCTTGATGTCTGGGGTACCTCTTCACGATGTCAATCCCCTTCAGCCGGGATCTTCTCAGCTCGCTGGTTCTTCTGTAAAGACTTAGGACCCTGAACTTCTAGTATTCAAACTCGTGCCCGTTCCGACCTCATCGCCTGAGTAAGACCTCCAGTATTATCTTGCACAAATCTCGGTTGCTCAACGCAAGGAGGATCACCGCCATTCTAAGTTGCCCTTTCTCTCTTCCCGTATTGCTCAGCGGTTTCCTTTCCGAACCGGGGTTTCAAATTGCTTGAAACGCTCCTCCATCAATTGTTGTATTACTCTGAGATCTTCTTGCCTCTGGAGGTGGTTGCGCTTCTCCATCTCCTCCATTCGCCTTAACACCAAACCTAAGGTGGTTTGCAAGAGGAGGATGTCCGGGCTCGATTGGTCCTTCTGCTTGACCTGTTGAGTCACCGCATCCTGGGGATTTGCCACGATTGGTGGGGAGGAGGCCGTATCAGCTACGTCATCACCATCATTCACAACATTGTAGTCTATAACATCTTCAGGTAGCGATGGATCTTAATTACGCTGTAGTAGGCTCGCCTCCACTGGATTTGGATTCCTGGGCAGAGGGATCTAACTATTGCTTCTTGTTTCAACCATCGTTGGTCACAGGGATCAAAGTTTATAGGTCTCCACAGATGGCACCAATGTTCTGTATAGGAACATAGATGTCTAGCCCAAAGGACTAGTATGTTAGTATTGGATCAGATAGTTCACCTTAGATATCTATGAGGAAGAGACCCAAGAGAACGTTGGATCACTGTGCACAAGAAAGGCTTACACCAAAGGGGGTGATGTGTGTACACAGTGACGGCAGTATAGTAAATAGTAAAGAGTAAGTGTCCATACCTTAGGGTTTACCTCTTATTTATAGAGTGTACCTTAGGGTTAGGATTTATAGGCCTTGTGCGCCTTGTAGCGCAACGATCTTGGCTATCAGATCTAGGTCAAATCCCTTGATTGAGATCTTCCCTGATTATAGCTTTGATTATAGGTTGGTAAGGATCTTCCTTCGTTATGGGTAGATCCTGATGTAGAATGCTCCTTGTTGGGCCATCCCGTAAATAGGCCTGATATAGATCCGTAACAGAACAAATGAAGGGATTATGCCATGAAGCAGAAGAGAGACAAAGTGTCAAAGCGAACCACTAAGGGTCGAGCAAGGTGATAGTTGGATTAATATAATATGTGAATAGCCCAATAAGGGCACAGTTCAAATTGCCCACCAAGGGCAAATTAGCATAATATAATATGTTAATAAAAATGATTGTTAAAATTTCATATATCTTGTAAGGAGACCCGTGCCTACCCAAAAACTAGAACTAGAGCCGTGAGCCCGCGGGTTAGGGTTGGGAAAATCCACCAACCTGCAAAAGTGTGAGTCCCAAGTGAGTCTGTGCCTAGTTTGCAGGTTGAACCCGCACAATTTTTTTTTCTTACATATGATAATGTATTACTACCTCCGGTCCTAATTATAAGAGCTAGTTGACTTTTTTTGGAGAGATTAATAATATTAAATAAGTTACTTAATCATTTCATACGTTATGTTTTCTTATATTATATATTAGTTTATTAGTCAAATTATTAAGTTTGAAGAAAAAAATAAAAATAAAAATACTCTAAGCTAATTTAATTAAATTTTCCTTAATCTCTCCAAAAAAGTCAACTACTTTCTTATAATTGTGACCGGGGAAGGAGTATCACAAAAGCTCTAAGTTTCACATTCCAATCTTAGTATCTCCCAGTCCCAAAGAAAACAAATCTCAACCTCCTTTTTCATTGAAACTAAATTATTATATCTTGATTGCTTGTTGATGATTTAATATTTTTTGTTTGTAAACTTTGATAAATGTAATAACTTTATTCTTGAATTGTAAATTATGTTTTTAAATTTTTTTAAGTGGAATGGTTGAGACTAGAAAGACAAATTTAATAACTCATATATATATATATATATATATATATATATATATACACGCGCGCGCCTTGGATTTTCGGCCACCTTAAGAAAATATAATTTTTTTTTTTAAAAAAAAAACGTGAGCCTGCTAGCCAACTTGCCCTGCAGGTTAGGGTTCGGAAAATCCCAGCCCGTCCCAGCTCTACCAAAAACTTACATCCTCTCGCACTGGAGTGGGTACATAATAAAGTTTCTTATGCCAAAGAAAGAAGAAAAAAAATGAGAACTGATGATGTAGCCATATAATATACAGTTTTGCTGTTTTGGGTCTAAAAAAGCACATCAAATCTATATAATACAACACAACTCATTTCTTAAACTCTGTATCTCCACATAATGCATGAGATCCTTGCTAGTTTAACTTTAAACATAAATCCTAAAGCCAAAATCTTTGCAAAATTTGCATGCTCTAAGCAGGAACAGCTTCCCCTTTCAAGTGGTCGCGCCTGCTCTCAATAAATGTTTGTCGAAATTGTTCGAAGCTTCCATCTTTGATCGTTTCCCTTATCAGACGAAAGAACATCAAATAGTGGTGTGTATTGTGGCTGCAAAATTCCAATATAATAAATAAATTTATTAACACCATTATAACCAACAATAAATATAACTATATGTTACAGAACAGATTGATTGTAACACAGCTAATAACAATACTATTTGGGCAAAGATATTCATACATTTCTAGTAGGATTTGTGCCAGCATCTCGTGAACGTTGAGTAGGTGATTGATGTATGCTTTGGTATGGTTCTTGCATGTATAGCAGGTGCAATTTGCTACAATGGGAGACAAATCTTTCCTGCATGAAAAGGCATAAAAAAAAAAAAGAGTTAAAAAGACTAGCTATAATTACAACATTTCCATCACCTAAGATGAGTTCAAAGTTCCCACATAAATTTAGTTATAATGTCAATTACAAGTTAATAACACAACCTAGCTTAACAATAACAAAAAAACCTTATCCTTCTAGATGGGGTCGGCTACACGGGGTTGGCTAATTTAATAACACAAACTAGCTCAATATTAAGAAATAAAACTGTTCTCTTATAGACCAGAGTTGGTACAAACAAAATACTATCAATAAATACGCAAGTGTCAAAATTTGGGTCTTTGGAATCAATATTACAAAATGATAGTGAAATGGATGAAAACATTATGCATAGTCATAGGACTGGGTGGTTGAAATAAGAAAAGGCATCATGAGTTGTTTATGACCACAGTAAATCTACTAAGCTAAAAGGAAAGCTTATCAAAAAATTATAAAGCCAGCAAAGCTATAGAGTGGTAGACGCTTTTCATTGAAGTTAAGATGGATGCATGGTCATACCAATTAGAAAACAAGAAGAAATTAATTGTATATGAAAGAAAGTTTCCATGCATCTATCAAGGAGCAAATTGTAGAAAACTGGTTAAGGTAGTTTGGATGTGTAAAGAAAAACACTAAAATCAGCCCTGAGGAGAGTGTTGAGCAAATAGTCTTCATCTCTTTAAAAAATTAAAAATTAAAATCTCATCATCAAATACAATAGATCTGTTTTAATCAATAAAATAGTACACCAAAACTGTCCAAGTACATGTTTTTTTTAGCTTTTTAGAAGTATTTTTACGACTTACAAGGTAAGTATGTGAGATAAGTTTTATCTCAACTTGCAAAAAAGGGCTTCTGAAACCATAGTTTGGAGACTTTCCAAACAAGCACCAAATAACTCTAGTCTTTCAGCCACTAAAATTCACAAATTCCATTAGGGTTCCTAAAGATCTAGATTTATTAATAAGAATAACCCAACAATATTATGCATTGACCTCAAGTTTGGGGCCACTTTACATAACCTACTGATTAAAATTTCAACCCCATACCAGTATTAGCATACTAAAACATAAACAAAATAAAAAAACAAAAATGTTGAACAATTTATCATGCTACCTATAAACAGTGGCTCTCAAATTAATTTTGGTGGAATCACTTCCTATTTGGCTCAGCTGCATATTATAATGATTACTGTGTTTGTCCAGTGGAAAGGTAAGTGCATATCCTCCAAGTGTCAGGGAATATACGTACCTGCAAATCATCTCATTAACTATGCAGATTTCATGATAGATCATAATACTGTTAGGATCAGGTTGTTGTCAGTAAAAATATAAAGTAGTCTTAGCAACTTACGTTGAGTCAAAAAGATCAATTCCGGTGGATATTCCTTGCAAGACCTCCTCTGTAAAGTTAAACTTATTTTTTCATGTAAATTTAATAAATTTCTATTCATTCTGGCTGAATTAAGGAAAAAATAAATTTGTAAGGATTTTTTTATAAACATTTTAAAGAACAAAGATTATGTATATGGATAAGAAAAGGATAAATAAAATGATAATCATAAATTATTTACTAACCCAATCCTAGGTCAACTATCAATTGAATTAAAATCATGTCTCCCTCACTCTTATAAGATCATGCCGCTTAAAGTGCCAAATCCAGTAGGTAGTTCATAATACCAACTAAATATGACATTTTGCATCAAAGATTAATTCCAATGAACCAAAAAAATAGCTATTTTAAACAAGGTACCTGGAAGTCCAAGCCCAGAGATCATGCGTGGCTTATCATCTGGCAGGATATCCTGAGAATAAAGTCGTCATGTTCTACTTCATGCTATTCAAAGAAAACATCAATTTTCTACCACTATGTACAAGTATAAAACATGCTCGAGTTTTACCAAAAAAAGGCTTGTGTGCGTGTGTATGGGATTTTGCAATAAAGAAAATTAAAAAGAAAACACATCTCCATAAATTTACAGGGCACCAAAGTTTTGTTTGAGAGAAAGAAGACAATCAATAACTTAAGCGTTTCTAGAGCCAAAGCCCAGGCCACTTCTTTCTATTTCATTTGTTCAGAAACAATGCCTACTAACTCAAACCACTCTGTATAATTAAAGATTGCTACTAAGTGACGAAGGCAAGGTGGAGACAACCAATGAAATGACGTCCCAGAACAGAGGAAACTCTATAAAGACATTGCGCTGACCCAAGCAGGCTTTGACTTATCTCCAGAAATTATTAGCATTCACATTCCAATGGATACAATAATTCCCAATGGAGCCAGTTCATGATTATTAAGGAACCAAAAGATGAGGTCCTAGTTGAATTAGGTTCTGTGGATAATTTGAGAGAAAAATACATTCTTCTCATATATTTCATAGAGTACTGACATACAGCAGGCTATAGATTGGTGCTCCTCAATTACCAATTGAACTAATATAGATTAGGCTTTAGGTCCCAATTCAGAACACAGCATCTTACCATGATGGCAGTAAGAAGAGGAGGTCGTTCATCAATGCTCTCTCCAAGCCCAAAGCCCCCAATCCAATAACCTTCATAAATTATTACAGCTCCATTTTTTAGTTTTACATAACAATATATGTGGATAATTATTCTAAAACTGAAATGTGTGAATATAACTCAAGAAAATGCCCACTTCAACTGTAAGATAAGCAACAGTCACCCAGTCAGTATAGAAACTCTGGAGGAAATTTAAGTAATTAAGTACAACTTCACATTTCCAGTTTGTTACCAAGACTGTATTCAGTTAAGGTTGGGAGACAACAGAAGGAAAAAGGATTATGTGACTAGTGATAAGAGGAAATAAAGATATTCAGTTATACTCTCAACAACTTTTTCTTCCACTCCAAACCGAAACACATGCCAAAAGATGAAAATATTAGTTAAAAGGGGGCCAAAGTTGTAAGAGGATTAGTTTACTAAGCTTTCACTAATCACTATAAGATATTCTTAACAAATAAATACAAGTCTCTAAGCAGTAACACTTCATAGTAACACATCAGAGGACTAGTGGTGCCTGATCACTTTACTCTGGCTGAGAAAAAATGGAAGACAAGGAAAAAAGAAAGATGCAGAATTTATATAGACATGCCAGAGTAGACTAATTTGTCCCATATCCAAAGTATGAGCCGCATCTACCATAATCTAGGCTAAAAAGGGATCAGTGGCATGTAATAATTACTCAGAAGCAAATATCACCATATTTGCATAATTTTTCACTACCTACGAAACTCAAGCAGTAAATAGATATAAATGGTGTAAACCATTTATCCAATAATTACTTAATGGTAAGTTCCAGCGCATTTGCATAATTTTTCACTACCTATGAAATTCAAGTGTTAAATAATATAAATAATGTAAAATATTTAGTTAGATGTCTTTTCAAATAAAGGGAAGAACCTGATACATTTCGCTTGGCTACCTCCTCCGCACAACGCCTACGTTCTTCCAAATTTGAACCTCCAACAATGGTGCCAAAGGCACATCCACCTGCCTGAATTTTGAAAGATAAATGCATGTCCAGTTTAAGTCTATCATATTGATATCATAGTGCTTAGTCACAAAGCGAATATATTAAGAATTGTAAGCTGACTAGATGACATTAAAAAACCCATCTTTATGCTGCAAAGGATGAATTGTAAGCCTTATGTCAATCAATGAAGAATTCCTTGCAATATTTTTCCTTTCCACTTATGATGAAAAAGTAAGAGTGAGAACGAGAGCGAGAGTATCACTTGCAATTGATTTAGCCCACAAATCTATCTATCTATATATAAAATAAATAAATAAAACTTCAACAAACAGCACTATTCCTAAGCCACCAAAAAAATGCGGTTCATTTCTCAAACTCCTTGCAATTCATAGGACCCAAACTAGTTTAACCAAAAAAAGAGGTAGGGAGCATAGGTTTATAGTGGGTGTTTGGGCAGGGGAGCTATCCATCTCCTTATATTTGAAAAGCTCAATAATCTGGTCCCAGATTCGACCCATTGTCTTCTTTCCCGCACTTTGTATCAAGGGTCTTGATTATGGGCATTCAAGTAATAATGTTAAAATCATAGCAAAAACTGATAATATGGAAAAGGAAATCCTTTCAACCAGCTTGAAACAAACAATAATAATAAATTATGAGGAACTTCATTCCATTCTAACAGAGAGAAGAATAACAATATATCACGTAATCATGCATTTTCCTTTACCGGATTCAATGCAAGGCAGTCATCA
The DNA here is from genome assembly GCA_019022615.1 of Acacia melanoxylon. NCBI lineage: Eukaryota > Viridiplantae > Streptophyta > Magnoliopsida > Fabales > Fabaceae > Acacia > Acacia melanoxylon. Next base: position 8,699,342 of record JAFJYJ010000020.1, on the reverse strand, counting down.
AGCCATCTGACAGTTCGATCTACTGAGGTTTTGTTCCTTTTATCGGTCACCCAAGCAGGTACTTCATCAGCCAAAGCAACCCATATGTTTGGCCCCATGTGTGAAATCATTTCCATATAATCTTTGGGTTTAATCTGTCAAAATTAATAACCTTCATCGCATTCACCATTATTTAAAATAATAATAATGAACTAATCAATTCATCCCGCAAGTATATAATGATTTTACCACAAGACGACCACAAGGGGTTTCAAAAGACGCCCCAAGTTTGGTACTTCCAATAGCCTCAGGAAGACAATGAATAGAATCCCTAACTACAGCTGCAATCCCATATTCATGCAAACTGAGCATTCGATGGAGCCCCCCTATTTTAGATATATTCCTTATAGGAAGTCCTTCCAAACTGCAAAAGCACATTCGGCAGAGGTTACTCAACTCAAATCAATGAGGTACTATAGCAATCTTTAACTTTTTACAGGAATGAAATTTTCCGAGCACCATTTTTATTTATATTGATGTCTTGCAACAAATGCCTCCAGCAAAAAGTTGTTACTACCATGTTGCTACAACCATGATTGTTACAACCAAAACGCATTTGCAGTTCTAGAGTTTCTCAATCAACTCCACCTTGACTATAGCATGATAGCTGGCCCCAAGTAACACACCCCAACACCACTGTAAACCCAAGACCGTACCCATGATCAGCTCAAGTCAATAAAGCACGATCACACAATCACCAAAACTCAAAGCCCCAAATATATTTAAAACAAAACGATCCTGTCACAAGTTGGAAACAAGCAACATTACAGTAGTGACTCATTTTTAACAACAAATACACAATTAGGTCCCTTATAGATATGCCTTGTGATTCAACACAAGGACCTATTTCTTTACCTAAATTCATGTTCATCTTCCACTATTAAAGTATATATTCATTGAGATAATGCAGGAGGTATACTTTTAGTAACAAATTTAATCAGAAGAAGGGATGAGATTGGGCGAAGTGCTTACAAGTGGAGAGGAGAAACTTGAAGGAGACGACAATCAGGAGAAGGGAGAGAAGAAAGAAGGTCCGGGGATATGAAGTGAGGGAGGCCTTTACGAGTAGATAAGAGAAGAGCAGGCGTCTCTATAGGATTCGGACAGCTTCCGATCTCCAGTACTCCGGCACGCGCACCGCCGCTCCAAGCCTTCACGTTAAACTTCATTTTCCCTCTCTCACCCGCTTCGCTCCGCTGACGGTGAGGCCTGTTTGGGACGATGAAATGGACTTTGGAGGAATTGGATTATAAGAATGGAAATAGGAATTGGACCGTTAAAAATATGTTTGGTTGGAGCTAGAATCTTGATATAATTTTATTTAATGGGAATTTAAAATATAAAATACCGAAAATGCTCTTTTCAGGGAAAAAAAAAGGAAAATTTCAAATAAATACCATTCGAATTTGCAAAACCCCCGTAAGCCTGTCGAATTTGTAAAAAGACCGAGAGCACCAAAGACCCATGAGGGATATCGCAAATTCGGGTGAAATTACCTTTCCGCCTTACTTTTAAATAAATAATAAAAAAATGCCCTCACCGGAGCGCGCCACCGTCGGCCAAGCCGAAGGACCACCGCGGCCACCGCTTACCCGGGGGGGGGGGGTTTTTTTTGGGAGGGGGTGGGGTGTTTTTTGAAAAAACAAAACAAATATATTGAAAGTGTGGGGCCCACCCCCCACACAGGAACCAAGTAGCCCAACCTTGGGCTACTTGGTTCCTTCATTATATATATACTAAAACAAATATATATATTCTTCTTAACATTTTTTCAATTCTATTTTACCATTCCACAAACGCAAATTACCATTCCGCAAACACGAATTACCATTCCACAAACGCGAATTACCATTATTTTTACAGGGTTCCATTTTTTACTCTTTGATGTATGTTTTTTAAAACAAAAACAAAATGCACTTTTACCATTCCACAAACGCAAATTATTATTCCGCAAACGCAAATTACCATTCCACAAACACGAATTACCATTGTTTTTACAAGGTTCCCTTTTTTACTCTTTGATGTATGTTTTAAAAAAAAAAACAAAAACAAAAAATGCACTTTTACCATTCCACAAACACAAATTACCATTCCATAAACGCAAATTACCATTCCACAAACGCGAATTACCATTGTTTTTACAGGGTTCCCTTTTTTACTCTTTGATGTATGTTTTGTAAAACAAAAAAAAATGCATTTTTACCATTCCACAAACGAAAATTACCATTCCGCAAACGCAAATTACCATTCCACAAACGCGAATTACCATTGTTTTTACAGGGTTCCCTTTTTTACTCTTTGATGTATGTTTTTTAAAACAAAAAAAATGCACTTTTACCATTCCACAAACGCGAATTACCATTGTTTTTACAGGGTTCCCTTTTTTACTCTTTGATGTATGTTTTTTAAAACAAAAAAAAAATGCACTTTTACCATTCCACAAACTCAAATTACCATTCCGCAAACGCAAATTACCATTCCACAAACGCGAATTACCATTGTTTTTACAGGGTTCCCTTTTTTACTCTTTGATGTAAGTTTTTTTTTTTTAAAAAAAAAACACTTTTACCATTCTGCAAACGCAAATTACCATTCCGCAAACGCGAATTACCATTCCACAAAAGCGAATTACCATTTGTTCTGGTGTAGAACCAGATGTGGCTAGCCCTAATGGACTAGCCTGTTTGATGTTGGTTGGAGCAGACTTGACCTAGGAACGATGCCTAGGGCCTACGTACCCTGTAGAGGGATCAAATTCCACGTAGTTCGAGACACACATAAGCATTTAGCCAAAGGGGTGGTGTGTATGCTCTAGTGAGAGTAGTCTATCTGCACCTTAGGGTTTGACCTCTGTATTTATAGAGTGTACCTCAGGTGGGATAGTATGGGCCTCGTAATCCATGGCCCTAGTATCCTAACTGTCGAATATATCTTTGGATAAGATAGATCTCCCTTGATTATAGATGAGATAGGATTTCCCTTTATTATAGGTTGATCCTAATATGAGATATATTCACTGTTGGGCCGTCCAGGTGTTGGGCCTAATGTAGGTCCGTAACAGATGCCCCCCAGCCCGGGTAGTTTGAGCTTTCGAGCTGCCGGGATGTATTTTGTTCCCAAGCAGGTTATCCGGGGTAGACTGTCGTGAACCTTACCCTCTCGTATGTCTACCACGCATTGTCGGGTTGGGTCATTCTGGCCCTGGCGACTGAAGTCATTTACTCACAGATCCGAGGTAATGTCTCAAGGATCCGAGGTAGTAGTCTGCTGCTCAAAGATCTGAGGTAGTGTCTCAAAGATCCAAGGTACTATCGGGGAATTTGCTTGGTTTCAAGGCCGGGGTTCCCGTTGCGATTTCCATCCTCTTGATGAATTCAGATTCATTCGTATTCCGCTATTGATTTTCCTATTTAGGTGATATGTTCTTCCCAAGGCGAGATCTATTCGTCTTTCCCTCGTTCTTTGTTTTCGCTTGCCTCGATCTCGATTGATGGTGAACCCCATGAGGGCTTTTGTTAGTTCTTCATACACAATTGACAACCGGCAGTCGTGGGCCTTACATTGCCGAGCTGTGTTACGTTGATCCTGGCTGTCAAGGCGGCTTACTTTGAAGATCCGAGGTCTTGTCTCAAAGATCTGAGTAGTGCCGAGATGGTTCGCCTGCATTTGAATCCAGGTGTTGATCCCGGCTATCGAAGTCATCTACCCCAAAGATCCAAGGTAATGTCTCAAAAATCTGAGGTAATGTCGAGGCGGTTTGCCTGACTTCGAGGTTGGGATCTTTCGTATCCGAGTTGTTCCAGCTTGATTTGCTTTTGTCTGAGTCTCAACGAATCTCATATTTATTTGTATTCTGATTGAGTTGCCCCCAGACATGTAGTCCGGGTTAATTTGCTTTGAAACTTCATCTATTTCTTTTCATGATCGTCAGGATCTTTTCTTCCAAATTATCCTTAAAAGGAACGGACTGCATTTGCTTACATCGCTGACAACTTTACAGTGCCCACGCTTGTCTTGTCGTCCCCCCAGCCTGGCAGTCAAGGGCTCTGGGCTGCCGGGGTGCATCGACTATGACCATATGTTCATAGTTTCAATCGTGCATGTATTCGCCTTTATCCGTTGTGATAACGAATTTAATTTTGTGAATCCCAACGCGTGTTGGTAATTTTGTGACCGGGCCAGGGTCTTTAGTAATGCAGATCTGCGTTTTCTTCCAAACTTGTCATCTGGGAATCTGTGGTAGGGTTTTCTTTGTTAACCGCATAGGGTATTTATTTTAACGCACTATCAAGTTCCGGCTCCCTCGTCCGGGTTCATCACCAAGATAAGGGCAAATTGTCACATCTCTAAAACGTGGTGTCCGCAACGCGACGCTTTAAACATTTTGACCTGATTAGGATCGAAATGACAATTCATCTTCTTTATCAAGGAGCGAGCGTTGACGCGTCAATTTTGCGAAGACCTATACAGGCAACTTCGCATTGCTCGTAACCTGAGCACGTCGTCCCTAGTGTCATCCATGGGTTTAATTGAAACCGGGTTTCGGGGACCTCGGTGTAAACTTAAGTTGTATTTGAAAACATCCACTGAGGATTTCTTCATTAAAAGGAACACCAAACTCCAAAGAGATGGGGGTGTCTGAGGTTGTGCTAGTGCCGAGCCGGGATCTAGCTATAGTAGATTCTTAGTTTGTCGGCGTTCCAGGTCCTTTTGATTGGCTTCCTTCCCAAGGTTTTAAGTATGTATGCTCCTTTGTCGAGCTTCTCCTTAACCCAGTAAGGGCCTTCCCAGTTTGCCGTTGGCTTGCCATCCTTGGCGTTCTTGTTTCCGACGTCTGCTCGCCGGTGTACGAGGTCAACATTGCGAAGGCCGACTGTAGCGGCTTTGCTTGACAAAAAACCCAGGCTTATGGGCCGTGGTGATAATCTTCAGTTAATCCGAGGTTCAATTAAGAATCGTGGATTTCACTGGATCATCTTCAGTTTATCCGGGGTCCAATCAAGAAGCGCGGAGTCAGCTGTACTTTACGCGGAACCCAGATTTTAACCATATTAAGTGTTACCGGGGTCCTTCTTTTTCTTTTTGGAGGTGGACTCCTCCGCAAAACTTTTCCTGAAGTATAATCCGGAATTTATTTATCCGGGATGGGTTTTGTAACCCAAGATTCCATTATGGGTGTAGTAACCCTTTTTTCCATTATGGGTGTCGTAACCCTTGATTTTCCATCATGGGTATCGTAACCCTTTTTTTTCATCAGGGGTGTCGTAACCCTTTTTTCCATCATGGGTGTCGTACCCCTAGATTAAACTTTACGTGGAACCCAGATTTTAACAGTGTTGAGTGTAATCGTGGTCCTCCGCCTTCTTCTCTTTTTCGTAGTATCAGACGGGTCTATGCCATCAGATACTTTGATGGATTGGTCGTGCCATAACAAACAGATGATATAAGATAGGTTAGGAGTCAAAATAAAGTTTCGAGAAACTAACCGTTTATATTAACCGCAGACCGGTGAGAGAAATTGGCTTGACAGAGATGCGGTGTAACCAGGTTCCACTTCATGGCTAGGCCAGAGTCAAGAAAATATTGCGTATAATATTCATCTGGTGCCAGCCAAGAACTATACGCCTTGACATGGTTGACCAAGATCTAATCCGGAGTATATTTCAGTTTTACCGTGTTCCGAATGGGAGCACATTTTAACTACTATCTCGGCTTTACCGTGCTCCCGAGGAAACACATTTGTTCCCAAGAAAACACGTTTTAACCATTATCTCCATGGAGCCTGGATTGTAACTAGATTCCGTGTAACCAGGTCCGCCTTAAAAAATTTAAGCGGATCCCGAACGTTAACTAGATTCAGGGTAACTGGGTCCGACTTCAAAACTTTACGCAGATCCGGAACGTTAAATAGATTCAGTGTAACTGGGTCCGACTTTAAAACTTTACACGGATCCCAACCATTAACTAGATTCAGTTAACCGAGTCCGACTTCAAAACTTTACGCGGATCCCGACCATTAACTAGATTCAGTTAACCGGGTCTGACTTCAGAACTTTACGCAGATCCCGAACATTAACTAGATTTAGTTAACCGGTCCCGCCTTCGAAACTTTGCACGGATCCCGGATTTCAACTAGATTCAGTTAAAACCGGGTCCGCCTTCTTTTCCTTTACAGGAATTTAAGATAGACCTGGCGGCCTTGCCGTAACAGATAATCCCATAAAGGACATTAAATAGACTTGACGGTCGTAGCCGTCGCAAATGATTCTCATTGGAATCTTAAATAGTTTTGGCGGCATAGCCGTCGCAACATGATTCATGAAAACGAATTTGTGTACTTCAGATTCCTACATGTTTAACTCGGACATGATCTTCGGAAACGGGTTTATGTACTTCGGATTCCTACATGTTTAACTCGACATGATTTTCAGAAACGGCGTACCTCGGATTCCTCTGTTCGAAAATATTCTCCTGTTTGAGTGGGCTTTCCTTGATCCTGCAATGAGCTGGAATCTTCCAATCTTCTGATTGTTATCTATAGCATAAAACTCAAACATGGACCTTTTCAACTGGGTTTGATCACAGTAGTATTCACATACACCGACGAAGGACTGGAATAAGATGGTCGGCGACAACTTGTCGATAAGTGAAGACGGTGTGGTTAGAATAGTTAATGCAAGCAGATGAGGTGATGCGTCTCAGCTGGGCTACATAAAGTCGTGCTTGTAGGAAGATGCATAAAGTATGTGGCTGTAGCTCGAAGAAGAAGAACTTCCCTTTCTCGTCGAAAGCCCAATATCGGCCAACTCAGACATCGCAGGAGTCTCGGAAACCGGCTACTACCATCTCGGCCATTCATCCCGTCTCGGTGAAGACGAATCTCGGCAGTGAGTCGAGGGTCCCATCGGTGTGGAAACCAGATGAATCCTGTCTCAGCAAACTCGAACCCCGGTCTCCCTGAATCAAGAAACTCTCGACAAAACATTAGAAGGTTTTGAATAGTGAGGCGTCTCAGATCTCAGGACCTCATGAACTGTCGATCTCGGCACCATAGATGAAAACAAACATCAGCGTGCATATTCTCAGCAGGCATACAGTCTTGGAAACCGCAACGATAGTGAGTTTGGAGAACTTGTGGGTGCCGATATTGGGTTTGGCTGGCTCAAGGGAGGAAACCTTCATCAAGTGAAAAGTCTGCTAACATTTCGCATGCGTCAATCCTCCTACTGAGACCTGACCTCCAATCTGTATGAAGAAAAGGTAGATCATTTTTTTAAATCTCCCAGTCTGCATCCCCTTCATAAGCTATATCTCTGTGCCTATGCTTTTCGAATCTCCATGCCTGTTGCGCAGGGAGCCCGGAGGTTGCTGTGCCTATGGCTGCTGGCACGACGATAGGAGGATCTGAAGTTGTCGAACAAGATCCTCTAGGTATAAATTGAAGCCTTTCAGGTTCAGGAAATAAATCTTGAAAAACCCTGATGGCCCCCAAATTTCCTCTAGACAAGCTGTCGAACTTTATACTGGGCAAGAAAGCAAGCCATCTGTAAACTAGATGCTTTTTGCTAATAAATTCTGCCTTTGATGTTTCTTCATCAACCCTTAGCTTGCGTAGAAGAAAGGATAAACATCTCTCCCAAATCTTCTTAGCCTCGGCTTTTCTGGAGTATTAGCTATCTCCATTTGCTCATTTGTCCTGCCTCGAAACAATTAGATCCGGAGAAAGGAAATACAAATCCCAGCCGAGAGTACATCTCGACATGCACTCATAGTATATCCCGGCATTCTCTGAATCTTGGCATCTAACAATCTCAGCGTACTCGACGTCTCGGCACCTCCTCATCTCGGCATGTCATCAACCTCGACTATCGCGATGGAGTCGGGACGCCATAGGCGTTGACTCTGCCTCGGCTTAAAAACAACCTCGGCTATCTCGATTTGCTTGTTTGTCCTGCCTCAAAACAATTCTCATAGACCAAATAATAGTTCAACAAGATCAGACGCTATTGCTATATATTTGGAGGGTTCTAGTAATCCGCTAACTCTTTTATTATTGACCTCATTGCATCACCGAGCCGTAAAAATAACTCCTTTAGCATTGAATCAACCTCGGCTTACCAACAACCTCAGCTATCTCGATTTTCTCGTTTGAGATTCTCAAACGGGTATTGAACCCACAGCTGTATCAATTCCTAGATCTCATCCTCTGTCTAGAGACTGTTGTTGCGCGGTGGGCCTGGAGGCTGCTATGCGGGGCTCCTGGCACAATGATAGGAGGATCAAAAATTGCCGAACAAGATCCTCTAGGTCTGCTATTTTTTTATTAAGGCCTTCGAAGACTTCTTTGAGTTCTTCCTGGTGATCTGAAAATACCCAAAGTGAAATACAAGATTTAGAAGAGTCTTGCATGGGTGACAGTAACTTCTCTTAAAAGAATTCCCAAAGAGAGAACATGGTGATCCTTCCGTGGATACAAGGAGAATTATAAGAAAATCCATGTGAAGCATCTGAAAATACCCACAATGAAATATAAGATCTAGAAGAGTCTTGCATGGGTGACGGTAACTTCTCTTCAAAGAGAGAACCTGGTGATCCTTCCGTGGATACAAGGAGAATTAGAAGAAAACCCATGTGAAGCATCTGAAAATACCCATAATGAAATATAAGATCTAGAAGAGTCTTGCATGGGTGACGGTAACTTCTCTTCAAAGAGAGAACCTGGTGATCCTTCCGTGGATACAAGGAGAATTATAAGAAAACTCATGTGAAGCATATCAAAACCAAAGCCGTTGCTTAAAAACCATTGTTTCTTTGAATCCCTTCACAGGCTGCTACGGTTCTTGATTTTGCTGCGGTGGATTTTCAGGAACTGCCCGTGCAAAGGCATCTAACTGCTGCTTCTAGTATTGACCATCTTAGGTCACGGGAATCGAAATTTAACGATCCACACGGACGGCGCTAATGTTCTCGTGTAGAACCAGATGTGGCTAACCCTAATGGACTAGCCTGTTTGATGTTGGTTGGAGCGGACTTGACCTAGGAACGATGCCTAGGGCCTACATACCCTATAGAGGGATCAAAGTCCACGTAGTTCGAGACACACATAGGCATTTAGCCAAAGGGGTGGTGTGTATGCTCCAGTGAGAGTAGTCTATCTGCACCTTAGGGTTTGACCTCTATATTTATAAAGTGTACCTCAGGTGGGATAGTATGGGCCTCGTAATCCACGGCCCTAGTATCATAACTGTCGAATCTATCTTTGGATAAGATAGATCTCCCTTGATTATAGATGAGATAGGATTTCCCTTTATTATAGGTAGATCCTAATATGAGATATATTCACTGTTGGGCCGTCCAGGTGTTGGGCCTAATGTAGGTCCGTAACACCATTGTTTTTACAGGGTTCCCATATTTAAAAAAAATTCACAAATTCCAATTCAAAATCACCATTTGCTACAATATAAGGTATTGATTCTCACTTTTAATAAAAGTTTTACAAATTCAGATAAGGTTTTAATAAGCTATGATAAGATTTTTACAAATTTCAATTCAAGATTCGCCACTTGTTACAATGGCAAGGTATCGATTCTCACTTGTGATTAGAGTTTCACAATTCATATAAAATTTTAATAAGTTCCAATAAGATTTTATCAAAAGCGAAAATCAATACCATGTCATTGTAGCAAATGGTGATTTTTAAATTGGAATTTGTAAAAACCTTATTATAACTTATTAAAACATTATACGAACTTGTTAAACTCTTGTAAAAAATTAAAACATTATATAAACTTGTTAAACCCTTGTAATAAAATGAGAGCATGTTTTTAAAACTCAAAGGACATTTATGTCATTTTCATTTAATTTTGAAAAAAAGATAAATTAAGCTTTTATACCTCTCTAGCATTATGAATATTCAGAAGACTTTTTTCTCATTTCATAAGAAAAATTTTCTAGGATTTTCCCTAAAAAAAAATTATAAGTTAAATTATAAATATAATAGTCTTAAATATGGTGTCAAATGGTAATACTATTAAATTATAGATGAAAATAGATGAATAATAAATTATAATGGGTTAAGGTGCAGATTTGCCAACGAACTATTACCCGAGGAGCGTCTGTCACAAAAAACAATTGAAGGGACCAAATTGGCCAACGAACTATTAAAAAGTGAAAAAAAAAACCAACGAACTATTAAAAAGTGAAAAAAAAAATACCAAAGAACTATTAAAAAAACAACTATCACTAGTACGTTAAAATATGAGGCACCGGCGTAGACGACGCGGCGGAAACACTGAGAAAAGAGCGGTTAAACCTTCTTGTTGGATAAGGCAAACACCAACGAGATGGGACCCATGCGAGCATTGTGGCGGACGTTGTCGCTTGCGATCGGTGGCACTCAACCAGTGCAAGGCGCGCGGTCGAAAGTCAGGACTCACGGATAAGTTCAAGAGGGTGAGTGGAACACCCATCAACAATGGAAGCTTTGGAGACGCCGACGTCGTCGACACTGTGACAGTCAATGGAAGACGGAGACACCAAAACAGTGACTGGGTAATAGTTCGTTGGTTAATCTGCTCAAAATTGTTTTTTTTTTCACTTTTTAATAGTTCGTTGGCCAATTTGGTCCCTTCAATTATTTTTTGTGCCAGACGCTCCTCGGGTAATAGTTCGTTGGCAAATTTGCACCTTAGCCCAATTATAATAAATATAAGACATTAGCAAGGCATTGACTATTTGAGAAAACTATTTAGGGAAAATCCATTTTAGGACCCAAATTAGCAAAAAAAAAAAAAAAAAAAAAAACCCAAGAAAAAGTCACATGTCAAAAAAGGCCCCAAAACCTTTTATGGTATTATTTCATAAAACGTTAGTTGTTAACGCCTACTGATATAGTTGTTAATGGGTACTGGTTTAATTGTTAATGGTATTGATTTAGTTGTTAGGATATTGTTGTTAATGCTACTTTTTTTTTTATTACTTAATGCTACTAATTTAGTTGTTAACGGGTACTGATTTAGTTGTTAATGGTACTGGTTTAGTTGTTAACGTTTATAAAATAATACCAGAAAAGGCCCTAAGGTCTTTTTTGACATGTGACTTTTTCTTGGGCCCTTTTTAATATTTTTTTACTACTTTGAACCCTGAGGTAGATTTTCCCAACTATTTAATTAGAAATCAACACTCATTCAGTCATTCTCTATAATTCTCTATCATAATTAACATCAAAATTAATGCTCAATTTGATGGCAATGACTTAGGGACTTAATACCCATTTGGATCAAAGAAAAGGTTGGAAATTATTTTGTCGATGTTTGGTTTGCATTGAAAAAGTAAATAAGTTGATAAGGAAATTTTTATATGATTTGAAGAAATGAGATAGAAAAATGAGCTAAAAGACCATTTTGCCCTGAAGTAAAAATATTATTTAAATGTTCATGGGATATACTCACCCTTTCATATCACATCAAAGGGCTTTTGTGTCTTTAGACATTTTTCCTCCCCACTTAATAATTGGTTTCCACCAATTTTGTTGGAAACCTATTTTCAATCATATTACGTGGGCTCCAAAAAATATTTTCCCACGAAGATAAATCAAAAGGCTACCATTGACGAGAAAATCCAATTTTCCCTATCCGTCCTCTCATTTTCCTTAAAACAAACCGGCCCTTAGAAGGAGAAAAGTGCAAGTAAAATCAAGGTTTTAGCACAACACTACAATATAAGTCAATTTTTGATGGCACTCAACCTCAATTCGATCAAAATTGATGGAAGTGGGTATCTTTCCTCACTCCATATTTGATGGTCTCTATTCCCTCATCCTCCTTCTACTCTCCCTCCTTCACTACACGATAACCACAACATTAGCAATGGATCCCCCACTCGTAATGCCAAATATAGTAAATCTAAAGGGACAATGCATGGAAGGAAGGCTAGCAGCTGAATTCTAGGATTTGCTTGATTGGATAAAATGGGTATTAGAGTAATTGATTGAATATTTCCTCCCTGATTCCTATTATTATGGTCATGTACTCATGTGGGACAAGAAGGTGATAATAAGTACTCGTACAACAATAAAAACAACAGGCCTTATTTCATTCATTAAGTGCTCAAAATACATTAGTTTTCTACAACCATACGAGGACAGGATTTGTAGAATTTTGAAAACATTCGAATGAATTAACTTTACAACTAGATTTTTATATCAAGTTATCTCATTCACCACTCTTATAATTCTACTGTGAATATATGTAAAGTAAAGATAAAAAATAAAAAAAATCTGCTCACCATCATAAAACAAAGTAGGTTGAGATAGCTGAGAAATTTATAAATGAAAATATCAAGTATATTTTTAATTTACATGAGGTATACTTTTAAACCCTTAATTATATAAAATATACTTTTGGTTTTATAATTCTAAATCTCTAATTATGTCATATAACCTAATTAATAATTTGTTAAGTTTAATAAACCAAATTAAAATTTAGATAATTCAAGGCTCTTTATATCCTATTCTCCCTATATACTACTACAATAAGCCGCTGACCCAAATGCTCCTCCCAACCCCAGCCAGTATCGGTGCCCCAAAGTCGCAGAGCCGCCGTGTCCCTATCTGTCGCTCTCACGGGCTCACTCGTGTTCGGCTTCCTCTGTATTTTTCCTTCATCACCGATCACCGACTGTGCCTCAGTCTCTACTTCATCCCTCCGCTACTCATTGGAGCTGGCAGTAATGGAGAACGACACGCCAATTTTTCCCCAAGAAATCATCACAAGTATTCTGGTACGACTTCCGGTAAAATCCCTAATCCGATTTCAATGTGTTTGTAAAGATTGGAAGAATTTGTTCAGAACCCCATCCTTCATTGCCGAACACCTCCACCATTCCACTCGGCAAAACCCTTTACTTATTGTCGATAGTATTATCTCTGAAGGTAATCCTTGGCACTTATATTTGCTTAATCGTGAGATGCAAATCCATGAATTTCAGAACACACATATTATTGATCCCTTATTGCCGGGGTTGGTCTATTCCAGTAATGGCTTGCTGTGTGTGGACCTCGACAATAAATCTCAAGATTCCCTTTGGCTATGGAATCCTACTATTAGAGTGGTTAAACAAGTGCCAAAATCTCTTAACAATTATGAGTATGAGTGTTTTTCCATAGGATTTGGGTTCAGCTCAATCATTAATGATTACAAGATTGTTAAACTTTTTTTTTCCGGATGTTTCGTTGTTCAAGGGGAAGTTTATTCTTTAAGGACGGGGTTATGGAGAAAAGTTGAAGTTGGGAACTTAGAGGGTGTATATGGTCTCAGTTGCGGCGCTTTCCCTTGTAATGGAGCTATCTTTTGGATTGGACAAAAGGAAGATGTGGAGGGGCACAACCAAAATCGTCTTGATTTGGTAGTTTCATTTGATATAGCAAAGGAAGTGTTTATATTGATACCATTTCCTCCTAAGACTCCTCGCCAAGGATGTTACAATACGCTTGCTTGCTATGAGAATAAACTAGCTATATTTTTTCCCGCTGTGATTGAAAATTCTGAATCATATGTGATTGATTTGTGGGTGTTGGAGGAGTGTGCAGATCCGTCCCCGGACAGATGGAGCTGGGCTAAAATATATACTAGCAGACCCAATCCATACTGCTTTATCATTTGTCCAGATACTATTTGGAGAAATGAAATTGTTTGCTCAGTGGAAGCATTCCCTGAATACCAAATCGAAGGTGAAGAGGAGGATTATGAAGGAAAGGTTGTTTTGTGCAATCTCACTACTGATGAATTCAACTTTTTTGATATCCCAATATGTAGGATTTTGGAGTATGTGGAAAGCCTTGTGCTACTTGACATGGCTTGACAACATCCATGTTTGAAAAATGCTAATATTTAATACCAAATGTTTCTTGCCATATTTGACCTTTTATAAATTCTAGTGGCTTAGTTTTATGTAATTCAATCGCTGGTTTGTGGATTATTTGGGAAAAGCCAATCTGGCACTGGTTTTATATATATTGGAGGGCCTTGATTTACTCTTACATCAAGTATTTACTCTATTTAAGTAAATTCTTCTTTTTTGTTTTTGGAAATGAAACCACACACATATTGGTCGATATCACTAACCTCAAGTTGAGTTGGTTGCTGGTATGTGTGTGTATATTTTTTCTGTTGTTGTGAGTCATCTTTGTATCAATGGCTCCATTTCCAATATTAGTAAATCTAAAGTGACAATGCATGGAAGGAAGGCTAGCAGCTGAATTCTTGCCTAATTGGGATAAAATGGGTATTAGAGTAATTGATTGAATATTTCCTCCCTGATTCCTATTATGGTCATGTTGGACAAGAAGGTGATAATAAGTTCTCGTACAACAATAAAAACAACAGGCCTTATTTCATTCATTAAGTGCTCAAAATGCATTAAAATGAGTTTTCTACAACCATACGAGGACATGATTGCAGAATATTGAAAACATTCTGATGAATTAACTTTACAACCAGATTTTTATATCAAGTTATCAACAACTAGATTTTGAAATATATCATTCATTCACCACTCTTGTAATTCTACTGTGACTATATGTAAAGTAAAGATAAAAAATAAAGTAAAATAAAAATTCTGGTCACCATCATAAAACAAAGCAGGTTAAGATAGGTAAGAAATTTATAAATGAAAATATTAATGTTAAAGTATATTTTTAGTCTTTTAAATTTACATGGTGTATACTTATGGTCTCTTAATTTTATAAAATATACTTTTTGTCTTATAATTCTAATACTTGTTAATGTTGTTAACTAAAACGTTGACGCAACAAATTCAAGTGACGACGGGTAAATTTAAGTGATCACTATGTAATTAAATTTTATTAATATTAAATTTAAAATATGTGTAAATTGAAAAATATCTAAAAGCCTTATGAAACCGTCAATATCAAAACTTTAATTGTATTAAAAAATTTAGTTTAACAATCTAAATAGCAAAACCTTAATTTTATTTAGCGATTTGTCGGTTTATTTTATTAAACATAAACATATTATATGTTTTGTTAGCTACATAGTCGTCACATGAGTTTTCTACATTAAAGTTTTTCATTAGCAACATTAACGATATTACAAATATACGACCAAAAGTATAATTTATAAAGTTAAGGGCTAAAAATATTTTTTATATAAAACTTAAAGGATAAAAATTATACTTTAGCCAAATATTAAAGAAAAAAGAGGAAAATAAAAAATGTAAAAGGATAAGATACTCTCTCATGGTCCTAAATATAAGATGCAGTTGACTCTTTTTGGGAAGATTCACTAAGCTAATTAAATTTCTTTAAAGTATTTATATTTATCATTTTTTCTCCAAACTAATTTGTATGACTTATAAACTAATATATAATTTAATCATCTACAACATATGATATGATTAAATAAGTAATTTAGCTTCCTTAATATCTATAAAAAAGTTAGGGTTAATGTGTAGATTTGCTAACGAGCTATTACCCGAGGAGCATCTGGCACAAAAAACAATTGAAGGTACCAAAATTACCAATTAACAATTAAAAGGTGAAAAAAAGTACCAAATAACTATTAAAAAAACAACTATCTCAATTACGTTAAAATATGAGGCACTGGTGTAGGACGGTGGTGGAGACGCTGGAGAAAAGAGCGGTTAAGACTTCTTGTTGGATAAGGCAAACACCAACAGAGATAGGACTCATGCGAGCAGGCGATGTGGCAGCGGCGGCTGCTGCTTGTGGAATCGAAGGGATGGAACCAGGGTCCAAGGCACGTGCCAGTCGAATGTTGTGGACTACTGGATTTAGTTTCAGTACGTGATTCTCGCCCTGAAGCTGCATACGAATCTTGATGAGTTCAAGAAGGTGAGTGAAACACCCAGCAACAATGGAAGCTTTGGAGACGCCGACGTCGCTGACACTGTGACAGTCAATGGAAGACGGAGACACCAAGACAGTGACGGGGTAATAGTTCGTTAGCCAATTTGCACCTTAATTGTGTTTTTTTTTTCACTTTTTAATTGTTGATTGGTAATTTTGGTACCCTTAATTGTTTTTTGTCCCAGATGCTCCTCGGGTAATAGTTTGTTGGCAAATCTGCACCTTAACCTAAAAAGTTAACTAGGTCTTATATTTATGACAACATGTAGTAATTTCTTATTTTCATGACTAAGCTAGATTTAAAACCTAAAAGTGAGATACATATATAATATATTTAAGCTTAAATGATAATACTATAATATATGTGTTTTTTTTTTGTCAAAATATATGTGTGTTTAAACTTTAATAGATAACATTATAATTATTATTTTTTTGCGTTCAATAATATTATAATTATAATAGTATAAATAAAGCTACCATACAAAAAGCCACTAACCCAAATGCATCGAACCAAATTGGGGACCATGCATATTATACGCAGGTATGACTGAAGAAACTGAAGAAATTAGAGTCGCTCTTCTAACCAGAGAGAATGAAGTAGCCTTCGACTAGGACAACCTGCCTTAACTTTATCGACCACTACCGGAAAGGACTCCTTCCCAACCTTCTTATGGTGGAGTTGCACCCCCAGATATTTCCCAAGATCTGATGTTTGAGTAAACTCAAGAATATTACTCAGCTCCGTATGCCTGATATGATTAATATTCTTTAAGAAAAAATTGAGTCTTAGAAGAATTGATCTTGAGTCCCGAGCATTCACAAAATTGAGACAAACACTCCTTTACCATCTCTGCTTGTAGAAGAGAAGCTTCTGTAAACAGGATGATATCATCTGCAATGAACAAGTGGGATATCGGTGGCCCATTCTTAGTGAGCCTAATGCGTTTCTATTTCCCTCTCCTTCCTTTCTTGAATTATATACGCTAGTTTCTTAATGCAGATCATGAACAAGTAGGGCGAAAGAGGATCTCCCTGACAGACTCCACGCGAAAACTCAAAACACTCCACTTTACTACCATTCCATAAAAGTTGTAGCTTTGCAATGCTCACACACTACTCCACCAATTGGATGAGATTCAGAGGAAGATCCAGCTTGTCTAGACCCTTGAGAAGAAACTTTCAGTTCACCCGATCATACGCCTTCTCTAAATCTATTTTAATAGCTATAAACCCTCTCTTCCCTCCCATCATGCGCATAAAATGAATCACCTCTTGAGCTACAATGATATTATCTGAGCTAAGACGTCATGGCACAAAGCTGCACTGGTTTGGAGAAATAATATGTGACATGAAGCATTTCATTCTCTTAGCCACAACCTTTATAATCAACTTATATATGACATTGCATAAGCTAATTGGCCTAAGGTCTCTAAAAGTCTCTAACTGATCCTTCTTGGGAATCAAGACAATAACAGTCCCATTCACGTCCCGAATCATCTCAGCATGGCAGAAAGCTTGCTTAGCAAATTGAACCACAGACTCCCAAACCGTTTCTCACTAATGTTGAAAGAACAAGGCATTGAATCCATCCGGCCCTGGGGATTTGAACGCACCCATACTAAACAAAGTCTCCTTAATCTCAGCTTCCTCAACTTCCCTACCACACACCCTTTTCTACATCTTTGTAATCTTGGAATAAGAGACACCACAATCAAGAATGGGGCGTACTACAATTTCTTCTTCAAACAGTATGGAAGTGGGTTTTTACCTCACTCCATATTTGATGGTCTCTATTCCCCCCTTGTCCTTCTACTCTTTCTCCTTTTCTACACCCCCAACATTAGCAATGATCCTCCATCAGTAACGGTAGCAACAACCATTCCATGCTTGTCGCTATTATTTGTAACTAACGACTTCAATAGCGACCATCCTTGCATCGATCATAATCACATAAGTAACAATAATCATTCGATCCTAAAAATCAAATAATACATAATTGCATAATTTAAATTTTAGTTCAATATTAGTACCTATTTATAAATTTAAATTAACCATTTTAAAATTCAAAAATGAAAATATTAAAGCAAAAGAAGGAAAAATACAAAGATGTAATAGGATAAGATAACTTATTTATTTTCGGGGAGGGAGTGGCTATGTTCATATGCTCTTATAGTTATCTTCTCATCATTTTTCCTCCACTACCATATCAGCCTTTAGATTGAAATCGAGCAATTTAGATTTAATATCTCATAAAAATATTATTTTTAAATATTTAAATATTTTTTATTTTTCTCATCATTTTTCCCTCCACTACCATATCAGCTTTTAGATTGAAATCGAGCAATTTAGATTTAATATCTCTAAAAATATTCTTTTTAAATATATAAATATTTTTTATTTCAGTTTTAAATTATAATAACTAAAATTTAGAGTTTTTGAATTTATTTAATTATTTTTTTTTATGGACATTAAATATAAACCGCTCATATTTCAATCTAAAGGCTCATATGAGTAGTTGGAGGAAGATGTGAAGAGAACGGTAAGAGCATATGACCGTAGCCAATCTCTTTCAGGGACTACAAAAATTTAAAACCTAAAAATGAAATACGTATATAATATATTTAAGCTTAAGTGATAATATTATAATATGTGAGGGTGTGTTTGTTGTTACACCCCTACCGCCCTCGTCTTTTCAAGTGGCGGGTAGTGTGATACTCCTTAATTCTTATATTATATTACTTAACAACATGTATCAGAGTAAATCACACAGCAGATCATACATTCGGTTTGAGCGTAGTGTACTGGTAAGATATTACAAGTCTTGGTACAAATTTAAAACATAAATACATAAAATATCTACAAATCTTCCTCAAATGATTTGAAGCCATTCTGACACCTTCATGTGCTAGCATCCACCACTTTATCTTGGGAGCTACCTCCAACAAACTGTAAATACACAGGTAGCAACACATACTGGAATCCCAAAGGATCCCAGAGTAACCATTAATCTCATATCCAGAGTATATATATAGAGTATATAAGAAAACCATAAATCATACCGCATTAAAAGGTCGCACACAGTGAGGCATACAGCCTAAACCGGAACGAGCAGTCACACACATAACATATACTGCTCAATAAGGCACATAACCATACTAGGGGTCGCATATAGCGGGTTCCGGTACCAAAGCGCTTGGAAACACAATAACACCGAATGCATACACAATCATGGTAAAACATACATACAAAGTCATACAAAGTATATAAGATTAAGGTTACTTACCTGCAAGTAGTTGATCAGTGAAATAGCAAACACCCAGCTACTAAATAAAAACGATAGACCTAAAATAAAATAATATAGTGATGTCACTGACAATATAACTCCGTCCCTTAAGTCATGTAATTATATACTTGCATAAAGGGTCTTTATACTTTTGAAATCATTAATTTCCTTTGTTAATGAGTATTTATTCTTTAGTAAATTTCCCTTATTTTCGCACATAGTGCTGAAAATTTCTGAAATTTGACCCAACTTCAAAAATTCATAATTAATTGTAGAAAAATCCGATTGAGGTGTTCCAAAAATCTACATAACCCTTAACATGTCTATTTTTGTTTTAAAATACTTTCTTAGTCCAGAAACACGTGAAAAATTCCCAGTTTCTAAAAATACCCCTGTTGGTTTTACTACCTCCTTTTTTGCATATATTCATGCTTTATGCTTTCTAAATTGTACCTAGGGGTGAGCAAAATACCCGCAACCTACGGATCCGCCTATGCCCCGTAGCTTTTTGGCCCATTTAAGCCCGCCCAGATTGGACCCGAACGGGTGCACGGCCGCCCCGTGCACCCGTATATGTTAAATGGGGTGGGGAACGGGTTAGAGTCACGGCCGCCTGTTCCCACCCGATATATTTATATTTGTTAAATATATTATTTACATTATAATATATTAAAGTTTTAAACTTAGATTGCAACGTTGACTGTTGGTTCCATGGTAGGGATTGTGTTATCGAGCCATAAAGAGTAAAGACTGTGGTTCGATTCTTGAAACCAAAAATTGGTTGACACATTTTTTTGTTATATTTTTAAAATTTTCACGCCTGACACATTTTTGTCATTTTATATTGGAACCAAAGGATTGCGTCTTTTTATCTTTTTATGCCTGACACATATTTAAAATTCTTGGACCAAACGTTGGCTGGCACGCCTTTTTATATTTTTACTCTAATTTCTCTCTTCTCTCAGTACTATTTTGCTGCCTCCCTTCCCCTTCTCTTTTTTCTCTTCTCTCTCAATCTTCGCTTGCAACGCTCCCCCTTCTCTTTTTTCTCTTCTCTCTCAATCTTCACCTTCAATCTCGCGTTGCAGGCGTCTCAACCATCCATCAACTTCAATTTTTTCCCTCCTCACTTGGCGGTTCGTATACGGCAACGACGCCGTCAATCTTTTCTTATGTGTCGTCATTATTGGTGGTTGTCGTCGGTCTCTGCGACACTCAACATCTAGCCGTCAAGCATCACATATCTATCCACTATCTTTTCTTTCATCTCTTCATCTCATCTCTGATCTGTTTGGTTTTCTTTGTTCTGAGTTTCTTTGGTGGGTTTTTAAAAAAAAACTTGAAGGTATAAACGAGGAACCCGAAACCCGCCCGTGTTTGCTTATACTCGTTTATCACGCGTTAAATGGGTTATACCACGGGTACGGGCTACCCCGTACCCGTGTAAAAGAAACGGACGGGACACGGGTTAGGCCCCGCTTGCCCATTGCTTAGCCCTAATTGTACCTCATACTCTTTCTTATACAGAATTCCATTTTTAAACACTTTTAAACCATCAAAATTATCAAAATGAAATCATATTACCAAGTTCTAGTTATTGTCCAAAATTTCCTTAAACTTTTGTAATATTTCAAGAAGTTAGAGAAGAGAACTTACTTGTTTGAAGTTCTACCTTCTTTGGCCACATCACCTTGATCTTATTGAGTTATAGCTAGAACTATAACAATATTATACAAGATTACCAATTGAAGACTTAAACATACTTGTATGAACTTGAAGGAAATAAGATAATTCTCATAACTTCCTTACCTCTTCTCTTCTTGAAATTCTCTTTGCTTGTGCTCTCCTATCTTTTTTTCTTCCCTTTGTGTGGCACCTCTTACCTCTAAAATGAAGAAGAGTGTGGTCCAATTTATAGAGGTAAGGCACCCCAAAAATATCTCCTTGTGCTTTTACCAATTTGCCCTTCCAATGCCTCTTGAAATTCCTCTAAATTCTTCTTGTTTCTTTGTGAAAATCAGATTTTCCTCCTTTCTTCTCATATGTCACGCCACTTGTCTCATTTTTTGGTCCAAGAATATCTCCCAATCACATCCCAATTGTTGTGGTTAAGAATCCTTGCTTAATGGATAAGATGATTAGGTGGCATAGCTTAACAATAAAATATATACATGTGTCCCTTTTTTTTTTTCTTCATCAAATCTTAAATTGACACCTTAATAGCTTAGGTGTCCCTTAATTAATTAAATATGCATAGGTGTCCTCAACTTTTCTTCTTCCTATATTAAATTGCCACATAGTGGTTAGGTGTTCTTTATTAATTATCCACCTTTTCATGTGTCCTCTTTAGTGTTCATTTCTTTAATTGTGTTGTTGATGAAGGTGCCCAAGTGTCCCCTTCTAGCAAATCTTTAATTAATAGGATTAAGGTGCAAAAATATTTTCTAGATATCTCCTTATTAGTGTAAATCACATTGTCTTCATCTTTTCCTTCTTGGTTGTGCGCCATTCTCCAAGAATCAAAGAAATATTTAGTGCTTTTAATTGCTTTTGACTCATGCCCATAAGTCATTTTCAAAGGCAAGATATTTTGTTAATAATCACTTTAATTCAGAATATTACATTTGTTCAATAGATATTATTCCTATTGTAACTCTATTTTTTTTTTCTTCGATGGTATTATAATTATACTAATATAAATAGCAGTATAATGTAATAAAGCCATAGTTGGCCCCAAAAATAATAATAAATCTATAATATATTCTACTACAATAAGCCGATAACCTATGTTGGCTTACCTCCTTTGCTTCTTTGGTCTGCTGCTCTCAAACAAAAAAAAGCTCAAACTTAATCAAAGCGTGTCGTTTTTTTAACACACAAAACACACACACCTGTCCTTTTTTTTTTTTTTTCATTCCTAAAAATATTTAAAGATATCGCAGGTAGTAAAATAATTCGGATACTAAGAGGATTAAAAAATTCTAGATATCTCCTTATCAGTGTAAAATTGTCTTCATCTTTTCCTATTTGGTTGCGATTCTCCAAGAATCAAAGAAATATTTAGTGCTTTTAATTAATTTTGATCTTAAAAAAATTATTTTGGATTGAAAAATATTTTTGATAATAATCACTTTACTAAAAATATAGTTTAGAATATTTTTTGAAGATTCTAAAATAATTTTTTTAAGATTATGAATTATTTTTTCTATTCCTTCAAGATCTTTCATATTGATATTTCTTATCAGCCAATTAGATAGAAACAAAATATTTTTTCAAGATCCAATGAATAATTTTTTAAGATCATGAAATAATTTTATTACCATTAATTTTTTAAAGATAATTAATTATTTTTTTATCTTATCACAAGCTTTTTTTATTACCAATTTAAAATTCAGAATATTTTTTGTTCAATAGATCCCTATAATTTTTCATTGTAACTATTTTTTTTTTTTGCCTTCGATGGTATTATAATTTTAATATAAATAGCAGTATAAATATTTTTAGGAATAAAAAAAAAAAAAAAAATAAATCTACAGGTGTGTTCTTTTGACTACTCAAAAACGACACAGTTTGGACCAAATGACAGCAGCGGACCGAAGAAGCAGAGGAGGTAAGCCAACTCCAAAGCAATGGAGAGAAGCCGGGTCCAGTCTCGCTAACCCAAAGCCGCGGAGCCGCCGTCTCTCTATCTCTCGTTCTCTGCCTTAGTCTCTACTTCATTCCTCCGCTACTGATCGTCACACTTCATTGGAGCGGACAATAATGGAGAACGACACGCCAATTTTTCCACAAGAAATCATCGCAAGTATTCTGGTACGACTTCCGGTAAAATCCCTAATCCGATTTCAATGTGTTTGTAAAGATTGGAAAAATCTGTTCAGAACCCCATCCTTCATTGCCGAACACCTCCACCATTCCACTCGGCAAAACCCTTTACTTATTGTCGATAGTATTATCTCTGAAGGTAATCCTTGGCACTTATATTTGCTTAATCGTGAGATGCAAATCCATGAATTTCAGAACACACATATTATTGATCCTTTAATGCTTGGGTGGGTCTATTCCAGTAATGGCTTGCTCTGTCTGAAACTCAGTGATGAATCTCAAGATTCCCTTTGGTTGTGGAATCCAGCTATTAGAGTGGTTAGACAAGTGCCAAAATCTCCTAGCAATTTTAAGTATGGGCATTTTTCCGTAAGATTTGGGTTCAGCCCAATCATTAATGATTACAAGATTGTTAAACTTTTTTTTTCTGTATCTTTTGTTGTTCTTGGGGAAGTTTATTCCTTAAGGACGGGGTTATGGAGAAAAGTCGAAGTTGGAAACTTAGAGGGTGTTTATGGTCTTGGTGACAACGCTTTCCCTTGTAATGGATATATCTTTTGGATTGGACGAAAGAAAGATGTGGAGGGGCATTATTTGATAGTTTCATTTGATATAGCAAAGGAAGTGTTCACATTGACACCATTTCCTACTATGACTTCTCGCCAAAGATGTTACAATACGCTTGCTTGCTATGAGAACAAACTAGCTATATTTTTTCCCACTAGGATTGAAAATTCTGAATCATATGTGATTGATTTGTGGGTGTTGGAGGAGTGTGCAGATCCATCCAAGGGGAGATGGAGCTGGGCTAAAATATATACTAGCAAACCCAATCCATACCGCTGTATCCTTTGTCCAAAGATTATTTGGAGAAATGAAATTGTTTGCTTAGCGAAAGCATTACCTCTATACCTAATCGAAGGTGAAGAGGAGGATTACGAAGGAAAGGTTGTTTTGTGCAATCTCACTACTGATGAATTCAACTTTTTTGATATCCCAATATGTAGATATGGTCCTGGGATTTTGGAGTATATGGAAAGCCTTGAGCTACTTGACAACATCCATGTTTGAAAAATGCTAATATTTAATACCAAATGTTTCTTGCCATATTTGACCTTTTTATAAATTCTAGTGGCTTAGTTTTATGTAATTCGATCGCTGGTTTGTGGATTATTTGTGACAAGCCAATCTGGCACTGTTTTATATATATTGGAGGGCCTTGGTTTACTCTTACATCAAGTATTTACTCTATTTAAGTAAATTCTCTTTCTTTTTTTTCGGAAATGAAACCACACACATATTAGTCCATATCAGTAACCTCAAGTTGAGTTGGTTGCTGGTATGTGTGTATATTTTTTCTGTTGTTGTGAGTCATCTTTGTATCAATGGCTCCATTTCCAATATTAGTAAATCTGAAGGGACAATGCATGGAAGGAAGGCTAGCAGCTGAATTCTAGGATTTGCCTGATTGGGATAAAATGGGTATTAGAGTAATTGATTGAATATTTCCTCCCTGATTCCTGTTATGGACATGTTGAACAAGAAGGTGATAATAAGCTCTCGTACAACAATAAAAACAACAGGCCTTATTTCATTAAGTGCTCAAAATGCATTAAAATGATTAAATAACAGTACATTAGTTTTCTACAACCATATGAGGACATGATTTGTAGAATTTTCAAAACATTCGGATGAATTAACTTTACAACTAGATTTTTATATCAAGTTATCTCATTCACCACTCTTATAATTCTACTGTGAATATATGTAAAGTAAAGATAAAAAATAAAAATTCTGCACACCATCATAAAACAAAGCAGGTTGAGATAGCTGAGAAATTATAAATGAAAATATTAAGGCTAAAGTATATTTTTAGTCTTTTTAGTTTACATGAGATATATTTTTAATCTCTTTATTTTATAAAATATATTTTTGGTCTTATAATTCTAACACCGTCGATATTGTTAATGGAAGAAATTGACGCAACAAACTCAAATAATGATTGTATAAACTTAAGTGATGATTGTGTAATTAAATATTATTAATCTTAAATTTAAAATATGTATAAATTCAAAAATATCTAAAAACCTTATGAAACATTTTATGTCAAAAGCCTTGATTGTATTAAAAAAATTAGTTTAATAGTCTAAATATAGTCGTTTAATAATCTAAATAGCAAAACCTCGATTTTATTTACAACAATTTGTTGGTTTATTTTTTAATAATATAAATATATTATATTAAAAAATAAAACTTAAATATGTTTTGTCATTGTATAGTCATCACTTGAGTTAATTGTACTAACGTTTTTCGTTAGTAAAATTAACGATGTTAGAAATATACTACCAAAAGTATAATTTATAAAATTAAGAACTAAAAGTATATTTTATGTAAAACTTAAAAAATAAAAAGTATATTTTAGCCAAATATTAAAGAAAAAAGGGGACAACAAAAAAATGTAATAGGATAAGATACTCTTTCATTCCTAAATATAAGACGTAGTTGGCTTTTTTTGGGAGATTCACTAAGCTAATTAAATTTTTTTAAAGTATTTATATTGATGATGTTTTGGAGAAAACAACTAATTTGTATGACTTATAAACTTATATATAATTTAATCATACACAACATATGATATGATTAAATAACTAATTTAGCTTTCTTAATCCCTAAAAAAATGTCAACTAGATCTTATATTTAAGACCGGACGTAGTAATTTCTTATTTTCAGGACTAAGCTAGATTTAAAACCTAAAAGTGAGATACACATATAATATATTTAAGTTTAAGTGATAATATTATAATATATATGTAATTTTTTTTTTTTACCATGAATATATGTGTGTGTTTAAACTTTAATAGATAACATTATAATTAATTTTTTGCCTTCAATAATATTATAGGGTTAAGGTGCGAGGTGCATATTAGCCAAAATTTTTTTATCCCAAATATTTAATGGAAATTAGATTATTTTTATACATTTGAGCATTTATAAGACAAAAATGTATACATTTGGCCCCCAAATATTTATCTCAAGCTCCGTCCTTTAAATACCAACCAACAATTAAAAAGGATTTTTTTTAAAAATGAAATTTTTTTACCAATCAACTATTAAAAATGGAAACTATCATAGTGACGTTAAAATTAGGCAAACTCCGTTTGTCCTCGAGAAAGGAATAAGCTCGGAATCATGCCAAATTGTAGCCGTCATAATATTCTAGCATGCCATGTGAGCAATCTTTGAGCTTCTCTTACATAAAAGATGGATTTTTAGTTCTTCGATGTAAAGAGCATGAGGCTCCTCTTCTAAGTGGTTTAATCAGATTCTTGAGTTATTATAGGGGAGTGATATTTGAAATTCATGATTCTAGTAGCCCCACAAATGATTCAGAAGGAAAGTGTAGTGCAAAGAAGATGATTAGTGTCTTAAATCCTGAGGATTTTCGATGCCTGATTTCGCTTGAGCTAATGATGGACCTAGTAACTATATCAATAGGTCACACCTACGATTGGAGTTCGATCCAACAATGGTTGAAATATAGAAACAAAATCTGTCCCAAAACAAAAGGTGAAGTCAAGAACATAGACGTAAACCCGAACACAACACTTCCGAAAGCTTATACAACAATTCGTGTCGAAATGACGTTTCCTTGACCAAATTAAATAATCAAAGTTGCGCACATATAGAAGACCGTCCTCCCTGGAAGCGCCCCAGCCATCTTCGAGCTTCTCTTACATACAAGTAACCAAACGGCGTTTGACTGATTTTAACATCATTGTGATAGTTTTCATTTTTAATAGATGATTGGTAAAAAAAAAATCATTTTTAATTGTTGGTTGGTATTTAAAGTACCTTCAATACATTTTTGTGCCAGATGCTCATAACGTAATACTTCAGTGGCCAATCTGCACCTTAACCTAATATTATAATTATAATAGTATAAATAAAGCTACCGTACAAAAAGCCACTAACCCAAATGCATCCAACCAAACTGGGGACTATGCATCTATAAATTCTCAATCTCAGCTGACTGATTTATTAATGAATGCGTAGTTGAGAGGTTGTTATAGATAGCATATGTTAAAAAGAGGAATGAGAGTTTCAGGCTCAAGAAGTCCAAATGCTATGCAACCAAGTTCGCCCCACGTCTGCACAACCTGAAGTGAATTTGAGTTGCCTAGGGGGAGTGTGACATGTTTCTAGAAACATTTCAATTGTAATGTTGGCTCTTTTTTCAAAAAAAATAAAAATAGAGAGAGATTAGAATTTAGGGAAAATCCTGGTTAAATCAAGTTGAAATGCCAAAATATAAATTTAGATATACATTGTTAGTAATTTCCTAATCAGGCCAATTAGTCGCACTAGAAATTTTTAAATATGGTTGAGAGATTAGAATGCACTCTGTAGTTAAAAAAACAATTGAATGTAAATGTAATGTTTTGATTATTTTAGTTAGACTTAATTGGGATTTGCCTTTTATTTTTAATTCGTTTATGTGTTTGTTTTATGCTTTTGCTTTGATATATAAAGATAAGATGTTTTTGTGGTTTCATTTAGCAAGTGATACCGAAGACCTGCTCTTGCAAAAATATAGTACCAGATTTATTCTGCACAATAAGATTTGTGTCATCCTTGATGTTACCTCATGAAAATCATTTGGTATATAATATTAAAGTATATATGGGGGAAATTTATTGGGAAAATTACGCGTAGATCCCAAAAAACGAAAAAAATATAAAAAAGTATCTTAAAATCATAAAATTACACAGAAGTCCCAAGAGACTTTTTTGATATTATTTGTATTAACAATGCGAAATCTTATATTTACAATAGGAAATCCTATATTTACAACAACATTCAAACACCCGACCATTTACAATTGAAAAAATCATATTTACAACAGGAAGTGCCCATATTTAAAACAACATTTAAACATCCTGGATTTTGAACGTAGAAATGTCATTTACAACAGAAACAGGTTAGATTTACAACAAATGCTGTATTTACAACAAAATTTAAAATTTGACCATGTATAACAAAAAAATCATATTTACAACGGAAATGTATGTATTTACAACAACATTTAAAAACCCTGATTTTATTTCCATACAAATAATATCAAAAAAGTCCCTTAGGATTTTTGTATAATTTTATGATTTCAAAGGATTTTTTTGTAATTTTTTGTCGCTCTTTGAGACCGCACAGTGTAATTCTCCTAAATTTATTTCAAATCATAAAAGATTAAAAAAATGTCAAAAAAATAAAAAATTCAAATGTTAGAAAAATCACGTCAACAACTATTTCTATGGATTTAACAACTCATATTTATGGGACTAACAACTTATCTGTAAGATTAATAACGTATTTGAATTTTTTTTTGAGATTTTTTTAATTTTTCTTAAGGTGTGGGACCCACACACAATTACTACCTCTCATAAAGATGTGGGACCCACACATCAATCTCTTCCGCCAACTTGGTTCACTTGTGTTGAAAGTTTGGCAAGGAGAAAATTACATCTAATAACGCAGGAGGAAAATTACACCAAAGAACCCATTTCCTAAACTGAATTAGGAAAAGAGAGAGTAGCAACGAGAGAGATAAGGAACAGGAAAGTGCGAGAAATTCAAAGCTCTGGAAGGATATCCTGAATGAGAATTATTCCCTATTTTCTCTTTTGATTTTCTCCCATATTTCTTTTAATTTTATAATGTAATAAAGCCAGGGGCGGAGTTTGGGACAAAAATTTGGGGGCCAAATAGTGGTGGGGGATCCGGGGGTTCGGGGGCGGCGTCTCCGATTTTTTTTTTTAAAGAAAAATTTTCAATGCATTTAAAAATAAAAGAATATAAAAAAAAATCATGAAATCAAATTAATACTGATGATGTAATAAGATAGACAATTATTTTACAAACCCTGTCATTTAAAAGCAAGGTTAAGTGCGGTTAGAAATGCGCTTCATAAATTACAATGAAGGGTGTCTTATTTCAATAAGTTTAAGACATATATTTTAATAACAAAAGATATTACAATAAAAATAATTACAATGTCATCCTTCTAAGCCTTTTTTTTTAATTCCATCATAATCGCTTTATTATTATCAATCTTATCAAATACATCTTTTCAATATAAAGACTAAACAATTTTCCAACCATATAAAAGTATGTTTTTGGCTTTAGCATGAAGCGGAGTTTTTATCTGTTAATTTATGTGATTGTGAATCTTTGCTTAACCATAAACTTCATGTAAATCAACACCACAACATTGGAAGCAAAGAGGCTGGCGGTTTAGAATGAAAAATCAATTGACTTTATCCACAAAAAGTAGTGTAGAATGGGTAAAAGATAGTAAAGAATACACCACAAAAGTAAATTTCACTGATAAACAAAAAATTTCATATAATTAGAATGAAATATAGAAAAAAAATGACAAAATTAACATAAATCATATAAGACCCCACATGGAACAAAGATTGAATTATAAACCCTAAAATATAAAAAGAGGGAAAAATGTAAAAAAAAAAAAAAAAAAAAAAAAAAATTGAAGGGCCAAAATTAAATTTACATTATATTAAAAAAAATTCTAAAACATTTTTTTTTTGGGGGCGTCCCATAGAAGATCCGCCCCTGAATAAAGCTACAGTTGGGCCAAAAAATAATAATAAAGCTATAATATATACGACCACAATAAGCCGCCGCTAAAAAATAATAATAAACGTAATGGTTATGTACATTAAATTTTAAAGTTTTCTCTTCCCCTCATTTTTTTTCTCCCCTCCCCTTCCCTTCCTCCTTCCTCAAACCAAACATACCCTATGGTTTGAGGGAAACCAAACATACCTAAATGGTTTGAGGAGAGGAGGGAAAAAAAAAAAATTTAAAGTTGAGAGTAGTAGGATCCACAAATTTTTCTCTCCCCTCCTTTTTTTTTTTTTTTTTCTCCCCCTCCCCTCCCCTCAAACCAAACATACCCTAATGCTCCTTCCAACCCCAGGCTCACTCGCTTCTCTCGCTCTCACAGGCTCACTCGTGTTCGTCTTCCTCTATATTCTGCCTTCATCACCGATCACCGTCTCTGCCTAAGTTTCTACTACATTCCTCCGCTCCACATTGTCACTTCATTGGAGCGGACAATAATGGAGAACGACACGCCAATTTTTTCCCAAGAAATCATCACAAGTATTCTGGTACGACTTCCGGTAAAATCCCTAATCCGATTTCAATGTGTTTGTAAAGATTGGAAGAATTTGCTCAGAACCTCATCCTTCATTGCCGAACACCTCCACCATTCCACTCGGCAAAACCCTTTACTTATTGTCAATAGTGATATCTCTGAAGGTACTCCTTGGCACTTACGTTTGCTCAATTGTAAGATGCAAGTCTCTGAATTTCAGAACACACATATCATTGATTCCGAGATATGGGAGTGGGTTCGTTGCTGTAATGGCATGCTCTATGGGGTGTCGGGGTGGGTTTATTCCAGTAATGGCTTGCTCTGTATGAAACTCAGGAGTAATTCTCAAGATTGTCTTTGGTTGTGGAATCCATCTATTAGGGTAGTCAGACAAGTGCCAAAATCTCTTAACGAGCCTGAGTGTTTTTCTGTAGGATTTGGATTCAGCCCAATCATTAATGATTACAAGATTGTGAAATTGTTTCTTCCCGCATATTTCGTTGTTCAAGCTGAAGTTTATTCATTAAGGACGGGTTTATGGAGAAAAGTTGAAGTCGGGAGCTTAGGGGGTGTATATGGTCTCGGTCGTGGCGCTTTCCCTTGTAATGGAGCTATTTTTTGGATTGGACAAAAGAAAGATGTGGAGGGGCACAACAAAAGGCTTCTTAAATTGATAGTTTCATTTGATATAGCAAGGGAAGTATTCACATTGATACCATTTCCTACCCTGAATTCTGCCCATAGACGTTACAAGAGGCTTGCTAGCTTTGAGAACAAACTGGCTTTATTGATTGAAAATTCTGAATCATATGCAATTGATTTGTGGGTTTTGGAGGAGTGCACAGATCCATCCCGGGAGAGATGGAGCTGGGCTAAAATATATACTAGCAGACCCAATCCATACTGCTTTATCATTTCTCCACAGATTATTTGGAGAAATGAAATTGTTTGCTTGGTGGACCGTGATTACCAAATTGAATGTGAAGAGGAGGCTTATAAAGGAAAGGTTGTTTTGTGCAATCTCACTACTGATGAATTCAACTCTTTTGATATCCCAATATGTAACTCTAGTCCTGGGATTTTGGAGTATGTGGAAAGCCTTGTGCTACTTGACAATATCCTTGTTTGAAAAATGTTAATATTTAATACCAAATGTTTCTTGACATATTTGACCTTTTATTAATTCTAGTGGCTTAGTTTTATGTAATTCAATTGCTGGTTTGTGGATTATTTGGGACAAGCCAATCTGGCACTGGTTTTATATATATTGAAGGGCGTTGATGCACTCTATCATTATTCATTTACTCTATTTAAGTAATTTTATTTTATTTTTTTTTTTTTTTTTTTTTTTTGGGTTGGTAATGAAACCACACACACTAGTCCATATCAGTAACCTCAAGTTGAGTTGGTTGCTGGTATCTGTGTATATATTTTTTCTGTTATCAATGACTCCATTTCCAATATTAGTAAATCTGAAGGGACAATGAATGGAAGGAAGGCCAGCAGCTGAATTCTAGGATTTGCCTGATTGGGATAAAATGGGTATTAGAATAATTGATTGAATATTTCCTCCCTGATTCCTATTATGGTCATGTTGGACAAGGAGGTGATAATAAGTTCTCGTACAACAATAAAAACAACAGGCCTTATTTCATTAAGTGCTCAAAATGCATTAAAATGATTAAATAACAGTACATCAGTTTTCTACAACCATACAAGGACATGATTGTAGAATATTGAAAACATTCTGATGAATTAACTATACAACTAGATTCTAAGTGGAATTTGTTGTGGGGTGTTATTATTTGACTGTTATGGTCTTGGAGAAACAATAGCATTTTCAAGGATGATTTCCAGCGACCTTCGGATCCTATTGCTGTTATCAATAGGATATGGAAATCCTTCTGTTTTAGTGAAGGGGAAGAAGTTGAGTTGATTGCTCAACGAGTGATTACTCCAAGGAAATGGATTCCACCATCTGAGTCGTGGATGTAAATGTAGACGGTGCACTAAGGATTCAAAACAGTAATGCAGCGTGTGGTGGGGTCATTAGAGATTCTGCAGGAAATTGGCTGATAGGATTTACTCAGAATTTGGGGAAGTGTGGAGTTTATGAGGCAGAAGAATGGGCTATTTTAATGGGCCTTAAATTAGCATGGGATGAGGGGTTCAAGAGGATCATAATTGAATCTGATTCCAAAAAGGTGGTGGAGGATCTGATGCAGTGTAGAAATGATTGGATTGGTAGTCTAGATCATTTAAAGATTACACATATGCTTTCTACGAACTGGGAAGTAAAGATATTTCACATACCCAGAGAACAAAATACCTTGGCGGATATGTTAGCTAAGGAAGCTTTTATGGATTCATCAATTTTGTATTACTGTCCTAAATAGTTGAGAACGGTTCTTTTGACCGATTGTATGAGATTTGATCCCCTTGTATAGTTTCATTCTATATATAAAGGCTTAGGCCTCTCTTATTATCAAAAAAAATTTACAACTAGATTTTTGTATCAAGTTATCAACAACTAGATTTTGAAATATATCATTCATTCACCACTCTTGTAATTCTACTATGACTATATGTAAAGTAAAGATAAAAAAATAAAATAAAAATTCTGCTCACAATAATAAAACAAAGCAGGTTGAGATAGATGAGAAATTTATCAATGAAAATAGGGAAGATCCCATATAAAGTTGCTTAAAATAGAGAAATTCTAAATCAAGTTGTTAAACTCAACACATCCCTAATTAAGTTATAGACTCAATTTGAGATTTTAAAATATAGGTAAATCGACTTTATTATACTCTCCTAATCTTCTCTATCATCTTTCCTCTTGAAAGAATTTAATTGCTCTTTAACTTATTCTTTTAATAAGTGTGCATATATATATTAACATTAATATATAATAAAATAAAATATGATTCATTTAAATCAAATGAGTTTTTGTGTTCGGGAAGAATGATTAAGAATGTTTTGAGTAAAAAAAAAAACCGCATAACACCGTTATCAATTAAATTTTTTTATTAAATATTTTGAATAGAATTTTATTTTTGAAAGAACTCAAATTAGTTTTTTGTCAATAAAAATAATAACAATCAATCTTCATTAATCATGCTATTTTACTTATGTGATATATAGGTTGTTGTTGTTTTTTTTTTTTAACGTTAATAAATATCTTTTCTTTCAAAAATCATTAATGAAAATCTTTGATATGCGGTTTGCTATATAAAACAAGTTATTTTTTATATTAACATTTGTTTCTCAATGAACAAAAAATCAAGTAAAAAATAATATTTTTATTCTCAATGTTCAACTAGAAATCATTTAATTAATATTGGGGCTGATACTTTTTTTTTTTGAATTATTCCAGATCATTCTTCCACAAAACGTAAATTGTTTTTAATCTAAGTTAATCATATTTTATTTTATTGTATATTAATGTTAATATATATTTACACTTATTGTAAACATAAGTTAAAAAGCATTGAAACCCTTTTAAGATGAGAGAGGAGAATATGAGAGAGCAGTAATGTCATTTAATCTAAATTTTGAAATTCTAAATTGGGTTGATAACTTAGTTAGGGATTTATTAAATTTACCAACATAATTTAGAATTTCCCTATTTCAAGCAACTTTATATGGGATTTTCCCATGAAAATATTAAGGTTGAAGTATATTTTTAATCTTTTAAATTTACATAAGGTATACTTTTTTGGTCCCTTAATTTTATAAAACACACTTTTGGTCTTATAATTTTGACACCTTTAATGTTGTTAATAAAAAACGTTGATGCAACAAACTCAAGTGATGATTTGTGTAATTAAATGTTATTAATCTTAAATTTAAAATATATGTAAATTGAAAAATATCTAAAATTCTTATGAAACATAAATATCAAAACCTCGATTTTATTAAAAAATTTAGTTAAATAGTCTAAATATAATATTTTAATAATCTAAATAGCAAAACCCCGATTTTATTTGCATCGATTTGTCGGTTTATTTTAGTTTAATAATATAAATATATTATATTAAAAAATAAAATTTAAATATGCTTCGTCAACGGCATAGTCGTTATTTGAGTTTGCTTTGATCAATATTTTTCATTAACAACATTAACGATGTTAGAAATATACGATCAAAAGTATAATTTATAAATATTGTCATCAAGTTTGAACGTCGACTGACCCTTGAACAGATTTACCTGAAGCATGAATGGAAAAGTGAATTTATTAGGCAAAACTCCAAAATTGAGCATAGTTCGGTAGGAACATATGGCATTTTTTTTAGTTGCCCTGTAATTTAAAATGATGTTCCTTACGGGTACGAGGTGTTGTGGCAACTGGCAAGGATGTAACATACAAATTTAGAGTTGTTTTCATTTATAATCATTTTTAATTTCGCAATTAAAAATTGAAGTTGGAATATCACCTAGAGGGGGTGAATATGTGATTATAAAATTCTTTCGCTAATTGCTCAAGAACACTTAAAACAGAGACAGAGAGAAGAGCAATGAACACAAGAGATTATACTGGTTCGGTCCAATCCTTGACCTACGTCCAGTCCCCAAAAACACTCTAGGATTTCACTATCTCAAACCTTGATTACACACTTTGTAACTCTCTGAGTAATCCTCTCACTAGGACTTACTCCTCTTTACAAGTTGTAACCAAAATAACTACAGACACAATTACACACTCGTAAACGAAGGATGATCCTCTCACTCTTGACTCACTCCCCCTTACAAGTTGTAATTGTACACCCACACTCAAGATACCTCTATCTTGAGATTTGAACGAATAGTAAAGCTAATGATAAATCTCTCTCACAGAGTAGATGAATAATAAACACTGAAGCTCAATAATATTTGAAGATATACAGAGTATAGATTGATGACTTTGAATGTTTTTTCTGTGTATATGTCTGTCTCTCTTGAGAAATTCAAACCTTCAGGTATTTATACTATTTGAAGATTGAGGACCGTTGAAGGATTTTGAATCTGTCCATTTGAATATGTTCATTGAAGGTGTTTAAACTTCGTGCCTTCGCCTGACATTCACTTCATTCCTTTTGATTCTACCCGTTGTGAGATAGGATTAAGTGCGCAGTTGGAATGTCAGTAGTTGCTTTACATTGATCAGGGTATTGGTAACCGAGATTATCACCGGTTTTGGCAAACACATTTAATGCACTTCGACACACTTTGCTTTCTGTTAATTTGATGTTTAACACTTGCATAAACAACCTGTAACTTATTAACAAAATGGTTAAAAGCATTTAGGATTAGTAATGAGTAATGCTTCAGAGGTAATAAAATTATCATAATGATTGCGTAAATTATGCAGACGAAGATTTAAAGAATAGAGGAACCTTGCTCGAGCAAGATCACGATATGTGCTCAGACAAGAGATGAAAGGATTAAATTCATTTGGTCAATGCTCGGGCAAAACACAGAAACATGCTCGGGCAAGTCTTTTTAGAAACACTTTGAAAGGTGATTTTATCGATGATGCTCGAGCAAAATGTTAGAACTTGCTCGGGAAACTCTCACACAGAGACTAGAAGATAGGTTGGACGTTTCTACTCGAGCAGCCTAGTTATGCTTAATTGAGCATGGTCTGCGAGCATGCTTTCAGACTATGCTCGGGCAAGATTCATTTTAAAACAAGAAGATAGGTTACTCGACTTTGCTTGAGCAACCCCTTCAAGCCTGCTCGAGCATGATGCTTAAGCATGCTTTCTCACCTTGCTCGGGCATGACCATTTTACCTTGTTAGCTTTTGCTTGGACCGATAGAGCTTGAGCATGATGTGATCCGATGCTCGAGCAGGACTCCTTTGGTCTTGATGCTTGGGCATGATTACGCGATGTGCTCGGGCATGACTCTTTAACTTGCACATCCTCGCTTCTGTCTCAATGATGCTCGGGCATGCCAAATATGCTTTGCTCGAGCATGACTCTCCATTTTGCAATTCTTCGCTCTGAGTCCGATGATGCTTGGGCATCTCAATTTTACTGCTCGAGTAACTTCAAAAGCCCAACAACATTGACTGTACAAGAGCCAACTTCCAGTGAATACATCGTCTTCAAATTAGCTCCAAATTTGGTAAAATACTCATGCTCAGAAAGCTCTTCAAGTGTTCTTTCCATTGCAAGAAGAATCAGCTCCAAACTCATTGTATCTCGTCCGTTATCATCAGATGAATGGAGGTTGTTCTTGACCAGCGTTTTTTGCAACATCCTGAACTGACCATCAACTTCAAAACATCATATCTCCTTCAATTGATATTTTTTTCATGATTTTGATTTTTTTTGGAAAGGTATGTGAGTCTAGTTTCATATGCCGCCAATTTCAGCTCAATCGGATTTGTCCTTTGTGAGATATGCTCAAATTACCGAAGCTTGGTCTAGACTGTGACGGTGATTTTTGTGCCAACTTGAAAAACTCATAGCTCTCTCATCTGCACTCCTTTGGACTTGAATTTTATATCAAAATGACGCATTGGGAGTCTAGTTTCATATGCCACTGATTTCACCTCAATCTGATTCCTGGTTTGTGAGATATCGTCGAATTACAAGAGGTCGCCTGAACCAGAGCTGAACAGAGTAGCTGAAAAACGTTGTTGCTCGAGCAAGGCCTTCTTTCTTGCTCGAGCAAGAGCGGATTTTGAGCGAAAATGCACCATGCTCGAGCATGAATTCTGTTGTGCTCGAGCAAGCCTTCAGGAACTCAAATATAGCTTATTTTAACTCCAAATTGAGCCATTTCAACTTCCATTTGATCATGAAGACTTCCAGAACCAATCTTGAAACTTGTATGATGATTTTTTCATTCCATTCATCAAGTTCTTCCATCTCAAATCTCCATTCTTCATTATTTAACCTTCACATCTACATTAAATATAATAATTAGTCAAAGTATAAGATAAATGTAGTATGTAAGCTTTTTGCTCTTAAGAATGACATGTATATAAGACATCATCAAAACTAATCATAACCAACAAAAATATTATGTGAAAAGAACACAAATAAAAATGTAAACATAATGTGTTGGTGTTTAATTTTGCCGTCATCACTTAAACTTGATGAGTCTCATTTTGCTGTTAAATAAGATTAACGGTGTCATAATCTTAGGACTAAAAGTACATTTTATAAAATTAAGGGACTACAATGATACTTGATGTAAACATAAATGACCAAATATATACTTTCAAAAAAAAATACAAAATGTTAGAGGATAAGATAATTTCTTATTTTCTGGACAAAGCTAGATTTGAAACTGTTACGGACCTGTATAAGGCCCATATTCAATATATGACCCAACATGGAATATTCTGTAGATCAGGATCTATCTATAGTGAAGGAGGATCTTATCTTATCTATAATCCAGGAAGATCTTTATTTAGATCTGACAGTTACGATACTTGGGCCATGGATCACATAAGGCCCATATCAACCTAATGTACACTTTATAAATACAGAGGTCAAACCCTAAAGGTACACACATTCTAAGCTCTCTCTGGTTATTCACAATACCCTGTCACAGAGCGCACACACCACCCCCTTGGCTAAACGCCTATTGGTGTCTCGAACTACGTGGACTTTGATCCCTCTACAGGGTACGTAGACCCTACGCATTGTTGCTAGGTCAAGTCTGATTCAATCAATATCAAACAAGCCAGTCCATTAAGGTTGGCTAGATCCTGTTCTTGAATAGAACATTGGCGCCGTCCGTGGGGAACCGTAAATTTCGATT
Organism: Acacia melanoxylon; assembly: GCA_019022615.1. Taxonomy (NCBI): domain Eukaryota; kingdom Viridiplantae; phylum Streptophyta; class Magnoliopsida; order Fabales; family Fabaceae; genus Acacia; species Acacia melanoxylon. Next base: position 8,661,377 of record JAFJYJ010000020.1, on the reverse strand, counting down.
CCCACAACCAAAGATGGTCAATACTAGAAGCAGCAGTCAGATGCTTTTGCATGGGCAATTCCTGAAAATCCGCAGCAGCAAAATCAAGAACCATAGCAGCCTGTGAAGGGATTCAGAGAAACAATGGTTGTTTGAGCAACGACTTTGGTTTTGAGCTGCTTTACATGGGTTTCCTTTTAACTCTCCATGTGTCCACATGACGAGAAGATAGTTCGAAGGATCACCAGGAAGAACTCAGAGAAGTCTTTGATGACCTTAATAAAAAACTAGCAGACTTAGAGGATCTTGTTCAGCAACTTCAAATCCTCCTATCATCGTGCCAGCAGCCTTTGGGCCCATGGTGCAACAACAGCCACTGAACAGAGGATGAGATCTAGGAATTGATATAGCTGTGGGTTCAATACCCGTTTGAGAATCCCAAACGAGCAAATCGAGATAGCCGAGGTTGTTGGTAAGCTGAGGCTGATTCAATGCCAAAGGAGTTATTTTCACGACTCGGTGATGCAGGGAGGTCAATAATAGGATCACACTACTTTATGTTTGTCTTTGCTATATCTGCTTTGTGTTTGTCTTTTCTATATCATTCATATTAGAAAGAGTTAGCGGATTACTAGAACCCTCCAAATATATAGCAATAGCGTCTGATCTCGTTGAACTATTATTTGGTCTATGAGAATTGTTTTAAGGCAGGGAAAACGAGCAAATCGAGATAGCCGAGGTTGTTGTTAAGCCGAGGCTGATTCAACGCCTATGGCTTCCCGACTCCATCGTGATAGTCGAGGTTGATGATACGCCGAGATGAGGAGGTGTCGAGACGCCGAGGTACGCCGAGATTGTTAGATGCCGAGATTCAGAGAATGCCGGGATATACTCTGAGTGCATGTCGAGATATACTCTCGGTGGGATTTGTATTTCCCTTCTCCGGATCTAATTGTTTTGAGGCAGGGCAAACGAGCAAATGGAGATAGCTAATACTCCGGAAAAGCCGAGGCTGAGAAGATATGGGAGAGATGTTTATCATTTCTTCTACACAAGCTGAGGATTGATGAAGGCCGTTTATTTGGAAATTCTTGTGACTTCAAAGATGCATCGTTATGCAACTCTACTGACTTATGAGTGGATACCAAGAACTTCGTCAAGCATTTATTGAGAAAAAGCGTTATGCTGTAGTAACTCCCTAAGCTACATCCAGATGAGTATCACCCTCTATCTCATAGATGCTCAATCTTTGTTTATTATCAATTATCTATTAACATGTACGAATTCATGGTAAAGAAACCCGTCTTCGAAAATCATGTTCAAGCTAAGCATATATGAATTCATGGTGAAGAAACCAGTTTGATAGAAAAAAAAAATTACAAAAAAATAAAACATTAAACCCATAAAATCATATATATCAAAATAAATATATGAAACGTAGCCCTAAAATTAAATTTAAAATTTATTTGATTAAATATTTCAAAAATAAATAAAAATATGGGCGAGATAGTTTCTAACGACCTCCTAGCTATTTTTTGATATATTAATCTAATGAACAATATATTTAATTTGCAGTTAGGATTGTTGAATTGCACCATATATATTTTATATATAAAAAAATTACTTTTTGTTCTTTAGATTAGATTTAGCAAGAAAATATATAAAAAAAATTAAACGGATATAAAATATCTCTATATAATTTGCTCTGACGTAAAGAAAATAGATTTAATTTGCTCACCTCGGCCGCCCTATCGCTCGCTCTCACACCCTCACTTGCGGTCTTCATCCTTGGACTTTTTTTTGCTCGGCTTGCCTCATTTTCCCTTCCCCATCGCTGCCCTCCTATTCTCACCAACAACACTGTTTTTGGTGCAAAATGCACTATTTTTTTTTTCCTTTTTTTTTTCACCACTTGAAGTGTTCACTTTTTTTTTAAAAAAAAAAAAAAATTAAGATCATAAAGTATTTTTTCTGATCGCAAAATATTCTAAAGTATATTTTCGATCTGCAGGTAAATCTTTCGAAATATTTTTTCAAGGTCCTAAAATAATTTTTTAAGATTATAAAGTATTTTTATCAGTACTATTCAGTATAGAAGTATCTTTTTAGTACTTGTCAATATTCTGAAATATTTTTTCAAGATCTTAAAATATTTCAGGGTACTGACAAGTTCTAAAAAGATATTGGTACTGAAAAAAATATTTCTGAAGAACAGCACACCAGATTTTCCCCAAGACATCGTCTCAAATATTCTTGTACGACTTCCGGTAAAATCCCTAATCCGATTTCAGTGTGTTGGTAAAGATTGGAAGAATCTGTTCAGAACTCCATCCTTCATTGCAGAACACCTCCACCATTCCATTCTGCAAAACCCTTTACTTCTTTGTGATAATATTATGTCTGAAGGTAATCCTTGGCACATGCGTTTGCTCAATCGTGAGATTCAAGTTCTTGAATTTCATAGCACACATATTATTGATCCCTTACTGCCGAGGTGGGTCTATTCCAGTAATGGCTTGCTCTGTATGCACCTCAGCGGTAAATTTCAAGATTCCCTTTGGTTGTGGAATCCAGCTATTAGAGTCGTCAGGCAAGTGCCAAAATCTCTTAATTATTATTGGTATGAGCGTTTCTCCGTAGGATTCGGGTTCAGCCCCATCGTTAAACGTTTTTCCTCTGGAGGTTCCGTTGTCCAAGTGGAAGTTTATTCATTAAGGACGAGGGTATGGAGAAAAGTTGAAGTCCGGAGCTTAGAGGGTGTAGATGATTTCGAGTGCAGAGCTTCCCCTTATAATGGAGCTATCTTTTGGATTGGACAAAAGGAAGATGTGGATTTGATTGTCTCATTTGATATAGCAACGGAAGTGTTCACATTGATACCATTTCCTCCTATGGCTCCTGCCTATGAATGTTTCAGTAGGCTTGCTAGCTATGAGAGCAAACTAGCTATTTTTGGCACTGATATTGAAAATTCTGTGATTGATTTGTGGGTGTTGGAGGACTGTGCGTAGGGAGAGATGGAGTTGGGCTAAAATATATACAAGTAGACCTAATCCATCCCACTCTATCATTTGGCCTAAGATTATTTGGAGAAATGAAATTGTTTGTTTAGAGGAGATTTGTAAAGGAAAAATTGTTTTGTGCAATCTCACCACTGATGAATTCAACTTTTTTGATATCCCAATATGTAGTTCTAGACTTGGGATTTCGTATTGTCTTGTGATTTTGGATTATGTGGAAAGCCTTGTGCTACTTGACAACCTACATATTTAGAAAATGCTAGTATTTGATACCAAATGTTTCTTGTCATATTTGACCTTTTTATAATTTGTAGTTGCTTAGTTTTATATTGTTTAGTTGCAAGTTTGTGGATTATTTCTGATAAGCCTATCTGCCATTGGTTTTAGAAATATTGAAGGGTGTTGATCCACTCTTACATTAAGTATTTACTTTATTTAAGTAATTTCTGTTTTTTTTTTTTTTTTTTTTTTTTTTTTGAAACCACGCACATATTAGTCCATATCACTGACCTCAAGTTGAGTTGGATTTTGGTATATTTGTATATATTTTTTCTGTTGTTCTTAGTCATCTTTGTATCAAATGCTCCATTTCCAATATTAGTAAGTCCCCTACTAAAAAGATCTTGATTTTTTTTTTAAAAAAAAATCAAATAATTTTTCAAGATAATTTTTTTTTTTAAGATCATAAATATTTTTTTTAATATCTCAAGACAAAATATCCCCAATCAAAATTATTCTGAAATATCTTTTTAATATCGTATGGATATTATTAAAAACAAAAACAAAAAACAAAAGGCACCACGTGTTGTTTTGCCTCAAAACAAGGCTCTTCCGGGAAGAGGATGAGAAGCAGCAGAGGAGATGAGAAGCAGTAGAGGAGAGGACCTCAGTCGGATCTGAAAATTAATCTATCTTTTGTTGTCTTCAATTTCGTTTATGACGATGATAGTAAAAGACTAAATTTATTTTAATTTTAAAAAACATTTAATGCTTCCATTATTCTATATTGAATAGCACATGATTTCATAGTTCTAATTACTCCTTATTTTATTTGGATTCACTCCACCTCTTATCACAATAGCTAGATTGAAATTTGAGCCACCTAAATTTAATGATGCGTAAAATAATTTTTTGAATAATTGCTTATCTTAGTTCAAACTGTGTTGACTGAAATTTAGTAAAAAAATTGAATTAAAACTAGGGGAAATACTAAAATTTAAATTTAAGTTCACATACTTAAAAACTTTCTAATCAGACCAATTGACCTCATTAGGAATTTTTAAAGGGAAAATCTTTTTGAGGGCCCTTTTTGGTGTAAAAATCCCAAAAAAGGCCCTCAAACTTCGATAATCCGAAAAGCGCCTTAGAGCCTTTTCGGGATTTTCGAAATCTTGGGGGAGTTGTTAATTTGGGCGATATAGTTGTTAGTTAACTATATCACCCTATTAACAACAATTTTCTAACAACTAAATCAAATTTTTATTAACAACTATATCAGTATCCCGTTAACAACTATATCAGCCCCATTAACAACTCCCCCAAGATTTCAAAAATACCTGAAAATGCCTTAGGCATTTTCAGGTATTGTCAGAGTTTGAGGGCCTTTTTTGGGATTTTTACACCAAAAAGGGCCCTCAAAAGGATTTTCCCATTTTTAAATGTGGTTTCAAGATACGATACGCCTATATAGGTAAAAATAAAAGTTGAACGTAAGTAAGGGTTTTGAAATGCCAAAATGCAAATTTAGGTACATATTTTTTGTTGTTTTGATATTTAAAGATACTCCCTTCGGTCCTAATTATAAGACATAGTTGACTTTTTTAGAGAAATTAAGGAAGCTAATTAAATTACTTTAGAGTGTTTTTATTTTTATTTTTTCTTTCAAATTAATTAGTTTGACTAATAAACTAATATATAATCCAAAGATATACAACATATAAAATGATTAAGTAATTTATTTAAATTTCCCCCTTAATATCTTCAAATAAAGTCAACTATGTCTTATAATTAGGACCGGAGGTAGTAATATTTTTGTTTTGGTGGTTTCAATTAGGGGCTGATATCTAAGACTGGGTCGTTCAAAAATATGGTACCAGATTTATTCTGCATAATAAAAAAATATGAATACTGAATTTTAAATAAATCTCATGACTCCCTATATATGTGGTCACTAAGGCACTATCTGTAACCTCCCTAGGCCCTAGCTATAGCAGTTCCTCTAAATATAAAAATTTATTAAAACTTTCTAAATATCAAATAAAAATCTTATATTAGATATTTAGTCTAATAAAAAAAATATGTATACTCAATCATAAATAAAAAATTATGAATATTGAATCTTAAATAAACTCCCGAGCTATACCAGTTCTCCTAAATATAAAAATATGTTTTAATAAAAACTTTACCAAAAATAAATACAGATCACAATATTTTATTCAAAATGAATATATCAAAAGTAAATTTAGCAATTAAAATATATTCAAATGAGATATAATTCCACGGTATAAAATAGTATATATCAAAATAAATATATCAAACAAATCCCTAAAAATGAATTTAAAATGTATTTGATTAAATAAATATTTCAAAAATAAATAGAAATATGAGTGAGATAGTTTCTAACGGCTTCCTAGCTATTTTTTGATATGTTAATCTAACGAACAATATACTAAACCTGCAGTTAGGATACTTGCATTGCACGTGATATTTTATAAAAGGGTAAAATAGAAAAATACATATGTCTTTATCTTCGGGAGCGTCTAGCACCATATGTTTTTTTGGGAGCAAAAATACATATGTGGTTACATTTTAAGAGCACAAATCACACCACCGTTAAAATTAACTTAACCGTGCATTTGCAACAGAAAATACCATATTTACAAAAGAAAATGTCATATTTTCAACCACATTTAAACACCTGGATTTTAAACATAGAAAAGTTATTTACAAAAAAAAAAAACTATATTTACAACCGGAAGTGCTGTATGTACAACAAAATTTTAAATCTGGCCATATTTATAACAGAAAATGTCATATTTACAACAACATTTAAACACTTGGATTTTGAACATGTAAAACGTCATTTACAACGGAAAAATGCTTTAGATTTACAACCTAAGTCTTTGTATTTACAACAAAATTTAAAATCTCAATCATTTACAATAGAAAAAGTCATATTTACAACATGTTAGATTTTAACGATGGTGTGACTTTTGCTTCTAAAGTGTAGAATCATTACGTGTATTTTTCTTTCCCAAAAAAAATATATGGTCTTTGGTATTCCTATGATAAAGACATATGTATTTTTGCTCATAAACCCTTTATAAAAAGATTACTTTTTGTGTTTTACATTAGTTTGAGCAAAAAAATCTATAAAATAAATTAAACAGATATAAAATATCCCTATGTTTAATCTAATATAATTCAAAATGTATGGATAGTAGTATTTCTATAGATTTAATTTGCCCTTACGTAAAGAAAATATATTTAATTTGCTCACCCCGGCCAGTTCCCTGTCGCTCAGTTAACATCAGTCTCGGCGGCCTCCCTATCTCGCGCGCTGAAACCCTCACTTCATCCCTCCGCTACTCATAGGAGCGCCAATAATGGAGAACGGCACACCAGATCTTCCCCAAGACATCATCACAAATATTCTGGTACAACTTCCGGTAAAATCGCTAATCCGATTTCAGTGTGTTTGTAAAGATTGGAAGAATCTGTTTAGAACTCCATCCTTCATTGCAGAGCACCTCCACCATTCCACTCTGCAAAACCCTTTACTTATTTGTGATAATATTATCTCTGAAGCTAATCCTCGGCACCTGCGTTTGCTCAATCGTGAGATGCAAGTTTTTGAATTTCATAACACACATATTGTTGATCCCTTTAAGTGGGTCTATTCCAGTAATGGCTTGCTCTGTATTGACCTCCGCGGTAAATCTCAAGATTCCCTTTTGGTGCGGAATCCAACTATTAGAGTGGTCAGGCAAGAGCCAAAATCTCTTAACCATTACGAGTATGAGCTTTTTTCTGTAGGATTCGGGTTCAGTCCAATCCTTAATGATTACAAGATTGTTAAACTTTTTTTCTCTGGAGGTTCCGTTGTCCAAGGGGAAGTTTATTCGTTAAGGACTGGGGTATGGAGAAAAGTTGAAGTCCGCAACTTAGAGGGTGTACATGATTTCAGGTGCAGGGCTTTCCCTTGTAATGGAGCTATCTTTTGGATTGGATGCAAGGAAGACGTGGAGGGGAATAGAAAAAGTCGGCTTTATTTGATAGTTTCATTTGATATAACAACGGAAGTGTTCACATTGATACCATTTCCTCCTACGGCTCCTGCGTTCAATACGCTTGCTAGCTATGAGAGCAAACTAGCTATATTTTTTGGTACTGATTTTGACAATTCTGAATCTTATGTGATTGATTTGTGGGTGTTGGAGGAGTGTGCTTATCCATCCCGGGAGAGATGGAGTTGGGCTAAAATATATACAAGCAGACCTACTCCATTCCACTTTATCATTTGGCCTAAGATTATTTGGAGAAATGAAATTGTATGTTTAGCGGAAGAATTAACTAGATACCAAATCGAAGGTGAAGAGGAGAATTATAAAGGAAAATTTGTTATGTGCAATCTCACTACTGATGAATTCAAATTTTTTGATATCCCAATATGGAGTAATCGTCCTGGGATTTTGTTTTATGTTAGTCTTGGGATTTTGGATTATGTGGAAAGTCTTGTGCTACTTGACAACTTCCATATTTAGAAAATGCTAGTATTTGATACCAAATGTTTCTTGTCATATTTGACCTTTTTATAATTTGTAGTTGCTTAGTTTTATATAGTTTAGTTGCAAGTTTGTGGATCATTTCTGACAAGCCTATTTGCCATTGGTTTTAGATATATTGGATTATTTCTCTGGGATCTTTGTATCAAAAGCTCCGTTTCCAATATTAGTAAATCTAAAGGGACACTGCAGGCTAGGAAGGCCAACATCTGAATTCTAGGGCCTTTTAAGGAAAATTGTGGGTTCGGTTCAAACAGATTATTAACTAATAGATCCTACACTATAACCTTATTGAGGGTTATCTTCAGTCTCCCTCTACCTCTATTTAGAGGGCTTCAAATCAAACTTCTTGATCGACCCTCTTCACTAACGCACCCGATAGACGTCTTTGAATGTGTTCGACCACCTAAGATGATTTTTGGGCAAATTACGCGCAGGTCCCAAGGAACAAAAATAATTACAAAAAAAGTCCATTGAAATCACAAAATTATACAGAAGTTCCAAGGGACTTTTTTGATATTATTTGTATTAACAATAGGAAATGTCATATTTACAACAGGAAAAATGCTTATATTTACAACAACATTTAAACACCTGACCATTTACAACAGAAAAAACTATATTTACAACAGGAAATGCCCATATTTACAACAACATATAAACACATAGATTTTGAACGTAAAGAGGTCATTTACAATAGAAAAATGCTAGATTTACAACAGGAAGTGTTGTATTTACAACAAAATTTAAAATCTTGACATTTACAACAGAAAAAGTCATATTTACAACAGGAAATGCCTATATTTACAACAATATTTTGACATTTACAACAGAAAAAGCCATATTTACAATAGGAAATGCATATATTTACAACAATATTTAAACACCTGGATTTTAAACGTAGAGAGGTCATTTACAACAGAAAAAGGCTAGATTTACAACAGGAAGTACTGTATTTACAACAAAATTTAAAATCTGGCCATTTACAACAGAAAAAGTCATATTTACAATAAGAAATGCATATATTTACAACAACATTTAAAAATCTGGATTTTATTTCCATACAAATAATATCAAAAAAGCCCCTTGGGACTTCTGTGTAATTTGGTGATTTCAAGAGACTTTTTTGTAATTATTTTTGTTCCTTGGGACCTGCGCGTAATTTTCTCATGATATTTTTTACCATTGTCTCCTTAATATGTACCACTCCAATTCATTCACGTATGTTATAATTACGAATCGTATCTTTTCTTATATGACCACACATCTATCGCATCATCCTTATCTCGGTTACTCCCATTTTATGTCCATGTTATCCCTTTAAAGCCCTTACTACCATATAGCATTGGTGGTCTTATAGCGACGCGATAAAACTTCCCTTTTTATTTTATTAGGAAGTTTCCAATCACAAATAACTCTAGTAGCTTTTTTTCACTTATACCACCCATCCTAAATTCTATAATTTACGTATTCTTCAATTTCACCATCTTCTTGTATAATTGATTTCACATATTTAAACTTTGCCAATTGTCCCAATGACTTATTATCCCAATTTGACCACCACATCATTTCTCATTTGTGTCTTATCAAACTTACAATGCATTTATTCTGTTTTGCTTATACTTAGATGAAAACCCTTCAACACCAAAGTCCTTTTCCATATCTCAATTTTAGAATTAATCTTCTCCCTTGGTTTAATTGACATAAAGTTTTTTTTTTCTTGAAAAGATGAAGGAAGAGTTCCATAACAATGAATTATCCAAAAGTCCTACTTTTATTTTCCTTTTCTTTGTTGGGTTTAATATTCATAACCTCACTCGTGGGGAAGCTTTTTAAGATGCACCATAGTTCTGACGTATGATTATCAACGTTGGCTACTGCTACTTTGCCTGATGGTTATGCCTTTATTATTTATGACTTGAAATGTGAACCAAAATCTTGACAGTAAATCAAAAGGTAGAAAGTTTTGTGTGACCACTGATATGATACTGTAGTTGCAAATTCATAGTATTTCATATTCATGAAGCATGCATGAAGGTATTTGGAAGCAAAAAAAAGAGGGAAAAAACATACAGTATCCTATCACTAGAAGAGAGGGAAAAACCAAGTGAAACAGCCTTATTTAGTAAATTACAAGTGGAGTGACTTCAAAGACTAACATGTCAATATTATTTATCATTCACTTCTAATATAATGTTGCCACTAAAATAGCAATATTTTAAATGCTTTTCATCCTTCAGCAGAGAAAATATACTCCGCTGCATTGTTGATTCAAGTCTTTTGAAAAATGGTAGTATTTGATCCCAAGTAAGTAAGGTGTTATAAGTTTAATTAAATGCTGCACAGTAGGTGTTAATTCTTTTGACCTTGCAAAGGTTTGTTTGACTAAATAATTATTAATTAAAAATAAGGTAAAGGTGCAAAAATGCTCATGTGCTATTTGCTCCTAAGAACGCCTAACACTAAATATTTTTTATAGGTGCAAAAATACATATGTGGTTATAAAATAGGTGTAAAAGTCCCACACGCTCCGTTAGTGACTGTTAGATTTGTGGTGGGGCCCACCATATTAAAAAAAATGTTAAGTTTTTTTTTTTAAATTTCCTACATTGCCCTTGTGATCATCTTCTGTATCTTATTCTCTCTTCTTACTGTTTGGATTTCCAGAACATGGAATCCAACCCATGCTTCGTCTTCCTTTCTCCCTAGCAATGCCGAACACAACATTGTCGTGTTTGTAATCAAAATTTGCGTTCAATTGCATAGATATTGCCCAAATTCTCACTGTTCTACAAACAAGTATCAACTATGCTCATCGCAAGTTCTAATTGATTGAATAACCCATATCAAGTTGACAAGTTGCAATAACTAGAAAAGGGTGGAAAACGAACTTCAAGATTAATTCTCTACGTAATAAAAGCCAAGAAGTTCTGAATGAAAGGCACGAATCTGTACCTTACATGGCCAGTTTTCACGATAGAAATGGCAGACGACGCGCTTACTGGCCTTAACGATGGAGAGGAAGTCTTTCTCATAAGGAATTTCAGAGTATTCTCCGTGTTCGAGAGAAATCCATCTGATTCGCTTCTCTGCCATCTTTTTCATTTGCGCAGTCAATGGGAGATTCGGTTCCATAATCTCACACCCTCACCAATCCTTGTTGGAGAGCGAAAATCAAAGGACCCACTCTTTGATCTCCGTCCTCCGTCGCAGTGGGCGACGGAGAGCACCTCAGCCAAACGACGACGACAACCATCCGTGGTTGTCTGAGTTCGATCAGAACCCTAGGAGGTTCTTGGTTAGCACCGCGAGAAACCTTGACAAGAGCGTCGAGCGCCGTGACTTCGGAAGTTTTCTTTTTTGTAAATTAAGATTCCATCTCAGCATAATCTGTATATGAATTGAAGAGGATGATTGTTGCATTTAAGTTAGATGAATGTTGATGATGAATTTGGAAAGGAAGAGGCCGAACTGAGGTTGAGCGAAAGAGACGGTGGTCTTTTTTCCCTTCAGAGGGTATTTTGGTACTTTTTTGCTGTGATTTTGAAAGTTCATGTATAGTTTTACACTTAAAAAAAACATTTGGTGTTGGACGCTCCTCAAGGCAAAACACATGTGTATTTTTGCATCTTTGCCCATAAAAATAATGGCATCATGAAGAAATGAGTCTTGTGACTTAATTAGATGCCAATAATTATAAGACGCCTTTTGTAATATTCTTAAAATTAAAATAAAAAAAAAACGTAAAAAAGATGTGGAAGGTATCATCAGGGACAATGTTTGACTTGTTATACTTGTGGTAAGCCGGGCCACATCTCTCGCAATTGTCAAGAAGGCAAGCAAAATTCTCATGCCTCCAGACCTACTATTCTAGGATGAGTATTTGCTTTGACTTGAGGAAACGGGCGCTTCACCTAATCTCATTAGAGGTAAAATTAAATTGTAAAATCATGATATTCTTGCTTTATTTGACTCCGGAGCCACACATTCTTTTATAGCTTTTGATTGTGTCAAGAGATTAAATCTATATGTATATAAATTACCTGTTGATATACATGTTTCAACACTTGCTGGATTTTCTGTGAAAACATCTGATGCATAATCTTGTGTTGGAGTTTGAGAATCGTAAAACAAAGATTAATTTTATTTGTTTGCCCCTTAAGGGTCTTGATGTGATTGTGGGTATGGATTGGCTTACAGCTAATGGTGCCATACTTGAGTGTAAGGCAAAAACTGTTTCTTTGCCTGAGTATTTTGTGCCTGTAGAGGTGCCTAGTGATCCTCTTTTGTTATCTATTGTTCAAATAGAAAGCTGTATTAAGCAAGGATGCCAAGTATATATAGTTCTCTTTTCTCTCAAGCTGAGACAGAAGAAGAGATCGACATAATTTAAATTGTTAATGAGTTTCCTGATGTATTCCCAAAATAATTTTTTGGATTACCCCCTGAGTGTGAAGTATAATTCTTGATTGACCTGGTACCTGGGACAGAGCTTATCTCTAAGACTCCCTATCGAATGGCTCCAGTAGAATTGAAGAAGCAGCTAGAAGAACTACTTGAGAAGGGATTTATTAGATCGAGTGTATCGCCATGGGGATCACCTTTTCTATATGTGAAGAAGGATGGGACTTTTCGGGTGTGCATTAATTACTTCCAACTAAACAAAGTTACCATAAAAAACAAATATCTGCTGCCAAGGATTGATGACTTGTTATATTAGCTTGTGGGGTCAACCGTATTTTCCAAAATCAACTTAAGGTCAAGATATCACCAATTGAGAGTTAAAGCAGAGGATGTCCCTAAGACGGCCTTTCGTACTCGATACGACCACTATGAGTTTCTAGTAATGTCGTTTGGGTTGACTAATGCTCCCGCAGTATTTATGGACTATATGAATCGGATTTTCAGGCCATATTTGGATAAATTTGTGGTGGTCTTCATAGATGATATCCTTATATACTCCCGAAATGAAGAGGAGCACCGAGAGCACCTTAGAATAGTGTTACAAGTGCTGAGAAAGCACAAACTTTATGCTTTTCAAGAATTGAAGAGCAGGTTGACCTTTACGCCGGTGTTGGTTATTCTTGATCCCAATTTACTGTACACCCTATATACTGATACGTCTTTAAAGAGTCTGGGATGCGTGTTGATGCAAGAAGGAAAAGTTTTTGCTGACGCTTCAAGACAGTTGAGGCCACACGAAGAGAATTATCCAACCCATGATCTAGAATTGGCAGCGGTCGTATTTGCACTCAAGATTTGGAGACATTACCTCTATGGTTCACGATTTGAAATTTTTAGTGACCATAACAGTTTGAAGTATCTCGTGGACCAGAAGGAGCTTAACAATAGGCAAAGGAGGTGGATGGAGTTTCTAAAAGATGATGATTTTGAACTAAAGTATCATCCTGGTAAAGCCAACATTGTGGCAGGCGTACTAAGAAGAAAGGCCGTTCATGTGTTTCACCTGAGCCTTTATGAAAACCATTGGTTAGAAAGGTTGAAAGACGTAGATTTGCTAGTCGATAAAAAAGCTATGATGAAATCTGTACGAATTGAGAATGAATTCTGGAAGGAGATAAAGATAGCCCAATTGGAGGATGAATATGTGTTGAAGATTAGGGAAGAATTGGAGAAAGGAGAAGTCAATGATTATGAAGTAGGTGATGATGGTATCATGAGATATAAAGGGAGGGTTTGTATCCCTAATGATGAAAAAGTTAAGACTTGCATCTTGGAGGAAGCACATCGAAGTAAATATACCATCCATCCAAGGATCACCAAAATGTACAACGATTTAAAGCGAAATTATTGGCAGCCTGGTATGAAGAGAGATGTGACAAAATTTGTCTACTACTGTTTGACTTGTCAGAAGATCAAAATCGAACATTAGAAGCCATCCGGGGCTATTGCAAAGTTTGGACGTGCCAACATGGAAGTAGGATAGTATATCTATGGGTTTCATTATGGGATTGCCGATGACACCTAGGAATCATAATGCCATTTGGGTTATAGTTGATCGTCTAACCAAGTCCGCCCATTTCTTGCCTTTTCGAGCTGATTATACAATGGAACAATTTGCTCACCTATATGTGAAAGAGATCATCAGATTACATGGAGTGCCAGAAAGCATTATCTCTGATAGAGATTTGAGATTTACATCAAATTTTTGGAGAGCTTTGCACCGAGCTATGGGTTCGAGGTTGAAATATAGCACAACTTATCATCCACAAACCGACAGCCAGACCGAGAGGACTATCCAGACTTTGGAAGATATGTTGAGAGCTTGTGCTATTGAGTTGAAGGGAAGTTGGGACAATCATTTACCATTAGCCGAATTTGCTTATAATGACAGCTATCATTCAAGCATTCAGATGGTGCCTTATGAGGAATTATATGGCAGGAAGTGTAGATCGCCATTGTGTTGGACAGAGTTAAGTGAAAGGACGATTATAGGCCCGGATTTTGTGGATCAAACCACAAAGAAAATTGAAATGATTAAGAAGAAGTTATTGGCGGCTCAAAGTAGGCAGAAGAGTTATGCAGATCAATGACGACGACCCTTGGAATTTCAGGTTGGCGATCATGTGTTTATACGTAATGACAGGCATTGGAAGATCTATTAAAGCCAAGAAATTGAGTCCAAGATACATGGGTCTATATGAGATTCTTGTAAAAGTAGGTGAAGTAGCATATCAAATTGCCTTGCCACCATAGTTGATGGGAGTTCATGATGTGTTTCATGTGTCGCAAAAACTGAATATATAGAAAAGAATTTATTATCATTGTTTGTTTCAAGCTGGTTGAAATTGAGTCCAAGATACAAGGGTCTTGATTATGGGCATTCAAGCAATAATGTTAAAATCACAACAAAAACTGAATATATAGAAAAGGAAATCCTTTCAACCAGCTTGAAACAAACAATAATAATAACTTATGAGGAACTTCATCCCATTCTAATAGAGAGTAGAATAACAATATATCACGTAATCATGCATTTTCCTTTACTAGAATCAATGCAAGGCGCCATCAAGCCATCCATCGACGGTTCGATCTACGAGGTTTTGTTCCTTTTATCGGTCACCCAAGCAGGTACTTCATCGCCCAAAGCAACCCATATGTTTGGCCCCATGTGTGAAATCATTTCCATATAATCTTTGGGTTTAATCTGTCAAAATTAATAACCTTCATTGCATTTAACAGAGTTAGTTACATAATTTAATTTGTTAATTTGTTTATTTGTAACTACTAGTTCAATTGTAAATGCTTTAGTTACTCATTTTAAAAAAACAGATTACATAATCTTGTCGAAAATAGTCCTTGGAAGAGCAAGAACAGTCAGCTATTGGACGAAAATTAAGCAATTCATCCCAAATAATTTTGACCTTAGTGAAATAATCTGATACAGAGAGATCACCTTGTCGAATTTGAAAGAGCTCATCCTGTAATTCTGCAACTCGGAGCGCATTACTCTGGCTGAAACGTTCCTTCAAATCATTCCAAACATCCATTGCTCGATTGACCAAATCACACTCTGAGCTATGGAAGGAGATATTGAACGAAAAATCCAAGTCAGAACCATAGTATTACATCGCTGCCATGCCGGAAACAGACGATCGGTGACAGCTGGAGGTTTCAGAGAACCATCAGTGAGAAAACAATACAGATATGAAATGTATGACTGAGAGCACAACACAATTGCTTTGGCTCGTTCTGTATTTATATTGAACTCAATACAATATTCTAGAATACAATCAGAGAATCTTTACAATTGCCAATCATAACAAACCCTTTGATCTAGTGACACGTGTACACGAAATCCAAAGGGAAATGATACAGGGAATAATGCCGTTATACAGAAATGCTAATCGCTAATTAATTCTCTAACATTCCCCCTCAAACGAGAGGAAGTGACTAGGAACCCGAGTTTGTCTCTAAAAAATTTGAATTGAGACTGTGACAAAGGTTTGGTAAAACAATATGCAATTTGCATAGAAGAAGGAATATAACGAATATCAATCAGTCCTGATGTAACTAGATCTTGAATGAAATGCACGTCAACTTCAATATGCTTGCTTCTAGCATGTTGTATTGGATTAGCAGCTAGAGATTTTGTGCTAAGATTATCACACCACATGATTGAGGGTCGTTTAATGAACAATCCTATCTCAGCTAACAAAGAAACCAGCCATTTAATTTCTGCAGAACCATCAGAGAGTGACCAGTATTTAGATTATGTACTGGACCTAGAGACAACTTTTTGCTTTCTTAAGGATCAAGAGACCAAATTGTTCCCCAAGAATACACACATACCAGCCATAGACCGTCTATCATCCAAGTCGCAGGCCCAATCAGCATCCGTATAAGCAATGAGTTGTGGATTACTGAAGGGCTTAATACACAATCCTAAATTGTAAGTTCCTTTAAGGTACCGAAAAACTCTCTTAACTGTCTGAAAGTGAATTGTTCTAGGGTGAGACAAGAATTGACTAAGTTTGTTTACTGCAAAACATATGTCTGGGCGAGTGGTAGTCAGGTATTGTAAGGAGCCTATGGCTCTTCTATACTCAGTGGGATTACTCAGGAGTTCTCCATCATTGGAAGATATCATACGACCAGTTACCATAGGTGTGGTAACTGGTGCACAGTCACTCAGGCCAAAATTTTTCAACAAATCCACTACATATTTGGCCTAATTTAAGTAGAGGCCAGATTTATCTCTGCAAACTTCCAAATCCATAAAGTAATACAAAGGCCCCAAATCCTTCAACGAGAAAGTTTGATTCAACCTCTCAACAAAATTATTCACAAACATAGAGTCATTTCCAGTCACCAGTATATCATCGACATATATAAGTATGAACACAGTCAAGCCACGGGTCTGAAGCATAAATAAAGAAATGTCGCTTCTTAAATTACGAAAACCCCAGTCAAGGAGAGTGAAACGTAACCTGTCGAACCACGCCCTGGGTGCTTGACCCAGACCGTAGATAGCCTTGACCAGCTTGCAGACGTGATTCGGGTATCTCTGATCTATAAAACCTTTAGGCTAAGGCATATGAACTTCTTCTTGGAGAAAACTGTTGAGAAACGCATTATTAACATCCAGTTGCCGAATCTCCCACTTGAAAGTGACGACAATCGAGAGAATGACTCGGATTGTGGTGTATTTGACAACTGGGCTGAACGTCTCAGTGAAATCAATTCCGGGAATTTGTTGGAATCCCTTTGCAACCAATCTCGCTTTGTGCTTCAAAATTGACCCATCTGGCCGAAACTTGGTCTTGAATACCCATTTATTGTCGATTAGCTTCTGGTTGTCAAAAGGTACCAGCTCCCAAGTCCAATTTCAAAGCAAAGCTTGGATTTCGTTGGACAACGCGGCTTGCCATACGGAGGAGGAGAGTGCATCGCGAGTTGTACCAGGTTTTGAGCTAATATCCACTGTGGCTGAGTATATCCAACAAATTGATATTTGAGCCTCTTTATTCTGTCCTTGGCCCTACTAGTCATGGCATGTTCATTAATGGGCCTTGTTATCATCGGACTAGTAACCTCAACAGGTGCTATTGGACTTGGACCCTCAAGCGAGCTGGACACAGAGTCAAAGACAGAGTCAGAGTCACCATGGACCAAAGACATATGGTCAAGTTCCTTTTAACTTCACTGGGACTCATTTTCACCGGAATTGACAACGGCATCTTCCAGAGTAGATGTTCCATCATTGTGACTTGTTTGAATTATCAGCGGAACTGAATGTAGCTGTTCGTGAGTTCTGGAATGTACTGCGGATTCCATGAATCCTGTCCTAAAAGGAAAATTACTGGAATCAAATACAACATGATGGGATATAATAACTTTACCATTTTCTTTCAAACACCGGTAGCCTTTCTGTTGTGAGGCTAGTCCAATATAGACACATTTCTCGCTATGAAACTGGAACTTGTGTTCATTATAAGGTTTGAGACACGGATAACATGCATAGCCGAAAGGTTGGAGCTCATGATACTGTGGCTATGTTTGCTTCAGACGAAACAGGGGTGCGTCTCCCTTTAACACCGGTGTTGGTAGGCGATTGATCAAAAAAATTGATTGTTGAAAAGTGTCGACCCAGTATTTAAGTGGCATTCCAAAGTGGGCAAGCAAAGTTAACCCCATTTCGACGACATGACGGTGTTTTCGCTCTACTCATCCATTTTGCGCTGAGGTGTATGGGCATGTTAGTCGAACACTGATGCCAGCCTCTTGTGCCATAGATTCAATGGGTTTGTATTAAGTCCCGTTATCACACTGTATCGCCTTAATTTTCAGATCAAATTGGTTCTCTACAAGAGTTTTGAAATTTCGAAAAGCTATTACTACCTCACCCTTATGTCTTAATAGATATAGCCAAGTGAAACGGCTAAAATCATCGATGAAGTGTATGTAAAAGCGATGGCCACCAGTGGAAAGTGTGGGTGAAGGACCCCAAAGATCTATATGTATTAATTCAAGTGGAACAGTAGACTGGGAAACAGAGACTGGAAATTGCAGAAATTTGGACTTACCTAATTGGCAAGTTTCGCATATATGACCATCTGTAATACTAACTGGAATTTTCTTATTACATTTATTCATAATGAGCCTCAAAACTCTAGCACTAGGATGGCCTAGAAGGTGGTGCCACTTGAGATATTCACGTTGAGCCTTGTCATCACTAACGGCCATTAGTGCTCGGGGCTTCATTTCAGGTCTTCCTCCTCTCATCCGATAAATTCCTGCGTTTTGTGTGCCCTGGAGGATCATCTGATTTGTTGTTTGGTCCTTCACATCACAACCCTTGTCAGTAAACTTCACATAGGCTGGGTTATCATGGTTTAGTCTGTTGACACTCAACAATTTCTTAGTAGCCGTGGGTACATAGATAACATCACGAAGAATTAATTCAGAATTAGTGCAAGGGATAGTAGTGGAGCCAATACCTAAGATCGGGCTCTGTGTGCCAGTGCAAGTTGTCCAATGAGACTTACCAGCTGAAACTACCTCCTCAAGTTGATCTGGGTATGGGGTAACATGATAGTTGGCACCACTATCCATGTACCAAGAGGGGTCTGCAACTGAACAAGAATTAGCATAGTAAGCAGAAGGAGATGGATTAACGTGATTGTACCCAGCTTGGTCATCACGATAATAGCAAGTGGCGATAGTGTGGCCCGGACGTTGACAATGAATACAGAATGGGCTACCTCCACTAAGGCCGCCACTGCCACCACGTGACTGTCCACCCTGCCTTTGGAATTTCAAGGACTGTAACTATTATTTGAATTATTGCGCCAGGGACGATTTGCTCCTGTATCAGCAGGTGATTCAGTGCGTTGAGCCACGTTGATGGTAGGTTGAATACTCAGATGGGCAAAATGATTCAGCTGAGTGAGCCTGGTTTCAAAAGACAGTAAGGCCGATTGTGCTTCCACCCAGGTCAAATCAGGTTTGTCAACCAACTTCACTACAATCGCATTGTAGTCAGCATCTAAGCCATTCAGCGTATGAAGAATGAGATCATCTGTTGCAATTTGGGATCCAGCCAAAACGAGCTCATCAGAGAGGCTCTTCATCTTGTTCAAATACTCCTCCATCTTCAGGGAGTTTTTTCGGGTGTTGTGTAGGTCATTTTTTATCACCATGACATGTGCCTTGGTTGACGCACACGTAAGATCGAGTGCACTATTCCAGAGATCTCTTGCCGACTAACAATGGAGGAGCTGGGCTCCCACATCTTGGGTCATCGTGTTGCGCAGCCACCCAACTAAGAGACAATCGACAGAGAACAGAGAACCAGTCTTTATATGCTGGAGCTGCCTATAGCACCTGAGATAGTCTTTGAAGGAGCACAGACTGAGCCATCGATATGACCTTCAAGACAATTTCCTTCAATGAGAGGAAGGACGATGGACTCCTAAACCAAGAAATTCGAGCGATCCAGCTTGATCGTGGTAGTTTGGCTGGAGGAATTAAACAGAGTGTATGAACGAGAGATTCTGAAGTTGCCGGAGGTGGCAGACGCAGAGTTGGAAGTGCTAGACATGATTTCCTCTGATACCAAGTGAGAAAACAATACAGATATGAAATGTATGACTGAGAGCACAGCACAATTGCTCTGGCTCGTTCTGTATTTATATTGAACTCAATACAATATTCTAGAATACAATCAGAGAATCTTTACAATTGCCAATCATAACAAACCCTATGATCTAGTGACACGTGTACACAAAATCAAAAGGGAAATGATACAGGGAATAATGCCGTTATACAGAAATGCTAATCGCTAATTACATTTTCTAACACCATCAACGAACAGCTGCTTGTTCTTGCTCATTAGAGCAATCATCATAGCTCGTGCCCAATGGTGATAATTGGTACCAGTCAAAGGAGAAGACACAAGCACCAACGATGGATTTTCGTTTGGGTGCATGAAATAGCAACTTGAAGGATCTTGAGTAGTTGCCAACGGCGAGACGATAGAAGAAGAGTTATCAGTAGCCATCATGACGACAGATCGAAGAAATTTCAGATCAAAGAATCTATGGACGGAAATCACAAGGTAGCTGGAGAAATCCAAAATGAAACTAGAAGAGGAAAACTCGACGGATCAAAGGAAAGGAACCAAATCAAAGAAATCAAAAACCAAATCAGATGTTGCAACACCGACCTGAGATCGAATAGAAATCAGATCTGGAACAAAGTTACCAAGAGAGACTTGATGTGTTCAAATCTAAAGAGAAAAGGAAGAAAAGAAGCGGAAGTGTTTAGGGAAAAGAGCTCTAATGCCATAATAGGAAATTGACCAGAGAGGGAAAGAAAACTGAAGAAAAAGTGTACTCAATTACTTAGCCTTTTAATCTGTACAGCAGCTCCTATATATAGGAGTAAACAATTACAATGAAACTAAAATGAGGTTACTCAACTCAAATCAATGAGGTACTAAAGCAATCTTTAACTTTTTAAAGGAATGAAATTTTCCGAGCACCATTTTTATTTGAATTGATGTCTTGCAACAAATACCTCCAGCAAAAAGTTGTTACTACCATGTTGCTGCAATCATGATTATTACAACCAAAACGCATTTGCAGTCCTTGAGTTTCTCATGTAGGATTCTCACCATAAGCGCGGAAGCGTATCAAACCGCTTCTTTTCTTTACGATGTAGAAAAAGATGAACCTTCATCGTTTTGATTACCTAGAAAGATGAGCGATCTAAAAACCTCTTCTCGAATAGTCCAAGTCACGAACAGTCCAAGTCCGCTCTATGATCGATCTTCCAGACTATCTCTTGAGGGGGATATGATGGTTGTGTGGGAAACCGTTCAGATGTTGAACGTCTGCCTCTAGGGATTTATTTCTGATGAGAGCCTCCTTGTGAATTAGGTTTCTCAATGGGTGAAAGTAGGTATATATACTACTACACCAAGACCTAACCCTAAACCCTAAGGGCCATAGGGCTCTTGGGCTGTAGTCTCACTTAAGCCCAATTGGGTTTAAGTGACCAAAGAGCATATATTCCAACAATCTCCCACTTGCTCTTTGAGATACAAAACTTGAGCTTGTAAACCCAAGACCATGTAGCCCTTAAGCCATCATCATCTGATAATTTACCTCATCCCTTGTTTCGAGCTAGCACGGGATCTATCATTTGTCATTTATCGAGGCTCATGATAATCTGTGAAGATTATCTAGTTCGGTGCTACTCCACTAAAAGCCCGAATGTGAACTCCAAGATTAATGACAATTATAACACGAATATGCATTACCCTTTTATAGAATGTCTATAATTTGATTGATTAGTTTTCTGTAACTCAACCAATTATTTATTCCCTTGACTATGATAGTTTCTCTAATGGATTACATGCACTGGCCAGTGTCTTCAATATCCAAGTACTGAAACATATCAAGTGGACATTTCCTATAAATTCCATGTTGTTTATCTCATAAACACCGATAACCAAAAAGTCTCAATCCCAAAATACCAAGTTATTGGCCGTCATATAGATCAAACCTCACTTTGTTGGTAAATCAAAGAATGAAAACTATTCGATTACCTATTTAAAATAAACTCAGGATTAAGAGCAACTACATGACCATAGTTATTTGGAGATTTGATTCCTTATGACAGAAAGAGCAACCTTAATCAAATCTCTCCTTGATCCATTCAATGTAAGTATTAACTCATACCAATATTTTATAATGATTCGGACAAAACCATTTCATAAAATATTGCAGCCTAAATAAAGTGCCCAACTTAATTTAATAGCTGTGAAGCTATTCATCAATTGTGAGTACCTATGACCATGTCCTCCATGAACGTATCCATATGATCATATACTCCACAATTGATCCGGACCTTTAAGTCTGTAAATAGTGTGCGAAATTTAAATGAAAAAACACCTCATTTATACCATTCAGAAAAAATGCAATGTCATAATGTCTTGCTCATAAACCACAAAATAACGAAATGAAATAACAACTATCTAAAGCTATAGCAAATCTGGAATCCTCCTAAGACCCATAGATGTAACATGCCTCTCGAACACACGTTCAGGCAAACTCTTAGTAAAAGGGTCAGCAAGGTTCTCTTCTGATGCTATCTTTGCTACAAAAGTATCTCATCTTTCAACTATTTCTCGGATCAAGTGATACTTTCTTTGTATGTGTTTTTGTCTCTTGTGAAACCTTGGTTCCTTGGACTGTGCTTTTGCGCCCCCACCGTTGTCACGAAAAGTGTGATAGGACAATCAACACTGGAATCACCTGAAGGTCCATTAGGAACTTCTTTAACCATGCAGCTTCCTTTGCAGCCTCTAAAGCAGCTACATACTCAGCCTCTGTGGCAGAGTCAACCACACATGATTGTTTTACACTTCTCCAACAAACAACACCTTCATTAAAGGTGTACATATATCCCGAGGTGGATTTACTTGAGTCAATATCTCCTTGGAAATCTGAATCCGTATAACCAATGGTTTCAAGACTCCCACTAGAATAAACCAACATATAATCTCTCGTTCTCCGTAGGTACTTGAGTATATGTTTGACCGCTATCCAGTGTTCCTCTCCAGGATTAGATTGGTACTGGCTTACTACTCCTACTGCATAGCAGATATCTGGTCTGGTACAAAGCATAGCATACATGAGACTACCTACCACTGATGCATAAGGTATCCTACTCATGCGTTCTCTCTGCTCAAGAGTCTTAGGAGATTGCTCCTTAGAGAGATGAATCCCATGCCTGAAGGGTATCATTCCCCTCTTGGAATTCTCCATGCTAAACCTGGCAAGTATTTTGTCGATGTATTTAGCCTGGGATAATGCCAAAACCCTATTCTTCCGGTCTCGCAAGAGTTTAATACCAAGAATATAATTGGCTTCCCCCAGGTCCTTCATAGCAAAATTCTTGCTCAGCCAGGTCTTTATGCCTAATAATACCTCTGTATCATTTCCGATAAGGAGTATATCATCCACATAAAGTACCGGAAAGGATCTTTGCGTCACCTTGGATCCTTTTATACACACACGGCTCATCAGGACTTTTCTCAAAACCATAAGACTTAATGGCTTGATCAAATCTGATGTTCCATGATCTGGACGCTTGCTTAAGTCCATAAATAAACCTTTGCAACTTGCATACCATATGTTCTTGTCCTTTGGCTATAAACCCTTTTGGTTGCTGCATATAGATTTCCTCTTCTAAATTTCCATTTAGAAAAGCAGTTTTGACATCCATTTGCCAAATCTCATAATCAAGATTTGTCTTTAACAATAAGAGAATCCGGATGGACTTAAGCATGGCAACCGGCGAAAAGGTTTCTTCATAATCCACATGTTCTATTTGGGAGTACCCTTTTGCCACCAATCTAGCTTTGAAGGTTTCAACCTTCCCGTCCGATCCTCTCTTTCTCTTGTAAATCCACTTGCACCCAATGAGTCTTACCCCTTCAGGTGCATCTACAAGAGACTAAACTGAGTTGGAATACATAGAATCCATTTCATGATTCATAGACTCAAGCCATTCCTAAGCATCAACATCTCCTAGTGCCTCGTCATAGCTTGTGGGATCATCATCTTCATCAATGATGACATCCTGATTTGACTCACTCAACAAGAGAAATCTTGTAGGTTTACGAATCAATCTCCTACTACGACTTTGTCTCACTTGATGTTGTGCATCTACAAAGGTGGTCCATATTTTGTGGGTTAACAATTTCTTGATGAGGACCCTCATTAGGTGGATTAACCAATTCGTGATTTTGTTCTTCCATACGTTCATCATTATGCTGAACTTCTGGTTCTATTTCTAGTTCCTGTGTTTGTTCAGGTATGTTTTCCATATTTTCCCCTCTTTGAACAACCACATGAATAAATGTTGGAACCGCCGGAGGAGGTGGCGGTGAAACTTGATCTGAGACTAGCTCATCAAGAATAACCTTACTTCTTGGCTTATGATTTGCCATATAGTCCTCCTCTAAGAAAGTTGCGTGTGTGCTCACTATGACCTTCTTATCTTTTGGACTATAAAACAACCAACCTTTGGTTCCTTTAGGATAGCCTATAAACATGCATACTTCAGTACGCTAGTCCATCTTATCTTGTTTTTGTTGCAAGACATGTGCCGGAGCACCCCAAATCCAAATATGTTTCATGGTGGGCTTACACCCTTTCCACAATTCTATTGGTGTCTTTGAAACCGACTTGGACGGTGCTAAGTTAAATATATACATAGCAGTTTCTAAGGCATATCCCCGAATGAATCGAAAAGATGAATAATCGAGCATAGATCTTGTCATTTCTAAAAGGGTTCTATTTCTCCTTTCAAAGAACTCCATTCTCAATTGGGGTGTCCTTGGAGAGGATAATTGTGAAACTATCCCCTCTTTGATCGTAGTAAGACCTGAACTCTCCGAGATAGGTATTCTCCCCTCGATCGATCGAAGGGTCTTAATTTGAACACCAAGATGCTTTTACGCCTCGCCTTGAACTCTTGGAATTTTCCAAAAGCTTCGGACTTGTGACGCATCAAGTACACATGTCCAAATCTAGAGTAATCATCGTAAATGTGATGAAATCATCGATACCCTCCTCGGCTTGGACATTTATTGGTCCACATACATCGGTATGTACCAATTCCAAATTGAAGTGTGGCACGTTTTCCTTGGCCTTGAAGGATCTCTTTGTCATTTTACCTTCTAAACAAGATTCACATACTCGGTATCGGTTCAAAGTTCGGGGATTTTAAAATCCCACTTTTGACCAAACCTTGTATCTGTTAGAGTTAATATGACCTAATCTCAAATGTCAAAGATAAGTTTCATTGGAAATTTTTCTTTTCTTTGATTAATTATTATGCTCAACATCTCTTAATTCAACATGATTAATTTCACAGGAACATGATTAAGGAAATAAAGACTATTAATCATTACACCGTAACAAATAAAAGAAGATTTGCTTCTTATTGAAACCGAGGAATTAAACTGAATCAAAACCATGTTTTTCCAAACAACTAACGAAAATTAAATTCCTCTTAAATTCTCGGAATAAATAAACAATCTTCTAAAACCAAAGTTCTGCAATTATCAAAAGATAAAATAACTTGTCCCACTTTGCTAGTGCAGACACAAGCTCCCCAGTTCCAAGCTTCAAAACTCTTTGTCCTTCACTTAAAATCAAGCTATGTTTGAACCACTGCATAGAGTAACAAACATGGTTAGTGGCTCCTAAATCAACGATCCATTTTTCATCGTACTTCTCCACTAAACAAGCCTCAATCACATGTAAATTATCCATACCTGGTTGATTCATCCGTGGGCAATTTTTCTTCCAATGCCCCTTTTGTCCGCACTTGAAGCACTTGCTTTTTGGCTGCTTCATTGCAACTATTTTGGCAACCGGAATGCCTGATTTCTTCTTTTTCTTGTTCTTGTTCTTTCCCTTGGGTTTCCCCTTAGGTTTCACAGAACTTTCACTAGCAAATAATGCACTGCCCTGCTTGACTAGAGACTGTTCAGCACTCTCAAGCTCGTGATTCAGTTGAGTAAGGTCAAGATGCATCTTATTCATATTATAATTCATCTTGAATTGATTGAAGTATTCAGGTAGTGATTGTAAGAGAAGGTCAACTTTTAAATCTTGTTCAAATTTGACACCATGGTCATCAGCCCTCTTGAAGTTTGCTATCTTTGTTAGACAATGATCCCGCACATTTCCTCCAGACATCACTGTCTTGGTGACTGAATTCAGCGCATTTTGCCTAGCAGAGCTGCTAGACGTAGCAAACATGCCATCAAGAGTCTGGAGCATTGTTGCTCCACTCTCAATCATGCTTACTTGCTCTGAAGGTGATTGCGAGATCAAGCTAAAATATAGCAATGAACCGCTACATTCGCCTTCTCCCATTTTTCCTTCTCTTGCTGAAATTTAGTCTGGATTGCCACAGACGCATCTGCAGCAGGCTGCGCTGGCATAGGGGCAGTTATAACAAAGTTGAGCTTTTCATATTGAAGAACAATATCCAAATTTGTTTTCCATTGTTTGTAGTTTGTACCATCCATAGGTTTTTGGCTTAAGATGGTAGCTAAAGGATTGAAAGACATTTTTCTGAAAATAAAGAGAAAAAAAAATCACACTAATTACAAACTATAATTAACAACAAACAAATATTGCGCTAGTAGATTCTAATAACTACTATTCGTTTATTGTTTAACAATCCATTAGTTATCTTTACAAGGCTTACGATGGGCAATATACTTGTAAAACTAATATTGTTATTTTGGGCCTTCGGTTCCATTGCGAGCCTCGATGGGAGGGTTAACAATTTTACCAAAGTTGAATGTTTTTAACCATTGTTTACTTTCAAAATTATCTTTAGTGTCTAAGTGTTGCCGACGATGGGCCGTATAAAACTTTACTAAAATTTTGAAAATATTAGAGTTTAATCTAGCGAAATCCGATTATCCTTATCCGATGGGGCTTCAAATGATAACCATTTCACTAATAAAACCCACAATTAGGGCCCGTAGGTTTTAAAATTAATTGCTTAATTTAAAACCTTCACCCATTCAATAATTTTTAAAATAAGAATTTTCAATTTCCAAGAATTGTTCAATCTAGAGTAATTTTAAATCAATCTCAAATATACAATTCTCTTAGGCAATTTTCTGGATTATTTTGTCTAGATTTTAATTGCATAATTAATTAATCCAATTATTAATCTAGATTTTAATATAAAATCATAATAATTTATAATTAATTTAGTGGATAACCTAAATAATCTTGCAAAATAACTATTATACTAGTCGAATCAAGACATAATAGCTACTATGCAGTAATGACATGTGATTATGCATCAAATATGGCATCTTTCTTATTCTATATGACATGTTATTTCTAAAATCATGTTAATCGCACATTTAATTCATCAATTCAATAAAAGCATTTAAAAAATTAAACAAATAACTTTAATCCATGGCTTTCTTATTTAAAAAATAAAATAAAATTACAACTTTGGAATTTCTCTTTTGTCCAGTCTCTTAGGATCTGTCTCAAGCCCCTTTAGGATATTCATGGGCCGTAAAAACCCAAAGACCCACTTTTGGCGAGAAAACCCTAGGATGCAAAAGAGGAACCCTAGCCGTCAGAACTGTCGCGCCGTCATCCAAACTCATCTCAGCACAAAAATCCAGGGGAAGGACCGCCACAAAGAGTCGATCACATGGCCGTCAGAACCACCCCGAAAGGTGGCCCCACGCGCCCTCACACGCCACTTCTTTTCAGGCGCGTGAAGCCCAGTTTCAGGGATTGTGGCGGCGCGTGGGGGCGCGTCCCTGCTCCTCTGGGAATGGTTCAACTCCCACTTTGTTCGTCTTTCTGTCCTCTTTCCAACCATATATGGTTTGTCCAAATCCAAGGTCCAGAAGTCCATGAAACGTGTCGTACAGCGTCGAATGTTCATATTCTTGAAGTTTCTTGATCTCGAACTTTTACAGAAATTTGAAAATTTACATAGAAATTGCGAAAAACATAAGAACAAGCAAGGAGGAAACCTAATCATATGGGATTAGCCTCCTTGTTACAAATCAAGAAATACACGAGAAAATCTAACCATGGATTAAAGCGATGAACCGATTAAAATTAAAACTAATATTAAATCTAAATTATAAACGAATAATACTCATGAAATCAATAACAAATATATAAATAGATGCCATATTTTTCAAAAAACAATATTTTGAAAAATCTAAGATTTGAAAAAAATCTGAGATTTGATCTCATAAACTAAATCAAAACTGGTTCTTTTCCTCATCGCCAACCGGCTCTAATGCCAATTGTAGGATTCTTACCATAAGCGCGGAAGCGTATCGAATCGAGACGATGTAGAAAAAGATGAACCTTCATCGTTTTGATTACCTGGAAAGATGAGCGATCTAAAAGCCTCTTCTCGAACAGTCCAAGTCACGAACAATCCAAATCCGCTCTATGATCGATCTTCCGGACTATCTCTCGAGGGGATAGGATGGTTGTGTGAAGGGCAACCGTTCGGATGATGAACGTCTCGCCTCTAGGGATTTATTTACGATGAGAGCCTCCTTGTGAATTAGGTTTCTCAATGGGTGAAAGTAGGTATATATACTACTACACCAAGACCTAACCCTAAACCCTAAGGGTCATAGGGCTCTTGGGCTGTAGTCTCACTTAAGCCCAATTGAGTTTAAGTGACCAAAAAGCATATATTCCAACATCTCAATCAACTCCACCTTGACCACAACATGATAGCTGGCCCCGAGTAATACACTTCAACACCACTGTAAACCCAAGACCCTACCCATGATCAGCTCAAGTCAATAAAGCACGATCACACAATCACCAAACCACCAAAACTCAAAGCCCCAAATATATTTAAAACAAAACGATGCTGTCACAAGTTGGAAACAAGCAACATTACGAACCAGATATGGTGCCTATCCCTTGGATAGGTACCATTTAATGTTAATAAAATTTATTTAATGTTAATAAAATTCATTTAATATTAATAAAATGTTAAAAATCTATTATATCCTAAAAGAAATGAAATGAGTTTAATTTTTATTTTTATAAAAAGAGTTTAATGGATATCAACGTTGATACTTAATAATATAAATCCAACAACTTGATGATATATTTGTTAATTAAATGATTTATTGATTATATGAATATGAGACTTGTTGGAAAAAAATAACTTAGGAGGCTTGAGGAAGGACAATTTAATAATAGGTTAAGGAGCAATTGAGCCTACGAAAGTCCCATATCCATATAAGTAATAAATCATTTAATTAACAAATATAACATCAAGTTGCTTTGATTTATATTATTAAGTATCAACGTTGATATCTATTAAGCTATTTTTATAAAAATAAAAATTAAACTCATTTCATTTCTTTCAGGATTTTTTAGATTTTTTAAATTTTATTAACATTAAATGAATTTTTTAACTCACATAAATTTCTTCTAAAATAAAAATAAATCATATAATTTTTTTTGTTTAATTAAAACTTTTTTTTTTTATTTTAGCAAATTATAATTTTGAAAAAATTGAAGAATGAGTAATTTTTGTCCATAGATATCCATACAAGTAGTTTTGAATAATAACAATTGAGAAAAAAAAATTATTTAATTGAGCTGAGCGCTCATTTTTAAAAGTTTGTTGGTATTTTTGGTCTACTTTATAGTTAATTGTGTTGGACGCTCCTCAACCAAATCATAGTTAATTATTGGCCAAATTGCACCTTAACCCTATTATAATTTTTTTTTTTGCCTTCGATAGTATTATAATTATAGTATAAATAGTAGTATAATGTAATAAAGCTATAATATATAGTACTACAAGTCGCTAACCCAAATGCTCCTCCCAAGTCCCAACCCCAGTCTCGCTATCGCTCAGGTGCCCCAAAGTCGCAGAGCCGCCGTGTCTCTATCTCTCGCTCTCACGGGCTCACTCGTGTTCGGTTTCCTCTATATTTTTCTTTCATCACCGATCACCGACTGTGCCTCAGTCTCTACTTCATCCCTCCGCTACTCATTGGGGCTGGCAATAATGGAGAACGACACGCCAATTTTTCCCCAAGAAATCATCACAAGTATTCTGGTACGATTTCCGGTAAAATCCCTAATCCGATTTCAATGTGTTTGTAAAGATTGGAAAAATCTGTTCAGAACCCCATCCTTCATTGCTGAACACCTCCACCATTCCACTCGGCAAAACCCTTTACTTATTGTCGATAGTATTATCTCTGAAGGTAATCCTTGGCACTTATATTTGCTTAATCGTGAGATGCAAATCCATGAATTTCAGAACACACATATTATTGATCTCTTAATGCCGGGGTGGGTCTATTCCAGTAATGGCTTGTTCTGTGTGGACCTCGACAATAAATCTCAAAATTCCCTTTTGCT
Source organism: Acacia melanoxylon (assembly GCA_019022615.1). Lineage (NCBI taxonomy): Eukaryota > Viridiplantae > Streptophyta > Magnoliopsida > Fabales > Fabaceae > Acacia > Acacia melanoxylon. Next base: position 8,631,140 of record JAFJYJ010000020.1, on the reverse strand, counting down.
ATGGAATCCCACTATTAGAGTGGTTAGACAAGTGCCAAAATCTCTTAACAATTATGAGTATGGGTGTTTTTCCGTAGGATTTGGGTTCAGCCCAATCATTAATGATTACAAGATTGTTAAACTTTTTTTGTCCGGATGTTTCATTGTTCAAGGGGAAGTTTATTCCTTAAGGACGGGGTTATGGAGAAAAGTTGACGTTGGGAACTTAGAGGGTGTATATGGTCTCAGTGTCGGCGGTTTCCCTTGTAATGGAGCTATCTTTTGGATTGGACAAAAGGAAGATGTGGAGGGGTACAACAAAAGTCGTCTTGATTTGATAGTTTCATTTGATATAGCAAAGGAAGTGTTCACATTGACACCTTTTCCTCCTAAGACTCCTCGCCAAGGATGTTACAATACGCTTGCTTGCTATGAGAACAAACTAGCTATATTTTTTCCCAGTGACATTGAAAATTCTGAATCATATGTGATTGATTTGTGGGTGTTGGAGGAGTGTGCAGATCCATCCAAGGGGAGATGGAGCTGGGCTAAAATATATACTAGCAAACCCAATCCATACCGCTGTATCATTTGTCCAAAGATTATTTGGAGAAATGAAATTGTCTGCTTAGCGAAAGCATTACCTCTAGACCGAATTGAAGCTGAAGAAGAGGATTACGAAGGAAAGGTTGTTTTGTGCAATCTCACTATTGATGAGTTCAACTTTTTTGATATCCCAATATGTAGATATGGTCCTAGGATTTTGGAGTATATGGAAAGCCTTGAGCTACTTGACAACATCCATGTTTGAAAAATGCTAATATTTAATACCAAATGTTTCTTGCCATATTTGACCTTTTATAAATTCTAGTGGCTTAGTTTTATGTAATTCAATCTCTGGTTTGTGGATTATTTGGGAAAAGCCAATCGCACCGGTTTTATATATATTGGAGGGCCTTGATTTACTCTTACATCAAGTATTTACTCTATTTAAGTAAATTCTTCTTTTTTGTTTTTGGAAATGAAACCACACACATATTGGTCGATATCACTATCCTCAAGTTGAGTTGGTTCTTTGCTGTATGTGTGTGTATATTTTTTCTTTGTTGTTGTGAGTCATCTTTGTATCAATGGCTCCATTTCCAATATTAGTAAATCTAAAGTGACAATGCATGGAAGGAAGGCTAGCAGCTGAATTCTAGGATTTGCCTGATTGGATAAAATGGGTATTAGAGTAATTGATTGAATATTTCCTCCCTGATTCCTATTATGGTCATGTTGGACAAGAAGGTGATAATAAGTTATCGTACAACAATAAAAACAACAGGCCTTACACTACTAGAAAAAAATAAAATAGCGACGGAATTTGCGACGGAAATTTGTCCGTCGCAAATTCATGTCAATTTACGACGGAATAAAGATTCCGTCGCAAAATAATGAAATTTGCGACGGACACAACAATCCGTCGCAAAAAAACCGACGGATTTTGTCTCCGTCGCTAACTTTCGACCAAAAAGGCTTCTTTTTGCGACGGATTGGAATCCGTCGCTAAAATCAGCGACGGATTACTTCTCCGTCGCTAACTGGCGGCCAAAAAGACCACCAAGTATTTCTTTTAGTGACGGATTTTGTATCTGTCGCTAACTGGCGGCCAAAAAGGCCGCCAGTTGTTTTCTTTTTGCGACGGATTATAAACCGTAGCTAAAAGCTGCGACAGATATATTATCCGTCGCTAACTGGCAGCCAAAAAGGCCGCCAGTTTTTTTCTTTTAGCGACGGATTATACATCCGTCGCTGAAAGAATTTTTCTTTTTGCGACGGAATATATTTTCCGTCACAAAAAGCGGATTTGCGACTAGAACTTCAAAATCCTTTAATTTGATCTTCTCTTCCCCCGCTCGTCGTTCTCGCGCCAAATGAAGCCCGAAGCTCCTACTGCCGCCCCTCGCCGCTCGTCGCCGCCCTAGCTCGTCGGCCCCCCGGTCCGCCCCCGTTCCCCGGCTCGCGCCCCTCCTCAACTAGCCCTCCCCGGCTCCCCTCCGGTCAACCCCGCCCCCGCTCCTTTTCCGGTCCACCCCGCCCCCCCCCTCCCTCCCCCCAAACCACCACCCACCTGACCCCGCCTCCGCCGCCCCCACTCCCTACCCCCACTCCGCGACCCAGCCCCCAGCCCCACCCTCGCTCGTGTCATCCATCGGGTAAAGGTCTCTTCCTATTTTTTTTTTTCACCACATTATTTACTTTATTTGTTATAGAAATTAGTATAGATAAAAATTAAAAAAATTAGTCATCTTTATTACTTATGAATAAATAGGTTATAATTTAACATTATTGTTTATTTAGGTTATAGTTTGGTTAAAAATGAATATCTACTAAGTATTTAGAGGAGCAAAGATAAATATTATTTCAATGTATAGATGATTAATTTTGATTTTTCAAAACAATTTTGGGTACTAATTCATTTGGTGAAGGCAACAGGGGAAATTGTTATGGAAAATTATGTATATGTTTGGTGATTGTAAATTATGCCTAGTTTTGTTCAAGTACATAACTCGTGATTGTGGTCTTTAATTTACAATACTTAGTTCATACGATATTTAATTTTGTGCTCAAGATGATACACTACTAGTTGTTAAGCTGCACATCGGTTGATAGGCTCACCAAGGTAGTTTTAGCACCACCACTTTCTCTTTATTAGTATTGTTAAATTAACTGTATGATATGTTTTTTACTGTTGTAATTAACACCAAAATAAGAATGTTTTCTTCAATGCTTGTATCATTTTTGTCTCTGTGTGTGTGCGCTCTTAGTATGGATTTAAATACTTTAATAAGCACAACCCCTTATTGATTGAGTTAAGTGTTCCTTTTTATGGATTTAAATACTTTAATTTTAAACTTAATTATGGTTGAGTGAATATTTTACATTATACCATAGCTAATTTTATTTGTTATCTATGCTTTTATGACCTTTTTGTTATAGATACATAGATATTTAATGGAAGATGATACATAGTTATTGTTAGAAAATTTTGATTGTAAGAGCTAAATTGATAATAAATATTTGCAAATTTATTAATTTTTGTTTGGAAAGGTAAGTTTGCAACATAAACTCACGCTTAAATGGGAAAGGAGCAAAAAATAGCAATAAACATTAGAAGGCGTAAAAATGAAAAATGATGTGTCAATTATTCAACTAAATATTCTTTTTAAAAATATCTTATAAATATGACTAAAAAAGTATGCATAGAAAAAAAATACTAATTGCACATTAAAATTTCAAATCAACGGTTTTTTTAATTAACTTGATTTGTAAATTGTTAAATTTTATACTAAATACTTATTCTTTGTAGGCCACAAAAATGAGTTAAGATTTTGAATTTTAAATGATATTTTGTAAAAAAAAAAAAAAAGTTTACATGAATAACATTAATGGCATGAATTTGTTGGGAATTTAGAAATTCCAAAATTATAAATACAAAAGATAAAGTTGATTTTGCAGATTATATAAATTTGATTAAGTCTTAGAGTTTCTTTATATGTTAGAAACTCCAAAATACTTATAGTGTTCTATTCTTTATTTGCTTCCTCCACAAGTATGTCCTCATGTTCTGGTGTGCTATCCTCATTCTCTGGTTGCTTGCTTGCTGGGATCTGTTCTTTGTTCGATGCACGTGTTTGTTTTTCACTTCTTTGATTAAGTTGCAATTGGTTGGCATAAGTGGCCAGTTGTATTGGCCACTTATATATATTTGTGGCATGTTGGGATGTTAATTAGCTTAGTAACCGAACTAGCCGGGAAGTATGGAAGACAATCATGATAGGAGTTGGATGTACAATCGTCTAACTGATGGAAGACAACTAAATCAAGCATTCTTGGCGGGTTTGAAAGAGTTCATCAAATTTTCTTTGGCGCATTCAAATAATTCAAGTAAGGCGATCAAAGTGTCCGTGTGTCAAATGTAGGTGTTTAAGATTTAAAGATTCGGAAAGGTCGAATTCATTTGTGTCAAAATGGATTCATGAAGGATTATGAATGTTGGGAATTTCATGGCGAAGTTCGACGGACACCGAGTGGTTATTACGGGGACGTAGTCATCGAGAAAACCTTAATCGATATGAACAGTTGGTTATGGATGCCGCGGGACTGTCCATCGGCAGATATTTTGATCCCGTTACACATGGTGAACCGTCATACATTGGAGACGAGACCGGTACACATACTCAACCATCATACATAAGAGAGGATCCACATCCGGAAGCCGATAGGTTCTATAGAATGCTTCAAGAAGCGCAATGTCTGCTATGGGAAGGTTGCAAACACTTTGAAAGTAGTGAATATTCATCGCTATCGGCTACCCTAACAACACTAAGCTTGAAGACTGATCACCATATGAGTGAGAGGAATTACAACGAAATGATGCAAATCATAAGTAAAGTTGTTCCCAAAGACAATAATTTGCCGAAGGATTTTTACCAAGCAAAAAAAAAGTGAAAGAACTTGGGCTTGGATGTGAAAAAATCATTGCCGCCCCAAAGGATGTATGTTGTATTACAAGGAAGATGCTTGAGTGACCAATTGAAAATTCTGTGGACATGACATATATAAAGTTGTGGGGAAAGGAAGGAAAATGACCCGTCAAGTATTAAGCAAAATGTGGTACTTTCCTCTGGTGCCCAGACTTCAGAGATTGTATGCATCAGAACAAATAGCTGCTCACATGAGATGTCACCGGGAGCATCATAGAGATGAAAACTTTGTGACGCATCCATCCGATGCCGAAGCTTGGCGTAAATTTGACGAGGCGAATCCTTTATTTGCTATGGATCCCCGTAATGTCCGTCTTGGTCTATGTTCGGATGGGTTCGCTCCTTTCAGCAATACGTGCAGCAATTATTCTTGTTGGCCTGTCATTGTGACGCCGTACAACCTCCCACCATCTATGTGCATGCGAAGAGAGTTTTTCTTTCTTAACGCCTTAATCCCCGGGCCATCCAACCCAAAAAGAAGATAGACGTGTACCTCGGGCCTTTGATAAATGAGTTGAAGATGTTGTGGAGTGGGGGGTTGTAACGTATGATATATCATTGAGCCGAATTTCACAATGCGTGCTGCCTTAATGTGGACGATAAATGATTTCCCTGCATATGGGATGTTGAGTGGATGGCAAACGTCGGGAAAGCTTGCATGCCCGGTATGTCTTGAACAGAACATGGGTTTTAGCTTGGAACACAAACAAAGTCTCGTTGGTTTGACAGCACCGGCGATTCCTACCCCGATCATCTCGTTTAGGAGAAATAGAAAAGACTTCACGCGGAATGTTGCCGAACTAGAAGATCAACCTCGTCGTTTAAGTGGCGAAGAAATATGGGACAGGGGTCAAGTATATTCAAAGTGTCGAAGAGGGGGCTGCTTCCAACGCTGAGGGATATGGCGTTGATCATCATTGGAACAAACGTAGCATCTTCTGGGAACTACCCTATTGGAAAGATCAATTGTTAAGACACAACCTTGATGTCATGCATATTGTTGCAATGGGTTAAAGATCTGAAACTCCCGGATGGTTATGCGTCAAACTTAGCAAGATGGTCAAGATGCACGAGGCGAAGTTATCCGGGATGAAGAGTCATGATTGTCATGTTTTTTTCCGAGATTGTTGCCGTGGGCCTTCGAGCACTACCGAAGCATATATGGTCTATTCCGACGAAATTTTCCATGTTCTTCGAGAAATTTGTGCTTCGAGCTGAATGTTGAAAAGTTACGGCACCTGGAGGCGAGCATGCCAATAACCCTATGCAAGTTAGAGATGGTGTTTCCCCCTAGCATGTTTGACTCAATGGAACATTTGCTTGTTCACTTGGCCTACGAAGCAAAGGTAGGAGGTCCTCAACAATATAGGTAGATGTATCTGTTTGAGAGGTAATATATCTTTCTTTCGTGTTGTTATTTCTTTCGCGCACTTTAGTCTATAAATACCCTGTCCATTGTAGGTTTTTACGTACTCTTAAGCATAAAATCAAAAATTCAAGGTATGTTGAAGGATCTATCGCTGAAGCGTATCTAGTCGAAGAGGCCACAAAATTCGCGTCATACTATTATCCCCCTTAAATGATATCAAGATGGAGAGGGGTACCTCGCAACGATGATGGCGGTAATACGAGCGAACGTAAATCAATATTTAATTTTTCAGGCCGAGTCGTGGGAAAACGTAAGAGGTCAACTCTTGAAGGAAGAGATAAGCGAGTAGCCGAGTGGTACATTCTAAACAATTGTGAAGAGGCCGCCCAAGACTTAAAGTAAGATTTCTTTTCCTTTTTATCGTTACGGTAAGTATTAAAGTATTAACTTCATTTTGTTTTTTTACAGCACTTCTCTAATTGGGTCCGATCGGTAAATCCTTCAATGTCGGATTCCCAAGTTGATGAATTCACGAACTCTGAGTTTCCAAAATGGTTTCGATCCTACTTCGTGGAAAATCCATCTGATCCCAATGAAGTTGCGTGAAGTTTATCTTATGGAGCTGCAATTAGTGTTACCCGGTGCAACAAATATGTAATCAATGGGTATCGGTTTTCAACTGTTGAAGCGAACGCAGGTACACTATGTTGCAATTACGGTGTATGTTGTCAAGGTGACCAAGTTGACGGGGTGGAGGGTGACTACTACGGGAAGTTAATTGACATAATTCAGCTGAGTTACCCTTGGGACAAGGTGGTGACACTGTTTAAATGTGAGTGGTTTGATAACAGTCCGCGTGGGACAAAAGTGGACAAACATGGGAATATTGAGATTCACTGGACAAGGAGATATACGGTTGGTTATGACCCATTCATCCTTGCTCAACAGGTGGAACAAGTTTACTATACATTATACCCCACATCTCGCCAAGGGTGGGTGGGAGTTATCAAAACCAAAGCACGGAATATTATACCTAAGTCGAAAGAGTCGGAAGCAAATGACGGCATGAAGGAACCGTTCCAAGCTGATGTGGAACATGTACTGCCCGTAAACATTACCGACGACGATGTACCAAGCAACTGCTTCGATTCTCGCTGCGAGACTTAGAGTTAGTTCCAATCCAAGTTGAGGATGACGAATCGACGATGAGACAGATGTGATTTACTCGATAGTGAATCGAGTTCGACGACTATGAGACTCCGAGGAAGGCGTGCAAGAAGATGTCGAAGAACAGAATCGTCCGATTGATTTGTGTTAGTGCTTTGTTTATGACGATCTCGTTATACCGCATAATCCGTAATCGCTGCGCTATCACAAATAATTCAAGTAAATATCTTATTTTTATATATATTTTGACATAATGTTTGTAAGTGTGCAGAGATAGAGCATCCTGGAGGTCGTTCAGATCGTGGACGTGGTGGTGATCGAGCCCGACCCCGTCCTATCAGAGGGGGTAGGGCAACGCCATCTGCTCCCTTTGTAGGCAGGGGGAGAGGCACTTCCCCAGAGGTTTTGCCACATGAGATGTCAACTTCACCGTCGGTTTATTTGTCCACTTCACCATCGCTTTATACGTCAACGTCTCCGTCTTCCTCCACTGATCCACAACAAGGGAGACACCAGGTTTACTTAACCATTTCTGATTGATTTACATATGTTTAGTTTTCTTTTACCATCTATGTACAAACATATTCAATAGTTCACATTCCTTCCTTCAGGACATTTCGTCACCTCATAGCCAAGTCGACGAAAGAGGTAGTTCCTCTAATACACCAATATGGGGAGAGAAAGATCCTGCGACAGGTAAGCTTTGGATCCGTCCTAACGGCACCGAGGAGTGAGTCATGTGAAGTTACTAATAATGCTATGATTTTTTTACCTTTAGTTTGTATGCTCATATTTGCATCATATCTTTTGTCTTCGATTTATTCCTTATAATCAAAAAAGTGTCATCTCAACCCAAATATTCCGTAATTTCAATCAGCCTTGGGCCACATGGACAGACATTCCTAAGGAGCATGGGACGCTTGGTTCAAGGAGTTTTTGGTAAGTTAAGTGTTTTATAGTTATTAATTTCATACAAACGATTAAGTATTTTTAAAATTTGGAGCACTAATTGTTCGTTATTCATTTTCGGGATATGTTTATGACTTTACCCGAACATCATCAAAATCTGAAAAAAGCTTATAACCATAAGGGAAGCCGGTGGTTGACTGAGAGGTGTTATAAATTGAGAAAGGGTACGGGCAAGCAAGATTGGATTGACCCTGAGGTGGCAATGTAATACCCGGATATTCAATACCCGGATGACCATTAATTATAAATAAATATTCCTTTAAATGTTAAAAGTGAATATGTGATCTCAAATATTGAGCAAAATTACCTTGTTACTTAGGGGGAATTATTGTGAAAATTAGAAAAGAAAAAGAGCTAAAATCCCTGACAAAAGTATTTTTATAAGGCGTAAAACTACTCTGAAAATATTATGATAAATCTCATATGACAAAGGTTATTAACAAAAACTTAGGAAGTATGTTATCTTTAAATTTAGAAATTTTTGAGATTATTTCCCCGGAAAATAAAGATGCATAAATAAAATAATATTAAAGCATTTTTTGGCCCCAAATATTTTTAAAATTTTACATTGGGTATAAAATGCCAATGTAAGTCAAATAGTTGTGAGATAATAGTTGATCCTAAATAATAAAATTATCAACAATTAGTAAATGGCTAATTAAGTAATTAATGGCTAATTAAGTAATTAATGGCTAATTACTTGGATTAAGATATAAGATAAAATTAATTGAAAATAATTTATTTAAGGCTGAATTTTTGAAATAAATAAATAAATAATAAAAAATAATAAAAAAAATATTTTATGCTTAGAAAAATAAATAAAAAATAAAAGAAAAAAATATCTAGATATTTTGATTAAAATAATATTATATTTGGTAAAGAGCCAACAAGGCATTTGAGAATGGATAGAAATAAAATCCTACACCGAAACATAGGAATAAAGCCCGAGTCATCTGGACTTTTTATAAACCAAAGTGAAAATTCTTCTCGGTGACTGTCTCCGAAGTCGGTTCGGAACCAACGGGGTATTTAAGACACCGGGTAGGAGAGAGAAAATGCAGATAGAGGATTTAGAGTTAATACCGAAACAAGTAGTTGCCGTGAATTAGGTACCTAGTGACTTAAGTCAGATCATATTACAAACCAGTGGATTTTTGCCTAGACGCTGACGCTTACGGAATTCAATTCCGTAACAGAGGACGTCTGTCCTAAAATCTTCAGCAGATAATGGAATACTCTTAGTGAGATCAAAAATTTAGTAAACCCAAGTAGTTTTAATAAGAAAAGATAGTACTTCGAAAATCTGCTCCTAGAATTTTTGAGTTTCGCCGAGACTACACGATTCGAATACCGATCAGGGAGCGATATCGGTAAGTCAGCATTATGTGACATCATCAAAGATGATGTCACAAGGGGGGGAGAAATCATCCTAGCAAGGTGGAGAGCCAAGATTGTTTTGTCCTCAAAAATGCGATCCAACGGTGCAAGATCGATCCGGAGTTGAAGGTTGTTTAATGAAGTTGCATGGTTTTTAACCCGAAAACCTCTATAAATAGGAACCTCTCTTCTTCTCATTTCCACACCAAAATTTTGAACCTAGAGAGAAGTTAGAGAGAAGGAAGAGCTCTTGAAGTTCTAAGCCAAAGCCGGAGTAAGTTTTTCGGTCCCTGGTCTTAAGCTTCGGTGTTTTATTCAATAGCTATAGTAGAAATCTTTTTTTTTATCTTTAATCTTCCAATATATTATAGATATCATATTTTTAGGTAGATATGATATATATTTCGAAATATGTGATGGGAAAAGAATTATGGCAAAATTTTGGAAGATTAGAGTCAAACAAATAAGATCCGCGAAATTCCGCCGATAGGTCCAACTAGGGGCAAAATGGTAATTTTACCTAAAATGCATGTTATACTGCTAAAAATTGTTGAATATTGTTTTGATAGGATATCGTTGATAATCGGACCGTTTTTCACTCCGCATTGTTGTCTTTCCGTCGTCCCCCGCTGTTTTTACCGTCGTCGGACCACTTTTTGTCAAAAACGCTGTTTTTGCGCCGAAACGTTCCTTGTACCATAACGAAGGTACAGACGCGTACTGTAACCATAATCATGTACTGCTCATATACATATATGTGATAGATACGTTCATAGACTGAGGCTCTGTTTAGGGTCGTCAATCATACATACAGTTTACACGGGTTATAGAATTGATAATACCGTATGAGTTTTCCTAGCGCTGAGGACATGTGTTGTGATCGTGGCACAGGGTATGTGCAGACATGTTGTTGGGCTTTACATATTGCTTTGTTCTTATGTTCTGTCGTTTTGCTGTTCATACATCTGCTCTGTGCTTTTGTGTTGATATGCTACTGTATTGTTATGAATATCTCGTTGTCCATATACTTTGTTTTATTTGAGTATAAGGTTAACTGCTACTCCGAGATCCATATGGGAAATGGATCTCACCGTAGCTTCAGTCGGTCGAGGACCGAGGGTTGGTGATCGGGGCAAGCGGACGGCGTAGGATTCCCGATGAAGATTTATTTACTTGTTTTCGTATTTACTTACGAACCTTGGATGACTGTATCATTACTCTTACACTATGGTTAACGTTTTGTTAATGGTTCAGTTACTCAGTTACTCTTCCGCTCTCATGCTCTACTCTGCTCTACTCTGATTGAAAAAAAAAATCCGCTTTTAAATTGGGATGTTACAAGGTGGCAGGCCAATTACTTCAAAATTGGGTCGTCGATGAGAAATTTAATAATAGAAGTCAGAAAAATAAGCAAAATAGGGCCAAGCAGGAAGGACCTTCATATGCTGGCGGCTCCATTCCACAGAGTGAGCATAAACGGAAAGTTGTGAGTACACGTTTTTTTCTATTAAAGTATTTAATATTTTGTACTTTGAAACAATTTATTAACGGTCATACTTTGTGTTTGCAGGCACTGTCTGGGGAAGTTCCTCCAGAAGATGTTGAGTGAACTGCCTTTGAACGGACTCATACCCAACAATCTGAAGGGAATGAGAAGCGCTGGATTAACACCAGGTCTCAGCAAGTTACGGTGAGACATTTATATTGCATTTATTCTTTGTTTCGGACACCAACATGTTTATTTCATTTCACATGGCTTATTTGTAATGTATTTTTTCGTTTGTAGGACACCTATCGAGGCGACACGGAGAGAGACTCGCAAAGTGGGACCGCCACGCATCCTCTCGCCTCGATAACGAGAGTATATTCTTTCAGTTTGCAGGTGGATTTAACAAAGAAAGGCGAGTCTTTGGGTACGGTGCCTCCCCGGTAGACTTAGGAAAACAAAGCGCTCCACATCCGGCACTGAAGGTGTTTCTGCAGGTAAACGTGATACATTTGATATTGATTGTTACATTTTCATTCTCTGGTTTATTTAAATGAAGTACAAAAAAGATTATTATATTTCCTAATGTTTTTGCAGATGAGATGAGGAAGATGAAGGCGTTGGTGGAGGAGCAAGCGGAGCTAAACGAGACAAGGCAACAACAAATGGCGACAGCAAATGAGCTCCACAAGACACGCGAGATGGTTAGGCAGATGCAACTTCAAATCATGTCCCTAATGAAAAACAAGGGTCCGGAGCCGGCTCCTAGTGGTGATCCTGCTGATACTGATGATGATGATCACAATGCTGCTGTTTAGACTACTTTTTTAGTACATGTTCTTTGGAATACTATTTATATTGTCTTTTCTATGACTCTTTATGACAAATCACTTTTTATGTTATACAACACTTTTTTTATATATTTTATTATATGATTTTTAAAACAAAATTTTAAAATAGAATAAATAGATTTTTAAAAAAATAATGGAAAAGAATATAACTTTAAAAGAAAAAATTAAATTATAATAAATTAAAAAAAAAATCGAACTTTGCGACGGATATCTTTTCTCGTCACAAATGCGATGGATTAGTATCTGTCACAATTGCAACGGATTATAATCTGTCACAATTGCCACGGATTAAAATCCGTCACAAATTCAAAATTTGTGACGGATTCAATTCCGCCGCAACATTTCGAAATGAGCGACGAATATATATCCGTCGCAAAATTTTGAATTTGCGACAAATTTTGAAATTTTGCGCTTTTGCGACTGATTTCAAAATCCGTCACAAATTGCGACAGAAATTTTAAATCCGTCGCAATTGCCACTTGTTTTTTGCGACGGACATAATCCGTCGCAAAAACAATTTGAGACGGAAAAATTTATTTTTGCGACGGATATATTCCGTCGCTAAAACTGTTTTTTTTTTGTAGTGTTATTTCATTCATTAAGTGCTCAAAATGCATTAAAATGAGTTTTCTACAACCATACGAGGACATGATTGTAGAATATTGAAAACATTATGATGAATTAACTTTACAACCAGATTTTTATATCAAGTTATCAACAACTAGATTTTGAAATATATCATTCATTTACCACTCTTGTAATTCTACTGTGACAATATGTAGAGTAAAGATAAAAAAAATAAAGTAAAATAAAAATTCTGCTCACCATCATAAAACAAAGCAGTTAAGATAGGTAAGAAATTTATAAATGAAAATATTAAGGCTAAAATATACTTTTAGTCTTTTAAATTTACATGATGTATATTTATGGTCTCTTAATTTTATAAAATATACTTTTTGTCTTATAATTCTAACATTGTTAATGTTGTTGATGGAAAATGTTGACGCAACAAATTCAAGTGATGACGGTGTGAATTTAAGTGATCATTGTGTAATTAAATATTATTAATCTTAAATATAAAATATTTGTAAATTGAAAAATATCTAAAAACCTTATGAAACCGTCAATATCAAAACCTCGATTGTATTAAAAAAATTAGTTTAACAATCTAAATAGCAAAACCTCGATTTTATTTACAAAATGATTTGTCGTTTATTTTATTAAACATAAACAACATAATTGTCACATGAGTTTTCTGCATTAAAGTTTTTTATTAGTAACATTAACGATGTTAGAAATATACGACCAAAAGTATAATTTATAAAGGTAAGAGCGAAAAATATATTTTATATAAAATTTAAAGGATAAAAAGTATATTTAGCCAAATATTAAAGAAAAAAGAGGAAAATAAAAAATGTAAAAGGACAAGATACTCTCTACGGTCCTAAATATAAGACGCAGTTGACTCTTTTGGGAAGATTCACTAAGCTAATTAAATTTCTTTAAAGTATTTATATTTATCATTTTTTCTCCAAACTAATTTGTATGACTTATAAACTGATATATAATTTAATCATCTACAACATATGATATAATTAAATAAGTAATTTAACTTCCTTAATATCTCTAAAAAAGTTAACTAGGTCTTATATTTATGACAACATATAGTAATTTCTTATTTTTAGGACTAAGCTAGATCTAAAACCTAAAAGTGAGATACATATATAATATATTTAGGTTTAAATGATAATACTATAATATATATGTTTGTTTTTTTGGTCAAAATATATGTGTGTTTAAAATTTAATAGATAACTTTTTTTTTTTTTTTGTTCGATAATATTATAATTATAATAGTGGGCTTGTTTGGTGAGAGCGTTGGGAGCGTTTGCGGTAGAGTTAATGGGCTTTGGAGAAAAAGCTTAATGTGGTGTGTTTGGGTTCGGCGTTAAGTTCACTAGACTTAAAGCTCCTAATGTTGAAAAAGCCCGTTAAGGAAAAAGCTCCAGAATCCAGCTTTTTCCAAAATGCTCTCAGCTTTTTGATGTGGGCCCCGTCACTTCTATCACCATCAATCCAAACACAATTCATTATCTATAACCTGACTTTTTTCCTACTAAGCTTTTTTTAAAGTCAGATAGCTTTTAAGCCACTGCTCCTACCGCCAACCCAAACAAACCCAATATAAATAAAGCTACCATAAAAAAAGCCACTAACCCAAATGCATCGAACCAAACTGGGGACCATGCATAGTATACGCAGGTATGGCTGAAGAAACTGAAGAAATTAGAGTCGCTCTTCTAACCAGAGAGAATAAAGTAGCCTTCGACTAGGACAACCTGCCTTAACTTTATCGACCACTGCCGGAAAGGACTCCTTCCTAACCTTCTTATGGTGGAGTTGCCCAGATACTTCCTAAGATCTAATGTTTGAGTGAACTCGAGAATATTACTCAGCTCCGTACCCTTGATATGATTAATATTCTTTGAGAAAAATTGAGTCTTAGAAGAATTGATCTTGAGTCCTGAGCATTCACAAAATTGAGACAAACACTCCCTTACTATCTGTGCTTGTAGAAGAGAAGCTTCCGTAAATAGGATGATATCATCTACAAAGAACATGTGGGATATCGGTGGCCCATTCTTAGTGAGCCTTATGGGTTTCTATTTCCCCCTCCTTCCTTTCTTGAATTAGATGTGCTAGTTTCTTAATGCAGATCATGAACAAGTAGGGCGAAAGAGGATCTCCCTGACAGACTCCACAAGAAAACTCAAAACACTCCATTTTACTACCATTCCATAAAAGTTGTAGCTTTGCAGTTCTCACACACTACTCCACCAACTGGATGAGATTCAGAGGAAGATCCAGCTTGTCTAGTCCCTTGAGAAGAAACTTTCAATTCACCCGATCATACGCCTTCTCTAGATCTATTTTAATAGCCATAAACCCTCTCTTCCCTCCCATCATGCGCATAAAATGAATCACCTCTTGAGCTACAATGATATTATCTGAGCTAAGACGTCCTAGCACAAAGCTGCACTAGTTTGGAGAAATAATATGTGACATGAAACATTTCATTCTCTTAGCCACAACCTTTATAATAAACTTATATATGATATTGCATAAGCTAATTGGCCTAAGGTCTCTAAAAGTCTCTAGCTAATCCTTCTTGGGAATCAAGACAATAAGAGTCCCATTCACGTCCCAAATCATCTCGGGATGGCGGAAAGCTTGCTTAGCAAATTGAACCACAGACTCCCAAACCGTTTCTCACTAATGGTGAAAGAACAAGGCATTGAATCCATCCGGCCCGGGGGATTTGAGCGCACCCATACTAAACAAAGTCTCCTTAATCTTAGCTTCCTCAACTTCCCTACCATACACCCTTTTCTGCATCTCTGTAATCTTGAAATAAGAGACACCACAATCAAGAATGGGGCGTACTACAATTTCTTCTTCAAACAGTATGGAAGTAGGTTTTTACCTCACTCCATATTTGATGGTCTCTATTCCCCCTTGTCCTTCTACTCTTTCTCCTTTTCTACACCCCCAACATTAGCAATGATCCTCCATCAGTAATGGTAGCAACAACCATTCCATGCTTGTAGCTATTATTTGTAACTAACGACTTCAATAGCGACCATCCTTGCATCGATCATAATCACATAAGTAACAATAATCATTCGATCCTAAAAATGAAATAATACATAATTGCATAATTTAAATTTTAGTTCAGTATTAGTACTTATTTATAAATTTAAATTAACCATTTAAAATTCAAAAATAAAATATTAAAGCAAAAGAAGGAAAAATACAAAGATGTAATAGGATAAGATAACTTATTTATTTTCGGGGAGGGAGTGACTATGTTCATATGCTCTTACAGTTATCTTCTCATCATTTTTCCCTCCACTACCATATCAGCCTTTAGATTGAAATCTGAGCAATTTAGATTTAATATCTCATAAAAATATTCTTTTTAAATATATAAATATTTTTTATTTCAGTTTTAAATTATAATAACTAAAATTTAGCAGTTTTTGAATTTATTTAATTATTTAATATTTTTATGGACATTAAATATAAATCGCTCATATTTCAATCTAAAGGCTCATATGAGTAGTTGGAGGAAGAAGATGTGAAGAGAAGAGTAAGAGCATATGACCATGGCCAATCTCTTTCAGGGACTACCAAAATTAAAAACCTAAAAATGAAATACGTATATAATATATTTAAGCTTAAGTGATAATATTATAATATGTGAGGGTGTGTTTGTTGTTACACCCCTACCGACCTCACCCTTTCAGGTGGAAAATAGTGTGATACCTCTTAATTCTTATATTATATTACTTAACAACATGTATCAGAGTAATTCACACAGCAGATCATACATTCGGTTTGGGCGTAGTGTACTGGTAAGATATTACAAGTCTTGGTACAAATTTAAAACATAAATACATAAAATATCTACAAATCTTCCTCAAATGATTTGAAGCTAGTCCGACACCTTCATGTGCTAGCATCCACCACTTTATCTTGGGATCTACCTCCAACAAACTGTAAATACACAGGTAGCAACACAGACTGGACTCCCAAAAGATCTCAGAGTAACCATTAATCTCATATCTAGAGTATATACAGAGTATGTAAGAAAACCATAAATCATACAGCATTCAAAGGTCGCACACAGTGAGGCATACAGCCTAAACTGAAACGAGCAGTCACACACATAACATATACTGCTCAATAAGGCACATAACCATGCTAGAGGTCCCACACAGCGGGTTCCGGTACCAAAGCGCTTGGAAACACAATAACACTGAATGCATACACAATCATGGTAAAACATACATACAAAGCATATAAGATTAAGGTTACTTACCTGCAAGTAGTTGATCAGTAAAATAGCAAACACCCAGCTACTAAATAAGAACGATAGACCTAAAATAAAATAATATAGTGATGTCACTGACAATATAACTCCGTCCCTTAAGTCATGTAATTATATACTTGCATAAAGGGTCTTTCTAGTTTTGAAATTCATTAATTTCTATTGTTAATAAGTATTTCTTCTTTAGTAAATTTCCCTTATTTTCGCACATGGTGCTGAAAATTTCTGAAATTTGATCCAACTTCAAAAATTCATAATTAATTGTAGAAGAATCTGATTGAGGTGTTCCAAAAATCTACATAACCCTTGACATGTCTATTTTTGTCTAAAAATATTTTCTTAGTCCAGAAACATGTGAAAAATTCCCAGTTTCCGAAAATACCCCTGTTAGTTTTACTACCTCCTTATTTGCATATATTCATGCTTTATGCTTTCTAAATTGTACCTAGGGGTGAGCAAAATACCTGCAACCTACAGATCCGCCCGTGCCCCTTAGCTTTTTGGCCCCTTTAAGCCAGCCCAGATTGGACCCGTAACGGGTACGGGTTGCCCCGTACCCGTATATGTTAAACGGGGTGGGGAACAGGTTAGGGCACGGGCTGCCCGTTCCCACCCGTATATATTTATATTTGTTAAATATATTATTTACATTATAATATATTAAAGTTTTAAACTTAGATTGCAATGTTGACTCTTGGTTCCATGGTATGGATTGTCTTATCCAGCCATAAAGAGTAAAGACTGTGGTTCGATTCTTGAAACCAAAAATTGGTTGACACATTTTTATTTTTATTTTTTAAATTTTCATGCCTGACACATTTTTGTATTTTTATATTGGAACCAAATGATTGCGTCTTTTTATCTTTTTATGCCTGACACATATTTAAAATTCTTGGAACCAAACGCTGGCTAGCACGCCTTTTTATATTTTTACTCTAATTTCTCTCTTCTCTCAGTACTATTTTGCCGCCTTCCTTCCCCTTCTCTTTTTTCTCCTCTCTCTCAATCTTCGCCTGCAACACTCCCCCTTCTCTTTTTTCTCTTCTCTCTCAATCTTCACCTTCAATCTCGCATTGCAGGCGTCTCAACCATCCATCAACTTTAATTTTTTTCCTCCTCATTTGGCGGTTCGTATACGGCAACGAAGCCGTCAATCTTTTCTTCTGTGTCGTCATTATTGGTGGTTGCCGTCGGTCTCTGCGACACTCAACATCTAGCCGTTGATCATCACAGATCTATCCACTATCTTTTCTTTCATCTCTTCATCTCATCTCATCTCTGATTTGTTTGGTTTTCTTTATTCTAAGTTTCTTTGGTGGGTTTTTTTTTTTTAAAAAAGAAGAAGGTATAAACGGGGAACCCGAAACCCGTCAAAACCCGCCCGTGTTTGCTTATACCCGTTTATCACGGGTTAAACGGGTTATACCACGGGTACGGGCTACCCCCGTACCCGTGTAAAATAAACGGACGGGACACGGGTTAGGGCACGAAGCAACCCCTCCTGCCCGTTGCTCAGCCCTAATTGTACCCCATGCTCTTTCTGATACAAAATTCCATTTTAAACACTTTTAAACCATCAAAATTATCAAAATGAAATCATATTACCAAGTTCAAGTTATTGTCCAAAATTTCCTTAAACTTTTGTAATATTTCAAGAAGTTAGAGAAGAGAACCTACTTGTTTGAAGTTCTACCTTCTTTGGCCACATCACCTTGATCTTCTTGAGTTATAGCTAGAACTCTAACAATATTATACAAGATTACCAATTGAAGACTTAAACATACTTGTATGAACTTGAAGGAAATAATATAATTCTCATAACTTCCTCACCTCTTCTCTTCTTGAAATTCTCTTTGCTTGTGATTCTCACAACACTCTCATATCTCTTTTTCTTC
This sequence comes from Acacia melanoxylon, assembly GCA_019022615.1. Classification (NCBI taxonomy): domain Eukaryota; kingdom Viridiplantae; phylum Streptophyta; class Magnoliopsida; order Fabales; family Fabaceae; genus Acacia; species Acacia melanoxylon. Next base: position 8,612,628 of record JAFJYJ010000020.1, on the reverse strand, counting down.
CCTTTGTGTGGCACCTCTTACCTCTAAAATGAAGAAGAGTGTGGTCCAATTTATAGAGGTAAGGCACCCAAAAAATATCTCCTTGTGCTTTTACCAATTTGCCCTTCCAATGCCTCTTGAAATTCCTCTAGATTCTTCTTGTTTCTTTGTGAAAATCAGATTTTTCTCCTTTCTTCTCATATGTCACGCCACTTGTCTCATTTTTTTGGTCCAAGAATATCTCCCAATCACATACCAATTGTTGTGGTTAAGAATCCTTGCTTAATGGATAAGATGATTAGGTGGCATAGCTTAGCAATAAAATATATACATGTGTCCCTTTCTTTTCTCCTCAAATCTTAAATTGACACCTTAATAGGTTAGGTGTCCCCCTTAGGTGTCCCTTAATTAATTAAATAAGCATAGGTGTCCTCAACTTTTCTTCTTCCTATATTAAATTGCCACATAGTGCTTAGGTGTCCTTTATTAATTATCCACCTTTTCATGTGTCCTCTCTAGTGTCCATTTCTTTAATTGTGTTGTTGATGAAGTTGCCCAAGTGTCCCCTTCTAGCAAATCTTTAATTAATAAGAAGACATGTGGACATATTCTAGATATCTCCTTATTAGTGTAGATCGCATTGTCTTCATCTTTTCCTTCTTGGTTGTGCGCCATTCTCCAAGAATCAAAGAAATATTTAGTGCTTTTAATTGCTTTTGACTCATGCCCATAAGTCATTTTCAAAGGCAAGATATTTTGTTAATAATCACTTTAATCTTGCCATGTTTATGTGTCATTTTCAAAGACATAAATGCTTTTTGCTAATAATCTTCCTACTTGCCATGTGTCCATGTTTTTGAATTTTCTATTCCTTCACATGCCACCTCATATTGATAATTTCTTATTAGCCAATTAGATAGAAACAAATAGCCCTTGCCTTAGATTTAAGGGTTAAGGTGCGTCCAACACAACAAACTATTAAATTTCGGAAAGCGTCCAACACAATTAACTATTAAGTGGACCATCACCAAAGACAACAAACTTTTAAAAAGGAGCCAAAGACAACGCCATTAAAAAAAAGTTAATGTCATATCTAAGGTTAAAAAACACAACAAACTATTACTCCAAGAAATCAACACAAAATTCTAAATTTTACTAAATTAAATAAATTTTTTCTCAATTTTCATTATTTAAAACTACTTGTATAGATATCTATGGACAAAAATTACTCATTCTTCAATTTTTGTCAAAATTATAATTTGCTAAAATAAACAAAAGTTTTAATTAAAAATATAATTATATGATTTAAATAAAACTCAAGGTGTTTTATAGTTTATTATATATGTTAAAAAAATATGATTTATTTTTATTTTAGAAGAAATTTATGTGAGTTAAAAAATTCATTCAATCTTAATAAAATTTAAAAAATCTAAAAAATATTATATCCTTAAAGAAATGAAATGAGTTTACTTTTTATTTTTATTTTTATAAAAAGAGTATAATGAATATCAACTTTGATAGTTAATAATATAAATCCGCAATTTGATGATATATTTTTTTAATTAAATGATCTACTTGATTATATGAATATGAGACTTGTTGGAAAAAAAAAGATAATTTAAGAGGCTTGAGCAAGGACAATTTAATAATAGGTTAAAGAAGCAATTATAATGGGTTAAGGAAAGAATTTAATTTAGCTACGAAAATCTCATATCCATATAAGCAATACATCATTTAATTAACAAATATATCATCAAATTGTCGGATTTATATTATTAAGGATTAACGTTGATATCCATTAAGCTCTTTTTATAAAAATAAAACTTAAACTCATTTCATTTTTTCAGGATATAATAGATTTTTTAAATTTTATTAATATTAAATGAATTTTTAACTCACATAAATTTATTCTAAAATAAAAATAAATCATATAATATTTTTTTGTTTAACACATATAATAAACTATAAAACACCTTGATTTTTATTTAAATAATATAATTATATTTTTAATTAAAAATTTTGTTTATTTTATCAAATTATAATTTTGACAAAATGGAAGAATGAGTAATTTTTGTCCATAGATATCTATACAAATAGTTTTGAATAATGACAATTGAGAAAAAAAATTATTTAATTTAGTAAAATTTAGAATTTTGTCTTTGGGCACTCTTGGAGTAATAGTTTGTTGTGTTGGCGCTTTCTTGGAGTAATAGTTTGTTGTGTTGGGCCTTGACTCTTTAGATAATAGACGTTAACTTTTTCTAACTACGTTGTCTTTGATAGCCATTTTTTAAAGTTTGTTGTCTTTGACGGATCCAATTAATAGTTAATTGTGCCATACAATATTTTGCACTCTAGATTTAATGAAAATTCCATATATTTCAATAATATAATATTAATTAGCTTCATACAATAATTAACATGAAAATCTTGTCACAAGCTAATTCTCAAATTGCTAGATTTAAAATTCAGGATATTACATTTGTTCAATATATATTATTCCTATTGTAACTCTATGTTTTTTTTTTTTTTTGCCTTCGATAATATTATAATTAAAATATAAATAGCAGTATAATGTAATAAAGCCAAAGTTGGCCCCAAAAAATAATAATAAATCTATAATATATTCTACTACAATAAGCCGCTAACCCAAATGCTCCTCCCAACCCCAGTCTCGCTAACCCAAAGTCGCGGAGCCGCCGTCTCTCTATCTCTCGTTCTCACAGGCTCACTCGTGTTCGGCTTCCTCTATATTTTGCCTTCATCACCGATCACCGTCTCTGCCTTAGTCTCTACTTCATTCCTCCGCTACTCATCGTCACACTTCATTGGAGCAGACAATAATGGAGAACGACACACCAATTTTTCCCCAAGAAATCATCGCAAGTATTCTGGTACGACTTCCGGTAAAATCCCTAATCCGATTTCAATGTGTTTGTAAAGATTGGAAAAATCTGTTCAGAACCCCATCCTTCATTGCCGAACACCTCCACCATTCCACTCAGCAAAACCCTTTACTTATTGTCGATAGTATTATCTCTGAAGGTAATCCTTGGCACTTATATTTGCTTAATCGTGAGATGCAAATCCATGAATTTCAGAACGCACATATTATTGATCCTTTAATGCTTGGGTGGGTCTATTCCAGTAATGGCTTGCTCTGTCTGAAACTCAGTGATGAATCTCAAGATTCCCTTTGTTTGTGGAATCCAGCTATTAGAGTAGTTAGACAAGTGCCAAAATCTCTTAACAATTATAAGTATGGGCATTTTTCCGTAAGATTTGGGTTCAGCCCAATCATTAATGATTACAAGATTGTTAAACTTTTTTTTTCTGTATCTTTTGTTGTTCTTGGGGAAGTTTATTCCTTAAGGACGGGGTTATGGAGAAAAGTCGAAGTTGGAAACTTAGAGGGTGTTTATGGTCTTGGTGACAACGCTTTCCCTTGTAATGGATATATCTTTTGGATTGGACAAAGAAAGATGTGGAGGGGCATTATTTGATAGTTTCATTTGATATAGCAAAGGAAGTGTTCACATTGACACCATTTCCTACCATGACTTCTCGCCAAAGATGTTACAATACGCTTGCTTGCTATGAGAACAAACTAGCTATATTTTTTCCCACTAGGATTGAAAATTCTGAATCATATGTGATTGATTTGTGGGTGTTGGAAGAGTGTGCAGATCCATCCAAGGGGAGATGGAGCTGGGCTAAAATATATACTAGCAAACCCAATCCATACCGCTGTATCCTTTGTCCAAAGATTATTTGGAGAAATGAAATTGTTTGCTTAGCGAAAGCATTACCTCTATACCTAATCGAAGGTGAAGAGGAGGATTACGAAGGAAAGGTTGTTTTGTGCAATCTCACTACTGATGAATTCAACTTTTTTGATATCCCAATATGTAGATATGGTCCTGGGATTTTGGAGTATATGGAAAGCCTTGAGCTACTTGACAACATCCATGTTTGAAAAATGCTAATATTTAATACCAAATGTTTCTTGCCATATTTGACCTTTTTATAAATTCTAGTGGCTTAGTTTTATGTAATTCGATCGCTGGTTTGTGGATTATTTGTGACAAGCCAATCTGGCACTGTTTTATATATATTGGAGGGCCTTGGTTTACTCTTACATCAAGTATTTACTCTATTTAAGTAAATTCTCTTTCTTTTTTTCGGAAATGAAACCACACACATATTAGTCCATATCAGTAACCTCAAGTTGAGTTGGTTGCTGGTATGTGTGTATATATATTTTCTGTTGTTCTGAGTCATCTTTGTATCAATGGCTCCATTTCCAATATTAGTAAATCTGAAGGGACAATGCATGGAAGGAAGGCTAGCAGCTGAATTCTAGGATTTGCCTGATTGGGATAAAATGGGTATTAGAGTAATTGATTGAATATTTCCTCCCTGATTCCTATTATGGTCATGTTGAACAAGAAGGTGATAATAAGCTCTCGTACAACAATAAAAACAACAGGCCTTATTTCATTAAGTGCTCAAAATGCATTAAAATGATTAAATAACAGTACATTAGTTTTCTACAACCATATGAGGACATGATTTGTAGAATTTTCAAAACATTCGGATGAATTAACTTTACAACTAGATTTTTATATCAAGTTATCTCATTCACCACGCTTATAATTCTACTGTGAATATATGTAAAGTAAAGATAAAAAATAAAAATTCTGCACATCATCATAAAACAAAGCAGGTTGAGATAGCTGAGAAATTATAAATGAAAATATTAAGGCTAAAGTATATTTTTAGTTTTTTTTTTTTTAGTTTACATAAGGTATACTTTTAATCCCTTAATTTTATAAAATATATTTTTAGTCTTATAATTCTAACACCTGTCGATGTTGTTAATGGAAGACATTGACACAACAAACTCAAATAATGATTGTGTGAACTTAAGTGATGATTGTGTAATTAAATGTTATTAATCTTAAATTTAAAATATGTTTAAATTGAAAAATATCTAAAAGTCTTATGAAACATTTTATGTCAAAACCTCGATTGTATTAAAAAATTTAGTTTAATAGTCTAAATATAGTCGTTTAATAATCTAAATAGCTAAACCTATTTTATTTAAATAATTTGTTGGTTTATTTTAGATTTAATATATAAATATATTATATTAAAAAAATAAAACTTAAATATGTTTTATCAAATGCATATCATCACTTGAGTTAATTTGTCTAACGTTTTTAGTTAGTAAAATTAACGATATTAGAAATATACTACCAAAAGTATAATTTATAAAATTAAGGGACTAAAAATATATTTTATATAAAACTTAAAGAATAAAAAGTATACTTTAGCCAAATATTAAAGAAAAAAAAGGGGACAATAAAAAAATGTAATAGGATAAGATACTCTCTTCGGTCCTAAATATAAGACGTAGTTGACTTTTTTGAGGAGATTCACTAAGCGAATTAAATTTCTTTAAAGTATTTATATTGATGATGTTTTCTCCAAACTACTAATTTGTATGACTTATAAACTGATATATAATTTAATCATACACAACATATGATATGATTAAATAACAAATTTAGCTTCCTTAATCCCTAAAAAAAATGTCAACTAGATCTTATATTTAAGATCGGACGTAGTAATTTCTTATTTTCAGGACTAAGCTAGATTTAAAACCTAAAAGTGAGATACACATATAATATATTTAAGTTTAAGTGATAATATTATAATATATATGTATTTTTTTTTACCATGAATATATGTGTGTGTTTAAACTTTAATAGATAACATTATAATTATTTTTTTGCCTTCAATAATATTATAGGGTTAAGGTGCAGATTAGTCAACGAAGTATTACACTAGGAGCATTTGACACAAAAATGTATTGAAGGTACTTTAAATACCAACCAACAATTAAAAATGATTTTTTTTTTTTTACCAATCAACTATTAAAAATGGAAACTATCATAATGACGTTAAAATTAGGCAAACTCTGTTTGTACTCGAGAAAGGAATAAGCTTGGAATCACGCCAAATTGTAGTCGTCATAATATTCTAGCATGCCATGTGAGCAATTTTTGAGCTTATCTTACATAAAAAATGGATTTTTAGTTCTTCGAATGTAAAGAGCATGAGGCTCCTCTTCTAAGTGGTTTAATCAGATTCTTTAGTTATTGTAGGGAAGTGATATTTGAAACTCATGATTCTAGTAGCCCCACAAATGATTCAGAAGGAAAGTGTAGTGCAAAGAAGATGATTAGTGTCTTAAATCCTGAGGATTTTCGATGCTTGATTTCGCTTGAGCTAATGATGGACCTAGTAACTGTATCAACAGGTCACACCTACGATTGGAGTTCGATCCAACAATGGCTGAAATATGGAAACAAAACCTATCCTAAAACAGGGGTGAGGTTGAAGAACATAGACGTAAACCCGAACACAACACTCCGAAAGCTTATAACACAATTCTGTGTCGAAATGACGTTTCCTTGACCAAATTAAATAATCAAAGTTGCGACATATAGAAGACCATCCTCCCCGGAAGCGCCCCAGCCATCTTCGAGCTTCTCTTACATACAAGTAACCAAACGACGTTTGACTGATTTTAACATCATTGTGATAGTTTTCATTTTTAATAGTTGATTGGTAAAAAAAATTTCATCTTTAATTGTTGGTTGGTATTTAAAGTACCTTCAATACATTTTTATGCCAGATGCTCATAGCATAATACTTCGTTGGCCAATCTGCATCTTAACCCAATATCATAATTATAATAGTATAAATAAAGCTACCGTACAAAAAGCCACTAACCCAAATGCATCCAACCAAACTGGGGACTATGCATCTATAAATTCTCAATCTCAGCTGACTGATTTATTAATGAATGCGTAGTTGAGAGGTTGTTATAGATAGCATATGTTAAAAAGAGGAATGAGAGTTTCAGGCTCAAGAAGTCCAAATGCTGTGCAACCAAGTTCGCCCCACGTCTCAAGCTGAAGTGAATTTGAGTTGCCTAGGGGAGTGTGACATGTTTCTAGAAACATTTCAATTGTAATGTTGGCTCTTTTTTCAAAAAAATAAAATAAAAATAGAGAGAGATTAGAATTTAGGGAAAATCTGGTTAAATCAAGTTGAAATGCCAAAATTTAAATTTAGATATACATTGTTAGTAATTTCCTAATCAGGCCAATTAGTCTCACTAGAAATTTTTAAATATGGTTGAGAGATTAGAATGCCCTGTGTAGTTAAAAAATAATTGAATGTAAATGTAATGTTTTGATTATTTTAGTTAGACTTAATTGGGATTTGCCCTTTATTTTTGATTCGTTTATGTGTTTGTTTTATGCTTTTGCTTTGATATCTAAAGATAAGATGTTTTTGTGGTTTCATTTAGCTAGTGATACCGAAGACCTGCTCTTGCAAAAATATAGTACCAGATTTATTCTGCACAACAAGATTTGTGTCATCCTTGATGTTACCTCATGAAAATCATTTGGTATATAACATTATAGTATATATAGGGGAAATTTATTTCAAATCCAAAATGTCAAAAAAAAAAAAAAATACATGTTAGAAAGGTCATGTCAACAACTATTTATGTGAGATTAACAACTCACATTTGTGGGATTAATAATTCCATAAATTAACAACTTTTTAGGATGTATTTAATTTTTGAGATTTTTTTGATTTTTCTTGAGATCTGAAATGAATTTTTTCTCTATACAAAGGTGTGGGACCCACACAAAAACATTACCTCTCATAAAGATGTGGGACCCAAACATCAATCTCTTCCGCCAACTTGGTTCACTTGGCTTTTTTTTCAATTTGCCCCTTTTTAAATAACTTTTTAACAAAATGCCCCTGTTTGGAAACTATTTAAACATCTGCCCTTGTTTAGTCAACTAATGCCCTCATCTAGTCGACTAAAACGCGGGCCCAAATTTTTTTGAAGATCCCCGCGATTTAGTCGACTAAACATCAGTGTTTAGTCGACTAAAACGCGGGGATCTTCAATTTTTTAAAGATCCCCGCGATTTAGTCGACTAAACCCTAAGGTTTAGTCGACTAAACCAGTCTAGAGGCGTTTTTTAAAAACCCCAATCGCACATTCACAAACCCTAATCGACTAAACACCCCTTTCCCCTTCCAATACTCTCTCTTTTCTCAGTTTTAGTGTGGCCCATCAAGGTTTAATACAATTCCACCTAGTTGAAGGTATGATTGTTGTGTAATCTTTGTAGTTTCACTTTGTTAAGCTTTGTTTTTGTTTGTAACCTGAAACCCTTCGTTTTTTAGCTCCCAAATTCTGGTGTGAAGGATGAGTTCAAGTCCAAACACACACGTTCTTCGTAATCTACTATAGTGGGAGGCATTTTGTAGGTCTCGATGGTGTTCAATTTGAAGGAAAAACGAAAATGATGAAAATCAAATGGGGCACTACGTACAACGAGCTCAAAGAAAGAATTTATCAAAAATTGGGGCTACATGGAAGACAATGCATTCATCGGTTAATTGCCAAAGTGGAGACTATAGTGGGTAAGGATAGTGTATACTACATTAGTAACGATGTATGTGATGATGAAGAGGTAGAGTGTGTCATAGATGCATTTGCTAATCGGAGAGCACAAAATTTTATTGAGATATATGTTGAGCTTGAATCTGGTGAATCATCATCTATACCCATGCATACAAGATATGCACAGTATTTTGGTCAAGAAGACAGACCTGTCGGTGTATCTGCACCTTCACAAGTCTTAAGTCAGGTAACATTGACGGATGAAGAGAAAGAGGAGGATATGCATAGCGATGAGGAGGACGAATTTGAGAGGTTTATTCCACTAGGTGACAGCTCAGACACTGATGTAGAGGGTGATTTTGATGCTCGCACGAACCTAGTAAGCTCGAGTACCGCAACAATGCCACCACTTCGTGTTGACCCAATTAGAAGTGGTAAGTTAGTAAACTTGTATTTGTATTTGTAATTTTTATTTAGTGGTTCTGACAAAGAAAACATCTTGACAGATGTAGGGCCTGAGAGTGAGCCATTTTGGAACGAAAGCCCGCACTATTCCTCCATTAATTGGGCATATTGTGATGATGACATACACATGTTGTATGGTGGTGATGAGGGGCAAGGTGGTTGGCATTTAGGTGATCCATTATATCTGTATCAACAATTTCATTCTAAGTCTGAAATGCAACATGCCGTGAAATTTATATTGCATGAAGTCTAATCGTACAGCTAAAGTTGCAAAAAGCGATGAGAATAGGTTTGTGATGCAGTGTCGAAACCATGCTGACAGTTGTCCCTGGTATATGAGGGCAATTTTCCCCAAGAATGGAAATTGTTGGGTGGTGCGTAAGTGGGGTCAAGAGCACACCTGCCTAAACCAGAATCTCGCCCGGGATCATAGGATGGGGATGGGAAGGTCCTGCCCATTGCCTTTGTTGTTGTTCCTCCTGGTGAAAAGTATGATGATTGGTGGTGGTTTCTTTGTCTCATACGTGATCATGTGACGTAGAGGCAGGGTATTTGTTTGATATCTAATCGTCACGCCAGTATCATAAAGGCGGTTAAAGATCATCGTAATTGGCAGCCTTCATACGCCTATCATGTGTATTGCCTACGTCATGTCGAGAGCAACTTTAATACTAAGTTTAGGGATATACAATTGAAGAAAACAGTTATGAAACTAGGTATGCAATTTCACATTTTATGTACTTCTTGCACATATTTGTAATCATTTATTTGTCTACGACGCATGATGGCAACAACAACCTACAAATGGACATTATAGGATATTCGAAAAACATTAATCATAAACAAATGACTATAAACATCTAACATAAACAACAAAATCACCCAATCAACATAAACAACAAAATCACAATCAACAAGAAATAAACAACAAACATACACAAAAATCAACATAAACAAACATTCATCATTTTAACAAATAAACACAATCAACAAGAAATAAATTGATGAAAAACGAAGTGAAATTCGTCCAAAATTTAAAAAATTATCAACCGATGTAAATATTTCCACTTTGACATGTACATTCCTCATTTTTATCCATAAATTCTAAGTAAATACTCAAATCAATCAAATATACACAACAAAATCACCCAATCAAACCACAAAACGTAAAAACGCAAATGGGGGTTCGTATAAACGCAAGAACAACGGCGGAAATTCGAAATGGAGATGAGAACATAACAAACATACACAAATCAATCAAAGATACACAAGAAAATCACCCAATGAAAGCACAAAATGAAAAAACGCAAATGGGGTTCGTATAAACGCAAGGTCAACGGTGGAAATTCGAAATGGAGATGAGAACATACCGAAATCGACGCAAATGACACTAGAATCAATCTTCCTTCACTACCCACCAATGGATTCAACAAGGTTTGAGTGAAAAAAACAGAGGAGGAGAGGTGTATGCAGCTCCCTTAGTTGATTAGGGTTTGTGAATGTGCGATTGGGGTTTTTAAAAAACGCCTCTGGACTGGTTTAGTCGACTAAACCTTAGGGTTTAGTCGACTAAATCGCGGGGATCTTCAAAAAAAATTGGGCCCCGCGTTTTAGTCGACTAGATGAGGGCATTAGTTGACTAAACATGGGCAGATGCTTAAATAGTTTCCAAACAAGGGGCATTTTGTTAAATAGTTATTTAAAAAAGGGCAAATTGAAAAAAAAAAAAGCCTCGTTCACTTGCTTTGAAAGTTTGACAAGGAGAAAATTACATCTAATAACGTAGGAGGAAAATTACACCAAAGGACCCATTTCCTAAACTGAACGAGGAAAAGAGAGAGTAGCAACGAGAGAGATAAGGAAGAGAAAAGTGTGAGAAATTCAAAGCTCTGGAAAGATATCTTGAATGAGAATTATTCCCTATTTTCTCTTTTGATTTTATCCCATATTTCTTTTAATTTTATAATGTAATAAAGCTACAGTTGGCCCCAAAAAATAATAATAAAGCTATAATATATACTAGGGTTAAGGAGCGTCCCAAAGACAACAAACTATTAAATTCAGGGAGCGTCCAACACAATTAACTATTAAGTGGACCACCCAAAGACAACAAACTTTTAAAAAGGAGCGCCAAAGACAATGCCGTTAAAAAAGTTAACGCCGTTAGCAAAAAGTTAACATCCGTTATCTAAGGAGCGCCAAAGACAACAAACTATTATTCCAAGAAAGACCAAAGACAAAATTCTAAATTTTACTAAATTAAATAATTTTAAAAAAAATTTCATTATTCAAAACTACTTGTATAAATATCTATGGACAAAAATTACTCATTCTTCAATTTTGTCAAAATTATAATTTGCTAAAATAAACAAAAGTTTTGATTAAAAATATAATTATATGATTTAAATAAAACTCAAGGTGTTTTATAGTTTATTATATATGTTAAAAATATATATATGATTTATTTTTATTTTAGAATAAATTTATGTGAGTTAAAAAATTCATTTAATGTTAATAAAATTTAAAAAATCAAAAAAATATGTTGACAAAAACTCAAGAATGAGTAATTTTTATTTATAGATATTTATACAAATAGTTTTGAATAATGACAATTGAGAAAAAATTATTTAATTTAGTAAAAACCCAAGGTGTTTTATAGTTTATAATATATGTTAAACAAAAAAATATATGATTTATTTTTATTTTAGAAGAAATTTATGTGAGTTAAAAAATTCATTTAATGTTAATAAAATTTAAAAAAATATAAAAAATTTGTTGACAACATTGAAAAATGAGTAATTTTTGTCCATAGATATTTATACAATTAGTTTTAAATAATGACAATTGAGAAAAAAATTATTTAATTTAGTAAAATTTAGAATTTTTATCTTGGTCTTTCTTGGAATAATAGTTTGTTGTCTTTGGAAAATTTTCATTAGATAATCTGACGTTAACTTTTTGCTAACGTCGTTAACTTTGTTTTAACGGTATTGTCTTTGGACGCCATTTTTAAAAGTTTGTTGTCTTTGGGCCCACTTAATAGTTAATTGTCTTTGACGCCTCAAATTTAATAGTTTGTTGTGCTAGACGCTCCTTAACCCTATATACTACTACAAAAAGCCGCTAACCCTAATGCTCCTCCCAACCCCCGTCTCGCTATCGCTCACTCTTCTCTCGCTCTCACAGGCTCACTCGTGTTCGGCTTCCTCTATATTCTGCCTTCATCACCGATCACCGTCTCTGCCTCAGTCTCTACTTCATTCCTCAGCTACTCATTGTCACTTCATTGGAGCGGACAATAATGGAGAACGACGCGCCAATTTTTTCCCAAGAAATCATCACAAGTATCCTGGTACGACTTCCGGTAAAATCCCTAATCCGATTTCAATGTGTTTGTAAAGATTGGAAGAATTTGTTCAGAACCCCATCCTTCATTGCCGAACATCTCCACCATTCCACTCGGCAAAACCCTTTACTTATTGTCAATAGTGATATCTCTAAAGGTACTCCTTGGCACTTACGTTTGCTCAATTGTGAGATGCAAGTCTCTGAATTTCAGAACACACATATCATTGATTCCGAGATATGGGAGTGGGTTCGTTGCTGTAATGGCATGCTCTATGGGATATCGGGGTGGGTTTATTCCAGTAATGTCTTGCTCTGTATGAAACTCAAGAGTAATTCTCAAGATTGTCTTTGGTTGTGGAATCCATCTATTAGGGTAGTCAGACAAGTGCCAAAATCTCTTAACGAGCCTGAGTATTTTTCTGTAGGATTTGGATTCAGCCCAATCATTAATGATTACAAGATTGTGAAATTGTTTTTTCCCGCATATTTCGTTGTTCAAGCTGAAGTTTATTCATTAAGGACGGGTTTATGGAGAAAAGTTGAAGTCGGGAGCTTAGAGGGTGTATATGGTCTCGGTCGTGGCGCTTTCCCTTGTAATGGAGCTATTTTTTGGATTGGACTTGGAAGGGCACAGCAAAAGGTTTCTTAAATTGATAGTTTCATTTGATATAGCAAGGGAAGTATTCACATTGATTCCATTTCCTACCCCGTATTCTGCCCATAGACGTTACAAGAGGCTTGCTAGCTTTGAGAACAAACTGGCTTTATTGATTGAAAATTCTGAATCATATGCGATTGATTTGTGGGTGTTGGAGGAGTGCACAGATACATCCAGGGAGAGATGGAGCTGGGCTAAAATATATACTAGCAGACCCAATCCATACTACTTTATCATTTGTCCAGAGATTATTTGGAGAAATGAAATTGTTTGCTTGGTGGACCGTGATTACCAAATCGAATGTGAAGATGAGGCTTATAAAGGAAAGGTTGTTTTGTGCAATCTCATTACTGATGAATTCAACTCTTTTGATATCCCAATATGTAACTCTAGTCCTGGGATTTTGGAGTATGTGGAAAGCCTTGTGCTACTCGACAATATCCATGTTTGAAAAATGTTAATATTTAATACCAAATGTTTCTTGACATATTTGACCTTTTATAAATTCTAGTGGCTTAGTTTTATGTAATTCAATTGCTGGTTTGTGGATTATTTGGGACAAGCCAATCTGGCACTGGTTTTATATATATTGAAGGGCGTTGATGTACTCTGTCATTATGCATTTACTCTATTTAAGTAAATTCTTTTTTTTTTTTTTGTTGGAAATGAAACCACACACAATAGTCCATATCAGTAACCTCAAGTTGAGTTGGTTGCTGGTATGTGTGTATATATTTTTTCTGTTATCAATGACTCCATTTCCAAAATTAGTAAATCTGAAGGGACAATGCATGGAAGGAAGGCTAGCAGCTGAATTCTAGGATTTGCCTGATTGGGATAAAATGGGTATTAGAATAATTGATTGAATATTTCCTCCCTGATTCCTATTATGGTCATGTTGGACCAGGAGGTGACAATAAGTTCTCGTACAACAATAAAAACAACAGGCCTTATTTCATTAAGGCCTTATTTCATTAAGTGCTCAAAATGCATTAAAATGATTAAATAACAGTACATCAGTTTTCTACAACCATACAAGGACATGATTGTAGAATATTGAAAACATTATGATGAATTAACTTTACATCTAGATTCTAGGTGGAATTTGTTGTGGGGTGTTATTATTTGGCTGTTATGGTCTTGGAGAAACAATAGCATTTTCAAGGATGATTTCCAGCGACCTTCGGATCCTAATGCTGTTATCAATAGGATATGGAAATCCTTCTGTTTTAATGAAGGGGAAGAAGTTGAGTTGATTGATCAACGAGTGATTACTCCAAGGAAATGGATTCCACCATCTGATTCCAAACAGGTGGTGGAGGATCTGATGCAGTGTAGAAATGATTCGATTGGTAGTCTAGCTCATTTAAAGATTAGACATATGCTTTCTTTGAACTGGGAAGTAAAGATATTTCACATACCCAGAGAACAAAATACCTTGGCGGATATGTTAGCTAAGGAAGCTTTTATGGATTCATCAATTTTGTATGACTGTCCTGAACAGTTGAGAACGGTTTTTTTGATTGATTGTATGAGATTTGATCCCCTTGTATAGTTTCATTCTATATATAAAGGCTTAGGCCTCTCTTATTATATATATAAAAAAAACTTTACAACTAGATTTTTGTATCAAGTTATCAATAACTAGATTTTGAAATATATCATTCATTCACCACTCTTGTAATTCTACTATGACTATATGTAAAGTAAAGATAAAAAATAAAATAAAATGAAAATTCTGCTCACGATCATAAAACAAAGCAGGTTGAGATAGATGAAAAATTTATCAATGAAAATAGGGAAGATCCCATATAAAGTTGCTTAAAATAGAGAAATTCTAAATCAAGTTGTTAAAATCAACAAATCCCTAATTAAATTATAGACTCAATTTGAGATTTTAAAATATAGGTAAATCGACTTTATTATATTCTCCTAATTTTCTCTATCATCTTTCCTCTTGAAAGAATTTAATTGCTCTTTAACTTAGTCTTTTAATAAGTGTGCATATATATGTTAACATTAATATATAATAAAATAAAATATGATTCATTTAAATCAAAAGAGTTTTTGTGTTCGGGAAGGACGATTGAGAATGTTTTGAGTAAAAAAAAACGCATAACGCCGTTATCAATTAATTTTTTATATTAAATAGTTTGAATAAAATTTTATTTTTGAAAGAACTCAAATTAGTTTTTTGTCAATAAAAAAAAATCATTCTTCATTAATCATGCAATTTTACTTATGTGATATATAGTTTTTTTATGTTAATAAATATCTTTTCTTTCAAAAAATCATTAATGAAAATCTTTGATATGCAGTTTGCTTTGTATCAAACAAGTTATTTTTTATATTAACATTTGTTTCTCAATGAACAAAAAATAAAGTAAAAAAATAATCTTTTTATTCTCAATGTTCAACTAGAAATCATTTAATTAATATTGGGGCTGATACCTTTTTTTTTTTGAATTATTCCAGATCATTCTTTCACAAAACATATATTTTTTTAATCTAAGTTAATCTATTTTATTTTATTGTATATTAATGTTAATATATATTTACACTTATTGTAAAAATAAGTTAAAAAGCATTGAAACCCTTTTAAGATGAGAGAGGAGAATATGAGAGGGCAGTAACGTCATTTAATCTAAATTTTGAAATTCTAAATTGGATTGATAACTTAATTAGGGATTTATTGAATTTACCAATTTGATTTAGAATTTCCCTATTTCAAGCAACTTTATATGGGATTTTCCCATGAAAATATCAAGGTTGAAGTATATTTTTAATCTTTTAAGTTTACATAAGGTATTCTTTTTGGTCCCTTAATTTTATAAAACACAATTTTGGTCTTATAATTTTGACAACATTAATGTTGTTAATAAAAAACGTTGATGCAACAAACTCAAGTGATGACTGTGTGAACTTAAGTGTTGACTGTGTAATTAAATGTTATTAATCTTAAATTTAAAATATGTGTAAATTAAAAAATATCTAAAATTCTTATGAAGCAGTCAATATTAAAACCTCGAATGTATTAAAAAATTTAGTTTAATAGTCTAAATATAATAATTTAATAATCTAAATAACAAAACCTCATTTTATTTACATCGATTTGTCAGTTTATTTTAGTTTAATAATATAAATATATTATATTAAAAAATTAACATTTAAATATGCTTCGTCAGTGGCATAGTCGTTATTTGAGTTTGCTGCATCAATATTTTCTATTAACAACATTAACAATATTAGAAATATATGATTAAAAGTATAATTTATAAATATTGTCATCAAGTTTGAACGTCGACTGACCCTTGAACAGATTTACCTGAATTCAATGCGTAAGGCTCACACAGGACTCGAGCATGAATGGGAAAGTGAATTTATTAGGCAAAACTCCATAATTGAGCATAGTTCAGTAGAAACATATGGCATTTTTTTTAGTTGCCCTGTAATTTAAAATGATGTTCCTTACGGGGACGAGGTTTTGTGGCAACTGGCAAGGATGTAACGTACAAATTTAGAGTTGTTTTCATTTATAATCATTTTTAATTTCACAATTAAAAATATTATGTGAAAAGAACACAAATAAAAATGTAAACATAATGTGTTGGTGTTTAATTTTGCCGTCATCACTTAAACTTGATGAGTCATCATTTTGCTGTTAAATAAGATTAACGGTGTTATGATCTTAGGACTAAAAGTACATTTTATAAAATTAAGGGACTACAATGATACTTGATGTAAACATAAATGACCAAATATATACTTTAAAAAAAAATACAAAATGTTAGAGGATAAGATAATTTCTTATTTTCTGGACAAAGCTAGATTTGAAACCAAAAAATGAAATACATATAAATTATATTTAAGTTTAAGTGAAATTAAAAACCTCATGTTTAATAGATAATACTCCCTCCGGTCTTAATTATAAGAACTATTTACCAGAATTTGGAGAGATTAAGAAAAGAAGTTAATTTAGTTAATTGTAATTATTTTTCGAAAATACCCTTCCTTAAAATTAAGTCTAACCAAAATCCGTACATCTTCGATCACCAGAGCTTATAGCGTGATGTTTAAGTATATCGCTTCACGTTAAATGCGCCTGCCCCACTTTGTCTTTTCTCTTCCAAAATATTGCCTAATAGTATATCCATAGTATTCTAGTTTGTAATGATAAATATTATCTTGGTAAATATTCTCTCCTCTCCTGATCATCACCGCATAGCAATATATTACGAGAATATTTGTGTTACATTGTATTTGGCTTAAAACTAATGTTTTATTAGGTTATTTTAGAGAAAAAATCAATCACTTTGGACGGATAGTTACAAGAAAATATTTTTAAAAAATATTAAAATGATTTTATTTAAAAATAAAGGACGGATAGTTACAGGATTTTTTTTTAATGAAATATTAAAATTATTTTATTTAAAAATAGAAAAGAAAGTAGAATCTCCCACTTGATAGAATATAAAGCGTGTTGTTAAATTAATTATTGTGGAGGAAGTATTAATATGGGTGATGTGAGACAAATATGAAAAAAATTGCTCAAAATTATTTTATTAAAAAAACAGTAGAATTGAGAAAGTATCAATAGAAGGTATTTTAGGAAGAAATTGTCAAAAATTTAAACTTGGTCTTATAATTAAGGCATCGGACCAACTCTAAAATGCGTTTTTGTAATTAGGACCAGAGGGAGTATTATAATTATTTTCATGCCTTCGATAATATTATAAATTTTTATAATATTATAATTACTCCTATATTAGTATTACGAGTGGTATAATATAAAAAAAGCTACCATACAAAAGGCCACTAACTCTGAATTGATTAGGGAAAATCCTTTTGAGTGTACTTTTTGGTGTAAAATTCTAAAAAAGGCCCTTAAAATCTGACAATATCTGAAAAGGCCTTAGGGTCTTTTTAGGTATTTTTGAAATCTTACGCAAGTTGTTAATTTGGCTGATATAGTTGTTAAACAACAATTTTTTAACAACTAAATCAGCCCCCATTAACAACTATATCAAGACTCGCTAACAACTATATCGCCATAAGTTAACAATTCACCCAAGATTCCGAAAATACCTGAAAAGACCTTAGGCCTTTTTAGGTATTATCAGATTTTGAGGGTATTTTTTAAGATTTTTACACCAAAAAGGGTCCTAAAAGGATTTTCCCACCAATTGATTAAGGGGGTAAAAAAAAAAACCAAGCCACTATGTCACTAACCCAAATGCTCATCGCTCAGTTGCCACCAGTCTCGTACAAACCGCCGTCTCTCTATCTCTCGCTCAGTCTCTCACACGTGGTCGGTTTCCTCTATTTTTCCTTCATCACCGATCACCGTCTCTACTTCATTCCTCCGCTACACATCGTCACTTCAGTGGAGCGGACAATAATGGAGAACGACACGCCAATTTTTCCCCAAGAAATCATCACAAGTATTCTGGTACGACACTCGGCAAAACCCTTTACTTATTGTCGATAGTGATATCTATGAAGGTACTCCTTGGCACTTATGTTTGCTCAATCGTGAGATGCAAGTCTTTGAATTTCAGCATACACATATCATTGATTCCTTGATGTCGGGGTGGGTTTATTCCAGTAATGGCTTGCTCTGTGTGAAACTCAGGGGTAATTCTCAAGATTGCCTTTGGTTGTGGAATCCAGCTATTAGAGTAGTCAGACAAGTGCCAAAATCTCTTAACAATCATGAGCATGGGTGTTTTTCTGTAGGATTTGGATTCAGCCCAATCATTAATGATTACAAGATTGTGAATTTTTTTCTTCCTGGATATTTCGTTGTTCAAGCGGAAGTTTATTCATTAAGGACGGGATTATGGAGAAAAGTTGAAGTCGGGAACTTAGAGGGTGTATATGGTCTTGGTTCTGGTGCTTTCCCTCGTAATGGAGCTATCTTTTGGATTGGACAAAAGAAAGATGTGGAGGGGCACAATAAAAGTCGTCTTGAATTGATAGTTTCATTTGATATAGCAAGGGAAGTATTCACATCGATACCATTTCCTCCTATGGCTCCTGCCTGTTGTTACGATACGTTTGCTAGCTATGAGAACAAACTAGCTATATTTTTTGGCAGCCCGACTGAAAATTCTGAATCATATGTGATTGATTTGTGGGTGTTGGAAGAGTGTGCAGATCCATCCCGAGAGAGATGGAGTTGGACAAAAATATATACTAGCAGACCCAATCCATACCGCTTTATCATTTGTCCAGAGATTATTTGGAGAAATGAAATTGTTTTCTTAGCCCGAGCGCCTGAATACCAAATCGAAGGTGAAGAGGAGAATTATGAAGGAAATGTTGTTTTGTGCAATCTCACTACTGATGAATTCACCTTGTTTGATATCCCACAATGTAACTTTAGACTTGGGATTTTGGATTATGTGGAAAGCCTGGTACTACTTTGACATCATCCATATTTGAAAAATGCTAATATTTAATACCAAATGTTTCTGGCCATATTTGACCTTTTTATAATTTATTGTTGCTAGTTTGTGGATTAGTTGGGACTAGCCAATTTGGCATTGGTTTTATTTATATTGAAGGGCATTGATCCACTCTTACTAGAGCCGGGAAATTGGGCGGGTCCGCCCATCATGCCGGCCCGTTTAAGCCCTGACACTGTAGGGCTCGGGCTTGAAAAATAGGCCAAATCGAATGTGTTTATTTGTTGAATGATTTATATTGTTTAGATATTAATGTTGATAACATTTATTTGATAGATTAGAACTTTAATGATTGCAATTTACTAATTATATTTCTTTGAAAAAAATCGAAGGAAAAATAGTTAAAATTTGGAATAGTAATTTTCAGGCCCTGTAGGGCCGGTCCTGGCCCTGGTACTATCGGGCCGGGCTTTGAAAAACAGATGTTTTCCTTATCCCAAGCCCTGTAGGGCCGGCCCTGGCCCTGGTACTATCGGGCCGGACTTTAAAAAACAGATGTTTTCCTTATCCCAAGCCCGGTAGGGCCGGCCTTGATTCCTAGCTCTAATTCTTACGTTAAGTATTTATTCTCTATTTAGTTAATTATTGGTGTGTGTGTGTTTTTCTGTTGTTCTGAGTTATCTTTGTGTGATAGACTCAATCTCCAACATTAGTAAGTCAAATGGGACATTGCATGGAATGAAGGGCAGCAGCTGAATTCTGGGATTTGCCTGATTGGAATAAAATGGGTATTTGTGAGGTATGTGGCTCTTCTCTCATGATGGCATAATGAAGGCAAGGATAAATAATGTCTTTTTGAATATTACCACATGCTGTAATCCTCATTCTTTACATGAGAAGTATAATCCTTAATGCATATCGTAGTCCCCTTTACATTGCATTAAGATTACAGGTAATCATAATGCAATGCATCGAACCAAATGGACAACTATGTATCTATGAATTCTCAGTTGACTGATTTATTAACCAAGGCATTATGAAGAAGAAGAACAGAGTTAAAGAATGTAGCTTCAAATAGGATTTAATGTAGCATATGTTAAAGAAAGCATGTGGGCCGTTAAAAGGAGGAATGGCAGTTTCAGGGCTCAGAAGGAGTCCAAGTGCTGCGCAACATTAGGTGCAGACACTACCTCGTTGTTATAGGTTAATCTACCTTGTGTTGTCTTCAATTTTGATGGTCAAAGCTAAGGATATGTTGAGTAGGGATTCGCAGGTTGATGCTTGTGTCATCTCTCGGGATTTTAATAGTGTTGCTGATGGTCTAGCTAAAATTGGTATTTCAAATTCTGTTATTTTAGACGTGTGTCCTTCCTACTTAAGGACTTGGTTTGACCAAGAGTGTTTAGGATTCAATTCCTCTCTTATGTAATTGCTTTCTTTGTAATGTAGGCGTTCCGCCATCTTTTATATGAAAAAAAAAAAAAAAAATCGTTTATGATGAGGATAGTAGTAAAAGACTAAATTTATTTTAATTTCAAAAAACATTTAATGCTTCCATTATTCAATATTGAATAGCACATGATTTCATAGTTCTAATTATTCCTAATTTTCTTCATCGGATTTGGATTCCCTCCACCCCTTATCACAATAGCTAGATTGAAATTTGAGCCGTCTAGATCTAATAATGCTGTGTAAAATAATGTTTTGAATAATTGCTTATAACAGTTCAAACTGTGTCGAGTGAAATTTAGTAAAAATTTCAATTAAACTAGGTGAAATACCAAATTTAAATTTAAGTTCCCATATTTTAAAAATTTCTAATCAGACCAATTGACCTCATTAGGGATTTCTAAATGTGGTTTGAAGATCACAAAACGCCTATGTAGGTAAAAATGAAAGTTGAACGTAAGTGTAGGGTTTTGAAATGCTAAAAAATTTAGGTGCCAAATTTTAGGTTTTGTTGGTTTTCACATTTTTTTTGGTACCAGAATATTTAAAGATAATATTTTTGTTTTATTCTGCATAATAAAAAATATGTTGGTTTTCAATTATATCTAAGACTGGGTCTTTCAAAAATATGGTACCAGATTTATTCTGCGTATAATTAAAAAAACACGATAAATACTGAATCTTAAATAAATCTCATGACTCCCTATATGTTTTATTCTGCATAATAAAAAAATAAATATGAATACTGAAGCTTAAATAAATCTCGTGACTCCCTATACATGTGGTCACTATCGCACTATCCGTAACCTCCCAGCAGTTCCCCCTAAATATAAAAATATATTAAAATTTCCTAAATATCAAATAAAAATCTTATATCAGATATTTAGTCTAATAAAAAAATATAAACACTCAATCTTAAATAAAAAAAATAAATATTGAAACTTAAATAAATATCATGACTCCCGATATATGTGGTCATGACCGCACTATCCATAACCTCCCTAGCTATAGCAGTTCTCTTAAATAAAAAAATTTATTTTAATAAACAATGTACCAAAAACAAATACAGATCACAATATTTTATTCAAAATGAATATATCAAAAATAAATTTAGCAATTAAAATATATTCAAATGAGATATAATTCCATGGTATAAAATAATATATATCAAACGTAACCCTATAAAATAAATTTTAAATGTATTTGATTAAATATTTCAAAAATAAATAGAAATATGGGCGAGATAGTTTCTAACGACTTCCAGCTAATTTTTGATATATTAATCTCAGGAACAATATATTTAATTTGCAGTTAGGATTGTTGCATTGCACGATATATTTTATTAAAAAAAAAATTACTTTTTATTCTTTAAATTAGATTTAGGAAGAAAATATATAAAGGAAATTTAACAGATATAAAATATATCTATATGTAATCTAATATAATCCAAAATCTATGGATAGTAGTGTATATATAGATTTAATTTGCTCTGACGTAAATGAAAATATATTTAATTTGCTCACCTCGGCCGTTAACATCATCCTCATAGGAGCGCACAATAATGGAGAACGGCACACCAGATCTTCCCCAAGACATCATCACAGATATTCTTGTACGACTTCCGGTAAAATCCCTAATCCGATTTCAGTGTGTTTGTAAAGATTGGCAGATTCTGTTCAAAACTCCATCCTTCATTTCAAGTGCAGATCTTCCCCAAGACATCATCACATATATTCTTTTACGAACTCCGGTTAAATCCCTAATCCGATTTCGGTGTGTTTGTAAAGATTGGCAGAATCAGTTCAAAACTCCATCCTTCATTCCATTTCAAGTGCAGGGATTTCCCTTGTAATGGATCTATCTTTTGTATGGGACGTAAGGGAGATGTGGAGGGGCTTAGCAAAAGGTGGCTATATTTGATAGTTTCATTTGATATAGCAAAGGAAGTGTTCACATTGATACCATTTCCTCCTATAACTCCTGCCTATGGATGTTTCAATACACTTGTTAGCTATGAGAACAAATTAGCTATAATTTTTGGCATTCAGAGTGAAAATTGTGAATCATAAGTGATTGACAACTTCCATATTTGAAAAATGGTAGTATTTGATTTTGACCTTTTTATAATTTCCAGTTCCTTAGTTTTATATAATTTAGCTGCAAGTGGATTATTTTGGGCAAGCCAATCTTCCACTGGTTTTATATATATTGAAGGGTGTTGATCCACTATTATATCAAGTGTTTACTCTATTTAAGTTTTTTTTTTTTTTTTTTTTTTTGGAAAATGAAACAACACACATTAGTCCGTATCGTTGACCTCATGTTGAATTGGATGTTGGTATGTGCGTGTATATATTTTTTCTGTTGTTCTAAGTCATCTTTGTATCAAAAGCTCCATTTCCAATATTAGTAAATCTAAAGGGACAGTGCATGCAAGGAAGGCCAACATCTGAATTCTGGGGCCTTTTAAGGAAAATTGTGGGTTCCCTTCCGACAGATTATTAACTACTAATAGATCCCCCTATAACCTTTGAGGGTTATCTTCGGTCTTCCTCTACATCTTTTTAGAGAGCTTCAAACTGCTCGATCAACCCCCATCACTAGCACATCCAATTTTGAACGTGTTCGAACCACCTTAGATAATTTTTTACAATTTCTCTTTAATAGGTTGATGGAATATCACCTAGGGGTGAAAAGGTGACTATAAAAAATCTTTTGCTAAAGCTCAAGAACATAAAACAGAGAGAAGAGCAAAGAACACAAGAGATTATACTGGTTCGGTCCAACTCTTGACCTACGTCCAATCCCCAAAAACACTATGAGATTTCACTATCTCGAAACTTGATTACACACCCTGTAACTCTCGAGTAATCATCTCACTAGGACTTACTCATCTTTACAAGTTATAATCAAATAAACACAGATACAATTACGCACTCTGTACTCAAGATGATCCTTTCACTAGGACTCACTCCCCCTTACAAGCTGTAATTGTACACCCAAACTTAAGATCCCACAACCTTAAGATTCAACTAAACAAATAATCAAATAGTGTTTAAACTTCCCATTGAGTAGATAAATGATAAACACTGAAGTACAGAAAATATCCGAAGATATTGAATGAAACAAATGAAACAGTTGATTGCAATAATACAGAATTGAATGGACAACGTTTCGGTAGTTGGCGAATTCAATGCTTCTGGTATTTATAGTTGTTGCAATTAATGACCATTGGTGGAGCTTTAAGATTAACCGTTGTGACTCCTGAATATAGCCGTTAGACAGATGAGGAAATAACATTTATTGTGAGATAGGAATAGCAGGACTGTCTTTCGAATGATCAGAAGAATGGTTGCTGAGATTGCGTCTCGATATGGTAACTGCATTAAATGCGTTCTGACACACAAATTGCTTTACAATAATTTGTTGCTAATCCGAGATTTAATTATCTGAAACTCATTAACAAACTGATTAAAAGCATTTAGGAATAGCAATGAATAATGATTTGAAGAAATAAAGTCATAATCAGTTGATTTAGATTTTCGGAGATGGTGATTTTCAAAATCAGATAAATGTGACTCTAGTTAAAAAGAATATGCCTAGAGGCATATTGATTGGAAGCATTTTAATTTGACTCGAGGTAAGAATAAATTCGTTGAAAAGATTTTGCCTTGAGTCAAAGTAAGATGCCTAAAGTCACGGTGCCTAGAGGCAACTATTACTTGACTAGAGGCAAAGTTGATTTCAGCAAAAAGAACGTGTTTGACGAGTTTGTCTTGAGTCATGCATTGGTTGCCTTTAGTCATATGACTTGAGGCAATTATTAAGTGACTAGAGGCAAACCATAGATTTAAGCATAATTACGAGTTCGCCATTAGATGTCTTGAGTCAAACAATGGATGCCTTGAGTTAAATTGCCTAGTGGCAAGTCACTTAATGACTAGAGGCAAAAACACAAGTTTGAAAAGAATGTCAAAAAGAAGTTTTGCCTTGAGTCATATTGACTAGAGGCATTTATAAAATGACTTGAGGCACACAAATTGTACAAGTCCTAGCCAAACCCGAACCCGGTTTAGCCGAGAAAAGATGAAGGAGAACAGTGAATTATCCAAAACTCCTCCATTTATTTTCCTTTGTTTTTTTTTTTTTGGTTGGGTTTGATGTTCATAACCTAGCTCCTATGGATGCTTTTCTAAATGCACCATAGTTCTGAGGTATAATTATCCACTTTGGCTACTGCTACTTTGTCTAATGGTTATGCCTTTATCATTTATGACTTGAAATGGGAACCAAAATCTTGACAGTAAACCAAAAAGTAGAAAGTTTTGTGTGAGCACTGATATGATACTGTACGTAGTTGTAAATCCTGGTTGTTGGTAGGTGAAGAAGCCATAAGCGCCGTTTTGGTCCGAGAGACTAGGACCGGCCAAGTACCGATATACTTTGTAAGCAAAGCACTGCAAAGCTTCGAGCTCAGATATCAGAAGCTTGAAAAAGTGGCATTTGCCTTACTAATGGCAGCAAGGCGTTTACGTCCATACTTCCAGGGACACCAGGTCATCGTACGAACCAGTCAGCCAATTCGACAAGTACTGCACAAGCCGGACCTGGCGAGACGGATGATCAGTTGGGCAATAGAGTTATCCGAGTTTGACATCATATACGAAGCCCGACATGCGATCAAGTCACAAGCGCTGGTGGATTTTGTAAGGGAACTCACCCCGGCACATACAGAAGAAGCGAACGGCCTCCAATTGTGGAAGGTTTACGTCGATGGCTCGTCAAATTCAAAGGGAAGTGGAGCTGGAGTAATAATTGAGAGCCCATAAGGGGTCGCAATTGAGCACTCGCTCCGTCTCAACTTCCCAACCTCCAACAACCAAGCAGAATACGAGGCTTTGTTGGCCGGGCTCCAACAGGCTAAAGAACATGGAGCACAGAAAGTTAAGGTCTTAACCGACTCACAACTCGTAGCGGCACAAATCCAGGGTACTTACCATGCGAAGGGTCCTTTGTTGGCAAAGTACCTAAACAGAGCAAGAGATATGATTACCGAGTTCGAGGAAGTAACAGTCAATCACATCCCTCGGGAGGAGAATACGAGAGCGGATATTCTATCAAAACTAGCCAGTACAAAAAGTCCAGGAAACCACAGGACCGTGGTCCAACAAAACCTGACCGAGCCGAGCTATGTCATGACCATATCATCCACCACGGATTGGAGGAAACCGATCGAGGATTACCTAGAAAGAGGAATCATACCTGTTGATGTAACCGAATCTAAGAAATTGATACGCGAGGCCGCCATGTACACTATGGTGGACGATCAGCTATATCGAAAAGGACTACATTCTCCCATGATGCGATGCTTAGGTCCGACCGAGGCACGATACGTCTTGGCCGAAATCCACGAAGGGATTAATGGACAACACATGGGAGGGAAGGCTCTAGCAAGAAAAGCTCTGCGCGCCGGCTACTACTAGCCGACCATGGTGGCAGACTCCAAGGAAGCAGTAAAGAAATGTGATAGCTGTCAGAAACACGCCAAGATCATTTGGACCCCACCGGAATAATTAAAAAGCATCTCGGCCCCCTGGCCCTTTTACAAATGGGGGATGGACCTCCTCGAACCATTCAAAGCAGCTCCCGGACAGTTAAGATGGCTTGTGGTCGTGGTTGATTACTTTACAAAGTGGATTGAAGCCGAACTTTTGACAACGATCACCTCGGCACGTATACAGTGATTTTTTCACCACAGCATCGTTTCTCGTTTTGGAATACCGGCCGAAATAGTCACGGATAACGGGACTTAATTCATCGATAAGGAATTCCGGGGTATGATGTCGGATCTTGATATCGTATATCACTTCGCCTCGCGAACACCCCCGCCTAACGGCCCAGTGAAGCGAAGAAACAAAGTCATCATTGATGGTCTAAAGAAGCGCATGGAGGACGCGGAATCTTCCTGGGTCGAACAGCTCTATAATGTACTATGGGGTTACAGGACCAGCGTATAAACGTCGACCTAGGAAACCCCCTTTCGGTTGACTTACGGATGCGAGGCGATGATCCCGGTCGAAATAGGCCAACCATCTTGGAGGAGGTTGAAAACCCTCGAAGAAGGCGAGGGATCGAACAATGACGCGTTGAGGACAGAATTGGATTTTATTGACGAGGTCAGAATCACGGCACATTGCCGAGACCTAGCCACCAAGCAGCTCATTGCGGCTAAGTACAATCGTAAGGTTAGGCCCCGCTCCTTCAACAGGGGCAACTTGGTACTAAGACGAGCTGCATCCCCAGAGATGGCAAGCTAGCGGCAAATTGGGAAGGTCCCTACCAGGTCAAGGAAAAGCTCGACAAAGGGGCGTACTTGCTAGAGACCCTAGGAAGGAAGCCGGTCAAAAGAACTTGGAACGCTGACAAGCTAAGAATCTACTACAGTTAGATCTCGGTGCCTCGTTCAAGCAATGGTCGAACCGACGCATCAAATTTCATTATTTTGAATTCATTTATTCCTTAATTGCAGTATTTTGATTTTCAGTTTAGATTTTGGCTTATTCAATTCTCATACTTGAAGTTATTAGTTCTTTCAAGCGGGTTATTTAATGAAAAGCTCCTCAGTGGAGACGTCAATTATGCACTATCGAAAGTTTAAATTTGTTACACCGAGGCTATCAAACCCGGTCAGATACGGAACCCAATTTAAGGGATTACACCGGGGCTACCACGCCCAGGTTGCAAAATGGTGAAGCCAATATTTCTTCAATCTGATGCATCGAAAACATGCTCCTAGATAAGGAGGTGAATTGTCATCCAGACCCTGATCAGGTCAAAATTTTTAAACGTGTGTTTCTACACCGCACATGGAACATATGATAGTTTGCCCTTATCTTGGTAAAGAACCCAGACAACAGATCCAGAACTCGGTAGCTCGGGTATTGTAGAACACCCCTACCCCCATACCCGATATTAACCCATCGGAAGAATACAATTAGCAGATACTGCGTATATAAGACCCTGGCCCGATCATAAAACTACTAACGCAAAGTAGAATTGGAAAATTAAAGTTCATATTGATAAATTAAACGAAATCAATATTAACAAATTGTCACAAATTACAAAGTTAACCCGGTATAAGACATCGGCACAACAAAAGTGATAAATCCAACACTCAGCTCGGAGGAACAACATCTTCTAAGGGGACCACCTCGGCGGACAGAATAGATTTCGAGGTTCCTTCACCACTCACGCCATCCTGCGCCATATTAGAAGCCTCTTCTCCACCTTATTCCTCATTCACGAACGACAAGGATTCGTCTTCAGGGGACGGAGGAGGTAGATGCAGGACGCCATCTTTGACATAAGCTCAGTGGTCGTACCCATCGGTTTTGATATCCACCTCAGGATTAAGATGACAGATCTGGGCAAGTACCATCTTGAAGCAGTCGGCGGCGGCCTCTTTCAGAATCTCCTTACAGTCGAGGCGGGCTCTCTTCTCCTCGGCCAGAGCGGCGTTGGCCTGGCTAAGCTCAGAGCACAAATCAACACGTTGGGTCTGAAGGGCCTTAACGGCATCCAAACCCTTCGCGTAAGCTTCTTTAAGAGAAGCAAGTTCCGAGGAGGTCTTCTCCATCGCCTCTTTCGTCAGAAGGAGCTCCTCAGTGGCTTTCCCAGCACTCGCCTTGGAAATTTCAATCTCTTCCTCAACCCGCTTCTTCGCCTCCTCGACCTCCTCTTTCTCCAACCTTAGCCGGCATACCTCAGCAGATTGCCCAACATATTTCCCTTTCAAGAGAAGCAACGCTTGGGCCAACCCGACAGACTTGCACAGATGATCTTGCACTTCATGGACTAACCGTTCATCAATATCTGCAAGGGGCAGGGCATTCATGAACTGACGGGGAGGCAGGAACGCGAGTTCCAGTTCCTCGGTCACTCCTTTTTCCCATGCAAGACCACGAGCGATCTTGAGGGCAGGGGGAGGAGCAGAAGAACCCTTGGATGGAGACGGTGGCGCTGGCGGATCCGAGAGAGAAACATCTTTGCTCTTGGCAGTCAGCTTGGCGGATTGAGAGACCGGGCAAGCTCAAGAAGGAGGAGATGTTCGAACTTGGGCCGAGGTCTTCGCCTTCTTGGCCGCGGCAGCTGGGGAGGCTCCAGAGGATTGCCCTTTCCCGGCCTCCGAAGAAGGCCGTTTCCGGGTACCCTTCTTACTAGGAGCACCGATGTCGGGGGCCACCACAGACAGGTACCTCAGCAATTCCGCCATAGCTTGAGCTGCAAGAGGAAGATAATAAAAGTCAATAATCGACTATAGCGAAAGCATAAACACACTCAAGAGAAACGACCAAAAGGATCATACTAATCACGTATCCCGGCTTGGAACCAGCACCGGTAATAAAGAATGATGCGCTTCTAGTGCCATATGCGTTAACATAAGACACCAGGCGGTCTATCGACAAAACCTCCTCTGCTGGAAGATCGTCAGGTTCGACTTGGTACGAGGTGGAGGTCAGCTTATGATGATCATACGTCCAATATAGGGGGAACCTCCACTCCACATCTTTGGCTTCAGCCCCTTGTAAAAACCAGGGCTTCTTACCGGGTTTGGCCACTACTTTGAAATAACTATTTTTGAAATGTTTGAAGGAATCTGAAAAAGCTGTTAAAAGTTTTCTGTCTGGATCACCCCGGAGGGAAGTCAGCCCCTTTAATTTCTTCGGTTCTTTACCAGAACGAGGGGTAAAAGGACAAAAGAAAAAGAAAAACAAGGTGGCAGTACAGGGAATAGGGGCCGAAAAGGAGCGACACAAACATTCGAAGGCCACTAGATAGGCCCACCCGTTTGGATGAAGCTGTGAGGGGGCCAGATGGAGGTGGTTTAAGCAAGCAATCTGGAACTCAGTAAACGGGAAGCGAATACCGAGCCAGGACATATAAGCCTTGTAGAAAAAGAAGAAGTTGGTAAGTCCTTCCTCCCTCGAAGAGCAAATAGGCTCATCGTCATTAGGGGGACTCAGGCAGCAACCTTCCAATTCCCCCAGCTTCATTTGGCGTATGTCGGCAGCGGTCATAAGGGAGCGAGTCATTAGTATGTCACGCGTCACCCAGGGGTATCGCTCAAGTAGATCCTTGGGGGGACTAGAGGAATCCGACTCCCCGGTGTCAGATCGGGCACTAATGGGTGAAGATGATGACTCCATTTACCTATAACACAAAACAAAAATACTAAGATCAACAAGTGTGGGAATACCTGACACATGCATGTTATCACGTGGAGAAGGAAGAATGGGCGGACTTGGATGACGCAGACCCTCAGAGTTCAGGTTTGGGTCAGAGGACGACCTATGACGACAAGAGCCCAGAATGATGTTGGCCCGGGAATCTTCACCATTCGCGATATAGTATGAACTTGAGGCGATACAGTCCCAACAAGGGCCGAGGTACCCTTCTGAAACGGGTTCCGACCTAGGACGACTGGGAGCCACATAAAAATTGATAGGTTGTACCGGTACGGCCTCGGTCACATCCCGACTCCCAGGGTAGGACCTAGTATTGGAACCAATGCTACGAGACCTAGCAACGGAGGGGCGAGACGCTCCAATAGTCCTCCTACCAGATCCACCACGGAGAAAGGAGGCTAGTCTTTGCTCCTCAGAGAGGGGAGTACCGAACAGCCAATGACTAGTTCGAGGATAACGTGCACGTAGTGCTTCCTCCTCTTCTGGGGTTAAATCCTGACTCGATGAGGGAGGGTGATTAACTTTACCCATGGACACCGAGGGGTGCAACCTAAAGAGGCATAAAATGACCAATAAGGAACATGGCGGAAACCCCCCCATGAGCAAAGACATGGCTATGGACAAGAAACCAAAATGTAGGATCTACCCAGAAACCCCAACCAAAACCCAGCCAGAAACACAAGAGAAAACGTATCGGGGGATTGGGAAGCAGTAGTGAAGAACAAAGGCAAAGTAGACAAACAGTGGATGCGACAAAGGAAAAGAAAAGAGTGGTGAGAATCAAATGACATACCTGATAGGATGAAGAGACGGTGAAGTAGGAAGCAGAAGAAACTGAGAGACGTTGTGAGATCATCGAATGCAAGGAGACCAGAGAAAACCAGGGCTTTTCAGAATGAAGGCGAAAAAGAGAGGAGTGGTTAGAATGTAAGAAATGGAGGGAAATGTGAAGGGACGCTGGAGAAATAAGGGCAAAAGAGACAATTCTCCCTTAGAGTAAGAGTGACATACGATGGGTACTGGGCGCATTAAATGCGCACGAAATTCAGAGGCGGCTAGGAGCGACGGTTGCAAGCCTTCACCAATCCAGGAAGGTCAGGTGTCAGGAGGCCATGATGGCGAATGCGGAAGGATCATAACCTCGAAATCAAGCGATCTACCTGGCATCACCTCGGATCCTCGAATGCCCAGGCGTGGGCACGGACCTTTGAGATATGACCTTGGGTCCAGAAGCCAAGTAGGGTTCCCGGTAGTACACCTTGGCCTGGGGGCAAGTAACAACTCGGCCCGGGGAGCAAGGTACATCCCGGCAGTTCAAAAGCTTGAACTACCGGGCTGGGGGCAACTGTTACGGACCTACCGGAGGCCCAACACTGGAACGGCCCAATACGAAATATATCATATATCTAGATTTACCTACAATCATGGAGGATCCTGTCATATCTATAATCGAGGGATAAGATAGATCCGGCAGTTACGATACCGAGGTATACCCTATATATACAAGGGTCGAACCCTAAGGTGCACACGTTCTAACTCAGACCTATTTACATTCAGTCTCACTGTGCACTCTCCCACAAAACACAACCCCCATCCCCCTTGGCGAAGAGCCTTCATATTTGTGTACAGTGATCCTCCGCTCTCCCTGATATCTGTCTCGTAGATATTCCGGCAGGGCCATTCGATCCAAGATCAAAGCACCAGCTTACCGGGCTGGACATTCGTGTTCTACACCGGAACAGACGAGTAGGGGTTGTTGTTGAAATCCGGATTACTCCCTCCCATCCAATTAAATATAAAATATAGTTTTTATATTTGTAAATCTTTTCCTAATTTATCCATATTGATACTCCCTCAATAATATACATATCATATTAACTAACTCAACTAACTTTATTAATCTAATAAAGTTATGTAAATATATCTTATATTAAGGACATGGGAGGAAGTATCATTTTATCTTATGGATTAATAGTATTGACTTTTTATAAAAATAAAAGCAACAACAATTATTCGGTCATAAAAATAAAATACATAATTGCATAGTTTTAATCTTAATCCAGTCTTTTAGAAATTTAATTTCATAACTAGTACCTATTTATAAATTTAAATTAACCGTTTAAAATTCAAAAATTGAAAATATTAAATAAAAAAAGGAAAAATGCAAATTGTAATAGGATAAGATAATTTCTTATTTTCAGGGACTTCCAAGGTTTGAAAGCGAAAAGTAAAATGTTTAAGTGACACAATTGTTATATATATTTATTTATGTCTAATAGGTAATATATATAATAAAGCTACAATACAATAAGTCTCTCATTTTTCTCTTTACTATATTCTTCTCAAAAACTTATATCCACCATCAGATTAAAAATATTTATTTTCAAGATAAATAAATAATTTTAAATGGTTAAATTTTATCTACACAGTTCATTACCGTAATACAAGTAAAATTTTAAGGAAAAAAAATTAGTTTATAACATACTATAATAATAGTATATAAAATATTAAATCTGAATCTTTTTTTTATATTATCATCCGTTACCGGTTCGGTTTGTGGGTGCCCCTCTCAAATCATTTATTTTTTCTTATTTAAGGTTGGAGATGAGATTTTGAGAAAAGAACAATAAAAAAGGTTTTGAGGGGATCGACATCCGCAAAACCCTCCTCCAGGTGTCTGTTTGGGTTCATGTTTGGTTAAGCAGTGAGAGCTCAGATAAGCCCGATTATAGCGTGAAATTGTGATTTATCGGGGTTGTTTCTAGGGGTGAGCATGGGCAAGGTTGGGCAGGGCGAGACTCTTGGCCGAATCCCAGCCCAAAGAATGAATGGGCTGCATTTTGCAGCTCAATGCCCAGCCCTGCCCAATAAAAGCCCTAATCATTTTCGGGCTGGGCAAGCATGGGTTGGGCAGGGCGGGCTTCGCCTGCCCAAGTAGTGACACCCTACCCTAGTCCATGAAGATTCTAGTTCATACTTTACAGAATTTCAAAGCTTTAGAGATTTTTGAAATATAATATAATATATTTAGACATAATAATATAATATATGTTAAATAAAATAGTATATATAGAATAATATTTATTTAAATATATTTAATTTTCCAGGCAGGGCAAGACCCCCTGCCTGATGCTCGGCCTACCCAAATTTTTTTCAGGCCACTTTTTTAGGGTTGGGCTGGGCAATTTTTTACCGGCGTATAGGGCATCTGGGCACCATGCTCACCCCTAATTGTATCACTCAAACCCTTTGCCATCCTCTATTATGACTGCCTTTCTAACTTAAAAAAAGTGTTATGCATTTTAGCAGTAGCAGCAGCGCAGCTTCATACAGATGAGGACTGTTAACTCTCCTTCCGTCAACTCTATGGCGGGTTCTAACTCTCAAGAATTGAAAATGTAGATAAATCAAATCACAGAAGATTATGCAAGCTTGAAACAATAGAACGAAATGATTATGTCAGCATTACAAGCACTTGGGATTCACTTACCTAATCTCTCTAACCCTGCCGTCAATGACGAGGCTCCCTCGGCTACCAATGCAAACGAAGACACTGAAAATGATAGTTGAATATTTTCATTGTTGTTCTACAAACTAACTTGGTGACTGTTTACATCTATTTGCCCTTTTAGTGACTTTAAATTGTGACATTTATACGAACATGTGCTTTGAACTTGTTAAGTTATCTATTTATATGAACATGCTTATTCTCTCATTTCAGTGCATTTAATTATATATATTAAAAAAACTGCTTAACAAAAACGTAGATGTGACCATACAAAATCCACCTACAAATTTCCCACAAATTACCCACGAAATTCCGTCTCAGATTACCTGCGGAAATTACCCACGGAATTCCGTCTCAAATTACCCACAGAAATTACCCACGGATTTCTGTCTCAGATTAGCCACAGAAATTACCCACGGAATTCCGTCCCTAATCTCCCATGGAATTATTCCGTGGCTAATTACCGACGAAATGATTCTATCTCTAATCTGTGGGTAATTCACCGACGGAATAATATTCCGTTGGTAAGTTGATCAGCCACTGTATTTTCCCTGACGCTTTTTGTTCCATCAGAAATAATTTACCGATAGAATTCCGTGGGTAATTGAAATTAGCCATGGAATTCTGTGGGTAATTTCCGTGGGTAATTTGGGGTTTTTTTTATAGTGTTATTTAGAGTTTTTCTTTTCTCCTTATGTTATCTATAAATATTGTTATGGATTTCTATATAAGGCCCACTCAACGTGTGGCCCAACAAGGGGCAATCAACATGACACGGGCATGATGGCACAACGTTTGGGCTTGGAGGCACAAGAGGCCTATAGGTCCAAACCCTAACCCTAAGGTACACTCTACAAATAAGAGGTAAACCCAAAAGGTATACACTCTCTCTCGATTAGCATTCTGCCATCACTGTGCACACACCCCACCCCCTTTGGCTAACGCCTAATTGTATACAGTGATCTGCTATTCTCATAGGTATCTAATCCATGGATATCTAGAAGAGGGTTAACCAATCCAATATCAATACACTAGTTCTATAAGGCTAGACATCTGTGTTCTTATATAGAACATCGGCGCCACCGTGGGGAATCGATAAATTTTTTATTCCTGCGACCAAAAATGGTTAATGATTTTAATTCCAAATGGCCAAACAAACAACATGGAGGCGGCTTTGGGGTTTTCTCTATTGTAGGCTTCAATTCAACCTCGTTAATGGCGGTAAGAAAAGCATCACGTGGTGTTTACAGTCATCATGCTAAATAAAACCAGAGAAGATTCAATTCATAATGAACAGATTCATTCAACTTCCTCCCATTTCGAGGGCTTGGTGTTTGGATCCTCGGTGTTGTTTTTCTTTTGAGATAACGGCGGAGCGGATCTTTTTCCTTTTCAATGGAAGTATCACCAAACCTTGGAGCTCTGATGAACGTCGCGAGAGAATGTCAGGCTTCACTGATTTGTGTCAAAAATCATTGGAGAAGGCAGCGAGATTGGAGCCAAAAATTCTGATCTGACTCTTGAGTTGGCGGTATTAAAAACTTGACTGTCATTTGGATGGAGAATCGTGACGTATTGGTGAATGGAAAAGGTTTGACACTTACCTTTCCTAGCAATGGAAATCTGGTTTTGAATGATGCAGGTCAGGTCGATGTTTGGACCACCAACACGACTTTGTTGAAACGTCCATAATTGATTCTGGAAGATGGATTTTCTAGGAGTCTCAGGCATGGAACGAGAAGTTGCAATATTACTGTATGTACTCTTTCTGGGTTTTTGGTAGGATGTTTTGCCTCTGTTGGTAACAGTGGAAGTGTGAAATCCTCTAGGTGCTTGAAGTGGAAACCTTTGAATTCCTTAATATATTACAAGTTCATGGGTTTCCAAAAGTCATGGGTGTTCTGACCAATCTTGATAAATTCAAAGATGCTAAAATGTTGAAGAAAACAAAGTAGCGCCTTAAACACCGTTTCTGGACTGAAACATATGATGGAGCTAAATTGTTTTATTGGTCTGGTTTTATTCTTGGAAAGTATCTTGAGTGTGAAATGCACAATCTTGCCTGCTTTATCTGTTTTATGAAGTTTCATCCTCTATCTTGTGATTTGTGGACGTTATGTTCCTATAAGATCCTTTGCTTATGATGTGGTTGGTAAATTAATAATTGACTTGGATTGGGCAAGCTAAGCTTCAGGTTTTTGCTAGATTCCAAATGAAGTTGGTTTTTGATCCAGGAATTTCTTAGTATGTTAATATTTCCCTGTTCCCCATCAAAGTCCATGTTATGGTGAGGACTTTTAATGGCTTCATTGCGTCCATTCTCTATGTTCACAGCCGCAACCTAGGTGTTGCCAACATGTGCTCTCACTTTAGTGCTTTCATCATGAGACACTTGCCTTGCCATGGGTAGATGGCTGCATCCCCATTTTTATCTCATGTGCTTGTTGTGCAATTCTATCATCATTTTATGCTTTTGTGGGTGTTAATGGAGGTGCTTTGCAGAAATTTATTGACCCTTCTAATGGTTTTCTAAATCAACAAGTTGCAAGTTTAGAGTTACTTGATGCCACTCAAGAAAATAATCCAGAAACTGTCTTCAAGGTTGTGGACCTACTTGTGCTGGATTTCGTTGGTTAGTTCTTTTGGATA
This sequence comes from Acacia melanoxylon, assembly GCA_019022615.1. Classification (NCBI taxonomy): domain Eukaryota; kingdom Viridiplantae; phylum Streptophyta; class Magnoliopsida; order Fabales; family Fabaceae; genus Acacia; species Acacia melanoxylon. The sequence continues at coordinate 8,576,414 of JAFJYJ010000020.1, read as the reverse complement.
TAGACCAACCATGGGAACAAAAATCAAATCGATACAAACCTTGTTTGAACTCTTTGAAGATGAGTGGCAAATTGGATATGAAGTTTACTTCTTGTCTCAAATTTAGTAGTAATGAAAGAAGATTTGCAAAAGCTACTATTGGTGGGAAACTACCACGCTGTCATTTATCAATTTTCTCATGAGTTTGGACTGTTTTTCTGTGGTGCTTGACTCATGAACTTAAAGTACATCACTTCTTCACTACTTGGACTATTGTAAGTGTAGTCAAATACTTAGTCACTGAGTCTTACCTAGATATTGAGGATTTGAGAAGGGTGGAATTTATTCAATCGGTATGGTTTGGCATTAACATGACATCTATTTTTATCTTTGCAATGCTACATATGTCTCCTTCAATTTTTGAGACGTAGCTGATTTTATGGGTGTTCCTCATGCATATATATTTTCATTAGAAATGCCTATTGAGGTTGATTTTCAACAGACCAACTGTGGTCCTGAGTAATTGTATAACATCAATGGTCTTGGATTCTGGGAGAAGAGTCTATCTAAAAATGCTACTACTTTGCACAAGTCTAAAGGAGAAGGTGCAAGTGATTCAAATTTTAATCAAGAGGACGTTGCCAAGCTTTTACATATCTCAAATATTGTGAGGATTTTGTGTTTGTTGGACTGGAACCACCTTCTGAATATTATGAAGAGAAGAGGACGATGGAAAGCTTGTGGAATTATTATCAGAATTTCTCTCAAGATGAAAAGGATTCATGTGAGCCAAAGATCATGCGTACAAGGCTAAAATAGAAGAAATTGGTGACAAATACCAAGATAAAGCTTCGCAACAACATTTTTCAGATTTAGAAGCATCCAACATTGAACTTGCAGTTCAATATGAAGCTGCAATGCAACTTCTGGGTGACCTTCGAGAATATTCAAAGAAAAATTTCCAGCTTCTCCTATTGCAGCAAAAAGGCACATAGTTGTAGCAACAACAATAATGGATGTGCTTGGCGTGAAGTGGGTGACCTTTAGCAAAGTCGCTCATGATCTTGTTATGCACACGCAAGAAATCGATGGTGATAACTACCCTGAGGTTAGTGTGAATGGTTAGTTTTGGGAAATTTCATTTTGATCCCTAACCTATTTTATCAAAAATTTCATTTGCTGGTTATGACGCGTCCAACCCATCAATGAGTTTGAAGACGGTTAAATCCGTGTTCCATGTTTGGAACCCGGATAAACTGAGTAGCGGAGCTAGAGCAAATGGAAATAACAGTTAAATCTGGGTGGATCCATGTTATGTTTGGGACCCGGATAAATTGAATTTGAAGAACAGTTAAATCTGGGTGGATCAATGTTATGTTTGGGAACCGGATAAACTGAAATTAAAAAACGGTTAAATCTGTGTTTCCATGATCGGTTTGGAACCCGGTAAAAATCGAAAGAACGGTTAAATCCGCGCTCCTTAATTGGACTCCGGATAAACTGAAGAATTATAAAGTTAAATCCGTGCTCCTTAATTGAATCCCGGATAAACTGAAAAATTACAGTTGAATCCATGTTCCTTGATTGGACCCCGAATAAACTGAAAATTATATAGTTAAATCCGCGCTCCTAAATTGGACCTCGGGTAAACTGAAAATTATACAGTTAAATCCTCGCTCCTTAGTTGGACCACGGATAAACTAAAAATTGTACAGTTAAATCCGCGTTCCTTTAATGGACCATAAACTGAAAATTCTACAATTAAATCCGCACTCCTTCAATGGACCCCATATAAACTGAAAATTCTACAGTTAAATCCGCGCTCCTTAATTGGACCCCGGATAAACTGAAAATTCTACAGTCAAATCCGCGCTCCTTCAATGGACCCCGGATAAACTGAAAATTCTACAATTAAATCCGCACTCCTTAATTGGACCCGGATAAACTGAAAATTCTACAGTTAAATCCGCGCTCCAAAATTGGACCTCGGATAAACTAAAAATTGTACATTTAAATCCTTGCTCCTTAGTTGGAACACGGACAAACTAAAAATTGTACAGTTAAATCCGCGTTCCTTTAATGGACCCTGGATAAACTGAAAATTCTACAGTTAAATCCGCACTCCTTCAATGGACCCCATATAAAATGAAAATTCTACAGTTAAATCCGCACTCCTTAATTGGACCCCAGATAAACTGAAAATTCTCTAGTTATATCCGCGCTCCTTAATTGGACCCCGGATAAACTGAAAATTATACAGTTAAATATGCACTCCTTAATTGGACCCCGGATAAACTGAAAATTGTACAGTTAAATCCGCGCTCCCTAATTGGACCCCGGATAAACTAAAAATTATACAGTTAAATCTGCGATCCCTAGTTGTAATACCCGGATAATTATTTATCTTAAATATTATATTTAAATAAATAATATGCCTTAAAAATTATATTTGCATAAATATTACCTATTTAAAATAGGTGAATATGTGGTCTCAATTTTTCTTATTATATTTATTTATTTTTCTAGGTAATTCATCCCTAGAATTAGAAATAACCAAAGGCTAGAATTCTTAAATTCTATTAGGGATCATAAAATATCCTAAGATTTACATAATTAAGAATAAGTCTTATTTATGTTATAAAGGTGATTAAATGTCATCTAAATACCTAAATCAATTAGAGAAAATTATCAACAATTGTTGGGCAATTAAATTTGCAATAATTGAGATATTTATATTAATTTTCGAAATTAATTAATAATTAATTTAAAAAGGGCATAATTAAGAATATATCAACTTAATTAATATCCAAAGGATATATAAAGACCAAAATTAGTACACAAGGATGTTTTAATCATCAAGATTAATTTAAAAACCTATCAAATATTTACAATTAGGCCTAAATTAATTACATGTTTAAAAGCTAAATCCAAAGTAATAATCAAAGAACCAATAAGGGGCTAAGGTGTGGTTTGTGAGAGACCATAAAACATAACTCAAGAGTGTGAGAGGGAGAGAGTGCCACGGTTATACATTACAAGAGGAAAGATGAAGCAAATAATATCTTGATATTTCTCAAATACAAGTCATAATCAAGACTTAATTAAGCAAAGACTTTTAAGGCTAAATTATAATATTGTGGGATTAAATTGAAATGCAAAGCAAATTCAACTAAATTAAAGGAGGGACGGTTTGTGTGGTGAGAAATGATGAAGCAAGAGTAATATCTAGATATTACTTAGTAATTGTCATAATCAAGAAGACTTTGAGGTACAAAATGACATAAGTCTATGTAATAAAAGAAATTAATGGTAAATTAATTAAAGATGAGATAAAAACCATTAGGATGAATTCAAGACATATGTGAATAAGAATTCATAGAAAATAAATCATATCTTGAAATCTATGAACTAAGTAACAAATCTAAGTAGATATTATGAATAAGCAAAATTCAAGCTTGAACATAGTAGTTTCCAAAGTGATTTTGGTAAACTTTTGAAATTCATACTACTATGAAAATGAAGTTTAAAAATACCATAATTCAAGTCATAAAATTGTGATTCCAAAAGTGGAAATGAATCCTCAAGAAAAATACCAACTTACACCTAACTAAATTAGGATTTGGGAAGAAAAGATGAGGAGTGTAAGAGGGGAGGAGAAGAGGCCACGTTTTTGGCCATGTGTGTGGAGTAGAATTATGTGTTAAAATTCAATGTAAATTGGAATCCACCAATTAGAAGAACCTAGGAAATGCTATAAATAGGAGGCATTAGCCTTCACAATTTCTCACACCAAATCAGCCAAAGTATTCTGATTTAAGAAGTTATATAGTGAGTAGAGAGAGTTCTTGGAGCAAGAAGGAAGGAAGATCAAAGTTCTGGGTAAGTTCTTATGCTCTAGCTTTTTAGTTTTTAGCTTAAATGTTGTTTTGATTCATAATCTTCCAATTATAGTGTTATTTACATGTTTTTATTATTATAATTGGCTTTATTTCGAAAAAATGATGAAGAAGAAGTTATAGCAAAATTTTTGGAAGATTATGGTCAAAGTAGCGAAGCTCTGGCGAAATTTGTCGGTTAGCGACTCCTGAAAGCAATTTTAAAAACGCTGGTATCTTATGTTGAAGATGCTATGCCAAAATTCTGATAAAATTCATGGAGAGAGTAAACATATAGAGCTTTCCAAATATACCTATAGCATGTCATTTTGAGTTCTGTGCTAGGAGATAAAAATGTTTAAAGTTAGGCTATATTTTCTGGAAAATTCTGGGCAGAGCATGAAGTTACGAAAACTGGGAATTGTTTATATAATCTGGGAAGTAACCACTATTTTTCATTGACAGTAGACATCCTAAGGATTCCGAGGAATTTTACGGATCCTCGTTTCGAGTTCTGTGGAATTAATTATAATTCTCCAAAGTTAGGTGAAAATCAGCCTATATTCTGATTAATAGCGTTTTTACGAAATTAAATGAGATTAAGTTGAAATTAATTGATCCAAGGGTAAAATGGTCATATATAGCCAAAATATCTCTTGAAATAATATTTTTGAATTAATAGAGGCGATATTACCCTTATAGGATATCTGTAATCGCCTACCGTCGAAACGTACCAAAAACCGTCAACGAAGGTACGTACGCATACTGTAACACTAACTCTGATGCTTATTGTATGCTTATATGTGATAGAAAACTATACATGTGAATTGTATAGATAACTTTACATGAGATGTGTACTGTTAACATAGATAACTTTACATGTGATGTGTACTGTTAACATAGATAACTATACATGTGAATTGTATAGATAACTTTACATGTGATGTGTACTGTTGATATATTAATATTACATCTGATATGTACTTATGTGTTGATTAATGCTGTGATGTCATACATATATTGTTTACATAAGTATGAGGTTAACCGTTACCTAAGGTCCGATGTGCATTTGGACCTCAGCTTTTAAAATAGCTTCAGGGTCAGGAGGACTAAGCGCCGAAGATAAGGGCAAGCAGCACGTTTAGAGTCCCGGCCGGAGAATTTCTTTTTGGACTTGTATTACCTTATTATTAAATATTTGGATCATTGTACCGCTGTAAAAGCAACTAGATACACCAACAGTGAATGTTTATTAGATACTCGCTCTTTTTAAATTGTTCCGATGCTGTACTCTGATGAAAATATCTTGAAAACGATTACGAAAATTGGGGTGTTACACTAGTTGGACCCCGGATAAACTAAAAATTGTACAGTTAAATCTGCGCTCCTTACATGGACCCCCGGATAAACTGAAAAAATCCACGCTCCTTACATGGACTCCGGATAAATTGAAAATTGTACTTTGAACATATGTTTGAGTTCATATAATCAACTTATTGTTGAAATGAAGATAAAACTTGGACATGAGATTCGGGTTAAATAGTCAATGCACCCTGGAAGCCCAAAGACCTGGACTACCATGTTGGGGGGCAACAAGTGTATAGTTGCAAAGCTGCCAAAGAAATAAGCAAATGGAGTATGTTCTTCTTCTTGACAACCCGGATTGGGGGAAACACCCGTTGCTAGAACATGTAAACCCAGAAACCCGGATGTTTGTTGCAAAAGAAATCTCAATTCAGATGAAAAGGAATAGACAGTTCCAATCGAATTAACCCGGACTACAGATCTGGGGGCAAGTCATAGAAAATAAATAAATTGGAAGTGCGTTGAAACTCGAAGAGAAGTTGAACAACTCGAAAATGAGATCCGGGTTAAACAATCAATGCACCCTAGCAGCCCAGAGACCTGGACTCCCGGGCTGAGGGACAATTTTTATGGATTTATATATGAGGCTCAATCAATGCACCCTAGCAGCCCAGAGACCTGGACTCCCGGGATGAGGGACATTTTTTATGGATTTATATATGAGGCTCACTCAACTTGTGGCCCAACAAGGGGCAATGAGATCCGGGTTAAACAATCAATGCACCCTAGCAGCCCAGAGACCTGGACTCCCGGGCTGAGGGACAATTTTTATGGATTTATATATGAGGCTCACTCAACTTGTGGCCCAACAAGGGGCAATCAATATGACACAGGCATAACAACACAACGTTTGGGTTTTGAGGCATAAGAGGCCCATAAGTCCAAACCCTAACCCTAAGGTACACTCTACAAATAAGAGGTAAATCCTAAAGGTATACACTCTCTTTCGATTAGCATTCTGCCTTTACTGTGCACCTCAGCCCTTTGGCTAACGCCTAGTTGTGTACAATGATATGCTATTCTCATAGGTATCTAATCTATAAATATCTAGGAGAGGTTTAATCGATTCAATATCAATACACTAGTCTTATAGGGCTAGACATCTGTGTTCTTATATAGAACAAATATATTATTAAATTTTTCTAAATATCAAATAAAAATCTTATATTAGATATTTAGTCTAATAAAAAAAATAGGAATACTGAATCTTAAATAGAAACATGAATACTAATCTTAAATCTTAATACTACATAAAAGCAGCGGTTCAAGCATCCCTCCTTGCCACACGCACGCACTTCCACCTCTCATATTCAAAACGACTTTATATATATATATATATATATATATATATATATATATATATATATATATATATATATATATATATATATATATATATATAAAATAAATAAAAAAAAAATCTTATATAAGATATTTAGTCTAATAAAAAAATATGAATACTCAATCTTAAATAAAAAATATGAATAAATATTGGCAAGATAGTTTATAACGACTTCCTAACTGTTTTTTTGATATGTTAATCTAATGAACAATATATTTAATTTGCCCTTAGGATTGTTGCATTGCACATGATATTTTATAAAAAGATTACTTTTTGTGCTTTAGATTAGATTTAGAAAAAAAAAAAAATATCTCTATATTTAATCTAATAGATTTATTTATTATTATTATTTTGTGCCAAAATATCTATATATTACTATATCGAAACATCGGTTCGAGCATCATTCCTTACGACACGTAAGCACTTTGACCTCTCATGTTCGAAACGTTTATATTAATATATATTATCTATTATCTATCTATTTAATCCTAACCCCTTTATTTAGAGTTTTTCTTTTCTCTTTATTTTATCTATAGATACATTCTTAAATTTTTCTAAATACCAAATGAAAATATTATATTATATATTTAGTCAATTAAAAAAATATGAATACTGAATGTTAAATCTTAAATACTATATAAAAGTAGTGGTTCAAGCAACCCTCCTTACAATACACAGGCACTTCCACCTCTCATATTTAAAATATTTAAATTAATATATATTATATATACCTATTATCTATACATATATATATTCTTAAAATTTTCTAAATATCAAATAAAAATCTTATATCAGATATTTAGTCTAATAAAAAATATGAATACTCAATCTTAAATAAAAAAATCTGAATACTGAATCTTAAATAAATCTTATTATTCCCCATATATGTGGTCACTATCACACTATCCATAACCTCCCTACCTATAGCAGTTCGCCTAAATATAAAAATATATTAAATTTTTCTATATATCAAATAGAAATCTTATATAAGATATTTAGTATAATAAAAAAATATATGAATACTCAATCTTGAATAAAAAATTATGTATACTAAATCTTAAATAAATCTCATTACTCCTGATATATGTGGTCACGATCGCACTATCCATAACCTCCCTAACCATAGTTCTCCTAAATATAAAAATATATTTCAATAAAAATGTACCAAAAATAAATACAGATCACAATATTTTATTCAAAATGAATATATAAAAAATTTAGCAATTAAAATATATTCAAATGAGATATAATTCCATGGTATAAAATAATATAGGGTTTAATGTTTCTCCATTTACTATAAAAACTTTTTTTCTGCAGCACTCACATAAAAGTGGGTGAGTCTCACTAATATTTTTTCTTTCATCTCTTTATAATGGGACCCACTCACTTTTATGTGAGTGCTGCAGAAAAAAGTTTCTACAGTAAATGCAGAAACATTAAACCCAATAATATATATCAAAATAAATATGTCAAACGTAACTCTAAAAATAATTTTAAAATGTATTTGATTAAATATTTCAAAAAAAAATAGAAATATGGACGAGATAGTTTCTAACGACTTCCTAGCTATTGTTTGATATGTTAATCTAATGAACAATATATTTAAGTTATGTTAGGATTGTTGCATTGCACGAGATATTCTAAAAAAAAAAAAAAAATAATTTTTGTGCTTTAGATTAGATTTAGCAAAAAAGAAAAAAAAAAACAAAAAAAAAATTAAGAAAAAATAACAGAACAATACCATTTAAACTTTCAAATAATATTGACAATGAGATTTTAAATTTCAAAGTTCAAGTAGTATTTTTTTAATACTTTTTTATAATTTAAACAGATATAAAATATCTCTATATTTAATCTAATATAATTCAAAATCTATAGATATATAATAGTATATCTATAGATTTAATTTTCTCTGACGTAAAGAAAATATATTTAATTTGCTCACCTCGGCCAGTCCCCGGGCGCCTCAGTTAACATCAGTGTCGGCGGTTTCCGTATCTCTCGCCCTCACACTCTCACTCGCGGTCGGCTTCCGCGATCACCGTCTCAGTCTCTACTTCGTCCTTCTGCTACTCATAGGAGCGGACAATAATGGAGAACGGCACACCAGATCTTCCCCAAGACATCATCACAAATATTCTCGTACGACTTTGGGTAAAATCCCTAATCCGATTTTAATGTGTTTGTAAAGATTGGAAGATTTTGTTCAGAACCCCATCCTTCATTGCCGAACACCTCCACCATTCCACCCGGCAAAACCCTTTACTTATTGTGGATAGTAATATCTCTGGAGGGGTTCCTTGGCACTTATGTCATCTCAATCGTGAGATGCAAGTCTTTGAATTTCAGAACACACCTATCATTAATTCCCGAGATATCTCGGGATGTGTTTATTCCAGCAATGGCTTGCTCCGTGTGAAACTCACGGGTAATACTCAAGATTGCCTTTGGTTGTGGAATCCATCTATTAGAGTAGTCAGACAAGTGCCAAAATCTCTTAATTATACGTATAAGGGATTTTCTGTAGGATTTGGATTCAGCCCAATCATTAATGATTACAAGATTGTGAAATTTTTTCTTCCTCTAAGCGGAACTTTATTCATTAAGAACGGGATTATGGAGAAAAGTTGAAGTCGGGAACTTAGAGGGTGTACATGCTTTCAGGTGCAAGCATTGTTGTCAAACTCGCGAGTTGACTCTCCGAGTTTACCGTCTTTACGTTTCTAAAACTTACCAAAATCGAAATTTACTAGAAACTCTTGACCATTGTAAACTCGATTAAACTCACGAGTTTATATACCAAGTTTACCGTTTTTACGTTTCTAACTTACAAAACCGTGTTAACTCACATTTAAACTCGTATTAACTTTTTTTATTTAATCATGCTCAACGGCTTTATATATAAGTTTTATAGAAATTTTTTATTAAATATGGTAAATTTTGAATGTTGATGGGTTTAATTTCAATTATTTGGATTTAAAATATTTTTAAATCAAATTGTTGTCATTTTTTTATATTTTAATTATTTATTATACATTGTTAATACCTATTTGATAGTGAAAGTAAACTCTTACGAGTTTACGATTCGAGTTCACGATACGAGTTTACATCACTGTCACGAGTTTATTTAAACTCGCGAGTTTGACAACCTTGGGTGCAAGGCTTTCCCTTGTAATGCAGCTATCCTTTGGATTGGACGTTCCCTTGTAATGGAGCTATCCTTTGGATTGGACGTAAGGAAAATGTGGAGGGGCATAGCAAAGGTTGGCTCGATTTGATAGTTTCATTTGATATAGCAACGGAGGTGTTCACATTGATACCATTTCCTTCCTGCCTATTGTTACGATACGCTTGCTAGCTATGAGAACAAACTAGCTATATTTTTTGGCAGCGAGACTGAAAATTCTGAATCATATGTGATTGATTTGTGGGTGTTGGAGGAGTGTCCAGATCCATCCCGAGAGAGATGGAGTTGGACAAAAATATATACAAGCAGATCTAATTCAGACCGAGGTCCAAACCACTTTATCGTTCGGCCTAGGATTATTTGGAAAAATGAAATTGTTTGCTTAGTGTTAGTTGAAGGAGCGAAGAATTATGAAGGAAAAGTTGTTTTGCGCAATCTCACTACCGATGAATTAAACTTTTTGGATATCTCAATATGTAGATATAACCAAGGGATTTTGGATTATGTGGAAAGCCTTAGGCTGATTGACAACAAAAATGCTTGTTTTTGAAACCAAATGTTTCTTGTCATACTTGACTTTTTTAGAATTATATGCTTTGGTCCATGATCATGACTCCTCATGGCGTGCTTCTTGTTCTCCTGGTTTGTAATGGATGGCGCTTCAGTTTCTCTGACATCTGGGTTTGCCCAATTGCTCTTTCTTTAATTATCCTTCGGGGTATTCATGTCCGTAGGGCTTTAGCTCATAGAGGCATGTTTTAAAGACCAAAGCTTTGGTTTTCTTGCTTGCTCGGTTTCTGTTGCTCATGATGGTCTTCTTTTTCCTTGGGGCGATCATGCATGGATGGGGAGTCGCAGTTGCTGCTTGGGGGTTATCTTTGTGGTTTTGTGGTTTTTGTTGTTAATTATTTTCTTTTATATTTGTTGTGTTTTGTTTTTTTGCCAGCATTTTATATTTGTTGCTTTGTTGGTGTGTTTTACACTTTAAGGCTCCAACGGTACTCCTTTTGTCCTTTTGAGGGGTTTGTTGGAGCCCTTTTTGATGTATTACTCCCTCTCGTCTTTGATATAAAACATATTTAAAGAGTTAATAATCTTAATTCTAAATATAAGATATAATTTCTATATTTATCAATATTTTTCCTAATTTACTTTTATTGATGCTCCATCAACAATATACATATCATATTAACTAACTTCCTTAATTTATTTAAATTAGGTAAAATGTCTTATTTTAAGGACCAAAAGGAGTATCATTTTGTCTCTTATGGAATAATAATATTGAATTTTTATAAGAACACAAAGAAGCAACAATAACTATTCACTCCTAAAAATGAAATACATGCATAATTTTAATTTTAATCCAGTCTTTTAGAAATTTAATTTCATAATTAGTACCTATTTATAAATTTAAATTAACCATTTAAAATTTAAAAAATATTAAATATTAAATAAAAAAAGGAAAATAAAAGGGAAAATGACATAAAAACACCATTTGAACTTCAAAATCATGTTGACAACCATAGTAATGAGATTAACAAGAAAGAATAGTAAAATAATTGATAACTCGTTTTGTTGGGAAATCACCTATTTAAGATTTTGAAGTTTAAGTGATATTTACTTAGGATTTTTCCAAAATACAAATTGTAATAGGATAAGATAATTTCTTATTTTCAGGAACATCCTAGGTTTAAAACCAAAAAGTGATATGTTTAAGTGTCTGTCTGGGTTGGCAATAGAAGTTGTTTTTCCGACGTGATTTACTATGTACGAGATAAGTATGTAAGATGAGTTTTATCTCGACTTGTATGTACAAAAAAAAAAAAAAAAAAAGATTTAGCGACGGACAAAATCCGTCACTAAACAAAGAAAATCTGTTGCAAACAGCTTTTGCAATGGAGTTTGCGAAGGAAAAATTTCCGCCACAAAAATCATCGTTGTAAACAATATTTGCAACGGATTTTGTGTCATCCGTTGCAAATTGCAACGGAAAAACATCCTTCACAAATTGCGACGGAATACTTTTCTGTTGCAAATTGCAACGGAAGAATTCCGTAGCAAATTGCGACATAATTATAATCCATAAATCCATTGCAAATTCAGGAATGAAAAAAAAAAAATATCCCGTCACAAATTCCATTGCAAATTGAGGAATTATTTTTTAAAAAGAAAACTATAATTATTAGGGCTCTTTCTAAACAACCACTCAAATAAAGAAAAAAAAAATATTACGAAATAAACAATACTAAAGAATGTGTTAAAAATGGTGTATATAAAGAAACATATATAATAGCAATCCTAAAAAATTATACATAAAGAAAACGAAATATAAAAAAAAATGTTGCCAACAAAATAAACCAAACAACACAAAAATAAAAAATAATGTCTATATAGTAGTTGCATGGTCATGCTCATCATCATCACACCAAAAAAAAAAAGCTATTAACAATGTAGCAAATATCACAGAATTTCCAGGAGCGAGATGAAACTCTGACAGCAATGAACTCTCATGCACTTGGAAAACCAATTTAATGACAGAAAATTAATATTATATGACAGCAAGTGTTCTCAACTGATACCAATCCAAATTCAATAATTTCCACATAAGTAACAGAGCACAATGATAACAAAATGCAACTTTAGATGCTGGGCAACTTCACAGAAAGTACTTCAAAATCCCAACTTGAAAACAACACTAAAATTATCAGAAAAACTGCATTTATTCGCAAAACGAGCATTAGATGAGGTCAAATTCAAATCAGAGTCAACAAACAGCATGCTCATCTATAAATTGAATGGATGGGTAGCAAGGACAAACAGACACGCGCGGGTTCAATCAATAGAAAGTCTAATCCTAGTTAAAGACATTTCACTAAGAGCTGTGGAAAACCCAATTCGTCACAAGATATCTACATAACTGCGTAATGGATTGATTTTGGTAAAGAAAAGCAATTGCTTTGTAATACATATCAAATTCACACACACTATATTTATGTAGTACTCATTACACGGAATCACAGCACAAAGCACTCAATTAGATCAGAATACTCAGATTACAAGCCAGTTTGAAGACTGCCCATGCACACCGAAGTGGATTCAATCACCAAATGTCAGCTCGAACTAGAATAACAAAGTTATCAAGTAGCAAAAGAGTACCTCGTAACTCCTAGTGGCAACGGGGAAGGTGGAAGAGCATTTGCAAGAGAAGAGAGCTTTGGATGATGTCGGGAAAAGCGCAAAATTGTTAGAAGAGTAAGGAGGAACAAAGTGAAGCGATAATAAATTGGGTCTGAGAACTGCGAAAGAGGGCTTTAGAAGCGAAGAAGCGGAATTTGAAGTAATTGCTATGTGCCTGCCCGGCTTTAGAAGCGAAGAAGCGGAATTTGAAGTAATTGCTATGTGTCTGCCCGGTGGTTTGTGTTGTGTGCTATTCATAATATGACTTGTTGTCAAAAGTACAATTTTTTTCTTCTTCCCCTTGCAAAAAGCGAAAATGAGAGAGTTGGTGAGATTTCTTTGTGTGTTGTACCCTTTCCAATGCTCTTACACACTTCATTTATGGTGTACTTTTTTTTTTTGTCATAAATTTATGGTGTACTTGAATAGCATCTTTTCTTTCCTTCTTTTTCCTTGCCATTTTCCCAAAATTTAAGGGAAAAAAGAAGATTATAAGTCATTTTTAAATCTAACTCAATGTCCTTTACATTTATGAAGAGGATGATGTGGCTAGATATTGTCATATATTTTGATTTTCAAAAATAGCTTCTAAAAAAAAAAAAAAATCCACTTTTCATGAGCACTTTTTTTTTTTTGGTTCCACCATCCTTCTTATTTTCAAATTGGGCCTCCATATTGGGCTTCAAGAGTTGTCTCTCCTACTTAGCCCAATAGACCATAGTTCTTGGTGAGGTTCATGACACCTTCTAGGCCATTTCTGGAATTTTATGCGCTTTCCCCTATTTCTCCCTTATGTGAATTGCCCAAGGGTAAAATGGGAAAATGGAATGGGTTTTGACTTCCATTGTCATCTATTTCTTAAGGTTGTCATTAACCATAGTCATTTAATTACACATAAACAAGTAATTTCACATCCTCATCTTATTCTGATTATTTCATGCAAATAAATGTTTATTATTAACTCACGACTTCATAAAAATTCATATATGCAAATAACTTCACATTAATACACATGAAAAATGAGAATGTTACAAGAGGGCACACAAATCTACGTATAAAGGAAAGAAGCAGGGACGATGACACTTTACCGTCCTTTTTTTCCCCCTTTGTTAATTAGAGATTGTGTTGTATTTTACTTGTGCTATCAACAACTACATACATAGTTCATCAAGTATACATTTGAGAGAATGTATTTATGTGATGAATTAAGGATTTTGTTTGAGTGACGATAAATGTATATAATGGTTAAAAAGGGAAAATAATGAATTCATAGAAGCAAACCTTAATTAAATTATGTATTAACTGTGTATACATGTAATAAGAGGTATTATATATTGTTACTGACTCATGAATAATATTATTTCTTATAGTATATATGGTAGGTCTTTTAATGTTCTAGTAACATTGACTACACATGGCTTGGATGATGTGTAGAATCTAAGAAAATATTTAGTTGCATTATGTATGGTTCATGAACTACAGAATTTATTGTACATTTTATACTAATATATATATATATATATATATATATGTTCGGTGTGGAACAGGATGTCCCGGCCAGGCGGGTGGTGGTTTGATTTTGGATTGGGTTGCCTCTGCTTAGGAGTATCTATGAGTGGAGATATCCGGTGAGCAAGGAATCACCAAACACAAGGCCTTTCGCCAAAGGGGGGAGGGGTATGTTGTGCGATGCGAATGTAAAGAGAGTGAGTTAGAACGTGTGCACCTTGGTGTTACCCCAGTATTTATAGGGTGTCGCGTCGTATCTTAACCTATCTATCATATCCCGGATTATGGATATGATAGATTACCCCGATTGCGTGGGAAACCGGGATACTCGGGATCCTACTCTTGGGCCGCCAACCGGCCGGGGCCGAGGTTCGGTATGCCCTTGCTAGCGGGTCGTGCCATTATTGGGCCGTGAGTCGGATCCGTAACGGTTGCCCCAGCCGGTAGTTCAAGGGTTTGAGCTGCGGGGTGCTTCAGTTCTCGGGGGGGGCGCCCTTGCCCCGGTCCGGGTACCTTAGCGGACTCGTCCGACGCGGAGGGTCCGAGGTGGGTTCCCGCAGGGGTGTTCCGGACCCGAGATTGTTTCTCGAGGGTCGGCGTCGTTGGTGACCCTAGGAGCCCGAGGTGATCTGCGGGCTTTGGGGTTTGAAAAGCCCTTCGACTTTGCCATCATGGCGCCCGCCACTTGGCGGCTTTGGAGTGGAGAGGTTTTGCAACCGTCATTCTCTCCGCCTTTGGTTTTCGTGCGCCATTAATGCGCGTTCTTCCTGGGTACGTCTCCTCGTTTTTGCCGGTGAACTTACGGGTTTGCCCTTAATTCTGGGTGCCTTTTCGTATCCACAGGCGTTTCACGGGTTTTTAAACCTGTTTCTCTTCTCTTTCTTCCACTTTCGAACATTTTAAAGTTTTTCTGCGAAGTTTTTCGACTTCGGCAAGTTTTACCACTTGGGTCTTTTGATTCCGGCTCTCCAAGGGCGAGCTTCCTTCCGGCGGTTTCGGGCTTTTTCCTCCGGTGGCCCCTCTTCCTCCTTATCCCGGTAAGCCACTTCTCCTGTTCTTTGGGTTTTTGTTTCTTTTCTTCGTTTGCTCGATCCGTCGTGAAACCGGTGCGCCCGTTGTTTTGTAGAGATTTACGGGTAGGTTTTAGGTTGCTGATTTACGGGTAGGTTTTAGGTTGCTAATTTGTGTTTTGCTTCCTCTCGCCTACAAACCTTCGCGCCTCCATTGCCGGAGGAGTTATCGTCTTTTTCCTTATTGCCATTTCCTGTTTCTTTAGGTTTGCGTCCTTGGGTGACAATGAGTGGGAGTAATCGACCTTCGACTTCGGTCACTTGACTCCAAGAAGTGGAAACCCTTAGTGCCCGCTTCCTCGAACTAGCCACTTTGGTTATTGGGTACTCCTTTGTCCGAGGAGCAAAGGTTGGCTTCCTTCCGGGCGGCGGCTCGGGTGGCACGCGCGGGGGCCGTTAGAGGGTCTCGCCCCCTGTTAGATCTTTTCCGAGAGGGTCGGAGAGAGGTCGCGGTCTGTCGGCCTTACCCGTTAATCCTTATAACCCTCATGTTCGCCTAGGTCCACTCATATGCCGGAGGGTATGCGGCCCTTGTTGGGATTGCGTAGAGTCAAGTTCTTACTTTGTCGCTAGGCGAAGATTTTAGGGCCGACGCAATTTTAGGCTCATGTCGTCATCTTTGTCGGCTCGCCCATATCTTCTTCTTTTTCGGCCAGAACATTTCTTACGTGACGGGTATCCTCGCATCTACGATTCTAGCACTTTTGTTTTTTGCTTTTATAGGTAAATGGAAAGGTCGCTTTCGCCAAGTGATGCCCCCTCGGGCGGCGGGAGGTCGGATTCCCCGCCTCTCCTCAAACTCTTGCGGGACCACTTCATTGGGTGACCCGGGACGTGTGGACGACCCATTCGGCCGATCACCGTTCGGGCCCTCCGCGAGATGAAGCTCTCGGCTATGCAAGGCTTTACTTTTGCCCCGGGGAGGATGAGCCGTCGTAGCCGAGGGTTGGAGATTTCACCAACTTCTTTTTCTTCTATAAGGCCTATATGACCCGACTCGGTGTTCGCTTTCCGTTCACCGAGTTTCAAATGTCTGCCTCGGCCGTCTCCATCGGCCCCGCCTTCTCAACTCCACTCCCTGACGGGTGGGCTTATAGTTGCTTTCGGCGGCTATGTCGGTCCTTCTCGAGAACCTATTCCTTGTACCGCCACCTTATTCTTTTTCTTCTTCGGCCCTTTCACTCCTCGCTACGGTAAGGAGGACGAGAAATTAAAGGGCTCACCTCTCTCCGGGGTGACCCAGGCCAAAAATCTAGCTGCGACGCCTTTTCGGACTCCTTCAAATACTTTAAGAATGGTTTCTTTAAAGTGGTGGCGAAACCCCCCGTGACCTTGGTTCTTGAAGGGGGCCGAGGCCGTGATGTGGAGTGGAGGTTTCCCTCTTGGACTTTTGATCATCATAGGCTCGCTTCCGCCTCGTACCAAGTGATGTCCGACGACCTTCCTGCTGGCGAGTCGTATTCCTTGACCGCCTTTGGTTTCGTATGTGAAAACATATGGTGCCGGGAGCGCGGCTTCTTCATCACCGTCCGGATCGGAGCCGGGATACGTAATTTGTATGCGGCTTGTAGTTATTGTTCTTGCGTTTGTTTTTCGTTGATTTTGTTGCCTCACTAACTTTCTTACTTTCCTTTGTGTTTTGTAGGCGAGGCGATGAGGAGCTTCCGGTACTTTTCTTTCGTGACTCCACGATCCGGAGGCTCTCCGAGGAATCCTCGGAAGCGTCCTTCTTCCGAGCCCCGAGGGTGCGGCCCGCCGTGATGTCGCACAAGACCGGGTTGCTAAGAAGGCCAAAGTCGCGTCTCTGTCCGGCGCCTTAGTCACCCGAAGGTGAGGCTGTCCGGACGTCAGCTGCTTCTCCTTCCAGGGGTAAGGAGGTTTCCGAGGGGCCCTCATCTCCTGTCGCCTCTTCGTCTGCTCCCAAGATCGTCTGGGGTCTCGCTTGGGAGAAAGGCCCTTTGGCTGAGGAGCTCGAAGTTGTCTTCCTGCCGCCTCGCCAATTTACAAACGCCCTGCCACTGGCCGACATTGATGAGGCCGTGGTTCACGATATCCAGGCTCGCCTCTGCCAGGGTGTTGGTTTGGCCCAGGCGTATCTGCACCTTAAGGGCAAGTATGTGAAAAAGTTCGCCGAGGCTCGCCAGCTGAAGAAGGAAAAAGATGCGGCGAAGGCGTCCAAGGCTAAAGGCGAAGAAGACGCCGAGGTCGCGAGGGCGAGCGCGGAAGGGCGTCCGAGGAGCTTACTCTTTGCAAGGAAGCTGTAGAGAGGCTACTTCGGACATGGCCGCTCTCCGGAAAGCACGTTCGGCGGGCCGGATGCCCTCAAGACCGTTCGGAACCGGCGGGCGAACATGTTCTCGAACTTGAAGTTGTCAACGCGGCACTTGCGGAAGAGAAGCGAGCCGGATCGAATGCCGGGACATATGCAAGGGGACCGCTCGATCGCCGACATGGCCTTGGCCCGGATCCGTCACCTTAATCCCGAGGTAGAGCTTAGGACGGACGGCTATAATTACCGGGCCTATATGAAGGATGGCGTCTTCTACCCTACCCTGCGTTGCCGAGAATGACTCGACTCCTTAGGGAGGATCGGATGGGGAAGGGGAAGTTAAGGGTGCCGACGGGGTGATGGTGGAGAGGGGAGCTACAAATGTGCTCCGGCGTCGAGGCGGTGTTCGGAGGCCGTGGCTTCGAGGGATGACCCACCCCCCGCATAATTTATTTTAGCATTGTATTTTGAACCGGACATTTGTACGGGTTCCTTTTTGTAATTTGTAGGTTTGAACCGGTGGCTTGTACCGGGTTCCTTTGTGTAACCTTGTAATAATTATAAAACTTGATTTCAACCAATCGGTTTGTCTTGTCAACTTGTTAGTTAACATTCTCCATTTTTTATGGCCGGGCCGGGGCCTTTATATGCGCGATGTCGCTAAGTGTTTCTTCCGATAGGTTGACTTCGAGAAAGGGGTAGGGGAGTAACCCGAGCTACCGAGATCGGGATATGGCTGTCCGGGGTTGTTTTATCCCGAATAGGGGCAAAATGTCGGATGTACAATCGCGGTGTACGAACGCGGTTTGTACATGTCGGCTTTGATCCGGGCTGCGTGACAATTCACTCCCTATTTAGGAGCATTTTTCGATGCATCTTTTTTAAAAGAGATGGTGTTTTTTACCGTCTCGCGAACCGGGCGTGGTAGCCGGGTGTAGTACCGCGAATTGGGGGAGTCATCGTCGGTAATGCCACGGATCGGGCTATACGCAACTTTGGGTGTGGTAACCACTGGTGTAATCCCTTCTTTTGGTATTTTTGCTTGGCCAAGGGGCTGCTTGTGCCTCGGCGATACCTTATTTAACCAATCCGTAATGGACAATTGGTGTCTCCACTTGGGAGTCTTTCAATAAGAACGAATGAAAGAAACAATGAGTCTTTGTCTTTCAGCGAAATATAAAAGCGGAATTGAAAATACTAAATTAATTGAAAAATTGCAACATAAATACGCCCGTCGGTTCTATCTTGGTAGGCAGACCGAGGTCTAGCTGTAGTAGATTCTCAGTTTGTCGGCGTTCCAGGTCCTTTTGACCGGCTTTCTGCTCAGGGTCTCCAGGATGTATGCGCCCTTTTCCAGTTTTTCCTTTACGCGGTAGGGGCCCTCCCAGTTTGCCGCTAGCTTGCCATCTTTGGCGTTCTTATTTTCGATGTCGGCGCGTCGGAGCACGAGGTTGCCCCGGTTGAAGGAGCGAGGGTTCACCTTTCGGTTGTACTTCGCTGCGATCAGTTGCTTTGCAGTGAGGTCTCGGCAGTGCGCCAGGATCCGTGCCTCGTCAATGAGGTCTAATTCTGTCATCAAGGCGTCACTGTTTGGCTCTTCTCCTTCCCTGCTAGCTTTCATTTTCCTCTGATAACCTTGGAATTTATGATGTTTTAATTGCAAAAAGGAGTTACAAACTCTATCATTGTCATGTTTTAATGGATTAAATTAGTTAAATATGTAGTTTCATCTTCATAATTAGTTTTTAGAATTTATTTGTATAGATCTTGGTCATATTTGGAATTTTGTTCAAAATTGGGCTTAAATCACATCTCTTTTATAATTGGGTAGTGAACACTGTTTGGTATGTTGATCATAATTTGAGTTCTAGACCTCCAATTGATCTGACATTTATCTTTTAGGAACGCTGAATGAAAGCCCTACAACTTATATGAAGAGTCCAGAAGCTAAATGAGACGTTTAGAGGACCCAATTGGGCTTGGAATGCAAGACAAGGTGTTGTGACGGACTCTGGAACAACGTACCGTATTTGATCCATAACTTGGGCTTCCGAACTCCAAATGAGGTCCTGTTTGAACGACTGAAAATATAACATCCAGGGCTACATTTCATATGAAGACAACGTGGCCCAATTCCACCGAATTCGTGGTGTAAAACAGGCTGTAAATCGGACACGGTTTTGGAGCTGTAAAGTGATTCAAAGATGCTTCCAAGTTGGCCACTAAGAAAAGTGACGAATTTGAGTTGTAAAGTGCATGGATGAGATGCTCCTAGCTGCCTATAAATAGAAGAGTGTTGTGAAGCTAAAAAAATACTTGGAGAAGAGCTCTCTCTCCCTTAGGTTCTTTCTTTCTTAAGTTTCATATCTCCTTCATCTTAAGTTCTTTCTTTTCTTGTTCAAAACCTCCTATATGGATGGTTCTTACATCTTGTTTATGCTTCTTATGTATTATTTTCCTTTTGTTCATTTGAAGTCCTACATGTGATGGTTCTACCTCCTACATGGACGATTAGTTGTAATCTTTTCTCATCATTGTCTTAATTTAATTTTATGTTTTGTTCATTTAAGTCCTACATGTGATGGTTCTACCTCCTACATGGACGATTAGTTGTAATCTTTTCTTTTCATTGTCTTAATTTAATTTTATGTTTTGTTCATTGAAGTCCTACATGTGATGGTTCTACCTCCTACATGGACGATTAGTTGTAATCTTTTCTTTTAATTGTTATAGTTTATTTTTTATGTTCTTCATCTTTTACCATTTTTTATGCTTGGTCATGAATAGCATGAGCTAAGTATCTTTCTAAGGTCATGTATGGATTCTTTATGAAGTTTAATTGAAATTCTGTTTTTAATTACATAATACTTGTTTTGGATGTGTTTCTTTAATCCATGTTTAATGCCTTAGTTAGTTTGATCATCTAATTAAGGAATTGAAAGATTAATTAGACCTTGGGAAAGGCTAGTTAATTCTAGGTTCAATTGATTAAAGAACATAAGGTACTAGCAAGGGAACTTGACATAGGCTTTATGCAATCATAAAGAATTCTGGACTTAATGCAAGAATTAATTCTAATGAGCATGGGAACATGACTTTAGGATTGAGGATTAGGCTAATTGACTTAGGAATAAGCAATTAAATTAAAATCTGAAATTCGATTGACATACTCCAATTCTTGGGTTAAGTAATTAAATTCTACCTTAAAAGAAGATTATGTCTTAATCTAGCTTTGGGTAAATGAAGAACAATTAAATGGATTATTGATGACATACATGACCCTAGGCTTTTGTTAATTGTTTTCTACAAAGTTTGATTCAATTTCTTTGTCATTTTATTTTCTTTTAATATGTTCATCCAAAAACTCATATGGTTGCATCAACTTTAAATTCAAGTAAATTGGGTTGGTAGTTGGAACTTTGGTCCTGTGGGAACGATATTTTATTACTCGGGATACTTGCTAGTATTACATTGATAGTGTATACTTGCACGGTTACCCACTCATCAAGTTTTTGGCGCGCCATTGCTTGGGACCAAAATTGTCCCAATATCAACTATCTTTGCTTGTTTTATAGATTGGTGCTTGTTTTATTTTAATTGCAATTTTTTTTGTTTATTTGGATTTATTCCTTTTTCATTTAAGCTGTGTTCTTTACATCCTTGTGTTTTGATTATTATTGTTTAGTATATTTTGCATAAGGTGTCACGAGCTTGAATTTTGTTTCTTTAATTTGGTATTGTTATTCTTTTTGTAAAGTGCATAATTTTCTTGTGTTCAAAAAAAATCCCATTAAATTGTGTGTACTTACTTGGAAATTCATTTTCAGCAAAATTTCAATTGAAACTAACTAAACCTTTCTAGTTCATTTCTTCTTGACTTTCAGGTTCTTAAGAACTAATTTCTTGATTAAGGTGTATGCAAGACTCAAATCTTCTATTTGATCAAGAAATAGAGAGGACGTTGAGACGTTTGAGAAGAGAACAAAAGGCTTTGTTACAAGTTTCTTCATCTACGAGATACAACCGAACACCGAAAATATTGCAATGGCGAGGAAGAAGGCGTGTGAATCGTAGAAGTGTGGGAGATTTTGCTATCCCAAGGGTTAGTGAAATTGCTTCCGGATTGTCAAGCCAAGGGTGGAAGCCAATAACTTTGAAATCAAGCCGGCTATTATTCGGATGGTGCGAGGCACATACATTTGTACAATTTTATGGCCTTCCTTATGAAGATCCGAACTTGCATCTAGCAAGCTTCTTGGAGATATGTGACACGTTCAAATTCAATGGCGTTACTTGATGATGCCATTAGGCGAGGCTCTTCCCATTCTCTCCGAAAGATAAAGCAAGAGTCAGTTGCGATCACTTCCCCCTGGAGCCATCACCACTTGGGATGAACTAACTAAAAAATTCTTGGGCAAGTATTTCCCTCCCGCAAGAACAAAAAGTCAAGAAACGACATCACCTCTTTCCAACAAGGATGGTGAATCACTCTATGAAGCATGGGAGCGGTTCAAAGACTTACTTAGGAAGTGCCCACATCATGGCCTTCTGAGTGGTATCCGATCCATACATTCTATAATGGGCTACGGGGAATACGAGAGGCATTGTTGATCTTCTGTAGGTGGAGCTCTAATGGCAAAATCAGTGAATGATGCCTACAATATTTTGGAGAACATGGCTAATAACAATTACCACTTTGGAATGGAGAAAGGAGTAATACCAAGAAAGCGCGGAATTCACGAACTTGATGCATTATCAACACTTTACGCACGGTAGCTTCTATGAATAATCGGCTAAACAAGTTGACATCCGCCAATGTGCAAGTAAGTAGGGCTGTAACTTATGTGGAGGAGGGCACCCATGCGAGAAGTGTGCTATGAGTCGGGGAAAGTGTGCGAGTATGTTGCTCATCAAAATAAGCAACAATACAATCCGCACTCAAACTATTATAATCCGGGTTGGAGGAATCACCCTAATTTCTCATGGGGAAATCAAACAGTGCACAACAACTACGACCTCCCTACAATCCTCCTGGATTTGCGCACCGATTCAGCCACAAGAGAAGAAAAGCAATCTTGAAGATATTCTAGCCCAATTCATGACAAGAACAGATTCCATCTTGCAAAATCACACGGCTTCTATCAAGAACCTAGAGGTGCGAGTAGGACCATTGCTAACTCTCTAAATGTTAGGCGACAAGGTACACTTCCCGATGTCTGAGAAGATCCTAGGGGTAAGGAAACTTGCCAAGCCATTTCCCTCGAAGCGGTAAAGTGTTGAAAGGTCTTGAACTGCAACCATTGAAGTCCAAATAAGTGAAGAAGGCGTAAGTAACAATCAAAGTGAAAGTAGGGTTGAATGTCAAACCAAGCCACCACACCAACTTGTTGAAACGAAAGGAAAGAATCTCAACCTCCTTTTCCTCAACGGGTAAAACCTAACTCAAAGGATAGGCAATTTTCTAGATTTTTGGATGTATTCAAGAAATTGCGAGATCAACATCCCATTTGCGAAGCCTTAGAAAATATGCCATCTTATGCAAAATTTATGAAAGAATTGTTATCCAAAAAGAGGAAATTGGTGGAGAACGAACTAGTTGCACTTATCGAGGAGTGCGGTGCGGTTTTGCAAAAGAAGTTACCACCAAAGTTGAAGGATCCGGAAGCTTCACCATACCTTGCACAATAGGCAATCAGTTTGTGGGTAACGCCCTTTGTGATTTAGGGGCTAGCATCAATTTGATGCCTCTAACCATATTCAAAAGACTCAGCCTTGGGGAGATCAAGTCTACATCTGCAGTTCTTCAGTTAGGACCGAACATTGGCATATCCAAAGGTATAATTGAAGACATCCTTGTTAAAATTGATAAACTAATCTTACACCGCAGATTTCATCATCTTAGACATGGAAGAGGACAGAGATATTCCTATCATTTTAGGAAGACCTTTCTTAGC
Source organism: Acacia melanoxylon (assembly GCA_019022615.1). Lineage (NCBI taxonomy): Eukaryota > Viridiplantae > Streptophyta > Magnoliopsida > Fabales > Fabaceae > Acacia > Acacia melanoxylon. The sequence continues at coordinate 8,552,687 of JAFJYJ010000020.1, read as the reverse complement.
CACTTTGGAGGAACATTGATAGATGTGAAAAAGGGTGAGTTAACTATGCGGGTTGAAGACCAACGGGTTACTTTTAATGTTTTTAAGGCGGTTAAATTTTCGATAACTTGTGAGAATGTTTTCTCTATCGATGTGGTTGATAATTGCCTTAATGATTTAAAAGTAATGACTCTTCCTCTAGACCCTTTACGAAAAGATTAGAAGAGACGAGTCCTTTGATGGTAAGGATTTTGAATTTTCTTTAGATGACTTTTCCCTTTCCTTGCAGAATAATTTTTTTGAAACTTTACATGTTGAAGGTAAAGAGGTAAGTGAGCCACCCATTACTCCTAATGATGTTCCTAGTCTTGATTTAAAACAACTTCCATTACACCTCTCTTATGCCTATCTAGGAGAGGATGCTTCTTATCCGGTTATTATTGCAGCTGACTTAAATCGGTACAAAAGGAAAAACTATTGAGGGTGTTAAGGGGGAGCACAAGAAGGCAATAGGATGGACTCTAGCGACATAAAAGGTATAAGCCCTTCCTACTGCATGCACAAGATCATTTTGGAAGAAGGAAGCAAGCCTTCAATTGAAGCACGGCGTCTAAACCCACACATGAAGGAAGTAGTAAAGAAGGAGATAATCAAATGGTTAGATAATGGGATCATCTATCCCATATCGATAGTTCTTGGGTCGACCCGGTACAATGTGTGCCAAAGAAAGGAGGCACAACAGTGGTGAAGAATGACAACAATGAGTTGATTCCTACAAGGATTTGTGGATTGGTTGGCGGGTATGCATGGATTACGGGAAGTTAAACAAGGCAACCGGAAAGATCATTTCCCTCTCCCATTCTTGGATCAGATGCTAGACAGGATAGCCGGGTATGACTTTTCTTGTTTTCTTGATGGCTATTCGGGTTACAATCAAATAGCAATTGCTCCTGAAGATCAAGAGAAGACAACTTTTACCTGTCCCTATGGTACATTTGCATTTCGAAGGATGCCTTTTGGTCTTTGCAACGCCCCTGCCACATTTCAAAGGTGTATGATGGCAATCTTCTATGATCTTATAGAAGACATTATGGAGGTATTTATGGATGACTTCTCTGTCTTTGGTTCTACCTTTGATGCATGTTTAGCAAATTTGTCCAAAGTGTTGCAACGATGTGTAGAAACAAACTTGGTTTTAAATTGGGAAAAATGTCATTTTATGGTACGTGAAGGGGTGGTGTTAGGCCACAAAATTTCAAAAAAGGAATTGAGGTAGACAAAGCTAAAATTGAAGTGATTGAAAAATTACCCATTCCCACTAATGTGAAGGCCATTAGGAGTTTTCTAGGACATGCGGGTTTTTATAGGCGTTTTATAAAAGATTTTTCCAAAATCAGCAAACCTCTTTGCAATTTGTTGGAAAAAGATACAATTTTTAAAATTGATGATGATTGTATGCAAGCCTTTGAGACTCTAAAGAACAAGCTTATTTCAGCCCCCATTGTGAGTGCTCCCGATTGGAGTGCTCCATTTGAACTAATGTGTGATGCGAGTGATTTTGCAATTGGGGCTGTTTTTTGGGTCAAAGAAAAACGAATTTTTCATGCAATTTACTACGCTAGCGAAACTCTTTCGGATGCTCAAAAGAATTATGCAACAACGAGAAAGAATTACTAGCTATAGTATTTGCATTTGATAAATTCCGAGCTTATCTTTGGGGTCCAAGGTAGTTGTCTACACAGATCATTACGCCATTAAATACCTGTTTGTCCAAGAAAGATTCTAAACCAAGGTTGATAAGGTGGATCCTCTTGTTACAAGAATTTGATTTGGAAATCGAGACAAGAGGGGATCGAGAAAATCAAGTGGCGATCACTTGTCAAGATTAGAGGAAGCAATGAAGACAAGATCGAACACGTGCATGGATTCTTCCCGGATGAACGACTCTTTGAGTTGCCACGTCAATCCCGGTGTCAAAGAACAGGTAATATATCAAGGAGAAATGAGATGCCCAAAGATAGTATTCTTGAAATTGAACCATTTGATGTGTGGGGAATTGACTTCATGGGACCTTTCCCATCTTCCAACAATTGCAAATACATTACGGTGGCGTTGACTATGTTACCAAGTGGGTTGAAGCGTGGCTCTTCCTACCAATGAAGCACACCAAGTGACCAAGTTTTTAAGGAAGAATATTTTCACAAGGTTTGGTACCCCAAGAGCTATAATCGGTGATGGCGGTTCTCACTTTTGTAACAAATGGTTTGAGACACTATTAGTGAAATACGGGGTCAAGCACACGGTGTCTACCGCCTACCACCCTCAAACCTGTGGCCAAGTGGAAGTATCAAATAGGAGATCAAGAGAATTCGGAGAAGGTGGTACGACCTACAAGGAAGGATTGGGCTATAAAGCTAGATGATGCTCTTTGGGCTTACGAAACGGCTTACAAGACTGTCCTCGGTACATCTCCCTACGGGTTAGTATATGGTAAGGCTTGTCACCTTCCCCCGTGGAATTAGAACATAAAGCATATTGGGCCATCAAACAACTTAATCTTGATCCCACTATGGCTAAAGAACATAGACTCCTTCACTGAATGAATTAGATGAGATCGGGAAGGATGCCTATGAAAGTGCAAGAATCTACAAAGAAAAGACCAAAGCATGGCATGACAAGAAGATTGCTCCACGTCACTTTGAGGTAGGCCAAAAGGTATTGTTATTCAATTCAAGATTGAAATTGTTTCCGGAAAACTCAAATCAAGGTGGAGTGGTCCCTTTAAGGTAACAAAGGTCTTCCCTTATGGTGTGGAATTGGAAGAGGAAAGTTCCAAAAGAACCTTCACCGTGAATGGCCAAAGATTGAAGCATTCTTTGAGCAAAGATGTGCACTGAGTGAGATTTCTCATTCATCCCGCATCCGTAAATATGGGTAACAAGTCTGCTAAAGACTATAAACTTAGCATGTGCACTATTATCTGTAGATAATTTGCTGCTAATTTTGGTTGTGTTTTCCATTTAAATTAATCATAAAAAAAACAAAAACAAAAACAAAAAAACAAAAAAAAAAAAAAAAAATATTGCGGTGGTTTGCTGTTCTTTATTTTCTATTTGCGGTTTACGGATTTTATTTGTTGTTTGTGCGGGCACTAATTGTCGGCATGAAAACCTTTGGTGGCGGCCCTTACATTAAGCTTTGGGTGTCCTCTCAGTTTGGGGGAGTCTCTTTAACCCTTCTCTCTTATTTATGGTTTTCTCTTCACTACCTATTCACATTACATATTAGACAACATTGGGGACAATGTTGGTTTTAAGTTTGGGGGTGTTGTTTGGAAACATGTATTTATTTTCTTTAAGGATAGGGTTTAAAGACTTTTTCCCAACAAGGTTTGATGTTTTCATGACTAGGCATTAGATGTTTTATTATTAAAAAAAAAACAAAAAAAAAATCTTTTAAAACATGACTTGAATGAATTCTAAGGTAGATATTGTGGGATTGGAAAATAAGAATCATGTGTTACTAGCAATGCAAAATGTGAATGTCACATATGCTATTCTTGAGTGAGTATGATCATATGTTTGAATAAACAAGTCACTAAATTTCTTGAGTAGTAGTTTGTAGATAATGATCTTGAGGATAGTATAATTGATTCCCATAGCCGTGAGGGATTGAGCTTCATATACTTATATTCTTTCTTGTGTGCACCTCACTACTTTAGCACTCTAGAACTTGTTACATTTTTCAGTTTGAGATGGCAAGTATTACATGCATACTCTCCGAAATGATAAAAGGCAATTTATTTCTTGTATAAACCAGTTGGCCAAATAGCCCACCTTGCATTTTCCATTGATTAACCCTTTTGAGCTCGATGCCATGTTTGTTCTTGTTATTAACCATTTTCACACAACCATTCCATACATATCCTACCTCACGGTGGAAAATAGTGTATGCTACGAAGGTGAAGGTCGAACTTAATTAATGAATTTTGGAGTTGTATGATGGTTATGATCTATACGATGAATATATCAGGACAAAATAACAAAGGAGGGCTAAAAAAAAAAAATTATTATGTTGGTGGTACTGGTATTTCAAAAAAAAACAAAGAGAAGAAAAAGAGAGGAATGAGGAAGAGTGAAGGATGAAAACAGTTTATATGAGATATAATTTGGATCTGACTGATGATTGATATGCTCTGTTTTCCATTGTTAAAGCTACTTATCCATAAAATATCCTTCCCTAACCTTAGCCACATTACAACCTTTGAAAGACCTTTTGATTGGTTTATGCATGTATTACAAGGCGGTGGAGAATTAGAATATGAACAAGCCTATGGTAGTGTTATTGGAATGATGGTGGATTGAGTGAAATACACACCCTAAAACACTTGAGAGTTTGAATGGATTGAATATCCAAGTGAGAGGTTTATTTATTCCAATTTACTATTTTCCTCTTGATAAGTCTACTTTCTATTAATCGGAAATTAGTGAAGTGTTGATACAAGCATAATGTATTACTCATTTTTGAACTTGTGTTTTCACCGAACTATCTTATTTTCCTCATTCACATTGATCTTCCACCTCCTTGTTTTTAAGCTACATATGTTATCTTGAATTAATTTGCTTGAGGACAAGCAAAGATCTAAGTTTGGGGGAGTTTGATAACCTTGGAATTTATGATGTTTTAATTGCAAAAAGGAGTTACAAACTCTATCATTGTCATGTTTTAATGGATTAAATTAGTTAAATATGTAGTTTCATCTTCATAATTAGTTTTTAGAATTTATTTGTATAGATCTTGGTCATATTTGGAATTTTGTTCAAAATTGGGCTTAAATCACATCTCTTTTATAATTGGGTAGTGAACACTGTTTGGTATGTTGATCATAATTTGAGTTCTAGACCTCCAATTGATCTGACATTTATCTTTTAGGAACGCTGAATGAAAGCCCTACAACTTATATGAAGAGTCCAGAAGCTAAATGAGACGTTTAGAGGACCCAATTGGGCTTGGAATGCAAGACAAGGTGTTGTGACGGACTCTGGAACAACGTACCGTATTTGATCCATAACTTGGGCTTCCGAACTCCAAATGAGGTCCTGTTTGAACGACTGAAAATATAACATCCAGGGCTACATTTCATATGAAGACAACGTGGCCCAATTCCACCGAATTCGTGGTGTAAAACAGGCTGTAAATCGGACACGGTTTTGGAGCTGTAAAGTGATTCAAAGATGCTTCCAAGTTGGCCACTAAGAAAAGTGACGAATTTGAGTTGTAAAGTGCATGGATGAGATGCTCCTAGCTGCCTATAAATAGAAGAGTGTTGTGAAGCTAAAAAATACTTGGAGAAGAGCTCTCTCTCCTTAGGTTCTTTCTTTCTTAAGTTTCATATCTCCTTCATCTTAAGTTCTTTCTTTTCTTGTTCAAAACCTCCTATATGGATGGTTCTTACATCTTGTTTATGCTTCTTATGTATTATTTTCCTTTTGTTCATTTGAAGTCCTACATGTGATGGTTCTACCTCCTACATGGACGATTAGTTGTAATCTTTTCTCATCATTGTCTTAATTTAATTTTATGTTTTGTTCATTTAAGTCCTACATGTGATGGTTCTACCTCCTACATGGACGATTAGTTGTAATCTTTTCTTTTCATTGTCTTAATTTAATTTTATGTTTTGTTCATTGAAGTCCTACATGTGATGGTTCTACCTCCTACATGGACGATTAGTTGTAATCTTTTCTTTTAATTGTTATAGTTTATTTTTTATGTTCTTCATCTTTTACCATTTTTTATGCTTGGTCATGAATAGCATGAGCTAAGTATCTTTCTAAGGTCATGTATGGATTCTTTATGAAGTTTAATTGAAATTCTTTTTTTAATTACATAATACTTGTTTTGGATGTGTTTCTTTAATCCATGTTTAATGCCTTAGTTAGTTTGATCATCTAATTAAGGAATTGAAAGATTAATTAGACCTTGGGAAAGGCTAGTTAATTCTAGGTTCAATTGATTAAAGAACATAAGGTACTAGCAAGGAACTTGACATAGGCTTTATGCAATCATAAAGAATTCGGACTTAATGCAAGAATTAATTCTAATGAGCATGGGAACATGACTTTAGGATTGAGGATTAGGCTAATTGACTTAGGAATAAGCAATTAAATTAAAATCTGAAATTCGATTGACATACTCCAATTCTTGGGTTAAGTAATTAAATTCTACCTTAAAAGAAGATTATGTCTTAATCTAGCTTTGGGTAAATGAAGAACAATTAAATGGATTATTGATGACATACATGACCCTAGGCTTTTGTTAATTGTTTTCTACAAAGTTTGATTCAATTTCTTTGTCATTTTATTTTCTTTTAATATGTTCATCCAAAAACTCATATGGTTGCATCAACTTTAAATTCAAGTAAATTGGGTTGGTAGTTGGAACTTTGGTCCCCGTGGGAACGATATTTTATTACTCTGGGATACTTGCTAGTATTACATTGATAGTGTATACTTGCACTGGTTACCCACTCATCATCCTCCACGTCGGTTGGCCTATCTCGACCGGGATCATCGCCTCGCATCCATATGTCAAACGGAATGGGGTTTCCTGCGTGGAGGTTTGGACGCTCGTCCCGTACCCCCACGACGCCGGAGAGTTGCTCGACCCGGAAGAGTCGGCGTCCTCCATGCGTCTTCTTAACCCGTCGACGATGACCTTGTTGGCGGCCTCGGCCTGCCCATTGGATTGGGGGTGTTCTACCGATGCAAAGTGATGCGTGATGTCGAGGTCCGACATCATGCTCTGAAATCCTTTGTCAATGAACTGCGTACCGTTGTCCGTAATTATCTCGGCCGGTATTCCGAACCGAGAGAGGATGCTTTGCTGAAAGAATCGTTGAATGCGGGCCGAGGTGATTGTGGTTAGTGGCTCGGCTTCTATCCATTTGGTGAAGTAGTCGACCGCGACTATGAGGTACCTTAGCTGTCCTGGGGCTGTTTTGAATGGTCCGAGAAGGTCCATCCCCATTTGTAGAACGGCCAGGGAGCCGTAATGCTTTTTAGTTCTGTCGGGGAGCGCCAGAGGATGTTGGCGTGTTTCTGACAACTGTCGCACCTTCGTACCGCTTCCATGGAGTCTGCCGCCATCGTTGGCCAGAAGTATCCGGCTCTGAGTGATTTCCGAGCTAGGGATTTTCCTCCCATATGCGACCGTTAATGCCTTCATGTATTTCGGCGAAACGTCACAGCCTCGGTTGCATTCAAGCATCTCATCATGGGGAGAGTGTAATCCTTTCCCCTGGCGATCGTCTACCATCGTGTACATGGCGGCTTCGGATCAACTTTCGAGCTTCCGTTGTGTCGGTGGGTATGATTCCTCTTTCTAGGTAGTCCTCGATCGGTTTTCTCCAGTCCGAGGCGATGATATGGACATGACACGGCTTGGTTCGTCCGGTTTTGTTGGACGACGGTCCGGTAATTTCCGGACCTTTGGCGCCTAGCCGCTTTGACAATATGTCGGCCCCGGTGTTTTCCTCCCGCGGATATGAGTGACTCGCCTCTTCGAACTCGGCCATCATGTCTCCGGCTTTGTTCAAGTATTTTGCCAACAACGGGCCTTTGGTTTGATAGGAGCCTTGTATCGAGCCGCTACGAGCCGGGAGTCGGTCGGGATTTTGACTCTCTGCGCCCCGCTCCTTTGCTTGTTCGAGACCGCCAAGATCGCCTCGTATTCCCGCCTGGTTGTTGGATGTCGAAATTTGAGGTGGAGGAGTGTTCGACGGCGACTCCGTCTGGATTTTCAATTATTATTCCAGCCCCCCACTCCCTTTTGTATTTGAGGATCCGTCGACGTATACCGTCCATTCTTTAAGACCGACGTCCCTTCCCTCGAGGGTTGGGGTAAGCTCCTTACGAAGTCGGCCAAGGCTTGCGACTTTATCGCGTCTTGCGGGCTTCGTAGGAAATGTCGAATTCAGATAATTCAATGGCCCAGCTGGTCATTCGCCCGGCAAGGTCTGGTTTGTGTAGAACCTGCCGGATTGGCTGGCTGGTTCGTACCACCACTTTGTGCCCCTGGAAGTATGGGCGTAGGCGTCTTGCCGCCGTTAGCAGGGCGAATGCTACCTTCTCTAACGTCGATATCGAGTTCCGAGGTCCGAAGTGCCTTGCTCACAAAGTAAATCGGTATCCGGCGGATTGGGTTTCTCGAACCGGGCGGCGCTTATGGCTTCTTGGGCGACGGATAAATACGGGAAAACCGTCTCGCCCGAGTCGGGCTGGATAGGACCGGCGGGGTTGCCCGTGCATTGTTTGATTTTTGCAAATGCGGACTCACATTCGGAGTTCCATCCGCCTCTCATCTCCTTCTTTAGCGGTTTGAAGAAGGGAAGGGCATTTTCGGCCAGACACCGGTAAGAATCTTGTCATAGCCGCCAACCTCCCGGGTCCACCGTTGTACCTCCTTTTTGTTGGTTGGTGCTCTCATATCCAGCACCGCCTTACACTTATCAGGGTTTGCTTCAATTCCTCGGTGTGTGAGCATAAACCCGAGGAACTTTCCTGCCTGGACTCCAAATGCACATTTTGCCGGATTCAGCTTTATTCGGTGCTTTCGTAACTTTTCGAACGTCTGTCCGAGGTCTTGGATGTGGTCTCCCGGCTTCACTGACTTGACGATCATGTCATCAATGTATACTTCTACATTTCGGCCGAGCCGGTCTTCGAAGACTTTGTTCATCATTCGTTGATAGGTGGCCCCGCGTTTTTCAACCCGAACGGCATGACATTATAGCGGTAATTGGCCTTGTCGGTTATGAAGGCCATCCGTTCACGATCTTCCGGGTGCATCGCTATTTGATTGTATCCGGAGTAAGCATCCATAAATGATAATAGTTGAAATCCGGATGAGTTGTCCACCAATTGGTCGATGCTCGGCATCGTGTACGAGTCTTTAGGGCGGCTCGTTTAAGTTGGTGTAATCTATACACACCCTCCAACTCCCGTTAGGCTTTAGGACCATGACCGTATTGGATAACCATGTGGTGTATTGTATTTCCGGATGAATCCGGCCTCTCAGCCTTTCCTTCACATGCTTTTCTAAGGCGATCTGCTGTCGGTCCCTGTTTTTCTTCTCTTCGCGATACCGGGTAGATCCGGTTTGATTGCCAACCTCGTGGCGGCGAAGTTGGGGTCGATTCCGGTACCTCCGAGGCCCTCCATGCAAAAAGATCTCGGTTTGCTTTTAGGAAATTGCTTAATTCCTTTTTGAGCTCTAGGTCATTGTGCCTCCTATCTTCGTTACGGGTCGGATCTTCCCCCAGGACTAAATCTTCCAATTCTCCCTCCGCTCGGGTCTTGGGTTCTCGGGCTCCTCATCTCTTAGGTCCAATTCCACCACACGACGGGTCGGCTCTGCTTTGCTTGCATTTTTCGCCGGCCGAGCTTCCCGTGGCGTTTTGATCCTGGGGTGATGACGTCTTCCCTTCCCCGTTCTCTCGCATGGTTTCATAATAACATTGTCGAGCTTCCTTCCGGTCCCCGGTTATGGTGATAACCGTATTTTTGAGCGACCATTTTTAACTTCTCGGTGCTTGGTGGATGCAACCATATCCCACCATTTGTGGATGGTTGGTCCGCCCAAAATCATATTATACGGGGAGGAAGTCGGCCACGATGAATCTTACCCTCTCGGCTTTGAAGGCTTTTTTAGTTCCCAAGGTCGGCTTGAGGTCGATGTACCCCTTCGGCTTGGATTGTTCGCCGTTAAAGCCTACGAGTGTTGTCTTGCATGGACACAGTCTTCTTTATCCAAGTTCATCCTCTTAAAGGCGTCCCACATGATGATATCTCCGCGAGCCGCGGATCAACGAAAATCCTTTCCACAAGGCGGTTTACCGGGATCCCGTGATTACCAATCCGTCTTGGTGCCCCGCACGACGTCTTTCGTCTTCGGTGGTGAACTCAGAATCTTTGGAGGCGTCGGTCGGTCATGGTTGTCTTTGAACTTGGGGGGGGCTCTTACCGACGGCGCACTCTCCTCAAGTATTTTCTTCTTTGACTTGAGGTGTCTCCTCCTCCGCCCATGCCTCCACTAATTACGTTACACCTGTGGTTCATGTCTATCTCCGGAAACTGCTCGTCGTCGGATGATGATTGTCGTCCTATTCCATCAACTTTCCGATCGAGTGGGGGCGGACTCGGGCTTCGGCCTTGTTTCCTTTTGTTGTTCTTCCGACCCTGTGTTTTTATCAGGTCCTGGCGCAATTTACCCTCTCGGATGTATCTTTCAATTGCGTCCCGAGTTCGAAGCATTGGTCCGTGGTGTGCCCGGTCCGTCGTGGAAATCACGGAACTTTGACCGATCCGTGGTGGGTCGGAAACGTGGGGGCCCGGGTCTGGTCTACCTTTCTCATCTCCGTGGAGGCCACTTTTCCATAACGGCCCCGCGAAACATTGAGCGGGGTGTACCTCCCCGTACCTCGGCCTCCTCTCGACTTGTCTCGGTTTTGTTTCTTTGTCTCACCTCGAGCACGGGGTTCCTCTTTACGACCACTCGGTTGATTCTTGACCGGGGTGGTGTGCTTCGCTTTTCATCGCCATTAGTATTGGCGATCTCCATCTGTTCTACTTCCGAGATATTGCTTCGCGGGTGTTGAACTCGGTGAGAGTGTATACCTGGTTCTTGAAGATGGAGTTTGCCACCGGTAGGAAAGAGGGTTCCAAGCCGTCCACGAGACAATGCACATGAACGCTTTCTGGGAGGGACCTTACCTGGAGGGCTACCACCTTAAATCTGTCTAGGTATTTTTGTAGCGTTTCCCCCCTCCGTTGCTTTATATTACTTAGGGTATACTGAGATTTGGGTTGTTTCCGGCTAGTTGCGAAATTCAGTTCAAATTTGCGCTCGAGGCCTTGAAAGTCGTGGATGGATCTTTTCGGCAGTGTGTGTAACCAAATTTGAGCCGGACCGATCAAAGTGGCCGCGAAGAGCCGACTAATGACCGGGCCTTTGATTTGCCTTACGAACATGAGTAGCTCGAAGGCGTCGAGATGGGCCCTCGGGTCGGACACGCCATCATACTTCGGTAAAGAGGCCAGCTCAAATTTACTAGGGTATGGAGCATTCTCGATTTCTTCCGAGAAATGGCTGTCATTGCCCGCTATATATTTCACATGATATTCCGGGCGAGCCCTTTGGCGGGGCGGCCTCTCTCTGTCTCGGTCTTCGTCATCCTAGGTTTTCCCTAGAAAACGTTTCTTCCGACCCGACCGGTCTCGGGTCTCCTCATGCTCGGAGTCCGTTTCGAAGAGGTCGTTTTCTTTGCATACCGGTCATTCCTTGAGCTTCGACGGCCGAGGGCCTCCGTGTTTTCGGGATATCTTTACTTTCTTTCTCTCGTGTATCCCGGTCTTGCTCGTGTTCCGACATTTTAGCTTGCCGCGGTGGTCTTCCATGATCTCGTTGCATTACTCAAGTCTTCTTGACGCCGGAGGTCATGTCGCTTCTCCATGTTCTCTATCCTCCTCGGGACTTGATTGCTTTGTGTATCCGGAGGAGGATGAGGTCTGGGTTCGGTATGTCGTTACACTTAGCTCCAAGCGGGGGAGACGAGGCCGTGTGTCGACACACCGTTCCCATCCTTGCTATCATTGTTATTGGGGATATCCTCGGGTAGGGAGGTCCTTGAGTTTGTTGCCGCCGACTGTCTCGGCACTGCGCACGCGATGGACTCTCCCTATGAGGGTTCCGAGTGCTTCTTCTAGTAGTAGCCATTGTTGGTCACGGGGATCGAAATTTACGGTCCCCACGGTCGGCGCCAATGTTCCGGTGTGGAACTGTATGTCCACCCCGGGCGGGTGGTGGTTTGATTTTGGATTGGGTTGCCTCCGCGGAGTATCTATGAGTGGAGATATCCAGGTGAGCAAGGAATCACCAAACACAAGGCCTTTCGCCAAAGGGGGGAGGGGGTATGTGTTTAGTTGGGGCTGTGTTGTGCAGTACTGAATGTAAAGAGCTGAGTTTGAACGTGTGCACCTTGGTGTTACCCCCCCGGTATTTATAGGGTGTCGCGTGGTATCTTAATCGCCTATCTATCATATCCCCGGATTATGGATATGATAGATTACCCCCGATTGCGTGGGAAACCGGATACTCGGATCCTACTACTTGGGCCGCCAACCGGCCGGGCCGAGGTCCGGTATGCCCTTGCTGGGTCGTGCCCTTATTGGGCCGTGAGTCAGATCCGTAACAATATATATATATATATATTGAAGGAAATCAAGATATATTAAATACACTGATAGTCTCAAATGGTCTACAAAAGCTTTAACATTTGTTGATTAATAGTTACATTTCATATAAAAAAATCATTTGCGGCGAGATATAAGTCCGTCGCAAATATCCATCCTAAATAATCCATCTTTTTTTAAAATTGATACAAACTTTTGGAGCGGATTTGCTTTTCCATCATAAATTTTGCAATGGATTTGCTTTTTTGTCTCAAAGTTTTGCAACAGATTTATTTTTCCTTCGCAATTTGTGATGAAATTTGTTTTTCGTTGCAAAGTTTTGCAACAGATTTATTTTTCTGTCGCAGTTTGTGACGGAATTTGTTTTCCGCTGCAACATTTTGCAATGGATTTCTTTTTCCGTGGCAATTTGTGACGAAATTTGTTTTTCGTCACAAATTGCGACGGATTTTTATTTCTGTGGAAAATTGCGACAGATTTTTTTTCCCTTACAAATTCTGTCGTTATTTTAGTATTTTCTAGTAGTGATGCTTCTTCAACGCTAACTCAACTAGGCCCGAAGTGACAATATTGTTATAAATATTTATTTATGTTTAATAGGTAATATCTATATATTATATAATACTCGTAGTAATACTTGTTAAATTATGTTTTGATTTTTAGGTAACACTGTGAGTTTCGTTAAGTAACACTGTTTTGTTTTATCTCCATAAATCAAGGAGTTATCATAATTTTTTTTTCCAAAACCATAATAAATACAAAGGATATAATTTGGATCCATTAATCAATAAATATAATTTTTTGATAAATATTTTCTAATTTCTTTTTTTATATTCCCTTGTAATTGAACTTTTTATCTCCATATTAATCATTACAAATAATTTATATGAATATTTTTTAATTTTTTTCCAAAAAACATAATGAATGCTAGGAGATTCAGTTTGGTAAAAAATGCCAAGGGATTCAATTTGGATCGTTTGATCAATAAATACAATTTATTGATGGTTATTTTCTGATTTCTTTTTTATATTTCTAATTTAGTCCTAATTTGGTTGGATAGTGTTTTTGCATTGTGTTTTATTATAGGCATTTGAGCTTGAGTTCAAAAATATTAATTTGAATTTAAATAATTTCAAAGTCTTTATGAAATTCTCCTTCTCTCTTAAAGTTGTATGCTCTTAGAAAAAATATGAGTGAAAAAAAAATACATATACAAGTACTTACACCTATGACTGACTTTATATAACCTAATTGAGGTATCACAAAGATATGATCTTCCTCGTGCAACCCATGGGTACCAATGCTTGTTATAATATAATAAAGCTACAATATAATAAGTTTATCATTTTTTTTAATTTCCATGTTATTCTCAGAAACTTATATCCACCATGATATTAAAAAATAGATGTTCTTGATTTTATATTTTATAAAATTATTATTTTGAACATAAATAAATAATTTTAAATGGTTAATTTTGTGTACACACTTCATTACTGTTATACAAGTAATTTTTTTTTTAAAAATAGTTTATAAAATACTATAATAATAGCTTATTAAATAATAAATATGAATCATTTATATTTTTATTTAAGGCTGGATATGAGATTTTGAGAAGCAAAGGATAAAAAAGATTGTGAGGGGATCCACTTCCCCGAAACCCTCCTCCAATTGTATGTTTGGTTAAGGGGTTGAAACTCAGATAAGCCTGGTTAAACCCAAAAAAGTGATTATAAATCTGGATTGTATTGTTTGGGTCATTTTTAAAAAAATTTGATCAACCTTGTGTAGTTAAAAAAATAATTGAATGTAAACGTAATGTTTTTGTTCTGGTATAGAACACAGATGTCTAGCCTGATTGGCTAATGCTTTGATATTGGATCAATTGACTCTGCCTGAATATCTATGGGGCAAATATCTAGGCGAGCGTGGGATCAATGTACACAGGTGAGGCTCTCGCCAAAAGGGGTGCTGTGTGTGTACAGTGTGGCTGAATGTAAATAGTTCAGGGTTTAGAACATGTGCACCTTAAGGGTCGACCCCTGTATTTATAGAGAGTACCTTTGGTCCGGTATCTGGGGCCTATCATGATCTATGGTCGTTATATCATATCCAAGATATGGATTCAGATATACCCGGATTCTAAGTAATAATGAGATTTCCCATTATTATAGGAGGATCCCGTGATAGGCAAGGGCGGAGGTAGGGGGTGCTAGGGGTGGCCCCCGCCCCCCTAAAATTGCAGATAACGACCTAGATTTTAATAAAATTATATTTCAGCCTCATAAAAATTTTAATGTTTTCACTATAGTCCCTATTATTTCTATAGTGAAGGGACTAAAATAGAAATATTAATATGTTTGTGGGTTTGAAATATAATTTCATAGCACTTGAGTTCTATTATGTAAAATTCGCCCCCCCTTAACTGCAATTTCTAGCTCCGCCTCTGGTGATAGGGTCTATTCCTTAGTGGGCCAGCTCGGTATTGGGCCTGATGGAGGTCCGTAACAGTTGCCCCTCAGCCCGGTAGTTCAAGTTTTTGAGCTGCCGGGGTGTATCTTGCCCTCAGACCGGGTTACCCCGTCACGGGCCCCGTCCGATTTAATGACCCGAGGTCTAGTCTAAAAGGTCCAGGCCGACACCGCGGTGCTAGCTGATCTGAAGTCATGTCTCCCGGATCCGGGCTAGACTCCGTGGTACTCCAGGATCTGAGGTATCGCCAGCTGTATCGCTGTATTTCGAGGTTAGCGTCTTTCTGTATTCGCCATCATTGCCCCTGACACCTGTCTCCTCTGGATTGGCTCGGGAATGCAACCGCCTTGCCTCGCCGCCAGCGGTTTTCGTGCGCATTCAATGCCCCTATTGCGCGTCGTACGTCACCCCTATGAGTAGGGTGCTTTGTCTCTTTTACCCCCGACGCTTCAAAGCTATTTCGTATTTCCCTCCATTATTCTCACTTCATTACTCATTTGATATTCTTTCCCTGCTTTTACGACTCTCGTTATTCCTTGCTCCGATAGTTCTCTTGCAACTTTTGGTTTTTCGCTGCTTCCTCAGTTCTTCGAGCATCCCTTCTACTCAGGTATGCCTTCTTCTTCTCCCTCCTTCTATGTCACTATTTTTATAGTTTGGTAGTTTTTATCCATCATCCCTTCTTTCATTGTGTGGATTTCTAGATTTCTAGTTTATCGGGATGAGTTCCGGTGGGAGTTTCTGGGTAGCCTTTAGGTTCTGGGTTTATTACTTTAGACAAATATCCCCCTTCCTCGTAGGCATGTCCCTGTCTGCTTTGGCTTCTTCTGCACCTTATCGACCCTTTTATGCCTATTCTAGGTTCCAACTTTTGCATTTGATGGATAGGATTAACCCTTCGTCCCTTCCGAACCAAGCACTAACCCCATAAGAGGAAGAGGCGTTACACACCCGTTACCCTAAGACCAGTTGGATATTGGGTTCCCCTCTGTCTGAGGAGGAAAGGTTGGACACCCTACTCCATGGAGGGTCTAACCGGGGAAGTGGTGGGGGGTCCCGCTCTGCCACCGCTGGGATCCCGAATGAACGTCCTATCCTTGAATCACCAAACGCTGGGAGCCGAGGTGTTCCCGAAGCCATCTCGGTCCAACCTCTCAGCTATTACAAGCCCCCTCCGCGCGCAAGGCCGGAATCCCTTCCTGAGGGATACCTCGGCCCATGCTGGGATTGCATTGCCTCGAGCTCCTATTATATCGTGAGCGGCCAGGATTCCCTGGCGAACGCTACTCTAGGCTCCTGCCGACATATGTCCTCCTCAGCTCCTAGCCCTGTCACTAGGAATCTGATTCATCTCAGTCCTGTCAATTTACCTTCTCGCCATAGCTTGCACGCTTTAGGTATAATGATGGGATTCTGATTTTAGTTTTATTGCTATTTTAGGTATATATGGAGTCATCATCATCATCCGATCAGATTGACTGTGGAGTCAGATTCTGCGAGTCCCCCTCAAGTTCTACTCCGAAAATATCCCTGGGTCACTCATGGAGCTTGACAACACATTCACTAATGTCCCAGCCTGACGTCGATAGACTCAAATTGGGCGACACAGCTAACTGCCTCCTACGTCTGCCTTCCGATGAGGAGCCGATATGTTCCGTTCTTGAAGGAACCGATACCTCTTTCTTTTTCTTTTACCTAGATTACGCCACCCGGCTCGATATTCGCTTCCCGTTTATCGAGTTCCAAATATATGTTCTTAATTACCTCCGTTTAGCTCCTTCACAGCTCTATCCTAACGGGTGGGGCTTTATGCTCGCTTTTGAGAAGCTTTGCAATTATTTTGTGGAGCCCATCCCTTGTACAACCACCGTATTCTTTTACTTCTTTTGCCCCTTTACGCCACGCTCTAGCAAGGAGTCCTCCGATTTGAAGGGTTTGACCTCCATTCGGAGGGTCCCCGGTAGGAAGCTTTTTCACGCTTTCTCCGAGTCCTTCAAGCACTTCAAAAACGGCTTTTTTAAGGTGGTTGCCAAACCCGGGCAGCAGCCTTGGTTCCTTCACGGGCCTGAGTCCAAGGAGGTGGAGTGGAGGTTCCCATTATACTGGACCAATGACCACCACAACAAGCACTCCACGAGCTACCAGGTCGACCCAGACGACCTCTCTCCCGAAGACGTTAGTCATGTATCTCGGCTAGTGTCTTACGTATCTTGCCATAGAGTGAAAACTATTGCCTCCATTCTTTCGGGGCTTCCAGCCGAGCTCCATCAGGCTCCGCGTATACTTTCCATTGCCGTGTTGATCCTTTTTGCTATATAGGATTCTTTGATTTGTTTTTGTTTGTTCTAACTGGTCTCCTTTTATGGTGTGCAGCTCAAGGTATGCAGCCCCTGCCAAGATACTTGTCTCACGTGAATCCGGCTCCCGGGGGACCGAGCGCTGTCAAGCTAAAGAAGAGGTCCGCTCCAGAGCCTCGGAAAACCAAGGGTGATGCGGATTCCTTAGCGAAGGCCAACCCGGCGACTTCCCCGGAGAACCCCATCATCTTGCCCTCGACTGGCTCTGCGCAGGTGACCTTAACTTCCCGCACAGTCATTGAAACTTTGACACCCTCCTCTTCGACTTTGCCTCCTCCGCCGCCATTGCCGAAACTCCCACGCGGTCATACATGGAGCAAGGGAAGGACCGAGGAACTGTCGGTAGCTCTTCTCCCTCCTCGCCGCTATACAGACAATGTCCCGCTCTCGGACGTGGATGTAACCGAGCTTTGGGACATCCAGAAGGCTACTCTGAAAGCCGCCGGGGTGGTGCAGGCTTTCGAGATTTTGAAACATAATCATGTGGAGGCCAGGCTCACCTTGACTCGGGTGAAGACGGAGAGGGATGGTGCGATGGCGGCTAAGGAGAAAGCCGAGGAGGCCCAGCAAGTAGCTGAGGCCGAGAAGAGACAGCTTAGTGATGAGCTGCTGATGACTCGGGAGGCCCTTGACAAGGAGAATCACAAGCTCGTCTAGCTACAGGAGGCGCATGACAAGGATATCCAGGCCCTACAGGTTGTGCAGACCCAACAGAGAGATATAGCGAAGGAGTTGGGCGAGACGAAGGCCGCCCTTGTGGATGCTCAAAAAGCTTATGCCGACTGCTCCAATATCGTGAAGGAGACCGCAAGGGACGCCTTTGATATGGCCCTAGCACAAATCCGGCACCTGAACCCTGACGTCAATCTGGACCTTGCTGGGTTTCACCATAGGGCGTATATCCAGGATGGCCAGCTTATCCCACCTCCTGTATCTCCCGAGGATACCTCGGTTTCGGCACTTGACGGTGGGGACCGGGCTATCGAGGGTGAAGAGCAGACCTCAGCCAGCGTTCCTGTCGGCGATTTCTCCAACCCGTCCGCTCCTGCTAGTTGACTTGCTTTATATTTTTCCTTTTTTGAACTTTGCTTTTGGGCGTTTGATGCCCTTGTATTGAATATTACCGGCCGTCTTGGCCTCGTCTTAACTTGTTATTGTTAATATAATTCCCTTTCGATTAGGTTGTTTTTTCATCTTTCGACACGCTAACTATCACGTTATGAATCCCCAAACTGTGCTGGAGATTCTTTGACCGAGCCAGGGTCTTATGTATGTAGAATTCTCTTATTTTCTTCTAGTAGCTATGACCGAGTATCAAGTTAGTGGTATTTCATCTGACCGCTCTAATGAGTTCCGGACCCGTTGTCCGAGATAATAACCAGGATAAGGGCAAATTGTCACATGTCCAGCCGTGGTGTAAAAACGCACGCACTGAAACATTTTGGCCTGATCAGGGCCGGGATGACAATTTACCTCCGTATCGAGGAGAAAATTCTTTGATGCATCATATGTTTGCAAAGGCTTTTAGCAGCGGCCTTGCGTAATTAAAAAACCCGGGCTTGGTGGCCCCGGTGTCGTGTTTCCAACCAAACTTTGCGTAATTCAGAACCCGGGCTCGTTGGCCCCGGTGTCAATCTTTTAACTAAGCTGGTGTATGACCGGGATGGATGTCCCTAGTCCTTGCACATTCCTTTGTAAGTGTATGATAAGACGTTTCAGTAGTCTATTAACTGAATCTCCGTTAAGGAGTTTTTCATTAATTCATGAAATAGTCCGCTCTAAAGAGCTCATAACTTTAAATAAGGAAATCACGTAAGTACGAAAAATAAGATTAACAGAAAATAATCAAAATAAGGTGACTCGGGCATAGCCTTTTAGACGTGTAACAGCAGTGTCTAACTATAGTAGACTTTCATCTTGTCGGCGTTCCACGTCCTTTTGATTTGCTTCCTTGCCAGGGTTTCCAGAATGTAGGCCCCTTTTTCAAGCTTCTCCTTAATCCGGTAAAGGCCTTCCCAATTTGCGGCCAACTTGCCGTCCCTAGCGTTTTTGTTTCCGATGTCGGCCCTTCTGAGCACGAGGTCGCCCCTGTCGAAGGACCGGGGCCTGACCTTGCTACTGTATCGGGCCGCGATGATTTTCTTCGTGGCTAGATCTTGGCAGTGTGCCGTCACCCTGACCTCATCCACAAACTCCAATTCCGTCATCAGTGCCTCGGTGTTCATCGCCGCGCCTTCGTGGAGGGTCTTTAATCGCCTCCACGACGGCTGGCCTATCTCGACCGGGATCATCGCCTCACATCCATATGTCAACCTGAACGGGGTTTCCTGGGTTGACGTTTGAACGCTGGTCCTATAACCCCACAGCACGCTGTAGAGTTGCTCGACCCAACTGAACTCCGCCTCTTGCATCCGCTTCCGTAATCCCTCGACAATTATTTTATTTGCAGCCTCAGCCTGCCCGTTGGACTGAGGATGTTCCACGGAAGCGTAGTGCTGCTCAATGCTGAGGTTCGAAATCATCTCCTGAAAGCCTCTGTCGATGAACTGGGTCCCGTTATCCGTGACTATCTCCGCGGGTACTTCGAATCGCGAAATAATGCTCTGTCGGAAAAACTGTTGTATGCGCGTCGAGGTGATTGTTGCTAGAGGCTCGGCTTCTATCCACTTTGTAAAATAATCGATAGCGACTACTAGCCAGCGGAGTTGCCCTGGGTGCCTTTTTGAATGGTACCAAAAGATCCATTCCCCACTTGTAGAAAGGCCATGGGGCCGAGATACTCTTCAGTTCCGCCGGAGGGAGCCAGATGATCTTGGCGTGCTTCTGGCAACTGTCGCATCGCTTCACAAATTCCTTGGAATCTACTACCATTGTCGGCCAGTAGTAGTCTGCTCGTAGAGCTTTCCTGGCTAGGGCCTTCCCTCCCATATGTTGGCCGTTGATTCCTTCGTGTATTTCTGCCAGGACGTATTTCACCTCGGCCGAGTCTAAGCACCTCAGCATTGGAGAATGCAGTCCCCATCGATATAATTGATCGTCCACCATGGTGTACATGGAGGCCTCTCGAACTAGCTTCTTTACTTCTGAAGGGTCGACGAGGATGATTCCCCTTTCTAAATAGTCTTCAATTGGCTTTCTCCAATCTGCAGCTGATGATATAGTCAGAACATAGCTCGGTTCCGCTAAGTTCTGTTGCACCACGGTTCTGTGGTTCCTCGGCCCCTTCGTGCTGGCGAGCTTGGATAGAATATCGGCCCTAACGTTCTCCTCGCGTGGGATATGCGTGACCGTTACCTCTTCGAAGTCGAAAATTATTTCCCTTGCTCGATTCAGGTACTTGGCTAACAAGGGTCCTTTTACTTGGTAGACTCCCCCGATCTGTGCTGCTACGCTGGGAGTCTGTTAGGACCTTCACTCTCTGTGCTCCATGTTCCTTTTCCTGCTGCAACCCGGCCAACATTGCTTCATATTCTGCCTGGTTATTTGAGGTTGGGAAGTTGAGGTGAAGCGAGTGCTCGATCGCGATCCCTTCTGGGTTTTTGATTATGATCCCGGCTCCGCTTCCCTTGGCGTTTGATGAACCATCGAAATATATTTTCCACATCCCGAATCCGGATGTCTCCTCTTCATGGGCCGGGGTGAGTTCCCTCACAAAATCCGCCAGCGCTTGTGATTTGATCGCGTGCCGGGCCTCGTATGTGATGTCGAACTCTGACAGCTCTATCGCCCAGCTAATCATCTTGCCGGCCAAATTTGGTTTGTGCAAGACCTGTCGGATCGATTGTCTGGTTCGAACGACGACCTGGAATCCCTGGAAGTACTGGCGCAGTTTTCTTGCTGCCAAGAGCAGGGCGAAGGCCACCTTCTCTAATTTCTGATATCTCAATTTCGAGCTCTGCAGCGCTTTACTTATGAAGTAGATTGGTTCTTGGCCGTTCTCTGTCTCACGAACCAAGACCGCACTCACCGTTTCTTCCCCCACCGATAAGTAGAGGAATAGTACCTCTCCTGGTTCAGGTTTTGACAAGACTGGCGGGGTAGCCAGGCATTGCTTGATCTTGTTAAATGCAGCCTCACATTCCAGGTTCCATCCTCCTTGCGCCTCCTTCTTCAGTAGTTTAAAGAAAGGAAGAGCCTTTTCTGTCGATTTTGGTAGGAATCTTGTCAGTGCCGCCGCCAGCCTTCCTGTCAGCTGTTGGACTTCTTTCTTATTCTGAGGGGCTTCATGTCTAAGACCGCCTTGCATTTGTCCGGGTTGGCCTCAATTCCATGGCTTGTTAACAAAAACCCTAAGAACTTCCCTGCTGGTACTCCAAACGCGCATTTGGCCGGGTTCAGGCGGATTTGGTACGCCCGCAGTTTCTCAAAGGTTTGCTCCAAATCCAGGATATGGTCTTTGGAGTTCATTGACTTAACGATCATATCGTCAATATAAACATCTACGTTTCGCCCGAGCTGGTCTTGAAAGACTCGGTTCATCATTCTCTTGTATGTGGCCCCGGCATTCTTCAACCCAAAGGGCATTACGTTGTAGCAATAGTTGGCTTTTTCGGTTATAAAAGCTGTCTTCTCTTGATCTTCTGGATGCATCGCGATCTAGTTGTATCCGGAGTATGCATCCATGAAGGATAACAACTGGTACCCGGCCGAGTTGTCGACAAGTTGGTCAATGTTGGGCATGGGATACGAATCCTTGGGGCAAGCTTTGTTTAAGTCCTTGTAATCCGTGTACACCCTCCATTTACCGCTCGGTTTCATGACCATGACCACGTTTGACAACCATGTGGTGTATTGGATTTCCCTGATGAACCTGGCCTCCAATAGCTCGTCGACGTGTTTTTCCAGGGCTATTTGCCTGTCTGATCATTGTTTCCTCTTCTTTTGTGCCACAGGTGATGATCCCGGCCGAATAGCGAGCCTATGACAACAATATCTGGGGTTTATCCCGGGTATTTCTGCCGACGTCCAGGCGAATATATCTCGGTTCTTCTTTAAAAAATCCTTCACATATCCCACTTATGGATAATTGGCCTTCCTAATATGATGTTATAGGGAGATGGGAAGTCAGCTACGATGAATCTTACCCGTTCTGTTTTGAAAGCTTCCTTAGTTCCCAGGGTTAGCCCACTTATGGATAGGTCGATGTTATAGGGCGATGGGAAGTCGGCTACGAAATCGATGTACCCCCTAGGGGGAGAATGTTCACCATTAAACCCAATGAGGGTCATTTTGCATGGTTTCAGATCTTCTGTATCCAAGTTCATCCTTTTGAAAGCATCCCAACTAATGATATCCGCCGAGCTGCCTGCGTCCACAAAAATCCTTTTCACCCTATAGTTCACCAGGGTTCCTGTGATCACCAAACCATCCTCGTGACCCGGGGCTACGTCCTTCATGTCGTCATTAGTAAAGGCTAATGGTGGAGGCGTTAGCTTGCTATGGTCTTCTTTGAATTTCGGGAAGTCCCTTACGGAGAGGATTTCCCTTAAGTATTTCTTGCGCTGACTTGCCGTGTCTCCTCCACCGCCTAAGCCCCCGCTGATAACGCTGCAGTTAAACTCAGCTTCTGGAAACTCCTCGTCATCACTGGGTGGCTTTCACCGTTTATCCTCTTTCCTCTGGCCCTGGGCCGGGCTAGGACTTCGTCCTCCACGGTTACGTCTTTTATTTCTTCGACCTTGAGTTTTGATCACATACTGGTGCAATATACCATCTCGTACAAACTTCTCAATAGCATCTCGGAGTTCATAACATTGATCCGTGGTATGTCTTGGACCGTCGTGAAATGCACAAAACTTGGTTTGGTCCGTGTTGGTTCGATATCGGAGGGGTCGAGGTCTCTCAACCTTTTTCATCTCGGTCAGCGCTACCTCCTTCCAAATCTGAGAACGTGCCACATTTAAAGGGGTATATCTATCATATTTAGCTTTCCCTTCGAATCTCTCACCGTGGGATCTGTTATCTCGGTTTCGCCTGTTGGAATCTTCTCTTTCAAATGGCCCTTTTCCCCTAGGGGGCGTATCCTTCCCCCTATCGATCCCGACCGCGTTGGCTAATTCCATCTGTTCCACCTCTAAATACTGCTTTGACCGCGTGTTGAACTCGGTGAGGGTATAAAATTTATTTTTGAAGATTGAATTCGCCAACCAGGATGATGGATCCAGTCCATCAATAAGGCAATGTACGTGTACGCTCTCCGAGAGAGATCATACCTGCAATGCCACCTCCTTGAATCTATCCAAGTACTTCGGAGTGTTTCTCCGCGTTGTTGCTTAATCTTGCTAAGGGCGAATTGGGACTTGGGCTGTTTCTTACTGGTTGCAAAGTTTAATTCAAATTTGGTTCCGAGGTCTTCAAAATTCTAAATTGAATTGGTTGGCAGAGTGATTAGCCACTTCTTAGCCGTTCCGGTCAGCGTGGCGGCGAAAAGTCGGGCTGACCGACCCTCCAATTCGTCGTACGAACATGAGTAACTCAAATGTATTCAGGTGGGACCTCGGATCTTAGGTTCCGTCGTATTTGGGCAGGTCTGCCAGGTCGAAGTCCTCCGGATAAGGTGCATTCGCTGTCTCATCCGAGAAGGCACTGCTATTGTGGCCTACCATGTATTTCATCTTATACTTCTTTGGGGAGATCTCCTGTCGAGGTGGTCTCTCATGACCTCGGTCTTCATCGTCCGGGGTAGTCTCGGCGCGCGTTTTCTTACGGGACGAAACTGGATTATGCGTTCGAGGTCGCCCCGAATCCGTTTGCGGAACCGTTGTGCTGGTTTCACGTTGCGTGGATCTCGGCTGTTCACTAACCATCTTCTCTTTCCTACCTCGTCCGTCATCCCGATTACTTTTCCGTATCATCACCGCCAGCTGATTACAGCGATCCTCCATCATCTGCTGCATCACCCTAAAATCCTCCTGACGTTGAGGGTTAGTGCGTTTCTCTATATTTTCCATTTGCCTCAGCATTGAGTCCTAGGTTTTCCGTAGCAGAATAAGGTCTGGACTCGAGGTTGGGACTTCCTACGCCGTCGCGCCCTGAGGTTTGGCCGTCACTGCAGGGGAGGAGGCCGTGTCAGATACGTTGTTCCCCTCATTCGCGGCATTGTCTTCCGGGACATCCTCGGCCAACGGCGGGTCTTGCGTTTGTTGCTGTTGACTCTCCTCAGCCTGTGGTGGATTTCCAGGATGAGGGTTCCGACTGTTGCCTCTGGTATTAGCCTTCGTCGGTCACGGGGATCGAAATTTAACGTCCCCACGGTCGACGCCAATTTTCTGGTATAGAACACAGATGTCTAGTCTGATGGGCTAGTGCTTTGATATTGGATCAATTGACTCTGCCTGAATATCTATGGGGCAAATATCCAGGCGAGCGTGGGATCACTGTACACAGGTGAGGCTCTCGCCAAAAAGGGTGCTGTGTGTGTACAATGTGGCTGGATGTAAATAGTTCAGGGTTTAGAACGTGTGCACCTTAAGGGTCGACCTCTGTATTTATAGAGAGTACCTTCGATCCGGTATCTGGGGCCTATCATGATCTATGACCGTTATATTATATCCAAGATATGGATTCAGATATACCCGGATTTTAAGTAATAATGGGATTTCCCATTATTATAGGAGGATCCCGTGATAGGGTCTATTCCTTAGTGGGCCAGCTCGGTATTGAGCCTGATGGAGGTCTGTAACAGTTTTAATTATTTTAGTTAGACTTAATTGGGATTTGCCCTTTATTTTTAATTTGTTGATGTATTTGTTTTATGTTTTTGCTTTGATATCTAGAGAAAGATTTTTTTTTTTTGTGGTTTCATTTAGGGAGTGATACCGAATACCTGGTCTTGCAAAAATATACATAACAAGATTTGTGTCATCCTAATGCTTAGCTCATGAAAATCATTTGGGTATATAGTAGTATAGTATATATACAAGGAAAAATTCATTTCAAATTTCAAGGGATTAAGAAAATGTCAAAAAAATTTAAAGGGAAATTGAGATATCAGAAAAGTTCCGTCAACAATTCTTTATGTGAGATTAACAATTCCGTATATGGGATTGACGACTCTTTGAAACTTTTCTGACATTTGAATTTCTCTTGAAACTTTTTTGAAATTTTCTTGGTCTCTTGGGTGCTGGAAGGAAATTTGTCCCTATACATAATGTGTGAGACCCACACACTAGAGCCAAGAAAACGGGCCGGCCTTTTAAAGCCCTGGCCCTTTAAGGGCCGGGCTTGAAAATTGGAGGTGAGAAGCGAAGTTACGTCCTGTAGGGCCGCGGGATTACACGGGCCGGCCCTAGAGGGCTACGGGCCGGCCCATTGGGCCCTTCAATAATAATAATAATAATATTTTTATTTTTATTTTTTTTTTAAAAGTTGAAGACTGAAGTTGAAGTTAGGGTCAAGTGAAGTTTTTTTTTTCCACGTGTTCTAACAAAATATAGAAGTTTCATTCTTCCATCTAATTTGTACTCGCAATTGGATGCATAGATTCATATATGATGGTAATTTATTAATTTATATGTATTTTATATTTGTTATAAAGTTATTTATCCATTTAAAGTACAAATACATAATAACTATACTCTAATTTTATGATTTAATTTATTATTTGTTGCAGATAAAGATTATAGATGTGTTCATGATATGAGAGAAAAAATTCATGATATTCTTACACATGAACCAGAGATTACTACTCAAAATGAAGAACAATCAAATGCCGTTGAAATTGATGATAGTGGCGAAGATGACGACAATAATAGTCATCGTACTAATATCGCTTAGTGGTATGCTTCTTATATTTAGGATATGTGAGTTATTTGTGAACATAGGTTGCTTTTGATTATAAATTAGTGACTGTGCTTATTCGTTAGATGATTCGTGTTGTAATTTACTAATTATATTTCTTCAAAAAGAAACGGAGAAAAAATAGTTAAAATTTGGAATAGTAACTTCCGGACCCTGGAGGGCCGGCCCTGGCCTTAGTGCTCTTGGGCCGGACTTTAAAAAATAGATGTTTTTCTTACCTCGAACCCCGGAGGGCAGGCCCTGTTAGGCCCTGGCTCTTCACGGGCCAGCCTTGGAAGGCCGGGCCGGCCCTGATTCCCAGCTCTACCACACACATCATTACTTCTCATAAAGATTGGGACCCACACCATCATTCGTCTCCAATCTCTTCCCCCAACTTGGTTCACTTGTGTTGAAAATTTGACAGGGGAAAATTACATCTAATAACCCAGGATGACAATCACACCAAAGGACCCATTTCCTATTAGTATAAATTAGGGATGTCCAAAAAACCCGAAAGTCTAGGTAACCCGGTCCAACCCGACCCAGTCTGCCTGGAAAAAAACTGGTCTGGGACAATATGTTCAGACCGGACCAGACCACTTTTCTCGGGCT
Source organism: Acacia melanoxylon (assembly GCA_019022615.1). Classification (NCBI taxonomy): domain Eukaryota; kingdom Viridiplantae; phylum Streptophyta; class Magnoliopsida; order Fabales; family Fabaceae; genus Acacia; species Acacia melanoxylon. The sequence continues at coordinate 8,526,238 of JAFJYJ010000020.1, read as the reverse complement.
GGACCAGACCTCGGGCCAGGGTCTGAGACCAATTACCTAGCCCGGTCTGGCCCGAGATTTTTATATATATAATAAAAAAAATTAACTTAATAGTTAACCTATCCGTCTCTTACTCTCTTTACTTCACAGTTCACACATCCCGACTGTTCTCTTTCTTCAGCAGTTCAGCGACATCTTAACGACTCAGGGACTCAACTCAGCCTCAGGTCTTCCGTCTCCGACTCTCCGTCACTCAGTTTGTCTCTCATCGACGCATCCCCACCTCGTCTTCCGTCTTCGACTCTCCGTAAGTTTTCTTCCTTTGATTTTAATCTCAGAAACCCTAAGTCATTTTGCCTTGTGCCTTGCTTCGATTTTTTGGATTTAGTGGATTTAAATCTCTCAATCTCTCGTCCCTTGCTTCGATTTACTGGTTATTTGTGGGGATTACCGGATTAGTGTGAATGTTGTTGAGAGAGTTTCCTATTTTGATTTCTGGAAAATATGAGTCAAATGAGGGCGCCTCCGCATTGATTGGCCGGAGATCTCATGAAATCTTCATCCACATCTTGAGGAGGAATAAACGGTGACTAACAATTTTTTTTTTTTTAAAAAGGAAATTCTGGCTAAACGGAATATATAAATTAAAGGGGAATGGACGACGTTGACGTACGCAAGCTACCACAGTTGCTGTTTCTACATTTAATTATAGAAAAGAGACAAAAGCCCCTGATGAAGCTAGGCCAAAATTGTTGACATTATGGGACGTCGTGTTGCACCTCTTAAAAAAAGATAGATGTTTACCGATTTGTTGGCTACATTAAACAGCATGTTGGTTTAATTAAAAAAAATTATATATATCTTGTTTAAATAGAATTTTATGCATTGCGTCCACATTCCTTTTGTTCCTTTCCAGAACTGATCTGTTCACCATAGTCGTCCCTGCATTATATGAGCATCAACTTATTACTTGTTAGAGCCCCTCTTCATTGATTTAATTATTGTTTTGGAAGTAGCAAAAGATTTTATTTTAAAAAAAACAAAACAAAACAAAAATTGGTCTTGGATCGCTGGATCGGTCCAGCGGTCCCCCCGGACCGGTATGGTTCAAATTCCCCGAGCCGGACTGGACTGACCTCGGCCGGATTGTCCAGCCCGAGGTCCCCCCTGGACCAGACCTTAGGTTGACCCCTAACCCGGTCTGGTTTGGTCCATGGACATGCCTAGTATAAATAAATACCCACGCTGGGTAAGGCAGAAACTGAATGAGAAAAAGAGAGAGTAGCGATGGGAGGGAGATAAGGAAGAGGAAAGTCTGAGAAATTCAAAGCTCTGGAAGGATATCCTGAATGAAAATTATTCCCGATTTTCTCTTTTGATTTTATCCATATGTTTTTTAGGGATAAGATATTGTCATTACCAATGTCACTACCACTTTTTCACCGTTAGATTAGAATCTCATTTATCTTTATCATTTCTCTCTTCTATTGAGATTATGATCTAACGGTGAAAAAGTGGTAGTGACAATATCCTATCACTTCTTTTTAATGTAATAAAGCTAGAGTTGGCCCCCAAAAAATAATAATAAAGCTATAATATATACTACTACAATAAGCCGCTAACCCTAATGCTCCTCCCAACCCCAGTCTCGCTATCGCTCAGGTGCCCCAAAGTCGCAGAGCCGCCGTCTTTCTATCTCTTGCTCTCACAGGCTCACTCGTGTTCGTCTTCCTCTATATTCTGCCTTCATCACCGATCACCGTCTCTGCCTAAGTTTCTACTTCATTCCTCCGCTACACATCTTCACTTCATTGGAGCGGACAATAATGGAGAACGACAAGCCAATTTTTTCCCAAGAAATCATCACAAGTATTCTGGTACGACTTCCGGTAAAATCCCTAATCTGATTTCAATATGTTTGTAAAGATTGGAAGAATTTGTTCAGAACCCCATCCTTCATTGCCGAACACCTCCACCATTCCACTCGACAAAACCCTTTAATTATTGTCAATAGTGATGTCTCTGAAGGTACTCCTTGGCACTTACGTTTGCTCAATTGTGAGATGCAAGTCTCTGAATTTCAGAACACACATATCATTGATTCCGTGAAATGGGGCTCATTGCTGTAATGGCATGCTCTGTGTGAAGTCGGGGTGGGTTTATTCCAGTAATGGCTTGCTCTGTATGAAACTCAAGAGTAATTCTCAAGATTGTCTTTGGTTGTGGAATCCATCTATTAGAGTAGTCACACAAGTGCCAAAATCTCTTAACGAGCCTGAGTGTTTTTTTGTGGGATTTGGATTCAGCCCAATCATTAATGATTACAAGATTGTGAAATTTTTTCTTTCCGGATATTTGGTTGTTCAAGCTGAAGTTTATTCATTAAGGACGGGTTTATGGAGAAAAGTTGAAGTCGGGAACTTAGAGGGTGTATATGGTCTCAGTTGTGGCGCTTTCCCTTGTAATGGAGCTATTTTTTGGATTGGGGAAAAGAAAGATGTGGAGGGGCACAACAAAAGTCGTGGTGATTTGATAGCTTCATTTGATATAGCAAGGGAAGTATTCACATTGATACCATTTCCTTCCCTGAATTCTGCCCATAGATATTACAATAAGCTTGCTAGGTTTGAGAACAAACTGGCTTTAATTTTTCCCAATGACATTGAAAATTCTGATGCGATTGATTTGTGGGTGTTGGAGGAGTGCACAGATCCATCCGGGGAGAGATGGAGCTGGGCTAAAATATATACTAGCAGACCCAATCCATACCGCTGTGTCATTTATCCAAAGATTATTTGGAGAAATGAAATTGTTTGCTCGGTGAAAGCATTCCCTGAATCCGAAATCGAAGATGAAGAGGAGGATTATGAAGGAAAGGTTGTTTTATGCAATCTCACTACTGATGAATTCAACTCTTTTGATATCCCAATATGTAGCTCTAGTCCTGGGATTTTGGAGTATGTGGAAAGTGAAAGAAGGAATATCACCAAAAGGGGGGGTGAATTGGGGATATAAAATTTTTCACTCGAATCCTCTGTTTAACCGAATGTAAAACAGAGATGAACAGAGTAGGGATAAGTGAGATTCAACACAATGGATTTATCCCGGTTCGGTCTAAATCCTTGACCTACGTCCGCACCCGACTCTCCGGGATTTTCACTAACTTCAACCGATTACACACTCGTAACTCTCGAAGCAATTCTCTCTTAGAACTTGCTCCCCTTACAAGTTGTAATCAAATATCCCAATCCCAAAGTCCCAATACTTTGAGATTCTTACAAGAAGTATAATCAATGATGAACTCTCTAAAAGAGTAGATTAATAAACACTGAAGTATGATATATCGGAAGATATTCTCTCTGTAAGTCGAAACACAAAGTATTCTTAATTGCTAGTTGAATGCACATCGTTTCGGTGGTTGGAGACTTGAATGCTTCATCTATTTATAGGCTGGTAGCATTGATGACCGTTGGGAGGAATTAATGAGCCGTTGTGAGTAATCAATATGTCCGTTGTAAAACACTAGCTCTGTTTCCTCGTACGCTTCGACATTCGTTCGTGCTTTGACATTCGACCGTTTATTCTTCGTTGACATTCCTTATTCAAATTGTCCGTTAAGACACATTCTGAATTTTGCACAGGGTGTAGCCGGAATGCTTTTTGCTTGCTCAAAAGGTTTCTTGCCAGAATGGTGAATGTATTTACTTTGCATTTAATGCTTCTGACAAACCAAAGTGCTTTATCTTAATCACCGGTAATTTGTACTTTGATGATCTCGAAACTTATTCAAACACCGGTTAAAAGCATTTGGTAAACTTAATAAACAGTAGACATAAGTAATAAGGTAAATAACATCATCAGAGAAGTTACGCAGACGAGACTCGAGAACAAGGATGATATTACTCGGGCAGATTATTAGCTTGCTCGGGCAAGCTCTTTGTATCATAGTGTAAAAACTTCTTTTTCGCTAATGCTCGGGCAAGCTTTTTCGTTGCTTGCGAGATGATGCTCGAGCATGGTGATATCTATGCTCGGGCAAGGTCTTCAAAGGGATGGAAATAATGTCTTCCAAGCGATGTTGCTCGAGCAAGACTTACTTCTTGCTCGGGCAAGGTCCGAGTAGACTTATCTTTCGAGAGAGCATTTAACGTTGCTCGGGCAACCTTTTGTTCTTGCTCGGGCATATGCTCGGGCAAGCTGGTTTTCGTGCTTGGGCAAGGTTCGAGTAGAGGGAAAGAAAGCTTCAAGTTGATTGTTGCTTGGGCAAGGTCTTTTCTTGCTCGGGCAAAGTGAAGGCAGAGTTCAATCCAAGTATAGCATCAGAAGTTGCTCGGGCACTCTTTTTCTTATGCTCGGGCAAGCCAATTTCCAGTGCTCGGGCAAAAGGCTATGCAATTGGATCTTTGCTTCCGTTTCGATTGCTCGGGCACACCAAATACCTTGCTCGGGCAAGGTCTTTGCTTTCAGCGTTTTCGGAGATTGCTCGGGCAGGTGGCCAATACTTCCGCTTCTCTTAACATCCGATGTTGCTCGGGCAAGTCATAACCTTGCTCGGGCAAGCTATACTTTCAGGCCTTTTCAGAGGGGTGCTCGGGCAAGTGATTGTTCTTTCCTTTGTTCTTCAGTGAACCCGTTGTTGCTCGAGCAACCTTCTTACCTTGCTCGGGCAAGGTCATGCTTTCGACTATTTTCGGGGAGTGCTCGGGCATGATCCTTTATGCTTTCTTTCTTCTTTTCACTGAATCCCGACATTGCTCGGGCAAGCTTACTATCTTGCTCGGGCAAAGTTATTTTCAAATCAAAAATACTTAATTCAATACTTTTGAAATTGTGATCATCAAAATCCAGGAATCTACAGAAAGCCTGGTGCTACTTACAATATCCATGTTTGAAAAATGTTAATATTGGGAAATTCTGATGGTGCCTATTGTTCAGGAAATTTCTCTGCTGCCATTGGTATAGCCTGTAGGGATCATTGGGGTGTCTTTCATTGGGGGTTTGTAGACAAGGTTAAATCATTATCGGCCTTCATGACGAGGCCTTAGCTTTAAAACGGGCTCGATGTTAGCTATGGATTTGGGTCATAATATGGTTGTTTTTGAAACAGATCGCCTCTCTCTCATTTCCCGTATTGCGGCGAAGTCCCCGATGCTTATGACTGGAAGTGCCGAAGTATACTCCATGATATTATTAGTCTTGTTGCTAACAAGGTTGGGTTTTCCTTTTCCTATATCTCTAGACGGGGTAACAGAGTAGACGACTGTTTGGCGGCGATTGCTTATAAGGAGGTGTGCCCTATTGGGTGGGTTCTCCAACCAACACCTACCTTGTCTTCTCTTCTAACCTTGGACGCTCTTGATGCTAATATTGTTGTGGATGGTTTTGTCCCTTCTAGGTCTGGTTCAGCGGCTTGCTGATATTTATTTTGCTGTCTGTTTTCTTTTTCTCCTTCTAGTGTACTGGACTCTACCCTTTCTGTTGCATCTACTTGCTTCTTTATGCTTTAGTAGTTTGGTTGTAATAGTTGGATGTTTCTCCTTATTTAGAAATACAAGCAGCATTTCCGAGAAAAAAAAAAGTTAATATTTAATACCAAATTTTTCTTGCCATATTTGACCTTTTATAAATTATAGTTGCTTAGTTTTATGTAATTCAATCGCTGGTTTGTGGATTATTTGGGACAAGCCAATCTGGCACTGGTTTTATATATATTGAAGGGCGTTGATGTACTCTTTTATTATGCATTTACTCTATTTAAGTAAATTCTTTTTTTTTTTTTGGAAATGAAACCACACTCATATTAGTAACCTCAAGTTGAGTTGGTTGCTGGTATGTGTGTATATATTTTTTCTGTTATCAATGATTCCATTCCCAATATTAGTAAATCTGAAGGGACAATGCATGGAAGGAAGGCTAGCAGCTGAATTCTAGGATTTGCCTGATTGGGATAAAATGGGTATTAGAGTAATTGATTGAATATTTCCTCCCTGATTCCTATTATTATGGTCATGTTGGACAAGAAGGTGATAATAAGTTCTCGTACAACAATAAAAACAACAGGCCTTATTTCATTCATTAAGTGCTCAAAATGCATTAAAATGAGTTTTCTACAACCATACGAGGACAAGATTGTAGAATATTGAAAACATTCTGATGAATTAACTTTACAACTAGATTTTTATAGTAAGTTATCAACAACTAGATTTTGAAATATATCATTCATTCATAAGGTTAAAAACCGGACCTAGGTTATTAAACCTGGAGGTATTGGGTTAAGGGTCGGATCGGGGTCGGGCAGAAATAAACCAGGTGTTAATTAAAAATATAATTTAATTAAAATAAGTAAAAATATTTCATATTTTAATAATATAAAATATTTTATGGTGAAAAGACGAGAAGATGTGATGTAATGATAGATAATATAGGAAGTGTAATATTATATTAATTGTTTTTTAAAAGAAGAAGAGAACACGGTTCACTTTACATCTCTCATCTCTTTTTGAGAAAAAATAAAAAGATCTCTCATATCTCTCTCACACTGTTCTAGGTACATCAGATTTCTTATCTCTCTCTCACGCGAAAAGAGATCTGAAAATTCAAAATTATGAAGCACCTAAACTTGCAGGAGTTGAGTCACAGGCTCATTTCCCTTATCTCTCTCTCACACGGTTCATTAGGAAAAAAGCTCGCTGTCGGCCGATTATCAGATGGACCCTCAATCGTTTCTCAGATCCTCTCAAAAGCCACCGACACACCGTCTGTAAACTTCACTTTCAGATCTCTCCCTCTACCTCTCGCCCTCTTCACCACTTCAGATCTCTCTCTCCTTGGCTCCTTCTCGTTCTCCTTCCCTCCACAGATTGTTGCGCCGACATTGAGAAGCACAGAGGTATGAAACTCGCCGCCAGTCACCACCGCTCTCCCTTCCTTCTCGTTCATTGAATTTTTCCCTTTTCAAAAAAAAAAATCAATCTTTTTTATTCTGACTCGGCCAACTCGGTCGGTTTAGGTCGAGTTGACTTCAAGTCAACTCGGGAATCCAATTTTGCCCTAACTCGGACCGGTTTTCCGGCAGGTTCGACGGTTTTCCAGTCTGAACCGCCGGTCCGGTTTTCAGAACATTGTTCATTCACCACTCTTGTAATTCTACTGTGACTATATGTAAAGTAAAGATAAAAAAAAAAAAAAAAAAAAAAAATAAAAATTCTGCTCACCATCATTGAGATAGATGAGAAATTTATCAATGAAAATATTAAGGTTGAAGTATACTTTTACACTTTTACACTTTTAAGTTTACATAAGATATAACTTTTTTGGTCTCTTAATTTTATAAAACAAAACTTTTGGTCTTATAATTCTAACACCATTAATGTTGTTAATAAAAAACATTGATCAACAAAATTAAGTGATCAGTATAATTAAATGTTACTCCTATTAATCTTAAATTTAAAATATGTGTAAATTGAAAAATATCTAAAATTCTTATCAAGAAGTCAATATCAAAACCTTCGATTGTATTAAAAAATTTAGTTTAATAGTCTAAATATAATAGTTTAATAATCTAAATGGCAAAACCTCGATTTTATTTACAGTGTTTTGTTGGTTTATTTTAGTTTGATAATATAAATATATTATATTAAAAAATTAAAATTAAAATATGCTTCGTCAGCAGCATAGTCATCATTGAGTTTATTGCATCAATGTTTTCCATTAGCAACATTAACAATGTTAGAAATATACGATCAAAAGTATAATTTATAAAGGGTTAAGGATCGAATTCGCCAACAAACTATTACCCCAGGAGCGCCCAACACAAACAACTATTAAGTGGACCGTATATACCAAAAAACTCTTTAAAAGGTGAACTTGGCACAAAACCGTTATCTCATTTCAACGTCAATTAGAAAGTTTATAACATCAGTATTTTATGTGATGTTTTTCTATCATTTTAGATAACATAAATCAGTGATTTTTTTTTATGTCAACGTGAGTGGCTGCCGTCTCCTCCAGCTCCAGGAATCCAAGCTCCAAGCTAAAGGTTTGGAACAGAACGGGCCCAAATTATACCCGACCCGATATTCCTTTCTTCCCTCGTTTTCTCGGAAAAGAGAGCAAGGAAATTTTTACGATGAAGACGAATTTCAGTTAAAACCATTCATTCAGGTTTTTTTTTTTTTTTTTTTTCATCCTTTTGTGTAATTTCTGTATTTCGAATCCCGCGCGATTTCTTCCTCCCCGACTACTTAGCCAATTTCCTATTATGTCCAAATACTGATTGTTTTTGTGTGTTTCCTCATACCCTAATTTTTGAATCTTCGTATCAAGGCCCGACAATTTGCGACGATACCAGTACTTCTGGATGGAGGAAGAGAAGGTCCTTGGAGATGGCGGCGATTCGTCGAGGACTTCTTCCTCTCTTGTGAAAAAGGGAGACCGCCAAATTCATCTAACGGACGTTGAGGATGAGATAACGGTTTTGTGCCAAATTCACCTTTTAAAAAGTTTTTTGGTATATACGGTCCACCTAATAGTTGTTTGTGTTGGGAGCTCCTGGGGTAATAGTTTGTTGGCGAATTCGCTCCTTAACCCATTTATAAAAGATTGTCATCAAGTTTGAACGTCGACTGACCCTTGAACAGATTTGCCTGAATTCAATGCGTAAGGCTCACACAAGACTCGAGCATGAATGGGAAAGTGAATTTATTAGGCAAAACTCCATAATTGAGCATAGTTCGGTAGAAACATATGGCATTTTTTTAGTTGCCCTATAATTTAAAATGATGTTCCTTATGGGGATGAGGTGTTGTGGCAACTGACAAGGATGTACCGTACAAATTTAGAGTTGTTTTCATTTATAATCATTTTTAATTTCGCAATTAAAAATATTATGTGAAAAGAACACAAATACAAATGCAAACATAATGTATTGGTGGCGGTCATCACTTAAACTTGATGAGTTATCATTTTTTGTTAAATAAGACTAACGGTGTTAAGATCTTAGGATTAAAAGTACTTTCTATATAATTAAGGGACTACAATGATACTTCATGTAAATATAAATGACCAAATATATACTTTCGAAAAAAAAAATGCAAAGGATAAGATAATTTATTATTTTCTGGACAAAGCTAGATTTGAAACCAAAAAATGAAATACATATAAATTATATTTAAGTTTAAGTGAAATTAAAAACCTCATGTTTAATAGATAATATTATAATTATTTTCTTGCCTTCGATAATATTATAAACTTTTGGCAGAACTATAATATTATAATTACTCCTATATTAGTATTACGAGTGGTATAATATAAAAAAGACCAAGCCACTAAGTCACTAACCCAAATGGTCATTGCAGTCCCGCTCTAGCTCAGTTGCCACCAGTCTCGCACAAACCGCCGTCCCTCTATATCTCGTCAGTCTCTCACACGTGGTCGGTTTCCTCTATTTTTCCTTCATCACCGATCACCGTCTCTACTTCATTCCTCCGCTACACATCGTCACTTCAGTGGAGCGGACAATAATGGAGAACGACACGCCAATTTTTCCCCAAGAAATCATCACAAGTATTCTGGTACGACTTCCGGTAAAATCCCTAATCCGATTTCAATGTGTTTGTAAAGATTGGAAGAATTTATTGAGAACCCCATCCTTTATTGCCGAACACCTCCACCATTCCACTCGGCAAAACCCTTTACTTATTGTCGATAGTGATATCTATGAAGGTACTCCTTGGCACTTATGTTTGCTCAATCGTGAGATGCAAGTCTTTGAATTTCAGCACACACATATCATTGATTCCTTGATGTTGGGGTGGGTTTATTCCAGTAATGGCTTGCTCTGTGTGAAACTCGGGTAATTCTCAAGATTGCCTTTGGTTGTGGAATCCAGCTATTAGAGTAGTCAGACAAGTGCCAAAATCTCTTAACAATCATGAGCATAGGTGTTTTTCTGTAGGATTTGGATTCAGCCCAATCATTAATGATTACAAGATTGTGAAATTTTTTCTCCCTGGATATTTCGTTGTTCAAGCGGAAGTTTATTCGGTAAGGACGGGATTTGGAGAAAAGTTGAAGTCGGGAACTTAGAGGGTGTATATGGTCTTGGTTGTGGCGCTTTCCCTTGTAATGGAGCTATCTTTTGGATTGGACAAAAGAAAGATGTGGAGGGGCACAACAAAAGTCGTCTTGAATTGATAGTTTCATTTGATATAGCAAGGGAAGTATTTACATTGATACCATTTCCTACTATGAGTTCTGCCCATGGATGTTACAATACGCTTGCTAGCTTTAAGAACAAACTAGCTCTATTTTTTCCCACTGACATTGAAAATTCTGAATCATATGTGATTGATTTGTGGGTGTTGGAGGAGTGCACAGATCCATCCAGGGAGAGATGGAGTTGGGCTAAAATATATACTAGCAGACCCAATCCATACCGCTTTATCATTTGTCCAGAGATTATTTGGAGAAATGAAATTGTTTGCTTAGTGGAAGCATTGCCTGAATACCAAATCAAAGCTGAAGAGGAGAATTATGAAGGAAAAGTTGTTTTTTGCAATGTCATTACTGATGAATTCAACTTGTTTGATATCCCTCAATGTAGCTATAGTTTTGAGATTTTGGACTATGTGGAAAGCCTGGTACTACTTGACAACATCCATATTTGAAAAATGCTAATATTTAATACCATATGTTTCTTGCCATATTTCACCTTTTTATAATTTGTAGTTGCTTAGTTTTATATAATTTAGTTGCTGTTTTGTGGATTATTTGGGACTAGTTAATCTGCCACTGGTTTTATATATATTGAAGGGTGTTGATCCACTCTGACATTAAGTTAAGTAATTATTCTATTTTAGTAAATTATTTTTTGGTGGAAGTGAATCCACTCACATATTAGCCCATATCACTGACCTCAGGTTAATTATTGGTATGTGTGTGTATATTTTTCTGTTATTCTAAGTTATCTTTGTATGAGAGACTCAATCTCCAAAATTAGTAAATCAAATGGGACAATGCATGGAAGGAAGGGCAGCAGCTGCATTCTGGGATTTGCCTGATTGCTGATTGGGGTCTTCTAAGGAAAATTGTGAGGTATGTGGCTCTTCTCTCATGATGGCATAGTGTTGATTCCAAATGTTGGAAGTTTTTTTTTTTTTTTTGAAAACAATGAATAGCTCAAGAACACTGAATTATCCAGAACTAAGATCAAAGAGACCCCTATGTGAATCGTCCCTTGTCTCTCTCAGAATCCATTTTCTGCATACTCTCCCTCTCCCTCTCCCCTCTTCAATCTCACTTACTACTAGGCACTAAGATCAGAGCCTCCTGAAAGAAAAAGGCCAGCAGTGGAAACTGGGGGAAGATTTTGAAGATGAGCAAGAGTTCTTGGCGCTTCCTACCATGTGGAGGAAGATGACGGAGAAGGCAAGGATAAATAATGTTATAGATAGCATATGTTAAAGAAGCATGTGGGCCATTAAAAAGAGGAATGAGAGTTTCAGGGCTCAGAAAGAGTCCACGTGCTGTGCAACACTAGGTGCGGACACTACCTTGTTGTTATATGTTAGTTAGCACTAGGTTTTAAAATTAGGATCCGGCTGAGGGCCTCTGCCCGTTCCCATCCTCTGCCCTAAAGCTGCATCGTTTTGACGCAAAACAACTCATGGTGCCTCTTTTGTTTTTTCAATAATATCCTGGGTACTAAAAACATACTTCAGGATATTGACTGGTACTGAACAATATTTCATAATCTTGAAAAATTATTTTAGAATATTTTAAGGTACTGACTGGTAGGGGTGAGCATTCGGTTGAATGCATTTTTACAACCGAACTGAAACCGAAGTAACAAAAAAAAACTGAACCGAATTAACCGAAATATTTCTGTGCGGTTTTTTGGTTAATTCATTTTTTGGGCTTATTTTAGGCCTTCTTGTTTGGTTGAATTTTATGAAATGGCCAATCTATTTTTTTTTTCACAGAATGAAATAGCCAATCTACAATATCATACATTCCAATATTATAAACTCAAAAACAACCGAATTGGTTTGGATCAAAAAAAAAAAAAAAAAACACAACCGAAATTGTCAATAGACAATATTATATAATATTATACATCTTTGAGCCAAAAAAAAGAAAAAAAAAAAAAAAAAAAAGAAGCCACAATCAGCCACAATGGAGTACCACTGCAACATCAAAATTTCTGTCTCTAACCACTGCAATATCACAAATTCTAACAACATAAACTCAAAAACAAGTGTAGCAACTCATCAATCACAGAGGTAGTATCAAATGATCCAAAAGAAGAAAGGTATTGAGTGCAACTTGCAATTAATACAAATAATAATAGTAAAAGCAGATCTTCCTCAACTAAGGTTCGCTAACACTTCTCAATTAACGCTGTGAGAGTGGATCTGCAAAGTCCGGATGTACAGAGTTTGCCGACGATGTGAGAGTGGATCTGCAGAGTTTCATGATCGGATCTCTCTTTCTCAACGACAAGAGGCGTTCTGACTTCCGAGAGACTGAGTGCGAGAGGCGAGAATGTCGGGCGACTGGCGAGCGGTAGGGTTTTGTGTGTGAGAGTGAAAACACCTAGAAATGCGACTGAAAATTGAGGACTGAGGAGTTTTGACTGAGGGCGTAACTGTGTAAGGGAGTGTAACCAAGTAAGCTTGTTGGGTTGGGCCTCCATATCTTGCCTACCATATGGGTTATTCGTAGTCTCGTAGGAAAACAAAAGAAATGGACCAACACATAGGCTCCATATATTTTGGTTATTCGGTTAAGACCGAATAAATTTTACAACAACTGAACACCGATAACTGAATAGACCGAAACCGAATAGCCTTTGATTCGGTTCGGTTTTCGGTTTCATTTGCTCACCCCTACTGACTGGTACAAAAAAAATACTCAGGAGGCTGACTGGGGATACTGGCTGGTACTAAAAAAATACTTCATGATCTTGAAAAATTATCTTAAGATCTTGAAATTTTTTTAAGATCCGAAGATAATTTTCCAAGATCATAAAGTATTTTTTTGGTATCAGCCAGTATCCCCAGTCAGTATCCTAAAGTATATTTTTAGTACCAATACCCTGAAATATTTTTTCAACATCCTAAAATAATTTTTCAAGATCATGAAGTACTTGTCAGTATTTTTTCAGTACCGATTAGTATCTTGAAGTATCTTTTTAGTACTCTGGATATTATTTTTTTTTTTAAAAAAAAAGAGGCACCATGTGTTGTTTTACGTCAAAACCACACAGCTTCAGGAAGAGGATGGCAGAAGATGGGAACGAGCAGATCTCAGCCGGATCCTTAAAATTAATCTATCTTGTGTTGTCTTCAATTTCGTTTATGACGATGATAGTAAAAGACTAAATATATTTTATAATTTCAAAAAACATTTAATGCTTCCATTATTCTATAGGGAAAATTACATTTAAATGCCATTTGAATTTACAAAACTCTTAAATGTATGTTCAATTTGTTAAAGGACTTAAAGGTACCAAAGACCAGTGGCAAGATCCAGAAAAATAATGAAGGGGGCACCAGTGGTGGAGCTAGGATTTTTTGTGTCTACACAATTAGTGGGGTGATTCGGCTGCCCCCGATTTTTTTTAAGGAACGTTTTAAATGCATTAAAAAACAAAAAAAATATAAACAAGAAAAGAAAAGAATATCAAAAAAATATTCATGAAATCAAGTGAATACTAATGATGTAATAAGAGTGGCAGTAATTTTACAAACCTGTCATTTAGAAAAGCAAGGCTAAGTGCTATTAGAAATGCAACTACATAAATTACAATGAAGTGTGGGTACTCAATAAGTTCAAGTATATATATTTTAATAACAAAAGTATATTACAATAAAAATAATTACAATGTTCTCTCTCTAGGCCTTATTTTTTGGAATTCCATCATAATTGCCTTATTATCAATGCTATCAAATACATCTGTAACAAATTTTTTTTGGAAGAGACAAATTCAAGGGGTACTAAATACATCTTTAACAAAAAAAAAATTTGGAAGAGACAAATTCAAGTCCTTCTCCACAGTGGCGGAGCCAGGATTTTTGTGTGTGTGTGTGTGTGCACAATTAGTGGGGGATTCGGGGGTAGCACCTCCGAAATTGTTTTAAAAGTGAAAGTTTTAAATGCATTAAAAAACAAAAGAGTATAGACAAGAAAAGAAAACTTCAACTTAACATAGAAAAATAATAATCAAGAGTCAACTAAGCTATTACAATAAAACGATTATAAAATCATTCTTCGATTCTTCATTCCTTGAAAATATTGCATTATATCTTCATCATCAATCTCATCAAATATATCACGTTCAACATAAGTTAGCATGCATGAATTAAATCAATCATCACTTATATGAACTATTAACAAACCAATCATCACATAAGTTAGTTCATGTTTCCCATCAATGGGATAAACTATTGATAAACCTATAGAAACTTTCAAAGCATGCCAAAAAGTTGTAAAAGGTTGTCTATATAATTACATACCAATTCTTGCTGCAGCCTCTTATTTTGCTTAGTTGTGTAATTTTTCTCCTCAGTTAGCTTTAAATACTCTGTATTTGCTCTCAAATCATCCACTGAAAGATTGATGCAGAAATTGTTTTAATCAACTTCTCATGCAATTCTAAGACTTGATGTAGAGCATAATTGCATAATTGCAATCCTCCAACCAATTCAACAGCATATACAACTAATATACAATGACATGAAATTAAAAATTTCTGTTCTTCTCCCTCTTTAAGTAGATCAGATAAGAACTCAATAAGTAATCCAATTCAACAACATATATAAGTAACGAGATAGATTGGCAAGAGGTTCAATTTAATTGATTCCTCTCAAGATACAATATTTGAAGGTCACTCATTATTTTGTTTAGATCATCTGCAATGGGACCGTCTAAGAGGTTTGAAATCAATTGATAGCCAAGAACTTAAAGACTAGGACACTGCTGCAAAGAGGAAAAAGTATACAACAAATAAAATAGCAAAGTGTATACAATCATATTTGGAGACGTTATCATAAAAGTAACTCCAAAAGAATGCATACCCTCTTACTTGTTTCTTGCAGTTCAACCGCCAGAATGAATAAGCAACCAAGTGAAAACATAATAAAAAATGATCTTGAGGATCCAATCAACACTGATAAGTAATAATAGTTCAACATCTGAACCTTGAAGCCAACCGAGTAGATTGGTCACATTGAGAATTGTCATCAAAATAAGTGCACAATTGGATGTTTAAGTAGATTGTGCAACAGGGTACAATTAAAGAAATTTTCAAGGCAAAACTAACAAATTCGTCACATTTAGAATTGGCATTAAACAATATCAGCAGGATGCTATTGCAAAATAGATGGTATACCAAAATGATCATTCCAGGCAACATGTTTAGACAATATTCTGTTATGTTCCCACAAGTTCAAAAGGAAATGCTGCACAATTTGGATCCAAATCCAAAATTTAAAAATCTATGGTAAACAGAGAGTTAGCAGAAACAGGCATCTACATCCACAATCAAATGCCGTTGTTTTAGTCATGAAAGATTTGCATAATCAAAGACATAACTTTCCTTTTCGTTTGGTGGCCAAAAACAGTTATACAGATGATGGTGTGGTAGAAGGAGGCAAAGAACAAATATCATGATTCACGACCAAAATAGATCTCCTTCACGCAAGTTTAGGTATACAACAGAACAATTGTATTAGAAAAAAATATGGTAAATAGACAAACCTTGTGGAAGTTAACGGTGGAAGACAGAGCAGACGACAGAGCAACGGTGGAATATAGAGCAGACGACAGAGCAAACAAAGCTATAGATCTGGAACGAGGGTTGATGGCGACGGGGCAGCAGAGAGCAGACAAAGCTGCGGATCTAGAACGAGGGCGACGGGCAGCGGAGAGCAGACAAGGCTGCGGATCTAGAACGAGGGTCTGGAGTGAAAAAGAAGAAGAGAACAATGAAAATGAAATAAAAGGAAGAGATGTGGAGAGCAAGGTTCGAACCGGGGACTAGCTAGTCAAGTGTGTACACTTATGAACCACTAGACCAACCAGGCAATTTGATATAGAATTCCTTCAAAATATATATATTATCAAAATTTTACTGTCTGCACCTGCCCACACTAGCACCAGTGTGGCTCTGCCACTGCTTCTCCATAAGGTGGATCCGCCAATGCTAAGGACCATATTGGGATTTTCAAATTCGGGTGAATTTACCCTTTGCCCTTACTTTTTAAATAAATTTTAAAAAAGAAAAATGACCCTCGGCGGAGGGCCATCGCGGCCGGTCACAGGAGGACCGACCGACGCGCTAGGTTCCGCCACCCGGTGGCCCGAGATCCGGCAATGGTCTTTTTTTGGGGGGGGGGGGGGGTGGGGGTGGGGTTGAATTGAATTTTTTAAAATAAAAGATTCAATGAAATTGAAGCGGGGTTCAAACCCACCCCATTTTCAGGTTCCGGCCAAATATATATATTCTTCTTAACATTTTTTTCATTAAGATCCGGAATGGTCTTTTTTTATAATTGGGGGGGTGGGGGTGGGGTTGAATCTTTTTTAAAATAAAAGATTCAATGAAATTGAAGTGGGTGGGGTTCAAACCCACCCCCATTCTTGAACTTTAAATGCCATTGAAGAATTAGTAATTGTAATAGAAAGATTTGTTATAATTGCACTTTTTTGTTGTTTCATCGTACACACATGTGGTAAACGGATAAATACCACTTTTTTAAAATAAAAGATTCAATGAAATTCCTTTAATATATATATATATATATATATATATGCATTAACAAATATATATATTCTTCTTAACATTTTTTTCATTAACAAACACTCTTGTAAATCCCATTACTGAACTTGTAAATGCCATTGAAGAATTAGTAATTGTAATAGAAAGATTTGTTATAATTGCACTTTTTTGTTGTTTCATCAGACACACATGTGGTAAACCTGAACAACGAAATGATAAATACCATTGCGAAACTAGTAAATGTCATTGAAGATTTGATAATTGCTATTGAAGATATGTTATAATTGCACTTTTTTTGTTGTTTCATTAGACACACGTGGTAAACCTGAACAACGAACTGGTAAATACCATTGCAAAACTAGTAAATGTCATTCAAGAATTGGTAATTGCCATTGAAAGATTTATTATAATTGCACATTTTTTGTTGTTTCATCAGACACACATGTGGTAAACCTGAAGAACGAACTAGTAAATATCATTGCGAAACTAGTAAATGTCATTGAAAAATTTGTTGTGCATCATGTTTGTAAATCAGGAATGTAATGTTCAATGAAGGATATGGGATTAACAAAAATTTGTTGTGCATGATGTTTGTAAACAAGAATGTAATGTTCAACGAAGGATATGGGATTAACAAAAAATAAATGATTTATAACAAATTTTTCAATGGCAATTACCAATTCTTCAATGACATTTACTAGTTTCGCAATGGTATTTACCAGTTCGTTGTTCAAGTTTACCATATGTATGTCTGATGAAACAAAAAAAAGGGTGCAATTATAACAAATCTTTCAATGGTAATTATCAATTCTTCAATGACATTTACTTGTTTCGCAATGGTATTTACCAGTTCGTTGTTCAGGTTTACCATGTGTGTCTGATGAAAAAAAAGTGCAATTATAACAGATCTTTCAATGACAATTACCAATTCTTCAATGACATTTACTAGTTTCGCAATGGTATTTGCCAGTTCGTTGTTCAAGTTTACCATGTGTGTCTAATTAAAAAAAAAAAGTGTAATTATAACAAATCTTTCAATGACAATTATCAATTCTTTAATGACATTTACTAGTTTCGCAATGGTATTTACCAGTTCGTTGTTCAGGTTTACCACATGTGTGTTTGATCAAAAAAAAAAGTGCAATTATAACAAACCTTTCAATGGCATTTACCAATTCTTCAATGACATTTACAAGTTTAGTAATGAGATTTACAAGAGTGTTTGTTTATGAAAAAATGTTAAGAAGAATATATATATTTGTTAATGCATATATATATTAAAGAATCCAAGTGACCCAGTGGTTGGGCTAGTTGGCCCCCATGAAAGTGGGGTGGGTTCGAACCCCACCCACTTTACTTTAATTGAATCCTTTTCTTGTATCAAAAAAAAAATGAATACCTTTTTTTTTTTTAATAAAAAGATTCAATCCCACCCCCCCCAAAAAAAAGACCATTGCCGAATCTTAGGCCACTGGTAGCCAGAGCCTAGGCGCTAGCGGTTGCAGGCTATCCGACAGTCGGTCTTCCGGCGGCTGGCCATGGTGGCACTCCGATGAGGGTCATTTTTAAAAAACATTTATTTAAAAACTAAGTATAAAAGGGTAAATTCACCTGAATTTGAAAATCTCAATATGATCCTTGGTACCTTTAAGTTCTTTAACAAATTTAACAGACATTGGGGGTTTTGTAAATTTAAATGGTATTTAAATGTAATTTATTCTATATTGAATAGCACATGATTTCATAGTTCAAACTGTGTTGACTGAAATTTAGTAAAAAATTGAATTAAAAACCGGGGAAATACTAAAATTTAAATTTAAGTTCACATATTTAAAAAATTTCTAATCAGACCCATTGACCTCATTAGGAAATTTTAAATGTGGTTTAAAGATCACGATACGCCTATATAGGTGAAAATGAAAGTTGAACGTAAGTGAGGGTTTTGAAATGCCAAAATGCAAATTTAGGTACACAATTTTTTTTTTCTTGTTTTGATATTTAAAGATAATATTTTTGTTTTGGTGGTTTCAATTAGGGGGTGATATCTAAGACTGGCTCTTGCAAAAATATGGTACCAGATTTATTCTGCATAATAAAAAATATGAATACTGAATTTTAAATAAATCTCATGACTCCCTATATATGTGGTCACTATCGCACTATCGGTAACTTCCCGAGCTATAGCAATTCCCTTAAATATAAAAATTTATTAAAACTTTGTAAATATCAAATAAAAATCTTATATTAGATATTTAGTCTAATAAAAAAAATATGTATACTCAATCTTAAATAAAAAATTATGAATATTGAATCTTAAATAACCTCCCGAGCTATAGCAGTTCTCCTAAATATAAAAATATATTTTAATAAAAAATTTACCAAAAATAAAGAAAGATCACAATATTTTATTCAAAATGAATATATCAAAAGTAAATTTAGCAATTAAAATATATTCAAATGAGATATAATTCCATGGTATAAAATAATATATATCAAAATAAATATATCAAACAAATCCCTAAAAATGAATTTAAAATGTATTTGTTAAATATTTCAAAAATAAATAGAAATATGAGCGAGATAGTTTCTAACGACTTCCTAGCTGTTTTTGATACGTTAATCTAACGAACAATATATTTAAGGGAGAATCTCATATAAAGACGGTTGAAATATGAAAATCCTATATAAGGCTGGTAAACTCAATAAATCTTAAATTGGGTCAATGACCCAATTAGGATATTTAAATGTTGGTTATTTTCTAATAATATCCCTAACTCATAGTCCAAAGAAAAGAGGAAAGGAAAAACCAGACACTCATTACCATTGTAGCTCTCTCGTATGCCCTGAGGAGAGTGAACGATACCATGAGAAGTCACCGCTTTTGCCCGGAGCTGCCATTGTCGCCATGAGGAAAACCCTGTTTGTGACAATGAACCAGAAGAAGATGGCTGAATTGGTTAGGGTTCCACTCAATTCGTGAGATATGGTGTACCGCCTCCTATTATTTTTGTTTAAATCGCAAGGCGCAATCACTCCATTACTGTGAGCAGATTAGGAATACTATGTACTTGAGTCCATTCACCATTTGTAATGGCAGTGATAGATTTGGGAGAGGTTTTTGGTGCACTTGCTGAGTCTTTATGTCCATTAATCTGGTTAAAATTAGGATCACTGCAGTTTCCCCAAATAGTTACCGTCCTTTGGGGCTTTTTCCTTCAACTGATCCTTCAAAGATACAGCACCGCTTGTCTTGGCAGGTGCATCTATTCTAGGTTCCTCAGATCGAATCTCATTCTTGTGAACTGACTCAGCCGCTTGATTATCGATCTACTGGAGAATATTCTCAACGGCTTTGAGTTTGGAGGAGATCCAATTCGCCATTATCTGCGGTATTCAGCTAAATTGAGAAAGAACCAATATGTGAGCACCAGCAGAGACAAGAAATGAATTAATGATCATACACTCTCAATCTCCATATTTCGTGAGATGCAGTGTCCAGGATGAGGTTCTTCAGGGACGGAGCTTGGGATAAATATTTGGGGGCCAAATGTATACTCATTAACTAATTTTTTTTAAAAAAAATATTTGGGGGGCCAAATGTATAAATTTTTAGGTGAAATGTATAATTTTTTTGGCTAAATGTATAGAACAATCCAATTTCCATTAAATATTGAAGACAAATTTTTTTGGGGGCCATGTATCAAGGAAGCTCCGTCCTTGAGGTTCTTCTAAGATTTTCTTTCTTTTAGAAGCCCTTTAGAGAATGAGTTGTATGATATATTGATTTTGATAATGACATATGTCTGCCAAGAACTTTTATGTTTCTTGATAAATTGTTCAGAGTTAAATCCAAGCATTGACAGCTGAATGTATCCGGTTCTTACGTAGCGAGGGTAAACAATGTTGTTATGCTCTAATTTTTTTTTTTTTTTTTATAATTAAGGGATATAGAGATAATTTGACCCAATTTCTAAATCTCTAATTATGTCATATAACCTAATTAACAATTTATTAAGTTTAGTAACCTAAGTTAGAATTTGGGTAATTCAACCGCATTTATATTTTGACAAAAAAAAACCATCTTTATATAAAATTCTCCCTATATTTAAGCTGCAGGGAGGATAGTTGCATTGCCCGTGATGTTTTATAAAAAGATTACCTTTTGAGCTTTAGATTAGATGCAAAATCTACGGATGGTAGTATTTCTATAGATTTAATTTGCTCTGACGTAAAGAAAATAGATTTAATTTGCTTACCCCGGCCAGTCCCCTGTCGCCCAGTTAACATCAGTGTCGGCGGCTTCCCTATCTCTCGCTCTCACACTCTCACTTCATCCCTCCGCTTCTCATAGTATAGGAGCGCACAAATGGCTGGTGATTTGATCTTGGATCGGGTTGCTTATGCCGGAATATCTAAGAGTAGAGATATCCCGATGAGCGATGAATCACTGGACACAAGGCCTTTCGCCCAAGGGGGGAGGGGGTATGTGTTCGGTGGGGTTGTGCTGTGTAGTATAGAATGTAAAGAGCTAGAGTTAGAACGTGTGCACCTTGGTGTTTTCCCCTTGTATTTATAGGGTGTTCCACGGTATCTTAACTGCACAATCTATCATATCCTTGGATTATGGATATGATAGATTGCCCCATGATTGTAGGGGAACCCGGGATACTCGACATCCCTCTACTGGGCCGTCCCCTGGCTGGGCCGAGGTTCGGGCGTGCCTCTGTTGGGCCGCCCACTGGGTTGGGCCGTGGGTCAGGTCCGTAACAGTTGCCCCCCAGCTCGGTAGTTCAAGGTTTTGAGCTGCCGGGGTGTACTTTACTCTCCGGGCTAGGATGTGTCCTTGCCCCCGGACCTGGGTATTCTGTCGGGTTACCTATCCGGTGCGTGGATCCGAGGTGGCTGCCCGGTCTTCCGGACCCGAGATCGTTTCTCAAAGGTCGGCATCTCTGTTGGTGACTTTAGGGGCCCAAGGTGGTGTCGGGTGGTTTGCTTGGTTTCGAGGTCGAAAGCCCTTCCGACTTCGCCATCATGGCGCCGAAACCTTCCGACTTCGCCATCGTGGCGCCCTGCCACCTGGCGTCTTTGGAATGGAGAGGATTTGCAACTGTCATTCCCTGCCGCCTTCGGTTTCCGTGCACATTTAATGCGCGTGCTTCCCGGGGCACGTCACCCCGTTTTGCAGGTGAATTTTCGGTTTTACCCTTAATTCTCCGGCGCCTCTTCGCGCCTCCTACCATTTCGAAGGTTTTTAACCTTGTTTTTCTTCATTTTCGTCTACCACCTTTGACCATTCTCTGATTTTTTTCTCTCATTCTCCATCTTCTCCGAAGAACTGGGATTTCTGCTTCCGGCGGCTCTCAAGCTTTCTCCCTCCGGCGATTGTCCTCCACTCGACCTTCTCTTATTCTGGTAAGTCATTTCTTTTTTTGTATTCAACTTTTTACTGGATTTCTACCTTCTTTGCTTAGTTCAGTTGGTTTTAGTAAAAACCCAGTATCGAACGTTAGTTTTAACGAAAAACCAGTAGGCTTTGTTCATCGTCTGGGGTTTCTGGGTAGGATTAAAGCGTCAGGTTTACTTACTTCCACCTATAGTCGCATGCCCTCACTTTTGGAGGAGTTTTCGCTATGTTCCTCATTGCCATTTTCTGTCTCTTTAGGTCTGCATCATTTGGTGACAATGAATAGAACTAGTCAACCTTCGACTTCGAGTCGTGACTTGACCTTTGAAGAGGAGGAAGCACTTCGTGCTCGTTACCCTCGAATGAGCCATTGGCTGCTTGGTACTCCTCTGTCCGAGGAGCAAAGGCTAGCCTCTTCCTTGGGTGGTAGCTCGGGTAGCTCGGGTAGGAGGGCCGTTGGAGAGTCCCGTCCCCTTATTAGACCTCTTCCCGAAGATCGGGACGAGGTCGTGGTAATTACGGCAGCACCTGTCAACCTTCAGGAGCCTTGTTCGACCTAGGTCTGCTTCTATGCCCGAGGGATATGCCGGTCCTTGCTGGGACTGTCTAGAATTGAGCTCATACTATGTCGCGACCGGCGAGGATTCCAGGGCCGACGCCATTTTAGGCTCCTGCCGTCATAGATCGGCTTCTACCCCTAACTCAACCTCGGGCTTTGGGGGTCGTCTTCCCATCAGTCTATCAACTTCTTGTTCTCGTCCATCTGTTATGCCTGCGTCAGGTATTTTCGCACTTACTGACCTTAGTACTATTTTTTGCTTTTATAGGTAAATGGAGTCGTCGTCTTCGCCAAGTAATGCCCCCTCGGACGCTGGGAGGTCGGATTCCTCCAACATTCCCCAAGATCTTATCGAAAGATTCCCTTGGGTGACCCGGGATGTGTTGACGACCCATTCTTTGATGACCGTACAGGCCCTCCGCCAGATGAGACTATCGGCTATGGAAGGCTGTTACTTTTACCCCCTGGGTGGAGATGAGCCCGTCTGTGCTTCTAGGGCTGAAGGTTTTACCGACTTCTTTTTCTTCTACAAAGCTTATTTGACCCGGCTCGGTGTTCGCTTCCCGTTCACCGGGTTTCAAATGTCCTGTCTAAACCATCTCTATCTAGCCCCTTCTCAGCTTCACCCCAACGGGTGGGCCTATATAGTGGCGTTTGAGCAGCTATGTCGGTCCTTCTCGGTCCCTATTCCGTGCACTGCCACCCTATTTTTCTTCTTTTTCTGTCCTTTTACTCCGCGGTCTGGTAAGGAGCCAGAGCAGCTAAAGGGGCTTACCTCTCTTCGGGGTGATCCCGACAAAAAAACTCCTTACGGCCTTCTCTGATTCATTTAAGCATTTCAAAGATGGCTACTTCAAGGTAGTGGCCAAACCCGGCCAACAGCCATGGTTCTTGAGGGGGGCCGAGGCGGGCGATGTGGAGTGGAGGTTCCCCCTTTACTGGACCTATGATCATCATAAGTTGACCTCCGCCTCCTATCAAGTAGAGTCTGATGACCTTTCAGTTGACGAGGTCCTGTCGATTGACCGCCTGGTATCCTGGGCTAAGTCTTGTGGTGCCAGGAGCGCGGCATTTTTATTAACGGAGCCGGTTCTAAGTCGGGATACGTAATTTGTATGCATCCCGAGGTTCTTTTATTACTATGCTTACATCTTGCTTTACTTCCTTACTAATTTAACTGGGTTTACTTTTTTGCAGCTCAACCGATGGCGGAACTGCCCCGATATCTTTCGGTCGTGACGCCTGCTCCCGGTGCTCCGCCTAAGAAAAGTTCCCGCAAGCGTCCGTCCTCGGAGGCTCGGAAAGGGCCGTCCTCGGAGGAAAATCAAGCCAGGGTGGCCAAGAAAACCAAGGCTCCGTCCCCTACTCGGACGCCTTCGTCACCTGGCGGTGAGCCTGTCCAACCATCCGCCGCTTCTCTATCCAAGGGTAAGGAGATTTCTGAGGGGCCGTCGCCTCCTCCTCTGGGTACTCCAGTTCCTCTTCCCGCCTTGAAAATCAAACGAGGTCTCGCTTGGGAAAAGGGGCCTAAGACTGAAGAGCTCGGGGTTGCCTTCCTGCCACCTCGTCAATTTATGAATGCCTTACCGCTGGCTGATATTGACGAGGCCGTGGTTCATGATATCCAGGCACGCCTCTGCCAGGGTGTTGGTCTAGCCCAAGCGTATTTGCACTTGAAGACCAAATATGTGATTAAATTTGTCGAGGCTCGCGAGCTGCGGAAAGAGAAGAATGAGGCTGTGAAGTCCAAGGAGAAGGGCCGAAGAGGACCTTGAGGTTGCGAGGGCAAGTGCCGGGAAGGCGACCGAGGAGCTTCTTCTCACCAAAGAAGCCTTTGACAAGACTTCCTCGGACTTCGCCGCTCTCCAAAAGGCTCACTCGACAGGCATAGATGCCCTTAAGTCCCTTCAGCTTCAGCGGGCGGATCTGTGCTCCGAGCTCGAGCGGACTAAAGCTGCCCTTGCCGAGGAGAAGCAAGCCCGCCTTACCGCCGAAGAGATTGTGAAGGAGGCCGCCGCCGATTGCTTCAAGATGGCCCTAGTTCAAATCCGCCATCTCAATCCTGAGTTGGAACTGAAGACGGATGGGTATGATCACCGGGCATATGTGAAGGACGGCGTCTTCCATCCGGCCCCTCTCTCCCCTGCGGATGACTCTGACTCCCTTTTTGAGGAGGATCAGGACGGGGAAGGGGAAGATCAGGGTGCCGAAGGAGCCGATGGTGGTGGAGAAAGGAGCTCCAAGTCTGTTCCGGTTACCGAGGTGGTGGCCCCGGAAGATAATGCTCCCTTAAGTTAATTATTGTAGCTTTATACTTTTTATACCGGTGGTTTGTACCGGGTTGACTTTGTAGTCTTGTAAAATTGCTACTTTAATTATATATAAACTTGATTTCAACCAATCAGTTTGTTTTGTCAACTTTATTTAAGTTAACATTCTGTTTTTTATGGCGGGCCGGGCCTTTATATGCGCGATTTTGCTAATTGTTACTTCCGATAGGTTGACTTCGGGAATAGGGGTAGGGAGTAAACCCGAAGCTACCGAGATCCGGATATGGCTGTCCGGGGATGTTTTTCCGAATAGGGGCAAAATGTCGATGCGTAATCGTGGTGTATAAACGCACGTTTGTACATGTCGGCCTGATCGGGACCTGCGTGACAATTCACTTCCCTATTTAGGAGCATTTTTCGATGCATCTATTTTATAATAGAAATAGTGTTTTTACCATCTCGCGACCGGGGCGTAGCAGCCCGAGTGTATTCCCTTCTTTTGGGATTTTCGTTTGACCGCGACTTCTTATGCGTCGGTGATAACTTATTTAACCAATCCGTAATGCATAATTGGTGCTTCCACTGGGGAGTCTTAAATAAGAATGTTTGAAAGAAAATATGCGTGTTGTCTTTCAGCGAAATATAAAACTGCGATTGAAGATACTAAATCAATTGAAAAAGCATAAAAACAAATGCGCTCGTCGGTCCTATCTTAGTAGGTGGACCGAGGTCTAACTGTAATAGATTCTCAGTTTGTCGGCATTCCAAGTCCTTTTGATCGGCTTTCGCCTGGGTCTCCGGACGTAGGCGCCACTTTCCAGCTTTTTCCTTTATGCGGTAAGGACCCTCCCAGTTTGCCGCTAGCTTGCCATCTCTGGCGTTCTTGTTCTCGATGTCGGCGCGTCGGAGCACCAGGTTTCTTGGGTTGAAGGAGCGAGGGTTCACCTTTCGGTTGTACTTCGCTGCGATGAGTTGCTTGGCAGTTAGGTCTCGGCAGTGCGCCACGATTCTTGCTTCGTCAATGAGGTCTAACTTTGTCATCAAGGCGTCACTGTTCGAGTCTTCTCCTTCCCTGCTAGTTTCATTTTCCTCCATGTCGGTTGGCCTATCTCGACCGGGATCATAGCCTCGCATCCGTATGTTAAATGAAATGGAGTTTCCTGAGTGGAGATTTGGACGCTAGTCCTGTATCCCCACAAAACACTGTAAAGTTGCTCGACCCAGGAAGAATCGGTGTCCTCCATACGTCTTCTTAATCCATCGACAATGACTTTGTTGGCGGCCTCGGCTTGCCCATTGGATTGAGGGTGTTCGACAGATGCAAAGTGATGGATGATGTCGAGGTCCGACATCATACTCTGAAACCCTTTGTCAACGAATTGAGTCCCGTTATCCATAATTATCTCGGCCAGGATCCCGAACCGAGAGACGATACTATGCTGAAAGAATCGTTGAATGCGGGCCGAGGTGATCGTGGTCAACGGCTCGGCTTCTATCCATTTGGTAAAGTAGTCGACGGCGACAATGAGATACCTTAACTGTCCTGGGGCTGTTTTGAATGGTCCGAGAAGATCCATCCCCCATTTGTAGAAAGGCCGGGGGGCCGTAATGCTTTTCAGCTCCGATGGGGAGCGCCAAAGGATGTTGGCATGTTTCTGACAACTGTCACACCTTCTTACTGTTTCCATGGAGTCGGCCGCCATCGTTGGCTAGAAGTACCCGGCTCTAAGTGCTGACCGTTAATGCCTTCGTGTATCTCGGCGAGAACGTACCTGGCCTCGGTCGCATTCAAGCATCTCATCATGGGAGAGTGTAATCCTTTCCTATATAATTGATCGTCCACCATAGTGTACATGGCGGCTTGTTGGATCAACTTTCTAGCTTATGTCTTGTCGATGGGTATAATTCCTCGTTCCAGATAGTCCTTGATTGGTTTTCTCCAGTCCGAGGCTGATGATATGGACATGACACAACTTGGTTCGTCCAGATTTTATTGGACCACGGTTCGGTAATTCCCCGGACCTTTGGTGCTAGCCAGTTTCGATAGTATGTCCGCCCTGGTATTCTCCTCCCGAGGGATGTGAGTGACCACCTCTTCAAACTCGGCTATCATGTCCCTAGCTTTGTTTAGATACTTTGCCAGTAATGGGCCTTTTGCTTGGTATGAGCCTTCTATCTGAGCCGCAACGAGCTGGGAGTCGGTCAGGACTTTGACTTTATGTGCCCCGTGCTCTTTTGCTTGTTCGAGGCCGGCAAGCACTGCCTCGTACTCGCGCATTGTTGGATGTCGGAAATTTGAGGTGAAGAGAGTGTTCGACGGCGACTCCGTCTGGATTTTCAATTATTATTCCAGCTCCACTTCCTTTTGCATTTGAGGATCCGTCAACATACACCTTCCATTCTTTGAGGCCGACATCCCTTTCATCATGGATTGGGGTGAGTTCCCTAACGAAGTCGGCCAAAGCTTGCGACTTTATCGCATGCCAGGCCTCGTATGTAATATCGAATTCAGATAACTCTATGGCCCAACTTGTCATCCGTCCGGCCAAGTCGGCTTGTGTAGAACTTGCCGGATTGGCCGATCGTCCGTACTACGACTTTGTGCCCCGGAAATACGGGCGTAGGCGTCTTTGCGCCATTAACAAAGCAAATGCTACCTTCTCCAACTTCGATATCTCGAGTTCCGAGGTCCGCAATGCCTTGCTAACAAAATATATTGGTACTTGACCGGCTAAGGTTTCACGTACTAGAGCGGCGCTTATAGCTTCTTCTCCTACGGACAAGTACAGGAAAACCGTCTCTCCTAGGTCGGGCTTGGATAAGACCGACGGGGTTGCCAAGCACTGTTTGATTTTGGCAAATGCGGATTCACATTCTGGGTTCCATCCGCCTCGTGTCTCCTTCATCAGTAGCTTGAAGAAGGGTAACACGTTTTCAACCGACCTAGGCAAGAACCTTGTCATTGCCGCCAATCTCCCGGTTAGTTGCTGTACTTCCTTTTTGTTGGTCGGTGCTTTCATCTCCAACACCGCTTTACACTTGTCAGGGTTTGCTTCAATTCCTCGTTGTGTAAGCATAAACCCGAGGAACTTTCCTGTCGGGACTCCAAACGCACATTTTGCCGGATTTAGCCTTATTCAGTGCTTCCGCAACTTTTCGAACGTCTGTTCGAGGTCTCGGATGTGGTCTCCGGATTAAGCATAAGTCTCGGTTCGCTTTTAGGAACTCGCTTAATGTCTCTTTGAGCTCTGGGGTCATTGCGCCTCCTATCTTCGTGACCTGGGTCGGATCTTCCCCCAGGATTAAATCTTCCAACTCCCCTTCTGGCTCGGGTCTTGGATGTTCAGGTTCCTCGTCTCTTATATCCAATTCCTCCACACTGACGGGTCAGCCCTGTTGTTTGCCTTTTTCCCCGCCCGAGGTTCTTTCAACACTTTGATCCTGGGATGATGATGCCTTCTCGGTCTTGTTCTCACGCATAGTTTCATAGTAACATTGCCGAGATTCTTTTTGGTCCCCGGTTATGGTGATTACTTGGTTTTTTGAGCTAACCATCTTTAACTTTTGATGCTTGGTGGAAACAATCATATCCCAAATGTGGATGGTTGGTCTCGCCCAATATCATATTGTACGGAGAGGGAAGTCGGCCACGATGAATCTTACCCTCTCGGCTTTGAAGGCTTCTTTAGTTCCCAATGTCGGCTTTAGGTCGATGTACCCCTTTGGCCCGGATTGCTCCCCGTTAAAGCCCACAAGTGTTGTCTTGCATGGACGCAGTCTTCTTTATCCAAGTTCATCCTTTTAAAGGCGTCCCACATAATAATATCCGCTGAACTCCCCGAGTCAACGAAAATCCTTTTCACAAGGCAGTTTACCAGGATCCCGATAATTACCAATCCATCTTGGTGTCTCGGCATAATGTCTTTTAGGTCTTCGGAGGTGAATTGCAATGATGGAGGCGTTGGTCGGCCATGGTCATCCTTGAACTTGGGGGGGGGTTCTTACTGATAGTACATCCCTCAAGTATTTTCTTCTTTGACTTGCGGTGTCTCCTCCTCCGCCCATGCCTCCACCGATTACATTGCACCCGTGGTTCATGTCTATTTCCGGAATCGCTCGTCATCGGAAGATGACTTTCGTCCTATTCCATCGACCTTCGATCGTGTGGGGTCGGACTCGGACTTCGACCTCCTTGTTTCCTTTTGTTGTTCTTCCGACCCCGTGTTTTTATCGGTATTGGCGCAACTTACCCTCTCGGATGAATTTTTCAATTGCGTCCCTGAGTTCGTAGCATTGATCCGTAGTGTGCCCCGGTCCATCGTGGAAGTCACAGAACTTTGAATGATCCGTGGTGGGCCGAAACCGTGTGGGCCGAGGTCTGTCAACTTTTTTCATCTCTGTGAAGGCCACTTCTTTCCATAACTGGCCTCGTGAAACATTGAGCGGAGTGTATCTCTCATACCTCGGCTTCTTTTCTGACTTGTCGGTTTTTGGCCTGCTATCGCGATTCTGACTACGGGTGTCTTCCCTACGACCACTCGGCTGATTCTTATTCCGGGGTGGTGTACTTCTTCATTTATCATCGCCATTAGTATTGGCGATCTCCATCTGCTCTACTTCCAAATAATGCTTCGCTCGAGTGTTAAACTCGGTGAGAGTGTATACTCGGTTCTTGAAGATGGAATTTGCTAGCGGAAGAAGGATCGAAGCCGTCGACGAGGCAATGTACGTGAACGCTTTCCGGGAGAGATCTTACCTGGAGGGCCACCTCCTTAAATCTGTCCAAGTATTTTTGTAGCGTCTCCCCCCGTCGTTGCTTTATCTTACTCAGGGTATACTGAGATTTGGGTTGTTCCGCTAGTTGCGAAATTCAATTCGAATTTTCGCCCGAGGTCTTGAAAATCATGGATGGACCTTCTCGCGGCGTGTGGAGCCGCATTTGAGTTGGTTCGATCAATGTGGCCGCGAAAAGCCGACTAATGACTGAGCCTTTGATTTGCCTTACGAACATGAGTAGTTCGAAGGCGTCGAGATGGGCCCTCGGGTCGGACACGCCATCATATTTCGGTAAAGAGGCCAGCTCAAATTTGCTAGGGTATGGAGCATTCTCAATTTCTTCCGAGAAAGGGCTGCTGTTGTGGCCCGCTATATATTTCACCTGATATTCCCGGGGCAAGCCCTTTGGTCGGAGCGGCCTCTCTCTGTCTCGGTCTTCGTCATCCGAGGTCTTTCCTAGAAAACGTTTCTTCCGAGCCGACGTGTGGTCTCGGATCTCATCATGCTCGGAGTCCGTTTCTGGAGAGGTCGTTTTCTCTCGCATACCGGTCATGCCTTGATTTTTTGGCCGGCCGAGGGCTTCCGTGTTTCCGGGATATCCTTACTTTCCTTCTCTTCATACCCAGGACCTGCTCGTGTTCCGACGCTTTAGCTTGCCGAAGTGGTCTTTCACGATCTGTTGCATTACTCTCAAATCTTCTTGGCGCTGGAGGTTATTTCGCTTCTCCATACTCTCCATCCTCCTCAGAATTGATTCCTGTGTCTTCTGGAGGAGGAGGAGGTCTGGGTTTGGTATGTCGTTGCATTTATCTCCCTGCGGAGGAGACGAGGCTGTGTCTGACACACTGTTCCCATCCTTTCTATCATTGTTATTGGGGATACCCTCAGGCCGGGGAGGTCCTTGAGTCTGTTGTTGCCGACTTGTCTCAGCCTGTGCACGCGATGGACTTTCACGGTGAGGGTTCCAACTGCTGCTTCTGGTAGTAGCCATTGTTGGTCACGGGGATCGAAATTTACGGTCCCCACGGTCGGCGCCAATGTTCCGGTGTGGAACCAGATGTCCAGCCCAGATGGCTGGTGATTTGATCTTGGATCGGGTTGCTTATGCCGAAATATCTAAGAGTAGAGATATCCCGGTGAGCGATGAATCACTGGACACAAGGCATTTCGCCCAAGGGGGGAGGGGGTATGTGTTCAGTGGGGTTGTGCTGTGTAGTACAGAATGTAAAGAGCTAGAGTTAGAACGTTTTTCCCCTTGTATTTATAGGGTGTTCCACTGTATCTTAACTGCACAATCTATCATATCCCTGGATTATGGATATGATAGATTGCCCCATGATTGTAGGGGAACCGGGATACTCGGCATCCCTCTCTTGGGCCGTCCCCATTGCCCGGCCGGGCCGAGGTTCGGGCGTGCCTCTTTAATTTGCTGGCCGCCCCTAATTGGGCCGTGGGTCGAATATTTTATACACTCCGTAATGATTGCATTGCCCGTGATGTTTTATAAAAAGATTACCTTTTGAGCTTTAGATTAGATGCAAAATCTACGGATGGTAGTATTTCTATACATTTAATTTGCTCTGACGTAAAGAAAATAGATTTAATTTGCTTACCCCGGTCCCCCTTCTGGTTAACCCAACGTCGCCCAGTTAACATCAGTGTCGGCGGCTTCCCTATCTCACGCTCTCACACTCTCACTTCATCCCTCCGCTTCTCATAGTATAGGAGCGCACAAATGCACAATAATGGAGAACGGCACACCAGATCTTCCCCAAGACATCATCACAAATATTCTGGTACGACTTCCGGTAAAATCCCTAATCCCATTTCATTGTATTTGCAAAGATTGGAATAATCTGTTCAGAACTCCATCCTTTATTGCAGAACACCTCCACCATTCCACTCTGCAAAACCCTTTACTTATTGTCGATAGTATTATCTCTCAAGCTAATCCTCGGCACCTGCGTTTCCTCAATCGTGAGATGCAAGTTTTTGAATTTTATAACACACATATTGTTGGTCCCTTTAAGTGGGAATAAGTGGGTCTATTCCAGTGATGGCTTGCTCTGTATGGACCATCGAGGTAAATCTCAAGATTCCCTTTGGTTGTGGAATCCAACTATTAGAGTGGTCAGGCAAGTGCCAAAATCTCTTAACCATTATGAGTATGAGCGTTTTTCTGTAGGATTCGGGTTCAGCCCAATCGTTAATGATTACAAGATTGTTAAACTTTTTTTCTCTGGAGGTTCCGTTGTCCAAGGGGAAGTTTATTCGTTAAGGACTGGGGTATGGAGAAAAGTTGAAGTCGGGTGTACATGATTTCAGGTGCAGGGCTTTCCCTGGTAATGGAGCTATCTTTTGGAGGGGACATAAGGAAGATGTGGAGGGACACAGAAAAGTTATTTGAGAGTTATCCAACTTGAGTTATGAGGTTGCGAATACGAGTGATTTTTTTGGGGGAAAGAATAGAAAAAGTATTTAATTTTAATCATAGTCTAATTGATTTGGCTTGATTTAATTGTTTCATTTGATATAGCAACGGAAGTGTTCACATTGATACCATTTCCTCCTATGGCTCCTACCAATAAATGTTACAATAGGCTTGCTAGCTATGAGAGCAAACTAGCTATTTTTGGCACTGATATTGCAAATTCTGAATCTTATGTGATTGCTTTGTGGGTGTTGGAGGAGTGTGCGTATCCATCCCGGGATGGAGTTGGGCTAAAATATATACAAGCAGACCTAATCCATTCCACTCTATCATTTGGCCTGAGATTATTTGAAGAAATGAAATTTTTTGTTTAGAGGAGAACTGTAAAGGAAAATTTCTTTTGTGCAATCTCACTACTGATGAATTCAACTTTTTTGATATCCCAATATGTAGTTCTAGACTTGGGATTTCGTATAGTCTTGTGATTTTGGATTATGTGGAAAGCCTTGTGCTACTTGACAACTTCCATATTTAGAAAATGCTAGTATTTGATACCAAATATTTCTTGTTATATTTGACCTTTTTTATAATTTGTAGTTGCTTAGTTTTATATAGTTTAGTTGCAAGTTTGTGGATTATTTCTGACAAGCCTATCCGCCATTGGTTTTAGATATATTGAAGGGTGTTGATCCACTCTTACATTAAGTATTTACTCTATTTAAGTAATTTCTGTTTTTTTTGGAAATGAAACCACGCACATATTAGTCCATATCACTGACCTAAAGTTGAGTTGGATTTTGGTATATGTGTATATATTTTTTCTGTTGTTCTGATTCATCTTTGTATCAAATGCTCCATTTTCAATATTAGTAAATCTAAAGGGACAGTGCATGCAAGGAAGGCCAACATCTGAATTCTGGGATTCATCTTTGTATCAAATGCTCGATTTCCAATATTAGTAAATTTAAAGGGACAGTGCATGCAAGGAAGGCCAACATCTGAATTCTGGGGCCTTTTAAGGAATTTTGTGGGTTAGGTTTAGGGTTCGCTTCAGACAGATTGTTAACTAATAGATCCACTCTATAACCTCATTGAGGGTTATCTTCGGTCTTCCTCTACCTCTTTTTAGAGGGCTTCAAACTTCTTGATCAACCCTCCTCACTAGCACACCCAATGACTGTCTTTGAACGTGTTCGAACCACCTCAAATGATTTTTTACTATTGTCTCCTTAATAGGTGCCACTCCAACTCATTCACGTTTATGATGATAATTACGAATCTTATCTTTTCTTATATGATGACCACACATCTATCTTAACATATTTATCTCGGCTACTCCTACTTTATGTTCATATTATCCCTTTAAAAGCCCTTACTACCATATAGCATTGCTGGACTTATAGCAGCGCGATAAAACTTTCCTTTATCATATTAGGAACTTTCCAATCACAAATAACTCCGGTAGCTTTTCTCCACTTATACCACCCAGCCTGAATTTTATGATTTACATTTTCATCAACTTCACCATCTTGTATAATTGATTCCACATATTTAAACTTTGCCCTTTGTCGAATGACTTTGTATCCCAATTTAACTTCCACATCATTTCTCACTTGTCTCTTATTAAACTCGCAATGTATATATTTTGTTTTGCTTGTACTTAGACGAAAACCCTTCAACACCAAAATCCTTTTCCATATCTCGATTTTAGAATTAATCTTCTCCCTTGATTTAGCCCAGAGACAGTTTTTATTTTCTTGAAAAGATGAAGGAAGAGTTCATAACAGTGAATTATCCAAAACTCCTACTTTTATTTTCGTTTTCTTTGTTGGGTTTAATGTTCATAACCTCGCTCCTAGGGAAGCTTTTTTAAATGCACCATAGTTCTGACGTGTAATTATCAACTTTGGCTACTGCTACTTTGCCTGATGGTTATGCCTTTATCATTTATGACTTGAAATGTGAACCAAAATCTTGACAGTAAACCAAAAAAGTAGAAAGTTGTCTGTGACCACTAATATGATACTGTAGCTGCAAATTCATAGTATTTCATATTCATGAAGCATGCATGAAGGGCTTTGGAAGCGGAGAAAAGAAAAGAAAAGAAAGGAAACAACACAGTACTGTCACTAGAAGAGAGGAAAGACCAAGTGAAACAGCCTTATTCAGTAAATTACAAGTGGAGTGACTTCAAAGACTAACATGTCAATATTATTTATCATCCACTTCTAATGTTGCCACTAAAATAGCAATCTTTTAAATGCTCTTCATCCTTCAGCAGAGAAAATATACTCTGCTGCATTGTTGATTCAAGTCTTTTGAAGTAAAAAGTATCTCAAATAAATATTTTTCAACAATTTTTTCGTTTATTTATCATGCATGCGTGGGATTTTTGTATCAGACTCGGTTTAATGAATGAAGTTTTCCATGTATATCATTCACAATATGCTTTTATATATGCTCTTCTTGTTAACAAATTACAAGCACTATTTGGATAAGTTTAACTACTGCATCACAGTAGGTGTTAATTCTTTTGACCTTGCAAAGGTTTGTTTGACTAAATAATGATTCTCGAGTCAACTAGAAGTCATCCAGTTTCCCTATTTGCTTGTAACAACTCCACTTGTAGGGATCAGAAGTCCTTTCGCAAATGTCATCTATACTCGTGATTCAAGTTACACCCAAGAGTACATCATTGCCCATTTTTCAAAGGATAGAGGTTATGACAAATCGAAAGTATAACTCTAGGACATAGTGTTAGATGACATCTCAAGTCTAAGATGATCAACACTACCAAACGATGAGAGACATTGCAAATCGAATGATACTCTCTGATGAATCTTGTGGAGTCTCTCAAATGTGGGTCAAGCTTTAGTGCCTCATTCTCTTCAACGAGATACACCCACGACATCGGTAAGATCAACATGCCTGCATTCCATGAGGCCCATACCTTGTATCACTATACAAGTAGATGATGTCACGTCTTGGTTTTATTGAGATCACCAACGCCTCTTTCGCGATTCAAGACTAGAACAAGTTTAGTGCAATAGACATGTGTTGTTCCCGATTCCTCATGATCATGATCCTATCATAGATCATCGAGTAAACACCTATTCTATTCCTTGGGCCTTTATCTTTAAACTCATATTAACCATAAAATATAGGCGAGACATAAATATGATAAAGATAAATTATGCTCAAATATATAAATAATGAAATATCAAACAGGACAAGGTGTTCAACAGATTGTCTCTAGGACACCTACATACTAACATCTGCTTGATCTCATGGCCTAGAGCCAATCAAATCGACGAATCAAACCGAATGACTGTAATGACTATCATGCTTTCTACCGAAAGTCCCTTTGTCGAAGAATCGGCCAAATTAACATACGTAGGAACGTAGTCCATTTTATATCTTCTCTTTGAACAATTTCTCGGATGAGGTGATACTATGAGCACATGTTTGGATCTCACGATGAGACCTGGGTTCTTTGCCTCGAGCTATAGCTCTGTGTTGTCACAATACAAAGGTATTGGTTCAACAATGCTAGGAACCACTTCAAGTTCACCAATGAACTTTTTGATCCTGCTGCATTGTTGATTCAAGTCTTTTGAAGTAAAAAGTATCTCAAATAAATATTTTTCAACAATTTTTTCGTTTATTTATCATGCATGCGTGGGATTTTTGTATCAGACTCGGTTTAATGAATGAAGTTCTCCATGTATATCATTCACAATATGCTTTTATATATGCTCTTCTTGTTAACAAATTACAAGCACTATTTGGATAAGTTTAACTACTGCATCACAGTAGGTGTTAATTCTTTTGACCTTGCAAAGGTTTGTTTGACTAAATAATTATTAATTAAAAATAATGGCATCCTGGCGAAATGAGTCTTGTGACTTAATTAGATGCCAATAATTATGAGACGCATTTAACCAATATACTTTGTTTTTAATTGTTTTTAATTTTTTTTAAAAAGGTATCAGATTAGAAAATGCATGTTAAAGGTACATCGACCAATGTTAATACATGGAAACATGGGCCTCATAGCATGTTATACCAATGACGAAGTTCCTCATATCTCTTAGGGAAAATCCTTTTCAGGGCCCTTTTTGGCGTGAAAATCCCAAAAAAGGCCCGTAAAAATCTGAAATCCCAGAAAAGGCCTTATGGCCTTTTCAGGGATTTTCAAAATCTTGCGTGAGTTGTTAACGGGGCTGATATAGTTAAGCTCAAACCGACTTCATTTACCATTTTCAAAACTTGGTTGAAGCTTCGCTGCCTAGATTTCTAGAAACTGGCAGCAAGCTTGTTCTTAGGGTTTTCGGTAATTTTGAGTTTGAAAACTTTAACCATGACTTAACCCGATACAAAATCATGTTTTTGACTCATTAGAACCCTCAAAAACACCAAAATCAGATCACAACACCAAGCCCTAACACCATGGACGAAAATCTCAACTTGAACTTCAAAAAGTTGAGTTTTCGGTGGTTACCTGAAATCGGAGATCGGCTTGGTGATTTGGCTCTTGCTCTTGGTTATGGAAGCTTGGCTGCTCACTCTCTTCCCTCTGAAAATTTTGAACCTTATGGCCAAAAGAGAGAGAGTTCAAGTCTTTTTAAAATAGTAAAAAGTGATCTGGGCAGTCTAAATTAACTAGTGCATGCTTTTGACCATTGGGTAGTAAATTGGATCAGACTTTTTTGGCTTAATCCCCAAGAATCTCTAGAGAATTCCAAGGAACTCTAGAATAGGGACATGTGGTGCATCCCCCTCCATACATGGCAGATTTTATCTTTTCAAATTGTAGAAATTACCTATTTTGGCCCGAAACACCTTTTGTCCAGTCATTAGGACCCACATCCTGTTTCATGGATTGATTTTACTTTTCTTTTTCTCCACTGATTTTACTTTTCTTTTTCTCCAAGTCAATTTTAATAATTAAGGGGGGTAGGTGGCGCCATATGGGCCCCACCAAATCTGCTCCATTGCTTTTTATATGTCTTTTTCACTTTATCCAATCCGGTCTCTATCCACTGGTCTTTGTTGGGCCCCGCCGATTAAAAGGGTGCTTCCTTTTGTACTTTTCTTCAACTTTTCAGATATTTTCCCCCGATTGGACATACATATGTGGCGTCATTTTACTTTCCTATGTAGCCCCACATTTGTCTCATTCAGTCCAAAAAGAAGCCCCTAACTGGTCCTTATCGGTCCCCTTTTTACCGATTAACATCCTGTGGGACCCGTATTTTGTGTTTAGGCCTGAGTATAGATAAAATCATCTGATTTTGCCTTCTCTCTCCTTGGGTGGACAAAATTGAATGCTTAAGGGGTAAGGATTTGACTATTTCGCCCCTAAAATCATTACTTACTTTTTGCTTTTTAATCTCGTAATGACACGTGTCCTCAAGTAATGATTACAACTAACTTTTCATTCCTATCTTCTAAAAAACGCAGGAAATCCTCATCAGTCCAGGAAATGTCATGTGCACATCTATTTTAGCACATTTTTGCTTAGCTAATTGTCCCATACCTTAGGGCATAGCTAAATATCATTTTAACCAACCGATTAACACCGTATAAGTGTTTTCTACACAGTCACTTTCACTTCTACGGCCCTTGAGCTCTTGGTCAAAATATTCATGCAAAAGGGAGTGCAAAATGTCTTAAAACATGTCAAGAGTGCACTTAAAAATCCCCCAAATCAAATGACCAAAGTACCCTTGTAAAATATCCTCTTTACTTGGCTTATTTGCAAATTTTGTTGACTTTTCTCTCTCCTCCTTGTTTTGCACGAATTTGAAGATTATTTAAGAAGCTTTTGAGTCATCATTTCATATTAATTGCATGTACATGTGTCCCTTATAATAATTGACCAAAATAGCCTCAAAATATCTCCTTTCACATAGCTCTTCCACAAGATTTTTGACTTTTGCACCTGTAATTATGAAGGGACACGTGTCATGCTTTTACTGGTCTAACATAAAAGTAGCTTTTTCCCTTGTCATGATGACGGGACACATGTCATGAGTTTATAAGACCAACACAAAAATATGTCATCATTAGTCATTATGACCTTACTTTTTTAAAGTTACTTTATCGGTGTCTACTTGGGATCTTGCTCAGGTTTTACTCGGGATTGGGACACGAATGCCGAGACCCGACAAACGATGCCACATACTGGTATTTTCTAAAAAACGCAGGGTATATCCGACTGCCCTGAAAATATTATATTCTTACTT
Source organism: Acacia melanoxylon (assembly GCA_019022615.1). Taxonomy (NCBI): domain Eukaryota; kingdom Viridiplantae; phylum Streptophyta; class Magnoliopsida; order Fabales; family Fabaceae; genus Acacia; species Acacia melanoxylon. The sequence goes on along the minus strand of JAFJYJ010000020.1, from coordinate 8,487,791 downwards.
ATACCGGCATATTTTTACTCAACTAATTGTCTTATACCTTAGGACATAGTTTGGTGACATCTTTTTCAACCGAATTTATTCCGTATAGGTCTTCTGTACCCCTTTTCCATTGGCACCTTAATTCCACGGCTTATACATACTAGATCCACTGACTCGTATGACCGAGTTACTTAGTCTCTGATAGGCTTTCTATCTCTCGTCATTCTTGGGACTCTTCCCGAACTGGGCTTGGTCGTCCGCTTACTTTAGGCTTATTCTCAATTCTCAAGGTCCAAAATTCAGGATATTACAGGAATACAGATAACAGGTGGGACTAAAGAAAGTTCCCTTTTTTATTTTTTGTTTATTAATGGGTGTACTTATGATAGCCTTCTTCAACGAGTGTCATGTGGATTGCTGAGTAGCGTAGATCGACTTTCTTCGGTTGTTTGTTGAGTAAGTTGAGATGGCAGAAGCAATAGATAGAGAGATTCACAGGGAGATTCCTAATAATGACATGAATCCATTACTCATCTTGAGGACAAGGCGAATTTCTAAAGGGCGGTATTGATAGAGTACCAAGTTTGAAAATCTCGTGCAGTTAATTTAGGGGATTGAGTTGGTCTGATTTTATTTTATTAATATTTGTTTTAGTAGTGGTTTGCACGGGATTAGTGTTAAGGCGAGTTAGTTAGGATTATATGCTAAGTCAAAGTATTTTATCTATTAAATTAAATATATTCAAGTCTGTTATTTTTCTAAGTCATGGTTAGTGGTCCTAAATTTTAGGGAGTCATTATTATCCTTTTATCTATAAATATATGAGTCTCGTTTCCTCCCTGTGCGCTTTATTACTGGGATGAGTTAAGATTCTTACTCATTCACTATTGAAGATTTATCTTTATCTTTATTAATTATGAAATTAGATTCTAATTTCATAATTTAATGGAGTTTTCTTCATTATCTTTTCCTACCGATTTGGATTATATTATTTACTGATTTGGGATCCTATACCTTAGGATTATATTAAAACAGGTATAGACTGAGTTTGAATGCGTGTATTTTTAAGGTTTAGGACTGAGCTTTAGAAGGCCTATACCTTTTTTAAAGACATAGTTACTATGTAAGCTTTTAAAACGGTAGGCTGTAAGTAGGTTTTTTTTTTTTTTTTGCTCAAGACATTTATGTAAGCTTTTGGTAGGCTTTAAGAGCCCATTTGGTTCAATTACTATACATTTAGATATGGTAATGCAGTGCAATGCAACGGATGCGATGGGATATTCATTACCATCAACGTGTTTGTTATGTTAAGAAGAAGATCGAGGAAAAAAAATTCTTTTTATATTTGATCAAATTAAAATTCAATAGAAAGTCTTAAATGCCCCTTTATCCGTTTTCTTCCTCGGCTCTGCGCCTCCACCGGCAAATGTCGAATTCAAACTCACCAATCCCTCTTTTTTTAATTTGATACAAAATTCTTAGACTAAGCTTGTGCACCCAACAAAAACAATGAACGATATAATCATAGCCGCCAAAGGCCTCGCCCCAATAGGGAACCATCACCGGATAATCACTTAAAAAAAAAAAAAAAAAACTATTTTTTGCGGCAGAATAATTCCCTCGCAAAAAAGCTATTTTCCGTTCCAAAATTAGTTTGGACGGAATTTATGTGGCGGACTAAGATCCGTTGCAAAAATTGGCCTCGCAAATCAATTTTGCAACGGAAAAATGCCATTTTCCCTTACAAATTCTGGATTTTGCGATGGAAGAATTTTCCCTCTAAATTGATGAAATTTGCGAGGGAACAACTCTTCCTCGCAAATTCCAATTTATTTTAAAAAAATATAAAAAATCAAAAAAATAGAATAATTACAAAAAATATATATTAAAAATTAGAAAATAAAAAGACTTGTATATCATAAAAATAAATTGTAACAATCATAAGAGTTTACATAGGAAAAATAAATTATTAGAAATTATAATGTTGCGACCAAAATGAACTAAAAAAAAAGTATAAACAGCAGCAGTCTGGTCATCATGATCACCAATATTGTCACCACCACCAAGAGGCAACCTCATACCCTTGTCCTTCAATATGGATTAGAGAAGTGCCCGCATCTCATATAAACGCAAAAATACATCACAAATAAGGCATATAAAATGAAATAAATATGTTACTGTTTGAAACAAATAATAAATCTAATTAATATCTCACCCGCATTGCTGGGACTTGGCGTTAATCCAGCGCTTCCCACTACCTTCAACCTCCTGGGAATGGGTCCGCTCAAAGGTGGTGCAAGGAATTAATTATGCAGGAACTTCCCCAGACTCTACTTGCAAACACAAATGATAGATACAAAGGTTCCGATATCGGTTCAAAGTCACATAGGCTTACCCATCTTATGGTTGAAATTGAATAACTAAATGACTAATCTCACTTAAAAGAAATATTTACAATAAATTGAAACAGTACATTTTCTTAGTCTCCATGTGTCGGTTTTATCAGGAAAGTTATTATCAAAAGATAAATTGTCAAAACTTAGAAGTGCAATATATTATACACTAGTGTAAAAAAGGACTTTAAGACCGGACAAAAGAGGCATCGTAAGATCGGACCCGCGACCGGTCTTGTTCCAGCCGGTATTAAAAGTTTACATTTAAGACCGGACTTGAACCGGCCTTAAAGAAACTCTTTTAGACCGGACATTTAAAAAGATTAGGTCTTAAAAGTCCTACTAAATAAAGCTGAAATATTTTTTGTTCGGTCCTAAAACTCAACTTTTAAGACCGGGCAAAAATCCGGCCGCTCTTAAAAGATCAAAATTATAAGACCGGACAAATATTAATCCGGTCTGAAAAATAGCGGCTTCTAAGACCTGATGACTAATTATACGCGGTCTTAAAAGACTGACTTTCAAGTCTCGACGGTAAATTCGTCTGGTCTTAAAAATTTATTTTTTAGACCGGACGTATAAATACACCGGTCTTAAAAGACAAACTTTTAAGACCGGCTTATTATCAAATATGTCACATGACCTTTAAGACCGGACATATTAATAAATCCGGTCTTAACAGTTGAACATTTAAGACCGGCCTATTTATTACCGGTCTAAATTTTCCCGAATTTTTTCCCTGATCTGTTCTTCCTGATCATATATATTCACAAGTCCACCACCCAATCCAGCACATAAAAGTCGACACTTTAAGTACAAGCTATGAACAATTGTGAATAAATTGAATTGGGAAAAAGAATACAAATATTATTCACCATGAGTTATGTGGCTTCTTAATTAATGATTATACTATGACTACAACACCTACATTAATTAATACAATATCGTAACTTACTTACAATGCAAATACACAATAAGTTACAAATACAACATACATGCCCAACGTAATATTCACCATGCCTTCATCTGATTCCCACCCAACAACGTAACATCCTCTTTTATAACATGCCCCTTTGGATCCGATCCTGCCACAAAAATAAAACAAGAACAAACTTCATAGTCAGTGACATTGTTTAAGAACATAAAAGGAATATAATATAGTTAAAACCTTAAAGTTTTCAAAGAATTTTGCATATGAATATTACCTTATGAATTGACTCTTTTATAAAGCGATATCCTCCCATATCCCTTCTTGATGATCATTTCTTATGCCGGGTTCATTATCCGCTTCATCTTCTTCGTTCATGTCCTAGGTAGACCCCTTGAAAAAAGAGTACTCTCGGGAAGACCATAATTTGAATGACTTTCCTCATCAATATCAATGACCATTTTTCCTTGGAGAGCTACTGAGACCACATTTTATTTTCTTAACCAAAGTGATATAGAACACTTGTTTCGCCGGTCTCCGCCATAATAAAAGGTTCATCTCCAAAACTTCTACCTTTGACATCGACTAATGTAAATCCTAGCCGATCGATCTGAACACCATTATTGACATTAACCCACTTGCATTTGAAAATGGGAAATCTAATTTTAACATAGTCTACCTCCCAAATCTCTTCAATAACCCCATAATATGGCATGACGCCAATAAAGGCCTCTTGTCTTTCAAACCGGAGAAGTGCATAGATTCACCTCTAACATAACACCACTGTTCTGGATAGTGCTCCTATCATCTAGGGACTTCGTGTAAAATGTATAACCATTGATCACATATGAATTCCAACTTATGACATCAACCTCAGGACCACATGCTAACCATTTGATTGTCTCAGAAACACATTCTTCTCCCTCGACCTTTTGTTTGAACCAGTTTGCAAAAGTTCTGTTATGCTCCCTAATCAACCTTTGTTCAGTCATTCGATGATTTTCTTTCCTTACAGCTTCTTTATGTGCAGCTATGCTGGCTTGAACTTCATCAACATTATTCAAGATGTATAAGTGGACTTGTGACAATTCATCATGATCCACACTCTTTACTGAAGCCCCTCGTCTACCCCCTTCAGCATGCTGACGTTTTGGAAGCCCAATATGTCTTACTTTGGCCAAATACTTTTGACAAAATTCCATGGCTTCTTCAGAAACATATTTCTGAACAATTGATGCTTCTGGCCGGTATGCGTTCTTCACGTACCCTTTTAGGAATTTCATAGATCTTTCAATTGGGTACATCCACCGTAAATGGATAGGTCCGCACAACTTTATCTCCCTCACTAGATGAACCATGATGTCAAAAAAGGTAGGAAGAAAAAGCTTCTCAAGGTGGCACAATATAAGATATCCTTCATTCTCCAATTCATCCAACTTTTCTATCTCGAAAACTTTACTACAAACCGCATTGAAGAAGACACAAAGTCTAGTCAAAATGACCCGAAGATCATATTCGGGATGCCTCGAATAGCCACCGGGAGTAGTTGTTGCATCAAGACATGACAATCATGAGACTTTTGGCCTACTAATTTCAAGTCCTTCATCGATACAAGCCTCTTAAAATTTGAAGAATACCCCGAGGGAACTTTTGTGCCATGTAAACACTCACAAAAACTTCTTTTCTCATCCTTAGACAAAGTATGAGAAGCCGGGGGACAATAAGTTCTCTTCCCGTATGGCCTTGGATGTAAGTCTTCGCGTATTCCCATTGCTTGCAAATCCAATCTTGCCTTCACACCATCCTTGGAACTACCTTGTATGTTGAGAAGCATGCCAACAATACTATCACAAACGTTTTTCTCCACGTGCATGACATCAATACAGTGTCTCACATCAAGATTGCGCCAATATGGAAGATCGAAGAATACGGATCTCTTTTTCCATATATTTATTTCTTTTCTACTCTTTGCGGTCTTACCGAAGATGACACTGATATTTTTCACCTTTTCATAAACTTGCTCCCCAGTCAATGCCATCGGAGCATCTTCATACTCCTGGCCACCAAAAAAGGCTTTCTTTAATCGATGATATGGGTGGCCCCGTTTAAGAAATCTCCTATGTCCAAGATAAACCGTCTTTCTTCCATGTTGAAGTTGATGGTAGCGTGTGCCTTCTTCACAAATCGGACATGCTTTATGGCCTTTTACACTATACCCTGACAAGTTCCCATATCTTTGGGAAGTCGTTTATAGTACAAAATATCATGGCTCGCAATTTAAACACATCCTTCTTGAAAGAGTCAAAAACATCGACACATTCTTCCCACAACTCCTTCAAGTCTTCGATCAAGGGCTCAAGGTAAACATCAATGTCATTTCCGGGTTGTTTTGGTCCCGAAATCAACATAGACAACATGATGTACTTTCGTTTCATCCATAACATAGGAGAAAAGTTGTAAATAATCAGGAGCACAGGCCATGAACTATGTATGCTGCTAAGGCTCCCATAGGGATTCATGCCATCCGTGCTAAGGGCAAGCCTAAGGTTCCTAGGTTCTTCGCCGAAGTTCAGAAATAAGTGATCGATTTTCTTCCATTGAGAAGAATCGGCCGGATGCCGAAGCTTTCCATCAGAAATCCTCTCATCTGCGTGACACCTCAAATTTTTTGCATCATTTTCATTCGCAAACAACCGCTTGAACCTTGGTATGATTGGAAGATACCACAACACTTTTGCAGGCCCCTTATTTGACTTGTACCTTGGGGTTTCACATATCGGACAATTCTGCTTCTCTTCAAACTCTTTTCTATACAATACGCAATCATTCGGGCATGCATGGATCTTTTTGTACTCCATCCCCAAAAGACGAGTATTTTCTTAGCATCATAGTATCGATGCGGCAACACATTATCATCCGGAAGCATGTCCTTAAAAGCCTCAAGCATTTCAGAAAAACTCTTGTCGATCCATCCATGACGTGCCTTCAAGCTTACCAATTTCAATACAACGTTCAACAATTGGTATTTTTTACAACCACGGTATAGCGGGGTCTCTGCATCACTGCACATATTACCATATGCATGTGATTGATGAAAATCCTCTTCTCCTACATCACGAATAATGTCCTCTATGCGATCATCCATATCCGTGTCATTATCATCAAAGGCCACATCCCCATGTTGAGACCCCCTTGGTATTTTTTCACCATGCCATACCCATACTGTATAAGTCTTACAAAATCCTTCACAAATTAAATGTGTGTGGATAACTTCAGGACTTAGTCGCCTCTCATTCAAACATTTTACACAAGGGCAATAAAACTTCCCACTATCATCATGGGCATTTTGTTTAGCAAATTCTATAAAGTCCCTTACCCCATTCTGATATTCAACACTCGTCCGTAACCCAGTTATCCAACTGTGATCCATAGTAGAATTCCTATAGACGGAAAGATTTAACATACATAATCCGAAAAAATTGACAATTGCATATAAAATAAGGCAACACCAAATGCATATTTATGCTCAAAGTTGGTTATGTAAAATTTTTTTTACGGAGAAACTTGCACATTAAATGCATAACGAAGAATCACTTTTGGTCATATATGTATCACAGTGAATCCAAGAAGCAAAATAAAAGCATGACGAGGAAATTAAATGCATCGCGTGAAAGTCTTGTGGACTCACCTGTAGCATATAAATTCAAATGCGTTTGCGGAGTCTTTCTTCTCCCGCCACGAACGTTGATGTTGTAGACCTGAAGAGTAACCTAAAAACATTTGTTGGTCAGTTGGGTAGGTCTAAAGCGCAAATATAATCTTCAAAAGACAATATTCATTAACAACAGAGAAACCCACAAGAACATTTCATCGATTTCGTTCAACCCAGAAAACCATAAAGTTATATAACCGAAACACCTCTTACAGCTTGGTCTATAGACGTTTAGCTAACGAACCAGAAAGTGATTGTCGAGAGAGCAACGCAAAGCAACACAAAAACACTGGAGACAAAACCTGAGTAATCACTTTCGACGCGAGAAGAGAAGTTCAGAGAGGGAAATTTAATATTCCGCGCGACGGAGACATGTTTTATTAATTTTGATTTTTTTAAGACCGGTTAGTTATAAAGTCGCCGGTCCTAAATATATAATTAAATTTTTAGGACCGGAGGGTTAAAAGACTCTGGTCTTAATTTTTTATTTTTCATGTAATTTTAAGACCGGAGTCTTATGAAACATCCGGTCCTAAAAGTCCTCATTTTAAAAAAAAAGAGGATTGGCTTTGGCGAGCGCAGTAGCAACTGAATGAATAAAAATTAAAGAAAAACTGGAGGGGTCAGCGGTAGTCGCGCTGGGGCCAACTGGTTGGAGAGGGGGAGCAGGAACCTCTTCATGGTCTGAAGGCTGGAGGGGGGGTGCGGCAACCTTTTCATCATCCGAAATAAAAATGGGTCCAACGACCCGAGACTCTTATGTCACAATAGAACGCACTCTCGCTGGAGGAGACGCACCGTATAATGATCTACGGAAGGCATGAGCATCAGGAGTAAGAGAACCCCTACGAGCGGTTCTCTTGCATCTAACCATGGTTTGAGCAGTTGGGGCAAGAGCCACGTAGTGTGGAGTTACGAGATTGTGAGGAGTTAATAAGGACAGAGAGGTATGAGGAGTTTATATTTTTAAGAGCGACGAAGTGTGGAGTTACGAGGTATGAGGAGTTTAATAAGGACAGAGAGGTATGAAGAGTTAATAAATATGCGGTCTAAAATTATATTATTATTTTTTTCAATTCAATTGATTTTAAGACCGGCCTTTTATAATATGTCCGGTTCTAAAAGTCTATTATTTGTTTTAATCAATTCAATCACTTTTAAGACCGACCTTTTACCTTGTATCCGGTCCTAGAATTCATTTATTTTTTTTCAATTCAATTGACTTTAAGACCGACCTTTAATAATATATCCGGTTCTAAAATTCTATTATTTATTTTGTTCAATTCAATTGATTTTAAGACCGGCCTTTTATAATATGTCCGGTCCTAAAAGTCTATTATTTATTTTTTTCAATCACTTCAATCACTTTTAAGACCGACCTTTTATCTTATATCCGGTCCCAGAATTCATTTATTTTTTCAATTGAATGATTTAGAGTTGTATCCTTACACTCTGTTCAAATGAATGATTCAGAGTCTCTTCGACTTCCAGATAAACTTCCCAACTAGGCGTCTCCTCTTATTCTGATGAACTATGCGTCTCCTCGTTATTGTTTCCGGCGTTTCACATTGGTCAGGCAGGGTTCTCTATTTAAACCCGATGTTACTTTACTTCCTTCACATTCTTCTCCATTATATCTGAAACATCCACAGTAATGGCTGCTCCACCACCACCAGGTCCTCCTCCTCCGTTGCCTCCGGAACCGACAATCTACCAGATAATTCAGCACATTCTGGCTCGCCTCGCTCATATAGACCGATGTTGCGGCCAGTTGTTTCAGCTCTATCACGCCGTCAATGCCAAGCTGCAGGCGGTACTCGACGCCCAGGACATTGAGTACCATCCTTCAGATGACGACATCTCCGACCTCTCCAACGACTCCCTCCCCTCCGACAACGATGGGGGGAGTAGATGTTTTTATGTTTTTTTTATGTTTTTTTGACTGTACTGCTGCTGCTCCTCATGGGGCAGCAGAAAAAAAAATATAATAAAAAAATTGTTGTTTCCATATTCAATCGCCATGTCCTTTTCATTGTCTTCTTTCTTTTTCCAACAAAAAGGAAACAAACAAAACATTGTCCTCGTGTAAATCAACATTAAAAATTCGTAGAATACAGTTAAGAACATAAAAAAAAAAAAAAAAATGTCGTTTTCCTTATTCGAAAAAAATCAAACAAAGTGACTATTCTTCTCAAGGTTGAACCGTCGTTGTAGTCGGTGTTACCTCGACCTGAGTTGAATATTTTCAGTTTCCTTTCAGTATCTTCTTATCTTTCCGACAAAGAGAAAAGAGACAACGAAAAGGGAAACCGATAATGCTGCTCAACATCAAGAGAGGTAACATCGACGACAAGGAGGGTCCTAGCTTGAGCAGAACGCCATAACCTCGGTTGTCTTGAACCGTAAAAATTTGTCTGAAAACACAGTCAAAAACTATTAAAAGCTAACAAATTCACGGTCGTAAAGGTTAAGCCATATTTTTTAAAAATATTTTTATGACTGAACTTTTAGGAATGGACAAATAACAAAAATACGGTCCTAAAAGTCTAGATATATTTTTTAGTTCATTAAACGTAGACTTTTAGGACCGGTCATAATATGAACATTCGGTCCTAAAAGTCTAGCAAATTTTTAGAAGACTTTTAGGACCGGATGTTTAAATAATATGCGGTCCTAAAAGTCTAGCCATAGTATTTTTAGAAATAAACGAAGACTTTTAGCACCGGAGGTTTAATAAATAAGCGGTCCTAAAGGTCTCGCCATATTTTTAAAATAAACGAAGAAGATGGACTTTTAGGAGCGGACAAATAAATACCTCCCGGTCCCTAAAAGTCTAAGAAATTTACGGTCTTAAAGTCTAGACATATTTTTTAGTTATTTAAACGTAGACTTTTAGGACCGGTCATGACATAAAGATGCGGTCCTAAAAGTCTAGCATATTTTTAGAAGACTTTTAAGACCGGACAAATAAATACCTCCGGTCCTAAAAGTTTAGCCATAGTTTTTTTTTAAAAAATAAACGAAGACTTTTAGCACTGGAGGTTTAATAATTATGTGGTCCTAAAGGTCTCGCCATATTTTTTAAAATAAACGAAGAAGATGGACTTTTAGGAGCGGCTGTCTAACAAATTTACGGTCTTAAAGTCTAGACATATTTTTTTGTTATTTAAACGTAGACTTTTAGGACCGGTCATGACAAAAAGATGCGGTCCTAAAAGTCTAGCATATTTTTAGAAGACTTTTAAGACCGGACAAATAAATACCACCGGTCCTAAAAGTTTAGCCATAGTTTTTTTTTTAAAAATAAACGAAGACTTTTAGCACCGAAGGTTTCATAATTATGCGGTCCTAAAGGTCCCGCCATATTTTTAGAAATAAACGAAGACTTTTAGCACCAAACTTTCAGATAGTCTCTTTTTTTCTCATTTACAACATCCTGTACCTCAAATTTCAAGCACTAAATATCTAGAATGAATGAACAAATTTCTTCGAAAAAATATACAAATTTATTGAATTACACATTGTGCGTATATTTTACAAATGAATTTAGGACTTAATTAGGTCATACAGATATTCACAAAACACATTGCGTATGTCCTCCACTTCATCATCAGGAAAGGGAGCAGGTCCGGCAAACCTCTGTAACATCAAAGACAAAAACTGAATTAACTTGCGTGCATATTTCATATTTTACATTAAGCCAGAAACTGAATTCAGCCATAATATGAAACATTAAATACATTTACCTTTGCAGTTAATTTTGTCGTTCCTCCCGTGATAACATCATACATGTGTTTCATGACGTACAGGCCACATAAGTTGGACCCCGTTGGTTGCCGATGGGTCTAAAACGAACAAGAAATATATATAAGAGCTAGCATATATAGCTTACTGACCAAGTTCACAAGGCAGTGTGCCAGTGTCCAAATATGTACTAACCTCTGGTTTCAACCATTTAGGATAAGTGGCCTGAGCCCCACGCCTTTTTTTACCTCGACTTGGAAGGTCCTCATGGCACTATCATCAAAATCACAAATTTATCAATAATGTTCACTGAAAATTCACAGTAGAGATTTCAGACAAGAGAATCAAAATGACATGCTTACTTGTTGACGCTTTGCGTCAATATAGCCTCTGGCTCACTGTGAGTGGAGCATAAGAAGATAACTTTATTAGGATCCTCCATGCATGAGGACCAATCGCCGTGGCGGCTGAAAATTCACAAAGAAAAGTACTCGGTGATATATGTAGCGAATTATATTAAGTGAATTGCATACAAGAATTGTGATATGTACTGTGGTAGTATGGAAACACGTACACCTTTCTTATCACTTCACACACCCTGGTTGACATGTATTCTTGTTTCAACTCCAAGGATGTTGTACTTGCATAGACTGGGCACAAGAATCCAAAATCCTTGATTCTGCCCTGTTCAACCAATTCTTGATGCATGAACCTACAATAATGACATCGATAAGGGAATTAGTATATATGTATGTGTGTCTAAACGATGCATTTAAATTATGTACTCATAGAAGAAGATACTTACTTCATAAACATTTGAACAATTGCAGATAAAGCTCCGTCCGGGAACCAACGGGGGGACGTTACATCTACGCTGTCAAGGTAAACATCTTCAGGATGAGGGAGGCCTACTACTTCATTGACAGGCCACGATTTATCTTTAAAATATCATTTATTTACCAAATTGGATATTTTTTCCTTGGCAGTCAAATTAGCAGTAGGGGATGGAACTTGAGGAGGAGGGGATGCAGCTTGACGAGGGGATGGAACCTGAGGAGGAGGGGATGAAGCTTCAAGAGGAGTAGAGACATGTTCAAGCTTCGCTGGCCAAGAGATGAAGGTTCCCTTGACATCACTCACAAGTTTCAACTCATCAGTTGGGATAGGGAGAGGTGCATCAACGATCACCTTTTCAACTGACACTCTGACTTCATCATCAGCCATTTGTTGGTGGTGTACAGTTGATCCCAAGTTGTGGACGGTCTCTTTTGCAACTAATAGTCTATGAGGTTTTTCCACATACAGGCAACAAGGTTGCTCTGACTGTCCAACAATGCAGCTCCCTTTAGTGCTCTGCTGCACCGGTTCAGGTGAATGTGTGACGGGAGCACTGCTCTCTGGATGAGAGCTCAAAAGTAGCCTCATCTGATTCATTTCCTCCTTCATCTGGTTCATATGGGATTGAAACATTGCTTCTTTAGCCGCTGCTTCCTCACTGAATTTGGCCTGCGTCTGTTCCATCTGGGATTGAAACATTGCTTCTTTAGCCGCTGCTTCATCAGTTATTTTGGCCAGCTTCTGTTCCATCTCCTCCCGGGTAACCATACTTTGTTTGTGGCGTTTGGATTTACCAAAGTATTACTTCAGGACTACCCATCCTCGAACCCCCCTTACACGCCCTACGTGATCCGGTTTTCCGGTCACAACGGTCAGAACATCATTCCTCCCGTCCGACACAAAATATCCCTCTGCTTCCTTCTTTTTAAGATCTTCCTGTAAGATACAGATAACGAGAAGCTTAGTAATGAAACATGTTTAGTAACTAAAAAATAACAATAACGATACTTACAATTCTTTCAGCAACTACACGAGTTTGTTCACTCGTGTAGGAGCCGCTTGGCTTTTGCCGAATATGCAACCACAACTCCTCGCGTCGTATTGGAGATGGCTAATCAACTATCGCAGAAGAATTGGATTCGGCTTCATCTTCCAATCTCTTCCGCTTGGCCGCCATCAATTCTTTTTCGGCCATTTCATATCTGCCGCGAGAAGCCCTATGCGGGCAATCATTCTTTCTCCCTATCTCCTGTGCTCATTCCCTTCTTTTCTGTGAATCAGAATTGAAAAAACTATTAATTATGAATTTCAGCTATCTTTCTAACAGAGATTAGAGAACTTCTGCTTCATATAAACATCAAACATTAGTCAAATTCACTTCATCAAGTTTCAACATTTTATTTAAGAAAGATGTAGAATTGTAGAAGAAATTGGGAGAAACAGAGGAAAGGGAGTTGAGAAATGCTGCCAACTCAATCAATTCATTCATTCATCATAACTGGTTCCTACACATATTAGACTAACCTCTTACATATAGTTAGAGGCTTGACTCTTAAGGCCCAATAACAGCTTACACCGAAACCATTACACAGTTAACATACTAACTAACTAATAGCAATGTCTAACCACTACCTACTATAACATAACTAAGACTATAATAATGGCTTGACTCTTATGCCATTATTATTTCCCTAATCACCTTCTTAGTATTTTACCTTTTCAGGGTTTACATATCGACTTGCATAGACAAAGGCGGAAATGTATACTTCTATTCACACACCAAACCATTTAACTAACAGGATTAGATGAACACAATAACATTCACATATCCGCACAGGTTAATAAGCACACAAAAGGGAAAAAACTAAATATGAACTCACCAGAGCTTCATGAGTGGTCCGCAGCTGAACAAATTGTTGCCAAGTTTGTTCATCAATAAATTTGTACTTGTCCCAAGGATTCTCTGCTAGCCGAACCTCGGCAAAAATATTAAGGTCTTAAACTTCCTCCACCGATCAGCACAATAAGACAATGTCTTGTCTTTCAACTTCTGACAGTCAGGGACAGTGTATGTAAGCCGGATAGTGTCCCAAATAGGATCCTTTACCGTGCAAACGTCCATTTTTTTCCACTCATATGTCAAGATGCTAACCTTGCTGCGTGCTAGATAGCCAACAAAACTAGTATATTTGGATTTCTTGGGACCGAAAGGTTCCAACTTCTCATCAAACTGAATCTCTAGCCTTGACCCAGAAGTCCGACTTAGGGTTACATCCATCATTCGTGTGCCTCTTCTACCACGGCGTGCAGGGCGGTTATGAGGCTCATTGTGAGATGAAGAGGGTTCGTTCTCACTCACACCAGTCACACCAGGAACTGGCGTTCCCGGAACACGAATAGAATTGTTTTCACCATTCATTTTCGAGACAGGAAAAGAGGTAATGCAACAGGAAGGGTTTCGCAACGTGAACAGAGGTTCTTCAGTGAGAGTAACAAAAGCTTTCGAGCGAAGAAATGTTTATTTGGCGGTTCATTTTTAAGACCGGATATAAAAAGAGACGGTCTTAATAATTAATATTCAAGACCGGTCATATTATGGTTCGGTCTTAAAAGTAATTAATTTTTTATCCGCACTCTTTTTCTATATTTTATACCGGCCGCATTTTATGTCCGGTCTTAAAAGAATAACTTTTAAGACCGACATTTAAATATGTTCGGTCTTAAAACTTTATTACCTTTATATTTAAATTTTTCCTTATTATTTTGGACCGCGTAAAAATATTAGTCCTAGGCTTTGTGAGATTTCTCCATAAAGTAATTGATATTTGAATATTTTTTAATAACATTTTTAAGACCGGCTTGTTTTTTAACGGTTCTGAATAATATATTTAAGACCTATGAAAAAATGATCCGGTATAAGAAGTTCTTTATATTTATAAAACTGCCACCGGTCATACATAAGAAGTTCTTTATATTTACAAAACTGCCACCGGTCATACCTTTAAGATCGGTGTGTCGAATGTCCGGTCTAAATGAGGCGGTCTTAAAGCCATTTTTTGCACTAGTGATACCATGATTCAGCATGACTAGGGACATCCACTTCTGCCATCATGTTAATGCCTGAAATGCCATGCAAATTACCACTAATGAATGAGCACTGACATTTTATCTATCAGAAAACTTCACCTTATAATTTACATTTGCATGATATCAAGAACGTGCAAGTGACAAAATAAAGAATCTGAAACTAGGAAGTACTGCAAACTATAGAAGATATGATGTAGCAGAACCTTTAAAGGAGATTGGAAGAAGCCTCACCTCTCATTTTTGCAAAGCTTTACATCAATGAACAGTGTGACGTGAAAAAACAAAACAACATTAAAGGACTGATAAAGAAAGCTAATCCAAGATAATAA
This sequence comes from Acacia melanoxylon, assembly GCA_019022615.1. Lineage (NCBI taxonomy): Eukaryota > Viridiplantae > Streptophyta > Magnoliopsida > Fabales > Fabaceae > Acacia > Acacia melanoxylon. Next base: position 8,472,782 of record JAFJYJ010000020.1, on the reverse strand, counting down.
ATAGAAAATTAAATTTTAATTACAGATGAAGAAAACCAACTAATCAATGGCCAGAATGAAATATTGTTTTAATATTGTTCTGGTGTAGAACACAGATGTCTAGCCTAAAGGGCTAGTACTTTGATCTTGGATCAGTAGATTCCGCCTGAATACCTATGAGGGAGATATCCAGGAGAATGTGGGATCACTGTACACTGGTGGGGCTTTTGCCTCAAGGGGTGTTGTGTGTGTACAGTGTGACTGAATGTAAATAGTTCAAGGTTTAGAACGTGTGCCCCTTAAGGGTCAACCCCTGTATTTATAGAGAGTACCTTCGGTTCGGTATCTAGGATCTATCGTGATCTATGGCCGTTATATCATATCCAAGATATGGATTCTGATATACCCGATATTATACATAATAGTGGGATTTCCCAATATTATAGGAGGATCCCATGATTGGGTCTATTCCTTAGCGGGCCAGCTCGGTATTGGACCTGATTGGGGTCCGTAACAGTTGCCCCTAGCCCGGTAGTTCAAGCTTTTGAGCTGCCGGGATGTATCCTGCCATCAGGCCGGGTTACTCTGCCGAGGGCCCCATCCGATTCAATGACCCGAGGTCTAGTCTCCAAGGTCCGGGCTGGTACTGGGGTGCTAGATGATCCGATGGTCATGTTCCCTGGGTCCAACCTAAACGCCGTGGTACTCTAAGGTCCGAGGTACTCTAGGATCCGAGGTGTCACCAGCTGTGTCACTATATTTCGAGGCCAGTGTCTTTCCGCATTCGCCATCATTGCCCCCTGACACCTGTCTCCTCTGGATTGTCTCGGGAATGCAACCACCTGGCCTTGCCGTCAGTGGTTTTCGTGCGCATTCAATGCCCATATTGCGCGTCGTACGTCACCCTTATGAGTAGGGTGAATTGTCCCTTCTACCCCTGTCGCTTTAGTGTCATTTCGTATTTCCCTCCATTATTCTCACTTCACTCTTCATCTGACCTTCTTTCCTTGCCTCTTACGACTCTGGTTTTTCCCTACTCGCACAGCGTCTCTATGATTTTCATTTTTCACCGCTTCTTCGACCGAACGTCCTTCTTACTTAGGTATGCCTTCTTAAACTTACTTCTCTGTTACTATGTCTAATTGTGGTGGTTTTTGCACATCATGCCTTCCTCCGCGACGTAGATTTCTAATTTTTCTGGGTGAGTTTTAGTGAGAGTTTCTGGGTAGCCATTGGGTTCTGGGTTCATTACTTTAGACTAATATCCCCATCCTCGTGGGCATGTCCCTATCTGTTTTGGCTTCTTCTGCGTCTTATCAAACTTTTATGCCTATTCTAGGTTCCAACTTTTGCATTTAATGGATAGGATTAACCCTTCGTTTCTTCCGAACCAAGCACTAACCCTAGAAGAGGAAGAGGCACTACACGCCCGTTTCCCTAGGGCCAGTTACTGGATATTGGGTTCCCCCCTGCCTGAGGGGAAAAGGTTGGACACCTTACTCCATGGTGGTTCGAGTAGGGGAAGTGCTGGGGGGTCCCGCTCTGCCTCTGTCGGGATCTTGAATGTTCGTCCTATTCCTGAATCGTCGAACTCCGGAGGCCGAGGTGTCCCCGAAGCCATCCCAGTCCAACCTCTCAACTATTACGAGACACTTCCGCGCGTAAGGACGGAATCCCTCCCCGAGGGATACCTCGGCCCATGCTGGGATTGCATCCTCTCCAGCTCATACTATATCACGAGCGGCCAGGATTCCCTGGCGAACGCTACTCTAGGCTCTTGCCGACATAGGTCCTCTTCAGTCCTTAGCCCGGTCACTAGGAATCCGATTCGTCCCGGTCCTGTCCATTTACCTCCTCGCCATAACTTGCACGCTTCAGGTATAATGATGGGATTCTGATTTTAGTTATATTGATGTTTTAGGTATAAATGGGGTCATCGTCATCATCTGATCTGACACCCTCTGTCACTGGGGAGTCAGCTTCTGGGAGTCCCCCTCAAGTTCTACACAAAAATATCTGTGGGTTACTCATGGAGTTTTGACAACACATTCACTAATGTCCCAGGCCGACGTTAATAGACTCGATTTAGGAGACACTGCTAACTGCCTCCTACGTCCGCCTTCAGATGGGGAGCCGATATGCTCCGTTCGTGAAGGAACCGATACATCATTCTTTTTCTTTTATCAAGATTACATCACCCGGCTCGGTATTCGCTTCCCGTTTATCGAGTTCCAAGTATATGTTCTTAATTACCTCCGCCTAGCTCCTTCACAGCTCCATCCTAACGGGTGGGGTTTTATGCTTGCTTTTGAGAAGCTTTGCAAATATTTTGTGGAGCCCATCCCCTGTACAGCCACCGTATTCTTTTACTTCTTTTGCCCCTTTACGCCACGTTCAGGCCAAGAGTCTTCCGATTTAAAGGGTTTGACCTCCATTCGGTGGGTCCCCGGTAGGAAGCTTTTTCAAGCCTTTTCCGAGTCCTTCAAATACTTCAAAAATGACTTTTTTAATGTGGTTGCCAAACCCGGGCAGCAGCCCTGGTTCCTTCACGGGCTTGAGTCCAAGACGGTGGAGTGGAGGTTCCCATTATACTGGACCAAGGAACACCACAACAAGCACTCCACGAACTATCAGGTCGACCCCGACGACCTCTCCCCCGAAGACGTCGGCCATGTTTCTCGGCTAGTGTCATATGTATCTAAAAATGGAGTGAAAACTGTTGCCTCCATTCTTTCGGGACGTCCAGCCGAGCTCCATTAGGCTCTGCGTATACTTTCCATTGCCGTGTTGATCCTTTTTGTATACAAAATTATTTCATTTGACTTTGTTATTGCTAACTGGTCTCCTTTTTTTTGCCATGCAGCACAAGCTATGGACGGCTTGCTGCGATATCTGTCCCACGTGAATCCCGGTTCCGGCAGGTAGTGTACTGTCAATCTGAGGAAGAGATCTGCTTCTGAGTCTCGAAAATCCATGGCTGGGGCGGACGCCAGCATAAAGGCGGTTAAGAAGACGAAGGCTGGCCCGTCGACTGCCCCGGACAACCCCATCGCTCTGCCCTCGACTGATTCTCCACAAGTGACCTCGGCTTTGAGAACCGTTATTGAAGTTCCTACCCCCTCATCCTCAACTCTGCCTCCTCCATTGCCTTTTCCCAAGCTTCCTCGTGGTCATATTTGGAGCAAGGGGAGGACCGAGGAACTGGCGGTAGCTCTTCTCCCTCCTCGGCGCTATACGGATAGTGTCCCACTCTCCGACGTAGATGTAACCGAGCTGTAGGAAATCCAGAAAGCTACTCTGAAATCCGCCGGGGTGGTGCAGGCTTTCGAGATTCTTAAGCAAAACCATGTGGATGCCAACATTACCTTAACTCGGGTGAAAGGGGAGAGGGACGACGCCATGAAGGCCAAGAAGAAGGCCGAGGAGGCTCTGCAAGCAGCCGAGACTGAAAAGAGCAAGCTGTCTGAGGAGCTTCTGATGACCCGGGAGGCTCTCGACCAAGAAAATCAAGAGCTGGTCAGGATGTAGGCGGCCCATGCGGAGGACATTGACGCCCTTTGGGTGGTGCAGTCCCAACGTGGGGATCTGGCGAAGGAGTTGGGCGAGACCAAGGTGGCCCTTGCTGATGCTCAAAAAGCTTATGCCGACTGCTTTGACACTGTGAAGGAGACCGCCAAGGATGCTTTTGACATGGCCCTGGTGCAGATCCGGCATTTGAATCTTGATGCCAATTTGAACCTTGCCGGGTTTCACCATCGGACGTACCTTCTAGGCGGCAAACTCGTCCCACCTCCCTCGTCTCCTGAGATCACGAGGTGTCCAACCTTGATGGCGGAGACCGGGCTGGTGACGATGAGGAGCAGACCTCAGCCAACGTTCCTGTCGGCAATCCTTCCAACCCGTCGGCTCCCGCTATTTGACTTACTTTTGGATTTCTCTTCCAATCCCCAGGGCGTTAATGCCCTATTCACTGTGCATCAAATATGCTATTTTGATTCGGCTACTTCAAAAATTAACTTGCTTATCGTTAATTTTCTTTTGATTGAGCAATTTAGTCATGCTAACCATCTCGTTATGAATCCTCCAACCAGCGCTGGGGATTCTTTGACCGGGCCAGGGTCTTATGTATGTAGAATTCTTTTATATTTTTCCAGTAGCTAAGACCAAGTATCAAGGTAGGGGTTTTCATTCAACCTCCCTACTGGGTTCCGGATCCGTTGTCCGGGATAATAACCAGAATAAGGGCAAATTGTCACATGTCCAGCCGTGGAGTAAAAACGCACGAGCTTACACATTTTGGCCTGATCAGGGCCGAGATGACAATTCACCTCCTTATCGAGGAGCAAGTTCTTTGATGCATCAGACTTTTGCAAAGGCTTATATTAGTGGCCTTACATAATTAAAAACCCGGGCTTGCAGGCCCTGTTGTCATTTTTTCAACCAAACTTTGCATAATCAAGAACCCGGGCTCATGGGCCCCGGTGTCATTCTTTTTAACCAAGCTGGTGTATGATAAGACGTTTGGTAGTCCATAAACTGGATCTCCGCAAAGGAGTTCTTCATTATTTCACGAAATAATTTGCTCTAGAGAGCTAACAACTTTAAATAAGGAAATTGCGTAAGTACGAAAATAAAATTAAGCTGGAAATAAGAAAAATTAAGAAGCTCGGACATAGTATATCCGGCATATACGCGCGCAGTAGCTAGGTCTAGCTATAGTAGACCTTCAGCTTGTCGGCGTTCCACGTCCTTTTGATTGGTTTCCTTGCCAGGGTTTCCAGGACGTAGGCGCCTTTTTTGAGATTTTCCTTAACCCGGTAAGGGCCTTCCCACTTTTCCGCCAACTTGCCATCCCTGGCATTCTTGTTGCCGACGTCTGCCCTTCTGAGCACTAAGTCACCCCTGTCGAAAGACCGGGGCCTAACCTTTCGATTGTATTTAGCTGCTATTAGCTGCTTCATGGCCATATCTCGGCAGTGTGCCTTAACCCTGACCTCGTCCACAAAATCCAATTCTGTCATCAGTGCCTCGATATTCATCACCTCACCAACTCGGGGAGCCTTCAATCTCCTCTAGGAGGGCTGGCCTATCTCGACCGGGATCATTGCCTCGCATCCATACGTCAGCCTGAACATGGTCTTCTGGGTTGAGGTTTGGACGCTGGTCCTATAACCCCAGAGCATGTTGTAGAGTTGTTCGACCCAACTGGACTCGGCCTCTTGCATCCGCTTCTTTAGTCCGTCGACAATGATCTTGTTTGTGGCTTCGGCTTGCCCGTTGGATTAGGGATGCTCCACGGAAGTGAAATGCTGCTCGATACCGAGGTCCGCGATCATCTCCTGGAAACCTTTGTCGATAAACTGGGTTCTGTTATCCGTGACTATCTCGGCTGGTCCTCCGAAACGCGACACAATGCTATGGCGGAAGAATCGTTGAATGCGTGCTGAGGTGATTATCGTCAAAGGCTCAGCTTCTATCCACTTAGTAAAGTAATCGACCGTGACCACCAGCCAACGGAGTTGTCCGGGGGCTGCTTTGAATGGTCCCAATAGATCCATCCCCCACTTGTATAAAGGTCATGGGGCCGAGATACTCTTCAGTTCCGCTGGAGGGAGCCAGATGATCTTGGCGTGCTTCTGGCAACTGTCACATCTTTTCACAAACTCCATGGAATCTGCCACCATGGTCGGCCAGTAGTAGCCTACTCTTAAAGCCTTCCTGGCTAGAGCTTTTCCTCCCATATGTTGGCCGTTGATCCCTTCGTGTATTTCTGCCAGAACGTATTTCACCTCGGCTGAGCCTAAGCACCTCATCATAGGAGAGTGAAGTCCTTGTCGATATAATTAATCGTCCACAATGGTGTACGTGGCGGCTTCTCAAACCATCTTTTTCATGTCGGTCGTGTCTGTAGGGATGATTCCCTTTTCTAAATAGTCTTCAATTGGCTTTCTGCAATCTGTGGCTGCGGATATGGTCAGTACGCAGCTCGGTTCCGCCAAATTTTGTTGCACCACGGTTCTATGGTTCCCCGACCCCTTCGTGCTGGCGAGCTTGGATAGAATATTGGCCCTGACGTTCTCCTCGCGCGGGATGTGCGTGACCGTCACCTCTTCAAAGTCGGCAATTATTTCCCTTGCCCTGTTCAGGTATTTGGCTAGCAAAAGTCCTTTTGCTTGATAGGTCCTCCCGATCTACGCGGCTACTACCTGTGAGTCCGTTAGGACCTTTACTCTCCATGCTCTATGTTCCTTTTCCTGCTGTAATCCGGCCAACATTGCTTCATATTCTGCCTGGTCTTTCGAGGTTGGGAAATTGAGGTGAAGTGAGTGTTTGATCGCGACCCCTTCTGGGTTTTCGATTATGATCCTAGCTCCACTTCCCTTGGCATTTGATGATCCATCCACGTATACCTTCCATACCCCGAGTCCGGCTGTGTCCTCTTCATAGGCCAGGGTGAGTTCCCTTATGAAATCCGCCAGTGCTTGGGATTTGATCGCGTGTCAGGCCTCATATGTGATGTCGAACTCGGATAGCTCTATTGCTCAACTGATAATCCTGCCAGCCAAATCTGGCCTGTGTAACACATGTCGGATCGGTTGACTGGTTCGAACGACGACCTGGAATCCCTGAAAGTACTGGCGCAGTCTTCTTGTCGCCATAAGTAGGGCGAAAGCCACTTTCTCTAATTTTTGATACATCAGTTCTGAACTCTGCAACGCTTTACTTATGAAGTATATTGGTTCTTGGTTGGCCTCTGTCTCCCGGACCAGGACCGCGCTCACAGCTTCCTCCCCTACCGATAAGTAGAGGAAAAGTACCTCTCCTGGTTCAGGTTTTGACAATACTGGCGGGGTGACAGAGATTTGCCGTGATCTCCCAAAATACCAGATTAGAAAAAGATTTGCAGTATAATGTAACCTGGGTCGTTTCTCTCAAGGAATTTGCAGTGGGTTTAAATCGGCAAATAAATAAACAGAACAATAACAAATTGGGGGGTTTTTGATTTAAACAGATTAAAAACGAAATTAAACTAAAACAGAACGAAATATGCAGATGTAGAAACAGATTAAAACGATCAATCAGATTAAAAACGATTAACCCAGCACTGGGATTCCATAACCTTCATCGGACAAAAAGATAATAACCAAACTCGTGATTGATTCTGGACGAACCGAGATCTCTGCGTTCGTCCAGATATTCCCTCGACTAGACGGTTGTCTAGCATTTAATCGAACACGTGGCGATCTCGCTGTGCGATCGCATAACGATCTCTCAGAACCCGGTCCGACCTATGTCCTTGGGATATCAATCTAGGTATTAAATCTAATACCTAATCCGCAATTATAATCGGATCAGATTAAAATAAACAGAAACGAATTACGTTACCGAATGAAGCACATGTCCTCTGGATTCTTGGAACCCTCAATCCATGGGTTAACCACAGAAACTTAGCCAAGCATGGCTAAGCAAAACACAGAAGAAAAGATGAAGAACGCGAAGAACATGAAGAACACTTGAGAGAATTTGAAAACTCCTATTTTGATCCACCAAAAGCTAAAAACGTGAATAATAATCTGTTTGTGGCTGCTGCCACACTTAACCTAAAATGGAAAAACGAAAATGGGGCTCCAATCCAATTTAGGCCCAAAACAGAAAAAAAGGGCTTTCATTACAAATTCAAGCCCAATTAAAATTCCGACTTCGGCTCCAAAATCGACCGCTCTCTTGTCCGAATTTTCCCTTCATGTCTTCATAAGAATTGTAGCTCTCGAATCATCTGAAATATGAAACAAAAATGAGGCAAATCCGATGTCTGGTTCAAGAGTTATGGTAGGAATAGTGAAGCAATATAAAATTGGAATTTTATTATTAAAAATGGCTAAAATATAATCAAAGGCCCAAAGCCCAAATCGCCATGATCGGATGTCTGTTTTGGTGGAGTTACTTTGCGATCATCGTTCTCGTCGTCTTGGAAGAAGATAAGCTTAGAATATTGTTTCGTGCCTTTTTGGTTATGGGCAATCAGATTCTATGTTGGCTCTGTCCGTAACAATTTCTGTGCTTCAAAACTAAAGTATGATGTTAATCTATATGGAGATCTTTTGCAACTCATTAAACACGTTAGTTAGAAGCATTTGAGAATAATAATGAGTATCATATAGGATTGAATAATATATCATAGAGAGTATGAAGATAGCGCAGAGGACAATTAAGTAGCAGGGGTACCTTGCTCGAGCAACAATCAATGTGTGCTCGAGCACGCTTTGTATGCGTAGATCGGGATGCGGGTTGGCTCGATGCTCGGGCAAGATAATATGCTTGCTCGGGCATGGTGCTCGAGCATGGGTAAAATCATGCTCGGGCAGGCTTCTTTACAAAGGCATGGTAGTGCTCGTTTCGATGTTGCTCGAGCATGGTGAGATTCTTGCTCGGGCAAGGCACGGGCAGAGGCGGAGCCGGAGAGACACAAGACATTGCTTGAGGCAATCCCGAAAGTATGCTTTCGGAGAAAGCGTGTTTTGGCGATTCTCGCTCGAGCATGAAGAAAAGCTTGCTCGGGCAAGCTTCTTGAAGACCGTTGTCTCGTGGTGGTGCTCGGGCAAGTATTCTCCTCTCGCTTGGGTATGGTGCTCGAGCATGACATTTGTCATGCTCGGGCAAGCTTCTACTTTATGACCCGAGAAGTGCCGCCACACGATGTTGCTCGAGCAAGCCGCTTTCTTGCTCTGGCACGACTGCACGTGCGAGAACTAAGAAACAATGGACGTTGCTCGGGCAATGTTTTTCCTTTGCTCGAGCAAGCATTTCTTGCCGCTCGGGCAAGACCTTCGATTAGCCGTGTTTTGCTTTTGTCTCGACGTTGCTCGGGCAAGAGATATTTCCCGCTTCGGCAAGGTTCTCTCGAATGGCCTTCTTTCGCTTCTCAGTATTGATGATGCTCGTGCAAATCTTAATTCTTTGCTCGGGCAATGCTCGATGACATTTTGTCTTTTGCTTCGTCTCAAGGTTGCTCGGGCAAGCTAGAATGCTTTGCTCGGGCATTATTCAAGAAAACTGATTCTCGTTTGTTTCGCTTTGATATTGCTCGGCAATATCCCGGGGTCGCTTGGGCAAGGTAAGACCTTCATAAAACGTTGAGAACTCAAGTATCATCAAAACATTGAAAGCTAACATTCTCCCCCTTTTTGATGATGACAATTCAATGATTAGATTGAAAGGAAATATTCATAAGTTTTTGAAATGAGCCGTAGAAACAAATTGACATAGATAACATTTCGCTTAACATTTAAGAAGTTCATTACAAAAACAAGAGCGTAAACAAAAAGCATATGTTAACCAAAATGGACATAAATCATAAATCTAATCTACTCACTACTCTCCCCTTTGTCATCGTGAAAAGGGGACCCCCGACGTAAGGGGAAGGTGAAGGAGAGAAGACTTGCTATCGGAAGAAACCGAAATGGATGGCGAGGCACAGAGGCAGGATCAGAGGAACTATGATAGCCGGAGATGGAGCGAGATCCTCAATGGGTGGAGGAGAGGTAGTAGGCATGGCGTATGAAGAAGGTTGTGCGATGGATTGAAAGAAGTACCAATGCTAGTCAAAAAAGCATTCACAACATCTTCAAGGTCCTGTTGCTTGTCATAGATTATTGAAAAGCTTTTGTTCATAAAGTCTTCCATTTCGGCCTTGAAGTCCTGTAAATCGGTATCCATATTCCGGCGAACATCACTCTTCAATTTAATCATATCATCTGTAAAAGCCTTGATCATCTGGGTGGAAAGCTTCTGGAAAGCATCCAAAGATTGCATAACAGGGATTAAGGATTTCTGAACAGAAGCTTCGACCAAGGATTGGATAGCAGCTTGGGAAAAGGATGGAACATAGGTAGAAGTTCCAGCCTTTGAAGACTCAATCAGAGGTTCGTAGTCGCCTTTGGAAGCAGATGGTTTGGAGAAGGCAGGATGAGAAGAAGAGACTGTGCTTTTCCTTTTCCTTTCTTGGAGGATACATCGTTGAAAGAAATTTTCATGTTCTTCATATGTGATATACCAAATAGGGGAGGATATACTTCCTTATCTTCCGAAAGGTACCAAATATTATGGGCTTCCAAAATCCAAGATACCAAGGAAGGATAAGGGATGGTAGCTCGAAGCCTAGCCTTAGCTTCATATACGAAGGACATCATCTCCTCCAAAATCCATTTCCCGCATTTCTACGTTCCATAGCAATAAGAGATGCAAATCGCTCAAAGTCACGGCGAACAAAGTGGGTGAAGCTCCGTCTTTCCGAACTAAGCTCCGATCAGACATACCAAAGGACCCTATATTCGTCTTTCATCATAGCCGGGTCACATTAATCTTGGTTTTCCCTTCAATTGAGACATCCGGGAAGAGAATATGATGACACTCAACAGAGAAAGCTTGGGAGGGTCTTCGTGAGCGCGATGATGCCGAGGAGAGTGTTAAGATCCCGAGCGCAAGTTTGATTGTTTTATCACGAATCTTGGTGACTAAAACATCCTCATCATCATTTTCTCGTTTTTGCTTGTCGGTGCATGTTGTGATAAAATACTCGCACAACTTCGAGAAAAAGGCTTGCTAATTCCAAGCGAGAGGCATAAATTGAAGCAACCATTCGCTTAAATCCGCATTGCATTTCTCTTTGAATTTAGCCAAGTCGACATAAACTATTGGACATAAAGGTCTTTCTCCATAGTAATGAGAAAACAGAGCATAATCATCAACGCAATATTGCCGCAAACATACCCGGTGAAGGTTCGTGCGGTTGTCCATCCGCAGCCGACTTGTCACAACTTCCTCCTTTTTGCTTCCAGAAGCTTGCGTTTTGAGGGAAAAAGAAACTTTCTTCTTGCTATTTGAGGCCTGGGATTTCTGACTGAAGGAAGGCTTAAGAATTGAAGGCCTATCCTCTTTACTTTTGGACCGAATCTCATCGATCGTTCTTTCGGAATTGATCGAGCGTGAAGATGACGGGAGAAGGAGACCTCGGCGTTTGCTTTTTCCGTAAGGAAGAGAACCGCCTTGAGTCTAGTCGTTGGAGAACCCGGAATGACGAGGTTAGTTCGGGTTTCTCAACCTCTTTGATTTGGGAGGTCGACTTTGACGATTTCGGACCGATTTGGGTTTGGAGGCTTTTGAAGATTTTTCCGAAATAGCAACTTTGGGTCGATAGTACCGTGATTTCTTCGCAGAGGTTGCTTCAAGGAGATTTATCACCGGAACCAGCCATCGATTCTCGAGTGGGAAATTTCGTAGAAGGAGTTCGATGGCGTGGGGGGATAATCGGTGAAAGTGAAGAGATTTGAGAAATTAATCGGTCAAAATGGTTTCTTTTAAGGTATCGAACAAATGTAACGAGGAATTTGGAAATGATTCACAAACGAGTGTAACGGGGTTCAAAGTGGATTTGAGAGAAAAGAAGTCTAGGGTTTTGACGGAGGGAGAGGAGTAGCCGTGAAATGAAACGACACGCCTTAAAAATGTCAATGACGACGTTGCTCGAGCAACCCTCTTCTTTATGCTCGAAAGACGGTTCGTGCTTGAGCAGACTTCGGTCCGTGCTCAAGCATAAACCAGCACATTTAATTCTAATAATTAATAGTAATAGGTAATAATACCACAATTAAATCTAACCTCCCATTAAGTGTGTACTGTGAACACTTAATTAAATTTTTTTTTGAAAAGATTGAACTCCATGAGACGATTAGAAGTTCAACGATACGTGCTCGGGCGTACATTGGATTATTGCTCGAGCATGTTCTTCATTTCTTTTGTGGCTTCCTCGGTTCCCGTTGCTTGGGCAAACCTCCGGTGTTGCTCGGGCAACAACCATTATTCTTTCAAAGTCGTAAGGCGGACCCGCTTATTGCTCGAGTAAACGTAGTCTATGTGCTCGAGCAACCTCCTTTTCTTCTCATGCTTCCCGGTATTGCTTGGGCATACTTGGCGTGCATGCTCGATGAGGTAGCTCTTATTCAGAATTCCCGCGATTGCTCGAGCATAGTTCCGGTGTGCTCGAGCAAGCCGCTTTTACTCACAAATTCCATCAAGGTCTTCGCGTGGTTGCTTGAGCAAATATCAAAGGCACGCTCGAGCAAGGCTTACTCGTTACACTCGTTATAGTTCTTAAGAACAGTCCCGCAAAAACACAAACTAGAACCTCCGATGCTAAAGTTAGTCTATATTCATCAAAACACAATTAATTGGAGCTAGTATGACTTACAGCTCATTGGGATTCACCATTCCCAACTCCCTACGGATAAAATTGAACTGTTTCTTTCGCGAGGCTTCGTAAAATGTCGCAGTTGCAAGTGGGTAGGTATGAACATCACTTTAACATCTTTCTTTTGAACATGATCTCGATAAAGTGATGTCTAACATCAATATGCTTGGTTCTTGTGTGTTGAACTCGATTCTTTGCTAAGCTTATTGTACTAGTGTTGTCACGTAGAATTGGAATCTCCCGTAGATGAATTCCCAAGTCTTGAAGTTGTTGCTTAAGCCACGTAACCCGAGCACAAAGAACTTGATGCAGCTACATATTCAGCTTCGCTTGAGGATACGCCACGGTGGTTTGTTTCTTGCTGAACCATGATACAAGTGATCCTCCAAGAAATTCACATTGTCCACTAGTACTCTTTCTATCGCCTTGTATCCAGCGTGATCGAGTCCGAATATGCAACCGAAATTCTTGTTGACCTTCGAGAACCGTAGACCCAATTCCTTTGTATTCGAAAGATATCGAAAGATTCTTTTGACATGTTCGGCATGCGATTCTTTAGGAGCCGATCGAATCTCGCGCACATTCCTACACTAAACTGAATGTCTCGTTAGCAAATCAAATATAGTAAGGATCCAATCATTCCTCTATATTTGGTTATGTTGAAGTCTTTTCCTTTTTCCTCGTCGGCATCTAGAGAGGCAGCTTGAGCTCATTGGAGCGTCGGCTCCATTACAATGCTCCATTCCAAATTTTTTGAGTAAATCATGGAGATACTTTGTTTGAGATATGAATATATCGTCCTTCCGTTGTTTGACTTGCGTAATCGAGGAAGTAGTTCAACTCACCCATCATAGACATTTCGAATTCACCTTGCATTTTCTTGGAAAATTCCTCACGTAGAGAGTCTTTAGTAGCACCAAAAATGATATCATCGACATATATTTGCACAATCAAAGTCTCTTTAAAATTGTTGGTTTTGACAAACAACGTTGTATCCGCTTTTTCGATAAAACCTCGGTCTAATAAGAAGTTACTTAATCTTTCGTACCAAGCTCTAGGAGCTTGTTTGAGACCATATAAGGCTTTCTTCAAACGATACACATGATCTGGATGATGATGGTTTTCAAAACCAGGAGGTTGTTCAAAGATATACTTCCTCCCGTATAAATCCATTTAGAAAAGCACTCTTAACATCCATTTGATAGAGTTTAAATCCTTTGATACATGCAAAGGCTAGAGTACACGATAGCTTCCAATCTAGCTACCGAGCATACGTTTCCTCATAATCAATCCCGAGGTTTATCTAATTTAAATTCACGTAACACAACATGTATTGATTCTTCAACTATGCGAGTTCGTTTGTTAAAAACTCTGTATGCCTTACTCCTATTTGAATATCCAAGAAAAATACCTTCATCGGATTTGGGATCAAATTTTCCCAAGTTATCTTTACCATTGTTATGTACGAAGCACTTACAGCCAAAGATATGAAGGTGAGCCAGATTTGGTTTCCTTCCTTTGTAGAGTTCGTAAGAAGTTTTATTGAACTTCTTTCTGAGATATGCTCGATTGGCGATATAGCCGGCCGTGCTCATTGCATCCGCCCAAAAGACTTGTGAGGTCTCGATTTTCATTCAACATGGCACGAGCCATTTCGTGAGTACACGGTTTTTTCCTTTCAACCACACCATTCTCGTTGTGGTGTTCTTGAGCCGAGAAATTATGGTCAATTCCGTGAACATCACAAAATTCTCCGAATGCTTGATTTTCAAACTCTCCTCCATGATCTCGTTCGAATGGTCAGAATGCATATACCTTTCTCATTTTGCACCTTATTGGCAAACACAACAAACAGATCAAATGTTTCATCCTTGGAAGATAAAAAGATAGTCCAAGTGAATCGAGAGAAATCATCGACTATGACTAGAGTATACAAATTGCCACCAAGGCTTTTAACTCTCACGGTCCAACTAAATCCATATGGAGTAATTGAAGAGGTCGATTAGTCGTGATTTCAGTTTTATTTTTGAAAGATGTTTTAGTTTGTTTACCTCTTTGACAGAATCACAAATCATGTCATTTTTAAAATGAAGTTTAGGCAAACCAATTACTAAGTCTTTCCTTAGCAACTTATCCAAATTGGAACATGTTTACATGAGCGTACGCTTATGCCACAGCCAACTTTCTTCTAAGTTGCTAACAAAGCATTTTTCGAATCAATTTTAGGTAGATCTAATGTATAACAGCTTTCCTTCTCGAGGAGCTTTAAATAATACCTTGAGTTTACCTTTATCAATTGGGAGATCATCTTTGTTGACAATGAGACATTCTTCTCGAGTCAAAGATAATCCAGCTTGTTCTTATCGACTTTGACTCATACTTAGGAGGTTATGGCAGAGACCTTCAACAAGATACACGTCCTGATCCGAGGTCCATCCTTTGTACCAATCTCTCCAATTCCGCAGATTTTTCCGATTGGTTTCCTCCAAAGGTAACTTTGCCACCATCTTTTGATCTCATTGCAATGAATTTGGTTTGATCCCCCGTCATATGTCTGGAGCATCCACTGTCAATGTACCACTTGTTGGTTCTTGATGCTCTCAGACAAACCTGTAATTTAAATAAGATCAAGCTTTAGGTACCCAACGTTTCTTGGGTCCTTTCGGTTAGCTCTTTAGGGAAAGTATCCTTAGGTACCCACTCGTAATTACCAACAAGTGTTTATCTCTTCGATTCTTTTTATGAAAGCATGATGAAGTTATGTCCTTTTCGACATAATAGTTACAATGAGCAACGGATTTTTGAACTGAAAGTAGTTCAAATAGGATTTTCCGCGCTTTCTTTTTGCCTTTCCTTTTGTCAAAGATAGGATTATATCCTATGCCTGATCGATCATTTGTAAACCTTTGAGTTTTCAAAATCACATTAAGCATTTCAAGTGAATTTCTCAAGTGTTTTCGTAAGACGGAGTTTAAATATTCATCACCTTGAGATTTTCAGAATTTCATTATATTCATCAAATAATTCATCATAGGTTGGTTGCGAATCACGTTAGTTCTTCTTCGCCACTGCATGACGTACGTTGCGCTTTTCTTCTTCGCTTCGTCTCGAGGAACCATCTCCCATATTGCCGACACATAAGCCTTCTTTTGAATTGATAAAGGCTTCTTCTTTTCTTTGTCGCCGTTTCGCTTGAGGACATTCTCGACTTGTAATGTCCCGGCTTCTCACATTCATAACAGATGATTTTTTCTTTGCCTTTGAACTCACGTCTCGTTACTTGTGTCTCCTTTTGGAATCTATTTCGAAGCCTCGATCTTTTCGTAGGAACTTCTTGAATCTTCGAACAAACATGGCCATATATTCCGACGAGTTTACCTTTATCAATTGGGAGATCATCTTTGTTGACAATGAGACATTCTTCCGAGTCAAAGATAATCCAGTTGTTCTTATCAAGCACTTTGACTCATACTTAGGAGGTTATGGCGAGACCTTCAACAAGATACACGTCCTGATCCGAGGTCCATCCTTTGTACCAATCTCTCCAATTCCGAGAGATTTTTCCAGATTGGTTTCCTCCAAAGGTAACTTTGCCACCATCTTTTGATCTCATTGCAATGAATTTGGTTTGATCCCCGTCATATGTCCGGAGCATCCACCGTCAATGTACCACTTGTTGGTTCTTGATGCTCTCGGACAAACCTCTTCGTAATTTAAATAAGATCAAGCTTTAGGTACCCAACGTTTCTTGGGTCCTTTCGGTTAGCTCGCCTTAGGGGAAAGTATGAGTTCCCTTAGGTACCCACTCGGTAATTACCAATGGGTTTATCTCTTCGATTCTTTTTATGAAAGCATGATGAAGTAGAGTGTCCTTTTCGATTACAATAGTTACAATGAGCAAACGGATTTGAAATATGAACTGATTTCTCGGAAGTAGTTCAAATAGGATTTTCCGCGCTTTTTGCCTTTCCTTTTGTCAAAGATAGGATTATATCCTATGCCGATCGATCATTTGTAAACCTTTGAGTTTTCAAAATCACATTAAGCATTTCACTTCCTTTAGTGAATTTCTCAAGTGTTTTTAAGTAAGATGAAGGTTTCTTTTCTTTAAAACCAGGCATTCATCACGTATAAGATTTTCATCGGAAAGGTTTTCAACACGTAGTTTGAGAGTTATGTTTTCCCTTTTTAGGGCAAAGCATTCATCAACAACCTTTTCGAATTCAGATTGAATTTCATTATATTCATCAAATAATTCATCATAGGTTGGTTGCGAATCATGTACCTCATTGTCGTTTTCGCTAGTTCTTCTTCTCGCCACCCAGAAGACGTACGTTGGCGCTCTTTCTTTCTTCGCTTTCTTCGTCTGAGGAACCATCTCCCCATATTGCCGACATAAGCCTTCTTTTTGAATTGATAGTGCTTCTTCTTTTCTTTGTCGTCTTTTCGCTTGAGGACATTCTCGACTTGTAATGTCCCGGCTTCTCACATTCATAACAGATGATTTTTTCTTTGCCTTTGAACTCACGTCTGTTACTTGTGTCTCCTTTTTGGAATCTATTTCTGAAGCCTCGATCTTTTCTGTAGAACTTCTTGAATCTTCGAACAAACATGGCCATCTCGTCATCGTCCTCTTCATCTTCTTCTTTTTCTTTTTCCTTTATAGTGCTAAGAGCAATTCCTTTGTTCCGACCGCCGTTGACATTGTCCAGTCCTTTTTGAATTTCGGTTGCTCTCATATTCGACAGACTTCCGAATAAGGCAAAGAATCGAAGCCATTGATTCTCCACGAGCCTCCTCTATCGCAGCCGACTTTAGCTTCCGGTCTTTTGTTAGAACATTGAGGATCTTTCTCGACTCGAGGACCTTGATCATAGTTTTTACCCAAAGCCGCCAAATGATTTATCGATGAGTATATCTTAGTTGGAACTCGGCCATGGTTTCACTTCGACTTCATTCGCAGAAGTCATACTCGGTGGTCGAGTATTGATACGATTTTCCTTGATGCCGGAAGTACCTTCATATGCAATCTCCAATGCCTTCCACATTTCCTTCGTAGTTGATAGATTACTTATTCGAAAGTATTCCTTTTGACTAAGAGCACTTTGAAGCATCAAGATTGCCTTACTGTTGAGAGTGACATTCTTCTTATCATTCTCATCGAATTCAGCTTTCGTCTTTGGAACAGAGATTCCTCCTTCAATATTTATAGGTATGTAATCTCCAATTTCTATCACTTCCCGAGACCATATTCGGTAGCCAATACGAATACTCTGAATTTTCCTTTCCGGAAAGAGTAGTTTTCACCGTTGAATCCTGGGGTCGATTAATTGAAGCACCGTCGGGACGTGTAATATTCCTTCCATGATCTTTCTCGGGATGTTAAGCCCAACTGAGAAACCTATGCTCTGATACCAAATGAAGGTAGAATATCACCTAGAGGGGGGTGAATAGGTGATAAAAAAAAAAATCTTTTCGCTGTATGATCAGTAAACGATGGAAGCGGTAAAGAAGTAAAGATAATAGACACAGAGAAGTTATCCTGGTTCGGTCTAACTTTTTGACCTACGTCCAAATCCCGGAGACTCGAGATTTCCACTATCTCACAAATACAATTACACACTCACGTAAACGAAGGATGATCCTTTCACTCTCGGACTCACTCCCTTACAAGTTGTAATTAATGCACCCACACTCAAGATACCTCTATCTTGAGATTTTGAAGGATTAAGAGTAAATGATAAAGCTCTCTCACGGAAGTAATTGAACTATGAACACCGGCTTAATGATATTTTAGAATACACAAAAGTAGTTTCTATGAAAAGATGTTTACGAACTTCATAAAACGTCAAATAAGTATAAAAGCAATTATTTATTAACTAAAGAGTCCTATATTATTAATTAAGAGATAAAAAGAAGTGTATGAAATATTCAATTATCAAATTCCCCCACACTTATCTTTTTGCACTCCTGAGCAAAATTCAAAGAAAAAGACCTAAAGAAGAAGCTCTTCTTTTCTAACAATTGCTAACAATACAAAATTTGAACAAGGGACACAAAGCTTCATTAGAACCAATCAATCAAGACCCAAAATCCCTTCATCTCAAATTACAATTCCTGGAAATCTCAATCAATGATGCTAATCACAAAAGATGGTCTCTCAAATGATGCGCTCAATCAATCAATCTCTCAAGTGTTTAAGGTAAATAAGTGTATCGCTCAAATTCTACTCAAGAAAATTGTTCTACCATAAGCTTGCTCAATTTCTACGTCTCCACTACTCATAACACATGAATGCACAAACTTTATTTTTGAAGATAGAATTCGCCAGCCGGGATGATGGATCCAGTCCATCTATAAGACAATGTACGTGTACGCTCTCCGAGAGAGATCGTACCTGCAATGCCACCTCCTTGAATCTGTCCAAATACTTCTGGAGTGTTTCATCGCGCCATTGCTTAATCTTGCTAAGGGCGAACTGGGACTTGGGCTGCTTCTTACTTGTTGCAAAGTTTAACTCAAACTTGGTTCCGAGGTCCTCGAAACTCTGAATTGAATGGGTTGGCAGCGATATTAGCCATTTCTGGGTCGGTTCGTTTAGCGTGGCGACAAAAAGTCGGGCAATGACCGGTCCTCCAATTCATCGTACGAACATGAGTAGCTCGAATGTATCCAAGTGGGACCTCGGATCTTGCGTTTCGTCATATTTGGGCAGGTCTTCCAGGTCGAAGTCCTCCGGATAAGGTTCGTTTGCTATCTCGTTCGAGAAAGCACTGCTGTTGTGGCCTACCGCGTATCTCATCTTATACTTTTTTGGGGGAAGTCTGCCGCCGAGGTGGTTTCTCACGACCTCGGTCTTCATCTTCATCTGGGGTAGCCTCGGCGTGCGTTTTCTTCTGGGAGGAGACTGGATTCCAGGTTCAAGGTCGCCCCGAATCCGTCTGCGGAACAGTTGTGCCGGTTTCTTGTTGAGTGGATCTCGGCTGCCCACTGACCTTCTTTTGTTTTCTAGCTCGTCCGTCCTCCCGGTTACATCTCTGTATCATCGCCGCCAGCTGGTTGCAGTGATCCTCCATCATTCGCTGCATCACCCTCAAATCCTCTTGACGTTGGAGGTTAGCGCGCTTCTCAATATTTTCCATTTGCCTCAGCATTGAGTCCTGGGTTTTCCGTAGCAGAATAAAGTCTGGGCTCGAGGCTGGGACTTCCTGCGTTGTCGCGCCCCGAGGTTTGGCCATCACTGCAAGGCAGGAGGCCGTGTCGGACACATCGTTCCCCTCATTCGCGACAACGTCTTCCGGGACATCCTCGGGCAGCGGCGGGTCCTGCGTTGGTTGCTGTTGACTCGCCTCAGCCTGTGGTGGATTTCCAGGCTGAGGGCTCCGACTGCTGCTTCTGGTATTAGCCATCGTCGGTCACGGGGATCGAAATTTAACGTCCCCACGGTCTGCGCCAATGTTTTGGTGTAGAACACGGATGTCTAGCCTGAAGGGCTAGTACTTTGATCTTGGATCAGTAGATTCCGCCTGAATACCTATGAGGCAGATATCCAGGAGAATGTGGGATCACTATACATAGGTGGGGCTTTCGCCTCAAGGGGTACTGTATGTGTACAGTGTGACTTAATGTAAATAGTTCAAGGTTTAGAACGTGTGCACCTTAAGGGTCCACCCCTATATTTATAGAGAGTACCTTCGGTCTGGTATCTAGGATCTATCATGATCTATGGCCGTTATATCATATCCAAGATATGGATTCCGATATACCCGATATTATATATAATAGTGGGATTTCCCAATATTATAGGAGGATCCTGATTGGGTCTATTCCTTAGCGGGCTAGATCGGTATTGGGCCTGATTGGGGTCCGTAACAAATATCATCACAAGATATTTTACATTTATGACCCTTTCTTCCCCAGTGTTTTACACCATAGTTTTACGGCATATTTTCTAGTCCAGATAAATTTTGTGACAACAATAAACTAAAAATTGAATATTTTAGCTGAAGAACTGGAAAAATTGAAGCAAAGATGTTAGTACCAAAGAATTAGCTGGAAACCTATTTCAGATATTCAATTGTACATCCCTCAGCCAATAAAGTTTTGAGAAGGACAATAAGTGTTCGATGACATAGTAGGAACCTTTAAATCTGGTAATTAGTACTAAATGAATTGAGTTGCGTCTTACTTGACAATTTCATAAGCATCCTCTACAGTATAACGTTCCCACTTTGTATATGAGCCTTTCCACAATTTTGGATATGAAGGCATCTCAAGAGGAAATGACTGCTTGAGCTCAAGTCATTAGAGCTCGTGCCCATTGAAAATAAGCAACTAGAGTAGATTCACTCATAATTCAGCTTAAGTCATTCATGAAATGCGTTGATAACCGAGAGAGGTAATACAAACAAGTGTGATTCCAAATAGGAATCAAAGCATTTTTGGGGGGAAAATGAGTGTACCTCAATCTTTACTTCCCCAGCAACGGACTGTCCGTTGGACTTTGAAACGAGCAAAGTATAGCTTTCATCAACACCAAGTTGAAGCTGCAACAAAAGAATAGGGGAACACAGAACACTTTCGAACTGAGAAATTATTCCTTAATAGAAAAGGAAAAAGCAATCATCAGAGAACAAAAAAAACCAACCTCCCCGCTGGCAGAATGAACAGTAATACGCAATGTGCTAACATCATACACAGTTATTCTTTCCCTTAATTTCCTAAGAAAGCTGAATCTATCAATTCGGTTGAATATGATCCCTCTGTATCTATCAAATGCAGCTTTGACGATATCGGAACCACTTCCATTACCATCGACGGTAAAAGATATTAATTAGACACAAATTAAATTGTCCCAAAAAGTTCACCAATACTATATTACTAACCATTGATCAGCATTATATTAAAAAAAGTCAGACTCTAATACTTTCAAAAAGGCCATGGCAACAATATTTAACCCAATAACAAGACCATTACAGAAGCTTCCCTATTGTTTTCATAGTACATTATCTACACATTAGAGATTCTTCAAAGTTCAAGAACTTACCATCTAAGAAAGGATAAAGAAATCACCTTCTGCAAATTTCCTCGAGCTTTTTTGATGCCGCAGAAGCCTAAGAAATAAAAACCCAGAACCATCTTCAATCACTATCTCTATGAACTTCTGTTATACTTTCTTCACAATTTGATTCTCACTAGTCTCTCTTATCTTCCATCAACGACTCACAACGAAAAGAGACAAGGCGAAAAACAGTTCTGAATAACCTCTCCAAAAGTTGCACAACGCCGAAAAAAAAACCAAGTTTTAGCAATTTAAGGTCCCACTGCACCAGTTTTTGTAACATCCTCATGTGCCTCAATGTGAATTCATTTACATATATGGATTTTTTTTATGAAGTTATTTGTTAATAAATATAGGTTATTGCGTGAAATAATCAGAATAAGATTAAGATGTGGTCGTGGAATTACTTGTTTATGTGTATTAAATTTGGCCAAAAAGGAATGAGAAGAAGTGGCATGAGTATTATTAGGAATTAAGAGAAAAATTGAAGCAAGGTTAAATTTTTTAATTTCCACGAAATTGTGCCGTATGTCTCATAATTATTTAGAATTTATGGGCACATGAGCATGGGTTATAAGTTAACAAAGTGGGCTAAAATCATCCTAAGAGAGGCTTAAATTTTTGGCCCAAACTAGGAAAAAAAAGGAAGGAAAATGGCCAAACACATTCAACTAAATGGTTGGATTTTAACATGATGGCATATTGGTAAATATTGGGCTAGTTGGAGGTCATTTTTTTCCCTTAATTATTTCAGCCAAATTGGACCCTTTAATTGACATTAAATCAATCCATCTTTCCCGATTAGATTCGGCCAGCAAGCGGGAAAAGGGAAAAGAGGAAGAGACAAAATTTCTAGGAGAAAATAAGAAGGAAGAACTCAAGAATTAAATAGGTAAACCTTAAATAATCTCTTCCATCTCTTTTGAGCTTCCTTTTGCAACTCTTCTTGACCCAAAAATCAGTCTTCTTATGGTGTTCATGAAGGGGAGGTCGAAAATTTTGGTAAACAAGGAAGAAGAAATTACAAGAACATCAAATGTCAAGCTAAGGTTAGTGATTCTTGAACCTCCTTATAGTGGATTTGAGTTGGTGAATTGATTTGGGGTGGTACTTTCTAGTATTATTGAAATGTTGGAAACCCTAAATGTATGGGGAGTTGCTGCCCAAATTCTTATATGGGGTTAGAGTATGATTAAGGGTTCAAACAACACATTAGAAATGATTATAGACTAGATTACGGTGTTAAAATGGAAATTTGACATTTTATTTATTAAACAATGATTTTCGTCCAGCTGGATATACTAGTGTTTTGGGAATGGATTTTGGTGTTTTTAATGGTTTTAAAGTGTTTAGAATGAGATTTAGTATGAGATTGAACTTGGATCATAATTTTGGAAGCATAAATGGAAGCTTGAAGATTTATAGGGTGCTGTTTTCAGAATTTCCTGTGAAGTCATCTGGGTTTCTCATGATATTTGACCTAGTAAATGAATTTATAAAATTATAAAATTATACAGGGAGAAATTAGATATCTCAAGGATTAATTTTGTGTAAATTCATATTTTTCTGAATTTTGTGCTAAGAGAAATAAATGTTTCAAAATAGCCCCTGAAAAACTGGGAATTATTTCGGACAGCAGGGGTATTTTGGGCTATGGATGAATTCTGGACTTGGTCTGGCCCAAATGAGTTTTTTTTTTGAAAATAGACATGTTAAGGGTCATTTAGGATTTGGAATCAACCCAAAAGGAGTTTTCTAGATTTAATTATGAATTTTTGAAGATCAGTCACGGTTTGCTGGAAATTTGAGAATTTGGGCGAAAATTAAGGGAATATAAGCTCATATTAAATTCCTTGATAAGAAAAGGGATTTAGTGAAGGGTGAAGGTCCAATTTTACCAACGAACTATTATGGGAAGAGCATCTGACACAATAAACTAATTTGGGTACCTTAAACACTAAAAAACAATTAAAAGAGGGAAGCAAACACAATTCCGTTAGAGGTGAAGGTAACGGACGTCCAGGGAGAGTGAAGACGCTGATGTGGCATCTGAAACTGAACATGTGGCAAGATAATTTAACTCTGATTTTTTTCCCCTTTGCTTCATTCATTCGACGCAGAGAGCAGAAGACGAAGACGAAGAACCTGAAAGGGGGAAAAGGCGAGAGAGCACAAATCGACGTCGGAGGATCCGAAACTAAAGTGATTCTCATCCTCGGGGCAAGAAGCGGCGGAGGGTGGGGCTTCTTCGACAACCCAATCGTGAGGATGATTATGAACCTCCTAGAAGGTACTTGTTATCACGAAATGGTGGTTCGAGATGGACGGCATGGACTGAGGGCAACGCAGGTCGGAGGTTCTACGGATGCCCATACTACTACCAGGTAAGCAAGGTTAATCCGAGTTGGGGATTTTCAAGTTTGGGTATTATTCCAGTTTGGGAATTTGTTGCTTCCACACTCGATTCTGCTGATTGGTTTTCTGTGCAATTGACGGGAGGCTTAATTTAGTGTATTGTTTCATTAAGCAATAAGAGAAAAATTGGAATGAAATCCAGAACGATGATGGAAAAACATCGCTATTGATTTTTTCATGCGAGATTCATATGAAGAAAAATCTAATTGAGGAACAAAAAATTTGTTTCCACACAATTTCTCAAGTGTTATGCTTTATACTTTCATTATTCCCCTGCCTCGCAACAAATAAAAATTAGACCTCGCATGCGTTATGCTTTCATTATTCCCTTCTCTAACTTGCAAATATTGAGGTAGTATAAGCTTAAACAAATTGTCGGTATAGGTTATATACAAATATTGTGTGGGTTTTTTTCCTTGATTCAAGTGATAAATGTGTCATAAGTTGGCTATTGAAAATTGAGTTTTTGCATATGTAGGTTTGTAAAATTTTATCTCACGTATCATTTTCTCATATAGGATGGTGGGTGTGGATTCTTTGCTTGGCATGATGACGAATTCGGTGAGAGGGCAAATACTGTGATTAAAGAGCTATTGGACGACATTGACAGATTATATGATGAAAATTCTGTCCTTCGAAGAACAGGAGCTTGATGCAATACACACTGATTTGAGAAAGCTTAAACGCAGAGATGAGCTATATGGTGGAGAAGTTAGGAAGGGGGAAAGGAAATTTAAAGTAGCGATGTCATTGTTATTTGTAACATGGGTTTGGTTGTGTGTATTGTATTTGAAGATGTAGGTTTTTGTAAGAACTTTGTTTTGCTTAGGTTGATGCAAAAATGTATGTATTTTGTGTTGCTTAGGTTGATGAAAAAATGTATGTATTTTGTTTTGGTTAGGTTGATGCAAAAATGTCTCTATTTTGTAAGCTCATATTCCTAACCTTAGTTCATAGCAAACTTAGCCAAGTCTGGTGCTTTGTACAGTGAGTATGCAACAACAATTTATACAAAGCAACACACCATTATATTATGACAATATCTCATTACTTAACTATGGCTGAAAACTAGCAAAGCGATGCGTAAACAAAGGCGATAAGGTGCTGCATTAAGGATAAGGTGCTGCATTAACAAGTCTGGTGCTTTGGAAATAAAACGCACGCATATCCTTTGGAAATAAAACGCACGCACAGATAAGGTGCTGCATTAATGATTTGATAAAAAAAAATGCACAAGTGAAATCAAATGGTAATGAAATTTTTTCAACACAAACAATTATGCATCTACAATGACAAAGAAGATATATTTCATTTACACTGCAAAATATACAAGCAAGTATATACACTGATTCCAATTATGTTTGGATCGATATAAATACAAAGGGATCCTAATTCCTCAAAGGCAAAAAGTTGGTCATAGGACCAAACACAAAACAAGTTCAGTGTTGCTTGCTTTCAGGTTACATAAAGTTCGGTGATTTTACATATATCCCAAAAGAAATCACCCAACAAAAAGCTACCATCTAAAGAAGTCTACTTGGAGGAGCTAGGCATATTCCTGGACATAAGTTGATCGCTTTGGTGTTGTAGTTGTGACCTTCGCCTTGACATAATCTGTTGGTTTTGCATTCGAGTTGTAAGCCACTAATACTTGGCTGCCCGTTCCACCGCAATCCAGTGGTTGCACCAATCGGGCAGGCGAATCGCATGAGATGGGAAGTCAATCTTTTCGGAACCTTCGTGGGAGGATAATGTCGCATGTAGATCTTCCGATGTCTTTCTCGTTTGGTATTGCAAATCTTGTTTTAGGGTTGACATTGTCTTGAAAACTCTATGGGTGTACCCTCATCAATTACATTTTTAGAACTTAAGCCAGGCTATGGAAATTTAAAGCAAAAAAAAAAACAAAAGAAATCAGTATGTTAACCGAGTATGTTACAAAAAAAAATTAACAAGGAGAATGAAATATTCACATAAATCTCACATTGTAAACACTTCTACGATGTCTTCGTCCACCATTATTCCAAATCCATATTTCCGTACGAGTCCTTCGCTTGACTGTTTGCAAGGTTCCATTTGGTTCGTGGTTTGTGGTGTTCGTTGGGAAGGTGAGCATGAAGATTGTTGACTTGTAACACATGGATTAGGTGTTCGTCTCTTCCGTCCGGATGAGAATTGTTCGAGGTGGGGCCTGAAATAATACAAATCGGTCTAAGTCAAGTAATACAAATCGCCTAAGAATTCTCGTATAGACAGAAGTTTATTAGTAATGATCAACTAAGAAATATGATCAGTCAAGTAAAGCAACATGAAGTATAGACAGGGAAGTATAATACAATTCAGAAAGCAACATGAACAAAAATACATTGCCATTCAAGTAATACAAATCGATCTAATAATTACGTATAGACAGGAAGTTTATTAGCAACCAAGAAATATGATCATCCCTCTTTGCACGTGCTTCTATTGTGTCCCTCTTTCCTACGAAGATGCACTTCATAAGCTGTCCCTTTTTGCTTAATTTCTCTCGCACGCGGAGCCTGCGGATGCATTAAAATTAGATGCTGCACTTGTAGTGGCGTGGAGATATTGCGTCTTCTTTGTGCTTCTTCGGTCCTTTTCCTTCGCTTTGAGGTCTCGTCGGTAAGTTGCATACAAATTGGGGGTAGCATTGGAGGGTACTTGTGTGTTTCCCAAAATTGTTGTCCCCTTACTGGTTGGAATTTTGTTCTATAACTCGCAACAAATGTCTCCCTATGGTAATATCGTGAAATTTGACTAATGGGGTCCACCTTGGCATCATACATCGCACATATGGCATGTTGGCATGGGATTCCAGCTTAAATCCCATGCTCTACAAGTGCACATTTTCCTATCCAAATAGTGCGAGTGCCTATCATTCCCCTCAACCACCTCATAGCCATCATCACCATTAAAGAAAACCCTACAGTGTATAGCCAAGTACCTATTTGTCTCATACAAGTCAAGACATTTAGGGCTGTGGTTACCCTTCCATTTTCGAACAATATTATCACTACTAGCCCATTTTTCCATAAGCTTAAGCCTAATGCCATCAAACATCTTAATTACAGGGAAATACCGATACTCACATATCCACGCATTAAAACTCTCACTTACATTATTGTCTACAACCATAGAGAGGCATCTATTTGTAAAATACGCTCTTACCCATCCATTGACCGGTAACTTATCGCTCCAACACTCTTTGCCTTATTAACCTTCTCCATTGCCTTGAGGTTGTCATTAAATTTTTCCTTGTAGGTGCTCCAGGCGCAAGTGAAAAATTTCTTCTTCATCTCATGTCCCCTCCATTTTTTGCTCCAATTGGCATAAATATGCTTTGCACAAAGCCTATGTTTAGCCAACGGTAGTACGCCAGTGACAGCTTGTTGCAACCCCTGTGCATGTACCAAATAGTTAGCTTCTTTATGGGTACTGTTACTATCAAACAAAGGTGAACATAATTGATAGACATAATTATCACTTTACCTTTTGCATGTCAGACATAATTGTTACTTTACCACCTTCGTCAAGTTCAAGAGACACTCTAAGCCACTCTAAGAACCAAGTCCAATTAACATTAGTTTCCTTGTCGGTCAACCCAAAAGCAATTGGGTACATACTATCATTTGCATCTAACCCCACCTAGCCAACAAAATCCTCTAGCTTTACCTTTCAAAAAAGTACCATCAAGGCCAATAAATGGTCTACACCCTACTTTCCATCCAACCTAATACAAAGGCAACAAAGACAATGTAAATAGACCGAAATCACAAAGGTTTATGCATACAAACAGACCAATAGTTCGAAGCGAAAATAAGACCAAGTTACAAGAAAGTCATACCTTCGATGAATTAAAACACACGTACATTCTTCTAAAAACTCTCCTGCCTTGATCTAACGCTTCAGGACTTACATCAACACTTACATCGGATCCAGGATTTGACACCTTTAGCTCATTGCAGTAAGCTTCCAATTTGTTAAATTCATCTACAAAACTCCGATCCATATCTTGCATTATTCTCCGTTTGGCCCTCTTGCACTTATATTTGCTCACAAACAGTTTCAAGTCACGCTCAACCTCCTTCTTCATCTCACTTGTACTATATTGAGGATTGTCTTGGACTTTATCCTTGAAATGTTCAGCTAGCCATCTCACACTAGCTCTTGGATTCTTATAAACCCTAGCACACATATGTTCGTGAACAATTGTTTTCAAAATGTACCCAACTCCAAGGCTATCTCTAGATGCATACAACCTAAATGGTACTTCAAGTTGCAATAACCATCTTCTTCTCACTTCTAACTATTTTCACACAAACTCCATTGTCAATAGCATATTTATCAATAGCCCTCCTCAACTCAACCCTATCCAAGAATGTCATTCCCACCGTGAAATAGGGCATTCTTTCAGACCCATCCAACTGACTTAAGCTCAGCCTCTCTTCTACAGGCCCACCATAGTCTACATTTTCCTCTTCCTCATCACTAACTTCAACTTTCTTCATGTATTTCATAATCATCCTCTAAACCGTCTTCAATCTCGAAGATTCGACGGTGAATGTGCCATAAAGCCGTCATCATCAATGTCGGAATCATCATCCCCTAGCTCACCAACATTTTGGTTCAATGGAGTGTCTTCTAAACTGCCCATGTCATTTAAGTCACCTGAATCATCTACCTCACCCAATTCTTCTATATAATCACCATCAAGCTCATTTTCTCCCTGACCCGACCTTATGTAAAAGGTTCTAACAGTTTCTTCCTCAACAGAAACAACCTCACTTACCTTCCTCAGCTTACTCAAGTAGTTACAATCATCTACCTCATCGTTCCCTCTCAACACAGGTCCCGTGTCCTCTTCTGAATGAGCTACACCTTTGCCTTTATCCGCCATTAACGCTGCAACAAGCTAATCACACAAAAAGAAAAGTTAAACCCCACAAAAAAATAAAAAGTCATGATTCGAACCCGAAAAATATTTAAGCACTTCTAGTATAACCCTTTACAAAAGTTTGATCCAGCCCAATGCATTTACATGATATCAAAATAGGTAAGTGTACATTGGAAAAATATATATATTTTTTTATCTCAAAACAACTATTCTTAAATTACAGTTATAAGAATGCATAAAATATTGTGACAAGGCTGTAGAAAGTGGAAACGAATTGAGATCCTAGGGTAATATTACACCGAGTCTTTAAGAAGGAACCCTAAGGATCCTAGGGTAATATTACTTATAAAATGGAGCTCAGAGTTGCAATTTAAGCAAATGCTGAAACTAATATGTATTTAATTGTCCTATCTTCTTCAAACTTACATTAACAGAGCTGCATGCTACACAAAACTGATATGTATTTAATTATATGACGAAATGTATGTGTGGTTGTTTTCACAATTCAAAGCTCTAATTGATATCCCCTGTGCCCACACACACGTGCTACTAGCTAGCTAGCAGCCTATACATAACTATGAACTTGCATTTATCAAACCCACTACTCTCTCTCTATTTCTGTGATAGCTATATAAATAGAAAGAAAAAAACTTTCATCTACTTCGACAAGTACTTCATTCTTCTGCATCCCAAATACATAAATTAATTAAAACTTGCCAAATCACCTATGGCTATATAATATATATATTCCTCATTCTCTCATATCTCGAACTCTTCTCTCATTGATACCCCTACGTAGACATTGAAAAAACTCTCACACAAACATCATCATCATGCCCCATGTGAGCTCTCTGACCAAATCTGTGAGCTACACTTAACATATATTTTTATATATATAAACTCTCAAAATCATCATATCACACCCTCTAACCCCAATAACTTTCCATCTTCTTCATTAATCACTCTTTCTCCAAAAGAATAATAACCAGAGGACACCAGTGCATGATTTATTAACACAACATAATGAACAAATAACCCCATTTATTGTCGAAAATCGTTTGTTACCTGTGAAGAACTTGCAGCTCCCTAAACCCTAGCGCGAGTGTCGATAATGAAGTACCATGCGCGATTGGTTTACTTGCCTTTTCCCCATTTCGGAGAATCACTCATAGTTCTTCATCTTCGATTTGTGCTTTTCTCGCCTTTTCCCCCTTCCCGCTTCGTCTTCGTCTTCTCGCTCTGCGTCGAATGAATGAAGCAAAGGGGAAAAAAATCAGAGTTAAATCATCTTGCCACATGTTCAGTTTCAGATGCCACATCAGCATCTTCACTCTCCCTGGACGTCCGTTACCTTCACCTCTAACGGAATTGTGTTTGCTTCCCTCTTTTAATTGTTTTTTAGTGTTTAAGGTACCCAAATTAGTTTATTGTGTCAGATGCTCTTCCCATAATAGTTCGTTGGTAAAATTGGACCTTCACCCTTTAGTGAATATGGACACATTAATTGGGCTTATTTTAAATTATCAAAGGAATATTTATTGAAAAGAATTTAATTATATCTACATTTTATTATTTTAGGGATAATTGTGATATTTTGCACCGGGAATGTTATTTTTAACTATAGTCGACTGCCAAGTAGTAACCTTAATCCTCATATACTCTGTGTGACTTGTGTATGTATGTTTTACCATGTATATAGCATACATTTAGTTATCATTTATTTCCAAGCGCTATGGAACCGGAACATGCTGTGTGCATAAAGGGCTTTGTTGTGTTCTGTGCCCGGTGGGTCTGTGCTGTGTGCTATTAGGACTGCTAGTTCCGGATTTGGTTGTGTGCCTTGATACTGAATGTTATGTGGTATTTGTTTAATTATGGTTTTTCTTACATGCATTATTTATACATTTTATATGAGATTAACGGTTACTCTGGGATTCAAATTTTGAATCCCAGCCCCTTTTAAGCCATCTGGCAGTTCATCTAGAGTGGAGCAAGGAGACAGAGGTAAAGCTCTGGAGCAGGGTTAGTGTGTTGATGGATGATGATGATTTTCTTTTGGTTTCTTTTGGGAATTTATTTTGATTATCAGATGACTGTAGATCATTATTTTGGCCTGTCTAGGCACTATTATCCGGATGACTGTATATTTTGATTCCTCCGAGGAAGAATTTATCTTCCCGTATTTTTATCAATATATTATTGTCCAAACCGATGTGTGCTCTGCTGCTTATCCTCTGATGTGTGACGTGAATTAACCTAGGAAAAGTTGGAATTAAAATTGAATTAAACTAAAGGATTACACTACCCGCCACCCGAAAGGGCGAGGCTGGTAGGTGTGTAACAGTTTTATCCACGTACAACAGCCTCAAGAAATAGAGAAATAAGAAGGGATTGACCAAGGAAAATTGTAGGATGAAGTACCCGGAGATGCAAAACCATGGAGCAAGGAGGAGGGGAGGACCGGTAGTGCGCCGAAAAGGAGGAGGAAAGGGCCGGTGGTTCACGATGCCGAAATAGGGGACAAAAGATTGGCAGACCGAGGCAGAGGACTATATGAGGTCGATGGCGGTTGTTGAGGAACGGACTCGCGGCGGCCTGAGGGAGAAGAAGCGCACGATCGACGGCGGATCTGAGGCGTACCGAGGGAGAGAAAGAGGAGGACAAATTTGAGGTAGTCAAAGTGCCGGACTTGAAGCAGATCTGAGGTGTACCAGACAAAAGTCGCGGGTTAAGGTTAAGAAGATGACTTTTGCGGGGGAGCAAAATTTCCCTCGCAAAATTAAGTAATTTTGTGAGGGAAAAGAAATTCCACCGCAAAATCAAGCCTTTTTGCGGTGGAACAATTGTTCCCTCGCAAAATTAAGTAATTTTGCGAGGGAAAATAGGTTCCCCGCAAAATCAAGCCTTTTTGTGGCGGAACAATTGTTCCCTCACAAAAATTCTGGATTTGTGAGGGACGGAAAAATTGTCCCTTGCAAATTCCGCCGCAAAATTTGCATTTTCTAGTAGTGAATTAATTTTTTTAAAAAAATGATATTGTGAATCAAATTGACATAAGGGAGGGTCTGTTGGATGTTTTAGCAGATAATAGTGAGGCGACCAAAATCGCTTTTGAGGAACAGGATTGGGCGAAAATTCTCCAGAATTGGTGAGTATACCCAAATGGGTAACAGACAGGAGGTTCTATGGGAGTTGGGGATGAATTCACATTGTCAGAGATGGTGGAGATGAGTGACGCTAAAGATTTATGGGTAGTGGTGGAAGAAGAAGTCGAAGGATAATAAGCCAAGGAAGAGAGGGATTGAGGGTATCATGTGTCTTTTTAGGGCAAATGACACTTTTCGAGACATGCAATGGGGTGGTAATGAATATTTACAGGGGTGGGGTATGAATGTGGATTACCATATTTTTGGTAATCATCATTAATGTAACACCCCAAGTTTCGTAACATAAATCGTGCTAGTGACACGTGGTTTTATAAAAAATTTCAGAGTGATGGGGTATTACAGCTTAGCGTTTTGCGGAAACGAAGAGCATGTACTAAAAATTTGAACAACAAATAACTGATACAAAAATACTCAGACATATGATGATGCCTGACGTATACTGATATAATATAAATTTCCTGAAGGATTTGTTCATGTGATACAGTAATACAAAACTTATAATTACAGTTCCTCTGTGTAACTATACCCTGTGCATCAAGCCTTGGGTAGACTGGGGCATAGAACCTAACTCGCTTAAATCATCCCATTTGGCCAAGCCGGGTAGGTCTAGTGGGAGTCTCACCGTGCTAGGGTGACCGATTGACCGAACCACATAGACGACCCTTCTAGTTTAAGCACCAAATGATATGAAGTAACTTTATTAGATTCATGCCATAAGGTAGGTTCTCGTTGACTTTCTTCCCGCATTTCCTTTGACCGGTGCCTTCTCCCGCTCCGTCTTCACGACGTCTATCTATGACTCCATCCCCTGGTGCCTCCTCCGGTTCATTACTCGAATCCTGTCTAATCATGCAGATTGAGGTCCAATACCCATCGGACCTCAGGTAACGGTTAACCTCATGCTTATGTAAACAATATATGTATGACAGGTATTCATGACATCTTTACAAAAATCACTATAAAAGCCCATAACAGATGTAGGAAATACATATATGTATGTATATAAGGCAATAACAATACACAGCCCCTCGCAGTATGTTTGTTACCCCAGTCTGCACACTCTCCGGTGCCACGATAGCATGTCGTGTCCATAGCGCTAAGGAAAACTTTAAACGATGTTATCAAGACCATAACCCGTGTATTCATGATTGCATTTAAAAATAATTGAGACAGCGTCTCAGTACAAGAACACATCAATCATAATAAGCATAACAATAACCATGAGAATTAGTGTTACAGTACGCCGCGAACGTACCTTCGTTGACAGTCCTTCCGGTATGTTTCACGAAAAACGGTAATTTTAACAGCGGCCCAACAGCGGTATAACAGCAGTACGACAGCGGTTCGACTACAGATATCCTATAAATATTATAGCGCATTTATCAATATTTATCATTATAACGAGCATTTTAGGTACAAATTACCATTTTGCCCCTAACCCCCTAATCGGCGGAATTTCGCCAGAGCTTCGCTACTTTGACCCTATCTCTCCAGAATTTTGACATATCTCTTTTCCCAGCATATTTTCGAAATAAATACCATATCTACCCCTACATATGATATCTAGACTATCTGGGAAATTTGAAGATAAATCGAACACTTCTACCGAATAAAACACCGAAGCTTAAGACTAGGGACCGAAAAACTTACCCAGGGCTCCGCCAGACTTTCTCCGGGCTCTTCCTTCTCTCTAACCTCTCTCTAAGGCACGGTTTTGGTGTGAAGAAAGTGAAGGGGGAAGAGTACTATTTATAGAAGAAATCTGTGACACTATTCATGCCTTTATCAGATCAGTTTTCGACCGTTGGATCGCATTTTGACACATGGCATCATCCCCACCCTTCCCTTGCCTTGGCCGACCTCCTTGCACTATTCCCAAGGAAAATTGATGTCATGCATGACATCACCCCTCTTGCTTTATGAGCCGGTACCGATAAAGTTCCTAGTTCGGTGTCCGAAACGCGCAATCTCGGAGAATCTCAAAAATCCGATAGCAAGGCACTGAAGTTTTATTCTTTCTCTTTAAAACTACTTGGGTTAACTAAATTTTTGATCTCGTTACTGGTATTCCGTAGTCTGCTGAAGATTTTCGGATAAACGCTGTCGGTTACGGAAACGACTTCTGATAGAACCAGCTTTTGGACAAAAATTCATTGGTTCGAATATGTTCTGACCTAAGAAACCTAATCTCTGGTTTGTCACAACAATTAGTTTTTCTATTGGTTCTCATTTGCACTATCTGCCCTTTTCTTTATTTATCCTGTATCTTAATGACTCATTCGGTCTCAGAAATTACTTCGGAGATAGTCCATTCCGAGGTAGAATTTCACCGGTTTATAAAAAGTTCAGATGTCTTAGACTAAATCCCTATGTTTTGGTGTAAGATTTAATTTCTATCCATTCTCAAATGTCTTGTTGGCTCCTTACCGATTATATTATTATTATATTACAAATATCTAGATATTTTATTTTTTTATTTTTATTTTTTATTTATTTTTCTAAGCATAAAATATTTTATTATTGTTTTATTATTTATTTAATTAATAATTTCGAATTTCTCCCCTTAAATTAATTATTTACTAATTAATTTACTTATATCATAATCTAAACAATTAGCCACTAATTACTTAATTAGCCATTTACTAATTGTTGATAATTTTTATAATTAGGATTAATTATTATCTCACAACTATTTTACTTACATTGGTATTTTATATCCCATGTAA
Source organism: Acacia melanoxylon (assembly GCA_019022615.1). Taxonomy (NCBI): domain Eukaryota; kingdom Viridiplantae; phylum Streptophyta; class Magnoliopsida; order Fabales; family Fabaceae; genus Acacia; species Acacia melanoxylon. Next base: position 8,438,272 of record JAFJYJ010000020.1, on the reverse strand, counting down.
AATATTAAAAATCATGGGGCCAAAAAGTGCTTTTAATATTATTATATTTATGCATCTTTATTTTCCGGGGTAATAATCCCAAAAATTCCTAAAATCAAAGATAGCACACTTCCTAAGTTTTTGTCAATAATTGAGGTCATATAGTATTTATCATAATATTTTCAGTCTATTTTTATACTTTAAAAATGTATTTTTAACTCTTTGGCGACTTATCTCTTCAACTTTTAATAATAGTATTCTAAAAGGTCAATTATACTCTGTATTTTGAGACCACATATTCACCTATTTTAAATAGGTAATATTGACTCAAAAGAATTATTGAAGGAATTTTATTTATATAATAATTATCCGGGTATTAAACATCCGGGTATTACAATTAACATGGCAAATCTTATTATCATACCAAAGAGCAACCAAACATCTGTCCCTTGGTAATGCCATTACCATTGCAGACCTGCAATGGGGTTGAACCAAACAACTCCTAAAGCCTAAACATATACAATGTGTAAATTTAAAATAGGCTCAAAGCCTATATTAAATTAATATAAAACTTAATTTAATTACAGATTATTATATAACAAAATTGTAGATTGGTCCTTTAAAGAAAAAGTCTGATCTATTTAAAGCAGACCATTAAATAGGTCTGAAGTTCGACCTCTATATTAAATTGGCTAAGCCGTTGGCCCATGTTAGAAGCCTAGTATATTTCTACCTCTACGAGTGTTCTCCTATCATGTTTGAGACATAATCAAGTATTAAATATGAGTACATCTCTTAATAAGGATTCAAACATTGATTTGTCACTTTGTGAGGAGCTATTCCCTCCGCTAGATAGGCTTGTCTCTTTACTACCACTTTTGATCTTATTATAATTCCCTTTGACTAATTCTCACAAATTAAAGAATTACAGTTAAGTCATTAAATGTGTCTTAAATTAAAAAAATCTTTCAAATTTACCCTTATTAAAAAAAAATTATTTATCTACTTGTACCAATCATTCTCGCCTCTCACCCCTCTCTCTTATTTCAATGAGTATTAAATAAGAGTAAAATTAAAAAATAATCATTTTTAACATAGGTAGACTTATATTTAGAACAAAAAAATTTCTTCCACAATAGTCTTATAATAAAGACAAGAGTGATTCATTATTTTTAGCATTTTCTTGTCTTGTGGTTACTATCAATAAATTAAAGGAATTATATTTTGGAAGAAAATTTCTTCTACAACAGTCTTATAATAAGGACAAGAGTGATATATTATTTTAGCATTTTCTTGTCTCACGGTTATTATCATTAAATTAAAGGACTGAGAGAAAATAAAGAAAATTCTTGATATATATTTATTGGTTAAATAGGTATAATTTCATAATGTAATTGTAAGTATCAAATATATCCCTCTAAACCTCCTAGCCATTTAGCTATTGGTCCACATAAACATTCACATGGCGATTTCAACAACAGCTATTGGTCCATGTAAACATCCCAACAATAAATGAGTCTACGCAATAGCTGGATTCCAATGACGTAAAAGTCTTCTCTATGTGGATTCTCATTGGTTTTCAAATTCCATTTCCCAAGCTGCAATTACTAATCACTTTCACTTGACTATCTTCCACTATAAGGGCCACTGTGATCTCTCTGAAGGTCTTTTCAACTATAAGGGCTAGGTTGTTGATGAGTTTCGTGCCAAGCTTCAACGTCTTTGTACCGTCGAAGATGTCAGTAGGGAATTGTCATCTACTGCTTAATTGGACATGAACGAACAGATCCCAAATTTTAACATTGCATCTTTTTGTTAATGGACATGTCAACAATATGTTATTTCAATCACCTTAATTTAGTATAAGTTTTTGCAATCATGTACTGGCCTCGCTAGTAGCAAGTATCATGTTATAGATGGATCACATTTCAAAGTTGAAGTTATGTAATGTTCGTCGGACCTACTTTTGGAACAAGTATTTTCAATGAAATATGACTCTTTTATATTACATTTTGTTTCATAATGTCACCCTTTTTTAGCATTTCTCTTTTATATCAGTTTAGACAGTCTAATCCCAGGCTGTTATGGGGTTTTAAATCAGTAAAAATCCATCTTAGATCTATGAAGACAAAAAGGAGATCAATGAAACTTTGACAAGTATTTTCAATGAAATATGACTCTTTTATATTATTAAATTCATTTGTAGTACAATCTATGTTAGATCTATTAAGACAACATTTTGCACAAATTTTCTACCTCCATGTAATCTTAATGTTATTCCAGTAGACGTTGAAATGCACTTGTCGTTGACATGTGTCATGTCATTTTAGTACTCAGTGGACCTATAAATGCAATTATCATTCAAGCCCAAACATTATTTTGATTAGTTTTGGTGTGTGTGTGTATATATATATATATATTTTTTCATTTTAGCATTCATTTAGTTTTTTGACTTTCTTTTCTTTCTATTGTTTTTTTCCATTTTAATCGACTGTTAATTAAACTTTTTAATGTTGCATGCCACTTTGTAAGTTCAAGATATTAATTTCATTATGTTGTAAGCTGGACTAAGGTCTTTTATATTTTATTAGCTTTGGTAGCTCATGAGGTCATTTTTTTCAATAATGAATTTATTGAAAGTAATGAAACACGTTAATTTGTGGGCATAGAGAAATGCAACTGTTATGACAAGTAGTAAAGCTTCTCACGACAAAAAAAGGAAAATGCTAAAAGATGTTGTGTAACTAATTATATGAATTCATACATCAATTAAATACCTTAATATATGAATTACCCATTCATCTTAGGTAATTTTGTTGTTAAGATCATTTTCACTGGTTAATCAACATTTAAATATATTAGCAAATGCTACTTCTATAAGGTCTTAGTAGGCACATCTCAAGAAACGGGTATACAGCCTTACCAGTTACCACTAAGGATTATAACCCTACATTTTCAAGACCTATTAGGCTATTATACACATTTACTTCTGCGTTAAAACTATTGCAATATATATATTATCGTTGAACTATTAAATATGTGTCTAACTTATTAATGGCCAGGTTGAAATATTGGGAGAGGGCATTTATGTATTCGATCGGAAGCAAATAGGGTTGGTAATTGTCAATCCAAAGCTTTACATTTTTGGTTGACAGTTTTGCTTTAGTAGGCATTATGTTTCTACTTTTAAAGCATGTTCCAACATGCATGCATGAATTGACCCATTTGTGAGACGGGGTTATTATGGTATTGTCCTCCCACCTGACTTCACTCACCATTAATACAGTTACAAAGATTTGTTTAGTCTCACTAGAAACAGGCTTCAATTGGTCATTATAGTAAATTGTTCATCTTACCAGAAACCTCATCTCATTGGTTGACATCAACGATGACCATGTGTTGTATCTACAGGTAGGCATGGAGAAATTGAGCATATAGGGTTATTTGTACCCCGAATAACACAATCACGTTGTGCAGGTTGCTGCTTCATTGTCTTCCAAGTATCTGAGCAACTCATTTATTGCTAGCCGTAATCTAGATCCGTTTTACACCAGAAATGTAACATCCCATTTCCAAAAGCAGTATATTTTTTTTTATCAGAGTAGAGCATCGGAGCAATTGAGTAACTGATACATTTATTCAAATTGCCGTAAGTCTGGTTGATTTACAGAAGCGGTACATTGACCGAGAGTTTTCAAAATGAATAACAACAGAAGAAAGTCTTCAGGGTCTCCGTGCGGCTCGCGCTTTTCTCCTCGGTTCTCGGTTCTCCTGAACCTGACGCTATGATAAGAGCTGAGATCCAATTGCAATTTGGATCTCAGGTAACGGTTAACCTCATGCTTAAATACGACTACATATACACGACAACAAAGAATCAATACAACAGTCCACAACGGATGTATGATTAAAAACACATAACCACGTATACAAGATAATAACCACGTATGTAACATAACCTCGTATGATACAACAATAATAACCTCGTATGTGACATAACCTCGTATGTACCATACCGTGTATATAACATAACCTCGTACACTACTACACAACAATCATATACAATCATATAATAAACATTAGAGCTAGTGTTACAGTACGCGAACGTACAACATACAACATAACAACTATACACACACAATACACATAGCACATACATGCATAACATAAACATCAGCGTTAGTGTTACAGTACGCGAACGTACCTTCGTTGAAGGTAAACGGTACTTTTACGGAAAACGGTACTTTTTGACAGCAGTAAAAACAGCGGCGTGACGGCGGCACAACATCGGCTCGACAGCGGTTCGATTATCTCAGATATCCTATAAGGATAATATTTATCAATTTCTAGCAGCATAACAGGCATTTTAGGTACAAATTACCATGTTGCCTCTGAACCCCTAATCGGCGGAATTTTGCCAGAGCTTCGCTGTTTTCGCTCCATCTCTCCGGAATTTTGACAGATCTTTTCCCTCATCATATTTTCGAAATATATATCATATTTACCCCTAAATATGATATCTAGACTATCTTGAAAATTTAAAGATAAATCTAGCACTTCTACTATATTTACCGAAAGAAACTACCGAAACTAAAGACCAGGGACCGAAGAACTTACCCAGGGTCCGGCTAGAACTTCTCCGGGCTCCTCCTTCTCTCTAACTTCTCTCTAACTTGCGGTTTTGGGGTGGGAGAAATGAGAGGAGAAGGCTTGCTATTTATAGAAGAAAATGGGTTACTATTCATGCTTTATCAGATCGTTTTTCGGCCGTTGGATCGCACTTTGACACGTGGCTTCATCTTGGCCATACACCTCTTGTGCTGACATCATCCTTCTAGAAGAGGATGATGTCATGCATGATGTCATGCATGCTGACTTACCGATAAAGTTCCCTGATCGGTGTCCTAATCGAGTAATCTTGACGAAACTCAAAAATACAGTAGCACTGCGCTGAAGGTAGATTCTTCCTCTGTAGGAATATCTGAGTTAATGAAATTTATGATTCCATTAAGGGTATTCCGTTATCTGCTGAACATTTTAGGACAGACGCCCTCCGTTACGGAATTAAATTCCGAAAGCACTAGCGTCTAGACAAAAATCCACTGGTTTAAAATACGTTCTGACTCAAGACACTAGATTCCTAATTCACGGCAACTACTTGTTTCTGTATTGCCTCTTTTTTCCCTATCTACATTTTCTCTCTCCTACCCTGTGTCTTAGATACCCCGTTGGTTTCAGAACTGACCTCGGAGACAGGTCACTCCGGGATAAAATTCCACTGGTTTATAAAAAGTCCAGATGACTTAGACTATATCCGTATATTTTGGTGTAGGATTTCATTTCTATCCATTCTCAAATGTCCTTGTTGGCTCTTTACCGGATATATTATTATTTTATTCAAAATATCTAGATATTTATTTTTTTCTTTTATTTTTTATTTATTTTTCTAAGCATAAAATATTTTATTAATATTTTATTATTTATTTATTATTTATTTAATTATTAATTTTGAATTTCTCCCTTAAATTAATTATTTAATAATTAATTTACTTATATCATAATCTAAACAATTAGCCACTAATTACTTAATTAGCCACTTACTAATTGTTGATAATTTTCATAATTAGGATTAATTATTATCTCACAACTATTTGACTTACATTGGTATTTTATGTCCCATGTAAAATATTAAAAATACTAGGGCCATAAAGTGCTTTTAATAATATTATATTTATGCTTCTCTATTTCTCAAGGAAATAATCCCAAAAATTCCTAAAATTAGAGACAACATACTTCCTAAGTTTTTGTCAAGATTTGTTGCCATATGATATTTATCATAATATTTTCGGCCATTTTATGCCCCATAAATGCATTTTAGGGATTTTAGCTCTTTATTCACCCTAATTTCAATAGAAATTACCTTAGAAAATAAGGTAATTATTTACTTATTATTTGAGACCACATATTCACCTATTTCCAATAGGTAATATGTACTAAAATATAATATTCCAGATAAATAATTATCCGGGTATTACAAGAAACGTACTTCAAGTGCTTCCCAGGCGTCCCATTTTTTTGCCTAAAAACAATGAATTGAACAATGCTTGTATTATTGTTCAAAAAAAAAAAACAATGCTTGTATTCAAATAGGATAGTATCAACTCTCCGCATGAATGTCATTATGAATAATTAACAGCAAAAATCAAGGCGTATCTAAATTAGTCGTATTGTGTTTAACTATCTCACTATTTTGTCATAATACCTACTTATTAATCATGGTCGTATTGCCTTCATGCATTCAAAAAGTAGATGTCGAAGAAGGATCTCATCAAGAGTGTTGACGATAGCAAAAGATACATGGTCGGTGCATGCAAAGGTCTTGAGGAAGTGGCATGGGTTGTATGAAGGAAGACAGCTCCTTATGCCATATGGAAGTTTGGGATGCTTTCGATGGATGAGGAGGTTTACTATTCATTATACATCCACTCTTTACTTCTACATTTTGCTAATACCATTATTAAAGGTAATTTTTATCTCATCCTACAGTCTATTGTTGAAAATACTTCAATTTCGATTCTATTAATCTCACAGATAATGTAATTGGGAGCTTTGAAGATTTGTACGATATTGAATTCCTCAATTCTATAAGGAGTTCAGGGATACCACGTCACAAGCTTGTCCTTAAAGGTCAACATGCCAATTATGTTAAACATTGATCAAGCAGTGGGTTTGTGCAATGGAACTAGGTTGCGAATAATACAACTTGGCAAAAACATCATAAAGGCGAAAGCATTGAATGAAATCAGTGTTGGTGAGAAGATTCTAATTCACCGTATGGACATGAATCCTTTGGAAACGAAGCTACCTTTCAACATGACGGAGGTATTTTCCAATCATTATTTCATTCACAATGACAATAAACAAAAGTCAAGATCAATCAATTACCAACGTCGAACTGTACTTGCCAAGCCCGGTTTTCTCACATGATCAACTGTACATGGCATTGTCAAGAGTCAAGAGCTTCAATGGTTTGAAGATATTAATTTTGGATGAAAGGAAGAGATGTACCAATGAGACAACCATTGTAATATATAGAGAGGTGACGTTATAGATCTTAAGTGTTACGTGTTAATTAGTTGAATGCTCAAACAAGGATGAGTGATAATTGAAAATTTGAAATATAGATCTTAATCAGCAATCAAATGTTGTTAATATTTTCAAATATAGATTGGTGACATTATAGATCTTAATGGGTTGAATGCTCAAACAAGGATAAGGAAAAAAATTCAAATATAGATTTGTAATATATAAAGAGAGGTGACGTTATAGATCTTAAATTTTCAATGTCGGACTGTACCTGCCAACCAAATGTTGTTAATATTTGAAAATTTGAAATCAATAATCAATCAATTAAAATGCAAGAGAGGATGAGTGATAATTGGTAGATATCATTTTAGAATACACTTTGGATTTTCAATTACAACTTTAAGAAAATATCGTGAGTTATTATGAAGATACACTATTTAAAATCATCAATATTTATTTAACATGACAATATAACATTCGATATGAAAGGTTTTGAGGAAAATATAACATGACAATATAGAGACTAAGGGCAAAAAATATAACATAACAATATAGAGGCTCTACAAATATCTATTTGATTGGTCAGTATTTGAATTTGAAAATTTTGAAGTTTTCTCCTCTCCTTCTTAAGGTTTGATTTTATTTTCCTTTTTTCTGTTCTTTTTACTTCTTGAGGCCTATCAATTGTTTCTTTTTCTCTACTTTTTTTTTCTTCTTTTGATACGGCTACATTAATACATCTTCTCTTTTCAAGGTATTCTAAATTCCTATGCCCATTCTCTATTTTTTTTTTCTGATTTTAAATTTAAATTCTGCATTTTTTAATCCAGATTAAAAATTCAAATTTAAATATAAATTCTGAATGGATATTTATCACTCAGCCTCTTCCTCATATTTGTCATTCTCTCTCTCCGGCATTATCTTTTCTCTACTCTCCCGTAGCAAGCACCACATTCGTGCCTCTTCTTCCTTAAGGCCAAAATCACACTGAGATAATGACTCGTCTTTGCCTATATATGGGACTCAATCACTCAAAAAAAGAGTTGGGTCTTACTTATCCCTTTGAAAGCTTATAACATTTGTTGTTAATCTTTTCTTTCTTAAAAATAAATTTGTGTCTGTGTTTTTCATACTTTTGGACGACCCTTTTGCATCTTCAATTTTTGGGATAAACATTTTTAACTATTTTCCTTTTTTTCATAAAAAAGCACTACTTAAGATTTGTATCTCCTAATAGTTTGTGATAATTCTTGGATTTATGGGGAAAAATCTCACAATTCATAATCATACCTTCCAATTTAGAAATCATTTAATTCAGTAATTAAAAAGGAAAAAAATTTAAAAAAATACATCATTTATTTACAGGATAAATTCCATTTTGCCATGAAAGTTTAGCTTAAGGAGTACTGGTCACCTGGAAGTTTTTTTGATCTCATTTTTGTCTCAGAAGTTAACAAAACGGAGCAATTTTGCCCCGAAAGTTTTTTGTAGGAGCAATTGTGCCCGTGGAAGTTAACAAATTGGAGCAACAATTTAACGGTCAAGATTAAAGAAAGGGCAAGATTGCTATATTTTTAAACTTTGGGGGCAATTTTTATCCAAAAAAAAACTTACGGGTGACCAGTGCTCCTTAGGTTAAACTTCCATGGCAAAAATGATATTTATCCCTTTATTTACTTACAAACTAATTTACTTAAGATCTAATAATTGACTTGATTGCATACACAATTGTATACCTAATTTCTTGGTGAGTGTTTTCCCCTCTCTTTCAATAATTGATTTTCTAGAAATTACATTGTCATTAATGAAGGTGGAATATCACCTAGAGGGGGGTAAATAGGTGATTACAAAAATTCTTTCGCGGTATGATTGGTAATCGATGAAAGCAGTAGAGAAGTAAATAGAGATGACACAGAGAAATTATACTGGTTCGGTCTAACTCCTTGACCTACGTCCGCACCCGACACTTCGGGATTTCCACTATCTCACAAATACAATTACACACTCTGTAACTCAGGATGATCCTTTCTCCCTAGGACTCACTCCCCCTTACAAGTTGTAATCGTACATCCGCACTCAAGATACCACTACCTTGAGTTTTTGATCGAATTGTAAAACAAGTAATGAAACTCTCTCTCACAGAGTAGATAAAAGATTAACACTGAAGCTCGGTTGTATCCGAAGATATAAACAGAATACAATATGAACAATTTGAAACTTTATCTTTGTATGCGCTAGTTCGTTCTTGTCGAATTCAATCCTTCGTGTATTTGTACTGATTGAAGTTTGAAGACCGTTGAAGGATTTGAGTGTGTCCGTTAATAGAGCACTCGCGCCTTCTCCTTGCCCATAATCAAATGTCTCCTTAGTTGGGTCATCTTTGCAGTTGTCATACACGTGACCTTGGATGAAGAGAAGCTTTTAAAGATGCTTTATGGTTATGGGTCATTTGAATTATGTCGGCTCTGTTTCTCCACACTTTCGGTGCGCCAAGCTTGTCATAATTTGAACCTAGATTAGATGTCTGAAAAACACTCACAAAGATGATTAGTAATATCATAGATAACATTGAATAAGATTTAAGAAGATATAATTATGTAATCAAATTATTAGAGGTGAGTTTCAGATGGATTCTGTTTGCTGTCATATAATACTCGAGTAGTCATTCTTGGTATACTCGAGTATTCATGTAGAATCACAAGGCATAAGGTTGTTCTTTGCTGATACTCGCATGTCTCAATTACTATACCCGAGTATCTTGAAAGTGGAGCTAAATCACCAAGAGGGGGGGTGAATTGGGGATTTTAAAAATCTTTTCAGAATAGCTCTGTTTTTGAACACTAAAACAGAGATGAGCTAAGATGAGAGTAGAAGAGCAAGACACAAGGATTTATACTGGTTCGGTCCAATCTCTTGACCTACGTCCAGTCCCCAGACTCTCTGGGTTTTTCACTATTTCAAAAGATTACACACTCGTACTCAAGAGTAATGCTCTCACTAGAACTTACTCCCCTTACAAGTTGTAATCAATGAACCCAATCACCAAGTCCCCGCACTTGTGATTCCTTACAATAAATGCTTTACAAGAATGAAACTCTCTCTAAGAGTGTATTATGATAAACACCGAAGCTTTGTATCAAAAGTCACTTTCACACGTAAGAACTAGAGAGTAGTTGAGAGCTTTGAATGATTTTCGTTTTTCAGCAGATGTGTTGTTTGGGAAACTTGAATGCTGCTCTATTTATGCTCATAGATCATTTAATGACCGTTGCCAACTTCATATATCCGTTGAGGGATTATTCTAGCTGTTGGAGGCAATTCGGGCTTTCTCTCACTAGTCTTCATTTAATCCAAATTTGTGTAGGAGGTCGAGTTGATTTGAGACAAATCAATCCGTTGGTGTAGCGTGTGGAAGTGGAGAACATTCTTTAATGCTTTGCAAGCGTGTACAGATGGATTACCAGAAGTATGCAACTTTTCTGGTTGAAGCATTTAATGTTCTGACATGCTTTTTGCTTCTCCACTAAATGTTCATTTAATCTTGTTTAAGCAAGCTGAAACTTACTAACAAAGTGGTTAAACATAGCAGGGAATATGCAAGAATGATAATAGAAAGTATTAGGATCAATCAAGAAGGATACACAGATTCGCGATTTGAATTTTAAACTCTGTAATGAAAACTCGAGTTTTGATTTCAAAACTCGAGTTTTGGACTTTGATGAGTAAAATTGATTTAAGTCCAAAACATCAAAACTGGAGGTTTATTTGCAAAACTGGAGGTTTTCAAAACGTTGAAGTGTATCAAACTTTCTGTCTGGCCAAAACTCGATTTTGATATCAAAACTCGAGTTTTCATTTAAACATGAAAACTTGGGTAAATTTGCGCCAAGACAAAACTGGAGGTTTTAGAAGAAACCGCGCTTTTCAAGACTCGAAAAATTCAAAGACTTTCGTCAAATCAAAACTCGAGTTTTGAAATCAAAACTCGAGTTTTCACTTTACTATGAAAACATTGTTAAAAACCAAAACTGGAGTTTTCATGGAAAACTGGAGGTTTTGGAAGCTGAGAAAATCCAAGAACTTTCTGTCTGATCAAAACTCGAGTTTTGAAATAAAAACTCGAGTTTTCACTCTACTGTGAAAACATTGTCCAAAACCAAAACTGGAGTTTTCTTGAGAAACTGGAGGTTTTGAAAATGTGCCAAAGACCGAAAGACTTTACGCAACTCAAAACTCGAGTTTTCAAACTTGTTGGTGAAAAAAACTTGGAATATTTCAAGTTAATTTGAAAACCGAAGGTTTTAGCCAAAACTGGAGGTTTTCAAAATCTCAAAATGTAGGAGACTTTCGTGAGTCCAAAACTCGAGTTTTAAATGAAAAATCGGAGTTTTGACTTTCTCAAAAATATTGAGAAGTCTCGTGTAGTTAAAACTTGAGTTTTGAAAGAAAAAACGGCGGTTTTGCTTTGATCGAGAAATTGGTTTCTTCTCTCGTAAGGTCAAAACTCGAGTTTTGAATCCAAAACTCGAGTTTTGCTTTGACAGTAAGTTTTTTAATTTACAAAGCAAAACTTTATCCTTTGCTTACAACTTGTTGGTAATCATCAAAACCTTTAGAGAACTAACATATCTCAGGTGTTCAGTTGTATCAGATGTTGTCATCTGAACCATACTCGAGTATTGCCTGTTCTTCGCTGAAAGAAACACACTGGATGAATTTTGTTAGCAATCAATACTCGGGAGCTCAAATATGCCTACTCGGGTATCACACAGGCAGAGAGAAAATGTCATATAGGAAACTTACAATACTCGAGTATCATAATTCTAATACTCGGGTATTACACATCCAGAGAACAATTACCATTCTGCGACTTACCATACTCGGGTAGCATTCTGCAAGTACTCAGGTATCTTGTCAATACTCGAGTATCATTTAACCAATACTCGAGTATCACTCGACATGAGGAGATCAGTGACTGCGATGAAGATCAATACTCGAGTATACACGAACCCAATACTCGAGTATATATCAGAAGCAGCAAATGATGTTCTCTTATCTGATCAATACTCGAGAACCAACCAAGTTATTACTCAAGTATCATTTCTTAATTAGTATGCAATGCAGCGATGGTTGTCTGCTTGCTTAATACTCGGGTATTCCAAAACTGTACTCAAGTATTGGTCTGTGAAGCACTTAAATATATATATATATATATATATATATATAAATATTAGTTCTCCAATACTTGGGTATACATGAACTTGATTCAAAATCTCAAATGCTTCTCAAGTCTTGTTATCATCAAAATACCTTGAGAACTAACATTCTCCCCCGTTTTGATGATGACAATACTTGAATAATTTTTTTTTGAACTATAAGAACTAGATTTTGATATCAACATGTTTTTGAAATGATTGAAAGTAGCTAAAGTATAAGTAGATAACCAGAATGAGTTTCCATATCAGCATTTAATTTCGCCACGAGACGTTTCCCAAAAAGTAGCAAACTACATTACATGAACTTCAAAAAGGATTAAGTCACCAACTAGTTCTGCAATATACAAAAAATCAGAAACTAGACATCCTAACAACAGAAAACAACCCAACAACAGAGATCTACAAAGCTGCTTCTTCTCCCCCTTTGTCATCTATCAAAGAGGGGGATGATGGTGCCGTAGAAGGATTAACTGAAGAATGGGGAACAGAGGCAGGAACATCAGGAGCAGATGAAGATGCAGGATCAGGGTCATGTACGGCAGGATGAACAGGAGGGGTAGATTCAGAAGGAGGAGGTACTGGATGAGAATCTGGGTTAATGATTGGTGAGGAAGGAACTGAATCAGAGATGAGAATACCAGGAGCAGAGGTGGAAGGTACAGGAGGCGTGTAGATCTTGAATCCTAAAGCTTCCAAGGTCTTCCCAATGTTAAGCACATGTTGCTGTAGTTCCATTTGCCTATCAGTCAAGACCTGAAATTCTTTCTTCATGACCTCTTGATGTGATTGCAATTTGGACTCAACAAATTCTGCCATCATTTTCATTTCATTTGCCATAGCTGTGATCAATTTGGTGTTGAGCTGTTGAAAATGTTCCATGAATGGATTCAGGGTGGTTTTGACTGAAGCATTGACCAGATTTTGAATGGTAGCTTGAGTGAAAGAAGATGGAGCAGAATGAGTTCCAGCTTGTGATGACTGAGCTTCCTCAGGTTGTAGTGACTGCTTGGAGAAGGAAGGAAGTGGCTTTTTAGACATTTGCTCCTTTTTCTTCCCAGTAGCTTCAGTGAATGAAATCTTCATGAGTAGAAGGTGGGTTTTGCCAAATTGTTTTGGGAAAACGGCCTTATCATTAGGTAGGAGGTACCAAATATTGTTGAAGGCAAGTATTTGGGAGACCAGATGAGGAAATGGGATTGTGTTTTTCCTGGAAGTGGATAGAAAATTGGTCATTTCTGAAATAACCAATTTGCCCATATTCATTGGTTCTTTGGCTATGATGGAAGCGAATAATTGAAAATCCTTGAGTACAAAATGAGTGTAGCTCTGCCCTTTGTTCACTAAGTTTCGACTATAGAGATACCAGAGGACTCTATAAGTATCAGACATCTGGCTAGGCTTGAATTTAAACAAATCTCCCTCATATACTTCATTAGGCAAAAGAAGCTTGAAGCCCTCAGCCTCAGGTAATTTAGGAGGATCCTCAGGAACATTTGAGAACCCAAAGAGAGAATTAAGGTGCTCAGCTGAGATCTTAACCCTCTTCCCTCTTACAGAAGTAACTAATACATCCTTATCCAGTTGGTGTTTCTTCTCTTCTAGATTCATATTGTGATAAAAGACTTTGACAACTTGTGGAGAATAAGGGACTTGAATACCTAGCAAAGGCATATAATGTCTAAGCCACGGTGACAGGTCAAGATTACATTCCTTTAAAAGCTTCTAAGTCTAAAAACACATTCGGGACAAAATGCACGACTACCGTAGTTAACAAGTAAAGTTTATATCATTCGGAAGGACCAAACGATCATTGCACATACCGGAGGACAATGAAGTGCACTTATCTGTCCTATTAACTTTGAAGCAAATGGTCCAATTGTGCCGGCAAGGTCGTGTTTACGCCCAATTGAAGCATTCCTTTTCTTTAGACCATCGAGCTTTTGAATTCGATCCTCAATTGCTTTAGAACGATGTTCGTGAAATACTTCTTCAGAGGAATAAAGCGATGCCGTTTCTCCAGAAGTCATGGATTTTGATTTGCTTTGAGATTGAGACTGGGTTATGCTTTTACCTTTGCTAGAAGGTAGAGAATTGGTTTGAAAACGAGTAACAGGGCGTGAGGGTTCAATAATGGAGACGGATTTGGATTTTGACTTGGATTGCACAGGTAATTTGGGTCTCCGTTGATAAGTCGAATGGAGCTTCTTGGTTAGTGGTTGTTCCGAGGACTCAGAGGACGATTGCGCCATGAGGGTATTTTTCGAGTGAGAGAAAAGCGGTAATTTGCGATGAAAATTACTGGAAGAGAAGAAATTCAACGGTCGGAGGAAGGTATTTGAACGGTTAACGGAGAAGAAAGATGGAGAAGACGGAGGAAGAGGTTAGGGTTTTTGGACCCAGAGGAGAGAAAGAGAAAAGGAGAGACGGAGTGAAATGAAAGAGACGGCGGAAAAAAAACTTATATTACGCGAGTATTCCACTTGAATACGCGAGTATTCCCCTACTACTTGAGTTTTTCTCAAGTATCCAATACTCAGAACGTTTTAATAAAGCAAAGTAGATACTGAAATACCTCCTTTCAAGTGTGTATTGAGAACACTTGAGTTACTTTGAAAGAGAAATTGATCGTGGTGCTTTCAGCATGAAGATTTTAACTTGGGTTGCCTCAGATGTCAGTGTTCAGTACTCGCATATTTGTTTTTCATCTACTTGGGTATTGCTGTGATGATGGATCAGCAGAAAATTCTTCAGGTTTCCAGTACTCGAGTATTTCACTTATCTACTCGCGTATAGGTGTGATGATTTAACAATGGAGATTTCTCTTAGTCGATACTACTCGAGGATTTGTGATGGATACTCGGGTAGTAGTCAGCTCACAAGATCCTTTGAGTTTCTGCCTTGACAGTACTTCGGGTATTTCTCCTTAATACTCCAGTATTGATGTAATGTTTTCTTGAAACCAAGAGTGAAACCCGATTATACTCGAGTATGTTAGTGATATTCTCGAGTATGATCACCTGAAATGCATTCATTACTCAAATAGATATAGGCACTACTTCGAGTATTATTGTTAGATACTCGGGTAATAATCAGATTAGCTCTGTCAGTGATATGAAAAACCCGATAACGCTCGAGTATATAAGTGACATTCCCGAGTATTGGCACCTGAAATATATTTACTAGTTAAATCAAAACTAGTAAATGCTCGAGTATTGTTATCCATACTCAGGTATTTATCATTTATCAGAATAATCTTACTGCTTCAAATATCCTGCAAAACAGAATACTATATACTCCGATGCTTAAGTAAGTTTCCAATAGTCACCCAAAACATAATTAACAAGATTGATTTTACTTACAATTCATTGGGATTTACCATTCCCAATTCTCTTCGAATGTATGTGAATTGATCTTTTGCCAATGGTTTGGTGAAAATGTCAGCAAGTTGCAAGTGGGTAGGAATGAACAACACTTTAACGTCTTTCTTTTGAACATGGTCTCTGATAAAGTGATGTCTAACATCAATATGCTTGGTTCGGATATGATGAACTGGATTCTTTGCCAAGCTTATTGTGCTGGTATTATCACAAAGAATTGGAATTTCCTTGAAATGAAGTCCCAAATCTTGAAGTTGTTGCTTGAGCCACGTAACTTGAGCACAAAGAACTTGATGCAGCAATATATTCAGCTTCGGTTGTTGATACAAAGACAAGATGTTTGTTTCTTGCTGAACCATGAGACAAGTGATCCACCGAGGAATTGACATTGTCCACTTGTACTCTTTCTATCTGTCTTGTATCCAGCATGATCTGAATCTGAATATGCTACAAGATGTTCTGGTTGACCTTTGGGAAACCACAATCCAAGGGTCTTTGTATCTACAAGGTATCTGAAAATCCTTTTTACATTCTCAGCATGAGATTCCTTTGGCGCAGACTGAAACCTCGCACACATTCCAACACTGAATTGAATGTCAGGACGACTTGCAGTGAGATAGAGCAATGATCCAATCATTCCTCTATACTTTGTAATATTGAAGTCCTTCCCTTTTCATCGCATCCAAAGGAGGTGGTTGAACTCATTGGAGTATCAGCTCCATTACACTGATCCATTCCAAACTTCTTGAGAAGATCATTTAGATACTTGGTCTGGGAGATGAAGATTCCATCCTTCTTTTGTTTGATTTGTAGACCAAGGAAATAGTTGAGTTCTCCCATCATGGACATCTCAAATTCACCCTGCATTATCTCAAAGAATTCCTTGCACAGAGTATCATTAGTAGCACCGAAGATTATGTCATCCACATAAATTTGCACAACTAGAATTTCATTAAGTTTATTATTCTTAATAAACAATGTAGTGTCTGCTTTTCCTCTGACAAAACCTCTATCAAGAATAAATTTGCTTAACCTTTCATACCAAGCTCTAGGAGCTTGTTTGAGACCATACAAGGCCTTTTTCAAATGAAAAACATGATCAGGATGGGATTCACTTTCAAAACCTGGAGGTTGTTCAACATATACTTCTTCTTGAATAAAACCATTAAGAAAAGCACTTTTAACATCCATTTGATAGAGTTTGAATCCTTTGATACATGCAAAGGCTAAGAGTACTCGTATAGCTTCCAATCTAGCCACTGGAGCATATGTTTCCTCATAATCAATACCTTCTTCTTGATTATAGCCTTTGCAACCAATCTAGCCTTGTTTCTGACTATGATTGCAGATTCATCTCGTTTGTTCTTGAATACCCATTTGGTGCCAATGACCGGGTGGTCTTTAGGCCTAGGTACCAAGTCCCAAACTTGATTTCTTTCAAATTGATGCAATTCCTCTTGCATTGCTATAACCCAATCATTGTCTGATAGGGCTTCGTCAATCTTAGAGGGTTCAATTTCAGATATAAAAGCTGAAAAAGTAACTTCATTTAAAATGCTTTTTCTGGTTCTCACACCTTTATTGACATCACCTATTACTTGATCTAATGGGTGACTTCTACTATATCTCCAAGCAAGAGGTTGAGATTGAGGATGTTCTTCGCAAGCATTTTCAGGTTCGACTTCTAAAATATTTTCTGAAGATTCAGGAATAGAGGAAGTTTTTGAAAGTATTTGAGTTGGAAAAGTAGGTTCATCTTCATCAAGAGATTTGTCAGATTCAGATTCACAGAACACAACATGAATTGATTCTTCTACAATACGTGTTCGTAGATTAAATACTCTGTAAGCTCTACTTCTATTTGAATAACCAAGAAAGATACCTTCATCGGACTTAGGATCGAACTTTTCTAAGTTATCCTTACCATTGTTATGAATGAAACACTTACATCCAAATATGCGTAGATGTGCTAAGTTTGGCTTTCTTCCTTTATACAACTCATACGGAGTTTTGTTAAGCTTCTTTCGAAGATATGCTTGGTTTGACACATAACATGCAGTACTCATTGCATCTGCCCAGAAGACTTGAGAGGTTTTGTTCTCATTCAGCATTGAACGGGCCATTTCAGTAAGAACACGATTCTTCCTTTCAACCACACCATTTTGTTGTGGTGTCCTTGGAGCAGAGAAGTTGTGGTCAATTCCATGAGCATCACAGAACTCCGTGAAAGCATGATTTTCAAATTCTCCTCCATGATCCGTCCGTATACCTGAAATGCACACACCTTTCTCATTCTGTATTTTCTTAGCAAATACAGTGAATAGATCAAATGTTTCATCTTTAGATGATAAAAATATAGTCCAAGTGAATCGAGAGAAATCATCGACTATAACTAGAGTGTATAAATTACCACCAAGACTCTTAACTCTAGCTGGTCCTACTAAATCCATGTGAAGTAATTGAAGAGGTCTGTCAGTTGAAATCTCAGGTTTATTTTTGAAAGAGGATTTAGTCTGTTTACCTTTCTGACAAGAGTCACAAATCATATCATTTTTAAAACGTAGTTTGGGTAAACCAAGAACTAAATCTTTTCTTAACAACTTGTCTAGTTGAAACATATTTACATGAGCCAAACGTTTATGCCATAACCAACTCTCATTCAAGTTGCTAACAAAACAAGTTTCAAAATTCACATTAGGAAGATTCAAAGTATAACAATTACCTTCTCTTGAAGCTTTGAACAAGGTTTTAAGATTACCTTTGTCGATTGGAAGATCATCCTTATCCACGATGAGGCATTCCTCTGAGTCAAATATGATCCAATTGTTCTTGTCTGCACTTTGGCTCACACTCGAAGATTATGGCGAGTCCTTCCACATAGTATACGTCTTTGATCAGGGGTTTTCCTTTTTCACCAATTTCGCCAATTCCAGCGATCTTTCCAGATTGATTTCCCCCAAAGGTTACTTTGCCACCATCCTTTGCATTCATCGTTATGAACTTGGATTGATCTCCTGTCATGTGTCCGGAGCATCCGCTATCAATAAACCACTTACTAGTTTTTGATGCTTTCGAGACATACCCGTGATTCATATAAGATCAAGCCTTAGGTACCCATCTTTTCTTGGGTCCTTTCAGGTTAGTACGTGCTTCAGATATATAACTTCCTTTAGGTACCCATTGATAATTACCAATAGGTTTATCTCTTCTATTTTTCCTATGAAAACAGGATGAGGTGTTGTGACCTTTATGGTTACAATAGTTACAGTGAGCAAAGGGATTTGAGAAATGAACAAACTTCTGAAAGTAATTCAAATAAGTTTTTCCTCCACTCTTCTTTTTCCCTTTCTTTCTGTCAAAAGTAGGATTATATCCTATGCCTATCGATCATTTGTAAACTTTTGTGATTTCAAAATAACTTCGAGCATCTCACTGCCTTTGGTGAACTTTTCAAGAGTTTGTGTAAGTTTGATGTTTTTCTTTTCAAGATCAGGGCATTTTTCACAAGGAGATTTTTCGCAAGATGGAGAAACATTTTCAACTTGTTTTTCAAGTAATTTGATTTTCTTCCTTGAGGAAATAAGTTCTCTAGTAATTTTTCTAAACTCCGCATACAGTTCATCATATTCAAAAAGTAGTTCATCATATGTAGGTTCAGAGTTACTTACTTCGTCGTCATCTTCAGCCTGTTCTTTAGCAACTAGACAGATATTTGCTACTTCTTCCTCATCACTTTCTTCATCTGAAGAACTATCTCCCCATATGGCAGATATGTAGGCTTTCTTCTTGAATTGATTGAATCTTTTCTTCCTATCCTTTTCTTTATCCTTCAGTTGAGGACATTCAGATCTGATGTGCCCCGGTTTCTCACACTCGTAGCAAATGATTTGTTCTTTGTCTTTGAAGTCTTGTCGATTGCTAGAGGTTGCTTTTTGGAATCTATTTCTGAACCCTTGATTCCTCTTATAGAACTTTTTGAATTTTCGAAAAAACATGGCCATTTCATCATCATCCTCATCTTCTTCATTGGGTTCTTTTTCCTTCACAGCATTCAGAGCAACACCTTTGTTTCTACCGTTGTTAATTTCATCCAAGCCCTTCTTGAATTTCAGTTTACTTTCATATTCAGATAGACTTCCGAATAGAGCAAAGAATCGATCGCATTGATTCTCCACGGGCTTCCTCGATTGCTTTGTGACCTTAGCTTCCCAATCTTTGGTCAAGACGTTGAGGATTTTCCCGACTTGAGAATTTTGCTCGTATGTTTTACCCAAAGCGACAATTGATTTATCGGATGAGTAAAGCGAAGTTGAAATTCTCCTATGGATTCTCCGAGTCTTCATACGTAGGAGATCATACTCGGTTGTCAGCGTGTTGATGCAATTCTCCTTAATTCCAGAGGTTCCTTCATAAGCAATCTCCAAGGCTTTCCACATGTCCTTTGCATTTTCCAGATTGCTAATTCGGAAAAACTCTTGATGACTAAGAGCACTTTGAAGCATTAGAATGGCTTTGCTGTTGAGAGTGGCAAGTCTCCTGTCATTCTCATCGTAATCTCTCTTTTGCTTAGGAGTTCGAACTCCATCTTTGGTGACTGATGGTACATAATCACCTTCCTCGAATACTTCCCATAAACCAAATTCAGTAGCCATAACAAAGACTCTAAATTTGACTTTCCAAAAGGAGTAATGTTCTCCGTTGAAACCAGGTGGACGATTGATAAAGGCTCCATCAGGTAATATTCCTTCCATGATCTTTCTCGGGATGTTAAGCCCAACTGAGAAACCTTGCTCTGATACCAAATGAAGGTGGAATATCACCTAGAGGGGGGTGAATAGGTGATTACAAAAATTCTTTCGCGGTATGATTGGTAATCGATGAAAGCAGTAGAGAAGTAAATAGAGATGACACAGAGAAATTATACTGGTTCGGTCTAACTCCTTGACCTACGTCCAGTACCCAGACACTTCGGGATTTCCACTATCTCACAAATACAATTACACACTCTGTAACTCAGGATGATCCTTTCTCCCTAGGACTCACTCCCCCTTACAAGTTGTAATCGTACATCCGCACTCAAGATACCACTACCTTGAGTTTTTGATCGAATTGTAAAACAAGTAATGAAACTCTCTCTCACGAGTAGATAAAAAAGATTAACACTGAAGCTCGGTTGTATCCGAAGATATAAACAGAATACAATATGAACAATTTGAAACTTTATCTTTGTATGCGCTAGTTCGTTCTTGTCGAATTCAATCCTTCGTGTATTTGTACTGATTGAAGTTTGAAGACCGTTGAAGGATTTGAGTGTGTCCGTTGGAATATTTGAATGTGTTCGTTAATAGAGCACTCGCGCCTTCTGCTTGCCCATAATCAAATGTCTCCTTAGTTGGGTCATCTTTGCAGTTGTCATACACGTGACCTTGGATGAAGAGAAGCTTTTAAAGATGCTTTATGGTTATGGGTCATTTGAATTATGTCGGCTCTGTTTCTCCACACTTTCGGTGTGCCAAGCTTGTCATAATTTGAACCTAGATTAGATGTCTGAAAAACACTCACAAAGATGATTAGTAATATCATAGATAACATTGAATAAGATTTAAGAAGATATAATTATGTAATCAAATTATTAGATGTGAGTTTCGAGATGGATTACGTTTCTTTGTCATATAATACTCGAGTAGTCATTCTTGGTATACTCGAGTATTCATGTAGAATCACAAGGCATAAGGTTGTTCTTTGCTTGATACTCGCATGTCTCAATTACTATACCCGAGTATCTTGAAAGTGGAGCTAAATCACCAAGAGGGGGTGAATTGGGGATTTTAAAAATCTTTTCTGAATAGCTCTGTTTTTTGACACTAAAACAGAGATGAGCTAAGATGAGAGTAGAAGAGCAAGACATAAGGATTTATACTGGTTCGGTCCAATCTCTTGACCTACGTCCAGTCCCCAGACTCTCTGGGTTTTTCACTATTTCAAAAGATTACACACTCTGTACTCAAGAGTAATTCTCTCACTAGAACTTACTCCCCCTTACAAGTTGTAATCAATGAACCCAATCACCAAGTCCCCAGACTTGTGATTCCTTACAATAAATGCTTTACAAGAATGAAACTCTCTCTAAGAGTGTATTATGATAAACACTGAAGCTTTGTATCAAAAGTCACTTTCACAAAGATGATTAGTAATATCATAGATAACATTGAATAAGATTTAAGAAGATATAATTATGTAATCAAATTATTAGAGGTGAGTTTCAGATGGATTCTATTTGCTGTCATATAATACTCGAGTAGTCATTCTTGGTATACTCGAGTATTCATGTAGAATCACAAGGCATAAGGTTGTTCTTTGCTGATACTCGCATGTCTCAATTACTATACCCGAGTATCTCAGGTGTTCAGTTGTATCAGATGCTGTCATCTGAACCATACTCGAGTATTGCCTGTTCTTCGCTGAAAGAAACACACTGGATGAATTTTGTTAGCAATCAATACTCGGGAGCTCAAATATGCCTACTCGGGTATCACACAGGCAGAGAGAAAATGTCATATAGGAAACTTACAATACTTGAGTATCATAATTCTAATACTCGGGTATTACACATCCAGAGAACAATTACCATTCTGCGACTTACCATACTCGGGTAGCATTCTGCAAGTACTCAGGTATCTTGTCAATACTCGAGTATCATTTAACCAATACTCGAGTATCACTCTGACATGAGGAGATCAGTGACTGCGATGAAGATCAATACTCGAGTATACACGAACCCAATACTCGAGTATATATCAGAAGCAGTAAATGACGTTCTCTTATCTGATCAATACTCGAGAACCAACCAAGTTATTACTCAAGTATCATTTCTTAATTAGTATGCGATGCAAATGATGGTTGTCTCGCTTGCTTAATACTCGGGTATTCCAAAAACCGTACTCAAGTATTGGTCTCATGAAGCACTTAAATATATATATATATATATTAGTTTTCCAATACTTGGGTATACAAGAACTTGATTCAAAATCTCAAATGCTTCTCAAGTCTTGTTATCATCAAAATACCTTGAGAACTAACAATTAAGTCATAGGTAATTTGGGGAATTACAAAGTAATAATGGCAAAAAAAGAAATGAAGTGATCACTAGTGTCCATGAATTCAATATTAGTCTTATTACTTATGGGATTTAGAGAATTATATTTATATTTATTATTAGGGTTTAATGTTTCTGCTTTTGTGTATGAAATTTTTTTTCTGCCACACTCACATAAAAGTGAGTGGGTCCCACTAATATTTTCTTTCTCTTCTATTTACAATGGGATCCACTCACTTTTATGTGAGTATGACAGAAAAAATATTTCTACAGTAAAAGCATAAACATTAACCTCTTATTATTAACATGTAATGCTTGATGATTGATTATATAAGCAAGGTTGGTTATGACTTTTGATAAGTTAGGACTTAGTCTTTCCAATGTTAGGAGGTATATTTTTGTATTAATTATCAACAGAAGAAGCAAGAGTGGTTCTAACTTTTGAGAAATTATGACATGTATATGTCTAATTTGATGTGTTTAACTAATTTTCTTTGAACAACAACTATATATATATATATATATCATTTCAACTTAAGCAAGAGTGGTTCTAACTTTTGAGAAATTAGGACATATATTATATCTAAATTGAGGCATTTAACTATATTTTTTCAAACAAAAACTATATATATATATATATATATATATATATCGTTATAATTGAAGTTCCAAGACTTCGTGCAACGCACAGGTATTTTGTCTTGCAATTTACATAATCAGTCCTCTCTGGTGTATGATAGTGAATTCCTCAACACAATCAAATGCTCAAGGATGCCTCATCATAAGTTGATCATTAAAGTTGGTGTACCAATTACATTGATAAGAAACATTGATCAAGTAGCCAGTTTGTAAACTGGGACTACATTGCAGATATCACATCTTGGCAAAAACTTTAGAAGGGCAAAGGCGTTGAACGGGATAAGTGCTGGTGAAGATATGCTAATACATCGTATGGACACGAATCCTTCAAAGTCTAAGCTATCATTTAGCATGACGAGGAGACAATTCCCAATCATTATTTCATTTGCAATGACATCAACAAGAGCCAAGGGCAGTCTATGTCCAATATTGGTCTTTGCCTTCCTAGCCTGGTTTTTTCACATGGATAATTATATGTCGCATTGTCAAGAGTTAAGAGCTTTAATAGGATAAAATTATTAGTGTTAGATGAATGTAGAAAATGTACAAGTAAGACAACCAATGTAGCATACAGAGAGGTTTTCGAAAATATCGGGATAGATTTAATTGATTGAAAATGTTATTGCATTGATCAATGAATTTGTAGAATTCATAATTATGTGCATCGCAGGGGTAGTTTGTTTTGAATAGCCATTACATATATTGATTTTTCGTTGACACATTTACGCACAGTTTCAATTATACATCTTTTGTAAATGTTATTTGTTTGTTACAAAATTAAGTCATACTTATTTTGACCATTTTGAATTTTAAAAATCAAGCTTTTTACTCCCAATATTTTGGAAATTGTATAATTAGTATAACCTGATTAGTATTAAGTGTAAACATTTATAGTTGTTGCATTTATTGATCATTCGTTCACCAAACTGAGTTTCCAAGACTTGGCAGTCCTTTGTCTTATCTCTTCATAACTATTAATATTTTTTATTATTAACATTTGTATGTTACATGGATTTTAACTCTACTTTCATCGACATGTCAGTTTATACATAATAAACATCAGCAGAAGAAGCCTAATAATAAGCAAATGTAGCACTGGAATTACAATCAATTATTACTAAATTTAAGCATAATAATAGCGAACTCAGGTTGCAATAATGGTGTTGAAAAAATTTAAATAACTTTCTACTTGCAACGTATTTAAAAATATATGTGCATTCTTTCACTACGTTTTAATGCCTATATATGTGGTCATTTCGTAACTTGCAATCCAATTGGTAATACCTGTATATTAATTAATTTTACATATAAAGAATGTTATTATTATAAACTTAAATGTCTAGAACATGCCTTTGAAATAATTTAATACATCACCAATTTTGTATGTGCAAGTGTCCAAGCTAGATTATCACATATGACTAAATCGCCTTGACAGCCAGTTGTAGATGACTACAAGAGTACCAGTAGGTGGTTTTCAGACTTGGCCTGTTTCATAGGTCGACCACTTAACTTAATGACTAACGCAAATTACCAATGTACTGGTTGGTAAATAGTTATTCATATGGATAGTTCAAATATATTATTTTTTTCCAAAAAAAAAAAAAAACATTGCCCAACATAATTATCCCAACTTTGAGGATAGTGATCAAACCTTTCACTGAAGTGCAGTTTGTTAGTAACATCATTAAGACCCCTCCGACCATTTTTCAGCCACTTCTTCTATTGATCAGGCAACAAGGTTGTGCAATGGTATAAGGCTACAAATTACACAACTTGGTAAGAACATGATTAAGGCAAATGCGTTGAATGGTACAAGCGTTGGTGAAGAGATTTTGATACACATAATGGATATGAACTTATTTGAATCTAAACTGTCTTTAATATGACAAGAAGACAATTTCCCATCATAATTTCATTTGCAATAACGATAAACAAAAACTAAGGTCAATCAATGTCAAATGTAGGTATTTACCTACCGAGCCCTGTTTTCTCACATGGGCAACTATATGTTGTATTATCGAGGGTTAAGAATTTCAATAGATTGAAATTACTTATATTGAATGAGTTCAATAAATGTAATAGTAGTACCATAAATGTTGTTTATAGAGAAGTTTTCCAAAACCTTTTATTACATTAATAGCATTAAGGGAGGCTTACTTTTGACTATTTGATTATGTTAATTGTATCATGATTATGATGTAATGAAATGGCTGAGTTTTAACATTGTAGCATATGTTGTTTATTTTAAACAATTTGCATCTTCATCATATTCGTGCAACGCACAAGCCGAAAGTGGCATGATATTGAAAGTAGGGTATAGGGTTTTGAAAGGGGGAAAATAAACATTGGACAAGTCCGGATTTGGCATAGGAATAAGACTAAACATTATCTCTAAAACATTGTGGAACTAAACCCTAAACCCTAAACCTCATCATAAATTGGTATTGAAGGTGGAAGTACCAGTTATGTTAATAAGAAACATTGATCAGGCATTAGAATTGTGCAATGGTATGAAGCTTCAAATTACACAACTTGACAAGAACGTCATTAAGGCCAAGGCGTTGAATGGCGTAGGCGAAGACATTTTGATACAATGCATATAAACCCATGTCAATTTAAACTTCCTTTCAAGATGACAAGAAGACAGTTCCCAATCATTATTTCATTTACAATGACGATTAACAAGAGCCCAGGACAATCGATGTCAAATGTAGGTCTTTAACTATCAAGTCCAGTTTTTTCACATGGACAACTTTATGTTGCTCTATCAAGGGTAAAGAGTTTTAATGGTTTTAAAATATTGATTTTGAGATAGTTTAATAAGTGTATTGACAACACAGTTAATGTTGTATACAGAGAAGTTTTGCAAAACATTTTATCACATTGATAGTTGAAAGGGGAAACTTTGTTTGACTTTGTTATTGTTGTGGTTTAAATATCATATTTAAATGAATTCAATATTTAATTATTTTCATTTATGTATTTCTTGAGTGCTGAATTTTACCTATTAATTAATAAAACAGTTTGATTTTTACATTTGCGTCTTTGTTTTACATATTTAAAACAAAATAGAACTCAATACTCAGTGCAACGCACGGGTCTAAAGTCTTGTTATAATACAATAATAGAATCTTAATCCCACTAAGTTAGTTGTAAACAAACAAACAAAAAATCGGATGGAGGATAGGAAATAAAATTAATTAATTTGAAGAGGCTCAGATAAGAATTACGCTCTAAAAGAAAATATTTTAACACACCGACTCTGAATCCAAATCCAAACAAGACTTGCCCTTTGAAAGAAAACTCTTGGCACACTCTCTCTCTTACTCAATTCAAATCCAAACCTACGTGAAATGTCCAAGCAAACATGACTCCGAAGCAATAACAACAAAATTATAGTAAAACAAAGTTAAACAAAGCTAGAAAAACAAACTTAAAAGTACAAAATGGACAAGGAGGCCCAGCAAACTAGAAGCATGCGGTACCATCCGGCAGCGAGTAGTGGTGCGCCGGACTGCACGATCACCGGGAAGTAGTGTCCAAGTCTGATATTATCTTTCTCTTCTTTCAAGCCGGCGTCATTGACGGCGACATTAGCCCCTCCCCAAAATCTGTGTCGTTTTGAGTAAATGGTAGCGGTCTTGTACTTCACCGAGGTCGTAAAATTCACCCTGAAGTACATTTTTCCGTCCACCTTGCCCATCTTGTTAAGTGCTCCGGCATGTGCTTCAACGGAGGTCCACTTCTGCGCATTCTTCTTGTGCCCCTGGTAGAACCCGTCAATAGTGGAGCTCCCAACGGGGCTGGTCGTATTCCGATCAAGAAAAACACCGACGGTGAAGTTGACGTTGTTGTACTGAATCCCAACATTGTCATTTTCATTATCGAACTCGACCAAGAAGACTATGGCGGAGTTGGTAGTTGCATTGGTGGTTTTATTGAGTGCAGGAGCCATGAAGGCTGCGATGTAGCATTTGGGTTCGCTGGGACGCAGGACTAACCAAATGGTCATTACAATTGTAACCAGAACGCTTCCGCAGCCGCAACCACATTTATACGCTGCTTCGACTTCTGCATTTGCATTCCTCCCCATTTTCCGACCGGCGACTTGAAGCGTGAAGAAAGCAGCTCAATGAGTGAGTGGAGATAGGAAATGCAACCACTTCTCAATATGGTTTAGGTCCATTATCGACTAGGGTTATATACAGTATCCAAAAATCAACTATTTTGAAATAATTTTGTGGTTTAGATCAAGTTATGATCTATTCTTTCTTTTTGGAAGCTGGTACTGTGAACAATAAATAACAAGAAAATTAAAAGTCTAAAACTACGACAAATATGAAAGAAAACGATATGAAATGCCAGTTTGCCCTAAAAAACATGACATAAAATAAAATTAATGATCTGAATGGTGGGGAAGAGTGGAAGACGATTATTAAAGCGCCTCTCCCATGTGCAATTACGACTTCATAGAAGCAACAGTTAGCTATGGACTTCGTCAAGTCTTCCGTTTTTCTATATTTAATTGATAAGAAAAATATCCTATATGATGTAAACTTGGTGCTAACACAGTCAAATAGTAAAACATGTGAAATCAATATACTCCCTCCTGTCTTTAAAATAAAACATATTTACCTAATTTAATTAAATTAAGGAAGTTAGTTAATATAATTATATTTTCTAAAATACCCTAGTCATTTTCTTTAATTTCATCATTCAATCTCTTTTTTGATTATTGTTGAAGGAGGATCATAATATAGGTAAATTAGAAAAAACATTAACAAATATAAAAGTTATGTCTTATATTTAGAATTAATATCAACTCATAAAATATGTCTTATATTAAAGACTGAATAGAGTATTTAATACTCCCTCCGATCCTAAATATAAAACATAATTGAATTTTGTAGAGATATTAAGGAAACTAGTTAAATTATTTTAGAATATTTTTATTTTTTTCTCCAAATTAATTAGTTTAACTAATAAACTGATATATATTCTAAGGATACACAATAAATAATATGATTAAGTAACTTATTTAGTTTCCGTAATCTCTAAAAAAAAAATCAACTATATCTTATATTTAGGACCAGGGGAGTATATTGTATTTATAATTGCACAATTTTTGTCTTCCTTAGTTTGTTTGAAATGGATGGCTACAATCACATGGCTCTAAATTCCAATGGCAAGCATTTAGAAAATTTAAATTATATCCATCATCAAATAATTTAAGTACAACGTGTACATTCTTAACTACTACTCATGGCATCCTTTATATAAGATCGATTTAATTAATTTAGATATATTAAGAAAAATAAATAACTTATTTAATAATAACAAATATGATATAATCTCTTTAAAATACTCATTTATAACATTAAATTATATATCAGCTCATACAAAAAAAAGGTATATCATTTTATAAGTTAGATAAATTAAGTTTGGGAAAATGATAAATATTAGAGATAAAATGGATTTACATCATATATTTATAACCAAGATTAACCCTCAAACTAGCTACTATATTTAGGATCATAGGAGTTTTTTTTTTTTTTTTTTTTTTTTTTTTTTTGCCAATACCTTCTTAACTGTTAAATCATTCACTTTTTGTTCTTAACACCTTCTAACACTATATTTAAATATGATCACCATCAAAGAAATATGTGAGGTGCCTTTAGTTTGATCAGCCATATTCCTGATACATGTAGTGTGCCCCAATATTCTAATTATTTTTTCTATGGTCCTTTAGACTATAGCATTGGGTATCATGCATATGTTAGTTTTAAAATACTCAAGAAAGTTTCATGTTTTTTTTTCAAGAAAATATTATATTTTAAAAATAACATTCATATGGGCTATGGCTATGATTTTAGTTCGTTACAAAAACCGACTTTCATAACTATTTGTATAGTCCAACACTGATTTTGTTATAAGGATCTTTAATATTCTTTAAATAAAAAATAGAAGAAGGCATGTGTTATTTTACCATATTATTCTTCTTGACAATGCTCATGTACTACTACTATATATTCCAAATTTTCTTAGTCTCCCTGACTTGAGTTCGAAGTCTTCACGATATTTTATTTTATTTTCCAAGGGACAACAACGGATAGCCTGTTGGCTTTTATTTTCCTCCTCCTTCACTTTTTACCTTGTATGAAGTTAGCACATAATTGTTTTAATGAAAGCCAATAAGTTACCTAAAACATTTTTTTAATAATCAATTTTGGAGGCCAAAAGCACGGTGTTCTAAAATTTTATTCAAATATCCATATTTTGGTTAAATTAAATATAAATATAAATCAATTTTACGAACTTTGTTGGCCAATTCTAATTCAAATGCACATGAAGCATATATGAGGGAAACGGGGTTGATAGTATCAGAATTGATTTTGATCAAAATATGGTTGTTTGGTTGAGGGTCTCCTAATTAATTTGATCAAAATATAAGTGTTTAGATACATTTTCAGGAAACCTCTATTTTAGTTTTAACCTTCAAAATTGATAATAGTATGGGCGTTTTCCTGTACATTATCTGCTAAGTAAAAGAATATATCTAATGACTTCAAATAAAAAAAATGCATATATACAATAAACTTCTACCGTTCATATAATCAAATTAGCTTCTACCGTTTCTATCAGATCTACCTAGTTCTCTCATCTTAAAAATGAAATGATAGTTTTCTCTAAAAAAAAAAACTAACAAAATAGAAGCATTCACGTCTGAATGGGAAAGATGATTATTAAAGCGCTTTCCGCAGGTAAAATTTTCGTCCAGTCCGTCATGTTTATATTCATTCTTACAAAATAATACTCTCGTATGATGTTAACTTGGTGCAATCGAAATCAATTATAAATCATGTGAAACCAATGTATTTAATATATTTTAATTATAGTTTTGTAATTTTGTAATCTACACTTTTGTAAATTTATAATTACAATTTTTGTCTCACTCAAATTGTTTGAAATGGTTGTCTACAATCACAAGCATCGATCTAATGAAATATGTGAAGATGCCTTTCGTTTGATCAATCGCCGTCATAAAAATTCTCAAGATAGAAAGAAAGTTTGGAAATTCTCAAGAAAGTTTTGTGGTTTTTTTCAAGACAATTTTATATTTTTAAAAGAACAAGCATATGGCTATGATTTTTCATTTTAGATCGCTACTAAAACCGAAGTTTACTGCTATTTCTAAATCCTTTATTACAAATATGTATTGTGAATTTTGATCTCAATTCAAACCCTCAAGACTCCCCGTATCGTTTTTTCTCCCACTCTTTGTTTGAGTCGTTCAGTAGTTTCCTTTTTTCGCAGACAAAAAAAAAAAACAGTGATTTTTTATAAGAAAGGATACATATATAGGTATAATTTTGTCATATTATTCTTCTTGAACATGCATGGGTTACTACTATACATTAGTGTTATTTATTTATGATTCACCCTTATCTTGAGCTGGAAGTCGGCAAGATATTTTGTTTTGTTTTCCAAGTGACAACAACCGCGGTTCGATCACTTCTTCACATTTTATGGACTGGTGTGTTCTTTATTTATTTGGACTGGTGTGTTCTTTATTTATTGTTCACACTTATCTTGAGTGTACAATTGACACAAATTTACCTGACTCGACTCGATTTAGTAAGGTAGAAACATAAAAACGATAAACTCAAAAAATTAACTTAGAAGTTTGACAACAATGTTTACAATGTCTTCGATAACCAATTCATTATTATTTCTTAAATAAATTCCTTAAATCAATTATTTTATCTGCTAACTTCATAGGAGGCTTCCTTTCTGAAAATCCGAATGAACATAATAATTCATAAAATATGAACAAGTGAACTAAAACTATCCATCGATGTCCCTTGGAAAATAAAACAAAATGTCCTGGGGACTTCCAACTCAAGACAAGGATGGTCAATAAAGAAATGACACTCATTGGTAACCACATCTTTCCCTCTTCAAGGCAATATATTCATCCTCTCCCTTTCAAAAATTCAACGTACTTATTATTTCTTTATTATAAGAAGAGGAATACCCCATGGCCCAGAGTCCCAGCTGACTACTCTAGGGGAATCAGACAAATGGAGGTTGCTTAGGATTTGGTTTTCATGCTCATTCTTTGGACGAACAGGGAGAGCTCATCCGTACGGACAAACTTCCGACCGTCCGGATCTGATCTCGACTATCTAGATCTTTTTTTTAATGGAAAAATCATTTTTTGAAAAAATATTAATTGATAGATTATCTTTATTTTCGATTCTCTACCTATTAAAATTATAGTTTATAAAAACTAAAAAAGAAAAATTAAATCTGGACCATCCATATCAGATCTAGACGGTCCAAAGCTCATCCGTACATGCGCTCTCCCTGGGAAACCGGGTCCAGATTACTTATGCATATTTCTCTCCTTATTAATAAATGTAGAGATGATATTACTTTTTTACCTGAAGAGATAATATTACTTGAATTGTTGAGTTTTTTTAAAAAAATTATTTACACTAACCTCTCTTTATTGATAAATGGAGAGATAAGGTGGTTAGAACTGTTGAGATTTTTTAGATAATTGAGGACAATGATATAAAAAAATATAAATAACTGATAGTAAAATTGACTTTTGAGATTATTTGATAATTGCATCGAAAAAGAAAATACTCAAGATCAAAACTAGCATGCAAGCCATGGAATTATATATTAATGTTTTTACTAAATATAATTAATTGCGTGGACACAGCGGGCAAATCCATTTTCACATGTATAGTTCCATAAAAAAGGGCAAGTAGCTTTACGAGTACAAACTTGGATTGCCTAAAAAGTGTGAAAGTTGTAAACTAAAAATATGGATAGCACTTTCTTATGTTTGTTACAGTTTCATATACAGATTAATTGGGAGATTTTTTATTATTTTTTTAAAAAAAGGAAATGCTGGTGAATAGATTTTTCTTCAGTACTTGGGAAAAAAATAGCAAGAAACAATATTGTCAAACTCACGAGTTTAACCAAACTCATAACAGTGATATAAACTTGTATAGTAAACTTGCAAGAGTTTACTTTTATCATTAGATAGATATTAATAATATATAATTAAATAATTTAAATATAAAAAATGATAACAATTTGATTTAAATATATTTTAAATCCAAATAATTATAAATTAAATTCATCAACATTCATAGTATTTTATATTTAATAAAGAAATTTCTATAAAATTCATATATAAAGGCGTTGAGTGATCAAATTGAAAAAGTTAACACGAGTTTAAGAGTGAGTTGACACGGTTTTGTAATGTAGAAACGTAAAAACGATTAACTCATGAGTTTAACTGACTTTACAACTGACACAAATTTATCAACGACTCAACTCAATTTAGTAAGATAGGAACGTAAAAAACGGTAAACTTGGAAAGTCAACTAAGTTAACAATAATGCTTAAAGCATCTTTGATACCCAATTCATTATTACTTTTTTAAAATAAATTCGTTAAATCAATTATTTTATCTGCTAACTTCATACGAGGCTTACTTTCTGAAAATCCGAGTTAAAATATAAAATCTGACAGGCATGATGGACATAATAATTCATAAAATATGAACAAGTGAACTAAAACTATCCGTTGTTGTCCCTGGGAAAATAAAACAAAATGTCTTGGGGACTTCCAACTCAAGACAAGTATAGTAAACTTGCAAGAGTTTACTTTTATCATTAGATAGATATTAATAGTATATAATTAAATAATTTAAATATAAAAAATGGCAACAATTTGATTTAAATATATTTTAAATCCAAATAATTGAAATTAAATTCATCAACATTCATAGTATTTTATATTTAATAAATAAATTTCTATAAAATTCATATATAAAGGCGTTGAGCATGATCAAATTGAAAAAGTTAACACGAGTTTAAGAGTAAGTTAACGGTTTTGTAATATAGAAACGTAAAAACAATAAATCATGAGTTTAACTGACTTTACTACTGGCACAAATTTATCAGTGACTCAACTCAATTTAGTAAGATAGGAGCGTAAAAAACGGTAAACTTGGAAAGTCAACTAAGTTAATAATAATGCTTAAAGCATCTTTGATACCCAATTCATTATTACTTTTTTAAAATAAATTCGTTAAATCAATTATTTTATCTGCTAACTTCATACGAGGCTTCCTTTCTGCAAATCCGAGTTAAAATATAAAATCTGACAGGCATGATGGACATAATAATTCATAAAATATGAACAAGTGAACTAAAACTATCCGTTGTTGTCCCTGGGAAAATAAAACAAAATGTCTTGGGGACTTCCAACTCAAGACAAGGATGGTCAATAAAGAAATGACACTAAGAAAATTTAGAATTTGTGATAAGATTATGATAAAATTACCACAAACACCCCCCCCCCCCACAAAAAAAAAAACACACACACACAAAACAGAAAGGAAAAAAATAATAAAAAATTCCTCATTCGTGTTTCATTTTCATAGGCTTCAATTTTGTGCAGCAAACCAGCGAGGCCTTGTATAACTTGTTGAAAGGGTTTCTCTAGAAGTTCTAAATAATTTATACTCCCTCAAATGTTTAATATAAAACATACGAGTATTTTCCTATTTTGTTAGATTAAAGAAG
This sequence comes from Acacia melanoxylon, assembly GCA_019022615.1. Lineage (NCBI taxonomy): Eukaryota > Viridiplantae > Streptophyta > Magnoliopsida > Fabales > Fabaceae > Acacia > Acacia melanoxylon. The sequence continues at coordinate 8,404,266 of JAFJYJ010000020.1, read as the reverse complement.
TTACTTAAGTTAGTGAATATAACATATTTTTTAAAACGTCATAGTCATCTTTTTAAATTTTCTCTTTCTTTCTCCTCCTCACATAAATAGAGATAAATCAAGAAAAGATTGACAAATAAAAAAAATTGTTTTATATTTAGGTTTAAGATTAACTCCTTAAATATATCTTATATGAAGGGCGGAGGAAGTATATTAAACACATAACAAGAATTTCTCTTTAATTTCTTCTGTTAAGAAAATGTTTCATGCGTATCAAAGTTTGGTAACCAAACAGGATTGAGTTGAAGATCATTCCTAAAGAGCTTCCCCAAACCTCAACCACGAAAATTAAAATAAGGGTACGCGCATCATTAGTCATGTATTATTTATAATATTATTAATATCATAATTTACCATATGTTGTATATTAATTTGTTAGCTTAAATAATATCTTTTTAAAATGAAAGACGAACAGGACGTGACCGCGTAGAACAACACAAGTTTAAATAACAAAGGTTTTGGAATTTGGTTAATGTCAGATATAGGATAACACATAATAGGAAATAATTTCAGTATCACATTGTTCAATAAATACTTTGGCAACTTGAGTGCGACGTATATCATTTTAACGTTCACGTATAGACGTTCAAGAAACAATAGACCTCGATAATTTAATTAACATAAAGTTCATCTTTAATTTAACGATCGAAAATCATAGCCATATGCTTGTTCTTTTTAAAATATAAAATTCTCTTGGGAAAAAATCACGAAACTTTTTTGAGAATTTCCAAAAACCATGAAACTTTATTGAGAATTTCCAAACTATCATTGTGGGTCTCCGAGAACTCTGTATCTGTAATACTAGCAATTTACCAGCATAAACGTGCTTAGAGCTTGTATGGTTTGTTGGGGCCAGAAAAAGTATCCCCACATTTCCTTCCGTTGCACGCATTGATCCGTGAAACAGAACTTGCATGCAAAATCTCAGAAACTATAGAGAATATCTCATGGGAAGAAATGTACATATTCATTGAAGGTCCTAGTTGTTATCATTTTATCATTTTTTTTTTCACATTAGAGCTTGTCATCACATGCTCCTAGGTGTTATTGGGCTTTTAGTTTTTTTTTTTAATTTTTTCTCTGGGGACCTTATAACAAAGAGAAATTCTTGTATGAACCTAATTTGCCACATCAATCATTTGTGGTTTAACCTTTTAAAATACAACAACTCAACTAATATTAATCCTAGTTGGCTACTCATGTAATTCACATTTTTATTTTTTAAACAAAAAAACATAAATCCCTTAATTAATATTTCACAAGTAATGAAAAATTAAATCTTGTGGAATCTTATAATTTTATTAATTTGCTAGCTAATATTGAGGAGGTGCCAAATATTAAACATAAATCCCTTAATTAAGATTTCACAAGAATTTCTCTATAACAATTCCCCCTTGAGTTTAATCACAATATGATTGAACTTGTCTGACGTGGTATGCATTACATCTAGCCAAACATTTAATTTAGTTTTATATGACGTTTCATTAAGTAGTCAATCATGCAAGCAGTGACGGATCTTGGAGAAAATATTTGGGGGGACCAAATATATAATCATTAACTAATTAAAAATTTTATGATTGTATAACATTTTAAAAATATTATATTAATTTTCTTTAAAAAAATCTTAGGTTTGTCAAGATTTCTTGGACTTTTGATATTAGGAGTAAAATAATCATAATTTGCTAAGTATTCATATAAATAATTTCTTGGACTTTTGATACTATTTGTTCTTTATTTTGCACTTTGTAGGTGTTTAAGAAAAAAATTGAGATTTTGGAGGGTCAAAATTAATGTTTTGAGGACTGGGAAAAGTTATAGAAAAGTCCTCGGAATTTCTGAAAATTGCAATCAATGAAGAAAAGAGACTAGAGAAAATTATAGAAAAATACCCATAGTTTTCAGAAATTATAGTACTCTTCACAAAGTTTACAAAGTTTTCAAACTTTGTACTTAAATCCCTTCTTGAGAACTTCTGAAAATTTCATCTAGGTCCCTGGTCAAATCCCTATTTGACCAGGACCTTCTTCTTCTTTGAGAGGAGTGAGGAGGCCATTTTCCAGAGACAGAGTTTGAAAGCACCAGGGGGCAGGGGTGCAGCGAGCTTGAGCCACAAACTAGAATACCAGATCACCAGTGGTTCAGCGAACTCCACCATTTATCCTCCGTTCTCATCTCTACTTTCTTCTTCTTCCTTCTTTCTCTCTCTCTACCATCGCTGTATGTCACCAGTCCACCAGTGTTCTCTCTCTCCTTTGTTCATTTACGAATTTCGGGGGGGGATGGCCCCCCTTGTCTCTTCATTCTAAGATCCGCCAGTGCATGCAAGTGGATGTCGTCTAATTATTTAATCAATACACAGCTCCCAAAACAAATTTTACAAAAATGTTCAGTCAAGTGATATTTGGAAATGCATGGTTGCTAGTTTTCGGATTATGGTGGTTGTTTTCTAGTATGGTTTCGCATGCACATAGGATATTTGATATAATGCATGTTAGACGAATTTTTATAGGGACTTGTGGAGGTAACTTTTTGAATGATGAATGAAAGTGGTTAAAAGAGGAATGAGAAAACAATCTAAATTTAAGCCGAGACTTGTGGAATGGAAAAGTTATTTGCATATTAAGCTTAAGTGTAAATTTAAGAAAGGATAGGATATGTCATGGTTGATATTGCATAGTTTTTCATGACTTGAAGTGGGGTTAGTTGTGGCTTTTGTGTTTATAACTTTTTATTTAAGCTTTCTTAACACAAGAGTTTGGAATAAAGGGGTTGGTTTAAATTGATGAATATTTGGGCATTATTTTCGAGTCTAGTATTTAACTATCTTGACTCGTTTTCATAAAATAATTTTTTTTTAAAAAAAAAAATTTCGAAGTTCATATTTGTTCTTATTTTGGGAATAAGAGTTCTTGAAAGACATACATAAAGTTATAATAAGAGTTAATAAATGATCATATTGATTGGAAACCTGTTTTGATTTCTTTCGTTAATCTATTTTGATATATTTATATGCAAATGATGTCTTTCGGAGGAAGATTGGAATATGGTTTATAAAGATTTTCTAAAATATATATGTATATATATTGCAAGAAAAAGATTTTATGAACTGAGAGAAATTATTTGTTTTTTAAAAGATTGTGAACACTTTTATAAGAGTAATAATTAGACACAGAGAGCCATATTCATTACTTGCCCTCATAGACTATATGTCCACGTCTGTTATTCCTGACCTTCATTTTGCGCTGTTATTTGTGATATTTGAGTTGCGCCTGTTTTTTCATAGCCTTCGGGTTGGGCCTATTATTCGTGACCTTCGGGTTGTGACTGTTATTAGTAGCCTTCGGGTTTGCCTGTTATTCATGGCTTCTGAGTTGTGCATGTTACTCATTTTTTGTCGGTTACTCTAATGAAACAAGTTTTCATAATGAGATGCCCTTTTTATTAATATTTATTATTATTGAAAAGAAATTACTTTATTAATTTTTTATTTGGGTTGAATTTATTATTATTAATATTATTATTGATTGTTGAGAATGGTTGGGGGAAGTCCAGCGTTTAAAAATATTTATACATGAATGTTTTTACAAAGGTTCACAAGTGAATATGGTAATATCACCAAAAACTATATTAATGAAGTGGATTTTGCGGATCACATGTAAAAACTAGTGAATTAAAAAGGGTCTATGAAGTAAGGTTACCCATATTTCGTGCCGGTCGCACGCATTAGTATTTTGGGGCGTGATAGAGTCACTCCACGTATTTTGGGATTTATGTACCCATATATGTTGTTGTGGAGCGGAGCTCTGTATGCTGTATTGTACTAATAGCACTATAAAAAAAGAAAAAAGACTTTCAACGGCGACAAAAGTCGCTGCTGAAAGTATAAAAGTCGCTGTTTAAGGGTTTTCAGCGGCGACAAAATGTCGCCACCTATGCGACTGTTGCTGATACTTTTAGTGGCGACATTTAAATGTAAATGTCGCCGCTGAAAGTAGACAATCAGCGGCGACATTTTGTTGCCGCTGAAAGTTGATAGGAAGGCACGAAAATGAATGTCGCCGTTGAAAGTGAGGTATAGGTGGCGACTTTTTTCACCACTAATAGATCTTTCAGCGGCGACTATTTTGTCGCCACTGAAACATGTATTAGCGGCGACAAATGTCGCAGTTGAAACATCTATCAGTTCTGCGACAATTGTCGCCAATGAAAGTTACAAATATTTTTAAATGTAAATTGCTAAAATTAAAACATATACCGTATTGATAAATATCAAAAGTAATTTTAAACTAACAATATATTAATTAGCAATGATACTAACACAATTCTTCAAAATTAACATCAAGTATTTAAATTTTTTAAACTAGGTCTAAAGATTGTCCATTGGAAAGATTAAACATGAAAACTATGAAGAAGGACTAGCTAGTGGGACAACAAGACTGGGAGTAGATTTCTTCCATCTTTGCTTGCTCCTCCTAATTTTTTTTATCAAACTCCTCATGTAATTGTTGCGTGAACTATCTTCTCTTCAACCTTGGGCACTTTATGTTTCTTCAAGAAGTTGGAGGCTTGCATAGAAGAATTAATTTATTAAGAGTTTCTTCCAGAAATATGCAGTAAAACAACATTTTCTTGAAGTTGTGAATTACTGATACAAAGAGAGCATTTGTGAGCATCTGTAGGAACTTAAATGGTCACATATTATGGCATTTTTTAAGAAAGCAGAAGGATGCTTTTTGTATCCGATTTGCAAAGAGATTCTCCTTTCCTATTCTTGAAAATTGCCAACTGAAATTCTTCCTGCAAAGAAAGAACACTATGATCAGGACATGAAGAAAGATTCCAATGTATAAAACATATGTTTTTACAAATTGTTACCGACCTACATTAGGCCCAATAGCAGTACGACCCAATAGAAGATATGGTATATGTCAGAATCTATCTACAGTGAAGGATCCTAAATCATGCATAATAAAGGGATATCTTTAGATATGATATAACGGTCAGGATACTCGGGCCAGAGATCATGCGAGGCCCAAGATATCCAACCTAAAGTACACTCTATAAATACAAAGGCAGAATCCTAAGGTGCACACGTTCTAAACCCTGAACTATTTACATACTGTCACACTGTGCACACACATCACCCCCTTTGGCGAAAGCCTCGTTTGTGTACAGTGATCTCACGCTCTCCTGGATATTCGCTTCATAGATATTCAGGTAGAGCCTATTGATCCAATATCAAAGCATTAGCCCATCAGGCTAAACATTTGTATTTCTATACCAGAACACAAATATAAACTATAACCAGATAAGCAATAACTTATAACAAAATCTATAAAATGATTAAAAAATGATGGGCTAGAGGGGACTTGCTTCTTTCTTATAGAAGCAGCCTATTTTCAATTTAAACTCAATAAAGTGAACCAAAATTTGTTTGTTCCCTGGAACCCAAACATAGCATACAAAACTAAAAGCCCCTGCAAAAGTCACAGGATCCTTATGCCCAAGAAATTGCCTTCTTACTTTAGAGCTGAAAAAACCCATTTATGCTATGGACAGAGTGCATGCAGCAAGGTTCTAGAGTCACAGGATCTAGTAAGCACACAAACTTTCACCGATCAAGAAAAAATCATCAAAATCCCACCAAGCGAAAATCTTAATAATGTCTCAATCAAACCAAACTCTACTAAATTTCCAGGGAAGGAAATCACCATACGATTGATGATGGGTCCTATGACTGATTCTCCTGTGTGTGTGTTATCAACAACACATCAGTTTTAGAATCAGAAGGTAAAAATAGGAAAAAAGAGAGGACATTAATGGCTATTATTCCTTCAAAAGCACACCATCCATGATAAGGTACTAGAATGGAAGAATGCAAAAAATGCCCAACCACACTATTTAGCTTATGATTGTTTGAAAAGCTTCCATGGCCACTAAAACATCCAAGCAGATAAGAACAACAATAACAAAAATTAATCAACCATCAATTTCAGAATCCCAAACGGAAAATTGCATTTTAGGTATGGATATAGGATATTGTTGAAATGAATAAGAATCCAATAATATCGAAAAGAAAGAATTTGGAAAGACCGTGAAAAAAAAGTTGAAAACAATTTTTTTTCCCTACGTAATACCAGTTCAGGCGACCAAATAAATTATTGGTGTTGTAAGAATGTTGTATCATTGTGGTCATGATTGTCAATTATTATGTTTAGCTTATTATTTTGATGATGATATTATAAAAGGATTTTTGCACATTTCAGGGAAGGGACGCTCGAAATTGCCGCGACCTTCCACTTTAATTGAAACCCTAATGGCTGAAATAGGTTCCCAATTGAGGATTCCCATGGGGACCAGATCCAGTTTCAATATGTCTCTCTGTTAAGATTCAACTTTCCATCAAGATTGCCTATCCATATCAGCGATAATGTCTGTGTTCCGATCTCGTTCGCTCATATGGTGTGATCGAAATCGTGATCTACTTGTCAAAATCGCGATCTTCGATTCTCTCTTCTCCACAGTGGAATTATTCGATAATCAACAACAATTTCTCCATCAAATATTTTCTTCCGCCTTTGTTTCTTTGATCGAAGATTAGCTTCATGTCTCATCTAGAAGATGCCCTTGGCTCAAGATCCATTCTACGTTGCGAAGGAAGAGATTCAAGAATCAATGAGTTTCTCTCTCAATTCTCTTGCTTGAGCTTGACCGTGAATCGCCGTTGATTTGCTTCTCTGAACCAGAGATCACGTGAAGAAGGTTGATTCAACGTAGCTTGTGTTCTTCGTTGCCTCTCAGTTAGTGTCTTTGATCAGTTGACAAGTTTACTCTTGCTCTGATTTTTGTTATGAATGGTTGCTCTGTTCCTTATTCCTGAATGTGACTGTTAGCGAGCGAGTTGGTGGTGGTAATATAAAATGTGTTCTTCAGTTTCTTTATATTTTGTCTTAGTGACGTTATTCCATTAAGGGTTTGTATTCTCGGTGACGTTATTCCATCGAGGGCTTATATTTTGTCTCGGTGACGTTATTCCATCAAGGGGTTTATATTCTCGGTGATGTTATTCCATCGAGGGCTTATATTTTGTCTCGGTGATGTTATTCCATCGAGGGGTTGTATTCTCGATGACGTTATTCCATCGAGGTTGGGACAAATTTTGGTATTTCATTTGTCCCATTGTTTCCTGGCTTGGTTAAGAAGCATAAGGAGTATATTGACATACGCTTGAACCATAAGGTGACTAATATATCCAATGGAAGAAATGGCTCATAGAGATTGGGTCTTATGGGTTTTTCTTGTCACGGTTTGATTATGCTTATTCTATCTGGTACTCAAATGCCTACAACTTTGTGATTGAGACCGGATGACTGTATATGGATGAGTTGGAATCTAAAAGCTGGATTATCCAAGGAATCCTACACTGCCAGGAAATAGATTCTATAGCTTAATTAGACTTAGAATGAGATATTGGGTCCTATTGATTTTCACTTGGCAGCTGCGTTAGACTTGTGTAGCATATGGACTTAAAGAATGATGGAAATGTTTGTTCGTTTGTCATACTGAAACTCATGATAGAGGCAAAGAATGTTGATAATTTTGCTCAAAAGTTCAAGGGATGTGAGGAGATTTGAAGAAAGTGGTGGCAGCTGGATTCACATTCTGGGTCCATTGAAACTACAAGTGTGATCTTGTGAAGAAGTTAAAGGAAGTACAAGAGAAGCATGTTAATAGCTATGGAGAAGATTGTTATGAAGAAATTCTTGTATTATTTTTGTTGATTGTAAAACTATTCAATTTGATTCACCTTATCCCTTTATTTTGTGTTGTTCAAGTTGAGCACCTTGTTAAGTAGTGTTCAACTTGAGGGGGCGTGTTAGAATATAAGGGAATAATTGATTAGTTAGTGAATTAGTTAGGGTTAGTGAATTAGTTAGGGCCCTAGGCTATATATAGGGTCTTAGGCTAATGAGATTAATAAGTGAGTATCACAATTACCCTTTGTAAGAGCATTATGCTCTCTATTGATAATAATACATCATTCCTCATCTTCTTTCTCCTTATTATCTTCTCTAATTATACTAGTTAACACCAGAAACATTTTGCTTCAGTGGACCTGAAATAAAACATTGGCATCTTCTTTCAGACTAACCTTAACATTCTTTAAAACAGGGTATGGTCATCGGTTTTGTGTATTGATTATCAGACAAAACTTAGTTCAAAGAGGCAGACCCCATTTCTTGTGTTTCATATTCAAAAAAAAAAATACAAGACAATAATGTCACAGGAACAAAAAGGAAGCATAAAAAGTTGATCAAGCCATAACCATAAACTAAATGGTCATACACAATTACAATGAACCAGTATTCATAAACAAGCTATCTTATCAAATAGTCTAAATAAGATGAAATCTTCAATAAAAGGATTAAAATTTCAATTGAACTTCCGAGCTTTCTACCAGCTTCCTTTTACAGGGAACACCTGCTATCATGTTCCCCCGTCTTAAATCATCCAAGGTAACATAAGGCAAGGACATACAAGATTTTAAGTCTTATTTGCTTGGGTTTTCCTCCACATAATCTTCCCTTATCTCTACAAGACCCCCCCTGTGCCATAATAAAACACATCAGTTAACCATCGAATGACAGTAAGTATCAATACAACAATACATAGAAATATCGCAAGAAGACTTAAACCAGAAAGAAGAAAAGTGCATGTAAAAATAAGATTGGAAAATTTGCCAAAGGCAAAATTTCGAAGTGTTCTACTACAGACCTAGATCAAAAGCAAAAATCTGTTGGAAATCAGATTATTACCCATGGTCCTAGCTCTATCATATCCCTTGATTCTAGTTGCATTAGTTTAGGAAAGATTTCTGACTTATTGTAATCAGTCCTATATGTTGTAATCCCTTTAATCTTGCCTTTGATAGCTCTCCTAGAGTTTATATAAGTGTAATCCTTTCCTATGAATAAAATAGATACAGAGTGTGCTTATGCCTCTGAATTACATTTGGTATCAAAGCGTTAGCCTTTTATTCGAAGGCAGAGAGGCATAATCAAGTCCCCTGGTCAGTGTTGATGGTCACAGTGACCGAAATCATTGTAACGAAGGTCCCAGTCGTAAATCTTCCTGGCAACGTCACTCCATTCACCACTCTCACTGGAGTTGTTCCTCATCCAGACCGTCGGTAACCTTACTCTGACCAGGAGCCACGATCACAGAGAGAGCGAGCGAAACACGAAGAGAGAGAGAGAGATAACAGAGAGACGATGACCTTTTATCCCGACGGTAGACGGCGCGTGTCATCACACTGCCCCATAAAAGGACTCTTCAGGTCCGATCGGCGGAACCCTGGAAGACGTCGGCCATCTGACCGGCGCGTGACCACAACGCGCGGCCATGAACAGTGAACTCCGGTGACCAGGTTTCATCCAGAACCATGGATCCCTCTCAGTTTCCTCCTTAATTTGGATCAATTCCTGAAAAACCAACCGAAACACTTCCCTTAGCTCTTATGTCCGGAACCAATTCTCAAACTCAAAATTCTTCTTCTCCTTCCTCTACAACCAGCAACCCAGTACCAAACAGAACCTCAGAGATGGCTTCAGAATTTTCAGACCATCATGTTATGGCTATTACCCATAAATTTAATGGTAGAAACTATCTCCAGTGGTCACAAAGTGTGCTAAGGTATATCCGAGGAAAGAGAAAGGAGAAATATATAAATGGGGCAGCCCCTAAACCAGCCCCTGATGGCCCCAATTTCGACACTTGGTTTGCTGAAAACAATCAAGTCATGACTTGGTTGTGCAACTCGATGACTGTGGAGATCAGCGAGGGATATCTGCTTGCTCACATGGCAAAGGAAATTTGGGATGCTACTCGGAGGACCTACTCCTCACTTGAAAACACCGCTGCCTTGATTCACCTAAAGCGATAACTCCGGGATTTGAGACAAGGTAATATGTCGGTGACTTAATATTATAATGCTTTGCTGAAGTTGTGGCAACAACAAGATTTATTTGAGGTTCATCCTTGGAAAAACCTCGACGATGCACAATTGTACAAAAGGATCGTGGAAGGAAGGATACACGACTTCCTCCTAGGCTTAAATGATGCTTTTGAAGAGATAAGGGGCAGAATCATAGGGCTAAAGCCACTCCCACAACTCTTTGATATTGTTAACTTTGTGCAATTCGAGGAAAGTAGGAAATTCCTGAATCGAAGTGGCCCAAGTCAAATCGAAGGCTCAGCACTCGCAATCCAGGGACCACATGGGGAACGCAAGAACACTAAATGGTGCAACTATTGGCAAAAGAAAAGCCATAATAGAGAAGAATGCTGGAAACTCTAGGGAAAACCTTCCAGTGGAATATCGAACTTCCAAAGTCACATTACCTCAGCTGAACCAACGGTTGAGAAAGATGATCGCCTGAGCAAGGAAGAATTACATATGCTTCGCAAGATACTTGAGAAGCAGAATAAGTCAAACTCTATTATTCCCAGTGTGAATCTGGTACAATCCGGATTTAAAAACGAGGAGGACGATTAGGACTTCTAGAGAATGGGACGCGAGATTATTTCAAACGTGTTTCACTACGTAATATGGGACCTCTGAGACTCAAAAAATGAGTACAAGCCCAAACAAGATATGGGACCTCTGAGACTAAAAAAAAGGAGTACAAGCCCAAAACAAAAATATGGGGCCACTGAGACTCAATAAGTACAAGTCTAAAGATTTTGAAGATTGAAGCAGGCGGAACGAAGTTTGAAAGATTTCGAGGCAAGCTGGGAATGATCGACAAATACTCTCCAGCTTGAGGGGGAGTGTTGGAAATCAGATTATTACCCATGATCCTAGCTCTATCATATCCCTTGATTCTAGTTAGATTAGTTTAGGAAATATTTCTGACTTATTGTAATCAGTCCTTTATGTTGTAATCCCTTTAATCTTGCCTTTGATAGCTCTCCTAGAGTTTATATAAGTGTAATCCTTTCCTATGAATAAACTAGATACAGAGTGTGCTTATGCCTCTAAATTACAATAAAATCAAAGATAACTTCACAAAGATTGCAATATCAGCCAATGGCAGAATTTCGGCTGTATGGTCATTAATAATGGCCTTAGGAGAATTAACTTGAGACTCCAAAGACTTGTCTCTTTGTCTCAAAATTTCAATGGTTTGTTTGGATGTTCTATCTGTGTAATAACCTTCTCCTAAAAGAACCTTCAAGGAGAGCACTAGCTACTTTCAACCGAAATTCTCGTCTCAGCGAGTATAGACAAATAAGCAATTCAAAGAAGGGGAACTAAAATTTAATACAAAAAACTCATTGGTGTGAATCAAACGCCCCGAGAAGAATGCTGTTTTCCCAAATAGGACCTAAGAATAGTCAGACAGAGGAAGCACATCCAAGTTCAAAAATTCTTTTAGATACAAGCAGAAAAACAAGTACAAAAATGGAGACTCAAAACATGATTATGTGAAAGCACCATTATATCGTGATGGAGCTCTTCAGGTAGCTTTTGAACAAGGTTTATAAGGTTATTATTGTCCGCGAGAACCCTCGAAGATGGTCATGCTCCTTCTCCTTCTAAGCAATCGTATCTTGCACTCGCTTCGCCACCTTTTGAGCCTCCTCTATTGTAAAATCAAAATTAATAAAACATGTCTCTGTCGCGCGGAATATTAAATTTCCCTCTCTGAACTTCTCTTCTCGCGCCAAAAGTGATTACTCAGGTTCTGTCTCCGGTGTTTTTGTGTTGCTTTGCGTTTGCTCTCTCGACAATCACTTTCTCGGTTCGTTAGCTAAACGTCTATAGACCAAGCCGTAAGAGGTGTTTCGGTTATATAACTTTATGGTTTTCGGGTTGAACGAAATCGATGAAATGTTCTTGAGGTTTTCTCTCATTGTTAATGAATATTGTATTTTGAAGATTATATTTGCGCTTTAGACCTACCCAACCGACCAACAAATGTTTTTAGGTTACTCTTGAGTCTACAACATCAACGTTCGTGGCGGGAGAAGAAAGACTCCGCAAATGCATTTGAATTTATATGCTACAGGTGAGTCCACAAGACCTTCACGCGATGCATTTAATTTCCTCGTCATGCTTTTATTTTGCTTCTTGGATTCACTGTGATACATATATGACCAAAAGTGATTCTTCGTTATGCATTTAATGTGCAAGTTTCTCCGTAAAAAAAAATTTACATAACCAACATTGAGCATAAATATTCATTTGGTGTTGCCTTATTTTATATGCAAGTGTCAATTTTTTCGGATTATGTATGTTAAATCTTTCCGTCTATAGGAATTCTACTATGGATCACAGTTGGATAACTGCGTTACGGACGAGTGTTGAATATCAGAATGGGGTGAGGGACTTTATAGAATTTGCTAAACAAAATGCCCATGATAATAGTGGGAAGTTTTATTGCCCTTGTGTAAAATGTTTGAATGAGAGGCGACTAACTCCTGAAGTTATCCACACACATTTAATTTGTGAAGGATTTTGTAAGACTTATACAGTATGGGTATGGCATGGTGAAAAAATACCAAGTGGGTCTCAACATGCCTTTGATGATAATGACACGGATATGGATGATCACATAGAGGACATTATTCGTGATGTAGGAGAAGAGGCTTTTCATCAATCACATGCATATGGTAATATGTGCAGTGATGCAGAGACCTCGCTATACCCTGGTTGTAAAAAATACCAAGTGTTGGACGCTGTATTGAAATTGGTAAGCTTGAAGGCACGTCATGGATGGAGCGACAAGAGTTTTTCTGAAATGCTTGAGGCTTTTAAGGACATGCTTCCGTATGATAATGTGTTGCCGCATCGATACTATGATTCTAAGAAAATACTACGTCCACTTTGGGGATGGAGTACAAAAAGATCCATGCATGCCCGAATGATTGCGTATTGTATAGAAAAGAGTTCGAAGAGAAGTAGAATTGTCCGATATGTGAAACCCCAAGGTACAAGTCAAATAAGGGGCACAAAAAAGTGTTGTGGTATCTTCCAATCATACCAAGGTTCAAGCGGTTGTTTGCGAATGAAAATGATGCAAAAAATTTGAGGTGGCATGCAGATGAGAGGATTTCTGATAGAAAGCTTCGACATCCGACCGATTCTTCTCAATGGAAGAAAATCGATCACTTATTTCCGAACTTCGGCGAAGAACCTAGGAACCTTAGGCTTGCCCTTAGCACGGATGGCATGAATCCCTATGGAAGCCTTAGCAGCATACATAGTTCATGGCATGTGCTCCTGATTATTTACAACTTGTCTTCTATGTTATGCATGAAACAAAAGTACATCATGCTGTCTATGTTGATTTCGGGACCAAAACAACCCGGAAATGACATTGATGTTTACCTTGAGCCCTTGATCAAAGACTTGAAGGAGTTGTGGGAAAAAGGTGTGACAGAGATTTGCCGTGATCTCCAAAAATAACCAGGATCAATATAATTTTGCAGTATAATAGAAACCTGGATCGTTTTCCCAACGAATTTGCAGTGGGTCTAAATCGATATGAATAAAAGCAAACAATAACAAATTGGGGGAGTTGTTTTCAATGCGGTAAAGATTAAAAACAAACTAAATAAAACGAGATTAAATCGATTAACGAGAGGATCAACCCAGGATTTTGAATTCCATTAATTTCCTTCCTTGGACGAAAAACAGATTTATAATTGAACTCACGATTGATTTTGGACGAACCGAAATCTCTGTGTTCGTCCAGAAAATCCCTCGACTAGACGATCGCCTAGAATTTGTCCGAACAGCGGCGTCTCTCACCGTGCAATCGCACAACAATACTTTAACCTAGTTTGAACTCGATCCTTGGGATATCTCAATCGGGCGTTAAATCTAACACCCAATCCAAAGTAAAATGAATCCAAATTACAAAACGAAACGAGTTTGTTACCGTTTAAGAACGAGTCCTCTGGATAATGGAATCCTTAATCCGTGGGTCAATCACCGAAGCCTAGCCTATCATAGCTATGCAGAACGAAAATGGGAAAGAAATGAAGAAGTTCATCATGAACACGAAGAACACGATCAACAGATGAAGAACAGTTGAGAGAAAATGAAACTTATGTATTTAATCCATAACTGAGTAAAAATGTGAATGAATAATTGTTTGTGGCTGCTGCCTCACTTAAAGTTAACCTAGAATGGAAATGGGCTCTTTTGCCCAAAACGGAAATAAAATAAAAGTGGGCTTTAATTACAAAATTTGAGCCCAAATAAAATCCAGAAATATACATCTGACTTCGGCTCCAAAATCGACAGCCCTCTTGTCTGAATTTTCCCTTTATGTCTTCATAACAATTGTAGCTCTCTGAATAATCTAAAATATTAAACAAAAATGAGGAAAATCCGATGTCTGGTTCAAGAGTTATGGTAAAAATAGTGAAGCAATGTAAAACTAGAATTTTATTATTAAAATGGCTAAAATATAATCAAAGGCCCAAAGCCCAAATAAGTATAAAAGTCATGATTTATTAACTAAAGAGTCCTAAATTATTAATCAAGAGATAAAAAGAAGTGTCTAAAATATTCAATTATCAAGGTGTCGATGTTTTTGCTTCTTTCAAGAAGGACGTGTTTAAATTGCGAGCCATGATATTTTGTACTATAAACGACTTCCCAGCATATGGGAACTTGTCAGGGTATAGTGTAAAAGGCCATAAAGCATGTCCGGTTTGTGAAGAAGGCACACACTACCATCAACTTCAACATGGAAGAAAGACGGTTTATCTTGGACATAGGAGATTTCTTAGACGGGGCCACCCATATCGTCGATTAAAGAAAGCATTTTTTGGTGGCCAGGAGTATGAAGATGCTCCGGTGGCATTGACTGGGGAGCAAGTTTATGAAAAGGTGAAAAATATCAGTGTCATCTTCGGTAAGACTGCAAAGAGTAGAAAAGAAATAAATATATGGAAAAAGAGATCTGTATTCTTTGATCTTCCATATTGGCGCAATCTTGATGTGAGACACTGTATTGATGTCATGCACGTGGAGAAAAACGTATGTGATAGTATTGTTGGTACGCTTCTCAACATACAAGGTAGTTCCAAGGATGGTGTGAAGGCAAGATTGGATTTGCAAGCAATGGGAATACGCGAAGACTTACATCCAAGGCCATACGGGAAGAGAACTTATTGTCCCCCGACTTCTCATACTTTGTCTAAGGATGAGAAACGAAGTTTTTGTGAGTGTTTACATGGCACAAAAGTTCCCTCGGGGTATTCTTCAAATTTTAAGAGGCTTGGATCGATGAAGGACTTGAGTAATCACCATCCCATGGTTGTTGCCCAGAAGTGGCAACAACTTTAAAGAAGCTGGTTTTAAAGTTTTTGAAGGATTCCGAGAAGGCGTGAAAAAGTTTCCTACCAAGGACCCCTCGAATGGACGTCAAACCCTTCAAATCGACAGATTCCTTACCGGGACGAGCCGTGAAGGGACAAAAGAAATATAAAAAAATACAATTTAGGACGGCTCAAAAGCTAGAAGAAAACCCCAGCCATTAGGGTGGAGTTGTGAAGGAGCTAGATGTAGATAATTTAGGACGGCTATTTGGAACTCGGTAAACGGGAAGCGAATATCGAGCCGGGTAACATAGTCCTTATAGAAAAAGAAGAAAGATGGATTGGTTCCTTCTCACTTGAAACATACGGGCTCGCCATCTGCAGGAGGGCATAAAGTGCAGTCGACAGTCTCCCCCAAATCAAGCCTGGTTATATCGAACGCAATCATTAGAGAATGCGTCGTGAGCACCTCATGTGTAACCCAGGGGTACTTCTCTAACAGGATCCGTGAGGGACTGGCAGAATTTGACTCCCTGGTATTCGAATGCATGCTAGGAGATGAAGAAGTTGATGGGTAATGCAGGGATGGCATTAGGATCACCCCGGCCCAAGCTGCGAGGCAAAATATTGGTGGAAATCTTAGTCTGTGTCCTAACGACGGCATGTCGGTTTCCCTCAACACTCCTCCCACCAGTTCCACCACGGAGCAAGAGGGCTAGCCTTTGCTCTTCGGTCAGAGGCGAACCAAATAACCAAAAATTGGTTTGGAGATAAAGAGCACGTAGTGACTCCTCCTTTTCTGGAAGAGGACAAATGGTTAATCCTATTCATCATCACCAGAAAGTGAAACCTAGAGAGGCACAAAAGGCGTGATAAGGAGGGGGGAACCGAAGCGAGACTAGACGACAGATACTCCTAGGCACAATGATATACAGACATATGAATGAAGACCAGAACTCAAATGTTACCCAGATATTCCTACCAAAATTTACCCAGAAAGCCCAAAAAATAAGCTTCTTTGCGATATAGAGAAGAAAAGACAAGAACAAAAAATGACAGAATTGGCGAACTTCAAAATTAAACCAAAAAAATGATGGGAGGTGATAGATATACCTGATTGAATGAGAGTCTGAGAAGTGCGGAGCGGTAAGATCCGTGGGTTGCAAAGAGGCGATCGTTGCAAGAAAGAACAGAGTTTTCCGAAATTTACCAAGGATGCTGGGTTCTCTTGGAGTTCTCGTGCCTCGTGAATTCTCTCTCTCTTCTTTCAGGTTTGACCGAAGGTGAAATTCGTTTTGGCTCTTCACCACTCTTCTTCTAGGGTTGGCTTGTTGTTTCCTTATATAGTCAGGCTTTCTTGCGGCATAAGTTCCAGCGAGCTGGGCTTTCCAAATCTATCGAGATCCATCGTATCTTTTGATCGCAGTAGATTGATTCTGCTAATCCTACAGGATTCTTCAAATCTTTTAGTTTCGATCCTCTGCATCTTCTATTCCGTTACGTTAGCAATCTACCCGTCTTTTCTCGACCTTCGCAATATTTCCTGAAACAATCTTGACAAAAGATTAGAACATATGTCGCATAGCATCACGTCCTTTACTTTGCTATAGCTTCATAGATGCTTTATATTGCACTTCGATATGCTGTCAAAATGCTATAGCCTAGTATCAGCTTTGCTATACGTTCTTCTCATAAAACCTTGTAACTTGTTCTTCTTTTAGCACATGTTTAGGATGTGCATGGTTTTTATCCTTCAGTTCGCTATATTCATGAATTAATGCCTCTTTACTTAGATTGATTACAGTTAAGCTTGTATTTATCATACAATTCAGTCATAAGATATCGGGAAAACATGGCATAAGTTGTGCTCTTCGAAGGCCTTTCATGAAAACAGCTAGGACTAAGATAGATGTCTATTCTATTACTCTTTCCATGGAGTTTGGTGATATTTATGTGAATTTCAATATTTTTGATGCCATGAAACATCCTAGGGAAGAGCATTCTGTTTTCTGCATTGATGTGATTGATGATGTTGTGGATGATGTTCTTGCTCATTGGTGTGCTGTTTATCCTGATTTTGCATCTGAGAGTAAGTCTGCTATTTGTACATGTGCTGATAATGAATAGTGCTCTATTTGCACTAATTTGGTTAATGCTGCATTATTTGGCAATTCTGACTTGCTTAGTGATTCTGCATTACTTGTGGATTCTGATATTGATTCTAAATTTGAACTTCATCCTGATCCTGATGTGCATCCTGAGTATATGCTACATTTTGATTCTGAAGTTAATTCTGATTTTGATGAGCTGAATTCTAATGTTAACCTTGAGCTGCATAGACACAATTCTTCTTCAAATTCTTTGAATGTGGTTTCAAGCATTTCTAGTGTGATGACATCAGAGTTGTTGCAATAACCGCCCAAGCTTCTCCCCTCCACTGAGCAACCGCCCAAACTTGAGTTGAAATCCCTTCCAAATCACTTGAAGTATGCATTTCTGGAGGTGAATGAACAGTTTCCAGTCATTGTGGCAAACAATCTTCTTCCTGATCAAGAAGAGAAGCTGCTAAGCTTATTGAGGGCGAACAAGAAAGCTATTGGGTGGACATTAGCTGACATCTTTGGCATCAGTCCTTCCATGTGTATGCATCAAATTCTGTTGGACAAGGAAGCTAAGCCGGTGAGGCAACCCCAGAGATGCCTTAATCCTCTTATCCTTGATGTGGTGAAGAAGGAGGTCACTAAGCTTTTACAAGCTGTCATCATCTATCCCATTTATGATAGCTAGTGGGTTAGCCCGGTCTAGGTGGTTCCCAAGAAGTCCGGAGTCACTGTGGTAGCCAATCAAAAGAATGAGCTCATTCCTACTTGAGTTCAAAATAGTTGGAGAGTTTGCATCGATTATAGGAGACTTAACCAAGCTACTCGCAAGGATCATTACCCTCTACCTTTCATTGATCAGATGTTAGAGTGATTGGCTGGTAAGTCTCATTACTGCTTTCTGGATGGTTACTCTGGACACTTCTAGATCCATATTGCTCCTGAGGATCAGGAGAAAACGACCTTCACATGCCCCTTTGGGACATATGCTTTTCGAAGGATGCCTTTTGGCCTCTGCAATGCACCTGGCAGCTTTCAGTGTTATATGGTAATTATTTTCTCTGAGTTTCTAGAGGACTACATGGAGGTTTTTATGGATGATTTCACTGTATATGGGTCTGATTTTGATGCATGCTTTGTTAATTTGTCTAGAGTCTTGCTTAGGTGCATTGAGTCTAATCTTGTGTTAAATTATGAAAAGTGTCACTTCATGGTTGAGTCGAGTATAGTCTTGGGACACATAGTGTCTAGGAAAGGGATTGAGGTAGACCCTGCTAAGATAGATGTACTTACTACTTTGCCTTACCCCGCATCTGTGCGGGAAGTTCGCTCTTTTCTTGGTCATGCATGTTTCTATCGGCGTTTCATTCGGGATTTCAGTAAGACCGCTCGATCCTTGTCAAACCTTCTACATAAGGACACTGACTTTGTATTTGATGACGAGTGCAAGGCGACTTTCTATCACTTGAAGCATTGCCTGACCACAGCCCCAGTGATCCAGCCCCCTGATTGGTACCTCCACTTGGAGTTGATGTGCGATGCTTCCAATTACACAGTAGGAGCTATCTTAGCATAGTGGGTTGACAAAGCCTCCCATGTCATTGTATATGCTTCCAAGACTTTGGATCCTGCCCGGTCTAATTACACCACTACTAAAAAGGAGTTGTTGGCTATTGTATTTGCTTTTGATAAGTTTAGGTCATATCTGCTAGCTAGTAGAGTAATTGTTTTCTCTAACCATGCTGCTTTAAAGTTTCTTTTGAAAAAGGCATATGCTAAGCCACGACTCATCCGGTGGATGTTATTGCTCCAAGAATTTGATGTTGAGATTCGAGATAGAAGTGGAGCACAAAATTGGGTAGCTGACCACGTGAGTCGCATCACCCTTTCTCCCTCTCACCTTTCTTTTATTCGAGATGATTTCCCTGATGAGCAACTTCTACAGCTGCAAGGTAAGCTTCCATGGTATGTTGATCTGATTAACAACTTGTTAGCTGGTGTTTTTCCTATAGACTCCACTAGGGCCTAAACCCTAAAATTGAAAAGTAAGTCTAAATATTTTGTTTGGGATAACCCTTATCTGTGGAAATTTTTTAGTTACCAGGTAGTTAAGAGATGTGTGTTTGACCATGAATTTCACTCCATATTGCATTTTTCTCATGCTTCTGCTTGTGGTGGTCACTTTGGACCCCAAAGAACTGCTAGGAAAGTGTTAGAATGTGGTTTATTTTGGCCTTCCCTGTTTCATGATGCCCATCTGTTTTGTAAGTCATGTGATAATTGTTAGAGGGCAGGGAGTATTTTCCATAGGCATGAGATGCCCCAGAACCCTATATTGTTTTGTGAGATCTTTGATGTTTGGGGTATTGATTTTATGGGTTCATTTCTTGTTTCATTTGATTACACTTACATACTGCTGACTGTTGATTATGTCTCGAAATGGGTTGAGGCGAAAGCCACCCGGACTAATGATTCTTCTATGGTGGTAGATTTTGTTAGGTCTAACATTTTCTGCAGGTTTGGTATTCCTAGAGCTATTATCAGTAACCAGTGTTCACATTTTTGCAACCAAAGCATGGGTGCCTTATTACGCAAGTATGGAGTGCTTCACAAGGTCTCCACAGCATACCATCCTCAGACCAATAGTCAAGCTGAAGTCTCAAATAGAGAGATTAAGAAAATCCTTCAGAAGACTGTTAACTCTATCCGGAAAGATTGGAGTAAGGGATTAGATGATGCTTTGTGGGCATATAGCACCGCCTACGAGACTTCGATTGGTATGTCTCCCTATCGGCTTGTCTTTGGTAAGGCATGTCATCTTCCGGTTGAGTTGGAGCATCAAGCCTATTGGGCCATTAAGCAGTGTAACATGGATTTGGCTAAGTCTAGGATGGAATGGAAGCTGCAGTTGTAAGAGTTATAGATGAGCTTAGATTGGATGCCTATGAGAGTTTGCAGTTGTACAAGGAAAATACTAACGCATTTCATGATAAGCATATTCTGAGGAAAGAATTTTCTGTCGGCCAAAAAGTTCTTTTGTTTAACTTCCGTCTGAAGTTTATGTCTGGTAAGCTTCGATCTAAATGGGATGGCCCTTTTGTGATCACTAACATATTTCCATTTGGCGCTGTTGAGCTATGTGATCCACCTACAGGAAGAACCTTCAAGGTAAATGGGCATCGCCTCAACCAATTTCATGAGGGATCCTATCAGCAGCCTAAGAAAGCAGATATTCTCCTCGTTGATGCCACTTATCCTCTATAAACCCCTTTGGGAGTATTCTTCTTTCTTCTCCCTCTTTCTTTTATTAGTTTTCATTTTTCCAGTTTGCTTTTTGAAAAAAAATCAGTCTCTCTTTCTATGATTACTACATATTATGAACCTGGACATTTTGATTTTAATGGATCATTTTGTTTGGTCTGCAATTCTTGACTCTTTGATTACATGACTTGGTAGTTGATTTGGTGATGTTGATTGCCTAAGTTGGTATTGGCCTTGTGAGGTTTTGGGCCTGCATAAATGGAATTCATCTTTTACCATTCTTTCTTTCATGTGTGCATCTGCACATGATTTGTGTTATCTAGAACTTGCTCCTTTTTCTTTTTGAAACTACATTTTTCACTTACGTGCATACATATGATGGAAGCTTGTTTTCTTTCTTTTAATTTCCCCACTTTGGCCAAATAGCTTTCCCTTGCATTACGTTTCCTTTGCTAGCCCATTTGTGCCTTTTTGACCCAGTCTTCTCTAAGCCACATTACAAGCCTAAAGGTAAAACCATTTTATTTCGTACCTTGGACATTTATTGAGCATTGGTTTCACCTTGGTTTTGTGTTTAAGTGTGGGGGTTGCTCAGGAGTGCAACAATTTAATTGGGGGGGAGAGATTTGATTTTGTCATTGTGATTATGTATATAGTTTCTTTAAAAAAAGAAGAAGAAAGAAAAGTATAAAAAGAAAAGCAAGAAAAGAAAAAAAAAATAAAATACATAGAAAGAAGGGGATATATGAGAAAAATAAAAGTTTTCATACATAAAGAATGATTATGTTAATTAGTGCTCTTTTTAATTTCTTTGATGCTTAGCCTCTCATTCCATACTATTACCTACCTTCACCCTAGCCCATTACAACCCTTAACAATAAGCTTTCTTGATTTGTGCATACATGTGTTATGCGTAGTGGAGAAGTAGAAATTGAACAAGCTTATGGTAGAACAATTTTCTTGAGTAGAATTTGAGCGATACACTAGTTTACCCTATACACTTGAGAGATTAATTGAGGGCATCATTTGAAAGACCATCTTTTGTGATTAGCATCATTGATTGAGATTGCTATGATTTGTAATTTGAGATGAAAGGATTTTGGTCTTGATTGATTGGTCTTTTGAAGCTTTGCGTTCCTTGTTCAATTTTTGCATTGTTAGCAATTGTTAGAAAATAAGAGTTTTTTCCTTTTACTCTTTTTCTTTGAATTTTGGTCAGGAGTGAAAAAAGATAAGTGTGGGGGAATTTGATAATTGAATATTCTATACACTTCTTTATTACTCTTAATTAATAATTTAGGACTCTTTAGTTAATAAATAATGACTTTTATGCTTATTTGTGCTTTGGGCCTTTCATTAGATTTTAGTCATTTTAATGATAAAATTCCAATTTTAGATTGCTTCACTATATTTAACATAACTCTTGAACCAGACATCGGATTTGCCTCATTCTGGTTTCATATTTCAGATAATTCAAAGAGCTACAATTATTATGCAGACATGAAGGGCAAATTTGGATAAGAGGGCGGTCAATTTTGGAGCCGAAGATAGATGTATATTTCTATATTTTTATTTGGGATCGAATTTTGTAATTAAAGCCCATTTTTATTTTATTTCTTTTTTGGGCCTGAATTGTGGATTGGAGCCCCATTTCGTTTTTCCATTTTAGGTTAAGTTAGATAGGAGCCACAAATATTGAGGTCATTACATTTTTACACATTTTCGGATTAAACACATAAGTTTTATTTTCTCTGCAATGTTCTTCGCGTTCTTCATCTGTTCGTCATTTTTTCCAGCCATGCTTGGCTGAGCTTCTGTGATTAACCCAACATAGAGGATTTCATGATTCGTCCGAGAGCTTGTGCTTAATCGGTAATTTTAATCGTTTCTATTTTCATCTTATCGGATTCGATTTTTGGAAATAGTTTGAATATTAGATTTAATATTCGGTTTGGTTCATCCCAAGGACTAAGTTTGAACTAGGTTCCAGTTTTACTGTGCGATCGCACAGTGAGATGCCACTGTGCGGAAAAATGCTAGGCGATCGTCTAGTTGAGGGATTTTCTGGACGAACGCAGAGATTTCGGTTCGTCCAGAACCAATCGCGAGTTTGTTCATATTTCGTTCAATGATGGAAGTCTCTGGAATTTGGATGTCGGGTTGATCGATTTTAATCTAATTATTTTCATTCATTCTATTTCTGTTTATTTCGTTTTTATTTTGTTTGAACCAAAAACCCCCCATTTTTACTGTTTCTGTTTTGTTGTTACTGTACAATCAAACCCATTGTCAATTCGTTGGGAAAATGATCCAGGTTCCCTATTACTGCAAATCTCTTATTGAATCTGGTTATTTTGGGAGATACATCAAATATTTGTCAGTGCCCAAACATTCTTTGTTGACATTCCTTGAGATATTTCCATTGGATGATCTGGCATCCAAATGAGGAAAGAAAACATTAAAGTGTTTGGAATGTGCAGAGAATGAGTTGCCAAATCCGTGCTTCGTTTTTTGGACCCAGTATTTAATGCTCTGACGTAATCACTTTGCTTTTTGATTAATCTTCAGTTAGTCCTTCATTTGATCTTCTGAAACTCACTAATAAAATGATTAAACATAGTTAGGAACAATAATGAGTCAAGATATGAAGTATACGGATCATACTTGAAGATTTCGCATTTATGGACATGGTGATTTCAAAACAGATATACATTGCACTCGAGTTAATTCAAGCAAACTGGAGTGCATGACTCGAGTTTAACATTCTAAGCTTGAGTCACATGATCATCTTCTTTGAAAATAGATTTGAAATTTAAGTGAAGATGTCTCTATTAGACTCAAACTCGAGTTTAAAAAGTTAAACTCTAGTGGAAGACTCGAGTTTAATAAGGTTAGGAATGAAAAGTCAGTTGTAATCATTACTTGAGGACACGTGTCACTATGAGATTAAAAAGCAAAAAGTAAGTAATGATTACAGGGGTAGAAAAGTCAATTCCTTACACCTTAAGGAGGAATTTTCGACCACATAAGATCAGGGGAGAAAATCAGATGATTTTATCTGTATTTAAGCCCAAACACAAAGTACAGGTCCTAAGGGAAGTTAATCGGTGAAAAAGGAGACTGATAAGGACCAATTAGGGGCTTAATTTTAAATAAAATGGAACAAATATTCGGCTATTTGGGAGTATAAGATGACACCACATATGAAGGCCCAATCAAGGAAAAAGATCTAAAAATTTGAAGAAAATGGAAAAAGGAGCACCTTTTTTACCAGCGGTGCACTACAAGGACTAGTGGATAAAAGGGTGAATTAGATAAATTAAATAAATTAAATTAAAAGTATATGGATCAGATTTGAGGCCAAGGATGCGCCACATATGCCCCTGGAAATATCCGGAATTTCTAGGAAAGGAAGAAAAGAGAAAATAAGCCAAAAACCAGGGTACATGATTTTAACCACTTGACAAAAGGGTGTTTCAGGTAAAAATAGGTAATTTGCACATGTTGAAAATAAAATTCTGAAGTGTATGGGCAGGGATGTGCCACATCACCACCTTCTGGAATCCTCTGGATTTTCTTGGGAAATAAGAAAGAAACCCTAGTTCATGCTATTAACCAGGGGACAAAAGCATGAACTGGATAATTCAATGTACCCTGTCATTTAATTCATTTTAGAAAGGCATAATCTTCTCATTCTTGGCTGCCAAGGGCAGTTATCCAGCTAAGAAGGAAAGAGTCCAGCCAAGGTCCCAACTCTTAGAACAAGAAGTCAGATCACCAAGCGAAGCTCCGATTTCAGGTAAACACCGAAAACCTAAACCTTTGAAGTTTGAAGTTAGGGTTTTCGTTCACCTGACTAGGGCGTGAAGTTGTGATCTGATTTTAGTGTTTTAAAGGGTTCCAATGGGTTTACAATGTGATTTTTCATGGGGTTAGGTCAGTATTAAGGTCTACGAACTACAAAACACCGAAAACTCAAGAAAAGAGCTTGCTGCCAGCTTCAGGGTTTTCTGGGCAGAGAAGCTTCATCGATACTTTTAAAATAGTAAATGGATTCCATTTGCTCTAAATTTTTACAATAATAAAGTATACTTCCTGAGATTCATTGTGATATAATATTTGATGCTTTTTGAGTTTTCTACTAGGAGAAATAAATTCTTGAAAATGGCTCAAGAAGCAGAGATATTTTTTTCTGACCAACGAATACAATTTTGGCTGTGTGATAAAATATAGATAGTTTTGGACTTTGGGAGAATTTTTAACATTAACTAGATATCCTAAGGGTTCCATAGCCTCTGCTTTCGTACCAATTGGAGTTTTTGGGAATTAATTAAAAATAGTTGACGTTAGACAAGGTTTTCTGGAATTTTGGGAAAGTAGCTCGGATTTCCAAGAATAAAAAGGGGTATTTATGGAAATACTAAAAATAAGGTATATTGACGTTGTCTAGGGCAAGAACATATCCGGGGAGACTCTCAGACGCCGAGGAAGTTTATTAGTCTCTGACCAGCTATCAGGTAGTGATTGTTTACGCAAGTACTTGATATGTGTTTGTTGTATGTTTGTTTGCCATGTATGTATGTTTTTCCAAATATGCATACAGAGCATGTTGGGGTTCGAGTCCCTGACTATTGTGTTCCTAGCACTGAGGATTAATCTGGGGCTTGCCTTGAGTGGCGGCTCGATGGGTTGTGATTCCGGGGCTAGCATGGTTCAGGCAGCTCAATGGTGCGTGATGATTGGTTATTGTGTATGTTTCTGAATGCATGTGTGGTATGTTTGGCTTATTATTTGATTTTATATGTCATGGTTGCATGCATACACTATACACATATAGTACATGAGTTTGACAGTTACTTTGGGGTTCATTTTTGTACTCCAGACCGTTCTGTAGACACAGGTGATAGACCCTGAGTTGATCAGAAGTTGAAAGATAAGGGCACGCGATGGAGAATTGAAGAAATAAGGAAATGCCCTATCTCCTTATGTATATTTATTTTGGGATGACGGTATGAGTTTAATTACTGTTCAGTATTTTATTTTGGATGATTGTACCCTTAACCATACGGGAACTATTTACTTTTGGTTTTCATTCTTTTACCAGTATATCATATTTTTCCAAACCGATGATATGCTCTGTTGCACACACTCTAATATATGTTAAAAGGACTAATCAACAAAGGATAGGCAAAAGCAAAAGGAATTCCTCTAACCCACCACCCGAAAGGGCGAGGCCGGTAGGGGTGTAACAGGTTTAGCCTTCAAAATCTTTGTTGCTTTTCTGTCTGAAATACACTCGAGTGTGCCACACACTAACTCGAGTTAAGTTTTCACCAAAACTTGGAGTTTGCTCTCTGTTTTCAGTTGACTCGATTTTGTGGTTTACAAACTTGAGTTTTCTTCTTTTAACAACAAACTTCAGCAACTTTATCAGATATATCAGATAGCCTGCAAAAATCATAACTAAACACTTCGATGCTTAAGTTAGTATCTATTGATCATAAAAAAACATAACTAACTTTAAGTAATGATTACTTACAACTCATTGGAATTTACCATTCCTAATTCTCTTTTAATGAATGTAAATTGCTCCTTAGCTAATGGTTTTGTGAATATGTTAGTAAGTTGAAGATGAGTGGGAATGAACATCACTTTGACATCCTTCTTCTAAACATGATCTCTGATGAAGTGATGTCTAACATCAATATGCTTGGTTCTTTTATGTTGAATAGGATTTTTCGCCAAGCTAATTGTGTTGGTGTTATCACACAAAATTGAGATTTCTTTAAGATGAACTCCCAAATCCTGAAGTTGTTGCTTGAGCCACAGAACTTGAGCACAACTACTTGATGCAACAATAAACTCAGCTTCAGTTGATGATACTGAGACGGTTGTTTGCTTCTTGCTAAATAAGTGAGCCACCAAGAAATTGATATTGGCCACTTGTACTCTTCCTATCTGTCTTGTATCTAGCATGATCTGAGTCTGAATATGCCACAAGATGTTCAGGTTTACCTTTAGGAAACCACAATCCCAACTCCTTTGTGTCAGTAAGATATTTGTATATTCTCTTTACAGCATGAGTCTCTTTGGGAGCGGATTGCAATCTAGTGCAAATTCCCATACTGAACTGGATATCAGGTCGGCTTGCTGTCAGATAGAGCAATGATCCAATCATTCCTCTATATCTTGTGATGTTGAAATCTTTTTCTTTCTCATCAGCATCTAAGAAGGCAGTTGAACTCATCGATGTGTCAGCTCTATTATATTCACTCAGACCATACTTTTTTAGGAAATCGCTCAGATTTTTGGTCTAAGAAATGAAGATCCCATTCTTGCATTGCTTGATTTGTAGACGAAGGAAATAGTTGAGTTCTCCCATCATAGACACCTCAAACTCTCCTTGCAAAGTCTTAGTAAATTCTTCACACAAAGCATCATTAGAAGCACCAATTATGATATCATCAACGTAAATTTCAACAATTAATAGATCATTACTCTTATTACTTTTTATGAAGAGTTGTGTCTACTTTGCCTTTGACAAACCCTTGATCAAGAAGGAATTTCCTTAATCGCTCATATCAAGCTCTAGAATCTTGCTTAAGACCATATAAAGCTTTCTTAAGGCGATAAACATGATCTGGATGATGACCACTTTGAAAGCCAGGAGGTTGTTCAACATAAACTTCCTCCTGAATAAATCCATTCAGAAAAGCACTCTTTACATCCATTTGATATAGCTTTAATCCTTTGATGCAAGCAAAGGCTAGAAGAACTCTCATAGTTTTCAATCTTTCCACTGGAGCATAAGTTTCTTCATAATCAATTCCTTCTTCTTGAATATAGCCTTTTGCAACTAATCTTGCCTTGTTACGGACAATGATTGCTGATTCATCACGTTTTCTCTTAAATACCCATTTAGTGTCAATGACCGGATGATCTTTAGGCTTAGGTACTAAGTCCCAAACTTGATTTCTATCAAATTGATGTAATTCCTATTGCATTGCGCTAACCCAATCATTGTCAGACAGGACTTCATCAATTTTAGAGGGCTCAATCTCTGATATGAAGGCAGAAAATGTAACTTCATTCAAAGTACTTTTTCTAGTCCTTACACCATGATTCACATCTCCTGTCACTTGGTCCAAAGGATGATTCCTAATGAACTTCCAAGCTTTAAGCTGAGATTGATTAGAATTTTCACAAGACTTTTGAGGTTCAACTTAAAAAACATTTTCAGGATTTTCAAGAGAATGAGGAGTAGTTTTTGAAAAGAATTGATTTTTGAAAATAGGTTCTTCTTAAAGTGGAGCAAATCACCAAGAGGGGGATGAATTAGGGGATTTTAAAATTCTTTTCAGAGAACTCTATTTTTAAATATTAAAAAGAGTAGTGGGAGAAAGAGCAAGACACAAGGAATTTATATTGGTTCGGTCCAACCTCTTGACCTACGTCCAGTCCCCAGACACTCTGGAATTTCACTAACTCAAATGATTATACACTCTGTAACTCTCAGAGTAATTCTCTCACTAGAACTTACTCCCCCTTACAAGTTGTAATCAAATAGCCCAATCTCCAAGTCCCACGACTTGAGATTCTTATAATGAATGATTTCAATAAATGATTCTCTTTCTAAGAGTGGATAATGATAATCACTGAAGTAAAAATGTATCAAAAGATACTTTACAGAGAAAACTCAAAGAGTAGTTGGAAACTTGAATGATTTTCATTTTCTGCAGATTGGTTGTTGAGAAGAACTGAATGCAGCTCTATTTATATGGAGAGAGCATTAAATGACCGTTGTAATCTTCAATGTGACCGTTGCCAGCATTAAGGAAGGATTAGGCTAAGCTTTGGTCTTCTTCTCTCTCTACTCTTTGGTTAATCCAGTTGCACAGAAGTTCATGGTTGACTTCTTGAATATTAATCCATTGGAAGAGCAGCTACTAGATGAGGAAAGGAAACATTAATCCCTTTGCAACGTGTGTAGAATGATTGTCCAAAAGAGTGCAAGCTTTCTGGACATTGCATTTAATGTGCTGACATCACTTTTTGCTTGGTTCAAATCTTCATTTAACATCCTCTAAATCATCTGAAACTCACTAATAAACTGATTAAACATAGTTAGGAATAGTAATGAGTGATGATAAGAAGAATTAAGATCAAACATGAAGATTTCACAAATTCGTGCAATTTGATTTTCAAACTCAACGACACAAACTTGAGTTTGTTCTTACAAACTGGAGTTTTTAACTTTGCTTCAGAAGCCAAAATCGAGTTTCCAAATCCTAACTCATTTTTTCTTCTTCCAGAGAAGAATGTCGCAAATTGAGTTTTGGAAGTCCATTTTGAGTATTGAGCCAAACTCGATTTTCTTAATGACTAACTCGATTTTTGGACTTTTATAGTGAAAACATGTTTAAGTCCAAAAGCTCAAAACTAGAGTTTCCAATCTTAACTGAAGTTTTCAAAAATACTGAAAGATAGCAAAACTCTCTGTAAGGCACAAACTCGAGTTAACTAAAACAAACTCAAGTTTCCTTTTAAGTTTGAAAAACCTTTGAAAATCTTTGCCAGATGGAAATTGGATTTTTCCAAACAAACTGGAGTTTTCTCAAAGTGGGTAAAACATGAAAACTCTCTATCAAGCACAAACTCGAGTTTACAAATACAAACTCGAGTTTTCTCAAAACTTTGGAAAACTTAGAAAATACTTGGCCAAGTGCAAATTGGAGTTTGTCATAACAAACTTGAGTTTGCTTAGGATGAAAAACATTGAGGCTCTCTGCCAAGCCCAAACTCGAGTTTGGAGAACACAAACTCGAGTTTGGTCAAGTTCACAAAACTTGACAAAACTCTTCATTTGGCGGAAACTCGGAGTTTCCATATGAAAACTGTTTTCTTAAGTTCAAAACTTTTGGAGCTCTCTCGTATGACCAAAACTCGAGTTTACAAAACCCAAACTCGAGTTTCCTCATAAGAGACAATTTTAACAAGCTTTCTGGCAAATGAAAAAACTGGACTTTGTAAATCTAAACTGGGGTTTTGTATTCTTCAGAAAATATCGAAGTTTCTCTGTATGGTACAAACTCGAGTTTGTCTTAATGTGAAAAACTTAGAATGCTCTCTGTGTCTTGCAAACTCGAGTTTGCTTAAGAAAATTGGAGTTTTCTTTAGTTCATAAAATTGTGCTACTCTCTGTCAAATCCAAACTCGAGTTTTGCATTCAAAACTTGAGTTTTCCTTAGACAGTAAGCTTTTCAACTTACCAAAGACAAACTTCACTTGTGTTTACAATTCTTAGTTATCATCAAAACACATAGAGAACTAACATCTTCATCATCATCCAAGAGTTTATCAGACTTGGTTTCACAGAACACAACATGCATAGACACTTCAACAATACGAGTATGAGTATTAAAGACTCTATAAGCTTTTCTTCCATTTGAATAACCTAAAAATATACCTTCGTTGGACTTGGAATCGAACTTTCTCTAGTTATCCTTACCACTGTTGTGGATGAAACATTTGCATCCAAATATGTGCAAATGAGCTAGTTAGGTTTTCTTCCTTTGTACAGCTCATAGGAGTTTTGTTCAACTTCTTCCAAAGGTACGCTCGATTTGAGATGTAGCAAGCTGTACTTATAGCATCAGCTCAAAACACTTGGGAGGTATGATTCTCATTCAATATTGCGCTTGCCATCTCGGCAAGGACTCTATTCTTCCTTTCCATAACATCATTTTGTTGAGGAGTCCTAGGGGCTGAGAAGTTGTGATCAATCCCCATATCATCACAAAACTCACCAAATGCATGATTTTCGAACTCTCCACCATGATCAGTATGAATTCCTGCAATAGAGAAGCCTTTCTCATTTTGGACCTTCTTGGCAAAAACAACAAACTTATCAAATGTTTCATCTTTAGAAGATAAGAATATAGTCCATGCAAATCTAGAGAAATCATCAACTATGACCAAAGTGTAAAGATTGCCACCAAGGCTTTTCACTCTAGTTGGTCCAACTAGATCCATATGAAGTAGTTGGAGAGGTCTATTAGTTGAAATTTCACTTTTAGATTTGAAAGATGATTTGGTTTGTTTACCCTTTTGACAAGCATCACAAATCATGTCATTTTTAAAATGAAGTTTTGGTAAACCAATAACCAAATCCTTTTTCAACAACTTGTCAAGTTACCTTTATCTGTGCTTTGGCTCACACTGAGGGGGTTATGGCATAGGCTGAAGATGCAATATCACCTAGAGGGGGTGAATAGGTGATTATAAAAAATCTTTCGCTAAGGCTTAAGAACATAAAACAAAGACAGAGAGAAGAGCAATGGACACACGAGATTATACTGGTTTGGTCCAACTTTTTGACCTACGTCCAATCCCCAAAATCTCTGGGATTTCCACTATCTTTCAAAGACAATTACAATTACACACTTTACTCGAATGATCCTCTTACTAGGACTCACTCTCCCTTACAAGCTGTAATTGTACACCCACCCTGAAGGTTCCACAACCTTAAGATTTTACAAATCAAATAATCAGATAAGTGTTTAGAAACTCCTCATGAGTAGATAAAAGATAAACACTGAAGTACACAAAAATATCTGAAGATATTAAGCGATGTTAATGAAACAGTAGATTGCAATAAATTCTAATTGAATGCACAACGTTTTTGGTGGTTGGCGGAATTGAATGTGGTGAGCTTTTATAGAGACTACCATTAATGCCGTCATGAAGCTTTGAATGTAACCGTTGAGTGTCTTCAAACTTCCGTTAGGCACAGATGTTTTACGTTGAGCATATTCGACTGTTGCTTCATTAAATGCTACGTCATCGATTGTACTTGTGTAGAGCTTGACTCAGAATAATTGCTGGAATAAGTATGCCTCGAAGGAATGTCTTCGACTGCTATAAATATCCATTTCGATTATGGCTCTACTTTTATGAATAAGTATTTAATGCTACTGACACAGTGAACGGCTTTTTGGCTAATCTCAATTTGAACAAGATTAAATCACTGCAAATCACTCATAAGGATGATTAGAAATAATTTAAATGAGATTTGAATAAAGATAAGAATGATAGCTCATATTAATGATTTCATGACTACTGTTTGTTCTGATAGACGATAAACCATGCTCGAGTAGATGGTCTTGGTTGCTTGAGCAGACATGTGAAAATTGCCTTTGCAGAAGTGAAAGTCACTCATGCTCGAGCAATATCGAGTTCATGTTCAAGCACCATGCTTGGGCACTGAATTTCTATTGCTCGGGAAATATTGAATTCCTTACTGAAACAGAAGTATTTGATGCTGGTGCTCGAGTAGTATTTATGTTATGCTTGAGCATTAGTCAGATAGAGAAGAAACAATGAAAAGAAATATGAATGCTCGAGTAAAAAATTTACTATGCTCGAGCAACTCTTAGACTTTTCTTGAGAATACCTTAGACAGAGAACAGTTAAGATAGAGGATTGTGACTGCTCGAGCAAGCTGATAGTTTTGCTTGAGCACCATGCTCAGGCAACATATAAACCTTGCTTGGGAATCAGGCAAATAGAGAGAAATGATGATGCTTCAATGATAGTGCTTGAGCATAGATTTACCTCTGCTCGGGCTCCATGCTCGAGCATTACTTACTTGCTGCTTGAGAAGCAATTTGAAAGAGAGTATTCTTCATTCTAGCTCGATCATGCTCGGGCACAAAGTGAAAGTGGAGCTTAATCACCAAG
Source organism: Acacia melanoxylon (assembly GCA_019022615.1). Taxonomy (NCBI): domain Eukaryota; kingdom Viridiplantae; phylum Streptophyta; class Magnoliopsida; order Fabales; family Fabaceae; genus Acacia; species Acacia melanoxylon. Next base: position 8,371,792 of record JAFJYJ010000020.1, on the reverse strand, counting down.
AGGGGGTGAATTGGGGATTTTAAAAATCTTTTTGGATTGCTCTGTTTTCAAACACTAAAACAGATCTAGAAAGAGTATAGGGAAGAATAGCAAGACACAAGAAACTTATACTGGTTCGGTCCAATCTCTTGACCTACGTCCAGTCCCCGACACTCTCACACTGATTTCACTATCTCGATCGATTACACACTCGTAACTCAAGAGTAATTCTCTCACTAGAACTTACTCCTCCTTACAAGTTGCAATCAATATCCCAATCTCCAAGTCCCCAGACTTGAGATACTCACAATAAATGATTTACAATCAATGAACTCTCTCTAAGAGTAGATAAAGATAAACATTGAAGATCTATGCATCAAAAGATACTTTACAAGTGAAAACTGAAAGAGTAGTTGGCAAACTTGAATGTAATTCGTTTTCAGCAGATGTGTTTTTTTTAGAAGAATTGAATGCTACTCTATTTATACTAAGAGAGCATTAAAGATCCGTTACTGACTCCATTATGACCGTTGGTGCACTAATCTAGCTGTTGGAGGCACTTTGGTGTCTTCTCTCTCTACTATTCAGTTAATTCCTTTTGTCCAGAGGATTAGTGTTGACTTTCCTTGAAATAGATCCGTTGGGAGAGCAGCTACTGCTTAGGGAAAGCAGACATTAATCCCTTTGCAACGTGTAGGGAATGATGGATCAAAAGGATGCAAGTTTCTGTACTTTGCATTTAATGTTCTGACATTGCTTTTTTGCTTTTGTTCAAATCTTCATTTAATGTCCTTTAATTCATCTATAACTCACTAAAAAACTGATTAAACATAGTTAAGAATAGTAGTGAATGTAGAGGAAAAGTATTAAGATCAAAGAAGAAGATTTCACAAATTCGTCAGATTTGATTTTCAAAAACCGCGACTCATACTCGAGTATGTTCTTCAATATTTGAGTTTGTCACTGTGCAGTAATCTCAATACTTGAGTATCCATGAGCATATTTGAGTATTCTTCTTTCAAAGAGGAACGTTGTGATTTGAGCTTTGGACCATATCTTTGAGAAGGAAACAAAACTCGAGTGTCCAATTCCAAACTCGATTTTTGGACTTTTGATATGAAAATAAGTTTAAGTCCAAAACCTCAATACTTGAGTTTTCATTTCAATACTTGAGTTTCCAAAACATTCAAAAAGAAGCAAAGCTCTCTGTATGGTTGATACTCGAGTGTCCAAGTCCAAACTCGAGTATTCAGATTTGAAAACCTTTGAGAAATTTATGCCAAGTCAATACTTGAGTATTCACATTGACACTTGAGTTTTCAAAACATTGAAAAAGAGCAAAGCTTTCTGTATGCCCGATACTCGAGTTTCTAAATCAATACTCGAGTATTCAGAGATTTTGAAAAACTTTGAGAAGTCTATGCCAAGTCAATACTTGAGTTTTCAAAATGATACTTGAGTTTTCAAACCATGTGTAAAAACTAGAAAAACTTTTGTCAATCCAATACTCGAGTATTCAGACCCATACTCGAGTTTTCTCAAATTGAAAACTTTGGTGACTCTCTGTATGACCAATACTTGAGTATCCAAATGGATACTTGAGTTTTGAAAACTTTAAGAAATATTGAAATAGTCTCTGTATGATGTATACTCGAGTATTGAAACCAATACTCGAGTTTGGCTCAGGGTGAAAAACTTGGAGTGCTCTTTGTAAGTTCAATACTTGAGTTTCCAAATGGAAACTTGAGTATTGCTTTGTTTAATAAAATTGAGCTACTCTCTGTCAAGTCAATACTCGAGTATTGAGACCAATACTCGAGTTTTCCTTTGACAGTAAGTTTTTCAACTTACCAAAGACAAACTACAACTTGTGTTTACAATTGTCAGTTATCATCAAAACACATAGAGAACTAACACAAAGAATGCCTTGCTCGAGTAGGCTGCTCGAGTGTTACTAATCTGATGCTTGAGCAAGCTTCTATAAACAACTTAATATACTGTTAAACGGAGCATACTTGAGCAGCGATAGACTCCTGCTCGAGCATACTTCATACTTGGGCAATACTTTATGAATCAAAAACCTTAGTATTTGTTATCATCAAAACACCGAGAGCTAACATAGGCCTTCCATAAGGTAGACGTCTTTGATTTGTGGTCCATCATTTCTTCCAACTTTACCAATTCCAGCATTCCTTCCGGATTAATTTCCAATAAAGGTCACCTTGCCACCATCCTTAGGTTTGATTGTGGCAAACTTGGATTGATCTCTCGTCATGTGTCTAGAGCATCCACTATCAATGTACCACTTGTTGGATTTTGGTGCTCTTAGACAAACTTGCAAGACATAAATGATCAAGTATTAGGTACCCATCTTTTCTTGTGTCCTTTTGGGTTAGTTTTTGTCTTAGGATTCTCATAGGATTCTTTGGGCACCCATTTATAGTTACCTACAAGCTTACTCTTTCTTTCCATTTTATGAAAACAGGAAGAAGTAGTATGGCCTTTACGATTGCAATAATTACAATGGGCAAAGGGATTAGAAGAATGAGTCGTTTTTCGAAAAAAGTTTATATAAGTCTTTTCTCCAGATTTCTTCTTTCCTTTCTTTTTGTCAAAATCAGGTTTATAACCAATTCCTGCTTTGTCATTTGTAAACCTTTGCTCTTTCAAAATGATATTGAGCATTTCACTACCTTAAGTGAGTTCCTCAAGTGTTTTAGTAAGATAAGCATTTATTTGCCTAAAACACAGTAATTGTCACAAACCTTTTCTGAAAATTTTTCACAATCCTTTTTAAAAATATTTTCGTAAGCAGAAATTGGAGGAAGAGGCATCTTGAACTTGTTCTTCAACAAATTTTATTTTCCTTTTTGAAGTAAGAGTTCTTTTGCCAATTTTTGAAATTCAGAGTAAAGGGAATTATATTAAGAAAATAATTCATCATAACTAGGTTCAGAATCAATTACCTCTTCACTTTCAGATTCTTCTTGAGCCACAAGATAGATATTGGCTCTTTCTTCTTCATCAACTTCATCTTCATCAGATGAGTTATCTCCCCATATAGCTGAGACATAAGCCGCCTTCTTGAACTTATTGAATCTTTTCTTTTCTCTTTCTTTGTTGTTCAGTTGGGGGCATTCAGACTTGATATGGCCAGGATTTTCACATTCGTAGTAGATGATTGGCTTCTTAGGCTCAGTGTTGGAGCTACCCTTGTGAAACTTTCTGAATCCTTGGTCCTTCTTGTAGAATTTCTTGAATTTCCGGACTATCATGCCTAGCTCTTCATCATCATCATCTGATTCCTTGTTTTCCTTAACAGTTTATGGGAAATTCCCTTATTCTTGCTGCCAATTTTGTCAAGTCCTTTTCTCAACTTGAGTTTACCTTCATATTTAGACAAGCTACCAAAGAGAGCTGGCACTGATCCCATTAACTCTCCACGAGCCTCTTCAATCGTAGTGACTTTAGCTTCCAATTCCTTGCTGAGAATATTAAGAATTTTTCTCATTTGGGACAGGTTTATCATATTCTTTTCCCAATGCAACAAGAAACTCCCCAAACTTAGATCTTTGCTTGTCCTCAAGCAAATTAATTCAAGATAACATATGTAGCTTAAAAACAAGGAGGTGTGAAGATCATCTCGTTTGGGACGGGTTTATACGTATTCTTTTTCTGTCTTTTGACAGTTGGTTGATCGGATGAGTGAATGCGTACAGGATTCGCTAATTTCCCAGAGACTATGCAGAAATAAATCGTATTGAGAGGACACCCAAAGCTTAATGTAAGGGCTGCCACCAAAAGGTTTAAATGCTGACAATTCTGCGCAATACAAATAAAATCCGGCTTGCAAATAGAAAATAAAACTGACAAACCACCACAATATTTTTGTTTTGTTTTTGTTTTTGTTTTTTTTTTTTGATTAATTTAAATGGAAAACACAGCAAAATTAGCAGCAAATTATCTATAGACAATAGTGCACATGCTAAGTTTATAGTCTTTAGCAGACTTGTTACCCATATTTACGGATTACGGGATGAGAGAAATCTCCCTCGGTGCACATCTTTGCTCAGTATGCTTCAATCTTTGGCCATTCACCGGTGAAGGTTCTTTTGGAACTTTCCTCTTCCAATTCCTGACACCATAAGGGAAGACCTTTGTTACCTTAAAGGGACCGCTCCGCATGTTTGAGTTTCCACGGAAACAATTTCAATCTTGAATTGAATAACAATACCTTTTAGCCTACCTCAAAGTGACGTGGAGCAATCTTCTTGTCATGCCATGCTTTGGTCTTTTCTTTGTAGATTCTTGCACTTTGCAGCCAAAGCCTTCACAGTCTCATCTAATTCATTCCATTTGGAAGAGTCTATATTTTCTTTAGCTTCGATTAGGATCAAAGGTCATTTGATATTTAATATGCTTTATGTTCTAATTCCACGGGGAAGGTGACAAGCCTTATATACTAACTGTGGAGAGAATGATCGACGAGTCTTGTAAAGATGTTGGAGCCCAAACCAGGCTTGTCTGTCCCAACTGCATAGCCAATCTATTTCCTTGTGGAATTAGGTACTTACGCCTAAATTCTCTTGATCTCCCAATTTGATACTTCCTTGTACAGGTTTTGAGGGTGGTGGCGGTAGACACTGTGTGACCCCGTGAAGGAAATTTCACTAATAGTGTCTCAAACCATTTGTTACAAAAGTGAACCGCCATCCACGATTATGGCTGCTAGGTGCAAACCTTGTGAAAATATCTTCCTTAAAACTTGGTCACTTGGTGTATTATACCGTTGGTAGGAAGAGCCCTTTCTTCAACCCGCTGGTAACATAGTCAGCGCCACGGAATGTATTTACAATTGTTGGTTGATGGGAAAGATGAAGTCAATTCCCAGCACATCAAATGGATTTCCAGAATGCTATGCGGGCATCTCCATTTTCTCCTTGATATATTACACAATTTCTTTGACACCTGTCACAAGAAACAACAAACTCCGAGGCGTCATGGAATAAAGAAGGCCAATAAATCCGCTCTAGGACTATGCTTGTAGTCTGAATATACGTATGCCGTAATCTGAATTGTACAATGATACCTGAAATATTGTCATTACCCTTCCCGTAGTACACCTCTAAATTATTTATTCAGGGCGTCACGAAAAAGGTAAATCCCAAAAATAGAATTTTGAATCATGCATGAGCTTTTTTCTTTTGTTGAAAAATAAAATCGGAAGGTAGAATTACCACATGCGGAAGTGCAAGTCAAGTTGATTGACGAGTGCAACTCGAAGAGAGCCGGGATTAAATGCCAGGAAGAATCCATGGATTCCTTGTCTTCATTGCTTCCACTCTAATCTTGACAAGTGATCAGCCACTTGATTTTGATCCCCTACTTGTCTCACGATTTCAAATCAAATTCTTGTAACAAGAGGATCCGCACTTATCCAGCCTTGGTTTAGAATCTTTCTTGGGCCAGGTATTTAATAGTGAGGAATGATCTGTGTAGACAACTACCTTGGACCCCAGCGGATAAGCTGAATTTATCAAATACGCAAATACTATAACTAGTAATTCTTTCTCATTGTTGCATAATTCTTTTGGCATCCCGAAAGGTCTGTTAGCGTAGTAAATTGCATGAAAAATTCATCTTTTCTTTGACCCAAAAGCAACCCCAATTGCAAAATCACTACGCATCATTAGTTCAAATGGAGCACTCCAAACCAGGGCACTCATGATAGAGGGCTGAAGCAAGCTTTGTTCTTTAGAGTCTCGAGCTGCATGCAATCACTTCATCAATTTTAAAAATTGTATCTTTTTCCAATGCAAGAGGTTTGCGGTGGAAAAATCTTTTATAAACGCTATAAAAACATTTGCATGTCCTAGAAAGCTCTATTGGCGCTTCACATTAGTAGGAATGGGTAATTTTTTCAATCACTTCAATTTTGGCTTTATCACCTCAATTCCTTTTTTGGAAATTTTGTGGCCTAACACCACCCTTCCCATGGACCGTAAAATGATATTTTTCCAATTTAAAACCAAGTTTGTTTCTCGACATCGTTGAACACTGGACAAATTTGCTAAACATGCATCAAAGTAGAACCAAAACGGAAGAAGTCATCCATAAATACCTCCATTATGTCTTCTATAAGATCATAGAAGATTGCCATCCTCCCTTTGAAATGTTGGCGAGGCATTCCACCAAAGGCCAAAAAGGCATCCTTGAAATGCAAATGTACCATAAGACACGAGTTGGTTGATCCGGGATTCGCTATTTGATTGTAACGACTTCCATCAAAAATAAAAATCGTATCTGGCCATCGTGTCTAGCCATCGATCCAAGAATGGGAGGGAAATGATCTTTCCTGGTTGCCTTGTTTAACTTCCTGTAATCCATGCATACCCGCCAACCAGTCACAGTCCTTGTGGGAATCGGCTCATTGTTGTCATTCTTTACCAACTGTTGTGCCGCAGCTCTTTGGCTTTTACACATTGTCTTTGGTACGACCAAGAAGCTGTCAGGATATGGGATGAATGGTCCATTTATCTAACCATTTGATTATCTCCTTCTTTACTACTTCCTTCATGTGTGGAGGTTTAAACGCCTTTGTGCCTTCCAAATTTCAGAGGCTTTTGCTTCCTTCTTCAGCAGTCTTGTGCATGCGATGGAAAAGGGCTTATACCTTTTATGTCGGCTAGAGTCCGTCTGTGCCTTAACGTATACCAACACCCTCAGCGGAGTTTTCCTTTTGTGCACGATTCGTCGGTACCAATAATATAGGATAAACATCCTCTGGAGTGAGCATAGAGGTGTGATGGAAGTTGGTTGATCGAGATAGGAACATCATTAGGGTAATGGGTGGATTGCTTCCCTCTTTACCTTCAATGACGTGTAAGGTTTAAAAAATTTGTGCAAGGAAAGGAAAATTCGTCTAAAGAAAGCTCTAATCCTTACCATCAAAGGGCTAGAATATATCTAAAGGTACTTTATCAAAAAGTCTAGAGGAAAGTCATTAACTTTAAATCGATAAAGGCAATTATCAAGCACATCGATAGAGAGTTTATCATATTCTTTTTCCAATGCAGCAAGTTGGTTGATCAGATGAGTGAATCTGAGCTGGGATTCGCCAATGGATTCCCCAGACTTCATACAAAATAAATCGTATTCAGTCATCAGGGTATTTACATGATCCTCCTTGATTCCAGTTGTCCTTTCATGAGCGATTTCAAGTGCATCGCACATTTGTTTTGCAGATGATAATGTGCAAATACAAAAATAATCCTTTTGACTTAGAGAACTTTGAAGCATTAGAATAGCTTTGCTGTTGAGGGTGACTTGTCTTCTTTCGTTCTCATCAGATTCTTCTTCTAGCTTAGGAGTTTTAACTCCATCTTCTATTGTAGCTGGAATATAGTCTCCTCTCTCGAACACTTTCCATAAGCTATACTTAGTAGCCATAACAAAGACTCTGAATTTGGCTTTCCAGAAAGAATAATGTCCACCATTAAAACTGAGGGGTCTGTTGATAGAAGCATCATTTAATAGTATTCCGTCCATGTTGATCCTTCTCGAGATGTTAAGCTCTATTGAGAAGACCTTGCTTTGATACCAAATGTAGAGCATAATATCACCAAGAGGGGGTGAATTGGGGATTTTAAAAAATCTTTTGAAACACCCATAAAGAGACGATATACAGAGAGGGAGAGAAAGAGCTTGACACAGAAGATTTATATTGGTTTGGTCTATTAGTTCTCTATGTGTTTTGATGATAATTGACAATTGTAAATCCAAACTTTCTTATTGATTCAAGCTCAAGAGATTTTGTGATTAAGATGTCTTGGTCAATAACTGTTAAAAAGTTTCTGAGAAAAGATGACTCTAATTGGAGTCTGTATGACTCGAGTCATCGCTGTCTGGAAGTGAATGAAAATAAGTTTTTGAACTTAATGACTCGAGTTGGGCATATGAGAGTTGAATCATGGTATTTGGAAAATGATTTTTGCAATGTGTTTGACTCGAGTTAAACATATATGACTCGATTACACACTCTGTACTCGAAAGTTATCCTCTCAGTAGGATACACTCCCCTTTACAAGTTGTAATTTGATAACCCAATCTCAAAGTCCCAATACTTTGAGATTCTTACGATGAAAGATAATCATAAATAATCTCTCTAAAAGAGTAGATGAACAAATACTGAAGTTTAGAATATCAGAAGATATTATACAGATGAGTGAAACAGTAAATGCACTTTGATCGCTTGAGCGTTTTCGTTTCTTGGTTTACTAAAAGTTGTTGAGAATTGAATGCCTCAGCTTATATATAATGAAAGTATTTAATGACCGTTGGGAGGAATCAATGAAGACGTTGGGAGCAATAAATAGCTGTTGGACTTGAGCCAGGTGTATTTTCTCAGATGCTTTGATTCAACAAATATGGCCAGACATTCTTTGTTAACATTTATTGAGATATTTCCGTTGGATGATCTGGCATCCAAATGAGGAAAGAAAACATTAAAATGTTTGGAATGTGCAGAGAATGAGTTTCTGAATCCGTGCTTCGTTTTTTGGACCCAGCATTTAATGCTCTGACGTAATCACTTTGCTTTTTTATTAATCTTCAGTTAATCTTTCATTTGAACATAGGGATATGAAGTAAACATAGTTAGGAACAATAATGAGTGAAGATATGAAGTATTCAGATCATACTTGAAGATTTCGCATTTATGGACACGGTGATTTCAAAATAGGGATACATTGCACTTGAGTTAATTCAAGCAAACCGGAGTGCATGAGTCGAGTTTAACATTCTAGGCTCGAGTCACATGATCATCTTCTTTGAAAATAGATTTAAAGTTTAAGTGAAGATGTCTCTGTAAAACTCAAACTCGAGTTTAAAAAGTTAAACTCTAGTGCAAGACTCGAGTTTAATAAGGTTAGCTCGAGTCAAGTTCTTCTTTTAGAAATGAACTTCGAAATAGCATTTTGAAAAGTTTTGAACCCGTGCAGGCTCGAGTCATTAAGCGACTAACTTGAGTTAGCTAATTCATTTCAAAATGAGTTCCAAAATCTACACTCGAGTTAATAGCAATAGGCTTGAGTTTACTTTGAGTTAAAATACTAAGAAAGCTCTCTGCCTTGCACTGACTCGAGTTAACCATGACTGACTCGAGTCATTTTTAAATTTAAAAGCTTTGAAAAACTCTCGGCCAAGCACTGACTCGAGTTTAACAACCCAACACTCGAGTCAATTTAAGTTCAAATGTCTTGACTAACTCTCTGTCTTGAGTAAACTCAAGTTTTGCAACTCTAAACTCAAGTTAAGCTCTGACAATAAGTTACTGGTTAAGTTTGAAAAAGTTCTAAACATTTTCAACTTCACCATTAACTTCATTTAGTTTACAATTGTCAATTATCATCAAAACACAAAGAATTAACATTGTAGAAATTGAAATCAGGGGTAAAATATTTTGCCTCATTTTCCTCCCTTATTTGTTAGTTCTCTATGTGTTTTGATGATAACTGACAATTGTAAACTTGTATGAAGTTTGTCTTGGTTAAGTTCAAATTGTTTTAAACTTGTTCAAACTTAATCATAACTTTACTGTCAAAGACAAAATTGAGTTTACACTTGACAGAGAACAAGTCAAGTTATTTGATCTTAGTTAAACTCGAGCTTGGACATGGAAACTTGAGTTTAACATTGGCCGAGAGTTTTTCAAAGAGTTTTATTCTTAAACAAACTCGAGCCTATTATTATTAAACTCGCGTTTATCCTTGGCCGAGATCTCACAAGTTTTTACTTTGAAGTAAACTCAAGCTTACACCTTACCGAGAGCTTTCAAGGTTTTTGAACTTAAATTCACTCGAGCCTATATTCTATAAACTCCAGTTTGTGTTTGTGGACTTAAACTTATTCTCATTTCAAAAAAGTCTCAAACTCGAGTTTATCACTTATCAAGTTTTCGCGATCTTAAAACGTTTTCAAAGACTATCGCAATGCTCATTTTGAAAGAAGATCTAAACTCGAGTTTAGGTAATCAAACTCGAGTTAGACACTTGAGTAAAAGATTCTAAACTCCAGTTTGAGCCTTACAGAGACATCTTCATTTTAAACTTCAAATCTATTTCAAAGAAGATGTTCCTAAGACTCGAGTTAGGAAAGGTAAACTCGAGTTACAAACTCTAGTTTGCTTGTACAAACTCCAGTTTAAAACGCTCTGTTTTGAAATCATCTTACTCGAATTTGTGAAATCTTCATGAATGATCTAGATACTTCTTATCATCACTCATTACTATTCCTAACTATGTTTAATCAGTTTGTTAGTGAGTTTCAGAAGATCAAATAAGTATTAAACTGAAGATTAAGCAAAAAGCAAAAAGTAATGTTAGAACATTTATTGCTGGTCCAGAAATCTTAGCATCCTTTTGGCAAATCATTCTTTGGACGTTTCAAAGGTTTAAATATTTTCTTTCCACATATGAAAGCCACATCATCCAACAGATTTATTTCAAGGAAAGTCAACAAGATTGTCTGAGCATCTGGATTAACTCAAAGCATGAGAGAGAATGGACCTAGTTGCAACCTAACAGCTTCATTAATGTCACCAACGATTACATTAATGTTTCCAATGGTTATTTAATGCTTCCAACATATGTAAGCTGAAGCATTCAATTCTCAACAACCACCAGAATACAGAAAACGAAAATCTATCAAGTGGTATTTGCATTTGTTGTTTTCTACTCATCTGTAAAGTATCTTTTGATACATTGAACTTCAGAGAGTTTACCTTTGATTATCAATCATTGTAAGAATCTCAAAGTTGTAGGACTTTGAGATTGGGTTATCATATTACAACTTGTAAGGGGGAGTGTATCCTAGTGAGAGGATAACTTTCGAGTAAAGAGTGTGTAACTGATCTTTGTGATAGTGAAAATCCTAGAGTGTCTGGGGACTGGACGTAGGTCAAGAGTTGATACCAAACCAGTATAGATCCTTGTGTCTTCCTCTTCTTCTTTATCTCTTTGTTTGGCTCTGTTTTAGTGGGCTCTTTACTGTTCATCGAAAAAGAATTTTAAAATCCCCAATTCACCCCCCTCTTGGTGATTTCCTTCATTTACATTATTTTTTTCCATCCAAACAAAAATTTTCATATAAACTTATTTTCTTTTCCAGTGCGAACCAAACGCATCGAGGCAAAATATTTTTCATTCCATTCCATTCTTTTCATTTTCTTTCCTTTGCATTCCTACTTTTTCTTCGATCTAAACAGGGTCTAAGGTTGTGTTTGGTTTGAAGGGAGGGGATGAGAGGGGATTCTAATGTCTGGGGCTAATATTATTAGCCCTAGACATTAGTCTGCCCTCCCATCCTCTCCCCTCAAACCAAAGACTCCTCTTTCTCACTGTTGTCCAAACCATATTTTCTAGGGTTAAGGTGCAAAAATACATATATGCTTTGGTCAGAAGAGCGCCCAGTAGCAAGTGCTTTTTTTGGGTGCAAAAGTGACTATGTGGTTACAAAATAGGAGCAAAAGTCACAAAAATCGTTAACGGGTAGAACATTGACTGTTAAGTTGGAAGGTTTGACTAAAATTAATGACGTGCACGCTAACTAGGATTGTTTATAGCGAGTTTAACATTGAAGCAAGATTGAATTTCTAGAGAACGTTTTACTAGTTGCCGTGATCACTACCGAAGCTTGAAAAGAAATCAAGAGTAATTCGCAGAATCCACGGTACCCTTCCACTTGAAGCTTCACAGCGGACAGAGAACTATTTAGAGTTTCTTTAAATTCTTGGAAATCCATTAGTCAAATAAGCCGTTCTATTCAATGGTAGGGATTTTAGGGCTTTAAGAAACGTGTGTTTCGACTTCAAAGGAAAACTAAGGGAGAGCTATGGTTGAGCAAATGGAGCATCGTTTCTATTACAGCAAATGGGAATTGAACGATGATCGATGAGCCCAGAAAATGCCGTCGTAGAGGACATGACTAGACCCCAGAAACTCCAGTGAGCTTATCTGGTTAACAATTGGGAAACGAGCGAGGTTCAGAAATGAATATTGCGACTTTGTGGGGGAATGGGGAAAAGGCTAAAAATAAAAAAAGTTGTGACTTGTGAGTGTAGAGAATTCGCATAGGTTCGATGGATCGGCTTTGGATAATCGAATGTTCATCTTCTTCTTCTTACTCTTTGCGTCTCGTGAACCCTAGATTGTTTTTCTCCAGCTCTTCTTTTCCCCAATGTTGCCCGGTGAGTCGATTATATTTTTCTCCAAATAGAAAGAAGAGAAGCTGTTAGATGTTAGATTTTGGCAGATAAATATAGGATAAATAAATTATATTTTCTCCAGATCAATAAATTACATTTTTCTTAGTCATAAATTACTCACCCATGTAGGTTCCACTTATCTGCTACACAGTCCAAGTCAGCGTCCACTCCATTAATTTTAGTCAAACCTTCCAACTTAACAGTCAACATCCTACCCATTAACGGTTTTTGTGACTTTTGCTCATATTTTGTAACCATATAGTCACTTTTGCGCCCAAAAAAAGCACTTGCTACTGGGTTCTCCTCTAACCAAAGAATATGTGTATTTTTGCACCTTAACCCTTGGTTTTTTTTTCGTAATTTTAATATTTTTTTAAATAAAATGAATTTTGCGACGAAAAATAATTCCGTGGCAAAATTTCAAAATTTGCGATGGAATTCAGTTTCCAACGCAAATTTTAGAAATTTGTGATGGAAATAATTTTCCGTCGCCAATTTCAAAATTTGGGACGAAATTCATGTTTTTTGTCGCAATTGCAACGAACGGAATTCCGTCGCGAGACCATTTTTGCGACGGAAAATGCCTTTTTGGGACAGATATTTTCCATCACAAAAAATGACTTTTTTTGTAGTGATTTAAATGTGTGGGAGGGATTTTTTTCTTTTTGTTTTTAAAATGAGAAAAATAAAAATATTTTGGTTTTTGTTCCTTGTTTTCAAGAAAAAAAAAATGAATGTTAAAACTGCAAGTTTTAAGTGACTTTAGTATGATACATTCTTGATTTGAAAAGTGATTGATCATATTTTGAGTTGGTGAACCTAGTGGCAATGAATTTGACTTTGGTGAATTTAGGCTAGTGATCATATTCCTAGTGAGATTTTGAGCCAAATACATATATTTTTTTAGTGTGTACCCCTATCTCTTCACTTGATCTAGAACTTGACTTGAATCTTACTTGAGGAAACATTTTATGTATGTGTATTCATAAAAATGATAAAGGCATTCATTTTATTTTAGCCAGATAAGCCAAAAAGCCTACCATTTTCATACATATAACCCTTTTAGCCTATATTTTTTCCATTTTGTCTACACCCATAGCCAAAAAAAGAAAAACAAAAAAAAATAAAAATCTCTACCCTTTTTGAATGTCTTGGGAGTTGAAGAGCATTGCATAATATCTACTTGGATGGAAGAACATGTATAAAATTAAGAGTTGGGTCATTGTGAAAAATATGGTAGGTTATCTTGAAAAAGAAAAAAAAAACGAATGATGACTCAGTTCAAATTTGGTTTGGTTTCTTGCATCCTATATTCTCTAATATATCATTCTCTTCATCTTGTAAGATATTCAACTTTGTTTTTCCAAACACCGTACCCTTTCTTTCTTAACATTAGCCCCATTACAACCTAATACAAGTCCTTTGGATTTATGCATGCACTTGCTTTATTAGTGGTGGAGAATTTAGATTCGTGTCAAGCCTATAGAAAGAGTATTGGATAGGGAGGATTTGAGTGTAAACACAAAATTATACACTTTTGAGTGAAGAGTGACATACACATTATCCTTAGTGAGAGATTTCTAGCTTAGGTCCCCCTTTGTCAAGTAAATTGCCATGATGTTTATTTTCATAATTCATGAGAAGATAACCTAGCTTAGGTCCCCCTCTTTTTACTTTTGCTTGTGATTGGAACATTCACTTTTGAAGCTTTAGTTTTGTTTTTATTGTTGTTCTCCCTTGGTCTTGACTTGTTTTGCCCAGGAGTGCAAATGATAAGTGTGGGAGAGTTGATAAACCCCAATTTCATATATTTTATCCCACCTTATTCATTTATTTTGGGGACTATTTTAGGATAATGTGGAATTATTAGATAATATTTGGATTGTTAGCCAATTTTAGGAAATAATATAAATCGGAATTAATTATGAGATTATTGGGCTTAAATTATTAATATTCTGATTGTTATCTTGTGATTGAATAATATTTCTAAATATCTTATAGATCAAGATTTTATTTAATTCTTGCAAACAAGGAAAATCATATTAAAAGATCCTACGATGCAGAATTAACCTTGGACACTAAAAGAAGATCTAATGGTGGAATTTTATTGGGATTGTTAAATTTTAATGGGCTTAAGTTAGTACCTATAACTCTCTCTTCCACCCTTTTAATTAACCTAGATGCCACAAGATGATGCATGCTCTCATAGAGAGCCGAAGAGCTCCCTCTCACGGCGCGACACTCGAATAGAGGTCGTGGAGAATCACCTTCCTTAATATTTCTTGAAGACGTCATGAAAGGGATCATATTCATCTGATTTCCTTACTTTAATATACTCATTAATCTCCCTTTGGCCTAACTAGTTAATTTGGGCTAAGAAAGTTAATTCTATGTGAGTCCTGAGTTGTTCTCTTCATCATACCTTAAGTAAACCTTCTTTGCCTTTTCTTATTTGATTTTCTTAATAGTTAGTTAAGTTCTTTGCATCTAGATTAGTTCCATTCTCATATAAGCTTCAGAGTCCTTTGCATTAGTGCATTTAGTTAGTTATTTGCGTCTAGGTAGTAGTGTCTTGCATTCTAGTTTAGGTTCATTTCATTGCATTTTTTATCATCCAAATTCAACTTAAAGAAAAACCCACATATTGCTCCTTGGGAGAATGACCTAGGTTGCCACTATATTGCATTATTAGTTGGTTCTAGTTTAATTGATTGCTTTAGCGACAAAAGCAACACATCAACAGCAAAAGTGTCACCAAATAATAAAATTCCCAGAAGCTAGTTTGTGACTGTAAGCATAAGCAACAAGAATAATTTGGCCTCAACATAAACCTCATCCCAAGAATAAGAAACCAGAATGAACATAGTAAAAGATGGTAATGGTGGGTCCCACTTCCAATTCTAAATGACGAGTCCAGCAAGTTGAAAACCACAATTGAGCTATATCCTTATTCAAATCAATGCCATACCCATTGAATTCTTCAAATTCATTAAACAACCCTTGGAAAAAAAACATATACTGCACTACATGAGTAGAGCAAGGGGAAATGAAATACCCGGATCAAATGTCGATCTAGAAATAATGCTTTGAAGTGGTGCCAAATCATGATAACCCAGGACGGTGAAAATTGTTGGAAATTATGCCCTAGGGGCTAGTCATTGTACTTTAAACGTTAATGTCATTTAAAGTATTCTCCATTTAGTTATCATTTCATTTGCATGTTTATAGTTATAATTGTATCCTTGGATATATCTTATAGATTATCCTCAATGTCTCTGGTCGGTCATCTTTGCTAGCCAAGATGAAATAAGACTAGTATGACTTTGATGAGGTATGGAGATATGAATCAAAGTCATAGGTACTTGTAAGAGTACAAGGTGCTGGACCGACCCACTATGAGAGTTGATGTTCTTTGACCTAGTCAAAAGTCACCTTTGACCGGGTGATGATAAAGGCTTGGATCGGGATCAGTGGTTTTCATGCAGAGGAATGTGAATGATCAAGATGGAATTTATCTCTCACATTTGTAGAGAGATAATACTGGGCCCCTCGATGAGTGAGTCTGTGAAATGTATGACCATACTACGATGGAAAGGAGTTTCCATTTCAATTATTAGACTACTCAAGAATCGAGAAAGTAATGGTCAACAACAGGAAGTTGACAATATCTATGCCTCACAAAAGGGACGTGACATGGTTATACGATAGGTTGTATCGTATCATCGATCCCCATATGAATTGGGTAGTCACAATGTCTTGCTAGAGGTCGCTTGCAACTTGTGGGCTGGTACAGTATTGGCCCACTGCCAATCTCATGTGGGCCTGCAGGGTCGCACACAAGAATAGCCCAACACGAGCAAAAGTGTCCAAATTCATTGAATCTTAGATATGTCTAAAATTTAATGAATACTATATTTAATCTAGGATGAATATATATATTTATTATTAAATTCGAAAATAATATAATAATATTATTTAATAGAGATTATAATATTATTATATAATATTTGTTTTGTATTTAATTTATTTGATAAATTAAATATCTAAAACAAATTGAGATATTGTATCTCGATTTAATTTTCGAATATGGATATCACATATCTAATTTAATTTGAATTGAGATATAGTATCTCGATTTAAGTAAATAGATAGATATCATATCTCGATTTAATTTATAGAGATAAATTAAATCAGAAGGCTTTTTAATTTGAATTAAATAAATAGATTAGATTACATCTATTGGATAGATTTAATTAATATATTATTTTAATCCAAATTCAAATTTCAAGATTAATAAGGATTAATTTTGAATATAATACGTCTATGGGTTTTGAAAAACCTATGGTACATTTTGCAAGACGTATTAGAAAAGCCGCGAGAAACCCTAGAGAGAAAAAGTAGAGACGCGAAAATACTGAAGGCGCTAGCACGTTGCCGTCGGTGTTGGAGGCTATTCGTGTGGATACCGGTAGAGGGAGGGAATTCGTAGAGTCTGCTCCTATTGATCGAGTAGGTAGTCCACCAGATCGAATTGAACAAGACGCTCGCAAGTTCGCATAGGTATGGTTTCTAACGAACCTTGATTTAATCGCCGTTAATGGATCCTCTTAATGGGATTCGTAAGTTTTTTTTAAATGGATGAAATCCTTCCGCTGCGTGTACGGATCCCAGCAAAAATAACGGAAGCAAGGAACTGATTAGAAGTCCAAACCTCAATCGACTTAGCTGTCTGCGACAAGAAAAGGAAGATGCGTTGAGATACGTTGTGGCCGTAACGGGGACAAAGTAGGGACGAAGAAACAAAACTTCATCGTGGCCATCGTCAAGTTTTTGTCCGTCCCTAAAAATAGAGATGAAGTGGTTAGGGTAGCTAACGGTGGGTGGAAGAAACCCAAATTCGACTCTCTTCAAATCGTAGAGCGTTGGGTCTCATAACAATGGAAACGATGGATAAGCAACAAATGTACGCCATATCATTATATACCTGTTCCAGTTCGACTACTTTGGCATCGGCCGACACGCTGATAGCGGATGTTGTATAAATATCACTCTCCGGGAAAAATTATGGCATCAACAGATCTCAAACTCTCATTGGTTCTAAATATGTTTTGTCAACTGCATAGTCATTACTTGAATTTTCTGCATTAACGTTTTCCGTTAGCAACATTAACGATATTAGAAATATACTACTAAAATTATACATTATAAAGTTAAGAGACTAAAATTATATCTTTTGTAAAACTTAAAGGACAAAAAGTGTATTTTAGCCAAATATTAAAGAAAAAAGGGGAAAATAAAATATGTAATAGGATAAGATACTCTCTTCGGTCATAAATAGAAGAATCGGTTGACTTTCTTGGGGAGATTCACGAAGCTAATTAAATTTATTTAAAGTATTTATATTTATCGTTTTTTCTCCAAACTAATTTGTATGACTTATAATATGATAATATTATACTTAATTTTATTGGTTATTATATATTATATATGTGTTTTTTTTTACCATGAATATATATGTGTTTAAACTTTAATAGATGACATTATAATTAATTTTTTGCCTTCGATAATATTATAATTATAATAGTAGAATATAATAAAGCTACAATACAAAAAGCCACTAACCCAAATGCATTGAACCCAATTGGGGACCATGCATCTATAAATTCTTAATCTCAGCTGACTGATTTATTAATGAATGTATAGTTGTGGGTTTTTTTTTTAATAACAAAATTTTAGGAGATGGGTTGGGCTCACCCATAGTCCAAGGGCAGGGCGCTTGAAGCCCACTCTGGAAGAAATTTATGACTAAGAGTACACATGCATCCACCTTAGCCTAGGTTACCGTTGCTTTGCAGACCCTAAGCCTTAGGATGCCTCCCCCAACATCTTGACTAACTCCAGGATCGAACCCCCTCCTTTTTGGTGAAAATGTATGACCCCTATGCCAGTTGAACCCAAGACCGAAGGGTGATAGTTGTGGGGGGTTTTTTTTTTATAAGAAAATTTTAGGAAGGGGGTTGGGCCCACCTACGACCAAAGGCGGGCGCTTGGAGCCCAAATCCACGGGCATCTTGCGAAAGATACACATGTCTCCACCTCTACCAGCGTTTTCATGCTTCCTTGACCAACGCAGGGATCGAACCCCCTCCCTTAAGGTGAGGAAGACCGACCCCCACGCCAGTTTAACATATGCTATCTATAACAACCCCACGCCAGTTGTGGGGTTGTTATAGACAGCATGTGTTAAAGAAGCATGTGGGCTATTAAAAAGAGGCATGGGAGTTTTAGGGCTCAACCAAGATCGGCCCACGTCAGCACCACTAAGGTGAATTTGAGTTGCCTAGGGGGAGTGTGACATGTTTCTAGAAATATTTCAGTTGTAATGTTGGCGCTCATTTCATAAAAATAGAAAAAAGAAAGAGAGATTATAATTTAGGAAAAGTCCTAATCAAATCAAGTTGAAATGCCAAAAATTAAAATTTCGATCTGCACTCTTAGTAAATCCCTAATCATGCCAATTAGTCTCACTAATTTTTTTTTAGATCTGATTAAGAGATTAGAATGCCCTGTGTAGTTAAAAAAAAAAAAAATAAAGTTGCATGTAAATGTAATGTTTTGATTATTTTAGTTAGACTTAATTGGGATTTGCCCTTTATTTTTAGTTTTTATTTGTTTTATGTTTTTGCTTTGATATCTATAGATCAAATTTTTTTTTTTGTGGTTTCATTTATGGTGTGATATCGAAGACCTGGTCTTGCAAAAATATAGTACCAGATTTATTCTGCATAGCAAGATTTGTGTCATCCACATGCACAGAGCTTTTTGGCACAAGCTCTATCAAAAAAAAAAAAAAAAAAAAAAAAACTGAGAGGTTACCTACATAAAATTTAATGATTAGTAAGTCTTCTAAAATCGACTTATTATTGTTAAGTCACAATAAAGTTGCGTAAAAAATTAAAGTTATATTATAGATATAGATAAAATAGAGCTGAATAATAGTAAATTGTAATTTAAGATAGTAGGAGAATGATAGTTTGAGAAAACTTCAATTTCTTTGAAAAAAACAGAGAAAACTTCAATCTGACTTAAAATTTACAGTCTTCCTTCATAATTCATGATAAATTAAAATAATTGATTTTTCAAAAAAAAAATATTTAAACATATTTAAATAATTATTTTCCAGAAAATATTTTTATAAGAAAAAATTGTTTGAGTAGAGATTGGAGAATGACAAATTTTAATTGAAAAAGAAAAATGATTTTACCAATAAAAAAAGACCATTATAAAAGTTGTTCTTATTTTTTATTTTACAAAAAAAGTAATTGAAAAGTAATTATCAAACAAGTTTTGTTTAAAAAAAAAATTGAAAATAGAAAAATCATACAAGCCCCGATACTCTCTCTTCCAACCTGGTTTTTTTAAAATAAAAAATTGCTAACATAAATTCAAGTTGGATCTTTAGTAATGTAACTGCATAATTAGTAATTTTTTTATAAATTTAAGTTAACAATTCAAAAATAGAAAATGAAAATATTAAAGAAAAAATACAAAATACAAAATATATAATAAGATAAGATAATAATTTTTTTTTTTTTTTTTTAGGGACTACCTGGATTTAGAATAAAAAGGGAAATACACACACATTTTGCCGCAGGGAAATACATACATAATTAATATGTATCTCCTTGTGAAGGAATGAATTTATATACATGTGAACATTGTATTCTGGATATGAAGATTGTCATCAAGTGCAAACGTCATAGACAGACCTTTGAACAGGTTTGCCTAAACTCAATGAATAAGGCTCACACAGGACTTGAGCATGAATGGGAAAGTGAATTTATTAGGCAAAACTCCATAATTGAGAATAATTCACACTACTACAGAAAATGGCTTTTACTTCCCAAATTGACGTCCTATTTTAATAAAAGGAAGTAAAAAAGAAGGCGGTGACATTTTTGTAATTATAAGTTGACTTTTGGCGTCTAAGTTTTTTACTTAGAAGCCAAAAGCCTCTCTCTGGCGCCAAAAATGGACCCAAAATTAAACCTGTCGCGCCAAAGGAACAATATTGGCGTCTAATTAATAAATTAGACGTCAAAATTAGTGAACAAAGGCGTCTAATAATTTTTATTAAACGCCAAAATTGCCATAAATTTTTTTTTATATAACTCTAATTAACTCTTCCCTCTCTCAACATTAATTCACTGTCGGCCCAAAGGCGTCTAAGAAATATATTAGACGCCAAAATTTCCCTAATTAACTCTTTCATCAATCTTCATTCGACCACTGTCAATTAACTTGCCTTTTCTCTCCAGCGCCGGCACCTCCCGCGAAATAATACCTCGCATTTGTCCCTCTCTCTCCAACCGTCGCCGTTGTGCCTCCGCCTTGCTTCACGAAATCGACCGCCGCTGAGCTCCGACTTCTTCCTTGTTCCCGTCGTTCCTCCTCTTGCAATCCATTGGTCCTCGGTAGTCGTTCCGTCTCCCACCGCCGTTGTATGTCTCACTCCGTCATACCACCGTCCGCCGTCCTCTCCCACCGTCTTCTCTGCTTGTCGAACCCAGTGAGGTAAACGACCTGTACCAAATACTGCTATTATGCGATTTTTTCTGCTTTGGTTATGTTTGGTCGAAGGCAGCTATATCGGGTAGAGAGGTAAAGAATTTTGTAGGCGTTTTGTCTAAGGAATGTGCAATAGATAGACAACTGAGAATCATCATTTTGGGCATGTTCAACATTACTTCGACTTACGAAAAAACAGAACAGACAGAGAAGTTCAATTCCTTCGACTTACGAAAAAATGGTTCTGCTGCATGCAACCTCCTGCAGAGTCATAGCAATGGTTGCCCCAGTGTAAAAGCTTTGAACAGAAGAAAATATTTGTGTAACTAGCTCCACCCCTAAATTATCTCGAAGATATTGGAGCTTTAGATGAATTCTGTTGGGGTTTGAGATTATTTGCCATAGTACTGAGTTGCAGTTTGGGGGTGTGCAAAGAAGACAGACTATTATTATTTGTATCTATGTGTATTAATGTTGTGGTGTATTGTTAGAATCCCAGATTGCTTACTGTTTTGCCTCGTCTTTTGTTATGAACTATAGAGGACTCTAAGTGGCTTGTCTTGTTGGACCATCGACCGAGGGCTTGTTTTATTTTATGAACTTATTTTATTTACTTGGTTTTGCTGCCTGGATAAAGCTTAGAATTTTATACCTCTCTTACTTTGTTTCTATCATTATTGGTTGGTTGTCATTAGCTGGCTGTCTTTTCCCAGCTCATACTTTGATTTCAGACTGGGGAAATAGATTATTTTTGGTTGGTTACCAAATTAATTGGAGATGTTTCAAATTAGAACAAAATGATTGAATCAAGTGGTTAGAGATAATTGGTTTGGGGCCAAGCAAACTGCCTGTGATGTGCCTATTTTTCATTCTGCTATCAGGAATTATTGAGTTACATTTGGAATCTTCTGGGCCTTGTTAGAAGTAATAAGACTGGAGATGTTTCATTCCGCCACAGAATGATTATTTTTTGTTGGTTAGCAAATTGGGAGGTGTTTCAAATTAGAGCAGAATGATTGAATCAAGTAATAAGTTTATTTTTTCTCTAAACTACTCCTATTAATTATATATATAATATGTTAAAGGAGGATTTTCATACAAGGGTTGTTTTCATTGTAGAATAAGAGGTACTACTATTTCTATTTTACATTAAGCATCGTTGTATTATATGTGTGTGTGATAAAAGTGGGAGACGCATAACATAAAATATAGTAGGGGCTTTATTTACTCTCGTTTGGTTCCTTGTTTTAGATTATGACGAAAAAAAAAAACACAAGAAGGAAAAAAAGATGCTTATTTAGATTGTATTTGATTTGTTTCTATCATTGTAAAGCTGCTGTTTTCCTTATAATAAATTATGCATCTGCTTTGTGATTCTCAACTCCTTCCTTTGTCTCATTGTATACTGGCGATGAAATTCCTGCTGCAATCAAGCTGGCTACAAGTGATTAATCATATTACTTATTTGAAGATGATTTAATTCATTGTTCTGAAATATTTTGATTTGTAAGTTTGGAGTTTATTCCAAACAATAAATTATCACAAGAGCTTATATATAGACTTGACAGTGAACTACTTTAATGGACTGACCTATTAAACCTCCGTTATTAGGTCTCTTCAACTCATATCTCTGATCTGAAGTGTTTTTCTTTTTCTTTTTCTTTTTCTTTTTCGTTTTTGTCTTTCCTTTTTTATTAGCCACCTGAACTACATGAACTTGATTAAAAAAGTGACGACTTCATGTAATACCCTTACCATTGAAGTTAGTTGGAATAATTCTAACGTTCTCTTTGTTGTTGTTGTCGTTAGGGTTGCGTAGAGAAAAGAAACCTCAAGCATCGGAATTCAAAGATTGAGGTAATTTAAAGGTTGAGGTAATTCTAGTGGATTGGCATTTCCATCATAGTTATGTTTTAATAATTTTGTTGTTGTTGGATTATGTGTGGTTTGGACTTGAATAGTCTAGTAACTATTGGATTAATATTTTTATCTCGGAGCTGATTTGTCTCTACCAATTTATTGACCAATCTGGTTTTTAATACTTTGATATACGCTTTCTTTTGTGATATGGATTATAGAAGTTTTATTTTTTACTTTTTAATAGTTATGTTACAAAGAGAACCGAAAGTGTTGCTGAATTGAAACTTGCTAGATACACATTGGTATGAAATTATGCATAAACTATACTATTAGGAACCAAAATATTTTGAATTTTTGTCAAATTTTAAGGGGGAAAGCTGCTGATTTTTCTACAAAAATATTGAGAAAAAAGCATGTCGTTCTTGAAATTGTTATAAACTTGAGTGTTGTTGGAAATGTCGTAGGTGGTAATAAAATGGATCATAGTTAGATGAAAGCTTTGAGAACTAGTGAAGAATATGAGAATGAGGTGGAACGGTTTATTGAATTTGCTAGAAGGAATGTGGCTACAAAAAATAGGATGTATTTTTGTCCATGTGTGAATTGTTTAAATGAGAGTCAACTAAGTATTTCTGATATAAGGGATCACCTACTTTGTGACGGAATAAACCTTCGATACACAACGTGGATATGGCATGGTGAGGAAGTAAGAACTGCTGCATCCCACGAAAATGAAGTTGAGGTAGATGATAATGGAATGGAGAGAATGATTCATGATGTTGAGGTAGAATCTTTTGCACAATCGCGTGAATATGATAACGTGCGGAGTGATGCAGAGACAGCTTTGTTCCCTGGGTGCACTAAGTATACACGGTTGACTAGGACCTTACATTTGGTCAACTTAAAGGCAACCAGTGGGTGGACCGATAGTAGTTTCACAATGCTGCTTGAATTGTTGTGTGATATGTTTCCAGACGATAATGTACTTCCAAATCGTATGTATGAGGCAAAGAAAATCTTGTCTGCGATGGGTATGGAGTATAAGGAAGCGTTTTAACGGCTTACCGGAGCATAGAACGGCTCGAAAGGCATTAACCGGAGAGAAAGTTTATAGTCGGGTGAAACATATCAATGTCATCTTAGGTAAGCAGTAAATGATTGCAGGTGAGAAGAACATATGGAAGAAGAGATCAATTTTCTTTGATCTTCCATATTGGCGTATTCTTGATGTGAGACACAGTCTTGATGTGATGCATGTGGAGAAAAACGTATGTGATAGCCTTGTCAGTACGCTTTTGCACATACCAGGGAAGACTAAGGATGGAATTAGTACAAGACTGGACCTGGTTGATATGGGAATAAGAGAACGGTTACATCCACAAATAAGAGACGATGGTAAGAAGGCATACATGGGGCCAGCAGCGCATACACTATCAAAAGCAGAGAAGCAAAGTTTGTGTGGGTGTTTATATTACATTAAGGTTCCACAAGGGTATTCTTCTAATGTGAGCATGTGTGTGTCAATGAACGATTTGAAGTTAATGGGAATGAAGTCCCATGATTATCATGTGTTGATGCAACAACTGTTACCAGTAGCTATTAGAGGTATTATGAAAGATGAAGTGCGAACCACTATAACAAAACTGTGTATTTTTTTTAATACTATATGTAACAAAGTCATTGATATTGAAAAGTTGGATGAATTGGAAAATGAGGGTTATATTATTTTGTCCCAACTAGAGATGCATTTTCCTCCCGCATTTTTTGATATAATGGTGCATTTGATAGTGCATTTGGTAAGGGAGGTAAGGCTCTGCGGTCCAGTTTACCTAAGGTGGATGTACCCTTTCGAGCGATATATGAAGATCTTAAAAGGGTATTCTAAAAATCCTTATCGACCGGAAGCCTCAATTGTTGAAAGATATGTAGTTGAAGAGGCTATGGAATTTTGCAAAGATTATCTATCAGGGGCCACGGTACATTCTCAGCACGACGAGGGGATAAGCAAGGGAATTAGAGGACTCAAAATGAAGAATATGCCTCGTGAAGAGTTGCTTTGCGAGTGCACACTTATATATCTTGAATAATATGGAAGAAGTTCGACCATACATAGATGAACACTGACAGAGTTTGAAGAATATGAATCCAAAGAAGAATGACATGCAGATAGCGAATGAGCAAAACAAGACATTCATAAAGTGGTTTGAGGAGAAGGTGTCGCACGATACCGGGGTGTCTGATACAATCGAGTGGTTAGCTTGGGGGCCTTCTTATCAGGTCATCACTTGGAGTGGTTATGAGATAAACAGGTATTCTTTATACACTAAAGACCAAGATGACAGAAGTTCTATGCAAAATAGTGGGGTGATGGTTGAAGCTGAATCTATGCACTTTTCAAGTTCGAAAGACAAAAACCCTGTATTAGCATCAATGGCCTATTATGGCGTTATTGAAGAAATATGGGAGATGTCTTACAATAAGTTCAAAGTTGCTTTATTGAAATGTAAGTGGATTAGTAATAATGCTGTTGTAATAGATCCACAATTTGGATTTGTCTTAGTTGATCTTCATAGAGTTGGTCATAGAGATGAGCCATTCATCAGTAGAAACATACGTCATTTTTTTAGTTGCCCTGTAATTTAAATTGATGTTCCTTACGGGGACGAGGTGTCGTGGCAACTGGCAAGGATGGAACGTACAAATTTAGATTGTTTTCATTTAAAATCATTTTAAATTTTCACTTTTAAAAATATTAAAATATTATGTGAAAAGAATACAAATAAAAATGCAAACATAATTTGTTAGTGTTTAATTTTATTGTCATCACTTAAACTTGATGGGTAATCATTTTCCATTAAATAAGACTAACGGTGTTAAGATCCTAGAACTAAAAATGTATTTTATAAAATTAAGGAACTAAAATGATATTTGAAGTAAACATAAAGGACCAAATATATAATTTTTTAAAAAAAGAAAGAAAAATACAAAATATTATAGGATAAGATCATTACTTATTTTCTGGACAAAGCTAGATTTGAAACCGAAAAGTGAAATACATTTATATTATATTAAAGTTTAAGTGAAATTAAAAATATTATGTTTAATAGATATTATTATAATTATTTGGCCAGAACTATAATATTATAATTTCTCCTATATTAATAGATTTCATTTTGAGTAAAGGTGGTTAGTTTTCAAACTTATCTGGTGCAGGTGCAGAGTGTGATTTTTAAGTGGACCTAAAATATCTACTTGCTATATTTGTAATTTTTTTGTTACATCCACTCTTCTTAACCTTAAGGCACATGGTTGGGGGGTCCGGGAAAAGATTTGCAACAGTGGGATTTTGGGTGGATTGCACATGGACTTTTTTGTACTGGGCGCTGTTGGAGTAAAACTTTTTTGTGCTGGGCGTTCCTGGAGTAAAATTTTGTTGGCCAATCTACACCTTAACCCTTAAAAGTTTATATTTTAACGGACGTGCTAACGGCATTGTGCTGACTTTACATTTTTAAAAGTTTTTTGGTCAACTTAAAAGTATTTTGTGTTGGGCATTTTTAGAGTGACAATTTATTGGTCAATCTGCACCTTAACTTTATAATATAATAAAGCGACCTACCAACAACCATTGGGAGCAAATGGTAAGAGATTTGCTTTCCCACCACTATGTCCTCAGTTCAAGGCGTGGAAATGGTGTTGGAAGCTCTTTTCCCACGACCGTGGGCTCGACGTGGGGCAAAATCCGGATTAGTCAGACAAAAAAAAAAAAAAAAATAAAGCGACCTTAAAAGTCTACAACAAGCCACTAACTCTAAATTGGAGGGGGAAAAAACCAAGCCACTAAGTCACTAACCCTAACCCAAATGGTCCTTGCGGTCCCGCTCTTGCTCAGTTGCCACCTATGATTCACCGATACCGATACGGCGTTTTTGATATGTTGCCGATACGTGACATCAATACGTTACTTCAAAAATACTAATATTTCGATACGTTCTAATACGTCTTAGTATTAAATAATAATTTTAATATAAAGAGTGTATTTCACATTAACAAAATATAATAAAAGAAAAATCATTAGCATAATTAGAATGCATCTCTACTAATTACACAATATACGTGATTCGATTAGGGCATTTAACTCTCTCATATAATCATGAAATTGAGCTTATGTAAAATAACAAAATATAAGTCATTCCTCCACATATAATTTTCTACAAGCGGTAAAATAACAAAATACTCGATTAGGCAGGCACAAGTGGTGCTGAGGTTCATTCTGCGATTGACCCTTCAGTTTTCAAGAAAATTACATAAATGACATTTTGACCCATTTGATCTGATACGCGTCTCCTACCGGAATTTGCGTCTCCCTCAAATTCGCGTCTCGGAAACGTTCGGATGCAAAAATTTCACGTTTCGGTGCATCATAGGTTGCCACAAGTGTCGCACAAGATGCCGTTTCTCTATCTCTCGCTCTCAGTCTCTCACTCGTGGTCGGCTTCCTCTATTTTTCCTTCATCACCGATCATCGTCTCTATCTCGGTCTCTACTTCATCCCTCCGCTCCTCTTCGTCACTTCATTGGAGCGGACAATAATGGAGAACGACACGCCAATTTTTCCTCAAGAAATCATCACAAGTATTCTGGTAAGACTTCCGGTAAAATCCCTAATCCGATTTCAATGTGTTTGTAAAGATTGGAAGAATCTGTTCGGAACCCCATCCTTCATTGCCGAACACCTCCACCATTCCACTCGGCAAAACCCTTTACTTATTGTTGATAGTGATATCCCTGGATATTCTCCTTGGCGCTTATATTTTCTTAATCGTGAGATGCAAATCCATGAATTTCAGAACACACATATTATTTCTCCCTTAATCCCGGGATGGGTCTATTCCAGTAATGGCTTGCTCTGTGTGAAACTCAGGGGTAATACCCAAGATTGCCTTTGGTTGTGGAATCCATCTATTAGAGTAGTCAGACAAGTGCCAAAATCTCTTAACAATTATGAGCATGGGTGTTTTTCTGTAGGATTTGGATTCAGCCTAATCATTAATGATTACAAGATTGTGAAATATTTTCTTCCTGGATTCGTTGCTCAAGCGGAAGTTTACTCATTAAGGATGGGATTATGGAGAAAAGTTGAAGTCGGTAACTTAGAGGTTGTATATGGTCTCGGTTATGACCATTTCCCTTGTAATGGAGCTATCTTTTGGATTGGACAAAAGAAAGATGTGGAGGGGCACAACAAAAGTCGTCTTGATGTGATAGTTTCATTTGATATAGCAAGGGAAGTATTCACATTGATACCATTTCCTACCATGACTTCTGCCCATGGATGTTACAATACACTTGCTAGCTTTAAGAACAAACTAGCTTTATTTTTTCCCAATGACATTGAAAATCCTGAATCATATGTGATAGATTTGTGGGTGTTGGAGGAGTGCACAGATCCATCCAGGGAGAGATGGAGTTGGGCTAAAATATATACTAGCAGACCCACTCCATACCGCTTTATCATTTGTCCAGAGATTATTTGGAGAAATGAAATTATTTTCTTAGCCCCAGCGCCTGAATACCAAGTCGAAGGTGAAGAGGAGAATTATGAAGGAAATGTTGTTTTGTGCAATCTCAATACTGATGAATTCACCTTGCTTGATATCCCACAATGTAACTTTACACTTGGGATTTTGGATTATGTGGAAAGCCTGGTACTACTTTGACATCATCCATATTTGAAAAATGCTAATATTTAATACCAAATGTTTCTTGCCATATTTGACCTTTTTATAATTTCTAGTTGCTAGTTTGTGGATTATTTGGGACTAGCCAATCTGGCATTGGTTTTATTTATATTGAAGGGCATTGATCCACTCTTACGTTAAGTATTTACTCTATTTAAGTTTGTGTGTGTGTGTGTGTGTGGGGAAATGAATCCACCCAGATATTAGTCCATATATTTCCTCTATTTAGTTAATTATTGGTGTGTGTGTTTTTCTGTTGTTCTGAGTTATCTTTTGTATGATAGACATTAGTAAATCAAATGGGACATTGCATGGAATGAAGGGCAGCAGCTGAATTCTGGGATTTGCCTGATTGAAATAAAATGGGTATTTGTGAGGTACGTGGCTCTTCTCTCATGATGGTATTTTGAATATTACCACATGCTGTAATCCTCATTCTTTGCATGAGAATTATAATCCTTAATGCATATCGTAGTCCCCTTTACATTGCATTAAGATTACAGGTAATCATAATGCAATGCATCGAACCAAATGGACAACAATGTATCTATGAATTCTCAGTTGACTGATTTATTAACCAAGGCATTATGAAGAAGAAGAACAGAGTTAAAGAATGTAGCTTCAAATAGGATTTAATGTAGCATATGTTAAAGAAGCATGTGGGCCGTTAAAAGGAGGAATGGCAGTTTCAGGGCTCAGAAGGAGTCCAAGTGCTGCGCAACATTAGGTGCAGACACTACCTCGTTGTTATAGGTTAATCTACCTTGTGTTGTCTTCAATTTCGTTTATGATGAGGATAGTAGTAAAAGACTAAATTTATTTTAATTTCAAAAAACATTTAATGCTTCCATTATTCAATATTGAATAGCACATGATTTCATAGTTCTTATTATTCCTAATTTTCTTCATCGGATTTGGATTCCCTCCACCTCTTATCACAATAGCTAGATTGAAATTTGAGCCATCTAGATCTTATGCTGTGTAAAATATTGTTTTGAATAATTGCTTATAACAGTTCAAACTGTGTCGGGTGAAATTTAGTAAAAATTTCAATTAAACTAGGTGAAATACCAAATTTAAATTTAAGTTCACATATTTTAAAAATTTCTAATCAGACCAATTGACCTCATTAGGAATTTCTAAATGTGGTTTGAAGATCAAAATACGCCTATGTAGGTAAAAATGAAAGTTGAACGTAAGTGTAGGGTTTTGAAATGCCAAAATCCAAATTTAGGTGCACATTTTTTTTTTTAATATTTAAAGATAATATTTTTGTTTTGTTGGTTTCAATTATATCTAAGACTGGGTCTTTCAAAAATATGGTACCAGATTTATTCTGCGTAATAAAAAATATAAATTCTGAATCTTAAATAGATCTCATGACTCCCTATATGTTTTATTCTGCATAATAAAAAATATGAATATTGAAGTTTAAATAAATCTCGTGACTCCCTATACATGTGGTCACTATTGTACTATCTGTAACCTCCCTTGTAGAGCTATCAATCGAAATTTGCTGGCCTCCACGCCTGAAGGCCAGCCCTATGGGCTATGACCAGGCCTCCTCTGTGCCGGGTAAAAAAACACGTTTTTTTTAGTTTTACCGAAATGCGCGAGCAGGGTATGCGACCGTACCAGAAATTACTATTCCAAATTTTAACTATTTTTCCTCCGTGTGTTTCAAAAAATATAATTAGTAAATTACAACACGAATCATTTAATAAATAAGACAATACTAATTCATAATCAAAAGAAAACTATGTTTACAAATAACCCACATAAAACATAAAAAAGATATCACTAAGCGACATTAATTTTATGACTATTATCATTTGATTGTTTTTCCTTTTGAGTAGTAGCCTCCACATACGATGAGTAAGAATATCGTGAAATTCTTCTCCCGCATCACGAACACATCCATAATCTTTATTTGTAACGAAATAATAAACCAAATCATAAAATTAAAGTATAGTTATTATGTATTTGTAGTTAAATGGATAAACAACTCTATAACAAATAATATATATATATATATAAATTAATAAATTTAAAAAGGAAAAAAAAAAAAAAAAAAAAAAAAACTACAAAAAAAAGGCGCCGTGCGCCCCGCGACCCTCCGGTAAGCGCCGTAAAATCATGTATCAAAGCCGTAAGGCTCGCTTAATTTCAAATATCTCGTCCATTTTTCTAAAAGCCTCTACTGAAAAAGGCCAGATTAAACGGCCTAACCCGATGGCTGCCTTTTTGCCTCTCTCTACTCCCTAGCTAATAGCTATAGCAGTTCCCCCTAAATATAAAAATATATTAAAATTTCCTAAATATCAAACAAAAATCTTATATCAGATATTTAGTCTAATAAAAAAATATAAACACTCAATCTTAAATAAAAAAAATATGAATATTGAAACTTAAATAAATATCATGACTCCCGATATATGTGGTCATGACCGCACTATCCATAACCTCCCTAGCTATAGCAGTTCTCTTAAATAAAAAAATTTATTTTAATAAACAATGTACCAAAAACAAATACAGATCACAATATTTTATTCAAAATGAATATATCAAAAATAAATTTAGCAATTAAAATATATTCAAATGAGATATAATTCCATGGTATAAAATAATATATATCAAACTAAATATATCAAACGTAACCCTATAAAATAAATTTTAAATGTATTTGATTAAATATTTCAAAAATAAATAGAAATATGGGCAAGATAGTTTCTAACGACTTCCAGCTAATTTTTGATATATTAATCTCAGGAACAATATATTTAATTTGCAGTTAGGATTGTTGCATTGCACGATATATTTTATTAAAAAAATTACTTTTTATTCTTTAAATTGGATTTAGGAAGAAAATATATAAAGGAAATTTAACAGATATAAAATATATCTATATGTAATCTAATATAATCCAAAATCTATGGATAGTAGTGTATATATAGATTTAATTTGCTCTGACGTAAATGAAAATATATTTAATTTGCTCACCTCGGCCGTTAACATCATCCTCATAGGAGCGCACAATAATGGAGAACGGCACACCAGATCTTCCCCAAGACATCATCACAGATATTCTTGTACGACTTCCGGTAAAATCCCTAATCCGATTTCAGTGTGTTTGTAAAGATTGGCAGATTCTGTTCAAAACTCCATCCTTCATTTCAAGTGCAGATCTTCCCCAAGACATCATCACATATATTCTTTTACGAACTCCGGTTAAATCCCTAATCCGATTTCGGTGTGTTTGTAAAGATTGGCAGAATCTGTTCAAAACTCCATCCTTCATTCCATTTCAAGTGCAGGGATTTCCCGTGTAATGGATCTATCTTTTGTATGGGACGTAAGGGAGATGTGGAGGGGCTTAGCAAAAGGTGGCTATATTTGATAGTTTCATTTGATATAGCAAAGGAAGTGTTCACATTGATACCATTTCCTCCTATGGCTCCTGCCTATGGATGTTTCAATACGCTTGTTAGCTATGAGAACAAACTAGCTATATTTTTTTGGCATTCAGAGTGAAAATTGTGAATCCTATGTGATTGACAACTTCCATATTTAAAAAATGGTAGTATTTGATCCCAAATGTTTCTTGTCATATTTGACCTTTTTATAATTTCTAGTTCCTTAGTTTTATATAATTCAGTTGCAAGCCCATTATTTTGGGCAAGCCAAGCTGCCACTGGTTTTTGGTTTATATATATTGAAGGGTGTTGATCCACTCTTATATTAAGTGTTTACTGTTTACTTTATTTAAGTAAATTCTTCTTTTTTTTAGGTGGAAATGAAACAACACACATTAGTCCATATCGTTGACCTCATGTTGAATTGGATGTTGGTATGTGCGTGTACATATTTTTTCTGTTGTTCTAAGTCATCTCTATATCAAAAGCTCCACTTCCAATATTAGTAAATCTAAAGGGACAGTGCATGCAAGGAAGGCCAACATCTGAGTTCTGGGGCCTCTTAAGGAAAATTGTGGGTTCGCATAAGACAGATTATCAACTACTAATAGATCCCCTGCTATAACCTCATTGAGGTTTATCTTCGGTTTTCGTCTACTTCTTTTTAGAGGGCTTTATACTGCTCAATCGACCTCTTCACTAGCGCATCTAATGGCCGTCTTTGAAAGTGTTTAAACCATCTCAAATGATTTTTTACCATTTTCTCTTTAATAGGTGCCACTTCAACTCGTTCACGTATATAATCATTACGAATTTTATCTTTTCTTATATGACCACACATCTATCTCAGTATCTTTATTTCGGCTACTCCCACTTTATGTTCATGTTATACTATATAGCATTGCTGGTCTTATAGCAGCGCGATAAAACTTCCATTTTATTGTATTAGGAACTTTCCAATCACAAATAGCTCTAGTAGCTTTGCTCCATTTACTCCACCTAGCCTGAATTCTATGATTCATATCTTCATCAATTTCACCATCTTCTTGTATAATTGATTCCACACACATTTAAACTTTGCCACTTGTTGAATGATTTGTTATCCCAATTTAACCTCCACATCATTTCTCACTTGTCTCTCATCAAACTTGCAATGCATATATTCTGTTTTGCTTGTACTTAGATGAACGGAGGGGGAGGCTCGGGAGATGGAAACCGTCTGTGAGGTAACAACTCTGTAAAGGCCCCGGCAACAGCATCCCAAGTCTGCCTCTCACGAGCGAACCAACGGTCGTATCTCTCCTGTAGGCGCTTATTCCTGGCCTCATCCTCGGCCCTGTGTGCAGCAACCTTCTCGGCAATGATCGCATCAACCGCCTTCGAGGGTGGCCTTCTCGAGCCGAAGGTTCCGGCCTCAGAGCAGGAGGCCTTGCCGTACACCATGCTAGGCCTCGCGCCTAGCCCCATACCCGAAACGCGTCCAGGATGCACGACTGGGCCCACAATAGCTTTCAATGGGGCCGTATAATCCACAGACCCCTGTGACTAGGGGTGAGCATGGTGCCCAGATGCCCAGTACGCCTGCCCAAGCCCAGCGAAAAATTGCCCAGCCCTACCCTAAAAAAGTGGACCAGAAAAAATTTGGGCAGTTTTGGGCTGGGCCAGTAACTGGGCATCGGGCAGGGGGTCCTGCCTTGCCCATTTGGCCCTGCCCGAAAAATTAAATATATTTAAATAAATATTGTTCTACATATATTATTTTATTTAAAATATATTATATTATTATGTCTAAATATATTATATTATACTTCAACTATCTCCAAAGCTTTGAAATTCTATGAACTATGAACTAAAATCAACTAAAATCTTCAAGGAGTAAGGCGTTACTACTTGGGCAAGGGAAGCCCGCCTTGTCCAGCCTGAAAATTGTTAGGGCTTTTATCGGGCGGGGGGCATCGGCCGCAAAATGCAGCCCGTTCATTCTTTTTGGCCGGGCATCGGGCGGGGTCTCGCCCCGCCCGCCCGCGCCACGCCCACCCCTACCTGTGACTCTGGTGGCTGCGATGCTCG
Organism: Acacia melanoxylon; assembly: GCA_019022615.1. Classification (NCBI taxonomy): domain Eukaryota; kingdom Viridiplantae; phylum Streptophyta; class Magnoliopsida; order Fabales; family Fabaceae; genus Acacia; species Acacia melanoxylon. The sequence goes on along the minus strand of JAFJYJ010000020.1, from coordinate 8,337,899 downwards.
TAGATCTTCCTGACTCTTCTCAATCCGGGCCTGACGCACAATTTTCATAAAACATTAATGAAACAATTTAATTTAATTTAAATGTATTAAATTAAACAAGTAATTAATTTTTTTGTAGCTTACAATTATCTGCTCTGTCGCCTCCGAGGTTGGCGTCCCATCACGGTGTCTATGCGTGCGTGTGAACACCGCCCATAGTCCGTCTCGACGGTTTTCCCGCGAGCCTTCTCTTGCTTGAAACAATTAAAAGAATATAAACTTTGTTATTTGAAAAATAAAACAATCATCATTTAAACCAAAAATTAATTTAACTTGCAACATACCATCTCACCGTAGGTCACAAACGTCTTTGTTCCCGCCGTGTGATTGACCCTCTCGCGTTGCACGCTCGGTGTTCCTCTCGCGACACGCCTACAAGGAGGAGCAAACAAAATGTAAAGTTTAAACTATATTTAAACTATAAAGTAATTTCAACTATATCTAAACTATAATTGAAAAACTTACCTGTCCCCTTGGACCCCTCCTATAATGGACAAAAGCCGCCCAGTCGTTTGGCTCCACGCCGTCTGGAGGGCTATCGATCAACTGCTGCAGAGGCATCGTCCCATCTCCATTTTGTGCGTCGTAGAGACGACCCCTCCGGCTCTTCCACCCTTCCCCTATTTTCATCAGGACATACCTCTTCGCGGCGGCTCGCACTTTAAAATTTTTCTGTATCATTATTTAATTAGTAATTAATTAATTAATAATAAATAAATCAATAAATAAATCACAAATCATAACTATTACAAAGTACAATTTAATTAAGCACCATAACTTACCTGCACAATGTGAGTGAACGCTTTGTCCTTGTTATTACTCGGAACCTTCTTCCAATCCTGGCAGTAGATCGGGAACCATGCCCAATTCCCCCCAAATTCCGACAGGAACCGGTTCAGTTGGTGACCACCGTTGCCGATCGGCTGGTCCGTGTCCTCGTTAAAGGGGACTACGACACGATACCCTTCCAGATAAGTCACCCCAGCAACATCCAGCGTCCTCCTGCTGGTGTTCCCATGTGTATCTGCACACAAAAAAAAAACATGTTTGTGTTGTGTTTAAATTAAATTGAATTAAACAAAACGAATTTAACTTTAACTTTTCTCAAAAAACAAATTACATTTACCTTCTACCTCCACCTTAAATCCGGTAGAGCGCGAAGACGACGGTCGGGGGTTCCCTTGGTCCCGCTCGTTCTCCCCGTCCAAAAAGCGCTTCGCATCGGCTAGGGGAATGTCAAAATTCATCTGCTCATTTTCGTCGAGGCCGCTAAACGACAGGCTTGCGCCTCCTTCTCCCCCTACGGTCTCTAGGCCTGGGATTGGCTCATCGGCGAAGAGTTGATCAAACTCGTTCTGCTCATGACTGGACGGAGGGATAGATTGAGCCCCACACCCTCTCGTACGGCCCCGGCCTCTACTACTACTGCCTCTAATAGGCACTCTCTCGTGCAATAGATTTCCCTTTTCCGTTATCGTTAGAATCCATAATGTTAAAAATGTAACCGCAACAAAAGTGAAAAGTGAAAGGAGTATAAACCGCTACAATTTGTAGTGGTTATTCATGTAACCGCGACAAAATTTATAATTTTGTTGCGGTTCTTACATTAACCGCAGTACAAACCGCGACTATATTCCCTCGTTATTCGTGAATTATTTGTGGCGGTTACATAGCTGCTACAAAATGACAGACCTTTTATATTCTGTAACGGTTATAGAAAGAAACCGCTACACAAATATTGTCAATTCATATTCTGTGGCGGTTTCTTCGTACAACCGCTAAAAAAAACTCTAAACTAATTAGTTTATTAGTCAAACTAATTAGTTTAGAATTATTTTAAAATTTAAAAGGCTCTTAAATAATTTAATGAGTAAATACCCTTTTGGGTCCCCGACAAAAAACACAGACCCCATTTTAGTCCTAGGGACTAAAATGAGACTTTTTTTATGGACTAAAAAGGGCTTTTTGGACATTTGCAAGGGACCAAAATGTTCACCAATCGACCCTTATTCGTTTTTTTTAGGGACTAAAAGGGCATTTCTTTGTGTGAGGGACCAAAATAAGGTCTGTGTTTTTTCCAGGGACCAAAAAGGGTATTTACTCTAATTTAATTAATTTATTTAATTTTAAAGTCGAGAGTAATAAATTTAGAATACTAAGTTAACTAACAATAGTCTAACATGCCCGTGAAGATTCGGTTTCAATATAGCCACCAATCTCCCAAGAAAAACTCACTGACTCATTTTGATTAGAAATATTTTTCAGAGAGAAAGGTGGCTATAATGGAACCAAATCTTCGGTCGCATGTTAGACTATCTTCAAAAGAGTAGAAGTCTTTCTGTCAAAGAAAGAATTAAATCTGGATTGTCACTGAAGGAACTGTCTTGGCTACAAGGATGAGAGAGGCAAATATCTGCCGCTCTCATCTCCCGATATAAGAGATTCGAACTGCAGATATCTGCATGTCTTTGACTACCAAGCCGAGATAGTTCATTCAGTTACAAGCCGAGATTTAAAAATTTCTTAAAGAATTTATAGTTAGATGTACGGACAAATCACCTATATTGAGAGTAAGTATTTGTAGCGGTTATTGGGTAAACCGCTACAAATTGTAGGATTTTGACACGATTAAGTTGTCGTTTTACATTAACTGCGACAAAACGGTGACATTTCAATTATTTGTAGCGGTTATTATGAGTTAACCGCAACAAATTCCACGACACAAACTTTCCCGCCATTACGCGCCAAGCTCCCGCCACATTTGTCGCGGTTTATTGTATGTAAACCGCTACAAATATCGATGTAAACAATCTCACGCTTTGGCGCCAAGCTTCCGATACTAATTTGTCGCAGTTTCTCAATAAACCGCTACAAATCCATGATTTTGTAGCGGTTAAATAGGACCGCTACATATTAACCGCGACAAATCATAGTTTTTTTTTTGTAGTGGCTAACAGACAACGTTGATGTGACAAATTCAAGTGATGACTAATAGCATTTAATTACACAAATTTTATATATTCTTTAATTTACCTATATTTTAAATTTATGTTTAATATCATTTAATTACACAGTCATCACTTAAAATTACACCGCTATCACTTGAGTTTACATTTTCCATTAGTAAAATTAATGGTGTTAGAATTATAGGACTAAAAGTTAGAATTATAGGACTAAAAATATATTTTATAAAGTTAATGGACCAAAAGTATGCCTCATGTAAACTTAAAGGACCAAAAGTATACTTTAACCAGTTTTTTTTAATTATATTCATTTCTTCAACCATATCAAACCATGTCTTATTTTTGAATTATTACCGTTTAATTATAAACCTATAAATAGAATACATAGTCATATATGATTGGAGAACTTGACCTAATGAATATAAGGAACTTGATGTGTCTTACTAACTTACTCCATGCTATTTGGAGAAAGAATTTTGATAATTATAAGATATTATATTAATTATTTATTATAAATCTGTTTAATTCTTTTTTTTATATATATTTAATACGCTGTAAACTTTTTCAAATTTATATTTATTACGAATGTAGTAAAAAAAAATTCCTTTTATTTGGCTAAAGTATTCTCAAGCTACTTTGGGTAAATTTATTTTATTTATGGACATAATCAATAAATTTCAAAATGTGAACAATGATAAGACTGAGTTAAAAATAAAAATTAGAGAAAATATAGTTTAATGAAATCAATAAAGATTTGGATCTGAATTTTTTTCGCCAACAATGTCAATCCAGAAATCTGAATGTTTTTATCATAACTTTAAATTTTAAAGTTAGATTTATCGGAAATCAAAAGATAACAATAGAAAATTTTATCATAAATTATATCTTCCTATCTTTTTCTTAAATAAAATAAATCTAAAAATAGTAAGAAATCATGCACATTGAAAAAATAAAAAAGGATATTGCAAATTTATCGTAAATCAATCATACAAAACCCAAGACCTAGCATAAATTTTCTTAACTTCCCACTAATTATTGGAATTTAGAATCTTACAAAATTGATATATTATAACTTCCTAACCATGATCAATTATTTATCTTGAATTGAAAGATCATAAATCAATAAAAAAAATGTATAAAGTTTCTAAATAAGTTTTTGATACATGATAAAATTATTTTAATGTGTCCATCTAGAAATTTATATATATAATATAAAACAGGATCATGTCTAAAACAATATATAATAAATGGGAGAGTTGTATCAGGTTTATTGGTTTCTCTTCAAAATATAATACAGGATCATGTCTATTTTCTGTTTTTTTTACCATGAGATTTTAATCTCTTTTTAAAAATTATAATTTTGTTTAGCTTTGCACCCTGCATTGCGCGGGTTCTAAACTTGTTAACTATATATAAAATCCCAACCCCTTTATTTAGAATTTATCTTTTCAAATCCTAAATCTTAAATATTATATAAAAGCAAGTGCGACATGTAAGCACTTCAATCTCTCAGAGTTTTTGAGCAAAAAATAAATAAAAAATCTGAGTCAAAACGTTTATATTAATATCTATTATCTACATAATCCAAACCCTTTTATTTAGAAATATTGAATCTTAAATCTTAAATACTAGATATAAAAGCAGTTGTTCGAGTAGCATTCCTTACAACCCGTAAGCACTTCCACGGTTCCACCTCTAAGATTCAAAACGTTTATATTAATATATATGATCTATTATCTATATAATCTTAACCCCTTTATTTAGAAATATTGAATCTTAAATCTTAAATACTATATAAAAGCAGTTGATCGAGAAGCCTTCCTTGTAACACGTAAGCACTTCTAGCTCTCAGATTCAAAACATTTATACTAATGGGATTAATATATCTGCTTCAGACTAATAACTCTGCAGCGAGACAAAACGACACAGTTTCTTCTCTCTTTTTTTTTTTTTTAATTAACGCTCTGTTATGTGAAAACTGAAATGGACAGCTCAGATTCAAAACATTTATACTAATGGGATTAATATATCTGCTTTAGACTAATAACTCTGCAGCGAGACAAAACGACACAGTTTCTTCTCTCTTTTTTTTTTTTTTTTTTTTTTTTTTTTTTTTAAATTAACGCTATGTTATGTGAAAACTGAAATGGACAGTATTTAATGAGGGCCTCACCATGAAATCAGAGTTTAAAAACCTAGGAAACCCACCAGCAACACATTGGAAACTTAGGAAATACAACCTCAAACAAGAGCTGCGAGTTAGTTTCTTCGTCCTTTTTTTGTTTTTGATCTTTTCATTTTCTCTAATGCCATGGATCCTGTACGTGCCTCTTAATACCGAATAGTAAAAGCTATTATTCCGGTGTATATCTCAAAAGTAATGATATTTTACCTTTGAGAGTTCAGTTTTATTTGATTTTAGTTATCTTAAAAGCATTATATTCTAATGCCATGGATCCTGTGCCTCATATTTTTGTTTTCAATTTTTCATTTTTGTTCATAGCCATGGATCCTGTGCCTCTGATTAAGCTTTGTTTATATATTTTTTTTTTTTTTTTGGGTTTGGGGTGTTCATGTTATATTCAAAATCCAAATGCATGTGTAAAGCTTATAATAGATGTATATTATGGGTCTGGAGTTGTTTTGTAAGTGGTTCTTCACATGTTGATTCAATTATTGTTTTGCTCTTTTTGGGGGTTGTTGTATTATGGCCTTGCGAAAAAGTATCGGGATCTCCAAACACATAAGCACATACCAGGTACCATATTTGAGATTGATTTGTTTTGTTTAAGTTGGAAATAAGTAGAACTTGATGTTTCATTTTTTTTTTCATTGTCTTAAGTCCTTAATTAATTGATTTTTATGCCAGTAGCCTTTTAATAATGGAGGGGATTATATTTTTTGTTGCTTGACTTTTAACTGGTATAAGTTAGTTTTAGAATTATTTTCGCACATTTTTTATGTAATCAATTATTGCCATACACATCCCTATATTCATTCCATGAATGATCACATTATTCTTACAGGGAAAACAAGAATCTAACTGGAACAGCTCGGTATGCAAATGTCAACACTCACCTTGGAGTATTATTGTGATGGGTCACTCTCAGATAACAATTATTGAAGACATTGATCACTACTAAAAAAGAGGGAAATATCGACTGAATTTGCGACGGAAATAATTCCGTCACAAAATGTGCATATATTTGCAACGGATTGAAAAATCCGTCGCACAATTCTTTTTTTTTTCTTTTTTTGCAACGGATTAAATAAATCCATCACAAAAAGACTCTGTTTTGCGACGAATTACAATTTCGTTGCAAAACAGAGTCCATAATGGGACGTTTTGCGACGACAATACTTGTCCGTCGCAATTTTTGATAGGAGTATTTGCCACTTATATTTGTGAATTAGTTACTGTGTTAGTTAGTATTACTGTATTATGTTCTAAAGTCTTTGTGTATGGTTGGGTTGGGAAAGTATGGAAGGCGATCGTGATAGGAGTTGGATGTACAATCGTCTAACTCAGAGAAAACAACTTACTCGAGTATTCTTGGAGGGTTTGGAAGAGTTCATCCAATTTGCTAAGGCGCACGCAACTAATTCAAGTACCGCTATCAGTTGTCCATGTGTGAAATGTAGGTGTTTCAAATTTCAAGATCCGAGCACGGTCAGAATCCATTTGTGTTGAAAGGGATTCATGAAGGATTATGAATGTTTGGAATGTCATGGGAAAGTCCGACAGACACCGAGAGGTTATTACGGGGACAGTAGTCATGAAGACAACCTTAATCAATATGAATAGTTGGTTATGGATGTCGCAGTACCATCTATTGGCCAATATTTTGATCCTGTTACTCATGCTGAACCATCATACATGGGAGAGGAGATCGGTACACATACTCAACCATCATACATGATAGAGGATCCTAATTCAGAAGCCGATCGGTTCTATAAAATGCTTTAAGATGCACAACGTCCATTATAGGAAGGTTACGAACACATTGAAAATAGTGAACATCCATCGCTATCGGCTACCCTAGCAACACTAAGCTTGAAGAGTGATCACCATATGAGTGAGAAGAATTACAACGAATGATGCAGATCATAGGTAAGGTTGTTCCTAATGGCAATAATCTGCCAAAGGATTTTTACCAAGCAAAGAAAAAGGTGAAAGAACTTGGGCTTAGATGTGAAAAAATTCATTGCTGCCCCAAAGGATGTATACTGTATTACAAGGATGATGCTGAGCAGACCAAGTAAATTATGTGAACATGATAGGTACAAAGTTGAGAGGAATGGAAGGAAAACCACCCTTCAAGCATTAAGCAAGATGTAATACTTTCCTCTCGTGCCCAAACTTTAGAGATTGTATTCATCAGAACAAATAGCTACTCGCATGAGATGGCACTAAGAGCATCGTAGAGATGAAAAATTTGTGATGCATCCATTCGATGTCGAAGCTTGGTTTAAATTTGACGAGGCGAATCATTTGTTTGCAGTGGATCCCCGTAATGTCCATCTTGGTTTATGTTCGGATGGGTTCGCTCCTTTCAACAAGACGGGCATGAATTATTCCTGTAGGCCTGTGATTGTGACTCTGTACAACCTCGCACCTTCCATGTGCATGAGAAAAGAGTTTTTGTTCCTTAACGCGTTAATCCTTGGGCGATCTAACCAAAAAAAAGAAGATAGATGTATACCTCAAGCCTTTGATAGATGAGTTGAAGGTGTTGTGGAGTAAAGAGGTCCTTATGTATGATGTATCACTAAGCCAGAATTTCACCATACGAGCTACCTTAATGTGGACGATAAATGATTTTCCTGCATATGGGATGTTGAGCAGCTGGCAAACGTCGAGGAAGCTTGCATGTCCGGTATGTCTTGAATAGAACGTGGGTTTTAGCTTGCAATACAGTCGCAAGGTCTGTTGGTTTGACAGGCACCAGCGATTCCTGCCTATCAATCATCCGCTTAGGAAAAATATAAAAGACTTCAAGTGGAATGTGGTCGAATGGTCAAATCAACCTCGTCGTTTAAGTGGCCGAGAAATATGGGACAGTGTGAAGCACATTAAAAGTGTTGAAGAGGGGGCTGCTTCCAGCGAACCTGAGGGATATGGCGTTCATCATCATTGGAACAAACGCATCATCTTCTGGGATCTACCATATTAGGAAGATCAATTGTTAAAACACAACCTCGATGTCATGCATATTGAAAGGAATGTGTTTTACAATATTCTGTACACCGTGATGGACACCAAGGGCAAGACGAAGGATACAGTTAACACAAGATATGATATAGAAGCGTGCCAATAATGCTATGCAAGTTAGAGATGATGTTTCCTCCTAGCTTATTTGACTCAATGGAACATTTGCATGTTCACTTGGCCTACGAAGTAAGGGTAGGAGGTCCGCAACAATATAGGTGGATGGATCCGTTTAAGAGGCAATATATATATTTCTTTTGCATAGTTATTAATTGACCCACATGGTGCTATAGTTTATAAATACCCTATGATTTTCCATTATAGGTTTTTACACACACTTAAGTACAAGATAAAAAATCAAAGGTACATTGAAGGATCTATCGCTGAAGCATATCTAGTCGAAGAGCCCACTAAATTTGTATCATATTATTATCCCCCTGACATTATATCAAGATAGAGAGGAGTACCTCGCAACAATGATGGCGGTGATATGAGTGGTTAGATATCAATATTTAATTTTCGAGGCCGAGTCGTGGGAGAACAATGTAGGTCTATGGAAGGAAAATATAAGCAAGTAGCGGAGTGGTACATTCTAAACAACTGTGAAGAGACCACCCCGTACTTACAGTAAGATTTCCTTTATTTTTACTGTTATGGTAAGGATTAAAGTATTAATTTCATTTTTTTTGTTACAGTTACTTCTCTAATTGGGTCCGATCGACAAATCCGTTGATGTCGGTTTCCAAAGTTGATCAATTCATGAATGTTGAGTTTCCTCAATGGTTCTGATCCTACTTCATGGAAAACAAATCAGCTCCTAATGATGTTGCATGGAGTTTATCTTACGGAGCTGCAACAATTGTTACCCAGTTCAAAAAATATGTAATCAATGGGTATCGGTTTCCAACTTTTGAAGTGAATGAAAATATATCAAGTTGCAATTACGATGTATGTTGTCGAGGTGGCCAAGTTGATGAGGTCAAGTGCGACTACTACGGGAAGTTAATTGACATAATTCAGCTGGAGTACCAGTAGGACAAGTCGGTGACTTTGTTTAAATGTGAATGGTTTGATAACACTCCACATGGGACAAAAGTTGATAAATATAGAAATGTTGAGATCCACTGGTCAAGGAGATATACAGTTGGTTATGTCTCATTCATATACTTGCTCAACAGGCAAAACAAGTTTATTATACATCATACCCCACATCCTGCCAAGGGTGGAAGGGAGTTATCAATGTAGAACAGAATATCACCAAAAGGGGGTGAATTGGAGATTTAAAAATCTTTTGCAAATACCTAGAAACAGATGCACAAACAGAGTATAACAAAGTTGGAGAGAAAAAGCTTGACATAGAAGATTTATACTGGTTTGGTGTCAACTCTTGACCTATGTCCAATCCCCAGACACTTTGGGATTTCCACTATCTCTTCAATCGATTACACACTCTGTACTCGAAAGTAATCCTCTCACTAGGATTCACTCCCCTTTACAAGTTGTAATCAGATAACTCAATCTCCAAGTTCTACAACATGATATTCATACAATGATTTAATAATCAAAAATGAAAACTCTCTAAAAGAGCAGATTGATAAACACTGAAGTTTAATGTATCCGAAGATACTACACAAATAGAGAAATAGCAGATGCGCTTTGATCGTTTTGAGCTTTTTGTGTTTCTTGTTTTTTTTTCTGGTGGTTGTGGTTAGTGAACTAACTGAATGCTTCAGCTTATTTATGATGAGGGCATTTAATGACCATTTGAAGATTCAATGAAGCCGTTAGGAAGTAATAAATAGCCGTTAGACCATTTTACTTCAACGCTTTGATTTAACCCAGGTGCCCATACATTCTTTGTTGACTTTCCTTAAGATTAATCCGTTGGATGATCTGGCATCCAAATGAGGAAAGAAAACATTAAAACCTTTAGAATGTGCAGAGAAAGACTTGCCAAATCCATGCCTCGTTTTCTGAACCAGCATTTAATGCTTCTGACGTAATAACTTTGCTTTTGATTAACCATTAGTTTGATCATTTGAAACTCACTAACAAATTGATTAAACATAGTTAAGACAATAATGAGAGATTATATGAAGTATACAGATCATACATGAAGATTTCACAAATCCAGACACGGTGATTTCAAAATAGGGATGCTTTACACTCGAGTTAATACAAGAAAATAGGAGTGCATGACTCGAGTTAAGCATTCTAGGCTCGAGTCACTAGATCATCTTCTTTGAAAATAAGTTTGAAGTTTGAATGAAGATGTCTCTGTATGACTTAGGCTTAAGGTAGAAATGTTTCACTCAAGTGCATGACTTGAGTTAAGCAGCACAGGCTCGAGTCAAGCTCTCTTTCGCAAATGAGCTTCGAAGAGGCATTTTGAAAATGGTTTGAAATTGCGTCAAGCTCGAGTTATTATGTGAATAAGAATAACTCAAGTCAACTGATATATTTGAAAATATATTCCAAAAGCTAAGCTCGAGTTAAAGGACTTGGGCTCGAGTCAAGGACTTATGTTTTGAAAATAAGTTTAAGTTCATAAAAGATGACTTGAGTCAAGATGCACAGGCTCGAGTTACTTTATGTTTAAAATGCCTTGATATCTCTCGACCTTGCATTGACTCGAGTTAACCATGTCTAACTCGAGTCAAGTTAAGTTTAAAAATGCTTTGAAAGTTATCTGACTTACATTGACTCGAGTTTGTCACCCTACCACTCGAGTCAAGTTAAGTTCAAATGCCTTGACAAACTTTGTCTTATGATGACTTGAGTTTTACAATAAAAAAACTCAAGTTAAACATGACAGTAAGCTACTGGTTAAAGTGTTATCAAGTTCAAAGCATTTTGACTTAAACCATGAACTTTATTTTGTTTACAATTGTCAGTTATCATCAAAACACATAGAGAACTAACAATCAAAACGAAAGCACGGAATATTACACCTAAGTCGAAAGATTCAGAAAAAAATGACGATATGGCTGAACCGTTCCAAGCTGATGTGGAACATGTACTGCTCATAAATATTGATGAGGATGATGTACCAAGCAATCTCTTTGATTCTACCACCGAGTTAGAGTTGATTCCTATCCAGATTGACAATGAGGAATCAGACGATTAGGCACAAGAGATTTACTCTGATAGTGAATCTAAATTCAACGACTATGAGATTCCAGAGGAAGGTGTGCAAATAGAGGTCGAAGGACAGGAATCGTCTAGATGATTTGTGTTAGTTATTTGTTTATGACAGTTTGTTATACTAGGTACTTCGTTATTTCGCTATTGACATATTAAGTATATTTCTTATATTTATATATATTTTGACATAATGTTTATAAGTGTTCAAAGATGGAGCATTTAGCAAGCCATTCAGGTAGTGGTCATAGTGGTGGTAAAGCTCGGCCCCACCCTATTAGAGGGGGTAGAGTGACATTATCTGCCCCCTCTGTAGGCAGAGGGCTTAGCTCTTTCCCAGAGCTGCCGCCACTTAATTTGTCATATTCACCATCTACTACCAACTCCGTTATGGGTGGTACATATGTGCCTGTCACTCCTACTTATCCACAGCAAAGGGTAGAGCAGGTTTAGTTTACAATTTTTGATTTTTTTACATATATTTTGTTAGGATTTTTTTAGCATCTATGTACTAACTTTTTCAATACTTCACATTTCTTCCTTTAGCACATTGTGTCGCCTTAGAGCCAGGTCAGGGAAGCTAGTTCCTTTGGTACACCAGTGTGGGGATCGGTTGATCCTGCAACAAGGTTGGTGTGGATTTGTCCCGCAGCACCCAAGAGTAAGTCATGTAAAGTTACTAGTCATGTTACGATTTTTTACCTTTAGTTTGTATGCTAATATTTGGATCATTTTCTCTATTTTCAGGTTTGAGCCTTATGGTCTAGTAACGAATTTCATAGGGGACCAAGTATTTTGTAATTTCAGTCAGCCTTGGACCAATTGGTCAGAGATTCCTCTAAATATTTGTGATGCTTGGTTCAATGACTTCTTGGTTAGTTATGTGGTTTATGGTTATTAATTTCTTCTTATCAAAATGCAAACTACTTAAGTAAATTTATAATTTGAAGCACTAATTGTTTATTATTGATTTTTAAGAAAAGTTTAAGTGGTTGCCTAGCTATCAAGGAAATTTGAAAAAAGCTTATAACTACAAGGCAAGCTGGTGGTTGTCTGATCGCTTTTATAAGTTGAGAAATAATATAGGCGAGAAAACTTGGATTCAACCTAAGATGGCAGAACAATTATTTGAAAGATGGGCCACCGATGAGAAATTTCAACAGAAATGTGACCAAAATAAATTAAATAGGTCTCGAATGGATAGACCGTCATATACTGGCGGTTCCATTCCATTTAGTGAGCATCGAAGAAAAATTGTAAGTATCCATTATTTTCTATTATGATATTCAATATTTTGTACTTTAAAGTAATAAATTAACGGTCATCATTTGTGTTTGCAGGAAACTTCTAGGGAGGTACCTGCAGAATTGGTTGATTGGACTACCTTTGAGCGGACCCATTCCCAGGAGTCTGCAGATCGTGGGAAGCGTTGGATTAAGCCAAGTCTCAGCAATTGGCGGTGAGACATTTCTTACATTTATTATTAGTTTCAGACACCACCATATTTATTTCATTTTACATGCCTTATTTGTGATATATTTTTGTACTTGTAGGAAACCTATAAGAAGCTGTCACAAGAGAGAGCCTCACAACTTGAGAATAACCCCGCATCCTCTCAGTCTGATAATGAGAGTCTCTTCATTCAGGCTGCAAGTGGATTTGACAAGAAAGGGAGACTCTTCAGGATGGGTGCCTCTGCCAGCCGAGTGAAGTCTACAAAGCATTCATCCAGCGATGTTAAAGGTGTTTTTGCAGTAATACTTTTGATATTAACTGTTAAATTTTCATTCCCTCGTCCATTTAAATAAGTACAAAAATTAAACTGACTTCGTAATGTTGGTTTTGCAGATGATAAGAGGGTGAAGGCGTCAGAACAGTTGGTAAGTCAGCAAGTAGATCAGCTGAATCAAAAAGGACAGTAGCTGAGCCGGGCAGAGCGTCAAATGAATGAGCAAGCACAGATGATCAAGCAGATGCAAGCTCTACTCCAATCCGTAATGAAGGATAAGGGTACGAGGTCGGCTCCTAGTGATGATGACCATACTAGTGATGATGATGACCATACTGCTGCTGTTTAGACGTTTTTTAGTTTATTTTGTTGGCAACATTATTATTTATAGGGTGAAGGTACAAATTTGCCAACCAACTATTACCCGAGGAGTGTCTGGCACAAATAACTATTGAAGGGACCAAAATTGCCAATCAACAAATAAAAAGTGAAAAAAACACCAAATAACTATTAAAAAAAACAACTATCACAATTAAGTTAAAATATGAGGCACTGGCGTAGAACGATGGCGGAAACGCTGAAGAAAAGAGCGGTTAAGCCTTCTTGTTGGAAAAGGAAAACACCAACAGAGATGGGACCCATAGGAGCAGGCATTGCGGCAGTATAGCGGTTGCTGCTTGTGGAATCGGAGGGAAAGAACCAGGGTGCAAGGTGTGTGCCAGTCGAACGCTATGGACTACTGGATGAGTTCAAGAAGGTGAGTGGAACACCCAGCAACAATAGAAGCTTTGGAGATGCCGACGTCGCCGACATTGTGACAGTCAATGGAAGACAGAGACACCAAGACAGTGATGAGATAATAGTTCATTGGCGAATCTGCTCCAAATTGTGTTTTTTTTTTCACTTTTTAATTGTTGATTGGCAATTTTGGTCCCTTCAATAGTTATTTGTGCCAGACGCTCCTCGGGTAATAGTTGGTTGGCAAATCTGCACCTTGACCCTTATTTATATTTTTTATTTATTTGTAAACTCTTATGATTGTTGTTATATCTTTTCATTGTATACATTTCTTGTTTATTTTGTAGTTTTTAATTTTTTTATATAATTTTTATTTTTTAAAAACTTAATTGATTTTTATGATGGAATTCCAATTCCGTCACAAAACTGTGCATTTTGCGATGGAAATAATATTCCATCGCAAATCTGAGAGTTTGCGACGGAATTCCACTTCTGTCGCAACATTTGAATTTGCGACGGAATTCATATTTCGTCGCAAAACTTTGCCACGGAATGGGAATTTTGTCGCAAATCTCAGATTTTGCAACGAAAGTGGAATTCCAACGCAAATCTCAGATTATGTGACAGAAATTCAATTTTCCGTTGCAAAATCTGCATTGCGACGAGATTTTTTATGATGGATTTTGTCTGTCACAAATAGTGATTTTTTTTTTTTGGTAGTGGATATGAATGGAAGTTTAGCATGTTTTGATGACGTTGTTGATTTAGAGAAAGACAATGATGAATTTGGAGAGGATTATAAGTGTGAAACCATAAAAGAAGAAGATGGTGGTTGCAGGGAAGATAATGTACATGAAATTGTGGTAGATGATGACAATGAAATTATGAAAAAAGAAGATGGTGACCACGGGGAACATAATGTACATGAAATTGTTGTTGATGATTTGGTGAATTTAGTGATGAGACTCCTATTTTATGTATAGTATTTGGAACAACAGAAGAAGCTTATCATTTTTGTAATGATTATACAAAAAGAAAGGGGTTTGGAATACGTAAGCGATATTGTAACAAGAGTACAAGAACACAAGAACCATATAGGTGAAAATATGTGTGCTCTAAGCAAAGCTTGAAGTGTCTGAACCATAAAAGAATTGATATTTTATTAATCCCTATACTAATATATACTTAAATACTATATAAAAGCAGTTGTTCGATCGAGTAGCCTTCCTTACAACACTTGTAAACACTTCTAGCTCTCCAATTCAAAACATTTATAATAATAGAGTATATATTATCTATTATCTATGTAATCCTAACCCCTTTATTTAGAATTTTTCTTTTTTCCTTATTTCAGCTATACATATATTCTTAATTTTTCTAAATATCAAATAAAAATCTTACATTAGATATTTAGTCTAATAAAGAATATGAATGCTGAACATTGAGTAAATCTCATGACTTCCTATATATGTGGCCATTATATCCCACATAACCTCCCTATAGTATATAGGAGCCATTCAGGCAACACTCGATGCAACATGCAACATGTAACATGTAAGCATTTCCACCTCTCAGATTCAAAATGTTTAAATTAATATATATTATCTACTCCCTCCGGTCCTAAATATAAGATATAGTTGACCTTTTTTTGGAGAGATGAATGAAGCTAAATAAGTTGATTAATCATATCATATCATATGTTGTACATCATTATATTATATATCATTTTATAAGTTAGGCAACACAATTTGACGAGAAAATTATAAATATACATATTTTAAAGTAATTTAATTATCTTTCTTTATTTCTTCAAAAAAGTCAATTTTATCTTATATTTAGGATCCGAGGGAGTATTATGCATCTATTATCTAAGTAATCCTAACCCTTTTTATTTATAATTTTACTTTTCTCCTTGTTTTATCTATATATATTCCTAAATTTTTTTAAATATCAAATAAAAATCTTATATCATATATTTAGTCTAATAAAAAAAATATAAATACTCAATCTTAAATAAAAAATCAATACTGAGTCTTAAATAAATATCATGAGTCCCGATATATGTGTCCACGTACTTTCCATAACCTTCTTGTCCTCCTAAATGTAAAAATATATTTATGAAAAAAATATATTAAAAATAAATTTTAGCAATTAAAATATATTCAAATGAGATACAATCTCATGGTATAAAATAATAGAGATTAAAATAAATATATCAAACATACCCCTAAAAATAAATTAAAATATTTTTGATTAAATATTTCAAAAATAAATAGAAATATGCGTGAGGTCGTTTCTAACGACTTCCTAGCTGTTCGATGAAAGCAAAATAAATATAAGAGTTTGTTTATATTTTTTTAAAATGTTTATTTGCTTTGGTTCAATTATAGTCGAATATGGAGTATTGCTTCCGAGCTGATGTGGTAGTGGGGGTTATAGTGGTATTAACAATGGGTATGTTCAAGTTTTAGTCTTTTTTCATCCATCTAGTGCTTAAGCATCTACTTTCTTCTTTCTCGATTCTTAGTCTTTGCCTTTTGAGAAAGTTTTGAGTAAATAACTTATTTTATATGCAGCTTGCACTAGAGAGCACATGGGTTATTTCATCTTTTCTGTTTGAATTCTTATGTAACTTAGTGTTTTTCGAAATGTTAATCTAATAAATAATGTATTCAATCTACAGTTAGGATTGTTGCTAGATAGAAAATTTATGATATACAAATATATTAATTTCTGACATTTTTACCGGCGCGAGATGTTTTATAAAAAGATTACGTTCTATCTTTAGATTTAGCATAAAAATATATAAAATATGTTAAACAGATATTCAATATCTCTAGATTTAATCTAATATAATTCAAAACGTATAGATATATAGTACTATATCCATAGATTTTTTCCCCCTCGAAATATCTCTAGATTTAATTTGCTCACCCCGGTCAGTCTCTGTTGCTCAGTTAACATCAGTATCGCGCATCGCCGCAGTCTATCTCTCGCTTTCAGGCTCACTCGTGGTCGGCTTCCTCGATCACCGTCTCAGTCTCTACTTCATCCCTTCGCTACTCATTGGGGTAGACAATAATGGAGAGCGGCACACCAGATCTTCCCCAAGACATCATCACAAGTATTCTTGTACAACTTCCAGTAAAATCCCTAATCCGATTTCAATGTGCTTGTAAAGATTGGAATAATATGTTCAAAACCCAATACTTCATTGCAAAACATCTTCATCATTCCACTCTGCAAAACCCGTCAATTATTGTCGGTAATGTTATCTCTGAAAGTAATTCTTGGCACTTACGTTTGCTCAATCGTGAGATGCAAGTCTTTGAATCACCGAACACATATATTATTGACTCCTTAATGCCTAAAGGGTGGGGGTGGGTCTATTCCAGTAATGGCTTGCTTTGTGTGGTCATCAGCTATTCCCTTTGGTTGTGGAATCCAGCTATTAGGGTGGTCAAACAAGTGCCACAATCTCTTAACCATTATGAGTATGAGTGTTTTTCTGTAGGATTTGGGTTCAGCCCAATCGTTAATGATTACAGGATTGTTAAGCTTTTTTTCTCTGCAAATTTTGTTGTCCATGGGGAAGTTTATTCATTAAGGATGGGGTTATGGAGAAAAGTTGAAGTCGGAAACTTAGAGGGTGTATATTATCTCAAGCGCAGGGCTTTTCCTTGTAATGGACATATTTTTTGGATTGGGAATAAGGCAGAATATGTGGAGGGGCACAGAAAAAATTGCTTGATTTGATAGTTTCATTTGATATAGCAAAGGAAGTGTTCACATTGATACCATATCCTGCTATGGCTCCTACCTATGGATTTTACATTACGCTTGCTAGCTATGAGAACAAACTAGCTGTATTTTTTGGCACTGAGATTGAAAATTCTACATCTTATGTGATTGATTTGTGGGTGTTGGAGGAGTGTGCATATCCATCCCGGGAGAGATGGAGTTGGGCTAAAATATATACAATCAAACCTCGTCCATTCCACTTTATTATTTGGCCTAAGATTATTTGGAGAAATAAAATTGTTTGTTTAGTGGAAGGTGCAGAGGAGAATTATAAAGGAAAATTTGTTTTGTGCAATCTCACAACTGATGAATTCAACTTTTTTGATAACCCAATATGGAGTAATTGTCCTGGGATTTTGGATTATGTGGAAAGCCTTGTGCTACTTGACAACGTCCATATTTAGAAAATGCTAGTATTTGATACCAAATGTTTCTTGTCATATTTGACCTTTTTATAATTTGTGGTTGCTTAGTTTTATATCGTTTAGTTGCAAGTTTGTGGATTATTTCTGACCAGCCTATCCGCCATTGGTTTTTGATATATTGAAGGCTATTGATCCACTACTCTTACATTAAGTATTTACACTATTTAAGTAATTTCTTTTTTTTTTTTTTTTTTTGAGAAATGAAACCACGTACATATTAGCCCATATCACTGACCTCAAGTTAGTTGGATTTTGGTATATGTGTATATATTTTTTCTGTTATTCTGAGTCATCTCTGTATCAAACGCTCCATTTCCAATATTAGTAAATCTAAAGGGACAGTGCATGAAAAGTAGAAAGTTTGGTGTGACCACTGATACAGTAGTTGCAAATTCATAGTATTTCATATTCATGAAGCATACATAAAGGTATTTGGAGGCCAAAAACAAAACAGAAACAACACACAGTGTACTGTCACTAGAAGCTTATTCAGCAAATTACAAGTGGAGTGGTTTCAAAGACTGACATGTCAGTATTATTTATCATCCACTTCCAATGTTTCCCCTAAAATAGCAATCTTTTAAATGCTCTTCATCCTCCAGCAGAGAAAATATACCCTCCTGCATTGTTGATTCAAGTTTTTTTAAGCGAATAGTTTCGATCAAATAGATATTGTTCTGCAATTTATTTATTTATTTATTATGCATCTTTGGGATTTTTATATCAGACTTGGTTTAACGAATGAAGTTTTCCATGTATATTATTCTCACATGTATGCCAATAATTATGAGTCCAATGGCCTAATTACATGCTATAATAATTATGAGACGCATTTAGCCAATTACTTTTTTGCTTTTTTTTTTTTTTTAAAAAAAAAAAAGGGATCAGACAGAAAAATGCATGTTAAAGGTGCATCAACAAATGTTAATATATAGAAACATGGGACCTCATAGCATGTAATACCAATAAAGAAGTTCCTCTAAGATTCAAAACGTTTATATTTATATATATTATCTATTATCTATATAATCTTAACCCCTTTATTCAGAAATATTGAATCTTAAATACCATATTAAAGCAGTTCTTCGAGTAGCCTTCCTTGCAACACATAAGCACTTCCAGCTCTCAGATTCAAAACAGCTATACTAATATATACTTAAATACTACTCCTCCTAATCATCAAATTATAAGACAACATTTGGGGGTTCATTTTATTCTAATTATAAGACAACATTCTATTTTTTGTCACTTTCTTCCTAAAACACCTTTATTTTGTTTTCTCAAGTGTGTTTGATTTTTTATGAGTATATGAGATACGTAAACTCTTTCAATTAATAAAACTTTTAAATTGTTGGATTTTAATTTGTTTACCAATCAGTTGACATTAATTTACCAATATATATGTACACACGCACACACACACACATATATATATATATATGTGTGTGTGTGTGTATCTCGTGTGTGTGTAACACACATATATATAAACACACACACATGTGTGTGTGTCTTTGAGAGTGTGTGCGTGTATGTATATCTATGTGTGTCTGTCAATATGTGTGTGTGTCTATATATTTGTGTGTGTGTGTATGCAAATATATATATATAATATATGTGTGTGTGTGTGTGTTTGTGTGGGTATATATATGCGTGTGTAGATATATGTGGATATATATATGTATATATGTGTGTGTGTGTATATATATATATATTTAAAAACCTCCATGATTATTTTAATTAGAAAGCGTGTGGAAAAGAAAATTTGATGGATTATGAGGCAACTTTTTTAATTTTTTTTTACTTTGGGACCTTAAAATTTATATAAGAATTTTAAATAAATTAAAGCAGTTCTTCGAGTAGCCTTTAGCAATTCATAAGCACTTCCAGCTCTCAGATTCAAAACAGTTATACTAATATATACTTAAATACTATATAAAAGCAGTTGTTCGAGTAGTCTTCCTTACAACACGTAAGCACTTCTAGCTCTCAGATTCAAAACATTTATACTAATATGTATTATCTATTATCTATGTAATCCTAATGCCTTTATTTAGATTTTTTATTTTTCCTTATTTTAGCTATACATATATTCTTAATTTTTCTAAATATCAAATAAAAAACTTACATTAGATATTTAGTCTGATAAAGAATATGAATACTGAACATTAAGTAAATCTCTCATGACTTCCTATATATGTGGCCACTATCCCACATAACCTCCCTATAGTATATAAAAGAAGCCGTTCAAGCAACACTCGATGCATGCAACATCTAAGCATTTCCACCTCTCAGATTCAAAATGTTTAAATTAATATATATTATATAGCCCCTGAAGCTAAATAAATTGATTAATCATATATTATATATTATTATATTATATATCGGTTTATAAATTAGACAACACAGTTTGAGGAGAAAATAATACATATAAATATTTTAAAATAGTTTAATTAATTTCTTTAATTTCCTCAAAAAAAGCAAATTTATTTTATATTT
Organism: Acacia melanoxylon; assembly: GCA_019022615.1. Classification (NCBI taxonomy): domain Eukaryota; kingdom Viridiplantae; phylum Streptophyta; class Magnoliopsida; order Fabales; family Fabaceae; genus Acacia; species Acacia melanoxylon. The sequence goes on along the minus strand of JAFJYJ010000020.1, from coordinate 8,317,358 downwards.
AGGATCGGAGGGAGTATTATACATCTATTATCTACGTAATCGTAACCCTTTTTATTTAGAATTTTTTTTTCTTCTTGTTTTTTTTATCTATATATTTTCTTAAATTTTTTTAAATATCAAATAAAAATCTTATATCATAAATTTAGTCTAATAAAAAAAAATATAACTACTCGATCTTAAATAAAAAATGAATACTGAGTCTTAAATAAATATCATGAGTCCCGATATATGTGTTCACGGTCCATAACCTTCTTCTCCTAAATATAAAAATATATCAAAAATGAATAGAGATCAAAATATTTTTTCCAAAATGAATATATCAAAAAAAAATTTTAATAATTAAAATATATTCAAATGAGATACAATTTCATGGCATAAAATAATAGAGATTAAAATAAATATATCAAACATACCCGTAAAAATAAATTAAAATATTTTTGATTAAATATTTCAAAAATAAACAGAAATATGCGTGAGGTCGTTTCTAACGACTTCCTAGCTGTTCGATGAAAGCAAAATAAATATAGATGTTTGTTTATATATTTTAAAAATGTTTATTTGCTTTGGTTCAATTATAGTCGAATATGGAGTATTGCTTCCGAGCTGACGTGGTAGTGGGGGTTATAGTGGGATTAACCATTGGTATTTTCAAGTTGTACTCGTTTTAAAAATGTTTATTTGCTTTGGTTCAATTTGCTCACCCCGGCCAGTCCCCTGTTGCTCCGTTAACATCTATCTCTCGCTTTCAGGCTTCACTCGTGGTCGGCTTCCTCGATCACCGTCTCAGTCTCTACTTCATCCATCCGCTACTCATTGGAGTAGACAATAATGGAGAGCAGCACACCAGATCTTCCTCAAGAGATCATCATAAGTATTCTTGTACTACTTCCGGTAAAATCCCTAATCCGATTTCAATGTGCTTGTAAAGATTGGAAGAATATGTTCAAAACCCAATTCTTCATTGCAAAACATCTCCATCATTCCACCCTGCAAAACCCTTTAATTATTGTCGATAATGTTATCTCTGAAAGTAATCCTTGGCACTTACGTTTGCTCAATCGTGAGATGCAAGTCTTTGAATTTCACAACACATATATTAGTGACCCCTTAACGCCTAACGGGTGGGTCTATTCCAGCAATGGCTTGCTTTGTGTGGTCCTCCGCCATTCCCTCTGCCTCTGGTTGTGGAATCCAGCTATTAGAGTGGTCAGACAAGTGCCACAATCTCTTAACAACAATTATGAGTATGAATGTTATTCTGTAGGATTTGGGTTCAGCCCAATCGTTAATGATTACAGGATTGTTAAGCTTTTTTTCTCTACAAGTTCTGTTGTCCAAGGGGAAGTTTATTCATTAAGGATGGGGTTATGGAGAAAAGTTGAAGTCCGGAACTTAGAGGGTGTATATCATCTCAGGCGCAGGGCTTTTCCTTGTAATGGATATATTTTTTGGATTGGAAATAAGGAAGATTATGTGGAGGGGCACAAAAAATATTGGTTTGATTTGATAGTTTCATTTGATATAGCAAAGGAAGTGTTCACATTGATACCATTTCCTGCTATGGCTCCTGCCTATGGATGTTACAGTACGCTTGCTAGCTATGAGAACAAACTAGCTATATTTTTTGGCTCTAGGATTGAAAATTCTACATCTTATGTGATTGATTTGTGGGTGTTGGAGGAGTGTGCGTATCCATCCCGGGAGAGATGGGGTTGGACTAAAATATATACAAGCAAACCTAAACCCTTCCACTTTATTATTTGGCCTAAGATTATTTGGAGAAATGATATTGTTTGTTCAGTGGAAGGTGCAGAGGAGAATTATAAAGGAAAATTTGTTTTGTGCATTCTCACTACTGATGAATTAAACTGTTTTGATATCCCAATATGGAGTAATCGTCCTGGGATTTTGTTTCATGTTAGTCTTGGGATTTTGGATTACGTGGAAAGCCTTGTGCTACTTGACAACTTCCATATTTAGAAAATGCTAGTATTTGATATCAAATGTTTCTTGTCATATTTGACCTTGTTATAATTTGGAGTTGTTTAATTTTATATAGTTTAGTTGCAAGTTTGTGGATTATTTCTGACAAGCCTATCCACCATTGGTTTTAGATATATTGGAGGGTGTTGATCCACTCTTACATCAAGTATTTACTCTATTGAAGTAAATTCTGTTTTTTTTTTTTTTGGAAATGAAACCACGCACTTAGTCCATATTACTGACCTCAAGTTGAGTTGGATTTTGGTATATTTGTATATATTTTTTCTGTTGTTCTTTGTCATCTTTGTATCAAATGCTCCATTTCCAATATTCGTAAATCTAAAGGGACAGTGCATGAAAGGAAGGCCAACAGCTGAATTCTGGGGCCTTCTAAGGAAAATTGTGGGGTATGTGGCTCTTCTTTCATGATGGCTTAATGTTTGATTCCAAGTTTTGAATTATTATTATTTTCCTTGAAAAGATGAAGGAATAGTTCCATAACAGTGAATTATCCAAAACTCCTACTTTTATTTTCCTTTTTTTTTGGGGGTTGGGTTTAATGTTCATAACATAGCTCCTAGGGATGCTTTTCTAAATGCACCATATTTCTGAGGTATAATTATCCACTTTGGCTACTGCTACTCTGCCTGATGGTTATGCCTTTATCATTTATGACTTGAAATGTGAACCAAAATCTTGACAGTAAACTAAAAAGTAGAAAGTTTGGTGTGACCACTGATACAGTAGTTGCAAATTCATAGTATTTCATATTCATGAAGCATGTATAAAGGTATTTGGAGGCCAAAAACAAAAAACAAAACAGAAACAACACACAGTATACTGTCACTAGAAGCTTATTCAGCAAATTACAAGTGGAGTGATTTCAAAGACTGACATGTCAATATTATTTATCATCCACTTCCAATGTTTCCCCCAAAATAGCAATCTTTTAAATGCTCTTCATCCTCCAGCAGAGAAAATATACCCTTCTGCATTGTTGATTCAAGTTTTTTTTTTTTTTTAAGCAAATAGTTTCTCAAATAGATATTTTTCTGCAATTTTTTTATTTATTTATTATGCATCTGTGGGATTTTTATATCAGACTTGGCTCAACGAATGAAGTTTTCCATGTATATTATTCTCACAAATGTTAATATACAATAAACAATTACATGCTAGCTAATAATTATGTGACGCATTTAGCTAATTAATTTTTTTCTTTTTTTTAAAAAAAATGGGATCAGAATGAAAAGTGCATGTTAAAGGTACATCAACAAATGTTAATATACATAAACATGGGAACTCATAGCATGTTATACCAATAAAGAAGTTCCTCATATCTCTTATGTATAACAATCAGGTGTTAAAGATTAGTAAGGATACATATAACAAAAATAAAAATAGCTTTGGTTTCACTTTGGAACACAGAACTTAACACAAAATTCTACAGTTGAAATTTCCAAACGTTACTATTAGTACGTAAAAAGTGTAATCATCACATCGTGTATAAAACCAAACTAGTTACTTGAGATAGAAACTGGGGCAAGCATCCATAAGAAATCACCTATCAAGGAAATGTAATGAGCTACCATATTTTAGAGAAAATTACCAATTTTTACCAGTAGATAAAGACGAAATTCTTTAAATTTGAATTTGAGGTGAAATCTTTTGTCCGCTGGGAATTTTTGAGTTTTTTCCATACTCAAGTGACTAAATCAGCTGTGATTTTTTTCCCATATTTGATCATATCTCCATATTCTTTTTCAAAGAGTAGCATATGTATCAATGTATTTTATTATTTTAATTCATCATCAGTAGTATGTTTACAATTATTCATAATATGTAAAAAAGCATTAAAATTAGATTAAATCATATATAACAAAATAAAAATCTTAGAAACATTAAAAAAATGAAAATATATAGTTATATATATATAGGGATAATCCCATATAAAGACGATTGAAATAGGAAAATCCTATATAAGCGCCAGAACTCAATAAATCTTAAACAATCCTAATTCAATTTAATATTTAAATGCTTGGTTATTTTTCAATAATACCCGTAAAGAAAAAAAGAGGAAACGAAGAAAGTTCACCATTTATGCAGATAAAAGCACGAATTCTATTTATAGTTTTGATTAACAGTCTACTGGAACTGAAATTTAAAGTCGGGTTTGGGTCGATAATCTGGTTCCTTTATAGCTCGAACCACAACAACATCTTCCTTATGGGGAAGCACCGGTGGTGGTGCTGCAGATTTAGCTCCGATCATAACCCCCACCGTAACCATTGTCATAGCTAGCATTACCGCAACTTTCATTATTGCTCCCCAATTATTCAGCTTCACTATTCCCCAACCAACCGATGAATCCCTCCGATGATAGCTACCTTCTTCTCCGCAACAAGTTCACTTACCGGTTCTTTCACCTGATTTGGCACTTGAATGGAAAGAACACAATTGGAAAATTTGGCTCATGATCTCACGGGTTTATATCTTCAGAAAGTTTGCTGATTTTGTGAAAATTTGGCTCCGATGCTGTTCTAATATGCTTTACTACCTCTACTTCCCGTACATATATTAATTAAAATGAGTCAAGACATGAAGATTTAATGTTAGAACTATTTTACGGTGGCCTTCTTTCTGATCGTGTCCTCTTTCTGATCGTGTCGAGGCTTTCAATAAATTTTTTGTTGTTAGGGTTCTTTTATTATGTCTCCAAATTTGCTTCTCTTTTAATAATTAAGAGATATAGAGGTAATTTGACCCAAATTTTAAATCACTAATCGTGTCCTATAACCTAATTAATAATTTGTTAAATTTAGTAACACAACTTAAAATTTAAGTAATTCAACCGTGTTTATATGGATTTTCCCATATATATATATAGACAAACACCTACTAGTATCTGAAAAAAAGCTAGAATATACCTCTTCTAATCCGGAACCGGCTCCAGTCCACTGCGCTTAAAATCCACTGCCATCCACTTCTCTTATGCGTCGTGGTTTTGACGCAAAACCACACATGCTGCCTTTTTTTTTTCAATAATAATATCAGGATACTAAAAAGATACTTCAGTATATTGATGGGTTCTCAAAAAATACCGACGTATACTTCATAGTCTTAAAAATTATTTTATGATGTTGAAAAAATATTTCGCAGATCGACGCATTAAAAAGATACTTCATGACGCTGACGGATCTTGGTTGGTACTAAAAAATACTTCATGATCATAAGATAATTTTTCAAGATCACGAAGTATTTTTTTAATCACCAAGATCCCCACATGTGGCAAGATATCTTTTTAGTACCATTTTATACCCTAAAATATTTTTTTAACATCCTAAAATAATTTTCAAGACTACGAAATATTTTTTTAAGACCGATCAAGATTCAAGATCTTTTTTAAGACTAGATATTATTATTTTTTTAAAAAAAAAAGGAAAAAAAAAAAAGAGGGAGCAGGTTTTGCGTCAAAACGACGACGCATAAGGGAAGTGGATGGCAGTGGATTTTAACAGCAGTGGACTGGAGCCGGTTCCTCTAATCCCTAACCCTACTTTCGACCCAAAAAAATAATCCCTAACCCTCATCGTCGTCGTTGGTTGCCCCTTGCGAAGCTTCCTCTATACCAATCGATCACTATGGAGCAGGCAGTAATGGAGAACGACGCATCATATCTTCCCCAAGGAATTATCAGAAATATTCTTCTACGACTTTCGGTAAAATCCCTTATCCGATTTCAATGTGTCTGTAAAGATTGGAAGAATCTGTTTAAAACCCCATCCTTCATTGCCGATCACCTCCACCGTTCCACTCAGCAAAACCCTTTACTTGTTGTCGATTCCATCATCTGTAGATCTAATCCTTGGTATTTATGTTTGCTCAACCGTGGGATGCAAGTCCTTAAATTTCAGAACACACATATCACTAATTCCTTGATGTCGAGTAGGGTCTATTCCAGTTATGGCTTGCTTTGTGTCGAACTCATTGGTAGATCTCAACATTCGTTTTGGTTGTGGAATCCCTCTATTAGAAAGCTCATACAAGTGCCTAAACCTCTTGACAGGGGTGAGTATTCTGTAGGATTTGGGTTTAGCCCAATCGTTAATGATTATAAGATTGTGCAACTTTGTATGTCTGATGATTTGGTTGATCAAGTGGAAGTCTATGCATTAAGGGAAGGTTTATGGAGAGCAGTTGAACTGAAGGACTTAGAGGGTGTCTTTGTTAGCGGTCGAAGTGGTGTCACTTGCAATGGAGCTATATTTTGGTTTGGGTTAAAAGAAGGTGAAGAGGAGGAGGACTGTGAACGTGTGATAGTTTCATTTAATATAGCAATGGAAGTGTTCACATTGATACCATTTCCTAATATGCCTCTTACACTTGAATCATGTTTCAACAGGCTTACTATGTATCAGAATAAACTTGCTATGCTTGCTCCCACTGTGGTTGGATATCCTGAATCATATTTGATTGATTTGTGGGTGTTGGAGGAGTCTACAGATCCATCCAAGGAGAGATGGAGTTGGACTAAACTATATACTAGCAGACCCAATCCATATAGGTTCAGCATTAGTCCACAGATTGTTTGGAGAAATGAAATTGTGTGCAGTGTAAACTCAAGTGAACCGGAGAATCATGAAGCAAAAGTTGTTTTTTGCAATATCACAACTGATGAATTCAAAGTGTTTGCTATCCCAAAACGTGGCAACAGTTCTCAGATGTTCGATTATGTGGAAAGTCTTGTACTACTTGACAGAATCCAGGTCTGAAGAATGCTAATGTTTAATACCAAATGTTTCTTTCCATATTTGACCTTTTTATCATGTTTGATCATTAAAAATGGATATACAATTTAGTTTCCTGTGTCTGGATATTTATTTTTGTGTAGCCAATACTATGACAATGGTTTATAATGTATTGAAGGGCGTTGGCCCGCTCGTACATTAAGTATTTACTGTGTTTGAGTAAATGTTTTGTGGAAATGAATCCTCACATATTCGTCCATGACTGACCTCATGTTCACATGTTGAATCGGTTGTTGGTATATGCATTGTATTTTTTCTTTTGTTCTGTCTGTGTCATCTTTGTATGAAATACTTAATCTCCACCTCCAATATTAGTAAATCAAATGGGGCCAGCAGCTGAAATCTGGGTTTTGTCTGATTGGGAGGTACCTGCAGAATTGCCGTTCTTCTCATTCATTCATACACAATATGATCAACATGAGTAGATTAGTCTAGGCTCTTCCTTTATATAGGCTATAGCCTTAGACTTAAGCAATAGGAATAACAGAATGCTAAATGTAACTAACTAACAGAATATAACAACCTAACTACCCCTAATTACCCTTTTCTAACTAACTCGGCCTCATAGTATTTATATTGTGCCATGTGGCCTCATAGGATTAAATCTTGTGCCAATAATTCCCAATTATTTTCCCTAACTATTTATTTATAACTTATATAACAATATCCCCTTATGTTCCCCTTGTCCTCAAGGGTCAGAGATAGTAAAGTGAGGGAATTGCTGTTGAAACTGATACAACAAAACCCATGTCACGTCCTCCTCCGGTAGTTGTTTCCACTTAACCAAAACTTCAGTCACAATTCTACCTTTCTTGCACCCCATTCTTCTCTGCAGAATCTGATTAGGTTCCTTGCAATTAGGATGTTCTGGCCAATTTTCTGGAGGATGCCGAACCTTGACTGAGGGATCTGGGTATAACTTCAGCAAGGAAATGTGGAATGCATCATGAATACAAGTCTCCACAGGAAAATCTAATTTATAAGCAACTGCTCCTATACGTTGCTTAATCCGATAGGGTCCAAAGAACCTAAGAGCTAATTTTTAACTGCTGTCCAAAGAACCTAAGAGCTAATTTTTAACTGCTCCTGGATGCTGCTGAAATTTGCCTATAGGGTTGAAGTCTTAACACCCACTGGCCTTCTTGAAATTCTCAGTCTGTTCTATGAGAATCAGCCCTTTGATTCATCATGTTGATAGCACGTGAAAGATGATGCTTAGCCATTAACAAAGCCTCTTCTCGTGCTACAAAAGACCTATCCACAGCCTACTGGTCTAGGCAGATAAGGCACATACAAAGTAGGTTGCTGCCCATATAGTAATTCATGTAGAGTAGTCTTTGTAGAAGAATGATGAGTGGTATTATACCACCATTTAGCCATAGGTAACCACTTAGACCATTCCTTAGGAAGCTCTCAACGCATGCAACGCAAATAAGTCTCTAGGCATCTGTTCAATACCTCTGTTTGCCAATCCGTTTGAAGGTCTATATATAAAGGGTCTTAACTATTGTGATGTAAGTGTTGGATGTGGAATCCTCGCCATATTTAGAGAGGGAGTTAACTTTGTTTCCTTCCAAAAGAGAGTTAACTTGGTCTCTCTAAGAAGAAGTTAACGTGGTCTTTTTCTAGGTTTTAGAGTTAACCCAATTGGATCGCTCATTAAATGAGCATGTTGCTTTTATGGTTAATACAATAAGATTCTTCATCTTCTTTCTCCTTATTATTTCTCTATTTCTATTTGTTAAATACATATGAAGATGAATTTGTTACTATCGATTTTCTCTCTCTGTTTTTTGCTGGTTCTTTTCCCGATGGCATATTTTCACACTTCCCTTGCGTTTTTTTGTCTCGCCGACTAAACGTTTTTTCTACCCAGGTATTTGTTGTTTGTTTCTAGAGCATTTACATGTTTGTCGAACACTCTATCAATGTTTGTACATGAAAAACGTTTTCTCTTTTTCTTTTTCTTTTTTTGAATTTGTTTGGCTTCAGTTTTTCTTTGTTTTTCTGAAAGCTATGGTGTTCTAAAAACAACCTTTTCATTTCCTAATGCCATGAAACGAAGAAGAACCGGGAGTTAAATGAGTTTCTGTATAATAACGTTGACGGCCGAAATGCTCCAATTCTTGGGTCTTTGAAAACACGAGTGTCTATGAAAACTAAGGCCATGAGCGTGTAGCTCTCGCGGAGAAGATTCCAATGACACCAGAATTGTGCAAAGTGAACGCTGGATGAGGGAGATAGGAGGAAAGAAGGTGGCGGGTGGAGACAGACCCTCCGGATCCGACTGGGTCAAGCCGACCCAACCAGAGGTTTAAGACGACGTCAACAGTGCCAAAATGGCGTCTTTTGGCTCCCACCCCTTTATGTAGTTGTTTCACTTAAGTGAAGCGACACTGTTTTTGGCTAATGGGTGGCGGGCATTTCACATGGAGTGAAATGTTCCATTCCAGGTCACCTGACGCAGAATAGTGAAAGGAGAACACAGGTCAGGTGACCCAACCTGACCCGATCAATATATATATATATATATATATATATATATAAAGTGTTATTAATAAAATATTTGTAAATATTATATTAATAAAAAGATGCTAGATACGCTAGGGCTGAGCATGAAGGCCACCCCTTGCTCCGATGGCCCTGTTGATCATGTGGTAGGACCTATCTCGTTGATCATGCGCCTTATGGTGAGTAGAAATCTCTGTTTTTCAAAAAATTTCATGAATTTTTTTTATCCTAGAGAGCTTTGTAGAAGCGCGTGACAGCACGTGGGAGGATAATTTTGGAAACTACTTAGCCTGAAAAACTCCTAAATTCATGAGCTTCAAATTGATATGCACTTCAAACTTTTTGGAAAACAAATAACTGTATTTATGTTGCGAATACAATGCTTAATTGACTTTTTAAAACTACTTAGTTGTTTTAAAAAATAGTTTTTGTGAAAGAAAAAAAAAATGGATCTCAATGATTAGGTATGGGAAGTAATGAACCCTGCTGAGGACTCCTTTGACATAATGTTTCCAAACTATTTCCCGGCTTAAAATGATGACAAAAAGGCCTCAATTAACGATACAGTTGGTAGCACCAACATGAATCAAACTCTTATTGGAAGATTCCTCACCAGATGATTTTGGGATAGCTGAGGAAGGGGTAGACATACCTGAAACTAGTGTTTCAATCAAAACATTTGCAACCAAGGACGCCATGGTTACCGATAGGCTAAGGTTCATAAATCCTTGTGGATATGGTAGAGAAGTCACAAACCAAAATTGATGCAGTGTAATTTGCGAAAGCAATGATTGAGTATAGAGATTGCTATGAGAGAGGGGTCATCATTATGGCCGAGGTTAGGTTTTTGGGAAGATGTCTTCCATGAAGTTTTGTTCAAAATTGAATCAAAAGCATCTAGAACCCGAGCAAGTAAATATTTTAGGAGTATTGGCATTATTGTACCCCTTTATATTGTTATAAAAGTTAAAACTATGATATTAATATCTATATAAACCAAGGTTTTTTAACCCGGATCGGCTACTAAATCGATCGCGGTATTGAGTCAAGGGTTAGTGGGTCAGACCGGAGTCAAATTGGATTGAACTGGGCCAACATGACCTCCATGCTCCAATGCGTTAGTTTGTTCTGGAAAAATGTTGGGAATAGCATAGTAGTTTTAAAAAAATTGTTTTTCATTATTTTGAGAGAGAAAGTAATGGATGGCCCCAAAAAAGAGAGAGAAAATAATGGGAAAAATGCAAGGGCACGAAATGAAGTGATTCAATGCCTTGGGAGGAAGAAAAGTTGTCACATCATTGATAAATCCTTTTTATCCATCGGACAACAAGGAGAAAAGTAACTCCTTATTGATTACTCCTTTTATCCAACGGACACTAAAGTAATATGTAGAGCCAGGAAATCAGGCCGAGGTCCTTCAAGGGCTGGGCTTGAAAATTAGAGAAGTTAAATGAAATTGGCCCTACAAGGCTTTGGGTTTAAAAGGGCCCGCAAAGGCTAAGGGCCCCCGTTAAGCCCTTTTTTTTTTTTTTTAATTACATAGGTTGTCTAGACTTGAAAATTAAGAACCTTAAAAATTTCAATTTCGGTCTCTCTTTTGTTTTTTCTTCGAAAAGCTCATCACACTCATAGACTCACTCAATCTCAATCTCAGTTTCAACTTTCACAGCTCAATCTCGCTCTTTGCTTGTCACAACTCACATTGTTCGTTTATATGTATTTTGTATTTGCTATAGAGGTATTTATCCATTTAAGTATAACTACATAAATACATAATAACTATACTCTGATTTTATGATTTGGTTTATTATTTGTTGCAAATAAAGATTATGGATGTGTTCATGATGCGGGAGAAGAAATTCATGATATTTTTACTCATGAAGCAGAGCCTACTACTCAAAGTAAAGCACAATCAAATGTCTTTAAAATTGATAATAGTGGCGAAGAAGATGACAATGATAGTTATCATCATACTAATGTTGCTTAGTGGTATGCTTATTATGTTTTATATTAGTTACTTGCGGACAATAGTTTGCTTTTGATTATGAATTAGTGAATATGTTTATTTGTTGGAGGATTCGTGTTGTTTGAATATTAATGTTGACAAAATTTATTTGATAGATTAGAACTTTAATTGTTGTAATTTACTAATTATATTTATTTGATAAAAAAACGGAGGCAGAATAGTTAAAATTTACTAATTAGGCCTGGTGGACCGAGCTTTGAAAAACATATGTTTTTCTTACCCTGGGCCTTGGAGGGTTGGCCCTGTTAGGCTCCGGCCCTTCAAGGGCTAGCCGTGTAGGGTCAAGCCAGCCCTGATTCCCAATTTTAGTAATATGTAAGTAGATGCAAATGTCTCTCTTTTTATCAGAACATCTTACCTTCCAACTTTCATATCGTCTCGCTGTGAAATCTGCTGTGAAACACACATCGCCATCTTTCTCCCTCCTGTTGGGGTTTGCCTCCGCCATGGCTGCTGCACCGTACGTCTCTTTCCGTTCAACGGAGATGCGGAGTTTACAAGTTCACTTCAAATCTTTCTCACACACCCTCTTCAAACTTCAGTTTTCAGATCTCTCTCTCACCCTCATCACGATCTTCAAGTCTCTCTCTCTCTCTCTCTCTCTCTCTCTTCAAGTCTCTCTCTTTCTCTCTCTCTCACCCTTTTCACAATCTTCGGACCAACCTTCTTCTTTCTTCATCCGCCAGTCGATTGTTTTTTTTAAAAAATCCTTTTTACTCTGACTCGGCCAACTCGGTCGGTTCAGGCTGAGTTGAATCCAGGTCAACTCGGGACCCCGGTTTTATCACTAACTCATATAAGTTTTCTAGCCGGTTCAACGGTTTCCTGTTCGAACCGGTCAGTCTGGTTTGGGTTTCAAAACGTTGATATAAACATATAAAAATCATTTCTCCATTATTATTGTTTAAATTGTTATAATACATGTAATTTTTTAATAATATAATATATATATAAAACATAAAAATAGAATATAGTACACATATATTTTAGTTATTAATTAATGTAATTAAAAATAATGTAATATAATATATACATTTTAGTTATTAATTAACGGAGAACATATGTATCGGTGTCATAAAAGATAGTAGTACTACTTTAGCTGAGTAAAAATAATGTTGATTTTGCTAAACATGGAATTGGTTAATTCGTCTCAAATTACTAAATTATCAGGAGGGAAAAAAATTTAAAGCAATTTGCCCTGGCTTTTTTATAATTTATTTTTTGGCCCAAAAAAATAATTATACAAATTTCAAATAAAAATATATATAATTTATGGTCCTACAAAAATTTACATAATTTTCAGTGACATTTTTATACACTAGACTTTTTAAAAAAAAAATATATATATATATGATACAAGTTTGAAATATAAACATGAACTACTTGTAATATAAAATTTATATCATATATTGATTAATTGATGATATTAATATATGATAATGATATATAAAACTAATATAATTTTCAGATATATATATATATATATATATATATATATATATATTATTAGATATTAATTAATGTAATTAAAATTAAAATTCAATTTCAAAAATGAGAGAAAAATATATTTATAAAAAATATTATTTAAGATTCAAAATTTGTTTAATTTGAAATTAAATTATATATATATATATATATTAAGATTTTCATTTAATTTAATATTAGCTTTAATGTTATATACATATAACAAATATTTATATTTATATGTTTTCACTTATATATATGTGTGTGTACAGATACACATGTGTGTGTGTGTGTGTATTTGTAATAGTAGAACATAGATTCCTTGCAGGTAGGGTTGATCAAAAAATCCGGTGGTCCAGGTAACTCGATCCGACCCGAGGTGACTCGGTCCGATCTAGTCTCGGTAAAAAAAATAACCTTATAAGGCAAAGGACCGACTGACCAACTCATCTAGGCGATCCGGGTTCAAGACCATGTTCTTAGTCTACATGGTCAGTTTGGTCTAGCCCATATCATATATCTTTTATATATTAAAAAAAAAAAGAGTTTTGCATGGGCCATACTGTTAACTTCACCTCACTACAATAAAAAAGAGAATATATTTTTCACCCACTAACACGTGAGCACAGTCCCACCACCCTCACTTCCTTTTCCTCACTTCTTTTTATGTGATTTGACATCTCACACCCACTTAACCACTATTGCACCCCATCTCCCTTCAATTCAACCTCGCGTCCCTGAGCTTAAAAAATCTGGACTCCTTACCTCCATCTCTGCTTCCCTCATCCTCAATCTCTTGGCCACCGCTCTTAATCACTCACCTCGCCAGCGATCCCTCCTGTCCTTCAATTGCTTGTGATGCTCCTTTTGGAGTGGCTCTCCCTCTTGTTCTCTTCTCAATCGACATCCCTCCCTCTAGTTTTCTTTTGGCTCAAAGTAAAATGTTTTTTTTGGCTTAATCTAGAGGGAGACGTTGATGAATATTTTCTTGTTTTCTTTTGATTTTCTTCAGTTTTTTTGGTTTAATTAGGTTTCTATCTCCTCTTGTTCTTTAGTTGGTGTGAACTTAAAAAGATAGAGGTACCAATCCACTAGTCTGGTGGACCAAGTCTGGTTCAACCTGAGTTCGAGTTGTTACCAGACTAGACTAGACCTTGGGCTTCCTTTTTCAGTCCGAGGTCTTAACAGACCAGACCTCGGGTTAGCCTCTAACCCGGTCCAATCTGGTCAGTACTCATCCCTACTTTCAGGTCATGTGGTAAAGCACCTCACATGCACACACGAGGGTGCGAATTCGAAATTGGGTGAGGACCACCCATCAATGATGTGTGGCGTGGTGATGAGACTTCTCCTAACTATCCTTAAAAAGTCAACATGACATTTTAAAATAAAAAATTCATGAAACAGAATTCTGTGAAAAATTTCCTTGAAAATTTGCAACGGAATACGGAAATCCATTTCCATCAGAAATTCAATAATTTTTAGTAGTGACTCTGAGACGTGACATTTTGATTTTTTTTTAAACAAATAGTGACAGAATTCCGTCGGAAATATCTTTGAAAATTTGCAACGGAATATGGAAGTCCATTTCCATTAGAAATTCAATGATTTTTTGTGGCGACTTTCTAAATTATCTCCTACATTCAGTCATTCAGAATTAAAAAACAATGACAAAAGTAATAAAAATCAATACCATCCCTCCTTTACATATGACATGATCATATTTTTTTTTTAAAATTTTTAATTTTTCGCCAATTTCCATTTTCCATACTCATATAATTCATATATCATTCTATGTTAAGGGATAAAAATATCTATAAACTTTTCTTAAAAGTGTGCCTAACACCATAAACTTTATTTGTGTACAAAAGTGTCCATGAACTTTTTAAAACAAGATAAAAATGCCTCCTACATTAGTGTCAAACTGTCAATGTCATATTGGATGGGTTATAAGAGACTAATTTTTTTATACAAATTATGAACCTTTAGGACTGAGTTGCAACAAGTCAAACTATAAGGACTAAGTTACAAACTCGGTAAAATTATCAGGATTAAATAATTAATTTTCCCTTAAATTAGTTATGAAATTTTCCAACAAACACTCATATTTCGATTAAATCAATTATACGATGGTTTATAAACATGGATCGGATAGGCCGATTCAGACCGAAAACTGGTGAAGCGGCCTGAAAACTGGTCTGTGTTAGGGGAAACATGATTGATTCGGTGACTCTAGGTCAACTCGGCCTGAACCGGACGAGTTGAACAGTCACTGAGTCAACCCAGTATTTCAAAAAAAAAAGAGAGTGGAAGACGGAGATCGTGATATGGGTTTTTCGAATGTCGAGCTTCTTTGGTCAAAAGATGGAAGATGGAGATTGTGATCTGGTTCGTCTCTCACTTTTGTAGAAAAGATGGATTCAGAGTCGACGATGAGATGTAGATAATTGCATAGATCGATGATGTGAAGATCGGAGACTCTGTTTGTGTGCAACGTGGAGAGACGCTGGGAGAGTGAGAATCTACGACAGTGAGACAAGCAGATGGTTGAGACTTTAGAGAGTGATAGAGTTGGAAATATTCTTTGGTGAAGAAGGTGATGATGGTCCCAACCAAGTGAGGGCAACTTTCCTGTGAGTTCCCGCCTGACTTCATGTTTCCTTAAACGTGGGAAAGTGAGATCCCTTCAAAAGGGGTGGGCTCTTGAAATCTTCCCGGGAAAGACAATTTTGCAGACAAAAAAGCCCATGTCTATCGAGTCTGATAAGAAAAGAAACAAAGGGTATGTTGAATCTCATGAAAGAATGTCTGGTCAGACTGGAAAATATAGAAGGACCAGCGGTAGTGGCTACCTTGATGGTTGGTGGTTGACGAAGAATGAATAAGGGAAGATGGTGATGGTTAACCTACGACTGTGGAGGTGGAAGGTGATCTCTCTTCTCCAAGCTCAGTTCATCATCCCTAAATCACTTGATCCCAACGATGATAGTGAGGAGGATAGGAGTGGTGGCTCGTCGGAGATGCAAGAAAGTCGCTTGTGGTCTGGTTCATTTTATGCTAAAATTTAATTGCAGCACAGTTTCAACTACTGTCAGTTTATGCGTTCGAACTCAGACTCTTTTAGGTAAGTGTTACGTTCGAACATGTCAACTTTGTTCGAACCAAGTCATCCAAATTACTGAACCTATCTGATATGATGCAAGAATTCCAGGGTCAACTTCCGAAATCCATATCTCTTTCATCCGAACTCCTTTGAGCTTGCTTTTGGTGTCTGTGTGACGCATTAGGAGTCTAGTTTTATATGAAAAAAAAATTCACTTCAATCAGATTTGTGGTTTAAGAGATATGATCAAATTACTGAACATTTTCCATGTAAAATGCAAAATAGAGTAGTGTGAATAGTGAATCCGATAATGAAGTTACTGTTCATGTATCAATCAACTGCAATTGTTCTACATTTGTGTTTTTTTTGGTTACCTAGCTCTTGATGTGCTTAGGAATCCGAAGACAGGTCAATGAAAAAGCTGAAACTCCTAATTGAATAATACATTATTACACTCTACAATCTCATCTTCCCGTCGATGCTGCTTTGTAAAATTATTAGACCACCTTTTTCCTTATATAAGAGACAACACTAAGCTTAAATCACACATATCACATTGCAGGATTTAAGGTTCAGGCTAGATACGTATAGCTACAATGACATTCTCGAAACTAGCCTTCTTTCTGATTCTGGTAATATTCGTCTTCAATTTTATATTTGTGCCTTCTCACCTTTTTAAATAGAACGTCTTCAATGTTATATAAATTTCCGGCCACTGTTCTCATTGTCGCCCTCACAGATTCGTAGCTCCTTTGATTTTCCTTCTCAACCAACACATCATGATGTGGGTGGGTTTGTTTCTACCTGATATATATAAAAAAATCAATCAAGTCTTTTTTTTTTCCTTTTTTATGTCAGTGGCATTATGGGTATTTTACCTCTCCTTTCCACTTAACCAACATCGAATTCTTCTTACCAAACAATTTATCTTCCTTAAACTTACTTATATTCCCATGTCTACCAAACAGTCAACTTTTTTAAGTTATCTCTCAATCTTCCCTTCCCTTCCTTTCCCTTTTCTAAGTTCCTTTCCCTCCTTAAATGTTCCCATACCAAATGGGCCCGAATAAACCTGAACTTTGAATAAAGAGAGAAAAATCTCTAACATTTTACAAGCCCAAGAACTCGATCTCTTTTTCATTTTTTTTATAAATAAATATAATATTATATTACACATCTTCCCATATTTACGTAAAATATTTTTATTATTAATATATGAATATCTTTACCTTTTTAATTATTACCTATTCGACTCTAGTATGATCCATTGACCTTTGACTCAGTACCCCAATTGGTTCAGTAGTCAATGCTGGGTTTTAACCTTGATTATAAAATACTATCAAGGAAACGCTTACGAGACCGTACACCATATTTTTTTATAAGCAGTAGCACAACCAGGTAAGAGAGAGAGAGAGAGAGAGAGCCGTAGAACAAACTGAGCTTATAAAATTAATTTATAAGAATAATTAATTTTTTTGCCTGAAGAATAATTGATTTAAAAATAAGGCGTTCAAATAGAATAGTAGAGAAAGTAAGGAAGAATAATGGCACAGAAGGTTTATACTGGTTCAGTCCAAATTCTTGACATACATCCAGTTCCTAGACTCTCTGGGTTTTTCACTATCACTTTCACACGATTACACGCTCTGTAACTCTCGAGTAATCTTCTCTAGGATTCACTCCCTCTTACAAGTTGTAATCGATACACCCACTCTCAAGGTCCCTCAACCTTGAGTTTCTTAGAAAAATAATGATCAGAAAATAACTCTCTTACATATTAGATTAAGAATCAATGAAGTAGAAATAGAAAATATTTGAAGATATTACACAGTACTGAATTAAACGATAGTTATAATATCCTAAATTTCGGGTATGGAGACTTGAGAATAAGCCTAAGTTAGGCAGGCTACTAAGCCCGGTTCAGGAAATGTGACATTTCCTAGACAGATAAAGATCCCCTACGTTTTTGAGGAAATAGGAAGAGAAAGAAACACTAAAAAGTCATCTGGTCAAAAAGCAAGAGTTAGTGTAATGACTTCATTGGGACACGTGTCACTTCAGGGGTAAAAGAGGAAAAGCAATGGCAAAATAGTCAGTTCCTTGTCCTTTTAATGTTGAATTTTGTCCCTCATGAGAAAGAAGAGAGAACCAGGTGATTTAAGTCATATTCAGGCCTAAACTTGAAATGCGGGTCCCACAGGCGAATGACCGATAGAAACGGGACCGATAGGGACCAGTTAGGGGTTCCTTTGGACTGAGTAGGACAAGTGTGGGGTCACTCTGGGAAATTTGGAGGGTGCCACATGTGAGTGTCTATTCAAAGGGGAAAATATCTGGTAAAGATGAAGAAGAGTGAAAAGGGGAACACCCTGTTGACTAGTAGGACCCACACAGACCGGTAGATCGGGATCTAGACGATAAAGTGGAAAAAAGAAGAAATTAAATATATGGGATCAGGTTTGTGGGCCCCATTAGGCGCCACATAACCCCTCTAATTATTAAAATATTTACTTGGAGAAAAAGAAAGAAAAGTCGGTGTAAAAGTCAAACCGCGAGTCCCATATTCGGAGAAAAAGGGGCAAAATGGGAATAAATGGACAAAAATTAATTTGGGCAGAATTGTGGGCCCCAAATGGCACCATAAAGGTCCTTTTGGGCAGGTGAAATGATGGGGAAAATTTGATAATTATTAAAAAGTTATGGGCCAAAAGTGTAATTTCTAAAAGTTTCAGGCCAAAACAGGTAATTTTCCCTAAAAGCATATAAAAATCAGCTCTCTTTTGATGGGGATGCGCCACATGGCAGCAGCTGGACTCCCCTGGACTTTTATAGAATTACTTTGGAATTAAGTCAAAATCTCAGATCCAAATTACTCCCTACCAGCCAGAAATTTACACCGATTAATTCCAAAATCTACTGGGTCAATTCCACCTTTATTAAAAGGTGTTTTACCTTTTCCTTTTCACCTTGTGGGGGCAAAAATTCCAGAAAACCAGAGAGGACCAGTCAGCCACCATTGTTAGGGTTTCAAGCTCAAGATCCCAAGTTCCTTCATCAACTCTCCGATTCTAAGGTAACACCGACAACTTCATTTCTTGAGTTCTTGAGAGGTATTTTCATGCATGAAGAAGGAGCTGGGTGTTATGGTTGGATTTCTGTATTTTTGAGGTTTTCAATGGTTCTGGAACACGTTTTTTTATGGGGTATGGTTATGATCTAATTTTCCGAAATCAAAACACCGAAAAACCCCAAAGAACAAGGTTACCACTGATTCTGGAATTTCTGGCAGTATGCTTTCAACTGGGTTCTAAAAATAGTAAATGAACTTGAAATAATCTGAAATTTTACAGGCCTAAATTACACATTCTGAGGTCCACCTTGATGTATAAATTTGTAAGATTTGGAATTTTCTTCTAGGAGATATAAATTTCTAAAGTTGATACATAAGCAACAGGGGCGAATCTGGACCAGAGGGCAGAAAAGTGGCCATACGCCACAATACATGTACTTTTGGCTTCTGGAAATATTTTTCCTATGAAATAGACATATTAAAGGTTCGGATGGTGCTGGTTTCACACAAAAATGATTTTGTTTGGAATTTATTAAAAATCTGGGAAGTTGGGTCAAAAACACTGGAGTTCTGGAAATTCTGTATTGAGCTCGGTTTTGACCAAAATTGTAAGGGTATTTTTGGAAAATACTCAAATAAATTATTTTTATGATGTTTAGGGTCAAACAACATATTGGAGAGCTAGTGGACTCCCTAAAAATATAAGACGGTATTTTTACCACCAGGTAGTAACCTATGTACTCCGGCACTTTTATGTGTTTGTTGTATGTGTTTTTGCCATGTGTGTGTTTTTGTTTGGTTATACCAAATATGCATACAGAACATGTTTGTGATTGTGTTCCTAGCGCTGAGGATTCCTGGTTCGGGGTCTGTCATGTGTGTGGCGACTCAACGGAAACAGGGTTGGCCTGGTCCGGGGCTTGCCTTGTACGACAGCTCAACGGAGACAGGATTGTGATTCCGGTAAATCCGGGGCCTGCCTTGGTAAGGCGGCTCGACGGTACGAAGACGTGTTGTTGTATATGTGTCTGTTTGCATATATGGTGTATTTGGCATGTTATTTGTACTCTCTCTTATTTTACATGGTTGCATACATAGACGTCACACATTTAGTGCATGAGTACTGACGGTTACTCTGGGGGCCAATACTGGACTCCAGAAGCTTTTGTTGATCCAGTGGGGCGTGCTTGACGGAGAAAGACCTTTTCAGAGAGGTAAGATGTCAGTGTAGTTCAAAGATAGGGGATGCCCTATCGTTTTTGTATTTTATCTTTTTGGATGACTGTATATTTTATTTTCAGTACTTATTACTGAATGACTGTACCCTAACCCTTCGGGAACTTTACTTTACTTTTGGTACATTTATGCTTTTACCAGTACAATGGTCGTCCAAACCGATCCTTGCTCTGTTACGCGTACTCTGATTTATATATATATATATATAGTTAAGTGGATTAATAACCAAGGGAAGGTAAATTATAAAAGGAATCCCTCTAACCCGCCACCCGAAAGGGCGAGGCCGGTAGGGGTGTAACAGTAGTTGCAAAAAATTTGTTTGAGAGTAAATGTTTTGGTAGTTGTTTGAATTGAATGCTTCACCTTATATTTGGTGGTTGAAATTAATGACCGTTGAAAAGCTCCAATGAATCCATTGTGAGTAATGAATATAGTCGTTAGACGTTGAACTCTTTCATTACTCATAACGTTAATCATGCAGAGCTAATCATGTAGAGCTATCGCTGTTAATCATTCCTTCATTCCTTTTGTTTTGCCTATTAAGATAAGGCAATTAATGTGAAATGGGAATAGCAGAAAAGGTCTTTCCGTTTGCTCAGGGAATGGTAGCCTGTTAGTGCTTCATTTTCTGCAACAACATTTAATGCTTCTGACATAATTAATGCTTTTGAGATTTTGAAGTTAATCACCCGTATAATCATTTTAAACTCATTAGTAAACTAATTAAGTATAGTTAGGAACAATAATGAGTGATAATAAGAAGTAATGAAATCACAATCAATAATTTTAACTTTTAACACGGTGATTTATAGAAGCAGAAAAGTTAACTCGAGTTATTCATTAACTGACTCGAGTTGTTCTTCCAACACTCGTGTCAAGAACATTTTCTTCTATAAAAGCTTGTTTGAAACAAAGGTTCAAAAACGAGAAGATAGTTTTGTAAAGCATAACTCAAGTCTATAACAATTGACTTGAGTCATGCACTCGAGTCAAGTATTTATAACTCGAGTCTGAAGATTGGTTTCACAAATAGATGGCTTTGAGTTATATCCAAAATGAGTTCAACAAAGGATAACTCAAGGCCAAGAATATTGACTTGAGGTGGTCACTTGAGTCAAGTCTTTCTAACTTGAGTCAGTAGCATTTGTTCACAAATAGGGGACTTCGAGTTATATTTAAAAGACTTTAACCAAAGGACACTCGAGTCAATATGTGCTGACTCTAATTGAAATTGGAGCTTAATCACCAAGAGGGGGGTGATTGGGGATTTTAAAAATTCTTTCAGAAAGGCTCTGTTTTTCGAACACTAAAACAGAGTAGACTATGGAGTAGAAAAGAATAGCAAGACACAAGGAATTATACTTGGTTCGGTCCAATCTCTTGACCTACGTCCAAATTCCCGCACTCTCTCAGGTTTTTCACTATCACAATTGATTACACACTCGCACTCAAGAGTAATTCTCTCACTAGAACTTACTCCCCCTTACAAGTTGTAATCAAATGTCCCAATCTCAAAGTCCCAATACTTTGAGATTCTTACAATAAAGGATAATCAATGAAAACTCTCTAAAAGAGCATAATAATAATCACTGAAGCTTAATATATCCGAAGATATTATCTCTGTGTGTAGAAACTGTAAATGCTCTTAATGGCTAATTGAATGCGCAGAGTTTCGGTGGTTTGAATATTGAATGCTTCTCCTATATGTAGTTGATGGCATTGACGACCGTTGAGAAGAGCTTAAAGAGCCGTTGTGAGTAATGAATATATCCGTTGAGATTACGTAGCTCTGATTCTTCGTATGCTTCTGACATTCGTCCGTTATTCTCCGTTGACATTCTTTATTCAAATTGTCCGTTGTGACTCAGTCAGAATGTTGTCTTGGAAATGGTCGGATTGCTTTTCGCTTCCTCAGAAGTCGATTTCCGCTTTCGTGCTTTGGTTTCTGGTTTAGCATTTAATGCTTCTGACAAGAATTTACTTTATGCAAATTTGAAACTTAAAGCTTGTTAATCATGTCTGAAACACACTAGCAAACTGATTAAACTTGGTTAGAAATAATAACAATCAATAATATCAAGTAGCTAAGCTTTAATCAAGGAGTTTCAGATTACAAAGTCGTTGAATTCAAATTCTGATACAGGCAATTCGAGTTACATTCAATAACTCGAGTTATATCATGTTTTGAAAATATTTGAACCATGAACAACTTGAGTTGTGAAAGATAACTTGAGTTTCAAAACTTGAGTTTCATCTTATAACTCGAGTTCCTTTAGTGTTCGATTTTCTAGAAATATTAGTGAATAAAATAACTTGAGTTATGAAGAATAACTGGAGTTTTAAAACTCGAGTTATACCATATAACTTGAGTTCTTTTAGAATTCAATCATTCAGAAAATTTTCGCAAATGATACAACTTGAGTTATGAAAATAACTTGAGTTAGGTAACTCGAGTTATACTCTATAACTTGAGTTTTTCTAATGCTAAAAACAGACAAAGTCTTTGGCAAGATTATAACTCGAGTTTTTACTTGTAACTCGAGTTATATCAGATACCCAAATTCTGATATCGCGATGGGGCTTTTGGGAACTGAAGTACAACTCATAACTTGAGTTGTTAAGTGACAACTCGAGTTATTGACTTTGTAAAATTTGATTTTCTGAATCCTATAACTTGAGTTGCAGAAAATAACTTGAGTTACTAAATATCAAAATCATTTTCCAAAGATATCTGATATAGTTTGTTAGAACTTAAACTTTGCAATTTGACTCATTAGATATTACAATTGTTAGACATCATCAAAACACATAGAGAACTAACACTAACGGATGACTCGAGTTCTCAATATAATAACTTGAGTTTCCAGAAATATGTTCACGGATAAGTTTGAGAAATAAGATTTGAAAAAATGACTCTCGAGTGCAAAAATGCTAACTCTAACAAGTAACTCGAGTGCATAACTATTAACTCGAGGCTAAACTTTTGACTATTGAAAAAGACATTTGAGTGTGAGACTTAAGATTTGAAAAGATAAGTTTAAGTATGGACAAAGTCAACTCAAGTCATACGCTTTGAAACTCAAGTTGATGTTTTTCATTTAATCGTTGTACAAAGTTGTTCACTCGAGTCAATTAACATTAACTCGAGTCAGTCAAAGCTGAAAGCTATTTTGACTGTTTTAAAACACTTGACTCAAGTCTTTTGACCATGACTCGAGTTTGTCTCTGACATACATATTAAAACACTTACTGATTCAAGATTTGATTGAATTGAAAGTTATTCACTTAGTGTCTTTAAACATACACTTAAGTAACGTGAATCATTAAGTTCATTTCATTTATAATTGTCTTTTATCATCAAAACATAGAGAACTAACAGATTATTATCTTGATACTTCATATTATCACTCATTATTATTCTCAATGCTTCTAAACATGGTTATTAGTAAGTTTCAAATGATCAAACAGAGGATTACGTGAAAATCTTCAAAAAAACAAGATTTGTGTTAGAAGCATTTAATGCAGTGGTAGAAACCGAGCATGGACATGGAATGAATATATGTTCAGACATCCATTCCGGAAAAAGCGAAAGCGACTTTACCTTAGTCAAATACACAGAACAAAGGCTTGTCGTGCGCAGATTTGCAGTGGTGATATGAAAACAACATTTCTTTAAATCTTCCAATGACTATGGCTTGTGTCTAACGGAAGGGTTTTGAGTCTAGCGGAATGTTTGAAATCATATAACAGATAGTTTGAAGCTTCACCAACAGCTATTTATGAAGTTCAACTATAAATACAAAGAGCATTTAATTCAGAGCTAACAACTAACTGCGAAAATGTTCATTGTTTAGTTATTGCTTGTACTCTTTGATATATCTCGTGATATTCATTTAATACCCTTCAGTGATCATATATCTACTCTGTGAGAGAGTTCTTATTATTAAGTAATTGTTGTAAAATCTCAAGTAGTGGGACCTTGTGTTGGGCTGTCCGATTACAATTGTAAGGGGGATTGATTCCTGGTGATGATTACTCTGAGCTTATTGTAATCGTTGATTGAAAGATAGTGGAAATCTTAGAGACACTCTATGGATTGGATGTAGGTCAGGATATTAAGGCTGAACCAGTATAAATATATTTGTACACTTATGTGATATCTTTATAACTTTTCATGAATTAACTATTTGCTACGATCGTTTTAATTTTTATAATTCACCCAATTACCCTCTCTTGGGTGATACACTGAAACTAATAGAAGAAGGTCTGAGTGTGGGGTCTGGATCAACAGAGGAAGAAGGGAACTTGTGAGGAAAGGTGGAGGAGTGTGGAACTGGGATAATGGAGTCAAGGATAGGCCTAGGAGGTTGAGGTGTAGTGTGTATAGGCTCTCAGGTAGGAAGTTTAGGGGTAGGCTCAGTAGAAGGTGAAGATATTGAAGAACTAGCTGTGAATGGCTTTGTGAAAGAGAAAGAGAATCCGATGCCGCGAAAAGTCTCCTTGATTCTCTGAAACTTCCTGGCATGATCATCCTAAATATCAAATAGTCTGGTGAAGTTTTATATCCACCGTGATCAGAGTACCTTATCTTTTTGGGAAGGCCGATATGTGGTACTAGGATTAGTACATATATTAGTTGCTAATACCTAGAGATATATGGATCAGTACCGGCACTAAAACCCTCAGATCCTATCAAAACTTTGAGGTTAAGCTTGCCTAAGCGAGAGAAATCCTGGGATGGGTGACCTCTTGGAAAGTGTCATAGGAATTTGAAATCCTTTGATTTAAGGGTTGAGTATCTCGAGGTATAAAAAATGATGACCCTTTGGGATGCCATAGGAATGATAAAATGGATATGTAAAGATTGATGATAGGCTTTAATTTGATTTAAGCTAAAATAGTGCTTAGGTCAAAATGCGATTAAGGTTGCACTAAGGTTCTACTACCTTAGAGTATGAACTTTGTGAGCCTTGTGATTAATAATGCGATGTCAGCAATGCTTTTGGTATTGTTGAGGTTCTAAGAGTCAAATTGTATATTTGATGATTCTAGCATGTTTATTGGGTATGGTTGATGTTTTTGAATTAGATTGATGAACCTAAGAGTTGGATAGGCATCCAAAGGGTTACCACCAACCAAATCATAACATAAGAATCCAACTTGATAATTGAGTGATTGTTGAGGCGTTTGAATCAACCTGAATGAATTGAGGTACTAGAAATGGTACCGATTGACTTGAATGAATTAAGGTACTAGAACATAGTACCAATGTGTATGAGGTATCTAGAGGTTGCTAGCCGCTGATCTAGCATAGGGAAAGATCTTAATCTCATACTATTCCCTTAGAAAGAATGATTGAGAGTTTGTTCCTTAAATGGAACTACCTGGTAGCTAGAGCCTCGATAGCCACGGATTATGGTCTCATGATCAGGACTGATAACTGTAGATGTGTATGTGGCTAATGTATTACCTGAGATGCAGGTCGAATACCACATAAAGGAAAATTTAATTTGTGATTGTGCCTGGAGTTGGACTTATATCGAAAGTCCATACAGAATGACCCCAGACATGGTTTATGTGATGCGGCGTATCACTATGGGATGCTCCAATGTTGTGTGTTTATTATTAGGTATATTCGTGACATGAGTATAGGGTGGGCAGTAAGACCTTCTGGGCTGGTGTGCTTTTAGGTCGTCAAACATGATATATGTTTAATAAGAAGCCCTAAGTCTTGTGAGACAATGTGTCCATAGGCTGGCAGAAGCCCATGATTAATAGATCATGAATATCAGGCAATGTTTCCAAGAGATTATGAAGCCTAAGAACTACAGGCATAGTCCTGGAACGGCCGGAAGGCTAGGATAGGAATGCACTGAGCATCTTGTGAATGGCCAGATTAGCAAGAGTTAGAGCCTGGGATGTAATTAGAATTGATGACATTCTATAGCAGTTGTTTGATTCCTGTGTATCTTTGAAAATTGAATTTTGACCTACCAATGCACCTGCTGTATTTGTGAATTTCAAAATTGAATTTTTGAATAAAATGTTTTTCAACAGAATTTGAGGCCAATTGTAGTGGTCACTTTTGAACTATGTTGTCTCATAGAAGGGGTTCTTGTGGAACCAAGAATAATGGAAGTAGTACGAATTAGAAGAGGCTAGAAACTATTGTAGACATACTCAATTTGCTGGGTCTTGCTAATATGTTCATAATGTTTCTTGAATCACTGGTCATTAATAAAAGCTCATTTGAACAGAGAATTGAAAGAAAGTTGTTTTGAAGGGATACGTTTACAAGAGGATTAGAAGGGGTTGTAAGAGAGGTTGAAACTCGCACCAGTAGTGAATACTCCAAATCCAAGAATGAGAATCCTACCTTGTAGGGACTGGTGCTGTTGTGTCCACAAAAATGTGAATATCCTGTGTTATTTCTCAGTTAATATGTTTTGATGATAACATGACTTGCAAATGGATAAGGTTTTGAATCAGTGAAAAGTGCAAAAGACATAAGCTTACTCGAGCAAGAGTTTGCTCGAGCACATAAGTGATTGCTTGAGCACGTTGAGAAGGTTACTTGAGCAAGTGTCATGCCAATCTCTTTGCTGAAGATATTGCAGGTCTCTACTCGAGAAAATCCAGAAGCCTACTCGAGCATGATGCTCAAGCACCAAAAGAGGTTTTTACTCGAGTGAAACTGACACGGTACTCGAGCACGTTGCTCGAGCACAGAAGAAGAGCTGCTCGAGCATATATACTTTGACATATAATATCTTGCTTCTATTGCAGCTTAATCGAGTAGGTGTTAACCCTTACTCGAGCATGGGTAAATAGTTACTCGAGCAGATACTTTCAGATTTTCATATGTTGCTCTTCTCAAAAGGTTACTTGAGCACGTTGGACCTCCTACTCGAGCATAGTACTCGAGCACAGGTAATCACTTACTCGAGGACATGATCCTTATTTTCTCCACTCACAAAGGTTACTCGAGCATACTGAAGAACTTGCTCGAGTATGGTACTCGAGCAGAGGTAAATGTCTACTCGAGTAAGCTTGTGTGTAAGTGAATATATTTGAATATTGCTCAAGCATATCAATGCCTTACTCGAGCAAGCTTGTCACAATGACTTCATTCACTTCGTCTTCTTCCTGCTCGTTAATTCAAATATATATGATTAACATTTGATTTCATTTGAATACTACTCAATATTATCTACAATGCTATTAATCTTTTTAATAAGTGAGTTTCAGATTGTCAATAAACGAATTTCATGCAAATCGTAAAAAAGTAACGAATGTGTCAAAATATTAAATACGTTGTATAAAACAGAGCACACACGCGGAATGGAATTTAGAGCAGGTTAAATGATCATTGTTGCAGACACCCATTCCGACAAGAGCGATAGTGACACCTCCTTAGTCAACTACTGACCAAACGGATGTCATATGAAGATTTTCGACTGCAATCAGAAAGTGACATATCCTTAAATATTCAAACAACAATGGTCTATGTTTAACAGAGGCCTTTTGTGTCTAACAGAATGATGAAGTCTCTTAATGATTAACTTGGAGCTTCATCAACGGTCATTAATGGCTACAATTATAAATACGAAGAGCATTCAATGCGGATCAACTTACTGAAACTACCAACGCTAATATTCATTTATTGCTCTCTACTCAGTTTAACTTAGCAATATACCTTCGGATATTGTTTGTACTTTAGTGATTATAAATTCACTCTATAAGAGAGTTATTTCTTTGATTGATTATTTGTAAAATCTCAAGGTAGAGGGACCTTGAGTATGGGTGTAAAGATTATAACTTGTAAGGGAGAGTGAATCCTAGTTAAAGGATTACTTCGAGAAACAGAATGTGTAATAATGAAAGTGATAGTGAAAATCCTAGAGTGTCTGAAGACTAGACCTAGGTCAAGAGATTGGACCGAACCAGTATAAATTATCTGTGTCCATTATTCTTCTATCCTTACCTTGTCAATTTGATTTTTGGGTCTAGTTGGAAAGTTTTATTTAATCACCCAATTCACCCCCTCTTAGGTGATATTTTGTCTTCATCCATTATACCTCATGAAGGGGTGCCGCAGTGGTAGCTGTTACATGGAAAGGATTGGGACAAGTCTTGGTGAAGCAGGGTGGAATGGTGGCATGTGCCTCTCAAACGTTGAACCTCGTGAGATGAGTTATCTTACTCATGAATTTGAGCTGGTAGCGATTATGTTTTTCTTAAAAATGTGAAGGCACTTTTCTCATATAGTGCAATTGTGAAAATGTATTGCGACCACATAGATTTTGAATATGTGAAAATCCGAATGTTGAATATGAGAACACATAGAAGAATTGAAATGCGGTGACGTGATTGTTGTCACTGATGTGTTGAATTGAAAAGCAGTGTAGTTGGTGATCGTGATGATCCAAGAACAAAAATTGGTAGAATGGTCTAAAAATCTAAACTTGTTAAGCCAGATAATACTTGCTAGCTACAATGCTAAGCAAGAGGAAACTAGAATGAGAGTTTAAATTGAAGAATCTCAAACACGGGATAGATGAGTAGAGGCTCAAAGTGGTAAGAATCGGTGTGCAAGTTTGCATTGGGGCAGTGTCCTTGGGCTGTAAAACCTGTGTGCCTACACTCTGTTTGTTGCTTAGCATGGTGACTTTAAACCGGTATGTTCAGAGTCTGTCTCGAGCTGACAGAGTATTCAGACTATACCAGGTTGTAGTCGAGATGCTTGTGACACGTGAATGATTCTTTGGGTAGTAAGGCTTGAATATCCAGCGCTGTGTTAATAAATAAGTCGGAAGGCTAGAGTGAAATAATACGAAAGGTAGAATGTATTGGGTAGTGAGGCCTATGTAACCAATCGCTCGGACAGTGGACCAGTGGGTCCTATGCTTGAATACTACACCCTAGGTACATGATGAATGAAAATGTTGTATGACTACGTTGCGTGCTCAGTGAGCATACATAGGGAAGGGATAGACTAAGCGTCTATAATGATTCCATGAGGTATACATATTCAAGTTTCGAGGATGAAATTTATTGAACTGGGAGAGAATCTTAATATTATGAATTTTAGACGTAGAGACTTGAGGATAAGCGATTATTAGGTAGATGACTAAGCCCAGTTCAAGAAGTTTAACAAATACTGTGAAGGGAATTTCCCTTTATGCTAGCATATTAGGGCTTTTGGAAGGCAGTTAGTTTGTAACGTGCCTTTGACTGAGCAAATGATATCCAATGGCTATGAAAATTTCCAGAGTCAAATTGGACATGATAAGTTTTAATTTGATGGGTCATATTGGTCAATTAGACATGTGTACCATGAGTTATAAATTTTTGAAGTTAGCCATGGAGCTTGGAACCTTTTTTGAACCTGTGTACATTAAATGGCGATTCTGAATAGTTGGCATGTGATTAACTGTTGGAGATATTTTTCCCTCAATATAGACTTATTAATGGTTACATAGCCTTTGTAATCATAATAATTGGATATTGTACAATAAGATATGAATTTTCATAGTTATTTGAAAATTCTGTCAGTTTTGACTCTAGGTGAAAATGAGTCTAATAGAGGGGCAAAATAGTCAAATGAGGTTAGTAAGGTGTGTTAATTCCTGTATTTTGATAATCACAATTTCTAGAGTATTGAATTAAGTATGTTTAGACTTCAAGTAATCATGCTCGAGCAAAGATAGAACTTTGCCCGAGCAAACCTCGGACTTCAGTGAAAGAAGAAGCAAGGTAAAGCAATCTTGCCCAAGCAACCTTCGAAAGAGTCAAAAGCATGACCTTGCCCGAGCAAGGTTATAACCATGCTCGAGCAACATCGGGTCCTCTGAAGGAAGTCAAAGTAATCATGCCCAAGCAACCTTCGAAAGCGTCAAGAAGCATGACCTTGCCCGAGCAAGGTAATAATCCTGCCCGAGCAACATCGTGCCAAAGGCAAAAGTAAGAACTTCAAATATGTCTTGCCCGAGCAAGATAAATTGCTTGCTCAAGCACCATGCCCAAGCATAGACAATTATTTTCCCGAGCATCGTGTCCGCTGTCCCAGAAACTAAACCTTGCCCGAGCATGATAAATTGCTTGCCCGAGCATTATGCCCAGGCAAGGAGAAAGGCTTGCCTGAGCAGACTGAGTCTTTCTCTTTATATCGCCTCTGCCTGGAGTTTTCCCGAGCAAGATTTCAATCTTGCTCGAGCAACATCGAAAGGAAGTGATTTTTGCTGCATATTGAAAAGCTTGCCCGAGCACATAAATCATCCTACCCGAGCACTTTGCCCTAGCAAGGAAAATAAACCTTCCCGAGCATCAGCGACCAAGTTCTTTATAACTTAATCTTAAGATACTTGCCCGAGCAAGCTTGGATTATTGCTCGAGAAAAGGTATCCCTGTTTTGAAACTCGCTTCTGGACAATTTACGAAATCAGTGTTTTTATCTTATTACTTCTGATTATCATCTATTGAGATTACCAAATGCTTTTAACCAGTGTATTGATGAGTTTCGGATAATATAATCACAAATTACCAAAGCAGATTTGGATAAAGCAACTTCGATCGACAAAGCATTAAATGCGCTTGCCTAAACCAGCTAAATTGTTCGATCAAGTAAAGCCACTGATATTCTCTTTGCACATTAAATGCTATTAGACAACGGATATACAAAAGGAATGTAAGAGAATGTTTCCCAACAAATTCCAAATTGTGACATTCAAATGGACGAAACGAGGCAAAGTGATTCATCTCGTCTAACGGCTACCTTAATGAGTCACAACGGCAGTTATCAAATCTTCTCCAACAGTCATTAATTGCATCAACTATAAATAGGAGGAGCATTGAGTTCGACAACTACCAAAACGCTGAGCAATTAATTTGATTCCAGATTCATTCGCTGTTTCAACTGTTTCATTAAATTCTGAGTGTTCTTTAATGTTCATTTTATCTGCTCGTGAGGAGTCCTTAAACACTTATTTATTTTATTCAGTGAGTTATACTTAAGGTTGAGGAACCTTAAGAGAGGGTGTATTAATTACAACTTGTAAGGGGGAGTGGAGTCTGAAAGTGAGGGGATCATCCTTCGTTTACAGAGTCTGTAATTATATTTGAAAGATAGTGAAAACCCAGGAGTTCTGGGGACTGGACGTAGGTTAGTGGATTGAGACCGAACCAGTATAAATCGCCTGGTGTTCAATTCTCTTCTTTGTCTCTATCTTACATCCTTGTGTCTCCGTGAGGATTTCAAAAAGAATTTTCGAAATCACCTATTCACCCCCCTCTAGGTGATATTCTGTCTTCAAGGTGTGGACCTGACATAGGGAGCCACCTCACATCTTCTTGACTTTTTCCCAAGATGCCACCTCACTTCTTTGGTAGGCTGCTTGTGTGACAAGCTCCATTAACTGAGTGGCCAATCCATTCTCGACTTATTCAAGAAGCCACCTCTTTGGCTTGTATTATAAGCCTTTGAATTTCTTCATTCTCTCTCTCTCTCTCTCTCTCTCTCTCCCCCCTATTCATTTATTTCATCCATCACCTCCATAAAGGCAGAAAAAAGAGGTTGAAAATGAAAATAGAGAGAGAGAGAAAAAGGTCAGTTAGAAAAAGATGAAGGAGAGAGAAATACTTCGTAGCCGATTTCACCTCTGATTCGGTGTTTCTAGCTCCGAGGCCTTCTTTAACATTATTCCTCTCGATAAAATCAACATTTCTACAATTTCAGATTCTCAATCAGAGGTGTTTGGTATTGCCTAAACCATGGAAGTGCCGCCAGAATCGAGAATCGGCTTCAGAATAAGTAGAGGAACGTATAAGCTCTGATTTGAGAAAACTATCTTGAGGTTTTCCTAAGTTGTTATGATGCCCGAATTTTTGGTCAGACCTGAACCCTAGGGAACATGTGTGTTTTTACAAGTTTTGATGCTTCCAATGAGTTTGAAAAATTGTGCGGAATAAAGGTTCAAAACCAATCCCGGAAGCATTGGTAGAGAAAATTGAATTTTGGCCCTAAAACCCTAATATTTTTGTCAGACCAGGGCATAGGGAAGGGCTGTGATTTTGCTATATTTAAGGTCTCCAATGGATTCCTTGGCTAAAATTGTATAGGAATTGTTGGTCGATTTCCTTAATGACAAGTGAACTAGTCGAACAAGTAATAAAGAGTAAGTAGAGTATCATCCCACAGAGACCGAAATACCAATGATGCTATTGATTTATGCATATAGTTGTGTAAAATATTTAAAAGAAAAGTATGTTTGGTTTGAGATTTTTATGGTTATAACTATAAGGAATAAAACAAACAAATGATCGAAGTCGTAAGAAGATATCAGTTAAAAGATAGGATGAGCATCGGATTTCATCCTAAGCATATCAATCCCCTAGTTTTCCTTAACGCATTGCTATAGCAATTATACGCACATCTTTCGCAATGCTACAACATAGCCGCCTTTCATAATGTTATTTAGTTAACCCACCACTATGTTCTACAGAAGCTTCTGTGTCCTATACGTACAACCTTAACTATACTTCTCCCATATGCTTATGGAAATTTTCTAGTTTAGATTATCTTTTCAAATCAAGGTGTTATGGTTATGAGCAGTAGACCCATTCCTGAAGCCTACAATGATAGGTCAAGCCTTGCACCAACCTGCCTAGCAAACACTGTCTATCAGATGTCTAACCCTGAATCCTTTCCAGTAAGCCGAGGCTATTGATCTAACCCTTAGCTTCCGCTAACCGACAAGAGATAAAAATACTGATAAACAAACTGAATTTATTAAATTAAAGAACTAGCAAATTGGGTTCATTCTACACTCAAGAATCCATCCTCACTCAGCCAAGGAAAATTAGTTTATCACTGATGAGGGAATCACAAAACAAATCACAGCAAGATAAATTAAAAATAAACAAAAGTAAACAGAAAGTTCGTCGGAGGTTTCGATGGCGTAGGAGAAGCCTGTCACTTGACAACTCCACGTCTTCTCATCTCCGTCTTACTGCAAGGAAGGATGCTGGGTTCTTCTGGCGTTCTCGTGCTTCGTAACTTCTCCCACTCTTCTTTCGAGCCTAGCCGAATAAGAATTGTCTATGACTCTCAACGACTCGATGCCTTTTAGGGTTAGCCGTCTCTTCCTTTTATAGACAAGTTTACTTATGGCGTAAGTTCAGTGAGCTGGGCCTCTCCAAATCTGTTAGGTCCAACTGATCCAATTTTCTAAATTTGGTAGATTTGATTATGTTGATACTGCGGGATTCTCCAAATCTTAATCTTCGATCCTCCACATCTTCTAATCCATTCCGTCACCAATCTAATCGTGAACTGACGTCCGTCCATTGACCTATACTTATTTCTCGAAAAAGCCTTGAGGAAAAGTCAGAACATGTAGCGCATAACACTGCTTCCTTTACACCGCTATAGCATATGGGTTGAATTGTATTGCAACTTAATATGGCTGACCTGACTCTATAGCATTGTATCATCAGTGTTATGTGCCTTCATAATAAACCCTTAAGCTTGCCTTCTTCTTATTCACATGTATAGGATAATTATGCATTTATCAAGATTTATAAGATCTATCCTACATTCCCTATATGCATGAATTATGACATATTTGCTCAGATTAAATGCTTTTAATCTCATATTCAATACAAAACAGTCACACTTTATAGGGAAAAACATGGCATAAATAGTACTAATCAGGAATATGTTGTCAGCATGATTTTATATGGGTTGGATCGATAATCCAAAGATTGTTCAAATAGTATTGCTACCAGATTCGTTTTATGAAGGAAGTCCGATTTTGTCGTGTTTTTGGCCAACCAAATGATGTCCAATGTTTATGAAAAAATTTCAGGATTCTAATAGATATCCTAATATTTAATTTGATATATAATATGGGCCGTTAGGTATTGTAGATTATAAGATATGAATTGATAAAGTTGTGGCACCGAAATTGGAACACAATATGGGACAATTTGGTTGTTTGAGGATTTCTGGGTTGTTGTGCTTCCAATTTGTAACGCTCCCTTATATCTCTCGATCATTATCAGAGTTAATACACAGAGAGCGTGCAGTTTAGTTTGGACGAATGAGTAACTAATAAATATTTAAACAAATTATAACTTGGTGGCAATTTAAAACTTAATCCCTCAACAATAATTAAATATATACAATCATCCTAGATTTAAAAGTTAAAAATTAAAACCTTATACAATATCCAAAAATATATATACAAAACAAAAAGGAACTCCTCCTAAGTCCAACCTTCCTCCGCCACCGCCTACAGCACTACCTTCCCCTTCCGTCGTGATCCACTACCTGTACTTTTATTCAAGTATGAGATTCACGAATGAATCTCATAGTAACATGTTAATGTCTATGCAAGGTGAATAAGTATATGTAAAAAATTAACTACCACAACCAGGAATACAACTCAACATATAGATAGCATTAAACACAGTTCAAAATCAAAGTACTAAGAAGACATGTGTGCGTAACCTATCGATGAGCACAAATTATGCCATGTTTTCCCTATATTTCATGACTAAATTGTATGGTAAAATAAAGCTTAACTACAAATAATCCAAGCAAAAAAGGCATAGATTCATGATATAGGGAACTGAAGGATAGGAACCATTTACATCCTAAACATGTGCTAAGAAAGGAGCAAGTTACATTGTTTTTAAAGAACGTATAGCAAAGCTGATACTATGCTATAGCATTCTGACAGCAACTCAAAGTGCAATAAGGGTGATTCCGAGTTCAGCCTAACTTCTATTGATATCGTCTTAAAACTATATTATTCTTTTATTTCGTTTTTAGTATAAATACAAAAACCTCTCAAACCAATCATATTTACTTTTTGTTTTCGCAACTATCATAGCAATCGAGCGTCACTCTTTGGTATCTCAGTCTCTGTGGGACGATACTCTACTTTCACTTTATTACTTGTTTGACTGGTTCACTTGCCATCAAGGAAATCGACCAACAAGTTTTTGGCGCCGTTGCCGGGGACTGCTGATACCCTTAAGTGACGACGCCATTTTGCTTAATAGTTGTGATTTATCTAATAAAAAGCTCACTTTTTCTATGTTCTTGATTTTCAGGTACATCCTGTAGTGCATGCGCAACTTGCCCTTAGCCAACCTAGAGCCTTACGATCCTGAAATAGAACGTACTTACAAGCAAAGGCGCAGGAAGCAGAAGCGAAGTAGTCAACCTTTTGACTCAGCAAGCATGGCGGATATGCCTGTCAACCGTGAGCAGAATCAACGAGAGTCGATAGTAATAAACGGGGATAACCAGGTCCCTCCACCTCCAAACCCAGAAGTGAACAAAGCCATCATGGAATTTGGAATTCCAGATCTAAACAAGCTGAATTCGGCCATCACAACGCCAACCTTCAATGCAGGACACTTTGAAATCAAAGGTGTCATGATTCAGATGCTAAATGCGGCCGGGAAATTTGGAGGACTTCCATCCAAAGATCTGCACCTCCACCTCAAGACCTTCATGGAGGTGTGTGATTCTTTTGTCATCCTAGGAATCCCACCCGACGCCGTCCGGATTAAATTATTCACATTCTCACTAAGGGACAAGGCTTGGACGTGGCTTAACAACCAACCTGCTAATTCCATCACCACATGGAATGATCTGGGGAGTAAGTTCTTGCTAAAAAAATTTCCACCTACTAAGAACGCGCAACTCAGAGGGGACATCACCAACTTCCAACAAAAATCTGGTGTATCTACCTATGAAGCCTGTGACAGATTTAAAGATCTCCTCAGAAGATGCCCACAACATGGACTGTGCGAATGGGTCCAGTTAGAAACATTTTACAGAGGTCTCGATGGACAAACACGATCAATTGTAGACGCCTCTTCTGGAGGATCCATCCTAATGAAGTCTTATGAAGAGGCTCACAACTTAATGGAGCGCATGGCCATGAACAATCATCAGTGGTAAGCAGACAGAGCTACATCCTCCCGAATTGTTGCAGGATTACATGAACTAGATGCTATGATTGCTCTCACAGCTCAAGTATCATCTCTGAGCAATATGGTGAAAGGATTGACCCTTCCATCAAGCAACACATCGCTGCAACAATCTCAGGTAGCTTGTATGTACTGTGGCGGAGAGCACTCTTACTCTCAGTGCTCCGCCAACCCTAAATCTGAAAAATTCGTCAACAACTTTAACAGGGGCAGTAACACCAACAATCCTTACTCAAATACATACAACCCCAGATGGAGGCAGCATCCCAATTTCTCATGGAATTCTCAAGGTTCACAAGCAAACGGGACAATCATCGGCCCACAATACTCAAACCGAACATCAAA
The DNA here is from genome assembly GCA_019022615.1 of Acacia melanoxylon. Taxonomy (NCBI): domain Eukaryota; kingdom Viridiplantae; phylum Streptophyta; class Magnoliopsida; order Fabales; family Fabaceae; genus Acacia; species Acacia melanoxylon. The sequence continues at coordinate 8,280,807 of JAFJYJ010000020.1, read as the reverse complement.
CCCACCAGGGTTTACCCCAAAGAAGCACGGCAGGCCGGGCGGTGAGTCAGACCCGCAGCACTCTATTTTGACCCTTTTGAAGGAATATATGGCAGAAAATGATGTAATCATTTAGAATCAGCAGGTAACCCTGAGAAATCTTGAAAATCAAGTGGGACAACTAGCTACTGCCCTTACCAATAGACCATCAAGATCCCTGCCCAGTGACACTGAAGTCCCCAAGATCCAAGGAAGAGGAAGTCAAGCCGATGAGCTCCGGCGGTAAAAGTTTAGAACCCGGAAAGCAACCAAACAACCTGTGGTTGTCACTAATCTGAAATATGAGAAATTCAAGGAAGGGCAAGGACGTACTGAAAAACTTCTTGAAGACAAGCAGAGTCAACCAAGAATGTCACAACCGGAATAGGATCTCAGCACCGCAACATTGCCTCCGCGTGCGATCTTGAATGATCACGTGCAATACCCAACAATGAATGCTACCGCATCATCATCAACGCATAAACATGATCTCGGGCCTTCAAAGATGCTAAAGCAACCACCACCTTTCCCACAAAAGCTACAGAAGCAAGGCCAAGAGAAACAGTTTAAGAAATTCTTCGACATGCTACGGCAATCGCATATTAATATTCCTCTGGTGGAAGCTCTGGAGCAAATGCCCAGCTACGTGAAATTTATGAAAGAAATTCTATCTAAAAAGAGATGGCTGGAAGAGTTTGAGACAAAGAGTATTGACCCGAATCGTGTCATGCTAACAAATTGGCTACCTCCGAAATTAAAAGATCCTGGAAGCTTCACAATCCCCTGTGCAATCGGACCTCAATATTCAAGGAAAGCTCTGTGTGATCTGGGAGCTAGTATAAATCTCATGCCCATGTCTATTTTCAAACAATTGGCAGTTGGGGAGGCCAGGCCCACAACAGTTACATTGCAACTGGCCGATCGCCCCATAGTTCTACCTGAAGGAAAGATCGAAGGTGTTCTAGTAAAGGTGGATAAGTTCATCTTCCCTGTGGATTTCATTATCCTGGACTTTGAAGCAGATCGCGATGTCCCAATTCTTCTAGGAAGACCTTTCATGGCAACGGGACGTACGCTGATTGATGTGGAAAGATGAGAACTTACTATACGTGTAAATGATGATCAGGTCACCTTCTCGATCCTTAAGACCACGAGATTCGAAGACCCAGCTGAGAAGTACTTGACCCCTGAAGATGATGGAAAAGGCAGTAGAGAAGCTATCAGCTGTCCAGCACTACCGCAACATTAAATTGCTACAGCAAAGTCCGGCTGAAGACTTTAAAGCAAGCGCTATTAGGAGGCAGCCCAATTTCATGGAAGGAACGAGTCCAACAGGGTCCATGCTACGGCATGCTGCAAGGCATGATGGCCTCAGAACGTCAATACGGAAAAGCCCACGAATGCCAGTCAGGTACGCCCCTCATCTCTAAAATAAACATTGTGTGCATGCGTGTGATTTAGTAGGCCACTTTTGTGGGCCCACTACGTGCCAACTAAGTTTAACTCATGGTCAAAAGAGTCGTGACGGTACACATTCAAAATTCTACCTTTATCTTGTCTATTATTTTCTTCCTCTAATCCCATGTCTTTTCACAATCACACCGACCGTCTCCCTCCATCTTCCCCCTTACCCGACCACCATGCCTAAAGTCCTAAAGACAACGAGGCTTCACTAGGCGCCCCCCCGATTGACGCCTGCCGTCATCCCGACCCACCACCGGCGCACACACCTGTCACGCCCGTACCCACTTCCTCGTCCTCCTCATACTCCTCCGACTCTTCGGCTTCCACAGGTCCTGCCTCTGCTTACGACAAGGCCTATATGATCTCCAATGCACCCCTTTACTGGCGTCCGGAAACCGATGCCAACTCCACGAACAAGTTTCGCAAATGTCTTCGCCTGTTGCGCACGGAGCTGAAGACCATCCACAGCGACCCACGCACATTCTTCGCTGCTCATCGTCGAGGTCCACCAATATCCCTCTCCCTCTCCCAGTCACATTCAGGAATTCCGGTCGTCACCGGAGTGGACTACACCTCCTCCGAGGAGGATACCGCAAGCAGCGCTCCCGCTCTTCCCCCTCCCGCACCCTAGTTCCCTTTTTCTTTTATTGCTTTTGTTAATTTTTTTTTACAATGACAATATGCTAATGCCCTGGGCGTTTGCCCCAGGGCAATTTTGTGAATGATGCTGCTTAATTGCTTCTCTTGCTATTTATTTTCCACCTGCCTCCTGGTTGCGCGCCATATTTCTGATTATCGCTCTATTTCTGCTGCTGCAATGAGGGTATTGCACCGTTCAGGTGTGGGGGAGGGATTAGTAGGTGATATAATCTGCTATTTCCGTGTGTGTGTGTGATCCTAATTACTCTGCATATAGTTTTTTTGGCCGAAACTGATTTTTTTTTCAAATTGCATGATGAAGTATGAACAGAATTTTGTAGCAATAGAAGGAATGTCTGTATAAACAAAGCATAGCTTGATTGCCTAAGAAAACTGAACCTTTAGGCTTGGGAAATTGACAAGTGCTAGCTAATCGATGCGGGGTAAAGTGGCAAAGAGGAAGTTTAAAGGGAAGAACCCCAATGGAAGGATTGATTTGAGCTTAATTTTTATATTCTAAAGTGTGCATGTCTGCTAGCTCATGTTTGATCCTTGATTTGTCTTAGTTCTTTGATAAACTATCTGGCATCTGAGTTTGAAGTTCGTAGGATAAAGGCATTCATGTCATACCCATCAATCCCATACACAACCCATTTATCATCATCTCCATATTGCTACCCCATTGAGCCACACGAGTGTGCTATAGCAGAACAAGATAGATAGAAAAAACTAGAATAAAACTATGGAAAATGCTAGGGCAGAGTGCTCCCATGAAATGCTGCAAAAAGAGCTGTTGTTTTGCTTATTAGAAAAAAAGAAGAAGAAAAGGAAAGACCTAGAGTAAAGAGCAGCAAGAAATACAAAGTCAAGAAGGAGCACTCAGCTGAAGCCAAGATAATTGTCTACCTAATCTGCTAGAGCATTCACCAACATTTCCCATCTCAAACTCCTATCCATCCTCATCATTGTAACCCAAGAAGTCCTTTTGATGAACGAAAACTCAGATGCTAGGAAGCAATTTAGAACTTTGACAAGGCTATGGAACTTCTGGGCCCGTATGACAAGAGAGAAATTAAAATCCCCTGGTTAAGAGAACGTAAACACTGGACTTGAGAGCCTCTTGAGGCTTCTTCATCTAAGCAATACCACGCATTTTGAGCTGTTAGTATTGGGCAGTGGGATTGCCAAATGGGGGACGTTAACTGAAAGCAATTGTGTAAGCAAGGGTTATACAGACAAGAGTGCTATAACTATGAGTTTTTGTTCGCTTTATCTTATTTTGCCCAGGAATGCAAAAAGCTAAGTGTGGGGGTATTTGGTGAGCACAAATTATGCCATGTTTTCCCTGTATTTCATGATTGAATTGTATGGTAAAATAAAGCTTAATTGCAAATAATCCAAGCAAAAAAGGCATATATTCATGATATAGGGAACTGAAGGATAGGAACCATTTACATCCTAAACATGTGCTAAGAAAGGAGCAAGTTACATTGTTTTTAAAGAACGTATAGCAAAGCTGATACTATGCTATAGCATTCTGACAGCAACTCGAAGTGCAATAAAAGGCATCATAAAAGCTATAGCAAAGTAAAGGACGCAATGCTATGCGGCATATTTTCTGACCTTTTTATCTAGATAATTTCAGGGATAATAAGGAAGGGCGAGAACGACAGGTAGATTGCTGACGTAATAAAATAGAAGATGTGGTGGATCAAAACTGAAAGATTTGAAGAATCTCGCAGGATTAGCAGAATCAATCTACTATAGATGCAATGGATCTCGACATATTTGGAAAGCCCAGCTCGCTGGAACTTGCGCCACAAGAAAGTCTGAGTATAAAAGGAAACAACAATTCAACCCTAGAGGGAGTCGCACAGAGCCAAAATGAGAATTCACATTCGGCAGACTCGAAAGAAGAGTGAGAGACTTCACAGGCACGAGAATTCCAGATAACCCAAAGATCCTTCCTTGCGAAGACGGAGAGAAGAAGACGTGGAGTGGTGACGTGACAGGGCTTCGTCCACGCTGTCAAGCTTTCTGTTTTCCCTTTCATTTAGTATTTAAATCATGGGTCATTCTGTTACTATATGTTTTGTGTTTCCCTCGTCAGTCATGAACTAATTTTCTCATGGCTGAACGAGGATGAATTCTTAAGTGTTAAATGAACCCAGTTCCAAGTTCTTAATTTAATAGATTTGGTTTGCTTATCAGTGAATTAATTACTAGTCGATTAGTGAAAGCTAAGGGCTAGATTTGTGGCCTCGGGTTATCGGCAAGGAGTCGAGGTTAGACCTCTCGAGAAACAAGATGTTTGCTAGGGCAAAATGCAAGGCTTGACCTATTTATTGTAGGCTTCGTGAATGAGTCTACCTCTCATAACCATGACACCCTGTGAGTAATGCAGATCTAACTAGAAAGTTACCATATGAATATGGAAGGAGTATAACTAGTATCATATGTATCGAACGTGGAAGTTTCGATAGATTATAGTGGTGGGTTAACCGAATAGCGTTGTAGTTAGTAGCTATGCTGTAGCAATTGTTGAAGCTGTACAGTATAGATGCTATAGCAATGGGTTGAGCAACTGGGGGATTGATGCACTTAAGGGTGATTCCGAGTTCAGCCTAACTTCTACTGATATCTTCTTAAAACTATATTATTCTTTTATTTCTGTTTTTAGTATAAATACAAAAACCTCTCAAACCAATCATATTTACTTTTTGTTTTCGCAACTATCATAGCAATCGAGCGTCACTCTTTGGTATCTCAGTCTCTGTGGGACGATACTCTATTTTCACTTTATTACTTGTTCGACTGATTCACTTGCCATCAAGGAAATCGACCAATACCTACCTTGTTCAGAATTCCATAGTGCTTAGAAAGACAAAAGCAGAACCAACTCGGTTCAGTGCCTATCTCTCCGAGGAAACATGTATACAGAACCTACCCGATTTTGAATTCCCCTACCCAAGGAAAACATATGCAGAGCCTACCTGGCCCTAAGTCCTTAGCACATAGGAAACCACAAGTGTGGAACCTACCCAGTCCCAAATTCATTCGCACATCGTTGAATCGCCAACAACAAACATACTGTATGCAATCAAATATGTTTATAAAGCACATTCCATAATTCATGGCATTTATCCATATGCACAAACATAAAATGTTAGAGTTATTACATGTGTGCGTAGTAACCTTAACTGCGTCCAAGTAATTTGCGGTGTGAGCGGGCTTGAGAATTCGCATACAATTTGGGATAATTGGTTATTAATTAATCCATATATTAAAACATTATAAAGTACTCCTAATTATCATGCTTATTTCTCATTTTTAACCTTTCATATATTAGGGTTTAATTTAATAATTAACTTGGTCAATTCCAGCCTTCTTCCTTGACTGTCTAAAAAAAATACAATCACGTAAACCATTTTTAATTAATTGCACACAAATCTTTTTTATGTGCTTCCAACTCTCATGTACTCTCTAACCTCTTATTAATTAATCCATATATTAAAACATGATAAAGTACTCCTAATTATCATGTTTATTTCCCTTTTTAACATTTCATATATTAGGGTTTAATTTAATAATTAACTTGGTCAATTCCAACCTTTTTCCTTGATTGTCTAAAAAACTATAGTTGCTTAAACCATTTTTAATTAATTGCACACAAATCCTTTTTATGTGCTTCCAACTCTGATGTACTCTCTAACCTCTCTACTAGCATGGAAAAATAATGTCAAAGGTCAGAGCGCATCATACCAATACCAATTTTCAAGACTTGACTCACTGTTCAGATTGGTTTCCAAAAACTTGACTTATCTTTAAAAAATTTTATTTAATTTTTTAGAGCTCCAAAAATTACCCCTTTTATATATAACTAAAGCTCTTACAATCCTCTATCAATTTGAAAAGTTTCATGATTTTATAAATTACCAATTATTTCCAGCTTTCCAAAAACATATAGGCTATCTAGTGAGTTTTCCAGAAACATGTCTCAACTTTAAAAATGTGTATCTCACTACTCAGAGCCTCAACAATTACCAATGTTATATATAACTAAAGATATGAGAGTCCTCGGCATGCTTGGAAAATTTCAGAATTTTTGGGGTTCATTTACTCAATGAAATACCATGCACAAACTCTCTGCCCAGTTTTGGTTTCCATAAATCAGGGTCATTTTGTACAATTCATTGCTCTCTGACTAGAGCTTAGAAAAATACAAAATGCCCACCATTATAAAGCTATATATGTAATCTATCTTCTGGAAAAGTTTCAAAATTTTTAAAGGACTTTTACTTGGTCAAACCACAAAGACAAGCTACTGACCTATTGGTTTCCAAAATTGGCAATTTTTACTTCTTTAAAGAGTTTGTTATTTTATGTTTGAAAATCCATTTAAAAATTCATTCACCAACATATTCCCACTCCATTTTCTATGACGAACACATTGGTTGTCTCATATTTTTCAAATTCCAAGTATTTCTTTAAATTTACCACAGCTTACAAAATCTGAGTTCCCAACTGAATGTTTCAAAAGCTAGAAGAGGGAATGGATGTTCTTAACACTAGGCTTTCTATTGAACTTGTGATCACTATTTCCACTTCAATCCTTTAGCTAAGCCTTGGAAAATCACATGCATGTGAGTTTTCAACCATCCAAAATAATATGCATGAAGGAAACATCCAAAATACCAAGTTTGAGTTCAAGTTTCCCACCTTGAACTTCTTGGTCTTCCTTATCTGCCTTCAAACTGTGGTTGATGTTTTTGATGATGATGATGATGAGGCTTATCTATGTAGGAGGAGAGGAAGGTTGTGCCGTGAGCTTGAGAGGATGCAAGAGTAAAGATTTATGTTGGTTGGAGTTGTTTGAGCTTGAAAGAGGGAGAGAGGATGAGATGGAGAATGAGAAGGGAGAGAGTTTTGAGACTTGATTTTTGTTTTCTAAGTGTGAAATGCCATGGCCAAAAGAGAGTAAGAGGGTGAAGATCTGACTTTAGTATGTCTTGCCATGTGCATGTCATGCAAAAGGCCACATGTTAAGTTGTGTGAAGAGAAAATGCCAAGTGTCATGTTTATTGCATGTGTGTGACAAGTGTTACACATGCAAAAGTGACATGTGTGTGTGGTGTATTAAGATGGCGCTATGTGTCCCTAGGTAAGTGTGTGTTGTCTCGGTTTACGTGTTTTGGTTCTGGTGTTGTTGTCTCAGTTTATGTGCTTGGGTTCTGGTGTTTTTTTTTTCTCGATTTATGTGTTTGAGTTCCAGTGTTATTGTATCGGTTTATGTGTTTGGGTTCCAGTGTTGTTGTCTTGGTTTAAGTTTTTTGGTTCCAATGTTATTGTCTCGGTTTACATGTTGGGGTTCCAGTGTTGTTGTCTTGGTTTATGTGTTTGGGTTCCGTGTTATTGTCTCGGTTTACGTGTTTGGGTTTCGGTGTTGTTGTGTCGATTTACGTGTTTGGATTCTGGTGTTGTTGTCTCAGTTTGCGTGTGTGGGTTATGTATATGGTGCCAAGTGTCAAGCCTTGAGGAAGATTGCGCCATGTGTCACATCTCTACACATAATGACGCCACGTGTCAACCCCCGATTTACGCCAAGTGTCAAATTAACTCTATTCGGTGACCTGTATGCCAAAACACTTTCTTATTTACCAATGACTCCTTATTGGGTCAAGTTGACTGGGCTTTCTCCAAGGGTCCATATTACTTTTTAGTCCTCTTTGATCTAGGCCTAATGCCTTAGCTTGATATAAAGCCTGATTACCCTTTTTCTGTTTACCCTTACTTTTAGGCCAAAAACCTTGGGCCTTCTTCAAAGGTCCACTTGGTTTTTCTTCCTCATTTATTTTTTACTATAGTCCATATACTTAAACTAGACACCAATCTTGACATGCTTTCCCGGGTAAGTGCTTTTATCGATATTCGTGTTGGGATTTTTGTTGAAGTTATTGTTGGAGTTGGTTGTTGTTGGCATTTGTGCTGTGATGTTGTGATTGAGGTTTTTGTTATAGTTTTGCTGTTGTTGTCTTGGTTTGCGTTTCTAGATTCTGTTGTTGTTGCCTTGTCTTGCGTGTTTGGGTTTTATTGTGGGTTTTCGTTGTCGGTTTTGTTGCACGTTTTTTGAGCATGCAGGTATTGTTTAGGTTGTTTTGCAGCGTTTGTTGTCTAATTTCTCCGAAATAATCAATAATCAATAATAAATCATATCTCACATGATATTCAACCTTGGCAAATATTATTGAATATTCTCAATCATACAAGGTCTTTGGTAAAGCAAAAGGCAATACATTACACAATTGGCTAGAGATATTATTTTTTCCTGAATCTGGCCTCAACAAGGGTCGATTTGCCCTTTGAACTACCTCAATTGGGTTTGTGTAGATTTAATTATAATTTTTCAAAGATAGGCAAGGAAAATTGTGAAACTTGTTTTCCATAATTTGGGTTTCCATTTTGAGCATGGTTTTGACCAAGTAAATTGAAAGTGGAGCTTAATCATCAAGAGGGGGTGAATTGAGGATTTTAAAAATATTTTGAAATTGCTATGTTTTTTTAACACTAAAAACAGAGCTAGACAGAGTATAGGGAAGAATAGCAAGACACACGAAACCTATACTGGTTCGGTCCAATCTATTGACCTACGTCCAATCCCCAGACTCTTTGGGATTTTCACTATCTCAATTGATTACACACTCTGTAACTCAAGAGTAATTCTCTCACTAGAACTTCCTCCCCCTTACAAGTTGCAATCAATATCCCACTCTCCAAGTCCCCCGACTTGAGATACTTTACAATAAATGATTTACAATCAATGAACTCTCTCTAAGAGTAGATAATGATAAACACTGAAGCTTAATGTATCAAAAGATACTTTACAACTGAAAGAGTAGTTGGCAAACTTGAATGCAATTCGTTTTCAGCAGATGTGTTGTTGAGAAGAATTGAATGCTGCTCTATTTATATTAAGAGAGCATTAAATAACCGTTGCTAACTCCATTATAACCGTTGGAGCATTAAACTAGATGTTAGAGGCACTTTGGTGTCTTCTCTCTCTACTCTTCAGTTAATTCCTTTTGTCCAGAGGATTAGTGTTGACTTTCCTTGTAATAGATCCGTTGGTAGAGCAGCTACTGCTTAGGGAAAGCAGACATTAATCCCTTCTCATCGTGTAGAGAATGATGGTACAAAAGGATGCAAGCTTCTGGACTTTGCATTTAATGTTTTGACATTGCTTTTTGCTTTTGTTCAAATCTTCATTTAATGTCCTCTAAACAACCTGAAACTCACTAACAAACTCATTAAACATAGTTAAGAATAGTAGTGAATGTAGAGGTGAAGTATTAAGATCAAACAAGAGGCTTTCACAAATTTGTCTTATTTGATTTTCAAACTCTGCGACTCATACTCGAGTATGTTCTTCAATACTCGAGTTTGTCACTGTGCACTAATAGCAATACTTGAGTATCCATGATGGTACTCGAGTATTCTTCTTCCAGAGAAGAACGACGTGATTTGAGCTTTGGACCATATCTTTGAAATAGGAACAAAACTCGAGTCTTCAAATCCATACTCGAGTTTTGGGCTTTTGATATGAAAATAAGTTTAAGTCCAAAACCTCAATACTAGAGTTTCCATTTCAATACTTGAGTATTCAAAACTTTGAAAAAAAGCAAAGCTCTTTGTATGCTCAATACTCGAGTATTCATAGATTTTGAAAACTTTTAGAAGTCTATGCCAAGTCAATACTTGAGTTTTCAAAATGATACTTGAGTTTTCAAACCATGTGTAAAACTTGAAAAAATTTCTGTCAATCTCATACTCAAGTTTCCAGACCCATACTCGAGTATTCAGGGATTTGAAAACTTTGAGAAATCTATGTCAAGTCAATACTTGAGTTTTCAGAGACATGTGTAAAACTTGGAAAACTTTGTCAATCTCATACTCGAGTATCCAGACCCATACTCGAGTTTTCTCAAGTTGAAAACTTTGGTGACTCTCTGTATGACCAATACTTGAGTTTTCAAATAGTTACTTGAGTATTGAAAACTTTAGGAAATATTGAAAAAGTCTCTGTATGATGCATACTCGAGTATTCAAACCAATACTCGAGTTTGGCTCGGTGAAAAACTTGGAGTGCTCTCTGTTAGTTCAATACTTGAGTTTCCAAATGGAAACTTGAGTATTGCTTTGTTTAATAAACTTGAGCTACTCTCTGCCAAGTCAATACTCGAGTATTGAGGCCAATACTCGAGTTTGCCTTTGACAGTAAGTTTTTCAACTTACCAAAGACAAACTTCAACTTGTGTTTACAATTGTCAGTTATCATCAAAACACATAGAGAACTAACATAAATGGCCTTGTCTTGTTGTGAAACTTGGTAAGAAAATAGTAGACCTCATAAGGTTTAAAATGAGTCTTAGAACACATTTATTGGAGGTCTATAACCCAAGTTATGAATTTTCTAAGTTTGGTCATGAAAACTAGAAAATTCTGTATTAACCCGCCATCCATGAATGTGTACTTATATGACCCTACAATTTCCCGGGACGATCGAAGGATTGGGAGCCGATTCAAGAATTGGTAAAGCGTCTAGGTGGTAACTCTTCTCTCATCTACTTTATGAGACTTTTTATGCATGTGTGAACCATGATTGTGACTCGTGTTATGAACATGCAAGGAGTAGGGCCTAGTGGAACAGTGGTCTTTAGGTCGTGAAACCTAAATTGCATTTAGTTGACAAGGGTTGGATGTTCGGTACTGTTGTGTGGTTTATGTGATCTTTATTTGCGATCGGTGCTGCATGTGATATGTATGATCTCTGAATGCTGAATTTAGTCTGTATTTTGGTTGCCTATCATATATTGTGCATACATATTATGTGAGATTAATTGTTACCTTGAAACTCATTTGAATCCTAGTCCTTTTCTATTATCTGTTCATTGAACAAAGTACTGGACTTGGTTCTCGGGGCAACACAGTGAATACCGGAGACTGGAGGTTCTAATCTGGTTCAAAAGCCGTTATAGGTTATTTGTGATTGTATAGTATGACTTTTCTGTAATTTGTAAACATTGTGTATAACCATGTGGGAATTCCTATAATGTAATCAAGTACAATTTATCAGTTTATTGTGCTATTTATGTCCGCCCATTGTGCTATGTGATAATACTATAATAATAGTCGGTATATACCAAGGGGTATTACATTGTAGGTTTGGATTAAATTTTGAAGAATAACTTTTATAATTTATGAGATAAGCATGTGGGAAAAAATTTGTTTTGGCTTGCGGAAAAGGGCTTTTGAAACTCTGGTTTCCAGTTACCCAAATACTCAAGGTGAAAGAGTTGAATAATCATTCTTAAGATATTATATCTTATATGGATATTATATATCTTAAATTGATATTTGATATATTCTATATATCTTAGAAGTATAAGGATGAGACTAAGATACTATTATATTTAATATTTTATTAGATTTGTTTAGATTATATTATATTAGATTTTAGGATTAGTCTATTAGATTATGGTTGGCTTTTTTGTTTTTTTTTTTTTTTTTTGCGCTAAATAGTTGGCTTATTTATACTTTTTTTATGGGAGAATCCTGTATAAAGACGGTTGAAATAAGAAAATCATTTATTAGGTTGGTAAACTCAACAAATCTTAAATTGGGTCAATGACCCAATTTAAAATATTTAAATGTTGGTTATTTTCTAAAAAATAACCCTAACTCATTGTAAAAAAAAAAAAAAAAAGGAAAAGCCACTCGTACGGTGGTACCCATAGCCGCCCTCTCATGTTTTGTGTACATCATTGGTTTGCTCATCTAATTCCTGGACTTCGCATTATATTTCAAATAATGCTCTGAAATATACCAATAAATCTGCGTAGAATATATGTGTTTGAAGTCTTGAACAAAAAACCTGGAAGAAGGAGATATTCACGAGTTAAGTTTATCTAATTAATATCCACCGCCAAGAAATAAAATTAATTTGGTATACAACGAAACCTAGTTTTGTTACAGATTAATGATTAAGGATTTCCGAAACCTAATTTGAATTTAGAGCGTACAACGGAGAAATAGAAGGGATATTCATGAGTTAAGTTTGTTACGGATTTGGTATACTCCGAAACCTAGTTCTGAGAAATAGAAGGGATTTCCAAATTAATTTCTGGGAAATAGAAGGTTAAGCCTTTGAAATCATTAATGATGGCACGGAAACCTAGTTTTTTTTTTTAATAACTAAGGGATATAGAGGTAATATGACCTAAATTCTAAATCCCTAATTGTGTCCCATAACCTAATTAATAATTTATTAAATTTAGTAACCCAAATTAAAATTTAGGTATTTCAACCGTCTTTATATAGGATTTTCCCTTCTTTTATTCAAGATTTCTCTGATGCTTCAATATAATATCCCGAGGAAATATTTTCTCCTCTTTTATTTATTGTTCTAATTATTATTTTTTTATTAATATTAAATTAATTAATATTAAATAAATTTAATTATATATTTTATCAAGTATGTATGTGTGTGTGTGTGTATATATATATATTATAGCTCGCCTTACATATATCTTATGGCTTTTTGACCAAAATAATGTTTAAAAAAATATTTACCGTTAAAGTAGATTGGAAACATTTTACTAATAATGCGAGTTATGGCGCGCATTAATCACGAAACTAATGGCGCAAAAGTGTTCCACGCCAATCGATCTTGACAAAATTTATGTCGATGACGTGGGACTCATCCACGCCACCTAATGGCGTGGATGTTATCCACGCCACCATGCCACCTAGTGGCGTGGATAACATCCACGCCATTGTGGTGTGGATGATTATTGAATCGAGACCCACTTTCCATAGTTTAAAAAAATATATATATATATAATATTAATATTAAATATAAAAAATTAATATTAATATAATAATAAATGATAAAAAAAAAAAATAATTTAAAAAGCTCTACTTCATTTAATTTGAAGTTAAAAGAAAGAAAAGCGAGGGAGAAATAAATAACTCATTAAGAACCCTTTTAAAAGATTACGCAGTACAATTTGGTTATAACAACAGATCACAATACGGGGATCTATATTTTTGTTATACAACTACAATTTGGTTATAACAACAAAGATTGATTTTAGGATCTGTATAAAAAAGTGTACCGCGTAAAAGTGTTTCGGATTTAGAAACTCTTTTACGCGGTACACTTTTTTATAATAAGTTATACAAATCCCGAAACACTTTTACATGATACATTTTTTTATACTGATTTCAAAATCAATACTGTTGTTATAACCAAATTGTAGGTGTATAACAAATATATAGATCCCCGTATTGTGATATGTTGTTATAACCAAATTGTACCGCGTAATCTTTTAAAATGCGTTCTTAATGAGTTATTTCAAATTCCACGCTTTCTTTCTTTTGACTTCAAATTAAATAAAGTAGAGCTTTTTAAATTATTCCATTTTTTTATCATTTATTATTATATTAATATTAATTTTTTTATATTTAATATTAATATTATATTTAATTTTAATTATATATTTTTTTTTAAACTATGGAATCAAACTCACTTAAAGTGGGTCTAATTCAATAATCATCCACGCCACAATGGTGTGGATGTTATCCACGCCACTAGGTGGCATGGTGGCGTGGATAACATCCACGCCATTAGGTGGCGTGACGAATCCCCACGTCATCGACATAAATTTTGTCAAGATGCTCGATGGCGTGGACACTTTTAACACCCATTGGTTAAAGTGACTCCGACGACGCTACTAACGCATTATTTTGATAAAATGTTTAATCTAACTTTAATCTGGTAAATATTTTTTTAAAACATTATTTTGGTCAAAAAGCCTATATCTTATCCATATATCACAATTAATAAGTGACTTTACGATATTCGTATAATATTTTAATTCTTCATCTATCTTTCTTTGAAAATATTTCCTTGAATCATAAGTCAAGTGCTCTTCGAGGTTAAGGTTTCTATGAAATAAGATAATTTTTTTTTCAAAAAAATCTCATAGATAATGAGATTACAAAAATCTTGAGATATTATTTAATTTAATATCTTGGAATAACCTTGGGTATTTGACATATCATTAATTCTTTAATTTATTTGGAGATCTAACCATATAAATATATATTGATACGGAGTAATACATTTTTATTCACGCAGTGGCTTCCACGTTGATTGAAACGCTTTTTCCTTCTCCTTCCGTCCTTCGTGAGATTCGTTCTTCACAGTGGCTTCCACTGAAGCAGACGGCAATGGATAGGCACGTACCTTTTCTTCCCGGAGATATCATCGCAAGCATTATCAGAAGACTTCCAGTAAAATCGCTAATCCGACTTCGATGTGTATGCAAAGATTGGAAAAATCTCCTCAAAACACCATCTTTCATTGCCACCCACCTCCACCACTCCCATAATCAAAACCCTTTTCTTCTTTTCACACGATTTGATCGAGATCATCATATGCTCTTTGATTTGCTCGATTGCAAGATGCAACAATTACTTAAGGTTTGGAATGCTCCTGTGATCGATTGGATTTGGAGTACAGTCATCGGTTCCTGCAATGGCTTGCTCTGTGTTCGAAGTGATACTTCTGGTACATCCCTTCCTTCTTTTCTATTGTGGAACCCAGCGACTAGTGAGGTTAGACAGGTGCCCATACCTCTTACTGATTTTTATTTTGATGGTGCTTTCTTTATCGGAATTGGATTTAATCCGATTTTTAATGATTACAAGATTGTGGTAAATTATGGGAATCATTTTTCTCGTGAGGTAAATAGAGTGGAAGTTTATTCCTTAAGCACAGGATTATGGAAGGAAATAGAATTTGGGAAATTAGAGGGCGTAAGTCTCAACTACGAAACTATATATGTTAATGGAGTGATCTTTTGGTTGGCGACAAAGCAGGTTGTGAAAGGTGAAGATGGAGATGATGATACTCATTTAATAGTTTCATTTAACGTAACAATGGAAGCGTTTACATTAATACAGATTCCTGCTTTAGCCTTTCCTAGGCTTACTGCCTTTGAGAACAAACTTGCTCTTTTATTTTCAAGTTCATCTATAAATGGGAATTTCAAGTCTTCTATTATTGATTTGTGGGTGATTGAGGAGGAAACAGGTGCATCACGAGGCTTTTGGAGTTGGACCAAGAAATATACTAGCAACACTTATCCATACTTATCTCCGTTGACTATTTGGAGAAATCAAATTGTCTGCACTATTGTAGAGCATAAAATCATTCAGGGAAGCTATGATGAAGAACCTACAACTCTTTATCTACTCAATCTTACTACTAATGAACTCAAGATGTTTCCTACTGGCAGGTCGTTCCAAGATGATGACATTTTCAGTTATAGTGAAAGCCTAGTGCCTTTGGACAGTAGCTATGTTGAAGAGCGTTGATCCTAAGTACTCTAGTTCTTAATGTAGACCCTGGTTGGTTAATTGATGTTGGTCCTAAATATAAGACATCTTTCACACTTTTATCCATTTTTTCCCAAATTAATCCTATTAGTATTCCCTCAATAATAATCAAGTAAAACCAGAGGAATTAGATGGATCTAAAACAGATTGCTTTGTTGAAGTCAGCATAGTCAGGCTGACGACTCTAAAACAAGCGCTATTGGGAGGCAGCCCAACTTTCTGACCTTTCTCTTTTTGGCTTTCACAGATTGCTTTGTTGTTTTGCAAATAAAACCAGAGGAATTAGATGGATCTACAAAGAAATTCAAGCTTAATGATGAGAATTTGGCAGGAGCTATACATTCCAACACCATTCCATCGTTGGTACATCTGTTTTGATCTTTTCAGTTTAGTTTCATTTTTCTTTTCTTTTCTTTTGTTTTCTGATTGTTAAAAAAAGGGGTAGGGGCCTTCTGTCGCTCAGCCCTTTACTAGCACTGTTTTGGAATGCTATGGCTTCTCCCCTATGCTGTCTTTTCTCTATCCTGTGCATTTGAATTACTCGTATATTTGACAGACTAGCATCGCTTGCATTTTCTGTGCTGTGACATTCTCTTTGACTCTTTTGTGCTATTACTTATTTGTGCTTGCTGACATTAGACGCATTGCACACATGTGGCTACACTCTGTTTGTTTTCTTCTCTATTGCAGACCTCTCCCACCACTGTTCTTCATTTTTTCTATTTACACTGAGGACATTGCAAATCTTTAAGTACGGGGGAGGCATTATGCAGTGAACGTGTGCTTATGTGTGACGATATAAATGCTGGATAAATGTAATTGGAATACTTAATCTCACACCCACACCTGGAAAATTACTCATCTGGGCCGGTTTTTAAACTTTTTGATGCTTAACAATCGAGTAAAATTAGGCATGTAGCAACATGATTGTTTGAAGGAATGTGTAGAATAGAGTCATCTCAAGGGATACAAGTTGTGTAAGCTTGGGAAACTGACGGCATTAGACTTGGTAATGCATATGACTTAATTGTTGTTAGGAGAAATCCAGAGAATTAACCACATGGAAGGAATCCCGAGCCTTATTTACTAAATTTAGTGTGCATACTCTCTAGATCCAACACTGTCTTTGATTTGTCATAGTTCTTAGGTTGAAACCATTTTTGCATCTAAGTATATTAGCATATGATTGAGGCTTTCATTTTTCACCCTTGAACCCATGCACAAGCCATATTCACTATATCACCATTGCAACCCCTTTGAGCTTTAAAATACTAGTATTTACTTAGTGTTGTCATAAAGTATGAATCTGGTGCGTAGGAGAGTTATCTATAAGGTTGCTGCACAGTTGCCAAAGGCAATTATTGTCGACAATGATGCTCCAAAAGAAAAGATGAAAACCAAGAGAAGAAGCAGCTCGGTTGAAAAGTTTGTTTAAAAAAAAAAAACTAAAGAAAATGAGAGCAGGAAGAGCAGCATATGAAAAAGAATCCTGTAAGGCTTAAAAGTTCTTCTGCACACTTGTTTGACTTCATGACAGTACAATACATTTCAATTTCAATTCAATTATTCCATTTTACTCCACTACAACATTACATCCCTTAAAGTCCTCTTGATGCATTGAAACTTAGGTTGCAAGGTAGAGGTAGTAGAACTTTGACAAGCCTATAGTAGAGTGCGGGCTAGGAGAGAAGAGTGAAATAAGATTCCCCAATGTGAAGGAGAGCTACAAACACTTTTCCCGAGAGTCTCTAGAAATCTCTTTGCAATAGCAAGGCCGTACATAGAGCTGAGTCTGTGCTGGGTAGTGGGATTTTTTACATAGTAAGTTGAACATGAGATGATGACAGCAAACACAGTACCAGATAGCATGGCCAATGCTGCATGTTTAATTCTACTCCATCTTTTCATTTGATTTTGCTCAGGAGTGCAAAAAGCTAAGTGTGGGGGAGTTTGATAAGTATAATTTCTGCTATATATTTCCATTGTGTTATGACTGGTTTGGAAGGGAAAATGTGTGCTGAAAATGTGTTTGATATGATTGATTATGATAGAATTCATGCATATGTTGAAATAGGGAGTAGCTGAGCTAAATTATTGCATTTTAGAAGTTATCACGTATATAGGCACAAAAAGGGCTTAAATCTGTTGTATTCCTGAATTGGCATGTAAATGATGTCTCAACGCTACAGCATCGTCAACGCTACAACATAGTCAATGCTACAGCATAGCAATTGCTACAGCATCATGATGATGCATCAATGTTATAGCATCATAGGTGACTCTGTGATAATCTGTTATGTGCTGATCTTTTCTCGAGGATATATATTTCAGGAATTAAATACAGGTCATCAAGTTGGACGTTTAGATGACAGTTGAATTGACAGAGACAGAAATAGCAGACGCAGAGAATCGAATAAAAGATCTACAGAATCCCGCGGAATTAAAAAGAGGATCAATCAACTGAATGTTGGGTGTCGGGCCTAACAGATTGGGAGGCCCAGTTCACTGGACGTACGGCGCGAAAGGACCTGACTATAAGAGGAAAGCGCGGCTAAACCTAAGAAGTCGTCGAAGTCGTGAGAGAAAAGCAGTAAACACAATTCCAATCCGACTGAACTCACACTAAAGGAATGAAAGAGAAGACCAAACGAGAGGACAATAGATCAAACCGAATTCTTCCCTGGAGCTAGACGGATCGTAGAAGATGTAGAGACGTCGCGTGACAGGACACCTCTTACGCCGTCAACTTTCTGACGAGCTTTCTTATTTTTCTTTTGTTATTTTATTTTCGTAATTCTGCCATGGTCTGTTCTCTGCTATTCCACTTTGTTTGGCCCTCATCAGTCAGGAACTAAATTTCCTTTGGTTGAGTGAGGGTGAATTCCTAAGTTGTAAAATAAACTCAGTTTGCTAGTTTTTCATTTAATAAATTCAGTTTGTTTAACAGGCTTTTAATTCAAAGCCCCTTAGCGGATGCTAAGGGTTATCTCAGTGGTCTTGGCTTACCGGACGGGAGTCAAGGTTAGACCTCTATTAGACAGTAGGGCGAGCCCGTGCACGACTCAACCTAAATTGTAGATGTCAGGAATGGATTTACTGCTCATAACCTAGAACACTTAGAGCTAATCAGATAGACTTAACTTGAAATCGCCATAGGAATATAGGAGAGTAGAGAGAGGTCTGTATTTACAAGATTGCAGAAGCTTCTGAATATGATAGTGGTGGGTTAATTGGATAACGTTGTGAAAGGCGGTTATAATGTAGCAATGCGGAAGCTGTGCAGTATAATTGCTATAGCAATGCGTTGAATGCAAACTGGGGGATTGACATGACTTAGGATGCTATAGCAATGCGTTGAATGCAAACTGGGGGATTGATATGACTTAGGATGAAATCTGAACTCAACCTATTTTTAAACCGATATCTTCTTTCGACTTCCGATCACTTGTTTACTTCTTGTCATTAGTAATAGCAAAAACAAAAATCCCCTCTACTTTTACTTCGCACAACCGTCATTAGAAACTGGACTCATCTTCGGTATCAACAGTCTTTGTAGGACGATACTCTACTCATTATTTATTACTTGTTCGACTGGTTTACTTGTCACAAGGGAATTTGACCAACAAGAAACATTCTATATTTTGTTGTATATAAGCTCTATTATATGATTTCTTAATTTATTTTGATATTAAAGTTAGTTATTTGGACAAAAAGATATCAAAGTTATAGATAAATGTATTACATATTTTGGCATCTAAATACCCTTCAAAGGGGGAGTAGGTGAGATAAGTTTGAGCAAAGGTAAGAGCTATGCTAAGCATAGAAAAGATACATGGAATTTGTTGTGGTAGTTAGATGTTACTATTTCTAAGTCGTAATTTTGGGAGTAATGTTTAGAAGGGTTATTGAGTCAGTCAATTTATTAAGTTTTACAAAGAAGTAGTATAAAACTCATGCTTCAAAACAAGTCCTCGTTCATTTTTTTATGTGTAAATTAAAAGATATGATTTATCAAAGCCGACCCAAGAAAACTCAAATCTATTATGAAAATTGCACTGTACAGTTTTGGTATAAGTGAGTTTTTGAACCAAATGGGAGAAAGCTGAGCTTGGGTCTTAATTTTATTTGAAGCAACATTTCAAGCGCCATAAGTAGAGCTTTGAACCACTAATTTTCAAGTTAAATTGATTTAGTAATGAATTTTCTAATTTTCAAGAGGATTAATCATGTCATTGTACCCAAGTTTCAAGAAAAGTTTGAAGTTTTTATCTTAACCAAATATACCATTTGGGTCACAAGTGGTTCTTAAATGGCTAAAGAACTTTAATAAGTGACTTTAAAGTATGGTGTTGAACTATCTGTCCCTGTGCCCACCAAAGACACAGATATAGTGGGAGGGGCTATGGTCGGATTCATTGTGTGGCCTTGTCGTCTACTTAAAGTATGCAAGCCAACCAAGAAGTCTATTGCTCAAAAGAAGCCGCCCACTAAGTCCAAGCCGCCTACTCAGTCCAAAAAGAGGAACCTTTCCACCCCCAATGATCAATCTAAGAAGAAGTCTTTCTCACAGTATAAGCTTGTTGGTCAATCTGCTTGGAAGTCCCTTTAAGAGTTCGCTGACAAGTTATTCACTTCAAACTTGTATCTCAAATTTGAGAGAGAGGTCTTCGACCTCTTAGACCAAGAAGATTTTGTAAGTCAAGAGCTTATTTTTGAGGTGCTGAACAATGAGATGGTAAGTACAAGCTTTGTCAACTACTTTATTATGTATTTCTTCACTTTTTAATAGTTTGTTGGCCAATTTGGTCTCTTCAATTGTTTTTTGTGCCAGACGCTCCTCAGGTAATAGTTTGTTGGCAAATCTGCATCTTAACCTAATAATTATTTGTTATTACAGCAATGCGCATATCATGAATCACTTAGCCTTAATACATACTGGGTGGTATATTATAACCATTTTAATAGGTCAAATAAATTACAGTTCGGTACCATTATTTATGTGGGCGGAGCATATGTAGATACCGCATTTATGTCAAACCATGATGTATGACAGATAATAACCGTTATAAAAGGCATTTTCTATAGTAGTGACTCGAGTTTAAAATTTTAACTCTTCGGATGATATTCTCTTGCCAAAAAATTAACTTCGTATGTTACACCTGACACAATTTCACATGAGAAATCTATTTTTGAACTCAAATTATTGAAAATACATCTCTTTACCTATTTTTCCCTACTGGACAAGACACTCATATATGTAGCTTCCAAACTTGCTCTAGGGACATTGTCCTACACAAAATTTCGTTTTTAAATTCATTGGAAGCCTTAAATTTAACAAAACTCGTCCACTTCATGTTTAAAAAAGTGGCTGGCTGAACAGGGGATATCGGAAGAAAACTTTGAATTTCAACTTTATTCCATCCATACATCACTTAGGGATCTCTAGGTGCTTAAAATATTTAATTTTCCAATTTAAGATAGTTTTAGCATATTACAACTGTACACCAAAACAGTGAGCATTTTCCATCCTCAAGCTTCTAACAATTTGAATCCTATCATTCAATCAAATTAATCAACATATATTGCCATAAATGATCACTAACTCAAGCTTCCATTTAAGTTTATCCATACTTATCTGTCATGTTCTTCAACTTTCTCTCTCTAAGCTTAAACTTTAAGTCATGATTTACTAACAAAATACTTGGCTAAGCAAGAAGTTAATAGAAGAATAGTATGATTTTGGCATCCTTACCTACTCAAAAGTGTGATTGGATGTGATTTTCCACTTGATCTTCCTCATTCTCTTCTTCCTCTCGGTTCTCTCTATCTGTGCTTTTGGTGATCAAAAAATTAGGAAGGAGGTATCAGCTGGAGATGTATAAATTAGGGTATGTTTGATTCGACAGATGGGAAGGCGAGATGAGGGGAAGAGAGGAATCTTAATATTACCTCGCAATTAGATTGACGGTAAGGGAGGGGAGGAGATGAATTTTAATGTTACATATTGTTGGGTTTAGAAGGAGGGGAGGAAAAATATTTTTATATAGATAGCTTTGCTCTTATTTTATTTCAGTGTTTATTTTTCAAACATTTTTAATAAAATGAAACTGTAAATAATATTTAGTATAAGAATTATAATTTTACAATTATCTAGGTCAAAAAATAATTTTATAATTATCAAAATTAAATAAATATAATTATATCGGGCAAAAAAATAAATGTAGTTACAACAACACTTATATATGCTATAATTATAATATAAATACGATACGAAAAAAAAAAAAAATTTAGGGCAAAAAAAAAGGAAAAGAAAAGTGCCGTCTACACTAGTATGGATTAGAGGAATCGCTTGAGATGAAGCTTTATCCCCACCCCTGCGATGAAAGTCTGAAACATGAGCTGAAGATGCCGCCGTTGCAGCCCTATCCAACGACCAAAGAATGTTACCACTCCTACCCCAACCCCTCGATCCAATCCCAAATCTACAAGACCAACCAGATCCTCGACCATCATCGCTTCTTTCTCATTCCAACCCTCAAAATCCATCCACCATCTCTTCTTCATTCAAGTTCTTGCACAGACTAGACATGACAACGGAATATATGAACGATGATCGACAACGATTAATGGAAACCGGATGCAACGATGGTGAAAGCAAGCTGTTGGGTGATGGAGGCGGTGACTGCGTGGAAATTAGAGAGGAGGAAGGAGAGCAGCGTTTGGAGAAGAAGGGTAGGTTGGAAATATATTAAAAATCAATATGGGCATATTGGCAACACAAACCAAAATATTGCCCCTCTCCTCCAAATCCATTAAGGAGTGTCACAATTGGTTAAGACGTCGGCCTTCACCCCAAAAGGAAGGAGGCTCGACACCCGCTGATCAATATGAGGGCCTCATTGATGGCGATCTGTAAAGATACTCTAAGCGCTTTTTGAGCTGGAGTCATGCCGACCGCGGTGGGTTACGCTATTGTCTACCCCTACCTAAACTTTAATGTATTTAAAAAAAAAAAAAAAAAAAACTTCTTGGTGAGCTGTGGCACGTTTTGGGCTTAACTATGGACCAATCCAATTATTATAATTGACATAGTAAGTTACCATTTTACCCCTTATTTATGGCACTAGGTTACCAAATAAATTTCATAAATTATTTTGTGACACTTTATTGATATTTTTTGTCACCATTAGTTTCTTTACCTCATAAAATACCATCTCTAAACTTTTCAGTATAAAAAATACATACAATCATCAATTAAACTTATATAGTTATCATTTAAGTTGCATGAGCGTTTTTCATTAACAACATTAACGGTGTTAAAATTATAGGATTAAAAGTATACTTTATAAAGTTAAGGAACTAAAAGTATACCTTATATAAATCTAAAAGACAAAAATTATACTTTATCCTAATTTTTCTAGATCCCCAAAATAAACTTCCATAATGTTTCCTCAACTTTCAATGCCCACAAGTAATTTTAATAATAATTTAAGCATTTTCCTCATGATATGATTAAAGATATTTAGCTTAACTAGACTTAATAGTATACTTAATTTAGACTTATTCCTCAATTTCTCAATCCAAAATTTAGGAGTTACAATTTAAACCAAATGCGACAAAAAGGTTTCATCTATACTCCAATTATCCATAACGATAAAACTATGCAAGTATGAATTAATTAGCATTTCTCATTACGAAATCAAAGAAAAACATTTTTAAACTTGACACAGTAAAGTTACCATTTTACCCCTTATTTTTGGCACTAGATTACCAAATAAATTTCATAAATTATTTCCTCACACTTTATAAACATTTTTTGCCTCATTTAGCTTCTTCACCTCATAAAATACCATCTTTAAAATTTTCATTATAAAAATCCATACAGTCATCACTCAAATATATACAGTTATCAATTGAGTTTATTGCGTTTGCGTTTTCCGTTAGCAACATTAACGGTGTTAGAGTTAGAAGATAAAAAGTATAATTTACAAAGTTAAGGGATCAAAAGGATACCTCATGTAAACTTAAAAGGGAAAAAAAGGATACTTTATCCTAATTTTTCTAGATCTCCAAAATAAAATTCCATAATGTTTCCTCAATTTTCAAGGCCCATGAGTAATTTTATAATAATCTTAAGCATTTTCCTCATAATATGATTAAGACAATTTAGCTTAACTGGGCTTAATAGTATACTTAATTCATACTTATTCTTCAACTTCTAAGTTCAAAATTTAGGATGTTACAATTTAAACCAAAGGCGACAAAAGGGTTTCATCAATACTCCGATTATCCCTAGTGATAAAACTATGCAAGTATGAATTAATTAGCATTTCTCATTACCAAATCAAAGAAAAACATTTTAAAACTTGAAGTAGTAAAGTTATCATTTTACCGTTTATTTTTTGCACTAGATTACCAAATAAATTTCATAAATTACTTTCTGACACTTTAAAAATAATTTTTTCCTCCTTTAGTTTCTTTACCTCATAAAATACCATCTCTAAAATTTTCAGTATAAAAAATCCATATAGTCATCACTTGAGTTTATTACACTAGGTTTTTTGTTAGCAACATTAATGATATTAGAGTTATGGGATCAAAAATATATTTTACAAAGTTAAAGGACTAAAAGTATACCTCATATAAACTTAAAAGACAAAAAATATACTTTATCCTAATTTTTCTTGATCTTCAAAATAAAATTCCATAATGTTTCCTCAATTTTCAAGGCCCATAAGTAATTTTCATAATTATCATAAGCATTTTTCTCATGATATGATTAAGACATATAGTTTAACTGGGCTTAATAGTGTACTTAATTCAAACTTATTCTTCAACTTCTGAGTCCAAAATTTATGATGCTACAATTTAAACCAAATGCGACAAAAGGGTTTCATTAATACTCCAATTATCCATAATGATGAAACTATGCAGGTAAGAATTAATTAGCATGTCTCATTACGAAATCAATAAAAACATTTTTAAACTTGATGTAGTAAAGTTACCATTTTACCCCTTATTTTTGGCACTAGATTACCAAATAAATTTCATAAATTATTTTCTGACACTTTATAAACATTTTTTTGCCTCCTTTAGTTTCTTTGACCTCATAAAACACCATCTCTATGATTTTCCGTATAAAAAATCCATCCATTCATCACTTGAGTATCCATATTTCTCCCCTTAATTTAATTATTTACTAATACATTTTTAAACAATTAGCAACATTAATTATAACTAATTGTTGATAATTTTCTTAGAGTTATAAGATCAAAAATATAATTTACAAAGTTAAGGATTAAAAGTATACCTCATATAAACTTAAAATTTTCAGACAAAAAAAGACAAATTTAGTATACTTTATCCTAATTTTTCTAGATCAACAAAATAAAATTTCATAATGTTTCCTCAATTTTCAAGGCCCATAAGTAATTTTCATAATTATCATAAGCATTTTTCTCATGATATGATTAAGACATTTAGTTTAACTGGGCTTAATAGTGTACTTAATTCAAACTTATTCTTCAACTTATAAGTTCAAAATTTATGATGCTACAATTTAAACCAAATGCGACAAAAGGGTTTCATTAATACTCCAATTATCCATAATGATGAAACTATGCAAGTAAGAATTAATTAGCATGTCTCATTACGAAATCAATAAAAACATTTTTAAACTTGATGTAGTAAAGTTACCATTTTACCCCTTATTTTTGGCACTAGATTGAAATAAATTTCATAAATTATTTTCTGACACTTTATAAACATTTTTTTGCCTCCTTTAGTTTCTTTGACCTCATAAAACACCATCTCTATGATTTTCCGTATAAAAAATCCATCCATTCATCACTTGAGTTCATTGCGTTACGTTTTTCGTTAGCAACATTAACAATGTTGGAGTTATAAGATCAAAAGTATAATTTACAAAGTTAAGGGATTAAAAGTATACCTCATATAAACTTAAAGGGAAAAAAAGATACTTTATCCTAATTTTTCTAGATCAACAAAATAAAATTTCATAATGTTTCCTCAATTTTCAAGGCCCATAATTTTTTTTTAAAATAATAATCTTAAGCATTTTCCTCATGATTTGATTAAGACATTTAGCTTAACTGGGCTTAATAGTATATTTAATTTAGACTTACTCTTCAACTTATAAGTCCAAAATTTAGGATGTTACCATTTAAACCAAAGGCGACAAAAGGGTTTCATCAATACTCCAATTATCC
This sequence comes from Acacia melanoxylon, assembly GCA_019022615.1. NCBI lineage: Eukaryota > Viridiplantae > Streptophyta > Magnoliopsida > Fabales > Fabaceae > Acacia > Acacia melanoxylon. Next base: position 8,254,999 of record JAFJYJ010000020.1, on the reverse strand, counting down.
ATAACGATAAAAATATGCAAGTATGAATTAATTAGCATTTCTCATTACGAAATCAAAGAAAAACATTATAAAACTTGACGTAGTAAAGTTACCATTTTACTCCTTACTTTTGGCACTAGATTATGAAATAAATTTCATAAATTATTTTGTGACACTTTATAAACATTTTTTGCCTCCTTTAGTTTCTTGACCTCATAAAATTCCATCTCTAAAATTTTCAACATAAAAATTCCATTCAGTCATTACTTAAATTTACACAGTCATCACTTGAGCTTAATGTCAGCGTTTTCCGTTTGCAACATTAATGGTATTACAATTATAGGATCAAAAGTATACTTTACAAAGTTAAATGACCAAAAGTATACCTTATGTAAACTTAAAGGGAAAAAATATACTTTTTCCTAATTTTTCTAGATCTCCAAAATAAAATTCCATCATGTTTCCTCAATTTTCAAGGTCCATAAGTAAATTTAATAATAATCTTAAGTATTTTCCTCATAATTTTATTAAGACATTTAGCTTAACTGGGCTTAATAGTATACTTAATTCATACTTATATATTCTTCAACTTCTAAGTCCAAAATTTGAGATGTTTCGATTTAAACCAAAGGCGATAAAACTGTTTCATCAATACTCCAATTATCCATCACCATAAAACTATGCAAGTATGAATTAATTAGCATTTCTCATTACGAAATCTAATAAAAACAATATTTATATATATATTTGCACAGACACATGAAAACAAGGCTTTGTTGCATTATAAACAAAATTGAAAATTAGAGGAACTAATTAATTAGCAAATGTAATTTTTTCTTCACACGTTTTGTTATTTCTTTTTGACTTTACATGTGCATGATCGTAGTTTATAATTTCATCCCAATTTGCCGGCCTAGTCGGAATCCTTCAGAAGCATACTAGATGAAGAGAAAAATTTACTTGGAAGGGAAATAAAGGAATCAGTTGATGGACCATCCATTTCTTCAACTCTTTGCTCCACATTTTCTTGTGATATTGTAGAAGAATTAAAAGTTTGGCCATGGCTATCTTGTGATGATAATATCTCAAAGGTCTTGAATCTCGCATCCTTGTCACTCTCTCGGGATTTGATTATTGGTGCATGGATCGGCAACTTTCCTTCAAGCATGCAAACAACAGAGGACATGGATGGTCTCAGAGTTGGAGATGGGTTAGTGCATAGGAGTGCCACCTCCAGCATTCTCATGGCTTCCTGTAAGGAGTAGCTTGAACCAAGACGTGGATCCACCAGATCAAGAAGGTTTCCTTGCTCTTGAAGAACATATGCCTTTAATTACATCAAAGTATGATGTCGTTAGAAATCAGTCTAACCATTATTTATGAAGATATTCAGCATCACTGTTGCTAGTAAGCGTAAGTTGTATAACTAACCCAATCAAGAAGATAAACAAACTCCTCTTTTGGCATGTAACTTGTGTTGCTTTTTCCACTAACAATTTCTAGAGCAACAACTCCAAAACTATAAATATCTGCTTTGGGAGTCAAGTATCCTCGCATTGCATATTCAGGAGCTATATAACCACTAATAAAAAAGATCATAAAATGTTAGTAGTCATGTCAAAAAACAAGTAATGTACATGCAAAGTCTAAGAAGAAAAAACCTATTAATACTATACCAAATTTGAGAATTGCTATAATGAAAATATGTAGTAGAGTACTGACATGGTTCCCGCTATTCTTGTGCTTATATGAGTATTCTCATCTTCACCAAGTTTGGCCAAGCCAAAGTCTGAGATCTTGGCATTCAAATCTTTATCAAGCAAGACATTTGTTGCCTTAATATCCCTATGCACAATTTTCAATCTTGATTCCTCATGAAGATAAGCTAATCCTCTTACTATCCCTACACAAATATTCATTCTTGTAGCCCAGTCCAAGTGTATCTTTGGCCCTTGGCCACCTAACATTAAGACCAATGGCATCTTAGATTTGAACAGAACCAGATTAAAGAAAATTTCTAATATCTTTACTATTGAGTCCTTCAATAAAATTTAGAGGGAAAAACCTTGGTCAAGTTGCTAATATCCATTAGTTCAAGTTAATGGCTGAATTTGTAAGTGCATAGATGCATTTAAACAAATAACAAGTGTTCATATGAAAATTTACAAATGTTAATTTTTATTATAAAAGCTCATACAAAAATTTACAAGTATTCATGGGTTAATTTACAATTGCACATTCACATTTTAACAACTAATAATAACAAAATAACAAATGTGATTAGAGAATTTGACCAACTGACCTTAGTGTTGTCTAATTTAAATATTTGTAGAAGTTGATTCGTATGAATAAATATATGTTTGAATTGCCTAAAATACAACATTGTAATTTTGTCTTGTAAAAATTAAAGATATAACTAAGTTGTTGACAAGAAACCCAAAAAGAGTTGTTGACAAATAAAAATCCTTACCAAAAAGAGCACTAGCAAGACTGTTGTTCTCCATATACTCATATATTAGCAACAACTGGTTTCCTTCAACGCAACAGCCATAAAGCTTTACAAGGTTTGAGTGTTTCAAAGCAGATATCATTCCAATTTCATTAACAAATTCACGATTTCCTTGTTTTGATTTGGAGGAAAGCTGCTTCACAGCTATAACAACACCATCTGATAGTACACCCTACAATTCAGTCAATCTTTAGTCCCAAATTTCATAATCTTAAGTAGAATTAATAAATCCTAAAGATAGTCTTTTATAAATTTATTTAGTTATTTAATCTTGGTCAAATATAAATATGATATATTAAAAATTACCTTGTACACCGGTCCAAAACCTCCTTCACCAATCTTATTTTCTGGGGCAAAGTTATTAGTCGCGTCTTTGATTTGTTTTAAAGAGAAATAACCCGTTTTATGATCTAAAAGTTCTGCATCAAAGAACGTTATAACTATAAAAGAAACGAGATATAATTAAGATAGAAAAAATCACTATTTATCCATTTGACTTGGACGTCAGGCTTGAGGCATTTAAAAATTATGTATATTTTCTTATAAAACCAATTATCAATAGATGTACTGGCTTTATTATTTTGGGTTTTGGTCATACCTTTGTGTTTTGCACCTTTTCCACCTAGGAAACCCATCTTTCGAAGGACAAATACTATTAGTATGAGGAACACACATGATCCAACCACAATTCCAACAATGGCTACAGCAGAAAGCCTTTCTGAAGGAATTTTGAAGTCTACATGACAAAGTAGGAAGCGTATGATTCATATCAAAGTCAAAAAGATCACCACTTAACTTAAGCAAGAGTTTGAACCCATAAATATGAGATTTGACTTACTTGGGGTAACTGAAATAGCAGATATAAGAGGTCCATATGTACCATAATCTGGAACATACGTAGTTCCTTTCCCACTAGCCCAATATAAATGAATCTCCAATGTGTTATCATTAACATCAACATTAAAGTCCTTAACTATGCCCTTTCCAACGCCATTAGCTTCCTTCATAATGTTGAAATCACTCAAATATTGCCTACCCTGTCAAGATATACATTCAAGAGTTTCAACCTTTGCGACCTTTTGTTAACCAACATAGCAAGAGCAGTTCATAGTGTGTTGAATCATTACATATAGAAACAATCCCTTAACAACAAAGAAAGATTAATGAGATTCTCAGTAAACAGTCTCACAACAACCGATATTTATTTCTCTTAACTCTATGGCTACATGGACAGTGAGAGTCTTAGAACCCGTTTGGTTTGGTTTTTAAAAGACAATTTATTTTTCTTTTTTTTTAAAAAAATAAATAAATAATAGAACTTGTCTGGAAAATTATTTTCAATAAGTTGTTAAAATTTTTTTTTAAAAAAAACTAAAAAATAAAAATAGTTTTCAGGTGTTTTCTTGTTTTTGTTTTCCTTATTTTTTTGAAACCGCCACCTGTCCACTGTTAACATCACCCCAACCACCACCACCATGTTACTTCAATTTTATTTTTATTTTTTTAAAAAAACTATCCAAACAGTGTTTTTAAAAAACAATTTTATAAAACTGTTTTGGAGACAAAAAAACAGAAAACAAAAACAAACAGGACTTTTTTTTCCGTTCTTTGCTAGATTCTCTAATCAGTAGAAAATATTTAGATTGAACATAGTGAGACTCACTTGAATTGAAACATCAAATATGCGGCTTCCAAGGCTGCTGAAATTTTGATCATAAGAATACATAATCTCTGCAAAGTGTAGCTTGACGTTGTAATTTCCATTAATCATACAAAGGCCATGATACTTGAGAGATAAAGGAGAAAAGCGAGCAGTTTGGTAGAATCCTGGGCCACTAATATTCAGAGAATATTTGTTTGTTGCTAGGTAATTATTATCATAGTTTTTGAAGTATACTACTCCTGTGCTGCTATAAGCCCATTTATCATCACTGAGAAAAAAGAATGAGATACTCCCAGGATTAGTGTCTTCTTTGTATTTATTCCCCTCATATTCAATTTCTGGTCCTCCACAATTTATATACAACGAATAATCTGCAAAAGTAGTGACAACCTCATCAAAAATTACATCTATATTATAATCCAAATTATAAAATTTATGAAGATCTTTTCTTGTGATAATATATACCACCACATGACTTTGACAACTTAGTCAATTCAACGTTATGTTGACTAAAATTTGCAATATTCAGTTAAAACTCATGATGGTTTTTTTAGCTGATTTATTTATTTTTATTGAAAATAAATTAAAATAATGTCATGGGAAACTCTAAAACCTTGATGTACAAAGTTTAAACACTCACATTTGGGTTTTCCTCCACAAGGAAGGCCCCTTTTCAGGCAATTACGTCTGCAAGATGATTAAAACGCAAATGAATAAAAAGGGCATGCAATAATTGAAATAAGACATCTATAAGCATAATCTTACGATGTGTTTGCTGAAGATGACAAGCTCGAAGCCAAGTTTCTGTGTGATAAAAAAATGTCTTAGAGTTGCAGCGTAATGCCTTTAAGAACTAGAAATAAGTTGTTTCTTTATTTTTTTGGGAGGAGAGAGAGCTTACACATTATTGTACTGACAAGTAGTGACAGAAGTCTCCGAAAAATTGTTGTAAGATAGATCACTAGAAGAGAAAGTAGTGCAAAATTACACGTGTAAGTTTTTTCCTGACCTATTATCTTCTATTACATAAAATTTATATGAGTTATTTATATGGATAAAGCAGTTAAGGGGGGATGAAGTATTTACAGAGACATCTAGAATTATCAAGGTAGTTTAATCAAAAGTTGCGTTGTGTATTAGAAGAATGCCCAGACAAAAATTTAAAATTCTAACAACTCAATTTCTTATATATTAGAGCTTTCAAAGTTCAAATAAAAAAAAAATGACATTATGCTATAAGTTGATTAATTTCAAATGATGACAGACATAAGGGATAAAGATTTACGATAAATAATGTCAAATAATGGCATTGAACTATGATAATGAACGAAAAAAATTGACATTGCACTAACAAATAATCATCTTTGTTTTGCAGTATCCATCCAGGAATTTTCCCACTCAGAGAATTTTCAGTCAAAAACCTGCATGCGTGATTAATAAATATCAATTAAAAAAGAGCAATTAACTGCCTGTTTGTTTCTGTTTTTAAAAAAGTTTTTTTTTTCAAAAAAATAGTAATATTTTTTTTTTGGAAATGTGTTTAATAAGATTTTTAAAAAGCAAAAAAGTTGTTTTTAAAAAGGGATAAGGGTCTTAAATGCCATGAAAGTTTTCGTTCAGGAGCACTAGTAAGACGAAAGTTTTTTTTGGACCAAAAATGCCACAGAAGTTTTTGCTGAGGAGCAATTTTGCCCTGGAAGTTTTCACTAAGGAGCAATGTTGCCCCGGAAGTTTTCACTAAGGAGCAATTTTGCCCTTCTGTCCCCAAATATTAAATTTGACTATTAAATCAGTCAAATATCACACATGTTATGCCTTGAAAAAGTCAAACTTGGAGCCAGAGAAAGAGATCCTTGAGATGTTGAGCTCAAGGCGGCCAAAATTTGTGAAGCCGAACTGGTCAAAGGGACTGAAAGATCGACTGTCACAAAACCCAAAAGAAGCATCACTTATGATCTAAGCAAATGATCGTCTATACAAACGTAAATATTAGCACTATTGATTTGTTTTACTAAACCAATTTTCGGAACAATTCATTTCTCATTTTGCGTTTCATTTGCATTTTGTGCATTTTTCAAATCCTTCGACCGTCGGCCAGCACAAATTTTGGCCGTCTTGAGTTCAACATCCGAAGGATCTCCTTCTCGACTCCAAGTTCGACTTTTCAAGGCATGACATGTGTGGTCTTTGATCGATTTAATAGTCAAATTTAATATTTGGGGACGAAGGAAAAATTGCTACATTTTGTAAACTTTAAGGGCAAAATTGCTCCTTAGTGAAAACTTCCGGGGCAAAATTGCTCCTCAAAAAAACTTCCGTGGCAAAATTGATACTTAGGGGCAAAATTGATACTTCCTGTGAACTTCCGTGGCATTTTTGGTCCAAAAAAAACTTTCGTCTTACCAGTGCTCCTGATCGAAAACTTCTATGGCATTTAAGATCCTTATCCCTTTTAAAAACTAAAAAATCAAAACTTGATGTTTTCTTATTTTTGTTTTTGTACTTCCTATTTTTTTTAAGCCATCACTTCTCCACTATTGACATCACACTACCAATGCTAACCACCGCTATGTCACCGTTGGTGATGGCTGCTGCCGGCCATTGTCGCAATGTCAACAAAAACGATTTCTTAAAAACAGCTAATCCAAATAGATTTTTTTTTTTCCAAAATTTGTTTCTAAAACAATTTATTTGGGGCGAAAAAAGAAAACAGAAACAAACAAGCCCTAAGCTTCAAGAAATTAAGTTATTACTTAAGTAGAATACACCCTTACATGTATTTTAGGTTCGTCAAGTGACTTATATTGTTTGGGATTTCACCTATCAACTTGTTGAAGCTCAAATCTCTGCAATTAATCCATGTGACAAATAATATTTCTTCACAAAAAAGAAATTTAAGAATAAAGAGAAAATAATAGGACTTACAATATATATACTAGTACAGTTTTGTCTATATTTTATGGTTTTTACTTAACAGTTATGATGAAATAGTGAAATATAAAGAGCCGGAGTTATAGGAATTAAATAATTCCCGGTTATTCCTAACAACCGTGAAGTATATACGCAAATATTTTACTATTGTATCTTACTTCACGATTATATGTCAAAAAACCCGTAAAATAATGTTCTCAGATATATATCATGGTTGTTTTTAAAAATTTGGAAATCATGCTCGCAGATATATATCGCAGGTTTTTAAACATCAATTGTGAAGTATAGTCTGTTTAAAACCTTACCAGACCCATTTGAAAGTTACCAAGTAAAGCACTCACTCCTAACACCACCGATGACTCCATTCCAGCTTCTCCACCACCATTTCACTCTCCTCTGTCATTCCTTTGGTGGTTTTACTTCATTCTCTGTCTGTCTCTCTACTTCGTTGCTTGTTATCTGTTGAGTCTAATTCTTGGATTGTTTGCAATGATTTCTAGGTTCATGGGTTGTAGCTTTGTGGCTTCTGGGTTCTTGGCTTTGGTGTTTTTTGAGCTCCTCTCTTCTTCTTAAAGTTGAGTTCAGTTTCGTACTTCTTTGATATGGATTTGTTTGTGCATTTTGATTTGAGTGAAGTTTTGGAAATATTATTTTTTGAGTGTTCTGTGTGTGCACAAGGTTTTTCCACTAACTTTAAGTGTTTGTCGTCGTTAATAAGTCATGTAACCCTTACCTTTGTTGCTTGATTTAATTATTGTTTGTGTTAATCATTGTAAATGATCTTAATGATTATCTTGTTTTGTTTGTCAACTTAGTACATATAAGTTTTCCTTCTGATGGTTCCAGTAGTATGGTCATCCGCTGCTCAGTCTATAGATATACAATTCACTATGTACATGCACTGTCCATATTGATATTGATGTACTAAAGTATATATAGTACTGGATGATCTATTTTAATTTGCTGTTAATGTGCATTATTTCATAGACTATTTGTCGAAATTGGTTGTTTTTTATGTGTGATACCTCTAGCTAGAACTGGCTCTGTTTAGGGGTGTGTGTGTGGTGGTCTCATAGGTGTGTGTGTGTGTTGGTCTCCATAGGTAATTTTGTAGGGGCAGATCGAAAGCGAGACCCTTATTTTTAAATTTAAAAAAAATATATTCCCACATACTCCACAGTTATTCGCTAATAACTATAAAGTATTTCACCATATATCATGGTTCATTCAAACAACCGTGAAGTATTTCAAAATATTTTACGTTTATAGACCAACAAACGTCAAATAAACTTTTTATTGATTATCAAAACAGGTGCGAATACTTTACAGTTCAACATTAGAACCGTAAAGTATTTTCTTAATATATTTCAGTATCATAACCGAAAAATATTAATATTTAGCCCTAATATATTTTACGACTCAAAACCACAAAATATTGCTAAAAATAACAGTGAAATATAGATGATTATGTAGTAGTGACTGTTGTAATGATATAAGTAATTAGAGGAAGTAGTTATCTCTAAATTAGGAACAAGGGTGACATGCTAGTCTTTTGAGACTGGACTCTTCTTTAAACATAGACTTGTAACATCGATGCTTTCATCAACAAGCCCATGTTCATGGAGAGAAATACCCATGTGGGATTCTCACCAACAATAGTCATGTTAAGTATCATGGTGTAGAATAGTCAGCTTTGGCTTCTGCTCTTGAAGGGGGTGAATTCTTATCATCTCCTATGAGAGAGCCTTACAAGCAAGGACGGACCTTGAAAAAAAAAAAATTTGGGAGGGGCCAAATGTATACTCATTAACTAATTTTTAAGAAAAAAATTTTGGGGGGCCAAATGTATAAATTTTTGAGCCAAATGCATAAAAAAATAATAATAATCCAATTTACATGAAGTATATGGGATAAAAAAAAAAATTTGGGGGGCCATGTATCAACAAAGATCCGTCCTTGCTTACAAACGAAGTGTGGTTTTTAAGTTCAACAAGCTTCTCACCCACCAAACAAATCTTTTAGGATTGGATTCTCCCTTTAGATAGATGTTTGTAACGTAAAGTTAAAATATTGAGGATATTCTTATAAACCTTTAGTTAAATGCTCAATAATAGTGGGACAAAAATATGAGGATGAAGCAACTTACAGAGCAGATAAGTTTTCCATTTTACCAACATGATTAGGGATAGAATCATGGATGGAACAATTTCTCAACACCCTGAAAGTCAAACAGAGTATGAAAACAATAAACTTCGTTGAAAATAGCTCATTTGCATCAAACATATTTTTACAACTTACAATAAACTCAAAGATGTCAAATTCTCGAGATTAGGAAATCTCATTGTCGCTGGTCCGCGCAAATCAGATATCATCCTAAATTAGAAATTTCAAAAAAAAAAAAAAAAATCATCATCAATACAGAAAATAAAGTTCTTGTTTTTGAACATTACAAAGGAATAAGTACTCACAACAAAGTCAAATTTGTTAATTGAGATATAACTGAAGGAATGGGGCCTTGCAAAGACGTTCCTTGTAAGTACCTGCCCAGAAAAGTATTTAGAGAATAAAAGTGGTGAAAATAATAAAGGAAATACGTCAAAAATCCTAGTCCATGTAAACTTTCTAATTTTTTTGGATTAATTTAATTGCTAGAATTGAAATTATTTCATTCGTTTATTTCATTTGTTTACTAATATACTAACTTGATCTAACACACTCCCTCCGATACTTAATATAAAAACATATTGACATAATTTAATTGGATTAAGGAAGTTAGTTAATATTATATATATGTATTTTTAAAAATATCCTAGTCATTTCCTCTAATTCCCTCCTTTACCCCCTCTTTGATTATTATTGAGAGCATCAATAAGAGTAAATTAGGAAAAGATCAACAAATATGAAAAATATGTCTTATATATTTAAGACCAAAACTAATACGATCTCTAAATTTGTCATACATTAAAGACTTAAAGGAACATATAACATCTCAATTCAATTTTATTTCTTATTAATTTTCACTTCATTGATCGCTCCCACTCACATATTTCTTTCCACTAGTATTGAGCATTTAACTAGTTCCATGCTTCTATAGAACGTGTATTATTGGGAAAAGTTGTGTTATTTAAATATAGAAAACCAGATGAAAGTTAAAAAGAAATAGGTGAGTTTTATATATACTCCTATCCTAACTATGAAAGCTAGTTAGAAGGTTGGTGCCGGTCTTAAAAATAAGAGCTCTATCCATTTATCTCAAATATTTATCATTTTTCCTCAAATCAATTTACTTAACTTATAAATTAAAATATAATATAATGGTTATTAATAAATAGTTTATCTACCTTTTGTTTTCTATTCAAATTAATTAATAACTCTTATATGTCTACGACCGGGTAAGTGCTATGTTTATTTTCCCCATCTAATAGCACGACGTGAATTTCTCATGAAATAATTAAGGATCAAATTACATTACAGTGCAGTATCTTCTTCAATAGGAATGCATCTTAATAGAGAGTAGATTATTTGACTCACAGTCTATAAAGGTGGGTCCAATTCCCAATAAAACTGGGAAATTTTCCTGTTATATCGTTCCCATCTAATGAACTACACAAAAAATGTGAGGAGAGAGATTTTAGAATTGAAAAGAGTTCAATACAACATCAAACTAAAAGGAATGACTAAATCATGTTATACCACTCACATAATTCCTAGTTTTTTCAGGTTACCAAAACTTTCGGGTATTTTCCCTGAGAAATTATTTCCAGAAAGAAGCCTGCAAATTCCAAATTCTCACAAATAGTAAACACATCTAAAAGCAATTAATATGAAAACTTATCTAAGACTAATGTGGTCGTTACAATCCAACTAAGATAAACGAAAATCATGTGTACATAAAATATTCTTACAATACGCGTAACTGTTTCAATTTTCCGAGACTAGAAGGAAGAGTTCCTTCTAATAGATTGTCTTTCAAATGTCTGCAGAAAATGTTAGAATTATAAAACCATTTCTCAACACAGCAAGTTTCAGAAACTCAAATTGTAATATGATTCAAACTTACAGCTCTTCCAAAGTTGTAATTTCACCAATTTCGTTTGGAATTGAACCACTAATTGGGTTACCTGAAAGGTGTCTGCGAAACATAAGTTTAAGATATGAATAATGCATGTGATCAAATTGTTCAAGCTTGTTTTTACGAAAATAACCATATATATTCACAACTTTTTCATTACTTACAAAGAAACAAGAGGGAGTCTAGCTAAGCTCCTTGGGATTGACCCATTTAGATAATTGCGCGTCAAATCACTGTGACATATAAAAGTTACATTTTAAATTACAAATTCCCAGTTTCAACTAGGCACACACACACACACATCTATTAGTATACTTCATAAATCCCAACAATAAAACTAAAAAAGAATCAATACTTACAGTCCCTGCAGATGGATAAGGAACCCAAATTCACTTGGTATAGATCCTGATAGATTGAGACCCGTCATTTGACTACAGTCAAAAAAAAAAAAACATATCACTAAACTATTTATATGTATAGAGGTAAGAGCTCAATATTAAACTAAATTATTTTACAATTAACATCAAGATTTGTTTGAATATTAATTTTATTGCAATGTGACGAAACCTTACTATGAACATTAGAGAAATATATCAGAAAGTCAAATAAACTAGTTTTAAATAAAGGAACAAAAAATAATAAAGAAGAAAACTTTTCCACTTTATTTGAAGATAAACACAACTTAAGCAAATTGAAAGGAGTTACATGTATGCACTTACATATTTGTAACATGGCAAACTTTTCCGCTTGAGAAAGTGCAATTGCACATTACGTTCCTTTTGGTGCCACTATTTTTGAAGCCTCCATCAACACAAGAACGTTGAGTTACATTCCAATTCATGTTCTCTATCTTCGAGGATATTGCTTTAAGAACTCTCACTGCATCAAACTAAAATCAGTTTTTTGAAAACAAAAGTCATTAACCATAAAGCGTTGACAAATAAATCAACAAAGCAAATTCATGTTCGGTTTTCTGTCTACAATTGTTTTGAAAATAAAAGTTACATATTTTTTAAAAAAATTTGGAAAACAAAAAAGTCAGGAAACATTTTTTTGATATTTTGCTACCTTTTTTTTACAAAATTAGAGAAGATATGGAGAAATTTGTATGTTCATTAATGATAATTATACTAGTAATATAAAATATTATTTTTCTATTCATTTAACCATTTTATATATAATTTTTGAAAAGGCAATTCAAGAAAAAAATTAATCTTTTTTTTCTCCAGAGTTTGCTCTAGAAAATTACTCTGTAAAATGTTTCTAAGAAAATAAGAATAGAGAGTATAATCATGCTGGACCCAAATCACTATATTTTCAAACATTAGAGTCTTGTTGGGGAAAAAAATTGATTTTTTTTTTACTTAGTTCTGTTCATGGAGAAAAAATGAAGGAAATGGTAGAATTCATATCGCCAAATATATAAAATATGAAGTAAGAAGCAGAGAGGTTAGTTAAGAAACCTTCATCTTCTGGTATGAGTTGAGCATTAATGGATCGATAATCCGTGAGAGCGTTGAAAGTGAAGTATCCAAATACAAAATGAAGGAAAAGTTTAGAGCCAAACTCCATCTATATGTTGTTGCAGTTTGGAGAAAATAACTTTGAGAGAGGCGGGGTAGGAAGAAGGAGAAGCAGAAACAAAGCTCAAGAGAAAGAGGAAGAAGGATAATGCAATATAAATAGGCGGCAAGAATATAGAGTCGATATTTTATAATGGGACATTCAATGTTATAAAAACAGGACTTGTGATCAAACTGATTCAATCACTAGTTCATGATTCAAGCAGAATCACACAATAACAAGAAGCAAGAGAGAGAAAGAGGAATACGACTAAGAAGATAAATTTAACTTCTTAAATATTATCAAGTATTTTTTAAAGATAACTTTAAAATAAACCTTAAAATGTTCAAGCGAGAAAAAATATAGATAAATAATTTAAACTATATGCATGTGGGTAAGTGAATTGTTTGTCTACGATATCAATAAAAATTTTATAAAAATAAAATAGATTTTCAATGTCCTCATATAGTCCTAAACATAAATAAACTAAATAAAATATAACAGATATGACACAAACTAAATAACAAAAATGTCTCGACTATTACTTAAACATTTTTTCTTGTGCTAGCAACACAAAATTCAGAAATATTATTACTTTTCATGTTGCTTATCATGAAATAATTTATATACATATTGATAATTCCCCTCACTTGAACTTCTTTAATACATCTTATAGCTCACACAGTTTACCCAATCAATTAGAGTACTACATTATTGATCAGGATCCCCCCTACTATATGGAGTCTTTAAAATAAATATAATATTAATTAAATCAAACAAAACACGAAATGACTTAAATTGAGAATATATATATATATATATAAAGCCCAAACATATAATATCATGACTAATTTTGATATAAGTAGGTGAGTGGTAGACCATAATCATTTTGAATATTCAACGAAAATTTTCTTATAAGATGCCTAATATTATTCGGCCAGATTTGTCTTTTTCTTTTTCTTTTTTTTGGATCGCGGCAGATTTGTCAAAAAAAAAAAAAAAAAAAAAATCATCGGGGCAGATTTGTCATTGTCACAATTTCAAACACATGTGTTGCCTTAGCCTTTGCAAGGAAGATTGAATGACTCTTGGTTCAATTGCCTTGTTTTCTCTCCAACATCTTTTCATCGTATGCGTCCAATGTATTAAAGCTTGCTAATTCAAGGTAATTAATTCAACTTATTCTAGCTTTATTTTAATTCAGTTGGGTATTCTTCGATATTATATGAAAATTATTGTCAACCATGACAATGGTGGCGTCAAATGTTGAAAAAGATAAAACAAACTGTCTTGACAAATCAATAAAAGGGACTTTTACTGATTTCTCCCTATATTTTTGGAATGAGTTTCGGTGGGTGGCGTCAAATGTTGAAAAAGATAAAACAAACTGTCTTGACAAATCAATAAAAGGGACTTTTACTGATTTCTCCCTATATTTTTGGAATGAGTTTCGGTGCTAAGCGGATTGATGAACACTAAAAGCTCATCAGCACCACTGTACATCATTTCAGGTTTAACTTAGGGTTACTTTAAGTTTTACTTTTTTTACGAACTTTTACTTTTTTGAAAAAAAAAATATTTTAATGTAAACATAATAATAATAAAATAGTCCTTTAAACTATGAGTTTTTTAAAAAATACTACTTGAAAATATTAAATCTAGACCATAAAAACTATATTTAAATAATACAAGTCTCCTCATAGCAATGAGCTCCTAACGTTCTAACTCTCCATTTTCTTTATACATCTCTTCATACATAATCTCATCCATATATTTTTTATTATTCGTTAAATTTAATAGCCCTTCATTCATTATTATCACTTAATTAGATCATAATGCTTCTTTATTATAATAATTAAATAAACAATACATTACATTTGTTCAATATTTCAGGAAAAAAAGTAGTTTCAATTATAATTAGTGATCTTACACCTCTAAAGTGTGAAATTAAGGATTCGTATATCCCCCTCGTGACTTGTGTTTGAGAAATTTGTAACTTAGCTTTCCGTTCTTACATGTGACTTTGACTCAATCAATGTGATGAAGTCCATAGGAAGTAATCTTACGCTAATTATATTGAAAATCAAAACATGCAAATAAATATATCATAAACCAAACGCTTCATAATATTTTAGTTATCATCAACCTCCATTTCACTATAAATTTTAAAAAAAAGTTCAATTTACATAATTTAATCATTAAATTATATATAAGCAATACATTAGTTAGAATTATTTTCACCCGTTTTTTTGGTTAAATTTATTTGACATTAGGGGACCTCCCCTACATTGATGATTCCACCATGTTGATTAACTATCTAGATGAAGAAACTGCTGAGAAAATTAAAGGGTTAAGGTGCAATTTTACCAACAAAAATTGTTTTGAGGAGCGTTTGTCACAAATAAGTTTTGGAAGGGGCAAAATTACCAATAAGTGTTGGCTTACCGTTATCATGGATGTCTTCCTTGTAGCAAATATTCTTGGAAAAATTGCAACTAGGTCCCAATTAATAATAGACTTAATGGCAACCAGGTCTCACGAAAATGTATAATTGCAGTGAAGTCCTAAGGGACTTAGGTGCTATTCCTCCCCCTCCCCAATAGTCAACAAAATGATGTCATCTTAATGGTGACATCCGAGCCCACATCTAGATAAAGTTTCGATCCGGTGTCCGAAACGCGTAATCTTGACGAATCGCGAAATGCTTTGACGGCGAGTTTCAAGTTTCTTTCTTTCTCATTAGGAATATCTAGTTTAATGAAATTTATGATCCCATTAAGGGTATTCCGTTATCTGCAATGAAGATTTTAGGCTGACGCCTTCTATTTACGGAATCAAATTCGGAAACACTAGTTTGTAGGCGAGAAATTCACTAGTTCGTAATATGATCTGATCTAAGTGACCTTATTCCCGGTTTCAAAACTCGCTTGTTTTCTCTAAGTCACTTTTAGCACTATCTCATTTCCTAATTACCCGTACTCCTAATTACG
The DNA here is from genome assembly GCA_019022615.1 of Acacia melanoxylon. Taxonomy (NCBI): domain Eukaryota; kingdom Viridiplantae; phylum Streptophyta; class Magnoliopsida; order Fabales; family Fabaceae; genus Acacia; species Acacia melanoxylon. Next base: position 8,239,292 of record JAFJYJ010000020.1, on the reverse strand, counting down.
CTGTTGGTTTCGAAAACGACTTCGAGACCGCTCAATCCGAGATGGATTTTCACCGGTTTATAAAAGTGCTTTGTTGTTTATGACTTCAATCCTATACGGGAGGTTTAATGCCAAACATAAATGTATAATTTTGCCCCTTTGTTGGTATTGACAAGTTTAGAACATCAAATGAAAAATTACATGGCAAGAAATTATCCCAAAAATTCTATAGAAAATATTAGTTCAAAAAATTGCCTCTCCTGGATTTAAATACAACTTACAAATACATTTTATGTTTTCTTATCTTGCATCATCTCTTATTGGTTGTGTATGGTCATCTACATTCGGTCATACATACACATAATCATTTTCTCTATTGAATTTATTTAAAATGTTATACTCCAATATCATCTAAAAGGTCCACAAAGGTTGTTGCATCAAAGGTCATCATGAATTTCATGAAAATTCTACTACCATCTTTTCTAATAGTCGATGCTACAATTGTTCTCAACTCCTCATACATAGTGCCTCTCTTTATGGTTCTTGTTCTAATGCCACCCTACGCATATTGCAAATTCTATTCTCTTCCATTAAAAAATTGCTAGTGCAAAAAAGAGCTTTAAGACCGGACGAAAGAGGTATCGTAAGACCGGATCTGCGACCGATCTTGTTCCAGGCGGTATTAAAAGTCTGTAACTTTTAAGACCGGATGAACGACTGGTCTTAAAAATTTTGACCGAACTTTTGAAATATCCGGTCTTAAAAGTGTTTCAAAAAAAAACCCAAATGAAACTACCGGTCCCAAATCACCGATCCGGCAACATTTTGAATGTCCCTCCGTCATCAGCGACGGAGAACCAAGAGAAGATTGGAAGCAACACCAACAAGAAAAATAAAAAAGAAGAGAAGATTGGAAGCAACACCAACAAGAAAAACAAAAAAGATGAATACAAAGTCCAGAAATAAGAAAACATAACAAGAAATAGAAATCATTCACCATGGAAATCGAATTTGAATCAATATAAAACCAGAGGTGAAATTGAAGTCTAGATCTACAAAAAAAAAAATCACAAGCTTAAAGCAACCAAATCTGAGCAAGATCCTCTTGTCGATGGCAAAGCTTCAAGCAACCAAAATCAAAGTCCAGATCTATCTGAGCAGGAGCGGTCAAGGTAGGAGCAAACAGACTTAAGTAAGAAGAGATCTGGGTTTGATTTTAAGCCGGATCTGTGCGAAGGCGGTGTGGGAGGAGCCATAGATCGAAGAGGAAGGAGCCGCCGTCGTCCAGAATCCTCGAAGCAGTACGCTTGCGCCATTGCTGAGGATTGGAGTTGATGCCATCGCAAAACCCTCGAAGCATCTCACTGTCGGATTTGACCCTGAGGCTCTTGGGACACTCGTTGAATCTATAACTAAGCAAATGTTATATCACCAAGAAGACAAGCACGCTCACGGACTTAACAAGTTTAGCGAATTTAGTTTTTTTTTTTAAAAAAAAACACTTTTAAGACCGGTTGTTTGTAAAAATAGGTCTTAAAAGTATATTTTTAAGACTGGATCCTTTATAATCCGGTCTTAAAAGTGTCTATATATTTACGAAATTGCCACCAGTCATACTTTTAAGACCGGATCTTTTATAATCCGGTCTTAAAAGTCTTCTATATATCTATGAAATTGCCACCGGTCATACTTTTAAAACCGAATCTTTTATGATCCGGTCTTAAAAGTGTTCTATATATTTGTTGGAAATTCAGATTTAATTAGTTAACATATACGATTATATTGTGCAATTATTTTAATTAAGTTCTTAGAGAGATTTTAGGAATTAAGTTAGCAGATCATGGTTTTTTGAATTTCGTAATTATATTCCTGATTGTAATAATCTTAATTAAGTTGTTAGAGATATTTTAGGAATTAAGTTAGTAGATCATGGTTTTTTTAATTTCGTAATTATATTCCTGATTGTAATAATCTTAATTAAGTTGTTAGAGAGATTTTAGGAATTAAGTTAGCAGATCATGGTTTTTTGAATTTCGTAATTATATTCCGATTGTAATCCCTAGATTATAGGAACGCCCTGTCGAGAAGATTATTTATTTATTAGCATCTCGTATATAATTCCAATTAAGCGAAGGAATAAATCATCGCATTCTCGGACTCATCTCTGATCGACGTCTTCTCACAATATTTACGAAATTGCCACCGGTCATACTTTTAAGACCGGATATTTTATAATCCAGTCTTAAAAGTGTTCTATATATTTACGAAATTGCCACCGGTCATACTTTTAAGACCAGATCTTTTATAATCCGGTCTTAAAAATGTTCTATATATTCACGAAAGTGCAACTGGTCATATTTTAAAGATCGGATCCTTTATAATCTGGTCCAAAAAGTTCTTTATATTTACGAAACTGCCACCGGTCATACTTTTAAGACCTGATTCTCTATAATTCGGTCTAAATGAGGCGGTCTTAAAGCTCTTTTTTGCACTAGTGAATTGGCCCCCTATAATCAAAAAACATAATATGTTTTCTAGACGTACTCGCCATCTTTTTTATCACTTTGCAAAAAAAAGTTGTTATAAACAACTTCATGAGCAACATTAACAACTTTAGAGCATAGTATTGATGATACGTTTTGAAATCGCATCACAGGGATAATAAACACATAAAGCTTCATCATTTCCATTTATCCTTATCGAAGCACATAAAACTAAAACACAATCTCCACAATAGTTGTTCATACCCTCCCACACATGCAATGAAATAACAACATAAATCATAAAAGCAACATACAATTATTAGATGCTCTAAACTTGTCACTGGTTGTTTTAAACTTGTCATTGGTTGCTCTAAACTTGTCATTACTAACAAAGGGGCAAAGTTGTACTTTTCACGTCTGGAATTAATAGCACAAAGGTGCCTAAGGACTTGACTACAATTTGATGATTTTGAGGGACATGATTACTATTAAATCTGTTAATTGAGACCTAATTGCAATTTTCCCAATAGTCTATTATTATTGGCGGCATAAATAAACCATGGCGCCTGCACAGTTTGCCTTCCTTTTCTTTTTTCCCAATATCCTTTTCTTCTTCAAATAGTGTAGCACTCTGGAATGAATAAATTATACCTTTATAAAATATAATTTGATCGTAAGTTTTAATTTTTTTTTATATTATAATTTTACATAATTAGTTTTCTTAATTTAGCAATTACAAATTTTATTTTTTTAATTATCAATACCATTTTAATATAAAAAGTAGGGAAAATGCAATTCAAAATCTGCAGAAATATTATAATCCAAATTAAGGGCTGCATTTTGAACAAATTCCTAATAAGGGCCAAGAGGCCTAATTAGGAATTTCAATTACATTTGCATGATTTATAATTTATATACATTTTATTCATTATATATATTTAATTTGGTATTTTCATTTTTCCCCCAATAATAATTAAACAACTTTTATTTCTTTATAATTTTAATTTTTGTAAATTATCATAATATATTAATACAATATGTGTGTGTGTATATATATGTATATATAGACACACACACATATATTTATATATAGACACACATATATATAATTTAACCGAAAACAATTTGCCAACTTATAATAACTAATTTTGGTAAAAGTAGGTGAGTGGCAGACCATAATGAGTTTGAATATTCAACGAAAGTTTTCTTATAAGATACCTAATACTCGTATTTTTAACGTTTGATCAGGGCAGATTTGTCATTGTCTTTTTTTTTTTTTTTTTTTTTTTTTTTTTGATCGGGGAAGATTTGTCATTGTCACAATTTCATGCACATGTGGGTTGCCTAAGCCTTTGTAAGGAAGATGGAATGACTTTTGGTTCAATTGCGTTGTTCCTCTCCAACATCTTTTCATAGTATGCGTCCAATGTATTAAAGCTTGCTAATTCAAGGTAATTAATTCAACTTTTTCTAGCTTTATTTTAATTCAGTTGGGTATTCTTCGATATTATATGAAAATTATTGTTAACCAATCAATAAGAGCGACATCCACGGCGTTATTGGTCTTGGCCGTGGACTTGGATTTCTCCCCACTTTTTTGGAATGAGTTTCGGTGCTAAGCGGATTGATGAACACCAAAAGCTCATCAGCACCACTGTACATCATTTCAAGTCTAACTTAGACGGTTACTTTAAGTTTATTTATTTATTTTACGAACTTTTACTTTTTAAAAAAATTATTTTAATGTAAACATAATCAAAAATATATTCCTTTTTGACTATGAGTATTTTAAAAACACTACTTGAAAATATTAAATCTAGACTATTAAAACTATATTTAAATAATACAAGTCTTGTCATAGCACACTAGTGCAAAAAAGGGTTTTAAGACCGCCTCATTTAGATCGGACTTTCAACGCCCCGGTCTTAAAGGTATGACCGATGGCAGTTTTGTAAATATAAAGAACTTCTTATGTATGACCGGTGGCAGTTTTGTAAATATAAAGAACTTCTTATACCGGATCATTTTTTCATAGGTCTTAAATATATTATTCAGACCCGTTAAAAAACAAACTGGTCTTTAAAATGTTATTAAAAAATTCAAATATCAATTACTTTATGGAGAAATCTCACACAACCGGACTAATATTTTCTGCGGTCCAAAATAATAAGGAAAAATTTAAACATAAAGGTAATAAAGTTTTAAGACCGAACATATTTAAAAGCCGGTCTTAAAAGTTATTCTTTTAAGACCGGACATAAAATGCGGCCGGTATAAAATATAGAAAAAGAGTGCGGATAAAATATTAATTACTTTTAAGACCGGACTTAAATATGACCGGTCTTGAATATTAATTATTAAGACCGTCTCTTTGTTTATCCGGTCTTAAAAATGAACCGCCAAATAAACATTTCTTCGCGCGAAAGCTTTTGTTACTCTCACTGAAGAACCTCTGTTCACGTTGCAAAACCCTTCCTGTTGCATTACCTCTCTTCCTGTCTCGAAGAGGCACACGAATGATGGATGTAACCGCCCTGCACGCCGTGGTAGAAGAGGCACACGAATGATGGATGTAACCCTAAGTCGGACTTCTAGCTCAAGGCTAGAGATTCAGTTTGATGAAAAGTTGGAACCTTTCGGTCCCAAGAAATCCAAATATACTAGTTTTGTTGGCTATCTAGTACGCAACAAGGTTAGCATCTTGACAGATGAGTGGGAAAATGTGGACGTTGGCACAGTAAAGGATCCTATTTGGGACACTATCCGGCTTACATACACTGTCCCTGACTGTCAGAAGTTGAAAGACAAGACATTGTCTTATTGTGCTGATTGGTGGAGGAAGTTTAAGACCTTTCTAGCTAAGAAGTATATTTTTGTCGAGGTTCAGCCTGAAGAAAATCCTTGTGACAAGTACACATTTATTGATGAACAAACTTGGCAACAATTTGTTCAGCTGCGGACCACTCCTGAAGCTCTGGTGAGTTTATATTTAGTTTTGTTTGCCCTTTTGTTTGCTTATTAACCTTTGCGGATATGTGAATGTTATTGTGTTCATCTAATCCTATTAGTTAAATGGTTTGGCATGTGAATAGAAGTATACATTTCCTGCCTTTGTCTATGCAAGTCTGATATGTAAAACCTGAAAAGGTAAAATACTAAGAAGGTAATTAGGGAAATAATAATGGCATAAGAGTCAAGCCATTATTATAGTTTGAGTTCTGTTATAGTAGGTAGTGGTTAGACATTGTTGTTAGTTAGTTAGTATGTTAACTGTGTAATGGTTTCGGTGCAAGCTGTTATTGGGCCTTAAGAGTCAAGCCTCTAACTATATATAAGAGGTTAGTCTAATATGTGTAGGAACCAGTTATGATGAATGAATGAATTGACTGAGTTGGCAGCATTTCTGCAACTCCCTTTCCTTTGTTTCTCCCAATTTCTTCTACAATTTTACATCTTTCTTAAATAAAATGTTGAAATTTGATGAAGTGAATTTGACTAATGTTTGACCTTCATATGAAGCCAAAGTTCTATAATTTCTGTCAGTGAGATGGCTGGAATTCATAATTAATACTTTTTTTCAATTCTGATTCACAGAAAAGAAGGGAACAAGCACAGGAGATAAGGAGAAAGAATGATTGCCCGCATAGGGCTTCTCGCGGAGGATATGAAATGGCCGAAAAAGAATTGATGGCGACTAAGAGGAAGAGATTGGAAAATGAAGTTGAATCCAATCCTTTTGTGATAGTTGATCAGCCATCTCCAATACGTCGCGAGGAGTTGTGGTTGCATATTCGGTAAAAGCCAAGCGGCGCCTACACGAGTGAACAAACTCGTGTAGTTGCTTTGAAAAAAAATTGTAAGTATCGTTATTGTTATTTTTAGTTACTAAACATGTTTCATTACTAAGCTTCTAGTTATCTGTATCTTACAGGGAGATCTTAAAAAGAAAGAAGCAGAGGGATCTTTTGTGTCGGACGAGAGGAATGATGTTGTGACCGTTGCGACCGGAAAAACGGATCACGCGGGGCGTGTAAGGGGGTTGGAGGATGGGTAGGCCTGAAGGAATACTTTGGTAAATCCAAACGCCACAAACAAAGTATGGTTACCCGGGAGGAGATGGAACAAACGGTGGCCAAAATAAATGAGGAAGCGACGGATCAAGAAGCTTCATTGCTCAAAAGTTCATTGAGCGCAAAGTTTCAATCCCGGATGAGCAAGATGGAGGAGGAAATGAATGAATTGAAGCTGCTTTTGAGCTCTCGTCCAAAGAGCAGTGTTCCCTTCACACATTCACCTGCACTTATGCAGCAGAGCACTAGGGGGAGCTGCATTGTTGGACAGTCAGAGCAACCTTGTGACCTGTATGTGGAGGATCGTGATAGTCAAAGACGATTAGTTGCAAAAGTTACTGTCCACAACTTGGGATCAACTGTACACCACCAACAAATGGCTGATGATGAAGTCAGAGTGTCAGTTGAAAAGGTTATCGTTAATGCACCTCTCCCTCTCCCTACTGATCAGCTAAAGCTTGTGAGTGATGTCAAGGGAACTTTTATCTCTTGGCCAGTGAAGCTTGTACATGTGTCTATTCCTCCTAAAGCTTCATCCCCTCCTCCTCAAGTTCCATCCCCTCGTCAAGTTGCATCCCCTCCTCCTCAAGTTCCATCCCCTACTGCTAATTTGACTGCCAAGGAAAAATATCCGATTTGGAAAAAAATGATATTTTAAAGATAAATCGTGGCTTGTCAATGAAGTAGTAGGCGTCCCTCATCCTGAAGAGGTTTACCTTGACAACGAAGATGTAACGTGTTTGCTGCTTCATGGACAGGAGCTTACTAATCCAATCCTTCAACTGTTTATGAAGTAAGTATTTGATTCTATGAATACATAATTTAAATGCATCATTTAGACACACATACATATATATATATACTAATTCCCTGATCGATGTCATTATTGTAGGTTCATGCATCAAGAATTGGTTGAACAGGGCAGAATAAATGATTTTTGTTTCTTGTGCCTAGTCTTTGCAAGTACAACACCCTTGAAGAATAGACAAGAATACATGTCAACGAGGGTGTGTGAAGTGATAAGAAAGGTGTACGTGTTTCCATACTACCACGGGTACATATCACAATTCTTGTCTGCAATTCACTTAATTCTGCTACATATATCACTGAGTACTTTACTGCTATGAATTTTCAGCTGCCACTGGCAATTGGTCCTCATGTGCATGGAGGATCATAAAGTTATCTTCTTATGCTCCACTCATAGTGAGCCAGGGGCTACATTGACGCAGAGCGTCAACGAGTAAGCATGTCATTTTGATTCTCTTGTCCGAAATCTCTACTGTGAATTTTCAGTGAACATTATTGATAAATTTGTGATTTTGATGATAGTGCTATGAAGACCTTCCAAATCGAGGTAAACAAAAGGCGTGGGTCTCAGGCAACTTATCCTAAATGGTACAAACCACAGGTTAGTACATATTTGGACACTAGAACACTGCCTTGTGAACTTGGTCAGTAAGCTATATATGCTAGCTCTTATATATATATTTCTTGTTCGTTTTAGACCCGTCGGCAACCAACAGGGTCCAACTTATGTGGCATCTACGTCATGAAACACATATATGATATTATCACGAAAGGAACGACTAAATTAACTGCAAAGGTAAATGTATTTGTTGTTACATATTATGGTTGAATTCAGTTTCTGGCTTAATCTTACATATGAAATATGCACGCAAGTTAATTCAGTTTACGTCTTTGATGTTACGAGGGTTTGCCGGTCCGCTCCCTTTCCCGATGATGAAGTGTAGCACATACGCAATATGTTTTGTGAATATCTCGTATGACCTAATTAAGTCTTAAATTCATTTGTAAATATACATACATAATGTGTAATTAAATAATAAATTTGTTTATTTTTTCGAAGAATTCGTTCATTCATTCTTTTAGTGCTTGAAATTTGAGGTACATGATGTTGTAAATGAGCAATAAGATACTCTGAAAAGTATTCGCGACTTCTATGACCTAAATTAATTAAGGGAAAAGAATAATTCAATGAATTATGCCTAAAATTATATATGAGAATTAAATCATGAAGAATAGCCAATGATTTAAACTAAATTGGAAAATTAGGAATTTATTTTCCTTGTAATCTATAAAAAAAGGGAAAATAAAATAAAAATAATGAATAAAGTACTCAGTGACTTTTATGACCGCATATTTTGTAAAGATCCGGTCCTAAAAGACTTTTAGGACCGTATATTTGTTAAAACTATGGTCTTAAAAGTATTCGTTTATTTTACAAATATGGCGAGACCTTTAGGACCGCATATTTATTAAACATCCGGTCCTAAAAGTCTTCGTTTATTTTTAAAGACTTTTAGGACCGGATATTATCTTAACATCCGGTCCTAAAAGTCTACGTTTAATTAAAAAATATGGCAAGACTTTTATGACCGCATATTATATAATCATCCGGTCCTAAAAGTCTACGTTTAAATATAAAAATATGGCTAGACTTTTAGGACCGCATATTATATAATCTTCCGGTCCTTAAAGTCTACGTTTAATTATAAAAATATGGCAAGACTTTTAGAACCGCATATTATATAATCGTCGTTGGACCCATTGTTATTTCGGATGATGAAGAGATTTTCGCACCCCCCTCCAGCCTTCAGACCATGAAGAGGTTCCTGCTCCCCCTCTCCAACCAAGCTTGACCTCTAGCGCCTACCGACCCTCTCCTTTTCCTCTAATGATGCATTGCGGTGATGCGAATAAGACGGGAACTTGCGATCTCCGTGGGAAGTTAATCTTTGCTCACGCCGATATCGCCAAGGCTTTGGAGGATAATAAGCTTTAGGATGTTTTGTCGATTCTTGTTTTTGATAATTTTCTGCTTGCTTTTCTTTTGTATTTTTTCTTGTGTACGTGCATATTCTCCGAATGTATGAAGCATTAAAAACTAAGCTTGTGTCTTTTTTTTGTTGATATTCTCCGGTAATTAAAGAAGCTTATTCTCCAGTTTTTCTTTAATTTTTATTCATTCGATTCTTTCTCGCTCACCAAAGCCAATCCTCTTTTTTTTTTTTTTTTTAAATGAGGACTTTTAGGACTGGAGTTTTTATAAAATTTCAGTCTTAAAATTAAATGAAAAATAAAAATTTAGGACCGGAGTCTTTTAAACCTCCAATCTTAAAAATTTAATTATATATTTAGGACCGGCTACTTTATAACTAACCGGTCTTAATAAAATAAAAAATACTAAAACATGTCTCTGTTGCGCGGAATGCTGTGCTCGGCAAAACCAATCCTCTCTTTTTTTAAAAAAAAATGAGGACTTTTAGGACCGATGTTTAATAGAACTCCGGTCTTAAAATTAAATGAATAATAAAAAATTAGGACCGAAGGTTTTTAAACCTCCGGTCTTAAAAATTTAATTATATATTTAGGACCGGCTACGTTGTAATTAACCAGTCTTAATAAAATCAAAAATACTAAAACATGTCTCTGTCGCGTGGAATATTAAATTTCCCTCTCTGAACTTCTCTTGTCGCGCCGAAAGTGATTACTCAGGTTCTGTCTCCAGTGTTTGGGTGTTGCTTCGTCGCTGCTTCGCGTTGCTCTCTTGACAATCACTTTCTGGTTCCTTAGCTAAACGTCTATAGACCAAGCTGTAAGAGGTGTTTCGGTTATATAACTTTATGATTTTCTGGGTTGAACGAAATTGATGAAATGTTCTTGTGGGTTTCTCTATTGTTAATGAATATTGTATTTTGAAGATTATATTTGCACTTTAGACCTACCCAACTGACCAACAAATGTTTTTAGGTTATTCTTTCTGTCTACAACATCAACGTTCGTGGCGGGAGCAAGTTTGACTTAGCAAACTCATTTGAATTTATATGCTACAGGTGAGTCCACAAGACCTTCATGCGATGCATTTAATTTCCTCGTCATGCATTTATTTTGCTTCTTGGATTCACTGTGATACATTTATGACCAAAAGTGATTCTTCGTTATGCATTTAATGGGCAAGTTTCTCCGTAATAAAAAAAAAGACATAACCGACATTGAGCATAAATATGCATTTGATGTTACCTTATTTTATATGCAAGTGTCAATTTTTTCGGATTATATATGTTAAATCTTTCCGTCTATAGGAATTCTACTATGGATCACAGTTGGATAACTGCGTTATGGACGAGTGTTGAATATCAAAATGGGATGGGGGACTTTATAGAATTTGCTAAACAAAATAGGATGTGAAACCTTCTTATTTGATCTCAATACTTCTCCTCCACATTCATTACTATTCTTAACTATGTTTAATCAGTTTGTTAGTGAGTTTCAGATTGTTTAGAGGACATTAAATGAAGATTTGAACAAAAGCAAAAAAGCAATGTCAGAACATTAAATGCAAGTCCAGAAACTTGCTTCCTTTTGTACCATCATTCTCTACACATTGCAAAGGGATTAATGTCTGCGCTTTCCCTAAGCGAAGCTGCTCTTCCAACGGATCTATTACAAGGAAAGTCAACACTAATCCTCTGGACAAAAGGAATTAACTGAAGAGTAGAGAGAGAAGACACCAAAGTACCTCCAACAGCTAGATTAGTGCACCAACGGATATAATGGAGTTTACAACGGTTATTTGATGCTCTCTTAATATAAATAGAGTATCATTCAATTCTTCTCAACAACTAAGACTGTAGAAAACGAAAATCATTCTAGTTTCCAACTACTCTTGAGTTCTTCTTGTGTAAAGTATCTTTTGATACATCAAGCTTCAGTGTTTATCATTATCTACTCTTAGAGAGAGTTTCTTGATTATAAATCATTTATTATAAAGAATCACAAGTCAGGGGACTTGGTGATTGGGTTCATTGATTGCAACTTGTAAGGGGGAGTAAGTTCTAGTGAGAGAATTCCTCTTGAGTACGAGTGTGTAATCAATTGAGATAGTGAAAATCCCGAGAGTCCGGGACTGGACGTAGGTCAAGAGATTGGACCGAACCAGTATAAATCCTTGTGTCTTGCTCTTCTACTTTCGACTTAGCTCATCTCTGTTTTTAATGTTAAAAAACAGAGCAAATTGAAAAGATTTTGAAATCCTCAATTCACCCCCCCTCTTGGTGATTTAGCTCCACTTTCATGTTTAAATTGCGAGCCATGATATTTTGTACATTCATATGTAGAATTCTTTGAAAACTTTAAGGTTTTAACTATATTATATTCCTTCTATGTTCTTAAACAATGTCACTGACTATGAAGTTTGTTCTTGTTTTATTTTTGTGGCAGGATCCGATCCAAAGGGGGCATGTTATACAAGAGGATGTTATGTTGTTGGGTGGGAATCAGATGAAGGCATGATGAATATTACATTGGGCATGTATGTTGTATTTGTAACTTATTGTATTTGCATTATATTGTAAGTAAGTTATCTTATTGTATAAATTAATTTAGGTTTTGTAGTCATAGTATAATCATTAATTAAGAAGCCACATAACTCATGATGAATAATATTTGTATTCTATTTCACAATTCAATTTATTCATAATTGTTCATAGCTTGTACTGAAAGTGTCGACTTTTATGTGCTGGATTGGGTGGTGGATTTGTGTATATATATGATTAGGAAGAACAGAACAGGGAAAAATTTGGGAAAATTTAGACCGGAAATAAATACGCTGGTCTTAAATATTCAACTGTTAAGACCAGATGTATTTATATGTCTGGTCTTAAAGGTCATGTGTACATATTTGATATTAAGCCAGTCTTAAAAGTTGGTCTTTTAAAACCGGTGTATTTATACGTCCGGTCTAAAAATTCAATTTTTAAGACCGGATGTATTTACCATCAAGTCTTGAAAGTTAGTCTTTTAAGACCGCATATAATTAGTCGTTAGGTCTTAAAAGCCGCTATTTTGCAGACCGGATTTATTTTTGTTCGGTCTTAAAATTCTGATCTTTTAAAAGTGGCCGAATTTTTGTCCGGTCTTAAAAGTTGAGTTTTAGGACCAAACAAAAAATATTTCAGCTTTATTTAGTACGACTTTTAAGACCTAATGTTTTAAATGTCCGGTCTAAAAGAGTTTCTTTAAGACCGATTGGAGTCCGGTCTTAAATGTGGACTTTTAATACCGGCTGGAACAAGACCGGTCGCGGGTCCGGTCTTACGATGCCTCTTTTGTCCGGTCTTAAAACTCTTTTTTGCACTAGTGGCAATGAGCACCATGTTACATTATAACTCTCCATTTTCTTGATACATCTCTTCATTCATTATTATCACTTAATTAGATAATAATGCTTCTTTATGATAGTAATTCAATAAATAATACATTTAATTAGTTTAATATTTCAGGGGAAAAAATTAGTTTATATTATAATTAGCGATCTTACACCTCTAAATTGTTAAATTAAGGATTCGTATCCTCTTCGTGACTTGTGTTTGTGAAATTTGTAACTTAGCTTTCCGTTCTTACATGTGACTTTGACTCAATCAATGTGATGAAGTCCTTAGGAAGTAAAGCTTAGGCTAATTAAATTGAATTATAAAACATGACAAATAAATATATCATAAACCAAACGCTTCATAATATTTTAGTTATCATCAACCTCCATTTTAATATAAATTTTAAAATAAAGTTCAATTTACATAATTTATTCATTAAATTAAATATAAGAAATACATTATTTAGAATTATTTTCACCCTTTCTTTTGTTAAATTTATTTGACATTAGGGGACTTCCCTTACATTGATGATTCCACTATGTTGACTAACTAACCAGATGAAGAAATTGCTGAGAAAATTAAAAGGATATCAAGATCGTCGGAAAGAAGACTTGAATGCAATTTTTTTAATGACCCTTTGGGAAGTGTCTGGCTCTTTTTCTTGATCTTTGTAACATCCCATTTGAAAACGGCGGAATATTTTTTTTAAAAAAACGTTTCCAAATATTTCAAGCAGTATAATCAGAGTAGAGCATTGGAGCGAGTAAGTAATTTACATTACATTCAAAATATGGACCATAGTGTAAGAGTATTGGATTACAGTTATCCAAAATTCTTAGCAGTTAAAGAAACTAAGGAAAACGATAAACAATGTAGACACGTCCCGGCCTACTTCGGTTGCTTGCCTCGATCGCCTAAGATTGGTCCTCCAGACCCTGATGCTACAACTGAGATCCATTCCACATATGGATCTCAGGTAACGGTTAACCTTATGCTCAAATAAAACAAGATGCGTACAACGGATATTCATTTCAATACGGCATATCATCACAAAAGCAAACAACGAGATGTATGATCAATAACATGGACAAACATAAGCACAAAGCAAGTATGTAAAGTCTCTCTCTCGACTAGTTCTCAAGCACATATCCGGTGCCACGCCACAACGTGTCCTCGCGCTAGGAATAACTAAAACGGCATTACCAATACTATAATCCGTGGGTAAAGTCAAAGTATCTCGACGATTCTCAACGAGACCTCGGTCTATGAACGTATCTATAACGCAAAAGTATATGAGCAGCATAGAGTTAGGGTTACAGTACGCGTCCGTACCTTAGTTGCAGATATCCGACTCTTCCGGCTAAAAATGGTACTTTTTGACGGCCGTATGTAAAACAGCGAAACATCGGCTCAACAGCGGCAAACAGCGGAACGATGGAATTTCGACAGCGGTTCGACGTCAGAAGTATTCTAAACAGAATAATAACACACTTATGAATATAACAGGCATTTTAGGTGAAAAAGACCATTTTGCCCTTACTACCCCTAATTGGCGGAATTTCGCCAGATCTTCGTTACTTTGACCGTATTCCATTTCAAAATTATCCCCACTATGTTTTTACCTCGTCGGGCATCTTTCAATGCAATGAGGCATAAAACGAGTATAGGAATATATTCTCAAACTTCCTAGATCAAAACAACGGTTCTACTATAACTACCGAAAGAACTACGGAAACTAAAAACTAAGAGCGAAAGAACTTACTCGGAGCTAAGGCAGAATTTTTCCGAGCTTCTCTCTCTAGAACCTCTCTCTAGGATTCGGATTTGGTGTGAAGAATGAGAGCAAGAGAGCTTGCTATTTATAGGGAAAAATAGGGACAAGGTGGGAATTTCCACAAAAGTCTTCGGATCGGATTCCGTAGTTGGATCGCATTTTTGAGGACAAAACACTCTTGGCCATCCATGGTCAAGATCAAAATCTAAGAGCCCAAAAGTCAATGGATGAGTTGTCATCCATGATGGCTCTTGCTTTATGGCCTCCGCCCGATAAAGCTACCGACGGTGTCCGTTTCGCGCGATTTCGCGAAACTCAAAAATCCGGCGTGTAACTTTGAAGATCTTTCCATCCTCTTTCATATTATATATTTTGATCCTCCTTTTGATCATATCCAGGTATTCTCCGGTGCGTCGGAAGATATTCGGACAAACGCGTCCGGTTCTGAATCGCTTCCGATAGAACCAACTTCTGGACAATAATTCGCCGAATCGTAAAACGTCCGGTTGTTGCCTAACTTAATCTCGTGTTTAAAAAGACGCAATTGTTTCTATAGGTTCTCATTTTTCCTATCGACTCTACTCTATCCGATCAACTTTTCGTCTTATTTGAAATTAGGGTTTTCGGTTGCGGAAACAACGCACAGTAAATTCTTTCTTCGTGTAAAATTTCACTTGTTCTTAATTTGATCAGTCTGAAAAGACTTTTACCTTTGGTTTACCTGTAGAATTTATTTCTAACTTTTCCCTCGGTCCGCCTATAAGCCGACTTTTTTGCATTATATTATTATTTTATTCTAATTACCATTTTAATTATTTAAACAATTCTTTTTAATTAAAAATAACCATAATTTCGACCCCTCTTTTAAAAATTCAGATTTATTTATTTTTCTATAATTTTTTCCATTTTAAAAAATATAATATTTTTTACCAAAAATTCCCGTTTACCCCGCGTTCGTTAGGGCTTAATCGACCTAATTTCTTCGTTTAGTGATCTTTTTAGGATCAGGTTTCTTCATATATTTATCTTTACTAATTTACAGTATATTGTTATCTTACAAACTTCTATACTTGATATTGTCATTTTATATCCTATATAAAATATTAAAAATGTTTTCCCATCGATTACTTTATGGTTAAAATGCTTTTTAAACTTTTATTCATTTTATTTCCCCTGAAATAATTTATTAAATTCTCATAATTAGGGATAACACTTCCATATTTTTCTCATAATTTTTCATGATCTTTCAGTATTTATCATAATACTTTTAGACTCATTTTTTATCACCATTATTTCATTTTCGTCATTAATTCATCGATTTTTCGTAACTTTTTTAACAATTTAATCTATAATTATAACAATTTTCTATAACAGTTCTATCTCATGAATTTGCTTCATTAAAATATTCATTAATTTCCTTTCTCTCAGAAATTCCAGATTTGCTAAAATCCGGGTATTACAATCTTATTACCAGGTATCCGAGCAACAACTAATTCAAATCGAGGCTTTGTGGTCAAGATACCTTTTTCAAGGGTTTTTGTTTTAACAAGGTGGGATTCAAATTTAGTTTAGCCACTTTATAGTTTAATTTATCAACCACTAGGCTAAGCACCATTGGGTAAGACTTAAATACAATTGTTAACGTGATTTTGATAATCAACCAGATTTGACATACTCTTTTTAACCATAACTCACACCTATTGTACAATAGAGAAGGTTAAACTCATAACATCACACGTAAGCAAGATTTATGGGAGAAATTTGATGTCATTGGGCCACAAGACTCCAACAATCAATTTGACCAACTTGATCAAACATATTTTTCTCTCATAATTAGATTATTATTATTTTTGAATTTCTATATTGACATGAATATACTCAGTATTCTTTAAAATATCCTTTGCCATGCTTTTCATAATAGTCCCTTTTTTTTTACGTCAAGTCAATTTGCTTTGTCTTGAAGAAAAAAAAAATTGCTTTGTCCTCTACAAACCAATATATTCCACTTTAATTTTTTTCCCCCTTATTACAAAGGCAAGTTGAAGCTTGAGATAAGAAAACTAGGACTATGTGTTTGGATTCACAATAGAAGAGACAAAACGCACTATTGTTGCCGAAAAAGTCACTTTGATCCAAAATATATGTTTGAGATAGCATTGATACAATATGGCTTTTGAAGTAAAAGTGGCCTAAACACTTAAGCTTCTTTTAAGTGCTTCTGACGCCTTGCTGCAAATATTTTAGGGAAAGTTGTAAATAGTAGGGGTGAGCATGGGCAGGGTTGGGTAGGGCGAGACTCCTACCCGATGCCCGCCCGAATAATGAACGGGCTGCATTTTGCAGCTTGATGCCTAGCCCTGCTCGATAAAAGCCCTAATCATTTTTGGGCTGAGCAAGCATGGGCAGGGCAGGGTGGGCTTCCCCTGCCCAAGTAGTGACGCATGCCCTGCTCCATGAAGATTTTAGTTCATACTTTACAGAATTTCAAAGCTTTAGAGATACCTGAAGTATAATATAATATATTTTAAATAACATAGTATATATAGAATAATATTTATTTAAATATATTTAATTTTACAGGCGGGGCCAAATGGGCGGGACCCCCGCCGATGCCCGGCCCTGACCAGCTATTGGCCCAGCCCAAAACTGCCCAAATTTTTTTCGGGCCACTTTTAGGGCTGGGCAGGGAAATTTTTTACCGGGCTTGGGCGGGTGCACAAGGCATCTGGGCACCATGCTCACCCCTAGCAAATAGGTCACAATTAATAGACTTAATGGCAACCAAGTCTCTTGAAATCATCAAATTACAGTGAAGTCCCAAGCGACTTGGATGCTGTTAATTCCAAACATAAAAGTATACAATTTTGCCCCTTTGTTAGTAATGGCAAGTTTAGAGCAACCAGTGACAAGTTTAGAGCATCCAATGACAAATTACACGGCAAGAAGCAACTAAGAAAATATTAGTTCAAAAAGAAAATACAACTTACACATATTGTTCCTCTCTTGCATCATCTCTTATTGGTTATGTATGGTCATCTACATTCTGTCCTACAAACACATAATCATTTTCTCCATTGAATTTATTAAAATGTTTTACTCCTTTATCATCTAAAAGGTCCACAAAGGTTGTTGCATCAAAAGTCAGCGTGAATTTCATGAAAATTCTACTACTATTTTTTCTAATAGTTGATGCTATAATCGTTCTCAACTCCTCAAACGTTGTGACTCTCTTTATGGTTCTTTTTCCAATGCTACCCCCCACATATTGCTAGCTATATTATTTTTCATTTAAAAATGTCCCCCTATAAGCAAGAAACAATAATATTTGTTTTCTAGAAGTACTCATCATCTTTTCTATCACCCTTCAGAACAAAGTTGTTATTAACAACTTCATGAGCAACATTAACAACTTTAAAGCACTATATTGGCGACACATTTTGAAATCGCAAAACAGGGGTGATAAAAACATAAAGCTTCATCCTTTCCATTTATCCTTGTCTAAGCACATAAAACTAAAACACAATCAAATAGCACACAAAGTCTTTTGGGACTTCACCATAAATCGATGATTTCAAGGGACCTGGTTTCTATTAAGCTTGTTAATTGAGCCCTTGTTGCAATTTCCCCAATATTCTATTATTATAATTGGCTGCATTAATAAACCATGGCGCCTGCTCAGTTTGCCTTCCTTCTCTTTTTTCCCAACATCCTTTCCTTCCTCAAATAGTGTAGCAGTCTGGAATGAATAAATTATACCTTTATAAAATATACTTGGATCGTAAGTTTTAGTTTTTTTTTTATATTATAATTTTACATAATTATTTTTCTTAATTTGGAAATTAAAAAGTTTATTTATTTAATTATCAATACCATTTTACTATAAAAAGTAGGGAAAATGCAATTCAAAATCTGCAGAAATATTATAATCCAAATTAAGGCCTGCATTTTAAACAAATTCCTAATAAGGGCCAAGAGGCCTAATTAGGAATTTCAATTAAATTTGCATGATTTATAATTTATATACATTTTATTCACTAACTATATTTAATTTAGTATTTTAGTATTTTCAGTTTTTTCCCAATAACATGAAAAAAATTATTTTCTTATAATTATAAAAATTTTTTTTATTTTAATTTTTTTTAAAAATATCATTATATATATATGATTTAATAATATTCATGTCTTTTCATTTATTTTCCGCTCAAATAAAGTATAAATGAAAGAGGAATATATTGCATAGTCTAAATCAAAGTGGAATATATTGCCGAAGTTAGGGAGCTTTTCCTTCCAAATTTGGAGGCGGAATTATGACATACATGTAGACATCGGAATTACAAATGCAGAAAACAGAATTAGTTTACATGTCTTGACTATGCAACCCGAGATTATTGCGAGACTTGTGCTGAGACTTGCGGCGAGAAGCAAATTAAATTAATATAAATGTCACTTGCTGGTGACCTTCCTCTTTCTGACATATGTTTATATTAACTTTTGGAGATTATATCTTTAGAAAAATATTTTGAGTATACATATTTTTTGAAAAAAAAAAATGTGATTGATAAAATTGAAAGGGTTTAGATAGTTGTTATATATATGTGTGTGTATAGAATTTCTTTTTCATATATTAATAATTAAAAAGGACATAAGTTAAGCTCATATGAACCGTTGATTGCGAAGAGAAGCCAATCCGGACCATTGATTGAGAAGATAAAAAAATATCAAATGAGTGGTAACTTGATGATGCAACTCATTTTTCATCTTTTGAATTTAATTGGACAGATATTATTTAGATATTATGAGAGATGATGATAAAATAGACAATGAGACAAACCGGACCCAATTTACATAAGATACTAATTTTAATAGGTTAAGATTAGTCCTATTCCCAATAGTATTTTTGTTGGTGTCCTCTTTATGAAAGTATGTTTATATTAACTTTTGGATAACAGATCTTAAGAAAAATAATTTGTTGGAAAATAAATTATGTGAAAAAAATGTGATTGATAAAATTGAAAGTAATTAGATAGTAATTAGATAGTTGTTATATATATCAGAATCACTTTTAATGTAATAATTTATATAAGGTACTAATTTTAATTGGTTAAGATTCATCTCGTACCCTAAAGCATTATAGGTGTGTGAAGCATTTAAAGTATTTAATGTTCATTTAACACCTTAGAGTATTTTTCCAAGTGGATCTAGCTAGAACCTTAAAATATTTTGTAGTTCATTTAACAAAATTGCTTCACAAAATACTTAAAAGTGCTGGACAAGTCTGAAAAAAAATACTTCAAGGTGTTTGGTGAATTTTAACCCAAATTTTATTTATACCTTTTTTTTATATAATTAATAAATAAATAATACATTTACATGTCTAAGAGAAATTTATTATTTTTTTAAATTATTTAAAATGAAGCATTAAACACGACAAATAATTACGATATAAATATATCATAAACCAAGGCTTTAGTTATCATCAACCTTTATTTCGCTTTACATTTTAAAAGAAAGTTTGCATAATTTATTCATTAAATCAAAAATAAAAGCTACCTTAGTTAGAATTATTTTCATCTGTTATTTTAAGTTTTGTTAAATTTATTTGAGACCCCTACATTGATGATGCCACCTTGTTGCCTACATACCTAATACTCTTTTAAAATATCAAACCGATTTGATTTGACCAACTTTAACAATATATTTTACTCTCGCATCTAAAATCATATATATTCACCTAATATTTTACAGGGTTAAGTAGAAAATCTACCCTGAAAGCAAGGTTGTCAAACTCACAAATTTAAGCAAACTCGTGACAGTGACGTAAACTCGTATCGTGAACTCGAATCGTAAACTAGTAAGAGTTTACTTTTATTATTAAATAGGTATTACTAGTGTATAATTAAATAATTAAAATATAAAAATTACAACAATATGATTTAAATATATTTTAAATCCAAATAATTGAAATTAAATCCATCAACATTCATCATTTATCATATTTAATAAAGAAATTTCTATAAAATTTCTATATAAAGCCGCTGAGCATGATCAAACTAAAAAGTTTACACGAGTTTAAGAGTGAGTGAACACGGTTTTGTAAGCTAGAAACGTAAAAACGGTAAACTCGGTATATAAACTCGTGAGTTTAACTGAGTTTACAACTAGCTAGCACGGGTTTACCATTGACTTGACTCGTTTTTGTAAGCTAGTAGCGTAAAAACGGTAAACTCGGAGTGTCAACTCGCGAGTTTGACAACAATGCCTGAAAGTATACGGTCATGAGCAATTTTGCTTGGAAGTTTTTTTTGACTCAATGTTGTCCTAGAAGCTTAAAAACGTAGCAATCATGCCCTTTTCCGTTAAAAAACTAACATTAATCGTTAAAAAACTGACATTGAACATTAACTTTTTAACAAAAAAAAAAGAAGACAAATACACTTTCAAACTTAACCCTTTCTTATGTTATGGCCCAATACTTTAGGCTTGGACCTCATCCATCCGGGTGGATCAGGCGGGATCCTGCTATTTTCCATCGCCCATAAACCACCAAATACAAAAAGCTAGTCAATAAATCAAAGCCACAAAACCTTTCATCTTCGTCACCACCGTGTCTCGCCGTTTACTGGGAAATTTCTCAGCTGAAAATCCTTTTGGAGTCCTGAACTTCATTCCCCGCTCAGAATAATCCTTGATCCTGTGAGTAGTTTTAATATTCTCTTTCTCTTCCTCCTCTTCTTATCATTTCCTTTTCTAGAGATCCTCCTTGATTATTAGCTATAACAGATTAGTTGTAGTTAGGTCAGTCAGTTGTAACTATGGCACGTGGGTGTACACTACGTGGCGTCATCTATCTGATAAAGTCAATCAATTGCTTAACACTTGACTCACTGGTCCCGGTAATAATAAGATCATCCACATATATGATAAGATAGATATTATCAGCCTGTGTGATGATTCTTGTGCTGTTGCTCTTGCTGCTAATCCAGTGTTACATGCAAAATCCAAACATGTTGATACATTTTATTCGAGAAAAAGTTGCTGCAGGTATACTTCAAGTGGGTTATGTCCCCTCTATGAACAGGTGGCTGATGTGCTCACCAAGCCGCTTCCATATGAGATGTTTGACCATCTGCTCACACGCCTTAATGTTATCAGCAAAGAAAATAACATTAATTGTGTCTGGTTTGATCTTGAGGATGATGATTACTTCCTTGATGATGCTGTTGTCGGTTGTAATTTTTCATGGTTGTAGCAGTCTTGTTCTTACTGATTTTTTTTTTTTTTTCTGTTGATTATGAGTAACACCAGTGTAGTAGAGGGAAATATCAGTTGTAACAGATTAGTTGTAGTCAGGTACTCAGGTCAGTCAGTTGTGACTATGGCACGTGGGTGTGCACGTGTCGTCATCTATCTGATAGAGTTACACAGTGTAGCTCTATATATGCTGTGTTCTGTTTACATTTTAAGATGACTGAGGTCCAGAGCAAAACACTCGTCTTAACTCTCTCGTCTAAAGTTCTGGCATTGATCAGAATTTGACTAGCTTTTCTCATTCTCTTCTTTCTCTTTTAAATGTTTGTTTTGGATCAGACGTCGCGGTGGATCTAAAAGACCAGGCCCCACCAAAGGACCACCTCCTCAACATAACTTCACCACCATGAGCGCTAAGGCTAAGGCGACAAAACACAGTGACTTAATAACAATGGAGTAATCATATGAAACTACTAATGGTCATGTCAAGGGTAGCTAATTCAGCTAACTGTTGACATACGTACGGTTGTATTAATATTTAAGGATGTAATTTTAAAATGACAAGTTTAGAGCAACCAAGTGATAAGTTTGGAGCATCCAATGACAAATTACACGGCAAGAAGCGACTATAGAAAATATTAGTTCAAAAAGCAAATACAACTTACACATGTTGTTCCTATCTTGCATTATCTCTTATTGGTTGTGTATGGTCATCTATATTCTGACCTACATACACATAACCATTTTCTCTATTGAATTTATTAAAATCTTCTACTCCTTTATCATCTAAAAGGTCCACAAAGATTTTTGTATCAAAGGTCAGCCTGAATTTCATGAAGATTCTACTACTATCTTTTCTAATAGTTGATACTACAGTTGTTCTCAATTCCTCATACGTAGTGCCTCTCTTTATGATTCTTGTTCTAACGCTACCCCCACATATTGCAAATTATATTATTTTCCATTTAAAACTGTCCCCCTATATAAGAAAGAAACATAGTATATGTTTTCTCGATGTACTCACCATCTTTTCTATCATCACCAGCTTTTCTATCACCCTGCAGAACAAAGTTGTTATAACAACTTCATGAGCAATATTAACAACTTTAGCGCACTGTATTGACGACTCGTTTTGAAATCACATAACTAAAGCTAAGCTTCATCCATTTCCACTACTAGAAAAAGAAGAAATAGCGACGGAATTTGCTACGGAAAAAATTCGTAGCAATAGCAAAGGATATTGCGACGGAAGTTTACTTCCGTTGCAATAGCGACGGAAATTTCGACGGAAGTATAATTCCGTCGCAATAGCGACGGAAATTGCGACGGAAGTATAATTCCGTCGCTATAGCGACGGATATTGCGACGGAAGTATAATGCCGTCGCTATCGCGACGGATATTGCGACGGAATTAACTTCCGTCGCAATGAATTTGCGACGGATCTATAGATCCGTCGCAAATTTTGCGACGGGTCAACGATCCGTCGCAATGGGCGGCCAAAAATGGCCGCCATTTGTGAGCGAATTTCCGACGGCCCATAGATCCGTCCCAAATGTTGCGACGGATCAACTATTCGTCACAAATTTTGCGACGGATCAACGGTCCGTCGCAAAAAAGGGGGCAAAAAGGCCGCTTTTTTTTGGGGGTTGCGACGGATCAACGGTCCGTCGCAAAAAAGCGGCCAAAAAGGCCGCCTTTTTTTGGGGGGTTGCAACGGATCTCGGATCCATCGCAAAAAGGCGGCAAAAAGGCCGCCTTTTTTTGGGGGTTGCGACGGATCTGGATCGATCGCGGCCGCCCTTTTTTAGTTTGACTGCGACGGATCCCGGATCCGTCGCAAATCCATGCGACGGATAAAAGGCGGGGGTGCGACGGATCCGGATCCGTCGCAAATCCATGCGACGGATCGGGAATCCGTCGCGGGGTCCGCGACGGATCCGGGATCCGTCGCGGGTGTGCGGTTAAAGCCGCAACATTCGGTCCCCCCCATTCGCGATTTCGTAACCCTCCGGCCCCCTCCCCCCAACTCCGGCGACTCTCCCCTCCCCGGCGACTCTCCCTCCTCCCTCCCTCATCTCGCGCCTCTCCCCTCCCCCACACCCGACCCCCCCCCCCGCCCCCCCCCCGCCCCGACCCCCCCCCCCCCCCCCGCCCCGACCCCCCCCCCCCCCCCCCCGCCCCCCCCCCCCACCCCCCGCCCCGCCCCCCCTCCCCCTCCCTCCTCCCGGCCCCCTCCCCCCCCCCCCCGTCCCGACCCCCTCCCCCCCCCCCTCCCTCACCGGAGCTCCTCCTCTCCATCTCGTCCGATTTTTTTGGTATGTAAGTTTTTTTTTTTTTTTGTATTTTTTTTTCCCTTTTTGCAGTTTTTTTTTTAAATTTTCATTGTTTTGCAGGTTACAAACATATCCTAGCACTAAGATCTTCAGAAGGGAAATTATCAAACAAATCTTAGCATTTCTGATTTTACAGGT
The DNA here is from genome assembly GCA_019022615.1 of Acacia melanoxylon. Lineage (NCBI taxonomy): Eukaryota > Viridiplantae > Streptophyta > Magnoliopsida > Fabales > Fabaceae > Acacia > Acacia melanoxylon. The sequence goes on along the minus strand of JAFJYJ010000020.1, from coordinate 8,215,093 downwards.
TAGCTTGAAGTATATTTTTTTTATCACAATTTGATATTTATGTTATGTTTGATTAGCTGGAATATTAAAAATATGTATGTTAGTCGAAGATTATCGAGTACACGAGTTTAAATCGTTTTTTTTTTTTGAAATAAGATAAATTTTAAAAGTAATTTTTTCAGATTTGTAACACAGTTAAGAAACGTATAGAATTTTGTTATGTAAAGTATTTTTATCTAGCACTTTTTAGGAATTTAGAAATTCCAATTCGATTTTGGTGTGATAAAATTAAGATTTTGTATTAGATGATATTGATACATAAATATTTAAATAGGATGATGTTGAAACTAGAAAAGTGAAGTGTTTGGAAATAAAATTTAGGGATAACACAATTAATTAATTAATGTCAACGAGGATGAGGAAGGTGTGACATTGAAGAATAATCACATTTGTATGTTTTATAAAAATTAGTAGAATAAATTTTTTATTTAAATTTTTTATTTCAATCTATGTTTAACAAGTTATACAATAAATTTGATTAAATGTTATGTAATTCCTTTGATCTAGCCCATATATGTTAGAAACTCCAAAATACTTAGTATTCTATTCTTTGTTTGCCCCTCCACATGCATGTCCCCATGTTTACGGTGTGCTATCCTCATTCTCTCGTTTGCTTCTTTGGAATATGTTCTTTGTTCAATGCATGTGTTTGTTTTTCAATTTCTTGATTAAGTGGCAATTGGTAGGCATAAGAGGCGACTTTTATATATATATATATTTGTGGTATGTTGAGAAGTTAATTAGGGTAGTAACTGAACTAGCTAGGAAGTATGGAAGGCAGCCATGATAGAAGTTGGATGTACAATCGTCTAACCGATAGAAAGAGAACTAACACAAGCATTCTTGGCGGGTTTGGAAAAGTTCATCCAATTTGCTTTGGCGAATTCAAATAATTCAAGAAGGGAGATCGGTGTCCGTGTGCCAAATGTAATTGTTTAAGATTTACGACGCGACAAGGTCGAATTCATTTGTGTCAAAAGGGATTCATTAGAGATTATGAATGTTGGGAATTTCATGGCGAAGTCCGACCGAGACACCGAGTGGTTATTACAGGGACAGTAGTCATCGAGAAAACCTTAATCAATATGAGCGTTGGTTATGGATGCCGCGGGACCGTCGATCGGCCAATATTTTGATCCCGTTACTCATGCCGAACCGTCATACATGGGAGAGGAGACCGGTACCCATCCTCAACCATCAAACATGGGTGAGGATCCTCATCCGAAGCCGCTAGGTTCTATAAAATGCTTCAAGAAGCACATCGTCCATTATGGGAAGGTTGCGAACACTTTGAAAATAGTGAATATTCATCGCTATCGGCTACCCTAGCAACACTAAGCTTGAAGACCGATCACCATATGAGCGAGAGGAATTACAACGAAATGATGCAGATCATGAGTAAGGTTGTTCCCAAAGACAATAATTTGCCGAAGGACTTTTACCAAGCAAAAAAAAAGGTGAAAGAGCTTGGGCTTGGATGTGAAAAAATCCATTGCTGCCCCAGAGGATGTATGTTGTATTACAAGGATGACGCTGAGCTGACCAATTGCAAATTTTGTGGAGATGACAGATATAAAGTTGTGGGGAAAGGAAGGAAAAACACCCGTCATGCAATAAGCAAGATGTGGTACTTTCCTCCGTGCCCGGACTTACGAGATTGTATGCATCCGAACAAACAATTGCTCACGATGAGATGGCACCGGAGCATCGTAGGGATGAAAAATTTGTGACGCATCCATCGATGCCGAAGCTTGGCGTAAATTTGACGAGGCGAATCCTTTCTTTGCTATGGATCCCCGTAATGTTCGTCTTGGTCTATGTTCGGATGGGTTCGCTCCTTTCAACAATACGGGCAGGAATTATTCCTGTTGGCTAGTCATTGTGACTCCGTACAACCTCCCACCTTCTATGTGCATGAGAAGAGAGTTTTTCTTCCTTAACGCGTTAATCCCTGGGCCGTCGAACCCAAAAAAGAAGATAGATGTGTACCTCAGGCCTTTGATTTGTGTTAGTTCTTTGTTTATGACGATATGTTATACTACATACTTTGTAAGTACTTTTGTCATATTAACCAAATATCTTTCTTTTTTTATATTTTTTGACATTATGTCTATAAGTGTTCGTAGATGGAGCATCAAGGAGGACGTTCGGGTAGTGGACGTGGCGGTGGTCGATCCCGACCCCGTACTATAAGAGGGGTAGGACGACGCCAACCGCCCATATGGAGGCGAGGGCTCGGCCCGGAGGTGCCATTTGCTATTTGATTTTTCGTCGTCCCCGTCTGGATATTTGTCATCTTCACCATCACTTTATACATCGTCGTCACCGGCGGCTAACTCCCCGATTCACGGCAAAGGGGACAACGGTTTTACTTTACCCTTTCGATTGATTTACATATGTTTAGTTTCTTGAAACCATCTATGTACAAAAATCTTCAATATTTCACATTTCTTCCTTAGCACACTTCGTCGCCTCGAGCCACGTCGGGGAAGCGTGTAGTTCCTCCGATACACCTATCCGGGGCTCAAGAGATCCCGAGACAAAGGTTTCTTTGGATATGCACTAAAGGCAACGAGTAAGTCATGCGAAGTTACCCGTAATGTTACAATTCTCTTTTGAGATTGGTTTGTATGCTAATATTTGCATGATAATCTCTCGTTTTCAGATTTGTGCACGATAATCCGGTGGCGACTTTCATGTCGACCCAAATATTCCGTAACTACACTCAAGCTTGGACCGCGTGGATGGAGATTCCTACGGAGCAATGAGATATGTGGTTCTTGGTAGTTATTTGTTTTATGCGTGTTAATTAAGTACTTTTAAAATTTGGAGCACTAATTGTTCGTTATTGATTTTCGGGAAAAGCATATGACATTGCCGAGCATCATGAAAATCTGAAAAAGCTTTTAACCACAAGGGCAAGCGTCTTTGTGCGTCGAAAGCTCTATTCATTGAGAAGGTCGAGAGGCAAGACATTGGCTTCCACAGACACTAAAGATGAATTATTTGGCACTTGGGAAAACAATGAAAAGTTTAAGGCCATAAGTGCGAAAAATAAGGAAAATAGGGCCAAAATGGCGGACCGTCATATCTTTGCCGGGGCTCCATATCCATTACGAGCATCGACGCAAAGTTGTAAGTACACGTTATTTTCTATTTACGTATTGAATATTTTGTACTTTGAAGTAATTAATTAAGGTCATCATTTGCGTTTGCGGGAAGAGTCTGGGGGAAGCTCCACTGGATCGGTTGAGTGGGTTACCTTTCGCCGGACCCATTCCCGACGGTCGAAGGGAGTGAGAGGCAATGGATTAACCCAAGGGCGAAACAAATAGCGGTGAGACATTTATTGCCTTTATTACTTGTTTTATGCACGTTATTTTCTTATTTGTTATGTATTTGTTTGCTTGTAGGAAAACTTTGAGAGGCATGTCGCGGAGAGAGCCTTGCGGCGTGAGATCGACCCCTCATCCTCTATATCCGATAACGAGAGTCTCTTCTTTGAGGCTACCGGCGGATTTGACAAGAAAGGGAGGGTCTTTGGATACGGTGAGTCTCGCGGCCGATCGAAGCAATCAAAGCGCCTTTCATCCGGCACCGCAGGGTTCCTTTAGGTAAACATAATACATTTGATATTGATAATTTTCATTCTCTTGTCCATTCAAATGAAGTACAAATAATAAATGTACTAATCAATTTTGTAGATGAGTGAAGAAGATGAAGTCGTTGGTGGAGGAGAAAGCAACACGAGATGACCCAGAACGAGAGATGATGAACCAAATGCCGACTCGGGAAACGAGAGATGATGAGGCGAAATGCTTATGGAACAAGAACGAGATGAAGCGGCGTTAACGGCGAGAACGGGAGATGATGAGATAGGAGATGAATCGGCGGGCGGAGATGAAGGAGATGCGGCTTCAAATGATGTCCCTTCGAAAGACGAGGTTTCGGTCCGGCCGACTCACAGTGATGATGACCATGCCGGTGATGATGATGATCACAATCTTTGCTTTTTAGCCTACTTTTTTGTATTTGTTTGTTGCTACGGATTATATATATATATATATATATTGTGTTTTCACTATGTAAACTCTTTTTTATCGTTAATATATTCATGGTACATTATTTTACTATTTGTATTCAATTTTTCTATTAAAATTTTTTAAAAATATAAATAAAAAAATAAAAATTTGCTACTAGTAAAATAATTCAAAAATTTGCTACGGAAAATAAATCCGTAGCAAATTGGAACTTGCTACGGAAAAAAATCCGTAGCAAATTTCTGAATTTTTGAAATTTGCTACGGATTTTAAATCCGTAGAAAAATTTCAAATGTGCTATGGATTGTTTCCGTAGCAAATTGCTACGGAAAAAATCCGTAGCAAATTTGCTACGGATTATATAATCCGTAGCAATTGCTACGGATTATGAAATCCGTAGCAATTTGCTACGGATTTTACAATCCGAGCAATTTGCTACGGATTTTACAATCCGCAAAATCCGTCACAATTGCGACGCCATATTTTGCTACGGACAAAATCCGTAGCAAAATCCGTAGCAAAAACGTTTTGCTACGGATTTGTGGGTTTTTGCTACGGATTTTTTCCGTAGCAAAATCTGAAATTTCTAGTAGTGTTCATTTATCCTTGTCTAAGTACATAAAACTAAAACACAATCTCCGCAATAGAAGTTCATATCCCTGTTAGATTAGGCTATTACCCAAGAGGGGGGGTGAATTGGGTGTTTGATAAAAACTTTGGAACTTTTAAAATATTTTCGTAACTTATTGAAAGTAGTTTGTATGACTGTAATGATTTATAAAACAATAAGCAATCATTCAAACATGTATGTTGGGAATATAAGAGATTAAGGAGGAAGAGAATATACAAATTGATATTTATACTAGTTCGACCTAATCCTTGACCTATGTCCAATCCCCAAGCTTCACTTGAGATTTTCAATCCACTATCATCTTGTTTAATCCGGGCACAAGAGAAGCCTTTACAATCCCACAAGTTCACACAGGCACTTGTGAAGCTGAATCACACTGAGATACTTCCTCTTACACACCGTAAGGTTACAATCTGTTTCCCACTCAAGATCACTCAATCTTGAGTAACTCTCAAATGATAAGATGATTACAATGAATCTTCTCTCTCACAGAAGTGAATGAATAAACAATGAAGTACAATACAAATTATTTCACTCTCTATGATGAACTATATAAGCATTGAGAACAGAGTGTGTATGAGATAAACATTGGATTCAGAAATTTGGCATTTCGACAGTGCAAGCTCTTCTCCAACCTCTTCTATCTTGAATGCTTCTCCTTTTATAGTTAGTTTCAATTTATGACCGTTGAGCAATTCCTCCAATTTAGAATATGACCGTTGGAATAAATATAGTTGTTGATGCTTCTGACGTAATCATCTGCTTTTTGTAATATGATGTTAATCCTTCATATAATCATCTGAAACTCATTATCAAACTGATTAAACATAGTTAGGAATAGTAATGAGTGATGATAAGGATTAATGAAATCACAAACAACGATTTTGGATTTTCGAGCATGGTGATTTTCTGAAGCATAGATGTTAACTCGAGTTATCATTAATTGGCCTCGAGTTAAGAGGTTGTTGCTTTACTCCAGATTGCTTTCTATCTCATCTTGACTCGAGTTGATATTAATGTTGCCTTGAGTGTTGACAAAGACTCGAGGATGCATTTTTTAGGCTCGAGTTAGTTCTTCACATTTGTGCTTTATCAAGTTGCTTTGGCTCAAGTCTTCACTTATTGACTCGAGTCAAAAACTGCTCTCCATTCTTCAATCTCTCGGGTTGGCCATTGACTCGAGGTGCGCTTGTTGGCTCGAGGTAAAACCTCTCTAAAAATGTCTAACTTTCTGTCTAACTTCCACTCGAGTTAGACAAGCCTTGACCCGAGGTAAGAGCTCATCAAAATTGGTTGCTTCCAAATTCTATGAAACACTTGTTGAGTCTAGATTCATATAGAATTGGTTTCACTTCATTTGGTTGTGTATAGTGTGAGCTATATCCAGAAAACCGAGTCTATGCTGAAATGAATCCAAACTTTTGAGTGTCCACTTTTGAAGACTATAACTCCCTGGTCTGAACTCCTTTTTGGTTGGTTCAAATCTTTATGGAACTCATTTTGAGTCTACTTTCATATGCCACCGATTTTAGCTCAATTGGATTTGTAGTTTGTGAGATACACCCAAAATACCGAAGCTTGGTCTGCTATGTGGCGTGAATTGATGTGCCAAATTGTGAAATTCATAGCTCCTTCATCTGAACTCCTTTGTGCTTGAATTTTATATCCAAATGACACATTGGGAGTCTAGTTTCATATAAAATTGGTTTCTCCTTAATCCGATCTCTGATTTGGGAGATATCATCGAATTACCAAACATCGCCCAAGCTGAACATGAAACAGAGTAGAACAGAGTTGCTGAAAACACACCTAACTTGAGTGAACCGAAGCCTAACTCGAGTTAACTCGTTCCAGAGAGCAAAAATAGCTTGAAAATCACTATTGACTCGAGTAAAAAAAAATGATTGACTCGAGTTTAGACCCTAACTCGAGTCTATGATTTCTTGGCTCGAGTCAAACCCTATCAGATGCACAAAACACTGTAGAAAAATGTTCTAACTCGAGTTTAGACCCCTTGACTCAAGTTAGTTCATCCTGAAGCTTGATTTTGCTTATCCTAACTCTGATTTGAGCCATTCCAACTTCTATTTAATCATGGAGACTTCTAGAATCAATCTAAGAACTTCTAATGATTTCCTCATTCCATTCAGCAAGTTCTTCTTCTCTTGATCATTCTCCATAACTCAACTCTTTCTTTCTTCTCTTCCCTTGATCATTCTTCATAAACCAACTATTTCTTTCTTCTCTTCTCTTAATCATTCTTTATTATTTGACTTCACATCTTCTTTGATTCTACATTAAATATAAGAATTAGTCAATGTATATTATATAATCTTTTTTTTTTTTTTGCTCTTAATAATGACAATTATATAAGACATCATCAAAACTAATCATATCTAACAATCCCCTCACATATTCAATGGAACAACAACATAAATCATAAAAGCAACATACAATTAACAATTATTGGATGCTCTAAACTTGTCATTGGTTTCTTTAAACTTGTCATTGGTTGCTCTAAACTTGTCATTACTAACAAAGGGGCAAACTTGTACCTTTCATGCCTGGAATTAATAGCACACTGGTGCCTTGAGACTTCACTGCCATTTGATATTAAGTCTGTTAATTGAGACCTTGTTGCAATTTTCCCAATAGTCTATTATTATTGGCTGCATAAATAAACCATGGCGCCTGCACAATTTGCGTTCCTTCTCTTTTTTCCCAATATCCTTCCTTCCTCAAATGGTGTAGCACTCAGGAATGAATAAATTATACCTTTATAAAATATATTTGGATCGTAAGTTTAAAATTTTATTTTAATATTTTTTACATAATTAGTTTTCTTAATGTGGAAATTACAAAGTTTTTTTTTTAAATTATCAATACTATTTTACTATAAAAGGTATGTAAAATCATATTCAAATTCTGCAGAACTGTTATAATCCTAAATAAGACCTGCATTTTGAAAAAAATTACTAATAAGGCCAAGAGGCCTAATTAGGAATTTCAACTACATTTGCATGATTTATAATTTATATAAATTTTATTCATTAAATATATTTAATTTAGTATTTTCAGTTTTTTTCCCAATAATAAGCAGAAAACTTTATTTTTTTATAATTTTTTTTTGTTTTAAAATTATCATAACACACACACATATATATATATGCTTTAATAATATTCATGTTGTTTCATTTATTTTCCACTCAAACTTACTTTTCAAATAATCATCCAAACAAATATTAGTTTGAAAAAAAAAACTACTTTTGTTTTCATCAATCCAAATATAAATCTTATTACACTACTTAAATTCTACACAAACTTAAGTTTCTAAAAATCAAATTTTAAAACAAAAAGTTACTTCTACTACCGTTAATCTAAACACACTATGACCATGTTGCTTGGAAAAAACAAAACAAGTTCTATGCAACCCTGCGTTTCATCTATTACTAGAAGTGTCTCAAAAGAATCGTGATGCCCTCTCTCTTGTTAGGAAGCTAGTCGGCACATCCGATGTCTACATGTATGTCATAATTCCGCTTCACAATTTTGAAGGAAGATCTAGCTCCCTAACTTCGGCAATATATTCCACTTTCATTTAGACTTTAATGAGTACATGTCTAAGACAGAGATATTTTATATGCAGAAAACAGAATTAGTTTACGTGTCTTGACTATGCAAACCCGAGATTATTGCGAGACTTGTGCAGAGCCTTCCGGCGAGAAGCGAATTAAATTAATATAAATGTCACTTGCTGGTGACCTTCCTCTTTCTGACAATGACAATATGTTTATAATAACTTTTTGGAGATTACATCTTAAGAAAAATAATTTGTTGCAAACAGATTTTGAGGATAACATATTTTGTGAAAAAAAAAAAGTGATTGATAAAATTGAAAGTGTTTAGATAGTTGTTATATGTATGTGTATATCATAATTGCTCTTTTTTTTTTTTTGGTTACACACCTTCTGGCCTTGCCCTCTCGAGTAGTGGGTAGTGTGGTCATTTAGTTTAATTCCATTTCTCAGGTTAATTATGTCTTGCATCAGAGTTTAAGCAGCAGAGCACACACCGATTTGGACAAGGTATACTGATAAAATAAAAATACGGAAAGATAAACTTTTCCCCGGAGGGATTAATATACAATCATCCAGATAATGGTGCCTGACAGGCCAAAATAATATACTACAGTCATCCGAAAATCAAAATAAATATTCAAAAAGGAACTCCATCCTCCTTCATCATAAATACATTAATCCCACTCCGCCGTCTTACCTCGGTCTCCCAACTCAAACCTAAATGAAATGCCTGAGGCCTTAAAAGGGGCTGGATTCAAAATTTGAATCCCAGAGTAACCATTAATCTCATATAAAATGTAAAAATAATACATGTAAGAAAAACCATAAATAAACAAATACCACAAAACATTCAGTATCAAGGCACACAACCAAATCCGGAACTAGCAGTCCTAATAGCACACAACACAGATTGCAGTGGTCCTAATAGCAAACAACACAGATTGAAGTGGTCCTAATAGCACACAACACAGACCACCGGGCACAGCACACAGCAAAGCCCTTAATGCACACAACATATTCAGGTTCCATAGTGCTTGGAAATACATGATAACTAAATGTATGCTATATACATGGTAAAATATACATACAAAAATCACATAGAGTATATGAAGATTAAGGTTACTACCTGGCAATCGACTACAGCTAAAAATAACCTTCCCGGTGCAAAATACCACAATTAGCCCTAAAAGAATAAAATATAATTATAATTAAATCTACCTCAATAAATATATCCTTTGATAATCTAAAATAAGCTTAATCCATGTGTCCACATGTTCACAAGATCCCTTTTCTTGAAGAAAAATCATGTCATTTTTTGTCATAATTCTTCTAGGTAGCTAGGCGTACTTGTGCTATCTTATCATCACTTTTTTTTCTTCCCCTTGCAAAACCGTGCGTGAGAGAGAGAGAGAGAGAGAGAGAGAGTTGGTGAGATTTCGTCTTTTTCCTTTGCTCTTACATGCTTCTTTATGGTGTACTTGCATGATATGATAGCTTTTCTTTTCTTTCCTTCTCTTTCTTTGCCATATTTTGAATTTTAAGGAGGAAAATGATATTATTAGTCATTTCTATATCTAACCTAATGTCCTTTGGTACTTACCCCAAAAATAGCCATCATTCTCATATAGGTACTAGGTAGATGACTTGTTACCCTAAGTATACATTTTTTTTTCAAGAGCAAATTTTTTGGTTCCCTCCATCCCTTCAATTTCGAATTGGGCCTTCTTTTGGGCTTTAAAAAATTACCATTCTCATTTAACCCATTAGCCCATAATTCTTGGTCAAGTCCACGACACATTCTTGGGCATTTTTGGAGTTTTATGCACTTTCCCCTATTTCTTCCCTCATGCATTTTGCCCAAGGGTAAAAAGGGAAAATAAAATATGTTTTGACTTCCATTATCATTTCCTCGTTAGAGTTGTCACTAACCACAATCATTTAATTACACATAAATAAATGATTTCACATGCTCATCTTATTTTGATTATTTCATGCAAATAAATATTTATTATTAGCACATGACTTCAAGAAAATTCATGTATGCAAATAACTCCACATCAATGCATATGAAAATTGGGGATGTTACATTTCTTCCCCCGTAAAAATAATGTGTCCTCGAAATTGCTTATACGTACCTCATACTTCTGGACATAAACTCTAGATATATATTGTTTCTGCATAGCCTCAACTATCTCCCACATAGCTTCTCTGGGAGATAATTTCCTCCAGACCACTTTTACAAACGGAATCTTTTACACCTGAGCTGCTTCTCTTGGTGATCAACGATTCGCTCTGGCTCGACTGTAATAGTATGATCCTCGGGTAAGTGTCTTATTTGCCATGGAAGTTTTCGCTTAGGAGCACTAAGTGGACGAAAGTTTTTTTGGACCAAAATTGCCACGGAAGTTCACAAAACGTAGCAATTTGAACTTTCGTGGCAATTTTGCCCCTTTGTTAATTTTGACCATTAAGTTTAACTGAGTGCACACGTGGCATGCCACCTCATCAATCAAATAAGAGCTAAGTATCATTTTTGCCCTGAAAGTTTTCGTTGAGAAGCAATTTTGCCCCGAAAGTTTACAAAACGTAGCAATTTTTCCCTTCTGTCTCCCAATATCAAATAAGTTTGACAATTAAATTAGTCAAAGAACACACATGTCATGCCTTGAAAAAGTCGAACTTGGCTTGAGAAGTTGAGCTCAAATTTTACGACAACGATAAATGAATTGTCCCAAAAATTAGTTCAATAAGACAACGAGAAATGAATATTTTGCGACAACGAGAAATGAATTGTCCCAAAAATTTTCATCCATATAGAGCTTCATAAGGAGCCATCCGGATACTAGCATAATAGCTATTATTATAGGGCAATTCGGTGAGAGGTAAATATCAATCCCAATCTCCTTTAAAATCTAAGACACAAGCTCGCAACGTGATTATACACTACTCTCTTTTATCTTGTACCCAGGTGTAGTGCTTAATTTCACAGGAACAACTGTCCATCTCTACAGCGCTTGGTTACGCAGATCCCACTGCCTGATTCGTTTTGCCACTTGGCTTATCATATTCTAGCCTTTAGCTCATTCTATTACCATCACGCTGAATATTAAAGTCTTACTACTTAAAGATTTCTCGCCAGTCTATAGACATCTCAAATATCACCTAGTATAGATTGAATATTTTGCAAGTCTCACAGCATTCTCTGGACATACTAGTCCAAAATCATCACGCCAATCAATATTCCACATAATACTAAGCATCACAGCACTTACAGCCCAAGGACTCCGCCCATGCAAACTTGCACACCAGGTCTTACAGCCTAGAGCCATTGCTCATCTACTTCGTCTGAGCTTCCTCAATTTTAAGCTTTCAAACCATTTTCCTCTTGCTTAGCACGATAGCTGGCAAATACTGTCAGATTTGACCAATTCAGATTTGCAGACCATTCTATTAGTTTTTGTTTCAGTATTAATACTATCACCAATTGCACCGTTTTTTGTTTCAACACAAAAGCGACGACAATCATGTCACCACTTACTATGTTGTCTCATACTCAACATTTTGAATTTTCACATATTCAAAAATCCCTGTGGTCGCAGTACATTTTCATATTTACATAAAACAATATTTTTCACATTTTCAAACTCAATTTTTGCCGGCTCAAATTTCAAGAAAACAATTCATTGCCGGACTATTTTTAGAAATCATTTACTACCGGCACACTTAATGAGCGGGATTATTCATTTCACAAAATTCAATAACTGAGAGGCACACGTCACCATTTCCCCATACCTCACTAGGACATATCCCAATCTTTTCATACAAAATATCAAAGTGACAACGCGCCTATCGGCCTATGTGGGAGAATTTTCGTCCCCCTCATAAAGGACCCAGTGTCCACATTGACACATCTAATAAAGGCTCTCCACCGCTTTCCCAGCCAAGTCAGTCCATAATCACCGCCACCATTGTGCACTGCTTTCCCAGCTAGCCAGTTTGTAATCACAGCTAGTGTCGGCCCAACATGGTGAAATACGCACCCCATCCAAGGCAGAACTACTCAGATTGGGAATATTAACCTTTGGTGCGAGTGTCAACCTCTCAAAAACTAATTCCCTCAAAAGAACTTTCAACAATGGCCAGCGATTTTAAAACATTAAAAAAAACCATCTGGCAAGATCCAGCAAACTGAGTATATCTACAACAGTTTTGGCCTCTTCCAGTTCTGTACTGCTTCCACCACTACACGATTCACAATTCAATTTCAAACATGATTCATAATTCAATTTCAAATCCGGGTTCCATAAAGACCCTATCCCTAAGACAACATAGTTCAAAAACAACCACTTCAAATTGGTTTCAAATTCATAAAAACATTTCATTCAAACTTCAATTCAGGAAAAATTCAATTTCAAAAATTCTCAATATAGCAGGTGCATTGGAAAAATCAAAATTCAATTCTCAAGCATATTAGGAACCAGACAACTGATATAGAAGGTCATCAACTCCAAATACATCTCAAGCTCTAACTCTTGCTACTTGAGCCGTTCATGGGACACACAGTCCATTATATTCCATCTCTCTGGCCATTCCAAGACAATGCTTGAAATTCTCAAGTTTCACAACATCTTTGGGACACTGACTGGTGTCCAGGGTCAAAAAGTCGTGGATTTTTGCCAGCCTATGGACACACTAGTCCCATAGGACTTAGGGCCTCTTATTGAGTACATAACAAGTTCAATGACCTTAGATCATACCAATTTAGTAGGTCTCCTTACCCACTGTATATCCATACCTCAATTTCACTCCAATAATAGTACACATAGTACTAGAGCACCCCATGGCAATACATTACATCATATAAACCTCATCTGGGGTCGTTGTGTATATAAACTTCTGATAATAATCAACTCCAAGCATAGTCTCAGATTCAGTTTTTCCCTATTGGGTATTCAACCCACATCTCAGGGCTCATTAGCCACTATCATATCTACAACTATCGATCCTAATCATGAGACCAAAACCTGTAGTCACTAAGGTTCTAGCTACTCCTTGATTCCACCAAGGAACAAACTATTACTCATTCTTTATAAGGGAAAAATCATGAGATTAAAATCATTCCCTATTAGCTAGTAACCTCCAAATACCTCATACACACGGGTTCTATACTCTAGTGTCTCAATGCATTCAAATCAATCAAATGCCTAAGGAATCTCTCGTTATCAAATCAGATTCTTAGGTTAATTAACCTAATACAGAAATCTCGACCATACCCCATAAACATGCTACAATCGTAATGAGTCATAGCTTACAACATTCAGGCACTATCCTTAAATAACCCAAAACAACAATAATTGTTAGATTCACAATTCAACTCCTAGATCCTCAAATATTAGTTGGGCTAAGAAATCATATTGCCTCAACAATACCCAATATACAAACTAGGATCATAATTCATATTCCTAGTCTAAACCTCGAAACATTCAAATAACATCAACACTAATCACGAGATTTTAATTTCCTCTCAGACCTCAATATCACAAGGGCATATTCTAATATCATCATTTTTTTCTTCTCAAAGTCAATCATCAATCCTCAATCATACCCAAGCATGCTGACAATTCAGCATCTATCAATATTCACCGGATTTCTATTCTCATGTATTGGAACCTTAGTGTAACCTCATTCACATTTTGACCTAGGCACTATTCCAACTTAGATCAGATCCAAGTCTAGTCTTAATCATGTCCTTATTCAATCTAACATCCTCATAGCATCTCTAAGGATCACCATAAGTCATACCTCAAAGTATTAAGGCCTTAAACCAAGGAATCTCAAATTCCTATAATACTTCCCAGGAGGTCACCTATTTCGAGATTTCTTTTTGTCTAAACACGCTTAACCTCAAAGTCTTGCTAGGATCTGGGGATCTAAATCATATACTGACTGAATTATCAAAGTCCCTAGGATTAATAACAGGATCTGCCTTCTGTGCCATCCCATCTATTTCTAGAGCCTCAACTCACGAAACCAGAACCCTGTTCCTCTTGCCATTATAAGATTTGGCTTGATAATAACAAAAGAAATAAATATCATCTCCACTAAACAATATAAAATTATAAACCATTAACATAAAACAATAGGTAAACATACTAATATTTCACATATGCTATTTTACAACATACTAATACTTCAAAATATTTAAATATCAACAGTTCGCATATTGTCATTACATGATCAAACTACCATACTACCTTCTGCTAGGTTATCATAATATACTGCCTAATACTTTGCAACGTCTTCCTTCTTCTTCCTTTTGTCTTCTACTTCCAAGTGGTTTCACATGTAGGTGTAAACACTCAATTGCAATAGTGCCATGATACTAGAGAAATTAGGGGCCAGATTGAAGTCGATAATCCCATTTGCCATATTTACCCAGAAAGGGGTTCTAGGCATACGGTACAAGATAGTGTTCCTCCAAGTCTCAAAGGAAAAATTGAATCCTCTATCAAACCTCTGCACATATAGCCTATTCATCCTAGTAAGAAAACAGAGATACTGATTTAACTCAGTTGGTACGTCCATGCCTGCCATATCGAACTCAACTTGGATCACGTCCGCCAACCTCTTATTAGGCTTCATGTTATGCCTAAAGCAAGGTATAGTGTGATCTAAGTGATCCCCCGATTCTGCCTCATCAATTTCAAGGTCTATAAAATGCTCCAGAAAAACCCCCGACTGCTCCATATCACCTATTGATGAATGATCTGAGTCATTCCCAACTCCAGACCCAAGGGAAAACACACGGCGCCTCCTAACTATAGCTCTAAGGGCTCTTACATGATTGTCTCCCATCTTTTCCTAACCCATTAAAACAAATTTATATCAGTTCCTCACCTTATTACCAATTTTTACCAGTATTGTCCAAACCATGCTCTGATACCACAATTATTACACACCTTCTGGCCTCGCCCTCTCTAGTGGCGGGTAGTATGGTCCTTTAGTTTAATTCAATTTTAATTCCATTTCTCAGGTTAATTACGTCATGCATCAGAGTTTAAGCAACAGAGCACACACTGGTTTGAACAAGGTATATTGATAAAAGAGTAAATACCCTTTTGGGTCCCTGGAAAAAAAAGGACCACATTTTGGTCCCTCACACAAAGAAATGCCCTTTTAGTCCCTGAAAATGACGAATAAGGGTCGATTTGTGAACGTTTTGGTCCCTCAAAAATTTCCAAAAAAACCCTTTTTAGTCCATAAAAAAGTCCCATTTTAGTCCCTAGGGACGAAAATGGGGTCCGTGTTTTTTGTCAGGGACCCAAAAGGGTATTTACTCTTGATAAAGTAAAAATACGGAAAGCTAAATTTTTCCCCGGAGGGATTAATATACAATTATCCGGATAATGGTGCCTGACAAGCCAAAATAATATACTACAGTCATCAGGAAATCAAAATAAACATTCAAAAAGGAACTCCATCCTCCTTCATCATAAATACCATAATCCCGCTCCGCCGTCTTACCTCGGTCTCCCAGCTCAAACCTAAATGAACTGCCTGAGGCCTTAAAAGGGGCTGGGATTCAAAGTTTAAATCTCAGAGTAACCGTTAATCTCATATAAAATGTATAAATAATGCATGTAAGAAAAACCATAAATAAACAAATACCACATAACATTCAGTATTAAGGCACAAAGCCAAATCCGGAACTAGTAGTCCTAATAGCACACAGAACAGACTGCAGTGGTCCTAATAGCACACAACACAGACCACCGGGCACAGCACACAACAAAGCCCATAATGCACACAGCATATTCCGATTCCATAGCGCTTGGAAATACATGATAACTAAATGTATGCTATATACATGGTAAAACATACATACACAAATCACACAGAGTATATGAGGATTAAGGTTACTACCTGGCAGTCGACTACATCTATAAATAACCTTCCCGGTGCAAAATACAACAATTAGCCCTAAAAGAATAAATCATAATTATAATTAAATTCATCTCAATAAATATTCCCTTTGATAATCTAAAATAATCCTAATCCATGTGTCCATGTTCGAAGATCCATTTTCTTGAAGAAAAATCATGTCCTTTTTTGTCATAATTCTTCTAGGTAGCTAGGTGTGCTTGTGCTATCTTATCATCACTTTTTTTCCTTCCCTTGCAAAACCGTGTGAGAGAGAGAGAGAGAGAGAGAGAGAGAGAGAGAGAGAGAGAGAGAGAGAGAGAGAGAGAGAGAAAGAGTTGGTGAGATTTCGTCTTTTTCCTTTGCTCTTACATGCTCCTTTATGGTGTACTTGCATGATATGTTAGCTTTTCTTTTCTTTCCTTCTCTTTCTTTGCAATATTTTGAATTTTAAGGAGGAAAAGGATATTATTAGTCATTTCTATATCTAACCCAATGTCCTTTGGTACTTACCCCAAAAGTAGTCATCATTCTCATATAGGTACTAGGTAGATGACTTGTTACCCTAAGTATACATATATATTTTTCAAGAGCAAAATTGTTGGTTCCCTCCATCCCTTAAACTTCGAATTGGGCCTTCTTTTGGGCTTAAAAAAATAATCATTCTCATTTAGCCCAATAGCCCATAATTCTTGGTTAAGTCCATGACACCTTCTTGGGCATATTTGGAGTTTTATGCTCTTTCCCCTATTTCTTCCCTCATGCATTTTGCCCAAGGGTAAAAAGGAAAAATAAAATATGTTTTGACTTCCATTATCTTTTCCTCCTTAGGGTTGTCCCTAACCATAATCATTTAATTACACATAAATAAATTATTTCACATTATTAGCACATGACTTCAAGAAAATTCATATATGCAAATAACTCCATAGTGCATATGAAAATTGGGGATGTTACATTTTTCATTTATTAATAACTAAAAGAGGACATAAGTTAATGTAATAATTTACATAAGATACTAATTTTAATAGGTTAAGATTAGTCCTCTTCCATAAAGTATTTTTATAGGTGTCCTCTTTCTAACAGTATGTTTATATTAACTTTTGGATGACAGATCTTAAGAAAAATAATTTGTTGGAAAATAAATTTTGAGTATAATATACTTTGCGAAAAAAAATGTGACTGATAAAATTGAAAGTAATTAGATAGTTTTTATATATATCAGAATCACTCTTCCATATATAAATAACTAAAGAGGACATAAGTTAATGTAACAATCACATAAGGTACTAAATAATACATTAGGTGAATTTTATATATATCAGAATCACTCTTTCCCCTGAAAAAATACTTCAAGGTAATTAGGTGAATTTTAACCCAAATTTGGTTTATATTTTTTATATATAATAAATAAATAAATAATACATTTACATGTTTAATAGAGAAATTTATTCTTTATTAACTTATTTAAATTGAAGCGTTAAACACGACAAATAATTACGATATAAATAAATCATAAATCAAGGTTGCATAACTTTTTAGTTATCATCAACCTTTATTTTGAGAAAATCCGTACAGAGGCCCATTTAAGTAAAAAAAGACAAAAAGGACCCTATCATTCTACAAATCCCACTGGGATTCAATTGTTGTGTGAAATGACCAAAAGCCCTAAATAAGAGGGAAGCAAGAATTGAAATCAGTTATCTCCCCTCTCGTATTGTCACTCTCACCCTCCTCACGGTCTCTCTCACTCTCACTCTCAATCTCGTCCCTTACTCTTGTCCCCGTCAGCCACCGTTGACTCTCTAAAGCGGATAGCGTCGCTGCCGCCGGTTGAAATCGTCCGTAATCGAAGGTACAAAAATTTTAGGATTATGGTTTTTTTCCGTCCCTTTGCTGCCAAGCCCTGGAGCTTCCCTCTTTTCTTCGTTCGGCCGATCTCTGTTTCCCTTTTGCCACCACCATCGACGCTGCCTTATAGGCGTGAGGGAGCAGTTTTATGTGTTTCCTCTTCCTTGGAGTCGCATCTGTGTGCGTAATTGTGGCATGGATTTTGGTTGGTTTTGTCTTTCTTCTTCATCTTTTCTACTAGATGCTGTGTGTGTGGAGCTACATTTTTCTTCCCCTATTTCGCTGCTATGTGTGATTCAGGAGCATCTTTTGTGTGTGTGTGGGGCTGGTTTTCATTTGCTTCATGGAAACAAGCAAAATTATCCTACAATTTAAGAAATTTGATTTTTGAGCTGAACAACCATACTTTTGTTTGATTGTGGGTTCGATTGCTGATTTTATGGTTTTGCATTTGATAGGGTTTGGTACTTTGTGTCTTGGTTATTCATCTAAAGCTATTGCCAGTTTGTGGGTTTGATTGAACTCTTGGTATATTGATTTATTGTTTTACAGAGAGGACTTCGAATCAATTGGGTTGAGGGAATTTGGAGAATGGTGGAGGGCAGGACGCAAAGAATCTCCGAGTAAAGGTACTTCATGGGCAAAGTTTTTGGCCTTCTTTATTTTCACGAACATGAACACATGACCTTTTACAAAGGGGTCTGCTTATCTTTTGTAATTTAAAATTCATTGTTGATTGAGGAAACCAGAGTGGGGAAAGGAACAATAATGATCTAGTGATCTTTTGTGACTAGCTGGGAAATATGAACATCATGGCTTTTCTTTCAATTTCAGCTAGTCCTGGATTAACTTGAATAAGTACAAGTCTATGCTTATAATTTATATTTGATAGTTGAATGATCAATTCTATTTAATTCACTGTATTTTCAAACTTATCTATTTGCTATTCTAACTAATTGATCATGAAACATGTACTTGGCTTTTAATGGTTGAACAGTGGTGCTGCATTAACTTGAATAAGCTCAATAGTATTCTTGACAATGGGATTTTTTTTTCCTGGTTTCACGGTCTGTCAGCATAATTCTATATCCTCAGGGAATTATTTACTCTCGTATTTTTCCTTCAATCAGCTTCACAACCAGCAAAAGCTTTAATAGGGTTGTGACTCAACTATTCATTTTCAGTATGACCTCTAATTGCCGAGTGGAATCATTTTGATCCTCCTTTGAGCTTTGTTTGCTTAATTTTCTTATGGATGCAATTTATGCACTAAAAGCTATTTGTAGAGATGACTTATTGGGTTGTGACTCAACTATTCATTTTGATCCTCTTTTGAGCTTTGAATTTGAAACTTATTGCAATACTTTAACTTTAAAATGAAAATGGGTGAATATTATCTCGAAGTTCACCACGGGAGTTTGAATGTGCAATGTAATTGAACGTTTTTCAAAATGAAAAAGGGAGGCTTGAAGGTGATATTTTGATGATGAGTGTTGTGGTGATTCTGTTGCGTATTCTTCTTCCAAAAGTAAAAAGTTCTGAATAATCAAAATTGCAGTTCCTAAATCTATTTGGGTGGATGAACCAACAAGGCGGCAGGGATGAATTAATTGTTATCAAATGTTATGGATAGGGGTTCTAGTTTCTGGACTTTTGTCTTTTGGTTTCTGATATTAATTGTGGGTATATTGACTAAAGAACATATTAGCAAAGTGGCAAAGGAAGTGTCTGCAGAAAATAGTAATATTGTGGGCATCTTGTCCTTATTTATCCATACCAAGAATGAACAACATTTGAACTTTTTTGCATGTTGTGGTTGTTTTCAAAACCACATTTAAAATTTTGTACATTTTCTTTTGGGCTGGCAAGAATCAATTTTTCTTTCTTAATACATAATGCATATCTTACTGAAATGACTTTTTTTTTTAGGGTTAAGGAGCGATTTGGCCAACAAACTATTGGTTTAAGAGCGTCTAACACAATTAACTTTTAAGTGGATCAAAAATACCAACAAACTTTTAAAAATGTGCATCCAGCACAATAAACTTTTAAAAATGTCGCGATCAACAATAACACAACGCCGTATAAAAAAGATAACGTCCTTTATATAAGGTCAGATTGGTAACAAACTTACTTCGAGGCTAGCGCCTTGACAAAAAACTTTTACTCCTCCCAGCACAAAATTCTAAATTTCACAAAATTAATTTTTTTCTCAATTCTTATTATTCAAAACTATTTGTATAGTTATCTATAGACAAAAATTACTCATTTGCTAAAATAAACAAAACTTTTCATTAAAAACATAATTGTATGATTTAAATAAAACTCAAGGTATTTTATAATTTATTATATATGTTAAACAAAAAAAATGATTTATTTCTATTTTAGAAGAAATTTATATGAGTTAAAAAATTCATTTAATCTTAATAAAATTTAAAAAATCTATTATATCCGGAAAAAAAATGAGATGCGTTTAATTTTTATTTTTATAAAACAAGCTTAATGGATATTAACGTTGATACTTGATAATATAAATCCGCAACTTGATGATATACTTAATAATATCCATTAAGCTCTTTTTATAAAAATAAAATTAAACTCATTTCATTTCTTTCGGATATAATAGATTTTTTAAATTTTATTAACATTAAATGAATTAATTAAATCATTAGACCAACGTAACTTAGATTCTCTATTTACCCCCACATAACATGTCGAATGAATAGAATCTAATACGAAATACCAGTCTGCAGCAACAAATATTACATCCTCACAATAACAGCCACTACTAAACACAAATGGCCAATTTATTTCCTATTGGCATGTTAACTGTAGTTTGATCCTGAAAGTTGTTGACTCCAAGAACCTAGGAGGACGACGAAATAGTAGACTGAAAAAAAAAAAGATAACCTAAAAAAAATTAAAAGTTCGTTGATCAAATTGTTCCTTAACCCATCATTAAATTATCCTTAATCAAACCTCTTAAGTTATCTTTTTTTTTTCAACGAGTCACATATTCATATAATCAATAGATCATTTAATTAACAAATATATCATCAAGTCGTTGGATTTATATTATTAAGTATCAACGTTGATATCCATTAAGCTCGTTTTATAAAAATAAAAATTAAACGCATTTCATTTCTTTCGGATAAAATAGATTTTTAAGATTTTTTAAATTTTATTAACATTAAATGAATGTTTTAACTCACATAAATTTCTTCTAAAATAGAAATAAACCATTTTTTTTGTTTAACATATATAATAAATTATAAAAAAAATTATTTAATTTAATGAAATTTAGAATTTTGTGTTGGGCCCTCCTGAGTAAAAAAAAATTGTGCTGGGCCCTCCTGGAGTAAAAGTTCGTTGGCCAATCTACCCCTTAAATAACGGACGTTATCTTTTTCTAACGGCGTTGTGCTGACTGCACATTTTTAAAAGTTTATTGTGTTGGATATACATTTTTAAAAGTTTGTTGGTATTTTTGATCCACTTAAAAGTTGATTGTGCTGGACGTTCTTGAGCCAATAGTTTGTTGGTCAAATCGCTCCTTAACCTTTTTTTTTAATTTGTTTTTTACATGGCAAGTCGGCAACAGGCATATATGTTGGTAAGGGAATGTGATCCACTTCACTAGAGGAGCTCAAGAAATTGGCATAGGAGGAGCTCAAGAAATTGTCATAGGAACTATCTTGGACCATCTCCTTTCGAGTTCATCTCCCACTCATTCTACTAACAATCCATGTCCAAAATGTGGCGACCAATCAAACCTTAATGGTGTCATTTCTACAAATTTGTATTCATGAGAATGACATTCACCATTTATTCTTTTGTAAATTGTCTACTGATGGTAACTTCACAATTTTTATTCAATGACAATAGCAAATTTTTGCTTCTTTTTTTTTTATATTTGTTCATGGAATGAGAACAGCAAAAGAATGGATAAGTCCATTAAATTTTGTCTTAAGAACATTAACATGGGGCGTTAACAACAGTAACAGGGGCCACTAACAACAATATCAGTACCCACTAACAACAATAACAAGGGGCGTTAACAACAATATCAGGGGGCGTTAACAACAATAACATGGGCCACTAACAACAATAACAGGGGGCGTTATTAACAACAATAACAGGGGGCGTTAACAACAATAACAGGGGCTACTAACAACAATACCAGGGGGCGTTATTAACAACAATAACAAGGGGCGTTAACAACAATAACATGGGGCGTTAACAACAATAACAGGGGCCACTAACAACAATAACAAGGGGCGTTATTAACAACAATAACAGGGGGCGTTAACAACAATAACAGGGGGCGTTAACAACAATATCAGGGGGCATTAACAACAATAACAGGGGGCCACTAACAACAATATCAGTACCCACTAACAACAATAACAGCGGCCACTAACAACAATATCAGTACCCACTAACAACAATAACAGGGGGCGTTAACAACAATATCAGGGGGCATTAACAACAATAACAGAGGGCGTTAACAACAATAAGAGGGGCGGTAACAACAATAACAGGGGAAACTAACAACAATAACAGGGGTGTTAACAACAATAACAGGGGGCGTCACTAACAACAATAACAGGGGCACTAACAACAATAACAGGGGTGTTAACAACAATAACAGGGGGCTGATGTAGTTGTTAATGAGGGTTGATATGGTTGTTAATGGGGGCTGTTTTAGTTGTTAGAGGGGGCTGATGTAGTTGTTAAGGGGGACTGATATGGTTGTTAGTGTTTGCTGATATAGTTGTTATTAGAGGCTGATACTGTTGATAAACGGGTACCTTATTATATCCCATTTTCCTACTTCTGCACACACAACTAACAATGACCAGGGAACAATTGTCGTTCTCATTCATATTAAAATGTCATGTCACCTACATCAGAAAATTTACAAAACTTTGTCCTAAATATGAACTCAAGTGTTCTGCACAATTGCTATAATAAAATTTATCATACAACCACTGAAATTTAGATACACTTAAAAACAAGTCAGCATATGTACATAAAAGGATTGCTTCTTAACGGCTCATCTTCCGCTTGTGGGAGTCCTCGATCAACGAATTTAAAGATTTTCCAACTTCCTCGAATTTAAAGATCTTCCATGCATGCCCCAGCATTAGTGCTCCTTCAACTTGATTACTCACATTCTGATGGGGCATCTCAACTATGTTTTGTTTTCCATGTGTCACAAGAAAAAAAATCATGCTAAGACTTAATTATAGCAGATGTCAGAGTCCCCAACCAAGAGGAAATGGAAATGGAAATGGGCCAAATGGTTATACAACACTACAACAAATTCAATTCTATTTATATAGCTTAGTTAAAAAACGCACACAATGGTAAAAAGATGAACTAATTTGACCGAACAATTTTACCTGCATTGATCTCATTCATTGCCGAGCATACCGCTTTATCAGGTATAATATCAACCATCAATATTTGTTCTATGCTATATCCATATTCTCCCATTACCTGATTCATGGATTTGAGATTTTACAATACAGTAAGTTACAAACAAAATTAAGTAAAAGGAATTGACTTTTTTTGGCCAAATAAGGAATTGACTGAATTCACAATGTTATCACTATACATAGACTACATAATTTTCCTACCCATTGCAGACCACATCATAACCAGAAAAGCAACTTTGCTAGATAATCACGAGATGTGTTTACTTTATCACAAAACTCATCAAAACCATCCGTCTGATTATCTGAATTTCTTCCAATTGATTGTTCCATAAAATCATTCATGTTCCCTCCAATAAATGATTCATGTTCCCTCTGTCATGTTCTATCTGTATTATTTCGTGATTTTGGGATTTTAATTCCTGAAGAAAAACAACAACATCACCTTAGAATGCAAACCTCAAATCTTTGTGCCTTTAAAATAGCCTTAAGCCCTTAAATAGTAATCAACTCTTTAATTTGAGATAGGAATTTTAGACTAAAACAGGGTGATGCTTCAGTCATAGGTAAGTTGAAGAAGGTGCAATAAGATTGCAAGGCCATTGCAAAGCACTTTATGATAAAAATTTATAGTATGTAGTTGCACAGTTCTCAGTCAGGTATTTCAAGAAAAAAGAGAAGCAAACGCTCTAAAGAATTGAGCAGACAATGGATATTGGATAAAGTTCATTGTTTCAATGGTTAGCTTTCAAGGTTATCGAAATTTCTGATTAAGAACATCCTATACTTAGCATTCCACAGAGTGTACCTAAAGCCAAAAGCAAATGAATCATTTATCATACAAGGTTCATTCGCCATTAAACACTAGTAGGAACCTAAAGCCAAAAGCAAATGAATCATTTATCATACAAGGTTCATTCGCCATTAAACACTAGTAGGAGGACATAAGTAATAGATGTAATACAAAAGAAAATAATACCCAGTGAAGATGGATGAGACAAGAAGGCGGTCAAGAGGACGCTTTGAAAGCGTAATGGTAACGGAAAATTGATCAGATGACAGCTAACCTAACATCGTAGAAATGGTTTCTTTCATGGAATCCCTGGAGAAATTGGAAACACCTTTAGAGATAACGGATGCGTCGAGAGGCTAAATTCGCATGAGCATGTTCTCTATGACAGTGAACCCACAATCAAATGATTTTTGAGTCAAAACAAATTTGTCGGACACGCCTCCGCCATCAACGCCGGAGATTAAGCAGCGAACTATAGATGCAGAATAAGCTAAACGACGGTGCCTAGAGAGACAAAAAAGGAAGGAAGAACAGAAGGGGGCGGTTTGTGGGGATGAAAGGGTTGGGCGAAATGTCATTGATGTGAAAGAGGATGAAAGCTCTGGGTAAGACCGCAATGAAGGAGCTCGAGCTGTCGAAATAGAGAGAAAGGAAAGAGGAAAGTGATACTAAAACTGAAACTGAGGGTGTTTTAGTCATTTCCCTTAACATTCACATCTCAAAAAGGGCCCTGGGGCCTTTTCTGGGAATTGCGAGTCTTAGGGCCCTTTTTGTCCTTCTTTTTTTTTTGCTTAAATGGGCCTCTAGTACGGATTTTCCCCTTTATTTCGCTTCACATTTTAAAAGAAAGTTGGGAAAATCATAAGATCTCAAGGTACAAAAAAATCATAAAAAAAGTCTCATACAAAATTCTCCTCACAAAAAAGTTTATGATTAGTTGTGAATAAGCTATTGAATTCCTTCCACACAAAAAGACTCGTTGTCAAAATGATTTTTTATGTTGTCAAAATAACTTTATTAGTTGTTAAAATTTTCTTGTGAATATCTCGTTGTAAAAATGGTTTTTAATGTTGTCAAAATGGATTTTCATGTTGCCAAAAATTTTCTAAAATTCTACACCTATCACGTATGAAAAACTCGGAGAATTTTTTACAACATGCAAAGCCGTTTTGACGATATTAGAAGCCATTTTCACAACGAGATTTTCATAGCAACATTTTAACATGCAAAGCCATTTTGACAACAAAACTTTTTTGTGAGGGGAATTCAGTAGCATATTCACAACTAATCATGAGGGAAATTTGGTATGAAACTTTTTTGTTATTGTTTCTGTACTTTGGGACCTCACTGTGATTTTCCCAAGAAATTTTGCATAATTTATTCATTAAATTTAAAATAAAAGTTACATTAGTTAGAATTATTTTCACCTTTTCTTTTAAGTTTTGTTAAATTTATTTGAGATTGGAGGACCTCCCCACATTGATGATGTCACCTTGTTGCCTAGATACCTAATACTATTTTAAAATATCAAACCGATTTGATTTGACCAACTTTAACAATATATTTTACTCTCCCATCTAAAATATCACATATATTACCCAATATTTTATATTATTTATAATATGGCCTCAATAGCTTGGGCTTGGACCTTATCCAGCCAAGGTGGATCAGGCTAGATTCAGGGCTTCAGGCTATTTTCCATCGCCCATAAAACGCCAAACACAAAAAGCTAGGGAGCAAATCAGAGTCACAAATCCTTTCATCTTCGTCACCACCGTGTCTCGCCGTTTACTCGGAAATTTCTCACCTGAAAATCTTATTCGAGTCCTGAACTTCATTCCCCGCTCAGAATAATCCTTGATCTAGTGAGTAGTTTTAATATTCCTTTTCTCTTCCTCCTCTTCTTATAATTTCCTTTTCCAGAGATTATTATGCCCTAAATGCCCTAAAAGGGTGATCGATTTTAACATTAGTGGACTCAAATTCTTTAAACCTTAAAATTTTAAACATGTGCTCCAAAATACATGGATCCTACTTATCAATTACATGAAGCATCTAGCGTTAAATATTAATACAAAAGTCCAGGGCTATGATTACATCAACTAATAGCACTATAAGATGGATCATGATCTTTACATCATTAAAGAGGCTCTTCACTACTCAACAAGAGGTACATGATCAGTAATTTTATCTGATCCAAACAAATTTTTAAGTGAATAACGTCTCATTCTTATAATAAAATACAAAAGTAAATAATATAAACATTTTCATCTTCTGATAATAACAATGTGTCAATACATTTTAATTTCTATATCACATGATCATGAATAAAATAAAACTCTATATAAAATATCGTTAAGCAAATAATTTTAAGCACATAATAAAACCTTTGATTTAACATTATCAATTTTAACCATAATTTTCAAAATCACATCTTTCCGTAGAACAGATGACAAAACCATGACTCGAGGCCATGAAACAAGCATGGACACATAATTCATGAGGGTAACTAACTAAGCATGACTTGAGACCATGACACAAGCATGAACACATAGCTCATGAAGGTAACTAACCAAGCATGGCTCAACGTCATGAAACAAGCATGGACACATGATAATTGAATATTTCATACACTTCTTTTTATCTCTTGATTAATAATTTAGGACTCTTTAGTTAATAAATAATGGCTTTTATACTTATTTGGGCTTTGGGCCTTTTATTATGTTTTAGCCATTTTTAATAATAAAATTCCAGTTTTATATTGCTTCACTATTCCTACCATAACTCTTGAACTAGACATCGGATTTGCCTCATTTTTGTTTCATATTTCAGATGATTCAGAGAGCTACAATTCTTATGAATATATGAAGGGCAAATTCAGACAAGAGGGCGGTCGATTTTGGAGCCGAAGTCGGAATTTTAATTGGGCTTGAATTTGTAATTAAAACCCGTTTATTTTATTATTTTCGGTTTTTGGGCCTGAATTAGATTGGAGCCCCATTTTTCGTTTTTTCCATTTTAGGTTAAGTATGGCAAAGAAGCACAAACAGATTCTCATTCACGTTTTTAGACTTTGGTGGATCAAAATAGGAGTTTTCAAATTCTCTTCAAGTGTTCTTCATGTTCTTCGTGTTCTTCGCGTTTTTCATCTTTTCTTCTCGTGTTTTGCTTAGCCATGCTCGGCTAAGTTTCGTGGTTAACCTATGGATTGAGGGTTCCAAAAATCCGAGAGGACATGCGCTTCATTAGGTAATCTGGAATCGTCTGTTTATTTTAATCGGATCCGATTATAATTGCGGATTAGGTATTAGATTTAATACCTAGATTGTTATCCCAAGGACTTAGGTCGGACCGGGTTCTAAGAGAGCGTTGTGCGATCGTAACAAGCTCGCCATGTTCGATCAAATGCTAGACGATCGTCTAGTCGAGGGAATATCGACGAACGGAAGATCTCGGTTTGTCTAGAATCAATCACGAGTTTGATTATTATCTGTTTGTCCGATGAAGGTTATGGAATCCCAATTCTGGGTTAACTGTTTTTAATCGTTTTTAATCTGTTTCGGCATATTTCATTCTGTTCTGCATATTTTGGTTTTTAATTTCTTTTGAATCAGAAAAACCCCCAATTTGTTATTGCTCTGTTTCGCTGTTGCTGATCTAAACCCACCGCAAATTCCCGAGAGAAACGACCCAGTTACATTATACCAAATCTTTTGTTTCTAATATGGTATTTTGGGAGATCACGGCAAATCTCTGTCAACACACAGTCCATAAAATAAGCGTAGGTTTGAAACCTTAGAATAACAAGCATGAAAACAAATCTCATGAATATCGAGGAAGCGTGAGGTTAACCATGGTGCACCAAGAAACTAACAATACTGCTATTAGTAACCAGCGTTCTGCATTCAGTTCTCCAGAAAACATTTTCAAGTATCCTTGGGGCCAAATTATCAAAGCAATAAAAATTATTCTTTCAAGATAATATTTGCTTGTATCTAATACTTCATATTTGAATTCCCCAACATGAAGGTGAAGGTTCACAAACAATATTTCAAAACTTTCTTTCAAATTCAATCTATCGATAAAATCCTTTTCAAACATCAAGAACTCGTGTGAAAACATTTCAATTTAAAATTTATAAAAAGAAAAAAAAAATCTCAAAAACACCTCCTTACCCTTTTAATACATAATCATGAATTATGCTTTGAAATAATTGGAAAAAGATAAAATCATCGATCCTTACTCATATAATATCAATAAGAAAATGTAAAAAATATGACAAACTTTCCTTCCCCAATCATACTTTAAAATATGGTAATTCACATAAAAATAAGATAACTAGTAAGTATCTCATTTATAAAAAGTTATAATGAGACGCTATTCACTTACTTGTTGCTCCTTCTGAAACTATACATTTACCAAAATCTTTTGTGTTCACTTTTCTCTTGAGCTCAAGCAATTGTCATTTCCTATAAATTTTGAAATTCATAGAGATAGGTCATCATTGATCATCTTTACTTATATATTATATACTCACTAAGACATATTTAAATGCATATTATCCTATTCAAAACTCTCAACTCATGGCTAATTGCAATTATCAAATATTGTTGTCATTTTTGAACTTAACAGAAAATTTGCCTCTAATTTCTCAAGGAACTTGGAAAAATCATAACTTAATCTAGGAAGCTCTAAATAAGGTGGAATGGTGATTCCAATTCCTATATTTAAAGCTATGCTAGTCTATTTTGGAGAAAAAATAATTACTATATCACTTAACATCTGTATTCATACCGTATTCACAAAGATTTTAACCACCCTGCCACTTCTGGAAAACATGATTCACCCAGATTTTCCTGTCTGATTTGTAAAAATCATAACTCTCTCTACATCTATGATTAACACATTCTACCACTCATTTTAAAGCTTAAAAGGTGTATTAAATGTCCACAAAATTTCATGGTCAGAAAAGACCAATTGCACTGGTTTTGCCTTACCTAAAAATTAGTACTCCAATTACTAAAATCTCGATATCACAATATGGAGAGCACCTCCTTTTAATTTCTAAATAACCTTAACCATGAAAAATTTTAGACAATAGTATCATCTGACCTGGAAAAACATTTCCAGTTATGAAAACCATTAGGCTTAAGCCAAAACATTTCAACTTCATGTGACTCTATGGGTTCCTCATTTGAAAACATGAAACGGTAAGATTCTTATAATTTTTCAGCGTTGGTTATGCAATTTAAGAACCAGATTCAACCACACATATAACACCTTTTGTGGTCCTTCGAATATCCTCTTTCTGAACCCAATGTCCCTGTCATGAATCCTTAAAACCAGAACCACATCCATTACATATTAGAACAATCAAACACAAGCAACAGCTTATACCATCGTCCTTTATTCTGAATTTATTGTCCAGCTTAATACAATCATGTAATCATTATTTCAACATTACCGTAACACCTAAACCACAACCCAAACAGCAGCAATAAGATAGATTAAGATGGGAAAGGATCTAAGGCTTACCTAAACCCAAATCCAAACTTGCATGTGAAATTACAGACCTCCTCCTCTTCTTCACCTTCGGTCCTTCCTCCGCACCTCTTGATCGTCCCTCGCTCTCACTCTCTCCGTCTCTTCTCTGGTTCTGGCCGAATGGGAGAGGTGCTGGCAGAAGATTTTTCTAGCTCCTCCTTCCTCTTCGATCTCTCTCCCTCCGACTCTCCCTCTCGATCTCACTCTCCGTCTCTTGTTCTCACTCTCAACTCTTCCTGGGTGTATTCGGCCGAAATGGAGAAATAAGGAAGGAATGGGTTCTGGCCGATGGAATGAAAAAAAAAAAAAAAAAAGAGGGAGTATATGGCGCTATCATGCCGAAGACACTAGAGAAACAAAGGAGCATGGGTGCTGCCATGCTGAATTCCCAGAGAGGCAGTGAAGCATGGATGCTGTCTTGAAGATAAACCGTGGAGCATGGGCATTGCATGAAGGGATGAGCTGTCCTCAAATGCATGCAACAGGTGTTCTTTCTATGTTATTGGAGTTCTGGCCTAAGTAAATAAACGAATTGAGGTGTTGAGTATATGGGCCGAATTACTAATGAAGTATATGCTGTGTCTTTTGTTGCTATCCGAATTGAGCATAATGGGCTGAGTGTTTAGCCTAATGAAGAATGAATTATAATGACGCTGGATAGGTTCTGTTAGCGTATGGGCCGAATGAGATAATGACTAATGGGTTGAAGGAGGTTCGGATATTAGAGGAAGGAGCTGGCCGAATGGACTATTGGACAAATGAGGAATAGATATTGGTGGATTGTGCGTTTTGCTGCTGTGCAAATGAATTAGTTGGTGGTGCATGAATAGAAGCACATGCCTTGCACATGAACAAGTATATAACACAAGTATATATACAACACTCATTTTCCCCACTAATATACCTTTTCAACTTCAGAAATGTGCAGCTCAAGACTCATAATAAGCCTTTCTCCTTCCATGGTCTTTGCCCATTTTAATTTGCAGGCTTGGGATAGTAAAATTATCATTTTACCCCTTCTTAATCTGGGCACTAGATTATCAAATAAATTCCTCATATAAACTTAAGACTTTTGACTCTTACTGACTTGACAACCTACTTATCCCAGTCTTATTCCTAAACTTTTAGTCCCAAAATTTGGTGTGTTACATAGATTCTCCTTGATCAGAATTTAACTAGCTTTTCTCATTCTCTTCTTTCTTTTTTAAATGTTTGTTTTGGATCAGACGTCGCGGTGGATCTAAAAGAACAGGCCCCACCAAAGGACCACCTCCTCAACATAGCTTCACCACCATGAGCGCTAATTCTAAGGCGACAGAACACATTGACTCAATAACAATGGAGGAATCATATGCTAATTCGGCTAAGTGTTGACTTACGTACGGTTGTATTAATATTTAAGGATGTAATTTAATTTTTTTATACAAAGATCCATAAATAATTGTAATTGGAGTTTTGATCTGTAATATTTCGGTGTTAATCTGAAAATGCATCGTGCTTTTGTTCGGGTTATTGTCTCATGGATTTCACTGGCAAAGAAAAGGATGAAATCAAAAATGAATTTATATTTGTCCTTTCCCTACTACCACGCCAATTGAAACTAAAATAAATATGTAAATTATGCCAATATTGATGAAGATATCAAAATGAAAATTTGATCCGTATAACAAAAAGAAGAAGAAAACGAAAGAAATAAAAGATTGTGAAAAGTTATATATAATGAAGATAACACCAATTAAGTATCATCGAAAATTTGATCCTTCAAGTTGATGGCTCTGCACGTGAAGGAGGTCTCCCCTGTGCTCTTGGAGGATAATCTCCAATAGACTAAGAAAGTCTGCATACGACCTGGAGGACAGATTGGAGAGTAGGAAGAGGGACCTGAAGGGCCAGACATTCCGATGACCGAGAAGGAACCTAGTGCTAGTATCTCATACCGGGATAAGTTGCTCAATTGTGACCGTGGTGGAAAAGACGGTCGACAACAGTTAGAAGTGGTGCTCTCGGAGGCTGATTACAGAATAAACAGGGAGGGTGACATTCCTTGCATTGAGTTTTCGAGCACGATCTGAGATGTGTTGGCGCAAGGCATGGAGCATTCGATGATCATTAAACTTCTAGGACGGTCTATTACCTATCATGACCTAGTATCCAGAACGCAGGTATTGTGGCAACCGCAAGGGTCTTATCAGCTAGTGGATATGGAAGGGGGTTTTTACTACGCCACCTTTGTTTTGGAGGAGGGTTACATGAAGGTCCTCACCGGTGGCCCATGGATGATATATGGAGCATACCTTATAGTGCAACCATGGTCCCTGGAGTTTGATGCGAAAACATATGCCGTTTCTAAAGTTGTTTCCTCGATTCGGATTCCAGGGTTGTCAATCCGCTACTATCACAAAAGCATGCTTAAAGCGATTGGCTTGTTACTAGGAGAGGTTGTTAAAATTGATTACATGACGGAGACGTGCGGTCGCAGGAAGTATGCTAGCATTGTAGTTCTCATCAATTTGTTGAACCCACTCATACCCTAGATAAAGGTTGATGATAAAGCCTATGGTATTGAGTATGAAGGATTGCCAAACATTTGTTTCACCTACGGAAAATATGGCCACACAGAGGGAAAGTGTCCTGCCAAGGCGCTTCAGAATAATAAAGATCATCCACAGGGGCAGGGAAATGCAGCTGGGGCTGCGGCGTCTTTATAGCATCCCCAGTCTCAGGAAGCCCTAACAATGACACCGGAAGCACATCGAAAGTGTCTTCGTCGCCGTACGGATCCTGGATGCAAGTGCAGTATCCTTAAAAAAGGAATAAGCAACATTGGGGGGAAGAAGTGAAGATTGGGGAATCACACATCAATGGGGGATCTCGTTATAATGTCCCTTTTTTTGTGAGGATACGGTGGCCTCTCTCACGCAGACAACATAGACAGAGGTGGCGGTTAGCACGGACCGTGATAAGCGGAATATGATTAATTCCCCACTTAACCAGGGAGTTAAGATAGGAAAGAAGCAATCCACTTGGGCAAGTCCATATCCAAAAAATGGTCTTCATGGCACCAAGAATAGGCCAATTAAACCAGCCCAAGAGTATAGGATGAAATTGGTCCTAGCAGAGCAGGTAGTTTGCCCATCTAGTCAGGCCAACAAGGATTCTCTACCCTTCTCCATAGGTCAAGATGTAGCCAGTGCTAGTGGAGCATACCCAAGTGGTGACCACAGCCCAATAGGAGTCCTTGTACCATGCAAGGGATCTGTTGGGGAAACAAATACATGATCCATCCCTTTGGCTTCGACCCACTAGCCCAATAAGGTAACCTCATCTTTGGACTCTAGTAAGCACACCGTGATGATTCTCCAACAAAGAAGGCAGGCTCTTGATGAGATAAACCAATGCTCTATGACGCACGTGCATGGTTAAGGGGGGAGAGGCAAGGAAAATAGAGCACCCCACGACCTACTAAAAAGACAGGCGACGCACAAAGTGAAACTCCAGTCTACTATCCTTCGAAACCAAAAAGTCAGAAGAAGCCCCCAGGAGTGTTGATCTTGAAGGATGTGATAGAAATGCTAAGAGAGGAGTTTGGAGCCCCGAGGGAATTAACGGTGGTGCTGGTATGTTCGCAGGAGCTATCTAAGGCAGGGAATGAGCGCGATGAGGACCCATCGAGGCCAGGCATGGTTGCATAAGGTTTTCTTACATTGTTTTTCTTATGGTTATGCAGATTTTTGTTTGGAATTGCCAAGGGGCGGCGAGTAAGAACTCCTTTGGCACTTTTACTTAGTTTATGTCCGATCACCAGCCTGATATGGTGGTTTTGGTTAAGCCCCGCTTTGCTGGTCTTAAAGTTGATAAATTTATCACATAGACAGGGTTCGACTCTTCTTACAAATTAGAAGCGAGAGGCTTTTTGGGTGGCATTTGGTTGCTGTGGAAGGACACTTTGATAGTGATGGTCGAGGGATGTCATGAACAATTCATTAATACCAGAATAGACACATAGGGCGTCTCTGGTACTGTCAACTTCACGGCGGTGTATGGGAGCCCGAACACCATGTTACGAAGGGAATTATGGAACTCCTTGACCACGGTAGAAGGGACCATACAAGCCCTTGGCTTGTTGCAGGTGATTTCAATGCTTTACTTAATAGTAGAAATCATATAGGAGGGACTAAAACGTGTGCCTTTGGGTGGAAATTGTTCCGACGTTTCTTTTCGACAGTGGGTTGATGGATCTGGGTTTCTTGAGACCTAAATATACATGGTGTAGTGGTATGTTGCTTTAACGCCTAGACCGAGCACTGGGTAATACTTCATGGCTGAACTCCTTTAGCAAGACTACAGTACAACATCTCCTTAAACTTAGCTCAAACTATCGACCGATCTGCATCCAGGTCCGTAGGGGAATGCGGTCTACCTACCAGCAGCGTCATTTTTTCTATTTAGTTGCCTGGGCCACCTCGGCCTCTTTTGAGCAAGTGGTACAGGATAGCTGGTTAGATCCGGTTTCAGTCATGGTAAATATTGAGAATTTCACGACCTCGTCTACAAAGTGGAACAAAGAGGTATTTGAAAGGATCAGGCATCGTAAACGTCGAATTATGGCACGTTTAAGAGGGATCTAAAAAGCCCAAGAAACTCATCCTTCTTCTCATCTTGATCGCGTTAAGGGTGAATTACGGAGGGAGTTCAAACTCATATGTGAAAAAGAAAGCATGAAGTGGGCGCAACGAGCAAGGTATGACTGGCTTACATTTAGAGATAGGAACACAGCCTACTACCATGCTAAAGCAACCTGGAGAAACAAAACGAAATTAATATCCGCCCTATAGGACGACAGTAGGGAGTGGTGCACTGAAAATGATAACTTGTGTACATGGGCACTGCAGTTCTACGTTATTTTAACACCAAAGACGTGGACTAGGTTCCATTATACCCAGGTAAGGTCCTTTTCCCTAGCATTGGTGATTCCATGGCTCAATCACTAAATGTTGTTATTTTCCTGAGTGAGGTTCATACTGCCCTCTTCCAAATGAAGCCCCTAAAAGCCCCCGGGATCGATGGCTTACATGCGGCCTTTTTCCAAAATAAATGGAAGACAGTGGGACCTTCGATTTGTCAAATGGTCACCAGGTTTTTTGATCGCGGTGTTCTTGAAAAAGACTTAAATGAGACCCTTATAACTCTTATCCCCAAAATTCCAAACCCATAATGCATCAAAGAATTCCATCCTATAAGCCTATGCATGGTCCCTTACAAAACTATTACCAAAGTTCTGGCTAATCGTCTCAACCAGAGACTACCTCAGTTAATTCTACTAAACCAGTTGAGCTTTGTGGTGGGTAGGCAAACTACAGATAACATTATAATTGCCTAAGAAGTGTTACACTCCATGCGCTACAAGCGTGGCTCAAACGGGTGGATGGCGATCAAGGTGGATCTTGAGAAAGCTTATGACCGGTTGAGTTGGGATTTTCTTGAGGAGACACTTCATGATGTGGGACTTCCCGATAAATTTGTATGGGCAGTGACGATGTGTGTATCCACATGTAGTATGAGAGTTGTTTGGAATGGCGTACTCTCGGAAAACAATTTCCCATCCAGAGGAATTAGGTAAGGGGACCCTTTCTCACCATATATCTTCGTTTTATGTATGGAAAGACTTTCTCAAATAATTACCCAGCTGGTGAAGGAAAAAAGCGGCTTCCAATTAAATTGGGAAGGGGATGTCCATCTTTTTCTCACCTATTTTTTGCAAATGACTTAGAGATCTTTAGCACCATAGCTAGTTCTCATGTCGCCTTAATCAATAGTGTCCTGGATGATTTTTGCTCCAGTTCGAGTCACAAAGTGAGCAACTCCAAGTTTGCTATTTGCTTTTCTCAAAACGTGGCATATGGTGATCAAGCAAGGATTGGAGAGGAGCTGGGGTTCAGGAGGACGGGCAATCTTAGGAAGTACCTGGGTAGCCCACTCTTACACAAACAAGTTTGGACTGCGACATATGCGTATCTAGAGGAATGCGTTCAGTCTAAACTATCAGGATAGGTGGCCAAAACCTTATCACTGGCAGATTACATTACTCTTGCTAAGTTAGTGCTAGCTGCTACACTGGCATACGCTATGCAAAGTACAAAACTCCCACAGGGGTTGTGCTATCGAATCAAACTTCATATTCGGAACTTTGTGTGGGGAAGCACATGTGTCAACCGGGTATGAAGGGTGGGTGTAGTTTTAGGAAGATGGAGAAACATAATCAGGCCTTCATAATGAAGCTAGGTTTAGCGGTTAGATCACAACCAAATCTCTTGTGGGTAGTAACTCTAATCTCACATGCTTTGTATGGCTGTGTATGTTAGTTTGAATGACATATGTGAATGTCCTAGTGGTAAAACTAGGTGTAAGACCTATTGGACAGAAGTCCTTATGTGGCTAACCTAGTTGCATTCAAGTGATTTAGGGTACTTTCGATTGAGAACTCCAACATACAGGAGGACTCTTGGTAATTCCTAATTGATTAGTCCTAGTTGAGTGTCTTGATTGAGAACTCTGACATACAGGAATACTTTCAATACATGCCAATTAGTTATACCTAGTGTTATAGTTATGTGATATGTATATGCTGGTTTGGCAGCATATGATATGATTTATGAATGTTATATATGTTGTTGTGGACTGTTTATTTTTATGATTAATTGTCATATATTATTTATACTTTGTTTGTGAGATTAATCTGTCACTAGGGGATACTTCGAGATTCCAGTCCTTGTTACTACCTATGAAATCCCAGACATACCTAGGGAGATTGGACATCGTCATAGTGGCAAGCAAAACTCCAAAGGAAAGGCAGCAAGTGCAGAGTATGGTCATTAGAAGGAGCTTTAGAAATTTTAGTTTTGTTTAGCTAGTTTTATGTTGGAACTACTGTAATATTTTGACACTAATGTTAATGGAACACTGTATTGAGAACTTAGTAGACTATTCATGTACATAACCAAGAATGTTTTAATTATCAGTGTACTATTCTATACTTGTGTTGCTCGCTGAATTTTGAGTTATTACTCTTATAAATGTTGTAATTTTAAGGGGTATGACACCTCCTCATGTTTTGGTCGGTGTGTTCTACATGCTGCTAAGGGTGAACAAATTAGAACCAAAAGTGAAAATCAAATTGAACCAAACTCAATTCCGTTTTTTAGTTCGATTAAGTCGGTTTTTGGTTAAAGATTCAGTTTTTTATTTTTTGACTATCTTTTTTTTCTTCTTCGATTCGGTTATTAAAAAATTAATTTGGTTAAAACTGAAATATATATATATATATATATAAATAGATACTATTTGATAAATGCATATTTTTATATTAAATAGGTGCTTATTTTGAATTATATTAGATAAAATCTATAGATATTTTAAATCTATTTATTTTATTTTATATATTTCCCCCAAAATCTAATATTGAAGAAGAAAAGTAATTTTTTATTCATATATCTTTTATTTTGTAGATAATAAATAAAAAAATTGGATAATTCAATTCGGTTAATTAGATTAATTTGTTTCGGTTCAGTGCTTAAAAATAGCTCTATTTGGTTTTTGGTTACTTTTGTTTTCACGAAAAATTAAACCGAAAAATTGAATGCTCACGTCTACTTGCCACAACATTGTCTCCAATTGTTGAAGCATAAGATGTAGAGGCGGAGAAGTAGCAGGTGGTGGTGGTGCGTGATGTTGGTGAAGAGAAATAGGAGGTGGAGGATGGGAAGGAGGAAAAGAAGGAGGTGGAGGATGATGCTAGGAGCTATCTAGAAATTCCTCCCCACAAGATTTCATCTTTAAAATTGAGATAATAAAAAGAGAAGGACAATGAAGGAAATGAAGGAAAAACAAATGAAAATTGAGAAATTAAATGGACTTTTGGAACAAATGAGGGGATGACAAAAAAAAACATAATTGGATTTTTTGAAAGTTAAACAGACATAATGAAAGGGTACCTGGTTCTCTTGACAATCATTGGGTAACGAAGAGGCACCCAGAGTCGATCAACGCAAGGAAAAGGAAAGGTTTCGTAAGCTTTAATTTACATTTATTAGATTAGAGCCGTTAAGTATGTTGGTTTTTTAAAACCATGGTAAAGGAATACTATACGTTTATTAATTAATAACCATGAAGTATGAAATTGTTTTTTTGAACTTATTTTTTAAAATATTTTAAAAATAAGAAAGTGATGTTCAATCACCATCACCACTATTTTCATCCTCCTCCACCTCTTTCTCATCATGGAAGAAGGAAATAAATGGTCGGACTGCAAGTCATATTCAACCTCATTATGATAAAGTATGAGATTCAACTTACTATTAAGCCTGTTGGTGTATGTCATGAGACACCTTGTATAGCGGTCAAGGCATGCCAATAACTGCATCACAGCCTCCATTTCAAGAGGAGGATAAGGAGGAGGTGGTGGTGGTGGTAGTGGCAGCGGCGGCATCAAAGGAGCTCCATACACTAATACAAAAAAAGCTTTTAAGACCGGATGAAAAATGCATTGTAAGACTAGATCTGCGACCTAGTTTCGATACAGGCAGTCTTAAAAGTCTGTTACTTTTAAGACTGGATGCGAGACCGGTCTTAAACAATTGTTTTTAGACCGGACTTTCAAAATATGAGGTCTTAAGTCATACCGTATAGACCTGATATATTTTTTATTAGGTCTTAAAACCCGACTTTTAACATGATGGAGAGAAGGTCCCATTTTATCAGCCACTTCCACTAAACTCAACCTTTATTAATTAAAGTTATATATTTAGAATTGAAGTGAGCATTATAATTACTTCTCATAAGGTCCCATTTTTGGAATATGATTGTCCCTTTTTATAAGGTTTCAATTGAGCCGTCTAAATAATAAATATATTTTTACTTATTTTACTCAATTAATTTCATACATTGCATTAATAATATGTTCAGAATCAGGGTGAACGTTACAATTAGATCCATGCACATTTACAAGTTACAAATAGAGGTGGTCAAAAGGTAACCACCATTTTTACCTCGAAGAAAATGAAAATAACGGACAAAAGTCAATGATATATATGCTCCCCCAAGCCCCACCTGCTGTTATACCAACCTTGACCAAATAATGTAACAACCATATGACTTGGCCACCTTTCAGTTTGGTCTCAAGGACTAATTCATTTTACCAACTCTCCTCCCTTCTGTCAGATTCTTCTGTTTCAATAAAGAAATATACAAGGGTACAATCATTCTTATAACTTACTTCCTTGTTTTCTAAGCCTTATCAACTAATTCCCTTTTTATATTAATATAGAACAGGTCACGCTACGATATAAATATTAGAAGAATATATATAATTTAGAGGATATATATACACACACACACACAACAAACGAGCTTCGTCGGTGAATATGCCAGCCACAATGATGTGTTCAAATGGGTATTTCAGAAGGGTAGAATATATTGAAAGACTTAAAATTAAAAAATATTATTTTGAGAATTTTTTTTGTTAACTAAATAGATAAGCTAGATGAATAAAGTTCTAAGTGGAATTAAACTAACCAACTTTCACTAACAAAAGTGAATTTCACGTACTTCCATAAAACATTTAAATTAAGAAGCAATAATAAATTAATTTTTTTATTATTTACAATTTTTTTTCCCCTACTGTATGTAATGCACACAAAAAATATATAATTTACTAGACATTATGAAATTTATAGACAATAACAAATGACTTTACATTCGGGTCGTGCATTATGGTCCCCCGCATAATTAAAATAATATGATGATTCTCCCAAATGATTCAAGGAAATGAAGTCTTAGGAAAAATGGGGAGGCTGACATGTGGGGTCCACTTCGCCATCTTTAATTATTTATCCCTCTATCATTCCTTAAATTAAAATTCCTATAAATAATTTTCCTTAATTATAATATATAATATTATGTTTTCTAAATATTAATTATTATTATTATTATTATTAAAAAATGTAAAAACAAATTTCTTCATAAATGTTTTTAGCAAGAAAGTATAATAAAATAATGTCACTTGCTATGTATGTCTATATATTGAATAACATAATTTTTTTTTTTGTTTTATAAAATATATATTATATTACTTATCTTTTTCTGGTATTATTATCTGGTTTGGGTTTTATGTACGTCTCTTCCAATACAAATATCTTTTAAGAGATTTAAATTCGAGATCTAAGAGATCATACGGCGCTTTATAACGCTTAATCCAACTCTATATTGGTATATTACTTCTCTTGTATCCATGAGTTGTGGATTTTTTTAACTTAATTAAGGTTATTACATCCAAAACGAACCGACCGATTTGGCCCAAAAACCGCTAACCTGTTGGTAAAGCGGTTAGGTTTGAGAGTTAAACCGATTTTTTTTTTTAAATAAAGGAAAAATCTATTTTTTAATTTTTTTATAATTTTATATTAATAACTTTAAAATCTTTATTTTCTCATCTATTTGACTTTGAGTTAGCTTCGGTTTAACTCCAATTTGACTCATTCACCCTTAACCTAATAATCCGATTGATTCAGTGACACTTCCGGATTAATAACCTTGAACTTAACCAATGATAGTCACGTCCTAGCTCTAAATATGCGGCAGCAATAATTACTCAAAAAAATATCTATTATATTAAAATGGAAAAACTTGTACTCTAGTGAATGTCATCTGGTAGGGGAGGGTGGAGGTAATAAAATATTTTTTATTTTATTTTATATCGTGTTGATTGATTTAGTATTATTATTATAATGAGCACCCTACTTGGGGGATTATTAAACTTGATTTATTGAGATTATGAATTAATTTTTCCTATTTTAAATTTCACAACCTTCCAAAGATTTGCTGTACATGGTTACTATTTCTCTCCCTCCCTCTTATGAAACACCACATAGCTTCACTTTGTTCTCAAGCAAATTCAGAATTTCTGTGTTTTCTTTTTTTTTTTTCTTCTCTCCTTCAAATAACAGTAACACACACACTCTCTCTCTATTTTGAAGAACACAGAACATGATGAGGAACAAAACTCAATTCACAGGTAGCCTCAAAATCGGCTTTCTGTGCTTTTCATTTCTCCTTATATTCATCTTCATCCTCAGATCAAGCTTCTTCTTCCCAATTTCTCAGCCACAGACTCATTTCTCAAACACTACAATCAGCCCAGAAGCTTCAGACGACGAAGCAACAAAATCAGAACCACCACCGTGCTTGACGGGGACATGCACCAAAATCCCACCGTCACTGGCAAACGTAATAATCCACTATGCCACCACCAACGTCACTCCCCAGCAAACTATTCATGAGATCTCGGTCTCAGCCCGAGTTCTTCAGAAGAAATCGCCCTGCAACTTCCTCGTCTTCGGCCTCGGCCATGACAGCCTGATGTGGACCACGCTCAACCACGGCGGCCGGACGGTGTTCCTAGAGGAAGACAAATCTTGGATCGGCAAAATCAGCGAGATATTCCCCTCATTGGAGTCCTACCACGTGGTGTACGACACCAAAGTCCGAGACGCTGACGAGCTGATGAAGATAGGAATGGAGGAAGAAGACTGCCGGATGGTGACCGACCCGAGATTCTCCAAGTGCAGGTTGGCACTGAAGGGGTTTCCAAGCGAGATATATGATATTGACTGGGATGTGATAATGGTGGACGCGCCGACGGGGTACTTCGAGGGAGCTCCGGGAAGGATGAGCGCGATTTACACGGCGGGGCTAATGGCGAGGAACAGAGAAGAAGGTGAAACCGATGTGTTTGTTCATGATGTGGATAGGGTTGTGGAAAATAAGTTTTCCAGGGGGTTTCTATGTGAAGGGTATTTGAGGGAACAAGAAGGAAGAATCAGGCACTTCACCATTCCAAGCCACAGAGCTCGCATGGGTAGACTATTTTGCCCCCAGAATAATTGAGAAATTCCAGTTAAGTCAGGAGGGAAAGAGGAGGAGGGAGATTAGAGTACATGTGATTCACTTATTAGGTGGGGTCCACTAATCTTTTTATCTCTTTTCCTCAGACGCGATTATTATCCAGTGAATTCAGAGAATTTGAGTCTCCAGGTTTGGATCATATATATAGGAATAGAAATGGAGTCTATATAATCTGTCTTTAAGCGATTGAACAAGGAGAGATTTCATTTTTATGAGACTCATCTTATATTATTCTTTTTCTCTGATATATATATATATATATATATATATATCAAGATTTTGATTATTTGTCAGTTGTCATGATGAGCCCTTTATAAATAAATTCAATGGTCTTGTTTGTTTTTTAAATTCAAAAAAGAGAATTAAAAAGATTGTTTAGATAATTGTGGTAAAATAGTCCATTTAAAAATAAAAAAACTTACCAACGGGGTTGGCACAAGTGGTAAACGGTTTGTGTCGGCTTAAGTAGTCCGAGTTGGCGCTTCGTGAATGCGAGAAAAAGCGCATTGGGAGGCTCACCCACCATGCTGCGGTGCGAAGTTTTGGATCTTAGGATGGGAACCGGAAAAAATAAAAAAACAAAAAACTTGCTTGAAACGATTGTTTTTCGCTAGTGGCCGACAGGTATTGCTCGCTCTCCAGTTCCTTAATATTTATAAGAGAAGGTAAGAGACCTGGGCGAGGGAAAAAGTGAAGATTGTGATCAGAGGGTGAATAAAAAGTTAAAATAATAATAAAACGGAAAACTTGTAAAGGGTGTTTTTTGTTTTTTGTTTTTAAAATCATATTTCTATTTTTAAAAAAATGATTAAAAATTAACAACCAGACTTTTTTTTTCTAAATTTTCTTGTCTTGAAAAAAAAAACCAAAAAAAAAACAAAAAATTGTTTCTAAAACAAGAAAACAAACTGTCCCATTATTTTCTCTTTCCTGCTTCTATGGAAGGAATAATTAAATTTTATGTTAATATAATATTTGGTCATTCACGTTTTTTCTCATTTTAATTTTGGCCACTCAAATTTCACTCCATTTAAAATATTATTTTCTATAATTAAATAAAAACTTGGACTATTTTATTATGTGAGGGAATGAAACCTACAGTTTAAAACTTAAGAAACTAATATCAAAATAAAGGTAACTTTGAAAGACTAAAAAATGCACTAAACCTTAACTTTTTTATTATGATATTTGATATATAAAGAG
Organism: Acacia melanoxylon; assembly: GCA_019022615.1. NCBI lineage: Eukaryota > Viridiplantae > Streptophyta > Magnoliopsida > Fabales > Fabaceae > Acacia > Acacia melanoxylon. Next base: position 8,172,098 of record JAFJYJ010000020.1, on the reverse strand, counting down.
TAAATAAAGGAAAAATCATGTTTACATTTTCTTATCACACGCATATCTGGCTTACTTATTTACCCTATTTGTTTATCTAAAATGCAATTATATACTGTTCCGATGTAGAACACAAATGTCCAGCCCGGTAGGCTAGTGCTTTGATCTTGGATCGATAGGCCCTGCCGAGATATCTATGAGGCAGATATCCTGGAGAGCATGGGATCACTGTACACGAGTAAGGCTTTCGCCAATGGGGGTGGTGTTTGTGCACAGTGAGACTGAATATAAATAGTTCAGAGTTAGAACGTGTGTACCTTAGGGTTTCACCTCCGTATTTATAGAATTTACCTTAGGTTAAGTCACTTAGATCCTGTGATCAAAGGCCCCCGATATCTCAACTACTAGATATACATCTAGATATACCTAGATGGTAGATAAGATAGGATCCCCCTTTATTATAGGTGGATCCTGATTTACAATTCATCTCTTATTGGGCCATCTTGATGTTGGGCCTCATATAAGTCCGTAACAGTTGCCCCCCAGCCCGATAGTTCAAGCTTTTGATCTGCCGGGATGTATCATGCCCCATACCACTTATCCGCGGTGCGGTACCTGGGTAGGTTGGCCCCTACGGACTAGCTTGTTTGATATTTGCTTTAATAGGGCTTGACCTAGGGACAATGCCTAGGGCCTACGTACCCTGTCGGGGGATCAAAGCCCACGTAGTTCGAGAGTTCAACAGGCGTTCAGCCACACGGGAGGTATGGGCATCAGCGATTTTCAGGTCGGGTCTATGCCGGCCTCTACTATAGAAACCTTTAATTGAGAATCCGAGATCATATCTCAGGATCCGAGACCACACCTAGAGGCTCGAAATTCTGAGGTAGAATTGTGGATTTGCGCGGATTCGAGGTCTTAAGCTCATTGTGTCGAGGTAGTCGTGTAGGGGTTTGATGGTCGGAGTTTATCGCTAAGTGTTTCGCCTGACTTCGAGGTGAGGACCCTTCCGCATTCGCCATCATTGCCCCCTGACACCTAGCTTCCTGAGATTGGCGTGAGATTGCAACCTCCCTGCCTGGCCAGTACCGATTTTCGTGCGCATTTAATGCTTTCGCCAAGCATTGTACGTCACTTCTACTTTTAGGATGAATAGACTCTTTTACCCCCGACGTTTCGGCATCAAACCTCTTGTGGTAGTGCATTTGCTCATATTTCATATTTCCCTCCATTTCTCATCATCGATTCTTCTGCTATTTCTCTTTGGTTCTCAAAAAGATCTGCTCTTTCCCGCAACGCTCGTGTCTCTGTCGCTTTTCGGATCTCATTGCCCCGGAGTTCATCAGTCTTCGGTTTAGACCAGGTATACCTGACATTGCCTTGCTTATTCTCCACCGTTTACTAGTTTATCGATTTCTGCTTTTTGCTTCTTTTGCTTCCGTATCGTGGGTAGGCTTGGATGAGAGGTTTCCTGGTTGAGTTCTGGGTAGTCTCTGAGTTCTGGTTTCTTGACCATACCCGCATGTCTTTGCTCATAGGGGGATTTCCGCCATGTTCCTCATTGGTCATTTTATGCCTCTTTAGGTTGCCCCCCTCGGTGTCCATGGGTAAAGTTAATCACCTTCCCTCATCGAATTAGGATTTAACCCCAGAAGAGGAGGAAGCACTGCATGCACGTTATCCTCGAACTAGTCATTGGCTGCTCGGCACTCCCCTCTCGGAGGAGAAAAGGCTAGCCTCCTTTCTCCATGGTGGCTCTGGTAGGAGGACTGTTGGAACATCTCACCCCTTTGTTGCTATGTCTTGAAGCACTGGTTCCAATATTAGGTCTTACCCTGAGAGTCGGGATGAGACTGAGGCCATACCGGTACAACCTATCAATTTTTATGAGGCTCCCAGTCGTCCTAGGTCGGAATCCGTTTCGAAAGGGTGCCTCGGCCCTTGCTGGGACTATATCGCCTCGAGTTTATATTATATCGCGAATGGCGAAGATTCCTGGGCCAACATCATTCCGGGCTCTTATCATCATACGTCGCCCTCTAACCCAAACCCGAACTCTGAGAGTCTGCGTCGTCCGATCCCGCCCATTCTTCTCTCTCCACGCGATAACATGCCTGTGTTAGGTATTCTCATACTTGCTGATCTTAGTATTTTTGATTTGTGTTATAGGTAAATGGAGTCATCGTCTTCACCCCTTAGTGCCCAATCTGACGCCGGGGAGTTGGATTCCTCCAGTCCCCCCAAGGTTTTGCTTGAGCGTTACCCCTGGGTGACACATGACGTACTAACGACTCGCTCCCTGATGACCGCTACCGACATACGCCAAATGAAGCTGAGGGAATTGGAAGGCTACTGCCTGAGTCCTCCTAATGACGATGAGCCTATCTGTTCTATGGGCTATTCTGCTGTAATTTGTTGTGATTCTCTCGTCAGTCATGAACTAAATTTCCTGTGGCTGAGCGAGGATGAATTCTTGAGTGTGAATGAACCCAGTTTGCTAGTTCTTAATTTTAATACATTCAATTTTTTTATCAGTATTTTAATATCTTGTCTGTTAGCGGAAGCTAAAGGCTAGATCAATGGCCTCGACTTACTGAAAGGGAGTCAGGATTAGACATCTGATAGGTAGTGTTTGCTAGGCAGACTGGTGCAAGGCTTGACCTATAATTGTAAGCTTCAGGAATGGGTCTGCCGCTCATAACCATAACACCTTGAATTGGAATGATAATCTGAACTAGAAAATCGCCATAGGCATATGGGAAAAGTAAAGCCAGGATGTATGTACTGGATGCGGAAGCTTCGGTAGAGTAGAGTAGTGGGTTAACTGAATAACATTGTGAAGGCGGATATGTTGTAGCATTGCAGAAGCTATGCAGCATAATTGCTATAGCAATGCGCTAAGGTAAACTGGGGGAGTGACATGCTTCGGATGAAATCCGAGCTTGAAAGTGGAGCTTAATCACCAAGAGGTGGTGAATTGGGGATTTTTAAAATTCTTTCACTAGTGCTCTGTTTTTTAACACTAAAACAGAGCTAAGCAGAAGATAGGGAAGAAGAGCAAGACACAAAGATTTATACTGGTTCGGTCCAACCTTTTGACCTACGGTCAGTCCCCAGACTCTCTGGGATTTTCACTATCTCAATTAATTACACCCTCTGTAACTCGAGTAATTTCCTCACTAGAACTTACTCTCCCTTACAAGTTGCAATCAATATCTCCAATCTCCAAGTCCCCTGACTTGAGATTCTTAAAATGAAATGGTATTCAATAAATGAACTCTCTTTAAGAGTGGATAAATATAATCACTGAAGATCAATGTATCAAAAGATACTTTACAAGTGAAAACTGAAAGAGTAGTTGGTAAACTTGAATGCAATTCGTTTTCAGCAGAATTAGTTGTTGAGAAGAATTGAATGCAGCTCTATTTATACTAAGAGAGCATTAAATGACCGTTGTAATCTTCAATGTAACCATTGGAGACATTCAGGAAGAATTATGTTAAGCTTTGGTTTTCTTCTCTCTCTACTCTTTGCTTAATCCAGTTGCATAGAATTTTATGGTTGACTTCTTGAATATTAATCCGTTGGAAGAGCAGCTACTGGATGTGGAAAGGAAATATTAATCCCTTTGCAACGTGTGTAGAATGATTGTCCAAAAGCATGCAAGCTTTCTGAACTTTGCATTTAATGTGCTGACATCACTTTTTGCTTTTGTTCAAATCTTCATTTAATATCTTCTAAACCATCTAAAACTCACTAACAAAGTGGTTAAACATAGCTAGGAATAGTAATGAATGATGATAAGAAGTATTGAGATCAAACGGGAAGATTTTAGAAATTCGAGCAAGTTGATTTTCAAAACCAGCGACACAAACTTGAGTTTTGTTTATCCAAACTCGAGTTTTGGACTTTTATAGTGAAAACATATTTAAGTCCAAAAGCTCAAAACTGGAGTTTCCAATTGCAAACTTGAGTTTCCAAAATGATGAAATGATCAAAGCTCTCAGTAAGGCACAATCTCGAGTTTCCAAAACTAAACTTGAGTTTCCTCTTAAAATTGGAAATCAGTGAAAATCTTTGCTAAGTGAAAACTGGAGTTTTCAAATGTAAACTTGAGTTTTCTCAAAGTGATAAAACATGTTAACTTTCTGTCAAGCCTAAACTCGAGTTTTCAAATACAAACTCGAGTTTCCTCATAACTTTGGAAAACTTAGAAAATACTTGGCTAAGTGCAAACTGGAGTTTCCAAATGTAAACTGGAGTTTGCTTGGGATGAAAAATATTTAGACTCTCTGCCAAGCCCAAACTTGAGTTTTGAAAACACAAACTCGAGTTTGGTCAAGTTCATAAAACTTGACAAAACTCTCTGTTTGGTGTAAACTGGAGTTTTCTTAAGTTCAAAACATTGGGAGCTCTCTGTATGACTAAAACTCGAGTTTGCAAAACCCAAACTCGAGTTTCCTCATAAGAGAAAACTTTTACAAACTTTCTGGTAGTTGAAAACTAGAGTTTTGCATTCTTCAGGAAACTTAAAGTGTCTCTGTATGGTACAAACTCGAGTTTGTCAACCCAAACTCGAGTTTGTCTTGTTGTGAAAAGTTTGAGTGCTCTCTGTGACTTGTAAACTTGAGTTTGCCTAAGCAAACTCGAGTTTTCATTACTTTATAAATTTGAGCTACTCTCTGTCAAGTCCAAACTCGAGTTTTGCTTCTAAAACTCGAGTTTGCCTTTGACAGTAAGCTTTTCAACTTACCAAAGACAAACTTCAACTTGTGTTTACAATTGTCAATTATCATCAAAACCCATAGAGAACTAACAGAGCTCAGCCCATCTTTTAACTGATATCTTCTTACAATTACGATCATTTGTTTATTTTTCTTATTCCTTAGTTATAACCATAAAACTCCAAAACCAATTAAAAATTTATTTTCCTTTTACACACAACTGTTTCTATAAATCAGTATCATCATTGGTATTTCAGTCTCTGTGGGACGATACTCTACTTACTTTTTATTACTTGTTCGACTGGTTCACTTGCCATCAAGGAAATCGACCAACAGAATGCATAGGGCATTGTACTCATTTTGGAATCTCCAGCCATACTTCATAAGGAAAGCATCATTCACAATCCCAGTCGACTTCAAACCAAGCCCTCCCATATATTTAGGACTAGTCAACACATTCCATCTTATAGCATGATGAGCTCGCTGAACATGAGAATCACCCCAAATAAAATCCCTCTGGATTTTATCTATCTCGTTACAAATATTTAGAGGGAGCCTAGCATACTGCATGTGGAAATATGGGATAGTAGCTAAGGCAGACTTAGAAAGAGTTAGTGTTCCTTCCTGTAAAAGGCACTGCTGTTGCCAACCATTCTATAATTTGTCCACAATGTGCTGGTAGCACTGTTTAGTTGCCCTTACATAAACCATAAAAAGCCCTCAAGTATCTTCTTACACTCTTGACTCTCTTAAACCCACTCTTTTCCACCAAGGAAGTAGCCAATTCATTAGGCATATGCTTGGAGAAATAAATTATAGTTTTCTCAATGCTTAATTTTAAACCTGAAATTTGCTCAAATAAGGAGAGGCACTTCATAACAACCTCCAATTGATCTGACCTTACCTCTACAAATAACAAAAGATCATAAACAAACATCATATGGGAAATAAGGGGCCCTCCCTGGCCCACCTTAATAGGCACCCAAAGACCATCATTAACAGCCATGGAAATTATGTGAGATAATTTTTCCATAGCTAGTGTAAATAAATACGGTAATAATGGATCACCCTGACGGACGCCCCAGAAGGCTGAAAAGATGAAGTTTTATCACCATTCCACAGAATATTAAAAGTGGAAGTGGAAACAACCTGCATAATCAAGTTCATTAAAGGGCACGGTAACCCAACCTCCCCAAGAACATTACGCAAGAAATTTCAATTCACACGACCATACGCCTTTTTCAAATCAAGCTTAATTGCCATAAATTGTCTCCTTCGCATTTTGCCAACTTTAAGTATAAATAATTTCACTTTTTAGAGATAATTAGCTACGAAATGTTTATGTTACGAATCCTTCACTAACTTTAATTTAGTCATTAAATTTTTTGCCATAGTATTTTCATGGCTAATTTCATCACAAATGTTTTTAGCAGTTAATTCTACCACTAATATGAAATTTATGAAATTTTCATTATTTAAATTATAAATCCTACAATAATTCATATATTACATAAATAATATATTATATAATTATATATAGGATGCTTTGCATTTTCACAAGGCATATGGTTTAATTTCTTGTTGCTAGCTTAATAGAACTAGTGATACTCACACTACTACAAAATTGTGTATATAATAAATAACCGTCATGGTTATTTTAATGAGTTCAACTAGTTCAAAAACTCTCATTTGAAGAATCTCACATCTATACATCATAGTTATTATATAAATCGTCATTTATTATAGAAGTTTACCGTTCATATTTAGAAACTGTTATTAATATTTTAAATACATAACGCTTATCTCCGAGACACCGTTATTTATTTTTATTAAAAGTAACAATTCTTACCTAAGGCCTATTATATATGTTACTTAATAAATTAAATAACGGTTTTCAATAAGAGACAGTCACGTATCATTCAAGCATTACTATATATTATAAGGGTTATTCACGTGTGCCGATTAATTATTATCAGACAATGAGTATATCATGGCCTCACAAGTCTTAATTCATAATAGGTGATATATTAAAACTGTTGTAGTAGGTCTAGAATAAATAAAAGTTCAAAACCGTAATTTATGTACGCCGAGCATATATAGCTTCCACATATATGATGGTTCGTAACCGAGATTTATGGTCATATATCATGATTTTTGTAGTAGTGCACCTCTCCACTACCTCCACAAGCTCCTCCCCCTCCACTACCACCACATTCTCCTCAAATTAAGGCTCTGCTGCAGACATTGGCCAACCTTAACCGTGCTATAAAGCATCTCACTGCATACGCCAACAATTTAAAGAGGAAGCTGAACCTCATCCCTCATCAGAATGAGGTTGTATATTATCACTTCTAGTCAGGCTACTTATTTCCTTCGTTTAACATCAATGATGTGCTGAGTGAGGGCGAAGGGTAGGAGAAGGTAGTGGTGGTGACTAAAAACCACAACTATGCTTTTTTTTTTAATATTAAAAAATTTAATTATTACAGAAAAGTAGCCCAAAAATATTTAAAAAAATCAATTGATACTTCACGATATTATTAGTTAATAACTATTTACTTATGTTAGTAACCGTGGCAATTTACAAGGATACATTCAGCTCTATAACTTTTTCCATTCCAAAGGACACATTCAGTTTAATAAACTGTGAAACCATTTATATTTCACTTCTATTTGATCTTAACAAGAAATTATCTTTAATACTAAAGGACGCATTCAATAGTATGAGAATCCACAAAACCCTTTCTATTTAAACGTCAAAAAATTGAGTTCCACTTCTTCTACTTCTATTTCAACTTTTCCACACTACAACAATGTATTTTACTTCACTAAAAAATGTATGTTTTTCAAAAGGTGAAGTAAAAAATAAAGGTGGTAGCATTTTTAAAATTCTGTGAAGGATTTTGGCGTCCCAATTTTAAAAGGATCACCAAAAGTCTACTTTTGGCATTCCACTTTAGAAAAGGGACGCCAAAAGCAGGGACTTTGGTGTCCCAATATTAAAAGGGACGCTCCTAATTTAGAAAAGGGACGCCAAAGGCAGGGATTTTTCGCATCCTAATTTTAAAAGGGATGCCAAAAGTCTATTTGCGGTTCCCTTTTAAAATTGAATGCCAAAATAAATTAGGTCTTTTTCAAATAGTTGGAGCATGATTCAGAAATACAGAATGCCATAGGCGATGTTCAGATGACCATGAGAGACGAAGAGTCCCAGAACTTGACCTTCACCTATTCTTTTTGATCACCTTCAACTTCTTATTCTTTCTCACCGACAGCATCATTGACGACCAAGGCCGCTGCAAGCTTCAACCACTCTATCATCACCACTGTAGGAGACACAGACGTCGTGAGCTTCTTCTGAAAGACCGAAAGTGCCAGAGGCACCAAAAGAGGAAGGAGCTTGGAAGCACCTCACCACAATCACCTCTCTCCTTTTCTTTTGTCATCTGTCACTGCCATGAACAATGGAACTTTCAGTTGCCGCAAAGAGAGACAGGAAACTAGAGCAATAGAGAGCATCAAAGAATCTTGATATCGGCAAATCTATTCCTTCTAAATCTTTAACAATTTCGATTAACTCCTCCTCCTTTGTCCTCCATTTTTTCTAGCACCAAGTCCTCACCTCTTTACACCATTGGACCACCAGTTGTAACACCCCTACTTCGGTAATATGGGTACAAGCTTGGGTTAGTATAGTAATGAGAAGTTTTGATTCAAGTTTGAAACATTTTTCTTCTATAATTTATGGCGTAAATTATTTTAAGAACTCTAAAGTGATAAGTCATTGCTCATAATTAAGTTTGAAATTACTAAGTCAAAATGAGAAGGAAACCATGACAAGTTACATAGTAACCTGTGGATGAGGTAAGCTTGAAGAGGTGTAAGTCTGTATAAGGTATAAGTGACAAAAGACATTAGTGGGACGCGGAGTCCAACCCTGTGAGGCATGGAATGCGTGACCAACCAGGGAATAGAGAGAGAATGAGTATTTGGATCATGTTCAGAAGTAAAAGTCAGTAGTAGTGATGATTCGTCGGACACGTGGCATTTCGAGGTCAGAAGTTGGATTTTTGGGTAGCACATAGTATGAGGTAATTATTGTTGGGATCCGTACAAGCAGCGGAATAATATCTCTATTTGTTTTCAATATTTAATTTATCAAATAAATTAAATACAAAACAAATATTAAATAATAATATTATAATCTCTATTAAATAATATTATTATATTAATTTCGAATATATATATATATTTCCATCCTAGATTAAATATATATTACTCATTAAATCTTAGACATATATAAGATTCAATGAATCTAGACACTTTTGCTCGTGTTGGGCTATTCTTGTGTGCGACCCTGCAGGCCCACATGAGATTGGCAATGTGCCAATACTGTACCAGCCCACAAGTCGCAAGCGGCCTCTTGCAAGACATTGCGACTACCCAATTCATATGGGGATTGATGATACGATACAACCTTTCGTACAACCATGTCACGTCCCTTTTGTCACGCAATAATTTGGTCAAGGATTAGGCATGGATAACGTCAACTTCCTATTCTTGACCAGTACTTTCTCGATTCTCGAGTAGTCTAATAATTGAAATGGAAACTCCTTTCCATCGTAGTATGGCCATACATTTCTCAGACTCACTCATCGAGGGGCCCAGTATTATCTCTCTACAAATGTGAGGGACAAATTCCATCTTGACCATTCACATTCCTCTCCATGAGAACCACTGATCTCGATCGAAGCCTTTATCATCACCCGGTCAAAGGTGACTTTTGATTAGGTCAAAGACCAGCGACTCATCATGTAGGAATCCATGATGATCTCAGGTCAAAGGGCGTTGTGACGCGGTTATACATGAGAAAAGCTTATGACTTAATCCATGCATCTTTCTCATAGTGGGTCCAACACCTTGTACTCTTACAAGTGCCTATGACTTTGACTCGTATCTCCATACTCATCAAAGTCATACTGGTCTTATTTCATCTTCGCTCCCGCATAGATGACCGACCAAGGACATTTAGGATAATCTATAAGATATATCCAAGGATCAGTTATCACTATAAACATGCAAATGAAATGATAACTAAAGGAGAATGACTTGCCCCTAGGGCATAATTTCCAACATTTATGAGATACTAAAATATGGATTTCTTGCTCCCCAAGGAACTATGTTTCGACCACCTTTGGTCAGGGAGAAGAGACTGTTGATCCGGCCCCTCACAAGTCCAATTGAGTGGCTCAAGTTCCGAGAAAAGTGTAACTGGCAAAAAGCAGCTGAGACGAGCCCAGACTCCCAGACACAGGGAGGTGGCGCCATATGGTGGTCCAGAAGAGAGAGAAAAGTGGCTTGGAGAACAAGTTAGAAGTCACATCTGGTAATAATGAGGAGAGAGAAAATAAAATAATCAGGATTAATCTGCATCACACATTTGAATCTGACATGACAAGAGAAATGACATGTAATTATGACCCCACATGGTCATAAATGGTGCCATTTTGGGCAGCAAAGTGGGTCCCACTGTCTTGGAGAAGAAGGCAACCCAAATGACCATTTTACCCCTAAGTTATTATTTTAACCACTAGACATAAACCTACACTTAGTAAATTTAAAAACCATCAGAAAAGGGCAGCCAAGGGATCTGATTTTAGGAACCTAGAAGGATCCACATGTCTGCCCAAGAAGACTCTAGAATGACTTGGAGGGCAAGCCAAAGAATTATATAAAAATCTGAAGCATTCTTCCGACCACTGGATAATAACCCTAACCAAGAGGGTCTATTTAAGGACTTCCCTTGCCCATTTTGCACCTGCCAAAGATGTGTTCAAGGAGTGAGAAGAGAGTATTCAACTGAAGGTCTTGGTTCAAGAGGTAGAAGAAGTCATATGCAACCGAAAGTTCAAGGTAAGCACCTAACCGAACAACTCAGTGATTTTTGTTTCTGCCCGGTGATGGATAACGTGGGGTTACAATGGGATTTTGATATTTTTAAGGTTTCCATTCAGTCTAAAATTTTATTTTGAGTGGGAACAAGTAGGATCACCTTTTCCGAACCTGAAAAGCCTAAGTCTTAAAACTACGAAAATTTGCCAACTTTTACGGTTTCTGGGCAACGAATGGAAATCGGTTGTTTAAAAATAGTAAACAAAGTTAAAATTAATTTAAATTTTCCATGATAAACTTAGACATATTGAGGATTATTTTTATGTACTATTTTGTGTCATTTTGATTTTCCTACCGAGAGTTCTTTATTGTTGAAAATGACCCAAAAACTTGGATTTTGTCTCAGACCAGCGGCTGAGTTTTGGGAATAAGAGAAGGATTCGAACCCAGATGACTTTTGGAATTATTTTTATGGTAAACTAGACATCCTAAAGGTTCCATGGCCACTGATTTTATGTCAATCTTATTTCTCTATAATTTATTAAAAATCGTCAAAGTCAGATCAAAGTTTCTTAAAAATTCTGGTGTTAGGCAAAATTCATGGAACTTGAAGTAAATTTTGTATATGTGATTGAAAGCATGATATTTTGCTGTATCTAGGGTGATAGCACATCTGGGACATATTTCCAACACCAAGGGAAGAGTTTACTATTTTTCGTGGAATGCCAAGTAGTAACTGTTAACTCGCATACTCTATGCTACTCTCGCATGTATGTTGTATCATGATTGAGGATTTGGGCTGTAGTACCTATTGGACTATGTGTCCTTGGGTTACTGCTGAAGTCCAAGGTATGTCGGGCTGTAGTGCCTATTGGACTACGTGTCCTTAGGTTACTACTGAAGTCCGAGGCATGTAAAACTGTAGTGCCTGAAGGACTGTGTGTCCTTGGGTTACTGCTGAAGTCTGAGGTATATGAGGTAGGTAGGGCCTATTGGACTGTGTGTCCTTAGGTGGCTACTAAGGCCTCTTGGGGTAGGTGGTTAGGTTCTGCAGCCCTGCGGATTGTGGTACATGCCAGGTTTATTTTTCCTAATTGTGATTTGCATTACATGCATTGCATACATATTGTATATGAGTTTAACAGTTACCCTGGGGTTCAATCTTGAACTCCAGAACATTTTGGAGACATAAGGGTGAGGCATGTTGGTTATGATTAGTTTTGATGATGTCTTATATAGATGCCATTCTTAAGAGCAAAAAGGTTGCATACTACATTTACATTATACTTTGATTAATTCTTATATTGAATGTAGATGCAAAGTTTAATAATGGAGATTGATCAAGAAAGGTATTAAAGAAAGAATAACTTGCGAGGTTGTCAAGGAAGCAAGATGTTACTCCAAGTTGAATGGGAGAGAATGCCAAGGAAGCAAAGAAGTTACACAAAGATTTTGGCAAAGATCAAGAGAAGAAAGAAAGAAAGTGTTCAATCATGGGAATAACCAAGAAGGAAATAAGGGATTGAAGAAAGAAGTTCTTGCACAAAATATAATTGGAATATCGAATGTCAAATGAAGCAAGAACTTAATCAAGAAGAAGTGGGAAGAAGGTAGAAGCTGCGAGAGAATAATGAGCCCAAGTTAAATGATGAAGAATGATCAAGTTGGGAGATGGAAAAAGGAAGAACTTGTTGAATGGAATGAAGATATCATTATTCAAGTTCTTATATTGATGTTAGAAGCCTCCAAGATCATATGGAAGTTGGAATGACTCAATTTAGAGTTAAAACAAGGAAAAATCAGCTTTAGGAGTCAAAACTCGAGTATGTTCATCAATACTCAAGTATTGGAGTGTCTTGACTTCTCTCGCGTCTCTGGAATGTCAATACTCGAGTATCCAAGTCAATACTCGAGTATCCAGTGTTCTCAGCATTTCTGGCCTCTTTGGCCTAGCAATACTTGAGTCAATACTCGAGTATCCAGTGAAGTATTGAATACTTGAGTAAATACTCGAGTATGCAGCGTTGATCAGCTATGTTTCACATTCAGCATGGGCGATGTCTGGTAATTTGATGATATCTTCTAAACCAGAGATCGGATTGAAGTGAAATCAGTGGCATATGAAACTAGACTCCCAATGCGTCATTTTGATATAAAATTCAAGCCCAAAGGAGTTCATATGAGGGATCTATGAATTGTACAAGTTGACAGAAACATCCACGCCACACAGCAAACCAAGCTTCAATGTTTTGAGTGTAACTCACAAAATACAAATCCGATTGAGCTGAAATTGGTGGAATATGAAAGTAGACTCACAGAGCTGTCCATGAAGAGTTGAACGAACAAAAACGGAGTTTAGACCAGGGAGATATGACCCTCGAAAGCTGACAGTGAATGGTGCATTCTTTCGCAAAATGCGCAATACTCAAGTATTGGTTTCAATACTCAAGTATTGAGCTTACAGAGAGCATCTCAAGTTTTTCACTATGAGTCAATACTCAAGTATTGGTTTCAATACTCAAGTATTGATCATACAGAGACTCTTTGACTGAAATACAAAATTATCAATACTCAAGTATCCATATGGATACTCAAGTATTGGTCAAACAGAAAATCATTAAAGTATTCAACATGTGAATACTCGAGTATTGGGCAAACAGAAAGTTTTCAAAGTTTTTCACATGTTTATCAATACTCAAGTATTGAAATGAATACTCAAGTATTGAAGTGACGAAACTTCACAAATATTGAAAACAGTTCAATACTCAAGTATTGAGTTGAATACTCGAGTATTGACCAGACAGGAAGTTTCGCTATTTCCAAGTAATTTGAATACTCAAGTATTGAGGCAAATACTCAAGTGTTGACTTGGAAAAGATCTCACAAAGTTTTCAAATAGTTCAATACTCAAGTATTGGTTTGAATACTCAAGTATTGGCCATACGAAAGGTTTGCTATTTCCAAGTGATTTGAATACTCAAGTATTGATTTGAATACTCAAGTATTGACTTGGAAAAGCTTTCACAAAGTTTTCAAACAGTTCAATACTCAAGTATTGAGTTGAATACTCGAGTATTGAGCATACAGAGAGCTTGGCTCTTTTTCAAATGTTTTGAAAACTCAAGTATTGATTTGAATACTCAAGTATTGAAGTTTTGGACTTAAACTTATTTTCACATAAAAAGTTCAATACTCAAGTATTGGTTTCAATACTCGAGTATTGGTCCTACTTAAAAATTGTCCAAACGCTCAAATCATGTAGTGCCTTCTCTGGAAGACGAATACTCAAGTATTCACATTAGTGCACAGTGCAATACTCAAGTATTGAAAAACTCACTCAAGTATTGGGCGCAAGTATTCAAAATTCAAATCATACGAATTTGTGATTTCTTCGTGTTTGATCTTAATGCTTTCTATTATCATTCTTATATATTCCCAGCTATGTTTAATCACTTTGTTAGTGAGTTTCAGCTTGCTTAAACAAGATTAAATGAAGATTTAAAGCAAAAGTAAAAAGCATGTCAGAACATTAAATGCTGAACCCAGAAAGTTGCATACTTTTGGGTAATCCTTCCGCACACGCTTACAAAGGATTAATGCCTACCTACCACATCCAAGCACTGCTATTCCAACGGATTTATTTACTAGAAGTCAACTCGAACTTCTGCCCACCGGATTAAGTGAAGATTAGAGAGAGAAGAAGACCAAAAATCTGAACTAACCTTGGTTAATGTCACCAACCGTTATATGAGGAATTACAACGGTCATTTAATGCCTTCTAAGTATAAATAGAAGAGCATTCAATTCCTCTCAACAACCCAAGACTATAGAAAACGAAAATCATTCAAGTTTCCAACTACTCTTGAGTTTTCTTGTATAAAGTATCTGTTGATACATTAAGCTTCAATGTTTATCATTATCTACTCTTAGAGATAGTTTATTGATTGTAAATCATTTATTGTAAAGGAATCACAAGTCAGGGACTTGGTGATTGGGTTCATTGATTGCAACTTGTAAGGGGGAGTAAGTTCTAGTGAGAGAATTACTCTTGAGTACAGAGTGTGTAATCAATTGAGATAGTGAAAATCCCAGAGAGTCTGGGGACTGGACGTAGGTCAAGGGATTGGACCAAACCAGTATAAATCCTTGTGTCTTGCTCTTCTACCCTCTACTTAGTTCATCTCTGTTTTTAGTGTACAAAAACAGAGTAAGCTGAAAAAGTTTTTAAAATCCCCAATTCACCCCCCTCTTGGTGATTTAGCTCCACTTTCAAGGCAGTAGTAGTTGGAGGCTTGAAGAAGGTAGGGCGTGATGCGGAGAGTCGAAGAAATAGGGGATGCCCTATCATTTTTGTACCTTTATATTTGGATGACTGTCGTATTATCTTTTCGGATTTGGTACTTTGTTATGGATAACTGTACCAACCCTTCAGGACTTACCTACTATTTGGATTATTTGTATGTTTACCAGTACGATGAACTTGTCCAAACCAGGTACCGTGCTTTGTTGCGTTCACTCTGTTAAATGTTACATGGACTAAGTAATAAAGGAAAGGTAATTAAATAAAAGGAATCCCTCTAACCCGCCACTCGAGAGGGCGAGCTTGGTAGGGGTGTAACACCAGTGACCCTTCTCTTTCCTAAGCTTCACACCCACCAGAAAATGGAGCTCATTTATTGTAGAGGAGGCTACGAAATTTGAACCAGATATGAAGATACCTTGTGTGAATCTAGTAGGATATGGCTTCGGTTGTCTTTGTCTTTCCTAGTTCTTGAGATTTTGGGTTTTAACTAGTGTTTTGTTCGAGATCTCGGTCTATTCGATGTTTACTTTTATAGATCCCTAGATCTCTCAATGAGATAGGATTCACGACAATCAAAGAAAATGGTGGAAGCACATGGATGTCAAGCTCCACGCCTCTACGCTAACAACTGCAGCTTTTTCATTTGTTGTTGCGATTGATTCAGTAGTTCAGGCGAATGAGCTAAAGAGCGAATCAGTGGCTTAGCCGAATAGGTGCATGAGGTGTAGACGACACGTGGAGTAGCACGAATGTGAGTTTGATTTTTTTTTTTTTAAAAAAAAACCAAAACCTTCAAATATGTCCCTTTTTAATGAATGTTGTTCTTATACCTTACTATGTCGCTCACATAGGCGTCTCCCTAAAAAAGGAACGTAAAAATGGCCTAAAAATGTATGTTACAAAGCTTTTTTGTAGTAGTGTTCATTTACATCTTCAAATGCATCTACAAGGTAGTAACTCCTTATTCACAACCCAACCAAAAAAATCATATGGATTGCACCTCTACCTAATTACCCATAACTTTAAGTGTATCACTGTATCTAATGACATTTACAACAACAACAACAACAACAAAAAAAACACATAAGCCACCAACATTGATAAGCTTGGATTAAAATTCTTCTAAGTCTTGGTAGTGTGGCTAGCCTCATTGCATCTGCCATAGATAAACTTGGGGAATTCTTCATAACTTGTTCTTCCTTAATGGTTTTTGTTCTTAACATACCCCCTACATATGTTATATCACCTGCTCCACTAATTGCAAGTTGTCCCCTATATGAAGGGACAAGTAGATTCTTCCCAGGTGCACTAGCCATCACTAATGTCAACTTGTACAATATAGTGTCATTAACAAGTTTACCACCTATATTAACAATTATTGTTGCCCCTATTAACAACACATCCTGGCTTCATACACCAGCAGCTTCAACCACAAAACTTTCACCCCATGTTCTTTCATTCCTACTTTTACTACATAAGCAGATAACAATATATCCAAGAACATAGAAAACATTTGAAACCCCACCCAAACACAATGAAATCACAACTAAAATGATTAAAATGACATTGACCTATAGTTGTCATGAACAAGTTAATCACCCATATTAACAAATATCATTGCACCTATTAACAACACATTTTTTCTTCGCACACCAGGTGTGGTGACCAAAAAACGTTTACCCCATGTTGATTCATTTCCACTTATGATGTAGAAACAGAGCATACTCAATCGAAAAATAGAGCACAAACTCTAAAACCCTACCTAAATAGGAGTCATAAAGAAATTTTAGTACCATGGCTGTAGAACAATGAGGTTTGAACGTTGATGGTGGTAGTGGAGGCCGCATATTCACTTCAGCTAGTTCCTCTTACTCTTTGTGCACCCACTCCACCTAGAAGCTCTTTGTGAGTGTTTCCTCCTTCTAGTGCTCTTATTAGTTAGATTTGTAAACCAGGTAGAGAATCATGAGCAAGAAGAGGAAGAAGGAGAAGAATAAGGTAAGGTAAGAAATCTGAATAAAAAGGATGAGAGAACAAATCATACAACTTTGATGGTGGGAAGGGAAGTCGCGTCTTCTCTCTCAATCTTCACTACTCAAGCCATGACCACTTTAATTGAACACAATAGACAAACACAACCCTCGACTACAATGAGCTTCCTGGGTCAACAAATTTGGGGGCTGTCGGGGAGAGAGGAAGAAGAAATGGGGAATGGAAATTTGTCTACATTTTTATTTAATTCACCAAGGGTACTTGGGTCTTTTCCCATTTTGAATTTATTACTAAAATGTCCCAAAGGACATTTTTCAAATTTAAGATTTCAAAAGACCTTTTCATCGTATTTTCTTTTACTATGGATCTCATTGCAATTTTCCCTAGAACATATTCTCTTACCTTTTTTGGTAATGTAAATCACTCTAATGAGAGGATTTGCTTATGAGAATATGTTTTCTTTTACTAAAATGTTCTCCCCCTAAGTTGAGCTATTGGACTTTCTTGCCAAATCATAGTTATTCAAAATAGGAATAGCATAATATAATGATATTAAAGTACTTGGTTACATAACAAGAATCCCCATAGGGTTCATACATATTATTTACAAATTCCAAAAATTCCATTACAAAAATACAGATAACCGACAATTGCTCTTGGCCCAATCCGGAATCATCAGTTGTCGGTATCTGCCACTTTGCCTTCAAAGTCGTGCCCACCGTGTTGTTCACGACCTAAACTTGGGGAAATGTCTGAGATTCAGATGAATCTTAGAGTAACAATTAATTTCATAAAAATGCATTCACATTACATGGTAGTCAACGAATAAACAATACATTCAAAATTTAGAGATCACATATATACCACATGCAACACCAACTACATACAAAGGATAACCTACAGCACTGACTGCAGACAAAGGATCCAACTAATTCATTTCCACAGCGCTGGGCGTCGACCCAATTTATCTGAATACAAATTAGGTTTCGCTACCTAAGGACCCACTGGCCCACTAGGCCCTACTACCAATCATGTGTTCACAACACAAATCACATGAAGGTTTACACATGCATATAAAGTCATACATAGTATGTGAGAGAAGAGTTACTACCTGAACGCCTTGCGCACTCCGTATCTTCACTAGGGTTCTTCTTGTTTTGCTTATCTTTTGGGCATAGACAAATGTCAGATCCTATAAGTTTATATGAAGATGGGTCATTAGTAATATTAATCTTAATAACAATGTTAAGATTTTGTTCCCCTAAACCCACCCTTAAAGCTCGTCCTTTTATTGCATTAGTCGATTATCGCTTATGATATTATAACCTTAAGATACTTTATACCAACTAAGACTTTACAGATATTTGGCTTCTAATTTTTCAATGAACTTGGAAAAATCAAAACTCGGTCTAGACAACTCCAAATGGAGTGATTTCAATACCAAATTAAAGCTTTGTAAGTCAATTTTAAGGGAAAAATAATCCCCAACCAATTCTTGGTTGTAACATTCCCATAATTTTGTGGAATGGTCACTACTTAAATATGGAAATAGGATTTTCTAGGTTTCATGACCAAACTTAGAAAATTCACAACTTTCAATATACATATCCAATTAATTTGTTTTTGGACTCAATGTATAGTTTAACATGTCTACTAAAGGTCTACCAAACATCATGGTTAGAAGGATTCATCTGCCTTGTTTTTACATCACATGAACATAACCCCCAAATATGGAAAAACAGGATTTTCCAATTTCCTGTCAAGTTTTGGGAAATTCATAACTTGGGTTCTAGACCTCCGATTAACATATTCTAAAACTCATCAATGGGGGTTGGCACAAGTGGTAAGCATTTTGTGTTGCTTAAGCAAGGTCTCGAGTTTGAGCCTTATGAATGCAGAAAAGCCCCTTGGAATATTCACTCACCATAGCCAGATGCACAACACGGGTTGGATCCGGATTAATCAGGGCGAAGCTCTGGGTATCGGATGGGCAACAAAAAAAAGACATGTTCTAAAAATTGTTTTGAAGTTTATGAGGTCGACTATATTCTAACCAAATTTCACCAACATGTAGAATCATTTGCTTGGTCAAAATCTCGCCCAAAACAGGAATCTAAATTCTAGAAAACAGAATTTTATAGTTTTCCTTGTTCAACTTTGGAAAATCATAACTTGAGTTCTAGACTTCCAATTAATATGATCTAAGACTCATTTTAAAACTTAATATTTGTGCTAAATGTACACCAAATATGATGGTCAGAAGAATTTGAATACCTTGGTTTTGCCTTACTCAAAAATTAGTTTTCTAATTCTCAAAATTCCACTTTCAAACATAATGGAAAACACCTCCTTTTAATTATAATGATTTCAATTTTGTGATAGAGGCATTACTCTACACAAAACCTCTTCTAAACTCATTGGAAGCATCAAATTATGCAAAACTTAACTCCTTCACATGAAAACAATGGCTGACTGAAACAGGGGTATATGGACATTTAATGAAACTCCACTATGTTGCTTCTAAACATCACATATCACACTAATATCATTGTTTATTGAGCAGCTAAACTTCCTTTTGATCTCCTACAGTGATTATACCGTAATGTTTGTGAGTTTTTCATAGTAAACTCTTGTATTGTTGGGCGTCATTTATATTTTGGTTGTGTCGTTTACAGGAGTCTTAAGACTGTAATGGTAGGTGAGGATAAAAGTTTTTGAATAATATAAGTGATTTATTGTCCATTACTTATAAAATAATTAAAATGTGCATTGCAGATTTGGGGAAACCGACCTAAAAGCATCAGAGAAATTAATTTGCTAAACCTTAGCAATAAGTATTTGAAATTATTACAGGGCATATAGAAAAAATCGACAAATTCAAAAATTGAGGCCTCATGACCGGATAGGAATTTATTAATAGTGCAGGTCTGAATCTTAATTTAGGTTCTTTAGATGATTTAAATAAGATTTTCCATATATTTTATGTTTCTTCTTGATGACGGCCTATTTTATTTAAATTTAAAATATATTTTGATATATTTGGTAAGTAATGGAAATAGCTAACCCAAGTAAAATAATAAATAAATAATAATTGTTTGAAAGTATTGTTAAAGAATAAAAAGAGAGAAAAAGTTTCCATAATTATTTGTATTATTATTTACTCCTTTTCCCCCCCTTTTTTTTCCTTTCCTTCTGTTTCTATTTTTCTATTTTTCCCCTATTAACCTGCATAGGTATATAATCATAAAATTCGACAACACACGATGTCAATCCATATTGCAGTCAATAATCATGCTCCAAGTAAGTCAATAATCATGCTCCAAGTAATAGATCATGCATTCTTATATGAAAGGGTCCTGCAATCCATATACTTACAAAAAAAAAAGGCCCAGTAGGCTCAATCCATATTGCAATCAATAATCATACTCCAAGTAATAGATGATGTATTCTTAGAAGAAGGGGTCATGCAATCCATATTACAATGCTGTATAAAAGGAGTTAAAAAGACCCAGTAGGGTCAAAGGGTAGCAAAGTATATATTCATTAAAGAATTTCACATGTGTTAGGTAGCGATGAGAAGAATTGAAGAGCAATCTGAGACAACTGAAAAATCACACCAGAATCAAATGCTTTAAGCTCAAATTTCCTTCCAACAAGGCTATACTATCTAACACAATTCAATCAGGTTAAACAATGCATCATCAAATAAACTACAATATACGTAATGAACTTTCCTTTATTAAAGGGGCAAGTAAGCTACATTTATTCAAGTCCCACAATCTCAAAACCAACCCAAAATGCCTATTTTCATTCTAAAATAATTATTTTCTTTCATAATTCAGCTCTTCTATGAGATATTGCTAATTGGGGTAAGACTTTTCACATAATAAAAAATATGATACATGTAGAGCTACATTTAGGAATAGCAAACCTGTTAAATTCATTATTAGTGAGATTGCACAAAGCAACTTTGTCTTCATCTAGCATGGATAAGGTCTTCTTATATATATTTTAATCCAAATACATATCTCCCTGAATGCATCTACACACTCATCCCTCACCCGCAATTTAATCAAATTAAGATGATTCATGATTTGGAATGACAGTAGAAGAAAGCTTAACAAGTTTGTTATTATATTTAGTAGGCCTGTTGAAACCTGATATGGGGCTGAACATGTCGTTTCATATGAACACTTCCATTACTAAATCAAATGAAACTACCAATTCAATCCAATCAAGATCACTTTCTTCCTTGAACACAACTCAAAAGATTGATCCATTAAAAATGAAACCGCTATAATTGTTAAGACTTAGCCCTTTGAATTCCTAAGTTCAACCTTTTTCCATAACCCTATCCTTAATGCATACACTTCCACATGAGCAACAAAATTATCAATCATAAAAAGTTTCACAATCTTGTAATTGTTAACAATTGGGTTGAACGCAAAACCTATATAAAAAATCATCACTCTTATAATTATTAAGAGATTCAGGCATTTGTTGGACCTCTCTAATAGAGGGATTCCACCACCCAAAGGAAACAGATTCATTAAAGATTAGTTCGACACAAAGCAAGCCATTGTTGGAATGGAAATTCTTCCAGTATCTTTGAGGAATCAATTATAGGTGGGCATTTCAAAATTCAAGGACTGGTATATTATGAGTAACCAAACATAAATTCTGAGCATTACATTCAGAGGTTTCACAATTTGACAATAAGCTAAGGTTTTTGCTAAGAATAATTTCCTCTACAATTCCTTTTGAGAAATATGTGTTCATTTTGTTTAGTCTGTTTAGTTTGTGAAAAAAACAAGTGAGTTACCGCCAAGAGAAAATACATGCATGTAATTATTAAAGAGCAGGGTCTCTCTCCTTTAAAAAACGCTACTTCTGTAAATTTGTTGATTACTCCAACAATTGTTGATTTATATGATGTTGTATGGAATTTTCCAGCAAGTTTAGCTTCCATATATTGCATCAGAAAATTAAAGTAAAATAAATTTTAATAATTAATACACATATAAGTTTCTCTATAGGCACAAGACCTTATAGGTGTCCCCACGCTTCAGATAGAAAGAGATAGAGGCTTGTTAGACCCCTTGTGGTCGGACCCATCAAACCATTGTCTTTAGAATGTCGAGGCACATGACATCAAAAAAATGTAGGGGTACATATACCTTGGAAGGGACAAAATGTATATGAGCAGCAAGGTCACATTCCACCATTTCTGCTCCTTTCAAACACCTCCCTGTTAATCCCAAGTACTCGCCTATATTGCGCAGAATCAAATACCAGTAACAACTACTAGTATAAAATAATAAGTTGTTAATAGCATAAGCCTTTTAATTCAAAAGCAAACGTTTATTAATTGTGGATGAAAATGCGTGATAAAGAGGATGACAGGAATTAACAAAGTTATATCTTTAGAAATAAATGAACAAAACTTAAATAACGTACCAACTAACAAAAAACGATAAAAAGTAGTACAATATTATCAAAATGGTCAGGAAGCCTTGAGAGAAAGTAAGAAGCACCCACATCTCGAAAGAGTCCTGTAGATGCCTCCGGCATATATAGCATATTATTTTGGTCCTAGAGATTTGGGAATTTGCTTATGGCAGGCAGATGATCAGGCCCAGTTCAGGGGATGTGGCAAATATGGAAAAAGGGAAGATTATGAAATATCATGAAATATTCAATGGATAAGAGGTGTATAAACCAAAATCAAGAAGTGTATTAAATAAGCTACAAGTGCATGATTTTGATTTGTGCCAAATGTACACAAGGTTAGGAAAGATTGACAAAGGAAAATGATAAGTAAAATTTGATGCAAGAACATGCTACATGTTCATATAAAAGTCGAGACAATTAAATTCTCTTTTGCCACATGTCTTGATAAGGTGTTAAATTGACTTGAAAATGGACACCTAAGCATGGATAATAATAACTACAATGATAACTCATGTGCTTCATCAATGAGCCATAAATTTCAAACATCATAAGGAGACAATAGAAATCTCAAGAACTTGCACACATGGCTAAACAAGAAGATCATGAAGAAGATAACCTTTGACTTTGGAATATGATGGTACTATGCTTATGTCATATGATGTCATCATAAATTGACTTGTAAACATGAGTCCAAATGCAATCTGTTAGTTCTCTATGTGTTTTGATGATAACTGACAATTATAAATCCAAAAGATTGTTATTGACTCAAGCCAAAGTATTTTAGTTTGAGAAATAACTTGGTTCAATAACAACTCATTTCTCTGTACTGATATGACTCGAGTCAGAGTTGCGTAACTCGAGTCGTACCTCTTTGTGTCAGAAGAAAGATATCTTTGAACTTAATGACTCGCGTCAGATTCTTGTGACTCGAGTTACAGTGACTGAAGTCAATGTTATATGACTTGAGTCATATGTCTCTGTGTTTAAAAATAAATTCTAAGTTCAAAGATAACTCGAGTCATGGCATGTCTTTCAGTTCTCTCCAAAACCAACGCCAATAGCAGCTTTTTGAGTAACTGATATGACTCGAGTCAATGAAATATAACTCGAGTCAAGTGAGTTACAAAGAGCTCCAAATAAGTTTCTGAAAGAAATGACTCGAGTGAAGTCCATGTGACTCGAGTCAAGGTTTTGCCAAAACTCTTCTCTGATTTAAAATCGATGATGTGACTTGAGTCAAATAAGCATGACTCGAGTCAAGGAACTTGAGTCAACAATGAATGACTTGAGTTATACTTATCAGCTTTTGATATTCTCGTTCTCGTAATATGTAAATCATTGATTATTCTTTGGGTACTTAATGTTATCGATTATTACTATTTCTAACAAAGTTTAATCAGTTTGCTAATTAGTTTCAAATGTGTTTAACATTGTTTAAACATCAAAATTATCATAAAGCAAATCTTTGTCAGATGCATCAAATGCTTAGCAGAAACAAAGCACAAAAGTGGAAATTGATCATCTGAGCAACTATAAAGCATTTCGGCCATTTCCAGTCAATATTCTAACTGAGTTTCAATGGACAAATGGAATGAAGAATGTCAACGGAGAATAACAGCTAACATCGGAAGAATACGAAGAGACGAAGTAACGTTCGACTTCAACGGAAATATTCATTTCACTCAATGACTCATTAATTTCTCTTCAACGGTCATTAATGCTATCAACTATAAAAGCAAGAAGCATTCAATTCTTCAACCACTGAAACTCTGCGCATTCAATTAGTGATATAAGCATTTACTGTTTCTACTCAATTACATAATATCTTCGGATATTTAAATCTTCAGTGTTTATACATTGCTTTTTTTAGAGAGTTCATTATTGATTATCAATATCTGTAAGAATCCCAAAGTATTGGGACTTTGGGATTGGGACATTTGATTACAACTTGTAAGGGGGAGTAAGTTCTAGTGAGAGAATTACGCCGAGAGTTATAGAGTACATAATCATTTGAGTTAGTGAAATCTCGAAGAGTCTGGGGACTGGACATAGGTCAAGGATTTGGACCGAACCAGTATAAACCTAGTGTGTCTAATCTTTCTCTATCCCTCTCTGTTATACCCTGTTTTAGTATTCAATTTTAGAGGTTTTTTCAAAGAAAATTTTAGATCACCCGATTCACCCCCTCCCCCCCCCCTTCTTGATGATATTCCATCCGTAACATCCCGTTTCAAAAGCAAGATAATTTTTTTCATCAGAGTAGAGCATCGGAGCATAAGAGTAACTGATACTTATATTCAAAATGTCGTAAGTTTGGCTGATTACAAAAGCGGTACAATGACCGAGAGTTTTCAAAAGTAAATAGCAGTAGAGGAAAGTCTTCAGCCGAGTCCCTATGCGTCTTTGCTTGCCTTTCTCCTCGATCCTCGTTCCTCCGAACACCGTCGCTATATTAAGAGCGAGGTTCAATGCCCATTGAACCTCGGGTAACGGTTAACCTCATGTTTATATACACCACATAGACAGTATATGAGCACACTAACAAGCATACCCCAACATCATATAAGCCCCCTGGCAGATATGTCGCACTTAGCATACGGTTCGCACTTCACAATGGTATTCGCACTTAACAATGGTATTCGCACTTAGCAATGGTATTCTCACTTAGCAATGGTATTCGCACTTAGCAATGGTATTCGCACTTAGCAATGGTATTCGCACTTAGCCAACGTATCCCAACACCCAGCAAGCATAATAACAGTAGAATAAGCATACCACAGAGCTATCGACTACTTCACATAGACAAACCATACACATAGCACATAGACGCATACAATAAACATCGCGTTAGTGTTACGACGCGAACGTACATACAAACAAGCAGCTATCGGCCTACCACATACAATACACATAGAACATATATGCATACTATAAACATCAACGTTAGTGTTACAGTACGCGAACGTACATACCTAACAACACATATACGCATATAATAAACATCAGAGTTAGTGTTACAGTACGCGAACGTACCTTTGTTGACGGAAAACGGTACTTTTACGAAAAACGGTAAATTTCCGACAGCGGGAAAAATAGCGGTACGACGGCGGCACAACAGCGGCTCGACAATGTACGATTATCTCGTATATCCTATAAGGATAATATTTAACAACTTTTAGCAGCATAACAGCCATTTTAGGTACAAATTACCATTTTGCCCTCGAACCCCTAATCGGCGGAATTTCGCGAGCTTCATTTGTTTTCGCTCTATCTCTCTAGAATTTTGACAGATCTTTTCCCTCATCATATTTTCGAAATATATATCATATTTACCCCTAAATATGATATCTAGACTATCTTGAAATATTAAAGATAAATCTAGCATTCCTACTATATCTACCGAAAGAACTACCGAAACTAAAGACTAAGGACCGAAGAACTTACCCGCACTTTGCTCGACTTTCTCCGAGCTTCTCTCTCTAACTTCTCTCTAAGGGGCAGATTTTTGGTGTGAAAAATGAAGAAGGTGCTTATGCCTTTATGTAGGCAAAAATTGTGCCACTTTGGTAATTTCCATATTCCAAATCTTGTAATTTTCTCTTACCTTATAACCAAGTAAAATAAAGGCTAAATGGTGGTTAATTCTTGACCATGGGCAGCCCTTAGTCGACATTGGGGAGTGATGTGGCAGCAAGCCATTGGTCCAAGAGTGGTGACTCAAGCTTACTTTATGCCTGGTCCGATAGAATTTCCCCGATCGGTGTCCGTTTCGCGTAGTCTCGAAAAATCTCAAAATTCCGAATTCATAACTTTGAAGATCTTCTCTTCCTCATCAATAATATCTAATTTTAACTTAGATTTCGGTCCCTTACGGGGTTCCAACAAATTCCGCTTAAAGTTTTCTCGAAAAACGTGTCCGGCGCGTCCGGTTCTGAAAATCGTTTTCGGAATCATCAACTTCTGACAAAAATTCACTGATTCCAAATATGTCCATATAATTATAAACTCATCTCCGGATGTTGACTTATAATTTGTTTTCTTCAAATCCAAAATGTGAATATCTCGCATTTTTCCCTATTTCGTCTTATTAGGCAAATGCGCTTTCACCGACCTCGGAATTAACTTCCGGAAGAGGTCACTTGAAGGTAAAAACTCACTGATCAATATTTTACCTTGACTTTGGAATTCCTATTCCTGGTTCTCTAGATAGGATCTGTTTCCTATTTATTCCATTACTATTCACTATATTATATAATAATACAATTTTACAAAAATATCATGATATTTATTTATTTTTCTTTTATTTATTTATTTATTTTTCTAAGCATAAAATATTTTATTAATATTTTTTTTATTTATTTAATAATTTCGAATTTCTCCAATTAAAAATAATTATTTAAATTATTTTTAATTCATTTACTTTATACCTTAATTATCCCATTAATTACCAGATTAGCCACTTACTAATTTTTGATAATTTTCTTAATTAGGATAAATCATTATCTCACAATTATTTTACTTACATTGGTATTTTATATCCCATGTAAAATATTAAAAATCATGGGGTCAATTATGATCCCCAAAATAATATTAAATCTTGCCTCAATATTTTCCAAGGAAATTAATCCCAAAAATTACCTAAATTAGAGACAACATATTCTCCAATTTTTAATAAATATTTCATTGCCTCTTAGGATTTATCATAATATTTTCGGGTATTTTATGGCCCACAATTGCATTTAGGGATTTTTAGCTCTTTATTCACCCTAATTTCAATAGTAATTACTTTAGAAAATAAGATAATTATTTCTTATTATTTGAAACCACATATTCACCTATTTTCAATAGGTATTATTTATCGAAATATAATATTCCGGATAAATAATTATCCTAAGATTACACCATCTTTCACAATCAAAGAGCATAAAATATCCCTTGAATTGATGAGGCAAAACGCATGGCTAGGAAAAGAACATGAAGACAAAGCTATCTACACAAAGTTGGAGATAAGAATCATTTGGTAAACCCTAGAAAGACAAGTGTCATGATATGAGGTTATTTGGCTTCATGAAAATGACATTTATCTACCTAAATTTAATACAAGTTGAAAGACATAATTATCTTCCATAAAAACCAAGAATTTCGAATTTGGTGGAGGAAGAGGGAAGAAAATTAAGTTATCACATGTTAATAGGAAAACATCTAGAACATGACCACTTGTCTTCATATGAATTAAAGATTGATTTTTGGGGACACTTGGACACCTTCATTTAATAAATATTGAAGACATAAATAACTTCTCCAAAGAGGTCAAAAATTGCGCCTAAGAGAACACAAGGAGAGGAAAAATACAAAGACACATGGAATAATATGAATTAAAGAGAACAACACCTAAGATGCCAAGTGTTATCATAATATTTAAAGGGGATTATGATAAGGACACTTGGACATACATGATTAGGGATATTTAAAGCTTAATTATCCTCTTTCTTAAGTTATGGATTTCAACCACAAAGGAGACTACATGAAGTAAGTATGATGTAAGCCAAAGAAATACAAGGAAAGAAGTCAATTATCTTGGACTTCTTAGCCAATAAGAAAGAACCAATAAAAAGACCTAAACATAGCCTAAATAAATACATGGAATAAGATATTTTGGTGCCCAAGAATGACACATGTCCATGTCTAGATCAAGGGAGAAGAAGCAAGAGAAGTCAAGACTTCTCTAGAAAAAGAAAGAAAAACCTAGAATTTACCAAGGATAATTACAAAGGGGTAAATTGGTAAAATCCCAAGGAGATATTTTTATGCCAAGACCTCTATATAAAGGGCTTCATCTCCCATTTGGCAAGGCAAGAAGGTGCCATCCCAAAAAAGAAGAGGAAAGAAGAGAGTGTTGAGAGTCATAAGCAAAAAGAAGAGTAAGGAAGTTTAGTTAAGGTAAGTAAGTTATGAAATTCACTCTACTTCCTTCAAATTTATGTAGACATGCTTGAGGTCTTCGTTAATAATATTGTATGATATTGTTCAAGCTCTAACCACAATTACAAAGGAGTTCAAGAAGAAGTGGCAAAAGAAGTAAGGAGCTAGAGCAAGTATGTCATGTTCCTAATTTCTTGTGATTTTGAAGGGGATTTTTGGTCAATAGCTAGAACATGATGATATGATTTGATTTTGGTGACTTTTATGGTTTTAGATTGTTTAAAATGGAATTTTGTATAAGGGAGAACATGGAATATGATTTTGGAAGTATTGAGGTCAAAATATGAAGAAATACAAATTAAGTAGCTTTAAAACCAGCAAGGGCATTTTCATAAATTGGGAATGATCCACGCATATCTAGTATTGGTAAGTATTTTTAGTCAAAATTTGACATGTCAAGAGTCACATAGATTTTTGGAACACCTCAATTGGATTTTTCTATAATTAGTTATGAATTTTTGAAGTTGGTTAAAATTTCTAGAATTTTCAAGGCTTATGCGAAAATAAAAGTTCAGTGACCAATGAAAAGATACTCATTAATAAAGAAAATTAATGAGTTCCAAATAGTGAAATAATCTTTCATACAAGTGTGTAGTTACATATTTCAAAAGGGGAAAGATTATATTGGTGATGACACCACTTATTGTATTACTTTAGGTCTATAATTCCTACTGAGTTGCTGGGAATTAGTTATCTAACTGATCAGCTATTTTTAGGTAAGTAACATTAATCTCATATGCTTTGTATGACTTTGTATATATGGTTTGTCATGATTGTGTATGCATTTGGTGTTGTTATTTTCTAAGCGCTTTGGTACCAAAACCCGCTATGTGGATTAAGGCCTTGCTGTGTGTTGTGCCCTGTAGTCTATGCTATGTGTTATAGAGACTGCTTGTTCTAGATTAGGCTTTGAGCCTCCCTGTGTGCAATTTACTGAATGCTTTACGATTTGTGTTGATGGTTTTCTTACATGCTCTATATATACTTTGGCTATGAAATTAACGGTTACTCTGGGATCCAATTATGAATCCTAGGCCATTATAAGAATACAAGTAGTTCTTCTGGAGTCGGTCAAGGCGAATGACATGGGGCATAGATGAGAACTTTGAGGAATTTACCGGTGAAAACCTGTTATCATTATGTTTTATATTTTGGAGGACTATGTATTATCTTTGTTGATCCAGTACTTATTTTGGGAAGATTGTATGATAACCCTATAGGAATTTATCCTTAGAGAAAATTATTTACTTTTACCAGTATTTATCGTCCAAACTGCTTGCATGCTCTGCTATGTAAATTATTTTGATACGTGACTTTAAGTAACATGATTTGTGATAATAAGGATAAGAATTTTAGAATATCACACTACCCGCCACCCAAAAGGGCGAGGCCGGTAGGGGTGTAATAGCAAATACCTATGAAATAAATTACAACTGAGTTGTCATTCCTCAGCAATTGTGAATTTTAATGTAGGGAAGATAAAAGAAGAAGAAATAGCCCTAGCTCCCAATATAAATATGGCAATGAGGTTTTTTCTACAATGAACAATGGGTTTTGAAGAGATTTTTCGAATCTTTACACATACTTAAAATTAGATTAGGATTTTAATGAAAGACGCAGAAGAATATTTGTGATCATTTCTTGGGGGAAGATAATGAATTTGTATCATGTCATGGGCAAAAAGGGGGCTTCAAGGTGCCCGTCGTTCCTTGTATAAAAACCTGATTGCGATATTTACATTGGGAGCTAGAGCTAGTTTTTCTTCTTTTTTCTTCCCTTGCATTAAAATTCATAATTGACGAGGAATGAAAGCTCAAGTATAATTTATTTGGTATTTGCTATGCCGGAGGCATCAACAGGACTCTTTCCATAGGGAAAATCATTTTCTGGGCCCTTTTTACAGAAAAAAAAACCCCCAAAAAGGCCCTAAGATTCCGACAATCCCAGAAAAGGCCTCAGAATCTACGTGAGTTGTTAACGAGGCTGATATAGTTGTTAACGGGGTATTGATATAGTTGTTAATAGGGCCGATTTAGTTGTTAGAAAATTGTTGTTAATGGTACTGATTTAGTTGTTAATGACCTACCTGTTAACAACTATATCAGACCCGTTAACAACTCACGTAAGATTCTAAAAATCCCAGAAAAGGCCCTAGGGCCTTTTTTGGGATTTTTTCTGTAAAAAGGGCCGTGAAAATGATTTTCCCCTTTCCATATGTGGGGGCTTCGTACTTTCTCTCAAGGCTTCCTGGCCATTTTGATAATATTGTACTACTTTTTATCGTTTTTTTGTTAGTTGTTACGTTATTAAAGTTGTGTTCGTTAATTTTTAAAAGATAATTTCCTGTTCTTTTTGTTTTTGTGAGGAATGAATGACACTATTAATTATACCAAATTAAGTTATCTGACCTAATTTAGAATTTATTAAATTTAATGACCCAGTTTAGAATTTATATAATTCAGCTGTCTTTTAAAGGATTTTTCTTTTTAATTTTATTTATTAAGATAGGGACATCAAGGGACATCAAGAAAATGTGATCTGAACTAATATGTGTGTGTTCATTTTTCATTAAAAGCGCTGAAATAAGATAAATGTTCCACGTAACAGTTAACACTTTAAGAACAATAATTATCTTCAGTGGATATTAGTGTGTGTGTATATATATATATATATGGGAAATACACTTCTCATGTTGTAGGAAAAGTGTATCTTTATGTCATAGATATAAAAAGATGTGGGTCCCACCATTTCCGTGCTTGAGTTTTCTTTTTCTTTATATATATAAAAGATGTGGGTCCCATCATTTCATATGTATGTAGGAATCTTCTTCTTCTCATGCAACATGAGAAGTGTAAACCCCTATATATATATATATATAGGGTTTATCGTTTGTCATGTCACTTGATATAACAAGTCAACCCAAAACTATGTTTTTTTGGGGTTAGAGGAATTAATGAACTCTCAAAACGATGTAATTTTGAGGTTAGGGGAATTAATAAATGATCTTTTGGTAAAATTTATATAATAAATACAAAAACACCATTTATTAATTCCCCTAACTCCCAAAACGACGTAGTTTTGGAGTGACTTGACATAACCTTATGCCAAGTGATATGACAAAGGATAAACCCACACACACACACACACACATATTGGATTGAGAAAATGTCCCAAGTAAACAAATAATATAATACCCTAATTTTCATAATTCATGTAAACATTGTATTTTGGCAAATAATTAGCAAAATACAAAGGTGAATATGTGTCTCAAAGAAATATAATATATTGATTATATTTTTGTGCAAATTTCACTTTGAAATTAATTAACCAATGGTTGGATTTGAGACTACATATTTAGGACAATAAAATGTGACATAATTAACACATTTAATAATGGTTAATTTATGACCAAAAGAAGCAAGAACAGGGGATAGGGAAATACTTAGTTTAATTGTTATCTATTAACAATTATCCTTAGCAAAATAAACTTGCACTAATTGAGATTAGTTGCATAATTCTTCAAGATGATTAGAGACAAATTAAAAGTATCAAATGAGGGCTAATTATATTTGAAAATAATTAAGCCAAAAAGAATGAAATAATATCTCAAGTAATTAAGTCTAAATCTTCATGTAATTGAGTTAGCTAATGGCAAAATAAAATTAAGGAGCATATAAACACTTGGTCAACATGATAATTAAGGATTGCTAATTAGTGTTGAAAAGTCAACAATAACAACTAGCCAATGAGAAATCAAGAAAATAAGCTAAATCCTTAGGAAATTCATTGGACCAATGGGAGACTTGAGCCATGGATTAAGGGTGAAGATTGAACTTAAACTAACACAAATTAGATCAAATGTTTGAGAGGAA
This sequence comes from Acacia melanoxylon, assembly GCA_019022615.1. Taxonomy (NCBI): domain Eukaryota; kingdom Viridiplantae; phylum Streptophyta; class Magnoliopsida; order Fabales; family Fabaceae; genus Acacia; species Acacia melanoxylon. The sequence goes on along the minus strand of JAFJYJ010000020.1, from coordinate 8,139,903 downwards.
AGAAGATGTGATAGATTAGCACATGGGAGAGAGAGAGAGATAGATTATATTATAATATTTATAAGATCACATGTTTTATAGTAAGGGGTGAGGATTAAGTTTAATAAAGTGGATTTGATCCAATGGTTGTAAGGAAAGAAGAGGTTTTGGATTACCTTGTGAAATTACCATTTTAACCTTGAGATTTTCCCTATAAATAGAGGGCTCCCTCTTCATTTTCTTCACACCAAATCAAATTCCAAGTAGTTGATTTCTAAGAAGTGAGAGTGAGGGAGAGACAAAATCTTGGGAGCAAGAAGAAGGAGTTGAAGCTTAAGGTAATGTTCTTAAGCTCTAACTTTTTAAGTTCTTAGTATAATTGTAGTTTGATCTAGAAAATTAGAGAATAAATTTTCATACTTGTTTTTAGGCCTCCTTGCATTGAAAAATTCCTAATGAGGTAAAAACATGTTGGGAAATAATTTTATAGAAATCAATAGATCAAGATTGTGAAAATTGTAGAAATTTCGGTTTAAAATCCTATGTATGCAGCGAAAAAGATGCTATTATTTTATGTTGTAAATGAAGTCATTAAATCATGAAATTTTACATGAATAAATTATAATGTAGGGCTTTCAAAATATATAAAATATGAAGCATTTTGAGTTCTACACAAGGAGTAATGTATAGGATATCCGAGAAGTCCGGATACGGATTCAAAAGGTTGGGCGTTTTGGCAATTACACGGTGAAAGGTACGGACGCATACTGTAACTTTAACTCTGATGTGTCTTGTATGCATGTATATGATTGAATGATTCATGAAGTGATGGACAAGACTAGGTCTTGGGTCATGCACTGTGACTAAGTTTATGGGGCTTAAGTCACGTGTTTATATACATTCAGCTTGATGCGGGTTATAGTCATTATAACGCTGTACGGTTGTTTTCCTAGCACTGAGAACACGAGGAGCTGTCGTGGCACTGGTTAGTGCAAACATTATATTTGTTGTGTGCTATGTATTGTTGTGCTGTTAACATTACATGTGTTGTGTGCTATGTATTGTTGTAACCTTACATGTGCTGTGTGCTATGCATGGTTGATACTGAAATGTAATGAATATCTTTCATATTTACTGTTATTACTTGAGCATGAGGTCAACTGTTACCTGAGATTCAATGGGTATTGAATCTCAGCCTTGACTAAAAGTTGAGGAAAGGAACCTGGACCGGAGAGGGCGATATGGATGGAGCCGTAAAGAGGCACCGATGGATGGAGCTGTGAAGAAGCATCGGTCGAGACATGAGTCAGAAGAAGTTTTAACAGAGACTAGTTTTGACATGAATCTAATAAAGTTATTTCAAACCATTTGGTGCTTAAAATAATGAAGGGTTGTTCTATGTGGTTCAGTCATAAGTCGCCGTGAAAGACGAGGAGACTTCCACTAAACTAACATCCGTCCTGACCAATAGGTTTGATTGAATGAGTTGGATTCCAAGCCACAAGAATAGATAAGACATGATGTAATATTGTATAATTACTATGTCAAGAGTTGTAATTATACAAGTTCTGAATTATTGTATCACATGAATATTCCTTCGGAAAATTTTTAAGTTAACCAGCTTATGTCTGGGCATTTTGTATCAGTTACTCATTGTCCAAACATTAGTGCATACTCACTGTTTCGCATTACTCTGACCTGTAGCACCGTATTCCTAGATACTACGTGTCAACGGACACAATAAGTAGTATAGAATTTGGGGTGTTACAAATAAGTAGTCCACACACCATGGATTGAAAGTACACGGAGTAACCTAAAATCATAAATACACATGAAGAAATATTTGGTAGTAAATAACAACATTCATCATTCTAGTTAAAATCTCTAAAGAATAAATGATCGAATGTCACATATGAGGGTATATTTTCATTAATATATATATATATATATATTTATATATATATTTATATTTATATATATATATATATATTCAAATTAAGTAAAACAAAAGGCGGGGCAACAAATAAGGGGAAAAAGGCTCTTCAATAAGGATATTGCCGATTGGACAAGGCTTTCAACATAATCCACAATCCCATAAGCAAACATACATTTTGGGATGGCAAATGTGTTGAATTCATTAGTAGTGAGATTGTATAAAATAGCTTTTGCTTCATCATCATTCCCCACTTCACCTTCAATTTCCCTTTTAGACATCGTATCAACTATGCAAACAATTTCATTTCTCCCAATAATCATTGAACATAAAGAACATAGATAGGGTTTGTTAATCATTTCCCTCCTTGGATGGATTCTGTACACTCCTCTATCACCCACAAATCAATTAAACATGACTCAGAATTTTCAACGGGAGAAAGCATAGCAAGTTTTTTTGTCATACACAGTAAGCCTGTTGAAAAATTAGGAAATGGCATCAATGAGAAAACTTCTATTGCTATATTAAATGAAACTATCAGCATAAGAAATCCTTCACTCGCATGTCGCACAACTTTCTTTGAGCCAAACCAAAAGATAGCTCCATTATAAGTGAATGCCTTCTGACTCGTAAAACTTACACCCTCTAAGTTCTCGAGTTCAACTTTTCTCCATAACCCTTTAATTAATAAATACACTTCCACTTGATTAACCAATTGATCAATTTTGAAAAGTTGCACTATTTTGTAATCATCAACAATTAGACTGAACCCAAATCCTATGGAAAAACTCAGCCTTATGATTATTAAGATATTTGGGTACTTGCCGGATATCTCTAATGGCGGGAGGCCACGACACTAGTACAAAAATGGGTTTTTAAACCACCTCATTTAGACCGGATTATAGAAGATTAGATCTAAAAAGTATGACTGGTGACAGTTTCGTAAATATAAAGAACTTCTTATATCGACTTTTAAAGGATTAGATCTAAAAAATACAAACGGTGGCAGTTTCGTAAATATAAAGAATTTTCTAAAAAATACAAACGGTGGCAGTTTCGTAAATATAAAGAATTTTTTTACACCGGATTATACAAGATTAAGTCTAAAAAGTATAACTAGTGGCGGTTTCGTAAATATAAAGAATTTTTTAGACCAAAATTTTAAAGCATTAGGTCTAAAAAGTATGAGTGGTGGCGAGTTTCGTAAATATAAAGAACTTTTTTAGACCGGACTTTTAAAGCATTAGGTGTAAAAAGTATAAGCGGCAGATTTTGTAAATATAAAGAACTTTTTAGAACGGACTTTTAAACTATCCGCGTACTTTTAAGACCTACTATTTAAAAAATCCGATCTTAAAAGTTCGACTTTTAAGACATTATATTTTTTAGACCTAATTTTGATAATAACTGGTCTAAAATATTTTCATCAAAGAAGCACCAAACATTGAATTTCATTAGATCGCCTCTCTATCTCTTGTCTTTTCTCTCTCGTCCTCTTCGCACGTTTCGGCTCCGGCGACTTCTTTCTCTTACATTCCGTCTCTAAATGATAACGATGACACCTCCGATCTTGGTGAGCAGTTTTTTACTCTCATATTTGCATCAGGATTATTTCCTTTTTAAGTTATTTTCTTTAACAAAATCTCTTTGTTTGTTCTTTTATTTTTTTTTCTACATAGGGGACGGTGATTGGACTGCTATTTCCATAAATGATTCTAGAATTCAAAGTTGATGGGTAAGTAATGTTTTTTTCTCTAAAAATCACCGAATATGATATTGAATTGTGAAGCAATTTTTTTTCCTATTAATCGATTGAGTTTATGCCCTTTTGAGAACATGATCTATCCTATCAAGTGATTCAAACTCTTGATTCATTTTTGTCGATTCTTTTAGAAACAGAAAGAACTATGCCTTTAATCGATTTGCAGAATCATTTGGATCTGGGTTCCCTTTCGAAATTCATTTTTTGAACTATCACGATTTACTCTTATGGATCTGGGTTCATTTAATTTGAGCTTTGTTCTCGAATATGTGTTTAGCTTTCTCATTCTCTCCATGTCCACCGTCATATGCGCTTTCAGTAATCTCCCCCATTCTTTTGCAGATTATTTGATTCAATAGCGTCGCAACGGGTAGTGACCACTCTGAGGTCGCTGGCACGGAAGGGGAAGACGGTGGTGACATCGGTACACCAGCCATCGAGCTAGGCGTTCAATACGGTGTTGCTGTTGTTGAGGGGCAATGGCTGGCTTTGCTGGAGATTTCTTGTTTGTTTGCTAGCTTACTCTTTAGACCGGACCTTTAAAATATGAAGTCTTAAAAGTAGGACTTTTAAGACCGGATTTTTTAAAAGTCCGGTCTAAAAAGTATTATTAAGACCTGTTGCACATACGGTCTTAAAATTAACAGACTTTTTAGACCGCCTGTATCAAGACCTGTCCCAAATCCGGTCTTAGGAGGCCTTTTTTGTCCGGTCTAAAAAGCATTTTTTGTACTTGTGCGACAAAAATGAATGTTGGGATTTTTAAATGAGATCAAGACATGCAAAGCAAGCCATTAATGGAGTTGACCATCCTCCTGGAAGCCATTAAGGAATCAATGATTGGATTCTGAAATTCAATGACTTGTTTCTCTCGAGTCAGCAAATGCAAGTGTCAATGAGGGTAAATCCAGAGATATCATTGGAGAAATCGACAAGAAGAAAAGGGTTTTACTGGGTGGAACATTGGAAGTTTTATGCAAAGAAAGATGGGGTTTTGAACAGATCTTTCCAATCTTTACACGCACATTAGGGATTTTACTGGAAGTCGTACCAGAATGTTGGTTATAATTTATTGGGGGAGATATAGTACTGTGTCGTTAACCATTACTTTCTTCTCCTCCGGACGGGGACATTGTATTCTTATTTTATGATAAAAAATATTCATCAATAAACTTTTTTGGCACACAACAATAATTAATAAATAGTTAAAATTCGAAACGATTCTAGACTAGATATTGTTTTTGCTGGACAATTTTGTATCCCTGCCCATGGTAATTACCATCCAAAAATTCGGGTACTGTTTTGATTTGATTAAAAAAAATCTCACAAAGCTTATTTTTGCACTTATTTTCCATTAAAAAAATCAAAAATAATGAAAAATAATTCATTTTTGTTAGGCATAATCTTTTAGATAAGATTCAACAAAAAAATAAAAATAAAGTCGTTGGAGAGGATATTTTTTGTTGTGATTTGTTTAGCAATGTAATGAACTCATGATTACAAGTTTTTTTAATACATCTCGTGATTATAAGTTTCATTTGCTACAAATCAAATAACAATAAGTTAATAATTTGAATATGATTGATTGATTAAATTAATAAAAACGATTTATTGGATTATACATAATTAGCTAGAAAGAAATAAAATTAAAGTTAATTTATTACTAACTAGTATAAAAAAAGCATTGGAGGATGAGATCCATGTGGTTAGACTCTTACCCTATGGGAAAAAAGTTAGGGGAAAACAGGGAGGGGATACTAAAAATTAAAACTTTCGTAAATGGCAAAAAAAAAATTAACAATTTTTGGGAGTTTTCTGATAAAGATTTTTCGGACCCTCTCAAAATAACCAAGATTCAAATATTTGTAGTATAGGAAACCTGGATCGTTTCTCTCAAGGAATTCACAGCGGGTCTAAAATCAACAAGAAACACGATAAAACAAGAAACTAGAATGGGGAGTTTTTCAATGTAATTAAAACGAAGCTAAGCTAGAACGAATATAAGAAAATGAGATCAATCAAATAAAACAAAAGATCAACCCAGGATTTCGAATTACACCACTTTCCTTCCTCGGACAAAAACAGATTTATAACTAAACTCGTGATCGACTCTGGACAAACTGAAATCTCTGCATTTGTCTAGAAATTCCCTCAACCGAACAATCGTTCTAATTTGTTCGAATTAGTGGCGTATCATTGTAAGATCGCACATTAATACTTTAACCTAGTTCGAACTACGTCCTTGGGAAATATCGATTTGGGTTTTTAATCAAAAACCCGATCCAAATCCAGAAATCGAATCCGCTTAAAGAATGCAGAAACGAGTTAGATGGTTACCGATTAAGCACGAGTCCTCTGGATAGTGGAATCCTTAATCCATGGGCTGATCAAAAAGATTTAGCCAAGCATGGCTAGGCAAAAGACAAAAGAAAAGATGAAGATCGAGGAAAGTAAACATGATGAATAACTCAGAGAAAATAGAAAGCTTCTAATTTAATCCAAAATCATAAAAGACGTAATGTGTAGAATGTCTTAGCAGCCGCCAACTGAGTTAAACTAAAAGGGAATGACGGCTAGGGTTACAAAATAGGCCCAATATTAGAAGCCTCTAATAATAATTGGTCTTTTATTACAAAATTCGAGCCCAATAAAAATCCAGAAAAAACGTGTCTCTTTAGCTCCAAATTTGTCCATCTTCTTGTCCGATTCAGCCTTCCGAGTCTTCATAACAATTGTAGCTCTCCGAATCATATAAAAATGAAAGAAGAATCAGGCTAATCGGATATCTAGATCAAAAGTTATGGTGAAAATACTAAATCACTGTAAATCTAGAATTTAATAATAAAACATGAATTAAATCCAATTAAAAGCCCAAAGCCCAATTAAGTAATAAAACCCATTATTTATTAAGTAAACATTCCTAAATTATTAACCAAGAGATACAAATAAGTGAAATAATATTCAATTATCAAATTCCCCCACACTTATCCTTTTGCACTCCTGGGCAAAATTAAAAAGGAAAAAAAAAAAGCAAAAGAAAAACTTATTCTTTCCAACAATTGCCAAAACTTCAAGATTTGAATAAAGATCACAAAGCTTTTCAAGATCAACCAATCAAGACGAGTTTCTTTAATCTCAAATTATAAAGCATGGCAATCTCAATCAATGATGCTAACTACACAAGATGGTCTCTCATGGATACCCTCAATCAATCTCTCAAGTGTATAGGGTAAATTAATGTATTGCTCAAATTCTACTCAAGAAGATTGTTCTACTATAGGCTTGCTCAATTTCTACTTCTCCACTACTTATAACACATGCATACAAAAATCAAGAGAGCTTTTCATTGAAGGTTGTAATGGGGTTAGGGTAAAGGTGTAAATAAGTATGAATATGATAAGCTAAGCACCCAAGAAATTGAAAGAACATTAGTTAATAATAGCATATCACCTCAATATCATTTTCTTTTTATTTCTCCTTCTTTGCATTGCTTCCCCTCTCTCTCTCTTTCTTTTCTTTTCTTTTCTTTCCTTTCCTTTTTTTTTGTTACTCGTTTTTTTTCAATTTTTTTTAAAGAATCACAATGACTAATCATCAAACCAAAATCAGTGCCAAATGATGAATGGCATAAAATCAAATACTCTCCCCCACACTTAAAATGTTGTACACCTGGACAACCCCCACACTTAAACACAAACTAAGGTGAAACCAATGCTCAAGAATTTCAAGGTACGGGATAAAATGGTTTTACACTTGGCTTGTAATGTGGCCGAAAAAGAATGAGTCAAAAAGGCACAAAGGGGCCGACAAAGGATAGATAATGGAAGGGAAAAGCTATTTTGTCCAAATGGGGAAAAAGAAAGAAAGAAAACAAGTCTCCATCATATTAATGCATGTAAGTGAAAAATTTAGTTTCAAAAGAAAGGGAGCAAGTTCTAGAGAACAAAAATCATGAGCGAGCCACACAAGAAAGAAAGAATGGTAAAAGATGAAGTCAATTCATGCAGACCCAAAATCTCACAAAGGTCAATACCAAATCATGCAGCCAGCATCCCAAAATTAACTACCAAGAAATATAATCCAAGAGTCCAAAAATTTAGCCCAAACAGAAGGATCCATCAAAACCAACATGTCAAAGTTCACAAGATGTAGGGCAATCATAGAAAGAAAGTGTGGTGTTCTATTTTTTTATATTTTTTTTAGAAAATAAAAACAAAGTGGGAAAAGGAGGAAATAAAAGAAAAAGAGAAGAGAGGAAGAAGGAAGAATACTCCCCAAGGGTCTTAGGGAGGAGAGTCGATTCCCGAGGCTCTTATAGAGGATAGGTGGCATCGGTGAGGAGAATCTATGCGTCCACATGTTGCCGCTTGGAATCCTCATGAAACCGCTTGAGTCGATGCCCATTAACCTTGAAAGTTCTTCCTGTGGGTGGATCACACAACTCAATAGCACCAAAAGGGAAGATGTTAGTAATTACGAAAGGGCCATCCCATCTAGATCGAAGCTTACCAGGCATAAACTTGAGACGGGAATTGAACAAAATAACTTTCTGGCCCACAAAAAATTCTTTCCTCAAGATATGCTTATCATGGAATGCCTTTGTCTTTTCTGTATACAACCGCGAACTCTCATAAGCATCTAATATAAGCTCATCTAACTCTTGCAATTGCAACTTCCGCTCCATTCCGCATCGAGCCAAATCCATGTTGCATCGCTTAATAGCCCAATAGGCTTGATGCTCTAACTCAACTGGTAGATGACACGCCTTACCAAAGACAAGTCGATAGGGGGACATCCCAATCGGAGTCTTGTAGGCGGTTCGATATGCCCACAAAGCATCATCCAGTCGCTTACTCCAATCCTTCCTGGTAGAGTTAACAGTCTTCTAGAGGATTTGCTTGATCTCTCTATTGAGACTTCAGCTTGACCATTGGTCTGAGGGTGGTATGATGTGGAGACCTTGTGAAGCACTCCATACTTACGTAACAAAGCATTCATGCTTCGATTACAAAAGTGAGAACCCTGGTCACTAATAATAGCTCTAGGAATACCAAACCTACAAAAAATGTTAGACCTAACAAAATCCACCACCACAGAAGAATCATTAGTCTGGGTGGCTTTCGCCTCAACCCATTGCGAAACGTAATCCACAGCCAGCAATATGTAAGTAAAACCATATGAAACAAGAAATGGACCCATGAAATCAATACCCCAGACATCAAAGATCTCACAAAATAGTATAGGGTTCTGGGGCATCTCATGCCTACGAGAAATATTCCCTGCTCTCTGACAGTTATTGCATGACTTACAAAACAAATGACAATCATGAAATAGGGAAGGCCAATACAATCCACAGTCTAACACTTTCCTAGCAGTTCTTTGTGGTCCAAAGTGACCACCACAAGCAGAAGCATGACAAAAGTGCAATATGGAATCAAACTCATGATCAAGCACACATCTCCTAATTACTTGGTCACTACCAAATCTCCACAAATAAGGGTCATCCCAGACATAATATTTAGATTCACTTTTCAATTTCATAGTTTGAGCCTTAGTGGAATCAGTAGGTAAAGCACCAACAACCATGTAATTAACTAAATCCGCATACCATGGAATCTTACCTTGCAGCTGTAGAAGCAGCTCGTCAGGAAAATCATCACGAATGAAGGAGGGATTAGAAGGAGAATGAGTGATGCGACTCAAGCGATCTGTGTGCTCCACTTCTATCTCAAATCTCAACATCAAATTCTTAGAGCAATAACATCCACTGAATGAGTCTAGGCTTAGCATATGCCTTTTTCAAAAGAAAATTAAAAGCAGCATGGTCAGAGAAAACAATTACTCTACTAGCTAGCAGATATGACCTAAACTTATCAAAGGCAAACACTATAGCCAACAATTCTTTTTCAGTGGTGGTGTAATTAGACAAGCGTAATCCAAAGTCTTAGACGCATAGGCAATGACATGAGAGGCTCGTCAACCCGCGAGCTAAGATGGCGCCAACAAAGATAGTTAGAGGCATCACACATAAGCTCAAATGGAAGAAGCCAATCGGGAGGTTGGATCACCAATGGGGTCGTGGTCGGCACCGCTTCAAAAGATCAAAGGCGGACTTGCAATTATCATCAAACACAAACTCGTGTCCTTATGCGAAGGTTGGACAAAGGTAGGGCAATCGACTAAAATTCTGGATGAAATGCCGGTAGAAACCCTGCGACCAAGAAAAGAACGAACTTCCCGCACGAGATGTGGGGTAGGGTAAAGCGATAATAACATCAATCTTAGCAGGATCTACTTTAATACCCTTACTAGACACTACATGTCCTAAAACTATGCTTGACTCAACCATAAAGCGACACTTTTCAAAATTTAACACAAGATTAGATTCTATGTATTTATTCAAGACTCTAGACAAATTATCCATACATGCATCAAAATTAGACCCAAACACAGTGAAATCATCCATAAAAACCTCCATGCAATCCTCTAGAAACTCAGAAAAGATACTTACCATACAACGCTGGAAGGTTCCGGGGGGCATTGCGAGGCCAAAGGGCATCCTCTGGTAGGCATAAGTGCCAAAGGGACATGTGAATGTCGTCTTCTCCTAATCCTCAGGAGCAATATGGATCTGGAAATAGCCCGAGTAGCCATCTAGAAAGCAATAGTGAGACTTACCAGCCAACCGTTCCAACATCTGATCAATGAAAGGAAGAGGATAGTGATCCTTGTGGGTAGCTTGGTTGAGTCTCCGGTAGTGAATGCATACTCTCCAACATGCTCGAACTCTTGTAGGATAAGCTCATTCTTTTGATTAGCTACCACGGTCACTCTAGATTTCTTAGGAACCACTGGATCGGGATAACCCATCAGCTATCGAAAATGGGATAAATAATACCAGCTTGCAGAAGCTTAGTCACCTCTTTCTTCACCACATCTAGAATAAGTGGGTTCAAGCGACTTTGGGGTTGTCTCACTGGCTTAGCATCCTCTTCCAGTAAAATTTGATGCATGCACATGGAAGGGCTAATACCAATAATATCAGCTAATGTCCACCCAATCGCCTTTTTATTGGCCTTCAATAAACTTAGCAGCTTCTCTTCTTGATCAGATAGAAGGTTGTTGGCCACAATAACTGATAGCTGCTCATTCACCTCTAGAAAGGCATATTTCAAATGATCCTAGGAGGGATTTCAACTCTAACTTAGGTGGTCGCTCGGTGGATGGAAGCAACTTAGTTGGTTGCTCACTCCGCAATGCCCGAAATCACATGCACCGAAAGCAGTATGACGGAAAGTAGAACCGTGTCTAGGCAGCTCAATGTTAGTGTCAGAATTCACTTCATATTCAGAATGGACATCAGAATCAGAAGTGACATCAGAATTAGAATTTAGATCAAATTCACAATTCAAATCAGAATCCTCAATAAATGCAGAACCACCATATAATGCATCATTAATTTCAGTGCAAATAGGGCACCGCTCATTCTCAGAACAACCACAAACACCAGAGTCACACATAGACGCAAAATCAGGATAATCAGCATACCATTCAACAAGCACATCATCTACAGCATCATCAATCACATCAATGCACAAAACTAAATGCTCTTCCCTAGGATGTCTCATGGCATCAAAAATGTTGAAATTAACAAGAATATCACCAAATTCCATGGAAAGAGTAGCGTAATGCACATCTATCTTAGTCTTAGTCAAGTTTTCATGAAAGGTCTCCCTAGAATGATTGGGGACCTATTATTAGGAGATTCATCCTCCATGTCTAAAATGTAAAAGTCGGCAGGAATAACAATTCATTTACTTTGACTAAAATATCTTCAATCAAACCAAAAGAGGATGAGCATTACTCCTATTAGCTAGCCGGACAATAACACCGTGGGACGTAAAGGACCAAGACCAAGAGATTTATAAACAGATGCAGGCATGACATTAATGGAAGCGCCTAAATCTAGCATGCAATCATCAAATCTATAATTCCCAATAATGCAAGAAATAGAAAACGTACCTGGATCCTTGCACTTACGAGGCATGGTGGGTTGGATGAGTCTTTGAGACATTCTGGTTTAAGCTCACTCGTGAAGTCCCCTTCAGTCGCCTCTTGTTCATACACAGTTCTTTAAGAAACTTGGCATATTTAGGAACTTGCTTGATTGCATCTAAGAGAGGAATGTTGATCTCAACTTTCCTGAATGTCTCAAGAATGTCTTGCTCTTTTATATTCTCTGCCAACTTCTTGGATTTAGTGGCTCTCTAAGGGAAGGGAAGAGGAATGGGAATGTCAGATTCCTCTTTGCTTTGCTTCACTGCCTCTTTGTTTTTAGAATCAATCTTCTCAACATCTGACTCTTTTTCTAATGTGGATTCAGTCACATCCGCAGCTTGTTTAGGCTCCTCTAATTGCTTGCCAGAACGTAGGGAGATAACACTCACATTCCCCTTAGGTTGGGAATTGTTTGTGAAGGAAGAGTGTTGGATCCTTGAGGTTGGAGATGGTTCAATGATGTTGCCAATTGGCCAATCTGAGTTTGCAAACTCTGAATGGAAGTTTCAGTTTGCTATTGGAACTGCATAGTGTTTGTGGCAAATTGCTTCATCATATCCTCCAATGAGGAACCACTACTACTAGGCTGCTGTTGTGCCACTTGTGGAGGTGTATCTATGGCTGGCAAATGAGTTGGTGCTGATAAAGGAGGTGCAGATTGCTGCTGAAAATTCTACGGTCTGTACTGTCTTTGTTGATAATTTCCAGAATTCTGTTGATGCGAGTTACTTTGGTTCTGATTCTGGTTCCAACGGAAATTGGGGTGATTTCTCCAGCCTGGATTGTAAGTATTAGAGAATGCACTATTTTGCTAGTATTGTGGCTTTCCTAGGAAAACACCCACTGCAGCAACCGACTGATCTTGATAAGCGGGATCATGCAAGGTAGGGCAAGAGTCAGTAGAATGATAAGGGTCAGAACAGTACCCACACGAGTATCTAATCTGAGGAGGGGAAGACTGTATTGTCTGTGTCACTACCAACTGCCTTACCAGAGAGGTCAGATCATCAAGTCTATTCTCTAATCTCTTAGAATTGTACTGGACTGGAGGTGCTTGAATCTGGTAAACAGCAGTACTATTCGCTTTAGTGCCAAACTGCTGAGAATTAGCAGCCATAGTGGATATCAACTCTCGGGCATCTTCAGGTGTCTTGCTGTCTAAGGCTCCACCACTTGATGCATCCACAAAACTTTTGTCTAATGGCAATAAACCCTCATAGAAGTATGTAATCAGTAGTTGCTCAAAGATCTGGTGGTGTGGACAGTTGGCACACAATCGCTTGAACCTCTCCCAATACTCATACATGTTCTCTCCATTGATTTTTTTTATGCTGCTGATCTCTTTTCGAATAGCAGTAGCTCTTGAGGTAGGGAAGAACCTCTCTAGGAATAACCTCTGCATATCGGCCCAGCTCCTAACAGATGATGGTTGCAAATAATATAGCCAATCCTTAGCTACACCATCGATAGAGAATGGGAAAGCTCTCAACTTTATGTGGTCCTCATCAATTGCTTGAGGTTTCATCGTGCTGCAGACCACGTGGAACTCTTTCATATGCTTATGCGATATTCACCTACAAGACCATGAAACTTTGGCAACAAATGGATAAGACCAGATTTAAGTTCAAAATTAGCATTAGTAGCCAGTTCAGGATATTGGATGCACAAGGGTTGATAATTAACATCGAAGCGACCAATTCCTTCAAAGTAGACGAATTTCTTGTTACGCCATAATTTCTAAGTTAGAAAAAGTGCTACTAGAATCGGTGTAAATAGCAATATCATAACAAAAACTATCAACGAAATATCGAATCAAGTTCGGTATGCTCAAAATGTTTAAAATCGAAATTAAATTCGGTAGTAGTCCTACGACTCAACCTAACAACTCTTCTAGCAAAGAAGAATTGTTCTTTCAATTTCAAGATCAAATTCTAATAAGTCTTTTGGATCGTAGTACTCCTAGTACTCATATAGCATAGGCACACAGACTTTGCAGACACACAAAAAAGACTCAAAAACGAAAAGAAGACTCAAAAACACACACACAAAAAAATTGTTAGAAATTGATCAAGACAAGTCCAAAAACATTGTCAAATGATTTTTAAATTTTTTGGGACTTCCGCAGGACAACTTTTGGACTATTCTAGAACCTAAACATCAAATTAAAAAAAACTTAAAAATTGAAAAAGTGGTCTCCAAGATGGAATTTGGCTAAAATCTGAAGACCACAATGCTAAAGCATTGTGTTCTTAATTAAATGATATTTTCCTTCAGCTCACCAAAAATCAGCCCAATCGGAGTAAGTCAAACAATTTCGGAAATACCCGTGGAGACCAAAAAAATGAAAAAACAGCGAAAAAGTGGTCTAAACGATGGTATTTGGCCAAAAAAGATAAGACCCCACTCCCTAAAGGGAATGATTATTGCTCGGAATGACTAATTCCTTTGAGATTGGTGCAACCACTGTAAAAATTTATGTCCTTCAAGGAACAGACACCTCGTTGAAAAAGCTGTGGGAAAAAAATAAAAAAAAATTAGGGACTGGGAATATTTAATGAAGGAGAAATGAGGTCAGTGATAGAGCAAGCTGGATATCGTGAAGTAACAAGATCTCCTACAAGCGTCAGAGTGATCTGGGTAAGATACAAATCTTCTCAAGATTAAATTTCTCCTTGACCATCAATAGGTTTAGTTAGGGAATTTATAATACAACCCAAATAAGCCTCAGCCTCACTTATTGGTATTTGAGCAATCTCAGAATGGAAACTACTCTAATCTATACTACTCTACTGTCAGTAATAAGACCGATGCAAATTCCCCGGCAACGGCGCTAAAGTTTGATAAAGATTTGTCGGACCCTATCAAAATGACCAAGATTCAAATATTTGTAGTATAGGAAACCTGGATCGTTTCTCTCAAGGAATTCACAGCGGGTCTAAAATCAACAGTAAACACGACAAAACAAGAACTGAGAATGGGGAGTTTTTCAATGTAATTAAAACGAAGCTAAGCTAGAACAGAATATAAGAAAATGAGATTAATCAAATAAACAAAAGATCAACCCAGGATTTCGAATTACACCACTTTCCTTCCTCGGACAAAAACAGATTTATAACTAAACTCGTGATCCACTCTAGACAAATCGAAATCTCTGCATTTGTCTAGAAATTCCCTCAACTGAAAAATCGTTCAAAATTTGTTCGAATCAGTGGCGTATCATTGTACGATCGCACATTAATACTTTAACCTAGTTCGAACTACGTCCTTGGGAAATATCGATCTGGGTTTTTAATCAAAAACTCGATCCAAATCCAGAAATCGAATCCGCTTAAAGAATGCAGAAACGAGTTAGATGGTTACCGATTAAGCACGAGTTCTCTAGATAGTGGAATCCTTAATCCATGGGCTGATCAAAGAGATTTAGCCAAGCATGGCTAGGCAAAAGACAAAAGAAAAGATGAAGAGGAAAGTAAACATGATGAATAACTCAGAGAAAATAGAAAGCTTCTAATTTAATCCAAAATCATAAAAGACGTAATGTGTAGAATGTCTTAGCGGCCGCCAACTGAGTTAAACTAAAAGGGAATGACGGCTAGGGTTTCAAAAAAAAGCTAGGGTTACAAAATAGGCCCAATATTAGAAGCCTCTAATAATAATTGGTCTTTTATTACAAAATTCGAGCCCAATAAAAATCCAGAAAAACATGTCTATCTTTAACTCCAATTTCGTCCATCTTCTTGTCCGATTCAGCCTTCCAAGTCTTCATAACAATTGTAGCTCTCCGAATCATCTAAAAAATGAAAGAAGAATCATGCTAATAGGATATCTAGATCAAAATTTATGGTGAAAATACTAAATCATTGTAAATATGAAATTTAATCATAAAACATGAATTAAATTCAATTAAAAGCCTAAAGCCCAATTAAGTAATAAAACTCATTATTTATTAAGTAAATATTCCTAAATTATTAACCAAGAGATACAAATAAGTGAAATAATATTCAATTATCATTTTCCCTCCAAATATTCTTCCCCCTAATTTTCTTTCTCTCCATCCAAGCAAATATAGGGTTAGAGATTCTCAAGAAACTAAAGTTTTTGGGAAGCCATTATCAAAGTAATCAAACCACAATTTCAAAGCCACGTTTTTGAAGGTAGGCATTACCGAGTATGATTGGAAAGGACTCTTTTTATTGTCTGATGGCTTTTATTGTTAGATCGAAAATGAGTGTATCCATTCTAGAACTGCTTCTAAACTGAATACGAGTACTATTTTTGCTAGAGCAAGTGCTATTTTAGGATGTACGACACACATTCAACACCCTTCGTGGGGTTAACATCAACTCACATCAAACCCACCTCAACAGATCAAACCCTAAAGGAATGAGTGGGAGACACGTAGTGGAAGTTGATGCCACGTTCTCTCCTTATTTCGGCAGAGTTGGGTGTGGAAGTGTACTGAAGGCAGGAGATAATTGCTTGACCAAAGGCTTTTTGTTTGGAAGATGGGGACCATCTAACAACTGGGTTATGAGGATGCTTGAAAGAACTAAAGTGAGCTTGGGATCAGGGTGCAAAGAATATAATCTTGAGGAGTGACTGGCTGAGGCAATACAATTGGTCATGAATGTAAGTTCCTAAAACACATGATTATTGGGCAGTTCTCTCAGAGATTAAGAACATGATTCAGCGGAATTGGCAAGATGAGTTCCAAGTTATAGACAGTGATAATAATCTTATGACATATTGTCTTGTGAAAAGAGTACTAAATGAAGGCTTTGGCTTGCAAATCTTTGGACCAGAGTCGCTGATGAGATTTTTAATTGTTGCTACTTCTTAGCTTTTCATTTCGGGTGTGTAAACAAAAATCAATTTAAAATAAAATTAATTTTGAAAAAAGGGAGACATATGAAATCTAATCCAGTAAATACCATTTTTTTCAGTGATGCTGAATGAATTTAAAATGAAGTTAATTTGGGAAAATTAGGAAAAAGGACCTATTGGGAATGAAATTTATTATGGAGGACCTTAAAAATTGTAACAGTTTAGAAAGACGAATACTACACTATAACCTTGTATGAAAGAAAAAAATACAAATAACTAAAGTATGAACTTCAAAATGCTAAATTAGTCCTAATTAAAACTCCTATGTTCTCTCTCACCACATCCTATAATTTTTCCGTTATTTTATGAAATAATCGAGATTTATTCTTCAGCCAAAAAAAAAAAATCTTGATTTATTAGAAATAATTCAACTAATTTAAAAGGCATAAATACTAAAAAATAAATTTAAAAATGCTGAATTACTCCTAACTAAACCTCATTCGAAATAATTCAAATTAATTTAAATTCTAAATTCAGAAACAAATGGTTAATAATTAATTAAATTAAATAAATAACAGACAGTCCAAAAATAATTAATTTATTTTTCATTATTTTTTAATTGAATAATGAACTTAGACCATAAAATTTAACTCTACTTTTGTTTATTTATTTCATACCCCTATTTTATTTCCAGTCATTTTAATTTCATTATTTAGCAATATATTGAATACTATTCATTTATAAAATTATAAATTTAGAAGAAAACTAATACCAAATATCAGATATTTCATTACTAAAATGAGTTTTGAAGAGCAAATTGAGACAAAGTAAAAAATCACAATATAATCGAATGTATTAGGCCTAAAAAAACATTTGGAAAAACACAAGAAAGCAGCCAAGCTGCAAAATAAAAATGCAGCAAGCAAATAAACACCATATTAATTCACCTTAGCATCACCCACAAATAACCACCAAATTTAGCCACGCTAGTTACTTTTGGACTCTGGCTGCGATTGAGTCCTAACTGCGTAAGGCAAGTGATTAGTTGAGTGAACGAGGTGTTAAAAATGGCAACAGACCAAGAGGTTTGGTGTCATTTAAATTTTTTTCGTTATAAATACAATTTAACATTTATGATCAATAATCTTCAATAAAATTAAAGCAACCAAAGGATCACATAAGAGGTCGGATAAAGGGGAGAAAAGCAAACAAGGAGAGAAAATGGGGTAAAAAAGGGTAATCTAATTGTTCTCGAGATGGAGTGTAGGGCCGAAGGGAATAGTTAGGTTGACTTGAATGGCAAAGGTAAATCCGTTTGTAGCCAACAGAATAGGTTGGTTACGATAGAGAGGATGTAGGGCAATATTATGGTGATGATATGGAAGATAGTGAGTGTGATAAGGGTAACTGAGTTTCTACCAATGAAGGAAAAACTCAAGCAGAAGGGTCAACGGGTGTGAGTGAGGGGAAGGAGGTAATACTGTCTATTTATTTTTAGTGTTTAAGATCACAGTATGGAATTGTAAAGGGCGCTAGCAAGAGATTTGCTGCTTCCTTGAAAAACCTAATTCTTGTTCAAAAAGTGGATATAATTGTTTTGCTTGAAACTCGTATCAGTGGTAATAAGGCTAGAAAAGCCATTCGGGCTTTTGGCTTTAGGTATTCGGAGATTATGGAAGCTATGGCCTTTGTTAGAGGTATCTGGCTAATGTGGAATGATCCAACTCTGGTAGTTAATGTAGTGGAGAGACATTTACAATTTTTACATTGTCAATTCCTATTTGAGAATCAAGTACATTGGTAATTCATTGTTGTTTATGCAAGTCCACATGAAATGTGAGGGGAGAACTAGGGGAAAAGTTAGACGGCATAGTTGATAGCATGATTGAACCGTGGCTGCTAGCGGGGGATTGGAATGAAATAAGTACTTGCTAGGAGAAAAAAGGGGGAGGTAGAGTTGATGAGGGGATGTGTCAACGGTTTCGTGATTGATTTGAAGGAATTGGTCTTATTGATTTGGAAGCAACCTAAATGGAGAGGACATGATCATGTATTTAAGAGGTTAGAACGTTGCTTATGTAATATGGGTTGGCAAGAATTATTCCTAGATCCCATGATAAGGTTGGTGTGAGGGTAGGTTCAAATAATCATCCCTTAATCATCAACACTTGTTACGTAGGTGATATGAGAGGTAAAAGACCTTTCTGGTTTGAGGCAGCATGGATTAATCATAGCGATTTCAAGAATTATCCCTTGAAGAAATGGGTGGAAGGAGGAGATGTATGTGGGAATATAAGGGTATTAAAAGAGCAACTTGGGGTCTGGAGTAAAGAGGTGTTTGGTCACATTCGATACAAAATAATATCAGAACATATGCCGCATAACATTGCGTCACTTACTTTGCTATAGCTTCAGGGATGCATTGTATTGCAT
Source organism: Acacia melanoxylon (assembly GCA_019022615.1). Lineage (NCBI taxonomy): Eukaryota > Viridiplantae > Streptophyta > Magnoliopsida > Fabales > Fabaceae > Acacia > Acacia melanoxylon. Next base: position 8,120,914 of record JAFJYJ010000020.1, on the reverse strand, counting down.
TTCGATAAAGATGTCCTGATGTTATAGCATAGTATCAGCTATGTTATATGACTTTTTCATAAAACCTCAGAATTCATTCTCTCCTTAGCACATATTTAGGATGTATGTGGAATTTATCCCTAAGTTCCCTATATAATAAATTAATGCCTTTTTGCTCTGATTAACTGCAGTTACGCTCATATTCACCATACAATACAGTCATATAATACAGGGAAAACATGGCATAAATAGTGCTCATCACTAGCCGCATATAGAGACAGATGTTCAGAAAAGAGCAGCAGTTGTACAACGATCACGCTCAATCTCTCGGCTTGGGAGTTGTGTTTTCTTCCTGGAACAACAACTCACACAAAGAGAGAGACGCTTTCACTGACTTCCCATATTCTCAATTCACTCACGAGACCCACCATTATTTCCCTCACATCCAATTAATTCCATCTCCATAAATCATTCTACATGGCCGGGAGCTACATAATGTTGGGGGGAGGAAGCATTATCATGGTAGCTTAAGCTTATTTGGGAGGCAAATTTGGATGAGCATAGAGGAAGCTAAGGCCTAGGAACTTACACTTGAAGATCACAAGGGAGTATTGTTCTTTTTATCTTTTTTAATTCAAGACTTGAGATAGTTTAGTTTTAAAGGGTTTCAAGTTATGTTAATTGAGAACAATCTAGTTTTAGATTGTAAACATATTTCTTTTGAATTGGATTGATATTTGAAGTTTTTATGCTTGAGACAATTAATGGATTTTTGTTTACAACCTTTGGATTGTGAATTGAATTAATAATTGATTTTTCGTTATTAATTTCATTGTCAATTGGGTTTATCGATTTAATTTTTTAATTGAGTTGATAAATTGTCTAGTTGTTTAATTGGATAATTGTAAACAAGATTCCAAAATTACTTAGAAAATAATTGTGATTGAGTTTTAATGAGTTTAATTAACTAGTGCTCAATCCGTTATGAGTTTTCTAGTGGATTAGGTGTTATTGAACTTGAGGGTTTCTCATGTTTCAATTAGTTAATTAAATTTATTAACTCCAATCTTTCACTAATCTTCCTTTGGTCTAATTAATTAATTTGGGCGAAGAAAGTTAACTCCATGTGAACCATAAGTTGTCATCTTCATCATCATAACTGAACTAAATCTTTGTTATTTGATTTGATTTTAATCAAAATTCTTCTTAGGATTTTAATTATTTTCTCACAACAAACCCCCCCCCCAAAATTGCATTCAAATTCATATAGATTAGTTTCATTTTTCATTTAGGTTTTAGAGTCAATTTTCATCTGCATGTAGTTAGTTAATTGCATATAGGTAGTAGTGTCTTACATTCTAGTTTAGGTCTAATTCCATTCCATTGCATTTTTCATCACGTAAATTCAACCTAAAGAAAAAGTCACATCTTGCTCCTTGGGAGAATGACTAGGTTGACCCTAAACTGCAAAATAAGTTAGGACCTAGTTTAATTGATTGCTTTAGCGACAAAAGCATCACATCAATTCCTCTCATTTAAGAAAAGACTGAATCTGCATTTGAAACCATGGTAGACGATGAATATGATAGAGCTACCGTTAATGACTTTGCTAGTCGGAATATGCAAGGTCCTCAATCTTGCATTCGGATGCCGGAGATGCAAGCACGTACCTTTGAGATCAAGCCGGTTATGATAACAATGCTTCAAATGCATGGGATGTTCCATGGTCTTTATAATGAAGATGCCAACAAGCACTTGATGTACTTCTTGGAAGTATGTGATTGTTCCAAGCAAAATAGAATTTCCCAAGATGTTTTGAGGTTGCGATTATTCTCTCTCTCTACAAGGCAAGGCTAGGGATTGGTTCAACAATCTTTTGGAATCCCCCCCCCCCCAATTTGCGAGGGAAACCTTGTTCGGTAGAGCTAGGAATCAGGGCCGGCCCTATAGGACTTGGGGTAAGGAAAACATTTGTTTTTCAAAACCCAGCCCGATAATACTAGGGCCTGAAAATTATTATTCTAAATTTTAACTATTTTTCTTTCAATTTTTTTCAAAGAAATATAATTAGTAAATTATAACCATTAAAGCTATAATCTATCAAATAAATGTTAGCAACATTAATATCTAAACAATATAAACCATTCAACAAATAAACACATTCATTAATTCGTAATAAAAACAAATAAACACAAAGAATATGATTTTTCCTTTTTTTCAAAAAATATTAAATAAAGGAATTTCTTTATGTATGCCCACGACAAAATGTCTTTCCCTCTCGTAATCTTGTATGTGTCTGTAGATTCCTTCGGTTCATGTATGATTTTACTGACAGGTAAAAATAATTATATTTATTTTACACAAAATATATTTATAATTTATTACTTATATAATATTGTAATACCAAAGTATGTGTTTATTTAATATGAAAACATCCCTTCTTTTGCGAGCAAAAAAAAAACATCCCTTCTTTAAAATTTATAATAACTAGTTATGTGTTTTAATACAGAATAATAATAAACATAAAAAAAAAAGTTATAGTTTAAACTAAAACAATCTAAGTAATTACAAATAAACACATTCATTAAGTGAAAGTCTAAGTAACTAATTTTCTTTTAAAGCTATAGTTAAATGGGCCGGCCCAATAAGCCCGAGGCCCTGCAGGGCCAATTTCAAATTTCTGGCTATTTTTCAAGCCCGGCACCTGCAGGGCCAGGACTTAAACAGGCCGGTCTGACGGGCTCGGCCCGATTTTTCGGCTCTACTCTTCGGGATAGGCAAGTGAGCTAAAAATCGTTCAGTAGGGGCATTTTCGGAAAATAATTTTAATTAACTAATTTAACTTTTTTCTTAATCTCTCCAAATTCTAGTAAATAGTTCCTATAATTAAGACCGGAGGAGGATTGCATATATAAAAAGTAATTCTATTATTTTTAAGGCTGTTATCCCACATTGATTAAAATGCATTTCTTTTTTAATTGAAAAAGAGGTCAAACGCACCCATTGAACCCGTTATCTCCCCCATATTTACATGTATTTTATGTAGGTAAATAATCCAAAACAGTGGCTACAATATTTACATGTATTGTACACAGGTAAATAATTTGGAACCGGCTTTACTCCTATGCAGGTTCCATCCGCTGCCATCCATCTGGCGGTAAAACGTTCACGTTTTGGCTCAAAATGGCTGAACATGTGGTCTTAAAAAATAAAAATAAATAAAAATAAAGGTCTTACCGACTGGGTAGAGTCAATGTCAATCAGGGCCGGCCCGTGAAGGGCCAGGGCCTAACAGGGCCGGGAGTAAGAAAAACACATGTTTTTCAAAGCCCGGCCCGAGAGTACCAGGGCCAGGGCCGGCCCGCAGGGCCCGGAAATTACTATTCTAAATTTTAACTATTTTTCCTCCGTGTGTTTCAAAGAAATATAATTAGTAAATTACAACATGAATCATCTAATAAATAAGCATAGTCACTAATTCATAATCAAAAGAAAACCATATTCACAAATAACTCACATAAAACATAAAAATTTTCATTTTGACTAGTAGCCTTTGACTCACATGAGTAAGAATATCATAAAATTAAAGTATAGGTATTATGTATTTGTAGTTAAATGGATAAACAACTCTAGAACAAATACAAAATATATATAAATTAATAAATTTCAAAAGGAAAAAGAGAAAAAGCTACGAGTGAAATGGGCGCCGGGGGGCCCCGCTGCCTCCGTGGCGCCCGTGTAAGCCCGTGGCCGTCAGGCCGGCCCTCCAGGGCTAATTTCAAATATCTCGTCCATTTTTTCAAGCCCGCCCTTGAAGGGCCGGGGTTTAATGGGCCGCCCGACGGGCCCGGCCCGTTTGATATTTACTTGATCGGTACTAAAAATATACTTGAGATAATCGAACAGTACTTAAAAAATACTTGATGATCTTAAAAAATTATTTTAAGATCCTGAAAAAATATCCTGAAGTATATTTTTAGTACCCTAAAATATCAGGTAGTACCAATCAATATTCTGAAAAAGTATCTTGAAATATTCTTTTAGTACCTTAAAATATTTTTTTAAGATCTTAAAATACTTTTTAAGATTCGAAGTATTTTTTCAGCACTGATCGGTATCATAAAGTATCTTTTTAATACTAGTCAATACCTGAAATATTTTTTTCAGGGTACTAACTAGTACTACCTAGTATTTTAGGGTACTGACTAGTACTACCTAGTATTGTAGGGTACTGACTGGTACTAAAAATATACTTCAAGATATTTTTTCATGATCTTAAAATAATTTTTTAAGATCATCAAGTATTTTTTTAGTACCAGTCAGTACCTTAAATTTTTTTTTTAAAAAACAAAAAGGCCACATGTTCAGTCATTTTGAGCCAAAACGTCAACGTTTTACTGCGGCGGACGGCACCTGCATAGGAGCAAAGCCGATTCCAAATAATTCAACACTAATCGATCATAAGCACTATACTTAGAAATTTATTGGGAAAATTGTACCTGAGTCCTAAGTAAGAGAAAATATTATAGAAATGTCCCTTAAAATCTCAATTTTACAGTGAAATCTCACGGAATATTTGTGTAATATATTCCAAATGTGAAAAGTCCAAAATACCCTTAATGAACACACAATCATCCGTTCCCTCTCTATTTAATCAATGGGGATTATGTTGGACTTTTTACGTTTAGATTATATTGCAAAAATGTCCCACAAAACTTCACTACAAATTTAAGACTTCAATTAATCTTCTTGTCATATTTTCTCTCGTTTAAGATTTAGGTGCAATTTTTCCAAATTTATTTAATATAATTTAGGGTTAAAATGCAACAAACGCTATAAAATATTTTTTTATTAGGAGTATCCCACACCCTAAAAAAGTATTTGGTGGTTTAATCTTATCCTAATACTACATTAAAAATGAGCAATCTCACCCAAAACTAACCGAGCTCGATTTCTTATTGGACATTTATTTTTTAAAATAATGACATGTAATTTATAAAAAAGCCACGTGGTTAGAAGGGGAAAAAATGCCACCTGTGTATAGTTTTTCTTTTTTAAAAAAAAAACAAAAAAACGCTCAAAACCTAAGAAATTATCACCCGAGATTTTTTCGGTTTTAACCAACAACACGATCCCCTTCTTCCCTTTACCGGCTCCACCCTCGTCTCCTGCGATAGCCAGATGAACGAGTGCGACGGCGACCTCCTTCATCTAGCGGATGAGTTCTGTGAGCACCAAATAATGAGAGAGAATTGTCAACAGCGAGGCCGAAGGGGAGTTGGATGATGAAAGCGAGTGTTGAAGATATGAATTGAATTTGAATTGTTATTTGTATTATTTAAATTTGAATTATGGTTAGTATTTGAATTTGAATTATTGTTATTAGATTAGAATAAGTTATCTAGAAAAGGGGAATATTTGAAAGGTTGTTACCTACTATTGTGCTCAGGATGTTAACCTTTGCTTGTATAAATTTACCTCATTCAAGAGGAAAATAATAGATGAACGAACAAATGAAAAAGAGGAAATACTCATCTGGATCGAATTTTAACATGGTATCAAAGCGTTTCGATCCAGGAAACCTATCGATTCAGGAAACCTAAAGTCCTATATTGTTTTTCTTGTTACCCGACCAAATCCCTAATTTCCCAAAACCCTAACTCTGCCATAAATTCTGCCTTCCCACCATCTTCCATGGGAAACCCGAATCCCTTCTATTTGTGAAACGGCTAAAAGCCATCGAATCCCAAATCCCTCATTCTTGTGAAATTGGCTAAAAGCCACTGAATCCTAAATCCCTTCTACTTGTGAAATGGCTAAAAGCCACCGAATCCCAAATCCTTTCTACTTGTGAAATGGCTAAAAGCCACCGAATCCCAAATCCCTTCTACTTGTGAAATGGGTAAAAGCCACCGAATCCCGAATCCCTTCTACTAGTGAAATGGCTAAAAGCCACCGAATCTCGAATCCCTTCTACTTGTGAAATGGCTAAAAGCCACTGAATCCCGAATCTCTTCTACTTGTGAAATGGCTAAAAGCTACCGAATCTGAATCCCTTCTACTTGTGAAATGGCTAAAAGCCACTGAATCCCGAATCCCTTCTACTTGTGAAATGGCTAAAAGCCACCGAATCCCGAATTCCTTCTACTTGTGAAATGGCTAAAAGCCACCGAATCCCGAATCCCTTCTACTTGTGAAATGGCTAAAAGCCACCAAATCCCGAATCCCGAATCCCTTCTACTTGTGAAATGGCTAAAAGCCACCGAATCCCGAATCCCTTCTACTTGTGAAATGGCTAAAAGCCACCGAATCCCGAATCCCGAATCCCTTCTACTTGTGAAATGGCTAAAAGCCACCGAATCTCGAATCCCTTATACTTGTGAAACGGCTAAAAGCAACCGAATCCCGAATCCCTTCTACTTGTGAAATGGCTAAAAGCCACCGAATCCCGAATCCCTTCTACTTGTGAAATGGCTAAAAGCTACCGAATCTCGAATCCCTTATACTTGTGAAATGGCTAAAAGCCACCGAATCTCGAATCCCTTCTACTTGTGAAACGACTAAAAGCCACCGAATCTCGAATCCCTTCTACTTGTGAAACGGCTAAAAGCCACCGAATCTCGAATCCCTTCTATTTGTGAAACGACTAAAAGCCACCGAATCTCGAATCCCTTCTATTTGTGAAACGGCTAAAAGCCACCGAATCTCGAATCCCTTTTTCTTGTGAAACGGCTAAAAGCCACCGAATCCCGAATCCCTTCTATTTGTGAAACGGCTAAAAGCCATCGAATCCCGAATCCCTCCTTCTTGTGAAATTGGCTAAAAGCCACCGAATCCCGAATCCCTCCTACTTGTGAAATTGGCTAAAAGCCACCGAATCCCGAATCCCTCCTACTTGTGAAATGGCTAAAAGCCACCGAATCCCGAATCCCTCCTACTTGTGAAATGGCTAAAAGCCACCGAATCCCTTCTTTCTCTCCTTCTTATTATTATGTACTCGAATGCTTTGGATCTCATTACTCAAGACCATTGCAGATGAATGTACTCGAATCGAATATGTATCTTCATTGATTAATGTACTCGAATATGTATCTTTCATCGATGAATGTACTCGAATGCTTTGGATCTTATTACTCAAGACCTTTGCGAAAGAAAAACTGCGGTTGTCTGTCTCATGCCTCCTATTCCAAAGATCTTCTCAAGAAAAGTGTTTGAAGAAGTGATTGGCAAGTTGGGCATGAAACATTCGTGCACCAAACTTGAAGGGGAGTGTTGAAGATATGAATTGAATTTGAATTGTTATTTGTATTATTTGAATTTGAATTATGGTTAGTATTTGAATTTGAATTATTGTTATTAGATTAGAATAAGTTATCTAGAAAAGGGAATATTTGAAAGGTTGTTACCTACTATTGTCTTTCGGGATGTTAACCTTTGCTTTGTATAAATTTACCTCATTCAAGAGGAAAATAATAGATGAACGAACAAATGAAAAAGAGGAAATACTTTATCTGGATCGAATTTTAACAAATGAGCACTTGGGAATGAGACGACGATGACGGTGGGATCTGTGATTTGAAGGATAGCGACAGTGAGGTCAGTGACTAAATGAAGAAATTAGGTTGGTAAATTTTAAATTTAAGATTTAATTTAAAATTTTAGGTAAAGTTAAATATAATTTGAGATTGAGGCCTTTAACTTCTGTTATCATTACTGACGGCTAGGTTTTAAATTTTGTAATAATGGGACGTCATTTATAAAATGAAAAAAAAGGGATAATAAAGGGATAACTTCTGTTATCCCTTTACACCGGTCCTTCGTCTGAAAACGAAGCTGAACTGGGAAGATGAACATGGAAGCAAATCATCGTCTTCAAAGGCTAGATCAACACCAGATCCACCCAAGCAAATCACTGCTCTGCTGCCGTAGAAGGAAAAAAAAACATCAATAAAATGAGGAAATCAAGACAAAAAAATCATCCATGGAAGATACAGATCGATGGGGTGACGGCATCAGATCAAGAATTGAAGATGACCTATCGACACACTGTGTTTCGAATCTGGTTTTCTTTTTCTAATGCGATGATTATATTCTCAGCCATAAACATTCTTGAATTTTAAATAGTTACATCGGTTCTCGAGGACTAATAAAAATATATATTATTTTTTAAAAGAGTCACAACATAATTGAAAAGGACTAATTAATTATTTTATTTTATTTTGGAAAAAAAGACTAATTAGTCAAACAATACAAATGGATAATACTAAAAGTCTTGAAATATTATAGCTTATAATGGTATAAAATATACTTTGAGAAAATGAAAAAATAATCTGGATAGATATGTATCCTTTTGCATTTTAAAAAGTAAAAAGGTTTTGAAATATTATAGCTTATAAGGGTGTAAAATATACTTTGAGAAACTGACAAAATAATCTGGATATATATATGTTATCTTTTTACATTTTAAAAAGAAAGATATGTTATCTATGGTGGAAAACTGATAGTGAGGCATATATACAAGTAAACCCCCATTAGCAGTTATGTTATTTTCTGTATAAGTGGGTCGATTTCTGGATTTTGAGGGGAAGAGTGTTCTCGGCATCTCTTATATATAGGAGTAATTGAAAGATAAGATCGAATGCATATCGACTCAATCACATTTATGCTGCTTTTATAATTTTTTATGCTTCTTCAATGAGTATACATCTTTTGATAAAATAAAATAATAAATAAATAAATGAGTATACATCTTAAAAGTTTCTTTTATAAAAGACAGATTGAAAATAAGATATTTCTGTCACCGTTAATTCAAACGAGCTAATACTACTAAACTATATGTAAGTATCATGTGGCTTTTTGAAATTTAAAATATTTCATTGGAAAATTATCTGACGCTCTGCTTTTTTCCCTCTCATCCTCCCAAACATCACTCAAAATTTATCTCTAGCTCTTCTCCCACAGCTCTCCCCCATTCCTGGTTTCATCTCACTCTCCTTCATCCTTTAATTTTCCTCTGTATCATCAGCCAGTTTTTATCTCTCATCCTCTTTCCATCCGCCATTATTATTCAATCGGCCTATTTATGAAACCCCGCAATAAATATAAATATATATATATATATATATATATATATATATATATCGGTTTTTGAAGGTTATCCATTAAATATTTTTTATTATGAATTTAAAATAAAAACTTTAAAACGTGAATATAAATGAAAACAGATATTATTTTTAATAAAGAATACTAATTAATACAAATGGATAATATCAAAAGTTTTGAAATATACTTTAAGATAATAAGAAAATAATTTAGATAGATACAGTATCTTGAACGGGAAAAACTTAGTAGATGAGACACTATATAAGGACATCCCATTGACAGTTACGATCATATTCTGGATTTTGAGAGCGAGAGTGTTATCTCACATACCAGAGCTAAATCTGAAGGATTTTGAGAGCGAAAGTGTTCTCTCACATACCAGAGCTAAATCTGAAAGAGGTTCCAACGATTCATCTCCATTCCCCTCAGTCAGGTTTTTTTTATTCCTTTCATTTTTCTGTCTTTTTCCCCTCTGTATTCTTCTGCAAATACTTCGATTCATCTCTTTATTTGCCTTTGGATGGTAACATATTCAGTTTTTTTTAAAAAAATAAATAAATGAAAATATATTGAATATAACTAGGTATGAATATTAACCGGGCTCATGAATTGTGGAGTTAGAAATGATGATGTCATTCAACGTTTGTGAATGATTTAACCTAGATATATAGAATCTTGTAGAAGTCATACACCATATGCATGATGGAGTATATTTTAATTAATATTCTATAAAATTTATTGCCCAGCACTGTGCTGGAAAGATTTTCATTTTTTCCAATTTTCCCACCTCTTTTTTGTAGCTTAATTATCTATGACAAAACATGACATATATACTTATAATTATAATTATATAGGTAGAGACTATGGAGATACCTCAAGATATAGTAGATCATATATTCTCACAATTGCCCGCAAAATCCATCATGAGGTTCAAGTCATGCTCTAAATCTATAAATAGACTCACGAAAGACAACAACTTTGTTATAAACCATGCTCAAAATTTGACCCTACAAGGTGGCGATACTTCCTTTTTCATTCAAGGTTATGAGATTAAAATATATCCATTACATGGAAACACGTCATCTCCGTCTTCTTCTTCAGCTATTATTCCCAGAAGTTTTCTTCGATTTCTTAATAGAAGGTATGGAAGAATCCTCTTATCCAGCAATGGACTTCTTCTCTGTCAATTTGTTCATCAAAGAGGATTATTAGAGCATAATGAATTCATTATCTGTAACCCAACAACAAAGTCATTCACCTCTATTGTTGCAACAGATAGTTTGCTACAAAATAAACCTCAAGCATTCCTATCAATGTCCTTTGATCGGAACCAAAATCAATATGAATTACTTCTTATTGAATATTCTAGACATCAAGGATCGGAGAATGTTGAATGTAAAACTTACCTACCGAAGAAGGTGTGTGGAAAGAAAGAGAAAAGGGCTTGCATATGGGTTATAGTTGGATGATCCTATGTCCTTATTTTAAGGGAAGGTATCATTACATGTTATCATATAATTTTGAAAATGGTGAGACAAGAAGGGTTCTTTTTCCTAAAGGAGTTACAAAAACTCTTGCCGAATTAGATTTTCATGACCTTTGTACTTTCAAGTGGGATAAAGTTGGAACATCACGCAATGACATTTATTTAGGAATTTTGGATAAATGTTGTCGTATTTTTACTTTTTGGGTTTTGAAAGGTTATCAATCGTCTTCTTGGTCAATGTTTTTGGTATTGAGTTTTCAAGATATTGGGTTGGAAGAAGTTTCTATCCGTGGATTTAAAGTAATAAATGGACATTTTTTGGTGTTTGCTACCGAGAAGGATGTGTATAAGTATGATTTGATTGGTGAAAGAGGAATCAAAGCTGAAAGAATCGGTGAACATAATTTTAATTTTGAGGGTACATTAGAACTTTTTCCTTATTCTAATACTCTTTATTCCTGTGGAGGTAATGCCAAATCTTTTCTCTAGTAAAAGGTTGTATATCACCTTTACTTTAAATTTAGACTAAGAATTTTACTTCTTTTTTTCCTGTTAATGAATGCTATAATGTTTCATTTTGATCATTAGAAAGTTATGAATTTATAATATTTAATTTATATGTTTGATATATTTATTTTGTCCTGGATTTTTTTTGGGCTAGCACCAATTTGTTTTCAAGTCAACGTTAAGCTTCACATGTCTGAATGCTGATTCAAATAATCAAGGACCAATTTATCACAATCCTTAAGCCCATCCATGCTATATTGCGCATACAATTGAGGGAAAGATAATTATTTAATCAACCCAACCATACAAAACAAGAATTTTAACCAAACATTTTGACAGATCAATCTCATACTGGATTTGATGATGGTGCTTGACTTCCATTTGATACTTCAGATGAGAACCTAGGAGAAAGAAATTCAAAGAAATGCATCTCATATTATGTAGGAAAATATGTAGCTTTGCTTTGGGGTGTAGATGATTGTGTATGCAATCAATAAAGTGAAAAGAAATCTCATCAAAACTCGTCACTGGCCTGGGGAAAACTGCACAAGTATAAAATAAGAATGACAATCCAACCAATCCTGCCAAATATACATAACCAGCCAGCACCTTTTAATCTCATATTATTCCTCCTTCATTTAAATATCCAAAATCCAAATAGCTAGTTTACAATTCCACCCCCCCCCCCCCCCCCCCCCGTTTTTTTTTTTTAAAAAAAAAAAAAAAAAAAAAAAAAAAAAAAAAAAAAACCATCTCCGTAGCCTCCTTGTGTGAAAATACCTTGCCTTAAATATATAGGTGAACGTCCTCCCCCCGTGTTGAAGGCTACCTCTAGATCTTAACATAAGAATCAGCTTATTAATTTAGATAGATTAAGTAAATTATTTATGTTAATTATTTGTAACAAGTATAGGTTGATTCTCCTAAAATATCATTTTTCATCATGACTATTTTTAAATAGAAACCCTTAATGTGTGTAATCAATAATGATATTTTGAAGGAAAAAATAAATAAATTTGGGAGACAATGTGAATTGATATCTTATATTTAAAACCAAATCTAATTTCTAACTAGTTCTTATAATAAGTGGAAAAAGGGTTAGTTGAAACACCTTATAGATATAGATTTTACAGTAGATATGACTATGAAGAGTAAGATTTCTCTTGTGCAAATAACGTTCAGAAGAGAAATACAAGTTTGTTTTTTTAATACTAAATACAAGTTGAACAGTTGAAAGAATAATATTGGGAAATTTTTTGTTAGAAAATAAAAACGTAAAGCATGAGAAGCGGGCCTTTACATTTGTACAGTAAGATCACTTGGGGCACATGATGAGGAAATAGGAAAACATTTTGTAACATACTTAACCATAAGCGCTCTATAATATAAATGCAAAATTCTCCCAATTTAAACAAAATAATATAGGAGGAAGCTAAAAGCAACAGTGAAAGATGACTTAGTCTAAAAACTATGAGAAGCAGTTGTCAGATTGAAGAGAAGAGAAGCTGATCTATAGCAGGAAAGGATAATGAGAAGGTGTGTGAATTTTAATTTCTCATTAAATGCTAAATGGTCGGCCAACGGGGATTTCGGCTTCTGAAAGAATGAGCTTTTTGGGAGTAGTCCAGTGACTGAGAAACTTACCTAAATAGTAAACACTACACAATTGGGCTTTTTTTTCCACTAATCTTTTATTCATTCCCAACTGGGCTTTGAAGCGTCAGAAAGCCTTCCCAGATAGAGCCAGAGTCATATAAGTTGCAACATGAATGAGAACCTCCATCACGCCATGATCCAAGGGTAACCATGGGTGGTCTTCCCATTTTGGGTCATTTGTTCACCCTCATTGGTCCATTTGCATCCTCAGGCCCACCACTACCATCATCGCTTGGGCCATTTTACATCTTCCGGCCCAACCTCATTATTCTTTCTTTTTTCGGCCATTTTCGTCTTTAAGCCCACCCTCATCAACTTGCCTTGGGCCATTTGTGTACGATCCGCGCTCCTTTACATAACCAGCAAGCACCTTTTAATTAACTTATTATCAATGTGTCACTTTATAAACGGAAAATCTCAAGAAAATGGCTCACAAGCTTTAAAATCTCCAAAATGTCATGCAAACAATCAAATATAAAAATAAGGAAAAAGGTAAAAATCAAGGATTTTGAAGTATTGTGGCTTTTATAAAATTGCCCCCTTATTGATTGCACTTATTAAAACTAAAAAGTGTTATGAAAATGGTAAATAATTTAACAAATATTGTCATTCGCATTATAATTGTATTAGTGATTAAGACTTTGTATTCTTCCTTGTAAAAATTGACACTTAATCACTAACTATACTTGTAACGTAAATGGCAATATTAGTAAAGATATTTACCATTTCAATAATGCTTTCAATTAGTCAATGAGGAAAAACACACCAGCACTTAAAATACTATATTCCTACCATCTTCCTATCTATCTTTTTGCATGTTTAAGCAACCTTTTGGGGTTTTAGGAATTTATGAGGTATTTTTTGAGAATTTTCGCTTTCATAAATTTACTTTCAGTGCACAAATAGCGAACTACATATCAAATAAAACATAAAAGTAATGGGAATAAAATACTCTAATTACTCTTTATATCTTAAGCCTCGAAAAGGAATATACCTATAAATCCTTGATCAAACAGATGAAAAATAAATTATTCTAGCCACCCTTTGGTTGGCATAAATTACATAGACCTCTTTATTTTCAAAATAGGATTAGGGGTAATTTTGCCCCATAAGTTTCAAAATGGAAGCAATTTTTCCTTGACCATTATCTTGGTTAATTTTGACCGTTAGTTGACCAAATATGCTGAGCTAGCAGTCCACATGTCATTTACGTCATGTTTGTTAAGATGCAAATTTACCCCGAAAGTCTATGTGTCATCTACTCTGTTTTTTAAAAGTTAAATTTAAAACTTTCGAGACAAATTTGCAAATCAACAAAAATGACATGGATGACGTAATGGATCAAGTTAATTTCGGCGATATTTGGTCGACTAATAATTAAAATTAGTTGAGATAATGGACATGGCAAATTTGCTCCCTTTTTGAAACTTATGGGGCAAAATTTCCCCATAAAAACCTACCGGACAAATATACATTTTAATCCAAACCATTAGCAATGTCAAGGGGCATTCTAAATGCATTCTTGAAATATCTCTTTTAATTAAAAATAGTTAGAATAAATCTTATTTACTAGTTTACCCTTTATTATTCCGAATCCTTAATTTATCTTTCTAAATATATTTCATTAAGCACATGTTCAGTGAAATATATTTAAAAAATTTGAACTCAAAGTTATATCGTTTTTATAATTTTATAAGTTAATTGAAAATAAATATGTATGGTTTCAAAACGTTTTAGCCGACATATGCAATTAAATGATAACATCTTAAGTTTGTTTTAATAATGAGTTTAATATTTCTGCAGTTGCTGCAAAAAAAAAAAAAAAAATTCTACAGCATTCACATAAAAGTGGGTGGGTCCCACTAATATTTTCTCTCTCTTCTATTTACAATGCGACCCACCCACTTTTATGTGAGTGTTGCAGGAAAAATATTTCTATAGCAACTGCAGAAAGAGTAAACCCTTTAATAAATCTACAAAAGTAAGCATTTAAATACATTGAGAATAAAAATTTATAATATGGCATTAATTTAACTTGATGAAAAAAAAAATTGAAAATTTTTTTTTTGGGCAAAGATATTTAAGGCTGAGCCTATGAAGGGCTAGCCCTGCCATTTTGGCCACTTTAGATGTGAGCAATAGAGTTCTTTTGGGAAGTCTATTGTGCGATGGGATAATTATTGCTATCTATGGTTGATACCCTAGGCCCAAAAAAAAAAAAATAAAATTCCTCAATCCTTAATATAAGAATTTGTTGACTTATATATATATAAAAAAAAAGAATTCGTTGACTTTTTAAAAAAAAAGAGATTGAAGAATCTAAATAAATTACTTTAAAGTATTTATTTATTTTATTTCTTTTCCAACTAACTTGCTTAACTTATAAAATGATGTATAATACGTTAATAATATATAAAAAAATATTATATTTAAATAATTTATTCATCTTCCTGCCATAAAAAAGTCAAATACTCAGACCGAATATAATATTAAGAGTCAAATGCTTGACAATATTTTTGAAATAAGTACGATATCAAGACGCATCATAAATTTATCATACAAAGTGATCAAAGGATAGAGTAGGCCCAATATTTTGACCCAGCTAAGTTAATTTAGACCCGATATTCAAAGAGAAGTTGCTGGGTGCAGGCCCAAAAGAATTGGGAATAATTCTTTCTTCATTTTTTTGTTGGCCCAGCTAAGTTAATTTATACCTTTGAGAAATATAAAGCTCTTAAAAGATATAACTGTATATAGCCTAATCTTAGATTAAATTTAAATATATCTTAAATTTAAAATTTATCAATCAGATTTCTTCCTTTAGTTTTATTTTTCTAATGCGATGGTTATGTTATAAGCCTTAAAAAATATGCAAAAAAAAATATTTTCTTGAAGGTTATCCATTAAATATTTTTTATTATGAATTTAAAACAAAAACTTTAAAACGTGAATATAAATGAAAATATATTATTTTTAATAATAATTAATACAAATGGATAATATCAAAAGTTTTGAAATAATAAGAAAATAATTTAGATAGATACGGTATTTTTAACGGGAAAAACTTAGTAGATGAGACACTATATAAGGACATCTCATTGACAGTTACGATCATATTTTGGATTTTGAGAGCAAGAGTGTTCTCTCACATATAAGAGCTAAATCTGAAAGAGGTTCCAACGATTCATCTCCATTCCCCTCCGTCAGGTTTTTTTTTTTTTTTTTTTTTTTTTTTTTTCATTTTTCTTTTTTTCCCCTCTGTATTCTTCTGCAAATACTTTGATTCATCTCTTTATTTTCCTTTGGACGGTAACATATTCAGTTTTTTTTTTAAAAAAAAAATAAATGAAAATATATTGAATATAACTAGGTATGAATATTAATATGGCTCATGAATTGTGGAGTTAGAAATGATGATGTCATTCAATGTTTGTGAATGATTTAACCTAGATATATAGAATCTTGTAGAATTCATACACCATATGCATGATGGAGTATATTTTAATTAATATTCTATAAAATTTATTGCCCAGCACTGTGCTCGAAAAATTTTCATTTTTTCCAATTTTCCCACCTCTTTTTTGTAGCTTAATTATCTATGATAAAACTGAAAGTTGAGTTTAATCACCAAGAGGGGGTGAGTTGGGGGGATGAATTGGGGATTTTAAAATTCTTTTCTAAATGCTCTGTTTTTCGACACTAAAAACAGAGGTAATAGAGAATAGAGAAGAAGAGCAATACACAAGGAATTTATACTGGTTTGGTCCAACCTCTTGACCTACGTCTAGTCCCCAGACTCTCTGGGATTTTTCACTATCTCAATTGATTACACACTCTGTAACTCAAGAGTAATTCTCTCACTAGAACTTACTCCCCCGTACAAGTTGCAATCAATATCCCAATCTCCAAGTCCCCTGATTTGAGATTCTTACAATGAAATTTGATTCACAATAAATGAACTCTCTCTAAGAGTGGATAAATATAAACACTGAAGATCAATGTATCAAAAGATACTTTACAAGTGAAAACTGAATGAGTAGTTGGTAAACTTGAATGCAATTCGTTTTCAGCAGATGTGTTAGTTGAGAAGAATTGAATGCAACTCTATTTATACTAAGAAAGCATTAAATGACCGTTGCAATCTCCATTATAACCGTTGGTGCATTAATCTAGCTGTTCGAGTCACTTTTGGTGTCTTCTCTCTCTACTCTTCAGTTAATTCCTTTTGTCCAGAGGATTAGCGTTGACTTTCCTTGCAATAGATCCGTTGGAAGAGCAGCTACTGCTTAGGGAAAGCAGACATTAATCCCTTTGCAATGTGTAGAGAATGATGGTACAAAAGGATGTAAGTTTTTTGGGCTTTGCATTTAATGTTCTAACATCACCTTTTGCTTTTGTTCAAATCTTCATTTAGTATCTTCTAAAACTTTTGAAACTTACTAACAAACTGATTAAACATAGTTAAGAATAGTAGTGAATGTTGATAAGAAGTATTACAATCAAAAGAGAAGATTTCAGAAATTCGAGCAAGTTGATGTTCAAAACCAGCAACGCAAACTCGAGTTTTGTTTATCAAAATTCGAGTTTTGGACTTTTATATTGAAACCATGTTTAAGTCCAAAAACTCAAAACTAGAGTTTCCAAAATGATATAATGAGCAAAGCTCTCTGTAAGCCTTAAACTCGAGTTTCCTCTTAAAAATGGAAACCTTTGAAAATTTTTCCCAAGTGAAAACTGGAGTTTTCAAATGTAAACTGGAGTTTTCAAAATTGATGAAAAGAGCAAAGCTCTCTGGTTGCCCAAAACTCGAGTTTCCCAAACTAAACTCGAGTTTTCATTTAAGTATGAAAACTCAGATATTTATCCCAAAGTCAAAACTGGAGTTTTCAATGAAAATTGGAGTTTTCAAAAACTGAGTAAAACTTGATGACTCTTTGTCAAGCGCAAACTCGAGTTTTCAAAGTAAAACTCGAGTTTTCTCACAATTTAGAAAAGCTTTGAAAACTCATGGCAATTTAAAAACTAGAGTTTCCATATCAAAACTGGAGTTTGCATAAACCCAAAATGTTGGAGACTCTCTGTATGACCAAAACTCGAGTTTCTAGTTGGAAACTGGAGTTTTGTCTTTTTCAGAAAATGTTGAAGAATCTCTGTATTATGCAAACTGGAGTTTTCTATGAAAACTGGAGTTTTGTCTAGGTGTGAAAACTTGGATAGCTCTCTGTAAGTTCAAAACTCGAGTTTCTGAATGGAAACTTGAGTTTTACTTAGTTCATTAAAATTGAGCTATTCTCTGTCAAGTCAAAACTCAAGTTTTGAGACCAAAACTCGAGTTTGCATTTGACAGTAAGTTTTTCAATTTACCAAAGACAAACTTCAACTTGTGCTTACAATTGTCATTTATCATCAAAACACATAGAGAACTAACAAAAACATGACATCTATACTTATATTTATATAGGTAAAGACTATGGAGACTATGGAGATACCTCAAGAGATAGTAAATGATATATTCTCACAATTGCCCGCAAAATCCATCATGAGGTTCAAGTCATGCTCTAAATCTATAAATAGACTCACGAAGGACAATAACTTCGTTATAAAGCACGCTCAAAATTTGACCCTACATGTCACGGAATATGAGAGAACTCACATTTCTTAAGCCTTAAACTTATAAACATGCATTCCAAAATACATGGATCATACCTATAAATTACATGGAGCATCTATCTCTAAATGATAATACAAAAGTCTAGGTTTATATTTACATCAACTAGTAGCTCAACAAAATGAAACCGTAAAGTCTAAGTCGTTAAGAAAGCTCTTCACCGCTCCGCAGGAGGTACAAAATCAACAATTTCGTTTGAATCAAAACAAATTGTCCAGTGAATAACGTCTCATTCTTATAATTTAATAAAATACTGTTAGTTCTCAATGTGTTTTGATGATTAATAACAATTGTAAACATGAAAGAATGATTTTTGTTAGAAATTGGTAAAACATGTTGTTTGCAATTCAAAAACATTTACATCTCGGCTCCAAACTCGAGCTTGGGTCTCCAAACTCGAGCTTGCCCTTACGTAAAGCAAACCAAGCTATTTTGCATTTTCTAAACTTGAGCTTGGTCCATAAACTTGAGCTTGAAGGTTTTCAAAAGTTTACTCATATTCGAGTAAGCTCGAGCTTGCACTGTAAGCTTGAGCTTACGAAGGTTTGAGGATTTTATCAAGTTACTCAAATTGCAAACTCAAGCTTATTAGTTTTAAGCTCAAGCTTGCCTCTTCCGAGACTTTTCTCAATGAGTTTACAAATATGTAAACTCGAGCTTGCGATTACAAGCTCGAGCTTACCTCTGCGTAATCCTTTAAACTTGAGCTTATCATTTCTTGTAGAGTTTGTGAGTTTACAAAAGTTGTAAACTCGAGCTTGGCATACCAAGCTCGAGCTTGCACCCGATTTAAAAGTTTTCAAGTTTTTCCTTCAAAGAGTAAACTCAAGTTTAAGACTCAAACTCAAGCTTGTGTCGACAAAAATCTTTCAAAGTTTTTAAAACCTTTGGCAAACTCGAGCTTGCCTTTGCAAGCTCAAGCTTGGGTCGACAGAGCAATGTCATATTTTGAGCTTAGCAAACTCAAGTTTACACCTCTAAGCTCAAGCTTGCATTTTGTGAACTAAAAATATTTTTGACATGAATAGTGCCAAACTCGAGCTTACTCACTAATAAGCTCAAGCTTGCGTTTTTCCATTTTGGCTCTCAAAATGATTTCAAACATGTTTCCCCGACAAATGCTAAACTCGAGCTTACTCACTTACAAGCTCGAGCTTGAGACTTCCAGAGGCAAAACTCAAGTTTTAAATGAAGACCAAACTCGAGCTTGGTATAGTAAACTCGAGCTTGGAACTTGAACGATGAACGCATCCGGGTGTATTTTGTTCGATTTGATTTATGCTTTAACTTGATTCTCGCGAATTGGTTGTATATGATTTATATGATTCATATCAATATTTCCTAACCAGATTTAACCGGTTTGCTTATGAGATTACGGAAGATCTAGGTTTGTTTTAAAGAAGACTTTAAGACAAACAAGTTGACAACTTACAATATTATATTATATCTTCTTCTCCAAAAGCAATGGGTTACAACCTGGATAGCAACACAACCATTCTCCAAGAAAGAAAGCTAGCCTCCAAACAAATGGACAACATTATACAACTACCTCCACTAAACATAACAAAGCATGGGAACACATTCTTGAGGAGCCAAATTTCAAATATTCAAATCTGCAACAACCATATTCAAACAGATTTGTTCACAACAGCTAGATTCATGGAGACACACTCACAACAGCTATATTTTCGAATTAGATCAAGTCTCAACGGATCTACAACGTTCACAAGCTTCAAACCCGTATAAATACATGAGGATTTGAAGTCCGAAAGTAAGAAAAGACATACACGTAAAACGCACACAAGAACATCGGTCTTTCCTTTGCTTATATTTCTCATTTGTATCTTTGATACATTGTGCTTCGATGCTTATATTTATTCACTCTTTGAGAGAGTTCATTTCGTAAATCATTCTTTGTAAGAATCTCAAAGTTGTGGGACTTTGAGGTTGGGTTATCGATTACAACTTGTAAAGGGAGTGTATCCTAGAGAGAGATAACTTTCGAGTACGAGTGTGTATCGATTTGAGTAATAGTAGAAAAACCCGCAGAGCGGGGACCGGACGTAGGTCAAGAGTTAAGACCGAACCAGTATAAATCTTCTCGTGTCAAGCTCTTCTTCTCTAACTCCATTTACCTTGGTTAAGCATCTCATTGTGTGGGTGATCGAAAAGAATTTTTAAAATCCCCAATTCACCCCCCTCTTGGTGATTTACGAAAGAAGGAATATCACCAAGAGGGGGTGAATGGGGATATAAATTTTTCGCAAGAATCCTCTTGTTTAACCAAATGTAAAACGAGATAAACGAGTAGGGATAAGTGAGATTGAACACAATGGATTTATCCTGGTTCGGTCTAAATCCTTGACCTACGTCCGATCCCCGACTCTCCTCCGGGATTTTCACTAACTTCAACCGATTACACACTCTGTAACTCTCGAAGCAATTCTCTCTAGAACTTGCTCCCCTTACAAGTTGTAATCAATTATCCCAATCTCAAAGTCCCAATACTTTGAGATTCTTACAAGAAAAGATAATCAATGAAAGACTCTCCAAAAGAGTAGAATAATAATCACCGAAGCTTAATATATCCGAAGATATTCTCTCTCGTGAGTTGAAACTATAAATGCTTTTAATTGCTAATTGAATGCGCGAGTTTCGGTAGGTGGAGACTTGAATGCTTCTTCTATTTATAGGTTGGTAGCATTGATGACCGTTGAGAAGAATAAATGAGCCGTTGTGAGTAATGAATATATCCGTTGTAAATCACTTGCTCGTCTCCTCGTATTTCTTCCGTCATTCGACCGTTATTCTTTATTAACATTCTTTATTTGAATTGTCCGTTGGGAGACACGTGAGAATGTTTTCTCGGGAAGCGACCGTAATGCTTTTTGTATGTCCGAGGTTTATTTCTTCTTTCAAACTTGAAGTCTCGGGACCGCATTTAATGCTAAACGACACATATTGACTTTTCGTGATTTCAAGTTTAAAAACATGTTAGAAGTATCTGAAATACACTAGCAAACTGATTAAACTTGGTTAGAAATAATAAGAATTAATTACATAAGATACCCAAGCTTTAATCGAATGAAAACCAGAATGCCCAGAAAAACATATTCAAATCGATATGAACAACTCGAGTTGCTTCACATAACTCGAGTTATATTTAGTTCAGAAGATATGCGCATGAAGAACAGAACTTGAGTTATCCTTAATAACTTGAGTTGGCTAACTCGAGTTACTATTCCTAACTCGAGTTACTTCGAGAATCAATTATTCGGAAATTCTTCGAAATGGTATAACTTGAGTTATAGTAATAATCGGAGTTGTCCAACTCGAGTTTTGTACTCTAACTCGAGTTTCTTTGGAATTCAAATCGACGAAAGTTTTCGCGAGAAAACATAACTTGAGTTATTTCGATGGCGGAGTTTGTCCAACTCGAGTTGTCTTGAATAACTCGAGTTACTTTTGAATTTAAATCATTCGAAAAACTTTCGCACATAATATAACTTGAGTTACAAAAATAACTTGAGTTGGGCAACTCGAGTTATACTCTGTAACTCGAGTTTTTCTGCTTCGAAAATCAAACAGAAAGTTTTTAACACTTGGGCAACTCGAGTTTTTACTTGTAACTCGAGTTATATCGATACCCAAAATCGATATCGCGATGAGGCTTTTGGGAACTGAAGTACAACTTATAACTTGAGTTGTTTAGTGACAACTCGAGTTATCCATTGTTTGAGACTATGAAAAACTTGAGTTTTGACAGGCAACTTGAGTTGGGCAACTTGAGTTGTTTTCAACAACTTGAGTTACCAATTTTCAAAATCATTCTACTAGGCTTTAATTTCAATCTGTCTAGAACTTAGATCTTTCCAATTTTAATTAAGTACTTATTACAATTGTTAGACATCATCAAAACACACAGAGAACTAACATTCTCCCCCTTTTTGATGATGACAACACTTGTAGAGTTTTGAGAAATGATTTTGGGAGTTATATCAGCAACCATATCAGAAACAGTATCAGAAAGCAACATACTTGCATTTAAGAATTCTAAATTTCAAAATGAGTCTCATAAGCATAAACAGACAATCGAAATGAGTCTCATAAACAATCTAGCTACTTGCACAACATTTACAAAATACATAGATTAATGTAAACTAGAAAGCAAAAATGACATGCAAGCATATGCAACATCAAGCAAACATCAAAACACTTCAAAACTCTTCATTTCTTCACTTTCTCTCCTCTTTGTCATCGGGCAAAATGGGTGGAGTAGGGAGTCGAGAGATGCACGCAGAGCTTGAAGAATAGGCGATGGTGAGTACAAGGTAAGAGATAAGGAGGGAGGTTCGGGTGGTAGAGTGAAAGTTAAGGATGAGGAAGTTTTGGGAGAGTGTGGTGGTGAGGAGGTACCAGAAGAATGTTCATCAAATAGATCTGCGGTATCGCCAGAGGAGGAATAGGTAGGGGTGAGTGGAGGTGTTGGAAGGATAACGATGGGGAGGAGCGGAAGAGATGAAAGGAGCATAGAGAGGTGGAGTGGGTAGAATAGGTGTGGCTTCGGGATGAGGTGGAGATGGATAGGGAGAGGACGAATGGGAGTGGAAGAGGGTGGAATAGATGAAGTGTGAGGTGGTGAATGATGGACGGGAGAGGTAATGGGAGAATGTCGGGAGAGGAAATAGGAGAGTGTTTGGGAGAAGGAACAAACCCCGAGGGACCAAAGATCTTCGCCTTCGCATATCTTGGAGAGCTTGGAGTCCAAAGTGTTTGATACAAAAGATGCATACTCTCGAATCTCGATCAAGATCACCAAAGTGACCTTCTACATTCTCCAATCTAGCATCTAAGGAATCCACCTTTTCTTCTCAGTAGAGGAGACCTTCTCAACCAATTTTCCAATTTCGACTCTAGTTTCTCGGACAACTCATAGTATTGAGCCAGTAAGGGTTGTCTCGAGAGAACCAAAGGTCTCAAGCATAGCCTTTTCCACAATTTTCTTGATAGTTTCACTCAGATTAGATGATTGAGGAGGAGGCTGAGACTCTGCTGAGTCAGGAACTGATTGGGCTTCAGTGTATCTAGAATGGGAGGCTTTGGATCTAGAAGGTGCTCTGGATTGACCTGAATCCTCATGAAAGGATATATTCATGTAATTCAAATGAGTTTGCCCAAACATCTTAGGCTTGACGGGTTTTCGTTAAGCTCCGGTGTACCGATTTTGTTGGTGTACGGAATCGAGACACTAAGTTGGGAAAAGGTAT
This sequence comes from Acacia melanoxylon, assembly GCA_019022615.1. Classification (NCBI taxonomy): domain Eukaryota; kingdom Viridiplantae; phylum Streptophyta; class Magnoliopsida; order Fabales; family Fabaceae; genus Acacia; species Acacia melanoxylon. The sequence goes on along the minus strand of JAFJYJ010000020.1, from coordinate 8,097,249 downwards.
TGTGGACTTAGAGCTTGAAGACACAAACCTAAATTTTTTCATTTCTTGGTAAACCCAGTGGCCTATGTTGAAAGGTACTTTGGCTATCAAGGATGCAAAAAGGGCATAGTCAGTAGAATTGAAGTGAGTGTAGTTTTTCCCTTTTTGAACTAGATTCCTAGAGTATATGTACCATAAGGCTCTATGGACAGGAGGCATATCAACTGGGGAAAAATTAAGATGGCCTTCATAGACTTTGTCAGGTCTAAGGATTTCAAAAAAAATTCTTTTTATCATAACTGAATTTGGGCACAGGTGGAGGATTCTCAATGAAAAGCAATGAATTGATTATATCAGAGGAAACAGTGATTGATTTTCCTCTAACAGATGTAATACATTTGTCCTCTATAAGAACACCTTTCCTACCAACCACATTAGCCATAGTCATGTTATAGTAGAATTGTTTGACCAAGGTAGGTGAATAAGCGTGTTGATAGCCGTAAGATTTTTGAATTGGTTCAACCAAGGAGACAAGTCAAGATTGCACTCCTCCTTCAGTTTAACCAAGTCCACATACACTGTGGGACAAAATCCACGAGAAAAATATTTATCTTGGAAATCTAAGAATTGGGCATTAGTCATGGAAGTGGGGTTACAGATAAATTCGTGATTAGGTGGTTTAATTATATTGGGTGGATTGAAGACATAAGTTTGTGATTGAGATACCTTTGGAGCGAAACACCTGGACTAGAATCACCTTGTTCCTTTGAACCAGAAGCGACTATTTTGGAGCCAGCTTGAGCTTTGGAACTCTGAACATCAGAAGCTATGACCACTTGCTTCTTTTTCTTGTGAGGCGCGATGACTGGTTCCTTGTCCTTTCGAGTAGCAATCTCTGGGTCAATCTCTTTGCGTGTAGGAACTTCAGGAGGCTCTTCTATTCTTAGCTTCTTTGGCTTTTCAGTGTGAGTTTCAGAGGCTTTGCTCGATGGTTTTCGCTTTCTCTTTGGTCGTGACGAAACGGAGGTGATGTAGAGACAAAATGGGTGCATAATCAAGTAGAATCCTTCGAGTTTTGGAATTCTTCGTCGATTTGGGTGCCATTTCAAAGGATTTGAGGTTTGAGAAAGTAGAGTGAAGGCGAGACGAAGGAAAAACTTGAGTTAGGGTTTGAGAATCGTGAGAAATGAGGAATCCAGTTTCGACAGATATATATAGCAGCAGAGCAACTCGAGTTTTTAAATGAGTAACTCGAGTTGTAAATTAAGAAAATTAGTACTGAGTGACGAGTGATATACCTGGAACTCGAGTTTTTACTGATAACTCGAGTTGGGTAACTAGAGTTTTGTGCAAGAACTCGAGTTATCTACTAAGCTCTTCGATTGTAAGGTTCTGTCTGATAACTCGAGTTGAACAATGAACTCGAGTTGTATCAGCAGCTATGTCTTGTCAGCAGCGAACATGTAGGAGAAACTTTGTCAGATTATTACATACTCCTGCAAAAACAATCTATAGACACTCCGAAGCTTAAGTTAGTAATTTTAAGTCATCAAAACATGTAACTAACATTGATTGGGAAGAATTAACTTACAACTCATTGGGATTTACCATTCCCAATTCTCTCCTTATGAATATGAACTGCTCTTTGGCCAGAGGTTTGGTGAAGATATCAGCAAGTTGCAGGTGTGTTGGGATGAACATCACTTTGATATCCTTTTTCTGAACATGATCTCTTATGAAGTGATGTCTTACATCAATGTGCTTGGTTCGAGTATGTTGAACTGGATTCTTGGCCAAGCTTATAGTACTTGTATTATCACATAAAATTGGGATCTCCTTCAAGTTGATCCCCAAATCTGACAATTGTTGCTTGAGCCAAAGCACTTGAGCACAACAACTTGATGCAGCTACATACTCGGCTTCGCTTGAAGATACGCCACACTTGTCCGCTTCTTTGCCGAACCATGAAACTAGTGAACCCCCAAAGAACTCACATTGACCGCTTGTACTCTTCCTATCGCTTTGTAGCCCGCATGGTCCGAGTCTGAATATGCAACCAAAAATTCTTGTTGACCTTTTGGAAACCAAAGACCCAATTCTTTTGTGTCGATAGGTAACGAAAGATCCTCTTGACATGTTCTCGCATGTGATTCTTTTGGAGCCGATTGAAATCTTGCGCACATTCCTACACCGGATGTCGGTCTCTCGGGCGGTTAAGTATAGCAAGGAACCAATCATTCCTCTATACTTGGTCATGTTGAAATCTTTGCCCTTTTCTTCATCAGCATCCAGAGAGGCTGTTGAACTCATTGGTGTGTCTGCACCATTACAACTTTCCAGACCAAACTTCTTGAGCAAATCACGGAGATATTTTGTTTGAGAGATGAATATTCCATCCTTCCGTTGTTTGATTTGCAAGCCAAGAAAGTAGTTTAATTCCCCCATCATAGACATTTCAAATTCTCCCCGCATTTTCTTGGAAAATTCTTCACAAAGAGAGTCATTAGTAGCACCAAATATAATATCATCAACATATATTTGGACAATCAAAATTTCGTTAGATTTATTACTCTTTATGAAGAGAGTTGTGTCGGCTTTGCCTCTAATAAAACCTTGATCAAGAAGGAATTTGCTTAATCGCTCATACCAAGCTCTTGGAGCTTGTTTAAGGCCATATAGGGCCTTTTTGAGACGATAAACATGATCGGGATAATGAATATTTTCAAAACCGGAGGTTGTTCTACATAAACTTCTTCTTGGATAAAACCATTTAAAAATGCACTTTTTACATCCATTTGATATAGTTTAAAACCTTTTACACATGCAAAGGCAAGAAGGACTCTTATGGCTTCCAATCTGCTCTTTGGAGCATAAGTTTCCTCATAATCAATTCCTTCTTCTTGATTATAGCCTTTAGCAACTAATCTTGCCTTATTTCGGACAATGATTGCTGTTTCATCTCGTTTGTTCTTGAATACCCATTTAGTGCCAATGACCGGATGGTCCTTAGGCCTAGGTACCAAATCCCAAACTTGATTTCTATCAAATTGATGTAATTCCTCTTGCATTGCTATTACCCAATCATTGTCCTAAAGGGCTTCGTCAATCTTAGAGGGTTCAATGTGTGAGATGAATGCGAAAATGTTACTTCATTCAAAGTGCTATTTCTAGTTCTAACCCCTTCATTCACATCACCTATAATCTGATCCAAGGGATGATTCCTAATGAATCTCCAAGCTCTAGGTTGTGAATGAGAATTATTTTCAGAAGAATTTTCAAAGACATCTTCAGAATTTTCAAGAGAAGCAGGGGTGGTTTTTGAAAAGAATTGATTTCTATAACCATTTTCTTCCTCATCATCCAAAGACTTTTCAGATTTGGCTTCACTAAACACAACATGAATAGATTCTTCAACAAGACGAGTGCAAGTATTGAAAATCCTATAGGCTTTACTTCTATTCGAATAGCCGAGAAATATACCTTCATCGATTTTGAGTCAAACTTACCTAAGTTATCCTTACCATTATTGTGCACAAAGCATTTACACCCAAAAATGTGTAGATGACTAAGGTTTGGTTTTCTTCCTTATATAGCTCATAAGGTGTCTTCTCAAGTTTCTTCCGGATGTATGCGCGGTTTGAAATGTAGCATGCCGTGCTCATTGCATCTCGCCTTTAAGACTTGAGAAGTTTGATTTTCATTTAGCATTGCTCTAGCCATCTCAGTGAGAACTCGATTCTTCCTCTCCACAACACCATTTTGTTGAGGAGTTCGAGGAGCAGAGAAGTTGTGGTCTATTCCATGAGCTCCACAAAATTCGTCAAACGCGTGATTATCGAATTCTCCACCATGATCAGTCCTTAAGCCTGAAATAGAAATACCTTTCTCGTTTTGGACCTTTTTGGCAAACACATCGAACTGATCAAAAGTTTCATCCTTTGATGATAAAAATATAGTCCAACAGAATCTTGAGAAATCATCAACGATAACTAAGGTGTAAAGATTTCCACCAAGACTTCTTACTCTAGCAGCCCAACTAAATCCATATGAAGTAGTTGAAGAGGCTGTTAGATGAAATTTCATTTTTGGATTTAAAAGATGATTTAGTCTCTTTTCCTTTCGACATGCATCACATATCATATCATTTTTGAACTTAAGTTTTGGCAAGCCAATGACTAAATCCTTTTTCTCGTAACTTATCAAGTTGAAACATATTGACATGAGCTAAACGCTTGTGCCAAAGCCAACTTTCTTCCAAGTTACCGATAAAGCAATTTTCAAAGAAAAATCATTGAAATTGTTAGAGAGATTTAGAGTATAACAGATTACCATCTCCGGGAGCCCTAAATAAAGCTTTTGATTTGAGGTTGACCAAGGGTAGATCATCTTTGCTAACAATCAAGCACTCCTCCGAGTCAAAGATGACAAGGTTGCCTTTGTCTCGTACTCGGCTCACACCGAGTAGGTTATGACACAAGCCTTCTACAAGATAGACATCCTTGACTTGTGGTCCATCATTGTTGCCAATTTCACCAATTCCAAAGAATCCTTCCGATTGATTTCCACCAAAGGTCACAAGGTGCCACCATTTTTGGTCTTGAGAGTAGCAAATTTTGTATGATCACCCGTCATGTGTCTAGAGCATCCACTATCAATATACCACTTATTGGATCTCGATGCTCTCAGACAAACCTGCAAATCACAAGATATCATGTTTTAGGTACCCATCTTTTCTTGGGTCCTTTTGGGTTAGTTTGTGACTCGGGAACCTTATAAGATCCCTTAGGTACCCATTGGTAATTACCTATAGGTTTACTCTTTCTTTCCTTTCTATGAAAACAAGAAGAAGTAGTATGACCTTTTCGGTTACAATAATTACAATGAGCAAAAGGGTTTGATGTATGAACAGATTTTCTGAAATAATTCATATACAACTTTTCACCAAATTTCTTTTTGCCTTTCTTCTTATCAAAATCGGCTTATAACCAATTCCCGATTTGTCATTTGTGAATCTTTCTTTGGTTCAAAATCACATTGAGCATTTCACTTCCTCTAGTGAATTTCTCAAGTGCTTTTGTAAGATGTTCATTCTTTTTCGTAAATCTGCACAATCTTCACAAATGACATTTCCAGAGAGATTGTTGACTTGCATTTCAAGAGTAATATTTTTCTTTTTCAAAGCTATATATTTTTCTCGCAAGTTTTTCAAATTCGGATTGCACAAGATTATATTCAGAAAATAGTTCATCATATGGTGGTTGAAGATCATATACCTCGGTGTTGTTTTCTGCTCCTCTTCTTGAGCAACTAGGCATATGTTGGCTTTTTCTTCATCCTCAACTTCATCTTCGTCGGATGAGCTATCGCCCCATATTGCCGACACATAGGCTTTCTTCTTGAAGTTGTTGAACTTCTTCTTCTCTTTGTTCTTCACGAGGGGCATTCGGACTTGATGTGGCCGGGTCTTTCACATTCGTAGCATATGATTGGCTTCTTGGTTTCGATCTTTGGAGCTTCCCTTGTGGAACTTCTTGTATTCTTGGTCCTTCTTATAGAATTTTTGAACCTTCGAACTATCATGCCCACTCTTCATCTTCATCTCGCTTCTTCATCATCATTTGTCTCTTTTGTTTCTTTGACAAATTGAGAGCTATGCCTTTGCCTTTACTATGAATTTCATCAAGTCCTTTCCCGAACTTGATCTTGCCTTCATACTCGATAGACTACCAAACAAGGCCGCTACCGATTGCATTGACGCGCCATGAGCCTCTTCGATGGCAAAGTGACCTTAGCCTCCCATTCCTTGCCGAGAATATTCAAGACCTTTCGACTTGAACTGGTTCATCGTAGAATTTTCCCAGCCGCAAGTTGATTAATTAAGTGAGTGAATCTAAGTTGGAACTCACCAATTGATTCTCCCGCTTCATACGAAGAAGATCGTATTCGAGTCATGAGGGTGTTAACTCTATTTTCTTTGACTCCGTGGTTCCTTCGTGAGCCACCTCCAATGCATCCCACATTTCTTTTGCGGTGGACTTTGAGCATACTCTAAAGTATTCATTCGACTTAGAGCACTCGGAGCATGAGGATTGCTTTGCTGTTCAAAACAACCAGCTTCTTGTCATTCTCGTCGTATTCCTCTTCGAGCTTTGGAGTTCTTACTCCATCTTCAGTGGTTGTCGGAACGTAGTTTCCTCTTTCAAATACTCTCCAGAGGCCGAACTCAGAGGCCATCACAAATACTTTAAATTTTCCTTTCCAAAAGGAATAATGCTCTCCAAGAAATCCGGGTGGTCGGTTGATCGAGGCTCCATCGTAAAAATTCCTTCCATACCGATCCTTCTCGAGATGTTAGTCTCTTTAGAGAAGACCTTGCTCGATACCAAATGAAAGAAGGAATATCACCAAGAGGGGGTGAATTGGGGATATAAAATTTTTCGCAAGAATCCTCTGTTTAACCAAATGTAAAAATGAGATAAACAGAGTAGGGATAAGTGAGATTGAAAACAATGGATTTATCCCGGTTCGGTCTAAATCCTTGACCTACGTCCAAATCCCCGACTCTCCGGGATTTTCACTAACTTCAACCGATTACACACTCAGAACTCTCGAAGCAATTCTCTCTCTAGAACTTGCTCCCCCTACAAGTTGTAATCAATTATCCCAATCTCAAAGTCCCAATACTTTGAGATTCTTACAAGAAAAGATAATCAATGAAAGACTCTCTAAAAGAGTAGAATAATAATCACCGAAGCTTAATATATCCGAAGATATTCTCTCCGTGAGTTGAAACTATAAATGCTTTTAATTGCTAATTGAATGCGCAGAGTTTCGGTAGGTGGAGACTTGAATGCTTCTTCTATTTATAGGTTGGTAGCATTGATGACTGTTGAGAAGAATAAATGAGCCGTTGTGAGTAATGAATATATCCATTGTAAATCACTTGCTCGTCTCCTCGTATTTCTTCCGTCATTCGACCGTTATTCTTTATTAACATTCTTTATTTGAATTGTCCGTTGGGAGACAAAGTGAGAATGTTTTCTCGGGAAGCGACCGTAATGCTTTTTGTATGTCCAGAGGTTTATTTCTTCTTTCAAATCTTCGAAGTCCGGGACGCATTTAATGCTTCGACACATATTGACTTTTCGTGATTTCAAGTTTAAAAACATGTTAGAAGTATCCGAAATACACTAGCAAACCGATTAAACTTGGTTAGAAATAATAAGAATTAATTACATAAGATACCCAAGCTTTAATCGAATGAAAACCGTAATGCCCGGAAAAAACATATTCAAATCGATATGAACAACTCGAGTTGCTTCACATAACTCGAGTTATATTTAGTTCGAAGATATGCGCATGAAGAATGTAACTTGAGTTATCCTTAATAACTTGAGTTGGCTAACTCGAGTTACTATTCCTAACTCGAGTTACTTCGAGAATCAATTATTCAGGAAATTCTTCGAAATGGTATAACTTGAGTTATAGTAATAACTGGAGTTGTCCAACTCGAGTTTTGTACTCTAACTCGAGTTTCTTTGGAATTCAAATCAGACAGAAAGTTTTCGCAGAAAACATAACTTGAGTTATTTCAGTAACTGGAGTTTGTCCAACTCGAGTTGTATCTTGAATAACTCGAGTTACTTTTGAATTTAAATCATTCGAAAACTTTCGCACATAATATAACTTGAGTTACAAAAATAACTTGAGTTGGGCAACTCGAGTTATACTCAGAACTCGAGTTTTTCTCGCTTCGAAAATCAAACAAAGTTTTTAACACTTGGGCAACTCGAGTTTTTACTTGTAACTCGAGTTATATCGATACCCAAAATCGATATCGCGATGAGGCTTTTGGGAACTGAAGTACAACTTATAACTTGAGTTGTTTAGTGACAACTCGAGTTATCCATTGTTTGAGACTATGAAAAACTTGAGTTTTGACAAAGCAACTTGAGTTGGGCAACTTGAGTTGTTTTCAACAACTTGAGTTACCAATTTTCAAAATCATTCTACTAGGCTTTAATTTCAATCTGTCTAGAACTTAGATCTTTCCAATTTTAATTAAGTACTTATTACAATTGTTAGACATCATCAAAACACACAGAGAACTAACATTCTCCCCTTTTTGATGATGACAACACTTGTAGAGTTTTGAGAAATGATTTTGGGAGTTATATCAAAGAACCATATCGAAACAAGATTTCGAAAAGCAACATACTTGCATTTAAGAATTCTAAATTTCAAAATGAGTCTCATAAGCATAAACAGACAATCGAAATGAGTCTCATAAACAATCTAGCTACTTGCACAGATTTACAAAATACATAGATTAATGTAAACTAGAAAGCAAAAATGACATGCAAGCATATGCAACATCAAGCAAACATCAAAACACTTCAAAACTCTTCATTTCTTCACTTTCTCTCCCTCTTTGTCATCAGGCAAAATGGGTGGAGTAGGGGTCAGAGATGCACGCAGAGCTTGAAGAATAGGCAGTGGTGAGTACAAGGTAAGAGATAAGGAGGGAGGTTCGGGTGGTAGAGTGAGAGTTAAGGATGAGGAAGTTTTGGGAGAGTGTGGTGGTGAGGAGGTACCAGAAGAATGTTCATCAAATAGATCTGCAGTATCACCAGAGGAGGAATAGGTAGGGGTGAGTGGAGGTGTTGGAAGGATAACAGTAGGAGGAGCAGAAGAGATGAAAGGAGCATAGAGAGGTGGAGTGGGTAGAATAGGTGTGGCTTCAGGATGAGGTGGAGATGGATAGGGAGAGGACGAATGGGAGTGGAAGAGGGTGGAATAGATGAAGTGTGAGGTGGTGAATGATGGACGGGAGAGGTAATGGGAGAATGTCCGGGAGAGGAAATAGGAGAGTGTTTGGGAGAAGGAACAAACCCCGAGGGACCAAAGATCTTCGCTTCGCATCTTGGAGAGCTTGGAGTCCAAAGTGTTTGATACAAAAGATGCATACTCTCGAATCTCTCGATCAAGATCACCAAAGTGACCTTCTACATTCTCCAATCTAGCATCTAAGGAATCCACCTTTTCTTCTGTAGAGGAGACCTTCTCAACCAATTTTCCAATTTCTGACTCTAGTTTCTCAGACAACTCATAGTATTGAGCTGTAAGGGTTGTCTGGAGAGAACCAAAGGTCTCAAGCATAGCCTTTTCCACAATTTTCTTGATAGTTTCACTCGAGTTAGATGATTGAGGAGGAGAGGCCGAGACTCGCGAGTCGAAACCGATTGGGCTTCGGTGTATCTAGAATGGGAGGCTTTGGATCTAGAAGGTGCTCGGATTGACTGAATCCTCATGAAAGGATATATTCATGTAATTCAAATGAGTTTGCCCAAACATCTTAGGCTTGACAGGTTTTTCGTTAAGCTCCAGGTACCAGATTTTGTTGGTGTACAGAATCAGAGACACTAAGTTGGGAAAAGGTATTGTGGACTTAGAGCTTGAAGACACAAACCTAAATTTTTTCATTTCTTGGTAAACCCAGTGGCCTATGTTGAAAGGTACTTTGGCTATCAAGGATGCAAAAAGGGCATAGTCAGTAGAATTGAAGTGAGTGTAGTTTTTCCCTTTTTGAACTAGATTCCTAGAGTATATGTACCATAAGGCTCTATGGACAGGAGGCATATCAACTGGGAAAAATTAAGATGGCCTTCATAGACTTTGTCGTCTAAGGATTTCAAAAAAATTCTTTTTATCATAACCGAATTTGGGCACGGGTGGAGGATTCTCAATGAAAAGCAATGAATTGATTATATCGGAGGAAACAGTGATTGATTTTCCTCTAACGATGTAATACATTTGTCCTCTATAAGAACACCTTTCCTACCAACCACATTAGCCATAGTCATGTTATAGTAGAATTGTTTGACCAAGGTAGGTGAATAAGCGGTGTTGATAGCCGAAGATTTTTGAATTGGTTCAACCAAGGAGACAAGTCAAGATTGCACTCCTCCTTCGTTTAACCAAGTCCACATACACCGTGGGACAAAATCCACGAGAAAAATATTTATCTTGGAAATCTAAGAATTGGGCATTAGTCATGGAAGTGGGGTTACGAGATAAATTCGTGATTAGGTGGTTTAATTATATTGGGTGGATTGAAGACATAAGTTTGTGATTGAGATACCTTTGGAGCGAAAAACACCGACTAGAATCACCTTGTTCCTTTGAACCGAAGCGACTATTTTGGAGCCGGCTTGAGCTTTGGAACTCGAACATCGAAGCTATGACCACTTGCTTCTTTTTCTTGTGAGGCGCGATGACGGTTCCTTGTCCTTTCGAGTAGCAATCTCGGGTCAATCTCTTTGCGTGTAGGAACTTCAGGAGGCTCTTCTATTCTTAGCTTCTTTGGCTTTTCAAAGTGAGTTTCGAGGCTTTGCTCGATGGTTTTCGCTTTCTCTTTGGTCGTGACGAAACGGGAGGTGATGTAGAGACAATGGGTGCATAATCCGAAGTAGAATCCTTCGAGTTTTGGAATTCTTCGTCGATTTGGGTGCCATTTCAAAGGATTTGAGGTTTGAGAAAGTAGAGTGAAGGCGAGACGAAGGAAAAACTTGAGTTAGGGTTTGAGAATCGTGAGAAATGAGGAATCCGGTTTCGACGTATATATATAAAAGCAAAGAGCAACTCGAGTTTTTAAATGAGTAACTCGAGTTGTAAATTAAGAAAATTAGTACGAGTGACGAGTGATATACGGGAACTCGAGTTTTTACGATAACTCGAGTTGGGTAACTAGAGTTTTGTGCAAGAACTCGAGTTATCTACTAAGCTCTTCGATTGTAAGGTTCTGTCTGATAACTCGAGTTGAACAATGAACTCGAGTTGTATCGCGACTATGTCTTGTCGAGCGAACATGTAGGAGAAACTTTGTCGATTATTACATACTCCCCGCAAAAACAATCTATAGACACTCCGAAGCTTAAGTTAGTAATTTTAAGTCATCAAAACATGTAACTAACATTGATTGGGAAGAATTAACTTACAACTCATTGGGATTTACCATTCCCAATTCTCTCCTTATGAATATGAACTGCTCTTTGGCCAGAGGTTTGGTGAAGATATCAGCAAGTTGCAGGTGTGTTGGGATGAACATCACTTTGATATCCTTTTTCTGAACATGATCTCTTATGAAGTGATGTCTTACATCAATGTGCTTGGTTCGAGTATGTTGAACTGGATTCTTGGCCAAGCTTATAGTACTTGTATTATCACATAAAATTGGGATCTCCTTCAAGTTGATCCCCAAATCTGACAATTGTTGCTTGAGCCAAAGCACTTGAGCACAACAACTTGATGCAGCTACATACTCAGCTTCAGTTGAAGATACCGCCACACTTGTCTGCTTCTTGCTGAACCATGAAACTAGTGAACCCCCAAAGAACTCACATTGACCGCTTGTACTCTTCCTATCGCTTTGTAGCCCGCATGGTCTGAGTCTGAATATGCAACCAAAAATTCTTGTTGACCTTTTGGAAACCAAAGACCCAATTCTTTTGTGTCTGATAGGTAACGAAAGATCCTCTTGACATGTTCTGCATGTGATTCTTTTGGAGCTGATTGAAATCTTGCGCACATTCCTACACCGAATTGGATGTCCGGTCTCATCGGCGGTTAAGTATAGCAAGGAACCAATCATTCCTCTATACTTGGTCATGTTGAAATCTTTGCCCTTTTCTTCATCGGATCCGAGAGAGGCTGTTGAACTCATTGGTGTGTCTCGCACCATTACAACTTTCCGAGACCAAACTTCTTGAGCAAATCACGGAGATATTTTGTTTGAGAGATGAATATTCCATCCTTCCGTTGTTTGATTTGCAAGCCAAGAAAGTAGTTTAATTCCCCCATCATAGACATTTCAAATTCTCCCCGCATTTTCTTGGAAAATTCTTCACAAAGAGAGTCATTAGTAGCACCAAATATAATATCATCAACATATATTTGGACAATCAAAATTTCGTTAGATTTATTACTCTTTATGAAGAGAGTTGTGTCGCTTTGCCTCTAATAAAACCTTGATCAAGAAGGAATTTGCTTAATCGCTCATACCAAGCTCTTGGAGCTTGTTTAAGGCCATATAGGGCCTTTTTGAGACGATAAACATGATCAGGATAATGAATATTTTCAAAACCGGGAGGTTGTTCTACATAAACTTCTTCTTGGATAAAACCATTTAAAAATGCACTTTTTACATCCATTTGATATAGTTTAAAACCTTTTACACATGCAAAGGCAAGAAGGACTCTTATGGCTTCCAATCAAGCTCTTTGGAGCATAAGTTTCCTCATAATCAATTCCTTCTTCTTGATTATAGCCTTTAGCAACTAATCTTGCCTTATTTCGGACAATGATTGCTGTTTCATCTCGTTTGTTCTTGAATACCCATTTAGTGCCAATGACCGGATGGTCCTTAGGCCTAGGTACCAAATCCCAAACTTGATTTCTATCAAATTGATGTAATTCCTCTTGCATTGCTATTACCCAATCATTGTCGAAAGGGCTTCGTCAATCTTAGAGGGTTCAATGTGTGAGATGAATGCGAGAAAATGTTACTTCATTCAAAGTGCTATTTCTAGTTCTAACCCCTTCATTCACATCACCTATAATCTGATCCAAGGGATGATTCCTAATGAATCTCCAAGCTCTAGGTTGTGAATGAGAATTATTTTCGAAGAATTTTCAAAGACATCTTCAGAATTTTCAAGAGAAGCGGGGTGGTTTTTGAAAAGAATTGATTTCTATAACCATTTTCTTCCTCATCATCCAAAGACTTTTCAGATTTGGCTTCACTAAACACAACATGAATAGATTCTTCAACAAGACGAGTGCAAGTATTGAAAATCCTATAGGCTTTACTTCTATTCGAATAGCCGAGAAATATACCTTCATCGATTTTGAGTCAAACTTACCTAAGTTATCCTTACCATTATTGTGCACAAAGCATTTACACCCAAAAATGTGTAGATGACTAAGGTTTGGTTTTCTTCCCTTATATAGCTCATAAGGTGTCTTCTGAAGTTTCTTCCGGATGTATGCGCGGTTTGAAATGTAGCATGCGTGCTCATTGCATCCGCCTTAAGACTTGAGAAGTTTGATTTTCATTTAGCATTGCTCTAGCCATCTCGGTGAGAACTCGATTCTTCCTCTCCACAACACCATTTTGTTGAGGAGTTCGAGGAGCAGAGAAGTTGTGGTCTATTCCATGAGCTCCACAAAATTCGTCAAACGCGTGATTATCGAATTCTCCACCATGATCGAGTCCTTAAGCCCGAAATAGAAATACCTTTCTCGTTTTGGACCTTTTTGGCAAACACATCGAACTGATCAAAAGTTTCATCCTTTGATGATAAAAATATAGTCCAACGGAATCTTGAGAAATCATCAACGATAACTAAGGTGTAAAGATTTCCACCAAGACTTCTTACTCTAGCAGCCCAACTAAATCCATATGAAGTAGTTGAAGAGGCACGTTAGATGAAATTTCATTTTTGGATTTAAAAGATGATTTAGTCTCTGTTTTCCTTTCTGACATGCATCACATATCATATCATTTTTGAACTTAAGTTTTGGCAAGCCAATGACTAAATCCTTTTTCTGTAACTTATCAAGTTGAAACATATTGACATGAGCTAAACGCTTGTGCCAAAGCCAACTTTCTTCCAAGTTACTGATAAAGCAATTTTCAGAAGAAAAATCATTGAAATTGTTAGAGAGATTTAGAGTATAACAGTTACCATCTCTGGGAGCCCTAAATAAAGCTTTTGATTTGAGGTTGACCAAGGGTAGATCATCTTTGCTAACAATCAAGCACTCCTCTGAGTCAAAGATGACAAGGTTGCCTTTGTCTGTACTCTGGCTCACACTGAGTAGGTTATGACACAAGCCTTCTACAAGATAGACATCCTTGACTTGTGGTCCATCATTGTTGCCAATTTCACCAATTCCAAAGAATCCTTCCGATTGATTTCCACCAAAGGTCACGGTGCCACCATTTTTGGTCTTGAGAGTAGCAAATTTTGTATGATCACCCGTCATGTGTCTAGAGCATCCACTATCAATATACCACTTATTGGATCTCGATGCTCTCGACAAACCCGCAAATCACAAGATATCATGTTTTAGGTACCCATCTTTTCTTGGGTCCTTTTGGGTTAGTTTGTGACTCGGGAACCTTATAAGATCCCTTAGGTACCCATTGGTAATTACCTATAGGTTTACTCTTTCTTTCCTTTCTATGAAAACAAGAAGAAGTAGTATGACCTTTTCGGTTACAATAATTACAATGAGCAAAAGGGTTTGATGTATGAACAGATTTTCGAAATAATTCATATACAACTTTTCACCAAATTTCTTTTTGCCTTTCTTCTTATCAAAATCGGGCTTATAACCAATTCCGATTTGTCATTTGTGAATCTTTCTTTGGTTCAAAATCACATTGAGCATTTCACTTCCTCTAGTGAATTTCTCAAGTGCTTTTGTAAGATGTTCATTCTTTTTTCGTAAATCTGCACAATCTTCACAAATGACATTTCCAGAGAGATTGTTGACTTGCATTTCAAGAGTAATATTTTTCTTTTTCAAAGCTATATATTTTTCTCGCAAGTTTTTCAAATTCGGATTGCACAAGATTATATTCAGAAAATAGTTCATCATATGGTGGTTGAAGATCATATACCTCAGTGTTGTTTTCAGTCTGCTCCTCTTCTTGAGCAACTAGGCATATGTTGGCTTTTTCTTCATCCTCAACTTCATCTTCGTCGGATGAGCTATCGCCCCATATTGCTGACACATAGGCTTTCTTCTTGAAGTTGTTGAACTTCTTCTTCTCTTTGTTCTTCAACAGCGGGGCATTCGGACTTGATGTGGCGGGTCTTTCACATTCGTAGCATATGATTGGCTTCTTGGTTTCGATCTTGGAGCTTCCTTGTGGAACTTCTTGTATTCTTGGTCCTTCTTATAGAATTTTTTGAACCTTCGAACTATCATGCCCACTCTTCATCTTCATCTCGCTTCTTCATCATCATTTGTCTCTTTTGTTTCTTTGACACCTTGAGAGCTATGCCTTTGCCTTTACTATGAATTTCATCAAGTCCTTTCCCGAACTTGATCTTGCCTTCATACTCGATAGACTACCAAACAAGGCTGCTACCGATTGCATTGACGCGCCATGAGCCTCTTCGATGGCAAAAACCTTAGCCTCCCATTCCTTGCCGAGAATATTCAAGACCTTTCGACTTGAACTGGTTCATCGTAGAATTTTCCCGGTGCCGCAAGTTGATTAATTAAGTGAGTGAATCTAAGTTGGAACTCACCAATTGATTCTCCCGCCTTCATACGAAGAAGATCGTATTCGATCATGAGGGTGTTAACTCTATTTTCTTTGACTCCTGTGGTTCCTTCGTGAGCCACCTCCAATGCATCCCACATTTCTTTTGCGGTGGACTTTGAGCATACTCTAAAGTATTCATTCTGACTTAGAGCACTCTGGAGCATGAGGATTGCTTTGCTGTTCAAAACAACCAGCTTCTTGTCATTCTCGTCGTATTCCTCTTCGAGCTTTGGAGTTCTTACTCCATCTTCGTGGTTGTCGGAACGTAGTTTCCTCTTTCAAATACTCTCCGGAGGCCGAACTCGGAGGCCATCACAAATACTTTAAATTTTCCTTTCCAAAAGGAATAATGCTCTCCAAAGAAATCCGGGTGGTCGGTTGATCGAGGCTCCATCGTAAAATTCCTTCCATACCGATCCTTCTCGAGATGTTAGTCTCTTTAGAGAAGACCTTGCTCGATACCAAATGAAAGAAGGAATATCACCAAGAGGGGGTGAATTGGGGATATAAAATTTTTCGCAAGAATCCTCTCGTTTAACCAAATGTAAAACGAGATAAAACGAGTAGGGATAAGTGAGATTGAAAACAATGGATTTATCCCGGTTCGGTCTAAATCCTTGACCTACGTCCAAATCCCCGGACTCTCCGGATTTTCACTAACTTCAACTGATTACACACTCGTAACTCTCGAAGCAATTCTCTCTCTAGAACTTGCTCCCCTTACAAGTTGTAATCAATTATCCCAATCTCAAAGTCCCAATACTTTGAGATTCTTACAAGAAAAGATAATCAATGAAAGACTCTCTAAAAGAGTAGAATAATAATCACTGAAGCTTAATATATCCGAAGATATTCTCTCTGTGAGTTGAAACTATAAATGCTTTTAATTGCTAATTGAATGCGCAGAGTTTCGGTAGGTGGAGACTTGAATGCTTCTTCTATTTATAGGTTGGTAGCATTGATGATCGTTGAGAAGAATAAATGAGCCGTTGTGAGTAATGAATATATCCATTGTAAATCACTTGCTCGTCTCCTCGTATTTCTTCCGTCATTCGACCGTTATTCTTTATTAACATTCTTTATTTGAATTGTCCGTTGGGAGACAAAGTGAGAATGTTTTCGGGAAGCGACCGTAATGCTTTTTGTATGTCCGGAGGTTTATTTCTTCTTTCGGCTTCGAAGTCCGGGACCGCATTTAATGCTTCGACACATATTGACTTTTCGTGATTTCAAGTTTAAAAACATGTTAGAAGTATCTCGAAATACACTAGCAAACTGATTAAACTTGGTTAGAAATAATAAGAATTAATTACATAAGATACCCAAGCTTTAATCGAATGAAAACCGAATGCCTTAAAAACATATTCAAATCGATATGAACAACTCGAGTTGCTTCACATAACTCGAGTTATATTTAGTTCGAAGATATGCGCATGAAGAACGTAACTTGAGTTATCCTTAATAACTTGAGTTGGCTAACTCGAGTTACTATTCCTAACTCGAGTTACTTCGAGAATCAATTATTCGGAAATTCTTCGAAATGGTATAACTTGAGTTATAGTAATAATCGGAGTTGTCCAACTCGAGTTTTGTACTCTAACTCGAGTTTCTTTGGAATTCAAATCGAACGATTTAAAGTTTTCGCAGAAAACATAACTTGAGTTATTTCGAATCGGAGTTTGTCCAACTCGAGTTGTCTTGAATAACTCGAGTTACTTTTGAATTTAAATCATTCGAAAAACTTTCGCACATAATATAACTTGAGTTACAAAAATAACTTGAGTTGGGCAACTCGAGTTATACTCGAACTCGAGTTTTTCTGCTTCGAAAATCAAACGTAAAGTTTTTAACACTTGGGCAACTCGAGTTTTTACTTGTAACTCGAGTTATATCGATACCCAAAATCGATATCGCGATGAGGCTTTTGGGAACTCGAAGTACAACTTATAACTTGAGTTGTTTAGTGACAACTCGAGTTATCCATTGTTTGAGACTATGAAAAACTTGAGTTTTGACAGGCAACTTGAGTTGGGCAACTTGAGTTGTTTTCAACAACTTGAGTTACCAATTTTCAAAATCATTCTACTAGGCTTTAATTTCAATCTGTCTAGAACTTAGATCTTTCCAATTTTAATTAAGTACTTATTACAATTGTTAGACATCATCAAAACACACAGAGAACTAACATTTTCCTTCACTTTCAAATACAAAGCAAAATAATTTAAACATCTATATCTTTTGACAAAAACAATGTAGCAATAAATTTCACTTTATAAACCATAAAACAGAACTCTATATAAATATCGTTATTCAAATGAATTTCATGTTCGAAATAAAAACCTTTGAATTAATACAATCAATTTAAAACATCATTATCAAACCTCATCTTTTCATAGAACTTCATATAGAACAGATAACAAGCGTGGCCACACAGTTTACGAGGATAACTAACCAAGCATGACTCAAGGCCATGAAACAAGCATGGACACACAGTCCATGAGGGTAACTAACCAAGCATGACTTGAAGCCATGAAACAAGCATGGACACACAGTCCATGAGGGTAACTAACCAAACATGACTTGAAGCCATGAAACAAGCATGGACACACAGTCCATGAAACAAGCATGAGAACGAATCTCAAGATAATTTCAAGCGAGCTCGAGGTTAACCATTGTGCACTAAGAACTAACAGTACTACTGTTAGTAACTAGCGTTCTGTATTCAGTCCTCTCCAAAAATATTTTCAAGCATGCATGGGGTTAAGTAATAAAAATTCTTCTTTCAAGATAATAATAACAACTTTATCTCATACTTCATAATCAAATCCCCCAGCATGAACTTTCACAAATAAAATCCTTTTAAAACATCAAGAACTCTCGTAAAAACGTTCCATTTCAAATCATAAATTCTAGCTTATAAACTTTTCAAAATCCAAGATCATTTCAATATAAAATTTATGAAAAATATCTCAAAATTCTCATCTTCATTTAATTGCATAAGCATAAATTATGCTTTGAATTAATTGGAAGAAAATACATAATAACAAATAAAATCACCATTCTTTACTTATATACTATCAACAAACATTCCTTCACAAAATCATAATTTTGAATATGGAAGTAAACATATAAGTACGACAATAAAAATATCATTTATAAAAATTAGGGATACTATTCACTCACCTGTTGATCCTTTTGAAAATATACCTTTACCAAAATCCTTTGGGTTCACTTTTCTCTTGAGTTCAGGTGATTGTCAATTCCTATTCATATAGAGATAGGTCATTATTGATAATCTTTACACTTATATATTATATACTCACTAAGACATATTTAAATGCCTATTCTACTACACAAAACTCTCAACTATTTCCGATACCCCTCTAGAACAGAGACACAGGTTCGGCAATACCCAAAAATTCATACATCAACCTTTAATGAAATTTACCTATTGATTTTTTTTAAAAAAATCCTTAAGTACCACAATATCCTTCAATCACACCTAAGTCATTTATAAGAAGTCTATTTAGCATCAATATAACATTCACAACAATCATACATAGTTTTTTCTTTTATAACCACCAAAGTATCCTCTTTAAGCCTGGAAAATTCCAGCTTTAAAATCATCCATTAAATCATCATTCCGAAAGTCTCTAAAGGCTTAACCACCTAGAATAATTGTTTAATGGAGGCATTAAACAATAAAATTTTAATCAGGTTTTATCTCCCAAAATTTTAGCAATAAAAGTGACAATACAATTTACCATATATATAAGAGCAAGCGTTTTTAAAAAAAATATATTTTTATATTTTTATTTCAACGTTGCAGCAAAATCTATTCCTAGTAAGCTCTAAACTTTCTAACTTCCATTTGCTAACTAACCCTTACGGACAGTAGCAAACCAATGAATACCATTCATGATTATTTTATAACATTATATTAACATGGCAAACCAGAGGAAATTTATTTTCGGTAATTGACCCAAAACCAAACAACATCAGCAAGCATCATCCGAAATCTTAGTTTGAAACTTTAGACCAGCACCTATATCACACATACATATATCAGCTCATGATTCAAACATTTAAGCTTTAATCTTCCTTATATTGATGGACCCCCTATTTCAATATACACAAGCCAGCAGTAACTAATCAACATACTACCACATAATAAGCATCCACACACGCATATACCATAGATTCAATGTTATTAAGCAAATTTTTTTATTTTCTTTAACCTAGATTTTCAGAGAAACATGAAGCCACATAGACCTACGTAGTGAACCATAGATTCGGTAATCACCTAACAGAGAAATCAAACCACATGCAACACCAACTACTAAGATCATAGACTTTAAATCTACCTTTAACAACTACTACAACCTTCAGTCGATGGTTCTTCCTCTTCATAACCAAGATTCAATGGTTCTTCTCACTCCCAAAACTAACCCCAATAACAAAAACTACAGATGGGAGGAGATTTAAGAGTCTCACCTTACTTAATTTCTGGTATTGCATGCAGTGAAATCGACCAACTCTTCCTCTTCTCCGATGATCGCTCGCTCTTTCTTTTTGTCCCTCGTTCTCTCTGGCCGAAGTAGGATGAAGAATGGGAATGAATAGTCGGGGGGGGGGGGAGGGGAAATGCATTTGGCCAAAAGAAATAAATGGAATTCGTTTAATCTGGCTGAATTAATTAAATGGGTAAATGAGAAGGGTCGTATTGCATGCGTATCCATATGTCTTGAAAAGGGATGGAGGAGGTGTCCGACTTTTACAGAGAGAAAGTTGAGGTGTCAACATATGAAATGAGGAAAGAGATGTATTGTGGGGTCCACTCCACAAAATAATCCCATTTGACCATTTACAAGACTCCTATTTGCAAATTAGTCCTTTACTCATTTAGTTGCGAATATTGGATAGATGCTAGAAATTAATCCTGAATTCCATATAAGGATTTTTTTTTTCTTCCTCAATTAGCTTCTCTAAGGCATAAAATATCAACTCTAAAATTTCTAGGCCACAATTTATCCTCTAACTATTTTTCCTTGAATTTTCAGGAAAGTAGGTCCTAAATCCCAAATAATGGCTTTAAGACTATTTAAGCCAATCTTTCGTAATTAAACCTCTAATAATAATTCTAGATCCTCAAATTAATATTTCATACTTTTTCTCTAAATTTTCAAGGTCCAAAAATATTTTTGTTTAACCTTTTCCTTAAAATAAGTTTAAGACTATAAACTCCTACTAACTTAGCAGCCTACTCATCTCAATCTTATTCCTAAACTCCTTATCCCAAAATTTGAGATATTACACTACAAGGTGGTGATACTTCCTTTTTCATTCAAGGTTATGAGATTAAAATATATCCATTACATGGAAACACATCATCACCATCTTCTTCTTCAGCTATTATTCCCAGAAGCTTTCTTCGATTTCTTAAGAGAAGGTATGGAAGAATCCTCTTATCCAGCCATGGACTTCTTCTCTGTCAATTTGTTCATCAAAGAGGATTATTATAGTATAATGAATTCATTATCTGTAACCCTACAACAAAGTCATTCACCTCTATTGTTGCAACACATAGTTTGCTACGAAATAAACCTCAAGCATTCCTATCAATGGCCTTTGATTGGAACCAAAATCAATATGAATTACTTCTTATTGAATATTCTAGACACCATGGATCAGAGAATCATTACTACAAAAACGTGAAATAACGTCCTGAATTAGAGGCAATTAACGCCCCTTTTCAGAAGGACATCTAACCAGGGGAAGTTGTATTTTAAGTTTTTCGGCGTCCTATGTTTTATACAGGACGCCTTAACAAAGGCGTCCTGTGTTTAATTCAGGACGCCTTAAAAAAGGCGTCCTACACAGGACGACTTAAAAAAGGTGTCCTATGTTTAATTCAGGACGGCTTATTACTTAAAAAAGGTGTCCTATGTTTTAGACATTGCTGTTAGTTAGTTAGTATGTTAACTGTGTAATGGTTTCGGTGCAAGCTGTTATTGGGCCTTAAGAGTCAAGCCTCTAACTATATGTAAGAGGTTAGTCTAATATGTGTAGGAACCAGTTATGATGAATGAATGAATTGATTGAGTTGGTAGCATTTCTGCAACTCCCTTTTCTCTATTTCTCCCAATTTCTTCTACAATTCTACATCTTTCTTAAATAAAATGTTGAAACTTGATGAAGTGAATTTGACTAATGTTTGATGTTTATATGAAGCAGAAGTTCTCTAATTTCTGTTAGTGAGATGGCTGAAATTCATAATTAATAGTTTTTTTCAATTCTGATTCACAGAAAAGAAGGGAACAAGCACAAGAGATAGGTAGAAAGAATGATTGCCCGCAAGGATTCTCGCGGCGGATATGAAATGGCTGAAAAAGAATTTATGGCGGCCAAGCGGAAGAGATTGGAAGATGAAGCCGAATCCAATCCTTCTGCGATAGTTGATCAGCCATCTCCAATACGTCGCGAGGAGTTGTGGTTGCATATTCGGCAAAAGCCAAGCGGCGCCTACACGAGTGAACAATCGTGTAGTTCTTTGAAAGAATTGTAAGTATCGTTATTGTTATTTTTTAGTTACTAAGCATGTTTCATTACTAAGCTTCTCGTTATCGTATCTTATAGGAAGATCTTAAAAAGAAATAAGCGAGAGGATCTTTTGTGTCGGACGGGAGGAATGATGTTCGGCCGACTGCGGCCGGAAAAGCTGGATCACGCGGGGCGTGTAAGGGGGTTGGAGGACGGGTAGGCTTGAAGGAATACTTTGGTAAATCCAAACGCCACAAACAAAGTATGGTTACCCAAGAGGAGATGGAACAGACGCTGGCCAAAATAAGTGATGAAGCAGCGGCTAAAGAAGCAATGTTTCAATCCCAGATGGAACAGACGGTGGCCAAATTAAGTGAGGAAGCAGTGGCTAAAGAAGCAATGTTTCAAGCCCAGATGAGCCAGATGAAGGAGGAAATGAATCAGATGAGGTTGCTTTTGAGCTCTCGTCCAGAGAGTAGTGTTCCCGTCACACATTCACTTGCACCTATGCAGCAGAGCCCTAAAGGGAGCTGCATTGTTGGACAGTCAGAGCAACCTTGTTGCCTGTATGTGGAAAAACCTCATAAACTATTAGTTGCAAAAGGGACTGTCCACAACTTGGGATCAACTGTAAACCACCAACAAATGGCGATGATGAAGTCGAGTGTCGGTTGAAAAGGTGATCGTTGATGCACCTCTCCCTCTCCCAACTGATGAGCTGAAGCTTGTGAGTGATGTCAAGGGAACCTTAATCTCTTGGCCAGTGAAGCTTGTACATGTCTCTACTCCTCCTGAAGCTTCATCCCCTCCTCCTCAGGTTCCATCCCCTTGTCAAGCTGCATCCCCTCCTCCTCAAGTTCCTCCCCTACTACTAATTTGAATGCCATGGAAAAAATATCCGATTTGAAAAAAAAGGATATTTTAAAGATAAATCGTGGCTTGTCAATGAAGTAGTAGCATCCCTTATCCTGAAGATGTTTACCTTGACAGCGTAGATGTAACATCCCTGCTGCTTCCTGGACAGGAGCTTTCATCTGCAATTGTTCAAATGTTTATGAAGTAAGTATCTTCTTCTATGAGTACATAATTTAAGTGCCTCGTTTAGACTGGTTCAATACATGTATACTAATTCCCTGATCGATGTCATTATTGTAGGTGCATGCATCAAGATTTGGTTGAACATGGCAGAATCAATGATTTTGGATTCTTGTTCCCAGTCTATGCAAGTACAACATCCTTGGAGTTGAGACAAGAATACATGTCAACCAGGGTGTGTGAAGTGATAAGAAAGGTGTACGTGTTTCCATACTACCACAGGTACATATCACAATTCTTGTATGCAATTCACTTAATATAATTCTGCTACATATATCACCGAGTACTTTACTGCTGTGAATTATCAGCTGCCACTGGCAGTTGGCCCTCATGTTCATGGAGGATCATAAAGTTATCTTCTTATGCTCCACTCACAGTGAGCCAGAGCCTATATTGACGCAGAGCGTCAATAAGTAAGCATGTCATTTTGATTCTCTTGTCTGAAATCTCTACTGTGAATTTTCAGTGATCATTATTGATAAATTTGTGATTTTGATTATAGTGCCATGAAGACCTTCCAAGTCGAGGTAAAAAAAAGGCGTGGGTCTCAGGCCACTTATCCTAAATGGTACAAACCAGAGGTTAGTACATATTTGGATACTGACACACTGCCTTGTGAACTTGGTCAGTAAGCTATATATGCTAGCTCTTATATATATTTCTTGTTCGTTTTAGACCCATCGGCAACCAACGAGGTCCAACTTATGTGGCATGTACGTCATGAAACACATGTATGATGTTATCATGGGAGGAACGACAAAATTAACTGCAAAGGTAAATGTATTTGATGTTACATATTATGGCTGAATTCAGTTTCTGGCTTAATGTTACATATGAAATATGCACGCAAGTTAATTCAGTTTTTGTCTTTGATGTTATAGAGGTTTGCCAGAACTGCTCCCTTTCCTGATAATGAAGTGGAGCACATATGCAATGTGTTTTGTGAATATCTGTATGACCTAATTAAGTCCTAAATTCATTTTTAAAATATACGCACAATGTGTAATTCAATAATAAATTTGTATATTTTTCGAAGAAATTCGTTCATTCATTCTAGATATTTAGTGCTTGAAATTTGAGGTACATGATGTTGTAAATGAGAAAAAAGAGACTATCTGAAAGTCTGGTGCTAAAAGTCTTCGTTTATTTCTAAAAATATGGCGAGAACTTTAGGACCGCATAATTATTAAACCTCCGGTGCTAAAAGTCTTCGTTCATTTAAAAAAAAAACTATGGCTAGACTTTTAGGACCGGACGTATTTATTTGTCCGGTCTTAAAAGTCTTCTAAAAATATGCTAGACTTTTAGGACCGCGTTTTTATGTTATGATCGGTCCTAAAAGTCTACGTTTAATTAACTAAAAAATATGTCTACACTTTAAGACCGTGAATTTGTTAAATAGCCGCTCCTAAAAGTCCATCTTCTTCGTTTATTTTAAAAATATGGCGAGACCTTTAGGACCGCATATTTATTAAACCTCCGGTTCTAAATTTTTTTCGTTTATTTCTAAAAATACCATGGCTAGACTTTTAGGACCGCATATTAATTAAACATCCGATCCTAAAAGTCTTCTTAAAATTCGCTAGACTTTTAGGACCGAATGTTTATATTAAGACCGGTCCTAAAAGTCTACGTTTAATTAACTAAAAATATGTATAGACTTTTAGGAACGTAGTTTTGTTATTTGTCCGCTCCTAAAAGTTCAGTCTTAAAAATATTTTTTAAAAATATGGCTTAACCTTTAGGACCGTGTATTTGTTAGCTCTTAATTGTTTTTGACTTGGTTTTCAGACAAATTTTTAGGGTTCAAGACAATCGAGGTTCTGGCGTTCTGCTCAAGCTAGGACCCTCGTTGTCTTTGATGTACCTCTCTTGATGTTGAGCAGCATTATCGGTTTCCTTTTCATTGTCTCTTTTCTTTTTTTCAGAAAAATAAGGAAGATACTAAAAGGAAACTGAAAATATTCAACTCAGGTCGAGGTAACACCGACGACAACGACGGTCCAACCTTGAGAAGAATAGTCACTTTGTTTGTTTTTATTCGAATAAGGAAAACGATCTTTTTTTGTATGTTCTTAATTGTATTCTACGAATTTTTAATGTTGATTTACACGAGGAAAATGTTTTGTTTGTTTCCTTTTTGTCGGAAAAAGAAAGAAGATAATGAAAAGGACATGACGATCAAATATGGAAACAATTTTTTTTTACTTTTTTACCCGTGAGGAGCAAAGCAGCGATACGACAGAAAAAAAAAAAAACAGAAAAACATATACTCCCCCCATTGTTGTTGGAGGGGAGGGAGTCATCGGAGAGGTCGGAGATGTTGTTGGTCGATTTCCTTGATGTCAAGTGAACCAGTCGAACAAGTAATAAAGTGAAAGTAAAGTATCGTCCCAAGAGACTGATATACTAGAGAGTGACGCTCAATTGCTATGATAGTTGCAACTAGAAGGTAGATGTAATGGGTTTAAGAGGTTTTTGGTGATTATCCTAGAAAACAGAATTTAACAAAGTAAATGGAAGAGATTATCATCAAGAGATTAGGCTGAACTCAGATTCCTCTTTAAGTGTATACTTCCCCCAGTTGCCTTACCCAATGCTATAGCATTTGTACTGTACAGATTCTGCAATTGCTATAGCACAGATACTAACTGCAAAGCTATTCGATTAACCCACCACTATGATCTACTGAAGCTTCTGCGTCCGATACATTTGATATTAACTATACTCCTTCCATATTCCTATGGCAACTTTCTAGCTTTTATCTGCATTATTCTCAAAGGTGTACTGGTTATGGAGGTAGACCCATTCCTGAAGGCTACAATAAATAGGTCACGCCTTGCACCAAACCTAGCAAACACTTGTTTCTTAGAGTCTAGCCTTGACTCCTTGCCGAAGCCGAGACCACGAGATCTAGCCCTTAGATTCCTCTAATTGACTAGTAATTAATCTACTAATACGCAAATCGAATCTTTAATTAAAAAATTGCAACTAGGTTCATACACGCTTAAAGATTCATCCTTGTTCAGCCATCAGAGAGTTAGTTCATGACTGATAAGGGAAACACAAAACAGTTGAAAACAGAATGACCCATGCTCTAACTATGAAAGGTAAATGTAAAATAGAAAGCTTGACGGCGTTCCGACGGCGTGGATGAAGCCCTGTCACGTCACTGCTCCACGTCTTCTTCCCTCCGTCTTGCTGTGATGAAGGATGCTGGGTTATCCTGGAATTCTTGTGGTAGTGAAACCTTTTTGCTCTTCTCTTGTGTGGGCAGAATGTGTATTCTCGTGTTGGATCTCTTCCGACTCTCTTGGATTGACTTCCTAAGTCCTTTTTATATCCAGACTTCTGTGTGATGCAAGTTAGGCTTAGCCGAACTTTCCAAATCTGTTGTGATCTATCATATCTTCTATTTGTAGATTGATTCTGCTGATCCTACGGGATTCTTCAAATCTTTCCTTTTCGATCCTCCGTATCTTCTTGTGTATCTGCAATCTATAATGTTGGCTTCGCCCTTTTATTTCTATTCCTGAAATCAACTAGATAAACAGGTTAGAAAATATGTCACATAGCATTGCGTCCTTTACGTTGCTATAGCTTCCTTATGCCTTTGGTTGCCATACAAGCTGCTGTTAGACCGCTATAGCATAGTATCAGCTCTGCTGTACGTTTCTCTTAGAGACAATGTAACTTGCTTTTCTTCCTTAGCACATGTTTTGCGGATGTACATGGTGTCCATCCCTCAGTTCCTTAAATTATAAATAACTGCCTTATTGCTTGAATTATTTGCACTTTACGCTCTTATTCGTGATACAATTTAGTCATGAACTCTAGGGAAAACATGGCATATTCTGCACTTATCAGATGTCATCATTTGAAGGATGGTACTCAACGTCCTGGGCATCGAGTACCGCCTGCAGCTTGTCGTTGACGGCGTGATAGACCTGAAACAACTAGCCGTAGCGTCGGTCTATATGAGCGAGGCGGGCCAGAATGTGTTGAATCATCTAGTAGATTGTCGGTTCCGGAGGCAATAGAGGAGGAGGACACAGGTGGTGGTGGAGCGGCCATTATTGTGGATGTTTCGAAGTGATGGAGAAGAATGTGAAGGAAGTAAAGTAACATCGGGTTTAAATAGAGAACCCTGCCTGACCAATGTGAAACGCCGGAAACAATAACGAGGAGACGCATAGTTCATCAGAATACGAGGAGACGCCTAGTTGGGAAGTTTATCTGGAAGTCGAAGAGACTTTGAATCATTCATTTGAACAGAGTGTAAGGATACGACTCAATCATTCAATTGAAAAAAATAAATGAATTCTAGGACCGGATACAAGGTAAAAGGTCGGTCTTAAAAGTGATTGAATTGATTAAAAAAAATAATAGACTTTTAGGACCGGACATATTATAAAAGGATGATCTTAAAATCAATTGAATTGAAAAAAATAAATAATAGACTTTTAGGACCAGATATATTATTAAAGGTCGGTCTTAAAATCAATTGAATTGAAAAAAATAAATGAATTCTAGGACCGGATACAACGTAAAAGGTCGGTCTTAAAAGTGATTGAATTGATTAAAAATAATAATAATATACTTTTAGGACCAGATATATTATAAAAGGCCGGTCTTAAAATCAATTGAATTGAAAAAAATAAATAATATAATTTTAGACCGCATATTTATCAACTCCTCATACATCTTTGTCCTTATTAAACTCCTCATACCTTGTAACTCCACACTTCGTCGCTCTTAAAAATATAAACTCCTCATACCTCTCTGTCCTTATTAACTCCTCACAATCTCGTAACTCCACACTACGTGGCTCTCGCCTTACCGCTCAAACCATGGTTAGATACAAGAGAACCGCTCGTAGGGGTACTTTTACTCCTGATGCTCGTGCCTTCCATAGATCGTTATACGGTGCGCCTCCTCCAGCAAGAGTGCGTTCTATTGTGACAGAAGAGTCTCGGGTCGTTGGACCCATTGTTATATCGGATGATTAAGAGGTTGCCGCACCCCTCCAAACCTTTAGACCATGAAGAGGTTCCTGCTCCCCCTCTCCAACCAGTTGGCCCCAGCGCACCTACCGCTGACCCCTCTCCTCTTTCTTCTAATGATGCATTGCGGCTGATGCGAATAAGACAGGAACTTGCTGATATTTGGCGGGAATTGAATGTTTTTCACGCCGATATCGCCAAGGATGTTTAGTCAGATTCTTGTTTTTTATAATTTTCTACTTGTTTTTCTTTTGTTTTTTTTTCTTGTGTACGTGCATATTCACCAGTAATGTATGAATCATTAAGAACTAAGCTTGTGTCTTTTTTTTTGTTCATATTCTCCAGTAATTAAAGAAGCTTATTCTCCAGTTTTTCTTTAATTTTTATTCATTCAGTTCCTGCTGCGCTTGCCAAAGCCAATCCTTATTTTTTCCCTTTTAAATGAGGACTTTTAGGACCGGATGTTTAATAATAGTTCGGTCTTAAAATTAAATGGAAAATAAATAATTAAGACCGGAGTCGCTTAACCCTCCGATCCTAAAAATTTAATTATATATTTAGGACCGGCTACTTTATAACCGGTCTTAATAAAATCCAAATTAATAAAACATGTCTCTGTCGCGCGAAATATTAAATTTCCCTCTTTGAACTTCTCTTCACGCGCCGAAAGTGATTACTCAGGTTCTGTCTCCAGTGTTTTTGTGTTGCTTCGTCGACTGCTTCACATTGCACTCTCGACAATCAATTTATGGTTCCTTAGCTAAACGTCTATAAACCAAGCTGTAAGAGGTGTTTCGGTTATATAACTTTATGGTTTTCTGGGTTGAACTAAATCGATGAAATGTTCTTGTGGGTTTCTCTGTTGTTATTGAATATTGTATTTTTAAGATTATATTTGTGCTTTAGACCTACCCAACTGACCAACAAATGTTTTTAGGTTACTCTTGCTGTATGCAACATCAACGTTCGTGGCGGGAGAAGAAAGACTCCGCAAACGCATTTGAATTTATATGCTACAGGTGAGACCACAAGACCTTCACGCGATGCATTTAATTTCCTCGTCATGCTTTTATTTTGTTTCTTGGGTTCACTGTGATACATTTATGACCAAAAGTGATTCTTCGTTATGCATTTAATGGGCAAGTTTCTTTGTAATTTTTTTTTTGACATAACCGACATTGAGCATAAATATGCATTTGGTGTTGCCTTATTTTATATGCAAGTGTCAATTTTTTTGGATTATGTATGTTAAATCTTTCCGTCTATAGGATTTCTACTATGGATCACAGTTGGATAATTGCGTTACGGACGAGTGTTGAATATCAGAATGGGGTGAGGGACTTTATAGAATTTGCTAAACAAAATTCTCATGATGATAGTGAGAAGTTTTATTGCCCTTGTGTAAAATGTTTGAATGAGAGGCGACTAAGTCCTGAAGTTATCCACACACATTTAATTTGTGAAGGATTTTGTAAGACTTATACAGTATGGGTATGTCATGGTGACAAAATACCAAGTGGGTCTCAACATGCCTTTGATGATAATGACACGGATATGGATGATCACATAGAGGACATTATTCATGATGTTGGAGAAGAGACTTTTCATCAATCACATGCATATGGTAATATGTGTAGTGATGCAGAGACCCCGCTATACCCTGGTTGTAAAAAAATACCAATTGTTGAACGCTGTATTGAAATTGGTAAGCTTGAAGGCACGTCATGGATGGAGCGACAAGAGTTTTTTTGAAATGCTTGAGGCTTTTAAGGTCATGCTTCCGGATGATAATGTGTTGCCGCATCGATACTATGATGCTAAGAAAATACTCTGTCCACTGGGGATGGAGTACAAAAAGATCCATGCATGCCCGAATGATTGCGTATTGTATAGAAAAGAGTTTGAAGAGAAGCAGGATTGTCCGATATGTGAAACCCCAAGGTACAAGTCAAATAAGGGGCCTGCAAAAGTGTTGTGGTATCTTCCAATCATACCAAGGTTCAAGCGGTTGTTTGTGAATGGAAATGATGCAAAAAATCTGAGGTGGCATGCAGATGAGAGGATTTCTGATGGAAAGCTTCGACATCCGGCCGATTCTTCTCAATGGAAGAAAATCGATCATTTATTTCCGAACTTCGGCGAAGAACCTAGGAACCTTAGGCTTGCCCTTAGCACGGATGGCATGAATCCATATGGAAGCCTTAGCAAAGATACATAGTTCATGGCCTGTGCTCCTTATTATTTACAACTTATCTCCAATGTTATGCATGAAACAAAAGTACATCATGTCATCTATGTTGATTTCGGGACCAAAACAACCCGGAAATGACATTGATGTTTACCTTGAGCCCTTGATCGAAGACTTGAAGGAGTTGTGGGAAGAAGGTGTCGATGTTTTTGACTCTTTCAAGAAGGATGTGTTTAAATTGTGAGCCATGATATTTTGTACTATAAACGACTTCCCAGCATATGGGAACTTGTCAGGGTATAGTGTAAAAGGCCATAAAGCATGTCCGATTTGTGAAGAAGGCACACGCTACCATAAACTTCAACATGGAAGAAAGACTGTTTATCTTGGACATAGGAAATTTCTTAGATGGGGCCACCCATATCGTCGATTAAAGAAAGCCTTTTTTGGTGGCCAAGAGTATGAAGATGCTCCGGTGGCATTGACTGGGGAACAAGTTTATGAAAAGGTGAAAAATATCGTGTCATCTTCGGTAAGACCGCAAAGAGTAGAAAAGAAACAAATATATGGAAAAAGAGATCTGTATTCTTCGATCTTCCATATTGGCTCAATCTTGATGTGAGACATTGTATTGATGTCATGCACGTGGAGAAAAACGTATGTGATAGTATTGTTGGCACGCTTCTCAACATACAAGGTAGTTCCAAGGATGGTGTGAAGGCAAGATTGGATTTGCAAGTAATGGGAATACGCGAAGACTTACATCCAAGGCCATTAGGGAAGAGAACTTATTGTCCCCCGGCTTCTCATACTTTGTCTAAGGATGAGAAACGAAGTTTTTGTGAGTATTTACATGGCACAAAAGTTCCCTCTGGGTATTCTTCAAATTTTAAGAGGCTTGTATCGATGGAGGACTTGAAATTAGTAGCCCAAAAATCTCATGATTGTCATGTCTTGATGCAACAGCTACTCCCAGTAGCTATTCGAGGCATCCCCAAATATGATCTTCGGTCGTTTTGACTAGACTTGTGTCTTCTTCAATGCGGTTTGTAGTAAAGTTTTCAAGATTGAAAAGTTGGATGAATTGGAGAATGAAGGATATCTTATCTTGTGCCACCTTGAGAAGCTTTTTCTTCGTACCTTTTTTGACATCATGGTTCATCTAATTGTTCATCTAGTGAGGAGATAAAGTTGTGCGGACCTATCCATTTACGGTGGATGTACCCAATTGAAAGATCTATGAAATTCCTAAAAGGGTACGTGAAGAACACATACCGGCCGGAAGCATCAATTGTTCGAAATATGTTTCGAAGAAACCATGGAATTTTGTCAAAATTATTTGGCCAAAGTAAGACATATTGGGCTTCCAAAACGTCGGCATCTTTGAAGGGGTAGACGAGGGCTTCCGTAAAGAGTGTGGATCCCGATGAATTGTCACAAGTCCACTTATACATCTTGAATAATGTTGATGAAGTTCAAGCCAAAGATAGCTGCACATAAAGAAGCTATAAGGAAAGAAAATCATCGAATGACCGAACAAAGGTTGATTAGGGAGCATCAACGAACTTTTGCAAACCGGTTCAAACAAAAGGTCGAGGGAGAGGAATGTGTTTCGATACAATCAAATGGTTAGCACGTGGTCCCGAGGTTGATGTCATAAATTGGAATTCGTATGTGGTCAATGGTTATACATTTTACACGAAGTCCCTAGATGATAGAAGCACCGTCCAGAACAGTAGTGTTATGTTAGAGGATGAATCTTTGCACTTCTCCAGTTCGAAAGACAAGAGGTCTTTATTGGCAGTCATTCCATATTATGGGGTTATTGAAGAGATTTGGGAGGTGGACTATGTTAAAATTAGATTTCCCATTTTCAAATGCAAGTGGGTTAATGTCAATAATGGTGTTTAGATTGATCGGCTAGGATTTACATTAGTCGATGTCAATGGTAGAAGTTTTGGAGATGAACCTTTTATTTTGGCAGACCAAGTGAAACAAGTGTTCTATATCTCCGATCAAGAAAATAAAATGTGGTCTGTAGCTCTCCAAGGAAAAAGGGTCATTGATATTGATGAGGAAATTCATTCAAATTATGGTTTCTTGAGAGTACTCCTTTTTCAAGGGGTCTACCAGACATGAACGAAGAAGATGAAGCGGATAATGAACCCGGCATAAGAAATGATCATCAAGAAGGGATATAGGAGGATATCACTTTATAAAAGAGTCAACTCATAAGGTAATATTCATATGCATAATTCTTTGAAAACTTTAAGGTTTTAACTATATTATATTCCTTCTATGTTCTTAAACAATGTCACCGACTATGAAGTTTGTTCTTGTTTTATTTTTGTGGCGGGATCCGATCCAAAGGGGCATGTTATAAAAGAGGATATTACGTTGTTGGGTGGGAATCGAGATGAAGGCATGGTGAATATTACATTGGGCATGTATGTTGTATTTGTAACTTATTGTGTATTTGCATTGTAAGTAAGTTATCTTATTGTATAAATTAATTTAGGTGTTGTAGTCATAGTATAATCATTAATTAAGAAGCCACATAACTCATGGTGAATAATATTTGTATTCTTTTTCCCAATTCAATTTATTCATAATTGTTCATAGCTTGTACTTAAAGTATCGACTTTTATGTGCTGGATTGGGTGGTGGATTTGTGAATATATATATGATCAGGAAGAAAGAACATGGAAAAAATTTGGCAAAATACAGACCGGTAATAAAAAGGTCGGTCTTAAATGTTCAAATGTTAAAACCGGATGTATTAATGTGTCCGGTCTTAAAGGTCATGTGTACATATTTGATATTAAGTCGGTCATAAAAGTGTGTCTTTTAAGACCGGTGTATATATACGTCTAGTCTAAAAATTCAATTTTTAAGACCGGACGAATTTACCGTCCAGTCTTGAAAGTCAGTCTTTTAAGACCGCGTATAATTAGTCGTCAGGTCTTAGAAGTCGCTATTTTACAGACCGGATTTATTTTTGTCCGGTCTTATAATTTTGATCTTTTAAGAGTGGCCGAGTTTTTGCCCGGTCTTAAAAGTTGAGTTTTAGGACCGAACAAAAAAATATTTCAGCTTTAATTAGTACGACTTTTAAGACCTAATGTTTTAAATGTCCGGTCTAAAAGAGTTTCTTTAAGACCAGTTCGAGTCCGGTCTTAAATGTGGACTTTTAATACCGGCTGGAACAAGACCGGTCGCGGGTCCATCTTACGATGCCTCTTTTGTTCAGTCTTAAAGCCCTTTTTGCACTAGTGTGGTCGTATTTTTACTTTTTAGGTTTTGAAAGATTATCAATCGCCTTTGTTCTGTATGAGAACTTCAAATGTCTAGCTTGGTGGACTAGTGCATTGATATTGGATCATATGGTTCGGTCTAGATATCTAAGAGGCAAATACCTAGAGGAACGTAAGATTACTATGCACGATAAAGGCTTACGCCAAAAGGGGTGATGTGTGTGCACGGTGACGGCAGTATAGTAAATAGTTAAGAGTAAGTGTGCGTACCTTAGGGTTTACCTCTTATTTATAGAGTATACCTTAGGTTAGGATTTATGGGCCCTGTGTGTCTTATAGCCCAACTATCTTGGCTGTCAAATCTAGATCGACTCCCTGGTTGAGATCTCCCCTGATTATAGGTTGGTTAAGATCTTCCTTCATTATAGGTAGATCCTAATGTGCGGAATGTTCCTTGTTGGGCCATCCTGTAAATAGGCCTGATATAGGTTCGTAACAGTTGCCCCCAGCCTAGTAGTTTAGGATTCTAGATTGCTGGGATGCTTTAACTATGTAACCTAGTTCTTGTGTCCGAGTCGCTTTGATTTTCACCCCTATTTTGGGAATAACCTGGGTTTTGTATACCTAATTTTCCCCCATATGTATGATCCGGGTTAACTTGCCTTGGACTTTATTCCTGCTCGTGATCGTCCGCATTCTTGGTACATTAGCGTCTGAGATTTCAGGTTCGTATGCTGTAGTGCCGAGTTTCCCCCTAACTCGGACAATCATGGGCAGGAACCGAGTTCTTTTGCTTGTCTCTCAGATGCTATCTGAGCTTGCCCGTGTTAATCCCAGTCATCGATGGCGTTTGGTCGAGGATCTGGGGTAGAGTCGAAGAGCTTGTGTAATTATGAGGTAAGTTCTGCTTCCTCTGCTCTCGTCATCATGATCAATTGATAGCTGTCCATTCTCGACTGCCAAAAAGCCACAACCGCCACGATTAGCCACCTGTGTTATTTGCGTGCATTTAATGCATCCATCATTTCTCGTACGTCATCTTAGCCTTTTTGGGTAAATGGTCTTTTTTACCCTTGGCTCTTCGGATCCGTAACATCTATATTCATATTTCCCTCCATTCTCCACACTTCTCACATTCGTTGTTTCCTCTTTCTTCCAAGAAACCTCTTGTTTTCTTGCGATAACTGTCTCTTTGCTATCCTCTGATTTTTTCATTTCAGACTTTTCCAACCTTCGTTTAGTGCGGTAGTTTCGCCATTTCTTTCCGTTTCTTTCGTTTTATTTTGAAGTTCACCGATTCTGTGGTACTTGATTCTTATTCTTTCATCTGTATTTGCAAAGAAATTGGTTTCTGGGTCTTCTGGGTAAGTTTCGATAGGATTTTCTAGGTAGCCTTCGATTTCTGGCTTTATTGGTATGAATATATACCCCTATTCTTCGGTATGACTGCCTCCACCGTCTTTCCATAATTTGGCTTTTGCGTTCAGTTTTAGCAATCGAACAATAGTGTCGTCATCTAGTATATTCTCTTTTTCCCCTTTTTTACCGAGCATTTTGTGCCTCTTTAGGTTTTGATTTCTGGTGGCAATAGATAGGGTTAACCCTTTGCCATCTTCAAGTCGAGACGCTATAACTCCGAAAGAAGAGGATTTGCGTCGTATAGTCCCTCCTAAGACCCGCTTTTTGCTTTGGGGCATTCCCCCTCCTGAAGAAGAGAGACAAGCCATGTTGCTTCATGGAGGGTCTGGTTGGGAAAATGCGGGGAGACTTCAGCCTCCTATAACTAGGACCTGGGGTGAGGGCTCGACCAATGTATTATTACCAACCGAGGGCCGGGGTACAGTTGATGTCATCCAGGGGATCTCCCACTGCCTACCACGAGGATATTCCTGTCACAGAATTAGGATCCTTTCCGGAGGGATAAGTCGGTCCATGTTGGGACTATCTTGCTTTAAGTTCTAAATACATCGTGGATGGCCATGACACTTTAGCTTATTCCACATTAGGTTCATGCCATCATAACTTAGCTTTTGAGTCCATCCCGGCCTATAGCAACCAGAGTCATCCCAGTTCAGCCACTTTTCCTTATTCGCATAGTATCTCTAATGAATCAGGTATGCCACCTAATTTCTGATTTTTATTTCATTGTTACCGTATAAATGGATTCACCTTCTTCGTGCTATAGTGCAATCTGATATCGGGGAATCGGGTTCCTCAAGCCCCCCAAAAGTCTTGACAGACAAATATTCATGGATAACCAATGAAGTGTTGAGAAGACATTCACTAATGAGTGCGCCCGACATCGCCAAGCTTCCTCTAGGAGACTCTGACGGCTATACCCTTTGTCCACTTGACAACGATGAGCCGGTTTGCTCCACCAGAGAGGGAAACGACCCGTCTTTTTCCTTTTTCTACCGGGATTATGTTACCCGGCTCGGTATTCGATTTCCCTTTACCAAGTTTCAAATCGCCGTCTTAAATCATCTACTTGTAGCTCCTTCTCAGCTTCGTCCCAATGGTTGGGGGTTTGTGATAGCTTTTGAGCTTTTGTGCAACTCCTTTCCTGAACACATACCTTGCACAACCCCTCTCTTCTTTTAAGCACTTTAAGACTAGCTTCTTCAAAGTCGTAGCCAAACCTAGGTGGCAGCCTTGGTTTCTTTATGCTGCCGATTCCAAAAATGTGGAGTGGAAGTTCCAATTATATTGGACTTACGCTCACCACAAATTGCCGTCCCCTTCCTATCATGTCGAACAAGACGACATCCCAGACGAAGAGGTCGCCTATGTAGTTCGTTTAATGTCATATATTAAGGAGCATGGTACCACTAGCGTGGCTTTACTGATTTCCCCATCTCTTGCCGAGTTAGGGTCGGCAATGAGTATGCCTTTCTTTCTTGTCTGCTGTGTGTTTGATTTTTATTTCCTATGGGATAGTTAACCACCTTAGTTTCTAATCATCTGCTTTTTTGATATATAGCTCAAAGTTTGGGGAAGTTGCCGCGATATTTATCCTATGTGAACGAGGACCAGGGGGCCCGGGTACAAGGAAGGGAAAAAATGATCTTCCCTCGAACCCGGAAGGCGAAGGCTAAGGTGAGTGATCAGGCTACTGCGGCCAAGAAGGCGAAGACCGACTAGGCAGCTTCGGATCAGATGCCCCAACGCACCTCTGTTCCTACTTCGTCGACCTCTCCTCAGCAAGTCACTTAGACCTTCCAACAACCATTCTGGCCCCTGGACCCTCTTCTTCAGCTCTTCCTCCTCCACTGCCATTCAAACTCCAACATGGACTCACGTGGAACAAAGGAATAACAGAGGAGCTCTGCGTTGCTCTTCTCCCTCTCAGGTGCTACTATGACACGATCCCTTTCTCGGATGTTGAGAAGCATGAGCTTCAAGAGATTGAACATCATGCGCTGAGGGTCACCGGCTTAGCACAAGTGGTGTGTACTTTAAAACACAAGTACATTGAAGCCAATGCGGAGCTAAAGCGTGTGAGGGCGGAGAGGGATGGAGCAGTGATGGAGAAGAAGAAAACCGATGAGGAACTTCAACCGACCAAGCCTGAAGCTGGCAAAATAAATGAGGAGTTTCTGATGACAAGAGAGGCTCTTGAGAAGGCAAACTCGGACCTTATCCAACTGCAAGCCGCTTATGCCAAAGATATACAAGACTTAAGGATCGTGCAATCTCAGCGTGGTGAGCTTGCATACGAGCTGGGTGCGACGAAGGTTGCTCTCGCAGATGCCAAGAAAGCCTACTCCGAGTGTTCCGACACGGTGAAAGAGACCGCGGAGGATGCCTTTGATATGACTTTAGAACAGATTCGGCATTTGAACCCTGACATCGCCCTGAACATCTTCGGGTTTCACTATAGAGAAAATGTTTAAGATGGCCAGTTGATCCCGCCTCCTTCATCTCCTGGCGACAACTCAGTGTCTGAGCTAGATGGAGGTCGGGTCGGCGAGGGGGAGGAAGAGGTCTCCACTGTCATCCATACCGAAGGAGAGGAGGCTCCACCCAAAGCGGCAGCTCCTTCTAGCTGAGTAGCCGAGGTCTTTATTTTGCCATATCGTCTGTTTTGGGGCATTGAGGCCCATTTTGCTTTGTATAGATTTCCACCGGTTTTCCGTCCTGATTTTATTCTTCTTGTTTTGATTTTTGTTCTTAAACAAATTAATCATTAATGGTAGTAGTTTACTTACTTCCTGATCAATTTGAATATATTTCCACGTCTTTCATTCATAGCGACGATGAATTAATTTCATGAACCCAAATCTATGTTTAGAGTTCTACTGCATGACTGGGCCAAGGTCAAAAATGTATTATGTAGAATCTGCTTAAAATATTCTTCCGGCATTAAAGATCGAGTATATAAGTGAAGATTTTCAATTAAACCTTCATACTGCGTTCTGGGTCTGTTGACCGGGATAAAGGCAAGTTGTCACATGTTCAAACTCGGTTTGGAAACGCGACGTTCAAGCATTTTGACCTTATCGTAGGTCCGCATGACAATTCGCCTTATTATCCTGGAGCGAGTTTTGATATGCATCAAAATAGCGAGGGCTCATAGTAACAGCTTCACTTTATTGAGAAACCGGGCTCAATGGCCCTGGTTTAATCTTTCATTTGGGCTTTATTTATGACCGGGTTCAATGACCCTGGGTCTGTTTATTCGTTCATTTGTTTGCAACTGGTACAATTTGGAGAGTCTGGAACTTGATTCTTAATCGAGAGATTCTTCATTTATTTGAAAGATAACTTGCTCAAATGAGCTAAAAACTTCAGAAAAGGAAATTGAATAAGCAAAAAGGAAAACTGAATTCAAAATGAACTAACGCAAACACGGTCTGTCCGCAAATATCGTGAACATGGAAGGGTCTAACTATAATAGACTCTCAGCTTATCCACGTTCCATGTCCTTTTAATTGGCTTCCTCTCCAGGGTCTCCAGCATGTAAGCTCCTTTGTTTCTCTAATCCGGTAAGGACCTTCCCAGTTTGCAGCAAGCTTGCCATCCCTGGCATTTTTGTTCCAGACGTCAGCTTTTCTAAGCACCAGGTCACCTTTGTCGAATGACCGGGGCCTAAACTTTCAGTTATACTTGGCCGCGATGAGTTGCTTGGTGGCGATATCTCGGTAGTGTGCCGTGATTTTGACCTCATCAATCAAATCTAACTCCACCTCCACTGCTTCATTATTCATCTCCTTGCAATCCTGGAGAGTCTTCATTCTCCTCCATGACGGCTGGCCTATCTCGACCGGGATCTTCCCTTCGCATCCGTAGGTCAACCGGAAAGGCGTTTCTTGGGTTGACGATTGAATACTGGTCATGTAGCCCCATAACACACAATAGAGCTGCTCGACCCAGCTAGACTTTGTGTCCTCCATCCGCTTCCTTAGACCATCGACGATTATCTTGTTTATTGCTTCGGCTTGACCCTTCGATTGAGGATGTTCTACAGAAGCAAAATGGTGCTTGATGTTGAAGCCTGACATCATTTTTTGGAAGCCCTTATCAACGAATTGGGTTCCGTTATCTGTCACCACCTCGGCAGGGATCCCGAACCGGGAAATGATGCTGCATTCAAAAAATCGTGTTACGCGAGCGGAAGTAATTGTAGTTAAGGGCTCATCTTCTATCCACTTTGTGAAGTAATCAATGGCTGCAATGAGCTATCATAGTTGTCCTAAAGTTGTTTTAAATGGACCCAAAAGATCCATGCCCCATTTGTAAAAGGCGATGGAGCCGAGATACATTTCAACTCTGCCAGAGGGAGCCAAATGATCTTAGCATGTTTCTAGCAGCTATTGCATTTCTTGACAAGATCCTTGGAGTCCACCTCCATGGTCGGCCAGTAATAGCCAACTCGTAGAGTTTTCCTGGCCAGAGCTTCACTCCCATGTGTTGGCCATTGATCCCTTTGTGTATCTCCGCCAAGACATATTTAGCCTTACCCGACTTTATGCATTTCAACATCGGAGAGTGTAAACCTTTTCGGTATAGCTGATCCTCCACCATCGTATACATGGCGGCATCTTAGACCAACTTCTTAACTTCGATTGAATTGTCGAGGAGGATTCCTCATTCCAGATAATCTTCAATCGGTTTTGTCCAATCGGTTGCTGCCGAGATAACCATAACGCAACTCGACTCTGCTAAATTATGTTGAACTACGGTCTTATGATTTCCGGACTCTTCGTACTTGCCAATTTCGATAGGATGTCAACTCTTGTATTTTCCTCCCTTGGGATATGGGTGACGGTCACCTTTTCAAAGCCGGATATCGCCTCTTTTGCTTTATTCAGGTACTTGGCCAGCAAAGGACTCTTTGCTTGATATGTCCCTTCAATTTTTGTTGATACAAGCTGAGAGTCGGTTAGCACCTTGACTTTCTTGGCTCCATGCTCCTTTGCCTGCATTAGCCCGGCCAACAGTGCTTCATACTCGGCTTGATTATTCGACGTTGGGAAGTTGAATTGAAGAGAATGCTCAACTGCAACTCTTTCTGGGCTCTCAACAATAATTCTGGCTCCGCTTCCCTTAGCATTTGAAGAGCCATCCACATATACTTTCCACATCTTGTCATCTTCGTTCTCCCCTCTGCGTGTCAGGGTTAGTTGCATTACGAAGTCAGCCAGCGCTTGTGATTTAATTGCATGCCGAGCTTCATAAGTGATATCGAACTCGAATAGTTCTATGGCCCAGCTGGTCATCCTGCCGGCTAGATTCGGCTTGTGGAGTACTTATCGGATCAGTTGACTAGACCGAACGACGAGCTAGTGTCCTTGGAAGTAAGGACGAAGTCTTCTTGCTGTGGTGAGTAAGGCAAATCCTACCTTTTCCAATTTTTGGTACCTCAACTCTGAACTCTGCAGTGCTTTGCTTACGAAGTATATAGGTACTTGGCCCTTTTCTGTCTCCCTAACCAGTGTCGTACTTACAGCTTCTTCACCCACGGGTAAATAAAGGAATATCACTTCTCCGGTTTTGGGTTTAGACAGGAATGGCAGGGTTGCCAAAAATTGCTTGATCTTTTCGAATGCGGCTTTGCATTCTGGGTTCCAACCTCCGTGTGCCTCTTTCTTTAGCAGCTTAAAGAAGGGAAGAGCGTTTTCTACCGATCTTGGTAAGAATCTGGTTAATGCGGCCAGCCTTCCAGTCAACTGCTGGACTTCTTTCTTGTTTCTTGGAGCTTTCATATCCAGCACAACTTTGCATTTGTCCGGGTTAGCTTCGATTCCATGGTTTGTTAGCGTAAAACCCAGGAACTTCCCGGTCGGGACTCCAAATGCGCATTTAGCCGGGTTCAACCAGATTTGGTATGCCCTCAGCTTATCAAAGGTTTGCTCCAAATCCCGGATATGGCCTTCCAGCTCTGTCGATTTGACAATCATATCGTCGATGTAGACTTCTACGTTCTGGCCGAGTTGGTCTTCAAAGACTTTGTTCATCATTCTTTGATATGTGGCCCCATCATTTTTCAACCCGAACGGCATCACGTTGTAACAGTAGTTGGCCTTCTCGGTGATAAAGGCTGTCTTTTCTTGATCTTCAAAGTACATTGCTATTTGGTTGTATCCAGAGTATGCATCCATAAAGGATAATAACTGGAATCCGGATGAGTTGTCGACCAACTGGTCTATGTTGGGCATTGGATACAAGTCTTTGGGATACACTTTATTCAGGTCCGTGTAATCTGTGAATACTCTCCATTTCCTGCTTGGTTTCTTTACCATTACTACGTTAGATAACTAAGTAGTATATTGTACCTCTTGGATGAATCTGGCTTCCAACAATTCTTTGGTATGTTCCTCCAGGGCCTTCTGCCTTTCAGGTCTGAGCTTTCTCTTCTTTCGCCACTGGCGCTGACCTGGGATGAATTGCCAACTTGTGACAGCAGAAGTTTGGATCGATCTTGGGTATTTCGGATGACATCCACGCGAAGACATCCTGGTTCTTTCTTAGGAATTTCACCAACTCGATTCTCGCCCGGAGTCATCTTGCCGATTTTTGTGATCTAGGAAGGCTCACTCCCCAACACTAGGTCCTCCAACTAACCTTCTAGCTTGGGTCGTAGATTTTTGGCTTCCTCTCGCATGTCTAATTCCACCAAATTTATTGGTCGGTCTTGCTCCCTTTTCCCCCCCTTTTTTGCGCTTTTATCTCCTTTGCGAATCCGGGGTAGGGATGAAGGCTCACCTTCTCCTTCCTTAACCGTTTTGAAATACCATTGTCGGGATTCTTTCTTATCTCCATTGACAATGACTTTGTTCTTGCTGCTCACTATCTTCAGCTTTTGATGATTGGTGGAAACTAGCATATCCCAATTGTGAATTGTTGGCCTCCCCAATATTATGCTGTACGAAGAAGGGAAGTCGGCCACGATGAATCTTACCCGCTTTGACCTGAACGCCTGCTTTGTGCCCAAAGTTAGCCTGAGATCAATGTATCCCTTGGGAGGGGAGTACTCTCCATTAAACCCTATGAGGATTGTTTTACACGGCTTTAAATCCTCTCGGTCGAGGTTCATCCTTTTGAAAGCGTCCCAGAGGATGATGTCCACGGAGCTTTCAGCATCTATGGAAATCCTCTTAACCCGACAATGTACCAGGGTTCCCGTAACTACTAAACCCTCCTGATGGCCTGGAACTACGTCCTTCAAGTCCTCCTTGGTGAAACACAAAAAAGGAGGTTCTGGCTTGCTAGGATTTTCTTTAAATTTCAGCCAAATTCTTATTGAGAGGACCTCTCTTAAAATTTCCTCCTCTGGCTTACCGTATCTCCCTCGCCTCCCATGGCTCCACTGATCACATTACAGTCAAACTCGGCTTCTGGGAATTCGTCATCATCAGTATCCGGTTTATTCCACTTTTCAAGCTTCTTTTTCTATTTCGGAGCTGGACTTCTACTCCGGCCACCTTACTTGAGCTTGTTATTCTTCCGCCCCTGAGTTTTTATTACATATTGTCTAATTTTCCATCTTGGACGAACTTCTCAATGGCCTCATAGAGTTCATAGCATTGATCCGTAGTATGCCCCGGTTGATGAGCACAAATTATACCATGTTTTCCCTGTATTTCATGACCGAATTGAATGGTGAGTGAAAGCTTAAACTGCAAACAATCCAAGCAAAAAGGCATATATTCATGATATAGGGAACTAAAGGATGGAAACCATTTACATCCTGAACATGTGTTAAGAAGAGCAAATTACATTGTTTTAAAGAACATATAGCAAAGCTGATACGATGCTATAGCATTCCGACCGCAACTCGAAAGGCAATAAAAAGCATCACGAAAGCTATAGCAAAGTAAATGACGCAATGCTATGCGGCATATTTTCTAACCTTTTTATCTAGCTGATTTCAAGAATAGAAATAAAAGATCGAGAGCAACAAGTAGATTGCTGACATAATGATATAGAAGATGCAGAGGATCAAAACGGAAAGATTTGAAGAATCCCGCAGGATCCGCAGAATCAATCTACAAACAGAAGATGCCATAGATCTCGACAGATTTGGAAAGCCCAGCTAGCTTAACTTGCGTCACACGAAAGTCTGAATATAAAAGGAAACAACAGGACAACCCTAGAGGAAGTCACACAGAGCCAACATGAGATTACACATTCGGCCGACTCAACAGAAGAGTGAGAGACTTCACTAGCACGAGAATTCCAGGATAACCCAGCACCCTTCCTCGCAGTAAGACAGAGGGAAGAAGACGTGGAGTGGTGACGTGACAGGGCTTCGTCCACACCATCGAAACGCCGTCAAGCTTTTTATTTTCATTTGTTTAATTTCAGTAGTTAGATCATGGGTCATTTTGTTACTATCTGTTTTGTGTTTTCTTCAT
The DNA here is from genome assembly GCA_019022615.1 of Acacia melanoxylon. Taxonomy (NCBI): domain Eukaryota; kingdom Viridiplantae; phylum Streptophyta; class Magnoliopsida; order Fabales; family Fabaceae; genus Acacia; species Acacia melanoxylon. Next base: position 8,053,993 of record JAFJYJ010000020.1, on the reverse strand, counting down.
CAGTCATTAACTAACTTTCTGATGGCTGAACGAGGATGAATTCTTACGAGTGTATGAACCCAGTTGCAAGTTCTTAATTTAGTAGATTCAGTTTGCTTATCAGTGAATTAACTACTAGTCGATTAGAGGAATCTAAGGGCTAGACCATGGTCTCGCTTCTCGGGCAAGGAGTCGAGGCTAGACCTCGAGAAAACAAAGATGTTTGCTAGGGCAAATGCAAGGCTTGACCTATTTATTTTAGGCTTCGGGAATGGGCCTACCTCTCATAACCGACACCCCGAGTATAATGCGAGATAAAAACTAGAAAGTTGCCATAGGAATATGGAAGGAGTATAGTTAATATCATATGTATCGGACGCGGAAGCTTCGATAAATCATAGCGGTGGGTTAATCGAATAGCTTTGTAGTTAGTAGCTATCTTTGTAGCAATTGCGGAAGCAGTGCAAGATAGATGCTATAGCAATGGGTAGAGCAACTGGGGAAATTATGCACTTAAGGAGGAGTCCGAGTTCAGCCTAACTTCTTATTGATCTCTTCTTAAATTTACTTTTTTTACTTCTGTTATTAGCGTAATCATCAAAAACCTCTCAAACCAATTACATTTACATTGCAACTATCATAGCAATTGAGCGTCACTCTTCAGTATCTCAGTCTCTTTGGGACGATACTCTACTTTCACTTTATTACTTGTTCGACTGGTTCACTTGCCATCAAGGAAATCGACCAACACCGGTCCATCATGAAATGCGCAATACTGGGACTAGTTAGTGTTGGATCTGTTATGGGGAGGCCGAGATCATTCGACTTTCTTCATCTTGGTCAGCGCTACCTCCTTCTAAACTTGGGAACATGAGACATTTAGAGGAGTGTACTTAACATACTTTTCTTTCGCTTCAAATCTTCCACCCCGGGATCTATTATCCGAGTTTCTTTTGCGGGAGTCTTCCTTTCGATTCTCGGACTGCCCTTTGCCTCTCGGAGGTGAATTTTTTTTTCTATCGTTTTTTATGGCATGTGATATCTCCATTTGTTCCACCTCTAGATATTGTTTTGACCGAGATCTGAAATCAGTCAGGGTCTCGACCGAGTTCTTGAAAAGTGACTTTGCCAGCTGAGATGACCCGTCTAGGCCGGCTATAAACAAGTGCACGTGCACACTTTCTGGTAATGTACGTACTTGCAAAGCAACGTCTTTAAATCTATCCAGATACTTTTGGAGTGTTTCCCCAGGTTGCTGTTTAATCTTACCGAGAGCGAATTGGGACTTTGGTTGCTTTATGTTAGTTGCAAAGTTCAACTCAAACCTATCTCCGAGATCTTCAAAAGTCTGGATGGAATTTACCGGCAGAGTATGGAGCCATTTTTGGGCAGCTCCAGTCAGTGTGACGGTAAAAATCTGGGGAACGATAGGCCCTAAAATTTTCCTTACAAACATGAGCAATTCGAAACTATTGAGGTGGGATCACGGGTCTTGACTTCCATCATACTTTGGAAGTTTTGCCAAATCGAAATCTTTTGGATAAGGCGCACTCACGATTTCATCGGAGAAAGGACTGTTGTTGTGCCCCATAGTGTACTTCATCTAATACTTTTTTAGAAGGCTTGGCCTTCGGGGTACCTCATCACGATCTCGGTCCTCTTCATCCGGGATCCTCTCGGCACGCAGTTTCTTCAATATAGAAATGGGGTTATGAAATTGTATCTATTCCGAGCTCGTCCCTTGAGTGGGACCTCTAGCATTGCCTTGCATAGATCTCGGTTTCTCATTGCAAGGAGGATCATTAGCATTTTGAGTCGCCCTTTCTTTCCTCCTAAGTAGGTCATCCCGGTTTTCTTTCCGAACAGGCATTTCAAATTGCCTAAAATGCTCCTCCATCAATTGCTGTATTACTTTGAGATCCTCTTGGCGCTGGAGGTTGTTGCGCTTCTCCATATCCTCCATCCGCCTTATCATCAAGCCCACGTTGTTCTGCAAAAGGAGAATGTCTAGATTTGGGATTGGAATTTCTTGAAAAAGATCTTGCTACTGGATCTGTTGAATCATCGCATCCTGGGGATTAGTCGTGATTGGTGGTGAGGATGCCGTATCAGCTACGTCATCACCATCATTCACAGCATTGTAATCTGGGACATCCTCAGGTAGTGGTGGGTCTTGATTCCATGGCAGTTGACTTGCCTCCACTGGATTTGGATTCCTAGGCTGAGGGATCTGACTGCTGCTTCTTGTTTCAACCATCGTTGGTCACGCGGATCGAAGTTTATGGTTCCCCACGGTCGGCGCCAATGTTATGTATGAGAACAACAAATGTCTAGCCCGGTGGACTAGTGCGTTGATATTGGATCAGATGGTTCGGTCTAGATATCTATGAGGCAGATACCTAGAGGAACGTAAGATCACTGTGCACGATAAAGGCTTACGCCAAAGGGGGTGTTGTGTGTGAACAGTGACAGTAGTATAGTAAATAGTTAAGAGTAAGTGTGCATACCTTAGGGTTTACCTTTTATTTATAGAGTGTACCTTAGGTTGGGCCCTATGCGCCTTGTAGCCCAACTATCTTGGCTGTCAAATCTAGATTCCCCTGGTTGAGATCTTCCCTAATTATAGCCTTGATTATAGATTGGTTAGGATCTTCCTTCATTATAGGCAGATCCTGATGTGCGGAATGTTCCTTGTTGGGCCATCCCATAAATGGGCCTGATATAGGTTCGTAACAGACTTGTTGGTCATTATATTTTACATTAAGTTTTCAAGATATTGGGTTAGAAGAAGTTTCTATCCATGGATTTTCAGTAATAAATGGATATTCTTTGGTGTTCGCTACCAAAAAGGATGTGTATAAGTATGATATGATTGGTGAAAGAGGAATTATAGCTGAAAGAATTGGTGAACATAATTTTGAGGTACATTGAACTTTTTTCTTATTTTAATACTCTTTATTCCTGTGGAGCTAATGCCAGATCTTTTCTCTTGTAAAAGGTTGTATCTCACATTTACTTTAAATTTAGACTAAGGATTTTACTTTTTTTAATGAATGCTATAATTTCTTATTTTGATCATTAGAAAGTTATGAAATTATAATATTTAATTTATGGGTTTGATATATTTATTTTGTTCTGGATTTTTTTACCAACTTGTTTTTAAGTCAACGTTAAGCTTCAACTAATCCCAATTATGCTAGGTTTAGACCCAATGTATTAATAAAACTGATATCCTTATATATATTAGGAAAGGTGCTAAAGTAGCCTTCAAATTTTATCAAAAGTGCTACAATAACGATAAAACTATTTTTTTGGGGCAAAAATAACCACAAACTTTTAAAATTAGGTCAAAACTCTTAGACACAACTAACTTTCATTTATTATAATGGGAAAATTAATCTTTTGACCCTTAAAATTTTGACTAACTTATAATTCAGTCCCTAAACTTGACTCATTTATAACTTGGTCTTTGATGTTTCGAAGTAATCCTATTTAGCAAAAAAATGTTAAACTTTTTTTTAGGTGGATTATACATAAATTAAAAAACAGCATCCCATCCCTACCAACTCACTTCCCTTCGCCTCTATTTTTTAGAAACATCAATGGGCATCCACAACCTCCGTAATAGATCCTTCTGAAGCACTAGAAGGCAATGAATGACTCATATTTGAGAAAATGTTGAAACCACTTAAGATACTTTAAACTTTGATAAAGCATCCAAGTATGCAAGAAAAAGCTATTGTAGAAAAAGAGATTTCTTAACTTTTGAATGATAAACGGTGAAGATTGCTTGGAAAAGGATGAGATTAGAAAAAGTCGAAACTCATCACTTTACAACAAACCTGGCACACAATTTCTCCTTTTAATGACAGTTGGAACTACAGATCCCTTACATGATGCTCATCGTTTTGAAAGCCCTATAATATTAAAAAATCAATCTCACTTTATGCTTGAAAGAAGTTTTTGAAGCATCTGTCATGGACTCCACGGACGCCCAACGAGAACTCTAAAAAACAAAGGTGGAGGAGGATTCAAGTTGGTGGGGATGAAGATGCTGGTTATTTTTTAAATTTATGTCAAATCCACCTAAATATTTTTAATTATATTTTTTAAAAAATTTGCTCATAGGATGATCGAAACATTGGAGACTAAGTTGCAAGCGAGTCAAAAGTTTAGAAAGTGGATTATAACAAAGTTAAACTCCAAGGATTGAGTTATAAGTGAGTCAAAACTTTAAGAGTTAAAAGATTAATTTTTCCCATTTTAATAGATAGAAATTAATTAGATTTAATAGTTTTGCCCCAATTTTAAAATTTTAAAATTATTTTTAGTCCAAAAAATAATTTACAAGCATTATTACACTTTTGATAAAAGTTGAAGGTTATTTTAATACCTTAACCATATATATTATTTATACTGATTTGAGAGGAATGAGAAGAGTAAAAGAATGAAGAAGTAATCATATTAATTGATCATTGGGAGAGCAACCACACACACTTAACATCGTGGTTAACTTTAATTATCTTGACTAATATAACATTCCAACAAAGTGAGAACTTTTTCACATAACATTATATGATCACTTGCCAATTTATTCATTAACCTTTTCATAACATCAAATTAAATTAAATTCAAATTTACTTTTTGGGTTTTGAAAGATTATCAATCGTATTCTTAGTCAATGTTTTTGACATTTAGTTTTCAAGATATTAGGTTGGAAGAAGTTTCTATACGTGGATTTATAGAAATAAATGGATATTCTTTGGTGTTCGCTACAAAGAATAATGTGTATAAGTATGATTTGATTGTTTAAAGAGGAATCAAAGCTGAAAGAATCGGTGCACATATATAATTTTAAGGGTAGATTGCACCTATAGACTTGTATTGACATTTGACATAAGCAGATCGATTATTAAATTGAAGTGTGCTGTGAAGAGAGAATGTAAAAGGGGTTTGCAATTTGATTGATTAGTATGGATAAGGCCTACATATATACGAAGACAGAACTATGCTGTGTTATAGGACACAGTGATAGATAGGCCATCTGGATTGAATTATTGAGGACGGCGGGCCTGTGTTGCTGTGTTAGGGCTAAGTGGTTTAGGATTATTTTAATATTGGGACCTCCATGTTGCTCTTGAGTGTGACCCAGGGAAACTCAGATTCTTTTGTTTTTAATTACAACACGCCCTACAATTATTGTAATTCTCAATTGCTAGCTCTTTTCTATTCACATAAAGCTTCTGTATATTAATGTCTCTCTGCAGGTTACCCTCTCCATTAATAAAGACACATTCGGTGTCTTTTTTGTTGTACTGTCCATGATAAAGTATGTCTATTAATGAATATATAACAAAGTAAAAGGTTCACAAAACTTACCCAAATGATGAGGAGAATGGTCATAACTAGAATAGATGAAAGTTCATGCTGAAGAAGCCACGCTACAAATACACAGATGGTGGCTGGAACAACAATGAGCAACAAGGTGACAGGGGATCAAGCATCAGGCCTAATGAACTTCTGCATATGGTATTACTCATTTATAGTTCCAGATTCAGACTTAATTTGAGCTTAGAATTTAATGCTAAGAGAAACAATCTTTAGGACAAAAACTTCCATGTAAAATTAAGGCTATAATATGGGTACCTCAAGCAAACTAGCTCTAATGGTTTTCCCCCCTTAATAATAGGACTTATGCATTTGTAACAATAAAAGCCACTTTGTAACATATGAAAGTGAAGCAAACTAATCATTATCTTTAATTTGAAATAAAACCATGCATTTACAAAGAGACAAATTCTTAATTAACGTCAAAGTTGAGGATTACCTTTTCTATCCTAACACAGGTATTTTACACATACGCACAGAGTAGAAAAAGAAAACACTACTGCAAAAAATGGTTACTACTTCTCTAAACGACGTCCTTAATTTATAAAGGGCAGTTAAAAGTGAACTCAGTGGCATTCTTGTAATTATATAGTTGAATTATGAGAATTTGGCATCCAAAACTATAATTTAGGACACCTAACATTAATTAAGGCGTCCTAAATTAATTTCAGGACGCCTAAAATCGCCTTGGCGCCAGCTAATGTTTTGGGAATAGTTTTTTTCAGCTAAAATTAATTAAGGCATCCTATATTAATTTCAGAACGCCTAAAATCACCAGAAATTTCATTTCAGAAATTTTTTTGGTGCCAGCTAATGTTTTGAGAATAATTTTTTTCAGCTAAAGTTAATTAAGGCGTCCTATATTAATTTCAGGACGCCTAAATTCGCCAAAAATTAATTGTTTATCTCCATGGCGCCATTTCAGGAATTTTTTTGGCGCCAGCTAATAGGTAATTTTTTATTTTTTGGCATCCTGAATATTTGTGAGGACGCCTTAATTGCATTTTTTGGGCTTTTTAGGCGTCCTGAATATGGATCAGGACGCCTTAATTGAATTTTTTGGCGGCCTTATACTTGTTTAGGACGCCAAAAAAGCCTCATAAACATATTCTTCAGCGCTCACTCACTCAGTCTCTTCGAATCCGCTCTCACACACCCAGTCCCCTCCCCTGCTCTCTCATTCACGTCGAACAATAACCTACCCAAAGCCCTAATCGCTTACCCTCACTCTCCTCAGCTCTTTCACTCGACTCCTTCCCTACCGAAAGCCCTTTCATTTTTCCCTTAGATTGTGCGCGACAGCTCCGTCTTCGCAGAATCCGTCGGCTTGCGTGCTATGTTGCCATCACGTCCCCCACCTTCTCTGATCTCTAACGAAGCGCCCATTGGCTACATGTATGCATTTTCTACATCTGCTTGAATCTAAACGTGAGTATCCCCAATGCACTTTAATCCTCCAAGCATTCAACTTCTTTGATTCTGTTTGCCTATGCCAATGGGTTCTTTGCGATGCTAATCGAGAATATCTTGAGCTGATATCTACTGTTATGGATCTCTCTGAGCCCTATTCCTGATAAACCATTGGCAAAATGCATGCGTAATTAGTATATATACATAACTTAGTTTTAGAGATTAGGGCAAGTGTCTGGTTTAAGCTATGAGATGTTTACATGCCAAAGTTGTAGGTTTTAGCCAAAGTAGTTACTTTCAATTATTTAGATAGAAAGCCATGATTATATAAAATGAGACCTTATAACTTGAAGAACTAAGTAAAGATTTTCAATTTTTTCAGTTAGTGTTTTGAATAAATAAACTAGCATTAAACCTGGGTCTTATTTCTTTATCAAAAGTTTCTATGAAGATAAATATAGAGCTTGAACCTTGGAATTTACACTGAGAATAAATTATGGATTTTGAAATTTTTCAGAAAATCCTATTCTTTACTTAGAAAAGTAGCATGAGTCATACCAAAGGTTTTTTTTCAAGAGTTGAACATTTTAGGGTGCTGAGTCTTTTTTAGTTCAAAATCGATTAAACACTTCTATTCAGTGTTTATAGAGTAAGATGTTACACCAACCATATGATGTCGAAGTATAACTGTGAAAACTAATTTATCTTGATTCTATTCACCTCTCTTACAAAGCACGAAAATTTGAGTCCATTTAAATATCCCTTTGTTGGTATCATAAATATAGTATTTGGAAAAAAAAAAACAAAAATGCTTCTTTATCTAGTCTGTTATTTTGGAAAGAGAAGGAAGACTCTTTGGTTGTATGTATGAACACCCAATATAAAAATTGCTCATCTCCATGTGACAAGTAGCTAGCTACGTTAGAAATCACTTCAACATATATTGCCCCATGACACTTAAAATTAATCATAACTAATCTTTATCTGTCATAATGAAATCTTGGGGAATATAATTAAAGGATTAATGAAAGTACATATGGGAATCATAGAGATAGAGCATTGTCTCTTATTGACTTATTCAACTGTATACAACTTAGTGATAAAAATTCTAAAACATTAAAGCACTAAGTTTGGGACTTGGATTATGAGATATTATTGTTACTCACTGCTTCCTAATCCTAGCGTATGTGCCTTCAACTTATTTGTATTCTCTTGTATGACGTTGTGTGTGTCTTGAATTCTGACTATGAAGTCCTAGAGCTACTGCCTTGCTTTGTTCCAATTTGTTAAAGCAATTTGTCTAAGATTTTGATAATGTTGCTGTGAACAACATATGAATTTAATAATACATAGAGCTTGATATAAAGAATAAATTCTTTCTTGATGGTTGCATGTATATTGCTAAGTCATCAAAGAAAAAAAATTGTCACAAGTATGTATTTCTTATTTTTCTTAACACTTGTGTTAGTCTTGATATAATAGTGTTTGACTCTTGTTTTGAATTTTAAGAAAAATATTTGTCACTAGCTTTTGCCTTAATGATGTGTAGAGATGTCTACGCCTAGTTTATAATCTGAATCTAGAGATTTTTTTTTTTTTTGTAAATTCCCATCTTAAAAATGGTTTACAATGATTATTAGATTCTTGATCACATGTTCAAGGACACTTGCCCTGTAATTGCAGTTTGGACCCTTTCAATGGTATACTTGGTGCATTTCTTTTGGAGATACATCAATCAATTTAACATTTCACTTATTTTATTAAATCTAAGCATTGAAAGTATATTTGATCAATTTTACTTATCTGGAAATTTGTAGTTTTAAGTTCTCAGTGATTACTTCTTTTTTGACTTCAGGAAGCTAATAACCCTTTTGAGTACTGTGACTTGGTCACGACAACAACCCACAAGAGCTTGAGGGGTGCTATGGTAGGTATATTTAATCATGTTCCTTTTGTCATACAATTATTCCCTCTCATATGTTAGTTTGAATAATTCTAATGTTGTCTTTATTGTTGTTGTCTTTAGGTTGAATAGAGCAAATAAATTTCAAGCATCAGAATTTAAAGTTGAGGTAATTATAGTTAAATATTGTTGTTTTTTTGTTGATGTGCATTGAACTAGGTAAACTTTGTTGTATGAATAAAGATGCTTAGAAGTCCATAATTTATAGTTTATGACTTAGACAATTTAGCTATATTTTTATATTTTATATTGATGAAACTATTGGATTTAATAGTTGATATTGATCTGAATTGTCTTAGTTAGTAAGTTATGTTGAATGAAGTTGAAATTGTTTGTTGTTGAAATTTTGGGATGTCTTACTGTTGAGGGGAAATGCTGCTGAATTTTTTTTTTTCAGGATTGAGAAAAAAACATGTAGTTCTTGAAATTGTTATGAACTTGACTGTTGTTAGAAATGTCTTAGGTGGTAATAAAATGGGTCATAGTTGGATGAATGCTTTGAGAACTAGTGAAGAATATGAGAATGTGGTGGAAGAGTTTATTAAATTTGCTACAAGGAATGTGCCTACAAAAAATGGGATGTATTATTGTCCATGTGTTAATTGTTTAAATGGGGTTCGACGGGATATTGCTGATATAAGGGATCACCTAATTTTTGATGGAATAAACCTTCGATACAAAACGTGGATATGACATGGTGAGGAGGTAACTACCAGTGCGTCCCACGAAAATGAAGTTGAGGTAGATGACGATGCAATGGAGAGAATGATTCATGATGTTGAGGTTGAATCTTTTGCTCAACCGCATGAATATGATAGCGTGCGGAGTGATGCGGAGACACCTTTGTTCCCTTGGTGTATTAAGTATACACGGTTGACTGGGACCTTATATTTGGTCAACTTAAAGACAACTTGTGGGTGGACCGATAGTAGTTTCACGTCGCTGCTGAAATTGTTGTGTGATATATTGCCAGACGACAATGTACTTCCAAAACGTATGTATGAGGCCAAGAAAATCTTGTCTACGATGGGTATGGAGTATAAAAAGATACACAAGTTACCCTAATGACCGCATATTGCACGAAATGAGTATGAAGGCCTCGAATTGTCCGAAGTGTAAAACTTCACGATACAAAGTGAAGAAATGTGGTGGTTCTGAAGATTAGACAACAAAAAGGAAACCTTTGAAGGCATTGTGGTATCTTCCAATAATACCACGATTTAAGCGTCTCTTTACTAGTGAAGCAACGACAAAGAAGTTGAGATGGCATTCGGATGAGAGAATATCTTATGGAAAATATCTTCGGCACCCGGCTGACTCTCCGCAATGGAAGAAAATAGACGAAATGTTCCCTCAATTTGGCAAAGCCAAGAAACCTTCGGCTAGGGCTTTGTACATGATGGCTTCAATCCGTATCGAACTCTTAGTAGCACCCATAGTGCATGGCCGGTTCTCCTTGTAATATACAACTTACCTCCTTGGCTATGTATGAAACGCAAGTATGTGATGCTTTCTATGATGATTTACGGACCAAAACAACTGGGAACAATATTGATGTGTACTTGGTGCCTCTGGTTGAGGATTTGAAGAAGTTGTGGGAGGAAGGCGTAGATGTGTTTGATGCATATAAGAAGGAGTCCTTCAATTTGCATGCAATGATTTTTACCACGATAAACGACTTTCCTGCATACGGAAATTTGTCAGGGTACAGTGTCAAAATATTTTGTACGGCGTTCACGGCTCTATGACAAGAACAACCCTAGCACTCAGCTTGTAGCCAAAATTCGGGCGAATCGATTTGACGAAATCATGCACAAAGTATGATTTGAAATGAAAACAATGCTAGATTCGAGGGACAATACGGAACATACAATCCATGAATCCCTGGCCTTCCCCAGCAGGAAAGAGAGTTTTAACCCTCCGGATGTTGATCTCAGCGAACCTTCTCACATTCCACAGGGAGGACAACCTTGCACTCTCTATTTGGATGTCCCACACCGGTGTATTGTTGCCGATGCCCTTATTTACACAAATCACACCACCCACCATAATATTGAAATTCCACAAGACCTACGTAGGGTGACTGTGAAATGTGTTTGAGAGGGAGAAGGAAAAATAGACATCCCGATTGATAATGACGGGGTTCTCGATTTAGGCTGGGCAATAGGATCGTTCATCCTTTGGTCGAGTCATCTTATTCAGATGTTGGGGATGACACCTCCAATGGTAAGAAATACATTACTAAAACTTGCTTTTCATTGGTAACCCACTCATACTAATATGTTTGTTTATGTTTTCATAGAATGAACAAGAGGTGGGCAAATTTCTCTACCTAGCATAGCTGCGAGGCATGTACAAGGACATCAACTATATCTCCTTCAAGATGCGTGAGGGCATTGTCGGCGGAGAAAAGACATATGACTTTACCGTTGACAAAAAAGATCTAGAGGAATTTCTGCATATGAAGGATTTAGACTTAGTCGTTCTTGAAGTTGGGATAATGTAAGTTTTTGTTTCCCTTTATTTATTGCATTGATCCTTTTTGTTTTCTATACTCAACAACGTAGTTGATTTTATTTAATTTCGATCATAGTGTCTGCAATGACATATGCGTCCAGCACGGCCGAACGAGTTTGTATGGATTCTTAAGTCCAATAAACACGACGTCGACTCGCAATACGTTAACCAAAAGGACGCTTTATGTTGGTAATACAATTGCTGAGGACGACTTTCCTGCTTATCTAGCCCCAATACTTGAAGGGTACGTAGTGTTAGTTTTGTCTATTTAACATTTTTCAGAATAAATTCATTTCTTATCTTAATTTAATATTAAAACGTATATGTTGTAGTGGTCATTGGACCCTGTGTGTCGTTTGTCCCTCCAAGAACACATGTTATTGGTTCGATTCCTTAGGTGGCAGACCAAACGTAGAAATCAAATCCATGTTTGCCAAGTAAGTAAATTTTCGTTAAAATCATTGATTCTTCATTTATATGATTTGTTTTCATGTCTCATTACTTTCCATTTTAATGATAGTGCATTCAAGTCGGCTAGATCGGTTACTGGAGCACAAGAGCAGGGTGGGCCGAAGTGGTTTTATCCAAGAGTAAGTAGTTTCAATTCAAGTTATTACATTGACACATTAGCTTTCGATATGCCTTTATTCGTTTTAACAATTTTCTTTTGATTTATAGTGCCCTCGACAACGAGGGAACACTGAGTGAGGATACTACGTAATCTATTATATGCATACCATCGTTGAGGGCGAACGTACGACAGGTTTTCAAAACGTACGTAATCGTTCCGTGATTCTCAAATGATAATATTTTTGTTGTACTTGAGTTGTTAATTACTTCATTGGTTTAACTTATACCTTGTTTTCCAATTTATAGTTTTTTGATAGTGTGGATCCGTGCTTGGACGAAGACATCGATACAGTTCGAAACGCTTTGGCTGCACATTTTCTTCAAAACATATAGATATGTACATCATGTGTTGCCTTTTCCATATAATTGATAGACATAGATGATGTTTGGAATTCGTTGTTGTTATAATCATTGTTATTACAAAAGTTTAGAAGGTAAAATTCAGAAATTGATGATACACCCCCTTTACTTGCATGTTTCATTTTCAAAGTAATTAAGTGATTGTCATTTACATAGGAGGTGCCTTTTTCATTGAACTTCTGATCTTGCATTGTGAAATACTTTGCTGCACAAATCCTATAGAGTAAATATGTTCTATCACTTCACTTTGCTGCACAAATTGTAGTTGCTAGCATTCTTAATGTCTAGCATTTTTAATCGTCTATTTTTTGCTGCCTCTGTTTGATGCTCTAAATGGCAGATTTGTTCTTTCCTCCATGATTTTTCGGTTTGTTCTTGATTCAGGTTGCTTATCTTCATTCTCTAGCCTAAACTGAATTTATTAGGCTTTGGGTACAAAGATTATCGATTTCTCCCTTCTCTTCATCTATGATTAGCTTCTAGGTGGCTCGGGAAGGGATTGAGTTTGTTTTTACTTTTTTCTTGCTGTTGGCCAAATCTGGGGGTTGGGTAAGTCTTCATTAGTGTTTTGTTTAAGAAGATTTAGATGTGTAGTATATTATTTTGGTTCTGTGCGTTGCTGTCATTTCTGAAAATTGGGATTTAAGAAATTCCCATTTTTGTTGTTATTGTGTTGCTGGTTAGTCAAGGAAGTAAATTAAAGGGTTCTTGTTATATATATAAATTGTTGCAAATTGATTCTTGAGGTATTTAGGTAATGCGCTATACAAGGGACCAATTTGATGAATGTTGAGTAATATAAATGTATGTATGTACGCTGGAAAATTGGCTGGACGAATAGCACTCTAAAATCGTAGTTCATTATTCTTGGACCCAGTAAGAAATATAGCAGGTGGTATTTTTTTTAAAAAAAAAATTATACCTAAGGCGTCCTTAATTGAGGTTCAGGACGCCTTATATACCATATTTGGCGTCTTGATTACACATATAGGACGCACAATATAAGGCGTCCTAATATAGGTTCAGGACGCCTTATATTGCCAAAAAACACAAAAATAAGGCGTCCTGTTTTTTATTTAGGACGCTTTTTTTAAGTTGTCCTTGATTAAACACATGACGCCTATTAAATCCCATTAAACACGACGCCGAAAGACTTCAAATACTACTTCCCTGTTAGACGTCCTTCCGAAAAGTGGCGTTAATTGCGCTTTAATTCGGGACGTTTTTTTGTTTTTTTTTTTAGTAGTAGTGAAACAATCTCCTTCATGATAAATGCCTTGAGAGATTCTACTTTATTTTTATTTTTAAATAAGATAATCTTAATCTTAATCTTCCTTTAAAATATTTTTTTGTAACTATCTGTCCAAATTGATTAATTTTTTTTTTTGCCTAAAAGAACCTAATAAAACATTTCTTCAGTATCATTTTATTTTTAATAGGTCCGTTGAAATTGAACCTCCTTCATCCCATTATTCCCACCACGTCAGCAATCCCTGGGTTTTTTTGTAAATACAAAATATAAAAAAAATATATAAAAAGTTGTCAAAAATAGAGGTGTCTGCATGGATTATTTTGTAAATACAAAATATAATCAAAAAATAGAAAAATTGGCAACTTCGGTTTGCAACCTTCCTAATCCAACAAACAGCACAAGCATACAAGCACTCTCGCTCGCTCGCTCGCTATCCTTCCCACCCGAGCCATGAACCTCTTGGGGATAGGTAGGTGAGCTAAAAATCTTTAGGGATATTTTTAAAAAATAATTATAATTAACTAATTTAACTTATCTCCTTAATCTCTTCAAATTATGGTAAATAGTTCTATAATTAGGACTGGAGGAAGTAATTAGTTTGACTAATAATCTAATATATAATTTAAGGTACACAACATATGATATAATTAAGTAATTTATTTAACTTCCTTAATTTCTTTAAAAAAAGTCAACATGGTCTTATAATTAGAACTAGAGGTAGTATTTCTTAACAGCATATTTAAGAATAACAAATTCTTGAAACACAGTTTTGAACAACAAAACAGGTATGAAACCAATATGTTGAAATACAAATTCAAAGTATTGTAATTGTAAAGGGTTTTAGAGAATAGAAAAGGTAAACCATATATCAAAACAAAAATTTGATGCCTTTTGAGAGAATACTAATTCAGTTTGGAGATATTAAAAATGGAATAATGTCGACCAAATTTAATAGCAAAACGAAAACCAACATATAGAAAAAAAAAAAAAAAAAAAAAAGAGGCATATATGAAAAATTGATGAAGACGGAGAACATGGTAAAATGGTAAATGATAAGAACCTTCTACGGTAAACAAACACAAAAGAAGATGCCTTTTGAAAGAATTACCAGTAATTAGGCATGGGAAAATTGGGAATACCTGAATAATCATTTAGATTGCTATGTAAAAAGAATTAGAAGCAATCAAATTATTGCAAAAGCTTTTAAAATAACTATTAAAAAAAAAAAAAAAGAGCTAAACCCATGATTCTATGTTATCTCATATGTCTTTGAGGCCCAAAAAATGTTATCTCATTGTATCCATATTCCAAACCTGCGCCAACGGCGACCAGACTTGATTGAGCAAGTCAGCAAACGCCCCAAATAACCTTATCTCTCACCAACCTCACTCGGAGTATCAGACTGATAATTGAAGCTTTGTCGATTCTGGGTTTCTGACAATATGGTGAAGAACAAGAAGGAACTATGGTCTTCAGCTCCATGGAGGGTCAAAGAAGATAATGAGACAGAATTCGAAGACGCAAAGCTCAAAGTCACCAATCAACCCGGCACCACTCCAATTATGCACGTCCCTGGCAAGAAGTCTAAGAGTGATGACAACGATGAATCAGTTGAGATTGATCCGGAGCTACGGTACAGCTTCCAGCGCAATTTCAAGGTTCCGCTTCGCCTAGTTTCTTCTGATTATTATTTTTTAAAAAAAGAAAATTATTGGTTTAATACCCATTTCTTCCTCCATTTTGTTGTTTCAAATTAATTTTCGAGTGCTAGTATAGCTATCGTTCTGTCCATTTATAGGACGAGATTGTTCTATTGCTTTTACCGCTGCTTCGTCGCTTCCAGTATGATTTGTACTAATTCATTAACATTTCCGTGTTTCTTTCTTTCTTTTTTTGTTTTTTTTTTGGTATTTCCGTGTGTTTCTACCTTATAACTTGTGAAAGCTTGCTGGTTTAGTGGTATTTTGGAATATTTAGCAGGCTGCTCTGTATGCGTTTTGGATTATTTGTACCTTTAGTTAAATTACTGAGAATTGTGCTTTTTCTTTCCCATCTGTATAAAATTCTTCATGGATCAATGTTGTTCAATTAGTATCTCAAATCAATTGTCCAGTGCTGCCATGGATAACCTGCTCTATCCATTTTCACATGGTTGCATAATGTTCATGTATTTTTCGGATGAGATTGTTCAATTAGTTTTCCCGCTGGTTTCTTATGACGTTGTTGTTCATTTGGATAAAGTGAGTTATTGTTCCCTAAATTATATTCAAAAATCATTAATTTGAGTTTCTACCTTTATACATCAATTTGAAACCTTGATGGTTTGATGGTATTCTGGAAGCATTTAGTTGGCTGCATATTTTCTATTTGCGTTTTGGATTATCTGTACTCTTAGTAGGCTACTAAAAATTTAATTTATTGTCTTCTGTAGAAAACTCTTCATTATTCTAGATAAAAGTTGATTCCCTTCATTTATATTACTGGCAAATCTTTGGAAACAAACTGACCTTCACTTCAGAATTTTATATTAGCGCTTCGTATTTCGTATAGACCTAAGTGGATAAAATTATTTTGTTGTTCAAAATAACTTCGTATTTTCTTTTATCCTTGCCAGTTAAAATTATGCCTATAATATAATCGTAGACTTTAGAATGAACAATCAGTTCTGAACTAGTCAGTTTCCTCAGAGCTTGGCATGCAGTTTTTGTTTTTGGTCAACATAATCAGTTTCATTTGTTTACCAATATATATTTTACCCATTTTTTATTTCTTCGTCTGATAGTTGTTAGAGAATTTCTTAAGTTGTGCAAACATACTTTCGTTCCAGCTATATACTAGTAACCATTTTTTGTATAAATGTGCCCAATCATAGAATGATTGAAGTTTTAGATATTTGAGATCTAAAATTATGTGCTTCTTCCCAGTATGGAATTTGTGATCATCTGCCAAATTCATCCCATACTTGTGTCTGCTCACTTCCTAGGGTCCATTTTTAACTTGATTCATCATTATTGTTTATTATATGGACCAACCCCATCTTATGCCTGCTCCAGTAACAGAGCTTCTTGACTGTCATGTTTGTGTACTAGCGTAAAGGCATGGATAGGAAGTTGGTTATATTTTCTCTTCACTGAAATAGTAATTTATGCAGCAGAAGGATTAAGGATTCGTTAGCTGAGGCTAAAATTTCCTAGATGTATTTTGGGTAGAAAATTGTGAGATTGTGTTTTACTGTTGGCTGAGCCTTAAAGAAAGGTCGGCGTTTCAAATTTGATAATTGATTTAAGGGGGACCATCCTATCAAATATAGTTCCTGTAGCTTGATTTCTTAGGGCTTGGAATAATTTGTCAAGAACTCTGGCTTCTTTCTAGATAAGGAGAGCAATATATAGTTCTTATAACTCTAAAATCACTAATAAGGGAAAAGACTAGCAAGCAAAGCTCTAAATGGAGCTTTATGTCATACGATGGGCATTGAAACACCGTCATCCTAGACCTATTCCTGAAGTTTCATTGTAACTCTTAAATCTCTTTCAGTATCAATCAAAGCTTATTCTCTGAAAATTTACGAGAAGGGGTGGCATAAGGCTGCAGTACTAAGACGAGCACACAAATTACTGTTCTCACTTCTCAGTAACCAAAGAAAAGACAGCAATGACCCAATTCTTAGACCTGGATTTTCTTAAAATGTCACATTGGGATAAGAAAATCTTAACTCTCATCCTAGATTTGATATTTTGAGTTCTGTGTAATTTGGTTGGCAGAGAATTTGGAAAGCACTTAAATTGTGTTGAGATTGTGAGAGATCATCCTTGTTGAAGATATTGCTGATAGTGGTGAACTGGTGATTCTTAAAACGAATTCCATTTATGTGAATTAGATGAAGATTAAAAATTTGTATTTTTGCTCTTTCTTTTTTATCGTTATTCTTTTCCTGGTAATAATGTTTATGGTTTTTTTTTTTCGTGCTTTTTGTAGAGAAATTAGAACCAACTGCTAGTTTTGCCATGATTACAGTGATCTCATGCTCAATCTTATAAATTTCCGTGCATGCTGTCTTAGAAATTAGAACCAACTGCTAGTTTTGCCATGTTTACAGTGATCTCATGCTCAATCTTATAAATTTCCGTGCATGCTGTCTTAGGAATTAAAAGTTTAATTTTGCTAACAAAAGTTGGTTTAGTTGGTTGGAATGTAACTCATATCTTAGAAGGATGTGGATTTGAACCCACATGCCAAGATGATGACATTGTTAGTGGGCAATATAACTACGAGCTCTCTTTAAGCCTTGAGAGTTGAGACTTGTCTTAATCTTAGTTAGCCTTTGGGACCCAACTCATTCAAACATTTAGTTATATGATGATAAAAAGGAATTTAGTTTTGATTGTGATGCAGCTGATGCATGTAGATGTAAAGCCAAAAGTAGAAAGATAATAATTAAATTAGATGATAGAGGATTTATTTTTTGTAGTTTCATAGTCCCATCCATTGATTAGGCGGACGCATGACAACAAGAGAAAATGGGGAATAAGTAGCTGCCTATGCTCATCTATGAGTAGACATCAAACATTCATGTCAATTCATTCATTCATTTGAGCTATGTCATTTGACTCTGCTTTTTGTTCCGAATACTTGTCTGCACCTCCAACTGCTGGCTTGCGTGTAAAAAGATTGTCCTTCTCCCACAACTATTCTTTTCGTTTGAATGGATCAGGCTTTTGCAAATTCAGGTAAACAAATAACTGAACCAAACCAATTCAACAATAGCTGAACTCTACATGATCTTGTTTCCATTCAAGTAAAAAATGTGCTTGCAACCATCAACAGTAGTACATGGTTGTTTTTCCTGCTGACTTGACCTGGTTTTATGAAGATCAGGGATGTATTCAAGCCACATATCTTAGGTAATTCTTTCACAATGAGAAATAATTGACAAGTAGATCTGATGTGGTTTACTTGACTGATATAGGTGGTTAAATTTTCTGAGAGCTTCGCTTGTAACTTTTTTTTTTTTGGGTCAACTTTGAAGTCTACTGTTCTTTTGAAATGGAGCCATATCTTGTACCTTTGATTTCTCTGGTGAACTTGATAAGTTTTTGTATTCGATATTATTTTCTCATCTGGCTTGCAAAATCCACTGTTTTATTGCATATGTATTGTAAGAAACATAAGGGATCCCTCTTATATAATGGATGTTACAGCCGTCAGATCTTCCTAATCATCATTTTTTCCCTGAGGAATTTTTATTCTGTGGAGTGAGGCCTATATCTCTACCGCCCATCTTCAAGATTGTTTTACAATTACTCAGCTCAAGTAACATATTTTGTAGAAATGTATAATTTCCGTAATTGCTTGGTGTTTGGTTTTGGTATTCCAATTATGTTTGTCCATTCTGTTGGTTAGTTTCATTGCTGATTGAATAACTGAATAGAAGGCAGGCGCAGGGTTCTTGGCAATCATAAGTTGCCTTCCCTCTATAATGATACTTCTTTAGTCTGTCAAATGATAGCTATTTTGGGGCCATGGGAAACTGTTGATTTGTATTTGAAAATTTTTGTTTTCTCTATCAGTTGTGCTTGATGTAATGCACCAAGTGGATTTTCTCATAACGCATCTATAACTGGGAAAGCTTGGCTGCATATTGACTCTGAAAAATTTAGATAATACATAATAGTAGAATTTGGTTTATTGTTCTCGTGATGAACTGTTTGGCAGGTGTAGAGCCTTAACTTTTTCTCAGGATTCACCATTTGGAAGCGTACACCTGAAATGCTGTAGGATTATCCTAAAGCATTAATTGGTCATCGTAAATTCTATCATGTTAAATTGGCCGACTTTCCCGTGAGAAAGTTATTGAAAATGTCACATGTATTACACACTGAGATGGCAATTTGCATTCTTTTCTAACTCCATTGTTTATGGCCGCTTTACTATGTTCACTCTGAATGATTGCATATCTTTTTACCTTTTTTGGGTAACTAGTGGAGTTTCTTTCTGATTTCTTTACAAGTTTTAAATGAATTTATGTATTTTGACTTGCAGTTTATTCAACGAGTTTTTAGCATTGACACAGTGGTTAAACCTCTTCCGCCTACCATGGCATACAATGTTTCTCGCAACTTGAACTTCTTCACACGCATTTTCACACAATTCTTTGGTAAGTTGGATTCCTTTCATTCTGTTCCTGAACAAATTAGTGAATGTTATGTACAGCTGACTAATTCTATAGAATTGTTGGCCTCTCAAAAGGCTAGGAATTTCAAAATTAGATGCGTCTCGAAATTATTGTAAATTCAAGAATTGACTGGGAATTCTTGGATTTATCTACTGAATTAACTATATAGAGTCGACGTTCTTGTTTATTAAGTGGCAAAAATTGTTTATCACTTCTGTTTATGGCAAGAACGACCATTCCCCAAATTTATCTTTGATATAGGAAGATTATTTTCCCACTCTCACTAGTCCACTGTGATATTTATTGCTTTAAGATATTTAACATTGGAAGATGATGAACCTGGGTCCTCTGTTTTATAGTGCCACCAAAGCTGTTATGCATGCATAGTTAACAGCAGTTTCAGCAATTCTATTCTCTAGTTCTAAATGTAGAAGTTAGATAACCAACTTACAGAAATTAAGGAAATTAGTTAAGTTAGTTATTTATAATAAATATGTATTGTTTTCTCTTAAATATCCCTGTTTATCAATTGCATCGGAAACTAACTTCATTGATGAAAACTCTCTTTAATATGTGCAATCAAATGATTGTTTGGGAGAAGAATTATAAATTCATGAGAGAAAGTAAACCGAGGTCTTACGTTTAGGAAAAAAACAAACTTGTTAACTTGCTCCTACATTTAGAATCTAGAGGTCTATTTTCTATGCTGATGTGTATGCTAGTCAATCTCATTTAAGGCCGAAGATGTCCTGTATACTGATATGGTTTGTGTTTTTCTTTAAAAAAAAATTATGCAGATCCTGAAGGCATTGCAAATGCCCAGAAATCCCTTGGCATAGGACAAGAAGAGAAAGCCCGCCGTGTTCGTTGAAATATAACCGAGCTGGGGAAGATGATGGAAAAGAATAGAGAAAATGATAAAAAGAAACCAGTAGTTGCAATTTATCCTGCATTTTGTGACTTGTTTTTCACCTATTTTATGACTTTGTGAACAGTCAAATTAGGATTTTTTTAAGATTTAATCATTGTAACATTGCAATTACAAGCTCAGTGGCATTACAATTCGGTTAATTTATTTTCCTTAAAATGACCTAGTCGCGGAAAAAATAGGGCAAATAACATTCGGAGTCCAAGGGACATACAAAATATCAAAAAAGTCCCAACCCAAAATCATATATCAAAAAAGTCTTTGGGACTTTTTTGATATTAGTTGTATTAATAACGCAAGTGTTATATTCACAATAAGTCTTATATTCACAACAAAATGTAAAAACCCAGCAATTCACAAAAAAAAAAAAAATTATATTCAAAAAGTGTTATATTCAACAAACAAAAAGTTGAAACACCCTGGGATTTTGTTTTAAACTCATGTCCTAAGTGTCTGAGGCCATTCACAACGAGAAAAAGTTAGATTCACAACATAAAATGTTATATTCACAATAAAATTTAAAAGGATGAAATATCACCAGAGGGGGATGAATAGGTGATCTCAAAATTCTTTTTGCTAACTCACACGAAGACAAATAAAATCGAAACAAAAAAATGAGATAGAGAAGGGAAGTAGACACGGACAATTTATACTTGGTTCGGTCCAAAATCACCGACCTACGTCCACCCCTCCCCTGCAACACCCGGGATTCCACTATCTTTCAAGAACAATTACACACTCGTAAACGAAGGGTGAACCTCTCACTTTCTCGACTCCACTCCCCTTACAAGTTGTATGGATAAACCCTTTCTTAAGGTTCCTCAACCTTAAGACTCAACGACAATGAAAAATGTTTTTGAACTCCTCACGAGTAGATGAAGTATTAAACACTAAAGTACAAATTAATCAAACAGTTGAAACATCGAATAATATTAAACTCGAATTGATTGCACAACGTTTCGATAGGTGGCCAATTCAATGCTCCGTCTATTTATAGATGTTTCGATTAAAGACCGTTGGAGAAGCTTTTAAGAATAGTTGTTGAGTGTCTTGAATGTGTCCGTTAAACAGATGAAGCTTCCGTTACGATTTTCGCCATTTTAATATTCCAGATGAATTTTCAGTTTCCGATATTCCCTTCATTCTTTTGATTCTTCCCATTGTGAGATGGCATTAAATGCTCGGTTGGAATGACAGGGGTTGCTTTACATTGAACAGGTATTGGTAACTGAGATTATCACTTGGTTTGGAAACCGCATTTAATGCTCGTCTGACACAGTGTGCTTTCTGCTAATTTGAAGTTTCGCTTGTGCTTAAATCATCTAAAAACTCATTAACTAGTTAAAAGCATTTAAGATTAGTAATTAGTATCATTTCGAGGTATTGAAATTAACACAGTGATTGCATGTATTACTCAGTGGATGATTTCAAAACAGAGGTATCTTGATCAAGCAGTAATCCTTGTTTGCTCGGGCAAGCTACTCATTTAGTTAGTTAAAAATGCTTTTGGCCGCTGATGCTCGAGTAAGGGTCCTTTGCCTGCTCGAGCATGGTGCTCGAGCATGAAAATTTTCATGCTTGGGCAGCCCTTTCAATAGAAAGTGGAAAAGGCTTTTACTCGCTGTTTCTCGAGCAAGACATCATTCATGCTCGAGCAAGACTCAGTCAGAGGCGAGAGATTGGGAGAACATCGAGACTACTCGAGCAATTTTTTTCTTCTGCTCGAGCATGATTTTATTCATGCTCGGGCAAGTGACATACATAGATGAGGACAGAAGGAACAAACAAGCTGCTCGGGCAAGCTTCTTTCTCTTGATCGAGCATGTAATATTTCATGCTCGGGTAGGCTTGTAAATGAGATGAAGAATGAGATGCTGCTCGAGCATGCTTTCTTGAATACTCGAGCAAGGCTTTTCTACTTCCTTATTTTGCTCCTGTCTTGATGCTGCTCGAGCAAGGGTCTTTCTTTTGCTCGAGCATGATTGCTCGACTAATCCATATTGCTTATGGCTTGTTGATGCTCGGGCAAACTAAATTTCCTGCTCAAGAAAAACTTATCTAAATCAGTTTCTTCATTCTGAACAACGAAAATGCTCAGGCAAGCTCAGTGTGTTGCTCGAGCAAGTTGAACCAAAGATTACTTCTTCTTTTCCGAAACCCGATGATGCTCGAGCAAGGCCATGGGGATGCTCGAGCAAGGTAAAAACTTTATCAAAAATTTAGACATTGTCATTATCAAAACATAGAGAACTAACATTCTCCCCCTTTTTGATGATTACAATTCTGAAGTATATGATTAGAATTAAGAAGAATTTATAAGTTTTTGAATTGCGTAAAATGAGAAAACTGATAGATAATTATTGATAATAATTCTCTCATTGTCATTTCTACTTTTCATTACAACAAAAAGGTTCTGGATTATAATAAAAAAGAAACCAACCAAAACAATTCAGAAACACCAACTTAAAAATTCTAATCTACTAAACTACTCTCCCCCTTTGTCATCAGTAAAAAGGGAACCCTGGACAGATGGAGAAGGAGAAGAAGGTACACTATCGGAAGAAACAGAAACAGATGGGAGAGGCACAGTAGAAGGATCAACAGGAGGAACAATTGTGGCAGGGGTGAAAGGAGGACTTGCAGAACCAAAAGGTGCAGAAGCTGATGGAACAGGAGACGAGGTATCAGGAGTAGAGAAATCAATAGGACCATCAGGAGCAAAACTTGTCACAAAGTTGTCTAAAGTGAAATCAAAGGCATTGACAGCTTTGTGAATCCCATATTGCTGTTGGGATAAAGTCTAAATTTCTTTCTTGATTTCTTGCTGCTGATCATATATGATAGAGAATCGTTTGTCCAAGGACTCCTCTAATTCTATCTTGAAATCTTGCAGGTCTGTATCTATTTGTATCCCAAGACTGGACTTCAATTTTAGCATGTCTTCATTGAAACCTTTGATCATCATCTTTGTGAGATCCTGATAAGCTATCATCGATTTCAATATAGGAGCCATAGCTTTTTGGATTGAGGCTTCAACAATGGTTTGAATAGCTGCCTAGGAGAAGGATGGCACAAAGGAAGAAGGCCCAGCCTTTGAAGACTCTGCTTCATCAGGAGCCTGTGAAGCAGATGGCATCAAAACAAATGGCTTAAAAACTGCCGGCTGAGAGGAGGAAAGTGGTGCTTTACCCTTCTTCTTTGTTGATAAAGCCTCTGTGAAGAATATCCTCATATTATTCATGTGTTCCTTCCCAAATAGTGGAGTGTATACTTTTCCTCTCCCCTCATTTTTTTCTCTCCCTCCCCTCCCCTTCCCTCAAACCAAACATACCAAATGTTGTTGACTTCCAATATTCTAGAAATCAATGACGGATACAAAATGGTAGCACGAAGCCTAACCTGAGCCTCAGAAATAAAGGATATCATTTCCTCCATAATCCATTTGCCCAGATCCCGTGGTTCCAAGGCAATAAGTGAGGCAAAGCGCTCGAAGTCTCTTCGTACGAAATGAGTGAAACTCTGTCCCTTTTGAACTAAGCCAAAACATTCATCATCTTCTTGAGTCTTTTTCCCGAAGGTGCATGTTGTGATAAAATACACGTACCACGTAACTATACTATTGGACAAAGGGCCTTGACCCGATCCGTTACTATTCTGCTTTCATCATAGTCCGTAACTAGGAATTCTTGTTGACCTTTTGGAAACCAAAGACCCAAATCCTTTGTATATGAAAGATATCGAAAGATCCTCTTAACATGCTCGGCATGTGATTCTTTTGGAGAGCCGATTGGAATCTTGTGCACATTCCTACAACGAATTGAATGTCTAGTCTTATGCTAACACTTGATTTAGAGACAATTAAGTATAATGCTCGATTGTTTGCTTAGCCGAGAAATGTATCGGCGTGGTATGCTCGAGCGAGACTCAAGAGATCCAATCATTCCTTTGTACTTAGTTATGTTGAAGTCCTTGCCCTTTTCTTCATCAACTTGCCTCAAACATCTTCCTCCTTAATTTTTTCAAGGCGTCGAGCAATGAAGCGAGTAGAAACTTGGATGCTTGAGCATTACTTTCTCGTTAGTCTTGAACTCATTGAACATTACTTTGACATCTTTTCTTTGAACATGTGTATCAATATGCTTGGTTCTTGTACCATTGCAATTTTCCAAACAAAGGATTAGGATCTCAAACTTCTTGAGCAAATCACGGAGGTATTGTGTTTGTGAGATAAATATTCCATCCTTCCGTTATTTGATTTGCAGGCCAAGAAAGTAGTTAAGCTCTCCCATCATTGACATCTCGAACTCTCCCTGCATTTTCTTGGAAAATTCTTCACAAAGAGAATCATTAGTAGCACCAAATATTATATCATCCACATATATTTGTACGACTAGAATTTCATTAAGCTTATTGGTTTTGATAAACAATGTTGTATCTGCTTTTCCTCTAACAAAGCCTTGTTCTGAAAGAAATTTACTTAAACGTTCATACCAAGCTCTAGGAGCTTGTTTAAGACCATACAAGGCTTTCTTAAGGCGATAAACATGATCTGGATGATGTTCATTTTCAAAACTATGAGGTTGTTCAACATATACTTCCTCCTGAATAAAACCATTTTAGAAAGCACTCTTTACATCCATTTGATAAAGTTTGAATCCTTTGATACACGTAAAGGCTAAGAGTACACTTATTGCTTCCAATTTGGCCACTGCAGCAAACGTTTCCTCATAATCAATGCCTTCTTCCTGATTATAGCCTTTGGCAACCAATCTAGCCTTGTTACGGACTATAATTGCAGATTCATCACGTTTGTTTTTGAATACCCATTTAGTGCCAATAACCGGATGGTCTTTAGGCCTAGGTACCAAATCCCAAACTTGATTTCTATCAAATTGATGTAACTCCTCTTGCATTGCTATCACCCAATCATTGTCTGAGAGAGCTTCATCAATTTTAGAGGGTTCAATGTGAGAAATAAATGCAGAAAAGGTTACTTCATTTAAAGTGCTGTTTCTGGTCCTTACTCCTTGATTAATGTCACCTATTACTTGGTCCAAGGGATGATTCCTAATAAACTTCCAAGCTTTAGGATGACATTGATCAGGATTTTCTAAATTGTTCTAAGGATCAGCTTCAAAAACATCCTCTGGATTTTCAATAGAAGCAGGAGTGGTTTTCGAAAAGAATTGGTTTTTGAAAACATTTTCCTCATCATCAGGATCATCCATTTTAGATTCACAGAATACAACATGTATTGATTCTTCAACTACACGAGTACGCTTATTAAAAATTCTATATGCTCTACTTCTATTTGAGTAACCAAGGAATATACCTTCATCGGGTTTGGGATCAAACTTTCTCAAATTGTCCTTACCATTGTTGTGAACAAAGCACTTACAACCAAAAATGTGAAAGTGAGCCAAGTTTGGTTTCCTCCCTTTGTAGAGCTCATATGGAGTCTTGTTAAGTTTCTTTCGGAGATAGGCTCGATTTGATATATAGCCAGCTGTGCTCATAGCATCTGCCCAAAAGACTTGTGATGTCTGATTTTCATTTAACATAGCACGAGCTATCTCAGTTAGTACACAGTTCTTCCTTTCGACCACACCGTTCTGTTGTGGTGTCCTTGGAGACGAGAAATTGTGATTGATCCCATGAGCATCACAGAATTCTCCGAACTCTTGATTCTCGAATTCACCTCCATGATTTGTTCGAATGGCTGTAATGCAAATACCTCTCTCGTTTTGTACCTTATTGACAAACACAACAAACAGATCAAATGTTTCATCCTTAGAAGATAAGAAGATAGTCCAGGCGAAACGCGAGAAATCATCGACAATGACTAGAGTATACAAATTGCCACCAAGGCTCTTTACTCTCGCCGGTCCAACTAAGTCCATATGAAGTAGTTGAAGAGGTCGATTGGTCGAGATTTCGGGCTTGTTTTTAAAAGACAATTTAGTTTGTTTACCCTTTTGACAAGAATCACAAAACATGTCATTTTTAAAACGTAGTTTGGGTAAACCTAGAACTAAATCCTTTCTTACCAACTTATCCAGTTGTAGCATATTGACATGAGCTAATCTTTTATACCATAGCCAACTTTCATCTAAGTTGCTAACAAAACATTTTTCAGAGTTGATTTTGGGTAAATCCAATGTATAGCAATTTCCTTCGTGAGGAGCTTTGAACAATACCTTCAGTTTACCTTTATCGATTGGGAGATCATTTTTGTTGACAATGAGACATTCTTCTGAGTCAAAGATGATCCAGTTCTTTTTGTCAGCACTTTGGCTTACGCTTAGGAGGTTGTGGCAAAGACCTTCCACAAAATAAACATCTTTGATCTGAGGTCCATATTTTGCGCCGATCTCTCCAATGCCAGTGATTTCACCGGATTGATTACCTCCAAAAGTGACTTTGCCACCATCTCTTGATCTCATTGCTACAAATTTTTCTGCATCCCCCGTCATGTGTCTAGAGCATCCACTGTCAATATACCATTTGTTGATTCTTGATGCTCTCAAACACACCTACATATCAGAAAAGATTAAGCTTTAGGTACCCATTTTTTCTTGGGTCCTTTGGGGTTAGTTCGGGCCTTAGGAGCATAAGTTCCCTTAGGGACCCACTTATAATTCCCAATTGTTTATCTCTTCTATCTTTCTTATGGAAACATGATGAAGTATTATGCCCCTTTCGATTACAATATCTACAATGGGCAAAGGGGTTTGAAGAATGAATAGTCTTTTGAAAATAGTTTAAGTAAGAATTTCCACCATTCTTCTTCCTTCCTTTCTTTTTGTCAAAAATGGGATTATAACCAATGCCTGATCGATTGTTTGTAAATTTTTGTGCTTTCAAAATAACATTGAGCATTTCACTTCCTTTAGTGAATTTCTCAAGTGTTTTTGTGAGAGATAAATTCCTTTTCTCTAGATTCAAGCAATCATCACAAACTAGCTTTTCACAAGAAAGATTTTCAACTTGTAGTTTAAGAGTCATGTTTTCCCTTTTCAAGGTTATACATTCCTCAACTACTTTTTCAAATTCAGCTTGTATTTCATTGTACTCATCAAATAATTCATCATAAGTGGGTTGTGATTCATATACCTCTTTGTCATTATCCGGTTATTCTTCCTCTGCTACTAGACAAATGTTTGCAGTTTCTTTTTCCTCTTCACTTTCTTCTTCTGAGGAACTATCACCCCATATGGTTGATACATAGGCCTTCTTCTTGAAGTTGTTGAACCTCTTCTTCTTCTCGTTGCCATTATCCTTCAGCTGGGGACATTCCGACTTGTAGTGTCCTGGCTTTTCTCATTCGTAGCAGATGACTTGATCTTTATCTTTGAATTCTCGTCATTCGGTACCACCTTTCTCGGAATTTATTCACGAAACCCTGGTCTTCTTACGAACAAGCCTATCTCATCATCGTCTTCATCGGGAGCACATAAGGTGCTTCTCCTTAGAACTTTTTGAATCTACTATCTCAAATTAATTATTTTACGAACAAGCCCATCTCATCATCGTCTTCATCTTCGTCTTTGTCTTCTTTTTCTTTCTTTCACAAAGATTAAGAGCAATACCTTTGCTCCGAGTAGGGTTGACTTCGTCCGTGTCCTTCTTGAATTTCAGCTTACTTTCATATTCGATAAGCTTAGAATAAAGCGGCAAGAATCGAAGCTATTGATTCTCCACCTCTATTGCTGTGACTTTTGCTTCCCAATCTTTTGTTAGAACGTTAAGAATATTTCTGACTTGAGGATGTTGATCATATGTTTTTCCCAAGGCCGCCAGTTGATTTATAAGATGAGTGTAGCGAAGTTGAAACTCAAAGAATAGTTTCTCCGGTCTTCATTCGAAGAAGATCATACTCAGTAGTTAGAGTACTAATACGGTTTTCCTTAATGCCGGTGGTTCCTTCATATGCTACCTCCAGAGCCTTCCACATTTCTTTTGCAGTCGACACATTGCATATTCGAAAGTACTCCTTCTGACTGAGAGCACTATGTAACATCAGAATAGCTTTACAGTTAAGAGTGATGTTTCTCTTGTCATTTTCATCAAACTCGTCTTCTGTCTTGGGAATGGCGATGCCAACTTCAACCTTTGTGGGAACATAATCTCCAGTTTCTATTACTCGCCAGAGACCGTATTCGGTAGCTAACACAAACACTCTAGATTTTGCTTTCCAGAATGAATAGTGTTCGCCATTGAAGCCTGGAGGATGATTAATCGAAGCACCGTAGGTAATATTCCTTCCATGATCTATCTTGGGATGTTAAGCCCAACTGAGAAACTAGGCTCTGATACCAAATGAAGATGAAATATCACCTAGAGAGGGGGGTGAATAGGTGATCTCAAAATTCTTTTTGCTAACTCACACTAAGACAAGTAAATTAGAAACAGAAAAATGAGACAGAGAAGGGAAGTAGACACAGGACAATTTATACTGGTTCGGTCCAAAATCACTGACCTACGTCCAGTCCCCAGAACACCTGGGATTCCACTATCTTTCAAGAACAATTACACACTCTGTAAACGAAGGGTGAACCTCTCACTTTCTGACTCCACTCCCCATTACAAGTTGTATGGATAAACCCTTTCTTAAGGTTCCTCAACCTTAAGACTCAACTGACAATGAAGTAAATGTTTTTGAACTCCTCACGAGTAGATGAAGTATTAAACACTAAAGTACAAATTAATCAAACAGTTGAAACATCGAATAATATTAAACTCGAATTGATTACACAGCGTTTCGATAGGTGGCCAATTCAATGCTCCGTCTATTTATAGATGTTTCGATTAAAGACCGTTGGAGAAGCTTTTAAGAATAGCTGTTGAGTGTCTTGAATGTGTCCGTCAGACAAATGAAGCTTCCGTTATGATTTTCGCCATTTTAATATTCCAGATGAATTTTCAGTTCCGATATTCCCTTCATTCTTTTGATTCTTCCCGTTGTGAGATGGCATTAAAGGCTCGGTTGGAATGACAGGGGTTGCTTTACATTGAACAGGTATTGGTAACTGAGATTATCACTTGGTTTGGTAACCGCATTTAATGCTCGTCTGACACAGTGTGCTTTATGCTAATTTGAAGTTTCGCTTGTGCTTAAATCATCTGAAAACTCATTAACTAACTAGTTAAAAGCATTTAAGATTAGTAATGAGTATCATTTCGTGGTATTGAAATTAACACAGTGATTGCATGTATTACTCAGAGGAAGATTTCAAAATAGAGGTATCTTGCTCGAGAAGTAATCCTTGTTTGCTCGGGCATGCTACTCATTTAGTTAGTTAAAAATGCTTTTGGCCAATGATGCTCGAGCAAGGGTCCTTTGCCTGCTCGAGCATGAAAATTTTCATGGTTGGGCAGCCCTTTCAATAGACAGTGGAAACGGCGTTTACTCGCTGTTGCTCGAGCAAGACATCGTTCATGCTCGAGCAAGACTTAGTCAGAGGCGAGAGATTGGGAGAACAACGAGACTGCTCGAGCAATATTTTTCTTATGCTCGAGCATGATTTTATTCATGCTCGGGCAAGTGACATATAGAGATGAGGACAAAAGGAACAAACAAGCTGCTCGGGCAAGCTTCTTTCTCTTGCTCGAGCATGCTGCTCGAGTATGTAATATTTCATGCTCGGGCAGGCTTGTAAATGAGATGAAGAATGAGATGCTGCTCGAGCATGGTTTCTGTCTCTACTCGAGCATGCTTTCTTGAATACTCGAGCAAGGCTTTTCTACTTCCTTATTTTGCTCCTGTCTTGATGCTGCTCGAGCAAGGGTTTTTCTTTTGCTCGAGCATGATTGCTCAACTAATCCATATTGCTTCTGGCTTGTTGATGCTCGGGCAAACTAAATTTCCTGCTTGAGCAAAACTGATCTAAATCAGTTTCTTCATTCTGAACAACGACGATGCTCGGGCAAGCTCAGTGTGTTGCTCGAGCAAGTTGAACCAGCATTACTTCTTCTTTTCCAGAAACCCGATGATGCTCGGGCAAGGCCATGGGGATGCTCGAGCAAGGTAAAAACTTTATCAAAACTTTAGACATTGTCATTATCAAAACATAGAGAACTAACAAGTCCTAGGGACTTTTTTATATTAGTTGTATTGACAACAGGAAGTATTATATTCATAACAGGAAGTGCTATATTGATAACAAAATTTAAAAACTTGGTCATTCATAAGAGAAAAACTAGATTCACAACAGGAAGTGCTATATTTACAACAAAATTTAAAAACATGGATTTTGTTTCAAACTCAGGTCCCTAAGCGTATAGAGGTCATTCAAAAAAAAATCTATATTCACAACAAGAAGTGCTATATTGACTTAAGTTTTAAATGGCTCCAGGTTTTTAAATTTTATTGTGAATATAACACTTACTGTTGTCAATATAGCTTTTTCTGTTGTGAATGGCCTTTGTACGCGCTTAAGGACATGAGTTTGAAACAAAATCTAGGTTTTTAAATTTTGTTGTGAATATAGCACTTCTTGTTGTAAATATAGCTTTTTCGGTTGTGATTGACCATGTTTTTAAATTTTGTTGTGCATATTACACTTCTTGTTATCAATACGTACAACTAATATAAAAAAAAAAGTCTCTAGAGACTTTTTTGATATTTTGTATGTTTTTTGGGACTTGGTGAGTGTTATTTCCCCCAAAAAAATATTGCCCAAAGCGTAATGCGTGCAATCTTTAGTTGCTTTGCTAGTTGTTCTCTCAAAACATTACAGCAACAATAAGGCTTCTCCTATTAGATGGAATTGAAAACGCAATCAAATATTTAAATTAATTAATTAACTAAAAAGCAATGCTCCAAAAAAAAAAAAAAAAACAACTAATCAGGGGTACTCCCTCTCATCCTATTTATAAGAAGCATTATTTCAAATAAGTTGGTTATATAGTCCTTTCGGCTTTTAATATAAGAATTAATTGACTTTTTTTAAAGAGGTTAAAGAAGCTAAATAAATTAGTTAATTAGAGCATATGTTATGTATCATTAGATTTCATATCAATTTATAAGTCAAGTAAATTAGTTTAGAGAAAAACAATAAATATAAATACTTTAATATAACTTAGTTAGCTCCTTTAATCTTTTTCAAAATAAATCAACTGACTTTTATATTTAGGATTAGAGGTAGTATATAAGTAACAATTTGGTTTTGTCTAAAAATTTGATGATTTTTTTATTCACTTTTACCCCAATTGATAAGATATTTCTTTGATATCTTTCTCTCACATTTTTATAAGTAAAGGCGTATTTAAAAAGGTTTTTTTTTTTTTTTAACACCTATAACATATTTATTGTTTTTAACTAATTTTAACTAACAGTTAACAGTTATTCGTTTTGCGTGATTGGATAGTTGTGACTTGTGGCTTAAGAAGAAATACTATTCAAGAATTCTTTGTTGGTGTTGGGATTATCGATCAATATACTCCCTCCATATATTCCTAAATACAAAATCCGTAGAATCCATAAAAAAACGGAGGTAAGTTAATACTAATATTTAAAGACTTTGTGACAATTTTCCTAAAATACAACGGCCATTTAGTGATACCTCAAAAAAAAAAAAAAAAAAAGAGGATACAGTATTATGGAAAGAAAAAATTAATATAAAAAACGGGAGAATGCGATGTTATATTTATGATGAACCCAAAATTTTCATATTTTTCCGATTAAACAATTAAAATTTTCGTATGAGTCTTATATTTAGAACAACAAGTAATTAATTGTTGGAAAATCATACTATTAGTAAGTTCATGAAATGACAGATTTTTTTTTTTTTTTTATAGAATTATTAACGGTTAACGATTTTATTATTAAGATGTGTTTTTCAGTTGGAAAAACTACTCCTTTAATTATATTTAGAAGGCACTTTTACCGGAAACAAGTTGTTATGGACCGACATAAATGGGCTTCAGAAGATAAGGCCCATCAACGTGCTTATATTGGATCCACGATCCCATGATCTCATGATCCGGCAACCACGGGATACCACAACCCCCACCATCATGAATGATGGGGG
The DNA here is from genome assembly GCA_019022615.1 of Acacia melanoxylon. Classification (NCBI taxonomy): domain Eukaryota; kingdom Viridiplantae; phylum Streptophyta; class Magnoliopsida; order Fabales; family Fabaceae; genus Acacia; species Acacia melanoxylon. The sequence goes on along the minus strand of JAFJYJ010000020.1, from coordinate 8,021,359 downwards.
AAGAACGTGCCGAGTAGACAGGCAGGAAGGCTGTCAGCCAACTGCCAGGATGCTTCCCCTATAAATAGGAAGAAGCCAACAGGTGCACGGTACACACTGACATTTTCTCTTTGAACCTACTTGTCATATTGCATAGACAGAGCACACACCCCACGCCTTTGGGTGAAAACCCTTGTGTTTAAGCTCTGTGATCTCCTATCTATCTGGATATCTCGTCCATAGATATCTAAGAGAAGACTAAAGATCCTACATCGACTTACTAGCTTGCCTAAAGCTAGACATTTGTGTTCTACACAAGAACATTGGCGCCGACCGTGGGGACTGTAAATTTCGAATCCCACATCGCAAAGCTACGGGTTCAACCAGGAGCATGGCGAACACAAGAAGAAAAAACATAGAAACTCGGCAGGATCAACTGCCAGACGGAGCGGGGCAAAATCCCCAGGAGCCGACATCATGCCAGGAAGGTTCTACCAACCCAGAAGTAGAAAATGTGATGGTAGAAACCGAGTATGAGACATCGGACACGGCAAATTCCCCTGCTCCCGGGAATGTCGTCATCCAGCAAATTAATCCGCAAGTCCCACCACAGCAACACCCATTAGAGTTCCAAAATGTAGACCCCGACATTCGCATTATGCAAACCGCACTCGGCTCCATGTATAATCGGATGGAAGCAATGGAAACCCGCAATCGCCTACTGCGTGAGGAGGATGCCCGAGCATTCAAGGAGGAGTTGAATAGTCGAAATGAAGAGTGGAAGCGAATGTTCTAGCGACATTTCGGACATGCAGAAAACCATACTCGGATCTCGGGCAAAACGTTGTCGGTCACAGCCGGGATGAGTTTTCCATATCTTAGAAGGCGGGAACTTCACAGGCACAACATAGAGAAGAAACCATACTCGGGGAAGATCAAGAACAACTCATCGAGGAGCGGTCACGGAAGATACGAGCTTTGCAGGAACAAATTGAATTCCTGAGACAGCTCGGAGGGAACCAAGTTGAGCATGATCAGGAAGCGAATTCTCGGGCAAACATTGAGAAAGAAGGACGAAGTCGGGCAGAGGCAGAAAAGTTAATCGGTGAAGGGGCAAAGGAGCCACTACAGGCCCACAAGCACTCAAAGAAAGATGCGACGCCGACTTCATCTGAGTCAGATGCCTATGATGACAATATCCAGAGTCCTTTCGTGGATTAAATAATGGCCGCCCCATATCCAAAACGCTTGGATACCAAAGATTTTCCTAAATATGACGGGAGTCAAGATCCGCAACTGCACATCGGTCACTTTAAAATGGATATAATGGTGAAAGGGTTTACTGGGCCGGTGATCCCTCGACTATTCGCCGGAACATTTCGAGGTCCGGCTCAAATATGGTTCAGCTCCCTACCAATGAAGTCAATCACGGACATGAAAGATTTCGAAAAGAAATTCTTGCAGAACTTCGCCACAAGTCGGAAACAACCAAAAACTGAGTTTCAACTTGACCAAGTTAAGCAGTCGCCAGGAGAGACAATACAAAGATATCTGGAGCGTTTTAAGGACGTAGCCTTACATGTCCCCGGGTTGAAGGATAAGGTACACTTGCATTGTGTGATTTCAGGCTTAGACAAGGATTCTCGCTTGAAGAAGTCGGTGATGAAACGTCGGCCCAAAACTCTGTCAGATTTCCGAGATCGCTCTAAACAATACATAGAGCTAGAGCAGATGGACATCATGACCCACGCGCCTCGAAGCAAGGCGAAAAGCCCGACTCCCAGAGAGAAACAACAATTCAGAATGAATCATCGGGATACTCGGACACACGTAAGGGATAGCAAATCAAGAAGAGACAAGGCTGAAGGAATATACGACAGATATGCCCCTTTAAGGATACTGCAAGCGCAAATTTGGAAGGAAGTCTCCTTAACAGAGATGAAAAAGGTGGAACGACCACGACCAATGCGCAATGAAACCACTCTGGATAAATCTAGATATTGCGAGTTCCATGATCAGCACGGCCACACGACGGACATGTGTTGGGACTTGCGGGACACCATTGAGAAATTTATTCGAGAAGGAAAACTACGCCGTTATGTTATACAAACGCAAGGACGGCAAAACAAGCGTCAGGAAGGCAGAAGTAGGAGCCCGACACCTGAAAAGAAGAGAAGAGAACAGAGGAAATTGGGGCAAGGACAGGATGACAAATTTCCCGAGTCAAAATACGACTGTAATGTCATAGTCGGAGGTTTTGGTGGAGGAGGAGATTCAGTTAGTCAGAGAAAAAAGTATTTGAAAGAGATCCTCTCTGTAAGAAGTCGTCCCGAGTTTAAAGGGGAATCTGCAAAAACTCCTACCCCGGTACTCGGGTTCACAGATGAAGAACTGGATGAGGTAATACCAGGGCATCACGATGGCCTGGTCATCACGGGGACGTTGGTGAACTGCCGGGTAAGGAAAATCTTTCTTGATAATGGCAGCGCTGTCAATATCATCCTTTGGGATGCATTCAAACGCATGAGGTTTGATTCTGAAGAACGGAAACCCTGTAAGACCGTGTTAACCGGTTTTAACGGTCAAGATACCCGTCCAAAGGGATTCATTGATCTCAAACTCACTCTGGGCACCAAGGAGGCTTTTAAGACAGAAGTGGTTCGGTTTGTCGTTGCCGACTTCCCCTCCACATACAATATCATCCTGGGACGACCCGCGATTCATGACTAGAATATGTTGGTATCTTCAAAACACCAAAAGCTAAAGTTTATCAACAAGAGAAACAAAGTGGTTACCATCAAAGGCGACCAAAAAGACTCTCGGCAATGCTACTTTGACACTGTCAAAGGTAGTAAAAATTCAAAGAAAGGCGATTCAGAGAAAGAAGCCGAGTCGGTCCAAGTTGTGGAGTTAGACTTGAGGGAAGAGGACAAGATCCGAGAACGAGAACCAAATGATGAACTCGAGGACTATGTCTTGGGGACACCCCGCAGAAAATCACAAAAGTCGGGAAAGGGTTGGATCCCGAGATTCGTACGGAAATTGAAAAATTCTTAGTCGAAAATAAAGATGTATTTGCATGGAAGGCCACTGAAATCCCGGGTATGGATCCTGAGTTCTGCTGCCATAGTTTGGCGATCCACCCCGGCTCAACACCTGTGGCGCAAAAGAAGAGAAAGCAAGGCTCCGATCGGTCTAAGGCTTTAGAAGCACACGTGCAGGAGTTACTCGAAGCCGGATTTATCAGGGAAATACAATACATGACATGGCTCTCCAACGTGGTTATGGTGAAGAAAAAAAAAGGGAAGTGACGTGTTTGTACTGATTATAAAGATCTGAATATGGTGTGCCCAAAAGACGCATTTCCAATGCCTAACATAGATCAGCTGGTGGATAAATCCTCGGGTTTTCAACTCCTATCTTTCATGGACGCATACTCGGGGTACAATCAGATAGCCATGCATCTCGATGATCAAGAAAAGATGGCTTTCATCACAAATAGCGCTAATTACTGCTACAACGTGATGCCTTTTGGCCTTAAGAATGCTGGAGCTACTTATCAGAGGATGATGACTAAGGTTTTTGCTAGTCAAATGGGGAATAATGTGGAAGTATATATTGACGATATGATAGTAAAATCAAAGGAAGCGAACAACCATGTCAATGATCTGCGACAGACATTTGAAAAACTGCGAAAGCATCGGATCATACTAAACCCGGCCAAATGTGCGTTCGGAGTACCATTGGGCAAATTCTTGGGTTTTTTACTGACCCACCGGGGAATAGAGGCCAATCCAGAAAAATGCAAAGTAGTGTTGGAAATGAAGGCTCCAGTCAACAAAAAAGAAGTCCAACAATTAATAGGACGATTGGCAGCGTTGACAAGGTTTTTGCCTAAGTCGGCTGAAAAATCACTTCCGTTTTTCAAACTTCTGAAAAAAGAGACACATGGAGGATGGAACTCGGATTGTGAAGAGGCATTTGCAAAGATAAAGTCATGTCTGGCATCTCCGCCAGTGCTCTCTAGACCTGAACCCGGAGAAACACTGATCTTATATTTATCAGTAGGAGAGGAAGCGGTCAATGCCGTTCTCGTCCGAGAACTGGAGGAGGGGCAAAAACCCGTGTACTTCGTTAGCAGGGTCTTACAAGGTTCTGAATTGAGATATCAGAAGTTGGAGAAAATGGCATTTGCACTGCTAACTGCGGCAAGGCGACTGCGCCATTACTTTCACGGGCATTCTATTGTCGTCAGGACCAATCAACCCATTCATCAAGTACTGCATAAACCAGACTTAGCCGGAAGAATGACAAGCTGGGCAATCCAATTGTCCGAGTTCAACATCAGCTACGAAGCCCGACAATCAATCAAATCTCAGGCCTTGGCTGATTTCCTAATAGAGTTAACCCCGTCAACTCCAATGGAGGGAATGCAAAATGAGCCGTGGAAGGTGTTTGTAGACGGCTCATCAAATGTTAAGGGAAGCGGCGCGGAGTCATTGTGGAGAGCCCCGAAGGAGTTGCAATGGAATTATCACTTCGGCTCGATTTCCCGACATCAAATAATCGGTAGAGTATGAGGCCCTCATCGCCGTTTACATGCTAAGGAGAATGGAGCTCAACAGGTACATTTAGCAACCGATTCTCAACTGGTGGCTTCCCAGATACAAGGAACCTATCAAGCCAAAGGCCCGATGTTGGCAAAATACTTGCGAAAAGTAAAGGATATCATAGCTGATTTCGATAAAGTAGAAATTGAGCACATTCCTCAAACTGAAAATGTTAGAGCCGATGTCCTGTCTAAACTCGCTAGCACTAAAAGTCCAGGTAATCTTCGGACTGTGATACAACAGAATCTCCTAGAACCGAGTTACATTATGCTTATTTCAGATAATCGCGATTGGAGAAAGCCAATTGCCGACTATCTAGAAAGGGGAATCGTTCCAGAAGACAAGGCGGAAGCAAAGAGACTCATCAGAACAGCAGCCGCTTATTCAATGATGGATGATCAGTTATATCGAAGGGGCTTACACTCCCCGATGGCCAAATGTCTCAACCAACTTGAAGCCCAATACGTACTTACAGAAATCCATGAAGGGATAAACGGACAGCACATGGGAGCAAAAGCGTTGGCTTGAAAAGCAATACGAGTTGGATATTATTGGCCTACTATGGCCCAGGATGCCAAGGATCATGTCCAAAAATGTGAAAGCTGCCAGAAACACGGCAGAATAATATGGACCCCTCCATCCGAGTTGACACAGATCTCAGCCCCTTGGCCGTTCTACAAATGGGGCATGGATTTGTTGGGACCATTCAAGGCGGCACAAGGAAAATTGAAGTGACTCATTGTTGCGGTGGATTACTTCACCAAATGGATTGAAGCCGAACCTTTGGCGACCATCACCTCGGCAAATATGCAGAAATTCCTCAAAAGAAGCATTATCTCGCGTTTCGGAATACCAGCCGAGTTGGTGACCGAAAATGGAACCCAATTTGTGGATAAAAACTTTCAAAAATTAGTAGCCGACTTCCGGATTAAACATCATTTTGCCTCGGTTGAACACCCACGGTCAACGGGCGGGCCGGCGACCAACAAGGTCATAGTGGATGGACCGAAGAAGCGTATGGAAGATGCTGACGGTAGTTGGGTTGAACATTTACACTCAGTGTTATGGGGACATCGGATTACGTCTCAGACATCAACAGGCGAGACCCCATTTTGACTCACATATGGATGCGAAGCAATGATCCTAGTCAAAGTCGGGGAACCTTCATGGAGAAGGTTACACCATTCACGGGAGCGGAATGATCAAGAGTTGGCGATGGAAATGGATCTCATAGACGAAGTCAGAGCCACGGCTTACCTTCGGGATTTAGCCGCCAAGCAACTCATAACCTCGAGATACAATAGGAAGGTAATTCCACGCTCGTTCGTAAAGGGCGACCTGGTACTCCGGAGGGCCGACATTGGCAATAAAAACGCACGGGATGGCAAACTCGCTGCAAATTGGGAAGGACCATACCGTATTACAGATGAACTCGGAAAAGGAGCCTATGTGCTGGAATCTTTGACAGGCAAAGCAATTAAAAGGACCTGGAACGCGGACAAACTTAAGGCCTATTATAGTTAAAATCAGGGAGATTAGTTTCCAATGGGGTTTGTTTTCTGCTTTTTACAATTTCGCTTAGCTTTATTTTCAGGAAAACCGGTCGCAAGTACATGTAAATTCCTATGTAAATCAAATTGGATGTAACTTCGTGGACTGAAGAAATAAAGAATATAGGGTCATGGAGCCCGTATTTGGCAACCTGCAAGTGCATATAAGAACACTAAACATGTATGAATAGAGGTTCGAAACTCCTTCATAAATCATGTGGTGTGAAAGACCGAGTTTTAACTCATTCATGAATGACATGAGCGACTCAGGGTAAAAAGCCCGATTACGCGAAATTTGTCATAGCGGCAAAGCCGCCAAAGAAAAAGCATATCCCGAGTCCAAATAGACAAGGTGAGTATAAATACAAGACATGAGCAACTCAGGGTAAAAAGCCTGATTATGAGAAATTTGTCATAGCGGCAAGGCTGCCAAAGAAAAAACATACCCCGAGTCCAAATAGACAAGGCGAGTATAAACATAAGACATGAGCGACTCACGGTAAAAAGCCTGATTACGCGAAATTTGTCATAGCGGCAAGGCCGCCAAAGGAAAAACATACCCCGAGTCTAAAATGACTAGGAGAGTATCGATCGAGAAGGATTTCCCGACACTGATCACGTCGGATCCCAACTTCTATCAATAACGAGAATAGAAAAGTAGTAAGCGCAAAGAAGAAAAGGAGTCAATTCGGATAAAAAGAAAAAAGACGGTCATTTAAAAGATTGTCTATTACAAAGGCCCAGACGGGCAAAACGATAAAATACAAAGCAAACTACAGACTAAAACAATCAGTTCAGGGGAAGAGACTGGTCTTCCCCATGAGATTGGTCTTCCCCATCGGCTTCCGGAACCACCACGGAGCTTGGAGCAGGTGAGCCAACAGTTGGAGAAGGAGCAGGGAAAAATTTCCCGTCGCAACATAGGCGTTCATGTGCACCCCTTCCAAATTCAATGTCACTGTTGGGTTCAAAAATTGAACCTGTTCCAGGGCATTGGCAAAAGCATCCGAGACACCATTCTTCAGCTTGGCAACATCGGCTTTAGAGACAGAGAGAGCATCCTTATACAAAGCCAGCTCGGAGGACGCCGTGTTCTTGTAGGACGCCAACTCGGACTCTAGGGCCGAAATCATAGTTTTTTGATGGCTCATGGCCTCCAAGTCCTCTTTGTGAATCTACAGCCTCCGGGTAATCTCGGATTCAGCCTTATTAAGGCCGTCACATCATGGGCGTCCAAGTTCCTCATCCAAGCTTTCCTTCGCCCTTTGCCAACTCCAAGTCCTCCGAGCGCTTGGGTCAACCGTTCCTCGACCTTTTCTTCTCCTTCTCAAGCAAATCCATCTCTTCTTCACGGAGGCCGACTTTTTCCTTCGGATGGGCGGCAAGTTCACACAGGCCAGCATTCTTTAAATTGACGCCCGCCAGCTCCAAAAGCTCATCCTTCTCAGGTCGGCAAGCCTCTTCCCATCAAAAAAGTTTGTGGGAGGACGCAGAGCTTTACGAAGGCCAGGAGGAAAACGGCCGCCCCAGAGAAAAGAAGCGGGAATTCAGATCATGAGACCCGAACCCGACCCCGAGGGCACACCTTGAGTCTCGTGCTCGGAACCGAAGGATCGGGAACTAAAGAAGATGGGACAACAACTTTCTTCTTCTTGGAAGTTTTTGCCTTCTTGGCAACGGGGGGAATGCTGGGCTCTCCACTTGGGAGTGCTCATTTTCCACCCGTGGATGTATTGACCATCTCCCAACGGCAAGTCACGTCAAGGTAATCGGGCCTTTTCCCCATTTGCCCACCTGAAAAGAAGAGCAAAAAGCATCACGGATCTGAGCAAATACAACAAAAATTGACGAAAACAAGAAATATCATACCCAAAACGGGTTTTGATTTATTAATATACTCGGCCGAGTCAACCAAAGCCCCCTTTTTACTGGCAAGAGTGGTTAAGGTAACAATGGCTTCATCCTCGGAGTCAAAACGCTGCGAAGGGGCGGGTAAGAAATCCTTGGAATGAAACTTATGATGACTTTCACCCCAGTATAGAGGAAAGCGCTCTTCAATGCCCCCGGATGGGCTTCTCTGAAGAAACCAAGGTACCTCCCCGGCTTTGGCAACTACTTTTAAAAAAGAAGTTTTAAACCCTTTCCACGAATCAGTGAACGGCTTTAAAAATTTACGTCCGTGACAAGCGCGAAGAGACGTCCATCCATACCACATCTTCTCTCCTCCACCGTCATATTGGTCTCTAAAGGTGAAAAGAAGCTACAAAACACATGTACGGAACACTTGAGTTCGTGTTTCGTGCAATAATTTTCAAAAGCTAAGGCAAAGGCCCATCCGTTCGGGTGTAGTTGCGAAGGAGCCGTGCGTGCGTGGTGGAGTAGGCACATTTGAAAGTCGGAAAATGGAAAAGAAAGGCCGAGTCGGGTAATCACATCCCGATAAAAATAAAAGAAATGGCCGCCCTTATCAGATAACCGACTTGAAGCCACTGATTCGTTCACTGAAGGCAAAACTACATTGTACCCCGGGCCACCTTGGATGATTCGGTCAAGCTCTTTCGCGGGCATTCTATTCCGCACTCCGGTTACAGCACTGCTAATGACGTATTCCTTAGCCGACGTCATCCGAGAAGACCCTGAAGGGGCAGATTCTTCGGTCTCGGATTGATGAGACGGGTGAGAGGGGGAAGACATCTAATACCTATAATAAACAAAAAGCAAAGGGAAGAATCAGAATCATGAAGTATACGACATAACGGATTGTGAAGACTAGTATCGTAAAACAAAGGAACGGGAGGAATCTGGGAAGCAACAGCCAAAGTCGTCTGAGGTCTGAGGAGATAGCGACATCTGTCCATTAATAAATCAGCGTCTCTATCTCGGAATACGATTGGCGGATTATCAACCACGGACGTCGAAGAAGACATTGCCAAAGACAAAGCCGGTGTACTTGCGGCAGACAAAATCGGTGATGGGAAATCTCGGATATCTCTAATTCTCCCACCTCCCCAAGAAGAACCACCTCCCCGAGAAGAGCCACCCCCGAGTGGGGCCAAGTAATCTTGCCATCCTTTCTTCTTCGCAGGAAGAAGGGACCATAGCCACTTTGTTTGGCCGTGCACAGGGTGTTTTTAAGAATTTCCCTATCTTCCTCCGGGATAGGTCTACCATACATGTCTACTAGCATCTCAGGATCGGGATCCATCTTTATAAACCACAAGAGATTATAGGCAAACAACCTTATATACGCTAAACTCAGAACACCCCGAAAACCCAGAACACCCAGAACACTCAGAAACCCAGAAAAGTGATGAATAGAGAAATCACCACCGACTTCCGTGACCGATCAAAAACGTACCTAGAATTAGAACAAATGGAAATGATGAGCCAAATGCCAAGAGAAAGGGGAAAGAGCCCACCTCCCAAGGAGAAAGAGCAGCATAACGGCCGTAAGCCGGAGTCCTGGGGTCGTGGCGGAGAAAGCAGAGCAAGAGGGAGCAAACCTGAAGGAAGATTCGACAAGTACACGCTGTTGAGGGTGTCAGAGGCGGAAATTTGGAAAGAAGTGTCGGCAACCGAAATGAAGAAGGTTGAACGACCCCGGCCAATCCGAAGAGATGCCACTCTGGATAAGTCCCGAAACTGTGAATTTCATGATCATCACGGTCACACGACGGATAGTTGTTGGGACTTACGAGACACCATAGAAAAGTTTGTCCATGAAGGAAAGCTCCGTCGGTTCGTCATCCAATCGCAGGGACGGCAAAAAAAAAGCGCCAAGGGGGCCGGAGCAAGAGCCCGCCCCCTGAAAAGAAAAGACGAGATCAAAGGAGGAAAGATCCAGACAGTGGAGATGAGTTCCCCGATTCTAAGTATGATTGCAATGGGATTAGTGAAGGCTTCGGAGGCGGGGGGACTCAGCAAGCTAGCGGAGGAAGTATCTGAGGGAGATCCTCTCAATCCGAGGCCACCCAAACTTCAAGAAGGACGCTGCCAAACCCAAGCCCCCGGTCCTGTGTTTTACCCAGGAGGACTTAGAAGATGTGCCCCCGGGTCACCACGACGGATTGGTTATCACGGGACTAGTAGTCAACTATTCTGTAAAGAAGATTTTCGTCGATAATGGGAGTGCAGTGGACATCATCCCGTGGGACGCGTTCAAACGAATGCATTTTGACCCCGAAGATTTGAAACCGTGCAAGACGACATTGACCGGGTTCAATGGCCGAGATACTAGCCCCAAAGGTTATATCGATTTGAAGTTTACATTGGGGACAAAGGAAGCCTTCAAATCTAAGTGAGTCAGATTCATTGTAGCCGATTTTCCCTCCCAATATAACATAATCCTCGGATGCCCTACAATCCACGATTGGGACATGTTGGTATCCTCAAAACACCAAAGACTGAAGTTAGTTAATAAAAGGAACCAGATCGTCTCAGTCAAGGGTGACCAAAAGGATTCCCGGCAGTGTTACTACGACACGGTCAAGGAAAGTAAGGCCAATCCAACCCCCCGGAAGGGAAAGAGCAAAGCGTCTAAGAGGGAGGAAGCAGGAAAGTCGGTTAGCGTCATGGAGCTGGATTTGAGAAAGGAGGAAAAGTTGCAAAGAACAGAGCCGAACGGGGAGTTAAAGGATTTTGTCCTTGGAGCAAATCCGGAGCAAATTACCAAAATTGGTAGGGATTTATCTCCGAAAGTCCGCGCGGAGCTCGAGGCCTGCTTGAGGAACAATAAAGACATCTTCGCCTGGCAACCATCTGAAATCCCGGGGGTAGATCCTAGCGTATGCTGCCATAGGCTGGCAATCGGCCCGGAGTCAACCCCGGTCGCCTAGAAAAAGCGGAAACTCGGGGCAGACAGAAAAAGGGCCTTGGAGGCGCATATTGATGAACTACTGGAAGCCGACTTCATACGAGAGGTTCAGTACACTACCTGGCTATCGAACGTAATAATGGTGAAAAAACCCAATGGCAAATGGCGTGTTTGCGTTGACTACAAAAACCTCAACAAAGGTCTGTCCGAAGGACTCTTTCCCCATGCCGAGCATAGACTAGCTGGTAGATAGTTCATCTGGGTTCAAGATGCTCTCCTTTATGGATGCGTACTCAGGGTATAACCAGATTCCCATGCATAAGGAGGATCAAGAGAAGACAACGTTCATCACAGAAAAAGCCAATTACTGCTATAATGTCATGCCTTTTAGGCTGAAGAATGCAGGGGCCACGTACCAGAGAATGATGAACCGAGTATTCAAAGACCAGTTGGGCAAAAATGTCGAGGTCTATATTGACGATATGATAGTCAAATATTCCTAGGGGGAAAACCATGTTCAAGACTTACAACAAATGTTCGACAAACGAAGAGAACATCGATTACGTCTCAACTCGGCTAAATGTGCCTTTGGGGTACCGGCGAGGAAATTCTTGGGCTTCCTGCTCACCCATAGGGGAATCGAGGCCAACCCAAATAAATGTCAGGCCGTCTTGGACATGCAACCACCGAGGAATAAAAAGGAGGTTCAGCAGCTGAGGGGAAGATTGGCGGCTTTAACCAGGTTTTTTCCAAGATCAGCCGAAAACTCCCTTCCCTTCTTCAAGTTATTGAAGAAGGAGACGTCGGGAGAATGGAACGCCGATTGTCAGAAAGCGTTTGCAAAGATCAAACAATATTTATCCGCTCCACCGGTTTTATCCTGTCCAGAGCCCGGAGCAAGCTTGATTTTGTACTTAGTCGTGGGAGAGGAGGCCATTAGTGCCGCGTTGGTTAACGAGGGAAAGGATGGTCAGACTCCGGTGTATTTTGTAAGCCGAGCTTTGTAGGGATCCGAGTTAAGGTACCAGAAACTGGATAAAATGGTTTTTGCTCTACTCATGGCTGCAAGGCAACTACGCCCATACTTCCAGAGTAATACCGTGGTAGTGCGCACCAACCAACCAATCCGGCAGATTCTCCACAAGCCAGACTTGGCGGGTCGAATGGCCAGCTGGGCCATAGAGTTATCCGAGTTTGATATAATTTACGAAGCCCGACACGCCATAAAATCACAAGCTTTAGCCGACTTTGTAATGGAGCTAACCCCCGTGGAAAACTCACAAAGGCGACATGGCTTGGAGATTGTTTGTCGATGGATCGTCGAACGGTCAATTATCATCGAAGGTGACATGGCTTCCATTTTGAGATTGTTTGTCGATGGATCGTCGAATGGGGCCAGAGAGTACACGTATTCACCGATTCTTAATTGGTCGATTTATCATCGAGAAAGGCCCGTTAATGGTCAAATACCTAGGAAAGGTCAAAGAGTTGATGGCCTCGACAATGTAACACACATCTCCTCCATTTTGATTTCCCAACCTCGAATAATCAGGCACCACATGAGCGCCCGAGGATAGTAAGCACTACCATGATAGACGCACTTTCATTCCCCACCGATGAAATGCCTCACCGGCCAAGGCCGACTATGAGGGCACGATATTTCGGCCCACTATGCCGGAAGACGCCAAAGATCATGTGCGCGCATGCATCATCCGTCGAAGCATGCTAACATCATACACACTCCCCATCCGAGCATCCCGGATCTCGGCTCCATGGCCGTTTTACAAATGGGGTATGGATCTGCGGGCCCATTCAAAAGGGCCCCGAACGGTTCGCCGGCTCGTTGTGGCTGTGGATTACTTTACCAAATGGATAGAAGCAGAACCGTTGGCACCGATCACTTCGGCGCGGGTGCAAAAGTTTCTCAACCGGAATGTGATATCTCGATTCGGGATTCCGGCCGAGATTGTAACGGACAACGGGACCCAGTTCGCCGATGAGGGTTTCCAGGAAATGGTGGCCGAGCTCCATATCGTGCAGGATTTTGCCTCTGTTGAGCACCCACAATCCAATGGGCAAGCCGAGGCGGCTAACAAGGTCATCTTGGACGAGCTGAAGAAGAGAATGGAGGATACCGATTCAAGTTGGGTGGATCAATTATATCCTATTCTGTGGGGACATCGACCACCGTTTAGTCGGTGACCCATGAAACCCTGTTTAGATTAACCTATGGTTGCAAGGCAATGATCCCTGTCGAGATCGGTGAACCATCAAGGAGGAGAATCGAGGCTCTACGTGAAGAGGATGAGAACAAACGATCAATCGCAGTGGAATTGGATCTGGTGGATGAAGTCAGAATCAAGGCGCACACCAGAGAGTTGGCCGCCAAGCGACTCATTACCAATCGATATAACCGGAAGGTCATACCCCGATCCTTTGCCAAAGGAGATCTAGTCCTTCGCTGGGCCGACATAGGTAACAAGAACGCCAGCCAGGGTAAACTCGCTGCAAACTGGGAAGGACCATACCGTGTGACGGAAAACTTGGGCAAAGGGGCGTACAAGATGGAAACACTAAAGAAGAAAGCTGTGAAGCGAACATGGAATGCATACAAGCTTAAGACCTACTATAGTTGATAAGTCTTTTGTAATGCTTGTTTAGATGTTTCTCATACGGAAAGTGATGTAATAATGGCTATAAAGCCAATCTTTTAATGAATTTCGGGTCTAGAAACCCGTTTTCAGAAATCACAAGCCTGAATGGCCGAAAACATGTAGGAAACCGAGGTATATAAACCCGTTTCCAAAGACCATGTTACAATTAAAATATGTAAGAAACCGAGGTATATAAACTCGTTTCCAATAAACCCGTTTCCAAAGACCATGTTCCAATTAAAACATGTAGGAAACCGAGGTATATAAACCCGTTTCCAAAAGTCATGTTCCAATTAAAACATGTAGGAAACCGAGGTATATAAACCCGTTTCCAAAGACCATGTTCCAATTAAAACATGTAGGAAACCAAGGTATATGAACCCGTTCCAATTAAAACATGTAGGAAACCAAGGTATATGAACCTGTTTCCAAAGACCATGCTCCAATTAAAACATGTAGGAAACCGAGGTATATGAACCCGTTTCCAAAGACCATGCTCCAATTAAAACATGTAGGAAACCAAGGTATATGAACCCGTTTCCAAAGACCATGTTCCAATTAGAACATGTAGGAAACCGAGGTATATAAACCCGTTTCCAAAGACCATGTAGGAAACCGAGGTATATGAACCCATTTCCAAAGACCATGTTCCAATTAAAACATGTAGGAAGCTGTGGTATATAAGCCCGGTTCCAAAGACCATGTTCCAATTAAAACATGGAGGAAACCGAGGTATATAAACCCGTTTCCAAAGACCATGTTCCAATTAAAACATGCAGGAATCCGAGGTACCCTAACCCGGTTTCGTAGACCATGTTCAAATCAAAACATGTAGAATCTGAGGTACGTAAACCCGTCTCCAAAAATCATGTCCAAAGCGAGCGTAAGATTTCGAGATATTTAAACCTGGTTTTAAAAGTCATAATTGACACCAGAGCATAAATGAAATCATGATCAAAGATCTTGTTTTCTGACTACACGCATGCCTTAAGTCAATTTATGGTGCTCTCACAATTTTGGAAAGTCGTGTTCAAAATTACGTCGAGTGAATCCTTACTGCGGACTACATGAGTCAATATTTCAATACCAAGCAATAATTAAACAACGTAGTTGCAGGTACTTAGGATAAGCGAGAGTTCAGTAAGGCTAGCAGAAATGCATTAAAGTAAAGTGTTGTCATTGATAAAGAGTACTACAAGAGTCAAGTAAGTTGATTTACAAAAGTTCAAAGCCGAGACAGAACCATGGCAACAAAAGGGAACCCTCAAAAGATAGAGCACTATGAGGCAACAGAGGGCTATCTTACAGCTTAGGCTGGGAAAAAGGAGGTGGACCTTGTCCTTCCTCCTCTTCATCTTTGTCTTCGTCGGGAGGAACCAACTGTCCTTTCTTGCCAACATAAGATTAGAAATTCAGGCCGGACAAGTTGAGATCCGTACTAGGGGTTCAGGGCGCGAATCTGCGCCACGGCATTATTGAAGGAATGCACGGTGTCTACATATTCGGTAAGATCTGACCTGGCCTGAGCAAGTTCACTTTCTTTGGCCTCAACCAGCGCCTTATAGTGATCACCGTCAAACTGCGCCTTCTCCACAGCCGCGACACTGTTAGAATGAAGATCCTCCAGACGTTTGATATCCAATTCGGCCATGGCCAATTTCTCCTCCGCCTTACCAAGGTCGGTCCTGGAGGCCTTCAACTCCCCTGTCATAGTCTCCTCCTTGGCCTTGAGGGATTGTAATTCCTCTTGCTGTTGTTCACTAATGACTTAAAGGGACTGGAAGTCCTTCTGAAGCTGCGAGTGTAAGGCGGATAGGTTGTTCAGATCAACAGCAGCTCGAGCCCTCTCCTCGGCGACTTTGGTCACCTCGGTGCCTTGCTTCAGGGTTGCATTCTCTTTCTTTAATGCAAGTAACTGAGTGTAAGCTAGGCCGAATTTCACCTTGAGGAGAGCATAGGCTCGGATTAGTGAGATGGTCCTGTAGCTTTCCAATTCCATCACGGACAACTTCTTCCTAGCAATGTCACTCAGCTCCGAGGCATCATGCAAGTAGGCAGGAGGGCGGGTCATGTCTAATACTTCCTGTGTTAATCCTTTCTCCCACGGGATGCCCTCAGGAAGATTGGCCACCATGAGTTGATCCAAGGAGCCGGTCTGGACCGAGGTTGTTCATGCAGGAGAAGACCCGGATGGATTAGGCGAACCTTCTAGGGTCGGCATAGCATGAAGTTCTATGCTCGGAGCAGCTTGCTCCGTCATGACTTGCTTGCCTTTGACCTTTTTGCGGGCGGCATCGTCGTGGGCATCTGGGGGGGCGGAGCGTTTTTGAGAAGCATTCCCTGTTGAGGGAACTTGGGGATCGCCGGCCGGGTTGGGAGGAGCATCCCCGACATTCCCATAGCGGTTCTTGAATACATTCATGTACCCCGGTCTTCCCATAGCTCGGCCTGCGAAATAACGAGAGATGTCAGTACAGAAGCAAATACAAAGAGGAAATCAACATGCATAGTCAATGTCCTACTGCTTAACGGGCGCCGCCTAATTAGGGGCGTGACTATAAGTTCGGCAGGGTCCATAGGATCCCGTAGAGAGCCTGCAAGTTTCACAAGTTCCACCAAGGTGTCTTCCTTGTCAGCAGAAAAACTTATGGCCTGGGGAATATAGTCTTCAGTCCTAAGAGTATGATGATGTACAGACCAGTATAGAGGAAACCTCTCTTCGGTCTCCCTAGTGTCCGTTCTTCACACAAACCAAGGTGCCTGACCAGGAAGGGCTTCCACCTTTATAAAAGATGACTTGAAGTTTTTCCACGATTCACGAAAGGGCTTGAAAAGTTTCCGGTCGCTGATACTTCGAAGAGTCGTCCAACCAAACCATTTCGTTGAAGCCGTGGTCTTGACGTTTGTTTCTAACGGAGAAAAGAAAGACATGAAAGTCGGAACGCTGCAGACAGCAAATGCCCAGCCATGGGATGCAGTTGTGAGGGAGCGAGGTGGAAATGACTCAACAGTTGGATTTGAAAGTCGGTAAAGGGAAATTTGACTCCTAGGAGGGTGATAACATCCTGGTAGAGGAAAAAGAAATGTGGATCCTTTTCCTGAGGCCGGCAGGAATCTACTGATTTGCTCTTTAGCGGCAATCGAATGGTGTATCCCTCCCCGTCCCCAACCCCGAGTTGGACAAGATCGTTGACGGTTAAAGAGCTCTTTACTTGCGTAACGCAACTACTCACGGGAGGAGTCAAGTCGGATGGGACTTGGGAAGAAGCAGAAGCGCTGGACTCATCAGTCGGGGATTGCCCGGGTTGGCGTGAAGAGGCCATGGATACCTAAGAATAAAATAAAAAGGTAACGGTTAGAGAACGATATATACCTGGCGTAGTAGAGCTATCCTGATGTCCGGGCAAAGACATTCGATCGGGGTAGTAGGGTCCGGGGCTAGCCGGAGTAGGTAGAGGGGTTATGTTGCATCGACATCTATCTAACAGTAAGTCGGCATCTCGATCCCGTCCTACTCGAGCTAATTCGATACTTTTGTGGCAGCACTCGTCGCAAGGTGTGGGACCCGGGGTTTGTAAATTGGGGCTAGGAAGGTCTTTGTCAAGAATGGGACTTGGAACTACGGCGGGAGTCGAGGGAGGAACGATAAGTAACTTGTTGGGCGACAATGTTTTTTCTCCTTCGGAAGACAACTCCCAGAAGGAAACCCTCTCGGGTCTAACAACTTTTGGCAAAGAAGGGCCACTATCGGTGCCTAAGGAAATATCCTAGGACTCAGTCCCTGGTTGCCGGGGAGCAGAGAATCTTTGGGTTTGAGAGCATACGGAAAGGCTCGGGCCATTCTGAACACCTAGAACAGGAATAGAAGCTAAGAACCCACCCAACAGAACCTAGAAGCATAGCAAATCCCAAAAACGCGATAAAAACCCAAAACGCAGCAACTACCAGGAATGCACCTAGAGAAACCAGAAGCATGCTATAAACCACAAAACGAAGTGCGCGAGTAAGCAAATAAAAGAGTAGACGGTAGTACCTGTTGAAGGGAGAAAATGCGCAAGGGTTATCAAGGAAAGACGATAGCTTGGGCGCAAAGCAAGTTCCTCAGGCAGAAGGAATAGTCGAAAATGACAAGTAAGACTGACAACTCTTAAAAAGAAATTTATATAGACGTTGGGAATTTGAAAGGCCAGGGGTCGCGACGTCGTTGCATTCCTCTAATGAAGTGAGAAACCCTAGGATAAGTGGAGGTTCAAGAGAACGTTTCAGGGGAAACGACGTGAGCATTAAATGCGCACGGAAACCAAAGGCTGCAGTAGCAGCCAATCCGCAAAGGCGACGGTTGGGCACTGGAAGTATGTCAGGACACGTGGCCGGTAGATCTGACCTTATAAAAAATGTTTGCTCCAATTCAACCCAGATTGGGGGGTGGTTTTGCTCTAATTCAACCCGGATTGGGGGAGAGTTTATTTTAACTCAACCCGGATTGGGGGCAGTTTGTTTTCATTCAACCTGGAGTGAGGAAAAATGTTGCTTTAGCTCAACCCAAGTTGAGGCTCAGTTTGCTCCAATTAAACCCGGATTAAAAAGCAGTTTGTGCAAACCCAACCCAAGTTGAGGGCGGTCAGCTTTGGTTCAACCCGGATTGGGTGGCAACTCGGTTAGTAATAACTCAAATTAAAGATCGTGCTTAATAAGGTTTAAACTTATGGCGAGCCGAAGCCAAAGAAAATGTCTGGGGTTCAAAATTGCATAATTAATAAAAAAAGTCGAACAACAAGATGCCAGCAGACAAATGATTTTCCATTAGTAAATGAATGTTTTACATAACGTTCTTACAGGAAAATAAACTGAGGACTACACAAGGGCAAAATACAACCAAGTATGGTTTCACTACTTCCTAAAGGGGTTTTCCCAAGTTGTCAGAGTCGGGACATCCAAATTCATCAATTGATTTCACGTCGTGGGAATCAAAGCGGCAACTTCATGTCCCGTTGAAATACTCTGCCGTTGTTGTCTTTGGCAATCCCCGTTGGAAGATGTGGATGAAGTAGGCCATGTGGCACGTTCGAGCGGTGTTTGTTTTTTCTTCTTTGCTTTTCGAACCCTCATCTGCAAGCACTTTAAAAGGAAAGGCAAAGGACCAAGGTTTGATTTTCCTGGCATCCATAACTCCTTGTACCCATCATTGGCAAAACTAATGAGGTAGACGCGAAGTTTGAAAAGTGTGGAATGAGACAAGTAGGCCATTGGGAGCATCAAGGGTAATTAATCCCCTTTAAATTAGGGTAATTAATACCCTTTTGATTCCAATGTTCAAGATCCGAGCTCTCTCGTTGATACCTTCCCTATAGATATCATCGAGTCAGTGCCTCCTCTTTGACACTCGATCATTGAAAGACCCGTTGATCCGATATTAATCATTCCTAGCTCATTGAAGCTAGACATCCGTGTTCTACTACATAACATACTCCAAGAGTAAAAACTCAAAGCAAAAGTAAATAAATGGTAAGATTATACATTTATATGAAAAATTTAATGATGCCACTTATAAAGAAAAAAAAAACATTCTCTCCACCATATAAATATGAGTATTATATAAAGGCCATAATAGATAAGGTATGCTTTTTTAAGTTATGTTATCTTTTTTAAAAATTATAATCAATAATTTTTTTAAAAAAAAGAGTAAAAACTCAAAGCAAAAGATACAAAGAAAAATTTAATGCGTGGTTTTTTAAAGGCCATAATAGATAAGGACCAATATAGAGATGCTATCATCCAAAAAAACAAAAAGATAAAAAAAGTTAAGGTCTATGTTCACATAATACTGTTCAAATTCGAGTAGATTTTTACAATCGTCAAGAGGCTCTCTTAAATACATACGCTCATCCATATCATCAAAAGCGAATGAAGTGAGCTAATATAAGAGTTAGTTAGGGGTTTTATTTTGGTTCTAAATGTAAGATTTTATCCACTTATTTTCTTGAATTTATAAATATTTTCATCAAACAATCCATATTGATAGCGCACACATGTTGAGAGAGACATGGAATTTTCATTAGCTAGCGAAAAAGACACAAAAGTACCACTTGAACTTCAAAATCTCAAACCAGTTTTGTTACCTACAAGAGTATAGTGTATAGGTATTAACTACATTTGTGTAACAATTAACAATTCATTTTAGTAGGAAATAACTAATTTAGGATTTTGAAGTTCAAGTAATATTTTTTTCTTTTTTCAATTTTCATTAAGGATAGTTTCAATTGCAAATATTAAATATGATATTTAATTAAAACCAGCCATTCCTTTACAAATAATTAAATTAATTAAAGTGTTTAATATTTATAAATTAGTTATCTAGATTCTGGTAGCTTTAAATTAAAACCAGCCATTCTTTTGCTGCTATTATATGAAATTACATGGCATTGTGACAAAATCGTTTTTGATTTTATAGCTTCAGTGGACAAAACATTCAAACAGAAAACTTGAAAGCCAACAAATATACGTGAACATTATTAACACAAGACACACACATATATTTTTATGTCTGTATTTTAAGAAATTTCCTTTCTCATCACGAATTACATCGATAAAGGATATATTGATCTGATCTGATCTTCTTTTTGGTATGAATCATGTGATACAAATTTTGAAGATAACAAGAGGTTAGTAGTGTGCTAGTGGCTGGAAAAAAAAGGGAAATGAAGGTATTTGATGAGAAAATAATGAGTGGTTTTCAAAAAGAAAACAGAAACAAAAAAGAAATAAATAAAAAATATTTTAAAAGGGAAAACACCTAAAAAAGATATGTCGCTTTTGTAAAAGAATTGATTGCCAGCCGGAAATCACGTGATGCGAATTGAAGTCAGGCGGAAAAGCAAGAGCTGGTGGTCGTTAGGGTTAACGACTTAACGTGAAGGAGATAAAATAAGGGAAAATCCCCTTCAGGGCCCAAGTAAACAAAATATTATCAAAAAAAGGGCAAAGAAAAGGTCACAGGCTAGAAAGGCCTTAGAGCCTTTTTGGGTATTATTTCAGAAAACGAAATTACGTTGTTGTATTGATATAGTTGTTAACGTGTACTGATATAGTTATTAACGTATACTGATTTAGTTGTTAAGATATAGTCGTTAACGTGTACTGATTTAGTTGTTAATGTTGTACTGATATAGTAGTTAACGTTTTCTGAAATAATACCTAAAAAGGATCTAGGACCTTTTCTGACATGTGATTTTTTTTAAACCTTTTTTTGACAATATCTTTATTACTTGGACCTTGAGATGAATTTTCCCATAAAACTACGTGGGGGGTTTTTTTTTTTTTTAAAAAAAAAGAAAAGAAAAGAAATAAATGAACCATTTTGCTATATAACGAAAGAGACCGATGGGCAATGTTTAAAGAAATAGAGCAAAGAACAGGAAAAGAAAAAAGGAAAAAAAGAAAAGAAAAGAAATATAGCCAGATGGGAAAAACTTGGGAGAAAGATGTATAACATTGAGATATAAGAATCTCAAAATATTCGGTAAAATGATTTAATTTCTATAAAAATTTTAGGGATTATATTATTTTTCTTGCAAGATAATCCAGTACTAGTTGTCCTTAAAGAAATTAGTTGGCCTTGTTGTCAGTTAAAAAGTTAAGTTGCTACTTGCTATATATGCCATTGTTGTTAATTTTATTTTACCCCTTTTTAGATTTCAAATGAATTATAAGAAGGAAACATAAGGTAAAATCCCTCGATAAAAAGTTTATTGATGTTGGCAACAAAAAAATAATTTTTTTTTAAAAAAACTTTATTGGTGGGAGTGACTTAAATCAAAGTTTGGTACTTTGTACCTTTAAAATTTGCATAGCACCAATACTCTATGTATAAAAAAGTTATCAACTAATTCTTATGAATAAAATATTTAATGTGATTTTTTTTTCCAAATGTTTTATAACAAATTAATTCAAAATTGAGGTAAATTATAATCAAGCACCTGATAATTAATTTTCCATATTTAAATTCTATAAATTCATTTTAAGCACTCTCGATCCTATTCAAAAATTTTAAATTGATAATTCTAAAAAGGGACAAAACTATTCTTGAGGTACCTGTAATTTTCTTTAATTTTTGATTTGGCACATTCTTTTTATTAAATACTACTATTTTAATTTTACTCTTTTAGCACCGTTAGTTAGCCCGTTGTAACTTTGTTATGTTAGAATTGTTAGTCCATGTATAGAACTTAATTTTGTTAACAGAGTAAAACTAAAGGATTTAATAAGGAGAGAAAAACACACAGATGCCAAATTCAAGATTAATTATAATTTACCTTTGCATACTTCTGGTATATATGTTCCAGTGAGTAATTTCCAGGCTATGAAATCACGTGATATAGTGCATATATCCAATCTAATCACCGGTCCTAACGTGAAACCCAGACAAAAAAGCTTCTTCCCTTCTTTTCCTTTTTTCTCTTTTCATTCCCAAACCAACTATCAACATCACATGAACTCCATTATTATTCTTAACATGTCCTCAAACCGGAACCTTGTATATATAAGAAGCGTAACATGTACATTATATCAGGTGTACAGTACTGTACTGAACATCAGTATTAAGAGATGAGAAAGATGATTCTGGTTTTGGGTTTGGTTTTGAGTACGTGGGTTTGGCTAAGTGAGAGAGGGTTGTCACAGATTACTACACCACAACAGCAAGTTCCATGTTTCTTCATATTTGGAGATTCTCTGGTTGACAATGGTAATAACAATGGAATTCTCACTCTTGCTAGGGCTAATTATCGTCCTTATGGCGTTGATTTCCCTCTTGGTCCCACTGGTCGCTTCACCAATGGTCGAACCTTTGTTGACGCCTTAGGTACGTTGCTTATAGTTTTTCCGCTTCATTGGGTCTCATTTGTTATGAGTAATCGTTTTGATTAGCCAAAAGTATACTTTCAATCTTTTAATTTTATAAAATATATCTTCAGTCATCTAATATAATCCTAGTATCCTACCACTGTTTATATAAAATAATGATTTTTTTTTTAATAGTAATAACAATTATTTTTAAAATTAAACTTACTATGTTAGTTTTGAGAATGTACGTTTTAACATTTCAATGTCAGCAAATTTTTTGTTAACGGAATTATAGTTAAAATTAATGGACTAAGATAAAACATTGTATATGAACTTAAGAACTATATTTTCAGACTAAAAAGAACTATAATTTAACTGTCTGCAATTAGTTTCGACAGTACAGATATCATATTAAGGGTGACTTTATAATGTTAATTTTTTTTAAAGAGCACTAATTCCATATCCCTATTTTTTTTTTCTACATATATATACAATTTTTATTTAACAAAATTCACTTTTTAAAAATTCTTTTTTCTTTATGTACTTGAATGGTACAGCTCAGCTTATGGGATTTCCAAATTACATTCCACCATACTCAAGAACAAGGGGACCTCAACTATTAAGAGGAGCTAATTATGCTTCTGGAGCATCTGGCATCAGAGATGAAACTGGCTCCAATCTGGTACATACATACATACATGCTTATGCTCATATTTAATTAATTAATATTGATCTCACTTCATTTTTATTATATATTTATCCTATAGTATGTAGCTTTATATTCTCACTTATTCTAAATGTAGTTGGTCTGATACATTTTTATTACGAATAACCATTTTAACTAATTTTCTTAATATTTATGAATTAGTTATGTAGCTCTTACATTTAAGATCAAAGGAAGTAACACAATGCATAGGCCTAGGGAAGCATGTCGAATAATATTAATGATATGTGTGTCTGTCTATATTTGCAGGGTGCTCACACGTCAATGAATGGGCAAATGGCAAATTTTGCCAACACAGTGGGACAGTTTGGTAGGTTTTTCAGGGGAGACAATGCTTCAATGAATAGCTATCTAAGCAAATGCATATTCTATTCTGGGATGGGAAGCAACGATTATCTTAACAACTATTTCATGCCTGAGTTCTATACAACCAGTTCTGATTATACTGCCAGAGCTTTTGCCAATCTCCTCCTTCAAGATTACTCTCGCCAGCTAACTGTAAGTACTCATTTTTAGCCGGCTAAATTGTACATGACTCCCTGAACTTTGGACCATGTACAGATAACCTCCCTAACCTTTGAAACTTTACAATTAGCGCACTAAACTCCCGTGCATATAACTCCCATGCGATGAATTTTCTACATCACTTATCTGCTGACATCTTAATGTTTAGGGGGTTATCTATATATCAATAAATGTTTGAGAGGGTTATATGCTCACATAAACAAACTTTTAAGGGGATATTTAGAGTTATCTGCACAGATTTGAAAGCTCAGGGAGGATGATGGAAAGTCTAGGAGAGTTTTGTATGATATAATTTATTCTTTTTACCCTGATCATTCATTTTTGACTTGCCAAATCATCTGCTGCATTAAGTAAAATATGTCATTTTGAAGATCGGATTAGATGATGCCACATGACCATATATATTGAGACTCATGAGTCTTATAATGTGTCATTTTTAGTCTAGTTCATTTTGACATGGTGTCTGCTTTCTCATTACCTCATATGCATTAACCCTAATTTTGGATAGAGAGAAAAATAGGGGGGAAAGAATACTAGCTAGGAGGCAAAAGTCAAAATCATAGTAGTTTTTTTTTTACCATTTTTTGAAGTTTTTATTCCTAGTATTCCCCCCTCCTATTTTCCCCTCACTTTTCTCCCCCATCAAAACATAGCCTAAGTGAAATGTGTCATATTGAAAACTAGGTTAGTTGATGCCGTGTAATGATATCTGTTGGGGGCCTTGTATATAAACGAGTTTAACACTATATCTTAGCCCAAAACCTTAAGATTTTTAACACTATAGAACAAATCAAAATGAATGGCAGAAATAGTTTCAGCAATTAGAGATGCAATCTAAACATAAAAACTGCATTAGGTTGGATCAAAATCATGTATAGTCAATGTTTTAAAACTTGGACCAGACGTGAAACCAGAAAAAGGTCAGCGGATCTTGGTTCGACTAGTTAGATTGTGAGGCGATTAGTTATTTGTGGTGTTGATTTGGATTTGTGTTCAGCAATTGTATTCACTGGGAGCTCGCAAGGTGATAGTGACAGCTGTAGGGCAGATAGGGTGTATTCCATATCAGCTTGCTCGTTTCAACAGAAACAACACCCGAGGCCGATGCAACGACAAGATCAACAGCGTCATCTCCTTCTTCAATTCTGGTCTTCGCAGATTGGTTCAAACTTTCAATAATGGCCTACTTCCTGGTTCCAAGTTTGTGTTCTTGGATTTCTATCAAACCAGTCAACATTTGTATCTCAATGGATCATCATATGGTATAACTCACTCTCTGTGTGCCCCCCACCCCCCACCCCTCACCAAAAAAAAACTCCAACTTGTCATTTTTTTTTACTCTTGGTTACATTATTTACATTAGTGTACTCGTAATGTGCTTTAAAGAATGACGTTTGAAATTTATCGACACTTTGATCAATGGGTAGTTGTTAATATGATATGACATGTATATAGTTGTGAATGTCAAAAGGTAGTTGTGAATGAATCAATAATTTTCTTATTATAGGAATTTACTTTTGTGAATATAGAAAGCTTAAATTACATTCAATCAATTATCAAAGCAAGTGGATTTGGTCTACATCAATCATTTTGTTGAACTTGTTTAATTTGCTTTTGATACTCAAGATATAATTATTATTTTTAATCTAAACAGTTTCCATAAAATGAGTTCGGATGAAAATTAACTTGAAAAAAGAAATAGTAATAATTTAACTAAAATATTGTAAGAAAATAAAATTGAATATTGCATGTAATAGGGTTACTAAGTGGTGCAAATTAAATACTGATTGATTAGAGTTTCTAATGCCCTCCCTCCGGGACTATTCTTAGAAATAAACTTATTCCTATTTATAATATACCAATAATTTGTTTGAAATTTTTAGTATCATTTTTCATTTTCCCTAATTAATTATTAGTCAGTCTCATTGCGTTAGTTATCCTATCCTAATTCATGCTCTCTGTCACTCACTCCCTCCCATATATAAGGGTGGTTTTCGAAAGCAAGTTGTATATATTTTACATATTTATTGCCTTTAACAAAATTTAACCAAATTTTTTATATTCATAATTTGGTTATTTGAACCTTATAGAGGGAATAATTAATTAATAATATGCAGGATTTGAAGTGGTAGACAAGGGATGCTGTGGAGTGGGGAGAAACAACGGACAAATAACATGCCTTCCCATGCAACAACCTTGTGAAGATAGAGCCAAATACTTGTTCTGGGACGCATTCCATCCTACTGAGGTCGCCAACATTTTACTTGCTAAGCTTTCTTACACTTCTCAATCTTACACTTATCCCATTAACATTCAACAATTGGTCATGTTGTAATTGATGATTAATATTGTTGTGTCTCAAGTTTATGTAGTTGCAATTCTCTCATGTCTTTAATTTCAATTACTATTGTATGCTTCATTCTCGTTCAAGAATAATAATAATGATAGTAGTATATCTATTTGCTTTACCAAGCTAGCTGCGACACACACACACACACACACACACACAAGGATTATTTTCCATTAAAATAAATATTCATCATCGCATAATTGAAGATAATCCAATAATGATATCACCAACCAAATTAAATAGGTGACAGATAGCGTCATCCAAGAAATTATTTAATTTGGGGAATATAATTTAGACTATTAAATATATTTTCCCCCCAAAATATCTTTATATTTGTGAATCATTTAATTGAATATCTATTTTACACTGAAAAAATTAAACAAATAAAGAGAATAATTAGTATTTGCTTTACCAAGGTGTAGAGCTTATATCTATAACTACACCAAAGATCCAAGTATAGCCTTACAAATAATAAATTATGAATGCCGAACCGTTTGCATTGGAACACATTGGGTGGACAAAAATTGACATTTAAAGTTTTGCTTGAATTGTTTATGCCTCTTTGCCCCCAAAAGGTGTTTGTTTTCTAGGAGTTTTTAAAAAAAAAAAAAAAAAAAATCATCATCATTATCGCCGCAAGAAATTGTTCCACATGAATTTAATGTTTGTATGAATTTCTATAGAATATCTCTATACATAGATTTCATAAGAACAATTTACATGAGGTTTTCATTGTTTTAACGTACGTTGAATACTTTTTGTTAGGTATGTACATTGAATATTTTAAATAGATAATGTAAATATTTATAATCTATTATGAAATACTTCAATTTACTTATCTTTGACCAACCATTTAAACTTATTTACACTACTACAGATTCCCGCATGGATGATGCTTAATAGATAAATGTTACAACTAATAAACGTCTTGTATGTCGACGTAGAGGTTGGGCAATAATATATAATACTAAAATTTAATGGTTAAATATGTACACTGTCATGTATTGAAATGTGGAATTGTGAAACAAAAGCATAACAGTTGTAATTATTAACCGTTATTTATTTAGTAACAAAAATGATGGTTCTTATGAAACAACATACATATAACACTTGCAAAGAGATAGGTCATCATTGGTTATCTTTTATCTTTATACATATATACTTACCAAGGCATAATTAAATGTCTATTATCCTATCCAAAACTCTCAACTCATGGCTAGATACATTTATCCAAAAATATTATCATTTTCAGACTTTACAGAAAATTTGACTATAATTTTTCAAGGAACTTGAAAAAATCATAACTTCGTCAAAAAAATTCCAAATGAGGTGATCCCAGTTTCTATTTAAATCTTTGTTAGTTAGTCTACTTTAAAAGAAAAATAATTACTATAACAATTAACTTCTGAAATTGTACAAATTCACAAAACAAAACTCGCATAGATTTTCATGTCTGACTTGTAAAAATCATAACTTTCTCTATAGACCTTTGATCAACATGTTCTAGGATTTGTTTTAAAGCTTATGAGGTGTGCTAAATGTCCACCAAGTTTCATAATTAGAAGATATCGTTTGTCCTAGTTGTACCTCACAAATTCAGTGCTCCAATTGCTACATTCTGATTTTTATTTTTATTGTTATTTTTTATTTTTGAATCAATACAGAACTAAAGAATCTCAAAGAAACTTTAGAATCGACATGCAAGTGAATAAATGATAATCACAGGCTCTACTTTCTAAGTGACAGAAACTCCTCCCAAAAACACTCCACTTTGGCCTCTCAAGAACAACACCTTCTAAACTCATTGGAAGAATCAAATTCAACAAAACTTAAATCCTTCATGCTTAAACTGGGCTGACCTAAACAGGGTACATGGGAAAAGTTTATAAAATTGAAATCTAATACTGCCTTTCCCTTCATATAAGCCACTTGACCCTTGAGCATAGTTCACCATCTTAAGATTATTATCCTATAACATAACACTTTAAGACAGTGGCTATTTAACCCCTTTTTAGTTTAAAATATCTAATTCAATAACCATCCATCTTCATCCCTTTATATAAAACTTAAGTAACTCAACTATCATCTTGTTTGAACACTTGATTCTCCTTTTTTAAACTTTAATTTGGACAATTTCGTACTTAAATATGAAATTTTCCAGATTTAAAATAATTTAGATGTCCTTAAACAGAATCTAGCCATCAAATGATTGTTCAGCATCTGATTTTTACCTCCATATCAAACTTATATGACATATATCCATTAATTTTTGGATACAATAGCCTCATAAAAATTTGGACATACGGCATCGCCAAATTCCTCAAAATTCTTCCAGCGTAGCAATTATCTTAGGGAGGCTTTAAAAAACATATTCTAATAAATTACAATACTTATGCATAACTTTAGAGCACAAGTGGCATCAAAATCGTGGGTCCTTTTGTAAGTTTTTCTATAATTTCATGCTCAAACATCAAGTAAAAGAACATGAATAAGGATCTTAAGAATTTATGATTTCCACAACACTATATGTTTAAGTCAAGATGCACTAACATCTATTCATAATTACGGAATTGATACTTTACAATATGTGACTTGCAGCATGATAATTGAAACCTTTATCATTCTCTTTACCCTTCATTTCACGCTCTCTCTTAGCTTCTTGATAGAAAACTAGAGGCATCTATTATGGTCAAAGAGCGAATGGACAAGTTTCTATCCTTTAAATAATTTGTGTATCCAAAAGACATGTACATCCTATGGATATGACTGCTCCCATCAAGCAGTCAAGAAACCTCTTCCCAAAAGTCATTTACCAATAGTCATTTAGTCTCTTCATTAATTATTAAATCATATATATTTATCACAGTCATATGAGACATTTCTTACACCTTTAGCTTTCAGGCCACACATTTAAACTCACATACACTCCAACATTATACACCGACATAACCATTATACCCATTATCCTCCCTAACATTTGAACACTTCTAAATTCCTCTTAAAGTTTCAAACGGTGACACTCCTCAAACATTCAAACAGAAATTTCCAGATTCAATCTCACTTCCTCAACTCCCCTAAGTTAGTAAGCATGTGGTGAAGCTAGCTACAAGTTACAGCAACTCTTATTACAATTACTAAGCATGATTTCTATGGTTGGATAATATCATTAGTCATTTTCTCTCTCTAGCTCACCACTTTCAGAATCAATCCATCAGCAGATTTCATACCAGATGGAAGAAATGACGGTGGATTGATGTTTAGGGGACTAACCTCACTCTAACTAAAGACGTGCATGTGAGTTTCCTGCTTCCTTCCCTCCTCTTCTCTTCTCCGAAATTCTCTGGTCCCTCTCGCCTCACCCTCACACTCTCTCATTCCGTATTTCTAGTTTTGGAGCCTCTGATCGTGAAGAAATTAGAGGATAGAAGGGCTGATGGGTTTTTATCAGGTTCAATGACCATTTTGCCCTTCAGCTAATCTTTATTTACAACTTTGTACATTACTTATTGTATCGATTTCATCAAATAATTTCTAGCAATTAATCATTATTCCTCAATTAGCTTCTTTAGGCCATAAGATATTGATTCTAAAATTCCTAGGTCAAAATTTATCATCTAACTAATTTTCCTTAAATTTTCAAGAAAATAGGCCTTAAAATCCAGAAAATAGCTTTAAAACTATTTAGGCCAATTTTTCGTAACTAATCCATTCAAAGAATATCTAGACCCTCAAAATAATATTTCATAATTTTCCCCTAAATTTTCAAGGTCCAAAAATAACTTTGATAATTATTTTAAACTTTTCCTCATAATAAACTTAAGACATTTGACTTCTACTGGCTTAGTAGCCTACTCATCTCAATCTTATTCCTAAACTCCTTCTCCCAAAATTTGGGATGTTACAATTATCTCCTGTTTTGATCATGATGGTGAAGGAAATGAAATGCTAGCTGGTTACATGGATCAACTTCTCTTAAAACCAATGCTCCCATTTCCTCCCCTTCCATTTATGATTTGAAGAATGTGGGATGTTAATTAGAGGACATCAGAGGCCATATAGATTTTCCAAAAGGACCTTACCAAAAGGCCATATAGCATTTTAGAGATGATGAAGACTTTTGTCTCTGGTTGTCCACTTTATAATTGAGGTAAATTAAAAGAGTAGTGCAAGTTAATGACCTTTAACAAAGGATTTCTTACGTTTCTGCCATATTTGCAACTTTATAATTGACGTTTCTAACGGGTTTTATCCTTTAGTTGAGAAGCAACCTCCTCATTTATCTTGTTTTTTTACCAGGACCTCGTTTATATCTGAGTCTCCATGAATTCTTACGTGTCCTCTGGCTCTTCAATAGTTAGCCTCGCATGTGTCCTTGTTTGGCTTTCAATTATATTGCATCTCCTAGGCCCATTTCTTTTGGAGTCATTACGTTATTCCCCCTTTGGACATTAATAAAAATTTAGAGAACCAAGTAAAGTAATCAATACTTTGCTTGATGGTGGATGCAAACCATTGCAACATACAAAATTATTTACAACTCAAGTGAAGAGTTAAAGAAGATGAATGTAAGGTTCAAACTTCATGCTTCATCAGTGACTGTTGTGGGTAGAATTTGCAAAATGGTGATTAACTCGAAAAGCTTTATTTTCTATGCTTCTTGATAGTGATGTTCTTTTTAGGGAAAATCCTCCTCAGGGCCTAAATTGGCAAAAAATTGTCAAAAAAGGCCCAAGAAAAAGTCACTTGTCAAAAAAGGCCCAGGACCTTTTCTGGTATCATTTCATAAGCGTTAACAACTATATCAGTATCACTCTTGTCCTATTTATAAATTCACTTTGACCAAATCTCACATACCAAAAAACGTTAGTTGATACAATGATTATGGAGTAAAATTTCAACTTTACCCTCATTTATGATTGAGTATTTTTCAACTGTTTCTTCTCTCTCTATCTTCATGGGTGCAATTAATATGGGTAAAATTGTCACAATCTTATTTATTACATAAAACTGGATTTATAAATATGACCAAATTTTTTAGTCAAACTGGACTTATAAATAGGACCAGAGTGGTAGAACATTAATAACTAAATCAGTAGACGTTAACAACAATATCCTAATAACTAAATTAGTACCTGTTAATAACTATATCAGTATACGTTAACAACTAACATTTTATGAAATAATACCAGAAAAGGCCTTGGGGCCTTTTTTGATATGTAACTTTTTCTTGGGTCTTTTTTGACATTTTTTTTGTTATTTGGGCCCTAAGGTGGATTTTCCCTTCTTTTTATTTGGCTTGAGAACCAAGTAATGCATTGTTCACCTCGCAAGTGCACGAGTTTCGTAAGTAATAAAGTGATAAGTAAATTATCGTTTCCATGAGGATTTGTATAACAAATCGGTCAAACAAGAGGCTTAGTGAATTGAATCAAGTTGAGCTAGAACAAAGTTTTGATATGGAATGAGAATTTTTAAAGACTACTTCTAAACTAAAATTTGATAGAGGCAAATTATTCTTTGACTTTAAGGATAATGGAGCCTAGAATTCTTCTTCCCCCTTTGCATTTCATAAGACTTGGTTAATTTCCTCTCTAGTAGTATTTCAATACATATGTGTTAGTCTAAGGTTCAAAAACATTTGACATGCTCTCTCAAGTGAAAATCAAGTTTTTCTTATCATTAAAATGCACACTCTCTTGCTACAATTAATGAGAATCAACATTTAAGCAACAACCTTAATGTGATAGTGCAAGATTAGTAAATATATCTCTATTTTACCAACAAACCATCCATTTATCAAGTAAATTTCAAGACAAGCATGATTTTAATCAAATTCTACACCCAGATTAGCTCTCTCAAGTCAAACCCAAGTGAACAAAACATCTAAATGGAGGCCAATCACTTAGAAACATTAAGTCAAGGTTGAAATCAACACACACATATATTTATCTACCAAAAGAGAAGAATATTCAAGTATTAATCCATACAAAGGGTCAAAAAAAAATCCTAGAATGAATGATTTAGTTAATCGTTCAAATACAAAAGAGGAAGAACCAAAGTGAAAACCACAAAATCTCTCTTAGGTTGAGCACCCAAGCCTCCAAGGTTGTTCAAATCTCTCTCCCAAGCTCTTCTCTTTCGTGCTCTAATGTTTCCTTGTGCAGAGAATGTGTTTTTCGGCCCTTCCCTTTATATTAAATAGGGTTTTTCAGCTTATGAAATAAAAACGTGCAGCTGTACTTTCTGTACTTTTCACGACTGGCTACGGCCAGTTTGTTGACTTGTCGTGGCCAGTTACACATAGAGCTACTTGCTACGGCAAGTTTGTCAACTTGTCGCGGCCAATTACATAGAGAGCAAACTTCTTGAGATTGTTTACTTGCCACAGCCAGTTGGTCAACTTGTCAAGCGGTTATTGTACAGTTCCTTCTAGCTTTGCAACGCTTCACTTCCTTTATTTCTTTCCTTGTTTCCAGGTTCTTATAGAACTTAAAAACTTGTCTCCATCCTCCTACAAAAGAGGGAGGATTTATCAATTATCAATTGAATCACAAATTCTATAGGATATAACAAGAATTTTAATTTTTGCTTGATATTTTGATATTCATATTTTCTTCTATATACTTCAGTTGCTATGCATATTTTGAACCAAAAATAGGTAAAAAGAGAGAGAAAATGAGTTGGAATGTTGTCAATTTCAAGAGATAGCATACCCCTAAACTTAAATATTTGTTTGTCCTCAAGCAAAAACATGTATCTTCACTAAATTTCTTCAGTATTTGCCATTGATGCATGAATAAATTTGTCCTCATCTACTGCTCAAAAATGTTATATAAAATAGGAAACTAAATAAACATGCAAAAATGAACACTTAATAGGTTTAAAACATGCTTTTCAAGAACTTCCAAAGGTGAGTGTGTGAATGGAGTTGACATGTACTCCTTTTGCACTTGCTAAAGTTAAAAGCAACATTTCAAGTCATATAACTATATTCAAACAATCAATTCCATCATTATCTAATTTCTTCCTCTTTTCTTCTAATTCACTTCACTTAACTTAAAAATCAAAGGGACTTTTTAGCTTGTAATGAGGCCAGGCGTTAAGGTTCTCAAAAGAAAAGACAAAGGATAATCAACAAATATCTCAAGATAGATGATAACCACTCAAGGGG
Source organism: Acacia melanoxylon (assembly GCA_019022615.1). Lineage (NCBI taxonomy): Eukaryota > Viridiplantae > Streptophyta > Magnoliopsida > Fabales > Fabaceae > Acacia > Acacia melanoxylon. The sequence goes on along the minus strand of JAFJYJ010000020.1, from coordinate 7,988,142 downwards.
TTTCTTATTAAACATACTCCCCCAAACTTAAAGAAAATTGATCTTTTCCATATCAAGCCTTCTTGGACTTCTCTTTTTTTTAAAAAAAAATGTATTTTTTTTTGGGGCTTGATTTCTATACATTGTCAACCCTTTTACTTTCCACACTCTTTTTTTCCTAATCATTTTAAACTCTACACATCATATTTCACAACCCAATCAATTATCATCTATCTCAAAGCAAAGGAATCATGGTTTTTCACATTGGCTAAGGTAGGTAGATCTTAGGTCTTTCAAAAAGAATCTTTAATTGGTTTTTCAATTAGGCTCAAAATAAGGGTTCAAAAGGGAATAGAATCAATTAGGTAGGCTTGAAAGGCTCAATCACATTTTATGAAGTACCCTAATCCTTTCTTTAAATCTTATGAAATAAATCAAAAGCTTTGAAGAATTCCAAAGATTATTTTGAAATTAATAATTTGAAACAAAAGGCATATAACCTAATTTGCCACAAAGCCCTTCAACAAGAACATCCAGAATAAAGTTAACTCCAATAGTGCTTTCTTAGCTTAAAAATTCCTAAATAGCATGGTTTATCACTACAATACATCCATCAATACTCATTAAACAAAATTTCCTATCAAATATAAAAGATTAAGCAGCAATTTATATCATCGGATCATTCAAGCAACTTTGACAAATAACTTAGAATTTTAATTCATTTTTAACATTCTTCACAAACAAAAATTTAAGCATTAGAAATTGCAAACATTACAACAATTTTCTTTCAAGAACTGTTCAAAATTTTCACTGTGCACTCATCAAAGTTTCAAAAAATTTCAAATTGCAGTGAACTCAAATTGCAGCAAACCTTCACCCCAAACTTAAAACTAACAATGTACCTGATGCAACTCATATCCACAACATTTACAAACTAACAACTAGGCCCTCAGTAGACTAGCCACAACATTTTCAAAATTGCTTCCATTATTAGCTATCAGTAGCTAGGAAATTAACAATCACAACAGGCAAGTCAAAGAGAAAATTATATGAGCTACTTAAATTAGCCATCAGTAGCTAGGAAAGTCATATTCACATGCTAACAAGAATGTCAAATAGTAGTGGCCATCAGTAACCATCAAGAACCATAAGCAGATATCCACATGAAAAAGCTATCAGCAGCCTAATCCAAAACAGAGGAAGGCATCGACTGTAAATCATTATACACAGGAGGCATGCACATCAACAACAAGAAGATTGGCACTATGAAGCATAAGTATGAGCCCTGCAGTTAACCTTCACAAACCTATGAAAAAGTCTAAATAAAACAAACAAACAAAAACATAAAAAACAATAAATCACACTCAACAACTAACACAGAAAACAAAAAAGGAACTTATTGAACCTATCCTAAAAAGAAAAGAAAAGATCCCCCAAACTTATAATCGAGCTAATACCAAGCAGTTAAGCAACATTCCAAGCCTACACCTACTCCTCACTTCCTTAGAAAACTATTGACTTTCTCAAAATGACATTACAAAGATTGAAGAGGCAGATGATCAATCCATTTCATTGTGGTAGACCAAAGAAACCAAAGTATTTCAAGAGATCAAGTCAAGGGCAAGAGAAAAGCAAAAGGTCAAAGTGAAAACAAAAGTTTTTATAGTTGAAAAATCAAAACAACTTTGGTTTATTTAGATGACCAAAAGCTTTTCCCATATCAAAATCAAATGATCCAAGCAGAAATTGGTTTCAACAGATGCAATCATCAGTAATGGCATAAAACCAAATAATCCCAGTGATTTTCAAAGCCTATTGTTATATTGTTGAATAAGAATTTGGTCTTACACAATGAAATGATTGTAGTACAAGCTAAAGATGCAAAACAAAGTGATCGAGAACTAGTTCACAACTTCACAAAGTCTGGTCAAATCAAGCAACTGTATACGTAATTCTGAATTCTTTTGGATTGGGGTACAAGTTGGGTTTTCACAAATAATAAATGCATTGCCATTTACACGTCAGCATGTAAAGGCATGTTTTCATGGTTTAAAACTTAATTGCAACCTTTTCCAGTTAGAATTTGCAACCCAAGAAAAATTCAGAGTATCCTTGTTTAGAAACAGTTAACCAAGCTTAACCAATCAAGCATGTTATGAACAATATAAAAACACACCCAAAATGAACTAGCAAGTCCAAGACAAAATGTACAAAGCAACCATCAATAGTTGCCACATGCTAATCCTCACATCACATCTAAATTCAAGCCTAATTCACAACAATCCCAATAACCTCTTAGAGCAAAAAAAAAAATGTCAATACCATTAAATAGACGTAGGTAATCAATAGAACATTTCCAAACATGAGCACTTTCAAAAATATCCACTTTCATAGAGAAAATTTCATGTTTAAATCCTGTAGGTTCAACTTTAGGTTCTGCAAACTTGGGATTGTAGTAAAAGGCAGCGTCCTTAGAAACCCATAGTCTTCATTTATAACAGAATTCAAGGGAATTTCACAACTGAATTTTTCATGTTTTTGAAACATTTTTCCAAAGTGGCAGTAAGGTTCAAAAAGAAGTAACCTTCTTAGTTCTCAAGATAATAGGCAAAGAAGAAGTTGTGAAAAACCATTGAACTCTTGCTATAAATTTAGAAACCTAATCCCAGTGCAAAAATTCTTTGAAATACTTCCATATTAGCTTCAAGTTTCAGGAAGCAATATTATTTCATTTAGTTCACGTGATAACCAAGCAGATACAGAGCCATCTAGGAAATTAAAAAAATCAATTTTTTTGTTAGTCCAGAGACTATCAAAACAAGCAAGGACTACACTAATCTTCAAATTAAAATCTCAGTTCAATGAAAACAATTTTAGTATTCCTTTACTATTTCGGTTCTCAAATAACAAGCAAGCATTATCAGTCTAGAATCAAAGCTGCCCTCTAATCTATCCAAACACCACCCAAAAATAGAGAAAGGCACGAGATTTACCTCAGGAATGAAGACCAAGAATAGCCCAGAAACGCAGGTAGGCTAGATATACGAAGACAGCAAACAGGGATCAAGAATCACGGCTGTAGAAGACTGAACTAGTTTTCACGGCTGTCTCTGTTTCTTTGATAGTCGCGGCTTTAATGTTCACCTCTCTGAAGCTCCATCGGTGGTGGAGTTTGAGCTAGGGTTGTTGGCTTGGCGACGATGAACAGAGGGAAGGAAGAGGGCGACTGTGGGGGAGGAAAGGAAGAGGGTTACGGCGTGTCGAACAGGGGAGAATGCCACGGAATGATGGTGGAAGGTGACGGTGAATGGAGAGAAAGAGCGACAGAGGCAGTGAGTAAGGCGACGCGTCTGAGGAGGAGGCGAGAGCTCGCGACTGTGAAAATAGCTCCGATTGTAACACCCCAAATTTCGTAACATAAATCGTGCCGGTGACACGTGGTTTTATAAAAATTCATCAGAGATTTGAGGTGCTACAGCTTAGCGTTTTGCGGAAACGGAGAGCATGTACTAAAAATTTGAACAACAGGTTTAACAATGAGTAACTGATGTAAAATACTTAGACATATGATTATGCCTGACGTATACTGGTATATTAAAAATTTCCCGAAGGGATGTTCATGTGATACAGTAATACAAAACTTAATAATTACATTTCTTCTATGTAACTATACCCTCTTCCTCCAAGCCTTGATTAGTCTTGGAGCATAGAACCTAACTCGGTTAAATCGTCTCATTTGGCCAGGCTGGGTAGGTCTAGTGGGAGTTTCACCAAGTATTTACGGTGACTGATTGACTGAACCACATAGACGATCCTTTCTAGTTTAAGCACCAAATAATATGAAGTAACCTTATTAGATTCATGCTATAAGGTAGGTTCTGTTATCTTTCTTTCAGCGTTTACTTTGACCGGTGCCTTCTCACGGCTCCGTCTATCGGCTCCATCTACTGGTGCCTTCTCCGGTTCATGATTCTTCCCTGTCTATTAATTAAGACTGAGGTCCAATGCCCATCGGATCTCAGGTAACGGTTAACCTCATGCTTATGTAAACAGTATATGCATGGCAGATATTCACAACATTTCACAAAATATTACATTTCAATCATATCAGGCAATAACATTACACAACCCCTGTAGTATGTATGTTACCCCAGTCTGCACACTCTCCGGTGCCACGATGTACAGTCGTGTCCATAGCGCTAGGAAAACTCTAAACGGTGCTATCAAGACTATAACCTGTGTATTCATGATTTCAACATTTTCAACAAAGCGAGAATCTCAAGATAGGAACACAAAGAATCACATATAGCATACCACAAGCATAAGAGTTAAGGTTACAATACGCGTCCGTACCTTCGTTGGCGGTATAACGGAACTCTTACGGAAAAACAGAAATTTTCGACAGCGGATGAAACAGCGGCTCGACAACGGTTCAATTATCTCAGATATCCTATAAGGATAGTATTTATCAATATCTAGCAGCATAACGGGCATTTTAGGTACAAATTACCATTTTGCCCCGACTCCCTAATCGGCGTAATTTCGCCGAGCTTTGCTACTTTAACCCTATTTCTCCGGAATTTTGATATATCTCTTTTCCCAATATATTTTCAAAATAAATACCATATTTACCCCTAAACATGATATCTAGACTATTTGGGAAATTTAAAGATAAATCTAGCATTTCTGCTATATCTACTGAAAGAACTACCACAGCTTAAGACTAGGGACCGAAGAACTTACCCAGGGCTTTGCTACACTTTCTCCGGACTCCTCCTTCTCTCTAAAACTTCTCTCTATTCTTATTTTTGGTGTGAAAATATGAAGAGAGGTAGTGTGCTATTTATAGGCAAATTGTGTGCACTATTCACACTTTTTCAGATCAGTTTTCGGCCGTCGGATCTAGGGTTTTGGAAAGAATCAATCCGAGCCATCCCCTTGTGTATGCTGACCTCCCTCTCCCCAAAAGTCAAAGAAGTGATGTCATGCATGATGTCACACCTCTTGCTTTATGAGCCAGTACCGATAAAATTTCCAGTTCGGTGTTCAAATCGCGTAGTCTGGGAAAATCTTAAAAATCCGATAGCAAGGCACTGAAGTTTTATTCTTTCTCTTCAAAACTACTTGGTTTAACTAAATTTTTGACCCCGTTACGGGTATTCCGTAGTCTACTGAAGATTTTCGGATAAACGCTTGCGATTCTGGAAATAACTTCCGATTGCACCAGCTTCTGGACAAAAATTCACTGGTTTATAATATGTCCAGACCTAAGAAACCTAATCCCTGGTTTTTCATAACTATTTCATTTTCTATAGGTTCCCTTTTGTACTATCTGCCCTATTTCTTATTTATCCTGTCTCTTAAGTACGCTGTTGGTTTCAGAAATGACTTCGGAGATAAGTCACTCCGGGATAAAATTTCACTTGTTTATATTAAGTTCAGATGTTATAGACTTGATCCCTATATTTTGAGGTAGGATTTTATTTCTATCGGTTCTCATTTAGCCAATGTGTCTTTCTACCGATATATTATTATTTAATTACTTAATATCTAGATATTATTTTTGAAATAACCCTAACCCTTTTCACACTACCTTTTTACTTTTTATTTATTTATTTAATAATTTCGCCCCCCCTTTTAATTAATTTTTATTTATTTCCTAATTAATTCACTTATATCTTAATCTAAGTAATTAGCCATTAATTGCTTAATTAGTTACTTACTAATTTTTGATAATTTTATTAATTAGGATTAATTATTATCTCACAACTATTTTACTGAAATTGGTATTTTATATCATATGTAAAATATTAAAAATAATGGGGCCAAAAAGTGTCTTTAAAATACTATTAAATTTTTCCTTTTATTATTTTCAAGGAAATAATTTATTAAATTACTATAATTAGGGACAATACTTTCCCTAATTTTTAATAATTACTTAATTGCCCTTTAAGATTTATCATAATATTTTCAGTCCATTTTATGCCCAATAAATACATTTTATGGATTTTAGCTCTTTATCTCTTCTAATTTCCATAGAAATTACCTTAGAAAATAAGATAATTATAACTTATTATTTGAGACCACATATTCACCTATTTCTAATAGGTATTATTTACTAAATTGTGATACTTATCACAATTACGATTTTTAGGGTATTACACCGATGGTTTTCGAGAGGAAGGCAGATCTACAAATAGAGACGAAGAAGATCGTCGTTTGGTGAAGAAGGTCTACGGATGAGTGCCCAACACGAGCTGCATATCAAATGTGGAAGTAGAGACAGTGAAGGAGAAAGAGAGGGTGTGGATGAGATTGAGGGGAAATTACAATTGAGACGGTGTGGATATATAATTAAACCTTCTAAAAAAAAAAAAAGCAGCTGGTTCCAATTGTTTTCTCTTTTTTATAGCCATACTAAAGATCCAATTAAAACCTCATTAAATATAAGTTCGAAATCTTCACTAGCAATAATACAACGGAAGGGCTTACCGTTTCTTTGTGAGATACAGTATATTTGTGAGGCAAAGATTTAATTATACAAAAACTTTTGCTTGATTTGTTGATGCGTCTTTACCATCAAAATGTGTTTGCTCTCTCAAATTTCCTATCCGGTTATCAATCATTTCTTTTCAAAGTGTTGAGCACTATGATAAGATCTAGACCATTCAAATTTAATCTGAATGGTCATAATATAAACTTTTAGTCTATTATTTTTCTAAGAAATAATATTTATAAGATTATATTTATTTTAAATTAAACATACACATACTAAAATAAAAATTTATTTTAAATGAAAAATTAAATTAAATTAAATTCGGATTATACAAAATCAATCTAAAAAGTCAATATTGGTGGTGAGCAAGTTGGAAAAAATAAAACATTCATGGCAATTTGTTCTAAATATAGGGGTTCTAAACATATAGCAACCTTAATAAAATGTGGTGGCAAAAAAATCCTTACTAGAATTTGTTTTTGGGCTCTTCTTGAGGTTCTGAATATAAACCAATTCTAATAAAATCCTACGTTTTAAAAAAGGAAATATACTTCCTATGTTGTAGGAGAAGTGTATCCTCATGTATGTCATAGATATAAAAAGATGTGGGTCTCACCATTTCCGTGCTTGAGTTTTTTTTTATATAAAAAAGATGTAGGTCCCACTATTTCATATGTGTGTAGGAATTTTCTTTTTCTCATGCAACATGAGAAGTATAAACCCTTTTAAAAAAAGGTAATATGTATCATAAACGTTCACCAAAAATGGCAACCGCCTCCTATTAGATTCTCAATAACAAAGATCCAAGTACAAATTTACTAAATTTAAGTTCCTACACCATCAATGTCAATGCTAAAAATTTTGTGAGACAAAGATTTAATGATATTCAATACTTTTGTTGATCTATTCAAGCCACTTTGCCGTCGAAATGACTTTGATTTCTCTAACATTTTTACACGCAATAGTCATAAATGTTGCAATGTATAGAATTAGATACAATGTATAACTGCAAAATTGGAATAATTGAATACATTATGAAGGTGACATTTAAACCAATTTTTTTTGATTAATTCAAAAACATCCTCCGAAGTGTTTATTAATTGTAACCTTATTCACATACGGGGTTTGTGTGTGTATGTCTTTCCTTTATAGATTAAACTCAAAAATCATTGATCCATTCATTAAGAAAATAAATCATTGATCAATCTATTTATTTGAACCAGAAAAAAAAAAATCCTTCCCTATTTATGTCATTCATGAACTAGTCATTAAGCTTTGGCGTCCACTAACACTCAATATATAGATGCAATGTATGCAATCAGATACACTGTACAACTAAAAATTTGAATAGTTAGATGCATTGTGTATTTGAAATTTAAACTGGATGGTTTTATTATTTCAAATTCATCCTCCAAACTCTTAATTTGTTTAATATAATTCATGAACTAGTCATAATTTATTCGGCATCGACTAACAGTATACAAGGAAATGGAATAAATAGAGGCAATGTATACAATCAGATACACTGTATAATTGAAAATTGGAATGATAAGATACATTGTGTGTTTCAAATTTACACCTGTTGCTTTTCACTAATTCATAATCTGTAACGCCCCTAATTCCTACGTCCATTATGATGTCCATTTATGTCTTAAATCTCTTATTAGACTAATTAGTATGTATTTATCATAGTGAAGGCGTTAACAGATCAGAGTGAGTCACAACAGAGAGCATGCCTAATGTTTGGACGAATGAGTGACTGATAACATATGCTGGTTAATTTAAATTCCTGGAGGAATATAAACGTGATACAACTTAAAATTCGATAATAGTCAGGGTTAATCTCGTTGGAGGATTTTAGTTATACAATTATCCAAATTGTCAGTAGAATAGTTAGCGAATATGATCCAAAACATTAAAGTATGAAATTCAAATTAAACTTAATTAGATCCCCTCCTTTGGGGTCTTCTTCCGCTACTCCAACTGCACGACCTTACTTCCCGATCCAGAGCATCTTCCTAGATCTTTAGGTGTGACTGGGATTCATTGATCAGATGAATCTCAGGGTTACGGTTAATCTCACATTCAAAGTGTAAATCATACATGACAGATATTTCACATATTGTAGAATAAAAGAAAACATTCAGCAAACACACCGCTACCCGACTACATAGCACACAACACATGCATCGTTAACGGTGAAAGCACTCGCAAGTGCTACGTGTCCCGATACACGAATCGTCGTAACTAGGAAAAAAAAAAATGTAGCATTATCATATAAAACAATAATCCACATCCAAATGAATAAAACGCATAGACTCGGGCATACAAACCCGGCCAAGAATCCACAATACATGAACATACAAGGCATATATGTAAAACACAAGGTATTAGAGATTAAATTACCAACCTCAACTTTGCGAATAAATAAAATCCCTGGATGTTAGAAACTCGAACTTCTTCAATGTCCTAAAGTAAAATCATTGTAACTATTAATTTCCTTCCTATTTATTCTTAACTAATAATACCCCACTTTTATTTTTATTAATTAATAACTCCTTTTATTATTTATTAATAATTCCCCCTTTTATTTATTTATTATTATTCCTCATTTAATAATAATAATAATAATATTTATTATTATTTATTTATTTTATTATTATTATTATTTTACTATTTATCATTATTTTTCTCAATTATTTTAAACTTCTAGGGGTTATCTTAACACTTTAAATTTAGGAGTTTAATAAATACAACACTACGTAAAATAAGCTTCGTGTGTATATGTGTATTCACTATAACTTGACACTAAGTTTTTTCTTTATTTCCTAAAGGTTCATGCGCATAGCTATATATTCAACACAATAAAGTTTCCTAATGGTAGGTCTCAATAATTCAATCAGAGGTGTCAACGCTTCCCTGATAGTAACAATCTCACTACGTGATCTATGCTTATTGCAATATATATATCTATCTATATGAATCTTCTTTTCTTTTCTTTTCAAATGCAATAATTTATACATATATATTAATATATATAAACACACACACATATTCATAACACAAAAGCTTCCTTTTTCCTTCCGAAGCAGTGATACATATATATATATATATGATTGCAAAAAGTTTCCTTTTTCTCTCTTCAGCATTAATATATATCTATCTGACTTTCTTTTGATTCATGAACGACTATATGTATTTATACCAACAGTAACTTTGGGTTTGCATAAACACTAACTTCACGCCCATAGTCCTTACACATATACATAACAGCCCAGTGATCTATTTTTATATATCTGTTCAAGTTTATATTAGTTTCCAAAGCATCTATAAGTGACAGCCATGTTTGAGTGTTTGACAGTGATTTCCTATTATTATGACAGCAACTTATTTACCTATGAATATATGTATGTAATAGCAACCTCATCGCCTTTGATTTATATAGTTTTATACATACATAAACAGATGTGAATCTTCCTTTTTTTATTTCCAAACCACTTATATATACGCATACAACAACCTGATAGCAAAGCTTTTGAGTTGACCATTACTATTCACCACGTAAACAAATTATAGGTGTGTGTGTATATTTAGGATAAGCTTTTCCTTTTTTTTTTCCATAGATGCAGAAGGAAAATTTCACACGCAACCCATCCCTATTTTCTGTTTCATTAGCAGCGAACTCATGGCTCCATTTGCTATGGTTTTATGCTCTAAAACTCACGCTAGACATAATGGAAACAAAAGGAACAAAACTTAAAGACTTACCTCTGTTTTGTGAAGCAAGAACAGGGTAAAATGACCACAGTTTGGTTCACTAGCTCTCCTTTCCTGTCTTTCTCGGTCACACTTTAGGACTTAGCTTTGGTGGAAGTAACATTAGTGAATGAGAGCTAAGGAAATATGGATTATATACTAAACGTAAGGTCCGGTCCGAGAAGCATGAACACGCTGAAACTCTCGGTCCCTGTTTTGCAGCTAAAACTCTCAGTTTGCAAGAAGGCTACACGGTTATAATGGAAGGGAGTATGGTGCAGCAGCTGGCTCGAGAGGCATGGTGGTCTGAATTTAATGACGTGGGAGTTGTGGAAAATCTGATTTGCTGATTGAGTTATCAGCGGTTTTTACGTGTTGCAGGGATGAGAGGAAAAGAAATAAACTGATAGAGGCAATGGGTTAAATGGATCTAGTTGTTATGCGTGTTGGAGGAGTAATCTGAATAGTCAGAAGGTAGTGTAGTGGGCTGGGCATTAGATTAATAGTAATGGGCTGGAGTGCTCACTTGATTGTATGGCTTAATGAATGATAAATAAAGAGAGTATGGCTTTCCACATGCTAAACATTATTTAGCTTTATGTTATCATTTTATTGAAAATGAGTTGGCATAGATGGTAAGGGATCCAGGATTAGGCCCTTGGTGCGTGTGGGTTGATCCTTCGCCATCATTTGGGACTCTTTGGTAGGTGATCTCGTAAGTCCCGAGTAAGTCTTCATGAGCTGGGCAATCTTACTGGCGCTTGTGGGGGCACGATCTTGACCCTTCCTAAACTTTTTCTTATAAAAAAAAAACATATATTTCATTACATATGCACGGTAATACACATATTTATGGTTTTAACTTAGGATTATTGTTCTCCCTCTTCATAATATTCAATGAAAAATAGCTAGGAAGGCCACCTAATCTATAATACAAATTCCATCCCTATGCCAACGATAAAGACGAAGAAGAATAAAAGATAAATTTCAATAGATAAACGAATATGGGTTCTTACTTGAATTTATTATTTTTTCCCCAAAATAAATTAATTAAGGGAAATATAAGCCTTAATTTCAAATAATTATTTTCATAATTATTTTTTTTTTTAAAAAAAAAAAACCAAAAATCTCATAATTGTTTCCATATAATAATTCAATTTCAAATCCCAAAATTTGGGATGTTACATAATCCTCCTCCAAAGTCGTAGCCCTTACCTTATGACCCACACACACAGGTGTATATAAATACACCCCTTTCGTTTAGCATTTCACTCACAAATCATTGATTGATTCTCTTGTTTTTAATAGCATTTGTTCATTGGCTTGACTTTGTAGTTAGTGGTTCTCATCCACTCACTACTTAGTGTTCTTTTGGTGAGAAAGTTTAAGGTATGCATGTTTCTTTGTATTGCTTTGTGCCTGAGTATAGGTGTCAATTAGGAGTGGTTTATCTATACACATCTTTCATTTAGGATTTCACTTATTGAGGCATGATGGATGGAATGGTAGCTGCTCTTGCAATGTGATTATAGGTATTGCTTTTTCCAAAAGATGATTGTAGCTACAAGTGCTCGTGCAAAGTGATGCACGTATTGCTTTTCCAAGACATGTCTTTGGTGAACAAGCTTTTTTGTTGTTGTTGTCTACCACTACTTTGATATGCGTAATGACGTCAATGGTGAGGATAGGATCAATAAGATGATTATCTGAGACCACATCCTCGTACAACATTTTGTTCATTGTAGTGAAAGTTTTGGAGGTTGATAATGTTTGGTCTTTACGGTGGTGATTGTTGAGATCTAAAAGCTTCCTCTGTTTGATGTTATATCATGCTTAACGTCATTTTGGGATCTTTTCGGTTTTTATTACTGAGATTTTTAATTTTTTTTTTCCTGACAGGGTTTGTTAATGATTTGTGTTGTTTGAATCTTAGTCATTATATATTTATTGTGTTTCGTCTTGTACTTCTTTTAGCATAATTTTATATAAAAAAGTAATTGACTGTGTTGGTATTTATCTTCTTTTTCATAGATAAACATGAAGTTTGAGATAGCTTGTGGCTATGATGAAGATCAAAAGGATGAAAAAAAAGACTGCAATAAATTTTGTGGCATATGTTGATAATTGTCTATCAGATCAACGGTATACCAAAGTACATTAGTGAGTGACTCATTTATCTCCCGTTTTGATCATGCTGGTGAAGGAAATGAAATGCTATCAACTTCACTTTGAACCAAAGTTCCCATTTCCTCCCCTGCCTTTGATGATCGAAGAACGAGGGATGTTAGACGACATCAGGGGCCATATAGATTTTCCAAAAGGACCTTACCAAAAGGCCATATTGCTGTTTAGAGATGATGAAGACTTTTGTCTCTGGTTGTCCACTTTATAATTGAGGTAAATTAAAAGAGTAGTGCAAGTTAATGACCTTTCTCAAAGCATTTCTTTGTGACTTTGTTACGTTTGTGCCGTATTTGCAACTTTATAATTGACGTTTCTAACGGGTTTTATCCTTATGTTGAGAAGCAACCTCCTCATTTATCTTATTTTTTTACCAGGACCACGTTTATATCTGAGTCTCCATGAATTCTTACATGTCCTCTGGCTCTTCAATAGTTAGCCTCGCATGTGTCCTCGTTTGGCTTCCAATTGGATCTCCTAGGCCCATTTCTCTTGGAGTCATTACATTATTCCCCCTTGGGACATTACTAAAAATTTAGAGTACCAAGTAAAATAATCAACACTTTGCTTGATGGTGGATCCAAACCATTGCAAGATACATATAAACAACCCAAGTGAAGAGGTCAAGAAGATGAATTTAAGGTTCAAACTTCATGCTTCATCAGTGACTGTTGTGGGTAGAATTTGCAAAATGGTGATAATTCAGCTGGAACAGTTTCATTTTCTCTGCTTCTTGAGAGTGAAGTTCTTTTTTTATTTGGCTTACGTTTTGTTTTCCCCCTTCTTCATATGGGAAGATGAAAGTAATGCTTAATGTATTGTGATATGAGAAATACTAGAACTTAATTTAGATTTAAGGTGGATAATTACTATATTTAAGTTTCTTTAGTTGCATCATTAAATTTTTTAGATTCTTCGGTTCTTTTACTGAAGTTTTGCGTTAGAAAGGTGATAGGTGAAGATTGTAAGTTTGATTTCTTGTTTATAAGACTTTTAGTTACAAAGTTCCATATTACAAAATAATATGTTTGTTTTTTAGGTGATTAATGTTGTACAAACAAAGCTTATATATTGGTTTTAAATAAACCAAATGATTTCTTAAATTTGGTACATCGAATGATAGAGGGAAAAAACCTACCTGTATCTATAAGGGATTAAATAAGTATTGCTCAGTGCATATAGCTCCTACTGGATGGGATATGGAAAGGGTCTAATGTATGTAGCATTACTCTCACAAGAGGAGGGGCTATTTTCAGGATTACAACAAGGACTTAATAAGTATTGCATACACTAATTGAAATTTTGACTTCAGGCGTTCTAATAAACATAAGGCAACATATGTGACGCTCCCTTATATTTCCCAATATACATCAGAGTTACTACACATAAGAGCGTATAGATCTGGTTTGGACAAAAGAGTAACTGATAATTTAAACAAAACATAACTTGGTGATAATTTAAAACTAATCCCTCTGGGATATTTAATTTACAATCATCCCAAAATATACCTTCGAAAATAAAATACTTTTACAGTCCATCAAAACAATTCCAAAATAATTATATACAAAACTTAAACTGGAACTCCTCCTGGGTTCAACTTTCCTCTTCCCGCTTTACAGCAACACCTTTCCCTTCCATCCTGATCCACTAACTGTACTTTTATACAAGTCTGAGATTCACAATTGAATCTCAAAGTAACATGTTAATCTCTATGAATAGTGTACATAATGTATGAAAATAAATTACCACAACTCAGGAAACAGTTTAACATTCAGTATCAATGCACAACAACAAATAACAATATATCATACCTGTAATGTTAACTGTGAATGTCCAAAAACACAAGACCAGACAAGTCTTAAATTCCAGGAAAATAACGCAGGACCTTACCAGTCCGGAATTCCTTGACACGTAAGATAAACGCAGGACCCTATGAGTCCCGAATTCTTCTGTGCTAGGAAAGGAAACGCAGGACTCTATGAGTCCCGAATTCCCCTACCCAAGGAAAGATAAATGTAGAACCTACTCGGTTCCAAATTCCTTAGCACATAGGAAAGTATACGCAGAACCTACCTGGTTATGAATTCCTTTAGCACATAGGAAGACACATGTTATTGACTAAATAACAGAATACATACATGCATGTGATCAACTGTGTGTGCAATACACAAATCCATAAGCATGACATTTACATATAAACATGCACATGTCATAGAGAATTAGAGTTACTACGTACCTGGTTGTGTAGTAACCACAATATCGTCCAAGTACTTTGCGGTGCGTGCGGGTTTGGGAATTCCTATAATTTTGGGATAATGGTCAATACTTATTCCATATATGTGAACATGATAAAAGTGTCTTTAATTATTATGTTAATTGCCTTGTTAACCCTTACTATATTAGGGTATAATTTTCAGTCTTAAACTTGACTGTCCTAAAAACCAGTTTTTAATTATTGTCATTTTCAGTCTTAAACTTGACTGTCCTAAAAACTAGTAACTTCAAACAATTTTAATAAAGGGTTAAGGTGCAGATTTGCCAACGAACTATTACCCGAGGAGCGTCTGGCACAAAAAACAATTGAAGGGACCAAATTGGCCAACGAACTATTAAAAAGTGAAAAAAATACCAAAGAACTATAAAAAAAAACAACTATCACTATTACGTTAAAATATGAGGCACTGGCGTAGGACGGTGGCGAAAATGCTGGAGAAAAGAGTGGTTAAGCCTTCTTGTTGGATAAGGCAAACACCAACAGAGATGAGAGCCATGCGAGCAGGCGTTGTGTCAACAGAGGCACGCAACCATGGTGGAAGGTGCGTGCTGGTCGAAAGCTGTGGACTGCTGGATGAGTTCAAGAGGGTGAGTGGAACACCCAGTAACAATGAAAGTTTTAGAGACACCGACGTTGCCGACACAGTGACAGTCAATGGAAGACAGAAACATCAAGACAATGACGGGGTAATAGTTCGTTGGCGAATCTGCTCAAAATTGTTTTTTTTTTCACTTTTTAATAGTTCGTTGGCCAATTTGGTCCCTTCAGTTGTTTTTTGTACCAGATGCTCCTCGGGTAATAGTTCGTTGGCAAATCTGCACCTTAACCCTTTAATAAACTACACAAAAATCAAAACTGTGTGCGATCAAAATCCACGTGCTCCTGACATATCTACTTCCATAGAAAAATAAGTCCAAATGTCAGAACACGACCAAAAATTCCCAGTTTTTAATTGTTTTCTTATTGTCCATTTGAAACTTCCAATTTTAAGTTTTTACTTCAAAAATCAATAACTCATTGTATAGAGCTCCAAAAATTACTCATTCTATATCAATTTAAAGCTCTACACGTCCTCTATAATAATAGAAAGTTTCAAAATTTTATCAATCACCAATTATTCCCAGTTTTAAAAAATGTGGGCATTGTTCAGTAAATGTTTCAGAAACTTTGCTTAACTTTAAAAATCAATATATCGTGTCACAGAGCTTCAAAAATTTCAAATCACATATCAAATTAAAGCTCTATATGTCCTCTTGATATCTGAAAATTTTCATAATTTTATGGGTTCATTTACCTAGTCAAATGTCTCGTACAATCTTACTGCCCATTTTTATTTTCTAGAAACTTGAGTCAGTTTGTAAAAATCATAAATCCCTGTATACATCTTCAAAAATTACAAACTACCCACCAAACTGAAGATCTACATCTTTAATATCTTTATGGAGAATTTCACGATTTTTAGAGTTTTTTTACCTAGTCAAACTGTAACATCCCATTTTCAAAAGCAGTATAATTTTTTTTTCTCATCAGAGTAGAGCATTGGAGCGATTGAGTAACTGATAATTGTATTCAAAATGCCGTAAGTCTGGCTGATTACAAAAGCGGTACAGTGACCGAGAGTTTTCAAAGTAAAAACAACAGAAGTGTCTTCCCAAGAATGCCATGCTTTGTGTCAACAACGAAATTCTCCGGCCGAGACCCTAAGCGTCTTTGCTTGCCCATATCTTCGACTCTCGGTCCTCCCGACCACGAAGCTATTTGAGAAGCCGAGGTCCAAATGCATATCGGACCTCGGGTAACGGTTAACCTCATATTTATATAAACAGCATATGGAAGACAATCACGTATTAATCAAAACATAAGTATATAGCAGATGCAAGATTAATATAACAACAGTACACATCACGTGTAAAGTTATCTATGCTAACAGTACACATCTCATGTAAAGTTATTTATGCTAACAATACACATCTCATGTAAAGTTATCTATACAAATCACTCGTATAGTCGTCTATCACATATAGGTATACAGTAAATATCAGAGTTAGTGTTACAGTACGCGAACGTACCTTCGTTGACGGAAAACGGTACTTTTACGGAAAACGGTACTTTTTGACAGCGGGTGAAACAACGGTACGATGACGGTACAACAGCGGTCCGATTGTCTTAGATATCCTATAAGGATAACATTTATCAACTTCTAGCACTATAACAGGCATTTTAGGTATAAATTACCATTTTGCCCCTGAACCCCTAATCGGCGGAATTTCGCCAGAGCTTCGCTGTTTTGACTCTAATCTTCCAAAAATTTTCCATACTTATTCTCCCATCACATATTTCGAAATATATATCATATCTACCCAAAAATATGATATCTATAATATATTGGAAGACTAAAGCTAAAAACAAAGATTTCTATTATAGCTCTTTGAAAGAACTACCGAAACTAAAGACTAGGGACCGAAAAACTTACTCCGGCTTGGCAAGAACTTCCAAGAGCTCTTCCTTCTCTCTAACTTCTCTCTAGGTTTCGAAGTTGTGGTGTGAGAAATGAGAAGAGGAGGGTTCCTATTTATAGGAAAATGGAGGGACAAGGTTGGAATTAAGGGATTTGTTTCCGAATGAATCTTGCACCGTTGGATCGCATTTTTGAGGACAAAACAATCTTGGCCTTACACCTAGTTGGGCTGCCCTACTTGCCCATTTATGACATCATCTTTGATGATGTCATAATGCTCACTTACCGCTTCCGTTCCCTGATCGGTGCTCGAATCGCGTAATTTTGCCGAATCGCGAAATGTTGTCGGTGTAGTTTCGAAGTACTTTTCTTCCTCAGTAGGAATATATACTTTAATGAAATTTATGATCTCATTAAGGGTATTCCGTTATCTGCTGAAGATTTTAGGCCTGACGCCTTCTTTTATGGAATCAAATTTCGGAAACACTAGTTTGTAGGCAGAAATTCACTGGTTCGTAATATGATCTGATCTAAGTGACCTTATTCCTTGTTTCCAAAACTCTGCTTGTTTTCTCTAAGTCACTTTTAGCACTATCTTTCATTTCCTAATTACCCGGTACTCCTAATTACGCTGTTGGTTTCAGAAACGACTTCTGAGACCGCTCAATCCGAGATGGATTTTCACCGGTTTATAAAAAGTGCTGTTGTTTATGAATTCAATCCTATATCGAGGTAGGATTTAAGTTCTAGTTGTTCCCACTTCTCCGTTGGCTCTATACCGATTATATTATTATTTTATTCAAAATGCCTTCACATTTATTTTTTTTTTTTTATTTTTTATTTATTTTTCTAAGCATAAAATATTTTATTAATATTTTTTTTTTATTTAATAATTTCGAATTTCTCCAATTAAAAATAATTATTTAAATTATTTTTAATTCATTTACTTTATACCTTAATTATCCCATTAATTACCAGATTAGCCACTTACTAATTTTTGATAATTTTCTTAATTAGGATAAATCATTATCTCACAACTATTTGACTTACATTGGTATTTTATATCTCATGTAAAATATTAAAAATCATGGGGTCACTTATGATCCCAAAATAATACTTAATTTTTCCTCATTATTTTTCAAGGGAAATTATCCCAAAAATTCCTAAAATTAGAGACAACATACTTTCTAATTTTTTATAAATATTTTACTAACTCTTGGGATTTATCATAATATTTTTAGGCCATTTAATGCTCTAAAAATGCATTTTAGCTCTTTATCTCTCCTAATTTCCATAGTAATTACCTTAGAAAATAAGATAATTATTACTTATTATTTGAAACCACATGTTCACCTATTTTCAATAGGTATTATCTATCGAAATATAATATTCCGGATAAATAATTATCCGGGTATTACACAAACAAGTCACACATTATGACTGCCTCTAGCAAAAACTCAATACGGTAGTTTTACAACTTGTGTGATTTTAAATCTTTTGACTCTACAACTTGTTTTCCACCACACACTTCTCTTCATTTCCGAAATAGACACACTCAACACCTTAGATCATCATTTCAACTCAGAAAATCACATGCAAGTAGGTTTCATCCAACCAAATCAACATCCACAATATATCAAGAAGTCATAGTAGGTGTTTGTACACATACCTTCTCTTTTCTTTTGGAATCTTCCTTGACCTTCCAACTTGAGAAAGATGAAGATCTAACCGTGGAAGAGAACTTGGTTGAAGTGTTTGAAGAAGGAGGAGAGGACGGTTGGAGAGCTTGAGAAAAATGAGAGAAGTGTTGGGCAGAGAAGGAAATGCCGTGGAGTTAGATGAGAGAAGGGAGAGAGGGAGAGAGTCATAAGTTTCGAGAGGAGGGGACGGATGAAGATTTGAGAATGGGAAATGTGGAAGTGTTTTGAGGGGAAGGTGGAAGGAAAATATGTGTGTGTGATTATGCATGCATGACATGTGGCTTGCTAGGTGTCCAAGTGTGTGTGTGTATGTGATGCATGGGTGACATGTGTCACCATGCATGTGTGTGTGAGAGGGAAAATGCACGGTTTTCGAGAAAGTATCGTAAATGTTGATTTTCGGTGTTGATTTGATTTTTGCATTTAGTTTTTGTTGTCATTGCCTAGGTTTGCTTATTTGAGTTTTGTTGTCTTTTTTTTTTTTTTGTAGGTTGTTGTCTTGATTCATGCGTTACTGTTTCTCAAATTTATCCAATAGGATAAATATTTAATAATAAATAATATCTCAATAAATATTAAATTTTGGCATTTATTAAATATTCCACAATATACAGGGTCCCTGATAAAGTAAAAGTCAGGATATTACAACATATCGAAAATATGTTTTTCCTAGTTTCTCGTGTTCCAAAAATGTAGCAATTCGAACAAATGCGCACATTTTAAGGAAAAATTATATGTGTCTATATATATATATATATATATAATTAAACCTTCACAAAAAATAGAAGCGGGTTCCAATTGTTTTCTCTTTTTTATAGCCATACTAAAGATCCAAGTAAAACCTTATTAAATATAAGTTCCACATCCTCAATGGCAATAATACAACGGATACCATTTCTTTGTGTGATGGAGTATATTTGCGAGGTAAAGATTTAATGGTACAAATTTTTTTGCTTGATTTGTTGTTGCCTCTTTACCATCAAAATGTGTTTGTTCTCTCAAATTTTCTATCCGGTTCTCAATCATTGCTTTTCAAAGTGTTGAGCACTGTGATAAGATCTAGACCATTCAAATTTTATCTGAATGGTCATAATATAAACTTTTAGTCCATTATTTTTCTAAGATATAATAGTTATAAGATTATATTTATTTTAAATTAAATATATACACACTAAAATAAAAATTTATTTTAAAAGAAAAATTAAATTAAATTAAAATCGATCATACAAAATCAATCTAGACGGTCAATATTAGTGATGAGCAAGTTGGAAAAATAAACATTCATGGAAATTATTTCTAAATATAGGGGTTTTAAACATATAGCAACCTTAATAAAGTGTGGTGGCAAAAAAACTTTACTAGAATTTGTTTTTGGGCTCTTCTTGAGGTTCTGAATATAAAGCAATCCTAACGAATTCCCACGTTTTAGGAAAAGGTAATATGTATCATAAACGTTCTCCAAAAATGGCAACCGCTTCCAATTAGATTCTCAATACTATAACAAAGATCCAAGTACAAATTTACTAATTTTAAGTTCCTACACCTTCAATGTCAATACTAAATATTTTTTGAGACAAAGATATAATGATATTTCATATTTTGGTTGATCTATTCAAGCCACTTTGCCGTCGAAATTACTTCGATTTCTCTAACTTTTTTACACGCAATAGTCATAAATGTTGCAATATATAGAATTAGATACAATGTATAACTGCAAAATTGGAATAATTGAATACATTATGAAGGTGACATTTAAACCAAATGCTTTTGATTAATTCAAAACATCCTCCAAAGTTTTTATTAATTCTAACCTTATTCAGACACCCGGGGGGTGTGTATATGTCTTTCTTTTATAGATTAAACTCAAAAATCATAGATCCATTCATTAAGAAAATAAATCATTGATCGATATATTTATTTGAATTAGAAAATAAATCCTTCTTCATTTATGTCATTCATGAACTAGTCATTAAGCTTTGGCATCCACTAACACTGAATATATAGATGCAATGTATGCAATCAGATACACTGTACAACTAAAAATTTGAATAGTTAGATGCACTGTGTATTTCAAATTTAAACTGGATGCTCTTTATTATTTCAAATTCATCCTCCAAACTCTTAATTTGTTTAGTTCATGAACTAGTCATAATTTATTTGGCAATAAATAGAGGCCATGTATACAATCAGATACACTGTATAATTGAAAATTTGAATGATAAGATACATTGTGTGTTTCAAATTTAAACCTGTTGCTTTTCACTAATTCATAATCATCCTCCAAAGTCGTAACCTTTACCTTATGATCCACACACAAAGGTGTATATGAATACACCCCTTTCGTTTAGCATTTAAGTCACAAATCATTGATTGATTCTCTTGTTTTTTGATAGCATTTGTTCATTGGCTTGACTCTGTACTTAGTGGTTCTCATCCACTCACTACTTAGTGTTCGTTTGGTGAGAAAGTTTAAGGTATGCCTGTTTCTTTGTATTGCTTTGTTCCTGAGTATAGGTGTCAATTAAGAGTGGTTTATCTATACACATCTTGCATTTAGGATTTCACTTCTTGATGCATGATAGATGGAATGGTAGCTATAAGTGCTCTTGCAAAGGGATTATAGGTATTGCTTTTCCAAAAGATGATTTTAGCTATAAGTGCTCCCGCAAAGTGATGCACGTATTTCTTTTCCAAAAGAAGTCTATGGTGAACAAACTTTTTTTGTTCTAGAACTACTTTGATATGCATAATGACGTCAATGGTGAGGATGGGATCAAAAAGATGATTATCTGTGACCTCATCCTCGTACAAGATTTTGTTCATTGTAGTGAAAGCTTTGGAGGTTGATAATGTTTGGTCTTTAGGGTGGTGATTGTTGAGATCAAAATGCTTCCTTTGTTTGGTGTCATATCATGCTTTGCGTCACTTTAATTTGTGATCTTTTTGGTTTTTATTACTGCGTTTTTTTTTTCCTGACAGGGTTGAGAATGATTTGTGTTGTTTGAATCTTAATCATTATGTATGTGTTGTGTTTCGTCTTGTAATTCTTTTAGCTTAATTTGATATAAAAGAGTAATTGACTGTGTGGGTATTTTCCTTCTTTTTCATAGATAAACATGGATTTTGAGATAGCTGGTGGCAATGATGAAGAACAAAAGGATGCAAAAAAAAAAAAAAAATAAAAAAAATACTACATTAAATTTTGTGGCATATGTTGATAATTGTCTATCAGATCAACGGTATACCAAAGTATATGCTGGTGAAGGAAATGAAATTCTAGCTGGTTACATGGATCAACTTTTCTTAAAACCAATGCTCCCATTTCCTCTCCTGCCATTTATGGTCGAAGAACGCTGGATGTTAGACGACATCTGGGGTCATATAGATTTTTCAAAAGGACCTTACCAAAAGGCCATATATCTGTTTAGAAATGATGAAGACTTTTGTCTCTGGTTGTCAACTTTATAATTGAGGTAAATTAAAAGAACACTGCAAGTTAATGACCTTTCTCAAAGCATTTCTTTGAGACTTTGTGACGTTTCTTCCGTATTTGCAACTTTATAATTGACGTTTCTAACGGGTTTTATCCTCTAGTTGAGAAGCAACCTCCTCATTTATCATATGTTTTTTACCAGGACCTCGTTTATATCTGAGTCTCCATGAATTCTTACATGGCCTCAGGCTCTTCGTTAGTTAGCCTCGCATGTGTCCTCGTTTGGCTTCCAATTGGATCTCCTAAGCCTATTTCTCTTGGAGTCATTACATTATTCCCCCTTAGGACATTACTAAAAATTTAGAGAACCACGTAAAATTATCAACACTTTGCTTGATGGTAGATCCAAATCATTGCAAGATACAAAATTATAAACAACCCAAGTGAAGAGGTCAAGAAGATGAATGTAAGGTTCAAACTTCATGCTTCATCAGTGACTGTTGTGGGCAGAATTTGCAAAATTGTGATAAACTCGTACAGTTTTATTTTCTCTCCTTGTTGATAGTGAAGTTCTTTTTTCTTTTTTTTTCTTATTTGGCTTGCGTTTTGTTTTCCCCCCTTATTCATATGGGAAGATGAAAGTAATGCAATGTATTGTGATATGAGAAATACTAGAACTTAATTTACATTTAAGGAGGGTAATGACTATGTGAAAGTTTCTTTAGTTGTATCATTAAGTTTTCTAGATTCTTCACTTCTTTTACAGAAGTTTTGCGTTAGAAAGATGATAGGTGAAGATTGTGAGTTGATTTTTTTGTTTATAAGACTTTTAATTACAAAGGTCCATATTGCAAAATAATACGTTTGTTATTGAGGGGTTTAATATTGTACAAAAAAAAAATATAGTTTTAAGGGATAAATACCAATTTTGCCACGGAAGTTTTGGTTTTGGAGCACCCAGCACCTGAAAGTTTTTTTGGTATCATTTTTGCCCCGGAAGTTTACAAATGTAGCAATCTTGCCCATCGGTTGATTTTAACCATTGGATTGATCATTTTTTGTATCATTTTTGCCCCGGAAGTTTACAAAAATTTGCTCCTAAAAAAAACTTCCGAGGCATATTTGCTCCTTTTTGTAAACTTCTAGGGCAAAAATGATACCCAAAAAACTTCTGGGTGCTAAATGCCCCCTAATCAATACTTCCGTGGCAAAAATAGTATTTAACCCTAGTTTTAAATAAACCAAATGATTTCTTAAATTTGGAACATCGAATAATGGAGGGAAAGAACCTACCTATATCCTTAAGGGATTGCTCAGTGCCTATATCTCCCACTAGGTGGGGTTTGGAAAAGGGTCAAATGAATGTAGCATTACACTTAAAAGTGGAGAGGCTATTTTCATGATTACAACAAGGATTTAATAAGTACTGTATACACTAATTGCAATTTTAACTTCAGTCATGTAATTAAACATAAGGCAACATATCTAAAATATGTTTTTCTCACTTTCTCGTGTTCTAAACATGGAGCAATTCGAAAATTTTGGCATATTTTAAGGAAAGGTTATATATATATTAAACCTTCTCAAAAAATAGCTGCTCGTTCCTATTGTTTTCTCTTTTTTTATAGCCATACTAAAGATCCAAGTAAAGCCTTATTAAATATAAGTTCGTCATCCTCAATGGCAATAATAAAGGGAAGGGTGTAACGCCCCTAAATTCTAAATCCTTTATGATGACCAGTTTTGTATCTATAGCTCTTATTAAACTAATTCGTGTGTATTTATCAAAGTTAAGGCATTAACATATCAGAGTGAGTCGCAACAGAGAGCATGCATAATGTTTGGACGAATGAGTGATTGATAACATATGCTAGTTAATTTAAATTCCCAGAGGAATATATGTGTGATACTATTTAAAATTTGGTAATAGTCAAGGTTAATCCCGTTGGAGGATATTCTTCATACAGTTATCCCGAATTAATATCAGTCAAATAGTTAGGAAATATACAAATCCAAAGTTGTATATGATCCACTTAAATAAATCCCCTCCTTTGGGGTCTTCTTCGTTTACTCCAGCTGTATCACCTTACTCCCTGATCCAGAACATCTTCCTGAATCTTTAGGTATAACTGAGATTCAATGATTGGTTGAATCTCAGGGTAATAATTAATCTCATATTTATAGTGTAAATCATACATGACAGATATTTCATATATTATGAAATAAAAGAAAGCATTCAGCAAACACATCGCCAGGGGTTTGTAGACAAGGGGGCGAAATTATAAAGCAAAGTGTATAGGAGTTGAAGAAAAATTTTATGAAGATGTGAAATTCTTCGGAAAACAATTTATGACAATAAAGTCAATCAATATGAACTCTCCTAGAGTCAACAACAAATATTGAATGCACTTTTTAGTTGATATTAAATTTTTCAGGGACTGAAATGAACAATATCATTAATAAGAAAAAAAATAATCTTACTATTTTTGTTTTTGATGCATTTTACATGACAACAACTACAATCATTATTTAGAGTAAAATCCGCTAATTTTTTGGCCACGAAAAATGTGTTCTGTTGCGGTTTTCTGCCATACAAGTAAAAACAATTGTTTACATGAATTCTCATCCAATCCAATAAATGCAAATTTTTCTCTTCTTCATGTCCTATTAATTAATGTAGGAGAACTTGCACACTATTTGTGCAAGAAAAAAAGGAGGGAAGCTGCTTCTATAAAAATTCCAAAGAATGGTTGCATGTATATTGCTAAAACATCTTATAAACTTTGCGTGCCTCAACCGTTTCCATTCAAACTAGCATGCGCTGCTAGAAATGAGCTCAAGTGCAGAAGTGATAGGTATATATTTTATAATTAAATAAGTATAGATTTTGAGATATATTAGATTGAATTTATTAATATTTTATAATTATTTAATTATCATTTATATATTTTTCTATCATTTAATTAACTATAAGATAAAAGGATATTAATACATAAAATATACTCATATCCTAACTTATTTTGCAGGAGATATGGTGTGATCTAGTAGAAAAGAAAGGGTTAAATGCCTAATTTGCCATGGAAGTTTTGATAAGGGGGCACTTAACATCCGGAAGTTTTTTTGGTATCAAATTTACCATGGAAGCCGTAATACCCTAAAAATCGTATTTATGATAAGTATCATATTTTGATAAATAATACCTATTGGAAATAGGTGAATATGTGGTCTCAAATAATAAGTAATAATTATCTTATTTTCTAAGGTAATTTCTATTGAAATTAGGGTGAATAAAGAGCCAAAGGGTGAAAAATGCATTTATGAGGCATAAAATGGCCGAAAATATTATGATAAATCTCATATGGCAACAAATATCGACAAAAACTTAGGAAGTATGTTGTCTCTAATTTTAGGAATTTTTGGGATTAGTTCCTTGAAAAATAGAGAAGCATAAATATAATAATATTAAAAGCACTTTATGGCCCCAAAGATTTTTAATATTTTACATGGGATATAAAATACCAATGTAAGTCAAATAATTGTGAGATAATAATTTATCCTAATTATGAAAATTATCAACAATTAGTAAATGGCTAATTAAGTAATTAGTGGTTAATTGTTTAGATTAAGATATAAGTAAATTAATTAGTAAATAATTAATTTAAAGGAGAAATTCGAAATTAATAATTAAATAAATAATAAATAAATAATAAAATATTTTATGCTTAGAAAAATAAATGAAAAATAAAAGAAAAATAAATAAATATCTAGATATTTTGAATAAAATAATAATATATATGGTAAAGAGCCAACAGACATATGAGAACAGATAGAAATAAAATTCTACCTCAAGATATAGAAATTTAGTCTTTTACCACTGGACCTTTTATGAACCAAGTGAAATTCTATCTCGGATTGAGCGGTCTCGAAGTCGTTTCGAAACCAACAAACGTAATTAGAGTACCGAATAATTAAGATAAGGCGAGATAGTGCTAAAAGTGACTTATAGAAAGCGCACCGTGTTTTTCAAACCAGGGATATGGTTACTTAGATCAGATCATATTGCAAACCGGTGATTTTCTACCAAGAAGGCGGTTCTATCGTAAGTGATTTCCGAATCAGTTGGTGTACATCCGAAAATCTTCTACGGATAACAATGAATACCCTTAATGGGATCAAAAATATAATGAAACCCAGTAGTTTTAAAGAGAAAGAATGGAACTACAAAACCTAGTTCCGGATTTTTGAGTTTCGTCAAGATTACGCGATTAGGACACCGATCAGGGAACTTTATCGGTAAGTCAGCAAGATGACATCATCTTCTTCTAGAAGGGATGATGTCATCCAACACATGGAGGGCCAAGATGGAGCCATGTGGCGAAGTGCGATCCAACGGCTCAGAATCAGTCTGATAAAGTTCGACTTATTTACCAAATTGTCATTCCCTTCTTCTATAAATAGAAGGCACTTCTCCTCTCATTTCTACACCAAAATTTCATGCCTTAGAGAGAGCTTAGAGAGAAGGAAGAGTCCGGAGAAAGTATAGCCGAGTTCTGGGTAAGTTTTTCGGTCCCTGGTCTTTAGCTTCGGTAGTTTTTTCATTAGATATAGTAGAAATGCTAGATTAATCTTTAATTTTTCAAGATAGTCTAGATATCATATTTAGGGGTAAATATGATATATATTTCAAAATTATGATGAGGGAAAAGATCTGTCAAAATTTTGGAAAGATCGGGTCAAAGTAGCGAAGCTCTGGCGAAATTCCGCCGATTAGGGGTTCAGTGGCAAAATGGTAATTTGTACCTAAAATGCCCGTTATGCTTTGCTAGATATTGATAAATATTATCCTTATAGGATATCTAAGATAAACGCATCTTTGCATTCGTCCCGTTGTCGTACATTTGTCATACCATTTTTCACCCGCCAAAAGTACCGTTTTTCGTCAACGAAGGTACGTTCGCGTGTTGTAACACTAGCTCTGATATTTATGGTATGCGTATATGTGATATGTGTGTTGTATGTGTATTGATGGTATGTTATTTGAGTGCATAATGGTGTTAGAGGATAACTGAACATATGCATGCGCTGGGAGCGACATTTTCTGCATGCGCTGGGAGCGACATATTCTGCATGCGCTGGGAGCGACATATTCTGTTTCGTTGGGTGCGAGATATATCTGTATGCGCTGGGAGCGATATATCTGCATTGGTGGTATGTGTAATATATCTGTTGTTGGGCTCATGTGCCATTAATGTTGTGAACGTCCGTAGTCCATATACTGTATATGTGAATATGAGGTTAACCATTACCTGAGGTTCAATGGGCATTGAACTTCAGCTCTTAATATAGAGTCAGGTTCGGGAGGACCGAGGATCGAGGAGAGAGGCAAGCAAAGCCGCATAGGGACTCAAATTAAGACTATCTCTCGTTGCTACGGCATGAGTATTGACGGGAGACATTTCGCTGTTGTTTACTTTTGAAAACACTCGGTTATTGTACCGTTTCGTAATTAGCCGACTTACGGCATTTTGAAATATATGTATATGTTACTCAATCGCCCGATGCTCTACTCGATGAAAAAAATATATCTCGCTTTTGAAAATGGGATGTTACATTTTGGTATCGTAGCAAACGGTTGTCCTGGCATAGATCTGACTAAGTTATTCCAAAAACCTTTTGGTGCCGAAGGCAAGGCTAGTCTATGTGGATCAGCCAATCAGTCACCCTAGCACGGTGAGGTTCCCATGATAGACACTTACCTGGCCAATTGGTTGAGTAACGGAGTTAGGCTTTACGCCTTTTTAAAGAGCATGTTTCGAAAATGAGTACTGATATAGGCCTAAGTCGTTGTACCACTGACTCGGTATACCATTCTCGAACCGGTATACCACCCTCTCGTCGGTGCATCATTCTAACCCGAGAATCGATAAATCCATCGTCCATATTCATATTTGATATCGACCGATCATTCGATAACTCGATATCAGTCTCTAATAACTCTGAAAATTCTGATAACTCTGATATCAGTCTCTGATAACTCCGATAATTCTGATAATTCTGATAATCGTCAGTTTGTACTGGACGACAATTCTATCCTAACCTAGAGCTTATATGTGGAGCTGGGCCACGCCGGATGAAATTCCGAGATCAATAAAGATAAGTACATGCAGTATTTGACTCATATTGAGAAACTCCTGACACATATTTCTGTACTCGTTTTTGAGTAGAAAGAACCAACGAAATTATGACGAAGGAAAGGTTGCGGGTGTCTGTTTATTTACGGTGTGAATACTAAGTGCGATAGAGTCTTTGTGTGGTATAAATGCTAAGTAAAGTATATGTTACTTGTTGTTTTTCTTTTAAATCTAAACTTATTCACTCATAAAGAGAAAGAACGAGATATGGCGAATTTAAGAGGAGCCGGAGCTCCCAGAGGCCGAGGCAGAGGCCGGGGCAGGGGCCGTGGTGGAGGACGAGGTAGACAACCTCGGGTGGATCCAATATCAAACCAACCAGAGCAGAATGAAATGCATGAGATGAGGGGAACTCTGCACGAACTGAGGACTCTTGTTGATGAACTTCTAGAAGAAAGGCGGGAAAGACAAGCTGAGAGACAAATAGAGGATCGAAATGCTGAGGAAGAAGAAGATGAGGAGCAAAGTGAGGAACGTGAAGAAGAGGTAGAGGAGTCTCGACGGATCGCGGTCACCTCCTCGACGGGAAGAGTAGTGGAGGCCACACAACACTGGGTCACGCAATTTTGCAAACTCAAGCCGCCTGGTTTCCATGGGAAGAACGATTTGGCTGAAGATTGGCTGATGAGTCTAGACAAAATATTCGAAGTCATAGACTGCCCGGATAATCGGAAGGCTCAACTTGCTATTTATAAACTCGAAGGCGATGCGCATAGATGGTGGAAAAGCGTAGCTACCACGTTGCGAACACGTTATTTCCCTGTTACTTGGGAGAAGTTCCTGGAAAAATTCAATGAACGATTTGCCTCCTCAACGCAAGTGATCAAGGAGGAGGAGTTTCTCCATATCAAGCAAGGTTCCGAGGAATCCTTTGACAATTACTATGCCCAGTTCACCAATCTGTCGCGATATTCGTCGTATCTAAAGAGTACTGACAACGAAAGATGGAAGGCAAATAGGTTGATTTACGGGTTAAGATATGAGATAAGGGAGAAGCTGGTATCTCAGTAGTATGCTGAAATGGCTCAAGCTGTGGAGTCTTGCCGACTGATTGATCGGAACTTGAAGGAATTGCGGAGGAATAGACCTTCCAACAAGAGCGGTCGGGTCGTAGCGAGGTCAACCGTGAAAATTCCTCGCGGAAAAGAGAGGCACCTTGGAGTGATTCCCAAAGAAAGGACAAGATGCCATTCCGGTCTGGGCAGCAGAGCAACTCACGAGTGCCGGAATCCCGACCGTGTTCAAATTGCGGGAGGTATCATCCTGGTGTTAGCTGTATTGGGGTACAAGTTTGCTTCGGATGTCGGAAACGAGGACACTTTATTTCGAACTGTCCAGAGAAAATTGCGGAAAGACGGATTTGCTACATATGTCAAAAGCCTGGACACATCGATGCACCGTCCCGAGAAAGGCTGCGGGTTAAGGTCACGAAACCAGGCCGAATGTACGCACTAACCGAGAGAAAGTGGACGAGAACTTCCGGAGATGGTCCAAGGTACTATCTCTTTTAAGGAATCTTCTCTAGGAAATATATGAGCTAGGTGTTAGCCTTTCGGTTAAATCATATGACTACGTGAAAAACCTCCGTGACATGTTCTATGTTTTCCTAATTACTACAACCGGACCGCAATCGTGTCATTGAGTAGGAGGTATCTTGTGTTGTCATGGTGTATGGGCGCCATGAAGACACTTAAGGTATCTTGTGTTACCATGGTGTATGGGCGCCATGGGGACATTTTGATATCTAGTGTTGATCATGCGGTATATGGGTGACACGGAGACACTATATATCAAAGTACGACATGACAAGATCTTTGTGGTCAAACCTGAGCGAATTCTCGATCATCAAACGGAGCGGATGACATATAGAGAAAAGTTCCGAAGCAAATAGTCCGAAGGTTAGTTTGTACAGAGTCTAAATTAGTATAGAGCAAATTTCGAGGCGAAATTTTGTTTAACGGGGAGAAATGTAATACCCTAAAAATCGTATTTATGATAAGTATCATATTTCGATAAATAATACCTATTGGAAATAGGTGAATATGTGGTCTCAAATAATAAGTAATAATTATCTTATTTTCTAAGGTAATTTCTATTGAAATTAGGGTGAATAAAGAGCCAAAGGGTGAAAAATGCATTTATGAGGCATAAAATGGCATGAAAATATTATGATAAATCTCATATGGCAACAAATATCGACAAAAACTTAGGAAGTATGTTGTCTCTAATTTTAGGAATTTTTGGGATTATTTCCTTGAAAAATAGAGAAGCATAAATATAATAATATTAAAAGCACTTTATGGCCCCGCATTTTTTAATATTTTACATGGGATATAAAATACCAATGTAAGTCAAATAATTGTGAGATAATAATTTATCCTAATTATGAAAATTATCAACAATTAGTAAATGGCTAATTAAGTAATTAGTGGTTAATTGTTTAGATTAAGATATAAGTAAATTAATTAGTAAATAATTAATTTAAAGGAGAAATTCGAAATTAATAATTAAATAAATAATAAATAAATAATAAAATATTTTATGCTTAGAAAAATAAATAAAAATAAAAGAAAAATAAATAAATATCTAGATATTTTGAATAAAATAATAATATATATGGTAAAGAGCCAACAGACATATGAGAACAGATAGAAATGAAATTCTACCTCAAGATATAGAAATTTAGTCTTTTACCACCTGGACCTTTTATGAACCAAGGTGAAATTCTATCTCGGATTGAGCGGTCTCGAAGTCGTTTCAAAACCAACAACGTAATTAGAGTACCGAATAATTAAGATAAGGCAGATAATGCTAAAAGTGACTTATAGAAAGCGCACCGTGTTTTTCAAACTAGGGATATGGTTACTTAGATCGATCATATTGCAAACCGGTGATTTTCTCACAAGAAGTGGTTCTATCGTGAAGTGATTTCCGTAATCATAAAGTGTCATCCAAAAATCATCGGCGAGATAACGAGAATACCCTTAATGGGATCAAAAATATAATGAAACCCAGTAGTTTTAAAGAGAAAGAATGGAACTACAAAACCTAGTTCCCAGATTTTTGAGTTTCGTCAAGATTACGCGATTAGGACACCGATCAGGGAACTTTATCGGTAAGTCGGCAAGATGACGTCATCTTCTTCTAGAAGGGATGATGTCATCCAACACATGGAGGGCCAAGATGGAGCCACGTGGCGAAGTGCGATCCAACGGCTCAGAATCGGTCTGATAAAGTTCGACTTATTTACCAAATTGCCATTCCCTTCTTCTATAAATAGAAGGCACTTCTCCTCTCATTTCTACACCAAAATTTCATGCCTTAGAGAGAGCTTAGAGAGAAGGAAGAGTCCGGAGAAAGTATAGCCGAGTTAAGGGGTAAGTTTTTCGGTCCCCGGTCTTTAGCTTCTGTAGTTTTTTCATTAGATATAGTAGAAATGCTAGATTAATCTTTAATTTTTCAAGATAGTCTAGATATCATATTTAGGGGTAAATATGATATATATTTCAAAATTATGATGAGGAAAAGATCTGTCAAAATTTTGGAAAGATCGGGTCAAAGTAGCGAAGCTCTGGCGAAATTCCGCCGATTAGGGGTTCAGTGGCAAAATGGTAATTTGTACCTAAAATACCTGTTATGCTGCTAGATATTGATAAATATTATCCTTATAGGATATCTGAGATAAACGTACCGCTGTCGTACCGCTGTTTCACCCGTCAAAAAGTACCGTTTTATGTAAAAGTATCGTTTTTAAAAACGAAGGTACGTTCGCGTCTTTATGTAACACTAGCTCGATATTTATGGTATGCGTATATGTGATATGTGTGTTGTATGTGTATTGATGGTATGTTATTTGAGTGCATAATGGTGTTAGAGGATAACGAACATATGCGTGCGCCGGGAGCGACATTTTCTGCATGCGCTGGGAGCGACATATTCTGCATGCGCTGGGAGCGACATATTCTGTTTCGCTGGGTGCGACATATATCTGCATGCGCTGGGAGCGATATATCTGCATTGGTGGTGTGTGTAATATATCTGTTGTTGGGCTCATGTGCTGTTAATGTTGTGAACGTCCGTAGTCCATATACTGTATATGTGAATATGAGGTTAACCGTTACCTGAGGTTCAATGGGCATTGAACCTCAGCTCTTAATATAGAGTCAGGTTCAGGAGGACCAAGGATCGAGGTGAGAGGCAAGCAGGCCGCATAGGGACTCAGCTGAAGACTATCTCTCGTTGCTACGACATGAGTATTGCCGGGGAGACATTTCTGTTGTTGTTTACTTTTGAAAACCCTCGGTTATTGTACCGTTTCTGTAATTAGCCAGACTTACGGCATTTTGAAATATATGTATATGTTACTCAATCGCTCCGATGCTCTACTCTGATGAAAAAAAAAGATACTGCGTTTGAAAATGGGATGTTACAGAAGCATAAAAAAAGTAGCAAATTTGCCCCGGAAGTATGAAAAAGGTAGCAAATTTGCCCCTTCGTTAATTTTGACCGTTAAGTTTAACTGAGTGTACACGTGGCATGCCACCTCATCAACCCAATAAGAGTTAAGTATTTTTTTTTCCCCGGAAGTTTTCACTGAGAGCAAGTTTGCCCCGGAAGTTTTCACTAAGGAGCAATTTTGCCCCGAAAGTTTACAAAACGTATCAATTTTGCCCTTCTTTCCCACATATTAAATTTGACTATTAAATCAGTCAAAGACCATACATGTCATGCCTTGAAAAGGTCGAACTTGGAGTCAGAGAAGGAGATCCTTGAGATGTTGAGCTCAAGGCGGCCAGAATTTGTGAAGCCGAACTTATGATCTAAGCAAATGATCGTCTATACAAACGTAAATATTATCACTATTGATTTGTTTTACTGAACCAATTTTTGGAACAATTCATTAATTGTTTTGCGTTTCATTTGCTTAGATTATAAGTGATGCTTCCTCTGGGTTTTGCGATAGACCTTTCAGTCCCTGTGACCAGTTCGGTTTCACAAATTCTGGCCGCCTTGAGCTCAACATCTCAAGGATCTCCTTCTATGACTCCAACTTCGACCTTTTCAAGGCATGACATGTGTGGTCTTTGCCTGATTTAATAGTTAAATTTAATATTGGGAGAAAGAAGGGCAAAATTGCTACTTTTGTAAACTTCCGGGGCAAAATTGCTCCTTAGTGAAAACTTCCGGGGCAAACTTGCTCTCAGTGAAAACTTCCGGGACAAAAATGATACTTAACTCTTATTCGGGTTGATGAGGTGTGTAATACCCAGATAATTATTTATCTGGAATATTATATTTTAGTAAATAATACCTATTGAAAATAGGTGAATATGTGGTTTCAAATAATAAGTTATAATTATCTTATTTTCTAAGGTAATTTCTATGGAAATTTGAAGAGATAAAGAGCTAAAAAAAATCCCTAAAATGCAATTGTGGGGCATAAAATGGCCGAAAATATTATGATAAATCGATAAGGCAATAAAATATTTGCTAAAAATTAGAAAGTATGTTGTCTCTAATTTTAGGAATTTTTGGGATTATTTTCCTTGGAAAATAATGAGGCAAAATTAAATATTATTTTGGGGATCATAATTGACCCCATGATTTTTAATATTTTACATGGAGCATAAAATATCAAAGTCGAGAAAATAGTTGTGAGATAATAATTTATCCTAATTGAGAAAATTATCAACAATTAGTAAGTGACTAATTAAGTAATTAGTGGCTAATTGTTTAAGCATGGGATAATTGCTTAATTAAGGTAATTAAGGCATAAATTAAGTAATTAGAAAATAAATAATAAAAATAATAAATAAGAAAATAGTGTGAAAAGGGTTGTGGTTATTTCAAAAATAATATCTAGATATTTAGAATTAAATAATAATATATTCGGTAGAAAGACCAGTTGGCTAAATGAGAACCGATAGAAATAAAATCCTACCTCAAAATAGGTGAACTAAGTTTGTAACATCTGGACTTAATATAAACAAGTGAAATTTTATCTCGGAGTGAGTTATCTCCGAAGTCATTTCGAAACCAACGGAGTAAATAAGAGACGGGTAAATAAGAAAAAGGGCGGATAGTAGAAACGAGAATCCATAGAAAACAAGACCGTTGTGACAAACCATGAATTAGGTTTCTTAGGTCAGGACATATTACAAACCAGTGAATTATTATCCAGAAGCTGGCACTTGCGGAAGTTATTTCTGTAACCGATGGCGTCTGTTCGAAAATGTTCAGCAGACAACGGAATACCCTTAATGGGATCAAAAATTTAGTTAACCCAAGTGGTTTTAAAGAGAAAGAATAGAACTTCAGTGCCTTGTTCCCGGATTTTTGGGATTCGTCAAGATCACGCGATTAGAACACCGAACTAGGAACTTTATCGGTGCAGGTGCATAAAGCACATGGGTGACATCATGGATGATGCAATCTTCTTCTAGAAGGATGACATGGGCATGAGGTCAGCCAAGACATTGGAAGGCCAAGATTGAGCCACGTGTCAAAGTGCGATCCGACGGCTGAAATCCAGTCTGATAAAGCATGAATAGTAACCTCCTTTTTGCCTATAAATAGAAGCCAACCCTCTTCTCATTTCTCACACCAAAATTTTGAATCCTAGAGAGATTTTAGAGAGAAGGAGGAGTCGGGAGAAAGTGTAGCGAAGCCCTGGGTAAGTTCTTCGGTCCCTAGTCTTAAGCTTCGGTGTTTTGTTCGGTAGTTATAGTAGGAATGTTGTTTTGATCTTTAATCTTCCAATATATTGTAGATATCATGTTTTTGGGTTAAATATGATATATATATTTCAAAAAATATGTTGGGAAAGAGTTATGGCAAAATTTTGGAAGATTAGAGTAAAAATAGCGAAGCACTGGCGAAATTCCGTCGATTAGGGGAGTCAGGGGCAAAATGGTAATTTGTACCTAAAATGCCTGTTATGATGTTAGACTTTGATAAATATGATATTATCCTTATAGGATATCTGTAATCACGTACCGCTGTCATACCGCTGTTGTGCCGCCGTCGTACCGCTATTTTCTGTAGAAAGTACCGTTTTCCGTCAAACGTACCGAAGTACCGTCAACGAAGGTACGTTCGCGTACTGTAACACTAACCCTGATGGTTATTGTATGCATATATGTATTTTCCTCCGTCATGTTGTATTTTCTCTGTTGTGCCTTAACCTTACATTTGACTGTATTGTTATTGCCGTCCATATCCGATTATGTACAATGTCAGTTGTGCCTTAACCTTACATCCGACTGTATTATTATTGCCATATATATATATCTGATTATGTATACCCTACTTTGAACGTATTAAGTGTTGTCAAAATTCCATGAATATCTGTAGTACTTATATGATGTATGTAAACATGAGATTAACCGTTACCTGGGGTCCAGTGCATTGGACCTCAGCTCTTAACATAGCGTCAGGTTCAGAAGAACCGAGGACCGAGGAGAAAGGCAAGCAGGCCGCACAAAGACCCGGTTGAAGACTTCTTCTGTTTATATAGTTACACTGACGTTAGACGTCCAAAAACAATGTCCTGTTATTGTAAACAGCCAGACTTACAGCATTTTGAATATAAGTATCAGTTACTCAATCGCTCTGATGCTCTACTCTGATAAAAAAAAATTATACTGCTTTTGAAAATGGGATGTTACAAGGTGGCATGCCACGTGTACACTTAGTCAAAATTAACGGAGGGGCAAATTTGCTACCTTTTTCATACTTCTGGGGCAAATTTGATACCAAAAAAGCTTCTGGGTGCTGAGTGCCCCCTTATCAAAACTTTCATGGCAAATTAGGCATTTAACCCGAAAAGAAAACATCAAATAAAAGGAAACAATTCATTAATATATATATATGTGTGTGTGTGTATATATTATAATAAAAGATATTGAAATAAAAGATTGGCGGATCAGTGACGTTGACGTGGGCTTCCTATATATTCAAGAAAGGGAATCGAAGAGAGAGATTACAGCACGCATTGCAAGAGATCAGCATAGATGCAAAGAAAAAGACAAAATCACAAAATCCATTGTTGTGATCGATCGCACAATAATATATATATGTTTGAATCAAAAAGAAAAGATATCTAGATATAGATGGAGATTACACAGCCCTACACAGATGCCCAACTGCAAAATATATGGGAGGGTTGTGACAGATTGACGGCAGACGCACACGGAGAACATAGAATGAGACGCGCATAGAGCAGTGAGAGAGAGCAACTCGTACGAAGCTAAGGAGAGGATTGGAGGACGCACAGAGGACAACTCCACAGTAGTTGGGCTATCTCTCATATGTGTTCTTCCTCTTTCCTTCTCTTTGAATCTGAATTTCTTAATTTTGTTATGGATTTGGTTTTAGCCATGTGTGGCTATTTTTATTTTTTTAACCTAGAGAACCTATGAACTTGTTTGAGCTTTAGATATTATTCCCACGGATTAGTTGTGCTTAATTTTTTTTTTTTTTCTGTTTATTTAATCTTGTCTTATTTGTTATTGCTTATTGGTTGGCCATCATTGAGCATATTTTAGGGATTTAGAGTTGAATTTGGAAGAGGAAATCTTGAATTGACTTGCGATTAAATAATGTGAAATTATATTTTAATCTAATTTGCGTCTAGGATGGGTTTATACCTAAAAGCTCCACATAATCAAATTAGAGTGAGCCCGATCTAAAATGCATCTTATTTAGTTGTGTCAGCTGTGAGGCATTACATAATTAATTAAGATAGGTATATAAATGGACCGGAAGACATTTATAGACATTAATACTCTAGATTAGCTGATTAAATTAAGTCAAAATTAATTTAGTGGGGATAAAATCTAAGAAACAAACAAGAGATTAGTGACTCGAGGTTGCTCGTTCGATTATTGTGGTAGTTTGTTTATTTTTATTTTAATTTTAGTTTAAATTTCTTTTCTCTTAATTAAATTCAATTTCTTTTGCCCAACTTAAATGAAAGTGTAAAATTAATGTTTAATTGAAGTTTGTGATACTAAGTCCTCGTGGGAACGATACTCTTCTTATCACTTTATTACTTGATACGGTCCGTATACTTGCGAAGTTATAAGCTATCAAATTTTGCCCTATCAAAAAGGCGGACAGAAGCTTCAATTGTTAACAACAGAGAACTAGAATCATGCCTAATATATTTGAGGGCCCCCCATTTCTTATGTTTTTTTTTTAAAAAAAAAACTTTTAGGGGGGGGGCCCACCCTAGCCCCTGGCTCCGCCATTGCACACTACTATTCGACTACATAGCACACAGCACATCTATTGTTAACGGTGAAAGCACTCACAAGTGCTACATGTCCCGGACACAAATTCTCAGCGTTAGGAAACTAGGCATGCAAACCTGGCCAAGAATCCATAATACATGAATATACACGACATATATAAAAACACAAGGAATTGGATATTAATTTACCAACCTCAACTTTGCGAGTATAACTACAATCTCTGGTGTTAGAAACTCGAACTTTCGTAAATGTTCTACAGAAGTAAGACCATTGTAACTATTAATTTTCCTTTCTATTTATCATTAATTAATAATACCCTTTTCTATAAATTAATAATTCCCTTTATTATTTATTCCCCTTTTTAATAATAATATTATTTGTTCCTTTCTCTTCTTCTTCTTCTAATAATAATAATAATAATAATAATAATAATAATATTATTATTATTATTATTATTATTATTATTATTATTATTACTATTACTATTATAATATCATTATTATTTATTTAAATTTATTTTATTATTAGTATTGTTCTCTCTTGTCAACATTTGTTTCTTCTAAAAAAAGTTTAGAATTTATTTGATTATACCCAAACTTTAAACCTTCACTCACTATACTATCATAAAACGTTTTGAAAAAAGATCAGATTCATTCTGAGTCACGTCTTTATGAGAATGAGATCAATTCTCTCACAGCTAAGCCAATCATGGTCGCTTATATATATATATATATATATATATATATATATATATCTATCACAATTTGAAGGCCTTAAATATGCACAGATGTCATTATTAAATAACTGCGACCATGATTGGCTTAGCTGTGAGAGAATTGATCTCATTCTTATATATATATCAATGCACAGACAATCACACAGATATATATATGATGATAAAAGTTAATGATTTTTATCACTCAATTTCTATGTCAATACTTAGTGTAGGTGATATTTGTTGTACTTTCAAGAATTTGATTAGGTTCAGCTCCTTTATATAACGAGCTGAGCTTTCTTACAAAGTTTGGCTTGGCTTAATATCGAGGTCAATGTATGTGTTTGCTGAGCTTCCTATTACTGAGCTCATCCACATTTTAAAGCCTTATTTCATTCATTAAGATTCATTTAGGGCCTGATTATTGTTCTTCGTATAAGCAACGATGTGTAAAACAACAAAAGCAACAAGGTTTTGATTCATATGTATATAAAAACAGCTAGGTTATATATATAGATATATAGATATATATATATATATATATATATATATTCACACACATATATACCTACATTAAACAGCAAGTTCTCTCTCCTTTTTTTTTTTTTTTTTTCCTGAGTGTGTAGCGTTATGCATATATATCAGCAAGTGTTTCAAGGTTTTGTTTCATATAGCAGCAACTTATATATATATAAACGGCAAAGCTTTTGGGTTCATATATATACATATATAACTGCAATTTTTATTTTTATTTTTTGGGTTTTAGCATTAGCTTTCACCATGTAAATATGCCTTGGTTACATACATACATACATACATATATAAACATTCTTATAACAGCAAAAGTTTATGCAGCAATATATATGTTATAACATGACAGCAAGCTTTCCTATTATTTTCCCAAAGCAAGTTCTTCCTATCATTAGCGATATATATATATATATATATATGTACACACACATGTATATACATAATAGCCAAGTTTCCTCTCTTTCTTTCCATGTGTAGCAACGCATACATATATATATATATATATATATATATGTGTGTGTGTGTGTGTGTGTATAAAACACAGCAAGCTTGGGTTTTATCCTATATATATACAACAGTGATATATATATACATATAAAATCAGTTTAAGAACAGCGATATAATCCTATGTGTTCGGGTTCAAGATATAATATATATATATATATATATATATATATATAAATAACAGCAACGTTTTCCTCTTGGTGTAATACTCAGAAATTTGCGTTGGGAAAATGATGGAACCAGAAGGAAGAAAAATTCGATGACTTACCTTTGGTTGGTTTCAGGCTTACACGTCGAACTTGGCTGTTACACTCGCCTCTGTTTTGCTGGATCTAAAACAGAGCAAACAATGTTTGAACTCTCTCTTTCTCACTTTCCTCGGTTCCTCTCTTTCTCAAACTTGGTTTCAGGTTTTTGTTCAAGTAATGTGGATTGATGAAAGTCCAAGGGCAATGGTTATATAATGGTTTAAGGGTCTGGTCTGAGAAGAATGGACCAATGAGTTTTCAATGTGGGTGAGGTTCGAGAAGCATGGTACAATCTGCCAACACTGTGCTTTCATGTTTGAGGAGAGGAGTCAGTGATCTTGCGTGTACAGTGGAGGGCCGAAAGTGATATGTACTAACGAGGAAAGCATGGGCGATAGGATTTGCCGATATTTGCTGTCTCTGCTTAACGTGTTTAGCCGTGAGTTTGCAGGAAAGAGACTAATGGATAATGGGTTAGTAAATGTTGTCGTTGTGCTGGGAATAGGATATCAACGTGGGCTTGGTTTTGTTCCATCGTGCGTGTTTAGTTCTTTGCTGGCCCAGTGAAGATGAGGATGAAGAATAATGGACTGGGTGGTGCTATTATTGGATAATTATTAAAATTTAATACTTAATTCTATATAAATATTTTCTTTATTAATTAATTTCTATAATTTTTAGGCCTAAATTATTCCTTAATTGAATTTATTCTTTTCCGAAAATTTCAAGAAAAGAAAGTAAAAGAAATAAGCCTTTATTTTCAATAATTAACTTCATAATTATTTTAGGCCAAATTTTATAGTTCAATTTCCATATAATGTACAAATTTCAAATTCAAAAATTTGGGATGTTACAAAGGGCTTACCATTTCTTTGTGAGATAGAGTATATTTGCGAGGCAAAGATTTCATTATACAAATAGTTTTGCTTGATTTGTTGATGCCTCCTTACCATCAAAATGTGTTTGTTCTCTCAAATTTCCTATCCGTTTCTCAATCATTGCTTTTAAAAGTGATAAGCACTACGATAAGATCTAGACCATCCAAATTTAATCTGAATGGTCAAAATTTAAACTTTTAGTCCATTATTTTTAAATGATAAATTTATTTTTCTAAGATATCATAATTATAAGATTGATTTATTTTAAATTAAATATACACACACTAAAATAAAAAGTTATTTTAAATCAAAATTAAATTAAATTAAATTCGGATCATACAAAATCAATCTCAATAAAATGTGCTGGCCAAAAAACCTTACTAAAATGTGTTTTTGGGCTCTTCTTGAGCTTCAGAATATAAAGCAATTCTAACGTTTTAAGAAAAAGTAATGTGTATCATAAACGATCTCCAAAAATGGCAACCGCTTCCTATTATATTTTCATTTCTGAAACAAAGATCCAAGTACAAATTTACTAAAAGTTAAGTTCCTACAGCATCAATGTCAATAACTTAAAATTTTGTGAGACAAAGATTTAATGACATTTAATATGTTGGTTGATCTATTCATGCAACTTTGCCGTCGAAAAGACTTTGATCTCTCTAACTTTGTACATACAATAGTCATAAATGTTGCAATTAAGGTTGTCAAACTCGTGGTTTAAATAAACTCGTGACAATGACGTAAACTCGTATGAGAACTTGAATCGTAAA
The DNA here is from genome assembly GCA_019022615.1 of Acacia melanoxylon. Lineage (NCBI taxonomy): Eukaryota > Viridiplantae > Streptophyta > Magnoliopsida > Fabales > Fabaceae > Acacia > Acacia melanoxylon. The sequence goes on along the minus strand of JAFJYJ010000020.1, from coordinate 7,946,770 downwards.
CTCGTAAGAGTTTACTTTCATTATTAAATATGTATTACTAGTGTATAATAAATAATTAAAATATAAAAAATGACAACAATTTGATTTAAATATATTTTAAATCTAAATAATTGAAATTAAATCCATCAATAATCAAAATTTACCATATTTAACAAAAACTTTTCTATAAAACTTGTATATAAAGCAACCGAAAGCATGATCAAATAAAAAAATAATAATACAAGTTTAAGGGTTAGTTAACACGTTTTGTAAGTTAGAAAACGAAAAAACGATAAATTTAGTGTATAAACTCATGAGTTTAACCGAAGTTTACTAAGGTCACGAGTTTACTAGTAACTCGATTCAATTTGATAAACTAGAAATGTAAAAATGGTAAATTTGAAGAGTCAACTCGCGAGTTTGACAACAATGAACCAATATATAGAATTAGATACACTATATAACTGAAAATTGGAATAATTGAATACATTATGAAGGTGACATTTAAACCAAATGCTGTTGATTAATTCAAGAATATGCTCCAAAGTTTTTATTAATTTTAACCGGATTCACACTCACAGGGGTGTGTGTGTGTCTTTCTTTTATAGATTAAACTAAAAAATCATTGATCCATTCATTAAGAAAATAAATCATTGATCGATCTATTTATTTGAACTAGAGAAAAAAAAAATCCTTCTTTATTTATGTCATTCATGAACTGGTCATTAAGTTTTGGAATCAACTAACACTCAATATATAGATGCAATGTATGCAATCAGATGCACTGTGCAACTAAAAATTTGAATAGTTTGATGCATTGTCTATTTGAAATTTAAACTAGATGCCCTTTATTATTTCAAATTCATCCTCCAAACTCCTAATTAATGTAATTCATGAACTAGTCATAATTTCTTTGGCATCGACTAACACTATACAAGGAAATGGAATAAATAGTAGTAATGTATACCATCAGATACACTGTATAATTGAAAATTGAAATGATAAGATACATTGTGTGTTTCAAATTTAAACCCGTTGCTTTTCACTAATTTATAATCACTCTCCAAAGCCGTAACTCTTACCTTATGATTGTAACACCCCAAATTCCGTAGCATAAATCGTGTCGGTGACACGTGGTTTTATAAAAATTCATCGTAGTTTTGAGGTGCTACGCCTTAGCGTAATGCGGAAACGGAGAGCATGTACTAAAAATTTGAACAATTGAGTGATCGATATAAAAATACTCGGACATATGCCGATGCCCGACGTATACGATATATTATAAATTTCCCGAAGGATTGTTCATGTGATACAAGAATAATACAAAACTTTATAATTACAATTCTTACATGTAACTATACCCTCTTCAACCAAGCCTTGAGTAGACTTGGGGCATAGAACCTAACTCGCTTAAATCATCTCATTTGGCCAGCCGGTAGGTCTAGTGGAAGTCTCACCGTGCTAGGGTGACCGATTGATCCGAACCACATAGACGAATTCCTTCTAGTTTAAGCACCAAATGATGTGAAGTAACTTTATTAGATTCATGCCATAAGGTAGGTTCTGTTCACTTTCTTCCCGCATTTCCTTTGACCTGGTGCCTCCTCACGGCTCCGTCCATTAATGCTCCTTCTCATGGCTCCTATTCACAATGTCTTCATAAATCCCGGTTCCTTTCCCCGAACTTCTAGTCAAGTCTAAGATTCAAAACAAATTGAATCTTAGGTAACGCTTAACCTCATATGAAAAGTATAACAAAGATATGTATGACAGATATTCATTACATTTTAGCATTAACCAATACATAGCACACAAAGATGTAAGGTTACAACAATACATAAGCACACAAAGAGATGTAATGTCAACACAACAACAAACATAGCACACAAAGACATGTAAAGTTATCTATACAAATCCATGTATAGTTGTATAGTCTGCACCACTCGTGCCACGATGTACACTCGTGTCCTCGCCGCTAGGAAAACAATCTCACGGCATTATCAAGACTATAACCCGTATCAAGTTCTGAATGTATATAAACAACATGATTCAAGACAGAGTCTTAACCACGGTGCATGACCCAAGACCAAGTCTTGTCCATGACTCTATGAAATCATCTATCACATATAAGCATACAAGACATATCAGAGTTAAAGTTACTGTACGCGAACGTACCTTCCTTCCGTGTGAATAGTAATTTACTATTTATGTATACGGTACTATTCATAAATACGACACTATGAATAGTAATATGCCCGTCCTTCAAATCTGACTCCGGAATCCTCGGATATCCTAACATATTACCATATTGCTTAGAATAATATCCAAAAGGTTAATTTACCTTTCTACCCTTGGTGGATTTGTTATTACCATTTTGCCATTACATTTTATTTAATAAAAACGCTACTTTCAGCATTATGGCCAGATTTACTTCTAACTTTGAAAATTCATAAGTAATTCTAGAAAACTCAAAACGAGGATCCGTAAAATTCCTCAGAATCCTTAGGATGTCTACTTTTGTGGAAAAATATTGATTCTTGCCCAGAGTTTATGAATAGTTCCCAGTTTTCACGTGTTCATCTTCTGCCCAGAAAATTTCCAGAAAACGTAGCCCAACTGTGGACATTTTTATCTTTTAGCACAGAACTCGAACTAATTCACTCTTGGTATATTTGAAAAGTTCTATATGTCTACTTTAACCATGAATTTTCTCAGAATTTTAGAAATTCATCTTCAATATAAAATACTGACGTTTTTACCCCGACTTCAAAAATTGCTTACCGATAAAATTTCGCCGAGTTTCGCTACTTTATGATTAGCTTCCAAAAATTCTGCTATATAACCTTTTCCATCATTTTTTCGAAATAAAACCATTTCTAACCATAAAAACATGAAAATAAAATTACTCTAGCATATTTAAGATTAAAGCAACTTCTATCTATGAATTTAAAACTAGAACTCAAGAACTAGAGAACTTACCCTTGAAGAACCTTGCTACTACTTCTTCCTTGCTCCAAGAACTTCACTCTACTCACTCTCTAATCTTAAAATCAGATGCTTTGAGCTGATTTTGGTGTGAAGAATATGAAGAGAAGAGCCTTCTATTTATAGCAAAAATTCAAGACTATTTCAACTACATTTCTTCCTTAACCAAACACTCAAACCAAACCCTCAAACCAAACACTCAAACCAAACACTCTTACACCAAACACTCACACCAAACACTCTTACACCAAACATTCATACCAACTTATACATATCTACCAATATCCAACTACCATTTAATATTTATTTACAAATATTAAATAAGTATTGGAAAATAAAATCCTTAATTCCATATAAGAATTTTCTTCCATAATTAACTCTCTAGGTCATAAAATATTGGTTCTAAAATTTCTAGACCAAAAAGTATCCTCTAACTATTTTTCCTTGAATTATTGGGAAAATAGGCCTCAAAATCCGTAAAATAGCTTTAAAACTATTTAGGCCAAATTTTCATAATAAATTCCCATAAAATATTTCTTATTTCCAAATCCAAAGATTTGGGATATTACATTCCTTCTTTTGGTTATAAATTAATTACCTTTTTATGTGCTATTTATATCATATTAAATAGCACCAAAATAATGTCTCATAATTAATCATTCGTTAATTAATTCCAAAGTGGAATTTGAATGAAAATATAATCAATAGATTATAATTTCTTGAGACAAATATTCACCTTTGTATTTAATATGTATTATTTATCAAAATATAGTATTTATGATAAATAAGAATTTTAGGTATTACATTTCTCCCCCGTTAAATTAAATTTCGCCCTCGAAATTTGATCGTAAAATCTTGAAAGATTATTTAGACTTCTAGTCTATTCCTTTCTATACATGTTTATTAGCACGTACTCTAATTTCATTCGAATTGCACCCAGGTATAGTATCAAAACACAGATCCACCGATCCATTCTCTCGGTCTTGGTTATGCAGGCCTCTCTCGTCGACTCTTTTTGCCTCTCGCTTAACACAAATTGGCCTTCCGGCTCAATCAATTACCACAACACTGGAGATTCTAGCTTTATTACCTAGGAAATCATCCTTAGGCCTTAAGCATTTCAACCTTTACCTGTTACAATGAATGTTTTACTAGACTTTAAAGGTACTGTAGACATAATAGTCTAAAGTCACCATGTCAATCTGCATTTCACACAGTGCTTATCCATTACCGGTCTTATGGCCTAGGGACACCGCCCCGTGCACACTTGCACACCAGTCTTATTGCCTCGAGCATCCGCTCGTCTATTTCATCTCGAGTCTTTCTCATTCAAGCTTTCGACTACTTTCACTTACTTAGCACCATAGCTAACAACTACTATTTGGCTTAACTAGTTCAAAGGTTCTAGACCTTTCTAATAGTTTCTTCCAAATTTTCCAACTACACCGCTTTTCAACACAATAGCATTGACAAATCGTCGCTACCCAAAAACCATTATGTTGTCTCATTTTCAAATTTTCAAACATTGAAAATTTTCCGTGGTCTCGACATTTCATAATCTGCACTATACCAAAAAGTAATAGTGCTATCATTTTCAAACTTAATCGCCGCCAACATAAATTTGTGAAAACACATTCACCGCCGGATTATTTTCAAAAACTTTTACTACCGACACATATCTTTGAGGATAAAATTCATTTTATAAAATTTCTTAACATTTGAGAGCTCATGCCACCACTTCAACCACTTGGCACAAATGAGCGCACTATCCCAATCCCCAAATCCGGCCTCCGTATCAACAAGTCAGTCAAACAATGTGGGAGAACCTCCGCCCCTCCCATAAGAGACCCAAGTGTCCACACCGGCACACAAAGTAGCAACCCTCGGTTCTCTAGACAAAACATACGCCCTTGGCGAAATGTTATGGATTGAGTGCGTTCGATCTTGGTGCGATTTTCATTCTCTCAAGCAAAACTCCTCAAAAACTCTTTGTTCAAAAGATCACTTATCAAAGGCCAGCGATTTCAAACACTTTAAAACATCTGGCAAGACCCAGCAAACCGTGTATATCTACAACAGCTTCTGTACTTCCAGTTCTGTACTAATTTTACCACAACACAGTTGAAAACTCAGTTTCAAACTCTGGGTTTAAACTAACCCTTTTTTATAAGACAACATCATTTCAAAATAACCATCACTGTGGTATCAAATTCTGTTGGAAATATTTCATTCGAAAACTCAATTTCAAAATTCACTAGTTCGAAAATCACCTCCGAAAATATAGCAGGTGTATTGGCAAGTTCAAAAATTCAATTTTTTAAACGTTCTCAGGAACCGCACAACTAACCTTAGAAGGTCATACAACACTAGAGCACCTCTTAGTGATATACTTGATTACGAAAATCTTTTTCTCTAGGGAACCTATTAAATGTGAGACTCATTATAATGTACTTACCTTGAGAATCGATACACTGATAGCTCTACTTTATGGTTCGTTGTCATGGCGGTTGCACCTACGGCTCGTCATCACGGTGGCTCGCTCTACGGCACTTTACTCGGTGCTTCACACAGTCATTTCGATTGGTCAAACTTCTCCGGCAGCATCCTTTATAGGTAAAACCTCCTCGATCGAACTCCCGTAGGTAGCCCTCTCCAATCAAAACGTTCCATAAGTAGCGTTAACTTCAGTTAATAATTTCTCAATTAAAGTATTATTATAACGAGAACTCAAATCTTATCGGTATTTACCCTTGATAGTCTCATATTCCACTATCTTAATTCCCAATGTCACAGAGACAAAGTTTACACATTATTTTGTTACCTCAAAGGTAACCATCAATCATACAAAACATTGTAAACAATGTAGTATGAATTACAAGGTTCACACAATTATAGTTTCATGTACTAAATCTATAAGCAATCTTGATCACATTTTGACCTAAACATTATTTCATGTTAGATCATATACAAACCTATCCTCATAAAATTCAACAGTTTTTATGAAGTTCCAATTCTATCCCTTTTGTAGTAATGAAGTACCTGACTTGTCATCTTACTAATTTTGAATGAAGACCACTTCCTTTTGAAGTCATGGTCCTTTTGCAAAGTATTCTCGATCAATACACAGAAATGCTACATACTTGGTACATGTACTCTACTTATTAATGCACCGGTGAGATGTCTGAATAGAGAGAATTTGGACACACAATGTTTAAAATGTTAAACACCTCTTTGACATGATTTTGATATAACGTTCTAAACAACACAACTTTTTGAGGAGTTTTCACTTTGATAAGGGACTGAACTATGTTAATATTGTCATTCTTCAGTCTGTGTCCCTCATCTAAAATTAAAATAGAAGGATCCACATGTAATATCTTTTGGTAAGACGTTGATGCGTGGCCAACTCCAGTAAGTAATCCATTTCGAGATTACTCTCACCCGAATACACTTAACTACAGAGATCCATCAGCATCTCATTAACCATCTTGTCATCACGAATCGGTGGCACACTCTCCAACTCAAATTTCCCGGAGACACGGCCATCAATCAATTACCATACGACGTACAAACGTCCAAACGGTGTAAGACTAGTAGTTACTAGGATGCATTAGGGAGCAACACTACGGATTACTGCTTAATTAAAAATCCATACAGTTATGAACTGACAATTTGAATTTGAATTTGAATTTGGCGCTACTAAATTTCAAAATTTTCACAAAGATCTTTTCTCGCTTATAAACGAGGATGATACAGTATCATTCTCATGCATTCTCAACCTTTCAAAATACCATTTACTATCTTACATTTTCCTTCGTTCAAATCTTTCTTCTTACTACTTCAAACATGGCGAGTCCAAGCAACTACATTCCATTTCGATTCAAATAGCCCTTCGTTTCTCGAAGCTATATTCGTGATAATCAGCCTAACATATTAGCCGACTTATCTAGTAATGCACCATTTTCATATTCGTCATTACTTTCTTACAATCCCCTAGAGGTGTACGTTCCTCCTTCTACCTCAATGCTTCATGTTCCTACTTCTCTTCCAAAGTAGCTAATGTACTTCATCCATCCCCAAGGGTTCAAGGTTCGACTCCAAACCAAGAAGTATCTGAAGTAGATCCATCAAGGCGACCAGTCAAAAGATGTCGTAACATGGCCGAACTTATGGAGTCTACTAAACCTTCTTCTCCAAGAAACCCCGCTCCCGTCTAGAAGAAACCACTACCCTTTTTTCCACTCTAGCTAAAATCACTAACCCTTTTTCATGTGGTTGTTGCCATGTTCTACGTGAAATTATTCATACCAATGGTCTTCATCATCGTAGGCTTGAAGTTCATGGAAGGATTGGCATGATATGTCATACCGTACATCACCAAAATGTACAAAAAGATTCTTCCAACCTTCAAATGTATGATCTCGATAAGAAGAATACGAGGAAATCAAAGATTTTCCGACACAATATTGCATAAAACAAAATGCATCGGGTATGTCTTAGTGCCGATCCATTATCATCATATTATGAGGCTCTATGTGTTGGTTTAGAATGGACTGAGTCTCATAATGAATTCTTTGGTAGTTCAATCAACGTGGAAGATAAATCTTCTAAAGGAAAAGAACCTGCGGTTGAAGATGATTTATATAAACCGGGTGAATTTTATAGGGCAAGACTTGAGCAACACCACGGAAGCGAAGCATTGACTCGAAAGATTTTTGTAATTTCTTCCATTTGACCCTTGAAGAAACGAGTCAACAGATAAATTTGAGTATAGGTACGATAAAAAGAATATGTCGCAAGGAAGGGTTAATAGATTGGCCTCACGAAGGCTTTCAAAACTTATGAGGCGAGTTCTTTTGACCGAGAAAGGCATTACCTCATCAAGATCCTAGCTCAAGAGAAATTACGCAAGAAGAAATTTACAAACGTCATCAAGAGATGATTCGTCTTTGTAATGGGGTTGTTCCGATTGTTGCTCTTCTTACTTGAAATCATATAGTCTTTTATTCTTAGTCTTCTTGCTAATGTTTCTATTCTAAGATTCATAGGGATTTTCAAACTTTCCCGCCAAACTTATCTTTATCTATTTAAATTGGTTATTCTGACTTATTCTTAGAACCTATATTCGATTGAACTTTTAAATTTTTGAGTAGACAATTTTCCGCATTTCTACTCGATTCCAACATGACACTCAAACATTTTCCAAGTATAAGTTACCATTCATACCGGAAGACTTTTAACCGAGAAGTCATTGTGTTTTACAAACAAACCTAAACAATAGGTTACTATCTAAGGGAAGACTTAGGTAGTATCGTCATCTAAGTTCAATTATTGCTTTCGTTTCAGGAATTTCATTCGGACTCCGATTTCCATATCGAAGTCTTAGAGTTTTTCGAAACTCTAACCATTCCTTAGGGTATTTGTTTTATTGTATCACAAAACCGGTATTATATCGCACTATTGTTTTTGTTGTTCATACAATGCTCTTGAGACTAGCTGTGAAACTAGCTCTGATACCAAAATTGTAACACCCCAAATTCCGTAGCATAAATCGTGTCGGTGACACGTGGTTTTATAAAAATTCATCAGAGTTTTGAGGTGCTACAGCTTAGCGTAATGCGGAAACGGAGAGCATGTACTAAAAATTTGAACAATTGAGTGACTGATATAAAAATACTCAGACATATGCTGATGCCTGACGTATATTGATATATTATAAATTTCCCGAAGGATTGTTCATGTGATACAGTAATACAAAACTTTATAATTACAATTCTTACATGTAACTATACCCTCTTCAACCAAGCCTTGAGTAGACTTGGGGCATAGAACCTAACTCGCTTAAATCATCTCATTTGGCCAGCCGGGTAGGTCTAGTGGAAGTCTCACCGTGCTAAGGGTGGCGATTGACCGAACCACATAGACGACCCTTCTAGTTTAAGCACCAAATGATGTGAAGTAACTTTATTAGATTCATGCCATAAGGTAGGTTCTCCGTTCACTTTCTTCCCCGCATTTCCTTTGACCGGTGCCTCCTCACGGCTCCGTCCATTAATGCTCCTTCTCATGGCTCCTATTCACAATGTCTTCATAAATCCTGGTTCCTTTCCCGAACTTCTAGTCAAGTCTAAGATTCAAAACAAATTGAATCTTAGGTAACGATTAACCTCATATGAAAAGTATAACGATATGTATGACAGATATTCATTACATTTTAGCATTAACCAATACATAGCACACAAGCGATGATGTAAGGTTACAACAATACATAAGCACACACGGATGTAATGTCAACACAACAACAAGATACATAGCACACAAAGACATGTAAAGTTATCTATACAAATCCATGTATAGTTGTATAGTCTGCACCACTCCGTGCCACGATGTACACTCGTGTCCTCGCGCTAGGAAAACAATCTCACGGCATTATCAAGACTATAACCCGTATCAAGTCGAATGTATATAAACAACATTCAAGACGAGTCTTAACCACGGTGCATGACCCAAGACCAAGTCTTGTCCATGACTCTATGAAATCATCTATCACATATAAGCATACAAGACATATCAGAGTTAAAGTTACTGTACGCGAACGTACCTTCCTTCCGTGTGAATAGTAATTTACTATTTATGTATACGGTACTATTCATAAATACGACACTATGAATAGTAATATGCCCGTCCTTCAAATTTGACTCCGGAATCCTCGGATATCCTAACATATTACCATATTGCTTAGAATAATATCCAAAAGGTTAATTTACCTTTCTACCCTTGGTGGATTTGTTATTACCATTTTGCCATTACATTTTATTTAATAAAAACGCTACTTTCAGCATTATGGCCAGATTTACTTCTAACTTTGAAAATTCATAAGTAATTCTAGAAAACTCAAAACGAGGATCCGTAAAATTCCTCAGAATCCTTAGGATGTCTACTTTTGTGGAAAAATATTGATTCTTGCCCAGATTTTATGAATAGTTCCCAGTTTTCACGTGTTCATCTTCTGCCCAGAAAATTTCCAGAAAACGTAGCCCAACTGTGGACATTTTTATCTTTTAGCACAGAACTCGAACTAATTCACTCTTGGTATATTTGAAAAGGTCTATATGTCTACTTTAACCATGAATTTTCTCAGAATTTTAGAAATTCATCTTCAATATAAAATACTGACGTTTTTACCCCGACTTCAAAAATTGCTTACCGATAAAATTTCGCGGAGTTTCGCTACTTTATGATTAGCTTCCAAAAATTCTGCTATATAACCTTTTCCATCATTTTTTCGAAATAAAACCATTTCTAACCATAAAAACATGAAAATAAAATTACTCTAGCATATTTAAGATTAAAGCAACTTATATCTATGAATTTAAAACTAGAACTCAAGAACTAGAGAACTTACCCTTGAAGAACCTTGCTACTACTTCTTCCTTGCTCCAAGAACTTCACTCTACTTCACTCTACTTCACTTTACTATTACGGTAAGTATTAAAGTATTAACTTAAGTTTTTTGTTACAGTTACTTTTCTAATTGGGTCCGATCGGGAAATCCTTCAATGCTTTGTGTCCCAAGTTGATCAATTCACTAGTTCGAGTTTCCAAAATGGTTTCGATCATATTTCTTGGAAAATCCATCAGATCCCAATGAAGTTGCGTGGAGTTTATCTTATGGAGCTGCAATGACAGTTACCCGATGCAACAAATATATAATCAATGGGTATCGATTTGCAACCGTTGACGCGAACGCAGTACACTATGTTGCAATTACGGTGTATGTTGTCGAGGTGACCAAGTTGACGGGGTGGAGACCCGGCTACTACGGGAAGTTAGTTGAGATAATTCAGTTAAGTTACCGGTGGGACAAGGTGGTGACCCTGTTTAAGTGTGAGTGGTTTGATAACAATTCGGGTGGGACAAAAGTGGACAAACTTGGAAATATTGAGGTCCACTGGACAAGGAGATATACGGTTGGTTATGACCCATTCATCCTTGCTCAACAGGCGGAACAAGTTTACTATACACCATACCCTACATCTCGCCAAGGGTGGACGGGAGTTATTAAAACCAAAGCACGAAATATTATACCAAAGTCGAAAGAGCCGGAATCAAATGACGGTATGGTTGAACCTTTCCAAGCGATGTGGAACATGTCTTTGCCCATAAACATCTTCGATGACGAAGTACCAAGCAATCTATTTGATTTTCGTGTGGAGTTAGAGTTGATTCCTATACAAATTGACGATGAGAAATCGACGATGAGGATGAGCGAAATGAGCTTCTCGATAGTGAATGCGAGTTCGACGACTATGAGAGTACGAGATGAAGACATGCAAGTAGATGTCGATGAACATGAATCGTCCGGTTGATTTGTGTTAGTTCTTTGTTTATGACGATATGTTATACTACATACTTTGTAAGTACTTTTGTCATATTAACCAAATATCTTTCTTTTTTTATATTTTTTTGACATTATGTCTATAAGTGTTCGAGATGGAGCATCAAGGAGGACGTTCGGGTAGTGGACGTGGCGGTGGTCGATCCCGGCCCCGTACTATAAGAGGGGTAGGGCAACGCCAACCGCTCCATATGGAGGCGAGAGGGCTCGCTCTTCTCCCGGAGGTGCCACTATTTGATTTTTCGTCGTCACCATCGGGATATTTGTCATCTTCACCGTCACTTTATACATCGTCGTCACGGCGGCTACCCCGATGCACGGCAAAGGGGACAACGGAGTTTACTTTACCGTTTCGATTGATTTACATATGTTTAGTTTCTTGAAACCATCTATGTACAAAAATCTTCAATATTTCACATTTCTTCCTTAGCACACTTCGTCGCCTCGAGCCACGTCGGGAAGCAGGTAGTTCCTCCGATACACCTATCTGGGGCTCAAGAGATCCTGAGACAGGGTTTCTTTGGATCTGCACTAAAGGCAACGAGTAAGTCATGCGAAGTACCTGTAATGAACCAATTCTCTTTTGAGATTGGTTTGTATGCTAATATTTGCATGATAATCTCTTGTTTTCAGATTTGTGCACGATAATCCGGTGGCGACTTTCATGTCGACCCAAATATTCCGTAACTACACTCAAGCTTGGACCGCGTGGACGAGAGATTCCTACGAACAACGAGATATGTGTTCACGAGTTCTTGGTAAGTTATTTGTTTTATGCGTGTTAATTAAGTACTTTTAAAATTTGGAGCACTAATTGTTCGTTATTGCTTTTCGGGAAAAGCATATGACATTGCCTCGAGCATCATGAAAATCGAAAAAAGCTTTTAACCACAAGAGGCGTCGTCTTTGTGCGTCGAAAGCTCTATTCATTGAGAAGGTCGAGAGGCAAGACAGTTGGCTTCCACGGGACACTAAAGATGAATTATTTGGCACTTGGGAAAACAATGAAAAGTTTAAGGCCATAAGTGCGAAAAATAAGGAAAATAGGGCCAAAATGGCGGGACCGTCATATCTTTGGGGGCTCCATATCCATTACGAGCATCGACGCAAAGTTGTAAGTACACGTTATTTTCTATTTACGTATTGAATATTTTGTACTTTGAAGTAATTAATTAAGGTCATCATTTGCGTTTGCGGGAAGAGTCGGGAAGCTCCACTGGATCGGTTGAGTGGGTTACCTTTCGGCGGACCCATTCCCGACGGTCGAAGGAGTGAGAGGCAATGGATTAACCCAAAGGCGAAACAAATAGCGGTGAGACATTTATTGCCTTTATTACTTGTTTTATGCACGTTATTTTCTTATTTGTTATGTATTTGTTTGCTTGTAGGAAAACTTTGAGAGGCAATTTGTCGCAGGGAGAGAGCCTCGCAAAGATGAGATCCGACCCTCATCCTCTATATCCGATAACGAGAGTCTCTTCTTTGAGGCTACCGGCGGATTTGACAAGAAAGGGAGGGTCTTTGGATACGGTGAGTCTGCCGGCCGACTTGAAGCAATCAAAGCGCCTCTCATCCGGCACCTTGCGGGGGTTCCTTTAGGTAAACATAATACATTTGATATTGATAATTTTCATTCTCTTGTCCATTCAAATGAAGTACAAATAATAAATGTACTAATCAATTTTGTAGATGAGTCAAGAGGATGAAGTCGTTGGTGGAGGAGCAAGCAACACGATGACCCGAGAACGAGAGATGATGAGCCGCGGCGACTCGAAACGGAGATGATGAGGCGGATGCTTATGGAACAAGAACAGATGAAGCGGGCGTTGCGGCGGAACGGGAGATGATGAGACAAGAGATGAATCGGCGCGGAGATGATGAAGGCGGAGATGATGAAGGAGATGCAGCTTCAAATGATGTCCCTTACGAAAGACGAGGTTTCGGTCCGGGCCGACTCACGGTGATGATGACCATGCTGGTGATGATGATGATCACAATGTTTGCATTGTTTAGCCTACTTTTTTGTATTTGTTTGTTGCTACGGATTATATATATATATATATATATATATTGTGTTTTCACTATGTAAACTCTTTTTTATCGTTAATATATTCATGATACATTATTTTACTATTTGTATTCAAATTTTCTATTAAAATTTTTTAAAAATATAAATAAAAAAATAAAAATTTGCTACCGTAAATTTGCTACGGAAAAAAATCTGTAGCAAATTTCTGAATTTTTGAAATTTGCTACGGATTTTAAATCCGTAGCAAAATTTCAAATGTGCTACTGGGTTGTTTCCGTAGCAAATTGCTACGGAAAAAATCCGTAGCAAATTTGCTACGGATTGTAAAATCCGTAGCAATTTGCTACGATTGTAAAATCCGTAGCAAATCCGTCGCAATTGCGACGGATTTTCTAAAATCCGTCGCAATTGCGACGCCATATTTTGCTACGGACAAAATCCGTAGCAAAAACGTTTTGCTACGGATTTTTGGGTTTTTGCTACGGATTTTTTCCGTAGCAAAATCTGAAATTTCTAGTAGTGATCCACTATAAGGAGGTTCAAGAATCACTAACCTTAGCTTGATTTTGATGTTCTTGTAATTTCTTCTTCCTTGTTGACCAAAATTGTCAGCCCCCCTTCATGAACACCATAAGAAGAGTTGCAAAAGGAAGCTCAGAAGAGATGGAAGAGATTACCTAAGACTTACCTATTGAATCCTTGAGTTCTTCCTTTTCCTTTTCTCCTATAAATTTTCCACTCTTCCTCCTTCCCTTGTCTCTGCGTGTTGCCCGACTCCGTTGTGGGGAAAATGAGTTGATTTAATATCCATTAGAGGGCCAAATCGGCTGATTTAATGGAGGGAAAAATTGACCTCCAACTAGCCCAATAATTACTAATTTGCCATTATGTTAAAATCTAACTATTTAGTTAACATGTGTTTGGCCATTTCCTTTTTTTTTCCCCTCTTAGTTTGGGCCAAAAATTTAAGCCTCTTTTAGGATGATTTTAGCCCACTTTGTTAACTTATAACCCATGCTCATGTGCCCATAAATTCTAAATAATTATAAGACATATGGCACAATTTCATGGAAATTATAATTTTAACCTTGCTTCAATTTTTTTCTCTTATTTCCTAAAAATACTCATGCAACTTCTTCTCATTCCTTTCTGGCCAAATTTATTACACATAACTTCATAAAAATTCATATGTGCAAATAAATTCACATTAATGCACATGAAAAATGAGGATGTTACAGATACCAAGACAAGAATTGAATGAATTAGGTCAAGCTCTCAATAATAGCTTGAGCCTTCATATTTCTATTTACAGACTGAGTAATCCAATTGTACATTGATATGTGTCCCTATAGGATTATTCTAGAATACAATGAACTGTTACAATATACAATGAATAAATAAATACACAATACATTACTTATTTCTAAATCTTTGTGACTTTGTTATGTTTCAGCCGTATTTGCAACTTTATAATTGACGTTTCTAACGGGTTTTATCCTTTAGTTGAGAAGTAACCTCCTCATTTATCTTATGTTTTTTACCATGACCTCGTTTATATCTGAGTCTCCATGAATTCTTACATGTCCTCAGGCTCTTCAATAGTTAGCCTCGGATGTGTCCTCGTTCGGCTTCCAATTGGATCTCCTAGGCCCATTTCTCTTGGAGTTATTACATTATTTCCCCTTGGGACATCACTAAAAATTTATATAACCAAGTAAAATAATCAACACTTTGCCTGATGGTGGATCCAAACCATTGCAAGATACAAAATTATAAACAACCCAAGTGAAGAGGTCAAGAAGATGAATTTAAGGTTCAAACTTCATGCTTCATCAGTGACTGTTGTGGGTAGAATTTGCAAAACAGCTTCATTTTCTCTGCTTCTTGAGAGTGAAGTTCTTTTTTTATTTGGCTTGCGTTTTGTTTTTCCCCCTTCTTCGTATGGGAAGATGAAAGTAATGCTTAATGTATTGTGATATGAGAAATACTATAACTTAATTTAGATTTAAGGTGGATAATTACTTTGTGAAAGCTTCTCTAGTTGTATCATTACATTTTTTAGATTCTTCGGTTCTTTTACTGAAGTTTTGCTTTAGAAAGATGATAGGTGAAGATTGTAAGTTTGGTTTTATGTTTATAAGACTTTTTAATTACAAAGGTCCATATTACAAAATAATATGTTTGTTATTTAGGGGTTTAATATTGTACAAACAAAAATTATTTATTAGTTTTAAATAAACCAAATGATTTCTTAAATTTGGTAACATCGAATAATGGAGGGAAAAAACATACCTATATCTTTAAGGGATTAAATAAGTATAGCTCAGTGCATATAGCTTCCACTAGGTGGGGTTTGAAAAGGGTCAAATGCATGTAGCATTACACTTACAAGTGGAGGGGCTATTTTCAAAATTACAACAAGGACTTAATAAGTACTGTATACACTAATTGCAATTTTGACTTCAAGCGTTCTAATTAAAGATAAGACAACATATCAAAAATATGTTTTTCCCACTTTCTCGTGTTCTAAACATGGAAGAATTTGAATAAATTCGCACATTTTAAGGAAAAGTTATGTGTCTATACACACACACACACACACACACACACACACACACACACACACACACACACATATATATATATATATTATTAAACCATCTCAAAAAGTAGCAGCTGGTTCCAATTGTGTTCTCTTTTTTATAGCCATAATAAAGATCCAAGTAAAACCTTATTAAATATAAGTTCGGCATCCTCAATGGCAATAATACTACGGGTGGGCTTACCATTTCTTTGAGATAGAGTATATAGCCATACCATAGATTTAATGATACAAAAATGTTTGCTTGATTTGTTGATGCCTCTTTACCGTCAAAATGTGTTTGTTCTCTCAAATTTCCTATCCGGTTCTCAATCATTGCTTTTCAAAGTGATGAGCACTATGATAAGATCTAGACCATTCAAATTTAATCTGAATGGGCATAATTTAAACTTTTAGTCTATTATTTTTCTAAGAAATAATCGTTATAAGATTATATTTATTTTAAAATAAATATAATCTTATAACGATTATTTCTTAGAAAAATAATAGACTACACACACTCAAATAAAAATTTATTTTAAATAAAAAATTAAATTAAATTAAATTCGGATCATACAAAATCAATCTAGACGGTCAATATTGGTGATGAGAAAGTTCGAAAAAAAAATATACATTCACTACAATTAGTTCTAAATATAGGGGTTCTAAACATATAGCAACCTTGATAAAATGTGTTGGCAAAAAAACCTTACTAAAATGTTTTTTGGGCTCTTCTAGAGCTTCTGAATATAAAGCAATTCTAACGAATTCCCACGTTTTAAGAAAAGGTAATATGTATCATAAACGTTCTCCAAAGATGGCAACCACTTCCTATTAGATTCTCATTAGTATAATAAAGATCCAAGTACAAATTTACTAAATTTAAGTTCCTACACCATCAATGTCAATACTACAAATTTTGTGAGACAAAAAATTAATGATATTCAATATTTTTGTTGATCTATTCATGCCACTTTGCCGTCGAAATGACTTTGATTTCTCTAACATTTTTACACGCAATAGTCATAAATGTTGCAATGTATAGAATTATATACAATGTGTAACATTTCATTTTCAAAAGCAGTATATTTTTTTTTCATCAGAGTAGAGCATTGGAGCGTAAGAGTAACTGATACATATATTCAAAATGTCGTAAGTCTGGCTGATTACAAAAGCGGTACAACGACCGAGAGTTTTTAAAGTGAATAACAACAAAAGTGTCTCCCCGGCAACAGCCATGCCGTGTCAACAGAAGAGATCTTCAGCCGGATCTCTATGCGGTCTGCTTGCCTTTCTCCTCGGTCCTTGGTCCCCTGAACCTGACGCTATGTTAAGAGCTGAGGTCCAATGCATACGGACCCCAGGTAACGGTTAACCTCATATTTACATATACAGTATAACAAATGAACCATTCCTACATGTATCGCTCCCAGCGAATGCAGACATACCGCTCCCAGCGAAGACACACCGCTCTCAACGAATACGGATATATCGCTCCCAAATAGCATACGACATATCGCTCCCGGTGCATGCAAATGTTCGGTTATCCTCTAACATCACCATGCATTCAAATAACATACCACCAACACATATACAACACGCATATCACATATACGAATACAATAAATATCAGAGTTAGTGTTACAGTACGCGAACGTACCTTCGTTGACGGAAAACGGTACTTTTACGGAAAATGGTACTTTTTGACAGCGGGTGAAACAGCGGTACGACGGCGGTACAATAGCGGTCCGATTATCTTAGATATCCTATAAGGATAACATTTATCAACTTCTAGCACTATAACAGGCATTTTAGGTACAAATTACCATTTTTCCCCTAATTGGCCCTATCGGCGGAATTTCGCCAGAGCTTCGCTGTTTTGACTCTAATCTTCCAAAATTTTGCCATACTTATTTTCCCATCACATATTTCGAAATATATATCATATCTACCCAAAAATATGATATCTATAATATATTGGAAGACTAAAGCTAAAAACAAAGATTTCTATTATAGCTACCGAAAGAACTACCAGAAACTAAAGACTAGGGACCGAAAAACTTACTCGGCTTGGCAAGAACTTCCAAGAACTCTTCCTTCTCTCTAACTTCTCTCTAGGTTTCGAAGTTGTGGTGTGGGAAATGAGAAGAGGAGGGTTCCTATTTATAGGAAAATGGAGGGACAAGGTTGGAATTAAGGGATTTGTTTCCGAATGAATCTTGCACCGTTGGATCGCATTTTTTAGGACAAAACAATCTTGGCCTTACACCTAGTTGGGCTGCCCTACTTGCCCATTTATGACATCATCTTTGATGATGTCATAATGCTTGACTTACTTGCTTCCGTTCCCGATCGGTGCTCGAATCGCGTAATTTTGCCGAATCGCAAAATCTTCGTCGTGTAGTTTCGAAGTACTTTTCTTCCTCGGTAGGAATATATACTTTAATGAAATTTATGATCCCATTAAGGGTATTCCGTTATCTGCTGAAGATTTTAGGCTGACGCCTTTGGTTACGGAATCAGATTCCGGAAACACTAGTTTGTAGGCAGAAATTCACTGGTTCGTAATATGATCTGATCTAAGTGACCTTATTCCTGGTTTCCAAAACTCGCTTGTTTTCTCTAAGTCACTTTTAGCACTATCTGCCATTTCCTAATTACTCGGTACTCCTAATTACGTTGTTGGTTTCAGAAACGACTTCTGAGACCGCTCAATTCGAGATAGAATTTCACTGGTTCATAAAAAGTCCAGATGACTTAGACTACATCCCTATACCTTGGTGTAGGATTTTATTTCTATCTATTCTCAAATGTCCTGTTGGCTCTTTATCATATATATTATTATTTTATTCAAAATATCTAGATATTTATTTATTTTTTCTTTTATTTTTTATTTATTTTTCTAAGCATAAAATATTTTATTAATATTTTATTTTTTTTATTTTTTATTTATTTAATAATTTCGAATTTCTCCAATTAAAAATAATTATTTAAATTATTTTTAATTCATTTACTTTATACCTTAATTATCCCATTAATTACCAGATTAGCCACTTACTAATTTTTGATAATTTTCTTAATTAGGATAAATCATTATTTCACAACTATTTTACTTACATTGGTATTTTATATCCCATGTAAAATATTAAAAATCATGGGGTCACTTATGATCCCAAAATAATACTTAATTTTGCCTCATTATTTTTCAAGGGAAATTATCCCAAAAATTCCTAAAATTAGAGACAACATACTTTCTAATTTTTTATAAATATTTTACTACCTCTTGGGATTTATCATAATATTTTTAGGCCATTTAATGCTCGAAAAATACATTTTAGCTCTTTATCTCTCCTAATTTTCATAGTAATTACCTTAGAAAATAAGATAATTATTACTTATTATTTGAAACTACATGTTCACCTATTTTCAATAGGTATTATCTATCGAAATATAATATTCCGATAAATAATTATCCGGGTATTACACAATGTATAACTGCAAAATTGGAATAATTGAATACATTATGAAGGTGACATTTAAACCAATTTTTTTATATTAATTCATAAACATCCTCCGAAGTGTTTATTAATTGTAACCTTATTCACATACGGGGTTTGTGTGTGTATGTCTTTCTTTTATAGATTAAACTAAAAAATCATTTATCGATCTATTTATTTAAACTAGAAAAAAAGAAAAGAAAATAAATCCTTCTTCATTTATGTCATTCATGAACTAGTCATTAAGCTTTGGCATGCACTAACACTCAATATATAGATGCAATGTATGCAATCAGATACACTGTACAACTAAGAATTTGAATTTTTACATGCATTGTGTATTTGAAATTTAAACTAGATGCTCTTTATTATTTCGAATTCATCCTCCAAACTCTTAATTTGTTTAGTTCATGAACTACTCACAATTTATTTGGCATCGACTAACACTATACAAGGAAATGGAATAAATAGAGGCATTGTATACAATCAGATACACTGTATAATTGAAAATTGGAATGATAAGATACATTGCGTGTTTCAAATTTAAATCTGTTGCTTTTCACTAATTCATAATCTTCCTGCAAAGTCGTAACCCTAACCTTATGATCCACACACAAAGGTGTATAAAAATACACCCCTTTCGTTTAGCATTTGACTCACAAATCATTGATTGATTCTGTTGTTTTTTTGATATCATTTGTTTATTGGCTAGACTTTGTAGTTCGTGGTTCTCATCCACTCACTACTTAGTGTTCGTTTCGTGAGAGAGTTTAAGGTATGCATGTTTCTTATAAAAAAAAAACATGCATACCACACGTTTCTTCTCTGGCTTGGCCTTCGTTAATGCTGTGAAAGCTAGTTCTCATGCTCCTGCTCCTGAACAATATTCGACTGAGCACACTGATGTTGATTCCTTTGATGTCATCTGCAATACTCAAGGTCCTAGCACTGGTCAAGGTAACAGAGGTTTTCGTCCACCTACAATTTTTGCTAGAGGCAGTGGTCGTACTTTTAGCCGTGGTCGTGGTCGCTTCAATAACTGGAGGCTACAAAGCCAGATTTGCCATAAGTTTGGGCATCTAGCTGATCGGTGTTACTATCATTATGAATATCCAACTTCCTATGGTCAATCTCCTTAGGCTCAAGCCCACTATGTTACTTCCTATGGTAAACCTCTTCGGAGAGATCTCCATTGAGAAAAGCATTATTGAAGTCCAATTGTCTTAAGGGCTAGTGAAATGTGGCAACCACAGTTAATAGAACACGAATAGTAGCTGACTTGACAACAGGACTGAAAGTCTCAACATAGTCTATACCAGCAGCTGACAGAGATTTGCCGTCATCTCCCAAAATAACCAGATTAGAAAAGGAAATGTAGTATAATGTAACCAGGGTCGTTTCTCTCAAGGAATTTGCAAAGTGGGTTTAAATCAAACGAATAAAAACAAACAACAATAACAAAATTGGGGTTTTTGATTTAAAACAGATTAAAACGTAAATAAACGAAACTAATCTGAAATATGCAAAAGCATTAAAACGAGATTGAAATAGATTAAAACGATCAACCCAACGTTTAGATTCCGAAACTTCCTTCATCGAATGAAATATAAACGAACTCGCGTTTGGTTCGACGAACCGAAATCTCTGCGTTCGTCCGAAATCCCTCAACTAGACGATCGCCTAGAATCTGTCCGAACAAGTGCGTCTCACGTGCAATCGCACAAAGAACACTCTAACCTAGTTCGAACTCGGTCCTTGGGATGAACCAAACCGAATATTAAATCTAATATTCGAACTATTTCAAATCGAATCCGATAAAATGAAAACGAAACGAGTAAAGTACCGATTAAACACGAGTTCTCTGGACGAATCATGGAATCCTCAACGTTGGGTTAACCACAGAAGTTTAGCCGAACATGGCTGGGAAAAACGAAGAGAAGACGAAGAACACGAAGAACATTTGAGAGAATTTGAAACTTCTGTGTTTAATCCTCAAACTGAATAAAAGCATGAATGAATATCTGTTTGTGGCTGCTGTCTTACTTAACCTAAGATGGAAAAACGAAATGGGGCTCCAATCCATAATCCAGGCCCAAAACAGAAAATAATAAAGAATGGGCTTTAATTACAAATTCGAGCCCAAATAAAAATCCGACTTCGGCTCCAAAATCGACCGCCCTCTTGTCCGAATTTGCCCTTTATGTCTTCATAACAATTGTAGCTCTTTGAATCATCTGAAATATGAAACAAAAATGAGGTAAATCCGATGTCTAGTTCAAGAGTTATGGTAGGAATAGTGAAGCAATGTAAAACTGGAATTTTATTAATAAAAATGGCTAAAATATAATCAAAGGCCCCAAGCCCAAATAAATATAAAAGCCATTATTTATTAACTAAGAAGTCCTAAATTATTAATCAAGAGATAAAAATAAGTGTATAAAATATTCAATTATCGCACTGGGAAAAACCTTTAGCAACTAACCTTGATTTTCGTTTTGCTAGTGAACCATCAGCATTACTTTTGGTTTTCCAAATCCACTTGCAGCCTATGGGTTGACGGTGAGAAGGAAGAGGAACTACATCCCAAGTATGAAACTTGAGTAGAGCGTTGTACTTATCTAAGGTGGCTTGTTTCCAACATGGATCAGAAAGTGCTTCAGTAATTGTGGTGGGGGTAAATGGAGGAGAAGTGCTCACAAAAAAAAAAATTGGTTTGAAGATGCTAGTTTTGCTTCTAGTGATCATTGGGTGATTATTAATGGGAGCTGGAGGTGTTGTAAGAGAAGCTGAAATAGGTCGTGAAGAAGGAAGGGAAGCTGAAGTAGGTCGTGAAGAAGGAAGGGAAGCTGAAATAGGTCGTGAAGAAGGAGGGGAAGGGCTATTTGTAGATTCAGGGTTGCATGAAGGTGAACTGGAGTAAGATAAAATAGATGGAGAGAGAATACTAGTGGATGAGGAAGAAGGGTCAGAACATGAGGTTTGTGGTGACGAGTAGCTATAAGACTGAAGAAATGAACTAGAATCAGTGTGAAGTTGACTGGTGACTGCATTTTTAACAGAATGCTGATGACCTGTAGCATGAAACCTTGTTTAATCAAAAATAACATGTCTAGAGATATATATCCTACCTATTTGCATATCAATACATTTATATCCTTGATGTTGAGAACTATAACCCAAGAAGACACAAGTAGCAGACCTAAATTCCAACTTGTGACTATTGTAAGGTCTAGTATAAGGATAACAAATACAGCCAAACACTTTTAAAATAGAGTAATAAGGTTTAACCCCATGTTGCTTTTCATACGGAGTCATATGCATAGACAAAGCTTTGGATGGTAGTCTATTCAATAGAAAAATAGCAGTTGCAAAGGCATCTTTCCAATAGAACTTAAATAAAGAGGCATGAGCTAGGAGAGTCAAACCTGTCTCAACTATTAACCGATGGCGTCTCTCCACTAATCCATTTTGTTCTGAGGTGTGAGGACAAGAGAATCGATGCTCTATGCCACAGGAAGTCAAATGAGACTTAAAAGCAAGAAATTCACCACCATTATCAGACTGTACTTGTTGGATTTTAGTGTGATATTTGTTCTCAACAAGTTTCTGGAAATCTTTAAATTTAGCCAAAGCATCAGACTTCTTGTGCAGAAAATAAATCCATGTAAAACGGCTATAAGCATCAACTAGAACAAGATAAAAGGCTGAACCATAAGATTGAACAGGAGCAGGTCCCCAGATATCCATGAGTATTAATTCCAACGGTTTGCGATACACAGTGGAAGAAGACTGAAAAGGTAGTTTATGACTTTTACCAAACTGACATGCAGTACATATAGTCTTATTTGCTATAGAAGTAAAGGAAATGGAATTACAATTAAGTACATCATTAACAATATCAAGAGAGGGATGCCCTAATCGCTGGTGCAAAAGATTCACAGAAACAGATGTGACAACACAAACTTGTGGTGTTGTGACAGAGTGAGAACTAGAGCCTCGGAGAGAAGTAGAACCAGTATTTGTGTTGAGTGAACATCCATGAGCAGCAGAGGACTTCACATGCGCCAGTAGGGGGTACATGCCATTGTGCTCAACTCCAGACATTAAGTGTCGGCCATTCCTCAAATCCATGATGATACATTTGGTTGGAAAAAAATCAATAGAAACGTTATTTTCACGAGTGAATTGAGCAACGGATAGTAAATTTTTCTTCATATTGGGTACATGAAGGACTTTATTCAAGGTAAATTGAGACCTAGAATTATTAAGAAACGTTTTACCAACCATCCTAATTGGAGATAACTCACCAGTACTAACCTGTACAATGCCCTTACCATTGCGAGCAGAGGATGGTTCAAGACAGGAAGCCTCATGTGTAATGTGAGTTGTTGCTCCGGAGTCAGGGTACCACGCGGAGTCATTAACAGTAGCTGGACTTACTAGAAAAGCTTGAGCCGTAGGTGTAGTCACTGGCTCAGACTTAGGCACAAGTGTAACAGCCGAAGGTATGTGCGTAGCATTGTTAGCAACAACAGAAGTAGAGGCAGATGGTTTGGAGGAGGCATCAAACACAGATGAATCAGTAAGAGAATAGTATTCAAAAGGAGAATAGAACTCAGGCATACCATAGTAAGCAGCATAGTGAGCTTGAGCCTCAGGAGATTGACCATAGGAAGTTGGATATTCATAATGATAGTAACCCCGATCAACTAGATGCCCAAACTTATGGCAAATCTGGCATTGTGGCCTCCAGTTATTGAAGCGACCACGACCACGGCTAAAAGTACGACCACCACCTCTAGCAAAATTTGTAGGTGGACGAAAACCTCTGTTACCTTGACCAGTGCTAGGACCTTGAGTATTGCAGATGACATCGAAGGAATCAACATCAGTGTCCTCAGTCGAATATTACTCAGGAGCAGGAGCCTGAGAACTAGCTTTCACAGCATTAACTGAATGAGAAGAGTTATTGGACAGAAACACTTTGTGTCGAGTCTCTGAGTCAATGAGCATATTAGACACAGCATCAAGACCAAACCTAGGCGTCGACGCATTGATCACAGCAATCACTAGTTCATACTCAGTGGTAAGTCCGTTGAGGATATGAGAAATATGTGTTGCTTCATCGACTTTTTCTCCGAGCATAGCTAGGTGATCAAAAATAGATTTCAGATTTGAGAGATAATCTCTCATGGACAGCTCACCTTTCCATTGATTTGCAAGTTGATTGCGATATGATAGGATTTTCGTGCAGATTTATTGGAATACAGCTGAGTCAATTTTGCCCAAATTTGAGCAGCAGATGTGAGTCCGACGAGCTCTGGCAGAATATTTGGAGCCACTAAAGCAAGAAGCCAGGAAGCTAGAGCGGAATCAAGTGAATCAATCTCATCAAACTTAAGATTTTGAATATTTCGGCCAGTATCGTCACGAATCGTTTCAGGTGGAACGATC
This sequence comes from Acacia melanoxylon, assembly GCA_019022615.1. Classification (NCBI taxonomy): domain Eukaryota; kingdom Viridiplantae; phylum Streptophyta; class Magnoliopsida; order Fabales; family Fabaceae; genus Acacia; species Acacia melanoxylon. The sequence goes on along the minus strand of JAFJYJ010000020.1, from coordinate 7,921,847 downwards.
ACCGTGCCGTCGAGGAGAGAATGAGCCCTGTGTTGCTTAACCATAAAATAGACTTGTTGCTTCCATAACAAAAAATTAGTATCATCGAGCTTTACCGTGATCTTCTTGTTGGAGAAACCACGAGTCGATTGAACCGCCAAGTTCGGAGAAGCGATGGTGGCATTTGATCCAGATACGGTTGACATTTGGACAACGTAATCAATCTAGAGTGAGGAGACCACTGTTGAGATAACGTCTGAGTTTTAGGTCACCGGAATCTGAGCCGACGGAGGTCGTTACTACTCTGATACCATACCAGAAACCACGATTAAACCGAGAAGAATAATATGGAAAGAAAGAGAATTCTGGATTCGTTAATTCATCGTTGTTCGACTCATAAAGACTATATAGCCTCTTTACACATAAGCTATTCAAAGTGATTTACAGACGTACACATGTATGGAGATAAACAATACACTGACTGACTCAGCTTAACTAAAACAGAATTAGTTGACCACAACTGTATTCGACTTCACTTCCGCCGCAATACAGTAAACACTATATTTCAAATAGTCTATAGGCATCCTTTCCCACCAGGTAAGATGAGATCCAATCTTCCCAAGCAAGATCACCTGCTGCATCTCCTTCCTTCTTTGGGTCTACACTTAATACCTGTATCAAAGCGGTAATCCAGTCTGTCGAAGATACGATACTTCAGTCAAATAATTCTTTCAACGCCTCCAATGTCTCTATGTAAAATATCCAATGAATCTCTGATCTACACCATGGAAGCAAAGATGAAGATATTGGTTGAGCATTTCACAATGAATATCTGATCTATGTAAATATATCAAAGAGGTTGTTTGAACTTCAAGATGTGCATACCAAAAAGATATAGAAGATTGAGGAGTTTTTACATACTTTAGGTTTTCCCTTTTTGAGCCCTCTACTTCAGCTATTGAGCCCTCTGATCTTTATGATCCTCCTCTAGTTTCTAGTTTTCTGAACTACCTGAAACCATCATCATACCCGAGACCCCCACCACTCCAGTCCTTGAGGACCCTCTCCCTTCCACTATTCCTCCATCCATTACTACTCCTACTCTCTCTTCCATTGCTAGCTCCACTGACCCTACACCTATCTTTAAACTAGATTCTCACTCCACTTCATCTTCCTCCATAGTCACCACTGACCTCCTATTGACCCTTCTTCTGCCATAGTCATCTACACCGCTCCATCATCATCTGATATTATCTTCCTTACCTTTTTGTGACTAAGTGTCTGATATTATATCTTTATAATCTCTATAGTAACTTAAAAATTGCTTGATGCTCCATGCCATATGCGTACTTGAAAGAGAATATTGACAATCCTCTATAATTTATCCTCGTTTTTCTTATATATTTTTGTCTTACAATTAATAATGTTTTGATTTCCTCATGAAATTAGATTTTTTTTTTCAAGAAAAAAACATTATTTAGCTTTGATATTGTCCATCTCGCTTAAGAAATTGCGTAAGTTACAAGGGACGCACCATTTCCTATTAAGTTCCTATTTGGAAGCAAGCGGATAGTCAATTATATATGGTCAAACTTTGTTTATACGAAAATCATCCTAAGATCAGCTAAAACCCTATGTTATGGATAAGCTATTGAAATCAACTTATGAATCAATGTTGACAGCTTGGAGTGAAAATGGTTACGAAAAATGCATCAAATACAAAAATATACAGGATTTGTAAATGAAAAACAATGTTTTGCATTGAAGTCCAATGGGACTTGCGTTAGCTTAATTCTAATTCTAAATATGAAAATACCATTTTTTTTCCAATTCAAATGAATGAGGGTAAATTAATCTTTTCAAGAGACCTGCTTGTGATTAGTTCTCTTCCTTGAGACTTGTCTGTCATTCCCCTTTTTTATTACAATCATCAAAACATTTTTAATTCCATCAAAAATCACTTTTCAGAAAAACAACATTCAAATCCAAACATCATCATATCATAAAAAATTCTATTCTACTCAAAATCATTACTTTTTATCAATTTTATTCAAAATCCATTTTTCCACCGCTAACCAAATACAAATAGTTTTGCAAGGAGAAGCTAAATGATAGTTTTAATGTGAATGGCACATAGAGATTAGAAGTCTTATAAAAACAAAACATTACATTGAATTGATTAACTAAGGCTTAATATATGTAGAACTGTGGATTAAGACCAAAACTTTAAACTTGGCATCAAATATGCAACTATCTCCCTGTGACAAGCACTTGGTTGGGTCCCTCACTTTCGCCAATGGCACAAACAATCTTGAGCCCCAGGACGGGTTCAACTTTGAGTAGTGCCTATTGACTGTATAAAATGGTAAGCAACTTAATTAACTGGGGACAGTTGAAATTAGCTCATAGTACTCCTATAATTTGTTAAAGGGAGAAAAAGTGATTTATTTTTGAAGTGCTCAATGCAAAACGGAGTCAATCTTACATTCAGATTCAACATGTTGATCACTGACTTGGTCCCTGGCTCGCAAAATGGAATGCACATATAATTTTGTGTTTGGTGGAATGGACGATACGTCTATAGTCAGAAATAGGGAGATATTATTCCCCTCTCCCTCTTGGTGCCCCTTAGGGTAGAAAAGGAGCTTCCTGAAACATAACCAACATATTTTATTTTTCCTAATTCAATTAAAACACATTATTTAACGTCATTAATACAAGAATGAAGAAAGAAAAACAATATATTCCTCCGGTCCTAATTATAAGACATTTAACCGATTTTGTGAAGATTAAGGAAAGAAGTTAAATTAGTTAATTTTACTCATTTTCCTAAAATACTCTAATATAAATTTAAAATGATATAAGTAAAAGTGAATTAATAGCTCCTGCCACATACCTCTTCAACCCTAAAATTTTCTTTTTCACACACTATCTAATTATCTAATTAAAATAATGGTTTTGCTATATATACATGTGTGCGTATATATGTATACATATATATATATATGTGTGTGTACATATATCTGCACATATATATGCATACACACACATATGAACACACACACACAAAAATATATATGTATATATACACGTGTGTGTGTTTATATATGTACATATACTTACACACATATATATTGATAGACACACACACAGATATACATATATGTATACACAGACACATGTGTGTGTGTGTGTGTGTGTGTCTATATTTACACACATATATACACATACACACACACACACATATACAAACATACACAAACGTATACACAAACACACACATATATATGTGCGTGTGTGTGTATCTATATATATTGTAGACACACATATATATACATATATAGACACACACACACACACACACACACACATATATATATCTAAAATTTTTACTGGTTGGAAGAGTCTACACACCCACATTTATATATTCACCAAAAACCATATATATGCATACACACACACACATATACATACATACATATATGTATGTATACACACACACATATGTGCATGTGTGTGTGTGTCTATATATATTTTGTGTAGACACACATATATATACATATATAGACACACACACACACACTCATATTTAAAAGTTTCACTGCTTGGAAGAATCTACGCACCCACATACATATACTCACCAAAAACCAAACACACTTTAGATAATAAAATAGGGGTATTTTAGGAAACAATTGACAAAAATTAGAATGTTGTCTTATAATTAGAACCAAAACCAACTCTTAAATGTTGCCCTTTAATTAGGACCGGAGGGAGTATAATTTTTTGGTTAATACTTAATATTGTTGTTGGTCCTTATAGATCCATCATATTTTGGTTTTGGTCCCGCTAGTTTCAAATAGATAGTTTTGTTCCTATAGTTTATAAGGATTTGAGCTTGGGTTAAACAACTGGTTCTACATTTTTTAAAAGTTTTAATTTTGAACCATATGGTTAAAATCAGACCGAATCCTTATGAGATTATAGAAACTAGAACCAATAATTTGAAACTTGTTATGGACTCAAATATGAGGCCTACTCAAGGTATGGCCCAACAAGAGGCAATCAATATTGCACAGATGTGATGGCACAACATTTGGGCTTGGAGGCACAAGAGGCCCAACAGTCCAAACCCTAACCCTAAGGTACACTCTATAAATAGAGGGTAAACCCTAAGGTACACATCTTCTAAGCTCTCTCATCTAGAATTCTGCATACACCGTGCACACACACCCCACCCCTTTGGCGTGTACAATGATCTTCTATTCTCAAAGGTATCTCATCCATGGATACCTAAGAGGGAGCTATTTAATCCTACATCAATATACTAGTCCACCTAGGGCTAGACATCTGTGTTCTATACTAAAACATTGGCATCATCTGTGGGGAATCGATAAATTTTTGATTCCCGCGACCAAAGATGGTCAACAGGAGGAGCAGTAATCGGATGTTGGAACGAAGGTGGTTCGAATTGGAGTTTCAATCGATGTTGGTTGAAGGAGAGGCTTGGCTCTTTGTAGAAGCTAAACCCTAACCTCCCAACTTTTCTACACTATCGCCAAATCACCGTATTATTGTAAAGCTTCCTCCTGCAATGTTTATCTCCTATCTTCAAAATCCTTATTAATCTCGTCTAGAAAAACATTTTGCACTTTAAGGCCACCATATATGCTTATTGCAGGTCTGGGTTTATATTCTTGTTTTGCCTCAAGAAATGGTCACCCTCCAACACTTGAGGAAGCGACATGAAGACCGGGCCGCAGTTATTTCATAAGCAAGGGATTGTGGTGGATGGAGTCCTTCGCGAGAAGTTAAGGAAAAGAAAAATCAGCGATGGAAGCTTGATAGGGATTTGAAGAAACAGATGTCTGGAAGAATCACTTGCACGGGTTTTGAAAATTTATTCCTCAGAGAACAAGTACTTGCATCGGGCAGCATGATCTTCATTGCGGGGAGATGGTAGTGAGAGAAACATCAATTTTTATGGTTGTTGTCTCGGAGTCAGAACCAAGTACGATGTGCTCACAGAGTTGCCGAGATGGATGCCTTCATGGAACCTCGGCTTATGTTTCTCTGCTGGGATAAGTACTACCTCGCCATGAAAGCAACTCGTGTATTTCTCTGCTTAGCCAGCGTCCTCCTCACCATGTATGTCGAATATTTTCATCACAAAACTTGGGAAAGCTACAATGGAGGACAGTGCTTCGGCGGTTTCATCAAGACCTTGGCAGTGACAGTTTGAATAGCTTTATCTCGATCAGTGGTCTTCAAATAAGTTCTCCCCGGCTTAATCGTGAAACTCGGGTTCAACCAACTACTCGGCCATTCTTCCATTTTTAAGGAGTAAGAACTATAATGTTCAAGTACTCCTAAAGTAGTGCATAGATTCAAAGCATGCTCATGCGAAGAACTCCACAGCCATCCACGTGTCAATTTTGTCTTTGCCATATGAGAGGTCACCAACGTTGTCGTCGTATACCAGCAACAGAGTTACATGCCGAGATGGATATGGTGCTACGATTTTGAGGTACGTGCCGAGATGGGCCAATCATGCTCACCTCTGCCCCGGCCTTTGCATCCTGTTAAAAGGGTGGAAGCCTGAGTGTCGAGATGATCATGCCTGCTATCGTCCATGATGTTTTCGATGCCAAGTCGGCCAATCCTTTAATGCAAGCCGGCCTACATCACCTGATGGAGTCGGCTGACGAGATCATCCTGGTCATTAGAGCCACCAGGCCGAGATTAAGGTTTTGAAAGAGTGAAATCGTGCCGAGATGATCATGCCTGCTGTCGTCCATGATGTTTTCGATGCCAAGTCGGCAATCCTTTCATGCAAGCCGGCCTACATCACCTGATGGAGTCGGCTGACGAGATCATCCTGGTCATTAAAGCCACCAGGCCGAGATCAAGGTTTTGAAAGAGTGAAACCGTGCCGAGATGATCATGCCTGCTGTCGTCCATGATGTTTTCGATGCCAAATTGGTAATCCTTTAATGCAAGCCGCCTACATCGCCTGATGGAGTCGGCTGACGAGATCATCAGGGTCACTAGAGCCACCATGCCGAGATCAAAGTTTTGAAAGAGTGAAACAGGGTTCCTAGGCCAGGATAAGAGGTTTGAAAAAGTAAAACCAGGCTCCCTTGCTGAGATGGGGAGGTGCCGACATGAGAGGGTCCTAAGGCGGTGATGAGCCGAGATGGCGATCTGCCGAGTTTCCGAAATACTGAGATATACTTCGAAGCAGCGGTTTCTTGATTCTAGAAGACCGAGGTCAGAGTGGGCCGAGTTCCAGATTCAAGATCATCCTCTTATATCTAAGAATTAGCGTGGTTAATTCGAAATACTGAGATGCTATGCTACTACTATCATCAAAATGGCGCTACGGCTCAATACACAGTGTCGATGATGCATACCAAGAGCCCAGTTCTTTGAAAGCGTGATGATTTGCATGGATTTTTAATTACAATCCGTGATTTTGATTCATTAGAAGAATGATGGGATTACATTACTTCATGAAGGGAAAGTGGTGGCATAGCGGCAAAGTGGATTTTAGAGAGTAGTAGGTGAGTCTGAGATAGGAACTAGATTCCTGCGAACTCACCTCCTCTTACCATTACGAAGTCGTGGATGTGTCAATAAGGCCGTACTGCTTGTCCATCACAAAGTTTCTGTTTTTGTGCCATCTTGTGTCATGAAAGGAAATTGATGATGGAGTATTGAGATCCGGCTATCTTTCGTGCTGTTGTGTAAATATAAGATTGAAGATGAAGATCAGACATTTTCTTTATTTGGGAAAAGACATCATTAACCATAATGGAGAATCAGATTTCTGATCTACGTCAGTAGTGGCCTGGATATGAGCTGCATATTGAAAGTTCTGAATAATAACTCTTGAGAGCAGGTGGTTAACACTATTGGATCAGCTATCTCTCTTCGACCATCGTGACTCCCAAAGGGCGTATTCTCAATCAGGAGGTTTTTGAGAAATAATTTTCATGTTGTGGCTGATGATAAAAAAGTGTACCTAGAGTTACTCACTGAAATGAGCTCTCTGTATTCATTAATCTTTGGGAAATTATTAGTGACCAAATTTTTAGGCCATGATTTGAGACATTAAAATCAGTTGGGCAAACATGTGTTCAACCCAGTCAGACTAATAAGCGCCAGGAATTTTTGAGGAAAACTACAAAAGTAGATCCATATGATGCTAAGGCATTTCTCAAACTGGGAGAACTATTGATTTTGTCCGACATAGGAGCTGTTTTGGATGCATTCAAAACTGTAGGCACACTTTTTAAGAAGGGAGGTCAAGAAGTTCTAGTTGAATTACTCAATAATCTTGGTGTCCTTCAGTTGAAAGGGGAGATGTTCAGCTTGCTCAACATTTTGAAGAGGCTCTAGAAGCTTGCTGAAGTTGTTATATTTATATGTGCATATGGGTTGGCTGACAAGATCCTACCAATTGATCTCTCGAGAAAATATATGCAGAATGCAAAAATGGTCTACAGACTAAATTAGGTTTTTACACTCGATTTTGCTGAGTTACATTCTTATTGTTATGGGATCTACGTATATCTATGAACCAAACTTAGTTACTGGTGATTGATTGTGCTGTCATTGTAATTGTAATTTAGTTTCAATGATCCTGCACCTCATGTATGAAAATTGGGGGTCTTAAGAAAATTATAATCAATGATTGTAATTCTTGTGTTTGCATTACTCCTCTGCTATTGTCTTTGTCAAAGAAACACAAATTTGAGGCTTTAGCATGATTTGTGCAAGGAACCGTTACATTGATGTAATGCTTGCATGATCAATTTATGGAAGTATTATATCAGTTGCTGCCATAGGGGTCTGAGATAGAACACCTAAAGCAAAGCCTCGTGATTGTTTGGAAAGTGATCAATGATCAGTGCAAAGGTCGTGATTGTGCTTGCAATGATTTATTTATCTTAAGGTGCCCATTTCGCATTGGTTAGCGTTAAAAATGCAAATTTGGCTGTTGTCTTTTCCATGGGGTCGGCATTATTTTCTTGATGTCGTTTTAGCAACATGTGAAGCAACTGCATAAAGAATTCTTCATCAGTGCACATGTTACTTTTGTTCTTCATGGGATCTTTAGTTTTGCTAGTGCAAAAGCCACCAAACAAACTGGCCAATCCCTTAGAAGCCACCTCAGATAAGGACCTTTTAGAAGAAGATTCTATTCTTGCACACTCATATTTTCTCTTTATCTTTAAAGAGAAGTCAACAATATCTGGGAGTAGCAATTTTGATCCGAAATGATGAGCTAAAGCCTTGGCAATTGTTTACTGTCATCAAAAGGGGTAAATATGGATATGATCCATCTAGAAGAGGAATTAACTCCTATTAGCCTCATGTTTGCAAAGGAGCTATCCAGCAAAAATGGATGCAATAAAGTTATATAAGCCTTTTGATGAGGATGATGAAGACGTCATGAGAGAATTTGAAAAAATTTCTCTAAATTTGGAGCACAAGACTTTTGCTATGGCAACAAGCCAAATTCATTCCTAAGTATTAATTTTAATTATGGAGGCAACTGTCCAAGCTACCTTCCCCAGTTAAACTGAATCTAGTTTAAAATCCGGGATCCGTGTAAATTTTTGAAGGCGGCCCCGGTTAAACTGAATCTGGTTAAAATCGGGCTCCGTTAAAGTTTAGCGGCAAAGGAGAAAAGGCAGGACCCGGTTAAAAATGAATCTAGTTTAAGTCCGGGATCTGTATGAAGACGGCACGACCGCCTAATCCATAAACATGTAGGAATCAGAGGTACCAATACCCGTTTCCGAAAATCATGTTGAAGTTAAACATGTAGGAATCCGAGGTACATAAACTCGTTTCCAAAAATCATGTCCAAGTTAAGCATGTAAGAATCCGAGGTACATAAACCTGTTTCCGAAAATCATGTCGAAATTAAACATGTAGGAATCTGAGGTACAAAAACCCGTTTCCGAAAATCATGTCGAAATTAAACATGTAGGAATCAGAGGTACAAAAACCCGTTTCTGAAAATCATGTATAAAAAATAAACATGTATGAATTCATGGTACAAACACCAGTTTTTGAAAATCATGTATAAAATAAACATGTAGGAATCCGAGGTACATAAACCCGTTTCCAAAAATCATGTCCAAGCTATACATGCATGAATCCGAGGTACACAAACCCGTTTTCATGAATCATGTCAAGTTTAAGCTTAAATTTTAATGTCAACCCGGATTGGGAGGCGATTAATTTTAATGTCAACCCGGATTGGGGGTGTTTAATTTTAATGTCAACCCGGATTGGGGGCTATTAATTTTAATGTCAACTCGGATTGGAGGGCGATTCATTTTAATGACAAACCAGATTGAGAGGCATGTTCAGAAATGTATATACATGCATGAATCCGAGGTACACAAACCCGTTTTCATGAATCATGTTACGACGGCAATGCCGCCAAGTCTATCTCAAACTCCTGTAAAGGAAAAGAAGGCGAACCCGATTTAAACTGAGTCTGGTTAAAATCTGAGTTCCGTGTGGATTCCGTCCCTACGAGAGGGATGAAGGCGGGGACCCGGTTTAAACTGAATCTAGTTTAAAGTCTGGGCTCCGTGCAAATTTTTGAAGCAGGACTCCTGAATCTAGTTTAAATTAGGGATCCGTGCAAAGTGTTGAAGCCGGACCCGGTTTAAACTGAATCTAGTTTAAATTAGGGATCCGTGCAAAGTTTTGAAGCCGGACTCGAGTTAACATCTAAGCTTCTTGGTAAAGTTAAAACCCGAGTTCTGTGTGGAGAGCCAGGTTAAACTATCAATGCATCCCGGCAGCTCAGAGACCTGAACCACCGAGATGGGGGGCAGCGGGTTGTTAGTGGAAAAGCATGATTATCAATAGCCGAGATTAAGGCAAACCAGAACACAATAGTAAGTATTTTCCATTCAACGTGACTTGCTTACATGTTATAAAATGCAGGAATATAGACGGAGAAAAATTGCTACGAAAGCAAGCAAGAGATTTTATTTCTTCTCGCACAACCCGGATAAGCTAGATACATCTCGGCCAAGTCCGCGTTTCATATCAAACAAATAATACATCCCGGCAGCTCAGAAACCTAAACTACCAGGCTGGGGGGCAACTGTTATGGACTCAAATATGAGGCCTACTCAAGGTGTGGCCCAACAAGAGGCAATCAATATTGCACATATGTGATGGCACATCATTTGGGCTTGGAGGCACAAGAGGCCCAACAATCCAAACCCTAACCCTAAGGTACACTCTATAAATAGAGGGTAAACCCTAAGGTACACATCTTCTAAGCTCTCTCATCTAGAATTCTGCATACACTGTGCACACACACCCCACCCCCTTTGGATGTGTACAATGATCTTCTATTCTCAAAGGTATCTCATCCATGGATACCTAAGAGGGAGCTATTTAATCCTACATCAATATACTAGTCCACCTAGGGCTAGACATCTGTGTTATATACCAGAACAAAACTATAGGGACCCAAACTAAAATTCAGTTAAATTGTAAGTATCAATAATTATATTTACCCATAATTTTTCTCCCCCTCCACCCCCAAACCAAAATTCAGTTCAAAAGGATGGTCTGAACTTTAAGACTTTGTTTGGATGAAGAGAAAATTGAGTGAAAAATAAGGGGGAGGGGATACTAGGAAGGAAAACTTGCAAAAATGGTAAATAAAATTACTATTTTAAGGAGTTTCCCTTCCTATTTTCTTTCTCCCCTAATTTTCTCTCCATCTAAACATTGCGTAAAGTCATCTTAGTTGAGAAAGAGAGAATCTCAAACATTTGGTAGGCATTGAAGCATAAGAAGTTTTAGTAAGCAACATTAGCGTACCATTTGTAGTCTCCAGCGAGGAAAGGTTCAGACTCGTAACTCTCAAGATGAGCTTTTGAAAAGTTATCAAATTTCCACCTATAGAAAAGAGAAGGAGGTTCTTGTACCATTGATACGCAAAATCCTTTAGTGTTGGGCCTGACAATAAAAATTTCGGCTCCAGTCGTGCACGAATCATCCCTTAGATATCCATATGAAGGGTCAATAAATGAGGCAAGGTCAATTTCGGTACCCCATTCTGTTTGAAGTTCATGGAACCGCCTTACGCTCGCATCTGCAAGAGCCAATCTCAGATTCCATGCTATATACTATCTCCGGTTTTTAATATAAGATCTAGTTTGTAATGCAAATTACACCACAAACTATAGCTTTTATTAAGGACTGGGGGTAGTAGTACTATGTATATACAACATAAAATGCCCAAAACTAGTCACTGAATTAAAAGTACCTTGAGTAGAAAAATACTCATCGCAAAGAAAATTATATACAAATAGATTCACAATTGCATTGACCTCCCAACCAACAGGAAACAAATTTGACTCCTGAACTATCAAGTTCAGATATATTGAGATATGATCACGTCCATCTCTTTTCTCATTCCCATTTGGATATATAGATAGGATCCTACCATAGTGATAACAGGTTTTAGCATTTTCTAGAAGCAACTATTGAAATTTAAAATCAAAGTTTGAATGCAAAAGAGCATGAGAAAATACCACTGGTACCCCCCTGCTTCAAATACTTCCGAGGTATATTTTTCTAGTGAAGCCTTTGAAAGCAAAGAGAAGGAATTAATGTGAACAAGCAGTGACTCGGCGTTTCTTTTCTTCCTGAAACATCTTTTTTATCAGAAAAATTGAACTAAATAATTTGGTTCATTTAGCAGAATTTGAACTTGAATTGAAGAGTATATGTATATTTATTTACCTGTATAAGGGAAGCAGCAACAACTCTTCATCATTTCTGTCCCAGGCATTACAACAAATCACTTTAAGCTCTGTATCAGATTGTGTTTTCCAAACACAAAATAAATGTTTTTATAAAATGTTTTTTTAATCTTAAATAAACGAACCCCTTATCTCTTATTTACAACTAGAAAAAAACCAATGAAATATATATGAGACAATATTAGTTATTAAAAAATAGTTAATTCTAATTATTTTACATTTACATTTAAAATACGACCAAACAAATTTACATTTAAAATTTCCAGTTTTAATTGGAAACATACAACCTCTTCTCGCATATAAATCTTACAATAGTTTTTAACAATGATCTAAACTTACGGACCTAAGGCCCTGAAGCCATCAAAATTTCGTGGTAAAATTACTAACCAACAATGACCTTCATATATATAATCACAAATTTCTTAAACCCTTCACCCCACTCACCGAGAAAGCTGTGAAAATTGCCTCACAATACTCTGCTTGAACTTGCCACTTCTGAAACCTGCAATAAGCAAAACATAAACCAGAACGTATTATAACTTAAAAGAGATCGAAAGATCAAAGCTGCAAATGATCGTCAGATCTTATAGAGGACATCAAGTCTAGTTACAATAATGAGGTAATCAATATAATTCTTACACTCTAATGGTTTTTATATAGTAGTCTGATTGTGAAAATAATTCAGTCAATACAAAAGGAATTTTGTACATTTATCCCCAATGAGCATCAGGCAATTCATTACAATGTTACAGTTCTTTCAACATGTAAGTTCTCTGTAACCACTCAAAGAAACAAGAAGCACCTACTCCCCCTTTTCTGTCAAAGACTATCCATTGAAGAAGAAACAAATATCACAGAATGAGAATACTTTTGACGCATTGGTTAGCTAAGTACTACAGCAAATGATAATGGGTTATCCGAAAGCTTATTAAATCGCGAACGGTAATCCATTATAAATTTATTACATTAAAATTATTTGTTAACACTTTACGCAATTACTTGTCAAATATCAAATAATAGCAGGAAAAATACAATAGATGAGGAGGAACAAGAAAGAAGAAGACTAACCAAGGGATATCTCTAGATGATCAAGTCGATAACATAAAACAAATCCAAAAACTAGGTTTACATCAGTAAAACAATCTGGAAATATGGCAAAATCGAAGGTACAAATAACACTCAAAGCGGGTTTCTTAATCTTCTTAATTACCCATATATAGTGGAAATAAGGTAATTAGGTGGTATGCTATTTTTATAAGCTTAACGAGTCTCCTTATAACAACCAATACATTCTGTTATCATTTTTAATGGGATAATCCATTAATTCAGTCAAAGGTGAATTATAAATGGATCCAATTTTTTAAGATTCTTACGGGAGATTCGGAATAGATGGACTCTGGTAAGCTTTATCTTACTAATGAGATTTTTCACCACTTTAACTCTTAGCTGCTCAACTGATTACTCCAAAATTCCGATTATAACATTTTTTGATGTTAGAAATGTATAGCAGGCAAATAGGATCTCTCATTTTCTCTTCTTGTCCGCTCCCATCCTTTACCCCCTTATGACCATTGAATCAAGATCTAATGGTCCATATTTAATATCTCCTTCACATCCTTCTCTTGATTTCTCTCCCATCCTTCTCTATTGTAATATTCTTATAAAATATTAAATGTGGACCATTTGATCTTGATCCAATGGTCATAAGGAGGTCGGAGCAAAAAAAAAAAAGCTCATTAGGAGGGGAGCGAATGAGGGGTTGAAAAAGAGAGAAGTCAGGTCCATTATCTTTGGGAGACATTTTACTTTTTTTCCATCATGTTTTTAGGATTATTATTACCCTTAACTTTTTTTTGCCAACGATTATTACCTTTAATGGCCAGATATTATATACATCTATTGATTGTATAAAAGGAGGTACGTTGATAATCCCTCCTCCTACTATGAATATCATAACAACTAACATAAAGATAGAAAATAAAATATGCTCAAAAAACAAAGAGAGATATCCGGGAGATAGTTAATTACAAATTATAAAATAATTTACGTTGAGAGTCCCTCCTACCATCTTTCACGCCCTATTCCTACCATGAATATCGACTAACAATATTGTTGTGCATAATCTCGCGCTTCTCTTACATATATCTTGCTCATTTAGTTTATTGTGTGATATAAAGTAACACTACCGCAAACATTTGACTGATGAAGGCTGTGATTTTTAATTTCAATGTCAATTGGGATGCAAGGTGCTTACGAAACCACTGGCCACCCTTATAATACACCACTGCTATAATACACCGGGATTCTAAAAGACATTACTTGAGATTTGATGGTTTCAATTTTTCCCCCTAGAGTTTGGTAATGTGCCTACTTTTAGGAGTTGTCCATTATAAAAATATAAAATATGTATATCTCATAAAAGAATTTATTTAAGATTTTATGGTTGCAAAATATTATTTGGGATTCCCTCTTTTTTTGGGGTTAGTTTTACTTACCATTTAAAATTTAATAATTTTCAGGAGTATCATTACAAATTCATTATTTTTATAAATTACTTTATCGATTGGGGATCTACCCATGCCTCTGTTTTGTTGGGAGTTATCTAAATAAAAATATTAAATCTTTGGGTTTTCTAAAATTTGCTCCACACATTAATTATATATCTTCTAATGAGCGGAGGAATCTATAGTATTTTATAGTATTTAGATCAATATCTTGCATCATGCTATTTGGGGGTAGAATTTTGATAATTACAAGGCATTCATCTTCTTCTTTTTTACTTCAGTGTGTAGGAAACCTTCAAACTTTTTCAAATATAATTTAATATGAATTTGGTAGAACCTTTTCCTCTTATTTGACTAAATTCTTAAGCTAATTTGAGTGAATTTATTTTATTTGTAGACACAATCAATAAAGCTAAAAAAACAAAAATTGGAGAAAGTATAATTCAATGAAATCAATAAAGATTTGGATCTAGAATTTTTTTAGCCAACAATGTGGATCCGCAAACGTGGATTCAGAAATCTGAATTTTTTCACCATAAATTTAAATTTTAAATTTTAAATCTATTTGAAATCGAAAGATCACGATACAAAATTTTATCATAAATTCTAACTTCCTATCTTTTTCTTTAATTTTTTTTTTTTTTTTTTTTTAAAAAAAAAAAAAAAACCATCACTTCGTGCCCATTGATCAAAGGATATTGCCAATTTGGAGAAAGGGTATCTCCATTAACCCTTTGCTCCACTTCCTCTCCACTTATTTTTTTCACCATTAGATAGGGTTTTAATGGTGTAGATTTTATACTATATTATAAATATCATTGTAATATTAAATTTAAATGATAATAGTATTTTTATAGAACAAAATTCAACTATTAAAAGTCAATCCAATGATGGAGAAATTAAGTGGAGAGGAAGTGGAAAGAGGGGTTAATAGGGATACCCCTTTTCTCATAAATCAACCCGGGAAAAAAACCCAAAACTTACTAGCATAAGTTTTTTTAAAACTTCCAAATTACATCATGATGGTCTCTTTAATGAAATCATCAATCTGGTCAAACTATTTTTGATTATTTGGATGAATAGGAATCAACTTTTTCATAAAAAAAAAAAGGGCATGTATCACCTTCTAAAGCGATCATAGAAATTCACTTTGCATCATCTCTCATAGAATTGGCATACAAATCTAAGGATCCACCTATACAAAGGTCATTGACAGCAGCATTGGAATGTCAGTTGCTTGAGATCATCCCTTCTTAGGGTTGGATTGTCTTACTATGGAAAAGGAAAAGAGAAGCTCACACAATATGCTAATCATGGATATGTTTTCATGGTCAAGCAATTCAATCTTTTATATGGACGAAAGTCTCTCTGCAACCTTTCATCTCTTTACAATGTCTTAGAGGAGCTCTACTTTGGATAGCAAAATCAACATTATTTTTGGATCATGATGATATAAACCTCAGAATCTATTGTTACAAAAAAAAAAAAAAAAAAAACCCTCATTCTGCCTCCTTTTTTGAAATTAGATAGATCCCATAATGTTCTACGTGGAGATATAGGCATCCTTCTGGGTTCTTTTCACCATGTTCAGGTAGGTAGGGTATTAAATGTAGGAAATCACCTTATTAGTTCTCTGCAATCTGTTCAACTGTGGTTGTAAATATATGATGTATTATCTTTTATTTTTACTTCATGGTAATTGCATTTTATCAAAAAAAAAAATCAACAAGATGATATAGAGTTTTAGGCTTTGATAATTATCAAACAACTTAATTATAACGAACATCAAGATTAAATGTAACATCCCATTTTCAAAAGCAGTAAAAAAAAAAATCTTTAGAGTAGAGCATCGGAGCGTAAGAGTAACTGATACTTATATTCAAAATGCCGAAAGTCTGGCTGTTTACAATAATAGGACATTGTTTTCAGACGTCTAACGTCAGTGTAACTATATAAACGAAAGAAGTCTTCGATCGGGTCTCGTGCCTTCACGGGTCTCGTGCGGCCTTTGCCTTTCTCCTCGGTCCTCGGTTCTCCCGAACCTAACGCTATGTTAAGAGCCGAGGTCCAATGCACCGGACCCCGGTAACGGTTAATCTCATGTTTACATACATCATATAAGTACTACGTATATTCATGGAATTTTGACGACACTTACTACGTTCAAAGTAGGGTATACATAATCGAGATATATATGGCAATAACAATACAAATCGATGTAAGGTTAAGGCACAACGGACATTGTACATAATCGATA
This sequence comes from Acacia melanoxylon, assembly GCA_019022615.1. Lineage (NCBI taxonomy): Eukaryota > Viridiplantae > Streptophyta > Magnoliopsida > Fabales > Fabaceae > Acacia > Acacia melanoxylon. Next base: position 7,905,294 of record JAFJYJ010000020.1, on the reverse strand, counting down.
TGGACGGCAATAACAATACAGTCATATGTAAGGTTAAGGCACAACAGACATTGTACATAATCGGATATGGACGGCAATAACAATACAGTCATATGTAAGGTTAAGGCACAACAGAGGAAATACAGTATGACGGAGGAAAATACATATATGCATACAATAACCATCAGAGTTAGTGTTACAGTACGCGAACGTACCTTCGTTGACGGTAAACGGTACGTTTGACGGAAAACGGTACTTTTGACAGAAAACAGAGGTACAATAGCGGTATGGCAGCAGTACGTGATTACAGATATCCTATAAGGATAATATCATATTTATCAAAGTCTAACATCATAACAGGCATTTTAGGTACAAATTACCATTTTGCCCCTGACTCCACTAATCGGCGGAATTTCGCCAGAACTTCGCTATTGTGACTCTAATCTTCCAAAATTTTGCCATAACTCTTTCCCCAACATATTTTTTGAAATATATATCATATTTAACCCAAAAAAATGATATCTACAATATATTGGAAGATTAAAGATCAAAACAACATTCCTACTATAACTACCGAACAAAACACCAAAGCTTAAGACTAAGGACCGAAGAACTTACCCAGGGCTTCGCTACACTTTCTCCGGACTCCTCCTTCTCTCTAAGATCTCTCTAGGATTTGAAATTTTGGTGTGGAAATTGTGAAGAGAGGTGAGGCCTATTTATAGGAAACATTGTGACACTATTCATGCTTTCTCAGATCGGATTTCGACCGTCGGATCTAGGGTTTTTGCAAGGCTCAATCTTGGCCCTCCATGTGTGTGTGCTGACCTCACTTGCCACTAAAGTCAACAAAATGATGTCATGCATGATGTCATCTTCTTGCTTTATGTGACTGTACCGATAAAGTTCCCCGTTTCGGTGTTCCAATCGTGTTTCAATCGTCAAGGTCTACTCTTCCCTTTGGAAATATTTGGGTTAACATGATTTTTGATCCCATTAAGGGTATTCCGTAGTCTGCTGAACATTTTCGGATAAACGCTGTCGATTACGGAAATGACTTCCGGTAATACCAACTTCTGGATAAAAATTCACTGGTTTATATATGTCCTGACCTAAGAAACCTAATTCATGGTTTGTCACAATGGTCTTGTTTTCTATGGATTCTCGTTTATACTAATCTTAGTGAATTTCAAAAATACCTAAGAGGCAATGAAATACAAGAATGAGGCAAGATTTAATATTATTTTGGGGAGCATAAGTTGCCCCATGATTTTTAATATTTTACGGCTCAATTAAGAAAAAATTGTCAACAATTAGTAGGTGATTAATTAAGTAATTAATGGCTAATTGTTTAAGCTTGATTAAGAGAATATTCAAGGTAAGGTCTACTCTTCCCCTTTGGAAATATCTGGGTTAACAAGATTTTTGATCCCATTAAGGGTATTCCGTAGTCTCGATCAGTTTAAGTGATAGTAAACCGTGAGTTTTGAACATTTTTGGATAAACGTTGTCGATTCCTAAAGTCACTTAATGACTTTCCGAGAAAATTAATGGTAAAATTAACAAACTATAGCATGTCGTTTTGAATTTTAGGCGACTTCAATTATGGGCGAAATTCTGGTTTATATCTGGGAAATAACCAGTCACCAACAGCCTTATGCTGTTAAGTAGCCGGATAAAAATTCAGATAATATTTATGAATTAATAGAGGCGGTTTATATATAAACCTAATTCATGGTTTGTCACAATGGTCTTGTTTTCTATGGATTCTCGTTTCTACTATCCGCCCTTTTCTTATTTACCCCTGTCTCTTATTTACTCCGTTGGTTTCGAAATGACTTCGGAGATAGCTCACTCCGAGATAAAATTTCACTTGTTTATATTAAGTCCAGGATATTCGACTTAGTTCACCTATTTTGAGATAGGATTTTATTTCTATCGGTTCTCATTTAAATTAACCTGGTTTTCTACCAAATATATTATTATTTAATTACTTAAATATCTAGATATTATTTGAAAAATCCCTAACCCTTTTCACACTTACAATTTTCGCTCCCTCCACTTTTATTTTCTTTTATATTTATTTTTTAATTACTTAATTTATGCTTTAATTATCTAATTAAGCAATTATCTCATGCTTAAACAATTAGCCATTAATTACTTAATTAGTCACTTACTAATTGTTGATAATTTTCTTAATTGAGATTATTTATTATCTCACAACTATTGCACCGACATTGGTATTTTATGCTTCATGCAAAATATTAAAAAATCATGGGGTCACTTATGATCCCAAAAATAATATTTAATTTTGCCTCATTATTTTCCAAGGAAAATATTCCCAAATTGCATTTATGCCCTATCAGATTTAGATTTATCATAATATTTTATTGCCTTATCAGATTTATCATAATATTTTTAGGCAAATATTTTTAGCAACATACTTTATTGAGCAAATATTTTAGCAAATATTTTATTGCCTTATCATTTAAGAGACAACATACTTTCTAATTTTTAGCAAATATTTTATTGCCTTATCAGATTTATCATAATATTTTTAGGCCATTTTATGCCCCACAATTGCATTTAGGGATTTTTAGCTCTTTATCTCTTCTAATTTCCATAGAAATTACCTTAGAAAATAAGAGAATTATAACTTATTATTTGAAACCACATATTCACCTATTTTCAATAGGTATTATTCACTAAAATATAATATTTCAGATAAATAATTATCCGGGTATTACATTAAAAACCACTCAAATTTTGTGTAAAGCCGCAAACATATATTTCCACCGATGGTATGCAAAGATAAGGATCAATATTCCTCAGTTTATTGATACCGTAGCATCAAAATACCCACAATGCTATAACCTGAAGCTTCCAAAACGAGCGAATGGTGGGTTTGGGTTTCAGATTCTAAGCATTAAATTTTTCTAACGAGTAATAGAGACAATTGATCGAAATGGTACGCTCCCCACCGTATATTCTGCTCTCGATCCCCGTTGGATCGAGAAGCTTCGCAGCAATTAGAGTTCAAGCAGAAGCTTCGCAGCAATTACCGTGAACGACTAAACGGAGATGGCGATATTAGAGTAACAATTATTTGATGATGTGTAAAAAAAGTCCAAGTGTCATTCTCCAATTGGGGAACCAGAGGAACTTGATATAAGAAATAGATGTAAGTTTTATGAAAATCAATTTGAAAATGAATATATATATATATATATATATATATATATATATATATATATAAAAAATATAAAGAGATACATATTGCTTAGTTTTTAAAAAGAGATGACGGTAATATTTGAATGATGTAAATGTCCGTTGATTAAATTTAATTTAAATTTACAAAATAATACGTAGACAATAAATATTCAAAATATTTAATAATGTAAGAAATAACTAAAATATATAAACAAACATTAAATCAAATTTATTGTTAATGATAATCACAATGTCCTTGATTGATTCAAAAATTATATGAGGCCATAGGTAATTGATGGAGCCTAAAATAGGGGGACGAAACGCAGTAAGGCGGAGGGGAAACATTGTTTAATTCTCTTGTTGACGTCATCATCCAAACGTGAGGGTAGAATATAATTAAACAATTATTAATTCTTATATGGAATTAAGGATTTTATTTTCCAATTTTATTTATAAATCTATTTTGATAAAAAATTTGGTTCTTTTTATAAAGGGAAAAACACTTCTCTTCATGTTGTTGTTCTTTGGAGCAAGGAAGAAGTAGTAGCAACACTAGTTCTTGAGTTCTAGTTTTAAATGATGGGATCTTAAATATGCTATATTTATAATTAGAAATTGTTTTATTTCGAAAAAATGATGGAAAAGGTTATATAGCAGAATTTTTGGAAGCTAATCATAAAGTTATAAAAATGATAATTTATATTGAAGATGATGTTCTTAAATTCTGAGAAAATTCATGTTCAAAGTGACATATAGGGCTTTTCAAATATACCTAGAGTGTATTATTTCAAGTTCTGTACTAGGAGATAAAAATGTCCAAAGTTGGGCTACATTTTTCTGGAATATTTCTGGACAGAAGATGAACACGTGAAAACTGGGAACTATTCATAAAATCTGGGCAAGAACCAGTATTTTTCCTCAAAACTAGACTTCCTAAGGATTCCGGGAATTTTACGGATCCTTTTCTAGAATTACTTACCATTAATCAAAAATTCTGCCCAGATATTTATAAATTAGATATATTACTAATATGTTAGGATATCCCATTCCATTTCATGTAATATGAGAAGTTTTGTATGCATGTAAATGAAATGATTTCATAGAGTCATGGACAAGATTTGGTCCTTTATTTTATAAATTCAGTTTCATGTAATAAATGAGATTGTGACAATTTTACCCATATTAATTGTATAGAATTAGAGAAATTTGTTTTGAATCTTAGACAAGAAAATAGAGAGAAGAAAAATTGAAAAATACCTAATAATCATAAATGAGGGATATCAAAATTGAAAATTCATTCATAGTGCCGTATTTATGAATCATTGAGTTGACTAACTCTCCTTAGTATGTGAGATTTGGTCAAAAAGATTTATAAATTGGACTAGAGTGATATTAAATAGGAAGAAATCAAATTCATTAAACATAGAAATCTACACTATTACTTATCATTAATAAGGATACTAATTCAATACAAGTTGCAAATTAAATTTAGGGAATTAATTTTTTAGCCCTTATAGTTTTGACTGTATTGTAACGTTTTGTTTCTATATTTTGACTTGATGCAACTTAGTTCATATAATTTTGATTCGGTTGTAACTCAGTCTCTGAACTTTTTCTCATTGTAACTTCATTAAACATATAAATCTACTATTCCCTATAGTTGTAGTCTTTTTATACTTTAGTCCTTATGTTCTAGAATAAAGTTGGATGACTACATTATGATGAAATGGTTATAACCTAGTCAAACCTATAAGGACCAAAAGATTAATTTTTCCTTAAATTTATTTTTAAGCATTAAATATCTAAACATCTAAATAAAATGTTAACTACCTAAGATGTACAAATAATAAATCTAGTTATCTCTATAATATCTTGAATTTTGGAATTAGAAGATTTGAGATAAGACTGAGATAAATAGGCTGCTAAATCAGAAGAGTCCAAAGTCTTAAGCTTATCATGAGGAAAAACTTATAATAATTATTGAAATTATTTTGGACCTTGAAAATTTGGAAAAAATTATGAAATATTATTTTGAGGATATAAAAATATTATGAAGGGAATTAATTATGTAGAATTTAGCCTAAATAGTTTTAAAACTACTATTTGGAATTTAGGGCCTATTTTTTCAATTATTCGAGAAATAATTAGAGAATAAATTTTGGCCTATAAATTTTGGAGTCAATATTTTATGGACTATAGAAGCTAATTAAGAAAGAAAAATTCTTACATGAAATTAAGGATTAATTTCTAACATCTACCAATATTTGCAATTAAATTAGTAAAGGACCAAGTTGCAAATAAAAGTCTTATAGAAGGGTAAGAATGTCAAATGAGATTAGTTAGATGCGGGACCAGGACACTCATTTACCCTCCTCTAAACACACCACCTCACCTCTCCCTCTGACTTATTTGACAAGCATGCCACCTCATGTCCCTCTGCCTTGTTCGACAAGCTATCTCTAACTTGTTGGACAAGCACAACTTTATTTCCTCATCCTCATCCCTCCTTCGGCCAAGGCATACCAAAAAGAGAGAGTGAGAGCGTGAGAGGTGGAAAGGAACCAGAGGGTGAGATTGAAGAAGGTAGAGGAAGAAGAGGGACAAACCACCAGTGAGATTGACGAGGAGGAAGACCAGAGTGACTGCTACTTCTTTCCCCTCAGAAATCGCTGGAGATCGATGAGGAGGAGGCCACTGGTTTGGCAAAAGCTATGGGTGGTTTGGGTGAAAAATAATGAACCTTGGTAAGAATGGTGTACTTTGAGAATGGCTCACCTCTTTATGGTGTAATGGGCTCGCCGGAACTAAAAAAAAAAAAAACCCCCAAATCTAGATGGTGAAAGAGAGAGAAACACGATGGTGAACTGAAATAAAATCTCGTATCTGGAAGGAGAAAGGGAGAGAAACACGAAGGTCACTAAGTGTGTGATTGTCTAAATTTTACTTTTTGCACAAGTGCAAATTTTGTCTTTTAGTGGGATGGCTCAATTACCCAACAGTGAAACATTTTATTATATGGTGGATAAAAGAGGTGTTTTTTCTAATGGATAAAGAGGTGCTACTTTTTTACATGCAATAGTAAACCATTTTGAAAATTTCCCATGTAGGGAGGATATATACTCCCATACGTAAACATCATTGTGCATTGGGAAACCAAGTTAATTGAAGTTTTTTTGCCAGAAGCTATTCTGCATCAAAACCTAGGTTCTAGGAAAAGTTATTATTCTATTTTTCTCTCTCCTCTGCCATCATCAATATTTTTTCAGTACCATTTAATATCCTTAAGTATTTTTTGAGTACCATGAAATTTTTTTTCATGATTAGTCATTACCTTGAAATATTTTTGCAATATCCTAATTTTTCTTTCAAGATTATGAAGTATTTTTTCAGTATCCTTAAATATCTTTTTAGTACCAGTTAGTACCATGAAATAATTTTTTAAAAAGATTAGTGTGTACCCTGAAATATTTTTTCAATATCTTAAAATAATTTTTTAGCATCATGAAGTATTTTTTAGTGCCAATCAGTACCTTTAAGTATTTTACTTTTGTACACAAATTTATGTAAGTTTTGGTTTTTATTATGAAATATAATGTTTATAATATTCAAAATACAACCTTATCTTTTATATGCAATTACAAACAAAGCTAATGTCATTTTTGGTAAATTTGACCTTGAAAAAGCTATTTTGATAATAATATAATCACTATCATTTTTATCCAAAATTCATTCTCCAAAAGTCATTTTTACCTTGTAAATTCCAAAAACGATTCTCTAAAAGTTATTTTCCAAAAGTCATTTTTATCTCGTAAATTCCAAATTCTATTCTCCAAAAGTTACATCCAAACGGGCTCAACAAGGTTGTTTGGACGACTTATCGCAAAACCTAGGTTTTGATGATGCAAAATAGCATCTGAAAAAAGCGGTGTTTGGCAGACTAGTGACAAAACCTAGGTTTTGGAACCCCAAACAAGCCTTAAGAGGCAGATACACAATAACTTAGGCAAACAAAAACAAAAAAGCCCTTTTGGCGGTGAGGTTTTGTAATATGAAATCTTCAATTTTTTACCGGTTTGGCTCTGGTCTGACCCACTAACCTTTGACCAAGTACCTGATCGGTTCAGTGACTAGTTTGGATTCAATAACGTTGCTTTTCTTCATTGATTTGAAATTTCTAGAATTTTTGGGACCCTTTACTGTAATTTTCCCCACTTCTCAAAAATTAATTCTGAACCTAGTTGACATTTTCCAAAATCTCCAATTTTCTTTTTAAACACTAACAATGCAAGATTATTTAAGCACAAGGTAGCATCAAAAATCCAAGAAATCATTTGCACGAATAATTAACAAATTATGACAATTTTACATAACGTCCTCCATTTTACTTAACATAATAACTATATTACAGTTTGATCAACAACTTAATAATGCTTTATCACTTATCAAAATATCCAAAATAAATCACAGTATGCAAAATGAGCCCTAACGTGGCAATATACAATCATCCAACATATACCAAAAAGACGGAAGCACTATTTTCGGTAGAAGTAGCCTAAGCTTCCGAGGTCTTCCCTGATGGACCCGCATGAGAGCTATCACCTAAAAAATGTTGGTAACCATCAATCCGATTCGTTACACATATTAATATGTGCTCGTGAGGTGCCAAGTGGAACAATATATATAACAAGGGTATTAAAAATATAATTCACTATTATACGTCACAAATTTCATGTCATGAATTTTGTATCACAATTTTCATTAACACAATTTCCAAGATGTCACCCATCAATACAACCGAACCGTCTTATTTCCGCCGACTAGACCCATGGGCTAAGTTATATCCATATTACTGGTTACTCAAAAGCTCACTGGTCATGTGATGATGACCAGCCAAAATCCTCAAAGCACATGTCCCAGACCATGGGTCTTTTCCTCTCATTGAACTGGTGGGGTGTCGCAAGCCCTCATTGAACTAGTGGGCCAGTCCCTCATTGAACAAGTGGTACAATAGAAAGCCAACCATCATGCACCAAAGGAGGCTACCCCACGTGGTGAAATAAACTACTCCATTTCTTCTCAATTCAACCCTTACCATAATTATCACAATAAATAAATAGCTCAATAGAGATTTTCCAATATTTTTTCGTTCATATCATGTAATTAAAATCATTCTCATATATATGTCATAATATCTCAATTCTCAAGTCTCATACATACATACATACATACATACATACATACAAGCTAACTATTATCATACTGCCCTTAATCCAAGAGCTCAAACACAAGCCAAAAATCAATCTACCACAACCAATTTACTAACCATTAATAACTCTTCTAAAACTCTACATAATTAAAATTATAACCTATAATTTCATAAAATTAAAAATATTAATAATAATATATTTGGAATACTTGAAGTGGGCACCGTAACACCCCAAATTCCGTAGCATAAATCGTGCTTGACACGTGGTTTTATAAAAATTCATCGAGTTTTGAGGTGCTACAACTTAGCGTTTTGCGGAAACGGAGAGCATGTATTAAAAATTTGAACAACAGGTATAACAATGAGTGACTGATATAAAAATACTCAGACATATGCTGATGCCTGACGTATATTGATATATTATAAATTTCCCGAAGGAATGTTCATGTGATACAGTAATACAAAACTTTATAATTACAATTCTTACATGTAACTATACCCTCTTCAACCAAGCCTTGGGTAGACTTGGGGGCATAGAACCTAACTCAGTTAGATCATCTCATTTGGCCAGGCTGGGTAGGTCTAGTAGAAGTCTCACCGTGCTAGGGGTGACTGATTGACTGAACCACATAGACGACCCTTCTAGTTTAAGCACCAAATGATATGAAGTAACTCTATTAGATTCATGCCATAAGGTAGGTTTTGTTGACTTTCTCCCTGCATTACCTTTGACCGGTGCCTTCTCACGGCTTCGTCTATCAGCGTCTTTTTACGGCTCCATCTACTGGTGCCTTCTCTGATCCTGAACCTCTAGTTAGGTCTAAGATTCAAAACAAATTGAATCTTAGGTAACAGTTAACCTCATATGAAAAGTATAACAAAGATATATACATGGCGATATTCACAACATTTCACAACAAATATAACATCTCAACATATCGTGCAATAACGACCACGCCACACGCAATATGTATGTTATCCCGCCCGCACATTCACCGGTGCCACGATGGCCTATCGTGTCCTCGCTAGGAAAACTCTCAACGGCGTTAACAATACCATAACCCGTAAATTCACGATTTCACCATTTTCAAAAAGACAGAATCTCAATATATGAATCATTCCATCGCATACATGCATACAAAACATATCAGAGTTAAAGTTACTGTACGCTAACGTACCTTCCTTCCATGTGAATAGTAATTACTATTCATGTATACGGTACTATTCACGTATACGGTACCATTCATGAATAGTAATACGCCCATCCATCAAATCTCATCTCTTAATCCTCGGATATCCTTCGTTGATTACTTGATCGTTTTATGAAAAACGGTATTTTTGACAGCGGTGCAAACAATGGCGGTATGACAATGACAAAATAGCCGATACGATTATCACATATATCCTATTAGGATAATATCACATGTATAAAGATTTGGCATCATAACAGGCTTTTTAGGTACAAATTACCATTTTGCCCCTGAACCCCTAATTGGCGGAATTTTGCCAGAGCTTCGCTACTTTAATTCTATATCTCCAGAATTTTGACATATCTCTTCTCCCAATATATTTTCAAGATAAATACCATATTTACCCCTAAAACATGATATCTAAACTACCTTGAAAAATTTAGAGATATATCTAGCAATTCTACTATATCTACCAAAGCTAAAGACCGGGGGCGAAAAACTTACCCGTGAGCTCGGCTATATTTTCTCCGGACTCCTCCTTCTCTCTAAAACTTCTCTCTATTCTGAATTTTGGTGTGAGAAATGAGAAGAGAGGTGCCTTCTATTTATAGGGAGGAAAATGGGTCCTTAAGTGTAATTTTCACCTTTGGGTACTTCTATGTAATTTTCCCCAAAATAAAATAATACACCATGCTTCACTTGCATCCCTTGCTTCTCTTGCTTGATGCATGGAATGCATGGGAGATTAAAATATGCCCTTGCTTCCCTTGCTTAATGCATGGAATGCATGGGAGATTAAAATATGACATGAATAGTGAATACGTATTTTTGAATAGTAAATACTATTCATGAGGCATAAAATACTGATTCCAATTTTGTCACTTTCAAAAATAGGGCCTAGTAGTCTCCCAAAAATAGGCAAATTCTCAAATATAGGGTTCCGGATAAACAAATATCCGGGTATTACGGGCACATTAAAACGGGACCGAAAAAAAAATCGGTGAGACCATTGTAACTATAAATTCTCTTTTTCTATTTATTATTAATAATACCCTTTTCCATTTATTATTAATTAATAATTCCCCATTTTTATTTATTATTTATTCCCTTTCTTAATAATAATAATAATTTATTAAAAAAATAATTATTATTATTTTCTTATTTATTATTATTTTTCTACAATTAGTTTAAACTCTCATAGCTTATATAATAATATTATAAATGAAATAATATAGGAATGAGTTAGATTAGATCCTATTATATAGGAGTAAGTTGGATCAGATTATATCAGCAAAATAACTTCCATTATATATATATATATATATATATATATATATATAGGTGTATGTATTCAAAATAGATATGTAGCAAAGAAAATATATAACAATAATATATTTCATATACTTATATTTATATATGACAATAAGCAAATGCATGACCACATTATTATATACGTGTATATATATTACTTTATTATTCTCCTTCTCTTTCTTTCCATTAGGTGCAACAACGTGTTCACCTTTATATTTTTATGCATTCAGTTTCCTCTTTTCTTTCCTACATGCAGCGATAATATATATATACACATATATTTACATGATTGCAAAAAGCTTTCTTTTCTCATTCTTATGCAGCAACTACATATATGCAACTAAGAAAAAGACTTCTTAGTATATATATATATCAGTAAAACAGCCTCATATCTCTCAATCTTTTTTTTATATATGTAGTTTATAAACCATGACAGCAAAATCTCCTTATGAGCACGGCAATATCTATGTAACAACACTAATATATATATATATATATATACAAACAGTAAGCCTAGCGTCATCTATATATCAGATCAGCAAGGTTTCTTGGTTCCAAACACAGGTGTGCAGCGATTCAAAATAGTAAGCTGTTATATACCTTGCCGGTTTTCGGCTTGAACGATTATGGTTTCTACTGTAGCTCACTACCCCTGTTATCCGAAACCAAATGCAGAGGAAGATATGATTGAACTCTCTCTCTCTCTCTCTCTCTCTCTCTCTCTCTCTCTCTCTTTCTCCTCTCGGTTTCACTCTGCGTTTTCTGTTTACTCTTTCTCACTCTCCCCCCCTCTGCCCTTTGTTCTCTCCTCTAGATGAATGAAGACGAAGAGGGTAAATATAAGAACTTAAGGGACTGGTCCGAGGAGAAAGAAGGGAACAGACCGGAGGGTACTCAACGTGGGTGAGGCTTGAGAAGCATGGGACTGTGCTGTTGCTATCGTGAGAGCATGATGCTTTTGATTTTATATTCTTGTGTGTACAATTTATCGCTAAAAGTGAGATGATGCGTTGGAGAATTATAACTAATGGATTTTGTTGTCCGTCCTCTCTCTCTCTACTGCATTTTGTGTTGTGTCTTGGGTGAGGATTGTTTCTGCTATGCGTTTTGATGCATTTGATAAGTGGTTAATAGGATAAATGACTTGGGTTTTGTTTTGTTGCAGTTGAGCCGAGATGGAATATGGGATAATGTGTTTGGTGTTTTATTGGGTATTGCATGCATGGGTTTTTTTTTTTTTAAAATTATTATTATTATTATTTTTTTATTTAATTTTTTTATCTTAAAAATAAATTAGGATATTACAATTCTCCCCACCTTGAGAGAATTTTGTCCCCAAAATTCTTAACAAGTCATTAAGGAAGTTAATCCATATCTCAGGATTCTAATATACATCAACAAAGTCAAAAACAACGCTGCCAGAATAATTTGGCATGAGAAACATCAAGACAAAAGATCACCATGTCACACAAATTCAATCATTGACATAACACAACCATAAATACACTAATTCAATCAAGACAAGCACGACTACATACTTAAGAAAACAAGTTCGGAAAGTCTCGACGCATCCTTTCCTCAGTTCCCAAGTTGCATCTCCGGGAGTCATACCCCTCCAGAAGACTTTCACAAGTCGAATGGTTTTCTTTCTTAGTTGCTTGTCCTGGACATCTAAGATTCTCTATAGTTCTGCTATATAAGTCAAGTTCTCTCTCAACTCGACTTCCTCAGGTTCAATGATATGAGATGGGTCTGGATGATACTTCTTCAACTGTGACACATGGAACACATCATGCACTTTAGATAAGTGTGGAGGCAAGGAGATCCGATAGGCACACTACTACAAAATATGAATATTACTACCCTAAAAGACGTCCCTTTTTTTAAAAAGGAAGTAAAAAGTGAAGGCGATGACATTTTCGTAATTATATACTTGACTTTGAGACTTTAGACAACTTAAATATTAATTTAGGACGTCTAAAATATTTTTTGACGTCTTAACTATATTTTAGGATGCCTAAAATGAAAAATTTGGCACCATTTAAGATTGTTTTGAGACTTTAGACAACCCAAATATTAATTTAGGTCGCCTAAATTTTTTTTGAGACTTTAGACAACCCAAATCTTAATTTAGGTCGCCTAAAATGAAATATTTGGTGCCATTTAGGATTTTTTTGGCGCAAGAAAATTCTTGAAAATTGATAGCAATTTTGAGACTTTAGACAACCCAAATATTAATTTAGGTCGCCTAAATTTTTTTTGAGACTTTAGACAACCCAAACAATTATTTAGGTCGCCTAAATGAATTTTTTTAATTTTATTTATCCCTTCTCTCCTCTGCACACCATTTAATTCCCCACGTACGCCTTCCTCTTCTCATTTTTGATCTGCACATACGCCTTCCTCTTCTCTCCTCTACACCCCATCTTCTCTTTCGATCTATTCCTACTCCTTCAACACTCTTCAATCTAGCTGGGCAAGGACAAGGCGGCGAGGAGACGATGGCGAGGAGACCGAGCAACGAGACGCCAGAATTTGCACTTTGGAACAAGAGTCACCATCGATTTCATCCAAAACGCTGCCGCCAGTAAGTGTTTTTCCAGATCTTACTCTTGTTGATTTTTTAGATCTGAGAGGGCACCAATTTTTGCAGATCTAGAAATCTCCTTGTGGCTCCGAGACGATACTATTAACACCAAGTCCCTTGCAGATCTGGAATTACTCTGTTTTTTGCATTCTTGTTCCTTATTCCTTCCATTTTTAGGGGATTAGAATGCGAGTTGTTAGTTACTTGTTAGGTTTTTTTTTCTTTTTTTTTTCATTGTATCTTCCTTGTTGTCTCTGTTTCGATTACTCTCTTTGTGTTCTTTTCTTGTTCTGGCTAGTTTTGGAATTTCTTGCTTGTAACATAAAAAAGAAAGTATTTTTGGAATTTGATTTTTGATTTGTTCTTCCGTGGCCAACCCGCGGGGGTTTTTTTTTTTAAAAAAAAAAACAGAAATATGGCGTCCTAAATTATAATTCAAGATGCCTTACATAAGGCGTCCTGAAAAAAATTCAAGACGCCTTATGTAAGACGTCTTGAAAAAAATTCAGAACCCCTTATGTAAGACGTCCTGAATTTTTTGTAGGACACCGAAAGTCAAATTTTTTGATGTCCCCCTATGAGACGTCCCTCTAAAAAGGGACGTTAAATGGGCCTTATTTAGGACGTTTTTTTAGCTTTTTTGTAGTAGTGGCAATAGGCCCAATTCACTCTAAAATTTCATATGGCCCTATGAATCGTGGAGTCAACTTCTTCGCCCTAATAGACCTCCCATTGCCCGTCATGGGTGAAACCTTCAGGAAAACATGATCTCGCAAACTAAACTCCAATGGTCTTCTCTGACGATCCACATAACTCTTTTGTCGGCTCTGAGCTGTCAACAATTTCTGTCGTATCATTTCAATCTTCCACAATGTTTGGTCTACTAAATTTGGTCCAATAATAGTTCTCTCACTCAATTCGGTCCAACACAACGGCGATCTACACTTCCGGCCTTCAAAGCCTCAAAAGGTGGCATTTGAATACTAGCATGGTAACTGTTATTGTATGCAAATTCTGCCAATGGCAAGTGCTCATTCCAGCTACCTGGGGACTCGATGGCTCAGGCTCTCAACATGTCCTCGAGTGTCTGAATAGTCCTCTCTGGTCTATCGTCTGTTTGAGGGTGATAGGCTGTACTATACTTCAACTTTGTACTCATAGCTTCCTGTAGAGACTTCCAAAAGTTCTAAGTGAACCTTGGGTCTCGATTTGATACAATGCTCTCTGGCACCCCATGAATACAAACAATCTATTTAATGTACAACTCAGCCAACTTCTCTAAAGAGTAGTCCGCTTTGATTGGCAAAAGTGTGCTGACTTGGTCAATCGATCTAGATCATCCAAATAGCATCATAAATGGCACGGATGGATAGTAAACCCATGATAAAATCCATGGAAATACTATCTCATTTCCATTTAGGAATATCCAGACTTTGAAGTAGCCCTGGTGGTTTTTGGTGTTCAATCTTGACCTTCTGGCACGTTAAACACTTCAAGACAAAATCAGTCATATCTCTCTTCATCTTTGGCCACCAATACTCTCACTTTAGATCATTATATATCTTGGTGATCCCGGATGCATGGCATACTTGCTTCGATGAGCCTCTTCAAGAATGGTTTTCTTGATTTCATCATTATGGGGAACACAAATTCTCTTCTTATATCTCAAGATATATGCATCCCTAATGTCATAATCTGGAACTTCTTCATGCTCTAGAGTTTCTTGAATTCTGCCTAACTGATCATCCTCCATCTGAGCGTCTCTCAAGTCCTGATAAAATCCGTATTCACCAAGGACTGCATTCAAAGTAGCCCTTTCTTGATTTGGGACTATGTGGATATCTCTCAATCCATCTAACCAACTCTGCTCTTCCAAGTTCATGCAAAAAAAGTGCACCGACTTCTAACTCAAGGGTCTGCAACCACATTAGCCTTGCCGGGGTGATACTTTAACTCGAAGTCATAATCTTTTAGAAATTCCATCCACCATCGCTGTCTGTTATTTAACTCCTTCTGATCTACCAAGTACTTCAAACTCTTATGGTCACTAAATACTTCAAACTGAGCCCCGTATAAGTAGTGCCTCCAAATCTTCAAGGCAAATACCACAGCTGCCAGCTCTAGGTCGTGAGTAGGATAATTTTCTTCGTGAGGCCTCAACTGTCTCGAAGCATAGGCTATCACCTTGTTGTCTTGCATCTAAACACACCTTAAACCTTTCAAAGATGCATCTGTGTACAGAACATACGAATGGGTAGGGTCGGGCAATGTGAGCACTGGAGCGGTAGTCAGTCTTATCTTTAACTCCTGAAAGGCTGCCTCGTACTGATCGGTCCAAAGGAACGGTCGATCCTTCCTGGTCAACTTAATCAACGGCATCGCGATCTGGGAGAACCCTTTGATGAACCTTCTATAATAACCAGCTAATCCCACAAAGCTTCTCACTTCAGTTACAGACTTTGGGGATTCCTACTGCAACACTGCTTCCACTTTACTCGGATCAACTGCCACTCTCACTGCGGATACCACATGACCTAGGAACTTCGTCTCCTTGAGCCAAAATTCACATTTAGACAGTTTGGCATACAATTGATGATCCCTCAACACTCGTAGTGCAATATAAAGGTGATCTCTATGCTCTGCTTCATTTTTGGAGTATATCAAGATGTCATCAATAAACACCATAATGAACTTATCTAAAAACGACCGAACAATTCTATTCATATAATCCATAAAGACAGCTAGAGCATTAGTCAGTCCAAAGGCATCACTAGGAACTCATAGTGCCTATATCTTATTCGGAATGCAGTCTTAGAGATGTCTTCTGCTCGGACTCTCAACCGATGATCCAACTAGCTGATCTAACAAGTCATCAATCCTGGGTAACGGATACTTGTTCTTGAAGGTCACCTTGTTCAATTGCCGATAATCAATACATAACCTCATACTGCAATCTTTCTTCTTCACAAAGAGCACTGGAGATCCCTATGGAGATACTCTAGGTCGAATGAATCCCTTTTCAAGCAACTCTTCTATTTGCTTCTTGAGCTCAGCCAACTTTGCTAGAGCCATTTGATACGGAGCCTTTGAAATTGGAGATGTGCCAAGTACCAACTCAATTGAAAATTCCACCTCTTTCTCTGGAAGTAGTCTGTATACCTCCTCAGGAAACACCTCGAGACATTCTCTTACTACATCGATATGATCGATCCCAACTTCCTTATCCACACTAACAGAAAAGAAGACTACATAGGCTTGACAACCCTTTCAAATACACTTGTCCACTTGAGCCGTCGAAAACAACATAGGAACTATAGGGGTTCCTACGGATGCGGCGTTCATGGCATAAGTTGCCACTTTCTTCTTACAATGGAGTATGACATCATTATCCACTAGCCAATCTATACCGATAATAACGTCAATGCCTTTCAGCGACAAACATACTAAATTGACGATAGAATCTCGATTTTCAAATCGAAGGGTAATACCCACACAAGCATGTGCCGTCATCACAATAACCCCAGCAGGGGTAGAGATTCTCATATCATATGACAAAACAGAGATGGAAAAATCATACTTTTTAGCACAATCAAAAGATATAAAAGAATGTGTAGCACCTGAGTCAAACAATGCAATAATGTCATGACCTTGAAGAGAAATAATACCTTTGATAACATTAGGAGATGCTCCAGTCTCTTCCTAAGTCAAGGCATACACTCTACCCGAAATAGTGGAACAACCACCTTGGTTGGTCTCCTGCTGCTGCGGCTCTGGACAATGGCGTACAATGTGGCTAAACTTTTGGCACCTATAACACTGCTAACTTTGGCCAGCATGAGCCTTCCATACTTTGGGCAAGGAACATTAACACTTGGGGTAGACATAGCCGTCTCACGGCGAGATTGCTGGCTTCCTTCACTATGGCTCCTCTGACCCTGTTTCATCTGGAAATAGCTCTGTCAAGATCCACTCTTTTGCCCCTGGCTCTTCTTACTAAAGGTCCTTGTACTTCTAGAATTGAACCCAGATGGCTTGGTTATTCCACTCACAGGTTTGATAAAAGTGGAGAACTTGCTCTAATTGTTGCGGGGTCTAGCATCATCAATTTCACACTTCATGCGCGCAGCTATCCTCAAATTGCTGCAAGTGTCCTCAAAACTCTTGATAGCATGCATGGACTAGCCTTTATAATCAGTTGGCGCAATTTCCATTCCGGGTCATCTTGTTGTTGCAAGTAGGTCACATATTTGGACAAGTCGATGAAAGTAGCAATAAACTCGTCCTCATGGATATCGCCCTGTCGAAGGGCATAGAATGTTGTCTCCTTATCCTATCTCAATGCTGGAGGGAAATAATGATCGAAAAACTTTGTCCTTAACTCTCTCCAAGTTGTTCTCGAGTCATCCAAACCACCTGTGCTCTGCCACCATCTTTTGACACGATCCCTCAGTAGTATAATGGCCACCCTAGCTTTCTGATACTCATTACAGACCACAACTTGAAAAAAAAATTCCAAACCCTCAATCTAAGCCTTAGCCTTCAGTGGATCCTTCCAAACCTTGTTGATTGCTAGATCTTCAGGAGTGGGTTATGATAATGATCCTTCACCCCCATCACTCCTTAAAGTTTTGTCATGACTAGTTGAGGCACTTGGCTCAGGTCTCTGTGATACTGTTATACTAGGCTTAGGTGCGTCATGATTCTTTGGCGTGGGAATACCTCCTTCCTCTCTTATCTTCTTTCAAAAATCCTCCTAAAACTATCGAAACCTTGCATCCATGATAGTCATTAATGTATCTTTGAATTGATGTAATAGAGCCTCGTTCTCTTGAGACATCGGTGTGTCAGGAGCATTTGGAGGTTGATTAACAACGGAGTGAGTCCTTCCTGTGTTCCCCATTCTCCCTACCTAAGGATGAAACCTACCCTAATAAGTGAATGATAAAGCAACACAATAGAACAACTAAACAGGGAAGGTATGTGTGAATATTGTATATTGCCACTATATGTAATGTATGCAAGTCTTTATCAGAATTATATGCTCTGGTACCAAATTATTATGTCCTCCATTTTACTTAACATAATAACTATATAACAATTTGATCAACAACTTAATAATGCTTTATCACTTATCAATATATCTAAAATAAACCAGAGTATGCAAAATGAGCCCTAACGTGGCAATATACAATCATCCAACATATACCAAAAAGACGGAAGCACTACTTTCGGCAGAAGTAGCCTAAGCTTCCGAGGTCTTCCCTGATGGACCCGCAAGGGAGCTATCACCTGAAAAATGTTGGTAACCATCAATCCGACTCGTTACACATACTAATATGTGCATGTTAGGTGCCAAGTAGAACAATATATATAACAATGGTATTAAAAATATAATTCACTATTATACACGTCACAAATTTCATGTCATGAATTTTGTATCATAAGTTATATCACAGTTTTCATTAATACAATTCCCAAGATTCCACCCATCAATCCAATCGAACCGTCTTATTTTCGCCGACTAGAACCATGGGCTAAGTTACATCCATATTACTGGTTACTCAAAAGCTCATTGGTTATGTGATGAGGACCGACCAAAATCCTCAGAGCACATGTCCCAGACCATGGGTCTTTTGCTCTCATTGAACTGGTGGGGTATCGCAAGCCCTCATTGAACTAGTGAGCCAGTCCCTCATTAAACAAGTGGGACAATAGAAAGCCAACCATCGTGCACCAATGGAGGCTACGCCACGTGATGAAATAAACTACTCCATTTCTTCCCAATTCAACCTTTACCATAATTATCACAATAAATAAATAGCTCAACGGGGATTTTCCAAGATTTTCCCATTCATATCATGTAATTAAAATCATTCTCATATATATGACATAATATCTCAATTCTCAATTCTTATACATATATAAATAAATAAATAAGTAAGGAAATGTATGTATGTATGTATATGTGTGTGTGTGTGTGTGTGTGCGCGCACGCGCCTGCATGCATGCATGTGTGTGTGTGTGTGTCTGTGTGCGTGCATGCATGCATGTATGTATGTATTAAAAATTCAAATAATAAGGTTCCGCAAGGTAATTTCTATTAAGATATTCATAATCATTTCACAAATTACTCACAAACAACATACTAATACACATAACAAGTGAAAAGTGGTTACCTAATCCAATAGCTCAAACACAAGCCAAAAATCAATCTACCACAACCAATTTACTAACCATTAATAACTCTTCTAAAACTCTACATAATTAGAATTATAACCTATAATTTCATAAAATTTAAAATATACAAATTTTAATAATAATATATTTGGAATGCTTGAAGTGGGCCAATTATAACGAGACTGAAAAAAAAAATCAGTGAGACCATTGTAAATATAAATTCCCTTTTTTATTTATTATTAATTAATAATACCCCTTTCCATTTACTATTAATTAATAATTCCCTTTACTATTTATTAATAAATTCCCCTTTTTATTGATTATTTATTCCATTTCTTAATAATAATAATAATATATTTTATTTTATTATCATTATTATTATTTTCATATTTATTATTATTTTTCTAAGTTTAAGGGGTTTAAACTTGTCATGTTGTATGAGAAGAAGATTCCTACACATACATGAAATGGTGGGACCCACACACACACACACACATATATATATAAGGAAAAACACTTCTCACGTTGTAGGAGAAGTGTATTCTCATGTCACACACACATGAACTAGTGGGACCCACATATATATAATTAGCATGATATATATGTGGGTTCCACCATTTTATATGTGTGTAGGAATCTTCTTCTTCTCATGCAACATGAGAAGTTTAAACCCCTATATATAATGCTAATTATATATATATATATGTGGGTCCCACCATTTCATGTGTGTGTGACATGAGAATACACTTCTCCTACAACATGAGAAATGTTTTTCCCTTAGTTTAAACTCTCAGAGGTTATTTAATAATATTATAAATGAAATGATATAGGAATGTGCTAGATTAGATCCTATTATATAGGAGTAAGTTGAATCAGATTATATCAGCAAAATAACTTCCATTATATATATATATATATATATATGTGTGTGTGTGTGTATTCAAAAATAGATATGTAGCAAATAAAATATATAACAATAATATATTTCATATACTTATATTTATATGACAATCAGCAAATGCATGACCACATTATTATATACGTGTATATATATTACTTTATTATTCTCCTTCTCTTTCTTTCAATTAGGTACAACAACGTGTTCACATTTATATTTTTATGCATTCAGTTTCCTCTTTTCTTTCCTACATGCAGCGATAATATATATATATTCTCATTCTTATGCAGCAACTACATATATGCAGCTAAAAAAAGACTTCTTAGTATATATATCAGTAAAACAACCTCATATCTCTCAATCTTTTTATATATATGCAGTTTATAAACCATGACAGCAAAATCTCCTTATGAGCTCGGCAATATCTATGTAACAACACTAATATATATATTATACAAACATTAAGCCTAGCGTCATATATATATTAGATAAGCAAGGTTTCTTGGTTCCATACACAGGTGTGCAGCGATTTCAAATAGTAAGCTGTTATATACCTTGCTGGTTTTCGGCTTGTACGATGATGGTTTCTACTGTAGTTCACTACCCCTGTTATCCGAAACCAAACGCAGAGGAAGATATGCTTGAACTCTCTCTCTCTTTCTCTCTCTATCTCTCTCCTCTCGGTTTCACTCTATGTTTTCTGTTTACTCTTTAACCCTCTCCCCCTCTGCCCTTTGTTCTCTCCTCTGGATGAATGAAGACGAAGAGGGTAAATATAAGAACTTAAGGGACTGGTCCAAGGAGGAAGAAGGGAACAGACCGGAGGGTACTTAATTTGGGGGAGGCTCGAGAAGCTTGAGATTGTGTTGTTGCTATCGTGAGACCATGGCGCTTTTGATTTTCTATTCTTGCGTGTATAGTTTATTGCCGAAAGTGAGATGACGCGTTGGAGAATTATAACTGATGGATTTTGTTGTTCTCTCTCTCTCTCTCTCTCTCTCCTGCGTTTCGTGTTGCGTCTTGGGTGAGGATTGTTTCTGGTGTGCGTTTTGGTGCATCTGATAAGTGGTTAATAGGATAAATGACTTGGGTTTTGTTGCAGTTGCAGTTGGGCCGAGATGGAATATGGGATAATGGGTTTGGTGTTTTATTGGGTATTGCATGGGTTTTTTTTTTAATTATTATTTATTTATTTAATTTTTTTATCCTAAAAATAAATTAGGATATTACATTTTACACCTAATTATAGTTAATTCAATACAAATGTCTTTAACTCAAATTAGTGCTTAATCATGCAATAATGTCCTATGAAGTGCATTAAAAATCTCAAATTAATCATGAAAAAGTATATCAAAATATGGTCTAATCAGGAGAAACTGGTGTTTTCCACGACTCTGGCGGTTAGAACCCTCAATATTTGAGCCACCATCGGTTGTCAACATATTAACTTGTAAGAAATAGAAGAAATAAAAAACCCTTGTAACTCTTAACTGGATGCTCAATTGATCAAATCATGCACATAAAGTCAATGACAGCAATATGAAGGACTAAAAATCCAGTTGACAGCACAATCCCAAACAACAAGGAAATTTTTCAGAAAATCAGGTTTCAAAAATTTAGTTAAAACCTCATTTTTCTCAAGAATTCAGAGCTCATAACAGTAGCAACAAGTTAAAAAATTCACTTCCAAAGAGAATAACATGAAGAACTAAAAATCCAGTTGACAACAATAATCTCAAACTTGTCTTCGCACAAGCCTGGACAATTTGTAGTAAGCATCAGAACGCGTACGTGAATCAGCCAAGAAGCTCTCAAGTTCAACACTAAATTTCAAACACACGCGCAAGGATCCAAGCTATGCATGGAAGATGTTAATGTGTTTGGCAATGGCAGATAAGAGAATTCAATTCCATGCATAAGATGGGACCGAAGTAAAAAAAGAAAACAATAAAACACGTGATAAAATATCTATTGTACTAGCATGACAATCTTAAGCAATCTGCACTTAATCCTCAAAACTTCTAACTCAACAAAGGAAATAAAACAATTATCTTATCACTGGATAAGATATTCAAGCCCTGTAAGTTTTAAAAATCCCTAATAATTAAACCTTAATTTCCCAATTATAGAAAAAGGTGGGGGGAAGATTAAGAAGGATAATAAAAGAAAGTGCCGATGACAATTGGTGTAATACCCGGATAATTATTTATCTGGAATATTATATTTCGATAAATAATACCTAATGGAAATAGGTGAATATGTGGTTTCAAATAATAAGTAATAATTATCTTATTTTCTAAGGTAATTTCTATTGAAATTAGGGTGAATAAAGAGCTAAAAATCCTTAAATGAATTTATGGGCATAAAATGGCCTGAAAATATTATGATAAATCCCTAGAGGCAATAAAATATTTATTAAAAATTAGAAAGTATGTTGTCTCTAATTTTAGGAATTTATGAGAATAGTTTCCTTGGAAAATAATAAGGCAAAATTAAATAATATTTTGGGGATCATAAGTGACCCCATGATTTTTAATATTTTACATGGAGCATAAAATATCAATGTCAAGACAATAGTTGTGAGATAAGAATTAATCATAATTAAGAAAATTATCAACAATTAGTAAGTGACTAATTAAGTAATTAGTGGCTAATTGTTTAAGCATAGGATAATTGCTTAATTAAGATAATTAAGGCATAAATTAAGTAATTAAGAAAATAAATAAATAACAAAATAAAAGAATAGGGGGCGAAATTTTCAAGTGTGAAAGGGGTTAGGGATTTTTCAAATAATATCTAGATATTTAAGTAATTAAATAATAATATATTCGGTAGAAAGACCAAGTTATTAAATGAGAACCGATAAAATAAAATCCTATCTCAAAATAGGTGAACTAAGTCGAAACATCCGGACTAAATATAAACAAGTGAAATTTTATCTCGGAGCGAGCTATCTCCGAAGTCATTTTCTCGAAACCAACGGAGTAAATAAGAAAAGGTAAATAAGAAAAGGCCGATAGTAGAAACGAGAATCCATAGAAAACAAGACCATTGTGACAAACCATGAATTAGGTTTCTTAGGTCAGGACATATTATAAACCAGTGACTTTTTATCCAGAAGTTGGTGTTACTAGAAGTCATTTCCGTAACCGACAGCATTTATCCGAAAATGTTCAGCAGACTATGGAATACCCTTAATGGGATCAAAAATCTTGTTAACCCAGATATTTCCAAAGGGGAAGAGTAGACCTTCAAATAACATCTTTGTATTTTTGAGATTCGCTAAGATTACGCGATTGGAACACCGAACAGGGGAACTTTATCGGTACAGTCCACATAAAGTAAGAAGATGACATCATGCATGACATCATTTTGTTGACTTTAGTGGCAAGTGAGGTCAGCACACACACATGGAGGGCAAAGATTGAGCCTTGCAAAAACCCTAGATCCGACGGTCGAAATCCGATCTGAGAAAGCATGAATAGTGTCACAATTTTTCCTATAAATAAGCCTCACCTCTCTTCACAATTTCCACACCAAAATTTCAAATCCTAGAGAGATTTTAGAGAGAAGGAGGAGTTCGGAGAAAGTGTAGCGAAGCCCTGGGTAAGTTCTTCGGTCCATAGTCTTAAGCTTCGGTGTTTTGTTCGGTAGTTATAGTAGGAATGTTGTTTTGATCTTTAATCTTCCAATATATTGTAGATATCATGTTTTTGGGTTAAATATGATATATATTTCAAAACATATGTTGGGGAAAGAGTTATGGCAAAATTTTGGAAGATTAGAGTCACAATAGCGAAGTTCTGGCGAAATTCCGCCGATTAGGGGAGTTAGGGGCAAAAAGGTAATTTGTACCTAAAATGCCTGTTATGATGCTAAATGTTGATAAATATTATCCTTATAGGATATATGTGATAATCGTATCACTGTCGTACCGTTGTTGTACCATCGTTATACCGTTGTCGGGCCGCTGTCAAAAATATTGTTTTCCTTCAAAAGTACCGAATACCGTCAACAAAGGTACGTTCGCGTACCGTAACACTAGCTCTAATGCTTATTGTATAATCATATATGATTGTTGTGTTCATCGACTAAGACTTACATACGTGGTTATGTCACATACGAGGTTATGTTCTAATGATTTGCTGTAGCATACATGGTTATGTTACATACGTGGTTGTTATCTTACATACGTGGTTATGTATTTCTAATCATACATCTCGTTGTGGGTCTGTTGTATTGATTGTTGCTTTGTCATGAATATCTCATCATGTATATATTTTCATATTTAAGCATAAGGTTAACCGTTACCGAGGTTCAATGGGCATTGAACCTCGCCTCTTAACATAGCGTCAAGTTCGGGAGAACCGAGGACCGAGGAGAAAGGCAAGCGGCCGCACGAGACCTGGGCAAGACTTCTTCTCATTGTTATATACTTTGAAAACTCTCGATCACCGGACCGCTCCCGTAATCAGCCGGACTTATGGCATTTTGAATATAAGTATCAGTTACTCTTACGCTCCAATGCTCTACTCTGATAATATATGAAAAAAAAATTATACTGCTTTTGAAAATGGGATGTTACAATTGGGAGAGACACATCAGCAGCAGAAATTTATGAATGACAGTATTAGTTTAGTTATCCCCTTCAATTGGAAGAACTTAATTTTCATATTCTTCAGCATCCTAAGCAATCACTAAAGAAATAATAATTTTACAATAAGAAACAAAATATCATAAGGTATCCAAAGTCTCAGACTAATGGATGTAAAAATTTTATATTTACTAATAAATTAACACTAACTCCTCAACAGAACCCAAAATTCCACATTGAAATGACAACATAAACCAACAAAATAATGTAACACCCCTAATTCTATGTCCATTATGATGTCTAATTATGTTCCTATATCTCTTATTGATCTAATCAACATGTAATTATCAGAGTGATGGCGTTTACAGATAAGAGTAATTCACAACAGAGAGCATGCATAATGTTTGGACGATGAGTAACTGATAACATATTATGTCCAGACATATATTGGTTAATTTAAATTTCCCGGACTAATATTCACGTGATACAATTTAAACTTCGGAAATTGTCAGGGTTAGCCCCGTTGGAGGATAATCTCAGTTGAATAGTTAGTAATATACAATCCAAAATATCATAATATAAAAAATAACTTAAATAAATCCCCTCCTTCGGGGTCTTCATCAACTACTCCAGCTGCATTGTCTTACTTCTTGATCCAGAATGTCTTCTTAAATCTTTAGGTATTTTTGAGATTTAGTTATCAGATAAATACTCAAGGTAACAGTTAATCTCATATTCAAAGTGCAAATCATACATGACAAATATTTCATATATTGTGAAATAAAAGAAAGTATTCAGCAAACACAACGCAACCAGACTACATAACACACAACACATGTATCATTAACAGCGAAAACACTCACAAGTGTTACGTGTCCCAGACACAAATCCTCAGTGCTTGGAAAACAAGCATGCAACATTATCATATAAAACAATAATCCACGGCTAGTTGAATAAAACGCATAGACTCGAGCATATAAACCCGGCCAAGAATCCACAAGACATGAACATTCAAGGCATATATAAAAACACAAGTAATAGGAGATTAAGTTACCAACCTTAACTCGCGTAATTAATATTAATTCTCGACGCTTAAGACTCAAACTTCCTTTAATTTCCTAAGGTAAGACTATTACAAATATTAATTTCCTATTTATTTTGTAAGATATTATATTAAATTCTTAAAATATTAAAAGTGTTTTCCTTGTCCCTTAAGTCACTCTTTAATTCATATAAGTTAGATCTTTGACTTTATTGTACTTGATTTTCAAACTATTCACATTTTTGTCCAGAAATTTCCAGCAACTTTGAAAAAAACATAATTAAATGTACAAAAATCCAATTTATGTGTTCCCAAAATATGTGGGTCCCTTAACATGTCTATTTTTATATAAAACTACTCATAACAGATAGAAACTTTTGAGTTATTCCAAGAATACTAAAATTTCCCAACTGTTCAAATCATACATTCAGAGCCATGAGTCAGTTTGAAAAATTTATATCTTTTTGTAAAAACTTCCAAAAATATCTTGTGACCTATCAAAAGAAAGCTATTTTTGTCTACTATATTTTTGAAAAGTTTTAGATCTTTGGATATCATTTAATTAGTCAAAAATCACACAAAATCACTACTGTTCATATTGCACTTTTAGAAACATAAGTCTTTTTCAAAAATATGTAACTTCTTGTACAGAACTCCAAAAGTTACATATTACCTATCAAAATAAATCTCTCTCTGCCTACTTTATTTAAGGAAATTTTAATATTTTTAGACATCATTCGATCCATAAAAAATCACATACAAGTTAACTGCCTCCAGAAAAACCAAAACTGACATATTTTGCAACTTGTACAACTTTGATCTTTTGCTTCTAAAAATCATTTTCCACCATGTTTCCACTCCATTTTTCGTTTTAAACATATTGGTGACCTCAAAATCATGAAAATCATTTTGATCTACCATTTTCTTGCTTAGGCCAAACTATAGCCTTAAAACCAAGAAAACTTCTTTTTCATATATCATGATGTTTAGCTTAGTTTAATTAGTCCTAAATCTTGGCTTTTTGGTCTTTGACAATGTTAGTTCTTATTTTGGGAAGCATGACCCCTTAGGGTTCCATGACTCTATGTCCCAAGAACAACAAGAACAAACCATTTTAAACAAAGAAAACTAACATCAAGTCCCTTTTTACAACAAACCACGAGAAATACACAAGATCGATTAGATCCTTACCAATTATCTTTGAACTTTGTGTTTTGTGGTAAACTCTCCTTCCTCTTAGGTCACCAAACTTTCGGCCTCTTCATCATAAAACACCAAGGGAAAGTGTTTTTATTAGGGCCATGAACTTACACAAGAGGATGAGAAGAAGAGTTGTAAGAACATTTCCTTGGCTTTTCTTTTACTCTTCTCTTCTCTCTTTTGTGTTTAATTTCACTTTATCTTCCTTTCCTTGTTGAACCGTGCAAGATGTGTAAAGGGGGAGGGTTGAATTGTTTTGAAGTGTCTTGCAAGAGGTGTGTGTAAGTGTATAAGACTTAATGAGCCAACCACTCTTCACAACCTCTCACCAACTCTTTCTTTGCTTGCTTTTTAATCACTACTAAAAAAAAGCCCTATAACGTCCTATTTTTGACATGTTTTACATCCTTATTCAGCGGGACGCGTATATGGGAGACACAATAAAGGGAGAGTTTTGGCGTCCAAAATTTCTTAGGACGCCAAAGTTGTTTTTTTAAAAAAAAAAAAAACCCCCCAAACCTCAGGTTCAGGAGATTGGCAACCGACGAACAAGAAGAACTAACTACTAAGAAGAACCAAGAAGAATCAACATACCCTAATCAGATATACACAAAATCAGATCAAAAGACTCTTGGAAGGCACAAATCGAGCAGACACAGATCAAAATCGCAGGTCAACGTAAAAATGCAGTTCTCACCATCTCAACAAAATCGCGGAATCATGCAGTTTACCATTTTCTTCAATTTCGATCTCAACCCGCAACACAAGTTAGAGACTACGATTTGATCTCCAGCGACAGATCTGCATGAGATCGATGAAGACGTGACAGGAAATTTCAGATCTGAAAAAAAATCCCACTCTTGCTCAGGAGACTAGTTGAGATCTCCATAGAAACTTGAGAGAGAAGACGGGAAGGAAGAGAAGGGAAGGCCATGGGAGTAGCGGCGAGTGGCGGTGGCAAACTGGAGAAAGAGAAGACGGGAAGGCGATTCGTGTGTGTGTGAGAGAGAATCAGAGAAAACAATAGGGGGAAATTTTTTTGGAAGGGAAAAATGAATACAGGGAGCACATATGGAATGTTTAAGCTAGGCTTTTGGTATCTAAGTTTTAATTTAGACGCCAAAAGTGATGCTTTTGGCATCTAAGCTTTGAATTTAGACGCCAAAAGTGATGATTTTGGCGTCTAAGTTTTGAATTTAGACGCCAAAGGTGATGCTTTTGGCGTCCTAACTTAAAATTTAGACGCCAAAAATCAACTTTTCTCCAATATAATTATAAAAATGTCACTGCCTTTATTTTTTATTGGCCTTTTTTTAAAAAAAAGACACCTTTTAGGGAAGTAAAAACCTTTTTTTTTGTAATAGTGGATTCACACATGTGGTAAATGTTGCAAATCTTCTTCTTTTTCCTCCTCTCTCCCATTTGGACAAAATTGAGTGCCTTGTTGGGCTAGAAAATGTTGTCATCTTGATGACCTAAGTTCTATGACATAAGCAAGTGATTAGGTGTGTCCACATCCTCATCTTGATCATCTTGCCCTCTTAGCTTGACATGTGACACTTTGACTTGTTGACTTTTGTTTCAATGTGTGATATATGTTCAAATCTTCATTTTTTTATCCCTTACTCCTTGTTAACTGAATTATGTGGCCTTCTCAAGGGGTCCCTATTGACTTTTCGATGTGTCACCATTTATGAGTCAAAATATCAAATTCCCTTGGTCTTTATGCACTAATTTATCTAAGTGACAAGCATTCTTTTTTATGGTCAAAATTGACTTACCAATAATCAATAGATTATCAATGTCACAATAGATATTAAATCTTAGCATTCAATATTCAAGTCCAACATTTTGTTGAATATTTGTAATATACACGGATTTTCGGTAAAGTGTAAATTGGGATGTTATAAATAACAGAGTGTTTTATTTTCCCTTCAAAAAGCAACAAAATGATAGAATAGCATATTGAAGGTAAAGAACAATTCCTAGAATCCAGTGATTCTTTTCCTTGGGTAAGTGTTTGGAACACCCCTCGTGTTTCCTAGTCTAGAAAAGCCTTGTACTCGAAAATAGCAGCAGAGAAATTGAAATGCCTTTGTATTTCTGACGAAACTTCCAACCTTTATGTGAATCATATGAAACTTGTAGAGCTTCAAATAACACCGAACCCATGACCCAGAACAAGCCACAAACACCTTCACAGATAGCCACAGACATGGGAAGGAGGAGAATCACAATTATAGCAACAATGGAGAGAGAGATAACGGTGGGGATGCCAGAAAGATGCGTCAGAGCTATTCAACGAGCGCACGGAGAAATGGTGAGAATTTTGAAATCGCGAGAAGATGGTTTAGAAAGGGATTTTTGTTAGTTCTCTACATGTTTTGATGATAACTGACAATTGTAAATTTAAATGAAGTTTGTCTTTGTTAAGTTGAAAACTTATTGTCAAAGGCAAACTGGAGTTTGGAGTTGTCAAAATCGAGTTTGGACTTGACAAAGAGTAGCTAAAGTTTTCTAAACTTTGGAAAACTCGAGTTTGAATTGGAAAACTCAGTTTATGTCAAACAGAGAGCACTCTAAGTTTTTTCAAGTCAAAGCAAACTCAAGTCAGTTATGGCAAACTCCAGTTTGTGTTAGATAGAGAGCTTTCAATGATTTTTGAACTTAACTAAACTCGAGTTATTTTGTCAAACTCAAGTTAGCGCTTGGCCGAGAGTTTTTAAAGTTTTTCATCTTTTAAACAAACTCGAGTTTAGCATAGTAAACTCCAGTTTGCGCTTGGTTGAGAGTTTTCAAAGATTTCATGCTTTTAAGGAAATTTGAGTTGGTTTTATTAAACTCCAGTTTGTGGCAGGCTGAGAGCCTCTCACTATTTTGAACTTAAGAAAACTCGAGTTTGTATTTGAAAACTCCATTTTGAGCTTTGTGAACTTAATTTTATTTTCACTTCACAAAGTCTCAAACTCGAGTTAGTCACTTAATGACTCGAGTTTGCTCCTGTTTCAAAGTGTTCTTCAAAGCTCAATCACGATATTCATTTTGCGAAAGAACCAAACTCGAGTTTTGCTTTTGGAAAAAAGTCGCAAACTCCAGTTTAAAGCATTCTATTTGAAAATCAGTTTTCTCGAATTTGTGAAATCTTCATAAATGATCTAGATACTTCTTATCATCACTTATTACTATTCTTAACTATGTTTAATTAGTTTGTTAGTGATTTTCAAATGATTAAATGTGTATTAGAATGAGGATTAAGCATAAAGCAAAAGGTGACGTCATCACATTTATTGTTGGTCCAGAAAACTTGGCATCTTTTTGGCAAATCATTTTCTGGACTTTGCAAAGGTTTAAATGTTTGCTTTCCTCCTATGGAAGCCTAATCTTCCAACAAATTTATTTCAAGGAAAGTCAACAAGAACATCTGAGCACCTGGATAAACTCAAGGCAAGAGAGAGAATGGACCAAGTTACAACCTAACAGCTACATTAATGTCTCCAACGGTTACATTAATGATTTCAACGGTCATTTAATGCTTCCAACATATATAAGCTAAAGCATTCAATTCTCAATAACTACCAGAATACAAAAAACAAAAAAGCTATCAAGTTTCATATGGATTTAGTCTTTTCTACTCATTTGTAAAGTATCTTTTGATACATTGAACTTTAGTGATTATTTTATTTGCTCTTTTAGAGAGTTTATCATTGATTATCAATCATTGTATGAATCTAAATCAGTTTACAACTTGTAAGAGGGAGTGTATCCTAGTGAGAGGATAACTTTCGAGTGCATAGTGTGCAACTGATTTGAGATATAGTGAAAATCCTAGAGTATCTGGGGCTGGACGTAGGTCAAGATTAAGACCGAATCAATATAAATCCTGTTGTGTCAAGCTTCTCTTATACTCCTCTGTTATACCCTGTTTTACTATTTGTTATCTGGATGTTTAAAAAGAAATTTTTAAAATCCCAAATTCACCTCCCCTCTTGGTGATTTCCTCCATTTACAATTTTAAAGCCATATATTTGATGATTAATTTTGAAAAACTATCAAATAGATAAGCTTCATGATGTTTTGATAAAATAACTTCATATATCAATATATATATATAAATCTCATCCCCAAGCCATCTATATATATATATAAAATCTCATCCCCAAGCCATCTCTTAAATGGCTTATGGTTGGCTCTAGACACAATTCACTATTCATAAGCCGTTTCAACACACACCACATAGCCATCGGGCTTCGTGCATGTTCCTTTCTTCACTTTTTTCTCCTCGATTCAGCGGCCTTATGCTCCATTCTTTTTTCCCTTCCCCATAACTTTTCTCTCTCAATTGTGAAGATCTTCGTTTATCCTCATATTCAAAATTTCAAAATCTTCCTCCTGGCATCATGAGTTTGGCATCCAAAGAAGCACCCTGAAGGTGTGTGGGGTAGTGTTGGTATATGACGATGGGAAGCAACAAAAAAGATCTAGAGGTAAGGGTTTCTATTCTTTTCTACTTGTCTGTCTCTTCCCTACCTTCTTTCTCCATGATTCGAGCGCTTATCTTCTTCTGTTTTTTTTTTTTTTTTTTTTTTTTCCATTCTTCTTCGTCTATATCCACTATCCGTCTTCTCTTATCTCTCACCAGAAGTTGATTAAATACCTTTAAGAGAGATGGCAGTGACGACGACGGCGAAGAAGCATCCTCGACGAAGCTTGGGCCTCTTATTTGAAGTGAAGTCATATTCCTTGGATCAGGGGAGGTGCACGTTTTGGAGCATCAATTCGAACCAAACAGATCCATTCTCTATTTTCTGGTCATCTCAAACTTCGTGTGAGCATGTGTGTGTGTGTGAGAGAGAGAGATTTTACATCTAAACTCCAAGAAATATGACAAACAGGACAAATGGCCAAAACAACAAGAATCAAACTACATGCAAATGGGGCTCATAGACCCTGATTGATATCAAATAAACTAGTGCGCTGAAGGAAATTTACCACAGTAATACTTTTGTGCCTAGCTAGATACTTAATCTTTTAATCTTTTAGAGATATTAATTACACTAATAACAACCGAGAGGATGTACTGACCTTTAATTTATTCATTATTATTTATATGAAGCGTACCACATGAAAGGGGACCATTGTTTTTAAGAGTTTTTAGTTACGTAATTATACCATTGTTTTTATACGGCAACATGGTAATATTATTTTAGATGGGTCAAGTAAGAATCATTAATATTTTTCTAATAAACACCATGGAACCGCCATTTTCATTAAATAAATTGTGTTCAAGGGCTTATTCTTACCCAACAAGAGGTATGACCCACAGCTTAATTATTATATATTGTATCTGATGAAAAGTTTGTAAGATAATTGTAATATCAATGTGTTGTGTCTAAAATCTATATAAAACGCCATATTATTGATGAATTATAAATGTTTATTTCTTCTCAAATTTCTTGTGAGCTGAGACCCACAATATATATACTGGTAAATAACAGTATGAATAAACGTTATAAAAACCTTAAGACTGACTAATAATGAATTATATTAATAAATCATGGCAAAGGTTCACATCTTTCTCGCTAGTCTCCAATGGATCGTGATTTAATATATATTTGTGTTACGTATTCTCAAATCTAGATTAATTAATGAGTCGTTCCAAACACTAAATGACTGAAAAAAAAAAGGAGGTCAAAACCAAGGAAAGAAAAGTGTGGAATAACAGTTGTTGACTTGGGTTAAACTGCAACTCCATTCTAATTGTATTTGAATTAAGCTAAGACTTTTAAGTTATAAATTAGGCGATTATATTATTAGCCTAAACGAATATATCAAATTTCAAAATGCTTTCACCGTTTTCCATTGCTTTCTTTGGGGTTGTTGTGTTCATCCTGATCCTGATCTTTGCCTCCAGATCGACAAGGCGTTCTGATGGGACTCGTAATTCACATGAACAAGTTTCAAGTAAGTTTTGAAATCTTTTAATTCTTCGTGGGGTTTATTCTTCTGTCTGCAATACGCGTAGAATATTTGTCAGTTACACACAGGTGAAATTCATATGGTTTATGACAAAATCACTGTGTGATAGATCTTTTGTCCGTCAGTAACTTTTGTTACTATTTCAGGATTCAGTTCCTTGTTACCTGATTCATTTTAGGGAAAATGACGTCAAGGTTCCAATTTAGAAAAATAATACTAGAAAAGTCTGGTAACTTGTCAATGAGAAGTGAAAGAGTAGCCATTGACAAATGAATGAGCTATCATTAACAAGTTATAAGAATTTTCTGATATTATCTCGCATAATTGGGTCCTTGGTGTCATTTGCCCTTCATTTATTATAGGCAAAAGTGTACTTGTTCCTCTAATTTTGTGCAAGATTTCAATTTGGTCCATTAGTTTCATAAAGTATCTTTTCAGTCTTTTAATACTAACATCTTTAGTTTCGAACCAAGATTTTGGACAATCATTGTTATTTTAAAATTCAAAATTTAATAAATAAGTCTACAAGAATGTTTTTTCAACATTTAAAATTTTAATGTTCGTATTTTTTTGTTAAAAATATTATGTTTAAAGGATTGAAAAGACACACTTTATAAAATAGGTCTGCTTTTGCTTATTAGGATGAAGTAACGTACATTTATAGGCTCAAAGATTCTGTATTTTAGCTAATGATGAACCGAAGATTTTTTTCCCCCTTCCAAAACTGGGTTTGTAAAATGTCAGTTTGGACCTTTTGATTAGTAGCTAAATAACACGCTCCAATTATACTTACAAACATCTGTGTGTATATATTGTGTAAAAATGGCACATATAATTATACGTTTAGAAATTGATAGCTTTGAATTATGATTATTGGTTGTTCAAAAAATTATGATTATTGATGATTTCAGTCATTCACAATAGAAGCTCGCTATATGTATGTGCATAATATTACTGCCTCAAACGATTTATGAAATGTGTATAAATTCTTGAGAAATCATTTTTTTGCCATAAATATATGTGTAGCATTTAAATATTTTCATTCTCTCATTTTTCAGCTACTCCACATAAATTAGGAGACATAGCTCGGGATCATAATTACTGATGATTTGCAGCTCAGTCTAAGGATTTCGGATCGTCTTTATTTTTGGTGCAGTTATTGTAACGAAGCTGGTGAACATGTCAAGATTTTATATAAATCGTGTGATAAGATTATTAGATATATATATATATATATATATATATATATTTTATGAATAAAATGTTGTGAGCTTTATGATGTGCTAAAAGCTTACGTTTAATTGTTTACTTATTTTATTTCTTGACCTTTTGATCGATCATTAGTATAAATAGAAATGACTTTTGTGTGTGTGTGTTTGTCGCATAAATTTTACTCCTTACATTCCAAAATAACTATCATTTGGGAGCTACGCACAAGGTTATCAAACCAATGAGTTTAAGTAAACTTGTGATAGAGATATAAATTCAAATTGTCAATTCAGATCATAAATCTTAAGATTTAATCTCTATTAGAAAATAACTATTAAAAGTATAAGATTAAATAATTAAAATATAAATACTTACATAATTTTGTTTGAATATAATACAAATCATTTAAATTAAATCCATCAATATTCATAGCTTATTATACTCAACAAAAAAATTTCTATGAAGTCTATAAAGTCACTAAACATAATGAAATGAAAAAAAAAGTCATAAATTCAACAAAGAAAATCAAATATTGGATTAGCAAGGTTCTTATTAAGAGCAAGTTGCCACAATTTGGAAGTTAATTAACATGAGTTTAAAAATGAGCATGCTAGAAATGCAAAAATAGTAAACACAATGAATTAACTCACAAGTTCAACAAAGTTTTTATCTTGTAGGAGTTTAATAATAAGTTGACACAAGTTATTGTAAGCTGGAAAAAAAAGATAAACTCAATGAGTTAACTTACGAATTTAACAACAATGATCATGCATAAAATATAGAAATTTAATAAACAGCCCTAAATTTTAACAAAATGTAATGATGTTTTACTTAAATATTCTTATTGATTACTTCATTTGACCCCATATATACCCCATATATATACGTATATGGGCGAAATTTAGGTAAGTTACTTATATCTATCAGGTCAGATTCTCTACTCACACTTGCAATTTTTCTATTGTTAGTTGTTAAAGGCCTATATGCACTTAGCTTGTCACTTTTTTTTTTTTTTTTTTTTATCAGTTCTTGTAATATGAATTAGGATTTGTAGATTTTCATATGGACACTTGTTATTTAGCTATTAGTTCATAAAATTTGGGTTTTTAAATTTTCATATGGACACTTGTTAATTGCTAAAGTTATTTGTTAAAATTAAGGTTTATAAATTTTCATATGGACGCTTTTTATTTTGCTATTGTTATTTGTAAAATTGCTAATATGAACTTGTAAGTTTACCTATTAACTTGACTTTTTAATGGATATGTAAGCAATTTGACCTAAGTTTTGTTCTTGGAAAAATTAAGATGTTTAATTCCCAAAAGTAAACTAAATAATTTTAAAGCTAATTTATGGGAATTAAGAAACTATTTTTCAGAATAACTAAAAAAAAATTATTTAGAGGATTACTTTGAGACTAATTGGAGAAATTTTTTAGAATTTTTTTTATATAAAGAAGTTAATAGGAGAAGAAAATTATTATAACTAAAGTGTTAAGGACTAATTTAATGAAATTAATTGACATTTTTAATAATTAAATAAGGGATAAAGTTGAAAACAAAAGTTTACTAAGGGGAAAAATGGTCATCATGAGCACATTAAAAACCTCAAGGACCCTTCATTCCTCATGCATACACACCAGAAGAGAGAACATAGTGTCAATTTGAAATTTTGTTTCCAAATTAAGATCCTTGGAGAGGATTCTAGAATGATGCTACTAGAAACTTCATAATTGGAGAGGAGAACATGGTTATTTATACAAGTTTATAAGCATTATGTATATTTGTATGTATAATTGAATTATACTCGGGGTTAAGGGAACAAAATGGCTTGAAGTTTCCAGCTAGGAGCATCGGTGCTAGGAAAATTTTAAGGGGCAATGTCACCCAGGAAGATTAGAAAACAAGGAAATGCCATCCCTCCGTTACCAAACCAAAATGGTCAATGTTTGTTCACTAAATTAAGCAGAGGTGACATACCTATATGGCATCCACGTCACCCTTCTTTTTTCATGTCAGATTTCTTAGTAGGAACAAATATTTATATAATAACTTCGATCTGTAATACCCTAAAAACTCTAAAGAGCATAAAAAAATATAAGATGCTTCAAGGAGAGTATATTGTCTCTAAAAAATTGGATTATTATAAAGTTATGAGCAATATCTCCTTGAAATTCCATTTAGAGATCATAACACACCCTAAAATAAATATTAAATTATTAATAAATAATATATCATTTGAGTCAATATTACCTATTTAGATAGGTGAATATGTGGTCTCAAAATACAGAGTATAATTGACCTATTTACTTAAGTAAAATACTATTATTAAAAAGTTGAAGAGATAAGTTGCCAAAGAGCTAAAAATACATTTTTAAGGCATAAATTGGACTGGAAATATTATGATAAATACTATATGACCTCAATTATTGACAAAAACTTAGGAAGTATGTTATCTTTAATTTTAGGAATTTTTGGGATTATTTCCCTGAAAAATAAAGATGCATAAATATAATAATATTAAAAGCACTTTTTGGCCTCATGATTTTTAATATTTTACAAGGGATATAAAATACCAATGTAATTAAAATAGTTATGAGATAATAATTTATCCTAATTAAGAAAATTATCAACAATTAGTAAGTGGCTAATCAGGTAATTAATGGGATAATATAAGAGGATTAAAATATAAGATAAATGAATTAGAAAAATATTTAATTAAGGGCTGAAATTCGAAATTAAAAAATAAATAAAAATAAAATATTTTATGCTTAGAAAAATAAATAAATAATAAATAAAATAAATAAATATCTAGATATTTTGAATAAAATAATAATATATTAGGTAAAGAGTCAACAGGACATTTGAGAATGGATAGAAATTAAATCCTACACCAAAACATAGGGATTTAGTCTAAGACATCTGGACTTTTTATAAACCAGTGAAATTCTACCTCGGAGTGGATTATCTCCGAAGTAATTTCTGAGACCAGATGAGTCATTAAGATACATGATAAATAAGAGAAAGGGCAAATAGTACAAATGAGAACTCATAGAAAACGAATTAGATTTAACAAACTAGGGATTAGGTTTCTTCAATCAGAACATATTACGAACCAGCGAATTTTTGTCCAGAAGCTGGAACTATCGGAAGTTATTTCCGTAACCGACAGCGTTTATCCGAAAATCTTCAGCCGATTACGGAATACCCTTAATGGGATCAAAAATTTAGTTAAACCAAGTAGTTTAAAAGGGAAAGAATTAAACTTCAGCACGTTGCTTCCGGATTTGTGAGATTCTCCGAGATTACGCGATTAGGACACCGAACCGGAAACTTTATCGCATCTCTCTTCTAGAACATGGGTGACATCATCTTCTTCTAGAAGGATGATGTCAACCAAGACACATGGAGGGCCAAGATGGAGCCACGTGGTGAAGTGCGATCCGGCGGCCGAAAACCAGTATGATAAAGTGATGAATAGTAACCTCCCTTGGCCTATAAATAGAAGGCATTCCCCTTCCCATTTCTTCACCCCAAACCGTGACTAGAGAGAGAAAGTAGAGAGAAGAAGTGCCCGGAGAAATTCTAGTCGAGCCCTGGGTAAGTTTTTCAGTCCCTAGTCTTTAGTTTCGGTTGTTCTTTCGGTAGATATATTAGGAATGCTAGAATTATCTTTAAATTTCCCAGATAGTCTAGATATCATGTTTAGGGGTATATATGATATTTATTTCGAGAATATACTTGGGAAAAGAGATATGTCAAAATTACGAGAGATAGGGTCAAAGTAGCGAAGCTCGGCGAAATTCCGCCGATTAGGGGTCGGGGGCAAAATGGTAATTTGTACCTAAAATGCCTGTTCTAATGCTAAATACTGATAAAAACGATATAATCCATATAGGATATCTGTAGTCGAACCGCTATCGCACCGCTGTCAAAAATTACCGTTTTTCGTAAAACGTACCGAAAGTACCGTCAACGAAGGTACGTTCGCGACGTACAGTAACACTAACTCTGATGATTATGATATGCTTATATATGATTGTCAGTGTTCTGTCATCGAG
The DNA here is from genome assembly GCA_019022615.1 of Acacia melanoxylon. Lineage (NCBI taxonomy): Eukaryota > Viridiplantae > Streptophyta > Magnoliopsida > Fabales > Fabaceae > Acacia > Acacia melanoxylon. Next base: position 7,866,655 of record JAFJYJ010000020.1, on the reverse strand, counting down.
ACTCTGTCTCATTTAAAATTGATGAAATCATGAATACACGGGTTATAGTCTTGATAACACCGTTTAGAGTTTTCCTTAGCGCTTTGGACATGACTGTACATCGTGGCACTGGGAGGTCGTGCAGACTGGGATAGCAAACATACTGCGAGGGGCTGTGTATTGTTATTGCCTTATATACATATTTATGTATTTCCTACATCTGTTATGGGCTTTTGTAGTGATTATTGTGAAAATGTCATGAATACCTGTCATACATATATTGTGTACATAAGCATGAGGTTAACCGTTACCTGAGGTCCGATGGGTATTGGACCTCAGTCTGCATGATTAGACAGATTCGGGTAATGAACCGGAGGAGGCACCGGGGATGGAGTCATATATAGACGTCGGTGAAGACGCGGGAGAAAGCACCCGGTCAAAGGAAATGCGGGAAGAAAGTCAACGAACCTACCTTATGACATGAAACTAATAAGGTTACTTCATATCATTTGGTGCTTAAACTAGAAAGTGCGTCTATGTGGTTCAGTCAATCGGTCACCCTAGCACGGTGAGACTCCCACTAGACCTACCCGGCTGGCCAAATGGGATGATTTAATCGAGTTAGGTTCGATGCCCCAAGTCTACTCAAGGCTCGATGAAGAGGGTATAGTTACATAGAAGATTTGTAATTATGAAGTTTTGTATTCTTTGTATCACATGAACATTCCTTCGGGAAATTTTTAATATATCAGTATACGTCAGGCATCATCATATGTCTGAGTATTTTATATTAGTTACTCATTGTTATACCTGTTGTTCAAATTTTTAGTACATGCTCTCCGTTTCCGCAAAACGCTAAGCGGTAGCACCTCAAAACTCTGATGAATTTTTATAAAACCACGTGTCAACGGCACGATTTTGCTACGGAATTTGGGGTGTTACACGATCCATGGATAATGATGAAGAAAGAAAATATATTCAAGAGCCAGAAACACAAAAACAAACCCAAGAATAACATGTAGAATAAAAATCGTTAAAATTGGGAATAGAAAGGGGCACAGAAAGCTGAGGAGAGAAAATATCAGAGAAGGATTTGATTTGATCAGCTTGTTTGACGGCAGCAGTTTTGATCTGATCGGCTTTTCTTGAAGCTTTGGCGGATAATTCTTTAGATTTCTTGGCGGTTTCGGACGCCAAATCAGCAAACTTGGAAGATAAGAGAACTAAAATAGTCGGTGTAAAAATAAATTCTTTCTTAAAAGCCTAGTGACAAGTATTTTAAAGTAAAAAAACCCAACCTCCAATGTGTGTATAACAAGGCACATGAAATTATTACTCCCTATAGGCTTACATACAAGGCATGAAATATATGTGTGTAACAGTGTAAGGCGGATCCAGAAAATTATAGAAGGGGCACAATTGGTGGAGGGATTTGGGGGTTTAAGGGCAGCGCCCCCGAATTTTTTTTTTTTTTTAAGGAAATTTTTAAATGCATTAAAAAACAAAATAATATAAGCAAGAAAAAAAAAGAATATCAAAAAAATATTCATGAAATCAAGTGAATATTGATGATGTAATAAGAGAGACAATTATTTTATAAACCTATCATTTAGAGAAAAGCAAGGTTAAATGCGGTTAGAAATGCAGCTACATAAATTAGAATGAAATGGTGGGCACTCAATAAGTTCAAGTACATATATTTTAATAACAAAAGTATATTACAATAAAAATAATTATAATGTCATCTTTTTAGGCCTTATTTTTTGAAATTTCATCATAATTGTCTTATTATCAATGTCATCAAATACATCATAATTTTAATTCCCTTTATTATTTTATTTAAAAATCATCATAATTCAAGGGGGGCACTTGACCCCCTTCTCATATTCTTAGATCCGCCTATGCTGTATATATATGTATAAGTCATATATCTATCTAAATGTCCAAAGTGAATTCATTCACATGATACACGTACGACCCATAAACCAATATGGTTTTAAGTTACCAAAATCCTCTAGAACTATCCATAGCTTATTTTATTTTTTTGTCTATCAGATTTCTTGATCTAGGCTTACTAATCTCCCTAATATGTACGAAGTATAACTATAGCTAGATATAAATTCATATACTAGTACAGATATATGAATTTCCTTCTTGTGATTATTTCAAAAATATTACTAAATTAATTAAAATATATATTTTTATGACTTATCAAAACATAAAGAAGAAGCAAAAGACTCCACTTTTCCAAAAGGGAACGTACCAACCAGCAAGCGATGAAAAAAAAAATAGATGTAATACTTTGTGGGTTTGAAGCCTCATATTAAATATTTTCATGCACATTTGGATGCACACCTACTGGTTTGCGAATAAACAAATTTTGTATATTTATTTTGTGAACAAATTATATGTGCATATTTATTTATTTATATACTGAATAAAATAATTGTGTCCGGCCTCATGCTTATTCAAACATTTGGTTCAACCTAATAAAAATAGGATAAGTTATACAAAATCCCCCATGAACTTTGGGACAGTTGCATATGACTCCCGACATTTTAAAGTTTAAATTTAACCCGCTGACCTTTCTTTTGTTATTATTAACCTCCTACCATAAACTGACCGTTATCTTTTTAATATAAATTGCTATGCTAGATTAACAGTTGCCACGTGGCATCCTATATGGCGTTCTACATAAATTACTAATTTCATAAAACCCCATGAACTTTGATTAGTTATAGATAACTTCGTCGAACTTTGGTCAGCTAAAAATATCCCCTAACATTTCAAATTTTGAATTTAACTCCCTTAAAATTTGTATTTATAATATTAAACCCCATATTGTCATTATTATCATTTTAATAAATTTATTAAAATTTTTACTATTATTTGTCAATTAAAATAGCTATTTTGTATAGAAAAAAATAGAAGATTCTTACTATCATTTTCGCTGGATCCAATTGCTAAATTATTTGGATAAGAGATAGATTATTGAGAATTGTAAAAGAAAACAATTTCATTAAATAATTAGCATTCCCTTTCGAGCCATGTGGAGCTTCATTTCCTTCCCATTTCATTGGACAAGGCCGCGATGCATAACAGAATGTATCCTTGCATGGTCAGATTTAATAATAAAAAAAAAAAAAAGAAGAAGCTATTTTAATTGATAAATAATAATAAAATTTTTAAAATGCTAAAAAGTAACGATATGGGGTCTAATATTATAAAAAAAATTTTAATGGAGTTAAATCAAATTTGGAAATGTTAGGGAATAAATTTGTAATTGAACAAATTCAGGAGGTTTTATGTCAATTTTTGGTAAAATGATAGTAGTTCTTTAACGTCAAATGGTTAACAAGTTCGTTCAGGAGGATTTTATATAATCTAGACAAAAAAAGTTCGTTCATAATTTTATATAATCTAAAAAAAAATTTATAACTAAATTGTAATATATATGTATTTGGATTTATTCCGCATCAGTTATATGTTAATTATAGATAGAACAGGAGATAGAGCGAGAGTTAAAGAGAAGAAAATGACAAAAGGAAAAAGTAATGAAAATGACAAAAATATGAAAAAGTAATGAAAAATCCTCTATTGGAATTTAAACATCAACAATAGAACTAATATTTAATGGAAATTATTAAAAAAATATGAAAATAATACTTTTATAAAACATTAGATCTGAATCCAAGGTTAAGATTTCAATCCAACAAAATTTGAAATGAGGAAGAGGATGAGAAGTGACCGTAGTAACCCCCAACAATATAGAAAGAAAATTAGGTAAAGTGACTAACTAGACTAATTTTCTTCTCTCTCTCTCTCTCTCTTTTTTTATTCTTATTATGATATGAAGCATGGAAAAGGAAAAACAAAGCTACAATAAAGGGACATAAAGAAAACAAACATATGCTATATATTAACTAAAGGAAGTTGCATTATTCATATAATCATATGCAATGAACAATAAGACTCATCTCAAATCACCTACAACAAATCAACATAACTGAAAGTTATTTTGAATTTTTTAGATAATATTTTGCGATGCGACCGTCACCTTCTTTAGGGTGGAAACCACCAGAGGCGTGCACATCACCACTGCCATATTCAATCCTCAAAACCTCTTGTGGTGTTCTTGAATAGGCGACGGAGCATTTGTTGGCGGCGAGGATGTTGCCGGAGACTTTATTCTCAGCGCTCTCGGCTTTGGGGATGGCAAGACCCTCATCCTTTGAATTCTTTTGCCCTAACTTGCTTCTAAGTTTGGAAATGCAATTTGTAAACTCTGCAACATTCACTCCATATGGAAACACTGTTACAGCTCTACGCTCATATAATAACGCTCAAATAACTGCATCTTGATTTGATTCTACTGTCAAAAGTCCAGCCACAACCTACATATATACACCAACACATCACGCACACACACATATTACTGAAAAATTAATGCAATTCACTGTAATTTTACCTCATTTTTAATAAGGTGGTTGTACTTTTCCCATTTTTTCGGTCTTCATAATTTTATTAATTAAAATTATTGGTCCTTTTACTTATAATTTGTTAAGTTGTAATACAAACAGTGTTGGCATAACTGATGATGTGACTCTTACTCATCATATACATAGATTAATGTTTTTACATGGTCCTGAATAAAATTTAAATCAGCAAGATTACAGATTATACATATGCAAGAAGAGGGCTATGAGCATATCATTAGTTTTTCATTGATAGTAAATCAATTTTATTTTCAAAAACCTCTTTATTTTGTATTCCATGACAATACATGTCATTTAGCTAGTGTCCATATCAGTCTTACTTAATAGACTATGAACATAAGGACTAATCCCTATAACTGACAAAACTGTACATTAGCTAAGGACTCAATAAGCAAGCCAAAGACATTAATTTTTCAAAATAAAGAAATATGAAATAAATATATAAGTTTAATTAGGTGGAAATTAAAATTACCTCTTTGGAAGTGGCATTTTGAAGCTTAGGATTAGGTCCAATGTATCCAATGAGACCAACATAAGGAATGACATAAGATGCGAGCAAGTAGTTAATTGAGTTGTCGTAGGGATCAAAAGGTAGCATTAAGGTGTTCCAAATGCATGGGCCATTATTGTGGCAAATGCTTCACTGCTTAATTTGAGAAATGGCCTTGGAAATCCTTTTACTACGTTCTTTATGGCCCTGCAATAATGTCACAATTCAACTTCACAGTGTTGATATCACTACTAAAAAAAAATGATATTAGACGTCTTTATTTAAAAAAGAGAAGTAAAAAGTGTAGGCGGTGTCATTCTCGTAATTATTTGCCTGAACTTTGAGACTTAGGCGTCCTAAAACTAATTTTAGGATGCTAAAAATAATTTAGGCTCCCAAAATATATTTAGAACGCTTAAAATTAATTATTTAGCGCATTTTGGGAATTTTTTGGCATCCTAAAAAAAAATTTAGACACCTTAAATATGATTTTTGGCATCCCAAAACATGTTTGGGACACCAAAGAGTTATCTAAATTAATATTTGGCGTCCTAAAAATGAAACCAGGAAGCCAAAATCCGTATTTTTGGCATCCTAAAGTGAATTCAAGACGCCAAAATCAATATTTTTTGGCGTCCCAAATGCCAATTTAGGACGTCAAAGTCTTCCCATCAGTCACATGCATCTGACACATGTCATCTCTTCTTTCTCTCACCACACACACATGCCTTAGACTTGAGAGCACTATGCCCTAGCACACATCGATGCATCGATCTCTTCCCACATCTCATCTCTTTTACAACATTTAAATCCCAAATCTTTTTGGAGAGTTCAAAGTCTTTGTTCTTTTTGAGGGTCAAGGTGTGGAATGAGCCGGCGGCGACATATTGGTTGGCCTCCATGTTCCTGCCTTGAACGCGCACAATGGAAGAATATTTGTAGAAGTCTCGGGACGTGACTTTGACGGGGATGTTGATCTCTCTCTCAGATACACACAAACACCTATCTTGGAGGAGCTTGACCGGAGAAGAGAAGCTGGCCTCCATCGTTGCTGGCGACGTGAGGAAGGGAGTTTCAGAGCTACGACTTGGAGGAGCTTGATCGGAGAAGAGGAGCTTTTTCCAAATTTGTTTTGTTTTTCCCATTCTTGCCTCCGATCTATTTGGATTTGTGACTTGTTCTTCCATATTTGTCTTTCTAGTTTTCCATATCTCTTTTCGATTTTGGCTGAGTCTGATTCTCATGCATCTAGATCTAGAACCCATTTTTGTGTTGGGATGAATTTTTGAAACCAGTACTCCCAATGCTTTGAACATTCGTGCCTGTCCCAATTAGAGAGAAGCCGCTGCCCAAGCTACTATCTCACCAAGGTTCTTCTTCCATGGCAAAGCGTCGCCTACCGGTCAGAGAGAAGCCGTCACCTTCTACTGGATTCCTAGGTTTTTTTAAAAAAAAAAAATAAAATAAATAAAACGTCCTTAATTTAATAAGGACGCCTTAAGTCTCAGATTTACTACGCCTCCCACATAGACTTCCAAAAAAAAGGATGTAAAAGGTGTAAAAAAAAAAGGACGTTAAAGAGCATTTTATAGTAGTGAATATATGTCAAATAAAATATTAATTTTTTTGTAACACTTAATATCGATATTTATTTATGGATAATGTAAATTCTTTCCAAATTTTGAAGGTTGAAAGTCCAAGTCTCTGTTAGTATTCAGGTGTCCTAGAGACAATCTGTAAGGACATATCAGCACCATTTCTATGTTATAGTATTTCATTATTAATAAATGAACATATTTTATCCTTATCATATTTATGTCTCGCCTTTATTTTAAGGTAAATATGTATTTAAAGATAAAAGCCCTAGGAGTAGAACATGTGTTATTCTTGAGAATCAATTATAGATATCATGATCATGAGGACTCGAGAACACTATATATCTATTGCCTAAAACTTGTTCCTAGTCTTGAATCACCAAATAAGACTAGTTCGACATCATCTACATGGAATACAGGCATGGTGATGCCTTAGCTGATGTCGTGAGTGGATATGTTGGAGAACAGATAGCACCGAACTGACCCACCGAGGGACTCCACAAAGATTCATTGTAGAGAGCATCATTGGATATGTAAAGTCTCTCATCGTTTGGTAGTACGGATCATCTTGGACTTAAGGATGTCATCGAACACTATGTCCTAGGGTTATACTTTGACCGTACAACTCTATCCACCTGAAAATGGGGAGAACAGTGTACTCTTGGGTGTAACTCAAATACATGAGTATAGATGGACATTCTGAGAGGACTCAAAGTCCCCTACAAGGGATTAGTCATTCACAAGATCGGTAAAGCTTGCATAGCTTCTAATTAACTGGGGAGACTGTGCGCACAACAAATGATCATGAAGAGTTATGATCCGTTATAAAGTTAATATAAGAAGATTCATACTTCTGAGAAATAGCTACATTTAGTCAATTAAGAGAGATGATACTCTATCTTTGCTCTCGACTAAATGTGAATGATGATGTGAGGGACGATGCCTGCACGTATGAAAGGTAGATCACTTGATCAACTCAATTAGTTCTGGGGCCGCAGAGCATTGCAAGTGTCTTATGAGGTTATTAAATAAATTGGGCCCATTAAAGGGTTTTTAATTGGTCCAAGTTTATTTATGTCAGTGACTAATTGGGCCTAATGGGTCACACACAAAGGTTATTCACGATTGCTTAAAATTAGCAAACTTGGGTCAATAATTGTTATTGGGCTTTATCAAGAGTAAAAGTGTAATTGGGTTGAATTAAGACTCCAAGCCCAATAAGAAACAAAATGGCGTCACATATATGGTCCCCATGTTGGGATTAGTTTCTAAAAAAAAACTTACGAATCCCAAAGAAGATCTATCAAATGTGTTGTTAGAAAACCGTACCTATGCAAAGGGTTGAGAGTTTCGGGCGATCCGATCTCGGCGCATCTCCCGCTTCGTGCATCTCGACCGGGTACGTCTTGAAAACATATGCCATTTTCAAAGCCCGGCTTTTCGATAGTCTCCTCCTCTACCGCTATCCACACCGAACAACTCTTCCAACACAATTCAAAATTTTAACTATTTTTCCTTTTTCGATTTTTTCAAAGAAATATTTCAATTAGTAAAGCTCCATTAAAGAATCTATCAAATAAATGTTATCAACTAAACAATATAAATTAATCTAAATCAATCTTGGAAAACACATTTATTAATATATTAATTAAACAAATAAACACGAGATCTAATCTAATTTTTCTATTCATTTAATCCAAATTAAACAAAGGAATTTAATTTATATTTATAAATTAAATGTATTTCTATCTATTTAATTAAATCTAAGATACTATATCTCAATTCAAATTAAATCATATATATGATATCTTTATTCGAAAATTAAATCGATACATATCTCTATTTTTTTAAATATTTAATTTATCAAATAAATTAAATACAAAACAAATATTATATAATAATATCATCATTAAATAATAATATTATTAATTAATTTTGAAATTATATATTCTAAAATTTATAATAACTAATTATGTGTTTTATTAAATCATAATAATAATGATTCATAAAAACTATTGGGTTATAGTTTAAAGTAAAATAATCTAAGTAATTACAAAGACATTGCGACACCCAATTCATATGGGATCGATAATGCGATACAACCTATCATACAACCATGTCACATCCCTTTTGTCACGCGATAATTTGGTCAAGGATGAGGCATGTATAATGTCAACTTCCTATTCTTGACCATTACTTTCTCGATTCTTGAGTAGTCTAATAATTGAAATGGAAACTCCTTTCCATCATAGTATGGCCATACATTTCTCAGACTCACTCATCGAGGGGCCCAGTATTATCTCCCTACAAATGTGAGGGACAAATTCCATCTTGACCATTCATATTCCTCTGCATGAAAACCATTGATCCCGATCCAAGCCTTTATCATCACCCGGTCAAATGTGACTTTTGACTAGGTCAAAGGTCAACGACTCTCATGTAGGAATCCATGATGATCTCGTGTCAAAGGGCATTGTGGACGCTTATACATGAGAAAAGCTTATGGCTTAATCCATGCAGCTTTCTCATAGTGGGTCGGTCCAAAGACCTTGTACTTTTACAAGTGCCTATGACTTTGATTTGTATCTCCGTACTCATCAAAGTCATACTGTCTTATTTCATCTTCCCTCCCGTAGATGACCGACATTAACACTTAGGATAATCTATAAGATATATGCAAGGATACAGTTATCACTATAAACATGCAAATGAAATGATAACTAAAGGAGAATACTTTAAATAACATAAACGTTCAAAGTACAATGACTTGCCCCTAGGGCATATTTCCAACACCCCAAATGGGAAGTCGGTTCTCCACAAAATGGTCCAAATGTGTTGGAAGACCCAACGGGGTCTTAAACCAAGTTAAATTTAGAATTTGAATTTTGAATTGAAGTTTGAAATTTTAATTTTAATTCAAAAGGTTAGGTTATAAAAGAAAATTCTGAATTATCTAATATATATATATATATATATATATAAAGATCCAATAATGATTGGATAAAGATAGGAGAAATAATAAATGAGGATTGAATTAAAAATGATTTTGAATTTTAGTTTAAGAGATGAATGTGATCCATCATCTTAAATTATTATTCAATTAATCAATGAAGATATAAATGTGATCCATCATTTTAAATTGTTGACTCAATCAATCAATCAATCAAGAAATTAATGTGATCCATCATCTTAAATGATTGATTCAATCAATCAATCAAGATATGAATGTGATTCATCATCTTAAATATGAATGTGATTCATCATCTTAGATTCAATCAAGGGTTAAGGTGCAGATTTTGCCAATGAACTATTACCCAAGGAGCATCTGGCACAAGAAACAATTGAGGGTACCAAAATTAACAATCAACGATTAAAAAGTTAAAAAAAAAACAAAATTAAGGTGCAAATTGGCCAACGAACTATTACCCCGTCATTGTCTTGGTGTCTCCGTCTTCCATTGACTGTCACAGTGTCGACGACGTCGGCGTCTCCAAATCTTCCATTGTTGCTGGGTGTTCCACTCACCCTCTTGAACTCATCAAGGTCCGTATGCAACTTCAGGGCGAGAATCACGCACCAAAACCAAATCCAACAGTCCACGCGTTTGATCGCACGCGCCTTACACCCCGGTTCCATCCCTCTGATGCCACAAACAGCAGCCGCCGCTACCATAGTGCCTGCTCGCATGGGTCCCATCTCTGTTAGTGTTTGCCTTATCCAACAAGAAGGCTTAACCGCTCTTTTCTCCAGTGTCTCCGCCACCGTCCTACACTAGTGCCTCATATTTTAACGTAATTGCGATAGTTGTTTTTTTTAATAGTTATTTGGTACTTTTTAATTGTTAATTTGTAATTTTGGTACCCTCAATTGTTTTTTTGTGTCAGATGCTCCTCGGGTAATAGTTCGTTGGCAAATTTGCACCTTAACACTTCAATCAATCAATCAAGATGTGAATTTAATTCATTGTGATTTGGATTTTCCAATTCAAGCTTGTATTTGGCCTTTCTTGTAAGTACAAAAATTAGGGTTAGACTCTTATAAAGTGCTGATTTTTGGTGTGCCTTTCTGCTGCACATTTTTCTAAGAGAAAAAGAAGATCCTTATGCTCTCTAAATTTTTGGTCTTTACCGAAGGTTTAGAGAAGAAAAAGCACCATCCATAGAAAGGCAAGGTTCCAATGATCTTGCTCCTCCTATATTTAACCTAATCCTAAGAAACCATCATCTTCTTGAAAAGAGAAAAACCCAAGGAAACCAAACCTCAACCTTGTCTTCGCCTAGCAAGCATCCAAGGAGCGGGAGATTTTAAGAGAAGGAGTTCTTGTAGGAATCAGGGGATAGCCGTGTGGATCAACGTTAGAGGACATCAACAACATTGAGGTCTTCAAGTGATCTAAGGTAATCCTAATCTCTGATAGTTGTGCTATCAAGTTATCATAATCCCCAATAGTTGTTTTAACGAGTAATCCTATAGCTCATAAATTGTTATACCGTAAAGAGTTACGGATTAATAAATAATAACTAATTAACGTAATGAGTTAAGGTTAATAATTCATGAGGATCGTAAGGAGTTACGAGTTTCCGCAATGATTAAACAAAAATTTTATTTTCAACCTCGTGAAACTTTGTATGAAAGTCATGTAATAGACAAAATTAACCATCAGTCTCTTCTACAACAAACTTCTATCCAACAAAGAGATCTATATTCTCGTGTGATGTAATTTCAATGATCTTATATAAGTTTCTTACATTAACTAATGGATAAATAAATCTTAATCATTTTTTAAAATAAATAGAACTCTTGAAATTTAACTAACCAAGTTTTTTTTTCCTTTGTAAGAGATGTTCGTAATTATTTTTTAAGAAATTTAGATATTGTAAATGTAGTTCCAATTAATATTCTGAGTTAAACAATTATTTTTTTTTTTTTTTTTTTTTGAAGATTTGTATGTCAACATTTAAAATAAAATTTCACATGTTCGAGCTTACACAGCGCAGGGACCCATACAGAGCTAGTGATCGGTGATGGCCTCCTTGAGCTAGCTTTGGATCCACTTTATCCAAACCAAATTCAGAGTGAACTCAAGAAGATCGTTGTCATAAAAAAAATGGGAGTACTTGCACTCACAAAAATATTTTCAGAAGAATATGAATTTGGAAGAAATATAGGGAATAACAAAAACGTTAGCAAAACAACATTGAAGTGTTTCTGAAAACCTATATGTGCCAATTTGTATGTGAAATATATGAATTTGTATGCAAGTCACTTGAATGGCACAATTGACTTGTTTTTGTAACACTACTCTCTCTCTATATATAATGGCACATAATCTAAATTTAGTGTGGAGGCAATTTTATATTTTTAAGATTTTATTGATCGAACATAAATTTTTGGCCTAAATAACTAAACTTAATATCCGTATACTAAAAATTACTTTTGATTTCAAAATCAACACGTTCACTTACTGAGAAATAAGTCTTGTACCTATAGAAGAGTCAAATGTAACAATAATGTACCAGAAAAACGAAACCATCGTCACTTGAAAATATCATAGTAATTCAACTAAAAACTCCATGTATTTAATTTCAAATCAAAAGAGAAAATTGTGTGGTGAAGCATATATAAAAATTTATAGTATTTTCTTAAAAAAAAAATAATCATAAAATTCAAAGTAGTATATATATACATGAATATGAATATGCTTAACACGATGTGCTCAGAAGTCTGAAAATTTCACGGACGCTAGTGCGCAAGGCTGGGCTAGATAAAATTTCTGATAAGTTCACCTGGAATAGATTATTTATTGTAAAATAATGATTACCATTTTCCATAAAAAATGATTACTATTATTTACAAGTATTAATTATTAATTTTTGGTTAGGTTTGACAAAACAAAGAAATAATTCAAGTCGAACCTGACCAAGAACTTTTTTTTTGGGGCTAAGTCGAGCCAGGTATGTATAATGAAGGACAATCGCCTACTAGCCCTGAATTCCGTCCCCAGCTATTTCCCAATTGGGTCAACACCAAATTATCATTTCATGAAAACATTTTCAGATAATAAAAAATAACGCAGTCACATCACATGCCATGGCACGGGGTCGCTTTCGAAAATGCGTCTCACGAAATATTTACATTCTTATTCTTCAAAAGGAATATTATATACTAATTCTTCAAAAGAAATATTTACATACCCCAAAAACACATCATCTATTTTTTAATTAGAAAACAACAACTCATAACTCATGAAAAAAAATCCCAATTAAGATTAAACTGTATTGAGTCATATTTAAATTGGACACAGTTTAGATAATGTGGCGTTTCTGAAGTATATAAACATTCCTTTTTCACATCAATTGTTAATTATTATTTTTGTTTTTTGTGGCGTTACCAGAATTCCATCTGTCTAATTTTTCTAATAACCCAAGTCAGCAGCATTACCATGAGAGTACAAATGCAAGAACCTTGTATTACCATGAACGTCCACCTCCTTATCGGCAGTGACCCCAGAGAAGCCAAGCCTTCCATCTTGCTCTCTAAATGCCGATTGTTGGTGGGTCAGATTGAAGGAAAGTGAATTTCCGTGAGAAGAAGGCACGTGAAAAGGAAAACGAGACATGACATAAAGAGTAAGCACCACCTCAGCTATCAAAAGCGCAAAGCTGGGTCAAAAAGAAGAATTTACTTTTAAATCTCTTTTTATTTATTTATTTAAAGATGTGTGAAGTGTGAATTTATATTTAAGATGACATTACGTATACAAACTTTTGACCATCTTCTAATTGATTAATTAATGTAATAAATACTTTTGAAATAGCCATATAAAGGAGGGTTGGGTTTCTCTCATAAGTCTTTTCTCATTATCCCTCATAATCTCTAAATCATTAATTTTAAGGGTTGGGTGCAAATATTGATATGGTCAGAGTATTGAAATAAGTGAATAACTGTAGCACTGATCTTGAAATTATACTTTCAAAATGATAAATTTTGAAACTTGCTCAATTTAAAGATGTGAGCAGTCAATTACTAAATTTCAAGATTTTTTTTTGTGATTTTTTTTAAAGAACGAAATAGATTATACTAAATGATTAAAATCAAACAATATTTCTTACTCACTTGATAAAAATGAAACCTCATGAAAACTTAAAAGACTACAAATTATACTTTAGCCTATAATTCTTACTCATGTTTACTTTTTTAGTGAACTGATTTATTTGATAATTTTTTAAAAGTTTCAATGCATATTAGTTGGTTAAAATAATATGTCAAACGCATATTTAAAAAATATTAATGTGATAGGAGTCCAATATGATAAGGAATAATTTAGTCATTAACATAATATAATTTTTCTTTACTATTTTCAATTTGTTAATTTTAATACTGTTTATTTGGAAATTATTTGCTTAAATATTACCATATTTAATTATTTAAATTTATTTATATTGGAGAGTGATTAAAAAATTAATTCATGGGGGTGAAAGAATAATTTTAAAATTTTGAACATAATTACAAATAATAAAAATTAAGTATTTAAAAAAATTTAACAGAATACTCTTAATACTTTTAAAAATTAGACTAAAATATAGGTTTTGAAAATATAGTAAGGTCTTTGTAATTTCAGCAAAATAAGAGGAGGTCATTTTATTTACTCTAAATCAAAATCTGTCAAATACGAAGCCGGAAGCCATAAGAGAAAACGAATGAGGTGAAAAGGCTAAAATCTACAGCACTCCTTTGAACTTTGGGTTAATAGTATGTAGCTCGCCCTGATATTTTAAAGTTTAAAGTTCATAACTCTCCAATTTTTGTATATTTAAAGTATATTTTGAAGATATTTAGAGAGTTATCTATATAATTTTTAGAGATTATATTATTATAAGATCAAATTAAAGTGGTGCATTACTTTTGAGATGTTGATTATAAATATCTTCAATTTAAAATAAAATGCCTTTTAATTTTTTTATTCTTTTTTTATTTTTCATACACCAGGTGATGTCGTTTTGGGCCAGAATTTTGAATCAATTTGAATTACCCAAATGGATAGCACGTGTGGCAGAGGGTGAGGAGATCTAAAAACCTAAAAATTGAGAAGAGGAACTGAGGAGGGGAAGCACGAAAACGGGCGCGGCAGTGCAGGAGCACGAACGGAGAAAGACAAATAGAAACAGAGACATTCATCCATTCCATTCGCTTTCCACATGCACCTTCATCTTCCTCTCACCAACGGCATCATCTGCCACCAAGGCAGCCGGCGAGCTTCATACTCATAGCTGCCAAGAGAGCCAGAGAGATACTACTACGAAAACTAGAATTAACGACTCCCATCTTACGACAATTAAAACAAAAACAGACATAGAAAAAGAGGCGGTGGCAATTTTGCAATTTCGCGCCGATATTCATAGACTGTTATATACAAAGAGTCGACTAAGACACATGTGTAACGACTGGCCAAGATACAACTGTCGTTCAAACTGTCCTTGTTGAAATACCACGACAAATAAAACAACCTAGTCGTGGAAATTTCTAATACCACGACTGGTTAAAAATAAAGTCATTCTAAAAGACGACCTTTGTGTGATAGTGTGTTGTCCCAATTAGTAAGACCACGACTTCCTATATTTTAAAGGTCGTGGAAAAATGTTTCGGCCTTTACACCCGGTCTCGGGTTCAAACCAACCAAACCAACAACAACTATTAATTTTTGTCATTCTACGACCGCTTTATCTCGCTGTCGTGGAAATTTCTAAATCCCATGACTGGTTAAAAATGAAGGTCGTCAACAAAGACGACCATTTTGTAAAAGTGTGTCGTCCCAATTAGTAATACCATGACTGTCGATATTTTAAAGGTCGTGGAACAATGTTTCAGCCTTTACACCAGGTCCCGGGTTTGAACCATACCAACGTCAACTATAAATTTTTGTCATTCTACGACCGCTTTATTTGGATGTCGTGGAAATTTCTAAATCGCACGACTGGTTAAAAATGAAGGTCGTCAACAAAGATGACCATTTTTTGGAAGTGTGTTGTGCAAAATAGTAATACCACGACTGTCAATATTTTAAATGTCGTGGAAAAATGTTTCGATTTTCACCAGGTCTCGAGTTCGAACCACACCAACGACAACTATTAATTTTTGTCATTCTACGACCGCTTTATTTGGGTCGTCGTGGAAATTTCTAAATCCCACGACCGGTTAAAAATGAAGGTCGTCAATAAAGACGACCATTTCTTGGAAGTGTGTCGTCCAAATTAGTAATACCACGACTGTCGATATTTTAAATGTCGTGGAAAAATGTTTCGGCATTTACACCAGGTCCCGGGTTCGAACCACACCAACGTCAACTATTTGTGTTTGTCATTCTACAACCGAGTTTTTTGGCTGTTGTTAGAAAACGGACGTTTATAACACGACATATTTACAAAACAAATTGTAAAACAAAGGTCATTACAAAAAAGTTATGTAAACGACATGAGCTTATAACGATCGTTTATTAAGAAAATTTCAACGAAATATGTCTTATAAACATCGTTTGAAATGGTTAAACGACTATTTCGAGACTTATGTCGTTGTAATGTAAACATATAGGTATATTAACCAGTCAACCATGCTAATTGAGTCTTTTCGAATGTACGATATGATCGCCTATATGAAGTTTTGCAGCGATTGAAGACAGTATTAAATATTTTTCACAATCCTTATTAATAAGCTCACATATTCCCAACGCTTATTAATAAGCTCACATATTCCTACCTACCAGCTTCTCCCTCTTAATTATCGTTCTTGTCCTTTTCTCCTAGGTTATCTCTTTTATTCACACATCAAGACTTTAGTATTGATTGTAACTTGGAAGCAATGGAAAATTGAAGCTGGGTGCTAAGAAATTTAGATGATGATTTATAAACGAAGAATTTAATGCGTCATTTAAATGACTGTTTCTGAGACATATGTCATAGTAACGTAAAAATATTAACAGTCGACCATGTTACAGTTGAGTCTTTTTGAATGTACGATATGATTGCCTATATGAAGTTTTGCAACGATTGAAGACAGTATTAAGTATTTTGAACAATCCTTATTAATAAGCTCACATATTCCCACCCTTATTAATTATTTTGAACAACCCTTATTAATAAGCTCACATATTCCTAATGACTTCCCTCCCCCTCTTAATTATCACGCTCTTGGACACATCAACATATTGGGTGCCTTTGTGCAAAGACCCTCCAAATTAAACAAACAAATTCCCACAAAGACTACATTTTAAGATATATATAGTAATTCTTGAACCACTGGAATAGTTACAAGCTAAGCATATATGTTACAATAATTCGGGAAATTAAAAAAAGGGTTAAGGTACAGATTTGCCAACAAACTATTACCTGAGGAGCATCTGGCACAAAAAATAATTGAGGGTACCAAAATTACCAATAAAAAATTAAAAAGTGTGCAGGAGGGATGGGCAGAGAGTGATGGGCGTAGTATCTACTTCCATTTTGGTATGTCTCTCTAGGCTCTACCTAACCAATGTTACATCTAGTTTTACTTTTGTCTAAGTATTCTACGACCGCATGACCCATTTCCACCGAGTCCAATTCCACGTTCCCCGCCACCTTTTCACTCAACTCCTCACATCTATAATCAAAAATGAAAAACTCCTCACATCTCCTACCCTTCCATCTCCCACTTCTCACCCTTCCATCTCTCGATCTCCCACTTCGTCCGCCCGGTGATACCTTTTCGTCTCCCTTCCCCCTAATTATGACACCCCTCGTTCTTCACACCTGCTCTCCTTTATATTCCCTGGCCATTCTCTTCTTCTATGCCACCCACAGAACCCTAACCCTTGCCTCCTCTCCCCGACCATCACCATGGTCCGCATCATCTCTACCCCTCGCCGCGGTCGCGGCAGCCACCGTGCCCGCCCCTACGCCCTCCGCCTTCGCCGCATTACCCCACCACCATCATACACCCCTCCTTCCCCGATATCCATTTCCTCTGAGGACTCTGACGTCGACCCGAACTGGGCCCTCTTCCTTTCCATCCACGACCGCTATTACCCAGACCGCGACAACCTACCACCGGAGCTCACACCTGCTCCTCTAGTCATCCCCCTACCCTCGACAGGGTGGTGCGCGTCGAGTGGTTGCGCGAGGCGGTTGATCGCCGCTGGCAAGAGCTACAGAGCAGCCACTTCGCTCGCTTCTTGGCCCCGACACTCCCATCCTCGCCTCTCGAACCAACCACTAGTGCCCCTCCTGCTCCTTCAACCCCTCCTGGTCTGTCTTTGGATATCCCTTAATGATATCTTAATGTACAAAAAAGAGTGTGAAGAGCTTGAGAAGTGTTCTATATGTTTTATATGTGGTAGTGTTGGTAGGCCAGGATTAATTATTTGCTACAAAAGCAATATAACTTGTGAGCATGTGTAGTACATTACATTTGGAGCAAGTAGCATTAATTCTGGCCAACCAACACTACCTCATATATTACAAGGTTCAACCTGCGATGGAAATGAATACAAGACACGCATATTATATTTTTTTGACGAGTTCCAAACAAACCTACAACGCCAAGTTGAGTGGGTTTTTGTAGCTATCAACTAGTTATGTTTTTTTTGCTCATTTTACAATCCATATTATATTGTGTTCATGACATTACATATCCTCTTAGTTTCAAAAAGACAAGTGAAGAGCATTATATAATCTGATCTAATATGTAATCTTATATGTAAATATGTACACCGTCCATATGTGTAAAACCCTATATTGTTCAAAGTGTAATATATATATATATATAATACAAAGGTCTGCTCAAGGTTGATATGATCATGAAACGGTCGTGGACATATTTAACGAACATTATAAACTATGTTTCAGACCTTCCGTTCTCCGTCCCATCTCTCGAGTTCTCCTATTGAGACTCTCTCATCCTGCATGATCTTCCATTCAAGTTTCTGATAACCTGCCTTTCTCTATTCTCTGTTAATTACAATTAGGCTTCTGGAACAAAGGTCCCTATAACCCTCTGACCTGGCAGCATATGCAGACAGAGGAGGCAGAGGAGGAAGAAGGGCAAAGAGATTAATGTGAACAAAACTAAAGGAACGAGGAGCTTCAATACATCAACACGGATGAAGATCACTCTACAGAATTTATGTACTTTTTTTTAAATTTTTATCTATGTACTGATGCACGATCGGGCAGCATCAAAATTATTATGAATGAAAAAAAATTCCTTCTCTATCGTCGCCATTTCGCTCTCGTGTTCCGTAAAAATCGTTGCTTTTCTCAAACCCTTGATATATGTTTTGCTCATGCGTTGTTAGTGTTCTCTTTTGTTGTCTTTCACAAATCATTGATACTTGTTTTCCTTCTTTGTCAAAACCCTGATTGAAAGTTCAGTTGTTTTTTCTTACATCCACATAAACGAAAGTGTTCTGCTTGGCCAATATATTCTCTTTGTTTAGCTGTGATAAATATTTGTAATTTTCCATTGCAGGCTGATTACTTGTGATATATGTAGTGGTGTTGATTCGGGCATATACCCTAATCACTTGATTGTGATTAGTTCTACCACCACACGTAGGCGGATCTTAGATGGCCCCCAAAAAAAATGCATATTTTTTGTTTCTGAAATGTTTTTACCAATAGTGAATGAGGCTATTGGTCCTGTTTGAGATTGGGCTTTAGGAGAATAATAGGCGTTGGATATTTGGGAGAACAAAGTAAAAATGACGAATGAGGCTCGGCCCGCACAAATCCGTACGTTAAATATATATTAGGGCACGATTCTATTATGCTCCCAAATCCCAATCTCCTACACAAACCAATACTAATAGACATTTACCTCAACAACCGATCTACGCTACGCCAATGACCAAAAACAAGATCGACCACTCGAATCCCAAAAAACTTATAACTCTTTTAATTACATTGTTATAAATTACATTGTTTCTTTTAATATTTTGATATATTATATAACTAGCAATCTTCTGGAATTTCATGATATCTTCTCATTTTGTAATTGATAAGACATCCATACTAGAGAAAGGTATGTTATATTATAAATTAGAATTGTTAAATACTTTTATTATAACTCTAAATATTTTAAACATGTTATATAATAATAACATTTTTTTAATTAGTTAATGAGTATACATTTGGCCCCCAAATATTTATCCCAAGATCACTTTTGCCACGCCACCACATATACCACAAGGTTCAACCCTACATTGGAAATCTGCACAATACCATATATTTATGCGTTGAGTAGTGTCCCGAGATGTGATATATGTGGTGGTGATGGTAGGCCAGAATATTCATGCTTGCTTCAAGTTCAAGTAGTGATAATTCGGTCTCAAAATTCGACAACTGGTATAAAAAATCCAAACTTTAACATATGAACGACACTTTCAATAAAATCGGTAGTGGTAAATTTGATATTTTTTAAATAAACGACTTGTTGTAAGACTTATATTTATGTAATCATGGTATGCACGACTTAACTACCACCTTTCCAATTATTAATACGCGCCTTTCCACCCCTCCCTTTTTCTTTTACCTCTCCGCACATTTTTTTTAATTTCCACTACCTGCACTCTGTTTTCTGTACCCACAATGACTACGGTCGTCATCACTTCGCCCCTTCGCTGCCCGCTCCCTTCCCACCACCATCCCTTCTTCCACTCTGTTCTCCCTCATTCCCATCGCACGTCCTAGGCCTCCTCCCTTCGCCATGCCACGCCTCAAGCAGACTGCGAGGCGCGGCCGGGTCGCCCCTCAACTTCCTTACCCCTGATCCGTCCGCTGGATTCAGGCTCCTCTACCACTCCCTGCACCTGTTCCTCCCGCCTTAAACGAATGTCAGCCTAGACCGCCCCTTGGTTTCGCAAACCCTTTGCCTCTGCCACCACCAGAAAACCCCTTGCTCCCACCTTCACTAGAACATCATTTGCCTCCGACACCACTAGACAACCCTTTGCCTTCTCCTCCGCCCTCGCCAACCCAACCCATTTTGTTCCCCGACCTCTACGCGGCCACCACCATCACTCTCTCGATTCCCATTCGTCCATTCACTTCGCAATGGCCTCGCCTCTTCCTCCCTAGAGGACACCGCCACCCCGCCGCTCCCGAGAGAGAATATTGCTTATAAATAAGACTAGAGGGAGTATATTCAATAAACACATTTTTCCACATGCTGTTTTTTGTACATCCCTTTTTATATACTCCCTTATATCTTTGATATTGGATCTATTTGAAAAGTTGATCTTGATATTAAATATAAGTCTATTTTCCATATTTGTCAATATTTACCTAATTTTTTTATCTCTTTTTAAAATGTGCGTCTGGCACCATTTACTTTTTTTTACGCAAAAATGCCTATGAACTTTTCTAAATAGGGCAAAAATACAAGGTCCGTTAAATCAAGCAAATTGTCGTTAGGTGGGCCCTATAACACTATTTTTAAATGATTTTTTGATTAAAAAAACTCACTTTCTCTCTCCCCACCCCCTCTCTTCTCCAACTCTTTTAAATGCGCGTGACCAAGGTTATCAAACTCATGAGTTTAAGCAAACTCGTGATAGTGAAGGAAACTCGTATCGCGAACTCGAACCGTTAACATGTAATAATTTACTTTTACCATTAAATAGATGTTAATAGTGTATAATTAAATAATTAAAATATAAAAATAACAACAATTTGATTTAAATATTTTTTAAATCCAAATAATTAAAATTAAATTCATCAACATTCGTAATTTGTCATATTTAGCAAAACAAAAATGTAACATTTATATTTAAAGCTGTTGAACATGATCAAATTGAAGAAGTTAACAAGAGTTTAAGGGTGAGTTAATATGTTTTGTAAGCTCAAAACGTAAAAATAGTAATCTCGGTATATAAGTTTAACCGAATTTACAACCATCATGAGTTTATTTGTAACTCAACTCGATTTTGTAAATTAAAAACGTTAACCTCGAAAAGTTAACTTGTAAGTTTGACAACAATGACTGCAGCCCCTCCCCTCTCTAGATCTTACTCTCACCTCTCACTCATCAACCACCTCAATGTTATCCCTCCTTCCTCTTTCCATGGGAACTCATCTCAACCACACCAACTATACGTTGACAGCAACGTTATCTCATTCATGCCAAAATGATTTTTCACCAACAAAAAAACGAAACAAACATGCTAAGAAGAGTTTGTTGTCACATGTCAGATTTTCAAGACAAGAGAAATTATTTACAAAATATCCCGAATTTCAAGAGGATTACTTTAATTTCTTTGAAGTATCCTTAGAGTTAACTTCCTATTTCTAGGATTTTTTGGGATACAAATACGATCATCTTAGTGTCCCCGGACCCTGATCAAGCCCAATTCATTCCTGAGGATATGACTGTAGCTTAATAATCCAGTTTCATAGTTACGGACCATTGTCGTCTCAATGTGCCATATCCAAACACGGCCCTCAATGCTTCGGAGTTGGAGCAGGACACTGCCATTTTCATTACCCCTCTTCAGATGTTATCATCGTCGTCACCATCGTCTCCGGCTGCTTGTGAAAGTAGACGACCTCCTTCTTCAAATCCCAAAATTGAGGATGTGGTGATATTTTGATGATCATAATTAGTGAAAAATAATTTATGAAGGAAGGAAATGAGATTGAAACAATGATTTGAGGAATAAATAAAATTGTCAAATCTTCTAAGAAAAATTAAATGAGACAATTATGGTTTAATTAATTATTTATTATTGTATTTTTTGTTAATTCTATTAACGTATAATTATATATTTATTTTTAGGGTGGACTTGGTCTCTCTCAAGTTTACTTATTGTGTCAAGAATCTGAGGTAACCACTTTCCAATTGTTATATGTGTTAATATGTTGTTTGTGATTATTTTGTGAAATGATTATGAGAATGAAAATATATGGATATTGATTTATTATATCAATGAATACTTTGAAATGGTTATTGAGACTGGAAATTATGATATTATATATTTTGTATAATGCACTTTTGTTATAATTTCATGAATTGAAATAGTATTGTTATCTTCATGATTATTTAAAACAATGCATTATTTTTTATAAATTTCTTTGAAATTCGTATATGCATGCCAAGATTATGATTGTCTCGTATGGATGGATGTGGTGTGATGATGGATGTGGAGTGGAGATGAGAATTATGATGTATAAATACCTCGTGGTATGCCACCACTCGATACAGTGGATAACTTTTGACATTTTTAGGGCCTTTGATATCACCATTTTGCTTTGGCCAGTTACGGTCAACCCTTGGGACAGTGACACCTTTTTATATTCAAAGGAAAGGGAACCCATGGTTCGATATGAATTCTATAGCCTTTGGCCAGACTATACCTTATTATTGGAGAGCTTGGTGCAGTCTTGTCATTGAGACTAAATCTATTACGTTACAGCCCATGGGTTCTCGGAATAAGGATGGGGTGATAAGGATTGTCAGGGCATGATTTGTTGCTTGATATGTTATATATGTGATTCATGATATGAAATTTGATATAGAAATTTTATTACAGAATTGTTGAGTTGGAAATTTGTAAATTACATATCTAGTACTTTGTTATACAAAATATTCCACTTGGCACCTCACAAGCATATATTAGCATTTATAATAAGCTGGATTAATGGTTACAAAAAAAATTCATATGATAGTTCTTGCGTTGGTCTATCGGGAAGACTTCGAAACTTAAATTACTTTTGGTAACTTGCAGTGCTTCCACCTTTTTAGTACATGTTGAATTATTATATATTGCCACATTAGGGCTCACTTGGTGTACTCTAATATATTTTAGTTATTTTGATAAATCTTGAAGTAAGACTCGCTTAAAAAAAATATGGGCTGGTAAAATCCAAAGCTCAACTTGTTTGCATAAAACATATTGACGAATAGTTTAATCAACTTAATGATTAATATTTTTTTAAAAAAATGGAGGATGTTACAAAACATATTTGCCTAATTTGATTACATTAAAGAATTTAATTAACTTAGTTAATATGACCATAATCATCTTTTTTAATTCCCTCCATATGATATCTCTTACTTGATTATTGTTAAGGAAACATCAATAGAAGTGAATTAGGAAAAAGATTGACAAATATGATAAATAAATATTATATTTAAGACCAAGATTAACTCCCCAATATATCAGGTCCTACATTAAGGACGGGAGGGAGTAATTAGTTTTGTGATATATAAAAATTAGTAAAAAGTATATTTATGAAATTACGTTTAATGAGTTTGCGAAACAATCTAAAACTATGGGCGAAATATTTTTGTTGTTTTTTAACATTTAAAACTTATTTGGTTGTTAATTTTTAATTTAGTGTTTTGCAAAATAAAAATCGAATTTTTTCTTAAAAAAAATCAAAACAACTAGGAAATAGTATGTATGTATGTATGTAATATAGGCAATGTTCTGGAATCCGGACCTATCACTAAACCGGTGGGGGCATTGTGTCAAGAGTCAATGGGTCAGACTGGAATAAGATCGGTATTAATTAAAAAATATAATTTAATTAAAATAGGTAAAAATATTTATATAATTAGGAAATAGTATGTATGTATGTAATATAGCTAAGGTCCCGAAATCCAAACGATCATTGAACCAAATGGAGGTACTTGGGTCGTAGTAAGTGGGTCAAACTGGTATTGATTAGAAAATATAATTTAATTAAAATAGGTAAAAATATTTATATTTTAATAATAAAAAATATTTTGTAAAAATATGGGAGGATGTGTAATAGGGGAGGATGTCGGGATGTGTAATTTTACGTTGGTTCTTAAAAAAGAAGAGATCACACGGGCATCCTTGGCGGAACGTGAGAATATGAGATTTGTCTTTTTATTGATTTATTCGAGTTTTGTTTTTTTGGGGTCAAATTTATTCACAGTTCGAACTAAGGAAATAGGGGGGTGGGGGTGGTTGTTTATCGAGATTTTTTTTTTCCCAATATCCACAGTTCATGCCAAGGTTATTAAAATCATACGGTTTCTTGAACCTAGGTCGAGATAATGGATCAAAAGTCGGGGGTTAGATCGGATCGAGTCGAACTAAACCGGGTCAAATCGGTAAGAAAGTGAAATTTTAGAGTTATTAATATAAAATTTTAAAAATAAAAATAAAAATAAGGGAATACCAAAAGGTGGTTCAAATTTTGAATGGAATACAAAGGCAACAGACTTTTGTTTTTTTAGTATCCCACCTAATTCATCGTAACCTTCTTCCCGACTAATCTGGATTTCGCCCCGTGTCGGGTCCACAGTCGTGGGGGAAGAGCTCCCAACACCATTTTCTTCATTCTCACATCTCGAACCAAGGACGTGGTGATGGGAGAGCAAGCCCCTTACCACTTACTCCCAATCGTTGTTGGTAAAGGCAACATACTTTGAAGCTGGTGATTGATAAGACTCATCACCCCCAAAGGTGGTGGATTTAGTGGGCCCAATGCTTCTCCCCAACTCACTTAGTTTCTTTGGAAACAATAATTAATAAAGGGTAAATGAGCAAAAATACACATGTGCTTTACTCTCGGAAACGCCCAGCACCATATGTTTTTTTTTGAGCAAAAATACACATGAACTTTCAAAAGTGAGGCAAATATACCATCACAATTAACTTTTCTTAACGTCTGTTAAGTGCCTTACAAAAGTATCAAAATGCACCTCACACCATCTCTCTCCCAATCTTCATCCTCTGCAACTCTCTCTTTTCTATCGAAGAACAAGAACAGTAACGCTCACATTCCTAGATAAATCAAAACTCAACCTTCAAGAATCACATCATCCATAAACTCAAATCAAAATGTAAAGAGACAAATCAAACCCAAAACCATCAGTGGAAGAAGACGGGAATCAATCAATGTTTACACAAGCTTATATAATCAAAGCAAAAATGATATCATGTACACAAACTTTCGGTGATTCCCAAGTCGATTGAAAATAAGTACATGGGAATGGAAAAGATGAAAGCTTTGGAGTGTAACTTGTAACGAACATCCCACGCTCATCGGAGCTCATAGCAGCTAAAAAAAGCAAATTTGAAAAAGGGGGAAAAACAAAGAAGCCAGAAAAAAGAATCAGATCTATGATGCAAAAGAGAGAGATAATGGAAGCACCGACGAGCACAAATAGATCTGGGTATGACAAAGAAGATGAAAGAGCAAGAGAACAAGAACGAAAATATAACGAAATCTTAGGGTAAGTTTGGTTTGAGGGGAGGGGAGGGAGGGAAAAAATGAGGGGAGAAGAAAATTGTACTAAAATTCAGTGTAGTGGAGCCCACAAAATTTTTCTCTACATCACATTTTTTTCTCTTCCCTCCCCTCTCATTCCCTCAAACCAAACTTACCCTAAGAGAAGCAAGGGATGAAGATGCGTCTTTATATGCGACGAGTTATTATTCGTTGTCACTCTATTTTGAAATGGTGGACCACGAAAAATGGTGCGACAATCACAGAGGAGTGCCGGAAGCTCTTCAAGAAAATTTGACGAACGCCTCCCTAGAGCAAGTTGATTCCGAAGCAAGTCGTTTTCTTCTTCGTTCAGACTCGTTGGAGGCACCACAAGATCCTTAGGTATGAAAGCTTGTTGAAGCTTCCAGATCCCTCTTTTTTGCTTTTAAGGCAATATCTGCATGGCAAATTGGGGAAAAGGGGAAACTCGAGCTTGGGATAACTGGCTCGATCGGCAGAATCATTCCACATAAGGAAAGTCGGAAATTACAAAATGTTCAAAGCATTTTTATTTATTTAAATGGCATGGGGCCCACCTAAAATTAACGTCGGTTAAGACATTTTAACGACATGTGTATTTTTGCCTTACTTTTGAAAGTTCATGTGTATTTTTACTCCCAAAAAAGTATATGGCGGGTCCCCGAGATAAAGACATGCAGTATTTTTCCATTTATCCATTAATAAAATATACAAAACGAAAATCGATGTTTAGTTACAAGACCCATCACCCCCAATGTGTGTACAAGAGAATAAAATATAATTCTTTAGAATTCTTCATTGTTCATCCTTTCTTCATAGGGTCCGGATCCTCTCATTGGCGGATCCCTCCCCATCCCTCATCAGCGCGATCTGGACCGTCCAAATCTTGATCCAACGGTTCAGTTTTTTTTTTTTTCATTTTTCTATTAAGAAAAGTAATTTTTTTTTTTAAATTTTTTTTTTAAAAAAAAAATCCAGACTTCATCTGGACGGCTGAGATCTAGGGGCAGAGGGATGGGATCCTCTCCCTTCTTCATACCAGAGAGAGAGAGAGAGAGCAGAGCGAGAAAACTGAGAAATCAGGAGAAAAAGCGTATCAACGAGAGTGAACACAGACCAGAAGGCTCTGATCGTTGACGATATGGTGGAGAAAGCGAAAAGCGTAACTCCGATCTTCGACGATGACCTCCAATCCCTCCACCAAACCAGATCGTGACGAGACATATGCATAGAACCCCAGATCATGATCTGGGTCGATTGTTGTTCCTCTCCGTCTTCCACTATTTTTTTTAATAATGGGTTGGCTGATGACCCGTTTTCTGTTGGGGTGGGTTGGGGACGAGTTCTAAGACAATGAAGAAGGTGGAGATGATTGGCCGACGCCGACGAACGATCTCTGTCTCCTTGCTAAGAGGTAAGAACCCAACCTTTTTTCAGATCTTGTACTCCTCGATCTCTGCTTTTCCGTCTTTTTTCCGAAATAAGAACCAACGTTTTTGTCACATGAAGTGAAAACAAAGAATTGTTAATTTTTTCAGTCACGTTCACATTGAGGTGCATAGGCAGAACTAGGGGGCCGTCTAGGGAGAAGGATGTGACAAAGAATTGTTAATTTCTTGTGTCACGTTCACTTTGAAGTGAATAGGCTGTACGCGGGGAATCTAACTAGGGGAATCTAAATGCAATTATCTTCTCATTAAACGATAGCTATAAAAGATTGGTGCTGTGATTGCATTTGCAGAGGGTTTGGAAGCTATCGTATCCTCTCTTCTCCCTTTCAGTCTCTGCCCTACACTCGCTCACTCATGGCCGCGCCAAACATGAATCGTGATCCGCTATCTGGCACTGGTGAGTATTCATGTTTATTTTATCTGCTTGGTTTGTTTGCTCAGGAAGAATATTAGGTTCTGAAATTTCTTATTTATATGATTTATCTGTTTTTTCCCATTTCCAAGTATCCTGTATCATTCGAGCAGTCTCTAATAATGTTGTAGACTTTTTTCTGAAATTTTGTATGTTCTTGTCATCAAGTTAAATTCAAAAGCCCTGTTTTACCTTTACAAAATCGAAGTATCTTCTTCTTCTGTTTTTTTTGTCCACATAAATGTTTTTGTGCGAAGGTGAGGCGTGAATATTACAAGTCCAACTTACTCGAGTTTTTTCCAGCACATAATAGGAAAATCCATGTCAGTTTTTTGCTAATCCTTTTATTTATAGTTTATTAAGTGGTGACATTTGTTTTGCAACTATATTAATTATTTCGTAATGCAGATGAAGATGATTCTACGATAGGAACACACCTTTCTGAGGTAATAAACTCAAATTTCAAATAAGTGCATTTTTCAATTATTATTTCATTGGTACAATTCTTCTTTCTCTATCCCTTCTATTGCATGTCATGTTTATTACTATAATAGTGTCCGCTCCACATTGTGTATGGGCTGAATTCTTTTATCGATTCTTAGGTTTGTTATTTTGTATGCAAATTAAACTTTTGATGTAAACTTGTCTAACAAATTTCATGGATAACATTAGATTATAGCCTGTTGTTGACTTGAATGGCTTTAGTGTGTTAAGTATGATATTGATATGTAAATGTAAAAAAGAGGGTTGGTTGGTTGGTAATTAGCCATTAGAATTTTTCTACATCTTCACATCAGATATATGGTATAAAATCTATTTCCTATCGCTTGACATTTCAGGAAACCTGTTTTGTCAAAGAGTGAAGATGTTGGATCCTTTGTATGCTCGTGGTTATTTAAAGCATTTTAACATGATCTGTTAACCTCTTGAAGTCATTTTTGTTCAACTTGCCCCTGTGTGTTGTTGTGGATGAATGATGAGATAGAGGAACAACTTATGTCTTCAGTCTAAAGCATTGGTATTTTTGGGATACAATTTTTCCAATGCTGAGCTGTTTGTCTATTTCTGGACCTTTGTGAATCTGTTTGACATATCCTTAAACTTGCTGCAACTGCTTGATGTTTGTTCAGCACAAAAATCTTCCAAAGTATTGATTAGTAATTTTCTGATGAATGTTACTAAGCCTATGTAATTTCACTTTGTGATTATCTTTCAGGAGACGATGTTTTTCAAATCCATCGTAAATGAATTTTCTACCAAGATGAATCTGGAAGTTAGATACCACACTGTTCAGCAGGGAGAACATATGCCTTTTGTATCATCTTTGGTTCTCAATGGAAAATCCTACTCTGGTCTTCCAGCCAAAAGAAAAAAGACGGCCGAGCAATTTGCTGCTTGTACTGCCATTCTTTCAAATCTAAGTAGGTGCCCTTTTGTTTATAGTTAATTAAGTGGTGACATTTGTTTTGCAACTATATTAATTATTTCGTAATGCAGATGATTCCACGATAGGAACACACCTTTCTGAGGTAATAAACTCAAATTTCAAATATCGTGCTGCGATCAACAATGTGAAGGACTCACAACATACACATGTGGCTAGCTCGGGACAGGTGTCTGGTAGTGCAACTCCTGTGTCAGTTAGCAATAACGAAACACTTCCTGAGCCCTCCTCTAGAAAGCTTCAACAAGAATACGCGACGTCAAAACAAGAAAAGTGCCCTGAGGAGTCCGAACTTTCAGATCTATCTCAGCAAGCAGGTGAACCACGGCATCTTGATGATGGTTCAAGTTTGAAGAAGCACAAAAAGAACAAGAAAAAGGCTAATAACAAGCCCCGGATGGATTTTCTGTAAGATTCCTTAACATTTGAAATCTTTTGTTTAGTATATTGCACTATCTTTTTTCCCTTTGCTTTATAATTGAAATAATGAATTTTATTTTTGTTTCTTGTTCTTCTGGCTGCCAGTTGGTGCATTTCCACTTGTCCCATTTGAAATATCAAAACTTTGCTAGAATCCAATACTTGTGTCATGTTTAAGGATTTTAAGCCCTCTTTGCGGTGTAGATTCTGTTATTTTCTTTTGCTCAATGAGAAGAAATTAATCCCATATTTTGCAGTATTGATTATGTCTTGAAAGTGTCTTATTCATACTCCCAAGACTTGATTAGAGTGGGAACACGGCCTTTTAAGGTGGCCATATAATTGTTACTGCTTTGTGTAGAAGCATGCCATGTGACTAATTTGCATGTCTTTCTGCTGTGAAAATTTCAGGCTGCCAGTTGCTGCATTTCCTCTCGGCCAAGCCCCTCCTCCTGTTGCGTCGCCATTTTCCTCCTGTAGCATCAACATTTCTTTTGAGCCCTCCTGTTGCATCAACATTTCTTTTAAGCCAACCTAGCTGTTTAGTGACGCAGTAACAATGAAGGAATTTGTATGGTGGGGGGCTCATTTTACTGTTTAGGGAACTCATTAGATGTTACTGTATAATATCAATGCTGAATTTCAGACATATGCCCATCTGTAGTTGTTGTTCAATGCCCATATTATGTTCCTATGTGGTTTTTCCTTCTTTCACTGTCCATGATGCAATCAGCTTAAAGCTGTTTTCAAGGAAAATAATATATCATGGTGTGATGGTACATCCTCTGGTCCTTATTAAAGGATGTCTTCTAGGAGGTATTCTTGATTCTTTTTACCAAGCATTTGCCAGTTTTGAGGAATATTAAATAAATAAATAAATATATATATATATTTATTTATTTATTTATTTCATGTATGTCCATGTTTAATACAGGTAGTGAGAGGGTAAAAATTAATATAATGTTGAAGTTTAGTGTAGCGAATAAAGGTAATATTGAAAATCATTTGATTTTTATGACAGTTTTTATTTGTATGAGAAGTTATTAATATTTGGGAAAAGTAGTAGAAAACTATATATTGTTCGTTTGTCATGTTGGGTAAGGCCAAATTGCATTCTTATTCATATTGGCAGTAGTTGTTTTTCTTGTATATCTGACCTCTTTAATTGCAAGCTGTGGGTACTTCATCATCAGTATGAAATTGGGAACTGGAAAAATAGAAGATAAATCACTTTCTTGTTGATGGCAGTATTTTTTTTTTCCCCATAAAAATGATATTTTAATGCTAAAAATATGCCCCGACAGTCATGAAAATAGTGACCTCAAAATATTTTGGGAAAATCCATCTCAGGGCCTAAAGTAGGAAAAAAAATGTCAAAAAAGGTCCAAGAAAAGTTCAAATGTCAAAAAAGGCCTCAGGACCTTTTCTGGTATAATTTTATTAAAACGTTAGTTGTTAATCTGCATTATATATAGTTGTTAACGGTAGATCGATATAGTTGTTAACTACTAATATAGTTGTTAGGATATTGTTGTTAATGGTATGATTTAGTTGTTAATGACCTACCCGTTAACAACTATATCAAATCATTAACAACTAACGTTTTAATGAAATTATACCAAAAATGTACTTGGGTTTTTTTTTTACATTTGACTTTTTTTTGAGCATTTTTTGACATTTGTTTCCTACTTTGGGCCCTCAGGTAGATTTTCTCAAATATTTTTAAGAATAATATTGATTTTTCTTATAAATTAACTATTTTACTTTTTTAACATTTAATTAAATTTTCTGAATTATATAAATGTTACAACTAAAAAATTATTTTTAAATTATTCATTCATATTATCTCGTACAGTATTAACTGGCCGATGGAGTTACGGATGAGGCAAAATGGCATTTAATTAATTAATAAAGGAATTTCCAGAGTCCATACACTTAATAAGACAGTCTCCCAGAGACAAGGGACTGCTAGTTTTCCCAACCTCGTCGCCTATTTTTCCATTTGATGGAAGTGACAGATGCTAATGCACAATATTTAAGGGAAAATATCACTCAAGTTCTAAAGAAGAGAAAAAAATATCAAAAATGTCCCAACCCCAAATCCTCTGTCAAAAAAGTCCCTATTCATTACGGAATTCCAATATAAAAAAAAATCTCGTTGTTAGAATAGTTCTTCATGTTGCAAAAATAGCTTTTCCTCTTGTTAAAATTTTCCTATGAAAAAATTGTTGTCAAAATGGCTTTTCATTTTGTTAAAATAGCTTTTCTTGTTGTCAAAATTTTTTCAGGTTTCTAAAATTCTACACTTCGGAGGAAAAACTCGAACTTTTTTGGATAATATGAAAAGCCATTTTGACAACAATTTTTTCATATAGAAATTTTAACAACAAGAAAAGCTATTTTAACAACATTAAAAGTTATTTTGACAACAAGACTTTTTTTATAGGAGATTTGAGGTTTGCACTTTTTTGATATTTTTTCTCTTTCTTGGGAACTGAGTGATATTTTCCCAATATTTAAACACAACCATACATATAATATGTGTTTATTAATTTTAAAAGGAAATTTAAAATTATAATATATAAACTTCAAATTACAATAAAGAAAATTTCTGCTGCACAATCATTGTTGAATTAATTTGATATCAACAGGGAAAAAATTAACCTTACCAAACCTTCAACCTGAACAGCACAACAAATGCCAGTATTGATGCCCTTCCAAAGGCATTAAAACATCCTTGGAATTATTCAGATCTCGTATGGCTTATGGTTATGCATTAAATGAACCAAGGTAGTGGTCAGTACCTCAATATTTAGGCTAATTCAAGTGTTTTTTGAATTTTTGAGTCAATATCAAGCTTGATTTTAGAACACAACAAATTAGGTGCAGATACTATAATTAACACTCATGAGCAACAATTGCTGGTTTAATTTATTAAATAGATTTGTAGATTGATTAAGCATACAAATATCAAGTTACATGCTAATGTCCTTTTAGTTGCCTCAATTTCTATATCAAATACTTCATCGGGTCCTAAATATAAGACAAAGTTAATTTTTTTTAGAGATTAAGGAAACTAATTAAATACCTTCTGAATATTTATATTTATATTTTTTTTTTCTCTAAACTAATTAGTTTGACTAATAAACTTATATATAATCTAATAATGAACAATATATGATATGATTAAGTAACTTATTTAACTTTCTTCATCTCTAAAAAAAAAAATCAATTCTATCTTATATTTAGGATCGAAAAAAATATGACATATTGCCCACTCCATACAGTAATTCAGGGATCATAAAACAATTTATATGATCTATCATGAGAACAAGGATTCATAAGAATAATCCATCATAGTAAACTCGTAAATTTTTTATAGACACTCCTTGTTTTTGGTCCCTTGATCGAATTGAAGTAGAAATCAAAGTTAGCTACTC
Source organism: Acacia melanoxylon (assembly GCA_019022615.1). NCBI lineage: Eukaryota > Viridiplantae > Streptophyta > Magnoliopsida > Fabales > Fabaceae > Acacia > Acacia melanoxylon. The sequence continues at coordinate 7,833,675 of JAFJYJ010000020.1, read as the reverse complement.
ATCTGACAAGGAGGCCATATCTTGCTTCAGGAGAAGACAGATAATTCCAGGAAAGAAAAAAGGGTAATAGTAATATTATCATTTATCATGAAGTATGAAAATGTTGCATTTGATAAGAAACATAAATCTGACATTCTATTCAAGAAAGAATTCTACAATCATCTGGATCATCTTATAACAGGCCATTAAGGATAAGGATCTTATTATTAATCACCAACTACATATTTTATAACAACTTATTTTATGTAGACTGTATTATGCAGAATTAGCAGGGAAAAATGAGTAACCAAGTGTAAGTATACAAAAAAAAAAAAAAAACAGAGAGAAACTGGGGGAGTGTAATGGCATAATTAAGCAATCTAACACATCTATGCAAACTTAATTTTTTTAAAAAAAAAAATCACCCAAATTAAGAAAAATTGTTTCAAAAAACAAACTCGTTCCGTCTAAGCGAAAAATGATAAACCATCCCTTCAATATTTCGTCTATACAAAGTGCTTAAGTATTATGAAAAAACTCAACAAATTTAATTAATTTGTGTACTTCAACTATCCAATCAAATCTAAAACCATATAAATCACTCAAATGAAGAAATGCAGCTTCTACAATTTCAACCAAAAAGAAAATGCAATTCTTATTATACTTATGTCAACGCTTGAGAACCCGCCAACCAACCCATCAACTCGATTCTCGATATCATTATTCTTTAAAGACTAGTTTTAACTCAAGATTATTTTTTCAGCATTTACAACTCACAACTAGACCCCTAATCGTCACATTCTGTGTATTGTGTGATCTGACGTGTATGAAGTCGTCACATTATTTTATAATTTAAGAGGTTATTAACGTGTTTGGAATTCTGTTTGAGGGATTTGTAGGATGTGAGAAAAGTCTGATTTGGGGTCCCTATAGAGACTACCAAATATGCATTATAAGGGTTTTGAGACACCTTGATAACTTCAACCAACTATGGATGTCTCGGTTATTAAGTCATAGCTTCATTTATAGAACTAAATGATGGATCTTATGCTCCTCAAACTCAAACTCAATCATTTGATTCCAACTTGTTTAGAGTTACATCACTTCCTACAAGGATCATGCAGTCACACTCCCATCGTTAGAAAATATAAATAAACAGTACACTGAAAAGGGAGAAAACCCACCTCTCCATCAGATCTTGCCTCGGTAACAATGTATACCACAGTCACACTTTGTTAGAAAATATGACATCAAATACTTCTCCATCCCATCCTGCAAGAGTTTCAATATGAGATATGATAAACTTCAGGTTCAATTAGGTGGTTCAATCGAGCAAGATACAATGTGTCAATTTAAGATAGATTGCCCTATAAAAACATGACGCGACGTTTGAACCACAAAGACCTCAACAACCTTCTAAAAATAGGGAGCATGGCTTAGTTCAAATAGAAATCATCATCCTTTCGATCAAGTAGACTACGCTATTAAAGGACTATCAAGCGAGATTGCCGTAAACATGAAAGGCAAGACCAAGTTCGAGATCTTGTTGCACTTCGACTAAATGCGTTATATGATCAAAAAGTAAATTCTCAGTAGAGGCATTGGAAAAAATAAAAGCCGATTTCAACTGAAAAGCAGGGCCATGGAACCCTTAGCATTCAACAACAAGATTTAAAAACACATGCAAAACAAAAAACAAAAAAAAAAAAAAAAAAAAAAAAAAAAAAAAGAAAGAAAGAAAGAAAGCAGACCTCATTTTGACATCATGAAAGAGCTTTTGGGATAGAATATCCACTTGTCCAAATGAGTCCCAAATTTTGATACTGTTATGGGCCAGTATTATGGGCCTGACAGAACTTGGGCCCTACAAGGACACGTGGCAATAGAATCATTCCAATTCAGGAAGAGTATTAATCATCCCACGATCATGGCAGAAGTCATGGGAAGTGACGCGGATATGATGCACGTCATGAAGGAGCACGATCAGGGAAGTGGCAGAAAGCACAACGTGGAGATTGGAACCCTAGCCGAACAATATAAATAGAAGAGTATACATCAGGTAAAAACAGGCAAGTAAACTCCATTACATACATTCGGTTGATCATTGTGCACTCTCCCACGAAACACAACCCCCATCCCCCTTGGCGAAGAGCCTAGATATCTGTGTACAGTGATCTCTCCCTTTCACAGGTATCTCATCTATAGGTATCTGGGAGAGAGTAATTTGATCCCATATCAATACCCTAGCCCATATCGGGCTAGACATTTGTGTTCTTATTACAGAACAGATATCCACTTGATCAAGGAAGCAAATTTTCCTAGATTCCCACGCACTATTTAATCGAATGAATGAACAAGTAGAGCATGAATTAAGAGGGTTGATTATGAAATTTCAAAAGTTATTCGCATTAAATATTGTAATTAGTCAAAGAAAGAAAGAAATATATGAGGAAAACTTCTTGCTCTAATATTTGACATATAAAGTAATAATGAAGGTCATTAAACCTAACAATAAGGACATAAGGGAGGATTTGGATATTGTTATTATTTTGTTATAGATACCATCCAACTTGACACCTCAAGGGCACGTATTAGTTACATGATAGGTGTCTGGCAACTGAGACATTTGTCTCACTTTGTTACTTTTACCATTTCTTATGAGAGAACACAAAAGCAAGATCGTCGGGGAAGGCACCAGAAGAGTAAAGCTACACTACTAATTGTAGCATCTTTGTCGATTTGTTTTATGTGAACTTTGTATGTTGCCACAACTAGGCCATTCTACATTCAATTTACTATTTCTACACAATTTTGTTGTTTGAGTTTTTCGCTATGGCGAATGCAATGAATTTTGATTTATGCTTTGAGTTATTCGTCACGTCAAGGGTGCTTTATGCCACAAAGTGAACATATCAATTTCTACCGTTTAAATTCCCTTATTTATTCTATTGTTAGCCGAGTGTTGGTATTATGTAACTTGACAATTGTATTATGCACGGGTTATATTTGGAAGTATTTTGAACAATTATTTATAAGATCAGATGTTTCTAAAGGAGCCATAGGCTTGAAATTTGAGAATTTTTTATTATAATTATTACTATTAATTATAGGTGTGTGTTTTTTTAACTATGTTATATAATTATTACTATTAATTAGAGGGGGTGTGTTTTTTAACTATGTTAGACGGCTGCAGCCTCTTCTAACATGGTTTTTCATGCAATGTATTGCTGGAGACTGTCTAGATGAATCCTTTTATCCATGATAGATCCTCAATGGTATTTTTTTTTCTATCATAAATTTGTTCGAGAAGTTTTCCTTTCCTAGGCTCGATATGTGTTCTGAGATCTCTCCCTCCCAACCCTGATCAGAGATGCCGGCAGATAAAGACAAGAGACCAATGATGGCGGCAAATCAAGCACAGTGAATACTTGACTTCTTCTTCCTCGCCTTCATTGATCGTTGGGTGAGAGGAGATCGATTTGCTTTGACTGAGATTTTTGGAGATAGGCGATGGAAACTAAGATCACTACTAGAAAACAGCTTATTAGCGATAATATTTGCAACGGAAGTTTTTCCGTCGCAAATTTAGGGGTATTTGCGACGGAATTTAAATTCCGTCACAAAATAGTAATGTTTGCGACGGAATTGTATTTCAGTCACAAAACCCCGTTTGAGTTTTGCGACGGAATTACCCGTTTGGGTTTTGCGACGGAATTGGATTTCCGTCACAAAACCAAAGGTTTTGCGACATAATTACATTCCGTCGCAAAACCCCGTTTAGTTTTGCGACGGAATTCAATTCCGTCACAAAATAAAGGGCTTTTCGATGAAATTTCAATTCCGTCGCAAAACCCTTAGTTTTAAATTTCCCAACTTCTTCTTCCTCCTTATTTTCATGAGTTCGTCCCTCCCTTTGCGCTCTCCCTTTTCACTGTTCGTCCTCCACCTCCTATCGCCGTGCCTCCGTTGCCCCCTATTTTTGCCGCCGCCCCTATCGCCACCCCTTCTGGTCTCTGCCGTCGCCGCTTTTCCAGGTAAGTCTAAAAAATTTTTTCCCAACTTTTTTATCATTTATTGTTAGATAGTTGCTTTGTATTTGGACATGTTTGCTGTGGTTTATACACTTGATTGAGATCATTTGGTATAATGCTTTGATTATATATAGTGGAGTTGTTGTTTTTTTGGGTTTAATTTTTACCCTATGCTGTCAAGATATGAATCTTTATGTTTCTTTATTTGGTTATTGTATAAGCACTTTCAAAAATTTTATAATCCCCATTGATTTATGGAATCAATTAATGTGAATGCAATGATGAGGGTGTTCCTGTGGAACTGGATGTCCCGCCCCGTGGGGTCAGTGGTTTGATTTTGATTGGGTTGCCCCCGCCGGAGTATCTATGAGTGGAGATATCTCGGCGAGCAAGGAATCACCAAACACAAGGCCTTTCGCCAATAGGGGAGGGGGTATGTGTTTAGTGGGGGGCGTGATGTGCAATGCGAAAGTTAAGAGCCGAGTTAGAACGTGTGCACCTTGGTGTTACCCCGTATTTATAGGGTGTGGCGTGGTATCTTAATCGCCTATCTATCATATCCCCGGATTATGGATATGATAGATTACCCCCGATTAAGGGGAACCGGGATACTCGGGATCCTACTACCGGGCCGTCGACCGGCCGGGCCGAGGTCCGGTATGCCCTTTGCTGGGTCGTGCCCTTATTGGGCCGTGAGTCGATCCGTATCATGTGCTTGCCCCCGGCTCGGTAGTTCAAGGTTTTGAGCTGCCGCCGGGGTGTTCCCCGGTTCTCCGGGCTAGGACGCGCCCTGCCCCCGGTCCCGTGTACCTTAGCGACTCGTCCGACGCGTGGGTCCGAGGTGGGTGCCCTGCCGGGATGTTCCGGACCCGAGATTGTTTCTCGAGGGTCGGCGTCGCTGTTGGTGACCCTAGGAGCCCGAGGTGATCTCGCTGTGCTTCGGGGTTGAAAAGCCCTTCGACTTCGCCATCATGGCGCCCGCCACTTGGCGGCTTTGGAGTGGAGAGGTTTTGCAACCGTCATTCTCTCGCCGCCTTTGGTTTCCGTGCGCCATTAATGCGCGTTCTTCTCGGGGCGCGTCTCCTCGTTTTTGCCGGTGAACTTATGGGTTTGCCCTTAATTCCCGCGGCGCCTTTTCGTATCCCTCGTCGTTTAACGGTTTTTAAACCTGTTTCTCTTCTCTTTCTTCCACTTTCGAACATTTTCTAAAGTTTTTCTTCGCCTTCGACAAGTTTTACAACTTGGGTCTTTTGATTCCTATGGCTCTCCAAGTACGAGCTTCCTTCCGGCGGTTTCAGGCTTTTTTCCTCCGGTGACTGTCCTCTTCCTCCTTATCCTGGTAAGCCACTTCTCCTGTTGCTGGGTTTTTTTGTTTCTTTTCTTCGTTTGCTCAGTCCTGTCGTGAACCCAGTACGCCCGTGGTTTTGTAGAGATTTCTGGGTAGGTTTTAGGTTGCTAATTTGGGTTTTGCTTCCTCGCCTACAAACCTTCGCCTCCATTGCCGGAGGAGTTATCGTCCTTTTCCTTATTGCCATTTCCCGTCACTTTAGGTTTGCGTCCTTGGGTGACAATGAGTGGGAGTAATCGACCTTCGACTTCGGGTCACTTGACTCCCGAAGAGGTGGAAGCCCTTAGTGCCCGCTTCCCTCGAACTAGCCACTCGGTTACCGGGTACTCCTCCGTCCGAGAGCAAAGGCCGGCCACCTTCCCGGGCGGCGGCTCGGGTGGCACGCGTAGGGGGCCGTTAAAGGGTCTCGCCCCCGTTAGATCTTTTCCGAGGGCCGGAGAGAGGTCGCGGTCCCGTCGGCCTTACCCGTCAATCCTTATAACCCTCCCGTTCACCCTAGGTCTCGCTCATATGCCGGAGGGGTATGCCGGCCCTTGTTGGGATTGCGTAGAGTCAAGTTCTTACTTTGTCGCTAGAGGCGAAGATTTTAGGGCCGACGCAATTTTAGGCTCTTGTCGTCATGAGTCGGCTTTTTTCCCGACCGCGGGTTATGGGGGTCGTCATGCTGTCGGCTCGCCCATATCTTCTTTTCGACCGACTGTTTCTTCTGTGACAGGTATCCTCGCATCTACTGATTCTAGCACTTTTGTTTTTTGCTTTTATAGGTAAATGAAAAGGTCGCTTTCGCCAAGTGATGCCCCCTCGGGCGCTGGGAGGTCGGATTCCCCCGCCTCTCCTCAAGCTCTTGCGGGACCACTTCATTGGGTGACCTAGGACGTCGTGGAAAAATGTTTCGGCATTTTCACCAGGTCTCAGGTTCGAACCACACCAACGACAACTATTAATTTTTGTCATTCTACGACCGCTTTATTTGGCTGTCGTGGAAATTTCTAAATCCCACGACTGGTTAAAAATGAAGGTCGTCAATAAAGACGACCATTTCTTGGAAGTGTGTCGTCCAAATTAGTAATACCACGACTGTCGATATTTTAAATGTCGTGGAAAAATGTTTCGGCATTTACACCAGGTCCCGGGTTCGAACCACACCAACGTCAACTATTTGTGTTTGTCATTCTACAACCGAGTTTTTTGGCTGTTGTTAGAAAACGGACGTTTATAACACGACATATTTACAAAACAGTTGTAAAACAAAGGTCATTACAAAAAAGTTATGTAAACGACATGAGCTTATAACAGTCGTTTATTAAGAAAATTTCAACGAAATATGTCTTATAAACAGTCGTTTGAAATGGTTAAACGACTATTTCTGAGACTTATGTCGTTGTAATGTAAACATATAGGTATATTAACCAGTCAACCATGCTAATTGAGTCTTTTCGAATGTACGATATGATCGCCTATATGAAGTTTTGCAGCGATTGAAGACGATTAAATATTTTTCACAATCCTTATTAATAAGCTCACATATTCCCAACGCTTATTAATAAGCTCACATATTCCTACCTACCAGCTTCTCCCTCTTAATTATCGTTCTTGTCCTTTTCTCCGGTTATCTCTTTTATTCACACATCAAGACTTTAGTATTGATTGTAACTTGGAAGCAATGGAAAATTGAAGCTGGGTGCTAAGAAATTTAGATGATGATTTATAAACGAAGAATTTAATGCGTCATTTAAATGATCAAGTTTACGAGACATATGTCGTAGTAACGTAAAAATATTAACAGTCGACCATGTTACAGTTGAGTCTTTTTGAATGTACGATATGATTGCCTATATGAAGTTTTGCAACGATTGAAGACAGTATTAAGTATTTTGAACAATCCTTATTAATAAGCTCACATATTCCCACCCTTATTAATTATTTTGAACAACCCTTATTAATAAGCTCACATATTCCTAACAGCTTCCCGGCCCTCTTAATTATCACGCTCTTGGACACATCAGCATATTGGGTGCCTTTGTGCAAAGACCCTCCAAATTAAACAAACAAATTCCCACAGCACTACATTTTAAGATATATATAGTAATTCTTGAACCACTGGAATAGTTACAAGCTAAGCATATATGTTACAATAATTCTGCAGGAAATTAAAAAAAGGGTTAAGGTACAGATTTGCCAACAAACTATTACCTGAGGAGCATCTGGCACAAAAAATAATTGAGGGTACCAAAATTACCAATAAAAAATTAAAAAGTGTGCAGGAGGGATGGGCAGAGAGTGATGGGCAGAGTATCTACTTCCATTTTGGTATGTCTCTCTAGGCTCTACCTAACCAATGTTACATCTAGTTTTACTTTTGTCTAAGTATTCTACGCCCGCGGCCCATTTCCACCGAGTCCAATTCCACGTTCCTGCCACCTTTTCACTCAACTCCTCACATCTATAATCAAAAATGAAAAACTCCTCACATCTCCTACCCTTCCATCTCCCATTTCTCACCCTTCCATCTCTGATCTCCCACTTCTCGTCCGCCCTGGTGATACCTTTTCGTCTCCCTTCCCCCTAATTATGACACCCCTCGTTCTTCACACCTGCTCTCCTTTATATTCCTTGGCCATTCTCTTCTTCTACGCCACCCACATGTAAGAACCCTAACCCGTGCCTCCTCTCTCCGACCATCACTATGGTCCGCACCATCTCTACCCCTCGGCGTGGTCGCGCCAGCCACCATGCCCGCCCTTACGCCCTCCGCCCTCATCGCATTACCCTACTACCATCATCCACCCTTCCTTCCCCGAAATCCATTTCCTTTGAGGACTTTGACTTCGACCCAAACTGGGCCCTCTTCCTTTCCATCCGCGACCGCAATTACCCAGACTGCGACAACCTACCATCGGAGCTCACACTTGCTCTTCTAGTCATCCCCTTACCCTCGACAGGGCGGCGCGCGTCGAGTAGTTGCGCGAGGTTGTTGATTGCCGCTGGCAAGAACTACAGACCAGCCACTTCGCTCGCTTCTTGGCCCTGACACTCCCATCCTCGCCTCCCGGACCAGCACCAGTGCCCCTCCTGCTCCTCCAACCCCTCCTGGTCCGTCTTTGGATATCCCCTAAAGCTTAATGTACAAAAAAGAGTGTGAAGAGCTTGAGAAGTGTTCTATATGTTTTATATGTGGTAGTGTTGGTAGGCCAGGATTAATTATTTGCTACAAAGCAATATAACTTGTGAGCATGTGTAGTACATTACATTTGGAGCAAGTAGCATTAATTCTGGCCAACCAACACTACCTCATATATTACAAGGTTCAACCTGCGATGGAAATGAATACAAGACACGCATATTATATTTTTTTGACGAGTTCCAAACAAACCTACAACGCCAAGTTGAGTGGGTTTTTGTAGCTATCAACTAGTTATGTTTTTTTTGCTCATTTTACAATCCATATTATATTGTGTTCATGACATTACATATCCTCTTAGTTTCAAAAAGACAAGTGAAGAGCATTATATAATCTGATCTAATATGTAATCTTATATGTAAATATGTACACCTGTCCATATGTGTAAAACCCTATATTGTTCAGTGTAATATATATATATATATAATACAAAGGCTGCTCAAGGTTGATATGATCATGAAACGGTCGTGGACATATTTAACGAACATTATAAACTATGTTTCAGACCTTCCGTTCTCCGTCCCATCTCTCGAGTTCTCCTATTGAGACTCTCTCATCCTGCATGATCTTCCATTCAAGTTTCTGATAACCTGCCTTTCTCTATTCTCTGTTAATTACAATTAGGCTTCTGGAACAAAGGTCCCTATAACCCTCGACAGCGATATGCGAGACGAGGAGGAGCGGGAGGAGGAAGAAGGGCAAAGAGATTAATGTGAACAAAACTAAAGGAACGAGGAGCTTCAATACATCAACACGGATGAAGATCACTCTACAGAATTTATGTACTTTTTTTTAAATTTTTATCTATGTACTGATGCACGATCGGGCAGCATCAAAATTATTATGAATGAAAAAAAATTCCTTCTCTATCGTCGCCATTTCGCTCTCGTGTTCCGTAAAAATCGTTGCTTTTCTCAAACCCTTGATATATGTTTTGCTCATGCGTTGTTAGTGTTCTCTTTTGTTGTCTTTCACAAATCATTGATACTTGTTTTCCTTCTTTGTCAAAACCCTGATTGAAAGTTCGGTTGTTTTTTCTTACATCCACATAAACGAAAGTGTTCTCAGGCCAATATATTCTCTTTGTTTAGCTGTGATAAATATTTGTAATTTTCCATTGCAGGCTGATTACTTGTGATATATGTAGTGGTGTTGATTCGGGCATATACCCTAATCACTTGATTGTGATTAGTTCTACCACCACACAGAGGCGGATCTTAGATGGCCCCCCAAAAAAAATGCATATTTTTTGTTTCCTGAAATGTTTTTACCAATAGTGAATGAGGCTATTGGTCTGTTTGAGAGATTGGGCTTTGGGAGAATAATAGGCGTTGGATATTTGGGAGAACAAAGTAAAAATGACGAATGAGGCTCGGCCCGCACAGTCACAGACGTTAAATATATATTAGGGCACGATTCTATTATGCTCCCAAATCCCAATCTCCTACACAAACCAATACTAATAGACATTTACCTCAACAACAGCGATCTACGCCGCCAATGACCAGCAAAACAAGATCGACCACTCGAATCCCAAAAAAACTTATAACTCTTTTAATTACATTGTTATAAATTACATTGTTTCTTTTAATATTTTGATATATTATATAACTAGCAATCTTCTGGAATTTCATGATATCTTCTCATTTTGTAATTGATAAGACATCCATACTAGAGAAAGGTATGTTATATTATAAATTAGAATTGTTAAATACTTTTATTATAACTCTAAATATTTTAAACATGTTATATAATAATAACATTTTTTTAATTAGTTAATGAGTATACATTTGGCCCCCCAAATATTTATCCCAAGATCCGCCACTGCCACCACATATACTACAAGGTTCAACCCTACATTGGAAATCTGCACAATACCATATATTTATGCGTTGAGTAGTGTCCCGAGATGTGATATATGTGGTGGTGATGGTAGGCCAGAATATTCATGCTTGCTTCAAGTTCAAGTAGTGATAATTCGGTCTCAAAATTCGACAACTGGTATAAAAAATCCAAACTTTAACATATGAACGACTGTTTTCAATAAAATCAGTAGTGGTAAATTTGATATTTTTTAAATAAACGACTGTTGTAAGACTGTTATATTTGTAACAGTCATGGTATGCACGACTTAACTACCACCTTTCCAATTATTAATACGCGCCTTTCCACCCCTCCCTTTTTCTTTTACCTCTCCGCACATTTTTTTTAATTTCCACTACCTGCACTCTGTTTTCTGTACCCACAATGACTACGGTCGTCATCACTTCGCCCCTTCGCCGCCCCGCTCCCCTTCCCACCACCATCCCTTCTTCCACTCGTTCTCCCTCATTCCCATCGCACGTCCTAGGCCTCCTCCCTTCGCCATGCCACGCCTCAAGCAGACTGCGAGGCGCGGCCGGGTCGCCCCTCAACTTCCTTACCCCCGACCCCTCCGCTGGATTTAGGCTCCTCTACCACTCCCTGCACCTGCTCCTCCCGCCTTAAACTAATGGAAGCCTGGACCGCCCCCTGGTTTCGCAAATCCTTTGCCTCCACCACCACCAAAAAACCCCTTGCTCCCACCTTCACTAGAACATCATTTGCCTCCGACACCACTAGACAACCCTTTGCCTTCTCCTCCGCCTGCCAACCCAGCCCCTGTTCCTGACCTCTACGCGGCCACCACCATCACTCTCTCTGATTCCCATTCGTCCATTCACTTCGCAATGGCCTCAGTCTCTTCCTCCCTAGAGGACACTGCCACCAGCGCTCCTGAGAGAGAATATTGCTTATAAATAAGACTAGAGGGAGTATATTCAATAAACACATTTTTCCACATGCTGTTTTTTGTACATCCCTTTTTATATACTCCCTTATATCTTTGATATTGGATCTATTTGAAAAGTTGATCTTGATATTAAATATAAGTCTATTTTCCATATTTGTCAATATTTACCTAATTTTTTTATCTCTTTTTAAAATGTGCGTGGCACCATTTACTTTTTTTTACGCAAAAATGCCTATGAACTTTTCTAAATAGGGCAAAAATACAAGGTCCGTTAAATCAAGCAAATTGTCGTTAGGTGGGCCCTATAACACTATTTTTAAATGATTTTTTGATTAAAAAAACTCACTTTCTCTCTCCCCACCCCCTCTCTTCTCCAACTCTTTTCTGTGCCGCAGCCAAGGTTATCAAACTCATGAGTTTAAGCAAACTCGTGATAGTGAAGGAAACTCGTATCGCGAACTCGAACCGTTAACATGTAATAATTTACTTTTACCATTAAATAGATGTTAATAGTGTATAATTAAATAATTAAAATATAAAAATAACAACAATTTGATTTAAATATTTTTTAAATCCAAATAATTAAAATTAAATTCATCAACATTCGCAATTTGTCATATTTAGCAAAACAAAAATGTAACATTTATATTTAAAGTGTTGAACATGATCAAATTGAAGAAGTTAACAAGAGTTTAAGGGTGAGTTAATATGTTTTGTAAGCTCAAAACGTAAAAATAGTAATCTCGGTATATAAGTTTAACCGAATTTACAACCATCATGAGTTTATTTGTAACTCAACTCGATTTTGTAAATTAAAAACGTTAACCTCGAAAAGTTAACTTGTAAGTTTGACAACAATGACTGCAGCCCCTCCCCTCTCTAGATCTTACTCTCACCTCTCACTCATCAACCACCTCAATGTTATCCCTCCTTCCTCTTTCCATGGGAACTCATCTCAACCACACCAACTATACGTTGACAGCAACGTTATCTCATTCATGCCAAAATGATTTTTCACCAACAAAAAAACGAAACAAACATGCTAAGAAGAGTTTGTTGTCACATGTCAGATTTTCAAGACAAGAGAAATTATTTACAAAATATCCTGAATTTCAAGAGGATTACTTTAATTTCTTTGAAGTATCCTTAGAGTTAACTTCCTATTTCTAGGATTTTTTTGGGATACAAATACGATCATCTTAGTGTCCCCGGACCCTGATCAAGCCCAATTCATTCCTGAGGATATGACTGTAGCTTAATAATCCAGTTTCATAGTTACGGACCATTGTCGTCTCAATGTGCCATATCCAAACACGGCCCTCAATGCTTCGGAGTTGGAGCAGGACACTGCCATTTTCATTACCCCTCTTCGATGTTATCATCGTCGTCACCATCGTCTCCTATTTGCTTGTGAAAGTAGACGACCTCCTTCTTCAAATCCCAAAATTGAGGATGTGGTGATATTTTGATGATCATAATTAGTGAAAAATAATTTATGAAGGAAGGAAATGAGATTGTAACAATGATTTGAGGAATAAATAAAATTGTCAAATCTTCTAAGAAAAATTAAATGAGACAATTATGGTTTAATTAATTATTTATTATTGTATTTTTGTTAATTCTATTAACGTATAATTATATATTTATTTTTAGGGTGGACTTGGTCTCTCTCAAGTTTACTTATTGTGTCAAGAATCTGAGGTAACCACTTTCCAATTGTTATATGTGTTAATATGTTGTTTGTGATTATTTTGTGAAATGATTATGAGAATGAAAATATATGGATATTGATTTATTATATCAATGAATACTTTGAAATGGTTATTGAGACTGGAAATTATGATATTATATATTTTGTATAATGCACTTTTGTTATAATTTCATGAATTGAAATAGTATTGTTATCTTCATGATTATTTAAAACAATGCATTATTTTTTATAAATTTCTTTGAAATTCGTATATGCATGCCAAGATTATGATTGTCTGTATGGATGGATGTGGTGTGATGATGGATGTGGAGTGGAGATGAGAATTATGATGTATAAATACCTCGTGGTATGCCACCACTCGGTACAGTGGATAACTTTTGACATTTTTAGGGCCTTTGATATCACCATTTTGCTTTGGCCAGGTTACGGGTCAACCCTTGGGACAGTGACACCTTTTTATATTCAAAGGAAAGGGAACCCATGGTTCGATATGAATTCTATAGCCTTTGGCCAGACTATACCTTATTATTGGAGAGCTTGGTGCAGTCTTGTCATTGAGACTAAATCTATTACGTTACAGCCCATGGGTTCTGTCAGCGGAATAAGGGTGGGGGTGATAAGGATTGTCAGCGTATCGATCTATTGCTTGGTATGTTATATATGTGATTCATGATATGAAATTTGATATAGAAATTTTATTACATAATTGTTGATTTGGAAATTTGTAAATTATATATCTAGTACTTTGTCATACAAAAATATTTCACTTGGCACCTCACGAGCACATATTAGCATTTATAATGAGCTGGATTAATGGTTACAAAAAAAATTCATATGATAGTTCTTGCGTTGGTCTATCAGGGAAGACTTCGGAAACTTAAATTACTTTTGGTAACGGCAGTGCTTCCACCTTTTTAGTACATGTTGAATTATTATATATTGCCACATTAGGGCTCACTTGGTGTACTCTAATATATTTTAGTTATTTTGATAAATCTTGAAGTAAGACTCAGTTAAAAAAAATATGGGCTGGTAAAATCCAAAGCTCAACTGTTTGCATAAAACATATTGACGAATAGTTTAATCAACTTAATGATTAATATTTTTTTTTAAAAAAATGGAGGATGTTACAAAACATATTTGCCTAATTTGATTACATTAAAGAATTTAATTAACTTAGTTAATATGACCATAATCATCTTTTTTAATTCCCTCCATATGATATCTCTTACTTGATTATTATTAAGGAAACATCAATAGAAGTGAATTAGGAAAAAGATTGACAAATATGATAAATAAATATTATATTTAAGACCAAGATTAACTCCCCAATATATCGGGTCCTACATTAAGGACGGGAGGGAGTAATTAGTTTTGTGATATATAAAAATTAGTAAAAAGTATATTTATGAAATTACGTTTAATGAGTTTGCGAAACAATCTAAAACTATGGGCGAAATATTTTTGTTGTTTTTTAACATTTAAAACTTATTTGGTTGTTAATTTTTAATTTAGTGTTTTGCAAAATAAAAATCGAATTTTTTCTTAAAAAAAATCAAAACAACTAGGAAATAGTATGTATGTATGTATGTAATATAGGCAATGTTCGGAATCCGGACCTATCACTAAACCGGTGGGGGCATTGTGTCAAGAGTCAATGGGTCAGACTGGAATAAGATCGGTATTAATTAAAAAATATAATTTAATTAAAATAGGTAAAAATATTTATATAATTAGGAAATAGTATGTATGTATGTAATATAGCTAAGGTCCTGAAATCCAAACTGATCATTGAACCAGTGGAGGTACTGGGTCAGTAGTAAGTGGGTCAAACTGGTATTGATTAGAAAATATAATTTAATTAAAATAGGTAAAAATATTTATATTTTAATAATAAAAAATATTTTGTAAAAATATGGGAGGATGTGTAATAGGGGAGGATGTCGGGATGTGTAATTTTACGTTGGTTCTTAAAAAAGAAGAGATCACACGGGCATCCTTGGCGGAACGTGAGAATATGAGATTTGTCTTTTTATTGATTTATTCAGAGTTTTGTTTTTTTTGGGTCAAATTTATTCACAGTTCGGAACTAAGGAAATAGGGGGGTGGGGGTGGTTGTTTATCAGATTTTTTTTTTCCCCAATATCCACAGTTCATGCCAAGGTTATTAAAATCATACTGGTTACTGAACCGGTCGAGATAATGGATCAAAAGTCAGGGGGTTAGATCGGATCAGGTCAGAACTAAACCGGGGTCAAATCGGTAAGAAAGTGAAATTTTAGAGTTATTAATATAAAATTTTAAAAATAAAAATAAAAATAAGGGAATACCAAAAGGTGGTTCAAATTTTGAATGGAATACAAAGGCAACAGACTTTTGTTTTTTTAGTATCCCACCTAATTCATCGTAACCTTCGGTTCCGACTAATCTGGATTTCGCCCCGTGTCGGGCCCACAGTCGTGGGGGAAGAGCTCCCAACACCATTTTCTTCATTCTCACATCTCGAACCAAGGACGTGGTGATGGGAGAGCAAGCCCCTTACCACTTACTCCCAATCGTTGTTGGTAAAGGCAACATACTTTGAAGCTGGTGATTGATAAGACTCATCACCCCCAAAGGTGGTGGATTTAGTGGGCCCAATGCTTCTCCCCAACTCACTTAGTTTCTTTGGAAACAATAATTAATAAAGGGTAAATGAGCAAAAATACACACGTGCTTTACTTTCTGAAACGCCCAAAGACCATATGTTTTTTTTTTTTTTTTGAGCAAAATACACATGAACTTTCAAAAGTGAGGCAAATATACCATCACAATTAACTTTTCTTAACGTCTGTTAAGTGCCTTACAAAAGTATCAAAATGCACCTCACACCATCTCTCTCCCAATCTTCATCCTCTGCAACTCTCTCTTTTCTATCGAAGAACAAGAACGATGCGCTCACATTCCTAGATAAATCAAAACTCAACCTTCAAGAATCACATCATCCATAAACTCAAATCAAAATGTAAAGAGACAAATCAAACCCAAAACCATCGTGGAAGAAGACGGAATCAATCAATGTTTACACAAGCTTATATAATCAAAGCAAAAATGATATCATGTACACAAACTTTCAGGTGATTCCCAAGTCGATTGAAAATTAGTACATGGGAATGGAAAAGATGAAAGCTTTGGAGTGTAACTTGTAACGAACATCCCACGCTCATCGGAGCTCATAGCAGCTAAAAAAAGCAAATTTGAAAAAGGGGGAAAAACAAAGAAGCCAGAAAAAAGAATCAGATCTATGATGCAAAAGAGAGAGATAATGGAAGCACCGACGAGCACAAATAGATCTGGGTATGACAAAGAAGATGAAAGAGCAAGAGAACAAGAACGAAAATATAACGAAATCTTAGGGTAAGTTTGGTTTGAGGGGAGGGGAGGGAGGAAAAAATGAGGGAGAAAGAAAATTGTCTAAAATTCGGTGTAGTGGAGCCCACAAAATTTTTCTCTACATCACATTTTTTTCTCTTCCCTCCCCTCTCATTCCCTCAAACCAAACTTACCCTAAGAGAAGCAAGGGATGAAGATGCGTACTGCTATATGCGACAGAGTTATTATTCGTTGTCACTCTATTTTGAAATGGTGGACCCTGAAAAAATGGTGCGACAATCACAGAGGAGTGCCAGAAGCTCTTCAAGAAAATTTGACGAACGCCTCCCTAGAGCAAGTTGATTCCGAAGCAAGTCGTTTTCTTCTTCGTTCAGACTCGTTGGAGGCACCACAAGATCCTTAGGTATGAAAGCTTGTTGAAGCTTCCAGATCCCTCTTTTTTGCTTTTAAGGCAATATCTGCATGGCAAATTGGGGAAAAAGGGGAAACTCAGAGCTTGGGATAACTGGCTCGATCGGCAGAATCATTCCACATAAGGAAAGTCGGGAAATTACAAAATGTTCAGCATTTTTATTTATTTAAATGGCATGGGGCCCACCTAAAATTAACGTCAGTTAAGACATTTTAACGACATGTGTATTTTTGCCTTACTTTTGAAAGTTCATGTGTATTTTTACTCCCAAAAAAAGTATATGGCGCTGGGTGCTCCCGAGATAAAGCACATGTGTATTTTTGCTCATTTATCCATTAATAAAATATACAAAACGAGAAATCAGATGTTTAGTTACAAGACCCATCACCCCCAATGTGTGTACAAGAGAATAAAATATAATTCTTTAGAATTCTTCATTGTTCATCCTTTCTTCATAAATCCGGATCCTCTCATCAGCGGATCCCTCCCCATCCCTCATCGGCAGCGATCCTGACCAATCCAAATCTTGATCCAACGGTTCAGTTTTTTTTTTCATTTTTCTATTAAGAAAAGTAATTTTTTTTTTTAAATTTTTTTTTTTAAAAAAAAAAAAAATCCGACTTCATCCTGGACGGCTGAGATCCAGGGGCAGAGGGATGGGATCCTCTCCCTTCTTCATACCAGAGAGAGAGAGAGAGCAGAGCGAGAAAACTGAGAAATCAGGAGAAAAAGCGTATCAACGAGAGTGAACACAGACCAGAAGGCTCTGATCGTTGACGATATGGTGGAGAAAGCGAAAAGCGTAACTCCGATCTTCGACGATGACCTCCAATCCCTCCACCAAACCAGATCGTGACGAGACATATGCATAGAACCCCAGATCATGATCTGGGTCGATTGTTGTTCCTCTCCGTCTTCCACTATTTTTTTTAATAATGGGTTGGCTGATGACCCGTTTTCTGTTGGGGTGGGTTGGGGACGAGTTCTAAGACAATGAAGAAGGTGGAGATGATTGGCCGACGCCGACGAACGATCTCTGTCTCCTTGCTAAGAGGTAAGAACCCAACCTTTTTTCAGATCTTGTACTCCTCGATCTCTGCTTTTCCGTCTTTTTTCCGAAATAAGAACCAACGTTTTTGTCACATGAAGTGAAAACAAAGAATTGTTAATTTTTTCAGTCACGTTCACATTGAGGTGCATAGGCAGAACTAGGGGGCCGTCTAGGGAGAAGGATGTGACAAAGAATTGTTAATTTCTTGTGTCACGTTCACTTTGAAGTGAATAGGCTGTACGCGGGGAATCTAACTAGGGGAATCTAAATGCAATTATCTTCTCATTAAACGATAGCTATAAAAGATTGGTGCTGTGATTGCATTTGCAGAGGGTTTGGAAGCTATCGTATCCTCTCTTCTCCCTTTCAGTCTCTGCCCTACACTCGCTCACTCATGGCCGCGCCAAACATGAATCGTGATCCGCTATCTGGCACTGGTGAGTATTCATGTTTATTTTATCTGCTTGGTTTGTTTGCTCAGGAAGAATATTAGGTTCTGAAATTTCTTATTTATATGATTTATCTGTTTTTTCCCATTTCCAAGTATCCTGTATCATTCGAGCAGTCTCTAATAATGTTGTAGACTTTTTTCTGAAATTTTGTATGTTCTTGTCATCAAGTTAAATTCAAAAGCCCTGTTTTACCTTTACAAAATCGAAGTATCTTCTTCTTCTGTTTTTTTTGTCCACATAAATGTTTTTGTGCGAAGGTGAGGCGTGAATATTACAAGTCCAACTTACTCGAGTTTTTTCCAGCACATAATAGGAAAATCCATGTCAGTTTTTTGCTAATCCTTTTATTTATAGTTTATTAAGTGGTGACATTTGTTTTGCAACTATATTAATTATTTCGTAATGCAGATGAAGATGATTCTACGATAGGAACACACCTTTCTGAGGTAATAAACTCAAATTTCAAATAAGTGCATTTTTCAATTATTATTTCATTGGTACAATTCTTCTTTCTCTATCCCTTCTATTGCATGTCATGTTTATTACTATAATAGTGTCCGCTCCACATTGTGTATGGGCTGAATTCTTTTATCGATTCTTAGGTTTGTTATTTTGTATGCAAATTAAACTTTTGATGTAAACTTGTCTAACAAATTTCATGGATAACATTAGATTATAGCCTGTTGTTGACTTGAATGGCTTTAGTGTGTTAAGTATGATATTGATATGTAAATGTAAAAAAGAGGGTTGGTTGGTTGGTAATTAGCCATTAGAATTTTTCTACATCTTCACATCAGATATATGGTATAAAATCTATTTCCTATCGCTTGACATTTCAGGAAACCTGTTTTGTCAAAGAGTGAAGATGTTGGATCCTTTGTATGCTCGTGGTTATTTAAAGCATTTTAACATGATCTGTTAACCTCTTGAAGTCATTTTTGTTCAACTTGCCCCTGTGTGTTGTTGTGGATGAATGATGAGATAGAGGAACAACTTATGTCTTCAGTCTAAAGCATTGGTATTTTTGGGATACAATTTTTCTAATGCTGAGCTGTTTGTCTATTTCTGGACCTTTGTGAATCTGTTTGACATATCCTTAAACTTGCTGCAACTGCTTGATGTTTGTTCAGCACAAAAATCTTCCAAAGTATTGATTAGTAATTTTCTGATGAATGTTACTAAGCCTATGTAATTTCACTTTGTGATTATCTTTCAGGAGACGATGTTTTTCAAATCCATCGTAAATGAATTTTCTACCAAGATGAATCTGGAAGTTAGATACCACACTGTTCAGCAGGGAGAACATATGCCTTTTGTATCATCTTTGGTTCTCAATGGAAAATCCTACTCTGGTCTTCCAGCCAAAAGAAAAAGACGGCCGAGCAATTTGCTGCTTGTACTGCCATTCTTTCAAATCTAAGTAGGTGCCCTTTTGTTTATAGTTAATTAAGTGGTGACATTTGTTTTGCAACTATATTAATTATTTCGTAATGCAGATGATTCCACGATAGGAACACACCTTTCTGAGGTAATAAACTCAAATTTCAAATATCGTGCTGCGATCAACAATGTGAAGGACTCACAACATACACATGTGGCTAGCTCGGGACAGGTGTCTGGTAGTGCAACTCCTGTGTCAGTTAGCAATAACGAAACACTTCCTGAGCCCTCCTCTAGAAAGCTTCAACAAGAATACGCGACGTCAAAACAAGAAAAGTGCCCTGAGGAGTCCGAACTTTCAGATCTATCTCAGCAAGCAGGTGAACCACGGCATCTTGATGATGGTTCAAGTTTGAAGAAGCACAAAAAGAACAAGAAAAAGGCTAATAACAAGCCCCGGATGGATTTTCTGTAAGATTCCTTAACATTTGAAATCTTTTGTTTAGTATATTGCACTATCTTTTTTCCCTTTGCTTTATAATTGAAATAATGAATTTTATTTTTGTTTCTTGTTCTTCTGGCTGCCAGTTGGTGCATTTCCACTTGTCCCATTTGAAATATCAAAACTTTGCTAGAATCCAATACTTGTGTCATGTTTAAGGATTTTAAGCCCTCTTTGCGGTGTAGATTCTGTTATTTTCTTTTGCTCAATGAGAAGAAATTAATCCCATATTTTGCAGTATTGATTATGTCTTGAAAGTGTCTTATTCATACTCCCAAGACTTGATTAGAGTGGGAACACGGCCTTTTAAGGTGGCCATATAATTGTTACTGCTTTGTGTAGAAGCATGCCATGTGACTAATTTGCATGTCTTTCTGCTGTGAAAATTTCAGGCTGCCAGTTGCTGCATTTCCTCTCGGCCAAGCCCCTCCTCCTGTTGCGTCGCCATTTTCCTCCTGTAGCATCAACATTTCTTTTGAGCCCTCCTGTTGCATCAACATTTCTTTTAAGCCAACCTAGCTGTTTAGTGACGCAGTAACAATGAAGGAATTTGTATGGTGGGGGGCTCATTTTACTGTTTAGGGAACTCATTAGATGTTACTGTATAATATCAATGCTGAATTTCAGACATATGCCCATCTGTAGTTGTTGTTCAATGCCCATATTATGTTCCTATGTGGTTTTTCCTTCTTTCACTGTCCATGATGCAATCAGCTTAAAGCTGTTTTCAAGGAAAATAATATATCATGGTGTGATGGTACATCCTCTGGTCCTTATTAAAGGATGTCTTCTAGGAGGTATTCTTGATTCTTTTTACCAAGCATTTGCCAGTTTTGAGGAATATTAAATAAATAAATAAATATATATATATATTTATTTATTTATTTATTTCATGTATGTCCATGTTTAATACAGGTAGTGAGAGGGTAAAAATTAATATAATGTTGAAGTTTAGTGTAGCGAATAAAGGTAATATTGAAAATCATTTGATTTTTATGACAGTTTTTATTTGTATGAGAAGTTATTAATATTTGGGAAAAGTAGTAGAAAACTATATATTGTTCGTTTGTCATGTTGGGTAAGGCCAAATTGCATTCTTATTCATATTGGCAGTAGTTGTTTTTCTTGTATATCTGACCTCTTTAATTGCAAGCTGTGGGTACTTCATCATCAGTATGAAATTGGGAACTGGAAAAATAGAAGATAAATCACTTTCTTGTTGATGGCAGTATTTTTTTTTTTCCCCCATAAAAATGATATTTTAATGCTAAAAATATGCCCCGACAGTCATGAAAATAGTGACCTCAAAATATTTTGGGAAAATCCATCTCAGGGCCTAAAGTAGGAAAAAAATGTCAAAAAAGGTCCAAGAAAAGTTCAAATGTCAAAAAAGGCCTCAGGACCTTTTCTGGTATAATTTTATTAAAACGTTAGTTGTTAACGGGGCTGATATAGTTGTTAACGGGTACTGATATAGTTGTTAACGGGTACTAATATAGTTGTTAGGATATTGTTGTTAATGGTACTGATTTAGTTGTTAATGACCTACCCGTTAACAACTATATCAGCCTCATTAACAACTAACGTTTTAATGAAATTATACCAGAAAATGTACTGGGTTTTTTTTTTACATTTGACTTTTTTTTGAGCATTTTTTGACATTTGTTTCCTACTTTGGGCCCTCAGGTAGATTTTCTCAAATATTTTTAAGAATAATATTGATTTTTCTTATAAATTAACTATTTTACTTTTTTAACATTTAATTAAATTTTCTGAATTATATAAATGTTACAACTAAAAAATTATTTTTAAATTATTCATTCATATTATCTGTACAGTATTAACTGGCCGATGGAGTTACGGATGAGGCAAAATGGCATTTAATTAATTAATAAAGGAATTTCCAGAGTCCATACACTTAATAAGACAGTCTCCCAGAGACAAGGGACTGCTAGTTTTCCCAACCTCGTCTTTGATGGAAGTGACAGATGCTAATGCACAATATTTAAGGGAAAATATCACTCAAGTTCTAAAGAAGAGAAAAAATATCAAAAATGTCCCAACCCCAAATCCTCTCGTCAAAAAAGTCCCTATTCATTACTTTAATTCCAATATAAAAAAAAGTCTCGTTGTTAGAATAGTTCTTCATGTTGCAAAAATAGCTTTTCCTCTTGTTAAAATTTTCCTATGAAAAAATTGTTGTCAAAATGGCTTTTCATTTTGTTAAAATAGCTTTTCTTGTTGTCAAAATTTTTTCGTGTTTCTAAAATTCTACACTTCGGAGGAAAAACTCGAACTTTTTTGGATAATATGAAAAGCCATTTTGACAACAATTTTTTCATATAGAAATTTTAACAACAAGAAAAGCTATTTTAACAACATTAAAAGTTATTTTGACAACAAGACTTTTTTTATAGGAGATTTGAGGTTTGCACTTTTTTTTGATATTTTTTCTCTTTCTTGGGAACTGAGTGATATTTTCCCAATATTTAAACACAACCATACATATAATATGTGTTTATTAATTTTAAAAGGAAATTTAAAATTATAATATATAAACTTCAAATTACAATAAAGAAAATTTCTGCTGCACAATCATTGTTGAATTAATTTGATATCAACAGGGAAAAAATTAACCTTACCAAACCTTCAACCTGAACAGCACAACAAATGCCAGTATTGATGCCCTTCCAAAGGCATTAAAACATCCTTGGAATTATTCAGATCTCGTATGGCTTATGGTTATGCATTAAATGAACCAAGGTAGTGGTCAGTACCTCAATATTTAGGCTAATTCAAGTGTTTTTTGAATTTTTGAGTCAATATCAAGCTTGATTTTAGAACACAACAAATTAGGTGCAGATACTATAATTAACACTCATGAGCAACAATTGCTGGTTTAATTTATTAAATAGATTTGTAGATTGATTAAGCATACAAATATCAAGTTACATGCTAATGTCCTTTTAGTTGCCTCAATTTCTATATCAAATACTTCATCGGGTCCTAAATATAAGGCATAAGTTAATTTTTTTTTTAGAGATTAAGGAAAACTAATTAAATACCTTCTGAATATTTATATTTATATTTTTTTTTTCTCTAAACTAATTAGTTTGACTAATAAACTTATATATAATCTAATAATGAACAATATATGATATGATTAAGTAACTTATTTAACTTTCTTCATCTCTAAAAAAAAAAAATCAATTCTATCTTATATTTAGGATCGAAAAAAATATGACATATTGCCCACTCCATACAGTAATTCAGGGATCATAAAACAATTTATATGATCTATCATGAGAACAAGGATTCATAAGAATAATCCATCATAGTAAACTCGTAAATTTTTTATAGACACTCCTTGTTTTTGGTCCCTTGATCGAATTGAAGTAGAAATCAAAGTTAGCTACTCATCTGACAAGGAGGCCATATCTTGCTTCAGGAGAAGACAGATAATTCCAGGAAAGAAAAAAGGGTAATAGTAATATTATCATTTATCATGAAGTATGAAAATGTTGCATTTGATAAGAAACATAAATCTGACATTCTATTCAAGAAAGAATTCTACAATCATCTGGATCATCTTATAACAGGCCATTAAGGATAAGGATCTTATTATTAATCACCAACTACATATTTTATAACAACTTATTTTATGTAGACTGTATTATGCAGAATTAGCAGGGAAAAATGAGTAACCAAGTGTAAGTATACAAAAAAAAAAAAAAAAACAGAGAGAAACTGGGGGAGTGTAATGGCATAATTAAGCAATCTAACACATCTATGCAAACTTAATTTTTTTAAAAAAAAAAATCACCCAAATTAAGAAAAATTGTTTCAAAAAACAAACTCTGTTCTGTCTAAGCAGAAACAGATAAACCATCCCTTCAATATTTCTGTCTATACAAAGTGCTTAAGTATTATGAAAAAACTCAACAAATTTAATTAATTTGTGTACTTCAACTATCCAATCAAATCTAAAACCATATAAATCACTCAAATGAAGAAATGCAGCTTCTACAATTTCAACCAAAAAGAAAATGCAATTCTTATTATACTTATGTCAACGCTTGAGAACCTGCCAACCAACCCATCAACTGATTCTGATATCATTATTCTTTAAAGACTAGTTTTAACTCAAGATTATTTTTTCAGCATTTACAACTCACAACTAGACCCCTAATCGTCACATTCTGTGTATTGTGTGATCTGACGTGTATGAAGTCGTCACATTATTTTATAATTTAAGAGGTTATTAACGTGTTTGGAATTCTGTTTGAGGGATTTGTAGGATGTGAGAAAAGTCTGATTTGGGGTCCCTATAGAGACTACCAAATATGCATTATAAGGGTTTTGAGACACCTTGATAACTTCAACCAACTATGGATGTCTCAGGTTATTAAGTCATAGCTTCATTTATAGAACTAAATGATGGATCTTATGCTCCTCAAACTCAAACTCAATCATTTGATTCCAACTTGTTTAGAGTTACATCACTTCCTACAAGGATCATGCAGTCACACTCCCATCGTTAGAAAATATAAATAAACAAGACCTTTCGAAAAGGAGAAAACCCACCTCTCCATCGATCTTGCCTCGGAACAATGTATACCACAGTCACACTTTGTTAGAAAATATGACATCAAATACTTCTCCATCCCATCCTGCAAGAGTTTCAATATGAGATATGATAAACTTCAGGTTCAATTAGGTGGTTCAATCGAGCAAGATACAATGTGTCAATTTAAGATAGATTGCCCTATAAAAACATGACGCGACAGGTTTGAACCACAAAGACCTCAACAACCTTCTAAAAATAGGGAGCATGGCTTAGTTCAAATAGAAATCATCATCCTTTCGATCAAGTAGACTACGCTATTAAAGGACTATCAAGCGAGATTGCCAGAAACATGAAAGGCAGCACCAAGTTCAGATCTTGTTGCACTTCGACTAAATGCGTTATATGATCAAAAAGTAAATTCTGTAGAGGCATTGGAAAAAATAAAAAAGCCGATTTCAACTGGAAAAGCAGGGCCATGGAACCCTTAGCATTCAACAACAGATTTAAAAACACATGCAAAACAAAACAAAACAAAAAAAAAAAAAAAAAAAAAAAAGAAAGAAAGAAAGAAAGAAGCAGCCTCATTTTGACATCATGAAAGAGCTTTTGGGATAGAATATCCACTTGTCCAAATGAGTCCCAAATTTTGATACTGTTATGGGCCAGTATTATGGGCCTGACAGAACTTGGGCCCTACAAGGACACGTGGCAATAGAATCATTCCAATTCAGGAAGAGTATTAATCATCCCACGATCATGGCAGAAGTCATGGGAAGTGATGCGGATATGATGCACGTCATGAAGGAGCACGATCAGGGAAGTGGCAGAAAGCACAACGTGGAGATTGGAACCCTAGCCGAACAATATAAATAGAAGAGTATACATCAGGTAAAAACAGGCAAGTAAACTCCATTACATACATTCGGTTGATCATTGTGCACTCTCCCACGAAACACAACCCCCATCCCCTTGGCGAAGAGCCTAGATATCCGTACAAGTGATCTCTCCCTTTCACAGTATCTCATCTATAGGTATCTCGGGAGAGTAATTTGATCCCATATCAATACCCTAGCCCATATCGGGCTAGACATTTGTGTTCTTATTACAGAACAGATATCCACTTGATCAAGGAAGCAAATTTTCCTAGATTCCCACGCACTATTTAATCAGTAATGAATGAACAAGTAGAGCATGAATTAAGAGGGTTGATTATGAAATTTCAAAAGTTATTCGCATTAAATATTGTAATTAGTCAAAGAAAGAAAGAAATATATGAGGAAAACTTCTTGCTCTAATATTTGACATATAAAGTAATAATGAAGGTCATTAAACCTAACAATAAGGACATAAGGGAGGATTTGGATATTGTTATTATTTTGTTATAGATACCATCCAACTTGACACCTCAAGGGCACGTATTAGTTACATGATAGGTGTCTGGCAACTGAGACATTTGTCTCACTTTGTTACTTTTACCATTTCTTATGAGAGAACACAAAAGCAAGATCGTCGGGAAGGCACCGGAAGAGTAAAGCTACACTACTAATTGTAGCATCTTTGTCGATTTGTTTTATGTGAACTTTGTATGTTGCCACAACTAGGCCATTCTACATTCAATTTACTATTTCTACACAATTTTGTTGTTTGAGTTTTTCGCTATGGCGAATGCAATGAATTTTGATTTATGCTTTGAGTTATTCGTCACAGCGAAGGGTGCTTTATGCCACAGTGAACATATCAATTTCTACCGTTTAAATTCCCTTATTTATTCTATTGTTAGCCGAGTGTTGGTATTATGTAACTTGACAATTGTATTATGCACGGGTTATATTTGGAAGTATTTTGAACAATTATTTATAAGATCAGATGTTTCTAAAGGAGCCATAGGCTTGAAATTTGAGAATTTTTTATTATAATTATTACTATTAATTATAGGTGTGTGTTTTTTTAACTATGTTATATAATTATTACTATTAATTAGAGGGGTGTGTTTTTTAACTATGTTAGACAGGTACGCAGACCTCTTCTAACATGGTTTTTCATGCAATGTATTGCTTTGGAGACTGTCTAGATGAATCCTTTTATCCATGATAGATCCTCAATGGTATTTTTTTCTATCATAAATTTGTTCGAGAAGTTTTCCTTTCCTAGGCTCGATATGTGTTCGAGATCTCTCCTCCCAACCCCGATCGAGATGCCGCAGATAAAGACAAGAGACCAATGATGGCGGCAAATCAAGCACGTTGAATACTTGACTTCTTCTTCCTCGCCTTCATTGATCGTTGGGTGAGAGGAGATCGATTTGCTTTGACCGAGATTTTTGGAGATAGGCGATGGAAACTAAGATCACTACTAGAAAACAGCTTATTAGCGATAATATTTGCAACGGAAGTTTTTCCGTCGCAAATTTAGGGGTATTTGCGACGGAATTTAAATTCCGTCACAAAATAGTAATGTTTGCGACGGAATTGTATTTCGGTCACAAAACCCCGTTTGAGTTTTGCGACGGAATTACCGTTTGGGTTTTGCGACGGAATTGGATTTCCGTCACAAAACCAAAGGTTTTGCGACATAATTACATTCCGTCGCAAAACCCCGTTTGGGTTTTGCGACGGAATTCAATTCCGTCACAAAATAAAGGGCTTTTCGATGAAATTTCAATTCCGTCGCAAAACCCTTAGTTTTAAATTTCCCAACTTCTTCTTCCTCCTTATTTTCATGAGTTCGTCCCTCCCTTTGCGCTCTCCCTTTTCACTGTTCGTCCTCCACCTCCTATCGCCGTGCCTCCGTTGCCCCCTATTTTTGCCGCCGCCCCTATCGCCACCCCTTCCGGTCTCTCGTCGCCGCTTTTCCGGGTAAGTCTAAAAAATTTTTCCCAACTTTTTTATCATTTATTGTTAGATAGTTGCTTTGTATTTGGACATGTTTGCTGTGGTTTATACACTTGATTGAGATCATTTGGTATAATGCTTTGATTATATATAGTGGAGTTGTTGTTTTTTTGGGTTTAATTTTTACCCTATGCTGTCAAGATATGAATCTTTATGTTTCTTTATTTGGTTATTGTATAAGCACTTTCAAAAATTTTATAATCCCCATTGATTTATGGAATCAATTAATGTGAATGCAATGATGAGGGTGTTCCGGTGTGGAACCAGATGTCCAGCCCAGGGGGCTGGTGGTTTGATTTTGGATTGGGTTGCCCCTGCCGGAGTATCTATGAGTGGAGATATCTCGGCGAGCAAGGAATCACCAAACACAAGGCCTTTCGCCAATAGGGGGAGGGGGTATGTGTTTAGTGGGGGCTGTGATGTGCAATACTGAAAGTTAAGAGCTGAGTTAGAACGTGTGCACCTTGGTGTTACCCCCAGTATTTATAGGGTGTGGCGTGGTATCTTACCGCCTATCTATCATATCCCCGGATTATGGATATGATAGATTACCCCCGATTGCGGGGAACCGGGATACTCGGGATCCTACTACTTTTGGGCCGTCGACCGGGCCGGGCCGAGGTCCGGTATGCCCCTTGCCGGGTCGTGCCCTTATTGGGCCGTGAGTCGATCCGTAATGTTGCCCCCCCTCGGTAGTTCAAGGTTTTGAGCTGCCGGGGTGTTCCTGGTTCTCCGGGCTAGGACGCGCCCTTGCCCCCGGTCCCAGGTACCTTAGCGGACTCGTCCGACGCGTGGGTCCGAGGTGGGTGCCCTGCCGGGATGTTCCGGACCCGAGATTGTTTCTCGAGGGTCGGCGTCGGCGTTGGTGACCCTAGGAGCCCGAGGTGATCTCGCCGGGCTTCGGGGTTGAAAAGCCCTTCGACTTCGCCATCATGGCGCCCTGCCACTTGGCGGCTTTGGAGTGGAGAGGTTTTGCAACCGTCATTCTCTGCCGCCTTTGGTTTCCGTGCGCCATTAATGCGCGTTCTTCTCGGGGTGCGTCTCCTCGTTTTTGCCAGTGAACTTATGGGTTTGCCCTTAATTCTGCTGGCGCCTTTTCGTATCCCCTGTCGTTTAACAGGTTTTTAAACCTGTTTCTCTTCTCTTTCTTCCACTTTCGAACATTTTCTGAAGTTTTTCTCTGCCTTCGACAAGTTTTACAACTTGGGTCTTTTGATTCCGGCGGCTCTCCAAGTACGAGCTTCCTTCCGGCGGTTTCAAGCTTTTTTCCTCCGGTGACTGTCCTCTTCCTCCTTATCCTGGTAAGCCACTTCTCCTGTTGCTGGGTTTTTTTGTTTCTTTTCTTCGTTTGCTCAGTCCTGTCGTGAACCCGACGCGCGTGGTTTTGTAGAGATTTCTGGGTAGGTTTTAGGTTGCTAATTTGGGTTTTGCTTCCTCTGCCTACAAACCTTCTGCCTCCATTGCCAGAGGAGTTATCGTCCTTTTCCTTATTGCCATTTCCTGTCACTTTAGGTTTGCGTCCTTGGGTGACAATGAGTGGGAGTAATCGACCTTCGACTTCGGGTCACTTGACTCTTGAAGAGGTGGAAGCCCTTAGTGCCCGCTTCCCTCGAACTAGCCACTGGTTACTGGGTACTCCTCTGTCCGAGGAGCAAAGGCTGGCCACCTTCCTGGGCGGCGGCTCGGGTGGCACGCGTAGGGGGGCCGTTAAAGGGTCTCGCCCCCCTGTTAGATCTTTTCCAGAGGGTCGGAGAGAGGTCGCGGTCCTGTCGGCCTTACCCGTCAATCCTTATAACCCTCCTGTTCACCCTAGGTCTGCTCATATGCCGGAGGGGTATGCCGGCCCTTGTTGGGATTGCGTAGAGTCAAGTTCTTACTTTGTCGCTAGAGGCGAAGATTTTAGGGCCGACGCAATTTTAGGCTCTTGTCGTCATGAGTCGGCTTTTTCCCGACCGCGGGTTATGGGGGTCGTCATGCATTGTCGCTCGCCCATATCTTCTTTTCGACCGACCGTTTCTTCCGTGATGTATCCTCGCATCTACTTCTATTTTTGCTTTTATAGGTAAATGAAAAGGTCGCTTTCGCCAAGTGATGCCCCCTCGGGCGCTGGGAGGTCGGATTCCCCCGCCTCTCCTCAAGCTCTTGCGGGACCACTTCATTGGGTGACCTAGGACGTGTGGACGACCTATTCGCGATCACCGTTCGGGCCCTCCGCCGAGATGAAGCTCTCGGCTATGCAAGGTTACTTTTGCCCCCGGGGAGGATGAGCCCGTACGTGCCGAGGGTTAGAGATTTCACCAACTTCTTTTTCTTCTATAAGGCCTATATGACCCGGCTCGGTGTTTGCTTTCCGTTCACCGAGTTTCAAATGTCCTGCCTTAGCCATCTCCATCTGGCCGCTTCTCAACTCCACCCCAACGGGTGGGCTTACATAGTTGCTTTCGAGCGGCTATGTCAGTCCTTCTCGGTACCTATTCCTTGTACCGCCACCTTATTCTTTTTCTTCTTCGGCCCTTTCACTCCTCGCTCTGGTAAGGAGGACGAGAAATTAAAGGGGCTCACCTCTCTCCGGGTGACCCCGACCGAAAACTGCTGACCGCCTTTTCGGACTCCTTCAAATACTTTAAGAATGGTTTCTTTAAAGTGGTGGCGAAACCCGGCCAGCAGCCTTGGTTCTTGAAGGGGGCCGAGGCCCGTGATGTGGAGTGGAGATTTCCCCTCTCTTGGACTTTTGATCATCATAGGCTCGCTTAGCCTCGTACCAAGTGATGTCCGACGACCTTCCCGCCGGCGAGGTCATATTCGTTGACCGCCCGGTTTCGTATGTGAAAACATATGGTGCCGGGAGCGCGGCCTTCTTCATCACCGGTCCGGATCGGAGCGGGATACGTAATTTGTATGCGGCTTGTAGTTATTGTTACTTGCGTTTGTTTTCGTTGATTTTGTTGCCTCACTAACTTCCTTACTTTCCTTTGTGTTTTGTAGGCGAGGCGATGAGGGAGCTTCCGCGGTACTTGTCGGTCGTGACTCGATCCGGAGGCTCCTCCGAAGAGGAATCCTCGGAAGCGTCCTTCTTCGAGCCCCGGAGAGTGCAGCCCGCCAGTGTCGCACAAGACCGGGTTGCTAAGAAGGCCAAAGTCGCGTCTCCTATCTAGACGCCTTCGTCACCCGGAGGTGAGGCTGTCCGGACGTCAGCTGCTTCTCCTTCCAAGGGTAAGGAGGTTTCCGAGGGGCCGTCATCTCCTGTCGCCTCTCCGTTTGCTCCCAAGATCATCCGGGGTCTCGCTTGGGAGAAAGGCCCTTTGGCTGAGGAGCTCGAAGTTGCCTTCCCCGCCGCCTCGCCAATTTACAAACGCCCTGCCACTGGCCGACATTGATGAGGCCGTGGTTCACGATATCCAGGCTCGCCTCTGCCAGGGTGTTGGTTTGGCCCAGGCGTATCTGCACCTTAAGGGCAAGTATGTGAAAAAGTTCGCCGAGGCTCGCCAGCTGAGGAAGGAAAAAGACGCGGCGGAGGCATCCAAGGCTAAGGCTGAAGAAGACGCCGAGGTCGCGAGGGCGAGCGCCGGGAAGGCGTCCGAGGAGCTTATTCTTTGCAAGGAAGCTGTAGAGAAGGCTACCTCGGACTTGGCCGCTCTTCGGAAAGCCCATTCGGCAGGGCTGGATTCCCTCAAGACCGTTCAGAGCCAGCGGGCGGACCTATGTTCTGAACTTGAACATGTCAATGCGGCACTTGTGGAAGAGAAGCGATCCCGGATCGAATGCCAGGACATATGCAATTGGGCCGCTTCTGACTGCTTCGACATGGCCTTGGCCCAGATCCGTCACCTTAACCCCGGGTAGAGCTTAGGACGGACGACTATCATTACCAGGCCTATGTGAAGGATGGCGTCTTCTACCCTGCCCCTGCGTTGCCCGAGGATGACTCTGACTCCTTTACTGGGGAAGAGCTGGATGGGGAAGGGGAAGGTCTGGGTGCCGACGGGGGTGATGGTGGAGAGGGAGCTCCAAATGTGCTCCGGCGTTGAGGCGGCTGTTCGGAGGCCGTGGCTTCGAGAGGATGACCCCCGCATAATTTATTTTAGCTTTGTATTTTGAACCGGTGGCTTGTACCGGGTTCCTTTTTGTAACTTTGTAGGTTTGAACCGGTGGCTTGTCTGGGTTCCTTTGTGTAACCTTGTAATAGTTATAAAACTTGATTTCAACCAATCGGTTGTCTTGTCAACTGTTAGTTAACATTCTTTATTTTTTATGGTCGGGCCGGGGCCTTTATATGCGCGATATCGCTAAGTGTTTCTTCCGATAGGTTGACTTCGGGAAAAGGGGGTAGGGGAGTAACCCGAGCTACCGAGATCTAGATATGGCTGTCCGGGGTTGTTTTATCCGAGAATAGGGGCAAAATGTCGGATGCACAATCGCGGTGTCCGAACGCGGTTTGTACATGTCGGCCGATCGGGGCTCGCGTGACAATTCACCTCCCTATTTAGGAGCATTTTTCGATGCATCTTTTTTTTTTTTTAAAAAAAAAAAGAGATGGTGTTTTTACCGTCTCGCGAACCGGGGCGTGGTAGCCCGGGTGTAGTACCGCGAATTGGGCTGTCAGTAATGCCACAGATCGGGCTATACGCAACCTGGGTGTGTAACCCGTGTAATCCTTCTTTTGGTATTTTTGCTTGACCGGGGCTGCTTGTGCCTCGGCGATACCTTATTTAACCAATCCGTAATGCATAATTGGTGTCTCCGTTGGGAGTCTTTAAATAAGAACGAATGAAAGAAACAATGAGTCTTGTCTTTTTCAAATAAATATAAAAAATGGAATTGAAAATACTAAATTAATTGAAAAATTGCAACATAAATACGCCCATCGGTTCTATCTTGGTAGGCAGACCGAGGTCTAGCTGTAGTAGATTCTCAGTTTGTCGGCGTTCCAGGTCCTTTTGACCGGCTTTCTGCTCAGGGTCTCCAGGATGTAGGCGCCCTTTTCCAGTTTTTCCTTTACGCGGTAGGGGCCTCCCGGTTGCCGCTAGCTTGCCATCTTTGGCGTTCTTATTTCCGATGTCGGCGCGTCGGAGCACGAGGTTGCCCCGGTTGAAGGAGCGAGGGTTCAACTTTCGGTTGTACTTCGCTGCGATCAGTTGCTTTGCAGTGAGGTCTCGGCGGTGCGCCGGGATCCGTGCCTCGTCAATGAGGTCTAATTCGTCATCAAGGCGTCACCTTTGGCTCTTCTCCTTCCCCGCTAGCTTTCATTTTCCTCCACGTCGGTTGGCCTAGCTTGACCGGGATCATCGCCTCGCATCCATATGTCAAACGGAATGGGGTTTCTGCGTGGAGGTTTGGACGCTCGTCCCGTACCCCCGGGACGCCGTAGAGTTGCTCGACCCGGGAAGAGTCGGCGTCCTCCATGCGTCTTCTTAACCCGTCGACGATGACCTTGTTGGCGGCCTCGGCCTGCCCATTGGATTGGGGGTGTTCGACCGATGCAAAGTGATGCATGATGTCGAGGTCCGACATCATGCTTTGAAATCCTTTGTCAATGAACTGCGTTCCGTTGTCCGTAATTATCTCGGCCGGTATTCCGAACCGAGAGAGGATGCTTTGCTGAAAGAATCATTGAATGCGGGCCGAGGTGATTGTGGTTAATGGCTCGGCTTCTATCCATTTGGTGAAGTAGTCGACCGCGACTATGAGGTACCTTAGCTGTCCTGGGGCTGTTTTGAATGGCCCGAGAAGGTCCATCCCCCATTTGTAGAACGGCCAGGGAGCCGTAATGCTTTTTAGTTCTGTCGGGGAGCGCCAAAGGATGTTGGCATGTTTCTGACAACTGTCGCACCTTCGTACCGTTTCCATGGAGTCCGCCATCGTTGGCCGGAAGTATCCGGCTCCGAGTGATTTCCGAGCTAGGGATTTTCCTCCCATATCTTGACCGTTAATGCCTTCATGTATTTCGGCGAGAACGTGCACGGCCTCGGTTGCATTCAAGCATCTCATCATGGGGAGTGTAATCCTTTCCTGTACAACTGATCATCTACCATCGTGTACATGGCGGCCTGCCGATCAACTTTCGAGCTTCCGTTGTGTCGGTGGGTATGATTCCTCTTTCTAGGTAGTCCTCGATCGGTTTTCTCCAATCCGAGGCTGATGATATGGACATGACACAACTTGGTTCATCCAGGTTTTGTTGGACGACGGTCCGGTAATTTCCCGGACCTTTGGTGCTAGCCAGTTTTGACAATATGTCGGCCCTAGTGTTTTCCTCCCGCGGGATATGAGTGACTGTCACCTCTTCGAACTCGGCCATCATGTCTCTGGCTTTGTTCAAGTATTTTGCCAATAACGGGCCTTTGGTTTGATAGGAGCCTTGTATCCCGAGCCGCTACGAGCCGGGAGTCGGTCGGGATTTTGACTCTGCGCCCCCGCTCCTTTGCTTGTTCGAGACCGGCGCATCTTGCCTCGTATTCCGCCCGGTTGTTGGATGTCGGAAATTTGAGGTGGAGGGAGTGTTCGACGGCGACTCCGTCGGATTTTCAACTATTATTCCAGCCCCACTCCCTTTTGTATTTGAGGATCCGTCGACGTATACCGTCCATTCTTTAAGACCGACGTCCCTTCCCTCGTGGGTTGGGGTAAGCTCCCTTATGAAGTCGGCCAAGGCTTGCGACTTTATCGCGTGCCGGGCTTCGTAGGAAATGTCGAATTTTGATAATTCAATGGCCCAGCTGGTCATTCGCCCGGCCAGGTCTGGTTTGTGTAGAACCTGCCGGATTGGTTGGCTGGTTCGTACCACCACTTTGTGCCCCTGGAACTATGGGCGTAGGCGTCTTGCCGCCGTTAGCAGGGCGAACGCTACCTTCTCCAACTTCGATATCCGAGTTCCGAGGTCTGAAGTGCCTTGCTAACAAAGTAAATTGGTATCGGCCGGATTGGGTTTCTCGAACCGGGCGGCGCTTATGGCTTCTTGGCCGACGGATAAATACGGAAACCGTCTCGCCCGAGTCGGGCCTGGATAGGACCGGCGGGGTAGCCGAGCATTGTTTGATTTTTGCAAATGCGGACTCACATTCGGAGTTCCATCCGCCTCTCGTCTCCTTCTTTAGCGGTTTGAAGAAGGGAAGGGCATTTTCGGCCGACACAGGGTAAGAATCTTGTCATAGCCGCCAACCTCCCTGGTCCACCTTTGTACCTCCTTTTTGTTGGTTGGTGCTCTCATATCCAAGACCGCCTTACACTTATCGGGGTTTGCTTCAATTCCTCGGTGTGTGAACATAAACTCGAGGAACTTTCTGTAGGGACTCCAAATGCACATTTTGCCGATTCAGCTTTATTCGGTGCTTTCGTAACTTTTCGAACGTCTGTCCGAGGTCTTGGATGTGGTCTCCCGGCTTCACTGACTTGACGATCATGTCATCAATGTATACTTCTACATTTCGGCCGAGCTGGTCTTCGAAGACTTTGTTCATCATTCGTTGATAGGTGGCCGGCGTTTTTCAATCCGAACGGCATGACATTATAGCGATAATTGGCCTTGTCGGTTATGAAGGCCGTCCATTCTGATCTTCCGGGTGCATCGCTATTTGATTGTATCCGGAGTAAGCATCCATAAATGATAATAGTTGAAATCCGGATGAGTTGTCGACCAATTGGTCGATGCTCGATCGGTACGAGTCTTTAGGGGCGGACTCTGTTTAAGTTGGTGTAATCTATACACACCCTCCAACTCCCGTTAGGGCTTTAGGACCATGACCGTATTGGATAACCATGTGGTGTATTGTATTTCCTGGATGAATCCGGCCTCTAGTAGTTCCTTCACATGCTTTTCTAAGGCGATCTGACTGTCGGTCCCCTGTTTTCGTCTCTTCTGCGATACCGGGGTAGATCCCGGTTTGATTGCCAACCTGTGGCTGCAGAAGTTGGGGTCTATTCCGAGTACCTCCGAGGCCCTCCATGCAAAAATATCTCGGTTTGCTTTTAGGAAATTGCTTAATTCCTTTTTGAGCTCTAGGGTCATTGCGCCTCCTATCTTCGTTACACAGGGGCGGATCTTCCCCCGGACTAAATCTTCCAACTCTCCCTCTGGCTCGGGTCTTGGGTTTTCGGGCTCCTCATCTCTTAAGTCCAATTCCACCACACTGACGGGTCGGCTCTGCTGCTTGCATTTTTCACCGACCGAGCTTCCCGTGGCGTTTTGATCCTAAGATGATGACGCCTTCCCGGTCCCGTTCTCTCGAATGGTTTCATAATAACATTGTCGAGATTCCTTCTGGTCCTCGGTTATGGTGATAACCGTATTTTTGGAGCTGACCATTTTTAACTTCTGGTGCTTGGTGGATGCAACCATATCCTAGCTGTGGATGGTTGGTCTGCCCAAAATCATATTATACGGGGAGGGGAAGTCGGCCACGATGAATCTTATCCTCTCGGCTTTGAAGGATTTTTTAGTTCCCAAGGTTAGCTTTAGGTCGATGTACCCCTTCGGCTTGGATTGTTCGCCGTTAAAGCCTACGAGTGTTGTCTTGCATGGACGCAGGTCTTCTTTATCCAAGTTCATCCTCTTAAAGGCGTTCCACATGATGATATCTGCTGAACTGCCGGGATCAACGAAACTCCTTTCCACAAGCGGTTTACCGGGATCCGGTAATTACCAATCCGTCTTGGTGTCCCGGTACGACGTCTTTTAGGTCTTCGGTGGTGAACCGTAATCTTTGGAGGCGTCGGTCGGTCATGGTTGTCTTTGAACTTGGGGGGCTCTTGCGACGGTACCTCCCTCAAGTATTTTCTTCTTTGACTTGAGGTGTCTCCTCCTCCGCCCATGCCTCCACTGATTACGTTACACCTGTGGTTCATGTCTATCTCCGGAAACTGCTCGTCGTCGGAGGATGATTGTCGTCTTATTCCATCGACTTTCCGATCGAGTGGGGCGGACTCGGGCTTCGGCCTTGTTTCCTTTTGTTGTTCTTCCGACCCTGTGTTTTTATCGAGTGCGCGCAATTTACCCTCTCGGATGTACCTTTCAATTGCGTCCCCGAGTTCGAAGCATTGGTCCGTGGTGTGCCCCGGTCCGTCGTGGAAATCACAGAACTTTGACTGATCCGTGGTGGGTCGGAAACGTGGGGGCCTGTGTCGGTCTACCTTTCTCATCTTTGTGGAGGCCACTTCTTTCCATAACTGGCCCCACGAAACATTGAGCGGGGTGTACCTCCCATACCTCGGCCTCCTCTCTGACTTGTCGGGTTTTGTTTTGCTGTCTCGATTCTGACCACGGGGGTCCTCTTTACGACCACTCGGTTGATTCTTGACCGGGGTGGTGTGCTTCACTTTCATCGCCATTAGTATTGGCGATCTCCATCTGTTCTACTTCTAGATATTGCTTCGCATGGGTGTTGAACTCAGTGAGAGTGTATACCGGTTCTTGAAGATGGAGTTTGCCCCGGGAAAGAGGGTTCCAAGCCATCCACGAGACAATGCACATGAACGCTTTCCGGGAGGGACCTTACCTCGGAGGGCTACCACCTTAAATCATCCGGGTATTTTTGTAGCGTTTCCCCTCCGTTGCTTTATCTTACTTAGGGTATACTTGAGATTTAGGTTGTTTCCCATTAGTTGCGAAATTCAGTTCGAATTTGCGCCCGAGGTCTTGAAAGTCGTGGATGGATCTTTTCGGCGGTGTGTGTAGCCAAATTTGAGCCGGACCGATCAATGTGGCCGCGAAGAGCCGACTAATGACCGGGCCTTTGATTTGCCTTACGAACATGAGTAGCTCGAAGGCGTCGAGATGGGCCCTCGGGTCGGACACGCCATCATACTTCGGTAAAGAGGCCACTCAAATTTGCTAGGGTATGGAGCATTCTCGATTTCTTCCGAGAAAGGGCTCACTGTTGGGCCCGCTATATATTTCACGTGATATTCCGGGGCGAGCCCTTTGGCCGGGCGGCCTCTCTCTGTCTCGATCTTCGTCATCCGAGGTCTTCCCTAGAAAACGTTTCTTCCGAGCCGACAAGAGGTCTCGGGTCTCCTCATGCTCGAGTCCGTTTCCGAAGAGGTCGTTTTCTCGCATACGGTCATGCCTTGAGCTTCGGCGGCCGAGGGCTTCCGTGTTTCCGGGATATCCTTACTTTCTTTCTCTGCGTATCCCGATCTTGCTCGTGTTCCGACGCTTTAGCTTGCGGTGGTCTTCCATGATCTCGTTGCATTACTCTCGAAGTCTTCTTGACGCCGGAGGTCATGTCGCTTCTCCATGTTCTCTATCCTCCTCGGAATTGATTGCTTGTGTATTCGGAGGAGGATGAGGTCTGGTTCGGTATGTCGTTGCACTTAGCTCCCGGGCCGGGGAGACGAGGCTGTCTCGACACACTTTGTTCCCATCCTTGCTATCATTGTTATTGGGGATATCCTCGAGTAGGGAGGTTGAGTTTGTTCTTTGCCGACTGTCTCGGCTGCGCATGCGATGGACTCTCCGGTGAGGGTTCCGACTGCTTTCTTCTAGTAGTAGCCATTGTTGGTCACGGGGATCGAAATTTACGGTCCCCACGGTCGGCGCCAATGTTCGGTGTGGAACCGGATGTCCACCCGGGGGTGGTGGTTTGATTTTGGATTGGGTTGCCCCTATAGGAGTATCTATGAGTGGAGATATCCCGTGAGCAAGGAATCACCAAACACAAGGCCTTTCGCCAATAGGGGAGGGGGTATGTGTTTAGTGGGGGCCGTGATGTGCAATGCGAAAGTAAAGAGGGGGAGTTAGAACGTGTGCACCTTGGTGTTACCCCTGGTATTTATAGGGTGTGGCGTGGTATCTTGATCGCCTATCTATCATATCCCGGATTATGGATATGATAGATTACCCCTAATTGCGGGGGGAAACCGGATACTCGGGATCCTACTACTTCATTGGGCCGATCATTGGGGTAGAGGTCCGGGTATGCCCTTGCTGGGTCGTGCCCTTATTGGGCCGTGAGTCAGATCCGTAACAGAGGGGTATGTAAGAATCTAAAGCAATATATGGTATAAAGATTTTATTTTGGCCGAAAGTCCTAAAACGTGACTGGATAATAAAATGTAATAAGATAAATTATTAAATGGCTAGTGTGGGAAGAGTGTTACAGAATTTTCTTTCAATTTGCCTTTGATTCGTAGTATAATTATTTTTTTCGAATAATACAAATGGTTTTTTATAAGTTTTAATTTTGATGAGTTTATAATTTATACAAATTATAAGAGTATAAATATTATAATTTCATTAAAATATTTAATGAAGAGTTAGGAAAAATTAGACATAATGATAATTTTTTGGGATTCCTATTTGCATATATGGACAAAATAGGAAGCATCATAACCTACGCAATCCATTTCTACACAAACAGTCGGATCATTGGCATTGTGCATGCGTTTGTCGTAAAAGGCAAACCATTTGAATGCCTTGGATCTTTAGAGATCTTTATATCTTTTTTTTAGTTGGCATTTTTTTTAAAAAAATAGCCATGGAAGTTATTGAATGATATTTTTTTGGGGTTAGTAACCATATTTGATCCATTAAATTTATTTTCAATTTGGTTTCTGTGGTTTAAAACAAAAGACCGAACCATCCTGGATATTAAATGTAATAAGATAAATTATTCTATTCTATCATGGCCGGGTAAATTAATGTAAGGGTTTTGGTGATAAAATAACCTTCAACTTTTATTAAAAAAAAAATGCTATTTTGGTGATAAATTATTCTATTTTAAACTATTGTTGAAATAAAAGTAATCATAAACTTTTAAAATCGGAGTAAAATTGTTTGCATGTAGACATGAATGATCAGGGGGCATGTAAGAATCTAAAGCAATTTTTATATAGTATTATCTATATTTTATTAAATTAGCACAAAAATAAAAATTCATTTTCATATTTTTTTATGCAATTTTTTTTAATTTTTTTTTTTTTAAAAAATGATTAACTTTGCGACAGATTTGGTTTCCGTAGCAAATCTCGGGGATTTGCGACGGATTTTCTTTCCATCGCAAATCCCGAATGTGTGACGAAAATTTGATTTTTTGTTGCAATTGCGACGAGGGTTTTTGCGACGGATTTTTTCCGTCTCAAAAACTGACTTTTTTTGTAGTGGATTCAGATGAGAAGGTTTGAGGGCTACGATTGGGGTTTAAAGGCAAAAGTGAGGGTGGATGTTGCGATTACTTTGACTGCGAGAACATAATGTCGACAAAGAAGACCTAAGATGGCAAGCCATGACCTCTGCGAACTCTACCTCTCCGACGTGCGAAGGTGATGCCGTGATGGTTTGCAAATCTGAGAATCACCCCTGTAGATCTTCACCGTAATTTGTTTTTTTTTTAAAAAAAATTAAGGGCATTTTGGTATTTCCATGAAAAGAGTGTGAGACCTACCACAAAAAGTGACGGTGTTAAGTTAGATTTAACGGTGATATTATTTTTACACCCATTTTGAGAGTTCATGTGTACTTTTACACCTCCGAAAAGCATTTGGTGTTGGATGCCTTTGAGTAAAAGCCCATGTGCATTTTTTACCTTAACCCTAAATTCATTTATTGCTTGTTTTCTTACTTTTCTTGTTAAACATGTCCCTTATAATTAAGAAACTATAATTTAT
The DNA here is from genome assembly GCA_019022615.1 of Acacia melanoxylon. Classification (NCBI taxonomy): domain Eukaryota; kingdom Viridiplantae; phylum Streptophyta; class Magnoliopsida; order Fabales; family Fabaceae; genus Acacia; species Acacia melanoxylon. The sequence continues at coordinate 7,793,428 of JAFJYJ010000020.1, read as the reverse complement.
ACTCAAATTATAAGCAAATTCAAAACTGGAAGAAAAGATCCGTTAGACCCAATATTCCTTTTGAAAAAAAAATGGCTTACGATCGCAATGCTTTGAATGAATATATACAGCAAGAAAGAATATCCGTTAGACCCAAAACTAACATTGATAAAACAACATTTAAATAAAATCAAAACTTTTCCATTTAAACAGAGCCCACAAACACAACCAAAACTTATTAAGTAAACTAATAAAAAAAACATATTATATCTGCAACAGGAAAATATATACAGCAAAAAAGAATATCCAGTATCATCCACTTTGAATATTATCAAGTTAGATTATAAAAAAAAATCATGAATGTAAAAACTAAATGTTGAATATTAAGGAAATTGTGGGTGTTTGATAAAAGATTGTTATTTACTCATCAATCTTTGATCTACCCACAGGCCACAGACCCTTGTTCTAGTTCTCTAAGATTTTTTTCCTCCAACTCCTGTGATTTTCCCACGCTACTGGAGGAGGAAGAACACTGTGTGAAAGGATGCTGTGTGTGGAGAAATGAGGTGGAAAATGAGAAATAAATGCCATTTGCACTGATCTCTGAGATTGCGTGAGAAATTTGACGGATCAGATGAAATATTCAAAATGACGTCGTTTAGATTAGTTGCCTCTTATCAGTGTTGAGTTAATTGTTTGAATAAATGGTTCAGATTTACTTTTCTTACCAAACTACGTCGTTGTAACAAAAGACAAAGGCAGTGGAGACAAGCGAGATCCAAAAAAGAAGGGAGCATTAGAGAGGCCTCGAGAAGCAAAAAAAAAAAAAATTGAAGAAAGGAGTGGAGTAGGGATCCGTGAACATGTGATAAATCCTAATTTTCATATATTTTGTCTTGCCTTATTTATTTATTTTGGAGACTATTTTAGGCTAATGTGAAATTATTAGATAATATTTGGATTGTTGGCCAATTATAGAAAATAATATAAATCGAATTAATTATGAGATTATTAGGCTTAAATTATTAATATTCTAATTGTTATATTGTGATTGAATAATATTTCTAAATATATGATAGATCACGATTTTATTTAATTCTAGTAGGATAAGGAAAAACATATTAAAAGATCCTATGATCTGAAAATTAACTTTGACGCTAAAAGAAGATCTAATAATAGAATTTTATTAGATTTAGTAAATTTTAATGAGATCAAGTTGGTACACAAAACTCTCATCTCTTTTCATAAAATTAACCGCCAACATCAAGAGGACGCTCTCATGGAGAGCTGAAACTCTTCTCTATCTTTTCTGGCCGACAAACTCTCACGCGCATCAACTCATTCCATCGGCAAGGAATTGTTGCTCTTCTCCACTCACGCACACAGCCACATACATTCATTGTTCAACCCTTCCCCGTTCTTGAATTTCCCCACAGCCCCACAGGGCCCACTCACATCAACACCATCATCCAATTCCTTTTTCGCCATTCACCCATCAATTCATCGTCATTCAACCATGTTCATGCTGGGTTGCTTGGAGTTTGGAGGAGAACGTAAATTCATGGCAGCTTGAGGTACTTGGGAGACAATTTGGGAGGAACATGGAGAAAGCTAGAGTCTAGAACTTATATTTGAAGACGATAAGGGAGAATCTTTCCTTTTTATATGTTTATTTCAAGACTTAGAAATTATTTAGTTTTAGATAATTTTGAGTTGTTTTATTAAACAATCTAGTTTTAGATTGTAACATATTATTTATTTTGAATTAAATTGATAATTTGGATTCAAATTGTGCTAAAATATTTGCTGGGATTTTTGTTTGCAAACCTTTGATTGTCAATTATATTATTAATTGAGTTTTCATTATTAATTTAATTGTCAATTTAGGTTTATCCTCTTAGTTGTTTAATTAGGTTGGTTAATTGTCTAGTTGTTTAATTAGACAATTATAAGCATGATTCCCAAAACAATCTTGAAACTATTTTAACTAATTTTAATGGACTTAATTAAATGAACGCTTATTCAATTATGAATTTTCTAGTGGATTAGGTGTTATCGAACATTAGGGTTTCCCTGCTTTCAATTAGGTAATTAAATTCATTAATTCTAATATTTCATTAATCCCCTTTAGTCTAACTAATTAATTTGGACTAAGAAAGTTAATTTCATATGAGTCATGAGTTGTTCCCTTCAATCGCATCTTAAGTAAACATTTTTTGTTTTTTCTTATTTGATTTTCTTAATAGTTAGTTAACTTCTTTGCTTAGAATTTTAATTATCTTTTCATAAAAACCCCCCAAAAATTGCATTTGCATCTAAATTAGTTCCATTCTCATATAGGTGTCAAAGTCATTTGCAGTAGTGCATTTAGTTAGTTATTTGCGTTAGGTAGTAGTGTCTTGCATTCTAGTTTAGGTTCATTTCATTGCATTTTTTATCACTCAAATTCAACTAAAAGAAAAACTCAGATTGCTTCTTGAGAGAATGACCTAGGTTGCCACTATATTACATTATTAGTTGGTCCTAGTTTAATTGATTGCTATAGTGACAAAAGCAAAGCATCAACATGCACGGAGCAGATGGCTTATTGATAATTGAATATTTTATACACTTCTTTTTATCTCTTAATTAATAATTTAGGACTTTTTAGTTAATAAATAATGGCTTTTATACTTATTTGGGCTTTAGGCTTTGATTATATTTTAGCCATTTTTATTAATAAAATTCCGCTTTTACATTGCTTCACTAATCTTACCATAACTCTTGAACCAGACATCGGATTTGCCTCATTTTTGTTTCATATTTCAGATGATTCAGAGAGCTACAATTGTTATGAAGACATGAAGGGAAAATTCGGACAAGAAGACAGTCGATTTTGAAGCCAAAGTCAGATGTTTTATTTGGGCTCGAATTTGTGACTAAAGCCCATTCTCGTATTATTTTCTTTTTTGGGCCTGGATTATTGATTGGCCCCATTTCGTTTTTCATCCTAGGTTAAGTAAGGCGCGTGACCACAAACATTCCATTCACGTTTTTATTCTCGTTTTGTGGATCAAAGTAGAGGTTTTTCGATTCTCCGAAATGTTCTTCGTGTTCTTCGCGTTCTTCGTCTTTCTTCGATTTTCCCAAACATGTTCGGCTAAACCTTCGTGGTTAACCCAACGTTGAAGATTCCATGATTCGTCCGAGAACTCGTACTTAATCGGTAACTTTACTCGTTTCTCGTTTTCATCTTATCGGATCCGATTTACGAAATAGTTCGAATATTAGATTTAATATTCGGTTTGGTTCATCCCAAGGACTGAGTTCGAACTAGGTTAGAGTGTTGCTTTGTGTGATTGCACGGTGAGACGCCACTTTTCGGACAGATTCTAGACGATCGTCTAGTTGAGGGATTTACGACGAACGCAGAGATTTCGGTTCGTCCGGGGCCAAAACGCGAGTTCGTTTATATTTCGTTCAATGAAGGAAGTTTCGGAATCTAAACGTTGGGTTGATCGTTTTAATCTTTGCAATATCGTTTTTATCTGTTTCGCATATTTCGATCTGTTTCGGTTTAATTTTGTTTTAATCGTTCCAAATCAAAAACCCCCAATTTTATTGTTGTTCTGTTTCTTTGTTCACGATTTAAACCCACCGCAAATTCCTTGAGAGAAAACGACCTGTTACATTATACTTTGCAAATCCTTTCTAATCCGGTTATTTTGTGAGATGACGGCAAATCTCTGTCACTTATTTGGTGCAAAAATGGCTTGGAGCCAAACATAAGCCACATAGGAGATGGCTTGGGGATGAGTTTATATATATATATATATATATATTGATATTGATTTTTGAGTCCCTCGTGACTCATCCTATGTGGCTCTAAGAGCTGCTTATTTGGCCCCTTATCAATACTTCATCAGCAAAAAGTCAAGCTTCTCACTCCTCTCTCTCCTCTCCTCTTCTTTTGGTGTACCGTACGTAGGCTTTCTTCTTCCTCTCCCTTTGGTTTTTCCTCTTCTGAACCAAACTCTTCCGGCGTGTTTCTTCATTTGAAGACGAAGGTGGGAAGAGAGGCAATGACGATGGGGTCGAGGCCAGTGTTGTTAGGAAGAGAGGTAACACTGCAAAACAGTTTGGTTCTTAAGGCTCTGCTTTCTGCTTGGTATTGTCGCATTTTCATTATGCAATGAAGTCTGCTTCTTATTTTTGTCACAAGAATAGTGTTATGTTATATCCTGAATTATTCATATGGTATAGAATGCATTTGCATACAAAGTTTCACTTGCATCATTTCTAAACAGAGTCTGAAAGTTTCACTTACCCTTGGGATCAAAAGGTTAATGCAGAAAAAGTTGCTGTATCCGGAAAAAAGAGGACCCAAAAGCTTTATAGGAGGCATTCAGGACAAGCTGGTGGTATGAAAGTAGAGACATTTGCCCAACTGCAGGCGAGAATTCCAGAAAGAATTATTGAACACGCAGTTCGCGGCATGCTTCCAAAGGGGAGAGTAGGTTCAATTGATTTATACCGCACTTTTCTTTTGCTGAATACATGCTAACTTGTTTGAAGAATGTGCAATTAACCTGGTTCGTTGATACTTCTTTGAAATGGTACTTCGTAGGAAATAGATCTGTATAAATTTGATTATTATTTTTCGTAACTTATTTGAGTTCATCAGCCACAACCAATGAAAAAATATAGTGGGAAGGCTGAACTGCTTGACCCGCGGTATGTAAAACATCTCAGAAAGCTAATTGGGCTTCTTATCCTCATGTTTGGTCAAATTGTGATGAACTAGTTGATGACAATTGAGGGCCTTGCAATTGAACTGATATTTATTTTGCAGTTCATATGATTTTGATATAACTCTTACGTGTGGAGCCATTTAGTTCAAAACTACTTGGTGACGTGATTCAAATGTTTTTCTATTTTGATGTTATTATGACAGGTTGAAATATGTTGACTCTTGACTTTTGACCCTACCATTTTTCATTTTTTGACTGAAACTCTATATTCATATAGACATGCATATGCTTGTCTATGCATATATACATATATAATTTATATGGTTTAATGCATGTATGTATTAAGTATATTTGAGGTTGGCCTTCCCAGAATCATACCTCCATCATATCTTTTATTGACCTGTGCTGTGTCTGATTTTACACATTCTTAGAAGAAAATACTTTTTTTTGGAAAATAAAAAAGGTGGCAATGGCCTCCTTACTTTTGAGCTCCACACCACAGCACAGATCCTCACCCCTTGGACGATCCATGCTCCTGTGATTTTGCTTTTAAGTCAATATTGCATGCTCTGCTGTAATGGCATCTTTCAGTTGAATTTACAATGATCAAGGGTTGGTATATGCAGCTTGGCAGACAACTGTTCAACCACCTGAAGGTTTATAAGGGCCCCGATCATCCTCATCAGGCCCAAAAGCCCATTAAGTTACCAATAAGGGACAAAAGAATACAATTGCTGAGATAGGTGTTCTTGTGAACAGAATATGGGATATGGCAGACTTGGTAATTGCCTTATGGTTTCAAATGCTATTGAGCTCCTTAGGTCCTACCCTGCTTTGATGTCTGCATTGCCTGTAGAAGCATAGGCGGATGCAAGTGTTAGAGAAGGGGGGGCAAGTGCCCCCCTTAAATTATGATGTTTTTTTTTTAAAAAAATAAGGGAATTAAAATTATGATGTATTTGATGGCATTGATAATAAGATAATTATGATGGAATTTCAAAAAATAAGGCCTAGAAGGATGACATTGTAATTATTTTTATTGTAATATACTTTTGTTATTAAAATATATATACTTGAACTTATTGAGTCCCACCCTTCATAAGTAATTTATGTAATCGCATTTCTAACAAAGACTTAACCTTGCTTTTCTCTAAATGATAGGTTTGTAAAATAAGCTTTCTCTTATTACATCATCAAGATTCACTTGATTTCATAAATATTTTTTAGATATTATTTTCTTTTCTTGTTTATATTCTTTTATTTTTTAATGCATTTAAAACTTTCATTAAAGAAAAAAAAAAATCTCCCACCAATTGTGCCCCCCATTCTATAATTTTCTAGATCCGCCCGTGTAGAAGTATCTGATTATTGTAGAGCTTGTTTTTATTGGAGGCCCTCTGCTGAATATCTCATGACTTCTTTGTGTTGTAGCTGTGACTGTGAGTTCTTAGTCATGTAAAATTTCTTCATTATGCATTTTGTAATTGTGGTAACGTATTTGTGAATCAAGTATTTCATAATTCCTTTACTTTCTCCCCCGTTTAAAAAGAATAGTAAAGTTATGAAAACCTTAGATGTGGAGCTTCTTTATTAAGTTGTTAAATCAAATTATGACTGGGGAGTATCTTTTAAAAAGTCAATGACTTACTGATAAGTTACAAAAATTGTTCACATGTTATATTTTCTGGGAAGACCTTGTAATAACACCTTAACTTTGATACAAGTCTTTTCCTTGTCAAGCTGGGAGTTAATATCTTATGAGTAGAGAGATTAGCCTTTACTTAAACAGTAAAACTGATAGGTAGAATATATTCTGTTATAATTCATAGTAATTAAAAAGAAGAGCATATAGATTATAAATTTGATGCATTCATTGATAGACTGAAATTAAAATGTGACTGTGAATAGGGTTTATATATCATAATTACATCCCAAAAAAAACACACACACACACACACACACAAAAGTGCAGAGGACCTGTGCTGTTAAAGTTCCTAAGCTAGTCCTGAAAAAGATTAGACTCAAGTCCAAAGTGACTTGACATACTTTGAGCTCACTCAAAAAAAAAAAAAAAGGTTCGTATGCTAGTTCCAAAACCCATACTCACATTGCAATGCCTGAAAATGATCCAAATAGATTTTTTTTTTTTTTTTTGGTGGGGGGTTGTAAGATCCAACAAGATTGAAATAGTGAATTAATCAAAATGATTCAGAATTAAATCCAACTTCCCCTTGATATAAAGAAAAAGAAACTGTTCACAAAAGTGAATTGATGAGAAAAAAAACTACTTGTTGACAAGCACATCAAACAAGAGTTGGTTCCAAGTGTCAGGGACACCTGGAACGCACCAATGGCTACAATCATTTCCCCTCCCACCATAAATGCCATAAACAGAGGGATGGCCATCTCTCCTGAGCTGCGAAAGAGTTGTGATATCCTACAAACTAACAGGTTGGGCCATTTGACCCAACACTTGCTTCACTATTACTTCGGCTTGTGGTGGACCTGTTGAATATCTTGAACCACCTATTGGTCTGCTTTGTCCTTTGCATGTGCTTGAGCTGGTCCCATTCCACTCCTCCCCACTGCTCCATCAAAAATATATTTAAATTTGTAATAAAATTTATGAGAAGTATGTACAGGAAAAATTATGAACCATCAATTGATTATGATGTCATATTTTGATTGACTATATTAACTACAAAATTATAGGGCCATTTTTGAGAAATGATTGGTTGATATTATGAGAGTGTGTGTAATATGTAGTTGGGTTAATGTCATTGTTAGTCCTTATAGTTTAATTGAATTTTGGTTTTTGTTGTTATAGTTTTGTAAGGATGGAATTAGGGAATGGAAAAATATGATTCATTTTGTGTAGTTAGTTATTTATCTGTTCTCGTAGGCTGGATCGACGCGTACCAGGGGAGGGATTAACCTCGACTATTTATATTTCATAACCCCCACAACGACCCCTGTTCCCTTCCCTTTAATCTTGAATCATTAATTTGCTCAGTTTTCTTTACTTTTCTTCTCTTTTTTCTTTGGAAGGTAACTACAGAAGATAAAGATCTCATTTATTTCAGAGGATTTATGCTTAGATTCCATTTATATAATATAATAGTAGGATAGTACTAGTTCTATATAGAGACTCCGAACTAAACATGTTTCACTTGAAACCCATCCTCAAAATTGAAGGGTGTGAATCCAGTCAAATTTAGTTCAAGATGGAGTTGAGGGCTTTTAAAATCCAGTCAAAAAAGAGGATTAAAATCCAGACAAAAAAGAGGATTAAAAAGAATACACACCAGAAATTACCACAGTCGCAGACGTCGATGGCGCTGTGATCAGAAGAAGGAGATACGACGACGAGGCAGGATCAGCTCCGTCCGTTTCGGGTTTGGGTGAAGCCGCCGATTTCAAGGATGAGACGTCGACGGCGCTGTGAACGGAACAAAGAGATACGTGAAGCCGCCGGTCCGTCCATCTTTGTGTAAGCCGCCAGCGTCCGGTTTCGCGCTTCTCCCTTAGTCGGGAAGGTCTCCGTTCGGGGTTTGGGGTTCAAATAGAAAGAAGTGTGTTTTGGCATTTGTGCGGTGAGTGTGCTATAAAATGGATAGCACTGGAGTGTGATGTGTGAGCTGTTTTTTTAAAAAAAAAAAAAAAAAAAAATTCACAATTTCATTTTAATATTCTAATAAAATATAAGAAAAAAAGATTTCATTTTTTTTTCAATATTACAATATTGATGATGATTATTTATTGAAATTTTGAAATTATTAATAAAATATGGAAATCTTATAATAATAAATAATAATAAGTATTCCTATTTGAAATTCAGAAATTACATAGAAAAATGAAATTGATATGTAGAAATTAGAAATCATTTTTAAATTTTAAATAGTACAAAAATTTAAACTGATGAATGACGGTGTCCTTCACTCAGCACACTAGAGTGTGATGACATTGACACCACACTCAAATATACACTCGAGTGTGATGTTATGACGTTGTGGGACGTATGCATCAGTTATCACACTGGAGTGGAGTGTGATAACATCAGTATGACTGTGATAACTGATGGACGACGGCATTGTCCATAAGTTACGACACTCGAGTGTGATGACATCACAGTCGAGTGTAGCAGCACTCATGGACTGCATCCCAATGAGTAAGAATTTTATTGAAACCAATTCAAATATTTCTGTCAAGACACTAAGTGCGAAAAAGGGTTTTAAGACCTTTTAGAAAGAAAGATCTTGACGACCGGTTTTAAAAGTATGACCGGTGTAGCTTTATAAATATCGTTAACTTTTTGGACCGGATCCTTTCTTAATGGGTCTTAAATATATTATTCGACCGCTTTACAAAACAACCTATTTTAAAAATGTAATTAAAAAGATTGAAATATCAATTACTTTATAGAGATATCTCGTACAGCTTGACTTATATTTTTTGCGGACCAAAATAATAAGGAAAAATTTAAATATAAAGGACTAAAACTTTTAAGACCGGACTTATATAAAAAACGGTCTTAAAGGTTATACTTTTAAGATCGGACTTATATTGTGGCTGATACAAAATATTGAAAAAAATTAAACAAAAAGTTTATTGCTTTTAAGACCGGATTTTAATGAAGGACGGTATTAAATGTTAACCTTTAAGACCTAAAGCGTTTTAGTTCATCCTATTTGAAAACAAAAGCGCCAAATATTCACGCGAAACCTTACCTTAGGACTTATACGTTGCTCTTTCTGAACTCTGAAACCCCTGTTTTTGTTGTGAAACCCCTCTTTCTGTTGCATTACCTCTCTTCCTCGCCCACCACCACCATCCTCTATTACTCTCTCACATTCTCAGGCGTTCCTCTTTCACACCACCACTCTCAACCTCTCTTCCTTTCTCGAAAATGAACGGAGAAAACGGTTCTTGTCCTGTTCGTTCAACCCTAGTTACTGGTCTTACTGGTGTGAGTCAGAACGAACCCTCGTCATCTCACAATGAGCCTCGTAACCGCCCTGCACGTCGTGGTAGAAGTGGCACACGAATGAAAGAAGTATCCGTAAGTCGGACCTCTAGATCAAAGCTCGAGATTCAGTTTGATGAAAAGTTGGTTCCTTTCGGTCCTAATAAAGGCAAATATAAAAGTTTTGTCGTCTATCTAAGCACGCAGCAGGCTAGTGTAATACCAAAAACCCTAACTAATATAAGTAAAATATTTGGATAAATATTTCGAGAAAGTATATTGTCTCTAATTTTGTAACTTAATTGTTATAAATTTAGGAGCAATTTCTCTTTAAAAATTAGAAGAGATAATAAGCTAAAATCTATGAAAATGTGTTTTGTAGGGCATTAAATGGACTTGGAAGTATTATGATAAATCCTATATGGCAACACTTATTGACAAAAACTTAGGGAATATGTTATCTCTAATTTTAGGAATTTTTGGGGTTATTTCCGAGAAATTTAGAAGCATGAATATAATATTATTAAAAGCACTTTTTGGCCCATGATTTTTAATATTTTACATGGGACATAAAATACCAATGTCGACAAAAGTTGTGAGATAATAATTAATCTTAATTATGAAAATTATCAACAATTAGTAAATGGCTAATTAAGTAATTAATGGTAAATTGTTTAGATTAAGATATAAGTAAAGTAATTATTAATTAATTAATTTAAGGAGAAATTAAATTAATAAATAAATAATAAATAAATATAATAAAATATAAAATGCTTAGAAAAATAAATAAAAAATAAAAATAAATAAATAAAATATCATGATATTTTGAATAAAATAATAATATATTTGGTAAAAAAGCCAACAAGACATTTGAGAATGGATAGAAACTAAATCATACACCAAGATATAGGAATTTAGTCTAAGACATCCGACTTTTATAAACCAAGTGAAATTCTACCTGGAGTGGACTATCTCCGGTGAGCAAATAAGAGACCGGGTATTTATGAGAATAGGCGAGATAGTAAAAAGTGAACCCGTGGTAAACTTGAGTGTTGTGACAAACCAGGATTAAGGTTTCTTATGACAGACATATTTCGAACCCGTGAATTATTGTCCGGAAAACACGCTATCTAAGTCGTTTCCTCAACCGACCGCATCCGGCCGAAATGTTCAAATTATGGAATACCCTCAAAGGGATTAAAAATTTAGTTAACCCGGATATTGTGAATGAGGAAGTTTAAACCTTCGAAACACCGTTGTCGGAATTTTGAGTTTCGGCAAGATTACGCGATTCGAACACCGATCGAGGAACGATATCGGTAAGTCGTTTAGTATGACATCATCAAAGATGATGTCACAAGAGGAGAGGTCGGCACATAGGTGGAGGGCCGGGATCGGTCCGTGTGTCCCAAGTGCGATCCGACGGTTGAAATCCGATCCGAAAACAATTGAAGTAATTCCCACTTTGTCCCTTCCTTTTCCTATAAATAGCCAAGCCCTCTTCACTTCATTTCACACCAAAAATTCGAATCCTAGAGAGAGGTTAGAGAGAAGGAAGAGCCCGGAGAAAATATAGCGGAGCCCTGGGTAAGTTTTTCGGTCCTTAGTCTTTAGTTTCGGTAGTTCTTTCGGTAGATATAGTAGGAATGCTAGAATTGTCTTTAAATTTCCCAGATAGTCTAGATATCATATGTAGGGGTATATATGGTATTTATTTCGAAAATATACTTTAGGAAAAGAGATATGTCAAAATTCGGAGAGATAGGATCAAAGTAAATGAAGCTCTGCGAAATTCCGCCGATTAGGGTCAGGGGCAAAATGGTAATTTTTACCTAAAATACCTATTATGCTGCTAGATATTGATAAACACTATCCTTATAGGATATCTGAGCTAATTGATCCGCTGTCGAACCGCTGTCGTACCGCTATTGTACCGCCGTTGGGCCGCTGTCAAAATACCGATGTTTTTCGTAAAACGTGCCGAAGTACCATCGACGAAGGTATGTTCGCGACGTATTGTAATACTAACTCTGATGCTTGTGTTATGCTCATATATGATTGTTGTGTTCTTGTACTGAGACTCTGTCTCATTTGAAATTGGTGACATCATGATTACACGGGTTATGATATTGTTAACACCGTTGAAAGTTTTCCTTAGCGCTTTGGACACGACCGTACATCATGGCACCGGAGAGTGTGCAGACTGGGATAACAAACATACTGCGAGGGGCTATGTATTGTTATTGCCGTATATATCTGATCATTTGCTTCCTACATCTGTTATGGGCTTTTGTAGTGATTATTGTGAAAATGTCATGAATGCCTCATACATATATTGCTTGCATAAGCATGAGGTTAACTGTTACCTGAGGTCCGATGGGCATTGGACCTCAGTCTGAATGAATGGACAGGAAAGGGTCTTGAACCAGAGAAGGCACCAGGGGACGGAACTATAGATATACGCCGATGAGCGGAGCGTGAGAAGGCACCGGTCAAAGAAAATGCGGGAAGAAAGTCAACAGAACCTACCTTATGGCATGAATATAATAAAGTTACTTCACATCATTTGGTGCTTAAACTAGAAGGGGCGTCTATGTGGTTCATCAATCACACCCTAGCACGGTGAGACTCCCACTAGACCTACCCAGCCTGGCCAAATGAGATGATTTAACTGAGATAGGTTCTATGTCCCAAGTCTACCTAAGGCTTGACGAAAAAGGGTATAGTTACATAGAAGAAATGTAATTATAGAGTTTTGTATTACTGTATCACATGAATAATTCCTTCGGGAGATTTTGTAATATATATCAGTAGACGTCAAGCATCATCATATGTTTGAGTATTTCATATCAGTTACTCAGTGTTATACTTGTTGTTCAAATTTTTAGTACATGCTCTCTGTTTCCGCAAAACGCTAAGCTGTAGCACCTCAAAACTCTGATGAATTTTTATAAAACCACGTGTCACCGGCACGATTTATGCTACGAAATTTGGGGTGTTACAGTTAGCATCTTGACATATGAGTGAAAAATGTGAACCTTCGCACAGTAAAGGAACCTATTTGGGACACTATCCGGCTTACATACACTGTCCCTAATTGCCAGAAGTTGAAAGACAAGACATTGTCTTATTGTTCTGATCGGTGGAGGAAGTTTAAGACCTTTCTAGCTAACACCTATATTTTTGCCAAGGTTCAGCCTGACCATAATCCTTGGGACAAGTACACATTTATTGATGAACAAAATTGGCAACAATTTGTTCAGCTGCGGACCACTCCTGAAGTTTTGATGATTTTATATTTAGTTTTGTTTGCCCTTTTTTGTTTGCTTATTAACCTGTGCGGATATGTGAATGTTATTGTGTTTATCTAATCCTGTTAGTTAGATGGTTTGGTGTGTGAATAGAAGTATATATTTCCATCCTTTTTTCCTGCGTAAGAGGAGCATGTCTTAGTTCTATGCAAGTCTGATATGTAAATCGTGCAAAGGTAAAATACTAAGTAAGTAATTAGGGAAATAATTTATAGTCTTAGCTAGTTCTGTTATAGTAGGTAGTGGTTAGACATTGCTATTAGTTAGTTAGTATGTTGATGAGCACAAAGCATGCCATGTTTTCCCTATATTTCATGACTGAATTGTATGGTAAATGAAAGCTTAACTGCAAACAATCCAAGCAAAAAGACATATATTCATGATATGGGGAACTGAAGGATAGAAACCATTTACATCCTAAACATGTGCTAAGAAAGGAGCAAGTTACATTGTTTTTAAGAAAGAACGTATAGCAAAGCTGATACTATGCTATAGCATTCTGACAGCAACTCGAAGTGCAATAAAAGGCATCACGAAAGCTATAGCAAAGTAAAGGATGCAATGCTATACAACATATTTTCTGACTTTTTTATCTAGATGATTTCAGGGATAATAATGAAGGTCGATAACGACAGGTAGATTGCTGACGTAATAAAATAGAAGATGCGGAGGATCAAAAATAAAAGATTTGAAGAATCCCGCAGGATCAGCAGAAACAATCTACTATAGTCCGAAGATGCGATGGATCTCGACAGATTTGGAAAGCCTACCTCGCTGGAACTTGCGCCACAAGAAAGTCTGATTATAAAAGGAAACATCAAGTCAACCTTAAAGGAGAGTTGCACAGAGCCAAAACGAGATTTCACATTCGACAGACTTGAAAGAAGAGTGAGAGATTTCACAGACACGAGAATTCCAGGATAGCCCACCATCCTTCCTTGTAGTAAGACAGAGAGAAGAAGACGTGGAGTGGTGACGTGACAAGGCTTCTTCTACGCCGTCGGAACTTCGTCAAGCTTTCTGTTTTTTTCCTTCTATTTTAGTATTTAGATCATGGGTCATTCTGTTACTATCTGTTTTATGTTTCCCTCGTCAGTCATGAAATGATTTTCCTATGGCTGAACGAGGATGAATTCTTAAGTGTTAAATGAACCCAGTTGCAAGTTCTTAATTTAATAGATTCGGTTTGCTTATCAGTGAATTAATTACTAGTCGATTAGTGGAAGCTAAGGGCTAGATTTGTGGCCTCGGCTTCGGGCAAGGAGTCGAGGTTAGACCTCGAGAAACAAATGTTTGCTAGGCAGCCGGTGCAAGGCTTGACCTATTATTGTAGGCTTCAGGAATGAGTCTACCTCTCATAACCATGACACCCTATGTGTAATGCAGAAATAACTAGAAAGTTGCCATAGGAATATGGAAGGAGTATAGTTAGTATCATATGTATCGGGCGCGGAAGCTTCGATAGATTATAGTGGTGGGTTAACCGAATAGCGTTGTAGTTAGTAGCTATGCTGTAGCATTGTGGAAGCTGTGCAGTATGGATGCTATAGCAATGGGTAGAGCAGATGGGGGATTGATGCACTTAAGGGTGATTCCAAGTTCAGCCTAACTTCTTATTGATATCTTCTTAAAACTACAATACTCTGTTTATTTCTGTTATTAGCATAAATACAAAAACCTCTCAAACCAATCATATTTACTTTCTGTTTGCGCAACTATCATAGCAATCGAGCATCACTTTTTGGTATCTCAGTCTCTGTGGGATGATACTCTACTTACACTTTATTACTTGTTTGACTGGTTCACTTGCCATCAAGGAAATCGACCAACATATGTTAACTGTGTAAAGGTTTCGGTGCAGTTCTGTAACTCCCTTTCCTCTGGTTCTCCCAATTTCTTCAACAATTCTACATCTTCCTTAAATAAAATGTTGAAACTTGATGAAGTGAATTTGACTAGTGTTTGAGATTCATATCAACCAGAAGTTCTCTAATTTCTGTTAGTGAGATGGCTGGAATTCACAATTAATAGTTGTTTTCAATTTTGATTCACAGAAAAGAAGGGAACAAGCACAAGAGATAGGGAGAAAGAATGATTGCCCGCATAGGGCTTCTTGCGGCGGATATAAAAAGGCCGAAAAAGAATTGATGGAGGCCAAGTGGAAGAGATTGGAAGATGAAGCAGAATCCAATCCTTCTGCGATACATGATCCGCCATCTCCAATACGTCGCGATCAGTTATGGTTGTATATTCGGCAAAAGCCAAGCGGTGCCTACACGAGTGAACAAACTCGTCTAGTTGCTGAAAGAATTGTGAGTATCATTATTGTTAATTTTTAGTTACTAAACATGTTTCATTACTAAGCTTCTCGTTATCTGTATCTTACAGGAAGATCTTAAAAAGAAAGAAATAGAGGGATCTTTTTTGTTGGATGGGAGGAATGATGTTCTGAACGCTGCGACTAGAAAACCAAATCACGCGGGGCGGTAGGCCTGAAGGAATACTTTGGTAGCACCAAACGCCAGAAACAAAATATGGTTACCGGGAGGAGATGGAAATGTTTGGCCAAATTTAGTGAGGAAGCGGCGGCTAAAGAAGCTTCATTGACTGCAATGTTTCAATCCCAGCTGAGCAAGATGAAGGAGGAAATGAATCAAATGAAGCTGCTTGTGAGCTCTTGTGCAGAGACCGATGTTCCCTCGCCACACTCACCTACACCTATGCAGCAGAGCACTAGAGGGAGCTGCATTGTTGACGATCAGAGCAACCTTGTGACCTTTATGTGGAGGATCCTGATCATCATGATAGACGATTAGTTGCAAAAGGGACTGTCCACAACTTGGGATCAACCGTACACCACCAACAAATGGTCGATGATGAAGTCGAGTGTCGGTTGAAGAGGTCATCATTGATGCACTGTCCCTCTCCCAACCGATCGGTGAAGGTTATGAGTGATGTCATTGGAACCTTCATCTCGTGGCCAGTGAAGCTTGTACATGTTTCTTGTAACATCCCATTTTCAAAAGCAGTATATTTTTTTTTTCATCAGAGTAGAGCATCGGAGCGATTGAGTAACTGATACATATATTTATAAATACCGTAAGTCCGGTCACGATGTAACCGTGACACTGCGGGTGTTTACAAAAGAAGATAACAACAGAGGAACATAACAACAGATGTGTCTCCGACCAGAATTGTCTCCGTGGCGTCTGAAGGTGGAATATCACCTAGAGGGGGGGTGAATAGGTGATTTTAAAAAAAAACTAATTCTTTTTGAAACACACGTGATGATATAGATACACGAATGAGACAGAGAAGAGAAGATGGACACAAAACACTTTATACTGTTCGGTCTCAAATCACCGACCTACGTCCAAATCCCGAGAACACCCGGGATTCCACTACTCTTTCAAATAATTACACACTCGTAAACGAAGGATGGTCGCTCCACTCCCCCTTACAAGTTGTAGTTAGTACACCCTCACTTAAGGTTCCTCAACCTTAAGTATAACTCACCGAATTAATAAGTGTTTACAAGACTCCTCACGAAAGAGATAATAATGAACACTCAAGAACACTCGAGAATTTAATGTGATGATGAGACAAAGGAATGAATCGGAATTAAATTAATTGCTCGCGTTTCGGGGTAGGTGTTCGAATTCAATACTACGCTATTTATAGACACCCAATTAATGTCCGTTGGTGAAGTTCTTCAAGTAGCCGTTGAGACTTATGAATGTTGCCGTTTAGACGAAGAAATTCTCGTCGTAGGTTGTTCGTCTGTCTTTCAATTTAATTCAACAAAGAGTTGACATTCTCTTTCATTCTTTTTGCATAGCCGTTGTGAGATAGCATTTAATGTGCAATGAGAATGTCGAAGAAGCTTTACTTCGATCGAACAATTTACCTCTGGTTTAGGCAAACCATTTAATGCCTTGTCGTCCAAAATGCTTTTTCAAAATCTGCTTGGTAACTTGTGTCTAATTAAGCTAAAACTTATCAACACACTGGTTAAAAGTATTTGATAGACTTAATAGGTAATAATCAGATGTGGTAAACAAGAAGTAGAGATTTGAAGAATTACGCATACGGAGTTTTCAAAAACAGAGGCTAATTTGCTTGGGCAAGATTATTGGCTTGCTCGAGCAAACCTCTTGAAATGAAGTTAAAGGTGTCTTTCGTCGCGGGACGATGCTCGGGCAAAGTATTTTGCCTGCTCGAGATGGTGCTCGAGCATGAATATAATCATGCTCGGGCAAGCTCCTTTACAAAAGCTTGGAAGTGCTGCGCCGATGTTGCTCGAGCATGGTGATAGTCTTGCTTGGGCAAGACATAGACAGAGGCGGAAAGATTAAAGCGCATCGTTGCTTGAGGCAACGCAAAGCATGCTTGCGTAAATACAGAGTTATGATGATGTTGCTCGAGCATGAACCCAGCCTTGCTCGGGCAAGCTTCTTGATCAACGTTGTCTCAGGTATGCTCGGGCAAGTTTTTCTGTTTGCTCGGGCAACTTTCTCGGGCAAGCATTTCCTTTGCTTGGGCAAGACTACTTAGTCTCGATGATTTTTGCTTCGTCTCGATGTTGCTCGGGCAGACTTGTGGCCTTGCTCGGGCAAAAGCTCGTGCTTTCTGACGCTTTCGGGTGTTGCTTGAGCAAACTTCTTTGCTTTTGCCATGAGGTTGCTCGGGCAGGATTATGACCTTGCTCGGGCAAGTTCATGCTTTCTGACGCTTTCAGACGTTGCTTGGGCATGATCACTTTGAGCTTCATTTTTCCTTCAGAGACCCCGACATTGCTCGGGCAAGACTATGACCTTGCTCGGGCAAGGTCATGCTTTCAGATGCTTTTGAAGGTTGCTTCGGGCATGATTACGTTACCTTGCTTTTCTTTCTTTATCAAGTCCGATGTTGCTCGGGCAAGGTTCTATCTGTGCTCGGGCATGATTACTAAGAATCTAATAATGCTTATTTTAATTTACTAAGAATTGTGATCATCAAAATATAGGAATTAACATTCTCCCCCTTTTTGATGATGACAATTCTTAGGACTAGATTTAAACATTATTGAATTAAGTAAAAGAAAATTATGCTTGATCTAAATTCTCATAATTGAAATTACCGATAAACATTAATATATTGAGTTCAATGAGAAACAGAGCAATAACAAAGAAATATAATAATGTATCCTAAATCCTACCCAACTACTCTCCCCTTTGTCATCGTCAAAATGGGGATTCGATGTGGAGGAGTTGGAGGAACAATGGAAAAATCAACAGGGAACCTAGAGAGTGATGATCAACCGAGGTAGAAGGCGCAAAGGGAGGACCGACGGAACCAAATGGCTCGGAAGGAGATGGAACGGGAGAAGAAGACGGAGGAGTAGGAAATCTCCGGAGGGACCATCGGGAGCAAAACTGTTCACAAAATTGTCTAAGGTATAGTCAAAGTAGCTAACCATCTTGTGCGTCCCATACTCTTGCCTAGATAAAGTCCGAATTTCCTTTTTGATTTCCTCCCGCCGATCATAGATAATAGAGAAGCTTTTGTTCATTGACTCCTCCATCTCGTTCTTGAAGTCCCGTAAATCCGTATCCATGTGAAGTCTAATCGAGATCTCAACCCTATCATGTCTTCTTGGAAACTTTTGATCATTTTCCTTGTGAGATCCCGATAACCCATTAGTGATTGATATATAGGAGCAAGCTGCTTTTTGAACTGTGGTTTCGACAATGGTTTGAAGGGCGAGCTGAGAGAAGGAGGGCGTTGTGGAAGAAGGTCCGGCTTTCGAGGACTCGGCTTCATCGAGGTTGGAAGGCAAATGGCTTAGAAACATCCGGTTGAGAGGAGGAGAGAGGTGCTTTGCCTTTGCTTTGAGATTGAGCTTTTGTGAATGATATTCTCAAACTTTTCATGTGCTCTTTCCCAAATACTTTGGAGGGTACACCTCTTTGTCATCCGAGAGGTACCGGATATTTTTGACTTCTAAGATACGAGAAACTAAGGAAGGATAAGGAATTGTAGCCCGAAGTCGAACCTTAGCCTCGAGATAAATGTTATCATCTCCTCCAATCCATTTGCCTAAATCCCGTGGTTCCATAGCAATCGAGAGAAGCAAATCGCTCAAAGTCCTTCCTCACAAAATGTGTGAAGCTCGACCTTTCCGAATAAGGCAAATCGTAGATATACTAGAGTACCCTGTACTCATCCTTCATCATGGCCGGAGTAAGATTGATCTTCTTGCCTTCAAATTGAACATCCGGAAATAGAATTTGATAGCATTCAACAGGAGAAAGTCGTGGAGGATCTTCGGGTATGTCCACCACACCCAAAAGGACATTGAGATCATAAGCCGTGAGCTTTATTTCCGATCTCGTACCTTAGTTATCAACACATCATCATCTCGATTTGTTGACCTTTGCTTGCATGTGCATATTGTGGTAGAACAGCCTCACAACTTCGGAGAATATGGTTTATTTATACTCGAAGAGGCATAAATTGAAGCAACCATTTCGTCAAGTCAAAATTAAATTTTTCTTTAAAGTGCCCCAAATCAACATACACAATTGGGCAAAATGGCCGTGATTCAAAATAATGATCAAACGTCTTGAAATCATCAACAAGAATATTTCCGGATCATATTAGGTAAAGGTTCGTAGTTTACCATCCCGAGGTCGACTTGTTGAGGATTGCTCTTTTTTGTTTTCTCGAACCTTCCGATTGGAATGAGAAGGAGACCTTCAGCCTTTTGCTCATGCACTTGTGATTTCGACTAAGAGATGGTTTGAGAGGTCGAGGTTGATCCTCTACCATTTTTTGTCCAACTTCATCAAATGGACCTGGTGATCCAACCGACTTAGGAGAGGGTGGAGATGGAGACTGTCTCGTTTGGATTTTCCAAGTAGGTAGAGACCCGGTCTTCATTCTTGTCGTTGGTGATGTCGGAGCATCCACACTTCCCTTCGACTTCTCGATACCTTCGTCTTGGTGGAAGATTTCGTTTGTGCCGAAGATTTGGAAAGGCTCTTTTGGAGGCTTGCCGGAAGTAGCGACTTTAGGCCTAAAGTGTCTTGATTTCTTTGCCGGGGAGGATTTGGACGGTGATTTATCACTCGTACCAGCCATTTTGAAGAGGACACGGAAGATTTGAGGAAGATTGGTCGAGGACGATGATGACGATGCCGACGATGAGAAGACGGAGAAAAAAATGGAGGGAAATTTGAGAATGTGATCGGTCAAAAACGTTGGGATTAATGGATTGAATAGTCGAAACGGTTTGATTTGGAGTAACGATTCGAAAACGGAAGTAACGGAAGAGGAATCTGAAGATGAGGGGATTAGGGTTTTGGACGGAGGATTTGGGGAAAAATTAATTTTCCGTTGAAATGAAACGTCGCTCCTTATTTGAACTTCTGATGCCCGACTTTGCTCGAGCAAAGTTTCTAGTTTGCTCGGGCAAAGTCCTTGCTTGAGCAGACTTTTTGTATTGCTTGAGCAAGAATATGAAGGCCCAAAATTTTGGGCGAGGCCCGATCTTGCTCGAGCAAGGTTCCTAAGTTTGCTCGAGCAAACTTACTCTCTTGGCCCCCCTTTTTTTAACGACTTTTGTTGGTTTGCTCGAGCAAGGTGTACTTGATATGCTCGAGCAACGCTTTCTCGTATGACCTCTGTTTTTCTTCTTATGAACGAGCATCCCGCAAAACATTAATAACAACCTCCGATGCTAAAGTCGGTATTTATGATTTAAAAATAATAGAACCGAATCAACATTTTACTTACAATTCGTTGGGATTTACCATTCCCAATTCTCTTCTAATGAAATTGAATTGTTCCTTCGCTAAGGGTTTGGTAAAAATGTCGCCTAACCGAAGTTGAGTAGGAATGAACATCACTTTCACATCCTTCTTTTGCACGTGATCTCGATGAAGTGGTGTCTCACATCGATGTGCTTGGTTCTTGTATGCTTTGAACGGATTTTTCGCCAGCCGATCGTCTTTGGTGTTATCACATAGGATTGGAATCTCTTTCGATGAACTCCCAAGTCGGATAATTGTTGTTTTAACCACAAGACTTGTGCACTGAGAAATTGAAGCCGCAACATACTCGGCTTCCGTTGATGATCTTTACGGTGGTCCTGTTTCTTTGCCGAACCGGATACGAGTGAGCCTCCGAAGAATTCACACTCGTCACCGGTGCTTTTTCTATCGCCTTGTATCCGGCATGATCGCATCCGAGTATGCAACCAGGAACTCTTGTTGACCTTTTGGGAACCCGAGACCCAATTCCTTTGTGTCCGAAAGATACTTGAAAAATTCTTTTTACGTGCTCGGCATGTGATTCTTTAGGAGCTGATTGGAATCTCGCGCACATTCCCACACTAAATTGTATATCCGGCCGACTAGCGGTTAAATAGAGAAGTGAGCCTATCATTCCTCTCGTACTTCGTTATGTTGAAGTCTTTTCCCTTTTCTTCATCGCATCCAACGAGGCCGTTGAGCTCATTGGTGTATCTCGCACCATTGCAATGCTCCAATCCAAATTTCTTGAGCAAGTCCTGGAGATACTTTGTCCGAGAGATAAATATTCCATCCTTCCGTTGTTTTATTTGCGGTCCAAGAAAATAATTTAGCTCTCCCATCATTGACATTTCAAATTCTCCCTGCATCTTTTTAGAAAATTCCTCACAAAGAGAGTCATTAGTAGCTCCAAATATAATATCGTCTACATATATTTGCACAACTAAAATTTCATTAACTTTATTAGTTCGAATAAATAATGTTGTATCTGCCTTTCCTCTAACAAAGCCTTGTTCTAAAAGAAATTTGCTTAATCGTTCATACCAAGCTCTAGGAGCTTGTTTGAGACCATACAAGGCTTTCTTAAGATGATAGACATGATCTGGATGATGCTCATTTTCAAAACCGGAGGTTGTTCAACATATACTTCCTCCCGAATAAAACCATTTAAGAAGGCACTCTTTACATCCATTTGATAGAGTCTGAATCCTTTGATACACGCAAAGGCTAAGAGTACACGTATTGCTTCCAATCTTGCCCTTTGGAGCAAACGTTTCCTCATAATCAATACCCTCTTCCCCGATTATAGCCTTTGGCGACCGTCCTAGCCTTGTTACGGACTATAATTGCAGATTCATCTCGTTTGTTTTTGAATACCCATTTAGTGCCAATGACCGGATGGTCTTTAGGCCTAGGTACCAAATCCCAAACTTGATTTCTATCAAACGATGCGCTCCTCTTGCATTGCTATCACCCAATCATTGTCCGAGAGGGCTTCGTCAATCTTAGAGGGCTCAATGTGAGAGATAAAAGCAGAAGGTTACTTCATTGAGAGTGCTATTTCTCGGTCCTCACTCCCGATTAATCTCACCTATCACTTGGTCCAGGGGATGATTCCCGATAAATTTCAAGCCTTAGGTTGTGATTGACCAGGATTTTCAAAATTGTTTTGAGGGTCACTTTCGAAAGCGTTTTACGGATTTTCAAAAGAAGCGAGTGGTTTTTGAAAAGAATTGATTTTTGAAAATATTTTCTTCATCATCGGGATCATCTATCTTAGATTCACGAATACGACATGAATTGATTCTTCTACTACGCGAGTGCGTTTATTAAAAACTCTATATGCTTTACTTCTACTTGAATAACCAAGGAATATACCTTCATCGGATCGGGATCAAATTTTCCCAGTTATCCTTACCATTGTTATGAACATAACATTTACATCCGAAGATATGAAGATGAGCCGATTCGGTTTCCTTCCTTTGTATAACTCATATGGAGTCTTGTCGAGTTTCTTCCTTAGAGATAGGCTCTATTAGAAATATAGCTTGCGTGCTCATAGCATCTCGCCCGGAAGACTTGTGATGTCGATTTTCGTTTAGCATTGCACGAGCCATCTCCGTTAGTACACGATTCTTTCTTTCAACTACACCATTCTTGTGGTGTTCTTGGAGCGAGAAATTGTGATTGATCCCATGGGCATCACGGAACTCTCCAAATGCTTGATTCTCAAATTCACCACCATGATCTCGTTCGGATTCTTTGAAATGCATATACCCTTCTCATTTTGCACCTTTTTGGCAAATATAACAAACAGATCAAATGTTTCATCCTTAGAAGATAAAAATATGGTCCATGTGTATCGTGAGAAATCATCGACAATGACCGAGTATACAAATTGCCACCAAGGCTTTTTACTCTTGCAGGACCAACTAAATCCATGTGAAGTAGTTGGAGTGGTCGATTGGTCGAGATTTCGGTTTGTTTTTGAAAGATGATTTAGTTTGTTTACCCTTTTGACAAGAGTCACAGATCATATCATTTTTAAAATGTAGTTTAGGTAAACCAACCACTAAATCCTTTCTTACCAACTTGTCTAGTTGAAACATGTTTACATGAGCCAAACGCTTATGCCACAAAACCAACTTTCATCCAAGTTGCTAACAAAACATTTTTCGGTGCTATCTTTAGGTAATTCAAGTGTATAGCAGTTACCCTCTCTAGGAGCCTTAAACAATGTCTTAAGTTTACCTTTATCAATTGGAAGATCATTGTAACATCCCATTTTCAAAAGCAATAAATTTTTTTTTCCCATCAGAGTAGAGCATTGGAGCGATTGAGTAACTGATACATATATTTATAAATGCCGTAAGTCTGGATGATTTATAGAAACGGTACATTGACCAAGAGTTTTCAAAATGAATAACACCCGAAGAAAGTCTTCGTAGGGTCTCGTGCGGCCCGCTCGCCTTTCTCCTCGGTTCTCGGTTCTCCAACCCGACGCTATGATAAGAGCCGAGATCCAATTACAATTTGGATCTCGAAATCTGTTAACCTCATGCTTAAATACGACTACATATACACGATGAAAGCAATCAATACAACAGTCCATAACAGATGTATGATTAAAAACACATAACCACGTATACAAGATAATAACCACGTATGTAACATAACCTCGTATGATACAACATTAATAACCTCGTATGTGACATAACCTCGTATGTAACATACCGTGTATATAGCATAACCTCATACACTACTACACAACAATCATATACAATCATATAATAAACATTAGAGCTAGTGTTACAAAGACGCGAACGTACCTTTTTGGCGGTACAAATGTAACTTTTACGGAAAAACGTGAAATTCGACGGCGGAAAAACTGCGGTATGACGGCGGCACAACAAATGGCTCGATTAGCTCGAGATATCCTATAAGGACAACGTTTATCAACATTTGGCATCATAACGAGGCCATTTGGGCGAAAATTACTATTTTGCCCCTAGTACCCCTATTTGGCGGAATTTCGCGAAACTTCGTTACTTTGACCTTATTCCATTTCAAAATTATCCCCACTATGTTTTTACCTCGTCAGGCATCTTTCAATGCAATGAGGCTTAAAAACAAGTATAGGAATAAATTAAAACTTCCTAGATCAAAACAACGGTTCTACTATAACTACCGAAAGAACTACGAAAACTAAAAGCTAAGGACAGAAGAACTTACTCGGAGCTAGGTAGAATTTTTGCAGAGCTTCTCTCTCTAGAATTTCGGCCAAGGAAGAGAGAAGAATGGTGTGAGAAATGAAGAAGAGGAGGGTGCTATTTATAGAAGAAATTCGGGACGTAAAGGGAATTTTACGCTTTGTTTTTGAACCGTTAGATCTAGGGTTTTGGGAGGAGCAATCTTGGCCCTCCATCCATAGGTGCCGACCTCTTTGGCCCAAAAAGTCAAAGAATGAGTTGTCATCTTGCTTTATGGCCTCCGGTCCGATAAAGCTACCGACGGTGTCCGTTTCGCGCGATTTCGCGAAACTCAAAAATGCGAGCGTGTAACTTTGAAGGTCTTTTCATCCTCTTTCATATTATCAATTTGGATCCTCTTTTGATCATATCCAGGTATTCTCCGGTGCGTCGAAGATATTCGGACAAACGCGTCCGATTCTGAAATCGCTTCCGATAGAACCAACTTCGACAACAATTCACCTTGAATCGTAAAACGTCCGGTTGTTGCCTAACTTAATCTCGTGTTTAAAAAGACACAATTGTTTCTATAGGTTCTCACTTTGCCTATCCGACTCTACTCTATCTCGATCAACTTTTCGTCTTATTTGAAATTAGGGTTTTCGGTTGCGGAAACAACGCCTGTAAATTCTTTCTTCGTGTAAAAATTCATTTGTTCTTAATTTGATCAGTCTGGAAAGACTTTTACTTCTGGTTTACCTGTAGAATTTATTTCTAACTTGTCCCCCTGGCCGCCATAAGTTCGACTCACCGCATAATATTATTATTTTATTCTAATTACCATTTTAATTATTTAAACAATTCTTTTTAATTAAAAATACTTAGAATTTCGCCCCTCTTTTAAAAATTCAGTTTTAATTATTTTTCCATAATTTTTTCCATTTTTTAAAAATATAATATTTTTTACCAAAAATTCCCGTTTTACCCCGCCTTCGTTAAGGCTTAATCGACCTAATTTCTTCGTTTAGTGATCTTTTTAGGATCAGGTTTCTTCATATATTTATCTTTACCAATTTTACAGTATATTGTTATCTTGAAAACTTTTATACCGACATTGTCATTTTATATCCTATGTAAAATATTAAAAATGTTTACCCCATCAAAGTTACTTTATGGTTAAAATGCTTTTTAAACTTTTCTTCATGTTATTCCCTCTGAAATAATTTATTAAATTCTCATAATTAGGGATAACACTTCCATATTTTTCTCATAATTTTTCATGATCTTTCGGTATTTATCATAATAGTTTTAGACTGTTTTTATCACCATTATATCATTTTTAGTCATTCTTCATCGATTTTCCCGTAACTTTTTTGACAATTTACTCTATAATTATAACAATTTTCTATAACAGTTTTAAACTCATGATTTTGCTTTATCAAAATATTCGTTAATTTCCTTTATCTCAAAATTTCCAGATTTACTAAAATCTGGGTATTACAATCATCTTTGTTGACAATGAGACATTCTTCTGAGTCAAAAATGATCCAATTGTTCTTATCAGCACTTTGACTCACACTCAGGAGGTTATGGCAGAGTCCTTCGACGAGATAGACATCCTTGATTAGAGGTCCGTTCTTTGTACCAATCTCACCAATCCCGGTGATCTTTCCGGATTGATCTCCTCCAAAGGTAACTTTACCACCATCCTTTGATCTCATTGCCACAAATTTGTCTGCGTCTCCTGTCATGTGTCTTGAGCATCCACTATCAATATACCATTTGTTGATTCTTGAAGCTCTTAGACACACCTCTTTATCATGATCAGGTTGTTCTTCCTCTGCTACAAGACAGACATTTGCCATCTCTTTTTCTTCTTCACTTTCTTCATCTGAAGAGCTATCTCCCCATATGCCTGATACGTAGGCCTTCTTCTTGAAGTGATTGAACCTCTTCTTCTTTTCTTTATCGTTATCCTTCAACTCGGGCACTCGACTTGTAGTGTCCTCGCTTCTCGCATTCATAGCGTAGATAATTTGATCTCTATCTTTGAACTCTCTTCTCGCTACTCGAACCGCCTTTCTCTCGGAACTTGTTTACGAAGCCTTGACCTTTTCTATAGAACTTCTTGAACTTTCTTACGAACAACCCGATTTCATCATCATCATCATTTTCGACTTCGTCTCTATCTTTCTTTTCTTTTTCAGCATTTAGAGCAACACCTTTGCTCCGAGTAGATTGACTTCTTCTAGCTCCTTCTTAAATTTCATCTTGCTTTCATATTCGATAGGCTTCCGAATAGTGCAGCAATGACACCATTGACTCTCCACGAGTCTCCTCTATTGCGAACCTTTGCTTCCCAATCTTTTGTTAGAACATTGAGAATCTTTCTGACTTGAGAGCGTTGTTCATGTGTTTTTCCCAAAGCCGCCAGTTGATTGACAAGATGAGTATAGCGAAGTTGAAATTCAGCAATAGTTTCTCCATGTTTCATCCGAAGAAGATCATACTCGGTGGTTAACATGCGATGCGATTTTCTTTAGTACCAAAGTGGTTCCTTCATATGCTACCTCCGTAGCTTTCCACATTTCCTTTGCGAGTCGACAAGTTGCTTATTCAAAGTACTCCTTTTGACCGAGAGCACTTTGCAACATTAGAATGGCCTTGTCATTAAGAGTAATATTTCTCTTATCATTTTCATCAAACTCCTCTTCTGACTTAGGAACTGAGATGCCGCCTTCAATCTTTGTGGGAACATAGTCTCCTTTTTCTATTACTCGCCAGAGACCATATTCTGTTGCTAGTACAAACACTCTGAATTTTCCTTTGCGAAAGGTGTAATGTTCTCCGTTGAAGCCAAAGTGGACGATTGATTGAGGCACCATCGGCAATATTCCTTCCATGATCAATCTCGGGATGTTAAGCCCAACTGAGATAACCAGGCTCTGATACCAAAATGAAGGTGGAATATCACCTAGAGGGGGGGTGAATAGGTGATTTTTTAAAAAAAAAACTAATTCTTTTTGAAACACACGTGATGATATAGAATACACGAATGAGACAGAGAAGAGAAGATGGACACAAAACACTTTATACTGGTTCGGTCTTAAATCACTGACCTACGTCCAGTCCCCAGAACACCTGGGATTCCACTACTCTTTCAAATAATTACACACTCAGAACGAAGGATGGTCGCTCCACTCCCCTACAAGTTGTAGTTAGTACACCCTCACTTAAGGTTCCTCAACCTTAAGTATAACTCACCGAATTAATAAGTGTTTACAAGACTCCTCACGAGCGATAATAATGAACACCGAAGAACACTCGAGAATTTAATGTGACAGATGAGAAGTGAATGAATCGGAATTAAATTAATTTCTCGGCGTTTCGGGGTAGGTGTTCGAATTCAATACTACGGCTATTTATAGACACCCAATTAATGTCCGTTGGTGAAGTTCTTCAAGTAGCCGTTGAGACTTATGAATGTTGCCGTTTAGACGAAGAAATTCTCGTCGTAGGTTGTTCGTCTGTCTTTCAATTTAATTCAACGAGTTGACATTCTCTTTCATTCTTTTTGCATAGCCGTTGTGAGATAGCATTTAATGTGCAATGAGAATGTCGAAGAAGCTTTACTTCGATCGAACAATTTACCTCTGGTTTAGGCGGCTTCATTTAATGCCTTGTCGGTCAAAATGCTTTTTCAAAATCTGGTAACTTGTGTCTAATTAAGCTAAAACTTATCAACACACCGGGTTAAAAGTATTTGATAGACTTAATAGGTAATAATCAGATGTGATAAACAAGAAGTAGAGATTTGAAGAATTACGCATACGGAGTTTTCAAAAACAGAGGCTAATTTGCTTGGGCAAGATTATTGGCTTGCTCGAGCAAACCTCTTGAAATGAAGTTAAAGGTGTCTTCTGCTCGCTGATGCTCGGGCAAAGTATTTTGCCTGCTCGAGCATGGTGCTCGAGCATGAATATAATCATGCTCGGGCAAGCTCCTTTACAAAAGCTTGGAAGTGCTCGCTTCGATGTTGCTCGAGCATGGTGATAGTCTTGCTTGGGCAAGACATAGACGAGGCGGAAAGATTAAAGCGCATCGTTTTGCTTGAGGCAACGAAAGCATGCTTGCGAAATACGAGTTATGATGATGTTGCTCGAGCATGAACCCGGCCTTGCTCGGGCAAGCTTCTTGATCAACGTTGTCTCAGGTATGCTCGGGCAAGTTTTTCTGTTTGCTCGGGCAACTTGCTCGAGCAAGCATTTCCTTTGCTTGGGCAAGACTACTTAGTCGATGATTTTGCTTCGTCTCGATGTTGCTCGGGCGGACTTGTGGCCTTGCTCGGGCAAGCTCGTGCTTTCGACGCTTTCGGGTGTTGCTTGAGCAAACTTCTTTTGCTTTTGCCATGAGGTTGCTCGGGCGGGATTATGACCTTGCTCGGGCAAGGTCATGCTTTCGACGCTTTCGGACGTTGCTTGGGCATGATCACTTTGAGCTTCATTTTTCCTTCGGAGACCCCGACATTGCTCGGGCAAGACTATGACCTTGCTCGGGCAAGGTCATGCTTTCGATGCTTTTGAAGGTTGCTTCGGGCATGATTACGTTACCTTGCTTTTCTTTCTTTACTGAAGTCCGATGTTGCTCGGGCAAGGTTCTATCTGTGCTCGGGCATGATTACTAAGAATCTAATAATGCTTATTTTAATTTACTAAGAATTGTGATCATCAAAATATAGGAATTAACAGCGTCCACGTGACCCTATGCGTGCTGCTTCCCTCTCTCCTCGATTCTCGATCCTCCGGACCACGAGGCTATGTTAAGAGCGAGGTCCAATGCATACGGACCCCGGTAACGGTTAACCTCATATTTACATATATAGTATATCGGCATAACAAATGAATCATTCCTACATGTATCGCTCCCGCCGACGGACATACCGCTCCCAAATAAGACATCATCGCTCCCAAATAATACGGATATATCGCTCCCAAATAAGATACGGACATATCGCTCCCGGCGCATGCAAATGTTCAGTTATCCTCTAACATCACCATGCATTCAAATAACATACCACCAACACATATACAACACACATATCACATATACGAATACAATAAATATTAGAGTTAGTGTTACAGTACGCGAACGTACTTAACCTCACATTAGCATACCATAC
This sequence comes from Acacia melanoxylon, assembly GCA_019022615.1. Classification (NCBI taxonomy): domain Eukaryota; kingdom Viridiplantae; phylum Streptophyta; class Magnoliopsida; order Fabales; family Fabaceae; genus Acacia; species Acacia melanoxylon. The sequence goes on along the minus strand of JAFJYJ010000020.1, from coordinate 7,763,784 downwards.
ACATATCACATACATGCATAACATAAATATCAGCGTTAGCGTTACAGTACGCGAACGTACATATACAACATAGACAGTATATGACATACATAAGAGCTATCAGCTACCACATACAATACACATAGCACATATATGTATAACATAAACATCAGCGTTAGTGTTACAGTACGCGAACGTACATATACAACATAGACAGTATATGACATACATCAGAGCTATCAGCTACCACATACAATACACATAGCTAATATATGTATAACATAAACATCAACGTTAGTGTTACAGTACGCGAACGTACCTTCGTTGACGGAAAACGGTACTTTTTACAAATGGTGAAACGGTATGATGACGGTACAACAATGCGGTCCGATTATCTTAGATATCCTATAAGGATAACATTTATCAACTTCTAGCACTATAACGGGCATTTTAGGTATAAATTACCATTTTGCCCCCGAACCCCTAATCGGCGGAATTTCGCGAGCTTATTTGTTTTGACTCTAATCTTCCAAAATTTTGCCATACTTATTTTCCCATCACATATTTCGAAATATATATCATATCTACCCAAAAATATGATATCTATAATATATTGGAAGACTAAAGCTAAAAACAACATTTCTATTATAGCTACTGAAAGAACTACCGAAACTAAAGACTAGGGACCGAAAAACTTACTCCGGCTTGGCAAGAACTTCCAAGAGCTCTTCCTTCTCTCTAACTTCTCTCTAGGTTTCGAAGTTGTGGTGTGGGAAATGAGAAGAGGAGAGGTTCCTATTTATAGGAAAATGGAGGGACAAGGTTGGAATTAAGGGATTTGTTTCCAGAATGAATCTTGCACCCTTGGATCGCATTTTTTAGGACAAAAAAATCTTGGCCTTACACCTAGTTGGGCTGCCCTACTTGCCCATTTATGACATCATCTTTGATGATGTCATAATGCTTGACTTACCGCTTCCGTTCCGATCGACTCGAATCGCGTAATTTTGCCGAATCGCGAAATCTTTGTCGGTGTAGTTTCGAAGTACTTTTCTTCCTCGCAGGAATATATACTTTAATGAAATTTATGATCCCATTAAGGGTATTCCGTTATCTCGCTAAAGATTTTAGGCCTGGCGACGCCCGTTACGGAATCAAATTCCTAAACACTAGTTGTAAACAGCGTAAATTCACCGGTTCGTAATATGATCTGATCTAAGTGACCTTATTCCTGGTTTCCAAAACTCGCTTGTTTTCTCTAAGTCACTTTTAGCACTATCTCCATTTCCTAATTACCCTAGGTACTCCTAATTACGCTGTTGGTTTCGAAACGACTTTCGAGACCGCTCAATCCGAGATGGATTTTCACCGGTTTATAAAAAGTCTTGTTGTTTATGACTTCAATCCTATATCGGGAGGTAGGATTTAAGTTCTAGTTGTTCTCACTTCTCCCGTCCTCCATACCGATTATATTATTATTTTATTCAAAATGCCTTCACATTTATTTATTTTTTCTTTTTATTTTTTATTTATTTTTCTAAGCATAAAATATTTTATTAATATTTTATTTTTATTTATTTTTTATTTACTTAATAATTTCGAATTTCTCCAATTAAAAATAATTATTTAAATTATTTTTAATTCATTTACTTTATACCTTAATTATCCCATTAATTATCGATTAGCCACTTACTAATTTTTGATAATTTTCTTAATTAGGATAAATCATTATCTCACAACTATTTTACTTACATTGGTATTTTATACCCCATGTAAAATATTAAAAATCATGGGGTCACTTATGATCCCAAAATAATACTTAATTTTACCTCATTATTTTTCAAGGGAAATTATCCCAAAAATTTCTAAAATTAGAGACAACATACTTTCTAATTTTTTATAAATATTTTACTACCTCTTGGGATTTATCATAATATTTTTAGGCCATTTAATGCTCTAAAAATATATTTTAGCTCTTTATCTCTCCTAATTTCCATAGTAATTACCTTAGAAAATAAGATAATTATTACTTATTATTTGAAACCACATGTTCACCTATTTTCAATAGGTATTATCTATCGAAATATAATATTCCAGATAAATAATTATCCGGGTATTACATTTCTACTCCTCCTAAAGCTCCAGCCCCTCTTGAATTGGTTGGCACGGCTAAGTTGAGTGCCAAGGACAAAATTGTCCTTGTGGTATCCAATGAACAAGTTGGACTTAATAAGTGGCCTGTCAATACAGAAGTATGCCTCCGTAATAAGCACCCGGTTTTGGTTGACCAAGATGATCTAATTTCCTATTTGTTTGATAAACATGAGCTTCGATTAAATTATTCTCATGTTTATAAAGTAAGTATCTTCTTCTATGAGTACATAACATAAATGTGAGACACTCACATACGTATATACTAATTCCCCGATGTCATTATTGTAGGTTCATGCATCGTGAATTGGAGCAAAGAGGCGAAAGCCAAGATATTGGATTCTTGTGCCCACATACATAAGTCAACCACCCTTAGCGGAGAGACAAGCATACATAACATCAAGGTTATTGTCCCCCAATAGGAGAAAGTGGTACTTGGCACCATACTACCATAGGTACATATCATAATTCTTTTATGTAATTCCCTTAATTCTGCTACATATTATTGAGTACTTGTCTGTTGTGAATTTTCAATCGCCATTGGTAGTTGGTCCTGATTTGCCCGAATGAGAATAAAGTCAACTTTCTATGCTCCATTCACAATGATCCACCGCCTACATTGAAGCAGATCGTGAACAAGTAAGCATGTCATTTTGATTGTCTAATCTGAAATCTCTGCTGTAAATTTTTAGTGACCATTATTGAGCAAATTTGTGATTTTGACAATAGGCCCTTGAAATCATTCCAACAAAAGGTCAAGAAAAGGTTTGGGGCTGAGGTCAAAGAGCCTACATGGATCAGGTTAGTACATATTTGGACACTGACACGCTGGCTTGTGAACTTGGTCAGTAGCAATATATGCTCTTATATATTTCTTGTTCGTTTTTAGAACCGTCGGCAACCAAAGGAGTCCAACCTTTGTGGCCATTACGTCTTGACACACATGTATAATATTGTCATGCAACCAGGTGACTACCATAACGAAACGGTAAATATATTACATAACTTTGCACTGTGCGGCCGACCCCTTTGATGCAAGGAAAGACAACTAATATATTTCGTCTTTGATGCTACGAACGTTTGAGTGTCGACCCTTTCGATAGTGAGATTAAGCTCACACGCAATGTGTATTGTGAATATCTGTATGATCTGATGATCTCGGAAAGTCGAAAAAATAATTGATTTGTGAATTCATTCGTAAATATATGTTGTATCAACAATCATCTTCGGTTGTAAATGAACAATTGTCCAATTTGTGATAGTATACAATAATAATTTGTTAATTCATTTCAAACAATTTCCTTGTGTCCATTTGTGGTTGCTGAATGTATTGGGTGGTGGATAAAACTATTTATTGCTTAATTTTAAAAAATATTGCGAGAAGTTTAGGACCAGATGTTTTATAAATGTCCAGTCCTAAAAGTCTTCGTTTCATGAATTTAGGACCATAGATTTACTAAACGTCCGGTCCTAAAAGTTTTCGTTTAATATAAAAAAATATGCCAGACTTTTAGGACCGGAGATTTACTAAATGTCTGGTCCTAAAAGTCTTCCTTTAATTTAAATTTTTTATGCCAGACTTTTAGGACCGTAGATTTACTAAATATCCGGTCCTAAAAGTCTTCCTTTAATTTAAATTTTTTATGCCAGACTTTTAGGACCGTATATTTACTAAATGTTCGGTCCTAAAAGTCTTAGTTGAATTTAAAATATATGCCGACTTTTAGGACCGTAGATTTATTAAATATCCGATCCTAAAGTCTTCGTTTAATTTAAAAAATATGGCCACATTTTAGGACCGTAGTTATGTTAAATATCCGGTCCTAAACGTGTGGGCAATATATTTATTAATATATTTTTATATAAAAAATCACTTAGATATTTAAGGAATAATCATATTATTAAATTAAATATTTATTAAATACTGTGTAACTATATCATCTCTATTATCCATATTTCATAATTGTCTTGCTTTTTATTTTTTATTATTTTAATTTTAGTGTTTTAAGTCCGCCATTTTGCCGATGTACATGTTGGCTAGAGATCGGATGCTTCTTTGCTCTACTTGTATATAGTTAAGATGAAGATTGCTTTCCACCACCGAGATATTCGAGATAATGCATAAACGTAACTAAACACACACGAGAACAAATTTTAAAAATATTTTATTTATTAATTATTATGCTGACCTAAAAAGGGCAGCGACTATTACAAAAAAAAAACCATAAAACAACTAATCCACCCCATCGGAGAGGGAGGATGCGTCGGAGGCGTTAGAGGTGTTGGAGGCTTCGTCTTCAGAAGAATGGTACTCCACTTCATTGGCGTGGAGTACCATGTTCAGCTTGTTGTTGACGGTATAAACAAGCTGAACCATTTGGCCTAAGCGTCGGTCGATGTGATCGATGCGGGCCACCATGTGCTGCACCAACTGCTTGACAGTCGAATTTGGAGTCAATGGTGGAGGGGGTTGAGGTTGAGGAGGAGGAGGAGGAAACGGAGGACCTGGTGGAGCAGCCATTACGGTGGAGGCTAGGCGATGGAGGAGCCGTGTAGAAGTGATGGAGAAGAATGTCAAGAAACAAAAGTAACAACGGGTTTAAATAGAGAACTCATCTTGAAGAATATGAAACGCCGAAATTTTTTTACGAGGAGACGCATAGTTCTCAGAATATGAGGAGACGCATAGTTGGGCAGTTTACCTGGAAGCCGAAGAGACTCTGGAACAACGTGTAAGGATACGACTCTGCTATCTGAGTAATTTTGAAGTGATCAACATTTAATACCGGATTTTGTAAAAGATCCGTTCTAAAAAGTAATATTTTTTAAGGAAAAATTCTTACTTTACAAAAATAAAAATTGAAAAATAATAATTGACTTTTAGGACCGAATATAAGATAAAAGGTCGTTATTAAAAGTAATTGAATTGATTGGAAAAATAAATAGTAGACATTTAGGACCGGATATATGATAAAATGACGGTCTTAAAAGTAATTTAATTGAAAAAAAATAAATAATATACTTTTAGGACCGGACATATGATAAAAGGACGATCTTAAAGTAGAAACACAAAAATCATAATTAATTGATAAAATGACGGTCTTAAAAGTAATTTAATTGAAAAATAAATAATATACTTTTAGGACCGGACATATGTTAAAAGGACGGTCTTAAAGTAGAAACACAAAAATCATAATCAATTGCGTGTCTCAGCTCTCTGCCCTTATTAACTCCTCACACTACCTCTCTGTCCTTATTAACTCCTCACTACCTCATAACTCCTCACTACCTAGCTCTCTACCCCAACTGCTCAAAGCCTCAAACCATGGTTAGATACAAGATAACTCCTCATAGGGGTACTCTTAGTCCTGAAGCTCGTGCCTTCCTTGGATCGTTATATGGTGCGCCTCTTCCAGCAAGAGTGCGTTCTATTGTGACCGAAGAGTCTCGGGTCATTGGACCCATTGTTATTTCGAATGATGAAGAGATTACCGCACCCCCCAGCCTTCAGACCATGAAGAGGTTCCAGCTCCCCCTCTCCAACCTCTTGGCCCCAGCGCGCCTACTGCTGACCCCTCTCCTCTTTCCTCTAATGATGCATTGTGGCTGATGCGAGTAAGACATGCACTTGCTGATCTCCGGCGGGAACTTAATGCTGCTCACACCGATATCGCCAAGGCATTGGAGGATAATAAGCTTTAGGATGTTTAGTTAGATTCTTGTCGTTGATAATGTTCGCTTTGTTTTTCTTTTTTCTTTTTTTCCTTGTGTACGTGCATATTCTCCAAGAATGTATGAAGCATTAAGAACTAAGCTTTTGTCTTTTTTATATTCATATTCTCCAATAATTAAAGAAGCTTATATATTCTCCAGTTTTCCTTTAATTTATCTTATTCATTCAGTTGCTGCTGCGCTCGCCAAAGCCAATCTTTTTTTTTTAGTTTGGTTAATTAATAAATGAGGACCTTTATGACCGAAAAGTATTTGACTTTGAATCCGGTCCTACAATTAAATGAATAGTAAAAATTTAGGACCGGAGTCTTCTAAACCGCAAGTCTTAAAAATTAATTAATAAAATTATATCTTTAGGACCGAGATACTTAATAAATAACCGGTCTTAAAAAAATCCAAAATTAATAAAATGTCGCACGGAAAATTAAATTTCCCTCTCGAACTTTTCTTGTTGCGCCGAAAGTGATTACTCAGGTTCTGTCTCCAGTGTTTGTGTGTTGCGTTGTCGCTTCTCCGCGTTGCTCTCTCGACAATCACTTTCTAGTTCCTTAGCGGCTAAACGTCTGTAGACCAAGCTGTACGAGGTGTTTCGGTTATATAACTTTATGATTTTCCTGCTTATGGTTCTGGGTTTTTCATGGGTTGAAAGGAAATTGATGAAATGTTCTTGTGGGTTTCTCTGTTGTTAATGAATATTTTATTTTGAAGATTATATTTACACTTTAGACCTACCCAACTGACCAACAAGTGTTTTTAGGTTTCTCTTGCTATTTGCAACATCAACGTTCATGGCCGGAGAAGAAAGACTCAACAAACGCATTTGAATTTATATGCTACAGGTGAGTCCACAAGACCTCATGCGATGCATTTAATTTCCTCGTCATGCATTTATTTTGCTTCTTTGATTCACTTTGTGATACATTTATGACCAAAAGTGATTCTTCGTTATGCATTTAATGGGCAAGTTTCTCCGTAAAAATAAAATAAAATAAAATAAAATAAAGACATAACTGACATTGAGCATATATATGCATTTGGAGTTGCCTTATTTTATAAGCAAGTTTCATTTTTTTTTTCAGATTATGTATGTTAAATCTTTCCGTCTATAGGAATTCTACTATGGATCACAGTTGGATAAATAATGCTTTACGGACGAGTGTTGAATATCATAATGGGGTGAGAGAATTTATAGAATTTGCTAAACAAAAGGCCCATGATGATAGTGGGAAGTTTTATTGCCCTTGTGTAGAATGTTTGAATGAGAGGCGACTAAGTCCTGAAGTTATACACACACATTTAATTTGTGAAGGATTTTGTAAGACTTATACCAGACATTGATATTGATGATGAAATTCATTTAAATTATGGTCTTCCGAGAGTACTCCTTTTCAAGGGGTCTACCTAGGACATGAACGAAGAAGATGAAGCGGATAATGAACCCTAAGATAAGAAATGATCATCAACAAGGGATGAGAGGATATCCCTTTATAAAAGAGTCAATTCATAAGGTAATATTCATATGCAGAATTCTTTGAAAACTTTAAGGTTTTAACTATATTCCTTCTATATATGTTTTTAATTAAACAATGTCACTGACTATGAAGTTTGTTCTTGTTTTCTTTTTGTGGCAAGATCCGATCCAAAGGGGCATGTTATATGTAAAAGATTGAGGATGTTACGTTGTTGGGTGGGAATCAGATGAAGGCATGGTGAATATTATATTGGGCATGTATGTTGATTTACGTGTTGTATTTGTAACTCATTGTATTTGTAAGTAAGTTATCTTATTGTATATATTCATTTAGGTGTTGTACTGGCATAGTATAATCATTAATTAAGAGGCCACATAACTCATGGTGAATAATATATGTATTCTTTTCCCAATTCTATTTATTCACAATGGATTGTTCATAGCTTGTAGCTTATAGTATCAAATTTTATGTGTTGGATAATGTATTGGATTTGTGTATTATATGATCAGGAACTACAAAACAGGGAAAAAATTCAGGAAAATTTGGACCGGAAATAAATACGTCGGTCTTAAAAGTTCAAATTTTAATTATATGTCCGGTCTTAAAGGTCTGGTGTACATATTTGATATTAGGACGGTCTTAAAAGTTGGTCTTTTAAGATCACTGTATTTATACATCCGGTCTAAAAATTCAATTTTTAAGACCGGATGTATTATTCATCCAGTCTTGAAAGTCAGTCTTTTAAGACCGGTATAATTAGTCGTCTGGTCTTAGAAGCCACTATTTTTTAGACCGGATTAATTTTTGTCCGGTCTTAAAATTCCAATCTTTTAAGAGCGGCCTATTTTATATCCGGTCTTAAAAGTTGAGTTTTAGGACCGAACAAAAAATATTTCAGGTGTATATAGTACGACTTTTAAAACCTAATGTGTTAAATGTCCGGTCTAAAAGAGATTCTTTAAGACCGGTTTGAGTCCGGTCGTAAAAGTTAGACTTTTAATACCGCCTGGAACAAGACCAGTCGCAGGTCCGGTCTTACGCCGGTCTTAAAACCCTTTTTTCCACTAGTGAGAGAAGGTGCTACTTTATGCCTATTGATAAATTTAAATTTCTTAATTCTCACATATAAAGAAAAATTAGTTAACTTAATAAATATAGACTAAAGTGATACTGATGTTTTAAAATTTTAATTTTGCCTTCATTTACGAATAGGTAATTTTCACATTTTCCTTCCCTCTCTATCTTTAATGGGGACAAAATTGTAACACTCTCATTTATTACTCTGAAAGTGGATTTATAATAAAGACTACAATTCTTTCCCAAACTGAATTTATAAACAATGCAACACCCCACTGTTTTGAGCCTAGAAAAGAGTGACATCTTCACCTACCATGCATTCGATGTATTATTTAAGAAAGAATTTAAACCACTAGGTCGGGTTTGATCTTGGAAAATGGAAGCCCCTTTTTTTCAAGAGTTCAAAATATCATTATAGTTCAAATGGGCTTTTCTAAAACATTTAAAAACATTTTATCAGTGGTTCAAACATCTGTATTAAAAAGCATCATACTTGAAACCTTATTCAGTTTTATCAGAGTATTTCCTTATCTCTCTGATTAACCTAGTGCTCCACTAAATTATTCACCATGATTTTGTTGGAATCCGTACACGCAATGATTAAAATATTCTACGAATTCCATCCAGAGGATCGCTCAACCATTGTCGAAATCAAGGTTAGAGAACCGAATATTACCTATAGTGAACTCGTCCGTCTCATTCTCTTTGAACTGGTGGGCTACCCTCTCGATCGGTAGAAGTCGACTCCACGAATCGGCTTCCTCTCGGTATCCACACGAATAAACATGGACGTGGCAGCGTGCTAGCGCCTCGAACTGTGCGTCTCTCTTTATTTCGCTCTAGGTTTTTCTTTTCTCGCGGCTTAGATACGCTCGACAAAATCCCGTAGGTTATTCTAAACCCGATCGGCGTATTATATTAAAAATTAATCCTCATTAATTTCGAATTTCGAATTTCAAATATGGATTAAAAATATATTAATTAAATCTATTTGTTAGATCTAATGTAACGTATTTATTTAATCCGTATTAAAAGGCCGATCGAAATTCAAATTTTGAATCTAGATTAAAAATATATATTAATTAAATCTATCTAATAGATCTAATCTAATTTATCTATTTAATTCAAATTAAAAGCCTTCTGATTTAATTTATCTTATAAATTAAATCCGAGAAATGATATCTATCTATTTAATTAAATTTGAGATATTATATCTCAATTTAAATTAAAGAGGTATATGATATCTTTATTCGAAAATTAAATGAGATACAATATCTCTATTTGTTTTAGATATTTAATTTATCAAATAAATTAAATACAAAACAAATATTATATAATAATATTATAATCTCCATTAATAATATTAATATATATTAATTTCGAATTTAAATATATATATATATATATATCCTAGATTAAATTCAGTATTCATTAAATCTTAGACGTATGTAAGATTCAATGAAATCCTGACACTTTTGCTCGTGTTGGGCTATTCTTGTGTGCGACCCCCAGCCCATATGAGATTGGCGGTGAGCCAATACTCAGTATCAGCCCATAAGTCGCAAGCGGCCTCTAGCAAGACATTGCGACTACCCAATTCACATGGGATCGATGACACGATACAACCTATCGTATAACCATGTCACGTCCCTTTTGTCACGCGATAATTTGGTCAAGGATGAGGCATGGATAATGTCAACTTCCTTTTCTTGACCATTACTTTCTCGATTCTCGAGTAGTCTAATAATTGAAATGGAAACTCCTTTCCATCACAAGATCACGGCCATACATTTCTTAGACTCACTCATCGAGGGGCCCAAAGATATTATCTCTACAAATGTGAGGGGCAAATTCCATCTTGACCATTCACATTCCTCCGCATGAAAACCACTGATTCCGATCCAAGCTTTTATCATCACTCGGTCAAAGGTGACTTTTGACTAGGTCAAAAACCAGTGACTCATCATGTAGGAATCCATGATGATCTCAGGTCATAGGGCGTCGTGACGCGGTTATACATGAGATAAGCATGACTTGATCCATGCACGGCTTTCTCATAGTGGGTCGGTCCAAAGATCTTGTACTTTTACAAGTGCCCATGACTTTGATTCGTATCTCCATACCTCATCAAAGTCATATTGGTCTTATTTCATCTTCGCTCCCGCATAGATGACCGACCAGGGACATTTAGGATAATCTATAAGATATATCCAAGGATCTGTTATCACTATAAACATGCAAATGAAATGATAACTAAATGGAGATGACTTGCCCTTAGGGCATAATTTCCAACAGATTTGGGCTTGTTATATACATGCTCGTCCCTGCAGCAATAGTTAGTAGCACGCGCGCACACACACACATATATATTGTCTACTTTTACATAATCATATGTATTTAATTAAATATATACATCACAGTAGCCATACTTGGCTATTTCAAAATATTAACTAAGTTATAAGAAAATAATAAAACCCATATACAAAAGTGAAACTAAATGTTTCAACTGCATCTTCAACACCACCTTTTTCTCAAAATCAAGCAATTACTATATAAGTAGAAGACAGATTCAAGACAGAAGAAGAGAGACACAAGACTATATCTTCAAAATGCTCATAATCTAATCTTCATATTATTTACTCTCTGCTTTCAATGCCTACATAGTTTATCATAGAGAGTGAAATTATTTGTAATATACTTTAGTGTTTATTCATTCACTTCTGAGAGAAAGATTCATTATAATCATCCTATCATTCTATCTGAGAGTTACTCAAGATTGAGTGATCTTGAGTGGGAAACCTATTGTATTGATTACAGCTTGTAAGAGGAGTGAATCCTGGTGAGAGGATTACTTCGAGTACAGAGTATGTAATCAAGTGGGTGTATTGATTACAGTTTGTAAGGGGGAGTGAATCATAGTGAGAGGATTACTTCAAGTACAGAACGTGTAATCAAGTTGAAAAACGATAGTGGATTGAAAATCTCAAGCGGAGCTTGGGGACTGGACGTAGGTCAAAGATTGGGCTGAACCAAAATAAATCAGTTTGCATATTCTCTTCCCTTATCTCTTATATTTCTAGCATATATATTTGAATGTGCATATATATTTGAATGACTGATTATCACTTTATAAATTATTTTTGTCATTCAAAATGCTTTCAGTAAGTTGCGAAAAGATTTTCAAAGTAACTAAAGTTTTATCAAACACCCAATTCACCCCCCTCTTGGGTGATAGCCAGGTCTTTCAACTACGCCCTTGCTTCTTCCTCTTTACTTATTAGACTGCCTACATCCTAGATTGAAGGAAGGCTCTGAGATTCAAATGAATGAATCCCAGAGTAACATGTTAATCTCAAATTCCAAGCATATACAATATATGTAAATCTACCAAACAAAGTAGTCTACACAACATATAAAGCGTCCAAATTCAAATTCAAGTATTACATTCCATATGCAGCTTGTAATACAAGAGTTCATTCAATGATTTTCAAATACCTTAGCGCAAGGAAATTCATTTCAGGTAATTCAATACCAAAATACTGAATGCACTAGGCCCCACTTCAAAATTAACATTGTTAAGTTAGATTTTAACGGTGGTGTGACTTTTGCTCCTAGATTGTAACTACATGTGTATTTTTGCATCCAAAAAAAGCATTTGGTGTTGGGCGCTCCCGAGGGTAAACCACATATGTATTTTTGCACCTTTACCCTTTTAAAAAGAAGAGAGTGGAATGTGAGAATATGAGATTGGTCTCTCTATTGATTTATTCACATTTTTTTTGGTCAAATTTATTCACGGTTCAGAGTTAAGGAAATCGGGAAAGCAACTTGGAGGGGAGGGTTTTGTTTGTCAGAGATTTTTTCTCCAATATCCATGGGGATGGTTTTGTTTCTCAGAGATTTTTTCTCCAATATCCACAGTTCACGACAAGGTTATTAAAACCATACCGGTCGTGATAATAGGTTAAGAGTCAGAGATTGGATCAAATCAAACTAAACTGGCATGGAACATGTAAGAAAGTGAAATTTTCGAGTGATTAATATAAAATTTTAAAAAATAAAAATAGAAATAAGGGAATACCAAAAGGTGATTCAAATTTCAAATGGAATACACAGGCAACAAACATTGAAGCTGGCAATTGATAAGACTCATCACCCAAAGGTGGATTTAGTGGGCCAATGCTTCTCCCCAACTGAGATTCTTTAGAATTCATACTAACATTTATTACTTTAATGATTTTAAAATCTACAATAATTAATAAAATATACAAACGTACAAGTGAAGAGAAATAAGATGTTTAGTGACAAGACCCATCACCCCAAATTTGGGTACAAGAGAATAAAATATAATTCCTTGGAATTCTTTATCGTTCATTTTCATTCTTCATCCTTTCTTCATATCAGAGAGAGAGAGAGAGTGCAGAGCGAGAAAACTGAGAAATCAGGAGAGAAAGCGTATCAACGGGAGTGAACACAGACCAGAACGCTCTGATCGTTGACGATATGGTGGAGGAAGCGTTGGTGTGTAAAAATTTGATTGGGCTTTTAAGCCCAACGACAATTGCGTGAGAAAAAATTTAAATTTTTCCCGTTTGGATTCTTGCGCTTCGTTGGTTGAACTTTAAATCAAAAAAGTTTCGAAAAAGCAGGTTAAGGAAAAAGGCTCGAATCCAACTTTTTCCATAACGCTTCAACTTTTTCGACGTGTACCACTTCTATCACCATCAATCCAAACACAAATCATTATCAATAACCCGACTTTTTTCTAAAAAGTCGGATATCTTTTAAAAAAGTCCTCTTTGCCCTAACAGACCCATGGTGGAGAAAGCGAAAAGCGTAACTCCGATCTTCGAGGAAGACCTCCAATCCCTCCACCAAACCAGATCGAGTCGAGACACAGTGCAAAGACACCGGTCTGAAGCCTCGCATAGAACCCCAGATCATGATCTGGGTCGATTGTTGTTCATCTCCGTCTTCCACTATTTTTTTAATAATGGGTTGGCTGATGACCCGGTTTCTGTTGGAGTGGGTTGGGGACGAGTTCTAAGACAATGAAGAAGGTGGAGAAAGGAGATGATTGGCCGACGCCGACGAACGATCTCTGTTTCCTTGCTAAGAGGTAAGAACCCAACCTTTTTTCAGATCTTGTACTCTTCGATCTCTGCTTTTCCATCTTTTTTCAGAAATAAGAACCAAAGGTTTTCTGTCACATGGAGTGAAAACAAAGAATTCTTGATTTTTTCTGCACGTTCACGTTGAGGTGCATAGGCAGAACTAGGGGCCGTCTAGGGAGAAGAAGGATGTGACAGAATTTTTAATTTCTTGTGTCACGTTCACTTTGAAGTGAATAGGCTGTACTAGGGGAATCTAAACTGCAATTATCTTCTCATTAAACGATAGCTATAAAAGATTGGTCTTGTGATTGCTTTGCAGAGGGTTTGGAAGCTATCGTATCCTCTCTTCTCCTTTCGGTCTCTGCCCTATACTCGCTCACTCATGGCCGCGCCAAACGTGAATAGTGATCCACCATCTGGCACTGGTGAGTATTCATGTTTATTTTATCTGCTTGGTTTGCTTGCTCAGGAAGAATATTAGGTTCTGAAATTTCTTATTTATATGATTTATCTGTTTTTCCCCATTTCCAAGTATCCTGTATCATTCGAGCAGTCTCTAATAATGTTGTAGACTTTTTTCTGAAATTTTGTATGTTCTTGTCATCAAGTTAAATTCAAAAGCCCTGTTTTACCTTTACAAAGTTGAAGTATCTTCTTTTTCTTTTTCCACATAAATGTTTTTGTGCGAAGGTGACTTGAATATGTTTTTTTGCTAAGCTTTGCATGAATATTTTACAAGTCCAACTTACTCAAGTTTTTTCCAGCACATAATAGGAAAATCCATGTGAGTTTTTTGCTAATCCTTTTATTTATAGTCAATTAAGTGGTGACATTTGTTTTGCAACTATATTAATTATTTCGTAATGCAGATGAAGATGATTCTATGATAGTAACACACCTTTCTGAGGTAATAAACTCAAATTTCAAATAAGTGCATTTTTTAATTATTATTTCATTGGTACAATTCTTCTTTCTCTATCCCTTCTATTGCATGTCATGTTTATTACTATAACAGTGCCCGCTCCACATTGTGTATGGGCTGAATTCTTTTATCGATTCTTAGGTTTGTTATTTTGTATGCAAATTAAACTTTTGCTGTAAACTTGTCTAACAAATTTCATGGATATCATTAGATTATAGCCTGTTGTTGACTTGAATGGCTTTAGTGTGTTAAGTATGATATTGATATGTAAATGTAAAAAAGAGGGTTGGTTGGTTGGTTGGTAATTAGCCATTAGAATTCTTCTACATCTTCACATCAGATATATGGCGTAAAATCTATTTCCTATCGCTTGACATTTCAGGAAACCTGTTTCGTCAAAGAGTGAAGATGTTGGATCCTTTGTATGCTCTTGGTTATTTAAAGCATTTTAACATGATCTTTTAACCTCTTGAAGTCATTTTTGTTCAACTTGCCCCTGTGTGTTGTTGTGGATGAATGATGAGATAGAGGAACAACTTATGTCTTCAGTCTAAAGCATTGGTATTTTTGGGATATAATTTTTCCAATGCTGAGCTGTTTGTCTATTTCTGGACCTTTGTGAATCTGTTTGACATATCCTTAAACTTGCTGCAACTGCTTGATGTTTGTTCAGCACAAAAATCTTCCAGAGTACTGATTAGTAATTTTCTGATGAATGTTACTAAGCCTATGTAATTTCACTTTGTGATTATGTTTCAGGAGACTATGTTTTTCAAATTCATCGTAAATGAATTTGCTACCAAGATGAATCTGGAAGTTATATACCACACTGTTCAGCAGGGAGAACATATGTCTTTTGTATCATCTTTGGTTCTCAATGGAAAATCCTACTCTGGTCTTCCAGCCAAAAGAAAAAAGACGGCCAAGCAATTTGCTGCTTGTACTGCCATTCTTTCAAATCTAAGTAGGTGCCCTTTTGTTTATAGTTAATTAAGTGGTGACATTTGTTTTGCAACTATATGAATTATTTCGTACTGCAGATGATTCCACGATAGGAACACACCTTTCTGAGGTAATAAACTCAAATTTCAAATATCGTGCTGCGATCAACAATGTGAAGGACTCACAACATACACATGTGGCTGGCTCGGGACAGGTGTCTGGTAGTGCAATTCCTGTGTCAGTTAGCAATAACAAAACACTTCCTGAGCCCTCCTCTAGAAAGCTTCAACAAGAATACGCGACGTCAAAACAAGAAAAGTGCTCTAAGGAGTCTGAACTTTCAGATCTGTCTCAGCAAGCAGGTGAACCACGGCATCTTGATGATGGTTCAAGTTTGAAGAAACACAAAAAGAACAAGAAAAAGGCTAATAACGAGCCCCGGATGGATTTTCTGTAAGATTCCTTAACATTTGAAATCTTTTGTTTAGTATATTGCACTATCTTTTTTCCCTTTGCTTTATAATTGAAATAATGAATTTTATTTGTGTTTCTTGTTCTTCTGGCTGCCAGTTGGTGCATTTCCACTTGTCCCATTTGAAATATCAAAACTTAGCTAGAATCCAATACTTGTGTCATGTTTAAGGATTTTAAGCCCTCCTTGCGGTGTAGATTCTGTTATTTTCTTTTGGTCAATGAGAAGAAATTAATCCCATATTTTGCAGTATTGGTTATGTCTTGAGTCTTGACAGTGTCTTATTCATACTCCAAGACTTGATTAGAGTGGGAACACGGCCTTTTAAGGTGGCCATATAATTGTTACTGATTTGTGTAGAAGCATGCCATGTGACTAATTTGCATGTCTTTCTGCTGTGAAAATTTCAGGCCGCCAGTTGCTGCATTTCCTCTCGGCCAAGCCCCTCCTCCTGTAGCATCAACATTTCTTGTGAGCCCTCCTGTTGCATCAACATTTCTTTTGAGCGCTCCTGTTGCATCAACATTTCTTTTAAGCCAACCTAGCTGTTCAGTGACGCAGTAACAATGAAGGAATTTGTATGGTGGGGGGCTCATTTTACTGTTTAGGGAACTCGTTAGATGTTGCTGTATAATATCAATGCTGAATTTCAGACATATGCCCATCTGTACTTGTTCAATGCCCATATTATGTTCCTATGTGGTTTTTCCTTCTTTCACTGTCCATGATGCAATCAGCTTAAAGCTGTTTTCAAGGAAAATAATATATCATGGTGTGATGGTACATCCTCTGGTCCTTATTAAAGGATGTCTTCTAGGAGGTATTCTTGATTCTTTTTACCAAGCATTTGCCAGTTTTGAGCAAGGTTCTGAAACCCGGACCACCACTGACCGGCTCCTGGTCAGACGTTAGTGCGGGCTAAAACCGGAGTCCGAGAAAAATAGAAGATTTTAGGGTTATTAATTTAAGATTCTAAAGAAAAACAAAAAAGCATTTTTTTAAAAAGAAAATTAAAAAATTGAACTGGTTTTCCCCCCAAACCGGACCGGTTTACCCATCGGTTCTTGGTCGTTTAAGAACCATGGTTTTGAGGAATAAAAATATAAGATTTTAGGGTTATTAATATAAAATTATAACGAAAATAAAAAAAATCATTTTAATTTTTTTTTTTTAAATAAAAAATTGAACTGGTTTTCCCCCCAAACCGGATCGGTTTATCCATGCATCATATGAATTAATCCAGCTGTTCCAAATCTCTATAACCCTGACTCCAGGCGAGCTCGAGACCATCTATAACTATGGTTTTGAGGAATAATATATATATATATATATATATATATATGCATTGTATGTATATACATTTTTATGTATGTCCATATTTAATATTCCTTGCTTCCCATAGCTTCCAACATGTCAGGTAAATATAATATTGATGATCCACATCCTCCACCTCAGTGCAACATCAGGCACATGTGTCAGAGTCAGTCATTAACCGCCACCTGGGTACTGCATTTGTTAACAAACTCCCCCTAGCAGCAAGCCAGAGGAACACACGGACCCTCTGAGCACCCTGCCATTTCCAAATGCAAATTTTACCCGAGCTCTCCCCCCTACTCCACTTACCATGTCGTATGCTGGGGCAACAGTGAAGCGACCATTCGATTAGAGATCCCAGAAGCTAGTGGCCTCACCATCGTCGACTCTAGGAGGATGGCAGGCTAAAATACGTGATCGAATATGGTCAGCCAGATCGGAACCAATCCGGTCCCAGTCCCACAGCCCGTCCAACGTCACAAAATGGCTCACGGTCAGCGACAACTCAGCCTGTGTCATGTCTCTAAATGCCAAGTATCATAGGGGGCCCACTTCCAGGACCCAGTTGTCACTCCAGAAGCGGACCCTAGATCCATCCCCGACTAACCATCGCGAACCTAACTCCACCTCGCCCCAAATTTGTCTTAAATGTTTCCATAGATAAGAGGATCGGGCCTTTTGTTTCTTTGAACTTGACGTACCATCCCAATCATACTTTCCTCGCAATACCTGAACCCATAGGAGATCAGGCCGAGATTGGATCACAAAGCCTAGTTTCATGAGGAAGGCTGC
Source organism: Acacia melanoxylon (assembly GCA_019022615.1). Taxonomy (NCBI): domain Eukaryota; kingdom Viridiplantae; phylum Streptophyta; class Magnoliopsida; order Fabales; family Fabaceae; genus Acacia; species Acacia melanoxylon. The sequence goes on along the minus strand of JAFJYJ010000020.1, from coordinate 7,745,817 downwards.
GTTTTGCGTTTCCATCTTCTTAAATCCACAGCCACCCTCCAAACAAGGTTGGCACATTTCATCCCAGTTAACCAGACTCGGCCTATGCTCTGTAGCAGTTCGCCCCCAGACAAAGTTTCGAATGTGACGCTCAATACGGTGACACAAGCCAGATGGGATCTTCATGGTATGCTTTGTGTATGTTGGAATCGCCGCAAGTACTACCTTCGCAAAAGTAATATGTCCTGCAGTGAAAGTGTTTTAGCCGCCCAACCCAATAATTAGATTGGACTTTCTCCTCCAGGTAGGCATAGGTAGCTGTCCTGACCTGCTTTTGTAGCAGTGGTACACCCAAATACATTCCAAGATCTTCCACTTTACGAAAGCCCAAGGCCTCACTAATCTGTCCTTGCCTGCTAGGTGCCACATTTTTAGAGAAGCAAATTGCGGATTGAGTTACTCACCTTGTGACCCGAACAAGAGCAAAAATCAGCCAACACCCCATTAATTAGGGAAATATGAGAGCTAGCGGTAGGGCTAAAGAGAACCAGATCATCTGCAAAAAGAGATGAGAAAGTGGCGGGCCACCTTTCCCCAGCTTGATTGGTTGCCACTGCTTGCTCTGAATTTTAAGGTTGATCATCTGAGAGAGGCGTTCCATACACATAACAAAAAGATAAGGGGATAAAGGGTCCCCTTGCCGAATACCCCTGGATGGAAAAAATTTCTCTGAGTGTGCACCATTCCATACTACACGCATACTACAAGTGGTCACACAGGTCATTACTGCTCGCACAAATTTCCCAGGCAAACCAGCGTCATAGAGTGTCTCTTCAATAAAATCCCATCGTAGGCGATCATAAGCCTTCTCCAAATCTACCTTTATAGCCACCCATCCTGTGGCACCGCGTTTGTACCTCATGGAATGCAATACCTCTTGGGTGATTATTATATTATCTGTGATTTGCCTGCCTGATACAAAGCTCGCCTGGTTTGGTAACACTAGCCCCGGGAGCCACCCTTTAAGACGATTGGCTAGCACCTTAGTTATTGCTTTATAGGGAACCGTACATAAACTGATCGGGCGGAATTTTTTTGAGACACTGAGGATTGAGAATCTTGGGAATGAGAGTGATCAGAGTCTCATTTAGCTTTGGTTCAAGAATACCTTGCTCATTTGAAGTTTAGTGTAGCGAATAAAGGTAATATTGAAAATCATTTGATTTTTATGACAGTTTTTATTTGTACATGTGAAGTAGGTAGAAGTTATTAATATTTGGGAAAAGTAGTAGAAAACTATTGATTGTTCGTTTGTCATGTTGGGTAAGGCCAAATTGCATTCTTATTCATATTGGCAGTCTCTTTAATTGCAAGCTGTGGGTACTTCATCATCAGTATGAAATTGAGAACTGGAAAAATAGAAGATAAATCACTTTCTTGTTGATGGCAGTGTTTTTATTTATATTTTATTTTCATAAAAATGATATTTTAATGCTAAAAATATGCACCGACAGTCATGAAAATAGTGACCTCAAAATATTTTTAAGAATAATATTATTTTTCATTTTCAAAATATTTTTAAGAATAATATTGATTTTTCTTATAAATCAACTATTTTGCCTTTTTAACATTTAATTAAATTTTCTGAATTATATAAAGGTTACAACTAAATTATTATTTTAAAATTATTCATTCATATTATCTGTACGGTATTAACGGCCGATGGAGTTACGGATGAGGCAAAAGGGCATTTAATTAATTAATAAAGGAATTTCCGAGTCCATACACTTAATAAGACAGTCTCCCAGAGACAAGGGACTGCTAGTTTTCCCAACCTCGTCGCCTATTTTTCCATGGTTGATGGAAGTGACAGATGCTAATGCACAATATTTAAGGGAAAATATCACTCGGGGTCTTACAGAAGAGAAAAAATATAAAAAAAGTCACAACCCTAAATCCCCTATCAAAAAGTTCATAGGGACTTTTTTGATATTTATTACGGAATTCTAATATCAAAAAAGTCCCGTTGTCAAAATAACTTTTCATGTTGTTGAAATTTTCCTATGAAAAAATTGTTGTCAAAATGACTTTTCATGTTAAAATAACTTTTCCTGTTGTCAAAATTTTTTCAGGTTTCCAAAATTCTACACTCCGGAGGAAAAACTCAAAAAAAAAATTTTGACAACATGAAAAGCCATTTTGACAACAATTTTTTCATAAGGAAATTTTGACAACACGAAAAGTTATGTTTTCATAGGGAAACTTTTAACTACTTTGTTCGCTTGACCGCGTAGCAACATATAACTGCCATTCTCCACTGAGCGGCCATGCGTCCACGCCAGTCGTCTTCGGTTTTTATGTACATTTAATGCTCACGTCATTTCGCCTTTATCATGATTATCCTTTATGAGATTTTAATCTCAATTCGCCTCGTATTTGACGTTGTGACCCCCGACTTTTCAAATCCGCAATGTCTATATATTCCTGCTCTCTTCTTCTTCCTACCACTTTACTTTCAGACGTTTTTTTCCCGTATTCTCATAAAGAACTCCTTATTCCCATAAAGCTTTTTCCACGTACAACTCCTAGCCCTCTTCGTCATTTCTTCAACCGGGTATTGTTATTGCTCCTTCTGCCTTTTCTATTTCCACTTTACCCTGTTCTCTGGTTTTTCTGGATATACACTTTGAACCTTCGAGCTTTGCTAAATATGTTTGAATTTTTGGTATCACTCACTTTGTTTTTCCTTCTAATAAAATGTGGTGATATTGAATGACCGTGATGACCAAACCGAATTCCTCTCTGAACGAGAGATGTTGAGAAAAAATGTTGAGCCCCCGATATTTGGTCTGAGTCATTTCTACGCCTCTAAGTTCTTCATTGTTTTTTATTTGAGCTCTTGAGGTTTTCTGGGTTGCTTTTCATGCTTTCCCGTGCTTTCGGGTATTTTTGGGTTTTCTGGGTTTCAAATGTAAACATTGTAACTTGCTTGTCTCCACCCCGCGCATTTCTTCTTCATTTATCCAACCTTTTTTCTATAGGTACTCATGAAAAAAATATTCCTTCACCTTCATATATGTACGGTAATCTCATTCCGAAAGAGGATAGAGAAGTGCTCCAAATCCTCCCAGGTGGGCAGAGATGTTGGGTCTGGGCAATGCCTCGTACTAAGGAAGAAGAAAAAGATGCGCTACTTCGCAAGCCCCGAGGGAGTGGTAATAGACCTAGAACTCAGACCCCACCGTATGCATCTCCTGATGTAAACGCAGTCATACCTGAATCTTCCGCCCGTCCATTCTCAGGTCGTGGCTGGGTTCGTAATACTCCTACCATCTTTGCCCCGGTTCCTCAAATTTGCGTCCCTGAACTCATCCGGGGTAAACCGGGTTCTCCTCTAGGAGGCCTCTTTGATCCCCACGATGAGTGCTACTATCGAAATATTGGTCTCGTCAAAGGGGGTTGTGAGAGAGAAGCTCATGGAGTTCTAGTTATGTGCCGACATAGATATATCACACATGCTACCCCGGCCCACATTAACTTAAATTATATTGGCCTGACATTTTATAATATTCCGCATAGTAACTCTTTTAGCTTAGGCATACTCTCTATTTCTGACTTTAGATTTTTCGCCTATAGGTACAAATGAGCTCATCTTCACGCCGTGAAAACAATCCATGACTAAAGACAAAGGTTCTGCAGGTCTTTCCACAGATATGCAAGTTCCAGATCCATGGGTTACCGAAGAGGTTTTAAATATAAGAAACACCATGACCATCGAGGAGCTCGCCAAGATCGGTCTTTATAGTGAAGACGATTATTCTATCCGCTTGCCCACATCCGAAGAGTCCGTATCCAGCTATCGGACTAAGGGGAATGAACCTCATTTCTTCTTCTTCTATTGAGATTGCATTTCTCAGCTCGGTATTCGTTTTCCACTAAACGAGTTTCAGATCAATCTTCTGAACAATTTACATCTCGCTCCTTCTCAACTTCATCCTAAAGGTTGGGCATTCGCCATAGCCTTTGAAAAGCTCTGCCAGGCTGAAAACTGGCTTTCACCATCCCCGTTTTCTTTTACTTCTTTAGGGTTCAAAATACCACTGAAGATGTCGATGGTGATGCTCCCTCCAGGAGGGATTAGACCTCACTCCAGATCGTCCGCAGCTTTTCAAGCCTTTAATCTATCAATTCAAAAACTTCAAATCCGCCTTTTTCAAGGTAAATGCCGAGGCCAGGAAACTGCCTTGGTTCCTTAAAATCGCTAAATCCGGGGAGGTGGAGGAGAAATTCCCCCTGTATTGGACTTATGATCATTACAAACTTTCTCCATCCGACTTCGAATTCCATGCCGATTGACTATCTGATGCCGAACTTAAAACGATATCCATTCTGGAGCATCATGTCATAGAGCGTGGCCCTTTGAACCCGGCCGATCGGAACTCAAAACCTCAGACTAAGAAACAACTAGCAGCGGGTATGGACGCCTGTTTATATTATACCGCATCGAATGAATTTCTATTTTTAAATGAAGGACTAATCATTTTATTTTGTTTTACAGATCAACCTATGATACAACTACCTTTCTTTGCTGTTGCCTTAGCCAACACTGGCCTCATACAACCTGGGGCTACCAAGATGAGGGCCGCACAATCATCCGTCGCTCCAAGTACTAAAGAGGGTGGCCCAGTGAACCCGGCTAAGAAAACAAAAGCCGGCCCATCAAGCTCCTCTAAAAAATCCACAGAATCTGCCGCTATCACAACGCCTATCACGAAGGTTCCCATCCCTCCACCTTCAACAAATCTTCCTCCTCTTCCTCCGACAACCCTGAAGTTCCCCCGAGGTGTAGTTTGGAGCCAAAACGTCCCTATCGAGATTCGTTCAGCTATCTGCCCTCCAGAACGCTTCTCCGCATCTGCCCTGTATGGTAATGCTGAGCTTAAGAGAGTTGCCGAGTTAGAGCAATGTGCCTTGCAGTCTGCTGGCTTGGCTCAAACTTTGGTTACTGTGCATTCACAGTATGCTGCACAAGTTGCCGAGTTGCAAAGGTTGCAATTATAGGCAGAAGAGCACAAATGTCTGACTGAGGTAATAAAATCTGACGCCCTAGATTAGGTGTGGTCTGCTGAATTGGCAAGGGATAAGATGAAGGAAGAAGCCGAGACAACGAAAATAGATTTAAACAAGGTGGTCCATTATCTTACCCAATATCGCGATATTCATGCCAGGGATAAGTCTTCTATAGATCAATTGCTGCAGGAGCAGAAAGAACTCCGAGCTCAGTTGAGTAGCTGCCAGAATTCCCTAGATGCCGCCAATGCCGAGAAGAATGCGGCGATAGTGAAATCTGTTGGGGAGTCTTTTGAGAATGCCCTGGCGCAGACTCGCCTTCTGAATCCCAATGTCAACTTCAACACCTCCGGGATGGACAACATGTCTAACATCATAGGAGATAAAATAGTCTTGCTCTTTCCTTCCCCCGACACCGTTTCAGGAAGCCATTTATAGGGAAACCAAGGGGACGACGAAGGTGAAGAAGTCCATCAAGACCCCGGGGTTCCTTCCTGCTAGCCTCTCAATTGACATACATTTGGCGGCTTCCACCATACGATGATTATCTGAAGCTCATCCAGCATTAGGGGATTCAATCAACTGTGACAAACTTGCCGAATTGCTCTGCTTTTTGTTTTTGATTTTTCCCAGGCATTAGGTTTTATTCCTTCTCCTGGGTACTAGGGCCCCTGATTTTGTAGCTCTTTCTCGGGTTGATAACCCGATTATCTTTCTGTAAGAATATCATGTAAATATTTCAAGCATTAATGTATAAATACTTACCTTTACTGTAAAAATGTTCAATCTGTCAGTGCCTCTTTTACTCTGAATATCCTTCTGAGTCAGGCTTTTGCATGTTATTGTTGCATCTTATGAACTTGAAATTATCTTCAAAGTTTTATGACTTGGCCAAAGTCAGGAATTCGCTGCGAAGAATACGGGTCTAGGACACCCAAAACTAAACGCTCCGGAGTGATTGACCAGAAATCAATCAGGAGTAAAAGCCATTTGTCACATGTCTAGGTTCAGTATTGCAACCAAACTCTAAACAGTTCGACTTGATCAGGGTCGTTGTGACGGCTAACTTTACTACCTTAAGCTTTGATGTATCACAACCATAATGGGCTTTATCGGTTTTGTCGTGATCCAAAAGAAGCACGTCTTAACCATTATGTGGGCGTTACCGCATCCCAGAGGAATACGTTTTAGCCATTATCTCGGTCTTACCGTATCTCGGCTTTGACCTTTTGCTTTGGTGTTACCGCATCCCGAAGGAGTACGTTTTAACCTTTATCTTCGGTGTTATCGCATCCCGAAGGAATACGTTTTAACCTTTATCTTGGTGTTACCGCATCTCGGAGGAGTACGTTTTAACCATTATGTGGGTGTTACCGCCTCCCGGAGGAATATGTTTTAACCATTATCCTGGTGTTACAACATCTCGGAGTACGTTTTAACCATTATGTGGGTGTTACCGCATCCCAAAGGAATACGTTTTAACCATTATCCTGGTGTTACCGCATCCCAGAGGAATACATTTTAACCATTATCCTGGTGTTTATCTCGCAAATCTCCGTTTGGAAAAATAGTTAAATATCATTGATAGAAGGAAGGCATTGCCATTCTTACAAAAACTTGCCCATCAATAGGTCCAAAATTAATGCAACCTAATAGTCATTCAATTGCACTCGAAGTCGGCCTCCGGATATTCCTCATCATCTTTTTCAGTTTTCTTTCTTTTCTCGTTCGTCTTTTTTTTTTCTCCTGAATGGGACTCTCATTGTGGCTTGGTTCTTTGTGCTTACTTTTTTGTCCGAGAGCTTCTACCACGTACTGCTGCAGTTTCCCCCCGGATGAACTTTTCTATAACATCTCAGAGGTGATAATACTCGTTTGTGGTATGTCCCGGGCCCTCGTGAAATGCGCAATACTGGGATGGGTCTGCTCCCAGTCGGCTGAATAAAGGCCGAGGTAGCTCTACATTCTTCATCTTAGTCTGAGCCACCACCTTCCAGACTCGTGCTTGCGATACATTCAACGGGGTGTAACTTTCGTATCTTGCTATCAGACCACTTCTCTCTCCCCGATGTCTACTATCCAAAATTCGCCCGCTGGATTCGCGCCTCTGATTGTCTTATTCCTCCTTCCCCTTTGAAAACTTGCCGGGTTTCTCTTTTTCCTTCATGGGTGGAGTCTTTCCCCCGTCCTTTGCCACTGGGCTCGACATCTCTATCTGCTCCAATTCTAAGTACTGCTTAGATCGGTTTCAAAAATCTGTCAGCGTGTCAGGGCAACGTTTCATAATTGACTTTTTAAACCAGGATGAACTGTCCAGACTGGCTATGGCACAGTGCAGATGCACGTCCTCCTTCAACCCTGGTACTTGCAGAGCTGTATCTTTGAAACGCTCCAGATACTTTTGCAATGTTTCTCCGGGTGCTTGCTTCACTTGGCCGAGTTGGAACTCGGTTTTCGGCTACTTCCTGCTAATAGCAAAATTCAGCAGAAACTTTTTTCTCCAGGTTCTCCATATATTGGATGGAATTTAGCGGCAGGGAGTTAAACCAAATCAAACAAATAGTTGAGGTATAACAGGCCCTACAAACTCCTTCACCATGATTTCCATTTTAAAATTACTGACATGAACTTGCAGGTCTTGGCTTCCGTCGTATTTCGGCAAATCCCTCTAATCTAAACCTTTTGGATAAATTGTCGTCATAATCTTGTCCGGAAAAGGGCTCGGGATTCTGGCTCCATCAAGTCTTCCATAATTTGTCCCGAGTACGCTCTGTGCCAAAGGTACTGTTTTCGCCCTACCGAAGTCTTGGCTTTCCAATGGTTGGTTTTCAGCTGCTCGAGCTAGGTTCAACACTCAAGTTTCTAAAATTTGATCATGGTCCTGCTTATCCTCATTCGCTCGCGGTCTATCAGCATCTGCTTGCATGGCAGTCATGATACTAATCCGGTTGGGGTCACTAATATCTCGGTCGTTGTTTCGTGAAGGGTTCTCGAGCTGTCTGATGCATTCTTCTAGCAATTGTATCCTTTGAGCATCCTCTCCAGCGTTCTAAACTCGTCCATGGCCAGCCGGGTTTCCTCCTGTCTGATTTTCCTGTGGTGTTCCAGCACTTACATGAATAGATGCTGATGCATTGGCTTGGCTTGGACCCGCAGCATCCCGGTCCGTCTCTTGGACGAGGATAAAAGCCTGATTAGGATTCACAGCTTCTCGGCTAGTACTACGATCCGGGTTTTCCACCCGTTCAACATGTTCATCCAGCAGCTGCTATTGTATTCTCTGTCTTTCCTCCTGCCTCCAGAGGGTATTACGGCGGTCTGTATCCTCCTGCATAGACCAGATATCGTCTTGCCTTTGGAGTCGCTAGCGGGTCTCCATATCCTCCATTCGCTACAACAATGACCCCATCGCCTTATGCAACAAGTGGATATCGGGGTTTTCTATTTGAAATTCTGGAGGCAGGGCTTGTGGTTGGACAACTGGCTGGATAGCCCGGTTAGGAGCTAAAGAAGTTCCACTATCCACCGTTTCACCTTCAGTCTCCACGATAACATGGTTATGATCTGGAGCAACCGAATCAGTAAACTGAACTGTTTGTTCCTGACGTTGTTGATGTGGCTGTTCTTCTGGCAACTGATCCTGCCAAGTTGCCTGACTGCGACTTCTAGTGCTTGCGGCCATTTGCAGTGGTTGTTTGTGATCTTTTGTGGTTTGGGAATCGAAGTTTATGGTTCCCTACGGTCGGCGCCAATGTTCTGTTCAAAGAACACAAATGTCTAACCACAGTGGGTTAGTATAAGATTGATATAGGATCTGTGAGACTCTCCAGGATGTATATGAGACAATACTGAAGAGATGATGGTTTAGTGATGTCTATAAGGAAGACACCAAAGAATATCAGATGATCACTGTGCTACAAAAGAATGGCGATCAGCCAAAGGGGGTGGGGTGTGAGAACAGTGTAACTGAATAGTAAAAGGATATGAATAGAATCCGTGCACCTTGGGGATAATCTCCTATTTATAGAGATTACCTAGGGTTTCGTTCTGATGGCTGTGTGTCCGCCCTTCCAGCAACATGCCTCTCCACGTTTTGCAAATGTCTGCTCCACTATCTGACGCACCCCTCCTCCACTACATGTCTCTTCTCCACTATGTATAATGCCGAGATTAATGCCTTGTTTATAAGGTGATTAGTGTTTCGCTTGCCTAAGGAGAGTTTCCGCCATGGTGTCTTTGTTGGGCCACATCATATTCGGGCCCAATATACGAATTCATAACCTCTACAAATATAAAGTTACATGCTAATGTCCTTTTAGTTACCTCAATTTCGTATATCAAATACTCCCTCGGGTCCTAAATATAAGACAAAGTTAATTTTTTGAGAGATTAAAGAAACTAATTAAATACCTTCTGAATATTTATAAATTTATTTTCTCTAAACTAATTAGTTTGACTAATAAACTTATATATAACCTAAGAATGAACAATATATGATATGATTAAGTAACTTATTTAACTTCCTTCATCTCTCCAAAAAAGTCAATTCTATCTTATATTTAGGACCGAAAGGAATATGACATATTGCCCACTCCATACAGTAATTCAGGGATCATAAAACAATTCATATGATCTATCATGAGAACAAGGATTCATAAGAATAATCCATCATAGTAAACTCGTAAAATTCTTATAGACACTCCTTGTTTTTGGTCCCTTGATCGAATTGAAGTAGAAATCAAAGTTAGCTACTCATCTGACAAGGAGGCCATATCTTGCTTCAGGAGAAGACAGATAATTCCAGGAAAGAGAAAAGGGTAATAGTAACATTATCATTTATCATGAAGTATGAAAACATTGCATTTGATAAGAAGCATAAATATGACATTCCATTCAAGAAAGAATTCTACAATAATCTGGATCATCTTATAACAGGCCATTAAGGATAAGGATCTTATTATTAATCACCAACTGCATATTTTATAACAACTTATTTTATGTAGACTGTATTATGCATAATTAACAAGGAAAAACAAGTAACCAATAGTGTAAGTACATTAAAAAAAACAGAGAGAAACTGGTGGGGGAGTGTAATGGCAAAATTAAGCAATCTAATACATCTATGCAAACTTAATTTTAAAATAAAAAAATCACCCAAATTAAGAAAAATTGTTTCAAAAAGCAAACTCTTATGCCTAAGCAGAAAACAGAAGGGAAGAGGCAAGGAGGAGCATCCATGGCTTTGCTCTGTGGTTCATCTTCTGTGACCTTCCTTTCATCTTCTGCTAAATCTTCCTATACTTCTTCCCACAATGGGAATACCAAAACTGCACTTCTTGGCTTCCAATCGGCATCGCCAAAGCCTTCTATACGCATCAATTTGCGCCTCAATTCTAGGGCAAGTTCTCAGGTGCGTTGCCAAGAACTGTCCATTGTTCCAAAAGATGAACGACGAAATCAATGGCCCGGTATGAATCTGTTCTATTAACTATGTGCTTTTTTTGGCTTTTGCTATTAACCAATTTATGGGGCTTTTTCTTGGATTCCCAGAGCCTGTGGAGGAAATTTTCCTCAAATTATTGGGTTATTCGTTAATGTGGAACCGTACCCAAAAGGAAAAATATTGGCAGAGTTCAAAAATATTCCCAGATCTTTAGTGCTTTTAGTATAACTAATCCAGCTCCGTTAGTTTGATGAAGGAGGAAGCGAGCAAGAGGAGTGTTCATTGGGTCTTCTTTGAGGTATTTTTATTATTAATAATTTAAAATGAGCATGTCTGAGCTTGAACTATTGAGTTTTGAAGCTGAAGTAAATTAAATGTAGTACTTGCTTTTATGAAGTCTTAAAATTAATAGAATGCTAAGACTTTTCTCTTCTATTGTTGCGTAAGATTTAGTACTTTTTGTTTTTACACCTCCTACGTGTTCTTTTTTAATGAACTTTGGATTTTTTTTTTGGAACATCTGGTTGAAATTTCTGGAATTGTTCGCTTCTTTTAAGGTATATTTTTAAACTATAAAAGTTATCAATCACCTCACTCTGTGTGTGTGATAAGTCATAAATAATGTGTTAGGGTTAGGAATTAGGTATTAGGGCACAATATTAATCCTATGAGGCCTTAGGACTAATTAGGGATAATAGTTTTGCATTTCTGATTTTGGTCAGGGGACTGAATAATTCTAGTTTCTTCATTTCTGAGTTCATCGACAGATTTTTTTAAGCATCAGATTCTTGAACCTTGTATGGTTAATACAAGAGCTCAACTCGCATTAATGGCTGATCCTACTGAAATTCATTTTAAGGCAATTGAAGATTCCTTGCAACTCCATGGAGATACTCTACAACAACATGGAAACATTTTACAAACTATCACTGCTCAATTGGCTACTCTTGTTGCTCGCCAACCATAACAGCCCCAAGATGTGGCTGGACAAGGACTTCATGAACGCCAGGAGCCTCAACGATAGCGAAACGAGTATACTCCTCCAACCCGATTAACCAAATTTGATTTTCCCTGATTTCAACGTCAAAATATAGAGGGATGGCTTGACCAATGTGAAAAATATTTTGAAATTGATGGCACACCGGATGCTTGGAAGGTTCGAATGGCTAGTGTCAACCTTGATGATAAAGGTTACTTGTGGCATCAGTCTTATATGCATGAAGAACATGGGCGCAACATTGCTTGGGAAGAATACCGTCTTGCTCTTTTAGCACGGTTTGGGCTAGCGTTCGAATCTCCAATGGAAGATTTCAAACGCTTTTATCAAAAGGACTCCTTGAACGATTACAATGATGAATTTGACACCTTACAATGTGTACCTTCGTGAGGACTATGCTATTCAAGCCTACATTGAGGGCCTTCGTAGGGAATGTGCACATCAAGTTTGACTCCAAGGACCACGTACGTTGATGGACGCAAGGCGTATTGCCAAGATATGTGAGTACAATTTGCAAGATGAACCCAACAATAAGAATCTATAGTGTCATGGGAATGGTGACACCTTTGGTTTGTCGTCTCGGTGGAAAAACTCCACAAATCAGTTGGGATCCAATACCGTGACCGAGGCTACCACACAATCCAGTTCTCTTGCCAGACCCACCGGGTCTTACACATCATCCAATCATAATACAAGCGCTGGGTCTTCCACCCTCTCCACGGCTCATACGGGTATGTCACAAGCAAAAGGGATGACAATAGGTAAAGGTGATGATTATGATGAACTTAGAGCAAAGGGTATTTTCTTCTATTGTCGCAACCCTATTCCCGTAACCGCACATGTCCACAGAAACAGAAACAACAATTACAAATGATAGAATTGGATTCGGATGAAGTAGAGGAAGATCAGGAAATTCCAGAAGAGGATAATGCACCATCTCAGGGGCCTTCTACCGGTAATGAGGAATGTCTATAGATCTCACTTCATGCGATTCAAGCCAACGTGGGCATTGTTTCCATGAGGATTCCGGGTAATGTGGGACGTCAACCAGTGCAAATTCTGATTGACAATGGGGCTTTACATGGATACCTTGATTATAAATTGGATTGCCGATTGGGATGGAAAGGTAATGCACAATATGAAGGTGAAGTAGAGGTAGCGGGAGGAGCTAAATTGAAGCTATATGGCATTTGGAAGAATTTCAAATGGAAAATGCAGGGTAGAGACTTCTCATTTGATTTGCGAGTCATGGAGATAAACACCTACGACATAGTTCTTGGATTGCATTGGTTACAAGATGTTGTTCACCATGCCTCTTGGGATTATGATGATTTGTCCATGACGTTTATGTATAAGGGCTCAAAGTGTACTCTAAAACCTACCTCTACATCTAATTGTAAGGTGACTCGAAGAATTAATAGTCATATGGCAAATGGAGGTTAGCTTTTATGCCACACACTTGGACTAAATCTGAACCACAACCTTATACCTTGAAAAACAGTTTCGCGGAAGCTTCAGGTGGCATTCAACAATTGCTAAAGGAATTTAAGGATGTTTTTGCTGAACCTCATACATTACCGCCTTTAAGAGAAGGTCATAACCGTGCTGTAATTTTGAGTGAAGGTGTAGATCCGGTAAACTTACGTCCTTATCGTTATCCTTCTATACAAAAGGATGAGATAGAGAGGCAAGTAAAGGGCTTGCTAGAAACATGGGCAATTCAAGAAAGTTATTCTCCTTTTGCTTCTCCTATTGTGCTGGTAAAGAAGAAAGATGGGTCATGGCGCATGTGCATCGATTACAAAGACCTTAATAAGGTTACAATTAAAAATAAATATCCCATTCCTTTGGTTGAAGAATTATTAGATGAACTAAAGGAAGCTCGTTGGTTCACAAAGTTGGATCTTAGGACTGGTTATCATCATATTCGCATGGTACATGGTGACTCATTCAAAACTGCATTTTGAACCCATTCCGGACATTATGAATGGTTAGTAATGCCTTTTGGCCTCACCAATGCCCCTGCTACTTTTCAAGGTGCCATGAACTCCATCTTTAGGGAGCATCTAAGGAGGTTTGTACTTGTATTCTTCGATGACATTTTAATCTACAGTCCTAGTATGATTTTACACCTTCAACACCTTAGGACTGTGTTAGAAATTCTAAGGAAGCACCACTATTTTGTGAAAGAAAGTAAGTGTACATTTGCAGCTACTACGGTAGAGTACTTGGGCCATATTATACAGATTGGAGGGGTCTCTACTAATCCTCAGAAGATAAAATTAGTGATAGAGTGGCCTGAACCAGCAACAATTAAGCAGCTTCGTTCTTTCCTAGGGTTGGTTGGATATTACAGGCGCTTTATTCAAGGGTATGGGGTGTTAGTAAAACCCTTAACCAATTTACTAAGAAAAGATCAGTTCAAATGGACCCCGAAAGCGGCTGCAACCTTCCAAAAATTGAAGGAAACATTGAGTACAACACCTGTTCTTACTTTACCAGATTTTTCCAAGCCTTTTATGGTTGAAACTGATGCTTGCAGCACTAGTATAGGGGCTGTATTGATGCAAAATGGTCAACCTCTAACCCTTTTCAGCAAAGGATTGGCTACTAGACATCATGCTTTGTCTATCTATGAAAAAGAACTACTAGCTGTGGTGCATGCTATTAAGCATTGGCACCAATACCTAGAAGGTAGACACTTTATCATCAAAACAGATCAGCAAAGCCTCAAATATTTGTTGGACCAGAAACTTAAGACTGCATTTCAGATGTATTGGGTGTCCAAGCTTATGGGATATGACTATGAAATTCAATACAAGAAGGGAATCAATAACAACGTGGCTGATGCTCTCTCTAGAGTAAGAAAAATGGAGGTATTTTAGATTTCCCTTTCCACCTGTTCTGATAAATTGTTGCTATAAATTCAAAACAGTTGGCAAGATGATTCAGATTTAATGACGTTGATTGATACACTTAAAGCTAATGAGGGTATTGCTGAAAAATTCTCTTGGCACGAGGAGTTATTGAGATGAGGCAGCCGGTTGGTAGTGGGAAATGATCCCATAGTGAAGCACAAAATTCTAGAATGGCTTCATGCTTCTTCCCAAAGGGGACATTTCGGGATACATGCTACATATCATAGGGTTAAGACTCTTTTCTGGTGGAGGCATTTGTTTGATGATGTGAAGGATTATATTAAGCATTATGATGTTTGTCCTAGGTGCAAATATGAGAATGTTTCCTAGCTGGGTCTCTTACAACCTTTGTTGGTTCCTAGCAAGGTTTGGGAAAGCATTTCTATGGACTTTATTGAGGGTCTTCCTAAATCTCACGGTAAAGACACTATTTGGGTGATTGTTGATCGCTTAAGTAAGTATGGGCATTTCATTAGCCTATCTCACCCATTTTCAGCATCGACCTTGGCATAACACTTCATGGATCACATTTACCGATTGCATGGAGCTCCTACGAAAATTATGTCAGACCGTGATCCTATTTTTGTTAGCAACTTTTAGCAAGAATTCCTCAAGGTACTTAAGGTGGATCAAAAGTTGTCTTCTTCTTATCATCCACAAACTGATGAGCAAACAGAGGTATTAAATCACTGTTTGGAGACTTACTTACGTTGTATGACTTGGGAGCTTCCCAAAGAATGGTCACGGTGGTTACCTATGGCTGAATGGTGGTATAACACCACCTTCCACTCTTCCACATGAACTACACCACATGAGTTACTCTATGGTCGCAAGAATCGCCAACATATGTGCCTTATCTTCCTCGATCTGCAATTGTTGAAGTAGTGGATAGATCTTTTGTGGCTAGGGAAGAAGCCTTGTTAGTGGCTAAACATTATCTATCGCGTGCCATAAACATGATAAAGCAGAAGGCTGATTCGCACTGGACTGATCGTGAGTTTCAAGAGGGTCAATGGGTGTTTTTGAAATTGTAACCATATAGGTAGATTTCAGCAGCTTCTCGGTCTAGTTAGAAATTAGCTCCAAGATTTTTTGGACCCTATCGGATTAAGCAATGTGTTGGAGCAGTTGCTTACAAGTTAGATTTGCCGGTGGAGACGCGTATTCATGATATGTTTCACATTTCATTGCTGAAGCTGTGTCCTGATCCCTCGGTCAAGGTTAGGCATTTGCCTGAAAATTGGCCAGAATTGCCAAATTGCAAAGAACCTGATCGGATTTTGCAGCGTAGGTTGGGAAGGCGGAAAGGGAGAATTGTCACTGAAATATTAGTCGAGTGGAAGCAGCTAGCTGAGGAGGAAGCATCTTGGGTGCTGTTATATCAATTTCAAAGGCAGTTTCCCAGTTTTCTCATCGCTGACCCTTGAGGATAAGGGACCTTAAGGGGGGTATTGATACATAAGTCATAAATAATGTGTTAGGGTTAGGAATTAGGGGGCACAATATTAATCCTTGGAGGCCTTAGGACTGATTAGGGATAATAGTAAGTAGTTAAGGGTAATAGAAGCATAATTACTAATCCTATAAGGCCGGACATTAGGATATGATTGTATTGCTTTCATGTGTATTTGTTATGGACTTATGGGCTGTTATGGGTCTTACTATGATTGACTCTAAGGCTAGCCTATATAAAGGGGAGAGCCTAGCTGATGAGGACATAGGAGGCGGCATGACCAAGGCAACAAACTTGGAGGACATACAAGGTCTTGGAGGCCCAATGACAAGAGCAAAAGCTAAAAAGGCTAAAGAGGCTCTAAATCTCTTGGTGACCACTTTACTTGAGACAAACCCAAGTTTAAAGGAAGAAGAGACCGAAATGATACACTTAATTCAGATTGAAGACCTTGAAGAATAAGCCTCAATGGATATGCATAAAGGCTTCATTTTACTTGGCCCAAATTCTGCACTTAGTTTTATTTTTATTACGTTTAGTTAAACTTTTGTAATAAGGCTTATTGGGCCCTTTGTGTGTAAGCATAATTAGGTTAAACTCAATATGAATGTTGTCCACTATATAAGGGAACACCATAGCCTTTTAGAGGGGGCAGAATTCAAAGTTTACCTTTTTGGTGAGAGACAAGCTTCTCTAGGGTTCTTTTGAGAATCTCGAACTTATCAAGGGCTTCAATCCTTGTGGCGTTCTTGGGCTTATCAATTCTTTGGAATTGTGGCGCCTACCTATAATCCATAAACTTCAGTTTTCGTTCTATATTTATTGGTTTCGTATCTCCAGATTTCCTTATCTTTTTTCGGTGTTTCTTGAGCCAAAATCACGTTTCGGAAAGCCATCTTTCACCTCGTTTTGGAATCACTCAAATCTGAGGTCTATAGCGCGAGATACGTCTGTTCGTATCAGAACGTGTTGGCGGCTGAATTTTTAGTGCGAAATTCCATTCCTAGTTGATCCCATCATCGTTTTCTTTCGGGAATCGTATCATCTGGTATCAGAGCTCAGTTCTAGGTTTGGAATTGGGTTATCTTTTCTCCATTGTTTACATCCAATCTGGTCACACATTTGGTAACCCTAATCCCTAAAATTTGTGTATTTGATTTTGAATTGTGCAATTCTGTTTTAGCCGTTGTTGTTTGTCCCTAATTTGTTCTTTCAATCTTTTGGTCGTTGTTTCTTTCAATTTCTTGTTCAGTTCACATATTTCTGCACTTGGTTCTTGGTGTTCATCCCTTGTTCATCAATGTTCTTGAATTTTAATCCTTTCAATTCATGTTTCTTGATTAGTATGTTGTTAGTGTGTTAAATAATAGCTCGGTTGTGGGAATTCTATCTAATTTAGTTCTGAATTAGTACAATTTCAATGTTTGATTCCAAAATCACAAATTCCTTTTGTTGAAGAATCAGGTGTTATATAAAAAAGAACAGAAAAAAAAAACGAAAAAAAAGAAAAAAAAAGAAGAGAAAAAAAAAACGAAAAAAAAGAAGAAAAAAAAAGATACTATACAAAGACCTTGATATTCAATTACACACACTACTACGTGTGAATCAAGTCCAAAGTGTCTTCCTTGAATAATTCCTCCAAATTGTTTTTGGTTTTCTTTGTCTTGTCTTCTTTGACATCTTTTCCAATTTGTCTTGTGAGTCACCACCAATTCTTGAGTTTGGGATTGTACTCTTGAGTGTTCTTGGAGATTCTGTTAAGAACTTAAAGAGAGCTATTGAGCGGTAAAAGGCAAGAGAGCACATTGCACAAAAGCCTTATAGAGAGCAACAAACACGAGTGATACATTTTTAAGAGTGTAAACACGTGAGCGAGTGGTGAGGTCCTATTACTTTTATTCTTGTTCTTTTCCTTGAATTATGGCAGGTGCAGGTGGTGAAGATATTCCTCCTCCTATAGGAGATAATATATTGCTGATTGAAGCCATTACAACTCAAATGCAAAGGATGATGAGGTAACACACAGAGGAGTTATATGAGAGAATTAAGAGAATAGAAAATCAAGGGAATCATGATGAAGATAGACAGAGAGGGAGGGATGAAAGAAGGAGAAGAAGAGATAATGAGAATGGTGCTAGAGAGGATAGAATTAAGGGAGTGAAGCTTAATATACCATCTTTTAAAGGAAAAAGTGATCCGGAGGCCTATTTAGAGTGGGAAATGAAGATTGAGCACCTATTTGCATGTCACAATTATACTAAAGAGAAGAAAATGAAGGTGGCAGCCATGGAGTTTAGTGATTATGCTCTCATTTGGTGGGACCAATTGCAAAAGGAGAGGGTGAGATATGAAGAACCATTGGTGGATAGTTGGGTGGAGATGAAAAGGCTAATGAGAAGAAGATTAGTTCCTTCCCATTATCATCGAGACCTTCACAATAAACTTCAAAGGCTCACACAAGGTAACAAGAGTGTAGATGAGTATTATAAAGAGATGGAGGTGTCCTTGATTAGAGCAAATATTAGTGAAGAACGGGAGGCTACTATGGCACGTTTCTTGCATGGGTTGAATAGTGATATAAGGGATGTTGTAGAGTTGCAAAATTATGTGGAGTTGGAGGATTTAGTGCAACAAGCTAGTAAGGTAGAACAACAACTCAAGAGAAAGGGTGTCATGAGGAAAAACTCTTCAAATTTTAATTCTTCAAGCTGGAAGGATAGAAATAAGAAGGAGGGAGGTACTTCATCGCAATCCCACCTACACCTCAAAGGACTCAAACTAAATCCAATGAGATCCCTAAAAAGACAAGGAGTAGTGAAATAAAATGCTTCAAGTGTTTGGGGAGAGGTCACATAGCTTCGAATGTCCAACCAAGAAGACTATGTTACTTAAAGAGGATGGAGAGCTTACTAGTGAGTCTTCTTCAGATTCTGCCTCACATGATGATAAAGATGAGTATATTGAAGAGATAATTCCAAAATGAGATTTGTTTATGGTAAGAAGGATGTTGGGTAGCCAAGCAAAAGACATGGATGATAGTCAAAGAGAGAACATCTTTCATACTAGATGCCTTATCCAAGGAAAGGTATGTTCTTTAATTATTGATGGAGGGAGTTGTACCAATGTTGCAAGTGCTAGAATGGTGTCTAAATTGGGCATGGAAACCAAACCTCACCCGCTGCCATACAAGCTTCAATGGCTTAGTGAGGATGGTGAAGTGACTGTAAGCAAACAAGTGGAGGTGAACTTCTCCATAGGAAAGTATGATGATACCGTTTTGTGATGTGGTGCCAATGGAGGCTTGTCATTTGCTTCTTGGGAGACCTTGGCAATATGATAAGAAAGTTATGCATGATGGTTACACCAACAAGTTCTCTTTTGTACATAAAGAACGCAAGACTATTCTTGCACCTTTGATACCAAGAGAAGTTAGTGAGGATAATTTAAAAATGAGAGAAAAAAGAAAGCAAGAGAGAAAAGAGAGTGGAAGAGAGCAAGAAAAAAAGAGAAAGAGAGAGAAAAGAACCAAACTTGTTTATAAAAGAAAAAGAGGTGAAAAAGGCAATGCATTTGAAAAAGCCAATGCTCTTACTTTTGAGTAAAGAGAATAATTTTACAGATGCAAGTCCTACTAACTCTCTTCCAAATGAGGTTTCTAATTTGTTGCGAATTTAAAGATGTTTTTCCTAAAGAGGTACCTCACGAACTACCACCTCTAAGAGGCATATAACATCAAATTGATCTCATTCCAGGAGCTTCATTACCTAACAGGCCAGCCTATAGGAGTAACCTCCAAGATACCAAGGAGATTCAAAGACAAGTTGGAGACTTGATGCAAAAAGGGTGGGTGCAAGAAAGCTTAAGTCCATGTGCGGTTCCGATCATTCTAGTACCTAAGAAAGATGGAACATGGAGGATGTGCACTGATTGTAGAGCCATCAATAACATCACGATAAAGTATAGACATCCCATTCCTAGATTGGATGATTTATTGGATGAATTGCATGGTGCTTGTTTCTTCTCTAAAATTGATTTAAAGAGTGGATACCATCAAATTAGGATTAGAGAAGGGGATGAATGGAAAACAAATTTTAAAACTAAATATGGGCTGTATGAATGGTTGGTTATGCCATTTGGTTTAACTAATGCTCCTAGTACCTTCATGAGATTAATGAATCATGTGTTAAGGGAATTTTTAGGGAAGTTTGTTGTGGTGTATTTTGATGATATTCTGATTTATAGCAAATCCTATGATGATCAACTTGTGCATTTGAGGTGTGTTCGGAAGCTCTTAGGCATGAGAAATTGTATGCTAACATGGAAAAATGTGTGTTATGCATAGACCATGTAGTTTTTCTTGGTTTTGTTGTTAGCTCCCAAGGAGTGCGGGTTGATCAAGAGAAGGTGAAAGCTATTCAAGAGTGGCCAACTCCTAAGAATGTAAGTGAGGTAAGAAGCTTTCATGGCTTAGCTAGTTTCTATAGGAGGTTTGTCAAAAACTTTAGTACAATAGCTACACCTTTGAATGAAGTGATTAAAAGGCATGTTGGTTGCAAGCCTTTGCTGCCCTCAAGGAAGAATTAACC
This sequence comes from Acacia melanoxylon, assembly GCA_019022615.1. Lineage (NCBI taxonomy): Eukaryota > Viridiplantae > Streptophyta > Magnoliopsida > Fabales > Fabaceae > Acacia > Acacia melanoxylon. The sequence continues at coordinate 7,725,371 of JAFJYJ010000020.1, read as the reverse complement.
AATGCACCTATTCTTGCTTTGCCTAATTTTGCTAAGTCATTTGAAATTGAATGTGATGCATCCAATGTGGGGATAGGGGCTATTTTGATGCAAGAAGGACATCCCATTGCTTATTTTAGTGAAAAATTGAATGAGGCTGCTCTTAATTATTCCACATATGATAAGGAATTGTATGCATTAGTAAGGGCTTTGCAAACAGGCAACACTATCTCTTGCCCAAAGAGTTTGTCATCCACAGTGACCATGAATCCTTAAAGTATTTAAAAGGACAAGGCAAGCTAAACAAAAGGCATGCCAAATGGGTAGAGTTCTTGGAGCAGTTTCCCTATGTGATCAAGCACAAGAAATGTACGTCTATTGTGGTTGCAGATGCACTCTCAAGAAGGTATGCTCTATTCTCTACTCTTGAAACTAAGTTCATTGGCTTTGATCATATTAAGGCATTGTATGAGCATGATCCGACTTTGCACAAATCTATAAAACTTGTGTGCATGCTGCTCAAAATGGATTTTTTAGGCATAATGATTACTTGTTTAAAGAAAAGAGATTGTGTGTCCCTAAAGGTTCTATTAGGGAATTACATGTGAAGGAGGCACACAAGGGGGGGACTAATGGGACATTTTGGGATCCAAAAGACTCTAGACATGCTGCATGAACATTTTTATTGGCCACACATGAAGCGTGATGTTCATAAATATTGTGAAAGATGCATATGTAAACAATCTAAGTCTAAATCATTGCCTCATGGGTTGTATACTCCTTTGCATATTCCAGATTGCCCTTGGATTGATATTTCTATGGATTTTGTGTTAGGAGTACCTCGGTCTAAAAATGGCAAAGATTCTATTTTTGTTGTGGTGGACAGGTTTTCTAAGATGGCACATTTTATCCTGTGCAAAAAGGTTGATGATGCAATCCACATTGCTGATTTGTTCTTCAAAGAAGTGGTAAGACTCCATGGGCTTCCAAGAAGCATTGTCTCGATCGTGATACTAAATTCTTAAGTCATTTTGGAGGACATTATGGAGTAAGCTGGGAACTAAACTTCTCTTTTCTACTACTTGTCATCCACAAACCGATGGCCAAACCGAGGTAGTGAATATAACTCTTTCTTCTCCTTTGAGGGTCAGTAATTAAAAAGAATATCAAGTCATGGGAACAATGTTTACCCCACGTTGAGTTTTCATATAATAGGGCTGTTCATAGTGCTACTCATTATTATCCTTTTGAAATTGTTTATGGCTTAAACCCTCTCACTCCTCTTGATTTGCTACCTTTGCCTAACAACTCTGTTTTTTAGCATAAAGATGGTAAGAGTAAGGCTGAATATGTGCGGAAACTACATGAGAAGGTAAAAGCAAACATTGAAAAAAAGGTAGAGAGTTACGTCAAGCAAGCGAACAAAGGAAGGAAAAAGGTAGTGTTTGAACCAGGTGATTGGGTTTGGGTTCATTTGAGAAAAGAGAGGTTTCCGCCCAAAGGAAATCTAAGCTTCAACAAAGGGGAGATGGTCCTTTCCAAGTGCTATCCAAGATTAATGATAATGCCTATAAAATAGATCTCCCTGGTGAGTATGGTGTAAGTGCTACTTTTAATGTGGCTTATTTGTCCTTTTTTGATGCAGGAGAAGAGGATTACAATTTGAGGACAAATTCTTATGAAGAAGGAGGGAATGATGAGGACATAGGAGGCGGCATGACCAAGGCAACAAACTTGGAGGACATACAAGGTCTTGGAGGCCCAATGACAAGAGCAAAAGCTAAAAAGGCTAAAGAGGCTCTAAATCTCTTGGTGACCACTTTACTTGAGACAAGCCCAAGTTTAAAGGAAGAAGAGACCGAAATGATACACTTAATTCAGATTGAAGACCTTGAAGAATAAGCCTCAATGGATATGCATAAAGGCTTCATTTTACTTGGCCCAAATTCTGCACTTAGTTTTATTTTTATTACGTTTAGTTAAACTTTTGTAATAAGGCTTATTGGGCCCTTTGTGTGTAAGCATAATTAGGTTAAACTGAATATGGATGTTGTCCACTCTATAAGGGAACACCATAGCCTTTTAGAGGGGGGCAGAATTCAAAGTTTACCTTTTTGGTGAGAGACAAGCTTCTCTAGGGTTCTTTTGAGAATATCTAAACTTATCAAGGGCTTCAATCCTTGTGGCGTTCTTGGGCTTATCAATTCTTTGGGATTGTGGCACCTACCTATAATCCATAAACTTCAGTTTTCATTCTATATTTCTTGGTTTCGTATCTCCAGATTTCCTTATCTTTTTTCGGTGTTTCTTGAGCCAAAATCGCGTTTCGGAAAGCCATCTTTCACCTCATTTTGGAATCACTCAAATCCGAGGTCTATAGCGTGAGATACGTTTGTTCGTATCAGAACGTGTTGGCGGCTGAATTTTTAGTGCGAAATTCCATTCCTAGTTGATCCAATCATCGTTTTCTTTCGGGAATCATATTGTTAAATGTGATTAGTTTTGATGATGTCTTATATAGATGCCATTATCCAGAGCAAAAAGTTTGTATCATATACATTGACTAACTACCTTGTTTAATATAGATTAGTCCAAGTTGAGTCATGAAGAATAATCCAGAATGAATAACTTACACAATATAATGGAAATATCAACATTCAAGTTCTTGTGATAATGGAAGTCTCTTTGATCAAGCGGAAGTTGGAATAGCTTAATCCAGAATTAAATTAAGTTATTTGAAGCATCAGCATGAATAGTATCGTATACGTGAATAGTGCATCGTATACATGAATAGTGCCATACAGTATGAACAGTTCCATATGGATCAGTATGTGTTTGCTACGTGATTTTGCTTTTGGAATGAGTTGCCTCGAGGTACTCCACTAATTGCCTCAAGTCATTCCCTGTTCATTTCTCCAAATTCACTCGAATGGCAAAATCGTAATTATGTTGAAGTTCGAGTTTTAATGGCAAAATCGTAATTTCGATGAACTTCTTATTCTGCCTCCAAATCAATCTCCACACATTACTCTCGACATTACTCGAGTAAGAAAATATATGCAACGCGAGTAAGCTATTGTTCATCTGCTCTGTTTGCCTCTATTCTACGTTTTTCATGGGCGACGTTCAATGTTTTGATGTATCGTCCAAACCAGAGATCGGATTGAGGTGAAACCAGTGGCATATGCAACTAGACTCCCAATGCGTCGTTTTACATAAAACTCAAGTCCAAAGGAGTTCATATGAAGGAGCTATGAATTTTTGAAGATGACAAAGTGAAATCAACGTCACACAAAGCGAGACCAAGCTTCGGTAATTTGAGTGTATCTCACAAACGACAAATTCAAATGAGCTGAAACCAGTGCCATTTGAAACTAGACTCAAATACCTTTTCAAAAACACCAAGATCATGAAAAAAAGATCAATTGAAGGAGATATGATGTTTTGAAGTTGATAGTCCGTTTCGGATGTTGCAAAAACGCGATTAAGAAGAACCTCCATTCATCGATGATAACGGACAAAATACAATGAATTTGGAGCTGATTCTTTTTGCATTGGAAAGAAGAATTAAAGAGCTTTCTGAGGATGGGTAATTTGGAATTAATCATTCTCTTTCAAGAAACCATCCGAAAATTACTTTCCGAGGTTACTCAAGTAATACACTTTCGCTTCGCAAGTAATGTCATTTTACTTGCTTTCAAAGAACCGTTTCAATATTACTTTCGAAGCTTACTCAAGTAACAAATATATGCTTCGCAAGTAATTTCGTTTTACACACTGAGACTTCTACTTCTTTGTTATTTTCGATATTACTCAAGTAACAAATGTTGTTACTCAAGTAATATCTTTCCAATGGGATTTTATTTGAAGCTATTCAATATTACTTTTGGACCTTACTCAAGTAGTATTTTCCGCTCCGCAAGTAATTCTGGAAAAGCCTCTCGAAGGTTCTATTTCTTAAAGAAATAAGATATTACTCAACCGAAAAGCAAGATTTGTGTCGAAGCATTTAATGCGATTGCGAGAAAACAAACGAAGCCTCAACGGCTACTTTCAACGAGACACAATAGCAAAGCACTTGATGGAATGAGATAAACGACAAAACATTCAAATTCATCAACAGATACGCAAACAGAATTAAAGCGTGTAGCAGTCGAAGACAACTATTATTCTGACTCATCTTCTGCACAAGTAGGCGAACGCATTTAATGAAGGCGCGGATGTTTAAATTCTCTCAACAGACCGAAATTCAAAATTGTTACTATTCACAACGGGCGAAACGCAACGGACGAATGCTTCCAACAATTGTCTATAAATAGAGAAAGAGCGAAGGAAGAAGAGCGAGAACACGAGACAAGAGCTTACATCTTCAAAATGCCAATACTCCGATATTCACTTACTCTCTCGTTCTCAATGCTTATATAGTTTACCGTAGAGTGAGTTGATCGATTATGTACTTCAATGTTTATTCATTCACTTCGAGAGAGAAGAATTTATCTATAAACATTCTATCGAGAGTTACTCAAGATTGGGTGATCTTGAGCGGAAACACACCGTGTTGATTACGGCTTGTAAGGGGAGTGAATCTTGGTGAGAAGATTACTTCGAGTACGAGTGTGTAATCAAGCGGGTGTATTGATTACAGTTTGTAAGGGGAGTGAATCCTAGTGAGAGGATTACTTCGAGTACAGAACGTGTAATCAAGTTGAAAGCAGATAGTGGATTGAAATCTCAGGAGGAGCCTGGGGACTGGACGTAGGTCATCGTGGATTGGCCCGAACCAGGATAAATCAAAGTTTGCATATTCTCTTCCCTAAACTCTTATATTTCCAGTATATATGTTTGAATGACTGACTATTGCTTTATAAATTATTATTGTCATTTAAACTACCTTCAGTAAGTTGCGAAGAGATTTTCAAAGTTTTATCAGACACCCAATTCACCCCCCTCTTGGGTGATAGCCAGGTCTAACATTTGGTATCAGAGCGGGGCTCTTGTTTAAAGGACTTAACCGTCTCAAGGTTACAATTGCTAATTTTGGGTGTTGCTTGCTTTCGAAGGTTTTGACTATACTGTTCCACCATTTTTAAAAGATATTGATTTCTGGTTTTGGAAATCTAGAATGACTTGTTTTATCAAAGCAACTGATTTTGATATGTGGGATGTTTTTACAAATGTTTTTGATTTCAAACCGAGAAAGGATTGGACAGAAAAAGAAAAGAAAATATTTTCGTTGAACATTAGAGCAATGAAAATTTTGTACAGTGCTTTAACCGAAAATGATTATGAGAAAATCAAATGTTGCTCTAGTGCTAAAGATATTTGGGATACTCTTGATTCTATTTATGCTTCTAACAATTGTGTTGAAGTTGAAAGTGTTGACAGTCATCGAAATTTCAAACTGCACATCTATGAGTGATGAACAAATGGAAGAAGGCGAAATTAGAGAATGTTTTCATGATCCAGTCAACACAAAAGAACAAGAGAAAGATTACTCCCAAGATGAGCTCACTGGACGATTGTGATCAATTATTATCCGGAGCTCAAGATGCACATAAGGTAAACGATTCCAATTCTTCTTGTGTAGATAAGAAAAATGATTTTGAACAATTGCATAAAATTGTTTTTCAACCAATCATTGATTCTAAAAGCAAAAATGTTTTCAAAAATAATGTTTGGAAAGTTTATTGGGAAGAAAGAATATTCAAATGAGATTTATTTGAATTTTCACTCGACGACCGACACAATACTTGCATAAAATCTCATAATGCACAATCATATAATTTGCAATTATTGTGGTAAGTCTGGTCATATTTCTCACACATGTTATATTAGGAGAAATTCTAATGTGAGAAATAAATTTATTTGGGTTCCGAAAGGACAAGCAAAGTCCAATGCTAACGATCAAGGACCCAAGTATAAGTGGGTACCAAAATGTCCATCTATCAATTTAAGTGTGCAGGATAATTTGAAAATCAATGGACATAAGGATACTAAGAAGATGAAGAAGAATCCAAGAGTTTCTCGTGAACCTAAAAGGAAACTCACAGCAGTTAGGAGAACTTGTGGAAAAACCTTTGCTGGAACTACAAGGTTTAAACATCAAAGGAAGCAATGGATACAAACAAGAAGAATACATTCTGCCTCAAGAATGAACTACCATGAAGTACCATTCAACTATCTTGAGGAGAATAAGAAAAGAAGGATCTCTCATGCACAAAGGAAAAGATTCTTGCGTTTGCATCATGTGAGAAAGTATTGCTTGATCCCGAAATTAAATTCAAAAAGACAAAGTGTCAACGAATGACAAATTGGGTAAGCAAATGCAATCCTTCAAGTACCTAAGGCTAAGGTATGAAATGGTAAAACCTCCTATGCTATCTTTTGAAATATTCATTGAGGTTTTATATCTTGTAGTCTTAGGAATGAGCATTGTAAACCATATTTTTGGGTCATCACATCCTGATCTATATTTTGACAGAGATTACAATGTTCAATAAGCTTTATTTTTTTATGCATACATGATGATTTGAAAAGAAAGTATTTATTTATGCATAAACTCATGATTAATTCATTGTGCTTTGCTGTTCTGAATTGACTATATTCATAAAAGCATGTGAATTTAATTCTTGTTCCTACAAGCTAAGATGATTGGATCCAAGTAAGGTTGGATACCAAGAAAGAAAAAGATTTATAAGGTTTTGTAGGATCAGAGAAAGCTTCTCAAGAATGTAACATAGAGAAATGATCCAAGTTTTGAGAAAGCTGAACAAGCAATGCTTGATGATGATCGTCGAAAAGGAAGACATCTACATCAATCTACCTCAATCAAGCAAGCTACTACAAGGACAAGAGGAATTACGGTGATATCTATTTCTTACCCCTTACTATGATTGCATATTATTTTTGGGTAATAAATACTTGTCAATTATTGCATTTCATTAGCAATCAATTTTTCAAAATGTTTCAGATTGCTAAATGGACCGTAAATGAATTTGTGCATAGCCTTCTGAGTTTATGTTTTGTGAAATGCACAATTCTAAAATTTGTTTTTGATGTCTATTCACTCTGTTTTGTGAAAATGCAAACAAATATTTTGAAAAATATTCATGCTTTTATTACATTCAAATGATGTTTCAAAACTGGAAGTTGATATTGTATACTGAATGTTGGATATGCTTCAAATTTCTCTAGTTGAGTTTTTAGTTGAGCTTTCCTTATCTTTCACATATTGATCTTTGGAATTAAATGTTTTACTTGAACTCTTTAGTTTCATTCTCTAACTAGTTGGACCTCATTGTCTAACAAGTTAATCATATATGAGTTTCAAGCTTATCTCTAGAAAAGAATTCAATTTGTGAAAATATTATATTTATTGGATAAATCCTTATTGGTCAAGTTATTCCAAGCATTATGAATGTTCATTAATGCATTAAATATTAGTGTATTAACCATTATATGGAATAACTTACTAGGATAATATTATGAAACTCTAGTCATTTGGACTAATGAGTTTGTGCTTCATTATCCATGAATTCTAGTAGTCATTTAGTTACTCAAGTACATCAAATTTATCTTCATTCATTTCTGAGTAACTATATTCAAATTCTTGCCTTGAATATTCATACATTTCAAGACTCTTTTCTAAGAGGCAAGATTATCACTTGAACAATAGCAAAGTCATTGTGCTCATATTTCGTTGTGCTAAGCATATTTTGATAATGCTCTACCTTCATGACTTTTGGGAAAATCCATTTTACCCGAGTAATTTAATAATTACTTGCAAGTAATATCGAAGGAAAGTGTTAAAGCTAAGGCTACTCAAGTAATGTATCTTACTACCCGAGTAATATTGTACTTCAATATGGTTGATTAATTATCTCCAATCATATTACTCGAGCGAGCTTTCGTAGTTTGTGGCGGTAATCCTTTCTCTTCTCATACTTTACTTTCAAACCTGCCCGGTAACAAACTATTGCTTTGTGCTTATTGATTGCTTTGTTTGCATTGATTTAAAAGTCAACTTTCCATCATTTATTTAATCAATACCGTGGGCCACATTTTTTTTAATTAATTGTTACTTCTTTCTACTATTTCCTCTTGCAATAAATCAATTCATTCCCTGTGTGCGTCATTTCATTTCAAAAGCATTGGTTTCTTTAATTTTTTTTTATTCAGAGTTTACATGTGCTTTTCTTCATTTGCAATATTCATTTGTGAGCTATACACATCTCTGAGCAATTTCGTGGGCCCTGGCATCTTAAATGAAAGTTGTTTCTTTTGTCAATAGACACTATTCAATCTTTGAATAAATGTTTTGTATTGCGTCATTCATTTAATAAAAACAAAAATTACAGCTGCACTATTTTTTTTTTTTAAAAACAATTTATTGCTGTATATTTTTGTTGGGCGTCATTTTCCTAAGAATGCTTTCACTATGTTTTATCTTCCATTAACTAATCATTGGCGCCTGGGTTCTTAATTGAAAAGCATCATTACTGTACTTCAGCTTCATTTTTTTTTGGGGTCATGCATTCATTAAGGGGGAGCTTCACATTCACATTTTTTTAAAATATTTTAAAAAGCTCATCTCCTTTATTTAGAGAAAACCCACTCATCTGCATTCACTATGTTTTATTAGTTTTGATAATGAGTTGATATCATATTTTCCTTTCATTATCTTAATTTGAAAATATTATATAGAAAGGAATATTTTGATATCTCGATTGCACTAATAATTCTCCCTTGCAAGAAAGTTTTACAATTATCGCGGAAGAATTCGATTACGTGCAAAAATCTTCCTTAATGCTCTACAAGGAGAAACTATTACATTGAGGAAAGATGTTTTTGACGCTTAATCATACGAAGCGAGATATAGCGCTCTACAAAGCCACGGGGATTCAACTAAAGTGCATACAACAAGCAAATGACTTCATCGCTCATTCATCATTTGCGGAATCTACATGAGCATTTCTAATCTCTCTTTTTTATATTCAAAAGAAATTCTGCACATGTTTGGTTTCAATTTGCTTCAATCATGAAAGTTTTAAGTTTCTTGAAAAACCTCTCCAAATTGTTTTTCGGACATATTTTTATGAAAACTCTTTTCTACTTGCATCATAACAAATTCTTTCAAAACGGGGAGAGAAAATTGTTTTCTTGACAAATGATTAAGGAGAGAAAATCATTTCGAACTTATTTTCATATTTTCTTCTTCACAAGTTTACCTTCCTTATTTCAAATTTTTGCTAATGACAAATAAGGGGAGAGAATGGCAAGAAAAATATGCTCATTTAATATATCTTCATATTTATACATATTTTTCTTAAGGTATTTGCCATCATCAAAAAGGGGGAGAATGTTAAATATGATTAGTTTTGATGATGTCTTATATAGATGCCATTATCCAGAGCAAAAAGTTTGTATCATATACATTGACTAACTACCTTGTTTAATATAGATTAGTCCAAGTTGAGTCATGAAGAATAATCCGAATGAATAACTTACACAATATAATGGAAATATCAACATTCAAGTTCTTGTGATACTGGAAGTCTCTTTGATCAAGCGGAAGTTGGAATAGCTTAATCCAGAATTAAATTAAGTTATTTGAAGCATCAACATGAATAGTATCGTATACGTGAATAAGTGCATCGTATACATGAATAGTGCCATACAAGATGAACAAGTGCCATATGGATCAGTATGTGTTTGCTACAGTGATTGTGCTTTTGGAATGAGTTGCCTCGAGGTACTCCACTAATTGCCTCAAGTCATTCCCGTTCATTTCTCCAAATTCACTCAGAATGGCAAAATCGTAATTATGTTGAAGTTCAGTTTTAATGGCAAAATCGTAATTTCGATGAACTTCTTATTCTGCCTCCAGTCAATCTCCACACATTACTCTCGACATTACTCGAGTAAGAAAATATATGCAACGCGAGTAAGCTATTGTTCATCTCGCTTTCCGTTTGCCTCTGTTCTACGTTTTTCATGGGCGACGTTCAATGTTTTGATGATATCGTCCAAACCAGAGATCGGATTGAGGTGAAACCAGTGGCATATGCAACTAGACTCCCAATGCGTCATTTTTACATAAAACTCAAGTCCAAAGGAGTTCATATGAAGGAGCTATGAATTTTCGAAGATGACAAAGAAATCAACGTCACACAAACAGACCAAGCTTCGGTAATTTGAGTGTATCTCACAAACGACAAATTCAAATGAGCTGAAACCAGTGCCATTTGAAACTAGACTCAAATACCTTTTCAAAAACACCAAGATCATGAAAAAAAGATCAATTGAAGGAGATATGATGTTTTGAAGTTGATAGTCCTGCTCGGATGTTGCAAAAACGTTGATTAAGAAGAACCTCCATTCATCCGATGATAACGGACAAAATACAATGAATTTGGAGCTGATTCTTTTTGCATTGGAAAGGAGAATTAACGAGCTTTCGAGGATGGGTAATTTGGAATTAATCATTCTCTTTCAAGAAACCATCCGAAAATTACTTTCCGAGGTTACTCAAGTAATACACTTTCCCTTCGCAAGTAATGTCATTTTACTTGCTTTCAAAGAACCGTTTCAATATTACTTTCGAAGCTTACTCAAGTAACAAATATATGCTTCGCAAGTAATTTCGTTTTACACCACTGAGACTTCTACTTCTTTGTTATTTTCGATATTACTCAAGTAACAAATGTTGTTACTCAAGTAATATCTTTCCAGTGGGATTTTATTTGAAGCTATTCAATATTACTTTTGGACCTTACTCAAGTAGTATTTTCCGGCTCCAAGTAATTCCGGGAAAAGCCTCGAAGGTTCTATTTCTTAAAGAAATAAGATATTACTCAACCGAAAAGCAAGATTTGTGTCGAAGCATTTAATGCGATTCTGCGAAAAACAAACGAAGCCTCAACGGCTACTTTCAACGTACACAATAGCGAAGCACTTGATGGAATGAGATAAACGACAAAACATTCAAATTCATCAACGAGATACGCAAACGAATTAAAGCGTGTAGCGATCGAAGACAACTATTATTCGACTCATCTTCTCGCACAAGTAGGCGAACGCATTTAATGAAGGCGCGGATGTTTAAATTCTCTCAACGGACCGAAATTCAAAATTGTTACTATTCACAACGGCCGAAACGCAACGGACGAATGCTTCCAACAATTGTCTATAAATAGAGAAAGAGCGAAGGAAGAAGAGCAGAACACAGAGACAAGAGCTTACATCTTCAAAATGCCAATACTCTGATATTCACTTACTCTCTGTTCTCAATGCTTATATAGTTTACCGTAGAGTGAGTTGATCGATTATGTACTTCAATGTTTATTCATTCACTTCTGAGAGAGAAGAATTTATCTATAAACATTCTATCTGAGAGTTACTCAAGATTGGGTGATCTTGAGCGGGAAACACACTGTGTTGATTACAGCTTGTAAGGGGAGTGAATCTTGGTGAGAAGATTACTTCGAGTACGAGTGTGTAATCAAGCGGGTGTATTGATTACGGTTTGTAAGGGGAGTGAATCCTAGTGAGAGGATTACTTCGAGTACGAACGTGTAATCAAGTTGAAAGCGATAGTGGATTGAAATCTCGGGAGGAGCCTGGGACTGGACGTAGGTCATCGTGGATTGGCCCGAACCAGGATAAATCAAAGTTTGCATATTCTCTTCCCTAAACTCTTATATTTCCGGATATATGTTTGAATGACTGACTATTGCTTTATAAATTATTATTGTCATTTAAACTACCTTCAGTAAGTTGCGAAGAGATTTTCAAAGTTTTATCAGACACCCAATTCACCCCCCTCTTGGGTGATAGCCAGGTCTAACACATATCACTAGCTTAATCACTCATGTTTGTTGATGTTAATGTGTATGAATGGAATGACCAGTGCATCAGCACTTGTTTCAAATGTGTTTCTCTCCCAATCCCCCTAATTCTCTACAACCTTCACAACAGTGGTATCAGAGTTAGGTCATCCTCAGTTCACTTCTGTTACACTCTGAAGTTCTTGCTCACTTCTGAACCATTCTCCTCTTAAGGTTCAAATTTGTTGACAAGAACACATCAAGAAAATTGACAAAGATAGTCAAATTCAATCAAGAACCCAAGGTCAGTTCTGGGTTCTTCAATAATCAGCCATCTCTATTGCAATTCTCAAATCTGGGTTCACCAGAAGATCAAAGAAAAATCAAGAAAACCCAAAAGTTTCAGTCTTGACTCATTGAAGGATATTACCGACAGATTCGGGGCTCTGCTTGTTCGAGTTTTTGACAGGGTTTTGAATTCTCCTGTATTTTTCACATGATTTTGTTTTTTTGTCAATCATCCTTGAGGGCAAGGATGTTTTTGAGAAGGGTGTATTGATATGTAAGGTGTACTCTATATTAGTTTGTTAGTTAGGGAGTTAGTTGTATTAGTTAGTTAGTTATGAGGGTTAGTTAGTTAGTTGTTAGTAACCATTTTGGATTAATGGGTTTTGAGGGGTTGCCTATACAAGGCATATGGCTCTTCATTGTGTGCTATGCTTTATGTTGAATGATGTCAAGATGAATGAAAAGGCACAGTGATGTGATTCTGTGTTTTCTCTCCTCTCCCCTCTTCTTTCTCTTCTGAAATCCTCTAATCTTCTACAACATCCATATCAGTGTGTACAGGACATTTGGAACAAGACTTGGTATCCAAAAGCAGCAGATCATGTGAACACAGATAAAACATGGTACATTGTTGATGCCACTGATAAAATTCTTGGAAGACTAGCATCAACTATTGCAATTTATATCCGAGGGAAAAATTTGGCAACCTATACTCCCAGTGTGGACATGGGTGCATTTGTAATTGTGGTAAGCATTTCACATTTCTAGTCTACTGTTTCTCTCCTGTACCAAATTTATTATCTGCAAGATGTATCAGTTGGTGATGCAAGCATGACTCTATTTTGTGTAATTTGTTCATTGAAATGAAGGACTTAAGTGCTCCAACAGCTTGTATGACATCATTTCTGTATATTAGAATTTGTGAACATATCCATTTTGATAATTAAGTAATCACGGAATGACTTATGCCTATTCCCTATTGAGGACTTTCAATTGGAATTTGGCACATTGTAGCTTTTAGGTATTTTTTTAGTTAATAGTTGTATGCTTTTTCATGGCTCTCTACAATAGCTGAAAGCTGGGTAATCTCCTTTATGCAATGAAGTCTGCTTCTTATTTTTGTCACAAGAATAGTGTTATCTTATATCCTGAATTATTCATATGGTATAGAATGCATTTGCATACAAAGTTTCACTTGCATCATTGCTAAACAGAGTCTGAAAGTTTCACTTACCCTTGGGATCAAAAGGTTAATGCAGACAAAGTTGCTGTATCCGGAAAAAAGAGGACCCAAAAGCTTTATAGGAGGCATTCAGGACAAGCTGGTGGTATGAAAGTAGAGGAGAATTCCAGAAAGAATTATTGAACACGCAGTTTGCGGCATGCTTCCAAAGGGGAGAGTAGGTTCAATTGATTTATACCGCACTTTTCTTTTGCTGAATACATGCTAACTTGTTTGAAGAATGTGCAATTAACTTGGTTCGTTGATACTTCTTTGAAATGGTACTTCTTAGGAAATAGATCAGTATAAATTTGATTATTATTTTTCATAACATATTTGAGTTCATCAGCCACAACCAATGAAAAAATATAGTGGGAAGGCTGAACTGCTTGAAAAGTTCTCCTTTGATTTCAATGCCAAGTAAGTCTCTATTCGTGTGTACGAGGCATTTTACAACTTGAGCGCATCGACTATACCGACAGGCCAATGCAAGAGCTGTAAACTCTTCAGAATCACGAGATCGAACGGATTCAGGGTAATTTGCGAGTAATTTGAGCAACTCTTTCACTATGGTTACATGCCCAAATATTGCAGCCACATGAAATGCTGTTCTGCCTTTATCATCAATTTCAATGGTCACGCGGGCTTCAGGGTTTTGATCCAGAATTGCTTTTGCATCATTCCAGCGGTTAACACATATAGCCTGGCACAAGTCCCCCCGCCATCCTTCTTCGTCACCTGTAATATCGAGTCCTTTTCTTCTCAGACCAAACCTTTGTTAACACAATCCGACGATAATTTTTTAAAAAGCTATTGATCTGGAACGGACTGGGGTGTTAGATGCACACTGCCCCTCAATTTTTGGGCCTTTCTTTTGATCACTAGATTTCACTAACATTTTGATATTTTATGGGAAAGAAATGGAGCTATTTTCGAATTTGATGATTTTTCAAACATTTAAAACTCTAAATTAAAAAGAAACTACACAATTTTAGACTCTAAATGGAGCTATCAAAGTGTCACTCATTTCATATAAATTCTAATGATGAAAAGAACCACAAAAGAAAAACATTTGAAAAGGGTTCCAAATTGAGGGGTAGCTAGGGCACAATTGACACCCAGTCTGTCCGTCCAGAAGAGACAGAAATTATAAGAAGAGCTTTTATACTCATTCACCTGATTGTTCATGTGTTGTTGGTGAGGATTGTTCCATCTCACCTAATTGTTCCCCAGATGTCATTGATGAGACATCAGTTTCCGAGTGGATCGATGAGTTTTGTTCCGGGTCACTTTGCAATGTTGACATATTGGGGGTCCCTGCATTATGTATTATTTTGCAAATTTCGTGTTTGTGTGTAACAACAGCATAATGAATAAATGGCTGAGACTTTCTGGGCTATGAGAGAGAGGCAGAGACAATGAAGAGCAGTGAGCACTGAGGAGGAAGGCTTAGGAGTAAATATATAATGAGTGGGAAAGGTATGGGCCAAGTGGCCGTTTACAATTCAATTGGCACAACTCACTCATTGTTATGTCAAGACAAATAAATATACTACCTCCTCCGGTCCTAATTATAGAACTAGTTGACTTTTTTTGGAGAGATTAAGGAAGCTAAATAAGTTACTTAATCATTTCATATGTTGTGTTTTCTTAGATTATACTCCCTTCGGTCCTAATTATAAGGCACCTAGTTGACTTTTTTTTTGGAAAGATTAAGGAAGCTAATAAAATTACTTTAGAGTAATTTTTATTTTTATTTTTTTTCTTCAAACAAATTAATTTGACTAATAAACTAATATATAATCTAAAAATACAAAACATATGAAATGATTAAGTAACTTGTTTAGCTTCCTTAATCTCTCCAAAAAAAAAGACAATTAGGTCTTATAATTAGGACCGGAGGTAGTATATTACTCCCTCCGGTCCTAATTATAAGAGCTAGTTGACTTTTTTGGAGAATTAAGGAAGCTAATTAAATTATCTTAGAATATTTTTATTTATTTTTTTCTTCAAACTAAATGGTTTGACCAATAAACTAATATATAATATAAGAAAACACAACATATGAAATGATTAAGTAACTTATTTAGCATCCTTAATCTCTCCAAAAAAAGTCAACTAGCTCTTATAATTAGGACCAGAGGTAGTAGTTTATTAGTCAAACTATTTAGTTTGAAGAAACAATAAAAATAAAAATATTCTAAGCTAATTTAATTAGCTTCCTTAATCTCTCCAAAAAAGTCAACTAACTCTTATAATTAGGACCGGAGGGAGTATAATTTAGTGTGAATGCTACTCTGGGCTAAATCAAGTTTGATAATTTAATTAATTATAATAAATGTGACCTGATTTTCGTAAAAGACTCCTATATAATATTAAATTATACTCATTTCGTTTTATAATAATATATTTTTCAGAACTATATATTCACGCGTCGCTGGCCAGAAATTAAAAACTCACGCCATCATTCGTTCCCATGTAAAGCACGATTAGAGCCTATATGAATATGGATCTCTCATGATGATATTAACATTGTCAGAATATTAATGATGGGATGGGAGCATCTATAGAAGTCGACCCAATTATTTATTATTTATTTTAATTTTCATAATATATTATTTGTTGTAAATGAATTTTATCCAACCAACAACTTACTTACAATTCCAATACGATATCTCGTAAATGAAAATTTACTTAAAAGAAATAGCAGAATGAGATTGTAATTTCACCAAAACCAAATTTGGAAGAACTAGAGTTGAGCAGAGGGCAACATTGCTAAATTTTTAGAAAAAATTTACACCTTAACCCTTTTTTAATTTATAAATTAATTACTATATGTTATAAGCAAGATTACACCTATGACCTTCTATTTAATGGTCATAGATTTTTCAGCCCTATGACCTCCTAGTTCTTTTCATATTTTTCGGCCAACGCTCTTTAATTTCTTTACTTAATGGTCAATGATATTTTATTAGTTCACATACAAATGGTGTACTAAATATAGGCAATTAAAAATTAAAGAATAAATACCCATTTTGGTCCCTGACAAAAAACGCGATCCCCATTTTGGTCACTTAAAACAAAAAAGTCTTTTTTAGTCCATAAAAAGGAAGAATAAGGGTCGATTGGTTGACATTTTGATTCCTCACTAATTTCCAAAATGTCATTTATAGTCCATAAAAAAGACGAATAATGGTCGATTTTTTTGTAAGTGACCAAAATGGGGTTTGTGTTTCTTGTCAGGGATCAGAAAAGGTATTTACTCAAAATTAAACATTAATTTGGCGTCTGTTGTCTTGTCCAATAATAGAAATCATTAATCTATATACTTAAATTTATTATTTTTAATGGACGCCGTATTAGATGTTAAGCCCTCGTTTCTATAATTTAATACGCCGACTTGAAAATGGAATAAGTAATTTAACAAGAACCTGAAAATTGAGAGGAGAGAATTATATATATATATATATATACCCAGACACACACATACATGCCTATCGACACACACAGATATATATATTTCCCAACCCCCAACCCCCACCCCCACACACACATATATGTATCTATAAATATATATGTATGTATATATGGGAGGTGGCTTCTCTCTTATACTATCTCTCTCGGCTGCCATCCTTTTCCATTTCCATTGAACACAATCGTTTTTGTTTCAAATAAACCTCATAAGGATTGTGTTAGCATTTCTACCATTCATTAATAGGAAGGGCATATTTCATTTGATGACCCAACTTTATAAGATTTATTTCTTTTTGCCAGAAACTTTATAAAAAATTAAAATTCAAAAATAATTTAATGTCTGGACTAAATTTAAGAAGTTTTAATTTTATAATAATTTAAGCAAATGGAAAATTAATCTTTTGATTTTTATAATTTTAACACAGTTGTAACTAAGTCTTAACAATTTAACTCAATCCACATACACACATATATAATTTACAAATTATTATAAAATTTAAAATATTAATTTTTCATATGTTTAAATTATTATATAATTAAAAAGTCTTAAATTTAGTCCGGACAAGAAATTATTTTTGAATTTTAATTTTTTATAAATTTTATAAAGTTTCTGGAAAAAAGAAATAAATTTATAAAGTTGGGCCATCAAATGAAATTTGCCCTTCCTATTAATGAATGGCAGAAATGCTGACACAATACTTATGAGGTTTATTTGAAACAAAAATGAATGTGTTCAATGGAAAAGGATGGCAACGGAGAGAGATAGCATAGGAGAGAAGCCAACTCTGTATATATGTGTGTGTGTATATACATACATGTGTGTACACACACACACATATATATATATATATATATATATCTACACACACATACGTATATATACAAACACACGTACACACACATACACGGATCTAGCTAGCGTCTGCTGCCATCCAATACTTAAAACTACGCTGTTTTGGCGCAGTTTTAAGTGAACTTTGCTTTTTTTTTTTTTAAATATATATATATATATATATATATATTTTTAGATTGGGTATTAAAAGATACTTCAGGCTACTAACCGATACTAAAAAATTATTTCATGATTTTGAAAAAATATTTCAGGATCTTAAAAAAAATATTTCGAGTACTTATTTGGTATTAAAAATGTACTTCGGATACCGATTGTACTAAAAAATACTTCATGATCTTAAAAATTATTTCTGATTGGTACTCAAAATATACTTCAGGATACTGACTAACATTAAAAAAACACTTCATGATTTTGAAAAATTATTTTAGGATCTTGAAAAAATATTTCGTCAGATCGATCGCTACTAAGAAAAATATTCTAGGGTATTGACTGGTACTAAAAATATACTTCAGAATATTTTTTGAAGATCATAAAATAATTTTTCAAGATCATGAAGTAATTTTTCAGTATGAGTCAGTAGCCTGAAGTATTTTTTTAGTATCCTTTGTACTCTGATTTTTTTTTTAAAAGAAAAGTTCACTTAATACTGCGCCAAAAAGACGCAGTTTTAAGTATTGGATGGCAGCGGACACTAGCTGGATCCCACATATACACGTATATGTATATATGTATGTATCTATGTATGTATAAACTATTAATGGTCCAAGATAATTTTTACTTGCAATAACTATTTTCCTCTTTTACCCTTTGTAGAAGAGAGAGTGAGAGAGATGTGATGAATACTAAATACATATTTAAAAATCACATTGTTTTTAATAATGGGTAAATTTTAGGGAAAATCACTTTAGGGGCCCTTTTAACAGGAAAAAAAAAACAAAAAAAGGCCCCAAGATTCTGACAATCCCAGAAAAGGGCTTTTCTGGGATTTTCAGAATCTTACGTGAGTTGTTAACGGGTAGTTCATTAACAACTAAATTAGTACAATTAACAACAATTTGCTAACAACTAAATTAGCTCCATTAACAACTATATCAGTACCCCATTAACAACTATATGAGCCCCGTTAACAACTCACATATTCTGACAATCCCAGAAAAGGGCCTTTTCTGGGATTGTCAGAATCTTGGGGCCTTTTTTGGGGGTTTTTTTCTATAAAAAGGGCCCTGATGTGAATTTTCCCTAAATTTTATCAATTTAAAACTAATTAAGTGGCTTAACTAACAATTCTTGATTCGTGTGAAGTAACTACAACCTGTGAAATCATCACTTTCAATCTGGCTGTCCACTCACACTCATCGAAGTTTGAATACTCTCGCATTCTTAATGTCGACCAAGTTGTCTTTCTATGATTGAATTTGTTACGAACCTGCATAAGGCCCATATTCAATATATGGCTTAACAAGGGATATATTGCATATTAGGATCTATCTATAATGAAGGAGGATCATATCTTATCTATAATCCAGGAAGATCTAAATATAGATCTGGCAGTTATGATACTAGGGCCTTGGATCACAGGGCCCAAGCGACTCAACCTAAGGTAAACTCTATAAATACAGAGGTCAAACCCTAAGGTATACAGGTCCTAAACTCTAAACTATTTACATACAGTCACACAGAACACACCCCACCCCCTTTGGCTAAAGGCCTATGTGTGTCTCGAACTACGTGGACTTTGATCTCTCTACAGGGTACGTAGGCCCTAGGCATTATTCCTAGATTAAGTCCAATTCATCACTATCAAACAGGCTAGTCCATTAGGGCTAGCCACATCTGGTTCTACACCAGAACATTGGTGCCGACCGTGGGGATTCGGTAAACTTTTGATTTGATTCCCGCGACCAAATGGTCAAATACAGTTGCAGTCCGAGGATTATTGAATATTGTGTTCATCAGAGAACTTGAAGAATTATTGCGCAAGGTGTGATTGAGTTTTTGCCATGAATCAGACTCGTAATATCGACGATCTTGTGCTTTTCTACCCGTGATTCATGATTTCCAATCTTGAACTTTGATTCTTAATTTCTTCACCGAGCTCTGCTGCAAACACTTCACTATTGAAGATTAAAATCTACGGAGAGCTTCTGGGGGTGAGCCTGAGGTTGAGCATTATTCTTGTCTCGATGATGCCCATGCTTTGACTCCGTCTGCAACATTGTCTTCCTCGCTACTCACTGATGCAGTAATGCGTTACTTGCTGCCTTCCAGGTTATTGATGGACTATTTTCGTTTTAAGTCGTCTACCGGGGTTATGTCTTTCAGCCGAGATAATGAAGGCCGTCAGAGTCAATACTGAGATGCTCCAACATTTCGGGTTCAAATTATGGCGAGATACTTGAACAATGCCGAGATACCTAGACGCTATCATTTGTGGCAGGGATCCAAGTCAGATTATCCTCTTCATGAAATGGCCGAGGTTGGAGATGCATGATTCTGAGGTGCACGCCAGAGATTCCAGGAGATGCTTGATATTCCTGAGATGCCGAGACACAAAAAAGAGAGTCTATGATACTTACACTATAGGATTGGAGTGGCCAAGGGTCAGATCAAGTCGGCTAACCATGGAGCTCGGCCCATGGAGTTTTACTTTCAATAAGTGTGAGAACCCATTCTTCGTCGACATTCATTTAGACTTGCAGGGAAGGATTTCTATGATACGACAGTTTATTAATTCCTTCTTGGTTTACTTTCAATATGCGGAGAATTTAAACTATATGCTTGAGCATTGTGTTGTGGTTACACCACTGGTCTTTGAAGATCTACTGCAACTACCTTCAGATTTGGATTTGTTTTATCTTTTTTGGAATCTGTTTTGTCATAAGAACACAGATGTCTAGCCCTAGGTGGACTAGTATGTTGATATAGGATCAAGTAGCTCCCTCTCAGATATCCATGGGTGGGATACCCTTGAGAATAGACGATCACCGTACACGCGTAAGGGGGGGTGTGTGTGCACGATGGCCGAATAGTAAAGAGAGAGCTTAGAGTCTCGTGTACCTTTAGGGTTTACCATTTATTTATAGTGGATACCTTAGGGTTAGAGTTTGGACTGTTGGGCCTCTTGTGCCTCCAAGCCCAAACGTTGTGCCATCAGATCTGTGCAATATTGGTTGCCTCTTGTTGGGCTACACCTTGAGTAGGCCTAATATTTTATTCCATAACAGTTGCCCCCCAGCCCGGTAATTCAGGTCTCTGAGCTGCCGGGATGTATTATTTGTTTGATATGAAATGTGGACTTGGCCGAGATGTATCCAGCTTATCCGGGTTGTGCGAGGAGAAATAAGATCCCTTGCTTGCTTTGGTAGCAATTTTTCTCGGTCTATATTCCTGCATTTAATAACATGTAAGCAAATCACATTCATTGGAAAATACTTACTGTTGTGTTTTGGTTTGTCATAGTCTTGGCTATTGAAGATCATGCTTTTCCACTAACAACCCATGTTGCCCCCCCGGCACGGTGGTTCGGTCTCTGGGCTGCCGGGATGCATTGATACTTTAACCTGGCTCTCCACGCGGAACTCGGGTTTTAACTTTACACAGAAGCTCGGATTTTAACTGTAGTCCGGCATCAAAAATTATCATGGGGCCCGGGATTTTAACCAGATTTGGTTTAACCGGGTCCGCCTTCAAGACTTTACACGGATCCCTGATTTTAAACTAGATTCAGTTTAAATCGGGCCCGACTTCAAAACTTTAGATAATTCCAATCAAGGAACTTTACATAGGCTCTGGATTCTAACCAGATTAGGTTTAACCGGGGACCGTCTTCGGCCCCTTTTGTAGGAAACGGACTCCATATGAATCCCCGATTTAAACTAGATTCAGTTTAAATCGGGTTTGCCTTCTTTTCCTTTACAGGAGTTTGAGATACACTTGGCGGCATTGCCGTCGCAAAATGATTCATGAAAACGGGTTTGTGTATCTCGGATTCATGCATGTATATGCATTTCTAAAATGAATCGCCCTCCAATCCGGGTTGTCATTAAAATGAATCGCCCTCAAATCTGGGTTGACATTAAAATGAATCGCCTCCCAATCCGGGTTGAACGAAACGCCCTCCAATCCGGGCTAAGTTAAAATTAACCGCCCTCAAGAACGGATTGATTTTTGAGCGAAACGCCCTCCAATCCGGGTTAAGTTACAATTAACCGCCCTCAAGAACGGATTGATTTTTGAGCGAAACGCCCTCCAATCCGGGCTAAGTTAAAATTAACCGCCCTCAAGAACGGATTGATTTTTGAGCGAAACGCCCTCCAATCTGGGCTAAGTTACAATTAACCGCCCTTAAGAATGGATTGATTTTTGAGCGAAACGCCCTCCAATCCGGGCTAAGATAAAATTAACCGCCCTCAAGAACATATTTATTTTTGAGCAGAATGCCCTCCAATCCGGGCTAAGTTAAAATTAACCGCCTCCGTAACGGATTGATTTTTGAGCAAAGCGCCTCCAATCCGGGCTTAGTTAAAATTAACCGCCCTCCGAACGGATTGATTTTTGAGCAAAACGCCCTCCAATCCCGGCTAAGTTAAAATTAACCGCCTTCAAGAACGGATTGATTTTTGAGCGAACGCCCTCCAATCCGGCTAAGTTAAAATTAACCGCCCTCCAGAACGGATTGATTTTTGAGCAAAACGCCCTCCAATCCTGGCTAAGTTAAAATTAACCGCCTTCAAGAACGGATTGATTTTTGAGCAGAACGCCCTCCAATCCGGGCTAAGTTAAAATTAACCGCCATCCAGAACGGATTGATTTTTGAGCAAAGCGCCCTCCAATCCGGGCTAAGTTAAAATTAACCGCCCTCAAGAACGGATTGATTTTTGAGCAAAATGCCCTCCAATCCGGATTAAAACTTAAACTTGACATGATTAATGAAAACGGGTTTATGTACCTCGGATTCATGCATGTATAACTCGGACATGATTTTTGGAAACGGGTTTATGTACCTCGGCTTCCTACATGTTTAACTTCGACATGATTTTTGGAACCGGGTTTATGTACCTCGGATTCCTACATGTTTAAACTCGACATGATTTTTGGAACCGGGTTTATGTACCTCGGATTCCTACATGTTTAACTTGTACATGATTTTCGGAAACAGGTTTTTGTACCTCTGATTCCTACATGTTTAACTCCAACATGATTTTTGGAAACGGGTTTATGTACCTCTGATTCCTACATGTTTAATTTCGACATGGTTTTCGGAAACGGGTTTTTGTACCTATGATTCCTACATGTTTAATTTCGACATGATTTTCGGAAACGGGTTTATGTACCTCTGATTCCTACATGTTTAATTCCAACATGATTTTTGGAAACGGGTTTATGTACCTCTGATTCCTACATGTTTATAGACTTGGAGGCATAGCCGTCTGCGTACGGATCCCAGATTTCAACTAGATTCAGTTTAAATCGGGTCTCCACCTTCATCCCTTTCGCAGGGATGGACTCCACATGAAACTCGGATTTTAACTAATTCAATTTAAATCAAGCTCGTCTTCAAAAATTTACACGGATTCCGGAATTTAAACTAGATTCAGTTTTAACCGGGGTCCGACTTCAGGAATTTATACGAACTCGGATTTTAACTAGATTCAGTTAATCCAAGTCTGCCTTCAAGACTTGACATGGATCCCAGATTTAAACTAGATTCAGTTTTAACCGGGTCCGCCCTTTGTCCTTCAGGAATTTCAGGGTGCCTCCTTTCTTGTTGAGACATCAATTGAGAAGTCTGGGCACTAGATTAGCCACTGTGACAAGAAGTGGAACTTCGATTTCAGGTTTCTTTGCACTAAAATTATTGACAACTTTTCTTGTTGAGCCCTTGGTTTTTCATTCCCAGCTGACATAGTGTGTTCATCCACTTTACATCCAGCCATATATTACTAGCGCCAAAAGTTCCAGTGACTTCAAATTAGCAACTTGCAATGGCAAGTAGCCTTGCATGTGCATCCCGATTTTCATCAACTGGATCACCAAGCTTCTCCAATATCACTTCAGCTAGGGGAAATGCATTGGATATAAAAGCTTTACTTGTAGAAACATTTCCAAAATTAATGCAGCATGTGATCTCACTTCCAAGAATGACTCCACAAGCCATAATTATGAAACATTTGAGAATGTTAAAATCATCCTCTTACTAGGGAATATGTACTTATGCTTCTAAGAGGATACTATTTCCACTTCCTGAGCAAAATCATTATAAGCCCAACGTCAATGAGGTAATGCTAATATCCTCTTTCTTCAAAGAGGATATCATTTATTTATTACCTGCATGAATCTCAAACTTGGAAATTATAAGGACTTTAATGGGTGGGTCACCACCTATATAACCTTGGCAATGAGGTGAATCTCAACAAAATATTTAGCGAGACCATCACTGCAGCATTATGATTGATTCTATCAAAATTGTGAAGAGCATCACTGCACCTCGCATCTCAGCATGTCAAAATTCATGGGCTCATACCCACATGAATCTAGAAATGAGATAATTGAATTTGCTGGGCTATCATATCCACCATCAACTTTCCTATTGCCTTTATCTTGATCAGAGTTTGGCATCACGTGTTTCAATGTTTTATTTTTAATGAATAAAATTGCAATAGTCAATACAACTAAAGATTCTCGACATGAAGCTAGAGGAACCCTTCATATTCATCTAACCAAGATCCTTTGGTCCTTAGCACACTATAAAATTCCAAAGCTTCCTCAGCGTGAAAAGCATCAATAAGGGAGGCACTCTTGTAGCTTCTTATGCTAATCCATTTGTGAGAAAGGATGTTAGCAAATCATTTTGGAACAATCAGCAAAACAATAGAGCTGCTGTGAACTTTGCACCAAAACAGCCTTTTCAAGCCTTGTAGCCCAGGGCATAGTTTGAATATCATTGTCAGTAACCTGAAGACTATTGTAATAAAAGTGATGGATTTCCAGAATGCCCTTGAGTATATTCATTCTTCAAAAGATTTAACAACCATATTTGAATGTGAAGGGGCATTGTAATTTTTTGGCCTTTTCCATGCACTCTCCAACACATTTTATCACTATCAATATAACTTACAGTATATTCATGATGGATCTGCTGCAAGTCATGCTCCATAAGCACTAACAATTAGATTCCGTAATGCTTGAAAAATTCAAATTATTTACCTACCTCAAAGCTTTCTTCCCTGTAGGTTTGCAGTCACACCGATCTCGCCTTGAAGTCAAGTCAGAAAACTTGGGGTATGTGTAATGCAAAACAGCAGCTTCATCCAATCTGATCTCATTTGGTGTCTTCATATAATTGTGCCATCTGTGCGCACCGTTAGGACGTAGATGATCCTGAATCCTGGCAGCTGCTTTCCTATTTCCCTAAGCGAGGAAACAGTTTGGATTACCACGGGTTGCTTCTTTGTAATTTCCAAAGTATACCTCCTTTGGAAAATGATCAAAGTTCTTCAAGGTCTGTTTTCACAAGTACATGAAGTTTTAACAATACTGAAGAGGACCAACAAAAAGAAGACTGAAATCCTCAAGGGTATACGAGACGGTAAGAATAAGGATCTGCATATTATTGATGCCCCCGGTTCTGATCGTGTTATTGAGGTGTAACCCTCTCATAATACACTGAAGTTTTGACATGCTCAAGTGTCTCAGCACTGTACAAGATCTCAGCATTGACAATAGGAAGGCATCCCGGCACTTGATCCCGGTCTAAGTACCCCGCCACACTTCAAACCCGGATGGCTTAGCACTGGAAACTCGGCAATGGATCCTGGGGTATCTCGGCGTTGGATAGGTGCAGGTATCCCGGTCATGCACACCCATAGGGAATCTCAGAATTGAATACTGGGTATCTCGGCTTCTCAACCATCTCGGACCTGTGGCACTCCGGCACTGCATCCCGAGGCACCCTAGCTCTGAATCCCCCTCACCTCGGCTCCAAGCTTGGGAGGAAAATTGGGAGGGGATCATCACAAGGATTTGGCCAAACACGAATTATCTCTACGTCATTGTGACAGGTACGATGACTCAGTATATCCCCACTCTTAATTACTACAGCGGCGGATTACCACATGCCTGCATCATGTACGCTTTGTCGGAGTGTTATTTAGGACCCGACCTCAACCCGATGTGCAAGCCCTCCGAGGTGTCTTGCACCATTATGCCAAACATGGCTTACTTCGAATTCATGGAGCTATGATCCGGATCCGAGTTCGCCGAGACTCACCTCCAAATCTCATTGACCTGGTGGACATCAAAGTTTGATGCCGGCTTTCACGAAGGCCTCCATCTCGGGGTTTGAGGAATTTTGGATTGGGAAATTTCCTTGCCAGTGAATATCTCCATTCCGCCTTTTGGGAGTTGAATCAGCCGCAGATGGGTCAAATTATTGATTCTCTAAGGAGAGAAAATTCAGACGCTGCGTTATCCTTCTTTTATGCCTTGAGGAGAGACCACGGTTTCGGCACTCCAAGGATTCCCACCCTGTGGTTGCGCATGCTGTTCAAGTCTTAGCAAACGCAGCCATGCGAATCTTGTTTTAGGGCTTCAAGGAGGTTGATGTTCATCGGGTTAACTCCAGCCCTCTGTGATGAACTTTTTTTTCCCTCTTTGACGGCTGGAATCGAATTTTTTATTGCGATTTTGCACCACAACTTCAGTTTATTCACGGGTATGAACTGAGAGAAAACAAGTTTTGATGTTTTCCTGCCGTTAGCCCGTTTCTGGCTGCTTCTTGTGGCAGTAATCTTTGGTCACAGGACTCGAAATTTACCGAGTCCCCACGGTCGGCGCCAATGTTCTGTCATAAGAACACAGATGTCTAGCCCTAGGTGGACTAGTATGTTGATATAGGATCAAGTAGCTCCCTCTCAGATATCCATAGGTGGGATACCCTTGAGAATAGACGATCACTGTACACAGCATAAGGGGGGTGGTGTGTTTGCACAGTGTGGCCGAATAGTAAAGAGAGAGAGAGCTTAGAGTCTGTGTACCTTTAGGGTTTACCATCTATTTATAGTGGATACCTTAGGGTTAGGGTTTGGACTGTTGGGCATGTGCCTCCAAGCCCAAACGTTGTGCCATCAGATCTGTGCAATATTGGTTGCCTCTTGTTGGGCTACACCTTGAGTAGGCCTAATATTTTATTCCATAACAGAATCTAAATGGAGGCACGGATCAGTGGCTCTAGGTGTACTACCATCAATTTTAGAACCCCACATGCAATTACCACTTGGTGTTGATTCTTGTAAATCTTTTTTAAATCTGGAGAGCAACTCAAGTTACCTGAAGAAATTTGCAGCAAGCCTAGCTCTTCATGGTTTTTCGCTGAAAGTTTCCTGAAGGAAAAGCAAATACTCAGGAGGCTCTGGACTCGATGTCTGCTTGGGAGATATCTAATATTCTGAGGGAGATGCTCACATGTGGTTATAAGCCTGACGTAGAACCTGTCCTTCCAATGATGTCTCTAGTGCAGAACAATAACCTCAGTGGGGTCATACCCGGGTTTGATTTCTCCAACTATTATGAGTTCAATGTCTCATTTAACAATTTTAATGGCAGGATTCTAGATATGCATGACCTTTTCTCTGATAATAGCTTTCAGGGTAATTGATGATAAGCAGGAGACAGCAATTTTAATTGATCTACAATTCTGTTAGTTGAATTTTAATTGGTTCGGGTTGTCCAGTCATGAAGTTGGATATTTAATCAGCCCAAAAGAGCTTTCTTTCATAGTTTGAGACCCATTAAAAGGCCTTTAAAAGTCCAACAAACCTTGAACAAAAGGATTTCTTCGTAGCTGGATTTATTTTTGTATAGGGGCTTATGTGTTTTAATGCTTACTGCTTCATCCATTTATTATTGTTTATTACTCTAAACTGGTTCACTTCGGGGACCAGTCAGTTATTACTTGGAGTTTGTGTGCAAAATGGATTGCAAGTATTTTCTCAGAGGCAATATGATGGTTTGACTTTGTTAGCAGCTGGAAACTTTTCCACTATTAATATATGGGTTTGCATGGCATCTGCTCATACTTCCATTCCCATTAATGACTTCTTGTGGGGGCCCATCAATTATATGATCAGGATTCACACATGAGGTGCCATGGATTTTTTATCATTATCCATGTGGTGGCTCTTGTATACTACATCAGAGGGATTTTATCTCCATTACATTGCATTGCTATGTTGCACCCAATTTATTTATTGGAAGGAAAGATGAGGGGATATCTCCCATAATATTTCTTCATTATGCATACCTTTATCAAAGCACAAAGTCGTGAATGCAAGAAATTGTAGTTTCCAAGTTTGTGGTCATCTGCATGTGTTCTGATGTTTGCTTTGAGGAAGTGATTTCCTTTCCAAGTTATGAGCCAACATCTTCTGGGCTAACTTGCCTATTCAATGGATTGGTTTTTGGAAGTATACGTGCATCTTCAAAAATATGCTTTATATCTTCAAGGATATTTCCTATTTCAGCATTGCTAGAGATGGACTCAAAGACCCGCAAGATTCTTGATTGAAACTAATGTTGGACTTTCTTTATAGGCTCCATGGCAACAATGACATAATACCTTGAGCATGGATTAAGCTTGTGTACCAAATTGAAGAAGACTTTGGTGATGCTATTAATTCACCTGTTAAGGATATAAAGAACGTTGCTGACTCTGTGGTTATGTAGAAGACATCTATATTTTTCTCTCAATTCAAAACTCCTGATTGGTGGCTCAACAAGGATAGTGTCATCATGTTCATAATTTTTCTCATATCAGTTGTTCTCTGGAACACGAATATGCTTGGCTAAGATCACACTTTGGTTCTCAAATATGTTTATTGGTTTCCACTCTTTATTGTGCTGTGATATCATAATAAATGATTGAGATGCTGTTTATTGTTACAATGATTGCATCTTTTCCCACGAGTGGATTACCATAAAAACTATTAGGAACAGATGATTTTTTCAATGAATTGTCAGAGATTCCCTCCTCAGATTCAGATATCTATTCACATCCAAAAAATGAATTATTTGGGAAGCGAAAATAAGGCGTACTCAGTTACACCGAATCTAGTTAAAATTCGGGATTCGTGTGAAGTTTTGAAGGCGGACCCGGTTAATCAATCTAGTTAACGTTCGGATCCGCGTATAGTTTGAAGTCGGGCCGGTTAACCGAATCTAGTTAACGTTCGGGATTCGCGTAAAGTGTTGAAGGCGGACCCGGAGACACTGAATCTAGTTAAAATCCGGGTTCCATGGAGATAGTGGTTAAAACGTGTTTCCTTGGGAACAGACGTGTTTCCTCAGGAGCACGGTAAAGCCGAGATAACGGTTAAAAAATGCCCCCATTCGGGACACGGTAAAGCCGAAATATACTCTGTATTAAATCTTGGTCAACCATGTCAGGGCGTATAGTTCTTAGCTGGCACCAGATGAATATTATGCGCAATATCTTTTTGATTCTGGCCCATCCATCAAATGGAACCTGGTTACACTGCATCTCGGTCAAGTCAATTTCTCTCACCAGTTTGGGGCTAGTATGAACGTTTTTGCAGGAAGCAAAAAGAAGGCAGACCCCGGTTACACTTAATTCAGTTAAAATCCGGGCTCCGTGTTAAGCTTTACGGGTTGAAAATCCGAGTTCTGCGTGGAGTCCGTCCCTACAAAAGGGAACGAAGGTAGAACCCGGCTACACTGTATTCCAGTTAGATCTGAGTTCTGTGTTAAAACAAATCAAGGGTTACGACACCCATAATGAAAGAAAGGGTTACGATACCCATAATGAAAGAAAGGGTTACGACACCCGTAATGGAAAAAAGGGTTACGGCACCCATAATGGAATATCAGGTTACGACACCCATCATGGATAAACAAATTCAGGAAAACTTTCGCGGAGGAGTCCACCTCCAAATGAAAAGGAAGAAGGACCCCAGCCACTCTTAATACAATTAGAATTCGGGCTTTGTGTAATGTTTTGTGGGAAGAAAAAGAGGGCGGACCCCGGTTACACTTAATAAAGTTAAAACACGGGTTTCGTACAAAGTCCAGTTGACTTCGCACTCCTTAATTGGACCCCGAATAAATTGAAGATTATCTAGTTGACTCCGCGCTCCTTGATTGGACCCCGGATAAACTGAAGATTATCCAGTTGACTCCGCGCTCCTTGATTGGACCCCCGGATAAACTGAAGATGATCCAGTGAAATCCACGCTTCTTAATTGAACCTCGGAGTAACTGAAGATTATCACCATGACCCATAAGCCTGGGTTATTTGTCAAGCAAAGCCACTACAGCCGGCCTTCACAAGGTAATGCCTCGGTCTTTTGACAGGGGCGACCTAGTAATCAGAGAAGCCGACGTCAGAAACAAAAACGCAAGGGAAGGCAAGGTAGCCACAAAATTGGGAAGGTCCTTATCGGGTTAAAAACAAGCTCGACAAAGGAGCATACATACTCGAAACCTTGGGAAGGAAGCCAATCAAAAGGACCTGGAACGCCGACAAACTAAGAATCTGCTATAGCTAGATCCTGGCTCGGCACTCACACAACCTCAGACACATCATGTTTGAGCTCGGTTATTTTCTTGATTTTGATTTCAATTTTACATTTATGATCATTCAATTTCCTTGTTTTTGTTAGCTCATTGCAGTGGATTATTTAATGAAGAATCCCCCAGTGGACATTCAAAATGCGCATAGCTTAAGCTTTACACCAAGGTCCCTAAACCCGGTCACAACTAAAACCTGTCT
The DNA here is from genome assembly GCA_019022615.1 of Acacia melanoxylon. Lineage (NCBI taxonomy): Eukaryota > Viridiplantae > Streptophyta > Magnoliopsida > Fabales > Fabaceae > Acacia > Acacia melanoxylon. The sequence continues at coordinate 7,694,946 of JAFJYJ010000020.1, read as the reverse complement.
AGATGGATGACACTAGGGCCGATGTGCCCAGGTTACGAGCAATGTGAAGTCGCCTTTATAGGTCTTTGCAAAATTGACGCGTCAAAGCTCGCTCCTAGATAAGAAGATAAATTGTCATTCCGACCTTGATCAGGTCAAAATGTTTACGCGTCGCGTTACGAGACACCACTAAATAAACATGTGACGCTTTTTTGCCCTTATCTTGGTGATGAACCCGGATAAGGGAGCGGGAACTCGGTAGTGGGGTTAAAATTAAAACCCTTCGCGGTTAGAAGAGAAAACCCTACCACAGATTCCCAGACGTCAAGTCTGGAAGAAAACGCAGATCTACATTACTAAAGACCTTGGCCCGGTCATTTAAAAGAACTTTGGACATATTTTCGAGTTCATATAATCAACTTATTGTTGAAACGACGATTACACTCGGACATGAGATCTGGGTTAAAAAGTCAACACACCCCGGCAGCCCAGAGCCTTTGACTGCCAGGCTGTGGGGCAGCAAGTGTACAGCTCTAAAGCTGTCAGCAACATAAACAAACCGGAAGCTCGATCGTTCCTCCTCGGATAATTTGGATGGGGAGAATCCGGTGTTGCAAAACAAACCCGGATGATTGAGTAAGAAGAGATCTCGACGATCATGAAAAGAAACAGACAAAGTTTCGAAGCAAACAAGTTGTAGCAACTTAGATACGATATCCGGGCTCAATAACAGATCCACCCCGGCAGCCCATAGACCTGAACTACCGAGTTGGGGGGCAACTACTATACAGTTGTCAATGGTGTAAGAAGAAGTGACGGAAGCCCTCACGGGGTTATTTGAATTTTCAAATCAAATGCTATCCCGGTTGCTTGAACGTTGCTAGTGAAAAAGCATGTTCACCATCAACCGAGATCGAGGCAAGCAAAAACAAAGAACGAGTGAAAGACAAATAGATTCTGCCTTGGGAAAAACTTATCACCTAAACAGGCAAATCTGGGAAAAACCTATCGCCTAAACAGGCAAATCGGTAGCAGAATACGAATGATCCAAATTCGTCAAAATGATGGCAATCGCAGCGGGAACCCCGGCCTTGAAACCAAGAAAATTCCCAGATATTACCTCAGATCTTTGAGATACAACCTCAGATATTTGAGACACTACCTCGGATCTTTAAGCAGCAGACTATTACCTCGGATCTGTGAGTAAATGACTTCGGCCGCCAAGGCCGAGTGACCCAACCCGAATGCGCGATAGACATACGAAAGGGTAAGGTTAGCGAAAGTCTGGCCCGGATAACTTGCTTGGGGGCAAAATACATCCCGATAGCTCGAACTACCGGGCTAGGGGGCAACTGTTACGGACCTGCATATGGCCCATATTCAATATATGGCTTGACAAGGAATATATTGCATATCAGGATCTATCTATAATGAAGGAGGATCCTATCTTATCTATAATCCAGGAAGATCTAAATATAGATTTGGCAGTTATGATACTAGGGGCCTTGGATCACAGGGCCCAAGCGACTCAACCTAAGGTAAACTCTATAAATACAGAGGTCAAACCCTAAGGTACACAGGTCCTAAACCCTAAACTATTTGTTAGTTCTCTATGTGTTTTGATGATAACTGACAATTGTAAACACAAATTAAAATGAGTTTTTGATAAGTTGAAAAACTTACTGTCAAGTGAATACTCGAGTATTGGTTTCAATACTCAAGTATTGAGTTGACAGTGAATGGTGCATTTTTCGCTAAATGTTCAATACTCAAGTTTTGGTTTCAATACTCAAGTATTGAGTTGACAGAGAATGGCTTGTTTCCACAAAGTCACACAATACTCAAGTATTGGTTTCAATACTCAAGTATTGATCTTACAGAAACTCTTTCGCTGAAATGCAAAATTACCAATACTCAAGTATCCATATGGATACTCAAGTATTGGTCATACAGAGAGTCATCAAAGTATTCAACATGTGAATACTCGAGTATTGGGCAAACAGAAAGTTTTCAAAATTTTCACATGTTTATCAATACTCAAGTATTGAAATGAATACTCAAGTATTGGAATGGCAGAGACTTCACAAGTATTGAAAATAGTTCAATACTCGAGTATTGATATGATTACTCGAGTATTGACCAGACAGAAAGTTTTGCTATTTCCAAGTGATTCGAATACTCAAGTATTAAAATGAATACTCAAGTATTGACTTGGAAAAGATTTCACAAAGTTTTTCAAACAGTTCAATACTCAAGTATTGAGTTGAATACTCGAGTATTGGGCATACTGAGAGCTTGGCTCTTTTTCTAATATTTTGAAAACTCAAGTATTGATTTAAATACTCAAGTATTGAAGTTTTGGACTTAAACTTATTTTCACATAAAAAGTTCAATACTCAAGTATTGGTTTCAATACTCGAGTATTGGTCCTACTCAAAAAAATTGTCCAAACGCTCAAATCATGTAGTGCCTTCTTCGGAAGACGAATACTCAAGTATTCATATGAATACTCAAGTATTCACATTAGTGCACAAAGTGCAATACTCAAGTATTGAAGAACTCACTCGAGTATTGGTCGCGGTTTTTGAAAATCAACTTGAGCGAAATTGTGAAATCCTATTTGTTTGATTCTAATACTTGTCATCATTATTCTCTCGATATTCCCGCTATGTTTAACCATTTTGTTAGTGAGTTTCAGCTTGCTTAAACGAGATCAAGTGAAGATCTAAAGCAAAAGCAAAAAGTCAGTCGAACATTAAATGCTAAACCCCGGAAAGTTGCATACTTTTGGGAAATCCTTCGCACACGCTTACAAAGGATTAATGCCTACCTACCACTTCCAGCAATGCTAGTCCAACGGATTTATTTACTAGAAGTCAACTCGAACTTCGCCCACTGGATTAAGTGAAGATTAGAGAGAGAAGAAGACCAAAATCGAACCAACCTTGGTTAATGTCACCAATGGTTATATGAAGAATTACAACGGTCATTTAATGCCTTCTCAGTATAAATAGAAGAGCATTCAATTCCTCTCAACAACTAAGACCTCAGAAAGCAAAAATCATTAAAGCCTTCATCTACTCTTGAGTCTTTCTATACTAAGTATCTGTTGATACATTCAATCTTCAATGTTTATCATTATCCACTCTTAGAGAGAGCTTTTTCATCTTGAATATCATTTATTGTAAAGAATTACAAGTCAGGGGACTTGGTGATTGGGTTCATTGATTACAACTTGTAAGGGGGGAGTAAGTTCTAGTGAGAGAACTACTCTTGAGTATAGAGTGTATAATCATTTGAGATAGTGAAAAACCCAGAGAGTCTGGGGACTGGACGTAGGTCAAGAGATTGGACCAAACCAAGATAAATCCTTGTGTCTTGCTCTTCTATTCTCATCTCATCTCATCTCTGTTTTTAGTGTTCAAAAACAGAGCTATTTCGAAAAGATTTTTAAAATCCCCAATTCACCCCCTCTTGGTGATTTAGCTCCACTTTCACTATTTACATACAGTCACACAGAACACACACCCCACCCCCTTTGACTAAACGCCTATGTGTGTCTCGAACTACGTGGACTTTGATCCCTTTACAAGGTAAGTAGGCCCTAGGCATTGTTCCTAGGTCAAATCCAATTCATCACTATCAAACAGGCTAGTCCATTAGGGCTAGCCACATCTGGTTCTACACCAGAACATAATTTACAACCAAAATTCTTACCAAACAACTGGAACATAATATTGATTTAGTACTAGATTAGAAGTCTAGAGACATATCCACCAACATTTTAACAACAATAGTTATTCAAAAAATTACAACAGCTCACATAAAAAATAAAATAGAGAGAAGAATATATTTTACTCCCTCATGTTCTAAATATATGACAAAGTTTGTAGTGTAAATTGCACTACAAACTTTGTTCTTTATTTGAGACGAGAGGTAGTAACTAGTAATGGTTTAAGAGGATGTTTTCATAAATTAAAAGACTTGTCTAACTGGTGCCGTATGTCATAGGCATAAAAAATGTTCAATAATTGAGAATCTCGTCATCATAGCTTTAATTATTGCTATGTGTCTATGATCAAGGTTGTCAAACTCGTGAGTTAAGCAAACTTGTGACAGTGACATAAACTCATATCGTAAACTCATAAGAGTTTACTTTTATTATTAAATAGGTATTAATAGTCTATAATTAAATAATTAAAATATAAAAATGACAACAATTTGATTTAAATATATTTTAAATCCAAATAATTGAAATTAAATCCATCAACATTCATCATTTATCATATTTAACAACAAAAATTTCTATAAAATTTATATATAAAGCCGCTGAATATGATCAAATAAAAAAAATTAGCACGAGTTTAAGAGTAAGTTAATATGGTTTTGTAAGCTATGAACGTAAAAATGGTAGATTCAATGCACCGGTGGAGCCACACTTGTGCATATGTGTGCAAGTGCAAACATAAAATTTTGAGAATATATATATATATTTTGAAGGAACTTTTCATCAAGAAGCACTAGTGGTCTACTGGTAGAGTATTTTGTCATGGTACATTTCCTTTTTGCAATTCGCATGTCATTGCCATTTGTCCATGTGGAAATGTTGATGAACCAGAGGGTCCCACTGGAAGTCACTTCGTATGGCTCCCCATTCCTACCTTTACATTGGATTCAATCAAAATTGTGAAATCCTAGACTCATTAATTTCCCCAACACCAAATTCTTGTCAACCATATAAGATATGACACACACACACGGATGATGCATGGACCCAATTTGAATCAAACAATACACATAATCTATCATTCTTTTTAATTGTGTCTGGCACAAAAATATTTTGCTGTATATATATATATTCCATAGGGAAAAAATTACAATAAAATACTCACTATTTTATTTCCATTTTTTAATATTTTTTTAAATTATAAATTAAATCCATTTATCATATATAATTTCACTCTTCATTATAAATAAATCCTAAAAGTAAAAATTAGGATATTACAAAAGTCGTTGAGCTCATAGGGGTATCAGTCTCTTGCAATGATCCATTCCATATTTCTTAAGAAGCTCTCGTAGGTATTTGGTTTAGGAAATAAATATTCCATTCTTCTTTTGCTTGATTTGAAGTTCTAAGAAGAAATTTAATTCTCCTATCGTAGACATTTTAAACTCACCTTGCATGATCTTAGAGAACTCTTGACACACTTATGTTGACGTGATATGTTCGATAAAATTGATGATGAAGATATAATGCAATATTTTCAAGGAATGAAGAATTGAAGAATGCTTTTGTAATCATTCTGTTGTAATAGCTTAGTTGACTCTTGATTATTATTTTTCTATGTTAAGTTGAAGTTTTCTTTTCTTTTCTTGTCTATATTCTTTTGTTTTTTTAATCCATTTAAATCTTTCCTTAAAAAAAAATTTGTGCACACACAAATATAAAATCCTAGCTTCGCCACTGTCCACGAGGGAAATAACCAAGCGCGGTATGGAGGCCACAAAAACAAGCGTGGACACAAAGTCCACGAGGGTAGGTAACCAAGCACGGCTCAAAGCCACGAAACAAGCGCAGCACGAGGCTACGAAACATGAGCAGGTACAAGACCCACAAAAACAAGCGTGAGAACAAACCCCACGAATAACAAGCGAGCTCGAGGTTAACAATGGTGCACCAAGGGCTAACAATATTGCTGTTAGTAACTAGCATTCTGTATTCAGTCCTCTCAAAAACATTTATAAACATGCCTGGGAATAATTTATCAAAAGCAATGAAAATGTCTTCTTTTAAGCTATAGATACATTGTATCAAATACTTTGTAATAGAATGCCCAAGCATAAATGTTTGCAAATGATATCTCAAAAGAAATATACATTTCTAAATTCCATACATAAACATTATTTATTCTTCAACATAATCTGTCATATTTTCCATTTGGAAAATCTTTTCACTGTATCCATGCATGAAACACACCTTGATCAAATATTTTGCTGACCAGGTTAAAGATTCAAATATTATAATAAAGATACGAGGAATATTAATAAACAAAACTTCCTTTAAAACGCAGACTAGAATAATTGAAATACTTCAAATGACACAATAAATAAGATTACAAGAAGAATTATATTAAAATTCATGTGAATCTATTAAAAACCTTATATTGAGATAAAGAAAACTTATTCATAAATTAATTGGGACGTTATTCAGTCACCTGCTGCGCTCCCAAAAATATATAACTTACTCCATTCCTCGTATTTTGTAACAATTCTTACTCCTTGATTCCTAAACATCAACCATCACATAACTATCACTCTTAATATCAAAACCTTACTCATCTCACATTGTTAACAAAGCAACTTCAAACATCCTTGTTAAATCAATTAATCACAATTCAGATTATGGAAGAAAATCCCACACAACATCTACATACAACCCTACAACTTCAACAATGAATTCTAAACAATTTAAACCATAAAATCAAACCCAATAATTTTCTCTTACACGTTTTAATAAACATCTTGTGTGCATCAATCTTAAAAGTATTCATCACACAATACACTATGTTAGCTCCCAATGTTTTGATGATAACAAGAGTTTAAGATTTAAAAGCTTTTGAATAATGCTTAACAGCTTTTGAAATTGATTCTCGAGAATATACAACTAATTACCACTGCTCTAACTTGTCTGTGTTAAGTGTTCAAGAAGCAATTCTCGAGAATGAATCAGGGATTCTCGAGAATGGTTGTGACAGGTTGGCCATTGCAGTTCTCTCTGCCAAGTAACTCTCGAGAACTGATAAAGGACTCTCGAGAATGGTTCTCGAGAACTAGTAAGTAGTTCTCAAGAATGTCTAGTCGGAATCACATAGCAGAAGACTTCTCTGATGTGATTCTCGAGAATTGGAAATCAATTCTCGAGAATGGCTCCCGATAATCAATAAGGAGATTCTCGAGAATGAACGATAAATGTTCTGATAATTCTCTTCTGCTTGTAAGTTAAAACACAATTCCCGAGTATGAGAATAGAGATTCTTGAGAATGCTCTAACTACTGGTGTCTGCGAAAAACTCTTAACATATCATTCTCGAGTATCTAAAATGTAATTTTCGAGTATCTTTGAAACATACTTTTTGGAAAAGATACTTTCCTCTATAATTCTCGAGAACCAGATGAACAATTCTTGAGAATACCTATTGGCATTATAAATCTCTGCTCTCGTAAACCATAAATCATTGATTATGACTTGGGTGCTTCATGTTATTGATTTATACTTCTAACCAAGTTTAATCAGTTTGCTAGTGATTTTCAGATATGATTAATGTTGGTCGATTTCCTTGATGGCAAGTAGACCAGTCGAACAAGTACTAAAATGTAAGTAGAGTATCGTCCCATAGAGATTGAGATACCGAGAAGTGACGCTCAACTACTGTAATAGTTGCGTAAACAGAAAGTAAAATCTGATTGGGTTGGAGGTTTTTGTGATTACGCTAAATAACAAGAAAGTAAAAAGAGTGTTGAAGTCGTAAGAAGAAATCAATAGGAGAATAGGCTGAACTCGAAATCATTCTTAAGCATATCAATCCCCCAGTTGCTTCACACATTGCTATAGCATTTATACTCACAGCTTCCGCAATGCTACAGCATAAATGCTTTTTACACTGCTATTCAACTAACCCACCCCTATAGTCTATCGAAGCTTCCGCGTCCGATACATGTAATACTAACTTTACTTCTCCCATATGCCTATGGAAATTTTCTAGTTAAATCAACATTACAAAGCAAGGTGTTATGGTTATGAGCGGTAGATTTATTCTTGAACCCTACAATAATAGGTCAAGCCTTGCACCACCCCGCCTAGCAATCATCAAGTTTCTCGAGGTCTAACCCCGACTCCTTTCCAAAGAAGCGAGGCCACTAATCTAGCCCTTAGCTTCCGCTAATCGACAAGAATTTAAATCACTGATAAGCAAACTGAATTTATTTAATTAAGAACTAGTAACTGTGTTCATTCCAAACTTAAGAAATCATCCTCGCTCAGCCATAGGAAATTTAGTTCATGACTGATGAGGGAACACAAAATAGATAACAACAAAATGACCCATGATCAAAAGATTAAAATGGAAGAAAACAAAGCTTGACGAAGTTTCTGGTAGGGCAAAACCTTATAGCCTATAAACTCTGCAAGTGCACGGGCCGTATCAAGTAATAAAGTGATAAGAAAAGTATCGTTCCCACGAGGACTTTGTTTCACAATCTCAGTTAAGCATTAATTTTACACTTTCGTTTAAGTTGAGCAAACTAAATTGAATTTAATTAAGAGAAAAGAAAAGAAAATCAAAATAAACAAACTACCACAATAATAAAATGAGCAACCTAGAGTCACTAATCCCTTATTAGTTTCATAAACCTTGTTTTCACTAATTTAATTAGCCTTAATATCAATTTTGTTAATCTCGAGTATAAATAGTTATAAGTGCCTGTCGGTTCACTTACAATCCTCTCTTGAGTATAATTTGTTATGTCTAACATAGTTACTCAAGAGGCAACAAAAATCGAACACACTCTTCAATAATTATATGGGGCCATTAGGTATATGTCTATCCTAATCGCAAATTAAATCATAATCTAATCACATATTATTTAATCTCGAGCCTAATTAAAATTCCCTTCGTCATGGTAAATCCTAATTCTCAAATTCATATTCAATGATGGCCAGTCACTAATAGATAAATCAGAACAAGATTAAATAACCAAAATTAATAATAATTATAACTAAATCATGAAAACAAAGTCTAATCCATTTATAAGTGCATAGCTACTCTAGGTTGCAAAACAAACTAGCCATACATGGCTTTAACAAAATTCACCACAGAACAGAAAATTAAATCCAAGTTCAGAGGCATGAGGTGAAAGTGAAGGAAATCACCAAGAGGGGGGTGAATTTGGGATTTTAAAAATTCTTTTTAAAACACTCACACAATGAAGCTAAATGGAGATAGGGAAGAAGAGCTTGACACGGAAGATTTATACTGTTTGGTCTCAACTCTTGACCTACGTCCGATCCTCGACTCTCTCGGGTTTTCTACTATCACTCAACTCGGATACATACTCGTACTCGAAAGTTATCCTCTCTCTAGGATACACTCCCCTTACAAGTTGTAATCTGAAAACCCAACCTCAAAGTCTCACAACTTTGAGATTCTTACAATAAATGAATTACGTAAATGAACTCTCTCTAAGAGTGAATAAAGATGATTATCAAGTACAATGTATCAAAGATACGGGATGCGAATTAAGCAAAAAAAGACCGATATGCTTGTATGCGTTTTTACGTGTATGTCTTCTCTACTTGTAGACTTCAAACCTTCATGTATTTATACTGGATTGAAGCTTGTGACCGTTAAAGATTCGTTCAGACTTGAATCAATTCGAAATACTAGCTGTTGGGTTCATGTCTGATGAATATAGTTGTTGGGAGTATTTCAGAATTGAACATTTGAATTTGTCCGTTGAGAGCTTTCAATTGATCGCACCAATTTCGGCAGAATGGGTTATCTCCAATTAATATTAAAGCGTTGACTCTGTTTGATGGAAATCTTGATGATTAATAGCTTATCTGAAATTAAGCATTGATTGATCATCTCTCTTCTTGAATGCTTTAATGTTTCCTAAAGCAAATCTTAGATCTTCTGAAATCTCATAAGCAAACTGGTTAAATCTGGTTAGGAATAATTATATGAAGCATATAAATCATAAGCAACCAATTCGCAGAAACAAGCTAAAGCATAAATCAAACAGAACAAAATATACTCAGATGCGTTCATCTATTCTGAAGTACCAAGCTCGAGTTTGGTCTTCATTTAAGCTTTGAGTTTCGTCTCTGTAAGTCTCAAGCTCGAGCTTATAAGTGAGCAAGCTTGAGTTTGAGTTTTTGTCAGGGAAACATATTTGAAATTATTTTTAGAGCCAAAATGCAAAATGGCAAGCTCGAGTCTATTAGTGAGCAGGCTCGAGTTTGACACTGTTCATGTCAAAAATAATTTTACTTCACAAAACGTAAGCTTGAGCTTAGAGATGTAAACTTGAGTTTGCTAAACTCAAAATATGACAATGCTCTCTGTCTAACCCAAACTTGAGTTTGCAAAGGCAAACTCGAGTTTGTCAAAAATATTAAAAGCTTTGAAAAGTTTCGCGACCTAAGCTTGAGTTTGCAAATCCAAGCTTGAGTTTACTCTTTGAGGGAAAACTTGAAAACTTTCTCGCTCGATTCAAGCTCGAGTTTGCAATTCCAAACTCGAGTTTACATGTTTAGTAAACTCTTTGAAAAAGTCTCTGGATGAAGCAAGCTTGAGTTTAAAAATAGTAAGCTTGAGTTTGAGATTTGAGTACCTTGATAAAAATCCTCAAACCTTCGTAAACTCAAGCTTCCAGGGGTAAGCTCGAGCTTACTCAGAATATGAGTAAACTTTGCAAAACGTTCAAGCTCAAGTTTATGGACCAAGCTGAAGTTTGGAAAATGTAAAATAACTTGGTTTCCTTTCTGTAAGGGGAAAGCTCGAGTTTGGAGAGCCAAACTCGAGTTTGGAGCTGACAGAATGTTTTTGAATTGAAATCAACAAGTTTAACCAATCTTTAACAAAAAGCATTCTCTCATGTTTACAATTGTTATTAATCATCAAAACACATTGAGAACTAACATGAGGGAAATAACAGGAAAGAGGAAAATACAATTGAAGCACTAACTATATCGCGCCTCCACTCTGGTTCAATTACTAAGAAGATGGAGAGGAGTTGCTAACTCTGATTCCTCCTTCTTTCCAGCCTTGCCCGTCCCTCTCGTTTCCCTCTTTTGCTCGCCGGATTAAATGATGGTGGATGATGGGTGGTCGCCGGCGACGATGGTGATGAGGGCGAGAGTCGCCAGTGACAATGGTGATGCGATACTGGAGGTTCCAGGCGTGAAGGTCTGAAGTGCTACAGCTTTCTCCTCAAGTCGTTCTCCTCTGCGCTTTCACTGTGCATTTTTTCCTTTCTTTAAATGCCGCCACTGCTCTTCTCCAATTCGTAGCTATTAGGTCACCAATTTCCTTTCAATTGTGGGGCCCATTTGTTGTCTTTGCACCTGACCCTTAATCAACTTCAACAATCAATTCCAAATGGTGCCGTATCCAATTGAAAAAAAGATATTATAATAATAATAAACTAAAACCATATTTTTTTCTTTTTATTTCATTTCAATAAGTTGTTATTATTTTATTGGGTTAAGGTGCAAAAATATACATGTGCTTATCTTCGAGGAGCGCCCAGTAGCAAATGCTTTTTTAGGTGCAAAAGTAACTATGTGGTTCCAAATTAGGTGCAAAAATAGCGTTTGACCAGTTAAGTTTGACTTTTTTGCCGATTGACGATGACGTGGCATTTCAAATATTTTTTTCAGTATCCTTTTAGTACCGGTCAATACCTGAAATATTTTTTCAAGATCCTAAAATAATTTTTCAAAATTATGAAATATTTTTTTTGTACCAATCAGTATCCCGAAAATACTTTGTTTAGTACCGATCAAGACTCTTAAATATTTTTTTCGATCCTTTTAGTACCAAATCAATACCTGAAATTTTTTTTTAAGATCATAAAATTATTTTTGCACCTTTGAAATGCCACGTCATCGTCTAGTCAGCAAAAAAAAATCAAACTTAACAATCAAAAGTCAAACTTAACGGTCAAACGCTATTTTTGCACTTAATTTGTAACCACATAGTCACTTTTGCACCTAAAAAAAGCATTTGCTACTGGGCGCTCCTCGGAGATAAGCACATGTCTATTTTTGCACCTTAACCCTATTTTATTTAAACTAAAGTGTTTCTATTTAAATGTGAAAACTATGGTATTTACAATGAAATCCCCTAAATAATGCACCACTTTGATTTCTCTCAAAATAATAGAGTCTCATAGAAATCTCCTAAAATTGCTTAGATAACTCTCCAAATATCTTCAAAATGTATTTTAAATATACAAAATATGGAGAGTTATCAGTTTCCGACGGCGTGGAAGAAGCCCTGTCACTTCACCACTCCACGTCTTCTTCTCTCCGTCTCACTACAAGGAAGGATGCTGGGTTCTCTTGAGGGTTCCGTGCCTTGTGAACTCTCTTTTTCTTCTTCCAAGTCTGGCCGGATATGAATGGGATTAGGCTCTTAGCGACTCGACGACCTCCTTAGGGTTGGCTTGTTGTTTCCTTATATAATCAGGCTTTCTTGCGGCATACGTTCTAGCAAGCTGGGCCTTCCTAATCTGTCGAGGCCCGATCGTATCTATCTTCCAATTTGTGATAGATTGATTTTGCTGATCCTGCAGGATTCTTCAAATCTTTTAGTTCCGATCCTCCGCATCTTCTATTTGAATACATCAACAATCTATGTTTTATCCTCGACCTGTACTATACTTCCTGAAACAATCTTGACAAAAGATCAGAATATATGCCGCATAGCATTGTGTCACTTACTATGCTATAGCTTCAGGGATGCATTGTATTGCACTTCGATAAGGCTGTCCTGAAGCTATAGCACATCATCGGCTATGTTATGCGACTTTCTCATAAAACCTCACAAGTTGCTTCTTTCTTAGCACATGTTTAGGATGTAAACAGAATTCACCCTTAAGTTCCCTGTACAATGAATAAATGCCTTTTTGCTAGGATTACATGCAATTAAGATCATATTCACCATACGATTCATTCATAAAATACAGGGAAAACATGGCATAAATCATGCTCATCAATTAACATGTTTTAAACATCAAATTTTCATAAAGTAAATCTGTGTCAGACGCATTAAATGGCGACGCAAAGACAAAGCACGAAAGTGGAAATTAAGCTTCTGAACAACCGTAAAGCACTCTGACCATTTTCAGTCAATATTCTACCTAAGTCTCAATGGACAAATCGAACAAAGAATGTCAACGAAGTATATTGACCAACGTCGGAAGATTACAAAGAGACAAAGCAACACATATATTTATTACTCTCAACGGCTCATTAATCTCTCTTCAACGGTCATTAAAAGCTATCATCTATAAAAGCCAGAAGCATTCAATTCTACACCTACCGAAACACTGTGCATTCAATTCAAACTTATTACAATTTGCTGTTTCATCTGTTTCATTAATATCTTCGGACATCCTGTACTTCAGTGTTTATCATTTATCTACTCAGTGAGGAGTTTAAACACCATTTGATTATCTATTTAGTTGTTAAATCTTAAGGTTGTGGAACCTTAAGTGTGGGTGTACGATTACAGCTTGTAAGGGGGAGTAAGTCTGAGTGAAAGGATCATCCTAAGTTACAATGTGTGTATTCATATTTGAAAAGTTAGTGGAAATCCCAAGGTGTACTTGGGGAATGGACGTAGGTCGAAAGTGTTAGACCGAACCAGTATAAATTGCTTTGTGTCTATCTTCCTTCTCTGTCTCTGTTTTACTTGCGCTTGTGCGTATCTCGCGAAAAGTTTTTGAGATCACCTATTCACCCCCTTTAGGTGATATTCCATCTTCACACTACAATTATTAGATTCTATACATCATACAATTTACAAACACTTTATAGGCTTCCAAACTAACTCATAACGAAACATCTGGATTCACCAACTAGCAACCATAAACTCCCAAACATCATCTTAATACATTAAAGTTTTATCATTAAACCTGTTTGAATCACAATCATACACAATTTTACTTATAATGTTTTTTCCCACCTTCAAGATACTTTAATAGCAACATTCCTTTAAACAAGTCTCTTTTCTTTCAATCAATCCATCAAACACCAAATGGGCACCCAAGGTTATCTCAATCCATAATTTGATCTATGATACTTTCACCCTACCTGATTGTTCATTTTTAAATTTAAATCTCCACATTCATCAAACACACATAAAAAATATAAAATTGAAATTAACAAACATGCCTCTGGTTTTTATTTCCTTCCCTAACTTATATACACAGACAAATTGATATAAATATATGTATATATTTACTAACGCCTAAGGAATGATCAAACACACAATCGCTGGGAAAAAACAGAATTCAATCCTAGAATCGCTTCAGCAATGTGAAAGTGGAGCTTAATCACCAAGAGGGGGTGAATTGGGGATTTTAAAAATTCTTTTCAGAGTGCTATATTTTCGCACACTAAAACAGAGCTTAATCAGAGTATAGGGAAGAAGAGAAAGACACAAGGATTTATACTGGTTCTGTCCAACCTCTTGACCTACGTCCAGTCCCCAGACTCTCTGGGATTTTCACCATGTCAATTGATTACACCCTCTGTAACTCAAGAGTAATTCTCTCACTAGAACTTACTCCCCCTTACAAGTTGCAATCAATATCCCAATCTCCAAGTCCCTGCACTTGAGATTCTTACAATGAAATGATTCACAATAAATGGACTCTCTCTAAGAGTGGATAAATATAAACACGAAGATCAATGTATCAAAAGATACTTTACAAGTGAAAACTGAAAGAGTAGTTGGTAAACTTGAATGCAATTCGTTTTCAGAAGAGGTGTTGTTGAGAAGAATTGAATGCAGCTCTATTTATACTAAGAGAGCATTAAATGACCGTTGTAATCTTCAATGTGACCGTTGCCAGCATTAGTGAAGGATTAGGTGAAGCTTTGGTCTTCTTCTCTCTCTACTCTTTGCTTAATCCAGTTGCACAGAAGTTTTTGGTTGACTTCTTGAATATTAATCCGTTGGAAGAGCAGCTACTGGATGTGGAAAGGAAACATTAATCCCTTTGCAACGTGTGTAGAATGATTGTACAAAAGGATGCAAGTTTTCTGAACTTTGCATTTAATGTACTGACATCACTTTTTGCTTTTGTTCAAATCTTTATTTAATATCTTCTAAACCATCTGAAACTCACTAACAAACTGATTAAACATAGTTAAGAATAGTAGCGAATGTTGAGAAGAAGTATTAAGATCAAACGGGAAGATTTCGAATTACCGGTAAGTTGATTTTCAAAACCAGCGACACAAACTCAAGTTTTGGACTTTTATAGTGAAAACATGTTTAAGTCCAAAAGCTCAAAACTAGAGTTTCCAATTGCAAACTTGAGTTTCCAAAATGATGAAATGAGCAAAGCTCTCTGTAAGACACAAACTCGAGTTTCCTCTTAAAATTGGAAACCTTTGAAAATCTTTGTCAAGTGAAAACTTGAGTTTTCACAAAGTGATAAAACATGTTAACTTTCTCAATAAGGCAAAACTCGAGTTTCCAAATGTAAACTCGAGTTTCCTCATAACTTTGGAAAACTTAGAAAAATGCTTGGCTAGTGCAAACTTGAGTTTCCAAATGTAAACTGGAGTTTGCAAATGATGAAAAACATTTAGACTCTCTGCCAAGCCCAAACTCAAGTTTTGAAAACACAAACTCGAGTTTGGCCAAGTTCACAAAACTTGACAAACTCTTTGTTTGGTGAAAACGGAGTTTTGAAATGAAAACTGAGTTTTCTCAAGTTCAAAACTTTGGGAGCTCTCTCAGTATGATCAAAACTCGAGTTTGCAAAACCCAAACTCGAGTTTCCTTATAAGAGAAAACTTTTACAAATTTTCTGGTAGTTGAAAACTTGAGTTTGTAAATCAAAACTGGAGTTTTGCATTCTTCAGGAAATTTGAAGTGTCTATGTATGGTACATACTCGAGTTTGTAAACCCAAACTCGAGTTTGCCTTGATGGGAAAAGCTTGAGTGCTCTCTCGTGACTTGCAAACTCGAGTTTGCCTAAGCAAACTAGAGTTTTCATAACTTTATAAATTTGAGTTACTCTTGTCAAGTCCAAACTCAAGTTTTGCTTCCAAAACTCGAGTTTGCCTTTGACAGTAGGCTTTTCAACTTACCAAAGACAAACTTCAACTTGTGTTTACAATTGTCAGTTATCATCAAAACACATAGATAACTAACATTCTCCCCCTTTTTGATGATGACAACACTTGTAAACCAACATTTTAAGAGTTTGACACAATTTGCATTTTGAAATAGATTTTTGCTTGTGAATCAAAATTATAAGAGTTTTGATAGAGATTGCATTTTTGAAAGACTTGGTTATTTTGAAAATGCTTTGTCAAGGTTAAAATGAAATGCATAATGAAGCAGATATCAGAGTTAATGTATGAACATCAGAAGCAAATGGAAACTGCATAACACTGTCATTTCATTGAAGCAAAAAGCATTACATTAGATGTATCATTCAGAATCAAGATGCACAACTACACATTTGAAAGTGAAACAACTCAGAGAGATAAATATCACAAACATAAACTACACAATTCTTCTTAAACTCAAACTCTACTCTTCACGTTTCTCTCCCCCTTTGTCATCTTCAAAAGAGGGTGGAGTTGAGATAGAGGGTTCATGGAGAGGGTCGATGAGAGGAGTAGGAGAAGGTGAGTGAGGGATGAAAGTGGAGCTTAATCACCAAGAGGGGGGTGAATTGGGGATTTTTAAAAATTCTTCCAGAAAAGCTCTGTTTTTCGAAACTTAAAACAGAGTAGACTATGGAGTAGAGAAGAATAGCAAGACACAAGGAATTATACTGGTTCGGTCCAATCTCTTGACCTACGTCCAGTCCCTAGACTCTCTGGGATTTTCACTATCACAATTGATTACACACTCTGCACTCAAGAGTAATTCTCTCACTAGAACTTACTCCCCTTTACAAGTTGTAATCAATGAACCCAATCACCAAGTCCCCTTGACTTGTGATTCTTTACAATGAATGTTTTTCAAGTAGTAAACTCTCTCTAAGAGTGGATAATGATAAACACTGAAGATTGAATGTATCAACAGATACTTAGTACAGAAAGACTCAAGAGTAGATGAAGGCTTTAATGATTTTCGCTTTCTGAGGTCTTAGTTGTTGAGAGGAATTGAATGCTGCTCTATTTATACTGAGAGTGCATTAAATGACCATTGTAATCCTTCATATAACCGTTGGTAACATTAACCAAGGTTACTCGGTTTTGGTCTTCTTCTCTCTCTACTCTTCACTTAATCTAGCTAGCGAAGTTTAGAGTTGACTTCTAGTAGATAAATCCGTTGGACTAGCAGCCTTGGATGTGGTAGGTAGGCATTAATCCTTTGTAAGCGTGTGCGAAGGATTTCCCAAAAGTATGCAACTTTCTCGGGTTTAGCATTTAATGTTCGACTTTTTGCTTTTGGTATTAAACCTTCGTTAAACATTCTTTAATCCATCTGAAACTCACTAACAAAGTGTTTAAATATAGCGAGAATATATAAGAATGATAATAGAAAGCATTAAGATCAAACACGAAGAAATCACAAATTCGTATGATTTGAATTTTGAATACTTGCGCCCAATACTTGAGTGAGTTCTTCAATACTCGAGTATTGCACCGTGCACTAATGTGAATACTTGAGTATTCGAGATGAATACTTGAGTATTCGTCTTCCGAGAAAGGCACTATATGATTTGAGCGTTTGGACAATTTTTGAGTAGGACTAATACTCGAGTATTGAACCAATACTTGAGTATTGAACCAATACTTGAGTATTGAACTTTTATGTGAAAATAAGTTTAAGTCCAAAACTTCAATACTTGAGTATTCAAATCAATACTTGAGTTTTCAAAACATTTGAAAAAGAGCCAAGCTCTCTCGTATGCCCAATACTCGAGTATTCAACTCAATACTTGAGTATTGAACTGTTTGAAAACTTTGTAAAAAACTTTTCCAAGTCAATACTTGAGTATTCATCTCAATACTTGAGTATTCAAATCACTTGGAAATAGCAAGCCTTTCTGTATGGTCAATACTCGAGTATTCAAACCAATACTTGAGTATTGAACTATTTGAAAACTTTGTGAGATCTTTTCCAACTCAATACTTGAGTATTCGCCTCAATACTTGAGTATTCAAATTACTTGGAAATAGCGAAACTTTCTGTCTGGTCAATACTCGAGTAATCATATCAATACTCGAGTATTGAACTATCATCAATACTTGTGAAGTCTCTGCCATTCCAATACTTGAGTATTCATATCAATACTTGAGTATTGATAAACATGTGAAAAACTTTGAAAACTTTCTGTTTGCCCAATACTCGAGTATTCAAACCAATACTCGAGTATTCACATGTTGAATACTTTAATCATTTTCTGTATGACCAATACTTGAGTATCCATATGAATACTTGAGTATTGGCATTTCTGCCTTTTAGATGAAGAGTCTATGTTTGGTCATTACTCGAGTAATCAAACCATTACTCGAGTATTGATCTTTGTGAAAAGAACTTGGAATGCTCTCTGTAAGTTCATTACTTGAGTATTGGAATCAATACTTGAGTAATGATCATTTTTGCACGAAGGAGCCATTCACTTGTCAACTCAATACTTGAGTAATGAAACCATCACTTGAGTATTCAATACTTGAGTAATGAAACCATCACTCGAGTATTCACCGACGAAAGTTCTCTTTTTTTTTAACTTATCGAAACTCATTTTATCTTGCGTTTACAATTGTCAGTTATCATCAAAACACATAGAGAACTAACAAGGGAAAACCTCAGTAGTGGGAGTCTGAGAGGGATGAAGAATCCCTGTAGTAGGAGTAATTGGAGAGGAGGTAGATAGGACCTTTGTGGTAGGTGTGGAAGTGAGAATTGGAGATGAAAGGATGATGGGAGTGGATTGTTCAGGTAGAGAGGTAGGATCTTGAGGAGTGATGAAAGTGAATGAAGGAGAAGAGGAAGGCTCAGGCTCAGATTTTGGGTTGTCATGAGGAGCAGAGGCACTGGGACCAGCAGAGATGCCAAACATAGAAAATGAGCCAATATGAAAGTGCTTCAACACTTTGTCCAGACTTGTCACTTAGAAGCACATTGCTAACCATTAGAGTGGACAATTTGGCATCATGATTCACCATATGGCCAATAAGGTCTTCAACTTTCTCCTTGACAGTGTTAATTGTTTCCTTCATACCATCCTGGACGTCCACATTCTCATGATTGCCCCTTTGCACTTTAGCTACCAATTTGCCTATTTCAAACTCTAATATGATAGACAATGAGGCGATGGCAGCATCCACAATAGCTTTTACCCTTGCATCAAAATCAGAAGATGGAGGTGGAGGAGCAGATTGAGCTTCATGACCCTGGGCATGAGAAGCTCTGGCATGAGAAGCTCTAGATCTAGAGGGTGCCCTTGATTGGCCTGAACCCTCACCCTCAAAGGTAATTTTCATATAATTCAATAAGAATTTGCCAAAGAAAGGAGGGGATTTGATAGAGTCAGAAGGTCCAAGAAACCAAATTTTGTGATAAAATAGGATTACTGACACTAATGAAGGAAATGAGATATGAGAAGGCCTGCGAGAGGAAAAATTGAATTTGACCATCTCCTAGAAGATCCAGTGGCCAAGGTTTAAGGGTACCTTTTTCACAAGAGCAGCAAACAAAGGGTAGTCTTTTTTAGCAAAATGGGTATAGTTTCCTCCTTTTTGGATGAAGTTCCTAGAATAGATGTACCACAAGACTCTATGAATGGGTGGAATGGATACTGGTTTGAAAGACAAGGTGTGATGCTCACCTTCAGGAATAGGCTCATTGGGCTTGAGAGTCTCAAAAATTTCCCTATTGCTAAACTGAATTTTAGGAATTGGAGGTGGATTAGTAATTTTGAGAATGGTGTTTATGGTGAAAGCAGAGAAAGTGAATTTGACCCCTTTAACTAAAGTATAGACTCTCTTTTCAACTAACTCACCCTCAGAATCAAGTACATTGTCGTAGACCATATTAAAGTAGAAGATTTTGACAATGTTGGGAGTGTATGAAGCAGAGATTGAAATGAAAGACTCATAGTCTTTTAGCCAGGGTGATAAATCTAAACTACAATCCTCTTTCAATTTGTCTAAATGGACAGCAACACAGGGACACAATTCCTTGTTCAGATAGGAGTCTTTGAATTTTGTAGCTAAATCATTAGACAAAATAGTGGCAGAAGAGGCAAACCCTGTAGGAGGAGTGGCATGGTTGTAGATATCATAGAGGGCATTGGGGATGACAGAAGGCCCTTTTTCAGGAAAACCCTGTAGGAGGAGTGGCATGACTTGCAAAATAGTACCAGTAAGTTGATTTTCAAAAGCAGCGACACAAACTCGAGTTTTGTTTATCCAAACTCGAGTTTTGGACTTTTATAGTGAAAACATGTTTAAGTCCAAAATCTCAAAACTAGAGTTTCCAATTGCAAACTTGAGTTTCCAAAATGATGAAATGAGCAAAGCTCTCTAGTAAGAAACAAACTCGAGTTTCCTCTTAAAATTGGAAACCTTTGAAAATCTTTGTCAAGTGAAAACTGGAGTTTTCAAATGCAAACTTGAGTTTTCACAAAGTGGTAAAACATGTTAACTTTCTGTCAAGGCAAAACTTGAGTTTCCAAATGTAAACTCGAGTTTCCTCAAAACTTTGGAAAACTTAGAAAAATGCTTGGCTAGTGCAAACTTGAGTTTCCAAATGTAAACTGGAGTTTGCAAATGATAAAAAAACATTTAGACTCTCTGCCAAGCCCAAACTCGAGTTTTGAAAAAACAAACTTCAACTTGTGTTTACAAATGTCAGTTATCATCAAAACATATAGAGAACTAACACAATGAACAACAATGGAGGGGAAAATGAAAAGAAAACTTATTACAGCGCGCACAGACCCAACAAATAGAAGAAATGAAGACAGAATGAAAGAGAAACTAAGGTTACCCCTACCGCAACGTTGGCTATGGAGAAGAAAAAAATCAGAACTTTGAACATAGCAAAAAGGAGAAGCCACAAAGCAGAATCTGAACTAGAGAGGAAGTTGACCGGATGAATGACGCACAGCCTCCGGTGACGGCAACACGAACGATGGAAGACCAGAGGAGCAACAAAGATAGTGTTTGCTGACCTGAATAAAAGGGAGCAATGGAAGTGGAAAAGTCTATAAAAATGTCTAATGGTTCCTTGTAGGGAAAACCTCTATATTTTTGCAATTATAATTATCAACATTTTAATTTCAAAGAAGGACTTAATGGTTATTTTACAATGTAAAAACAAAATAAAACTATCTTTTATGATAGAGGGAGGATTCAAGTCCAAGGCATAAAGATGAGCTGCAACACAAATTCCACTAAACCACCATTCATTATTTAAATACATTTAAAACAAACAAAATAAATAGTTAAAATGGTTAATTAAGAGTGAAATAGTTATTTTATTTACATTTTAGGACCATTACAATTTCTTCTTCCTTTATTTATTATTGTTGTTTTTTTTAACTTACGAGATTAATTGCGTGTCATTGATTTTAAGATTTCTGATAAAAAAATTTTGGGTCGTTATACATTGAGTCCAAATCCGCCATGTTCATAAACTCTTCAAGCTTTATCAAATTTTCTTGCCAAAAATTGTTACGTGATTCTTTTTCTAGAGCATTGCAATATGGTGGATTTGAAAAGACACAATTGTTGATGACAACATTAATCTTGGGGTTGATGCAGATATTTAAAGATTGCTTCTGTGATACCGAAAGACAATAAATTATAGGAGGTTAGGGAAAAATAAAATTTTAGCTTACAAATTTTACAACGAATGGTTTATATATAGTAATCGTTAATTTATATAGCAGCTAATTACCACTCATCTATATTTCTTTCAAATTGACAATAGCGATTGAGATATGTTTTAAATATTATCACCAACCCCTTAGATCACATATTAATTGTTAATCACTTAGTATTGTTTGGAAGCAATGGAAAATCGAAAATATAGATATAGATGATTAGTTAAAATTAGAAATGAAGAGAATGCGGGATTTTACAACGATTATTTATGAATGGGTCGTTATAACATCGAGATACAACGTATTAACCGTCGACTATGTTTGTTCAACCGTCGACTATGTTTGTTCAGACTGACTTACCAGCACGCTTGGAAACATCAACACGTTGGGTGCCAAAAGAACCGAACCTTACAACGACGGTCTCTAATACATTGGTCGTCGTAATATATAAGTATAGAACGACCGAAAAGGTTTTAACGGTAGACCATGTACGATATGATTGTCGATATGTAGTTTTTGGGCAAATAGTTGATTCTTATCAAACGTACGATATGATCGCCGTTATGAAGTTTTTGCAGCGATTGAAGACAATATTAAATATTTTGCACAATCCTTATTAATACGCTCACATATTCCCAACCCTTATTAATAACCTCACATATTCCTACCTACCAGCTTCTCCCTCTTAATTATTGCTCTTTTCCTTTTCTCCGGTTATCTCTTTTAATCACACATCAAGACTTTAGTATTTTTTGGAACTTGGAAGCAATGGCAAATTGAAAATGGGTACTAAGAAATTTAGATGATGATTTATAAATGAAGATTTTAATGGGTCATTAAAACAACTGTTTCTTAGAAGTATGTCGTCGTTACGTAAAAATATACCACGACTGGATATATTAACAGTTGACCATGTTACAGTTAAGTCTTTTCGAACGTAAGATATGATCGCCTATATGAAGTTTTGCAGCAATTGAAGACAATATTAGATATTTTGAACAATCCTTATTAATAAGCTCACATATTCCCACCCTTATTAATTATTTTGAACAACCCTTATTAATAAGCTCATATATTCCTAACAGCTTTCTGCCCCTCTTAATTATCACTCTTGGACACATAAGCATATTGGGTGCCTTTATGCAAAAACCCTCCAAATTAAACAAACAAATTCCCACAACACTACATTTCAAGATATATATAGTTATTCTTGAATCACTGGAATATATAGTTACATCATAATGTAAACAGAGAGAACATTACTATTTGCATACATCAGCTAGCATTTTCCGACATACTTTATGTTAATCACATGAATATCTAGTTCAAGTTATACCCGGGTACTTTTTGTTCCTTCTAAGATATAGAACAACATTTCTCTAATTTAAGTTTGGCCTTCTCAAATGTTGTCTTGGCTACAAGATGCTTAGCTTCTATCTCCTGACTAAGTTTTCTTGCCGTGCTTACTTGCTCGATCAGCTGCAATCTTTAAGCTTTCTTGACCTCCAACATATACTTGCGTTGAAATATATATTGCCAAGATTAGTCTCCATCTTATTTCATTAGTCTCTATTTCGTAAGAATTTATTTGGGATTCTACTCCTTGAAGCATCTCTTTGAGTCGAGATGCCTCCCCTCGATGTGCTTTCAACGAGGGTATTATATACACCCGTCTCCTATATTGATATTAAAGAATTAATATGTTAGTAATCAATCTCAAAGTAATTTTGAAAAGACACAACTGTTTATGAGACAATAATTGTTAATCCACATGCGTAGAGGGATGGTGCAAAGATTTTCAACGACAGTATTATCTACACCAGTCGTCTATATTTCAATCTTTTACTACACCAACCCCTTAAATATTTGCACCAACCCTAAGTAATTTATTTGTGCTCAGCTACATATTTCTCCCTCTTATCACTCATTTCTCTTCCTCGAAGAAGACCGATCCATTGAGCAAAAGAAAAAAGAAGACCGATCCAATGTACTCCCTCTCCTCTCGTAGCGGTGATTGCAGTTGGTTTCCCTCTCGCAGCTAGGCAGTAAAGGTCAACTTCTCTTGTAGTCGATCTACTCTCTGATTCGGTGATCACTTTTTTCCTGGAAGCTTTAATGCCTAATTTAAAGTTCCCTAGGTGTTCCTTTTAATGTTTGTCAAATTCTGCTAATTGCCTATTACTGTCTGTTATGACCATTTTGGAAAAAGTTGGTTGTTTTGTAATACCCCAGATTATTATGAATAATAATAGATTTAAATAATAAAAATAATAGTAATAGTAATAGATTTAAATAATAATAATGATAATGATATAATAATATATAGCAAAATCTAGAAATTTATAATGTTTGTATTATTTTATAATTTATTAATTAGGAATAATTAAAGAGCCCACCCATATAGCTAAACCCTAAAATCTAATTATAAATTTAGGTCTAGCCGTCTAAACCTAGGGAACGCTCGACACTCCGCTACTTTATCTTCTCAAATCCTCTTCTTGTACCCTGCGTCAAAGTTTCTAGGAGATTAGCAAAACGACGACCAGGTAATTCTAATCCCCATGAGTTTAGGTTAATTTTAGATATTGATAGGTAATCTTAATCCCCGAGTCTTAGGTTAGTTTTATATAAATTTTGATAGGGTAGAACAATATGATTTGTGATCGATTTGTTGGATTCCTTCAGTATCGGCCGAACACAATTGTTTGGCCTCGGATTGCGTGCTCGATTATATATATACCTACCCTCGTGCGCCCCTTTTTTTTGTATATTGAATAATATTGTCTTGCCTCGGTCTTCGCGCGTGAATTGCAAATGTATATGATTAGAACCAAATGTTCTCCCGTGCGTCATTCTTTTTGGCGAGGAAATACCATGGCTCCGCCTCGGTCTTCGTGCATGAGTTATATGCACATGAATACAAATTATGGATGAAGTGTGCGTCATTGTGTGGGGTCCACGTCACATTTATTTATTTATTTACTATTTGATTTCCTTTTTTTTATAGAATATCTCCCGCGCAAATAGATAAGATATGAACAGATTTTTAGGTCAAAAGATTCTTATATCTACATTTAATTAAAATAATATAAAAATATATAAACGATAATAAAATAATAGAAATAAATTAGGAGTTATTATGTGTGTATTTTAAACAACTTAATAGTGGGAGGATAGCTTTGGGATGGTACCTCCCAAAGTGATGAACACAATCGGGCTTCATGCCCTCGATATAATTTTGATGTGAACAGATAGTATTCGTTCCTCTCAAGGTGGTGTCGCGGGTTTCCGGACACTAGTAGCAACCTTGGGAAGATGTGTGCACACTAGGAAGATATTTTATATGGCCAACTTGATGATTGTGGATCGGCGGGTTTCCGGGTCACAAGGTAGATCGCGGGTTTTCCGGTCTACCCCGGTTCTCTTCCCATTAATTAAACTACATAAAGAACATCAAAAATGACGTTTTTGGTTATAAATATGTATATGATATTTTATCATCTCGTAATAATTTATAATTCATATTATCGTTGCTTTATTAGGATTACCAGCTTTGGCCGAGTTTTTGTTTGTGTTCATGGGTCGCGATGATCCTTCGGGGGAGCAGATTTTCAGTGAAACAGGGTGCAAAGGATGGGTTAGCGGTTAGCGGTGAGTTGCGAGGATAACTACTCGATCTCTAGCTAATTCTAGACTTTACTAAATCTTTATGAATTCAATAAATTGTGTTAGACATATTTCTTTCGGTTGAACCTCGCTTTTGGTTTTCGTTTTAATGTAATTAGCCTTGCGCTTGTCTTAGTACAAGTGCGGCGGTGACACTTCCCAAAATTGGATATTTTTAGTATTTCCTTATAAATTCATTTAAATTTGATATTAAAATAACTGTTAATAAATTGGGGGTGTTACAAAATGGTATCAGAGCCTAAGGTTCTCCTTAGCTCCGCTTTTTGATACTAACTCGGGGATCAAAGATCCCGAGGTTAAAAAAATTAATTAAAAATAATAATAAATGAATAGAAAAATTCTAAGTATGAGAGATGGGTAGAAGCGGGGTTATTCTCTTGTCTTTTAAATGATTTGTTTTCTTTGAATTTTGATAATTATATACTTGAAATTACTTTGATTTGCTGTGTCATTTAGAATTTTATTGACTTGTTAATTTTATGTTATTTTACTTTATTTTAGCTTTTAACAAATGGAGAATTTAAGAAGGAACGTTGGAGAGGTGACTAGAAGTGAGCCATCAAAGTACAAATGGGATGAAAAAGTGTCAATAGAGATAAATGCCTTAAGATTGTGGGTTATAATTCATGCCTACAATATGGAGTACGATCACGCACAATTACCCCCGATTTTAGGACTAAGTACTTAATTAGGGCACTACCAAAGACTGGAAGTCTGGGAAGGGTAAGAAAAATGCTAGAAAGGAAAATCCCTACTAAGGGTTGGTTTCCTTATGCTTATCAACAAGTGATAAGGTTCGTAGACAAAACAGAGGGGGAGGTTCAAGAAATCGAAGCTGTGATAAAAAGAACATTAAGAATTTCTCGGACAACATAAACGTCCCCAACCACGAAGTAGTATGTTGAAAGATGCATTAAGAAGTTGTGAAGAAAAACTTGAAAGATTAGAAAAACCTCCACCACTAATCCCTAGGAACCGTTGGGAATATGAGCAGATGGGTAGAATTTCTTATAGGTTAAAGGGTTCCTTCTAGATAATTCTTTTTCTCTCTTTCTTTTTACTTCTTATGAATGATGAAGAACGATGTAATCCCTATTCTTTTAAATAAAAGATGTCGTCTTATCATTTGAATTTATATTGCATTATTTGAAAGTTGATTTGTGGATTTATATTACAAGTATGCGTGATAAATGGTAGCTAGAGTTGACTCAAACGTATAGAATTTTAAAAACATACGCCCTACGACCAGGTACTATACCCGTCGTAACTCTAGAATGGCTGCAAACAACGGTGCTGCTGAGGATATGGACCGACGTCTGAGAGCCATTGAAAATCTTGCCTTGGCTCTTGGACAACAAAACGTCCAACAGGCTAATGCTGAGAATACCATCTTTAAGAGAGTGGCGTCTCATCATCCACCCGCTTACAAAGGGACTATTGATCCAAACGCTCTAGAAAACTGGATTCGCGATATGGAAAAGCTGTATGAAGTAACAAATTGCCCCCGAGAGAACATGAAGATTAGCATAGGCTCGTTTTATCTTAAGGAGGAGGCGGATTAGGTGGTCCACGGTGAAGACGGGCTATGTAACTGAAGAAGGATTTGACTGGGAAACTTTCAAAGAACGGATTCGCAATAGATTCTACCCCGACGCAATTAAGTGGCAGAAACAGGAGGAATTTGCAAGGTTCAGGATGATGGGGAAGATGACAGTGCAAGAGTACACTGACAAGTTCATTGAACTCTCGCGTTTTGCTTCAAATCTCATTCCTACGGAGAGGGACAAGGCGCGGAAGTATGAAAAAGGGCTGACATTCAAAATCCAGAAGTCCTTGGGAGGTATACCATCAAAGACCTTCCAGGAGGCTTATGAACGAGCTTTGAATGTTTTTGATATCCTACAAACTGAAGAGGAAGTCATGGAGAGGAACAAGAGAAAGCGGTTTGGCGGTGATCCTCAACAAGCTAGTGGTGACAAGAAGCCTCGTTATGATAACAAGGACAACAACTGGGGTGGCAAACAACCACAAGGACAGAGGTATGCTGACAGAGGTAATTACGGTGGGAATCAACTTAAGTCCCAAGCTCAGGGAACAAAATCAAATCCTTGTAGAGGATGCGGCAAGGAGCCACACCCGGGAGGAAGTGCAATGGAGAACTTATAACTTGTTTCCAATGTGGTGGCAAGGGGCACAAGGCTAACCGATGTACGGTTGGGGGATTTAAACCGCAAACAGGCTCTCAAGGAGGACAACCAAAACCAGATGGAGGACGAAATTGGAACAATAACCAAGGGGGTAGGAACAATGACAATCAGCCGCGATATCAGCAAAACTTTCAGAGTGGAAGTGGAGGGAACCGACAATTTGCCACAACTGGAAACCTCAATAACGGAGCTGGAGCAAATCGAGCAACTGGTCAGAATACTGCTGTTAATCAAACCGCAGGGAATCAAGGAAGGATCTATGTCATGAACCACTCCGAAGCTGAAACAAACCCAGATGTTATTACAGGTACCTTCTTACTCCGGTCTGTACCTGCATATGTTTTGTTCGACACCGGTGCATCGCTCTCTGTTATCTCATCTTCTTTTGTTGAGAAAACGAGAATGGTACCATCTTCAACCCTCTTGACCAACATTACTTTACCCTCTCGGAGTGTTATCCCTTGCTCCAATGTTTATAAAAACATTCCGATTAATATAGTCGGCTATGACCTACTAGCTAACCTAGTCCAATTTGACTTGGGCGACTTCGACGTTATTTTGGGGATGGATTGGCTTAGCAAATATAGAGCTAGACTAGATTGTAGGGAGCAAAAGATATCATTTAAGACACCAAAAGGGAAATACCTTTCTTATAAAGGTGTAGTATCCAAACCTTCCATTCAAATAGTCTCTGCTATGACTATTAAGAGTCTACTTCTAAAGGGATACCCAGCTTATTTGTGCAACGTGCGTGACCTAACCCTCGAGGAGAAGATTGAACAGATACCCGTGGTCAGAGAATATCCTGATGTTTTTCCCGAAGAGATTCCTGGTATGCCACCTGTTAGGGAAGTTGAGTTTGCTGTCGATCTCATGCCCGGCATTGCTCCAATATCAAAAGCGCCATATAGGATGGCTCCTGCGAATCAAGGAGCTAAAAACCCAACTTGAAGAGCTGTTAAACAAAGGATACGTAAGACCGAGTGTTTCGCCGTGGGGAGCTCCGGTTTTGTTTGTGCGAAAGAAAGACGGAGTATGAGGTTGTGTATTGACTACAGAGGACTGAACATGGTGACTATAAAGAACAAATACCCATTGCCAAGGATCGAAGACTTGTTTGATCAACTGAAGGGGGCAGGTATGTTCTCAAAGATCGATTTGAGGACAGGATATCATCAAGTGCGAATCAAAGATGACGACATCCCAAAGACGGCCTTTCGTACCAGATATGGGCACTATGAGTTCACAGTCATGCCTTTTGGCTTAACGAATGCGCCGGTTTTTATGGACCAGATGAATAGAACCTTCAAGCAGTACTTGGATCAATTCGTGGTGGTTTTCATAGACGATATTTTGGTGTATTCCACGACGAGGGAAGAGCATGAGCAACATCTGCGGATTGTGTTGGATATTCTGAGAGAGAAGCAATGGTATGCAAAACTCTCAAAATGTGAGTTTTGGATGGAGAGAGTTGCCTTTTTAGGTCATGTAATATCTCAAGAAGGTGTCTCTGTTGACCCAGCAAAGATTAAGGCTATCACTGAGTGGCCTAGGCCTACAAATGTTGCGGAAGTTAGGAGTTTTCTCGGTTTGGCTGGTTATTATAGAAGGTTTGTGAAGGATTTCTCAAAGATAGCTCAGCCAATAACAAGGTTGATACGTAAAACGACGAAGTTTCACTGGGATGAATTCTGTAATGTCTCTTTTCAAGAACTTAAGAAACGACTCACTACAGCTCCGATACTGACATTGCCATCGGGAACGAGCGGATTTGAGATCTACAGCGATGCATCCAAAAATGGGCTTGGTTGTGTTTTGATGCAACATGAGAAGGTGATATCATATGCCTCAAGGCAGTTGAAGCCGTATGAAGAAAATTATCCCACCCATGACTTGGAGTTGGCTGCTGTGGTTTTTGCTTTGAAAATCTGGAGACATTATTTATATGGTTCGGCTTGTAAGGTGTACACGGATCACAAGAGCTTGAAGTATATCTTCACCCGAAGGAGCTTAACATGAGACAAAGGAGGTGGCTAGAATTGATTAAGGATTATGATCTCGAAATCCAATACCATGAGGGAAAGGCCAATGTAGTGGCCGATGCACTTAGTAGGAAATCGAGACATACCCTTAATGCTTTTGTGATACCCAATGAATTATGCGAAGAGTTCAGGAGGTTAGAGATTGAAGTACTTTTACCCGCAGAACTAAAGGGCATGCTTAATGCTCTCACCATTCAACCAAACATCTTTGATGAGATCCGCGAAGCGCAAGCGTCTGATTCCTTGTTGCAAGGAATTAAAGAGAAGAAAAGCCAAGGAGAAGCTATAGACTTTGAAGTTGATGAAGGTGGCACAACAAAGTTCAAAGGTAGATTATGCGTGCCCGACAATGAAGGCATAAAGAGAAAGATTTTGGGGGAGCTCACAATACGCCCTACTCAATTCATCCAGGAGGAGTGAAAATGTACAAGGATTTGAAGAAGAGCTTTTGGTGGCCTAGGATGAAGAGAGAAATAGCGGAATTTGTGGCAAGGTGTATGACTTGTCAAAAGGTGAAGATCGAACACAAACGACCTGCGGAGTATTACAACCATTGGAAGTACCGAGAGAGAAATGGGAATCGATTTCCATGGATTTTGTCACGGGCTTACCTCTGACTAGAGGGGATAAGAATGCCATCTGGGTCATAGTTGACAGGTTGACTAAGACGGCAAGATTTATTGCGATGAAAAACACCGGGGTTTGAACCAGTTGGCCGACGCCTATGTGCGAGAAATAGTGAGGTTGCACGGAGTCCCAAAGGACATAGTCTCTGATAGAGATACGAGGTTTTTATCCAACTTCTGGATCAAGGTTCAGCAAGCTTTTGGAACCCAACTCAAATACAGTACAGCCTTTCATCCTGCTACAGACGGACAGACGGAAAGGACGATTCAAACTCTTGAGGACATGTTAAGAGCTCAACGCATTGGAGTTCAACCACTCATGGGATAAGTGTTTGCCTTTGGTCGAATTCTCTTACAACAACGGCTACCATGCGAGCATTGATATGGCACCTTACGAGGCACCGTACGGGAGGAGGTGCGGGAGCCCATTATCTTTGGAATGACTTTCGAGAAGCGGCATTGTGGGTCCAGATATGATTCAAGAATCAATGGAACAAGTGAAAGTAATTCGAGAAAAGATGAAAACAGCTCAGGATCGGCAAAAGTCTTATGCAGATCAACGACGACGACCAATAGAATTTGAAACTGGAGAAAAAGTATTCTTAAGAGTATCACCGATGAAGGGGGTAATGAGATTTGGAAGGAAAGGCAAGCTGAGTCCGAAGTATATTGGCCCGTATGATATTATTGAACGAATTGGTGAAGTGTCATACAGACTAGCTCTCCCAATGGAATTGGAAAATGTGCACGACGTTTTTCACGTATCGCGACTCCGGAAATATATATCGGACCCTTCACACAAGCTTCAAACCCGAGTCTGTCAAGATAGATCGGAACCTCACCTATGAAGAACGTCCGAAAGAAAGATCCTTGATAGAAGTGAAAGAATGTTGAGAAACAAGTCAATCAAACTAGTTAAAGTTTTGTGGAGGAGTCAAAAGGTAGAAGAAGCAACATGGGAGGCGTAAGACGATATGCGCAATAAACATCCATTTTTATTCGAAGAAGGTACACATTTTAAGTTTCGAGGACGAAACTTATTCTAAGAAGGGTAGAATGTAATACCCCAGATTATTATGAATAATAATAGATTTAAATAATAAAAATAATAGTAATAGTAATAGATTTAAATAATAATAATGATAATGATATAATAATATATAGCAAAATCTAGAAATTTATAATGTTTGTATTATTTTATAATTTATTAATTAGGAATAATTAAAGAGCCCACCCATATAGCTAAACCCTAAAATCTAATTATAAATTTAGGTCTAGCCGTCTAAACCTAGGGAACGCTCGACACTCCGCTACTTTATCTTCTCAAATCCTCTTCTTGTACCCCGTCAAAGTTTCTAGGAGATTAGCAAAACGACGACCGTGGTAATTCTAATCCCCATGAGTTTAGGTTAATTTTAGATATTGATAGGTAATCTTAATCCCTGAGTCTTAGGTTAGTTTTATATAAATTTTGATAGGGTAGAACAATATGATTTGTGATCGATTTGTTGGATTCCTTCGTATCGGCCGAACACAATTGTTTGGCCTCGGATTGCGTGCTCGATTATATATATACCTACCCGTGCGCCCCTTTTTTTTGTATATTGAATAATATTGTCTTGCCTCGGTCTTCGCGTGAATTGCAAATGTATATGATTAGAACCAAATGTTCTCCCGTGCGTCATTCTTTTTGGCGAGGAAATACCATGGCTCCGCCTCGGTCTTCGTGCATGAGTTATATGCACATGAATACAAATTACTGGATGAAGTGTGCGTCATTGTGTGGGGTCCACGTCACATTTATTTATTTATTTACTATTTGATTTCCTTTTTCTTTATAGAATATCTCCCGCGCAAATAGATAAGATATGAACAGATTTTTAGGTCAAAAGATTCTTATATCTACATTTAATTAAAATAATATAAAAATATATAAACGATAATAAAATAATAGAAATAAATTAGGAGTTATTATGTGTGTATTTTAAACAACTTAATAGTGGGAGGATAGCTTTGGGATGGTACCTCCCAAAGTGATGAACACAATCGGGCTTCATGCCCTCTGATATAATTTTGATGTGAACAGATAGTATCCGTTCCTCTCAAGGTGGTGTCTGGCAGGTTTCCGGGACACTAGTAGCAACCTTGGGAAGATGTGTGCACACTAGGAAGATATTTTATATGGCCAACTTGATGATTGTGACGCGGTGTTTCGGGTCACAAGGTAGATCGGTGTTTCCGGTATACCCCGGTTCTCTTCCCATTAATTAAACTACATAAAGAACATCAAAAATGACATTTTTGGTTATAAATATGTATATGATATTTTATCATCTGTAATAATTTATAATTCATATTATCGTTGCTTTATTAGGATTACCGCTTTGCTGAGTTTTTGTTTGTGTTCATGGGTGCGATGATCCTTCGGGGAGCAGATTTTCGGTGAAACAGGGGTGCAAAGAATGGGTTAGCAGTTAGCAGTGAGCTGTGAGGATAACTACTCAGTATCTCTAGCTAATTCTAGACTTTACTAAATCTTTATGAATTCAATAAATTGTGTTAGACATATTTCTTTCAGTTGAACCTCAGTTTTTGGTTTCGTTTTAATGTAATTAGCCTTGCGCTTGTCTTAGTACAAGTGCGGCGGTGACACTTCCCAAAATTGGATATTTTTAGTATTTCCTTATAAATTCATTTAAATTTGATATTAAAATAACTGTTAATAAATTGGGGGTGTTACATTTATAATCATCACTTTCATTTTCAATTTTCAAGCCTTCTTTAGCACACATCAAACCTCCCTGTTTCATATTTTTATTATTTGTTAAGCAATTTATGTATTTCTTTTATATTTTCTATCTTTCACACAACATTTTTTTTGCAATGTGTTAGGCCATGTATTTTTATTATTTGAGCTTGATTATGGACAGCGGATTACTATAGAAATATGGACAGAGCTTCCTGGGATGATGAGGCAACTCGGGCTCTTCTAGAGGCCTGCATGGAACAAATATAAAAAGGAGAAGGGCATGGAAAGAGATATACTTCCCAAGTGTGGGATGATATTGTGCCCACATTTAATAACAAGGCTTCAAAAAGTTATGAGAAGAAACACTTGCAGAATAGGTTGGTTTTCCTGTGGAATCAGTACATAACTTGGGTACAACTTCTCAAAGAGCTTGGTGTGGGCAAAGAAGAAGGAACTAATAAAGTCGTCGCATCAATGGAGTGGTGGAGGCAGAAGATAGTGGTAAAAATTGACCATACTAACTTGTGCGTTTAATTTTTTTCTTTCAACAGTGATCGTTTTGGTTGATTAATTGCTTTTCGGTTTCATGTATGCATGTAGGAGAACAAGGCATATAGAAAGTTTAGGCACGATGGCCTCAAGCTTGAAGAACAAATGCGAGCGATTTTTGAGGAGGAAGCTACAGAGGCTGTGGAGGCCAAGACCCCCCCAAAGGGCCCCCCAACGCATTTATTTTCACCCAATTCCAACAGCCTCTGAGACAGCAGGAAGATTTGGACTGGCCATCCGAAGGCTTAAGGGACAGCAAAGATGATGCGTTTGGTGCTGATGAACCATTGCCCAATACAGGAGTGACGGATGGGATAAGAGGCATAGGCTTGAAAAGCACTCCATCATCAGCTGCTATTGCATCAGGAAGCCGGGGGAAAAGGAAGTCTGAAGGGTCTGTTGAGAAAAAAAGGAATAAGAAAGTGCTAGCGGATGCATATAGTGTATACAAGGAGAGAACATTAGTAGTTATTGGCCACAACGATGTCGATCCCCTTGATGCTTTACAGGTGCTGCATAAAGTTAAAGAATTCAAGCGTGATAAGAAGTTTCGAGACCGCTGTATGTTGCTTATAGAGGACAACAATATGCGGAAAATGTTACTCGCAGTCGGTGCAATGAACAATGATAAGTACTTACTGGTATGGTTGCAGTTAAAGACTAAAGGCCCGTTTGGATGGGCTTTTTTGATAAAAAAAAAGCACTTTTTTAATGCAA
Source organism: Acacia melanoxylon (assembly GCA_019022615.1). Taxonomy (NCBI): domain Eukaryota; kingdom Viridiplantae; phylum Streptophyta; class Magnoliopsida; order Fabales; family Fabaceae; genus Acacia; species Acacia melanoxylon. The sequence continues at coordinate 7,660,792 of JAFJYJ010000020.1, read as the reverse complement.
AAAAATGCTTGTTTTATTAATTTATGTGTTTAGATGATATTTTTTAAAAAAAGCAAAAGTCACAAAAAAAAAAAACCAAAATGCTGCTTTTTTTAAAAGCTCCAATTTGGAGCTTAAAAGAAAAGCACTTAAAAAAAGAACTTTTTTTTAAAAGCCCATCCAAACGGGCCCTAAGCCATCACATTAGTATATGAAGAAAGTCGTCATCAAGATGGAATTCTTCAACTGTATGCAGTAGCTTTAAATCATCAAGGTGAGTGTCATCTTTGTGTTCAATAAATACTGATGTTCTCTCCTTGTATACTATATGCATCCACTAGCAATTTTTTTTTTCTGATTAGACCCTTCAGACTTCCTTTTCCCCCGGCTTCTTGACTCAGTGATACCAGCTGATGTATCTCAGAAATCGTCATTGTAAGGGCTGTTTGCACTAAGGTGCACCCAATATGATGCTTTATGAAATATGAATTGTAAGGTGTATAATGTGATGTCACTTAGTTTTCTTTATTCTCTATTCTGTGTCACTTAATAAGTTACTTTATTCTCTGTTCTGGATATTGGTTGTTTATTACTCGGTATTCTTTAGTCTCTGTTCTGGTAATATATTAAAAAAAAGGATATGGACCATCAAACCATCTCTGTGATTGTTAATCATGTAGTATTGTTTGGAAGCAATGGCAGTTTTCAGAAATTTAGATGATGAAAGGCACCCAATGAACACATTCTTCATAAACTGTTAACTCATCATCTCTGTGTTACAACGCATATTTCATAAACTGTTAACTCACCATCTCTGTTTTACAACGCATATTGGGTCTTTGTTGCCTTTGTGCAAAGAAGCGCATATTCTTAAAACAGTTTGAGTCTTTTCAAACGTATGATATGATCACCGATATGAAGTTTTGCAGCGATTGACGACAGTATTATCACATATTCCCTTATTAACAAGCTCGCATATTTTCTTTTCAAAAGTTACAAGCATATATGTTACAATTCTGCAGGAAAAAACCAGCCACCATTCACATGCAGGCTGCTAGCTAGCTGCTTTTGTTACAAAATAAGAACTTGTTAAAGACATGAAACTGATTGACCCTACACAAAAATGAAAAACAAAACTTAAGCTATGAATGCTTGATAGCAGCCACTGGGGGGCCAGTTATACACCATGTAATTCTGAAGATTCTATCATCTGGTTCTGGTTTTGGTTCTCTTGTTGGCCCTAGTTTCAGCTCTCCCAAGCAAGAACCCTCATCTTCTACCTCACCCTCATTCACCTTCACCACAGCCATTATCACTACCTCCCCTGCCTCATCTCCTCCAGCCACTGAGATTATACCTCCCTCCCACCCCTCCACTGTAAAACTTGATTCACCTCCTCCTACTCCACTGCTAGACCCTTTTCCTGAAGCCCCTATCTCAGCTCCACCCCCTTTTGGTGATGACAAAGGGGGAGAGAAAAGTGAATAGTAAATTTGAGTAGAGAAGAGTTGTGGAGAGTTTGAGTTTGTGTTGAATTTTTTTGTGCAGTTTCTGTTTCTAAATTGTAGTTGTGCATTTTGTCTAACTGATATATGATGTAATGAACTACCTTTTTACTGATATGAAAAATGACAATGCTATGTAATCTCTTGTGATATAATATGAATGTCAATTTCCAATTTCATTTGCTTCTGCTACTTATGCTTCAACTCTGATATTTGTTTATGTCATTGTGCATTTCATATTGTTTTTGCAAAATATTTTCAAAATGCTCAAATATGTCAAACTCTTTGAACTTTTGGTTTACAAGTGTTGTCATCATCAAAAAGGGGGAGAATGTTAGTTCTCTATGTGTTTTGATGATAACTAACAATTGTAAACTCAAATAGAAGTTTGTATTTGTTAAGTTGAAAAACTTACTGTCAAAGACAAACTAGAGTTTAATTTTGAAAACCCGAGTTTTTACTTGACAGAGAGTAGCTCAAATTTTCTAAACATGACAAACCTGAAGGTGGAATATCACCTAGAGGGGGGGTGAATAGGTGATTTTAAAAAAACTTTTGAAACACACGCGATGATACAGAGTATACGAATGAGACAGAGAAGAGAGGATGAACACAAGACAGTTTATACTGGTTCGGTCTCAAATCACTGACCTACGTCCAGTCCCCAGAACTCCTGGGATTCCACTACTCTTTCAAATAATTACACACTCTGTAAACGAAGGATGGTCACTCCACTCCCCTTACAAGTTGTAATTAATACACCCTCACTTAAGGTTCCTCAACCTTAAGCAATCGAATGAAATAAATAAGTGTTTAATGACTCCTCGGGAGTAGATACAAATGAACACCGAAGAACACTCAATATCCGAAGATATTAATGATACGGTTGAAACAACGAATGAATCAGTAATAGAATTAATTGTACAGCATTTCGGTAGTTGTAGCTTTGAATGCTTCTGATATTTATAGTTGTGGCATTTATGTCCGTTTGTAGAAGCTTGAAGTTATCCGTTGAGACTCTTTGAATTAGCCGTTGAGTGTAATAAATATTTCCGTTGAAATTACGTTGCTCTGTTTCTTCGTATTTCTCCGACATTTGTCCGTTATTCTCTCTTGACATTCTTTATTCAAAATGTCCGTTGGGATTAGTTGAGAATGTAAGAGGAAAGTAGTAGAGAAGCTTTAATGGTGCCAGGAGGTCATCTGTCAGAAGGGTGAATATGTCTGCGTTGCATTAAATGCGTCTGACACATGCTTCCTTATTTTCAAATTAGCGTTAATCCCCATAAAACTCTTCTGAAACCATTAGCAAACTGGTTAAATGCAATTGGTAATAGTAATCACAGAGGATAAAAAGTATATAAACCATAACAAGAGATTTAACAAAGATTGGAACATGATTTGTAAAACTGACATAGTTTGGCTAGAGTCAGATTCTTTTGGCTAGAGTCACAATCTCTTGGCTAGAGTCAAGTTCTTCTATAATAATATGCTAGGCTAGAGTCACAAGATATTGGTTCAAGTTTTGGTCGACACTCCGAGGCATATGATGAAGGCCGGAGTCAAATAGATCGGATGTAACGTGCTAGGCTTGAGTCAAAAGTATTCGGCTAGAGTCTAGGTTGAAACTCAAGTCACAGTATGTAGGCTAGAGTCAAATTACTCTATGGAAGCACCCTTGGCTCGAGTCATAATTCTCTGGCACTAGTTTGGGTGAAAACTCGAGGCACACTGTGTAGGCTAGAGGTAAAAATGATATTTGAAAATAACGGTCAGAAACTTGGCTGGAGCCAATGTTCTTTGGCTAGAGTTCAGGGCTTGGCTCGAGTCAGTTAGAATTGGCTAGAGCCAACGATTGTATTTTTTCAAATGTAGAGAGGGTATTGGCTCGAGTCAGATAGCTTTGGCTGGAGTTCAAGGCTTGGCTCGAGTCAGCTAGAATTGGCTAGAGCCAAGATTTGTACTCTGTCAAATTTAGCTAAGGACTTGGCTCGAGCCAGCTGAGGTTGGCTGGAGCCAATCTGACAGATAAAATTGCAGATTAATTTTCACAATGGTAAATGAACTTTGTTGATCAAGTTCCTTTTACAATGGTTAGTTATCATCAAAACAATCATTAGGAGCTAACAAAAGCTCCAGTTTGTGTATGCAAACTTCAGTTTGTGTCATACAGATAGAGAGCATTAAGTTTATCATATTAAGGAAAACTCAAGTTTGTAATAGGCAACTCGAGTTTGTGTTAGACGGGAGCTTCCAATATTTTGATTTTTGAGATTTTTGAGCATAAGTAAACTCCAGTTTTGATATGCAAACTCCAGTTTCCTCTTGGCTAAACGTTTAGTTGTTTACCAACGTTTTTCAAATTTCAAGGAAACTCGAGTTTGTGATAACAAACTCCAGTTTTTACTTGGCCGAGAGTTTTTCTAAGTTTCCTCACTTTGATAAAACTTCATTTTTGCATAGAACACTACATTTTACGTTTTGGAGAGAGTTTTCAAGTTTTCCAAGCTTTGAAGGAAACTCGGGTTTATATTTGTTAACTCGAGTTTATGGCAAGCAGAGGGTTTTTAAAACGACCGTCTTTATAAACATGGACGTTTCAAATACATCATACAGGACAATCTAATGAGACAGTCGTTACTAAAGAGTCGTTACAAAAGAGTTATTTCTACGTCAGTTTCTTATAGCAGTCGTGTATAAATTCACCACCTTTAAAATAACTTATAAAGGATTAACATATAGTTTTTACTTTTAACAAATTAGGTAAAGGTGCAAAAATACACATGTCTTTTACCCTGAGGAACGTCCAACACCAAATGCTTTTTTTCAGTGCAAAACTACACATGAACTTTCAAAATTGGGGCAAAAATACAATCGCCGTTAGATTGGTTTGACATACGTTATTTTTGCGTGGGCCCCACATTATTAAAAGAAATAAAAATGCCTAACTTTTTTAATTTACTTTACTGCCATCCCTTCCCTCAATCAGTCGCTCATCACCATTCTTCAAGCTGCATCAATCGTCCTTCTTCGACTATTGTTCGTGCCGTCGTGTGTGCAGGCTTTCTCTCTCCCTCAGATCCCAACACCAACTCAACAAACTCAAATCCAAAAAACTCCGCAGGACTCGAAATCTTAAGAAAAACCCGGTTTAATCTCTCTCCCTCAGATCCCAATGCACGATTCAAGCTTCACTGGTTTAATGTTTGATAGATCGTCAGGTTTGGCCGCACATCGCAAAATTTGAGTTTCAACCATTAGTTTTGGAAAACCAGTCGTTGTAACTCAAAATAAAAAATAAAACAAAATGACATGGAGACAAATTTGAGTTTAACGACTGGTTTTGAAAAACCAATGGTTGTAATTCAAAATAAAAAATAAAATAAAATAACATGAGGGAGGCAAATTTGAGTTTAACGATTGGTTTTGAAAAAATAAAATGGCATGAGGGAGGAGGCTTGAACTAAATGATATTGATATTTTTTTTCAGATATATATAAAAGAAATATATTTTATATTTTATTAAATTTAATTAGGAACTAACAAAATGAAAATACGGTGTGTGTATAAAAGAGATGTATTGTTTAATTTATTAAATTTAATTAGGAACTAACTAAATAAAAATAGTATTAGATTTCTTCTCTTAACTATCGAAATTCTAGGCTATATACTAGGAAATAGCTATAAATATGGGATAAAATCATGTATGTATGTACGTACATACGTACATACGTATGTTTGTATGTATGTATGTATATATGTATGTATAAAAGAGATATATTGTTTAATTTATTAAATTTAATTAGGAACTAAAATGAAAATATGGTGTGTGTCTACTCATATATATAAAAAAGATATTTTTTTTAATTTATTAAATTTAATCGGGAACTAATTAAATGAAAATACGATTACATTTCTTCTCTTAACTATCGAAATTCTAGGCTACATACTAGGAAATAACTATAAATATGAGATAAAATCATGTGGTCATATAATGTTTTAATGGTAAGTAGCACTAACTTTTCATAAAATAAAAATAAATGGTGTCTCAAAATAAATAAATAAATAAATGTGTCTAAGATACAATGACCGTTTCTATTAAAACAGTCATTGTATCATAACCTTTAATGTCTATTTTATAAACCGAACGTTAAATATTGACTTTAAATGTCTATTTTTAAAAAAACAGACGTTAAAAAGAAGGAAAAATTTTATTTTATTTTTTATTTTGAGTTACAACGACTGGTTTTTCAAAACTTGTCGTTAAACTCAAATTTGTTTCCATGTCATGTCATTTTATTTTTTGTTGAGTTACAACGACTGGTTTTCCAAAACCAGTGGTTGAAAGTAAAATTTGGTGATGCGGCCAAACTTGACGATCCGTCAAACATTAAACCAGTGAAGCTTGAATCGTGCGATGGGATCTGAGGGAGAGAGATGAAACCGAGTTTTCTTAAGATTGCGCATCCTGCGGAGTTTTTCGGATTTGAGTCTTGAGTTGGTGTTGGGATCTGAGGGAGAAAGAAAGCCTGTACACACGACGGCACGAGCGAATCGAAGAAGGAGCATCGATACAGCTTAAAGGATGGTGATGAACGACTGATAGAGGCAAGGGAGGGTAGTAAAGTAAATTAAAAAAGTTAGGCATTTTTATTTCTTATAATAAGTGGGGCCCACTGCAAAAGTAACGTATGTCAATCCAATCTGACGGCGATGGTATTTTGGCCCCAATTTTGAAAGTTCATGTGTAGTTTTGCACTGAAAAAAAACATTTGGTGTTGGACGCTCGTCAGGGTAAAACACATGTGTATTTTTAACCCTCTATCACTTGTGCGCGTGTACCTCCTCCTCCAAACCCGGAAGGAGATACTCTCCTTATCCTTCTTCTCATTGTACCTCCAAACCCTCAGCCTCAAGGTTTTTACCAACAAGCAGCCTGCCGCGTACCTCCTCCTCCAACTCCCTCAGCCTAAAGGCTTTTTACCAACAAGCAGCCTGCCTATTCTGTTTCTCTAACTCTGTGGCTTCTAGCTACAGTTCCTCCTACTCGTTTGCGTCCTAAGCTTGTTCTGTTCTTCCAGCTACAGTCCCTCCACCTCCTACTCCGTCGCGTGTTCACTTCAATGACACTCGTCATAAAAAGCTTCTCCAGTTGTTTTTCTCTTACTCTCTGTCGGCCCTTTCTTCACTTTGTTGTGTTCGTGCCGTATATACGCTCTATTCTCCTTCAGGTTTGTGCTCTGTCTTCACTGAGTTGTGTTTCTTTTTACTTCTTCGCTCTCTATCTGTTTGATGTTATGTTTTCTTAGATCCAAGACTTAAAAGAAGAACCAGAAATTGGTTAAATTTCCTCTTCAAAATGTGACTTTTTAGCTGATAGTTCATCGAGCAATTTCTCTTCACCGTGTGTTCTATCCTGATTCAAGTTGGTTGACCGTCAACAAGAAGCGAAGGTCAAGGTACGCAAGACCTGGTTTGTATATCTTTATTCTATATTTTAGATGTCTTACTTATAAGGGGAAATGCTGCTGAAATTCTTAAAAAAATGAGTATGGCATCCCACCATTACTTCACCCATATTCATTTTGATTGATTTTGATTTGATTAAACCATTGTAGTTTTCGAATATTATAGTTTTTTATCCTTCTAGTTCAACAATTGATATTTATTTGATGATGTTAAGATGTGTTAACTATAGTTAAGTATAAGTTTTGGTTTTGATCTCCATACTTCTAATGACTTTTTTTTTGCATTGGTTCTCATATTTAATGAGTGGGAAATATTTTTGACCCATCATATTGCATTCAGTTCTTACTCCCTTAGATTGTAGGAAATAGATTATATTGCTTGCTTTTAGAATCTGTATCATAATGATAATTGTTCTAAGGTTGAGTGTGCTATTGAATTTGGGATAGGTGGTAATAAAAGGATCACAGCTGGATGAATGCATTGAGAACTAGTGATGAATATGAGAATGGGGTGCGAGAGTTTATTGAATTTGCCAAAATGAATGCACCTCGTGTAGATGGGAATTTTTTTTGTCCTTGTGTCTACTGTTTAAATGCAATTCCACGAGATGTAGATGATATAAGAGATCACTTAATTTTTGATGGAATAAATCTTTGGTACAAAAGGTGGATATGGCACGGTGAGGAACCGACTGCTCGTGCATCCCACGAGAAAGAAGTTTTGGATGTCGTAGGTGAAGATAGAATGGAGGAAATGATTCAAGATGTTGGGGTGGAGTATTTTGCAAAATCGAGTGTATATGAGAGCGTGCGAAGTGATGCCGAGAAACCTTTGTACCCTGGGTGTACTAAGTATACACGCTTGTAAGCTATTTTGCATTTGGTGAACTTAAAGGCAACTTGTGGGTGGATCGACAGTAGTTTCACTATGTTACTTAAATTGTTGTGTGATATGTTTCTAGAGGATAATGTACTTCCAAATCGTATGTATGAGGCCAAGAAAATCTTGTCTACGATGGGTATGGAGTATAAAAAGATACATGCTTGCCCTAATGACTGCTTATTGTACAGAAAGGAGTATGATGGATTAAGTGAATGTCCGCAATGTAAAACTTCACGGTACAAAGTGAAGAAAGATGGTGGTTGTGGTGATGAGACAAGTAAAAGGTAACCTTTGAAGGTTTTGTGGTATCTTCCAATTATACCGTGGTTAAAGCGAATGTATGCAAATGCGAAAGAAGCAAAGAAGTTGAGATGGCATACTGATGAGAGAATAGGTGATGGAAAATACCTTCGGCACCCGGCTCACTCTCCTCAATGGAAGAAAATAGATGAAATGTTTCCAGGTTTTGGTAGCGAGCCAAGAAACCTTCAACTTGGGCTTTGCACAGATGGAATCAATCCTTACGGTACTCTTAGTAGTACACATAGTTCATGGCCGGTTCTCCTGGTGATTTACAACTTACCTCCCTGATTGTGTATGAAACGCAAGCATATGATGTTTTCTATGATGATATCGGGACCAAAACAACCAGGGAACGGTATTGATGTCTACTTGGCACCTTTGGTGGAGGACTTAAAGACGTTGTGGGAGGATGGCGTAGATGTCTTTGATGCCTATAAGCAGGAGTCCTTTAAGCTATGTGCAATGATTTTCACCACGATAAATGACTTTCCTACATACGGAAACTTGTTAGGGTACAGTGTGAAGGGGCATAAAGCATGTCCGATATGTGAAGCTGGCACACATTATCATCAACTTAAGCACGGACGAAAAACGGTATACCTTGGCCATAGGCGATTTCTTCCTCGGTCACACCCGTACCGTAGGCTAAAAAAGAGTTTTAACGGTTTGCCGGAGCATCGAACGACTCCAGAGCCATTAACTGGAGAGGAGGTTTGTAGTCCGGTTGGAAGAATAAAGGTCACATTATTCAGTAAGAATCAGAGGACTGCGGGTGAGAAGAACATATGGAAGAAGAGGTCAATTTTTTTTGATCTTCCATATTGGTGCAGTCTTGATGTGAGACACAATATTGATGTGATGCATGTGAAGAAAAATGTGTGTGATAGCCTTCTTGGTACTCTTTTGCACATACCAGGGAAAACTAAAGATGGAATTACCGCTAGACTAGACTTGGTTGAAATGAGAATAAGAGAACGGCTACACCCACGACTAATAGATGATGGTAAGGGAGCGTATTTGGAGCCAGTAGCGCATACATTGTCAAAAGCCGAGAAAAAAAGTTTTTGTGGGTGTTTGCATGGCATTAAGGTGCCACAAGGGTATTCATCTAATGTGAGAAGGCTTGTCTCGATGGAAGATTTGAAGTTAGTAAGAATGAAGTCTCATGATTGCCACGTACTAATGCAACAACTATTACTAGTAGCTATTAGAGGCATTATGAAAGACGATGTGCGAAGCACGATAACAAGGTTGTGTCTTTTCTTTAATGCTATTTGTAGCAAAGTTGTTGAGATTGAAAAGTTGGACGAATTGGAAAAGGAGGGTTATCTCATTTTATCCCAACTAGAGATGCATTTTGCCCCTGCATTTTTTGATATAATGGTGCATTTGATGGTTCATTTGGTAAAGGAGATAAGACTGTGTGGCCCAGTCTATCTAAGGTGGATGTACCCTTTTGAGCGATACATGAAGATCTTAAAAGGGTATTCTAAAAATCCTTATCGACCTGAAGCCTCAATCATTGAGAGATATGTGGTGGAAGAGGCTATGGAGTTTGTTACACCCCTACCGGCCTCGCCCTTTCGGGTGGCGGGTTAGAGGGATCCTTTTCACTTATTACCTTTCCTTTGTTAAATAATCTCCTAAACATCAGAGTATGCGCGACAGAGCATATGATCAGTTTGGACAACTACTATATATACTGGTAAATGTACATACAAATACATAAAGTAATCCCCGTATGGTTAAGGGTACAACCGTCCAAAATAAGTACAAAACATTGAGTGTAAATCATACAGTCATCCCCAATATAGAAGTACCAAAAACAAAAAAGCATCCTCTATTTCTTCAATGCTCTGCACCATGCCCTTGCCTTCTCCAGTGTCCAACCGGCCTACCGCCTACCGCCTTTCACCTGTATCCTTTGAACCAGTCTGGAGTTCAAAGTTGAAACCTAGAGTAACTGTTAGACTCAAATACAATATGTATACAATGCATGCAATGCAAATCACAATTAGGAAGTTAACATAAACCTGCCTCACGGCACAATAACTGGCATGTATCACCTCCGCACGACCTCCTAGTCAAGACAAGCCCCCGGTACCATAGCGCTAAGGGCCTCGGTAGTCAGGGCTGCAGTCCCCTACCGACCCCTCCTGAGGCCTCAGTAGCCACCTATGAACACACAGTCACATAGGCCCTACCTACCTCATATACTTCGGACTTCAGCAATAACCCAAGGACATACAGTCCTTCAGGCACTATAGCCCGTACATGCCCTCGAACTTCAGCAGTAACCTAAGGACACATAGTCCCATAGGTACTACAACCCAACATACCTTGGACTTCAGCAGCAACCTAAGGACACATAGTCTACTAGGTACTACAGCCCAACTCCTACATTATGATAAAACACACATGCGAGAGTAACATAAAGTATGCAAGTCAATAGTTACTACCTGGGACGCCTCGAAAATAGTAAACTCTTCCCTTTTGTGTTGGAAATATGGTCCGCACATGCTAACACCCTAGTTACAGCAAAATATAACACTTTCAATCACACATACAAACTTTACTTCAAGTTCTATAAATTTTGCCTATAACCAGAATTTTCCAGAATTTCTGACCGAACTTCGCTGATTTTTAATACATTCTATAAAAATAGAATTGACATGAAATCAGTGGACTTAGAACCCTTAGGATGTATATTTTATAGGAAAAATATTACCAAAATCATATGGGTTCGAAACTGAAAGTGGAGCTTAATCACCAAGAGGGGGTGAATTGGGGATTTTAAAAATTCTTTCAGAAAAAGCTCTATTTTTCGAACACTAAAACAGAGTAGACTTTGGAGTAGAGAAGAATAGCAAGACACAAGGAATTATACTAGTTCGGTCCAATCTCTTGACCTACGTCCAGTCCCCAGACTCTTTGGGATTTTCACTATCATAATTGATTACACACTCTGCACTCAAGAGTAATTCTCTCACTAGAACTTACTCCCCCTTACAAGTTGTAATCAATGAACCCAATCACCAAGTCCCCTAACTTGTGATTCTTTACAATAAATGATTTGTAGGTAAGAAACTCTCTCTAAGAGTGGATAGAAATAAACACTTTGAAGCTCTAATGTATCAACGAGATACTTTACACAAGAAAACTCAAGAGTAGTTGGAAACTTGAATGATTTTCATTTTCTCGCGAGCCTTGGTTGTTGAGAGAAATTGAATGCTACTCTATTTATACTAAGAGAGCATTAAAGATCCGTTGCAAACTCAATTATGACCGTTGTAATCTTAATCTAGCTGTTGGAGTCACTTTGGAGTCTTCTATCTCTACTCTTCACTTAATCCAGTTGTACAGAAGTTCAGAGTTGACTTCTTGAATATTAATCCGTTGGAATAGTAGCTACTGGATGTGGTAGGTAGACATTAATCCTTTGTAAGCGTGTGCAGAAGGATTACCCAAAAGTATGAAACTTTCTGGGTTTAGCATTTAATGTTCTGACATGCTTTTTGCTTTTGCTTTAAACCTTCAATTAGCATTCTCTAATTTATCTCGAAACTCACTAACGAGTGGTTAAACATAGCTGGGAATATCGAGAATAATAATGACAAGTATTAGGATTAAATAAAGAAGTTTTCACAAATTCGTTAAACTTGATTTTCAAAACTTGCGACCAATACTTGAGTATGTTCTTCAATACTCGAGTATGTCATTGTGTACTAATATGAATACTTGAGTATATATGTCAATACTCGAGTATTCCTCTTCCAGAGAAGCACAACATGTTTTGAGCTTTGGACAATTTCTTTGAATAAGACCAATACTCGAGTATTGGAATCAATACTTGAGTTTAGAACCTTTTATGTGAAAATAAGTTTAAGTCCAAAACCTCAATACTTGAGTATTCAAATCAATACTTGAGTTTTCAAAACATTTGAAAAAGAAGCCAAGCTCTCTGTATGCCCAATACTCGAGTATTCAACTCAATACTTGAGTATTCAATTTGTTTGGAAACCTTTGTGAAATCTTTTCCAAGTCAATACTTGAGTATTCACTTTAATAATTGAGTATTCAAATCACTTGGAAATAGCAAACCTTTCTATATGGCCAATACTCGAGTATTCAGATGTTTTCAAAAAACTAGGAAAGGTTTCTGCCTATTCAATACTTGAGTTTCCATTTCAATACTTGAGTATTCATAAACATGTGTAAAGTTTGAAAACTTTCTGTTTGTCCAATACTCGAGTATTCACATGTTGGAATACTTTGGTGACTTTCTGTATAACCAATACTTGAGTATCCAAATGGATACTTGAGTATTGACAATTTTGCCTTTTAGTGAAAAAGTCTCTGTATGATCAATACTCGAGTATTCAAACCAATACTTGAGTATTGACTCATTGTGAAAAACTTGGAATGCTCTATGTAACCTTAATACTTGAGTATTCATGGGAATACTCGAGTATTGCTCATCTTTGTGACAATGAGCCATTCTCTGTCAACTCAATACTTGAGTATTGAAACCAATACTCGAGTATTCACTTGACAAAGAAGTTTCTCAACTTACCAAAACACATTTTAATTTGCGTTTACAATTGTCGGTTATCATCAAAACACATAGGGAACTAACATAAACTTGTCCTTATTCCCAAACATTAGCCACTGGTCCGAGACAGAGTCCAGGTTTTTAGGTCATTTTCAACCTTAAATAACTCTTGGTTGGAGAATCGAAAAGACACGAAATATTATATCAAAATAATCCACAAGATGTCTACGTTTACCATGAAAATTTTTAGAACAAACGGAATCCATTTACTATTTTAAATCCGTTGATGAAAACACGTTGCCCAGAAACCGTAAGAATCGGCAGATTTTCGTATATTAAAGACTTAAGCATTTCGAGTTTGGGAAAAGGTGATCCTACTTGTCCCCACACAAAAACACCTTATGGATTCAATGAAAACCTCAAAAGTATGGAAAACCCACTGCATCTACACGAAAATACCATAGGGCAGAGATGAGAGTTGTTGGCGGAGCACTTACCTTAAATCTTTGGTTGCGTAAGACCTTCTCTTCCTCCTGAACCAAGACTTGGTTGTTCCCTCTCTTCTCTTCCTCTTGAACACAAGCTAGGGCAGCCAAGAATGGGTAGGAGGTGTCCTTATATAGCCTCAAGGGTTAAAAAAGTTGTCTAATGGTTAAATGACACCTCAGGGGGTAAAATGGTCATTTTCGCTGACTTTTTCTCCAAGACATTCCAGAGTCTTCTTATCCAGGGAATTCTAGAGTCTTCTGGTCCAAGATATGTGGCGCCATCTTAGCCCTTAAAATTCGGATTCCAAGATTGCCCTTAATGGTGACTTTAGGGGTAGGTTTTAGGTCTAGGGGTAAAACGGTCATTTTGCACTGCTCTTCTTTCAAGCCAGTGGGACCCACGAAATCTGCCCTTGGATTGTGTCATTAATGCCCATGTGATGTCATAATTACATGTCATTCTCCTTGTCACATCAAATTCAAATACGTGGTCCATATTAATTCAGATTATTTTATTTTCTCTCTCATAATTACATGATGTTACCTTTTCTCTTTCTCCAAGTCACTTTATCTCTCCTCTAGCCCACCAATTTCGTCTTCCCTCTATGTCCAGGGGTCTGGGCCCGACTCCGGAAAACCTCAACCGGTCCCGCTTAGCTCTTTTTTGCCGGTTACAACTTTCCTCGTAACTCGTGCCACTTTGTGGGACTTGTGTGGGCCCGGATCAACTGTTCCTTTTCCCCTGATGTGGCTGTACATTTTTCTACATTCTTGGGGAGCAAGAAATGTATATTTTAATGTCTCATAATTACCTCATACTTTGCGGTGCCAAAAAGTCAAACATCCAACCCTAGAATTCCAGTGTCCTAGCATCATTACTCTTTGTCTTTTGTAATCATGAAGGGACACGTGTCACCATTTTATTTGGCCAACACAAAAGTATGTCATCATTAGTCATCATGACATTACTTTATTAAAATTACTTTATCGGTACTTGCTCGGGATCCTGCTCGGGTTTTCTTCACAAATACCTTCTAAAAAACGCAGGGCATACCCAACTGCCCTGAAAATTCCGTGTACTTACTTATACCGACACATTTTCACTCAAATAATTGTCCTATACCCCAGGACATAGTTGGGTGGCATCCTTTCCACCGAATTTACGCCGTATAGATCTTCTGTGTCCCATTTTCACTGGCACCTTAATTCCACGGCTTATGCATACAAGGTCCACTGACCCGTATGGTCGAGTTACTTAATCCCAGAGGGGCGTCCTAACTCTCGACATTCTTGGAACTCTTAATTAAATTCAATTTGGTTTGCTCACCTTAAACGAAGGTATAAAATTAATGCTCAACCGGAATTTGGGTACAAAGTCATTGTGGGAACGATACTTTACTTATTCTTTATTACTTTATACGTCTTGTATACTTATGGTGTCTTAGGCTCTATAAATTTTGCCCTATCAAAACTTAACCTCCTTGATGTTTTAATTTTTAACACTGAGCCCTTGCCATTATTTTTGCCGTTAAGTCACTGACGGAAATTATCACATTAGATTAATTAATGAGGATGTCATGGCATCCTATGTGGCACCTGTACAAACTAATAATTTTATATTTTTAAAATAAGGGTTGAATAGTCATTTTATCATTGCAAAGAAAGCAAACCCTCACCCCGCTGTGTCTCGTTGGGGCACGCCACCATCAACCACCCACAACACAACCAACCTCCATGCGAGTGAAATTGCACAGCCATATGTGAGTTTGAATAATGTAGTTGCTAAAGCGATTTGGCAGCAATGGAGGCAGCGTTGGTTTGGATTGAAGGCTCAATTCATGAGATGATAGTCAAAGGTGACAGCATGGGAGGGGGATTATAAGAGGGAACGATGGTGGGGGAAAGATGATAACAGAGGAGACATATGATGGTGTGGGCAGTGGTGGCTTCTACAATCAGAATTCTTGCGTCCAAACGTGGCCCTAGTTGTTTTAGTTTCAGATATTATCCAAACCGAAGAGATGATTCAAATGGAGGCCGGTTTCAAGGTCAGGAAAAAAAAAAGACGAGGGTTTACTCTCTTTTCAATTGTAAAATGCCTTTTCAACGCTTATATTAAAAATTTATTAATTTATACATGTGTCATGTAGGATGTCACGTCATCTTCATTAATCTAAAGTGGCAATTTTTGTCAGTGATTTAAAGACATAATTAATGGCAGGGGCTCAGGGTCAAGAATTAAAATGCTAAGGAGGTTAAATTTAAACTTTAAAACATCAAGGGGTTATATGCTACTAACCCAGAGTTTAAGGGAATTTTGTAGATTTCAGCCTTGGTGAAAATGCAACATGCAGTTTGAATGAATTTTGAACTATTCAAAATCAACAAGCAATTAGTGATTAAAATAAAATCTTATGCATGTTGGATTTTTGACTCCCTTCCTATGTAAAGAAAAACCCTTGTTTGAATTGTTTAATTTTATCCATTTCCTATTTTATATATTTCCTATTTTTTGGAAAGAAAAAAAAGGAAAAAATTAGTGAGGAAATAAAGAAGAGGAAGTTTTTTAATTGTTCTTTGTGAAAAAGAATATTCTATCGAAGTTTTCTAATTTGAGGCCTATTGTGTCTAACTTATTTAAATGGAAAGATGGCATATTAAGTTTTTGGTCATAGAGGTCTAATTATATAGCCATATGAGAGAAAACAAAAAACACAGCTTCACAAGACAATCTCAGTAAATTGGCGTTTGAACACTTCTTGACCATTGGATCAAGCTGACATTTGGTCAGCAATTCAGGATATATAGTTCATCATTTTCAATGGTGGGGGAGTATCGTTTGGAGGCCTAAAGTGAGAGAAATTGTGTTCATGGTTAACTATGTTTTTTTGGATATTTTCAGCTTCTTCATTCTCTATTGTAAGATTGTAGCTTTGGTTGTTTGATTGGGTGATTGTACATATTTGTGCATCTGATTGAGACTCTCTTGTACCTTATTTTAATCATAGTGAATATGATTTTCATTAATTTGGACGACCTACAGTTTTTATCCTTAAATCAAGAATTTTTCATATTAATAATTCTAGTGTCTCTAGTGCTTTTAAATTTCAGCCATATATTTGTTTATTTGTTTTCTCATAGAATTTTGCAAATGATAGGAAGATTTAACATACATTGCACCCTTCCTAACAATGCAAACTTAAAGGACTAGAAAAGTATATTTTAGCCTAATCTTTTTTAATTATTTTACTTATGTAAACTTATTTATTTAGTAATTCTGCAAAATTTTAACATATGTATATATAAATGAGTTGGCTAAAATAATATGTCAAACTCATATTTAAACAAACATAATGTGATCGGAATCCAATATGATAACTGATAAGGAATAAATTCGTCAATAACTTAATATAATTTGTCTTTTATTTTTTATAAACAAACTTATTGTGAAATGCTTCACTTAAGCTATATATTACTTTTATATGACTTATTATTTCTTTATTTTATTTTTTTGGCCAGTGACTTATTATTTCTTTATTTAAACATGTGTGACGAGTGAATTTATATTTTAGACGACATTACGTATACAAACAAACTTTTGACCATACGCAAATTACCGTAGACCTACGCTTGAAGTGCTAACCAATGAATATAATAAAGACTTTTGAAAAGTCCATATAAAAATAGGAAAATTTTGAAATGGTCTGAGCATCCAAATTACCGTAGACCTACGTTTGAAGTTAGATCCTTTTCAAAACGAGAAATTCTGAAAATTGTTCACAATAAAAATGTGGACAGTAAATTAACAAATTTCAAGATTTTGTTCTGATTTTTCTAAGAAAGATATAGATTATGTTAAATGATTAAAACTAAACAATATTTCTTCCTTGCTCGATTGCTCCCTTGTGTTTCAAGTGAGATATTTTAATTGAAAATTAAGAGGAATGTTCAATATATAATTGAGATATCCTACAACCAAAATAGATCTCAATTTTCCGAATAAAAAAGCTCAACAAATTAGGATATAATTAAAATTATGACGATATCAAAATTAAATAAAATCCTACTAGCATTCACAACCATATTCGTGTGTGTGTGTGTGTGTCACAGTCAACGATATGGTCGTCAGAACCGTGTAGAGCCAGTTTGATAAAGGCAGGCAGTTGATTTCAAATGAAACCGCAACTACAGTTTGACGCAGTACTACATTTAAATACTTATGCAACTATATGTATGTGTGTGTGTGTGTGTGTGTGTGTGTGTGTATTACCAACAACTAAATATTTAATGTATGCAAATTTTGAAATGGTCAGAGTATCCAAATTACCGTAGACCTACGCTTGAAGTTAGATCCTTTTCAAAACGATAAATTCTGAAAGTTGTTCCCAACAAAGATGTGGACAGTAAATTAACAAATTTCAAGATTTTGTACTGACTTTTCATAAAGAAAGATATAGATTATATTAAATGATTAAAACTAAACAATATTTCTTCCTTTCTCGATCGCTCCCTTGTGTTTCAAATGAGATATTTTAATTGAAAATAAAGAGGAATGTTCAATATAAAATTGAGATATCCTACCACCAACAAAGATCTCAATTTTCCGAATAGAAAAGCTCAATAAAGTAGGATATAATTAAAATTATGACGATATCAAAATTAAATAAAATCCTACTAGAATTCACAATCATATTCATATTTATATGTGTGTGTGTGTGTGTGTAAATGACAATCAACGATATGGTAGTCAGAACCGTGTGCAAGTTTGACAAAGCCAGACAGTTGATTTCAAATGAAACCGCAACTACAGTTTGACGCAGTACTACATTTAAATACTTATGCAACTATATGTATGTATATATATATTACCAACAACTAAATATTTAATGTATGCAAATTTTGAAATAGTCAGAGTATCCAAATTACCATAGACCTACGCTTGAAGTTAGATCCTTTTCAAAACGAGAAATTCTGAAAGTTGTTCACAATAAAGATGTGGACAGTAAATTAACAAATTTCAATATTTTTGTTCTGAATTTTCTTAAAGAAAGATATAGATTATATTAAATGATTAAAGCTAAACAATATTTTTTCCTTCATCGATCCGCCATTGTGTTTCAAGTGAGATATTTTAATAGAAAATTAAGAGGAATGTTCAATATATAATTGAGATATCCTACCACCAAAATAGATCTCAATTTTCCGAATAAAAAAGCTCAACAAATTAGGATATAATTAAAATTGTGACGTTGTCAAAATTAAATAAAATCCTACTAGCATTCACAATTATATTCATATGTGTGTGTTTATAAATCACAATCAACGATATGGTCATCAGAACCGTGTAGAGCAAGTTTGATAAAGCCAGACAGTTGACTTTAAATGAAACAGCAACTACAGTTTGACGCAGTACTACATTTAAATACATATGCAATTATATGTATGCATATATATAGTTCTCAACAACTAAATATTGTAGCTCGAAAGAAGGGGAAAGGAAGAAGCTATATATCTTTTCAAAATGCTTATTTTACTGTTTTTCATCTCTTCCTTGCTGGTTTTGCTTTTATTGGTTCTCACACAGGCAAAGCCTAAGACATCTGTTGAGAGTAGCCCTAGTAAGCCTCAGGGGCAAATTTCAAGTAAGTTGATAATTTTTTGGCTTCTTGATTAGTGGAATTTATTTCAAGCTAAAATTTATGCGACGTTTCGACTCAACTGGTTCCATAATTAAACACTTGTTTGGATTCCTCTCATAATGAATTATGGGGAGAAAAATCATGGTTTTCTTGAAAAAATATCCTAACATTTGGTAACTTTATGAGATACATGGTAGGTTCATAATTGATTTTGTCATGTACATGGGCGAATAGGTATCTTTTAAGAAAACCATCGTTTGACTGATCTTAGAAGATTTTTTTTTTTTTTAAGCTTCCAGTTTCCAAGTGTGTTTTTTTTTATTAAAAAAAAAAAAAAAAAACTTTGGACGTTTATTTTCTTAGCTTTTACTTGATTTAGATTCTAAAAAATGTTTCATATAAGAAATGATTATTATTAGTTTCATTTCAAGTAGTTTTAGAAATTAAAAGAATGGATATTCAATTAGTTGTGATTCTTACATGTATAACTAGACTGCTTTATAATCCTAAAAATAGAAAAAAAAAATGCCTAATCAGAGTCAACATTTTTTGTGTTTGGTCTTGTATATTTTGCAGCTCCAACAGTTCAAGCAAGAGACCTTCCACGGGGACATAACTACTGATGCAGTTAGCAATAAAGTTTACAAACCTTCCACATATAACTTCAGAATGTGAAGGGTGAACGATGACTTGTGTAAATTTGGCTGTAATAATTTGAACGTTATTTAATGAGAAAATGTATTTTATTATACGAAATTCAGTTCTTTTGTTTGATCACTTGTGTAACTATTATATCCATGTATAGAGTTTTCTGATTTGTTTGGTCTTAAAAATTGTGTCAAAGCTACTCCGCTTTAGGAGAAAAAAATTGAGGAGTGGGAGGGAAGGGGAGGGGAGGGGAAAGAAAAAAAGTAATGGGAGGAAAATTTTGTGGGCCCCACTACTTTAAATTTTTGTACACTTTTCTCTCCCCCTCATTTTTTTCTCTCCCCCCCTTCCCTTCCTCCCCTTCCCTCAAACCAAACATACCCTTTTGACTGGACCAGGATCCACCATCCAGATGTATGGTCCATATGCTATTAGCTCGCACCCTCCTAAGTAAAAGTGCTTAGCCGGGAAACTAGTTACATCAGGGAAAGTATACTGTAAGGATGATCGAAACAAGTTTTTCAGAAAGCTTGTTAACAGGTTATGTAAGATTTTCTTTTAACACGTTAAACCTGTTAAAACACAAAATTGGGTTTTCTGTTCAGAAGATGCTCAATAAGGCGTTAGGACAAAGAAGTAAACGTGTTAATTAGAAGTTTGCACAAGACTAATTACATATAAATAACCGTTTGAACACTTTTTAGGGGATATAAGCATTTTAAGATCGATATTTTTAAGATAAAATATTATTTGATAATCTACAATAGAAGTTTTAGCACAAATAAACAATTTCTCTCAAAATATATAATATGGAAAAATATTTGTTCTTAACAAACTTGTATTAAACACTTTCAAAACACTTGTTCCACATAATTGTAGTTAACTACTACTCCCTCGGTTTGTTTTTATAAGAAACAGCCGCCACACCCCCGTTCCTTTTTTATAAAAGTATTCAGAGAATGTTTTATTTTTACTCGTTACTTTACCATTTTGCCCTTATATAATTATCCTATGAATTGCTCTCTGTCTACTACACATTCTCTCTCTTATACAATCATTTTTGTTACTTCTACCATATTTATTTTGTTATTTTCTTTCTTCTACATTCCTTTTTATTATAATAATTTCCTTTTTTTCTCTCTTATTCCCCATCTCCTCATAAATAAGGGTATTTTAATATAAAAAAAGTGTTACAATTTTGCAAGGTTAAAAACCGGACCGGTCACTGAACCGGTTGAGGTTGGGTTAAGGATCAATGGGCCAGGCCGGGGTTAGACCGGAGTCGAACGGTATTAATTAAAAATATAATATAATTAAAATAAATAAAATATTTATATTTTTATAATAAAAAATATTCTATGATCAAAATATTAAGTATATGAAGATATGATGGGGGTTGTACATGATAACGTATATAATATTAGTAGTATAATATTATATTGATTTTTTTTTTAAAAAAAAAGGAGATCACACACGAAAAGAGGCACAAGTTCTCACATCTTAAATGTGATGTAGTACTAATGAGAACTGACGCAACGTAGGGGCAGGTATAGCCTAGAGGGTAATGTATAGGCTTTTTGACTTTTTGATATTTGTTCAATAAAGTTAATAATACTTGTGTTTTTTTTCTTTTTATCATCATCGTGTTGAGCTCTCTCTCAGTACTTCGACTCTTCAGATTATTCAAATCTCTCCTTCTCTCTCAGTCGTTGGCTCCCTACTAATCGTTTTGTGTCACAATATCTCTCTTTCTCCTTCAACTCTGTAGATTCAGATGTTTCTCTCTCTCTCTCTCTCAGTCTTTCCTCCTTCTCATTCTATCTCGACATTACGAAGCTTGGAGACGCTGCGGAGCTTTTGGTTGTGAACGGTAAGAAATTCTACCACTCTTAATCCGTTTCCATTATTTCAACCAAAGAAGCTCCGACCTTCGTTGAACCCAGATCGCGATCTCGTTAGGCGGTGCCGCACTCTCCCTTCCTTCTCGTTCTCCTTCGGTCTTTTTTTTCTAACAAAAAACAATTTTTTTTGTCTCTTACTCGGCCGGTTCAGGCCGAGTTGACTCCGGTTCAACTCGTGAATCCGGTTTTACCCCTAACTCGGACCGGTTTCCAAGCCGGTTCGCGATTCCGGTCTGAATCAGCCGGTCCGATCCGGGTTTCATAACCTTGCAATTTTGACATATTTATTGTTGTTAACCGATGTTTTGAATCGTGAGATTCAGTTAAGTGTTTCGTATAAAAGGAAACGAGTCAATAATATATATGAAAATAATAAAGCACAATCTTTGTAAACTCTTCTAATACTTGTCAACACATTAAAACATATTAAAACAATCAACATAGAGTTGATATAACAGTATAAGACCCTGCTAGATCCCTTTGGGTCTTGAGTTTGAGTTTTAAAGGAGACACTTGTGCTTCTCGGATACCTGGTAATAAGATCCAAATAGCTGGTAATTGAAGAGTGATAACATGATTTTTTTACATGTGTCACTCAAGTGCATAATTTGCACTCAGGTGATTCTATCCTTTTTTAAAAAAAATTCCCCATGTTATCTCCTTCTAGTTACCAAGAGGTAACTTGCAAGACTTGTGTATCAGTGGAGGGCTAGCTACCTTAGTAACTCGAGTGACTAGCCTTATTTCCCTTAGTTACCTTCCGGTACCCTACAGAATATTTGGACATCAATCGAGTGCCTCTTATGCAACTCAAGTGCATAACTAGTTTTTCAAGATTCACTATTGATAAATCATATTTCTGCCATATATTTCCTATATGTCATGATTGGTTTACATGGTAATTTTTTGCTTGAATGTGCTTTAATTGATGAAATACGTCAAAATTCATGCACATATGGAAATAGGTGGTAGATGAATTGAGTTGTTGCATTTTAAACACTATCTTGTATATAAGCAAGAGAAAAGGTTGCATTCTAATGCATTCAGAAATCGCATAACAATGCTAACATGATGCTACAGCATAGTGGATGTTTGCTCTGAACAAGCATCACAATGCTACCCCTATGCTGTAGCATCATAGGTGATAAACTATTATATACGGTGTTACGCTGATCTTTTCTCAAGAATATTTCATGAAATAAATGCAGGAAATTAACCCGAAGGTATAGACGACGATTGACTTGAACTCAACATCTCAAAGAGACCAGTTCAGCTTCACAAATTCCAGCCGCCTTAAGCTTAACGTCTCAATGATCTCCCTATTTGACTCGAAGTTCGACCTTTTCAAGGCATGACATATGTTCTTTGATTGCTTTAATAGTCAAATTTAATATTGGGTAACAAAAGGAAAAAAAAATGCTATGTTTTGTAGACTTCCGGGGCAAAATTACTTCTTAGCGAAAACTTCCTGAGCAAAAAAGATATTTAACTATATTTGATTGATGAGGTGGAATGCTATGTGTGATGAGTTGGCATGCCACATGTCACATCAGTTAAACTTAATGATTAAAATTAGTTGAGGGGCAAAATTGCTACGTTTTGTTAATTTTCATGGCAATTTTGCTCCAAAAAAAAAAACTTCCGTCCACCCAGGTGCGTCTCAGCCAAAACTTTTGGGACAAAAAAAAATACTTATCCCTTTCAACTAAAACCGCAAACAAATTTGCAATGGTATACTCGTGCCCAGTGGCGCGAAGGTTTTGTGAATGACATTTGTAGCAGTTTTCACAAAATAACCGCTACAAAATATGGCACCAAGTTGGTGCCAAATTTGTAGCGCTACAAATATGAGAATTTGTAGTGGTTTCAACTAAAACTACAACAAATTTGCAACGGCATACTCATGCTAAGTAGTATGCTGGTTCTTAAACAACATTTTTAGTGGTTATCACAAAATAAGCGCTACAAAATATGGCGCCAAGTTGTTGCCAAATTTGTAGTGGTTTATTTACACATCTGCAACAAATGCGGTGCTAGCTTGGCACCTTATGACACACCATTAGTGGCCATTTATTTGTAAAGAGTCTTCACATTTGTAGCAGTTACACATAAAATCTGCTACAAAGTGCTAAGAGTCTGAACTTTTAGCGGTTATCCAAAACCACTACAAATTTTGACGATGCACGAGGTAGGGTTTCTTCATTTGTAATGGTTGAGGTAGTGGTTTTTGTTAAACCACTACGAATATGAACAATTTGTAGTAGTTTTTTGGTGTAACCACTACAATAGAAAAGGGCTTTTAAACAGCCTCATCTAAACCTGAGTATTGAGGCTCTAGTCTAAAAAGTATTACTGATGGCAATTTTATAAATATCAAGAACTTTCTGGACTAGATCCATTAATTATTGGTCTAAAATATATTATTTAGACCGGTTTCCAAAACAACTGGTCTAAAACGTTTTTTTTTTTTTTTGAATTCTTGATTACTTTTTAGACTAGACGTAAATAGTATGCGGTTCAAAATATAATAAAAAAATGAAATAAAACAAAACAAAGCAATTTAGTACATTTTTGAAAAAACTTAATCAGATGGACCGGATGTTATGTAAATTATGTCTAAAAAATTAATGCTTATACCTTTAGGACTAGATGTTGTAAACAGTAGGTCTACAAGGTCTTACATTTGTTAGAAAAATGAAGATGAGACTTTTAGGACTGGATGTTGTAAACACACGGTCTAAAATGTGTGACAATTTTTGCATTTAAAAATAGACTTTTAGGATCGAATATGTTTACCATCTTTTCCAAAAGGTATGCATTTCTTACTTTTATGACCGGGTATTAGAAACATTTGGTCTTAAAAGTCTTTACAAATTTTAAGTTTTATTTACGTCTTCAAACCTCTCTCCACAAACTTCTCGTCTTCAAACAATGCCAAGGTTGAAGACAAGAACGGTAAAAAATGAGAATGGATAAATAATGAAGCCGCTCATTGTCTCTTTCAATTTTTTTGACTGTTAAACAATGAAATCTAGACGTTTTAGGATCGGATGTTGTAAACAACAGGTCTAACGAGTCTTACATTTGTTCAAAAAAATAAAGGATAAACTTTTAGGACCAGATATTGTAAACACGCAATCTAAAATGTTTTGACGTATTTTTGCATTTAAAAAGGACTTTTAGAATCGGATATGTTTAACATCCGGTCCAAAAGCTCACTCCCTCCCTATTAATCCACTCTGGCCTAACACCCAAATTGTGGTCTCTGATCCAACAATGCCGAGGTTCAAGAAAACCGCTCATAGGGGTAGGTCAATCTGCTTCTCCAGCCAGTGCCCCGAGATTCATACCCATGGCACCGGAAACGAACATGCCTTCTATTCCGTCAAAAGAGTCCTGAATCATTTGACCCATTGTTATTTTTGATGATTAGATCGAGATCATTCGGCCCTCGTGTGCCATCATTTTTACCTCTCATGATGTTGATCATTATCAGTATCCTTTTTCTTTGTCTTTGTTCTTTTTTTATAGAGAAGGAACAAAGACAAAGAAAAAGGAGACTGAAAATTCACAACATCATGAGTTTAAAAACGATGACCCACGACGGCTAAACATTTTTTCGAATTATCACTGTTTTGTTTTGTATGTTCTTGATTATATATAGTTTTTGCAAATATTATCAATGTAAACAAAAAATGTAAATGATGTTTTGTTTTTCTTAACTACGTTTCTGCAAATTATCAATGTAAACGATGACACACAAGGACATTGTTTTGTTTGTTCTTGACTATCGAAAAATTCTTCCTAATTTTCCTTGGTAGTTATTGTGTATGGACCACACTTGAACAATTACCAGTAATATGAAGTTTGAACAAAATAATATAATATTCATTGATAATACTTTTTATTTTGCTCGATCAAGGGCAACATCAATACATAGATTAGAAAAAATTACATAATAACAATAAAAACCCTAAATCTTTCATCTCATCGCCAGAGGCAGAAAAGGAAGAAGGGGAAGAGGCAGAGGAGGGGTTGTCAAAAAGATTGTACTCGACGTCATTGGTGTCGAGTACAAGGTTGAGCTTGCAGTAGCTTGACCAATTTTCCCAGGCATTTGTCAATGTGATCAACCCTCGTAAGCAGATGCTAAGCTGAAGTTGGTGCATGCGGTGGAGGTTGTAGAGGAGGAGGACGTATAGAATTAGACATTATAGTGATATTTTATAAAAAGAGGAAGTGGATATAAAGAGGAAGAAACTAAAGTAATGAAGAGCTTAAATACATTAAGAGGGATGAAAATTAATTAATTACATTTATTGAAATGGCCTCGGATTACGAGCAGAAGCATAGTTAGGAAGTTTACTTGGAAACGACGGTATCTGAAGAGACTTTGAAACGATGGAACTTTTAAGACCAGATATTGCAATAGAACTAGTCTTGAAACTATTATTTTTTATCACATAAAATTCTTACTTTTAAAAATAAAATTAAGGATAGACTTGTAGACTGAATATTTGAAACATCTGGTCTTAAAACTATTTTTAGGATTGGATATTATAAATATCCGGTACAATATGTCTTACTTTTTTAAAAAAAAAAAAAGGCTAGACTTTTAGGACTAGATATTTAAAACATCCAATCTTAAAAGTATTTACCAATTAATCCTTAAATACCCAAATTACTCCATTTCAGTCTCACATTTACTTCATTTCGTACCTCTCAAGCCTAACTCCTCACTTAGTCCCTAATAATCCTCTTTACCCGAAACCCCTAATCATCGTCTCGCTCGAACAAGGTCGAGGTACAAGAAAACCACTTGCAAGGGTACTTCTAATGCTCGAGCCTTCTGTTGAATGATATCCAGGGTGCCTGAAATGAGTGTGCCCTCTATTCTATCGGTAAAGTCCCATGTCGTTGGAGCCATTGTCATTTTAGGCAGTAAAGAAATGCCCGCTCTCGCATCTAGCCTTTAGCCGATATTCACCAACCTCCTGGCCTCAACACGCTTACTGCTATCCTCTCCCCTATTTCCTCCTATGAGGCTCTTGTTGCCTCTCTTAGATAACGAGTTGCTTATCTTCGGCGGGACGTTGATGCTACTCTCGCCAAAGCCAAGGCATTGGTTAATAAGCCTAAGGATTTTTAGTTTCCTTTTTCTTGTTGTTCATTTTTAGTTTTGTTTTTCTTGTTGTTCTTTTGTTCATATTCTCCAGTAATTAAAAAAAGCATAAATAACTAAGCTTTTTATTTTCCTTTTGTTCATTTTCAGTTTCCTTTTGTTAATTTTTTGTTTCTTTCAAGAGAAAATTGATTTTGTTTTGATCTTCTTAGCAACATTCCCTAAATAATGGTACTAAACTAGTCTTGAAGAATAAGGAACAAGAACAAGGGAGGGAAAGTATATCCAGATTCTTATAAGGTATTTTTCTTTCCTTTCCCAACCGATATGGGTTATAACAAAATTATATATATATATATATATATATATATGAAGATGACAGAATATCACCAAGAGGGGGGGTGAATTGGTGATTTTAAAAACTTTACAGAATATCACCAAGAGGGGGTGAATTGGGGATTTAAAAAACTTTTTCGATAAGCTCAGAATCTCACCACAAAACGAGCCAAACCGAGAGAGAGAGAGAGAGAGAGAAGAAGATGAACACAAGGATTTATCTTGGTTTAGCTTTAACTCTTGACCTACGTCTAGTTCCCAGACACTCTGGGATTTTCACTATCACTTCAATCAGTTACACACTCTGTACTCGAAAGTTATCATCTCACTAGGATACACCCCCCCTTATAATTTGTAAACTGATAATCCAATCTCCAAGTTCCACGACTTGAGATTCTTACAATGATTTAATAATCAGGAATGAAAATCTCTAAAAGAGTAAATGAATAAACACTGAAGTTCAGAGTATCAGAAGATATTATACAGATGAGTAGAAAACAGTAAATGCAAGTAACACTTTGAATGTTTTTGTTTTCTGTATTCTTGGATGTTGTTGAGAATTGAATGCTTCAGCTTATATATGTTGGAAGCATATAATAACCATTGGAGAAAATAATGTGGTCATTGGAAGCATTTAATAAGCTGTGAGGTTGAAACTAGGTCTATTCTCACTCTTGCTTTGATTCTACCAATGTGGTCAGATATTGTTTGTTGACATTCCTTAATATATATCCGTTGAGAGATCTAGCGTCCAGATGAGGAAAGAAAACAATAAAGCCTTTAGAATGTGCGAGATTGATTTGCCAAATTGGTGCTTAGTTTTTTGGACCAGCATTTAATGCTCTAACATCATCTTTGACTTTATGGCTAATCTTCATTCAAATGCTTGTTTGATCATCTAAAACTCATTAGCAACTTGATTAAACATAGTTAAGAATAGTAATGAAAGATGATATGAAGTATATAGAGCACACATGAAGATTTCGCAAATACGGACAAGGTGATTTCAAAAACAGAGATGCTCAACACTCAAGTTTGTTTAAGAAAACTGGAATGTGTGACTCGAATTTAACATTTTAGGCTTGAGTCACGTGATCATCTTCTTTGAAAATAGATTTGAATTTAAAAATGAAGATATCTCTGTATGATTGAAACTCAGGTTTAAAATGTTTCACTCAAGTGCATGACTTGAGTTTATTATGGTTCACTCGAGTTTAGATCTTCTTTCGAAATAAGCTTCGCGATAGCATTTTGAAAAGGTTTTGAGATCACGTTAACTCAAGTCATTAAGTGACTAACTCGAGTTTAGGACTTCTTTAAGTTGAAAATAAGTTTAAGGTCACAAAATCTAACTAGAGTTTTCAAGATCAACCTCGAGTATCTTTAAGTTCAGAATATTGTGAAAAGCTCTCGGTCTTGCATAAACTCGAGTTAATCTTAACTGGCTCGAGTTCGTTTTAAAATGAAAAGCTTTGAAAACTCTCGGCCAAGTTCAAACTCAAGTTTAACAATAACTAGCTCGAGTTTGCTTTAAAATGAAAAATCTTTGAAAACTCTCAGCCAAGTTCAAACTGGAGTTAATCATAACTGGCTCGAGTTTACTTAAAATTAAAATGCTTTGAAAAAACTCTCGGCCAAGATCTAACTCAAGTTTCGCATTCTAAAACTCGAGTCAAGCTAAGTTCAAATAACTTGATCGACTCTCTCAAAGTGCAAACTTGAGTTTAACAACTCTAGGCTCAAGTTTGTCTTTGACAAGTAAATTCGGGTTAAGTTTGAACAAGTTTCAAACATTTTTAACTTAACCAAAAACTTCATTTAAGTTTACAATTATCAGTTATCATCAAAACACAGAGAGAATTAACAATATATATATAGAATTTAAGGCGAGATTTTTAAGACTAGATATTATAAACCACCGGTCTTAGAAGTATTACATTATTTTCAGAAAAAAAAAAAAGTTTAGACATTAAGGACCGGATACCATTTAAATCCGGTCTAAATATGTTTTCTTATTGAAATAAAAAAGCTTAGTTTTAGGACCAGTCATAATAAACAACCGGTCTTAACAATATTACATTTTTGATTTAATAATATTACTTTTAGAGCAGATTATTACTTAGAACCGGTTTAAAATGTTATATTTTTAGTCTTGTGTTTAAAAATATCCAGTCTAAATAATATCTACCAATTAAAACTAGCTCTATGAAATCTGTCTTTGTCGCATCGAAAATTAAATGTCCTTGTCTCGAACTTCTCTTCATGTCGAGTCGAAAGTAATACTTCATGTTTTGTCGTCGGTGTTTGTGTGTTGCTTCGATGCTACTTCGCGTTTCTCTCTCGACAAGTTAGTGTTAGTCAACTTATCACTTTCCGGTTTCTTAGCTCAACGGCGATACACCAAGTTGTCATAAGAAGTGTTTTGGTTTCATATAACTTTCTTCTTTTCCTTCTTATCTTTCTGTTTTTTCTCAAGGGTTGAATTAAATCAATGAAATGGGCTTGTGGGTTCCTCTATTGGTAAGAATATTTAGTTTTTAAGATTATAGTTGCAATTGAGACCTACCCACCGGACCAACAAGTGTTTCTAAGGGTTACTTTTGTTGTCTACAAAAGCAACGTTCATGAAATTATTCCTTTGCAAAAGCCTTTCTAACAAAAGCAACGTGCATGGAATTATTCCTCTGCAAAAGCCTTTGAATTTATATGCTCCAAGTGAGTCCACAAAACCTTCATGCGATGCATATATTTTCCTTGTGATGCATTTATTATGCTTGTTGGATTCACTATGATTCATTTATGACCAAGAGTAATTCTTTGTGATGCATTTATGGTCAAGTATCTCCTTCCAAAATATATATATATATATATATACACACACACAAAACCTACATTGAGCATATGCATTTGGAGTTGGCTTAGTTTATGCAATTTTCAATTTTTTGCTATAATATATGTTAATTTTTTTTCGTCTATATAGGAATTCCGCTATGGACCACGGTTGGATAAATGTGTTAAGGATGAGTGTTGAATATGATAATGGGGTAAGGAAATTTTTAGAATTTGCTAAACGCAATGCTGATAATGATAGTGGGATGTTTTATTACCCTTGTGTAGAATGTTTGAATTATAGGTGATTGAGTGCTAAAGATATACACATACAATTAATTTGTGAAGGATTTTGTAAGACTTATACAGTATGGGTATGACATAGTGAAGAAATGCCAAGTGCATCTCAAAATGGGAAACTGGCCTTTGATGATAATGATACGGATATGGATAATCGGATAGAGGACATTATTCGTGATGTGAGAGAAGAGGCTTTTAAGTAATTACATGCATATAGTAATGTAATACCCGGATTTTAGTAAATCTGGAATTTTTGAGATAAAGGAAATTAACGAATATTTTGATAAAGCAAAATCATGAGTTTAAAAATGTTATAGAAAATTGTTATAATTATAGAGTAAATTGTCAAAAAAATTACGGAAAATCAATGAAACGAATGACTAAAAATGATATAATGGTGATAAAAACAGTCTAAAAATATTATGATAAATACTTTGAAAGATCATGAAAAATTATGAGAAAAATATGGAAGTGTTATCCCTAATTATGAGAATTTAATAAATTATTTCAGAGGGAATAACATGAAGAAAAGTTTAAAAAGCATTTCGAACCATAAAGTAACTTTGATGGGGTAAACATTTTTAATATTTTACATATGATATAAAATGACAATATCGGTATGGAAGTTGGTAAGATAACAATATACTGTAAATTAGTAAAGATAAATGTATGAAGAAATCTAATCCTAAAAAGATCACTAAACGAAGAATTTAGGCCGATTAAGCCTTAACGAAGGCGGGGGTAAAATGAGAATTTTTGGTAAAAAATATTATATTTGTAAAAAATGGAAAAAAATTATAGAAAAATAAATAAATCTGAATTTTTAAAAGAGAGGCCGAAATTATGGTTATTTTTAATTAAAAAGAATTGTTTAAATAATTAAAATGATAATTAGAATAAAATAATAATATAATGCGGTGAGTCGGATATAGACAAAGTCGTCGAGGGGAAAAGTTAGAAATAAATTACACAGTAAACCAGAGGTAAAAGTCTTTTCGACTGATCAAATTAAGAACAAGTGAAATTTTACACGAAGAAAGAATTTACCGTGCGTTGTTTCCGCAACCGAAAACCATAATTCCTAATAAGACGGAAAGGCGATCGATAGATTAGAGTCGAGATAGGCAAAGTGAGAACCTATAGAAACAATTGCGTGTTTTCAAACACGGGATTAAGTTAGACAACAACCGGACGTTTTACGACTCAAATAATTGTTGTCCGTAGTTGGTTCTATCTAAGCGATTTCCGTAATCGGGACGCGTTTGTCCAAATATCTTCCGACGCACCGGAGAATACCTGGATATGATCAAAAAGAGGATCCAAATTGATAATATGAAAGAGGATGAAAAGACCTTCAAAGTTACACGCTCGCGTCTTTGAGTTTCGTGAAATCGCGCGAAATGCATACACCGACGGTAGCTTTATCGGATCGGAGGCCATAAAGCAAGAGTCATCATTGAATGAAAACTCTTTCTTTGACTTTTTGGGCCCTTGATGTCGACCAAGACCTTGAATGGTCAAGATTCCATCTTACAAAACCCTAGATCTAACGGTTCAAAAACAAAGCAGAAAATTCCCGATACGTCCTGAATTTCTTCTATAAATAGCACCCTCCTCTTCTTCATTTCTCACACCATTCTTCTCTCTTCCTTGGCTGAAATTCTAGAGAGAGAAGCTCTGCAAAAATTTCGCCTAGCTCCGAGTAAGTTCTTCGTCCTTAGCTTTTAGTTTCCGTAGTTCTTTCGATAGTTATAGTAGAACCGTTGTTTTGATCTAGGAAGTTTCGAATTTATTCCTATACTTGTTTTTAAGCCTCATTGCATTGAAAGATGCCTGACGAGGTAAAAACATAGTGGGGATAATTTTGAAATGGAATAAGGTCAAAGTAACGAAGTTACGCGAAATTCCGCCAAATAGGGGTACTAGGGGCAAAATAGTAATTTTCGCCCAAATGGCCCGTTATGATGCCAAATGTTGATAAACGTTGTCCTTATAGGATATTTGAGCTAATCGAGCCGCCGTTGTGCCGCCGTCATACCGCCGTTTTTTTCCGCCGTTTGAATTTCACGTTTTTCCGTAAAAGTTCTGTTGTACCGCCAAAAAGGTACGTTCGCGTACTGTAACACTAGCTCTAATGTTTATTATATGATTGTTGTGTAGTAGTGTACGAGGTTATGCTATATACACGGTATGTTACATACGAGGTTATGTCACATACGAGGTTATTAATGTTTTATCATACGAGGTTATGTTACATACGTGGTTATTATCTTGTATACGTGGTTATGTGTTTTTAATCATACATCTGTTGTGGACTGTTGTATTGATTGCGGCTGTCGTGTATATGTAGTCGTATTTAAGCATGAGGTTAATCGTTACCGAGATCCAAATTGCAATTGGATCTCGCTCTTTATCATAGCGTCGGGTTCGGAAGAACCGAGGACCGAGGAGAAAGGCGAGCGAGCCGTACGAGTCCCGAAGACCCATTTCTGTTGGTATTCACTTTGAAAACTCTCGGTCAATGTATCGTTTCTGTAAATCAGCCAGACTTACGGCAATTTGATTAAATGTATCAGTTACTCAATTGCTCTGATGCTCTACTCTGATGAAAAGAAAATATACTGCTTTTGGAAATGGGATGTTACAAGTAATATGTACAGTGATGCAGAGAAGCTGCTTTACCTTGGGTGTAGAAAATACCAATTGTTGAACACAATATTGAAATTTGTAAGCTTAAAAGCATAGCATGGATATAGCGACAAGAATTTTTCAGAATTGCTTGAGGCTTTTAAGGATATGCTTCCAAATTAAATGATAATGTGTTGCCGCATTGATACTATGATGCTAAAAAAATACTTTGTCCACTGGGGATAGAGTACAAAAAATTCATGCATACCCGAATGATTGCATGTTGCATAGAAAAGAATTTGAAGAAAAGCAGAAGTGTCTGGTATGTGACTAAACTCAGGAGTTTCATAACTTTGTGTGTGTGTGTGTGTGTGTGTGTGTGTAATATTTAGGCTTTCTCTTTACCCCTCTATTGTAACACGCCAAGTTTTTAATTAAGTGATTTAAGGTTTACGATGGAGGATTAATTAAGGAAATTATTTTGGATCAAAATTTAGGAAATGGAATGTAAAAAGAAGAAGAAATAAGAAGGAAGTGAATAAAAAGAATGTTTACATAATGGTTGATACTTAATGTAAAACCTATTTATTTCATTTGAGGGGATTGAAGAACCAAAATAAGTTATTTAATTATAATATATATGACATGATCTCTAAAATATTTGTGTAATATTAGATTATATATAAGTCTATAAGTTAGATAAATTAATTGAAGAAAAAAATGATAATTGTCTTACCTTAAAGAGTAAAATCCACTCTCAAATTAGATCATACTTTTAGAATCGGAGGTGTATAATTTATAGAAAATCACATGTAACTAGGTATAGAAGTTAAGAATGGAACTCTCTCTTCCATGCATTACTTTTCCCACCAACTATCGGCCATAAAGTTTCTTTGGTTCTAATGTGGATGGTTTTATTTTTTAAAAGGGAAAAGAATATTATATAAAAAGAAGTATTACAGTGCCGCGGAAGTAAAAGAACCAGTTCACCAAAAAAAAAAAAAGTAAAAAGAACTAATGTCAATAGTTGTGGCCACGAGGATCATCGGCAGCACGGCGAATTTTATCTGCATTATTTAACGAGAGAGTCAAAGTCAATCCCGACATGGCGACAAGCAAATACATATATATATGATTAGGAATTAGAAGAGCATAAAAAAGGATAATGAATAATATACTCTATCCCGTCTTAAATATAGAAATTAGTGAGGTTACTTATTTAAATATTTATTCATCATTCACGTTAAAATTATTCTTTAAGGATAACCCCATATTATATGCATTCAATAGGAATAGTTTATAAAAAAAAATTATGATTTGAGAGACCCGGTGAACTCAAATATTATATTTATATATAGTAAACCCTCAATCTAACTCTCATATTTAGTGTTTGAGGGAGTAATATCAGAAATATTTACTTTTAGTGCATATGAGATGCATTCAATCAGTGATTTTTAAACGTAATGACACCACAGGGGAAAAGAAATTAGCAAAGTACAATTTTCGTGTGAGAGTATTTTATTTTTATCCCTTTTCAATAACTTTGAAGGGGGAAGATACAAAAATGGCTCAAAAATACAAATCTTAATTTAGAACTTGGAAATGATTTAATCACTGAAGTTCTTAGACTCAAGTATGAGATTAAATTTTGTAATGAAATTACCTAAATGTCCTTAATTTGAATTATATAAAAAAAACGACAACAAAATTTTAACAAATAAGAAGGTTAACTTATGGAATGACAACCCTAAATAACAATTAGTTTCACATAAATTTCTTGTTCAATATCAATGACAACAACAGTCTAACAAGTAACTTTGATTGGTCAGAATGAAAATAGAGGGTTAGAATTGAAATTGCCTTTTCTTAATGTTCTTTTTCCAATTTTGAGGATCAACAACTCAAAACATAATAGTTGAACCAATTTGAAAAATTTACTAAATCTGTCTGATTGATTCGATTAATTGACAAAGATTGAGAAACTAACAAAGAAGTAATAGATAAAACAACTTGATCACAAACTAAAATGATGTAGCTCTGCTTGGAAAATGATTTAAATGGAGAAAAAATATAAATTAATCTGGACAAAACGATAAATATATGGTAGTTAATTGCTGATCACTTACATGCTATGCGATGATCAGATATCCAAAATACTGGAGCCCTAGCTTCTGCGATGTTCACGATGAAAAGAAGAACAAAGAGCAAAGCAATTTTCCATATAATAAGCTTCTTCATACCAGCCATCTTCAAGTACAACTTCTTCTGATAATCTCTTGCTCGCTCACACATATATATATTTGTGATCAAGCTAACAAATTTAATGAAAAGATTAGTCAAATAAGCGGATTTTGATTTTCCTCCTCAAAACAAACATAAGAAAAGCCTAATTTTTCTTGTTAAAACTAGGTCAAGATAGTGACCATATTACCTAACTTTATCATATTAAACTTAATACTATCTCTAGTTCCTATTACAAGGAACTTCCAACTAATTTTCATATATCAAGATGATAGTTAAAACTTCAAAATAACTTATATTCAAAACCGGATCGAGATAGTACCTGACTTTATATCAATTCCAGTGCTAGCGTTTAGTCAATTTTGAATATGTCAACAGTGCATTTTAATGCGTTTTCCTTCTTTTGATGAACATATATTAAAATTACATCGCATTACATCACAAATATAGAGATGTAATGTGCATTATTCAATGCATGCACATGATAACATAGGGAAAATGTCAAGAATGCTCTTCTTGACTTCTACATTTGACCATTGAGCATCATTGACCGACGACTAGTCGATTGCTTACATGATTCAAAGAAATAAACAGTAATATTTCTAGTTTGTGGATGATGTAATTTGGTAAAAAAATTATATTAATATTTATACTGATCTTGATTCATATTTCTACTGCTTCTTTTGTAACCTCCACAATAAGCTCCTGGGAAGGTTTTATTTAGGGGAGAATTATAAAAAATTGTCAAATAAAAATAAAATTAAACATTTTCTCAATCTTATTTGTAAGGAAAATTTTTACCCAAGGGCAGAGTGATCATACTCTGTTCTTCAAACACCATAAAGGCAAGGTAGTTGTACTAGCATTATACGTCGATGATATTATCCTCACAAGTGATGATGACACCAAGATTGGCTAGATCATAAATCTACCAGAAATGGTATAGCGGAAGTGATACAAAATACAACCCAGAGGAAATCTAGTAGTTTGATAATATTATGGTTTGTAAGTTTTCACAATGATAATATTATATTATCACCCTAAGCAAAAGCACATATTTGGAGATCATAATAAATAAATATTTTTAGATCTTCAATGAATAGACTATCCACTTCATAATATCTCTGTCATAACATGGAGATCATAATCTCATACAAGCTACAAGATAACCTTGCTTTGATGCCAAGTAAGAATTTTTGGCGTACCTAGAATCCGATTGACTTATTGAAGTACCAACATGAAACCGAAGTATCGATGCAGACTCCAAGTACGTTACACACCAAATATCCTAAAGATAGGAAAGAAGAGAACATTTTTATAAGAGATCATTTTAGAGAGAGGAGAACATTATTCGATATGTGTCTTTTTCAGATTATCTACTCCTTTAATCGCACGTCATATATATCAGGCGCGGAGACACACTAGTGCCTCTGTGGGCAAGTGCAGACATAAACAATTTTAAAAATATATATGTTGTAAAGGACTTTAGTTACAAATGGGTTGTTGGAGCAATTGGTTAAGCCTTACACATTCATTTGCAAGGTCACGGGTTCGAATGTCTGAGGGGTTTTGTCTGTTGGTTTAATTTTTTTTTTTTGCCATTACATTGTCTCATTCATTTTTGCCATTCGAACCTTTCAAAGCGAACAGCCCCTGCCCCCCTCTTCATCTGAAATTCTGAATCCCAAACCGTCAACTCACCTCTCTCAGCTCCCAAACCTCCGTCGTCGGCCGGCCGTCGTCGTCTTCCAGCTCCTGCCGTCGTCGTCTACTCAGGTCCCAAATCATCGATCCCCCTTTTTTCAATTTCATTAGGTTTCAGCGTTTTCCATTCGATTCGATTCCGATTCAATTCATTAGGGTTGCTCTCGGCCTCGGCTCCCGTAAGTCGTCGTCTTCCGGTTTTGGCCGTCGGCGTCTTCCGGCTCTCCCGCCGAGGTAAATTTTAAAACAATTTCATTGTTCTCAATTCTAAATCACCGATCCTGATTCTGATTGTTTTGTTTTCCATTCTGATTCATTAGGGTTCTATTTTGCATTCGATTCTGATTCTGATTGTTCTTGTTTTCCATTTTTGATGCTGCATCACCGATCCTGATTCTGATTGTTTTGTTTTCCATTCTGATTCATTAGGGTTCTATTTTGCATTCTCATTCTGATTCTGATTGTTCTTGTTTTCCATTTTTGATGCTGCATTTGTTTATTATACGTTTGGCATGTTTTAATTGGTGAAATTTGTTTTGTCTTTGAGTGAAAGTAGAGAGCTGTTCTATTGTTACGTTGAGTAGTTTCTTGTTTTAACATTTAGCACAAAACTGGAGCTTGTTGGTGAAATTTGTTTTGTCTTTGTAACTATCTTTCTCTTATTCCTTTGCTTTATGGTGAAAGCATGATAATGAGTCTTATTTGTATATATTTTCTGTCTTCTCTTTCCTTTTTGTTCCTCCTAGCTGCATATAAGTGTGAAATATTATTTTAAAGCATTTAAAATTTTCCCTAAAAAAAATTTTCGGGGGCGCTGCCCGCGAACCCCCGAACCCACCCACTAATTGTGCACCCACAAATTCTGAAACCTGGCTCCGCCACTGATATATATAGTGTAAGTAAAGTTACATAGGGATAGATATAACTCTTTAAGTGTACGGTTACATAAGAATAGACACAATTATTAAACAATAAAAGGATCTTTATCTTTGTGAACTCAAATATCTTAATGATAGCCTCTCCTAAATCAGGCTTGGCCCTAATCCACTAAGGGTAAACTAATATATTCTAACACTCAATAATAATGGGACCTCAAGAAGACTTCAGCTAGAGGCTAGAAGAAAAACTCTCAAGCATAAACTCGTAGAGATCAAACCAAAATCTCTAGCTTGCTATTGCAAGGGAAACCAGAATAACGAGATGCAAAGGAAGGCCATAGGAAAAAAAGGAAAAAAGAAAAAGAAAAATTGTTTAAAAATCTCCACCGTAAAATTTATTGTTTGAGAACCCACGTGCAACCTATCTTAGTAGACGCCACTCTTCTTCAGACGGGTACAACTTATTTTCAAACTATGTGGCAAATAGAAAATATTTGCATAGCCGAGGAGATGTTGCCCTTAGTTGATGGATCTTAGGTACTTTTGAGTAATGAATCTTGAAATAGAGGATTTTTCAACAATTTTCCCAAGTAATTAATATATAGTTAGACTTACTTTTGAGTATTTAAAATTAGCCACTTGTTGGCCCAAGAAGGAAAAAAAAAAAAAAAAAAAAAAAAAAAAAAAAAAAAAAAAAGTAGCCAGTTGACCATTTCCAAGGAATATCTGGATAAATAACTATATCTTACCTGGATGACTTTATCTTCTTGATTGAGGAGCAGAAGCTTTCAGGGAGTTCTTTTTTTTTAAAAAAAAAATGGTAAAAAAAAAAAAAAAAAAAGAGAGGCAACAAGCTAGAGCTTAAATACAAAGATTCATGACTCGAAGAGCCCACTCCATATCCTCCTGCAGTGGACCCCGAAGATGTTCCGGTGCAGAAGATAAAAGAACCAAATCAACCATCACAGACCAAGCATCCGTGGCCATCGCATCAGCCACCGTATCTGCTTTCACGTAGCTTTTAATTTGTTAAAAATATTTAAAATTTCATTTGAAAAAAAAAATTTAATTAATTATTCCTTTGTTTTGCTAAAATTTATTTCGTTGATTTAAATGTAGAAAAATGTACATCTTAAAAAATAATAGGATATATTTTTCTCCCATTATATTTAATAATATATGTGGGTTAAAGTTTAGATTTTTAACATCTTTAGAGATATTTTTATACACTTTTCATCTCAATGTTGACTTTATCATTCAAATGAGAATTAGAGAATTAAATTTATAATCGAAAAAAAAAAAAAAGTATAACTTTTCAACTAATAGAATTAAATGGGATAGATATGATTTTTTTTTTAATAATTTTTATTTGAATTAGAACTTTCAAATAAAAAGTATTCTCTAAATTTTTATTATAAAGCGTCAACTAATAATTGTATTTAGTTCTTTTTATAAGACACTTAATTGTTTCTCAAAGAAAGCATTAATTATTTTTTTAGAGTTAAGTACAATTAGTAGGGGTAATATTGCAAGTTACTTAAATTTTAGGATAACTTGATTGACTTTAATTGTTTTTATTGGTTTGTGTAAATTATTAGTTAATATCTTATAATAAGAGGGAGTATAACTTTGGGAAAATTCCATATAAAATTTCAAAACCCCAAAATGTCTGTTAAAAATTTAAAAGGACACAGAGATGATTGAGAAAAATCTAGAATTTTGAAATTGAAGTGTTTTTACTAAAATGTCACTTTTTTCCATCTCTCACCCCTCCCTCTTCCTCTTCTCGTGGCTCTCCCCCTCCCTCTTGAGGTGTTTGTGCAAAAATGAAAGTAGCAACAAAATTATGCACGCTTTGAATTGCTAAAACATCCTTGTATAACATTATATTATATATATGTTAATAAATTCAATAAATTAGATTAGGAGGAAATGATAAATATAAAATAAGAAATAAACTAAGATTTTATATTTTGATTAAATCTGACCCCTGACTAATTCTGACATATATTCGGGAGAAGATATAATATTACATATGAGACAGCTACATAAAAGATAAATTTTAAAAACATAATTACACTTTTAAAGAAAACTCAAGTTTTATGGGTTTGAATTTTCTTACCCTTCGGTTAATATATATTAATTGTAAAATTTCATAAAACTACTTTAAAATTGAAAAAAAGACAAATCAAGGTGTTCAATTTAGAAAATCCCATGTCAGACACCAAGCATCATAGTGGGATATCAAAATGTTGCGATTTTACTCATATACCCCTTTTCATTTTATTTCTCTCCTCTCTCTCCTTTCTACCTTGCACTTGCCGTAACCATTCATAAACAATTTCTCCCTCCCCAATCGAAAATCTCACCTCTCTTGATATGGGATCTCCGGCCACGGTTGCTTTCCCCACCGTCTCCATCTCCGGCCACGGTTGCTTCTCCAAGGTATGTTTTATGAAGAGTTCTAATGAGGCGGCAGATTACTTAGCTAAGCTTTCTCTCTCGCGTATGCCTTGGCTCCACTCGCTCACTGGTAGTTTCCCAGCCCTAGCTCCTTACTTGTTGAAGGACATGCAAGGTGAGCGGTCTGTTCTAGGTTGATCTGGTTGAGCGTCTATGTATTAAAATAAATAAAACTAATCTCTCTTAATGCATAGAAAGCAAAAAAATATAACTCACCGACTAAATTTGCTCAAAATACAGAAATTAGAAATTGAATCTGTTCTTGTGTAGAACACAAATGTCTAGCTTTAGGTTAGCTAGTAAGTCAATATAGGATCTTTTAGTCTTCTCTCGATATCTACGGGGAAATATCCGGATAGATAGGAGATCACGAGCTTTAAACACAAGGGTTTTCACCCAAAGGCGTGGGTTGTGTGTTCTGTGTATGCCATATGTAATAGGTTCAGAGAATGTGTGTACCGTGCACCTGTTGGATCCTTCCTATTTATAGAGGAAGGGTCCTCTTCATCTGTTGGCAGCTTTGCTCGGCATGTCCTCTCCCCATCATTCATGATGATGGGGATCGTGGGATCCGAGATCATGGGATCATGAGGTCATGGGGTCATGGGATCATGGGTCCTGTCCCTGTAGGAGCACGTTGGTGGGCCTTATCTTCCGAGGCCCATTTATCTCAGTCCATAACAGTTGCCCCCAAGCTCGGTCGTTCGTGTTTCGATCGGCCGAGTTGATTTTATTATGGACGAATTTGCACGGAAGATTTTGTCACTACGACCTACTTTCGAATTGAGTAATCTTCGACACAGCCTATGAATGCCCGACTTTATACTCGGTATTCACTTTATACTAGGACGAGTTGATTCCGCCCCGTCGATCGCTAAATTGACGGGCGCCCTTTCATTTACCCGCGTAGCAGCGGATAACCTCTATTCTGACGCCTGCAGCCATGCGTCCTCAAACGCCGCCTTCGGTTATCGTGCCCATTAATGGCCCCTGTCGTTTCACGTCATTCGACATATCTGTCATGATTGCTTTAGGGTTTACGCCTCGTTATTGTCACGACGGTAGGCGTTTCGGATTCCTTCGCTTGGCTCTGCCTATATATAGTTGGCGAAATTTGTCTCATCCTTTACGCACCCATCACTGCATTTAAAGAGCTTGAAAGAGAACCCATTTGCAGCATCTTCATTCTCTGTTCGTTTTACTCCAAACGTAGTTCCATCTTCTTCCTTTCAGGTATTTTTTTTGACCTTTCGTTCGTGCTCTTCCATTTCAACTGTATTCCCTTCTGCTCCTATAGCATTTCCCGATTAGGTGATTTCTCTATTCATCAGTTTTCTGGGTTTTCTTGGCGTTCTTGGTTTCCTGGGTGTTCTGAATTGAGCGTCTAAAGGTTATTTGCCTGAACCTCTTGCCGAAAATAAAGATGGATTCCGATCCCGAGATGCTAGACATGTATGGTAGACCCATCCCGGAGGAAGATAGGGAAATTCTTAAAAACACCCCTGGTACGGCCAAACAATGGCTATGGTCCCTTCTTCCTACTGAAGAAGAAAGGATGGAAAAATTGCTTGGCCCCACCCGGGGGTGGCTCTTCTCGGAGAGGTGGATCTCGGGTAGGTGGTTCTTCTCGGGGAGGTGGGAGAATTAGAGATATCCGAAGTTTTGCATCGCCATTTTTGTCTGCCGCAAGTGCGCCAGCTGTGTCTTTGGCAACGTCTTCTTCGACGCCCGTGGTTGATAATCCGTCAATCGTATTCCGAGGTTGCAACCCGTGCAAAAATTGCCGTGATAAGGCGATAGAGCTAGCCCGTTACGGCCGAGATAGAGACGCCGATTTATTAATGGACAGATGTCGCTGTCTCCTCAAACCTCAGACGACTTTGGCTGTTGCTTCCCAGATTCCTCCTGTTCCTTTGTTTTACGATACTCGTCTTCACAATCCTGTTATGTCAGGTATACTTCATGATTCTGATTCTACCCTTCGCTTTTTGTTTATTATAGGTATTAGATGTCTTCCCCCTCTCACCCATCTCATCAATCCGAGACCAGAGAATCTGCCCCTTCCGGGTCTTCTCGGATGGCGACGACCAAGGAATGTGTCATTAGCAATGTTGTAACCGGAGTACGGAACAAAATGCCCGAAAGAGAGCTTGACCGAATCATCCGGGGTGGCCCGGGGTATAATGTAGTTTTGCCCTCATTGAACGAATCAGTGGCCTCTGGTCGGTTGTCTAATAAAGGTGGCCATTTCTTTTATTTTTATCGGGATGTAATTACCCGTCTTGGCCTTCGCCCATTTTCCGACTTCCAAATGTGCCTACTCTACCACTTGCACTTGGCCCCCGCAATTACACCCGAATGGTTGGGCTTTTGCCTTGGCGTTTGAGAATTACTGCAAAAAGCATGAACTCAAGTGTTCGGTACATGTGTTTTGTAGCTTCTTTTCACCTTTAGAGACCAATATGACGGTGGAGGAGGAGAAGATGTGGTATGGTTGGACGTCTCTTCGCGCTTGTCACGGACGTAAATTCTTAAACCCGTTCACTGATTCGTGGAAAGGGTTCAAAACTTCTTTTTTTCAAAGTTGTTGCCAAAGTCGGGGAGGTACCTTGGTTTCTACGGAGGAGTCCGTCCGGGAAATTGAAGAATGCTTTCCTCTCTATTGGGGTGAAAGTCATCATAAGTTTCATTCCAAGGATTTCTTACCCGCCCCTTCGCCGCGGCGTTCGATTCCGAGGATGAAGCCATTGTTACTTTGACATCTCTTGCCCGAAAAAGGCCTTTGGTGGACTCGGCCGAGTATATTATTTGTGATAAATCAAAACCTGTTTTGGGTATGATATTTCTCATTAGCTCAATTTTTGTTGTCTTTGCTCAGATACGTGATGCGTTTCTCTCTTCTTTTCAGGTGGGCAAATGGGGAAAAGGCCCGAGTATCTTGATGTGACTTGCCGCCGGGAACTGGTCCATACACCCGCGGGTGGAAAACAAGCACCCCCGAGTGGAGAGCCTAGCGTCCCCGGGTTTCAAGAAGGCAAAAACTTCCAAGAAGAAGTCTATTGTCCCATCCTCTTCGCGTTCTCGGGCCTTCGCCTTCCCGAGTCGAGACTCAAGGAGGTGTGCCCTCGAGTGGTCAGTTCACGGTCCCGCGGTCCCGACTTCCCGCTTCATCTCTCGGGGCGGCCATTTTCCTCCCGGCCTTCGCAAAGCTCTGCGTGCTCCCGCAAACTTTTTTGATGGGAAGAAGCTTGCTGACTCTGAGAAGGAAGAGCTTTTGCAGCTGGCGGCCGTCAATTTAAAGAATGCCGGCCTCGTGAACTTGCTGCCCACACCGAAGGATACGGTCGGCCTTCGTGAGGAAGAGATGGACTTGCTTGAGGAGGAGAAGAAGAAGGCCGAGGAACGGTTAGCCCAAGCGCCGGAGGACTTGGAGTTGGCAAAGGTCCGAAGGAGAGCTTGGATGAGGAGCTCGGACGCACACGCGATGCCTTAACAAGGCTGAATCCGAGATTACTCGGAGGTCAGATTCACCAAGAGGACTTGAAGGTCCCGAGTCATCATAAGACTACGATTTCGGCCCTAGAGTCCGAAATGCGGCTTTGTACAAGGATGCTCTTTCTGTCTCTGATGCCGATGTTGCCAAGCTGAAGAATGGTGTCTCGGATGCTTTTACCAATGCCCTAGAGCAGGTTCAATTTTTGAACCCACCGGTGACGTTGAATCTGGAAGGGGCACACATGAATGCCTATGTTGAAGACGAAATTTTTCCCTGCTCCTCCAGCTGTTGGTTCACCTGCTCCCAGCTCCGTGGTGGTTCCGGAGGCCGATGGGGAAGACCAATCTCATGGGGAAGATCCTCTCCCGGCGTGATTGTCTTGCTTTGTAGTTATCGCTTTGCCCGCCTGGGGTTTTGTAATAGACAATCTATTAAATAACATATTTGCTTTTTTCTTTTTATCCGAATTGACTCTGAATTTCTCTTTGCGCTTACTGCTTTTATATTCTCGTTCTTAATAGAGGTCGGGATCCGACGTGATCAGCGTCGGGAAACCCTTCTCGATCGATACTCTCCTAGTCATTTTAGACTCGGGGTATGTTTCTTCTTTGGCGGCCTTGTCGCTATGACAAATTTCGCGTAATCGGGCTTTTTACCCTGAGTCGCTCATGTCTTATGTTTATACCTGCTTTGTCTGTTTGGACTCGGGGTATGTTTTTTCTTTGACGGCTTTGCCGCTATGACAAATTTCGCGTAATCGGGCTTTGTACCCCGAGTCGCTCATGTCTTATGTTTATACCCGCTTTGTCTTTTGGACTCGGGTATGTTTTTTCTTTGACGGCCTTGCCGCTATGACAAATTTTGTGTAATCGGGCTTTGTACCCTGAGTCGCTCATGTCTTATGTTTATACCCGCTTTGTCTGTTTGGACTCGGGGTATGTTTTTTCTTTGATGGCCTTGCCGCTATGACAAATTTCACGTAATCGGGCTTTGTACCCTGAGTCGCTCATGTCTATATTTATATTCGCCTTTCCCACCACATGATTTATGAAAGAGTTTCGAACCTCTATTCATACATGTTAGCGTTTTTATGTTCTCTTGCAGATTGCCAAATACGGGCTTCATGACCCTACGTTCTTTATTTCTTCGCCGAGGAAGTTACATCATATTTGATTCACATGAGAATTTAAATG
The DNA here is from genome assembly GCA_019022615.1 of Acacia melanoxylon. Classification (NCBI taxonomy): domain Eukaryota; kingdom Viridiplantae; phylum Streptophyta; class Magnoliopsida; order Fabales; family Fabaceae; genus Acacia; species Acacia melanoxylon. The sequence continues at coordinate 7,616,236 of JAFJYJ010000020.1, read as the reverse complement.
TACTTACGACCGGTTTTCCCCGAAAATAAAGCCGAGTGAAATTGCTAAAAGCGTAAAACAAACCCAATAGAAACTACTCTCCCGAGTTTAACTATAGTAGGCTTTAAGTTTCTCCGCGTTCCGTGTTCTTTTGATTGCTATGCCCGGGTCGAGATTCCAAAGACATAGGCCCCTTTTCCGAGTTCGTCTATAATACGGTAAGGCCCTTCCCAATTTGCGGCGAGTTTGCCATCTCGAGCGTTTTTATTGCCGATGTCGGCCCTTCGGAGTACCAGGTCACCCTTTACGAAGGAGCATGGAATTAACTTCCTATTGTATCTCGAGGTGATGAGTTGCTTGGCGGGTAAATCCCGAAGGTGAGCTATGGCTCTGACTTCGTCTATGAGATCCATTTCAATCGCCAACTCTTGATCATTCCGCCCGCGCATGGTGTAGCCTTCTCCATGAAGGTTCCCCGACTTCGATCGGGATCATTGCTTCGCATCCATACGTGAGTCGAAACGGGTCTCGCCCGTTGAAGTCTCGAGAAGTAGTCCGATGTCCCCATAACACCGAATGTAAATGTTCAACCCAACTACTTTCAAAGATCTTTCATCTCGCTTCTTCATCCATCCACTATGACCTTGTTGGCCGCTTCGGCCGGCCATTGGACCGTGGGTGTTCAACCGAGGCAAAATGATGTTTAATCTGAAAGTCGGCTACTAATTTTTGAAAGTTTTTATCCACGAATTGGGTTCCATTGTCGGTCACCAACTCTGCTGGTATTCTGAAACGCGAAATAATGCTTCTCTTGAGGAATTTCTGCACATTTGCCGAGGTGATGGTCGCCAATGGTTCGGCTTCAATCCATTTGGTGAAGTAATCCACCGCAACAATGAGCCACTTCAGTTGTCCTTGTGCCGCCTTGAATGGTCCCAACAGATCCATGCCCCACTTGTAAAACGGCCAAGGGGCCGAGATCTGTGTCAGCTCGGATGGAGGGGTCCATATTATTCGCCGTGTTTACGCGGCTTTCACATTTCGGACATGATCCTTGGCATCTTGGGCCATGGTGGGCCAATAATATCCAGCTCGTATTGCTTTTCGAGCCAATGCCTTTGCTCCCATGTGTCTCCCGTTTATTCCTTCATGGATTTCTGCAAGTACGTCTTGGGCTTCAATTTGGTCGAGACATTTGGCCATCGGGGAGTATAAGCCCCTTCGATATAACTGATCATCCATCATTGAGTAAGCGGCTGCTGTTCTGATTATTCTCTTTGATTCCGCCGTGTCTTCTGGAACGATCCTCCTTTCTAGATAATCGGCAATTGGCTTTCTCCAATCGCGATCATCTGAAATAAGCATGATGCAGCTCGGTTCTAAGAGATTCTGCTGTATCACGGTCGGAAGATTACTTGGACTTTTAGTGCTAGCGAGTTTAGACAGGACATCGGCTCTAACGTTTTCAGTCCGAGGGATGTGCTTAATTTCCACTTTATCGAACTCGGCAATGATATCCTTCACTTTTCGCAAGTATTTTGCCAACAACGGGCCTTTGGCTTGGTAGGTTCCTTGTATCTGGGATGCCACCAGTTGAGAATCAGTCGCTAAATGTACCTGTTGAGCTCCATTCTCCTTAGCCTGTAGTAAGCCTGCGATGAGTGCCTCATACTCGGCCTGATTATTTGATGTCGGGAAATCCAGCCGAAGTGATAATTCCATTGCCACTCCTTCGGGGCTCTCCACAATGACTCCCGCGCCGCTTCCTTTAACATTTGATGAGCCGTCTACAAACACCTTCCACGGCTCATTTGGCGTTTCCTCCATTGGAGTTGACGGGGTTAACTCCATTATGAAATCAGCCCAATGTCTCGAGATTTGATTGATTGTCGGGCTTCGTAGGCGATGTCGAACTCGGACAATTGGATTGCCCAGACTTGTCATTCGTCGGCTAAGTCCGGTTTATGCGTACTTGGCGAATGGGTTGATTGGTCCCGACGACAATAGAGTGCCCGTGAAAGTAATGGTGCAGTCGCCTTGCCGCAGTGAGCAGTGCAAATGCCATTTTCTCCAATTTCTGATATCTCATTTCAGAACCTTGTAAAACCCCGCTAACGAAGTACACGGGTTTTTGCCCTCTTCCAGCTTCTCGGACGAAACGACCGACCGCTTCTTCTCCAACTGATAAATATAGGATCAGTGTTTCTCCGGGTTCAGGTTTGGAAAGCACTGGCGGAGATGCCAGACAGGACTTTATGTTTGCAAATGCCTCCTCACAATCCGAGTTCCATCTTCCATGTGCCTCTTTTTTCAGAAGTTTGAAAAATGGAAGTGACCTTTCAGCCGACTTAGGCAAAAACCTTGTCAACGCGGCCAATCGACTTGTTAATTGTTGGACTTCTTTTTTGTTGACTCGGAGCCTTCATTTCCAACACCGCTTTGCATTTTTCAGGATTTGCCTCTATTCCCCGGTGGTCGAAAAAAACCCAAGAATTTGCCCGATGGTACTCCAAAGGCACATTTCGCGGGTTCGATCTGATCCGATGCTTTCACAGTTTTTCAAATGTCTGTCGCAGATCATCGACATGGGTCATCTCACAAAATAACCAGATTAGAAAGGATTTGCGATAATGTAACCTCGGGTCGTTTCTCTCAAGGAATTTGCGTGGGTTTAAATCGAACAAGAAAAAACGAACAACAATAAAATTGGGGGTTTTTGATTTGAAACAGATTAAAACTAAATCAAACTGAAACATATCTGAAATATGCGAAACAGATAAAAACGAGATTGAAATAGATTAAAACGATCAACCCAACGTTTAGATTCCGAAACTTCCTTCATTGAACGAAATATAAACGAACTCGCGTTTGGCCCCGGACAAACCGAAATCTCTCGTCGTTCGTCAATCCCTCGACTAGACGATCGTCTAGAATCTGTCCGAACAGTGGCGTCTCACTATGCAATCGCACAGCAACACTCTAACCTAGTTCGAACTCAGTCCTTGGGATGAACCAAACCGAATATTAAATCTAATATTCGAACTATTTCCAGAAATCGGATCCGATAAGATGAAAACGAAAAACGAGTAAAGTTACCGATTAAGTACGAGTTCTCCGGATGAATCATGGAATCCTCAACCTTGGGTTAACCACGTAAGGTTTAGCCGAACATGGCTGGGAAAATCGAAGAACGACGAAGAACGCGAAGAACACGAAGAACACGAAGAACATTTCAGAGAATCTGAAAACCTCTACTTTGATCCACAAAACAGAATAAAAACGTGAATGAATGTGTTTGTGGCTGCTGCCTTACTTAACCTAAGATGAAAAACGAAATGGGGCTCCAATCAATAATCCAGGCCCAAAACAGAAAATAATGAGAATGGGCTTTAGTCACAAATTCGAGCCCAAATAAAACATCTGACTTTGGCTTCAAAATCGACCATCTTCTTGTCCGAATTTGCCCTTCATGTCTTCATAACAATTGTAGCTCTCTGAATCATCTGAAATATGAAACAAAAATGAGGCAAATCCGATGTCTGGTTCAAGAGTTATGGTAAGATTAGTGAAGCAATGTAAAACTGGAATTTTATTAATAAAAATGGCTAAAATATAATCAAAGGCCCAAAGCCCAAATAAGTATAAAAGCCATTATTTATTAACTAAAAAGTCCTAAATTATTAATCAAGAGATAAAAAGAAGTGTATAAAATATTCAATTATCAAATTCCCCCACACTTATCTTTTTGCACTCCCGAGCAAAATTCAAAGAAAAGACGTAAAGGAGAAACTCTTCTTTTCTACAAATTGCTAACAATGCGAAATTGAACAAGGGACACGAGCTTCATTAGAACCAATCAATCAAGACCCAAAATCCCTTCATCTCAAATTACAATTCCAGGTAATCTCAATCAATGATGCTAATCACAAATGATGGTCTCTCAAATGATGCGCTCAATCAATCAATCTCTCAAGTGTTTAAGGTAAATAAGTGTATCGCTCAAATTCTACTCAAGAAAATTGTTCTACCATAAGCTTGCTCAATTTCTACGTCTCCACTACTCATAACACATGCATGCGCAAATCAAGAGAGCTTATTATTAAAGGTTGTAATGGGGTTAGGGTGAAGGTAGGTAATAGTATGGAATGAGAGGCTAAGCACCCAAGAAATTAAAAAGAGCATTGATTAACCCAATTCTCTAAATATATAATAACTTTTTTTTTTACTCTTTTTTTTTCTTTTGTCTTTCTTTCTTTTCTTTTTCTGCTTTTTTTTTTCAGAACTATATACAAAATCACAATGACAAAACCAAACATCTCCCCCCCCCCCACCGAAACCGTTGCACTCCCGAGCAACCCCCACACTTAAACACAAAACCAAGGTGAAACCAATGCTCAATAAATCTCCAAGGTGCGGAATAAAATGGTTTTACGCTTAGGCTTGTAATGTGGCTTAGAAAAGAATGAGTCGAAAAGGCACAAATGGGCTAGCAAAGGAAACATAATGCAAGGGAAAGCTATTTGGCCAAAGTGGGGAAAATAAAAGAAAGAAAACAAGCTTCTATCATATTTAAGCATGTAAGTGAAAAATGTAGTTTCAACAAGAAAAGGAGCAAGTTCTAGAGAACACAAATCAGGAGCAGATGCACACATTAAAGAAAGAATGGGAAAAGATGAATTCCATTCAAGCAGGCCCAAAACCTCACAAGGTCGTACCAACTTAGGCAATCAACAACATCAAATCAACTACCAAGATATGTAATCGAAGAGTCAAGAATCACGAGACCAAACAGAATGATCCATTAAAACCAAAATGTCCTAGTTCATAATATATAGCAATCATAGAAAGATAGACTGTATTTATTTTCGAAAAGGAAATTGCAAATATGAAAACAAATAAAAGAGAAAGAGGGAGAGGAAAGAAGAATACTCCCCAAGGGTTTAAGGAGGATAAGTGGCATCAATGAGGATAATCTCGCTTCCTCGCCGTTTCTTTGGGATCCCTCATGGAATTGCTTGAGGCGATGCCCATTGACCTTAAAGGTTCTCCCCGTGGGTGGATCACATAGCTCAACAAAGACCAAATGGAAATATGTTAGTGATCTCAAAAGGGCCATCCCATTTAGATCGAAGCTTACCAGGCATAAACTTCGTGACGAGAGTTAAACGAAGAACTTTCGGCCCACGAAAAATTCTTTCCTCGAAATATGCTTATCATGGAATGCCTTAGTCTTTTCCTTGTACAAACGCGAACTCTCATAGGCATCCAATCTAAGTTCATCCAACTCTTGCAACTGCAGCTTCCGTTCCATGCCAGACTTAGCCAAATCCATGTTACACTGCTTAATGGCCCAATAGGCTTGATGTTCCAACTCAACCGGAAGATGACATGCCTTTCCAAAGACAATCCGATAAGGAGACATCCCAATCGGAGTCTTGTAGGCGGTGCGATATGCCCACAAAGCATCCTCTAATCGCTTACTCCAATCTTTTCGGGTAGAGTTAACGGTCTTTCCGAAGGATTTGCTTAATCTCTCTATTTGAGACTTCACCTTGACCATTGGTCGAGGATGGTATCTTGAGACCTTGTGAAGCACTCCATACTTGCGTAACAAGGCACCCATGCTTCGGTTGCAAAAATGGGAACGCCGGTCACCGATAATAGCTCTAGGAATGCCAAACCTGCAGAAAATGTTAGACCTAACAAAATCCACCACCACAGAAGAATCATTAGTCCGAGTGGCTTTCGCCTCAACCCATTTCGAGACATAATCAATAGCTAGCAGGATGTAAGTATAACCATATGAAGCAGGAAATGGACCCATAAAATCAATACCCCAAACATCAAAGATCTCACAAAACAAAATAGGGTTTTGGGGCTTCTCATGCCTACAAGAAATACTCCTCGCTCTCTCGACGCTTATCACATGACTTACAAAACGAGATGGGAATCATGAAACAAGGAAGGCCAAAACAATCCACAATCTAACACTTTCCTAGCAGTTCTTTGGGGTCCAAAGTGACCACCACAGTGAAGCATGAGCAAAATGCAATATAGAGTGAAACTCATGATCGCACACATCTCCGAACTACTTGGTCACTACAAAATTTCCACAGATAAGGGTCATCCCAAACATAGTATTTAGACTCACTCTTTAATTTAAAGGTTTGGGCCCTAGTAGAATCTTCAGGCAAAACGCCAGCTACCAAGTAGTTAACTAGATCAGCATACCATGGAAGCTTACCTTGTAGCTGCAGAAGCTGCTCATCAGGAAAATCATCCCGAATAGAAGAGGGGTGAGAGGAAGAATGGGTGATACGACTCAAGTGGTCAGCTACCCAGTTTTGTGCTCCGCTTCTCGAATCTCAACATCAAACTCTTGGAGCAATAGCATCCACCGGATGAGTCGTGGCTTAGCATCTCGCCTTTTTCAAAAGAAATTTCGAGCAGCATGGTCGAGAGAAAAAATTACTCTACTAGCTAGCAGATATGACCGAAACTTTTCAAAAGCAAATACAATAGCCAACAACTCCTTCTCAGTAGTGGTGTAATTAGACTGGTCAGGATCCAAAGTCTTGGAGGCATATGCAATCACATGAGATGCCCTATCGACCCGTTGTGCCAAGATAGCACCAACCGCATAGTTGGAAGCATCACACATCGTTCAAAGGGAATGCACCAATCGTGGGCCGGATCATCAAGGGTTGTAGTCGCAACGCTTCAAATGATCGAAGGCCGCCTTGCAAGCATCATCAAATACAAAGTCGTGTCCTTATGCGAAGGTTGGACAAGGGTCGGGCAGTCTTACTGAAATCTGAATGAAACGCCGATAGAAACCTGCATGACCAAGAAAAGAACGAACTTCCCGCACAGATGCGGGGTAAGGCAAAGCAGTAATCACATCTATCTTAGCGGTCTACCTCAATCCCTTTCCTAGACACTATGTGTCCCAAGACTATACCGACTCAACCATAAAGTGACACTTTTCATAATTCAAGCACAAGATTAGACTCAATGCACCTATGCAAAACTCTAGATAGATTAGCTAAGCATGCATCAAAATCGACCCATATACGGTGAAATCATCCATAAAGACCTCCATGCAATCCTCTAGAAACTCGGAGAAAATACTTACCATACAACGCCGAAAGGTGCCAGTGCGTTGCGAGAGGCCAAAAGGCATCCTTCGGTAGGCATATGTTCCAAAGGGGCATGTGAAGGTCGTCTTCTCCCGATCCTCGGGAGCAATATGGATCTGGAAGTATCCGGAGTAGCCATCCAGAAGCGGTAATGAGACTTGCCACCAATCGCTCTAGCATCCGATCAATGAAAGGTAAAGGGTAATGATCCTTGCGAGTGGCTTGGTTGAGTCTCCTATAGTCAATGCAAACTCTCCAACTATTCCGAACTCGAGTAGGAATGAGCTCATTCTTCGATTGGCTACTACGGTGACGCCGGACTTCTTGGGAACCACCGGACCGGGCTAACCCACCGGCTATCGAAATGGGATAGATGATACCGGCTTGCGGCTTAGTGACCTCCTTCTTCACCACATCAAGGATAAGGGGATTAAGGCGTCTGCGGGGTTGCCTCACCGGCTTAGAGTCCTCTTCCAATGTAATTCGATGCATGCACATGGAAGGGCCGATGCCAACTATATCGCCTAATGTCCACCCAATGGCTTTCTTGTTCGCCCTCAATAAGCTTAGCAAACTTCTCTTCTTGATCGTGCCTAAGGTTATTTGCCACAATGATCGGCAACTGTTCATCCGCCTCCCGAAATGCATATTTCAAGTGATCCGGAAGTGATTTCAACTCAAGTTTGGGTGGTTGCTCGGTAGATGGGAGAAGCTTGGGTGGTTGTTGCAACAACTCGATGTCATCACACCGGAAATGCCCGAAACCACATTCAAAGAAGCGAAGAACTATGTCTACACACTCAATGTTAAGATCGGGAATTCAGCTCATCAAAATCGAGTTAAGTTCATCAAATTCAAAATCGGGATGCACATCGGGATCGGGATGAAGCTCAAACTCGAATCAATATCGAATCCACAAGCAATGCGGAGAATAATCACCCAAAGAAGTCGAATCACCAAATAATGCAGCATTAACCAAATGAGTACAAACAGCACCATTCATTATCAACACATGCACAAATGGCGGAATCACTCTCGGATGAAAAATCGGGATAATCAAGACACCAATCAGCAAGAACATCATCCACAGCATCATCAATACAGAAAATAGAATGCTCTTCCCTAGGATGTCTTATGGCATCAAAGATATTAAAATTCACAGAAATATCACCAAATTCCATGGAAAGAGTACCGAATCACACATCTATCTTCGTCCCTAGTTGTTTTCATGAAAGGCCTCCCTAGAATGATTGGTGACCTACTACTAGAAGACTCATCCCGCATATCTAAGATGTAAAAATCAGCGGGAATATCAATTCATTGACTTTGACTAATACATCTTCAACTAAACCGAAGGATGGGCATTACTCCTATTAGCTAGTTGAACAATAACACCCGGTTGGACGCAAGGACCAAGACCAAGAGATCTATAAATAGATGCGGGCATGACATTTATAGAAGCACCTAAATCTAGCATGCAATCATCAAATCTATAATTACCAATGAGGCAAGGGATAGAAAACGTCCCCGGGATCTTTGCACTTGCGAGGCATGGTAGGGGACAGGATGAGTCTTGATACATTCTTAAGTTCAAACTCACTCGTTCATTCCCTTCGCCTCTTGTTGGTACACAACTCTTTCGAAACTTGGCATATTTTGGAATTTGTTTGACTGCATCTAAGAGAGGAATGTTGATCTCTACTCTTCTGAATGTCTCAAGTATATCCTTCTCTTGTGCTTTTTCTACCAACTTCTTGGGTTTAAGTGCTCTCTGAGGGAAAGGAAGAGGGATGGGAATGTCTTCCTCTTCACCTTGCTGGATTGCCTTTTTATTTTTAGAGTCAATCTTCACATTTTCTGACTCTCTCTCTGATGTGGAAGTCACATCTACAGTTGGTTTAGGTTCCTCCAATTGCTTGCCGGATCGAAGGGAGATAGCACTCACATTCCCTTTAGGATTAGGAATTGTTTGTGAAGGGAGAGTGTTGGATCCCCGAGGTTGAAGCCGGTTCAATGATGTTGCCAACCGCCCAATTTGTGTTTGCAAAGTCGAATGGAAGTGTCGGTTTTGAAACCGCATATTGGTCGTGACAAATTGCTTCATCATATCCTCTAGTGAAGAACCACTACTACTTTGGTACTAGCTCATTTGTTGTGCCGCCGCCCGTGGAGGTGCACATATGGCTGGTCGAGGAGGTGGTGCGGCAAAGGAGGTGCTTGGCAAAGGAGGTGCGAGTGTTGTTGGAAATTTTGTGGCATGTCTTTGTCTCTGCCGGTAATTCCCGCACTTCCGCTCGATATTGGTTACTCGGTTCGATTCGATTCTGTTCCAACGAAATTGGGTGATTTCTCCAACCAGATTGTAGGTATTGGAGAAGGCATTATTCCGCCGGTATTGTGGCTTTCCCGGAAAAACACCCACTGCAGCTACCGACTGGTCTTGACAAGAAGGATCATGCAAAGTAGGACAAGAGTCAGTAGAATGATAAGGGTCAGAACAAAACCCACATGAGTACCCAATCTGAGGAGGGGAAGATTGTCTTGTTTGGGTCACGCCAACCGCCTCAAGGGAAGTCGATCATCAAGTCTATTCTCCAATCTCGAGAATCGTCTTTGGACCGGAGGTGTTTGAATATGGTAAACATGAGTACCATTGGCCTTGGTGCCAAATTGCCGAGAATTAGCGGCCATAGTAGATATCGGCTCTCGGCATCTTCGGTGTCTTGCTATCTAAGGCCCCACCACTGGACGCATCCACGAAACTCTTATCCATCGGTAGCAAACCATAATAGAAATATGTAATCAGGAGTTGGTCTGAAATCTGGTGGTGTGGACAGCTTGCACACAATCGCTTGAATCTCTCCCAATACTCATACATGGTCTCCCCATTGATTTGTTTAACACTAGTGATCTCCTTCTGAATAGCAATGGCTTTTGAGGAAGGAAAGAACCTCACTAGGAATAACTTCGCATATCATTCCAACTCCCAACGGATGTCGGTTGCAAATTGTATAGCCAATCCTTAGCCACGCCATCTAGGGAAAATGGAAAAGCTCTCGGCTTAATGTGGTCCTCATCAATTGCTTGAGGTTTCATTGTCTTTGCATACCACATGGAACTCCTTGAGATGCACCGTGAGGACATTCACCCGCAAGACCATGAAACTTGGGCAACAAATGGATAAGACCAGATTTTAATTCAAAGTTAGCAAAGTTCGGGATATTGAATACACAAATTTTGATTAACCACATCGGGGGTAGCTAATTCTTTCAAAGTGGGACGAAACTACTTGCTATTACGCCATAATGTCCGAGTTAGCAAAATTGCTACTAGAATCGGTGAAAACAACAAGACTAGCGAAGTACTATCGAGTCAAGATCAACGAATGGACACAATCGGACTCGGACTCAAGTTCAATGTCAAATTCGGTATCAATCCCACGACTAAGCCTAACAATTCTTCTAGCAATGAGAATTGTTCTTTCAATTTCGTGGATCAAGTGGCAACAAGTCTTCGGATCAATAGTACTCCTAGTACTCATGCAAAAGCATAAACACAAACACAAGGCGAGAAACACACAAGGCGGGAAATTTGCGAAAAATCGAATTACGAAAATGCCACTAAAAGTGGTAAAAATGAGAATACACTAAGATGACACAAAAACACAAAAACTTATGTTGGAATTTGACCAAAACAAGTCCAAAACAGCATCAAATGATTTTTAAAATTTATGGGACTTGGACAGGGCAACTCCTAGACAATTGGGGAACACAAAAATGAAATAAAAAAACTTCAAAAAATGAAAAAGTGGTCAAAACGATGGAATTTGGGAAATCTGAGCATACCACACGAGAAATCAAAGATTTCTAGTGTGCCCAAGGTTTTTGACCATTTTCTATCGCCTGTAAAAATTTCAGCTCATTCGGAGATACTCCAGAAAAAATGACCTAGTAGAAATCACAAAATAGAAACTTAAAACAGTGAAAACGTGGTCTAAACGTTGAAATTTGGGGAAAATAGGGCAGACCTCACTCCTAAGGAGAGTGACTCTTGTTTAAAATGCCCAATTCCTTGTGAATAAGACCTGGTTTGAGTGATCTAGGTCAAAAATATTTTCTGTCCAGCCACCTGAACCACCGAAAACTACCGTTGCTTAACGAAACCGATGCAAATTCCCTGGCAGCGGCACCATATTTTGACAGAGATTTGCCGTCATCTCACAAAATAACCAGATTAGAAAGGATTTGCAGTATAATGTAACCTGGTCGTTTCTCTCAAGGAATTTGCGGTGGGTTTAAATCGAACAAAGAAAAACGAACAACAATAAAATTGGGGGTTTTTGATTTGAAACAGATTAAAACTAAATCAAACTGAAACATATCTGAAATATGCAGAAACAGATAAAAACGAGATTGAAATAGATTAAAACGATCAACCCAACGTTTAGATTCCAGAAACTTCCTTCATTGAACGAAATATAAACGAACTCGCGTTTGGCCCCGACGAACCGAAATCTCTCGTTCGTCGAGAAATCCCTCGACTAGACGATCGTCTAGAATCTGTCCGAACAAGGCGTCTCACTCACATGCAATCGCACAAAGAACACTCTAACCTAGTTCGAACTCGGTCCTTGGGATGAACCAAACCGAATATTAAATCTAATATTCGAACTATTTCCGAATATCGGATCCGATAAGATGAAAACGAAACGAGTAAAGTTACCGATTAAGTACGAGTTCTCCGGATGAATCATGGAATCCTCAACCTTGGGTTAACCACGAAGGTTTAGCCGAACATGGCTGGGAAAATCGAAGAACGCACGAAGAACGCGAAGAACACGAAGAACACGAAGAACATTTCGTAGAATCGAAAACCTCTACTTTGATCCACAAAACAGAATAAAAACGTGAATGAATGTGTTTGTGGCTGCTGCTTACTTAACCTAAGATGAAAAACGAAATGGGGCTCCAATCAATAATCTAGGCCCAAAACATAAAATAATACGAGAATGGGCTTTAGTCACAAATTCGAGCCCAAATAAAACATCTGACTTTGGCTTCAAAATCGACCATCTTCTTGTCCGAATTTGCCCTTCATGTCTTCATAACAATTGTAGCTCTCTGAATCATCTGAAATATGAAACAAAAATGAGGCAAATCTGATGTCTGGTTCAAGAGTTATGGTAAGATTAGTGAAGCAATGTAAAACTGGAATTTTATTAATAAAAATGGCTAAAATATAATCAAAGGCCCAAAGCCCAAATAAGTATAAAAGCCATTATTTATTAACTAAAAAGTCCTAAATTATTAATCAAGAGATAAAAAGAAGTGTATAAAATATTCAATTATCAACCTTCCATGCAAATACATCTTTATTTTCCATTAAGAATTTTTCAATGTCTTTACGGATCTCGGGATCCAACCATTTCCTGACTTTAGTGATTTTCTCTGGGGTGTCTCCCAAGACGTAGTCCTCGAGTTCATCATTTGGTTCCGCTCTTTGGATCTTGTCCTCCTCCCTTAAATCTAACTCCACAACATGGACCGCCTTGGCTTCTTTCTCTGGTTCGCCTTTCTTTGCATCTTTATTACCTTTGACTGTGTCAAAGTAGCATTGTCGAGAGTCTTTTTGGTCGCCTCTGACGGTAACCACTTGGTTTCCCTTGTTGATGAACTTGAGCTTCTGGTGATTTGAAGACACCAACATATTCTAGTCATGAATGACGGGTCGTCCCAGGATGATATTGTATATGGAGGGGAAGTCGGCCACTATAAACCGAACCATCTCTGTCTTAAAAGCCTCCTTGGTGCCCAGAGTGAGTTTGAGATCCATGAATCCCTCTGGACGGGTATCTTGACCGTTAAAACCCGTTAACACAGTCTTACGGGTTTCAGCTCCTCGAATCAAACCTCATGCGTTTGAACGAGTCCCAAAGGATAATATTAACGGCGCCGCCATTATCAAGAAAGATTTTCCTTACTCGGCAATTCACCAACGTCCCCGTGATGACCAGCCGTCATGATGACTGGTATTACCTCATCCAGTTCTTCATCTGTGAAACCGAGTACTGGGGCGGGAGTTTTTGCAGATTCTCTCTTAAACTCGGGACGACTTCTCACAGAGAGGATCTCTTTCAAATATTTTTTTCTTTGACTAACTGAATCTCATCCTCCGCCAAAACCTCCGACTATGACATTACAGTCGTATTTTGATTCGGGAAATTCGTCATCCTGGCAATCGATTTTCTCTGTTCTCTTCTTTTCTTCTCAGGTGCCGGGCTTCTACTTCTACCTTCCCGACGCTTGTTTTGTCGTCCTTGTGTTTATATAACATAACGGTGCAGTTTTCCTTCTCGAATGAATTTTTCAATGGTGTCCCGCAAGTCCCAACACATGTCCATTGTGTGGCCATGCTAATCATGGAACTCGCAATATCGAGATTTATCCAGAGTGGTCTCATTGCGCATTGGCCGTGGTCGTTCTACCTTTTTCATCTCCGTTAAGGAGACTTCCTTCCAAATTTGCGCTTGCGGCATCTTTAACGGGGCATATCGGTCATATCTTCCTTCAAATTGTCTCTTCTTGATTTGCTATCCCTTACATGCGTCCGAGTATCCCGCCGATTCATCCCGAGTTGTTGTTTCTCTCTGGGAGACGGGCTTTTCGCCTTACTTCGAGGCGCGTGGGTCATGATGTCCATCTGCTCTAGCTCTATGTATTGTTTTGAGCAGTCTCTAAAATCTGACAGAGTTTTGGGCCGACGCTTCATCACGGATTTTTTCAAGCGAGAATCCTTGTCTAAGCCTGAAATGACACAATGCAAGTGTACCTCATCCTTTAACCCGGGACATGTAAGGCTACGTCCTTGAAACGCTTCAAATAACTTTGTACCGTCTCTCCCGGCGACGCTTAACCCGGTCGAGTTGAAACTCGGTTTTGGTTGTTTCCGACTTGTCGCGAAGTTCGCAAGAATTTCTTTTCGAAATCCTTCATGTTAGTGATTGACTTCATTGGTAGAGAGCTGAACCATATTTGAGCCGGACCTCGGAACGTTCCGGCAAATAGTTGGGGGATTACCGGCCCAGTAAACCCCTTCACCATTATATCTGTTTTAAAGTGACCGATGTGCAACTGCGGATCTTGACTCCCGTCATATTTAGGAAAGTCTTTGGTATCCAAGCGCTTTGGATATGGGGCGGCCATTATTTTATCCACGAAAGGACTCTGAATATTGTCATCATAGGCATCTGACTCAGATGAAGTAGGCGTCACATCTTTCTTTGAGTGCTTGCGGGCCTGTAGTGGTTCCTTTGCTTTTTCACCGATTAACTTCTCTGCCTCTGCCCCACTTCGTCCTTCTTTGCCAATGTTTGCCCGAGAATTTGCTTCCTGATCATGCTCACTTGGGTTCCCTCCGAGCTGTTTTAGGATTTCGATTTGTTCCCGTAAAGTTCGTATCTTCCGCGACCGCTCCTCGATGAGTTGCTCTTGATCTTCCCCGAGCATGGGTTCTTCTCTCAGTTGTGCTCGTGAAGTTCCCGCCTGCTGTGACACGGAAACTTCATCTCTGCTGTGACCGACTACTTTTTTACCCGGGGTCCGAGTATGGTTTCCTTCCCGTCCGAACCGTCGCTCGAACATTCGCTTCCACTCTTCATTTCGATCGTTTAACTCCTCCCCGAATGCTCGGGCATCCTCCTCACGCGATGGCGATTCCGGGTTTCCATTGCCTCCATCCGATTATACATGGAGCCGAGTGCGGTTTGCATAATACGAATGTCGGGGTCTACATTTTGGAACTCTAATGGGTGTTGTTTGCGGTGGAATCTCGCGGATTGATTTGCTTGGATGACGACATTCCCGAGAGCGGGGAATTTGCCGTATCCGATGTCTCATGCTCGGTTTCTACCATCACATTTTCTCGCTTTCGGGTTGGTAGAGCCTTTCCGGCGTGACGTCGGCTCCTGGAGATTTTGCCCCGCTCCTTCTGGCAGTTGGTCCTGCCGAGTTTCTATGTTTTTTCTTCTGGTGTTCGCCATGCTTCTGGTTGAACCCGTAGCTTTGCGGTATGGGATTCGAAATTTATCGTCCCCACGGTCGGCGCCAATGTTCTTGTGTAGAACACAAATGTCTAGCTTTAGGTTAGCTAGTAAGTCAATATAGGATCTTTTAGTCTTCTCTCAGATATCTACGGGGGAAATATCCGGATAGATAGGAGATCACGTAGCTTTAAACACAAGGGTTTTCACCCAAAGCGTGGGGTGTGTGTTCGGTGTATGCCATATGTATATAGGTTCGGAAGATGTGTGTCGCGTCTTGGCACCTGTTGGATCCTTCCTATTTATAGAGGAAGGGTCCTCTTCATATGTTGGCCATTTCTTTGGCATGTCCTCTCCCCATCATTCATGATGATGGGGATCGTGGATCCGAGATCACGGGATCATGGGGTCATGGATAATGGGTCACGTCCCTTGTAGGAAAGACGCGTTAGTGGGCCTTATCTTTCGAGACCCATTTATCTCGGTCCATAACAGAATCCCAAACAATTTGTTTCGGATAATCATACCTTCTATTCTTTTTTTTTTTTTTGCCAGAATAATCCCTACTATTTATTTAGTAATAGTGCATAGATATAATACGATAAGCTAAGTTCTTTTTTAAAAACAAAAAAACAAAAAGAAAGATACAAAAGCATGTCGAACTTGGAAAATAGAAAAAGGCTAGTATAAATAAGACTTCGAGCTAACCAACAGATCACACGAGTAACCTAGTTTATAAACCATATACTAGTTCAGTGCAGAATCGTTGGTCTGCCAAAAATAAATATAAAAAATGAAGACATCCGTTAGGGACCACAGGCACTAACGTAATCTGGTGAGTATATTTCATCTTTTATTTTTATCTGAGGTATGCTCAAGGGTCATGTGTTATATTGTACAAAGGCAAAGAAATTGGTTGCACTATTCACAACTTAAAATTGTATTTTTTATTGAATTTTTTTAAGAAAAGAGTTGGGGAAAAACCCTCCATTGAATTTTTTTTTTTTTTTTTTAACCTACATCAGAGCAACGTTGCTCTTTACATACAAATTTCACATAACAACACTTTCTCGTGTGTAAAATATTTTTAAGTCTTTCTCAATAATAAAATTCCTAACAGGGGACTTTTCCACGATTTATAGGAATACATTATAAGATTTCATAAGTAGGTGAGCCCTCTGTATTCAGAGTTTTAGAAATAAAACACACTGTTTATAGATCTCCAATTGTATGACAGCTTTTCTATAGGTAACTATAGTTATATTTTGTGATGAATTCTCCTCAAAACTCAGAAGTAATGTAAATTTATGACATCGTAAAATAAAAAGCTTTATCAGATTTTACAAATTAACAGGTGTGCTCATTATTCTTAATGTCTGAAAATGGATGATGCCATCCAGGTGAAAGTTGAACTTATAAACTACAGGCTAAAAGTCAAACACAATTAATCAAGCCCACAATTAGTCATTGTCCTAAAAGTCAATGCTAAGACCCAAAAAACCAATCATGACAGAATATTCAACAAATGCAACACAGAAAAACCTTACTAGATATAAAACAAAGTTGACCAATTAAAGAAGCTAATTAAATTATTTTAGAGAATTTATATTTATATTTTTACTCTAAGTTAATTAGTTTGATTAATAAACTGATATATAATCTAATGATATATAACATATGATATTATTAAGTAATTTATTTAGCTTCTTTAATCTCTAAAAAAAGTTTTAACTCTGTCTTATATTTAGGATCGGAATCGGAGGAAGTACTAAAGAAGGTCCAAAACCATTAGAACCGTCAAAATGCTCGAATATAGAGTACTGACAAATTCAAAAATTATAGCAATATTCTGTGTCGATCTGTTTGACATCGACAACAAATGCTGCTTTGTTCTGATACATATTGCAAAGTAAACTACATAGACACTGTTCATATATCTACAAAAACAGAGTCCTGTTTTAATCCCCTGAATACAGAATAAATCTTGCAAGGAAAAAAAAAACTGAGGAAGAAAGAACCAGTTTCTGGGAAAAAATGGACAAGCATAGAACTGATGATTACCTTGCAGTTCAAGCTATATGTGTGGTTTTCTTGGCATTTTGTGCAGTAACTTTTGGAGAGACAGAAACAGAGGCCCTTCTCAGGTGGAAAGAAAGTCTTCCAGATCAACCAATTCTGGAGTCATGGGTCTCCCCGGCACAGAACTCAAGTGCAGCTCAAAGCCCATGTTCATGGCTTGGAATAACATGTGATAATTCCTCAGGAAGTGTGATTGCAATAAACTTGGCTTACACTGGGCTTCAAGGTACCCTCCAAAACTTGAACTTCTCTGCATTTCCAAATCTTCTCCGCCTTGACCTCAAAACAAACAACCTCATCGGCAGTATACCAGAAAACATTGGTGTGCTCTCTAAACTGCAATACCTTGATCTTTCCACAAATTACCTCAACGGCACTTTACCTCTTTCTCTTGCTAAGTTGACTCAAGTTTACGAGTTTGATGCTTCACGAAACAATATTACTGGAATATTAGACGCTCGTCTTTTTCCTGATGGTTCTGATCAACCCAAGACTGGACTGATAGAAATCAGAAATCTTCTCTTTCAGGACACCCTTCTTGGTGGTAGAATTCCAGATGAAATAGGATATATAAGAAATTTAACTGTGCTAGCTTTAGATGGGAATAGCTTCTATGGACCTATTCCCCCATCTCTAGGGAACTGTACACATTTAAGTGTTCTTAGGATGTCTGGAAACCAACTCTCAGGCACGATTCCTCCTAGTTTTGGTAGATTGACTAATCTATCTCAGGTGTTCCTCCACATAACTAATTTACAGGGTCCTGTGCCACAAGAATTAGGAAACTCTTCTTCTTTAATTGTCCTGCATCTTGCTGAAAACAACTTCACTGGAGACTTACCACCACAAGTTTGCAAAGGTGGCAAGCTTGTGAATTTCAGTGCTTCCTACAATAGTTTCACTGGTCCAATCCCAATAAGCCTGAAAGATTGCCCATCCTTGTATAGGGTTCGGATGGAATATAATCAATTAAGGGGTTATGCAGATCAAGATTTTGGAGTGTATCCTAATCTTACTTACATGGACTTCGGCTACAATAACGTGCAAGGTGAGCTCTCTTCAAATTGGGGAAACTGCAAAAACTTGCAATACCTTGGTATGTCTGGAAATTCAATAGGCGGTACTATACCTGATGAGATTTTTCAGTTGAACCAACTTGTAGAGCTACATCTGTCTTCCAATAAAATATCAGGAGAGATTCCCCAACAAATAGGGAATTCCTCTAGCCTTTCAACTCTATCTTTGAGTAGCAACAGACTTTCAGGATTGATACCTGCGGGCATTGGAAAGTTGTCTAACTTGAGAACATTAGACTTGTCAACAAACATGCTAAGAGGACCAATCCCTTATCAGATAGGGGATTCCTCAAACTTGCTGAGTTTAAATTTGAGCAACAATAACTTCAATGGAACAATCCCATACCAAATTGGAAATCTGGCAGCCTTACAAGATTTATTGGACTTGAGTTACAATTCACTTTCTGGTCAAATTCCAGATGATCTTAGCAAGCTGAAAAATTTGATCAGCTTGAACATCTCTCACAACAATCTATCTGGGTCTATCCCAGACTCCCTTGGTGAAATGTTGAGTTCGTCAAGCATCGACCTCTCCAACAACAATTTGGAGGGTCATGTACCCAATACTGGCATATTTAATTCTTCCAATCTAGTGGATTTACGCAACAACAAAGAGTTATGCGGGAATATACAAGGCCTACAGCCTTGCAATGTCTCATACATGGAACCTAGAGGTGGAAGCAACAAAGACAAAGTTATAGCAGCAATTGTTGCTTCTTTGGGTGGTGCACTGCTCGTTTCATCATTGTTAGTTTGCATTTTTGTTTTCGGCTGTAAGACAAGAACAATGAAGCAGAATTCTGCACCAGAGAGAAAAAGTCCATTTTCAATATCTTATTTCAATAGAAGAATTGTTTATGAAGATATAATTGAAGCTTCCAAAAACTTTGACGACACCTACTGTATTGGAGAGGGAACATTAGGAAAAGTTTACAGAGTGGTGTTGCCAGGAGGTCAAGTAGTTGCAATAAAAAAGTTACGATGTGAAGAAGACAATTTAGATATTGAAAGTATAAAATCCTTTAAAAGTGAGATAGAAGCCATGACTGAAACACGTCACCGGAACATTGTGAAGTTGTATGGGTTTTGCTCAGACCCCTCACTCACATTTTTGATTTATGAGTACATGGAAAGAGGGAGCTTAAATGATATGCTGAGAGATAACGAAAAAGCTACTGAGCTAGATTGGCCAAAGAGAGTTGGAATTGTTAAAGGAGTAGCACAAGCTTTATCTTACATGCATCATGATTGCAACCCACCAATAATCCACAGAGACATATCAAGCAAGAATGTATTATTGTCCAAAAATCTGGAAGCTCATATCTCAGACTTTGGCACAGCAAGGTTCCTGAAGGCAGATTCACATATTTGGACTTCATTTGCAGGCACATATGGCTATGCAGCTCCAGGTTAGTTTCATATGCTATGTCTGACTCTGTTTAGCTTTAGGCTGTCTCCCTCACAGATTATAAGTTCTTGAAAAGCAAGAATTATATTTTAACTACAAAAGATCATCTAAAATTTCCTAAATTCTAGTTTACATATGTTTAAGTCTGAGAAATGATATTTTAGAGCAGTTACATTAGTTTCTTAGTTTTTATATTGTTAAACTTCCTCCAGGTATGGATTATTTTTAGTAATTGACCAATATAATTTTATATGTCTTGCAGTCATTAATGTAATTGGCTAATGTTTTCGTTTTTGTTTCTGTTTATTTTCCCCAACCCGCTGGTGCAGAGCTTGCATACACAAAGGCAGTGACTGAAAAATGTGATGTGTTTAGCTTTGGTGTTTTGGCTTTTGAGATTCTTACAGGAAAGCATCCAGGAGATCTAATTTCTTACATACAAACATATGGTGTTCAAAACTTCAACTTCAAAGAGATTTTAGACCCACGTCTCTCACCTCCTACAAAGCAAGAAAAATTGAAGGAATTGGCTTTGATTAGTAATCTGGCTATTTCTTGTTTACAAACAAACTCTCAATCACGACCAACTATGCGAAGCATAACTCACATGATTGAGATGGAGACAGCTCAAGATTCATGATTTTAGCATGCTTGCTTTTTTTCTCAATGGGTTTCACTATAACAAGTAGTTGGAGTACTTACTTGTAGTCATTTTTTTTTCCCTTTTTGGGTTGTAGTAAGCTGTGAATTGATTTTGTTGAACAATGTAACTGGCTTCTTAAAAAAAAACAATAAGAATGATTTCTCCAGTCATGGATAATATATGATTCCAAAATATACAAACAAACATACACAGAAAATACTCACAAGAATTATCAACATCAGAGCTACAATGTTTCAGGAAAAATAGCCTAGTCCAGTAATATAAAACTCCTTTGAAAGCACTTTCGCCATAGTAAAGATAAGCTAACGATCACACCAATCACATTTTCTGTACATGTTTTCCCAGTTTAGAATTGCAAACTTCTCATATTATGATATGTAAGGTGTAGAGAATATATTAGTTAGTTGGTTAGAGAATATATTAGTTAGTTGGTTAGGAAGTTAGTTGTATTAGTAGTTAGTTAGGAGGGTTAATTAGTTAGTTAGTTGTTAGTGGGTTTTGAGGGGTTGCCTATATAAGGCATATGGCTCTTCATTGTATACTATGCTTTTATGTTGAATGATGAATATGTGAATGAATGAAGATGCACAAGATGTGATTACGTGTATTCTCTTCCCTCTCTCTTTCTCTTCCGAAATCCTCTAATCATCTACAACATCTGTATCATTGATATGTAAGGTGTAGAGAATATATTAGTTAGTTGGTTAGAGAATACATTAGTTAGTTGGTTAGGAAGTTAGTTGTATTAGTAGTTAGTTAGGAGGGTTAATTAGTTAGTTAGTTGTTAGTGGGTTTTGAGGGGTTGCCTATATAAGACATATGACTCTTCATTGTATACTATGCTTTTATGTTGAATGATGAATATGTGAATGAATGAAGATGCACAGTGATGTGATTCTGTGTATTCTCTTCCCCTCTCTCTTTCTCTTCCGAAATCCTCTAATCTTCTACAACATCTGTATCATTGATATGTAAGGTGTAGAGAATATATTAGTTAGTTGGTTAGAGAATATATTAGTTAGTTGGTTAGGAAGTTAGTTGTATTAGTAGTTAGTTAGGAGGGTTAATTAGTGGTGCAATGGATACCAAGGTGCTCTTAGGCTTTGGACTTATCCCTCAGGTCCAAGGTTCGAGCCCTTGGGGAGGCGCTCTTGGGAATTTATTTCCAAGGGACAAATTCCCAAGAGGAGGGAACAATTTCCTGTCACCATAGCCCGCTGCGGTGGGGGGTGGCCGGCCATAGCCCGCTAGGGGGGGGTTAGTTAGTTGTTAGTGGGTTTTGAGGGGTTGCCTATATAAGGCATATGGCTCTTCATTGTATACTATGCTTTTATGTTGAATGAAGAATATGTGAATGAATGAAGATTCACAGTGATGTGATTCTGTGTATTCTTTTCCCCTCTCTCTTTCTCTTCCGAAATCCTCTAATCTTCTACAACATCTGTATCAATGGTATCAGAGCGAGTCATCCTCGGCTCCCCCGCTGTGATCTCTACAGTTCTTGAATCAGTCCAGAGCCATTCTTCTCTTCACGGCTCAGTTATGTATTCAAGAAGCACTCAAAAAACTCCCAAAAATAGATCCCAAAAACATTAGCAACTGAAAAATAGTCACCTGTACGAACAATCAAGAATCCAAAAGAAGCAATGCGTCGCTGCCATGACTGATTCTGTAGAAGCTCAGTTCCAAGCAATTCAAAAAACCTTACAAACCATATCCGCTCAACTAGCGGAATTGACAGGGGAACCAGAATCGCGTCGCCAGGCAGAAGACACCCAAGAACCCATCGGTCACCGTTCTCTTGAACGCCGTAGGTATCATCGGCCCAGAACAGGGGATTACGAGTACACTCCTCCACGCAGATTAACGGAATTCGAATTACCACTATTCCAACGTCAGGATGTTGAAGGTTGGTTATATAGCTGTGAGAGGTTTTTCGAGATTGATGGAACACCGGAAACGTGGAAGGTACGTCTGGTTAAGGAGTATCTTTGTGAAAGGGCCTATATTTGGCACCTGGCCTTTGAGGAAGAAGAAGGGGGCAGATCCATTTCTTGGCAAAGGTACAAACAAGCATTGAGGGTACGTTTTGGGCCCATGAACGACAAAAGAATACCAAGAACAGAGACATGGAGCAATTGTGGCTTCCCCCCGAGACCTTTAAATGGGACATGTGGAGTTATCTCTGCTTCTCATAACCCAGAAACAGAGAAGAATCCGAGGCCTGCATATGGTGTTATGGGGTCTTTGAGTTTCAAGCCCGCCAACCTTCAAGGCACACCAAGTCTGAATCTCTTTCGCTCTACCCAGAACGAGTCGATTACAGTGGACACAATGGAAGATGCAACCACAAAGAATAAAGAGACGAAGATGAATTTTGATAGAAGTAAGTTTCCAACATCTGATCTTGTTTCTGATTGTTGCAACCCAAAGACTTGGACGTGTCCAAAATCAGGGGATGAAATTGATGAATCGTCGCGTTTCGAAACTCTTGGTAATTCTCTTGGTGCATCGTCACTGTCCTTGCAAGTAGAGAGAGGGAGCTGCGATTCAGCGAAGGCGACAACTTCTGTTTGCGATTCAGCAAAGAGGATGACTTCAGTTTCGGCGCCGTCGAGTTCTTTAGCCTCATCGCTGTTCGAGTCATGGTTATTAAAACCGGACCGGACCGGCCGGTTCAGACCGGAAACCGCTGAACCGGCCGTAAAACCGGTTCGATCTGCCATAGAAACCGGGGTCAAAGTTTTTTTTTTCTTTTGATCGATTGAAAACTGAAGATGTTTACAGGGAGAGAAAAGAGAGTGAAAGATGGAGAGAAACAAAGCCAATAAGAAGCAGTGATAACAACAGATCCAAATTTGACAAAAAAAAAACAATAGATCCAGTGAAAACAAAGCCGAAAGAGGAGAACGACGGTGACAGACCAAGGAGCTAGGAAACAAGGTCAGCACGCGAATAGATCCAGAGACGCCGAGCACGGACTGTGCCGAGCAAGTGGGGGTCGTGTGTTGGCTAGGTGGAAGGTCGGAGTTGATTTTTTTGAAGCTGGACAAATGAAGCTTTGAGAAAGCAGAGAATGGGAGTGAGAGAGAGGAGAGATCAGAATTGAAGAGCCAAGCAAAACGAAAATGGAGAGAACTCATAGAAGAAAGAAGACACAAAAGAAGATTAGAGCCTAAGAGGCTAGGACATTATGATATAGGGATCTAGTTTCAATTTTCAATAGCATCGGTTGACTAAAATAAAAAAAATAAAAATTCAAAAGCATTGTGAAGGGGGAACAAAAGTTGTTCCTTGCACGCTACTACTATATCAGGTTAGTCAGGTTTGCAAAAAAAGGCATCACTTTTCTCAATATAAAATAAACCCTTAAAGTTTTATTTATTTTATTATCTTATTATAATTTTATATTAATATATTACGGTTTGGCCCCGAGTTTAGTCGGTTTGGCTCCACCCATGACCTTAACCAAGTCTGACTGTTAGATTCACCTGGCCATCGGGTTTAATATCCTTGGTTCGAGTCCGAGGTTATCGCTCCAGCACGTGATGTCTTGCAAGCCGACGGAAATAGTTGCGTTTCAGCGAGAAAGGAGGAAGCAAGGGATTCAGAAACTAATTTGGCTTATACGTGGGTGACTAAGTCTAAGGGGCAATTAGAAAAGTCCAATATTGCTGCACAGCTGGGGTCCATTATTAATTCAAAAGTTCAGGAGCTAACACAGAAATTAGAGGTTCAGTCTGAAAAATTCAGTGGGCAGCTAGTTCCCATTTTCTTATTTTCAGATGAGTGTATGGGCTTTGTTTTTCAAGAATTAGGCCCAAAGTGGTTGCTGTCATGGGTTTTACAAAACAGGCCTACAAGATCATTGTATAATTGGGTTTTTCTGATTGTTTCTGTGCCAAGATGCTTGGTTCTACATTGGTTCAGGGGAGAGCTTATTAAAATGCTTTTGGATCAGCATTACCCCCATTATTTCCATTTGGCTCAGAATTCAGCAAAGGAGTTGTATCTGTGCGCAGCAGTATTCAAGACAAATTTCTACTCGATTTCAAGCAACAATTTTTTCAAAGATCAGCAAAGTTTTGTCAGAATTAGAAGCTTATGAAGCCTGTGTTTTAGTTGTTTCAGCTCTGTTTTTTTTTTAAGGGTCAGTTGTGTAAACCATCCTTGAGGGCAAGGATGTTTTGGGGAGGGAGTATTGATATGTAAGGTGTAGAGAATATATTAGTTAGTTGGTTAGAGAATATATTAGTTAGTTGATTAGGAAGTTAGTTGTATTAGTAGTTAGTTAGGAGGGTTAATTAGTTAGTTTGTTGTTAGTGGGTTTTGAGGGGTTGCCTATATAAGGCATATGGCTCTTCATTGTATACTATGCTTTTATGTTGAATGATGAATATGTGAATGAATGAAGATGCACAGTGATGTGATTCTTCTGTGTATTCTCTTCCCCTCTCTCTTTCTCTTCCGAAATCCTCTAATCTTCTACAACATCTGTATCACATTATAACAAATTTATGTCTGCAAATACTAAAAATGGAGTTCAGAATTTCTCAAGACATAAATATAAAACAATTGCAGTATCCTTAGTGATATCAATAGGCACAGATAGCTACACTGATTCAAAGATGAAAGATAAAGCGCACCTTCTGTTCGTCGATTCATCAATGTTCCCTGTAGCCACAATGCAATCGATTGAGGACGCAATATGAGCTGAAAGCCCAATTCGTAGGCCATACACCGAACATTGCGAAAATCAACCGAATCTTCTAAAGGATAACGCGAAGAAATTTGTTCTTGATGCTAAATTGCTAATAATGCCGTTGATCGAGAGAAAGATGAATTTTCTGCGAGTAGAATGAATTATGACTTGACTTCTGGATTCGAACAAAACGGTATCGCCGAATGGGTTTCCGTCTTCTCCTTTTCAAATCCATTTTCTTTTTCTCTTTTTCTTTAATTACAGCTCAGAATTGAGAAGAGAACAGCGAGTTTCAAATAGGAGGGTCACAGGGGATGAGTGGAAGAGAAGCCAGGGGCAAGACGGTTTCACAAAATTCTTGACAACCTTCACACCGGTTAGTAACTCTTTCTAGGTCAGCCCGCCCACCATTGTTAAGCCCAGTAATCACATCTTCTGTCCCATTAGCCACTACCTCATACCCACAAACACAGCTATCTTTGAGTAGATTAAAAAAATAATTTAGTTATTTATAATAAATATAGTTTATTTTTCTTAAACTATAATATTTCATTATGAATACTTTTTTATATAAACTTTTTAATATTACATTCAATTGAGATACTTTACGAAAATTATAAATTTAGGAAACAAAATATATTAAGACTTTATATTTAAGATCAAATTCAACTCTTATATTAAAGATTGGAGTTTGGGGGTAGTAATATGATTCACCAACATAGGTGGAGAGTTCTTGGGAGACATAAGAGGTAGGGGTTTTATACGACCGAAAACTCATATTAAAGAATCATAAATGATGCTCACTTTAATTTTTTTTACCAAAATATTTTTCAACATAAGAAAATAGAATAAATCCAAAATGCATCATCTTTTTGGACTGTGGGGAATTTCAGAGTTTGACTTGATCAATCTACCTAGCAACTATTTTGCGGTTATATTCACAAATGAAGAAATCATTACAAGAAGGTTCTTTATGGTGGACCATGGGTTCTATTATATTCCAGCATTGTGTCCTGGTTCAGAGATGGACACCTCACTTTGACCCATTCAAGAACCAGTTGAGAAGAATTGTCACTTGAGTCCGAATACCTCAAATTCCCTTGCATTGTTACAATAAACAATGCATAGCTCAAATTGGAGAGAGGATTGGAAGACCGCTTCGGGTAGATTTTCATATATATAAATTGTTCAAAATGTGCGTGCAATAATGATTCTAAACTTTCAATCCTATCAAGCATAAGTAACTTGTGACCACTAACAATCTAACATCATTAAGCATAATAGCATCTTTCCTTAATTTTGATGTCCTTTTGATCCTATTCAAATTAACAATGTTCACATCAAAAACAATTTCTTGAGTGGTTCCAAGCTTTTCATGCAGACAAATTAACAATGTTCATTAAAAAAAAAAAAAAAAAAAACAACAACAACAATTTCATGAAGATTAAATTAACACTACCACATCCCCCCCCCCCAAAAAAAAACCCTATACTCATAGCACCCCAAAATAAAAAGTAGTAACATCAATAGAGAAAAAGAATAACAAAAGACTAAAACTTACGCACTGCACAAAGAGATTTTGAATAAAGGAGGGGGATTTTAATGGAGGGGAGGGGGAGGGAGGGATAAGAGGGATTTTAATATTATCTTGTTTGGATTGATCAGAATGAAGGAGATGTGAGGGATTTTAATGTTATCTTGTTTGGTTTAGGAGGGGAGGGGAGGGAATTTTTTTTTTAATATTGACAACTTTACCCTTATATTGGAAGAGGGGTTTTAATGTTACCTTATTTAGTTCAGAGGAGAGGGGAGGAAAATTATTTTCACACGTTCAACTTTACTTATATTATAAGTGAATACCATTTTCTAAGCATCCTTATAATCATTATCACATAAGGGGGAAAAAAAAAGGCTATAACAATCATTTACGACTTATGGTGGATAATAGGATAATAGGGTTTGTGTGAGGCTGTGAGCTGCATCATTGAAAAACCCAGAATGCTACTTTGAGATAGTGATGGAACAGCGATGGTTACCTTTATTATCTTCGAATTTTTCCTCAGGAGTAATTTGTTGGTAGAATTTTTTCTTACAAATTTTGAAAATGAAATATGAATTTATATACATTTTAAATATTTTTTAAACTCATATAATCTAGGGAAAATTCCATTTAAATATCATTTGAATTTGCAAAACCTCTAGAGGTCCTCTCGAATTTGTAAAAAGACTCGGAGGTCTTGGACCATGAGGGATATCTGAATCGGGTGAAATTACCTTTTTGCCCTTACTTTTAAATAAATGAAAAAAAAAAAAAAAAGCCTCTCACCGGAGGGCCGCCGGCCGAGGACCACCGGTCGACGGCCACCGGTGGGGATGGGGGTTTTTTTTTTTGGAGGTATTTTTTTTTTTGGGAGGGGGTGGGGTTTTTTTGAAAAAAAAAACTATTTTTGAAAGTGTAGGGGGTGGGGTTGAACCCCCACCCCCAACACAAAACCAAGTAGCCCAAGTTCTTTAATTATATATATACATTAATAAAAATATATATTCTTCTTAACATTTTTTCAATTGTATTTACCATTCCACAAAACGCGAATTACCATTTCACAAAACGCCAATTACCATTCCACAAAACGCCAATTACCATTACTTTCCAAGGTTGTCATTTTTTACTCTTTCATGTATGTTATGGATAACAAAAAATGACACTTTAACCATTCCACGAACGCGAATTACCATTCCACGAACGCCAATTATCATTACTTTCCCAGGTTGTCATTTTTTACTCTTTCATGTATGTTATGGATAACAAAAAAAAAAAAGACACTTTAACCATTCCACAAAACACGAATTACCATTCCACAAAACGCGAATTACCATTCCACAAAACGCCAATTACCATTGTTTTCACAGGGTGCCATTTTTTACTCTTTCATGTATGTTATGGATAACAAAAAAAATGACATTTTTACCATTCCACAAACGCTATTTACCATTCCACAAACTCCATTTACCATTCCAAAAACGCCAATTACCATTTGAAAGAGTAAAAAAAATCATAGCATAATTGGCGTTTGTGGAATGGTAAATGGCGTTTGTGGAATGGTAATTCGCGTTTTGTAAAA
Source organism: Acacia melanoxylon (assembly GCA_019022615.1). NCBI lineage: Eukaryota > Viridiplantae > Streptophyta > Magnoliopsida > Fabales > Fabaceae > Acacia > Acacia melanoxylon. Next base: position 7,588,029 of record JAFJYJ010000020.1, on the reverse strand, counting down.
TGGTTAAAGTGTCATTTTTTTTGTTATCCATAACATACATGAAAGAGTAAAAATGACAACCTGGGAAAGTAATAGTAATTGGCGTTCTGTGGAATGGTAATCGCGTTTATGGAATGGTTAAAGTGTCATTTTTTTGTTATCCATAACATACATGAAAGAGTAAAAAATGACAACCTTGGAAAGTAATGGTAATTGGCGTTTTGTGGAATGGTAATTGGCGTTTTGTGAAATGGTAATTCGCGTTTTGTGGAATGGTAAATACAATTGAAAAAATGTTAAAAAGAATATATATATTTATTAATGTATATATATAATTAAAGAACCAAGTAGCTTAACCGGTTTGGGCTACTTGGTTTTGTGTTGGGGGTGGGGTTCGAACCCCCCTTCACTTTCAAAAATAGTTTTGTTTTTTTTTCAAAAAAACCTCACCCCCTCCCAAAAATAAAAAAACCTCCCAAAAATAAAAAAACCCCCCACCCCCACCGGTGGCTGCCGGCCGGTGGTCCTCCGGCGGCCGGCCGGCGCGCTCTCCGGTGAGGGGGCTTTTTTATTTTTTTCATTTATTTAAAAGTAAGGCAAAAATGTAATTTCACCCTAATTTGATATCTCTCATGCGTCCCCAGACCTCTAAGTCTTTTTATAAATTCAGAGGACCTTTGGGGGTTTTGCAAATTCAAATGGTATTTAAATAGAATTTTCTCTATAATTTATCTATCTATCATTCTATCTATCTATTTTTTAAATAAAAGTCGAGCTTATTTATCGTTACTTGAGGTTTGAGGTTTGCGTCATTTGTGCCATTTTTTCTCACCACGACAAGATTTAACCCTGAGTAATACCAAGGGGTTTATTCTAATTTTAATAAATAAATTTAGCGAAAATAAATATAATTTGTTCTCATAATCATTTACTCCTACTACTAACTATCATTATTTCTATCATTATTTATATTTATTATTGATGCCTTTATTGACTTTCCTTACAACCACCACTTGTGTGTGTGTGTGTTGCTTTAAGTATAATGGTCTTGGTCAGAGTAAGTTTAACAGCGAAAGTTTGCTAATTTGCTTCATTTCAAGTTTTCATCTTTCAATTTAAATTCAATTCAACTGACGATTCTTCTTCTTCGTATGTTGGACGCTGTCGTTTTAATCGGAATAAAAGCAACCTCTCTCTCTCTCTGTCCTTGCATGATGCTCGATTCTTCTTCGTTCTCTCTCTTGTTGATTTCGACTTTCTTCATCTTCCTCCCTTTGTCCATTAAACTTTCCTCCATTCGTTCCTTTCTTTTCTTTCAGACAACTCTCATCTGAATCGAAAGAATCCCAAAAAGTTGTCCTTTTTATCTGTCTTCTGTTCTACTTGTTCTCCGTTCTCTTTTTCACCCACAACCCAAAAAAAAATAAAAATTGAAGGCTTTCAACTCTATAAGCTTTCTCTGTCTCTCGTTTCAGCATTCTGGGTTTTTCAATGATGGGTGTTCAGTCTAGTTAGTTGATTTTCTTTGTCGTCTCAAGGAATGAGCTCGCTGCCGAAAAGGGTTCGTGTGAGGCTGTGAGCTGCATAGTTAAACTTAAAAGGGCTTCAAGTATTTCTGCCATAACAACAAAAGATTAGGGACATTTTTGTCCACTCACACCCCCATTTTAATAATCCCTCCAAATCCGTCCGATTTGGGGGGTGACGTTTTTTAGGGGAGAGAGGGGAAAATTTTAAAAAACTTCCCCTCCCCTCCTAAAAAATGTCGTCAGCCAAACGAGGGGAGGGGTTAAAATCCCTCCATCCTCCTCCCCTTCCCTCCAATCCCCTTAAACCAAACTTGCGAGTTCCATTTTGGAGGAAAAGAAAGGGAATGGAGGGTTTTGGTAGTCCCTTCCCTTGTTTGCAAGTTTTAAAAATAGGAGGGGAGGGAATCATAGGATTTTACAAATCCTCCAAAACCCTCATTCTTCTAAAAAATAAAGTTCCCCCAATATGAGGGATTTTAAGAGGGGAAATAGATTAATTACTTTGTTACTCTCGTTCACCACCGCACCACCCACCACCGCCACCACCACCACCACCGCCACGTCCGTCGCCACCGCCGCCGCCACCACCACCACCACTGCCGCCACCACCGCCGCCGCCATCGCCGCCACCACCGCCGCCACATAAAAATTTTTTGAATATAAAAATTAGATAAATAATTTTTTTAGAAAATTTAAATTTAAATTTATTTGTAAAGTATAATAATTATATTAATTTTTAAAGAAAATGACAAAATGGTAAAAATAACTCATTAATCCTCCATTTTCCTCCCTTACTATTTTTTTAACTTCCAAACAAGGGGAGGAAATATCCTCCATTTCCCTTCCTTCCCTTCCCTTCCTTTCTCCTTGCATCCCCTTCCTTTCTTTTCCCTCCAAACTCCCAAACAGACCTTAACGACCCATTTGTTACGCTGAAGACAGACCGGAGGAAAGGGAAGATTACCGATCTTCCGTCACAGAACGCGTTTGGCAGCACCGCCTTCCCGGAAACCATCTTCCAGCAACCTTTGATCTTCCCTTAAACATGGGAACCTTCATTCCATCCGAAAATGGAGGAAAGTTGAAATCTTCCTAGGAGAGTGAAATCTTGTGACGAAATTAGCCCGAAATTTTGCCGACCCTCTTGCTCCGATTTTGTCTCCGCCGTGCCCGTTGCGAACCCAACCCAAAACCCAAAACACCCACCACAAGGTTAGAGAGGTGAGGAAGATGACGAAGAAGACGATGCTGAAAAAACGATGAACAAGAAATCGATGGATGGTGGGTCTGTAATGTGGCTTTTATTGTCTTGCATATATATTACTATTGCTTCTGTCAAAAATGCCTACTTCTGTTTCTGTCATACCTGGAATGTTCTTATCTAAACAGCTACAAGTTTGGTTACTGTCTAATTTTTTCGTTTGAACGCGTTGTCCCTTTAGTGCTTTACATTCGAACTCAATGCCAACGTTCGAACGGTTTAAGGGCATTGTAGGAATTTCATCTAATCTTCCCACTTAACCAACACCCAATTCTTCATACCAAACATCTCATCTTCCCTCAACTTAAGTTCCATTCCCTAGTATACCAAACGACTCACATTTTTAAGTTCCCTCCTAATCTTCCTTTCCTTTCCTTTCCTTCCTCAAATCTTCCCTGTAACAAATAGGGCCTAAGGCTTTGTTTGAAAGTTTGAAGGGGATGGGAAGGAAGGGGATGCAAGGAGAAGGGAGGGAAGGGAAATAGAGGATATTTCTCCCCTTATTTGGGAGTTAAAAAAATAGTAAGGGAGAAAGATGAAGGATTAATGAGTTATTTTTACCATTTTGTCATTTTATTTAAAAATTAATATAATTACTATACTTTACAAATAAATTTAAATTTAAATTTTCTAAAAAAATTATTTATGTAATTTTTATATTCAAAAAATATTTTGCCCTAAAAAAATATTTTCTCTCTCTAATAGTTGTTTTTCTCTCTCTATAATGATTATATATATATTTTTTGAGTACATAATGATTTAAGTATATAAAACTACAACCTAAAATATAAAATTATAAATAATTCCATAACTAGTTGAAATTGAATGTGATTTGTTATTTTAAAATCTATTGAGATTATGATGTTATTCTAAAATCTTTGTGCCAAAAAGTAACACATCCATAAATATATTTTTTTTTTAAAAAAAAGAACAGTTGCAGTTCCATTTGACTAGTTCTAAATAAGAAAATCCTAATACATCATTTAAACATTACGTTCTAAACAGTTTGCCACGTTCCAGACTTCAGCAAGTTAAACCCATTACATCAACAACATTGGTTCAATCATGTGCTTAAAACATAAAGATAGTCCCGTGAGTGCAACAATTTTTGTGGCGGCTGCTTACCAACTCTATAGCTACTAATGCGGCTCTAGTTCGCAAAAAAGAGCCTGTTTGAATCTATGCCCCATTTGTGAAGAGGCGGTGGAAAACATAAAACATCTCTTTTTCCATTGCCAGTGGACCAGATGTGTGTGGTTTGGTAGTATGTTGGGAGCTCAAATTGACTTTACTTGTGTCTCTAACTTCAATGTCTGGTGGCTACAACTATCAGGTATGACTTCTTTGAAATATCAAGATATTTCTTTAATTTGTTGGCTCTTGTGGTATATCTGGAAGCAACGGAATGATACGGCCTTCAATCATATAGACCCAAACCCTTTTTTGGTTATTGAAAGGGCTAGGTATAGTAATCATGATTTCTAGGTGAATTGGGAGAATCTTCACCATGTGACTGGAGGGGTGTGTAGGACCCCCTCTCCTATTGTTCATTGGTCCCCACCGAATCCTGGTTGTTTGAAACTTAATGTTGATGGTGCTTTTCATTTGGGTATGGATGGTAGAGCGATTGGTGTGGTTTGTCGGGACTGTTTTGGTCAATTTAGGTAGGGCTTCATAGATAAGGTGAAATCTATCTCTACTTTTATGACCAAAGCCTTGGCTCTTAAGCGGGCTCTTCTTTTGGCTTTAGATCTAGGCCATGATAAGGTAGTTTTTGAAATGGATTGTCTTCCTCTATTTGCTTGTGGTGATGCCAAGTCACCTAATTCATTTGACTGGAAGAGCAGAAGTATTATCCATGATATTATTTATCTTCTATCTACCAAGGTTGGGTTCTCTGTATCTTTTACCCCGCGTCAAGCTAATCTAGTTGCTGATTTACTTGCAGCATTTGCTTTTAAGGAGGTGTGCCCTATTGGGTGGGTTCATCAGCCATCACCTTCTTTATTGTCCCTTCTAACCTTGGGTGTGCAGAAGGCTAATATTATTGTGAATGACAATTCTGTTTCCAGCCCTCTGATGGATGGTGGTTAATTTCGTTATGTCTTGCTTTATTTGTTTATGTATTAGTTTCTATACCTTAAATAATTTCCTCTCATAATGTAATTCAGTTGTGTTTGATTAGTCTTGTAATAGCTTTATCGTAGTAATGAAAGCCAAGTTCTGTTTTTCGACCCCAAAAAAAAGTAAGAAACATTTTTTCAAATCATGAGTGAAGCAGAAACCTCCAATCCGCATAATAGTACTTTAATTAGTCCCCCTTTTATCCCTAGAAACCTCTCTCCTTCTATGAAGAAAACCTTAGGTACAAAAATAAAACACCTAGTAGAAATCACCCATCTCCTTGATTCTCAGTTTGGCCAAACTAATCTATCTCTTCTCAGTCCGTACAGTGTATATCATACTTCCAATAGTTTCACCAATTCTATCAGAACTCTGATTAGAACCCGTAGAACTCATGCTAAAGAGATTGTTCAGACCACCAAACTAGATTAGTATACCCTTCCAAAGATCACCACAAGAACAATATTCTACCATTGAGATCTCACTAGATCTAATTGATTTATGGAAATCTCATAGTTATACTCATCTACACTTTGGTGCTATTTGTTTGATTCTTACCCTTCATAGGAGAAAAGGTCTTCCTGTTACTGCTAAAGTTTCTCTTTTGGATTGAACCTTTAAGAGTTATTCAAATATTATTGGTGCACTCCTTACTACTCTCAGCAACGGCAATGTCATCCTTACAATTCAACCTGATTTTAATGTTAGCTTGTTTGATTAGACTTTACCTAGATGATTTAAGGTACAAGTTTAGATCACTGGAGCTGAACAAGATTCTCAAGCCATCATGAGTGCCCTCCATCACTAGATTATATATCACCTTCAGAACCATTTCCTTGACCTTTATCTTCCAAATTCCACTTAAGATGCACAGTAGCAATTTCAAATAGAGCTTATGCCCAAAGAAGAACTTTCTCAGCTGATGCCAATGGAATGGATCAGTAATTATGAAAGACTCTTTCATGGGATCCAGCTAGATGTCCATACCACTACCCCACCTACTGTCCAAAGACTCCCAGATGGTATCACAAAAATCAATTTTACTAGGCCAAGTTCATTTAGCCTAGTAATACTATCTGGATGAATTTTAACTCTTTCACCTGCCTACACACCTCTAGAAAAGACCATCCTATTGTTAGTTCTCTGTGTGTTTTGATGATAACTGACATTTGTAAACACAAGTTGAAGTTTGTCTTTGGTAAGTTGAAAAGCTTACTGTCAAAGGCAAACTCAACTTTTGGAAGCAAAACTCGAGTTTGGACTTGACAGAGAGTAGCTCAAATTTATAAACTAAAGAAAACTCCAGTTTGCTTAGGCAAACTCAAGTTTGCAAGACACAGAGAACACTCAAGTTTTTCACACAAGACAAACTCGAGTTTGAGTTTACAAACTCAAGTTTGTACCATACAGAGACACTTCAATATTTCCTGAAGAATACAAAACTCCAGTTTTGATTTACAAACTCTAGTTTTCAACTACCAGAAAGTTTCTAAAAGTTTTCTCTTATGAGGAAACTCGAGTTTGGGTTTTGTAAACTCGAGTTTTGGTCATACAGAGAGTTCCCAAAGTTTTGAACTTAAGTAAACTCCAGTTTATCCCAAACAAAGAGTTTTGTCAAGTTTTGTGAACTTGACCAAACTCGAGTTTGTGTTTTCCAAACTTGAGTTTGGGCTTGGCAAAGAGTCTAAATATTTTTCATCCCAAGCAAACTTCGATTTGCAATGGCAAACTCTAGTTTGCACTTGGCCAATCATTTTCTAAGTTTTCCAAAGTTTAGAGAAAACTTGAGTTTGTATTTGTAAACTCGAGTTTGTGCTTGACAAAAAGTTATCATGTTTTATCCACTTTGAGAAAACTCTAGTTTGTTTTGAAAACTCCAGTTTTCACTTGGCAAATATTTTCAAAGATTTTCAATTTTAAAAGGAAACTCGAGTTTGGTTGTGGAAACTCGAGTTTGTGCCTTCTGCGAGAGCTTTGCTCATTTCGATAATTTGAAAACTCAAGTGAACATTTGGAAACTCCAATTTTGAGTTTTTGGACTTAAACATGTTTTCACTATAAAAGTCCAAAACTCGAGTTAGTCATTAACAAACTCGAGTTTGCTCAATGTTTCAAAATATGCTTCAAAACTCAACTTGCGACATTCTTCTCTGGAAGAAGGAAACTCGAGTTTAGATTTGGAAACTCGAGTTTGGCCTTCTGCAAACTCCAGTTTGTCAGAACAAACTCGACTTTGTGTCACTGTGTATGAAAATCAAATTCCACAAATTTGTGAAATCTTCATGTTTGATCTCAATACTTCTTATCATCACTCATTACTATTCCAAACTATGTTTAATCAGTTTGTTAGTGATTTTCAGATGATTTAGAGGATATTAAATGAAGATTTAAACAAAAGCAAAAAGTGACGTCAGCACATTAAAAGCAAAGTCCATAAAACTTGCATCCTTTTGGACAATCATTCTACACACGTTGCAAAGGGATTAATGTTTCCTTTCCTCATCCAGTAGCCGCTCTTCCAACAGATTAATATTCAAGAAGTCAACCATAAACTTCTGTGAAATTGGATTAACCAAAGAGTAGAGAGAGAAGAAGACCAAAGCTTAACCTAATCCTTCCTCAATTTTGGCAACGGTCACATTGAAGATTACAACGGTCATTTAATGCTCTCTTGGTATAAATAGAGCTGCATTCAATTCTTCATAACAACCAATCTGCAGAAAATGAAAATCATTCAAGTTTCCAACTACTCTGAGTTTTCTTGTGTAAAGTATCTTTTGATACATTTGTACTTCAATGATTATATTTATCCACTCTTAGAGAGAGTTTATTTATTGAAAATCATTTATTGTAAGAATCTCAAGTCAGGGGACTTGGAGATTGGGATATTGATTGCAACTTGTAAGGGGGAGTAAGTTCTAGAGAGAGAATTACTCTTGAGTTACAGAGTGTGTAATCAATTGAGATAGTGAAAATCCCGTAGAGTTTGGGACCGGACGTAGGTCAAGAGGTTAGACCGAATCGCATATAAATTCCTTGTGTCTTGCTTCTTCTTACCATACTCTGCACCTCTCTGTTTTAGTGTTGGAAAACAGAGAAACTAGAAAATAATTTTTAAAATCCCCAATTCACCCTCCTCTTAGTGATTTTCTCAACTTTCATTTGGTATCAGAGCAAGGTCTTCTCTAAAGAGCTTAACATCTTGAGAAGGATCAATATGGACAGTATTCTACCTTATGGAGCTTCGATCAACTGACCACCGGGATTCAATGGAGAGCACTACTCTTTCTGGAAAGCCAAATTCAAAGTCTTTGTATTGGCTTCTGAATATGGCCTTTAGAGAGTGTTCGAGAGAGGAGATTATGCTCCTGCAACTACTGAAGATGGAGTTAGAAATCCAAAGCTCGAAGAAGAATATGATAAGAATGACAAGAAATTGGTCACCCTCAACAGTAAGCCTATTCTCATGCTTCAGAGTGCCTTAAGTCAAAGTGAATATTTTTGAATATGCACTTTAACTTCTGCTAAGGCTATGTGGGACGCCTTGGAGATAGCTCATGAGTGAACCACTGGGATTAAGGAGAATAGAGTCAATACCCTCATGACAGAGTACGATATACTTCGTATGAAGTGTGTGGAATCGATTGGTGAATTCCAGCTTAGATTCACTTATCTGATCAACCAACTTGCTGCATTGGGAAAAGTTTATGAACAACCAGTTCAAGTAAGAAAAATCTTGAACATTCTCAACAAGGAATGGGAAGCTAAAGTCATTGCCATTGAAGAAGCTCATGGAGAATCAATGGCATTTGTGGCAGCTCTTTTTGGCAGTCTGTAAGAATATGAAGGCAAGATCAAATTCAGAAAGGGACTTGATGAGATCAATAGCAAGAGCAAAGGAATCAGTTTCAAGGCTGTCAAAGAGGTTAATGTTGGAAATTATGCCCTAGGGGCAAGTCATTGTACTTTAAAAGTTTATGTTATTTAAAGTATTCTCCTTTAGTTATCATTTTATTTGCATGTTTATAGTGATAACAGTAGCCTTGGATATATCTTATAGATTATCCTAAATGTCCCTAGTCGGTCATCTTCGTGGGAGCGAAGATGAAATAAGACCAGTATGACTTTGATGAGTATGGAGATACGAGTCATAGTCATCGGCACTTGTAAGAGTACAAGGTGCTGGACTGACCCACCATGAGAAAACTGCATGGATTAAGTCATAAGCTTTTCTCATGTATAACCGCGTCACAACGCCCTTTGACTTGAGATCATCATGGATTCCTACATGATGAGTCGCTGATCTTTGACTTAGTCAAAAGTCACCTTTGACCGGGTGATGATAAAGGCTTGGATTGGGATCAGTGGTTTTCATGCAGAGGAATGTGAATGGTTAAGATGGAATTTTGAAAGTGGAGCTAAATCACCAAGAGGAGGGTGAATTGGGGATTTTTAAAAACTTTTTCAGCTTACTCTGTTTTTGTACACTAAAACAGAGATGAACTAAGTAGAGGGTAGAAGAGCAAGACACAAGGATTTATACTGGTTCGGTCCAATCCCTTGACCTACGTCCAGTCCCCAGACTCTCTGGGATTTTCACTATCTCCATTGATTATACACTCTGTACTCAAGAGTAATTCTCTCACTAGAACTTACTCCCCCTTACAAGTTGCAATCAATGAACCCAATCACCAAGTCCCCTGACTTGTGATTCCTTTATAATAAATGATTTACAATCAATAAACTCTCTCTAAGAGTAGATAATGATAAACACTGAAGCTTAATGTATCAACAAATACTTTATACAAGAAAACTCAAGAGTAGTTGGAAACTTGAATGATTTTCATTTTCTATAGTCTTAGTTGTTGAGAGGAATTGAATGCAGCTCTATTTATACTAAGAGTGCATTAAATGACCGTTGTAATCCTTCATATAACCGTTGGTAACATTAACCAATGTTCTCGCTTCAGCTTTGGTCTTCTTCTCTCTACTCTTCACTTAATCCAAATTTGGGTAGAAGTTTAGAGTTGACTTCTAGTAAATAAATCCGTTGGACTAGCAAACATGTGGATGTGGTAGGTAGGCATAAATCCTTTGTAAGCATGTGCGAAGGATTTCCCAAAAGTATGCAACTTTCTGGGTTTAGCATTTAATGTTCGAAACGACTTTTTACTTTAGGTATTAAACCTTCGTTAAACATTCTTTAATCCATCCGAAACTCACTAACAAAGTGGTTAAATATAGCAGGAATATATAAGAATGATAATAGAAAGCATTAAGATCAAACACGAAGAAATCAAAAATTCGTATGATTTGAATTTTGAATACTTGCTCCCAATACTTGAGTGAGTTCTTCAATACTTGAGTATTGCACTTTGTGCACTAATGTGAATACTTGAGTATTCGGATGAATACTTGAGTATTCGTCTTCCGAGAAGACACTACATGTTTTGAGCGTTTGGAAAATTTCTTTGAGTAGGACCAATACTTGAGTATTGAAACAAATACTTGAGTATTGAACTTTTTATGTGAAAATAAGTTTAAGTCCAAAACTTCAATACTTGAGTATTCAAATCAATACTTGAGTTTTCAAAACATTTGAAAAAGAGTCAAGCTCTCTGTATGCCCAATACTTGAGTATTCAACTCAATACTTGAGTATTGAATTGTTTGAAAACTTTATGAAAACTTTTCCAAGTCAATACTTGAGTATTCACCTCAATACTTGAGTATTCAAATCACTTGGAAATAGCAAACCTTTCGTATGGCCAATACTCGAGTATTCAACTCAATACTTGAGTATTGAACTGTTTTCAACATTTGTGAAGTTTCATCATCTCAATACTTGAGTATTCATTTCAATACTTGAGTATTGATAAACATGTGAAAAACTTTGAAAACTTTCGTTTGCCCAATACTCGAGTATTCAAACCAATACTCGAGTATTCACATGTTGAATACTTTAATGATTTTACTCGTATGACCAATACTTGAGTATCCATATGGATACTTGAGTATTGGCAATTCTGCCTTTCAGTGAAAGAGTCTCTGTATGATCAATACTTGAGTATTGACTCATAGTGAAAAACTTGAGATGCTCTCTGTAAGCTCAATACTTGAGTATTGAAACCAATACTTGAGTATTGCGCATTTTACGAAAGAATGCACCATTCACTGTCAACTTTCAAGGGTCATATCTCCTTCGTATGAACTCCTTTTTGGTTCGTTCAACTCTTTATGGAAAGCTCTGTGAGTCGACTTTCATATGCCACCAATTTTAGCTCAATCGGATTTGTATTTTGTGAGTTACACTCAAAACATTGAAGCTTGGTTTGCTGTGTGGCGTGGATGTTTCTGTCAACTTGTACAATTCATAGCTCCCTCATATGAACTCCTTTGGGCTTTAATTTTATATCAAAATGACGCATTGGGAGTCTAGTTTCATATGCAACTAATTTCACTTCAATCCGATCTCTGGTTTAGAATATATCATCAAATTACCAGACAGCGCCCATGCTGAACGTGAAACAGAGCTGATCAACGCTGCATACTCGAGTATTGACTCAAGTATTCAATACTTCACTTGATACTCGAGTATTGACTCAAGTATTCAATACTTCACTGCATACTCGAGTATTGACTCAACTATTGCTAGTCCGGAGAGGCCGGAAATGCCGAGAACACTTTGGATACTCGAGTATTGACTTGGATACTCGAGTATTGACATTCCGAGAGACGCGGAGAGAAGTCGAAGACACTCCAATACTCGAGTATTGATGAACATACTCGAGTTTTGACTCCTAAAGCTGATTTTTCCTTGTTTTAACTCTAAATTGAGTCATTCCAACTTCCATATGATCTTGGAGGCTTCTAACATCAATATAAGAACTTGAATAATGATATCTTCATTCCATTCAACAAGTTCTTCCTTTTTCCATCTCCCAACTTGATCATTCTTCATCATTCAACTCTTTCTTTCTTCTCTTCTCTTCTTCATTTTATATCATTCAACTTGTACTCATCATTCTCTGCAAGTTCCTCAATATCTTCTCTTTTTGATTATTCCCAAAATCCTTTGATAACTTCTTGCTTCCTTGACATTATGATATTCTCATTATATTGTGTGCAAGAACTTCTTTCTTCAATCTACTTTCTTGATCATTCTTCAATATCCGTAAAGCCGAGCCTATTCGAACTTCTTCCCGAATTGCATGCGTCGTCTTTCTATATCTGCACTATTCATGTGTACTCCACATGAGCCCAAATATGATGAAGCTTTATTCCAACTTCTATTGATCATAGAGACTTCTATTATTACACTTTGCATCTACATTAAATATAAGAATTAGTCAAAGTATAATGTAAATGTAGTGTGCAAAATTTTTGCTCGTAATAATGGCTTCTATATTAGACATCATCAAAACTAATCATATCTAACAAATTTGTCCCTCACATTTGTAGAGAGATAATACTGGGCCCCTCGATGAGTGAGTCTGAGAAATGTATGGCCATACTACGATGGAAAGGAGTTTCCATTTCAATTATTCGACTACTCAAGAATCGAGAAAGTAGTGGTCAAGAACAAGAAGTTGACATTATCCATGCCTCATCCTTGACCAAATTATTGCGTGACAAAAAGGGACGTGACATGGTTATACGATAGGTTGTATCGTATCATCGATCCCCATATGAATTGGGTAGTTGTAATGTCTTGCTAGAGGCCGCTTGCGACTTGTGGGCTGGTACGGTATTGGCCCACCGCCAATCTCGTACGCGGGCTGCGGGGTCGCATACAAGAATAGCCCAACACGAGCAAAAGTGTCCGATTCATTTAATCTTAGATATGTCGAGATTTAATGAATACCGTATTTAATCTAGGATGAATATATATATATATATATATTATTAAATTCGAAATTTATAATGATATTATTTATAGATAATAATATTATTATATATAGTATTTAATTTATTTGATAAATTAAATAACTACAATAAATTGAGATATTGTATCTCGATTTAATTTTCGAATAAAGATATAGTATCTTAGATTTAATTAAATCAAGATATAGTATCTCATATTTAATTAAATAAAAAATATCATATCTCGATTTAATTTATAAAGATAAATTAAATCTCGTAGGCTTATAATTCAGATTAAATAAATATATTAGATTAGATCTATTTGATAGATTTAATTAATATATTATTTTAATTCGAATTTGAATTTCAAGATTAATTGGATTAAGTTTGAATATTTTAATACGGCTTATTAAGGTTTTAGAAACCCTATAAAAGATATTGATCTAGTCGTATTAAGTAGACAGATGAATTAGAAAAGCCGTGAGAAACCCTAGAGAGAAAAGAGAGAGACGAGAAAATACTAAAGGTGCTAGCACGCTGCCGTCGGTGTTGGAAGCTATTCGTGTGGATACCAGTAGAGGGAGTAGATTCGAGAAGTCAACTCTTGTTTGATCAAACGAGATGGCACCACGTCCGAGACGTACGATGGTCGAGACGCACGACATTCAGGATGCACACGAGAATGAAACACTCACGAGTTCGCATAGGTACGGTTTCTAACGAACCTTGATCTAAACACCGTTGATGAATCCTCGGATAGGATTTGTAAAAGTTTTAAATTCCGCTGTGTTTATGGATCCCAATAATGGTATTAGAGCGATCAACCTAGCGTTTAAATTGGGTTTTCTATATGCGTATATATGTGATAGATGTGTTTAAACTGAATCCTGTATGCTTTAAAACATAAATTCTTGTTAGGGTTTTGTTCGGAATGCCAGTCGGATTGTGCGGCTGATTGGTGTGGATCTGAATCGTTCAGATCCGACGTTGATCAGGACGCTGAGATCGAAGCTCACGTTCGTGCGTCAGTTACGTTCTGAATAGTTCGGACGTCGCTCACGCTCGGACAACGGCAATGTTTTGAATCGTTCAGGTCGTGCGATCACGCTGGGGTCGAATACGTTTGCGCGTAGATCACGTTCGAAAGGTTTGGAATCGTTGATGCTTGGACGTCGATTGAGTTCGGACTCGCAAGGATGTTAGGGTTCGTCCTTCAACTATGTTTTTCTGAGCTGTCTAGATTCGACGACGGTCATGTTCTGACTTGACCACGTTCGGACGTTTAGATCGGACATATTAAGGACGCACTTGTTTCCTTCGAGCGACCATCTCGGGCAACGTCGTATCTGGGGTTTTAGGGTTTTATTTTTGAAATAATTTTAAAAAGAATAAGCTTTTTCGAAAACGTAGCGGGACCGCCGTGACTAGCTGTTCATAGCGTGAGAATTTAAATCATGATATTATATTATATAATATAATATAAACTCCTTAATTTAATTATAATATTTTATTTCATAAATGTATGAATTAATATGTTGTGATTTACCTTTCAAATGTTGTTGGGTATGGTGAACAACATAGCTCTAGAGTTTTACAAGTGTTGTAAATTTTAAATATGGCTTGCGAGCCATGACTTTCTCTAAATATTCTTGATGTACATTCTCTTCTCATCTCACTCCCCTCGTATGTGAAATGAGGTTTCTCCTATGTATTTCTCTTTTCTTATTTAGAGAAGTCCTCCCATTCGCTTAAGAGGATTTTAGGTTAGGTGAGCCATGTTGTGTCGCATTTTTTTTAATTATGTTTTGATTTAATCACTGCATGATTAGTTTAGAGATTATATGAGATACAATCGCGATTGCATTCATATAAGTAGAATTAATAGGATTAATTAGATCATATCAAATATACCCTCTAAATAAAATCTTAAGTCATAATGCCATCAATAAATGAATACTTGTCAAAACCTAGATCGCCCATTTGTATATTCCACCAAAGTGGATGCACTTGAGTTATCTTGGTGAGACAAGAGTAAGTAATGGTGATACTCAACATTCATTATTGTCTTGACTTAATTGAGATTATCAAAACGGTTTTGGATTTCAAGGCATTAGACGGGATTAAACATGCCGGGTCATATGATGATCGAATCCCATAAAGATCTAAGAGTTACATGTGATGTAATTGGCAAAGAGGTTTCCTACCTAAACAACTTGATTTTAAGCGTCCTGCCAAAGAGGACTTAAATTTAAGCCAAATATGGATCTTAGCTCACTAATTATAATGAGGGTTCTTAATTTAGTGGGAGATTACTAATTAACTTTGCATATCTTTTAATTGTAGAATCATATCGACTAGTAACACTGCTACACTATCACTGCGATCATCCCTTGAGAAGGACAAACTAAATGGGACAAACTTTCTTGACTGGTTTAGAAACTTGCGAATTGTTCTCAAGCAGGAAAGAAAGGCTTATGTCCTAGATCAACCCATTCCTGATGAGCCTGCAGCTGATGCTCCAAGAGCTCAGAAAGATGCTTACATGAAGCATCAGAAATGACTCTGTGGATGTAGGATGCTTGATGCTTGCCACTATGGTTCCAGAGCTCCAAACAGATCTGGAGCATATGGAGGCTCTTGAGATGATTGTTCTATTAGTTCACTATGTGTTTTGATGATAACTGACAATTGTAAACACAAGTTGAAGTTTGTCTTTGGTAAGTTGAAAAACTTACTGTCAAAGGCAAACTCGAGTATTGGTCTCAATACTCGAGTATTGACTTGACAGAGAGTAGCTCAATTTTATTAAACAAAGCAATACTCAAGTTTCCATTGGAAACTCAAGTATTGAACTTACAGAGAGCACTCCAAGTTTTTCACCCTGAGCCAAACTCGAGTATGGGTTTGCATACTCGAGTATGCATCATACAGAGACTCTTTGAATATTTCCTAAAGTTTTCAAAACTCAAGTATCTATTTGAAAACTCAAGTATTGGTCATACAGAGAGTCACCAAAGTTTTCAACTTGAGTAAACTCGAGTATGGGTCTGGATACTCGAGTATCCGATCGACAGAAAGTTTTCAAGTTTTACACATGTTTGGAAAACTCAAGTATCCATTTGAAAACTCAAGTATTGACTTGGCATAAATTTCTCAAAGTTTTCAAAATCTCTGAATACTCGAGTATGGGTTTGGAAACTTGAGTATCGGGCATACAGAGAGCTTTGCTCTCTTTTCAATGATTTGGAAACTCAAGTATTGAAATAGAAACTCTAGTATTGAGGTTTTGGACTTAAACTTATTTTCATATCAAAAGTCCAAAACTCAAGTTTGGGTTTGGAAACTCGAGTTTTGTTCCTATTCAAATATATGGTCCAAAGCTCAAATCACGACGTTCCTCTTTGGAAGAAGAATACTCGAGTATCATCATGGATACTCAAGTATTGATATTAGTGCACAGTGACAAACTCGAGTATTGACGAACATACTCAAGTATGAGTCGCTGAGTTTGAAAATCAAATTTGACGAATTTGTGAAATCTTCTTCTTCGATCTTAATACTTCTCCTCTACATTCACTACTATTCTTAACTATGTTTAATCAGTTTGTTAGTGAGTTAAAGATGGTTTAGAGGACATTAAATGAAGATTTGAACAAAAGCAAAAAGCAATGTCAGAACATTAAATGCAAAGTCTAGAAGCTTGCATCCTTTTGTACCATCATGCTTACACAATGCAAAGGGATTAATGTCTGCTTTCCCTAAGCAGTAGCTGCTCTTCCAACGAATCTATTACAAGGAAATTCAACATTAATCCTCTGAACAAAAGGAATTAACTGAAGAGTAGAGAGAGAAGACACCAAAGTGCCTCCAACAGCTAGATTAGTGCACCAACGGTTATAATGGAGTTAGCAACGGTTATTTAATGCTCTCTTAGTATAAATAGAGCAGCATTCAATTCTTCTCAACAACACATCTGCTGAAAAAGAATTGCATTCAAGTTTGCCAACTACTCTTTCAGTTTTCAGTTGTAAAGTATCTTTTGATACATTGAGCTTCAATGTTTATCATTATCTACTCTTAGAGAGAGTTCACTGATTGTAAATCATTTTCATTGTTAGAATCTCAAGTCAGGGGACTTGGAGATTGGGATATTGATTGCAACTTGTAAAGGGGAGTAAGTTCTAGTGAGAGAATTACTCTCTAGTTACAGAGTGTGTAATCAATTGAGATAGTAAAAATCCTAGAGAGTCTGAGGACTGGACGTAGGTCAAGAGGTTGGACCAAACCAGTATAAATTCCTTGTGTCTTGCTCTTCTTCCCTATACTCTGGTTAGCTCTGTTTTAGTGTTCAAAAACAGAGCAATTTCAAAAGAATTTTAAAATCCTTAATTCACCCCCTCTTGGTGATTAAGCTCCACTTTCATTTGGTATCAGAGCAAGGTCTTCTCTGAAAAGATTAACATCTTAAGAAGGATCACTATGGAGAATATTCTACCTGATGGAGCTTCGATCAACCGACCACCAGGATTCAGTGGAGAGCATTACTCCTTTTGGAAAGCCAAATTCAGAGTCTTTGTCATGGCTTCTGAATATGACCTATGAAGAGTATTTGAGTCTGGAGACTACAATCCAACGGTTGTAGAAAATGGCGCCAGAGATCCAAAGCCTGAAGTAGCTTACGATGAGAATGATAGGAGAAATATCACACTCAACAATAAAGCTATTCTCATGTTGCAAAGTGCCTTGAGTCAACAAGAGTATTTTCGTGTTTGCACACTGCCAAATGTAAAGGCCATGTGGGATGCTTTGGAGGTAGCTCATGATTGAACTACTCGAGTAAAGTAGAACAGAATCAACACTCTCATAACAGAATATGATCTTCTTCGTATGAAGCCTGATGAATCTATCAACGAATTTCGATTATGATTCACCCATCTGATCAACCAGCTTGCTGCATTGGGCAAAGAATATGAGCAACTTGCCCAAGTGAGGAAAATTCTCAATATCCTCAACAAGGATTGGGAAGCTAAAGTCACCGCGATTGAAGAAACTCGTGGTGAATCAATGTCATCCGTTGCAGCCCTCTTTGGTAGCCTTTCTGAATATGAATCCAAGCTCAAGTTCAAAAATGGACTTGATGAATCAACTAGCAAGTTCAAAGGCGTTGCTCTTAAAGCTATCAAAGAAGCAAACAAGGCGGTTGATGAAGAAGAAGAAGACGAAGAAAGAGAGTTGGGAATGATTGTTCGAAGATTCAAAAGATTCTACGAGAAAGGATCAAGGATACAAAAAGTTTCACAAATGTAGCTCCAACACTGAGGCAAATAAGCCAATCATCTGCTACGAATGTGAAAAGCCTGGTCACATCAGATCAGAATGCCCCCAGCTGAAGGACAAAGACAGAGATAAGAAGAAATTCAACAAGTTCAAGAAGAACGCCTATGTCTCGGCAATATGGGGAGATAGCTCATCCGATGAAGATGAAGTTGCGAGAGGAGGACAAAGCTAACATATGCCTCGTAGCTCAAGAAAAAGAGCACTCTAAAAATAGTGATGAGGTATATGATTCACAACCGACTTATGATGAGTTAATTGCTGAATATGACCTTGTAAAATCTGAATTTGAAAAGCTTGCTGAAAAATATTTTGCTTTGAAAAAGAAAAATATAACTCTTGAACTGCAAGTAGAAAAGTTTTCCTGTCTTGAAAATACTGTTTGTGAAGATTGTTCTGATCTAAAGAAAAAGAATGTGCATCTCACAAAGGCACTTGAGAAATTTACTAGAGGTAGTGAAATGCTCAATGTCATTTTGAAACAAAGAAAGATTTACAAATGACAGATCGGGGATCGGTTACAAAACCAAATTTTGACGAAAGAAAGGCAAAAAGAAATTTGGAGAAAATTCTTGTATGAACTTTTTTAGAAAATCTGTTCATTCTTCAAATCCTTTTGCTCATTGCAATAATTGCAATCGTAAAGGTCATACTACTTCTTCTTGTTTTCATAAAAAGGAAAGAAAGAGTAACCCTATAGGAAATTATCAATGGGTGCCAAAGGTATCTTACAAGATTCCTAAGACACAGACTAACCCCAAATGACCCAAGAAAAGATGGGTACCTAGGACCTGATCTACTTTGTTTTGTAGGTCTGTCTAAGAGCATCAAATCCCAACAAGTGGTATATTGATAGAGGATGCTCCAGACATATGACGGGTGATCAATCCAAATTTCTTTCAATCAAGCCCAAGGATGGTGGCTAGCTAACCTTTGGTGGAAACCAATCTGGAAAGATTGCTGGCATTGGTGAAATCATAAACAATGATGGGAGAACTCAACTACTTCCTTGGTCTGCAAATCAATGCAATAGAGCTGATACTCCATTGAGCTCAACCACTGCCTTGGATGCTGATAAAGAGGGCAAAGTCTTCAATATCGCAAGATATAGAGGAATGATTGGATCATTGCTCTACTTCACGGCAAGTCGTCCTGACATCCAATTCAGTGTGGGGATGTGTGCAAGGTCAATCTGAACACTTGGTGGCATATTCAGATTCAAACCATGCAGGGTATAAGATAGATAGAAAGAGCACAAGTGGCCAATGCGAATTTCTTGGTTACTCACTTGTCTCCTGGTTCAGCAAGAAGCAAACCAACGTGACTGTATCCTCTACTGAAGCTGAATATATAGCTGCATCAAGCTGTTGTGCTCAAGTCCTTTGGCTCAAGCAACAACTATCTGACTTGGGAATCAACCTGGAGGATATCACAATATTGTGTAACAACACAAGCACAATAAGCTTGGCCAAGAATCCAATGCAACATACTCGGACCAAGCATATTGATGTGAGACATCATTTCATAAGGGATCATGTTCAGAAGAAGGATGTCAAAGTCATGTTCATCCAAACTCATCTTCAACTTGCTGACATCTTCACAAAACCATTTACCAAAGAACAATTTAATTTCATAAGGAGAGAATTGGGAATGGTAAATCCCAATGAGTTGTAAGTATCTCTCTCTCTCTCTCTCTTAATGTTAGTTATGTTTTTGATGATTGTTGGAAACTAATTTAAGCATCAGAGTATCTAGTTATGTTTTATGCAGGATGCTTGATATACTGGTGTTTGCTGTTGAAAGAAGCAAACTCGAGTATTGGAAACAATACTCGAGTATGTTGGGGTCAGAGAGCAATCTAGATTTTTGGAGAAGATGCATACTCGAGTATGTAAGTTGGATACTCGAGTTTCCATCGTACGAGAACAACCATGTTTTGAAGAATGGTGAATACTCGAGTTTAATAAGTGAATACTCGAGTATTGTCACAGAAGTTCAAAGGTTCACCTTACATCTTTGAGTCCAGGTTAGTAACCATTCATCAAAACTCGAGTATTGTAATGAATACTCAAGTATGGTTGCATCTATATATATGGGTCACTAGTCATGTTCTTCAAAACTCACCTCAAAACTCAAGTTTTGGCTTAGTCGTTCTCTCTTCCCTCTCTAATTCTCTCGACTCTCGACCAAACCCTTCAGAAATGGCTTCTAGATCAAACCCTCAGGAGATTCACGACACAAGCTCTAACCAAGAAGGGTCAAAATCATGGTCTCCTCCTCCTCCTCCTCCTCCTCAATGACCAAGAATGAAAAGCGTTCCCAAACGCTTCCACTATGGCGTGGATCGTTCAATAAGGGGAGTGAGCAAGAATATCCCTGATTCTTCGACCCAATCGAAGGGAGCGTATGAACAATCTCATTCTCCTAACCTTAAGTCAAAGGAGGTTTCATTCAAGGAACCAACTGTGTCTCCTTCGAAGAAGAGAAAGGACCCTGAACCAATCAAGGGAAAGGGAAAGAAGAAGTAGGCTGAGCCTTCCAAGCCTGCTAGGAAGAAGAGGGCTACTGCAACTAAGTCGCACACCTCTGAGCAAGGCCAAGCTTCTTCCAGAGCTACTTCTTCTACACACACTCAACCAGAGAAGGCACCTCCTGTTATGGCCAATGCTGTGGAAGACATCTACCGCAATCGTACCCCTCCTCAAGGTTTTACCATTGCTTCTTCAGCTCTTACTTCTGAACAGAATGCTAAGTTTAAAGAGATATACATGAAGAAAGAATTTTGTCCAGTTTTTGTAGTCGATTTAGTTCAGCTTCAACAGGATTGTAATGTCAATCTATTCCCTTGGCTTGAACCTTATGACACTTTCATATCCATTTATGCTCCTTATACTCCCAACCTAGTTAGGCTATTTTACTTCAATATGGAATCTGACAATATCCTAAATTCGGATGGTGAGTTGGTTGAGGAACGCGTGACTACTAATGTCAAAGGTGTCAAATTCACCTTGTCTGCTTCAATTCTTAATACCATCTTAAAAATTGACATCCCTCCTCCTGTTTCCTCACCAAACTACAGTAACCAAGAATTTTCACCACACTTAGACCAAATGAGCCTTTTCCTGAAAATCAACAGCAGTTGCTGTCTTTCAAACTAGGGTCAATGTCTCCTATAAACCGAGTTCTCTCGGTATATCTATTCCGGAACTTCATCCGAAGGAGGGAGCTTCACACATTTTTCCCGAAAAGATTATCCCCTCTTTCACTTCCTTTGTGAAAAAGAATCCTATAAACCTTGGCCACTGGATTTTCCAGGAGATGATAAGGTTCAAATTTCCACCCAGAAGGCCTTCCCACATACCATTTCCATCTCTGATTTCGGTTATCCTCTTTTACCACAAGATATGGTATGTTGGTTTCGCTGAGTCTTTGAAGAATCCTCCATTCTTTGGCAAGGCTCAACTCAATCTCATGAGGATTAACTTTGAAGCTAAAGACTCTGGCCAATCTCGGGCTCCTTCAAGATCTCAAGCAAGAGCTTTTCAGGCAAGAGCACAAGAGGCTCAATCTACTCCACCTTCTCACTCATCTCTACCTTCTGATTTTGATGCTCGAGTGAAAAGCATTGTGGATGCTGCAATAGCTGCTATGTCAATAAGAATTGAGTTTGAAGTTGGAAAGCCAGTGCATGAGGTCACCAGAGGTAACCATGAGATGGTTGATGCTCAGGATGCCATGAAAGAGTAAATTGAAGGTGTCACTAGTCAGAATGAGACTCTCAAAGAAAAGGTTGATGATCTCACCGGACATATGATGGATCATGATGCTAAGCTCACTACCTTAATGGTGTCCAATGTGAGCCTGAGTGATAAGCTAGACAAGATCTTGAAGCATCTTAGCTCCTCTTCTGATGTTGGTCCCTCTCGCAGTCTTGGCTTTGTGAAAACTTGGTTCGAACCGTCCTCCTCATCACCTTCATTTACCTTCACTAGCCCTCAGGTTCCTACCTCATCACCTGAACCTGTAGGAATTCTTGCAACGCAGCGGATTACAATTTTAAGAATCCCGTCCCGAGGATCACTCAGATGCGTTTAAATCAAGACTAAGGAATCCGAAATTACCTTTGGTGAATCCGTTCGCGTCTCGTTTCCTTTGAACTGGCGGGCTACCTCCTCAATCAATAGAAGATGACTCGTTGAATCGGCTTCCTCTCTTTGGTATCCACACGAACAATTTCCGAACACGGCTACGGCGTGTGCTAGCGCTTCTTCTCGTGTCTCTCTAGGTTCTTCACCACCGGATGAGTTTATCTCTCGTTTTTTTCCTTTGGCTTATGCACACCCAACCATCATCAGCCTCTTAAGCTTCTGTCCGTTTTTTTGTGCATCAATACGTATTAATGCGTATTAATACATATTAATATACAATTAATCTGTATTAATATGTATTAATGTACAATTAATCTGCATTAATGTACAATCAATACGCATTAAGTTTGAATTTCGAATTTCAAAAACTGCTTTTTGAAATCTGAATTTCGAATTCTTGAATTAAAAAATATTAATTAAATCTATCTGATAGATCTAATCTAATGTATTTATTTAATGCAAACTAAAAGCCTTCTGATTTAATTTATCTCTATAAATCAAATCCGAGAAATAATATCCATCTATTTAATTAATTATGAGATACCATATCTCAATTTAATCTAAATGAGATATCGATATTCTTATTCGAATATTAAACGAGATACATTATCTCTATTTGTTTTAGATATTTAATTTATCAAATAAATTAAATACAAAACAAACATTATATATATAATAATATTATAATCTCCATTAATAATATTAATATATATATATATATTAATTTCGAATTTTAATAAATATATATAAATATATATTTATCCTAGATTAAATTTAGTATTCATTAATTCCGCATTAATCGAGATTCAATGAACCCGGACACAAATGCTCGTGTTGGGTTATTCTTGTGTGCGACCTGCAGCCCATATGAGATTGGTAGTTGGCCAAAACCGTATCACTCACAAGTCGCAAAGCGCCTCTAGCAAGACATTGCGACTACCCAACTCACATGGGGATCGATATCACGATACAATCTTATCATACAACCATGTCACGTCCCTTTTGTCACGCGATAATCGGTCAAGGATGAAGCATGGACAATGTCAACTTCCTATTCTTGTCCATTACTTTCGATTCTCGAGTAGTCTAATAAGTGAAATGGAAACTCCTTTCCAACATAGTATGGCCATACATTTCTTAGACTCACTCATCGAGGGGCTTATCTCTCTACAAATGTGAGGGACAAATTCCATCTTGACCATTCACATTCCTCCGCATGAAAACCACTGATCCCGATCTCGGCCTTTATCATCACCCTATCAAAGGTGACTTTTGACTAGGTCAAAGATTAATGATTCATCATGTAGGAATCCATGATGATCTCGGTCATAGGGCGTTGTGACGCGGTTATATATGAGACAAGCTAATGACTAGATCCATGCAAACTTTCTCATAGTGGGTCGGTCCAAAGACCTTGTACTCTTACAAGTGCCCATGACTCGATTGTATCTCCATATCTCATCAAAGTCATACGGTCTTAACTCATCTTCGCTCCCGCGTAGATGACCGACCAGGGACATTTAGGATAATCTATAAGATATATCCAAGAATGCAGTTATCAATACAAACATGCAAACGAAAATGATAACAAAAAGGAGAATACTATAAATATCCTAAACGTTCATTGTACAATGACTTGCCCCTAGGGCATAATTTCCAACAGAACCATCCACTCCCATTTTCTCGTCTCATATGCCTGCTTCCACTCCTACCACTGAAATGCTAGCCTCTCCATCTCCAATTACCCCATCCACTGAGGTCCTTCATCTCTCTCACACTCCCACTACTGAAGTTCTACCATAATCACCTCCTCCTACTCCTCTCTTTGACCCCACTATCTCAGCTCCATCCTCTTTTGAAGATGACAAAAGGGGAGAGAAAGGCAATTGAGTTTTGAGAAGAGTTTAGGGGAAAATGTTAGGATTTTGATTTTGCATTCTCTGTAATGTGTTCCCTTCAGAATGTTTCCTTCTGATTTAGCATTAATGTAGCTTTGCACTTTAATGAATGATGAATGAATAGCATTTTGTGGCTTCTGTTGCTTATCTCTGATATATTAAAATGTTGTGATTTCTCTAATGTGCAAAACCAATTTTTGAAATGCCCAAGTATTCTAAAATGCTGCTTCTGCCAAAAGTCTTGAAGGTTAAAACACTGTCATTTGAGTTCAAAATGAAAATTCTCTCAAACTCTTGAAATCTTGGTTTACAAGTGTTGTCATCATCAAAAAGGGGGAAAATGTTAGTTCTCTATGTGTTTTGATGATAACTGACAATTGTAAACACAAGTTGAAGTTTGTCTTTGGTAAGTTGAAAAACTTACTGTCACAGGAAAACTTGAGTATTGGTCTCAATACTCGAGTATTGACTTGACAAAGAGTAGCTCAATTTTATTAAACAAAGCAATACTCAAGTTTCCATAGAAACTCAAGTATTGAACTTACGAGAGAGCACTCCAAGTTTTTCACCCCGAGCCAAACTCGAGTATGGGTTTGCATACTCGAGTATGCATCATACAGAGACTCTTTGAATATTTCCTAAAGTTTTCAAAACTCAAGTATCTATTTGAAAACTCAAGTATTGGTCATACAGAGAGTCACCAAAGTTTTCAACTTGAGAAAACTCGAGTATGGGTCTGGATACTCGAGTATCCGATCGACAGAAAGTTTTCAAGTTTTAACATGTTTTGAAAACTCAAGTATCCATTTGAAAACTCAAGTATTGACTTGACATAAATTTCTCAAAGTTTTCAAAATCTCTGAATACTCGAGTATGGGTTTGGAAACTCGAGTATCGGGCATACTGAGAGAGCTTTGCTCTCTTTTCAATGATTTGGAAACTCAAGTATTGAAATAGAAACTCTAGTATTGAGGTTTTGGACTTAAACTTATTTTCATATCAAAAGTCCAAAACTCGAGTTTGGGTTTGGAAACTCGATTTTTGTTCCTATTCAAAGATATGGTCCAAAGCTCAAATCACGACGTTCCTCTCTGGAAGAAGAATACTCGAGTATGATCATGGATACTCAAGTATTGATATTAGTGCATAGTGACAAACTCGAGTATTGCCGAACATACTCAAGTATGAGTCGCTGAGTTTGAAAATCAAATCTGACAAATTTGTGAAATCTTCTTCTTTGATCTTAATACTTCTCCTCTACATTCACTACTATTCTTAACTAAGTTTAATCAGTTTGTTAGTGAGTTAAAGATGGTTTAGAGGACATTAAATGAAGATTTGAATAAAAGCAAAACGCAATGTCGGAACATTAAATGCAAAGTCCAGAAGCTTGCATCCTTTTGTACCATCATTCTTTACACAATGCAAAGGGATTAATGTCTGCTTTCCCTAAGCAGTAGCTACTCTTCCAACGGATCTATTACAAGGAAAGTCAACACTAATCCTCTAAACAAAAGGAATTAACTGAAGAGTAGAGAGAGAAGACACCAAAGTGCCTCCAAGAGCTAGATTAGTGCACCAACGGTTATAATGGAGTTAGCAACGGTTATTTAATGCTCTCTTAGTATAAATAGAGCAGAATTAAATTCTTCTCAACAACACATCTGCTGAAAAAGAATTGCATTCAAGTTTGCTAACTACTCTTTCAGTTTTCAGTTGTAAAGTATCTTTTGATACATTGAGCTTCAATGTTTATCATTATCTACTCTTAGAGAGAGTTCACTGATTGTAAATCATTTTCATTGTTAGAATCTCAAGTCAGGGGACTTGGAGATTGGGATATTGATTGCAACTTGTAAGGGGGAGTAAGTTCTAGTGAGAGAATTACTCTTGAGTTACAGAGTGTGTAATCAATTGAGATAGTGAAAATCCTAGAGAGTCTGGGGACTGGACGTAGGGCAAGAGGTTGGACGAACTAGTATAAATTCCTTGTGTCTTTCTCTTCTTCCCTATACGCTGGTTAGCTTTGTTTTAGTGTTAAAAAACAGAGCAATTTCAAAAGAATTTTAAAATCCCCAATTCATCCCCCTCTTGGTGATTATGCTCCACTTTCATATTCATCTCATGGAAATGTTCTAGCAACAGGCAAGGCAAGAGAGGTATGAGACCACAAAGGCCTTACATTCCTGCAAGATGGCTGAAGGTGCATCAGTTAGTCCTCATGTTTTGAAGATGAAAGGCTACATTGATCACCTTGAGAGGCTTGGATTTCCTATGAGCCAGGAGTTAGCTATAGATATGATCTTGAACTCACTCCCGGATAGTTATGACCAGTTTGTCATGAACTATAAAATGAAAAACATGGAGAAATCAATTTCTGAATTGTATGGGATGCTCAAAACAGCTGAGCAGAGCATTAAGAAGAGGCCCAACACTGTTTTGATGGTTCAGAAAGGAAAGGGTATGAAAAAGAAAGGCAAGGGCAAAAGATGGGGTAAAAGCTCAGCTGGTAAGACCAATGAGTCAAACAGACCCGAATCTAAGCCTGCAGTCAAGAAGGCAAAGCCTCCGTAGGATGGGGTCTGCTACTTCTGCAATGAACTTGGTCATTGGAAGAGGAGTTGCAAACTCTATCAAGAAGATCTGAAAAAGAACAAGAAGGATAGCAAGGCTATCTCTTCAGGTATCTATGTCATAGATATTCATTTTTCTACTTCCTCTACATGGGTATTAGATATTTCATGTGGATCTCACATTTGTATAAATGTGCAAGGTCTCAAGGACAGTAGAAAATTGAAGAAGGGCGAAGTTGACCTACGAGTTGGAAACCGAGCAAGAGTTGCTGCTTTAGCCGTAGGTACTTATGAATTAGTTCTGCCCAGTGGGCTTTTGTTAATTTTGAACAATTGCTTTTATGTTCCTGCTTTGAGTAGTAACATTATTTCTCTTTCTTATTTGGATAAGGAAGGTTATACTTCCATTACTTGGAACCGTAAATGTTCAATTTATCATAATGATGTTTTTTATGCTCATGGTGATTTGCTTGCTGGTCATTATGTACTTAATTTAGAACATCCTAATAATGGACGAATCTATGACTTAACTACTAAAAGGTTCAAGTCAAATGATTTGAATCCGACCTACCTATGACATTGTCATCTAGGCCACATAAATGAGAAACACATTTCGAAACTCCATCAAGATGAATTTCTTAACTCATTTGATTTTGAATCATTTGATACATGTGAGTCTTGCTTATTGGGAAAGATGACAAAGACACCTTTTACTGGGCAAAGTGAGAGGGCCACTAATTTATTGGGCCTCATACATACTAATGTGTGTGGACCAATAAATACATTTGCCAGAGGAGATCATTTGTACTTCATTACATTTATAGACGATTTTAGTAGATATGCGTATATCTATCTAATGAAACATAAGTCTGAATCTTTTGAAATGTTCAAAATATTCCAAAATGAAGTGCAAAACCAACTTGGAAAAACAATTAAGGCACTTCGATCTGATCAGGGTGGTGAATATTTGAGCCAAGAGTTCATTGACCATCTTAGGAGTTGTTAGATGATGTCACAACTTACTCCTCCAGGAACGCCTCAATGGTATGGTATTTCTGAACGGAGGAATCGGACTCTATTAGATATGGTTCGATCTATGATGAGTCAAACAGATCTTCCACCTTCTTTTTGGGGTCATGCCCTAGAAACAGCTGCATTCACACTAAATTGTGTTTCGTCAAAGGCAGTTGAAAAGACACCATATAAGATATAGACTGGGAAGAAACCCAGTTTGTCCTTTCTTAAAATTTGGGGATGTGAGGTTTACGTTAAACAGCAAGCCTCTAATAAATTATCATCCAGATCCTCAAAATGCCTTTTCATGGGATATTCTAAGGAAACTAAAGGATACTATGTCTACAATCCTACCGATCACAAAGTGTTTGTTATCCGGAATGGTATCTTTCTAGAGAAAGAATTTATCTCTAAAAGAACTAGTGGGAGTAAGGTGTACCTCGAAGAAGTTTGAGAGCCACAAGACGAAATAGAACCACATATGGAAAACGGAGAAGACTCACAACAAGTTGTTGAGCCTACTCAAGTAACACAAGGCCCACGAAGGTCCGCTAGAACACGGCTACAGCCTCAGAGATATGGATTTATGATTACTGGAAGTCGTGATGTTTTGTTCATTGAGCAGAACGAGCCAACTACCTATCGAGAGACCGTGGTGGGACTGAACTCAGAAAGATGGCTTAATGCCATGAAGTCTGAAATGCAATCCATGTACGACAATAAGGTATGGACCTTAATCGATCTACCTGAAGGTGTAAAAATCGTTGGGTGCAAGTGGGTTTTCAAAGAGAAAACTGACATGGATGGCAAAGTAAATATCTTCAAGGCACAACTAGTTGCAAAAGGATTCACTTAAACTCATGGTGTGGACTATGATGAAACCTTTTCCCCAGTTGCAATGGCCAAATCAATCGGAATCCTTCTTGCCATTGCATCATATTATGACTATGAAATATGGCAGATGGACGTCAAAACGGCCTTCCTTAATGGAAAGCTCCTTGAGGATGTGTACATGACACAACCTGAGGGTTTTGTTCGTCCAGAGGACTCTGGTAAAGTTTGTAAGCTTCAAAGATCTATTTATGGATTGAAGCAAGCATCTCGGAGCTGGAATCATCGTTTTGATTAAGTTGTCAAAGAGTTTGGATTCATTCAAAACATAGATGAACCTTGTGTTTACAAGAAGGTTAGTGGGAGCACAGTTGTATTTCTAGTTCTTTATGTCGATGACATCTTACTCATTGGGAATGACATTCCTACCTTTCAGAGTGTCAAGTCTTTGTTAGGAAAGTCTTTCTCAATGAAAGATTTAGGCGAAACCACTTACATCCTAGGGATTAGGATCTATAGAGATAGATCCAAGAGGCTCATAGGCCTAAGTTAGAGCACATACATAGACAAGATACTGCATAGATTCAGTATGCAGGATTCTAAAAGGGGTTACATACCCATATCTCATGGCATTCATCTTAGTAAGGATTTGTGTCCTAGTACACAGGATCAAAGAGACCACATGAGTAAGATTCCATATGCCTCCGCTATTGGATCTATCATGTATGCCATGTTATGTACTTGACCGGATGTGTCATTTGCCTTGAGTATGCCCAGTAGATATCAAAAGATCCCTAGGTGAGGGTCATCGACCTTGTCAAAGAATATCCTTAAGTACTTAAGAAAGACTAAGGACTTATTCTTGGTATATGGTGGCTTGGAGGATGAGCTCTGTGTGACTGGTTACACATATGCGAGTTTCCAAACTGACCAAGATGATCTAAGATCGCAATTAGGATATGTATTCCTATTGAATGGTGGTGCGGTAAGCTTGAAGTGCTTTAAACATAGCACTGTAGCTGATTCTGCAATAGAAACTGAGTATATAGCAGCATCAGATGCAACTAAGGAGGCCTTTTGGTTTAGAAAGTTCATTAATGAACTAAGGTAGTGGTCAAGAACAGGAAGTTGACATTATCCATGCCTCATCCTTGACCAAATTATCGCGTGACAAAAAGGAACGTGACATGGTTATACGATAGGTTGTATCGTATCATCGATCCCCATATGAATTGGGTAGTTGCAATGTCTTGCTAGAGGCCACTTGCGACTTGTGGGCTGGTACAGTATTGGCCCACTGCTAATCGCATGTGGGCCTGCAGGGTCACACACAAGACTAGCCCAACACGAGCAAAAGTGTCCAGATTCATTTAATCTTAGATATGTCTGAGATTTAACGAATATTGTATTTAATCTAGGATGAATATATATATATATATATTATTAAATTCAAAATTTATAATGATATTATTTATAGATAATAATATTATTATATATAGTATTTAATTTATTTGATAAATTAAATAACTATAATAAATTGAGATATTGTATCTCGATTTAATTAAATTAAGATATAGTATCTCATATTTAATTAAATAAAAGATATAATATCTCGATTTAATTTATAAAGATAAATTAAATCAGAGGCTTATAATTCGGATTAAATAAATATATTAGATTATATCTATTTGATATATTTAATTAATATATTATTTTAATTCAAATTCGAATTTCAAGATTAATTGGATTAATTTTGAATATTTTAATATGGCTTATTAGGGTTTTAGAAACCCTATAAAAGATATTGATCTAGTCGTATTAAGTAGACGGATGAATTAGAAAAGCCGCGAGAAACCCTAGAGAGAAAAGAGAGAGACGCGAAAATATTGAAGGCGCTAGCACGCTGTTGTTGGTGTTGGAAGCTATTTTTGTGGATACCGGTAGAGGGAGCAGATTCAAGAAATCAGCTCCTGTTTGATCAAACGAGATGGCACCACATCTAAGACGTACGATGTTCGAGACGCACGACGTTCGGGACGCACACGAGAACGAAATGCTTACGAGTTTGCATAGGTATGGTTTCTAACGAACCTTGATCTAAATGCGGTTGATGGATCCTCGGATGGGATTCAGAATTTTTTTAATTCCGCTGCGTGTATGGATCCCAACAGTTAAGGAGTCAGATGATGAAGAAGAAGAAGATGAAGATGGAGAGCTAGGTATGATGGTCCGGAGATTCAGGAGATTCTACAAGAAGGACCAAAGATACAAGTGAAGATGGAATATCACCTAGAGGGGGGTGAATAGGTGATCCAAAAAAAATCATAAACTGAAGAGAAACAAGTAAGACAAAGAGTGAGAAGAGAAAATGAACACAAGGCAATTATACTGGTTCGGTCTAATACTTCGACCTACATCCAGTCCCCAAGCACACCTTGGGATTTCCACTAATCTTTCAAAAACAATTACACACTCTGTAAACGAAGGATCATCCTCTCACTCTTGGACTCACTCCCCCTTACAAGTTGTAATTGATACACCCACTCTTCTTAAGGTTCCACAACCTTAAGATCTTGACTAACAAAAGAATTAAATGGTGTTTGAGAACTCCTCACTCACTAAGTAGATAAGTGTTAATCACTGAAGTACAATAGAATATCCGAAGATATTAATGAAACAGTTGAAACAGCAAATTGCAATAAGTTCAAATTGAATGCACAAATGCGTTTGATAGTTGAGAACTCAAAGCTTCGGGAATTTATAGATGAGTTCATTTATGTCCGTTGAGAAACTTGAAGAAATATCCTTTGAGACTCTAATATGTCCGTTAAAGATGAATTACGGAAGTCCGAATAATCATGTCGTAATATTATTTTATTCTTTTGTTCCTGCATTTATGAATGTTGGAAGCACAGCAAAGAGAATGAAATAATCATCATCAAAAATGTCTTTCGATGCTCAGAGGTATGTTTGTCATAGAGGGTCTTGATCAGGTAAGCTGCATTAAATGCTCTAATAAGTGGTTTTGCTTTATTCAAAATCTGAGTTAATGCTTGTTCTGATCATCTGAAACTCACTTAGCAAACTGGTTAAATGAGATTAAGAACATTGATGATAGATGATATGAAGAGTAAAGAAGATTATTCAGGAAATTACAAATCATAGATAAGAATTAAAATAAAAACATAGACGAACTTGGCTCGAGTAGCCATTTACTCAGGCTCGAGTCGAGGCATCGCAGAAGACAAGAAGATCATTTGAAAAAGGTACTTGACTCGAGGCAGCAAACACCTTGGCTCAAGTCCAGCCATAAACTCGAGGCAGCAATGTTCCAAGCTTGAGTTGATCTTAGAAGAGTGATTAAAAACAATGAAGAGCTTAGACTCGAGGCAAATTATGAGGCTCGAGTCATGATTAAGTTTCGAATGTAACAATCAAGACTTTGGCTAGAGTTAATGTATAGTGACTCGAGGCAAGCAACTGAAGTTTTAGAACATTATTTTCAATTTCAAGTCTTTGGCTCGAGTTGCTAAAAGACCTGACTCGAGTTAAGTCATAAACTCGAGGCAATCCTTTCGTAGGCTCGAGTCAATTGAATCTTTTCTTAGGAAAATGGTTTGAAATCAAAAACTCATTGGCTCGAGTCACTGATTATGCTGGCTCGAGTCTGTATCTAGACTCGAGGCTGTCTTTCATCAGGCTCGAGTCGACACACTATTTTGGCGACAGATTTTTAAGTGTTTGCCTCGAGTCTGTAACATTGGCTTGAGCCAATGTGACAACAAAATGATTTTTCTGACAAAATGTGATTTTGACTGTGTTAAAGTTACTTTGCTTAACTTTCTTGAACATATATTCTTTTCAACCTTAATCATCATGAAAACACTAATAGAGAACTAACAACAATAAATTTCACAAAGGTAGCTCCAGCACTGAGCCGAAGAAGCCAATCATTTGCTACGAATGTGAAAAGCCTGGCCACATTAAATCAGAATGCCCCCAGCTGAAGAACAAGGACAAGGAAAAGAAGAAGTTCAATAAATACAAGAAGAAAGCCTATGTCTCAGCAATATGGGGAGATAGCTCATCTGATGAAGATGAGGAAGATAAAGTCAATATCTGTGTAGTTGCTAAAAAAGAAGAGCAACTTAAGAACAATGATGAGGTATACGACTCACAACCTTCTTATGATGAATTATTCGCTGAGTACAATGTTGTACAATCAGAATTTGAAAAACTTGCTAAAAAATATATTTCTTTGAAAAAGAGGAATGTGACTCTTGAACTGCAAGTTAAAAATCTTTCTTGTGAAAACACTGGTTGTGAAGGTTGCATTGATTTAACAAAAAAGAATGTGCATCTCACATAGGCACTTGAGAAATTCACTAAAGGTAGTGAAATGCTCAATGTTATTTTGAAACAACAAAGATTTACGAACGACAAATCAGGAATCAGCTATAAACCTAATTTTGATAAAAAGAAAGTTAAAAAGAAATTTGGAGAAAAATATTATATGAACTATTTTAGAAAATCTGTTCATTCTTCAAATCCTTTTGCTCATTGCAACTATTGCAATCGTAAAGGTCATACTACTTCTTCATGTTTTCATAAAAAGGAAAGAAAGAGTAAACCTATAGGAAATTATCAATGGGTGCCTAAGGGATCCTACAAGGTTCCTAAGACACAAACTAACCCCAAAGGACCCAAGAAAAGATGGGTACCTAAAACTTGACTTTTTATGTTTTGCAGGTTTGTCTAAGAGCATTGAAATCCAATAAATGGTACATTGATAGTGGATGGTCTAGACATATGACGGGAGACCAATACAAATTTGCTTCAATCAAACCCAAGGATGGTGGCAAGGTAACCTTCGATGGAAACCAATCCGGAAGGATTTCTGGTATTGGTGAAGTTGGAAACAATGAAGGACCACAAATCAAAGATCTCTATCTCGTAGAAGGACTTTGTCACAATCTCCTCGAACTTACTCCCACCTGAAGGTGTAAGCCAAAGCACTGAT
Organism: Acacia melanoxylon; assembly: GCA_019022615.1. Classification (NCBI taxonomy): domain Eukaryota; kingdom Viridiplantae; phylum Streptophyta; class Magnoliopsida; order Fabales; family Fabaceae; genus Acacia; species Acacia melanoxylon. The sequence goes on along the minus strand of JAFJYJ010000020.1, from coordinate 7,554,456 downwards.
AAAGGTAACTTAGTTATCTTTGACTCTAAGGAATGCTTGATTGTAAGCAAGGATATTCTCTCTTTGGAAAATATAAAATCAAAAGCTTTATTTAGAGCCCCTAGAGAAGGAAACTGTTATACACTTTGTCTTTCTAAAAATGATTCTTGGAAATAGCAAGCCTTTCTCATGTTTCGAAAAAGTGTTTTATTGGTAACTTGGATGAGAGTTGGCTATGGCATAAGCGTTTGGCTTATGTCAATATGATCCAACTTGATAAGTTGCTAAAAAAAGATTTGGTCATTGGTTTGCCAAAACTTCATTTTAAAAATGACATGATCTGTGATGCTTGTCAAAAGGGTAAACAAACCAAATCATCTTTCAAATCTAAAAATGAAATTTCAACTAATAGACCTCTTCAACTACTTCATATGGATCTAGTTGGACCAGCTAGAGTAAAAAACCTTGGTGGCAATCTTTATAGTCATAGTTGATGATTTCTCTAGATTTGCTTGGACTATATTTGTATCCTCTAAAGATAAAACATTTGATCATTTTGTTATTTTTGCCAAGAAGGTCCAAAACGAGAAAGGTTTCTCTATTTCAGGAATTCAAACTGATCATGGAGGAGATTCGAAAACCATGCATTTGCAGAGTTTTGTGACAACATGGGAATTGATCACAACTTCTTTGCCACGAGAACACCTCAAAAAAATGGTGTTGTGGAGAGAAAGAATCGAGTCCTCATCGAAATGGTAAGAGCTATGCTGAATGAGAACAATACTTTCCAAGTATTCTGGGCTGGTGCAATGAGTACGGCTTGCTACATCTCGAATCGGGCATATCTCCGAAAGAAGTTGAGCAAAACTCCCTATGAGCTGTACAAGGTAAGAAAGTCAAATTTAGCTCATCTGCATGTTTTCGGCTGTAAGTGCTTCATCCACAATAATGGTAAGGATAATTTGGGAAAGTTCGATCCCAGAGCGGATGAAGGTATATTTTTGGGTTATTCAAATAAAGTAAAGCTTATAGAGTCTTTAATACTCATACTCGTATTGTTGAAGAGTTTATGCATGTTGTATTTTGTGAATCCAAAGCTGATAAATCCTTGGATGATAATGAGGAAAATGTTTTCAAAAATCAATTCTTTTCAAAAACTACTCCTGCCTCTATTGAAAATCCTGAAAATGTTTTTGAGGCTGATCCTCAAAATACTTTTGAAAACCCCGATCAATCTCAGCCTAGAGCTTGGAGGTTCATTAGGAATCATCCTTTGGACCAAGTGATAGGTGATGTAAATCAAGGTGTAAGGGCCAGAAATAGTACTTTGAATGAAGTGACTTTTTTCTGCCTTTATATCAGAGATTGAACCCTCTAAAATTGATAAAGCCCTTTCAGACAATGATTGGGTGATAGCAATGCAAGAAGAGTTACATCAATTTGATAGAAATCAAGTTTGGGATTTGGTATCTAGGCCCAACGACCATCCGATCATTAGCACCAAATGGGTATTCAAGAACAAACGAGATGAATCAGCAATCATTGTCCGTAACAAGGCAATATTGGTTGCTAAAGGCTATAATCAAGAAGAAGGAATTGATTATGAAGAAACTTATGCTCCAATGGAAAGATTGGAAGCTATAAGAGTTCTTCTAGCCTTTGCTTGTGTCAAAGGATTCAAGCTCTATCAAATGGATGTAAATAGTGCATTTTTAAATGGTTTTATTCAGGAGGAAGTTTATGTTGAACAAACTCCTGGTTTTCAATGTGATTATCATCCAGATCATGTTTATCGCCTCAAGAAAGCCCTTTATTGCCTTAAGCAACCTCCTAGAGCTTAGTATGAGCGATTAAGAAAATTCCTTCTTAATCAAGGATTTATTAGAGGAAAAGCATATACAACTATCTTCATAAAGAGTAATAAGCTTGATGAAATTTTAATTGTTCAGATATATGTTGATGACATTATATTTGGTGCTTCTAACGATGTTTTGTGTGAAGAGTTTGCTAAGAATATGCAGGGAGAGTTTGAGATCTCCATGATGGGAGAACTCAACTACTTCCTTGGTCTGTAAATCAAGCAAAAGAAGGATGAAATCTTCATATCTTAGACCAAGTATCTCAATGATCTACTAAAGAAGTTTGGGATGGATCAATGCAATGGAGCTGATACTCCAATGAGCTCTACCACTGCATTGGATGCTGATGAAAAGGGCAAGGACTTCAATATCACAAGATACAGAAGAATGATTGGATCATTGCTCTACCTCACAACAATTCGCCCTGACATCCAATTTAGTGTGGGGATGTGTGCAAGATTTCAATCTGCTCCCAAGGAGTCGCATGCTGAGAATTTGAAGAGGATCTTCAGATATCTTGCTAACACAAAAACCCTTGGCTTGTGGTTTTGAAAAGGTCAACCAGAACATCTTGTGGCATATTCAGATTCAGATCATGCTGGATACAAGACGGATAGGAAGAGCACAAGTGGCCAATGTCAATTTCTTGGTGGCTCACTTGTCTCTCGGTTCAGCAAAAAGCAAACAAGTGTGGTTGTGTCCTCTACTGAAGCTGATATGTGGCTGCCTCAAGCTGTTGTGCACAAGTCCTATGGCTCAAGCAACAACTATCTGACTTGGGAATTAACTTGAAGGAGATCCCAATATTGTGTGACAACACTAGCACAATAAGCTTGGCTAAGAATCCAGTGCAACATACTCGAACCAAGCATATTGATGTGAGACATCACTTCATAAGAGATTATGTTCAGAAGAAGTATGTCAAGGTCATGTTCATCCCAACTCATCTTTAACTTGCTGACATCTTCACCAAACCATTGGCCAAAGAACAATTCAATTTTATAAGGAGAGAATTGAGAATGGTAAATCCCAATGAGTTGTAAGTATCTCTCTCAATGTTAGTTATAGTTTTGATGATTGTTAGTTACTAACTTAAGCATCGGAGTGTTTAGTTATGTCTTTTGCAGGATGCTTGAAATACTGAGGTTTGTTGTCAAATAAAGCAAAATCGAGTTTGAGAAGCCAAACTTGAGTTTATCGGGGAAAGAGAGCAACCTTTGGGTTTTGGAGAAATCCAAAACTCGAGTCATAAAGTGGGAAACTCGAGTTTCCATCAGACAGAGAGCAACTATGCTTTAAAGAAAAGTGCAAACTCGAGTTGGTAAGTAGAAACTCGAGTTTTGTAGCGGAAGTTTAAAGGTTCACATTACACCTTTGAAGTTAAGGTAAGTTTGCATTTATGAAAACTCAAGTTTATTAGTAGAAACTCGAGTTTCACGCGCCCTATATATATGAAAGGTCTTGGCTGTTCATCTACACTCTCTTCAAACTCAAGTTTTGCCCTAGCTCTCTCTCTCAATCCTCTGTCTCTCGCCAATTTCGACCAAACCCCTCTCTCAAAACCTTAAATGGCCTCTAAATCATCTGCCCAAGCGACTCACGACACAGATTCAAACCAAGAGGGGTCAAAATCATGGTCTCCTCCTCCTCCTCAGTGACCTAGGAGGATGAAGTCAACCCCCAGACGCTTTCACTTTGGAATCGATAGATCAATCAGAGGTGTTGGCGAAAATATCCTTGAAGCTTCACCAAAATCAAAGGGAGTTTCCTTCAAGGAACCCACTGTGACCCCTTCAAAGAAAAGGTCAGAACTTGAACCAAAGGCAAATGGAAAGAAGAAGGTAGTTGAACCTTCTAAGCCTCCCAGGAAGAAGAAGGCCACTGCCTTTGAGACTCAAGGTTCTGAGAAGGGTCAAGCTTCATCAAAGCCTACATCTGCTGGAACCCAGGAACCAGAAGTAACTTCTGTTATGACCAATGCAGTCGAGGATATCTACAATCATCCTAATCCACCTGAAGGGTTTGCTACTTCTACCACTATTCTCTCACAAGAATTAACTACTAAGTTCAAAGATTTCTATCTTAGTAAAGAATTTTGTCCTTTTGTTTCTGTTAACTTAGCTAAACTAAGAGATGAGAGTAGCTTAGACTTATCACCTTGGCTCAAAAATTATGAATCATTCCTTTCCATTTCTGCATCATACACTCGTAATATTGTCAAAATCTTTTTTTTCAATATGGTCTATGACAGTATCCTAAATAACGAGGGAGATTTAGTTGAGGGGAGAGTCTCGACTGTTAGTTCTCTATATGTTTTGATGATAACTGAAAATTGTAAACACAAGTTGAAGTTTGTCTTTGGTAAGTTGAAAAAATTACTGTCAGAGACAAACTCGAGTATTGGTTTGAATACTCGAGTATTGACTTGATAGAGAGTAGCTCAAGTTTATTAAACAAAGCAATACTTAAGTTTTCATTTGGAAACTCAAGTATTGAACTTACAGAGAGCACTCCAAGTTTTTCACTCTGAGCCAAACTCGAGTATTGGTTTGAATGCTCGAGTATGCATAATACAGAGACTATTTCAATATTTCCTAAAGTTTTCAATACTCAAGTATCTATTTGAAAACTCAAGTATTGGTCATACAAAGAGTCACTAAAGTTTTCAACTTGAGAAAACTCGAGTATGGGTCTGGATACTCGAGTATCGGATTGACATAAATTTTTCAAGTTTTACACATATTTTGAAAACTCAAGTATCGATTTGAAAACTCAAGTATTGACTTGACATAGATTTCTCAAAGTTTTCAAAATCTTTGAATACTCGAGTATGGGTCTGGAAACTTGAGTATCGAACTGACAGAAAGTTTTTCAAGTTTCATACATGGTTTGAAAACTCAAGTATTGACTTGGCATAGACTTCTCAAAGTTTTCAAAATCTATGAATACTCGAGTATTGATTTACAAACTTGAGTATCGAGCATACAAAGAGCTTTGCTCTTTTTCAATGATTTAGAAAACTCAAGTATTGAAATGGAAACTCTAGTATTGAGATTTTGGACTTAAACTTATTTTCATATCAAAAGTCCAAAACTCGAGTATGGTTTTGGAAACTCGAGTTTTGTTCCTAATTCAAAGATGTGGTCCAAAGCTCAAATCACGACGTTCTTCTCTGGAAGAAGAATACTCGAGTATCATCATGGATACTCAAGTATTGATATTAGTGCACAATGACAAACTCGAGTATTGAAGAACATACTCGAGTATGAGTCGCAAAGTTGGAAAATCAAATCTGACGAATTTGTGAAATCTTCTTGTTTGATCTTAATACTTCACCTCTACATTCACTACTATTCTTAAATATGTTTAATCAGTTTGTCAGTGAGTTACATATGGTTTAGAGGACATTAAATGAAGATTTGAACAAAAGCAAAAAGCAATGTCAGAACATTAAATGCAAAGTCCATAAGCTTGCATCCTTTTGTACCATCATTCTCTACACGATGAGAAGGGATTAATGTCTGCTTTCCCTAAGTAGTAGCTGCTCTTCCAACGGATCTATTACAAGGAAAGTCAACACTAATCCTCTGGACAAAAGGAATTAACTGAAGAGTAGAGAGAGAAGACACCAAAGTGCCTCCAACAGCTAGTTTAATGCTCCAACGGTTATAATGGAGTTAGCAACGGTTATTTAATGCTCTCTTAGTATAAATAGAGCATCATTCAATTCTTCTAAACAACACATCTGCTAAAAACCAATTGCATTCAAGTTTAGCAACTACTCTTTCAGTTTTCACTTGTAAAGTATCTTTTGATACATTAATCTTCAGTGTTTATCATTATCTACTCTTAGAGAGAGTTAACTAATTGTAAATCATTTATTGTAAGAATCTCAAGTCAGGGGACTTGGAGATTGGGATATTGATTGCAACTTGTAAGGGGGAGTAAGTTCTAGTGAGAGAATTACTCTTGAGTTATAGAGTGTGTAATCAATTGAGATAGTGAAAATCCCAGAGAGTCTAGGGACTGGACGTAGGTCAAGAAGTTGGACCGAACCAGTATAAATTCCTTGTATCTTGCTCTTCTTCCCTATACTCTAGTTAGCTTTGTTTTAGTGTTCGAAAATAGAGCAATTTAAAAGAATTTTAAAATCCCCAATTCACCCCATTCTTGGTGATTAAGCTCCATTTTCATCGACCACAGTCAAAGGGGTAACATTCACTTTCTCTGCTTCTACCATCAACACTATCCTAAAAATTTCCAATCCACCTCCTGTTCCAGCAATTCAGTTTAGCAATAGAGAGATTTTTGAGGTTCTCATACCAAATGAGCCTATCCCAGAAGCTGAGTTACACTCTTTGTCTTTCAAACCTGTGTCAATGCCACCAATTCATAGAGTCCTTTGGTATATTTACTCTAGGAATTGCATTAAAAAAGGTGGCAATTTTACTCACTTTGCACAGAAAGACTATCCTTTGTTTGCTGCTCTTGTCAATAAAGTGCCTATCAACCTCGGACACTAGATTTTCCAGGAAATGGTGAAGTTCAAATTTGCCTCTCGTAGACCTTCCCATATCCCATTTCCTTCTCTTGTGTCAGTGATCCTATTCTATCACAAAATCTGGTATCTTGGTCCTCCTGATGCAATCAAAACCCCTCCTGCTTTTGGCAAAGCTCAATTAAATTATATGAAGATTACTTTTGAAGGTGAGTGCTAAGGCCAATCCAAAGCTCCCTCTAGATCACGAGCCTCACATGCTAGAACTTCTCAAGCACAAGCTCAAGAAGCCCAATCAGCTCCACCACCTTCTGATTTTGATGCAAGGGTCAAAGCCATTGTAGATGCTGCCATTGCAGCCATGTCAATCAGGATTGAATTTAAAGTGGGAAGGTTGGTAGCTGAAGTGATTAGGGGCAACCATGAGATGGTTGATGCACAGGTCTCAATGCAAGAGAAAGTTGAGGACCTCATTAGACACATGATAGACCATGATGCCAACCTCTCAACTCTTATGGTCAACAATGTGATTCTTGGAGACAAATTGGATAAGATCTTGAAGCACCTTCATCTTGGCTCCTCTTTTGGTTTTGGCACCTCTGCTGGTCCAAGTACTTTTGTTCCTCATGATGACATTAAATCTAACCCTGAGCCCTCCTCCTCTCCATCATTTACTTTCACCATTCCTCAGGTTTCTACTTCTTCACCTGAAGAATCCACTCCCATAGTCACCTCATCTCCCTTTCCCACTTCCACACCTACCACTGAGATCATACCTCCCTCATCTCCTATAACCCTAGCCACTGAGATTCTTCCTTCCTCTCTCACTCCCAGCACTGAAATTCTACCTCCTCGTGACTCCTCCTCCGAAAGACTCGGCTATCACCCAAGAGGGTGGGTGTTTGATTAAAGTTTAGGAACTTTGAAATTCTTTTCGCAACTTATTGAAAGCAAAACTTTGAATGACAATAATAATTGATAAAGCAACAAAATCAATCATTCAAACTTGTATGGACATTCAGATATATATATATATATATATATGCTGGAAATATAAGAGATAAGGGAAGAGAATATGCAAACTGATTTATACTGGTTCGGCCCAATCCTTGACCTACGTCCAGTCCCCAAGCTCCGCTTGAGATTTTCAATCCACTATCTTCTTTAAACTTGATTACACGATCTCGTACTTGAAGTAATCCTCTCACTAGGATTCACTCCCCACAAACCGTAATCAATACACTTGCTTGATCACACACTCGTACTCGAAGTAATCCTCTCCCTAGGGTTCACTCCCTTACAAGCCGTAATCAACACAATGTGTTTCCCACTCAAGATCACCCAATCTTGAGTAACTCTCGAATAGTATGGTAGGATGTGTACAATAACTCTTCTCTCTCGTAAGTAGATGAATAAACACCGAAGTATAATTACAAGTCATCTCACTCTCAATGATAAGCTATGTAAACATTGAAAACAGAGAGTAAATGATGTGAAGATCATAGTATTAGCATGTTGAAGGTGTAAACTTTGTCTCTGCGTTTTTCTACTCTGTGTACTCTGTTCTCTGTATGGAGTCTTCAAATCTTCAGGTATTTATGCTAGTTGAAGCTTAATGACTGTTGGAGTGCTTTGAATTCGTGGAGAATATAGTCATGAGAATATGGTCATTGGGAATATAGTCATGTTAAGATATAGCTGTTGAGAACAATTGCAGATTTGAATATTTGAATATTTGGCTCTTCAAGAATGTCTCCCATGATGTTCAGCTTTTGTTGGTGGGAGCCTTGCTGTCTGCCTTGAAGAATGGTTAGTCTTCTTTCCAGGCTGTCTTCCATTTGCTTTGTTTGAGAAGATATAATAAAATAATACAAGTGGCTCATGGAGTTGCTTTATTTGACTTTAAGGCAAATTCAAATCTTATCAAGTCTGAAGTTAAAGCATATCAAAGACATTGGACATTCAAATCCATTGAAGAACATTATCGTTCAGCATTAAACGTTGCTTCTTCAGCTTTCTCGCTCAATTCCGCCTTCTTTGTTGTTTCCTCTCATAATAACGAAGAAAGTTCATCTCCATACTCTTGATGATTTTGATTTCTCAAATTGATGTTATCTCAAACTTTAATCACCTGAAACTTATACACAAATGATATAAATGATGTTAAGAAGTAGTATAAATCATTTGAGTAATCATCTGGATGTTCTTGATGAGATATGATGTTTCATCATGGTGATTTTCTTGAATCGATGATGTAAATCTGTTTCGAGTTCCAAGCTCGAGTTTATATAGGTAAGCTCGAGTTTGGACTTCTTTTGAACTTGGATTTTTGCCTCCGGAAGTCTCAAGCTCGAGCTTATAACTTATAGACTCGAGTTTGGGTGTTTATCGGGACTGTTTGCACTCTGTCCGAGCTAAACTCGAGTTTGGTCACTTATAGGCTCGAGTTTGGCTTTTTCCCAAAGTCCATTTCTTCTCGAACTCTCGAGCTCGAGCTTGTAACTTCAAGCTCGAGTTTGGACTTCTTCAAAATCAGCATTTCCTCTCTCAGAACCCGTAAGCTCGAGTTTGCTCATTGTAAGCTCGAGCTTGCTATTTGTAAACTTGACCTGGCTGATTTTGGACTTTGTTCAGTGAGCTTGCAACTTTGTCCACTTTCGAGGGCCATATCTCCCTAGTCTGAACTCCGTTTTGGTTGGTTCAACTCTTTATGGAAAGCTATTGGAGTCTACTTTCCAATGCCACTGATTTCAGCTTCATTGGATTTGTAGATTGTGAGTTACACGCAAAACATGGAGGCTTGGTTTTCAGTGTGGCGTGGATTTCTATTGCAACTTCCACAATTCATAACTCCGTTATATACACTCCTTTGGGCTTGTATTTTATGTCAAAATGACGCATTGGGAGTCTAGTTTCATATGCCACTGGTTTCACCTCAATCTGATCTCTGGTTTGGAAGATATCATCAAATTACCAGGACGCTGTTGTCTTTGAACGTGAAACGAGTTGATCACCGCCGTAAGCTCGAGTTTGTACTTATGAGCTCGAGTTTGCCTAGTCCAGAAACACCAAAGCTGCTGAAGACACTTATGGACTCGAGTTTGAAGTGCTAAGCTCGAGTTTGCTCATATCAGATAGGAAAATTACTTCAAAAGATAGTAAACTTGAGTTTAATACTTGGAGGCTCGAGTTTGCTCATCCGTAACCTCATATTTGCTTGTTTAAACTCTAAATTGATCCATTCCAACTTCCATTTAATTGTGGAGACTTCTAGGACCAATCTTAGAACTTGGATAATGATGTCTTCATTCCATTCAGCAAGTTCTTCCTTTTTCCATGTCCCAACTTGATCATTCTTCATCATTTAACTTAGCATCTACATTAAATATAAGAATTAGTCAAAGTATAAGATAAATGTAGTATGCAACCTTTTTGCTCTCAAGAATGACATATATATAAGACATCATCAAAACTAATCATAACCAACACCCTCCTCCTATTCCTTTGATAGATCCATGCACTAATCCCTCTATCTCAGCTCCATCCCTATTTGAAGATGACAAAGGGGGAGATATCAGCAAAGATTAGACTTTGAGTTTGTAGAGAGTTTGCTTGTATTTTGCATTTTGTTTTTGTGCTTTTGTTTTTAAAATTTTCTAATGTAGAACTGATACAATGTTTGCACATCAATGAAAGAATGTATTTTGTGAAATTTAATGTTGATAATTAGCTTTTGTTGCTTATCTCTGATAGTTGTTACAACTTACATCAAAATGCTGTGATTGTTTACTATTGATATGTGCAAAACCATTTCTTAAATGAACAAATCTCTCAAAATGTTATTTCTAGTAAAACCTTTGAAGTTTAAAATATTGTCAATTACAAAACTTCAATTCAAAATGCAAATTTTGTCAATCTCTTGAAATTCTTGGTTTACTAGTATTGTCATCATCAAAAAGGGAGAGAATGTTAGTTATCTATGTGTTTTGATGATAACTGACATTTGTAAACACAAGTTGAAGTTTGTCTTTGGTAAGTTGAAAAGCTTACTGTCAAAGGCAAACTTGAGTTTTGGAAGCAAAACTCGAGTTTGGACTTGACACAGAGTAGCTCAAATTTATAAACTAAAGAAAACTCCAGTTTGCTTAGGCAAACTCGAGTTTGCAAGACACAGAGAGCACTCAAGTTTTTCACACAAGACAAACTTGAATTTGGGTTTACAAAGACACTTCAATATTTCCTGAAGAATACAAAACTCCAGTTTTGATTTACAAACTCTAGTTTTCAACTACCAGAAAGTTTGTAAAAGTTTTCTCTTATGAGGAAACTCGAGTTTGGGTTTTGTAAACTCAATTTTTGGTCATACAGAGAGTTCCCAAAGTTTTGACCTTAAGTAAACTCCAGTTTACCCCAAACAAAGAGTTTTGTCAAGTTTTGTGAACTTGAACAAACTTGGTTTGTGTTTTCCAAGTTTAAATATTTTTCATCCCAAGCAAACTCCAGTTTGCAATGGAAAACTTCAGTTTGCACTTGGCCAAGAATTTTCTAAGTTTTCCAAAGTTTTGGGAAAACTCGAGTTTGTATTTGTAAACTCGAGTTTGTGCTTGACAGAAAGTTATCATGTTTTATCCACTTTGAGAAAACTCCAGTTTTCACTTGGCAAAGATTTTCAAAGATTTCCAAAAGACTCTTCTTATTCAAAATTAGAAGTTGAATATGAATCAAAAAAAGAGATCTACTCTCCTAGAACAATCAACTTATTCCAGACAGTTTCTTCTCCGATGCCACCAAAACCCTTTATTGGATGTCTTGGATTTTTTAAGTCTAATCCTAAAGCCAATATCCATGTTCTATTACCAAATATTCAGGTCAAAGTCTTACCAAAAAATATATTTTAAACCCATTACTGCCATAGCCTTCTTTGATACAGGCTCATCTAATATAGTAATGAAACCTCATATTCTTCTTCCTAAAGAATGGGTTCCCCATGACCAATATTTCTTCACTATTGATGCTAAACTTTTTAAGATTTACCTCATTACCAGAAGAAGTATTGCTATAAATTTTTTCCCAAGATGTACCTTAAAAATCAAGGTACTAGGGAGTGACCTTCCAGGCAAAGATATCCTTCTTGGTTTTGATCCATTCTACCATATGAAGAATCTGATGATCCTTCCCAAAGGTATTAAATGGAAAGGGAATTTTAGTCCCTAGACAAAATTCTTAGTCTGTATGAATTATAGATTTCTCCACCTCAATATTCAGATATCGGAGACCAATTACTGCAATATTGTGCTGATAGTCATGATCAGTTTCCACATCCTTCTCCACTATGGAGAAATGAAGAATTTTTCATCAGTCTTCTTTTCAAAATAAATGAAGATATTGATCCTACAAAGCTTCTCATTCAGGTATAAATCCAGATGACTTAAAGCAAGAAAGAGAAAAATGTGTTGCTTTACTAAAGCAAGGTCTCATTGAACCAACAAAGTCTGAATGGGCTTGTTAGGCTTTTTATGATGAAAAAAAGGTTTGAAATCAAACAAGGAAAAAACAAGCTCATGATTGACTATAAGCCTTTAAACCATTTTCTTCAAGACGATAAATTTCCTCTCCCAAAGCCCACTACTTTATTTACCCATCTCAAAGGGTTAGCCCAAATCTTCTCCAAATTTGATCTTAAAGAAGGATTTTGGCAACTAGGCATTCATCCTCAAGATAGGCCTAAAATTGCCTTATGTATTCCAAATGCCCAATACTAATGAACTGTCATGCCCTTTGGTTTTTAGGTTGCCCCATCACTATTCCAAAAAGCCATGATTAAAATCTTTGAACGTATCATCAATAAAATTCTTATTTATATTGATGATATTCTTCTCTTTTCTGCCTTAGAAGCAGATCATAAGTCACTTTTAGCCCAGTTCTATCAGATCATAGAACAATATGGCATCATGATCTCCTTAAAGAAAAGTGATATTGGAGTGACAGAGATTGATATCTTTGGCATGCATTTTAAAGATGGACAATACAATCCAAGTCCACATATTGCCCAGAATTTACTCAAATTTCCTAATGATAATCTCTCTCGTAAACAGATACAACAATTCCTCGGGATTGTTAATTTTCTCAGAGATTTTATCCTTCATGTGTCCCATCACACCAGCACCTTTCCAAAATACTTAAAAATAATCCACCTAAGTAGTCTACAATACAAATAGAAGCTATCATTACCCTCAAAAGAATTGCACAGAATCCTCTACCGTTGAAAATTCCAAATCATGGACAAAGGATTTTACAGACAGATGCAAGTGATGATTTTAAGGGTGCAATACTTCTTGAAGAAGTTAATGGTACTAAACATTATTGTGGACATGCTAGTGGACAATTCAAAGACTCTAAAAAGTACTATCATGCTACATACAAAGAGATCCTTGCTGTCAAGTGGGGAATTGAAAAGTTCCGTTTTCATTTGAGCCCTTCCATTTCATCATGGGAATGGACAACACGTTATTTACTAAGATGCTAGACCCAAAGAAAAAGATACTGCCATATGCACAATTACTTTGTTGGAAAGATTGGTTCTCCCGCTATAAATTCACCGCGAGACATTTGAAAGGTCCTCACAATGTCCGTGTAAACTTCCTCCCTCGACCACATAAGTCTCTTCCTCTTCCTAAAATCCTTTCATCCAAACCTCTGTATATCCTCGCTCTTTCAGAAAAACATCTTATTACCATCATGTCTTACTACCATAAGCTGTTATTTTCCCTCCAAACACCAATCTTCACACTTTTGCAAAATTTTAGAAATATGCTGAAGAACATTTTTTTCTCTAGGCTCCATCTTCTTTTTCAAAGAAGATCATTTCCCTAAACCTTAGTATTTCAGTCCTACATTTCCATATATCACTCTTTTATTCATTCAAGGTCATATACCTGATAAACTCCTTTGGTACATGTGGTCATTGATTATTTTGTACTCCATAACTATTGCACTTGCTCCACTTCCATTTATCATTATATTTGTGATAAGAAATATAAGGACTCTTCCCTTGTTAAGCTTCTCCAGCTCTTTGCCCCTCTTCATTATTGGAGAGGTGAATTATATAAAATTATAGATAAAAATAATCTTTGGATAGTTGAAAAAAGAAAACAAAAAATATTTTCATGTGTGTTTTTCCTTCGCAGGATATTATTTGCTGAAAGGGATGGTGATGTCTATCTCTCAAACCAAATTCCTTACAGCTGAAAGAACTTGGAGTTATCCTTGCTGAAAGCAACAAACAAGGACCAAGAGATTGTGATATCATAGGTCCTATTCCTCGTGGAGCCTTTGGTTATGATGAGCTGTATGAGCCCATGCCATACTATATGTCTACCTACTGCATTACCTTCTTAGACATAGATGGACCTCAGCCAGACTCTCAAGGCAATTTTCTCCAAGATTCACAAGACCTATATGATTTCACTCAGTTGTCTTTGTCTTTACCAGGATACTTAACTCAGCCCAATTCCTCCATATATCCTACTTATTGTACTCAGTCTTCGGCCCAGGCCCAAGATGACTTGCACAACCAAACCCATATGATGATGATTTTGATTTGCTCAGTTATCTTCAAGATTTCTATGATGATAACAGTAATAATAATAATATCTCTCCTAGTCCTGAACCCATTTGTAAGGGTTGGTCACCAAAAGAAGTGTAATCAGATTGTCCTTATTTTTGCATGTTTTAATTATTGTACTAGTGTGTTAAGTGTCTTTTATTTTATTCATGCTTGATAATGTTGCTTTACTTTATGTCATGTGTCTGTCATAAGTGTTTGTACCCCTTTATTTTTCATCCATAAGTTCATTGTAGTGCGTTCTATCCTCCAACTCAGGATAGTTGTCCTTTTATACCTTTATACCTTTATATAAGTAAAGTTTTTCTTCAGTTGTAACCATCGAGCAATCAGAACTAAAATCCTAGATTGTTCTTATATGGCTTCCTTCTTGTTTCCTTCTTATGCTTTTGAAAACCTGTCTTAGTATGTTACTATTATCTATCTCTTAGATTACAAGTATGCTCTGCACTTGCCTCTTCAAGAGGAACCTATGCATCAGAACATAATCAAGAATACGATCCATTATAAGAGTACTGAAAATTAGTATACTGGTCTTGCCAGTATTGTATGCCTTGGTTGGAAAGATGTTTGAATCCTAAAGTGTCCTAGAGTATGAGCCAGAGATGAGAGCTCGTAAACTCATACTGTCCACTGGATTCAACATCTCTTCGATCAAAGTTAGCATCCCCAACGAGTTCAGCATGATATTTTTTAGTTTATCTGGGATCTCCAGTTGTCAGAATAAGATAGATCAGGGTCCCAATGAATTTGTTAGTGTCTGTGTCTAAGGTCTTTTAGATCTTTGCTTGAAGATGTCTCTAACACGACATTGTCATTAGGATCCTGATACATCCACCCTCATGTTTGGTATTTTGGTAGTTTTTTACATATTTCTTGTATTTTTTTAATATATCTTTTATCTTGTCATCCCAATTATATTCTACATCCTTTTTCTAACTTCTTTTGTAATGGTAACAATAAGACCCGAGACCGCATGTCGGCTCGGAAGAAACGTTTTCTAGGAAAGTCCTCGGATGACGAGGACCGAGACAGAGAGAGGCCGCTCTGACCAAAGGGCTCGCCCTTTCTAGGAAGAAACGTTTTCACGTTAAATATATAGCGGGCCACAACAGCAGCCCTTTCTCGGAAGAAATCGAGAATGCTCCATACCCTAGCAAATTTGAGCGGCCTCTTACCAAAATATGATGGCGTGTCCACCCGAGGGCCCATCTCGACGCTTCGAACTACTCATGCGTAAGGAAAATCAAAGGCTCGGTCATTAGTCCGCTCTTCGCCGCCACGTTGACGGACCGGCTCAAATCGGCTCCACACACCGCCGAGGAGGTCCATCCATGATTTTCAAGACCTCGGGCAAAATTCGAATCAATTTCGCAACTAGCTCTGGAAACAACCCAAATCTCGCATACCCCGAGTAAGATAAAACGACTACGGGGGAGACGTTACAAAAATACTGACAAACGGGTAAGATCCTCACGAGAAAAGCGTCTACGTCATTGCCTCGTCGACTTGATCCTTCTTCCGGCTAGCAAATTCCATCTTCAATAACGGGTATACACTCACCGAGTTTACCACTCGGAGCGGCGTATTTGGAAGTAAGAAGCGAGATGGAGATCGCCATACTAATGGCGATGACAACGAAGAAGTACACCACCCGAATAAGAATTGTGCAAGGCGGTCGTAGGGAAGACTCCCGTAGTCAAAATCGGGATAACGGGCGAAGAACCGACAAGTCGAAAAGAAGCCGAGGTGAGAGATCTGGCTCCACTCCAATGTTTCGCGAGGCCGGTTATGGCCTACGGTAGATGAAAAAGCGACAGCGAGACCCTCGGCCCCACACGGTTTCTACCCGCACGATCATTCAAAGTCTGTGACTTCTATGATGGACCGGACACTTCTGAGATCAATGCTACGAACTCGGAGACGCAATTGAAAAATTCATCCGAGAGGGTAAGTTGCGCGACACGATAAAAACACGGGGGTCAAGAACAACAAAAGGAAACAAGGAGTGTCAAGTCCGAGTCCAACGCAATGACCGGAAGGTCGATGGAATAGGACGAAAGTCATCTTCGATGACGAGCGGTTCCGGAAATAGACATGAACCACGAGATGCAATGTACTTTTATCTTGTCATCCCAATTATTAGTATCTATTTCCATATTTTGTTTTGCTATCTTTTCAACTATGTGGTTTTGCATTTTTATACCATCTTTATCTATTTATATACCTAGAAATTCTATTATTATTTTTACATATTTCTACTTTCCTTTTTTTATAAACTAACTCCTGCTTTTTCTGCAAAATAGATAAATTTACGTTCCTCAAATGCAGGGAGTGGAGCTAGAATAATAATTGAAAATCCATATGGAATTGCCGTCGAACACTCTCTCCACCCCAAGTTTCCGACATCCAACAACCGGATAGAGTACGAGGCGACATCGCGCCTCGAACAAGCAAAGGAGCACGGGGCACGAGAAGTCGAATCTTCCCGGCTCGTAGCGGCTCTTCATATCAAGCAAAAGGCCCGTTTGTCGTATTGGCAAAAATGCATTGAACAAAGCCAAGGACATTTTCACATCCCTCGGGAGGAAGATACCGGGAGACACTATCGAACCGGCTAGCACCAAAGGTTCTGGGGAATTACCAAACTATGGTCCAACAAAAATCTGGATGAACCAAGTTGCGTGATGTCCATATCATTAGCCTCCCGGGCGAGGAAACCAATCGGTTATACCCGTTAGAAAGTTGATCAAACAAGGCACCATGTACACTATGGTGGACGATCAATTATATAGGAAAAGATTCTGTTTTCCATGATGAGATGCTTGAATGCTACCGAGGCCCGTACGTTCTCGCGATATTAATTCATATGGGGAAAATCCTTAGCTTGAAAGTACTTAGGAGCCGTGTACTACGGCTTTGATCCCAAATAATTACGGATAACGGGACTTTTCTATCATCCATCACTTATCCAGTTGAGGCCGCCAACAAAGTTTACGTTAATGGAGACGCTTAGAAACCTCCACTCGGGAAACTCCATTTCCGTAATATGGATGCGAGGCTATGATCCGGTCGAGATAGGCCAACCGATAAAGTGAGGAAAAAATGAAAAAGCTAGCGGAGTTAGAAGACTCGAACGTTTGATCCTCATTTCCAGACCTAACCGCCAAGCGCCTTCGCAAATGGTTGAACCCTCGATCCTTTGGTGCTCCGATCTTGCAAGCCTCGGCAAATCGAGGTCCTTACCGCATAAAGGAAAATGGGGCGCGCTACGTCCCGGGAGACCTTGCATTTGGAATTCTATTACAGTTAGACCCTCAGTCCATCTTTTTTCATTGATTTAGTATTTTCAATTTCGAGTTTCATATTTCATAAAGACGGCATGCATTGTTTCTTTCAAGCATTCTTATTTAAAGACTCCTCGATTGGATGACCAATTACGCTTTTTGGTTAAATAAATTATCACCGAGGTATAGAAGCCGGTCAAATTTTGATTAAATAAGTTATCACCGAGGCATATTTCAAACGAAATCCCAACTACACCCGGCCGCCACACCCCCCGCGAGATGGTAAAATAGAGCATCGAAAAATGCTCCTAGATAGGGAAGTGAATTGTCACGTAACAGCCGACATGTACTTACACCATGATTACGCATCCGACATTTGCCCTATCTCCGGGAAAACATCCTATAGATCCTCGATAACTCCCCTACCCCTATTCCCGAAGTCAACCTATCGGGTACTTAGCGTTGATTTTTAACTATGATAAAGTTGACAAGACAAACGATTGGTTGAAATCAAGTTTATATACAATTAATTAAAGTATTTACAAAACTACAAAGTCAACCCTTTTTATAAAGATACAATAATTAAAACTAGGGAGCGTTATCTCCACGAAGCCACCACCTCGGCGCAAGGATTCCGGAATAGCCACCTTCCGGAACAGACTTGTCTTCCCCTTCCCCATCCCGATCCTCCTCAAAAGGGAGTCGAGTAATCATACCCATTCGTCTTCGGCTCCAACTGGATTGAGATAGCGGATTTGGGCTAGGGCCATTTTAAAGGATCCCGGCGGCCTCCCTCTGTAAAGACGAGCTACCAGCTCGGAGAGTACGATCTTTCTACGCCCAAGTGGAGTAAGCCTTTGGAGAGCCACATAGTCCGAGGAAGTCTTGTCTAAAGCTTTTTGGTAAGAAGAAGCTCCTCGGTCGCTTCCGAAGCACTACGCCTCGCAACCTCCCTTCAGTCTCGTCCTTTCCTTCGCTGGCGAGCCTCGAAACTTGTTCACATTTGGCCTTGATTACGCACATTATGTCTAGATATCTTGAACCACGGCCTCGTCAATACGCCAGCCTTTCATAAATTGACAGTGGCGGGAAGGCAACCTCGAGCTCTCCCTTAGGCCCCTCTCCCAAGCTAGACCTAGGTTGACTTTCGGGACGGGGAGGAGGGACGGGGGTATGTCTAGTAATTTCCAGTGTTCTTCTTCTGTTCTAGAATATAATAATATATCATCTATATATATTATAATTTTCTAACCCTTTAAATTGTTCATCCATAAAATTTTGAAATATTTTAGGGGCATTTTTATATTCAAAAGGTAATACATTCCATTCATAAAATCATTGGGTACTGTAAATGACTTTTTACTTTCTTCATCTAGTTTTAAATGATAAAATCCTGATTTACAATTAAATTTACTAAAATATCTATACCCTTGTATTTGTTTTATCTTTAGCAATTTATTTGGAATCGGATAATTATAAGTTTTTGTTTTAGCGTTTAGGTTTCTATAATCAATTACAATTCTATTTTTACCTCTTTATCTCACTATGCTTGTTAACTATGAATGCTAGACTATCACTACCAACAACAACAACAACAAAAAAATGATTGTTCATAGCAGTTAATTTGTAGGCTATAGCGGTTTTTTTTTAAAAAAAAAAAAAAGCTACAAATAATAGATTTTGTAGCGGTTTAGACCAAAACTGTGACAAATTTACAATGGGACAACTTGCACTAAGATGCGCGCTAGTTAGGAAACGAACTTTGTAGCGGCTACTACTAAATAACTGCTACAAAATATGGCACTAATTTTGTAGCATGTTAATTTAATGAACCGCTATAAATGTGGCACAAGCAAGGAGTGCTATGATGCGAAATATGTGGCGGTTGATTGTGTGGCGGTTTAGAAGTAAAAAAATGTTACAGAAGTCAAAGAGTCTAAACTTTTGTAATGGTATAGAATGCATAAAATCTTACACATTTGTAGTGGTTAAGATTAATAACCATTACCTAATGCAAACAATTGGCAAATTTATGGCGGTTTTCTACAAAAAAATGCTACACAATTTGAAGCTATATAAGCACTCCATGCAAATTATAATTTGTGAAGAATTATTAGCAGCAAGAAGCCAAACATTGATATCAAAGTAGCTGCCTGCGATGAAAATTTGTAAATGGGTTGTGCTGTGTATCATAATATAATATATTTAGATTCTGATTTTGTATATAATTTCTATTTAGTAGTTCGGTTATATGCAATGACAGACACGGGGGCTATGGGTGGCCCCTGCCCCCCTATTTTTTTTTTTTTTAAAAAAAGTATAAACATAGTTTGCTTATTAGTTATTGCTTTCATATATATTCACTGAGTTGGGGGTTTGCTTTCATAGTTTCACGGACCGTTTGGTTTCATTTATAGGTTTGCTTTCATATACTCTATATTTTAAGAAAAAGTAAAGAGGTGGGACCTACAACTTTAATATAGAGTAAATACCCTTTTGGGTCCCCGACAAAAAACACGGACCCATTTTAGTCCCTAAGGATTAAAATGAGACTTTTTTATAGACTAAAAAAGGCTTTTTGTAAATTTGGGAGGGACCAAAATGTTCACCAATCAAGCCTTATTCGTCCTTTTCAGGGACTAAAATGGCATTTCTTTGTGTGAGGGACCAAAATGGGGTCTGTATTTTTTTACAGGGACCCAAAAGGGTATTTACTCTTTAATATATATACCCAACCTTACTTGTTTCTTCCTCTCGTTGGCGGCTCGGCCAACGTTTTTTCCAATAGCTTACGGTAAATTTTGAGAATCAATAAGGTACTTAAAATCACTTTTTTTTTTAATTAAATTTCCTTCATAAAATTTAGAGTAATACCCTTTTGGGTCCCAAAAAAAACATGGACCATATTTTAGTCCCTAGGGACTAAAATTGAACTTTTATGGACTAAAAAGGGTTTTTGAAAATTTGCGAGGGACCAAAATGTTCACCAATAAACCTTTATCCGTCCTTTTCAATGACTAAAAAGGGCATTTCTTTGTGTGAGGGACCAAAATGGGGTCCATGTTTTTTTCCAGGGACCCAAAAGGGTATTTACTCTAAAATTTATTATACATGATTTTATCTTTCTAATGATACTACTTTCATACTGATTACATAATATTTTAAGGTTAGTATTTTGGACAAGTTTTGAGTTTTGTTAACAGATGGTTATGAGAATATTGATGATAGAGTGATTAGACTTGTACTCACTCTTCCGAGTTTCTACAACAACTATGAAAGATCTTTTTTGTATGAAGATAATCGAAAAAAGACTTCAAAATAGAATGGAAGACCAATTTCTTGATGATTTTTTAATTACATACATTGAAAAAGAAATTGTTTTGAGTTTTAGCATGAATTCAATTATAGATGAGTTTAACAATATAAAAACACGTAAAATAAGAGTCAAGTGAAATAAACTTAATTTCTGTAATATATTTCTTTCAATTTTTGGTATATTAGGTCTTTATCATATTTTAAGTACTTTTATTCATAATGTACCTTTTTTTTTTCACCCCTGTAAGTAAAATTCCTAGGTCCGTCCCTGGTTATATGCGTATTAAATTCTTCTAAATCTTCATCTACATATTTTAAGGGTTTCTGATTTATAATACTATTTTGGTCTATTAATTCTATTTTTAGCATAGTTTTATGTGTTTTCCCCAATTTTTTAAGGGATCTTCTGAATATAATTTTTCTAGTCTTTCTAATTTTTTATTTACTCTTTGTGTATTTTTACTAATTTTGTTATTATCCTGTAGTAAATGTAATTGTTTCTTCTTGTATTATTATTGGTCTATAATTTAATAAAAAAAGGTGCTCCTAATATGATATCCTTTCCTGGTAATTTAAGACAATATATTTCTTTTATTTTTAATAATTTTTCCCATATCTGTATTTCTATATCTTCAGATATTTCTTTTGCCATATTTCCTTCTCCATTAAACCCTGTATATATTATCTCCTTTTATCATATCGCGCTGGATTTGATATACTCTTTTCTTTCCCTAGTTGTTGTCTCACTAAGTTTTTTCTGATTAAAATTTTTACAGTGGCGCATTCATACATAATGGACATATAAGTAAGAATATTATGAATATAATATTTATGTGGATGTTCATATATCTCTGTTATATAATATTATCTTTAGTATCTTACAGATATTTATGCTCATTAAATCTATTAAAGATAGACAGAGGTTGTATTGAGATTGAAAAGATATACCTATAAATAACAGACATATATTATATTCTTGACAGACCTTGAATAGTAAATAATAATTACTCTCTCTTCCTCCTCTTCCTCTCATATTCTCTCTTATATTTCTCTCTATTTATTATGGTAATCAAACTCGGACCGGGTAGACTTCGAATCGGAAAGCAAACCGACAAACCTACTGTGAACCGTCCGGAAAAACATAGAAACCGGGGTCAGTTTCTCTCTCTCTCTCTCTTTTTCGCCCCCGACATGGAAAGAGAGAGATGAACAGAAAGAGAGAGGCTTATACCGGTGAAAAACAGAGGAGAAACGAGAGAAGACGGCGGACAACCGGTGATAGTGACAGGTAGCAAGATGAATGGAGAAGCCATGGCTGAAAGCTTTGTGAGAGAGATAGAGAAAAGGAAGAGAGAACCGTTCAAATGTAAGGAAAATATATAATAGAAAGTGGGTTAAAGTGGGACGGAGGTAAGTGGAATTTACTCATAGAAGGACAATGACGTGACTTGACTGCAAGCCTTCTTCCACAAGTACAAAGACAATGCATTGAGCACACTCTTTTATTCAATCTTTTATTCAATAAACATTTAGTCTAATGGCTCATCTTTTTAACCAGAGTATATTATCCATTAGAGGAAATTATTTTTTGTTATAATTTTATATTAACCCTAAAATCTTACTTTTTCACCGGTTTGACCCCGGTTTGATTCTTTTTTGACTCTGGTCTGACCCACTGACTCTTAACCCAGTATCCCGACCGGTTCAATGACCGGTCCGGTTTTAATAAACTTGCTATTTATATCAGTTTTGATTTTAGAAGGGGAATCAAATATGCATTTGACTTGGCAAGAGCAATTATTAATCTTGTTTGCTAAATTATTTGTACGATTAACATTATATATAGGGAATAGGGCCCATATTAAAAAAATGTCAAAAAGGCCCAAGAAAAAGTTATATCTCAAAACAGGCCCCAGGGTCTTTTCTGGTATTATTTCATAAAAACGTTAATTGTTAATGAGACTGATATAGTTGTTAACAGATACTGATTTAGTTGTTAGGATATTCTTATTAATGCGACTGATTTAGTTGTCAACGGGTATTAATTTAGTTGTTAATAGGATTGATTTAGTTGGTAACGTTTTATGAAATAATATCGAAAAAGACCTTGGGCTTTTTTGACATGTGTGACTTTCCTTGGGCTTTTTTGACCTTTTTTTTTTTTATAAATATGGGTCCTGAGATGGATTTTCCATTTTATATATTGAAAAAGGTGTCTTACATATCTAATTATGAAAAATTAAAAATAAAACACAAGTATTTATAGGAAAAATATAATTGCTATGTTAGACTTTTAAGGTGTATTTGGTTTGAGGGGAGGGAGGGGAGGAAAGAAAGAGTATGTTACCTTGTTTGGTTTGTTAGAAGGAATGAAAGTGGGAAAAGATCATTTGTTTAGTTTAAAAAGGGGATGAGGGTGATTTAAGATTTTTGCTCCTCTCATCCCCTCCAAAATTTTAAACCAAATGAGAGGACGTAATTATTTTCCCTTCCCTCCCATCCTCTTTTCTCAAACCAAACACACCCTAAGGGTGGATCTAGTTTGAGGAAGGGGACATCTTTCCTTCATTTGGTTTGAATTTTTAGGTGGGAGGAAGGAAAAATTTTGGGTTAAATCTACTTCCCTCGCTTTATTTTAAACCAAGAATCTTTTCCCTTCCCTTTATCTCTAACAAATCAAACAAGGTAACATACACTTCCTTCCCTCTTTCTTCTTTTCCCCTCAAACCAAACACGCCCTAACACTGCCACATATGCATAATATTTTGTTAATAGTTGTGAGTTTGAACCCCACCAATATGAGAATTGTATTGATAGACAATATTTGTAATATGTAAATATCTCTATAAATGTTTTTTAAACCCCAGGAGTGTCCTAACCTTCAGCCATCCAACTCATCTATGCTGGAATTTTTTTAACTAAACGAAAGAAAAAATTAACAATATAGTCTTGCCTTACTTTTCAACCAAACATTTATGGTTTATTTGATATCTTTGTAATGAGGAAAGAGAAAAGTCACAATACGCGTGTGTGATTGATATGGTTGTTATTATGAGGATGGAGAAACTAACAAAAGTCACAATACGCGTGTGTGATTGATATGGTTGTTATTATGAGGATGGAGAAACTAAGAAAAGTCACAATACGCGTGTTTGATTGATTTGCTTGTTACGAGATGAAAGAGAAAAGTCACGATCACTCCGATCTTATTTATAAGTCTTTTTTAACTAAATCATACATACCAAGAAGAGGTAGTTAACTTAATAATTATGAGATGAATTTTTAATTTTATCCTCATTTATGATTGGTACCTGTCAACTTTTTCTTCTCTCTATTTTCATTGGTACAATTAATATAGGTAAAATTGTCATAATCTTACTCCATCTGATCCTTATTATAAGGCACCAACTAACTTTTCTCACAAACCAATAAAAGTAGTTAAAGTCAATAAAGTTATTCTAGAATCTAAGTAATTTACAATATTACCCCTACTAATTACATTAAACTCTAATATTATATTAATTATTACTCTCACCCACTACCTTTATTAATCAAAATACATGGAAAAAATAATCATTGCTCATTGGAGAATAAGTAAGTGCCTTATAAAAAGGGACCAAATAAATAACTACTAATTGATCTTATAATAAGGACCAGAGGGAGTATTTATTTGATCAAAAATGATTTATAAATATGATAATTTGTTTGGACAAAAAAGACTTACAAATAAGAGAGAGTGGTACGCGTGCGTGTTTCACTAAAACTTTTCAATAACATGTTTGTTTTTTTAAAAAAATAATAATAATAATGAACAGAAATTGGGTACATACTATATATACACGCCAGCAATCATCGGAAGTTGTGCTTACCTCTCAGATAAGTTGAATAAATTTGTTCGATATATATTCAATTTTAGTACTTAAATCGAAGATGGTTGATATGAAGAAACTGTTATTAAATTTTGCTTTGCTGCTTGTTCTTCTCTTCTCCGGGAAAGTTACGGCTCCGCTACCTGCACGTAAGTGATGATAAAGAACTACGCATTATTGTTTATTCTCAAATTAATTTAAATTTTAGTCCCTAAATTAAATCATTTTTCAAGCACAGTCCCATCAAATTACTTCATTTTATCAACTTTTCTATTTATTATTATTATTATTTTATTAATTTAAATTATGCAGATGGACAAGATAATAGTGATCATCGGGCTTCGGGGCACAACTATGAGCTTGACTCGCATAGAGTTGGGAGCGCTGAAAGCACGGTAACCATTCAAAAAAGTCCAGCGGCACAAAAATAGATGTGTGACATGATTTTTATTTATGATGGACTTATGATAAGAAAATCATTTTTAATAAAAGTTACAAATTACAGCTTCTCCCCAAAAAAATTATTTCTCCATCATTTCAAACCCAAATCATATTTATATTATGACTTTTATTCATATCATACTTCTACAAAAATAAGATTGAGAATAACAATTCTACTACCGTTAGTTAAGAAGCTTATGGTGGAGATGTATAATGCAACTTACTTTAGGTGTTTTATGTGAAAAACGTATTAGTTTATTCTTAAACTGATTGATAACTTCAGGAAATGTTATGCTTAATTACAGTCCCTATAAATACGTATAATACATTCTTCCATCTTTATTTGAAAAAATTATCACTCTTATTCATGTTAGGAGTCCCTTGTAAAAGAAATTTTGCGTTCTAAACATAAATTTACTCAAAGGGTTATTAATTAGGGAAAAATACTTCTCATGTTGTAGGAGAAGTGTTTTCTCATGTTACACACACATGAAATGGTGGGACCCATATATATATATATAATGAGCATTATATATATGGGGTTTAAAACTATATATGTGAAGAAGAAGATTCTACTGTACATATGAAATGGTGGGACCCACATGTATATATAGTGCTAATTATATATATATGTGGTCCCATCATTTCGTGTTTTCTGAAAATACACTTCATGCAACATGAGAAGTTTTTCCTGTTATAACCCCACTTTTAATTAATATCTGTTTAATTAATATATGTTTTCTATTTAGAAAGATCAAACACGGAGGTGAGAATTGAATGAATTCTATTGCGATAATATATAACTTTTGATAACTTCGGTTTGTCTTCACTCTCATTTCTTGTATGCCGAACAATCTTGAGATCTTCTCACACACCACTCGTGTAAAGCAATTGTGAAGGTTCAATTTTAATTTTTTTTGGACTCATCTATTTTTTTTAAATTATTTTAATACCTATGAAATTTAAAATAAAGATAATCATTTAACTATACTTTTTCTAAAAAAATATTACTTTTAATTTAAAACTCATGAGTTGAAATGTTAAATATGGACTATTTAAAGATTAAATTTAGATAGTTCAAATCTGACGAGTTCGGGTGCTCAACACGTATCAAGTGAAAAAATATATATTTAAACCCCGCAAGATAGCCAAATATCCATCATATAATCATGACGGACGAAATTTGAGCGGACTTAAAAAAAAAACTTTAAATCAAAATTAGTTGGAAAACAAACGAAATCTTGAAAAAGTAAATACTTTATTTGATCAGTGTAAGAAATACTGGCAAACAAATTATTCAAAATTGAAAAAAACAGCATTAGTGTTATAAAATAGGGTTAAGGAGCAATTTGACCAACGAACTATTACCTCAGGAGCGCCCAGCACAAATAATAATTAAGTGAACCAAAAATACCAAAAAACTTTTAAAAGTGTGCAATGAGCACAAAAATGGAGTATTTTTTTTTATGTGTTTGGCGCTCTTGAAGTAAAACTTTTTTGTGCTAGTCGCTCTTGGAGTAAAAGTTTTTTGTGTTGACTGCACATTTTTAAAAGTTTTTTGATATTTTTTGTCAACTTAAAATTTATTTGTGTTAGACATTCTTGAAGTAATAGTTTATTGGTCAAATTACTCCTTAATCCTATAAAATAAGGAGAATACAATATATGTATGAGGGATACTGAGAAGATGAGACTTGAGAGAGATTGGAAGAGAAAATAAAGAGGAGGTTCTTATTTACTTCATCATCATTCTCTATTTATAGGACCTATATTGAAAATTAACCCTACAAATTAAAAGCAAATAAAGAAGATAATTAAACAACTTAGTTATACAATTGGAGATTACAAGGATAAATACTATAAAACCGTATCTTTTGATTTGAGAGTTATATGATATAATGTCATTAATGTTCGGGTGTTATGGCAGGGGATGCTGAAAATTTGTTCCACGTGACTAGGATTCAAACCCGACATACTCTGATATAATGACATTAGTATTCGAGCAAAAAAAAATATATAATGACATTATTAATGATGAAATGCTAAAATGCGAGTTAGTACTCCAGTCTTAATTATAAAATCTATTTAAATTTTTTTGGTGAGATTAAGGAAGCTAAATAAGTTACTTAATCATTTAATATATTGTGTATCCTTAGATTATATATTAGCTTATTAGTTAAACTAAATAATTTGAAGAAAAAATAAAAATAAAAATAAAAATACTCTAAAGTAATTTAATTAGCTTCCTTAATCCCTCCAAAAAAGTCGACTAGATCTTATAATTAGAACCGAAGGGAGTAACATATACACATCAGTACATCATAATGTTTATAAAAATTAGGTTTTTATTAATTGATGGCTCGCCATACGATTTCCCCCTCGTGTTTCATATAAAATAAAAAAGATTGCAGTAATAATAAACCCATCAAGAATTACTTAAATATTAAATTTAAAAATTTCATTAAAAAATAAATCAATTAAATATGAGGAAAAATTCATTTTTTTATACACCTGAATGTGACGGAAAATTTTGAAAGAGAAAAACTAGAAACTAGCCGTTAGCCTACGGTTAGCAATAGGCTCCACTGGTATAAAAAATGTTTTTAAGATCGGATGAAAAATACATCGTAAGATCAGATCTGCGTCTGGTCTCGATACAGGCGGTCTTAAAAGTTTGTTACTTTTAAGATTGGAAGCGAGACCATTCTTAAAAAATTGTTTTTAGACCGAACTTTCAAAATATAAAGTCTTGAAAGTCCTACTATATAGACATGATATATTTTTTGTTATATCTTAAAACCTGACTTTTAAGACCGGACGAATAAATAAATCAGTCTTAAAAGTTTTTCTTTTATGAACGGATGAATAAATACACCAGTCTAAAAAGACTGACGTTTAGGACTGGATGTATTAAACAAGAGATCTAAAAAGTCTAAATTTTAAGACTGGTTTAATAAATAAGGTCTTAAAAGTTTGACTTTTAAGACTGTATATTTAACACACCCAATCGGTCTTGAATGTATGAATTTCAGACCTCCTATGAAATACATCTGGTCTTAAAAGTTGGACTTTTCAGACCTCTTGTGTAATACATCAAGTCTAAATTTTCTCGTTTTTCCCTGTTCTATTTCTTCCTGATCATACACATCCACCACCCAATCCAGCATCTAAAAGACAATACTTTAAGCTACAAGCTATGAACAATCCATTATGAATTATAAATTGAATTATTGGAAATAAATACAAATATTATTCACCATGAGTTATATGGCCTTTTAATGAATATACTATGATAGTACAACATCTAAATGAATATATACAATAAGATCAGTTACAAATACAATGAGTTACAAAGACAACACCTAAATGAACATACATACCGAATTCACCATGTCTTCATTAGATTCTCACCCAACAACATAACATTCCTCTTTTATATAACATGCCCCTTTCAGATCTTGCCATAGAAATAAAAACAAAAACAAAAGCTTCACAGTCAATGACATTGTTTAAGAACATATGAAGGAATATAGTTAAAACCTTAAAGTTTTCAAAGAATTCTGCATATGAATATTACCTTATGAATTGTCTCTTTTATAAAGGGATATCCTCCCATATCCCTTCATGAAAATCATTTCTTATGCCGGGTTCATTATCCGCTTCATCTACTTCGTTCATTTCCGGGAGACCCCTTGAAAAAGGAGTACTCTCAGGAAGACCATAATTTAAATGAATTTCCTCATCAATATCAATGACCATTTTTCCTTGGAGAGCTACAAACCACATTTTATTTTCCTGATCGCTGATATAGAACACTTGTTTTGCTTGGTCTACCATAATAAAAGGTTCATCTCCAAAACTGCTACTATTAATATCGACTAATGTAAATCTTAGCCGATCGATTTGAACACCATTATTGATATTAATCCACTTGCATTTGAAAATAGGAAATTTAATTTTAACATAGTTCACCTCCCAAATCTCTTCAATAACCCCATAATAAGGCATGACTGCTAATTTAGGCTTCTTGTCTTTCGAATTGGAGAAGGGCATAGATTTATCCTCTAACATAACACAATTGTTCTAGACGGTGCTCCTAGGGGTGAGCAAATCAAAACCAAAACCAAAAACTGGACTGAACTGAAGGCTATTCGGTTGTTCGATTTTGGTCTATTTGGTTTTCGGTTTTTTTTTTGGGTTTGTAAAATCGGTGTATTTCGGTTATCGGTGTTCGGTTTGGTTCGGTTTGTTAGTTATGCTTAGTTTTGATGATGTCTTATATTGATGCCATTATCTAGAGCAAAAAGTTTATATCATATACATTGACTAACTACTTTGTGTATTATAGGTTAGTCCAAATTAAATTATAGAGAATGATCAAGAAAGGAGTTTGAAGAAAGAAGAACTTGTTAAATATCATGAGAATATCAATATTCAAGTCTCGTGATCAAATAGAAGTTGGAACGACTCAATTCGGAGTTAAAACAAGCAAGTTCAAGCTTCCGGATGAATACGGTTTGTTTGGGGGTGTTAATGTAATTTCAGCATTTTATCTCATCCAAACAGTGCCTTGCTCGAGCACAAATAATTTCATGCTCGAGCAACATCGTTTCCAGCCCAATTTCGCTCAAAATCCGTTCTTGCTCGAGCAAGAAAGAAGGCCTTGCCCGAGCAAGGTCGTGGCATCGCATACTCTGCTCAGCTGTTTGGGCGACCTGCAATTTGATGATATCTCCCAAACTAGGAATCAGATTGACGTGAAACCTGTGGCATATGAAACTATACTCCCAATGCGTCATTTTGACATACAATTTAAGTCCAAAGGAGTCCAGATGAGAGAGCTATGATTTTTGCAAGTTGGCACAAACATCACCGTCACAGTCCAGACCAAGCTTCGGTGTTTTGAGCATATCTCACAATCTAAAAATCCAATTGAAGTTAAATTGGTTCCATTGGAAACTAGACTCAAATACCTTTTCAAAAACATCAAGAACACAGAAAAATAAGATCAATTGAAGGAGTTATAATGTTTTTAATTTGATAATCTGTTCTGGATTCTGCAAAAACGCTGGATAAGATCAACCTCCACTCATCTGATGTTAATGGACGAACTACAACTAGCTTCGAGTTGATTCTTATTGAAATGGAAAGAATATTTGAAGATCTTTCTGAGATGAGATGATTTGCTAAATTTGGTTTTTTTTCCGAAGACGTTGTGCTCGCTGGAAATTGCTGTCAAAGTGATGTACAAGTGATTCTGCCCAAGCAACCTTCGAAAGCATCAAGAAGCATAACCTTGCCCAAGTAAGGTTATAACCATGCCCGATCAACATCGAGAAGGAAAAATAAAGTTCAAAGTGATCATGCCCAAGCAACGTCTGAAAGCATCAGAAAGCATGATCTTGCCTGAGCAAGGTCATAAACTTGCCCGAGCAACACCATGGCAAGAGCAGAATGAACCTTGCTCAAGCAACATCTGAAAACGACAGGAAGCACGACCTTGCCCGAGCAAGGTCATAGGTCTGCCCGAGCAACTTCGAGACAAAGGCAAAAATTTTCAAGTTGAGGAAGCCTTGCCCAAGCAAGAAGAAAGCTTGCCCAAGCATGTTGCCCGAGCAAAGTCCAAAAGGCTGCCCGAGCATCATCAAGCTTTCTCCTCTGAGTCTTGCCCGAGCAAGAAAGATAGTTCGCTCGAGCAACATCAAGAAGAAACACTTAATTCCTTCACGAAGAAGAACCTTCCCAAGCATGAAGAAATGCTTGCCCAAGCATTATGCTCGAGCAAAGGAAAAAGTTTGCCCAAGCAGACTTACGTTCACTTTCTGAAGTTGCCTCTGCCTGGAGTTTGCCTGAGCAAGATTTCAAGCTTGCTCGAGCAACATCGAAAGAAAGTGATTTTTGCTGCATATTGAAAAGCTCGCCCGAGCACATAAATATCATGCTCGAGCACCATGCCCGAGCAAGAGAGAAGGATTGCCCGAGCAGACCCTGAGACAACGTTGATTAAGAAGCTTGCCCGAGCAAGCCTGGTTTCATGCTCGAGCAACATCATCAAATCTATATTTCTCCGCAAGCATGCTTTCTGGGTTGCTCAAGCAACAGCGATGCGCTATCACTTCTCCACCTCTGTCTATGTCGTGCCCGAGCAAGAAAGTTTCCATGCTCGAGCAACAACGAAGCAGAACACTTTCAAGCCTCTGTAAAAGAAGCTTGCCCGAGCATGATAATTATCATGCTCGAGCAGGCAAAATACTTTGCTCGAGCATCAGCGTCCAAGAACATATTCATGAGAAGCTTTCCCGAGCAAGAATAGATTTCTACTCGAGCAAGACCCCTCTGTTTTCAAAATCACCGTCTACGTAAATCTTAAATCATCGTGTGTGATTTCATTTCTACATATTGTTACTCATTACTATTCCTAATTGCTTTTAATCGGTTTGCTAATGAGTTTCAGATTATTAGATCATGGATTAACAACAAATTTGCATAAAGCAATTTGTGTGTCGAGAGGCATTAAATGCTACAAACGGAGGAAAGCTTCGAGTCTAACGGCTATATTCATGAGACAACAATTAATCTTCAAGCTTCTCCAACGGCCATTAATATAACACTCAAGACGGAGCATTAACGAAGTCAATATTAAACACTTTATGATTAAAGTTGAATTAGAGCTCAACGAACTAAAGCAACAAAAGCTTCAACGGATACTTCCAACTAATCTCCAACGGTCGAATGCTCGCAACGGTCGAAACGCAAATACCTATAAATTGCGATGTCTTCAAACCGCAAGAGGTGACGACGGTTGATGAATGAATCGACAAAGCCAACGAAATGATTTTACTACTTCACCGTCCATAGTTCAAACACTCTGTTTCTCAATGTTTATATAGTTTACAGTAGAGAGTGAGATGATCGATTATGTACTTCATGATTAGCATTCATCTACTCGGTGAGGAGTTCTTAAACACCGATTAATTCTTTTAGTTGTAAAAATCTTAAGGTTTTGGAACCTTAAGTGCGGGTGTATCAATTACAACTTGTAAGGGGAGTGAGTCCTAGAGTGAGAGGATCATCATTCGTTTACGAGTGTGTAATTGTATCCTTACGAAACAGTGTAAGGGAGTATCTCGGTAAGAGATTGTAAAGGCTACACAAGTGCCCGACTAAACTTGTGAGGTTGTAAAGGCTTTTCTCTTGTGCCCGGTTAAACAAGAAGATAGTGGATTGAAAATCTCAAGTGGAGCTTGGGGACCGGACGTAGGTCAAGGAAGGGCCGAACCGGTATAAATCACGGTTTGCATATTCTCTTCCCTTATCTCTTACATTTCCAAGTATATGCTTATTTGAATATCTAACTGTCAATTTAGAAGTTGCGAAAAGATTTTCAAAGTTTCTAAAGTTTTATCAGACACCCAATTCACCCCCCCTCTTGGGTGATAGCCAGGTCTAACACGGTTGTTGTAAAATTTATTCGGTTTTAACCGAATAATCAAAATATGGAGGTTTTTTTTTGATAAAAAATATGGAGGTTATGTGTTGGTCCATTTCTTTTGTTTTCCTACAAGGCTACGAGTTTATGACGGACCCATATGGTAGGCAAGATATGGAGGCCCAACCTAACAAAACCCATATGCTCTAAGTCACTTTCAGTCACTACTCCTCAATCTTCCCTTTCACTTTCACACACAAAACCCTACTGCTCTAAGCTCTAGCCAGTTGCCCGACACTCTCACCTCTCGCACTCAGTCTCTCAAATGTCAGAACGCCTCCTGTCGTTGAGAAAGAGAGATCCAATAGTCAAACTCTGCAGATCCACTCTTACATCGTCAACAAACTCTGTACATCTAGACTTTGTAGATCTATTCTCATAGCGTCGCCAAACTCTGTAGATCCTTCACTTCCCAGACTCTACACTCGCTAGTTCCGGTCTCAGCGTCGTCTCTCACTTAGATCATTTTATGTTGGCTCTGTGATGGATGAGTTGTTGCAGTTGTTTGATTTACAATGTCTGGCTTTTCTGTCAAATTTCAATAGGATTCTGCTAAATATTATGTGCTTTTATCTGTTTTGTCAAAACCGAAATTGATGATGGGGCAGTTGTATTAGTGTCTAGTCCTAAACTGATCTTGCAGCAGCTTATCGACATTCTAAACTGGATTTACATTTTCCTGCTTGTCTGTTCTTTCAATTCTGTGTTTTCCCCCTTCATTTCTGCTTGTTACACTGATCAAGTCCTCTTATTGTTTTTGATTGGGCACTTCTCTTTGTAACTCTTAATGTGTACTGTGTGATCAACAGGTTCATGCCTATTATGGTTTTGGTCCATTGAGCTTTTGTCTATCTGTGAACTACTTGGATCGATTCCTATCTACATATGAGTTCCCTGTAAGATCTAATATCTATGCTAAGCATTCTTTTTCCTGTTAACTTCTTTTGTTTTTGTGATTTCTTTTTAATGGTCTAATGTCTATCTATTTGGTCTTGCTGATCTAAACAAAAAACGTAGATTGACCATTTTACAGAATTAACCCAAACAAGAAGGCCCACAATAAGGCCCAACTTAAGCCCAAAAATCAAATTAACCTACAAAACCAAACTGAAATATTTCGGTTAATTCGGTTTGGTTTTTTAGCCACTTTGGTTTTAGTTTGGTGGTGAAAATGTATGTATTTCGGTTTTTCGGTTTTTACTGAAAAACCGAACTGAAGACCGAATACTCACCCCTAGGTGCTCCTATCATCTCGAGATTTTTGTAAAATGTATAACCATTGATTACATATGAATTCCAAGTTATGACATCAACCTCAGCACCACATGCTAACCATTTTATTGTATCAGAAACACATTCCTCTCCTTCAACTTTTTGTTTAAACCATTTTGAAAAATATCATGGCTCGCATTTTAAAAACCTCCTTATTGAAAGAGTCAAAAACATCGACACCTTCTTTTGACAACTCTTTTAAGTCTTCGATCAAGAGCTCAAGGTAAACATCAATGTCATTTCCGGGTTGTTTTGGTCCCAAAATCAACATAGACAACATGATGTACTTTCGTTTCATGTATAACATATGAGATAAGTTGTAAATAAACATGAGTATAGGTCATAAACTATGTATACTGCTAAGGCTACCATAGGGATTTATGCCATCCATGCTAAGGGCAACCCTAAAGTCCCTAGGTTCTTCGTCGAAGTTAGGAAATAATTTATTGATTTTCTTCCATTGAGAAGAATCAGCCGGATGTCGAAGCTTTCCATCAGAAATCTTCTCATCTGCATGCCATCTCAAAGTTTTGCATCATTTTCATTAGAAAACAAGCGCTTGAACCTTGATATGATTGGAAGATACCATAATACTTTTGCAGGCCCCTTATTTGATTTGTACCTTGGGGTTTCACATACTAGACAATTCTACTTCTCTTCAAACTCTTTTCTATACAATATGCAATCATTAGGGCATGTATGGATCTTTTTGTACTCTATCCCTCATGGAAAAAGTATTTTCTCAGCATCATAGTATCGATGCGGCAACACATTATCATCTGGAAGCATGTCTTCAAAAGCCTCAAGGATTTTTGAAAAACTCTTCTCGCTCCATCCATGCCGTGCTTTCAAGTTTACCAATTTCAATACAACGTTCAACAATTGGTATTTCTTACATCCAGGGTATAGCAAAAGAAAACGCCAAGTTTCATGGGATTTAAATGTAATTTAATAGTTTTAAGGGATCTTTCTGTGAATATTTTTTTTTCTTTGTACCCGTATGTAATTCCCAAAAAAAGAGGCAAGAGCGCTTTGAGCGGTGCATACGACTACAGAGTGAGATATCCCCATTGTTGCCGTGAAGAGATATGCACATTGGCGCAATGAGAAGCCACCATTTCTGCTGTGTGGAATCCTATTTATGCCACACACAAAAAAGTCGTCTCTGTTTGGGTCCATGGAAAATTTTCCCTTCAAAAGTGAAGAAAACTTTCCTTTTTTTTCTTTGTTGCTCGTCAAGTAAATGTCATTATTCGGTGGTGGAACGCTTCATATCAAGGTTGGCTCGGAAGTTTGTCCTAAATTTTTGCTTCTTTATTTAATTTGCTAGCCAATAATCTATCCTTGTTTTAGGCCATGAGGGTAATAAGCAATTACAAAGGTATGGTGCCGTAACACAACAATGCCACCAATTTAAAAATTCATAATTTCTAGGGTCTTCAACTACAAGATTCAATTCGAAACAAAATATTTATTTATACAAGAAGATTAACATGATTCAATTCGAAACAAAATATTTATTTATACAAGAAGATTACAATACTGGTGGTATACAAAAGCTTTGAAAAAGGTAAACAAAAACAAATCCTGCGAGCCCATTATATTATCTATTGCACTGCACCGTGATGGTGACTTGTCTTATTTTCGATAATTTGTTCAATCTCGAGCACTCAGTCCCTGGAAATAAATAAAAAACATCAAATTGATTGGTGGCATTGTAAAAGAAAATGTGTAAATCAAATGTGCATAGGACAAATATGTACAAGTGTTCTAAACGTCTAATAACTTTCACATCAGGCATTTATTTCAGAGATAGGAAACTGAAAACACATACATCAATGAGTAGTCACTATTTCCATCATCTGGGCGATGTGGCTCATGGTTGGTCGAGATTGAGGGTTTGTCTCTAAGCACGAAAGTGCTAGACGCCAAATCAATGCCAATTTCTTTAAGTTACATTCCTTTAATGATAAACGAGGGTCCAAAATCTCTTGAAAGTTGATATCATTAATCCCATATGTTTGGTTACGGGATATTATATCACCAGGATGATTTCCCAAAAGCACCTCAATAGCCAGAACACCAAAGCTAAACACATCAACTTTCTCAGTCACTGCGATTGTATATGCAAGCTCTGCACAATACAAAATGAAGAAACGATTTGCTGAGTACAATGAGAGGCAAAAACGTTATTTCAACTAGTTGAAAATTGATACTCACCAGGAGCAGCATAACCATATGTTCCAGCAAATGTTGTCCAAACCACTGAATTAAGCTTCAAGAACCTTGCCGCGCCAAAGTCTGACACATGGGCTTCAAGATTTGCAGACAATAAAACATTTTTGCTTGATATATCTCTATGAACAATTGGTGGATTACAATCATGATGCATGTACGATAAAGCATGTGCTATGCCTTTGATAATTTCAACCCTTTTGGACCAATCTAACTCTAATGCTTCTTCATTATTTCTGAGAATATCAGCTAAGCTCCCTCTTTCCATGTACTCATAAATCAGAAATGTGTGCGACCAGCTCTGTGAACAGAATCCATATAGCTTGACTATGTTCCGGTGGCGAGTTTCTGTCAAGGCTTTGATCTCACTTCCAAAAGCTTTTATACTCTCAATGTCTATGCTATCAGCTTCACATACCAACTTTTTCATAGCAAAAACTCCATCATCTCCGGGAAACATCAGTTTGTAGACTTTTCCAAATGATCCCTCCCCAATGCAGTATCTCTCATGAAAGTTCTCAGTTGCTTCAATTATGTCCTCATACATAAGTCTTCCATCAAAATGCCATATTGAGAATAGATTTTCCCCATTGGCTCCAGCTTTATGTTTTAAAACTCTTGAGTTTCTCTTACCACGAACGGCATAAATCCAAACTAGCACAAACAACACAACCAGTGCACATGCTATAGAAGTAGTAACAAGTATCACAACTTTCCTTGTGTTACCTTCTCCTACTGGTTTTATAATTGTGACCTTGCAAGGTTTCAAACCTTGGATCCTCCCACATAAGTTCTGGTTGTGACTCAAATCCACTAGATTAGAAGAATTGAAAACTCCACTATCCTGTACTGGCCCCTCCAAATTATTGTAAGAGAGATTGAGGATTGACAAGCTTAGCATTGTTGTTAGGGAATCAGGTATAGGACCTGACAAATTATTGAGAGACATGTTCAAGCATATCAAGCTTTGGAGTTTACCAAGATCTACAGGGATATCACCAGAAAGTGAGTTATAACTCAGGTCCAAAAAAGCTTCTAAGAATTCAAGATTTCCAAGTTGGTATGGGACTTTGCCAGAAATGTCATTGTTGCTCAAATTTAAACACAGCAAGTTTGAGCAATCCCCTATCTGAAGAGGGATTGGTCCCCTTAGCATGTTTTTTGACAAGTCCAAAATTTGCAGATTAGACAACTTCCCAATGCTTTCTGGTATCAAACCTGAAAGTTTGTTGCTACTCAAAGATAGAGTGGATAGGCGAAAGGAATTTCCTATTTGTTGGGGAATCTCTCCTGATATTTGATTGGAAGACAGATGTAGCTCTACAAGATTTTTCAGCTGAAAAATCTCATCTGGTATAGCACCGCCTATTGAATTCCCAGACATACCAAGGTATTGCAAGTTTTTGCAGCTTCCCCAGTTTGAAGAGAGTTCACCTTGCACGTTGTTGTAGCTGAAGTCCATGTAAGTAAGATTAGGATACACTCCAAAATCTTGATCTGCATAACCCCTTAATTGGTTATATTCCATCCGAATCCTATACAACGATGGGCAATCTTTCAGGCTTATTGGGATTGGGCCAGTGAAACTATTGTAGGCAGCACTGAAATTTACAAGCTTGCCACCTTTGCAAACTTGCGGTGGTAACTCTCCAGTGAAGTTGTTTTGAGCGAGATGCAGGACAATTAAAGAAGAAGAGTTTCCTAATTCTTGTGGCACAGGACCCTGTAAATTATTCATGTGGAGGAACACCTCAGATAGGTTAGTCAATCTACCAAAACTAGGAGGAATCATGCCTGAGAGTTGGTTTTCAGACATCCTAAGGACACCTAAATGTGTACAGTTCCCAAGAGATGGGGTAATAGGTCCATAGAAGCTATTCCCATCTAAAGCTAGAACAGTTAAATTTCTTATATATCCTATTTCATCTGGAATTCTACCACCAAGCAGGTTGTCCTGAAAGAGAAGATTTCTAATTTCTATCATTCCAGTTTTGGGCTGATCAGAACCATCTGGAAAAAGACGAGGGTCTAATATTCCAGTAATATTGTTTCTTGAAGCATCAAACTCGTAAACTTGAGTCAAATTAGCAAGAGATAGAGGTAAAGTGCCGTTGAGGTGATTTGTGGAAAGATCAAGGTATTGCAGTTTAGAAAGCACACCAATTGTTTCTGGTATACTACCGGTGAGGTTGTTTGTTTCGAGATCAAGGCGGAGAAGATTTGGAAATGCAGAGAAGTTCAAGTTTTGGAGGGTACCTTGAAGACCAGTGTAAGCTAAGTTTATTGCAATCACACTTCCTGATGAATTATCACATGTTATTCCAAGCCATGAACATGGGCTTTGAGCTGCACTTGAGTTCTGTGCTGGGGAGACCCATGACTCCAGAATTGGTTGATCTGGAAGACTTTCTTTCCACCTGAGAAGGGCCTCTGTTTCTGTCTCTCCAAAAGTTACTGCACAAAATGCCAAGAAAACCACACATATAGCTTGAACTGCAAGGTAAGCATCAGTTCTATGCTTGTCCATTTTTTCCCTGAAACTGGTTCTTTCTTCCTCTGTGTTTTTTCCTGTAAGATTAATTCTGTTTTCAGGGGATTAAAACAGGACTCTGTTTCCCAGTAAGATTAATTCTGTCATAATTGGTTTGTTGGGTCTTAGCATTGACTTTTAAGGATATAGTGGGCGTGAAGGTTTATGTTTAGCGTCATTGCACTACTTTAAAAAAAAATTCCTTTAACCACACTAATTAACGTTGTTTTATAACATAAGTAAAAAAAGGATGTTGTGCCATTTTTAAAATTTCGGTTTATCTTTCAATAATCAAGTTTTCTAGATAAACATTCTTTGAAAGTTAAATTTTAACTTTCAACGACTGTTTTTTTTATAACCAATCGTTGAAATGTTGAAAACTTAATTTCAACGATTGATTTTTTTTTTTAAAAGCAATCATCGAAAATAAAATTTTGTCATCTTTTTCAAACGCGCCTCTCGTACTTTCTCGCACCTTCGACTCTTTCTCCTTCAGTCTCTCTTGAGCCTCCCCCTCCTTCTCCATGACAAAATCATAAGCTTAATTTCAACGACTAATTTTTTTTTTAAAGCAATCATTGAAAATAAAACATTGTCATCTTTTTCAAATGCACCTCTTGTACTTTCTCGCACCTTCGATTCTTTCTCCTTTGGTCTCTCTTGAGTCTCCTCCTCCTTCTCCATCTCTAATCCACCTCTGACCCCTAGTTTGACAAAATCATATTGCCAGTGTAACACCCCTTTGATATCCCAATAATTATCAGAGTAATAGCACACAAACAAATGGGTTATCAGAGTACGAATAGAAATAAAGATAATATACTAATAAAAATTATGATTACAAAATAAGGGTGTTTATAGGGCTTTCATACCCATTGGAGATAGTGAAAATTTAAACAATGTCATCCTTTGGCTCTTCAACAATCCCTCTGCTGATTCGTCTTCAACCAACCTTCCCCGCGCAACACTTCTTTCCATTGCTCACCTGCCTACTAGATGGTAGTGGTGGGTGAAATTCAAGGGAATCTCAGTAGCGAACAATACTAAACAATGCATGCAAGATAAAATTTTAGTGCATGATATGCTTGCCTTGCATAGGCTCATATTAACACAATGACATTCCTGCATGCTCAATAATGCTTCATACAACTTACTCATGGCCATAGTATAATCAGAAACAAAGCTTCAATCGTTCTCATATGTTGAACATAAACAAACGAGTATAGCAATTATACACATCAACATATAAGCAAATATGGTAAGTCCAGTACCTTAAGGACTAATGTCCTTCCTCGATGTTCCTTTTTCTCCACCCATCAGAGTTGCTTGAAGTTCCTTCATTCTCCTTATAACCCTAAGGACATAACTCTATCTTTAGAACGAAGGAAAATGAATGCCTAACAAAGTTGTCTTAATTTTACAACTTTTGCCCCTTAATTTCTTATTTGTAGACTTGTACAATTTTTCTAGCATTTTCACTAAACTTTGAAAATTCATATTTAATTGTACAAAAATCCAATTGAGGTGGTTTAAAAGGCTATGTGACCCTTGATATGTCTAAGTTCAAGAAAAAAAAAATACCATTTTCACTCAAGCACATCTGAACTATTCCTAGATGAACAAAACAATACCACTGCCCTATACTAGAATTCCCGAATCATAAGTCATCTTATAAATGGTTCACAAGTTCGCTGCCTCTCAATACCAAATAACCTATAAAATTAAAGCTTATTGTGTCTAGTTTAATACTAGAAATTTTCCTAGCCATTGGATGCCATTTACTTATCCAAACATGGTTCACAAGTTCGCTGCCTCTCAAAATCTTAAACCGGTAGTTTTAAGGTTTTTGTAAAATCTATGATTTTATGTGCCAAAATGATTTCTATATTATTATTTGGACGTTCTTCATACTCTAACCCCCTTTTTAGAAAATTGGACAAAACCTCCATTTAGGGTTTGAGGTTTTCAAATCTCAAGAAAACATGAATAAATTAACTCCAACACCAATAATACCAAGAACAGGTATACAAGAAGTTGGAAACTTATATTTACTTGTCTTGATCTTGGTTTTAGGGCAAACCTCCTCTTCCTTTTGTCTCTTAAACTTTCATCCTTTACCACCAAAATACCATAGAAGAGTAGTTTATTAGAGCCATAGACTTACACAAGGATATGAGAAGAAGAACTACAAGATCTCATGCATTCTTACCTTAGTCCTTTGGTTTCTTTTTCCTTCTCTCTTCCTCCTTGATTTCACCTAACACACACACACACTCTCTCTCTCTCTCTCTCTCTCTCCTCTCCCTCTTTGTTGTTTCATCCAAATGCATGAAGAAAGGTGGTGAAAGATGTTATATAATGGATGAGGAAGTTTCCTAGAAAGTGCCTTTTGTTGCTTTGACCAAAATGCCCTTAAAATATCTCCTTACATATGTATTCTTCAACAAGTTTCTTGCCTTTTCCTCCCTTCTCCTCGTGTAGGCCAAAATTTTCAAGCTTCTTGGAGAAGTTTGATGACTCATCCAATTGCCGTTAATGCTCATACTAAGTTGTAAATGGAGGAAATAACCAAAAGAGGGGGGTGAATTGGGGATTTTAAAAATTCTTTTTCAAATACCCAATCACAAACAGAAAACAGGGTAAAACAGAGAAGAAAAGAAAAGCTTGACACAGCAGAATTTATACTGGTTCGGTCTTAACTCTTGACCTACGTCCAGTCCCTAGACACTCTAGGATTTTCACTAACTCTCAAATCAGTTACACACTCTACACTCGAAAGTTATCCTCTCACTATGATACACTCCCCCTTACAAGTTGTAAATTGATAATCCCAATCTCATAAGTTCCCACAACCTTGAGATTCTTACAATGATTGATAATCAATGATAAACTATCTAAAAGAGCAGATAAAATAATTAATGAAGTACAATGTATCAAAAGATACTTTACAAGTAGGTAGAAAACACTAAATGCAGTTGAAACTTGATAGCTTTTCGTTTTTTATATTCTGGTTGTTGAAGAGACTTGAA
Organism: Acacia melanoxylon; assembly: GCA_019022615.1. Classification (NCBI taxonomy): domain Eukaryota; kingdom Viridiplantae; phylum Streptophyta; class Magnoliopsida; order Fabales; family Fabaceae; genus Acacia; species Acacia melanoxylon. The sequence goes on along the minus strand of JAFJYJ010000020.1, from coordinate 7,513,029 downwards.
TGCTTCAGCTTATATATGAAGGAAGCATTAAATGACCATTGGAATCATTAATGTAACCATTGGAGACATTAATGTAGCTGTTAGGTTATAACTTAGTCATTTCTCTCTCTAGCCTGTGAGTTAATCCAGATGCTCAGTTAATCTTGTTGACTTTCCTTCAAATTAATCCGTTGGGAGATGAAGCTTCCATAGAAGGAAAGAAGACATTTAAACCTTTGCAAAGTCCAGGGAATGATTTGCCAAAAAGGGTGCTAAGTTTTCTGGGCCAGCAATAAATGTGTTGACGTCACCTTTTGCTTTTTGCTTAATCTTCATTCTAAACCCATTTGATCATCTGAAACTCAATAACAAACTGATTAAACATAGTTAAGAATAGTAATGAGTGATGATAAGAAGTATCTAGATCATATATGAAGATTTCACAAATTTGTGGAAGATGATTTTCAAACAAAGCGCTTTAAACTGGAGTTTGTTCAAGCAAACTAGAGTTTGCAATATTTTTTCTAAAGCGAAACTCGAGTTTAGTTCTTTCTCAGGTAATCGTCACGATTGAGCTTTGAAGAACAATTTGAAACAGGATCAAACTCGAATCATTAAGTGTCAAACTCGAGTTTGGGACTTTTTGAAATGAAAATAAAGTTAAGCCCACAAAGCTCAAATTGGAGTTCTCAAATGCAAACTTGAGTTTTCTTAAGTTCAAAATAGTGAGAGGCTCTCGGCCTGCCACAAAGTGGAGTTTAATAAGACAAACTTGAGTTTCCTCAAAAGAGAAGAAACTTTGAAAACTCTCGGGCAAGCGCAAAATGGAGTTTATTATGCTAAACTCGAGTTTGCTTAAAAGACGAAAATCTTTAAAAGCTCTCGGCCAAGTACTAACTTGAGTTTGACAAGTAAACTCGAGTTTAGTTAAGTTAAAAAAAAACATTGAAGACTCTTTGTCTAACACAAACTCCAGTTTGCCATAACGGACTCGAGTTTGCTTTAACGTGAAAAACTTAGAGTGCTCTCTGTATGACGTAAACTCGAGTTTGCCAATATAAACTCAAGTTTGACTAAGTTTAGAAAACTTGAGCTACTCTCTGTCAGGTCTAAACTCGAGTTTGACACTCCAAACTTGAGTTTGCCTTTAACGGTAAGTTTTTCAACTTAACAAAGACAAATTTCATTTTAAGTTTACAATTGTCAATTATCATCAAAATACATAGAGAACTAACATAAGTGTCCCTATGACTCATCCTATTTCCATTATTGCATGTGCTTAGGTGTCCCTTTGACTAGCCAACTCTCTTCCTTTGTGTGATACATGGCACTTTTGGATAATCATTGACATTTTTGCAATTTTCATAATATGACACATTGCAAATTTGGATGATCATGAATTAATTTCATAATCCATCCATCCTTTAAATCATGACATGTGGCAATTTGTTCATTAAATGTGCCTTGAATGTCAAGTTAGCTCATCTTATCCTTTTCCCTCTCTTTGGATGAAATATATGGCTTGTAAGGGAAGAATTTATGTCATCCACATGACAAAGCACTCTTGCTTAGGTGTCCATGCTCAAGTCTACCTATTAAGCCAAAATGACAAGTGAAAATTTCAAGTACATAAGGCATTAAATGCTTGTCAAATCCGTTTGACTTCTTGGATAAGCTTGATATGCTTGGAGAACAGGCTGGACAGTTTTCACCTTTCTATTTGTCCAATACAAAAGTATGTCATGATGAGAAGACACATGTTGTATTCTTATTAAACCAACACAAAAGAAGTGTCATCATGGGTCATTATGACGTATTTTTAAAGTTACATTTTTCAGTGCTTGATTAGGATCCTACTTGAGTTTTACTCAGGATTACAGCACGCATACAAATAGCCACCAAATGACACCCGTATAGAATGTATGTGTAGGCTTCCACATACCGGTGTCCTTTTATAAAAAAACGCAGGGTACAGCTATGTGTGCTAAAAAATCCATATGTATAGCTATACCGGCACGTTTTGCTCGACCAGTCAACCCCTGTCTCATAACATAGCTGGTGGCATATTTCCATTAATCCAATGACACCATATAAGCGTACTGTACCCTTCTGCATCACCACTTTAATTCTATGGCCAACATGTACTAGGTCCTCCGCCTAGTATGGTTGAATTACATGGTCGCTCAAGTAAGGTACTTTTATTGCTTAGCACTCGAGTGAGATAGCTCCTCACTTGAGTGCAGATTGACTTGTTGCTTTGTATTTCCTGAGACATTACTCGAGTGAGAAAAAGTTCAACAACAACACCCCTTCTGAGACTAGTAGTAGTCAGGAAACTCTAGTTGCCTCTAGTTCTATGAGCCACACCCTTCCCAATTACTTAAGGAAGCCCAATCACTGATTCCTCCTTCAGGCTTTATCACAACAAATCTTCAGATATCTGATCAGGTTGCTTTTGAAGACAACTATGGTAACAGATCCTTTTTGCTTGTCTTTCTATATTGATTTATAAAAGTAAAAATCTTACTGTAATGTGGATTTGCCTCCCTATTGGGACCAATATGCTTCTTTGTCAAGAATTAGGACCATTTACTCTCCTATTGTCATCAAAGTGTTTTATTTTCATATGAAGATCGTTGATGAAACAGATGACGACGATAATATCATAGAAGAAATTCTTGAAACCACCATGAAAGGAAAAACTACTAGACCCACCGCGATATGATAAAATCATATCTGGGGATTGAGAATGCCCCTACGACTCCTTTCAAGGAGTTCTCAACTTGGGAAATCTATCAGACCTTGAAGCTAGGAGAAGAAATGACTCCTGAGACGTTAACTTTTTCTCCCGGGTTTATGAGTGAAATATGCTGAACTGTATGGTATATCTATTTGAGGAGAATGGTAAATAAGGGCAAGAGTTTTTCTCATTTCATGGCTAAGGACTTTCACTTGTTCACCTTTATCATTTCTAAGGAGCCAAGGAACGTGGGTACTTGGATTCTTGACAAGAAGCAACAATTTAAGATTCATTCTAATGTCACATCTATTATTCCTTTTCCTTCATTGGTCTCTTACATTCTGTTTTTGAACAACATTTGGTACGTAGCTCCGGGAGACACACTTGTTAGGATGGAGAGGTTTGGGAAGGTTCATTTGATCAGAATGAATATTTTATTTACTAAAACATCTAGTCAATCAAAGCAAAAGTGGATGAAGAAAGTGGAGCCTTCACCCTCAAGAATGGATGAGGCCCAGTCATCTCAGGCAAGGTCCCTCGTGCTACTCCCTCTTTCCTTTGGGCTATTATTTAGGTGTGCATTCAAGAGACCTTACAGACTGCTATTGCTACCATTTTGCAATCTAATGAGTATAATATGTCCTCTATTCATAAAGCTAATAAATTATTTCTTAGCAAAATGGAGGCTTCCAATGAATCACCGGTTAACATAATGGTGAAGGTGGAATATCACTTAGAGGGGGGTGAATAGGTGATTATAAAAAAATCTTTCACTAAGGCTCAAGAATATAAAACAGAGACAGAGAAAAGAACAAAGAACACAAGAGGTTATACTGGTTCAATCCAACTCTTTGACCTACATCCAGTCCTCAGAAGATCTAGGATTTCCACTATCTTTCAAACACAAATACAATTACACAATCTGTATTCGAGATGATCCTTTCACACTAGGACTCACTCCCCCTTACAAGCGGTAATTGTACACCCACACTTAAGGTTCCACAACCTTAAGATTTAATTGATAAACAAATAATCAAATAGTGTTTAACTCCTCACTGAGTAGATAAATGATAAACACTGAAGTACAAGAAAATATCCGAAGATATTAAATGAAACTAATGAAGCAATAGATTGCAATAAGTTCGAATTGAATGCGCGAGTTTCGGTAGTTGGCGAATTCAATGCTTCTGGTATTTATAGATGTTACAATTAATGACTGTTGGTGAAGCTTGTAGATTAACTGTTGTGACTCCAGCCGTTAGACAGATGAAGCTTGGTTAACATTTTCACCGTTAATGATCCAGGTGGATTTGTGCCGTCAAGATATTCTTTCATTCTTTCTGTTTTGCCTGTAGTGAAATATCATTTATTGTATGAATGGAATAACAAGTATGTCTTTTGATTGCTCAGAGGTATGTTAGCTGAGATTGTACCTTGATAAGGTAAGTGCATTTAATGCTCTTTGACATTCAAAATGCTTTATGATAATTTGATCTTAATCCTTGGAATAATCATCTGAAACTCATTAGCAAACTGATTAAAAGAAATTAGGAATAATAATGAGTGATGATATTAAGAAATAAAATCATAATGAATTCATTTAGATTTCTGGAGATGGTGATTTGAAAAACAGAGAAGTTTGACTCTAGTTAAAAGGGTGTTGCCTTGAGGCATGGTGACTCAAGGCAAGTAGCTCATTGACTAGAGGCAAAAACACGGTTGGAAAAACATGTAAAATGAAGCATTGCCTTGAGTTATGGTGACTTGAGTCATGGTGACTTGAGGCAAATAGCTTATTGACTAGAGGCAAAAAGTGTTTATCGTGTTAAAGTGTCTCTAGAAGGATTGCCTTGAGTCATCATGACTTGAGTCATGGTGACTTGAGGCAAATGATGCTTTGAGGTAAAATGCCTTGAGTCATGGTGACTTGAGGCATTTAAATATGACTCGAGGTACACAATGCACAGAGACCAAAATCGTTTGAGCAATAAAACAATTACCTTGAGGTAATTAAATAAGTAACTCGAGGTATACATTGAGCGCAAAAAAGATTCAAAAACATTTGCACGGGTTTAACTCGAGGTATATATAATTTGACTAGAGGCAAATCTCTCAAAACTTATAAACTTCTAGTCAGACACAATTTACCTCGAGGTAACCAAAGGAAAAACAACTTACCATTCAAAAAGAATTTTATGGCTCGAGGCACATAACTATTTAACTAAAGGCAAATTGAAACTTCAAATTTTCATTGAAAAATTAAAAATGAATTACATTATAATTGTTATCATCAAAACATGGGAACTAACAAATGGAAGCAAAGATCAATATCTTAGTTTCACACATCAATCAAAATTTCAAGATGTTATTTGATCAACAGGACGAACAATCTAAGAGGATTAAGAAGATTGAGTAAACTATGAACATTCTGGGTTTCTCCTTTCCTGAGCCTTCCTCTACTTCTTCTCTTCAGCCCTCTGCACCTTCTAGCTCCCCTCTTGTCTTTGAACCCATTGACATTACCACTACCATCCCCGTCCCCACCACCACTCCTATCTCTAATCCCATAGGTTATTTGCCTACTTTTGAGGATCCTCTCCCTTCTTCTACTCCTCCCACATCCACTGGTCATATTCATATCTTTACCTCTAGTTTTGATGAGCCAGAGCCTACATTCAATCCTTACTCAACATTGTTAGTTCTCAGAGTTTTGATGATAACAATACTTGGTTTTGAATTTGAAAATGATTAAGGTTTTGAATCAGTGAAATTTGGCTAAGTGAAAAGTGTACTCGAGTATGGTTTCAAGTATACTCGAGTATGATCAGTTTAACTTTTCTGTTTAAGTGATTTCAGGATATTACTCGAGTATGGTTAAGTTGTGAGTCTTCTCCGTTTTCCATCTGTAGTTCTATGTTGTCTTGTGGCTCTCAAACTTCTTCGAGGTACACCTTACTCCCACTGGTTCTTTTAGAGATGAACTCTTTTTCCAAAAAGACACCATTCCGGATAACAAACACTTTGTGATCGGCGGGATTGTAGACATGGCATCCTTTAATTTCCTTAGGATACCCCACAAAAAGGCATTTTGAGGATCTGAATGATAACTTATCAGAGGCTTGTTGTTTAACATAAACCTCACATCCTCAAATTTTAAGAAATGACAAACTGGGTTTCTTCCCAGTTCATATCTCATATGGTGTCTTTTCAACAGCCTTTGGTGGAACATGATTTAGTGTGAATGCAGTTGTTTCTAGGGCATGGCCCCAAAAGAAAGGTGGAAGATCTGTTTGACTCATCATAGATCGAACCATATCTAATAGAGTTCAATTCGTATGATCAGAAACACTATTCCATTGAGGTGTTCCTGGAGGAGTAAGTTGTGAGATGATCTCACAACTCCTAAGATGGTCAATGAACTCTTGGCTCAAATATTCAGCATCCCGATCAGATCGAAGTGCCTAAATTGTTTTGCCAAGCTGGTTTTGTACTTTATTTTGGAACGTTTTGAACATTTCAAAAGATTCAGACTTATGTTTCATTATATAGATATTCCCATATCTACTAAATCATCTATAAATGTAATGAAGTACAAATGACCTCTTTTGGCAGAAGCATTCATTGGTCCACAGACATTTGTATGTATGAGGCCCAATAAATCAGTGGCCCTTTTACTACTCCTAGTAAAGGTGCATTTGTCGTCTTTCCAATGAGCAAGACTTACATGTATCAAATGATTCAAAATCCAATGAGTCAAGAAATCCATCTATGATGGAGTTTTTGAAATGCGTTTCTCAGTTATATGGCCTAGACGACAATGCCATAGGTAAGTCATATTCAAACCATTTGACTTGATCCTTTTGGTAGTTTAAGTCATAGATATGTCCATTCATTTTTCTACTGTCCTTGAGACCCTACACATTTATACAAATGTGAGAACCACATGCGGTATCTAATACCCATGTTTAGGAAGTAGAGAAGTGAATATCTATGACATAAATACCTGAAGCGATAGCCCCACTATCCTTCTTGTTCTTTTTTAGATCTTCGATGTAGAGTATGCAATTCCTCTTCCAATGACCAAGTTCATTGCAGAAGAAGTGGACCCCAACCTTCTGAGGTTTTGCCTTCTTGGTTGCAGGCTTAGATTTGGGCCTGTTTGACTCATTGGTCTTACCTGTTAGACCTGACTATAACCCAAGAGGGGGGGTGAATTGGGTGTCGGATAAAACTTTTGGAAACTTAGAAAATCTTTTCGCAACTTACCAAAGGAGGTTTGAATGACAATAATAATTTATAAACTGATAGACAGTCATTCAAAACATATATGCTGAAATGTAAGAGTTTATGGAAGAGAATATGCAAACAGAGATTTATACTGGTTCGGCCTAATCCTTGACCTACGTCCAGTGCCCAAGCTGCACTTGAGATTTTCCACTATCTCCTTGTTTAACCAGGCACAAGAGAAAAGCCTTTACAACTTCACAAGTTTAGCCGGGTACTTGTGCAGCCTTTACAATCTCTTTCCGAGATATCCTCTTACGCACATACAATTACTGACTCTGTACTCAGGATGATCCTTTCATACTAGGACTCACTCCCCCTTACAAGTTGTAATTGTACACCCACACTCAAGGGTTCCACAACCTTGATATTTAATCACTAAATGGATAATCAAATAAATGTTTAGACTCTCTCACAGAGTAGATGAATAATAATCATTGAAGTACATAATTAATCATCACACTCTCTATTGAAAACTATATAAACATTGTGAAATAGAGAGTATATGAATTGAGCGTTGGATTCATAATGTTGGCATTTCGACAGTGCAAGCTCTTGTATCTTGCCCATTTTGAATCCTTCTCCTTTTATAGTTGATCGTCATTATAACTGTTGGAAGCTTTGCAAACTAGCCGTTGAGTTTCTTCGTAATTCCGTTAGGCACAGTTGATTTTCTTTGAGCATATTCGACCGTTGCTTCATTAAATGCATTCACCGTCGACTGTACTTTGTGCAGAGGTTGACTCAGAATAATAGCTGGAATAAGTATCCCTCGAAGGAATGATTCATCTGTCACAACTTTAGTTCTGATTGTTGCTCTGTTTTTCTGAGATGCATTAAATGCGTCTGCCACGTCGGATTGCTTTATGATAAATTGATGATTAAAACATTTAAGCATATCTGAAAATCACTAGCAAATTGATTAAACGATGTTAGGAATAGTAAGAATTAATATTATGAAGTACCCAATGCTTAATCAATTAATTCTAGATTACGAGAATGAAGATTTCAAATATTGATAAGCAATCTCCAGAATTGATCGTGCCATTCTCGAGAACTATCGAAGTTCAGCGACCATTGAATCATGGTGTTTTAAATCATTCTCGAGAATTAGTTCCTTAATACTCGAGAATCATGTCTTCAGATAAAAGAGGCAATACATGTGAATAATGGCATTTTAACTTAAGAAGAGAAGTATGCTAGAGCATTTACCGTCCATTCTCGAGAATCTCCTTACTTATTCTCGAGAGCCATTCTCGAGAATTGATTGTCAATTCTCGATAATCACATTAGAGAAGCATACCGTTGTGAGTCTGTCAAATCGTTCTCAAGAATTGACTTACCTATTCTCGAGTACCATTCTCGAGAATCCCTTACTCATTCTCGAGAATCATATTAGATGAGAACTGATGTAGGCCTTAGAGTCATTCAAAGAAGCCTACGATGTTGATTCTGTCACATACCATTCTCAAGAATCCTTGATCCATTCTCGAGAATCAATTACATATGGAGATGCAAGTGAGTTAATTCTGATTCAAATACTTGAACTCTTTAAAGACTTCTTTCCATGCAAGAAGAATCAATTCCAAACTCATTGTAGTTTGTCTGTTATCATCAGATGAAGGGAGGTTGTTCTTGACCAGCGTTTTTTGCAGCATCCTGAACTGACTGTCAACTTCCAAACATCACATCTCCTTTAATTGATCTTCTTTTTCTATGATCTTGATTTTTTTGGAAAGGTATGTGAGCCTAGTTTCAAATGGAACTAGTTTCAGCTCATTTGGATTTGTCGTTTGTGAGATACACTCAAAATACCGAAGCTTGGTCTGCTGTGTGGTGTGATTTGATGTGCCAATTTGTGAAAATCATATCTCCTTCATTTGGACTCCTTTGGACTTGAAGTTTATATCAAAAAGATGCATTGGGAGTCTAGTGTCATATGCCACTAGTTTCACCTCAATTCGATCTCTGGTTTAGGAGATATCATCAAATTACCAGAGCTTGTACAAGTGAAACGTGAAACAGAGTTGCTGAAACACGACCATTCTCGAGAATTGATGTTTTGTACTCGAGAATGACTTGCAATTTTCGCATGAACAGTACCATTCTCGAGAATTACATTGTCATACTCGAGAATGACTTTAGGAATGCAACTGTAGCTTATTTTAACTCCGAATTGAACCATTCTAACTTCCATTTGATCATGGAGACTTGAATATTGATATTCTCATAATATTTAACAAGTTCTTCCATCTTCAATCTCCTCTCTTGATCATTCTTCATTGTTTAACTTGGACTCATCATTCTCTGCAAATTCTACCTTCTTCAATATCTCATCTTCTTCTTGAACTTAACATTTTCTCTAAATTCTTCTTTCTGAAATCTCTTATCTCCTTCTTGATCTATAATTCAACTTGGACTAATCTACATTAATTATAGTAGTTAGTCAATATAGGAGATAAATATATTATACAAGCTTTTTGCTCTTAAGAATGACATCTATATAAGACATCATCAAAACTAATCATGTCCAACATTACCAGCTGAGCTTTTACCCTTTCTTTTGCCCTTGCCTTTCTTTTCATACCCTTACTTTTATGAATGGACAAAACAGTGTTGGGCCTGTTTTTAAGGCTCTGCTTAGCAGTTTTGAGCATCTCATGCAGTTCAGAAATTGATTTCTCCATGTTGAGCATGTTATAGTTCATGACAAACTGGTAATAACTATCCGGCAGTGCGTTCAAGATCATATCTGTAGCTAACTCCTGGCTCATGGGAAATCCAAGCCTCTCAAGGTGATCAATTTAACCCACTTGCATTTGAAAATGGGAAATCTAATTTTAACATAGTCCACCTCCCAAATCTCTTCAATAACCCCATAATATGGCATGACTGCCAATAAAGGCCTCTTGTCTTTCGAACTGGATAAGTGCATAGATTTAGCCTCTAACATAACACCACTGTTCTGAACGGTGCTCCTATCATCTAGGAACTTCGTGTAAAATGTATAACCATTGATCACATACGAATTCCAACTTATGACATCAACCTCAGGACCACGGGCTAACCATTTGATTGTATCAGAAACACATTCCTCTCCCTCGACCTTTTGTTTGAACCAGTTTGCAAATGTTCTTATGCTCCCTAATCAACCTTTGTTCGATCATTCGATGATTTTCTTTCCTTACAGCTTCTTTATGTGCAGCTATGCTGGCTTGAACTTCATCAACATTATTCAAGATGTATAAGTGGATTTGTGACAATTCATCAGGATCCACACTCTTTACCGAAGCACCTCGTCTACCCCCTTCAGCATGCGACGTTTTGGAAGCCCAATATGTCTTACTCTGGCCAAATAATTTTGACAAAATTCCATGGCTTCTTCAGAAACATATTTCTGAATAATTGATGCTTTTGGTCGGTATGCGTTCTTCACGTACCCTTTTAGGAATTTCATAGATCTTTCAATTGGGTACATCCACCGTAAATGGATAGGGCCGCACAACTTTATCTCCCTCACTAGATGAACAATTAGATGAACCATGATGTCAAAAAATGTAGGAACAAAAAGCTTCTCAAGGTGGCACAAGATAAGATATCCTTCATTCTCCAATTCATCCAACTTTTCAATCTCAAAAACTTTACTACAAACCGCATTGAAGAAGAAACAAAGTCTAGTCAAGACGACTGAAGATCATATTCGGCGATGCCTCGAATAGCTACTCGGGAGTAGCTGTTGCATCAAGACATGACAATCATGAGACTTTTGGCCTACTAATTTCAAGTCCTTCATCGAAACAAGCCTCTTAAAGTTTGAAGAATACCCCGACGGAACTTTTGTGCCATGTAAACACTCACAAAACTTCGTTTCTCATCCTTAGAAAGAGTATGAGAAGCCAGGGGACAATAAGTTCTCTTCCCATATGGCCTTGGATGTAAGTTTTCGCGTATTCCCATTGCTTGCAAATCCAATCTTGCCTTTACACCATCCTTTGAACTACCTTGTATGTTGAGAAGTGTGCCAACAATACTATCACATACGTTTTTCTCCACGTGCATGACATCAATACAGTGTCTCACATCAAGCTTGCGCCAATATGGAAGATCGAAGAATACAGATCTCTTTTTCCATATATTTGTTTCTTTTATACTCTTTGCAGTCTTACCGAAGATGACACTGATATTTTTCACTTTTTCATAAACTTGCTCCCCAGTCAATGCCACCAGAGCATCTTCATACTCCTGACCACCAAAAAAGGATTTCTTTAATCTACGATATGGGTGGTCCCGTCGATGAAATCTCCTATGTCCAAGATAAACCGTCTTTCTTACATGTTGAAGTTGATGGTAGCGTGTGCCTTCTTCACAAACCAGACATGCTTTGTGGCCTTTTACACTATACCCTGACAAATTCCCATATCTTTGGGAAGTCGTTTATAGTACAAAATATCATGGCTCGCATTTTAAACACCTCCTTCTTGAAAGAGTCAAAAACATCGACACCTTCTTCCCACAACTCCCTTAAGTCTTCGATCAAGGGCTGAAGGTAAACATCAATGTCATTTCCGGGTTGTTTTGGTCCCGAAATCAACATAGACAGCATGATGTACTTTCGTTTCATGCATAACATTGGAGATAAGTTTTAAATAATAAGGAGTACAGGCCATGAACTATGTATGCTGCTAAGGCTACCATAGGGATTCATGCCGTCTGTGCTAAGTGCAAGCCTAAGGTTCCTAGGTTCTTGGCCGAAGCTCGGAAATAATTGATCGATTTTCTTCCATTGAGAAGAATCGACCGGATGTCGAAGCTTTCCATCAGAAATCCTCTCATCAACATGCCACCTCAAATTTTTTGCATCACTTTCATTAGCAAACAACCGCTTAAACCTTGGTATGATTGGAAGATACCACAACACTTTTGCAGGCCCCTTATTTGACTTGTACCTTAGGGTTTCACATATCGGACAATTCTGCTTCTCTTCAAACTATTTTCTATACAATATGCAATCATTCGGGCATGCATGAATCTTTTTGTACTCCATCCCTAGTGGACAAAGTATTTTCTTAGCATCATAGTATCGATGCGGCAACACATTATCATCTGGAAGCATGTCCTTAAAAGCCTCAAGTATTTCAGAGAAACTCTTTTCGCTCCATCCATGACGTGCCTTCAATCTTACCAATTTCAATACAGCGTTCAACAATTGATATTTTTTACACCCAGGGTATAGCGGGGTCTCTGCATCACTGTACATATTACCATATGCATGTGATTGCTCAAAACCCTCTTCTCCTACATCACGAATAATGTCCTCTATGTGATCATCCATATCCGTGTCATTATCATCAATGGCCACTTCCTCATGTTGAGACCCACTTGGCAGTTTTTCACCATGCCATGACCATACCGTATAAGTCTTACAAAATCCTTCACAAATTAAATGTGTGTGGATAACTTCAGGACTTAATCGCCTCTCATTCAAACATTTTACACAAGGGCAATAAAACTTCCCACTATCATTATGGGCATTTTGTTTAGCAAATTCTATAAATTCCCTCACCCCATTATGATATTCAACACTCGTCCGTAAAGCATTATTTATCCAACTATGTCCATAGAAGAATTCCTATATATAGACGGAAAGATTTAACATACATAATCCGAAAAAAGTGAAACTTGCATATAAAATAAGACATACATAATCCAAACGCATATATATGCTCAAATGTCGGTTATGTCTTTTTTTTCTTTACGGAGAAACTTGCCCATTGAGTGCATAACGAAGAATCACTTTTGGTGATAAATGTATCACAGTGAATCCAAGAAGCAAAATAAATGCATGACGAGGAAATTAAATGCATCGCATGAAGGTCTTGTGGACTCACCTGTAGCATATAAATTCAAATGGGTTTGCTTTGAGTCTTTCTTCTCTCGGCCACGAACGTTGATGTTGCGACAAAGAGTAACCTAAAAACACTAGTTCGTCGATTCGGTAGGTCTAAAGTGAAAATATAATCTTCAATATACAATATTCATTAACAACAGAGAAAACCACAAGAACATTTCATCGATTTCGTTCAACCCATGAAAAACCCAGAACCATAACCAGAAAAATAATAGTTATATAACCAAAACACCTCGTACAGCTTGGTCTATAGACGTTTAGCTAAGGAACCAGAAAGTGATTGTCGAGAGAGCAACGCGAAGCAGCGATGACGCAACAAGCAAAATGTGGAGACAGAACCTGAGTAATCAGTCTCAGCGCGACAAGAGAAGTTCTCAGAGGGAAATTTAATTTTCCCCGTGAAAGAGACAAGTTTTAGTATTTTGGATTTTATTAAGACCGGTTAATTATAAAGTGTTCGGTCCTAAATATATAATTTTATTAATAAGACCGGTTAGTTATATAGTGTGCGGTCCTAAAGAATAATTTTATTAATACCTTTTTAAGACCGGCAATTAAGAATACTTCGGTCCTAATATTTACTATTGATTTAATTTTAAGACCAGAGTTTTATAAACATCCGGACAAAAGTCAAATACTTATAGAGTCGTAAACCTCTTCGTTTATTAATGAACCAAACTAAAAAAAATGAGATTTGCCTTTGGCGAGCGCAAAGAGAAACTGAATTAATAAAATAAATAAAGGAAAACTGGAGAATATGAATATTAAAAAGGCACAAGCTTAATTAGTTCTTACTGCTTCCATACATAACTGGAGAATATGCACGTACACAAGAAGAAAAGAAAGAAAAAAATAACTGATCATTATCAATGACAAGAATCTAACAAAACATCCTAAAGCTTATTATCATCCAATGCCTTGGCGATATCGGCGTTAAAAGAATTAACTTCCCGCCGAGATCGGCAAGTTCTGTCTTATTCGCATCACCCGGTGCATCAATAGAGGAAAGAGGAGAGGGGGTCGGCGGTAGGCGTCTTTGGGGCCAACGATTGGAGAGGGGAGCGGGAACCTCTGCATGGTCGAAGGCCGGAGGGGGGTGCGGCAACTTCTTCATCATCCGAAATAACAATGGGTTCAACGACCCGAGATTCTTCGGTCACAACAGAACGCACTCTCGCTGGAGGAGGCGCACCGTATAATGATCTAAGTCTGGCAAGAGCTTCAGGTGTAAGAGTACCCCTACGAGGAGTTCTCTTGTATCTAACCATGGTTTGAGGCTTTGAGCAGTTTGGGCAGAGAGCTCCAAATACACTCTTTTTATTAATAAGAACATGGAGGTTAGTGTACGGAGTTAATGAGGACAGAGAGATGGATACAGTCTTTTTATTATGTAACCATATTTAAAAGTATATATTATTTATTTTTTCAAATAAATAACTTTTAAGACCGGATGTTTAGAAACATCCGGTCCTAAATGTCTACTATTTATTTTTCCATACAATTCAATTACTTTTAATACCGTCCATTTATATTATATCCGGTCCTAAAAGTCAATTATTTTTTTATCAATTATTTATTTTTGTAAAGTAAGAATTTTTCCTTAAAAAATATTACTTTTAAGAACGGATCTTTTACAAAATCCGGTATTAAATGTTCAATCACTTCAAACTCGAGATAGCGAGTCGATCCTTGCACCCCGTACACATGATCCAGAGTCTCTTCGGCTTCAAGGTCGTAAACTGACCAACTAAGCGTCTCCTCATATTCTGAAGAACAATGCGTCTCCTCGTAAAAAGTTCACAACGTTTCATATTCTTCAGGATAGGTTCTCTATTTAAACCCGTTCTTACTTTAGTTTCTTCACATTCTTCTCCATCACTTCTACACGGCCTCCTCCACCGACTAAAACCCACTGAAATGGCTGCTCCACCAGGTCCTCCTTTTCCTCCTCCTCCTCTTCAACCACAGCCCCCCTCCTCCACCGCTTCCAAATCCAACTGTCAAGCAGTTGGTGCAGAACATTGTGGCCCACGTCGATCACATCGACCGATGCTTGGGCCAATTGTTTCAACTGGTTCATACCATCAACCAGAAGCTGACCATGGTACTCGACGCCAATGACGTGGAGTACGATCCTTCACAAGAGGACGCCTCCAAAATCGCCTCCCACCTCTCCGACCACGGGGAGGATTAGTTGTTTTATAGTTTTTTTTTGGCTGCTTTTTTTTTGTAATCGCTGCCCTATAGGGCAGCGTAAAAATTATTAAATAAAATATTTCTGCATTTTGTTCTTATGGGAGTTTTAATTAATGCGCGGTTTAATTATATGCATTATCTGAACCTGGAAAGTAATAAGAAAGTAAATTATGAAATATGGAAAATGGCAGACTCAAAACACTAAAATTAAAAAAAGAAAAAAAAAAGACAGAAATTAGGCAATTATGAAATATGGAGTTTATTACGTTATAATATGGACAAATATTTAATTTAATGTTTTGATGCTATCACACTCTATAAATAAATAAAGTAAATCGGTTATGAAATATGAATAATAGGGAAAAACTTTAATTTAATAATATGATTATTCATTTAATAAAGTAGTTACGAATAGAATAATTAATAATGTAGACTATAGTTACTGTATATTGAATAAATATTTAATTTAAGCAAAAAGATTATTCATTTAATTTTTAAGAGATTTTATATAAAAAATATATATTATTAATAAATAAACGAAGACTTTTAGGGCCGGCTACTTAGTGAACATGCGGTCCTAAAAGACTACGTATTTTACTGTGAATCACGAAGACTTTTAGAACCGGCTCTTTAGTAAACATACGGTCCTAAAATACTGGCAATTTTGAATTAATAAACGAAGACTTTTAGGACCGGCTACTTAGTGAACATGCGGTCCTAAAAGACTGGCGTATTTTACTGTGAATCACGAAGACTTTTAGAACCGGCTCTTTAGTAAACATACGGTCCTAAAATACTGGCAATTTTGAATTAATAAACGAAGACTTTTAGGACCGGCTACTTAGTGAACATGCGGTCCTAAAAGACTGGCGTATTTTACTGTGAATCACGAAGACTTTTAGAACCGGCTCTTTAGTAAACATACGGTCGTAAAATACTGGCAAATATTCACAAATAAATAAACGAAGACTTTTAGGACCGGCTACTTAGTGAACATGCGGTCCTAAAAGACTAGCGTATTTTAACGCTTGTGAATCACGAAGACTTTTAGAACCGGCTCTTTAGTAAACATACGGTCCTAAAATACGGCAATTTTGAATTAATAAACGAAGACTTTTAGGACCGGCTACTTAGTGAACATGCGGTCCTAAAAGGCTAGCGTATTTTTGTGAATCACGAAGACTTTTAGAACCGGCTCTTTAGTAAACATACGGTCGTAAAATACTTGGCAAATATTCACAAATAAATAAACGAAGACTTTTAGGACCGGCTACTTAGTGAACATGCGGTCCTAAAAGCGTATTTTACTGTGAATCACGAAGACTTTTAGAACCGGCTCTTTTGTAAACATACGGTTGTAAAATACTGGCAAATATTCACAAATAAATAAACGAAGACTTTTAGGACCGGCTACTTAGTAAACATGCGGTCCTAAAATACTGGCATGTTTTCCAATAATAAACGAAGACCTTTAGGACCGGCTTTATAGTAAACATACGGTCCTAAAATACTGTAATTGTGAAAAAATAAATAAACGAAGACTTTTAGGACCGGTTACTTAGTGAACATGCGGTCCTAAACTTCTCGCATTTGTAAATTAAGCAATGAATATTTTTTTCCACCATCCAATACATTCAAGAACCACTAATGGACAAAAGGAAACTTGTTTTAAATGAATTAACAAATTATTATTGTATACTATCACAAATTGGACAATTGTTCATTACGATCAAGAAGATGATTGTTGATACAAATAGCATATATTTACAATGAATTCACAAATCAACTATTTTTCCGATTTTCCGAGATGATCGGATCATACGGATATTCCGATAACACATTGCGTGTGCGCTCAATATCACCATCAGGAAAGGGGTCAGCACAGTCAAACGTCTGTAGCATCAAAAACAGAAATATATTAGTCGTCCTTCCTTGCATATCAAAGGGGTCAGCGCACAGGCAAAGTTATGTAATACATTTATCTTTGCTTGGATGTTAGTCACTGGTTGCATGACAATATTATACATGTGTGTCATGACATAATGTCCACATAAGTTGGACTCCTTCGGTTGCCGACGGGTCTAAAAACAAACAAGAAATATATATAAGAGCATATATTTTTTTCGACCAAGTTCACACGCTAGCCCGGTGTGCCGGTGTCCAAATATGTACTAACCTTTGGTTTGATCCATGTAGGATCTTTGACTTCAGTCCCAGACTTGTTCTTGACCTTTTCTTGGAATGATTTTAAGGGCCTATATATTGTCAAAATCACAAATTTACTCAATAATGGTTACTGAAAATTTACAGCAGAGATTTCAGACTAGACAATCAAAATGACATATGCTTACTTGTTCACCATCTGCTGCAATGTAGTCGTTGGTTCGTAGTGAATGGAGCATAAAAAGACCACTTTATTCTCATTCGGGCAAATCAGGACCAACTGCCAATGGTGACTAAAAATTCACAACAGACAAGTACTCAGTAATATGTAGTAGAATATAATTAAGGGAATTACAGAAAAGAATTATGATATGTACCTATTGTAGTATGGTGCCAAGTACCAATTTTTCCTATTCTTCTTGGTCAACCTTGTTGTTATGTATGATTGTCTCTCCGCTAAGGGTGGTTGACTCACGTCACTGAACACAAGAATCCAATATCTTTGCTTCGCCTGCTCCAATTCACGATGCAATAACCTACAATAATGACGTCAGGGAAATTATACGTATGTGAGTGTCTCACATTTATGTTATGTACTCATAGAAGAAGATACTTACTTTATAAACATGAGAATCATTGAATCAGTAAGCTCTTGTTTATCAAACTGCAAGGAAATTATATCATCTTGGTCAACCAAAACCGGGTGCTTGTTTTTAAGACCTACTTCTGTATTGACAGGCCACTGATTAAGTGCAACTTGTTTATTGGATACCATAAGGACAAGCTTGTCCTTGGCACTCAACTTAGCAGTGCCAATCAATTCAGGAGGGGCTGGAGCCTCAGGAGGAGTAGAAACATGCACAAGCTTCACTGGCCACGAGATCAAGGTTCCAATGACATCACTCACAAGCTTCAGCTCATCAGTTGGGAGAGGGAAATGTGCATCAACGATCACCTCTTCAACTGACACTCTGACTTCATCATAAGCCATTTGTTGGTGGTGTACAGTTGATCCCAAGTTGTGGACAGTCCCTTTTGCAACCAATCGTCTATCATGATGTTCAGGATCCTCCACATAAAGGTCACAAGGTTGCTGTGACTGTCCAACAATGCAGCTCCCTCTAGTGCTCTGCTGCATAGTTGTTGGTGAGGGTGGCAAGGGAACACTGATCTCTGCACAAGAGCTCACAAGCACCTTCATTTGATTCATTTCCTCCTTCATCTCCCTCAGCTGGGATTGAAAATAGGTAGTCAATGAAGCTTCTTTAGCCGCTGCTTGCTCTCTCAATTTGGCCACCTCCTATGCCACCGTCTGTTCCACCGTCTGTTCCATCTCCTCCCGGATAACCATACTTTGTTTCTGGCGTTTGGCGCTACCAAAGTATTCCTTCAGGCCTACCCTTCCTCCAATCCCCCTTACACGCCCCGCGTGATCTGGTTTTCCGGTCGCAACGGTCAGAACATCATTCCTCCCATCCGACACAAAAGATCCCTCCGCTTCTTTCTTCTTTAGATCTTCTTGTAGGATACAGATAATGAGAAGCTTAGTAATGAAACATGTTTAGTAACTATAAATTAACAATAATGATACTTACAATTCTTTCAAACTAGACGAGTCATTCACTCGTGTAGGTGCCGCTTGGCTTTTGCCGAATAAACAACCATAACTCATCACGACGTATTGGAGATGGCAGATCATGTATCGCAGAAGGATTGGATTCTGCTTCTGCTTCATCTTGCAATATCTTTCGCTTGGCCGCCATCAATTCTTGTTCAGCCTTTTCGTATCCCCCGCGAGAAGCCCTATGCGGGCAATCATTCTTTCTCCCTATCTCCGTGCTTGTTCCCTTCTTTTTTGTGAATCGAAATGAAAACAACTATTAATTATGAATTCCAGCCATCTCACTAACGAAATTAGAGAACTTCGCTTGATATGAACCTCAAACACTAGTCAAATTCACTTCATCAAGTTTCAACATTTCATTTAAGGAGGATGTAGAATTGTAGAAGAAATTGGGAGAACCGAGTAAAGTGAGTTGCGAAGCCGCACCGAAACCTTTACACGGTTAACATACTAACTAACTAATAGCAATGTCTAACCACTACCTACTACAAAAGAACTAGCTAAGACTATAATAATGGTTTGACTCTTATGCCATTATTATTTCCTTAATTACCTACTTAGTATTTTACCTTTGCACGGTTTACTTATCAGACTTGCATACAACTAAGACATGCTCCTCTTATGCAGGACAAAGGATAGAAATATATACTTCTATTCACAAACCAAACAATCTAACTAATAGGATTAGATGAACACGTACAATAACATTCACATATCCACACAAGTTAATAAGCAAACAAAAGAGGGCAAACAAAACTAAATAACAACTCACCAAAGCTTCAGGAGTGGTCCGGTGAACAAATTGTTGCCAAGTTTGTTCATCAATAAATGTGTACTTGTCCCAAGGATTATGGTCGGGCCTAACATCGGCAAAAATATATGTGTTAGCTAGAAAGGTCTTAAACTTCCTCCACCGATAAGCACAATAAGACAATGTCTTGTCTTTCAACTTACGAGTCGGGGACGGTGTATGTGAGCCGGATAGTGTCCCAAATAGGACCCTTTCTTTGCGAGACGTCGACATTTTTCCACTCATCTGTCAAGCTAGCCTTGCTGCGTGCTAGATAGCCGACAAAACTATTATATTTTTGTTTATTAGGACCGAAAGGAGCCAACTTTTCATCAAACTGAATCTCGAACTTTGACCTAGAGGACCGACTTACGGATACGTCTTTCATTCGTGTGCCACTTCTACCACGGCGTGCAGGGCGGTTACGAGCCTCATTATGAGATGAAGAGGGTTTGTTCTGACTCACACCAGTCGCACCAGTAACTGTCGTTGAAGGAATAGCAGAAGAACCATTTTCTCCATTCATTTTCAAGAATGGAACAGAGGCTGAGAGTGGTGGTGCGAAAGAGGAATGCCTGAGAAAGTGATAGAGTAACAGAGGATGGTAGTGGTGGGCGAGGAAGAGAAGTAATGCAACGGGAAGAGGGTTTCACAACAAGAACAGGGGTTTGAGAGTTCAGAGAGCAACGTATCAGTTGTAACTCTTACGGCAACGTCGCGCGAATATTTGACGCTTTAGTTTCCATACCGGACGAATTAAAAGGCCAGTCTTAAAGGTCAACATTTAGGACCGTCCAATATTAAAAGCCGGTCTTAAAGGTAATAAAACTTTCGAATAATTTTTTTCAATAGTTTATACCGGCCATACTCTAAGTCTGGTCTTAAAAGTATAACATTTAAGATCGTGTTTATATATGTCCGGTCTTAAAAGTTTTAACTTTTATATTTAATTTTTTCCTGATTATTTTGGTCCGCAGAAAATATAAGTTCGGGCTTGTACGAGATTTCTCTATAAAATAATATAAATTTTAATTACATTTTTAAGACCAGTTGGTTTTTTAAGCGGTCTGAATAATATATTTAAGACCTATTAATAAAGGATCCGGTCCAAGAAGTTCATGATATTTACAAAACTGCCACCGGTCATACATAAGAAGTTCTTTATATTTACAAAACTGCCACCGGTTATAGCTTAAAGACCGTTGCGACGAATGTTCAGTCTAAATGAGGCGGTCTTAAAGCCATTTTTTGCACTAGTGTAAGGATCACCATAAGTCATACCTCAAGGTACTATAGCCTCAAATCAAAGGATTTCATATTGTTGGAAATTATGCCCTAGGGGCAAGTCATTGTACAATGAACGTTTAGGATATTTATAGTATTCTCCTTTTTGTTATCATTTTCGTTTGCATGTTTGTATTGATAACTGCATCCCTGGATATATCTTATAGATTATCCTAAATGTCCTCTGGTCACCATCTACGCGGAGCGAAGATGAGTTAAGACCAGATATGACTTTGATGAGATATGGAGATACAATCGAGTCATGGGCACTTGTAAGAGTACAAGGTCTTTGGACCACCCACTATGAGAAAGCTGCATGGATCTAGTCATTAGCTTGTCTCATGTATAACCGCGTCACAACGCCCTATGATCTGAGATCATCATGGATTCCTACATGATGAATCATTAATCTTTGACCTAGTCAAAAGTCACCTTTGACCGAGTGATGATAAAGGTGGGATCGGGATCGTGGTTTTCATGCGGAGGAATGTGAATGGTCAAGATGGAATTTGTCCCTCACATTTGTAGAGAGATAATACTGGGCCCCTCGATGAGTTAGTCTAAGAAATGTATGGCCATACTATGTTGGAAAGGAGTTTCCATTTCACTTATTAGACTACTTGAGAATCGAGAAAGTAATGGACAAGAATAGGAAGTTGACATTGTCCATGCTTCATCCTTGACCAAATTATCGCGTGACAAAAGGGACGTGACATGGTTGTATGATAAGGTTGTATCGTGATATCGATCCCCATGTGAGTTGGGTAGTCGCAATGTCTTGCTAGAGGCCGCTTGCGACTTGTGGGCTCGATACGATTTGGCCCACCGCCAATCTCATATGGGCTGCGGTCGCACACAAGAATAACCCAACACGAGCATTTGTGTCCAGGTTCATTGAATCTCAGATTAATATGGAATTAATGAATACTAAATTTAATCTAGGATAAATATATATTTATATATATTTATTAAAATTCGAAATTAATATATATATATTAATATTATTAATGGAGATTATAATATTATTATATATAATATTTGTTTTGTATTTAATTTATTTTGATAAATTAAATATCTAAAACAAATAGAGATATTGTATCTCGTATAATATTCGAATAAGAATATCGATATCTTTTAGATTAAATTGAGATATGGTATCTCATAATTAATTAAATAGATGGATATTATTTCTCGGATTTGATTTATAGAGATAAATTAAATCGAAGGCTTTTAGTTTGCATTAAATAAATACATTAGATTAGATCTATCGATAGATTTAATTAATATTTTTTTAATTCAAGAATTCGAAATTCAGATTTCAAAAATCAGTTTTTGAAATTCGAAATTCAAACTTAATGCGTATTGATTGTACATTAATGCAGATTAATTGTACATTAATACATATTAATACGGATTAATTGTACATTAATACGTATTAATACGCATTAATACGTATTGATGCACAGAAAAACGGACAGAAGCTTTTGAGGCTTTTGATGGTTGTGTGTTTGGATAAGCCAAAGAAAAAAACGAGAGAAAGATTCATCTGGTGGTGAAGAACCTAGAGAGACACGAAGAAGCGCTAGCACACCGCCGTAGCCGTGTTCGGGAAATTGTTCGTGTGGATACCGGTAGGAAGCCGATTCAACGAGTCGTCTTCTATTGATCGAGGAGGTAGCCCACCAGTTCAAAGGAAACGAGACGCAAACGGATCCACCAAAGGTAACTTCGGATCCCTTAGTCTTGATTTAAACGCACCTGAGTGATCCTCGGGACGGGATTCTTAAAATTTTAATCCGCTGCGTTGTAAGAATTCCTACACATATTCCTATGATACTTTCCAGGAGGTCACCCATCCCAACATTTTCCTTGCCTAAGCACACTTAACCTTAAAGCGCTTATCGGATCTGGGGCACTAATACTAATACAAGTCCACATAATTCTGGATATCGGTAACTCAGACATTTACAAATACTAATATGACATATTTGCCCTCAGAGATGTTAAGTTTCGTCCCTACAGGGGAACTTAAGCAATACTAGCTTCTCCATACAACCCCCTTTTTAGTTCTCGTAATACCGAGTGGGAATTTTTTTCAAACCCTGATTTCCATATCAGGAGTCCTAGAGTTAGCAACAGAATCCATATTTTGTACTACCACTTCTATCACAAGGGCCTTATCTTACCGGAACCCAAGCCTTTTCCTTAGGGTGTATATCCTTTCTGTTCCATTTGCCAAAAGTTATACCAGTACCCTTAACCATGTTAATTTACCAGTACCGTCCAAATCATGCCCTGATACCAAAACTGTTACACCCCTACCGACCTCACCCTTTCAGGTGGCGGGTTAGAGGGATTCCTTTTAAATTGTTACCTTTATTTGGTTATTAGACCATTTTGATTATATAACAGAGCACGCGCAATAGAGCATATGACTAGTTTGGACAACTATTGTACTGGTAAAAGTAAAATAATCAAGAAGTAAGAGTCCTACAGGGGAACTTAAGCAATACTAGCTTCTCCATACAACCCCCTTTTTAGTTCTCGTAATACCGAGTGGGAATTTCTTTCAAACCCTGATTTCCATATCAGGAGTCCTAGAGTTAGCAACAGAATCCATATTTTGTACTACCACTTCTATCACAAGGGCCTTATCTTACCGGAACCCAAGCCTTTTCCTTAGGGTGTATATCCTTTCTGCTCCATTTGCCAAAAGTTATACCAGTACCCTTAACCATGTTAATTTACCAGTACCGTCCAAATCATGCCCTGATACCAAAACTGTTACACCCCTACCGACCTCGCCCTTTCAGGTGGCGGGTTAGAGGGATTCCTTTTAAATTGTTACCTTTATTTGGTTATTAGACCATTTTGATTATATAACAGAGCACGCGCAATAGAGCGTATGACCAGTTTGGACAACTATTGTACTGGTAAAAGTAAAATAAACAAAAAGTAAGAGTCCTCGAATGGTTAAGGGTACAGTCATCCAAAAGTAAATACCAATATTAGATATACAGTCATCCCAAAAATATAGATACAACATACAACAGTAATAGGGCATCCCCTATTCTTCATCCGCACCGTGGGCCCTACCTCTCAAAAAAGGTCCTTCGCTTCAAACACGACCCCCTGTAGCTACCCCCAGAGTAACCATCAATACTCATGCACTAAATGGGTAAGGTGTATGCATGCAACCATGTCATATATGTAAACACAAATAATATGACAAATACACCACAATATGCAAACAGTAACACACACAGAAACACATCTTTGCTCCGTTGGGCCGCCTTACCAAGACAGGCCCCAAAAGCACAAACCTATCTCCGTTGAGTCACCACGCAGGCAGACCCTGGTAGACACCGAATGTTTCCGTTGAGTCTCCACATAAGCAGACCTCGGCAGGCACCCTCAGCGCTAGGGGCACAATCACAAACATATTCTATATGCATATTTGGCAACACATATAGAAAAACACATATGGCAAGCAAAACTTACCACAAACACATAAAAGTGCTGGAGTAGAATGGTTACTACCTGGTGTAGCTTATACTGCCTTTGATATTTTTAGGCCTGATGAATTTTTCAAAATTTCCCTTAACCTAAATAACATCAAACTACACCATTTTTAGTAATTCCAAAATATCCTTGCATTTTCTTGTTAAATCCGAGCCCAACCAGAATTTTCCAGAAATTCAGTGTTTCTAGCCTAACTTCTATGATTTTTAATAAATTCCACAAAACTCATTGTTGTATGAAACCAATGCCATTTGAACCATTAAAATGTCTATTTGTCAGGAAAAATATTTCCAGATCTTGAAAGTACTTATATTTTTTTTCGTGTAGCCCATTTTTCAACCCCTGGTCCAGATTCTCCTGATTGCTTCCAAGTTCAACTTTAGCAATTTTTATCTCTTAGAAGAAAAATCCAAATAACACAAAACTATACATCCTGGTGAACCTTAAGATGTCTACTTTATCCCTGTAAACTCTCCCTGTCTAAGTTTGGAAACTTATACAATGACTATACCCCATACAAAACCACATTCCAGAGCCATTGGAGACCTCCGAAATGCAAAAATCCAACCCCAACATTAAGCTTCTACCTTTTGCACGAAAATACACTAACAAGAACTCAAGAAGGTAGAGTTTTCGGGGTTACCTAGAATCGGAGAACCGGTGGATGTTCATGGTAGCTTGGCCTAGGAGCTTTGGCTATGGTGTTGCAGAGTCTCTCTCCTCCTCCCCTGGAAATTTCGCCCTCCTATGGGTGAAAATGGAAGGTTAAACACCTTTTTAATAAAGGTGATCTTGATCCGGTAATTTTAGAATTAATAGGCTTGAGTTTCGGTTAAAAATTCATCAGGCTCTTGGCTTTTTCCCCAAGTAATTCTAGAATGCTCCAGGGATCTCCAGGGTTTTGCCAAGTGGCGCAGCCCCCTTTTAAGAAAGATGATCTTTATCTGCTTTTAGGGAAAATTACCTGTTTTGGCCCGAAACTTTTATAAATTACAATTGTGGCCCATAACTTATTAATTATTTTTAACTTTCCCCATGTACTTTCACCTGCCCAAAATGACCTATGTAGCTCCATTTGGGGCCCACACTTGTGTTCCAATTATTGTTTTCACTTTTATTCCCATGTTACCCTTTTGTTTGAAACGTGGGACCCACGGTTTGACGTTTACACTGATTTCTTTTTCTTGCTCCCCAAGCAAGCATTTTAATCATTAAGGGGGGTCATGTGGCACCTAATGGGGCCCACAAATCTGGTCCCCTATGTTTAATTCCTCTTTCCCACTTTATCAGTCTAGTTCTTGGTCTATCGCTCCGTGTGGGTACCGCTAGTCAACAGGGTGTTTCCTTTTGCACTTTTCTTCAACTTCTTCACATAATCTCCTCTGAATGGACATTCATATGTGGTGCCTCCTTGAATATCCAATATGGCCCCACATTTGTCTCATTCAGTCCAAAAGAAGCCCCTAATCAGTCCTTATCGGTCCCCTTTCTACCGGCTAATCGCCTGTGGGAACTGCATTTTGTGTTTAGGCCTAAGTATGGATAAAATCATCTGGTTTTCTCTTCTATCTCATAATGGACGAAATTCATTGTTAAAAGGACAAGGTATTGACTATTTTGCCCTTGCTTTTCCCCTTTTACCCCTGAAGTGACACTTGTCCCAATGTAATCATTACACTCACTCTTGTTTTTTGACATATGACCCTCCAGTGTCTCCTTCTCTTCCTATTTTCCTTGAAAACGCAGAGGACCCTTATCTGTCTAGGAAATGTCACACTTCCTGAACTGGGCTTAGTAGTCTGTCTAACTTAGGCTTATTCTCAAGTCTCCATGCCCGAAATTCAGGATATTACAGGTAGTGATGATAGCTATGGTGAAGGTGAACGAAGGTAAGGTAAATGGTTCAGGTTTAGACTTAGGACCAGTAGGAGTACCAAAACCAAAACCAAAACCAGAAGTGCTTGGACCAACAGGTGACAGAATCTTCAAGATCTTGTCCAACTTGTCACTTAAACTGACATTTGACAGCATTAAAGTTGAGATCTTTACATCTTGATCCTCAAGGTGTCCAGACAAATTCTCAACTTGTTCCTTCACCTCTTCCTGGACATCTACCATGTCATGATTACCCTTTGTCACTTCAGTAACTAGCTTTCCCACTTCCACTTTTATTTTTTCAGTCTTCTTAAAATGGCTTTGTCAACTATTTCCTCGACTCTAGCATCAAAGTAAGAAGGCATAGAAGACTGAAGAGGAGGAGGAATAGACTGAGCCTCTTGAGCTCTTGCATGAGATGCTCTGGATCTAGGTGGGGCCATTGATTGGCAAGATCCTTCCTCAAAATTGATTCCCATGAAATTCATTTGATGTTTGCCAAAGCTAGGAGGTGTCTTCACTGTCTCAGAGTGCCCAATATACCAAATTTTGTTATAAAAGAGAATGATAAACACTAGAGATGGAAAAGGAATGTAAGAAGGATTTCTGGAAGCAAAACGAAAATGAGCTATCTCCTGAAAAACCTAGTGACCAACATTAATAGGAACCTTTCTAATGATGGTAGCAAAGAGAGGGTAATCCTTCTTTGCGAAATGGGTGTAATTGCCACCCTTTTGCAATAGGTTTCTAGAGTAGATATACCAAATTGCTCTATAAACCGGGGGCATAGTAACAAGATTAAAAGATAAAGAAGCCAATTGATCCTCTGGAATGGGTTCATATGGCCTCAGGATTTCAAAAATTTCCTTGTTATTGTAATTGAAAGAGGGAACAAGAAGAGGATTCTCAATTTTCAAAATGGAATTTAAGACAGAAGCAGATAGAGTGATCTTGACTCCCCTAACAGAAGTGGAGATCCATTCCTCAACCAAATTACCCTTAGAGTCCTCAAGGTTATCCCAAAACATATTGAAATAGAATAATTTGACAATATTGGGAGTAAAAGAGGCAAAAATATATATGAGGGACTCAAATTGTTTAAGCCAAGGAGAGAGGTCAAGATTGCACTCTTCCTTAAGCTTAAGCAAATTGACTGACACAATAGGACAAAAATATTTCTTAAGGAAAGATTCCCTGAATCTAGCAGTATTCACATTCTTTAATATCATAGTAGTATTGAAAAAATCTTTAGGCGCCTAAGAATGAAGGTAAATTTCAGTTATAGCATATGTTACTTTTGAGCTAGATTGCTAAGAAGGTCGAGTGGCAGCAGAGGTAGACTTTGAAGAACCTTGGCCTGGGTCATTGCCTCTAAATCTAGATGAGGAGGTAGTCATCTTCATCTTAGGAGGCTTAGCAGCTTCCTTCTTTTTCTCTTTTCCCTTTTTTGTAGCATCCTCTGGGTCAATTCGCTTCTTTGGAGTTACTGAGAGTTCTTGAATAGTGACCCCCTTAGGTCTGAAAGTAGTTGCAGGTTCATTGGCAGCTACTACAGGGATACTCTTGTTGACCCCATAACGAAAACGTCTTAGAGTGTGCTTCACACGCATGGGTCACTTTAGAGGAGGAGGCACATGAGACTCAGAGGGTTCATAGTCAGAATCATCTTTCTGAGAGGTTTTGGAAGATGGTTTGGAGGCCATTTCAGGGTTTGGAAGGTTGAAATTGAGTAGAAAGGATGAGAAGTTGAGAGAAAGGTTTAGGGCAAACTTGAGTTTTGGAGAGTGTGAAGAGCAACAGTCAACTCACACATATATATAGGGCACGACAAACTCGAGTTTATATAAATACAAACTTACCTGGACTTCAAGAGTGTATATGTGAACTCTTGAACTTCTCTTGTAAACTCGAGTTTACTACTTACCAACTCAAGTTTACATTTTTCTTTACCAGGTTAGTTGCTCTTTGTTTGATGGAAACTCAAGTTTTCTACTTACCAACTCGAGTTTTGGTTTTCTCGCAAATCTAGCTTGCTCTCTATCCCTGATAAAATCAAGTTTTGTTTGACAAACTCGAGTTTGCTTCTTTAGACAGCAAACTTCAGCAAATTTATCAAGCATCCTGCATAAACCATAACTAGACACTCTGACGCTTAAGTTGGTATCAATTTAATCATCAAAAACATAACTAACATTGGATAAGAGTACTTACAACTCATTGGGATTTACCATTCCCAACTCTCTTCTTATGAAATTGAGTTTTTCCTTAGGCAATGGTTTGGTGAAGATATCATCAAGTTGATGTGTTATACTCGGCTATCACCTAAGAGGGGGGGTGAATTGGGTGTCTGATAAAACTTTAGATTATTTTGAAAATCTTTTCGCAACTTACTGAAAGCAGTTTGAATGATGGAAATAGTTTATAAAGCAATAGTCAATCATTCAAACATATATGCTGGAAATGTAAGAGTTTAGGGAAGAGAATATGCAAACCAAGATTTATACTGGTTCGGTCCAATCCTTGACCTACGTCCAGTCCCCAAGCTCCACTTGAGATTTTCAATTCACTATCTCCTTGTTTAACCGGGCACAAGAGAAAAGCCTTTACAACCTCACAAGTTTAGTCGGGCACTTGTGCAGCCTTTACAATCTCTTATCGAGATACTCCCCCTTACACACTGTAAGGATACAATTACACACTCTGTAAACGAAGGATGATCCTCTCACTCTTGGACTCACTCCCCCTTACAAGTTGTAATTGATACACCCACACTTAAGGTTCCACAACCTTAAGATTTTGACAACTAAAAGACTAAAATGGTGTTTAAGAACTCCTCACTGAGCAAATATTGATAAACACTGAAGTACATAATCGATCATCTCACTCTCTACTATAAACTATATAAACATTGAGGAACAGAGTGTATGAGAACTATCGATGGTGAAGTAGTAAAATCATTTCGTTTGCTTCATCGATTCATTCATCAATCGTCACGTCTTCCGGTTTGAAACCTCTTCTATTTATAGGCAATGGAGATCATTTAATTGTTGTGAGCATTCGTCTTCTGTGTAATTCTTCCCGTTGGAATATGACCGTTGTGACTTGCTCAAAGTTACCGTTGGAAGCTCTGACGTAATCATTCACCTTTTGATGATATGATGTTAATCCTTCGTTTGATCATCTGAAACTTGCTAACAAACATGATTAATAGTATTGAGAAGTATAGCAAGCAGAAATCAATTGATAAGAATCATTTCGGGATTCTCGGAGACGTTACTGAGTTGCTGTCATACTGACTCGAGGCATAGAGTTCCTTGGCTCGAGGTAATCGATTGGTAATATTCAAACAAAGAGATCCAGATGAGATATTAACTCGAGGTTCATCTTATACTAACTCGAGGTACCACTGATGTTGTCTCGAGTTAAATCACCCAATCAGAATATACCAACATTTCTCCAGACTCGAGGCACATGGAATATAGACTCGAGGTGCAAGACTCGAGTTGATGTTTAAGGAGGCTCGAGTTAAAATCTTGGGATGGATATTGATTCAAAGATTGTCTAACTCGAGGTAGATCATTCCTTGACTCGAGTCATCTGACTCGAGGTAGCTTCTTCATAGACTTGAGGCAATACATAAATTCATTAATGCAATTTTGAAGGTCTGACTCGAGGCTGCAACTTTGACTCGAGGTAATGTGACATCAAATGCTTTTCTCAGATAAGACGTGATTTTGAATGGAGGCACACTTACTGACTCGAGGCAAAAACTGCTCTCTATTCTTCAAACTCTCTGGTTTCCATTTGACTCGAGGTAGCACTTTTGACTCAAGGTAAAAAGCCTTCTCAATTCTTCTAACTCTCTGTCTGCCATTAGGATTGAGGTATATCTTCTGGCTCGAGGCAAAATCCTTTCTCCAAGTGTCTAACTCTCTGCTTAGACTCGAGGTGCATAAATTCTTGGCTCGAGTTCACCAACTCGAGGTTGCATTCCTACTGGCTCGAGGCAAAATTCAATTTTGTGCTCTTTGACTTGAAGTTGACTTGAGGAGATGCTCATTAAAATTGATTTCTTCCAACTTCTATGAATCCCTTGTTGTGTCTAGAATCATATGAAATTGGTTTCATTTGATTTGGTTGTGTATAGAAGGAAAACCGAAGTCATGCTGAACTGATTCCAGAATCACATGTGTCAACTTTCGAAGGCCATATCTCCTTGTTCTGAACTTCGTTTTGGCTGGTTCAACTCTTTATGGAAAGCTCTGTGAGTCGAATTTCATATGCCATCGATTTCAGCTCAATCGGATTTGTTGTTTGTGAGTTATACTCAAAACATTGAAGGTTGCTCTGGACTGTGACGTTAATTTATGCATCCACGTGTAGAACTTATATCTCTCTGATCTGAACTCCTTTGGACTTGGATTATATATCAACATGACGCATTGGGAGTCTAGTTTCATATGCCACTAGTTTCACTTCAATCCGATTCCTGGTTTGTGAGATATCGTTGATTTACCAGAGGTCGCCCGAGCTGAACGTGAAACAGAGTATGCTGAAGGAGCATTTTAACTCGAGGCGGTGAATTGCTGACTCGAGGTGGCCGACTCGAGGTGGATGAAGGCTTGCCTCGAGGTAACTCCTTCCAGAGGTGAAAATCACTGTTCCTAAGGGCTGACTCGTGGCAACTGATCCCTGCCTCGAGTTAACTCATCCCAAAACTTGATTTTGCTTATTTCAACTCCGATTTTAGCCGTTCCAACTTTCATATCATCGTGGAGACTTGTAGAATCAATCTAGGAACTTGTATAATGATTTTCTCACTCCATTAAAAAAGTTCTTCCTTTCTTTCTTCTCTTTTCTTGATCATTCTCCATCATTAAACTTCACATCTTCTTGATTCAATTTCTTTCTCTCGATTCGATTTCTTCTTGTTGAACGTTCTCCGTCATTCAATTTGAACTCATCATTCTCAAAGTTCCTCAATATCTTCTCTTCTTGATTATTCCCAAAATCCTTTGAGAGCTTCTTGCTTCCTTGACATTATGATATTCCCATTATATTGTGTGCAAGAACTTCTTTCTTCAATCTACTTTCTTGATCATTCTCCATTATTAAACTTTGCATCTACATTAAATATAAGAATTAGTCAAAGTATAATGTAAATGTAGTGTGCAACCTTTTTGCTCTTAAGAATGGAACCTATATAAGACATCATCAAAACTAATCATAACTAACATGATGGTGTGTAGGAATGAACATCACCTTGCCATCTTTCTTTTGCATATGATCTCTAATAAAATGATGTCTCACATCAATATGCTTGGTTCTTGTGTGTTGGACTGATTCTTCACCAAGCTTATTATGGTGGTGTTGTCACACAGAATTGGGACTTCCTTCAGATTGATTCCCAAGTCAGATAGTTGTTGCTTGAGTCAGAGAATTTGAGCGCAACAACTTGAGGCGGCTATATACTCAGCTTCAGTAGATGATATGGAAACAATGGTCTAACTTCTTGCTGAACCAGGAAATAAGTGATCCACCAAGAAATTGGCATTGACCACTTGTGCTCTTTCTATCAGTCTTATACCCAGCTTGATCCGAGTCTAAATATGCAACCAAAAATTCTTTTTGACCTTATGGGGACCAAAGTCCAAGCTCCTTTGTGTCGGCAAGATATCAAAAAATTCTTTTCACATGCTCAGCATGTGATTCCTTTGTAGCAACTTGAAATCTTGTGCACATTCCCACATTGAATTGAATGTTTGGTCTGCTAGCGATCAAATATAGCAGAGACCCGATCATCCCTCTACGTTTGGTTATATTGAATTCCTTCCCTTCTTCATCGGCATCCAAAGAAGCGGTTGAACTCATTGGAGTCTCTGCACCATTGCAATGCTCCAATCCAAAATTTTTATGCAGATGTCGAAGGTACTTAGTTTGAGAGAGGAAAATTCCATCCTTTTTCTGTTTGATTTGCAGACCAAATAAGTAATTCAATTCTCCCATCAAATACATTTCAAATTCTCCCTGCATTTTCTTGGAAAATTCCTCACAAAAAGAATCATTAGTAGTATCAAAAATTATGTCATTTACATATATTTGCACAATTAAGATTTCATTAAGCTTATTACTCTTAATAAAGAGTGTTGTGTCTGCTTTGCCTCTAATAAAGCCTTGATCCAAAAGGAACTTGCTTAACCGCTCATACCAAGCTCTAGGAGCTTGTTTCAGACAATATAATGCTTTCTTGAGGCAGTAAACATGATATGGATGATGATCATTTTCAAAACTAGGAGGTTGTTCAACATAAACTTCCTACTGAATGAAACCATTTAGAAAAGCACTCTTAACATCCATTTGATAGAGTTTAAATCCTTTGATATACACAAAGTCTAAGACTACACGTATGGCTTCCAATCTAGCGACTGGAGCATACATTTCCTCATAACCAATTCCTTCTTCCTGAATATAGCCTTTAGCAACCAATCTAGCCTTGTTCTGATTATAATTGCATATTCATCACGTTTGTTCTTGGATACCCATTTAGTACTAATGACCGGATGGTCTTTAGGCCTAAGTACCAAATATCAAACTTGATTTCTATCAAATTGATGTAATTCCTCTTGCATTGCTATCACCCAATCATTGTCTGAAATGGCTTCATCAATCTTAGAGGGTTCAATCTCTGATATAAAGGCAGAAAATGTAACTTCATTCAAAGTACTTTTTCTGGTCCTTATACCTTGATTTACATCACCTATCACTTGGTCCAAAGGATGATTCCTAATGAATTTCCAAGTTCTAAGCTGAGATTGATCAGAATTTTCGCAAGAGTTTTGAGGACTGGCTTCAAAAATATTTTCAGGATTTTCAATAGAGGCAGGCGTAGCTTTCGAAAAGAATTGATTTTTGAAAACAATTTTCTCATCATCATCCAAAGGCATATCAGATTTGGATTCACAGAACACAACATGCATAAACTCTTCAACAATTTGAGTACGAGTATTAAAGACTCTATAAGCTTTACTTCTATTTGGATAACCCAAAAATATACCTTCATCTGACTTGGAATCGAACTTTCCCAAGTTATCCTTACCATTGTTGTGGATGAAACACTTGCAGCTGAAAACATGCAGATGAGCTAGATTGGGATTTCTTTTTTTGTATAGCTCATAAGGAGTTTTGTTCAACTTCTTCTAGAGATATGCTCGATTTGAGATGTAGTAAGCCGTACTCATAGCATCAGCCCAAAACACTTTGGAGGTAAAGCTCTTGTCCAACGTTGCTCTTGCCATCTCGGTAAGGACTCTATTCTTCCTCTCTACAACACCATTTTGCTGAGGAGCCTTGGGGCTGAGAAGTTGTGATCAATGCCCATATTATTGCAAAACTCACCAAAGGCATGATTTTTTAATTCTCCACCATGATCAGTATGAATCCCTGCAATAAAGAGACCTTTCTCGTTTTGGACCTTCTTGGCTAAAAGAACAAACTAATCAAATGTTTCATCTTTAGAAGATAAGAAAATAGTCCAAGCATATCTAGAGAAATCATCAACTATGACCAAAGTATAAAGATTGCCGCTAAGGCTTTTTACTCTAGCCGATCTAACTAGATCCATATGGAGTAGTTAAAGAGGTCTATTTGTTAAAATTTCATTTTTCGATTTGAAAGATGATTTGGTTTGTTTACCCTTTTGACAAGCATCACAAATCATGTCATTTTTAAAACGAAGTTTTGGTAAACTAATAACCAAATCCTTTTTCAATAACTTGTCAAGTTGGAATATGTTCACATGAGCTAATCACTTATGCCAAAGCCAACTTTCATCTAAGTTACCAATAAAACATTTTTTAGAAACAGGACCATTTCAAGAGAGATTGAGAGTATAACAATTACCTTTTCTAGGAGCCCTGAATAAGGCTTTAGATTTAGCATTGACTAACGAGAAAGCATCCTTGCTTACGATCAAGCACTCCTCAGAATCAAAGATAACTAAGTTACCTTTATCAGTGCTTTGGCTTACACTAAGGAGATTGTGACAAAGTCCTTCCATAAGGTAGACATCTTTGATTTGTGGTCTTTCGTTGTTTCCAACATCACCAATCCTGCCAGATTGGTTGCCACCGAAGGTCACCTTGCCACCATCCTTGGGCTTGATTGAAGCAAATTTGGATTGGTCTCCCGTCATATGTTTAGAGCACCCACTATCAATGTACCACTTGTTTGATTTCGATGCTCTTAAACAAACCTGCAAGACACAAAAGATCAAGTCTTAGGTACCCAACTTTTCTTGGGTCCTTTTGG
This sequence comes from Acacia melanoxylon, assembly GCA_019022615.1. Taxonomy (NCBI): domain Eukaryota; kingdom Viridiplantae; phylum Streptophyta; class Magnoliopsida; order Fabales; family Fabaceae; genus Acacia; species Acacia melanoxylon. Next base: position 7,478,357 of record JAFJYJ010000020.1, on the reverse strand, counting down.
GTTAGTTTGTGTCTTAGGAACCTTATAGGATCCTTTAGGCACCCATTGATAATTCCTTACAGGTTTACTCTTCCTTTCCTTTTTATGAAAACAAGAAGAAGTAGTATGACCCTTACGATTGCAATAATTGTAATTAGCAAAAGGATTTGAAGAATGAACAGTTTTTTGAAAGTAGTTCATATAAGATTTTTCTCCAAATTTCTTTTTGCCTTTCTTTTTTATCAAAGTCGGGTTTATAACCAATTCCTGATCTGTCATTTTTAAATCTTTTCTATTTTAAAATGACATTGAGCATTTCACTACCTTGATTATTTTTGTAAGATAAGAATTTCTTTTCCCCAAAACACAGCAATTATTACAAACCTTTTCTGAAATCTTTTCACAAACTTTTTCAAAAATGTTTTCACAAGTAGAAGTAGGAGTAAAAGAAGAAGAGTTTTGAGCTTGTTCCTCTAAAGATTTTATTTTTCTTTTCGAAGTAAGAAGTTCTTTTGCAATCTTTCGAAATTCAGAATCAAGAGAGTTATATTCAGACAACAACTCAGAAAGATTGTTTAAAATCGTTTACCTCTTCATTTTATGATTCTTCTTCTTGAGCCACAAGACAGATGTTGGCTCTATCCTCTTCTTCAGCTTCATCTTCATCGGATGAACTGTCTCCCCATATTGCCGAGACATAAGCCTTCTTCTTATACTTATTGAATTTCTTCTCCTCTTTGTCTTTGTTCTTTAGCTGGGGGCATTCTGACTTGATGTGGCCGGCTTTTCACATTTGTAGCAAATGATTGGCTTCTTCGGTTCAGTGCTGGAGCTACCCTTGTGAAACTTTTTGAATCCTTAGTCCTTCTTGTAGAATTTCTTGAATCTCCGGACCATCATTCCTAGCTCTTCATCTTCGTCTTTTTCTCCATCATCATCTGATTCCTTTACTTCCTTGACAACTTTGAGAGCAATCCCTTTGTTCTTGCCATTGATCTCATCAAGTCCCTTTTTGAACTTGAACTTTTCTTCATACTCTAACAATCTACCAAACAAGGCTGCTACTGAAGCCATTGACTCTCCACGAGCCTCTTCGATTGCAGTAACCTTGGCTTCTCATTCCTTGCTGAGAATGTTCAAGATTTGTCTCACTTGAATAGGTTGATCATAAACTTTACCCAATGCAGCAAGTTGGTTGATTAGATGAGTGAATCTAAGATGGAACTCACCAATGGATTCCCCAAACTTCATACGAAGAAGATCGTACTTTGTCATAAGGGTATTGACTTTATTTTATTTGATTCCAGTAGTTCCTTCATGTTCTATCTCCAGAGCATCCCACATAGCTTTAGCAGAAGATAATGTGCATATACGAAAATGTTGGAAATCATATATCTAATTTAATTTGAACTGAGATATAGTATCTCAGTTTTAATTAAATAGATAGATATCATATCTCAAATTTAATTTATAGAGATAAATTAAATCTGCAGGCTTTTAATTCGGATTAAATAAATAGATTAGATTAAATCTATTTGATAGATTTAATTAATATATTATTTTAATCCAAATTCGAATTTCAAGATTAATAAAGATCAATTTTGAATATATAATACGCCTAATGGGTTTTGAAAAACCTACGGGACATTTTTTTAAGACGTATTAGAAAAACCGCGAGAAACCCTAGACTAAAAATGAGAGAGACGCGAAAATACCGAAGGTGCTAGTACGCTGTTGTTGGTGTTGGAGGCTGTTCGTATGGATACCGGTAGAGGGAGTGGAAACGTAAAGTCAGCTCCTGTTTGATCAAACAAGATGGCACCACGCACGACATTCATCAAGACGTACACGAGAATGAATCGAACGAAACGCTCACGAGTTCGAATAGGTACGGTTTCTAACGAACCTTGATTTAAACATCGTTGATGGATCCTCTCAATGAGATTCATAAGTTTTAATGAATGAGAATCTTTCCACTGCGTGTACGAATCCCAACAGAAAGTACTCTAGTTGCCTTAGAGCACTTTGCAGCATGAGGATAGCTTTACTATTGAGAGTGACTAGCTTTTTATCATTCTCATCGTATTCTTCTTCCAACTTTGGAGTTCTAACACCATCTTCAATTGTGGATGGCACATAGTCTCCTCTCTTGAACACCCTCTATAAGACATATTCATAAGCCAATACAAAGACTTTGAATTTGGCTTTCCAGAAAGAGTAGTGCTCCCCATTGAAACCCGGTGGTCTATTGATCGAAGCTTCATCATGTAGAATTCCGTCCATGTTGATCCTTCTTGAGATGTTAAGAACTTTTGAGAAGACCTCACTCGATACCAAATGAAAGCGGAGCAAATCACCAAGAGGGGTGAATTGAGGATTTTTTTTAAAAAATTGAATACTCTGAAACTAATCAGCGAAATAGGTTAAAACAGAGCAAATAGAAAGAATAATGAAACATCAAGATTTATACTGGTTCAGTCACAACTCTTGACCTACGTCCATTCCCCAAACACTCTGGGATTTTCACCAACTCTTAGAATCAGTTACACACTCTGCACTCAAAAGTTATCCTCTTACTAGGATGCACTCCCCCTTACAAGTTGTAAACTGATATACCCAATCTCCAAGTCCCATGACTTGAGATTCATACAATAAATGATTTCAATAAAGAAAATCTCTCAAAGAGCAGATGAAATAATCAATGAAGTACAAATGTATCAATAGATACTTTACAAGAGATAGAAAATAGTAAGAGTAGTTGAAACTTGAATGCTTTTTGTTTTCTTGTGTTCTGGTAGTTGAAGAGACTTGAATGCTTTAGCTTATATATGAAGGAAGCATTAAATGACCGTTGGAATGATTAATGTAACCGTTGGAAACATTAATCTAGCTGTTGGAGGCAATTTGGTCACTTCTCTCTCTAGTCTCTAGTTAATCCAGGTGGACAGACGGTTTTGGTTGACTTCCCTTGAGATAAATCCATTGAAGAAGAATGTTTCCATAGAGGAAAGGACGACATTTAAACCTTTGCAAAGATCAGAGAATGATTTGCCAAAAGGGTGCAAGGTTTTCTAGACTTGCAATCAATGTGCCGGCGTCACCTTTTGCTTTAAGCTAAGTCCTCATCCTAATACACTTTAAATCATCTGAAACTCACTAACAAAATGATTAAACATAGTTAAGAATAGTAATGAGTGATGATAAGAAGTATTAAGATCAAACATGAAGATTTTGCAAATTCGTGCAATTTGATTTTCAAACAGAGCGATACAAACTCAAGTTTGTTTGAGCAAACTGGAGTTTGCAACTCTTCTCCAGGAACCAAACTCGAGTTTGCTTCTTCCAGAGAAGAATGTCGCGATTTAAGCTTTGAAAAGCATTTTGAAGATATAAGTAAACTCGAGTTAATAAATGACTAACTCGAGTTTGGGACATTTGAAGTGAAAATATGTCTAAGTCCATAAAGCTCAAAACTGGAGTTTCTAAAAGCAAACTGGAGTTTTCAAAATCACAAAATAGTTAGGAGCTCTCTGCTTGGCACAAACTTGAGTTAGTTAAATCAAACTCGAGTTTCCTTAAAAGATGAACACCTTTGAAAACTCTCTGCCAAGTACAAACTCGAGTTTACTATGCTAAACTCGAGTTTTCTCAAAATATGGAAAACTTTGAAAATCTCTTGGCCAAGTGCAAACTTGAGTTTGGCATATCAAAATTGAGTTTGCTCTGGATGTAAAAGTGTTAAGACTCTCAGCCAAGTACAAACTTGATTTTGGTCAAGTTCATAAATGCTTCAAAGCTCTCTATGTGACACAAACTCGAGTTTGTTAATAACCAACTCGATTTTGCCTTTAACTTGAAAAACTTAGAGTGCTCTCTGTATGACACAAACTCGAGTTTTTGTCTTATGTTTGGAAAACTTGAGCTACTCTCTGTCAAGTCCAAACTCGAGTTTGACATATCAAACTCGAGTTTGCCTTTGACAGTATGTTTTTCAACTTACGAAGACAAACTATAATTTGAGTTTACAATTGTCAGTTATCAGCAAAACATATAGAGAACTAACATACTCAATAGTAAGGCTATCCTGATAATTCAAAGTGCAGTAGACCAGAAAGAATATTTCTACATATGTACTTATCAACTGCAAAAGAAATGTTGAAAGCTATAGAGATAGCTCATAAAGGAACCACTGGTATAAAGGAGAATAGAATATATACTCTTATGACTGAATACGACTTACTTTGTATGAAGTCTGGTAAACCCATAATAGAATTTAAACTGCAGTTTACCGATCTAGTTAATCAACTAGGGCAAAACGGATAATCAAAACTCTCAAATGAAGAAAATTCTAAATGTCCTCACAAAAGAATGGGAAGCCAAAGTTACGGCCATTGAAGAAGCTCGAGGTGAATCAATGAGATCAGTAGCTACTCTATTTGGAAGTCTATTCAAATATGAAGGAAACCTAAAGTTCAAAAAGGGCTTAAAAGGAATCAACAATAAAGGCAAAGGTGTTCCTTTCAATGCCGTGAAACACAAAGAGACAAAAGACGAAGAAGATGATGAAGATGGTGATTAACTCGACATGTTTTTCCGAAGGTTCAAAAGAATTTACAAAAAGTACCAGGGGTTCCGGAGATTTCAAAAAGGAGGTCAAAGCAGTAGACATGAATTCAAGGATAAAGATCAAATCATATGCTATAAATGCGAGAAACCTGAACATGTTAAATCAAAATGTCTACAGTTGAAGAACAAGGAAAATGAAAAGAAAAGGTACAACAACTTTAAGAAAGTGTATGTGTCTACCATCTAGGGAGATAGTCCTCGGATGAAGAAAGTGAGGATGAAGAAGTTGCCACCATATGCCTTGTAGCTGAAGAAGAACGTGAAAAGATTGAGGTATATGATTTTGAACCAACCTATGATGAGCTCCTTTCTGAATATAACGAGTAGCATCCTAAGTTTAGAAAGATTGTGAAAGAACTCATAGCTTCAAAGGAAAGAATCAAGTTGCTTGAACAAGTTCAAATCACTTTTCTAGTTTTTAAAAAATGTCCTGACTTAGAGAAAGGAAACTCTTATCTTAATAAAACTCTTAAAAAATTCACTAGAGGAAGTGAGATGCTTAAAATCATTTTGAAAACTCAAAGGTTGACAAACGGTAAGACAGGAGTATGTTATAGTCCTGAACTTGATAAGAAAATGGGCAAAAGAATATAGGAGAAAAATCATATCAGAACTAGTAGGGATTCTTACAACGCAGCGGATTAAAAATTTTAGAATCCCGTCCCGAGGATCACTCAGGTGCGTTTAAATCAAGACTAAGGAATCTGAAATTACCTTTAGTGAACCCGTTCGCGTCTCGTTCCCTTTGAACCGGTGGGCTACCTCATCGATCGATGCATGAAGACAACTCGTTGAATCGGCTTCCTCTACCGTATCCACACGAACAATTTCTCGAACACGGCTACGGGCGTGCTAGCGCTTCTTGTGTGTCTCTCTTTGATTCTTCACACCTAGGTCATTGGTTTCTCGTTTTTTGGCCTATTCATCCACACACACAAAACTGCCTCATAAGTTCAGTACGTTACAAAACCAATCAGCCCATTATGTGAATTAATGCGTATTAATGTACAATCAATCTGCATTAATGTACAATCAATACTCATTAAGCTTGAATTTCGAATTTCAAAATATGATCTTTGAAATCTGAATTTCGAATTCTTGAATTTTTTTAAAAAATTAATTAAATCTATCGGATAGATCTAATCTAATGTATTTATTTAATGCAAATTAAAAGCCTTCTGATTTAATTTATCTCTATAAATCAAATCCGAGAAATAATATCCATCTATTTAATTAATTATGAGAAACCATATATCAATTTAATTTAAACAGATATCCGATATTCTTATTCGAATATTAAACGAGATACAATATCTCTATTTGTTTTAGATATTTAATTTATCAAATAAATTAAATACAAAACAAATATTATATACAATAATATTATAATATCCATTAATAATATTAATATATATATATATATATATATTAATTTCGAATTTTAATAAATATATATAAATATATATTTATCCTAGATTAAATTTAGTATTCATTAATTCCAGTTAATCGAGATTCAATGAACCCGGACACAAATGCTCGTGTTGGGTTATTCTTGTGTGCGACCTATGCAGCCCATATGAGATTGGCGGTGGGCCAAAAATCGATCGGCCACAAGTCGCAAGCGGCCTCTAGCAAGACATTGCGACTACCCAACTCACATGGGGATCGATATCACGATACAACCTTATCATACAACCATATCACGTCCCTTTTGTCACGCGATAATTTGGTCAAGGATGAAGCATGGACAATGTCAACTTCTTATTCTTGTCCATTACTTTCTCGATTCTCGAGTAGTCTAATAAGTGAAATGGAAACTCCTTTCCAACATAGTATGGCCATACATTTCTTAGACTAACTCATCGAGGGGCCCAAAGATTATCTCTCTACAAATGTGAGGGACAAATTCCATCTTGACCATTCACATTCCTCCGCATGAAAACCACTGATCCCGATCCCACCTTTATCATCACCCTAGGTCAAAGGTGACTTTTGACTAGGTCAAAGATTAATGATTCATCATGTAGGAATCCATGATGATCTCGAGTCATAGGGCGTTGTGACGCGGTTATACATGAGACAAGCTAATGACTAGATCCATGCAGCTTTCTCATAGTGGGTCGGTCCAGCACCTTGTACTCTTACAAGTGCCCATGACTCTGATTGTATCTCCATATCTCATCAAAGTCATACTGGTCTTAACTCATCTTCGCTCCCATGTAGATGACCGACCAGGGACATTTAGGATAATCTATAAGATATATCCAGGGATGCAGTTATCAATACAAATATGCAAACGAAACTGATAACAAAAAGGAGAATACTATAAATATATTAAACGTTCATTGTACAATGACTTGCCCCTAGGGCATAATTTCCAACAGACTCCCACTTGCACTAGGTGCAATCATTAATTACTCTAATTCCCATTGCCCTAACATGACGCTCATGTGACGCTTGTGCAAGCGGCTTAGTAAGATGATCTGCTACATTGTCTTCTCCTGGTACTTTGCATATGTTAGTATCACCTCTTTCATTGATTTCTTTGATAAGATGAAATCGCCTGAGTATGTGCTTGGTCCTTTGATGTGACCTAGGCTCCTTGGTCTGTACAATAACGCCGCTATTGTCACAGAACAAGACTATTTGATCTGAGATGGTAGGAACTACCCCCAGTTCAGTGATGAACTTTCTGATCCAAACGGCTTCCTTAGCTGCATCCGATCTTTATATATACTCGGCTTCATTGCGAATCAGCTACGGTGCTCGCTTAGAGCTCTTCCAGGCTTCGCACCACCATTCATCGAAATACATATCCCGATTGCGATCTTGAATCATCTTGGTCAGTTTGGAAACTCGCATCCGTGTAACCATTCACACGAGCTCATCCTCCAAACCACCATATACTAAGAATAGGTCCTTAGTCCTTCTCAAGTACTTAAGGATATTCTTGACAAGATCCAGTGACTCTCACCGGGATCTTGTTGATATCTCGCTGGTCATACTTAAGGCAAACGACACATCCGGTCGAGTACATAACATGGCATACATGATAGATCCAATGGCGGAGGCATATGGAATCTTACTCATGCGGTCTCTTTGATCTTGTGTACGAGGACACATATCCCTACTGAGATGAATGCCATGAGACATGGGTATGTTACCCCTTTTAGATTCCTGCATACTGAAACTATGCAGTATCTTGTCTATATATGTGCTCTGACTCAGGCCTATCAGCCTCTTGGATCTATCTCTATAGATCCTTATCCCTAAGATATAATTGGCTTCGCCTAAATCTTTCATTGAGAAAGACTTTCCTAACCAAGACTTGACACTCTGCAAGGTAGGAATGTCATTTCCAATGAGTAGGATGTCATCAACATAAAGCACTAGAAATACAACTGTGCTCCCACTAACCTTCTTGTAAACACAAGGTTCATCTATGTTTTGAATGAATCCAAACTCTTTGATTACTTCATCAAAACGTTGATTCCAACTCCGAGATGCTTGCTTCAATCCATAAATGGACCTTTGAAGCTTACAAACTTTACCAGAGTCCTCTGGACGCGCAAAACCCTCAGGTTGTGTCATGTACACATCCTCAAGGAGCTTTCCGTTGAGGAAGGCTGTTTTGACGTCCATCTGCCATATCTCATAGTCATAATATGATGCAATGGCAAGAACGATTTTGATTGATTTGGCCATTGCAACTGGGGAAAAGGTTTCATCATAGTCCACACCATGAGTTTGAGTGAATCCTTTTGCAACCAGTCGTGCCTTGAAGACATTTACTTTCCCATCCATGTCAGTTTTCTCTTTGAAAACCCACTTGCACCCAATGGTTTTTACACCTTCAGGTGGATCGACTAAGGTCCATACCTTATTGTCGTACATGGATTGCATTTCAGACTTCATGGCATCTAGCCATCTTTCGGAGTTTGGTCCCACCACGGCCTCTCGATAGGTGGTTGGCTCATTATGTTCAACGAGCAAAACATAACGACTTCCAGTAATCAGAAATCCATATCTCTGAGGCTGTAGCCGTGATCTATCGGACCTACGTGGGATTTGTGTTACTTGAGTAGGCTCAACAAATGGTTGTGAGCCTTCTCCGGTTTCCATCTGTGGTTCCATATTGTTGTGTGACTCTCGAACTTCTTCGAGGTTCACCTTACTCCCACTGGTTCTTTTAGAGATAAACTCTTTTTCCAAAAAGACACCATTCCGAATAACAAACACTTTGTGATCGGTGGGGTTGTAGACATAGTATCCTTTAGTTTCCTTAGGATACCCCACAAAAAGGCATTTTGAGGACCTGGATGATAACTTATCAGAGGCTTGTTGTTTAACATAAACCTCACATCCCCAAATCTTAAGAAACGACAAACCGGGTTTGTTCCCGATCCATATCTCATATGGTGTCTTTTCAACCGCCTTGGACGAAACGCGATTTAGTGTGAACGCAATGTTTCTAGGGCATGGCCCCAAAAGGAAGGTGGAAGATCAGTTTGACTCATCATAGATCGAACCATATCTAATAGAGTTCGATTTCTCCATTCAGAAACACCGTTCCATTGAGGTGTTCCTGGAGGAGTAAGTTGTGAGATCATCCCACAACTCCTAAGATGATCAATGAACTGTTGGCTCAAATATTCACCACCCCGATCAGATCGAAGCGCTTTAATAGTTTTGCCAAGTTGGTTTTGCACTTCATTTTGGAATATTTTGAACATTTCAAAAGATTCAGACTTATGTTTCATTAAATAGATATAGCCATATCTACTGAAATCATCTATAAATGTGATGAAGTACAAATGACCTCCTCTGGCAGATGTGTTAATTGGCCAACATACATCTGAATGTATGAGGCCCAATAAATCCATTGCCCTCTCACTGTGTCCAGTAAAAGGAGCCTTTGTCATCTTTCCCAATAAACAAGACTCACATGTATCAAATGATTCAAAATCAAATGAGTTAAGAAATCCATCTTGATGGAGTTTTGAAATGTGTTTCTCATTTATATGACCTAGACGACAATGCCATAGGTAGGTCGGATTCAAATCATTTGACTTGAACCTTTTAGTAGTTATGTCATAGATTCGTTCATTACTAGGATGTTCTAAATTTAGTACATAATGACCAAAGATGCAAATCTCCATGAGCATAAAAAACATCACTATGAAAAATTGAACATTTACGGTTCCCAGTAATGGAAGTATAACCTTCCTTATCCAAATAAGAAAGTGAAATAATGTTACTACTTAAAGCAGGAACATAAAAGCAATTGTTCAACAATAACAAAAGCCCATTGGGCAGAACTAGTTCATAAGTGCCTATAGCTAAAGCAGCAACTCTTGCTCGGTTTCCAACTCGTAGGTCAACTTCGCCCTTCTTCAGTCTTCTACTTCCCTTGAGACCCTGCACATTAGTACAAATGTGAGATCCACATGCAGTATCAAATACCCATGTAGTGGAAGTGGAAAAATGAATATCTATGACATAGATACCTGAAGCGATAGCCCCGCTATCCTTCTTGTTCTTTTTCTGATCTTCTAGATAGAGTTTGCAATTCCTCTTCCAATGGCCCGGTTCATTGCAGAAATAGCAGACCCCATCTTTTGGAGGCTTTGCCTTTTTGGCTGCAGGCTTAGATGCGGGCTTGGCTGGCTCATTGGTCTTACCAGTTGGGCCTTTGCCCCATCTTTTGCCCTTGCCTTTCTTTTTCATATCCTTTCCTTTCTGAACCATCAAAACAGTGCTGGGCCTTTTCTTAATGCTCTGCTCAGCTGTTTTGAGCATCCCATGCAATTCAGAAATCGATTTCTCCATGTTATTCATATTATAGTTCATGACAAACTGGTCATAACTGTCCGGGAGTGAGTTCAAGATCAAGTCTGTAGCTAACTCCGGACTCATGGGAAATCCCAGCCTCTCAAGGTGATCAATGAAGCCTTTCATCTTCAAAACATGAGGGCTAACTGATGTACCTTCAGCCATCTTGCAGGAATGTAAGGCCTTAGTGGTCTCAAACCTCTCTTGCCTTGCTTGTTGCTGGAACATTTCCTTGAGATGAGTAATCATCTCGAGTGCCTCCATATGTTCCAGATCCTTCAAGTTCGGAACCATGGTGGCAAGCATCAAGCATCCCGCATCCACGAGTCATTAGTATGCTTCGTGTAAGCATCTTTCGAGCTCTTGGAGCATTAGCCGCAGGCTCGTCGGAATGGGTTGATCAAGGACATAAACCTTTCTTTCCTGCTTGAGAACAATTCTCAAGTTTCTAAACCAGTCAAGAAAGTTTGTCCCATTTAGTTTTTCCTTCTCAAGGATTGATCGCAGTGGTATTGTTGCGGTATTAGTATTCGACATGATTCTACAATTAAAAGATATGCAAAGTTAGTTTATATTCTCCCACTGAATTAACAACCCTCATTCTAATTAGTGGGTTAAGATCCGTATTTGGCTTTGAATTTAAGTCCGCTTTGGCAGGACTCTTAAAAACAAGTTATTTAGGTAGACAACTAATTTGCCAATTACATCACATGTAACTCTTAGATCTTTATGGGATTTGATCATCGTATGACCTAACATGTTTAATCCCATCCAATGCCTTGAGATTCAAAACCGTTTTGATAATCTCAATTAAGTCAAGACAATAATGAATATAGAGTATCACCATTACTCTCTCTTGTCTTCCCAAGATTACTCAGATGCATCCACTTTGGTGGAACGTACAAATGGGTGATCTAGGTTTTGACAAGTATTCATTAATTGACGGCATTGTAACTTAAGATTTTATTTAGAGGGTATTAAGTGATATTTATAAAATTAATCCTATTAATTTTATTTATACGAATGCAATCAATATTGTATTTCATATAACGTCTAATTTAATCATGCAATGATCACATCAAACATAATTAAAAACTCGTGACACAACATGGCTCATCTAACCTAGAATCCTCTCAAGCCAATGAGAGGACTTCTCTAAATAATAGAAGAAAATACATAATGAGAAACCTCGTTTAACATTCTAGGGGAGTGAGATGAGAAGAGAATGTACATTCAGATTATTTAGAGAGAGAGAGAGGCATGGCACGCAGGCCATATTAAAAAAAATACAACACTTGTAAAATATCTAGAGCCATATCGTTCACCATACCCAAACAACACTTTGAAAGGTAAAATATAATATATATCACAAATTCTATAATTTTATATTATATTATATATTAATTCATGATTAAAAATTCTATAATCTTATTCTATATACATTATATAAAATATCATGATTTAATAACTCGAGCTACGAACAATCAGGCGGTCCCTACGGCGGTCCCGCTACCTAGGTTCGAGTGGATGAACGATTCAACCTTATCGTTTTACTTCCTGAACAATTCAGAACAGAATATGTTGTTCTACTTCCTAAACAATTCAGAACAGAATGATTCGTTCTACTTCCTGAACAATTCAGAATAGAATGAGTCGACCGTGAATGCCTTGCTATAGAACTGACTGAAAAATCCTAACGCGAACTTAGAAACAAAATTAGGATTCGATTTTGATTTCATACATATCAACCATATATAATAATCAAACACAAAAGCCTAATTTAAACGCACGTAGAGGTGGCTCTGATACCACTGTAGGAATTCTTACAACGCAGCGGATTAAAATTTTAAGAATCTCGTCCCGAGGATCACTCAGGTGCGTTTAAATCAAGACTAAGGAATCCGAAATTACCTTTGGTGAATCCGTTCGCGTCTCATTTCCTTTGAACTGTAGGCTACCTCCTTGATCAATAGAAGACGACTCGTTGAATCGGCTTCCTCTACTGGTATCCACACGAACAATTTCCCGAACACGGCTACGGCAGTGTGCTAGCGCTTCTTCTGTGTCTCTCTAGGTTCTTCACCACCAGATGAATTTTTCTCTCGTTTTTTTCTTTGGCTTATACAAACACACAACCATCAAAAGCCTCAAAAGCTTCATTCGTTTTTACGCATCAATACGTATTAATACGTATTAATGTACAATTAATCCGTATTAATACGTATTAATGTACAATTAATCTGCATTAATGTACAATCAATACGCATTAAGTTTGAATTTCGAATTTCAAAAACTGATTTTTGAAATCTGAATTTCGAATTCTTGAATTAAAAAAATATTAATTAAATCTATCGATAGATCTAATCTAATGTATTTATTTAATGCAAACTAAAAGCCTTCGATTTAATTTATCTCTATAAATCAAATCCGAGATATAATATCCATCTATTTAATTAATTATGAGATACCATATCTCAATTTAATCTAAACATATATCTGATATTCTTATTCGAATATTAAACGAGATACAATATCTCTATTTGTTTTAGATATTTAATTTATCAAAATAAATTAAATACAAAACAAATATTATATATAATAATATTATAATCTCCATTAATAATATATATATATATATTAATTTCAAATTTTAATAAATATATATTTATCCTAGATTAAATTTAGTATTCATTAATTCCGCATTAATCGAGATTCAATGAACACGGACACAAATGCTCGTGTTGGGTTATTCTTGTGTGCGACCTACACAGCCCATATGAGATTGGCGGGGGCCAAAAATCAGATCGACCCACAAGTCGCAAGCGGCCTCTAGCAAGACATTGTGACTACCCAACTCACATGGGGATCGATATCACGATACAACCTTATCATACAACCATATCACGTCCCTTTTGTCACGCGATAATTTGGTCAAGGATGAAGCATGGACAATGTCAACTTCCTATTCTTGTCCATTACTTTCTCGATTCTCGAGTAGTCTAATAAGTGAAATGGAAACTCCTTTCCAACATAGTATGGCCATACATTTCTTAGACTAACTCATCGAGGGGCCCAGTATTATCTCTCTACAAATGTGAGGGACAAATTCCATCTTGACCATAAATATCACCGTCACAATCAGGAACAAGCTTCGGTGTTTTGGGTGTATCTCACAATATACAAATCCAATTGAGGTGAAATCGGTGCCATTGGAAACTAGACTCAAATACGTTTTCAAAAAAAAACAAGAACAAATAAAACGAAGATCAATTGAAGGAGGTATGATGTTTTTAAGTTGATGGTCTGTTCTGGATTCTACAAAAACGCTGGATAAGATCAACCTCCACTCATCTGATGTTAAAGGACAAAATACAACTAGTTTGGAGTTGATTCTTATTGAAATGGAAGGAATATTTGAAGAGCTTTCTGAGATGGGATGATTTGCTAAATTTGGATTTTTACCGAAGACGTTATGCTCGCTGGAAATTGTTGTCAAAGTGATGTACAAGTGATTCTGCCCAAGCAACCTTCAAAAGCGTCAAGAAGCATGACCTTGCCCGAGCAAGGTTATAACCATGCTCGAGCAACATCGGGTCCTCTGGAGGAAGTCAAAGTAATCATGCCCAAGCAACCTTCGAAAGCGTCAAGAAGCATGACCTTGCCCGAGCAAGATAATAATCTTGCCCGAGCAACATCGTGCCAAAGGCAAAAGTAAGAACTTCAAATATGTCTTACCTGAGCAAGACAAATTCCTTGCTCAAGCACCATGCCCAAGCATAGACAATTGTTTGCCCGAGCATCATGTCCGCTTTCCCATAAACTAAACCTTGCCCGAGTAAACTTATAAAGCATGCCCGAGCAACATCGAGACAGAAGCAAAAATTGACAAGTCAGATGGTCTTGCCCAAGCAAAGAAGAAGGCTTGCCCGAGCAAAGACCAAAAGATTGCCCGAGCACACTATGCCTTCTTCTTGATGTCGTCTCTGCCTGGAGTTCGCCCGAGCAAGAATATAAGCTTGCTCAAGCAACGTCGACTGGAGACATTTTCTCCTGCTCATTAAAAGGCATGCCCAAGCATGAAAATTATCATGCTCGAGCACCATGCCCGAGCAAGGAAATTTATCGTGCTCGAGCATCAACTAGCATAAGTCCTTTATAACTGAATCTTAAGAAGCTTGCCCGAGCAAGCTTGGAATATTGCTCGAGCAAAGAGCCCTGTTTTCAAATCTCTGTCTGCGTAAACAATGAATCACTTGTTTAATCTCATTACTTCATAACGTTACTCATTACTAATTCTAATTGCTTTTAATCAGTTTGTTAATGAGTTTCAAATGAGTTTATCATAGATTAAACAACAGATTAGCAGAAAGCAAATTGGGTCAGAAGAGCATTAAATGCAGTTGCAAGAACCGAGACTCAACGACTACTTCCAACGGACATTCAACGATCGTATCCTGAACAGGAAGAATTGCTCAACGGTCGAATGCTTTTCATCAACTATAAAAGGAGAAGGATTCAAAATGGACAAATAGAGATACGAGGTTGCACTGTCGAAATGCTGATATTCTGAATCCAACACTTATCTCATACACTCTGTTTCTCAATGTTTATATAGCTTACAGTAGAGAGTGAGATAATCGATTATGTACTTCAGTGATTATTATTCATCTACTCTGTGAGAGAGTCCAAACACTTATTTGATTATTTGTTTAGTGA
Organism: Acacia melanoxylon; assembly: GCA_019022615.1. Taxonomy (NCBI): domain Eukaryota; kingdom Viridiplantae; phylum Streptophyta; class Magnoliopsida; order Fabales; family Fabaceae; genus Acacia; species Acacia melanoxylon. The sequence continues at coordinate 7,463,204 of JAFJYJ010000020.1, read as the reverse complement.
TCAAATCTCAAGGTTGTGGAACCTTTGAGAGTGGGTGCATAGTTACAACTTGTAAGGGGGAGTGAGTCCAAGAGTGAGAGGATCATCCTTCGTTTACAGAGTCGGTAATTGTATTTTTACAGTACGTAAGAGGATATCTCGGTAAGAGATTGTAAAGGCTACACAAGTGCCCGACCAAACTTGTGAGGTTGTAAAGGCTTTCTCTTGTGCCCGGTCAAACAAGGAGATAGTGGATTGAAAATCTCAAGTGGAGCTTGGGGACTGGACGTAGGTCAAGGATTGGGCCGAACCAGTATAAATCTTTGTTTGCATATTCTGTTCCCTAAACTCTTATATTTCAGCATATATGTTTTGAATGACTGTCTATCGGTTTATAAGACACCCAATTCACCCCCCTCTAAGTTCATACCTCCTTCAGTAAGTTGCGAAAAGATTCTCTAAGTTTTTGAAAGTTTTATTAGACACCCAATTCACCCCCCTCTTGGGTGATAGCCAGGTCTAACAGAAAGTTGGCTATGGCTCTTGTCAATATGCACCAACTGGACAAGTTGCTTAAAAAAGAATTAGTTATTGATTTACCTAAAATTATTTTAAAAAATGATTTGAGTTGTGATGCTTATCAAAAGGGTAAATAGACTAAATCCTCTTGTAAATCAAAAAGTGAAATCACAACTGATAGACCACTCCAACTTCTCTATATGCATTTAGTTGGACCAACAAGGGTTAAGAGCCTTGGTGGCAATTTAAATGCCTTGGTCATAGTGGATGACTTTTCCAGATTTTCTTGGGCCAAACGCTTGAACAATTTGTTTTATTTGCCAAAAAAGTGCAAAATGAGATAGGTATGTGCATTTCAGCAATAAGGATAGACCATGGAGGAGAATTTAAAAATCAAGCCTTCGATGAATACTGCAATGTTAATGGAATCAGTCACAACTTCCCAGCACCAAGGACTCCTCAACAAAATGGAGTAGTGGAGAGAAAGAATAGGGTTCTCACTGAAATGGCTAGAGCTATGCTTAATAAGAAAAACATATCACAAGTATTTTAGGCGGATGCTATGAGCACTACAAGCAACATCTCTAATAGAACCTATATCTGCAAGAAGCTTGACAAAACTCCCTATAAGCTCTACAAAAGAAGGAAGCCTAACCTATCTCATCTACACATATTTGGATTCAAATGCTTCATTCATAACAATGGTAAGGATAACTAGGGAAATTTTGATCTTAAGTCAGATAAAGGTATATTTCTTTGCTACTCAAATAGAAGTAAAGCTTATAGAGTATATAACAAATGTAATTGTATTATTGAAGAGTCTGTTCACGTTGTGTTCTCTTAGTCTGACCCTTCTATCAAACCATTAGATGATGAACATAAATTGATTTATCCTAGGGAATTTCAAATCATGTCAAAATCCCTTTCTCAATTAGAAACTGAATCTGAGAATGATCTTGATCTAGATTATTAGGGTCAACCTAAAGCTTGGAGATATAATAAGAGTCACCTATAGATCAGGTTATAGGAGACGTCAATAAGGGAGTAAAAACTAGGAGTAAAGTCCGTAATTAAGTATACTTTTCTGCGTTCATTTCTTAAATTGAACCCTCTAACATTAGTGAAGCTCTATTAGACAATGATTTGAAAGTAGAATATCACCTAGAGGGGGTGAATAGGGGATTTCAAATTCTTTTTGCGATTTGGTCAAAGAATGATAAAACAGAGACAAGGACAGAGAGAATGAACACAGAGGAATTATACTAATTCATTCCAACTCTTGACCTAAGTCCAGTCCCCAGACACTCTGGGATTTTCACTATGTCACAATCACAAATACAATTACATACTATGTACTCGAAGTAATCCTTTCACACTAGGATTCACTCCCCCTTACAAGTTGTAATTGTACACCCACACCAAGGTACCTCTACCTTGAGATTAAACTGATAATCAAATAAGTATTTAAACTCCTCACTGAGAAGATAAAAAATAATCATTGAAGTACAAGGATATCGAAGATATTAAATGAAGTGAATGAAACAATTGATTGCAATAAATTCAAATTGAATGCGCAAAATTTTGGTAGTTGACGAAATTGAATGCTTCGTGCTTTTATACCAACTCCCATTAATGTCTGTTGAAGAGCTTTGAATGTAGCCGTTGAGACTCTTCAAACTTCCATTAGTCAAAAATGTCTTCTGTTAGGCACAATCAAACGATGCTTCATTAATTCGCTTGTCGTCGACGTACTCTTGGTCAAAAGTTGACTCAGAAAAGGTACCATGAAACTTTCGCCAGAATGGGTATGTCTCGAAGGAATTATTTCACCTCCTCTAAAACTTCATATTGTGTGTATGCTCTATTTACTACAACATTAAATGCTTCTGAAATATGAAGTTGCTTTTCAGTTAATCATGGTTTAAACAATCGTTAATAATCTAAAATCTACTCAAAAAGATGATTAGTAATAGTATAATTAAGATTGAGTAGAATTAAATAGAAATCAAACATAACCCAAAATATTTGAATTTATGAATATAGTTACAACGAAGACTTCTGGTAGATAATGAACCATACTTGAGTAGACATTTCTTAATACTCGAGTAACCACATGAAAATGCCTTCATAGAAGCTTAATAAACATCCATACTCAAGCAGGCAATATATTATACTCAAATATCATCTCAGCAAGATCATATTAGTGGCTTTTGGCAACGTCTATACTCGAGTAACAAAGTGTTCATACTCGAGTACACAAACCTTAATGCTCGAGTATCATCTTTTCTTCACTAAAACAACATACTAAGCAAAGACATTAGTAACTATACTCGAGTACCAGTGAAACCATACTCGAGTACACTTGAAATAGAGAGCAATTATAAGCTTAAAACATATATATGCTCGAGTAGCAAATTACTTTTAATCGAGTGATACTTACTTTATACTCGAGTAACATATTGATAAGAGCAATTGCATTGACAAAAGAGACTTGTACTCGGGTAGACAAGTGTCCATACTCAAGTAACCAATGAACCTTGCTCAAGTACTAAGTCATAACTTCTCTGAACTTTGCTCTGAAACATGTACTCAGTAACACAACAGCTACACTCGAGTACTCTTCTTCTGATATCAGTGTCCTGTGAACACTTAAACAAACTATTAGATTGAGCATGCTTGAGTAAGCATAAGAGCATACTCGAGTACACTATTACCTTAACCAATATTTACTGATTCAAAACCTTAACCATTTTCAATTCAAAAGCCTTAATCACTTCCATGTCTTGTTATCATTAAAACTCTGAGAACTAACATGATTGGGTGATAGCAATGCAAGAGGAACTAAATCAAGTTGAAAGAAATCAAGTTTGGGACTTGTTATCCAGGCTTAAGGACCATCCAATTATTGGCACAAAATAGGCGCTCAAGAACAAATGTGATAAATATGCAGTCATTATCAAAAACAAGGCAAGATTGGTTGCCAAAGGCTATAATAAAAAAGAAGGTACTAATTATGAGGAAATGTATGCTCCAGTGGCTAGATTAGAAATGAGTACTCTTAGCCTTTGTGTGTATCAAAAGATTCAAACTATATCAAATAGGTGTCAAAAGTGCTTTCCTGGTTTCATTCAGGAAGAAGTTTATGTTGAACAACCTCCTTGTTTTGAAGACTTTTCTTATCCAAATAATGTTTTCACCTCAAAAAGCCTCTCTATGGTCTGAACCAAGCTCTTAGAGCTTGGTATGAAAGATTGAGCAAATTTCTTCTTAATCAAGGCTTTGTCAGAGCAAAAGTCAACACAACTCTCTTCATCAAACACAATAAGAAAAATGATTTACTAATTGTACAAATTTATGTTGATGGCATTATATTCGGTGCTACTAATGATTCTTTGTGTAAAGAGTTTTCTAAGACCATGCAAGGAGAATTTGAAATATCCATAATGGAAGAATTAAATTACTTTCTCAGTCTACAAATCAAGCAACGCAAGAATGAGATATTTATTTCCCAAATCAAATATCTCTAAGATCTTCTCAAAAAATATGGCATGGATCAATGTAATGGAGCCGACACTCCAATGAGCTCAACCACATTGTCAGATGTTGATGTTAAAGGACATGATTTTAACATCACAAAATATAGAGGAATGATTAGTTCCTTACTGTATCTAAGGGCTAGCAGACTAGATATACAATTTAGTGTGGGAATATGTGCAAGATATCAATATGCTCCAAAGGAATCTCATGCAGAGATCGTAAAGAGAATCTTCATATATCTTTCCGACACATCAGAACTTAGAATGTGTATCCTAAAGGAGGAAAGTAATTCCTCATAGCCTACTCAGATTCTAATCAAGGTGGATATAAATCAAATAGAAAGAGCACAAGCAGACAATGTTGGTTCCTTGGAGGCTCTATCGTATCTTGGTACAGTAAAAATCAAAACATTGTATCACTGTCATTTACTATAACTGAGTATGTAGCTGCTCCAAGTTGTTATGCTCGAGTACTATGGCTCAAACAACAACATCAAAACTTGGGAATTCATCTTAAGGAAATTCCAATCCTTTGTGATAACTGTTGGTCAATTTCCTTGATGGCAAGTGAACCAGTCAAACAAGTAATAAAGAGTAAGTAGAGTATCGTCCCACAGAGACTGAGATGCCGAATGATAACGCCGAATTGCAGATATAGTTGTGCTTAACAAGAAAATAAGATCTGAATTGATTGGGGGTTTTTATACTTTTACTAATAAACAATAAATTAACCAAATAATCGTAGTTGTAAGAAGATATCAGTAAAAAGATTGGCTGAGCTCGGGATCCTTCCTAAGCATGACACTCCCCCAGTTGCCTATCCGCATTGCTATAGTATATATACTGCATAGCTCTCACAATGCTATAGCATAACACCTTTCACAATGTTATTCAGTTAACCCACCACTCTAATCTACCAAAGCTCTCACGTCTGATACGTACAATCCTAACTTACTACTCCCATATGCTATGGTGATTTTCTAGTTAGATTATCATTACAAATCAGGGTATTATGGTTATGAGCAGTAGACTCATTCCTGAGGCCTACAATAATAGGTTAAGCTTTGCACGAGCCTGCCTAGCAATCACTGTTTCTCAGATGTCTAACCCCGACTCCCTCTCAGTAAGCCGAGATCATTGATCTAGTCCTTAGCTCTCGCTAATCGACCATAAATTAAATCACTAATAAGCAAACTGAATATATTGAATTAAGAACTAGCAACTGGGTTCATTCCAAACTTAAGAAGTCATCCTCACTCAGCCACAGGAGATTTAGCTCATGACTGTCGAGGGAATCACTAAACAAATTACTACAGAATAGCCCATGACAAAGGATTAACTAGAATTAAAATAAGGAAAACAGAAAGCTTGATGCAGATTACGACGGCGTGGAAGAAGCCCTGTCACGTCACAACTCCACGTCTTCTTGTCTCCGTCTCACTGAAAGGAAGAATGTTGGGTTCTTTTGGAGTCCTCGTGCTTGTAACTTCCCTCTCTCCTCTTTTGAGTCTGGCCGTATGTGTTCTTTTTTTTTTTGCTTTTTACTCACAACAACTCTTTCTTTTTAGGGTTGGCTGTTGTTTCCTTATATAGTCCGGTCTACTTGCGGCATACGTCCAGCGAACTGGGCCTTTCCTAATCTGTCAAGGTCCAACCGCATCTTTCTTTCCAAATCTCAGTAGATTGATTCTACTGATCCTATGGGATTCTTCAAATCATAGTTATGATTCTCTGCATCTTCTATTCCAATACGTCAGCAATCTAACCGCTGTTCCCGACTTGAAATATATTTCCTAAAACAACCTTGACAAAAGATCAAAACATATGCCGCCTAGCATTGTGTCACTTACTTTACTATAACTTCAAGGATGCATTGTATTGCACTTCAATAAAGTTGTTCTAATGCTATAGCATAGTATCGTCTATGTTATGCGACTTTCTCATAAAACCTCAAACTTGTTCTTTTCTCAGCGCATGTTTAGGGCATGTGTAGAATTTATCCCTAACTTCCCTATACAATGAATTAATGCCTTTTCGCTTAGATTAAATGCAGTTAAATTCATATTCACCATACAATTTAGTCATATAATACAGGGAAAACATGGCATAAATAGTGCTCATCAATAACACAAGCACAATAAGTTTGGCCAAAAATCCAGTTCAACATTCAAGAACCAAACATATAGATGTGAGACATCACTTTATCAAAGACTGTGTTCAGAAGAAAGATGTAAAAGTGATGCTCATCCCAACTCATATCCAACTTGCTAATATCTTCACCAAGCCGTTAGCCAAAGACCAAGTTTTGTATATCAGAAGAGAATTGGGTATGGTAAACCCCAATAAGCTGTGAGTAATCTCTTTCATTCTTATTAATTTAAAGTTTAAAGTGATTAATAAGGACTAATTTAGTCATCAAAGTGTTTAGTATTTTGTTTTGCAGGAGTCTCTATTAACATGATGAAAAATAGGGACAGGTGATAAAACTCGAGTTATACCAAAAAAAACTCAAGTTCTTTCTAGCAAATCGATCACAGTTACAATATGAAACACTTAGAACTTGAGTTTTCATTTCAGTAACTCAAGTTTGCAACTCAAGTTTGCAACTCAAGTTTCAGTTTGAACAACTCCAGTTTGTATTTTTTCTTGGAATATTCCTGAAACACTCTCATTACAAGAACTCATAAAATCTCAAGAACTCAAGTTTCAATTCCAGCAACTCGAGTTTCAGTTAATATAACTCAAGTTCTTAGTATTCACATTGTAGGACTTTAGAGAAACTCGAGTTTTTGTGGCAAAAGCTCGAGTGGTAACTCACAAGACACCATGATAAGTCTAGAACTAGCAGTGCACGAGAGGCAACTCGAGTTAAAGGTATGTAACTCGAGTTAATTTTGCTAAGCAATTTGAACACTCCTTATTTAATCTATGCAGATTACCAAACGTTGACAAGTGCAAGGAAAACTCGAGTCTTGATGATCAAAACTCAAGTCTTTGAGAACCAAGAGACAGTTACAACGTGAGAAACTTGAGTCAAGGATGAAGAACCTCGAGTTACAAACTCGAGTTAGTCCCTTAGAAACTCGAGTTTATGTGAGTTCTCAAGAATAGTCAAGTGTTCACGGAACACACTTGAAAATGATGTCAATACATTATGCTTAAGAAACTCGAGTTTTATTGTAACAACTCAAGTTGGTAACTTGAGTGATTAAGTGAAAACTCGATTTTTGTGCACTGTTATATATAAATCAGCTCAGTTTTCATTCCTCACTCTCGTCATTTCTCAACTTCACTCTCTGCCTCTCGCCCTTCCACTCTAAACCCTAAACTCGAGTTGATAGTCAGAAACCTTTGCACATATCACCACATAATAAGGACCAAAAACCCAGAAAATAATCTCTAATCTTCCACCTCTCCATTATCCGCTGAACTTGAAGAGTCTGCATCTTCATTCTTGAAACCCTCACCTCCTCCAACCAAGCAACTGAGACAGGAAAAAGAGAGGCCACAACATTTTCGTCCCAAGGTTCTTCAGGATTTTGCGCCACCTCAGAAGCCCAGAACCAAGGGGATTGTGATCCATGAACCTTCTCAAAACCCTCATCAGACATGTTCTAAGTCTGGAATTACTCCGAAGAAGAGGAAAGATAAGGAACCAATCAGGGTTGCTCAGAATGTGGAACACAGGCCTGAGCTCAGAAAGATTACAGTAGTACCTTCACTCTTAGCAAACACACGCTCTCAGATTTCTCCCACATGTTTTATTTGTAATCCCATCGGATACATGAGTCAGATTTAATAGATTTTCAAGATCCTTATGGTCATAGAGGCTTTTGACCAACCATATATGTGGATTTCCCTAAGTTTAATGATGAATGTAGGCTAGATTTATCTCCCTAGCTTAAACCTTTTGAGTCTTTTTAATCCTTATGATCTGCTTATTATCCCTCTGTGGTTAAGGCATTTTATTTCCATATGAGAATTACGAACAGATTTGATGATAATAATGAACTTTTAGAATAAAGGTTAAGCACTGTAGTCATGTGAAATAAACTCTTCCTCACTGCTAATTCAATTAATGCCATATTAGGCATCATTGATCCACTTTCTGAGACTGCCATTACCTTATCTGATGAGGATGTTTTTATAATTTTCAGGCCTAGTTAACCATTAGGACCTTTGACATTTGCCTCTATTGAGATGCCTTCTACCTACAGGGTTTTACGGTACATTTACTCTCTAAACATGGTTCAAAAAGGGAGGAACTTCACTCATTTTACCAAGAGAGACTACTCCCTTCTAGCCTCAATCATTGCTAAGGTTCCCCACAACATTGGTAAGCACGTTCTCAACGAGATGAGAAGGTTTAGATTTGAGTCTCAAAAGAAGTCAACCAACCCTTTTCCAAACTTGGTCTCCCTCATCCTATTCCATAACAAGATTTAGTACCTTGAATTGGATGAAAAACCTAGGAAGCCTAGCATGTTTGGTCAAAATCATCTCAATCACATGAGGATCTCTTTATGAGAGTGCTCGGGGCAGTTAAAGGGTCCTTCTAAGAGTAGGGCTACTCCCTTCTGCTTCCACACATGTTCCTCCTTCCATGTTTGGAGCTACACTTTAGTATATGATGGAAAAGATTGTGCATAAGTCTATTAACTCTATGGCCACTTCAATGATAGCCTCAACCCACCAGCTGACTACGAATTTGGAGACTCAGATAGGGCTATTGGTCTTTGAGATAAATGACAGTTACAACAACTTGTTGAGACTCAGGATGAGCATGTTCAGAGGTTACAGAATATAGGGGCTACTCAAACTAATCACACTTAGCGGTTTTAGAACACTGAGACTATGTTTCAGAGTTTGGGCTTCATTGCTAATGGTGCTAAACCTTCTGGGGCTTTTCCTCCTTCTCATCCTTCTCTCACTGAGCCTATCCATACTACCCCACCACCTTCTCAGGCTTTCCCTAAATCATCACTTCACCCTTTGATGAGTACTATTTATGCCATGTTTCTCTATATTGTGTGATTATTTTGTTTGGTGAATGTAAGATTAAATGCATCTAATCTGAACAAATATGTTATAATTCATGCATATAAGGAACTAAAGGATGAGTCGCATAAATTATAGCAATTGTATAAGCATCCTATACATATGCATAATGTAATATCCTGAATTTTGGACCTTGAGAATTGAGAATAAGCCTAAAGTAGGCAGACGACCAAGCCCGGACCAGGAAGTGTGACATTCCTAAATAAGGCCATATCTTCGGTCGAGAGACAAAAAGGGATATATATATATATATATATATATATATAAGCACTTGATTATGTCATTAAAATGACATCACATCCTTGCTTGAGAAGTTTAATATTTTGGCCTAAGTAGAGTGAGAAAAGAATAAGACATGTAGCTTGTGGAATAAGACACAAATAAGGGCAAAATTGTGAGGGTATTTTGGTCATTTCATAAGAGGACACCTAAGCTCTTGCTTATGTCATAAAAATGAAATCACAATCTTGCCCAAGAAGCCTGAAATTCGTGCAAAGCAAGGGGGAGAGAGAAAAGTTAACAAAACTTGCGAAATTAGCCAAGTTGAGAGGATATCTTGTAAGGGCACTTTGGTCTTTGATCTGGGGAATTTTTTGAAAGTGAAGGAAATCACCAAGAGGGGGTGAATTGGGGATTTTAAAAATTCTTTTTAAAACACTCACACAACAGAAGCTAAATGGAGATAGGGAAGAAGAGCTTGACACAGAATATTTATACCGGTTCGGTCTCAACTCTTGACCTACGTCCAGGTCCCCGGACTCTGCGGTTTTTCTACTATCACTCAACTCGGATACACACTCTGTACTCGAAAGTTATCCTCTCTCTAGGATACACTCCCCCTTACAAGTTGTAATCTGAAAACCCAACCTCAAAGTCCCACAAATTTGAAATTCTTACAATGAATGAATTACAGATATGAACTCTCTCTAAGAGTAAATAAAGATGATTACTGAAGTACAATGTATCAAAGATACAGGATGCGAATTAAGCAATAAAAGACTGATATGCTTGTATGCGTTTTTCTGTGTATGTCTTCTCTTTTTTGCAGACTTCAAATCTTCAACTATTTAAACTGATTTGAAGCTTGTGACCGTTATAGATCCGTTCAGACTTGGAGCAATTCGAAATACTAGCTGTTGGGTCCAGTCCATTGAATATAGTCATGTGAGAGATCTTGATTTGATTATTTGATTTTGTCCGTTGAGAGCTTTCAATTGATTGCACCAATTTCGGCGAGAATGGGTTATCTCCAACTAACATCAAATCGTTGACTCAGTTTGTTGGAAATCTTGATGATTAATAGCTTATCTGAAATTAAGCATTGATTGATCATCTCTCTTCTTGAATGCTTGAATGTTTCCTAAATCAAATCTTAGGTCTTCTGAAATCTCATAAGCAAACTGGTTAAATCTGGTTAGGAATATTGATATGAAGCATATAAATCATAAGTAACCAATTCGCAGAAACAAGCTAAAGCATAAATCAAACTGAACAAAGTATACTCAGATGCGTTCATCTGTGCAGAAGCTCCAAGCTCGAGTTTACTATAACAAGCTTGAGTTTGGGCTTCATTTAAAACTTGGGTTTTGCTTCGGAAGTCTCAAGCTCGATTTATAAGTGAGTAGGTTCAAGTTTGGGCTTTTGTCGGGGAAACAAGTTTGAAATCATTTTGAGAGCCAAAATGGAAAATGGCAAGCTCGAGTCTATTATTGAGCGTGCTCGAGTTTGACACTATTCATGTCAAAAATAATTTTGATTCCCAAAGTGCAAGCTTGAGCTTAGAGATGTAAAACTTGAGTTTGCTAAGAATATTAAAACCTTTGAAAAGTTTACGTCGGACCTAAGCTTGAGTTTGCAACTCCAAACTTGAGTTTACACTTTGAAGAAAACTTGAAAAGCTTTCGCTCGAGGTAAGCTCGAGTTTGCCATTGCAAGATCGAGTTTACACTTTTGTAAACTCTAGAGAAAAGACTCTGGAAGAGGCAAGCTTGAGTTTGAAAATAATAAGCTTGAGTTTGACATTTGAGTAACTTGATAAAATCCTCAACTCTTCCTAAACTCGAGCTTCCAGGTGTAAGCTCGAGCTTACTCAAAATATGAGTGAACTTGAAAACCTTCAAGCTCAAGTTGATGGACCAGGCTCAAGTTTGGAAAATGTAATAAGCTCACTTACTCAGAATATGAGTGAACTTGAAAACCTTCAAGCTCACTTTGCCCCTGTTTCGTATAACAAGCTCGAGTTTGGGTAGCCAAGCTCGAGTTTGGCACTGACAGAATGTTTTTTGAATTGAAATCAATCAAGCTTTACAAATCTTTATCAAAAACATTCTCTCATGTTTACAATTGTTATTAATCATCAAAACACATTGAGAACTAACATTTTTAAGTGCCTTCTTGACATATTTTAAGATGTTTTGCACTCCCTTTTGCATGAGTATTTTATCCAATAGCTCAAGGACCATAGAAATTAAATTGTCAGTGCAAAAAGGCACAAAACACTTTATATGATGTTAATCGGTTAGTAAAAATGCCATTTAGCTCTGTCTTAAGGTAAGGGACAATTAGCTAAGCAAACTGTGTTAAAATAAATATGCACATGACATTTCCTGGACAGATGAAGATCCCATGAGTTTTTGAGGAAAAAGGAAGAGGAAGAGACACTGAAAAAGACACATGCCAAAAAGCAAAAGTCAGTGTAATGATCACATTGGAACACATGTCACCACGGGGTTAAAAGAGGAAAAGTAAGGGCAAAATAGTCAAATCCTTACCCCTTAAGGCTTCAATTTTGTCCACCTAGGAGAGAGAAGGAACAATAAGATGATTTTATTCATACTAGGCCTAAACACAAAATGCGGGTCCCACAGGATGTTAACCGGTCAAAAGGGGACCGATAGGGATCGGTTAGGGGCTTCTTTTGGACTCAATGGGACAAATGTGGCGCCATATTGTAAAGTGAAAATGGCGCCACATATGTATGTTCAAACAAGGGAAAATATCTGAAAACTTGAAGAAAAGTGCAAAAAGGATAAATCAGCAGTGCACTACAAGAACCAGTGGATAAAAAGATAAATCAGATAAAATAGGAAATTAAATAAAAGTCAAAGGGAGAAGATTTGTGGGCCTAAGATGGTGCCACCTAACCCCTTGGAATTATCTAGAGTATTTTGGGTAAAAGAAAGAGAAAGTAAAGAAGTTTTGGGCCAAAACTAGTAATTTACATAAATTTTGGGCCAAAACAGGTAATTTTCACAAAATGAAAAAGTAAAAATATGCCATACATGGAGGGGTTGCGCCACATGTACAGATTCTAGATAACCCTATAATTTCTTGGAGATAAAGTCGAAAGCCTGATCCAAACTATTAACCAGTGGACAAAAACTTACACCAGTTAATCCAATGTTACCGGATGAATTTTACCACTTTTTAAAACACTTGGGCTCTTCATTTTTGGCACCCCAGGGGTGAACCCAGCTGAAGTAAGAGGAGGTACAGTAAGTTTCCATACTTAGAGCAAGGAGCCAAGCTCACCAAGCCGATCACCAATTTAGGTAAACAACGAAAATCCAAAGCTTTTGAGTTTCTAGTCAAGGATTTTTGTTCAAGAAGCTACAGCTTGGTGTTGAAGTCTGATTTTGGTGTTTTTAATGGTCCCAATGATTTTAAAACGTTATTTTGTATGGGGTTAAGTCATGGTTTAAGTTTTTGAACTCGAAAACACCGAAAACACAAAAAGGGGAAGCTTGCTACCAGTTCTGGAAAATCTGGGCAGCAAATCTTCAACCCAGTTTTAAAAATAGTAAATGCAATCGGTTTGAGCTGAAAGTTTACAAGTAGAACGTAGACATCCTAAGGTTCACCTTGATGTATAATTTTGTGCCTTTTGGATTTTTCTACTTGGAGCAATAAATTGGTAAATTGGTCCAGAAAACAATAGGCCAGAGGGTAGACATTGAGCTACATGCCAAAATATGACTACTTTTGGATTCTGGAAATATTGTTCCTGAAAAATATACATCTTAATGGTTTAGATGGCACTTGTTTTGTACAAAAATGATTTTTTTGGAATTTATTAAAAAAGTTTGAAGTTGGGCCAGAATTTCTACATTTTCTGGAATTGATGAAGGGATCGGTTTTGAAGAAAAATGCAAGGGTATTTTTGGAAAATGCTAAAATAAGGTCTTTTAGTGTTATTTAGGGTCAAAATATATTTGTGAGAGCTAGTGGGCCCATTAAAATTCTAAGACAGCGCATACCCCACCAGGTAGTAACTGCTTTACTCAAGTACTTTTATGTGTTTTGTTGTATGTTTGTTTTGCCATGCATGTTTCTATGTTTGTGTTGCCAAATATGCATACAAAGCATGTTGAGGTTTGAGCCCTTATGATTGTGTTCCTAGCGCTGAGGATTGGTCCAGTGCTTGCCTTGGTAAGGCAGCTCAACGATGCGAAGACAGATTGTTGTGTATGTTTCTGTTTGCATATGTGGTATATTTGGCATATTATCTGTGTTTTCATAAGTGACATGGTTGCATGCATACACTTTTCACATTTAGTACATGAGTATTGACAGTTACTTTGGGAGCCATCATCGGACTCCAGATGCTTCTGTGGACATAGGGGGACGTGCCTGACTTAGAAGGACCTTTTTGGAGAGGTAGGCCATTACTATGCAGATGAAGAATAGGGGATGCCCTATGATATTTTGTACCTTTATTTTTTAGATGACTATATATATTTTTGGTATTTATCTTGGATGATTGTACTCTTAACCCTTCGAGGACTTTTACTTTCTGTTTATTTTACTTTCACCAGTACAGTAGTTGTCCAAACCAGTCATATACTCTGTTGTGCGCGCTCTGATAAATAATCAAAATGGATTAATAACCAAGGGAAGGTAACAATTTAAAAAGGAATCCCTTTAACTCGCCACCCGAAAGGGCGAGGTCGGTAGGGGTGTAACACATAAGAAAAGAAGAAGTTTGAGGCTTTATGTGAAAAGCACATAGCATAGCCGATACAATGCTATAGCATCTGGGTAGCCATAACAAGTCGCAATACAATGCAACCCTAATACTATAGCAGCGCAAGTGAAGCAATACTATGCGCCATATGTTCTGATTTTTCCTCGAGGCTGTTTTAGGAAAATAAGTGTAGGTTAACAGAAGGACGTTAGTCAACGGTTGGATTGCTGACGTATTGAAATAGAAGATGTGGAGGATCGAAATTAAGATTTGAAGAATCTTGCAGTATCAGTAGAATCAATCTACCAAATTTGGAAAGTTGGACCTGAAAGATTTGGAAAGACCCAGCTTACTGAACGTACGCTGCAAGTAAACCTGACTATAAAGAGAAAGATGGCAACCCTAAGATCTATGGAGTCGTTGGAGATTCAAAGAAATTCTTATTCGGCTAGGCTCGAAAGAAGAGTGAGAGAAGTATGAAGCACAAGAACTCTAGAAGAACCCAGCACCCCTTTCTTGTAGTGAGACGGAGAAGAGAGGACATGGAAACATCTCATGACAAACGCCTTTCACGCTATCAACTCTTCCGCCAAACTTTCCCTTTTGTTATGTTGAATTTTTAGTTTATCTTTTTTCTGTTGACTATTCTACTGTGATTTTTTTTGTGATTCCCTCGTCAGTCATGAACTAAATTTCCTTTGGCTGAGCGAGGATGAATTCTTAAGTGTATAATGAACCATGTTTGCTAGTTATTTAATTTAATACATTCAGTTTGTTTGTCAGTATTTTAAACTATTTTCGGTTAGCGGAAACTAAGGGCTAGATCAGTGGCCTCGGCTTACTAGAAGGGAGTTGGGGTTAGACATCTAATAGAAAGTGTTTGCTGGGCAAGCTGATACAAGGCTTAACCTAACATTGTAGGCTACAAGAATAGGTCTACCGCTCATAGCCATACACCTTAATTAGGAATGATAATCGGATCTAGAAAATCGCCATAGGCATATGGGAGAAGTATAGCTAAGATTGTACTTACAGGACACGGAAGCTTCTGTATAACATAATGGTGGGTTAATTGAATAACACTGTGAAAGGAGGCTATGATGTAGCATTACGAAAGTTGTGTAGCATCATTGCTATAGCAATGCGTTAGGACAAACTGGGGGGGTGATATGCTTAAGATGAAGTCTAAGCTCAGCCTAGCTTTTAACTGAAATCTTCTTACGACCAAGATCATTAGTTTAATTCTTTGTTTAATAGTTATAATCAAAAACACCCAAACCAATCATAATCTTCTCTTCTTTTTACACACAATTGTTCTCGTAAATCAGTATCATCATCAGTATCTCAATCTCTGTGGGACGATACTTTACTTACTCTTTATTACTTGTTCTACTAGTTCACTTACCATCAAGGAAATCGACCAACACCCTTCCTCCTCTACTTCCTCTTCCTCTTCAACCATTACCATTACCATTCTCCCACCATCAGCTGTCACTAACTTATCCACTCCTCCTCCTACCACTACCATTACTTTCTACACACTACCCCCTGCTCCTATCCATATAGTTACTTCACTTCAATTTACTCCTCCCTTTGATCCTTATTTTCCCTCCTTTTTGCCTGATAACAAAGGAGGAGAAGAGTGATGACTGGCTGATTTATGTTTTCGTTATGTACTTCATCTTGTATTTGGTTCATTATTAATGTTATTACTTGACATTGTACTAACCTTTTGATCAATAATGCAAATGTTTATGCAATATATGATTATTTCATTATATTATACATTATGTGATTGCTTAACAAATTCTTCCTTGGTGATCTCAATTTTCTCAAATTTTTTGTGAAGTGTTGTCATCATCAAAAAAAGGGAGAATGTTAGTTCCCAATTTTAAGTTTTGATGATAACAACCACTTGCTAATGAACTTAATGATTCAAGAAAATTGAGTTTATACTTATAAAACTCGAGTTAAAAACAGTTATTGAAAACAACTTGAACATAGAAGTCAGAGAACTTGACTTATAGATTGAAAACTCGAGTTTTCATCTTAAATTCATAAGTGCTCCAACGTTTACTCCTACTCACTTTGGATCACTACCTTAAAATCTCAAGGTAATGGGACTTGAGTGTGGTTGTCCAATTACAGTTGGAAGGGGAGTGAATTTGGTAAGATTACTCGGTGCCTATTGTAATAATTTTGTGAAAGATAGTGGAAATCTCAAAGAAGATCTGGGGACTAGATGTAGGCCACGTGGTTAAGGCTGAACCAGTATAAATATGTTTGCACATTTTGGTGATATCTCTCCAACCTTTCCTTCCTGATTTAATTATTGGTTAAGATTGTTTAAATTTTTATATTCCACCCCCTCTTAGATGATTTTTCGTAACTAACACAATCCACTACTAGGGCTCTTGAGGTTGGACTATACTCATGAAGATCTTTCCCAGAAAATATTGTTTCGACGTACTGTAAGTGATGCACCTAATTCTCAACCAAAATGAAAGAATCCCAAGAATTCATTCTTTTCTATGGGGTCCCAGATGAATGAAAATAAAACAATATTGTCGATTAAACCTAGTATATATTCAAGATAAAGCGACGTCACCACTAGTGCTGGGTCTTCAGTCAATTCAATGGACTTGAGAAAAGTAACGAAAGCCAATAACATCGACTGCCATAAGCTTTGCAGGAGGAATTGCACAAGATGCTTTCCACTTCCCTCAATCACTTGAGTTAACCTACCCGAAGCGATTGGGAGATCCTTATACGTCGGTAATAGCGACGCAAAGTAAGGGCCGACATGTAACACCCTTATAGTTGTAAATAATGTATTTGTAATCATTGATGAATTAATGAGAAGTATTTATTGCTTATTTAATTATTATTAATTTTTTGTGATATTTTATTTTATTTTAAATAAAAATTATTAGAGGCTGTCAGAATAATGGGAGACGGTATGATGGACCCAAAATGTCGCCTAGTGTAGACAAGGAAAAGGAAATCATAACTGTGTTCAAAGCGGGCCCAGGGAAAAACACCAGTGTAATATAAGCCGATATAATGAAGTGGGGCCCAAGAATATTGACTAGACACAGATTCCTACCTCTAGAAAGCAACAATGTGCCATCTATGGTCAGGGAAGAGAAAGAGACGCTAAAAAAGTCATGTCAAAAGCACGAGTCAGTGTAATGATTACATTGGGACACGTGTCACTTCAGGGGTAAAAGAGGAAAAGTAAGGGCAAAATGGTCAAATCCTTACCCCTTAAGTCATTGAATTCGACCCCCAAGAGAGAGAAGAAGAAATCAGATGATTTTATCCATATTCAGGCCTAAAAACAAAATGCGGGTCCCACAAGCGATTAACTAGTAGAAAGGGGACCGATAGGGACCAGTTAGGGACTTCTTTTGGACTGATGAGACAAGTGTAGGGCCACACAGGAAGACAAAGAGGCACCACATACGTATGTCCATTCAGGGGAAAATATCTGAAAAGTTGAAGAAAAGTACAAAATGAAGCACCCTGTTAACTAGTGGGGCCCAGCGTGGACCAGTGGAAGGAGATTGGACCGAATAAAGTGGAAAAGACAGAGGAAAAGCATAAGGGCAGAATGTTGGTTATGATTAGTTTTGATGATGTCTTATATAGATGCCATTCTTGAGAGCAAAAAGGTTGCATACTACATTTATCTTCTACTTTGACTAATTCTTATATTTAATGTAGATGCTAAGTTAAATGATGAAGAATGATCAAGATGGGATATGGAAAAAGGAAGAACTTGCTGAATGGAATGAAGACATCATTATTCAAGTTCTAAGATTGATCCTAGAAGTCTCCACAATCAGATGGAAGTTGGATAGGATCAATTCAGAGTTAAAGTCAGCAAATATGAGGTTCTGGATGAGCAAACTCGATCCTCCAAGTATTAAACTCAAGTTTACTACCTTGCTGAATGTTATGGAATAAAATATTAGGCCCATTCAAGTGAGGCCCAACAAGGGGCAACCAAACCCTAACCCTAAGGGAATGACCCATTATCCCACAATCACATAGTGGGAGGACTGGGGCAAGCAACATGCTAATGAGGAGAACGTGCTAAATGGGTCCTCTATGCCTCACTATAAATAAGAGGGGAATTCTCCAGGTGAACGGTACACAAGTATCTTCTACTCTGCCTCTTTACAATTCAGTCTACACAGAACACACACCCCACTCCCTTAGGCGAAAGCCTTCATGTGTGTGCTCTACGATCTCTTATTCTCATAGGTATCCCATCCATGGATACCTAGGAGGTAGCTATTTGATCCTACATCAATATTCTAGTCCATCTACGGCTAGACATCTGTGTTCTTATGACAGAACATTGGTGCCGACTGTGGGGAATCGGTAAATTTCTGATTCCCGCGACCTAAGAAGGTCAATAATTCCAGTTCCTAACTGCCAAACAAACAATCACGGAGGTTTGTGGTGGTTTAAGACGTTCATGCTGATTGTTTGTCAAACCTCGAAATTTGAGATTTTCAGAGAGCCGATAGGGATTAAATTTTCTTGTACTTACGTGAACGCGACACTTTCGGTTCTTATTATCTTTTCGCGGCGGGAAAAAGGGAGTCATGAAGACGTGCTTCAAGCGTATTATCTTTGAAGGATCCCAAATTTTATATACAAAAAAAAGAGATTTAGCATCTCTCAATTTGGGGGAATTTCAAAGATCTTCGATACGAGATGAGGAGGAGGTGGTTCGCCATTCGGGGGTGTGCGAAGAACAACGGAGGTTACCATCTTTTTGTCTCCTTCTAGTTTAATCTTGAAATACAAACCGGATCGAAAGAAAGCAAGCAACTCGAGATACGGGTTATGTGGATGTGCTTGGCGTTTGCACAATCGGAGCGGACGTACGTTGGTTTTGGCCAGCACCAGGTTGGCAATATTCTACGAGCCACGAGGTTCCATAGCTCAGGGCCACAATATCCTAGTCAAACTTGCCGACATTGAAGTCGGCAAAAGGTAGAGAACAAGAAGTGGTGCAACCACAAGTCCACGTGTCGACAAATTTGCAGGGAAGAGCAAGAGATGCAGGAGTCCAGGCACGAATCAAAAAGTTCTCTTTTTGAAGTCGGAATGTGTTTATATTATTTTGAGAATGTTAGTATCTACACCATGATTGCAAGGAGGTGCCGACGTGTGCATTTGATATGCCGATATGTTGAGTTGCCAAGGAGTGACTTGTGCCAGAATTGCATGTGTGAAGACATATGAGTCTATGCCGAGACACCTGGAAGGAATGCCGAGATTTCAAGGCTGAGATAGCAGAATGGTAGTGCTTTTTCATCTCCTGATTAGCTTGGGAACATCAAATGGAATCCTACATTTCATATTTTGAAGTGGCCGAAACTAGCGAGTAGATTGTAGCTTGATTTTTCGTAGGACCCGTGGTTGAGGAACAATCATAATATGGGTGGTCGGTAATGTGTTAGAGATACTTGATAGATTATGGAGATGTACTGCAAACTTGACTTCACCCGGCAGAAGAACTTGCACCTCGTCCGCCACAAAGCCTGTAGGTCCTGTATTAAGTTTTGGAATTTCTGAATCTCATGAAGTGACGTGCATGCGTCACAGGTCGCAATGCCAGAATTCAATTTAAGAGCCTGATTCAAACTCGGTCAAAGCACACCGTTGAGCATGGATCTTTTTCTGCCAAAGAGCTCCAGTTGTCATTGAGTTTGTGTCTTAAGCAAATTGACGCACCCACTTCAATCTATCTCTGTTTAAACAAAATCTGTTCAAAAAAAAACATTTCCCTAGTCACGTAGCTGAGACGCTGAGATGACGCAGGTGGTGAAAGCCGACATATTGAAAACCGTTATAGTAATCTGCCAAGACGCTGAGCACCCAGAGGTGGATGTCGGACAAAGATGAAGTGATGATGGGTTGCCGAGATGGTCGAGATGAAGGGGTCCCGAAATGCCTGAGATTTCAGAGAAGCTTGAGATGTGCGAGATGGAGATTACACTATGATGAGGTTCTGCATTCTTTAATGGAAAACACTTCGAGGTGCATATGCCGAGACTCACATTCTGATGAATGCCAAGATTATGGATGGCGTGTTTCTAGAGTTGCATTTTGGTAAATGCCGAGGTTGCGGTGCCAAGTTGATACTTGCAGAAATGACGATGATGAGGTGGTGATGATATGCCGAGATATGAGTTCATCGAGACGTGGAATTTCGGAGAAACATGCATGCCAAGCTTCAACTCAATTAGGAGGATACCGAGCTTCAACTCAATTCTCCATATTCAATGTCAAGATATATATTAACCAAATGAGATGCCTCAAAATTGTGGGTTCGAATTGTGCCAGGGATGTTTCTCTATTTATCGTTTGAAGCCGTGTGAGCTGGATATCGCCGGAGACCTTGAGTTACTCCTTTCAAGAGTCAGCTTAGGTGAATATCAGCTTGCCCCTATTTTGCTTGATTCTGAAAACAACTGAGGCTGAGATGGCATGCTTATACCGTCTGCGACTTCCCATAGAGAAGATCAGAAGAGAAGGCCGATGTGCCGAGATTCCCAAGAACGCCCGACACGCCGAGATAGAGGATTGAAGGGAAAAACTGAGATATGCAGAGTAAAATATTAAACCGAATTGTGAGCATGAGATTGGAAGTAATGCTGAGATGATGACGTCTTAGTATTTTCTTCCTCGAAGATGAAGACGTGCCAAGACAGGGGCAAACATCTCCTAAGTTTCATGTAACATTTCATGAGATGACTATGCTTGATACACGGTCATGAATCAAAAATGCATGGACAAGGACAATGGGAACTTTGATTTCGTAGATGATGGTCAATCATTATCTGCTTGTATTATTTCCAACGTCGCAACTGTGGCCTTCGCAACAACATTGGATGAAAACCCAGTCATTCCGGTAGTGGCAAGGAGATTGTTCCACAAGAATTGCGTCTAATCTTTGAGCCATATGGGGTTCCCTGCATGATGGAGGAAAAGTTTCAAGACAATATAATATAGTTTCAACACGTTTTGCCTCAAATATCCTTGTGCTACTCTTATATAATAGTACAATGTGGAACCAAGCTATACAAGTTAAATGCTTAGAAGGTATATGTCGTGGGTCATTCGTGAGATGGGTTTTTAGCCCAAGATTGTGGAATATTGGATGTTGTGAAATATTGTATCATTGAAAAATACAGTATCTTGTGGAACAACACCAATAGACTTCCGAAGACTATGAAGGGTTACATCCTGAATATTTTGACCATCTATCTTTATACTTCTAGAATGAGGGTCAAAAAACTTCAAGATACCATTCCTTGCAATTATACACCACCAAGCTCTTATCTTCTATAGAGTGTGGTTCATTTTTCTCATTTATGAGAGAAGATAAATTTGTCAAGAGCTTCGGCATTGATGTTCATGCACTTGGAGATGTCAATATTGATTGAAACTCTACTCAATTGCAGTCATCATCTTTTGAACTTCTTTGTGGTGGGTCCTTGGAAGATGTCCAAGTTTCCTGTTTGGTAGTTATTAATTGCATTCTTACACATGGAGCTCTTGATGTTTTTGCTGAGAACAAGGATTTTTGAGGAGTCATTACCTGATCATTCTTGAAGAGGGAACCCGGTTAAACTGAATCTAGTTAAAATCCGGGCTCCGTGTAAAGTTTTGAAGGCGGACCCCGGTTAAACCGAATTTGGTTAAAATCCGGGTTCCGTGTGAAGTCCATCCCTATGAAAGGGAACGAAGAGGGAACCCGGTTAAACTGAATCTAGTTAAAATCCGGGCTCCGTGTAAAGTTTTGAAGGCGGACCCCGGTTAAACCGAATCTGGTTAAAATCCGAGTTCCGTGTGAAGTCCATCCCTATGAAAGGGAACGAAGATGGAACCCGGTTAAACTGAATCTAGTTAAAATCCGGGCTCCGTGTAAAGTTTTGAAGGTGGACCCCGGTTAAACCGAATCTGGTTAAAATCCGGGTTCCGTGTGAAGTCCATCCCTATGAAAGGGAACGAAGATGGAACCCGGTTAAACTGAATCCGGTCAAAATCCGGGCTCCGTATGCGCCGGCAATGCCGCCAATTCTATACACATGCATGAATCCGAGGTACACAAACCTGTTTTTATGAATCATGTCAAGTTTATACACATGCATGAATCCGAGGTACACAAACTTGTTTTCATGAATCATGTCAAGTTTATATATATGTGTGGATCCGAAATACATAAACCCGTTCTCATGAATCATGTTGCAACGACAATACCGACAAGTCAATTTTAAACAGAACCCAGTTAAACTGGTTACAGTTAAAATCCGAGTTTCGAGTGGAGTCCGTCCCTACAAAAGGGATGAAGGTAGACTTAAAATACGGGCTCCGTGGAAATAGCGGTTAAAACGTGTTTGCTTGGAAACAGACGTGTTTCCTTGGGGCACGGTAACGCCGACATTATGGCTAAACGTATTCCTTCAGGATGCGGTAATGCCCACATTATGGTTAAAATGTGCTCCCTTTGGGACGCGGTAAAACCAAGAAGCCCTTGTGGCCATGATGCATCAAAGCTTGGGGTAATGAAGCAAACCGTCACAACGACCTTGATCAAGTCGGACTATTTAGAGTTTAGTTGCGACACTGAACCTAGATATGTGGCGGATAGCTCTTACTCCCGATTGATTTCTGGTTAGTCACTCAGGAGGGTTGATAGCCCATGGGTGGTCCCAGACCCATATTCTGCGCAGCAAATTTCTGACTCTGGCCCAGTCATCAAACAAAACTCAGACGAGTTTCGAAGGCGGAACCCGATTACACTGACTACAGTTAAAATCTGAGTTCCATATGAAATGAACCCTCACGACAGGGACGAAGGCAGACCTGGTTACACCGAATCTGGTTAAAATCCGGGCTGCGTGGAGAAACCAATTCAAACATGTGTCCTTTGGAACCTGAAAAAACCAAAAGGTTAAAACTTGTGTCCATTGGAACACGATAAAGCTGAAATAGCAGTCAAAACATTTTCCAAGTTTTGCAGGAAACATTGTTGAAGGCGGACCCGGTTTAAACTGAACCTAGTTTAAATTAGGGATCCCTATAAAGTTTTGAAGCCGAACCCCGATTAACTGAATCTAGTTAAAATCTGGGATCCGTGTAAAGACGGCAATGCCGCAAGTCTATTTAAACGACTGACTTTTGGGTAAACAAACCCATTTTTAGAAATCAAAAACCCAGAATCTCGGGGTTAGAGATATTAATCCGGAATCTCGGTGTTAGAGAACATAACCCGAATCTTGGTGTTAGAAGATATTAACCCGGAATCTCAGTGTTAGAAGATATTAATCCGGAATCTCGGTGTTAGAGTATATGAACCCAGAATCTCGGGTCAACACGTAAGCAATCCCAACAATCACGAATATCTGGTCCGGGTTGGAAAATCAACACATCCTGGCAGCTTAGAGACCTGAACTACCAGGCTGGGGGGCAACAAACATGGTTGTTAGTGGAAAAGCATGACTTTCAATAGCCAGGATTAAGGCAAACCAGAATGCAACAGTAAGTATTTTCCATTGAATGAGATTTGCTTACATGTTATTAAATGCAGGTATATAAACCGGATAATTATCCCAGGAAAAAATTGCTACGAAAGCAAGCAAGGGATCTTATTTCTTCTCTCACAACTCGGATAAGCTGGATACATCTCGGCTAAGTCCACATTTCATATCAAGCAAATAATACATCCCGGCAGCTCAGAGACCTGAACTACCGGGCTGGGGGGCAACTATTATGGAATAAAATATTAGGCCCATTCAAGTGAGGCCCAACAAGGGGCAACCAAACCCTAACCCTAAGGGAATGACCCATTATCCCACAATCACATAGTGGGAGGACTGGGGCAAGCAACATGCTAATGAGGAGAACGTGCTAAACGGGTCCTCTATGCCTCACTATAAATAAGAGGAGAATTCTTCAGGTGAATGGTACACAAGTATCTTCTACTCTGCCTCTTTACAATTCAGTCTACACAGAACACACACCCCACTCCCTTAGGCGAAAGCCTTCATGTGTGTGCTCTGCGATCTCTTATTCTCATAGGTATCCCATCCATGGATACCTAGGAGGTAGCTATTTGATCCTACATCAATATTCTAGTCCATATAGGGCTAGACATCTGTGTTCTTGCCTTTCTGCTATGAACAAACTCGAGCTTACACTTTCAAACTCGAGTTTACAGCGATGATCAACTCTGTTTCACGTTCAGCACGGGCAACGTCTGGTAATTTGATGAGATCTTCCAAACTAGAGATCCGATTAAGGTGAAACTAGTGGCATATGAAACTAGACTCCCAATACGTCATTGTGATATAAAATTCAGGCCCAAAGGAGTTCATATCAAGGAGTTATGAATTGTGGAAGTTAACAGATAAATCCACGCCACACAGAAAACCAAGCCTCAATGTTTTGAGTGTATCTCACAAACTCCAACTCCGATGGAGCTGAAATCAGTGGCATATGAAAGTAGACTCACAAAGCAAGATGAGTTATCTACATCAATCCATCTCAACCAAGCTCGAGCTTGAAGTTACAAACTCAAGCTCGAGAAAGCCAGAGAAGAAATGAACATTTGGAAAAAGCAAAACTCGAGCCTATAATTGAACAAACTCGAGTTTAGCTCAGACAGAGAGAAAGCAGGTCCCAAAGAACACCCAAACTCGAGTCTATTTATTACAAACTCGAGTTTACATCGCTGATTCAAAAACGAAGTTCTAACGGCTAGTTTCCATCTCGAGTCTAACGGCTATATTTCTTTATCCAACGGTCATATATTGATCTCTACCTATAAAAGAAGACAGATTCAAGACAGAAAAAGCAGAGACACAAGCTTACATCTTCAAGATGTTAATACCCTGATTTTTCATATCATTTACTCTCTGTTTTCAATGTTTACATAGCTTATCATAAAGAGTGAAGTGATTTGTAATTTTGATTTCAAACCAAGAAAGGATTGGACAGAAAAAGACATGAAGATGTTTTCATTGAACATTAGAGCAATGAACATATTATACAGTGCCTTAACTGAAAATGATTTTGAGAAAATCAAGTCTTGCTCAAGTGCTAAAGAAATCTGGGATACTCTTGATTTTATATATACTACTAACAATTGTGTTGAAGTTGAAAGTGTTGAAAGTTCATCAGAAATTACAAACTGCACATTTATGGATGATGAATAAAATGGAAGAAGGCAAAATCAGAGAATGCTTTCATGAGCCAGTCAACACAAAAGAACAAGAGAAAAAAGATTCCCATGATGAGCTCATTGACAATTGTGATCAATCACTATCTGGAGCTCTAGATGAACATGAGGTAAACAATTCCAATTCTTCTTGTGTAGATAAGAAAAACGTTTTTGAACAATCACATAGAAGTGTTTTTCAACCATTTACTGATTCTATTTTGAAAAACAAACATATTTTTGAAAATGATCTTTGGAAAATCATGTGGGAAGAATGAATGTTCAAATGAAGATTATTTGAAGTCTTACTCTCATCACCAGCACAATACTTGCAAAAATGTTCACAATAAGCATCATTCTATTATTTTCAATTATTGTGGAAAATCTGGGCATATTTCTTACACATGCTATATTAGGAGAAATTCTAATGTGAGAAATAAATTTGTTTGAGTTCCTAAAGGACAATCAAAGTCCAATACTAACAGTCAAGGACCCAAGTATAAGTGGGTACCAAAATATCCATCTAGTGATTTAAGTGTGCAGACAATTTGAAAATCAATGGACATAAGTACGAGAAGATGAAGAAGAATCCAAGAGTTTCTCATGAACCTAAAAGGAAACTCACATCAGTTAGGAGAACTTGTGGAAAAGCCATTGCTGGAACTACAAGTTCAAATCATAAGAAGCAATGGATACAAGCAATAAGAATACATTCTGCCTCAAGAATGAACTACCATGAAGTTCCATTTAACTATCTTGAGGAGAATAAGAAAAGAAGGATCTCTCATGCTCCAAGGAAAAGATTCTTGCGTTCTGCATCATATGAGAAAGCGTTGCTTGATCCCAAGACTAAATTCAAAATGAGGAAGTATCAACGAATGATACATTGGGTGAGCGAATGCAATCCTTCAAGTACCTAAGGCTAAGGTATGCAAAGGTAAAACCTCCTATGCTATTATTTGAAATATTCATTGAGGTTTTATATCTTATAGTCTTAGGAATAAGCATTGCAAACTGTTCTTTAAAAAATTGGGTTCTCACATCCTGATATTTTTCTTTTAACTGATTGCAATGTTTAATATGCTTAACTCTTTATGCATTCATGATGATTTGAAAATAAAGTATTTCTTTATGCATGAACTCATGATTAATTCATTGTGCTTTGCTGTTCTGAATTGACTATATTCATGAAAGCATGTGAATTTAATTCTTGTCCCTACAAGCTAACGATGATAGGATCCAAGTAAGGTTGGATACCAAGAAAGAAAAACATTTATAAGGTTTTGTAGGATCAGAGAAAGCTTCTCAAGAATGTAACATAGAGAAATGATCCAAGTCTTGAGAAAGCTGAACAAGCTATGCTTGATGTTGATGGTGAACGTTGCAAAATGAGTTATCTACATCAATCCATCTCAACCAAGCAAGCTTCTATGAGGACAAGAGGAATTACGATGATATCTAATTCTTACCTCATACTATGATTATATGAAATTCATTTTTGGTTTGTCTTTGGTTAAGTTAAAATGTTTTGAAACTTGTTCAATTTCAATATGCAATTTTACTGTCAGCGCCAAACTCGAGCTTGGCTATGCAAACTCGAGCTTGCCCCTTACAGAAAGCAAACCAAGCTATTTTGTATTTTCTAAACTTGAGCTTGGTCCAGAAACTTGAGCTTGAACGTTTTTCAAAGTTTACTCATATTCAGAGTAAGCTCGAGCTTGCACTTGGAAGCTCGAGTTTACGAAGAGTTAAGGATTTTATCAAGCTACTCAAATCTCAAACTCAAGCTTATTATTTTTAAACTCAAGCTTGCTTCTTCCAGAGACTTTTCTCAAAGAGTTTACAAATGTGTAAACTCGAGCTTGCAGTTGCAAACTCGAGCTTGCATCAGGCAGAAAGTTTTCCAAAGTTTTCATGTTTCAAGTAAACTCAAGTTTGGATTTGTAAACTCAAGCTTAGGTCTGACATAAACTTTTTCAAAGCCTTAAACATTTTTGACAAACTCGAGCTTGCCCTTGCAAACTCAAGTTTGGGTCAGACAGAAAGCATTGCCATATTTTGAGCTTAACAAACTCAAGTTTACCCTTCTAAGCTCAAGCTTGCATTTTGAGGAACAAAACGGATTTTAGACATAAACAGTTCCAAACTCGAGCTTGGTCACTAATAGACTCGAGTTTGTCACTATTCAAATGGTTTTTCAAATTGGTTTCAAACTTTCTTCCCCGACAAAACTCTAAACTTGAGTTTAGATATGGAACCTCGAGTTTGACACTTGAGTAAAAATTCCAAACTCCAGCTTGTCTTTCCAAACTCAAGTTTG
This sequence comes from Acacia melanoxylon, assembly GCA_019022615.1. Taxonomy (NCBI): domain Eukaryota; kingdom Viridiplantae; phylum Streptophyta; class Magnoliopsida; order Fabales; family Fabaceae; genus Acacia; species Acacia melanoxylon. The sequence goes on along the minus strand of JAFJYJ010000020.1, from coordinate 7,435,584 downwards.
AGTCAACCATGCTTTTGAAATCATCTTGCTTGAATTTCCAAAAAGTTCCTATATGATCTATATACTCCATATTATCAATCACTAATCTTCCTAACTGTGTTTAATCAATTTGTTAGTGAGTTTTTGATGATCAAACAAGTGAATTTGTGCATAACTTTTTGATTTTATATTTTTGAAATGCACAAGTGTAAAATTTGTTTGGATTTCAATTAACACTGTTTTGTGAAAATGCATACAAATGTTTTGAAAAATATCCATACTTTGATTGCATTTAAATAATATTTCAAAACTGGAAGTTGATATTGTACATTGAATGTTGGATATGCTTCAAATTTCTCCAGTTGAGTTTTCCTTATCTTTCTTATATTGATCTTTGGAATTCAATGTTTTGCTTGAACTCTTTAGTTTCATTCTCTAACTAGTTGGACCTCATGTCTAACAAGTTAATCATATATGAGTTTCAAGCTTTTCTCAAGAAAAGAATTCAATTTGTGAAAGTTTTATGCATATTGGATAAACTCTTATTGGTCAAGTTACTCCAAGTTTATGAATGTTCATTAATGCATTAAATGTTATTGCATTAACCATTATATGGAATAACTTACTAGGATAATATTATGGAACTCTAAGTCATTGGATTAATGAGTTTGTGCTTTATCGTCCATGAATCCTAGTACTCCTTTTGTTACTCAAATATACATTTGTCTTCATTCATTTCTGAGTAACTATATTCTTGCATTGAATGTTCATATATTTCAAGACTCTATTCTAAAAAGCAAGATTATCTCTTGGTCAATAGCAAAGTCATTGTGCTCACACATTCTTGTTATGCTAAGCATGTTTTGATAATGCTATATCTTCATGACTTTTGCTTTTAAAAAAAATTCTTCAACATGTTAACTTCAATGTTCAACATGTTCTCCAAAACTTAAGCATTCTGTTATATTCACTAAACCTATTGACTTCCACCATGTTTAAAATGAACATTGTTTTCAAGCATGTTTCAAAAATGAATCTTTCATTCATGAAAATTTTGATTTCATACTGCATTATCATATTTTGAAAGAACATTCAAGATTTGAAACACTTTGCATATTTCATTATCACTCTTGAAAAATCTGATCTCATTCATGAACTATGAATTGATAAATGCTTATCTTTATGGATAAGATTTTCTATGCTCTTTGATCAAAACTTACATGCATTTTTTTTTCAATGACATATTTTATGCATAAAGTGTATTTACAAATTGTCATTGAGAAATAACATTCTTGATATCATTTAGTTGTTACCCTATTTGAATCATTGGCTTGAATTTATTTGATTGGGTAAAACTATGTTTCGATATTTGATTGCTATACTCTTTGCTCCAATATCATATTGTTAAATTATATATAAGAGCTCAAGAGTTGTCATGTCTAATCAGTTGTGGACTCAAGAATCATTGAGTACCAAAGAACGTATATTTTTGCAGGAGTTGACCAAAATGTTCTGTTGTTGAATACAAAGAACATAGGCAAACATAATAGACCATTTTAGTGGCTATGTCTGCAAATTTTGTGATATCACTTGAATGACATCCCATCACTAGCAAGAGGCTTAGACCAAGATGATAAGGAGCATGCTAGCTTGATGATAAGTTATGAGCAGAAACTAATTTGAAATCCTATACAAAGCTCATTTGGGATTTCAGCTTCTAAGATGCATTCAGAACAATTGATAATTGCTATCTAGTAATGCATCTATGGACTACAAAGGATTATAACTTGAGTAATTACGATATTACTCAAGTGAGGTATTGTATTATGCATATGTCATAATCATGCTAGGCTAACTTGATTGTATTCATTTCATTTTATTTCAAGAATCTTAGCCTGAGCATAATCATTTATTTAAAATGATCCTTATGCTTTAAAACTCTTTTATATTAATAAAAGTAATAAGTGATTTCTTCATACCAATTTCAAGTCCATCCATGTGAACTTGAAAGTTCTTAATTCTGAGATACCATGTTATGTCCATTGGAGTTAGATGAATTCCAGACCTCATAACACTTGGTATCACATCATTATTTGGTATCATTAAAGGGAGCTACAGCTGTTTTATTCATGCATTCATTAAGGGGGAGCTTCACATTCACATGTGTTTGATATCTTAAAAGCTCAGCTCCTTTATTTGAAGAAAACCCTTTTTAAGCATACTCATCTGCTTTTACTATGTTTTATTAGTTTTGATGATGAGTTAATATCATATTTTCCTTTCATTATTTTTATTTTAAAATATCATTTAGAAAGGAGTACCTTGATATCTCGTTGCACTAACAAATCTCTTTTGCAAAGAAAGTTTTCGATTTGTAGCAGAAGATTTTGTTATGTGTTACAACTTTCCTTAACACAATACAAGGAGAATATATTAATTTAAGGAAAGATGCTTTGACAATCAATCTGAGATTTGCTTTACAATGAAAGAGGAACATCTCTTGGAACAAGCTGAGATATGCTCTATAGTCGATTTCTATGAAGAAAATGATGGAAGCTGAGTACTGACAATATTCTTTCATATGAGATAACCCTCAAGAAGCCAGTACTTTCATCTTCACATCTCATAGGCTATTCATGATCTTTCTATTGAGCACACTTCAGATGATCTCATACAACAAAGCAAGCAAATGGACTTCATCGATCATTCATTAGTTTGCAGAACCTACATGAGCATTTCTAATCTCTATCTTTTTATATTCAGTAGCAATGTTGCACATGTTTGGTATTTATATGCTTTAAGTGTGAATTTTTTTTGAAAACATCTCCAAATTCTCTCAAATTTGTTTTCATAAAAACATTCCAAATTGCATCATATTTAGAATAAAAACAATTTCAAATCGAGGAGAGAAAATCAGTTCTTTGACTCTTCTAATCTGGTTTCATATTTGTCTCTCTAAGCATTACTTCTTTAATTCAACTTTTTGCTAATGACAAATAAGGGGGAGAGAATGGCAAGAAAAATATGAGCATCTAATATATTTTCATATTCATACATATTTTTCTTATAGTATTTGCCATCATCAAAAAGGGGAGAATGTTGGTTATGATTAGTTTTGATGATGTCTTATATAGATGCCATTCTTGAGAGCAAAAAGGTTGCATACTACATTTATCTTCTACTTTGACTAATTCTTATATTTAATGTAGATGCTAAGTTAAATGATGAAGAATGATCAAGATGGGAGATGGAAAAAGGAAGAACTTGTTGAATGGAATGAAGACATCATTATTCAAGTTCTAAGATTGATCCTAGAAGTCTCCACAATCAGATGGAAGTTGGATTGGATCAATTCAGAGTTAAAGTCAGCAAATATGAGGTTCTGGATGAGCAAACTCGATCCTCTAAGTATTAAACTCAAGTTTACTACCTTGCTGAAGTAATTTTCCTTTCTGATATGAACAAACTCGATCTTACACTTTCAAACTCGAGTTTACAGCGGTGATCAACTCTGTTTCACGTTCACCACGGGCAACGTCTGGTAATTTGATGAGATCTTCCAAACCAGAGATCCTATTGAGGTGAAACCAGTGGCATATGAAACTAGACTCCCAATGCATCATTTGGATATAAAATTCAGGCTCAAAGGAGTTCATATCAAGGAGTTATGAATTGTGGAAGTTAACAGATAAATCCACGCCACACAGAAAACCAAGCCTCAATGTTTTGAGTGTATATCACAAACTACAACTCTGATGGAGATAAAATCGGTGACATATAAAAGTAGACTCATAGAGATTTCCATCAAGTATTGAAAGAACCCAAAGGTAGTTTAGACCAGGGAGATATGGCCTTTCAAAGTTGATGAATTTGCAAGCTCGCTGAACAAAGTCCAAACTCAGCCAGGCCAAGTTTACAAGTAGCAAACTCAAGTTTACAAGTTACTGAGAGGAAATGCTGATTTTGAAGAAGTCCAAACTCGAGCCTGAAGTTACAAACTCGAGCTCGAGAAAGCCAGAGAAGAAATGAACATTTGGAAAAAGCAAAACTCGAGCCTATAAGTGAACAAACTCGAGTTTAGCTCAGACAGAGAGAAAGCAGGTCCCAAAGAACACCCAAACTCGAGTCTATTTATTACAAACTCGAGTTTACATCGCTGATTCAAAAAACGAAGTTCTAACGGCTAGTTTCCATCTGAGTCTAACGGCTATATTTCTTTATCCAACGGTCATATATTGATCTCTACCTATAAAAGAAGACAGATTCAAGACAGAAAAAGTAGAGACACAAGCTTACATCTTCAAGATGCTAATACTCTGATTTTTCATATCATTTACTCTCAGTTTTCAATGTTTACATAGCTTATCATAGAGAGTGAAGTTATTTGTAATTGTGCTTCAGTGTTTATTCATCTACTTCTGAGAGAGAAGAGTCATTGTAAACATCTTATCATTCTATTTGTGAGATACTCAAGATTGGGTGATCTTGAGTGGGAAACACATTGTGTTGATTACAGCTTGTAAGGGGAGTGAATCCTAGGAAGAGGATTACTTCAAGTACAGAGTGTGTGATCAAGTCGGTGTATTGGTTACAGTTTCTAAGGGGGAGTGAATCCTAGTGCGAGGATTACTTCAAGTACAGAGCATGTAATCAAGTTACAAGAAGATAGTGGATTGAAAATCTCAAGCGAAGCTTGGGGACTGGACGTAGGTCAAGGATTGGGCCGAACTAGTATAAATCACAGTTTGCATATTCTCTTCCCTTAACTCTTACATTTCCAGCATATAAGTTTGAATCACTGATTATCGTTTTATAAATTATTACTCTCATACAAACTACTTTCAGTAAATTGTGAAAAGATTTTCAAACTTCCAAAAGTTTTATCATACACCCAATTCACCCTCCCCCCCCTCTTGGGTGATAGCCAGGTCTTTCACAGATTTGGTGGCGCCTAAATGGCGCCACCTAGCCCTTATAATCATTAAAAATTTACTTAGAGGAGGAAAAAAAAGAAAAATCAGTCCAATAGTCAAAGTGTGGGTATTTGGATACTAGGAGATAAAAATTGGTAAAGTTGGTTCAAAAAATAACAGAATAATTCTGATCAGAGTGTGGAAATTGGGCTACACGCCCAAATATGCGTACTTATGGTCTCTGGAATTATTTTTCATGAAGAGTAGACTTTTTAATGGTTCAGATGGCGCTGGTTTCATGCAAATATGATGTTTGTGGAATTTATTAAAAATGTTTGAAGTTGGGCCAGAAATTTCTGATTTTCTGAAAATTTAAGAAGGAGCTCAGTTTTGAATAAAAATGTAAGGGTATTTTTGGAAAATGCTAAAATAAGGTCTTTTGGTGTTATTTAGGGCTAAACCACACTTTGGGCAGCTAGTGGGCCCAATAAAACTTTAAGACAGTACATACCCCACCAAGTAGTAACTACTTTACTCCGGCACTTTTATGTGTTTTGTTGTATGTTTGTTTTTGCCATGTATGTTGGTGTTTCTGTTGTTGACAAATATGCATACAAAACATGTTGGGATTTGAGTCCGTATTGATTGTGTTCCGAGCGCTGAGAATTGGTCTGGGGCTTGTATTGTATGACAGCCCAACAGTTTGTGATTCCGGTAATTCCAGGGCTTGCCTTGGTAAGGCAGCCCGATGTTGCGAAGACTGGTTATAGTGTGTATTTCTATTTGCATTTATGGTTCATGGTTTTACACATTTTATAGATTAAACACTGAAGTTTCATTTTCTCTGCAATGTTCTTTGTGTTCTTCGTGTGCTTCATCTGTTCTTCATTTTTTCCACCTATGCTTGGCTGAGCTTCTGTGATTAACCCAACATTGAACATTCCATGATTCATCCAGAGAGCTTGTGCTTAATCAATAATTTTACTCGTTTCTATTTTTATCTTATCGGATTCTATTTTTAATATTCGGTTTGGTTCATCCCAAGGACTGAGTTCAAACTAGGTTTCAGTGTTACTGTGCGGTTGCACAGTGAGATGCCACTGTTCAGACAGATGCTAGGCGATCGTCTAGTCAGGGATTTTATGGACGAACGCAGAGATTTCAGTTTGTCCAGAACTAAACGCGAGTTCTTTCATATTTTGTTCAAAGAAGGAAGTTTTTGGAATTTGGATGTTGGGCTGATCAATTTTAATCTGATTATTTTCATTTCGTTCTATTTTTGTTTATTTCATTTTTATTCTGTTTGAACCAAAAACCTCCCATTTTTATTGTTTATGTTTCACTGTTACTGTTCCTTCAGACCCACTGCGAATTCGTTGGGAAAACGACCCAAGTTCCCTATTACTACAAATCTTTTATTGAATCTAGTTATTTTGAAAGACACGGCAAATCTATGTCAAAACATGGCACCGCTGTCGGGGAATTTGCATCAATTTGATTAGTAATAGTAGGGTGAATAGCTAAGTTTAGGTGGTTCAGGTGACTGGAAAGAAATTTTTCTGACACAGATCACTCAAATCAGGTCTTATTCACAAGGAATTGGGCATTCTAAGCAAGAATCACTTCCAAGTAGGAAGTGAGGTCTGCCCTATCTTCCCCAAATTCTGACGTTTAGACCACTTTTTCATTGTTTTTAGTTTTGGTTTTGTGATTTCTACTATGTCATTTTTTCGGAGTATCTCCAAATGGTCTGAAATTTTGCCACTTGGTATGAAATTGTCAAATAATCAAGACACAATGCTTGCGCTTGTGGCCTTGAGATATTAGCCAAATTCCATCGTTTAGACCACTTTTTCAATTTTTGAAGTTTTTTTATTCCATTTTTGGGTTCCCCAATAGTGTAGAAGTTGCCCTGTCCGAGTCCCATAATTTTTTAAAATCATTTGATAGTGTTTTGGACTTGTTTGTGTCAATTTCTAACATAGATTTTTGCTTTTTTTGTATTTGTTTGTGTGTTATTGATGAGCGCAATTTATGCCATGTTTTCCCTATATCTTATGACTGAATTGTATGGTAAATACAAGCTTAACTGCAATCAATCTAAGTAAAAAGGCATTAATTTATGAATATAGGGAACTGAAGGATAAAAACCATGTACATCCTAAACATGTGCTAAAAGAAGAACAAGTTACAAGGTTTTATGAGAAGAACGTATAGCAAAGCTAATACTAGGCTATAGCATTCTGACAGCATATCAAAGTGCAATACAAAGCATCTATGAAGCTATAGCAAAGTAAAGGATGCGATGCTATGCGGCATATGTTCTAATCTGTTGCCAAGATTGTTTCAGGAAATATTGCGAAGGTCGAGAAAAGACAGGTAGATTGCTGACGTAACGGAATAGAAGATGCAGAGGATCGAAATTAAAAGATTTGAAGAATCCCGCAGGATCAGCAGAATCAATCTATTGTGATTGAAAGATACAATGGATCTCGACAGATTTGGAAAGCCCAGCTCGCTGAAACTTATGCCGCAAGAAAGCCTAACTATATAAGGAAATAGCAAGCCAACCCTAAAGGGGAGTCGAGTCGTGAAGAGCCAAAACACATTCCACATTTGGTCAGACTCGAAAGAAGAGAGAGAGAGAATTCACGAGGCATGAGAACTCAAAGAGAACCCAGCATCCTTCCTTGCAGTAAGACGAAGAGAAGAAGACGTGGAGTGGTGACGTGACAGGGCTTCTTTCGTCGGAACTTCGTCAAGCTTTCTGTTTCCTTTTGTTTAATCTTTTGATCATGGGTCATCTTGTTGTTATTTGTTTTGTGTTTCCCTCGTCAGTCATGAACTAAATTCCATATGGCTGAACGAGGATGAATCCTTAAGTTTTTAATGAACCCAGTTGCTAGTTTTTAATTCAATAAATTCAGTTTGCTTATCATTGATTTAATTACCTTGTCGACTAGCGGAAGCTAAGGGCAAGATTTGTGGCCTCGGCTTACTGGCAAGGAGTCAAGGTTAGACCTCTGAGAAACAGTGATTACTGCAGGCTAGTGCAAGGCTTGACCTATTATTGTAGGCTTCAAGAATGGGTCTACCGCTCATAATCACTACACCCCATTTTGTAATGTTGATCTAACTAGAAAATTGTCATAGGCATAAGGAAGGAGTAGAGTTAGCATTAGAAGTATCGGACGCGAAAGCTTCGATAGACTATAGTGGTGGGTTAACTGAATAGCGTTGTAGGTAGTGGCTATGCTGTAGCATTGCGGAAGCTGTGCAGTGTTAGATATGATTAGTTTTGATGATGTCTTATATAGATGCCATTCTTAAGAGCAAAAAGGTTGCATACTACATTTACATTATACTTTGACTAATTCTTATATTGAATGTAGATGTAAAGTTTAATAATGGAGATTGATCAAGAAAGGTATTAAAGAAAGAAGAACTTGCAGAGGTTGTCAAGGAAGCAAGATGTTACTCCAAGTTGAATGGGAGAGAATGCCAAGGAAGCAAAGAAGTTACACAGTATTTTGGCAATGATCAAGAGAAGAGAAGAAAGAAAGTGTTCAATCATGGGGAATAACCAAGAAGGAAATAAGGGATTGAAGAAAGAAGTTCTTGCACATAATATAATTGGAATATCAGAATGTCAAAGGAAGCAAGAACTTAATCAAGAAGAAGAGGGAAGAAGGTAGAAGCTGCAGAGAATAATGAGCCCAAGTTAAATGATGAAGAATGATCAAGTTGAGAGATGGAAAAAGGAAGAACTTGTTGAATGGAATGAAGATATCATTATTCAAGTTCTTATATTGATGTTAGAAGCCTCCAAGATCATATGGAAGTTGGAATGACTCAATTTAGAGTTAAAACAAGGAAAAATCAGCTTGAGGAGTCAAAACTCGAGTATGTTCATCAATACTCAAGTATTGGAGTGTCTTCGACTTCTCGCGTCTGGAATGTCAATACTCGAGTATCCAAGTCAATACTCGAGTATCCAATGTTCTCGGCATTTCGGCCTCTCGGACTAGCAATACTTGAGTCAATACTCGAGTATCCAGTGAAGTATTGAATACTTGAGTCAATACTCGAGTATCAAGTGAAGTATTGAATACTTGAGTCAATACTCGAGTATGCAGCGTTGATCAGCTCTGTTTCACGTTCAGCATGGGCGACGTATGGTAATTTGATGTTATCTCCCAAACCAGAGATCGGATTGAAGTTAAATCAGTGGCATATGAAACTAGACTCCCAATGCGTCATTTGGATATAAAATTCAAGCCTAAAGGAGTTCATATGAGAGAGCTATGGATTGTGGAAGTTGAAAGATAAATTCACGCCACACAGCAAACCAAGCTTCAATGTTTTGGGTGTAACTCACAAACTACAAATCCGATTGAGCTAAAATTGGTGGCATATGAAATTCGACTCACAGAGCTTTCCATGAAGAGTTGAACGAACCAAAACGGAGTTCAGACCAGGGAGATATGACCCTCGAAAGTTGACAGTGAATGATGCATTTTTTGCAAAATGCTCATTACTCAAGTATTGGTTTCATTACTCAAGTATTGAATACTCGAGTGATGGTTTCATTACTCAAGTATTGAGTTGACAGTGAATGGCTCCTTCGTGCAAAAATGATCATTACTCAAGTATTGATTCCAATACTCAAGTAATGAACTTACAGAGAGCATTTTAAGTTTTTCACAATAAGTCAATACTCAAGTATTGGTTCCAATACTCAAGTATTGATCTTACAGAAACTCTTTCGCTAAAAGGAAGAAATACCAATACTCAAGTATCCATATAGATACTCAAGTATTGGTCATACAGAAAATGATTAAAGTATTCAACATGTGAATACTCGAGTATTGGTTTGAATACTCGAGTATTGGGCAAACAGAAAAGTTTCAAAGTTTTTCACATGTTTATCAATACTCAAGTATTGAAATGAATACTCAAGTATTGAAGTGACAGAAACTTCACAAATATTGAAAACAGTTCAATACTCAAGTATTGAGTTGAATACTCGAGTATTGAGATTTTGGACTTAACTTATTTTCACATAAAAAGTTCAATACTCAAGTATTGGTTTCAATACTCAAGTATTGGTCCTACTAAAAAATTGTCCAAACGCTCAAAACATGTAGTGCCTTCTCTGGAAGACGAATACTCAAGTATTCATCTGAATACTCAAGTATTCACATTAGTGCACAGTGCAATACTCAAGTATTGAAGAACTCACTCAAGTATTGGGCGCAAGTATTCAAAATTCAAATCATACGAATTTGTGATTTCTTCGTGTTTGATCTTAATGCTTTCTATTATCATTCTTATATATTCCCAGCTATATTTAACCACTTTGTTAGTGAGTTTCATATGGATTAAAGAATGTTTAACGAAGGTTTAATACCAAAAGCAAAAAGCTGTCAGAACATTAAATGCTAAACCCAGAAAGTTGCATACTTTTGGGAAATCCCTCTGCACACGCTTACAAAGGATTAATGCCTACCTACCACATCCAGCAGCTGCTATTACAACGGATTAATTCTCCAGAAGTCAACTCTGATCTTCTGTACAACTGGATTAAGTGAAGAGTAGAGAGAGAAAACTCCAAAATGCCTCCAACAGCTAGATTGATGCACCAACGGTCATAATGGAGCTTGCAACGGATCTTTAATGCTCTCTTAGTATAAATAGAGTAGGATTCAATTTCTCTCAACAACCCAAGACAATAGAAAACGAAGATCATTCAAGTTTCCAACTACTGTTGAGTTTTCTTATATAAAGTATCTGTTGATACATTAAGCTTCAGTGTTTATCATTATCTACTCTTAGAGAGAGTTTATTGATTGTAAATCATTTATTGTAAAGGAATCACAAGTCGGGGACTTGGTGATTGGGTTCATTGATTACAACTTGTAAGGGGGAGTAAGTTCTAGTGAGAGAATTACTCTTGAGTACAGTGCGTAATCAATTGAGATAGTGAAAATCCCGAGAGTCTCGGGACCGGACGTAGGTCAAGGGATTGGACCGAACCGTATAAATCTTTGTGTCTTGCTCTTCTACCCTCTACTTAGTTCATCTCTGTTTTTAGTGTACAAAAACAGAGTAAGCTGAAAAAGTTTTTAAAATCCCCAATTCACCCCCCTCTTGGTGATTTAGCTCCACTTTCATGCAGTATAGATGCTATAGCAATGGGTAAAGCAACTGGGGGGTTGAGATGCTTAAGGATGATTCCAAGTTCAGCCTGATTTCCTACTAATATCTTCTCACGACTACGAAACTATGTTTACTTTTGTTTGTTACTTAGCATAACCACAACAACTTCTCAAACCAATTATATTACGTTCTATTTCTCACAACTATCTTAGCAATTGAACATCCCTTCCCGGTATCACAGTCTTTGTGGGACGATACTCTACCTATACTTTATTACTTGTTCGACTGGTTCACTTGCCATTAAGGAAATTGACCAACAGTTATCTTAGTGTTTTTACCACTTTTGATGTGGCATTTTTGTAATTCTGTGTGCCTTGTGGCATTTTTGTAAGTCTGAGTATTTTCCAATTCTGCCTTGTGTTGCTGCATGAGTACTAGGAGTACTACTAATCCAGAAGACTTGTTGCCATTTGATCTTGAAATAGAAAGAACAATTCTTATTGCTAGAAGAGTTATTAGGCTAAGTCATAGGATTAATACTGAATTGGACATTGAACTTGAGTCTGATTATGTCCATTCTGTTGATCTTTCTTATTGTGTTTATGATAGTACTTCTGATAGTCTTGTTGTTTTCACTGATTCTAGTAGCAATTTTGCTAACTCAGAAATTATGGCAAAAGAAGAAACAAATCGACCTAATTTAAAGGAATTGGTTGTACCTAATGTTAATTATCAACCTTTGTGCATCCAATATCCTAACCGTGCTGATAACTTTGAACTTAAATCTGGTCTAATACACATGTTGCCTAAGTTTCATGGTCTTGCAATATGTGAGTGCCCCATTAAGCATTTAAAGGAATTCCATGTAGTGTGCAGCACAATGAAACCGCAAGCCATTGATGAAGATCATATCAAGCTGAGAGCTTTTCCTTTCCCATTGGAAGGTGGAGCTAAGGACTGGTTGTTCTACCTTCAGCCCTCATCTAATGGGAGCTGGACTGCTATTTAGAGGTTATTTCTGGAAAAATATTTCCCTGCCTCAAGAGCCACTTCGATCAAGAAGGAAATTAGAGGCATTAAACAAGCCAATAGGGAGACTATGCATGAGTACTATGAGAGGTTCAAAAGGTTATGTGCAAGTGGTCCACACCACCAAATCACTAAGCAACTCTTGATTACCTATTTCTATGAGGGTCTGCTACTTGTAGACAGGGATTTGGTGGATGCTTCTAGTGGTAAGGCTTTGAGTAACAAGACACCTGAAGATGTCTGAGACTTGATATCCACTATGGCAGCTAACTCTCAGCAGTTTGGCACCAAGGCCAATAGTACTCTTGTTTACCATATTCAAGCACCTTCAATCCAGTACGATTCTCAGAGATTAGAGACTAGACTTGATGATCTGACTTCCCTCGTGAGGCAGTTGGCAGTGACATAGACAGTACAGTCTTCCCCTCCTCAGATTGGGTACTCGTGGGTTCTGTTCTGACCCTTATCATTCTACTAACTCTTGCCCTACCTTGCATGATCCTGCTTATCAAGACCAGTCAGTAGCTATAGTAGGTGCTTTTCAAGGAAAGCCACAATACCAGCAGAGTAATGACTTTTCCAATACCTACAATCCTAGTTGGAGAAATCACCCCAAATTTTGCTAGAACCAGAATCAGAACCAGTATTAGCAGAATTCAGGGAATTACCAGCAGAGGCAGTACAGACCACAAAATTTCCAGTAGCAATTTGCACCTCCTATGCCAGCACCACCTCCTCAACCAGCCATATGTGCACCTCCACAGGCGGCACAGCAACAAGCTAGTAGTAGTGGTTCCTTATGGGAGGATATGATGAAGCAATTTGCCACAAATACTATGTAGTTCCAATAGCAAACTAAAACTTCTATTCAGAGTTTACAAACTCAAATTGGCCAGTTGGCAACATCACTGTATCATCTTCAACCTCAGGGATCCAACACTCTTCTTTCACAGACAATTCCCAATCCTAAAGGGAATGTAAGTGCGATTACCTTTTGGTCTGGCAAGAAATTGGAGGATCCTAAACAAGCTGTAGATGTGACTTTCACATTAGAAAAAGAGTTAGAAAATGTGAAGATTGACTCTAAAATTAAAAAGGCAGTGCAACAAGGTAAAGAGGAAGACATTTATATTCCACTTCCTTTCCCTCAGAGAGCCCTTCAATCCAAGAAGTTGGCAGAAAAAGCACAAGAGAAGGATATACTTGAGACATTCAGAAGAGTAGAGATCAACATTTCTCTCTTTGATGCAGTCAAACAAATTCCTAAATATGCAAAGTTTCTGAAGGAGTTGTGTACCAACAAGAGGCAACTGAAAGGAAATGAATGAGTGAGTTTGAACCAGAATGTATCAGCACTCATCTAGCCTACCATGCCTCGCAAGTGTAAAGATCTAGAGACGTTTTTCTATCCCTTGTATTATTGGTAATTATAGATTTGATGATTGCATCTAGATTTAGGTGCTTCTATTAATGTCATGCCAGATCTGTTTATAGATCTCTTGGTCTTGGTCCCTTGCGTCCTACTGGTGTTGTTGTTCAATTAGCTAATAGGAGTATTGCCCATCCTTCTGGCTTAGTTGAAGATGTATTAGTCAAAGTTAATGAATTGATATTCCTTGCTGATTTATACATCTTAGATATGGAGGATGAGTCTCCTAGTAGTAGGTCACGAATCATTCTAGGGAGGCCTTTCATGAAAACAGCTAGGATTAAGATAGATGTGCATTCTAGTACTCTTTCCATGGAGTTTGGTGATATTTTTGTGAATTTCAATATCTTTGATACCATGAAACATCCTAGGGAAGAGCATTTTGTTTTCTGCATTAATGTGATTGATGATGCTATGGATGATGTTCCTACAGATTGGTATGCTGATTACCCTGATTTTGCATCTAGAAGTAATTATGCCATTTGTGCATTTGCAGATAATGAATGGTGCTCTATTTGCACTGATTTGGTTAATGCTGCATTATTTGGTGATTCTGACTTGCTTAGTGATACTACATTACTTGTGGATTCTGATGTTGATTATGATTTTGAGCTTCATCCTTACCCTGATGTGCATCCTGTGTAATATCCCGAACATTGAACCCTGAGAATTGAGAATAAGCCTAAAGTAGGCAGACGACTAAGCTCGGTTCGGGAAGAGTCACAAAAATGTAAAGAGATAGGAAGCCTTTTAAGGACTAAGTAACTTAGCTATAGAGGTCAGTAGCCCAGCATGTATAGGCTGTGGAATTATAGTGCCAATGGAAAAAGGGGCACAGAAGACCTATATGATGTTAATCAGTTGGTAAAAATGTCATTTAGCTATGCCCTAAGGTATGGGCAAATTAGCTAAGAAAAATGTGCTAAAATAAGTGTGCACATGACATTTCCTAGTCAGGAAAGGATGTCCAGCGTTTTTTGAAGAAATAAGAATGAAAAGTCAGCTGTAATAATTACCTGAGGACACATGTCAGTACAGAATTAAAAGCAAAAAGTAAGTAATGATTACAGGGGGAAAATAGTCAAATCATTGCCCCTTAAGCATTTAATTTCGTCCACTCAGGAGAGAGAAGGAAAAAAATTAGATGATGTTATCTGTACTCAGGCCCAAACACTAAATGCGGGTCCCACAGGCGATTAACCGGTAAAAAGGGACCAGTTAGGGGTTTCTTTTGGACTGAATAAGACAAGTGTGGGGCCACTTTTGGAAGTCAAGGAGGCGCCACATATGAATGTCCATTCAGGAGATAATATCTGAAAAGTTGAAGAAAAGTACAAAGGAAAGCACCTGGTTGATTAGCGGGGTCTAGCAAGGACCGGTAGAAGAAGATTTTGACTGAATAAAGTGGAAAAACCATATAAAATGGATGAGGGAAGATTTTGTGGGGCCCCTTATGCGCCACCTAGCCCTTATAATGATTAAAAATTTACTTGGAGAAAAGAAAAGCAAAATCAGTCCAAAAGTCAAAGTTCGGGTCCCACTTTCTAGATAAAAAAAGAATAAATCAGATAAATTGGGGAAAATAAAATAAAATCATGGGATCTGATATGTGGGCCCAAAATGGAGCCACATGGCCCTAGGAATTGTCTAGAAAACTTGTTGAAAAAGAAAAGAATAATAAAGGAGTTCCAGGCCAAAACTGGTAATTTTCATAAATTCTGGACCAAAGTTGGTAATTTTCCCCATAAGAAAGAAAAAAATCTGAATGAAGGGAGGAGGAGGCTCCACTTGTCCACTTCCTAGAGCCTTCGGGAATTTCTTGGGAAATAAGTCAAAAAGCCAGATGAATTCTACTAATTACTGGACAGAAATTTACACCAGTTATTTTGAACTGCTTGGATTCCTTAATCATTTTAAAAAGGACCTAAGCTCTCTCTCTCCTAGCTAGAGGGAGCACGAGATTTTGTAGAGGAAAGAGAGAGTGTTCAGTAAACCTCCATAGCCAAGGTCAAGTCCCAAGCTCCTAAGATCATCAACCGAACTTCCGAATCAGGTAAACACCGAAAACCCAAACCTTTGCAACTTGAACTTGTGATTTTCGTGCAAGGGGTTAGGGCAAGGTTTTTCAATATGATTTTTGTCTTTTTAATTGTCTCAAGGTGTTTAAAACATGATTTTGTATGGGGTTAAGTTATGGTTTAAGTTTCCGAACTCAAAATCACTAAAAAAGTCTTAGGAACAAGCTTGCCGTCAATTCTGGAATTTTGGGCAGCAAGTCTTCACCACGGTTTTAAAAATAGTAAATGAAATGTTTCTAAGATAATATTTTATATGGAGAAATTATACATCTTAAGGTTCACCATGATGTATAATTTTGTATAATTTGGATTTTTCTACTAAGAGATAAAAATTGCTAATGTTGGGCCAGGAAGCAATCAGGCGAATCTGGACCAGGGGGTGAAAATTGGCCACACGCCAAATTGTGTGCCCTTTTGGTCTCTCGGAATTATTTTTCCTGAGTAAGATACATCCTAATGGTTCAAATTGCGTTGTTTCATGTAAATATGATTTGTTTGGAATTTATTAAAAATCGTTGAAGTTGGGCCAAATTCACTGGATATTCTGGAAAATAAGTAAAGGGCTTGGTTTTAATTAAAAATGCAAGGGTAATTTTGAAAAATGCTGAAATTAGGTATTTTGGCGTTGTTTAGGACAAGGGCATATTTGGAAAGGCAATCGGGCATACTAAAATTTTAAGACGGTACATACCCCATCAGGTAGTAACCACTTTACTCATACACTTTTATGTGTTTTGTTGTATGTTTTGCGTGCCATATGTGTTTTCTTTGTATTGTTCTGCCAAATATGCATACAGAACATGTTTGTGATTGTGTTCCTAGCGCTGAAGATTCCTAGTCTGAGGTCTGCCTTGTGTGTGGCGACTCAACGGAGATAGGGTAGGCCTGGTCCGGGGCTTGCCTTGTACGACAGCTCAACGGAGATAGGATTGTGATTTCGGTAAATCCGGGGCCTGCCTTGGTAAGGCGGCTCGACGGTACGAAGATGTGTTGTTGTATATGTATCTGTTTGCATTATGTGGTGTATTTGGCATACCGTTTATGTTCACATCTATGACATGGTTGCATGCATACACATTACACATTTAGCTAATGAGTATTGATGGTTACTCTGGGGGCCATTATTGGACTCCAGAACCTTGTGTAGACGCAGGGGAACGTGCTTGATCTAGAAAGACCTTTTTGGAAAGGAAGGGCGTATCGGTGCAGTGAAGAATAGGGAATGCCCTATCATTTTTGTACTTTACATTTGGATGACTATATATATTATTTTGGTATTTATTTTGGATAACTGTACCCTTAACCCTTCAGGGACTTTTACTTTCTATTTTTTTACTTTTACCAGTATAGTAGATTGTCCAAACTGATTAAATGCTCTGTTGCGCTCACTCTGGTACATGGTAAATGGACATAATAATGAAGGAAAGGTAACTAATATAAGGAATCCCTCAAACCCGCCACCCGAAAGGGCGAGGCTGGTAGGGGTGTAACCTCCTGAGTCTATGCTTGATTCTGATTTTGATGAACTGAATTTTGATGTTAACATTGAGTTGTGTAGACACAATTCTTCTTCTGCTTCTTTGAATGTGGTTTCAGGCATTTCCAATGTGAAGACATCAAAGTTGTTGCAACAACCGCCCAAGCTTTTCCCCTCCACTGAGCAACCACCCAAACTTGAGTTGAAATCCCTTCCAGATCACCTGAAGTATGCATTTCTGGAGGTGGATGGACAGTTGCCAGTCATTATGGAAAATAATCTTCTTCCTGACCAAGAAGAGAAGCTGCTAAGCTTATTGAGGGCGAACAAGAAAGCCATTGGGTGGACATTAGCTGACATCATTGGCATCAACCCTTCAATGTGTATGCATCGAATTCTGTTGGAAGAGGAAGCTAAGCCGGTGAGACAACCCTAGAGACACCTTAATCCCCTTATCCATCATGTGGTGAAAAAGGAGGTTACTAAGCTTCTGCAAGCTGGTATCATCTATCTCATTTCTAATAACCAGTGGGTTAGCCTGGTCCAAGTGGTTCCTAAGAAATCTGGAGTCACTGTGGTAGCTAATCAGTAGAATGAGCTCATTCCTACTCGAGTTTAAAATAGTTGGAGAGTTTGCATCGACTATAGGAGACTCAACCAAGCCACTCGCAAGGATCATTACCCTCTACCTTTCATTGATCAGATGTTAGAATGATTGACTGGTAAGTCTCATTACTACTTCTTGGATGGCTACTCCAGATACTTCCAGATCCATATTGCTCTTAAGGATCAGGAGAAGACGACCTTCACATGCCCCTCTAGGACATATGCTTACAGAAGGACTACATGGAGGACTACATGGAGGTTTTTATGGATGATTTCACTGTATATGGGTCTAATTTTGATGCATGCTTAGCTAATCTGTCTAAAGTTTTGCATAAGTGCATTAAGTGAAATCTTGTGCTGAATTATGAAAAGTGTCACTTTATAGTTGAATCGGGTATAGTATTGGGACACATAGTGTCTAGGAAAGGGATTGAGGTAGACCCTGCTAAGATAGATGTAATTACTACTTTGCCTTACCCCGCATCTGTGCAGGAAGTTCACTCTTTTCTTGGTCATGCAAGTTTCTATCGGCGTTTCATTCAGGATTTCAGCAAGACTACTCGACCTTTGTCCAACCTTCTGCATAAGGACACTGACTTTATATTTGATGATGTGTGCAAGGCAGCCTTCGATCACTTGAAGCGTTGCTTGACCACAACCCCAATGATCCAGCCCCCAAACTTGTACCTTCCCTTCGAGTTGATGTGCGATGCTTCCAACTACGTGGTTGGTGCTATATTGGCACAACGGGTCCACAGAGCATCTCATGTCATTGCATATGCCTCCAAGACTTTGGATCCTGCCCAGTCTAATTAATTACACCACTACTTGAAACATCCCGTTTTCAAAAGCAGTATAATTTTTTTTTTCATCAAAGTAGAGCATCGGAGCGATTGAGTAACTGATACTTATATTCAAAATGCCGTAAGTTTGGCTGATTACAAAAGCGGTACAATGACCGAGAGTTTTCAAAAGTAAATAGCAGTAGAGGAAAGTCTTCAGCCGAGTCCCTATGCGTGCTGCTTGCCTTTCTCATCGGTCCTCATTCCTCCAGAACCTGTCGCTATATTAAGAGCTGAGGTTCAATGCCCATCAACCTCGTGTAACGGTTAACCTCATGTTTATATACACCACATAGACAGTATATGAGCACACTAACAAGCATACCCTAACATCATATAAGCCCCCTGACAGATATGTCGCACTTAGCATACGGTTCGCACTTAGCAATGGTATTCGCACTTAGCCAACGTATCCCAACACCCAGCAAGCATAATAACAGTACAATAAGCATACCACAGAGCTATCGACTACTTCACATAGACATACCATACACATAGCACATAGACGCATACAATAAACATCGAGTTAGTGTTACGATGCGAACGTACCTTTGTTGACGGAAAACGGTACTTTTACGTAAAAACGGTAAATTTCCGACAATGGGAAAAACAATGTACGACGGCGGCACAACAAATGCGGCTCGACAGCGGTACGATTATCTCGTATATCCTATAAGGATAATATTTAACAACTTTTAGCAAAGCATAACGGGCATTTTAGGTACAAATTACCATTTTGCCCCCGAACCCTTAATCGGCGGAATTTCGCCGAGCTTCGCTGTTTCGCTCTATCTCTCTAGAATTTTGACAGATCTTTTCCCTCATCATATTTTCGAAATATATATCATATTTACCCCTAAATATGATATCTAGACTATCTTGAAAAATTAAAGATAAATCTAGCATTCCTACTATATCTACCGAAAGAACTACCGAAACTAAAGACCGGGGACCGAAGAACTTACCCGGACTTTGCTCGAGACTTTCTCCGAGCTTCTCTCTCTAACTTCTCTCTAAGAGGCAGATTTTTGGTGTGAGAAATGAAGAAGAGGAGCTTGGTATTTATAGAAGAGACGGATGGCGAACGGTAAATAATTCGAACTTCGCCTCTTGACGAATATGGACCGTAGGATCGCATTTTTGAGGACAAAACACTCTTGGCCATCCATGGTCAAGATCGAAATCTAAGAGCCCTAAAGTCAATGAATGAGTTGTCATCCATGATGGCTCTTGCTTTATGGCCTCCGCTCGATAAAGCTACCCGACGGTGTCCCGTTTCGCGATTTCGCGAAACTCAAAAATCTGGGCGTGTAACTTTGAAGATATTTCCATCCTCTTTTATATTATATATTTTGATCCTCTTTTTGATCATATCCAGGTATTCTCCTATATGGTGCGTCGGAAGATATTCGGACAAACGCGTCCGGTTATTCGGAAATCGCTTCCGATAGAACCAACTTCCGGACAACAATTCACCGAATCGTAAAACGTCCAGTTGTTGCCTAACTTAATCTCGTGTTTAAAAAGACGCAATTGTTTCTATAGGTTCTCACTTTGCCTATCTCGACTCTACTCTATCCGATCAACTTTTCGTCTTATTTGAAATCGGGGTTTTCGGTTGAGGAAACAACGCCCGGTAAATTATTTCTTCGTGTAAAATTTCACTTGTTCTTAATTTGATCGATCTGAAAAGACTTTTACTTCCGTTTACTGTAGAATTTATTTCTAACTTTTCCCCTTGGTCTCGCCTATAAGTTTCGACTCACCGCATTATATTATTATTTTATTCTAATTACCTTCACATTTATTATTATTTTTTATTTTATTTTTTATTTATTTTTCTAAGCATAAAATATTTTATTAATATTTTATTTTTTTATTTTTTTTATTTATTTAATAATTTCGAATTTCTCCAATTAAAAATAATTATTTAAATTACTTTTAATTCATTTAATTTATACCTTAATTATCCCATTAATTACCAGATTAGCCACTTACTAATTTTTGATAAATATTTTATTGCCTCTTGGGATTTATCATAATATTTTTAGGTCATTTAATGCCCTAAAAATACATTTTAGCTCTTTATCTCTCCTAATTTCCATAGTAATTACCTTAGAAAATAAGATAATTATTACTTATTATTTGAAACCACATGTTCACCTATTTTCAATAGGTATTATCTATTGAAATATAATATTCCAGATAAATAATTATCCGGGTATTACACTACTGAAAAGGAGTTATTAGCTATTCTATTTTCTTTTGATATGTTTAGGTCATATCTGCTAGCAAGTAGAGTAATTGTTTTCTCTGACCATGTTGCTTTAAAGTTTCTTTTGAAAAAAGTAGATGCTAAGCCACGACTCATCCAGTGGATGTTAATGCTCCAAGAGTTTGATGTTGTGATTCAAGACAGAAGTGGAGCACAAAACTGGGTAGCTAACCACTTGAGTCGTATCACTCATTCTCCCTTTCACCCCTCTTCTATTCGGGATGATTTCCCCGATGAGAAGCTTCTACAGCTGCAAGGTAAGCTTTCATGGTATGCTGATCTGGTTAACTGCTTGGTAGCTGGTGTTTTTCCTGTAGACTCTACTAGGGCCCAAACCTTTAAATTAAAGAGTGAGTCTAAATACTATGTTTGGGATGGCCCTTATTTGTGGAAATTTTGTAGTGACCAAGTAGTTAGGAGATGTGTGTCTAATCATGCGTTTCACTCTATATTGCATTTTGCTCATACTTCTGCCTGTGGTGGTCTCTTTAGACCCCAAAGAACTGCTAGGAAAGTGTTAAACGGTGGATTATTTTGGCCTTCCCTATTTCATGATTCCCATTTGTTTTGTAAGTCATATGATAATTGTCAGAAGGCAAGGAGTATTTCCCATAGGCATGAGATGCCCCAGAGCCCTATGCTATTTTGTGAGATATTTAATGTCTGGCGTATTGATTTTATGCATCCATTTCATGTTTCTCATGGTTATACTTACATACTGCTGGCTATTGATTATGTCTCGAAATGGGTTGAGACGAAAGCCACCCGAACTAATGATGCTTCTGTGGTGGTGGATTTTGTTAGGTTTAACATTTTCTTCAGGTTTAGTATTCCCAGAGCTATTATCAGTGACCAGGGTTCCCATTTTTGCAATCAAAGCATGGGTGCCTTGTTACGCAAGTATGGAGTGCTTCACAAGGTCTCCACAGCATACCATCCTCAGACCAACAGTCAAGCTGAAGTCTCGAATAAAGAGATTAAGAAAATCCTTCAAAAGACTATTAACTCTACCTGGAAAGATTGGAGTAAGCGATTAGATGATGCTTTGTGGGCATATCGCACCTCTTACAAGACTTCAATTGGGATGTCTCCTTATCAGCTTGTCTTTGGTAAGGCATGTCATCTTCCGGTTGAGTTGGAGCATCAAGCCTATTGAGCCATTAACACTACAAAAAAAAACTGTTTTTTGCGGCGGAAAAATTCCCTTGCAAAACAGGCATTTTCCCTCGCAAAACTGATTTACGGCGGAATATGCGGCGGAAAAAGTGCTGTCGCAAAAATAGCCATCGCAAAACGATTTTCCCTCGCAAAAATGCCTCTTTCCCTCGCAAATTCAGAAATTTGCGAGGGAACATTTTTCCCTCGCAAATTCCACAATTTTGCGAGGGAACATTATTCCCTCGCAAAATTTGAAATTTTTGCGAGGGAAGAATGTTCCCTCGCAAAATTTTCAACTTTTGCGAGGGAAAATGTTTCCCTCGCAAAATGCCCAAAATTTTGCGAAATCATTTTCCCTCGCAAATTCCAATTAATTTTTTTAAAAAATATTAAAAATTATAAAATAAAAAATCTTGTATATCATAAAAATAAATTATAACAATCATAAGAGTTTTACATAGCAAAAACAAAAGGTTACAAATTATAATGTTTCGACCAAAATGAACTAAAAAAAAGTCTAAACTGCAGCAATCTGATCATGATCACCATCGGTATCGTCATCACCACCAGGAAGGAACCCCGTACCCTTGTCCTTCAATATGGACTGGAGAAGTGTCCGCATCTCAGTAATCATCTCTCCTTGCTCCCTCACCTTCGCTTCTAACGCCTTTACTCTCTTATCTTCTGCAAAACATTACGAAGTCAGTTTATTTTTTGTACTACATTTAAATGGACGAGGGAATAACGGTTTGTGATTGGTAGCAAAAGTATTAAGTCTACCTGCAGGAACACCTCCAACATTGCTGGATGAGCGCTTCATAGAATACTTGCATTGGACACAAATGAAGGAATAAACATACCCAAACTCGACCGCAAGTCGACTAACTAAATTAGGAGGCACAGCGCGAATAAACAAACTCACCTGCATGTAATTCCGATCCATTTGGAACAAAATCACTGGCAGATTTACCAGTCATCAAATCGTACTCTTCTCATTACCCTCTCTGCTCCATAAGCTGCACATAAAGAGCCCTATTTAGAAAATTTGATGAGATTATATCAGCATTTATGAGACAACAGAAATCCATTCATCGTAGTTCATCACAAATTCCCAATAACATCAATTGGTTCAAAAATGTATGTTATCATTTAGGAAACAACAGATATTGACCCATTATATTTCATTAAAAATTTGCTATTATATGAAAACAGAAGTTTCAACTTCCTCTTATGAAGATACAAGATCATGTTTAGATATGGGAAGCCCCAGCAAATTCATATACAGAAAAGAAAAGGAATTGTATAGGAAAAAGAATAGGGAACGCATAGTAGGAAGGACAATAAGACCTGCTAAAAAGGAAAATAGTAAGGCTCAAAACACAACAAAGCTCTCAAATGCCTTTGCCTATCCAGTTTGATATAAAGATTGATAGAATCAAGCAGCTAGAATATATGTTGCACAATTTGAGCAACAAACACAATATAGTAAAACAATCATAGCAATTTCGAAGAGGCAATCAAATAAATCCTCATGAAAAGTGGCATATTGATAAGGAGGTTTAAGTTACCTACAAGTTTAGAAGGGATTAAAAAATAAGAAATGCTAGGACTCTAAAAACAGCCAAAAATGAACTCATTAGCATCTCCCAGAGAAAACCAAATCAACAAATATGCCCATCAGCGGAGCACCAAACCAAAGTCATGAAGACTACCCTTTCTAAAAGCAGCTCAAAATATTGGTTTATCTGCTCTTGATTTAGGGTC
This sequence comes from Acacia melanoxylon, assembly GCA_019022615.1. NCBI lineage: Eukaryota > Viridiplantae > Streptophyta > Magnoliopsida > Fabales > Fabaceae > Acacia > Acacia melanoxylon. Next base: position 7,411,875 of record JAFJYJ010000020.1, on the reverse strand, counting down.
CTAGATCATTCTCCTGGAATTCACTGGAGTTTCCTTGTCAATAACATATAATTTGCAAACAAAATAACTAATATTCTTCTCCTAATCTCTTAAAGCATGAGCTCATTAAGACTTTCAATTATTCCAGGATGGAAGCATATCAACAGGATTAATACAATGTAAGATGTATTGTAAGCTGTAACAAACATCCTTTTCACTTTCAATGTTCCTTAGACTTCCCATATGGCAGAAGAAGACATTGAGAATGATCTATGCGAAATACTCTCCCCACCAGCGATATCAATAAACATCACCAACGGATGGCGGCATGCAGCAATAGAACTACTTTGCAAAATGAACAGAAAATTAAATATAATAGATTACATAAACCTCTACTGAATTTGTTAAATTATATAAACCTCATCTGTTTTCAAAATATATACTTTAGACCAATTTTTTTTTTTAGGGACTTGGACAGAGAATTTTGGGCCAAATATGATGCTAGCTCATATCTTCAATTGTTGTAGTGTAGGACTAAGAATCATTAGGATACCAATTCTTATTTAAAAAAACTTTTTTGGTTCAACCTTTGTCATTTTAAAGTATTACTCTTTGCTTATCAATAATTGAATTGATCTTGAATTTTGTGAAATTTGTTCCTTTTCCTTTAAGCCCTATACGTTCTGCATTGCTTAACAAAAAAATAAATAAGTCTAACAATAGTACCTTGTAAAACCTCCGGCAATCATGAACCTATCTCGTATAGCCAATAAGGTTGATTGACTTTTCAATAAGGTTGCATGACATACCGCTCCATTTTGCAAGTGAAAATTTGCAACTGAGTCTAACGCTTTTCCTCTTTTCTTCTCTTGAAGAAGGTATCTGCAATATAAGAAGAATATATTACTTGCCACTTGATGAACTCAATTCAAGTTATCCAACACTCTTCTTTCATTATTTAGAAAACGTCAATAAATAAATGATGAACACGGAATACTGTAATATTTCCAGATTTTTTGTCTCTCTAAACTGTTTGTAATACCTGGCACATAATCGCATCAGAAGGGGTTCTAATACAGACAGAAGTTCGGGTGATTTGGTCCACTTGTGGTCTGTAGAAGTAAGCAAGTTGAACATTACTTCCATTCCATTTTTTACGCTTGTAATATCTCTGTAACACATACGGATGTTAGGAACATACAATAAAACCATGTATACGGATGTCCCAAACACTAATAGCTATATGGATGTCCCAAAGCACCCATGGAAGAATTTTGGATGCCTCACAGCTAGAAATGTAACCCTTCAACAGAAAAAGTTCAAAACCCAGTATCCCCAACGGATAAACCATAATGAGTATTAATTGACTAAGAATTAGGGTAATGTGAACCTCTAGATTTTGCTAGTAGCACATACATGGCGTGCGATCAGATAACAACTACGAGTTTGAGGCCAATATTGAAAGCTATTTCTAAGATTAGAAGCTCTTTCATCTTTTTGTAAGGAACTGTTTGAGGGTTGGGCACCTTTTCAATGTAGTCACCATATTAATTTGACTTTTCCTTTCCACTTTAAATAAAGGGTAATCCATCTATTTATATTAGCACATTTCACTGTTTCCTTATAAGCCTGCTTCACGTTGGGTTTTGTTCTGATATTTTTTCTGCCTCTCACTGCGAAAAGTTGAATTTAAACTGTGCACAGCACAACTGGCTATGTACTAGTTACGTCCCAATAAAGACAACCAGACCAGATACAGAATGTTCTCCAAGGATAGTAAAATATTGATGGTCAGCTAAATTTTAGAATGAAATGTAGGGCGGTATGAAGGTTACTTTGATATACTCATAAGTGCTTTTTCTTCTTCTGGCTTAAGTATGTTCTCCCAAAAGGTGGAACTGGATCCCTCAGCCACTGACTGTGACATGTCAGATTCAACAAGTTTTGTTTGCGATGCCAGCTTGGATAGAAGCCATTGCATGAATCCTGGGATGGGACTGAGAGTTGCAAATGTCTGCAAGCAATAATTGAGAATTGATTGGTAAAGCAAGATGCACAGTGATTTAGAATATAAGATATGACAACAATGAAAGAGACATGAGGAATGTCACATGTCCAAACGATTGCTGGACTTGAGCATACACATCAATAGTAGACTTTACTCTTCTATAATGACGAAAGCAATATATCAATTTACGAGTCACTAAAAAAATATGTCATATACATGTGTTTATGGTACTCCCTCAAGTACAATTAATCCTATAAAATTCAGTTTGGATAGAAAAAAACAAATATGAGCCAAGAAATTAAAGGATGCAACCAAACACGTCATACACATCTTGTACCTAACAGATTTCTCCATCAAAGTCCAGTGGCCAATTTATTGAATAATTTCTTCAAGTTTTAGCCATTTTCAGTGAATCAACTATCACAATATCCTTACGTAATATAATGGATTTCCTCAGTTGGCTGAAGCTCTGAATAACATTTTCTAATTCAGAATGAAAGGGGCTTTACTCCTAGATGTGAACTTTAAGCTAAAAAATTCATGAAAATACTATTACTCTCAAAGAAGAACATTAAAGGCAGAAATTGCTCCCCAAAAACAGAGAAATTTTATTCGATCACAACCTTCGGAGTCAGAGCTCCAAGAATGTCTTAAAATACTTACAGAGATATGTGGCATATCTCGCTTACACTTGGCCAGCTTAGCAAGCTTATGTGACGTCTGATGTATCCCATAACCAATTTTGGAAGCCCTCCTATTGAATTCTGATTGAATTGCGTTCGCAGATGGCTGTTCCTCCGATCTTGAACTACTGCTTGGCCCATTGAGCCCTGATCCGGACGACACCGACTTCTTTAGCCTCTCTGCTATACTCTGAAATTCCTGTGTCTGATCCCGAAACGATGATTGCGTCGATGCAATTACCAATTGACTCTTAAAATCAGATATCCGCAGACCTGGCACCGATAAATCGAATTTACTCCGGCAGGGATCTAGGAATAACGATCAAGAGAAAACCTAGAACTGACCTAAAAGTGCCAACAATACAGCAGCAACTGCAAATCGGAATGCGGATGTTGCTCAAGAACAAATTGAAAGCAGATGACAGAAAGATCGAAGAAGGAACGCCTTGCAGCGAATCTGACAGGATATGAAGCAAGAGCGACGGACCGCGGGGGAGGAGTAGAGTAGGTCGACGGTGGTGGCTTGCGAACTGACTCGCGGTGGCCTAACAGGGAAGAACCGGCGGATCTGAGGCGGAGAAGGGAGAGAACGGCAGACTCCAAAATCGCGACCTAGGACACTCAAATGGCGGACGTTCCTGGACTCGGTGAGGGAGTTGAAAGCAAATTTTCTTAAATTTGCGAGGGAAACCATATCTCCCTCGCAAAATTAAGTAAATTTGTGAGGGAATTGATTCCCTCACAAATTTACTGAATTTTGCGAGGGTAAAAGAAGTCCCTCGCAAAATTCCTTTAGCTTCTAAGTCAAACAGAGGTGAAAATGAGGGCTTTTTGAATGTGATCTATATATCTTGTGCTGGACGTGAAGCCGTGTGTATGTCGGCTATGTGTGTTTGCGATGAATGTGTGTGTAGGGCATATATTTGTAATCGATGGGAATGAGAAACCTGATCGTTGCCTCCCAGACTCCCACCTTATGATATATTATAAATATAATATCATATATTATAATAAAATATCATATTTTAATTTTATTTTACTAAAGAAAGACGAAGAAGTCACAGGAGAAATAAAAATTGTGGCCCTCGCATTATATATATATATATATATATATATATAATTTAAACTCATTTTTCTTATAATATTGAAAAAATCTTAATTTTATACTTCTAGATCCTAATATCTATGGATTACAACTAGAATCATACAAAATAATAATCATATAATTTAAATTTTTATAATCTTCTAATCAGATCCTAAAATCTCTCTAACTACCGAAATCATGATAAAAGCAAATATGCCCTTGATTGTATCGTACTTCCAACAATATCATATAATATTTAATATATAGCATATAATGTATTATTATATCATATAATATTTATTATTATATCAATGCGTGTGTGTATTAAAAATTCTTAAACTCTCACCTTAAAATTTCTGCTTTTAACAGTCATTTGTTTTTAAGTTACACTATGGTTCGCATTCACACCAAATTTCTCATCATTCGGTAAGATCTTAATTATTTAAATTTAAATTGACAAAAAAAATTATTTAAATTTAATATCAACGATCCAAATTTACAAATTTTAATTTATGATTTTTTAAATGATAAATTTATATTTATGAGAAGTAATAGTTATAAAATTATCTTTATTTTAAACTTTATGCATATCAAAATAAAAATTTATTTTAAATAGAAAATTTAAATTAAATTAAATCTATCGTAACAGTCCAAAATTAACGGTGTAGATGCATAATGAGAACAAAATAAGAATTTTTCTCTGCATAAGATTCTGAAAAATTATGCTCATATCTTCGCAACAACCAAGCTCATGTATATAGAAATCGTCTACTTATTAAAAAAATTCTCTTACAAAAAATAATAATTTGAAAACGTACACATATAGAATAGCACATCAATATAATTAAGCAGTGGAAATGGATTTAATCAATATACTACTGAGTCGAACAGAGGCGGAAATGAGTAAGAGAGTTAAATTTTTTTGTTTTAATTGCCTTGGCTTTACTTTGCAGAGATATTTAAAAAAAAATACAGATTTAATTTGCGAGGGAACTAGATTTCCCTCGCAAAATGGTGATTTTTGCGAGGGAAAAATTTTTCCCTCGAAAAAATGACCCTTTTGCGAGGGAAACCTAGCTCCCTCGCAAAATTGGGGAAATCTTTTTCCCCAATTTTAGTAAATTTTGCGAGGGAAAAAAAATTCCCTCGCAAAAATCACCATTTTGCGAGGGAAACCTAGTTCCCTCGTAAAATGGGGGGAAATTGGCGGAAAATTTCCCCTCAATTTGGGTAAATTTTGCAAGGGAAGAAAATTCCCTCGCAAATGCCGTTGCAAATAGTACATTTTCTAGTAGTGTAAGCAGTGTAACATGGATTTGGCTAAGTCTAGGATGGAACGGAAGCTGCAGTTGCAAGAGTTATATGAGCTTAGATTGGATGCCTATGAGAGTTCGCGGTTGTACAAGGAAAAGACTAAGGCATTCCATGATAAGCATATTCTGAGGAAAGAATTTTCTGTGGGCCAGAAAGTTCTTCTATCTAACTCTCATTTGAAGTTTATGCCTGGATGAGCCTTCAAGGTAAATGAGTATCACCTCAAGCAATTTCATGAGGGATCCCAGCAGCAGCCTGAGGAAGTAGAGATTCTCCTCATTGATGCCACTTATCCTCCATAAACCCCTTGGGGAGTATCATTCTTTCTTCTCCCTCTTTCTCCCTCTTTCTTTTATTTGTTTCCATTTTTCCACTTTGCTTTTTGAAAATAAATACAGTCTCTCTTTCTATGATTGCTGCATATTATGAACTTGGACATTTTGGTTTTAATGGATCATTATGTTTGGTCTGCAATTCTTGACTCTTTGATTGCATGTCTTGGTAGTTGATTTAGTGATGTTAATTGCCTAGGTTGGTATTTTACCTTGTGAGGTTTTGGGCCTGCATGAATGGAATTCATCTTTTACCATTCTTTCTTTCATGTGTGCATATGCTTATGATTTGTGGTCTCTAGAATTTGCTCCTTTTCTTTTTGAAACATTTTTCACTTACGTGCATGAATATGATGGAAGCTTGTTTTCTTTCTTTTCTTTTCCCCACTTTAGCCAAATAGCTTTCCCTTGCATTATGTATCCTTTCCTAGCCCCTTTGTACCTTTTTGACTCACTTTTATCTAAGCCACATTACAAGCCCAAGTGTAACACCATTTTATTTTGCACCTTGAAATTTATTGACCATTGGTTTTGTGTTTAAGTGTAGGGGTTGCTCAGGAGTGTAACAGTTTAAGTGTGGGGGGGAGATATTTGATTTTTTCATTGTGATTATGTATATAGTTTCTGAACCAAAAAAAAAAACAACAACAACAACAACAACAAAAAAGAAAGAAAGAACAGAAAGAAAGAAAGAAAGAAAGAAAGAGAAAAGAAATTACATAGAAAGAAATGAGATATATGAGAAAAATAAAAGTTTTCATACATAGAGAATGATTGTGTTAATCAGTGTTCTTTTTAATTTCTTTGGCGCTTAGCCTCTCATTCCATACTATTTCCTACCTTCACCCTAGCCACATTACAACCTTGAATAATAAGATCTCTTGATTTGTGCATGCATGTGTTATGAGTAGTGGAGACGTGGAAATTAAGCAAGCTTATGGTAGAATAATTTTCTTGAGTAGAATTTGAGTGATACACTTATTTATCCTATACACTCGAGAGATTGATTGAGGGCATCCTTTGAGAGACCATCTTGTGTGATTAGCATCATTGATTGAGATTGTCATGATTTGTAATTTGAGATGAAAGGATTTTGGTCTTGATTGATTGGACTTTTGAAGCTTAGTGTCCCTTGTTCAATTTTTGCATTGTTAGCAATTATTAGCAAAGAAGATTTTTTCCTTTTAGTCTTTTTCTTTGAATTTGGCTCAGGAGTGCAAAAAGATAAGTATGGGAGAATTCGATAATTGAACATTTCATACACTTCTTTTTATCTCTTGATTAATAATTTAGGACTTTTTAGTTAATAAATAATGGCTTTTATACTTATATAGGTTTTTGGCTTTTGATTATATTTTAGCCATTTTTAATAATAAAATTCCAGTTTTACATTGCTTCACTATTTTTACCATAACTCTTGAACCAAACATCGGATTTGCCTCATTCTTGTTTCATATTTCAGATGATTCAATGAGCTACAATTGTTATGAATACATGAAGGGCAAATTCATACAAGAGGGCGATTGAGTTTGGAGCCGAAGTCAGATGTATATTTCTAGATTTTTATTTGGGCTCGAATTTTGTAACTTAAGCCCATTTTTATTTCTTTTCTGTTTTGGGCCTAAACTGAATTGTGGATTGGAGCCCCATTTCGTTTTTTCCATTTTAGGTTAAGTTAGATGGCAACCACAAACACTTTGTTATTTATGTTTTTACACATTTTCATATTAAACATAGAAGTTTCATTTTTTTCCAAATATGCTTGGCTGAGTTTCTATGATTAACCCAACGTTGAGGATTCCATGATTTGTCCAGAGAGCTTGTGCTTAATCGGTAATTTTACTCGTTTATGCTTTCATCTTATCGGATTCGGTTTAAAATAGTTCGAATATTAGATTTAATATTCAGTTTGGTTCATCCCAAGGACCGAGTTTGAACTAGGTTCTAGTGTTGTTGTATGATTGCACAGTGAGATGCCACTGTTCGGATAGATGCTAAGTGATCGTCTAGTCGAGGGATTTTCTGGACGAACACAGAGATTTCGGTTCGTCCAGAACTAAACTCGAGTTCATTCATATTTTGTTCAATGAAGCAAGTTTCTGGAATCTGGATGTTGGGTTTATCAATTTTAATTTGATTATTTTCATTTCGTTCTATTTCTGTTAATTTCATTTTTATTCTGTTTGAACCAAAAACCCTCCATTTTTACTCAAGCTTTCGCTTTTCATTCTTCGTTCATTCAAACCCACTACGAATTCATTGGGAAAACAACCCAAGTTCCTTATTACGGCAAATCTTTTATTGAATCTGGTTATTTTTAAAGACACAGCAAATCTTTGTCACTGAGTCAAAAGTACTAGAAGTTCTAAAGCTTCTGTATTTTAGTTTCATTTCAGTTTGTAGTTTTTGTTTTATTTTTCTTGATCCTTGAGGAAAAGGGTTCTAAAGGGGCAGTATTGATATGTAAGCTATCAATATATTAGTAATTAGGTAATTAGAGTTTGTAATTACCTAAGTAGGGTAAATAATTGGGGGAAAATAGTGATGGCACAAGATTAATTCAATGAGGCCACACTTAGGGGCTAATTAGTTAGTTAGTAGTTACTACTAATACTAGCCGTTAATTGAACTAAGTAGTCCAAGTCTGCTATCCTATATATATATATATATATATGGGAGAGCTAGACTAATGCAAGTATGTTATGATATGATGAAATAAGAGTATGAAGTGACTCTGTGTGTCTCTCTTGGTCTTTGTTTCCCTCTCTTCTCTTCTGTTCTTCATCTTCTTCTCTTCTTTCTCTCTTACTCTTTAATTCTTCCACAAACCAGATATCAATAAGCAATTATATATATAATGGGGAAATTAATTACAATGACGTTCTAAGGAAGATATTTAATTTCAAAAAGTCCAATAATTAGTGAGAAGCATACAATGACAAGTGTCAATACAAAAAATGACAACGGATTACTTCTCACTTGTCATTAGGATGTCTTGATAATTAAGTCTTTTATTGTGACCTTGTAATTTGAAGTTAGAGACAAATAGCACCACTCAAGACAAAGTTATTCATATTTATTTTTAATGACTAATTTAATTATGCAACTTCATGACAATATTTAAATTATGCATGCATGCAATCCAAAGATGTGGCAGTGGAGTTGCTTCATTTTAGTTGGGAAAAAAAAAACTAAATTGTACATAACTTTGATCCCCAAACTTTAAACCATACACAACTAACTTTCTTAATTTTTAAACTTTAAAATATAATGAACTCCCTATGCTTTTAAATTTATGCATATCATTATTGTAATGGCTAAAATTTTATATCATGTATTCACCCATAGCTTAAAGTTTAGGGATTATCTACAGATCAATTAAAGTTTGAGGAGGTCATATGGATACAAAAATGATGGTAATGTTGAAATTTAAATAAAGTATTTATTGACACCAGAACTATAATTTACTATTTTCTTCCTAATTTTACTTCCTTTTCTCTTTATAAGTTTGACAAAACATGAATTAGATGCCTCTCACTTATTATTGTTTGTTTATACATGGAAGAGTTACCGTTAACCCTTCATTCATGCCAGTTAAGTGGACCTTGTGTATCATAAGTTACATTGTTCAGAATAATAAAGCTTAATATAAATTTTATATTTTATATTGGTATATTGATATATTGATATATAGTGATTGATTATACATTTATACTAATAGGAAATCATAACAACAAAGCTTGTAATGCATGGGTTGCATTATGGAGTTATCATAATTAAATTGAGCATATAGATCTTCAAATTAAATTTCATCATCCCATAGTTGTTGGATAGTCCTTAAAGGACTTGTGGTTTGATTAACAAGGAACTCTCCTCTCATTATCCTCCTTTCTTCCATTTTCTCAATTTCAAAAATATCTTCTTCCTCCAAATTCAGTTCAAATGATGCCATATTCTCATTCATCCTTTCTTCATTGAAGCTCTTCACTATCACACTTGACCCCTTTGACAATCCCCATCTCAATGCAACCTATCCAAAGTAGATAACCAAATTATTAGTAAATTTTTGTTCAATCATGAATAACTTTCTGGATGAAATTCTTAGTTATGTAGGAATTTATATAACTTTTTGTATTACAAAAATTATTTTTATAATTAAAAGAATTTAATACTCAGACAACACTTACCTGAGCTGGAGTTGAGGTATGCTTGGAAGCAATGGATTGGATAGTTGGGTGATCCACAACAGCTGTTGATCCCCACGCATTTCCAGGTCCTCCAAATGGTGAATATGCGCTTACGTGGATTCGGTGGGCTCCACATATCTCCCTCAGTTTTCCCTGCTTCCACATTGGATGCATCTCCACCTTATTAATTACATATAGATAAATAAATTCGTCAGACAAAATCCAATCCCATGAAAAAAAAATCAAATCAACAAAGACGTTCGAAATTTCATAGGATTAAATTAGATCAAGTTTGTAATGAAACTTCTAAAAGCCCTTAATTGAAAAAATGATGGCAACAATTTTACATCTAAAACCGTAACATATCACATAACAACAACAACCAATCAATGCAGTGTGACGTTTAATTTCTTCAAGGGCAATTAGGTCATTTCACAAAAAAATTAATTCCATAATAGTCCTTAAGGACTTCATAGGAACTAAGCTATTTAAAGGGACATTGCGGGATTCCCATATTTCGATGATCCCTATATACTATTCTCCCAAGTTATAAAGTGAGAAGTGTATTGTTAATATATATATGTTGATACTCTATATATTAAGGTACCTGATTAACAGCAGGAGGCGTAGAAGAGAAATCCAAAAGCTTCTCGATCTTGGTGCTTGAGAAATTGCTGACGCCAATGCACCTACACAGCCCCATTTCAAGGCATTTCTGCATGCCAATCCAAGTGCTCTCAATGTCCAATTTCTCAAAGTCTTCTTCATTCGGCACCGGATAGCTTACCCATGGCTTCAACTTCACAGGCCAGGGCACTAAATACATGTCCAAATACTCCATCCCTACATTTCTGCGTTCAACTTTTAAAACATTAGAAACAAGAATAATTATATCGTTCACTTCTATGTTCATTTTCCAGCGAAGATTTGTTCAGTCTTTGGTACATGCACAGTAGATACATACATACATACATACATACATACATACATACATACATACATACATACATACATACATACATACATACATACATACATACATACATACATACATACATACATACATACATACATACATACATACATACATACATACATACATACATGCATACATACATGCATGCATGCATGCATGCATCGTTCAACATATATAGATTGAGCTGAATTACCGTAGGGTTTGCTTCAATGCAGAGACAGGATCATGATGTTCACTTCCCCACAGTTTGGATGTCAAGAAAATGTCTTCTCTTTCAATTATTCCTTCTTTCATTGCTTTGTTTAATGAGCTTCCCACTGCTTCCTCTGAGCCATATATCTTGGCTGTATCAAAGTGCCTATAACCCACCTGCATCAAACTCATTCATTAACAGTTAGTCAAAACGAAAATTAATATGATACTAGAGATTGTTCAAAGGAAGTTCAGAAAAGGAGATTAATAATGAGCTTTGGGTAGCTATTATAATACACACACACTAGATGAGAAAGTCTTCATGAAAAATGAAACATTCCAGTTAAAATCTCAATCATCTTCAAAAGTAAAAGATATGAGATCTAATCAAATGTTTGAAGCAAAAGTTTAAATGGAACGAGAGTCCATTCTAAACAAATCACTCTGCTGGGTAGGAGAATCTCTTAAACTTATAAACAACACATCGACGTAGGAATACTCAACAAAACTATCAGAAAAATGATCAAAGAAAATGACAGGATGAAGCAGTGTTTGTATAGTAATTAAAAGTACCTTTAGGGCATTGAGGATGGCAAGTTCTGTAGTCTTCCTATTATATGGGTATGAATAAGTTCCAAATGCCATAAGAGGCATTCTAATGCCACAGTTGAACCTAATTTGATTACTCTTCATTCTCTCTCTATATCTCTCTCTCACTCTCTGATCTTTCTTGTATAAGCCAACAGTGCACATATATGGCTCTCTCAATCTTCAACTATATAGACATTTGCTTGAAGTCAATATATATTATATTTAACTACTTTGGGCCTTTGGGGTTCTTGCAAACACAAAGCATATATCATTAGTTCAATTCAACGATGCAAATAAAGAGACGAGGAAGTGGAAGGTCAACTCAATTAAAAAATTATTGAGGAATTCTTCAAATCGAAGCACGTACCTCATCTTCCTTATTTCTAGGAATTTTTATTTTATGGCCGAAACCAGCATTTACTTCTCTAAGAGGATCATACATATATAGATAGACGCGCACACATATATAATAATGAAAGTATATCTATACGGTCTGCAATTTTAAAGTTAAAGTCAGTTAGTGAGTTGGCATATTGAAAAGTTTAGATTATCCTTAGGGTTGGAAATGCTAACCCAAATCAATCCGACCTATCACGGCCAACGTTAACATGTACTCTTTTGGCCTTATATATGAAATAATTTTTTTTATGGTGGCATCTTTCTACTTATAAAAGACACCCTAAAATATTTATTATTATTTTTTATTTTTACCCTCATTAATTATTATTTAGTGTCACTATATTAATTAACTATTTACTCATTCTTTCTCTCACTCTTACCTTCACTGTAAATATAAGGATGTTTTGGAAGATAAGTTATACTCCCTCTAGTGCTTATTAATATAAGACATATTTTGGGAGTTTATCTTAGTTCCAAATATAAGACAAAGTTTTCAAATTTGTGAATTTTTTTTCTAATTTCCCTCTATTGATGTTTCATCAATAATAATCAAGAAGGTGGTGAAGGAATGAGGGAAATAAAAATTGTGACTAGGTGTTTTAGAAAATATATATTATCATAGTAACTAATTTAACCAACTTTCTTAATCGAATTAAATTAGAAAAATATGTCTTATATTAAGAATCAAAGAAGTAATTTTTTACATATTTATTTTCTTTAATCAACTTCTTATACATGAATAATTTGTTTATTTGTATCTTATAAAAAGAATTGGGGGAGTATAATGCATTCGATGAAGAGAAATTGAGGGAAAAAAATTATTAACAATCATCTAGACCAAATGTATAAGGTGCAATCAAAAAGCTAGGTATAGAACCACCAACAAGCTATCGGTTAAGGTGGTAAGCTCAAGTTCAAATCCCAGAAAACATACTTATTAGAAAAGCCTCAAAAAGAGAACCATTGGTCAAATAAAAAGAGGTATAGAACCCGAAGAAAAAGTAAAATAATTTTGACGTGTGATCTCTCTCTATTATATTTTTCTAGATGCATGACTCTATAACCGAATTTTTTTCCCCGCCCGGGGGGGCATTGATTTCAAACATAATCAACATTATTCAAATATGGGTATGGGTTTCGTTGACTCAAATAATAATAAATTACGCTTGGACATTTGACAATGTCAATAAGACATAGAATAATTTGGTCTTATGGTAAAGTCTATATGTTTTTTTTAAATGAATGGAACTTTTTAAAAATGTATTGTAGCCCCTTAATTGATTTGGTGATCTTCTTATTTTGATTTTTGACTTTGTTAAAAAGTCATGAAAGCGCATTAAGATTCGAGATACTGCGACTTCATCAAACAAGACTATCTAAATATTAATACATGATTTCACATAGACAAATGTATATACTCCTCTAATCCAAAATATAAGTTATTGTTAACTAATTCATACGAACCGAACAATATTATTAAGTCACCAAATATGTCTTAAATTGATAACATTTACTTATTTTATCCTTATTAAGACATGCGACTTTCATCTATTGGTAAAAGTGAGAAGAAAAAGTCATTAATTACTTTTATTTTTGTCAACATTAGTTACTTTGTTAACCTCCTATATTTTGTACCAAAATTTTATTTTAGAAGATTTCTTAAAATATAGATAGAGATACGATGTGTGTGTGGGGGGGGGGTGTTAAGGGGCATTTTTTCCCCAAAAGTTTTCACCAAGGGGCAATTGGAAGTTTCTAAAATAGAGCAATTGACAGTTATCCCAGTTAATTTTGATCAAATACAATGAGCTGACAATCCACATATCATCTATGTCATTTTTTTTGTTAAGGTACACATTTCCCCGAAAGTGTTAAATATAACTTTGGAAAAAGATAAAGTAGATAACATATGAACATCTAGTACAAATTGACATTTTAACAAAAATGATTTGTATGACATGTGAACTGTTAGCTAAGTATATTTGGTCAACTAACAGGAAAAATTAACTGGGATAACACTCATGACAAAATTGCTCCATTTTAAAAACTTTAGGGGCAAAATTTGTTGGATATGATTAGTTTTGATGATGTCTTATATAGATGTCATTATTAAGAGCAAAAAGCTTGTATACTATATCTATCTTCTACATTGACTAACTGCGTATTTAATGTAGATTAATCCAAGTTGAATTATAGAGATTACTCAAGAAGGAGATAAGAGGTTACGGAAAAAAGAACTTGCAGAAGGAAGCAAGAAGTTATCAAAATATTTAGAGACTAATCAAGTGAAGAGAAGAGAAGAAAGAAAGAGTTGAATTATGGAGAATGAATAAGAGAAGAGAAGAAAGAAAGAAGAACTTGCTGAATGGAACAAGAAAATCATTATACAAGTTCTTAGATTGATTCTAGAAGTCTCCGCGATGATATGGAAGTTGGAATGGCTCAATTCAGAGTTAAGATAAGCAAAATCAAGCTTCAGGATGAACTAACTCGAGCCAAGGGGTCTAAACTCGAGTTAGAACGTTTTTCTACAGTATTTTGAGCATCTGATGAGAGTTGACTCGAGCCAGGAACTCATAGACTCGAGTTTGGCTCAAAACTCGAGCCAGACACTTTTGGCTCGAGCCAATAGTGCTTTTCAGCACCTTTGTTCTACTCTGTTTCACGTTCAGCTTGGGCGAGGTCTGGTAATTCAATGATATCTCCCAAACCAGAGATTCGATTGAGGTGAAACCAGTGGTATATGGAACTAGACTCTCAATGCGTCATTTGGATATAAAACTCAAGCCAAAAGGAGTTCAGATCAAGGAGCTATGAATTGTACAAGTTAGTGCATCAGTTAACGTCACAGAGCTGACCAACCTTTGATGTTTTGAGTATATCTCACAATCTACAAATCCAATTGAGCTTAAACCTGTGCCATATGAAAGTAGACTCCAAATTCATTCTATCAAGAGTTGAACCAGCCCAAACGGAGTTCAAACCAGGGAGTTATGGGCTTCCAAAGTTGACACTCAAAATTCTGGATTCATTTCAGCATAGGCTTGGTTTTCTGGACATAGCTCACACGATACACAACCAAATGAAGTGAAACCAATTCCATATGAATCTAGACTCAACAAGTGTTTCATAGAATTTGGAAGAAACAAAGTTCAAATCAAAGATCAAAGAAATCGAAAAAGAGAAAGTTGCCTCGAGCCAGAAGTTACACCTCGAGTCTAAGTGAAGGCAGAGAGTTAGACATTTTGAGAATAGTTTTTGACGCGAGACAAGAGTCCTGAACTCAAGTCAAGTCAAGCCAGAGCAACCTGATGAAGAGCAAAACTGACGTGATAACTCGAGTCTTCAAATGCCAACTCGAGTCTAAAGCTAAACTCCAGCCAACTCCATCTGACTCGAGCCAATAACCTGTCTATATTTGTCAGAAGGCAAGTTTTGACTCTAGCCAATTTCTACTGGCTCGAGCCAAGCCCTAAACTCTAGCCTAAGAGCATTGGCTCTAGCCAAGGTTTTTGACCGTTACTTTCAAATAATCATCTGACTCTAGCCTACTCTGTGAAACAGGAGTTTTGACCCAAACTGGAGCCAAAGAAGTGAGACTCGAGCCAATATGTCTCTGTTTCTGAAAATGTTGTGCGTGTGAATCTTCTTATTCTCTAACTGTCTATGATTGGCTTTAGACTCTTCATATCATCTATCATTATTATTCTTAATCATGTTTAATCAACTTGATAATGAGTCCCAGATGATTATATGAAGGACTCATGCACACACGCTTATCGACATGCGAGAATTTCCAACGTCTCAGAGATTTCAGAAATGATTGTTATCGATTGATTTCTACTTGCTATACTTCTCAATGCTATTAATCATGTTTGTTAGCAAGTTTCAGATTATCAAACAAAGAATTAACATCATATTATCAAAAAGCAGATGATGATGTCAGAAGCTTCAACGGTAATATTTCTCCAACGGTCATATACGCTCACAACGGTCATATTCAAACCTATAATAATTGCTCAATGTTCTTCACTGACTATAAAAGGAGAACCATTCAAAATGAAAAAATAACGGAGAAGAGCTTGCACTGTCGAAATGCCAAATTTCTGAATCCAACGTTTAACTTATACACTCTGCTTCTCAATGTTAAATAGTTTACAGTAGAGAGTGAGATGATACATTATGTACTTCAGTGATTATTATTCATCTACTCTGTGAGAGAGTCCAAACACTTATTTGATTATATATTTAGTGATCAAATCTCAAGGTTGTGGAACCTTTGAGAGTGGGTGTACAGTTACAACTTGTAAGGGGGAGTGAGAGGATCATCCTTCGTTTACAGAGTGTGTAATTGTATCCTTACAGTGTGTAAGGGGGAGTATCTCAGTAAGAGATTGTAAAGGCTGCACAAGTGCCCGACTAAACTTGTGAGGTTGTAAAGGCTTTTCTCTTGTGCCCGGTTAAACAAGGAGATAGTGGATTGAAAATCTCAAGTGGAGCTTGGGGACTGGACGTAGGTCAAAGAAGGGCCGAACCAGTATAAATTTCAGTTTGCATATTCTCTTCCCTTATCTCTTATATTTCAGCATATATGTTTTGAATGATTGTTTGTCGGTTTATAAATTATTACTGTCATTCAAACCTTCTTCAGTAAGTTGCGAAAAGATTTTCAAAGTTATCTAAATTTTTATCTGACACCCAATTCACCCCCATCTTGGGTGATAGCCGGTTCTTCAAAATTGACCCTCGGTGAAAACTTCTGGGGTCAAAAATGCCCCTTAACCCATATGTGTGTGTGTGTGTGTGATAAATAAGAAGGGGACTTGAATCATGGACTTCACTCATGCACTCATGCATTCATTATTATGTGAGGAGTTTGAATTAACAACATCACACT
Organism: Acacia melanoxylon; assembly: GCA_019022615.1. NCBI lineage: Eukaryota > Viridiplantae > Streptophyta > Magnoliopsida > Fabales > Fabaceae > Acacia > Acacia melanoxylon. Next base: position 7,395,233 of record JAFJYJ010000020.1, on the reverse strand, counting down.
AATTAATTAATAAATTTTTAAAGGTTGTTGATATTATTTGAGAAACCCCCCCCCCCCCCCCAAAATCTTATACTTAGAAAAATCAGATTAAAAAAAAAAACTTTTTTGTGATATTATATATTCATAATTGGAAATTCTTAATTCAAGTTAAGGATACATGCATATGTTAAGATTAATAAACAAACCAACATTTATATTCATATATATGGATATCATTTTTGAAGCATGGCCTTATGAATATGAATTTTATTTGCATGAATGCACAAAGAAAGAGGAAAAAAGCTTCTGTGTATGTGTATATTTTGTGAGATCTTATTGTATCTTGATGATCTATTTCTTGTAAACAATTCAATGTGTAGATAATCATCCCTAGCTAGCTAGATATAGTGAACGTACACACCTTATAGGCCTATATATATATTTGATGAAGTTTGAGAAACAGAGAAAGATGCTGACACTTGACATCAAAGGCAATCACTATTACAATAAGCAATACACACCGCCAGAATCTTGTCATGAGATATCAAGGATTTTAATTTATTTATTTTTTATGTTTATTGAATCTCTCTAAAACCCCTAACTCCTTTTTTTTTTAAAAAAAAAAAAATTCCCCTTTTTCCTTAATATCAAAATAGTTTGTACAATTTAATATTTATTTATCAATTTTGTGTATGTTTCAAAAATATGACATTAATATGTTTATGTAATTGTGAAAATATTTTAAAAAATGTTGGTATTGATTTTTACAAAAAAAAAAAAAAGAAAGAAAAAGAAAGAAAGATGTATCTCATTCCAATGGAATTTCAGAGAAAGTTTAACTTATTATCAGATGATTTTAATAATCATCAATCCTAATTTGATTCTTCTTGAGAGCATTAATTTGAAGAATAACATATCATAAATAATAAAAATTGTTAAAATGTTTTTTCTTTGCTACTCAAGCATTATTAAATATTTTCTATCGGACAATACTTACATAATTTTTTTTCAAATCCATTATGTCAAGTTCTCAATCATACATAACCATGTGTATGGATATAAGAAATTTAACATAAATATGTTCCTTTGCTACCAAGGTTTCTTAACTAAAAGCCAAGACTTAAACCATGAGGCCTAGTAAAGTTGGCACTTAGTTGAGTTTTTTAAGGATCTAATGAGCGGTTCAATCTCTGGCGGTGTGTATGGAGAAAGTCTCATGGCCAGCACTAATTGAAGCCCTTTGGGAAGTTTATGGTGCAAGGGGATTAGTCACCACTATCAACGGTGGATACACTGGGCCTACAAAAAACAAAAGCTAAGACTTATGAGATATCAATCCACCAATAATGTTGAACTGCATAAAATTTGAAAACTTATTAAGCCTAATATATTCTACTTCAAATTTCTGTATATAATGTTTTAAAATCAGATCAAATGTTAAATCAAAAGAAATTGTATGTCCATTTTTATGGTTCAATCGATAAGACCAACGGTTGAACTAATAACGTAATAATTTAAAAGATTAATAAAAAGCAATTTTGTGCATTAGACATACACATATAAGAAATAAGGGCCCGTTTGGTTCAAAGTCATTACACCGTGCAATGCAATGCAATGTCATACAATGATAATACAATGCAATGTTAATTATAGAGCTAGTGTTTGGATTGATTTTTTAGTTATTTTTTAATAATTATTTAAAGTTAAAATATCACACAAAGTCTATTTTTCCTTTGATATAATCTTTATAGAAAAATAGTTAAGAGTCATCGCAATGCTTCATCATAACCATCACGCTACATCGCCAAGGATCATCCGATGACAATAGTTGTGGTGGTAGAGGTTATGGTAATAGTAGTGCGGTGGTGGTGGTGGCGGCCACGGTGGCATGTGGTGACAACAATGTTGAAGGAGGAGTTAGTGGCGGTGACAGCGGCAGGGGCCTAAAGGAGGAGGAGCTAGGTAGTGGTGGAAATGACTAGTGGTGATAGCGACAACGGTGGAGGAGGAGGTAGTGATAGTAGCGACAGCGGTCTTGATGGCGGTGGAGGCTACAACGATGGAGGTGCGATGGTGTCAATGGAGGAAGAGGAGGTAGTACTGGTGGCGATGGCAGGTGGTGACAACAACAAGCAAGGGAGGAGGTAATGGCGCAGCAGCAGCTACCATAGTGTCAATTACAACAGCAACGATGGAGGTAGCGATGACAACGGCTGTGGAAGAGGAGGTAGTGATGTCAACGGTTGTGGTGTGGTGTGGTAGAAGAAATGAGACAAGTGAAATAAAGACAAATGAGACTAAAGGGTAAATTAAACTTTTTTAACCATGCAATAAAGTGGTAATGAGTATTCATAGGGGGAAATTCGAATGAGGCCATTGCCAATTATATTTGGTAATCATCATTACTATGGTAAAGCCTATTACCATACTAAAGAGAAATTAAACACTCTTCTCTTAGTAATGCAATTATGATTACCATTACAGTATGCAATGGGCTAAACCAAACGGACTCTAAGTTGATTATAAAGTTACTTATCATCATAATAACACCAATAATATATGAAGTTTTACTTCAAAAACATTATATCACGACAAATGGAACATAGGTTCAATTTTTTTATAGGATTTTTAATTTTTTTTTCCCATAAGTTTTTCCATAGGCACAAAATCTGCCCAAGTTTTTTTAAACATTGTTCCAATTCTTGGTCAGTTTCCAAATTTAAACTTAATGACAACTCAACTCCAATCCAATCAGACTCAACAATGAAAATGATTTTCTAGTCCTAACCAAAACCCCAAAATGATTGATAAGTATATATGTATTGCTAATGTCAAATGGTTTGATATATAGACATAAATAGAATGTGCCCTTGACTATTAATTTTTAAAACCATAATTACAATGCAATAATGATATGGTTGTGCTGTTCATTACAACTAAAATTGTCTTATTAACTTAATTGTTGATTAATTGATTAAATTTACACCGAAATTTTAAAATAAAATATAAAGCCATAGCCTTGACATTGACCTTAAAATGGAGGAAAATCTTTGTGGGCAGCCATTTGCTAACTTAAAAAAGTCAAATCGTTGTCGTAACCAATTAATTGTTCTGTTTATTTGAAGTTAGAGGCAAGTGGCATGGATTCAGACAAAATTGTTCCTATTTATTTTTTTCAAGTCATAATCTGATGTTGCGACTAAATGGCAATATTTGAATTATGCGTACAATCCAAACTTTTTTTTTGGGGGATGCTTCATTTAAAGTCGATAAAGAAGGGAAAATTATTGGGCAAATCCAAATAGGGGCCCTTTTAGCCCAAAAAAACCCAATAAGGGTCCGAAGACTCTAAAATTCCCAAAAGAGGCCCAGGGCCCTTTTTGGGATGTGAATGTTAAATGAAAAGACAAAAAAAACCCATGAAATCAATGATGAAAAAGGAAGGGATTTCCCCAAATTCTAAATCTCTCTCTCTCTCTCACGTCTCTATCTCCGTCACCGAATCGCGTCTTTGACCATGCCGGAGTCAACACCGCCGCCGGCCTAGATCTACCATGAACACCATCTCCAGCACGCCCTACGCCGCTCGTAGGGCCCACCTTCGTCACGGACGGCGGAGGCTCCTCCCTCATGGCCCGATTAACCATCACCACCAAGGCAGGGTTTGTTGGAGGGGGTTAGCCATTCTTTCACAAAGGACTTCAATTTAATTGATTATGTGAAGGCATATCTCTCACATGCTTTATTGCGAGCTTCCTTTTCACAATCCCCTGTCTTATTTTAGGTATAGTTTAATCAAATTATCTTTACTCATGTATCTTCGAGGAACCATGTGTCATTTTTTACCGTTGGATGGTTTAGAGTTTCCAGTCAACCAAAAAATAAGCGTTCTTGGGTATATTCTAGCTTCATGATTGATATGATATTCATTGTAATGTGAGCATAGTTTTGTGTTCATGAGCTTTTATGATGTGTTGGGCTGACAACATACCATTCACTATATCCTTTCTTGATTGATAATTCGATTTAGTGTGGCCCTGCATGATGGTAGCTAAAATATGCAAGGATCCACATATTCTTGTTGACATTTTTGTGAATTATGACTGTGATCTTGAGGCAGCAAACTTGTTTGAACGAATGGTATAGTCTTGTAAATTAATTTTATAAGCAGTACCTTAGTTATATTTAAGTCTCTATTGTCTTTATAAACATATCGGTTATATTCAAATTTTCTATGCAGGTTAGTTCATTATCAAAAATAGCTCAAAACACTCGAAATGATGAGCCCAATTCAGTTGCTTTGTCCCAAACTGGTTCAGTTAAAGGTTTATCACTTCAAGTAAGTCTAGTTGTACTTTGTAGTATATCTAATTAAAGACAATGGTTTGGCTAGCTTTACCTTTTCCAAACTTGTAACTCTATACTTTAATCGATCGGTTTCAAAGCATATGTAATGGATTGGAGGGTTGGTTCATTTTGTTTTGGACATTCTGTTCATTGATTTCATTGAGATTTTATTTATTTTTGTTTTGTTTTTTGTTTCCATTAGAAACATACAGTTATAGGAGATGGCAGAGTAATTATATATTTAAATCAGTAATTTACATACTTATTTAGATCTGAAGTTTGCATTTCCAAACAGAACTAAGAATAAAGGAATTTAGATTCTTGTCTTCACCTATACAATGGACTGGGCTCAAATTCATTCATTCTGATTTGCAAACAATTGGTGTGATTTCTGTCCAACCGTTGGGAGTAGTACAATTTGGATCCATACAAAAGGTTAGTATTGTGACTGAACATGAAGTTTTTTGGCAGATTTTACATTAAGTGATCATTACATTAAAGTAATCGTTATCTCTTAATGGGTGTTGCAGATCTTGGAAAGAGAGGAAGTTTTGAAACAAACACAAAGATTGTTGCTGATGGAGACTGAAAGATTGGATATTGTTGATGCATCAAGAAGTTTTGAAACATATACAAAAAAAATGTTGTCTTTGGTCGAGGAGTCCCACAAGCGGAAGAGGAATAATTAGGCAGCAAACTTATTTAAGATTTAGTAGTTAGGATGACTTGTTATGGGCAAAAACATAGTGATTGTATTTAGAAGACATGTTTAGTCGATCACTTTTTGTGTAAATGTCAACTTGTATTTATGACAAAGTTGTGAACATATTATTTTTGTGAGAAGGTGCATTTGTATTGATGAAAATGCCCCTCACAAATTGGTATTGTGTAAAGGTTCTTATGTTGTGTACTAATGCTAACAACACAATTTTAATTCAATAACAAGAGCAAATTTTTCCTTTTGTTATGATTTTTGTTGTTAGTGGGTACTGATATTGTTGTTAATGGATCCTGTTATTATTGTTAAGAGACCCTGATATTGTTGTTAATGGACCCTGATATTGTTGTTAATGAACCCTGATATTGTTGTTAACGGACCCTGATATTGTTGTTAACGAACCCTGATATTGTTGTTAACGAACCCTGATATTGTTTTTAATGGACCCTGTTATTGTTGTAATTAGGTACTGATATTGTTGTAAGTGACCCCTGATATTGTTGTTAGTGACCCCTATTATTGGTGTAAGTGACCCCTGATATTGTTGTTAGTGACCCCTGATATTGTTGTAATCGCCCCCTGATATTGTTGTTAGTGACTCCTGTTATTGTTGTAATCGCCCCCTGTTAATGTTGTAAGTGACTCATGATATTGTTTTTAGTGACCCCTGTTATTGTTGTAATCGCCCCCTGTTATTGTTGTAAGTGACCCATGTTATTGTTGTAATCGCCCCCTGTTATTGTTGTAAGTGACCCCTGATATTGGTGTAAGTGACCCCTGATGAAGTTGTAAGTGACCGCTGATATTGTTGTTAGTGACCCCTGATATTGTAGTGACCCCTGTTATTGTTGTAATCGCCCCCTGTTATTGGTGTAAGTGACCCATGTTATTGTTGTAATCGCCCCCTGATTTTGTTGTAAGTGACCCCTGTTATTGTTGTAAGTGACCCTTGTTATTGGTGTAAGTGACCCCTGATATTGTTGTTAGCAACCCCTGTTGAAGTTGTTAATCCTGTCCATTATTTTGCAGTTCTCATTCCATAACCACATCAAAACAGAAGCTAAAATTTCTTGTTCTCATTCCATGACCACGTCAAAACAAAATCAAAAATTTATTGTTCTCATTCCATGACCACATCAAAACATAAGCTAAAATTTCTTGTTCTCATTCCATGACCACATCAAAACAGAATCAAAAAATTTCTGTTGTCATTGAATAAAGATTATCAAGTTAGCATCAGTAGACAATTTACAAAATAACAAGAAGGTTTAATGTCATCCTCATGAATACAAAGGAGTCATAAATACATATGTGTCCTAACAACTATGCCCCCTAATGTCTCTTCAATTTCTTGTGGTAGTCCTCCATTAAAGACAACACTTTTTGCCGATGGTTGTTGCGAGGATGGGTGACGAGCCACCATAAGAAGCCCACCTTCGATTCACGAAGTTCTTCGTCGGTGTAGTGTGGCATTGTATACCCATCCGCCCCTTGTTCGAGAACAAGATATTTGCCCACCAATTCCAAGATGAGTGTTGACACTTGCATAGCAAGCTGTGCCAGTAAGGTTCTTGTTTTCTCTATAAATGGAAGACACAAAAATTTACATAACACATTTTTGAAGGGAAATGCTAGCAAGAAATAGAAAATAGCAAAGTGCACACAGAATGTTGGAACATAAAACTAAAATTGATCTAAACCTGCCACGATTGGATGGATCTAAGGTGTTTTTATTTATTTCAACCAATAAAGTGGCAACACATGGTTCATTGTGATAATTTATTATTGCTTCTTGGAGAACTGCATTCCTGTGTAGTTCCTTCTAATTTAATATATATCATGCCAGAAACACCCAAATGCACATGACTAAATACATTGCACTTCCAAAACCAAGCACCTGCATGTCCTGGAAACAGCATGACAAAATTTACTTGTATGGTATGTGCTTATGAGTCTAAAGATCCCTAAACTTCTTTCCAAGACCATAATCAATGATGTAAACCTGCCATGATAAACGTGTCATCAAAATAATTAAAAAACACTAAAATTTCTGCATTCACCTAAGATTTCCTTATCAGAATCTACTGATCATGTTTTCCCCTTTTTGATTCTTCAATTGACAAAAGAATGTAAATCCATATTCAAAATAGGTTGCCCAAAGGATTCTTTTAGAAAGACACATACTCGTTATTAATTATCTATGACACTAGATATTATCTTTCCAAACCGAATGAACGTATTCTAGGTTTTCAATGAAATAAAATTTACAAACACCAAAATTTAGTCTTCATAAAACAACAAATTTTGCTCATTTCCATTATTATCTTCATTGTTTCAATGCAAGACAATATACAGTTAGGATGCCCCAAGATCTCCCTACAGTTAACTCGCCAAACTCAGGAAAAATACCCTAAAAAAAACAGCAAAATGACCATGCAATGCATTATATGCTAAAACGCTGGATAGAGATGCATGGCCATCAGCAAATTGCGTCAGCAATCTGCTTAAAATGAAAAACCGTATAAAACCCCTTAAAGAACAACACCAGAGAGCAAAAGAAATCAATGTCTCCAACTCAAAAATGCCATCAATATCAAAACATGAAAAAAAAATTACAATTGGATCTTTTAAAGACCAACAAGCTAAAAGAAGAATTTAGAATAAACAGACGGCATACCCCTTGAATCCTCTTGCCTGTTACAGGGAACTTGTGTCCGCTTGCCCTTTTCTTAGTGGTCCGCAATGTTGATTTGAGAAATTGAAGAATCAAAAACACCAATCCCGGCTCAGAGACGACATTTTTGCCGTCGAACGCAACCAAATCAGAAGAGACTGGAGTGAATTGACGGATTAGAACGAGAATGTGTAGATTTACTAGTTAGGGTTTGAATTGAAGGCAAAGGAAAAAAAACCGTTGGAAAGAGCATGACAAACTTGAACTTTAATCATTCCTTCCACAAAAAATCTGATGTTCACGAACTTTAATCATCCCTTCCACAAAAAATTATTACAACGGCAATTGGAGGGGGCCAGAGTTGAGGGTCGACGGTGGCAAACGGTTTCACCTTCCAGTACAAGCAAAGACCTATGTCAAGGATGCGAGAGAGAGAGAGAGAGAGAGAGAGAGAGAGAAAAGGAGCAGAGACAGAGACAAGTCGAGAGAGGATGTACTGTTAGTGTGGGTTTTTTAGTCATTTTGTTTTACCATTCAATCCCAATCAGGGCCCTATGGCCTATTTTGAGAATTTCAAACTGATATGGCCCTTTTTAGGTTTATTTTGGTTAAAAGGCCCCTATGTAGATTTTCCCAAATTTATTAAACATTTATAGTTTACTTTACTTTTGAATTAGATCCCTACAGTTTGTTTGTTTTAAATAGACCCATATAATTTGATGGATATTATATACCTTCATTCTTAAGTGTAAAAACCATTAATTCTAGTTTACAGAAATTTGTTTGTTTCATTTAACACTTATAGATTTTTTCTATAAGGGTCTAATTTAAATAAAATAAATTATAAGAACTGGATTTAAAATTGAGATGAACTATGAGAACTTGTGGATTATTTCTAATTAAAGAAGAAGAAGAAGAATTTGTTGTTTCTCATGGATTATAAGGGTTTGACTTCATTTGATAAATAAAAAGTTTTTATGTAATTAATATTTGAATGCTTATGAAATAGTCTGGAGGCTTTATATTCTAAAGGAAACTATAGACATAAATAATGTTCTTAATTGAGTTGGTGAACCGTCTAAATAGTTCGGTCAATAACAAACTGAAATAGAAAAAAGAAAATATTAAAAAAGAAAATGTCCCAATAGAATACCATATGTAAGACACAATCTGTATTCTCTAAATCATAGATTCTCATATAAGAATACAACTCTAAAGGATCTTAGGAAATCATGCTTTCACATACAATAACATAATTAACATACTAACCTTTATCCATGATTGCGGAAAATCTTTACCGATGAAATCTTTCTCAGAGTCTTTGCCTTCTCTCTGCTTGTATCTTCTTATGATAGGGATGGGATACAACTTCACGGTAAACTCTGAAGGCCCCTTTACGCTCTATATATTTATCTTTTCTGAACGTACGTGCCTTTTAACTTTATGAGAACTGTGCCTATCAACAGTCGCTTATTTATTACTTTTAATAATTCCAATACCAATATTACCTTTTTTTCCCTTTTCATATTAAATCAAAATAACACATTTATACATGAGATACAAATATTTTACATTCTCCCACTTGGCTCATGTAACAAAGTATTCCTTCATGATTCAATAAAATCATCATAATGTGCACACACAAGGCTAAGGGTTCTATACATTGGCCTCATCATACATCATGATCAGAAATAAAACTAATATGAGTCATGGCGGTTGTATGCTATCAAATCGGCATACTTCCTTCCATGTACCACTATATTAGTTCTTCTTCCTAACATGATACTTTAATGGAAGTAAACATAATGTCCCACAACAATACTATAATGTCTTCATTAGGGACAAATCCTGTTTTTCAAAATAATCATTTATGCATGCATGCAAACAAAATATTTTTTGAAAAACAAAGTGACTTTCAGAAACTTATACATCATTGAATTCATAGTGTCAATAGTAAATAATTACAATAATGATCCATCATTCATTAGCTGACATAATACCCATACTATACAAATGACCAGTAAACACCTTGGGCGGTAATCCCTTCGTCAAGGGATCAGCTATCATACGATCAGTGCTAACATGTTCTATAGACACTATGTTTCTGAACCTCTTCTTTAACGGCAAAGTATTTCAATTCCATATGCTTAGCACCCTTTGAATACTTGTCGTTTTTAGAAAAGAAGACTGGTGCGGAATTATCACAATAAATTTTCAGCGGCCTTTCAATACTGTCGACCAATCCAAGCCCTGAAATAAAATTCCGTAGCCATTTAGCCTGAACCATGGCCTCAAAGCATGCCAAAATTCAGCTTCCATGGTGGATGTAGCAATCACCGACTGCTTCGCACTTTTCCATGATATAGCTCCTCCAGCTGAAACATATAGGTAACCACAAGTGGATTTCCTTGTATCCACACATCCTGCAAAATCTGAATCTGTATACCCAACCACTTCAAGGTTGCTAGACCTCCTATAAGTAAGCATGTGACTTTTAGTTCCTTGCAAATATCTCAGAACTTTCTTTGCAGCTTTCCAATGACCCATACCAGGATTACTTTGGTATCTTCCTAACATTCCAACTGCAAAGCTAATATCTGGTCTTGTACAAGTTTGAGCATACATTAAGCTCCCAACTAGTGATGCATACGGAATTGCTTCCATTTCTTTTCGTTCCAATTCATTTTTAGGACATTGCATGAGACTAAACTTATCTCCTTTCTGAATTGGGACCGGAGATGATGAGCAATTTTCCATTCGGAATCTCTCTAAAACTTTATTAATATATGCTTTCTGAGACAAGCCTAACACTCCTTTTGTTCTATCACGGAATATTTCTATCCCAATCACATAAGCTGCCTCACCCATATCTTTCATTTCAAAGCTACTAGAGAGAAACTTCTTAGTCTCATTTAAAAGACCAAGATCATTAGTTGCAAGCAAGATATCATCAACATAAAGAACTAGTAATATAAACTTGCTCCCACTGACCTTCAGATATATACACCGATCAACAGTGTTTTCTTTAAATCCAAAGGAAACAACAGTATCATTGAACTTAAGGTACCATTGTCTTGAAGCTTTCTTAAGTCCATATATTGATTTCTTTAATTTTCACGCCATGTGCTCCTTTCCTTTTTCTATGAACCCCATTGGTTGGTCCATGTACACATCTTCCTCTAAATTCCCATTTTGAAAGGCTATTTTCATATCCATTTGGTGTAACTCTAAATCATAATGAGCCACTAATGCCATAATGATTCTTAGAGAATATTTCTTAGAAACTGGTGAAAAGGTTTCTTTATAGTCAATGCCATCTTTCTGAGTAAATCCCTTTGCAACTAGTCTAGCCTTGTAACGTTCCAAGTTACCATGAGAGTCACGTTTGGTCTTAAAGATCCACTTACAACCAACTCTCTTACTTCCTTCTGGTAACTCAACAAGATCCCAGACATCATTTTGTTTCATAGATTTCAACTCATCTTTCATGGCATCTAACCACTTGTCACCATTTTCACTATTCATGGCTTGTGAAAAAGTAACTGGATCATCTTGAATACCTAAGTCAAAATCAGACTCTTGTAGATATACCATATAATCATTAGAAATAGCAGATCTCTTTTCCCTCTGAGATCTTCTTAATGCTATTTGTTGTGGTTCTTATACAATTGGTTCATTCTGTTCATTAACAATATTTTCATCATGAGTAATAGGGTCATTCATTTGTTGTTCTCCATGATTATTAATTGGTTCAATAACACGAGGAACAACAACTTTACTAGAAACACAAGTTAATGGAACTTGTACTCTAACTTCTTGAATATCCCTTTACGTGGTGTTTCACTCCCACTAACTTCACCATCCTCAATGAACCTAGCATTTCCAGTTTCAATAATCCTTGAGGTATGATTAGGACAGTAAAATATATACCCTTTCGATTTTTCTGGATAACCAATGAAATAACCACTGATTGTTCTTGCATCCAGTTTCTTTTCTTGTGGGTTATAGTGTCTAAGTTCTGCTTGGCAACCCCAAACATGCAGGTGCCTTAAACTAGGTTTCCTTCCAGTCCATAACTCAAAAGGAGTCTTTGGAACTGCCTTACTAGGAACCCTATTTAATAGATACATAGCAGTCTTTAGAGCATAAGTCCACAATGAAATAGGTAAAGACGAGTTACTTAACATACTTCTAACCATATCCAACAAGGTTCTATTGCGCCTTTCTGATACACCATTCTGTTGTGGTGTACCTGGCATTGTGTATTGAGCACAAATACCACGCTTTTCAAGAAATTTAGCAAATGGGCCTGGATGTTGTCCGCTTTCATCATACTTTCCATAATACTCACCACCCCTATCAGACCTGACAATTTTCACTTTTCTATCTAATTGCCTTTCAACTTCATCAATGTAAATCTCTAAAGCATTTACAGCTTGAGATTTATCATGTAGCAAATAGATATAACCATAACGTGAAAAATCATCAATAAAGGTGATAAAGTATCTTTCTTTATTGAAAGCGTTAATATCAAAAGGACCACATATATCAGTGTGTATAATTTCAAGAAGCTGAGTGCTCCTTGTGGCTCCTTTCTTTGTGTGTTTTGTTTGTTTACCTTTAATACAATCCACACAAACATTCAGATCGGTAAAATCTAAATCCGGAAGGATTTCATTCTTTACCAATCTTTTCACTCTTTCTTTAGAAATGTGTCCTAAACGTTTATGCCACAAGTAAGCAGAACGTTCATTTATTAAAGCACGTTTAGTGCCAACATTATGATGCAAAGTCATAAGCATTTCAACATATAGATTGTCAAGACATAATTTATATAATCCATCACATAAAGTACCATTACCAATCAAATGATTGTGCTTGTACAAACTGAAACTACCACTACCAAAATTAGAAAAATATCCAGCTTTATCAAGTTTGGAAACTGAAACTAAATTCCTAGACATAGTAGGTACATAAAGAGTTTCATATAAGTCCAAATGATATCCACTATCAAGAATCAAACGGTACGTCCCAACAGCTTCTACCGGAACTTTCACTCTATTGCCCATAAGGACAAACTTTTCATTCGGCTTTGTGGTCTGGGTTGTAAGAAATCCCTGCATCGTATTAGAAACATGAGTTGTACCTCCAGAATCAATCCACCAAGTATTATAAGGAACTTCAGCTAGGTTTGATTCAAGACATACATAAGCACAAGGCTTACCTTTCTTTTCGAACCAAGCCTTACGTTTTGGACAGTCTTTCTTGAAGTGTCCAACCTTACCACAGAAATGACATCCTTTTTTGTCATGTTCCTTCTTGCGGGTTTGAGAAGAGGAGTCCTCATTGATCTTTAATGGTCCCCTTCCTTTCTTCTTATGCTTCTTACCACGTTTCTTTTTAGCTCCTTGATGTTTCACATAATTAATGGAATGAGTTCCTTGGTTCTTAATTCTGGTTTCCTCCTGAACTAGCATACTATGCAATTCATGCACATTCCATTTTGTCTTTCATGGTATTATAGTTCATCTGGAAAGGACCATACTCATACGGTAATGAGTTCAATATGAACTGCACCAGGAAATTTTCATCCACTTCCATTCCCAATGACTTTAGTCTTGCTGCTATATTTGTCATTTCAATAACATGCTCATGCATAGTACGTGACCCATCAAATTTCATGATGGTCAGTTTACTCATAAGTGTCCCGAAGAAGAGACTTGTCGGCGGTTTGGGAGCACTCTTCCACAAGTTTTACCATTTCTTTAGCACTTTCAGTTTGTGGAAGAGTTGACTTAATGTTGCTTGCAATGCTCATTCGCATGTACATCAAACTCAATCTATTGGATCTTTCCCAATTCTTAAAATGGTCTCTTTCACCCTCAGTGCTTTCATCAGTAATAGCACTAGGTTTTTCTTCTCTAAGAGCTAAATCCAAATCCATTACCACAAGGTAAAATTGGATTTGCTCCTTCCATTCAGAGAAATTCAGTCCATTAAAAATTGCAATAGTTGAGAATAGCGAATGTGTGGCAACAGGTACTACAAGGAATAAAATAAAAATTGAAAACATTAATGCTTTGAGTCACAATAACATGCTTCACAAATTCAGATATAATTCATTTAATGCATATCAATGTTCACCTTTGGAGACCCACTAATATACAACATTCAACTATAATGATGCTATATAAATTTCATATAATTTGGCAATTATGCATATCCCAACTAAAAATATTTATCATCTTTGGATGTCTAAATAAAACTATAAGTATATGGACAATACCAACATTTATGTTTAATTATTATAAGGACAAATAACCAACCTTTGGGTTGATCCCTAACCACCCTATAATAAGAAACTACAATTTACCCACAAACACAAACATAATTTCATAGCATCTAGGTTATGGGTAGTTTGAAATATCACAATAATAATTGGAATTAAAATAATTCATAATAATTTGGCCACTTTGGTGACTAACAAATTCACCATACTTAATTCCAAAACTTAAATGTTTAATATTCTTATAATTTCTATTCACAACATCTAAGTAATTTATTTTTGGATCAACATATAGAGGGCTTTAACAAAATAATTTATTCCTTTTCTAAGCCATCAATAATAGCTAACTAAGAGATCCAAAATTATAGCCTAAACTTGGGCCAAAATAAATTAAATTAGACCCAAAATTATAGCCTAAACTTGGGCCAAAATAAATTAAATTAGACCCAGAAAACGTACAGCCCATTCCATTAAAAAAAATAATGTGTAGCACAAAACAATTCTGGACTAAGCCCATTATTTTTGCTTTAAATAAAACTATGCGTTTCATTGCTCCATATGAGAGTCCATAGCCCAACTGGTGGAACGCTAGCTTCATTCACTAATGGTCCTGGGTTCGAAACAGCAAAGGACCCTTTTTTTTTAAATGACATCATTGTTCATCTTCTACCTCCAGCCGGGTCACATTGACCCGGTTGGAGCGACGGGTCGGGTTCGTCGGACCCGACTCGTCTTTCCGCCATACCTGGCGTTTCCGGCACCGGTTTTTCACGTTCTTGGTCTTTATCTCTTTGTTTTTTTTTTCGAGATCTACCCAATAAAACTTATTTTGTGGCCTAAAAATACTATTTTATCATTACCCAATTTCAAAACCACATACAGACAGCCGAATATATATTATTTATATTTGGCTTCCATTCTGATATATGAAAGGAGAAAGAACAAATTCATATATACTATATCTTTATCCACGTAGTGAAACACGCAACACAGCGGAAGGTTTATGCCATTATAAAACAAATTGCAATAATAAAACTAAATTGATATTATCAATTTGCATATATTCTACAATGAATTCAATAATCTATATCACTATATTCAACCCAGAGAAAATCCGAAACGTATAATATATATATATATAAATTCATTACTTTCTCAAATATTCATATGAATACGGACGAAATCAGATCATATGAATAATTGTTTATATTCAGATTTTAAATATAGAATGAAATCCTTCTAATTTAACATCACAGTGCAGTCCAATCTTGAAAAACAACGTATCCTATATGAATATCTTCGGACCGAAAATAATCACAAATTTTATAAACCCTAATTTTTCAAAATCAGAAATTCCTTTATGATTATATATGGAAAACATGAATTCCTAAACACAGGCTCTGATACCACAGGTAAGACACAATCTGTATTCTCTAAATCATAGATTCTCATATAAGAATACAACTCTAAAGGATCTTAGGAAATCATGCTTTCACATACAATAACATAATTAACATACTAACCTTTATCCATGATTGCGGAAAATCTTTACCGATGAAATCTTTCTTAGTCTTTCGCCTTCTCTCTCTCTTTGTATCTTCTTATAATAGGGATGGGATACAACTTCACGATAAACTCGAAGGCCCCTTTACGCTCTATATATTTATCTTTTCCGAACGTACGTGCTTTTAACTTTATGAAACCGCGTGCCTATCAACGTCGCTTATTTATTACTTTTAATAATTCCAATACCAATATTACCTTTTTTGCCCTTTTCATATTAAATCAAAATAACACATTTATACATGAGACACAAATATTTTACACCATAGACTTCCAAGATTCATGACACGTGCAATAGACTTTTTTGGAGTTGTTTCTTTTTCCTGGCAGCAGAGTGTGCCTGAGATCCGTCATCCTTTCAAATTGCACACCCATACAAGAAGGCATTAGACTGGATTGTGCCGATATACCATGAACTATTACTTCACTGTGTCATTGATATAAGACTTATTTAATTTTTTTTAGAAATTATTAAAGCTAAATAAATTACTTTAAAGTATTTATATTTATAATTTTTCTTCAAATTAATTTTCCTTTACATATAAACTAATATTTAATCTAATGATACACAATATATATTATAATTTAGTAATTTATTTAGTTTTAGAAATATCTCTTAAAAAATCAATTGAGTTTTATATTAAGGATAGGAGAGATCGAGGAGTACTTTGTTTGAGTAGCATATTTTTTGTAAAGTTCTCAAGCCTGAGGCTTTCCGGGGAAAAAAAAACAACAAAGAGTGTGGCTGTGTTTGAATCATAATTAGAACATATTTTTAAGGGTTAAGGTTAATTTAGTGCCTTGAAATATTTTTCTTCATGTGCATCTAGTATTTTAAAGTATGGTTCTAAATACATCTAGCATTCTAAAATATTTTGTTGTTCATTCAGCACCCTGAAATATGTTTTTTTTGTAACATCTCATTTTCAAAAGCAGTATAATTTGTTTGTTTTTTCATCAGAGTATAGCATCGGAGCGTAAGAGTAACTGATACATATATTTAAAATGTCGTAAGTCGGGCTGTTTACAGAAACGGTACATTATACCGTGTGTTTTCAAAATATAAATAACAATAGAAGGAAGTCTTCAGCCGGGTTTCTATGCGGCCTGCTTGCCTTTCTCCTCGATCCTCGGTCCTCCTGAACCTGACGCTATGTTAAGAGCTGAGGTTCAATGCCCATTGAACCTCAAGTAACGGTTAACCTCATGTTTATATACACCACATAGACAGTATATGAGCACACTAACAAGCATATCCCAACATCATATAAGCCCCCTGGCAGATATGTCGCGCTTAGCATACGTTTTGCACTTAGCAATCGTTTCGCACTTAGCAATGGTTTCGCACTTAGCCAACGTATCCCAACATCCAGCAAGCATAATAACAGTACAATGAGCATTCCACAGAGCTATCAATTACCTCACATATGCATACAATACACATAGCACATATACGCATATAATAAACATCAGAGTTAGTGTTACAGTACGCGAACGTACCTTCGTTGACGATATTCGGTACTTTTGACGGAAAACGGTACGTTTTGACAGCGATATGACAGCGGTACAAATCAAAGATATCCTATAAGGATAATATCGCATTTATTAATATTTAGCATCATAACAGGCATTTGAGGTACAAATTACCATTTTGCCCCTAGTTTGACTAATCGGCGAAATTTCGCCAGAGCTTCGCTACCTTGGCTCTAACCTTCCAAAATTTTGCCATATCTCTTTTGCCAATATGTTTTTGAAATAAATATCATATTTACCCCTAAAACATGATATCTAAACTAACTTGGCAATTTAAAGATCTAACTAGCATTTCTACTATAACTACCGAAAGAACTACTAAAGCGACTAGGGACCGAAGAACTTACCCAGGGCTTTGCTACAACTTTCTCAGAGCTCTTCCTTCTCTCTAACCTCTCTCTATTTCAAAAATAGCTCAAGGATTTGGTGTGAAGAAATGAAATGGATGGAAGGGCTATTTAAAGGAAAATTTGTGCACTATTCACACTTTTTCATATCGGATCTCAACCGTTGGATCTTGATTACATTGCAAGACTTCTTCTTGGCCCTTGATTTGGCCTAGCCAACCTCCTTGCCTCTCATTTCAACAAAGTGATGTCATCAATGATGTCACAAGCTTGCTTTATGAGCTTGTACCGATAAAGTTCCCTGTTCGGTATTCTAATCGTGTAATCTTCACTAATCTCAAAAATACAGCAACACAGCGCTGAAGGTCTACTCTTCCTTTTTGGAAATATCTGGGTTAACTAAATTTTTGATCCCATTACGGGTATTCCGTAGTTTGCTGAAGATTTTCGGATAAACGCCGTCGATTCTGTAAATGACTTCCGTAACGCCAACTTCTCGGGTAAAAATTCACTGGTTCATAATAAGTCCTGACCTTAGAAACCCAGTTCATGGTTTTCCACAACGGATTTATTTTCCATTGGTTCTCATTTCTACTATCTGCCATTTTCCTCTCTCATCCGGTCTCTTAATCATTCCGCCGGTTTTGGAAATGACTTCAGAGACAGCCCACTCCAGGATAAAATTATACTCGTTTATAATAAGTCCTGATGTTAGATACTTAGTTCACCTATTTTGAGATAGGATTTTATTTCTATCGGTTCTCATTTACCCAACTGATCTTTCAACCGAATATATTATTATTTAATTACTAAATATCATGATATTATTTTTGAAATAACTACAACCCTTTTCACACCTAATTTTCGCCCTTCCCTTCTTATTTTTTATTTTTTTATTTTTAATTACTTTAATAATATATTTTGATTTAATTAGAAAGCTTAATTAGGGCCTTAATCCTATGATTAGCAATCTTTTAGGATTTAGGGTTTTCATGTATTTAATCTCATACATTTTTCTTAATCTTTTCTAATTAATTAGCAAGTATACTTTATGCTAATCTTAGCCATAAACATTTAATTAAAGGGTTTTACATAATTTACCTTGAATATTCTCTTATTCAAGCTTAAACAATTAGCCATTAATTACTTAATTAATCACTTACTAATTGTTGATAATTTTTCTTAATTGAGATTAATTATTATCTCACAACTATTTTACTGACATTGGTATTTTATACTCCATGTAAAATATTAAAAATCATGGGGTCAATTATGATCCCCAAAATAATATTAAATCTTGCCTCAATATTTTCCAAGGAAATTAATCCCAAAAATTACCTAAATTAGAGACAACATATTCTCCAATTTTTAATAAATATTTCATTGCCACTTAGGATTTATCGTAATATTTTTAGGCCATTTTATGCCCCATTAATGTATTTTAGGGATTTCTAGCTCTTTATCTCTTCTAATTTCCATAGAAATTACCTTAGAAAATAAGATAATTATAACTTATTATTTGAAACCACATATTCACCTATTTCCAATAGATTTTATTTACTAAAATTTAATATTCCAGATAAATAATTATCCGGGTATTACATTTTTGGTGTATCCAATGCCCTACAATATTTTATGGATCACCCATTATTCTACTTGCGTCCTACACCCTATTGAAAAATACACTTTCAGACACTGAATGTACCTTCATTTAGTAGACTTTTTGAAAAGTCACTACTACAAAAAATGGATACTACTACCCTAAAAGACGTCCTTTTTGTAAAAAAAAAAAAAAAGTAAAAAGTGAAAGCGGTGGCATTGTTGTAATTATTTATACGAATTTAAGACTTTAGACGTCCTAAATATAAATTTAGGATGCCTAATTTTTTTTTAACATTCTAAATAAATTTCAGGACGCCTAAAATCAGCATTTTTGGCGCAATTTGGATATTTGGGAAAAAAATTTAGCGCCTGAAATTTTTTTTGGCGTCCCGAAATAGGTTCAGGACGTCAAAAAATTATTTTTGGCGTCCCCGAAATACATTCGTCGCTAAAAATCAACATTTTTGGCGCAATTTAGGACATTTGGGGAATTGTTTTAGCGCCGAAAATTTTTTGGCGTCCTAAAATAGGTTCGGGACGTCAAAAAAGTATTTTTGGCATCCTGAAATACATTTAGGCCGCTAAAAATCAATATTTTTGGTGCAATTTGGAATATTTAGGGAATTTTTTATAGCGCCATATTGGCGTCCTGAAATAAGTTCAGAACGTCAAAAAATTATTTTTGGCATCCTGAAATACATTCAAGTCGCTAAAAATCAACTTTTTTGATGTAATTTGGGATGTTTGGCGGCGTTGGAGTTTTTGTGATTGAATTTTGGCGTCCTGAATTTATGCTCAGGACGCCAATATTCTATTTTTACACATTAATAATAATGAGACTCGGATCGACGAACGCACACTCCTCAGTCCCAATAGCTTATCCTTTTGTCATTTCCCTTTCCCGAAATCGTCACTTCACACTCTCCGCTTCCTTGCTCCCCCAAATCTGGCCCTGTCATTTCCCTTTTCGCCGGCATCTCCTCCGTCTCTGCCGCGCCGCGCCTCCGTCTCCTCCGTCTCTCACTCTCCCTTGGCTCTCTCTCACTCCGCCTCCTTCCCAAAACCCAAACCCAAGTAAGCCAGCCAAGCCCTATTTTGTTCAGGAAATAGTTGCTGAGATACTAGAGCTCCAGCGAAAAAAAGATGATCTTGAAGCTGAATTGAAAAAGGTATAACCATCAATCATCTTTCTGTGCTTTTTGTTCTTTTGGTTTTTGGTTGGACGGGGCATTGCATATCACAATTTCAGAATGAGGCAACTGTGGAAGCCACTAAAAGGTTAACATTAAGTCTGCATCTTTGAAGACCTTGGCTTAAGTTATCGTGTTATATATACAGAGATACAAGGGTGGCGTACAACACTCTTATAATATTGATTGCTACCCTTTTTGTGTCTTCTTTGCTATGGTCATGTATCTGTTTATAACAGTGGTGATTCCATGATGAGAACTTTTCTTGTAAGTATTGGAACTTTACTTATGAAAGATTTACTCAATTCGGCACACAAATATGTTTCGATTATGACATTTTAGACGATGCAGTGAATTTTCAATTGAGCTCTTTGGCTTCACTTCTCAACTAATAGGTTTATATTTCTGTTTTACGATAGAGTATGCTCCTTTACTTCAAGTAACTTAGATTCAAGGCTCTTTTCTTTCACGGCTTACTTCATCCATAACATAGGCATAGCAGAAGCGTGGACTAAAATTCGTGTTGGCATACTAAAATTAGTCTGATCTTCATTTTCTCTATAGGGTTGTTTATTTGTTAAGTTCTTGTTCTTATTTTTATGGGCCTTATATGATGTTTCTGCTAGCAACCTAAAATGATTGTGCATCTTTGTAAATTAGTATATGCTTATTGAGAAAACCTTTCATGGCCTATGTTTAAACTTGTTTAGGATTTAATACAGTTTGAAAAAGCTTACTTCAAATTAAATAGTTGAAGTGTGGCCTATGTGTAGGTTAATACTTCTTTGGCTGCTGGTCAAGCACGATTATCATATGCAAGAGAGGAGAAGGGTCAATTTGAGGAAGTAAACAATCAGATAATTGAACATTTGAAAACAAAGGCATAGATTTTTTCTTTGCCTATCTGTTGTTGGATGCTATGTGTAATCATGTTTAGCTTTGCCTTAATGTAGTATTGCTTTCACCATCAAGATGTTGGAAATATTGATTTAAAATTTTTATTTACAGGAAGATGAACTTTCAAAATCTGTTACCTCATGTAAGGTAGAAGCAAATGTTCTGAACATTTGGCTTAGATTTCTTGAAGATACTTGGGATCTCCAACGATCAAATGCGAAATTCATGAGAAGCGTGTCAAGTAAGTATTCGGACTTCTCGCATCTAAGAATGATATATCTTTCAACACAAACTTGAAAACATAATAATTCTGCCTTTATTTGCTTCTGATAATTGACAAAGTAACACTTACTCTAATTCTTAATATTTAAAGCTATGAACTGGAGAAGCACAAGGACTACTTCTTAAACTTGGCCATTCAACTTCTTACTGCTTACAAGGTATTGATCATCCTTTACTGACTCATAGGCAACAAAAACGATGTAATATGCCATATATTTATACCCTTAGTGGTTTCTCACTCTTTTGTAATACAATCTTCTCTGACATGCACAGAAAGAATTGGAGCCTTGGGTCATCCGTATTGAGTATTTCGTGGAGAACCTAAAAAATTTAAGTCATGGGTAAAATCCTTTTTGTCTTGAATCTACTTCATGCTTGGGCATGTCATATTTTGGACACATGGTTTGTTCACTGGTACAAATTTCTTATTCCAGAAATTTTGAGTGTAATTGTGTGTCCCTGGTTGGTAGCTGCTGAGAATTTTGTTATATTGTGACTAGAAGAAAACAATCTAGTTATTGATGAACTGATTAGTCACAAGTGGCTGAAATTTGTTTTACTGCTGATACGTATTATTCTGCTGTAATTTTTGAACACTTTGCTGTCACAAGTTGCATCTTAATGTATGAACTATAAAGTATTGGATTGAGTTGAATTAATTGCATGAAAGCTAAACTTGTTTACTGAATTAACTCAAAATTTTTGTGGACAAGCTAAATTTTGTGAAGTTATCCCATACTTTTTCTAATTCGTTTTTGGACTAGGCATATCTGAAGTTAATTCCATTCTGTGCATTTTCTGAATTCTGAGAAATCATCTAAGGAAATGTTTGGCTGACTTTTACTCAATACACGTGGCTTTGATCAAAGTGAGCTCTGTGCCTTTGTGCTTCTGTGTGTCTGTACAAGTGTAGCATTTATGTTGGTTTATTTCTGAAAGTGAAAAGCAATTTAAAGAGAGGTTGCATCTGAATATAGATTTTTTTCCAGTATGATCTACTTAATTATTTTGAGTATATAATGGGGAAAAATATCCCAAATTTGTTGGTTGTTATTCAATAATAATGAATGCATGTGATGGAGCTCAAAATTTATTCTCTCTCAAATCATGAGTTTGAGAGTGGGGAAAGGGTGAAAAGTGGAGTGCAAGATTATACACATAACATTTGCCAATCACTTAATCTGGTTGGCACTTGGGTTTAGTCTGTTTCGGTTATTAGATGTGTTTCAATGTCATGTCCCTCCTGTTTCCATTAAGAATTAGTAATAAATAAACATACAAAGTATGCTTTGTAGCCGCATCTTTGTTCTAGTAGTAGAGTGTTCTTGGTTTTTGTTTGGGCCATTGTGTGGTTTATCAGAGGTGCCTTATTTTTCTTGTACCAATTGTCAGGTCAATCCCCAATTCTATGCGTTTAGGTGGATTACTCTCCTCTTGACTCGAATTCAATTTTTGTTGCCTTTTCATTTGAGACACTCTTCTAAGTGATCCAAAAGGTCCACAGGTACGATAACCTTCCTATTTTATTTCTTCCTTCACCAATTGTTCTCTTGTACATTGTGTTTCATTATGTTGTGCATTGTAGAAGTATTACGATCACTGTGGAATACATTTATCTCATCCTTCAAAGTACTTGGATCGACTCACCAAGACTCACTGATTCGTGCAGAACCACAATTACCGAGACAACAAGGAATCTTCAAGACCTCACAATCTTGACAATTATGTGGATGTTGGGCTGGTACAAGATAATAGAATATCATATACACCTTCGAATCACAAAACAACGGGATTCGCATGATATGCCGGGCTTCTCGGTGAGTGTTTTCTTTCTTTTATCCGACCAGTTGGTTGCTCAATGAAATTCCTCTTAATGTTGTCTTTGAAGTTATTATCTTTCTGCAACAAGGGGGCTGTGTTTGACACATGATGCTTCTATGCCCATTGGGAAAGATATTTAAAATGTAAATATGGAAGAAAATTGAAAGCGCTGAATTTTGATTAAATTAGAAAATTCATCTATTTAGACAATTAGAATTAGGGTAACACTCAAATCAATCCACAAGTTCATGTCATTTGGAAAATGGTGAAAGATCAGGAATGAATATCACAAGCTACAAGTACTGATTAATATCAAGTCTCATTGGCTTTGTTGATAAAATATAAGTTTGTAATTTCCTATATATATATCATAAGCTTTTGCTCATTAGTGTTTATATCTGTTCCTTATCCATTTAAGGATCTTGTTAAATCATGAATTGTCCATCAAAGGAGATGGATTCCTCCTGCACTGATATTTGAATCTTGACCATGTTAATATTATTTAGAATATGGCTATAGTGACTTTTTCTGATTATGTTGCTTGTTTATTCATGACAAGTGCCTGAGTTAATTATGTTCAATTTGTAGAGATGTTAACTAGAGTTTCTCCTTCCTTTATATTTTTGATAATCTAGCTTTAAATGAGTTGAAGCAAATTGAATGGGAAAACTGATAATTGTATTCTGGGATTTATTCTTAGATTATCTTGTGTGACAAGTTCATTTGTTGATCCGAGACCTATTTCCATTTGATTCCTCATCTTTGGGACTAGAATTCAGTATTGTCTATTTTTCGTTTTTCACGAGACATCGAAATCTAGATCAGAACCCAAGGGAGCTTCCCAGCATGCAATCTCCTCAATACTACAACATGCCGGGGCAAACACCACACCACACAATTTGATTCAGGACGCCAAAAGTCTGAATTTTTGTCTACCCCCCTCGAGACGTCCCTCTAAAAAGGGACGTTAATTGCCTCTAATTTAGAACGTTAATTGGCTTTTTTGTAGTAGTGAGTTAATGATGGGGTTTAATTTTATCCTTAAAAAGTACTTTAAGGCCAAAATTCCTGCTAAAGAATTAGAGTAATATTTTAAGGGCTGCAGAGCTCAAGATATTTTAAAGTGTTGACACAACTCTGTCCATTATCTTATTGATAGAGCTTCATCCCCAGCCAAGAGTTCGCCTCTCCATTGCACTCTCAGTGGTAATTTCATGTGCATCAACTTGTAAAGCTCCACAGCATGGTGATAAGGAAGGAAGAAGGCAACAAATGAAGGAGGGAGGCGATGCGACTCTCTTTCTAGGAAAGGTATTTTTATCTTTTTTATTTAATTTTAAAACCCCTAACTTCTTTTTAAAATTCCCCTTTTCCTTAATATAAAAATAGTTTGTAAAATTTAATATTCATTTATTTATTTTGTGTATGTTTCAAAAATATGACATTAATATGTTTATGTAATTGTAAAGATATATTAAAAAAGGTTGGTATTGGTTTAAAAGATGAAACAAAGATGTATGTCATTCCAATGAAATTTCAGAGAAAGTTTAACTTATATTATAATCATATGATTTTAATTATAATCATCAATCCTAATTTGATTCTTCATGAGAGCGTTAATTTGAAAAGTAATATATCATAAATAATAAAAATTATTAAAAAAAATTCTTTGCTTCACAAGCATTAGTAAATATTTTTCATCGGACAATACTTACATCAAGTTTTTCAAATCCATTATGTCAAGTTCTCAAATCATAGATAGTCATGTGTATATGGATATAAAAAAATTTGACCTAAATATTTTCGTTTGCTATCAAGGTTTCTTAACTAAAACCCAAGACTTAAACCATGAGGCCTAGCACAGTTGGCACTTAGTTAGATTTCTTAAGCATTTAGTTAGGGGTTTGATCCCTGGCAGTGTGTATGGAGAGGGTCTCATAGCCAACACTAATTGAAACCCTTTTAAAAAGTCTATGGTACGTGGGGATTAGTTATCATTAATGACGGTCGATACCTTAGGCCTACCAAAAAAAAAGGGCTAGACTTATGAGAAATCAATCCACCAATAATGTTGAATGAACTCCATAATTTAAAAAAATTAGTAAACACTAATATATTTTTAACTTCAAATTTCTGTATATAATATTTTAAAATCAAATCAAATGTTAAATCAAAAGAACTCGTATGTCTCTATTTTTATGGTTCAATCAATAAGACTAGCGGTTGAACTAATAACTTAATAATTTAAAAGATTAAAAAAAAAAAGTAATTATGTGCGTTATACACACACATATAAGATATAAGAGACCATTTGGTCAATCTCATTACACTATGCAGGCAGTGCAATGTGATGCAAAGGTAATATAGTGCAAAGGTAATTATAGATCTAGTGTTAGGTTTGATTTTTAAACAATGTGCAGTGAGTTATTTTCTTAATAATCATTTAAAATTAAAATATCACACAAAGTCTATTTTTCCCTTAATATAATCTATTTTCCCTTAAGAGTCATCGCAATACCTCATCATAATCGTCACGCTACCTTGCCGAGGATCATCTAATGGTGATGGTTGTGATGGTGGAGGTGACAGTGGTGTGGTGGCGGCAGGTGATGACGGTAAGAGTGGTGTGGTGGTGGCAGGTGGTGACAACGACGGTGTAAGAGGAGGTAGTGGCGGTGGCGACGACGAGAGCCTAGAGGGGGAGGAGGTACTGGTGGCAACTATTGGGATCCGTACACGCAGCGGAATTAAAAACTTTTACGAATCCCATCCGAGGATCGCTCAACCACGTTTAGATCAAGGTTCGTTAAAGAAATCATACCTATGCGAAATTCTGAGCGTCTCGTTCAGATTTTCTCACGTGGGCTACCTACTCGATCAACAGGAGCAGACTCTGCGAATCTTGTTCCTCTACCGGTATCCACACAAACAGCCTTCGAACACGGGTGGTAGCATGCTAGCGCCTTCGAACTATGCGTCTCTCTATTTTCTCTCTAGGGTTTCTCGCTACTTTTCTAATACGACTGACTTAATGTCCCGTAGGTTTCTCTAAACCTTATATGTGTATTATATTCAAAATTAATCCTTATTAATTTTGAAATTTGAATTTGGATTAAAATAATATATTAATTAAATCTATCTTATAGATCTAATCTAATATATTTATTTAATCTGAATTAAAGTGTTCGATTTAATTTATCCCTATAAATTAAATCCAAGATATGATATCTTTCTATTTGATTAAATTTGAGATACTATATCCCAATTCTAATTAAATCGGATATATGATATCTTTATTCGAAAATTAATATGAGATGCAATATCTCTATTTGTTTTAGATATTTAATTTATCAAATAAATTAAATACAAAACAAATACTATATATAATAACATTATAATCTCTATTAAATAATATTATTATATTATTTTTGAATTAATATATACACACACACACACACATACACATACATATATATATACACATACATATATATACACATACATATATATATATATATATATATATCCATCCTAGATTAAATAAGGTATTCATTAAATCTTAGACATATCTAAGATTCAATGAATCTGGACACTTTTGCTCGTGTTGGGCTATTCTTGTGTGCGACCCTGTAGGCCCACGTGAGATTGGCAGTGGGTCCATACTGTACCAGCCCACATGTCGCAACCGGCCTCTAGCAAGACATTGCAACTACCCAATTCATATGGGGATCGATGATACGATACAACCTATCATACAACCATGTCACGTCCCTTTTGTCACGCGATAATTTGGTCAAGGATGAGGCATGGATAATGTCAACTTCCTGTTCTTGACCATTACTTTCTCGATTCTTAAGTAGTCTGATAATTGAAATGGAAACTCCTTTCCATCGTAGTATGGCCATACATTTCTCAGACTTTCTCATCGAGGGGCCCAGTATTATCTCTCTACAAATGTGAGGGACAAATTCCATCTTGACCATTCACATTCCTCTGCATGAAAACCACTGATCTCGATCCAAGCCTTTATCATCACCCGATCAAAGGTGACTTTTGACTAGGTCAAAGATCAGCGACTTATGATTTAGGAATCCATGATGATCTCAGGTCAAAGGGCGTTGTGACGCGGTTATACATGAAAAAAGCTTATGACTTAATCCATGCAGCTTTCTCATAGTGGGTCAGTCCAGCACCTTGTACTCTTACAAGTGCCTATGACTTAGACTCGTATCTCCATACTCATCAAAGTCATACTGGTCTTATTTCATCTTCGCTCCCGCGTAGATGACCGACCAGGGACATTTAGGATAATCTATAAGATATATCTAGGGATACAGTTATCACTATAAACATGCAAATGAAATGATAACTAAATGGAGATAACTTGCCCCTAGGGCATAATTTCCAACAGACTCCCACTTGCTCTAGGTGCAATCATTAATTACTCTAATTCCCATTGCCCTAACATGACGCTCATGTTTTACTTGTGCAAGCGGCTTAGTAAGAGGATCAGCATCATCGTCTTCTCCTGATACTTTGCATTATTTATATCATCTCTATCATTGATTTCTCTGATAAGATGAAATTGCCTAAGTACATGCTTGGTCCTTTGATGTGACCTAGGCTTGTTGGTTTGCGTAATAGCACCACTATTGTCACAAAACAAGTGTATTGGATTTGAGATGGTAGGAACCACCTCAAGTTCATTGATGAACTTTCTAATCCAAAAGGCCTCCTTAGTTGCATCTGATACTGCTATATACTCAGCTTCTATTGCAAAATCAGCTACAGTGCTCTGCTTAGAGCACTTCTAGCTTACTACACCACCATTCAACAGGAATACATATCCTGATTGCGATCTTAGATTATCTTGGTCAGTTTGGAAACTGGCGTCTGTGTAACCAATCACACAGAGCTCATCATCCAAACCACCATAAACTAAGAATAAATCCTTAGTTCTTCTTAAGTACTTTAGGATATTCTTGACAGCAGTCCAGTGACCCTCACCGGGATCTTGTTGATATCTGCTGGTCATGCTTAAGACAAATGACACATCTGGTCAAGTACATAACATGGTATACATGATAGATCCAATGGCGGAGGCATATGGAATCTTACTCATGCGGTCTCTTTGATCTTGTGTACGAGGACACAGATCCTTACTGAGATGAATGCCATGAGACATGGGCATGTTACCCCTTTTAGAATCCTACATACTGAATCTATGCAGTATCTTGTCTATATATGTGCTCTGACTTAGGCCTATCAGCCTCTTAGATCTATCTTTATAAATCTTAATCCCAAGGATGCAAGTGGCTTCGCCTAAATCTTTCATTGAGAAAGACTTTCCTAACCAAGACTTGACACTCTGTAAGGTAGGAATGTCATTCCCAATGAGTAGGATGTCATCAACATAAAGCACTAGAAATACAACTGTGCTCCCACTAACCTTCTTGTAAACACAAGGTTCATCGATGTTTTGAATGAATCTAAACTCTTTGACTACTTCATCAAAACGACGATTCCAGCTCCGAGATGCTTGCTTCAATCCATAAATGGACCTTTGAAGCTTGCAAGCTTTACCAGAGTCCTCTGGACGCACAAAACCCTCACGTTGTGTCATGTACACATCCTCAAGGAGCTTTCCGTTAAGGAAGGCTGTTTTGACGTCCATCTACCATATTTCATAGTCATAATATGATGCAATGGCAAGAAGGATTCTGATTGATTTGGCCATGGCAACTGGGGAAAAGGTTTCATCATAGTCCACACCATGAGTTTGAGTGAATCCTTTTGCAACCAATCGTGCCTTAAAGATATTTACTTTGCCATCCATGTCAGTTTTCTCCTTAAAAACCCACTTGCACCCAACGGTTTTTACACCTTCAAGTAGATCGACTAAGGTCCATACCTTATTGTCGTACATGGATTGCATTTCTAACTTCATGGCATTAAGCCATCTTTCGGAGTTCGGTCCCACCACGGCCTCTCGATAGGTAGTTGGCTCATTCTGCTCAATGAGCAAAACATCACGACTTCAGTAATCAGAAATCCATATCTCTGAGGCTGTAGCCGTATTCTATCGGACCTTCGTGGGCCTTGTGTTACTATAGTAGGCTCATCAACTTGTTGTGAGTCTTCTCCGTTTTCCATCTGTGGTTCTATGTTGTCTTGTGACTCTCGAACTTCTTCGAGGTACACCTTACTTCCACTGGCTCTTGTAGAGATGAACTCTTTCTCCAGAAAGATACCATTCCAGATAACAAATACTTTGTGATCGGTAGGATTGTAGACATAGTATCCTTTAGTTTCCTTAGGATACTCCACAAAAAGGCATTTTGAGGATCTGGATGATAATTTATCATAGGCTTGTTGTTTAACGTAAACCTCACATCCCCAAATTTTAAGAAATGACAAACTGAGTTTTTTCCCAGTCCATATCTCATATGGTGTCTTTTCAACTGCCTTTGACAGAACACGATTTAGTGTGAACACAGTTGTTTCTAGGGCATGGCCCCAAAAGGAAGGTGGAAGATCTGTTCGACTCATAATAGATCGAACCATATATAATAGAGTTCGATTCCTCCGTTCAGAAACACCAATCCATTGAGGTGTTCCTGGAGGAGTAAGTTGTGAAATGATCCCACAACTCCTAAGATGGTCAATGAACTCTTGGCTCAAATATTCACCACCTCGATCAGATCGAAGTGCCTTGATTATTTTGCCAAGGTGGTTTTGCGCTTCATTTTGAAACATTTTTTAACATTTCAAAAGTTTCAAACTTTATGTTTCATCAAACATATATACACATACCTACTGAAATTGTCTATAAATGTAATGAAGTACAAATGACCTCCCCTGGCAGACATATTCATTAGTCCACAGACATCAGTATGTATGAGGCCCAATAAATCAGTAGCCCTTTCACTACGCCTAGTAAAAGGTGTCTTTGTCATCTTTCCCAATAAACAAGATTCACATGTATCAAATGATTCAAAATCAAATGAGTTAAGAAAATCCATCTTTATGGAGTTTCGAAATGCGTTTCTCATTTATATGGCCTAGACGACAGTGCCACAAATAGGTCGGATTCAAATCATTTGACTTGATCCTTTTGGTAGTTTATGTCACAGATATGTCCATTCAATTTTCTACTGTCCTTGAGATCCTACACATTTATACAAATGTGAGAACCACATGTAGTATCTAATACCCATGTAGAGGAAGTAGAAAAGTGAATATCTATGACATAGATACTTGAAGCGATAGCCCCGCTATCCTTCTTGTCCTTTTCCAGATCTTCGAGGTAGGGTTTGCAATTCCTCTTGAATTGACCAAGTTCATTGTAGAAGAAGCAAACCCCATCCTTCGGAGGTTTTGCCTTTTTGGCTTCAGGCTTAGATTTGGGCCTGTTTTACTCATTGGTCTTACCAGCTAAGTCATTACCCTTTCTTTTGCCCTTGCCTTTTGTTGGAACATTTCCTTGGGATGATCAATCATCGCAGAGACCTCCATATGTTCCAGATCTCCATCGATGTCTTGAATCATAATGGCAGGCATCAGGCATCCTGTATCCATAGAGTCATCCTGATGCTTCATATAAGCATCAGTCTAACCTCTTGGATCATTAGCTCCAGGCTCATAAGGAATGGGTTGATTGATGAGATACTCCTTTCTTTCGTGTTTAGGATCAACGCTTAAGTTCCCAAACATGTCAAGAAAGTTTGTCTCATCGAGTTCATTCTTCTTAAGGACTGATCGCATTGATGGTGTTGCAGTATTACTAGACTACATGATTCTACTATTAAAAGATATGCAAAGTTTAACTAGTAACCTCCCACTGAATTAATAACCCTCATTATAATTAGTGGGCTAAGATCCATATTTGGCTTAAATTTAAGTCCGCTTTGGCAGGACGCTTAAAATCAAGTTATTTAGGTAGGCAACCTCTTTGTCAATTACATCACATGTAACTCTTAGATCTTTATGGGATTCGGTCATCATATGACCTAGCATGTTTAATCTCATCTAATGCCTTGAGATCCAAAATCGTTTTGATTATCTCAATTAAGTCAAGACAATAATGAATGCTGAGTATCACCATTACTCACTCTTGTCTCACCAAGATAAGTCAAATGCATCCACTTTGGTGGAACATACAAATGGGTGATCTAGGTTTTGACAAGTATTCATTTATTGATGGCATTATGACTTAAGATTTTATTTAGAGAGTATTATTTAATATAATCTAATTAATCCCATTAATTCTACTTATATGAATGCAATCACTATTGTATCCATTGTTGTCAAACTCGCGAGTTGACACTCTGAGTTTACCGTTTTTACGCTACTAGCTTACAAAAACGAGTTGAGTCAGTGGTAAACTCGTGCTAGTTGTAAACTCGATTAAACTCACGAGTTTATACACCGAGTTTACCGTTTTTACATTTCTAGCTTACAAAACCGTGTTCACTCACTCTTAAACTCGTGTTAACTTTTTTGATTTGATCATGCTCAACGGCTTTATATAGAAATTTCTTTATTAAATATGATAAATGATGAATGTTGATGGATTTAATTTCAATTATTTGGATTTAAAATATATTTAAATCAAATTGTTGTCATTTTTATACTTTAATTATTTAATTATACACTAGTAATACTATTTAATAATAAAAATAAACTCTTACTAGTTTACTATTCGAGTTCACGATACGAGTTCACGTCACTATCACGAGTTTGCTTAAACTCGTGAGTTTGACAACCTTGATTGTATCTCATATAAATTCTAAATTAATCTGAAGTGATCTAATCAAATCATAATTAAAACTCTAAATTAATTATGAGTGATCTAATCAAATCATAATTAAAACTCTAAATTAATTATGAGTGATCTAATCAAATCATAATTAAAACTCTAAATTAATCATGCAGTGATCAAATCAAATTATAATTAAAATTCTAAATTAATCATGCATGATCAAATCAAAACATAATTAAAATTCTAAATTAATCATGCAGTGATGAAATTAAAACATAATTAAAAATGTGACACAACATGGCTCATACCTTAACCTAAAATCCTCTCAAGCCAATGAGAGGACTTCTCTAAATAAGAAAAGAGAAATACATCATAAGAAACCTCGTTTCAACATATGAGGGGAGTGGGATGAGAAGAGAATGTATATCAAGAATATTTATAGAGGCATGGCTCGCAGGCCATATTTAAATATTACAACAATTGTAAATTCTAGAGCCATGTTGTTCATCATACCCAAACAACATTTGAAAGGTAAATCACAACATATATTAATTCATATATTATGAAAGAAAATATCATGATTTAAATTCTCTAATTTATATTATATTATATATATAATATAATATCATAATTTAAATTCTCTAATTTATATTATATAATATACTATATATAATATAATATCATGATTTAAATTCTCTAATTTATATTATATTATATAATATGTATAATATAATATCATCATTTAAATTCTCTAATTTATATTATAATATATATATATATATATATAATAAATATCATGATTTAAATTCTCGCGCTACGAATATCATGCGATCTGAACTCTTCAGAACTTGACGAATCTGAACGTGCGTTTTGAACGAGCGAACGTCACGGATCTAAACATGACTGTCGGCCATTTTCAGAATGTCCGATCTGAACTCTTCAGAACCACATGAAACGGCCGCGAGACCCAACTAGCTATCCTTAGAAACCCTAACGCGAGTTTTTGATTTAAACAAATAACAGGATTCGGTTTTAGCATATATATCACATATATAAACACACATATAAACCTAATTTAAATGCTCAGTTGATCTAGCTCTGATGCCACTGTTGGGATCCGTACACGCAGCGGAATAAAAAACTTTTACGAATCCCATCCGAGGAATCAACCGCGTTTAGATCAAGGTTCGTTAAAGAAATCATACCTATGCGAAATTCTGAGCGTCTCGTTCAGATTTTCTCACGTGGGCTACCTACTCGATCAACAGGAGCAGACTCTGCGAATCTCATCCCTCTACCGATATCCACACAAACAGCCTTCAAACACGGGTGGTAGCGTGCTAGCGCCTTCGAACTGTGCGTCTCTCTATTTTCTCTCTAGGGTTTCTCGAGGCTTTTCTAGTACGACTGACCTAATGTCCCGTAGGTTTTTCTAAACCTTATATGTGTATTATATTCAAAATTAATCCTTATTAATTTTGAAATTTGAATTTGGATTAAAATAATATATTAATTAAATCTATCTTATAGATCTAATCTAATATATTTATTTAATCCAAATTAAAAAAACGTTCGATTTAATTTATCCCTATAAATTAAATCCGAGATATGATATCTTTCTATTTGATTAAATTTGAGATATTATATCCCAATTCTAATTAAATCGATATATGATATCTTTATTCGAAAATTAATATGAGATACAATATCTCTATTTGTTTTAGATATTTAATTTATCAAATAAATTAAATACAAAACAAATACTATATATATAATAATATTATAATCTCTATTAAATAATATTATTATATTATTTTCGAATTAATATATATACATATATATATATATATATATATATATATCCATCCTAGATTAAATAAGGTATTCATTAAATCTTAGACATATCTAAGATTCAATGAATCTGGACACTTTTGCTCGTGTTGGGCTATTCTTGTGTGCGACCCTGTAGGCCCACGTGAGATTGGCAATGGGCCCATACCGTACTGTACCCCACAAGTCGCAACCGCCTCTAGCAAGACATTGCGACTACCCAATTCATATGGGGATCGATGATACGATACAACCTATCGTACAACCATGTCACGTCCCTTTTGTCACGTGATAATTTGGTCAAGGATGAGACATGGATAATGTCAACTTCCTGTTCTTGACCATTACTTTCTCGATTCTTGAGTAGTCTGATAATTGAAATGGAAACTCCTTTTCATCATAGTATGGCCATACATTTCTCAGGCTTTCTCATCGAGGGGCCCAGTATTATCTCTCTACAAATGTGAGGGACAAATTCCATCTTGACCATTCACATTCCTCTGCATGAAAACCACTGATCTCGATCCAAGCCTTTATCATCACCCGATCAAAGGTGACTTTTGACTAGGTCAAAGATCAGCGACTTATGATTTAGGAATCCATGATTATCTCAGGTCAAAGGGCGTTGTGACGCGGTTATACATGAGAAAAGCTTATGACTTAATCCATGCAGCTTTCTCATAGTGGGTCAATCCAGCACCTTGTACTCTTACAAGTGCCTATGACTTAGACTCGTATCTCCATACTCATCAAAGTCATACTGGTCTTATTTCATCTTCGGTCCCACGTAGATGACCGACCAGGGGCATTTAGGATAATCTATAAGATATATCCAGGGATACAGTTATCACTATAAACATGCAAATGAAATGATAACTAAATGGAGATGACTTGCCCTTAGGGCATAATTTCCAACAGACGGCTAGTGATGACAACAGCAATAATAGAGGAGGAGATAGTGGTGGCGACGACAACGATGGAGGAAATAGTGGTGGCGATGGTAGGTGGTGATAACGACAACGGTGAAAGAGGAGGTAGTGGCAGTGGCGGCTGCAGTCTTGGTAGCGACAACAAGGATGGAAGTGGCGGTAACGATTGAGGTGGCGGTGGTGGCAGTGGAGGAAGAGGAGGCAGTAGTGGTGATTGAGGGTGGTGACAGTAGAGCCGGGAAATCGGGCTGGCCCTTTTAAGCCCTAGCCTTTCAAGGGTCGGGCTTGAAAATTAGAAAAGTTTAATGAAATAAGCCCTGCAGGGCCGGCTCTGTAAGGCCTCAGGCTTAAAAGGGTCGGCCTTACAGGCCCTAAAAATTTATTATTATTATTTGTTAGATGCATGGATTCACATATGATGGTAATTTACTAATATATATATATATATATATATTGTATTTGTTATAGAGTTATTTATCTATTTAAGTACAAATACATAATAACTACACTCTAATTTTATGATTTGGTTTATTATTTGTTGAAGATAAAGATTTTGGATGTGTTCATGATGCAGGAGAAGAAATTCATGATATTCTTACTCATGAACAAGAGCCTACTCAAAGCGAAGCATAATCAAATGTCGTTGAAATTGATGATAGTGGCGAAGATGACGAGAATAATAGTCATCGTACTAATGTTGCTTAGTGGTATGCTTCTTATATTTTATGTGAGTTATTTGTGAACATAGCTTGCTTTTGATTATGAATTAGTGACTATGCTTATTTGTTAGATGATTCGTGTTGTTTTGATATTAATGATGACAACATTTATTTGATAAATTAGAACTTTAATTATTGAAATTACTAATTATATTTCTTTGAAAAAAACAAAGGAAAAAATGGTAAAATTTGAAATACTCCCTCTGGTCCTAATTATAGGAACACTTTTTGGAGTTGGATTTGGTCCTAATTATAAGAGCAAGTTTTAACTTTTGTCAATTTTTTCCTATAATACCCCTATTTATACTTTGTCAATAATAATTAAAGAAAATAATAATTTAATAATACACTTGTATATTTTATAAAATAAATAATGTTTGCAACTCATTAATGTTATATACACCTCAATTATATTTTTTTTAATTAAAAAACATGATTTCTTATTACGTATATCTGTGTTTGCGTAGTAAATAGTAATATAACATGATTTCTTATTACGTAATATAATGATGATGAAGTTTGAAAGATTTGTTTTTAAAAATGTATCACAATTTAATGGAAAGATGATGAATTAACCAAAAAAAAAAATTATCTATATAATATATATATATATATATATATACAATTTGAAATTTTTTAGTATTAAATTTCAAAAACAAAAAATTATATATATCGACAGAAAATAGAACGCTTTTTCAGAGGGGTATTTTTGGAAAATAATTATAATTAACTAATTTAACTTCTCTCCTTAATCTCTCCAAATTCTGGTAAATAGCTCTTATAATTAGGACCGGAGGGAGTAGTAACTTCCGGGCCCTGGAGGGCCAGCCCTGACCTTAGTGCTCTCAGTCCGGGCTTTGAAAAACAAATTTCCGTCTAAAAACCACATATTTTTTTGAGACCCACGGAATTCTGTGGGTAATTTCCGTGTGAAATTTTTACCCGCGGAATTCCGTGTGTAATTTCCCACGGAATTTTTTCCGTGGGTAATTCCATGGCAAATGCGATGTTTTTTTGTAGTATTAGGCCCTGGCCCTTCACGGGCCGAGCCAACCCTAATTCCCAGCTCTAGGCGATGGCGACAACGGCGAAGGAGAGGTAATGATGCAATGGCAGCTACCATGGTGGCAGCGATGGAGGTGGCGACAGCGGCGGCTTTTGAAAAGGTGGTGGTGGTGGTTGCGGTTGTGGTGTGTGAAATGAGACAAGTAAAATAAAGATAAATGAGATTAAAAGGTAAATTAAACTTTTTAAATTATGCAATGAGGTGGTAATAAGTATTCATAGGGGGGTATGAATGGGGATTACCAATTTTTTTATAATCATCATTAACATGGTAAACCCTATTACTATGCTAAAGAGAAATCAAAAACTCTTATTTTAGTAGTGTAATCAGAATTACCATTGCGGACAAGCAATGAGGTTGAATTAAACGGGATCTAAATTGATTATAAATCTACTTATCATCATAATAACACCATTGATATATGAAGTTTTACTTCAAAAACATTATATCACTACAAATGGAACATAGGTTCAATTTTTTTATAGGACTTTTAATTTTTTTCCCATAAGTTTTTCCATAGGCACAAAATCAGCCCAAGTTTTTTTAAACATTGTTCCAATTCTCGGTCAGTTTCCAAATTTAAACTTAATGACAACTCAACTCCAATCCAATCAGACTCAACAATGAAAATGATTTTCTAGTCCTAACAAAAATCCCAATATGATTGATAAGTATACATGTCTAGCTAATGTCAAATGATTTGATATATAGACATAAATAGAATGTGCCATTGACTAATAATTTTTAAAACCATAATTACAATGCAATAATGATGTGGTTGTGCTGTGCATTACAACTAAAATTGTCTTATTAGCTTAATTGTTGATTAATGGATTAAATTTACACCGAAATTTTAAAATAAAATATAAAGCCATAGCCTTGACATTGACCTTAATAAGGAGGCAAATCTTTGTGGACAGACATTTGCTAACTCAAAAGAGTCAAATCTTCGTCGTAAGCAATTAATTGATCTGTTTATTTGAAGTTAGAGACAAGTGGCATGGATGTAGACAAAATTGTTCATATATATATATATATATTCAAGTCATAATCCGATGTTGCAACTAACTGGCAATATTTGAATTATGCGTACCGTCCAAAGATGTGGGAGTGAAGATGCTTCATTTAAAGTTGATAAAAAAGGGAAACATTAGTTATTAAATCTTTATAGTTTATATATTTTAATTTTGAATTAGATCCATATAATTTGTTTGTTTAAAATTTACCCATATAATTTGATGAATATTATATAACTTCATCCTTAACTGTAAAAACCATTCATTCTAATTTACAGAAATTTGTTTGTTTCATTTAACATTTATACTTTTTTTCTAAGGGTATAATTAAATAAAATAAATTATAAGAACTGGATTTAAAATTGAGATGAACTTTGAGAACTTGTGGATTAATTTTTGTAAAAAAAAAAAAAAAAAAAAAAAAAAAAAAAAAAAAAAAGAAGAAGAAGAATTTGTTGTTTCTCTTGAATAAAAACACAGGATGGACTAAATAAGGGTTTGACTTCATTTGATAAATAAAAAGTTTTTATGTAATTAATATTTGAATGCTTATGAAATAGTCTGGAGGCTTTATATTCTAAAGGAAACCATAGACATAAATAATGTTCTTAATTGAGTCAGTGAACCGTCCAAATAATTCGGTCAATAACAAACTGAAACAGAGAAAAAAAATATTAAAAAAGAAAAAAGAAACCGTCCCAATAGAATACCATAGACTTCCCAGATTCATGTCACGTGCAACAGATTTTTTCGGATTTGTTTTTTCTGAGATCGCTCATCCTTTTAAATGAGATCCTAGGGTCTGTTGGTATAAGAAGATGGCTTGAGGGAAAATGAGCTGTTAAAATGGGTAACAATTGGTAAAGAATTATAAAATACCTATTTTACCATAAAAATAATTAATTCAAAATGAAAAGAAAAAATACGTTTATGGTTTTGTTTTTTGGTGTATCCAACGCCCTATAATATTTTATGGTTCACCCATTATCTGAAATAATTTTCTAATTACATTCAACACCCTATTGAAAAATACACTTTAAGACACTGGATATACGTTCATTTAATAGACTTTTTGAAGAATTAATGATGGGATTTAATTTTATCCTAAAAAAGTACTTTAAGGGAAAAAATTTCGGCTAAGGAATTAGAATAATAATTTAAGGGCAAATTTGCAGCACAAAATATTTTAAAGTGTTGACAAAGCTTCATCGCCAGCCAAAAGTTTGCCTTTCCATTGCACTCTCAGTGGTAATTTCATGTGCATCAACTTGTAAAGTTCCACAGCATGGTGATGAGGAAGGAAGAAGGCAACAGATGAAGGAGGAAGGTAGTGCGACTTTCTTTCTTGGAAAGGTATTCTTATCTTTTTTATTTTTTTTTATTTAATTAAAGATGAAAAATAATTTTTACTCCCTCCGGTCTTAATTATAAGACCTAGTTGACTTTTTTTGGAGAGATTAAGGAAGCTAATTAGATTACTTTAGAGTATTTTTATTTTTTTTCTTCAAACTAATTAATTTGACAAATAAACTAATATATAATCTAAAGATACACTACAAATAAAATAATTGAGTAACTTCTTTAGCTTCCTTAATTTCTCTAAAAAAAAGTCTAACTTAATTTCACTATTTTTAATATTACGCCAAACAACTTCATTGTGATCACTATTATATTCCCATTTATTCCACAAATCAAACACGGTATTAGTGTATTGATAATTGAATACAAAATTACATTGTGAAAATAGAATGAGCTACTATGAATTTCATATTTCATATTAATGATTATAATAATAATACTAAAATTTTATAATAATTTTTTATGAAGAAAATTCAAAATAAATTAAAATACTACATATTAAATATTAAGTATTAAATAAAAATATATTAGAACAAGTATTTGAATTCAACTGCATGCATGTTCAACTCAAAATTCTTCTCATATATTTATTTCGTACACTGTACATACGATTTTTTGACCAGGTAAACTATACATACGATTGAACTATGTGGATGAAGAATTTTACAGTCAAAGAAATGTTGAGTACTTATTAGAGGTGTTAATTAAATTCTGTAATATATATTCCTGCATTGGCACTTGAAGGGCTGGGCCAAGAAAAGGCCTATTATAAAAGGGCTAAATTATGTCAAGTCAAGGCCTTTCTTAAGGGGCCAGGATTGAACATGTTATTTAAATCATTGGGGTAATAATTTTGTGGCCGAATTCCCTTAATTTTGGGGCCAGGATTTTCGACATGTTGGGTAAAAGGAAGAGGATTCTCTCCTCATATTTTTTTTCTCATTTTTCCTCATCAGCTTATCTGGGTCGTTGATTGGGAAGATGAGAAAAAAGTTAAAATAATATTGTAATTGATTGGATGATATGATTTAAAGATGAGGGATAATAATAAAAGGATTATGAGAGAAACCCAATCCTAGATAAAATCTTTCAAGTTCTGAAACTTTTGCAGTGAATTCTCGTAAACATTTATGCAAATAACTTTTTTATTACTCGTATTACTTTTGTTCATGGCTTGTTTGCATGTTTTCTTTTTGGCCAATATTGTTTGCATGTATTTTAAAACTTTAGAGGCTTATATGCATATAATTCAAAATTTGAAGAGGTTATATACAGACAAAAATGTAATTTAAGGGAATATATATTTGATGATTAAGATTTATACCTATAGAGTTGAAAGTTTAAGTAGGTTTGTTGTTAAGTTTTAAAATGTAAGGAGATTATTTGTACGTCCTTCAAAATTCAGGGAAATATTGCGTAATTTAAATTAATTTTCGAAACATTTGATCCTATTCCATTTTATTCAAATATTGGATGTGACTTGGGAGTCATGATAAGTTTAGCTAAGTTACCTCTTTTTTTGCAACATTATAAAAACACACACACATTCTTCCATTTTTACTTTAGAACACCTCTCAAAACATATGCCATGCAGGTTTTTTCTATTTATTAAACTTTTTTTTTTTTTTAAAGTACTATTACCATACTGTTGAGCTTTACCAGACAGAATCTATGATTTTGAATAATTCTTCACACATTCAATTATGATCCTAGTTGCTGTGATGACAGGACATGTATAAGTTGTTCGAAATTAATTTGGTAATATTAACCATAAATTTAGAATATAATAAGATTGCCTATTTCCAACACGTTACTGTCATATTTGAACCAAAAATTTATATATTCGTACAGTAATCTAACTATTTAATTAAAGGGTTTAGTGAGCAAGTCATATTAATAACAATATGTGAACAGTACAAACCATTCTTCAATCTATGTCCATATAATGCAAAGAATCCAATTATGATATACTGTCATAAATGTAGAAGCTAGTTGAAAGGTTTATTTTGGTCTTAAAAGTTAAAGTATGAATCTACATGTTTCCCAAATTTATAATTTGACCCCAAATTTTCCCAATTGATTATATATATTAAAGAGAGTTATTTCAAGTAAACAACAGACATTTGTTAGAAATAAATTAATTTAGTCATCTAGTACGTCTACAACCAGAGTGAGTAAAAAAACAGAAAGTACAAACAACTTATATTGTTTATAACAGCAAAAATATAAAATAGTAATGAAACTAGCTAAGCATAACAATAAGAACAAATCTCCTGCAGTATACTCAGAAACTTCTCTTGTTTGCCAATTACCATACAAGTTTCTCTGTCCAATTTCCAACGCTAGGTCCGTTTGGTCCGGGGAAAATGAGAGGAGGGAAAGGGAAAAAATTGGATCCCCCCCCCCCCCAAAAAAAACTGGCCATTTGGTTCACAGAAAGCCTGGACCCACCAATTTTCAACCATATGATTCAAACTAGGTTATTTGTGGGAACCGATTTACAAGTTGGAAGGAGAAATGCTTAAAGACACAAAAGCCCTTTATGTGACCTTGAATGTGATTTAAAATGGTGAGTGAGTCTCATACTTATTTAAATATTTTTTCTCCAGGGAAAAATGGTTTTTTGATTCATTTTCCCACTTTATTTTCTTCAAATCAAATAATTTTTTTTCTATCAACCCATTTTTTTCCCAATGTAAATAAAAAACTTAGGTCCTATTTTGATCCATGAAAATCGGGGAATGAAAAAGGAAAATTCAAATTTTTAGCTGGCGACCAGCCGTTTGAATTGAATTTTCCATATAAAAATATTTTTGTGTACGTGGGCGCCATTTTCTCACGTTTAAATGAAAATGGGTTCCCATAAAAAATGGTGGGAAGCCATTTTCCAGCGCTTGTGATCGAAAGTCGATTTTGCCCCTAATGACACAACTAGCAGGGGCGGAGCCAGGATGTAAAAATAGGGGGGGCGAAAATTACATAATAGAACCCTGAGGAGTTAGCATTTGAAATTAGGGGGCGAAAATTACAAAATTGGACCCAAAATTTTATGAAAGTATGCTCTAGCCTCATAAATATTTCAATATTTTCAGTTTAGTCCCTCTATGAGTCTTTTTAACAAGGACTAAATTGAAAAGATTAAAATTTTATGAGACAACATCATAATTTTCTAAACTTTTGGGTAAATTTCTGTAATATAGGGGGCACCCCTAGCCCCCCTCCTGATTCCGCCGTCGTCGACTAGCTATAGAAAAGGGTGAGCATGTGACCTTGGAAAACAGAGAGTTGTGGAGAACAGAGAGGACGAGTGGAATTTCAACTACATGCATCTGCACAACAAGTTCGTTGGTACTTCTCCATCTTTATTCTATTTGTTTACTTTCAGCGTCCTTGGATTTTGTGTTCTGTGTTTGACAGGTGCAAATCATATGAACACAGAACACTTGAGTATGGATATACGGTATACCACAAGTTTGCAGTGTTGGTGCAAATAATTAACATTTTTTAATACTATCAAAGTTCTTGTTTGATTTTATTTATTTTAAGTAATTTTATATTATAAATATATATTTGAGAAGAGTTTTAAGTCGTGGAGAGAAAAT
The DNA here is from genome assembly GCA_019022615.1 of Acacia melanoxylon. Classification (NCBI taxonomy): domain Eukaryota; kingdom Viridiplantae; phylum Streptophyta; class Magnoliopsida; order Fabales; family Fabaceae; genus Acacia; species Acacia melanoxylon. The sequence goes on along the minus strand of JAFJYJ010000020.1, from coordinate 7,352,712 downwards.
GCTTAGCATTCCCAAATTGACACTTTTTGGACTTTTTTTGAAGTTCCAATATTGAACTTATATCCTAATTAATAGAATTTTATATTACCATTATAATTAATAGATCAATTAGCGACCTTTGTATTAACGACTTCAACGAAAACGCAGAGTTTACTCTTTCCGCCTTATTATTATCACAAGTCACAGATCGTACACACTACACAGTCACAACAATAGTTGCATTCATTGACAGCTCAAGACCAAACTCCAAGCTTGTAGAATTCATTCTTAATTAATAAAAGATCTCCAACACACACATATATACTCACTCCTCTCGGTCCTAATTATAAGACAACATTTAAGAGTTAGTTTTGGTCCTAATTATAAGACATTTTAATTTTTGTCAATTTCTTCCTAAATTACCCATATTTTATTCTCTCAAGTGTATTTGGTTTTTGGTGAGTATATGTATGTTGATGCGTAGAGACCCTTACAGTAAGTAAAATTTTTAAATTGTTGGATTTAAATTTATTTATCAATCATCTGATATTAATTTTTCAATACATACATATATATATGGGGTTTAAACTTCTCATGTTGCATGAGAAGAAAAATATTCCTACACACACATGAAATGGTGAGACCCCACATATATATATATAATGCTAATTATATATATATATATATATATATATGTGGGTCCTACCATTTCGTGTGTGTGTGTGCATGAGAATACACTTCTCCTACAACATGAGAAGTGTTTTTCCCTCTATATATATATATATATGGACACACATTTACACACACACAGACAAGGTTGTCAAACTCATGAGTTTAAGTAATGTAATACCCGTATATTTATTTATCCGAAATATTACATTTTGGTAAATAAATTGGCTATTTCTGACAAGTGAAATTATTGTTGCAAGACTTGTGTTATTATAGCCTATTTTTCTAGGATGAGTTCTGTAGGAAATTAGAGAATTTAAGGGCCAAAGTGTCAAATGACCAAAATACCCCGGTATGCAAAATGACTTAGGAAAATTGTGAAAAATCCTAAAAGGCAATGAAATAATTATTTGAGTTAGGAGAGTATATTATCTCTAATTGTGATAATTTAATAAATTATAAGCGAGGAGAAACTGAATAAGAATGCTCAAAAAGCATTGTAATGACCATAATACCCTCTCAAATTCTAGAATAATGCGTAATACATGAAAACAGAAATGTCGTGCTAGAATTATGAGGTAATGAGGCATTTTAATTAATAAAATTATCAACTAGTGATAATAAAGTAGTTAAGTAATTTACGCTAATTACTTAAGCATAAGTAAAGGAAATTCATAAGTAATTTTGTAAAACCCTAAAATTAGTGGTTTGTGGCTTAAAATTAGTAAGAACATATTTAGTAATTAATTGGAGAATTTTGTGGAAAAATAAGTGAGTTTAGGTATTTTTAAGCCTAAATGCAAGAATGGACCAATTAGGTGATTTTGTGGAATTTTTGGAAAAAATTGGAATAAATAAATAAAATAAAATAAAAAATAAATAAAAAATAAATAAATATAAAATAAAAATAATAAGATGCCATACGAAAATTTGAAAGAAAAAGGAGAGAGAAACAAATTTTAATGTTATGGTAAAGTTGTATTATTATATAATATAATTAAAGTTAGTGAATAGTAAATGAATAAATAGGAAACGGATCCTATCTAGAGAACCAGGAATAGGAATTCCAAAGTCAAGGTAAAATATTGATCGGTGAGTTTTTACCTTCAAGTGACCTCTTCCTAAGTTTATTCCGAGGCCGGTAGCACATTTACCTAATAAGACGAAATAGGGAAAAATGCGAGATAGTCATTTTGGATCTGAAGAAAATAAATTATAACTCAACATCCGGAGATGATTTTATGATTATATGGACATATTTGGAATCGGTGAATTTTTGTCCGAGGTTGATGATTCCGAAAACGATTTTCGTAACCCGACGCACGGACACGTTTTTTGAGAAAACTTCAACTGATCATTGGAACCCCAGTAAGGGACTGGAATCTAAGTTAAATTAGATATTATTGATGAGGAAGAGAAGATCTTCAAAGTTATAAATTCAGAATTTAGAGACTACGCGAAACGGACACCGATCGGGGAAATTCTATCGGGCCGGGCATAAAGTAAGCTTAAGTCACCATTCTTGGACCAATGGTTTGATGCCACATCACCTTCCTTATGTCGACCAAGGCAGCCATGGACAAGAATTAACCACCATTTTGTCTTGAATTTACATGGTTGAAAAGAAAGGAAAAATTACAAAACTTGGAAAGTGAAAATTACCAAAGTAGCCCAATTTTTGCCTATATAAAGGCATGAACTCTTCATTCATTCTTCACACCTCCTCTTCTCTCTACCTTGGCCGAAACTTAGAGTGAGAAGCTCGCAAAAGTTTTGCCTTAGCTCCGAGTAAGTTCTTCCGTCCTTAGTTTTTAGTTTCCGTAGTTCTTTCGGTAGTTATAGTAGAACCGTTGTTTTGATCTAGGAAGTTTCGAATTTGTTCCTATGCTTGTTTTTATGCCTCATTGCATTGAAAGATGCCTGACGAGGTAAAAACATAGTGGGGATAATTTTGAAATGGAATACGATCAAAGTAACGAAGTTCCTGCGAAATTCCGCCAAATTAGGGGTAGAAGGGCAAAATGGTAATTTTTACCTAAAATGCCGATTATGATGTCAAATCACTAATGAAAGTGATATTACTCGATAGGGCATCGAAACTTTGATTTGCCGCGTTCGCCGCCCGACGTGCGTGTGAACATTTCACGTTTTTCCGTAAAAAGTACGTTTTTCCGCCGTAAGTACCTAACGTCGTCAACGAAGGTACGGACGCGTACTTGTAACACTAATCTTGTACATCTTAAATACTTATATGTCAATGATATGTTCGTAGACCGTTATACGATTACGTTATACGGGTTATAGTTTTGGTAACACCGTTTTGTTTTCCTAGCGCGAGGACACGAGTAATTATCGTGGCACCGGTGAATAGTGCAGGCTGTTATTGTTTACCTTATGGGGCTTTACATATTGCTTTGTGCTTATGTTTGTCGGCATAATGATCATGCATCGTTTGTATGCTTATGATATACTTGTGGTATTAGCTCTAGAAATATCTCGTTATCCGTATATTGTATTGTTTGGGTATGAGGTTAACCGTTACTCGAGATTCAATATGGTGAATTGAATCTCGGTTTGTAGCTTCGTGGTCGGGAGGACCACGGTTCGGGATCGAGGCAAGTGCCGGAATAGACGTGCGGCTGAAGACTATTTCTATCTTATCGTCTTCTCGTTATTCTCGTTATTCGTCATTCCGCTATTTCATTTCTAAACCTTAGGACTATTGTGATCTATACAATATTACACAATGGTTGATGTTTTGGCTATGAACTGATTACTCTTTCGCTCCAATGCTCTACTCTGATTACTCTGCTTGAAATATTTGGAAACGTTTAAAAAAAAAAAAAAAATCCGCCGTTTTCAAATGGGATGTTACAAGTAAACTCGTGACAATGACTTAAACTCGTATCGTGAACTCGAATTGTAAACTCGTAAGAGTTTACTTTCACTATTAAATAGGTATTAATAGTGTATAATAAATAATTTAAATATAAAAAATGACAATAATGTGATTTAAATATATTTTAAATCTAAATAATTGAAATTAAATCCATCAAACTTAAAATTTACCATATTTAACAAAGAAATTTCTATAAAACTCATATATAAAGCCACTGAGCATGATCAAATTAAAAAAGTTAACACGATTTTTTAAGTTTGAAACATAAAAACGGTAAACTCGGTGTATAAACTTGTAAGTTTAACCGAGTTTACAACGGTCACGAGTTTACCAATGACTCGACTCGATTTAGTAAACTAGAAACGTAAAAACGGTAAACTCGGAGAGTCAACTCGCGAGTTTGACAACAATGCACACAGATATGTGTGTGTGTCTACACACAAATATATATAGACATACACACATATATATGTGTGTGTGTGTGTTTATACATATATGTATATTTATGTATCTATGTGTGTGTGTGTACATATATGTATATCTTTGTGTGTGTTTGTCAATGTGTGTGTGTGTGTGTATACAGATATATATATAAATATGTGTATGTGTTTATACATATATGTATATTTGTGTATCTATGTGTGTTTACATATATGTATATTTTTGTGTGTGTTTGTCAATATATCTGTGTGCATATATATATATATATATATATCTGTGTGTGTGTGTGTGTGTTTATACATATATGTATATTTGTGTATCTGTGTGTACATATCTTTGTGTGTTTGTCAATATATATGTGTGTATATAGATATATATAAATATGTGTGTGTAAATATATGTACACACACATATGTGTGTGTATAATATACATATATACATGCACATATATGTATATATAGTAAAACCATTATTTCAATTAGAGAGTGTGTAGAAAAAAAAATTTTAGGTTTGAGAAGTATATGGTAGGGGTTGTTGATTTACTTTTATTTATGTTATTTTAAATTTATATGAGGGCATTTTAGGAAAATGAATAAAATTAACTAATTTAACTCATTTCCTTAATCTCCTCAAAATCGGTTAAATATATTCTATAATTAGGACTGGAGGGAGTACCTTATATCTGCGTTTTCTTAAAGTTCCATTTTTCTTAATATATATATATATATAGAAGTTTAGGTGAGATAGACATCGATAACCCACTGGTCGTCGGCATGCCTCCAAATTTCAAAGAAATGCTTATAGAGATACTTATAGATCGCCTACCAACTAGGCTCTCAAATTGACCAACGATTATCCAACCTTCTCCCTTAAAGTTCCAATATTAAGAAGCCTATAAATGCCTAAACCGCTGAAACACTCGCACGCTCGTAAAGCTCTACACCATTCGCCTGCAGCAACTCAATGGCCATCGCCCACGCCCAATGGCGAAACTGTTCAATGGCTAGTTAGGGCCTTGGCCCTAGCTGGCCTTCTAAAATCTTCTAAAATTTGTTAAAATATATGTATATATTGTATGATGTTTTATTTTAGCTACTAATTTGGCTCCAACTAATCTTTTATCAAGGCCCAGCTGGACTTCTAAAATTTGTTAAAATATATGTATTTATTATAAAATATTTTATTTTAACCAATAATTTAGTCCAATTAATGTCTTATCTTCTCTGTAATTACATTTTTTTTTTCATTTTTCCCTCCCACTTAGACTTAGCCACTGCCACACGCTTCCTCTCTACCCTGTCGTCCGTTCTGCCACTAGGTGAGTAGAAAAAGGACAAGGATCAGATGAGCAATATAGTAAATTTACGTAGCACATCGATTTTGAATTAAGTACACCACGAATGTTGTGAGAAGTGCCAATCCAGTCAAAGTTGGAAATTTTATATATTTTCTTTTAAAAAAAGCATGTTTCCTGTATGGTCAAAGAGATCCCATCAAGACTATTTGACTCCATTCCTCTTCCTCGGATTTGAAACGGCAAACACATCAACGCCCAACAAGCTCTCGCCCCAACACCCTGGCACCGCATCACCTCATTTCTCCTTACTCTTGCATGAGCTTGTGGGTCTGCCACGCGTACTCATCATACATATTTTTTTGGGACTGAACACTTATCTTCTCCGGCAGTCTCCATCCTTTCTCCATTTCTCGCGTAGTCCGTAGACGTTCTCCAGTCTCCACACGCACACGCTTCCTCAGTTCCTCTTCCTCCATCCGTGCTCTCCAGTCTCCACCCACTAACCATAAAGTCTTCCTCTTTTGCCAAGACGCCGAGTCTAACCACCGTTTTGCCACTGCCGTCGGCGTTAGTCGGAGGTTTTTTCTAAAGGTTGTCCGCCACTATAGAGTCGGCTCGCCATTAGGTATGGGATTCCTTCCGCCATTGCCTATTTTGTTTTGCATCATTTTTTTCCTTTTTCTGATCGAGTCTGGAGATCACTGGTCTCTGAAGAATTGCATGATAAAGGGGATAACCTAAAATAAAGAAAGGCCATGTAGAATAACATACTTCTGCTATTGTTTATTTTTTGGCCTGGGCTAAAATTATTTTCTGGTTCTGCCACTGCCCACGCCCATGGTGTCTGCCGATCTCTCTGGCGTGTTGTCCAGGTAAAATAATTGACCAATTGATTTAGAGTTTGTCTTTAAAATCAAATGCTTTGGAGGTTTTAAAATCAAAGTGAATGTGTAAATCTACTAGCTGCCGAATTGCTGATTTTAGATGTTTGTTCCATTGTGATTTTGGCGAGGTCATTTAAATCATAAAGAGGAAGAAGAATTATATATATAAATGGGGATCAAAATACTGGACTAAATTGTTTATTTGTCTCGATTGTGAACTAATCTGATTAGCGCACTCTTTGGTGTGCTTCCCTTCAATCACGGCCTCTTCCCTCCCCTGCCCTGAATTTCTCAGACAGAGTGGGAGGAATATGAAAGCTCTTCTAGTAGGGACATTGATCCTTAAGGTTCCAAGGGAGCTAAATGGCATTATCGTAAATTTGGGGGCAGAGCAGAAATTTACGCTAATTTCAAACTGTTCGCAGAGCAACAATGTAATTGAGTACCTCCTTGAAACTGTAATGCTGCGATTTTCTCAAGTATAGTGCTTGAGGGAAAGATGTGATAATGGATTGGTTGGAGGATATAAATAGAATGACAAAACGATATTAAACTGTACAAACACTATTCCAATATTTTGCACTGTAGAATTTTCACTACATAATGGAAAAATGCAGATTAAGGGTTCTAATTACCATATTTCGTCTTCCATAACCCAAACTCAACAAACAAACAAAAAACGGTAAAGAAACGAATTGAATGAAGTTCTCCTGAAGCCTGGAAACTGTGTAAGAACAATGGGGTTTCTTTAACTTGGGAAAAACATTGATAAGATGGGAAATTTTGGTTGATAGTTTTCATAAATTTAACATTTTTCAAATTTATTTGCATCCTTTCATGATGAGCACTCGAGTGTTACTCAACACTCAGAGTGGCACAGGCGTGGCACTTTACTGTGCGTCACTGGAACCTGGAAATTCAATTTTAAGGGTAAAAATGTAATTTTTGCTTACTTTCATAGCTTTTTTCTTCCAACCAAATAAATTTTTTTCAATCCAACCATTTTCTTTTCTAAATGTATCCAGATAAAACATTTTTCATTGAATTCCTTTCTTTTCATTTTCATTTTTTTTTCTTTGATCTAAAAGGCCTTATGCGCAGAATATTTTCTGTTCTTTTCCTTTCCAACCTTGTTTTTTAATCTAAATGGGCCCTTAGAAGCGACTTAGTTCAATACACTCTCTCTCTCTCCCTCCCTCTCTATCTAGCTGCATAATGTCTGTTGGCGCTATAAAAACAGAGCCTACGAATCGCAAAACAATTGGGCAGTGAAAAAAAATTACATTGAACAGGGGCTTATTCTACTAAGAGTGAGCTGTCTAAATTTTATTATATAATTGCATATCTGGATTTCTTCCTCAGTCCGACGGATAAAACCAGAAGAACGTCTGTATTTATGAAGCTAACCATCTAAATGAACATATATGGGTACAACTCTCACTAAGAGTCAGTAACAACGACCTGTTTCTAACTTTCTATGATTGAGGCCTACTTTTTCTGTTTTTGTAGAGCAAATATGACGGAGGCCTACTTTATTATCATTTTAATTATGATTACAGATCAACTAATTTCAAGCATCGTCAAGTTGTTCTGAAAAATTTACCTCCCCTCTTTCCCATGCTTACCTCCATTAGACTTGACCGAAGAAGAGATTTGGTATCTGGCCTCCATCTTAATTCTTTAAGTGAGCTGAATATTGTTGCTAGTGAGGGTGAGATTTCACTGTCCTTTATGTTCTTGCAGGAAACTACTCTAAGGCTCTGAAGCTCCTTCCAGGATTGAATTACAGACTCTAAACATTCTGTTGTTAGCAATGAACACATCTTAAAGGAAAATGGGAGAAGCCAAACCCGCGCTTCAATAATAATGTCTAACACATTAATTTAGCCATCATTGTTTAAGTCTGCTTCTTGAAAATTTCCTAACGTGTTCACTGCTTCACTATTCAATCCTTTCTTTTGCATATATCTACTTGACTTGTTAACATTATGTCCTTAACGCGTTAACGATCCTTTGGGAAAACCTGTCTTTGAACTTCACACGCTGTACTTAATGAGTTTTTCTCTTTCACATTGTTATTAACGATCTTTTTCTGCGTCGCCAATAGATTTGTATTAACTGTTAGCGAACTTAATGTGTTCTAAAAAAGGATTGCTTTCACATGTTCAACTTAAAGTGTTAACTTCCACATTTTCTATTGATTGGTGCATGGTTTATGTGCACAACTTCAACATGTAAAACAGGTCAAAACCCAAATAGACATAAAAACTGCAATATCCTGTAAAACAAATATCCTGTCCAACGCCGGGACTGATCTCGGATTCACAGCAATAGAGGTTGATCTCTAGTTGACCAATCACAATATCTCTAAAATATATATGTGTAATATTAGATTATATATTAGTCTATAAGTTATACAAGTTAGTGTGGAGAAAAACAATAAATATAAGGTATCAAATGAAAAAATGTTTTACATCAAGGATCCAGATATACCTCCAAAATAGGTCCTACAGTACAGTAAAGGCTGGAGGTGTATTTATTAAGTCAATTAGACATAAATTACAAAACAATATCTTATTATTCTAATTAAGGTGGTTCTCCTTTGCGAAGCTTGAGCACACCATCGCAGTCTTAGTCATGTGGCGGCCAATCTGGAAAGTCTCCTGCTATTTAAATAAATCAAATCATCAGCGAGCCATATATATTAGCAAAATGGAAGAGTTACAAAGGGCAATTCCAAAGAGCGAAACATGTGAAGATTACATATGAACTTTGCAATGCAATTTTCATATGGCAATTACATGAGGCAGTTAACCATAATTAAGTTTCAAATTTAATAAAAAAATCAAAAAATGGAAAAGAATAGTTAACAATCTTTACCTTTAGGAAGCTGCCCCTGAACAAGTCGCCGAGCTGTTGCAGGGAAATGAAAGGAGAAGAGAAGCACAAAAATCAAAATAAGGTTCCAAACCTGCTTCTTGTTCGTCTTACTCATCTTCTTCCAACACATTATGCATATAAGGAAGGACCACCACTTTGTGTTTATATAGACACACACATACACACAAGAGATGTGGAGATTATAATAAACAATGATCTGTTTCGATAGATGAAATTTACTCAGTCCTTTCAAATTTTATTATTATCAAATAGGATTTTTCAAAACTCAGCGGCTAGACTGAATAAAAACCATGCGAAAGGAGAGAACGAGGACAAAGATATGGAAAAGGACTGTTAAAATTAAATCTGATTATGAAATTGGAAAAACAGAGTAACTTGTATATGCATCAACAACCACGGCTCTAAAAAGGGACCCACATCTGTGAAGGAAGATTGCATTATTCAATTATAGAAATTTTCTCTTAAAACGATACTTGTTTTAATCAGACTAACCTTGTAATTGTTATTTCTTATTTTTAGCTTATCTTCTTTTCTCTTCTTATAAGTACAAGCTAGATCAAACAGATTTTAATAAAAACTCTTATAATTGTAAGAGTTTATTTTATAATGAAAACAAATACTCTTATTAATAAAAACCTCCTTTTAAGAGAAACCTAATCTAATTCGCAAGCTCTTTCTTGCGCCAAAACCATATGGCCGCATTGTAATTCTCATTCCGAATCTTCCGAGCGGCTGCCCTCCAATCGTACTTCTCCATCTCTTCCCGAGCAGCTTTCCCCATGCTTTCCCTCAACTCTCTATTGTGCAACAATGGCTTTAGCTTGCTCAGGCGGTCTTCAAGATCACCAAGAGTATTGCAGAGGCAGAGGCTGCTCCTGACTGTCTCGCTCTGGAGAGGCTCTCATCCTTTGCCTCTGTGAGCACTCATTGTCTCATCATCTTGCGTCTCATCGTCACACTCTCACAGATTTCAGCCCTCTCCTCTGCTCGGTTAGTTTCACAATTTCTTTTTCCTTAATTTCTTTTATGGTTCAAGCTAAAAGGAAACAGGTAACTGTTTGTTATGGTTTTTTTGATTAGCAGTAATGTTAATTATGATGTTTTACCTTGGATTCTGCAGCATTGACCATGTTCCTGGTGTTGTTTTCTTATCACATTTTCCTGGCATCTTCTCTTCTTTAATCATCGCTGTATTATCCATTTTAGCACATTTTTTTGGTTCCTAAAGACCCTCTGGCATTTTCCTCGGTATCTTTTTCAATTGGATTTTAGCACTCGTGATTTCAGCTATATGTTTATTATACCTTTACGCAGCAGATATAAACCTCAAATTTTGGAAATTTTAATTCTTCAACAATAATAATAGAGATATTTCATTTTGTTATCAGAATAATTGGAATTCCGCAGATATGGCATTTGATGCAATGTGAGAATGAACTAGGAATTTCGTAGTTACAATTTTGTTTATCTGTACTTAAAATGCAAGCAATGGCTATTGCTTCTTCCTACGATTCACCTTGATGGGGCTCGAAATCGAGGCTAAGCTTTTGGGATTCACTTAACTTACTCATCATTTCTGATCGGATAGTGTAGCTTGTAGCTGTTTTGCTTTCTACTTCATACCTCTAGTCGAGGATCACCGTCATCATAATTGTACCTAAACCTTGGTGTACGCCGGCCATCGAAACATGTGAAGTTCCCATACCTAATGGAGTTCATTGTTGGATGAATTGGGCAAGTGCACTCAGACACCCTCTGGGGTTTTAAAATAACTGTCAATTGGTTCTTCGCAGAAATCACAAACTGGTATGGAATAAAATATTAGGCCCGTTCAAGTGAGGCCCAACAAGGGGCAACCAAACCCTAACCCTAAGAGGCACCCATTATCCCACAATCACGAGTGGGAGGACCGAGAAGAAAAAGCGAATGATGGAACGTGCTAAACGGATCCTCTATGCCTCACTATAAATAAGAGGGAATTCCCCGTGAACGGTACACAAGTATCTTCTACTCGCCTTTTTACAATTCGGTCTACACGGAACACACCCCACTACCTTAGGCGAAAGCCTTCATGCGTGTGTTCTCGTGATCTCTTATTCTCATAGGTATCCCATCCATGGATACCTAGGAGGTAGATTCTTGATCCTACATCAACATACTAGTCCACCTAGGGCTAGACATCTGTGTTCTTATGACAGAACATTGGCGCCGACCGTAGGGAATCGGTAAATTTCGATTCCCATGGCCAGAGATGGTCAATAGCAGAAGCAGTATAGTCACAAACCAATTTATATGGTTTGCGATTTAGAAAGCCGAGAATAATCACAAGTGTATTGACGTCGGTAAAGGGTTTTTCTTTGCGATTCAGGAAGCCAAAACCAGTCTCGCTAGGGTTTTTGTTTTGTGATTTGCCGAAAGTCCATTGATTACTGTTATGATTTATACCATGGCGAATTTCTTCATCCTTGAGTCGTTTATGGTTTCGAAGGTGAGATTCACCGCCGATATCCACGATCGACCTTGATTTCTCGGAAGTTTAAGCGCTGGGTTGGATTTTAAAAATCGCCTCTGTTGCAAGATTTCTCTCGGTTCATCGATTCCTCAAGATTAAGAACGATGGGTTATAGATCAGGCAATGAAAATTGAATCATCCGACCTAGACTCGTTCTCAAAAAGGCTTCAGAGGGCTTCTTTAATTGAAGCCGACGTACAGAATATCGGAGAAGGGTGAATGCTGAGGGTCGAATGCCGGGGTCAGCCGAGCCTGATTCATGTCCGACTTAAATCACTATCTGCATTTACCTGAAACAGGATCAATTGCCAGATTCCGAGATGCCTGAAATGCCGAGAAGGGTAGATCCCGAGATGTACAGTGGATAGTGTCCTGAGATGCCGATATACCAAGATGCTGAGTTTAGTTGCGCCGAGATGGGATAAGCGCATTGGCCAAGATTCCCCACTAAAATCCTTCAAACGGGATACCTGGGCCGAGATGCTTAGATGCCGACATGTAAATTTCAGCGAAGGGGAATGCCGAGATGCGACGTCGGAAGGCCGAGATGCTTCATTATATACAAAATCCAAGTCAAAGTCGATAGCGACTGAACTGGGCAAAACGATCCAGGGCAACATATCGAAGAACAGAGGAAGTAAAGCCAAGAAAGTTTCAGTTTTAACAGATCAAAGTTGAAGTGAAATCCAGAACGAAGCCTATGCGAGCTGGGGAAGAGCTTGTTCGCTGCAGTTTACAACTCTGTTAGTTTTGGGAGAGAGATGGGAGTCTTCAACTTGGTGCTACAATCCGTGCCCGCGTCATCAAGCAGAAATACTGTGTCTTGGAACACAATGATTTCTGGGTAGGGGATCTTCTTCTTCATTAAGAGCTAAGCTTTCTCAGGCATGGAGGACGACATATGACATGAAACTACAGCAAAATTTAGCAACAGAGGATGGTTCAGCTTTTAAAAGTGGGACTCAGTATTCAAAAGCTTTGTCTTATTTTCAACTTACGTTGAAGGCAACTAGTACTGATGGAGCAGATTCATTTACATTTGTCTATGATGAATTGAAGCACTTACTTTCTGTGTCAAGAATGAAGAACCATATTACTGCATGGCTACATGGTTTTACAATTCCATGCAAATGCATATGGACTAACATCATCACATATAAAGCCAAAGTCAAAGTTGCAAATTATCAAAGTGTATAAAGGTGTTTTCAAACTTCATGAAGAAATGAAGTAAAGAACATTTTTGGCCCAATTTCTCAATCTACATGGCTCTTATTGGTTCCATACATGATGGAAATTTTAATGTTGCAAAGGAAAAGCTCTTCAAGGATTTATCTATGGCTGAAGATTATTGCATTAAAGGACTTCAACATATTTCCAAAGACTCTTCTTGGCGCAAGCAGGTTCACGTTTTTATTATATACTTTTCTTTGGCATCTTTCTGGGATTGCGTTCATTGGTTATATTTAAATGAAGATCAATGTGGGGTACCATGCTTTCATGAGAATTTCAGAGGCAGCTGCAGCAAGTTCTCCAGAAGGTGCATCACAAATGTTTAAGCATAAATCTGCAAGAAATTAAACTCCCAGGTTTTGGCCCAATTCCCGTTGTGTTTAATCGGCACAGGGAATTTTCATGGTTTACTTCTTAAATATTATAATGTGGAGACATCATATTATCTCGTATGTCTTTTAAAATTGGGACCCAATTCTATCAATTCCAATATATTACAATTGCTTGATGATCGGATTTTTGGAGTACCACGTGTTTTGGAACAAGTTGGGAGATTGTGTCCCTATTATATGGTTGTTGGACATGTGGCTACAAACTGCAAAATATGCTTCCAAAGATCAACCTCGTGTTCTGGTCTTAGCCAAGGGCTTCATTGCACACAACAGTTTTTATCAGAGAAGATTGGTAAAAGTCAAGGTTATTTTCTTCATGGAGGTGCAGATGCTTGCTCAAGAGGAAGGCTGAACATTTTGATCTAGACAGCCCACCTAGTAAACTACCAAGAAAAGTGATGATTGGTGGTTCTTTTTATAAGAAAATTTGGAGATGCTGAGGCGGCAATATGCCGAGATTGGAGATGCCTAAGAAGCCGGGATACCCAGGATCCAATCCGAGTTTCCCTGTGTGTGAGCATGACCGGGATACACTCATCTATCCTACGCCGGCATACCCCAGGGGCCATTACCTGAGCAATTTAGCATCTGCATAACTCAAAGGCCATTTCTAATACATGACATTGTACAGCATCTGGAGGAAAAAATGGTGAATAAATTCTTTAGCTCAAGATGTGTCTCGAAAAGAATTGGAATTACAATTTTTTGACACTCAATGTCAAGAGTTGCTGGGGTTAACTCCTGAAGATTTAATTATTAAAGCAAACTCGGACCCTTCATCTTTCTGCAAGGGAATTGCTTCCTCGGGGAAATTTCTTAAAGCAGGATCAAATATCTTCACCTACAAATGTTGATAATTCCTGGAGCTTGACCAAATGTTATGCTGATAATATGCTTTGGAGAATCAGCAGCTTCTTCCAAATACGGTCCTGCTTATTGGTCAAAGGTATGCTTATTTAATATGGCAAAGTTGGCAAAGGAAACGCAATAGATCAGGAGATAACTCCCATCTCTTGCTGTCCATTCTGATCAAGCACTTGGATCATAGGAATATTGCAAAACAAGCTATTCTGTAGAATAACATTGTTCAGATCACCAATTTGGGATTGATGCCGAAGGAGCTATAATCACAATTTGGGACTTTGTAATTCAAGGTCTTGATTTTCATGTTTAATGGGGTGGACCCCACTACTATCTATTGTCTTCAATTTAATATTGCCATTAGAAGAAGAGGTGCATAAAGCCTTGTGTGATAAATTAAATGCTTGTGGGACGGCTCTTCTAAATCTTCTTGCACAACTATTTCTTTCTTTTAATGATGTAATGCCATCAGCAAGCTCCTAAAGGTTGCTCTAAGAGGACTACGGTGCAACGTCCACTTGTTGAGGAGTTGTTATCTATGGCACAGAATTTTTGCGGAAGGAACCTCTTGCTTTTCCTGTTCGAAATGTTGTGCTTTCAAGATGATAGTCCATACAGGTTTACTGTGATTTCTTTTAGGATCAATGAGATCAAAGAATGTGGGTTAGTTTCCAATAATGGGAATAATACCATGCTGGCAACTCTTTTTCATACCAATGGAATTCTGATCTTGAAAGTCGAGTGAAACAGCCAAGAGGGAAGGAATTCCCGAGGATATTATTCAAAGAGCTGAAGATCTTTATTTGTTAGTTTCTGCAAAGGAATTGCTTCCTCGGGGAAATTTCTCAAAGTAGGATCAAATTAATTTCTGAGCACCTGATGGGATAGACTCATCTAATGCTATGGGAAAGGAGAAAAGCTGGACCCGGTTTTAACTTAATCTAGTTAAAGTCTGGGACCCGTGATAACTTTTGAAGCCGGACCCGATTTAAACTGAATCTAGTTAAAATCCGGGATTCGTGTAAATTTTTGAAGGTAGACCCGGTCAAACTGAATATAGTTGAAATCCGAGATCCGTGTGGAGTCCGTCCCTACAAAAGGGATGAAGGCGGAGACCCGGTTTAAACTGAATCTAGTTAAAATCCGGGATCCGTGTAAATTTTTGAAGGCAGACCCAATTAAACTGAATCTAGTTTAAATCTGGGCTCCGTGTGCGACGACAATGTCGCCAAATCAATAGACATGTAGGAATCCGAGGTACAAAAACCCGTTTCCCAAAATCATGTCCAAACTAAACATGTTGGAATCAGAGGTACAAAAACCCGTTTCCGGAGATCATGTCCAAAATTAAACATGTAGGAATCAGAGGTACAAAAACCCGTTTCCAAAAGTCATGTCCAAATTAAACATGTAGGAATCAGAGGTACATAAACCTGTTTCCCATAATCATGTCGAAGTAAAACATGCATGAATCCGAGGTACACAAACTTCTTTTCATGAATCATGTCAAATGCATATACATGCATGAATCCGAGGTACACAAACCCGTTTTCATGAATCATGTTGCGACGGCAATGCCGCCAAGTCTATCTCAAACTCCTGTAAAGGAAAGAAGGCGAACCCGACTTAAACTGAATCTAGTTTAAATCTGGGATTCGTATGGAGTCCGTTTCATACAAAAGGGGACGAAGACGGTCCTTGGTTAAACCAAATATGGTTAGAATCCGGGATCTTTGTAAAGTTCCTTGGTTGGAATTATCTAAAGGCGACTATTTAAAGAGCCTATGTAAAGGTCCTTAAGTGGAATTATCTAAAGTTTTGAAGCCGGACCCGATTTAAACTGAATCTAGTTTAAATCTGGGATCCATGTAAAGTTTCAAAGGCGGACCCAGTTTAACTGAATCTAGTTTAAATCCGGGATCCGTTTAAAGAGCACAATACCGCCAAGTCTATCTTAAATTCCTGTAAGGGAAAAGAAGGCGGACCCGGTTTTTAACTGAATCTAATTGAAATCCGGGATCCGTGAAAGTTTTGAAGACGGACTCGAATTAACCGAATCCAGTTAAAATCCGAGTTCCGTATGAAATGAACCCTTACGACGGATGAAGCGGACCCGTTAACACCGAACATGTATGAATAGAGGTTCGAAACTCCTTCATAAATCATGTGGTGTAAAAGACCGAGTTTTAACTCATTCATGAATGACATGAGCGACTCAGGGTAAAAAGCCCGATTACGCGAAATTTGTCATAGCGGCAAAGCCGCCAAAGAAAAAACATACCCCGAGTCCAAATAGACAAGGCGAGTATAACTATAAGACATGAGCGACTAAGGGTAAAAAGCCCGATTACGCAAAATTTGTCATAGCGGCAAAGCCGCCAAAGAAAAACATACCCCGAGTCTAAAATGACTAGGAGAGCATCGATCGAGAAAGGTTTTTCCAAGTTTTGCAGGAAACATTGTTGAAGGCGGACTCGGTTAAACGAATCTAGTTTATAATCCGGGATCCGTGTAAATTTTAAAGGCGGACCCGGTTAACTGAATCTAGTTAAAATACGGATCCGCCGAAGACGGCAATGCCGCAAGTCTATTTAAACGACTGAATTTTGGGTAAACAAACCCGTTTTCGAAATCAAAAACCGGAATCTCGGTGTTAGAAGACAAAACCCGGAATCTCGGGGTTAGAGATATTAACCTTGAATCTCGGTGTTAGAAGATATTAACCCGGAATCTCGGGATTAGAGATATTAACCCGGAATCTCGGTGTTAGAAGATATTAATCCGGAATCTCGGGGTTAGAATATATGAACCCGGAATCTCGGGTCAACACGCAAGCAATCCCAACAATCACGAACATCCGGTCCGGGTTGGAAAATCAACACATCCCTAAGCAGCTCGGTGACTGAACTACTGTGTTTGGAGGCAACGGAATGGATAACGATTTGTTAGTGGAAAAATACATTATCAATAGTCGGGATTATTGCAAACCGAATGTTTAAAGCAAATTCGGACAAGCATTCAAAATGAGCAAGCTAAACGAATTGTGTAAATAGTAAGTATTTTTCATTTTATTGTGATTTGCTTATACATTATTAAATGCAGGAATATAGACCGACTGATTATCCCGGAAGAAATTGCTACGAAAGCGAATTCGGATTTAAGGGATCTTGGAAAGCTTCTAAACAGAAGAAAACTCGAATACACCGTGTCCGGGTTAAGCAATCAATTAATCTCGGCAGCTCAGAGACCTGAACTGCCAAGCTTGGGGGCAACTGTTATGGAATAAAATATTAGGCCCGTTCAAGTGAGGCCCAACAAGGGGCAACCAAACCCTAACCCTAAGAGGCACCCATTATCCCACAATCACAGAGTGGGAGGACTGGGAGAAGAAACAGGCGAATGATGAGAACGTGCTAAACGGATCCTCTATGCCTCACTATAAATAAGAGGGGAATTCCCTAGGTGAACGGTACACAAGTATCTTCTACTCTGCCTCTTTACAATTCAGTCTACACAGAACACACACCCCACTCCCTTAGGCGAAAGCCTTCATGCGTGTGTTCTGTGATCTCTTATTCTCATAGGTATCCCATCCATGGATACCTAGGAGGTAGATTCTTGATCCTACATCAACATACTAGTCCACCTAGGGCTAGACATCTGTGTTCTTATGACAGAACACAAACTTTTTCAGATTTTCTATGTGACGCAGAACAGTAGAAGAAAAGGGAGGTGTGAGAAAAATGACAAAATAAGTAGAATCAGAGTTTTCTACACAGAGAACAATTTGCCGTAGTTTCTCATTATTCCCCATAGTATTCTCTTCCTACTCTCCATCATTCTCTACTGATTGAACATGAACAAAACTCAGACCTTGAGATTTGAAGTATTGAATCAGTGGAATAATCCATCTTGGGTCATTAGGTAGGACAATGGCTACAACTTTGGGCTCTTCAATACATTTGGAACTACAAACCCTGCCAAGTGCAGCAGCTTAGTTCGTTGAGTTTCTATGTAACATTCTTCAACTTGATGTTTGACTTTTGCTGCTGTTTAGTCACGACCTATGTTTACTTTCAACTGTTCTTCAAATTTGTTGGGCCGGCAATTGAAGGGGTTTTACAATAAGATCACAAGGCTCTTCTGTCAATGTTTATTTCATTTCTCCCAGACAAAATAGTGTAATTCTTCAATGTTGTTAAACTTGTTCAGTTCTTGCATTATATCCTTTATTTTCTCCACTAATGCAATCAGTGAGTGGCTTTAACTCTTGAATGTAAATTTTTGCAGTAGTCAACTTATTGCACTCTGTTTCTCATGTTGAAAATCAAACCAGTGGGCCATTCTCTGTTTGGTGGGCTAGCAATGTTTGTAACAACTAACAGCTACATGTGGCTGTTGCATAGGGAATTACTGCATGTTGTTATAATATTATTTCTTGTAAAGTATTAAAACCACCACAATGAAACAATTAATTAGAACAGTTTGGTTAATTAGTTAGGAATCCGGTTGTTTTTAGTTCCATGGTTCATCACCTCTGTGATTGCCTTTGCACATATGTACTGGAGAGTTTCCTCTGTTTAATGTATACTCTTTTTAGTCGTCCAAATTATGTGTACGTAATGGTGAAGTAGTAGGTTCATCGTGTGCTATTCTATAAAATTATAGCAGCAATTATCCTTATTTCAATTATTGTTCAATGCACTTTGGCCTTGATATATATTTTTCTTTTCACTTTAATAATGCATTGCAGTTTAATTCTAACATCATTTAAAGGAGAAAGGTATTGCATTCCTGATTTTAGAGGTTACAATCAACCATATGGACTACTATAAGTTTTCAATCATGCACATTCCTCACTAAGAAATGTCATTGAGAGAACGATTGGAGTTTGAAAGAGCAAGTGGCACATCTTATATAATATGAAGCCATTTTCATTATCAAGCAATAGAAAAATATTATTGCAACAATAGCCCTTCATAACTTCATTAGAAAGTCTGGTGTTGATGATGAAGAGTTTGACAAGTGTGATCTTAATCTTCATTATATTCTTGAGGGTCAAGAAGAAAGTAACATTAATGAAGAAATGAGTATCCATAGTCATAGAAGAACTAAAGATAATGGTTATATGAATAGAGTTCAAAATCAAATAGCATCAACATTAATAGGAAATAGAAATAGGTGATTTCATGTGAATGAAATACTAGTTGGCAATTTGTAAGATTACTGAATATTTCTTGAGGTCAGGGTTTTTAACGGAGGGGCAACATTGCTACGTTTTTTTGGAACAATGTTGCCCCTGAAGTTTAAAAACGTAGCAATGTTGCCCCTCTATTAAAAACCTTAACGTTGACCGTTAGTTAACCGTTATGACAGTTAACGGAGGGGCAACATTGCTACGTTTTTAAACTTCAGGGGCAATATTGCTACGTCGAAAACTTCAGGGGTAAAATTGCTTTTGGGCACATACTTTAAGAGCAAAATTGCACATTAACCCTTTAATATTTGTACTATTTTTGTTCTCCTAATGAATGTACCTACACTTTGTATGTTTATAAGAGAAAGGCACATATGAACACGAGATGTGGAGGATATAAAGAACAGGTTTATATTAACAATTAAATGCCCCATTAATATTAGCAATTGATAAATAATTATAATATTTTATTTTTACATAATCAATTTACTTTTATTCTTATCCCGTGATACTTTCGTTCCACGTTTTTTTTTAATATTTTTGTATACTCTTAGTATTTAGAGCCGTTTGGATCCTCTTATTTTTAGCTTAAAAGCTACTTTTAAGCTAAAAGCTAAAAAAAGAGCTTTTAAAAAAAAGTTAAAAGTCAATTTGGTGGTTATATAATTTTTTTAGCTTAAAAGTTACTTAAAAACTGAAATTAAAAATAAGTTGTTTGACAAAATTTTTGTCATAAACATTTTTTTTAATAAAAATTATCATAAAAGATATATTATAATAGGGTGGTGGCGGCATGGCGTGGTGGCGGCGGCGCGGTGATGGCGCGCGGTGATGCGAGTGATAGTGTTCGATCAAGAGATTACGAGTTCTCTTTTCTTTTTCTTTCTTTTTTTTTTTTTAAAAAAAGAGCTTATAAAAAAAGAGCTTAAAAATAAGCTCCTCTTCATTATAAAATAAGCTCTTATAATTATAAGAGCTTATATAAAATCTTGTTTGGCCTAGCTTATATTTATAAGTAGATTATAAACTAAAAATAAGCTAGGCCAAACAGACACTTAGTTCCTCAAACGAATCGCTCTCAATAATGTTTAAACCGGTTAACATTTTGGCTTGACAAAGAAGATGTATTTTCAAGTTAAGAATATTAATTTATAAATGAGTTAATTCATGAGGATTTGATTTTAAAAAAAAAAAATTGGTAAAAGGAAAGGATGGCATCAAATTATAAAATAATATCACATACTTTTTACTTTTTTCCCGTTTCTTTTTCTGAATTTTTTTGGCCAACAGAGTCAATGTCACATACTGAATTTTCTTGCACAGGTTTTTAAAATACAGATTCCCTTACTATACTGACTTACTCAATCGCGTCAAGAATTGTTCAAATGAAAGAATTTGAGCCTAGCTAACATTTATTTATTCACTTAATTCAAGTTGAATAAATTTGTATGAGTCATGCACTAGCTATTATCTAAGCAACCTAAAACATTTTTTTTTTTGCCCACCCAGTTCACCGGGGCTTCGCCCCGATTAGTTCAGATCCGACCCGCATCCCGCACCTGACTATGGTGGGAGAGTCTCCCAGCGGGGGGTTTTTTTTTTTTTTTTTTGCATTCACAAGCGCCGAACCCGAGATCTTCTTATGACACAAATGCGACCTAAAACAATCTTGATTTAACAACGAATCAGATTTCTCCAATTAGCTTAGTCACACTCAATCTTATTTTTAAATGAATTGAGAGAAATAATTTCTATGGTTACATGTCAATGACTAATTTTTTTAATGAATTAGGTAAAAGAAATGAAATGATATTCAATTAGCAAGTTAAGTTGCATTTGGGGGAAGCACATTTTGACCCAAGTTTAAATAATGTTTACCAACTTTGTCTAATTCTTTTTCTCTTTCATTAATTAGAACAATTGAACAAGTTTATCATTCATTTTGTAATAGAAATGTCATTATTTCATATAGTTGACATTTGAATTTTTCGACTAAAAACTGAGTCAATTGTAGTGACTTTGATATATATTGAAAAGTAGTTACCTCATTATCACCAAAAGTTTCGACCAGACAACAACAAAAACTAAAAATATTCACCAAAGGTCGCTCACCTTGGTACGTCCAGAAATTACTTCCTCCCTTGCGGTTTCAAGTCACGCCCTTCTCTATAAATGTTTTGACACTATTTGGGCTCTTATTAATTTTAGGTTTCAGGTAGAAATTTTGGCAATTCGTTGGCCTAATTGAAAATAAATTTTATAATTTTTTTGGAAAATTCCTAAACAATAAAATTGATATAATTATTTCGAAAATTCCTTACTAATCTTCCATGCATTTATGGCCGAAATAATTTTACATCAATTTGGAAGAATAGTACTTTTCTAGGCCCAACAATAAAATTAACTTAAAAATCCCATTCTTTGAGGAGTGAATCTTCCATTAATTCATAAAAATCTTCATATAATTATTTTCCACGACTATTTAATTATTTAAGGCCTTTACTTAATTTTTAATTATGTAATTTTGGCCAAATACTAAATAATTAACCACAAATAGGCTTTTTAGCTCAATGTATTGTCTTGAGATAAGACCTTGAATAGGCCATTAAACATCACTTAGGTACTTTTTCCCTATTTTTCTTTAATTTGTGTAATTTTCTTGAATTGTTAGTAAATTTTCCAGAATTATACAAGTGGCCTGAAACTTTCAATTACACTTATGGCCTCAATGCACTATAACAGTTAATTGATCTAGATAAAATATATCTCTTGAGGGTCTTAAAATAACTTAAAGACCCTATTTGGCTTACAATATTACTGGATCACTTCCTGTTTTGGCTCCTACTTCATAATATTTATTTAACCTTAGTACCACGAACTTTCAATAACTACAATATGCACTACTACAAAAAATTCCTTTAACGACACTAATTAACATCCGTTTTTAACAAACAAAGTTAAAAAGGAGACGGTGACATTTTTGAAATTTCAGCTTACTTCCAACAATTTTTTCTAGATAAATAGTCATTGAAAGTTATTTTCAACTACTGTTTTTGAAAATGGTCATTGAAAGTTAAACTTTTCTACCTCTGATCCACCTCCAAGCACTAGTCCGGCCAAATCGCATTATCTGGCCCCTTCTTCGATGACCTCTGACCCCTTCTCCGATCTTCGCCCTCCATCCGATCGTGAGCCCTCTCCTCCTCGACCTTACGAAGATACGCATTGTGTCGCTAACGCCCTTTCCCTCTCCAGTCGCGTCCTTGGCCTCACACAATCACCGACGCCGTCACACTCTACTACCCCTCAAAGTCGACGCCCTAATTGGTCTTGTGATTTACTCTTCGATCTCATCTCATCTCCGTAGGTCTTCAATCGTGTAAGTGTGCTCTGTCCTCTCCACTTTTAGGGTTTTTTTTTTTTTTTTTAATGTTTTTTGGTTTGTTTTCATTTTGGCTTGCAGGTTTAACTATAATGGATTAATCCGGGGGTGTGCTCTATCCTTTTTCTTTATTGATTTGAACTTGATAGAATATGCAAAACTCTAAATTTATGGTTACACATATGTAGTTGGCATTGAATGAGCTGTCAAAGGCATTATGAACTTGTATTGATGAAATTGCTAGATTAAATTGTTGATATTATCTTGAATTGATTAAGTTGACTTGGGTTGAAATTCTTGGATGTCTTACTTTTAAATGGAAATGCTACTGAATTTGTTTTTTTAGAAAAACAATTAGTAAGGCAACCACTTCCTTAACCCATATTCATATTGTTTGTTCTCTATGTGTGTTTTGATTATAACAGACACTTGTAAATGAAATTAACTTAATGATTCAAGTGAATATATTTTATCTTGATCAAATCTTAAATTAGTAAGTTGTTTAATATGTTTGGCAAAAACTAACTTGAGTTAAAGTTGAAACACTCGAGTCAAGTATTTTGAAACTTCAGTCAAAATAGTTTTGATTTTGATTGACTCGAGCTATTCTTCTGTGACTCGAGTTATTCTTTTGTGACTTGAGTTAAGACTTTGTGAAATGTTCTTATGAAAAGTATCAACACAAGTTAATAGCGTTTAACTCGAGTTGACCTTGTGTGGACTCAAACTTATCTTTTCAAATCTTAAGTCCCACGAGCAAATATTTCTCAACAATCAAAAGATTGCCTCGAGTTGATCTTCCAACACTCGAGTCACTTGTTAGAGTTGGCACTTTTGCACTCGAGTCATCTCTTGTTTAAATCATTGTGAACTTATTTGTGAACAGAAATTGTAAACTCGAGTTACGATGTTGAGCACTCGAGTCATATGTTAGAGTCATCACTTAAAGACTCGAGTGTCTCTTTGTTTAAACCATTTTCAAAGAATAACTCGAAGTCATCTGTTGTGAAAGAATGATATGTGACTCGAGTGACCAACTTGAAGTGAGTATTTTAGACTCAAGTTAAGTTCTTACTAAGTTATCTTCTCATTCTTAACTTCTGCTTTC
This sequence comes from Acacia melanoxylon, assembly GCA_019022615.1. NCBI lineage: Eukaryota > Viridiplantae > Streptophyta > Magnoliopsida > Fabales > Fabaceae > Acacia > Acacia melanoxylon. The sequence goes on along the minus strand of JAFJYJ010000020.1, from coordinate 7,328,960 downwards.
AAACAAGTTTTATAGAAGATAATACTTGTGACTCAAGTGTTGGAAGATCAACTCGAGTCAGTTAGTAATTAACTCAAGTTGTCTCTTTTGCTTCTGTAAATCACCATGTTCGTAAAGTTGATTTCATATCTTCTTATCGTCACTCATTACTGTTCCTAACCATATTTAATCAGTAAATTAATGAGTTTTAGATGAGTATGCGGATGATTAACACACAAATCTCAAAAAGCTTTGAATATGTCATAAGCATTAAATGTTGTTGCAGAAAATGAGACACAAACTCGGCAAGAATTCTCTGATCAATCAGAAAGCATCCCTGCTATTCCCATTCCACATTAAATGCTATATCACAATAGGCAAAAGGAATGAAGGAATAACAAGTGGAAGAATAGCGACAATTATTCTCAGAATCAAAGTGTGTGAGTAACGAAAGAACTCAACAATCTAATGGCTATTTTTACTACTCATAACGGATTCAATGAAGCTTCTAAATGGTCATTAATTTCTGCCACCAAATATAAGGCGAAGCATTCAATTCGATTCAACACCGAAACATTTACGCTCAAACGAGATTATTCCAAATATTGTTTCATTCATTACTGTGTAATATCTTTGGATATTTTTGAACTTTAGTGATTCTTAATCTACTCTGTGAGAGAGTTATTTTTTGATCAACATTACTGTAAGAAACTCAAGGTAGAGGGACATTGAGAGTGGATATATTGACTACAACTTATAAGGGGGAGTAAATCATAGAGAGAGGATTATTCGAGAGCTACAGAGTGTGTAATCAATTGAAAGAGTTAATTAAAAACTAGAGTGTCTAGGGACTGGATGTAGGTCAAGAGTTTAGACTGAACAAGTATAAATCTCTTATGTCTATTATTCTTCCTTTCGCTGCTCTGTTCTTTAGTTATCGGGGTTATTCGCAAAAAGTTTTTAAATCACTCAATTTAGCCCCCATCTTAGGTGATATTCTGTCTTTCGCATGTCATAATGACAATTTTTCTACACTTGAGTATTTTTGAAAATGGATAATGGTTGGATGAATGCATTGAGAACTAATGAAGAATATGAGCATGTGGTGGAAGAGTTTATTAAATCTACTAAAATGAATGCACCTAGTAAAAATGAGATGGGATATTGATGATATAAGAGATCACTTACTTTATAATGGAATAAATCTTTGTTAGCCAAGGAGGATATGGCATGGTAAGTAAGTAACTGCTTGTGTGTGTCCTACGAGAAAGAAGTTTTGGATGTCATAGATGATGATAGAATGGAGAAAATAATTCATGATGCTAACGTAAAATCTTTTGCACAATTGCATATATATGACATCATGTGGAGTGATACATAGATGTAACATCCCATTTTCAAAAGCAGTATATATTTTTTTCATCAGAGTAGAGCATCGGAGCGATTGAGTAACTGATACATATATTTAAAATGCCGTAAGTCTGGCTGATTACAAAAGCGGTACAACGACCGAGAGTTATCAAAAGTCATAACAACGGAGGAACGTCTTCAGCCAGATCTCTATGCGGCCTGCTTGCCTTTCTCCTCAGTCCTCGTTCCTCCTGATCCTGACGCTATGTTAAGAGCTGAGGTCCAGTGAACCGGACCCCAGGTAACGGTTAATCTCATGTTTACATACATCATATAAGTACTACGATATTCATGGAATTTTGACGACACTTACTACATTCAAAGTAGGGTATACATAATCGATATATATGGCAATAACAATACAATCGGATGTAAGGTTAAGGCACAAGGAGAAATGTACATGATCGATATGCACGGCAATAACAATACGTCGGATGTAAGGTTAAGGCACAACGGACATTGGACATAATCGGATATGGACGGCAATAACAATACAGTCAGATGTAAGGTTAAGGCACAACAGAGAAAATATAGCATGACGGAGGAAAATACATATATGCATACAATAACCATAAGAGTTAGTGTTACAGTACGCGAACGTACCTTCGTCGGTGGTATAACGGTACTTTTTCGGAAAACGGTACTTTTTGACAGCGGGTGAAACAACGGTACGACAGCGGTACGTTTATCTTAGATATCCTATAAGGATAATATTTATCAATATCTAGCAGCATAATAGGCATTTTAGGTACAAATTACCATTTTGCTCCTGAACCCCTAATCGACGGAATTTCGCCAAAGCTTCGCTGTTTTCGCTCTATCTCTCTAGAATTTCGACAGATCTTTTCCCTCATCAAATTTTCGAAATACATATCATATTTACCCCTAAATATGATATCTAGACTATCTTGAAAAATTAAAGATAAATCTAGCATTCCTACTATATCTACCGAAAGAACTACCGAAACTAAAGACCAGGGACCGAAGAACTTACTCCGGCTTGGCTAGAACTTCCAAGAGCTCCTCCTTCTCTCTACTCTCTCTCTCTCTATATTTTGGTTCTTGGTGTGAAGAAATGAGGAGAAGGGGCTTGGCTATTTATAGAAGCAAGGAGGGACAAGGTTGGAATTACATCAATTGTCTTCAGATCGGATTTCAACCGTCGGATCGCACTTTGACACGTGGCTCGATATTGGCCTTACACCTATTTGGCTGACATCATCCTTCTAGAAGAATATGATGTCATGCATGACATCACATGTGTTGACTTACCGATAGCGTTTCCCCGATCGATGTCCGAATCGCGTAATTTTGCCGAATCTCAAAAATCCGGAAACTAGGTTTTGTAGTTCCATTCTTTCTCTTTAAAACTACTAGGTTTCATTATATTTTTGATCCCATTAAGGGTATTTCGTTATCCGCCGAAGATTTTCGGACAAACGTTGTCGATTACGGAAATAACTTCCGATAGAACCGAACTTCTTGCGTAAAATCACTGGTTCGTAATATGATCTGATCTAAGTAACCATATCTCCTGGTTTGAAAAACACGGTGCGTTTTCTATAAGTCACTTTTAGCACTATCTCGCCTTATCTTAATTATCCTAGGTACTCTAATTACGCTGTTGGTTTCGAAATGACTTCGAGACCGCTTACTCCGGATAAAATTCCACTTGTTTATAAAAAGTCCGAGATGACTTAGACTATATCCCTATATTTTGGTGTAGGATTTTATTTCTATCTATTCTCAAATGTCCTTTTGGCTCTTTACCGATTATATTATTATTTTATTCAAAATATCTAGATATTTATTTATGTTTCTTTTATTTATTTATTTATTTTTCTAAGCATAAAATATTTTTTAATTTTTTTTATTATTTATTTAATTAATAATTTCGAATTTCTCCCCTTAAATTAATTATTTACTAATTAATTTACTTATATCATAATCTAAACAATTAGCTACTAATTACTTAATTAGCCACTTACTAATTGTTGATAATTTTCATAATTAGGATTAATTATTATCTCACAACTATTTTACTCGACATTGGTATTTTATATCCCATGTAAAATATTAAAAATCATGGGACCAAAAAGTGCTTTTAATAATATTATATTTATGCTTATCTATTTTTCAAGGAAATAATCCCAAAAATTCCTAAAATTAGAGACAACATACTTCCCAAGTTTTTGTCAGTATTTGTTGTCATATGATATTTATTATAATATTTTCAGGGTATTACAATAGACACCTTTGTACCCTGAGTTTACTAAGTATACATGCTTGTTAGGTATTTTGCATTTGGTCAACTTAAAGGCAACTTGTGGGTAGATTGATAGTAGTTTCACATTGTTACTTGAATTGTTGTGTGATATGTTTCTAGAGGATAATGTACTTCTAAATTGTATCTATGAGGCCAAGAAAATCTTGTCTACGATGGGTATGAAGTATAAAAAGATACATGATTGCCCTAATACCATGTATTGTATAGAAAGGAGTATGAAGGACTAAATGAGTGTCCGAAATGTAAAACTTCACGATACAAAGTGAAGAAAGATGGTGTCTGTGGTGATGATGAGATAAGGGGAATTGATCTCAAAAGACAGTTTTATGTTACTTACAACGACGGTTTTATTGAAACCCGACGTTGTATGTATCAGACTTACAACAACTTTTTCAAAACAGTCATTGTAAGTCACTTACAACAATAGTTTTGAAGCATACGTCTATTGTAAAACTTTCAACGACACTCACATAAACGTCCCCCAAAAAAGGTCGTCTAAGGGTCCTAAAAACGGATATTAAAAGTGCCTTCTCTAGTAGTGTCGGTTTCTAAACTCTTTTAATCTTTTTTTACTTACTTAGGCCTCTCTTCATAAATTTGAGTCTCTACTCCCTTTCATTTTAGCCCTTGAAACTTTCATTTTTACTCTACAAATATTTATAACTTAGAATCAGAAAAACTTTTCATTTAATCCCTGTAAACTATTTTACCTTTTCAGGCCACTTCAATATACTCTTGCTCATTCGGACTTAGCTGCTACTTATTTTCAAGCTTCTAGGCCCAAAATTCGTTCAGACATGAAATTATTCGTTATATGTATGAAACTATTCAAACTGATTGTATTGAAAAATTATATAAGATAATTAGATATGTGGTCCAAATTATATTAGTTCTATTATGGTTGATGAGTATTATGAGTTTATTATTTGCTTAATATTTGTTCTGTTTATTCATTTAAATTTGCAATTTTTTGTAACCAAAACAATATAAAGAGGAGGATATTGAGGTTGTTTGGGATTGTGACAATTTATATTTCAGGAGATATGTTCAAAAAGTTAGTTTTAATTACTTCCTGCATAATTTATGGTCATACCTACAAAATTGGTTGATTTTCTATGGGTTCCTGTTTTTATATAGTACAAAATTGGTTCTGATTTGGATAGTTATTAAATTTTGTTTGGGCTACTTTTGATTCTAAATTGCAGTGTGGTCTATATTAAAAAATAGAAATCAATTTTTTTTTTTAAAAGAACATTTTAGGTTGGTTATAGTAACAAACTGGTGTACATAAGTTATTTCTCTAAGTCGTTTATTTTAACAACTTGAATTTAGGACACACTACTACGCTCTTATATACTACCCTCTACAAATCGATATGAAAAGTCTTCCTTAATTAACCGAAGTAGCAAGTCTGGCACATAGAAACATTTGGTTTATATTGCAAAAAGTTGAGAAAGCACAAACTATATTATTTCTGAAGTAATTTTAGACATAAACTACAAACAATATTTTATTCCAAGGTGGTTCCCCTTCTCATGACTTTAGCACACCATCGTGGTACGTAGGCCTAATTATGGTCATGGAGGGCCAATCTGGACATACTGATATTTAAAATAATTAAATCAGTAAGCCACAGACACAAATATTAGCAAAATGGAAGAGTTAATTACGAGACGCGGTTTAAAAGAGGATAACAAGTGTAAACTACTATATATATATATATATATATATATGAACTTTACAATATAATTTTATATGGAATATTTAAATGCAGCAGCTAAACATCATCAAGTTTAAATTCAATAAAAATCTAATAACGAAAACATGGGTTAATAATCCTTACCCAATAGAGATGGAGGACATCCGCGAGCAGTTGCAGGGAAATGAAAGGAGAAGAGAAGCACAGAAATCAAAACAAGATTCCAAAGAGGTTTCTTATTCATCTTACTCATCTTCTTCCAACACATTTTGTATATAAGGAAGTAACACCACTTTGTGTGTTTATATAGACAAACATATACACAGAAGAGATGTGGAGGATATAAATATTAAATGGATGGAATTTAATTACTATTTTCAAAAAAAAATTATGATCAAATATGATTTTCCAAAATACAACGACAGAGATATGGAAAATAATTGCTAAAATTAAATATGACAAAGAAAAATGCTCATTTTTCTCAATATCAAAATAATATTTTTATCCATTTCCAGCTTGATAATGAGAAAATGTTTCATCAGTTAATCTCGCTGATGAAAATAAAAAATAAATTACAACCATATTTTCTGAAAGTTTCAAATGATTAGTTAAATATGTGCGTTAATGTAAATCTAAAGGGAACGTTGTAAGAATTTTTGTGAAATTTAATATTTGTATATTTATTTATTCCGTGGAATATGTTTCAAATATATTAATATGTTTATATAATTGATAAGACTTTAAAAGAAGCTTCATATTGGTAAATTTAATTTCAGTGATTTTTTTCAAAGAAAGTTTAACTTATTATGATATGATTTTAATTATAATCATCAATTCTAATTTGATTCTTCTTGAGAGCATTGATTTGAAGAATAATATGTCATAAGTAAAATATTAAAAAGTTTTTTTCTTCACAAGCATTATTATATATTTACTATCAACTTTTGTAACTAAAAGCCAAGACTTATGAGAAATCAATCCAATAATATTGAACTTTAGAAAATTATAAAAAAGGTTTTTAAACATATATATTGTAACATTTCAAATTTTGGGACTAAAAGTTTTGGAATAAGACTGAAAGAAGTAAGTTGCTAAGCCAATAAGAACCAAAAAGTTTTAAGCTTACTATGAGGAAAATTTTAAAATAATTGTAACACCTCAAATTCCATACCACTTACTATGTCCGATGACATATAGTATTTAGGAATACGGTGCTACAGGTCAGAGTAATGTGGAACGGAGAGTATGTACTAACGTTTAGACAATAAGTAACTGATATAAAATACCCAGGCATAAGCTGGTAAATTAAATATCCCGAAAGAATATTCATGATACAATTACACAAAGCTTGTATAATTAAAACTTCAACATCATAACTATATAATCTTAAATCAAGCCCTAACTAGACTTGTGGCTTGGAACCCTATACAGTTAATCAAACCTATTGGCCAGGCCGGTGTTTAAGTCCAATGGAGTCTCCCCATTTTTCACAACAACTTATGACTGAACCACATAAACCAACCCTTTGAAACAACTCTATCAGATTCATGCCAGGAAACTAAGCCTTATCAAACTTCTTCCAACTCTCGTCTCGGCCGGTGCATCTTCACAGCTTCGTCCATCGGTGCCTCTTCATAGCTCTGTCCATCGGTGCCTTCTCAGATCCAGGTTCCATTCCTTAACCTTTAGTTAGGGCTAAGATTCAATAGAATTGAATCTTAGGTAACAGTTAACTTCTATATCAAATATAAACAATATATATGATAGATATTCATTACATATCAACATCAACTATATATAGTACACAACATATGTAAGGTTACAACAATAAATAGCATCCAACACACAGCATATGTAATGTTCATAACGTTTGCACTCACCAGTGCCACGACTCTTCGTGTCCTCAGCACTAGGAAAACAACCCTATGGTATTATCATAACTATAACCCACACAAAGCTGAATGTATATAAACAAGTGACCTAAGACCCATATGTTAGACACGGTGCATGACCCAAGACCTAGTCTTGTCCATGACTTCATAAATCATTCAATCATATATAATCATACAAGATATAGGCTATATGATTAAAGTTACTAGTATGTGAATGTAACTTTTGCCGTACTATTAGTAATATGTTCGTCCTACGAATCCGACCCCAAACTCCTCGGATATCCTAACATCTTACCATATCACTTAGAATAATATCCTAAGGGTTATTTTCATCATCTTTGACCCTTTTACCCTTGGTGGATTTATTATTCGACTTTTACCCCTTACTTTTGCTTAAAAACAAAATGTTGGATTTTCTGGACAGATTTTTTAGCAACTTTGAAAAATCATAATTAATTCTAAAAAAATAATTTTTGAGTGCTTCAAAATTCCTCATGACCCTTGACATGTATATTTTTAAGGAAAAATATTCCCAGAATCCAGAACATCACGGAGCACTCCCAGGTTAATATTTTCTCAAAGCTGTCCAATTTATAACTCCAGAAATAAAGCTTAACTTTAACAAATTGTATCTCCTTCTGTAGAACTCAAAATGTTACATATTTTATTTATTTAAAAATCCCTACATGTCGACTTTATTCCTATAAAAGTTGATAATTTTTAAAGCTCATTTTATACATAAAATAATAGTCTCAACGTTCACGCCAAAGACATGATTTAAAACTCGAAATTCTACCATTTTCACAATCTTGTTCCATTAATATATGAAATTATTTCCCTACATGTTTTTACAAAATTCAGCATTTTAAATGCAATTGAGGCCTAAAAACATGTAAAGGAATTTACTTCCTAATTTTCTAGATTACATCTAAGCTTTACCAAGAACTAAAATATTGAACTCAAGAATATTACATCTTGAAGTTCTTAATCCTTCTCCTTGCTCCAAGAACTCTCACTCTCACTTATAAATCAGAAGTTTTGAGCTGATTTGATGTGAAGAAAAATGAAGAGGAGAGCCCTCTATTTATAGGGAAAATTCCAATGTCATTTTGGTAATTATCAAGGTGATCCAAAACTTCATCTTTCCTTTTATCCATTGATCCAATGTGTTAGTTTAAGCTCAACCCTCACCCTTAATCCATGGCTCAAGTTTCCCATTGGTCCAATTAATTACCTAAGGATGTAGCTTATTTTCTTGATTTTTCATTGGCTAGTTGCTATTGTTGACTTTTCAAAGCTTGAGTAAAGTTTAATTAACATCTTAATCAAGTGATTATTTCCTCCACATAGGCTGGACATTTTTAATGACTCTTGGCAGATTTTATAAGCTTTAATTAACTCCCTAATCAAGTGTTTATATGCTCACTAATTACATGTTTCATTGTATCATTGGTTTGTTAGCTAACCATGGCAATTAAGGCTTATTTAGACAAGTATTATTTCATTTTCTTTGGCCTTAATTATTTTTGAATATAATCTTCCTCTCTTGGCCCTTATTATTTTCTTTTATTTTGCCTATAATTAAATTGAAGAATTATGCCACTAATCTCAATTAGTGCAAGCTTATTTGCCAATTTGCTAAATTGACACTTAATTTAATTAAATGTTTCTATAGTCTTTCCATGGCTCTTTTAAACTTAAAATAGTCATTATGTTATGTGACTCTATGTCACATATGTTAACCAATTTATTATGTAACATATACCTAAAACATAATATTTTTCGGTAAATCGAAAAATTGGGTATTACAATAATTATTAAAGATTATTTTTTACCCTTAAAAATTTAGGTGAAAAATATGAAATCTTATTTTGAGGACTTGGAATTATAAAGAGATTAATGATAAAAAGTTTGGCCTAAATAGTTTTAAAGCTATTATTTGGAATTTATGGCCTATTTTCCGAAAATTCAAAGAAAAATAGAGAGGATAATATTTGGTCTAGAAATTTCCGATTCAATATTGTAAGGCCTAGATAAGCTAATTGAGAAAGAAAAGTCCTCATATGAAATTAAGGATTAATTTCTAGCACTTATCCAACGTTTGCAATTAAATCAGCAAAAGACTAAATTGTAAACAAAAGCCTTGTAGAGGATCAAATGAGGTTACTCCAAGCCCAAAACATGAATTGGGTTGTGCTGGAGCTCAAACTATAAGCTAAAAAGGTGCTTCATTGGCTAACAAAATATAAGTTTCAGGTTGGCCCAAAAACGCGCTGCAAATTAAGGCTGATGAGACAAACTTCTTTTAGGTGTGGGCCAAGTTAATAAATAATATGTTTTCCTAATTAAAGCCACTCTAGCCCCTCTATCTTCGCACATTTCAAACTGCATTAGAAAAATTGGTGAGAGAGGAAGTGAGCGAGCCAAGAGAGGATAGGGGGAGAAGAAGGCTTGATAGAAGGAGTAGAGGAATCAAAGATGAAGATCAACATGCAAACTAATCTTTAGACCAAGGAATGTATCTTGAACCTCCTCCCATCCTTTTATTTTCTGCTACTGTGACGTCTTTAAGAAGACGATAATGAAAGAAAAATCTTATTGTAACATCCCGATTTCAAAAGCAGTATATTTTTTTTTCATCAGAGTAGAGCATCGGAGCGATTAAGTAACTGATACATATATTTAAAATGCCGTAAGTCTGGCTGTTTACAGTAATGGTACATTGTACCGAGTGTTTACAAAAGTAGATAACAACGGAGGAAAGTCTTCAGTCGGATCTCTATGCGGCCTGCTTGCCTTTCTCCTCGGTCCTCGTTCCTCCTAATCCTGACTCTATCTTAAGAGCTGAGGTCCAATGCGTATGGACCCCAGGTAACGGTTAACCTCATATTTACATATACAACATATGGACTACGGACGTTCACAACATTAACAGCACATGAGCCCAACAACAGATATACTACACATATAACCAATGCAGATATATCGCTCCCAGCGTACAAACATATCGCTCCCAGCGTACACACATATCGCTCCCAGCGCATAGAATCAATGCAGATATATCGCTCCCAGCGTACAAACATATCGCTCCCAGCGTACAAACATATCGCTCCCAGCGCACAGAATCAATGCAGATATATCGCTCCCAGCGTACAAACAGTTATACTCTAACATCTATATGCACTCAGACAACATAACAACTATACACACACAATACACATAGCACATACATGCATATCATAAACATCAGCGTTAGTGTTACAGTACGCGAACGTACCTTCGTCGGTGGTATAACGGTACTTTTTCGGAAAACGGTACTTTTTGACAGCGGGTGAAACAGCGGTATGACAGCGGTACGTTTATCTCATATATCCTATAAGGATAATATTTATCAATATCTAGCAGCATAACAGGCATTTTTGGTACAAATTACCATTTTGCCCCTGAACCCCTAATCGGCGGAATTTCGCCGAGCTTTCTTGTTTTTCGCTCTATCTCTCCGAATTTCAACAGATCTTTTCCCTCATCATATTTTCGAAATATATATCATATTTACCCCTAAATATGATATCCGGACTATCTTGAAAAATTAAAGATAAATCTAGCATTCCTACTATATCTACCGAAAGAACTACCGAAACTAAAGACCGAGACCAAGAACTTACCCCGACTTTGCTCGACTTTCTCCAGAGCTTCTCTCTCTAAACCCTCTCTAGGCTGCGTTTTTGGGGTGAAGAAATGAGAAGAGGAGGGCTTGCTATTTATAGAAGAAAGGAGGGACAAGGTGGGAATTTCTTCAATTGTTTTCGGATCGGATTTCAACCGTCGGATCGCACTTTGCCATGTGGCACCATCTTGACCTTCCACATGTCCCGCTTATGTCATCCTTCTAGAAGAGGATGATGTCATCTTTGCCGACTTACCGATAAAGTTCCCCGATTGGTGTCCGAATCGCGTAATCTTGACGAATCTCAAAAATCCGGAACTAGGTTTTGTAGTTCCATTCTTTCTCTTTAAAACTACTGGGTTTCATTATATTTTTGATCCCATTAAGGGTATTCCGTTATCTGCCGAAGATTTTCTGGACAGACACCAACTATTCTGGAAATCACTTCCGATAGAACCAACTTTCTTGCGTAAAAATCACCGGTTCCCAATATGATCTGATCTAAGTAACCATATCCCTGGTTTGAAAAACACGGTGCGTTTTCTATAAGTCACTTTTAGCACTATCTCGCCTTATCTTAATTATCCAGGTACTCCTAATTACGCTGTTGGTTTCGAAACGACTTCGAGACCGCTCAATCCGAGATAGAATTTCACCTGGTTCATAAAAGGTCTAGTGGTAAAAGACTAAATTTCTATATCTTGAGCTAGAATTTCATTTATATATGTTCTCATATCTCCCGTTGGCTCTTTACCGATTATATTATTATTTTATTCAAAATATCTAGATATTTATTTATTTTTCTAAGCATAAAATATTTTATTATTTATTTAATTATAAATTTCAATTTCTCCTTTTAAATTAATTATTTACTAATTAATTTACTTATATCTTAATCTAAACAATTAGCCACTAATTACTTAATTAGCCACTTACTAATTGTTGGTAATTTTCATAATTAGGATAAATTATTATCTCACAACTATTTGACTTACATTGGTATTTTATATCCCATGTAAAATATTAAAAATCATGGGGCCAAAAGGGCTTTTAATATTATTATATTTATGCTTCTATATTTTTCAAGGAAATAATCCCAAAAATTCCTAAAATTAGAGACAACATACTTCCTAAGTTTTTGTCAATATTTGCGAATCATATGGGATTTATCATAATGTTTTTAGGCCATTTTCTCATTTTATAAAATACATTTTAGGGATTTTAGCTTTTTATTCACCCTAATTTCAATAGAAATTACCTTAGAAAATAAGGTAATTATAACTTATTATTTAAGACCACATATTCACCTATTTCCAATAGGTAATATGTACTAAAATATAATATTCCAGATAAATAATTATCCGGGTATTACACTTATTCTAGTGAGAGAAAGTTGAGAAACTAGTGTTAAAATCAAAGATTAATGTTTGTACGGTTAATTTATGGTTCTGTAAGTAGATTAATACAATTGCATGTTGGGTTTTGAATTGATGGGGAGTATATTTCGAATACCATAGTAGCAAAATGAAGCTGTCTGGTTTCTCTGTGAGCCTCTCATGGCTTTAGTGGATAAGGAATATAGAGAGTCACATGCATGTCGATTTTAGGAGCTATGGTTTGAATTTTTCCGTGAAATTTGGTCAAGAGATAGTTCACTCTCTAAGCTTTAAAATGAGTGTAAGATCATCTTAAGCAGAGGTCTATAACTCATGATTTTTCAAAGGTAGACAAGGAAAACTATAGGGATTTTGTTTTCCATATTTTAGTTTCATTTTCGTTCAAAATTTTGACTAACTAAATGATTTCCAACGGTGATGAAAGTTTTCATATTTCAAATAGGAATGATAAGTTTTAAAATTATATAAAATATGAGGAAAATGGATTAGTACATTAAGAATTATAATTTTTGGAAATTAGGCATTGAATCTCGAATAAAATCTGTGCGTAATTAAGGTTTAGGCGTGGTTCTGGAATTCTGCAGCAAGAACTGGCTCTGGGTAATATTTTATCTTTAAAACTGATTCAAAGATCTTTGAATAGGAATTTGAACCATCCTAATTGGAATAATATAGAATTAATTATGACTTTTCTAAATTTGGTCAAGAAAACTGGAAAATATTGTCTCCAGATTCTAGTAGTATCTATTATGCAAAATTCTAGGAAGCTTTCGGCCATAAATTGTTTTGGTAATTATTTTTCCTCTAAAATAGACTTATATAGCTTTAATTAGGAATTGGAATCACCTCATTTGGAGTTCCGTAGATTAAGTTATAATTTTCCCAAGTTCTTTGAAAAATTATAGTTAGATTTTCTATTAAGTCCAAACAATGATAATATTTTTTTGGATAAATGAGAACTTTGTATAAAATATTGTTAATTAAATAAATGCAAGTTTGTAGTAAAACCTTTGATTTAATGTAATCAATTTAAACCATAATTCTCAAACCTTATCTTTCCATAGAACTTCTTACAGCACAAATGATAAGTGTGGCCAAATAGTTCACAAGGATAACTAACCAAGCATGGACACACAGTCCATGGAGGTAACTAACCAAGTATGGCTCGAAGCCATAAAACAAGTATGGACACATAGTTCATGAAACAAGTGCAGGTACAAAACCTACGAATAATAAGTATGAGAACAAATCCCATGAATATCAAATGAGCTTGAGGTTAACCATGATGCATCAAGAACTAACCATACTACTGTTAGTAACCAGTGTTCTGTATTCAATTCTCTCCAAAAAAAAAAATTCAAGTATGCTTGGGGTCAATTTATTAAAGCAATAAAAATTATTCTTTCAAGATAATAACAGCTCATATCTAATACTTCATAATCGAACTCCCCAACATGAAGGTTTACAAACAATATTTCAAAACTTTCCTTCAAATTTAATATTGAAAGACTGTTTACAAACAATAAAAGTTTAGGAAAAATTCTTTCCTTATTGAATTCAATAATAATTGATAAAGCAACAATCAACACAATGTGTTTCCCACTCAAGATCACCCAATCTTGAGTATCTCACACGAATAGAATGATAGGATGTGTACAATAACTCTTCTCTCTCTCGTAAGTAGATGGATAAGCACCGAAGCACAATTACAAGTCATCTCACTCTCTATGATAAGCTATGTAAACATTAAGAACAGAGTAAATGATATGAGAATCAGAGTATTAACATCTTGAAGATGTCAGCTTGTGTCTCTGCGTTTTTCTGCTCTGTGTACTCTGTATTTCGTGTATTCAGTCTGGAGTCTTCAAATCTTCAGGTATTTATGATATTTGAAGCTTATGACCGTTATAGATCCGTTCTGACTTGAACCCATTCGAAAATATAGCTGTTGTGTGCATTTCTGTAGAATATAGCTGTTGAGAAATGGCTTTTGAGATATAGTCATGTTGGGAACATTTGCAGACTTGAATATTTGAATATTGGCTCTTCAAGAATGTCTCCCATGATGTTCGCTTTTGTTGGTGGGAGCCTTGTTTATCATGCGCCTTGGTGAATGGTAGTGCTACTTTTTAGATGAAACCATTGTCTTGGGAGAAGAAGATATAATAAAATAATACAAGTGGCTCATGTAGTTGCTTTATTTGACTTTAAAGCAAATTCAAATCTTCTCAAATCAGAGTGCAGATATTGAACATTTGAATACATTGAACAATATTACCGTTGAGCTTTCAACTTTGTTTCTTCAAGTTTGTTGTTCAATTACGCCTTCTTTGTTGTTTACGAAAATCTGCAAAGAACCTTCATCTTCAAGCTTATGACGATTTTGATTTCCAAGTTTGATGTAATCTCAAACTTTAATCACCTGAAACTTATACACAAATGATATAAATGATGTTAAGAAGTAGTATTAATCATTTGGGTAATCATCTGGATGTTTATCGAAGAATCGGATTTTCGAAACTCGATTTTCTCGAAGAGATGAAAACTCGAGGTTTCATTTGCAAAACTCGAGTTTTGAGGTTGCAATACTCCGTTGCTTTCTCGTAAATCGACCAAAACTCGAGGTTTTGGTTCCAAATCTCGAGGTTTGAAGATACTCGAAGTTCGTTGCTCTCTCGTTCGATGAAAACTCGAGGTTTCCATTGAACACTCGAGGTTTTGACTTTGTTCAAATTTTCTTTCTTGAAATAACTGTCAACTTTCGGGGACTATATCTCCCTGGTATGAACTCCGTTTTGGTCCATTTAACTCTTGATGGAAAGCTCTGTGAGTCTACTTTCATATGCCACCAATTTCAGCTCAATTGGATTTTTAGTTTGTGAGATACACTCAAAACATTGAAGCTTGGTTTGCTGTGTGGCGTGGATGTTTCTGTCAACTTCCACAATTTATAACTCCTTGATATGAACTCCTTTGGGCTTGGAGTTTATATTAAAATGACGCATTGGGAGTCTAGTTTCATATGCCACTGGTTTCACCTCAATCCGATCTCTGGTTTAGGAGATATCATCAAATTACCGACGTCGCCCATGCCGAACGTGAAACGTGTGGAGCTGAAGAGCGATAGGCGGAAACTCGAGGTTTTGACGAAACCTCGAGGTTTGCTAGTCCGAGAGACGCTAGAGATGCTGAAGGCACTTGAAAACTCGAGTTTTGATGGAAACCTCGAGGTTTCTCGATCGCTTCATCTAAACTTGAGTTTTGAGTTCCAAACCTTGAGGTTTGTGTTCTAAACTCGAGGTTTCTCATCCTGAACCTCACATTTGCTTGATTTAACACTGAATTGAGCCATTCCAACTTCCATATGATCTTGGAGACTTCTAGCATCAATATAAGAACTTGAATAATGATATATTCATTCCATTCAGCAAGTTCTTCATTCTTTCATCTCCCAACTTGATCATTCTTCATCATTTGACTTGGACTCACATTCTTTACAAACTTCTACCTTCTTCAATATCCATAAGGTGATGAAGCTTCATTCCAACTTCGCTATCATAGAGACTTCCCATCACAAGAACTTGAATGTTGATATTCCTATTATATTGTGCAAGTTCTTTTGATAACATCTTTCTCTAGTCTCTTCTCTTCTTCTTGTTTATTCTCAAAGTCCTTTGATAACTTCTTGCTTTCTTGACATTCTGATATTCCAATTATATTGCAAGAACTTCTTTCTTTCATCTCTTATCTCCTTCTTGATTATTCTCCTTAATTTAACTTGGAATAATCTACATTAAATATAGCAGTTAGTCAATGTAGGAGATAACTATATTACTCAATCTTTTTGCTTTTAATAATGACATCTATATAAGGCATCATCAAAACTAATCATAACCAACATTCTCCCCTTTTTGATGATGGCAAATACTTTAAGAAAAATATGTATGAATATGAAATTCCATTAAAACCAACATATTTTTCTTGTCATTTCTCTCCCCCTTATTTGTCATTAGCAAAAAGTTGAATTTAAGAAGAAATGATTAGAGAGACAAATATGAAACCAGATTAAAAGGAGTCAAAGAACTGATTTTCCCTCCTCGATTTGAAAGTGTTTTCATTCTAAATATGATGCAATTTGGAATGTTTTTATGAAAACAAATTTAAAAGAATTTGAAGAGGTTTTCAAAACATCTTTCACACTTAAAGCATATAGATACCAAACATGTGCAACATTTCTACTCGAATATAAAAAGATAGAGATTAGAAATGCTCATGTAGGTTCTCGCAAATGATGAATGATCGATGAAGTCCATTTGCTTGCTTTGTTGTATGAAATCATCTGAAGTGTGCTCAATAGAAGGATCATGAATATCCTTTGAGAAGTGAAGATGAAAGTTCTAGCTTCTTGAGGGTTATCTCATCGAATGATTATGGCGTACTCAACTCCCATCCTTTTCTTCATAGATAATCTATGTAGAGCATATCTCAACTTCAATGATTGATCACCAAAGCATCTTTCCTTAATTGAATAGTTTCTCCTTGTAGTACATTAAGGAAGGTTGTAACACATAACAAAAGTTTCTGCACTAGATTGAAAAACTTTCTTTGCGTAGAGATTTGTTAGTGCAACAAAAGATCAAAGTATTCCTTTCCAAATGATATTTAAAAAATAATGAAAGGAAAATATAAGATATTTTCAAATATGAAATTAACTCATCATCAAAACTAATAGAAGATAGTGAATACAGATGAGTATGCTTAGAAAGGGTTTTCTTCAAATAAAGGAGATGAGCTTTTAAGATATCAAACACATGAATGTGAAGCTCCCCCTTAATGAATGCATGATTAAAACAAATTGTAGCTCCCTTTAATCATACCAAATAATGATGTGATACCAAGTGTTATGAGGTCTGGAATTCATCTAACTCCAATGGACATAACATGGTATCTCACAAATAAGAACTTTCAAGTTCACATGGGTGGACTTGAAATTGGTATGAAGAAATCACTTATGCCTTTTATGATGATAATAGAGTTTTAAAGCATAAGGATCATTTTAAAAATGAGTTTGTTTAGGCTAAACTTCATAAAATGAGATGGAATGAATGAAATCAAGTTAGCCTAGCATGATTATGACATATGCATAATATTTCAAAATACAATACCTCACTCAAGTAATATTGTAATTACTTGAGTCATAATCACTTTGTAATCCATAGATGCATCGCTGGCTAGCCAATTTCTGATGATGTGATCAATATTGAGGCTCTCCCATATATGATGCATAAGGATGTGAATGAGCTATGTTCTTTGTATCCAATAACAGAACATTTTGGTCAGCTCCTGCAAAAATATACGTTCTTTGGTACTCAATGATTCTTGAGTCCACAACCGATTAGACATGATAACTCTTAAGCTCTTATATAATTTAACAATATGATATTGGAGCAAAGAGTATAACAATCAAGGATCAAAAACATAGTTTTACCCAATCAAGTAAGTTCAAGCCAATGAATCAAAAAGGGTAATAACTAAATGATACAAAAAAATGTTATTTCCCAATGACAATTTGTAAATACACTTTATGCGTAAAATATGTCATTGATAAAATGCATGTCGGTTTGATCAAAGAGCATAGAAAATCTTATCCATAAAGATAAGCATTTATCAATTCACGCTTTATGAATCAGCTCAGATTTTTCAAGAATGTTAATGAAATATGCAAAGTGTTTCAAATCTTGAATGTTCTTTCAAAATATGATAATCAAAATTTTCATGAATGAAAGATTCATTTTTGAAACATGCTTGAAAACAATGTTCATTTTAAACATATTGGAAGTCAATAGGTTGAATGAATATATCAAAGATGCTTCAGATTTTAGAAAACATGTTGAACATTGAAGTTTACATGTAGAAGAATTTTCCCAAGAGCAAAAGTCATAAAGGTAAAGCATTTTCGAAACATGCTTTGCACAACGAGAAATATATGAGCACAATGACTTTGCTATTGTCTTAGAGATGATCTTGCCTTTTAGAATAGAATCTTGAAGTATATGAATATTCAAGGCAAGAATATAAATACGATTACTCGAAATGGATGAAGATAAAAGTATATTTGAGTAACTTGACCAATAAGAGTTTATCCAATAAGCATAAGACTTTCACAAATTGAATTCTTTTCGGAGATAAGCTTGAAACTCATATAGATAATCAACTTGTTAGATATAAGATCTAACTTGATTGAGAATGAAGAATGAGGAGTTCAAGCATCATATTGAATACCAAAGGTCAATATGTGAATGATAGGAAAAACTCAACTTGACAAATTTGAAGCATATTCAACATTCAATATACAATATTAACTTCCAATTTGAAAACATTATTTGAATGCAATCAAAGTATGGATATGTTTTCAAAACATTTGTATGCATTTTTTCAAAACAATGTGAGTTGAAATCCAAACAGATTTTACACTTGTGCATTTCAAAATTATAAAATCAACAAAGTTATGCACAAGTTCACTTGTTTGATTATCAAAAATTCACTAACAAATTGATTAAACATAGTTAGGAATATTAGTGAATGATGATAGGAAGTATTAAGATCAAACAAGAAGGTTTTAGGAATTCGCGAATTTGAAATTCGAGTATGTGCAAACCTTGAGGTTTTATCGAAACCTTGAGGTTTTATCGAAAACCCGGAGGTTTTATCAGAAACCTTGAGGTTTTATCAAAAACCTGGAGGTTTTATCAGAAACCTTGAGGTTTTATCAAAAACCTGGAGGTTTTATCAGAAACCTTGAGGTTTCACTCAAATGTGGAAATTCTGAGTTTTTGCGCCAAAACAGAAACCTGGAGGTTTGAGAGTAAAACTGGAGGTTTTGAAGTGTTCAAAACTTAAGAGACTTTCTGTAAGTTCAAACCTCGAGGTTTTAACGAAACCTCGAGTTTTCTATTTTTTCGAGAAAATGTTGAGAAGTCTCGTATGACGAAACCCGGAGGTTTCTCCGGAAACCTGGAGGTTTCTCTCGAAAACCGGAGTTTTGCTTTGACAAGAAAGTTGCCGATTGAAGTTGAATAATTTCAAAACCTTTTAACTTAACCAAAGGCAAAACAAAAATAAATTTCATATAATCATAGTATGAGGTAAGAATTAGATATCACCGTAATTCCTCTTGTCCTCATAGAAGCTTGCTTGGTTGAAATGGATTGATGTAGATAACTCTTTTTCCAACAATCACCATCAACATTAAGCATAGCTTGTCTAGCTTTCTCAAGAGTTGGATCATTTCTCTATGTTGCATTCTTGAGAAGCTTTCTTTGACCCTACAAAACCATATAAATCTTTTTCTTTCTTGGTATCCAACCTTACTTGGATCCAATCATTGTTAGCTTGTAGGAACCACAATTCACATGCTCTTATGAATATAATTGATTCGAACAACTCGAGCATAATGAATTAAGCATGACTTTATGCATAAAAGAAATACTTTCTTTTCAAATCATCATGCATGCATAAAGACTTCAACCTATTGAACATTACAATCTATTTAAAAATATATATATCAGGTTGTGAAAACCCAATTTAAAACAAATAGTTTGCAATGCTCATTCCTAAGACTACAATATATAAAACCTCAATGTATAATTCAAATAATAGCATAGGAGGTTTTACCATTGTATACATTTGCCTTAGGTACTTGGAGGATTGACTTTGCTTACCCATTGGCTCTTCATATGTTTTCCCATGGGTGTTGGCAAAGTTCTCTCAAGGGATATAGACTTCAAGAGTCTTCTGTTTGATCTTTGAGAGATTCTCCTCTTTAAGTTCTCCTCAAGATAGTTGAATGGTACTCTATGATAGTTTGTTCTTGAGGTGGATGATACTCTTCTTGCTTGTATCCATTGCTTCCTTTGATGTTTAAAACTTGTAGTTCCAAAGCAATGGCTTTTCCACAAGTTCTCCTAACGATGTGAGTTTCCTCTTAGGTTCATGAGAAACTCTTGGATTCTTCTTCATCTTCTCGCACCCTTATGTCCATTGATTTTCAAATGGTCCCGCACACTTAAATCACTAGATGGACATTTTGGTACCCACTTATACTTGGGTCCTTGACTCGTTAGTATTGAACCTTGATTGTCCTTTAGGAACCCAAACAAATTTATTTCTCACAAGAGAATTTCTCCTAATATAACATGTGTAAGAAATATGACCCGATTTACCACAATAATTGCAAGTAATAGAGTAATGCTTATTATGAACATTTTTGCAAGTATTGTGTTTGTGATGAGAGTAAGACTTCAAATAATCTTTATTTGAACATTCATTCTTCCCACATGATTTTCCAAAGATCATTTTCGAAAATGTGTTTGTTTTTCAAAACGAGAATCGAATTGGTTGAAAAACAATTTTATGCAATTGTTCAAAATCATATTTCTTATCAACACAAGAAGAATTGGAATTCTTTACCTTATGTGCATCTTGAGCTTTAGATAGTGATTGATCACAATTGTCAATGAGCTCATCTTGGGAATCATTTTTCTCTTGTTCTTTTGTGTTGACAGGATCATGAAAGCATTCTCTGATTTCGCCTTCTTCCATTTGTTCATCATCCATAAATGTGCAGTTTGTAATTTCGATGAACTTTCAACACTTTCAACTTCAACACAAATGTTAGAAGCATAAATAGAATCAAGAGTATCCCAAATACTTTTAGCACTAGTGCAAAGTTTGATTTTCTCAAAATCATTTTCTCGTCAATGCACCGTAAAGAAATTTCATTGCTCTAATGTTTAATGAAAACATCTTCATTTCTTTTTCTGTCCAATCCTTTCTTGGTTGGAAATCAAAAGCATTTGTAAAAACATTCCACATATAAAAATCGGTTGCTTTGATAAAACTAGTCATTCTAGCTTTCCAAAACCAAAAATCAATATCTTTGAAAAGCGGTGGAATGGTAAAATCAAATCCTTCAAAACGTAGAGCACCCAAAATTAGCCATTGAAACTCTTGAGACGGTTAAGTCCTTTAAACAAGAGCCTAGCTTTGATACCAAATGAAATTCCGTAGCGGTACCTCCGCCGTGGCATTTGCTTCGCCAAAATCCTTTTCAAATAATAAATTCTAAATTCTTTTCGCAACTTATTGAAAGCAGTTTGAATGACAATAATAATTGATAAAGCAACAAATAATCATTCAAACATGTATGCACATTCGAGATATATATATGCTTTGAAATATAAGAGATAAGGAAGAGAATGTGCAACCGCCCCAAGCTCCACTTGAGATTTTCAATCCACTATCTTCTTTCAACTTGATTACACGATCTCGTACTTGAAGTAATCCTCTCACTAGGATTCACTCCCCCTTACAACCGTAATCAATACACTTGCTTGATCACACACTCGTACTCAAGTAATCCTCTCCCTAGGATTCACTCCCTTACAAGCCGTAATCAACACAACGTGTTTCCCACTCAAGATCACCCAATCTTGAGTATCTCAAGAATGATAGGATGTGTACAATAACTCTTCTCTCTCGAAGTAGATGGATAAGCACCGAAGCACAATTACAAGTCATCTCACTCTCTATGATAAGCTTATAAAATATTTGAATATTGGCTTTTTTGTTGGTGGGAGCCAAAAATACAAGTGGCTCAAATTTGACTTTAAAGCAAATTCAAATCTTCTCAAATCAGAAAGTGCAAATACATTGAACAATATTACCGTTGAGCTTTCAACTTTGTTTCTTCAAGTTTGTTGTTCAATTCTCGCCTTCTTTGTTGTTTCCGAAAATCATTCATCTTCAAGCTTATGAATTTTTGATCATTTCAAAAGAAAAAAATTAAGAAAAATATCTCAAGTCTCCTTACCATTTAAGTGCATAATCATGAATTATGCTTTGAAACAATTGGAAGAAATAAAATACATAATGATGAATAAAATCATCAATAATGATATTTCATTCCATTCAATTCTTCATTCTTTCATCTCCCATCATTCAATTGGACTCACATTCTTTACAGCCTTCTAAATATCCATAAGGTGAAAATTCAAATATAATCCTTCACAAAATCATACTTCTAAATTGATAACTTCTTGCGTGATGAGACATATACAACCTTGTCCATTAATTTTAAAAGGCACAACTAATCTTTTCCATAATGGCGTTTAAGTGCATAATCATGAATTATGCTTTGAAACAATTGGAAGAAATAAAATACATAATGATGAATAAAATCATCAATCTTTGCTCGTGTAATATCAATAAGAAAATAATCCTTCACAAAATCATACTTCTAAATTGAGTTCAACCTTGTCCATTAATTTTAAAAGGCACAACTTTTTCCATAATGGCAACTGAAAAATTTTCTTATTATCTTAATTTATTGATTACTATATAAAATTAAAATTTAAAATAAAATATTACAACGAAAATAGAAAGTCATATCAGAGACTTGACATTGAGCTTCAAATTAATGGAAGCAAAACCTTGTTGACGCCCATATTTGCTAACCCAAATCTTAATGTTAAGAAATTATATAATGGGGGAGTTAATTATTACAATGATATTCTAAGGAAGATATTTAATTACTAAAAAGTCCAATAACTACTAAGAAGCATGCAATGACTAAGTATAAGGAATGACAATGGATTACTTCTCACTTGTCATTAGGACGTCTTGATAATTAAGCCATTTCCCTAAGACCTTGTAATTTGAAGTTAGAGACAAATATAGCACCACTATAGACAAAGTTGTTCATATTTATTTTTAATTAATAATTTAATTATGCGACTTAAAATGTGGGAGTGGAGTTGCTTCATTTTAGTTGACAAAAAAATTAAATTGTACATAACTTCGATCCCCAAACTTTAAACCATACACAACTAACTTTCTTAATTTTTAAACTTTACAATATTATGAACTCCCTAAGCTTTTAAGTTTATGCATATAATGTAATACCTTGAAATTCATGATCATCATAAATCTTATATTTTGATGAATAATTAAGAATAAAATGAAGGTGAATATGTGTCTCAAATTATTGAAATTTGTTGATTATAATTTTTGGTAAATTTCTTCATGAAGTTTATAATTAAATGGAAGGTTTTGAGACAACAAATAAGGGCAATAAAATGTGGCATAAATAACACATAAAATAATGGTTATTTTATAACCAAAAGAGGCAAGAAAGTAATATGAGAACACTTAATCAAATTAAAGGAAATTAGCAAAAGCTAATGGGTAATTTAGCTTGCATTAATTAGGATCAATTGCATCATTCTTCAATTTAAATAGAGACAATTAAAAAAATAAAAAAGAGGACTGCTCTTTTCAGGGAAAAAATGAAGGGCCAATGGAAGAGAGGGTTAAGCTAGTTAAATAGGGCACTAATAACCACAATTAACTAACAAACCAATTATACAATAACATATGTAATTAGGGGGCATGTAAATATTTCATTAAGTTGATGATTAAGCTTAATAAATCAGCCCAAAGGTCAACAATTGCAGCTGGCCATGTTGGATCAATGAGAGCCAAGTGTTTTAAGATAATATCTCAAGTAATTAAGCCTAGATTCTAGTTAATTAAATGAACCAATCGTAGAATGGTAATTGTAATTAAAAGACAGATAAACACTTGATTAAGGAGTTAATTAAATTGTATTAATCATCTCTGAAAAGTCAATATTAGCAACTCACCAATGGGAAAAATCAAGAAATTGAGCTTAATCCTTAAGAAATAAAATTAGCCAATTTTATTTTTGAACAGTAGTTAGCCAATGAAAACACTTAAAACAAGGATTATGTAATACCCTAATTTCATAACTCTTATAAACATTGTATTTTGGAAGATAATTACTAAAATACAAAGGTGAATATGTGTTTCAAAGAATTATAATCTATTGATTATATTTTTGTCCAAATTTCACTTTGGAATTAATTAACCAATGGTTAATTATGAGACATTATTTATGGGCTATTTAATGTGATATAAATAGCACATGAGATAATAACTAATTTATAATCAAAGGAGTTAAGAAAAGTTTATGAGGACACTTAATTGAATTAGAGCAATTTAGCAAATGCTAATTGGCAAATTGGCTTGTGCTAATTAGGGATTAATGGCAAGCTTGGGATAAATATCAACTTGATTTTTATCCAACTTATGCATTTGTCTTCAAGTTGTATTGGGGCAATAAAACCTTCTACTAATGGCTGTTAATTTTCAAAAATCAGCCAAGGAAAAAGAAGGCACAATTAAGCTTGGATTAATGAACAAGTACACTTTGATTGTTAAACAACCAACCATGTAATGACATTTGGT
Source organism: Acacia melanoxylon (assembly GCA_019022615.1). Classification (NCBI taxonomy): domain Eukaryota; kingdom Viridiplantae; phylum Streptophyta; class Magnoliopsida; order Fabales; family Fabaceae; genus Acacia; species Acacia melanoxylon. The sequence goes on along the minus strand of JAFJYJ010000020.1, from coordinate 7,304,302 downwards.
ATTAAGGGATATTTAAACCCTTAATTGAGTCATCAAATGACATCACAAAATCTGCCCAAGAGTCTCATATGTCGGTCAGCCTTGGTGGAGGAATAATAGCCAAGTTTACAAGATAATATTCCAAGCAATTAAATCCTAAATCCTAATGTAATTGCTTGGACCTATTGAGGAATTGGAACCAAGAGAGGATGTCACGTGGGAAACCATCCAAGGGGCTGGAATTAAAAGAAGATGTCGACCAAAAGCATGGATGGAGGGGATTGGAGCTGATTTAAGTATTAGGCAAGGAAGAAGAAGAAAAATTGGAACTCTTAGCAAAAGAGGGACCCACAATGGTTTGAGATATTTGCTAATAAAGAAAACACAATAAATGGTTATGAGAGGGAGGAGCATGTCGGCACTCATTTGAAGGATTGAGATTAAATGTGATAAAGTGTTTTTAATCCAATGGTTAAGGTGGAATATGACCACATACAATGACCATTTTAACTCTTGAGCTTTTCCTATAAATAGAGAGCAAACCTCTCTTCATTCTTCACACCAAAAACCATTCTAAACAAGAGTGGAGAGAAGCTAGAGTGAAGCAAGAAGGAGGAAGGAGAAGCAAGGTTCTTCAAGGGTAAGTTCTCTAGATCTTAAGCTTTAAGTTTTTAGTTTTTGTAGTTCTTAGTATAAATGTTAGTTTAATCTAGAAATTAGGAAATAAATTCTTACTCTTGTTTTTATGCCTCCTTGCATTGAAAAATGCCTAATGAGGTAAAAACATAGTAGGGAATAATTTTTGGAGACCAAAATGGATCAAGGTTGTGAAAATTGTAGGATTTTCAGTTTTAAAGCTTTGTGCAGCCAACGAAAAAGATACTAATATTTTATGTAGAAGATGAAGTCATTAAACTATGAAATTTTTTAGGAATAAAGTAGACATGTAGGGCTTTCCAAATATATAAAATATGTAGCATTTTGAGTTTTACACAAGGAGTAACATATTTTTGAAGTTAAGCTATTTTTCTGGACGAAAATCTGGGCAGCATTGAGAAACAATTAAACTGGGAATGATTATTGATATTCTAGCTTCTGGGAATATTTTTCCTTGAAAATAGACATGTCAAGGGTGATGATGAAGTTTTCATCACCTCAAAATTATTTTTTAGAATTAATTATGATTTTCCAAAGTAGCTGCAAAATCTGCCCAGAAAATCCAGCATTTGCGTTTTTAAGAATATGTAAGGGTAAAATTGTAATAATGAGTCCACCAAGGGTAGAAATGTCAAAATAGGTGAAAATATCCTTTTTGATATTATTATAGGAAATATGATATTAATTATAATATCATAGAAAAGGAAATAATCCGACAATAATGTATAGGATATCCAGGAAGTCCGGAGTCGAGTTCAAAGGTCGGGCATGTTGGCCATTACGCGGTGGAAGGTACGTTCGCGTACTAGTATCTTTAACTCTGATATGTCTTGTATACTTATATGTGATAGATGATTTCATATGGTCATGGACAAGACTTGGTCTTGGGTCATGCACCGTAGCTAAGACTCTGTCTTAGGTTACTGTTTGTACATAAGCTTTATACGGGTTATAGTCTTGATAATGCCGTGAGATTGTTTTTCTAGCGCTGAGGACATGAATAGCTATCGTGGCACTGGTTAGTGCAAACGTGGATAACTTTACATGTGCTAAGTGCTATGTACTATTGTGATGTTATAACCTTACATCTGCTGTGTGCTATGTATTGGTTAATGCTGTAATGTTATGAATATTTGTCATACATATACTGTTCATACTTTCATATAAGGTTAACTGTTACCTGAGGTCCGATGGGTATTGGACCTCAGATTTTTCTAAGGTTCAGGAAAGGAACCAGGATCCGAGAAGGCACCGATGGACAGAGCCGAAAAGAGGCACTGATGGATGGAGCTGGGAAGAAACACCGGTTAAAGCAAATGCCGGAAGAGCGTCATCAAAGCATTCTTTCTGGCAAGAATTTGACGATGTTATTTCAAACCATTTGGTGCCGAAGGCAGGGCTAGTATATGTGGTTCAGTCAATAAGTCGCCGTGAAAGACGGAGAGACTTCCACTAGATAGACACCTACCTGGCCAATAGGTTTGTTTGACTGAGTTGGGTTCTATGCCCCAAGTCTACCTAAGGCTTGATTTAGGATTCTATAGTTACATGTAAGAATTGTAATTATACAAAGCTTTGTATTAATGTATCACACAAATATTCATTCGAGAAATTTTTAATATACCAGTTTATGCCTGGGCATTTTATATCAGTTACTCATTGTCCAAACATTAATGCATGCTCTCCATTTCCGCATTACTCTGAGTTGTAGCACCTCAAACTCTGTTGATTTTCTTAAAACTATGTGTCACCGACACAATTTGAAGTATGAAATTTGGGGTGTTACAGATTAATGACACATAAAAAGCACATTAAATGGATGAGGAGAAGGAGGCATGTCGACAGCTATAAGGGAGGAGATTTGATTTCATAAAGTGAAAATGAGATCAATGGTGGAAGAAGAAGGAAGAAGTTTTGGAATGCTTGATAATTACCAAAGTAACCTTGGAGCTTTGCCTATAAATAGAGGCTTCACCCTTCATAATTCTTCATACCAAAATCAGCATAACATATCTGATTTAGAGATAGAGACAGTGGGGAGAATTCATAGGAAGTAAGGAGAAGGAGAAAGAACTTCAAGGGTGAGTTCTTTAGTTTTTGGTAAAATGTTAGTTTAATCTAGGATATTGTAAAATAAATTTTCATACTTGTTTTTAGGCCTCTTTTGCATTTAAAATGATGAACGGGGTAAAAACATGTTGTTGAACGGGGTAAAAACATGGGGAAATTATTTTTGGAATCAATAGGGCTAAGTGGTGAAAGTTGGGGAAAATCCTAGATTTCAGTTTTTCTAGAGTCAATCACCTTGTGGACATCCTTTTTATGTGGAAAATGATCTTTAAAGATCATGAATCTTTCTAGGAATAAAGTGACATCATGGGCTTTCTATTGATATAAAATTTGTAACGTTTTGAGTTCTGTACAAGGAGAAACAAATTTTTGAAGTTAAGACATTTTTCTAGAAGTAAAACTGTAACAGCGTGAAAGAAATGAAAACTGGGAATGATCTGGGTATTTCGAGTTTTATGTGTTATTTTTTCAAGAAAATAGACTTGTCAATAGTAATTTTGGCTTTGAAAGCAGATCGACTCGATTTTTTTTTTTACAATTAGTTATGATGTTTCAAAGTTACCGAAAAATCTAGGCAGAAATGCTAAAATTCCGTTTTTATGGAAATGTAAGGGTATAGTCGGAATAACAAATCCACCAAGGGTAAAAAGGTCAATAGTGGCAAAGCTATCTCTTAGTATATTATTTATAAAGGAAATAATGCGGTGATAAGATTATAGGAAATCCAAGAAGTCGGGAATCAGTATCGAAGGAGAACGTACCGCTAGCAATGCAGACCAAGGTACAAAAGTGTATTGTAACTCTAACTCTTGTATGTCTTGTATGCTTATATGTGATGAAATGATTCATAGAGTCAGTGGCGGACCTACACTAGTGCCAATGTGGGCAAGTGCACACACAAAATATATATAATTTAAAAGAAATTAGTGACCATGTGTGTAGGTGGTGCAGCTGGTTAACACTTCCTCCTCTTAATCAATAGGTCGAGGGTTCGAGCCGGCCACTTTTACCCTTTTTTTTCCCATTTGCGTCGTTTTCTCTACCCTATCTCATCTATCTCCAATTCTTTTTCCCCCATTTCCCTGGTTCTCGTTCTCTGACCTCTCTCGTCTCCAATTCTCCGTGCAGCCACGCCCATTTCCGTCGTTCTCATTCTCTTCCCTCTCTCGTCTTCAATTTGCTCTCTGCCTCGTCCGCCGTATCTCCAAATTCGAAGCTTCTTGACTTTTCTTTCAGTAAAACCAAACCATGTGTCGTCAATTTTTGCTCTCGGCTTCTTGAGCTCAAAGTTTCAGGCGACGAAGTAGCTTCCGAGTCACGATCAAGGTTGCCAAGGTTCTACACCGCTTGCACCGCTCTAACAGTATTTTTTTTGGGTTACTCATTGAGTTTGATTGATGAATGTTTCAGATGAAGGAAAACCTTTAACTCAGGAAACGGGTGATGAAAAATATGATTTGGGATGGTTACCTGCTTTTCCTCACGTTTTGGTTTCTTCAATGGGAAATTTGCTTTTGGATATCACATTGGGTCAGTTTGTTTCCTCCTTTATTTTTAGTCACTCTTGTTAAGTTGTGGTGGAAGGAAATATTTCTAATTTTATACAGAGGTATATTTAAATGAGATCTCAATGACGCCATATTCAATTGAAGGACTGAGATGAAGTAGAAATTGAAAAACAATATATATATATATATATATTTTTGTAATGGTTGCTGGTTTTTTTATTGACTTCCATAGATGTACCATATAACTGCATCATGGGCCTATGATTTAGTAGTTAAGTGAATACTTATGAATTATTTTATCATAATATTGAGCATGCCCAACTCACAAGGAAATCCCTTTAGTTTTGAAGTGTTAGCGGGACTATAGTGCGTGTTGAAACATAATTCAAGCTAGACTTTTAGTTTAGTAACAGTGCTTTAATTTGGTTAAAATTTTTAGTTTTAATGTGAATCAGGGGACTCTTAATTCATGCTAAACTTGAAGTGTTACCTCTTACTATTTAACGTGAATAAAGAAATTTGAGTATTTTTGTCACTATTTTCCTTCTCATTTTGCATAATCATTTCCTTCATTCTGTAAACTTAAGACCTAGAGTGATGATATGTTACTTTAAGCAACTTTATGTGATTACTTGATTAATGTTGACTGGCAAAAGCAAAACAAAATGAATCTATGTTCTATCATGTTGAACATAGATGCACAAGTTCGTTAGTTACTGAAAAATTGGTGGTAATTTTTTTTTTTTAGATTGATAAACTTGGTTGTTGGCGCACATTTCAGATTGATTCAATACCCTTAGTTATTGGCGCAATATTAAGGTAATATGCTTCATCTATGAAATTTATGTTAGAAACGTACTTTTATCATTGAAATTGTTCAAGTCAAAGTGACACTGTGCTCTTCCCACACTCAGCGTTGCTAATCTACTTATTTTGTGCTTGTCTGAGGGGTGCCAGAATAATTGGGCAGAAATATATTTTGTAGTTTCTATTTGCGGTGTGCAAGCTCTAGGTGCCCAATTTAATGCATGAATGATCACTTTTATTTGTTTGTAGCTCTTTGCTGTATATTTTTATCTTATCATGCAATTCTTACATTGATGTGTAAACCCTGCCTATGTTTGGTTTTGCTCCTAAGTTGAACAATCTACCTTCTTAGCCACATTGGCACTAGTGTGATTAGCTGTCATTGATTAGCTTTCTTTTAAATTTCATTGCTCTACATTAGCTTCATTGATTAGCTTTCTTTAAATTGCATTACTGGGGATAAACAAAAATTGGAGGCTGCTATGTTAGTTCACTTATATATAGTTTGTTGATTACAAATACTATCTTTTCATCCTTTGGATGTTAATTTATTTTGTTTTGGATTACTTGTTGATTACTTACTAAATTGACATAGAGTGCGAATTGTTTAGTTGTTTTGGAATTGGAAATCATAACTTCAGTTGCTTAGTGTCCTTGTATGAAAAAAGATACAATCTTATGGGTTTCGATAGAGGAAGCATTGAGATGAGCTAGCTCATAGCTTCAGTTGCTTAGTGTCCCTAACTTTTGTTAAAGATAAGTTGCGCAATCGGATAAGTAATGATTGGTTTAACTCATGCATGCTAACTTATGTTGAACGTGATATATTTGATACGATTGATGATGAAGATATAATACAATATTTTTAAGGAATGAAGAATCGAATAATGCTTTTGTAATCATTCTGATGTAAAGGTTAGTTGACTCTTGATTATTATTTTTCTATGTTAAGTTGGAGTTTTCTTTTCTTTTATTGTTTATATTCTTTTATGTTTTAATGCGTTTAAAGCTTTCCTTTAAAAAATTCTTTGGGGGCGCTGCCCCCGAATCCCACCACTAATTGTGCACCCACAAACCTAAAATCCTGGGTCCGCCACTGCATAGAGTCATGGACAAGACTAGGTCTTGAGTCATGCACCATGCCTAAGACTCGGTTTTAGGTCACTTGTTTATATACAGTCAGCTTTGTGCGGGTTATAGTCATGATAATCCCGTAGGGTTGTTTTCCTAGCACTACGTGGAGTCATGGCACTAGTGAGTGCAAATGTTGTTAACATTACATGTATTGTGTGCTATGTATTGATGTGTTGTTAACATTATATCTGTTGTGTGCTATATATTGTTGTAACCTTACATCTGCTTTGTGCTATGTATGGTTGATGCTAAAATGTAATAAATGTCTGTCATATATATTGTTATTACTTGAGCATGAGGTTAACTATTACCTGAGATTAAATGGGTATTGAATGTCAGAATTGACCCTAGCTTTAGGATATGGAGGATCGGGAGCTGGTGAAAAGGGTAAGTAGCACACATAAGGACTCAGCAGGAGTTTTAATATTTTGGGTTGCATTGTTACTGTTAGATACTTTGTATATGTATATTTGTATAACAATATTGATACTCCCTCGACCGGATACACCACAAACGGTTCAAGTTATAGCCAAGTATCAGTTACTCATCCTCTCAACCCAACTTATATGCTCAATCGCTCCACTCTGATGATATTTTTATATACTGCTTATTAATGTACATAATGGGTAGTCTTGAATTAGGGGTGTTACATATAATTCTTATAATGGCTTATTTCTCATATCATTTATTCACCCATAGCTTAAAGTTTTAGGGATTATCTACAGATCAATCAAAGTTTGAGGAGGTCATATGCATACAAAAATGATAGTAATGTCGAAATTTAAATAAAGTATTTATTGACACCAGAACTATAATTTACTATTTTCTTCCTATAATTTTCACTTCCTTTCACTAGTACAAAAAAAGGTTTTAAGACTGCCTCATTTAGACCGGACTATCGACGCCCCGGTCTTAAAGGTATGACGGTGACAGTTTTGTAAATATAAAGAACTTCTTATACTGGATCATTTTTTCATAGGTCTTAAATATATTATTCAAACCCGTTAAAAAACAAACCGGTCTTAAAAATGTTCTTTAAAAAAATTCAAATATCAATTACTTTACGGAGAAATCTCATACAGCCGGACTAATATTTTCTGCGGTCCAAAATAATAAGGAAAAATTTAAATATAAAGGTAATAAAGTTTTAAGACCGAACATATTTAAATGCCGGTCTTAAAAGTTATTATTTTAAGACCGGACCTAAAATGCGGCCGATACAAAATATAGAAAAGGAGTGTGGATAAAAAATTAATTACTTTTAAGACCAGACTTTAATATGACCGGTCTTGAATGTTAAATAGTAAGACCGTCTCTTTGTTTATCCGGTCTTAAAAATGAAGCGCCAAATTTACATTTCATCGTGTGAAAGCTTTTGTTACTCTTACTGAAGAACCTTTGTTCACGTTGCGAAACCTTTCCTGTTGCATTACCTCTCTTCCTCGCCCACGTACCATTAGCCTCTCGTTACTCTCTCATTTGCTCGGGCATTCCTCTCTTCCCCGTCTCAAAAATGAACGGTGAAACGATTCTATTCGTGTTTCGGGAACGCCGATTCGGTGTGAGTCGAATGAACCCTCTTCATCTCACAATGAGACTCGTAACCGCCCTGCACGCCATGGTAGAAGAGGCACACGAATGATGGATGTAACCCTAAGTCGGACTTCTGGGTCAAGGCTCGAGATTCAATTTGATGAAAAGTTTAAACCTTTCAGTCCCAATAAATGCAAATATACTAGTTTTGTTGGCTATCTAGCACGCAGCAAGGTTAGCATCTTGACAGATGAGCGGGAAAATGTGGACTTTGGCACAGTAAAGGATCCTATTTGGGATACTTTGTAATAGGATAATTATTTATCTGGAATATTATATTTCGGTAAATAATACCTATTGAAAATATGTGAATATGTGGTTTCAAATAATAAGTAATAATTATCTTATTTTCAAGGCAATTACTATGGAAATTAGGAGAGATAAAGAGCTAAAGTGTATTTTTAGGGCATTAAATGGCCTAAAAATATTATGATAAATCCCAAGAGGTAGTAAAATATTTATAAAAAATTAGAAAGTATGTTGTCTCTAATTTTAGGAATTTTTGGGATAATTTCCCTTGAAAAATAATGAGGCAAAATTAGGTATTATTTTGGGATCATAAGTGACCCCATGATTTTTAATATTTTACATGGAATATAAAATACCAATGTAAGTAAAATAGTTGTGAGATAATGATTTATCCTAATTAAGAAAATTATCAAAAATTAGTAAGTGGCTAATCTCGTAATTAATGGGATAATTAAGGTATAAAGTAAATGAATTAAAAATAATTTAAATAATTATTTTTAATTGGAGAAATTCGAAATTATTAAATAAATAAAAATATTTTATGCTTAGAAAAATAAATAAAAAATAAAAGAAAAAAATAAATAAATGTGAAGGTAATTAGAATAAAATAATAATATAATGCGGTGAGTCACATATATGCGGAGGAGGGAAAAGTTAGAAATAAATTCTACGGGTAAACCGAGAGGTAAAAGTATTTTCAGACTGATCAAATTAAGAACAAGTGAAATTTTACACGAAGAAAGAATTTACTGTGCGTTGTTTCCGCAACCGAAAACCTAATTTCAAATAAGACGAAAAGTTGATCGAGATAGAGTAGAGTTAGATAGGCAAAGTGAGAACCTATAGAAACAATTGCGTCTTATTTAGGGGTAAATATGATATATATTTCGAAAATATGATGAGGGAAAGATCTCAAAATTACGGAGAGATAGAGCGAAAAAAGTAAGCTCCGCGAAATTCCGCCGATTAGGGTTCAGGGGGCAAAATGGTAATTTGTACCTAAAATGCCCGTTATGCTTTGCTAAAAGTTGTTAAATATTATCCTTATAGGATATCTGAGATAATCGTACCGCTGTCGAGCCGTTGTTGGGCCGCCGTCATACCGCTGTTTTTCCCGCTGTCAAATTTCACGTTTTTCCGTAAAAGTTCTGTTGTACCGCCAAAAAGGTACGTTCACGTACTGTAACACTAACTCTGATATTTACTGTATACTTATATGTGATAGACGACTATACAAGTGAATTGTATAGATAACTTTACATGAGATGTGTACTGTTAACGTAGATAACTTTACATGCGAAATGTTCTGTTAGCATAAATAACTTTACGCGTGAAGTGTACTGTTGTTATATTAATCTTCCATCTGCTATATACCTATGTGTTGATTAATGCTGTGATTGTCTTCCATATGCTGTTTATATAAATATGAGGTTAACCGTTACCTGAGGTCCGATATGCATTTGGACCTCAGCTTCTCAAATAGCTTCAGGGTCAGGAGGACTGAGAGCCGAAGATATGGGCAAGCAGCACGCTTAGGGTCTCGGCCGGAGAATTTCTGTTGTTGACACGGCATGGCTGTTGCCGGGAAGACACTTCTATTGTTTTTACTTTGAAAACTCTCGATCACTATACCGCTTTTGTAATCAGGCAGACTTACGGCATTTTGAATACAATTATCAGTTACTCAATTGCTCCAATGCTCTACTCTGATGAGAAAAAAAATTATACTGCTTTTGAAAATGGGATGTTACAGATACTATCCGGCTTACATACACTGTCCCTGACTGTCAAAAGTTGAAAGACAAGACATTGTCTTATTGTGCTGATCGGTGGAGGAAGTTTAAGACCTTTCTAGCTAACAAGTATATTTTTGCCGAGGTTCAGCCTGAAGAAAATCCTTGGGACAAGTACACATTTATTGATGAACAAACTTGTCAACAATTTGTTTAGTTGTGGACCACTCCTGAAGCTCTGGTGAGTTTATATTTAGTTTTGTTTGCCATTTTGTTTGCTTATTAACCTGTGCGGATATGTGAATGTTATTGTGTTCATCTAATCCTGTTAGTTAAATGGTTTGGTGTGTGAATAGAAGTATACATTTCCTACCTTTGTCTATGCAAGTCTGATATGTAAACCCTGAAAAGGTATAATACTAAGAAGGTAATTAGGGAAATAATAATGGCATAAGAGTCAAGCCATTATTATAGCCTTAGTTCTGTTATAGTTGGTAGTGGTTAGACATTGCTGTTAGTTAGTTAGTATGTTAACTGTGTAATGGTTTCGGTGCAACCAGTTATTGGGCCTTAAGAGTCAAGCCTCTAACTATATATAAGAGGTTAGTCTAATATGTGTATGAACCAGTTATGATGAATGAATAAATTGACTGAGTTTGCAGCAATTCTGCAACTCCCTTTCCTCTGTTTCTCCCAATTTCTTCTACAATTCTACATCTTTCTTAAATAAAATGTTGAAACTTGATGAAGTGAATTTGACTAATGTTTGACGTTCATATGAAGCAAAAGTTCTCTAATTTCTGTTAGTGACATGGCTGGAATTCATAATTAATAGTTTTTTTTCAATTCTGATTCACAGAAAAGAAGGGAACAAGCACAGGAGATAGGGAGAAAGAATGATTGCCCGTATAGGGCTTCTCGCGGTGGATATGAAAAGGCCGAAAAAGAATTGATGGCGGCCAAGCGGAAGAGATTGGAAGATGAAGCTGAATCCAATCCTTCTGCGATAGTTGATCGGCCATCTCCAATACGTCGCGAGGAGTTGTGGTTGCAAATTCGGCAAAAGCCAAGCGACGCCTACATGAGTAAACAAACTCGTGTAGTTGCTGAGAGAATTGAAAGTATTGTTATAGTTATTTTTTAGTTAGTAAACATGTTTCATTACTAAGCTTCTCGTTATCTGTATCTTACAGGAAGATCTTAAAAAGAAAGAAGCAGATGGATCTTTTGTGTCGGACGGGAGGAATGATGTTCTGACCGTTGCGACCAGAAAACCGGATCACCCGGGGCGTGTAAGGGGGATTGGAGGACAGGTATGCTTAAAGCAATACTTTGGTAAATCCAAACGCCATAAACAAAGTATGGTTAGCCGGGAGGAGATGAAACAGACGCTGGCCAAATTAAGTGAGGAATCAGCGGCTAAAGAATCAATGTTTCATTCCCAAATGAGCCAAATGAAGGAGGAAATGAATCAGATGAGGCTACTTTTGAGCTCTCGTCTAGAGACCAGTGTTCCCTTCACACATTCACCTGCACCTATGCAGCAGAGGACTAAAGGGAGCTGCATTGTTGAACAGTCAGAGCAACCTTGTTGCCTGTATGTGGAAAAACCTCATAGACTATTAGTTGCAAAAGGGACTGTCCACAACTTGGGATCAACTGCACACCACCAACAAATGGTTGATGATGAAGTCAGAGTGTCAGTTGAAAAGGTGATCATTGATGCACCTCTCCCTCTCCCAACTGATCAGCTGAAGCTTGTGAGTAATGTCAAGGGAAACTTCATCTCTTGGCCAGTAAAGCTTGTACATGTCTCTACTCCTCCTAAAGCTTCATCCCCTCCTCCTCAAGTTTCATCCCCTCGTCAAGCTGCATCCCCTCCTCAAGCTCTATCCCCTACTGCTAAGTTGATTGCCAAGGAAAAAATATCCGATATGGTGAAGAGTAGATATTTTAAAGATAAATCGTGGCCTGTCAATGAAGTAGTAGGCCTCTGTCATCCTCAACCGGTTTACGTTGACAACGAAGATGTAACGTCCATGCTGCTTCCTGGATAGGAGCTTACTAATTCAATCCTTCAACTGTTTATGAAGTAAGTATCTGATTCTATGAGTACATAATTTAAATGCATCATTTAGACACACAAACATATATACTAATTCCCTGATTGATGTCATTATTGTAGGTTAATGCATCAAGAATTGGTTGAACATGGCAGAATCAATGATTTTGAATTCTTGTGCCCAGTCTATGCAAGTACAACACCCTTGGTGGAGAGACAAGAATACATATCAAAGAGGGTGTTTGAACTGAGAAGAAAGGTGTACGTGTTTCCATACTACCACGGGTACATATCACAATTCTTGTCCGCAATTCACTTAATTCTCGCTACATATATCACATAAAGTTATCGAGTACTTTACTCGCGTGAATTTTCAGCCGCCATTGGAGCACATTACGGACCATAGTGTAAATGTATCGTTGGTCCTCATGTGCATGGAGGATCATAAAGTTATCTTCTTATGCTTCACTCACACAAATCGGTATGTGATCCAGGGCCTACATTGAAGCGCGTATCTATAACGTCAACGAGTAAGCATGTCATTTTGATTCTCTTGTCCGTTTCAAAATTATCGAAATCTCTAAAAACAAGTATAGTGAATTTTCGAACTACGTGAACATTATTGATAAATTTGTGATTTTGATGATAGTGCCATGAGGACCTTCCAAATCGAGGTAAACACAAAGCATGGGTATCGTTCAAATCCTCTATCTAAATTTTCTCCTACCCGGTGGCCACTTATCCTAAATGGCCGAAACCACATAAGCCGACTCATCGCATTATATTATTATTTTATTCTAATTATCATTTTAATTATTTAAACAATTCATTTTAATTAAAAATACCAAGGTTAGTACATATTTGGACACCGACACACCGCCTTGTGAACTTGGTCGTAAAATAAGCTATATATGCTAGCTCTTATATATATTTCTTGTTCGTTTTAGACCCGTCGGCAACCAAATAGTTTTAAACGAATTTGCTTCATCAAAATATTCATTAATTTCTCTTATCTCAAGTCCAACTTAATACATTACTGTCCATAGTCCAAAACACATATATGTGGCATGTACGTCATGAAACACATATATGATATTATCACGGAAGGACGAAGGACTAAATTAACTACAAAGGTAAATGTATTTGATGTTACATATTATGGCTGAATTTAGTTTCTGGCTTAATGTTACATATGAAATATGCACGCAAGTTAATTCGGTTTAAAATTTTGATGTTACGTAGGTTTGCATGTCCCGATCCCTTTCCCCGATGATGAAGTGGAGCACATACGCAATGTGTTTTGTCAATATCTGTATGACCTAATTAAGTCCTAAATTCATTTGTAAATATATGCTGTAGCAACAATAATCTTCTGTAAATTTGTTTATTTTTTCAAATAAGTCACTCATTTGTAAATATACATACGTAATGTGTAATTCAATAATAAATTTGTTTATTTTTTCTAAGAATTCATTCATTCATTCTAGCTATTTAGTGCTTGAAATTTGAGGTACAAGATGTTGTAAATGAGCAATAAGAGACTCTGAAAAGTATTCGCGACTTTTATGACCGCATATTTTTTAAAGATCCGGTCCTAAAAGTCCTCGTTCCTAATATGGCTAGACTTTTAGGACAGTATATTTGTTGAAAGTACGGTCTTAAAAGTGTTCGTTTATTTTTAAAATATGGCGTGACTTTTAGGACCGCAAATTTATTAAAAATCCGGTCCTAAAAGTCTTCATTTATTTCTTAAAACTATGGCTAGACTTTTAGGACCGCATATTATTTAAATATCCGGTCCTAAAAGTCTACGTTTAATTCTAAAAATATGGCTAGACTTTTAGGACCGTATGTTTGTTTAAAGTCCGGTCTTAAAAGTGTTCGTTTATTTTAAAAATATGGCGTGACTTTTAGGACCGCCTATTTATTTGAAGACTGGTCCTAAAAGTCTACGTTTAATTCTAAAAAATATGTCTAGACTTTTAGGACCGTATATTTTATTATTGTCCGCTCCCATAAGTCTCTTCGTTTTTTTTGGGTAAAATATGACTTAGCCTTTAGGACCGTGTAGTTGTTAAATCTCCGGTCTTAATAGTCTTCCTTTAAACAGAAATGTTGACTCATTTTTCAGACAAATTATTAGGGTTCAAGACAATCGACGTTCTGGCGTTCTGCTCAAGCTAGGTCCTTCGTTGTCGTCGATGTTACCTCTCCTAATGTTGAGCAGCATTATCGGTTTCCCTTTTCTTTGTCTCTTTTATTTTTGTCGGAAAAAAAGGAAGATAATAAAAAGGACACTGAAAATATTCAAATCAAGGCGAGGTAAAACCGACAACAACGACGGTCCAACCTTGAGAAGAATAGTCACTTTGTTTTTTTTTATTCGAATAAGGTAAACGATGTTTTTTGTATGTTCTTAACTGTATTCTGTGAATTTTTAATGTTGATTTACACGAGGACAATGTTTTGTTTGTTTCCTTTTTGTCGGAGAAAGAAAGAAGACAATGAAAAGGACAAGGTGATCGAGTATGGAAACCAAAAATTTATTTATTATATTTTTTTAATGCTGCCCCCGTGAGGGGGCGCGTACAAGAAAAAAATATAAAAACATCTACTCCTCCCCGTCGTTGTCGGAGGGGAGGGAGTCGTCGGAGAGGTCGTCAACGTCATCATCTGAAGGATGGTACTCAACGTCATGGGCGTCGAGTACCGCAGTCATCTTGTTGTTGGCGGCATGATAGACCTGAAACAGTTGGCCCAAGCATCGGTCTATATGATCGACGCGGGCCAGAAGGTGCTGCATCATCTGGTAGAATGTCGGGTCCGAAGGCAACGGAGGAAGGTATGGAGGTGGAAGAGGATTAATAGGAAAAGGAGGACCTGGTGGTGGTTGAGGACCTCGTGGTGGTGGAGCAGCCATTACGGTGGAGGTTTTAGAAGAGATGGAGAAGAATGTGAAGGAAGTAAAGTAACATCGGGTTTAAATAAAGAACCTTCCTGAACAATGTGAAACGCCGAAAACAATAACGAGGAGACGCATAGTTCCTCAGAATACGAGGAGATGCCTAGTTGGGAAGTTTATCTGGAAGTTGAAGAGACTCTGAATCATTCATTTGAACAGAGTATAAGGATACGACTCTGCTATATGAGTAATTTGAAAAGAATGAACCTTTAATACCAGATATTGTAAAAGATCCGTTCTTAAAACTAATGTTTTTAAAGAAAAAATTCTTATTGTAAAAAAAAAATGAATTGAAAAAAATAAATGAATTCTAGGACCGGATACAAGATAAAAGGTCGGTCTTAAAAGTAATTGAATTTATTGAAAGAAATAAATAATAGACTTTTAGGACCGGATATATAATAAAATATGGGTCTTAAAATCAATTGAATTGAAAAAAATTAAATAATAGAATTTTAGACCGCATATTTATTAACTCCTCATACCTCTCTGTCTTTATTAAACTCCTCATACCTCGTAACTCCACACTACGTGGCTCTTAAAGTATATAAACTCCTCATACCTCTCTCCTTCTTAACTCCTCACAATCTTGTAACTCCACACTACGTGGCTCTTCGCCTTGTTTGCTCAAACCATGGTTAGATACAAGAAAACCGCTCGTAGGGGTACACTACGTGGCTCTCTACCCCAACTACTCAAACCATGGTTAGATACAAGAGAACCCGCTCGTAGGGGTACACTACGTGGCTCTCTTCCCCAACTGCTCAAACATGTCTCTGTCGCGCAGAATATTAAATTTCTCTCTCTGAACTTCTCTTGTTGCGCCGAAAGTGATTACTCAGGTTCTGTCTCCAGTGTTTGTGTGTTGCTTCGTGTTGCTCTCTCGACAATCACTTTCTGGTTCCTTAGCTAAACGTCTATAGACCAAGTTGTAAGAGGTGTTTCGGTTATATAACTTTATGATTTTCTGGGTTGAATGAAATTGATGAAATATTATTGTGGGTTTCTCTGTTATTAATGAATATTGTATTTTGAAGATTATATTTGCACTTTAGACCTACCCAACTGACCAACAAATGTTTTTAGGTTACTCTTGGTGTCTACAACATCAATGTTCGTGGCGAGGATTATTTATCCTATCTTGTTAGAATAAGTAAAATTGTTATTTTCTAATGGATGAATATGGAGTATCAAACAATATAGTTTTTAAGTATCTTATTTTCTAAGGAAATTACTTGGAAAATTTGAAAGGAAAATAAGCGGGACAAGAAAGACTCAAGAAAAAAACTGCATTTGAATTTATATGCTACTCTTTGATTTTTAATATTTAATATAGGATATAAAATACCAATGTCAGAAATCATAAAATTATCAACAATTAGTCCACAAGACCTTCATGCGATGCATTTAATTTCCTCGTCATGCATTTATTTTGCTTCTTGGATTCACTATGATACATTTATGACCAAAAGAGATTCTCCGTAAAAAAAAAAAAAAAAGAAAAAAGACATAACCGACATTGAGCATAAATATGCATTTGGTGTTGTCTTATTTTATATGCAAGTGTCAATTTTTTCAGATTATGTATGTTAAATATTTCCGTCTATAGGAATTCTACTATGGATCACAGTTGGATAAATGCTTTATGAACGAGTGTTGAATATCAGAATGGGGTGAGGGACTTTATAGAATTTGCTAAACAAAATGCCCATGATGATAGTGGGAAGTTTTATTGCCCTTGTGTAAAATGTTTGAACGAGAGGAGACTAAGTCCTGAAGTTATACACACACATTTAATTTGTGAAGGATTTTGTAAGACTTATACAGTATGGGTATGACATGGTGAAAAAATATCAAGTGGGTCTCAACATGGGGAAGTAGCCTTTGATGATATTGACACGGATATGGATGATCGCATAGAGGACATTATTCGTATTGATGTGAGACACTGCATTGATGTCATGCATGTGGAGGAAAAACGTATGTGATAGTATTGTTGGCACGCTTCTCAACATACAAGGTAGTTCCAAGGATGGTGTGAAGGCAAGATTGGATTTGCAAGTAATGGGAATACGTGAAGACTTACATCCAAGGTCATACAGGAAGAGAACTTATTGTCCCTCGGCTTCTCATACTTTGTCTAAGGATGAGAAACGAAGTTTTTGTGAGTGTTTACATGGCACAAAAGTTCCCTCGGGGTATTCTTCAAATTTGAAGAGGCTTGTATCGATGAAGGACTTGAAATTAGTAGGCCAAAGTTCTCATGATTGTCATGTCTTGATGCAACAAATACTCCCGTGTAGCTATTCGAGGCATCCCCGAATATGATCTTCGGGTCGTTTTGACTAGACTTTGTGTCTTCTTCAATGCGGTTTGTAGTAAAGTTTTCGAGATTGAAAGTTGGATGAATTAGAGAATGAAGGATATCTTATCTTGTGCCACCTTGAAAAGCTTTTTCTTCCTACATTTTTTGACATCATGGTTCATCTAATTGTTCATCTAGTGAGGGAGATAAAGTTGTGTGGCCTTATCCATTTACGGTGGATGTACCCAATTGAAATATCTATGAAATTCCTAAAAGGGTACGTGAAGAACGCATACCGGCCAGAAGCATCAATTGTTCATAAATATGTTTCGAAGAAGCCATGGAATTTTGTCAAAATTATTTGGCCAAAGTAAGACATATTGGGCTTCCAAAACGTCGGATGTCTTGAAGGGGTAGACGAGGGGCTTCGGTAAAGAGTGTGGATCTTTGATGAATTGTCACAAGTCCACTTATACATCTTGAATAATGTTGAGGAAGTTCAAGCCATAGATAACCGCACATAAAGAAGCCGTAAGGAAAGAAAATCATCGAATGACCGAACAAAGGTTGATTAGGGAGCATAACAGAACTTTTGCAAATTGGTTCAAACAAAAGGTCGAGGGGGAGGAATGTGTTTCTGATACAATAAAATGGTTAGCACGTGGTCCTGAGGTTGATGTCATAAGTTGGAATTCGTATGTGATCAACGGTTATACATTTTACATGAAGTCCCTAGATGATAGAGCACCGTCTAGAACAATGGTGTTATGTTAGAGGCTAAATCTATGCACTTCTCCAGTTCGAAAGACAATAGGCCTTTATTGGCAGTCATGCCATATTATGGGGTTATTGAAGAGATTTGGGAGGTGGACTATGTTAAAATTAGATTTCTCATTTTCAAATGCAAGTGGGTTAATGTCAATTATGGTGTTCAGATCGATCGGCTAGGATTTACATTAATCGATGTCAATGGTAGAAGTTTTGGAGATGAACCTTTTATTATGGAAGACCAGGCTAAAACAAGTGTTCTATATCACCGATCAAGAAAATAAAATGTGGTCTCGTAGCTCTCCAAGAAAAAAGGTCATTGATATTGATGAGGAAAGTCATTCAAATTATGGTCTTCCTGAGAGTACTCCTTTTTCAAGGGGTCTACCGGACATGAACGAAGAAGATGAAGCGAATAATGAACCCGGCATAAGAAATGATCATCAAGAAGGGATATGGGAGGATATCACTTTATAAAAGAGTCAATTCATAAGGTAATATTCATATGCAGAATTCTTTGAAAACTTTAAGGTTTTAACTATATTATATTCCTTCTATATGTTCTTAAATAATGTCACTGACTATGAAGTTTGTTCTTGTTTTATTTTTGTGGCAGGATCCAATCCAAAGGGGCATGTTATAAAAGAGGATGTTACGTTGTTGGGTGGGAATCAGATGAAGGCATGTTGAATATTATATTGGGCATGTATGTTGTATTTGTAACTTATTGTATTTGTAAGTAAGTTATCTTATTATATTGTATAAATTAATTTAGGTGTTGTAGTCATAGTATAATCATTAATTATGAAGCCACATAACTCATGGTGAATAATATTTGTATTCTTTTTCCCAATTCAATTTATTCATAATTGTTCATAGCTTGTAGCTTAAAGTATCGACTTTTATGTGCTGGATTGGGTGGTGGATTTGTGTATATATATGATCAAGAAGAACAGAACATGGAAAAAATTTGGGAAAATTTAGACCGGAAATAAATACGCTGGTCTTAAATGTTCAACTGTTAAGACCGGATGTATTTATATGTCCGGTCTTAAAGGTCATGTGTACATATTTGATATTAAGCCGGTCTTAAAAGTTGGTATTTTAAGACCGCTGTATTTATATGTCCGGTCTAAAAATTAAATTTTTAAGACCGGATGTATTTACAATCCAGTCTTGAAAGTCAGTCTTTCAAGACCGCGTATAATTAGTCGTCAAGTCTTAGAAGCCGCTATTTTTCAGACCAGATTTATTTTTATCCGGTCTTAAAATTTTGATCTTTTAAGAGTGTCCGAGTTTTTATCCGGTCTTAAAAGTTGAGTTTTAGGACCAAACAAAAAATGTTTTAGCTTTATTTAGTATGATTTTTAAGACCTAATGTTTTAAATGTCCGGTCTAAAAGAGTTTTTTTAAGACCGGTTCGTGTCCGGTCTTAAATGTGGACTTTTAATACCGGCTGGAATAAGACCGGTCGTGGGTCTGGTCTTACGATGCCTCTTTTGTCCGGTCTTAAAACTCTTTTTTGCACTAGTGTTTTTCTTTATAAGTTTGATAATTCATGGATTAGATGCCTCTCACTTGTTATTGTTAGTTTATACATGGAAGCTTTTCCGTTAACGCTTCATTCATGCCATTTAAGTGGACCTTTGTGTATTATAGTTACATTGTTCAGAATAATAAAGCTTACTATAAATTTTATATTTTATATTTGATATTGGTATATTGATATATAGTGATTGATTACACATTTATACTAAAAGAAAATCATAACAACAAAGCTTACATGCATGCGTTGCATAATGGATTGATCATAATCAATTGAGCATATAGATCTATCTTCAAATTCAATTTCATCATCCCATAGTTGTTGGATAGTCCTGAAAGGACTTGTGGTTTGATTAACAAGGAACTCTCCTCTCATTATCTTCTTTTCTTCCATTTTCTCAATTTCAAACATATCTTCTTCCTCCAAATTCAGTTCAAATGATGCCATATTCTCATTCATCCTTTGTTCATTGAAGCTCTTCACTATCACACTTGACCCCTTTGACAATCCCCATCTCAATGCAACCTATACAAAGCAAATAACAATATTATTAGTAAAGTTTTGTTCAATCATGAATAACTTTCGGGATGAAATTCATAGTTATGTAGGAATCTCTATAACTTTTTGTATTACAAAAATTATTAATAAAATTGTAAGAATTTAATTCTCAGATAACACTTACCTGAGCCGGAGTTGAGTTATGTTTGGAAGCAATGGATTGGATAGTTGGGTGATCCACAACAGCTGTTGATCCCCACTCATTTCCTGGCCCTCCAAGTGGTGAATATGCGCTTACGTGGATTCCGTGGGCTCCACATGTGTTCCTCAATTTTCCTTGCTTCCACATTGGATGCATCTCCACCTTATTAATTACATACATATAGATAAATAAATCTGTCAGACAAAATCAAATCCCATGAAAAAAAATCAAATCAACGAAGACGTTCGAAATTTCACTGGATTAAATTAAAGTTTGTAGTGAAACCTCGTAAAAACCCTTAATTAAAAAAATGATGGCAACAATTTTACAACTAAAACCTTAGCTTATCAAATAACAATAACAATCAAAGCAGTGTGACAATTAATTTCCCTGAGGGAATCAGGTCATTTCACACAAAAATAATTCCATAATAGTCCTTGAGGACTTCATAGGAACTAAGCTATTTAAAGGGACATTTTGGGATACCCATAATTCGATGATCCCGATATACTATTCTCCCAAATTATAAAGTGAGAACTAATATATATGTTGATACTCTATATATTAAGGTACCTGATTAACAGCAGGAGGCGTGGAAGAGATATCCAAAAGCTTCTCAATCTTGGTGCTTGAGAAATTGCTGACGCCAATGCACCTACAAAGCCCCATTTCAAGGCATTTCTGCATGCCAATCCAAGTGCTCTCAATGTCCAATTTCTCAAAGTCTTCTTCATTCGGCACCGGATAGTTTACCCATGGCTTAAACTTCACAGGCCAGTGCACTAAATACATGTCCAAATACTCCATCCTCACATTTCTGCGTTCAACATTTAAAACATTAGAAACAAGAATAATTATATCTTTCACTTCTATGTTCATTTCCACCGAAGATTTGTTCAGTGTTTGGTACGTACGTAGTACGTGCATACATACATATGCATTGTTCAACATATATAGATTGAGCTGAATTACCGTAGGGTTTGCTTCAATGCAGAGACAGGATCATGATGGTCACTTCCCCACAGTTTGGATGTCAAGAAAATGTCTTCTCTTTCAATTATTCCTTCTTTCATTGCTTTGTTTAATGAGCTTCCCACTGCTTCCTCTGAGCCATATATCTTGGCGGTATCAAAGTGCCTATAACCCACCTGCATCAAACTCATTACCATTAACTATTAGTCATAACGAAAATTAATATGATACTAGAGATTGTTCAAAGGAAGTTCAGAAAAGGAGATTAATAATGAGCTTTGGGTAACTATTATAATACACGGGAGAGGATTTTCTCATAGTCTTCTTTCTCCTTTTCTCTCATCGGCTCCATCCGGGCCGTTGATTAGAAAAAGGAGAGAGAAATTAAAGTAGTATTGTGATTGATTGGACGGATATGATTTAAAGATAATGAGGGATAATGAGAAAAAGATGAGGAGAGAAATCCAACTCTATAATACACACACTAGAGGAGAAAGTCTTCATGAAAAATGAAATATTCCAGTTAAAATCTCAATCATCTTCAAAAGTAAAAGATATGAGATCTAATCAAATGTTTGAAGCAAAAGTTTAAAGGGAACGAGAGTCCATTCTAAACAAAACACTCTGCTGGGTAGGAGAATCTCTTAAACTTGTAAACAACACATCGACGTAGGAATACTCAACAAAACTATCAGAAAAATGATCAAAGAAAATGACAGGATGAAGCAGTGTTTGTATAGCTAGTAATTAAAAGTACCTTTAGGGCATTGAGGATGGCAAGTTCTGTAGTCTTCCTATTATATGGGTATGAATAAGTTCCAAATGCCATAAGAGGCATTGTAATGCCACAGTTCAACCTAATTTGATTACTCTGCATTCTCTCTCTATATCTCTCTCTCTCACTCTCTGATCTTTCTTGTATAAGCCAAAAGTGCACATATATGGCTCTCTCTATCTTCAACTATATATATAGACATTTGCTTGAAGTCAATATATATTATATTTAACTACTTTGGGCCTTTGGAGGTTCTTGCAAACACAAAGCATATATCATTAGTCCAATTCAGCGATGCAAATTAAGAGACGTGGAAGGTCAACTCAATTAAAAAATTATTGAGGAATTCTTCAAATCGAAGCACGTACCTGATCTTCCTTATTTCTGGGGATTTTTATTTTATAGCCGAAACCAGCATTTACTTCTCTAAGAGGATCATACATATATAGATAGACGCGCAC
Organism: Acacia melanoxylon; assembly: GCA_019022615.1. Classification (NCBI taxonomy): domain Eukaryota; kingdom Viridiplantae; phylum Streptophyta; class Magnoliopsida; order Fabales; family Fabaceae; genus Acacia; species Acacia melanoxylon. The sequence continues at coordinate 7,282,021 of JAFJYJ010000020.1, read as the reverse complement.
ACATATATCATAATGAAAGTATATCTATACGGTCTGCAATTTTAAAGTTAAAGTCAGTTAGTGAGTTGGCATATTGAAAAGTTTAGATTATCCTTAGGGTTGCAAATGCTAACCCAAATCAATCCGACCTATCACGGCCAACGTTAAGATGTACTCTTTTGGCCTTATATGTGAAATATTTTTTTTTTTAATGGTGGCATATTTGGGGTTGTCACAAATTCCTTCCCTTTCCCATTCACTTCCCATTCTCTTCCTCATTTCAAGTTGGATTGAAATCTTAACCGCTCATATCTAATATTATATAAAAGTATTATTTTTATATATTTTTTAATAATTTAATATTTTTATAAAAGATTAAATCAACCATTCGATTTCAATCCAACTTTGAGATTGAGAAAAAGATGGAAAGTGGATGGGAAAGGAAGAGGATGGGAGCCACTCCCGCATCTTTCTACTTATAAAAGACACCCTAAAATTGTTATTATTAGTTTTTATTTTTCCCCTCATTAATTATTAGTTAGTGTCACTAAATTAATTAACTATTTACTCATTCTTTCTCTCACTCTTACCTTCACGGTAAATATAAGAGTGTTTTTGGAAGATAAGTTATATTCCCTCTAGTGCTTATTAATATAAAACATGTTTTGAGAGTTTATCTTAGTTCCAAATATAAGACAAAGTTTTTAAATTTGTCAATTTTTTTCCTAATTTGCCTCTATTGATGCTTCATCAATAATAATCAATGAGGTGAATGAATGTGACTAGGGTGTTTTAGAAAATATATATCATCATAGTAACTAATTTAACCAACTTTCTTAATTGAATTAAATTAGAAAAATATGTCTTATATTAAAAACCAGAGGAGCAATTTTTTACATATTTATTTTCTTTAATCAACTTCTTACACATGTATAATTTGTTTATTTGTATCTTATAAAAAGAATTGGGGGAGTATAATGCATTCGATGAAGAGAAATTGAGGGAAAAAAATTATTAACAATCATCTAGACCAAATATATAAGGTGCAATAAAAAAGCTAGGTATAAAACCATCAACAAGCTATTGGTTGAGGTGGTAAGTTCAAATTCAAATCCCAAAAACATACTTATTAGGAAAGCTTCGAAAAGAGAACCCTTGGTCAAATAAAAACAGGTATAGAACCCCCAAAAAAAGTATAATAATGATGACGTGTGATCTCTCTATTATATTTTTCTAGATGCATGAATCTATAACCGATGGGGTGAAATGGCGCCATTGATTTCAAACATAATCAACATTATTCTTATATGGGTTTCGTTGACTCAAATAATAATAAATTACACTTTGACATTTGACAATGTCAATAAGACATAGAATAATTTGGTCTTATGGTAAAGTCTATATGTTTTTTTAAATAAATGGAACTTTTTTAAAATGCATTGTAGCCCCTTAATTGATTTGGTGATCTTTTTATTTTGATTTTTGACGTTGTTAAAAAGTCATGAAAGCACATTAAGATTCGAGATACTGCGACTTCATCAAACAAGACTATCTAAATATTAATACATGATTTCACACAGACAAATGTATGTACTCCTCTAATCCAAAATATAAGTTATTGTTAACTAATTCATACGAACCAAACAATATTATTAAGTCACTAAATGTGTCTTAAATTGATAACAGTTACTTATTTTATCCTTATTAAAACATGTGATTTTCAACTATAGGTAAAAGTGAAAAAAAAAAGTCATTAATTACTTTTATTTTTGTCAACATTAATTACTTTGTTAACCTCCTATATTTTGTACCAAAATTATCTTTTAGAAGATTTCTTAAAATATAGATAGGAAGTGTGTGTAGGGTTAAGGGGCATTTTTTCCCCAAAAGTCTTTACCAAGGGGCAATTTTTTCGCGAAAGTTTCTAAAATGGAGCAATTTTTCCCTGACAGTTATCCCAATTAATTTTGATCATTAGTTGACCATATGTGTTGAGCTGACAGTTCATATATCATCCATGTCATTTTTTGTTAAGGTACACATTTCCCGAAATTTTTAAATATAACTTTGAAAAAAAGATGAAGTAGATAACATATGAACATCCAATACAACTTGACATTTTGACAAAAATGATATGGATGACATGTGAACTATCAGCTAAGCATATTTGATCAACTAACAGGAAAAATTAACTGGGATAATAATCATGACAAAATTGCTCCATTTTAAAAACTTTTGGGGCAAAATTGACCATAAGTGAAAACTTCGGGGGCAAAAATGCCCCTTAACCCGTATATATCTATTAGAAGGGGACTTGAATCCTGGACGTATTTTTTTTTTCGGGTCATCACTCATGCATTCATTATGTGAAGAGTTTTACTTAACAACATCACACTAATTAATTAATAAAGTTTTAAAGGTTGTTGATATTATTTGAGCAACAAAAACCCCCCAAAATCTTATACTTAGAAAAATAAGATAAAAAAAACTTTTTTGTGATGTTATATATTCATAATTGGAAATTCTTAATTCAAGTTAAGGACACATGCATATGTTAAGATTAATAAACAAACCAACATTTATATATATATATATATATATATATATATATATATATATATATATATATATATATATATATATATATATATATATATATATATATATGGAGATCATTTTTGAAGCATGGAGGCCGTATGAATATGAATTTTATTTTCATGAGTGCACAAAGAAAGAGGAAAAAAAGCTTCTGTGTGTATATTTTCTGAGATCTTATTGTATCTTGATTATCTATTTCTTGTAAACATCCAATTCAATGTGTAGATAATCATCCCTAGCTAGCTAGATATAGTGAATGTACACACCTTATAACACACACACACACACACACACACACACACACACACACCTTATAATACATACATACATACATACATACATACATACATACATACATACATACATACATACATACATACATACATACATACATACATACATACACACACACAGACACACATACACACACACATACACACATACATACATACGAAGTTTGAGAAATAGAGAAAGATGCGTTGACACTTGACATCAAAGGCATTCACTATTACAATAAGCAATACACACCGCCAGAATCTTGTCATGTGATATCAAGGATTTTAATATATATTTTTTTATGTTTATTGAATCTCTCTAAAACCCCTAACTCCTTTTTTTTTTAAATTCCCCTTTTCCTTAATATCAAAATAGTTTGTAAAATTTAATATTTATTTATCTATTTTGTGTATGTTTCAAAAATATGACATTAATATGTTTATGTAATTGTAAAAATATTTAAAAAAATGTTGGTATTGGTTTAAGAAAAAATAAAAGAAAGATGTATGTCATTCCAATGAAATTTCAGAGAAAGTTTAACTTATTATCATATGATTTTAATAATCATCAATCCTAATTTGATTCTTCTTGGGAGCATTAATTTGAAGAATAATATATCATAAATAATAAAAATTGTTAAAATGTTTTTTCTTTGCTTCACAAGCATTATTAAATATTTGCTATCGGACAACACTTACATCATTTTTTTCAAATCCATTATGTCAAGTTCTCAAATCATACATAACCATTTGTATGGATATATAAGAAATTTAACCTAAATATTTTCCTTTGCTACCAAGGTTTCTTAACTAAAAGCCAAGACTTAAACCATGAGGGGTTCAATCCCTGGCGGTGTGTATGGAGAGAGTCTCATGCATGGCCAGCACTAATTGAAACCCCTTTGGAAAGTCTACGGTGTGAGGGGATCAGTCACCACTATCAGCGGTGGATACTCTGGGCCTAAAAAAAACAAAAGGCAAGACTTATGAGAAATCAATCCACCAATAATGTTGAACTTCATAAAATTTGAAAAATTATTAAGACTATAATATATTTTACTTCAAATTTCTGTATCTAATGTTTTAAAATCAGATCAAATGTTAAATCAAAAGAACCATGTCTATGGATATATAAGAAATTTAACGTAAATATTTTCCTTTGCTACGAAGGTTTCTTAACTAAAAGCCAAGACTTAAACCATGAGGCCTAGCAAAGTTGGCACTTAGTTGAGTTCTTTAAACATCTAATGAGGGGTTCAATCCCTGGCGGTGTGTATGGAGAAAGTCTCATGGCCAGCACTAATTGAAGCCCCTTTGGGAAGTCTACAGTGCAAGGGGATTAGTCACCACTATCAGCGGTGGATACCCTGAGCCTACAAAAAAAAAAAAAAAGGCAAGACTTATGAGAAATCAATCCACGCCAATAATGTTGAACTTCATAAAATTTGAAAAATTATTAAGACTAATATATTTTACTTCAAATTTCTGTATATAATGTTTTAAAATCAGATCAAATGTTAAATCAAAAGAACTTGTATGTCTATTTTTATGATTCAATCGATAAGACCAGCCGTTGAACTAATAACGTAATACTTTAAAAGATTAATAAAAAGTAATTATGTGCATTAGACACACACATATAAGAAATAAGGGCCCGTTTGGCTCAATCTCATTACATCGTGCAGTGCAGTGCAATGTCATACAATGATAATACAATGCAATGTTAATTATAGAGCTAGTGTTTGGATTGATTTTTAAATTATTTTTTAATAATTATTTAAAGTTAAAATATCACATAAAGTCTATTTTGCCCTTGATATAATCTTTATAGAAAGATAGTTAAGCGTTATCGCAATGCCTCATCATAACCACATGCTACATCGCCGAGGATTATTCGATGATGATAGTTGTGGTGGTAGAGTTTATGGTGGTGGTAGTGGTGGCAGCGGTGGCAGGTGGTGACAACAACGTTGAAGGAGGAAGTAGTGGTGGTGGTAGCGGCAGGGGACTAAAGGAGGAGGAGGTAGTGGTGGCAATGACTAGTGGTGATAGCGACAACGGTGGAGGAGGAGGTAGTGGCAGTAGCGGCAGCGATCTTGGTGGCAACAAAGGCTACAACGATGGAGGTGGCGATGGTGTCAATGGAGGAAGAGGAGGCAATACTGGTGGCAATGGCAGGTGGTGACAACAACAAGCGAGGGAGGAGATAATGGCGCAGCGGCAGCTACCATAGTGTCAGCTACAACAGCAATGGTAGAGGTGGCAACGGCAACGGCTGTGGAAGAGGAGGTAGTGATGGTGGCAGTTGTGGTGTGGTGTGGTAGATGAAATGAGACAAGTGAAATAAAGACAAATTAAACTAAAGGGTAAATTGAACTTTTTTCAACCATGTAAGGTAATGAGTATTCATAGAGGGAAATATGAATGAGGATTGCCATTTTTTTTTGGTAATCATCATTACTATGGTAAAGCCTAGCTATTACCATACTACAGAGAAATTAAACACTCTTCTCTTAGTAATGCAATCATGATTACTATTATAGTATGCAATGGGCTAAACCAAACAGGCTCTAAGTTGATTATAAATTTACTTATCATCCTAATAACACCAGTGATATATGAAGTTTTACTTCAAAAACATTATATGACTACAAATGGAAACTAGGTTCAATTTTTTTTATAGGATTTTTATTTTATTTTTTTATAAGTTTTTCCATAGGCACAAAATCTGTCCAGTTTTTTTAGACATTGTTCCAATTGCCGGTCAGTTTCCAAATTTAAATTTAATGACAACTCAACTCCAATCCAATCAGACTCAACAATGAAAATGATTTTCTAGTCCTAACCAAAATCCCAATATGATTGATAAGTACATATGTCTCGCTAATGTCAAATGGTTTGATATATAGACATACATAGAATGTGTCCTTGACTAATAATTTTTAAAACCATATTTACAATGCAATAATGATGTGGTTGTGCTGTGCATTACAACTAAAATTGTCTTATTAGCTTAATTGTTGATAAATTTACACCGAAATTTGAAAATAAAATATAAAGCCATAGCCTTGACATTGACCTTAAAATGGAGGCAAATCTTTGTGGACAGCCATTTGCTAACTCAAAAAAGTCAAATCTTCGTCGTAAGCAATTAATTGATCTGTTTATTTGAAGTTAGAGGCAAGTGGCATGGATGTAGACAAAATTATTCATATTTATTTTTTCAAGTCATAATCTGATGTTGCGACTAACTATGTTTGGTTTGAGGGGAGAGAGTGAGGAGAGAGAAAAAAATTTCTCTCCTATTTACTAAATAACCCATAAAAAAAAATTCAATATTCTAACAATACACTCTCAACAAAAATGAATATTCTTCTTATTAATGACAATTTGATTAATATCCTCCCTAGGGTCTGTTCCCCTCCCATCCCCTTTCCTCAATGGCAATATTTGAATTATGCGTACAATCCAAAGATGTGGGAGTGAAGATGCTTTAATTAAAGTTGATAAAAAAACCCGGGGGGGGGGGGGGGGGGGGGAATTAGTTATTAGATCTTTATAGTTTATTTTGATTTTGAATTAGATCCATGTAATTTTTTTGTTTAAAATTTACCTATATAATTTGATGCATATTATATACCTTCATCCTTAAGTGTAAAAACCATTAATTTTAATTTACAGAAATTTGTTTGTTTCATTTAACACTTATAATAAGGTTATAATTTAAGTAAAATACTTTATAAGAACTGGATTTAAAATTGAGATGAAGGTAACTTTGAGAACTTGTAGATTAATTTTTCTAAAATGAAAAAGAAGAATTTGTTGTTTCTCTTAAAGAAAAACACAGGATGGACTAAATAAGGGTTTGACTTCATTTGATAAATAAAAAGTTTTTATGTAATTAATATGTGAATGCTTATGAAATAGTGTGGAGGCTTTATATTCTAAAGGAAACTATAGACGTAAATAATGTTCTTAATTGAGTTGGTGAACCGTCCAAATAATTCGGTCAATAACAAACTGAAACAGGAAAAAAAAAAAAAATTGAAAAGAGTAAAAAGAAACCGTCCCAATAGAATACCATAGACTTCCCAGGCCAGATTCATGTCACGTGCAATAGATTTTTTGAGTTGTTTCTTTTTCCTGTGAGCAGAGTGTGCCTGAGATCCCTCATCCTTTCAAATGGGATCTTAGAAATTGCACACCCATACAGGAAGGCATTAGACTGGACTGTGCCGATATACCATGAACTATTACTTCACTATGTTCTTGATATAACACTCAGTTGATTTTTTTAAAAATTAATGAAGTTAAATAAATTACTTTAAAGTATTTATATTTATAATTTTTCTTCAAATTAATTTTCCTTTACTTATTATAGACTAATATATTATGATACACAATATATATTATGATTTAGTAATTTATTTAGTTTTATTAATATCTCTAAAAAAAATCATTTGAGTTTTATATTAAGGATAAGAGTGATCGAGGAGTACTTTGTTTGATTAGCATATTTTTTGTACTGTTCTCAAGCATGAGGCTTTAAAAAAAAAAGCGTAGCTGTGTTTTAATCATCATTAGAACATATTTTTAAGAGTTAAGGTTAATTTAGTGCCTTGAAATATTTTTCTTCACAGTGGCGCAGCCACGTTGTTGCAAGTGGGGCCAAATGCAGACATAAATTTTGCTTCTTCTTTTTTTAATAAATAAATGAAAAAACAATGTGTGCAATCAAATTATGCAGACATTGTTTGTTAAACCATCAACACAAGTTACCTTCTCAAAGTGCAATCATATCTTTATCTTTCTTTGGTTTTCTTGCGGCTTTAGAAATCTGTTTATTAAAAACTTTCTTGCTTCCTTTCATGAGGTTATGATTGATTGGGTGCTACCCGCCTCTCTAGAATTCTAGAGAGGCCCTATTCTAAAAACATCATGTTGATTTTAACTCTTTTACATGGTCCTCAACTTCTCATTCTATATACCTTTTGCTTGTTTGATTCTTGTATGATCTCTACCTCCATGAATTCTTCTGATTACGAATTGGAAAAATTTGTCACCTGTCAAGATTGGACAATTTCTCCACCATTACATATTCTTCTCATTCTATACACATTTTGCTAACTTATGTTGAACGCGATATGTTTGATAAGATTGATGATGAAGATATAATGCAATATTTTCAAGGAATGAAGATCAAAGAATGCTTTTGTAATCGTTCTATTGTAATAACTTAGTTGACTCTTGATTATTATTATTTTATGTTAAGTTGAATTTTTCTTTTCCTTTTTTGTCTTTTTTTAAATGCATTTAAAATTTTCCTTAAAAAAACTATATATATATATATATATATATATCAGGGGCGTTGCCCCCGAATCCCCCCACTAATTATGCAGACACAAACACAAAATCCTGGCGCCACTGTTTCTTCATGTACACCCAGTATTTTAAAGTATGGTTTTAAATACATCTAGCAATTTAAAGTATCTTGTTGTTCATTCAGTACCCTGAAATATGTTTTTTGGTGTATCCAACACCCTACAATATTTTTATGGCTCACCCATTATTTAAAATGATTTTCTACTTGCGTCCTACACCCTATTGAAAAATACACTTTCAGACACTAAATGTACCTTCGTTTAATAGACTTTTTGAAGAGTTAATGATGGGGTTTAATTTTATCCTAAAAAAGTAATTTAAGGGTAAAATTTCTGCTAAGGAATTAGAGTAATATTTTAAGGGAAAATTTGCAGCACAAGATATTTTAAAGTGTTGGCAGAGCTCTGTCCATTATCTTCTTAAGTATTGACAGATCTTCATCCCTACCCAAGAGTTCGCCTCTCCATTGCACTCTCAGTGGTAATTTCATGTCCATCAACTTGTAAAGCTCCACAGCATGGTGATGAGGAAGGAAGAAGGTAACCGATGAAGGAGAGAGGCGATGCGACTTTCTTTCTAGGAAAGGTATTTTTATCTTTTTTTATTTATTTTTATTTAATTTCAAAACCCCTAACTTCTTTTTTAAAATTCCCCTTCTCCTTAATATAAAAATATTTTGTAAAATTTAATATTAATTTATTTATTTTTTGTAAGTTTCAAAAATATGACTTTAATATGTTTATGTAATTGAAAAGATATTTTAAAAAATGTTGGTATTGGTTTAAAAAATGAAAGAAAGATGTATGTCATTTCAATGAAATTTCAGAGAAAGTTTAACTTATATTATTATCATATTATTTTAATTATAATCATCAATCCTAATTTGATTCTTCATGAGAGCATTAATTTGAAGAATAATATATCATAAATAATAAAAAGTATTAAAAAAATTCTTTGCTTCATAAGCATTATTAAATATTTGTTATCGTACAATACTTACATCAAGTTTTTCAAACCCATTATGCCAAGTTCTCAAATCATATATAGCCATGTGTATGGATATAAGAAATTTGACCTAAATATTTTCGTTTGCTATCAAGGTTTCTTAACTAAAAGCCAAGACTTAAATCATGAGACCTAGCACAGTTGGCACTTAGTTGGGTTTCTTAAGCATTTAATCAGGGGTTCAATCCCTGACAATGTGTATAGAGAGTGTCTCATAGCCAACACTAATTGAAGCCCTTTTAAAAAGTCTACGTTGTGAGGGGATTAGTCATCACTAATGACGGTCAATATCCTAGGCCTACCCAAAAAAAAGGGCAAGACTTATGAGAAATCAATCCACCAATAACGTTGAACTCCATAATTTAAAAAATTATTAAATACTAATATATTTTACTTCAAATTTCTGTATATAATGTTTTAAAATCAGATCAAATGTTAAATCAAAAGAACTCGTATATCTCTATTTTTATGGTTCAATCGATAAGACCGGCGGTTGCACTAATAACGTAATAATTTAAAAGATTAATAAAAAGTAATTATGTGCATTATACACACACATATAAGATATAAAGGCCCATTTGGCTCGATCTCATTACACCGTAATTATGTGCATTATACACACACATATAAGATATAAAGGCCCATTTGGCTCGATCTCATTACACCGTGTAGGCAGTGCAATGTGATGCAATGGTAATATAATGCAATATTAATTATAGATCTAGTGTTTGGTTTGATTTTTAAACAATATATGTGCAATGAGTTATTTTTTAAATAATTATTTAAAATTAAAATATCACGCAAAGTCTATTTTTCCCTTAATATAATCTATTTTCCCTTAAGAGTCATCACAATGCCTCATCATAATCATCATGCTACCTTGCCGAGGATCATCGATGGTGTTGGTTGTGGTGGTGGAGGTGACGGTAATAGTGGTGTGGTGGTGGCAGGTGGTGACAACAATGGTGGAAGAGAAGGTAGTGGCGGTAGCAGCAACGGGAGCCTAGAGGAGGAGGAGGTAGTGGTGGCAATGGTTGGTGATGACAATGACAACAATAGAGGAGGAGGTAGTTGTGGCGGCAACAGCGGTGGAGGAAATAGTGGTTGCGATGGTAGGTGGTGACAATGACAATGGTGAAGGAGAAGGTAGTGGTAGTGGTAGCAACGGTCTTGGTAGCGACGGCAATGATGGAGGTGGCGGCAGCGGTAACGATTGAGGTAGCGGTAGTGATAGTGGAGGAAGAGGAGACAATGGTGGCGATTGCAGGTGGTGACAAGTGACAACGACGAAGTATGAGGTAATGGCGCAACGCGGCTACTATGGTGTCGGGGATGGAGGTGGCGGCAGCGGCGGCGGCTTTGGAAAAGGTGGTTGCGGTTGTGTTGTGATTTGGCATGTGAAATGAGACAAGTAAAATAAAGATAAATGAGTTTAAAAGATAAATTAGACTTTTTTAACTATGCAATAAGGTGGTAATAAGTATTCATAAGGGAGGTATTAATGAGGATTACCAATTTTTTATAATAATTATTGAAAGACCTGGCTATCACCCAAGAGGGGGGGTGAATTGGGTGTATGATAAAACTTTTGTAAGTTTGAAAATCTTTTCGCAATTTACTGAAAGTAGTTTGTATGACAGTAATAATTCATAAAGCGATAATCAGTCATTCAAACTTATATGCTAGAAATGTAAGAGATAAGGGAAGAGAATATGCAAACTGAATTTATCCTGGTTCGGTCCAATCCTTGACCTACGTCCAGTCCTCAAGCTCCACTTGAGATTTTCAATCCACTATCTTCTTTCAACTTGATTACACGTTCTGTACTTGGAGTAATCCTCTCACTAGGATTCACTCCCCCTTACAACCGTAATCAATGCACCCACTTGATTACACACTCGTACTCAAGTAATTCTCTCACTAGAACTTACTCCCCTTACAAGCCGTAATCAATACAATGGGTTTCCCACTCAAGATCACCCAATCTTGAGTAACTCTCGAATAGTATGGAAGGAATGATTACAATAAATCTTCTCTCTTAGAAGTGAATGAATAAACACCGAAGAACAATACAAATCACTTCACTCTCTATGATAAGCTTATCTAAACATGAAAAACAGTAAATGATGTGAAGGTCGAGTATTAGCATGTTGAAGTTGTAGGCTGTTGTCTCTCATTTTTGTCTTGAATCTGTCTTCTTTTATAGGTAGAGATCAATATATGACCGTTGGAATCTTGATTATAACTGTTGCCTTCATTAGACAAGGTTCTGGTTTTGTGTTGGTCTTCTTCTCTCTCTAATCTTCACTTAATCCAGCTGTGTAGAAGTTCAGAGTTGACTCTCTGCAAATTTATCCGTTGGAGTAGCAGGTGCTGGATGTGGAAATCATTCTTTAATTCTTTGTAAGCGTGTGCAGACGGATTACCCAAAAGTATGCAACTTTCTGGGTTTTGCATTTAATGTTCTGACATGCTTTTTGCTTTTGCTTTAAACCTTCAATAAACACTCTCTAATTCATCTGAAACTCACTAAAAAAAGTGGTTAAACATATCTAGGAACATTAGAGAATAATGATAGGAAGTATTAAGATCAAACAAGAAGGTTTTACAAAATCGTCAGATTCGAATTTCAAACTCTGCGATGAAAACTCGAGTTTTGATATCAAAACTCGAGTTTTGGACTTTGGTGTGTAAAATCGATTTAAGTCCAAAACATCAAAACTGGAGGTTTTCTTTCAAAACTGCAGGTTTTCAAATAATTGAAAAACATCAAACTTTCTGCTTGGCCAAAACTCAAGTTTTCATATCAAAACTCGAGTTTTCATTTAAATATGAAAACTTGAAGAAATCGTGCCAAGCCAAAACTGGAGGTTTTGGAGAAAATTGCGATTTTCAAAAACGAGAAAACATTAAGACTTTCTCACTGAGCAAAACTCGAGTTTTGAAATCAAAACTCGAGTTTTCACTTTACCGTGAAAACTTTGAGAAAACTTTGTCAAACTAAAAACTCGGAGGTTTTCACAAAAAAACGGAGGTTTTGAAAACTAGCTAAAATCTGAATACTCTCGCCAACTCAAAACTAGAGTTTTGCTTCAAAACTCGAGTTTTCACAAACTTTGTGAAAACTTGGAAAATTTCAAGTTAAATTGAAAACTGGAGGTTTTAGGCAAAACTGAAGGTTTTCAAAGTTAAAAAACTTAGGAGACTCTCTCGTAAGTTCAAAACTCGAGTTTTCAATGAAAACTGGAGTTTTGTCTTTTCCAAAATATTGAGAAGTCTCCGTATGGTCAAAACTTGAGTTTTCTCTGAAAACCGGCGGTTTTGCTTTGTTCGGATTTTTCTCATTAAGATCAAAACTCTTGGCTAATCTCAAACTCAAATTTATGTGTCCAAGCTCGAGGTAAGAATCCAATGCAAGAAGAATCAGCTCCAAACTCATTGTATTATGTCCGTTATGATCAGATGAATGAAAGACTATTCTTGACCAGCGTTTTTGAAACGTCTTGAACTGACTGTCAACTTTCTAAGGTCATATCTCCCTGGTCCCAACTCCGGTTTGGTTCGTTTAACTCTTAATCAAAATCTCTTTGAGTCTTCTTTCATATGCCACCTATTTCAGCTCAATCGGATTTGTAGTTTGTGAGATACACTCAAAACATTGAGGCTTGGTTTGCTGTGTGGCGTGAGTTTCAGTGTCAACTTCCACAATTCATATCTCCTTTATCTGAACTCCTTTGGGTTTGAGTTTTATATCAAAATGACGCATTGGGAGTTTAGTTTCATATGCCACTAATTTCACCTCAATCCGATTTTTGGTTTAAGAGATATCATCGAATTACCAGACGTTGCCCGTGCTGAACGTGAAACAGAGTGGAGTTGAAGAGGCGATGACTCGGAAACTCGAGTTTTGACTTCCTCGAGTTTTGCTAGTCGGAAACGCCGTAGAGATGCTGAAGACACTTGATAACTCGAGTTTTGATGTCCAAACTCGAGTTTTGAGTCCTAAACTCGAGTTTTGAGTTCTTAACTCGAGTTTTCTCGTACCGAGGAGCAAATCATTGTAGAGAAGTAGGAAACTCGAGTTTTGAGTTGTGAACTCGAGTTTTCTCATCCGAAACTGATTTTTGCTGACTTTAACTCGAATTGACCCATTCCAACGTCCATATGCTCTTGGATACTTCTAGTATCAATCTAGAGACTTGAATAATGATATCTCATTCCATTTAGCAAGTTCTTCCTTCTTTAATATTCCATCTTGATCATTCTTCTTAATCCAACTCTTTCTTTTCTTCTCTTCTCTTGATCATTCTCTATCATTCAACTTAGCAAGTTCTACCTTCTTCAATATCTCCTCTTCTTCTTGATTATTCCCAAAATTCCTTAATAGCTTCTTGCTTCCTTGATAACCTCTGCAAACTCTTCTTTCTTTAATCCCTTATTTCCTTCTTGATTATTCTTCATGATTTAATTTGAACTAATCTACATTAAACATAGTAGTTAGTCAATGTAGGAGATAAATATATTATGTAAACTTTTTGCTCTTAATAATGGCTTCTATTTTAGTAGTGTAATCATAATTACCATTGATGTATGAAAACTAATCATATCTAACAATTATTACCACGGTAAACCTTATTATTATGCTAAATAGAAATCAAAAACTCTTACTTAGTAGTGTAATCATAATTACCATTGCAGACATGCAATGAGGTTGAACTAAACAAGTTCTAAGTTGGTTATAAATCTACTTATCATCATAAATTCATAATAACGCCATTAATGTATGAAGTTTTACTTCAAAATCATTTTATGACTACAAACGGAACATAGGTTCAATATTTTTATAGTATTTTTAATATTATTTTTTCATAAGTTTTTCCATAGGCACGAAATCTTCCCAAGTTTTTTTAAACATTGTTCCAATTCTTGGTCAGTTTCCAAATTTAAACTTAATGACAACTCAACTCCAATCCAATCAGACTCAACAATGAAAATGATTTTCTAGTCCTAACCAAAACCCCAACTAATCCAATTGACTGTTCAATCGGCCAGACCATCCAGTTCGGTCGACTTCTTTAATCATTGGTAAGTATATATGTCTAACTAATGTCAAAATGGTTTGATATATAGACATACATAGAATGTGCCCTTGACTATTAATTTTTAAAACCATAATTACAATGCAATAATGATATGGTTGTGCTGTGCATGACAACTAAAATTGTCTTATTAGCTTAATTGTTGATTAATTGATTAAATTTACACCGAAATTTTAAAATAATTAAAATATAAAGCCAAAGCCTTGACATTGACCCTAAAATGGAGGCAAATCTTTGTGGACAGCCATTTTCTAACTCAAAAAAGTCAAATATTCGTCGTATGTAAGCAATTAATTGATCTGTTTATTTGATTAGAGACAAGTGGCATGGATGTAGACAAAATTGTTCGTATTTATTTTTCTCAAGTCATAATCTGATGTTGCAACTAAATGGCAATATTTGAATTATGCGTACAATCCAAAGACGTGGGAGTGAAGATGCTTCATTTAAAGTTGATAAAAAAAAAAGGGAAAAATTAGTTATTAAATCTTATAGTTTACTTTAATTTTGAATAAGATCCCTGTAATTTGTTTGTTTAAAATAGACCCATATAATTGATGCATATTATATACCTTCATCCTTAAGTGTAAAAACTTTTAATTTTAATTTACAGAAATTTGTTGGTTTCCTTTAACACTTATACATTTTTCCCATAAGGGTCTAATTTAAATAAAATAAATTATAAGAACTGGATTTAAAATTGAGATGAACTTTGAGAACTTGTGGATTAATTTTTCTAATTAAAAAAGAAGAAGAAGAAGAAGAATTTGTTGTTTCTCTTAAAGAGAAACACAGGATGGACTAAATAAGAGTTTGACTTCATTTGATTAATAAATTTTTTTTATGTAATTAATATGTGAATGCTTATGAAATAGTCTGGAGGCTTTATATTCTAAAGGAAACTATAGACGTAAATAATGTTCTTAAATGAGTTCCGTCCAAATCATTCGGTCAATAGCAAACTGAAACAGGGGTAAAAAATTGAAAAAACAAAAAAAACAAAAGAAAAAGAAACCATACCAATAGAATACCAAAGACTTCACCAACGAGGATTGACATAGTGGTAAAAACGACATGTCGCAAATAAGTCTCGCGTTCGGCGCTTGTGAATCTGAAAAAAAGCGCAAGAAAGAGACTCACTCACCATAGCCAGGGTGAGTGACGCAGCCGGGCTCGGATTAGTCGGGGTGAAACTTTGGATCTGGATGGGGGAAAAAAAGAATACCATAGACTTCCCAGATTCATGTCACGTGCAATAGATTTTTTTGGATTTTTTTTTTATTTTATTATTTGCACTGTGAGTAGAGTGTGCCTGAGATCCCTCATCCTTTCAAATGGGATCTTAGAAAATGCGCACTGATTTATTTATTTATTTATTTATTTTTATTATTTTTTTATTTTATTTTTTAAGAAGATGGCTAAAAGCCAAGATACATTAAAAGAGGAAATTAACAAACAGGGGAAAGCATTCCCACAGATTCTTGGTCCACCCAAGTTCTCAGTGTCAGAGGACAATCACCCAGAAGCCCAGATTTTGA
The DNA here is from genome assembly GCA_019022615.1 of Acacia melanoxylon. Classification (NCBI taxonomy): domain Eukaryota; kingdom Viridiplantae; phylum Streptophyta; class Magnoliopsida; order Fabales; family Fabaceae; genus Acacia; species Acacia melanoxylon. The sequence goes on along the minus strand of JAFJYJ010000020.1, from coordinate 7,266,145 downwards.
CAAGCCTCATTTAGCAAGTGCATCGGCAATTCTATTGTGCTGTCGTGAGATATGTTTGATCACCACCAGGCACCAGCCAATCCTTAGCCCAAAAACTTCAAATCTTTACTACCAGAAGACTCTCATTCTGATTAGAAACAATGTCAACCGTTGGACCAATAGCAGTGCATCAGATTCAAGCACAATCTTTTTATAACATCGCCCATTCCTCTGCGGTCTCTGCGCTACACATACCAAGCTGTTTTGTGAAACCCACCATCCAAACTCCACTACTATCCCGTATCACAAAAAGTGCACACTGATACTCATACAGGAAGGCATTAGATGCATTTAGCTCCACTGGCCCATGGACCATCTCGTGGGCTGTTTGGATATCCTTAGACTGGACTGTGGTGATATACCATGAACTATTACTTCCTCAAGTCTTTGTTGTAAGACTCAGTAGATTTTTTTAAAAAAATTTAATAAAGTTAAATCTTCAAATTAATTTTTTTCTTACTTATAATTTAATGATACACAACATATACTATAATTTAGTAATTTATTTAACTTTATTAATCTCTTTTAAAAAAGTCAATTGAGTCTTATATTAAAGATAGAGAAGATTACTTTGATTGATTAGAAGATTTTTTGTACTGTTCTCAATCCTGAGGCTTTCCTATGTAACACAAGGGGGGGAAAAAAACAAAGAGTGTGGCTGTGTTTAATAATAATTAGAACATATTTTTAAGGGTTAAGGTTAATTTAATGCCTCGAAGTTTGTTTTTTCCCCATGTACATCTAGTATTTTAAAGTAATTTTCTAAATACATCCAGCATTTTAAAATATTTTGTTATTCATTTAATACCCTGAAATATTTTTAAAAAATATATCTAACGCCCTACAATATTTTATGGTTCACCCATTATCTGAAATAATTTTTTTATTGCGTCCAACACCCTAAAAATTTGAAAAAACCACTTTAAGATATTGAATGTATCTTCATTTAATAAACTTCTCGAATAGTTAATGATGGGGTTTAATTTGATCCTAAAAAAGTACTTTAAGGGCAAAATTTCTGCTAAGGAATTAGAGTAATATTTTAAGGGAAAATTTACAGCACAAGATATTTTAGCGTGTTGACAGAGCTTCATCCCCAGCCAAGAGCTCGCCTCTCCATTGCACTCTCAGTGGTAATTTCATGTGCATCAACTTGTAAAGCTCCACATCATGGTGATAAGGAAGGAAGAAGGCAACAGATGAAGGAGGGAGGCGATGCAAATTTTTTTCTTGAAAAGGTATTTTCATTATATTTTTATTTAATTAAATATGAAAAATAAATTTTATTTCACTATTTTTAATTTTACACCAAACAACTTCATTGTGATCACTATTATATTCCCACTTATTCCACAAATCAAATAGGTTATTGGTGTATTGATAACTGAATAAAAATTACATTGTGAAAATATAATGGGTTACTATGAATTTCATATTTTATATAAATTTATATTTATATTAATGATTATAATTGTCACACCCATTGTCACACCCGCCGGGGTGCTGGCATACTTAGCCATATTCTTATGCAGTAGTGTGGCAATATCAAAAATAACTCGTTATATTGATACAATGGAAATTAAATTTGATTACATAATTGGGTATTCACATGGCTTATACACCTTTACATTCATTACATACGGTGAAAACTAAAACAAATTAAACAATGTCGCCCCTCGGTTCTTCAAGTTGTCCCTCCGTTGGGCCGTCTCCAAGCAACGCTCCTTCCTTGAGCCTTATGCAGCACATCTCCCAGTGCTCACCTGCCTATTGGTTGGTAGTGGAGGGTGAGATTCTGAGGAATCCCAGTAGCAAACAATACCAAACAATGCATATAAGATAAATGCTAATGTATGATATACTTGTTTTATACAAGTTCATGTTAACATAATGACATTTCTACATGCTTAATGATTCATGCATCATACTTATGGTGCGCCATAGCATAATCATAAACAAAGCTTCAATCATTCAAGTATGTTAAACATAACAAGTAAGTATAGCAATCAAACATATACATACAAGTAAAATAAGCCCACTACCTTTTATGAACTACTGTCCTTACTCGGGTTCCTTTTTCTTTAACCTTCGGAGTTGCTTAAAGTTCCTTCATCCTCCTTATGGCCCTAAGGACATATCCATAACTTTAGAACCAGGGAAAATGAATGTTTATTTACCTTTTTAACCCTTATTTCATTAAGGTTTAATTAAGTAACTTAAACTTGTTACGTTCAGCCTTTATCTTTGATTGTCCTTAAAAGTCCAGCAACTTTATTTATTTTTAATAAATTGAAAAAAAAAATCATTTCAATGTGCCATCAACTCTCATGTGCTCTCTGATAAGTTCCCTTTCATGGAAAAATAGTCTCAAAGGTCAGAGCACGCCATAATGATCCCAGTTTCCAATTTTTCCCTTACTGTTCAGTTAAGCTTTCAGAAAACATGACTTATCTTTAAAAATTCATATATGGAGTTCTAGATGTCCAATTTAGGTGATTAAAAAACCTATGAACTCCTTATTAAGTATAGTTTTTGGATAAATTGATTCCAACATTTTCTCACTCGTCATTCATTCCCAATTCCCAAAAACGTCCAGACAATCCAGTTTGGCTTCCAGAACTCAGGGTCATTTTGTACAATTTATTTATCTCTGATCAGAGCTTAGCAAAATACAAAATACCACCATTTTAAAGATATGCATGTCCTCTATCTTTTGGAATATTTTCATAATTTTTAAAGGTCATTAACTCAGTCAAACATGCTTGCAAAGCTTACTGACTCCAGAGACCAAAAACTGGCAGTTTTCAAACTTTTGAAAAGCTTGTGATTTTATGTTTAAAAATGCCTTTCAAAAATCATTCTTCACCTTATTCCCACACAATTTTTTGTGATGAACACATTGGTCAAATCAGAATCGTGAAAATCCCTTTATTTCCCCCAAGTTTTGGTTCAGTCAAAGTTAGGATTTCTTACCAATAACTCCAAAAATCATAAGAGAAGGTTTATGTTCTTACCACAAGTGCATATTGAGCTTGTGGTCACTTCCATTTCTCTTTTTCCTTCTCAACCCTTCAGCCTTGAACCAAGAACACTCATCCATATGAGTTCTCTTCTCTTTAATCAAACATGCATGAAGGTTTTGAGGAAAGTTTGCAACTTTTGCAATTCTTACCTTGTTCTTCGGTTGATCTTTGAACGATGATGATTGTAGATGTAGATGATGATGCTTGGAAGAGGAGGAAGGGGAGGAGGGTCACGGTTTGTAGAGGAGGGAGGGAGGAGGTTACAGTGGTTGGTGGTGAAAAGGGAGGTGTTCGTGGTGGTTGGTGGTGGAAAGGGAGGTTTTCGTGGTGGTTGGTAGTGGAAGGGAGGATCATGGTTTCTGTTGGAAGGAGGAAAGGAGGTTGAGAGGATTTGGAGAGAAGGGAGAGAGGGAGGAGGATCCATGGTAAATGGAGAAGGAGGGAGTATAATCAGATTTTGTATGTAAAGTGTTGTGCCATGTGTCAAACATGCAAGGTGACATGTGTTTGTCATGCAAGAGGCCAAATGTCAAGTTTTGTGAAGAGAAAATGTCAAGCATCATGTTTATTGCATGTGTGAGTGTTGGCTTGTGCATATGGCGCCATGTGTCAAGAGGGATACATGCACAGCGCCAAGTGTCCCTTGGTTTGTGTGTATGTGTTGTCTTGTCACACGGTTTTCGGGGAAGTATCGTATATGTAAATTTTCGGTATTCGTGTTCTAGGTTTGCATATTGTGTGTTCGGGTCATGTTGTCTCGGTTTGCGTGTTTACCTCGGTTTACGCGGCATACTCGGAATTTTGGCTTGGGTTTTACTTGGGATTGTGACACAAATACCGAGACCCAACAAATGATGCCACATACCAGTGTTTTCTCAAAAACGCAAGGCATACCCAACTACCCTGAAAATGCCGTCTACTTATACCAGCATATTTTCGCTCAACTAATTGTCCTATACCTCAGGACATAGTTAGGTGGCATCTTTTCCAACCAGATGTTGTTGGTAGATTTCCTTAATGGCAAGTGAACCAGTTGAACAAGTAATAAAGTGTAAGTAGAGTATCGTCCCACAGAGACTGAGATACCGAAAAGTGACGCTCAATTGTTAAGATAGTTGTGAGAAACAGAAAGTAAATATAATTGGTTTGAGAGGTTGTTGTGGTTATGCTAAGTAACAAACAAAAGTAAACAGAGTATCGTAGTCATAAGAAGATATCAGTAGGAAATTAGGCTGAACTTGGAATCATCCTTAAGCATCTCAATCCCCCAATTGCTTTACCCATTGCTATAGCATCTATACTGCACAGCTTCCATAATGCTACAGCATAGCTACTACCTACAACGTTATTCAGTTAACCCACCACTTTAGTCTATAGAAGTTTCCGCGTTCGACACTTCTAATGCTAACTTTACTCCTTCCATATGCCTATGGCAATTTTCTAGTTAGATCAACATTACAAAACAAGATGTAGTGGTTATGAGCGATAGACCCATTCCTGAAGCCTACAATAATAGTTCAAGCCTTACACCAGCCTGGCTAGCAATCACTATTTTTCAGAGGTCTAACCTCGACTCCTTGCCAGTAAGCCGAGGCCACAAATCTCGCCCTTAGCTTCCGCTAATCGACAATGTAATTAAATCACTGATAAGCAAACTGAATTTATTGGATTAAAAACTAGCAACTGGGTTCATTCAAAACTTAAAGATTCATCCTCGTTCAGCCATAGGGATTTTAGTTCATGACCGATGAGGGAAACACAAAACGAGATAACAACAAAATGACCCATGATCAAAAGATTAAACAAAAGGGAACAGAAAAGCTTGATTTAAGTTCCGACGGCGTGAAGAAGCCTGTTACGTTACCCACTCTAAGTCTTCTTCTCTCCGTCTTACTGCAAGGAAGGATGCTGAGTTCTCTTGGAGTTCTCGTGCCTCGTGAATTCTCTCTCACTCTTCTTTTGAGTCTGACCGAATGTGAAATTCTTTTTGACTCTTCACCACTCTCCTCCTAGGGTTGGCTTGCTGTTTCCTTATATAGTCAGGCTTTCTTGTGGCATAAGTTCCAGCGAGCTAGGCTTTCTAAATTTGTTGAGATGCATCGTATCTTTTGATCGCAGTAGATTGATTCTGCTGATCCTGCGGGATTCTTAAAATGTTTTAGTTTTGAGCCTCCGTATCTTCTATTCCGTTACGTCAGCATTCTACCTGTCTTTTCTCGACCTTTGCAATATTTCCTGAAACAATCTTAACAAAAGATTAGAACATATGCCGCATAGCATCGCGTCCTTTACTTTGCTACAGCTTCATAGATCCTTTGTATTGCACTTCGATATCTTTGTCGAAATGCTATAGCCTAGTATCAGCTTTGCTATACGTTCTTCTCATAAAACCTTGTAACTTGTTCTTCTTTTAGCACATGTTTAGGATGTGCATGGTTTTTATCCTTCAGTTCCCTATATTCATGAATTAATGCCTCTTTGCTTAGATTGATTGCAGTTAAGCTTGTATTTACCATACAATTCAGTCATAAGATATAGGGAAAACATGGCATAAATTGTGCTCATCATATGTACATCGTATAAGTGCTTTGTGCCCCTTTTTACTGACACTTTAATTCTACGGCTTATACATACTAGGTTCACTGACCCGTATAGCTGAGTTACTTAGTCCCTGAGAGGCTTTCTTTCTTTCGTCATTCTTGGGACTCTTTCTGAATTGGGCTTAGCCGTCCGCCTAATTTAGGCTTATCCTCAATTCTTAAGGCCCAAAATTCAGGATGTTACAACAATAATACTAAAATTTTATAATCATTTCTTAGGAAGAAAATTTAAAATAATTAAAATACTACATATTAAATATTAAGTATTAAATAAAAATATATTAGTATCACGAGCCTTAAATCATGAATTTCAACAATTATTTGAATTCAACTGATTGCATGTTCAACTCAAAACTCTTCTCATATATATTTTGTACACTATACATACGATTTTCTTACCAGATACACTATAAATACGATTGAAATATGTGGATGAAGAATTTTACAGTCAAAGAAATTATGAGTATTTACTAGAGGGGTTAATTAAATTCTGCATTGGCACTCGAAGAGTTGGGCCAAGAAAAAGGCCTATTATAAAAAGGCGAATTTATGTCAAGTCAATGCCTTTCCTCTTAAGGGGTCAGTATTGGACAAGTTATTTAAATCATTGGGGGTAATCAAGCTTTCCAAGCAGAGGAGCAAGTCACTGGTGTTTGGGTTTCTAAATCAAGCTTTCCCTGTATTGATGATGCTATCTTGAGATCTATAGGACTGCCTCCTATAGATGATGAGATTAAAGCTGCTCTTTTCTCCATGGGTCCGTATAAATCCCCAGGGGCTGATGGTTATTTGCCTATTTTCTACTAGAGGAATTGGAGCATTGTGGGATCAAGTGTTTGCCAAGTTGTGAGAAAGGTGTTTTCTGCTGAAATGCCTTTGAAGGAAGCTAATAAAACCCTGATTGCTCTTATTCCCAAGAGAAATCATCCTATGTTAGTTAGCCACTTTCGTCCTATTTCTCTTTGTACAGTACACTATAAGTGTGTATCAAAGCTTCTTACTCAGAGATTGAAGAATTTATGAATGAGTTGATTTCACAATACCAAGCCAGTTTCATCAAGGGTCGCCAAATTCAAGATAACATCATCCTTGGGCAAGAAATTATCCATTCAATGAAGAAGATGAGAGGAAGACGTGGTTTTATGACTATGAAGCTTGATTTAGAAAAAGCATATGATCGTCTTAATTGGAAGTTTTTGGAGGAAGTGTTGTTCGAAGTTGGTTTTGATTCGGGTTTAGTAAATTTGATCTTGGAGTGTATTTCTTCAGTGGAATATAACGTTTTGTGAAATGGGTAACAAACTCAGTATTTTACTCCAAGAAGGGGCCTTTGACAGGGAGACCCTCTCTCCCCTTACCTTTTTGTGCTTTGTATGGATCGTTTGTCCCATCTTATAAATGATGTAGTGAATAAAGGTAGATGGATACCTTTTAAAACTTCTAAAACAGGACCTCTTGTATCCCATTTACTATTTGCGGATGATATCTTGTTTTTTGGTGAGGCCTCTATTGAGCAAGCAGATTGTTTTATGGAGTGTTTGGATAGGTTTTGTGAAGCTTCGCGAGAGAATGTCAGTTATGAAAAGTCATCTATTTTCTTTTCTCCTAAAGTTCCAGTGGCGACTAGAAGAAGAGTTTCCATCATAACGCAGATGAAGATTTCTAATGAGATTGGTACTTATCTGAGATTCCCTCTTTCTAGAAAAAGAAAGTCTACGGAAACCTTTAGATACATTGTGGATAGAGTCAATGTTAAGCTTGCAGCATGGAAAACTAAATCTCTTTCTATGGCTGGAAGAATTACGTTGGCTAAATCAGTTTTGAGTTCGGTTCCACTCTACCCAATGCAGGTTGCTCGGATACCTCAGTCTATCTGCAGGGAGGTTGAACGTTTGCAATGTAACTTTGTTTGGGGATCATCAGTGTCTCATAGTTTTCATAATGTGGGGTGGTCTACATTAACTCTCCCTAAGAAATATGGAGGGTTGGGCTAGTTTCTATGAATATGGCGTTTGGATGTAAATTAGCTTGGAAACTTATAGAAGGAAGTGAGGGATTGTGGAAGGATGTTTTGCTGCATAAATATATGTTAAGAGATGAATATGAATTTTTTGTTCATAGGCCAGGGGACTCAACATTGTGGCTCTTTATTTGTAATTAAAAGGGTCATGTCGAAGAAGGTTCTGGTTGGAGAGTTCAAAATGGTAACTCTGTGGATTTCTTTAATGATATTTGGCTGGCATAGGGGATTAAAATTCTTGCTAATTGTTTGAGAACCTTAATTGAGGTGGGAAAATGCAGCAAAGTCTCTTATTGGGTTACTAATGGTCAGTGGAATTTTGATCAGCTTGCTTCTATTATATCAAAGGAAGTTTTCTAGAGATTATTAGCTATGCCTCCACCTATGCACCATGCTGGTGAAGATATTCCTCTATGGAATGCTGCTGCTAATGGTTTATTCTCAGTGAAGTCAGCGTATTACATGATTGATAGGCCTCCTACAAATTTGGCTCACTCATGTTTCAATCTTATTTGGCGTGGGCAAGGTATTGAAAGGATTCGTGTGTTCTTATGTTTGGCTTTTCTAAATAGGCTACCCACGAATGAATGGAGGAGTAAGTGGTCAAGCTCGTCACCACTATGCCCTGATTGTGCACTGCATACAGAATCAGTATTACATATTTTGTGTGACTGTTCTTATGCTAAAAGTTTCTGGTTGAGTGTGATACAGCTGAGTTTTTAGTCCTGTTTTTTTGCAGCTCCTTTGAAAGATTGGTTCAATATGAATCTTAGGAAGAATATGGGAAAAGTTCACATTCCTAATTGGTCTTTACTGTTTGGTGTTAGTGTCTAGAAATTATGGACATGGTGTAACCAAATGATTTTTCAGGAGGATTTTGCTAAGCCGGCTAATCCGATGGCTACTATTTTAAATTCTTGGCAACTCTTTGTTCATAGCCAAGAATCTACAGAGGAAGTGTCACAAAGTATATGGCAAGCCCCACCTACGAACTGGATCAAGATTAATGTTGATGGTGCGGTATCCTCCTCAGGTAACTATGCAGGGGCTAGCGGAGTTCTTAGGGATTCAGATGGCTCATGGATCGCTGGGTTCTCGTCACGGATTGGCATATGTGAACCAAAGGAAGCTGAAGAATGGGCCTTTCTTAAAGGTCTTCAACTTGGGTGGAATATGCATTTTACACAGGTTTTAATCAACTCTGACTCAAAACTCCTTATTGACTCACTTCAGAAGGAGCAGAGCACAATGTATATTGTATAGCTTAGTAGTATTGCAGATCCGAGAACTTATGTCTAGGAATTGGGTTGTGCGTTTTGACTATGTTCCCCAAAGTCAAAACAGTGTTACTGATAAACTGGCAAAGAATGCTTTATCTTTTTCTCAGTTTTATGATGTTTGTCCTAGTTTTCTAAGGACCTTAGTGCTTCATGATTGTATGGGAATTTCTTTCCCTTCTTTTTCATTTTAATATAAGGCTTTAGCCTCCTTTCATATCAAAAAAAAAAAAAAAAAAATCATTGGGTAATAATTTTGTGGCAGAATTCCCTTAACTTTGTTATATATAGATAAAGTCTTCTGAGTTTTGAAACTTTTGCAGTGAATTCTCCTAAACATTTATGAAAATAACTTTTTTATATATTATTATTTTTGTTCATGGCTTGTTTGCTGGTTTTTTTCCCCCGCCAATATTGTTTGCATGTATATTAAAACTTTAGAGGCTTATATACATATAATTCAAAATATAATTTAAGGGAATATATATATTTGATGATTAAGATTTATCCCTATAGAGTTGAAAGTTTAAGTAGGTTTGTTATGAAGTTTTAGAATTTAAGGAGATTATTTGTACAAATTCAGGGAAATTTTGCATAATTTAACTTAATTTTCAAAACATTTGATCCTATTCCATTTATTCAAATATTGGATGTGACTTGGGAATCATGATCAGTTTATCTACGTTACTTTTTCTTTGCAACATTATAAACACACATATATATTCTTCCACTTTTACCGTAGAACACCTCTCAAAACATATGCCATGCAGGTTTTTTCTATTTATTCAACTCAAACTTTTTTAAAAGTACTATTACCAAATAAGTTTTTTTATCTGTTCTGAAAAAAAAAATCTTAAACCTATATCAGAAAAATAAATTTAAAAACAAAATGAAAACACAATCAAACTGTATTACAATACTGTTGAGCTTTACCAAACGCAATCTATCATTTTGAATAATTCTTCACACATTCAATTATGTTCCTAGTTGCTGTGATGACAAGTGATGTATAAGTTGTTCAAAATTAATTTAGTAATATTAACGATAAATTTAGAATATAATAAGATTGCCTATTTCCAACACATTACTCTCATATTTGAACCAAAAATCAATATATTCATATGGTAATCTAAATATTTAATTAAAGGGGTAAGTGAGCAAGTCATATTAATAACAATATGTGAACAGTAAAAACCATTCTTCAATCTATATCCATATAATGTCCAACTATGATATACTGTCATACATGACATTTGTCTTAAAAAGAAATATGAATCTACATGTTTCCCAAATTTTATAATGTTACCCTAAATTGTCCCTAATTACATGTATTAAAGAGACTTATTTCAAGTAAGCAACAGACATTTGTTAGAAAAAAATTAATTTAGTCATTTAGCTCTTACGTCTACAACCATAGTGAGTATAAAAACAGAAAGTAAATGAAACTAGCTAAGCATACCAATCAGAACAAATCTCCTGCAGTAACTTCTTTTGTTTACCATACAAGTTTCTTTTTCCAATTTCCAACGCTAGGGCCTGTTTGGTCCAGAGAAAATGAGAGGATGGAAAGGGAAAATTGGATTTTCCCCTACTGGAGGCCATTTGGTTCGAGGAAAATATTTTCCTAGGCCACCAAATTTTAGCCATATGATTGAAAATGCCACCAACCAATTGTCAAGTGGGAAGAGAAAATGTTTTAAAGACACAAAAACCCTTCGTGTGACCTTGGATGTAAAATAAAAAAAGTGAATGAGTCCCACAGATATTTAAATAATATTTTTACTCCAAGGCAAAATGGTCTTTTCACTCATTTTCCTACCTCATTTTCTTCAAACTAAACAAAAAAATTTCTATCAACCCATTTTCTTCTTTTCCAGTGTAAATCAAACACTTATGTGGCAAAATATTTTACATTCTTTTCCTTTCCATTCCATTCATTTCCAACTTTTTTAAATCCAAATGGGCCCTTAGAAGCGACTTAGCTCAATACCTTCTCTCTCTGCATAATGTCTGTTAGCGGTTACAAAAACAGAGCATAGGAATCGCAAAACAATTGGGCAATGAAAAAAAATTACATTGAACAGGGGTTTATTCTACTAAGAGTGAGCTGTCTAAATTTTATTACATAATTACATCTCTGGATTTCTTCCTCAGTCCGACGGATGAAACCAGAAGAACAAGCTTTAATCGTCTGTATCTAAGAAGTTAACCATCTAAATGAACATATATGGGTACAACTCTCACTAAGAGTCAGTAACAACAACCTGTTTCTAACTTTCTATGATTGAGGCCTACTTTTTCTGTTTTTGTAGAGCAAATATGACTAAGGCCTACTTTATTATCATTTTTATTATGATTACAGATCAACTAATTTCCGGCATCATCAAGTTCTTCTGAAAAATTTACCTCCCCTCTTTCCCATGCTTACCTCCATTAGACTTGATGGAAGAAGAGACTTGGTATCTGGCCTCCATCTTAATTCTTTAAGTGTGGTGAATATTGTTGCTAGTGAGGGTGAGATTTCACTATCCTTTATGTTCTTGCAGGAAACTACTCTAAGGCTCTGAAGCTCCTTCCAGGATTGAATTACAGACTCTAAACCTTCTGTTGTTAGCAATGAACACCCTTCTAAGCTTAAAAGCTTCACCCGCCTGCAATAGAGCAGCAGCTATCAGTTTTTTTTGGTTCAGAACGCCACACTTGCTTATAACTTGTCAAGGGTCAACTAACAACAGGAAACCATGAACACAAGGTAACAGATCCCAAATATGAAAAGTAAAAAAAGAAATTTACATTTAGGGACTTAAACTACACAAAAAGCATGTCAAAGATCTTGAATATTCTAATTACCCCCAATACCTAAGTTATTATCTGGTTAGGTTTTAGGGACTTATTGTTGGCTCGTTCATCATTCAGAATGGTATGAAAAGGAAAACAGAATGGAACGAGAAAACCCAATTTTTAAAATGTGAAATAACCCAGTGTCTTTGAATAAAAAAGAAACATTAAAAAATAATAGACACAGATAATTTCTAGTGAGTAATAGATATTGCACATATCTATTTTAACATCACTTGCTCATAACAAATATGCTGGATGTTATAATGGATATAACTGCCTTTCCTTTGTATTTACCAAGCAAGGTATAAGGTTTTAGGACAATTACTACAAAAGTTCTTTAAAACCCTATCTTAAAACTAGTAATAGTATTCGTAAAATATTATGGTAAATCTCTAAAATTTGATAGTAACTTAACCTTGGGTGATGTTAGATCCTATTAATGTAATCTTTGTCAAGTTTATGTTCCTAGACTTGATTCAATGATTACAGCTGACCAGAGTTTTGCTGTAAGATTGTAGTGCCAAGAGATTGAAACTAGTTAACTCAAGCTTAAGGCGAATTTATGAAAGGAAAAAAAAAAAAATATATCAAATCAAATCATTGCACTAGGACCATGGAGGTTCAGAAAACTAAATTTTGATTGAAGAGAATGGACAGCAACGAAATTAAGTGTCACATTTGCTTTCATTTAGAATTAAACCCAACAGTTTTCTTTATATATATTTATAAAGCAGGAAATGGATGCAAATCACAAGTAAATATGTGATAACTGAAATGATCAAAGAATAAAATTTCAAATTTCAAACTTGATTTTCCTTAGCATCTTCCCATTCTCCTCAATCTAAACATAACCTGAGGTTGTTTGAAGTTCTGAATTTAATTTAAATCTCATTTCTCTCAATAAAGAATTGGAATTGACAGTCAGTACAATGCTGTTTCTTGTAATGCATGAAGCAACACAAATTTTGACATTGTACAATTTACAGTTCGCACAAGCAATATAAAATAAAATAAAAAACACAGATATAATAGCATGAAAAAGGACCAAAAATATTTGATACAGAACAGTAAAGACAAAACCGCAAAAAGCATTTCGGAAATTACCTGCAGATGCTTGCAAAACTGAACATACTATCATCCAATCCCCAGCAATCCTGGATGATAATCTCTCTTGCAGCCCTGCATGCCCCAAATATAGCTCCAATGCCATTTTTGTCCCGTAACTGGCACTTTTGCAAATGCAACCGTTCAAGTGCAAAGCATGAACCCAAATGCTCCTCAGGTCCAGGATGTAGATCGATCCATTTGCATGATTGGATCCTCAAAGTCTTTAAGTTCTCACAAAACGAAAGTGCTGCCAACCAACCATCATCCATTCTATGATCTGATAAAGTCAATTCCTCCAACATTTGACAACATGTTCCTATTGCTTTGATCCCATCAAAGCTACCTTCACAACCACTAAGCTCAAGCTTGACAAGTCTCTTGCAACCTTGAGCCAGAATAGTCAATCCAATATCGGAGACCACTGAGCTGTAGAAACTATCAACATTTGCTATCAATTTCAAGATCTGCAGATTCTGACACGCCGCAATCCCTCGCAGCACATTGTCATCGCATTTCTGCAATTCCAACTCTTGCAACGTCGGGCACTCCTCAGCCACACTCAATAAACCAACTTCACTAGCACCAATAACATGCAATTTACGCAAATTGGGACACCCACTAGCAAGAACTTTCAAACCACTATCGATAACATCAACAGGAAGCAGATTTTTCTCCTCCCCAAAACACCAATTGGGATAAAATCCACAATTAATATGCATTGAAACAAGTCGGTGACTCAGAAAAATACCCGAATTCCGCGGCGAAATGAACGACCCAGGGATCAAATCTACATGGTTTAAATTGGGGAATCTATGAATCAAACTACCAGATAAAACGAAGTTCCAGTCAAGCACTTTGAGTATCCGTACAAGCCGCCCCTGCAGATTCAACCACCGTTTGGAGACAAGAGAAATGGACTTCCTCTGCGAATCAGGGAGCTTAGCGAAGATTCTGAGAATAATCTCGTCGGACAAAAGAAGGGTTGAGTCAATTGGGAAAATATTAGGAGTTAGGGTTTTGGATTTGGGGTCGTCGGGAGGAGATAGGGACTGGAGTTGCATGGCTACCACCATATGCTTGAGAGGCTTGGTGTTCTTGAGCCAGACGTTGGACCAGCTAGATGGTCTCTTCTTCCTCAATTGAGGACTAGGGCTAGGGCTAGGGTTCTTGTTCTGGTGCTCGTCCTCCACGTGAAACGACATCGTTTCACACCGAAAGTGCTCTGTTTTGTTGTTGTTGCTCTCTGCTTAGCATCCCGAAAATGAAAAATCTGCAGCTACTCTCTCTCCGCCTCCCTCCCTCCCTCTCTCTCTCTCTCTCTCTTCTCTCTTATGGTTTGAAAAAATTGAATAATTTTGCAATGATTCACAGTATTTATTTATTAATTGAGGCGAAGGTCTTTTTGTTTTGTAGTGAGACACTGAGATTGAGCCAATCATATCACAACACACTAACTAACAAAAAGATTTTAATGCGTTTTTTTAAAAAAAGAAAAATAAGAAATTTTCCCCAAAAGAGAATTTAAATCTAACTAACCCCCAGAAATTAAGAGGAAAGTTAATGCGCACTTTTCTTGGGATAATCATTTGCTTAGTTTTGTTCATCAGCTGCAATTGTTGGATGGGACAGTTTAAAAAGCACAAGAACAATGAACTTTTTAGTTAATTGATTACTCCTCCACTCCATTTTATAATGAGGATTTATACGATTTAAAAAAAAGTAGTTAAAGTTAGTTAAAACTAATGAGTATGTCTAAGATAAATTTTGTTTTCCAAACATATCATTATTTATCTGGGGCAAGTAAGAAAAAAATTAAGTAAATATAAACACCACCAAACTTTAAATTAATACAATATATATAATTAATGAGGGACAAAAATAATAAAAACTCATTAAATGTTCGGATAATTATTGTCAAGCTTTATAAAAAAAGATAAAAAAAAAGTTAAAATTTTAGGCTCGTATAAAAAAAAGAAACGAACAAAATAAGAGGAAAGAACAAATTGCCAAAAAATTTCTCAAAAATTTGTAAATAGTTTCCCAAAATTATGTAAATATTTTTTTTTTAGTTTGAAAATATGCTACATATATAATTTATTTCATTGTTGTCAAACTCGTAAGATAATTCTCTAAGTTTGTCGTTTTTACTTTTTAAAATTTTTAACTTTATAAAATCATGTCAAGTCACTCTTAAACTCATCTAGCTATAAATTCGCTTGAACTCATGATTTTACATATTGATTTTACGTTTTTACTATACAAAGTCATGTAACTTTACTTTTAAATTAATTAGCAATAACATTTTCGATTTGATCATGTTCAATAACTTTATATATAGGCTTTTTAAAAATTTCTTTATTGAATATGATAAATTATAAATGTTGACTAATTTAATTTTAATTAGGAAAAATCCCATATAAAGTTGCTTAAAATGGAGAAATTCTAAATCCAGTTATTAAACCTAACAAATCCCTAACTAAGTTATAGACTTAATTTAGGATTTTAAAATATAGGTAAATTGACTTTATTACACTCTTCTAATCTTCTCTATCATCTTTCCTCTTAAAAGAATTTAATTACCCTTTAACTTAGTCTTTTAATAAGTGTGCATATATATTTACATTAATATATAATAAAATAAAATATGATTCATTTAAATCAAAGGAGTTTTTTGCGTTTAGGAAGAATGATTAAGAATGTTGAGTTAAAAAAAATGCATAACACCGTTATCAATTAAATATTTTGAATAAAATTTTATTTTTGAAAGAACTCAAATTATTTTTTTGTCAATTAAAAAAAACATCAATCTTCATTAATCATGCAATTTTACTTATGTGATATATAATTTGTTTTTTTTATGTTGATAAATATCTTTTCTTTTAAAAATCATTAATGAAAATCTTTGATATGCAGTTTGCTATATCAAACAAGTTATTTTTTATATTAACATTTTTTTTCTCGATTAACAAAAAATCAACTACAAAATGATTTTTTTTTATTCTCAATGTTCAACTAGAAATCATTTAATTAATATTGGGGCTGATACTTTTTTTAAATTATTCCGATCATTCTTCCACAAAACATAAAATAACTAGAAATCATTTAATTAATATTGGGGCTGATACCTTTTTTTAATTATTCCTCATCATTCTTCCACAAAACATAAAATTTCTTTGATCTAAGTTAATCATATTTTATTTTATTATATATTAATGTTTATATATATTTACACTTATTAGAAAAATAAGTTAAAAAGCATTGAAACCCTTTTATCCTTTTAAGATGAGAGGGGAGACTATGAGAGGGCAGTAACGTCATTTAATCTAAATTTTGAAATTCTAAATTGGGTCGATAACTTAATTAGGGATTTATTGAATTTACCAACCTAATTTAGAATTTTCTTATTTCAAGCAGCTTTATATGGGATTTTCCCTTTTAATTATTCATATTTAAAATATATGTAAATCAATTTATTCCCACTTCTTATATTTTTATTATTTAATTATTTATTTTTTTATACTTATTCATTAATAAAAGTAAACTCTTATTATTTTACTATCCAAGCTCACATCCTAATATACATTTTTTTCACGAGTTTACTTGATCTTAGTTTAAATAAGTGTGATATTAGAAACCTTTAATTAATACTCTCATCAAGTGTGTTATAATAACTATTCATGTCTTACCTTGTACACCTTGTATCATATATTATAAACTTCAAATTTATTAATGGGTGTATCCTAAACTATATTTTTCATTTTATATTTGTCAAATCGATTATTATTAATAGGGAGAATAATGGGAGAACATGTAATTAAGGTTATTAAAACCGGACCGGTCATTGAACCAGTCGGGGTACTAAGTTAAGAGTTAGTGGGTCAGACCGGAGTTAAACCGGTAAGAAAGTGAAGATTTTAGGGTTATTAATATAAAATTATAACAAAATTAACTTCATTTAATGGCTATTACCCTCTGGTTAAAAAAATGTCTGATCACACTAAATATTCATTGAACAAAAGGGGGTGATCCGTGAATTGTCTTTTCACTTCTTTCACAAGTTGCAGTCATGTCATGTCCTTCTTTGATCAAAAATTCATATTTTTAGTCACCTCCTCTCTTTCTATTCACTTATGCTTCTCTCCTTTCTCTCTCTGTGTTTTCTCTCTGTCTTTCGCGTTCGCTTCAGCGTTCAACACTTCAACCATGGCTTCTCCGTTGGTCTCGCTCCCTCTTCCTCTGCCTGTCTCACCGGTTGTCTGCCGTCGATCAGCACCTCAGCGCATCTGCCATCGTTGATATCCTGTGGCCTCCCTCCTCATTGATCTCCAACGGTTTCTGAGGGGAAAGAAGTAGCGGTTACTCTGATTCTGGCCTCCCTTCCTCTGCCTTTCTTGATTCTTGAGTAGTCTAATTGAAATGAAAACTCCTTTCCATTGTAGTATGGCCATACATTTCTCAGACTCACTCATCGAGGGGCCCAGTATTATCTCTCTACAAATGTGAAGGACAAATTCCATCTTGACCATTCACATTCCTCTGCATGAAAACCACTGATCCCGATCCAAGCCTTTATCATCACCCGGTCAAAGGTGACTTTTGACTAAGTCAAAGATCACCGACTCATCATGTAGTAATCCATGATGATCTCGAGTCAAAGGTGTTGTGACGCGGTTATACATGAGATAAGCATGACTAAATTCATGCAGCTTTCTCATAGTGGGTCGGTCCGTCCCAAAGACCTTGTCTCCTACAAATGCCCATGACTTTGATTTGTATCTACATACCTCATCAAAGTCATATTGGTCTTATTTCATCTTCGCTCCGTGTAGATGACCGACCAGAGACATTTAGGATAATCTATAAGATATATCTAAGGATCAGTTTTCACTATAAACATGCAAATGAAATGATAACTAAAGGAAAATGACTTGCCCCTAGGGCATAATTTCCAACATATTCTTTCAAGTTATCGATCACCCTCAGATCACTCTCAATGGTGGACCCTAAATTTTGTCATTAGCAGCTTCTTCCTTCTTTCCTTATTCTTTTCTGTGTCAGTTTCTTTTTTTCCCTAGTTTGGTCAACAACGACCCGCCGGCTAGGATTTTAATACCCACGTCATAATTTTTAATCAAATAGTGTTTTATTAACGGTTAATATTTATTTTTTACCTATTTTAAAAGTTCAAAATCATTTTTGTTCCTCAAAAAAGTATTTGGTATTAGGTACATCTTCTCATAAATCTCATGTGTTTTTATTTTCTCGTCCGCTGATATTAAAAAGGTTGTACTAGCACGAGATTCTAAAAGTTTTCTTTTCGTTTTTTAACTCCATGTGCTTTAAAATAGGATTAGATTATATTAGGATAAAACATAATATAATGCGTGACAATCCAAAAATAAATTAAATAAAAGGTAGAAAATAAAATTTATATAATTGAATATTAATTAGGCCTTTAACTATTACACCTTGTTTTATTGAAATTAAAAATGATGTTATCTATTTTTAAAATGGATAATTAATTGATAGTTTCATTTCCGTAAATTAAATATAACTCCTAAATTTTGGATTTTGAGCATGCAATTTCTCTGACATTAAGGGTGTGTTTAGTTTGAGAGGAGGAGAAACTAATCTTAGAGGCTTTTGAAGGGAGGGGTGGGGAGGCGGGGGAGACTATTCTTAAAGACTAATATAGCCTCTAAGAATAGTCTCCCCTCCCCTCCCCTCAAACTAAACATACCTTAAAAATTTACAATAATAGTTAATAAAAGTTGTCTAGTTGGAAAAAAGAGTTGGCTCATAACTATAAGATTGTGGGTTCAAATCCTACTAATGTGGGGACCTTGTTGATGGGCGATTAGGCCTTGGTGAGCCTTGAACCCAACTTACATAAATTTTTTCACTACTACAAAAATTGGATATTACTACCTCAAACAACGTCCTTATTTAAAAATAGGAAGTAAAAAATGAAGGCGGTGGCATTCTTGTAATTATTTGCAAGGAAGTAGACCCTTGAGCATCCTGAATTAGAGTTTAGGACTTGTAAAATTGATTTTTGTCATCCTAACATTGTTTAAGGACGCCCAACATCTGGGTATATTGTTTCACGCCATGGGAAATATGAGAATTTTTTGTTTGGCGCCATGAGATTTAATTTTATTTGGAATAAAATTCATTTTGGGCGTCCTAAAATTGTTTAAGGACGACTAAAATTTGGGAAAATATTTGGCGCCATGGGAAATATGGGAATATATTATTTGGCGCCATGGAAATATTGTTTTTTAAAAAACAGGGGCGACCTTAATCAAATTAAGGACGCCAATATTGAAAAATTGGCGTCCTGAATTTACTTTTAGGTCGCCAATTTTTGAATGGGAAATATGAAAATATATTTTTTGGCGCCGTTTGAATTTTTTTTAAAAAAATTGGCTACACGAAAGTAAATTCGGGTTGCCAATTTTTGAATTTTGGCGACCTGAATAATATTCATGCCACTAATTTGTTTAAAATTGGCGACACGAAAGAAATTTAGGTTGCCAATTTTTGAATTTTGGTGACCTAAACTTTATTCAGGTCGCCAAAATTCAAAAATTGGCGACTTGAATTTACTTTCAGGTCGCCAATTATTTAATTTTATCGACATGAATTTCTATCAGGTCGCCAAAATTGCCATAAACCATTTAATTTTGCCAAATAGCCCTCATCCGACACCCAGTCTTATAATTTCTCAGGTATTTCCCTCTACTTCTCTCGTTGAACCCTATCGACTCAGTCCCCTTTCTCGATTGAAGCCGAACCCTAATCGCGATCACCCTCACTCCATTGTGCGCGACAATCCATCCCCTCCATCTTCCCTCTTCGCGGCGTCCATCGGCTCTCGTTCTCTGTTTCCGGCGCGGCCCCCCACCTTCTCCGACGATCTCTAACAGTACGCCGCCCTTGCTTTCATGGTTCTTCGACTGTATGTGTAAAAGCTAAGTTGAATGTATGCGTGTTTTGAGCCTCTGTCATTAGGCTGGTACAGAAAATTTGTTTCTAAACGATTAGAATTTAATGTTGTGTTAAACTCAACAATTACTTACTCTTTAGATAATGCTACGGTTGAATTGATTTTTACTGTTTACATTCACAATAGTGCATTTTGTATATTAAGATTGTATTTTTTGAGTAATATTTGGCCTTGTGAGTTTCTTCTGCATTTTTGAACCTCTGTAACATTTATAGATGTAACGTGAAGGAAAGTTTTGGAGCATTTTATGAATAAAGGATACTTGATGTAATATTTCCGTGCATTGCTTTGGTTTGATGACTCTTTTATATTGTTTTTAGAGTGTGTTAAATGTTTTTGGTATGGTCCCTAGCCTCAAATGTTTGTGCATTTATTTGGAAATGGGTGAATTCTTCCCTTTGAACTTAATTGGCACAGCTAGAATTTTGGGTGGAATTTTCAAAAGTTTCCTTAAAACATTTCTCTTGAAAGTTATCATCAGTTTTAAGCAAATGCAATAGTTCTGACTAAAATTTTTGAATATTGTAAATGTATGAATTCAATATGTTGAGCTATAGAAGTTTGTCTTTTAGTTTTAAGAAGTAAATTTTGTTAGTTCTCAATGTGTTTTGATGATTAATAAACAATTGTAAACATAAGGGAATGTTTTTTAAAGATTGGTAAAGCTTGATTGATTTCAATTCAAAAACATTCTGTCAGCGCCAAACTCAAGCTTGCCCTTTACAGAAAGCAAACCAAGCTATTTTGCTCTTTCTAAACCTGAGCTTGGTTCTCAAACTTGAGCTTATAATTTTCAATGTAAAGGTTGTCTTTTTACAAAGAGTTTACAAAACATGTAAACTCGAGTTTGGCCTTTCAAACTCGAGCTTGCATCAGACAGAAAGTTTTCATGTTTTTCCTTCAAAGAGTAAACTCAAGCTTGGTGATGTAAAATCAAGCTTAGGTCGACGAAGCTATTCAAGTTTTCAAATATTTTTACCAAACTCGAGCTTGTCTTTGCAAACCCAAATTTGGGTCAGACAGAGAGCATTGTCATATTTTGAGCTTAGCAAACTCAAGTTTACACCTCTAAGCTCAAGCTTGCACTTTGGGAATCAAAATTATTTTTGACATGAATAGTGTCAAACTCGAGCTCGCTCACTAATAGACTCGAGCTTGCCATTTTCCATTTTGGCTCTCAAAATGATTTCAAACTTGTTTCCCGACAAAAGCCCAAACTCGAGCCTACTCACTTATAAGCTCGAGCTTGAGACTTCCAGAAGCAAAACCCAAGTTCTAAATGAAGACCAAACTCAAGCTTGTTATAGTAAACTCGAGCTTGGAACTTCTGCACAGATGAACGCATCTGAGTATACTTTGCTCAGTTTGATTTCTGCTTAAGCTTGATTCTGCGAAATGGTTGCTTTAGATTTAAATGATTCATATCAATATTTCTAACCAGATTTTACCATTTTGCTTATGAGATTGCAGAAGACCTAAGATTTGTTTTAGGAAACATTAAAGCATTCAAGAAGAAAGATGATCAATCAATGCTTAATTACAGATAAGCTATTAATGATCAAGATTTTTGTCAATCTGTGTCAACGCCTTAATATCAATTGGAGATATCCCATTCTGCCGAGATTGGTGCATCAATTAAAAGCTCTCAACGGACAAATTCAAATATTCAATTCTGAAATACTCCCAACAGCTATATTCATCAGACATGAACCCAATAGCTAGTATTTTTGAATTGATTCAAGTCTGAACGGATCTTTAACGATCACAAGCTTCAATCCAGTATAAATACATGAAGGTTTGAAGTCTACAGCGAGAAGACATACACGAAAAACGCATACAAGCATATCGTCTTTTATCGCTTAATTCGCATCCCGTATCTTTGATACATTGTACTTCGATAATCATCTTTATTCACTCTTAGAGAGAGTTCATTTCGTAATTCATTCATTGTAAGAATCTCAAAGTTGTGGGACTTTGAGGTTGGGCTTTCAGATTACAACTTGTAAGGGGAGTGTATCCTAGAGAGGATAGCTTTCGAGTACGAGTGTGTATTTGATTTGAGTGATAGTAGAAAAACCCGGAGAGTCCGGGACCGGACGTAGGTCAAGAGTTGAGACCGAACAGTATAAATTTTACGTGTCAAGCTCTTCTTCCCTATCTCCATTTAGCTTCATTTGTGTGAGTGTTTTAAAAAGAATTTTTAAAATCCCCAATTCACCTCCCTCTTGGTGATTTCCTTCACTTTCATTTGGTATCGAGCCTGTTATCTACTTGAAGGATTAACATCCTAGATCAAAAGATCCAATGGAAGGAATTCTACCCGATAGAGCCTCAATCAACGACCTCCGGGTTTCAATGGAGAACATTACTCTTTTCGGAAGGCTAAATTCGAGTCTACGTAATGGCAACTGAGTATGGCCTATGGAAGATGTTCGAGAAAGGAGATTATGTTCCAGCCTCAACTAAAGATGGTGTCAGTACTCCTAAACTAGAAGAAGCGTATGATGAGAATGACAGAAAGCAAGTCACTCTCAACATGAAGGCAATCCACATGTTACAAAGTGCTCTAAGCCAAAAGGAGTATTTTCAAATTTGCACTTTGACATCTGCCAAAGTTATGTGGGAAGCTCTTGAGATAGCCCATGAAGGGACAGCTGGAATCAAGGAGAATCGAGTAAAAACTCTCATGACTGAATATGATTTATTTCGTATGAAGTCTGGAGAATCCATTGGTGAATTCCAGCTTAGATTCACTCATCTGATCAACCAACTTGCTGCATTGGGCAAAGTTTATGATCAATCTGTCCAAGTGAGGAAAATACTAAATATCCTCAGCAAGGAATGGGAAGCCAAGGTCACTGCAATCGAAGAAGCTCGTAGTGAATCAATGGCTTGATGAGCGCAATATTTGGCAAACTTATCTCGAATATGAAGGTAAGATCAAGTTCGAAAAGGACTTGATGAGATTGATGGCAAGAACAAAGGAATTGCCCTCAAAACTCGTCAAAGAGACAAAATCGAGATGATGAGGAAGAAGAAGATCTTTGAGCTAGGCATGATGGTCCGAAGATTCAAGAAGTTTTACAAGAAGGACCAAGCTTTCGAAAGTTTCACAAGAATAGCTCTAGCACAGAAACAAAGAAACCCATCATATGCTATGAATGTGAAAAGCTTGGTCACATCAAGTCTGAATGTCCACAGCTGAAGAACAAAGAAAAGAAATTCAGTAAGTTCAATAGAAGAGCTTATGTTTCAGCTATATGGGGCGATAGCTCATCCGATGAAGATGAAGTCAAGAAGAAGATAGAGCTAACATCTCTTGTCTTGTAGCTCAAGAAGATTCGAAAATAAAGAGGTAAATAACTCTGACTCATCTTATGATGAACTATCTTCAGAATATGATTCTCTTTTTATTGAATTTCGAAAAATTGCAAAAGAGCTTTTATCTTCAAAGAAGAAAATTAAATTTTTGGAAGAACAAGCTCAAACCTGGTTCAACTTCTTTTTCTCTCGTGAAAACATTTCTGGAAAGAATTGTGAAAACATTTCAGAAAAGGTTTGTAACAATTGCTGTATTTTAGAGAAAAGAAATTTATATCTTACAAAAACTCTTGAGAAATTCACTAGAGGTAGTGAAATGCTCAATGTTATTTTAAAACAGCAAAGGTTCACAAGTGACAAGTCAGGAATTGGCTATAGACCTGATTCTGATAAACAAAAAGGCAAAAAGAAGGTTGGACCGGAATCCTATTTGAACTATTTTCAAAAAGCAGTCCACTCCTCTAATCCTTTTGCTCATTGCAACTACTGCAACCGTAAAGGTCATGCAACTTCTTCCTGTTTTCATAAAAAGGAAAGAAGGAACAAGCCTATAGGTAATTATCAATGGGTGCCTAAGGGATCCTATAAGATTCCAAAGACACAAACTAACCCAAAAGGACCCAAGAAAAAAATGGGTACCTAAGACTTGATATTCTATATCATGCAGGTTTGTCTTAGAGCATCAAAATCCAACAAATGGTTTATTGACGGTGGATGCTCAAGACATATGACAGAGACGAATCAAAATTTGCTACAATCAAACCTAAGGATGGTGGCAAGGTGACATTTGGTGGAAATCAATCCGGAAGGATTCTTTAGGTTGGAGAAGTTGGAAACAACAAAGGACCACAAATCAAAGATGTCTACCTTGTGGAAGGCTTATGTCACAACCTCCTTAGTGTGAGTCAAAGCACGATAAAGGTAACTTAGTTATCTTTGATTCGAAGAATGTTTGATTGTGAGCAAAGATGTTCTCTTCTTAGACAATATCGAACTAAAGCCTTATTTAGAGCTCCTAGAGAAGGTAACGCTATTCTCTTAATCTCTCTAGCAATTCGGTTTACGAAAATTGTTTTATTGGTAAGCGGGATGAAAGTTGGCTATGGCATAAAAGATTGGCTCATGTTAATATGCTTCAACTTGACAAGTTGCGGAAAAGGATTTGGTCATTGGTTTACCAAAGTTACTTTTTAAAAATAACAAGATTTGTGATGCATGTCAAATGGGTAAACAAATCAAATCTTCTTTCAAATCTAAAAATGAAATTTCAACTAATAGACCTCTTCAACTAATTCATATGGATTTAGTTGGACCAGGTAGAGTAAAAAGCCTTGGTGGCAATCTTTATACCTTGGTCATAGTTGATGATTTCTCTAGATTTGCTTGGACCATATTCTTATCTTCAAAAAATGAAACATTTGATCAGTTTGCTATTTTTGCCAAGAAGGTCCAAAATGAGAAAGGATTCTCTATTGCAGGAATTCGTACAGATCATGGTGGAGAATTTGAAAACCATGCCTTTGGAGAATTCTGTGACAGTATGGGCATTGATCACAATTTCTCAGCCCTAAGAACTCCTCAACAAAATAGAGTTGTTGAAAGAAAGAATAGAGTCCTAACTGAGATGGCAAGGGCTATGTTGAATGAAAATCAAACATCTCAAGTGTTTTGGGCTGATGCCATGAGCACTTCATGCTACATTTCAAATAGAGCATATCTCCGGAAGAAGCTGGACAAAACTCCCTATGAACTGTACAAAGGAAGAAAACCCAATATAGCTCATTTGCACATCTTTGGATGCAAATGTTTCATCCACAACAATGGTAAGGACAACTTGGGTAAGTTTGATCCCAAGGCGGATGAAGGTATATTCTTGGGTTATTCAAATAGAAGTAAAGCTTATAGAGTCTTTAACTCTAGAACTCGTGTTATTGAAGAATCCATGCATGTTGTATTCTGTGAAACCAAACTAGACAAATCTTTGGATGATGATGATGATGTTCTTCCCATTTCAAATCAATCTGGTTCTGAAACACTTCCTACTTCAAGTAATTTTGAAAAACCTTTGGAAAAGGAACCTGTTTTTGAAAATCATTGTGAAAATGTTTGTGAAAACACTGATCAACATCAACCTAAATCTTGGAGACACAATAAGAGTCATCCTCTGGATCAAGTGATAGGTGATGTTAATTAAGGAATAAGAACCAGAAGAAGCACTTTAAATGAAGTTACATTTTCTGCATTCATTTCGAAAATTGAACCCTCTAAAATTGATGAAGCCCTTTCAGACAATGATTGGGTTATAGCAATGCAAGAGGAGTTACATCAGTTTGAAAGCAATCAAGTTTAAGATTTGGTACCTAGGCCTAAAGACCATCCGGTCATTGGCACTAAATGGGTATTCAAGAATAAACATGATGAATCTGCCATAATTGTTCGAAACAAAGCAAGGCTAGTGGCAAAAGGCTATAATCAAGAAGAAGGAATTGATTATGAAGAAACTTATGCTCCAAAGTGGCAAGATTGGAAGCTATAATAGTTCTTCTAGCTTTTGCTTGTATTAAAGGATTCAAACTTTGTCAAATGGATGTGAAATCTACATTTTTAAATGGTTTCATTCAAGAGGAAGTTTATGTTTAACAACCTCCTGGTTTTCATAATGATCATCATCCAGATCATGTTTATCGCCTTAAGAAAGCATTATATGGTCTTAAGCAAGCTCCTAGAGCTTGGTATGAGCGATTAAGCAAATTCCTTCTTGATCAAGGATTTGTAAGAGGTAAAGCGAGATACAACTCTTTTCATAAAAAGCAATAAGCTCAATGAAATTTTAATTGTTCAAATATATGTTAATGACATAATATTTGGTGCTTCTAACAATGCTTTGTGTGAAGAGTTTGCTAAGAACACGCAGGGAGAATTTGAGATGTCCATGATGGGAGAACTCAATTATTTCCTTGGTATGCAAATCAAGCAAAGAAAAGATGGAATCTTCATATCTCAGACCAAGTATCTCAATGATCTGCTGAAGAAGTTTGGGATGGATGGATGCAATGGAGCTGACATTCTAATGAGTTCAACCACTGCCTTGGATGCTGATGAAGAAGGAAAGGACTTCAATATTACTCAGTATAGAGGAATGATTGGTTCATTGCTCTACCTTACAGCAAGTCGTCCTGACATCCAATTCAGTGTGGGGATGTGTGCAAGATTTCAATCTGCTCCCAAGGAGTCACATGCTGAAAATGTGAAAAGAATCTTCAGATATCTTGCAAACACAAAGACTCTTGGTCTATGGTTTCCCAAAGGTCAACCTGAACATTTGGTGGCATATTCAGATTCAGACCATGCTGGATACAAGACAGACAGAAAGAGTACAAGTGGCCAATGTGAATTTCTTGGTGGTTCACTTGTCTCATGGTTTAGCAAGAACCAAACAAGTGTTGTTGTATCCTCAACTGAAGCTGAATATGTGGCAGTATCAAGTTGTTGTGCTCAAGTACTATGGCTCAAGCAACAAGTATCTGACTTGGGAATCAACCTAAAAGAGATCCCCATTCTGTGCGACAACACAAGCACAATAAGCTTGGCCAAGAATCCAGTGCAACACACTCGAACCAAGCATATTGATGTGTGACATCATTTCATAGGGGATCATGTTCAGAAGAAAGATGGCAAGGTCATGTTCATCCCAACTCATCTTCAACTTGCTGACATCTTCACAAAGCCTTTGGCAAAGGAGCAATTTGTGTTCATAAGAAGAGAATTGGGAATGGTAAATCCCAATGAATTGTAAGTAGCTCCTACTTAATGTTAGTTATGTGTTTTATGATTACTATATACTAACTTAAGCATCAGAGTATTTAGTTATGTTTTATGCAGGATATTCATGATGATATTCAACTCTGACTATTTGCTGAAGTTTGCTGTCAAGAGAAGCAAACTCGAGCTTACTAGTTTAAGCTCGAGCTCGAGGGAGCCAGAGAGAAAATGACATTTTGGGAGAAAGCCAAACTCAAGCCTATAAGTAACTGAACTCGAGCTTGCAAAGGAATTTCAAGAGTTCACACATACACTCTTGAAGTCCAGGTTAGTTCAAGTTTATACATACTCGAGCTTACCTTCCTAAACTCGAGCTTGTCGCGCCTTTTATATATGTAAACTTGATTGTTCCTCTTCACTTTCCTCTACCCTCGAGCTTGCCCTTACTCTCTCTCAAAAACCTCTCATCTGCCTCGACTAAACCCAGCGAAAATGGCCACAGAACACTCTGCTTCTACAAATATTTCTGATTCAGAAACCCAATCCAACCAAAATCCACACCCGAACACCCTAGACGACCAAAAATGTTGCCAAAACGATTCAATGTTGGGATTGACACCCACATTCCTGGAGTCACAGCAACCCATTCGACTCCTCCCTCCAAATCAAAGGGAATTGAGATTGGCAACCAACCGAAGCTCCAAAGAAGCGAGCTACCCCGGAAGAAGCATCCAAAGAAAGGGAAAGATAAAATCCCAGAGGTCACTGCAACTTACAAATCAAAAAGAACCAAGAAGACTGCCTCTAGGACTGGTCAAGGAAGCTCTCAAGTTCCTTCTGCTTCTCAACAACAAGAGGAACCTACTCCTCAGGTATCCCAAGAAACTTCTGCCCTGTTTGAAATTTACAATCATACCTCTATACCTAAAGGATTTTCATGTGATCCTATTCGAATAGAAGGAGAAGATGCTGTTAAGTTTAAAGCTAAATTTGGTCCCAAAGTTTTCTGCCCTATTGTTTCAGTAGACCTAGTTCAACTCAAGAATGAATGTAATTTGGATCTTTCCCCATGGCTCAAACAATTTGAAAGTCTAATTTCCATTAGTGCCTCTTTTAGTCCAACTCTTGTCAAGATCTTTTATCATGGAATGGCTTACAATAATGTGCTGGATAATGATGGAAATTTGGTTGAGGAAAGGGTCACCACATCCATTAGAGGAAAACAGATCACCATTTCCCCTTCCTATTTAAACTCCATTCTACAAATTTCCAATCCCCCACCTGTAGCTTCATTGAACTATACTGATAGAAGAATCTATGAACTTCTAAGACCCAATAAACCTATCCCAGAGGTGTTAGATATTCTTAATTTTTCCCCTGGTTCAATGTCTCCTACATTCAGAGCCATCTGGTACATTTACACCAGAAACCTCATGCAAAAAGGAGGAAGCTTCACCCATTTCGCAAAGAAGGATTACCCTATCTTTGCTTCTATTATTGACCAAGTACCTCACAATGTTGGGTACTGGATTTTTCAAGAAATGGTCAAATTTTGCTTTGCATCCAGAAAAACCTCCCAAATTCCATTTGCTAGCCTCATCTATGTGATTCTCTTTCATGAGAAAACTTGGTACCTTCCTGCCCATGAAAAACCAGAAAAGCCTCTAAAGTTTGGAAGGCACATTTTGAACCTCATGAGAATCAATATGGATGAAGGTTACGCCAATCAAGGGCTCCTCCTCGATCAAGGCCAACCGGATCAAGAGCCACTCAGTCCAGAGTCCAAGAAGCTCAGAGTGCTCCTCCTCCTCCTCCTCAGCCTAATATGCCTTCTGATTTGGATGCAAGAATCAAGGAAGTTGTTGATAAGGCTGTTTCTGATCTCACTGATAGAGTAGAGGCAGAAGTTAGAAGATTGATAGCTGAAGTAACCCAAGGGCACAATAATCTAGTGGATACTCAGGAAGGATTCAACATTGGTCAAGAAGAGCTGAAAGAAGGTCAGAAAGAGTTAAAAGACCAAGTTGGAATTCTAAGTGGTCACATTGAAGATCATTCTGCCAGCATCTCTACTTTGTTGGTCACCATGGTGAGTCTCAGCGATAAAATGGACAAGATACTGAAGAATCAGTCCAAATTTGCCCCTGGTTCAAGTGTTGCAAATGATTCTGGTCTTGGTACTTCTGATGTTCCTATCCCAGCCATACCAAAACCTCCTGAACCACACTCTTACACCTCTCCATCTACCTCACCTCCTCCTACCTCCCCAACTCCACCCTTATTTGTTGATGCCAAAGGGGGAGAAGAATAGAAGTGAAAAGGAGAAATTGTTCTTTTGTTTTTTATCATTTCAGTTGTAGTTTTATCATCTATTTTGAATATTTGCTTTTGAAACTCTACTGCTTTGGAATGATCATTTCTCTTTGATTAGTCTTACTCTAATGGTATCTTGCAATGAACTCTGATCTGCAGTATGTTTAATTTCTGATACATGATAAAATTCTGTATCTCTGAATTCAGCTACCAAACTCTGATATTTGATCAATCTGAATTATTTGATAACCTCTTATCTGTTTCCATGCTAAATCTGTGTTTATCAAAATCGAGTTTCAAAATGTCAAGTTTGCAAATGCTTTTTCCAAACTCACTTTCTCTATGCTCAAATGATCAAAATTGTTTTTAAAAAGAAACAAATGTTTACAAAAGTTGTCATCATCAAAAAGGGGGAGAATGTTAGTTCTCAATGTGTTTTGATGATTAATAAACAATTGTAAACATAAGGGAATGTTTTTTAAAGATTGGTAAAGCTTGATTGATTTCAATTCAAAAACATTCTGTCAGCGCCAAAATCGAGCTTGGCTATCCAAACTCGAGCTTGCCCTTTACAGAAAGCAAACCAAGCTATTTTGCTCTTTCTAAACCTGAGCTTGGTTCTCAAACTTGAGCTTATCATTTTCAATGTAAAGGTTGTCTTTTTACAAAGAGTTTACAAAACATGTAAACTCGAGTTTGGCCTTTCAAACTCGAGCTTGCATCAGACAGAAAGTTTTCATGTTTTTCCTTCAAAGAGTAAACTCAAGCTTGGTGATGTAAAATCAAGCTTAGGTCCGATGTAAGCTATTCAAGTTTTCAAATATTTTTACCAAACTCGAGCTTGCCTTTGCAAACCCAAGTTTGGGTCGACAGAGCATTGTCATATTTTGAGCTTAGCAAACTCAAGTTTACACCTCTAAGCTCAAGCTTGCACTTTGGGAATCAAAATTATTTTTGACATGAATAGCGTCAAACTCGAGCCTGCTCACTAATAGACTCGAGCTTGCCATTTTCCATTTTGGCTCTCAAAATGATTTCAAACTTGTTTCCCGACAAAAGCCCAAACTCGAGCCTACTCTCTTATAAGCTCGAGCTTGAGACTTCCGAAGCAAAAACCAAGTTCTAAATGAAGACCAAACTCAAGCTTGTTATAGTAAACTCGAGCTTGGAACTTCTCGCACGAGATGAACGCATCGAGTATACTTTGCTCGCTTTGATTTACGCTTAAGCTTGATTCTCGCGAAATGGTTGCTTTAGATTTAAATGATTCATATCAATATTTCTAACCAGATTTTACCAGTTTGCTTATGAGATTACAGAAGACCTAAGATTTGTTTTAGGAAACATTAAAGCATTCAAGAAGAAATATGATCAATCAATGCTTAATTACAGATAAAGCATGCCCAATATGTGAAGTAGACACAAACTTCCATCAACTAAAGCACGAAAAAAAACGGTCTACCTTGGTCACAGGAGGTTTCTTCATCGGTTCCACCCATATCATAAGCTAAGAAAGAGTTTTAACGGCTTACCGGAGCATAGAACGGCTCCAAAGGCATTAACCGAAGAGGAAGTTTATAGTCGGGTGAAACATATCAATGTCATATTGGGTAAGCAGCAAAGGATTGCGAGTGAGAAGAATATATGGAAGAAGAGATCAATTTTCTTTGATCTTCCATATTGGAGTAGTCTTGATGTGAGACACAGTCTTAATGTGATGCATGTGGAGAAAAACGTTTGCGATAGCCTTGTCAGTACTCTTTTGCACATACCAGGAAAGACTAAGGATGGAATTAGTGCAAGACTAGACCTGGTTGATATGGGAATAAGAGAACGGTTACATCCACGAGTAATGGAAGATGGTAAGAGGGCATACAAGGAGCCAACAACTCATACACTATCAAAAGTGGAGAAGAAAAGTTTGTGTGGGTGTCTATATGACATTAAGGTGCCACAAGGATATTCTTCTAATTTGAGAAGGTGTGTTTCAATGGACGATTTGAAGTTAGTGGGAATGAAGTCCCATGATTATCATGTGTTGATGCAACAACTATTACCAATAGCTATTAGAGGCAATATGAAAGATGAAGTACGATCCACTATAACAAGATTGAGTATTTTCTTTAATGCTATCTGTAACAAAGTCATTGACATTGAAAAGTTGGATGAATTGAAAAATGAGGGTTATATTATTTTGTCCCAACTAGAGATGCATTTTCCTCCTGCTTTTTTTGATATCATGGTGCACTTGATAGTGCACTTGGTAAGGGAGGTAAGGCTCTGCGGTCCAGTTTACCTAAGGTGGATGTACCCTTTCGAGCGATACATGAAGATCTTAAAAGGGTATTCTAAAAATCCTTATTGACCGGAAGCCTCAATAGTTGAGAGATATGTAGTTGAAGAGGCTATGGAGTTACGCAAAGATTATCTATCGTCGGGGCGACGATACAATCTCAGCATGATGAGGGGATAAGAAAGGGAACTCGAGGCATCAAACTGAAGAATATGCCTCGTGAAGCCGTGTTGCAAGCACACTTGTACATCTTGAATAATATGGAAGAAGTTCAACCATGCATTGATAAAAACAGAAAGAGTTTGAATGATATGAATCCAAGGAAGAATGACATGCAGATAGCTAATGAGCAAAAGAAGACATTCATAAAGTGGTTCCAGGAGACGGTATTGCACGAGATTGGTGTGTTGGATACAATCGAGTGGTTAGCCTGGGGGCCTTCTTTTCAGGTCATCACTTGGAGCGGTTATGATATAAACGAATATTCTTTCTACACCAAAGACCAAGATGACATAAGTTATGTGCAAAATATTGGGGTGATGGTTGAAGCTAAATCCATGCACTTTTCGAGTTTGAAAGACAAAAACCCAGTGTTAGCATCAATGGCCTATTATGGAGTTATTGAAGAAATATGGGAGATGAGCTACAGCAAGTTCAAATTTGCTTTATTGAAATGTAAGTGGGTTAGCAATAATGCTGTTGTAATAGATCTTAAATTTGGATTTGTCTCAGTTGATCTTCAAAGACTTGGTCATAGAGATGAGCCATTCATTTTAGCAAGTCAGGCGAAACAATTGTTTTATGTTACAGACCTTGCAAATAAAAAAATGTCTATTATACTTCAAAGTAAAAAATAGAAGTATGGTGAAGAATCTTTGAACCTTGACGATACACTCCCTTTCACAACAAATCCACTTACAACACGTGAAGTAGAATTGATAGATGGTGAAGAATATGCTGCAAGAAAGGATCATTGTGAAGGAATATGGGAAACCATATAAAGTAAGATTTTCAGTTATGAAATAGTACTATGTTATTTTTGTGGTGGTTTAACATGTTAGTTCATTTTAGTAATTTGTTTATTATTTAATAACCTATCTAACATTGATTTGTCTTTGATGAACGAGGAATATGTCCAAATCGACAAGTCATCGGGTGATAGGGTTGATGAACCCGTTGTGAGAAAGGGTAGAGGTAGCACAAAGATGGATGCGCTAATTGCTCGTCGTGACAGTCAAAAAAAGAGGCTGCATGTGGAGTTCGATGCCAATATGAATCCGATTGGTAGAGAGGAAGACAATTTCATTAGCTATTTAGGCTATCTGGCTCGAAGCAAAGTTCGTATTGTATACTCTAGTTGGAATATGGTTCCTAATAAAACGAAGGAATTGATTTGGGCACAAATTTTGGTATCTCACTTTCAATATATCTGCATTTGTATCTTTAGTCTTATTACTTGATTTCTTTTATATCTTCTCTTTTACCTTGCAGCAAACATTTGATGTCCCTAACAATATGGCAATGAACAAGCATTGGATGGGCGAAGTTCGTCTTTGTTGGAAATATTTTAAGAACAAGCTAACTAAAAAGTATATTCGAGGGTCAAAGAGGAACGAGGATCCATGTATGACCTATGATTTCATTTCTCCAGAGGACTGGAGGGAGTTTGTGGCGTCACTGCAAAATCCTGAATTTCTTGTAAAATTTCTTTCTTATCTTATATTTTATTTGAATCTACTTGACATCGTAGGCTCAGTTTTATTTGTTTTCATGTCACAGGAAAAAGTCAAGCCAATAGAGAGAGGGAGGCAAGCGAAAAATAAGTATCTGCATTGCATGTCTAGAGGTGGCTATAAAAAGCTTGAACGGAAGATGATGGAAGAAGAGTTAGAGAGAATGAAGGAAGCTTCCTAATCCAATCCTTCCATTGTTATCCAGGCCCCTGATCGTCCTCCTCGTCACAAAAAATGGAAAGCTGCGAGAATGAAGGGTGGCAAATACATAAATGAAGATGTTGTTGAGGTTGCCTCAAAGATTGTAAGTAGTTAAATTAGAAGTATTAAATAGCCTCAGTTGTTTCATATTATTTATGAAAAATCTTATGATACAGGATGCACTTGAGCAGCAGAGCAGCCAAGGTTCATTCACGCCAGGTACACGGATGGACATTTTGTCAACGGCGATTGGGAAGCCGGATTACCTTGATGCTGTTCGAGGAGAGACAAGGGGAGTTAGTGTCGCAAAATATTTCGGATGGCATTCACGTTGTTTGCATGACGATGATAACCCTAGTCCTCAGCTTGTAGCCAAAATTCAAGCATCCCTCGTAGATGAGGTTATGAAACAACTACAGGGTGAAATGAGAGCTATGGTACAAGAGAAGGAAAATACGGAACGTACAAATGAACCTTCTCACCCTCCAGATGTACTTATTAACGAACCTTCTCACCCTCCAGATGTACCTATTGGCAAACCTTCTCACACACCACAGGGAGGTCTACCTTGCACTCTATATTTAGATGACTCACACCGGCGTATTATTGCCGATGGTCTTGTTTACTCAGAACAAACCACACACCACAATAAGCAAATTCCACAAGACCAACGTAGGGTGACTGTGAAAAGTGTGCGAGAGGGGAAGAAGAGACAGCCATCCCGATTGATGATGAGGAGGTTCCTACGCTAGGCGATGCCATCACATCATTTATCCTTTAGCCGCATCATCTTATTTAGATGGGGACAACACCTCCAATGGCAGGAAATACATTACTGATTGATGATGAGTAGGTTCCCGATTGATTTTCTTTGCTAACCCACTCATAATCTTTTTTTTTTTTATGTTTTCATAGCATGAACAAGCTGCGAGCATATTTCCCTACTTAGCACAGCTACGAGAGTTGTATGAGGACATCAACTTTATAGGCTTGCAGATGCCTCCAGGCATTGTCGGTGCAGAAAAGACATATCCGATATCAATTGACAAGAAATATTTGACAGAGTTTATGCATATGGAATGTTTAGATATACAGTTTCTTCAACTTGCAGTCCTGTAAGTTTTTTAACCCTTTAATTATGTCAGTACTCTTTTTTTTTTGTTTAATATATTCAACAACATTTATCATTTTATTTCGATCATAGTGTTTGCCACGACATATGCGCCAACACAAACCGAGCAGGTTCGTATGGATTCTTATGTCCTGCATCCACGGCTTTGACTCGCAATAAGTTACCTAGAAGGGCGCTTTATGTTGGTTTAACAATGGGCGACAAAGAATCTCCTTGTTATCTAGCGCCAATACATGAAAGGTGCGTATTTTTGTTTTGTCTATATAAGATTTTTAAGAATAAATTGCTTTCTTATCTTAATTTAATATTAATACGTATATGTTGTAGTGGTCATTGGACCCTGTGTGTTGTTTGTCCCGCCAAGAACGCATGTTATTGGTTCGATTCCGTAGGTGGCAAGCCAAACGAGGATATCAAAACCATGTTTACCGAGTAAGTAAATTTTTGTCTAAATCATCGATTCTTCTTTTAAATGAATTGTTTTCATGTCTATTAATTTCCATTTTAATGATAGGGGTCTCAAGACGTATAGATAGCTTTCTGGAGCACGAGAGTAAGGTGGACCGAAGTGGTTTTATCCTAAGGTAAGTAGTTTCAATTCAAGTTATTTCATTGACACAGTAGCTTTCGATATGCCTTTATTCTTTTTAACAATTTGCTTTTTATTTATAGTGCCATCAACAACCAAGGAACTCCGAGTGCGGATACTACGTTATCAATTGGATGCAATCCATCATTACCAGCAGACGTATTACAGGTTTTCAAAATGTACGTAATCGCTCCGTGATCCTCAAATGATGATATTTTTGTTGTTGTACTTGAGTTGTTAATTATTTCATTCACTTCATTGGTTTATCTTATACCTTGTTTTCCAATTTATAGTTTTTTGGTAGTGTGCATCCGTACTTGCAGGATGACATCGATACGGTTCGAGACATGTTGGCTAGACATCTTCTTGAACACATATAGGTATATAAAGTTTACTTCGCATTTTTTGGCTGGATCAGGTGATCAATCTGTTTTAGGTAAATCTTTTGATAGACGAATGCTTCTTGAGATTCTTCTGGAACTGTGATGGTGACATTTATGTTGCATGAGATTCTTATGGAATTGTGATGGTGGCATTTATGTTGCATGTCTGCTTTTTGATGATGAAGGAATCCTTAAAATTGCGAATTTTGACCGGCACTTTGTATGATCCACGAGCACAATGAGCCCTTGACAAGTACAATTGTCACACTTTGGTATCGTGCTCTCGAGCTTCTTCTTGGGGCTACACATTATGGTGTCGACATTGATCTCTCGGAGTCTTTGGATGCATCTTATTGCCGCTTCTTTGGGAAGCCAATCGAGCTTGGTCGAACGAGAGGTATTGCTTGTTGTGTTGATCCTCATGTGGCCGTTTGCATAATGAATTACCCTTAAAATGTATATAGTGCGAGTTTGATGCTCATCTTGTTGACTTGTAGTGGACATTTCTTTGCTTTTTTGGATTGATGACGTTCCTTAGTTGGTGGTTCGCATTGGGCTCATATTGGGCTGTTTAATTGGCCTAATTAGATTCTGATTGTTTTCATTTTGAGCACTGTCTGGGCATGTATATGGCTGAAATCTATGACTCTTGAATGTAAAGTTTGATATTTCAGTTTTGCAGCAAATTGGCCAATTGTATATGCAGGCATATATTTTTTTAAAAAAAAAATAATATAAGGAGTCCTGAAAATAAGATCAGGACGCCCAAAACATGATTTAATGCGTCCTGAATAGGATTCAGGACGCCTTTTATGAGGTGTCCTGAATTGTATTCAGGACGCCTTTGATGAGGTGTCCTGAATAAACTTCAGGACGCCAAAAGCGATAACATCAACTACCCCCTCCGAGACGTCCCTCAAAAAAGGGACGTTAATTGGGTCTCATTTAGGTCGTTTTTTAGCTTTTTTGTAGTAGTGTTTATACCAAAAAAAGTTTACAAACTTAATTTTTGTTTTTATGCAAATAGTTCATACTGTTATTAATTTTATTTCATTAAAAAAGATATTTAATGACTCTAATTTTCGTTAATTTTGGGTGGTTTTATTCACTAATTAAAGAATCTTCTTTTGCTCATTAATTAAATTTCATCTATCTAAGTTATTTTCTCATTTAGTTTACAATTTTTTTGTACATTTTGCTTTTTTTTTAATCTTTGCAACATGACCTGAGCAACTATGAACTTGCTTTTATGTATTAGATTATGTTTTCACCAGTTTATTATTTTATTTTTACTTTAAATTTGTTGACTTGGGTTACTTAATATTGCTTATTTTATTGTTTTTGTTTGATGTTTGGCAACCATTGAGTTGAGATTTAGTAGTTTAGGGTTTATTTTGAAAGAGATAATCTTAATAATTTATTCTAATGAACCTTAAGATAAATAACATGCTTGGGAACATAATTTATTCTAATTTGTCATTAGAATATGAATATATTTATTTGACCCATATAATATATGAGGGTGGTATTGAGTTTTATTTCCTATTGGATAATTGTTTAAATGCTAGTAACATTTTTCATTTAAGAGAGGGTTGTACTTGATTTAAAACAGGGTTATAACTGATTAAATTATTGACTATCTTATTAAATTTGAGCATAGGTAATTAGGTCACACTCTTGTCCTTATTATAAATTTATTGTGGAAGAAATTTGTTATCCTAAAAACAAGTCCAGATAGAAGGTTATTAATGACTATTTTTTATTTCACTCTTATTAAGTTCTCATCGATAGCAGAGAAAGAAGAGAGAGATAAAAAAATATTTTTTTGGGGAGTTTTAATAAGGATAAACTTAAAAATTGTTATCAATTTAAGGCACATGTAATG
The DNA here is from genome assembly GCA_019022615.1 of Acacia melanoxylon. NCBI lineage: Eukaryota > Viridiplantae > Streptophyta > Magnoliopsida > Fabales > Fabaceae > Acacia > Acacia melanoxylon. The sequence continues at coordinate 7,228,617 of JAFJYJ010000020.1, read as the reverse complement.
TTTCAACTATTATTCTTTAACATATGAGAATTAGTTGAAATAGACTTTATAATAAGGACCGAAGTGATATTTAGATTGAAATATAAACTAAAAATCAAATAAGGGAATATGATCTCATATTTAATGCTTGACAGTACTTCAAACATAAATGTCTTCAATAGAAGGAAACTTGTGTTTGGGAAAAAAAAAGGGGAACAGGATCTTAGGTAATCTCTTAAATGCAATTGTCGTTTTGTGAGATATTTGGCCTGTGTTCTAATTATTTAGTACTTCATTCTATCCTTATTACAATAAATCTATAAGACTTTAGAAGGTAGTTTTAGTCTTTTTTTATAAGACCATTTGATAGTTCCAATAACTATTAAATATTTTTCCGCATATTCCTATGTTCTTACCATATTTAAGGTGAACTCCCTCCTCCAACAAGCATTGAGGGGCTCGTCCACTTGACATACAAGCTCCATAATGTGGTTCAAGTTTACTTGTAAGGAGTAAGAATGCATAGACCAATACTTGAGGAACTTACCACTCTCATTCACTCTTTAAATGAGATGGTGGACAAGTTACTGGAGAAGGAAGAATCTGATGATGCATCAGATTCTTAAAATATCTTCATAACTTTTTATTTTCAGTATGGTAATATTGAAGTCAAAATCCTCATTCTCATCGTAATTGTTGAGACTTATGTCAACCTTCTCTAGCTGAACATGCAGCTTTAGTAGGGTCGCTTCTTGTGGGGTTATCTGCTATGGCTACTCTGGGGTAAGCTGATGTGGCGGTGTCACCTCTTGTGATGACATGGGGACATGTCTACCTCCATACTACCCTCTACTGCCCCTACCACTTCCCACTACTACTACTCCCCCACAAAATAGGTCAAAAGGGATGCTTAGCCTCCTTGTTCCTCTTGTCCTTACCCCTCCCAAAAATCATAATGACTACATTTATTTTTAAATAAGTAAGACTATTATCAATATTTATAACAAAATTATAATAATAGGGGAAAAAGAAAACAAAATAATTAACTTTACTAACCTTAAGTGCATAACTCTTTAAATGCTTGGGTAGAACCTCAGGTCTGAAGCAAAACCTTTTAGAGGGCGCACGAGAAATGAATTTGCCAAAAGTGGTAAAATGAGGGGTGAAGCTTTTATAGCGTTGATATTTGTAGCAGTTTTACAAAAAACCACTACCTAAACTATTACAAATCATGAAACCCTACCTCGTGCCACATGAAAGCTTGTAGCGGTTTTATGTGTAGACTCTTTACATTTTGTAACGGTTATTCTTCGGAACCACTACAAATATGCGACCCCTTTCATTCTGTAGCGATTCATGTCATATTAATCGCTACAAACCAACCTCTAGAAATGTGGCGCCAGCCTAGCGACCGCCACATTTGTGGTCGTTCATATTACAAAACCCTACAAACAAATCGTTACAAATTTGGCAACAAGCTGGCACCACATTTTGTAGCAATTTGTTTGTGAAAACCGCTAGAAATGTCGTTCACAAATCAATGGGCCACTTGATGTGAGTCATATCATTGTAAATTTGTAGAGGTTTCTGGAAAAACTACTACAAATCTTGATATTTGTAGCGGTTTTGTCCAACTGCTACAAATTAATCGCTACGAATTGACAACTTTTTGTAATGTTTAGACTTTCTTAGGGAGGGTATAATTGCCTCAAGAGATATTCTGAACAAGAAAAGGGTACTGTATAAGGTCTAATACTCTCATTGAAAAGTACCTGGTATCAGACAACTACAAAAGGCTCCCACAGCCTATGAACTAGATAAATTGAGGAACCATCCCCAAGTTGCCAGCAAAGATGATCAGTACTTACTCTTGTAATTAACATAAGACCTAGTTGATTTTTTTTTTATAGATTAAAAAATTTAAATAAATTACTTTAAAGTATTTATATTTATCGTTTTTCTCCAAACTAATTTGCTAAATGTATAGGTTGATATAAAGCTAATGATAGTATGCCACACAACATTGGTTATGACTAAGTATTTATTTAGCTTCCCTGATCTCTTCAAAAATAGTTCACTGAGTCTTATATTAAAGATACGAGAGAATAACTAATTTCCCAGCATTAAGGATATCTTTTCGAGAATTGGAACATGCTTTGGGAACTGGAGTGACTTCGGATCAACGGGATATTTCTCCAAATAATTTTGCTAACAAAGGAGTCAGCTGATATCAGAAGCAATATTAAAATCTTCAATCCGAAGAACTAAAGATCTCCTTGATGAAAAGGATGACATAATACATCCCAATTTAAGAAATGAGTTCTTGTCAAAACCCTTAATATTTCAACATTTATCAAAGTAATAACACACAATTCAGTGGGCGAACAGAAAGAGAATAAACATACTAATATAAAGTACTTGATTACATTAAAGGAATTCCCACAAGATTTGTACATAATATTTACAAATCCCAAAAAGGTAATATAAAATTGCAGATAACCAACATCGATACTTGGATAGGACCGGAACCCTCAGTTGCCAGTATCTACCTCTACCCTTGGAGCCGCTTCCTCTAGCTAAATAAATTTTAAATTTGTGGAGAGGAATGAAATTCATACAAATCTCAGTAACAATCAATCATATAAAATGTGATAAATAAACATGCAATAAACGATATAATCTAACCAAATAAAAATATTGTGCTTGTATGTCTACTCGACGTTCAGGATCAAATGACTGTTTATCCTTACTGGCCACACTATGTACACTGTTAGGATCAAATGATTGTTTGACCCTTACTTGTTGTAATGTTCTAGAGAAGATAAATGTTTGTTCGTACTTGTCTCACTACCTCAGCTGGGGGTCATGCTTAGCCTGATGATACTTGTGCTTTTCCCACCAGCTAGTAATTGTGTTTTTCCCACACCACAGCTCGGTTTTGTAACAACAATTCACATCATGGAACATGGCAACACAAAGCATATAAACGATCACATAATGTATAAAAGATAGAGTTGCTACATGAAATCCTTTCCAGTTGCTAGCTAGTTTGGTATATCAATTCTTTGTCCGGCTCTGGAAATTGTCAAATCCTAAAATTCAAAATTTATAATAAATGAGTTATTACTCATTCATATATTATCCCTAAATTCATATGGTTGGTTATCTTTACCAAAAACGCATAATTACCAAAATGCCTTAAGAAATCCGGTCTAATTCCCTTTATACCTGGTATAACTGTTCTTTACCAAAACTTATGACTAGGCTATTCTTACATAGTTTTGCGTGAAGAATCCATTTTTGACCTCAATTTTGCCAAAATCATACTCAATTTCCCAAACTAACCTTGCAACCACATGTGTTAGGTTTTAAGGGTAAAAGTATCATTTCATACCCTAAAGCCTTCGTACTTCATTTTTCACATGGTCCCTACACAATTTTTCATTTTGAACACAATGGGAACATCAAATCCATCAAATTCCAGACCAAATACAGAAATTTTCCCTTGGCCGAAATCAAGAAAATTTGGGAAAATGAAGTTTAATGTTTTCTTTCAACATAACATCTTCTTTTCACTTTAAATCACTTCTTGAACCCTTTAATTACACTTCCCACATGATGAATTAAAGTTTGGGCAGCACCTCCCCTTAGGGTTTATGCCTTCCAAATTTTAAAATCATGACAACCAAGCCAAACAATCAACTAATTCATCAACAACTATAAATCAACAAGTAAAACAATGTTTCTTGAATAAGCTCTTGATTCTCTTTCCTTTCTCTTCAAATCCGTGTCTCTTTCCTCCTTGTTCTCTTTGATTTTCTTATTGCTTCTTGAAATAAGTGAATTTTGCTTACAAACTTACCTAGCTTTGGTTCTTGAAACCTTGTCTCTTCTTTTGTTCTTCTAACTTATGCTCTCTCTCTCTCTCTAGTTAGCCAAAATTTTGGCTCTTGGAAGAGCTAAATGGCCTCTTATAATATCTATTCCCACCTTCTTAAAATAATAATTATTTAATGGAATTTTGCACATGATTTTTTTTTAAAAAAAATTGCTTCTTTTTTTTATTTGGCCAAAATGCTTTCACATGACTTGATTTGTGTCCAAATATTTATTTTTCCTTCCTTTATCCCTTCTTGACCGACTTTGGCACTTAATTATGGAGAAAATGACCATTTTGCCCTTATATTTCCTCAATTTTGGAATTAAATATTGTCTTCCTTTTTCCCTTTTTATTCTTGGCCGAATCTTGCACAATAAATTGGGCCAAAAATTGTGCTCTTCCTTTCTTCAATTTGGGCTACAAAATTAGGTCTTTAAGAAGACAACAATTGAATTTTTGTGCCTTGACTTAGCCAAATTTCATGTAACCTCTACTTCTAATATTTTACCATTTCAAGTGTACCAAAATTCACCATTTTATTCCATTTAATGTAACAAATTTGAGAGGAATTTTTGGTGTAGAATTTTGGATATTGCAGTTCTCACCTTGCTGTCATGCGACGAACCCCATAAGAGTTTTGCCATACGCATAGCAGGGATATGAACATATTTTTTACGCTTCTTGTGTGTTTTTAAATCCATTATTTATGTTTGAATTTTTGATTTAATTGTTTGGATTTTACTTTTTGAATATTTATATATATATTTTAATTTTGCTCTTTCTTGTATGTTATCTTAATTTTGATGTAATATTATAAAATGCAAAACTTAGTGAGTGATAAACATTGTAATATCCTGAATTTTGGGTCTAGAGACTTGAGAATAAACTTGTATCAGGAAGACGACTAAGCCCAATTTATGAAGTGTGACAAATATTATGGAGGAGATTTTCTTTGATGCTAGAAGACTGGATTTTTGGAAATCAATCAGTTTGTGATTTGTCTTTATCTAAGCAAATGATATCTAATAGCTATGAAATTTTTCAGACTTAAATAGACATGACAAGCTTTAATTTGATGGGTCATTTGGCCAACTTGGATGTGTACACGTTGAGTTATGAATTTTTGAAGTTAGCCCCTAAATATGGAATGTATTCTGGACCAATGGGCAATGATTGATGAATCTAGGACAGATCACGTGTGTTTGACCATGAGACATATTTTTACCTAAAAATAGACTTATTAATGGTAACATATCCTTTGAAATCACTACAATTGGACATTTTTACAATTAGATATGAATTCTCAAAGTTGGTTGAAAATTCTGCCAGTTTTAACTATGGACGAAAATGAGTCTGGTAGAGGGGTAAAATGGTCAAATGAAATTAATAGGGTGTGGAACCCACCTAAGGTGCCATCTCACCTCCTCTTGATCTATCCAAGACACCACCTCACCCCTTTGGTTTGTGTGGCAAGCTCCTTTGACTTGGTGGCTAAGTTGGTTATGGCTTATTCAAGAAGCCACTTCTTTTTCTTTGGCTTCTTCAACAAGCCTTGAATTTTTTGTTTATTCACCCCATTTGTCCACCAAGGCCATTTCTGCCAGAGCAAGAAAAGAGAAAGGGAAGAACCAAAAATAGAGAAGGAGAGATGGACAAAGAGAGACGAAGGAGAGAGAAACATTTCGGAGTCGATTTCGCCTCTGATTCAGCAATCTGGCTCCCGAAGCCTTCTCTAACGTTGTTCCTCTTGGTGAAAGCAACATTTCTGTGGTTTTTGATTCTCAATCAGAGGTGTTTGGTGCTATCTAAACCATGGAGGTGCCATCGAAATCGAGAACCAGCTACATAATCGAATAAAGGTACGTATAAGCTCTGATTTTAGCCAAATATTTCAAGGTTTCCCTAAGTTGTTGTGCTGCCCTAATTTCGGTCTAACCTGGATCTTAGGAAAGGAATGTGATTTTTATATTTTGTATTCTTCCAATGAGAATTATTAAATATAATTTAATTAACTATAAGAAATTTAAATTTTGTCAAAAAATAATTACATTTACCTTCGACATCCACCTCAAATCCGATGGAACGCGAAGACAATGGTCGGGGGTTCCCTTGGTCCCACTCATCCTTCTGATCAATAAACCGCTCCGCCTTGCCCATGGGAAAGTCAATCTCTATCTCAGCATCTTCATCATCATCAAGGTCGCTGACGGATAGATGTACGCCCTATGCTCCCCCTATAGTCTCCAATAGTAGGATTGGCTCATCGGCGAAGAGCTGATCTATCTCAATCCCCACCTGAGCTAGCAGAGGGATATTTCAACCCCCCTTCGCCCCTCCCCACTGCCCCTAGTACAGCCCCCTCTACTACTACTACCCCTTAGAGGCGCTCTACCGCAAACAACCTCTTTCCCTTTCCCTCCATCTCCCTTAGAAACCATAACTCCTAAATTTTACAGCTAAACGTAAGAGAATGAAAGGTTAAAAGGCGATATATCAAACCTTATGTGGTTTGATTTGAGGGGAGGTGCTGAGGCTTCTTTTTGTAGCAATTTTCTTATAAAACCACTACAAATGTTGAAACTTTGTAGAGGTTTCATATAAACCACTGCATAAACCGCTACAAAACGCAAAACCCTACCTCGTTCAACGTGACATTTTGTAGCGGTTATGCAACCGCTACAAACTGCTTGACCTTTGACATTTTGTAGTGGTTTTTGAGACACAACCGCTACAAATGTTTGTCAATTTCCACTTTGTGGCGGTTTCAAGGAGAAACTGCTACAACCTTTCTTATTTACTTAAGATAGTACAACACGCCACGTGAAGATTAGATTCAGTATAGATGTCAATCTCCCATGAAAAACTCATTGACTCTTTTTTATGAGAGATATTTTCATGAAAGAAAGGCAGCTAGCTATATTGCAACCCAATCTTCTGTTGCATGTTGTACTATCTTGAGAAAAACATTTGAGGGCTTGGGGTATATATAGGGTGAATATTTGTAGTGGTTTTGTTAATAATAGCTACAACCAAAGAAGATTTGTTGTGGTTTACGCGTCTTTTTTTTCCTAATCGCGACAAATATTGTGTCTCTTCGCATTCTGTAGCGGCTATTTTCAATCAACTGCTACAAAATTTACTGCCACAATGTTCACACCAAAATGCGCCAAGTTGGCGCCAACTTTGTAGCAATTAATTCCGTATAACCGCTACAAAGTCCTCGCCACAAACCTTCGCGCTATAATGCGCCAAGTTGGCGCCAACTTTGTAGCGGTTGTATTTATAGTAACCGCTACAAAGTTCGTTGCAAACAAGCCCGCACTTTGGCGCCATTGCTACCACTACAAATTTGTTGCAATTTGAATTTGTTGCGGTTTTTGTGTAAACCACTACAAAACCGACTATTTGTAGCAGTTTTTTTTTTTTCAGAGTAACCACTACAAAATGTGGTTTTTTTTTTGTAGTAAGAAGAAGCATGTTGGTGTCAAGATTTCCCCGCTAGCAGTTGGTGTGAATGGAAGTATGAAAATGAAAGTCAAATATCAATGAGCAAAATAATCAATCTAATTCATTAGATTTCCCTATTGGAAGTTGGTGTCAAGATTTACATATGTGACAACAACCAATTAAGTATAGTATTTACTTGGGGTCATGAGGAAAACATAATAATGGATTTCACCCTATTTCAGGGAGCTCTACCTATTCATGCCCTTGCTACCAAGAAAGGAGATGAAATAAGAGGGGAAATGGTCTACCTCATTTTTCCTCCAAAATCCTTCTGTGTCCTCCACTTTGATATGCTCCCCTTTAAATAAGCATCACCTACGGTTTTGCCTCATTAATGCATTTTTTAAAATTATGTTTTTTATTTTTTGATTTTTTTTCTTTTAATGATGATTGCCAATTTGAACCACAAATCATCATCAATGAAATGATTTTTTTTTTGTTTTATTTTCCTTTAATGAATGATAATACCAATTTGGACCACAATCATCATAAATGGATTTTTTCTTTCATCTTTTTTTTTTTTAATTATTATTTTCCTTTAATGAATGATAATGCCAATTTTGGACCACAATCATCATAAATGGATTTTTTTTTATCTTTTGTTTTTTATTTTTCTTTAATTCATGATAACTTTGGACCCCAATTATCATAAATGAGAGGATTTTCATTCTTTTTTTAATTTTATTTTCTTCTTCGATGAATTATGATTGCCAATTTGGACCCAAATCATTATCAATACGGGATTTTCTTATTCTCTGTCTGTGTTTTCCCCCTCTTTAATGAATAATGATTGTCAATTTGGAACCCAATCATCATCAATAGAATTATTTTCTTTTATTTTTGTTATGGACTCATTTATGAGGCTCATTCAATGTATGGCCCAACAAGGGGCAATCCACGTGACATAGACATGGCGGCATAGCACTTGGGCTTGGAGGCACAAAGGCTCGTAAGTCCAAACCCTAACCCTACAGGTAAACTCTATAAATAAGAGGTAAACCCTAAAGGTATTGGCAGATTCTCTCTCAATTATTATTCAGTCATCACTGTACACACACACCACCCCTAACCCTAACCCTACAAAGGCCCGTAAGTCCAAACCCTAACCCTACATGTAAACTCTATAAATAAGAGGTAAACCCTAAAGGTATGGGCAGATTCTCTCTCAATTATTATTCAGCCATCACTGTGCACACACACCACCCCCTTTGGCTAACGCCTATTTGTGTACAGTGATATGTTATTCTCATAGGTATCTAACTCATAAATATCTAGGAGAGAGTTATTTGATCCTATATCAACATACTAGTCCAACGGGCTAGACACCTCTGTCAATCTAGACAGAACATTGGCTCCGACCGTGAGGAATAAATAAATTTTGATTCCTGTGACCAAAGATGGTTAATACCAGAAGCAGTAGTCAAATGCCTTTACACAGGAAATTGCCTGAAGATCCACCGTAGCAGAATCAGGAACAACAGCCTCAGCGTCAACTGCAACCTGAGGATACGATTGTTCCAGATTATAAACCAGTGCAAGTTGAAGACGTATCCGACACGGCTTCCTCCCCAGCATTCGCGACAACCCCTGAGAATGCGATTGTTCAACAAGTCCCTCCTCCACAAGCTCCAATTGTAGATCCAGACGCTCGCCTCATGCAAGCCGCTTTAAATTCTATGTTAAGGAGAATTGAGGATTTGGAGCAGTGTAACCATCTCCAAAAGCAAGAGGATATTAGAATAATGCAGGAGGATATGGATCATCACAATGCAACTCGACGGCAATAAGAGATTCAAAGAATGCAGTTGGTGGAGGAGTGTTTTAGGCGAATTGAGAACCCGATCCATAATGGGAACGGGAATGAGAGTAAGCCGGGCTCTGTTCAAGTTGGTGTTGGAGGCCCTCGAGTCACTAATACTGAAAATAACTTGGTCAATCAAGACCGGGTTCGAATCCTTAAAGTTCAGGGTTCAGATCCTTTACTTACGAAGAGCCAATGAGTCGAGGATAACCAGGATAGAGGAGAGTAAAACCAGGATATAGTACCTCATATGCAAAAGGTTCCTATGACATATAGGAGGAAGTACAATAGGGGCCAGCATAACAACAATTTGTTCACTGAGGAGATCGCGAATGCTCCTTACCTGAAAGATTTGGATTTGACCTTTTTGCCAAAGTACGATGGAAGTCAGGACCCACAAGACCATATTGATGCTTTCGATATGGACATGTACGTGAGGGGAATTGATGAGCCCATCATTTCCCGGATATTTGCTACAACTCTGACAAGAGCTGTGCAAACTTGGTTTCATACGTTGTCCAAAAATTCAATCAGCAAATTTGAAGATTTGGGAGACAAGTCTCTGCTGAATTTTGCAACAAGCAAAAAACAGCCAAAGTCCGAGTTCGCTCTATTGGATATGATTGGTTTTGATGATGTCTTATATCGATGCCATTATTAGGAGCAAAAAGCTTGTATACTATATTTATTTCCTACATTGACTAACTACTATATATTTAATGTAGATTAGTCCAAGTTGAATTATAGAGATTAATCAAGAAGGAGATACGAGGTTACAGAAAAAGAAGAACTTGTAAAGAATATCAAGGAAGCAAGCAGAAGCTATCAAAGGATTTTGGGAATGATCAAGAGAAGAAAGAAAGAATTGAATTGTGGAAAATGATCAAGGAATAAGAGAAGAGAAGAAAGAAAAGTTGGTTTATGAAGAATGATCAAGAGAAAAGAAGAAAGAAAGAAGAACTTGCATAATGGAATGAGAAAATCATTATACAAGCTCTTAGATTGATTCTAGAAATCTCCACGATGATATGGAAGTTGGAATGGCTCAAATCGGAGTTAAAATAAGAAAAATCAAGCTTCAAGATGAATTAACTTGAGCCAGGATGTCTAGACTCAAGTTAGAATGGTTTCTACAGTGTTTTGGGCACCTGGTACAGTTTGACTCGAGCCAAGAAACTCACAGACTTGAGTCTGGGTCAAAACTCGAGTCAGCCATTTCTGTGACTCGAGCCAATAGTGATTTTCATCCATTTTCGCTCTCTGGAACGAGTTGACTCGAGCCAAGGTTTTAGTTGACTTGAGCCAAGTGTGCCTTCAGCAACTCTGTTCTACTCTGTTTCACGTTCAGCTCGGGCGACGTCTGGTAATTCGATGATAACTCCCAAACCAGAGATCGCATTGAGGTGAAACCAGTGGCATATGAAACTAGGCTCCCAAGGCATCATTTTGATATACAATTAAAGCCCAAAGGAGTTCAGATCAAGGAGCTATGAATTGTACAAGTTGGACCATCAATCCACGCCACAAGCAGACCAAGCTTTGATGTTTTGAGTATATCTCACAAACTACAAATCCAATTGAGCTGAAATTTGTGGCATATGAAAGTAGACTCAAAATGTGTTCCATCAAGATTTGAACCATCCAAAAATAAGTTCATACCAGGGAGTTATGGCCTTCGAAATCGATATTCTGGATTCCTTTCAGCATAGGCTCAGTTTCTGGATATAACTCACATTATTCACAACCAAATGAAGTGAAACCAATTCCATATGAATGTAGACTCAACAAGTGTTTCACAAATTTTGGAAAATTAAATGAACGTTGTTGCTATAGAGACTATCTTGAATTAAATGAGTATGCAGTAACATATAAAACAAGATAATTGACTTGCTTTTTTTTTCATTAGTGTATCTGTAGATAAATTCCCACATATTACTATGATCATTACAGTCATTGTAACCTTGAAAACAAATCAAGAGAGAGGAAGCCATCGAAAGATCAAATAATGTTACCTCCGTATCCTTCCGCTGCTATGCATTGTGCCTTATTAAGGGATGGATTTCAAACATTTGAAAGTCAGAGACGTAAGATTACTTTCCTTCCCTCAACTCTACATTGGATAACACAACCCATTCATGCAAATAAATACCAGATAATAGTAAGTAGATTCCTCAATTGATAAAAGACATCCTAAAGCATAAGTATATTCTGATATCGCTACAGAGAATAATGGACCAGAACCAAGTGATGATCCCGTGAAGCTTATGTTAGTAGCAAAAACAAAAGCGCCTGGTCGACAATCTCAATGCTGAAATTAAGAGACACCCACATTTTACAGTTAACACATAAATCCAAAAAATGAACCCTATAAAAAAGTTGAAGACAAAACTTGACAATAAATCGTAATGGAAGTAGTAATTATGAGAGTAGCAGACAAAGATGACATTCATTTACCCCAAAAATGCATACAACCCTAAACCCAAAACTCTTGAACTAAATAGAAGCTTAAAAACCAAACCGAACACCAGAAGCAAATCAAACACTGAACGAAGCAAATAGAAGAGGCACTGAACCAAATCGAACACTTAGACTTAAAAAGGGGAAAAATGAAGGGGAGAGTTTTAAATTAAATGAACTTAGAGTAATATATAATTCTCTGCTTGTCCCATTCTCCCCTTCATTTTTCTGGACGTTGTTGCTAAGTCTCATTATAGTTGGTTATATATTCAGGTTTTGAAGGAAACATTGATCCGGCATGGGTTCACATTTGAATCAAACCGACACGTTAAAGTCATTCCAAAACTTGCAAAGTTTGTTTTTGATAAAGCAAATGAGGCAGAAGGTAAATTTATTGGTATAGGAGCTTTTGATTTACATTTTTTAAGACAAGGATGTTTATGTATGCTTATTCTTTATATAAATGCAGCTTTTCATATGGTCAAAAGGATGCAATTCATGATATTATGTTCATGTTAAGGACATAATGGATATTAATAGCATATAGTTTCAACATTCTCATTGTGACCTAATTTTGCTATGTTACAAATGGTGCGTGTGTGTATTGCATCTAAAACTATCTGGCTATATTGCTTTAATTCTTCTTTTCCAAATTCAGAATTTTTGCTATCTTCAATTTTTAGAAAAACATGTCTCCTTAACAGGCCACAAGCCAGGCCAGGCTTGTATACAGGTCAGGCTCAGGCTGAAAAAATGGCCTGTAACATGTCACAGGTCAAGCTCAGGCCACTTTATTGCCAAACAGGCCTGACCTGTTAAGGGTGAAGCCTGGCCTATTTCCACCCCTAAATGGTGAGTGGGAGAAGACAGAAAATTATCTTTCTGCATTTGGAAGGAGTGGTGATAGTTTTTTGTTAAGCAAGATATTCCGCAAGATGTGGCAGCAGAAATGTCGAGAGGCAATACACAGGTTAAGGTAGGCTCCTCCGCTATCTTTGTGATTTCAATTGTTGACTTGATAGCTTAGTAGTCATCAATTTATTTATTTTTGGATCATGCTAAGTTCTATATAAAACAAAATGGAAAAACTAAAAAAACGGTGTATAGGCTTTAAAACTAATCTCTGAACAAATCACATGATTATCCCGTGATAGCTTATTCATCATTCTCAGTTTATCCCGCGATGAAATTCTAACTTGCATTCCCCTCAAATTCCCTCTTCCCAATGCGTAATTGACATGTCATTTTTTCATCCTTGGATCCTACAATTGACATGGTGTGTGGTTTTGTTTGATGGTTTTGGAAGCTCTCGATGATCCCATATTATATTACAAATAATTTGCAACTTGGAGTTTTTAGGTCAAGATAAATTATTTTTCTTTTTTTTTTACCCTAAAAAAATATTTTCTCATAAAGAAAAAAATCACAGAATTCAATTATATATTCATATATGTAAAAAATTAAATATATGTAAATTAAATAATTTAAAATAAATCATTATTATTCTATCTCATTTACTTACTTACATATATTTAATTTCTTAAATATTATCTCAGAATTTCTTAAATAACTAAAAAAAAAAAAAAAAAAAAATTATCAATCAACTTCTTAAAACCTCTTTGGAGTTTCTAGAGTTTTTAGGTTAAGAAAAAATATTTTCTAAAAAAGATTACTTAAAATAACTTAAAGTGAAAATTTAGTTCACCCCAACTTTGACCCTTTCTTTCACATGAGGCATGACATTACACAATCTCTTTCACCGTGTCTCTCACCTAAGTTAAACCTCTCATGTTCATTTTGCACAGAAAACAAAGCATTTTAAAGTAGTGGATGGCAGCGGAAATAGTGGCAAAGGAGAGAAGCTGATCCCTTCTAATTCCACGAGACCAGTGACAAACATGATGTAATACATAGTTAATTCTTGAAACTATTTGGTTGGATCTCTTTGATATCTTATTTCAAGTTCTCCACATATATCAATTGTTTTTAAAAAAATGGTGGAGATCTGAAAATCAATTTTAATGTTCCTTGGTAGTGATGTTTGAGGGAGATTTCTTTTAGTCCATACTGTATAATATTTAAAATACTTTAAAAAAGTGTTTCTAATATGTAGTCATTCATTGATAGTGATGTTTCAATGTTCCTCAAAGACAAGAAAGTTGCATTATTTAGGAAGCAAAATATGTTTGAGTAACCCGTGAAGTACTATTATATCGTGCAACGCACAAGGAAGTACAAGCTCGTTGTTCTTTATAAGGAATTGGTTTTTCTAAAAAATTTGAGCCAAACACTTATTAACATGCCTAATCTGAATTGAAGTAATAGGTCGCACATATGCTATTAATTTAAGCTTTTTGAAATATGGTTAGCGATTCGTTCCTAAGATTTGGTATCAGACATAGGTTGTTACACCTTCACTGGCCTCGCCCTTTTGGGTGGCGGTTAGAGGGACTCCTTTTAAAAGTTACCTTTCCTTTATTATGAGTCCATTTAATACTACGTCAGAGCACGCGCACAGAGCACAGGATCAATTTGGACTAACTACAGTTCTGGTGAAAGTAAAAGTAACAGAAAATATAAGTTCCCGTAGGGTTAGGATACAGTCATCCAACATGAGTATCAAAATAATATATAGTAATCTAAAAGAGGTAAAGTACAAAATACAATGGGGCATCCCCTATCCTTCAACTGCACAGTCCACCCTACCTCTCCAAAAAGGCCTTCGCACTCAAGCACGCCTCTCTGTATCAACAAAAGTCTCTGGAGTCCGATATTGGCCCCCAGAGTAACCGTCAATATTAAAATACTAAATGTGAAGAGTGTATGCAGGTAACCATGTCAAATATGAAGTCAATAGTAATATGTCAAACATACCATATGTGCATTCAGAAATACACCACAATAACAACACATCACAATCCATAGAACCCGTACAGCTGCCTTACCAAGGCAAGCCTCGGACTCACTGGATTCACAACCCGTAAAGCCACCCTTACCAGGCCAGCCCCGGATTGTTCCTCAACCCGTACAGCTGCCAATTAAGGCTAGCCTTGGACTGATCGTCCTCAGCGCTAGGAACCACATAACTCTGTATGCATATTTGGCAAAACATATACAAAAAAAAAAAAAAAAAAAAAAAAAAAAAACACACACACACACACACACATGGCAAACACAAGCATACAACAAAACACATAAAGATATCTGAGTAAAACGATTACTACTTGGTGTGCTATACACTGCCCTTAATATTTAATATGCCCTGTGAACCTTCCAAAAATGCCCTTGACCTAACAACACCAAAATACACCATTTTTAGTAATTCCAAAAATACCCTTACAATTCTTTTGTCAAAACCGAGCCCACACAGGATTTTTCCAAACATTTTGTGAATCTGCCTCAACTTCCAAGATTTTTACTAAATTCTAAAAAAATCATTTTTGCATGAAACCAGCGCCATTTGAACCATTAAAATGTCTAGTTTTCAGAAAAAATATACCAAGACCCTGAAAGTACACATATCTTGGCGTGGAGCTCAAAAGTTTCTCTCTGGTCCGATTCATCCCCCTGTTCCCAGACCCTTTTTCAGCAATTTATTTCACCCAGTATTTTTACCCAAAAGTTATCATATTATTTATCAAAATCATACCCCGGATGTCTAGTTTCTTCATGTAACATTTCAGCTCAAAACAAGTTCGTTTACTGCTTTTAAAAACGTATTTGAAGCTTTGCTGCCCAAATTCTCAGAAAGTGGCAGCAAGCTCTTACTTAAGGTTTTATGTGTTCTTGACTTCGGAAACTTAAGCCATGGCTATACCCCAAGTAAAACCACGTTCCAGAACCATTGGAGACCTTAGAAATACAAAAATCCAACCATAACACTAACCATTTAGTCAAAAATACCACAACAAGAACTTTAGAAAGTAAGGTTTTCGAGGTTACCTAAGATCGGAGAATCGCAAGTTAACCTTGGTGGCTTGATCCTTGAGCTTGGCTATGGTGGCTTTCTGGTCCTCTCTCTCTCTCTCTCTCTCTTCTGCAAATTTTCTCCCCTTAGGGTGAAAATGAGGGGTCAAGTTACCTTTCTAATGAAGGGTAAACTTGATCCGGTAATTTAGAATTAACAGGCGTAAATTTCTGTCCATTGTAAAGTAAATTAGATCTGATTCCTTGACTTTTTCTCCAAGTCTTCCAGAGAATTCCAGGGGCTTCTAGGGAGGTGACATGTGGCGCATCCCCTTTAAAAGTGAGCAGATTTTATTTTTCTTTTGGAGCAAATTACTTGTTTTGGTCCGGAACTTTCATAAATTACTAATTGTGGCCCGGAACTCATTAATTATTCCTCACTTTTCCCATGTACTTTGGTCAGCCCAAAAGTACATATGTGGCGCCATTTAGGCCCCACACATCTGCTCCAATTATTTTTTTGCACAATTATTCCAGATTTGCCCTTTTATCTGAAAAATGGGACCCGCAGTTTAACTTTTATACTGATTTTCTTTTCTTTCTCTCCAAGAAAATATTTTAATAATTAGAGGGGGTTATGTGGCGTCTAATGGGGCCCACATATCTGATCCTCTACATTTCATTCCTTTTCCCCCACTTTATCAATCCAGTTCTTGGTCTACCGGTCCATATGAGTCCCGCTAGTCAACAGGGTGTTTCCCCTTGCACTATTCTTCATCTTTTTCGGATATTCCCCCTTGAATAGATACTCATATGTAGCGCCCTCTAAACTTCCCAGAGTGGCCCCACACTTGTCCCATTCAGTCCAAAGGAAACCTCTAACTGGTCCCTATCGGTCCTTTTTCTACCGTTTAATCACCTGTGGGTCCCGCATTTTGAGTTTTAGTCTGAATTTAACTTAAATCATCTAGTTTTCTCTTCTCTCTCATGGTGGACGAAATTCAAGGTTAGAAGGACAAGGAATTGACTATTTTGCCCTTGCTTTTCCTCTTTTACCCCTTAAGTGACACGTGTCATGCTCTCCTTTTTCCTTGTCTGCACTAGACGACATTTTGAACCTTTCTAAGGCTCACCATACCATCTCCCATTATTCTAACAACTCTTCTGAATTATTTCTCCAATTGAATTATTACGAAAAATAATTAAAAAAATCGAAAATAAAGCTTCTTATTAGTTCAACAACAATTACAAGTACATTAGTTACAATGGTAAGGGTGTTATATAGGTCTACCAGTTTGGTAGAGCCTGATACCAAAGTTGTGGTGGCTCTGAAACCAAACCCTTTTAATGAACCACTAACCATCATGCAAAAAGCTTAAGCCTTATGTTTATTGATCCATTCTAAAGGTTTGGTATCAAAGTCAACACACCTTTGAAAAATAGCTAGAATACATGCAAATAACTCATTAGTTTCCTCATAAAAGGAAAAACTTGATAGAAGTTATTATATTTCATATATCTGTATATATTTGATTTGATCAAGGTAACAAAGTTATATTGATCCCTAGAATACATCTCCACTAGCTTAAAACTCCAGCGTGGCATCTTGAAGATCTACATAGGCATACCGTCACCGATGAGGACTTTGTTGAACTTTTGGTTCAAAACCCCTTCTGAACATATTTAAGCACCCTTGAGTTCCCAGATGTCCAACATCATATATGATGTTAGCCACAAGGTTGCCCACAACAGGCAAAATAAAACTGATCATCAAACCTATGATAGCGTTCATTGTGGGACTCTCAAGAGAAGTGAAAATAAACCACATATAAAAACAAGCATCACAACAAATGTGTTTGATATCAAACTGATGGTTCAAAAAGTCATAGGAGACTAGTAGACTTCTGTATAATACTGCTCTGATATCAAACCTTAGGCGCCATACACGCCTAATCTGAGTTTAAGTAATAGGTCGGACCTCTTCTATTAATTTAAGCTTGTCGGACCTCTTATATTAATTTAAGCTTTTTGGCATATGGTCAGCGATTCGTTCTTAAGGTTTGGTATAAGAGCTCGCATGGGTTTGGTATCACTAGTCATGTTTGATACCAAAGTTGTGCTTGTCATTTACAAAGCAAAGAATGAACTAATGCAGATTGAACAGGACAAGCGTTCAAAAAAAGGTTTCCTTCGATTATGTCCCACTTGTCCTGCTCAAAATATGTACTAATCTTTTCTTCTCTAATTATTATTTTTCTTAAATTTACACATTCTTTTTTATCTTTTAATTAGAAGCCTCATTATTATGGGATAATGCAACACAAGGTACCCCAGATATCAAGGTGGCAGAGGCATGCTATAACGGAGCTCAATCAGCAACGAGAGGTTCATTTTAATTTGCATTAGCGAGATTAATTAGAAAATTGAATTCCCCTTAAAAGCTAAAGGCTTACGAGAATCTAACCAATGGAGCTCAATCAGAAACGAGAGGTTCATTTTAATTTGCATTAGTGAGATTAATTAGAAAATTGAATTCACCTTATAAGCTAAAGGCATACGAGAATCTAACCATTACATGGTTAGAGATATAAATCAAATCATGGGCTCGAATAGGGGCATTATGAAAAGATGATTAGAAAGACATCCATTCTCATTTCTCCAACACTTGACAAAAAAGATTTATACACCCTGGTAATATCTCGATCGGTACTAATATCTTTGTCCTGGTATTTTGGAAACTCCATCTCAATAAATGGGGTGGATCTTTGATACGCTGGTTGGCCCCTACCATGACCATTGGTTGCACCGTCTCCATTCCCATGGTTACCATTGCGTCTGTCTTCATTGTTGGCCTGAGCAACTAGCACCATGGCTTGAAAATCACATCCCATGTTGCGAAGGTCATCCCTGAATCTCAAGACTGTATCTTGGAGTTCATATACTTTTTTTCGTTTCTGCAATTTTACTTTGATTACCGCAATTTTGTCTTCCATGATTCTTGAGTTTCTTGATCTAGTGGTGACCATTCGCCAGAGGGCAGCAACAAGAAGAAGAGCCAAGGAAGATCAGCTCTAATACCACTATTATGGAATTCAGACTTGAATGAGAAAGAAAGGGAGGAATGGAGAAAATAACAAATTAAAAGTTTAGAGGAAGAAGGAGAGAGATGAGAGGAATATCTGAATAATTCCTTTGCATTAGCAATTGAGTCAGGTTAAAATTGATTTACAATGAGAGCAATGGGGTACTTATAATAGACATACATCACTTGAGTCTTTTCCTTAACGGCTAACTTCCTAACCGTTATTTTAGAATAAACGCCTTGCTCATTAACTAACTAATATTAACAATTTCTATTCTTATTTATGTTCCATAATAGATATCTTATTTGGAAAATTGGATATATGTAGCTTTTACTTAGCTAATTAATTTGATTTTATCGTATGTTATTGGGGTTCCAAAAAATTTTTGCTCTTCAGAACATTGACACCAATTTCCTTCCTCCCTACTATGAAAGAAAGGTTTTATTCTTTGAGAAAGAAAACTTTTAATTGAAGCTCGATAGCCATTCTTGCTATTAGGTTAGTGCCTTCTAGAAAATCATCTATTGAGGAAGCAACTTTAATAATATTTCCGTTTTACTTTGATGAGTATGCTTGTATTCAAATTTCTGAACTAGTTAGGGAAGATGCAAATCCTAAAATTATATTGGCAGCAAATTATGATACTCTTTCAAGTTTCAAACACATTTCTAAGAATGTGAATTGTACTATTTTGTTCTTCTCCCAAGAAATCACTACATTGGGAATAGTGATTTATTATATCGAGATAATATTTCTCATAGTTGAAGATTTATCACTATAAAAAATAGTGGATTAGCGATGAATTGTATGATTCCGTTATCAAATAGACTGTCACTAATTAATTAGCAATAGAATTATGTTGCTAAGTCAATTTAGTGATGGAATTCCGTCACTAATTAATTGTTTTTTTGCAGTGTATTTTTCCTATTTTCTTCATCTATTATTTGTTGGAAATTATGCCCTAGGGGCAAGTCATCTCCATTTAGTTATCATTTCATTTGCATGTTTATAGTGATAACTGATCCTTGAATATATCTTATAGATTATCCTAAATGTCTCTGGTCGGTCATCTACGCGGGAGAGAAGATAAAATAAGACCAGTATGACTTTGATGAGGTATAGAGATACGAATCAAAGTCATGGGCACTTGTAGGAGTACAAGGTGCTGGACCGACCCACTATGAGAAAGCTGCATGGATTAAGTCATAAGTTTTTCTCATGTATAACCGCGTCACAACGCCTTTGACCTGAGATCATCATGGATTCCTACATGAGAGTCGCTGATCTTTGACCTAGTCAAAAGTCACATTTGACCGGGTGATGATAAAGGCTTGGATCGGGATCGTGGTTTTCATGCGAGAGGAATAAGAATGGTCAAGATGGAATTTGTCCCTCACATTTGTAGAGAGATAATCTTTGGGCCCCTCGATGAGTGAGTCGAGAAATGTATGGTCATACTACGATGGAAAAGAGTTTCCATTTCAATTGTTAGACTACTCAAGAATCGAGAAAGTAGTGGTCAAGAACAGGAAGTTGACATTATCCATGCCTCATCCTTGACCAAATCATCGTGTGACAACGTGACATGGTTGTACGATAGGTTGTATCGTATCATCGATCCCCATATGTATTGGGTAGTCGCAATGTCTTGCTAGAGGCCGCTTGCGACTTGTGGGCTGGGTCTACGATCGGCCATCGCCAATCTCATGTGGGCTGCGGTCGTACACAAGAATAGCCCAACACGAGCAAAAGTGTCGGATTCATTGAATCTTAGATATGTCTAAGATTTAATGAATACTTTATTTAATCTAGGATGAATATATATATATATATATATATATATATATTATTAAATTCGAAATTAATAATGATATTATTTATGGATAATAATATTATTATATATAGTATTTAATTTATTTGATAAATTAAATAACTATAATAAATTGAGATATTGAATCTTAGCGGACCGCCGTAGGGACCGGGCCGATTGTTCGTAGCGTGAGAATCTAAATCATGATATTATATTATACAATATAATAGAAATTAGAGAATTTAAATCATGATATTATATTATATTATATTATATTATATAATATATAATATAGTTTAAATTAGATAATTTAAACTCTATAATTTTAATCATAATATTTTATTTCATAATATATGAATTAATATATATTGTGATTTACCTTTCAAATGTTGTTTGGGTATGGTGAACAACATGGCTCTAGAGTTTTACAAGTGTTGTAAATTTTAAATATGATCTGCGTTCCATGCCTCTCTCTAAATATTCTTGATATACATTCTCTTCTCATCCCACTCCCCTCGTATGTTAAACGAGGTTTCTCCTTTGTATTTCTCTTTTCTTATTTAGAGAAGTCCCCTCATTGGCTTGAGAGGATTCTAGGTTAGGAGAGCCATGTTGTGTCATGTTTAATTTTAATTATGTCTTGATTTGATCACTGCATGATTAATTTTGAGTTTTAATTATGATTTGATTATATCACTCATAATTAATTTAGAATTTTAATTATGATTTGATTAGATCACTCATAATTAATTTAGAATTTTAATTAAGATTTGATTGGATCACCTCTGATTAATTTAGATTTTGTATGACATACAATTGTGATTGCATTCATATAGGTAGAATTAATAGGATTAACTAGACTATACCAAATATACCCTCTAAATAAAATCTTAAGTCATAATGTCATCAATAAATGAATACTTGTCAAAACCTAGATCGCCCATTTGTATGTTCCACCAAAGTGAATGCATTTGAGTTATCTTGGTGAGACAAGAGTGAGTAATGGTGATACTCAACATTCATTATTGTCTTGACTTAATTGAAATTATCAAAACGGTTTTGGATCTCAAGGCATTAGATGGGATTAGACATGCTAGGTCATATGATGATCATATCCCATAAAGATCTAAGAGTTACATGTGATGTAATTGGCAAAGAGCTTGTCTACCTAAATAACTTGATTTTAAGCGTCCTGCCAAAGCGGACTTAAATTTAAACCAAATATGGATCTTAGCCCACTAATTATCATGAGGGTTGTTAATTCAGTGGGAGGTTATTAATTAAACTTTGCATATATTTTAATTGTAGAATCATGTCGTCAAGTAATATTGTAACACCATCAATGCGATCAGTCCTTGAGAAGGACGAACTCGATGAGACAAACATTCTTGACTTATTTGGGAACTTAAACATTGATCCCAAGCACGAAAGAAAGGAGTATCTCATCGATCAACCCATTCCTTACGAGCTCATAGCAGGCTATCGATCCAAGAGCTCATCGATGCTTATATGAAGCATAAGGATGACTCTATGGATGCAGGATGCCTGATGCCTGCCACTATGATTCCAGACCTCGATGGAGATCTGGAACATGTGGAGGCCTCTGAGATGATTGTTCATCCGATGGAAATGTTCCAGTAACAGGCAAGGCAAGAGAGGTATGAGACCACAAAGGCCTTATATTCCTGTAAGATGGCTGAAGGTGCACCAGTTAGTCCTCATGTGTTCAACATGAAAGGCTACATTGATCACCTTGAGAGGCTTGGATTTCCCATGAGCCAGGAGTTAGTTATAGATATAATCTTGAACACACTCCCGAATAGTTATGACCAGTTTGTCATGAACTATAACATGCTCAACATGGAGAAATCAATTTCTGAACTGCATGAGATGCTTAAAACTGCTGAGCAGAGCCTTAAAAACAGGCCCAACACTGTTTTGTCCATTCAAAAAAGAAAGGGTATGAAAAGAAAGGCAAGGGCAAAAGAAAGGGTAAAAGCTCAGCTGGTAAGACCAATGAGTCAAACAAGCCCAAATCTAAGCCTGCAGCCAAGAAGGCAAAACCTCAGAAGGTTGGGGTCCGCTTCTTCTGCAATGAACTTGGTCATTGGAAGAGGAATTGCAGACTCTACATCGAAGATCTGAAAAAGAACAAGAAGGATAGCGGGGTTATCGCTTCAGGTATCTATGTCATAGATATTCACTTCTCTACTTCCTCAACATGGGTATTAGATACCGCATGTGGTTCTCACATTTGTATAAATGTGTAGGGTCTCAAGGAAAGTAGAAAAATGAATGGACATATCTACGACATAAACTACCAAAAGGATCAAGTCAAATGATTTGAATCCGACTTACCTGTTAGTTATGCTTAGTTTTGATGATGTCTTATATTAATGCCATTATCTAGAGCAAAAAGTTTATATCATATACATTGACTAACTACTTTGTGTATTATAGGTTAGTCCAAATTAAATTATAGAGAATGATCAAGAATGGAGTTTGAAGAAAGAAGAACTTGTTAAATATCATGAGAATATCAATATTCAAGTCTCTGTGATCAAATAGAAGTTGGAACGACTCAATTCAGAGTTAAAACAAGCAAGTTCAAGCTTCCGGATGAATACTGGTTTGTTTGGGGTATTAATGTCATTTCAGCATTTTATCTCACCCAAACAGTACCTTGCTCGAGCACAAATAATTTCATGCTCGAGCAACATCGTTTCCAGCACAATTTCGCTCAAAATCCGTTCTTGCTCGAGCAAGAAAGAAGGCCTTGCCCGAGCAAGGTCGTGGCATCAGCATACTCTGTTCAGCTCTGTTTCAGGCGACCTCTAGTAATTCAATGATATCTCCCAAACTAGGAATCGGATTGACATGAAACTAGCGGCATATGAAACTAGACTCCCAATGCGTCATTTAGACATAAAATTCAAGTCCAAAGGATTCCAGATGAGAGAGATATGATTTTTTTCAAGTTGGCACAAACATCACCGTCATAGTCCGACCAAGCTTTGGTGTTTTGAGCATATCTTACAATCTACAAATTCAATTGAGGTGAAATCGGTGCCATTGGAAACTAGACTCCAATAAATTTTCAAAAACATCAAGAACACAGAAAACGAAGATCAATTGAAGGATTTATGATGTTTTCAAGTTGATAGTCTGTTCTGGATTACGTAAAAACGCTGGATAAGATCAACCTCCACTCATCGATGTTAATGGACGAACTACAACTAGCTTGGAGTTGATTCTTATTGAAATGGAAAGAATATTTGAAAAGCTTTCTGAGATGAGATGATTTGCTAAATTTGGATTTTTGCCGAAGACGTTATGCTCGCTCGAAATTGCTGTCAATAGATTGCTTCTTGAAAGTCTCTATACTCGGAAGTTGAAGCTTTGTCTTGGAGAGTATTATGCATATTCACATATGATCAAAAGCTTCAAAGAACATGATGCCCAAGCATCAACGAGTTCAGTGAAGATTTGCAATTTGGAAAGTCATGCTCGAGCAAAGCGGAATGTTGCCCGAGCAACAACGGCTCAACGAAGAAAGAAGGAAAGCACAAGCAACCTGCCCGAGCATCCCTTGAAAAAGGCCTGAAAGCATACCTTGCCCGAGCAAGGTTATATGTCTGCCCGAGCAACATCGGATGTTGAAGAAGGATAAGAGAAAGCACTAGCCATATGCCCGAGCAACCTCCAGAAACACCTGAAAGCAACACCTTGCCCGAGCAAGGTACTTGGTGTGCCCGAGCAAGAATGGAACAGAAGCGAGGATCCAATTACCATAGTCTTTGCCCGAGCACAGGAAAATTGTTTGCCCGAGCACCTGCCCGAGCATAAGAAAAAGGGTGCCCGAGCAACCTCTGACGCTATACTTGGACTCGTCTCTGCCTTGAGTTTGCCCGAGCAAGAATGGAAGCTTGCTCGAGCAACAATCGACCTTGAAAGCATTTTCTCTCTACTCTGAATATCTTGCCCGAGCATGAAAACTAGCATGCTCGAGCACATGCTCGAGCAAGGAATCAAAGCTTGCCCGAGAAACCTTGAATGTCCTCTTAAATTTGACTCTGCCTGAACCTTGCCCGAGCAAGAAGGAAGTCTTGCTCAAGCAACGTCGTCTGGAAGACAATACTTCCAGTTCTTTGAAGAGCTTGCCCGAGCATAGATATCACCATGCTCGAGCATCATCTGCAAGCAACGAGAATGCTTGCCCGAGCACTAGCAAGTAGAGAGTGTTTCTACACTATGATACAAAGAGCTTGCCCGAGTAAACCAATAATCTTGCCCGAGCAATGTCATCCCTGTTCTCAAG
Source organism: Acacia melanoxylon (assembly GCA_019022615.1). Taxonomy (NCBI): domain Eukaryota; kingdom Viridiplantae; phylum Streptophyta; class Magnoliopsida; order Fabales; family Fabaceae; genus Acacia; species Acacia melanoxylon. Next base: position 7,203,876 of record JAFJYJ010000020.1, on the reverse strand, counting down.
TTTTGTCTGCGTAAATTCTCTGATGATGACATTTATCTTATTACTTATGATTATTGCTTATTAAGTTTACCAAATGCTTTTAACCGAGTGTATTAGTGAGTTTCGATCATCAAGGCACTAATTACCTACTGATTAGAATAAAGCACTTTGGTTTGTCGGAAGCATTAAATGCAAAGTAGAGACATTCACCATTTTGGCAAGAAACCTTCCGAGCAAAAAAAGCATTCCGGCCATACCTTATACAATATTCAGAATGTGTTTCAACGGACAATTTGAATAAGGAATGTCAAAGAAGAATAAACGGTCGAATGTCGAAGCGTACGAGGAAACAGAGCAATTGTTTTACAACGGACATATTGATTACTCACAACGGCTCATTAATCCCTCTCAACGGTCGAATGCTTTCCATCAACTATAAAAGGAGAAGGATTCAAAATGGACAAAGAGAGATACGAGCATGCACTGCCGACATTATGAATATACACTTAACTCTTACTCTACGTTTCTCAATGTTTATATAGTTTACGGTAGAGTGAGATGATCGATTATGTACTTCAGTGATTAGCATTCATCTACTCAGTGAGGAGTTCTTAAACACCGATTAATTCTTCTAGTTGTAAAAATCTTAAGGTTGTGGAACCTTAAGTGTGGGTGTATCAATTACAACTTGTAAGGGGGAGTGAGTCCAAGAGTGAGAGGATCATCCTTCGTTTACAGAGTCGGTAATTGTATTCTTACAGTGCGTAAGAGGATATCTCGGTGAGAGATTGTAAAGGCTACACAAGTGCCCGACCAAACTTGTGAGGTTGTAAAGGCTTTCTCTTGTGCCCGGTTAAACAAGGAGATAGTGGATTGAAAATCTCAAGTGGAGCTTGGGGGACCGGATGTAGGTCAAGGATTGGGCCGAACCGGTATAAATCACGGTTTGCATACTCTCTTCCCTTATCTCTTATATTTTCAATACATGTTTATTTGAATATCTAACTGTTGATTTAGAATAAGCTAAAAGATTTTCAAAGTTCCAAAGTTTTTATCAGACACCCAATTCACCCCCCCTCTTGGGTGATAGCCGACTCTTTCATTACCTATGGCACTGTCGTCTAGGCCATGTAAATGAGAAATGCATTTCAAAAACTCCATCACAGATGGATTTCTTGACTCATTTGATTTTGAATCATTTGATACATGTAAGTCTTGTTCATTGGAAAGACGACAAAGGCACCTTTATTAGGAGTAGTAAAAGGGCCACCAATTTATTGAGCCTCATACATACGATGATGTCGTGGACTAATGAATGCTTACGCCAAAGGAGGTCATTTGTACTTCATTACATTTATAGATGATTTAGTAGATATGGGAATATCTATCTAATGAAACATAAGTCTGAATCTTTTGAAATGTTGAAAATATTCCAAAATGAAGTGCAAAACCAGCTTGGCAAAAACAATTAAGGCACTTCGATCTGATCGGGATGCTGAATATTTGAGCCAAGAGTTTATTGACCATTTTAGGAGTCGTGAGATCATCTCACGACTTACTCCTCCAGGAACACCTTAATGGAAAGGTGTTTCTGATCGGACGAATCGAAATCTATTAGATATGGTTCGATCTATGATGAGTCAAATAGATCTTCCACCTTCTTGTTGGGGCCATGCCCTAGAAACAGCTGCGTTCACACTAAATCGTGCTCCATCAAAGGCAGTTGAAAAGACACCATATGAGATATGGACTGGGAAGAAACCTAGTTTGTAATTTCTTAAAATTCGAGGATGTGAGGTTTATGTTAAACAACAAGCCTCTGATAAATTATCATCAAGATCCTCAAAATGCCTTTTGTGGGGTATCCTAAGGAAACTAAGGGATACTATGTCTACAATCCCACGGATCACAAAGTGTTTGTTATCCGTAATGGTATCTTTTTGGAAAAAGAGTTTATCTCTAAAAGAACCAGTGGGAGTAAGGTGAACCTCGAAGAAGTTTGAGAGTCACAAGACAATGTAGAACCACATATGGAAATCAGAGAAGACTCACAACAAGTTGATGAGCCTACTCATGTAACACAAGGCCCACGAAGGTCCAATAGATCACAGCTACAGCCTCAGAGATATTGATTTCTGATTACTAGAAGTCGTGATGTTTTGCTCATTGAGTAGAATGAGCTAACTACCTATCGAGAGGCCGTGGTGGGTCCAAACTCCGAAAGATGGCTTAATGCCATGAAGTCTGAAATGCAATCCATGTACGACAATAAGGTATGGACCTTAGTCGATCCACCTGAAGGTGTAAAAACCGTTGGGTGCAAGTGGGTTTTCAAGGAGAAAACTAACATGGATGGAAAAGTAAATATCTTCAAGGCACGACTGGTTGCAAAAGGATTCACTCAAACTCATGGTGTGGACTATGATGAAACCCTTTCCCCAGTTGCAATGGCCAAATCAATCAGAATCTTTCTTGCCATTGCATCATATTATGACTATGAAATATGGCATATGGACGTCAAAACTGTCTTCCTTAACGGAATGCTCCTTGAGGATGTATACATGACACAACCTGAGGGCTTTGTGCGTCCAAAGGACTCTGATAAAAGTTTGCAAGCTTCAAAGATCCATTTATAGATTGAAGCACGCATCTCAGAGCTGGAATCATCGTTTTGATGAAGTAGTCAAAGAGTTTGAATTCACTCAAAACATCGATGGACCTTGTGTTTACAAGAAGGTTAGTGGGAGCACAGTTGTATTTCTAGTGCTTTATATTGATGACATCCTACTCATTGGAAATGACCTTTCTACCTTGCAGAGTGTCAAGTCTTGGTTAGGAAAGTCTTTCTCAATGAAAGATTTAGGCGAAGTCACTTACATCCTAGGGATTAGGATCTATAGAGATAGATCCAAGAGGCTCATAGGCCTAAGTCAGAGCACGTACATAGACAAGATACTGCATAGATTCAGTATGCAGGATTCTGAAAGGGGCTACATGCCCATGTCTCATGGCATCCATCTCAGTAAGGATCTGTGTCCTAGTACACAAGATCAAAGAGACTGCATGAGTGAAATTCCATATGCTTCCGCCATTGGATCTTTCATGTATGCCATCCAGATGTGTCATTTATCTTAAGTATGACCAGCAGTTATCAACAAGATCCTAGTAAGAGTCATTGGACTGCTGTCAAGAATATCCTAAAGTACTTAAGGAGGACTAAGGACCTATTCTTGGTATATGGTGGTTTGGAAGATGAGCTATGTGTGACTGGTTACACAGATGCAAGTTTCCAAACTGACCAAGATGATCTAAGATTGCAATCAGGATATGTATTCCTTTTGCATGGTGGTGCGGTAAGCTAGAAGTGCTCCAAGCAGAGCACTGTAGCTGATTCTGCGATAGAAGCTGAGTATGTAGTAGCATCGGATGCAGCTAAGGAGGACTTTTGGATTAGAAAGTTCATTAATGAACTAGGGGTGGTTCCTACCATTTCAAATCCAATAGACTTGTTCTGTGACAATAGTGGTGCTATTGCACAGACCAAGGAGCCTAGGTCACATCAAAGGACCAACCATATACTCAGGCGATTTCATCTTATCAGAGAAATCAATGATAGAGGTGATATAAAAATATGCAAAGTACCAGGAGAAGACAATGATGCTGATCCTCTTACTAAGCCGCTTGCACAAGCAAAACATGAGCGTCATGTTAGGACAATGGGAATTAGAGTAATTAATGATTGCGCCTAGTGCAAGTGGGAGTCTGTTGGAAATTATGTCCTAGGGGCAAGTCATCTCCATTTAGTTATCATTTCATTTTTATGTTTATAGTGATAACTGATCCTTGGATATATCTTATAGATTATCCTAAATGTCCTTGGTCGGTCATCTACGCGGGAGCGAAGATGAAATAAGACCAGTATGACTTTGATGAGGTATGAAGATACGAATCAAAGTCATGGGCACTTGTAGGAGTACAAGGTGCTGGACCGACCCACTATGAGAAAGCTACATGGATTAAGTCATAAGCTTTTCTCATGTATAACCACGTCACAACGCCCTTTGACCTAAGATCATCATGGATTCCTACATGATGAGTCGCTGATCTTTGACCTAGTCAAAAGTCACCTTTGACCGGGTGATGATAAAGGCTTGGATCGGGATCAGTGGTTTTCATGCAGAGGAATAAGAATGGTCAAGATGGAATTTGTCCCTCGCATTTGTAGAGAGATAATACTGGGCCCCTCGATGAGTGAGTCTGAGAAATGTATGACCATACTACGATGGAAAATATTTTCCATTTCAATTGTTAGACTACTCAAGAATCGAGAAAGTAGTAGTCAAGAAAAGGAAGTTGACATTATCCATGCCTCATCCTTGACCAAATTATCGCGTGACAAAAGGGACGTGACATGGTTGTACGATAGGTTGTATCGTATCATCGATCCCCATATGTATTGGGTAGTCGCAATGTCTTGCTAGAGGCCGCTTGCGACTTGTGGGCTGGTACAATATTGGCCCACTGCCAATCTCATGTGGGCCTGCAGGGTCGCACACAAGAATAGCCCAACACGAGCAAAAGTGTCCAGATTCATTGAATCTTAGATATGTCTAAGATTTTATAAATACTTGTATTTAATCTAGGATGAATATATATATATATTTATTTATTTATTTATTTATTATTAAATTTGAAATTAATAATGATATTATTTATGGATAATAATATTATTATATATAGTATTTAATTTATTTGATAAATTAAATAACTATAATAAATTGAGATATTGTATCTCATATTTAATTTTCGAATAAAGATATAGTATCTCATATTTAATTAAATAAAAATATATCATATCTCATATTTAATTTATGAAGATAAATTAAATATGTAGGCTTATAATTCGGATTAAATAAATATATTAGATTAGATCTATTTGATAGATTTAATTAATATATTATTTTAATTGAAATTCGTATTTCAAAATTGATTGAATTAATTTTGAATATTTTAATACGGCTTATTAGGGTTTTAGAAAACCTATAATAGATATTGATCTAGTCGTATTAAGTAGACTGATGAATTAGAAAAGCCGCGAGAAACCCTAGAGAGAAAAGTGAGACGCATAGTTTGAAGGTGCTAGCACGCTGCCGTCCGTGTTCGAGAGCTGTTCGTGTGGATACCGGTAAAGGGAGGGGATTCGTAGAGTCTGCTCCTGTTGATCGAGATTGATCGAGAAGGTAGCCCACGTGTTCAAATCTGAACGAGACGCTCAGAATTTCACATAAGTATGATGTCTTGAACGAACCTTGATCTAAACGTTGTTGAGCGATCCTCGGATGGGATTCGTAAAAGTTTTTAATTCCGCTGCGTGTACGGATCCCAACATTATTAACCCTAGCAGTCTATAAAATGTATTGAATAGCCATGAATAGAACCTAAAGGCTTGAGGAAAAAATACACTCCTTTTTTGTTAATGGTAACAAAGCCTACTATACTCCACATACAGTACTAAAGATTTGGGCATTTATAACCCCTAATACATAATGGTTACAACTAACAAACGTTATGCATGTCAAGACGGAGGTTGCACAAGGATATATAATGCTTAAACATAACGGTTAATTATGCGCATCGTGATATATTGCAAGGCGGAATTCACGAAAACAAAAATGTAGCGGTTGTAGCTAACAACCGTCATTTATTTAGTGACAAAAATGACGGTTTTTAAAAAATAACCATCATGCAACACTTACAAATGATTTGTCTTCCAACCTGTTATACAGTGAAAAAAAAAACATACCGTTATTCAGAAACAACTGTCATCTAACTCTTTCATAACATTCGAACCTTCAATGTCATAACTCATCATAACCCTTCATATCATCAGATAGACCTCTATTTAAACACAACTATTCTTTGTGATTCTTACTACTTTTCTCTATCAACCTCCTCCTTCTCTCCTTCATCATGTTAAGATCCTAGGGTGTTAGTTCCCTATTTGTGTTTTGATGATGATTAAGGTTGAAAACAATGTATGTTTAAGAAATGTAAGAAAATAATTTTAACTCAGTCAAAATCGCATTTCATCTGAGAAAATACTTTGTTGTCAGATTGGCTCGAGCCAATGATGCAAACTTGAGTCAATCCCTTATGCACCTATCACCAAAATGCCATATCGACTCGAGCCTAACAAAAGGCTGCCTCGAGTCTAGCTCAAGACTCGAGCCTGATCTTTTAGAGACTCGAGCCAATGATCTTTGATCTTAAAGTATTTTTCAAGATATGGGTTGATTAACTCGAGCATACAAAATGCCTGCCTCAAGTTTGTGGATAAACTCGAGCCAGCACTTTCAGAGACTCGAGTCAGATGTCTTAATTCTAAAATGATTTTTCAAAATATGAAACTCGTGCCTTGAGCTAGTAAGGATAAACTCTAGCCAGAGTCTTGACCGTTACATTCAAAATTCAATTCTGACTCGAGCCTATCTTTATGCCTCGAGTGTAGAGCCTGACTCAAGCTTCATATTTTGCCTCGAATCAAAGATCTTCATCATCTTTGATCAATCATCTAAGATAGACTCGAGCCTTGCATATTGGTGACTCGAGCCAAGGATTTTGCTGCCTCGAGTCTGATAACATTTTAAAATATCCATCTTGTCTTTAACGATGCGTTGACTCGAGCCTATGAGAATGATGACTTGAGCCAAGTTCATCTCTTTTTTTAAGAATGTTTTTCTACAATCCTAAAATATCTGAGTGTGCTTTAGATTCTTCATATCATCTATTATCAATATTCTTAACTTCATTTAATCAATTTGTTAGTGAGTTACAGATGATTAGAACACAGATTATTTCTGGATTTTGAATAAAGCAGTCGACGTGTCAGAGTGCATTTAATGCACTTACCTGTTCGAGACCCTCAACCAACAGACATACCTCTGGGCATAGGAAGATGTTTTGGATATACAACTTATAGTCTCAGATGAACTGTCAACACTTTCAACTTCAACACAATTGTTAGAAGCATATATAAAACCAAGAGTATCCCAGATTTCTTTAGCACTAGAGCAAGACTTGATTTTCTCATAATCATTTTCGGTTAAAGCACTATATAAAATTTTCATTGCTCTAATGTTCAACGAAAACATTTTCTTTTCCTTTTCAGTCCAATCCTTTCTTGGTTTGAAATCATAGACATTTATAAAAACATTCCACATATCAAAATCAAAACATTTTATAAACGATGTCATTCTAGCTTTCCAAAACCAAAAATCAACATCTTTAAAAAACGGTGGAATGGTATAATCGAAACCTTCTGAAAATGAACAACACCCAAAGACAGCCATTGACAACTCTTGAGACTGTTAAGTCCTTTAAACAAGAGCCCCGCTCTGATACCAAATGAAAGAGTCGGCTATCACCCAAGAGGGGGTGAATTGGGTGTCGATAAAAACTTTGGAACTTTGAAAATCTTTTAGCTTCTTCTAAATCAACGGTTAGATATTCAAATAAACATGTCTTGAAAATATAAGAGATAAGGGAAGAGAGTATGCAAGCCGTGATTTATACTTGGTTCAGCCCGATCTTTGACCTACATCCAGATCCCCAAGCTCCACTTGAGATTTTCAATCCACTATCTCCTTGTTTAACCGGGCACAAGAGAAAGTCTTTACAACCTCACAAGTTTGGTCGAGGCACTTGTGTAGCCTTTACAATCTCTCACCGAGATATCCTCTTACGCACCGTAAGAATACAATTACCGACTACGTAAACGAAGGATGATCCTCTCACTCTTGGACTCACTCCCCTTACAAGTTGTGATCGTACACCCACTCTCAAAGGTTCCACAACCTTGAGATTCGATCATTAAACGAAAAATCAAATAAGTGTTTGGACTCTCTCACAGAGTAGATGAATAATACTCACTGAAGCACATAATCGATCATCTCACTCTCTATTGTAAACTATATGAACATTGAGAACAGATTGTAGGAGTTAAGCGTATATTCATAATGACGGCATTTCGACAGTGCACGCTCGTGTCTCCGCTTTTTCATTTTGAATCCTTCTCCTTTTATAGTTGATGGAAAGCATTCGACCGTTGAGCAATTCTTCCCGTTCAAGATACGATCATTGAATGTCTGTTGGATGGAAGTAGCCGTTGAGTCTCGGTTCTGGCAACTACATTTAATGCTTTGTCAGTCGAAGTTGCTTTATCCAATTTTGCTGGTAATTTGTGATTATACAATCTGAAACTCATCAATACACTGGTTAAAAGCATTTGGTAATCTCAATAGATGATAATCAAAAGTAATAAGATAAAATCTATGATTTCGTAAATCGTCCAGAAGTGAGTTTCAAAACAGGGGCAACTTTGCTCGAGCATAAATCCAAGCTTGCTCGGGCAAGCTTCTTAAAACTTCGGTTATAAAGAGTTCTACTCGGCGATGCTCGGGCATGGATTTTTCATGCTTGCCAATGTTGCTCGAGCATGATGATATTCATGCTTGGGCAAACTCTTGAAAGCACTAGAGAAATGCCTTCCAGACGATGTTGCTCGAGCAAGACTTTCTCCTTGCTCGGGCAAGGTTCAGTCAGAGTTAAATTCAAGAAGACATCCAAAGGTTGCTCGGGCAAGCTTTTTCTCCTTGCTCGAGCATGTGCTCGAGCATGATATTTTCATGCTTGGGCAAGATATAGACAGAGGCGGAGAAGTGAAAGCATATCGTTGTTGCTTGAGCAAGGTAGAAAGCATGCTTTCGGAGATATGCAGATTTGCTGATGTTGCTCGAGCATGCTTTCATGTTTGCTCGGGCAAACTCAAGTCAGAGGCGAAAAATAGTGGTTGCTCGGGCAACCTTTTTCTATTGCTCGAGCATATGCTCGGGCAAGCTATTTCTTCTGCTCGAGTAAGACCATCTGATTTGGATTTTTGCTTCTGTCTCAATGTTGCTCGGGCATGATAAGAAGCTTGCTCGGGCAAGATCTTATTTTCAGATGTTTTCGGAGGTTGCTCGGGCAAGATGCTTATGCTTCATCTCAACTTTCCTCAGAACCCGTTATTGCTCGAGCAAGCTTATAACCGTGCTCGGGCAAGGTCATACATATGTTTTCCTTCTTTCTTCAATGAGATCCAATGTTGCTCGGGCAACATTCTGCTTTGCTCGAGCATGACTTTCCAAATTGTAAATCTTCACTCTAAACTCGTTGATGATTGGGTATCATGTTCTTTGAAGCTTTTGATCATATGTGAATAAGCATAATACTCTCCAGTACAAAGCTTCAACTTCCGTAGTATAGAGTCTTTCAAGAAGCAATCATATTGACAGCAATTTCGAGCGAGCATAACGTCTTCGGCAAAAATCCAAATTTAGTAAATCATCTCATCTCAGAAAGATCTTCAAATATTCCTTTCATTTCAATAAGAATCAACTCCAAACTAGTTGTATTTCGTCCATTAACATCGAGATGAGTGGAGGTTGATCTTATCCAGCGTTTTTGCGAATCCAGAACAAACTATCAACTTTAAAAACATCATAACTCCTTCAATTGATCTTCGTTTTCTTTGTTCTTGATGTTTTTGGAAATTTATTTGAGTCTAGTTTCCAATGGCACCGATTTCACCTCAATTGGATTTGTAGATTGTGAGATACACCCAAAACACCGAAGCTTGTTCCTGATTGTGACGGTGATATTTATGGCAACTTGTAAAATTCATAGATAATTCATATGACCTCATTTTGGCTTGGATTGTATATCAAAATGACGCATTGGGAGTCTAGTTTCATATGCCACTGGTTTCACATCAATCTGATTCCTGGTTTGGGAGATATCGTTGAAGTACCGAAGGTCGCCCGGAAAGCAGAGCTGAAGCAGTGGTAAGTGAAGGACGTTTTTGCTCGAGCATGCCTTTCCTTTTGCTCGAGCAAGGCACTGTTTGGGCGAGAATAAGAGCTGGAATACGTTGCTCGAGCATGGAATTAGTTGTGCTCGAGCAAGGCACTGTTTGGGCGAGAAACAAATGCTGAAATTGCATTAAAGCCCCCAAACAAACTAGTATTCATTCAGATGCTTGAACTTGCTTATTTTAACTCCGAATTGAGCCGTTCCAACTTCTATTTGAGCACAGAGACTTGAATATTGATATTCGCATGATAATTAACAGGTTCTTCTTTCTTCAAGCTCCATTCTTGATCATTCTTCATTGTATTAAACTTTGTATCTACATTAAATATAAGAATTAGTTAAAGTATAGGATAAATGTAGTATGTAAACTTTTTGCTCTGAATAATGACATCAATATAAGACATCATTAAAACTAATCATAACTAACATTAAACACATTTAAAGATAATTAACTCATCAGTTAATGCACATAAATACAATTAAATGGACGATTACATAGTCATTAAAACACTTAATGATGATTAAAGATGTTGGTTACAAACACTGAAGACACATAATGGTTATTAGAGTGACTCATTAATTAGACAAATATTTCTTATAAAGAGTGCCCAGTACTGCATTTAATTCGCACATAATGAGGGGAAAATTGCCAGATTTCAACTACATTTCCGACAGCCCGTTGTTGTGCAAGTTTATTCCTCCTCTTATAGCCCATTTACTAGCCCAATGGAGCAATCGAGAGAATAGGTTGAAAACGAGGAAAAACTGGAAGTGACGGGTGAAGAAAGAGAAAACTAAAAAAATGTGTATAGAAAAAAAAATATTTCAGAGAGGTCAAAAACTCAGCTCTGGTACCATATTAGAAAAACAAGAATATGAAGAAATTCGGATTGTATTTCCTCAATTCATAATGTGTGAGTACAAGCTATTTATAAATTAATTGATAACTACTATCTCTAACTAATTCCTGAAAATAGGAAACTACTTACAAAGTAAGTAAGACAAGAAAATAGGAAACTAATTACAATACCCATCACAATCCCATGCAATGTGGAACTCTTCCTTTACACACAAACACATATTATTTACAACAGATTAAATATGATATTTGGGGTTGCATGTGTTTGATTGGCTCTTGGCTGAAACTGAGGTAGAGGATTCAGGCTATATGGCTTTGATTTTAGGGGTTTTGATTCTGATTTCCAAATGCTAAATGAATCTTCAACATGACTAAAGCTTGTATTTAACTAGAAAAGTAATTTTTAATTGAAGTTTATGTGTTTTAACATAAGGTAAGATATTGTTTGAACTCTGAGGATATGTCTTAGAATCTGGAATAGTTTATAGGTGTTTTAAGCTATTAGACTATGTTTTTAAGACTTCAAAATGAGTCTTGGGAGAAGTTCTTAGAGCTGGATGTTTCCCGACTATAAGAGAAGGCTGTATAAATGTATGATTGAAGTTGCTGTTATATGATAAATTGTTGACAGCTTTAAGGTTTGTATGGTTGCAGCTTAAAAACTGATTATAGTTGCTGTTTTGGGGTCTCTAATGCAGCTTTAAGGTTTGTATGGTTGCAGCTTTAATGTTGACAGCTTTTTAAAGTATTAAAGTACGGTTAAGGATCCTAAAATAGCTTTCTGTCCAAAAGAGTTTTATTTAATGATTAATAGAAGAGTTAAGAATTTATGGGAAAACCATATTGTGTAGATCAGATGGTTAAGGAAATTAACGAGGATTGTTGGTATGTTGTTAAGGTATACATAATAACATGATTAAGTTGCTTTGTTTTTGGGAAGATAGCTACTATGAAAACTAAAGCCTCTAAATTAACAACAATATGTGACAAAGGTTATTTGACTAGGTATGATTTATTATTTTGATTTTGAGGACTGCATTTCTGGTTTATATTAACTTTCTAAGAATGGTTTCTAAAATATTTACAGATTTTAGTCGTTCTACATTCATCTATACTATGCTTAGGAAAACAACAATAATATTGAAGAATCTTATGAACCCTATAATCAAAGTTTCCCAGAGAAACAACAAATCAACCCTGCCTACTTGGAGTTTAATAATTAATCAGACCAAAAAACTCTTTTAATTATTTTATTTTTTTTTTACTCTTTTATCTTATATTTTTCCTGGTTAGTAAAATTTTATAACTCCACTTTTTCATTTAAAGCCCACTCCCTCTTCTATTCCCTTAAATTCATTTATCTATACCGAACACAATGCACGCGTGCAAATGGCATTTTATAGCGCAAAACCAATTTATTCCCTTTGGCTCTTAACTTAAGATATGTTTACCTAATAAGATTAAGGAAGTTAGTTAACATAAAATAGACTCCCTCCGGTCCTAATTATAGGACATATTTAACCGATTTTGGAGAGATTAAGGAGAGAAGTTAAATTAGTTAATTTTACTCATTTTCCTAAAATGCCCTTATATAAATTTAAAATGACATAGGTAAAAGTGAATTAACAACCCTTACCTCATTACCTCTCCGACTTAGAATTTTCCTTTCCACACGCTTTTTAATCGAAATAATGGTTTTGCTATACACACACACATACATACATATATCTACACACACATATATATAAATACACACACAAATATATATATATATATATATATATATATAGACACACACATATAAACACACACTCACATGTATATGTGTGTTTATACACACAGGGGCGGAGCCAGGAATTTTAACGACGGGGGGCGAAAATAAAAATATTGTATCATAAATAAAAGTATCTAAAATATGATACGGACTCCAATATACAAAAAATTGAAAGAAATCTATTACGAGAAGATCACTTCATTTGACTATTACCCTATATGTTTTCAAATGGTTAAACTCATCTATAATTGAATCTGTCTTTAAAACTCAAAACAATTTCTTTTTCGCTTTCTTTTATAAATAGCATGAATTAGGTCAAAAAAATTCATATGACACATTCAATTTCGTATAGAGATATAATTCACAAAATTTTATATCACACATTACATTTCTTATAGAGATATAATTCACAAAATTTCATATCACACATTCCATTCGCAAATTTCATATCATAAATGATAAAACACAAATTTTCTAACTAAACTCTAACTTTATTTTCCTCAAATCAACAACTCAAGTAAAAATATAAACCATGCAACTTTGACACTCAAGCCTCATTAAATCCATTAAAAGCAAAATGATCATCTAGAAACCTCAAAATTTCAAAATCTCTGACAAATCCCTGAAGTTTTCATAAAAAAATTCATCCAATTAAAAGATAAAAGACTAAAACGATAAACTCTATCTCTTACTTAAACCCCAATCTTTTGTGTGAGTGTGCGACTGTTGCACTGCTTCTTCTAATCTTCTGTGACTATGCCGCCTGTGCAAGGAGCGGAGGAACGAATTAAAAAACGGAAGGCTGGAAGGGTTTTTAACTTTTAGTGTGCCGATGTGTTTTAATGTACAAGAAGAAGCATATATTTTGATAGGCTCATTAATAGCAATCATAAAATGAGAAGAAGAAATGCAAGGGCATAATGATAATCAGTGGGCTCCACCCATTTCTTTCGAACTTGTGGTTTGGTGGTTTGAGATTCACGTTGGCCCATATGCTTATTTGATAACTATGCGCGGCTATGCCTCATTCACTCACCGCTTGGTTCTCATTTTTTTTAAGAAAAAAAAAATAGGGGGGGCGGGGGCCACCCCTAGCCCCCCTCCCTCCGCCTCTGTATACACACACATGTACAAACACAAATATACACATATGTATATACACACTCACAGATATATATGTGTCATGTGTGTGTATTTATATATGTGTGTGTCTATATATATCTGTGTGTGTATATATGTATGTATATTTGTATATAGACACACACAGACATACATATGTAATCACCAAAAACCAAACACACTTAACAGAATAAAATAGGGGTATTTCAGGAAGAAATTGACAAAAATTAGAATATTATCTTATAATTAGGACCAAAACTAACTCTCAAATGTTGTCTTATAATGAGGACCGGAGGGAGTATTTTCTAAAACACACTAATCATTTTCCTTAATTCCCTAATTATTTTTTCTCCTTTATTATTGTTGATAGGACATTAATAGGGGTAAATTAAAAAAAAAAACTCAAATATTAAAAATATCTTATATTTAGAACTAAGATCAATTCCCTAAATATGTCATATATTAAATACTATGGGAGTATAATATATCACAGTAATAGTACATCCATCAATTTGTGTGATGCCCAAAAATATAAAATAGATAAACAATTTTAATCCATGTTTTCATAATAGAAAAGACAAGAATTACACCATATGGTAATATATGTATAGGCTAATGGAGAGATTTTCTTTAATTATCCAATCCACTTTGTCTCTACTTTTTTTTTTCCTGATTGCACTTTAAAATGGCTTTCATGTGAGAATAGTTTAAGATAATTAATCTGCAGGTTTCTTATAGTTTCACGCAATTTTTAATGAAGTACCTTTAGTTTCTTCTTCTTATCGGGTCATTATAATTTTACCTGTTTTTAAACAGGTCCTTATAATTTTTTTTTCTTTTTATCAGATCCCTATTGTTTCACCTAATTTTTAATCAAGTCTTAGTAGGTTTTTTTTATTTTAATTTATTAATTAGATCAAAAATTAAATGAATAATGTTAAAATAAAATTTATGAATAATAAATTTAAATTAATAATTATTTAATTCAAAAAATAATTAATTAGTGATTCTTAGTTAATTAATTAAAATTCTAATCTATTTTTAGAAAAATTTCGTATTATAATTCAAATTTTAATTATTATAAAACTAAATAAAAATTCAAATGAAACATAAATAATATAAATATATGAATGGGTTTAATATTTGTCTTTGTTCTTCTGTAAATATTTTTTCTTACACTCACATAAAATTGAGTAGGCCCCACTAATATTTTCTAAAATTTCTGATAGGGCCTCTCACTTTTATGTGAGTGTGGCGAAAAAAAATATTTCAAAGAAAAGAAAAAAGATTAAATCCTATATGAATATATTTTAATTTAAAATTTATGAAGAATATTAATATTTGGATAATTATAAGAAATTTATCTAAAAATATAATAGAATTATAATTAATTATAGGGTAAAGATGCAAAAATACACATGTGTTTTTTACCGCCGAATCGTCCAACACCAAAAAATACTTTTCTATCTGCAAAAACACCCATGGACTCTCAAAATGGGTGTAAAAATAACATGACAGTTAAATCTAACTTAACACCATTACTTTTTATGGTGGGTCCCACACTATTTTCATGAAAATACCAAAATGCCCCTAATTCAAAAAAAAAAAAAAAAAAAAAAAAAAAACTTCTGCAGGGGTGGCTCTCAGCTGCTTTACTTCTCCTACACAACTAAGTCAATTCCAAAAAATCAATTTCATTGCAGTTGAATAAAGCTTCTCGTCCCCAAATTAAATTCGTAATAAAGGAAAATGACGAGACACTATACTTTCTAGATTTGATATCAATTTCTCTTGCTCATTCTTTTTGTGCTCGAGAATGGCGCCAACATCAGTGTAAATGGTGGAAACTGGAGACGAATTGAGGAATTCAACAGCTGCTAGGGACCCATTAACCGAATTTGGATTTAAATTCGAGGAAGTTGATTTGAAAGCCTCAATGACATTTTTTGATGCATGCTCTGAATGGAACAGAATCTGCTATTCACTAGAAATGAACATCTTCCCGAACAAAGCTGAGCGTATAGACCACCAAGAAACGAGATCAAATTTTACTCATGCCTTATTCCGCTGGATCAATGATATCTCAAACAATAACACAGAAAATGAAATAGTGGACTGTGAATAAAACTTCCCTTTCCCAGGATCGATATGTGCTCTGACTTCTAAGATCTATCCCTCCCAACCCCGATCTGAGATGCCGGCAGATAAAGACAAGAGACCAACGATGGCAACAAATCAAGCACGGTGAATGCTTGGCTTCTTCTTCCTCGCCTTCACTAATCGTTGGGAGAGAGAAGATCAATTTGCAGTGACTGAGATTTTTAGAGATTGACGATGGAAACTAAGATTCATATGAGAACGTTTGAGGGCTGCAATCTCGATCCTTTTTCCCAATCCTTTGATCTCTGAGACTGGTCATCTCCTGTAGCTCCATCGGCCCATCGTCCTCTGAAAGCCATGAAAAGAAGGGGGGCCATCAGAAATCAAATAACAAGAAAGGGAGGCTTCGTTTGATGTTCCTTTTCAATGCATCCTGTAGCTCCTCCTCCTTTTTTTTCTTTTTTTTTTATATAAAAAGGTTTTGGAGGGTTCGGCGTCGATCACCACCAAAACCAGCGGCTGCTGGGAAAGCTTAATGAAACTTACGAGATCGCTTCTACCAAAGGAGTCGGCGACGGCGGCGGGATCGAACACACATCCCTTTGAGACTTGAACAAATCTCTTACCATCTATGTCAACTCTGAACAAACCATTGGAAGCCATAGTGTTTCTTCTGTCTTCTCTGCTTCTGTCCATTCGGCCCTAAGAATAACCCTTCAGAAAAAAAAAAAATATAACTAGGGGCATTTTGGTATTTTTCATGGAAATAGTGTGTGACCCACCTAGAAAAGGGAAATCGTGAAGCCAATCGATCGGGCGGCATGTTTAAACCCTGGCCCGCGGGCTTCGAGCTAAAAAATATCTTGAAAATTTGAAATTGGCCTATGCAACGCCGGAACAATCGGGACGGCCTGTGCAGCCTAGGCCTCCCGCTCTACAGCCGGTTTAACTGTAACTTTTTTTAAAAAAAATAATAATTACTTAGACTTCACTTAATGAATGTGTTTATTTATAATTACTTAGATTTTTTTAATTTAAACTATAACTTTTTTTATGTTTATTATTATTCCGTATTAAAACACATAATTAGTTATTATAAATTTTAAAGAATGGATATTTTCATATTAAATAAACACATATTTTGGTATTATAATATTATATAAGTAATAAATTATAAATATATTTGGTGTAAAATAAGTATAATTATTTTTACTGTCGGTAAAATCATACATAAAACCTAAAGAATCTGCAGACACATACAAAATTACGAGAGGGAAAGGCGTTTTGTCGTGATACATAAAAGAATTCCTTTGTCTAATATTTTTTGAAAAAATAGGAAAAAAAAAACATATTCTTTGTGTTTATTTGTTTTTTATTATGAATTAATGAATGTGTTTATTTGTTAAATTATTTATATTGTTTAAATATTAATGTTGATAACATTTATTTGATAGATTAGAACTTTAATGATTGCAATTTACTAATTATATTTCTTTAAAAAAATTGAAGGAAAATAGTTAAAATTTGGAATAGTAATTTTCGCACCACGTAGGCCGACCACCGGCCCTAGTACTATCGAGTAGGGCTTTGAAAAAGATGTTTTTTACCCAGGCCTGTTAGCCCAAGCCCTATAGGGTCGGCCTGTCAGCTTGGACCGGCCACGATTCCCAACTCTAGACCCACCACATAAAGTGACGGTGTTAAGTTAGATTTAACGGTCATATTATTTTTGCACCCATTTTAAAAGTTCATAGATATTTTTACACCTCCGAAAAGCATTCGTGAGCGAAGATAAAACACATGTACATTGTTACAGCTTTACTGTAACATCCCATTTGAAAACGGCGGAATATTTTTTTTTTTAACGTTTCCAAATATTTCAAGCGGAAATGTCGAGTAAGCGTTGGAGCGAAAGAGTAAGCGATTCATAAAAACATCAACCACGGTGTAACATTGTAATGATTACATTAATCCTAGAGTTTGAAAGTGAATAAGCGAAAGCGGTAAAGATAGATAAGTCTCCGGCGCCGCGTCTCTAGCTGCTTGCCTCGATCTTCGATCCGTATTCCTCCGGATCCTGAAGCTATAAGGCGAGATTCAATTCACCGTGAATCTCGGTAATATGATTAATCTCAAACCCAAACAATACGATATCTGAGATAACGAGATATTCTAGACAATACAACGGTATATCACTACATAAGCATACGACGAGATGCATGATCATTATGCCGACAAAACATAAGCATTACGCGGTATGTAAAGCCCCACAATGTAAAACAACAATAACGACTTGCACTATTCACCATGATACCACTCGTGTTCTCGCCGCTAGAAAAACATACGGCGTTATCATGACTATAACCCGTGTAAAAGCGTACGTATATCGGTCTACGAACGTATCTATCACATATATATGCATTTAAGCGTACAAGATTAGTGTTACGACGCGTCCGTACCTTCGTTGACGACGTTAGGTACTTACGGCGGAAAACGTACTTTTTACGGAAAACGTGAAATGTTCGACAATGCACGTCGGGCGGCGTAACGGGCGGAAAATCGAGTTTCTAATGCCCTATAGGAGTAATACCACTTTCATTAGTGATTTGACATCATAACTGGCATTTTAGGTAAAAAAATTACCATTTTGCCCTTCTACCCCTAATTTGGCGGAATTTCGCCAGAACTTCGTTACTTTGACCGTATTCCATTTCAAAATTATCCCCACTATGTTTTTACCTCGTCAGGCATCTTTCAATGCAATGAGGCATAAAAACAAGCATAGGAACAAATTAAAACTTCCTAGATCAAAACAACGGTTCTCTATAACTACCGAAAGAACTACGGAAACTAAAAACTAAGGACGAGAAGAACTTACTCGGAGCTAAGGCGAGAATTTTTCCGAGCTTCTCTCTCTAGAACCTCTCTCTAGGATTTGAATTTGGTGTGAAGAATGAGAGCAAGAGGGCTTGCTATTTATAGGGAAAAATAGGGACAAGGTGGGAATTTCCAAAAAGTCTTGAGATCGGATTAAGTAGTTGGATCACATTTTTGAGAACAAAACACTCTTGGCCATCCATGGTCAAGATCGAAATCTAAGAGCCCTAAAGTCAATGGATGAGTTGTCATCCATGATGGCTCTTGCTTTATAACCTCCCGCCGATAAAATACCGATCGGTGTCAGGTTTCGCGATTTCGCGAAACTCAAAAATGCGGGCATGTAACTTTGAAGGTCTTTTCATCCTCTTTCATATTATCTATTTGGATCCTCTTTTTGATCATATCCGGGTATTCTCCGGTGCGTCGGAAGATATTCGGACAAACGCGTCCGATTCTGGAAATCGCTTAGATAGAACCAACTTCGGACAATAATTATTTGAATCGTAAAGCGTCCGGTGGTTGCCTAACTTAATCCCGTGTTTGAAAACACGCAATTGTTTCTATAGGTTCTCACTTTGCCTATCATCTCGGCTCTACTCTATCGATCAGCTTTCCTTCTTATTAGGAATTAGGGTTTTCGTTGCGGAATCGACGTCTGGTAAATTCTTTCTTCGGGTAAAAATTCACTTGTTCTTAATTTGATCGATCTGAAAAGACTTTTACCTGGTTTACTGTAGAATTTATTTCTAACTTTTCCCGATGCGCCTATAAGCCGACTCACCGCATTATATTATTATTTTATTCTAATTACCATTTTAATTATTTAAACAATTCTTTTTAATTAAAAATACTAAAATTTCGCCCCCTTTTTAAAAATTCAAATTTATTTATTTTTCTATAATTTTTTCCATTTTTAAAAATATAATATTTTTTACCAAAAATTCTCGTTTACCCCCTCGCCTTCGTTAGGGCTTAATCGGACCTAATTTCTTCGTTTAGTGATCTTTTTTAGGATCAGGTTTTCTTCATATATTTATCTTTACTAATTTACGATATTGTTATCTTACAAACTTCTATCTTGATATTGTCATTTTATATCCTATGTAAAATATTAAAAATGTTCTTACCCATCAAAAATATTTTATGGTTAAAATGCTTTTTAAATTTTTCTTCATGTTATTTCCTCCGAAATAATTTATTAAATTCTCATAATTAGGGATAACACTTCCATATTTTTTCTCATAATTTTTCATGATCTTTCGGTATTTATCATAATATGTTTAATTTGTTTTTATCACCATTATATCATTTTTAGTCATTCTGTTTCATCGATTTTCCTATAACTTTTTTGACAATTTACTCTATAATTATAACAATTTTCTATAACAGTTTTATCTCATGAATTTACTTTATTAAAATATTCATTAATTTTCCTTTATCTCGAAATTAGATTTCTAAAATCCGGGTTATTACATTTACCCTTAATTATATCAATCATTTTTTTTAATTCTATAATTATTAGTTTAAACTCTTTATTTGTAAATTATATTTTAATATTATTCATTTATTCAACTTTCAATTAAATTAACAGAATAAAATCTAAAAAACCTACAAAAACCTGATTAAAAATCTGGTGAAATGAAAATGAATTGCTAAAAATATCTACAAGAACTTGAAAAAAAAAAAAAAAATATATATATATATATATATATGAAACTAATTAAAAATGGATTAAAACTATTAGGGCCTGCAGATTTATTACATGGGATAACTTACATTGCAAATGATTGAAGGACTAACTCAGAAACCAACATATTTTTTCACACATAACTAATTTTCTTAATCTCCGTAAATTAATTAGGGAGAATATCACTTAGGTCTCAACCACATAAAATAATATATTGACAAGTCATATAATTTGTCAATGGTAGCTCTTTCAGTTGTCAATAGAGACTTCGATTGATATTTTCCCAATTAATTATCCAACTCCTAAACTGAAGGGAGTGTCAAAGAGAACATAACATTATTAACATGGGTATAGAAAGAAAAGTCTTCCCCCTTGCCTAACTACCAGCCAAAATAGTTGTCAAGCACCCAAAAAAAATGCAAATACATCAACCCCGGCAAGTTCAAATCATTCTCATAATTAAATCAAAAGGGAAAAGGCTTCACACACACATACATTAAGGTCAGAACGATTCTGACCGGTAGGGAAATTACTACTCTACAGTAGAAACATGCGAAGAAAAAGAAAAAATGTTTACAGACGATGATCAAGAACGGGGAGCTGCTATTTGCTGCTTCTTTATCCTGTTTCCCTGCTTAACCATACTGCATTTACAAGCATGAAAAGGAAATGTCAGAAGTATAACTGCAGTATATTATACTCCCTCCGATCCTTAATATAAGACATATTTAGACAGTTGATTTTGATCTTAAATATAAGATATAGTTTTCATATTTGTCAATTTTTTCCTACTTTACCTCTATTGATGCTCCCTCAACGATAATCAAGGAGGAAAGGGAATGAGGGAATTAAGAAAGATGACTAAAGTGTTTTAGAACATATATGTCATATTAACTAACTTCCTTAATCTAATCAAATTAGATAAATATGAATTACATTAAGGACCGGAGGAAGTAATTCATAATGCTGCAAAATTCAATGAACATGGAAGTGTACTTGAATTTTGAGTTGAAATAGGCTTTATATCAGAACTTCGTGAGTCTCCAACCATTTACAAAACTATACTTGAAGTAGTAATGCTCTTTATATTCAATTACCAGGTTCTCATGAAATGAAATGGATGATGAGAAGACATCATACACTCAACAGTGAATGAGGCCGCGTTTATGGCATGTTTGGTAGCACATTGCAATGAGAAAGGGAATGGGTATCACAGAAAACAAAATATTACTTTTGTATAACACCTATGACACTATTGCTGAATGAATTCTCTCTTTTTATCAATTTTTTGTTAGATAAAATTAATCTTTTTTGTCCTTTATAGTTTTGACCCAGTTGTAATTTAGTCCTTAAACAATAACTTGGTATAACTCAGTCTCTATTTTACCATTTAAAACTTTTGTCCCTACAATTCGGGATGTAAGATTATATATTTCATGGAACTAGGGGACTAGAGATTCGGGATGAAAGATTACATGCTTCATGGAACTAGGGGACTGGAGGTTCAAATGGTCAAAACCGAATTGCAGTGAGTTAAAGTCGTTGAGTTCCAAGTGAATTAAACCAACAAGCACTCCGTTGTACCAAGTCAAAGTTTAAGGACTGAATCAAAACAATAAAGACTCAGTTGTACCAACTACCAAGTCAAAGTTTAAGGACTATAGGGACTGAAAGATTAATTTACCCATTTTGTTTTTATGTTTTACGAAGGCATCTAAGAATCATTTCCATGCATAGCAACTCTATTTTTATCTTTCCATCCAGCAACCAAATCTACCCTTAAAAAGTCACGTAGTGACATGGCTACTTTGGGAAAGGCATAATACATATAAAGAGTACAATATTTAGAATAACCGACTAATAAGTAATAACTAGGATGTGATGCGATGCCATCAATGTAAGCCAGACAACAATAATAAAGGCTACTTGAAAATTAGTACCTAATATCATGTGGGGTAATAAATATCCACTGGGATCCTTGTTCCACAGCAAAGTCCACGAGAGTGTCTAAGCTGATCTTTCGACTGACAGCATCCTGAGGAGGAATGAAAAGAAATGTCACATTTTTCCAACAAAAACGAATTTCAATCACGAAGGCATAAACCATACCATAAAAACATCAAATTCATCCATTGCGCGGAAAGGGGATTCTGTCATATCATGAAGGGCTAGGGTAAAGCATAATGTTGAAAACGAACGCTCGCCGCCTATTATCCAAACAGAGTAGGAACAAGTAACATGAAATAGCTGCTAAATACTAGCTTTAATTGATAGAAAAAGGAACGATGAAATTCCTTGTAGGTACATAAATAATACAACATATAAAAGTACAAAGCAACATTCATTCAGACAACAATGTCATTGCTCTCCTCCCTTGCATATCAGGATCAATAAAAACTTATTTTATGGTAATCAAACACAATGCCTGATGCCCTTATAATGTGATGTCAATAGTGTAACAACTCCCAAACACAAACTAGCATCAATCAAATAATATATCTACTTGTATGTACAATTAGATAATTATATTATTATCTACTTATACATACAATTAGATAATTAAATTATTAACACATAAAAAGTATTAATATTAATATTCATTCTATAAGATTATCTTCTTTAAGTGGGACACAAAGCAAATGAGGGGGAAGGAATTAAATATTCATTCTATAAGATTATCTTCTTTAAGTGGGACACAAAGCAAATGAGGGGGAAGGAATTAAAATCTGCATTGTACAAGTAAGGTGCATCACTAATTACATTTCTGTTTGCTTCTGTAGCTTATGTAGGATCAGATGTAATTTGAGTCCGATGGTTCTTGCTTTCTTATTCATCGGTAATATATAGAATACAAAGGGAATATAATCTGTTGTAACAGATCCTATCTTCTAGGGAATTCAGAATTCAAACGATGGAATCTAATTCTAACTAACCTAGGATAACAAACTTGATCCTATAATATCTTATTACAATATTAATTACAAAATAATATAATTACCACACTCCCCTCAAGTTGGATCATAGATACAATGTCCAACTTGCATACAAAACCTTCAAATATGTCCTCGTGTAGACCTTTTGTGAGTATATCTGCAAGCTGTAATTTTGTAGGTATGTAGGTGAGACAAATAATTCCATCTTCAACCTTTTCCCTGATAAAGTGAAGATCAACATCAACATGCTTGGTTCTACTGTGTTGTACTAGATTCAATGCCATGCTTAAGGCTGCCTTATTATCACAGTAAAGCTTTAATGGAGATTCTATCTTGGTGTAGGTCTCATCAGCGACCCTTTTTATCCATATTCCTTCCTTGACTCCTTCAGATAGTGATCTCAATTATGATTCTGCACTACTTGTGGATACCACTCGTTGCTTGTGACTCTGCCACGTTACTAAATTTCCCCATACAAACGTGCAATAGCCTGAAGTAGACCTGCTGTTTTCTTGGTCTCCTGCCCAATCTGCATCTGTCTATATCTCAATAGTCCTCAGATTAGTTTTTCTGAAGAAGAGACCTCGGCCAGGAGTTCCTTTGAGGTATTTTAGGATTTTATATGCTGCATTCAAGTGTTTCTGCTTTGGCGAGTGCATATGTTGACTTGCAGAACTTACTGCAAAGGAACCAATCTTTGGTAGCGCCCTATGTCTGCTGGTTTTTCTTCCTCTTCTTGTTTCTTCTTTTCTGCCACCTCTAGTTCAGTTGTTGGCTGTTCTACTTTTTTCTTCTTCTTTTTGACACTAATGGGAGTCTTACTCGGCTTACACCCAAGCATGCCAGTTTCCTTTAGTAGATCAAGGACATACTTCCTTTGTGAAATGTGAATTCCTTCTTTTGACCTAGCCACTTCCATTCCTAGGAAGTATTTCAAGTTACCAAGGTCTATGACTTCAAACTCCTGGTTTAGCGCCTGTCTAATTCTGTTCATTTCTTGAGGATTGTTCCCTGTAAGTATTATGTCATCCACATATACTATCAGGATAGTAATCATACCTTCATGGTTTATAGTGAACATAGTGTGATCAGAGAGACTTTGGTTATATCCTTCAGCCTTTAGAACTTGTGAGAATCTGTCAAACCAAGCTCTAGGGGATTGCTTTGGTCCGTAAATGGACTTGTTTAGCTTGCATACCTGTTTGCCGTGACCATTCTCAAAACCAGGTGGAAGTGTCATATAAACTTCTTCTTTTAGGTCCCCATTTAGGAAGGCGTTTTTTATGTCTAACTGTTGTAAAGGCCAGTCG
Organism: Acacia melanoxylon; assembly: GCA_019022615.1. NCBI lineage: Eukaryota > Viridiplantae > Streptophyta > Magnoliopsida > Fabales > Fabaceae > Acacia > Acacia melanoxylon. Next base: position 7,179,326 of record JAFJYJ010000020.1, on the reverse strand, counting down.
AGATTGACAGCAACAGAAATTCGGATTCTGACTGTGTTTAGCTTTGCTACAGGGGCAAAAGTTTCATTGTAGTCCAAGCCATAAGTTTGTGTAAACCCCTTGGCAACTAGTCTGGCTTTGTACTTGTTCAAGGTACCATCAGCATTGTACTTGGGGGTAAATACCCACTTACACCCTACTGCCTTTTTACCTTGGGGTAAGTTAGTGACATTCCAAGTTTGATTTTTTTTAAGAGCATTCATCTCATCTAACACAGCATCTTTCCATTCAGGAATTTCAAGTGCCTCATGTACATTTGTGGGAATCTGAACCTGATCAAGGTTAGTGACAAAATGACAGTGTTTCTGTGAGAGGTTATCATATGACATGTAGTCTTGAATAGGATGTTGAGTACAAGAACGTGTCTTCTTTCTCAATGCAATGGGCATGTTTATGTCCTTGTTGGCGTCAGGAGTCTCTCTCGGTTGGGAGAGTGGCTGAGCCTCAGGCATAACGGACTCTACTACCTTTTTGTTCCTCCTAGAGTAAACCTTGTCATATTGTTTGGCATATTTGTCTCCCCCTGTTTGTGATGGCATTGTGAGTGAATCAGGTGTGGAGGATATGATCACAGGATAGGACAGTGGTATAGGTTCAGGTATAGTAGGCTGAGAGTCACTCCAACTCTCCCCCTGACTCGAAGGTTGTGGATAGAAAGGGATGACTTCAGCAAATGTGACATCTCGGCTGACAAAGATGCATTGGGATTTGGGGTCATAACAACGATAACCTTTTTGGCAATTGGAATAGCCAAGAAAGATGCAAGGAATGGACCTAGGGTCAAATTTGGAAGGAGGATGGTGAATGTGGACATATACGGTACATCCAAAGACACGGAGAGGAAGAGAGTGATCAAGGTGTGAAGTCACATGAGTCTCACAGAGTTTATCAAGAGGGGACATATGGGAAAGGACACAAGTAGGTAGTCTATTGATAAGGTGAGTGGCAGTAAGGATTGCATCTCCCCAGAAATACTTGGGAACATTGCAGGTGTACATAAGAGCACGGGCAATGTCAAGAAGATGGCAATTTTTACGTTCGGCAATGCCATTTTGCTGAGGTGTGTTAGGACAACTACTTTTATGAACGATTCCGTGAGACTTTAGAAAGTGGCTGAAGGTATGATTGAAATATTCAGTGCCATTGTCAGAGTGTAAGACTTGAATGGTAGAATTAAATTGTGTTTGAACATAGTGGAAGAATTCCACAAAGGTATTGAACACGTCAGATTTTTCTTTGAGGTACACCCAACACATGCGAGAGTGATCGTCTATGAAGGTGACGAAGTATTTCGAACATGTCCGGTTAGGTACTCTAGAGGGGCCCCATACATCACTATGGATGATGGAGAAGGGACGAGTAGAGTGATAGGCAGTGGGAGGGAAGGTAGTACGATGATGTTTTGCTAGTTCACACGTTTCACAATGGAAATTGACATCTTTATTGAATGAAAATTGAGGAAACAATTTTTGTAGATACTGAAAACTAGGATGACCCATCCTTCTATGCCATAACATCAAATTATTGTCTAAGGTAGGGGACACAGAGGTCTTTATTTGTGATGACAAGGCACTTGCAGAGGAATCATCAAGATAGTAAAGGCCGTCATGCTCCTTAGCTGTGCCAATCGTCTTCCCCGAGGAGAGATCCTGAAATATACAATGAGTGGCAAAAAAGTGAGCAGAACAATTTGCATGTTTTGTCAATTTGCTGATTGAAAGGAGATTATATGCCAAATGAGGAACATGAAGAACAAAATCAAGTTTTAAGTCTCTTGTAAGAGGTACGATACCAGTACCAGCAATTGAAGCACTAGAATTAGTGGCTGTGTGAATTCAAGTATTACCAGCCGAAGGAGAATAGGAAGTAAAGTTTCTTGATTCTGAGGTCATATGATCAAAGGCGCCGGTGTCTACTATCCATTTTGGCAGAGAGGATGATGATATAAGAGTAAGATGTTCATTACCTTGTTTGGCAATAGTGGCAACTGGTCCTTGAGAGGACTGTAAATTTTTCAGCAAGTTGAGAAGTTGACTCATCTGTTCTGTATTGAGGGACGGAGGCACGGATTCTGAAGGAGTATCTGCCTCAATGACTGTTTGATGAGCAGAAGGTGACCGTGATTTGCGAGGTGTCCAATCGATTGTTACCGTGGAGTTTCCGATTTGTCTTTGGTATGACCAATCTTCTTGCAATGATCACACGTTGGACGAGATTTGTTAGAACCAGAACCAGAAGAGGGAATGTGCTTACTGATTAAACTGGACGCTTCTTGTCCTGAAGAGATAGCCTTGAGAAGCATAGTTTGTCTTCGGGACTCTTCACGGCGAATCTCAGAATATACTTCTAGGAGAGGAGGAAGAGACGAATTACTCAATATCCTTGCTCGAGCATCGTCAAATTCTGAGTTTAAGCCAGCAAGAAAAATCAGAATCCGATCAATGTTGACATTCCGAAGGTGGTGAGTGGCATCAGTGGAAGAATCCCATTCCGTTTCAACCATTTGATCTTCTTCTTGCCAGAGAGCGACAAGTTCAAACCAGAATTCAGCAATGCACCTAGAGCCCTGAGAGGACTTCCAAATGCGACGACGAAGATTAAACAGTTGGGATAAATCCTTGGCATCAACATAAGAATCGCGAACAGCATCCCAAATATCCTTGGCAGTAGGAAGATACATGAAGCTTCGTTTAATCTGTGGAGTCATGGCATTGATAAGCCAAGAGCAGACAAGAGAATTATCAGTATCCCATTGAACCCAGGCTGGTGAGGTTTGATCCGACGGTGGCTTGATTTCTCCAATTAAAAATTTTTGTTTGCCACGTCCACCGATAGCCAGCAAAACAGCCCGTGCCCAGTCATGATAATTGTGAAGATTCAGTTTTTCCGACACTAATTGGTTATCGGAAGAGTGAACAAGAGTTGAATTTTCACTAGTCTTGGGGAGAGGTGTTGTATCATTTGATGTTGCCATTGATGTGGAGTATGCAAGTCAATCCAATGAAGGCGCAGTGCAAGAAAAATTTGGATTAACCTGATGACAAGAACAAACAACCCAAAAAGGAGGCACAGTAATAGCCCAAACTCAATGAACAGTAGTAAACAGCCCAAAATAAAAGGTAAAGGAGCCTGAATTTAAAGGAGGCAGAAGAGACAAAAAACAAGCTGATGACGAATCTGATATTCAGATATGCCAAACACTGAGACCCGATAGTTCAACTCTGATCTCGCGACACCCACTGAGATCGGGATCCTGAGATTACGAGACCGACGCCGGGATTGACGGAGATGGTGTCGGATGAGGCTTGGAACCGCAGCGGAAGGGCGTTCTAGACTCTCGAGGTCCAGAGAGATGAACGACGTTGGGCGACTGAAGGATGTCTGAGGATGAGCGTCGGACGAATTCAAAGTTGCGCAGCGGAGGAACGCCGAACGAACGCTGAAGTTCCAGCGGAGGAGCGTCGGACAAACTCTGACAGAGGACAAGTACTGGGCGAAAGCAACGGACGCTACTGGACCAGAAGACGCCGAGACTGAGACTGACAATGCCACGTCTTGATGAGTGAAACCAGTCGAAACCGAGACTGGGTAGGAGCGACGGGCGGATGAGGCTGAGGCGCACCGTCGGGTGAGGTGGAGAGGAGAACGTTGGATGGTAACGTTCGGAGTGACGGCGGATGAGACCGAGAAGCACCGTCGGACGAGGCTGGAGAAGAACGTTACAATGGGTAACGTTCAGGATCGAACTCGAGGCGGAAGACACTACAAAGATTGCTCTGATACCATGTAGCTTATGTAGGATCAGATGTAATTTGAGTCCGATGGTTCTTGCTTTCTTATTCATCGGTAATATATAGAATACAAAGGGAATATAATCTGTTGTAACAGATCCTATCTTCTAGGGAATTCAGAATTCAAACGATGGAATCTAATTCTAACTAACCTAGGATAACAAACTTGATCCTATAATATCTTATTACAATATTAATTACAAAATAATATAATTACCACAGCTTCATTAGCACTTCACTCAATCAAAAGCCTAAATGAATTTCGCGTGGCTTATATGTGGAAAACATTGGTAAAGAATTTCAGATATAACGTCTTTACTTTGACAATTGGTAACCTATCCAAGTTACCAATATAATCAATAGAAGCATGAAATATGCACGAATTTAAGGTGAAAGAACATAGACAAACACATGACAGGAATCATGCATAAATATTATATATATTGGATCATCCTATTTAGTAACACATAAAAACTAAATGCATGAAAAATAACCTAATTCATTATAACTCCATTGTAGTTTAGGTTCACAAAAAAAGATTAGATCATTCATTGATAATCCACACACATCATTCATATAACAACATTGGAGCTGCTACAAAGAGCTCTAGTGAAGGTTTATTAACCAGATCATAATATAAATAGATGCTAGAAATTAACCTGAAAGGCCTCGAGTGTCACGAACAGCATATCCTGATGCATCTTGAGGCATTTGCACCTATAATAGAAGATAAAAGAGAACAAACATGTGTAACAACTATGTGCCAAAATGAAGAGACTTATCATTAGCAATTTGTTTTGCTACCTAGGAAGGGTAAAGGAGGACAACTCAATTTAAGTCACACCTATTATTATTATATAAAGATTCTTGTTTTAAAACCAGTTTATGTCCCTTTCTTTTTACATTTTAGTGTTTCCCTACAAGCAATGGCAGCAAAAGAAACATAGTACAGCATAACAAAAATAGCTTACCTTGATTGAAAGGGTTTTTTCTTCATAATTGACTGTGATAAGTCCACTGAATCCTTTTCTTCCCAAATGGGCATTAAATCTATTCAAGATAATAATTTGATCTTTGTAAAAAATGCAATGGCAAAAAATAACAGAGGAAGAGATACTCCATGCTGAGAAAAATCATACTTCCAAGACAACAAACGCCTCAAATAAGTTGCATTTCTGCGGAACTTGTTCCTCCGTAATTCTAAGGCTCTCTGACAAGCCTGTAATGAAAGTGTAGAAAAAGAATTTGATAAAAGTTTATTAGCCATATACTAAAACAAGGAAATGATTAAATAAATTGCATGAGAAACAATTCAACAATAAATACATCATGAAGAGATGAGCAATTGTTCAACATGAGTGGAAAAAGAGTTGGAACAAATTGTAAAAGCATACCACAAAGTGTAAAACACATTAAATGAACTACAGGGATCACATTAAAAAAACAGGTTCATGTTAAGAATAAAGGAAAAACACATACATCTAACTTTGTTCGATAGGCTTTGTAAGCTTGCTGCTTTCTCATAATCTTGCGTTCTTTTTTCTCACACAGCATCCTAAGATCATCTAGTGATTCTGTGTATCTACAAAGGGGGGGATATCAAACATAAATGGTTACAAGATCTTGCGAAGTTATTGCAACAAAATGAAAATTAAATTCAAATCAAAATGCAAAACCTTTGACTCTCACGCTTGAGTCTCTGAGATAGTCTTTCTATCTGTGCGCTGAGTTGCTCTGGGGTACTTCCATTGCAATCTCCTAAAGACTGAAGTTCATCCTCACAACAAATTATAGAAGCCTTTCTGCTGTATTCCTATAATACTCAAAAAAAAAAAAAGTAGAAATCAGTTATATTTTGGGAAAAAGCCTTTCCCCCTTGATTTATGCCTAGAAGGTCGATAATGCATAGTAAGAAGCTAGATGATAGTTTAATTTTGCCTTTATTTATGTCTTAGATGTTGATAATGCAAAGTGAGCAGCCAAATGATACTCTTTCAATTTATGTCTATAAGGTTGATAATGCTAAGTGAGAAACCTGATGATACTCTTTTAATTTTACCAATTTAGCAATATAGTTGCCATGCTCTTTAGTAGCCACATGTTTATCTGGGTGGTCCCTTATGGAGGAAATCCAAAGACCATCTTTTTGGTTTCTTGTAATTCAGAAAATTTCTAGAGTTAAGATGATTAGAAGGGTGTATAAATCTTTTTCATACATTAGCAGGGGTCACTGAACTTAGATAGCATCACAAGACTTTTTTGGTCAATTGTTGGAGAAATGATAAGGGATCAACTTCTAATCTTCTTTTCTTAATGCCCCTATTCAAGCCCATAAGAAGATTTGATTTATACCTCTAACAAAGTAAATGCTTCAATTCTCAGATGCATTTAGCTTTGAAGGTAAATTTAATTTCCTAATTAATCTCACCAATGCAAGTCAAAACGCACCTCTCGTTGCTGCTTGAGCTCCAGATAGCGTGCCTCTGCCTCCTTGATATCTGGGAGTACCTTGCGTTGCATTATCCCATCATAATGAGCTTTCTCCTACAAAATTAAAAGATGAGTAAAAACGTGTAATTTTAAGGGAAATAATTATCAGAGCAGAAAAGATTGGTAGACATTTGAGCATTGTAAAGGACAAGTAGGACATAATGGAAGGAAACCTCTTCTGCTAAACGTATGTCCCGTTCAATTTGCATTAGTTCATTTTCTGCTTTCTCAAGGGCACTAATCTCCTCTTGTGTTGATGCTATATAATTATCATAACCAACATACCATGCAATAAAACAGGTGCAAATATCAATCCCTCTACATAAAGGAAGATGTAAAAAATCATGCTCAATATACAAGAAGAAACTAGCAGTATCAGACCACATAGTTCTTCAAATGATATTTTAAGATGATCTGTCTTTGCTGCTGCTTCATTCATCCTGTTCTGACATTCTTTCAACAAGTCGGTCTTCCTTTCTATTTCGTGTTGGGCTTCCTAATATTCAATAAATAAAACAAAATATTATTTTATTAAAAAACACAAATTTGCATTACACATTTAGGACACATGCGTCAGAATTAAGAAGAAAAATTAGCTCAGAAAAGCATTATAATCCCTTTCCTTGTAAGCTAGGGAATCCTTCCCTAAAGAACCCGTGAATATAGATTATAGATCCATAAAACTAGGAAAACGTGCATCCAATAAAAGGAAAAATTAAATGTTATTAAAACTGATAGAATAACAACAGGACACAAGTGAATTTAACAAGTATAAGAGATCAACATCTGACAAATAACAGTAGAATATACAGTATTTATGCAAGAAAGGCATTACTTAGAGCTATTAGTCAATAAATAGAAGTCATTCGCATATAAAATTTATATGAACAAATATATAAATCAAAGAATGTTCACATTAAAATTTTGAATTAATGTTCAAGGGATAGGAACAACTTTTAACAAGATGTTAAGGACAAGTAAAATCTGTTGGCAAGAAGTGTGGGATAGTGAACAAACAGAAATTTCTTGTTGAGTCTCATCCACAGATGATGCAGGTGATGAACGATTTGCCATCGCATACTGGTTCCTCTCATCTTCGAGTGCTAATTTCTTAGAAGACAAATCCTTCTCTGAATTTAAACATACCCTCTACAGGAAACATAGAATCAGATAGACCAGAAGAGCAAAGTGGGTGATCAGATATATTGATAACAAAAATAGATGCTAGGAAAAAATTAAAGACTTAAAGCTCTACTGATAAGTGGTTTGATTGAGTTAGTGCAAATCATTAGTGAATATAACACCAGAAGCAAGATCAATAATGTTTGTAGAATGGTAACAGCTTAACTGTTAAATAAACAGCTTGATTTGTAAAAAGAACAAAAAGTTTGACCTGAAATTGGAATACATCATATGTAGATCGTTGTATGGAGAAAGCAAGTAAAACCCTACTTTTGGCATCATCTTACCTTCACATGTCTTAGCCTCCCATTAAGATCCTCAAGCTTTTCTTCAGCCTCCCTTTTACTTCTCTTTAAACGATTAGCTGCTTCTTGTTCGTGGGAAGCATCAGCTTCAAGAACATTAATTTGATTATCAAAAGAACTACATAGTCGGCTAGTTCTCTGCCTCTTATTTGGGGGAAGAACTGTCTGCACTGAGCCCCGAGAAAACCTAGAAGAAATTCAACAACAAATTATTCCGATTTATTGGTTTGATACAAGATAGGTGCACACATTATGAATATTTAAATGTTGAAGTTACATTACTTATGTCGAAACATGTTACTGGTACCAAACATGTTCATGATAGAGGCGCACACAAATGCACTAATACTATGCCATTCAACACCACACTACAAAGTCATAAATTATTAAGTGGAGAACCAAATAGCTTTATTATCATCTCTGACAAGCACAAAAGCAGTAGAGGAGAAGGTGACGTCAGAATCCCTTTCATTGGTAGATTATTAGAAATCAAAAGGGCATTTTTACAGCTTTAAGTTCTACCAGCCATATATCATAAAGTTATATTTCACCCAATCTCCATATAATTCTTTACATATTCCTATTTCTGGTCAAAGTCAATCACTAAGACACGGCGACACGCGCACCTGAAAGGGGGGTAAAAAGGCAACAATTTGAATTAGCTTACATTTTATATCCATCTGAGGTGAAGACCTCCTTCAGATTTGAAATCCTTTCATCAAATGCAACCATTTTACCGGTATCATAATCCCTAACAAGAATTTGTCTCTCAATGCTCCCCTACATTCAGTAAAACATGTTAGAAATAGTGAAACAGACCATTCTGAAAAACTATTTTTCCTATCTTTTACATGTCAAAGGAAAATGCAACATTGACAACTTCTTGCAACTTTCAAAATTTCAGCAAACGATGCCTCTTTTTATGTAAAAAAATGTTCCTTTATTCCCTTAAAATATGTCATGTCAATCTGTCATAAGAATTTCCATTTTTTCTTGCAGGCAATATGTGACTCCAAAACACAATTGCTTGCACTCAAATCAAAAAGAAAAAAAAAAGAAAAGATTTAGCTTTGTTTAAAGTAATTTTGCAAGCAGATAGAGGGATAAAACCACAATTGGAATTTGCCTCGTTTTCAAGGAATCCTTATTTGCTTATGTTCTGTCAGACCTTAGAATATCTTTTTCTTTAAATTTTCCATGATAATGATTTGTCGCTGATAAATAATGAACACAAATAATTTTGAACCCTATATATTGATGAAAACAAATAATAGAGTGGGAAAAAACAATTATTTTATAAACTACTACAACAAGAACAACAGCCTTATTCAACTAGGTAGGGTCGGCGACAAAGATCGCACTACGCCATTGTACTCTATCAAAAACCAAATCTTTGGATAGATTAATCAAAAGATCCGCTCTATAACCTCATTGATTGTTTGCTTCGGTCTTCCTCGACCTCTTTTCAAAGGACTCAATACACCAACAATTATTTTATATATAACAAGGAAAAGTGTTAGTGTCAAATCAACAACAACAAAGCCTTATCCCACTAAGTGGGTTTAAATTTTCCAAAGATTGGGTTTTTGATAGAGCGCAATAGCATCGTGCGATCCATGTAGCCAACCCCAATGCCAAATCAAATTTTAGATATTTGAATTCAAAGTATATATTCAATATTCCAACCTATACAAATCCATAACCATTCTAAAATATCACCAAGCATTTTGCTTTCACCAATACAATTGTTAAGAAGATCTTTGTTCATTATTTATCAAAAAAAAATTGTAATTCTATATCACAATTTGCGTGTGAAATTAGTGGGAAAATAAACTTCAAGATCAATAAAAAAAGGGATTTCAAGGAAGATTCTCTCTTACAATTTGCTTGCAAAAAAAATTTCCGGAAGATTAGCTTTTTTCCATGTATAGTTAATACTTTAGCTACAAAAAGACATGAGCTTGCTGATGACTTTTGCATCTTCAATCATAACCCACCCTTTTGTATAAAGGTAGGCAATGGTGAAAGCTAGTTCTCTACTCTTGTTGTATTTTCTGGTTGTATTTCCCATAAAAAATTAGGTTTTTTATGGGGGGACTGATACGAGATCAACAAGACAGATTTTGGGGGATCACACAGAATCATTTAATGAATAGATAAAAGTTGGAGAAAATTAGATAATACTAGATATGTTTGCCAAAAAGACCGATAATGACTACAAAATAATGAAAATGAAGCTGATTGAGGGAAAATCAATAGTAAAGAATATGATAAAGATTCAAAAAGATAGATGACCTAAATAATAATTTAAGTATTACCAGATCCACTAAGACATTAATCACAGTGTCATTTGCTGAATATAAAACAGAAAGAATTGAAGGATGTGTTGTCTGGGGAAGCATGTGTGCTGGTAAAGACAATCTACACCAGAAAGTAGAGATCAAATAATCAAGGAAAATTCTAGATAAAAAATAATAGTAATTAACAAAACCAGACCAACATTAAAAAAATAAAAACTGGAAGGATAAACTATAGGTAGGAGGAAACAGAGATAGAGACAGATGTTAACAACTTACCTTGGTCTTGAAAAATCATAAATGAAAATTTGGAGGTGACCGTAGTTTACTTCCTTCGCACATTCTCTCAAAAGAAGAGAATCCTTGTGATCAGTCACTATAAAAGCATTCAGCATCTTCCCAATTGCATGCTCAATAGCAACACCCCACCTATCGCCATTAACCAGGTTCTGTCAAAAAATATTATCAAATTAATACAGATAACAACCTGAAATGATAATATGAGGAATTACCTATACCTCCATATATTACTAGCATAAGATGATGTAAAAAATCATAGCTGTATCAATAAATTCCTTTTCATGCTTATTAAACAAGTCAACAATTATAACTTCATTTAAATTCAACCAATCAAACAAACGCACAAGTGAAAAAACACAGTACAATATAAATATCATGGTATGTACCAAATGGGCGCCAATTGGACCAATGGGTGGCCTCTTAAACCTCCGATAGCTTCTCTCAATAATACGCAGTAGGTTCATCACTCTATCTCCTCCAAAAGCTGTAACCTGTTCACAACAACATTGCCATAGCCATGAAAGGGCTCATTCAACATTACAATAAAAAAAAATGAAGCTCGTATATGCATTTAATTCTTTTTAATCTACTGCCAAATAAAAAATTGCATAAATATTAATTAGAATATGCATTTTGCTCTCAAGAAGTACTTCATTTGAATAACATCCATAACTGCAACATTGCTTGTACCTTATTGGTTTGGTGTTGTTTAAGCTCACGGATAGAAGAGTTGATTTCACGATACCTTCTATCATGTCTTTCAATCTAATGGAAAATACATAATACATATTAGCAACCTTATATAAGTATTTAAATAGAGATGAGATTTAGAATGGAAACAGTTAGCCCAAAAGTCAATGGACATTTTAAGTATCTAGTAAACTTGGAAGGAGCAATTTCTCAAGGGAGAAAATAGAATATTTGTAGCTTATAGAGAGAATCAAGACAAAAGGAACAAGTGTTCTGTTCAATGATTTTTTTCCCTGGGTGAGATTCTATTCAACACATCGTTGATGATTACATGGGAAAAGAGAAATTAGGCCACAAACCAGCCCATTACCTTTTACACAAACATTGACATAAGGGCCCGAAAAGGAAAAGAAAATTCACATAATAAAGACAAATATAGGAGAGGACACTCTGTGTCAACCCAGACTACGGGAAGTAGCCATTGATGACCATTTAAGGATGCCAATCACATCATCAAACATCATTAGCCATTGATGTGGTCAAGACCAGCAAAGGCGAAACCCCTAATTGTTGCAGTGGCTGTGCAGCTAGGGTTATAGAGAACGATAATGATCAACAATAATTGTAGAAGGAAAGAAGTCATTCAGGGGAAAATAGGATAAATCAACCTTATAAAATAAAACAACAAAGAGAAATAAAGCAAGGCAGAAAAGGCACAAATATGAGGTTTTCTTTTTCTTCTTCATGTGTTAAACAAAATGCCCTGAAACAAACATGGGACAGTGTGCAGAACACCAAACTTGTGAGAAGATTATCCATGTGATAGACTTTAAAAATGATAAACAAGAAATTTCCAACCTTTGCTGGAAAAACCCATGTTTTACCAAACTCTCGACCACTTCTATTTGAAATCTATTATCATCTTCACTAAACAAAATTAAAGCATGCAGCCACTTCTAAATTCAACACATCACAAACAGAGAACGAGGAACAAAAAAGTTAGGGAGGCCAAAGAAAAAAAGAAGTGATTACAATTATTCACAATTATTAAAAGTATCGTCTTAAATATTTATAGGATATATAAAACTCACTGAAATATAAAAAATTAACATACTTTATAATTGTCTTGATATAAAAAATATGTACTGGGGATCTTAAAATATTATTAAGCATCAGAATCATCAAAATCATGGGTTGTTAATTAATAGAATTCGTCTATAATTTTTATAATAAATTTTTTCAATCTCTTAATGTAGGCAACAAAATTTGCACCAACAAAAAATTATTTTATTTATTATAAATATGAAATTTCTCAATAGGTAGAAAGTATCATGAAAGAAACAAAAAAGAATAGATTTTATAAGAGTGAGAAAAATAATAGAGAGAACGCTATTAATATTGAAGTATGTTTCTAAATGTACATATTTATTTCAGACCAAAAAACAGGCCTTTAAAATATTAATGGGAACAGATAAAAATTTTAGGACAAATTTTCAATTTTGTCATATATATTATCTATAAATAATATTAAATGTCCTTGTTAGGGGGAGAAGATTATAATTGTTGCAAAATAATTTTTAAAAAACGCATGTTTTGTAAGGATTTTCCCCCAACTAATCACTGTGTGCTTTTGCTGCTGCTGTGCAAACAAGGAAGCAAAGGCAAAAAAAAAAAAAAAAAAAAAAAAAAAAACTTCCTTATGGTTTTTCCTTCTTTCTTTTTTTTTTTTTTTTTTTTTTTTTTTTGGGGGGGGGTTGACTATTGCTTATATGCTGTATTTTTTGGGGGCCGAAGTGGCCCCTTTATGGATAAATGTAGGTGCATCCCGGATCACAGGTATAACACAAGACAAAACTCTAATAGTTTTATGAAACCACATGATCAGAAATATATGAAGGCTTATTATAGGAGAAAATAAATTTATTTTTGTTGTGTTTTAAATTTCCTTCTTGTAAAGGAAAACTGAATCAGCCTTGTTTATTTTTTATATATATATTTGCAACTTGTTAAGTTTCCTTTGTGGGAAGGAAAACTTTCTGTATAAATATCCTAGTTGATACACTTGTAAGCAGACTTTGAAGAATGAATATTTTGTGGCCTTACTCAGAATCTGTGATATCTTTCCCTCCTCCGTTCTGTCTCCCTCTCACTTCCCCCTCAACTTTCCGTCCATTCTCTCCCTCCTCCCTCTCTGTTTTATAACCTTTCCCCTAAACCTCCCCTCTATGCATCTGTGCATGCGTGTGTGTGCGTGTGCGTGTGCGTGTGCTGAATAACTACAACATGTCAATAGAATAAATCCAATTAGGTACCAAAGTCCAAATGAAAGTGTGGGAATATTGTGTATTTATTGTAAATATTCTCTATTTATTAGTAGTTATTAGCTAATTAGTATTTATTAGCTTTCATTAATCTTTACTATTATGTCCCTCTTTTGTATATAAATAGGCGATTGTATCACAACATTTTATGCAATGAAGATATATTTTCTCTCACAAATTGCCCACATGGTATCAGAGCTTTGAGGAAAATAATCAAAGTTTTTTTGTTTCCGGCGCTGGTAGCTTGGAGACCCATCTTGCCGGAGCGCCGTTAACATTGCTAGTGGCTTGGAGGACAGTTCTTCATCAACGACCCCTCTCCTCTTCAACGTTGTCATCATCGTCGAGCTTGTCATAGTCGTTGGTGGTAGTTCCTCGCCTCACAAATCGTCGAAGCCTGTTATCATCTATATTGGGTGGAACTAGTGTGGGCAAGTCCATAACATTGCCTTGTTTGGATGGACTGATAACTGGTTGCTTGCTTACCAAGACAAACTCCCCCAGTTCTATTATTCTTCTACCTTTACCATATTCCATATTAACCAACTTGTCCTCCACCTCGGTAAGTGCTTCATTTTCATTCATTCATCAATAGCATCCATAAGGTCTACCCGATGGAATTTGTCCACGAGCAAGACACTACAACAAGAGTCAAAATCGGTTCCATCGAGGTCTCTCATTTCAAAGTGGTCTAATCGGTATTACTGTAGAATCATAGTCGAAGCTCTCCTCATCCAATCTCAGCTCGTGATCGTCGGCAGGTTTTCCCTCGGTTCCTGATGATAGATCGCCTCTCAGCATCCTCTATACTCTCGGCACTTCGGGAATCCTCAACACTATTACTCAGGTTCGATCACACTGTCGAGCATTCACCCCTTCTCCCTATGATCGCTGTCGCCTAGTCGTTTTGTCACAGTCGGCCCTCTTCTCACAGTGCTCTCATCTGTCGGCATCAACCTAGGCTCACTCCTCTCTTCCGTTGTCCTCCTCGTCTTGATATCCCAGCACAATAAACTATCATTTTTTTTACAATTTGTGTGTCTTCATCCTTTGCACTCTCAGTTCGCTGGCATTTTCTCACTTGTGGACCAATCTGTCATTTTGACAATTCTTAAGACTAACCTGTCATTTCTTAAAGTTGGAGTACTAAACTGTCATTTTGAAATTTGAACCTCAAATTGCCATTTTTCAGTTTTGAACTATAGCTAAAGCAGTTGTGGGATACATGTCAAAAATTCTAGCTTCGATGTTACTAGCTAAAAAGGGTAACTTTCTTCAAGCCCTCAAAACCTCACAGGATAAACAAGTATGGATAATTGATTCTAGAGCATCAAATCACATAACTGATTGCCATCAACTGTTCACCACTTATGTCCCATGTGCCGGTAGCCAAAAGGTTAAAATTGCTAATGGTTCTCTTGCTCCTATCACTCGGAAAGGAAGTAGTCAGATTTCTAAGTTTATCACTCTTTATCTGTTCTCCATGTACCAAAATTAGCGTGCAATCTATTATCTATCAGCCAATTGACAAAACAAGCTAATTGTTGTGCTAAATTTCTATCATCTCGTTGTGCTTTTCAGGATCTATCATGGGGATGATGATTGGTCGTACTAAAGAGTGCAAGGGGCTCTACGTTCTTGATGACGTTGAAGTGAATCACCAACATCCAATTAAGGTATGCAATTCTGTATCAACCTCTAAAACTAATGACGTCATGTTATGGCATAAAAGAATGGGTCATCCCAATTTTCATTACCTACCACATATATTCTCATCTCTCTGCCCAAATATTAACATTAATATGAGATGTGATATATACGAATTAGCCAAACACCACCACTCACCATACCCTAGAGTTCCATATACACCATCCAAGCCTTTCACTACCGTCCATAGTGATCTATGGGGACCTTCTCGCATCCCGAACCGTACCAAAACAAAATGGTTCCTCTTTTCCATAGATGACCACACTCACCTTTGTTGGGTCTATCTCTTAAAAGACAAGTCTGAAGCTCCCTCAGCATTCATGAAATTCTTCACTATAGTTATAAATCAATTTGATACGAACATCAAAGTATTGCATAGTGACAAAGGCACAGAGTACTTCAACCAAACCTTAAGTGTCTTCCTCTAAACACATGGTATTATCCACAAAAGCTCATGTCCTAATACTCCCCAACAGAATGGGATTGCTGAGCGTAAAAATCGACATATCCTAGATGTCGCTCGAGCACTAATGCTAACTTGCAATGTGCCAAAGTTCTATTGGGGGGATACCATCCGACACACCACCTATCTCATTAACCGAATGCCAAATCGAATCATATCCTTTGAAACCCCTCTCCAAGATTCAAGAGTACCTTTCCCACAACCTACCTTGAATCCAACCTTCCCTTTCATGTGTTCGGCTACTCCGTGTACGTCAATATACACTCTACTTGCAAGTTTGACCCTCGTGCTGTGAAATGTATATTTCTTAGAATCTCTTCCACTCAAAAGGGATACATATGCTTTGATCCTATTTTCAAACACAACTTTGTCAGCCTTGATGCCACCTTTCATGAA
Organism: Acacia melanoxylon; assembly: GCA_019022615.1. NCBI lineage: Eukaryota > Viridiplantae > Streptophyta > Magnoliopsida > Fabales > Fabaceae > Acacia > Acacia melanoxylon. The sequence continues at coordinate 7,163,345 of JAFJYJ010000020.1, read as the reverse complement.
GAGGTTCCTATCTATCCAAGTCTTCAATTCAAGGGGAGAATATGGGTGATGTACCTCAAACTTGAGAACCAGAACCCAACAGAGAGTATATAGGACACCATCCGAGCCATTACCACCACCTTCACCATCTCCTATGCAAACCTTAGCACAAAATGGACAAGTCGGGGGAGATACAGAAAAGCAGAAAAACAAGTATAAGGATGGGTTAGTGTACTCATGAAAACAAAAATCTAAGGGAGGAGAACACCTTGCATCTAAAACACCAAAGGAGTCAGAACTGGTGGTAATTCTTCTTGTATCAGAACTCAGAAGAGGTTGAAACGATAGTATCTAAAGAGGTTAGTGAACAATCTAACCTTGATTTTCCAACCCCAAAAACAATATATCGGGTAGCGGTAAAACATATCTTAAGTTCATATAAATACTTGTAATAAATTATACCACATATATAAATGCAATATAAGATAAGAAATCACCCAAAATATTACACATTCAAAATAAGGATTCAAGAAACATAAAGGAAGCCACGTACTAGTTCATTGAATGTAACTAAATTAATAACATTGTAGTAAAAAAAAAACAAGAGGGTTCCACAACTGAACATATGGTATAGACTATCGAAAAGACTGCAACAGCAACTGCTGGCTCTGCTGACCTTACTGCTGCAGCAAATTCAGGAACAGGGGCGACCGAAAAGACTGCAACAGCAACAGCAAATGCGGATTCAGGAACAGAACCAGATTCGGCAAAGAGGGAAGAGGGATGCGACGCGAACAGGGAAGAGGGAAGACGGACGCGAACAGGGAAGAGGAGAGGGACGCGAACAGGGAAGAGGGTTGATCAGAATCTGTATATCAGAAATAGAGAAGAGGTTTTAAATTTTGAGGGAAATCGAGCAAAAAAGAACTAAATTTAAATATATATTATCATAACATTTTAATGTTCAAACTTCAACTTTCAAACTAAATCATGACAATTATAAGCCAAAGATTTATAAGATGACATGCTTCCATTAGATCTTCATTTTCATCATCATTTTTAAATTCACTTGATGAAGGGGATGTAGCTTCATCTGCCAAATAAATACTAGTTGATATAATTTCAAAACAAAATACCCCTATATTTAAACCTGATATTAACACAGACAAATTTGTTACTTGCACAGCCCATGTACTGTCTTTTTATTTTATACTCTATGGCAAAAATACAATCATGACAAAAATAATCACCTTCAAAGATATTGTCAAAATGCACCACAAATAGTTGTTCTTCTCCTTATGAAATAAAACCTAATCCATAAAGCCAATGCACAATTATCCTGAAATTTTGGTGCTTGTTAATTCATTATGAACAGCAACAAATTACTTCCTTTGCTAATTTTTTCTTCTAAAAAACTGCACATGAAAATCAACCGACTACCGGTAAATAACAATAAGAAAAAAACTTAAGAAAATGTTATAAAAATAACAATAGGATAATAATTCTTTATAATTGTTCTTCTCCTTATGAAATAAAACCTAATCCATAAAGCCAAAAGACAATTATCTTGAAACTTTGGTCCTTGTTAATTCATTATGAACAGCAACGAATTACTACCTTTGCTAATTTTTTCTTCTAAAAAACTGCACATGAAAATCTAAAAAAATACTACTTAAGACAAATTAAAGGCCATGGTCTAAACCACAGTCCCACTTTGAAATCTAGTTATCATAATAAAAACCAAAAATAGACAGGATCGAGTTTGGAAACCAAAAAGCATAAACTCATAGTACTTTTATAAACAAGAAACTCATAGGAGGCAAAACAATGGAATATGCATATAAAATACAAATATACACAAATAAAAATCAATCATAATAAAATTAAGAAGATTTAAATGGGCGGGCATGGGCAGCCTAAAGGTGTGCCCATAGCCCACCCATTTAATTCTTAAATGAGCGGGTTTCAACCCGCCCTGTCATAGGCGTTTTATGGGCGGGCTTAAATGGGCCATTTTATATGGGTTTGGGCAGGCCTACCGGGTTGTGGGCAACTTGCTCAGCCCTAAGAAGTGCATCCTCACTATGTACGTTGATGACATAATCCTTCCAGGAGATCATATTGAGGAAATATCTAGGATAAGAGTTACACTTAGGAAAGAATTTGAAGTCAAAGATCTCGGAAACTTGAAATACTTCCTTGGGATGGAGATTGCTAGGTCAAGGCTAGGCATCTATGTCTCTCAGAGGAAGTATATACTTGATCTTCTAAAAGAAACAGGCATGCTTGGTTGTAGTCCCGAGCCAACTCCCGTTGTGGTTTAGAAAAAGAGGAAGAAGAAATCTAAGAAGAACAATAAAGAGGAGTCAAAAGAAGGTGACTCAAGGTGACTCAGAGGATGAAATTGAAGAAGAAGAAGATCAAGACCAAGAAGAAAATGAAGCTGTCGATAAAGGAAGACATCAGAGACTTGTTGGGAAGTTGATTTATCTCTTTTTCATACAAGACCTGATATAGCCTTTGCAGTAAGTGTGGCCAGTCAATACATGAGTGAGCCAAAGAAGAAGCATATAGGCGCAGCCTACAGAATTTTGAGATATCTAAAGGGTACTCCTGAGAGAGGATTGTTTTTCTGGAAATAGGAACGAAGAACTGTAGAAGTATACTATACACTGATGCAGATTGGGAGGAACTCATCTTGACAGGAGATCAACCTCTGGTTAGTATGGGGAAACCTGGTTACCTGGAAAAGCCAGAAACAAAGGATTGTATCTCAGAGCAGTGCTAAAGCTGAGTTGAGGGCACTAGCTCAAGGGATAATGGAGGAGTTGTGGTTGAAACGGGTCCTAGATGAGATACAACAACGTGGATTTACCACTGAAACTCTATTGCAATAATAAGGCCACCATATGCATGGCCTTAAATTCTATTCAGCATGAACGATCGAAACATGCAGAGATAGATAGACACTTCATCAGGGAAAAAGTAGAAGAAGGGATCATATGTCTTACTTATCTACCGACAAATTTTCAAACTGTTGATGTGTTGACAAAAGGATAACTCAAACCTGCATTTGAAAGTTGCACAAGCAAGTTGGACATAATTAACATCTATGATCCAACTTGAGGGACAATGAGGGAATAGTGTATTTATTGTAAATATTCTCTATTTATTAGTAGTTATTAGCTAATTAGTAATTAGTAGTAAATATTAGTATTTAAAACCCTTCATTAGTCTTTACTATTATATCCCTCTCTTTTGTATATAAATAGGCAACTGTATCACAACATTTTATGCAATGAGAATATATTTTCTCTCACAAATTGTCCACAGAAAGACTCTAACTTGGATCTTTGAAATTCAAGAGATATCCAATAAGTTAGTATTTGTACATTAACCTAATAGAAACAGGACCAGAAAATGAAAACAATAAACTAGAATCAGAAGTGCAAACTGCTCTGTACAAATTAGAAGATAAATTAATAGAATAAAGCAAAAGAAAAAGAACTTTCAATTGAAGGTTAAAAAATGCAAAGTAATGAAAATTAATCTCCACAATAACAGTAGAAAACAATATAAAAAGAAAAGGCTAAAAATATTCACACCTCATCAGCAATCTTTCTTATTTCATTACTTTGTCTTTGTACATTGTCAGCTAGTATAGCTTCCTCTTCCCTCAACCTGAATCACAAAGTAACTTCTGAGAAATGAAACTAATCAAAATCAACAAGAAATAAAAACTAAATATTACTACATGATAAACTGTTAACCTTGTCAAAGCTGATTCAGCAGCATCAACATCATTTTGGAGCACCTTCAGTTTCTCCTCTATCTCAGATTCTTCAGCCTGCACCATTACATACAAGCTTCTCTTTGATATTCGGAACTTTGGCTCGTGTTTATTTTTCAGAGGGACTTGATGGCTTCAATGTTATCACTGATTCACCATTTTTTGTGATATTCCAACCATTTTTCAATTGCCACTTTAGGCCTTGACTAACTCAGACTAAGCCGAGTCTTGCCACAAAGCTAAAAAGCTTTCTTAAAAACATTTTCTACCCACAAGACTCACTCAAAACCTTTACTTAAAAGGAAAAATTGCCAAACAACTTGAATCAACTAATCGATGGTCATATTTCCCTTTTATGAAAATTAAAAGGCATACAGATACATTATCCTGGGATTATGAGCTTTCTCTTAACAAGAAGTAAAACAAACTTCCATCTATTTTTTAAAAACAGGAAAGAATCACCTGAATTATCCATCTATAATAAATAAAGGGTTCATGCAATATTTGATCCTTATAGTTTTCCCTCCTTTTGGTATTGGCCCCTATAGCTTCAGACCATATGCTCTGGTCTCTCAAATTTCTTTTCTTCTAAAATGTTAGTCCCTGTAGTTTATTAAGGACTATAGGAACCAAAATCTATGGTTTGATTGAAACTACAGGGACCAAAATCAAAATGAGGGCAAACTGTAAGGACCAAACATTGTATTAATCCAAAAACATAATATTAATTGGATTAGGGAAAACAAATATCTGCACACTGATCAAAGTCCCTAAGATAAGCTAACACGTAATAACCCAAAAAAATATCTGCACACTAACACCTTTCAAGAAAAATCAATGAGAGGATACTCATTTTAACCAAGAGACGAACAGAAGCAAGAAAATGGAGTAAATGATGGAATGAGAGAGAACAAGATTAAAAAGATCAGCTACAATGTATAACCTGAGTACTTTGTGCATGCTTCTCATAAATATCCTGCACCTGTTCTTCCAAAGTCCTAACACGCCTTACCATCTTCTCAATACTGACAGCTATGCGTTTGCACTCTTGTTCTTTTTCAAGTAGTTGTTTTGCAGCCTTCAGCAGGGGAAAAAACAATAGCAATAAACAAATCAAGAATTCTAGTAATGCAAATAAAGAGAAGATTCTGACTAAAATCATATATAATCTGGTTAGATATGATCAAATCTGAAGTCAAAGAAAAACATGAACAAAACGAAACGAAACGAAATCCTACATGATAAAACGAATCATCCATATGGTAACAAACTAAAATAAGACAAACAAAATCTCAAATATTATCTAAATGATTTCCAACAGACTGACTCTTGCAAAAATGATAAAAATAATTTATACAAATGAAAATACTAAAGAATTAATCAGAAAATTCAAGCCTACCAAAACAGAAAGAAAATGCGTAGTTGACACGTAAAAACAATAAGCCCATAAAGAACCAGATACTTCTAGTTTCAATTGCAGGATGAAATCTTCATCTTCCTGTTATTCATGTGTTTTAAAAAGGTGGGAGGGTACAAACTCAAATTCTAACATACCATAGATATAGATTGTTGTAAATTTTGCTTCTTCTGCTTCACCTCAGATGTCTTTTCAAACAAATTTTTGATATGACCTTTCTTCTTATGTAAACATGCCCTCAATTCTTCAACCATATTCTGCAGAATAAAGAGTCCTTAGAAGATCAAAGTAAATATATGATATGCATATATAACACAACTGAAAAGAAAAACAAGCAAAAAGAACAAGATGTAGAGCATCAAATATCCAGCATGGTAGAACCTTTTATAAGGTCAAATGTTTCATTTGAAATCTGTACATCAGCACTCAATTGGTGTAATGACAGTATAGCAATGCTAACTCAGGGACATCATAACGCTCACCTAATCTGGGTTGTGAAAAAGGTATACAATTGAGATTTAAACTTTTAGGATGCCACTACTTCAAATTTACAGAATAGTCTGTTTGGATTGAAATGCTTGGTGTTCTTGCATTTTTTCCCCATTTCAGATGATATTTTACCTCCCTCACTACGATTTTCCTTTCTCCTAATTAAATCTCACACTAAAATATGGAAGTACTTTGGGCTGTAAAAGTAGGAATCGTTAAGTTGAAACTGTCCATTCTTTGTGAAAGAAAAATTTTTAGCCATCAATCTGTGCCAGACGAAAATCCTTATAGTGCATTAGAAATAAAATGATGTCAGGTGGGGAAACTTACCATTTGGTCATCAATTTTGGATTGGCACTTAGGTATTCGATCCTTTAATTTATCAATCTTTGAACATTGTCCCTGGATTTGTCTGTCCACATCAAAAACCCATGACCACGCAAGTTTTTTCTTTAACTGCTGAATCTGCAATGATATTTGTTCAACTTGTTCCATATTTGTAATTTTAACCCTTAACTCGTTTAGCTCCTTCTCTACAGGCCTTATTGTAGCCTCTAATCCTCCAAGAAGTCCAAATGAATGCTCTAGTCCTTTAGAAACGCTTTCCAAAAGATCATCAACTTGCTGAAGAAGCGTAGCCTTGTAAAAGAACTGTTTAAGAGTTCATTTCAGTATCAAAAGAGCACCTAAAAAGCTTTCCCAGAAGAAGACATGCAAACATCACCTTAAATTTATCCTTGTCATTCCCTGAATGCAAAAATTCCCTGCTTTTGTCTTGACTCATAACAACACATGGATTCTCTACATCAATCTGCATAAAAAAATAAGAATTAAGAATGAACATATACATTAAGGCATAAGAACACAACTCCAACAAAATAAAATTAACCAGAAAAATAAAAATAATGTATATTTTAAAGCTTTAGTCATTGATGAACAGAGTAGGCAAAAATCATGCTTTCTATAAGACAAATACCACGAAAGGTTCTCACTCAGCAAATCCAGCTAAAGAAAATCATTAATTATTAATGAAACAGACGGTTAATAACCTAATAAAACATAGCATAAATTGTTCCTAAAGAAGACAACCATTAACCATGCCGTTCATGATTTCAGAAGCAAACTAAATAATGCTCAAGAAAACTAAAGCTGTCAGAATTCCACGGTCAAATTGTTCACATATACTTAGCAGAGTAGAACCATGGAACAAAAGTGAGTCCAGATAGGAATTGAACATTTATAAAAGGAAGAAAAGAGTCGCTAGCAGCCCAATGCTACCCCACTCAATGATTGAGAACAAAAGGGAAAAAAATTGACAACAGGGCCTAATGACATGTCAGGGGAATATAGGCTCTGTGCAAGGGGGAGTATGGGGAAGGAACTTGTGATGAGCATTCTGGTGATTCAAAAACCTGAGAAGAATATCTTTTCAGTAATTTCAGTGTCATTTTCCTTTTATTTCCATCTTCTGTAAATATCTGGAGATTTTTTTTATTGACTCTTGTCATTCAGAGAGTACACCAGATATAAAAGGGTGGACCGGTGCACAAAGCTCCCACCAAGTAGAGTATGGAGAAGGATAGATGTACACAGCCTTACCCCCATAATCGGAGAGACTGTATCCAGGATTTGAACCCGTGACCTCCAGGTCACATAGTAGCAACCTTGCAACTGCACACCAGATACAATTTTACATAAATAATACACAGCTGCAGATTTCTCATCAGCTTCATAACCAGAGCAGGTTTCAAGAAGGGAATAGTTAAAGCTTTAGAGAAGCTGGATAACATGAGCTCAGTTATGGCTATAGAATGAAGAAGTAAGAGCAAACTTACGAACTGCAGTTCCCCTCTGTCCTATCACAAGAACAAGAACTAAGGGCTCGAACTGCCAACTACAGCTACAGCTTTGTTTCCTTTCCAGGGATTGCGCCTCACCGCAGACACTGAATGAATGAAATGAATGGAGATCTTCCAATACCCTTGTTAATTACCAAGAACTTCGTTGCCACTAGTGGCGAAGAAGAATTCTACCATCCTACCCAAAAGCAACTCGGAGCCTAAAGAGAAGAGAGTTCAGTCTACAAGAAGCTGGCAGAGTTTTAGCCATTGGACTACATCCATCTATCCTACCTAAACAGTAAGACTGGAAATAGGAACAAGAGTCAGGGAAAGGAGGTGATAGCCAGTCTTCATCACAGACTAGCAACTAGTAGTGCAGGACCCATCAAGCCTGTTGCACAAAACAACATGAAAGAAACCCAGAAGGAGGTCACTAAAGGGGATGCAGAAACTTTCAGGAACATTTTAATGTAAAGACTCAATAGGATGGCTTTTCAAAGTTGAAGGGTATTTCTTGGTCAACAAAATTGGACAGGAAGACATGATGGAAGCAGATGCTGTTAATTTGGAAGGGGAAGCTCTTAATTGATTCTAGAGGCGAAAAACTAGAACACCCATAGCATATCAGGGAATGTTCAAGAATTGGTGGGCATTTTCATTACTAGCAGATCGGCGCATATCATGAAACACTTGCCACTGAAGCAAGATAATGTCGGTGGCCGAATTCATTGAATATTTTGAATTGGTGCCCACTCCATTAAACAAAGTAGCCGAAGAAGTCTTCATTGGGCTTTTAAAAATCAGTTGACAGAAGATATTAGAGCAGATGTAAGGTTAATGCAACCTCAAACTTAGACCCAATTGATAGAAATGGCACTTCCAATAGAAGGGAGGAACTAGGTGTTGGAAAAGGCAACAAAGAAAAAGAAAGAGCAAGAGTAGAAAACTATGTTCCCCCTGTGCAGTGGACTGAATTCCTGCTATTCTAAGCCATTTTCTGTTGCAGAAAATAATCGATTTGCAATTGAGCATGATAGATTGTACTAAAGATGAAGAAGAGGATGCTTAGAAATTGATGGGAAAGGAGATGCAAGAGGAAAAGGATGATGAAGAAGTAGCTGCTGATGAGCCTGAAACTTGCATGGAACTATCTATGTATTCCTTGGTGGCTCTAGGAAGCCATAAAATAATAGTAGTAAAGTTGAAAACTGAAGAGGTGGCTGGTAGTAACCATAGATAGCAATGCCACAACTTCATTGCTGAACATTTGATAGACAAGCTTCAGCAGCAAGCTACCACCATTAAGAGATATTCCCTCTGTTCAAATTACAAGGCGTTTTTGGTCTTTCAAGATGTGATTAATTAATTTTTCCAAAAATACCCATAATTGGGGGTGTAGTTAACAAGGTTTTTCTAATTTGAACATCCTATTAAATAGGGGTAAGCGTGAAAAGAATGTGTAATTTTAAAGGCCATTAACTAACTTATTGGGGGTTGTAAATTAGCTAGAAATGCCTAGTAATTTTGAAGGGAGGGATATAGAATAGTAGTTGGTGATAGGTTTCCAAGATACAACAATCAGATGTGTAAGAATCTTAAGTCAGAAATGCAAACCTTAGAGATAACCGAAACTTCTATCCATTTGCATTGGGAGAGAGTGACTTGGTTCTTAGATTACTATTGCTTGGAAAACTCAACAATAGTTAATTGGTGAACCAATTACATGAGAGTGAGAATTGATGGTAAGTGGCATCATTTAGTGCGAGACCCATCTTTAGATAAGACTTGGGCTCCTACCACGCCATTATATGGTTCTATGGAAGTATTATATGATAATATGCCTACCATCAATAATGCGAGGAATCCAATTCATCGTGATAGGGCAAAGCATGCACAGCTGGACAAAAACTTAATAAAGAAGAAACTTGAACACAGGACAGTTGACTTGCAACATGTTCGATTCCAACATCAAGTAGTTGTCATTCTAACAAAGGCCCTACCAAGGGTTAAGTTTGAAGATTTTAACCAGTGCTGGGAATGCTGTATATTCATTCATTAGCTTGAGGGAGAGTGTTGACAACCAAACAAGACCTTAGACCTGACCATTTATTCTTTCTATTCTGGTTTTATCTTTTACTTAGAAATTTTATTGTTATGATGCATTGTTTTGATTCACTTTTGAGAATCCATAATCCTTGGACTCTTCAAATGATTAGATAGATCAAGTGTAACCTATTTCTGATCATTAAAATAAAAACATGAACCATAGAGAAAAATATTTTAACTCTAGGCAATTAGCTCACGACTTCCACAAAAACTTATCTGCCAAACACTATTTAAGAAACCCAATATTGGTTAAATAACAAAGGGGACAAGATAGCTACAAACCGGCTATTCAGGTCCAAGAATCAAGTAAGTCAATAACAAATAAATTCAAGATTATTCTACTAAAATCTTAAAAACAGTAAAGGAAATTAAGCAATAGTAAACAAATGGGACCAAGTTCGGGACTTTCAGATTGCCTTCAACTAGTCTTATCGATATTATTCCCACGTGAAGACATCTACGCCCTTTATTTTGGTTGCATTATGAAGTAATTCTTTTCTTGAGCAAAAAAAGTTCACAAGATCCAAAGAAACTCTTAACACTAGTACTACCCTTCTTGTTACTAGCTCCTCGTGCTAACTGCTTTTGAGATTGGGCAGCATTTACTACCTCATTTTGGGGTTTAACAGGGCAAAATAGTGAAGGAACAAAAAATTGTTTTCAGGGGCTCTTTATCAACAACATGCAAAAAGAATTGGCAAGCATTGGCATATATTGAACCTTTGCGGCTCTTTCTTGTCTGTTTTGGAGGACATTCTACATTCCCTAGAACATCTCTTCTTTTTCCTCTAACAAACTTGTTCACTAAAATAGTAACTGCATTAGAAGAGGAGAGAACCCTACATTAAAATGCTCAACCATTTCCTGGAGTTCTGCTTTCCGGCTGACAACCTTCTTTCCTGTTAACATAGAACAAATATCCAATTACAAGAACTAAAATAAATGAAAAACTAAATCAGTGATTAGTTCATAAAAAATAAAAATAAAAAACTTACATTACAAGTTTGGTTTATAATTTTTAAAGAGAATGCTCAAAAATTTTGCATGAAATAGGCAAAGATCATAAATTCCAAAATATTCAAATTAAGCAGGCTAGGGATTTTACAGGGGAATAAGGGTAACCTTGGGAATTTCTAAATTAAAGGTGGTAGGTCATTTCGCAATTCTATTTCTCCTCCGTCAGCTAATAGGCTTGTGATTTTTTAAGGGAAATAAGGGATCGCTCCACCTTATTTGAGCAAAAATAACAAAAGAAACACCAGTAAAAAATAATGCAGAATGGACTCATAACTTTGGCAAAATAGGGCACTTTAGTAAGCAGAAAGTCTTTCATTACAAAACATTTCAAACCTATCACTGGGGTACTTCCGTAGTTCCGTTAAAGACTGAAATTCATCCTCCATTCAATCACCACCCTCTTCTTATGCTACTAACAGATCTCATCTGCTTACTTCTTATCTTATTGCCAAACAATCAAGATAACAAACAAGTGACCGCAAAAGAACCCAATTTCTTTTTCAAGCAATTTCTGACTAAAAGAACCCAATTTCTTTTTCAAGCAATTTCTGACTAAATATTAAACAATCTCCTGCTATAATACCTCTTATAAGCAGGATAACTTTCTCCAAATCTTTTATTTCGGATAATATTTTATATTTGTTTAGCCTCTATTATTTATTCTCTTATCGCAGAATATATCTCACCTAATGTTAAAGCCTATACTTGTTCAGCATTTCTCAACAGAAAAATAAATATTATTAGGACAAATGATTTGTGATTAATACCAATGACATACAAGCGCTTTCTTCAGCAATATATGTTGTTGATTTTGATTCTCAAGATTCCAATAGTCATTTAGTTTTGCATTATTCCAATTATTGAAATTTTAACCAAGTCAAATCCAAACATGCGTAAACAAATAAAACAAAGTGCCTAATCTAACCACCTCATCCCAAAAGGTAATAAGAACAGGTGGAAAACACCAATGCTTGGGAATCTTGCTTCAATTTCAAATAAAAGTTTGTCATGAGGCAATATAATATAGTAAAGTGCTAAAAACTAAAGGATTAGTGTCAAAATTTTCACAAGATATTAAGGGTAGCCCCATAAAAATAGCTGTGTTGAAAATATATTTACACAAGTCAAATAGCTTGACATTTAAAACCATTAGAATTACAAACAAACCTCTGTAGTCTTTTAACACGATGGAGCTTGTGGATTCAGATATCCTACGTTCTACACTGATCATATCACCATATATTTGGGGCTTAAAAGCATCCTCTCCTTCATTTCTTATTTCCACGTGGATGACAGCAGAACTGGCAAGAGGCAATAGCAAACTATTGTTAGAACCCAAAGAAATCGACCATGAAGTTTTAAATGAGTTGAAGAACAAAACTAGGGTGATGACATAAAAAGCATAATATACAACTGAAAGTAATGTAATTTTCCGAATTTGATAAGCTAAATGTCATCTGTATCATGTTTCAATCAAAGGTGTCACAAATACTTACAATATAATCCAATATGTTAGTTCCGACTTTTCTCTATGTCATTATATTAACATTTTAAACAGATCCTTTCCCAGAAAATTAACTTCGAATACATGAGAATGCTTTTCCCACAGAAAGGTTAACAAGACTTTCATCAGTGATGTATACGTTCAATACTTCAGTGACGAAATTCCACTAATAGCAGAATGTCTCATGTTCAAACCTTCCACCCTTTACAGCCATTACTAATGAAAAAAGACAACATTTTTCTTGAGGAAAGACAGTGAGGAACATGTAGAGCTTAATAGAAGCTTATGAAAAATTCTGCATTAGAATTGTCAGATGAATCTGTTATAAATAGGTATGACATAGTCTAAGGATACACAGCAACCACACCTGATGTGCCGAAGATCTCAAGTGAAGAAGATATCGATGTAACTCCAATAATAAGTAAAGAAACCCCCACAATTCACAGCCCCCAAAAAAAACCTAGTAAAAATTTTAAAAAAAAAAAAAGAAAAAGAAAAAGAATAGGCACATAAAAACCTGCAGCCAGTTTTAATAAAATCCTTCAGAGTCGCCGCTCTCTGAGTCCCTCTTGCTCGACATCCAAATGCAACACACAATGCAGTTAGGATTGCGCTCTTACCACCTGTAATCATAAATAACCAAACAAAAGGACAAGGATTCATTAGGCAACAATTCTGCCCCTTTTTCTCAGAAAAATCACTTCCCCTAAACTCAATACACCAGTCATCCAAAGGAAACAGCACCACCCAAAAAAATATATCAAACCCAAATTACAACAACGCATGGAGGGAGGGAGAGGGGGACTAACTTCCATTTTGACCAGTAATGAAATTAACCCACTCTCCGAGCTCAATCTCGAGGTTGCTATGGCACATGAAGTTCTCCAATCGAACCCTCTTGATGATGCCAGCGGTTGGGTGGTGAAAGTGAGGGCTTTGCCCAGAAGGAACCCGTGAATCAGCCATGGCCAATCGACGTTGCCCTACACCCTACCGAAAGATCACTGCCGGATTCCTCCCTTTCGGAGAAGTGGAAGCCGAATGGCTCAAAGGCGGTGTACGAAGCTTAAAAATGGCGGGAAAAGGGTACCTACAATTGTGCCACTGACTAACAAGACAGTCCAATAGACGATTTGACTGCGGTCAAGGGAGCGGGCAGAAGGAGAGCACTTGATCGTCGAGTTTTGCTTCATTTGAGTCCGTACTCACATTAAAATTGTAATATGTAGTATCATCTGGTTCTTATTATATGGCATCAACTTATAAGTTTATTTAGTCTTTTTTATAAGACACTTATTTATTCCAAAGGAGCATTAATTATTTTTTTTCATGTATCCCCCTAATAAATAAGGATAGTGAGCAGTGGCGGATTCAGAAAATTAATCAAGATGGGACACCAGTAGCGGGGGAATTCGGCTACCCCGAATTTATTTTTTTATGGAAAGTTTTAAATGCATTAAAAAAGAAAAAAATATCAAAAAATATTCATGAAATCAAATGAATACTGATGATTTAATAAGAGAGGCAATTATTTTACAAACCTGTCATTTAAAAAACAAGGCTAAGTGCTGTTAGAAATGTAGCTACATAAATTAAAATGAAGGGTGGGCACTTAATAAGTTTAAGTACATATATTTTAAGGGATTTAAACTTCTCAAGTTGCATGAGAAGAAGAAGATTCCTACACACACATGAAATGGTGGGACCCACATATATATAATGCTAATTATATATATATGTGGATCTCACCATTTTATGTGTGTGTGACATGAGAATATATTTCTCCTACAACATGAGAAGTGTTTTTCCCATATTTTAATAACAAAAGTATATTACAATAAAATAATTACAATGTCATCCTTCTAAGCCTTATTTTTTGGAATTCCATCATAATTGTCTTATTATTAATACTATCAAATACATTTTTTCAATATAAGGCACTAAACAATCATTCAACCATTCATCATTCATCCGATTACAAAGTGCAGTTTTGATGTATTAAATGTGGACACTTAATTTAAGGTTGGGCAATCATTCAAACATGTATTTTTTATATAAAAAAAAATCACAATTCCCCAATTCAAGGGGGCACTTGCCCCCTTCTCTTATATGTGGATCCGCCTATGGTAGTGGGTAAAAGTAATAATTAATATGATATTAGAGTTTAGTGCAATTATTAGGAGTAATATTGGAAGTTACTTAAATTATAGGCTAACCTTATTGACTTTAACTGTTTTTATTGGTTTGTGAGAATTGTTAGTTGATGACTTATAATAAGGACCAAAAGGAGTATTTATAAAGGCAATTAATATATATATACACCCACACACAGTATATATAGGGATAGGTTATTCTGTCTACCCTTATTTTGCCTACCCTCTCAATACCATTAGATTATAATCTCATCCAATGGTGGAGATTTGAGGGATAAAATACACCCTTTTACCCCTTCCTCTCTCCCACAGCCTCCCTCCCTTTCTCTCTCCTCCATTGGCATGGACGAACGCACCCTTGCGAAAATATCTTCTCGAAGAGCAGTTTGAAAATTTCTTTCTTCTTGAACGTTAGCTTCAGAATTTGGGGCGTAGTGGCTGGTTTGGTTTCATCATATTGTGCCCGTTAGATTTCCTAAATTCTCAAATCCTAAAAAAGAGACGCTTCATCAAGTTTTAACCCTGGATGGCACCCTCAATAATACCTGGCAGATAATTTAATTTCTGGAGAAAAAACTAGAAAAAAGAAAAAGCAGAATCTCTATCGGCGTAGCTCTCCTGGCAACTCCATGTAGCCGGCGACCAAAGACAAAGGGGCCCTCGAGATTTTTGCTTTGTTAGATGGCCGCAGGCTGAGATCACACAACAAGGAAGCTATAAGATCCCAAAGCTTAGAACGTTGACGAGGAGGCATTGCACCCAAAGCTAGGTCAATTGATGAGCAAGACCTTTTATGTACGAGTATTTCATGAACAACTTCTTCGGTTTGATTCGAGCCTGTATTGATTTTGTAGCATTAATTCATTCTATAACCCTTGTACAAATGAATTAACCAAGAAAGTTTAGTTTTGTACTTCTCTACATTTTGCAAGAGATGAGTTCGTACATGCCAGCGGAGGAGAGAGAGAGGGTGGAAGGCGGTAGGAGAAAGGAAGGGGTAAAAGGGTTTATTTTATCCTTCAAATCTCCGTCGTTGGATGAGATTATAATCTAACGGTATTGAAAGTGGTAGGCAAAAGTAGGCAAAATAACCTTCTCATATATATATATATATATATATATATTGGTTTTTTGTCCAAAAAAAATTATATATATGAGATAGGTTATTCTGCCTATTCTTATTTTGCCTACATTTGCCTACCTTTCTCAATACCATTAGATTATAATCTAATCTCATCCAACGGTGAAGATTTGAAGATAAAATAAATCATTTTACCATTTCCTCCCTCCCACCCTCTCTCTCGCGATTTAGGGTTTTGATTTCGCTTTCTCTATGCAACTATTGTTGATATGAAGAAGTGGTAAATGTTGCTCGTTGAATCTTAACAAATTAAACAATGTTCTTTTTTTGAGTGATTCATTTCAATATTATAGTCTCGCTTTCATGATCAGGCCGCTTCTATACGACACGATTTCTTTCCCCTCTAATTTCTATCAGAAATTGGGAATTATACTCTATAGTCATTGATTAGTGAATGATGGGAACACTTCTTTATCCGAAATTAGCAATGTGCGTAGTCTTCCATGCATTTGAGGAGAATTAAATTTAAATTTTAGCATAAGGAGGATCAATTGATTAAAATTATTTTCTTGTTCTTTAGTTTTTGGGTAGCTTTAGATGAAGGCTTTTTTCTCTATTTGCCACTTTTTAAATAATTAATTACCAATTTGCTTAACGTTTTCAAAATATTTCCCAACGTGTTTTCTTTAGTTTACCAAGGTTTAGTCGACTAAAACGCGGGAAGTTGAATTTTTTGAAAGCCCCCGCGATTTAGTCGACTAACCCAAGTGGTTTAGTTGACTAAATGGCAGTCGGGGTTTTTTTTTTTGTAAAACCCCGACATTTAGTCGACTAACCCACTTGGGTTAGTCAACTAAATCGCGGCAGAGGGGTTTTTTAAACCTCCATTTACGTCATAATGGAACTCTTATCATATAGCAACCCTTCCCCCACTTGGAATGAAATTAAACTTTGATGGGTCGCACTAAAACTGACCCCCCTGCCGCTATTTAGTCGACTAAATCGCGACGGATGGAGTTTTTTAAAAACCCTACTCGCGGCATTTGGAACCCTAATCGACTAAGCAAACCTCTCCCCAAACCTCTCCCTCATTCGAAAACATTTGCGTCGATTTCGATATGTTCTCAATAATAATAATAATAATGTGAGGCGGTTATAAATGATAGATAATGGGAAGATATTTACACAATCAATAGAAAAAATAGGGATTCCAATAAATCAATTACGACTTTTTTGAATTACTAAACTAAAAATAATAAGAATGAGAAGTCATTATGAAAGAGAGATAATGAGTAAGGTAGTTATACAATATTTTGTAAATTAATAATTGGGGAGGAAGATACAAAATACTAAGTAAATATTTAATTTAATATTTTGATTATTCACTTTGAAATCCTTAAACGGAGCGAAAATAATACTATAATTATAATAAAAAAAATGTGCAAATGTTCAAATTTAGGGGAACTAATCAATATAAAAAATAGGGATTCCAATAAATTAATTATGAATTTTTAAATTAATAATGGGGAGGTAGATACAAAATATTAAATAAATATTTAATTTAATATTTTGATTATTTCTATTGAAATCTTTAAAAGGAACGAATATAATACTATAATTATAAATATGTGTAAATGTTCAAATTTAGGGGAATTAATCAACAAAAATAAAATAAAAATTCCAATAAATTAATTATGACTTTTTGAATTAATAACGGGGATGTAGATAGAAAATATTAAGTAAATATTTAATTTAATATTTTAATTATTCCCTTTGAGATATTTAAAATGAATGAATATATATAATACTACAATTATATGTGTGTGTGCGCAAATCAGCAAAGGTTCAAATTTAGGGTCTATCTTAACTATATAAAAGTAAAGCAAGAAAGATCTCTTTACCGACACGTCAAAATTGCAGGCTCAAAACACTAAAATAAAAAATAAAAGTACTAAAATAAATAATAATAATAATAATGAGAGGCAGTTACGAAGATAGATAATATGGAAGGTAGTTAGTAGTTACACAATCAATAGAAAAAATAGGGATTCCAATAAATATAATTACGACTTTTGAATTACTAAAATAAAATAATAATAATAATAATGAGGTGCCTTTTTTAATTACTAAAATAAAAAATAATAATATTGAGATGCCTTTTTGAATTACTAAAATAAAAAATAATAATATTGAGATGCCGTTATGAAGGATAGATAATAGAGAATGTAGTTACACAATCAATAAAAAAAAATGGATTCCAAAGAGTAAACCAATATTCCCCATCGATTTGACGGAATGGAAGTGGTGTAAAACAATTTTTTTTTAAAAAAAAAAGTAAAAAACCGAACAAAGTGAAACTACAACGATTACACAACAATAATACCTTAAACAAGGTGGAATGAGATTAAACTTTGATGAGTTGCATTAAAACTGAGAAAAGAGATAGTATTGTGGGGAAGGGTTGCTATATGATAAGAGTTCCATTATGACGCAAATGAGGCCGCGATTTAGTCGACTAACCCAAGTGGATGAAAATGAAAATAAGTTTTGTGGATGAAAAGACAATAATGTTCATTACTTTGATTTTTTAAAAAACATTTAATATTCATTGGTTCTCTCGGTGACCTTTCATTGGCAACCGCTAGCTAACCATCAAAGCTTCAACGCTAACCGGCTAGAGCTCCAACCACGGAAAATTAATTTGTGTTGTTCATATGAAGATCTCACTTGTTTATGAGGAGTTGCACACTTATAAATGAGACTTGTTAAATTTGTGTTGTCCATTTGCAAGTATCAAACTTCTCATAAACAAGTGAAATAGGCATATGAACAACAAAAATTAAAAGGTTAATAAGAAAATATAGGAGTATGAACATGTCTCATTTGCAAGTGTCCAACACTTCATAAACAAGTGAATTATACATATGAACAACATAAATTGAATAAGTTTCATTTGCAAGTATTCTACTCCTTATAAATAAGTGGAATAAGTATATGAACAACGCATTGATTTCTAGTTGTCGGACCTTTGGCCCGCCGGCACCAGAGTTTTGATGACCAACTAATAGTGTTCACTACAACCTACCGGCTACCATTGACCGACCACAGGAGCTCCGGTGATAATCAAACCTTTTTTTAATTAAAAATAAAGCAATGAACATTATTGTTTTTACCCACAAAACTTAGATGACCAAACCTATTTTAAATAAAAACTAAAGCAATGGGCATTGGACATTGGATATGCAGTGAAATTTTAGAACCTTATATTGGTTGATTGAAATAAATTTGGTTCTATGGCACATAACTGAAATTGTCTCTTTACTTTTTGGCGTGAGTTATGTCTGATCAATGAGATATGACTTTTTTACCCTTTAACATCCCTTCAATGCATGTAGCACATTCTCCTAAACCACATTCTAATTTTAAATTTAATTAAAAATATTCATAATTAAATTATATTATTTTAATCATGACTAGTCTGGCCCTAAGTTAACCTTAATATGATCCATTGACCCATAAACCACAGTCTTAACCGGTCTGTTGCTTAATCTAATTTTTAATACCCTGGTTATAGTAGAACTTTGGGACAATTGGTGGCACCAAATGAGAACCAAAGATATAAAGTTTTTCTAGTTAAGAGAAAATAAATAAATATAATTTGTCAATAGTAAAGTACAAACGTTATATATATGTGTTTGTGTACGTCATACATTATACATAGGGAAAATTACGCGCAAGTCCCAAGGAACAAAAAAAATTATAAAAAAGTCCCTTAAAATCACCAAATTACACAGAAGTCCCAAGGGACTTTTTTGATATTATTTGTATGGAAATAAGATCTAGGTTTTTAAATGTTGTTGTAAATATAGGCATTTCCTGTTGTAAATATGACTTTTTCTCGTTGTAAATAGCCGATTTTAAATTTTGTTGTAAATACAAAGACTTCCTATTGTAAATTTAGTCTTTTCTCGTTGTAAATGACCTCTCTACGTTCAAAATCCAGGTGTTTAAATGGTTGTAAATATGGGCATTTCCCGTTGTAAATATGACTTTTTCTGTTGTAAATGGCCAGATTTTAAAATTTGTTGTAGATACAGCACTTCCTGTTGTAAATCTAGCATTTTTCTGTTGTAAATGACCTCTCTACGTTCAAAATCCAGGTGTTTAAATGTTGTTGTAAATATGACATTTCATTGTAAATATGGCTTTTACAAATATTTAAATGTTATCAAAAAAATCTCTTAAATATGACATTTCCGTTAATACAAATAATATCAAAAAAATCTCTTATGACTTCTGTGTAATTTGGTGATTTCAAGGGACTTTTTTGTAAATTTTTTTGTTTCCTTAGGACCTGCACGTAATTTTCTCTTATACATATGTACCTACTCATAATACACACGCATTTTATAATCGTTCAAAAGAAGAAGAAAATCAAGTAAAAAAGGCATAAAGATCTTTGGAATATGATACTTTTTAGGAAAAAGTAATCTTTTGGTCATTTGACTCGTAGGTAACTAACTCCCTACATTTGACTTTTTGTGCAATTTAGTCCTATAGTTTTTGTCACGCCATGAAAATTAAAGAGGTGACAACACGGAATATAAGTAGACTCACATTCTTTAAGCCTTAAACTTATAAAACACGTGCTTCAAAATACATGAATCCTGCTTATAAATTACATGGAGCATCTAACATTAAATAATAATGGGTTAAGGTGTAGATTTGCCAATAAACTATTACATCAAGAGCACCCAACACAACAAACTTTTAAGTGGACCATATCTACCAAAAAACAATTCAAAAGTTTAAAATATCACAATACTATTAGGGATAAAGTAACGCTTTTTAGTTGGAAAGGAACCAAGTGGAAAATTTGTAAATAGGGGGCTAGTTGAAGCCCAAATATCTTTCCCTTCTCCCAACCGATTTGGATCCCTAATTAACCATTTCTTCCCTCTCCAAAGTCGGACATATACACCCACAAACATCCAGGAAGAGCTCATCAAAAATCAAGACGAAGAAGGAGAAGGAATGATCAAGAATCAAGAGGTAAGTCTCCTCTATCTCTTCCTCTTGCATCCACTTCTCATCCCTAAAAGAACTTTTCTATGGTATTTCAATGAGGGGGACGAAATTTTGGTTAACCAAGAAGAAGAGAAAAATTTCAAAAACAATCACCAAAGTCAAGATATGTGGTTTCAAGCCTTCTTGTGGTGTGTTTTAGCTTGTTGAATTTGGTGGGGGCTGAATCTACCGTAGATAATTGTCATTAGAGCCAAGCCCGAGCCCATCGCTGTGATAGAATGTGGTGGGAGCTGCTTTACTCTTTCTTTGTGCTTATTTTGGGTATAGCTCTTCTTTCAGTTCTTTAGATTCAGTCCAAAATGCTCAGGAACCCCCTTTACTAAGCATGAACTTCTTTAAGCAGAGATGATTTGTCTGATAATAAGCACTTTAACAGTTCATCGTGAAATAGTGTAAGAAGCTACTGTAATCGGTTGATCAAAATCCATTGATTTCGATTTCCCAGCAGTTTTCAACTTCGTGATCAAACTCCTACACAGGAGATCTTGCAGTTGTATTCGGTTGGCCGTCTAATCATTGATTTTCTTTGTAATCTTCTAATAAACGATCACTCTGTCGGAAAGCTTGCTTGCCCTGTTTTCATGGAGTTTCATGTGTTTTTGGTTTAATTTTGTAGTGAATACGATGAACTTGCCGTTCCTAAATGCGTATATGGATTCGGTTGGGGTTCCAAATTTTTGAAAAGGTTGCAACTTTGCAGCCGCAGGCACAACTATCCTTCCAGCCACTGCATCATCTATCTACCCATCCTCGTTTGGGTTCTAACTGCATCATCTATCAGCCTATCTATCTCACTCGCCACTTGGACATTTTTAATTTGCACTCAACGGCGTTACTTTATCCTAACGACATTGTGTTATTTTAAACTTTTTAATTGTTTTTTGGTAGGTATGGTCCACTTAAAAGTTTGTTGTATTGGGTTCTCCTGGTGTAATAGTTTATTGGCCAATCTGTACCTTAACCCAATAATAATACAAAAGTCTAATGTTCGAATTACATCAAGTAGCAATATTTCAAAATGAGTCGGCAAACTTTAAATCCTTAAGAATACTCTTCATTGTTCAGCAAGAGGTACATAAATCGTTTTGTTTGACAAAACCATATTGAAACAGTAAATCTCAAATCTAATCTATTTGTAAAACTTCTTACAAAACAAATGACAAGCGTGGCTACACAGTCCACGAAGGTAACTAATCAAGTATGGCTTGAAGCCATGAAACAAGCATGGGCATACTATCCATGAAACAACCACAACATGAAGCTACAAAACAAGTGCAGACACAAAACCTACGAATAATGAGCATGAGAACAAATCCATGAATATCCAGCGAGCTCGAGGTTAACCATGGTACACCAAGAACTAATAGTACTGATGTTAGTAACCAGTATTTTGTATTCAGTCCTCTCCAAAAATATTTTCAACCATGCTCGGGGCCAATTTATCAAAGCAATAAAAATTCTTCTTTCAAGATAATAACAGCTTGTATCTAATACTGCATAATCGAATTCCCCAACATGAAAATTCACAAAAAATATTTCAAAATCTTTCTTCAAATTCAATATGACAACAAAATCCTTTATAAATTTTCCAAAATGAAAATCATTTCAATATAAAATTTATAAAAAAATATCTCAAAAGTCTCCTTACCATTTAAGTGCATAATCATAAATTATGCTTTGAAACAATTGGAAGAAAATACATAATAATAAATAAAATCATCAATATTTGCTTATGTAATATCAATAAGAAAACGAAACAAATATAAAAACTTTCCTTCACAAATCATACTTTAAATTTGTTAATTAACATAAAAGTACAACAATTAGTAAAAATATCATTTATAAGAAATTATAATTGGACAATATTCACTCACATGTTGCTCTTGCAAATATATATATATATATATATATATATATATTTGGACAAATCTCTTGCAAATATACAATATGCCCTCTTCTTCACATGTATGGCCACTCATCAATACCTTGTTGACTTTTCTGAAATTATACCCTTACCAAAATCTTTTTTAGTTCACTTTTCTTTTGAACTCAAGCAATTGTCAATTCCTATAAATTTTGAAATTCGTAGAGATAAGTCATCATTGATAATCTTTTATCCTTATACATATATACCCACTAAAACATAATTAAATACCTATTATCCTACCCAAAACTCTGAACTCATGGTTAGATGCATTTATGCAAAAATATTATCATTTTCGGATTTTAACAGAAAATTTGACTATATTTTTTTAAGAAATTTGGAAAAATCATAACTTAATCTAGCAAACTTCAAATGAGATGATTCTAGCTCCTAATTAAAAATCTATAAGTCCATTTTAAGGGAAAAATAATCACCAAACCAATTTATGGTTGTATCATTCCCAAAATCTCGTAGAGGCAGTTGCACTCAAATCTGGAAACGGGATTTTCCAGTTTTCCTGACCAAACTTATAAAAATCATAATTAATTGTGTATAATTCCAATTGGTGTGGTTTAATTCCTATTCAAAGCTCTTAGAATATATTTTAAAGATAAAATATTACGCGGAGCCAATTCTTGCTACAGAATTCCAAAACCATGCCTAAACCTTCATTGCCACAGATTTTATTTGAGATTAAAGGCCTAAATTCCAAAAATCATAATTCTTAATGTACTAATCCATTTTCCTCAAATTATATACTACCTCTTGTCTTAATTATAGGAACACTTTTATAGTGTAATTTGCACTACAAAAGTGTTCCTATAATTAGGACCGGAGGGAGTATCATTTCAAAGCTTATCATTCCTACTTAAAATCTGGAAATTTTCATCACCATTGGAAAATCATTTAGTTAGTCAAGACCTTGAACAAAAACGAAACTAAAATATGAAAAATAGAATCTCTACAATTTTCTTTGTTTGACTTTAAAATATCATAACTTGAATTCTAGACCTCCGATTAAGATGATATTGGACTCGTTTTAAAGATTAGGGAGTGTACTTTCTCCTCACCAAATTTCACTGAAAACCTCAAATTTTTGCTCCCGAAATCAAAATGCAGATAATGCTCTATTTTTCTATCAAGAAACAGAGATAAAATGAAGTACTTGCACCTCAAACTCAAGCCTAACACTCCAGAAATTTGACATGCATGAGAGCTCTATCTCGTTACTTCAATGACATAACTAAAGAACTCAAAGAAACCTCAAAATCAACATGCATGTGAAGAAATCATACTTAGCAACTCTTCTTGCAAAGTGATTGAAACTCTACCCAGAAACACTCAACTTTCAGCAACTTTTGGACCTCAAAAATACCATCAATCAGCCCTCCCTCTCTTCTTCTCCGAACAGCCTCTCCCTCTCTCAGCTTCACTGTATTTATGTGTTTCCCTTCTATTCTTTCTGTCCGAAATGGAATGAATGAGGAATGGAAAGATGAGGCTGACCGAAAGTAATGAAATGAGAAATATGGTGATCTGTACGCATGGTTTAATTGGATAAATGGGAAGTATGTGTGTTTGGCCGAACAGAGAATTAATGGGAAATAAGGGAGTTGTGTTGTGTGCATGTAATATGTATGGCCATGTGTCATAAAAATAGAGGAGGAAGAAAGTGAGGTGTCAACATATAGAATGCGGAAGGAGATGAATTTTGGGGTCCACTCTACAAAATTATCCCATTTAATCCTCTTTGACTCTCAACAAAACTTTTGTTTGCAATTTGATCCTTTGCTTGTCTAATTGCACACATTATATAAGTGTTAGAAATTAATCCTTAATTTCATATAAGGATTTTTCTTCCTCAATTAGCTTCTCTAGACCTTAAAATATCAACTATAAAATTTTTTGGCAAAAAATTATCCTCTAACTTTTTCCTTGAATTTTCGGGAAAGTATGTCCTAAATTCCAAATAATAGCTTGAACACTATTTAGGAATAAAATTTCATAACTAATCCCTTCATAATAATTCTAGATCCTCAAAATAATATTACATAATTTTTCCCCCTAATTCTTCAAGATCCAAAATAATATTTAATAATTATCTTAAGTTTTTCCTTATGATAAGCTTAAGACTTTGGACTCTAACTGACTTAGCAGCCTATTTATCTCAGTTTTATTCCCAAACTCCTTATCTCAAAATTTGGGATGTTACAGTTTTGACTCAATTATAACTTAGTCCTTAAACTTTGACTCATTGCAACTTAATCCCTATAATTTTAACTACTTTATAATTTAGTCCCTAACTTTTATTATAAATTTTATTTTATTTTTTAAAACATAGAGAGTAAATTATAAATTATTTAAAATTATAGTATCTGAGTTGTAGTGAGTAAAAATTTAAGGACTGAGTTACATTTAAATCAAAATTATAAGGAATGAATTATACCAAGTCAAAGTGTAAGGACCAAATTTATTGAATCAAAACTATATATATAGAAACCAAAAGATTAATTTTCCCTATTTTAAATATAATCCTTTAAGATGTCTTAATTTTTATGCATCCCTATGTGAACCATTTTGAACTTTTTTTTTCTTCTTCTTCTTCTTTTTTTTTGTTAGGGTGTGGCGAGCACCCTTAAGTATTTTTTAGGTGATGCATCCAGTACTTTAAAGTATTTTGTGGTGCATCCAGCATTTTGAAGTATTTTTTATGATACACTTAGCACCCTTAAATATATTTTTTTCAAGTGTGTTCGGTATCATAAAATATGTTTTTGTGCATTTAATACCTTAAAGTATTTTTTTTAGATTTATCTAGCACCTTAAATTATCTAAATTATTAAGTGAAAAATTTCAAAAAAAAAAAAAAAGGACTTCAAGATGATGGATGCACCTCAAAAAATACTTTAGGATGTTTAGTATGAGGAAAGAGGAAGGAAGGGACAGAAAATGATTTTTTGTGAGTTGAATTTAAAAAAAAAGAAAATTGAGTTTAGTTGCCAACGATTTGAGTTTGAAACTTGAGTTATAAAATTTTATGCCCCGGGCGATTAAAAACAATGTAAAATAAATTGTAGGCTACAATTATAAAATTTTAATAAAAAAATATGTAAAATAAAAGATTATGTAAAATTAATTTAAAAAATTTAACCTCATTTCTCTAATTTTTTTGAATTCAACCTATAAAATTTTTTCCTCACTTCCATGCCCTTTTAAATTCCGCATATCAAACAAGTCCTTAAAACGCTAAATGAATATGAAAAAAATATTTTAGATGCAAGGTGCACCTTAACTTTTTTTTTTTTGTTTTGTTTTGTTGAAATAACCTAATTATTTTCGCATAAAAAAATCTACGGGTGCTGGACTGCTGGTGGCAGACCCAGTGCCATATGATATCCATATAAATAAAGTACTCCTCGCGTCCTAATTATAAAACTTAATTGACTTTTTTTTTAGAGATTAAGAAAGCTAATTAAATTACTTTAGAGTATTTTTATTTTTATTTTTATTTTCACACTAATTAGTTTGACTAATAAACTAATATATAATCTAATACATAACACATGAAATGATTGAGTAACTCATTTAGCTTCCTTAATCTCTACAAAAAAAAGTCAACTAGGTCTTATAATTATGATTGAAGATAGTAGAATAAAAGAAGGGAAAAATCATTAGTTGAACTTTACTAAGTCAACCCTTATAATAGTAAAATAGTAAGAACAACATGACGTGAGAGCATGTTGTCTAGGTTTTCAACATACCATTGCACTACGTGCTTTCAGCATTCTCACTTTATATTAATCTCTTCCCCTCACATCATTGTAATCCGAAGCTCTAATTTAAACAAACATTTTTAAACCACAAGACACTTTATCAATCGGCATGGACAAGGAGAACAACGGTGGCGCCCTCTCCTGCCGTCGCAACCCACGGACAGTGTTACGATCCCCATCACCATCACCACGGCTTTGCCGGAGCAAAAGCGGTAACAATTTATCATCCTTTACGAATACCCCAGAAAACAGCTCATCGCGCAGGTTTGGCTCAAGCCAGAGATTCATCAGCAGCAACACGACGACGAACCGATCAAAATCCACATCAAAAACCAGAAGAACTTGCAGCTATGAAGAAAGCCTGAATAATCCCACTTCAAACACCACAGCTCGAAAGTCCCAAGAGATCTCTAATAGCAATAGTAACAGATCTGATGGTGTTGGGTCTTGGAAGAGGGTAACGGCGAAGTCTCCTTCGGCATGGGCGTTATCGCCGGGGCTGTTTCTCGGATTCCCAGCGGTGTCGTCGCCTGAGACTCCGATGGGGAAAGTGAAAAGTAATAGCAATGGTGTGAGTAAGGTTTTGAAGTACTTCAGGCAAAAGAAAGTGTCATCGATAGAAGAAGATGAGCATCACAGGTTTAGGATATTGCATAACCGATTGTTGCAATGGAGGTTTGTGAATGCAAGGGCCCAGGCTGCCATGGTTAATGTAAAGAAAGCTTCAGAGGTGAGTAAGTTTCTGTTTAATTTTTATTATAAAAAAGTTAAATTGTTACAGTTTCTGTATTTTAGTTAACATTTCTTTGTGAAATTATTCCTCTAGTACTATTTATAGGGAAGAGAGATGTTTATTTTGGTCTTCTAGTAACATTATTAAATTTTTTATATAAATATATCATTTTTGTTATGAATATACTAATTATGTGGATGTCCATCGATTTCTTGATCCTCAATATTATTTGTATACCTGATTCTTTGCTCATGTATACGTATTTACTTGTTCACGTATACATATTCACTATTCATGTATACGTACTATTCATGTGGGCCCACAGTCATCGTTCACGCGTTTCCAGCTTTTCGGTGCGGTACGGCAGACGCGTTGAATCATTGGAAAAATGGGAAAATTACGGTGATGACCCAGGTAGAATAATTACACTTAAAGACCCATTTTCCTTCTATAAATAGACGTTCATTGTAAACATTCGGAATACACTTGAATGAAGAACTTCTCTCTCTCTCTCTAGAATCTCTCTACTCTTATTCTTCTTTATTTACCTTAAGTTATCTTTAGTTTTATAACACGTTATCAAGACGAGAGCTCTAAGAGTGTTATGATTTTCTCATTTTCTTCTAAATGTTCATTATATCAATGCGGGATAATCTTAACCACTATATGGAATTATAGATATACTTTTACCGATTGTTTTGAACATCGGGTTCCATGGTTAAGATTGGAGATTATTTACTATTCATTTTTTATCCAATTATTTTACATAATATTTTATTCTTATGCACAATATATATATTGTTGTTACCTCCTATATGGATGGTTCTACTTTCAAAGTTTAATTTTATTGCTAACACTTTATTATTGTTTTAATTTGACTACATGGATGGTTTTACCTCCTACATATATGTTTAAGTATTTACTCTTATGCCAAAGCATTTATTTATTATTATTTAATATTTAATTTATTTGTCATTTTATAATTTGTTAATTTAACTCTTACATGGATGGTTCTACCTCCTACATGGAAATCTTGGTTACTAACTTTAACATAACATTTATACTGTTATTATTGCTAACTATAATGTTATGTTATTCTATTCAAATTTTTATTAATATTATGGCCAGAAGCCATATATTGTTTTCCTATTCTAAAATTATATGACCAGAAGTTATTATCATTTTAATTTTATTGCCAGAAGCCATATAAATTTAAATTCTCATTATGAGAACTAAATGACCTGAAGCCGTGAAGTTTTAATTTTTATTATATTTTATTATCTTTGGTGTGTGTATATATATATATATATATATATATATTAATTCATATATATATACATACATACATGTGTGTATTTATTTCATTCACTGTTCTTCTAATTTTAATTCAATAATAAAATGTCACCAGGAGCATTATTATTACTCTTTTAACTTTGGGGTTGATATGTTCTTCACGGGATGCTTTTTATAATGCATCAATTCATGGATATATGTGTGTTATAATATTATATTGTTTTAACCGTATGTTAAAAAGAAAAGATGGAAGCTTTTGGGTTCATTTGACTCTTAAATTCAAACGAGTTTGGTGTGCTTCTTTCCTTTCTATGTTTGTATCTTGACTATGTGATGGAGCAAATTTATGCGAGTGTTGAAAGCGAGAGAATATGACATTTATTTTGAAGCCAAAATAAGAAAAATTAGCCTGAAGCTATGAGATGACACAAATTGGCTTAGTCTTATAAGAAGACACAAATTTGCCTGAAGCAAGGTGATAATTTGGCCTGAAGCCATAAGACAAATTGGAGTAAAGCTAGATCCATAAAGTTGAATATTTGGCCTGAAGCCACAAGGCATATTGAAGTGAAGACAGATCCATGTTAAATATTTGGTTTGAGTCATATGGTAAATTACCACCGGAAGATGGTTGTTCCTCTAAAAATTTATTATAAATTGGTGTATCTAATTTGCTCCTAGATAGCAATATTATGAAAGAGATCTTCAAAAATATTATGAATTAATTTTATTGACCTCGTGTAGCTAAACAAAACAATGAGTTACGAGAATTATGAATATTGTATTGGTTGTCATTCCCAGTGAATGAATTTATGGTTATGGATACATATGTAAATATAACGACTATTGACATTTTTGTGATCATATTTGATCTAAGTTCCCACCGGAAGTGGAGAAATATTTTATTATAAATTACGAACCAACGATATATGAAAAAAAAAATTGCCTGGTTACTATTTGCACAGTAACTATGCGGGACCCACATCAAAATTTTCTTCACCCCATACGCGTATTCACGTGAAGGTTTTGAAATTTTCTGCCTGGTTACTATTTGCACAGTAACTATGAATAGTGTCGTACGGTACTATTCATAGATACGACACTATTCATGCATACAGTATTTTTATGAATACTTTTTATCCGTGCCAGTGCTTCAAAACCAAAATTTTTATGATAAAATTAGTATTTATTCCTTAATATTAAGGGCCGAAGGCTTATGTTTCGAATATTGTATGATACATATTTTAATAGTTTTGGAAAAGTATTGTCCGTAAGACAATAAATTGCGAGATTTATGTTATAATATGTATAAAGGCTAATAGTCCCGCAAACTAATTAGCATATTTTGAGGAACTAATGTTTAGACTATATATCTATATGACAAATAAAATGCATTTTACTATAAAGTATATGTTTTATTATTAGCTTAGTTTCAATGATATTTTACTTGATGTTATAGAAGTAGATATCATGTATAAAATACATATTACGTAAACCGAGGAAGTTTACAAATAATAATGCAAATTGGAAGTTTGCAGTAAACTAGAAAGTTTACAGATAATCATGAGATTGGAATTGTAAACCAGAAGTTTACAAATCTAGCAAATCAAAATGTTGCTAATACAAATCAAATTTTTACCAATGTAAACTAGAAGTTTACTACCAATGAAATATTCAAGAGGAAATGAGCTACATAGATTTATTGAAGCCAAGGCTCAACATAAAGAATAAACCTACAAGGTAATACGACGTTTAAATTTGTTGTTGTTATTATTTAAATTTATTATGATTACATACCATAAATTTATTGGCATGAAAATTTTCTGTTAGAAAATTATCATATGTGTGACTCTAAATCTGTGTGATTCTAAGTTATTTTAACATGAATATCTTCACATGTGATAGACTGCATATATTTTATGCATATATAAATTAATTGAAGCATATTAATCATTAATCATGAATCATGAGACTAATGATGCAATATTATATGTTTATTCCTAAAGAATTAACATAAATTTTTCCTTTCAAAGTTTAAAGAATTTGAAAGTGATTTTGCAATACAAATATAAAGAAAGTAAGTTTATATAACTCACACTTGAGGGGGAGATTGCGAAAAAACAAGTGTGAGTTAGAATACAAGTGTGAACTAATATTTGAAAAGTTATATCTCACATAAAGTTTGATCTCCCAAAATGCATGTCGGATTTTGATCAATATGTTATTGAAATTGAAAAAAAAAATTATGATTGTTTGAAATATATGTTACAGTAAACCAGAAGTTTATTGATCCAAATAAATATATTGTTGGTATGACTTGTTTGATCATCCGAGTCATATAAGAACCAGAAGATTCTTAATAAATAACCAATATATTGTTCAAGAATAATGTGCTGTTTGTTCTCAAATAAAAATGACCATGTGAATATCATAGGTCATGATTGGTAATGGATCTCTGGAAATATATCAAACAAATTTATATGGGCCCATTACAACCAGAAGTTTGTAAGAACGCAACCTGAAGTTGCAATAATGTTTGAATAAATTAAGCGCGCTATTTCCAGATTATACGATCCATAAATCATGAATTAGAGCATCTATAAAAAGCTGGATTAATGCTTATGAGAACATAATACTATGTTGGTATATTTGATGTTATATATTGCAGCATTTATATAACCCAACAAAAAAAAAAATCTCCCCGTAAAATTGGTTTTTGGACAGGAACCATACAATTCCATCTGGAAAGTTTTTGAATGTGCAATGCTTATAAATCCACCACAATGCACATAAATGGATTTAGGAGACTTACACTACATGATTAGTCAATTGTGATTTGACATTGTTTTCCCAATATGAGGGGGAGAAAATAGGCAGTTGGGTAAAGATATTAAGCTATAATGAATTATCATTGGCTCATTTTGATCCTCGTACAAAACAATGTGAACTGGAAGTTCAAAAGATAATTCATTTACAGAATTTAGCTAATTGAATGCCATAAGCATTTACTGACCCAAAGAAAGTGACAAAGTCATATGTCCCAGCTGCTAATGCTCCTATTGATGTCCCTGAAGGACAACCTATGATAAATGAATTGATAGTACGCCTGAAGCGTAGTAGGTCCATTGGTTCCAAAGATAAAAATCCTCGAAAGAGAAAAGGAGCTAAGAATATAGATGATCAAGTTGAGAATAATCAAGAAAATTAATAGCTCCGGAAGAGCCATCTCCTGAAGAGATATTATCTCCGGTAGAGATATCTCCGAAGAGAATGTTGTAAGTCCCGAAGAGACCAAGGTACCGAAATATGTGTAAATAATGAGATCTCAATAAATTGTTATGAATAGAATCCGATGGGACCGAAATGAAGTCAACGTTGACGACATCTTTGCTTATGATATAGCATATGATGTAATGAATGATGATGAGGATCATGAGCCACAATTCATTAGTGAGTGCCAATAGTGAAAGTATTGGCCCCTATGGAAAGGTGTCATTGATGCAGAATTAAAATATTGGCAAAGTTCATACAACTGATGATGTAATACCAAAGATATAAAACCGCTTGGATACAAAAAGGTTTTTGTACGAGAAGAAATGAAAAGGGTGAAATCACAAGATATAAGGTACGTCATATAGTTCAAGGTTTTAAACAAATACCGACATTGATTTTGAAGAAACATATGTAGATGCAAATACTGTTGTTATTTGATAAAACCTAGCAGTAAATGAAGGGCTTCTGCATCTAGTGGATGTTGTAAATTGTAACTGTCTATTTGTATAATTCACTTGATAGTGATATTTATATGAAAAGTCCCTGAAGGACTCATGGTGCTAGAAGCACATGTCCCCGAAGGACTTAAGGTGCCAGAAGCACATATCCCTGAAAGACTTAATGTGCCAGAAGTACAAATCCTTGAAAGATTCAAGATGTTAGAAGCATCTGATTCAAGTTCTCAAGAACAATACTCAATTAAGTTAAATACGTCCCTTGGCCTGAAGCTATTAGGGCGCATGTGATATAATTGTTTCAAAGAATATCTGATGAAAAGAAGGGTACAAAAAAATAACCCAATATACTCATGCATCTGCATGAAAATATCCAGAAATGAATTTTCACTAATTGCCGTTTATGTTGATAATATCAACATCACCGTAACTCCCGAAGAGCTTCAAAAGACAAATAATTGTTGAAGAACTAATTGGTCCGTAAGTACCATATCTTAGTGCTATTGGAGTACTATTGCATAATGCTTATTAGCAAGATATAGTTTCTCTTCAACACAAAGACATTGGAAGAAATTTTGGCATTAGAAGAAGCAATATTGATACTTGTCATCGAGGAATAAACCGATGTCATCAAGAGGGGGAGTCGATACACGCCGTACTCTTTTTCCCTTATCTAGGTTTTGTCCCACCTGGGTTTTCCTAGAAAGGTTTTTAATGAGGCAAAGATTGGAAAGTGTATCAATGAATGATGTACTCTTTTCTTTGGCTAGGTTTTTATCCCACTGAGTTTTTCCTAGTTAAAGTTTTTAACGAGGCACATTCATAAATGGACATCCAAGGGGGAGTGTTATGAATATACTAATTATGTGGATGTCCATCGACTCTTGATCCTCAATATTATTTGTATACGGATTTACTGTTCATGTATACGTATTTACTGTTCACGTATACATATTCACTATTCATGTATACGTACTATTCATGTGGGCCCACAGTGCATTCACGCGTTTTCAGCTTTCGGTGCGGGCAGACGCGTTGAATCATTGGAAAAATGGGAAAATTACAAATGATGACCCAGTGGAATAATTACACTTAAAGACCCATTTTCCTTCTATAAATAGACGTTCATTGTACTTGAATGAAGAACTTCTCTCCTCTTTCTCTCTCTAGAATCTTTCTACTCTTATTCTTCTTTATTTACCTTAAGTTATCTTTAGTTTTATAACAATTTTATCTTTAATTTATTATTATGTTGACTTTCTTTTCATAGGGTATTTATATATTGTTAAATGGGGATATGAAAAATTGTTAAAATTTAAGTTATATTTAATAAAGTTTAAGAATTTTATTAGTTTATTTGAAACATGCTAGAAGTGACTTGTAAATTATCATAGGAGAAGTGACTTGAAACATGCTAGAAAGTTGTTATATATTGTCATTTGATAAGTTAAAAGTTATTATTTGTTAAAGTGTTATTCTCATTAATATTAATATTTAACAAGAATTTTGTATGAAATTAGTTTTCGTTGCTTAGTTGTTGTCATTTGATAAATTAAAATTATTATTTATTAAATTTTTCTTTTCATTTGATTTTTTTTACAATTCTTTTTCAGATTTTAAATTAAGAGTATTTAGTTAGTAATAAAATTTAATCCCAGTCTTTAGAGACTTCACAGTTATTAGGTTATTTTCAAGGCCCCTTGAATTGGAATTTTCATATTCAAGTGGTATTTTTTTGTGTTTCCCCTATATTAACTAATAGTTATCAATTACCAACGAGGAAGTCTAGCGAAATGAGTTAGTCTCTCACAACGTAGTGAACCAAGGTTTGAATCTACCTTGGGAGAAGCATTCACATTTAGTCTTTAACAATCGCGAATAAGATTGTCTTCATATGCTTGGCGGCCAAAAAAAAAACTAACAGTTATCAATTTATAATTTATGAAATATTGATTCTTGTTATAAATTTTATATTGATATGCTGATTCATGAGGAAGGGGATTTTCTTACACTATATAACCTTGTGATATAATTTCAGATGAATCTGTTCAATGCATGCCTAAGGATCCTAATGCTAAGAAAGAGAATATTAGAGAAGAAAATGAGAAGGCAAAATGTGAAGCATATAATGAAAATACATCAAATGGTGAATCCACAATTGGGTCTTCTGTATGAATGGGAAAAAATGGAGACAAAATATGAACAACACATCAAAAGATTGATCAGAAAGTTATCAGCTTTGTCCATTTGTCTACCTTTTCTTGATATGAAGGTAAACTACTATAAACTTCACTTTTGCATCCCCTTTAATTATTATTTTTAACACTTTTGCATCCCCTTTTAATTAAGTGATAAAAATGAAATTTTATGTAAATTTAAAGGATATATATTTTTCCATTTTTTTAATTAAGACGATCTTAGTTTACTAAACGGTGGATATAAATCATGAGTGTGGTGTTAATGTGGCATTATTTATTATTGATTGACTGAGATTGATATTGATCATATGAATTGATTAATTTTTTCAATTAATTTTTTTGCATGTTTATTTCATGGTTGTGTACTAGCCTACTAGGGGTAGATTGATGCCTACATCTTACATTGATATTTTTTTTTAAAAAAAATTATATATATGCCCACCCCTTTTTACTTGTGTTAGATTGGCCTACATCTTACATTGATATTTTTTTTTTTAAAAAAATTATATAAATATTTTTAAGGTAAAATGCAAAAAAATTAAATTTGATCTCAATTTAATGAAAGTTGCCAGTTCTATGGGTCAAAACCCAAACGACCCAATTGTTTCTCCATTGGGCCTAAATCTTACATTGATATTTTTGTTATATACATAACAGATTTTTAAACGTGATTTTTTAGCATGGGCTTAACAAACATGATAAAAAAGTTCTGTTCTAATTCCATTTTTTGTTTAATGGTGGGTATAAATATACAATTTGTATTTTCAAAAGATAATAGTATTAAATTATTCTCCATATTTAATTTTTATATTTCTATAATGTCATTATATAATTTATATATGTAGGAAAAAAAATTAGTTTCGTTCTCTCATATCTATTAAGTCCAATTTTCCAATTAAATCATGTCATATGTAAATTTTATTATTAATAATGGTTTAACATAATTTTGAAATTATCAATATGAATTTTTATTATCAAAAAATTGATTGAAATATGGATCTAATGGATATATACATAAATTTTGTCGTATATACATATATGTGTAAAATTTTTAGTAATTTATACTTCCTCCCATCCTTAATATCGGAAGACATATTTGAAGAGTTTGTCTTCATCTTAAATATAAGAAAAAATGTTTTATATTTGTCAATATTTTTTTAATTTATCTTTATTGATGCTCCCTTAACAATAATTAAAGAGTAAATGGAAATAAGGAATTAAGAAAGATGATTACAGTGTTTTATAAAATATATGTCATATTAACTAACTTTTTTATTTAATTAAATTAGGTAAATAAATCTTATATTAAGGATAGATGGATTATTACATGCTCCCTTATGCATTGTTTTTCAGGCAGACGTGGACTCTCTGTATCAAGCCATCAAAGCAGCCTTAGAAGTAATGGAGAGCATTGATCCACTTATAAGAAGATTTCAATCTCAGGTTTTTCCCTTTCATTAATATTATTTTGATATTAATTTAAGTATCCTTAACAGCTTAACTTTATCAACACTCAATGAATCATAAGCAAAAATGTACATTTGATTATATAATTTTATATAAAGTTCCAGTTTGATTCTAATTTTATAAACTATCTTTTTAATCCTTTTTAATTTTTATATTATTAGTCTTAGCCTCTTAGGTAGGGGCGGAAATAGGTAAAGCCCTCAACAGCCAATAGGGGCCTACAACATAACCTACATAAAGTCTATCTAATCTATCTAGTAAATAGGTCAGGCTTAAGCTCAGATCAGACATATTGTCAAGCCTATTTAGATAAATAAGTTAGACTTATTTTTATAAGATCTAGCCTATAAACCTAAAGACATAGCCTATTTAACTTTTTTTTAATGTATTCTATTTTATAAGTATATATGATATGACCTAAATAATTTTATAAATAAACCAATATAGCCTTAATTCTAAGTTTTACATCACATCATCATTCACACCACCTAACCCTTGCATTCACATCAATCATTCACCTCTACCTCTCTTTTCTTTGATCGCTCTAAATGGTAACGCTAACTCATTTCCTCTCCCCTAGATTTGTGTTCTTAACTAAAATATAATAATTGCTACGAGTTTATTTTAGTGTCAAATGAAAAGTAAAAGATAAAATTCGGTTTTACATATTGTTTGTTATGCTTAGTCAATTTTAGAAAATTCATCCCATTAGTTAATAGACAATTGATTTTTTCTTATTCCTACTTGCTCGAACGATTATTGTTACTAGGCATTCTTTTCTTTTCCTTACTAAGTCCTTATAGTATGGGGAGAACGAACACTACAAAAAAACCTCGGATTACCACGGATTAGGGACGGAAAAAAATTTTTTCGGAAATGACTAATGGAAAATTTGGAAATTTCCGTCGGTAAAAAATGCCATGGGTAATTAAAACTGAAAATACCCATGGCCTTTTTAAGTAATTTTACATTGTGAAATGGTTTTAAAATCATATAATTAGTAGTTTTTAAATTAATTAACATAAATTTTCAAGTTTCTTTATTTAAAAAGGCATTAGTATTGTTGGGAGATATTAAAATTTATACATACAGCCTGACCTGATAAGTTTGAGAAAATAAGAATAATAATTTTATTGTAAACTCATATTATCAATTTTTTTATTACAATATAACGATTATAATAATAGAATTTGGTTAGAGCGTGATTAATGAATAATATTATTGTGGCAGGTTGAGAGATTTCTTTATCAAGTAACAGAACTCAACACCATATCAAAACAACATGATGAGAACTTTCAGGAACTTTTGAGAAGTATACCCATAATTTCTACTTCAATGGTAAGCATTGAAACTTCTTTTTTTGAGTAGGAAAAATTAAAACTTGTTTGAATTTACTTTAATTCAAAATTTTAATTACTATTAGAAAAATTCGTATTTTTTGAAAGATAAAATTATTTTGCAAGTAATATTCTTAGAGTTTTCAGTTTTATTTTTCCTATTGTTATTATGTACTCCTCCTCGGTCCTAATTATAGGATACATTTAACCGATTTTGTGGAGATTAAGGAAAGAAGTTAAATTAATTAATTTTACTCATTTTCCTAAAATGCCCTTATATAAATTTAAAATGACATAAGTAAAAGTGAATTAATAGCTTCTGTCACATACCTCTCCAACATAAAATTTTTCTTTCCCACGCTATCTAATTGAAATAATGGTTTTGCTATATATACATATATGTGTGTATATATATGTATACACACACACACATATAAATGCACACATACACACACAAAGATATATATATGTATTGTGTGTTTATATATGTACACACAGATATACATATATGTCTACATACATATATATATATATACATGTGTGTGTGTCTATATATTTGTGTGTAGACACACATATATACATACATATATGCACACAGACACACACATATATACATAAATACATATATGTACACACACACATAGATAGATACACACACAGGCATATATATATATATATATATATATATATATATTATCTAAAAAACTTCATCGATTGGAAGAGTATACGCACTCACATACATATACTCATAAAAAATCAAACACACTTGAAAGAATAAAATAAGGATATTTTAGAAAGAAATTGACAAAAATTAGAATGTTGTCTTATAATTAGGACCAAAACCAACTCTTAAATGTTGTCATATAATTAACACCGAAGGGAGTAATATATGGGCATATGACAAATTTAGGTGCGAGTCTCATTATTAGAGAAACTACTTCAGGAACAATTTGAACAGAAAGGTTAATCTTGGATACAATTATGTCAAATATTGTTTTTCCTAGACATAATATTTGTGAAATTATGTGAAAATAAAATAGTCTCACACAATCATTATTTACTTTTTTTTTTTTGGTTAGGAAAACGAGAAAAGCGTGGTGGTGCATCTCATCCAATCAAATATGAAGATCAACATCGATCAACAGATTTGATCAATCATTTTTCTTTATCCTGCGGAGAAAAACCCTTGTTTTTTGGAAAATAGTTGAAAAATCCTCTATTGCAAAATTCATTATCCATAAGTATCAAGAGGGGTGCAACGTATCTTCATTTAAGTACAAATATCTTCCATTTGGCACATATAGTTGAAAATATGTTGTCAAGATTGTTAAACTCGTGAGTTAGTTTAAGTAAATTCATGACAATGATGGAAACTTGTAACAACTCGTAAGAGTTTACTTTTATCATTAAATAAATATTAATAGTGTATAATTAAAAAGTTAAAATATAAAAAAATAAATACAAAAATTTGATTTATATATATTCTAAATCCAAATAATTGAAATTAAATCCATCAAGATTCATAATTTCTTATATTTAATAAAGAAATTTTTATGAAATTCATATATAAAGCATTGAACATGATCAAATCGAAAAAATTAATACAATTTTGTAAACTAAAAACGTAAAAACGGTAAACTCGGTGTATAAATTCGTGAGTTTAACCGAGTTTATAATTAACACGAGTTTATCTCGCTACTCGACTCGATTTAGTAAATTAGAACGAAAAAAACAAAAACTCAAAGAATGAATTCGTGAGTTTGACAATAATTTATGTTGCAAACAACTAAAGAAGAGTTGCACCCGTTAAGTTGTACACGAGTCCTTAAATAAATTTCAACTTACTTTAGGTAATACTCCTTCACTATTTAATGTATGATATAATTGAAGAGTTGATCCTGATTTTAAATGTAAAATCTATTTCATATATTTATTGATGTTTTTCTAATTTGCCTTTATTATACACCTCAATGATGAATGGAATTAAGGAAGATGATTAGGGTATTTTTAAAAATACTATAGCATTATGTATCATATTAACTAATTTAAGAAACATTCTTAATCCAATTAAATTATATAAATATATCTTATATTAACAACGAATGGAGTAAATTTTATAATGAGGATTTTTTCAGAGCATCAATGGAATCTTTTTTTTTTTGCTACTAAAATTTTAGGAAAGGAGTTGGGTTTCCCACGATCCAAATTCAAGCGGGCGAAATCTCTTTTCCTCCTGGTCATACCGATGTTGGACAAGTGGCCGCCTATTATCCTGACATTTATCTGCGACATAGAGGATTTTTCAGAGCATCAATGGAATCTTAAAGGAATGACATAGAGACTTGGTTGGCTGCATGCCATTGTAATCAAGATGAGGATTGTTGGGCAACTATTCATTCAAAGGAATTGGGCCCTATGGGTTGGCTTTTTGGACCAACAATATCTGTTTTTTTTCCCCTAGTTTACTCATTGATGCTTTTGATGTAAATAGTGGTCTCGTTCCTCATACTGGGGATGACAAATAGTACCCTTACTCAGATTTTAAATATAAGAATTAGTGGAAGAAATTTATTTTGATCTTATACATAATATATTAATTTATTTTATCTTAGGAATTTATTTTTTAATCAAGTTCTTATAGTTTCATTTTTTTTAAAATAAGTCATTGTATGTTCGGGTGACTGATAAAAAAAAAAACTATAGGGACCCAATTAAAAAAAGTGAAACTATAATGACATAATAAAAAGAAAAAATTACATAAACCTGATTCAAAGTAGGTTAAACTATAAGGACCTAATTAAAAAAAAGGAAAAACTACAAAGACGTTATTAAAAATCAGGTGATCATTAACCATACAACTTGCGGATTAATTTTCTAAAAAATAATTGATCAAGAAGCATGATGTGCTTCCTATTATGAAATGACAACTGAGATATTTTAATTTGGTTTGTTGCGTCAGCAACATATTAATTACAATAATGAATAATAATATTTATTATATTTTTGTAAAAGTTTGATGTCATTTTGTGGGCTGATTCCATTATGTTTCAACTAAGAGTGTCATTTTGTGAAACAAATCTTTAAAAATGTCTTCAAATGCTCATTACGCTATTGATTAAGTTTCAGAGCGTGTGATCCAACAGTGCACACAGGTCAAGCAAAACAAAACAAAATAATTATGACACCCAGCAGTTTAGGGACAAAAATGATTTTTTTTTATAAAAAAAAGACTTAATTAATTAATTTTTAATTAACTATATAAATGTACAATATCCCTGTTTTGCCGTATATAGTAAATTTGAAAGAAATTAACTAGGATATTTGGTTTAGTGGTGGGTCAATTAGACTAAAAAGTGGGTAAATTGATTTCAAATCCCGCCTACCTTATTAAGAAAAAACCATTGGGAAGAAGCAACTCTATCGAAAAGGCTGGATCAAAATTAGTCGGATGCTCGAAATCCTTTAATTTTGTATGAAGTTTCATTTTAAGTCTTTAAAAATGCTGACTTAGAAATTTTAGTGATGGTATGACTAATAAAGTATTCTCAAATTTTATTTTTAATATATAAAAGTTGATTATTAACAAATTGAATGTAACCATCTTAGATTCTTTCAATTTGTTACCAATTGGAAATTAGTTCATGCATGGCATTTATTTCTCTTAAACCTTATAAAGAATAGTTTTTTTTTTAAAAAGTTATCCAAAAAACATTATAGGTTTAAAGCTAATAAAAAAA
Source organism: Acacia melanoxylon (assembly GCA_019022615.1). Taxonomy (NCBI): domain Eukaryota; kingdom Viridiplantae; phylum Streptophyta; class Magnoliopsida; order Fabales; family Fabaceae; genus Acacia; species Acacia melanoxylon. The sequence goes on along the minus strand of JAFJYJ010000020.1, from coordinate 7,122,690 downwards.
AACTAATAAAAATTATTGAAGGAGCTTTAAACCTATAATGTTCCACTTGCTTTGATACTTACTTTTTAAAACTAATTGCTGTATTGGTATCTTACTTCCTCCTATTCTTTTTATAAGAGATCAATAATAACTAATTCTAAAAGATAAAAAAATTGTAGTTAAAGTTGGTTGAATTAATAAATATTTTTTTTTGTAAGAAATACACTCATTTAACGATTAAACGTAGGGATAAAGTGCTTTATTTATCTTTGGAAGTTTTTATTTCGAAAGACTCAAAGACCATAAAGTTTTTTTTTTTTGGAAATTGCTTCGGAAGTTTAAAAACGTAAGAATCTTCGCTTTCCTTTTAATCTTGACCGTTAAATATTTTCTCCACTTTAGAAACTTTTAGGCAAAAATTCGCTTTCTTAAAAAGAACTTTCGCGACAAAATCGCTTTCTAAAAAAAAACTTTCGGCGAAAATTACTCCATTTTATTAACTTCCTAATTTTGCTTTCTAAAAAAACTTCCCAGGTCTTGAGTGTTCCCGAAAAAAACTTCTGGACAAATAAGGCTTTTATCCCTTAAATGTAAGATATTGTTGACATTATTGACCAAAAATATCAATATAAAAAAGTAATTAAAGTGGAAGATATTGCAAATTTCTTTTTCTCATTTGGCTGAGGAGCTAGGTTCCTTGATTTGGGCAATTTCCCGAAAATCACACCTCACTTTGTTTTCATTACATTCTTTCTTTTTCATACATCGCTTTCTCTTTACTTTAGAAGCTCTAAATCATTTGCCTGTCTATTCTCTCATCTCTAATAATATTCACATTCTTTCATCAAATATTTTTTTAAAAAAAAATTAAAAAAATGGTGCTGCTTTTTCTCTTATCTTGGTGTTAAAGCATCTTTTTTTTTTTTCAACAATTGATGTGTGATAAAACATGGCATGCAATGATTAAATATGGGACCCTTTAATCTCATATCATCTTATTATTTTAGTTTCAACTTAATTAATTTATATTATTATTTGTTGCCCACAGATCTAAGTTTCATCTTTAATTTTGTCTTAATCTTTAATAATTTTTTAATTGAAAGGCTATATGTACTACCCGACATCTTTGTTTTTTTTTTTTTTCAAAAAAGAATATTTTTTTATAAAAAATATTAAACATTGACAATTCAAATTGAGATTATTATAGCCTTTTAAAAAAGAATATTATTTTATAAAAAATTGACAATTCAAATTGAGATTATTATAGCCTTTTTTAAAATATACTATTTTATAAAAAATATATATATAAACATTGAAAATTCAAATTGAGATTATTATAGCCTTTTAAAAAATAATATTATTTTATATAAAAAAATATAAAACATTGACAATTCAAATTGAGATTATTATAGCCTTTTAAAAAATAATATTATTTTATATAAAAAATATAAAACATTGACAATTCAAATTGAGATTATTATAGCCTATAGGTAACAAATTACAAAATTAACGCGTCATAAACTCCCTAACAACCGAGTAAAGGCCCCAGATTGGTGATTAACGGTGGGATTCACTAGACTTAATTATTGTCTTCAACTTTTTCTAATTCCTCCTCTGGCTAGATTTTTTTTTTAAAAAAATAATTTGTATGAAAATTTATTTAATTTTTGAAGCTTAGCTTATTTCCTGATTATTACTTGTAAATTATTGCCAACGTATCTAATCAGTTTCTTTCTTAAATTTTTTCACTGTTTTTCTTGAAGTTTGATTTTGTTTATAATTTCTACAAATCTTTCAATATCCCTTTTCTTCCCTTATATTAGCACGTTAATTAATAAGTTTCTCCAAATTCAACAATCATTTTTCAAGTAAAAATTAAATCAAGGACAAATGGGTAAGTTCTTACCATATATTTTGTAATGCATTATTGTGATAAATAATTAAGTGAGACCAACGTATCTTGACTTAGAGGAAAAGCCTCACATGCTTAGTTTTTTTTTTTTTTTTTGCTCAAAGGTCACATGCTTAGTTCAATCATCTTCAAACCGTCATTATTCTGTTCTCCACTTTCATTAGGGGAAAAAAACATTATTCATTTGAGATTATAATCCAAACAAAACCATAACACACTTAGAAAACAAACACGCGCGCAGAGAGAGAGAGAGAGAGAGAGAGAGAGAGAGAGAGAGAGAGAGAGAGAGAGAGAGAGAGAGAGAGAGAGAGAGAGAGAGAGAGAGAGAGAGAGAGGACTCAGATGATATTGAAGTCAATGGGTTGTGCAACCATATCTAGATTCAATTGGGGCAATCCAAATTTTTTATGTATTTTTTTAAAAAAATTCATTTTTTAATAAATTTAGAGAGATCGAAATATAAAGTAACATAGTTAATGTCATAGCAATAAATTAAAAAAATGTTTCAGAATCCTTAAAGTAAAAAACTTAGTTGAAATTCTTATTATGTTAAAAGTTCCCAATCACACATGGTCGTTGTGTGTCCTTTTTTTTTTTTCAAGTAGATTTATAATTAGATAATAATATTTCAAAAGTTTATATGTGATTAAAGAACTTGACCTAAATATTATCTTCACATATTAAATTAAATCATAAAATTTTTACCTAAATTTAATTTGAGCAATCCAAATTTGCTACTCAAAACTAGCAGTACAAAAAAAATTGATAGGGAGGAAGCAATGTACTCAAAATCGGACCATTCATTAATTTGGTTGTTTCAGGTTCAATAAACCCAGTTGACTTATATCCAATGGTGCATGGTCTAGTAGTGGATCATTTAAACTACTCCCTCCGGTCCTAATTATAAGACAGTTGATTTTTTGGAGAAATCAAGGAAGTTAATTAAATTATTTTAGATTTTTTTTTCCAAAGTAACTAGTTTGACTAATAAACTAATATATAATCTAAAGATATACAACGTATAAAATGATTAAGTAACTTATTTAGCTTCCTTAATCTCTCCAAACAAAGTCAACTAAACCAGAAGTAGTATAAAATAGGCAAACTGAGTTTAAATCCTACATTGTTCAAGAAGATCCTTAGGGATCAGAGAGACATCCTGATTATAAAGTCTCGAATCAGATTAGTCAATTACTCAAATATCTGATTTTTTTTAAAAAAAAGCACCGGACAAAGAGTGGCTCAAAGGGTTATTTTAAAAAAACCAATTGACTTGTCCAAATTTTTTGACCAATTGATCAAGGAACCGATTTACCGATTTATTAGTTTTACCAATCAACTTGAATTGTGTTTTAATAGTTTGGGAGGAAGGGTATATATGGAAATTCTCAATTGAACCGGTTAGGAAACTAGCTCACTTATTTACTCGTCTAACCAGCTCACCCGAATTGAATTTTATTACCATTAGATTAGAGGAGGAAGCTAAGGGCATAGTGATTGTGGGCAAAAAGAATGAAAGTTGGTTTGAGTGAGAGATGGGACCCATTGAACCATTCATTATTGGCATACCACTCTTGAGCCTTCACTTTGCCACCCAATTCACTTTTTTTGAGGCCACATTCAACCGTTTTCATCATTCTCTTTGTGTGGACCTCTCCAAATCACTTCATGCCTTCTCTCTTCAATCTTTTTACAATCTGATTAATTAGTCACTGACCAACCAGTAATAACATTGGCTCAAACTACATTAGTCTTGAGTTCATCATATAATAAAATTATCATTTCATTTTTTTTTTAATGTAAAAGTAACTCAATATAATAATTATTATAAAACTTACCCAAAAAAAAAAACAATAAATGGTGCGATCCATGCATATATTATATATAGGAATGGCATTCAATCCCATAATGTAAAAGATTTAAAAATATTGATTTTCACTTTTTTGATTAACATGTGTTAATATGATTTCATCATTTTATTATATCATTTTTAAAGACAATATGGGCTAACCTTTGATTTTGAATGGTCAATTTAACAATTGTACTGATCAAATGATCTTGTTTTTGATTTTGAAAATATCATCACATCATCACTAAATTCAAGCCCTCTACAATAATGACATGAAACTCAAAATCAACATAGCGTGCAATTAAAAAGGTTATACTCCTTCGGTCTTAAATATAGGACATAATTTATAGTGCAAATTACACTATAAAATATGTCTTATATTTAGAATCGGAAATAGTAGTAATATTTAGGACTTATAAATAAGGGGTTAATATTTACAATTTAATTTAATTTTTTGTTATGGTCTATGTAGTTTTAAATTGTTATTTTTAGTCTCTATAGTTTTATAAATATTTGGTTTGAGTTTAAGTATATGGATTAAAACCAAAACTCATTAAAGGTATATGAACTAAAACCAAATCTCGTTAAAAGTATATGAACCAATTGTTAAACTTAGACAAAATCTTTATGAAACTGTAGGGACTAAAACCAATAATATGAAACTATAGGGATCAAAATCAAAAATTCGATCAAACTATAAGGACTAATAATTATATTAGCCCTATAAATAATGCGATATCGATTATATTCTAAACCTAATAATTATGTACATGAATATGCTACGGTAAGCTTTTTATAATGGCTCTTTGCATGCAGCTTTGTCCTTTGAACTTGCAGCTTTAGGTTAGTTTTAGTGGTTTGACAAGCTTTACTTTTCCCTTCCATGGAGAAGCACTGAAACAAAAGAGAGAAAGGGTTAAAACCTTTTATTCTTAACTGTCCAACATCACATTATTGACTTTGTGGTTCCTCCACCATAACTATTATTGCTTTCTTAAATCTCAGCACTGCCTCTCCATGCATATATATATATATATATATATATATATATATATATATATATATATTACATTCTTCTTGAAAAAAATACATGTGTGCACATGTGTGCGTGATCAAGAGAGAAAGGTACTCCCTCCGGTCCTAATTTAGGACACATTTATCAGATTTTGGAGAGATTAAGGATAATAGTTAAATTAATTAATTATATTTATTTTCCTAAAATTCCCTTGTTTAACTAAGCTTTATAGTTTTACAAGTTGAGGAAACAAAAGAGAAATATTCCCAGCAAATATGCAACCTTTGGGCAATGTACGATGGTCGAGTCCAGGAGATTAGCTTTGATCATTATCATTCCACCATAATTATTTTGGGTTTAATAGATAAAAAAAGCATTTCAAAAATTACTTTTTTTTTCTCATTCCATCCATATTTTAATTTTATTTAAAAAAACAAAAACAAAAACAAAAAACAGTAGAATTGAGGTGTATGTGACATTAATTAGTTGCAAGCATTACTTACTTTGAAGAATATATAAGTGGATTTTAAATTATTATTGAGAAAGTATCAATAGGGGTATTTTAGGAAGAAATTGACAAAAATTATAACTTTATCTTATAATTAAGACCAAAACCAACTCCCATAAATTGTTTTATAATTAGGACCGGAGGGAGTATTGAATATCACCCGGGAATAAAACATTCATAATATATATCAACTCATATATTATCCAACAAAACAAAGTTATTACTTATTAGAATACAAATCAGGCGTCCTTTTCTTTTAGGGAAAATCCATATGAGGACTCTTTTAGCCCAAAAAAGACTCCAAGATTCTGAAAATCTCAGAAAAAGGTTCCATGGCCCTTTTTGACATCTGAATATGCGCTTAACCCACCACTGACACAGCATATACGTCGACGTATAAACGCATATTCAGATGTCAAAAAGGGCCCTGGGGCATTTTCTGAGATTTTCAGAATCTTGGAGCCTTTTTTGGGCTAAAAGGGCCCTCATATGGATTTTCCCTTTCTTTTAATTAAGCTCAGAACATTTTAGGCTCAAAAAAAGAGATAAAAGAAATAAAATATGACCCGAGTAGTCCGTCAAAAACTCTTAATCAAATCCGTTAGAGGACTAGTTCACTGGTTTGACTGGATAGCCTGTCGTGTTGGATTTTAATATTATGAAGAGCATACACACATGCCTATATATTTTTACACGATAAATTAGTAAAATAATTTAATTAAAATATAAAACCGCTGTTGTAAATGGGCTACACATCTGAGTGAAGTTGAGAAAATCAGAAATGCAGTGAAACATAATTATAGGGTTGATAAACTCTAATCATACGCACCCAGAATCAGTATAAAATGAGGTAATCATCGTGTTCTAACCTGCCACGTATTGATTCTCACAAACTCAATTTCTGTTTGGCCAAAAAATTGTGAAAATATTTATTATGCATATGACACTATTTGTTTTTATTCACTAAGTTTGTGAGAACGGAATTATAAAATATATCAAAATAATATTCTGTTCATTAGCAACTTAGCAAGTGGGGGTGTCCTCTGATCATGACTTGGTGCCAAAAAAAAAAAGGACTCTCTCCTATTCTTCATATCATAAGACACTTTCTATAGAGAATGGGCGATTCTTATTGAAAGTCATGTGAGGTATTAATTATACTTTTCTAAGATTGTTCTTCTTTAAATTTTGATGCAATTTTTATTTTCTGTTTTTCAAGAGGTAATTCTTACAAGTGATGCATAGTGATAGGAAGTGGTGAAGCATGAGCGAATCTTGTTATCCATATTGTTGGAATATATATAATCCACCTATGGCCCAAACCAAATTCAAATGATATGCATAAAGATGAGGGTTCAACTGGTAAAGGGGTTAGACACTCTCACCAAATGGAGGGGGTTCGATCTTGGAGTTGATCAAAGACGTTGAGGGAGGCATCATATCCTAGCTCCTGGATGCCTAGATAAACGCCTGAAGGTAATAGATGACTCGCATTGCCCAACACTAGTATCACTTAGGAGGAAAAGAGATTTCGCCTTGCCCTTAGATCGTGAGTGAGCCCAACCCCTTTTCTAAAATTTATGTATATAAAAAAAGAGTTTTTTCTTTAAGAGTTATGTTATGTCTATTCCCATGTTATTGTAACGAGTCTCAACATCGGGTGTGTTACCTTAAAAGAGGGGTCCCAAAATCCAATAGCTAGTTTTTGGGGTGTGGTTTTTATAAGGACTTATATCAATTACAGTAGAGTGCTCTATATTCTTTCCGGATATTTACACATGATTGAAGTCGCATCAGTGCTTCCTTAGTGAGTTAGTCGGATTTCAGGTACATCCAAAATTGTTACAAATATCCGAATGAACTTCTTTCTGATTTTGTGTTCTATCCATTAAGTATTGATATCAAACATGGCAACGCTGTGGTAAGACTGAAAGACAGAAATTTTTTATTAGATGAAGTGAGCATCAGGGAATAATTAATACTTTATCTGCAAAGTTTGATAGAGTTAAGAAGAATAATACTAGGATTAGTTATTTTAATGAAGGAGAGACAAAAATGGCATAGGATTCAACGCACGAAAAGTGATAGTAAGAGGAAACAAAGCATGATGATGATGAATCACAAAGACACAGAAAATGCAAACATTGGTAGGACCACGCTATTCACGCTAGTCACGCCCTTACCCACGCTCTTCCCTTTCACCTTACCACATCATCAACATTTTTAAACTTGTCGTCCCTTCCAATGATTTCACCTCCCTCTTTCTTCTTAATTTTTCTATTTTGAAGGTACAATTATTTAATATTTTTGTGTTGACAGAAGAATAATTATTTAATATTACATATATGACATTACTTATTCATATTCTGCTATTATCAAATTAAATCCCAACAATATGAACTCTTCCTCTTAACGTGAGGTTTAGTTACAAAATTTGAATCCACAAATTTAATTTAAAGGTGTTGAGTCTATTCTATTCGATCTAATTACTGTTAATGTATTTTATTTTGAATTGTTCTATTAGATTAATGGGTTAAGTAGTAAATTCGTCCTGAAAGTATAAGCCAATGAGTAATGTTGTCTTGGAAGTTTTTCTTGTCTTAATATTACTTCGGAAGTGTTAAAACGTATCAATATTGTCCTATTTCGTTAAAAAACTAATGTTAACCTTCAAAAAATTGACATTGACTGTTAATTTTTTAACAAAAATGAGCAACATTGCTACGTTTTGAAACTTTTAGAGCAACATTGAGACAAGAAAAACTTTCAGGGTAACATTGCTCTTCAGCAAAAACTTTTGGGGCAAATTTGCTACTTAACCTTGGATTAATTTATATGAACCCATATGGCAATATTGTCACTTCACATGATAAAGAAAGATTCATAGTTAAGAATGGTATGAACCTATAAGGTAATTCTATCACTTTACATGATACTGGTGATCGACTGAGTGGAAAGGCAATAGAAAGATATTCAAATTCAAGGCTACAATGTGAAATTGGAGTCTCTTGAATCTCAATCTCTTTGCCTTTTCATTTAGTTGTTTGATATCATGTGACATAACCTCTGAGTTCATATCATCAATTCAATAACAAAACATACATTTAGCCAATAGTCTTGTAGCACAGTGATATAAAAGTTCCAATGAAAGTAGGAGATTGTGAATTCAATCTCATTTATAAATTTGTGTTAAATTTCACAATTGTGTCATCTCAATCATTATTCCCCCATGCCTACCCCTAATAAATTAACCTAATTATTATTAGAATTAAATTAATAGCACTAATTAACATCACACAAAAGCATAGTTATATACAATGGCATGAGGAAACTCAATATTCTTCCCACTACTAGGCTATAGCTCTAGCATACATGATGTGTGTGTGTGTGTGTGTGTGTGTTGTGTTCATATATCTATTATATGTTTTCATTATTAGCTAGTTTTATAAAATAACATTTCTCTTGCAAAATTAAACATTATTACCTTATTAATTATGAGCATTTCCTTGTCATTTTCTACATTATCCCATCCAATCATTGTTACTATCATCACGTTTTGATTCTCTGAAGCACACTATCAATCTATGAGCGGACTTTAATTTATTTATTTAGCCTATAAACTTATGTTTGTCATTAAAAAAGAAACATATTATACTTTACCACCATAGAAGTTCACGAAAATTATTAAAATTTAAAATTTTGATATTAATTATTTAGTTAATTATATTGTTGACAATTTTTGATCCATTATTCATAATATATTTTCCAATAATCTCATTTAATTTCTTATCGTTTCAATTCAATCAGGATAATCAAAATATTATTTCTTCAATTATTATTTTTAATTAAAATAGGATATAAATCATAATATGATATTTGTACGAGCACTGTTATGTTCATCATAATATGTTGGATTACCTTTTAATTAAGGAAAAACATAAATAATGTTGTTCATGATTATTTAATAGTATGACACACACACACACAAACGTTTATGCGTGTGTGTGTGTATATATATATATATATGTATATAGTGTTTGAGAAAGCGATTTAACTAGTTCCAATCATTGAATTGATTATATTCCATTTTAATAACGGTTAAAATTTTAAAATATTAGGTATAAGGATATGTGAGGACATGTCTTTGAATAATGCAATTATGATGCAGCCATGCAGATTGGATATATATTTAAGAATATATTAATTAGTGGCCCATGCCTTGGTTCTATGACCATGATAATATTCTCACTTGAATCTTCATGCATGCGTGATTTTTTTAATAAAAAAAATAATACTACAATATACCCAATAATAATAGTAGTAGTAGTAGTAATAATATATACCCACGTATAAATAACTAATTAATTCATTAAATGAACAAAAATAGATGTTTGATCAATATTAATTTAAACATAAATGAGTATGCGAAGAATTTTAATTTAAATTGAAATATAAATAGGGAAAGGTCCCTATATTTTAATTGTGTTTGGTTTTTGATTTCCGAAGTTTATTTTTGTAGTTTCTTATATTAACTATTTTATTTTTTCCATTTAAGAAGTTAGTTCCTTTATATTAAAAAAAATACTGAGAAGGATTATAAGTTGGCTCAAATGGTATTAATTAATTTGGTTAAGGTAGACTTAACTTTACCAAACTTAATCATTAGATTATTAGGAAAAAAACATGTTGACCTAAAAAGATTATTGTAAAATTGTCTGATTAAAAGAAAAATAAAAAGGAATTACACTTCCTTAAAACGAACACACACGATTGAGAAGGAGAAGGGCACCAAAGATGCATTAATTAGCGCATTGGAACTTAACAAAATTAATACTATCATCTCCGGTTTTTAATATAAAATTTCGTTTGTAGTGTTATTTTGAGTAATTTTAAAATAAAGGGATTAATATTTTAAACGGAGCAAATAGAAGTGATAAAAAAAAAGGGAAAATTATAATAAAGGACCTAAGGAAAATAATATTTATTAAGAGGAACCATAAAAATGGTAATTATTTTTAAGGACCATAAATTAAAAAATTAAAATAGAAAGACTAAATTGCCCTTAGCCAGATTTCCTATATTCTCTTTAATTAAATCAAAATCTGGAGTGATTGATGGATAATGAAAAATAGAGAAAAATCAGAATCTGCTAAATTAGCGCGCCTCTACTGCACCGAAATCGCCTCCCAGTTACTACCAAGGTGACTTTTTTTTTTTTTTTTTCTCTCTTCTAAACTTCATGGAGAAATAAAGAAGCAGAGACACAACCGCATACTAGAGACCTTTAGTACTTCATCTTCGATCTTCATCCTCCACTCTCTCACCTTCTCTCCACCTTCGTCGCCAGACGACCTACGACCATCCCAACTCATTAAGAATGAAGACTATGAATAATACGAAAGACTATTAAGTATTAAGATTAATATGAAGCATATAACTGCCCGAGGCTGTTCACTTTCAAACTGTATTATTTTATTAAATTAATTTTCTTGATAGAAAACATGAAACTCAAATATATATATAGTACTGGAATAAGATGGGGAAAACTAATGTATTGGAATAGTACTTTTGAAAGAGATAAAACGATGAGATCGAAAACAAAGAATGATGAATAAGAAACCTCTAAATAAGAGGGGAAATTAAGAGAAATTAAAGTGAAATGTGGGGGAAAAATGGAATTTACTTATTTAAGACATACTCTTTTATTTCTAATTGCATGTCTTAGTTTTTAAATTTGTTGTGTCTGTAATTATAACTCGTTGGATGTTGAGATAATTGTATGAGCATAAGAAAAGATAAAATTCCTAACAAATACATATTTTGAACAAAAGGATGGAGAAGGAAGTCACCTTGATTGTAATTGGAGGTGATTTTGTCATAAAGAGAGACATTAATTTAGCGATTCTGATTTTTCTCTATTTGTTATTATCTATCAATCACTCCATATTCTTATTTAATTAGAGAGAATATAGGAAATCTGACTGAGGACAATTTAGTTTTTCTATTTTAATGTTCTAATTTCTGGTTCTTTAAAATAATTACCGTTTTTATGGTTCTTCTTAATAAATATTATTTTCTTTAGGTCATTTATTATAATTTTCCCTAAAAAAAACTATAGGAACATAAAACACAACACAACAATTAAAACTATGGATTCAATATCTATTATTTTCTAAATCATACTGTTGGTCGTTAATTAGGAGTATCATTAAGCTGCTAATTAATGATCTGTTATGATTTAGTGGGATTATAATTAATGATCTGAATGCTTAATATAGATGTCTCAAGTTATTAGACATCGATCATGACTACATAAATATGGATTACGTTAAATTTAAATATTATATAATATAAATGATGTGACAAGAAAAATAAAAATAAAAGAGACAAATATTATGAGGAATAAAAAGATGTCGGGTGTCGGCATGCACCAGCCATGCATGCATGCTATAACAAAGGATGATTGTGTTTTCTTGCTTTTTTCTTTAAATTATAACACTTCATGATCCTATATGTAAATAATGCCCCTACATCCTACTATTCCTGTAATGAAGTCAAATTATTTTAAAAAAAAATAAAAATAAATTTATTAACAACAATCGAATTTGAATTAATTTTTTCATGATATCAAAGCTTTCAGCCAAACATATCACATGGTAGAAATCTAATTTTTAAGTTAAAAGTTAATGCATATAATCGTGTCATAATTGAATTCTATTAGAATATCTATTTTTTTTTTTTAAAAAAATTTCTATATCTCATTTATACTTCACATCGTGTCTAGGTATTAAAAATCAGACTCATCATTAAGTAGTCGAGACAGAAGTTTAGTAGTGTTACAATCATGGTTGAACTAGAATCAACCTAATCATGATATATATTGAAATAAAAAGACAATAGTAATCCATAGATATATAGAACATTTGTGTATAAATCACCTATTAATCCAACAAAACAGAGTTATAAAAAAGCGCAAATATGATTTATTGTTATTTATTTAAAATGAAAACGACTTCATTTTCAAGCTCAACAAAAAAAAATAAAATAAAACTAACTGGGTTTGTCCTATATAAAACTCTTGATAGGACTGGTCAGATGACTGGTTCACCGGTGTAACCAACCAACTTAAGTTTGAGTTTAGTACTATGCTTAATGTAATATTTACCAAGAAATTATGAATTCACTATTTTTATTCACAATCCATTTGATGCATTGCTTTGCTTGCAAAATTGCACAAGTTTGTTGAAACCGATCATAAATGATGAGAAAATTGATAACTTCATAGTAGGGCGTGTTTGAGATTTTTTCAGCTAAGATTGAATAACAAAATGTTAACTGAAACCATAATTATAGTGTCGTTTTTTTTTTTTTTTTTTTTTTAATTCAAAGGCGTGCAAAGGCAGATCAAATGCTCATACCAACGTAGAAATTAATGTCTCTAAATCTGTTTTGAGTGAATAGACGTAAACAACAAATCTGATTTATGTAAAAAAATATGATTTACCTCTGTTTTAAATTAGACACATATAAACCTACTTATAGAAATTACCTGTATTTATGTCTTCTAAAAACAACGTAGAAAGCCCTATATAACAAATGTAAAAGTTTTTACATAATGCAATAGTGATAATTAATTTAATTTTTAAAAATATTAGGTATAAGGACATGTTTGATGGGAATCATGCAGGTGGTCCACGCCTAGGTTTCGTACGGTATACTGTTAAATTGAATCTAATCTTCAATAATGATTGAATACAATTCTCCCTCTGTGTCTTATTTGATTTGATTAAATTAAGGAAATTAGTTAAATTAGTTAATATGATATATGTATTTTTTAAAATATCAAAGTTACATTTCTTAATTCCCTCGTCTCCTGATCTCCTATATGATTATTATTGAAGGAACATTTATAAGAATAAATTAGAAAAATATTGACAAACATTAAAACTTTATCTTTATATTTAGGATTAATATCAGCTCTGTAATACCCTAAAATTCCCACTTATTATAAGTATCATATTTTAACAAATAATACCTATTGAAAATAGGTGAATATGTGGTCTCAAACCTTAAAAGCTTATTGATTATTATGTTAAGTAATTTCTTCTTGAAATTAAATAAGCTAAAGACCAAATATTCTAATTTCTTGTAGGAATCATAAAACATCATAAAATTATTGTGATTAAGCATAGTCTTAATTTAATTATGAGAGACAATTAAAATGACATAGAAATACTTATTAGAGAAAATTAACAACAACTATTGGGCAATTAAATTTGCAATAATTAAAATGATTATGTTAATTTCGTAATTAATTAATAATTGAATTAAAAATGCATAATTAAGGAATATATGAGATTAATTAGTGAACAAAGGCTAATAAAAACCCAAGATTAGCATAAGAGGGATTTCTAATGATCATAATTAACATAGTAAACTATCAATTAAGCCTAAAACACTATGTTGGGAATATTAACCAAGATTAATTTAATCTTCCCTATTTTAAATAAATGTGGTGAAAATTCCTTTTGAAAGAGGCAAGGTAATTGCACCAATATTTAATCCTAAGAGCACATAATATATGAACAAATATCATCAATAGTAGTAGGATTTTTCCAACACAAATTAGAGGCCTAAGGTCTTAAATTTAACTTCATAAAGAGTAATCCTTGTGATCAAAAAATGAACCAATGAGAGGTTTAAATTGTGAATTATGTGACACAAATAAAACACAATGGAATAGTCAATAAAGGGAGGGAAGGCACGGCTCACTCTAGCTTGGTGGAGAAGAATTCAATTGTTTAATATAAACAAAACACACACATGCTAATTGGGAGAACATGGAGTCATTAAATGAAGAGACAAAGTGGAAGAGGATAAATGTACTTGGGATAAAACACTTAATGACTATGGAAGACTTTTGGGGCTAATTGGAGAGAGATAGAAAGTGTGTAAATTCATTTAATTATGAGTTAAAAACCATTGGGATGAATTAAAGACACAAGTAAATGAGAATCTATAAATAATAAATTGTACCTTGAGGAATTTTAATCATAGATCAATTATAACGATTTATTATGAACAAACATATTTTAAGCTTGGAATATGTTATCTCCAAAATCATTTCCTCAACTTTTGTGATTAATCTTAAAATGATTAAAGTGTTAATTGGGACTTCTAATGAAGCCATGATTTTTGAGATTAGAGTATTAAAGAAGAAAACTCAAATAAACTACAAGATAACCCTTAATTAATTACATAAAAGAACCAATAGGAAGCTTGTGTTGTTATTTGTTAAATAAAAGGGAACACAAATACAAAATCAAAGTGAAGAAGAGAAGGCACGGTTTCAACATAAAGAAGAAGTTGAAGTTTAATAATATAAATCTCTATACACACATGTTAAAATAAAATCAAGAGAAATGCTTTTTAAATTGAAACTTCTTCATTAAGTATTGGTCCAATGGTTAAGATTAAAACTTCTTAACTAAGTTTAGATCCTATGGCTTAAAATCAAGAAGAGGCAAGTTCCATTTAACTACCAAAATGCCACACCAATTTACTATAAATAGGAACTTAGGTTCTTCATAAATCTTCACACCAAAACTCAAATGAGTTTTAGAGAGCAAGATTAGAGAGAAAGAGAGTAGGGGGCATGAAGGAGGAGGAAGTTCTTCAAGAGGTAAGCAAGCTTTTAGTTCTAGTCTTTAGTTTTGTAGTTCTTGAAGTTCTAGTTTAAGTTCATAGTTAAATGTTGTTTTGATCTTTAATCTTCCAATATATTGTTGTTATCATGTTTTATGGTTAAATATGGTTTTATTTCGAAAAATTCATGAAGAAAGTGATATAGCAAAATTTTTGGAAGATTAGGATCAAAGTAGCGAAGCTCTGGCGAAATTTTGTCGGTTAGCGATTCCCGAAAGTCGGGGTAAAAACGCCGTATTTTATGTTAAAGATGATGTTCTAAAATTCTGAGAAAATTCATGGTTAGAGTAGAGATATAGAGCTTTTCCAATATACCTAGAGTGAATTATTTCGAGTTCTGTGCTAAGAGATAAAAATGTCCAAAGTTGGTCTACGTTTTCTGGAAATTTTCTGGACAGAGGATGAACACGTGAAAACTTGGAATTATTCTTAAAATCTGGGAAATAAAAAATATTTTTTCTCAAAATTAAACATCCTAAGGATTCTGATGAATTTTACGGATCCTCGTTTCGATTTTTGTATATTTAGTTATGATTTTTCAAAGTTAATCGAAAATCTTGCCTAGAAATTCAGTATTGCGTTTTTGAGAAAATGTAAGGGCAAAATTGTAATAATGAATACAACAATGGTAGAAATGTCAAAATGGGTGGAAATATCCTTTTTGATATTATTTTAAGAGATAGAATATTAGTTGTAATATTATGGGAAAAAAGAATAATCCGACGATAACATATAGGATATCCGGGGAAGCCGGAGTCGGATCAAAAGTCAGGCAAGTTGACCAATACGTGGTGAAAGGTACGTACGCGTATTGTAACACTAACTCTGATGCTTATTGTATACTTATATGTGATAGACAACTATACATGTGAACTGTATAGATAACTTTACATGTGATGTGTACTGTTAACATAGACGACTATACATGTCAATTGTATAGATAACTTTACATGTGATGTGTACTGTTAACATAGATAACTATAAATGTGAATTGTATAGATAACTTTACATGTGATATGTACTGTTAATATATTAATCTTACATCTGTTGTGTGCTTATGTGTTGATTATTGCTCTAATGTCATGAATATCTCATCATATATATATTGTTTACATAAGCATGAGGTTAATCAGATTACACGAGGTCCAATGGGCATTGGACCTCAGTCTTAAACTAATAGTTCAGGAAAGGATCAAGGATCAGAGAAGGCACCGGTAGATAGAGCCGTAAAAAGACGCCGATGGATGGAGCCGTGAGGAGGCACCGGTCAAAGCAAATGAAGGAAGAAGGTTAACAGAGCCTACCTTCTAGCATGAAACTAATAGGGTTACTTCAAACCATTTGGTGCTTAAACTAGAAAGGGTCGTCTATGTGGTTCAGTCAATCAGTCGTCGTGAATTCGGGGAGACTTCCACTAGACTTTATCCAGCTTGGCCAAATGGGTTGATTTAACTATGTTAGGTTCTATGCCCCAGGTCAGGAAATGCTTGGTCAGAAAATGTATAATTACATTGTAAAGTCTGTAATTATATAAGTCTTGTATTACATGTTTATTTATTCGGGAAATTTTTAATATACCAGTATATGTAACATCCCATTTTCAAAAGCAGTATATTTTTTTTTTCATTAGAGTAGAGCATCGGAGTGATTGAGTAACTGATACATATATTTATAAATACCGTAAGTCTGGCTGATTACAAAAATGGTACAATGACCGAGAGTTTTTAAAGTGAATAACAACAAAAGTGTCTCCCCGGCAACAGCCATGCCGTGTCAACAGAAGAGATCTTCAGCCGGATCTCTATGCGGCCTGCTTGTCTTTCTCCTCGGTCCTCGGTTCTCCTGAACCTGACGCTATGTTAAGAGCTGAGGTTCAATGTCCATTGAACCTCAGGTAACGGTTAACCTCATATTTACATATACAAGATATCGATAACAAATGAACCATTCCTACATGTATCGCTCCCGGCGAATGCGACACACCGCTCCCGAAGACACACCGCTCCCAAATACGAGATATATCGCTCCCCGCGCATACGTACATATCGCTCCCAAATAAGCATGCATATGTTCCGCTATCCTCTAACACCACCATGCATTCAAATAACATACCACCAACACATATACAACACACATATCACATATACGAATACAATAAATATCGAGTTAGTGTTACAAAGACGCGAACGTACCTTTGTTGACGGAAAACGGTACTTTTACGGAAAACGGTAAATTTCCGACAATGGTGAAACAATGCGACGACGGCACAACGACAACAAATGCTTGACAAATGTTCGATTATAACAGATATCCTATAAGGATAATATTTAACAACTTTTAGCACTATAACGGGCATTTTAGGTATAAATTACCATTTTGCCCCCGAACCCCTAATCGCGGAATTTCGCCGAGCTTCGTTTTTCGCTCTATCTCTCCGAATTTTGACAGATCTTTTCCCTCATCATATTTTCAAAATATATATCATATTTACCCCTAAATATGATATCTAGACTATCTTGAAAATTTAAAGATAAATCTAGCACTTCTACTATATCTACCGAAAGAACTACCGAAAACTAAAGACTAAGGACCGAAGAACTTACCCAAAGACTTTGCTACTCCTTCTTGCTCTGACTTCTCTCTAGAAATCTCTTAGAATTGGTGAAAAATGAATGAAGAGGTGAAGGGCTATTTATAGAAAAACTCTATGGATTTCAACCGTCGGATTAACTTTTCATCAATGGCTAAGATGATGAAGATGTGGCTTCATGTAGACCAAGCTTCCTCCTTCATTCTCCACCACAAAAACGTCCCATGATGTCATCTTTAGCCGGTACCGATAAAGTTTCCAGTTCGGTGCCCTTTTCGCGCAATCTTGGAGAAACTCAAAAATACGGCAACTAGGTTTTGAAGTTCTATTCTTTCTCTTTAAAACTATTGGGTTTAACTAAATTTTTGATCTCATTAAGGGTATTCCGTTATCTACCTAAGATTTTCTGACAAACGTTTGCCGATTCGGAAATAACTTCCGATAGAACCAGCTTTCTTGGCGAGAAAATCACCGGTTCGTAATATGATCTGATCTAAGTAACCATATCCTTGGTTTGAAAAACACGGTGCGTTTTCTATAAGTCACTTTTAAGACTATCTCACCTATTCTTAAATATCTCGGTACTCCTAATTACACCGTTGGTTTCAAACGACTTCGAGACCGCTCAATCCGAGATAAATTTCACTTTGGTTCATAAAAAGTCCAGATGACTTAGACTAAATCCCTATACCTTGGTGTAGGATTTAATTTCTATCCATTCTCAAATGTCTGTTGGCTCTTTACCATATATAATATTATTTTAATCAAAATATCTAGATATTTTTTTCTTTTATTTTTTTATTTATTTTTCTAAGCATAAAATATTTTATTAATATTTTTTTTATTTATTTAATAATTTCGAATTTCTCCCATTAAAAATAATTATTTAAATTATTTTTAATTCATTTACTTTATACCTTAATTATCCCATTAATTACTAGATTAGCCACTTACTAATTTTTGATAATTTTCTTAATTAGGATAAATCATTATCTCACAACTATTTTACTTACATTGGTATTTTATATCCCATGTAAAATATTAAAAATCATGGGGTCACTTATGATCCCAAAATAATATTTAATTTTGCCTCATTATTTTTCAAGGGAAATTATCCCAAAAATTCCTAAAATTAGAGACAACATACTTTCTAATTTTTAACAAATATTTAATTGCCTCCTGAGATTTATCATAATATTTTTAGGCCATTTAATGCCTCAAAAATACATTTTATGGATTTTAGCTCTTTATCTCTCATAATTTCCATAGAAATTACCTTAGAAAATAAGAAAATTATTACTTCTTATTTGAGACCACATATTCACCTATTTCCAATAGGTATTATTTACTTCGAATTTATGATATTTATCATAAGTCAAATTTTAGGGTATTACGATACGTCGGCATTAGCATATGCCCGAGTATTTTATATCGCTTACTCGTTGTTCAAATTTTTAGTACATGCTCTCCATTTCCGCAACATGTTGAGCTGTAGCACCTCAAACTCTGACGATTTTTTCTCAAAACACGTGTCACCGGCACGATTTATGATACGGAATTTGAGGTGTTACAAGCTCTCTAAATATGTCTTATATTAAAGATTGGAGAGATTATTTATATTTATATATATAGGGGTATAATCCTAAAATACCAAAAAATGGAAAGATAAAAAAAAAATCCCCTTTTTTTTTTAAAAATGAAATACGATTATTATGTTAATTTAATGGTTTACATTTTTTTTAATTTAGTTTGGATAAAGTCAAGGGTTTTCCTTTCGAGGCATAGAGTGTAAAAGAGTTTTCATTTCTTCCAATAAGTATGTTTCCCGAGATTCAAACTTGTGTTTTAACAACTTGTTGGTCAAACTTCTTTAGTACCTACCTAGATTACTGATTTATAGAGAATAATTTTTTTAATTAATGTCATTTATAAAAAATGTATGTTAATTTACTTAAAATACTTTCTTTAACCATTGCTAAACTACCTCTAGATAGAAACTCTTGTGTTAAGTTGCTAAACAAAATGAAGATAGACTGATCTTATTTTCAAAGATTATCAATGTACACAATGAATTCTTCCTTCTTGGAAGTAATGATTAAAGCCCCAAGATTTCTTGGTGGCTTATGAGGTAGGGACTTATGTTAACCCTCCTCCTTTGTATGAGACTTGACTCTCCTTCACACCTCTAAACCTCACACTAAACCCTCTATTTATAGAACTTTAACCAATTAATGCATTTTAACTATCCAACATCTTGTATTAAAAGGGATTAATTAGCTCTTATAGGGAATATAATTTTTTTATCATTAACGAAATGATAATCTAAATTCTAAACTTCTAAACTATTTAGATTAATTAGATGGATGAAATTTGATTTGGAGATTATATTTTATACTCATAAATTAATTAATTTAAACAATCTGCATCTTTTAAAAATAATTTTTAATTATTGATATGATTGTTTAGCTTCAACAAAACTTAACTTTTAGCTGATAACATCGAACATAAGATAAGGAAAGATACTTACATATATACTACAGGAGTACCATGCCATCTGAATTCTATTCAACAAAAAAAACATAATAACTCAGATCATTTTAATCGTGGTTGATTGATGACTCATCTAATAAATTCAAATTTTATCTTATTTTAAAGAAAAATATTGGTTAACCATTTTGTTTTAGTTTTTTTCTTCAAATTAATATTTTCCCCCTAAAAAACACGTAAAATTTGAATATATTTTAGATAATAAGTCATTAATCAACTTAAGATTAAAATGATCAAAGTTGTTATATTTTCATTAGATAAAGTTCAGATAATGTGTACCCTCGAGTATGTAAATATTTCTCATACGGTAATAATAAGACAATAAATAAATATATAAATATGAGAATTCATTTCTTCTTGTTTTTTAAAATACACAAATATAACGTTTTGAAAGGTCAAAAAGTTAATTATTATAACGTTTCAAATTTTCTTATATTTTTTACTATTATTAAAATGATAAATCTAAAGCATACAAACCAGTTAGACAGTAACTTTTAATAATTGGTTTCTATTTAGGTCCAGTAAGCTAACAACATCAAATATCGGGAAATAATATAAAAATAAAACCAACAGAATTAGGTTTATCAGAAGGGATTGGCCATTTATAAAAAGTGACAAATTAATGTTTGAATCATTTCAGAAGAAATATCCACATTCACTACTACATAAATTGTGATGTATGACGATTATTAATTGTCATATATCACGATTTCCAACCAATATATATGCGGGCGCTATATAAAAGCTCAACGCAAATATATTACTGTCGCAAACCGTATTTATATTTTGAACATATTATAACGGTTATAATATAATACCCATTATGTATTGAGGTTTGGTGAGGCCATGATAATAATTATCATGCACATGTAAACAACCGTCATAATATATGAAAATACTTGCATGATACATAGTCTTTTTATTTCACAACCGTTATTTATTCAATAATATACAAAATGGTTTGTATATAAGAACCGTGACTTTTAATAAACTTAATAATAGTCTCATGTAGACAACCGTTATGAAATAAGTGCATGAATAATGGTTTATAAAAAAAACCGTGAACATATAAAATACATGACGGTTTTTATATAATAATCGTGATGTATGGATATAAGACTCTTCAAGTGAGAGTTTCTGAGCTAGTTCCTCCTCTCTAAATATAATAGAACAACAATACCTCCAATACCATGTGGCTATGCGCAATTTGGAAATGATCAAGACATTCCAACCTTTATAAGGAGAATCAATGACAATGGTTGACGTATATAAGTGATAATGTAATTGGTGACCTAAATATAATTATGCCTCTTCACATGAATTAACCCTTGTAAAGCAAAGGATTATGAGAAAAAACATATACCCCTATCGAAATAGGCGGAGGGGTATGCAAACCCTTGAACTCAAGGGTTTGCATAACCCTTGCGCCCTTTTTGATAGGGTAATTTGTTTTTGGGTAAAGGTGTAAAAATGCACATGTACTTTACCCTCAGGAGCGCCCAACACCATATGCTTTTTTAGGTGCAAAAGTACCTATGTGGTTAAGAAAGTGGGGCAAAAATCCCACCTGTCGTTATCCAAAGAAGACCAGAATGCGTTTGCCATCACAGGTGAATATTATATGATACCCTTTGCTTCCGTTATATTCTTGGTGCCTTTTTCTCATCAATTTATTCATGGTGCCTTTAATCATGATGAATTTGACACTCTGAACATAAATTTAAAGAGTACAAATGAGTAACTTTTTTCTTCCCTGTTTCGATGGCACTCTGCAGAATCGCCATGCTCTGTTTCCCGCTCATACTCCTTCCGTCGGAATCCTCTACCGTCAAGCTTATCTCCTTCACCGGCATCTCTGTTCCAACCTCTTCGTTATCGCTCTCATCACCCCCATCTACTTGACTACCGTCAACATCAAACAACTCCTCAGCAACTGTCTTCTTTTTCTTTTTCTTTGGTTTCTTGGAATAATTCATCTTATTTGGGTAGAACTTGTGTAAGACAAGATCCTCTTGTGGTACATCCACTTCGGCTAGTGAGAGAATTTCTGGGCCAATCAAATGGTTGTTAATGCTCATCTGCAAATTCAAAATCACGTCAGTAAGGTGTAACAGAAGGTGGGACCATTATGCCTTAACTCCAGAAATAGCTGACATCATAATCTAAAACGTTGATTATTCATGTACCTATTTGGCGGGTTCAATCTGAGAACCCCCATGCCATATACTTTGCTTTGGTTTCTTCTTCATGAATTTGTCTAGGAAAGCTGTGAATGATAGGTCGGAAAGGAGATGCCGGTGAGGGAGATAAGCTTGATGGTGGAGGATTCCGACGGAAGGAGTATGAGCGGGAAACAAAGCATTGCGATTCTGCAGAGCGCCATCGAAAGTGGAAAGAAAAAAGTTACTCATTTTTACTCTTTAAAATTATGTTCAGAGTGTCAAATTCATCATGATTAAAGGCACCACGAATAAATTGATGAGAAAAAGGCAGAAGGAATATAACGGAAGCAGAGGGTATCATATAATATTCACCTGTGATGGCAAACACGTTCTGGTCTTCTTTGGATAACAACAGTGGGATTTTTTCCCCACTTTCTTAACCACGTAGGTACTTTTGCACTTAAAAAAAGTATATGGTGTTGGGCGCTCCTGAGGGTAAAGCACATGTGCATTTTTGCATCTTTACCCTTTGTTTTTTCGTCATATTTCTTTGCTTTCTAGGCTTAATTGCTGAAGAGACACAAGGTATAAGTGAACACTTACATTATTATATATATACATCAGGAGTGGATGATCGAGCCATTGTGTCTTTTAGTATTTAAGATATTATATTTTTATAAAAGATGACGGTTAATTCTTAATAACCATTATGTATTTGACAATTTTTTTGATAAAATTATTAGTGTCTACTGTGTTAATTACATGATCAACCATAATATTAACTTAGAACTGTTAAGTATGCAGGAAAACTACTTTACAGTTCTTAATTAATAACCGTGAACTATTAATTTTTAACTTCATCTCCCTCCTCCGATGATGAGAATGAGGATGAGGATGAGGAAGAGGACGATGAGGACGACATTCCACCACTGCTGTTCACATCGTCTTGTTCA
Source organism: Acacia melanoxylon (assembly GCA_019022615.1). Taxonomy (NCBI): domain Eukaryota; kingdom Viridiplantae; phylum Streptophyta; class Magnoliopsida; order Fabales; family Fabaceae; genus Acacia; species Acacia melanoxylon. The sequence continues at coordinate 7,099,470 of JAFJYJ010000020.1, read as the reverse complement.
TCCTCCTCTTCCTCGTCCTCATTCTCATTTGCATCATCGGTGGAAGGAGATGAATGCCGGGTTAGAGTATTATCATCAATGTGGGGAAGAGGAAAGGTTTCAAGTCATCATAGTGTTTGTTGTTTCATAACAGTATTTTCTTAACAACCGTCATTATTGTGAGACAAAATATTATGGTTACTAATTACCACAGTTATTTATTTGATTGGACCTCTCTTAAGTGACATATTTTACTTAATAACTGTTATGTATCTCAAGCCGATGCCTTTACCCTCTCTCGCAATCCATCTATTGTGTTGAATGATGAGATGTCACAAGAGAAAAGAGCACTGTGGAGGGGTCTTGTTGTCATGAAGGGGTCCAAATTAAATTATGAGAGAGGGGGAAACTTACTATGAGGTGGAACAAGAAAGGACAAATTGTGAACTTGTCATATTTCAAAACTTAACCTTTCTTGTTTTATCTACAATAAGTTTCCTCACCTCTCTCTTAATTTACTTTTTGGACCTCCTTCATGACAACAATACCTTCCCCAGTGCTCTTTTTTCTTATGTCATCTCGTTATTTGGTGCAATAGATGGATTGGTAGAGGGGGCGTAAGCATTGGCTATGGCGGAGAGGGTAACTTTGTTAGGATCCTCACTACTTGAGCCATTTGTTGCCACCAATAAGCTTTGATGAGAAGGAGGTGGTGGAGGAAGGGGCGGTGGTAGAGATAGTTTCTTGGGATCTTAACATGATGCACTACAAGAAATTCAGTTTTTTGCGGCGGAAAAATTCCCTCGCAAAATAGACTTTTTCCCTCGCAAAACTTATTTGCGGCGGAAAATATGCCGTCCCAAAAAACGCCAACGCAAAACGAATTTCTGTCGCAAAAATGCACTTTTCCCTCGCAAATTCAGAAATTTGCGAGGGAACATATTTCCCTCGCAAATTTCACAATTTGCGAGGGAAACTTATTGCCCTCGCAAATATCTGATTTTTTGCGAGGGAATGACCATCCCTTGCAAAATATTCAAACTTTGCGAGGGAAACATTCTCCCTCGCAAATGGTTGGATGTTGCGAGGAAGATTCTTCCCTCGCAAAATTCGGATATTTGCGAGGGAACATTTGTACCCTCGCAAAATATTTAACTTTGCGAGGGAACCATCTTCCTCGCAAATGGTTGGATTTTGCGAGGGACTGTTGTTCCCTCGCAAAAGGTTGAAACTTTGCGAGGGAATATTTTTCCCTCGCAAACATTTGGATTTTGCGAGGGAAACCTTTTTCCTCGCAAAATCCAAATATTTTTTTTTTTAAATGAAAATAAAAACTTTAAAAAATTAGAAAATAAAAATACTTATATATCATAAAACTAAATTGTAACATTCATAAGAGTTTACATAGCAAAAACAAAATATTACAAATTAAAATGTTTCAACCAAAATGAACTAAAAAAGTCTAAAGTGCAGAGTCGGGTCTTTATCACCACCGCATCGTCACCACCACCAGACCCTTACCCTTGACCTTCAATAAGGATTTGGAGAAGTGCTCGCATCTCAGTAATCATCTCTCCTTGCTCCCTCATTTTCTCTCCATGCTCCCTCACCGTCGCTTCTAACACCTTTACCCTTTTATCTTCTGCAAAACCAACATTACGAAGTCAGTTTATTTTAACTATTTCATTTAAATGGTCGAGGGAATAATGGTTTGAAATTGGTAGCAAAAGTATAACGTCTACCCGCAGAACACTTCCACCGGTGTTGGATGAACGCTTCATAGACAACTTGAGTTCGCTGGCAGAGGCACCCATCCCGAAGACTCTCCCCTTCTTGTCAACTCCACCTACAGCCTGAATGAAGAGACTCTCATTGTCCGAATAAGAGGACGTCGGGTCGTTCTCAATCTGCGACGCTCTCTCCTGCGTCAACTGCTTAAAGGTGTCCTACAAGCACACAAAAATACATCACAAGTACGACATGTAAAATGAAATAAATGTTACTGTTTGAAACAAATAATAAAACTAATTAATATCTCACCGCGCATTGCTGGGACTTGGCGTTAATCCAGTGCCTCCCACCACCTTCAATCTGCCGAGAATGGGTCTGCTCAAAGGTAACCCAAGGAATCATATCTGCAGGAAATTCCCCAGACTCTGTCTGCAAACACAAATTGATAATCGTCAATTAATTACTCCAAAGTATAAAATATTGAAAGCTAAAATAGGAAATAACGTATACTTACAACTTTTCGTCGATGCTCACTATATGGAATGCGCGCACAAAGATATGATGGTCCATCCATACGGGCCCTATTTAACTTATTTCGTTCACTTTGCTTTATATATTTCTCGTCGGTTCCCCATCTTTGAAATAATTGTTCTCATGACCTCTTCTTGAATCCAATTTTTCTTTCCGTATGATGTCTCAATTTATACAATTTATCGACATCCACTTGCGGCCCTGGTTATAAGCTTTTTTAAAATTTTAATGAACCGGCAACCAACTAAACTGTCCCCCGAAAATCAATAATAAACAATTAGTGCTCCAAAGCATAAAAGTAGTTAATCGTTTGCATTTTGATGAGAAGAAATTAATAACCATAAATCACATAACTTACCAAGAACTCCTTGAACCAAGTGTTCCTATTTCCCGAGGAATCTCTCATTCAACCGGTCCAAGGCCGATTGAAATTACGGAACATTTGAACCTTTAAGAATTTCTTCACCGTCTTATTAGGCTCAAACCTGAAAACAAAGAAAATGTTACAAATATTAGCATACAAACTAAAGGTAAAAAATCATAACATTACTAGAACTAATCTTTAAATTCATATTATTTTTGATGCAAAAAGGAGCTAAAAACTCTTGTCATTGTCATGCTTTAATGGAACAATTAGTTAAATATGTGATTTCATCTTCATAATGAGTTTTTAGACTTCATTTGCATTAATCTTGGTCATATTTGTAGTTTGGATCAAAATTGGGCTTAAATCTCATCTCTTTTACAATTGAGTAAAGAACACTGTTTCGTATTTTAATAATATCTTGAGTTCTAGACCTCAAATAAATCTGCACTTTATATTGTAGGAAAGCTGAAAGATATACCTACAACTCTTATGAAGAGCCCAAAAGCTAAATCAGATGTTTAGAGATCCAAAATGGGCTTTGAATCCGAGACAAGGCGTTGGCACTGGACTCTGGAACAATGTTCAGTGTTTGATCCATAACTGGTGCTACAGAACTCCAAATTCGGTGCGGTTTAAACGACCGGACAGCTGACATCCATTACTACATTTCGTATGAAGACAGCTTGGTCCAACTCCACCGATTTCATGGTGTAACACAGGCTGTAAAGTTGACACGTTTTTAGAGCACAAAAGTCAAGAATTGTGGCTCAATAGTTCTTCCAATTTTCCTATAAATACATAGATGTTTTCAAGAGCAAAACACACCTTGAAGAGACCAAGATCTCTCCCATTCTAAGTTCCTTCTTTTATTTCTTGCCTCCTACTTGGGATGGCTTAGTTTTGCTTTATTAGTTTCATGTATTGTCTTTAATTCTTGTCTTTAATTTCTTGCCTCCTACTTGGTATGGCTTAGTTTTAATCTTTCCTTTTAATTATTTTATTTTGATTTTATGTTCTTCATCTTTTTCCTTTATTCGTTCATTATGTTTTTGATATTTACTTTTATATTGGAATAGAAGCTTTCATTTTCTTTAATTGTTCTTTGTGTTCTTCATGTTCATGATGAACTTGTTCATGTTCTTCGTGGTCATGATGAACATCTTTATTTCTACATTTTCATCTTACATAGCCATGCTTGGCTAAGTTTTTGTGATCGACCCATGAGTTGAGGATTCCATGGTGTCATCCGGAGGACTTATGCTTCAATCGATAACTGACTTGTTTCTGTTTACTTTAATCGGATTCGAGTTTAGAAACAGATTGGATGTTAGATTTAATATCCAGATTGAAATCCCAAGGACTTAGGTCGGACCAGGTTACAGAGAACGTTGTACGATTGCACAGCGAGCTCGCCACATGTTCGATCATATGCTAGGCGATTGTCTAGTCGAGGGAGCTTCTGGACAAATGCAGAGATTTCGGTTTGTTTAGAATCAATCACAGGTTCTGTTATTCTATTTTTGTTGTCCAATGATGGAAGGTCTTGGAATCCCAATTCTGAGTTGATCATTTTTCATTTGATTAATCTCTCCTTTTCATTCTGTCTTCAATTTCTATTCTAATTCCATCAAAACTCAATCCCCCCTTGTTTTTATTTCATTTGCATGACATCTAGATTACTTAGGATTCAATAAAAAGCTCCTCGAAAAGAGAGAACGATCCTAGGTTTGCCTATACGCAATCCTTGGTTAATTGTTGATTGTGGACCCCAAGGCTAATGATAAAAGGTCTTCATCAAATGGCGCCGTTGCGGGGAGCTAAGTAATTGGCTCCCTAGGTAATCTAATTGTCAAATTGACTTTTGACAAGGGGTTTCTCGTGTGATGCTTGTTAATTTTGCATTTTTTTTTTCATTGCATATAGTTCAAGATTTTTGCATTGTCTTGACTTGGTAGCTTCTTGACTGTGGTGTGTTTGTATCAAATTCAATATGATCTTGAGCTTATTTGTTTGATTTCACCATGTCTCCAAGTTAATTCATAGCATACTTACATCTTTAATCATTTTTTAAAAAAAAAAAAAAAAAAAAAAAAAAAAAAAAAAAAAAAACCTCCTTCTTTTCTTTTACACTTGCATTTGTATTTTATTATATTCTTTTTCTTAATTTTTATAGTTAGATTGTTATTTTGTAATTCACTGGGAATTAATTGCATTGAACTTTCATGGCTTGGTTTTATGATAATCATGAACTACCTTTCAATTCTCACTCTTTTGTAGGCAATCAAAAATGTGATGGCTCATTCCACCACCAATATCATGAACCTTACCAACAACCTCCATTCCAACAATATCATCAAAACTCTCACTTACCATACCATCCTTCATTTCATCCCACTTCCATACCATGCCATCCATCTCATGAATCCTTATACCCAGTTGAGCCACCTTATGAACATCATTATCAACCATGTGTGCCCAACCAAGAACCCTTCAATCATGAAGTCATTGGAGATTTCCAAAATCAAACGGCTTGGGCCGTAAATGAGGAGTGGTCACATAAGGACGACTTTCATCAACAAATGGACTCTATTTTTAGAAGAATGGAACACCAAGCGGAAAGGTATGAGAGATTAGGAAAAGAAATTGAGCAGCAAAACACAAATGTTGAAAATGAATTTTCAAGGAAATCCTTCTCTCATGGTCACACATGCACAAGAAGTGAAGCAAGTACAAAAGTACATTGAAGAGTCTTCTCTCTCATTTGGTAATGATCCTATCCTTATAGAAGTAGACTCTCCTACTACTTTGGCTAACGAAGCAATTCATGATTTGAGTGATAAAGAGGTGGATGAGGAAATTATTATTGAATCCCCTCAATTTTTTGAAAATGCAATTGCTCAACCAATTGGATTTAGTAGTAGTGATTTGACTGTACTTGTTGATGAGTGTGTTCCTATTTCTTCATGTGATGCTTTAACCGATGAAAATGCTTCTCTTCATAGTACTATGGATGAATGCGATAAATGGAATGACATATTTTCATGCTCTTGTGAGGAATATCAAATGTGTATAGATTGTTATCATGAAAAATGTCATTTACTTGTTGAGCTTCAAAAGAAAGCATTTAGTGAAGTGGTTGATTCTACCATTGATCAGAATGCACCCTCTTGTACTATTGATGATAGTAAGCATGTCAAGTTTGAAAAGATTGAATCAAGCATGGATACCAATGTTGTTGATGATGTTCTTGCTGAATTGTATGCTGATTATCCCGATTTTGCATCTATGAGTGACTCTATTAATTGTGCATGTTCTGATGATGAATTGTGTCCTATTTGCACTGAAATTAATGATGCATTATACGGTGATATTGAATCGATCGTGATTCTGCTTTGATTATGGATTTTGTTGTTGATGTGAGTGAGAAAGATCATAGCCTAGAATGCCAAATGCATAAAATCCCCATTGAATTATTTTCTTGTAGTCTTGTTGGAGACAAAGATTCTGAAATTTTGATTGATAAAATTCTACATGTTGGTGAATCTTTCCAACAAGTGCTTTCTTGTGATTTACCACCGACTTGGAAAAGAAAAATAATTGTTTTGAATCTTTAAACACTGCAGGTGGTAATGATTTGAGAAATTCTCTTCTTTCTTCCACTCTTTTACCTTTCATCTCTTGTGATTGCAAAGATGATGTGGTGTACCCCAACACTAAGTTGGATTCTGCACCTTCCATTATGCAAACACAAAATAATCTTTCAAATAATACTTGGTTGCTTGACTCCTACGATGGGAGTATCATTGATTTCCTTGGATGTGATAGTTACTTGGAGAGTTTGGAACTTAACATGCCCTTAATTCATTTGAAATCTCTCTATGTCTCTATATTTGGATGGGATACTTGCTATTTGCTTGTCTTATTTGCGGGCACATTCTTGGAAAGGTTGTCGATGGAACCAACAACCACCGTACATTCTTGGACCTCTTCCAATAGATCCTAAGCCACCTCCACCAAGGAAATTCAATGTGGGAGAAGATGTTCCAAGGGAAAAATTCATGATTCACATCGGAGATAAGAACTTCTTCTTCAAGCAACTCAAGATACTCTAACAAAGGTTGTCTCTTTCCTTACTTATTTTCTTCCTAATTCATATGATTACTTGGGCTTAATTGTTGTACGAGGAAGATAAGTGTGGGGGAGGGACATATTCCAAAGATAGCAAAAGTAAAAATAATGTAGTTTATTAAGTAGAATAAAAAGGAGGAAAAATATATTTTGAATCCTTTTGATTTTTGTTTTATTTTTAAATGAGAAAATGCAAAAAAAAAAAAATTTTCTCCTTCTATGATTGCTCCATATTATGAACTTGGACATTTTGGTTTTGATGGATCATTCTATTTAGATTGAAATTTTGGACTCTTGGATTATAATATCTTGGTTGTTAATTCTGTGATGCTAATTGCATGATTTTGTATTTTCCTTTGTGAGATCTTGGGCCTACATGAATGGAACTCATCTTTTACCATTCTTTCTTTCTTGTGTGCATCTGCTCATGATTTATGTTCTCTAGAACTTGCTCTCATTCTTTTCAAAACTACATTTTTCATTTGCATGCATAAATATGATGGAGGCTTGTTTTCTTTCTTTTATTTCCTCACTCTGACCAAATAGCATTTCCCTTGCATTATATCTCCTTTGTTAGCCCTTTGTGCCTTTTTGACTCATTCCTTTCAAAGCCACATTACTAGCCTAAATGTCACACCATTTTATTCCGCACCTTGGAAATTAATTGCGCATTGGTTTTGTGGTTAAGTGTGGGGGTTGCCCGGGAGTGCAACATTTTAAGTGTGGGGGAAGTATTTGATTATATGTCATTCATCGTTTGACATTTATTGTAAAAGAAAAAAAAATCATCGTTTGGCATTTATTGTAAAAAAAAAAAAAAGAAGAAAAAAGAAAAAAAGAGAGGCATTTATTGTAAAAGAAAAAAAAAATCATCGTTTGGCATTTATTGTAAAAAAAAAAAAAAAAGAAGAGAAAAAAAAAAAAAAAGAGAGGCATTTATTGTTTAACAAAAAAAAAGAAAAAAAAAAAAAAAATGTTATTTGAGTGGTTTTATATTGTTACTCTTTTAAAGTTCTTGGGTATTTAACCTTTCATTTCCATACTATTACCTACCCTTATCCTAGCCCCATTACAACCTTAATAATAAGTCCTCTTGATTTTTGCAAGCATGTGTTACAAGTAGTGGAGAAGTAGAACTTGAGCAAGCTTATGGTAGAACAATTTCCTTGAGTAGAATTTGAGCGATACACTTATTAACCATATACACTTGAGAGATTGATTGAGGGCATCCCTTGAGAGACTATCTTGTGTGATTAGCATCATTGAATGATATTGCCATGATTAGTAATTTGAGATGAAGAGATTTCTGTCTTGATTGGTTGATCTTTTGAAGCTTTTGTGATCCTTGTTAAGTTTTGAAATTTCAGCAATTGTTGGAAAAAGAATCTTTCCTTTATATTTATTTTTGCCCAGGAGTGCAAAAGGATAAGTGTGGGGGAGTTTGATAATCTTTAAATTCATATTATTTTTTATGCAAAAAGGAGCTAAAAACTCTGTCATTGTCATGCTTTAATGGAACAATTAGTTAAATATGTGATTTCATCTTCATAATGAGTTTTTAGACTTCATTTGCATTAATCTTGGTCATATTTGTAGTTTGGATCAAAATTGGGCTTAAATCTCATCTCTTTTACAATTGAGTAAAGAACACTGTTTCGTATTTTAATAATATCTTGAGTTCTAGACCTCAAATAAATCTGCACTTTATATTGTAGGAAAGCTGAAAGATATACCTACAACTCTTATGAAGAGCCCAAAAGCTAAATCAGATGTTTAGAGATCCAAAATGGGCTTTGAATCCGAGACAAGGCGTTGGCACTGGACTCTGGAACAATGTTCAGTGTTTGATCCATAACTGGTGATACAGAACTCCAAATTCGGTGCGGTTTGAACGACTGGACAGCTGACATCCAGTACTACATTTCGTATGAAGACAGCTTGGTCCAACTCCACCGATTTCATGGTGTAACACAGGCTGGAAAGTTGACGCGTTTTTGGAGCACAAAAGTCAAGAATTGTGGCTCAATAGTTCTTCCAATTTTCCTATAAATACATAGATGTTTTCAAGAGCAAAACACACCTTGAAGAGACCAAGATCTCTCCCATTCTAAGTTCCTTCTTTTATTTCTTGCCTCCTACTTGGGATGGCTTAGTTTTGCTTTATTAGTTTCATGTATTGTCTTTAATTCTTGTCTTTAATTTCTTGCCTCCTACTTGGTATGGCTTAGTTTTAATCTTTCCTTTTAATTATTTTATTTTGATTTTATGTTCTTCATCTTTTTCCTTTATTCGTTCATTATGTTTTTGATATTTACTTTTATATTGGAATAGAAGCTTTCATTTTCTTTAATTGTTCTTTGTGTTCTTCATGTTCATGATGAACTTGTTCATGTTCTTCGTGGTCATGATGAACATCTTTATTTCTACATTTTCATCTTACATAGCCATGCTTGGCTAAGTTTTTGTGATCGACCCATGAGTTGAGGATTCCATGGTGTCATCCGGAGGACTTATGCTTCAATCGATAACGACTTGTTTCGTTTACTTTAATCGGATTCGAGTTTAGAAACAGATTGGATGTTAGATTTAATATCCGATTGAAATCCCAAGGACTTAGGTCGGACCAGGTTACGAGAACGTTGTACGATTGCACAGCGAGCTCGCCACATGTTCGATCATATGCTAGGCGATTGTCTAGTCGAGGAGCTTCTAGACAAATGCGAGAGATTTCGGTTTGTTTAGAATCAATCACGGGTTACGTTATTCTATTTTTTTGTCCAATGATGGAAGGTCTTGGAATCCCAATTACGAGTTGATCATTTTTCATTTGATTAATCTCTCCTTTTCATTACGTCTTCAATTTCTATTCTAATTCCATCAAAACTCAATCCCCCTTGTTTTTATTTCATTTGCATGACATCTAGATTACTTAGGATTCAATAAAAAGCTCCTCGAAAAGAGAGAACGATCCTAGGTTTGCCTATACGCAATCCTTGGTTAATTGTTGATTGTGGACCCCAAGGCTAATGATAAAAGGTCTTCATCAGTCGCCGACAGGACAAATCCACAACTTCCCTGTCGCAGGATCAACTGTTCCCCAAATTGGTGTGCCGGAGGAACTAGCTTCCCCAACCTGGCTCTGAGGAGACGAAGTGTGCTAAAGGAAGAAGAATTGAAAATGTTAGAACATAGATGCTTAAAGAAAACAAAATATATGTAAATCGCGAAAATCGTAAACTCAACCTGCCGCTTCCGCCTCTTGCCGTGGATCGGTCGGAGAGACAGTACACCTCTACCGCCCAAAACAGTCCGTAGTAGACGGTGAAGATGAAAAAGTAAATGACGGCATCTCCGGGAAAGAGCCAAGACCTCGCCTATAGAGGGGTAGATGATGTCGCCCTACCCCCTCCGATAGACGGGCGGGAGCTACCACTACTACGTCCCGCACGAACGCCCTCCTCGATGCTCCATCTCGAACACGTATAAACATTATATCAATATATATATATATATAAGAAATTTACTGAATATGACACTGGCGAAGTAACAGAGTATCTAGTATACAAAAAAAAAAAAAACACTAACTCAAATCAATCGAACAATTCCTGTTCTTCGACCTCTTCCTGCACACCTTCCTCCGGCGTCTCATAGTCATCGACATCAGATTCACTATTTGAGTATATCTCTTGTGCCTCATCATTTGATTCCTCATCGTCAATATTGATCGGAATCAACTCTAACTCCGCAGCAGAATCAAAGAGATTGCTTGGTAGATCGTCCTCGGCAATACTTACGGCAAGTACATGTTCCACATCGCTTGGAACAGTTTCAGGTCATATCGTCATTTGTTTCGATTTGTTCGAGTTAGGTATAATGTTTCGTGCTTTGGTTTTGATAACTCCCATCCACCCTTGGCGGGATGTGGGGTATGATGTATAATAAACTTGTTTTGCCTGTTGAGCAAGAATGAATGGGTGATAACTAACTGTATATCTCCTTGACCAGTCAATCTCAACATTTCCATATTTGTCCACTTTTGTCTCACGCGAAGTGTTATCAAACCACTCACATTTAAATAGAGTCACCAACTTGTCCCACTTGTAATCCAGCTGAATTATGTCAATTAACTTCCCGTAGTAGTCGCCCTCGACCCCGTCAACTTGGCCACCTCGACAACATACACCGTAATTGCAAACCGATACCCATTGATTACATATTTTTTGATCCGGGTAACAGCTGTTGCAGATCCGTAAGATAAACTCCACACAACATCCTGGGGAGCTGATGGGTTGTGCACGAAGAAGGATCGTAACCAATTAGGAAACTCATCATTCATGAATTGATTAACATCAGAATCCGACATCAAAGGACTTGTCGATCGGACCGAATTAGAGAAGTGACTGTAACAAAAAAATTGAAATTAATATTTTAATACTTACCGTACCCAAGAATAAAAAAGAGGAAATCTTACTTTAAGTATTGGGTGGCCTCGTCACGCTTGTTTAGAATGTACCACTCCGCTATTTTTTTATCGCGTCCTTCCAGAGTTGACATACAATGTTTTCGCACGACTCGGCCAGGATAATTAAATATTGATATTTGACCACTAGGTTCACCGCCATCATCATTGCGAGGTACCTCTCTCCATCTTGATAGAAATTCAGGGGGATAATAGTATGAGGCAAATTTAGTGGCCTCTTCAACTAGAAACGCTTCAGCGATGGAACCTTCAACGTTGGCGGGATTTTTGATCTTCTTCTTAAGTGTGCGTAAAAACCTATAATGTTATATTAGAGGGTATTTATAACCTATAGCGCAAAATGTTTCAATTAATCACAGACAAAAAAATATATATTTCACTTTTCAAACGGATACATCCACCTATATTGTTGCGGACCTCCTACCCTTGCTTTGTACGCCAAGTGAACAGAAAATGTTCCATTGAGTCAAAGAAGCTAGGAGGAAACACCATCTCTAACTTGCATAGCATTATTGGCACCTTCTCCTCCAAACCGCCATAACTTATCAACATTAAGCTCGGAAACGATTGTTTTAAAGAACGAGGAAAATTCTGTTAGAATACTCCATATATGCTTCGGTAGTGCTTTGAAGGCCCACGGCAACAATCTCTGAAAGAAAACATGACAATCATGACTCTTCATCTGAAATAACTTCATCTCGTTCATGCCGACACATCTTGATAAGTTTGATGCATAATTGTCTGGTAGTTTCACACCTTTAACCCATTCCAACAATTGTAAATTCTGATCTTTGTTCAATGTGTACGGCGCTCTAGGTTTGGAAGTCCGGCCCGTGGGAAGCTTCACTAAATGCAAAGCAGGCCTTTTGCAAATCTGTTGTATGTCAAGTCTTGCATTGATTGTATCCTTCGTCTTACCCTTGGTGTCCATTATGGTGGACAAAATATTGCAAAATACATTCCTCTCAATATGCATGACATCGAGATTGTGTCTTAACAATTGATCTTTCCAATATGGTAGTTCCCAAAAGATCTTTGCGTTTGTTCCAATGATGATAAACACCATATCCCCGAGGTACACCGGGAAGCAGCCCCTCTTCGACACTTTGAATGTACTTGACCCCGTCCCATATTTCTTGGCCACTTAAACGACGAGGTTGATCTGCTTGTTCGACCACATTCCGCGTGAAGTCTTTTCTATTCCTCCTAAATGGATGATCGTGGGCAAGGAATCACCGGTGCCTGTCAAACCAACAGACCTTATGACTGTATTGCAAGCTAAAACCCACGTTTTGTTCGAGACATACCGGACATGCAAGCTTCCCCGATGTTTGCCAGCCACTCAACATCCCATATGCAGGGAAATCATTTATCGTCCACATTAAGGCAGCCTCATGGTGAAATTCGCTCAATGATACATCGTACGTAAGAGCTCCTTCACTCCACAACATCTTCAATTCGTCTATCAAAGGCCTGAGGTAGACATCTATTTTCTTTTTTGGGTTGGATGGCCCAGGGATTAACGCGTTGAGGAACAAAAACTCTCTTCTCGTGCACATGGAAGGTGGGAGGTTGTACGGAGTCACAATGATAGGCCAACAGGAATAATTTCTGCCTGTCTGGTTGAAAGGAGCGAACCCATCCGAACATAAACCAAGACGGACATTACGGGGATCGCCTGCAAACAAAGGATTCGCCTCGTCAAATTTCAACCAAGCTTCAGCATCGGATGGATACAATCTCTGAAGTCTTGGCACGAGAGGAAAGTACCACATCTTGCTTAATGCTTTAAAGTTCGTTTTCCTTTCATTCCTCACAACTTTGTACCTTTTATGTTCACAAAATTTACATGTAGTTCGCTCGTCATCCTTGTAATAGAGCATACATCCGTTAGGGCAACAATGTATTTTTTCACATCCGAGCCCAAGCTCTTTCACCTTTTTCTTTGCTTGGTAAAAATCTTTAGGCAAATTATTGTTATTGGGAACAACCTTACTCATGATCTGCATCATTTCATTGTAATTCCTCTCACTCATATGGTGATCATTCTTCAAGCTTAGTGTTGCTAGGGTAGCCGATAGCGATGAATATTCACTATCTTCAAAGTGTTCGCAACCTTCCCATAACGACGCCGCGCGTCTTGAAGCATTTTATAGAACCTAGCGGCTTCCGGATGAGGATCCTCTCCCATGTATGATGGTTGAGTATGAGCACTGGTCTCCTCTCCTATGTATGACAGTTCAGCATGAGTAACAGGATCAAAGTATTGGCCTCTCGAGGGTCCCGCGGCATCCATAACCAACTGTTCATATTGATTAAGGTTGTATCGATGAGTAGTATCTCCGTAATAACCACTCGGTGTCTGTCGGACTTCCCCATGAAATTCCCAACACTCATAATTCGTCATGAATCCTTTTCTACACAAATGGATTTTAACCGTGCTCGGTTCTTCAAATTGCATACACCTACATTTCACACACGGACAACTGATCGAGGTACTTGAATTAGCTCGTGTTCCGAGAAAATTGGATGAACTTTTCCAAACCCTCCAAGAATACTCGAGTAAGTTCTTTTTTTCCGAGTTAGACGATTGTACATCCAACTCCTATCACGATCGTCTTCCATACTTCTCCAACCCAACCCTACACAAAGACTTTTGGAACAAACACAATAATACTAACTAATTCGACTAACCTAAGTGGCAAATACAACGGCCACTTATACCAGCCAATTGTCACCTAATCAAGAAAGTGACAAACAAACACATGCAGTGAACAAAAAAAAGATCTCAGCAAGCAACCAGAGAATGAGGATAGTACACTAGAAAATGGGGACATGCATGTGGAGGGGGCATGAATACAAATATAAGTGAAATACAATAAAAATAAATTATCACTTATTGTCTAAAGCAACATGCAAGGAAATTTTGTGTTCTTTCTCAATGTACATAATATAAAATATATTAAAAAATCAAATAAATTGCTTACCGTCCTTCAAGTTGGAGAAGATTTCCGAAACCGATTGAACTCGAGGACCCTATAAGCAATTTCAGCTAGATTTCAATTACAAGTATACAAAGAACCTAGAAATTGGATTACTAATTAAGTAGATTGAAGTTTTACATTTAGAACCAAACCAAACACCCCAAGTAGTTCATAAATTTAGGATCAGAGGAAGGACATGCACAGAAGTATATGTATATAGTACATTTACTTATAAATGGTATATGAACTTACTTAGAAATTGAGATAGCTTGTTCAATAATCTAGACCTATTAATTTCACAAATATAAAAGTATATAATACATGCAAAGAGAGATAGAGAATAATAATAATTAAGTATTTAAAATGGGACGAGGACTTAATGGGACACCAATAGTTTCATCTAATCAGAATGATGGACATGACACAAGGTAATTGAATATAGTCTCACTGTGCTTAAAGACAATAGTCTCAAGGTGAAAGGTGTTAAATATGTCTGTGATCTTGTTTTTGAAGTGTCTGTTCCTTTAGGGACCATTTGGTATAAGAGAATTGGAGAGGAAAGAAAATTTTAATAAGTTCACTTTAAAAGAAATAGAGGGGTGGGGTTGTAAAATTTTAATAAAGAGAAGATGTAAGATTGAGTAAAAAAAATTATAAGTTTTTAACCCCACTTCTTCAATTTTTTTTAAAGATCAAGCTCAATAAAAAAATTTTGTAATCTCCCCTCACGCCAAACAGACCCTTAAGACGTTAAAAGTGGCCTGTTCACTCAAAAGATGGCCTTTTGGGAAATATTGAAGAAGATTGGAGAAGATTGTGTGAAAGTGCAATCTGTGCTCTAACTTGTCTTGTGTGTTCTGTTTTCTTTTTCTTAATGAAAACAAAAGAAAATTTGACTTTGCTCTGTATGAGACTCTGAGGGTGGTGCTAGTTGAATTAAAAAAGGGGAAAAAAATTCATATTCTTTGCCGTGACAAAATTTTCAGCACTGATGGCTTGTTTGTATATATATTTGTAAAGTCCATCAACTAAATGAATATTTTCGATCAAAAGAAAATAATTTGTCGCTTATCAGAAAATATTTTGGAAATTATTGAAAACGAAGAATCATCAAATAAACCAGTGGCGGACCTAGGATTTTAGGTTTGTGGGTGTTGGAAATTATGCCATAGGGGCAAGTCATTGTACAATGAACGTTTAGGATATTTATAGTATTCTCCTTTTGTTATCATTTTCGTTTGCATGTTTGTATTGATAATTGCATCCCTGGATATATCTTATAGATTATCCTAAATGTCCCGGCCGGTCATCTACGCGGGAGCGAAGATGAGTTAAGACCGATGACTTTGATGAGATATGGAGATACAATCGAGTCATGGGCACTTGCAAGAGTACAAGGTCTTGGACCGACCCACTATGAGAAAGTTTGCATGGATCTAGTCATTAGCTTGTCTCATGTATAACCACATCACAACGCCCTATGACTCGAGATCATCATGGATTCCTACATGATGAATCATTAATCTTTGACCTAGTCAAAAGTCACCTTTGACCGGGTGATGATAAAGGCCGGGATCGGGATCGGTGGTTTTCATGCGGAGGAATGTGAATGGTCAAGATGGAATTTGTCCCTCACATTTGTAGAGAGATAATACGGGCCCCTCGATGAGTGAGTCTAAGAAATGTATGGCCATACTATGTTGGAAAGGAGTTTCCATTTCACTTATTAGACTACTCGAGAATCGAGAAAGTAATGGACAAGAATAGGAAGTTGACATTGTCCATGCCTCATCCTTGACCAAATTATCGCGTGACAAAAGGGACGTGACATGGTTGTATGATAAGGTTGTATCGTGATATCGATCCCCATGTGAGTTGGGTAGTCGCAATGTCTTGCTAGAGGCCGCTTGCGACTTGTGGGCTGATACATTTTTGGCCCACTGCCAATCTCATATGGGCCTGCAGGGTCGCACGCAAGAATAACCCAACACGAGCATTTGTGTCCAGGTTCATTGAATCTCAGATTAATCTGGAATTAATGAATACTAAATTTAATCTAGGATAAATATATATTTATATATATTTATTAAAATTCGAAATTAATATATATATATATATATATATATTATTAATGGAGATTATAATATTATTATATATAATGTTTGTTTTGTATTTAATTTATTTGATAAATTAAATATCTAAAACAAATAGAGATAATGTATCTCGTTTAATATTCAAATAAGAATATCGATATCTGTTTAGATTAAATTGAGATATGGTATCTCATAATTAATTAAATAGATGTGTATTATTTCTCGATTTGATTTATAGAGATAAATTAAATCGAAGGCTTTTAGTTTGCATTAAATAAATACATTAGATTAGATCTATCGATAGATTAAATTAATATTTTTTTAATTCAAGAATTCGAAATTCAGATTTCAAAAATCAGTTTTTGAAATTCAAAATTCAAACTTAATGCGTATTGATTGTACATTAATGTAGATTAATTGTACATTAATATGTATTAATACGGATTAATTGTACATTAATACGTATTAACACGTATTAATGCGGATTGATGCACAAAAACGTATAGAAGCTTTTGAGGCTTTTGATGGTTGTGTATGTGTATAAGCCTAAAAACGAGAAACAAACTCATCTGGTAAAAAGAACCTAGAGAGACACAAGAAGCGCTAGCACACCGCCGTAGCCGTGTTCGGAAATTGTTCGTGTGGATACCAAGAGAGGAAGCCGATTCAACGAGTCGTCTTCTATTGATCGAGGAGGTAGCCCACCAGTTCAAAGGAAACGAGACGCGAACGGATTCACCAAAGGTAATCTCGGATTCCCTTAGTCTTGATTTAAACGCACCTGAGTGATCATCGGGACGGGATTCTTAAAGTTTTTAATCCGCTGTGTTGTAAGAATTCCTACAGTGGGTGCACGATTAGTGGTAGGATCCGGGGGTTCAGGGGCGTTGCCCCCGATTTTTTTTAAGGAAAGTTTAAAACGCATTGCAAGGGTGATATCAACAACAAAACTGATGATTAGAAAATTGGCAAAACAGCATATTAAATACGTATACGGAAGTTACAAAGAAGATCGAAAACAACAAAATTGCAGGGTGATATCAACAAGGTATAAATGCACAACAATTAAAAAAATCAGAAAATTTAAAAACAAGAAATAACAAAGGAAAGTACTCTAGCCAAGATTAGTCACTCATCTATTGGATTAAAATTAAAGTAAAAAATGCACATAACTCACAATTCTCGATGATCAAGCAATTAACTTGTATCGCATCCAGGGAAACCTAGTACGAAAAGTTGGGACTCAAGACCGAGAAAGCAAAGACTTAGTCTTATTACGAGGCAAGATTCTACATAAAAGAGCCTCTATTTTATAAACCTACATAAACTTCTCTTGAAAAGCTACACAAACCTAAATAAAATTGAGACAAGTCAATGGAGCTATCACACCATTATATGCAATTTTCCGCTTAGAAACTCCCAATGTCTTGATTTGATTCAACACAAATAATCAAAAAGCCGGTTCATGCTTATAGAAACATAACACAACAATGATTAAGGTGATATTTTCAAACTATAAAGAGTGCAAGCGTAGGTTTTAATCTTTTATAAACCACCCCGGAATCCAAGACAAATATAAATTACGTGAATCTAATTTACTCTTCAACTTGCCCACCCTTCTCTCCTTTTTCATTCTTTTTCACTCATACAAAGGACATGCAACTAGCTAAATAATATTTCAAGCAACAAATCCCACAAATAGGCCTGACCATACCTTTTGTTTTTCTTCCAAAGCCTCCTCAGTAGCCTTCACTTTTGCTACTGAATCCTTCTCATCATTCCTGCAACAATAGCAGGCATCTTATTTGAAGCCATACTCATTCCAATCAATGAAAAAGCAGCGAAAGAAAAATCTTTAAAAGCCAAGGCAAAAACAAAGAAACCTTTGAGAAAGCATACCCCGTCGCAGGAAGATTAAGAACCAGCTTGCATCAAAATCAGCTTTGAACAAATTTGTAGTCAAAGTTGTAAAAAAACATTATACTCAATCAGTAAATATTTCCGATTCAATTGCGTCAATATCCAAAAGATCATTTTACCGTGTCCAAAGCCAAATTAAAATGAAAAAATATAAAAAAGAGCAAGAAAATGGTGCAACAAAGATCCGACAACGGGTTGACAACCACGCAGAGAACGATAACGCGGGAATAAATTCAAACCTAGATTCAAAGCCCGATTGAACAAGTCAATCTTACCGGATTGGGAGAAGACGAAGCCCTAGGGTTCGAACCTTTTTCAATACCTGCCGCCTGCCGGAGAACAACCACTCAGAGATGATAACGAAGGAAGGCGTCCAACGGCGTGCTCGATCAAGTGTGGAGACGCGGAATGATTTGGAGTCTCGGATCGCTAAAGAGTGAGAATAATGAAATTGGAAAAAAAAACCGAGAGAGGATATGAGGATGTTTAGTTCGAACCCGACTTGTAGATTGTTAGGGAAAGGGACAATGGAAGCGTTGATGAGGCGCGGGTTTGGGACAAAGAAAAATAGGGTTTTGGAATCACAATTATTTCATTTGACGCCAAATTCCGCCAAAGTTCCCGCGCCTCCCGCCTCGAATTTTTTTACTCCAAATGTGCGAAATAATGGTACCACTTATTAAATAAAAATCAAATCAAACATAATAAGCTTTGATTTTTCATTTGTTCCCGTGATTCTATTTTATATATTTAATATTTGAGATTATTTTAATTTAAATATGTCGCAGTAAAAAAATTACATTTTCAAAATTTAAACGGATATATTTGAGATATGAAATCATTGTTTAAAATCGGTTCTTCACTCGCAATGGTAAAATTGTTCATATCGATATTTTAATTATATTATATTACATCATATATTCTTCTCACTCAATTTTTTTAATTTCTTTTATTAATTATTGTTGGAAAAAATAATAATTTAAAAATAATTTTAAAGATTTTACAATATATAGGTTGTTTTGATTTATAGCCTTATTGAGAGTGTTTGAATATATATGAATTTTTCACTTATGATCTTACTTTCTCGTGTGTGTTTTTAGTGATAAGTTGGGGCTATTGAGTTTAATTAAATTATATTTCATTTATTAGGGAAAAAGACGAAAAAAGATATTTGAAATTGTAAAATATCAAATCGATATGTTACCAAAAAATTAATTTATTTTTTCGTAAGAAATTATATCAAAAAAACATGTTTATTGTATAAATAAATAAATTTTTTATTTTTTATTTTTAAAAAACGACTTTCTACGACATTGATTGTCGCGCTAAAAGTTGCCTTTAATACCGGATAATTATTTATCCGGAATATTATATTTCAATAGATAATACCTATTGAAAATAGGTGAACATGTAGTTTCAAATAATAAGTAATAATTATCTTATTTTCTAAGGTAATTACTATGGAAATTAGGAGAGATAAAGAGCTAAAATCCATAAAATATATTTTTGAGGCATTAAATGGCCTAAAAATATTATGATAAATCCCAGGAGGCAATTAAATATTTGTTAAAAATTAGAAAGTATGTTGTCTCTAATTTTAGGAATTTATGGGATTAATTTCCTTGGAAAATATTGAGGCAAGATTTAATATTATTTTGGGGATCATAATTGACCCCATGCTTTTTAATATTTTACATGGGATATAAAATACCAATGTAAGTAAAATAGTTGTGAGATAATGATTTATCCTAATTAAGAAAATTATCAAAAATTAGTAAGTGGCTAATCTGGTAATTAATGGAATAATTAAGGTATAAAGTAAATGAATTAAAAATAATTTAAATAATTATTTTTAATTGGAGAAATTCGAAATTATTAAATAAATAAAAAATAAAAATAAAAATAAAATATTAATAAAATATTTTATGCTTAGAAAAATAAATAAAAATAAAAGAAAAAGAAATAAATATCATGATATTTTTGTAAAATTGTATTATTATATAATATAGTGAATAGTAATGGAATAAATAGGAAACGGATCCTATCTAGAGAACCAGGAATAGGAATTCCAAAGTCAAGGTAAAATATTGATCAGTGAGTTTTTAC
Source organism: Acacia melanoxylon (assembly GCA_019022615.1). Lineage (NCBI taxonomy): Eukaryota > Viridiplantae > Streptophyta > Magnoliopsida > Fabales > Fabaceae > Acacia > Acacia melanoxylon. Next base: position 7,079,151 of record JAFJYJ010000020.1, on the reverse strand, counting down.
CTTCAAGTGACCTCTTCCGGAAATTAATTCCGAGGCTTAGCGCATTTGCCTAATAAGACGAAATAGGGAAAAATGCGGATATTCACGTTTTGGATTTGAAGAAAATAAATTATAAGTCAACATCCTGGAGATGAGTTTATAATTATCTAGACATATTTGGAGTCGTGAATTATTATCCGAGATTGATGATTCCGAAAGCGATTTCCGACACCGACGTGTTCGGACACGTTTTTCGAGAAAACTTCAACTGACTCGTTGGAACCCCGTAAGGGACCGAAATCTAAGTTAAATTAGATATTCTTGATGAGGAAGAGAAGATCTTCAAAGTTATGAATTCAGAATTTTGAGATTTCTCCGAAGAGACGCGAAACGGAGATCGAACAGGAAAATCATCCGAACCGCCATAAAGCAAGTTGACTCACCACTCTTGGACCAATGGCTTGCTGCCACATCACTCCCCAATGTCGACTAAGGGCTGTCCATGGTCAAGAATTAAACACCATTATGCTTTGATTTTACTTGGTTATAAGGTAAGAGAAAATTACAAGATTTGGAATATGGAAATTACCAAAGTGGCACAATTTTTCCCTATATAAGGGCATGAGCACCTTCTTCATTTTTCACACCAAAAATCTGCCCCTTAGAGAGAAGTTAGAGAGAGAAGCTCTGGAGAAAGTCTGAGCAAAGTCTGGGTAAGTTCTTCGGTCCCTGGTCTTTAGTTTCTGTAGTTCTTTCGGTAGATATAGTAGGAATGCTAGATTTATCTTTAATTTTTCAAGATAGTCTAGATATCATATTTAGGGGTAAATATGATATATATTTCGAAAATATGATAAGGGAAAAGATCTGTCAAAAATTCCGGGAGAGATAGAGCGAAAATAAAGCTCGCGAAATTCCGCCAAATAGGGGTACTAGGGGCAAAATAGTAATTTTCGCCCAAATGGCCTGTTATGATGCCAAATGTTGATAAACGTTGTCCTTATAGGATATCTGAGCTAATCGAGCCGCTTTGTTGTGCCGCCGTCATACCGCCGCTTTTTCCCGCCGTGTCGAATTTCACGTTTTTCCGTAAACGTTTCGTTGTACTGCCAAAAAGGTACGTTCGCGTACTGTAACACTAACTCTGATGGTTATTGTATGATTATACATGTTTGTTGTTGTAGCATACGTGGTTATGTTATATACACGGTTATGTCACATACGTGGTTATGTCACATACGAGGTTATTATTGCCAGTATCATACGTGGTTATGTTACATACGTGGTTATTATCTTACATACGTGGTTATGTATTTTTAATCATACATCCGTGATGGACTCGTTGTATTGATTGCTGCACGTCGTGTATATGTAGTCGTATTTAAGCATGAGGTTAACCGTTACCTGAGATCCAAATTGTAATTGGATCTCAGCTCTTATCATAGCGTCAGGTTCAGAAGAACCGAGGATCGAGGAGAAAGGCGAGCAGGCCGTACAGAGTCCCGACTGAAGACTTTCTTCGGGTGTTATTCATTTTGAAAACTCTCGGTCAATGTACCGCTTCTGTAAATCAGCCAGACTTACGGCAATTTGAATAAATGTATCAGTTACTCAATCGCTCCAATGCTCTACTCTGATGAAAAAAAAATATACTGCTTTTAAAAATGGGATGTTACGTTTGGTATCGGAGCGTAGTCCCGGCATTGATATGACTATGTTATTACGGACGTATGGTAGGACGCTTAAGGCTAGTCTATGTGGGTGTGGCCAATCGATCGCCATAGAGTTGGTGAGGTCCCCATGATAGACACTTATCTCGGCCATTCTGTTTCGGTTAACGGAGTTATGTTCAAATCCCTTTCTAAAGAGCATGTTTTTGAAAATGAGTACGATATAGCCCTAAGTCGATGTACCGGTCTGCACCGGTATACCATTCGAACCGGTGTACCACCCTCCGTCGGTGCATCATTCTAACCCGAGAATCGATAAATCCATCGTCCATATTCATATTTGATATCGCACCGATTAATTCGATAATTTTGATAATCGTCGGTTTGTACCGGACGACTATTCGTCCTAGCGCGAGCTTATATGTGGAGCTAGGCCACGCCGGATGAAACTCCAAGACCAACAAGGATAAGTACATGTAGTATTTGACTCATGTAGAGGAACTCCCGATACGAAATTCCGTACCCGTTTCTGAGTAGACCGAATCAACGAAATCCTAAACAAAGGGAAATAGTACGAGTGTCCGTTCGTTTGTAGTATTAGTGTGATAAAGTCTGCGATAGACTAATCATTGTCTTTTTAAATCTAACGTTTTCCCTAATAAAGGAGAAAGAACGAGACATGACAAATTTAAGAGGAGCCGGAGCTCCCAGAGGCAGAGGTAGAGGAAGACAGCCCACGAATAATCTCCGGAGAGATCCGCATAACTATCTCTCAATAGGAATCTACTTTAGATATTATACAACACGGGTGCTAATCACTCAAAGATGTCCGATAAATAGGCGAATCATTTTGGGATACATACATACCTTACAATCTAGTAGTAGTTACACCATTAGGTGTGAACTATTTTGCTTAATAAAGCATGTCTAAATTCCAAGTCGAATATATATCTCGTTCAAAATTTCGTCTCACAAACATCGACGACATTCTCAAAATTTGTAGGACTAGCAAAGTGATCAATAAAATGATCAAACGATGACGAGGGGATTGAGTCCTTATTCTAAAAACAACCCGAGACACAAATAAAATCTCTCTCGACAAATATTCCTTCGAAAAGAAAAGTCAAAATTCACTATGAAGTTGATGCCTAACATTGGATCAACATCTAAAACACCATATCAAATGCTACCGAACAAAGCACGAGAGTTTGTGACTTTGTATCAATCATCGCAGGATGGACAAAATGACTATCATGAACACATACCCACTTTCCATGATCTACGAGTTACTCGCTTTGTAATCCCTACGTTTTGGCAAGAGTTGACGAATGCTCGGAACACCATTTAGTTGTACATCAAAAATAGAAATAATAACATAGATATTTAGTTTCGGATCTAGCGGGATAGTACCGTAGATTCATGCCGAAATTTTTCATAATCGTTGATAAAGCTTGAAGAGTAAGACTTAAATCATTGCGTAGAACACAGATCGTGAGATGAGCTTGCATAGATCGAGAACGAAGTTGGTCACAAAGACCAAGAGTTGGTTATCCCGGATCCAAGTAGATGTTATAGATTTGGTCGTGGTGCCATTAGATATGGATCGAGATATGTCTTGCTGCAGCAGGACAGCGTGATGACTTACGCCTCTCGCCTATTGAAGCCTCTCAAGTTGAACTAATCGATGTAAGACCTAGAGTTAGTGAGTATTGTATAGAATTGTACTGCTAACACAAGTGTTTGAAGTACCTTTTGAGTTGAAAGAAACTCGGGAAGGGACAAGAAGTCCTGTGTTTTAATGGACGAAAAGTCCTGTGTTCGAAAAACTACACCTGAGTACAGGGTAAAAGAAATCCCCTATGGTTTGATAAATAGTTATCTTACTTGTCGCGAAAATTTTAGTTTCCAATGCATATTTCTTAGTTACTACGATCGATCGATCATGTCATTGAGTAGGAGGTATCTTGTGTTGTCATGGTGTATGGGCGTCATGGAAACATTTAAGGTATCTTGTGTTACCATGATGTATGGGCGTCATGGAGACATTTTGATATCCGGTATTGACCGGGGTATATGGGTGCCACGGAAAATACTAAATATCAAAGTACAAAATGACAAGATCTTGACATCAAACCCGAGCAAATTCTCGATCATCAAGTGGAGCGGCCGACATATAGAGAAACGTTCGGAGCGAATAAGTCGTGGAGCCGGTTGCATGCGCGAGATGCGGTGCGTAAAACTAGCGGGCGAGGTATCTTTTGTCGTCACGGCACGTGGTTGCTAAGGAGACAGCTTTTGGCACGTGGTTGCTAAGGAGACAATTTTGGCACGTGGTTGCTAAGGAGCGAATAAGTCCGAAGGTTAGTCTGTACAAAGTCTAAATTGGTATAGAGCAAATTTCGAGGGCGAAATTTTGTTTAACGGGGAGAAATGTAATACCCTTGATAATTATTTATCGGAATATTATATTTCAATAGATAATACTTATTGAAAATAGGTGAACATGTAGTTTCAAATAATAAGTAATAATTATCTTATTTTCTAAGGTAATTACTATGGAAATTAGGAGAGATAAAGAGCTAAAATCCATAAAATATATTTTTGAGGCATTAAATGGCCTAAAAATATTATGATAAATCCCAGGAGGCAATTAAATATTTGTTAAAAATTAGAAAGTATGTTGTCTCTAATTTTAGGAATTTATGGGATTAATTTCCTTGGAAAATATTGAGGCAAGATTTAATATTATTTTGGGGATCATAATTGACCCCATGCTTTTTAATATTTTACATGGGATATAAAATACCAATGTAAGTAAAATAGTTGTGAGATAATGATTTATCCTAATTAAGAAAATTATCAAAAATTAGTAAGTGGCTAATCTGGTAATTAATGGAATAATTAAGGTATAAAGTAAATGAATTAAAAATAATTTAAATAATTATTTTTAATTGGAGAAATTCGAAATTATTAAATAAATAAAAAATAAAAATAAAAATAAAATATTAATAAAATATTTTATGCTTAGAAAAATAAATAAAAAATAAAAGAAAAAGAAATAAATATCATGATATTTTTGTAAAATTGTATTATTATATAATATAGTGAATAGTAATGGAATAAATAGGAAACGGATCCTATCTAGAGAACCAGGAATAGGAATTCCAAAGTCAAGGTAAAATATTGATCGTGAGTTTTTACCTTCAAGTGACCTCTTCCGGAAATTAATTCCGAGGCGGTAGCGCATTTGCCTAATAAGACGAAATAGGGAAAAATGCGTATATTCACGTTTTGGATTTGAAGAAAATAAATTATAAGTCAACATCTGGAGATGAGTTTATAATTATCTAGACATATTTGGAGTCGTGAATTATTATCCGAGATTGATGATTCCGAAAGCGATTTCCGACACCGACGTGTTCGGACACGTTTTTCGAGAAAACTTCAACTGACTGTTGGAACCACGTAAGGGACCGAAATCTAAGTTAAATTAGATATTCTTGATGAGGAAGAGAAGATCTTCAAAGTTATGAATTCAGAATTTTGAGATTTCTCCGAAGAGACGCGAAACGGAGACCGAACAGGGGAAAATCGCCGAACCGCCATAAAGCAAGTTGACTCACCACTCTTGGACCAATGGCTTGCTGCCACATCACTCCCCAATGTCGACTAAGGGCTGTCCATGGTCAAGAATTAAACACCATTATGCTTTGATTTTACTTGGTTATAAGGTAAGAGAAAATTACAAGATTTGGAATATGGAAATTACCAAAGTGGCACAATTTTTCCCTATATAAGGGCATGAGCACCTTCTTCATTTTTCACACCAAAAATCTGCCCCTTAGAGAGAAGTTAGAGAGAGAAGCTCGGAGAAAGTCTCGAGCAAAGTCTCGGGTAAGTTCTTCGGTCCCCGGGTCTTTAGTTTCGGTAGTTCTTTCTGGTAGATATAGTAGGAATGCTAGATTTATCTTTAATTTTTCAAGATAGTCTAGATATCATATTTAGGGGTAAATATGATATATATTTCGAAAATATGATAAGGGAAAAGATCTCAAAATTCGGAGAGATAGAGCGAAAACAGCGAAGCTCTGGCGAAATTCCGCCAAATAGGGGTACTAGGGGCAAAATAGTAATTTTCACCCAAATGGCCTGTTATGATGCCAAATGTTGATAAACGTTGTCCTTATAGGATATCTGAGCTAATCGAGCCGCTGTTGTGCCGCCGTCATACCGTTTTTTCCCGCCGTCGAATTTCACGTTTTTCCGTAAAAGTTACATTGTACCGCCAAAAAGGTACGTTCGCGTCTTTGTAACACTAACTCGATGGTTATTGTATGATTATATATGTTTGTTGTTGTAGCATACGTGGTTATGTTATATACACGGTTATGTCACATACGTGGTTATGTCACATACGAGGTTATTATTGCCGTATCATACGTGGTTATGTTACATACGTGGTTATTATCTTACATACGTGGTTATGTATTTTTAATCATACATCCGTGATGGACTGTTGTATTGATTCTTTGCTTGCGTGTATATGTAGTCGTATTTAAGCATGAGGTTAACCGTTACCCGAGATCCAAATTGTAATTGGATCTCGCTCTTATCATAGCGTCGGTTCGGAAGAACCGAGGATCGAGGAGAAAGGCGAGCGGCCGTACGAGTCCCGACGAAGACTTTCTTCGGTGTTATTCATTTTGAAAACTCTCGGTCAATGTACCGCTTCGTAAATCAGCCGGACTTACGGCAATTTGAATAAATGTATCAGTTACTCAATCGCTCCAATGCTCTACTCTGATGAAAAAAAAAATATACTGCTTTTAAAAATGGGATGTTACATTGCCACTGAAAGTGCATTTTTTTGTAGTGTAGGTCAGTACGTGTTTGATTGGTTGTGACAACAAAAAAATAGATATAAAACATTCATGATAATTCAAATTTTAATTAATGATAAATACATAAATAAACTTAATTTAATTATATCTTTCTCACATACCTTAACTAATTACTATTGCCACCATTTATATTATTTTTCAAAGTTGATCATTTTAAGTTTTGAACGCAGTTTGTTGGATAACTCCAGTTTCTTTCTATGTCCCACGAACTCATTGTCTGTCTGTGTTTTTCCCCCAATTATTTGTTGTATTAAGGGTTGTAAACAGTAAATCTTATTTATGGTTGGCGGAAGCATATTTCTTTTTTTACCATTCCATTAACTTGTTTTTTTTTTATATACAAGTCAAACTTCCATATGGTTCTTTGTGTTTTTTTTAATAAGCAAAACAACAGAATTCAAGAAGCATTGATTCGAGACAATTTTTTTAGATTGTCCCTCATAAAACCACGGTTTATGCATGGAGGAATGTGAAAGGTCTGCGTCTTTGTGGTGGAGTGAATTCAATTTAAATGAAAATATATGAGTAGTTGTTAAATATGAAATCGAAGGGCCTCTTAATCTCAAACATTAGTGTGAGACATAATTATTGGGATTAACTATGTTTCTTATGCATGGAGCAAGAGGTTGATCCCTCAGTGGTGAATCAATATCTGAATCTTTACTAGGAAATATGATTATTTCTTTAATATGAAGATTTTTCTTTCATTTTTCAGTGTTTTTATCTTTTCTTTCTCTAGTTCTTTTTTTTTTTCCTTTTTTTTTTTGTTGTTGTTGTGAGAGATGACATAAAGAATGATAAAGATTATGAATTATGCTAATGTTAATGTGATTCTAATATTTTTGGTGGAACAGGGGAATGATTATTGAAAAAAATATCCTTTGGGTTCAAATGACTAATAACATGAGTCTAATGATAATTCAGTTAAATTTTTTACATAAACATTGTACTTTTAATTCTTCATCTCACATATAATTATAATCTCTCTCTCATACACCATACCACACCCTTCTCATGTATTGCAAGTGAGCCTTGTATTATTTAAATTTTATACATGAACTATATTAAATTTTCCGAGACAAAATATTATAAAATAAATTATGACAAAGAAAAACATAAAGAAATTGAAAAATTTAGTCTAAATTTTTTAAACGCCCGAAGAACAAGAGAACTTCGTCGCATACAACTAATCGACTATTGTCATCGCCCATAAATACCAAACTGTTTTTTTTACTCCTTTTCTCCAAACTTTCGTACAGTTATATATAAAAATAATATTATTTTCACCCTAAAAATGAATTATTATTTAATTATATTATGACACATAGTCGGAGACGCATTTTCTTCAATGTAAAATTAATCATATCAAGATTTGTGACCAACTCATTTACCAATTAGTGTAAAGCTAAACCGGATAATAGACCATATATTTATTTTTCGTGTATTGGAAGAGTTTATAAATAACATATTGTGTATTTTTATAAATAAAATAATGAATCGCAAAATAAAGGTTTTTGCGAGGAACTAGGTTTTCCTCGCAAAGTAGTGCTTTTGCGAGGGAACCATCGTTCCTCGCAAAAACCCTCCTTTTTGCGAGGAACAGATTTTCCCTCGCAAAAGGAGGTTTTTTGCGAGGGAAAGATGGTTCCCTCGCAAATATCACTACTTTGCGAGGGAAACCTAGTTCCTCGCAAAAATTGTGTGAACTAGGAGGGAAAATTCTCGCCATTTTCCCCGTTTTGCGAGGATATATTTTTCCCTCGCAAAGTAGTGATTTTTGCGAGGGAAATATCTTTCCCTCGCAAAATGGACCACTTTGCGAGGAAAAATAGTACCCTCGCAAACTAGGGGGGAAAATGGCGGGAATTTTCCTCCAATTTCCCACAAATTTGCGAGGAAAAGAACTTCCTCGCAAAATGGACCATTTTGCGAGGACAAATATGTTCCCTCGCAAAAATGGACCATTTTGCGAGGGACGTTTATTTCCTCGCATAATGGTCCATTTTGCGAGGGAAAAAATATTTTCCTCACAAAGGCCGTCGCAAATTTCACTTTTTCTAGTAGTGATGAAGGAGAGAAGAAGGAGGTCGATAAAGAAAAGTAGTAAGAATCACAAGGAATAATTGAGTTTAAAAAGAGGTCTAACGAATTGCGAAGGGTTATGAGTTATAAGTGTAACGGGATGACAAAAGGTTATGATGAGTTACGACATTGAAGGCCTGAATGTTCCGAAGAGTTATGAAAAAGTTAGATGACGGTTGTTTCTAAAGACCGTTATGTTTTGTTTTCATTGATATAAGTGTTTGGAAGACGAATCGTTTGTAAGTGTTACATGACAATTGTTTCATAAGAACAATCATTTTTGTCACTAAAAAATGACAATTGTTAGCTATAATCGTTACATTTGCGTTTTCGCGAACTCCGCCTCGCAATATATGATGGTGCACATAATTAATTATTACATTTAAGAGTTATATCCTTGCGCGATCTTCACCTCGACATACATGACGTTTATTAGCTGCAACCGTTATGTATTAGGCGTTATAAATGCCGAAATATGTAGTAGTGATTTAATGACCAAGACTACTTCAAACAAGATTGCTTCAAATAACTAGAAGGATATGTATGTTGAGCACACAAATAACACTAAAATAAATGAATGAACAAGGGATTTTTTTTTTTTTTTTTTTTGGAGGAAATGAATCAGCAAAGGGAATTCAAAATTGAAAAAATACACAAAGAATAAAGCGTTACTTGTATGCATTTAAGGACTTATTAAATAAGGAAAATATAGAAAAAAGGAATTGAAGTGGTTTGGGGGAATGTGGATAACTTTCTTGGATCCTCGTCCAAGATCCTCCTTGTTCACTGGCTAGTGGTTACAGATATGCAATATATATTTATATATATAGAGAGTATGAAACATAAAGGACAAGGGAATGATGAAAAGTGGGACCAAAAGAAAAGAAGAAAAAGAATTCCCAGAAAATTGAAAAAGTGTGTATGGAACCATGCCAGACATGGGTATAATTCTGTGTATGATAAAGGAAAAGTGAAATGAGAACCAGTTTGTGGTAAAATATTTAATTTGGTGTATTCTTTGAATTTAATTAATCCCTTAAATAAAGGTTTTTTTTCCCAGTTATTTGCAATTTTTAGATTACCAGACTGAGAAGTTGGATTCTTTAACTTTTATCAGATGGACACAAACATATATATAACAGGAACAAGTGCATAAAAAAAATTAAATAACAGGGAAAAGAAAAAGAAATACTCACGAAAAGATTAAGCTGAGAGTTAGAGTAGGACAGAATCGATAATTTAATTATTTTTAAGGATGGAAAAATAAAAATTAATGTAGTCAGAATATTATGACTTTTTCATTCTTGGTAACAAGATACTATGTCTCGTTGTTAATATATCTATTTGTATATAGTTTTTACCGGTTGCTACTAAGATTTCTTTTTTTTAAAAAAATAAAAATAAATTCAGATACCGAATCTCATATTATTCTTCGAACTAATCTAGTTTTCATATAAATGTACTCGTACTCCCTCTGTTTAGCTGACAATGATAAATTTTAGATATTTAAGGAAAAGGTAAAACATTATGTTAAAACATTTGTATGATTGAGAATATATTGTCTATCTTATAAAACAACAACATAAAATATATGCTAAATCAACAAACAAAAAAATTGGTAGAAATATAAATTTTAGGCCATCTATCCGTATAAAATCAAAAGTAAATAAAATTATTTATTCATAACTTACGAATGATAGAATTTTTCTATATTTTATACCATTGTAATTATTGATATATTGATGTAACAAAAACATATGAAGAGTATATTTTAGGTGATCTTCATCATCTTTATTTATTTATTTATTTTCCAATCAATTTTCTTAGGAAACAAGCATAATATAAACGTTCATCATAAATCATCTATATTGAATGGTGACTTGGTATTCAAGCAAATAATACAGTGATAACTAATTTTACTGAGAGTAAATAGTTCATTAAAAAAAATAATCTTGAGAATCCATATTTTGGTGATCCTTATATTATCATAAGTCATTTATATTGGAAAGTGACTCATTATCTAAGTAAATAAAGTATATTTCTTTTTAATTGGGAGTTATTTAGGGCTAACGAATAGAGCATGTTTCTCACAACATGTAAGCTAAAGCTCGAATCTCTGATAAGAAATATTCCCACATTTAGTATCTAACAATACCTCAAATATAATTGTCTCCAATAAAAGAATATGCATGCATTTAATATATATATATATATATATATATATATTTTATTTATTTTCCTTGCGGATTAGTCCTCTCATTTTGTTGTACTACTTTCTGTCCTTACCATAAAATTATGTTTCTAGATACTAGGAATGCAAGAGGTAGTATTTGATTTGCACTTGTATTCCTCCATTGGTTAATATATTTCCTTTTCACCCAAAAAGAAAACATGTATTTCTTCTTTTGTAAATTTGATTCTTAAAAAAATATGGAAGTATATATGTAAAATATGCAGGAGTGGTTGTAGACATGGTAGCTAGAAGAGAGGGCATTGTGATTTTGTGTTTCACTCATTCATGTCCACCAACAAAAAACCCACTCAAGCAAACTCGTCATCATGAAACTCCCCCTGCTACCAGCAGCACACTCAAAAAGCACTTCCCTTCTCCTTCTTCTTCTTCCTCATCATCATCTTCATCAATCCAGTCCCTCCTTTCTCCTTTTAAATCAACCTCCTTCTTCATCCTCATCCTCACACCCTCTTCTTCTTCAACACCACCAGCCATGAAAACTCCTTATCTTTTCCCTCTCACATTCTTCTTCTTCTTCTGTCAGATACAGCTTCTGGTTTTTTCTGCTACACCATCTGTCATCTTCTCTTTGCTTTCTCTCAAGTCTTCCCTCATTGACCCTCACAGTACCCTCCATGACTGGAACTATTCTTCTTCTTCTTCCTTTAACAATTCTTTCCCAGACCCACCACATGTTTGGTGTTCATGGTCAGGTATCACGTGCCACGAACGGACTTCTCAGATCATAGCCATTGACCTTTCTCAGCGTAATCTCTCTGGTTCAATCTCTCCCCAAATCCGTTTCTTGACCAGCTTGAACCACTTGAATCTCAGCTGGAATGACTTCACTGGGATTTTCCCACCTGTGATGTTTGAACTCTCTGAGCTCAGAACTCTGGATATCAACCACAACTACTTCAATTCAACTTTCCCTCCTGGGATTTCCAGGCTCAAGTTCTTAAGAGTGTTCAATGCTTATAGCAATAACTTTATTGGTCCTCTGCCTCAGGAATTCATGAGGCTTCGGTTTCTTGAGAAGTTGAACCTTGGTGGGAGCTACTTCAATGGTACAATTCCTTCTGGTTATGGGAATTTACCACGATTGAAGTTTCTTTATCTTGCTGGGAATCTCTTAGAAGGTCCAATACCATTCCAGTTAGGGTTCTTATCAGAATTGGAACGTCTTGAAATTGGGTACAACCAGTTTTCTGGAGGATTACCTGAAGAATTTGCATTATTATCAAGTCTGAAATACTTGGATATTGCTTCTTCTAATCTCTCTGGCTCTCTGATTCATGATTTGGGAAACTTGACTATGTTGGAGACATTGTTGCTGTACAACAATCAGTTAGTGGGTGAGATCCCATCGAGCTTGGGGAATTTGAAAAGTCTCAATGCACTTGATTTGTCAGATAACAAACTCAGTGGGTCAATTCCTGAGGAAATTTCAATGTTGAAGGAACTAACCATGTTGAGCTTGATGAGCAACAAGTTAACGGGAGTGATACCACAAGGAATCGGAGATCTTCCAAAACTCTATACTCTGCTTCTGTGGAACAATTCGCTTTCTGGAATTCTCCCACAAACCCTTGGTTCCAATGGATTACTCCAGAAACTCGATGTTTCCACGAATTTACTCACAGGTTTCATTCCATCAAGTGTTTGCAATGGAAGCAAGCTAATCAAGCTCATTCTCTTTGATAACGAATTTGAAGGAGCTTTTCCAGAATCACTCACTAATTGCACTTCACTGGTAAGGCTTCGAATCCAAGATAATCGTCTCAATGGATCAATCCCCGGTGGTTTTGGCCTTCTTCCGAATCTTGCCTTCGCCGATATGAGCAACAACAACTTCACGGGACGAATTCCAGAAGATTTCGGTGATGCTCCGACATTGCAACACTTGAATCTATCTGGGAATTCATTCGAAAATCCACTACCAAGCAATATTTGGAATGCTAGGAATTTACTGGTTTTCTCGGCGATTTCATCGAAAATTAACAGTCAGATTCCAGATTTCGTAGGGTGCAAGAACATTTACAGGATCGAATTGCAGGGGAATTTCATCAATGGTAGCATCCCTTGGACAATTGAGAACTGCGAGAGGCTTATTGTGTTGAATCTGAGTCGTAATTCACTTTCTGGTATCATCCCCTGGGAAATCTCCGTTTTACCCTCAATCACTGATGTTGACCTATCGCACAATTTTCTCTCCGGCACCATACCCTCCGGTTTCAACAACTGCACCACAATCGAGAACTTCAACGTTTCCTTCAACTCCCTCACCGGACCAATTCCTTCCGCCGGTTCAATCTTCCCGAACCTAAATCCGTCTTCCTTCTCCGGCAACGATGGCCTCTGTGGCGGCGTTGTCGCAAAACCCTGCGCTATGGACACTACTCTCTCCCCTGCGACGGACGAACAACATTATCATCCCAAGAGAACCACCGGTGCAGTGATGTGGATCGTTGCAGCAGCGGTGGCGGTCGGATTGTTCGCTCTAGTCGCCGGAACCCGATGCTTCCGGTCTCATCACAGCCGTACGTTCACGAACAACCGCGAGATCGGGCCGTGGAAGTTAACCGCGTTCCAACGGTTGAATTTTACAGCAGAGGACGTTGTAGAGTGCATGACAGTCTCGAACAAGATTATAGGGATGGGGTCCACTGGAACAGTGTTCAAAGTGGAGATGCCAGCTGGCGAGGTCATAGCCGTTAAAAAGCTATGGGGCAAGCAAAAGGCGACCTCTAACATCATCCGACGGCGGAGAGGGGTGCTAGCTGAAGTGGATGTATTAGGGAACGTGAGGCACAGGAACATAGTGAGATTGTTAGGCTGTTGCTGCAACAGGGAGAGCACCATGCTGCTCTATGAGTATATGCCCAATGGGAATTTAGAAGACTTGTTACATGGCAAAAATGTGGTTGGTGATTGGTTGACAAGGTACAACATAGCTTTAGGGGTGGCACAGGGGATTTGTTATCTTCATCATGATTGTGATCCGGTGATCGTTCATAGAGATCTCAAACCGAGTAATATCTTGTTGGATGCTGAGATGGAAGCTAGAGTGGCAGATTTTGGAGTGGCCAAGTTGATTCAGAGTGATGAATCCATGTCTGTAATTGCGGGATCCTATGGCTACATTGCTCCTGGTAAGACTTAGATATTAATATTTATTTTTTATTCAAATAATTATTTTTAAAGTGTCAGTTGGACAAATATATTTATTTATGTTCCTTTTAAAATAATTTTCTGTTCAAATTAAATTTACACTTTATAAGTGGAAAACACACGCCCTTAACATCTAAGGCATGTGAAAAGAATAATCCAATAACTTATACAGTAGTATATAATATAAATATTTTGCCACAAATTAAAGAGTCTTCTTGTGGGGCTTGGAAAATATATAGCTAATGATGATGAAATGAAATGGGCGGTTTGTATTATTTTTTATAACTTCAAACTTGACGGCACAAAAAAATTTTGAATTGGGAGAAAAGTGGGTTCATTTGGAAGCAAAAGGAATTAATTGTTTATTTATATATAGACAAGTTCTTTTTGAAATAATGACCGGAAAAGAAATGGGACATTGTAAAATTTTAAATTAGGCATTTTTTATAAAATGAATTTGTAAATTGCTTATCAAATTTAATTATTATTTTATCAATTATTTGTAACAAATCTGATTTGAAATTTTGCAATTTAAAAGTTATTTTTATATCATTTTCCCCATTTTTTAAAAAAAAAAAAAAGAAAGAAAAACAAATAGCAGATAGGTTTCCGAGGAAATAACCCAAGAATTATATATATACTTATCAGCATTAGGCATTAATATAGCAAGTTCTATTTTTTGCATTTTCCTATGGCTTTACCACATAAACTATTTAAATAGAATTGGTTTTAGGCTTTTAGCTATTATTCTTTTTGTCAATTTAAAGCTTGTGTTTGTAAGCAACCAGCCTTTCACACTGTATTTATAGTAGCTTGTGATTAATTCTCTCATGCGAAGATAAAAACACAAACCATGGGAGATATCAGATAAGCCACTAACACACAACACACACAATCTCTCTCTCTCTCACACACACACACACTCAAAAGCTTGTTTTGATGGTGACGTACGGAGCTAGGCATGCATAGATCAGAATGTGAACACGCTCAACATAAAACAGATTTAAAAACTACTATAGGCGTGACTGCCATTTTAAGGTGTTGAGGTTTGTGGTTGGTGCATCTCTATCTCTAGCCAGTCACTTTTTCCTCATAAGCTCGTTTTTGTTGTGTGCATGAACAGTTGCATTATTGCGCATGAATCTGTATCTATATATCTATCTACCTGTAGCCTTTCTTTTTCCCTTCACTTTTCACTTTCACAAACCAGCTTGCTTTTCTCCCAAGTTCTTTACAAATTCAAAGGGACCCACCAACAATAACTTTGTCAATTAACAATCCTCTTTAAAATCATGGGGATGTTGACTTTCTCCTAACGTAGTTAATTGTTTCTTTGTAGAATATGCATACACTCTACAAGTTGATGAGAAGAGTGATATTTATAGCTATGGGGTGGTGCTGATGGAGATTTTATGTGGAAGAAGATCGGTCGAAGCGGAGTTTGGCGATGGCAATAGTATTGTAGACTGGGTTAAGTCAAAGATCAAGACTAAAAATGGGGTTGATTATGTATTAGATAAGAATGTCGGAGCCGGATGTGCTCCGGTGAGGGATGAGATGATGCAGATGTTGAGGATCGCGTTGCTTTGTACTAGCCGGAATCCGGCGGATCGGCCTTCCATGAGAGATGTTGTGATGATGCTTCAAGAGGCCAAGCCAAAGAGGAAGATGTTTGATAATATTGTGTTAGGACAATGTGGTGATAAAGATATTAGTAGTGGTGGAGAGGATGATGATATTGTTTTGCCTCAAAAGGCAAAAGTGGAAATTTAATGTGATATTGAAAATGGATTTTTTTTAAAAAACATTTTTAATATTGTGAGAGATTGGTATAGGAGGAAGAGATTTTCTTTTTCTTTTTTACTTTAGACGGAATTTTCATTTAGTAGTGATGTTTTAGATTAGCTTAGAGTGACTATATATAATATGTTATTTTATGTGACTAGTTGATGTTTATATATAATATGTTATTTTATGTGCCTAGTTGATGTTTATATATTGAAGAACATATATATATAATTATTATATATATGTGTGTGTGTCATTTCATGTGTGTGTGTTTTCTTCTCATGTGTGAAACTCTAATTGACCTAACTGCAATGGACTATAACCTAGTAAGTATAACTTTCTTTTTAAAATTAAAATTAAAATGAGAAAAGAATGATTTTCAATCAAAAATGAATTAAAAATATTTGTCTTGACATGATTAAATTAAAAAAAGAATAATTTTTTAAAGCAAATTAATACTAATTAATTGAGTTTATCCTTGTTAAATAGAAGCTGCAACGGTTAGTTTAACAACTAGTTTCTTCTCAGTAATGGATAGTTAACGACTACTTAACTCTCTCCATAGAGAGTTTAAAAGCAAGAGAGATGAATAATCTTAAATTGTGACAATGATTTAAAAGCTTTAAACTTCTAATCAAACACTCTTAACTACACTTAAAGCTTTTAATATTTGTATCAACTCATTGAGTGAGGAATTTTCTATCAAATCACTTGGGCAATCATTATTTTATATACTTTGAGTAGACTCAATATCTATGGGAATCTTGAGTTGGTTTTTTCTTCAATTTCCTTGCAAGGGCCGGTGGAGGGAGAGTGGTTAGAAACTTGAAAAGTCTAAGATATATGTACTTGTTGGATTTTTGGGTCTAAATCCCATGGATTATGAATAATAAGTAAGTGTTCGATTGCCACCATTGGTCGCGTCGATTCGCCCGTAAGAGTCGAGTCCATCTGATCAATTTCCGTCATCTATTAATAGAATGTGCTAGTTACAGAAAATCCTAGAAAATCTAGATCTGAAATTTCTTTAAAACACTCCTCTTTGCATATTGCATTCTGCAAACATATTCTGTGCAATTCCGAAAGCAAACTCATTGCATTCACTTGGGCTTCAGATTGAGAGAACCATCATTCTGAAGACAAAAAAAGCCGCTCTATCCTAGGAGCCAATTACTCAGCAACCTTGGACATTTATATTAAGGGAGCAAAATTGTCTTAAGGAAACAACGTACGTTGGTCCCGGATTACTTCAAAGTTCATTACCATATTCGGCAGTCTTGTGAGTTTGTTTATAATTTTTTCATATTATATAGAACCATTGTATGCTTACTGTATATGCAATATTAGTTATACAGATTTTATTGTTATTTACAGTATATGCAATCTTAAAAATACAGATTCTTGTTATTTCTCAATTTCTACATGTTTAGTATATTTTCCACAACAGTACATAGGCTTTATAAGTATTCAGATCAAACTTGCAGAATATAGTAACAAAAACTCAAGCAAGTAACTTTGGGATTGGATGTAGACCAAGTGATTGAGCCGAAATAGGATAAGCACCTTGTTTATTGCTCTTATTCATCTTCATTTCTTTCTTTTATGTTCCTCCCTATTATAGATGTGTTCCTCAGTTTATTAGGTGGGTATGTTTAAAGTCCAAAAGTTTTGAATCAACCATTTAATTGCCTTCTTGGGTCAATCTAACATATGCAATATATGTTAGATTAGATTTGATGATGTGTGTATCTTCTATGTATATAAATATTTACTACTTGTTTGCATCATCAGATCTAATTGAATCAAACTACTTCAATCTTGTACAAAAGTTAAAGCCCTTAGTTTTGGCTTTACCGCAAAAGAGTGGAGGATTGTAGAACATGATAAAAGAGATAATGTTTTTTCTTTTGTTTTTATAAACATTTTTTTTTACTATATGATATTAAAATAACTTCCACCGGTAGATCATGTAGGGTTATAAAATCTTCTTTTGTGAGAGAAAGCTATGATTCGTATATAAATTGTATAAATAAAGCTATAATAACCTGTGAATATATATAAGGGGTGTATAACTGAATAATTAAGATTTAATGATTTACTACTTATCACATCATTAACCATCACACTCCTATGGATATAACACAACACACACCCCCGTGTAGGAAGAGGATACCCATAATCTTTTTTCCATTTTCTTCTTATAATCTTTTCTCCATATTTAGATTAAAAAAAATATGACTCATATTTAATATTTTATAAAATTATTATTATATTATTTTATAAATTAGTTTTTTTTGTTTGTGTTATAGTTATGAATTATGTACATTAGATTTTAACTATTTAAATTTATTTATGTTTTAAATAATACTTTTATAATATATTAATTCTGAACTATTCCTTTTTTAATACGATGGTGAATATAAAATTCTGAAAAGAAAATGAGAAAATGAAAAATGAAAAAAAAAAAACCAAATTTAGACAAACACATGGATATCAGAAAAATAATTATCTTATTAAAGACTTAAAATATTATAGTACTTGTCAAATCTATCCTTAATAAAAATTAAATATTATATATTAAAAGAAAGTTGGCTCATTATTAATACCGTGGAAGGAAAAATAGAAAAAAACATTAAATGTCCAAAATAATTCATCCTCCGCTGCATGTTATTTGGTCAATTGTTGACCTCATACATCACTTGGCTTCAAAATTTTAGAAAAAGTTTGGTTAGGTAACCTTGTAATAATTATTCTAATTGAAAAGTTTTTGGATGCTTGCATATGTACATGTTAATGACGTTAAATCAGTTCCAAAAGCTGGAAAATGTGTAGTCAACGATATAATCAAAAGGAAGATATTCACTTTAATAGTGTGAGATTTTCACTCTTGTTGCTCGTTTTGACTTGAAGTTTGAGCAACTTGATGTTACTTTAAACTGCATTTTTACTTGAGGAACTTGAAAAAGAGATCTACATGCATGAAGCAACCTGAGGGATTTGTAGTTCCTAAGAAAAGAGCACTCCATATGTGTTTGTTGCTTGAAAAGGTCTTTATGTTGCCTTAAGCAAGCTGCATGCATCAATCTGCAACTTACAGCTACCTATATATCAACTGCAAGTTGGTCTTCCAAAAGCTTATCATGCTGCACTGTTACTTCATGTGTGTCTCATTCTGTACAGGAGAGTAGAGTGTTGGTTTCTGATATTTCTAGTTTACTAGGTTGTTCTGTGTTTGATGGTTTCTTTCCAAGTACTATCTCCTATCCTAAATATAAGACTTTGTTAGCTTTTTTGAGATATTAAGATAGTTAATTAAATTATTTTAAATTATTTATATATATTGTTCTTTCTTTAAATTGTTTTGCCCAACTTATAAATTGATATATAATATAATACTCCTCCCGATCCTAATTATAAGACAAAATTGATTTTTTAATAGAGATTAAGGAAACTAATTAAATTACTTTAGAATATTTTTATTTTTTTTTTTCTAAATTAATTAGTTTGATTTATAAACTAATATATAATCTAAGGATATATAAACATATAATATGATTAAGTATCTTATTTAATTATAAGAGTTAGTTGACTTTTTTTGGAGAGATTAAGAAAGCTAAATAAGTTACTTAATCATTTCATATGTTGTGTTTTCTTAGATTATATATAAGTTTATTAGTCAAACTATTTAATTTGAAGAAACAAATAAAAATAAAAATACTCTAAACTAATATAATTAATATCTTTAATCTCTCCAAAAAAGTCAACTAAATTCTCTTATATTTAACTTCATTTCAAATGGATCTTATATTAAGGACCGATGTAAATATACTTTGGCTTGGTTTGTAATAATATTAGGGAATAATGCATGTCATTTTTCTTGCGAAAATCATTTGGGGAGTATCATTTTACCTACTAAATGATTCTCTCAAATTGGTTGGTGTGCTTTAATTTGTAAAAGACAATTTAATTCCACTCACTTAATACTTATCATTTTCAAAATGCACATTTCATAAATTTCGAAAGTTGCATTTGAGATACTTTTATTCTTTGCAATTTTATTTCTGAAAAATGCGTCTTGCATCTTTCCTTTTGCTTTTTATTGTTTGGAAATTTAATCCACAAGCCTTTGCAATTCATATCAATTTTTATTCAGGTTCCTATAATTTATTTTAGGGAAAATTACAGCCAGGTCCCAAGGACCATAAAAAATAGCAAAAAAGTCCCAATAGAAATTCACATATCAAAAAACTCCTTAGGGACTTTTTTGATATTATTTATATGGAAACAAAATCCAGGTTTTTAAATTTTGTTGTAAATATAGTATTTCCTGTTGTAAATCTAGTCTTTTTCTGTTGTAAATGACCTCCGTAAGTTTAGGGACTTAAGTTTAAAACAAAATCCATGTGTTTAAATGTTGTTATAAATATGACACTTTCTGTTGTAAAAATGACTTTTTCTATTGTAAATGATCATGTTTTTAATTTTTTTTGTAAATATAGCACTTTCTGTTGTTAATACAAATAATATCAAAAAAGTCCTTAAGGACTTCTGTGTAATTTGGTGATTTCAAGGGACCTCATTATATTTATTTTTGGTCTTGGGACCTGCACGCAATTTTCCCTTTATTTTATTTGAATCGGACCCTATATTTAATAATTCTTATAAGTATTCTGAGGATAAAAGGCCATTAATTATTATGAGTGAAGCTGTGAAGGCAAGGCTCAGAGTGATGCTGGGCTTGGATCAACTCTTATTGAAGAGGGAAATAACGGAAATGGGCCAAGATGGAGCTACAAAAAAGAAAGCCGAAGGGCTAAGAACCCATGCGAAGGTTCAGGGCAACTTGGAAACTTCTATTCTTCATGTTTCTCTGGGTGACAAAGTTGACAAAAAAATCAACATAAAGTTGCCCTAGTGGTGTTAGGCTCCACTAGATCCCTGTGGGTCTCAAATTTAAGTTCCAAAGGAGACACTTGTGTTAAAAAGGGTAGTCACAAACCTAAACTGGATACTGGATGACAATATCAAAAAAAGTTGACAAAAAAGGCCACGAGTTCTCATGAGGAAGTATCTGGTACATAGCAGTGTTTTTCAGAGATTAATTAGGATGATTCCTCCTATGTCTGAAGCCAGCAATGACTTGCTATCTTGGAATGAATGGTATGTCAAATGGGATTTTCTCCTTAAAAAGTGCCAATTTCTTGTTAGAGGAATTTCCTGAACAGAGTCATAGTGCTGTTTATAAGAATGTTTATGTGTATTGCTTTCAACCTCCCACTAGTGCCAAGCGAAGTATAAGGTCAAATACATCTGTCCATGTTGTGATTCTGATGTTGAGGATATCCTCCATATTCTTAGAGACTGTTGTAGTTATACAAGAAAACCATGGAATCAAGTTTTAGATCATCGGAATTCAAGGAAGGTCTCTGTAGATCAGTTTTTTTGGGATATATTTCCTCATAATTTGAGGGCCTTAATTAATCTATCTTGCCCAAAATGAAAAGGAATTAAAAAATAAAGGCAGAAAAGAGAAGGAAAAAACTGAGAAGAATGATCTTCCGATAATACTAACATCAAGAGTCAATTCATCTACAAATACAAAAAGGCTTGGTGCATGAACCAAATCTACACAAGAATCTTGTAGTAATAAATAATCAATATATACAGTTAACAGGCACCACAAGTGATCTATATAAACTTAATAGTAATAGCAAACTAAGCCATGAACTCTTGCTGCACTCACAAATCATTGTTTATTTCAACACTGCCAACTACATCTGCTAAGCCATTCAATTTTTGGGGCTGCGTGCCTGAGGAGGTGGAGGTAGAAGGAAGAATGAATCACGTGATTGTTGCTTATATTCATCCATATATGATATATCCGACTGCTTGTAGACAGGTTTCATGCAAATAGAAAATTATATTTGAAAAATCAGAGCCATTAATTGCTGACTGAAAAGTCTAAATTCTTTTCATGCTTCCCAACAACCGTAACACTCATTTATTGCCAAAATTGCCCCTCTTCATTTACTCCATCTTCATTGCTGCCAACAGTCATTTACTCTATCTTCACGAAATTGCCCATAAGCTCTGCTAGCTATCATACACTATGCCAAACCCTTAACTCAGCTCTGAGAATGCTTTTTCCTTTTTCATTATCGCATTCTTGACGAAATCCTCCACTCTTCACCGACATCCATTTCCCTCTTCTAGGAGCTTCGACAACTAGATGAATGGAAGATCTGTTTGTTTGTTTGTTTGTTTGTTCTTCTAGCAGATCCATGCCCGCTCTTCTTCACTGTTGTGTTTTAGATCTGTTCCTTCTTTTACTGGCCTCCACTCAAGGTATTTTGCTGTAACTCATGCATTTCCGTCATAGAGTCACTGCTATTTCTCACCCAAAATGGATCTATGAGCTGCTTAACCTCTGATCTACAGTCATATACTCATTGCTTAGATGAAAGTGTTGTTATCTTTGTTATATCTGTGTATTTCTTTTCCCCTGTTCTTCTACTTGTGTCTTAACGTCTGTTTGTTCTTTATGACCACTCATCGAAAATGGATCTGCGCTATAAGCTGCTTTATTAAGGTTTTGTTCATTCATGCCGAAAGCTCCATCTGTTTGTTCATTTATTCACGCTTGCATCTCAGATCTGTTTCTTCACTCCATTGAAGGTATTATGCTGTAACTCATGCATTTCCGTCATAGAGTCACTACTATTTCCTTTTGATAATGGATCTATGAGCTGCTTGACCTCTGATCTTCAGTCATACACTCATTGCTTAAGAAATATATACTATTCACCTATCATTTCTTACTTTCGCTTGTGACTGTATCGTGCCTTTGGTAGTTAAATTTGGCATTTCATTCATGTTACATTTGACAATATGCACGCGTTACTCCTATAGTTAAGCAAATAGAATGCCACCCTCAAAGTGGCGCAACCCCAACTCCAACAATTTTGTGCCTCCAATGGAGTTCACATCTCCCTCCCTCCCTCCCTCCCCCTCCCTCTCTCTCTCTCTCTCTCTCTATATATATATATATATATATATATTGTACCACCTTAAATTAAAACGTATGTCTGTCATTATGACTTTCTTTACTTTCAAGATTTTAGATACTATTAGAATAATTGTTATAGGTTGAACTTTCTTTTGGGTTGTCAATTGTTATTCAAAGGTTTGTTTCAAAGATAAGTCAAAACATCAATGGAATCATCATGAACTTTAGGTTTGTGTTTGTTTGCTTCTTTCTAAAATTTGTTTCTTTGCTTCTTTCTTAATATGTAATTAGAGCAATCAATGAACTTTAGGTATGATAAAGATTTAAAGGCTGCAAATAATAGAGATTTAATCAGTCAAATAGGAACAAAATGATTATATAATCTGTTTTTTTTTTTGGGTTTGCAAATGATTACTTATCCATAATAACTAACCACTATAACTATAGGCATTGTATCATTTCATAATTTAAGTTGGGTCCTCCTTCTATCCCACCAAACATGAGCCTCCTTAGCACCTCAAGGCAACAAATTAAGATGTGGCACTTAAGTCTATGTTGGAACAATTATTACGAGCACAATATAAGGATATGTTAATCTTAACAGGCACTTAACAGAATGTAAATGTTAGGTTTTGGTGATCTGCTGGAATAACTACCTGTACTGCAGCAACTTCTTTACTGTCTTATTGGTTGTCAGGTAAAATTGAAAGGAAAAATTGGGATTTGCTATCTGCATACTCAAAATTTGTTGTCAAATCCCTTAATATTGAGATTTGGTTTCTACATGCTCAACTTCTTTCCCTTGATAAGATATTTAATTGGCTTTAACCTCTTGCAGCCTGAAGGAGTAGCCTATAACATTTTTCTCAAAAAGTATGCATTGGCGTTGGTATGCATATTTGTAGTTACTAGTACTTTTATCTGAATATCGAATTCTCCAAAATGTTCAGTACCAATTGCATGGCTAAAGAGATATTACCAGAGAGGTAAAAGAAGAAACTATCTAGCTCTTGTGTACGAGCTGACAATATCATTGCCTATGTATTCATGTGCATAGTTAAATTGCATCTTGAAAAAGAATCTCGGGCTAGGATCTCGAATATTTCTTATAAAGGGCCTCTGCTACAAGTTTAAGATTTCACAACAATAATTTAAAATGTGAAAGTTTGCAATCTAATTCATCCTTAGCAATTGTCTTGCTTCCATGAGATATTTTTCTTAAAAAAAGGACCTATTTCTTTTCTTGGCATCTCTTTTTTGTCATTGTGTCCCTTTCTAACACACTCGTATACTGATTTACATGATAACTTTAGTCAAGTGTACTTATAGGAACTTTAGCATTCAGAAATAATTAGAATTAGTCAATAATAATAAGAAAGTAATGAAATACAGATGTGTACCACAATATTGAATGGTTGGATCAACATATTCATGCCTATTTCGCTGTTGCAGTGATTGACTCATGGGAATTTGATACCTCTTATGGTATTGTATATGGTGACAATCAATTGCATCTACTACTTTGACATTTTTGTTTGGTTTTGTTTTAGGAGCTTCCCTTCTTGGTGCAATTAAGACTATTGAAGCAACACTTTCTAGATTTACATTTGGTCTTCTAGTTTCTGAGGTTACTTTTTAAATTTTTTACTTTTCTGTTTCTTTTTGGGAGGATTTTTACTATGATCTTTCTAGGTTACCCAATAATATGTAGGTCTGCTACTGCATTTAGCTTTTGATTGTTCGTATTGAGTCAAGTTTTACATTTGGTTATGTATCATAATATTTTACTCTAATTTTTATAGCTGACAACCAATTTTGCAATAAGAGAGTTCTTAAATGTGCTAATATCCTCTTATTGACCAGCCTAAGGAATTTTTTTGTAGCTTCTTTGGTATAGATTATCGAGATGCAATTTAAATGGCACATTAAAGTATTTAGTGTTTAACTAACATAAACTAGTCCATGGAAGTAGATGTAACAAATAGTTTGTCGGATCATTGTTGTCCACTACCAATTGATGAGCAGTCAAGTTTTGTCACTTTGTAAGTATATTTGTTTTTTTAATCTTACCAAGCAAAGTAGTAATAATGAGGGATTAAGGCTAAGTAGAATAGCTGAAATGGATTTTTTTATAGGTATCTTCATTATGTTCAATATGACTTGTAGCAATTCTGTATTGTAGTCCCTACAGTTCAATCGTTAGAGTAAATTAGTCTTTGTTTGCCTTCAGTTTTAAATAATCTCTTTTTGTGTTTTCCAAGACCAAACTACTCTACTTAGTAACCTTTAAATGTTTTTCAGCTATCGAACAATTATTGAAAGGCCACACACCAAGATATGCTACTGGAGATGATTTTTTCCTGTTACGCATCTCTGCTCCATTTATTTTCATGTCTTCATATAAATATGTTAGTCTATGCATTTTGCACTTACTCTAAAACTAGAATTCTACATCACTATTACAGTTTAATTGAGCATATATAAAGTTTAATGTAGTGGTAGAACAGTCTAATAATTCCAATTTGTAAAGTGTAGCTGTCTATTTGTGTTGTTATCTAGTTGTTCTAGATTATGTTTCTTTTCTAACATGTCTTAGACTCTTAATGGACAATGATTCTTCTCGCTGTCAAACAAGAAGCATGTGTTGGTTCATCATTTCAAAGGGAAAGAATAAAGTCTCAATTATAGAATTTTATCATAAAGATGGAAAACGATTTCTTCCAGGTAAAGGTAATTACTGGTGGTTACTATCAATTAAGTTTGGACAAAGGTTTTTAAATACTCACTTAGCTTTTAGTCTTGCTTATCTAATTGCATTAGTGATCTCCTTCTTGAGTGACACATATCATTGAAGTGTGTGTATTTTAGGAATATGCTCCTTGGTTTAATATCAATTTCTATTTGCCATTTTGTTTTCCTTACTCTTGCTCCATTTTGATCAGCATTACTATTCCCAATGCCATTACATATTTTTGAAAATTAAAATCTTGCTTCTTTGTGCCATATTTTGTTTTTCCTCTACTGAATATAAGAACATGAATAGGTAATACTCTTCTGGCATGCACATTATAATTACACATTTGCATGACTGATGAGTGATTTAGAATTTCCTAAAAAAACTGATTCATATAAATCATCTGTGTTGCTGGGTAAAATCGGCATGGTAAGTTTGTATCCTTTATTATAGATAGATTTTCATTGAAATGCTCTTTCATTCTATTTTCTTTCCCTAGTATATTTTTTTGATGGCTTAGTGGTTTGCCAATGCATAGTCCTTAAGTGTACTTTTTCAGCCTCACTCCTATGTAAGTAGATGGGGTTGCTTACTTAAGTGTACTTTTTCACCAAATCAACTGTATGCTATCTGTGATATGCCATGACGATGAAGAAGAAATCATTTTAATGAGAAATTGCACTGCTGAGGATAAGGGACCTTCAACTGCTGAACCATACGTTACACAATCTGAAAGCTTGCCCACAATTGACCTTGATGATATTTCAATTTCTGATGACCTTCATGTTGTCCCCTTAAAGGGGAAGAGGAAGGTTTCTTCAAAGAAACATGATGCTCATGCTTTGAACATTGCCACATATGGACCATCGTCTCCAGCAAAGACATCGTCAAAGCCACTAAAATCGATCAAGCAGGAAAAAAATTGGGCAACTTTATCTATTTCCTTCAGTTGCTTAAGTAGTTTTTTGCATTATTCGTTGTATTCATCAGCTTGCTTGTGGTTCCTTGATTGTAATGTTGTGAAAGATATGACTAAGTTGCAATGTCTGCTTATTATGAGAGAAGTTGGTTTTATGTTCATGTTGTGGAATCCAACCAACTCATTGCTTGCATGTACCTTTTTGTAACTACTTTTGTTATAAATGATATGAAGTTACAATCAACAGATGCAAATATTCTCCCTTGCATATGCACGTCTTTATTAGTTAACGGACACACAAAATTATGACCACCCAATGCATGTGTGACAAATACTTAAAGAAGTGCTGGGCAAAGCTTATTTAAAAACCATTGCAATTTTGTTTATTAGTCTTTAGGGAAATTATCCATATTATGCCAGAGCAAGACTAGTAATGTCATACTAATATTAGGATTCATGTCTTTATTGTTTTTATTGCAAGTATTCATTCACTTTATTTGTTATTCAATTCTAACATACAATATACTCAATACATTTAGTTGCATTTTCCCTTACTCAGTGCAGGTAATATTGTTGAATTTAGTCACCACATTACCATTTTAAATGCTGCACATTTCTACCTCTATCAATTTAACTATTATTTCATTATAGTTTTAACAATACTTAGTTCTACGTTTGATTATTCTATTACAGAAATTAACTAAAAAATGGAAACCATTATGCATATTTGTAATTATTATTACTTAAAGCAGCACAATTAACTCTCAATCACATTGAGTTTTGCATAGGTGACTATTTTTTCAAGCAGTCAACTAATTTCCTTATATACTTCCATTTATTCTTTACACTCACATTCTCATCATTTCTGACTCTCATCTATTCAAAATTATGTTCATTAAAGTTTTCACAATATTATATTATCCTTGTCTTCAGCAAATTAAAGAAATTAAGGAATGTATGGAAAATCTTTTGAATGAGTATAATAGTTGTAATTTCCAAAATGTGAATTCGTGAAATATCATTTCTTTGATTTTCTTTTTGGATTTACCCTCTTTTTACTCAACACAGATCTGTTGTCAGAAAAGTTTGCAGTTAAGATGATGTTAGACAGGGTTATGTATCAACAAGTATGGGCAGTTCAACTTAGTTCAATCTATATACTTATAAAATACTTCCTATTGAGAAGACACAAGTGTGTGACAGTTGCTGCTGTATAAACCTTATGTATTTTTATTTTTTATACATATCATGACACTCTTCTCATCACTAGTACCTAGGGCAAATATGATTACTGACAAAACACTTGTGTAGTCAACACACACAATTCTGTATGCAATAAATGCCTTCGTCATGTAGCATATTAATAAACTTATGAAGAAGTTTTGCTTGCTTGCCTTGGTTTCATTTATGTTTACGTCAAGCAAGCTGGTAATGGCAGCAAACCTCCAGTATTTTCATAGCCTGAAACCTCATATAATACTTAATGTTGTTTATGTTCTTTAGGTTGTTCATGTGTGCATCTTGGTATTTTCTTTTTCTTTTTAATTGGAATTATATTCTTTAATGTTTCAAGAGCAAAGAAGTCCGATGCCAGCTAAGCACCTTCTTCCTGTAAGTGTATGATTTTTTCCATTTTTTCCTATTGTATCTATAGTAGCAAGAAACTAAAAGTGAAGCGTTATCAAACTCACTGCATCCAATAGTAAGTTTCACACCCTGTTCCAAACACTTTAAATCTTTGTTCCTTATTATGCCTATGAACTATATTATCATGCCTCTTATGTTCTCCTCTTCTTTCACTGACTTATCAAAAATAAATCATCCCTTTTTAGACTTCCAAAACAAGGACAACTTTTTTAATACTGCCATGTAGTGAGCAAATTTGCAGTCTGAAACCAAATTTGATTGATCTTAAAATTCATAGTCTTTCTGGAGCCTGTGTTGTTTTGTTTGTTTTCATGTTCATGCCATTCCATCTTCTTTGGATTGAAGACATGTATCTGTAGAATTTTTATAACCTACAAGCCAAGTAGATTTCACTTCTAGAAGGATGATTACTTACATTGGTTTAGTAGCTTTCACTTAGTGAAATCATACCCTCTTCCATAGCAACAACTTCTACATTAGATTTTATACCCTCTTATGTAGAAACACCATTGATATTACATATTAGACTATTAGTATACTCATCTTCAAATAAATAAAGCATTGATTCATGAAGCAATATGTAACTGAGCTTCAAAATCCCTTACTTGAGATTTACTAAAAAATATCATTAAAGCATTGAAATGCTGCCTCTTGGGTATTTCAAAACTGCTGCCATCATCTAAATTAGTTCTTCTATTCTGACTTTTTTGTGATGGTGAATGATGGTTAATATATATGTTTCTTTAATATGTGTGTGTGTGTGTGTGTGCAGGGGCGGAGCCAGGATTTATAGGTGCATAATTAGTGTAAGGGTTCGGGGACAGCGCCCCCGATTTTTTTAAGGAAAGTTTTAAATGCACTAAGATTGTATCGTTTACATTTTCTAGAAGGAAAAAAGTTTGATAAGATTAAAGAACATCTATTATCATGCTTTCACCATAGAGCAAAGGAATAAGAGAAAGATAGTTACAAACCGGCACTCCAAGTTCAAAGATGCCTCAAAAAGGCTATCCACTAGAGAGCATGTCACTTTCAATAGGTTCAACATCAAACACCTACATAAAGGAGGAAGAAAAACAATGAGAACACAAATGCATTAACATAGAAAAATAATAATCAAAAGTCAACTAACATTTACTGCAACGATTAGTTCTTTCCAGGGATGTTTCTATAAGGCATTACCCTACCATCATTAGAGATGGGGTTTTTATAATAGAAGAAATCACTTGTTTCAAATATTTTTTATATCCCGCAATGCCCAATGTCTAACACTGTCATAATAGAAGCAAAACGATGTGCATATATGGTGAGGAAACCGATGTAAGATATCTCTTGGTTGTCTCTTTGCAATCTTTTTTAAATTTTTATTCAACGCTTTTCTCTTTTAGAATTTCGTGTTTGAAACTCAAGAAATCTAAGGGATTAGTCAGGTCCAGAATTGTTCTTTTCTTTAGATTCACGTATAACTTATATTATAGTATCACAAACAACATAGCTATGTTAGGAATAAAGCAATATCATGCATTCAAATGGTAGGGTTGGATGAAACAAGACAGAGCAATTTTTAAATGATTTAAAATAATATTTCACATTTATATACAGCTAGGAGGAATAACATCACAGAAGGTAAAATGATAATCACACAAGAACTCGGAGAAGTCATGAAGTAGCACTACCTAAGTGTGCCTTTATAGAGAAAATGAACCTGAACTCAGGGTAAATAACAATGAGATTGAAAGTAAGATTTATAAAGAAGGCACTGCATGACCCTGTGCCACTTTTCTTTTGGCAAATGACAATTGACAGCACTGGGGTTAAACCCAAGACCTACAAACTACTCATTCGTGGCGACCTATCATCCCTCGTTTCACCTCTCGTCGCCAAAGAAGCGACAACGACATTGGAAGCCCTTGAATTAGCTTCCTTCTGCAATTTTAGTCAATCCATTTTCAACTACGAATTTAATATTCTCTTCTTTACCCCAACACAAACACTCTGCAGAGATTATCTCCATAATAGCCAAGTGAGCTACAATCAATGAATTGGAGCTTGATTGGAAATTATGAGACATCTTGAAAGCGAGAATCTATAAGAACAATCAAGCAACAAGAAGTACCAAAAAGACAATACCAAGCTAAGGAAGACAAGCTTCCCCAATTCCGTAAGACAGTTAGTAGCAAAGCAACAAAAATCAATCATCCGAGCAAAAAACCAACATACAATTCCAATAAGTTCCAAATCAACCAAGAAGATTTAAATTCTTTCAAATTTCCTCGAAACAAGTCCAACTTTCCATTTTGCCAAGACAAAGAAAGCAATTTATTAAAGAGATGAACAACATCTAATGGAGCGAACCGCGAGAAAAGACGGAGGAAGAAGAAACACTCACAGATCTTAGATGGCGTCGCGAATCGAACCGTCAATCGAATCGAATGGAAAACGAGAAACCCTAATGTATTGAATCGAATCGAATGGAAAACATAGAACCCTAATGAAATTGAAAAGAGGGGATCGGTGATTGAGAACGAGAACAATGAAATTTCAAAAAATTACCTTGGCGGGAGAGCCGGAAGATGCCGACGGCCGACGACGGAGGTTTGGGAGCCGAGAGCACCGTGGGTGAGAGCGGTGAGTTGACGCCGACGGAGGTTTGGGATTCAGATGAAGAGGGGGCTGTTCGAACTGAAACAATGAAATGGCAAAAAATGTAACAATGAAATGGCAAAAAAAAACAAGGGGATATAAGCCCTGAGCCGTTCGAACCCGGGACCTTGCATATGAATGTGGAAGGCAATAACCAATTGCTCCAACCAGCTAAGTTGTAACCAAAGTCCTTTACAATATATATATTTTTAATATTGTTTATGTCTGCACTTGCCCACATAGGCACTAGTGTGCCTCCGTCCCTGTGTGTGTGTGTGTGTGTGTGTGTGTGTGTGTGTGTGTGTGTGTGTGTGTGGTAATTGGTGAATGAAACAAAGGCTTGCCTGAACATGTGTATTCAACCAAGAAACTATTGTTGCTAAGTGGATGGGCCATATTCATTCATTTAGGTGGTCTGCCTCCTTAGTGATTTCTTACTGCGGTTGACTTTTGCTTTCAATGTAAGGAACATACATTTCTTTGAATGCGAATGATGTTTTCTATGCCAGCTCATTTAGTTTGGTTTATTACACAATTCAGCTGCATTAGACATTACTCTTTCTAGATATGGTTTTTTTTTTCACTAATCTTTCGCAGGTCGGACTCTTGGTGTATGATATTTTTTGGGTTTTCTTTACTCCAGTTATGGTTTTTGTTGCCAAATCATTTCATGCTTCGACAAAAGTTAGGATTTTTGCTGGAAGAAACTGTCACACTTGTGGAATTCCATCATTGACTATCTATATTTTATCTTCATATAAAATTTGTTTAAGATTGCTGTCCTGCTTTTCCATTGATTCTTAAGGAAATATACAAACTAGTAGCTACCAAACACTGCATTGATGTTAAATATACAAATAATCTCCTGCATGAAAAAAAAGGTGTTACTGAACAATATATTAGTGACACATATTATATAAACTCAATAATTCACAGTGTTATCCTCTCACTTAGTTTTATTTTCAACAGCCATTTATTTTGGTGGATTGTTGTTGGAAGATTTTGTTGTATTGTTAAGTTTTCAAATCTTTAAGACCTGTTTGGCATTAGTATGAACTCTATTGTGATTTTTATATATATATATATATATATATATATATATATATCAAATTGATTGGCATATTTAATGTATAAGGTACATTTTTAACCCTTTTCTGTCACACAGGCACATAAAGATCTGCTCCTGATCTGTTTTGAACTCATTTTGAACAAATAGTAGCAAGCCAAAAATCACCTTGATGTCATTGTGGGTAATGTGGTGGCCTCAACCCTAAAGCCGTATCAACTATCCTTTCTATCCTTAATTGTTAAGGGAATTTTTTCAGTTATGCAGTTTTAAACGGCTAAAGTAAAGCTTACTTTATGGTTAGAATAATCACTTACTTTTATGAACTATATAGTCAACCAACCTATGTATTGCACGTCTTTATGTAAAAAAATTAACAAAATATTATCAACCAATATTTGATTTCCAAAACAGCGAAGATTTAAATCATTACGAAATTTTTAAGAAATTAAAAATTAATGAATTAACTGGCCACCTCTGAAACTAACTTATAGTATAATAGTATGATAAGGTTGGCAAAAAATAAAATAGAATAATAGCATCATATGCAATTATGTATGCATACGAAACTAAAAGGGCTAAGATAAAATCTCTTTAATGTATTTTTTTTAAAAAAAAAAAAAAAAAAAACACACAATAGAAAAAATCACAAAAAAAAAAAAAAAAATAAATAAGCATTAACATAATGCATTCTGAACAAAAAAGAAAGACCACAGTACACCCCCCCCCCCCTTTCACTTATGCGTGGTGCAGTTGCCTAAGTATACATTCCCGTGATTTCAAAGCATAGATGAGGTTTTTTTTTTTTAAAAAAAAAAAAAAAATATTTCAGAGTATGTATTTTATTATCATAAACAAGTTTCACATTTTGTGACATTTTTCCCTGAATTTAGAATTACAGAATTTGATGTTTACTTTAACAATTGAACATGCTCCACGCATAACATAAAAAATTATTAGATGAATGCCAATATGGCTATGTTATCCACAGTTCATAAATAACAATTTCAAAAACAAAATTACAATAGGACCGAACCTATTATAATATGGCTGTGTGACAGTATTGGAAGTCAATAAAATATTAAAGAATATGATTATTTTGAAAGATAAAAAAATAACTGAAAAAACTTAAGGATCGGACCTAATAAAAAAATTACAACCCCAATTAAAAAATAAATAAAACTATAAGTACTGATAAATTAATTTTCTCGTATGATTATAAATATAACTTGACTTATTATATTTTTTTTATAACAGACTTATAATATATTTTATTTATATTTATGTGGATCACCCAAGAATCAATTGATGGATCAGGCTTAGGTGTGCTTGAAGGACTTCTAAGGTTAAAGGGAACTTGTACCCAATCAGTTAATGAGCACGTTTGGTCAAATAATTTTTCGTCCACGTTTTTCATTTTTATGCTCATTGATATGTTATTTAAATTTTGATATATTTTTTAACTTCATCAAGCTTATCCAAATATTATTATATGTAAAATTTACAATAAATCGGACCATTTAAATTAAAAATCATGAATATAATATTCAGCTCACAAAGTTCGTCTAACTCTACGGAACTCAAATCTAATTTTTCTTAACATGCCTTATCTTCATCTTTAATCTCTGCGCAAATTTTAGAACTTCACGTAATCTCATGATGGTGTTGACTGTAGCGGGCATATATTCCCTGGAATATTCTTCTTGCGAACATATATTCCCTGAAAAATTCCTTTCTTACGTGTTCGGATTAGTTTTTATAATTGATTTTATGGAGTTTTTATAAAATTCCACTCCATTCAAGTTTTAAGTTTATTTTGGTCTCGTCTTACTATTTTCAGAATGTAGTATACAATACCATTTCCAGAAGAGCTTGATCCAACAGTGGAGATTCATCCTTTTGCATATAACACAAGTCCCAACATGGTTGACTTATTACTTTTTACTTCTTCTAAATGTTACATTCAATCGTCTCTAGATAGGTGAGTGGCAATGACCTCCAACTTGGTTGTATGTTTTACTTCATAAAGGTTCCTTGGATCACTCAAGTGTCGCCACCACATGAATTTAACTGTGTATTGCAGTCCTCATCTAACCATATTCAACAAAAATAAATGCATAGAATTGTCATTATCATACCCAACTTCCATCAAATTGATCATGCATCTCTTACATAATATATCTCACATTCACCACTTAAATCTAACCTTTTTTTTTTCCTTATGTCGCCACCACATGAATTTAAGTGGTTTGTTTAACATGCCTCCAAAAAAAAAAAAAAAAGCACCTCAATACTGGAGTGACAGTTGACTACAAGGAAGAAGCGAGGAGTGTTTTTCAGGATATAACAAATGTTCTTAGAAATGACAAGTCACTATTTCTGTAATACCCGGATATTCAATACCCGGATGACTATTAATTATAAATAAATATTCCTTTAAAGGTTATAGGTGAATATGTGGTTTCAATAAATGAGCATAATTATCTTATTACTTAGGGAAAATTCTATGAAGATTAGAGGAGATAAAGAGCTAAAACTCCCTAAAATTGTAATTATAGGCCATAAAAATGGACTGAAAATATTATGATAAATCTCATATGGCAACAAATATTGACAAAAACTTGGGAAGTATGTTGTCTTTAATTTTAGGAATTTTTGGGATTATTTCCTTGAAAAATAGAGAAGCATGAATATAATATTATTAAAAGCACTTTTTGGCCTCATGATTTTTAATATTTTACATTGGAGATAAAATACCAATGTCAGTAAAATAGTTGTGAGATAATAATTTATCCTAAATAATAAAATTATCAACAATTAGTAAAAGGCTAATTAAGTAATTAATGGCTAATTACTTGGATTAGGATATAAGTAAATTAATTGAGAAATAATTAATTAATTAATAATAAAAAGGGGGACGGTTTTTTTTACAAAAAAAAAAAGGAAAAAGGAAAATAAAATATATAATAATAATATAATAAAGTAAATGTAGTAAAAACTGAAAATCTTTACAAATTGGAATAGTTGTGAAGATGTGAAAATCCCTTAGAAAATATAAGGACTTATCTGGAACTCACATAATTTAACCTCAAAAGTACGACCAGTGAAGGTTATTTTTGTAAACACTGAAGAATAAGTTTAGCACAACCAGGGGAGTCTAATTAGACCATAAATCCCGATATTTTACTACCATCCAAAAAGTATACTCAAAATTTAAAAGTGTTAGTTATTTGTCTAGTAACCATAAATGAATTTCGTTAAAGTAAAGAAAGCAGATAAAAAGATATTTGTGACTAGGCAGATAAGAAAAGTGTGAACCAATAGAAAATAAATCATAACTTGAAATCCGTGAATTAAGTAGGGAACAACTGGACGTATTATGAATAAGTAAATTTTTGTCCAGAAGATGGCTTTAGCAGAAGTGATTTCTGTAACCAAAGGCGTTTGCCCGAAAATCTTCGGCAGACAATGGAATACCCTTAATGGGATCAAAAATTTAGTTAACTTAGACATTTCTAAAGAGAAAGAATAGAACTTCAAAACCTAGTTTCCGGATTTTTGAGATTCCGCAAGATTGCGCGATTAGGACACCGAACTGGGAACTTTATCGGTACAAGACCATAAAGCAAGGGATGATGACATCATTGCTTACATCATTTTTTTTGAAAAATGGGAAGGGGAGGTCGGCACATAGGAATCAAGGGCCAAGGTGGGATTTTTCAAAAACCCTAGATCCAACGGTTTGTATTCGTCTAACTGAAGTTCGAATTAACTACCGAAATGCCATCCGCTTCTTCTATAAATAGGGCATTACCCCTTCCTTCAATCTTCACAAATTATAAGAGCTTTCTAGAGAGAAGTTAGAGAGAAGTCAGAGCAAGAAGGAGTAGCGAAGTGCTGGATAAGTTCTTCGGTCCCTAGTCTTAAGCTTTAGTGTTTCTTTCAGTAGTTATGATAGAAATGCTAGTTTAATCTTTAGTTTTCCAAGTTAATTTAGATATCATGTTTTAGGGATAAATATGATATTTATTTTAAAATTATGATGGTATAAGAGATATGTCAAAATCTTGGAAGATTAGGGTCAAAGTAGCGAAGCTCTGGCGAAATTCCGCCGAGTAGTCAACTAGGGGCAAAATGGTAATTTGTACCTAAAATGCCCGTTATAATGCTAAATATTGATAAATGTGATATTATCCTTATAGGATATCTGTGATCACCTACCGCTGTTGTTCTGCGCTGTTGTGCCGCTGTCGTACCGCTGTTTTCCGTCAAAGTTACCGTTTTTCTTCAGAAGTACCGTATACCGTCAACGAAGGTACGGACGCGTACTGTAACCCTAACTCTATGCTGCTCATATACATATATGCGATAGATACGTTCATAGACTGAGGCTCTATTTAGGGTCGTCAATCATACTTACAGTTTACACGGGTTATAGTATTGGTAATACCGTTTGAGTTTTCCTAGCGCTGAGGACACGTATTGTGATCGTGGCACGGGGTATGTGCGTACATGTTGTGGGACTTTACATATTGCTTTGTGCTTATGTTCTCATCATTGTAGTGATCATACATCCGCTCCGTGCTTATGTGTTGACATGCTTTCGTATTGTTATGAATATCTCGTTGTCAATATACCGTTTTATTTGAGCATAAGGTTAATCATACCCGAGATCCAAATTGGAATTGGATCTCGGTGTAGCTTCGTGTGTCCGGAGGACCGAGGGTTGGAGACAGGGGCAAGCAGCCGGAGTAGGCCTCGGGATGGAATTTTACCGCTTTCTGTATTTACCTTTTTGAACAAATGGATTACTGTATCAATACTATTGCACTATGGTCAATGTTTATGGTTCAGTTACTCACTCACTCGCTCCAAAGCTCTACTCTGATTTTTAAAAAAAAAAAATCCGCTGTTAAAATGGGATGTTACAATTTCAATCTTTCAAAAGTCTTGGTATATCATTATTCATCTTGACGTTTATCATCTAGTGATAGATGGTAGCTTACTAATTACATGCATTCATGCAGAGGACATGGATTTCAGGAACAGTACCAATAGAAATCGAAGCAAGAGGTTTCACTAATGGAAATTGACTCTGAACAACATAGTACAGTTCTTATTGGCTCATTAACCACTGGAACCAAAAATTTTAATGCATCCTTGGTCATGCGACGCCTTGAATTTCAAGTTGACACATCACTTGCAAGTAATATAAAATTCATATGATTGTTGTTTCATGAAAAGATGTCATCCCTCATGGACCTCTTACTCAAAAATTGTTGATGTATTTGATCACAACTTATTTCACTACATTGGCATACAGTTTCAAGCCCACATGTTGTTTGTTCACCCACTTATTCACAATTTGTCTCAACAGAAGTTACTCATTCAAGCAGTAAATCAACAATAACAAAGCAGCAAATGCCAAACCATCGACCCTTTCAGACATATGCAAGTAATGTATTTGTGATACTTGCATTCGAAATGAACTTTCTTAATTGTGTTATATTCTTCAGTAACAATTTTGTCCGTTACCAATTCATTGTTATTCATTAAACTTACTTATCTTCATTATTATTAGATCTTGAACACTATTACCAACATATTGACTTCGCATATGACGAGTACTTGGGTTTTGACAATGACGACAATCAAAATGAGGCACTTCCATTTGAGGGTCAGCTATCTACGTGTGATGTTACGCTTATACTGCATTTTAATAAAATACTTACGTATATTCTTACTTAACCCTTCAGATAATCAATGTAGTTTCACTAAAGTTGGAAGCACGTCACAAAATACATCTCAATCATTAAGAAGAAAACGCTCACTAATTATTGGTACATAATTATTAAGGTTTTTTTTTTCATATAATATCATTCATTTCACATATTTTGTTTCGCTCAAATATGTTTATAATGTTGTAGAGTACCTGGATGAAGGAGATCTTACTTATGAATGTCACAAATGTGGTGAAAACATGTGGTTTAATGAAAAAGTTCAAAAACAACGAAGTTCAGCTGCACCTCTTTTTACAATGTGTTGCCAAGGAGGAAAAGTCCATCTCCCAAAAAAACCTTGTGCCTCCTACTGTGTTGCATGACCTATTCTTTGATAAAAAATCAGTCATGTCTAAGAATTTTCATGCAAATATTAGGAATTACAACAACATGTTCTCATTTACTTCAATGGGAGGCAAAATCTGTTAGTATGTAGGTGTCCTGAGACAACATTAACACCTCAGATCTTGTTTGATATTTCATGATTAATATATTTGAGAAAGATAATTTATCTTTATCATATTTATGTCTCGCCTATATTTTATGGTTAATATGAGTTTAAAGATAAAGGCCCAAGGAATAGAATAGGTGTTCACTCGATGATCTATGATAGAGATCATGATCATGAGGAATCGAGGACACTACACGTCTATCGCTTAAAACTTTTCCTAGTCTTGAGTCACCAAGAAAAAGCGTTGGTGATCTCAATAAGACTAAGACGACATCATCTACTTGATAGTGATCTGCAGTAGGGACTCATGGAATGCGGATATAGTGATACCTTACCGATGTCGTGGTGGATCTGTTAGAAAACGATAAGATCAACCGACCATTGAGAGACTCCACAAGATTCATTGTAATTATCGTTGGATTTGTAATGCCTCTCATCATTTGGTAGTCTTGATCATCTTAGACTTGAGGATGTCATCAAACACTATGTCCCTGGGTTATCTTTGATCAGACAACTCTATCCGCGAAATATGGGGAGAACATTAATA
Source organism: Acacia melanoxylon (assembly GCA_019022615.1). Lineage (NCBI taxonomy): Eukaryota > Viridiplantae > Streptophyta > Magnoliopsida > Fabales > Fabaceae > Acacia > Acacia melanoxylon. The sequence continues at coordinate 7,040,534 of JAFJYJ010000020.1, read as the reverse complement.
CTTTCTTGGGTATAACTCAATACACGAAAGATGGACGTCACGCCGAAAGACTTACAATCCCCTACAAGGATTAGTTGTTCACAAGACCTAGAGGCTTGGATGACTTCTAGTTGACTTTTAATCTATCGTAGTAAGTGATCATGAAGAGTCATGATCCGCCTTAGATCAATAAAGAATATTCCTAGTTACGTGTAATATACATTTAGTCAATCAAGAGATGATACTCTATTCTCGCTTCCTCGACTAAATATGAACAACGTTAGAAGGGATGATACATGACAAGATCCAAATTAGAAAGGTAGATCACTTGATCAACTTGATTAGTTCCGGACCGTGAAAGATTCTTTAATGCCTTATGTGAATCATTAGATAAATTGACCTATTAAAGGAGTTTAATTGGTTGAGTTTATCTATATCGAACTAATCGCGCAATAGCCACACACTAAGATTATTAAGCTTGATCGCGTAGTTTAGCAAGTTTGGATAATAATTGTTATTGGATTTTATCAAGCGCTTGATGTAATTGGGTTAACTTGGCCCAATTATAAAGAGGATAAGAGATTAAGGATAATTTATGGATTATCCAAAAATTTGATCCAATCGGATTGGATAAATATAATAATTAATTAATAATTATTCATTCATGTGAATAGTGTCAAATGAATAAGAAAGATTATTCATATTTTACTATTCATGAATAATTAATTATAAAAGCGACTTCTGAAAGAATTAATTATTCAAGAGATAATCACTTGGAATAATTGATTTTTCAAGAAGACTTTGATTTGAAGTAGAAATGAACACGCTACCACATCGAAAGAAGAACACGCTACTACATTGAAATCGTTAAAACGTGTAACATCGTTGAAAAGAGCATTATACGCTACACCTTTCCCGCTTCTATAAATGGGAATTCATTTCTTCATTCAAAAACACACCTCTTCTCTCCTCTCTTCTTCCTTAAGGGAAGCTATCTTCTAAGCGCCTAAATAGTCTTTATAGTCTTGGGTAAGAGATCCAAACTCTTGAAATTTCTCTACTATCGCTTAAAGATCCGGTGTCGTTTTAATTCAAGGAGAAGGAGTTACTCATTTGAATCGGAGATAATCGTGTGGATCAACGTTAGAGACATCATACTTTTTTGACGCCTTCAGTGATCACGATTCCCTAAACCCCGTATGTGTTTTAACGAGCAGATCCTTAATATGTATTGTAAAGAGTTACGGTACGTGACGTTCATTGTTACGAGAAATAGTATTTACGTACTACGCAAGAAATATTATTTAACGAGACAAAATTTTCTCGAGTATGCTTTCATGGGTCACAGCAGTCGATATGTCACATCATAAAAGAATTAATCTTGGGCGAAAATATTATTTATCAAGGCGCAAAAAAATTATTTACCTTATTTACCTAAATATTATATACTGGTACGGTAAAAATATTTTTACTGGTACTATTTACATGAATAGTATTTACTATTCACGCAGTAAAAATTATTTACTGGTACAGTAAAAATATTTTTACTGGTACTATTCATATAAATAGTAATTACTATTTACGTGAATAGTAAATGTCAATGTGGGTTCCGCAAATACAGAAAAATTTTGTTTTTCAACCTCGTGAACATATTGCTTGAATGTCAAGCAAGAACAATTTTAACCTTCAAAATCGACCATGCCAAAAACAATGGTTGTGGGCCTTACACCTTCGTTCTCTTTGGACTTAATTACCATCACATAGGGAGTCTTTTGCCTGAAAATGGAGCGAAGCCTGTGTACTCACAACTTTACATATATGACACCGAAAATGAAGTTCAAAATAGAATTTTTGCTGTAAGGTACATATAGTACATCTTTTGACATTAGATTTACGATGAATTACCTGTTACGATTAACACTCCATATCTAACATATATGTATTGCTTTCTTAACAATAAGCATTTGAAAGACTCCAGCATCAATCCAATAATTGTTGAACGAATTAAGGATATGTTGGACAAATTTAACCCCTTCATGAAACAATACCATATGGCAGGTTCAATGATTAGTAGGCCTCTTCATCATGGTTTTAAGCTACATTTGATTAGTAACAAACAACATGATGGACAAACACATAACTTGCCTTCCACTTCAGAAGTTGCAGCATTGATCATGGGAGATATTGATATCAATTTCTAGTGGAGGGACATTATTGTTGAGGAGTTGTCTGGTGCACCTTAAAGGATATAGAGTTACATCCATCATATCTTCCATTGCAATACCCTCTTTTATTTCCTAAGGGAGAGGATGGTTACAAGGAAGATATAGACCATTTTGCTGATGATATTGGTTCTAATCAATCAAAGAAACGAGTTAGCATGAGAGAATACTTTGTATATAAGTTGATGGCTAGAAATGATGAGGTGTCAACTATTTTACATGCTGGAAGACTTTTTCAACAATTTGTGGTTGATGCATACACAATGATTGAGGCCCAAAGGTTGTTATGGGTTAGGACACATAAAAAAGAACTATGTGCCGACATGTACCAAAGATTATCTTATGCTTTGATCAGTGGAGAGAGAAATGCACCCGCCATCGGCAAACGGATTATCTTACCTTCTTCATTTACTGGTGGAGCATGTTACATGATTCAGGCCTATCAAGATGCAATGACAATATGTAAATTTGCTGGGTATCCAAATCTATTCATAACATTTACATGCAACCCATCTTGGCTTGAAATATCAAGGTTTTGTGCAAGAGAAACTCTAACTGCTTCAAATAGGGCTGATATCTTATCTAGGATTTTTAGACTCAAACTCAAAGCTCTAATGAATGTCATTAAAAAAAGGTTGTTTGGAAACGTCCGTGCAGGTACTCAAACCCGATTTTGTTTGTATTGTCCGTTCTTAATAGTTTTCAACATTCCAACTATAGATTATGCTACAATATAACTAATACTTTTTGTTCGACTCTGTATTTTCAATCATAGAAGTTTACACAATTGAATTCCAAAAAAGAGGCCTCCCTCATGCACACATCCTTATATGGCTAGCAGAACGTGACAAGATCAAAGAACCTGATGACGTTGACAAAATTGTATCCGCAGAAATCCCAGATCCAGATTATGATCCTTAATTGTATAAACTAGTGCAAAAATTCATGATGCATTCTCCTTGTGGCCCTCTTAATCCAAAAGCACAATGTATGGTGGATAAGAAATGCAACAAGTTCTTCCCAAAAAAATATAATACACACACAACCGTTGACCATGAAGGATTTCCTACATACAGGCGAAGAGAAGATGACAGGTCTGTTGATATTAAAGGCATTGCATTGGATAACAAGTTTGTTGTTCCATATAATCATACATTGTTGTCTATGTTTCATGCCCATATAAATGTCGAAAAATGTAACTAGTCTACTGCAATCAAGTACCTATTCAAGTATATTAGCAAAGAGATTAATCGTGTCGTTGCCTCAATTTATGAGACTGACCAAAATGGCAATCCGCAGAGAGCACTGGATGAGATTGAACAATATTACAACTTTCGATATATATCAGTATGTCAGGCAGCTTGGCGTATATTTGGATTTGATATCCAACATAGGTTCCCACTGATGGAAAGGTTAAGCTTTCATCTACTAGACCAACAATGTGTCATCTACTCTAGCACCGATGACGTGGCTGAGATTCTAGCGAAGCCAAGAGTTAGTGAGTCTATGTTTATTGCTTGGATGAAATAGAATAAAGATGATGATCTGGCAAAAACACTATATTATTATGAATTTCCACAATATTATGTATATCATCGTAGCAAGCGTATGTGGAAAAAAAGGAAAAGAGGATTTGCAATAGGTCGACTTACTCATGCTGCACCTTCATCAGGAGAATTCTACTACCTCAGGATTTTGTTGACTAAAGTAAAAGGGCCTTCATCCTACGATTGTATTAAAACTGTTGATGGTGTCGTATATCCTACATATCGTGCTGCATGTATTGCATTGGGATTGTTAGACGATGACTGTGAATTTGTAGCAACTTTGAAGGAAGCTTTTATGTGGGCAATTGGCCGGTCATTGCGAACTATGTTTGTGAGTATGTTACTATGTTATGGATATGGAGGATCTGGAAAAAACTTTTTGGTGGAACGCATTTACCTCAATAATTCGTTCCAGAGGTGAAATTGTGCTCACTGTTGCGTATAGCGGTATTGCAGCCACATTGCTACAGTCTAGCAGGACGGCACATTCAAGGTTTGCAATACCAATTCCAGTTAATGAAGACTCAATGTGCAATATCAAATAAAAATTTTTGTTGGCTAATTTGATTAACGTGACCAAATTGATTATATGGGATGAAGCACCCATGGTCCAACGTTTTTGCATTGAGGCGTTTGACCGAACATTAAAGGATATTATGCATTGCAACAAGCCCTTCAGTGGCAAGGCTGTATTGATGGGAGGTGACTTTCGCTAATTGTTACTCGCTATTCCAAAGGCATCTAGAGCTACTATAGTCAATTCTTGCATCGCTTCTTCATCTTTGTGGGATTCATGTACAATTTTCCATCTCACAAAAAACATAAGACTGTCATGTTCTTCAAATCAAGAATATGAAGAATTACAAGTCTTCTCAAAATGGCTTCTAAATATAGGTGATGGTAATTTAGGGTTGCAGCATGACGGAATTGCGCAAGTTGAGATTCCAGACAAATTCCTCATTTGTAACCATGACAATCCTATGCAGGCAATTGTGTTAGCCACTTACCCAGGTTTGCTTGAAAATTTAACTAACTCAAATTACTTCAATAGTATAGCTATTCTTTGCCCAACAATTGAAAGTGTGAACCATATAAATGAATACATGTGCTCTTTATTACTTGGTCAATTGACGAAGTACTATAGTTGTGATACTATTTGCAAGTCATCTCAAGAGGTTGATGGATTTGAAGATTTGTACACTACAAATTTTTTGAATACTATTATTTGTTCAGGTCTCCCTTTGCATACTCTTATTCTAAAGGTTGGTGTACCTATAATGTTGTTAAGGAACATCAAGCTGCTGGCCTATGTAATGGAACGAGACTACGTGTCACACATCTTGGGAAGAATGTCATTGAAGGATTAACACTAAATGGGTCGAATCCAAATCAGAAGGTTTTAATCCACAGGATGGACATGAATCCTTTAGACAGCAGTCTATCTTTTAGGATGAAGAGACGACAGTTTCCTATTACTTTGTCTTTTACAATGATAATTAACAAGAGTTAGGGCCAGTCATTACAAAATGTTAAGTTATATTTGTCGAAACCAGTGTTCATACATGGACAATCATACTTTGTTTTATCAAGAGTCAACAATATTGCTGGTCTGAAGATTCTTATACAAGACAGTACAAATGGTGGAAAATGTACAACCACCAATGCCGTGTACAAGAAAATATTTAGAAATGTTTTAATGACATAATTGAAATATATTTCCCGTTCATTCTACATATTCATCAAAAGTTGATGTATTTTGATGTCTACCATGTTCATGTTCTTTTGTTGATGTTTTTGAGCTACAACATATATTGCTAAATTTAAAAGAGTACAACTCCCTTAAAGACGACTTCTCTTATTTTTTTTCCCCATCAATTTGAAATGCAATTCTTTTCTTTTACAAATATTTTTTTAATTGAATTACTTGAATATTTCAATGAATTTACGGTCAAGATGCCCTATAAGTTTCCTAAGCTGTTGTATTGCGCAACGTGCGGGGGGATGTCGTGCTTGTTACTACAATGGGCAGTCTGCTAAAATTTTACTTTCCATTCGTAGTATCCAGTCACAAATGATTGGATTCACCTGTTCTGGTACTTCATCGTGAGGACAATGGCCTGCAATTTAAAAACAAGTAAAGGGGTAACATGGATCAAGATTTAAGGTATTTCAGTTACGATTTATGGCCAAATTGCGTCAAACTTCTCCGAACTTAGAATTATGTACTAAAAACCTCCTTAAATTCAGGGGGGTATGGTATAATCTAACCTAAAATAAAAGTTCCAAGAGGGTATTGTCAAGTTTCAAAAGTTATGGAGGTAAATTATAACACGTGACATAAAATTCAGGGGAATTTTGTATGATCTAACCTAAAATAAAAGCATTTGATGTTTAAAATGGCACTTACCTGCATTTAATTTCCTAATTATAACTCCATCACAATGTTCTTTAAGCATAGCCACCTTGGAACTAGAGTCAGAAAGTGGATCTTTCATGCCCTAACAATAAAGGAGATAAATCAAATAATAAGAGAGATCTCACAAGGTAAATTTATGACATAACATAATATTTTATTGCGGACACTTTTGGTCTCAACCCTTAATTCTCAAAACTGTTTTACTTCGGTCCATAATTCAAAAGCAAGCAATGTTGACTTCTAATTTTGTAAAATGATCCAATTTTACCCCTATGTCATATTTCCTTTCAGACTGACACTAGATCTAAAATAGTGCTCACAAGGACACCAAACTTGTGACTCGACCTAGTGTAATAAATAAATTATGTCCAAGTTAACAAATTATAAAGTTCATCGATAAATTTTCAATCAATAATGTTAACATTAAAAAAGGGAAACAACTTTGTTTTTGAATAAGGAAAACTAATTGAAACATTGAACGAATTAGCAAGAACAAAAATGTATTTAAGCCAATGTTTAAATCTTCCCCTGACCCCTTCATTTTTCAAGTTATGGCTGAGATAATATCAACATCAGAATACCTGTATAATCAGAACCTTCTCTTTAACATCTTCAAGAAGATAGTTAAGAGGGATGGAAAGATTGAAACTGAATATGCTTTCCAGGACCAAAGGCACGCCAGGGTCATACGACTTACACACATGTCAAGGATCGAAGATTCAGACAAGCAAATTATAAGCATATCAAAACTGAATACAAGAAAAAGGAAAAGGAAAATTCTAGAAGTAAAGGATACTGCTCTAATCATTTCATTTATGAGCTTGTCGTCAACTCTCTTCATCCTCTGCAAAAGAAAATGCCAGAGGATTAGGCACCATCGACAAGACCAACAAAGAAAACCAATATACCAAATTCAGAAAATCCATAACAAAAGCATGCTTACTGTTGGATAATACTTCTTAACTAGGTCTTTAATTCTTAGCCTTAGGTAGAACAGTAGAAGGCGAGAACCCAACCAGGAAGCCCCTGAAGTTTGTCTATCCTGAAAATTTATTAATCAATTACAAATTACTCAATAAAATAATTAATCAAATAATTATGCTGTACTGAAGTTAAAATCAACATCGTAGAGCCAGAGCTGAAGAACAGTTTAGAGATAGTTTTAAAATCCAGCAGGGCTTGTTGTAAATCTCACATTCAATGATAATCAGGAACAATGCGAATCAACAAAAAACCAATTTTAAGATTAACTTCCTGTTATATAGAGCACTTCTGAAAGGTTCTACATATCCAAGAAAACTACACAGGAACACAGCTATGATGAAATTCATCACTTCATCTTGTTACTTCATTGCAGTTTTTTTCTTGGGGGAATTACCAAGGTCCTAAGGAAAGAACTTAATTACCAATAGGTCCCAATGACAACTGGAAGCATACAAATATACAATGACAAGTTTCAGTATAAGAAATGATAGCACCTAACTAGTTATTGGAACTTCTTGTTAATTAAATCCCTTCCTTGGGATCTTATAGTAATTCCCCCTTTTCTCTTTTCAAATATTGAAAAGATGTGTAATGATATAAAAACTTAAGAAAGCAATCTCTATCACAGTGGATTAAATTATTCTTTTGTGAAAATATTTATTCTCTATGGGATCATTTTTATAATAAGAAAATTGACGTGCATAACAATGGTGTTTTTTTTCTAGTAATTTCTATAACAAAGGTACATTTGAGATGAGTAAATAACACCTTGAAAAATGGAGGATTTAAACATAGCAAGAAGAATGAAATATAAGATTTTTTAACAAAATTGTTTAAAAAAGTACCATATTCTATTTTATAAGAATTTTACTCATTCTCGAAGATTCATACTGTGGAGTTTGAAAGAGTAATATAATTCTTAATTAATCTCTTAATTAGAAAGAGTACATAAAGGCCTTTATATAGGCAAACCTAGACCTAACCCTAGAATCTCATAAAATCTAATCAAATCAAAATCAAACTGATTGAGATATAATAAGAAATATTCTAAGATATAATATACCTATATCTAATCATAAGATATGATATAATATATCTATATCTAATATAATAATAAGATAATAATCATAATAAATGCGTAATATTCTCACACATACTTTAGATAGTGGCACTGATTTATATCCTGGAATGATATTGCCCGCACTGTTAATCAGGACAACAGAGCTGATCAAGGTAGACCAACTTCGAGCAACAATAGCAGTCAAATAACCTAAATAGAACACAGTAACAATTAAGAAATCAACCCATCAACAGAAATTAGAATAAACTGGTGCAATGGATTTAAAACAGAGACAAAAGAAGCATGCATTTGTGGAAGTTGACAGCATATTTGCCACAAGGTGGAAGTCCATGTATGCTAAAAAAACATACCACCAATTGAGTTACCAACAAGGTGGACCGGTTCACCAACAACATCAACAATAAAATCTCTCAACAACTCAGCCCACAAAAGCTCAGAGTAGATGATATTTGGCTTTTCTGATCTTCCAAACCCTAATAATGTTATTGCCCATACTCGGTTTCCAGCTCCAGCTATAACATGTATATTGTCACGGTAATGCTCCCAGGAGGCACCAAAACCATGAACAAGGAGAACAGCAGGACCTTTTTCACCTGCAACAGTATACTGATAAAACAAAGAGAGAAGGACATTGAACTTTATGTATCCATATTTAAGGTGGAGCAAGAATTTCAAATGTTTTACTCAAACAAGAAGATAAAGAAATTTGTGGACTCTGAAAGAATTGTGAACCTCAATAAGGTAACCATTCCATCTCCATATCCGCCTAGAGTGCATTCCATGACTATTTACCTGACTTCTCAGAGCCATAAGCCAATACCACTGACACCAAAAGGAAACAAGAAAACATTTTCATTCTCTTATTGCATAAATTCAAATGTCAAGGAAAACATCCTGACATAACAACTAGTGTATAAGAAACAATAATTCATCCACACACAGAGAGAGAGAGAGAGTCAAAGAAATTCATAACATGGCCTAATGGTAAAAATTAGCACCTCCATTGAACACACTGCATCAACTGCTGCTGCAATTGTGGCTGCTGAATATCCAAAAGGAGATAAAAATCCTGCATTTCGCTCTTTCTCATATTTGGTAGCTTCAAAATGCACCCTTCTTCTGGATATAATTCCGAGACATAGGGCAGCACTGAAGAGTCCTGTGAATGATGCTCCATCACAAGTTTCGGCAGCAGATACCTTTTCATGTACCCTGCACAAATTAGGTTTAAAGAACAATAACAACAAAGCCTTATCCTACTGAGTGGGGTTGGCTGCATGAATCACATGATGCCATTATGCTATGTCCAAAACCAACTCCTTCAATGAGCCATTAACAAGGAGATCTTGATTAATGAATAAGGACTTACACTTTATAACTTGCAATAATTCTTATTTGACATATTACACTTCGATACAAGTTCTTCAACATCTTAACATAACAGAAATTAAACTCATCCATTACATAATACAAAGAAAAGGGTAAATGTCTCGTGTTTTGTTAAAAGGGCCAACACTTGACAAGAAAATGCTGAATAAACATTTACCGGCTTGGAAATAATTCACACAAACACCAGCAGTGCTACAGACTCAGCATAAAAATACAGATCCTATCACCCACAGGTATGAGCCATAATAAAAGAGAGGAGAAAATGACTCATAAATATATGAAAACAGATGAGCGAAATAATGTGAATAAAAATAATGAAACCAACAGTGCAAGTTTCTTATTTCAATACAGTAACTCTTCCATAAAACATGCATGAAAATTTGAAAGGAAAACAGATACCATAAGTATATTAGGTTGGCAACGTAGAAAGTTGAACTTTATAGATACAAGAAATTGCAATCCAGTTTCCAGAAGATTCTGAAGGCAATTTATGGAAGAGGTAAGATTTATAGTGCGATTGGGACAGTAACAGGGGCAGGGGTTTGTAGACTGAAAATCAGGATTTCAAGGGTGAGTCAAGGGGTTTACGTCAACTGGTGCAAAGGTTTTACTGAGTCTATGACAAGGAAAGAGCAATTTGCAGGCTAGATGGGCTTCAGGTAAACTCAGTAGCAGTTTGGGTATTGTGACTTGTCAATAGGACAAGAAGGAATAGGAATTTGGGATTCGTGAGTTCTAGGGAAAATTCAAACAAGCACAACTGTGATTGTTGATGGGATGGATTATTGATGCCATTCTGGAGGAAAGGATGATTGTGTGGCATACAGAATTAATGAAAACAGATTGATAGCTGGGAAGATATGAACCAGAATACAAAACCTGGTTTCAAATTCTTGGGCTCCAAAAAGATTGAATGAGGGTAGGGCATAATCTAGACTCTCTAGACATCACAATTACCATGTCAATAAGAAGCACAAGATGTGCTTCTGAATTATGTTTCTCTTTCAATCTCAAAACTTAAAACTCAAGACATCAACTGAATGGTAGGAAGTGGTAGTCACTACATACTCTTGCCAATCATCCCGAGCTGTCCCCTCCAAATATCGCAAATAAGCAGCCAAGGCATTTAGTACATTGTTTGTTCCACCTCCTACAACATTTCCTTTCTGAGTGACAAAAACTGATTGATCTACTGTCCTTGCTTTCATGTCTTTGGAACTTGAGCTCATTTCACTTCTATGGCTAGTCATTAACTCTCTCCTTTGTAATTCAGTTTCAACAGACGTCTCCTTGATTTGAGACCAATTCTTTTTCAATTTTTTTGCATTCATACCCATAAATTCCTTTATATCATCATACGAGGGAAGATGACCTAATATAATAAACAATATTCACAGAAGTTAGGCCAAACAAGCGAAGGAAATTAGGCATGTCAGGAAAAAAGTTAATCATATAATCTTATTGTAATCTCACAAAAGAAGAATACAAGGAACTGGAATCATTAAAAGAAAAGTCCACAAACAAACTTACCCCAGTCTAGCTCCATTTCAGCAGCAGGCAACTTTAAAAGCTGAATTGGTGTTGTTATAGGTAATTGGAGTTTCATAAACTCATCATATGACGAAGGAAGATGTTGCAAGCTCTGAGAAACAATTAAATATGAATGAATTACTCGAGTTATATATCAAAAATAAGTCGGAATTTTAAACAAGTAACCATGCTGAGGAACAAGGCAAAGATAAATATAAATTACCTTTATGTCATAAAATGGAGTTTGCCACATTTCAATCCTCAGGCTACCCTCTGGAAGCATCACAGATTTCAACTGCTCTTTGACAACATCCACCGTTGAGCGTAGTTCATGCTCTACCTCTTCTTCCAAAAATATAGAAGTAGCTTTCACCTGTTCCATCCTCGGTTATGAATTTAACAAAATGAACTGATGAGTGCTTGAGTTCTCCTTTTGCCTGGATCGTAAATCAAACTAAAAATTCAACAACCTCTCTTGCAAGTTCTTGTATAACATTCTCAGCATTGCCGAACCTGATCATTAGATCAGAGCCCTGATCCTTCAATGACTTCTTCAAGTCTTTCACAGCAAACAGAACCAATTCTAACATTTCATCAGAAAAACCTGCAAAGTTATTGCAAATCAACATATTATATTTGTTAACTTTAAGCAAGCAATAGTCAGCTTATACAGAAGACAGAATAACACAACTGAAAACAAAAAACAGGACTAATTGTATGCTCAATATTATAAGCAATTAGAATTAATTGGCAGAGATCCAATTATATCTGAATCTTCTTTTTTCCCAAACAAGCTGCACTGCATGGCTTCAAAATATTTTCTTGTATGACCTCTAACAGAATGCACTAGATCATATGGAGACTTTTAGGTTAATAGCATACCACTAATCCGTCCTAGAACCTTGCCACTTAAAAAACAATTAAGTAAATTGTATTTCCATCTCTAAATATTCAAATTGCTCACGCACACAAGCACTGTTTATTCAATTACCACATTGATCGCGGGCTCTTATAAACTGTTAATCATTACCGTTAATCCAACTTCATTTATATCTGAAGCATTTCCCCGAAATGATCGAACAAAATCTTTGGATAATTATTGAGACCTTCTACTAATGTCTTTATCACTGAAAATAACTGAACTTTAGACTCAACTTCCGACAAATATACCTTAATTTCTTATTAAGACCCCAATTAACTTTAATCCAATGAAAAGTGTTTCAGGTTCCATTCGTTCACTTCAATCACACTCAGCTCTGGCTACCACATTCAAGGCCCATACCAAGATCAGTGGAGCCTATAAAAAACCCGGATATTTTGACACAACGTAGTCGCACATAGTAGCATACTCTGAAATACTCTGAAATGAATGTAAAAAACCACTCACGGGAAAGAATCCGGCGATCAAAGATGTAAACAGGAACCAATGCCGGAAACCTAGACGCTGCGACAAGGCCTGGGTGATCATCAACACGGAGATCGTGCTTGAACCAAAGAATGGCCGTACCATTGTGGTCTCTATTGCCACTTGCCGTCATTCTCACCCTTGATGAGGAGCTACAGCATCGAGAAGGAGAAAAGGGCCGGGCGTTTGGCGAAAAGGAAAGCGAGGGAAAATGCGGGAAAGTTAGAAGAAGAGCCATGGAAGAAGAAGCAGGGAAGCATAAGAGGGGTTGATGTCCATTTAAAAAGAGAACACCAATTGGATATCTCTGTCAAGAGATTTCAGTGTTAAGGCTAACAATTTTCTGGGAATGGATTTGTGGCGAAGAAAAGGCGAGAGAGAATCTCTGGGGCCTGCTCATTTCGTTCAGTTCCGGTTTATGTTGACCACAATGCTCCACGACAGCAGCATTTTGTCGGGGCGTTAGAACTTTAGAAATGCCTTCGGTAATAATTTGTGCCTGATGAAATAAGGCAGCCAGTGAAGTGAAAGATTGTCTCCTTAAAATCTCAAAGCATTGGGCGAAAATAAGTTTCTAACTCTCACAATTCTTTTTTGGGAAAATCCACTTGGGGCCCTTTTTGGAGAAAAAATTCTAAAAAGGACCCTAAGATTCTGAAAATCCCAAAAAAGCGCCCGCCTTTTTCTGGATTTTTCGTAATCTCGTTAACAACTAAATCACCACATTAACAACTAAATCAATACCCGTTAACAATTAAATCGATCGCATTAACAATAATATTTTAACAATTAAATCATCGCATTAACAACAATATTTTAACAACTAAATCAATCGCATTAACAACAATATCAAATTTCCTTAGCTTAACAACTATATCGCCTTCATTAACAACTAACGAGATTCAAAATCTTTAAAAAAGCCCCGGCCTTTTTTGGGATGTTCATAATCTTTGGGCCCTTTTGGGATTTTTTTTTCCTCCAAAAAGGGCCCCCAAGTGGATTTTCCCTTCTTTTTTCTTTTGGAGTACACTTTCATAATTCTGTATCTATAAAAAAAAATTGTTAACTCTTATAAATTGATAATATTCCAACATATTCTCTTCTGTTTTTACTTAATTATGGATTCACTTTGTGCATATGTAGAGTTTATAGAAGAAAATGTGATGTGGCAAAGCAAACCCAAACTTTTGAGAATTCATGAATTAAATGTATATAATTGTGATTAATTGGTGAAAGTTAAAATAGCTCATAAATTCTTCCTTCTTGTAGGTGGAAGATACCAAGTTGTAACAGCTCTCAGATCATGAAAAGTTGTGAAGAGAAATAAACAATGAGAGAAGAAGATAAAAAAGAACACTATGGAAGCATTCACTGGGATTTGTGGTAGTCAGGCCATGGCAAAACTGCCCTAAGAGATTACTTCTTTGCCTACCATTTTCTTATTTCTCCCTCAAAAATTTTCTTTTTTCAAAGTAATCTTGTTATGTTGCCTTGGCCTTGAACGGTGCATTAATCTTTTGAATCCGGTACCAACGGGTTGTGGATTCGAAGTAACAAAGCCATAGCAAAAATGCTTTAAAATGTGACCTCTCACTCTGTGTTTGCCATGGACTAGCTATAGCCAAGCCATAGCGAAATCACATGAAAAAGCACTGTTTGAAAAATCGCCATGAGTTCGCTATAGCGAATTGACAGCAAATGCATGAAATCTGATTTTGTGCCTTTTGAAAACTGAAGCGGAAAAACAAATATAAGACTAAAGGTTGCACCGAAAATGAGCTATTTTCTAATCGGCCCATATTATATATCAAATTAAAGTTTAGGATGTCTATTACAATCATGAAAAATTTCATGGCCATTGGAGTATTGGACAACACTTGCTCAGTGAAAAATATGACACAAACCGAGTGCTCCAGAAAACGAATCTAGCAGCACTACTACTTTCATTTTAATCTTTGGGTTTTCAATCCAATCTTTCCAAAATCATGATCACAACCTATTCCCACATATTTTTGTCCAAGGAATCTATTTATAACTACAAATTTAACAAAATCCAATCCCTTTTCCCAAAAACTGGTATGGTAGAAATTTAGGGTTTCTTGGCCAAAATTCAATTTTTGCTACTGATGCTTCCGGAATCAGTTTATCACCTCTATCCCACACAACTTTTCATTCTAAACTCATTGGAAGCATCAAAACTAGCAAAATATAACTTCTTCATACCATAACAAATGCTAACTAAAACAGGGCATCACTACAACTCATAAAAACCTGAAACCAATCGGTTCAAATCGGAGCTTATACGTACCTCTACTTGATTCTATAACCGGTTCTTGATTTTGGCAGCACCAAACACCTCAGATCAAGAATCCGAAACAATAGAAATGTTGCTTTCAGAGGAACAGCGTTAGAGAATGCCTTGAGAGTTAGAAATGCCGAATCATAGGCGAAACCGGCTTCAGTCACTTTCTCTTTCCTCTTGCTCTCACTCTTTCGGTCTCCATGTGTTTTTGGCCGACTTTGGATGGATGAAGAAGATAAGTAATGAATATTAAGGGGGTCAAGTTGGTTAGGAGAAGGGAGAGCATAATTGGACATGTTTTCTTACTTATTTACAATTTTGCCAACCAAGTGAATTCCATTTTTGCCCCTTCTTTCCTCTTCTTCTTCTATGTACGGATGAGGTGGCGCCTCCCCTAATTCCCGTGTCCAGAGTTCGGAAAAGTAAAGTACATGTTCGGATTAGAGATTGATGGGTTCGTCGGACTCAAGCACTAGGTGGCGCATTCTGGTTCTGCCAACACAAAAGTCACCTTGTTCTTTGTCATGATGAGGGGGACACATGTAAAGTTCTTATTGCAACAACACAAAAGTTGTGTCATCATTAGTCATCATGCCTTACTTTATTAAAGTTACTTTAATAAAGTTAGTTTATCGGTGCTCACTCAAGATTTTGCTCAGGTTTCACTTAGGATTGCGGCATGTATACCGAGATCCGTCAAATGACACCAAGTTAGATTCTGTGTGTGGGCCCCAAATGGTGCCACATACAGGCGTCTTCTCACAAAACATGTAGGGTATATATGTCCGCCTGGAAATGCCATATACACACATATACCGGCACATTTTGCTCGACCAATCGTGTCATACCTTATAACATAGCTAGGTGGCATCTTTCTACCAACCCAATGCCACCATATAAGCGTTCTATGCCTTTTTGCACCTCCACTTTAATCCTACGGCCTACGCATACTAGGTCCACTGCCTAGTATGGCTAAATCACAGACTCCCCGAGAGCTATTCTATCTCTCGCATTCTTGGGACTTTCTGAATTGGGCTTAGTCATCTACCTTATGTAGGCTTATCCTCAAGTTTCTAGGCCCAAAATTTAGGGTATTACATATACCATGTGGTATTTATACACAATAACTCCTCTCACCACTCCACATCCATCCATATATACATTAATGACAAACAATCATAATATTGGCATGTGTATACAAGTTCCAAATCACGAGTACAGTTCCAGACGAGATTTATAAAAAAAATACATCGTCTTAATAATTATTAAGATAATTTCAACTCAAGAAACCATAACAAAAGTACATTATCCAAAACATATAATATCATAACTTTTTATCCCGATAACCATTTCAAACTCATTGATATGTTAAATCAATATCCATATATTTTCATTCTCATAATATTTTTACAAAATACTCATAAACAATATACTGACACACATAACAAGCGGAAAGTGGTTACCTCAAATTCTTGACACAAAAACCAAGTCTGAGAGAAATCAAGGCCACTCTAAGAATAAATATATAATTATACGTTAATAGAATTAACAAAAATACCAACTAATACAATGACAAATAATTAATTAAATTATGATTAGCTCACTTTACTTTCCTTAGAGAAAAATGACATTTAGCTATTCCTCAAATCATCCTTACAATTCCATTTCCTTTTTTCATAAATTATTTCTCACTTATATGATTATCAAAATATCACCATATCCTTAGTTTAACCAAAATACTCAATTTCCTATCATAAAAGTTTCACCCAAAAATTTCAAATATTCACATTCCTTTATAAACCTTAGAATCCTCAATATAATCTCCAATAAATTATAAATTCGGATATAAGAGACCTATTATCACAAACCTGCGTTTTCCAACTCAATACTAACTTATATAAGCATAACTCAATTTATTAAAAAAATCTCTGAACCTCCATATAATCAAAATCATATCATACTCTAATTTAAATTTCAAGTCTCAACTCCTAATTTCATACAATTCAAAATTTAGCAACACTAAACTGATTAAACCTACAATAGTACCTCTAGTAATCCAAATAAATGTCTTAAACATCATTTAATCAGTAAAAATATCCTATAAGACATAAGTCCTTAATTCTTTTAAATAGAAAACTTAAATTTAAATTCCTAAAACAACCACCTAAGAAATCTAAACCGATGAATATCTATTAATCATTCTCTACATATATACAGTAATCTATTATCAAAACTTGAAACTTTGTCAAAATTCTAGCCCAGAAATTGTCACTAATCAATACTATATTACTCTCATTAGAAAGAGAAAAATATATGAAATAACTTTCATGAAGAAATTTTGTTGAAAAGAAATTAATTTAACTACCTAAATGATCTTATAAAATAAATAACTTAACTTTAAAACTTAAATAACATCCTCTTCTTCTCTTTCTCTCCTTCTCTCGTCTCTCTCTCACTCACCACACTCAACGCACACACGCATGAATATATATAGAGGAGAGGAGAGGCGGTGGGGAAATTATTATTTCCCCTACCCCACGTCATAGTGGTAGCATGTTGCTACCTCTCCCTAAACGGTAGTAGTATGCCTGCCAGGAAAAAAAACACACACAGACACACACCAACTTGGGGAGAGGCCCTGAAGGAGCGAAGGAAAAAGGGTGAGCATAGAAGTAGAGGAGAAGACGAACTTCTTAAAACATAAATAAATTACTGAAGTTAGACATGTAAAAAGGTATCAAAAGAAATGAATTGAAATCGGAGGTAGTCCACCAGAGTTCAGTTCAGCAGTAGAATGAGAGAGTAATGATAATGCAAAACATAAATTTAAGAACAAATTTATTGAAATACAAAGGACATACAAGAGAAAGGGAAACGGGATGAAAGAAGGATGGAAGGATGAGGAGGGTGGAGCTTATAAATGCTATATGGCTGCTACTTCCAAACGTGTCTAAGAATGAATAAGGCTTCAGCTTTTATAGATGTTTTAGATCAGAAGCAATGCTTCCACGGTAATCGGTGGGTGACTAGTACTATTTGGTACTGTTTAAACAGGAACTAGCTTCAGTGCTTGCTGATTCTATAGTAACCAGCTACAGTGAACAATGCGATGATACTACAGTGACTTTTGAACAGTGTTTTTCCGTAAGGCTACAGTGTTTTGTGAATACAATGGTGCCTTTGGTAAAAACTGTATGTTTATTCTTCGTTAAGAAAGGAAGGAAAGAAAGTAGGCAGGCACGCACAAAGAGAGAGACACACACGCATATCAGTTTATAAGTATGATAAATTAGTTTGATATAAAAAAGGGAACTACAAATACTTTAAAGTAATTTACTTAACTTCCCTAATCTCTCAATCGAAAAAAATATATATATGTGTTTTATACTAACTACTTAGGATCAGGAGTAATTTTTTTTAAAAAAGTTTTACCCCACTCCATTGGTAGGGTCGGGAAATCGGGGTCGAGCCTGTTGGGCCAGCCCGTTTAAGCCTCGACCCTTCAAGGGCCAGACTTATAAAATAGAGCATCCAAATAAAGTCGGGCCTAAAAATGTTAGTCCTGTAAGACCGAGGGCTTAAAAAGGCCGACCCGTTAATTCTTCCATGAACGAGTTTGAATTGGAAAATTATTTGGAAGAACCAATACTTAAGCTTGATAATTGGAAAGAATTAGATGTCTTGAACTGGTGGAAGAACAATCAACAAATATTTCCGATTCTTTCAAAGATGACAACTGATATTCTGAGCATTCCAATTACTACATTAGCAGTGAATCAGCTTTCAGTATTAGTTCCTGTGTTCTAACAAAATATAGAAGTTATATTCTTCCATGTAATGTTTAAGTTCTTATTTGTACTTGCAACTGGATGCATGGATTTACATATAACGGTAATTTACTAATTTATATGTATTTTGTTTTTGTTATAGAGTTATCTATCTATTTAATTACAAATATATAATAACTATACTCTTATTTTATGATTTGATTTATTATTGTTGCAGATAAAGATTATGGATGTATTCATGATGCAGAAAAGAAATTCTTGATATTTTTACCCATGAAACAGAGCCTACTACTCAAAGTGAAGTATAATCAAATGTCTTTTGAAATTAATAAAGTGGCGAAGAAGATGAAAATGATAGTCATTATACTCATGTTATTTAGTTGTAAGCTTCTTATGTTTTATGAGTTATTAGTAAACAATAGTTTACTTATGATTATGAATTATTGATTGTATTTGTTTGTTGTATGATGTGTGTTGTTTAGACCTTAATGTCAACAATATTTATTTAATAAATTAGAACTTTAATTGTTGTAATTTACTCATTATATTTCTTTGGAGAAAAAAAACGCAGGAAAAATAGCTTCCAACCCTAGCCCGCATGCTCTCATGTCGGGCCTTGAAAAATAGATATTTTTCTTACCCCGGACTTAAAAGGATCGGCTCTGATTCCTAGCTCTACTTGTTGGTCACCAGCAGTAATTACCCCTGCTAGCCTTACACGACCACTAAATATCTACTACACTTTGTTATCTTCCCATTGTACTTTATTAGTTATTCTATGCGTGACACATTTTTTTTAAAAAAGTGACTATTTTTTTTTTAAACCTAAAAATGACACTTTTTCAAGTCCTCATGTTACTCTTCAAGAATCAAGATGGTCAAACATCTTTTTTATTTATACAAAGATGCTCAAACATCTTTGGAAAAGAAGCAACTGTTTCATTGTGTAGTTCCTCTACAGCATCAAGATACCATACATATATATATATATACACACACACACGCTCAATCAATATCACTATCAAAAAACAGCAAATTAGCTATGAAATCCTATCGCTGATCAAGTGATGGAGAATTATCAAATTCTATCACTAATCCACTACCTTTTTTTTTTTTTTGGTAGCAAATGTAAATGTGAAACCCTAAATTGTTCTCCAATATGAAATGCACCCTTCACATTGATCTTATTCTCAAGAATGTTTTGGTACATTTCCTTGAAAAGTTTAAAGGATGAGCTCAAAGACTTTAATAACATGTCCACTTCAAACTAATCATCTTCAACTTTGAACAATACTTGTTGATACTTATTGAAGTTTTCGTGTATTTGGAATAATCTCTAGGGAAAATTAAAATTAAGGATCTAGAGTAGATGATATTTATTGGAAAAGACCGTAAAAGATGTAATTATTCAGAATGACCAGTTACCAAAATATAGATTTGAAAAATACTAAATTGCCCTTGATTAAACTTTCTACAATCTCTCCCACATTCTATTTTTAAAGTATTTTTTTTTTTTTTCACAAAAATAACAGTCAAAATCACCATTTTCTTAACTTTAACTAAAGCCTACTTAATTAAATCATCAATATATCATTTAATTATTAACTTAGATATTGACCCATTTAAATCATTAATTTATTTTCCTGACTTATATAATCTTATATAAAGTAAACTCTAAGTAAAATAGACGAATTTACAAGATTTTAAACTTTCTATCTAATACCTTAGTCATTAAAAAAGCTTTATCACAAAAAAAAAAAAAAGTTATTATTTGTGTATATTATAGAATGTATTGATTATAGTGGTTTTTTTATAACTATTATTTTTGGTTTACACACGAGTATTCTTTGGCAAGACATTTCTTTGGGAAGACATTCCTGAATACCATTTTTGAATAAAAATTATAATAGATTATCTAGACGTTTTTAAAGCATATTAACATGACATGGATTTTTTTTTTTGAAAACTCACATAAATATATTTTGACATAAAAATAAATGAGGAAAGAGGCAAAAATACCCATGTACATTTATCATATGTGCCCCTAGCACCATATTATAGGGTGAAAACAGGCCATAACAAACAAGGCCTGTTTTTCAACAAGGTGGCCTGAGTTAGACCTGTTACAAGCCTTCTTTTGTGCCTAGGCCTGACTTGTATACAGGCATGGCCTGACCTAAAGCCAGTTAAGGAGGCCTGTATTTTTAAAAACATCGCTCCGGCTTCAAACTCTACAAGATAGTGCATATACTGTTTTAGATAGAAAAGATAGAGTCAAGAAGCTCAAAGAGGAACTACAAAGAGCTTGGTCAAACAATTCAGAAAATCTAGGCCCTACTAGGTTATGAGTTTAAAGAAGAAATAAAAATGCAAAATAAGATTCTGTGCAAGGTAAAGTGAGTGAAGGAAGAACAAAGTCAAAGATGCTTTGTTCAATACAATAAAAAACAAAACCAAGTCAAAGATGCAAGCTTCAGAGGGTTAAAGAGTTATTTGAACAAATAGGAAGGAAAGGATTTGGCTCAACAACCCCCCAAAACTCACTTGTAAGCTTAGTTCACAGAAAAGAGTTCAGATGCTGGAAAAAATTTCACTCAAAGGGCTGCATCAAAAGAGAAGAAAAAAGTTGGGATAGTTACATAAAACATTTCAATGAAAGATTGTACATAGTTAGAAATCTGGACATGGGAACAATCATCAGTACTATGACTTCAGCATTAAAGCCAAGAAAATTGAAAATCACCCTAGCGAAGAAGCAACTTGAAATTAATTCTAAACTTACAAAAAAAGTATTGCAACACAATTATAAGCAAACCATTGCATCAAGGAAGAAGAAGAAAGGAAGCCTATTGACCATAAGAGGAATACCAAATGACTTTGGCAGTGAGTTCAACACAGGCTAGAAGGAAAAATCAACTTAAAAAACTACGAGACCTGTAATCCCCAGTTCGACTACTAAACTTATTTAACAGTCTCCCTTGTCAAGGTATTGTCCTATTATCCGGTAAAGCACAAAATTTGACCACACTAGTTGAATTAGTTAAAAGGTATATATCAGCTCAACATCAAAACACCAATGGATTAAGTTCTCAAGCATAGACATGACTATTGATGAATGATGACAGCACTTGAGCAGTTGAGCCCCTCCTCCCTAGCATCAATCAGAAGTGATCCTGTACTACAAAGAACAATAGTTCTTTTAAAGTACAGGAATTGTGGTAACAAATACACAACCAATCTTGGAAACTACCTTTTTCTGTTTGACAACTGCTCGAGCCATGTATTTTCCTCTATCCTCCCTCCCTGCTCTAATCAATGCCCAATCTTTCGTCCTTGCTTAGGTTTTCCCTCATGTGAACCTAGAAGATAAATACACAAGTAGTTACAATAAGTTTCAATATAAAACATAAAGGGGGAACACCTTTTCAGAAACCCGATCTAGAAATAATGTCTCTTCAAAAATACTATAGAAATTAAAAGAAAAAATTGTCTCAAATAAGTCCTAAAACTTGGCATAAAATACCGCATTATTCTCATATTATTTTCCGTGAGTTTAGCATGACAACTCTAAAGCAACAATCAGGAAAAAATTCAGCCAAAACACTCAGGAAAACCTCAGCAGAAGAAGCCATGTAAATACGCAAAGAAGCAAGAACCAAAAAATCTCTTCAAAATTGATAGACCATTATCTATATCTGGCAATAAACCCCATGCAAGAGTAGCTAAGAAAAGCAGAACTAATCTCCCATTTCTTCATGAAATTTTTTACTGAAGGATTACCCAGGATTTGGCAAATAATCTAAGTGCCTGTTTGGTTTGCAGCATTCTGGCCCATTAGGGGCGTTCTGGTCCATTAGGGGCAGCATATCCAAAAACGCCAACGCATGCTGTTTGGGAGACCATTAGGCTTAATGGGATTTTGTCAAAAACGCCCAAAAACGCCCGTTTTTTGCAACCCACCGAATTGGCCCGTTTTCCTGCGTTCCCATATATGATAGCTCTTAGCCCAGCTCACGCATGATGCTTACACACGACCATGTGGGGTCCACAATTTTGGCTGGTTGCTCTTCTCCTTTTATCATGTGGGGTCCGCATATAATTATCCTTTTAATTATTTTATAGATATAATATCATCTGCACAATAAATATATTTAATTAATATGTTATAGAAATTAATGTATTATTTGTATGCATTTTATTTTATAAACAATTTTATCGTTAAATATATTTAATTAAGGACTTTATTGCTTATTAATTTTTTTAATAATCATTTAACTTTTTTCCAAATTGAAATTTTTATTATCCTAATATATACAACTAATATGTATAGTAGTATTCAATATAATTCATGCCATTTTCGATCATTTTCTATCTTAACCGACTTTTCAAATAATAATCCAAATACTCATCAGTTAAGAAAAAAGCCACTTCGCAAAAAACCAAACCAAGAATCCAAACACAAATCATTATCTATAACCGACTTTTTCCTACCGAGCTTTTTTTAAAGTCAGATAGCTTTTAAGCCACCGCTCCTACCGCCAACCCAAACAGGCCCAGAGTCAAGAAGCTCAAAGAGGAACTACAAAGAGCTTAGTCAAACAATTCAGAAAATCTAGGCCCTACAAGGTTATGAGTTAAAAGAAGAAATAAAAGGGTAGAATAAGATTTTGTGCAATGTAAAGTGAGTGAAGGAAGAAAAAGTCAAAGATGCTTTGCTCAAAAAAAACAAAACTTAGTCAAAGATGCAAGCTTCAGAGGGTTAAAAAGTTATTTGAACAAATAGGAAGGTAAGGATTTGGCTCAACAACCCCCAAATCTCACTTGTAAGCTTAGTTCACAAAAAAGAGTTCAAACGCTGGAAAAATTTTCATTCAAAGGACTGCATCAAAAGAGAAGAAAAAAGTTGGGATAGTTAGAAAGATTGTACGTAGTTAGAAATCTGGACATGGGAACAATTATCAATACTATGACTTTAGCATTAAAGCCAAGAAAATCGAAAATCACCTTAGCGAAGAAGCAGCTTGAAATCAATTCTAAACGTACAAAAAAAGTATTGCAACACAATTATAAGCAAATCATTGCATCAAGGAAGAAGAAGAAAGGAAGCCTATTGACCATAAGAGGAATAGCGAATGACTTTGGCAGTGAGTTCAACACAGGCTAGAAGGAAAAATCAACTTAAGAAACTACGAGACCTGTAATCCCCTTGGAGAATATTTCGACACAAACAAGAAGGGTTCTAGGAAGACAAATAATCCCTCCTAGAATCCCGTTTTCCAATTTCAATTTATACTGTGCTTAATATTCTCCGTTTATTTATATTCTGTTTAGTATCGAGTTGAATTTTCTTACCGTCAAATAGAAAAACAAAAACTATTAAAACTCTTAATTGAATATATTTATATTCTATGACATTGAAATCCGAAAACTGTGACATAATTGCTCCAATTTCTTGGGGGTGAAAAAAAAAGAAAAAAGAAACAAAAAATGGGTAGAGTCAAATAGTCTTCTTCACAATCTACATACTATGACTAACTAGTACTGCGGTTAATTCTCTAAATATGGTAGAAAAAGAATAACTAAACTTATTTAACATCTCCCTTGTCAAGGTATTGTCCTGTAATCCGGTAAAGCACAAAATTTGACCACACTAGTTGAATTAGTTAATGGTATATCAGCTCAACATCACAACACACCAATGGATTAAATTCTCAAGCATGGACATGACTATTGATGATAGCACTTGAGCCCCTCCTCCCCAGCATCAATCAGAAGTGATGCTGTTCTACAAAGAACAATAGTTCTTTTAAAGTACAGGAGTTGTGGTAACAAATACAAACCCAATCTTAGAAACTTGATGACGTAACAAATATACTTTTGTTGAAATATATTAATTGACTCTACCAATCAAGCTGTATTTTATTGTTGAAATATATTAATTGCCTCATACCAATCAACCAGTATTGTACAATTTATGCTCACAATATCACTTGTCGAGCATTATTGTCCAAGCTGATATATTTTTACTACTTTTGGAAAAACAATGTAATGGCTGGCTCATTTAAAGGAAATTAAACAGCCATATTAGCAGCATAAATCGATGGTTACGTTTTTTCTTCTTTTTCATAGTAGGTCCGAACAAATTTTTAGTTGTATATATCAGGTCCATGGGTTTGTTCATGACAATAGAGCTGGAGAGAAGGTAGCAATGTTAATTGGGAAGTGGGACGGGGCAATGTACTATGTCCTCGGGGATCCAACCACAAAGCCTTATGATCCAATGACAGAAGTTGTATTAATATGGGAAAGGGACCACTACATTACTAAGACAAGATACAACCTCTCTCTTTTTGCAATATCATTCAATGAAATAACGCCTGGTTTATTGGAGAAGTTGCCTCCAACTGATTCAAGGCTGAGACCAGATCAAAGGCATCTAGAAAATGGAGAATACGAGTTGGCAAATGCAGAGAAACTAAGACTTGAACAATTGCAGAGACAGGTACTTCATCCGAAGCTGCTCCTGGCTTTTAATCCATTCATCAAGCCAAATGGTGGGTTTCAATTTGCCCCAACAATAGAGAATTATACTGTTGGGGGGGGGGGGCCTTAAATATTTTGTACTGTTATGAACTTGTTTGTGACTGATTTTGATTTTCCTAATGCAGGCAAGAAGGATGCAGGAAAGAGTGTGGCAGCCAAGGTGGTTCCGGAAAGACGAGGATGGTTCTTACAGACACGTCGGCGGCTATTGGGAAGCGTGAGAGAAAAGGAATTGGGATGTGATTCCTGATATATTTGGG
The DNA here is from genome assembly GCA_019022615.1 of Acacia melanoxylon. Lineage (NCBI taxonomy): Eukaryota > Viridiplantae > Streptophyta > Magnoliopsida > Fabales > Fabaceae > Acacia > Acacia melanoxylon. Next base: position 7,015,088 of record JAFJYJ010000020.1, on the reverse strand, counting down.
CAGTCATGTGATTTGCCTTCCTGTTCTGAAGAGATTCTATCCTTTTTTTTTTTTGGTCAAAGGAAGAAATTCTATCCTAGAGTGCTTTGAAATTGGCTTTTATTCTTCTAGTCAGAGGTCCCTTCTGCTGTTTGTTAAATGCAAGTTTGATAGTAGCTTGTGAGTGATTAATAGTTTAATACCCTCGACGTGTTTGCTTCATTTGGTTTCTTGGCCCTACCTGCCTGTGGTCTTTTATGGCCCATCTGAGAAATCCTAACACCGCAGACATCGAAGCACTGATCCTCAGATACCACAGATTCTTCTATGCGCTCAACAATTCTGAGTTAGTAAGAACCTTCCAAGTCAACCATCAAACGTTGACTTGCCGAAGAAAATCATGTTGTGACACATCTTTCAAACTGTCTGACACTCGTTAATGATTTAGTTGTGCTGAGATTCCTGAATAACTTCATCCTTTGTGCCTACGTAATATTACCAATGTCTATCTTGGTAAAAATTACACTTGCATGCTTCATATAGGAGTTTGGGGGAAAAAATGGCTCGGATTTTTAATTAGTATATTCTTCCCTTTGCTCTCTTTTTTTTTTTTTCAAATTCATTAAGACAATTTGTAATGGAATTAGGTAAAAGTGGCTGAAGGGGTACATGTTTTTGGTTCAACGTCCTTCAATAGAGAGACCAAAAAATATAAAAGGCCTTATAGTCTAATGATATGAGAACTCCCCAGTAAATATAAGATCACAAGTTCAATTCCGCTTGTAACTTGTAACTTCATGTTGTTTTTGCTGCTTGCCCCTTGAATTCGAAAAGAAAGAGAGAGGGACTGAAAACTCCCTTTAAAGTAAATTCGTATCACAAGAAATAAATTGTTTTTATATTATTTTCCAGAATCAAACTATTTCATAAACTTTTCATAACATGATCATGTTCATAGCTTTTTCCCCCTTTTATAAGATGCCATGCGATAAGTGGAGGACTTGCTTGGATTAATGTTGACAAGTGTTACCTTCAAATTTATATGCTTTTTGCTAATTAAAATTGAGGTAAAAGTCAATAATTGTAACGTGATATATGTTTAAATAAGTTTTTCTTAAATTAAAAAAAAAATAGTTTGACAAAAGATTTTAAACGATTTGTTAAAAAGATAGTTTCAGAAGCTTCAAATCAAAAAACAGCCTATAAGTAAGAAGCTATAAGTTACTTAAATGTTAAAATAGTTTTACGATAAAAGATCAACTGCTCCTAAAACCATGTCAATCATCATGCTTTTGCATATATTATGATAAGAAAGAATGATACTCATAAGAAACACTTGGCATCCCGCCAGATCTTGGCACAGCAGGATGGAAAAAGTAGCAGTGGGAGAGAGCAGAGAAGATGAGAGGAAATAGGATGGGGCTGTTTTAGTCTTTTCACCTATATTAGTATTAAAACATAAAAATTAATTTTTCTTTACCATTCCTAATATCATACCAAATACTCAAGATAAACATCATTATGTTACATTCCCTTGCATTTCCTTTGATTCCCTTGGATCCCTAGAGAGAATAAGACTCTTTTGTGGCACCTATGAGTATGATATGCATAGTAGTAAAAGATGGAAAACAAAACTGCTTAGCTCATAACTTATAAGAGAGGGCATAAGAGCGACTATTTCCAGGCTTTCCTCCCTCGGAACTGTTTACCAGACCGATTCTGTTTTCTCTTTTTCTCAATTCGAGATTTCGCCGCCTTGCTTCTCTTCGCCGCCAGCGGCATATTCTTCTTATGCTCTTTCTGTCGGTTGCTTGTGCCACCCGTCTATCCAAACAAACAAACAATCAATTACTCCATTTAAGGCAATCAAGAAGAAAACTAAAATGCTTTCATGATAATCTCGCTGGGAGAACCAAAACTACACAATCAATCAAAATTCAATATCAACAATTTAGGAATATTGACATTTAAATCACTTGAAAAAAAACTACACAATCAATCCAAATTCAATATCAACAATTAAGGAATATTGACATTTAAATCACTTGAAAACAGTTTTATGTTATTGCCAAATTAGTAGTAATTCTAAAGCAACACTGGAACATTTTTTCTCATGTGCCACCTAATGTCAAAATGGTCAACCTTCTATCATGTAAACTATGGTTATATTCCAAATGCAGTTTCACCTCCCCTTTTCACATTCTTTGAGGAAGACTAATTTATCAGGGATGAAATGAAGATTAAGATATACCTCTTCATACTGCTTCTTATTAGTTTCTAAAAACAGTGAGATCTTTTTTTTTTAGACTATGAACATCAGTACTATGAGAGTGCCTAACTAACACGTGATGTTGTCAAAGGTGCAACGGTGAAATCTTCACACAAATCAAAACTTATCAACATTCATGCCCAGATCCGGATCAAATACCCAACAAAAGAAAAGCTGATTGGTGACTTTAAAGGTGTTTTTCAAACTTCCAAAGCAGGGGTGAAATATATTTGATCCGACAGTCATACAAGAATTAGAAAAGGGGAAAACGTCTCACTTAGATATTTTTCCATGCCCATATCCATGCCCAAAGAATAAGTGTGCTCTAATTGGGCAAATGGAACCAGTAGCTTCCAACAGGGGGAAAAAAAACTGAGATAAACAAAGCCAAATTTCTGTTTGTTTATAAACTTTGACTGGATTTTAATCATAACCCAAGGATTAATTTGAGCTAAGGAGGAAGAATTCCTTCCAAAAAAATTTACAGAATCATTAGCACCAAAGATTTTCCAATCCCCCCCAAGGGAAGACAATTGGCTGACACCCAGAGAAAGCCTAAACAAACCATTTTCTAACAAGGATGCGTCAAAGGAACTTTTGAGTAAACAACCCCTTACTAAGGCATTTGGTATGTGATAGGGAGAAGACATAAACATGCAAGGTTACAAGAGAGCGTTGAAGAGGGGGCTGGTCAGGTCAAAGGAAAAGTAACCAAGTGGTGTTTGAATAGCATCTGTAGTCTGTTTGCTAAGTGGGCCAAAATATATGCCTAGATTTGGTAACAAAATGAGGATCACGACTAGCACTCAAGGGTTACTTATAATGTTCATTTCTTTTAAAAATTCTTATTATTTGTATTGCTTTTAGAAACTATCACATAAAATGAATATTTCCATTTTAGATTGTTCTTCATTCCCACCATCCCCTGGGCAGACTGCATCAATTTATAAATGTAGCTCCATGAGACTGCAAAATGCCCGAGGTTTGGTTATTTACTTATTTATATCGTTGCTTCCTCTTACATAAAATATTGGACATCCTGCTATTGGAGTCTAGGATCTAAAACCAGAAGTTTCTTTTTGGCTTTGGCAATAGAGTTCACAAGACAAGACCATGCTACAAAGACTATTAAAAGTGAATCACAGAAACTCCAGAAGAAACTGTAGCAGTCAAAAGTGGGACCCCAAAGGAATTGCGAGAAAGAGCGACATACCTTTTTCTGTTTGACAGCTGCTCGAGCCATGAATTTTCCTCTATCCTCCCTCCCTGCTCTAATCAATGCCAATCTTTCATCCTTGCTTAGTTTTTTCCTCACGTGAACCTAGAAGATAAATACAAAAGTAGTTACAATAAGTTTCAATATAAAACATAAAGGGGATCACCTTCTCAGAAACCCGAGCTAGAAATAATCTCTCTTAAAAAATACTATAGAAATTAAAAGAAAAAATTGTCTCAAATAAGTCCAAAAACTTAGCATAAAAAATACTGCATTATTCTCATATTATTTTGGGAGAGTTTAGCATGACAACTCTAAAGCAACAATAAGGGAAAAATTCAGTCAAAACACTGAGGAAAACCTCAGCAGACGAGGAAGCCATGTAAATACGCAAAGAAGCAAGAACAAAAAAAATCTCTTCAAAATTGATAGACCATTATCTATATCTGGCAAAAAACCCCATGCAGGAGTAGCTAAGAAAAGCAGAACTAATCTGCCACTTCTTCATGAAAAATTTTACTGAACGATTACCCAAGTTTTGGCAAATAATCTAAATCACCTAACTCATTGATTGGCATGAATTTAAAATGGAATAAACTTATTGAACCAAAAGATTGCATTTTCTTTCCAGCTTGGAATGGAACTAGAGATCATCTACAAAACAATTTCAACTCTGAACAGGACAGAACTACTTACTTCAAGCTTGGCAGGATCCACAGGTTTCAAGCCAAGCTGATCAGAGCTTGCAGACTTAGTGAACCCATGCTTAGCCAATGCACTTTTAGTTTCCTTCTTTGCCTGAGGATAACCAATGAAATAATAGAAAACAGTGATAATTATATTAGGATTTCCACTTGGTGGACAACAGATAATCCAATAAAAAAAACAACGACAAACCTTTAGCTCCTTGATCTTTTTGAAGTCCTCATTAGAAAGTATTCCATCTGTTTTGGCTAATTTCTTCAGAGCTCGAAGACTTGCATCACCAACATTAAGTTGTTCACCAAAATCAGTAAACTTCCTTTTTTTGTCTGAGGGTTGACTACTTTTACTCTTTCCATCAATGCTATCATCATCATCACCAGAATGAGAATCATCATCACTAGATGCATGTATTTCAGCATCACTAGATGTATTTAGATCACTATCATCATGTTCCATACCCTCACCATCCTCTTCATCAACCTGTCCATTGCCTTCAAGATTGTCCTCCTCATCTTCAGTATCATTATCGCCATTTTCTGATCCAACATCAGTATCATCTGCATCATCCTCCTTATCATCCTCATTTCCAACATCATCACCAGTCACTAGATCCTCTTCATTGCCATTGGCATTTTCCTCATCATTGTGAGAGCTGGTGAGCATAGAATCATCTGAATCATCACCCTCCTGCTCATGGTCACTGTCGAGAGTCTGTAGCAACTCAAGACCAGGAACATCAGTTGCAACACTAACTTCTCCATAGGCTTTTGGTCTAGAATTAGGGTCAATAGGCCGCCCACGGTCCTTCTTAATCAGTAGTGAAGGACAAACCTGCAAAAGAACAACATTAAAAGACTTCATAGTCAAAAGCAGAAGTGTATGCACATGTCCAAGCCCAAAGAATCAAGCAGCAGTACCTCTCTGAACAAGGCTATCAAAGATCGGGAAGCATTCGAAATTGACTTATCATGTGACTTCTTATATAATGCAAGATCTTGTAGCAACTCCTCTGTCATAAGCTAGATTCAAAAACCAAAAGGTCAGCTTTGATACCATTGTATAGACAGAATAAAGAATTAAGAAACTTAAACAAGACCAGATGCATCATTCAAAATCTGAATCCGCACAAAGAGAATATATCTGAAAGAAGAGGACATTGGGGTACTTACCAAGGGCATGCGCATGCATAGCTCTCTCACCACATTTAATCCAACAGTAATAGCCTAGCATCATAGAGCCAAGTAAGATATAGCTTATCATAAAAATAAATTATATAGTGAATCATAATGTTAAGAGGATGAAGAATACCTCAGGACGTGAGCGGTCATGCACAAATTGATTTACTATCTGTTTAAACAAGGGCTCGACTGCATCAGGAGGAACCTGCTTACAACATAAAGCTTCAATAAAATACAGAATGACAAAAATGAAAGAAAACAGAGGAAGACGAATAAAAAGATAAGCTGATAATCAAAATTATTAATTACAACAATAAATCTCATAATGAAAAAAAAATAAAAAAATTATACCATATCATGGCTAGCCTGTACTGCTGCTGCAAGCAAATTTGTGACATCTCGTTGATGTGGCTGGTTGCACAATGCAGATTTGGTCACATTTCAGTGATGCATAGATTACCATATTAAAGCAGATTTAGCAGATATCATACCTGAACATATTTCTGAAGAAAAGGATATAAATTTAGTAAAATCAATCGGTGAAGTCCAACTGTTCGGGTAATCACTTTCAGCATCATCATCCTAACCTGAAGATTATAATCGTAAATAGTAGAAACCATTAAAAGTGGAATCTTTAGGGCTAGTTTGGTTTGAGGGAGGGGAAGATCTTTTCCCTCCTCTTTACCAAAAAGCCCATGGAAACTTTTCAATATTCCAAAAATATACTCTTAACAAAAAAGAATATTCCCTTCATTAATGGCAATTTGGTCAATATCCTACTTTCCACTCCCTTCCCTCTCTCTCCCTCCCCTCAAACCAAACACACCCTTAGAGAGAGAGAAAAAATAGAAGACATGGGAAAAGTCAAGGGTCCCAGTCCAAAAATAGAAGGAATGGATGGTTAATTATAGTTAGAGGATGCACCTCAAATCGTTCATTACAGTTTTGAAGGCGAGAGAACAACTTCTCAGCAAAACCCTGCATACCAAATGTGATAGTGATGTTCTTGATCCAACATAACAAAATCTAAATCCAAAAGAAAGTAATAACTCTGATGATAAAATGGCCAAACCTGGGCATCTTTTAGGTGATTAAGTGGTGAACTACTGGTGTTCTTGTCTCCAGAGGACATGCGTTGCTTTCTTTTCAAGCTACGCATGACACGCTGCAGTTTAGCTTTCTTCTTTTTCTTGCTAGCTACCGTACCTTTGTGGTGTGCCTGGATTTTCATAAAGATGACCAACAATTAGGCAACTCAAATGCCAAGCTTTAGCTAGATTGCCTTGCTCCAAGACATAACTTTCACAACGTGCAAAAGAAAAAGAGAAGAAAATTTAAAATTGTAGGATCTTTCACATCAATTTATATAATGAAAGTTGTTGTATATGCGCACATGGATGAATGTAGTTAGTTTACCAACAATATCTCCTATCCACTTGACATAACATCATCAATCAGTCATTCAGTCTTAATTTATTCCTTAAGTGCACACCTAACCTTGTAAATTGACTCCTTATTAAGGAGAACTTGAGGTTTTGCTGATGATTCATCTTCACTGCTAGAATCATCACTGTCTTCTTCGTTTTCAATCTTCTCAAAATCCAAAAGAAATGACAAAGCAGCTACCATGATCCTGAGAGATGCAAATATTAAAACATGAATTCTGTCGGAAAAAATTACAAGAGTCCCCTAGCAAAATGGATACCTTGATGATGGATGTAAGGAAGCTGTACAGATGGCATTTGCAGTTCTATCATCAAACCATACTTTCCTCCGATGAAGTTCACACAGAGTGATCAGTGATTGCTTAGCCCTTGTTACATCTTCTTGCTATTGACATGCGCACAACAGTTACAAGACATCCAATCATATAAGGAAGCAAATGATAGGAAATCTTGTAAATGTTCACTAACCTGTAGCATCCCAAACAAGACATTTTGAAGTACTCGGTTCTTTGCTTCATTTTTATGTTTTTGATTCATGCGCCTAATGCTATGAACAACATGGTCAAACGCCAACTTTCTTAACGTTTTGTCACCAAGGGTTTGGAGATCCATGAACAATGGAAGTGTTTCTCCAATATCAACAATCTAATATACAAAGCAAAAGAGAAGTCATATTTGATAGTTATGCATCATTCTTTCAAATTTAAATTCTATACGTCAGGTTTGACTTTCCACCTAAGGAAAGCTAAATCTTCCCACTGTCAGGCAAGATGGTTAAAATAGGGGAAACTCAATAAGCGCCTTGACAAGATATTCGCAAAATTTACAATACAACATAATGAAGCAATTTTCTTCACTACATTTTTAAATTGTAAATCTTTTGTGGTAAACCCAATGATAAAAAACTAAATTAATGATAGGTATTGTAATGCCAATTGATAGTGTACCTGTTTATTTACAAGGAGAATGAGAGCCTGTGTCAGGTGACACCGAAGCCCGGACAGTAGAGTGCTTCCAGCAGAGCGAAGCAAATCCGCTAGCTTCTTGGGGAAATCAGCAAGATGTGCTGGATAGAAGGGAGTGACATGGGCCAAGAACAAAGCCTTGTCACCAAGGTCTTTGGCTACGGAGGAGTCAATACCAATGCCACTGATAGAGGTGAAACTCATCGCTGCTTGTTGCTGGAAGAGTTCCAATGAAGAATTGAATTGGTTATACAAGAGGACCAACTCAGACACGTATCCCTCGGGGTCACACTTCATTTTAGATTGAAGTGAGGGCAGACTCAGCTTCTCCGAGGTCCGACCGGAGGCCCATAGAGATTCCGGCGCTACGCCAGAGACAGCGTGAAGAGACATGGAACGAGTTTTTGAGGTGATGTGCTATGCACAAATCGCTGATACTTGAGCAGAAAAAGAAGAAACCAATGAGAAACCCTACATATTTATGGAAGTATTTATCAAAATATTTTTAGAAAATTAATATGAAGTTCCAAAACATAATCAAAGTCCAAAATAAGTAGGCAGCAATAACAAGTTCCTTGTCCAAAAAAAAAAAAAAAACAAGTTCCAATTGAGAAGATGATCACAGATTCGCTTATTATCAACTTTTTTGTGATACACCAGTTAGACGAGGAAACTCTTCACTCAGTAGACATTAAATCTAGTTCTCACTTAAAATCGCAAATCTGTAACTCAGCTCATGTTCAACAAACCAATCTACCCAGCTCACAGGAAGAAAAAATAGAGCAATAATATACTAGTGCTGGTATATCTTTTCATCTTTAACTTTTAAAGACGTCTATCAAAAAATAATAATAATAATAATAATCAAATATCCTATATCGTTTTAATGTCTTGATTAAATTTCAAAAATATTTGAATTCTCTCCTTTAAAATAGGTACCCATTGATCACAACATAGGCAATTGAAATTGAGGGTAGAGCAGGTGAAACACAATGACTAATTGTAAAACACTATCGGACCAGTACATTTTAGCAACATATTTTTGATAAAACGTTGACATCAAATAAAGAAGGAGAAAAGCTGCCGAGCCAACTTGCCGACATTATGCTCTATATAGTAAATTTTTATATCTATATCATCTGAACTGACATCAGTATATTTGCAGCAGGTTTATTGGAAAGAAACAAAATGACAGAAAATGCATTGTACCTTTGCTTTCTTTCAATTGCCTTCTTTTGATTTTATTGTCTTAAAACCAATCACCTGAGCCTGTTCCCGATGCAAAGTAACTTCTTTCAAATTAGCATAATCTCGGAAGAAGTTGTGATAAATCTAATAAAAATTAGCATGACATTCAAGAAATAAGTATTTAGTACATGAACAATAATCAAAAAGGAATTAACTGGTCTGTACAAAACTAACAAAGAAAAAGAAAATGTAACGTTACACGTTGAAAATCCCATCTCCATTGTTTGTGCTTTCTATATAAGAGTAAAGTTGCGTTTTTATAAACAATAATCTCTCTAAGAGTATCAAACTTTGTAAAAATCTAAAAGAAAACGGATGCAGGAAAATTACACACTTTATACAAAAGCTATTACTACTCTATGTGCCGTCAAAGCTATTACCAGACCAGGCGTCAAAGCTATTACCAGACCAGGCAACCAGCTGGTAAAGCTATTACTACTCTGTCAGAGCTAATACCAAACAAGGCAATCAGCTGGTTATTTATTCACGGTATATGTAATCCCAATTATAATTATCCGGCTAACTGAAAATTTAAAAAAGAAATTAAAACCGCTTGAGCTTGAGGAGGTTGTTCATCAAGTCATACACTCAACATGGTGGAAACAAACTGCATGAAAACAAACATGTCCTTTCTGTCTCTCTCACTCGACAGATGGAAAGAAAGAGAAAGGAAGAGCTCTCTCACTCGACAGAAGAAAAGTAAGACAAAGGAAGAGAAGACCGAACCTGAAAAAACGAAGGAAGTAAGAAACACCGCCGAAGACCGACAGAATCTAGAGATTGGAGGAGAGAGATTTGGAGGTGGAGGCTGCGAGGCCGGTAAAGAAGCAATATAGGAAAGCGGGAGCGAGGCTTCAGAGTGCCCGAGCGAGGGGCGGCCGCGGGAGACCGACCGAATATTAGGTTTAGATTTAATTTTAGGGAAAAAAACTCAAATAATTGCCTAAAATAAAAAAATTCTAAATAGTTGTTAAACTCAACAAATTCTTAATCCCAATTTAAGGTTTTAAAATAGGGGTGAAATTCTAATTAGTATTCAATCCACACATTAGCTCCCATGGATTAAACTGTTTTTGTCATGGTGTAGTATTATTTGAAAATATAAAATTGTTTAACATAGGCCAAAGATTCAAATTTAATAGTCATATGTATGTATTCATGCACTCAACAAAAGATAAGAGATCATGGAAGTAATGTGTGTGTGTGCGTATATATATATGTTCGTTTATATACCCACACAAAAAGACTGGACGGGGGAAATATGGATGGGATCTTGAAAATTAGATATTTATATACACATATAAAGATCTGAAACAACACTTGATCATGTATGGAGATATTGTGAAAAAGAGTGCAAGATGGACCAGAACTAGCATTGGGATGAAAAATGGGATCAAACGAAAAAAATATATGTGTGAGCGCATGTAGAAGTTTGAAAATCCAGTTATTAAAAAGAGCAATAAAAGCTTGATGAGATTGAATAGATTTAAATTTAATTTAATTCTTATATACACTAGAAATCTTGAGGTTGGAATTGAAAGAGGGAAACGAGTTCCAATGTATGTGAGTTCGATACATACAATAAAAGACAAAATAAGCTATTTTTGTTGTTTGAAAGTTGGAAGAACGATCATGTGAAGAAGAGAGAAATGCTATAAGCATTTAATGAGTTTATATATACAAAGTCTAAACAAATTCATTATTGAAAATGTAGTAGAAGGAATATATATATATATTGGCATTTAAGCTCCTGCACACAACATAAGGGAAACAAAAAAAGATGAAGAAGAGAACGTGGGGTCAGAGAAGTTGCACTGAAAGAACTTGAGATGCACAAGAGGGTAGGATAATGCGTGAGTCAAGAAGCATAATTCAATTTCAGATCTATGGTAGCTATGTGATAATGGGAGAGAAATATATATATAAAAAAGTTTATAACCTTAGACAAATGAAAGAATAGAAAAAAAAAAAAAAAACATCTATCAGTCCATTATAGACATGAGAGAATGAATAGGAAGAGTAAAATAAAGAAAAGAGAACCAAGGGATGTTTGAGAGCAGCAACTAATGGATGAAATAGCGTATTTATAAAAGAGAGTTAGGGGTTACTTTTTGGGATAGGTTATTCTGCCTACCCCTCTTAATACCGTTAGATTATAATTTCATCTTATAATCTCATCCAATCACGGAGATTTGAGGGATAAAATAAATCCTTTTACCCCTTCTTCTCTCTCACTACCTCCCTCCCTTTCTCTCTCCTCCACTGGCATGGACAAACAATTCGCTGAATGCCATGGGCACAATTCGCTACCTAACTTTTGTTGTTGAACTTAAAATTACTAGAACGGAAAGAATGTTGTTGATTTTCTGAAACTAACTGCAGTTCAACCAAAACCTCTCTGTTTTTTTTTTTTTTTTTTTTTTTTTTGTCGATGACCAAAATTTCATTAGCAGCTCGTTGATTTCGTTGATTTCTGCCTTTGTTTTCCCTTGTTCAGTTTCTACAAGATTTCTTATTAACTTTTCTTTTATCCATATTGATTGCTCTGTTCAAAACTTCAGATGTTAGTCAGTTGTCCTTGTATCATTTGAGTCACCATGCGTCTTTAATTTCTTGTTCCCAGCAAAGGGTGAGTACTTCTTGATTGCTTATTTTTGGATGTCTTCTCTTCTCTCTTTCTTTCTTAACATCAACTGGTTTTATTGATAAATATTGGTCCAGCTACATGCTAGACCTTTAGTTGCTTCTCATAGGCTGCCATGCTCTCTCGGCAAGAATTGAATTGTTAAGAGAAACTTCCATTCATATTTTCAGGTATTCCTTGGAAGCAGCGGAGCCCTTGACATATAAGGCAACGTGCTTCCTTGGCTGGTCTATGTTTCCAGGGAAAAAAGACCAGGCCACCAGCATCACAAGAAAGCCCGGTGCTGAAAATGCACTGGTACTGATAGAAACTTCAAACATATATAGTACTCCCTCCGGTCCTAATTATAGGAGCAAATTTTGGAGTTGGTTTTGGTCCTAATTATAAGAGCAAATTTTAACTTTTGTCAATTTTTTCCTATAATACCCCTATTTATAAACTTGTATTTGTATTACTTAGTTCTATCTTTGAAATGTGTATTTGTATTAAATAAACTTGGTAAGGGTATTTTAGGAAAATAAACATAATTAACTAATTTAACTTCCTTCCTTAATCCCTCCAAATTCTAGTAAATAGCTCCTAAAATTAGGACCGGAAGGAGTAATTCATATGATCACATTAAGATTTTATAATTCTTGATGTTCATCTGGATTCATGCAGGTAAGGGTGTCTGCAGTTCTCACAAACGCTCCCTACATTCTCAATCTTGACTGTGACCACTATATTAATAATAGCAAGGCTGTTCGTGAAGCAATGTGTTTGTCTATGCTAACTGAGGAGAGAGAAAGGGAGGAGGGAGGCAGTGGGAGAGAGGAAGGGGTAAAAGGGTTTATTTTATCCCTCAAATCTCCTCCGTTGGATGAGATTATAATCTAACGGTATTGAGAGGGGTTGGCAAATGTAGGGCAAAATAGGGTAGACAGAATAATCTCTCCCTTACTTTTTTATTTAAGTTTTTTTTTTTTTTTTGTGACAATATTTCTTTGGTTCTCTATGGCTAATAATAAATAAGCTAAGTTTAAACATATATCCCTATATATTCAAAATAATTATTTTAAGAATGTATTTTATTTATATATTTATCTCTCCTTTTTTAGCTACGATTTAACTATGTTGCAACCTAAGTCCAATTCTCTAACAAAATTTTAGAACATGACATTTGATAATAAAAACCCATGCAAATATTTTAAAATTATGTTAAATTATCAATAACGAGCTCTCATACCACACTCTGATACCGCTTGAAAGGCTTTGATACTACTAAAAGAATTCAAGACAGATTTATTAAAACAATTCGAGTGAAACAATCCAGATATTTATTCTCCTTAACAAACCCCTAAAATTGCTCAACAGTGCAAATTTGGTCACATTTTAGCAGATTTATCATATATCATATCTGAACATATTTCTGAAGAAAAGGATATAAATTGAGTAAAATCAGGGTAGCGGCATCAGTATCGACTCCTTTGTAGCCAAAGACCTTGTTGACAGGGCTATGTTCTTGGCCCATGTCACTCCCTTCTATCCTGCACAACTTGTTCACTTCCCCAAGAAGCTAGCGGATTTGCTTCACTCTGCTGGAAGCACTCTACTGTTTTGGCTTCGGTGTCACCTGACGCAGGCTCTAATTCTCCTTGTAAATAAACAAGGTAAACTATCAACTGGCTTTACGATACCTATCATTAATTTAGTTTTTTTTCATCGGGTTTACCACAAAAGATTTATAATTTAAAAGTGTAGTGCAGAAAATTGCTTCAGTATCGTAAATTTTGCGAATATCTTGTCAAGGCGCTTATTGAGTTTCCCCATTTTAACCATCATATTTGCCTCTATAATCTCCAAGAAATATGTCTGTTATTGTTGTTATGGTAAATGGAGAACTCTGACTGTGGGAAGATTAGCTTTCCTTATTAGGTGGAAAGTCAGAACAAATGTAAAGAATTTAAATTTGAAAGAAGTTCTAGAACATGCATAACTATCAAATATGACTTTTCTTTTGCTTTGTATATTAGATTGTTGATATTGGAGAAACACTTCCATTGTTCATGGATCTCCAAACTCTTGGTGAGTGCTGACAAAACGTTAAGAAAGTTGGCGTTTGACTATGTTGTTCATAGCATTAGGCGCATGAATCAAAAACATAAAAATGGAGCAAAGAACCGAGCACTTCAAAATGTCTTGTTTGGGATGCTACAGGTTAGTGAACATTTACAAGATTTCCTATCATCTACTTCCTTATATGATTGGATGTCTTGTAACTGTTGTGCGCATGTTAAACTATATAGATATTGCTAAAAGAATTCAAGACATATTTATTAGAACACTCGTACAAATATTAGAACATGACATCTTTTGATAATAAAAACTCATACAAATTAAATATTAGAATACGACATCTTTTGATAATAAAAACTCATACAAATATTTATAAATTATGTTAAAGTATCAATAACGAGCTCTGATACCACACTCTGATACCACTGAAAGGCTTTAATACTGCTAAAGAATTCAATACATATTTATTAGTTCTCTCATACCACACTCTGATACACTGAACACATTTGATATTGCTAAAAGAATTTAAGACATATTTATTAATTCAATGAAACAATCCAGGTGAAATAATTCAAGACATATTTATTAGTTTTCTCATATCACTGAAAGGCTTTGATACTTCTAAAAGAATTCAAGACATATTTATTAGTTCAATGAAACAATCCGGTGAAACAATTCAGATATTTATTCTGCTTAAAAAACCCCTAAAATAGCTCAACAACAATTATTTAAAACAATTCGGACTCCATATAAAAAATTAGGAAAAGTAATCTAATTTAGAAACATTTTCTTTTTAAATAAATCAGTAAACTGTCTCCTTAAGAGTTGTTTCAAAATCAAACCTACAAGATTACTAACCACACCCACAGAAATTCATTAAGCAAGAGTTTGTGATGTGATATGGTAAAGTTCTTAGATTATAATAATAATGGCAAGTCTATATTATAACACCCAGTAAAAATATAATTGATAATTTCTTTATCTCAATATGTGACTTCCTCATGGATGTACACACTAAAAATAAAAAATAAAAATTTGAAAATCTGTCCTTTACATTAATAAATCAAATATTTTTTTTTGTAAATTTTATCTTATAGATAAACTTATTCTAAAAAATTACTTTACATAATTATTTTAGGACCCAGTAAAAAAAAGGAAAAAGAGAAAAGAAATATTAAACTTAGATTGGAGGACAAGACCAAAGCATTTGAGTAAGAGTTTTTTTTTTTATCCCACCCGGTTCACCGGTTCTGGAGGACAAGACCAAAGCATTTGTATCAAAGTTTTTTTTTTTTTTGGTATCTCACCCAGTTCACCGGTTCTAACTAATCCGGATTTTGTTCCGCGTTGGGCCCACGGTCGTAGGGGAAGAGCTCCCATTACCTTTTTTTTCCATTCCCACGCCTCAAACCGAGGACATGGTAATGTGAGAGCAAGTCCCTTACCACTTGCTCCCAAGGTATGTTGGTATTTGAATCGGAGTTTAATTGCTTGAGATGAAACAATATTAGGGCTTCTTTGGTACAGGGAGAGAATGGAAGATGAACAAGTTCCTTTATGTAATACTCCCTCCGGTCCTAATTATAGAAACTATTTACCAGAATTTGAAGAGATTAAGGAGGAAAGTTAAATTAGTTAATTATAATTATTTTCCGAAAATACCCCTGAGTTACAAAGTAATGATTAAAGGCCACTTGAGCTATACTAAAATAATCGCTGCTTTCAGTTTAATTTTAATTTAGTATTATAATATTCAAGTGTTGGCTGCCAAGTTTGCTAGAACGGAAATTTCGAGTAATCTCTGCTCTTCAACTTCAAGACTCGATGTGTTTTTTTGAACGGTGGTCTTAGAGCTTCATTAATTAATCATTTACTTATTAGGGCTCATTGCCTATTGAGGTGTAGATATATTTTATTAGGTTATTTTAGAGAAAAAAAAAGTAATCACTTTGGACGGATAGTTAAAAAAAACATTGTTAAGAGAATATTAAAATTATTTTATTTTAAAATAAAAAAATAAAGTAGAATCTCTCACTTGATAGAATATAAACATGTTGTTAAATTAATTATTGTGGAGAAAATATTAGTAGGGGTGATATAAGAAAAATATGATAAAAATTGCTCAAAATTATTTTATAAAAAAACAGTATAATTAAGGTGTATATGACATTAATGAGTTTCAAACATTATTTACTTTATAGAATATATATGTGTATTATTAAATTATTATTGAGAAAGTATCAATAAGGGTATTTTAGGAAAAAATTGACAAAAGTTAAAACTTGGTTTTATAATTAGGACCAAAACTAATTCCAAAATGTGTTCCTATAATTAGATAGGACCGGAGGGAGTACAATTTTTGTGTCCGATCTTCCCGATAACTCAAGTTCTTGGGCCCAATCCGAGCCCACCAATCTTCTTCTATATGTGGGAAGATAAGGTTTGGTAGGAACCTAAATTCCCATGTAAAAAAAAAAAAAAAAGTAACACTTTTGAACATATTTATCTCTTACAAAATATTATTTCTATAATGCAAAAAAATAGGATTAAATTCAAACTTATGCCATAAGTTCGTACCTATGCGATAAATTTGAACTTGGCGGGAGAATATTTTAGATAAATTCAAACTTGGTGAAGAATGTTTTAGACAAATTTGAAATTGATAAGAGTATATTTTTTAAAAAATATATTTTAGAAGAAAAATTATTTTTCCTTTTCATTTTGAATTAATTACTTTTGAGGATAAAATATATATTTTCTAATTCTTTACTAACTACTACCCCTTCATTTTCTTCCTATCAAACAACTCATATTCTCTCATTTCTTAAAATTGTCCCTTCCCTTCTTTTCTCTTTTTAAATCTTCCTCGTATCAAACGGACCTTAAGAGCCTGTTTGGTTTGAGGGGAGGGAGGAAAAAACAATTTTTTCTCTCATCTTTATTAAATAGGCCATGAATTTTTTTTAATTTTTTAAAAATACACTCTCAACAAAAAAAACTATTCCTCTCGTTAATGACAATTTGATCAATATCTTCATTAGAGGCTCATCCTCTTTCCTCAAACCAAACACACCTTAAGTGATTTAGGGATTTCCTCCAAACGTGGTCCTCTCATATGACGGTAACTCATAATCTGTATTGTTCGAATCTCCTTGAGCTCTTTAGTCATTTCTCTCCTTCCAGTAAATATGATCAGAAGTGTCTTTGCTCTCATTTAATACTAAATATTCTCCATCACGGTTTGATGACTATCTACCACCACTGCTTGACTGCCGTTATTTGTTATCTGATGTTTTACCCTCCACCGCCAATTATCATCGGTCACCACCACCACCGGTGGTGATGATTTTACCGTCACCTGTTTTCGTTACCTACTATGGTCATTTGTGAATAAAATGTAAGGAAAATGACATAAAAATACCACTTAAACTTTAAAATTCTATTGACAACAATATTAATGGGATTAACATGAACAGTAAAGCAATCGACAACTCATTTTATTGGGAAATCACCTATTTGAGATTTTGAAGTTTGAGTGGTATTTTTTTGGGATTTTCCCTCAAATTTAATACACGTTTTCATATTAATTTTTTAAGCGATGAGTTTTTTTTTTTTTTTAAGGAATGATTAAGACATATTTCTTTGTTTTTATTCATACAACTTATTTCAACAATGAACTATTTAAAATCATAAGAAAAATGAAATAAACCAAGTCCATAGCAAGAAGTTACTTGTGAATTCTTCAATCGTGACGTGAAAGGTTAGTTTTCAGTATTAAATTAGTTTAAATAGCATAATTTATAGCCATAAGAATTGACTTAAATATTATCTTACACTAATAAGAGAATGATTTGACATTAACTTGGAAGTTAACTATAATATAGTGATCAAATTAATTTATTTATTCAAGTCAAATAATTATTCAATTATTCATGATATATACCCCTTATATCCACGTACAGGGTATTTTCAAAACCGAGTTTTAGCTCTTTTTAAAAATAATGTGATAATTTTTTATTTTTTTAAATATGCATGTATTAATAAGAATAGTAAAATAGTAAAAATTAATATTATGATGAGAATTTAATATAGTTAATAAAAGTAACATTGAAATCAGTTGCAATTTAGATTAAATAATTTTAACTGTTTTTATTACTGCTGGTCCAATTAAATTAGGCAGAAATTACTTATTTTAGTACTATAATAAACTGCCACAAAATCATTAATTCTATTGTTAAATATATTATTAATTTCTTATTTGAGATTATAACTGAAAATTTAAAAAAGTTAAATTTCAAAAAAATTTCCTCCCCCTCCTACCCTAGTTAACTATTTTGAAAAATAACAAAGTAATTACAATGTGAATTCCACTTATACTATTCAAATAATGACCCGTTAAAAGTGAGCCAGATAAATCTTTCTCGAAGGAGTTTTCTAAGAATTGAGATGAGAGTGTCATAAACAAACATTAACTCACTTAATCGGCTAAATCTCTTGTATCATCTCAATTTTATATTTTAAAAAATAATTTTATATTTTTTAAAATATAATTGCGATTCCTCTAAAAGGTTGCTTTGAAATTTTGAAAAACATTTTAAAATGATTAGACACATGAAAAATGATATACCATTCGATTTTTTTTTTTTTTTTAAAAAAAAAAACCTTGACTTGATTACATGGAAGAAAAAAATTAATCTATCGTTATATTTTAAAATTTGCATAAAATATTTAGAGCCAAGTCCCTTTAAAATTTATTAATATAGCCTTACAATCTCGCAAATCGGACTCGTTCGGTTGCTAGTGGTAACAAAATCTAAGAATATTTAGCACATAAGTAAACAAAATGCTGATAAGGAACGGCTTTTATATATTTTTGAAAATAAAAAACATAATTAAATATAATTATATAATAAAAGAGTAAAGGATTTCTCCAGTTATTGGAGATAAGTTATCTCCAAATGAACCCTCAAAACTACGTCGTTTTAAATTAATGAAGAGTATTTCTGTAATTTTGCACCTTTCATTAATTCACTTAAAATTACAAACATACCCTTCATTAATTCAAAACGATGTAGTTTTAGAGGTCGCTGGAAATAACTTATCTCCAATGACTGGAGAAATATTTTTCCCATAATAAAAACATAATAAATATTTTAGATATTAAATGAATATATAGAGTAATATATTTTCTTTTCAATTAAATTGCAACTAGAAATTAAAAATAATACAGCCTTGGAAACGTAAATTTCAATAGTTTTCACACGCGGTACGTATGTGCATACGTGTATATCGAATTTCAATCAATCAATTAATTATTATAATATTTCTATAATAAAAATTTATTATTAAATAAAAAATATGGAAATATGCCGTTTAAACTTTAAAATCAACTGGAATAAGATTAATTAAAATAATAAAATAATTGTCAATTCGTTAGAAAAATCATATATTAAAAATTTAAGTGATATTTTTTTAATGAAAAATCAATAGATTGGATTTTATTCGCCATCCGTATCATTCGTCATTCTGTTATGCGCCATAATCTCAATAGCTTAACAGCAAATTAATTAATTAATTTTTTTTTTTTTTTTTTTTTTTACTTTATCCATTTTTAAAATAAACCCTTGTTAATCTCCGATGAGATTCTTTTCATCAAAACAGAACAAACCAATCCATCACCTCAAGAAACCCTCGTAAAAAACCCAGAGCAACGAAATGATGTTCTCAGGTAGAAGCATGGGAGGAGGAAATGGAAGCGGAAGCAGGATTCTAAGAACCTTCAGCAGAACAGTGACGAGAGTCGGTAACGAAGTACAAGATCCGTATTCTTCTTCATCCACTACTGTTGCTTCTACTACTTCGAGTCGTACTCACAGAAGACCCAATTCATCGACCTGCCTCTCAATCTCTTCTCCTATAAATTCTCATTCTATAAACCCTGTAACTGACTTACCCTTTCACTATTCATACCCTGAGGTTGATGATTGGATCACTGTCGAGGAAGGGTTTGTAGACGAGGGTTTTAATGAGTTTTCTGGTTCTTGCGTTTCGGGCAATGTTCCATCTCCGGGTTCTGGTTCTTGGGCTTCGGGCAATGTTCAGTCTCCGGGTTCTGGTTCTTGCGCTTCGGGCAATGTTCAATCTCCGGGTTTTGATGATTTTTCTGTTTCTTACGTTTCGGGCAACGTTCCATCTGATCAAGAGGTTGACACTATTGTCACTTCTCTTCGAGAGTAAGTTGTCTTTTTTTAGTATTCATGAAATACCTGTTGAACTTGAATTTTTCACTTTACATGTTATGATTTGTTTTTATCATTTCTGATTTTGAAGGATTGTTTGTTTCTATTAGTGGGCTGAGAAACCTGTAGGTCCTTTTGTAATTTTGGGAGTAGTTCCTTTTTCTTCCTGCCGTGTAATTTGTAGTATTTCATATTTGGTAATGATCAGAGTGACAAATTCTTTACTATATCTGTCTTCTTCCTCTGGAAGAGGAAAATATTTATACCCTCAGTGCTGAAAAATTGTGTGCTACTTCTATTTATAGTTTGATGAATAAATTAGTCTTGTCTAAACAATAAATCCATAATTTAGAACTGGACTATATGAGTTGTCCAATATATAAAACTGGAACGAAAAATGAACAATAGAAATGGAGTTTTCTAGGTTGCTTCTTTCTATAAATGGTATATGTTAATTGGTCTCAGAATGGGCTCACTGAAGGCAGTGTATATAATGTTCATGCCTTTATGGAAAATGACCATTTTGAGACTATTCAACTGCTTCACTGTCGTTTTTAGACGTCTAGTTTCATTGACATATAAACTTAATGCCCTGTTTAGTTCACTGAGGAAGATCCAGAGAGGGATTCACTCATCTACCTCCTTTAATGATGTTTAATTTTATTTTTCTGTAATCATTATTTAGGAAGGCCTTTTTTATCACTAAAACTATTTTTTTTTTTTGATTTCATTTTTCATTCCATTCCTTTTGATCTTGTAGATATCATTGTTCATTCATGTAATGAGTTTTTCTCTTAGCTTGCAAGAATTTCATTGTGTATTCATTAATTTACATCTGTGATGTTGCTCTATACAGCGTGTTCGGTTCTAACTCACATCACCAGCCCAATTATGACATCTCTGGGTCCGAGATGGACTGGAGGGAGCCATCTATGTATCCATATGATACAAGAATGCAAGAATATGGTCGATATGCTGCAGTTTATCATGCATTTAATTTATTGGAGAATGACCAATCTGTTCAGGTGCATTGAATTCATTCACTTATTAGTGAAGCTTTTTTTTTAGCATAAGTATTTTCCTTTTCAAAATGAAAAATTAGATTGGAAAGCATTGGAAGTCCCATTCATTTTAGTATTATTTTATGATATACATCTTGGGTGAAGTTGTTTTGTGCTGACAATGTAACCAATTTTTTTATCATAATATAGGAACAGTTGAAGATTGAGCTTTTGTAAATATTACAATTTCTATATGTTTATAATGAAAAATAATCACTTTACCTTTACAACTATGAATGATTTTTTTGGCTGCAGAAAATGGTGAAATCATTTTCATGTGACAAATCAATTTGGGATGCTGTTTTGGAAAATGAAGTCCTTCGTGAACTGAAGGAACAGTCATTAACTTCAGGTTAGTTTTCAAATAGTTCATATGTTTTTGTCTTATCAGATCTACATCTAGACCATTAATTATTGAAAATGTTTACTATTTGATGCTAGTTGATTACAACTCCATTATAAACATTTACAAAAATGATGGAAAATCTAATGATCCTAGTTCAAAATTTATGTCTTGTTATAATTTGACTAATTTTAATCTTAAATTGATTAGATAATGATAAAGTTCCTAAGAGTCCAGATGATGATAAAGTTCCTAAAGATTCAGATGGGACTCCCAACGGTCGTGGACCCCATGCTACAACAAATGTTGTAATATGGATGTTTAATAGCTGCAGGGTAAAGTTCATGGAGTTAGTTGAAAAGATTACAAAGATTATGACTGCCTTGTTCCAACCTAAATTTCACAACAAAGGTGAAAAAGTGGAGTTCTCTGATGCCTTTGCTGAGAAGGTGAGAACTTCCTTCATGCTTACCATCATAGTCTTCCTAGTCGTGGTGGTGAGTCGAGGGAGAAAGGTTTGATCTTAATTTGACGACATGACAGTAGATCTCACGGGTGTTAGAGGGTTTGGTTTTTTGTATAGGCCGATGTTGCATTGTTGCAGTCCTCGTATATTGTTGCAGACATCGTGTATTGTTATTATTTCCTTCTAGTTATGCTTTTTATGGACTTTAAAGTTTTAGGTCAAGTGAACTATTATTCTCATTATTCATAATGATAAGAAAATGATAAAATGTCAAAGCATGAGTTTTTTTTGTTATTATAACCCAACTAAACCATTAGACAATTTTTCAACAAATTTTGTGCCGGCCAAAATAACAAAGTATTGCCAATAACATTTTAACCTCATGATATTTATTTAATATATATATATAAAAAATATCTTTTACCACTTCTATAGCAAGCATTTGATCAAATTTTAATGATTGAGATTTAACGTTATAGTATATAGTAAAAATATACGTTATATAAAAACATTATCATAACATTAATTATAATAAAATTTTATCATGGTAAATAAGATAAATCTCAGCCATTAAAATTTGATTTCGTGGAGGTATAAATAGATGGGAACTAAAGAGTGAGGGATCGATAGAAACATTCTTCTCCTATAATAGCGGGGGTTCATTAGGTGTTATTCCCTTAAAGTCTTATTCCCCTCTAATTAGAGGGAATATGTTTTTTTTTAATATTCTATTTATATAGATTAGATTATATGATGCATCTTGAATTTTTTTTTTTTTTTTTTTAAGTATCTCAAATTAATTAATTTCCGGATATTGGGTTATAGGAAAAATATTTTTGAATGCGGACTCGAAAATTAATTAATTTGAGATACTTGGGTGTAAATTTTTTTTTTTCAAGATGCAGCATATAATCTAATCTAAATAAATAGAATATATAAAAAAAAATTTAAAAAATAAAATAAAATTCATAATCCCTCTAATTAGAGGGAATAGTAGTTAAGAAGCACATAAGAGAATAGCACCTAATGTGAACTCATAATAACATGGCTCACAAACTTCACCTCCTTAAGTCATCTTTGTTTTATGTTTTAAAAATAATCAATTTTTTTTTTTAAAAAAAGTATATATAATTTTGAAAATGATTGGATTTGATGGATGGAGGTATCCCCAGATACACAAACATATTATAAAATAATAAACAATATTTTGTGAATAATGAAAAAATCTTAAAGGTTTTTCTTAATAAATTATTTCTATATTTGTCACCGGATACAAAATAAGGAAAATTATAATAAAGAACCTAAGAAAAATAATATTTATTAAGAAGGATCATAAAAATGATAATTATTTTGAAGGCCCAAAAATTAAAACATTAAAATAAAAAGACTAAATTGCTCTTAGCCAGATTTACTATATTCTCTCTAACTAAATCAGAATTTGGAGTGATTGATGACTAATAACAAATAGAGACGTAGTCAATCAATAGATACATTCACCCTTAGAGTCTCTTCAAAACATCACTGCCAAGTTCACCATCGGATTGAATTTTTGTTAGCGTAATACTCCCTCACCGCCCATTTTGATTGAGAAGAAATCAAAACATATTTCATCCCTCACCGCCAATTTTGATTGAGAAGAAATCTCAACATATTTCAACTCCTGCGGCTCAACATATTTCAAAGGATTTTTATTCCCCACACAATGGTGATACACGGGGTCTTCAACTGTTTTCCATTGTTTATGCTGCAGAAAGAAAAGACGATTATTTGAATTGGTTTCTATTTGTTATTATCCATGAATCACTTTAGATTCTGATTTAGTTAGAGAAAATATAGGAAATCTGACTAAGGGTAATTTAATCTTTGTATTTCAATATTTTAATTTTAGGTCCTTTAAAATAATTACAATTTTTATAGGCTAAAATACACAACCTCCTTAAATTATATGTTAGTTGCATATCACCTCCTTGAGCTTTGAAGGTTTAAATCTATGACCTTAGTCTTTCATATTTTGATTATCATCACCCAACTATTAAAAGAGCCGTTAAAGTTGATGGTTTAAGCCATGTCACAATTTTTGCATTTTTTTTAATTATTATTTGACATGTCATTAAGGTACGCTTGGCATTTGACATGTAACTTTTTTAATTCAAAAAAGGGCAAAAGGCACAAAAAATTTGATGTTCTCCCTTTTTTTTTTTAAAAAAAAAATCCCTTTTCTTCGCATTGCACTATAATTGTAGCAATAGGTGCTCTCGTCAAATCCAAGTCGCTGTCTCCAAGACAGATCCAACGTGTAATTGTTGTTGACAAATAAATCATCGGTTTGGACTGTCTCAATTTCTTTTTCTTTTGTAGACCATCCATACCTTTTGGATAGTAGTGGCATAGACTTTTCCTGATAAGCTTTTTTTCTGTTGGACTTTTCCTGATGTGATTTGTGTTTGGGATAGCGGTGACAGATGTAGCTTCGAACCTTGAAACTTGGTTAGGTGGTTTCACACAAAAAGTGGCTTCACATCTTGAAGCCCATCAAATAATAAAGATATTACAAACACCCAATTATCAAGCTTTTACTTTCGCTGGGCTGTCAATGGACTTTTTTTAGCTTATGAAGCTATATACCAAACAGACCCAAAATCTCACAAATGCTTCACATCCACGCCCGCTAACCGATTTGGCAACGAGCTGTTGCTTGAGATTTTGGACCCAAGGATCATTTATTACATTTTCATTTTTAGTCCTTCGAGTGGAAAATTAATTAAGATCCCAAGGAATCAACAAAGCTCTTCTGTTTTCTCAAAAATGGTAGCACTTGCGTTGTACTCGGAGACAACCAAGAGCAACCTTCAGATTGTGGCAAACTGCCTCTCTGCTCTTTTTTTTTTTTTTTTTTAAAAAAAAAATTTGTTTTTTATTTATTATTATTGTTATTATTATTGATTATATCGACACAACAACTGTTACCATTATCTTAGTATGTGATACAAGCTATATAGATCACACGAAGCCATTAATCTATATCTACCATAAAAGTAGATAACTATAGATAAAACTAGCGATATAATGAAATTCAGATATCAAGTAAAATGAAAGGTAGTGGTGTCAAATGAAATACAAGCTATAGGCTCTGGTCCCTGATGTGGAGGTGAAAATAGTAGGAGGAGCCAAACATAATTTCATTCTTTGGCTAAGAAAGTTATAGTCGATTGAATCCACATTCTATACTCATCCTTACATGCTCAACTCTAAATAAAAGGGTTTTTTTTTTCCTTGTTGAAAAAAAATACTCCATGCACTAAAAATTATTTATTTTAAGATACTGAGTGTTGAAAAAATATTTTAGAGATTATGTGCTATTGAAAAAATATTTCAGGATACTGGTATTATAGGAAAAATATTTTTAAATGTATGACTAAAAATTAATTAATTTGAGATACTGTGTGCAAAATATAATTTAATCTAAATAAAAAAATTAAAAAAAAATGCCCCCACCTCAAAATTAGAAGGATGAGCATGTAAGGAGTATGTATGGATGCGAATAAAATGTGAACCCATATTTTTTCAGGATGCAGCATATAATTTAATCTAATAGAAACAAAAAAAATGCCCCACTCCAAAATTAGAAGGATGAGCATAAAATGTGCACCCATAATCCATTAGGCTACCGTTGATGTACGAATAACCTTATGATTTGCTTTTATTACTTAATTAACATGGCATACATTTCTAATTTCTTATTATTTATGAATTAGGAGCTTAACACTTGAAGAAATCTTTCAATTCAAATCCTCAACATGTAATTGAACTTAGTGCCAAACCAAAGCAAGACGACTTGATTAGAAGTCTTCACTCTGCAAGCAGGATCTTACTAATCTCTTCTCTTTTGATTGGTTGAACATATCCATATGATTC
The DNA here is from genome assembly GCA_019022615.1 of Acacia melanoxylon. NCBI lineage: Eukaryota > Viridiplantae > Streptophyta > Magnoliopsida > Fabales > Fabaceae > Acacia > Acacia melanoxylon. The sequence goes on along the minus strand of JAFJYJ010000020.1, from coordinate 6,989,360 downwards.
AACTTTTTGATTATAGATATACTCTCTGATGTTTAATATAAGATATATTTACCCAATTTGATTAAATTAATAAAGTTAGTTTAGTTAGTTAATATAACATATATTATCTAAATATCTTAGGTCATCTTCTTTAATTACCTTAGCTCATTCTTTTGTTCTTTGATTATTATTGGGCAACATCAATAAGGGCAAATTATGAAAAGAATGACAAATATGAAACGTACATATCATATTTAAGACTAAGATTAACTCTTTAAATATGTCATATATTAAGCATAAGAAGTAATATCTATAGCGATGTCAATATGAAATTAAATTTGTAATTAGGGACCGTACACAGAGTGTGGCTAAAATTGTTAAGTCATATGGATAAAAATTCTGCGTCAAGCAATATGCAGCGAACTCAAATGATCCGAATCTCAAATAATTAATTTGCCGTCAGAAGCTGAAGAAAGCGAAACCATCATAAAAGAGTATAAAGTCCAGAATTTATGCAGCAAAAACAAAAAGAGTTGAAATGATTATTATCCATTCTCCAGGTAAAAAAGAAGAAGAGATTATTATCCAATTTAGAGTCTTGTAAATGAGTCCAAACTATAATGGGCCTGTTTGGGTTGGCGGTAGGAGAACGCCATTAAAAAGCCTATCTGACTTTTGTAAAAACCCTAGGAAAAAAGTTAGGTTGTAAATATGATTTGTGTTTTGGATTACAACACTTTTTGCAAAAATGGCTTTTTTCTTAGATAAGTGTTTGAATTATTATTTGAAAAGTCAAGTTAAGATAAAAAATGACCGAAAAATGCATTTAATCATATTGAATACTACTATACATATTAGTTGTATATATTAGGATAATAAAAATTTTAATTTGGAAAAAAGTTAAATGATTATTAAAAAAATTAATAAACAATAAAGTCCTTAATTAAATATATTTAATAGATAAAATTATTTTTAAAATAAAATGCAAACAATACATTAATTTCTCCTATTGCTATGGTAGGCAAGTTTTTCTCTGATTCTATCACGAAGATGATTCATTTGGGTGAGATAGGACAATTTTAAATCAAATATCTTATAATTTATTTTTTATATAAATTAAATTTTAAAAAAATAGGATTAGTAAGAAAGAAAGAAATAAACTTTGATTTTGATATATGCTCTCTTCCATTTTCACTGTTTGTGGAACCCATGGAATTTTTTCTTGGACTCGATGCTACTGGACGCCAGTTAACAAAAACGCTTGGATTTGGAGCTTTTAACAAAACGCCACATTTTGATAAAAAGCCAGATAACAAAAACGCTGACCCAAACAGGAAAACATGATAAAGCTACTGGACTGCACTTCTTTTTAAAATTACCTGACCTAAACGCTGCTAAATGGCGACTCCAAACACACCCAATTTGAGATAGCCTCACGTTCTCTGCTAGCTATCTTCCTTACATGAACTGATTCTTCATTTTCGGTACTTCTGGCAGATTGTCTGTGTTTTGCTTTCTGTTATGATCTTAGTGCTTGTTTAGATAACTTTAAAGATCACTATTGTACTCCAAAACTATGGTCTTGGAAAATAATAGCAAAACATATAAAAAAATCAGTAAAAGCACTTTTTAATTGCAAACTATGGCTTTGAGGTTGAATAGGGTTATTAGGCCTGGATTAGACACCGGTTCGACTTGGAAACCGGTGAACTAGTCTAGTCCGGACATTAACCCGGTTTAAGAATTTTTTAAATGTTTTTTTTTTTAAAAAAATATTTATAATCTTGTATTAATAATCTTAAAATATTTACTTTCTCACCAGTTTTGCCTTAAATTAACTTTAGTTTAACTCTCATTTGACCCACTTGCTCTTTCACTCAAGATTTCACCAATTCGGTTTAACAACCTTGGGGTTAAAACCATAATTTTTTAAAAGCTATTTTTTCACTTTTTTATGCATTTCTATGCTCAATCGAAAATATCCCTCACCTTCACTCTTATGTCTTCACTCCTCTCATCTCCATTTCAACCAAAAACATATTTAATCAAAGTTTTTTTTTTTAAAAAAAAAAAAAAAAATACGTACATTATTATTATTAATTAATTATAAAAATAGTACATTGATATGCATATGCATATATATTATTTACTTAGTTTTTGAGAAAATATATTATTTATAACTTTTAGAAAATATAAATTAAATTTTGTCCCTTAATTTACACAATTATCACATTACTTTATGTCTTTTTTGGTAATTTGTACATGAAAAAGTGATTCTGATAACCATCCAAAAAAACATCCTCATTTTATCAAAATCACTTTTTCATAAATTCTATTCAAACAAATTCACAAAAGTGTAGTTGTCTCTAAAACTATGGTCTCCAAAGAGGCAACCCTAACACTCTTATTTTTCTCAAAATAATTTTTTTCTCCAAGAGTAACCAGAGAAAATCCAAACACATATAATCAAATCAGATTAGAAAAGCTGCTGAATCCATTCCATTCATATGTTATCAACTATTCTTGGAGATAAATACAAATATTCCACTTGAAATATTATTGGCAGACTCAGAAATGAAAATTGCAGAAGGGTTACAGAGAACAAGATAAAGAGAAGAAAGCTGACAGAGGAAAAACTATTCAGACAAAAAATTCCACACCCTTCTCTAACCCTAATGGCCATCTTTATACCCACATTTCTCATAAGCCCAATTGATAGTTATGCATGTTCCAGACGTTCTTTCAAATATAAATTCTCTATGTTAGGTTTGACTTTCCACCTAAGGAAAGCTATCTTCCCACCCTCAGAGTTCTCCATTTACCATAACATCAATAGCAGACATATTTCTTGGAGATTATAGAGGCAAATATGATGGTTAAAATGGGGAAACTCAATAAGCACCTTGACAACAAGATATTCGCAAAATTTATGATACAACATAATGAAACAATTTTCTTCACTACATTTTTAAATTATAAATCTTTTGTGGTATACCCTAGGATAAAAAAACTAAATTAATGATAGATATTGTAAAGCCAGTTGATAGTGTACCTGTTTATTTACAAGGAGAATGAAAGCCTATGTAAGGTGACACCGAAGCCCAAACAGTAGAGTGCTTTTAGCAGAGCGAAGAAATCTTCTAGCTTCTTGAGGAAATCAGCAAGATGTGTAGGATAGAAGGGAGTAACATGGGCCAAGAACATAGCCCTTTCACCAAGGTTTTTGGCTATGAAGGAGTCGATACTGATGCCGCTGATAGATGTGAAACTCATTGGGTCTGAAGGTGGACAATATCGAGAGAAAGGTGTTGAGATGTTAAAATTGGTATCAGAGCCAGAGTTCGAGTTGTTAAGAGGGGTGGATTGTGAAGTCACACGACTTCACCTTTCCCTTGAGGACGCGTTTTGATGGGCCTAATTGGTATTAGAAAACAAAACCGCTAGGGTTGATGTGGGTTGATGTGCCAGCATCTTGGTATTAGAGCTAGGTTCAGGTCGATGTGCCAGCGTCTTGGTATCAGAGTCAGGTTCGGGTCAATGTGGGATGATGTGCCAGCGTCTTGGTATCAGAGCCAGGTTCGGTTTGATGTGGGTTGATGTGTCAGTGAAGACGCTAGGCCCAAAGGTGGGTAGAGTGTTATGTCCCACATTGGCTAGAGGAGAACTAAAGATCCTTTATAAGGGTCTGAATACTTCTCCCTCTTGATGCGTTTTAAAGTCGTAAGGGGTGATGAGTCCCAAAGCGGACAATATCAAAACAATAATATGAGCTTGTTTCCAATACAAAGTAAACGTTCAGTCTGAAATGACATCAGGTTTATTGGAAAGAAACAAAATGAAAGAAAATGGAAAGAAACAAAATGACAGAAAATGCATTGTACCTTTGCTTTCTTCTTTCAAATTAGCATAATCCTACAAGAAGTTGTGAAAAATTAGCATGTCATTCAATAAGAATTTAGTACATGAACAATAATTAAAAGGAATTATCTGGTATGTACAAAACTAACAAAGAAAATATAATGTTACAGGTTGAAAATTCCATCTCTATTGTTTGTGCTTTCTATATCAGAGTAAAGTTACTTTTTTATAAACAATAATCTCTAAAACTCCCATTGTTTATTTGATATTTATTTTATGTAACTTTTGGTTGAGTTTGAGGTGCCTATAAATAAAGCACTTTATACTAGTTGTATCCAAATGAATAAGGTATTGATACATCATTCTCTCCAATTCTCCCGGGTCTCTCTTCATCTATTTAAATTTGATATTTTTCCTTATTTTCATAATAGTTATATTTAATTCTTTTTTAACAGAAACAGAACAAGAGCCCTCTGTTATGAGTTTGGAGAACATACATAATAATTTTCTACAGCTAATTAAGCCAGGCAGAGCAACGGACAAAGAAATAGCCCGTACATGCATTATGATGAACCGTTACCCCGTTTGTGTAATAAATAACTAATCTATTTCGTTCTTTTTTTGAATGGACTTGGGCTAGCCCATGTTGACCACTACACTTGGTCGATTCTTTTTTTTTTTTTTTTAATCATATCTTATTTTCTTTTCTTTTCTCTTTATTTTTGTTTTACAAAGTTATCTTATTTTTCTATTTTTATTCCTTTAATTTTTCCTAATTTTTTATATTTGAAAAATATTTAGAGATATTTTTCCTTCACTTTTCTTATTTATTGTTTTTTAAAGATTTCGTATTTATTTTCCTTTCTTTATCCCAGGTTATATTTCCTTTTTTCCTTCCCAATCTTATAAGTATAACCCTTTATCTTCTCTTCTGCCTTTTTTACCTTTTTTTTTTGGAAAAATATTTAAAATGAATTTAATTTTCCAAAAAAAAAAAAAGATTTAAAATCAACCCAACAACTTATTATTATTATTGGGTAGGAAGATAATTTTGATTCCTCAAAACATTGATTTGACTATTATTTTTTTTCAATTATTTTTATCCATGTAAGTATCATATCCCAGTATCTCTTTATTTCTTATTTTTCTCTGTGATCATTTTAAAATGAATCTTCTCCCTATCATGGTAACTTTATGATATTTTTGTAACAATTTGATTAATTTTTTCTTCCATTTCAAAAAATGTACTTGTCCTATCATTTTTTTTTCGTTTTTTTATATATATATATATTTAGATAACTTTACTTTAAAAGTTAATGCAGGTTGGAAGTTTTGGGTATCTTCCTAGCTTTAGGATGTATTCTAAAAAATATTGGGAATGACATTATTTATTAGTAATCAAAATGTTTTAATAAAATTTTTGTGGTCACATGATTAAATAATAAAGAAAAAGTTGAAAGTTATGATGTTAAAATGTTATTGGCACAAAAATTTGTTACAATATGATTGGTTATGTTTTGTAATAGTTTGATTTGGCTATAGTCCAAAAAAAAACTTTTGATTTGCCACCTTGTAAAGTAAAAAGATGGCCGTTTTAAAAATTAGATAATCACTTGAGCCTGTCCCCCTGTTCTTGATATAAAGTAACTTCTTTCAAATTAGCATAATCCTGGAAGAAGTTGGGATAAATCTAATAAAAATTAACATGACATTGAAGAAATAAGGATTTAGTACATGAACAATAATCAAAAGGAATTAACTGTTCTGTACAAAACTAACAAGGAAAATGTAATGTACAATAATCTCTCTAAGAGTATCACAGTTTGTAAAAATCTAAAAGAAAATTAAAAACGCTTGAGGATGTTGTTCATAATTAAACTGATACACTTAACAATAGTGGAAACATGGATCAACGAACTAACCAATGGCATGAAAACGAACATGTCTTCCCTGTTTCTCTCATTGTTGATGCCTTCGCTTATATAATCTGAGAAATGCTAAATGAACTCTAGTACCATGTAATCTGAGAATCTAAAAGTTGTAGTAATTAAGATAAACACACGAGTATATATACAAGGCTAACCATAATCCCTACTTATATAGATTTAATTTAATATCTAATTATATGGATCTAATCGTAATCCATATCCTAACAGCTGAGAAGGTGAGAACTTCCTTCATGTTTACCATGACAGTCTTCTTGACCGTGGTGGTGAGTCGAGCACGAAAGGTTTGATCTTAATTTGATGACATGACTGTAGATCTCGTTGGTGGTAGAGGGCTTGGTTTTTGGTATAGGTCAATGTTTTTGGTTATTATTTCCTTCCAGTTATGCTTTTTATGGACTTTAAAGTGTCAGGGCAAGTGAACTATTATTCTCATTATTCATAGTGATAAGAAGATGAACCGAGTCACTTCCTAAAAATATCAACAAATTCAATGGTTGAATTGATAAATATAAATGTTAGTTTAAACTTTACAAGTTTCTGGTTTATAAGGTGGCAAATCATGAGTTTTTTGTTATTATAACCCAACTAAACCATTGGACAAATTTTCAACAAATTTTTGTGCCTGCCAGAATAATAAAGTTATGCCAATAACATTTTAACCTCATGACTTTCGACTTTTGTTTTATTATTTAATAATGTGACCACACAATTCTTACTAAAACAATTTGGTTATATCCCATAAATATTGGGGCGCCCACAATATTTTTGTGAAATTCTAAACCTTGAGAGATGACCCTCCTAATTTTTTGACATGTCTTCGTATAACTTGTATGAGTAGTTAATTACCACTACCGTATTTAAAAAAGTGTATATATATATATATATATATATAGTAGCAAATGACAGAAAATAGAGTGATACTGTGATGGCGGGGAGAGTAATATTGATTTCTCCCTCCCATTTAATATATTTAGCATTGATCAAGTTTTAACTGTTGAGATTTAATGTTATATATAATTAAAAAATGTTATATAAAAATATTATTATAAAATTAATTATAATAAAATTTTATCATGATAAATAGGATAAATTTCAGCAATTAAAATTTGATTTAGTGGTGGATATATTAAATAGATGGGAAATAGAGGGTGAGAGATTAATATAGACATTCTTCTCCTGTGATAGCGTGACTCACAAACTTCAACCCCTTTAGGTCATCTCAGTTTTATGTTTTTAAAATAATCAATTTTTTTAAAAAATATATATAACATTTTGAAAATGATTGAATTTGATGGATGAAGGTGTCCTGAGATTAGACCGGGATGGGCGGCCCATTTAAGCCCTGGTCCTTCAGGTAGGCTTAAAAATGGGCGAGATATTTGAAATTAGCGCGGAGAGGCCTTGGCTGACCCGGGCCTGGAAAGGCCTGGCCACCAGAGGGCCTTTTTTTTTTTTTTTTTTTTTTTTTTTTTTTTTTATAAAAAATGTATTAATTTATATATATTTTGTATTTGTTATAAAGTTATTTATCCATTTAACTACAAATACATAATAATTATACTCTAATTTTATGATTTGGTTTATTATTTGTTGTAAATAAAGATTATGGATGTGTTCATGATGCGGGAGAAGAAATTCATGATATTCTTACTGCTACGAGCCGGAGAAACTACTACTCAAAGTGAAGAACAATCAAATGTTGTTAAAATTGATGATAGTGACGAAGATGGCGACAATAATAATCAAATTAATCGTAAATGTCGCTTAGTGATATCTTTTTATGTTTTATGTGAGTTATTTGTGAACATAGTTTGCTTTTGATTATGAATTAGTGACGGTGCTTATTTTTGGATGATTCGTGTTGTAATTTACTAATTATATTTTTTTTAAAAAGTGGAGGAAAAATAATTAAAATTTGGAATAATAATTTTTGGGCCATGGAGGGCGACCACAGCCCTCTGCTCTCGGTAGGGCTTTGAAAAAACATATGTTTTTCTTACGCCGGCCGGGAGGGCCGGGCCCCGTTAGGCCCTGTTAGGCCCGACCCTTCACGGCCAACCCGCCCGATTCCCGAAAACTCTACACGAGATACACAAACATATTATAAAATAATAAATAATTTTTTTTTGTGAATAATGAAAAAATCTTAAATTTATTGCTTAATAAATTTTCTATATTTGTCACCGGGATACAAAATAATTTGACTACATGGAAAAAAAATAAATGAACCTATCTTTATATTTTAAAATTTGTTAACCTAGGCACACATTTCCTGCAAACCGACTACTCTGTTGCTAGTAGTGCATAATACAAGAGAAGAAATCAAAACATTATTTAGATAAAAATAAAGAATGCCAATGAGGAATACTTTTTATATTTTAAGACTAAAATAGGCAAAACCTCGTTAAACTTTTGGTTAGTTGCGTATCACCTCCCTGACTTCTATTTTAGTCTCTTCACTACAGAAATAATAGGGACTATAGTGAAAATATTAAAAGTTTTATAAGGCTCAAATATAATTTATAAAATTTTGGGTCCTTATCTACAATTTGGGGGGCCACCCATAGCACCCCTGTCTTCGCCCCTGCTCTCTGAACGTTGAAGGTGTAAATCTATGATGACCTCAGTCTTTCATATTTTGATTATCATCATCATAGTCTCCTTGGTTGTGGTGGTGAGTCGAGTACGGAAGGTTTGATCTTAATTTGATGACATGATAGTAGATCTTCGGTGTTAGAGGGCTTGGTTTTTTGTATAGGCCGAGGCTGCAGTGTTGGAAACAACGTTTATGGTTATTATTCCCTTCACGTTATGCTTTTTATGAACTTTAAAGTCTCAGGACAAGTGAACTATTATTCTCATTATTCATAATGATAAGAAGATGAACCAAGTCACATTCTGAAAAGATCAACAAATTCAATGGTTGAATTGATAAATATAAATCTTAGTTTAAACTTTACATGTTTCCGATTTTTAAGGTGGCAAATCATGAGTTTTTTTTTTGTTATTATGACCCAACTATTGGACAATTTTTCAACAAATTTTGTGCCTGCCAGAATAACAAAGTTATGCCAATAACATTTTAACTTCATGACTTTCGACTTTTACTTTATTATTTAATTATGTGACCACACAAATTTTACTAAAACAATTTGGTTATTTCCAATAAATACTGATATGCCCACAATATTTTTGTGAATATATTCTAAAGCTTCAGAGAGATGACCATCCTAATATTGTGACATGTCTTCGTATAACTTGTATGAGTAGTTAATCACCACTTCCGTATTTAATTAGTACAAAAAAATAACTACTACCTTGGTTCTAATTATAAGACATATTTGACTTTTTTGGAGAGATTAAGAAAGCTAAATAAGTTACTTAATTATTTCATATATTGTGTATCCTTAGATTATATGTTAGTTTATTAATTAAACTAATTAGTTTGAAGAAAAAATGAAAATGAAAATACCCTAAAGTAATTTAATTAGATTCCTTAATCTTACCACTTCTGTACAAACGACAGAGAAAATAAAATGACACCGTGATGGCGGGGAGAGGAATATTGATTTCTCTCTCCCATTTAATATATTTACCATTTGATTAAGTTTTAATGGTTGAGGTTTAATGTTATATATAATAAAAAAATACGCTATGTAAAAATATTATTAAAAACATTAATTATAATAAAATTTTATCATGGTAAATAGGAGAAATCTCAGCTATTAAAATTTGATTTAGTGGAGATATAAAATAGATGGGAAATAAAGAATAACATTCTTCTCCTATGATAACGTGGCTGGCAAACTTCAACTCCCTTAAGTAATCTCTCTTTTATGTTTTAAAAATAATCATTTTGTAAAAGTATATACTCCCTCCGGTCCTAATTATAGGATAATATTTGAGAGTTGATTTTAGTCCTAATTATAGGACAACATTATAGTTTTTGTCAATTTCTTCTTAAAATACCCCTATTTTATTCTTTCAAGTGTGTTTGGTTTTTTATGATTATATGTATGTGGGTGTGTAGACTTTTCCAGTCATTGAAACTTTTAAATTGTTAGATTTTAATTTATTTATCGATCAACTATCTATAATTTGCCAATATATATATACACACACACATACATATTCACGCACACAGATTTATATATATGTGTCTGTGTATATATCTATGTATATATAGACACACACACACACACACACACACACACATATATATATATATGTGAGAGTGTGTGTATCTGTGTATATATCTGTGTGTATACATAAATGTATATTTGTGTGTGTTTGTCAATATATATGTGCGCAGATATATATGTGTGTACATATATAAACACACACACACACACACATACATTTATATGTGTGAGTTTATATGTGTATCTATATATATATTTGAGTGTGTATTCGTATGTATGTATGTATGTATGTATGTATGTATGTATGTATGTATGTATGTATGTATGTATGTATGTATGTATGTATGTATGTATGTATGTATGTATGTATGTATGTATGTATGTATGTATGACCATTATTTCAATTAAAAAGTGAATGGAAAGGAAAATTCTAGGTCGAAGAGATATGTGGTAGGGGTTGTTGATTCATTTTTACTTATGTCATTTTAAATTAATATAAGGATATTTTAGGAAAATTAACTAATTTAATTTCTTTCCTTAATCTCCTCAAAATTGGTTAAATATATCTTATAATTAGAACAAGAGGGAGTATCATTTTGAAAATGATTGGATTTGTTGGATGGAGGTATCCCCAGATACACAAACATATGTTAAAATAATAAATAATGTTTTGTGAATAATGAAAAAAATCTTAAAGTTATTGCTTAATAAATTATTTATATATTTGTCACCGGATACAAAATAATTTGACAACATGGAAAAAAAATAAATTAACCTATCTTTATATTTTAAAATTTGTTAACGTAGGCGTACATTTCCTGCAAACCGACTACTCTGTTGTTAATAGTGCATAATACCAGAGAAGAAATCAAAACATTGTTTAGATTAAAATAAAAAATGCCAATAAGGAATCTTTTTATACTTTTAAAAAGCTAAAATAATAAAACCTCCTTAAACTTTAAGCTAGTTGCGTTCTCTACTTTGAAGGTTTAGATCTATGACCTTAATTTTTCATATTTTGATTATCAACACCCTGCTATTAAAAGAGCTGTTAATAGCAGGGCGTGACGCTTCATATTTTTCATAACGGTAGCACTTGCGTTGTAATTGGACACAACCAAACTTTTTTTTTTCTTTTTATTTATTTATTATTAATAATATCGGATTATATTGATAAAAAAAAATGCCACTATTATTTTACTATGTAATATCAGTTATATAGATTACAAGATGCATTAATCTATATCTGCTATAAAAAACAGGTAACTATGGACGGAATTAGCGACATAATGAAATTCAATATCAAGTATAATGTAAGGAAGTGGTGGAAGAGGCTATGGCCTCTGACGAGGAGGTGAAAATAGTAGGAGCAGCTAAACATAATTTCATTCTTCGGCCAAGAAAACTATAGTCCATCAGGCTACCGTTTATGTACGAATAACCTGGCATCCATTTCTAATTTCTTACTCCCTCCGGTCCTAATTATAAGACAACATTTTGGAGTTGGTTTTGGTCATAATTATAGGACAATATTCTAATTTTTGTCAATTTTTTCCTCAAATACCTTTATTTTATTCTCTCAAGTATGTTTGGTTTTTGGTGACTATATATATATATGAGTGCGTAGACTCTTCTCGTCAGTAAAACTTTTAGATATATGTGTGTGTATCTATATATGTAGGTGTATATGTGTGTGTCTACACACAAATACACACACGCACACACATCTGTGTGTACATATATGTATGTATTTGTGTATATATGTGTGTGTGTGCGCACACACATACATATATGTATATATAGCAAGATCATTATTTCAATTAGATAACGTGTGAAAAAAACATTCTAGGTCTATTGATAATTGAATATTTCATACACTTCTTTTTATCTCTTGATTAATAATTTAGGACTCTTTAGTTAATAAATAATAGCTTTTATACTTAATTGGGCTTTGGGCCATTGATTATATTTTAGCCATTTTTATTAATAAAATTCCAGTTTTACATTGCTTCACTATTCCTACCATAACTCTTGAACCAGACATCGGATTTGCCTCATTTTTGTTTCATATTTCAGATGATTCGAGAGCTACAATTGTTATGAAGACATGAAGGGCAAATTCGGACAAGAGGGCGGTCAATTTTGGAGCCGAAGTCAGATTTTTATTTGGGCTCGAATTTTGTAATTAAAACCCATTTTTTATTATTTTCCGTTTTGGGCCTGAATTGTGGATTAGAGCCCCATTTCGTTTTTCCATTTTAGGTTAAGTGAGGCAGCAGCCAAAAACTCATGTCATTCACATTTTTAGATTTTGGTGTATCAAAATAGGAGTTTTTAAATTCTCTCAAATGTTCTTCATGTTCTTCGTGTTCTTATCTCGTTCTTCGTTTTTCCTGGCCATGTTCGGCTAAACTTCGTGATTAACCCAACGTTGATGATTCCATGATTCGTCCAGAGAGCTTGTGCTTAATCGGTAACTTTACTCGTTTATGTTTTCATCTTATCGGATTCGATTTCTGGAAATAGTTCGAATATTAGATTTAATATTCGGTTTGGTTCATCCCAAGGACTGAGTTCGAATTAGTTTATAGTGTTGCTGTGCGATCGCACAGTGAGATGCCATTGTTCGAACAGATTCTAGGCGATCGTCTAGTCGAGGGATTTTCTGGACGAACGCAGAGATTTCGGTTCGTCCAGAACCAAACTCGACTTTGTTCATTTTTCGTTCAATGATGGAAGATTCGTGAATCTAGATGCTGGGTTGATCATTGATAATCTGTTTCTGCATATTTAATTATGTTTCTGCATATTTTTGTTTTTAATCTCTTTTGAATCAAAAACCCCCATTTTTATTGTTTCTGTTTTATTGCTGTTCGAATCAAACCGATTGTGAATTCGTTGGGAAACGACCCATGTTACATTATACTGTAAATCCTTTTCTAATCTGGTTATTTTGGGAGATCATGGCAAAATCTCTGTCAAAATATGGCACCGCTTCCAGGGAATTTGCATCGGTTTGATTAGACAGTATTGTAAATAGTATCGTTTCGGTGGTTCGGGTGGCTAGACAGAAATTTTTCTGACCCAGATCACTCAAACCAGGTCTTATTCACAAGGAATTGGGCATTCTAAACAAGAGTTACTCTCCTTAGGAATGAGGTCTGACCTATTTTCCCCAAATTCCAACGTTTAGACCACTTTTTCGCTGTTTTAAGTTTCGATTTTGTGATTTCTACTAGGGCATTTTTTTCAGAGTATCTTCGAATGGTTTGAAATTTTGCAAGGTGATAGGAAATGGCCTAACTCACAGGACACATGCAAATCTTTGATTTGCCATGAGGTCTTCAGATTTTAGCCAAATTCCATCGTTTAGACCACATTTTCAATTTTTGAAGTTTTTTTATTCCATTTTTGGGTTCCCCAATGGTCTAGGAATTGCCCTGTCCAAGTCCCATAAATTTTAAAAATTGTTTGATAGTGTTTTGGACTTGTTTTGGTCAAATTCCAATATAGATTTTTACTTTTTGTGTTTTTGTTTGCGTGTCATCTTAGTGTTTCATACTTTTTACCACTTTTAGTGGCATTTTCGTAATTCTGATTTTCTGCAATCTAGGAGACTTGTTACCATTTGATCATGAAATAGAAAGAACAATTCTTACTGCTAGAAGAGTTGTTAGGCTAAGTCATAGAATTAATATTGAACTGGACACTGAACTTGAGTCTGATTGTGAACATTCTGATTGTGTCCATTCTGTTGACCTTGACTCTGATAGTACTTTTGATAGTCTTGTTGTTTTCACTGATTCTAGTAGCAATTTTGCTAACCCAGAAATTATGGCAGAAGAACAAGGAAATCGTCCTACTTTGAAAGAATTAGCTACCCACGATGTGGGCAATCAAAATTTGTGTATTCAATATCCCGAACTTGCTTTGCTAACTTTGAATTAAAATCTGGTCTTATCCATTTGTTGCCCAAGTTTCATGGTCTTGCGGTGAATATCCTCACGGGCATCTAAAGGAGTTCCATGTGGTATGCGGCACGATGAAACCTCAAGCAATTGATGAGGACCACATTAAGTTGAGAGCTTTCCCTTTTTCCCTAGATGGTGTGGCTAAGAATTGGCTATACAATTTGCAACCAACATCTGTTGGGAGTTGGGATGATATGCAGAAGTTATTCCTAATGAGGTTCTTTCCTTCCTCAAAAGCCATTGCTATTTAGAAGGAGATCACTAGTGTTAAACAAATCAATGGGGAGACCATGTATAAGTATTGGGAGAGGTTCAAGCGATTGTGTGCTAGGTCCCACACCACCCCGATTTCGGACCAACTCCTAATTACATATTTCTATTCCGGTTTGTTAGCGATGGATAAAAGTTTCGTGGATGCATCCGGTGGTGGGGCCTTAGATAGCAAGACACCGAAGAGGCCCGAAAGTTGATATCTACTATGGCTGCTAATTCTCGGCAATTTGGCACCGGGGCGATAGTACTCCTTTGTTTACGATTCAAACACCTCCGGTCGATCGATTCTCGAGAGATTAGAGAATATACTTGATGATCGGCTTCCCTTGTGAGGCGGTTAAGCGATGACACGAGGCGACAATCTTCCCTCCTCGGATTGGGTACTCATGTGGGTTACTGTCGACCCTTGTCATTCTACGGATTCTTGCCCTACTTTGCATGATCCTGCTTATCAAGACCGATCGGTAGGCAGCGGTGGGTGTTTTTTCGGGAAAGCGAAATACCCGACGAATAATGCCTTCTCCAATACCTACAATCCGGTTGGAGAAATAACCCCAATTTCCGCGGAACCGAGAATCGAAACCGGGGTAACCAATATCAGCAAAATTAGGGAAATTACCAACGAGAGACAGTACAGACCACAGAATTTCCAACAACATTCTGCACCTCCTTTGCCTTTGCCAGCACCACCTCCTCGACCAGCCATATGTGCACCTCCACAGGCGGCAGAACAGCAGGCTAGTACCAGTAGTAGTGGTTCTTCACTAGAGGATATGATGAAGCAATTTGCCACAGATACTAGGCAGTTCCAATAGCACACTGAGACTTCCATTCAGAGTTTGCAAACTCAGATTGGCCAGTTGGCAATGTCATTGAACCAGCTTCAACCTCAGGGATCCAACACTCTTCCTTCACAAACAATTCCTAATCCTAAGGGGAATGTAAGTGCTATCTCCCTTCGGTCTGGCAAGCAATTGGAGGAACCTAAACCAGCTACAAATGTGACTTCCACATCAGAAAAAGAGTCAGAAAATGTGAAGATTGACTCTAAAAATAAAAAGCCAGTGCAGCAAGATGAAGAGGAAGACTTCCCCACTCCTCTTCCTTTCCCTTAGAGAGCAGTTAAATTCAAGAAGTTGGTAGAAAAAGCACAAGAAAAGGATATACTTGAGACATTCAGAAGAGTGGAAATCAACATTCCTCTCTTAGATGCGGTCAAACAAATCCCAAAATATGCCAAGTTTCTGAAGGAGTTGTGTACCAAAAAGAGGCAACTAAAGGGGAATGAACGAGTGAGTTTGAACCAGAATGTATCAGCCCTCATCCAGCC
Source organism: Acacia melanoxylon (assembly GCA_019022615.1). NCBI lineage: Eukaryota > Viridiplantae > Streptophyta > Magnoliopsida > Fabales > Fabaceae > Acacia > Acacia melanoxylon. The sequence goes on along the minus strand of JAFJYJ010000020.1, from coordinate 6,973,858 downwards.
TACCATGCCTCACAAGTGCAAGGATCCAGGGACGTTTTCTATCCCTTGCATTATTGGTAACTATAGATTGGATGATTGCATGCTAGATTTAGGTGCTTCTATTAATGTCATGCTGCGTGTTTATAGATCTCTTGGTCTTGGTCCTTGCGCCCCTCGGTGTTATTTTTCGGTTAGATAATAGGAGTAATGCTCATCCTTCTGGTTTAGTTGAAGATGTGTTAGTCAAAGTTAATGAATTGATATTTCCTGCTGATTTTTACATCTTAGATATGGAGGATGAGTCTTCTAGTAGTAGGTCACCAATCATTCTAGGGAGGCCTTTCATGAAAACAAATGACTAGGACTAAGATAGATGTACATTAGTACTCTTTCCATGGAGTTTGGTGATATATCCGTTAATTTCAATATCTTTGATGCCATGAAACATCCTAAGGAAGAACATTACATTTTTACGTATTGATGTGATTGATGATCTTGTGGATGATGTTCTTGCTTGATTGGTGTCTTGATTATCCCGATTTTTCATCTCGAGAGTGATTACGCCATTTGTGCATGTCTTGATAATAAATGGTACTGTTTGCACTAATTTGGTTAATCTTTGCATTATTTGGTGGTTCTGACTTGCTTGGTGATTCTACATTATTTGTGGATTCTGATATTGATTCTGAGTTTGAGCCTTATCCTGATCCTATTGTGCACCCTGATTCTGATTTTCATGATCTTAACTCTGATTTTGATGAGCTGAATTCTGATGTTAACATTGAGCCGTATAGACACGGTTCTTACCGCTTCTTTGAATGTGGTTTCGAGGCATTTCCGGTGTGATGACATCGAGTTGTTGCAACAACCACCCAAGCTTCTCCCATCTACCGAGCAACCACCCAAACTTGAGTTGAAATCCCTTCCGAGATCACTTGAAATATGCATTTACGGAGGTGGATGAACAGGTTACCGATCATTGTGGCAAATAATCTTCCTCCGAACAGGAAGAGAAGGCTTGTTAAGCTTATTGAGGGCGAACAAGAAAGCCATTGGGTGGACATTAGGCGATATCGTTGGCATCGGCCCTCTATGTGTATGCATCGAATTCTTTTGGAAGAGGACTCTAAGCGGTGAGGCAACCTCGAGACGCCTTAATCCCCTTATCCTTGATGTGGTGAAGAAGGAGGTCACTAAGCTTCTACAAGGCTGGTATCATCTATCCGATTTCGATAGCCGGTGGGTTAGCTCGGTCCGGTGGTTCCTAAGAAATCCGGAGTCACTGTGGTAGCCAATCAGAAGAATGAACTCATTCCTACTCGAGTTCAGAATAGTTGGAGAGTTTGCATTGACTATAGGAGACTCAACCAAGCCACTCGCAAGGATAATTACCCTTTACCTTTCATTGATATGATGTTAGAGCGATTGGCTGGTAAGTCTCATTACTGCTTCTTGGATGGCTACTCCGGATATTTCCAGATCCATATTGCTCTTGAGGATCAGGAGAAGACAACCTTCACATGCCCCTTTGGAACATATGCCTACCGAAGGATGCCTTTTGGCCTCTGCAACGCACCTGGTACCTTTCAGCGTTGTATGGTAAGTATTTTCTCTAAGTTTCTAGAGGACTGCATGGAGGTTTTTATGGATGATTTCATTGTATATGGGTTTGATCTTGATGCATGCTTAGCTAATTTGTCTAGAGTTTTGCATAGGTGCATTCAGTCTAATCTTGTGCTCAATTATGAGAAGTGTCACTTTATGGTTGAGTCAGGTATAGTCTTAGGACACATAGTGTCTAAGAAAGGGATTGAGGTAGACTCTGCTAAGATAGATGTGATTACTGCTTTGCCTTACCCCGTATCTGTGCGGGAAGTTCACTATTTTCTTGGTCATGCATGTTTCTATCGGCGTTTCATTAGGGATTTCAGCAAGACTGCCCAACCCCTGTCCAACCTTCTGCATAAGGACACTGACTTTGTATTTGATGATGCTTGCAAGGCGGCCTTCGATCATTTGAAGCGTTGCCTGACTACAACCCCAGTGATCCAGCCCCCTGATTGGTGCATCCCATTCGAGTTGATGTGTGATGCTTCCAACTATGCGGTTGGTGCTATCTTGGCATAGCGGGTCGATAGAGCATCTCATGTGATTGCATATGCCTCCAAGACTTTGGATCCCGCCTTGATCTAATTACACCACTGCGAAAAGGAGTTGTTGGCTATTGTCTTTGCTTTTAATAAGTTTAGGTCATATCTGCTAGCTAGTAGAGTAATTGTTTTCTCTGACCATGCTGCTTTAAAGTTTCTTTTGAAAAAGGCAGATGCTAAGCCACGACTCATCCGGTGGATGTTATTGCTCCAAAAGTTTGATGTTGAGATTCGAGACAGAAGTGGAGCACAAAACTGGGTAGGCCCGACCACTCTAGTCGCATCACCCATTCTCCTCTCACCCCTCTTCTATTCGGGATGATTTCCACGATGAAGCGGCTTCTACGGTACAAGGTAAGCTTCCATGGTATCTTGATTTGGTTAACTACTTGGTAGCTGGTGTTTTTCCTATAGACTCTACTAGGGCCCAAACCTTTAAATTAAAGAGTGAGTCTAAATATTATGTTTGGGATGACCATATCTCGTGGAAATTTTGTAGTGACCAAGTAGTTAGGAGATGTGTGCACGATCGGGAGTTTCACTCTATATTGCATTTTGCTCATGCTTCGACCTGTGGTGGTCACTTTGGACCCCAAAGAACTGCTAGGAAAATGTTAGACAGTGGATTATTTTGGCCTTCCTTGTTTCATGATTCCCATCTGTTTTGTAAGTCATGTGATAACTGTCAGAGAGCAGGGAGTATTTCCCGTAGGCATGAGATGCCTCAGAACCCTATATTGTTTTGTGAGATCTTTGATGTTTGGGGTATTCATTTTATGGGTCTATTTCCTGCTTTATATGGTTATACTTACATACTGCTAGCTGTTGATTATGTCTCGAAATGGGTTGAGGCAAAAGCCACTCGGACTAATGATTCTTCTGTGGTGGTGGATTTTGTTAGGTCTAACATTTTCTGTAGGTTTGGCATTCCTAGAGCTATTATCAGTGACCAGGGCTCCCATTTTTGCAACCGAAGCATGGGTGCCTTGTTACGTAAGTATGAAGTGCTTCACAAGGTCTCCACAGCATACCATCCTCAGACCAACGGTCAAGTTGAAGTCTCGAATAGAGAGATTAAGCAAATCCTTCAGAAGACTGTTAACTCTACCCGGAAAGATTGGAGTAAGCGATTAGAGGATGCTTTGTGGGCATATTGCACCGCCTACAAGACTCCGATGGGATGTCTCCTTATCGGCTTGTCTTTGGTAAGGCATGTCATCTTCCAGTTGAGTTAGAGCATCAAGCCTATTGGGCCATTAAGCAGTGTAACATGGATTTGGCTAAGTCTGGGATGGAGCGAAAGCTGCAGTTGCAAGAGTTGGATGAGCTTAGATTGGATTCCTATGAGAGTTCGAGGTTATACAAGGAAAAGACTAAGGCATTCCATGATAAACACATTCTGAGGAAAGAATTTTCTGTGGGCTAGAAAGTTCTTCTGTTTAACTCTCGTCCAAGGTTTATGCCTGGTAAGCTTCGATCTAAATGGGATGGCCCTTTTGAGATCACTAACATTTTTCCATTTGGTGCTGTTGAGCTATGTGATCCACCCACAGGAAGAACCTTTAAGGTAAATGGGCATCGCCTCAAGCAATTTCATGAGGGATCCCAACAACAGCCTGAGGAAGCAGAGATTCTCCTCATTGATGCCACTTATCCTCCTTAAACCCTTGGGGAGTATTCTTCTTTCTTCTCCCTCTATCTATTTTATTTTATTTGTTTTCCTTTTTCTACTTTTCTTTTTGAAAATAAATACGAGTCTCTCTTTTCTATGATTGCTACATATTATGAACTGGGACATTTTGGTTTTAATGGATCCTTACATTTTGGTATGCAATTCTTGACTCTTCGATTCCATGTCTTGGTAGTTGATTTGGTGATGTTGATTGCCTAAGTTGGTATTGACCACTGAGGTTTTGGGCCTGCATGAATGGAATTCCTCTTTTGTCATTCTTTCTTTCATGTGTGCATCTCAAGCTCATGATTTGTGTTCTCTAGAACTTGCTCCTTTTCTTTTTGAAACTACATTTTTCACTTTTGTGCATAAGTATGATGGAAGCTTGTTTTCTTTCTTTTATTCTCCCCACTTTGGCCAAATAGCCTTTCCCTTGCATTATGATTCCTTTGCTAGCCCCTTTGTGCTTTTTTGACTCATTCTTTTCTAAGCCACATTACAAGCCTAAGCGTAAAACTATTTTATTCCGCACTTTGGAAATTTATTGAGCATTGGTTTCACCTTGGTTTTGTGTTTAAGTGTGGGGGTTGCTCAGGAGTGCAACAGTTTAAGTGTGTGGGGGGGAGATATTTGATTTTGTCATTGTGATTATGTAACTAGGTTCTCAAAAAAAAGGAAGAAAAAGGAAAGAAAAAAAGAAGAAAAAAAGAAGAAAAAAGGAAATACATAGAAAGAAAGGAGATATATGAGTAAAATAAAAGTTTTCATACATAGAAAATGATTGTGTTAATCAGTGCTCTTTTTAATTTCTTTGGTGCTTAGCCTCTCATTCCATATTATATTACCTACTTTCACCCTAACCCCATTACAACCTTTAATAATAAGCTCTCTTGATTTGTGCATGCATGTGTTATGAGTAGTGGAGACGTAGAAATTGAGCAAGCTTATGGTAGAACAATTTTCTTGAGTAGAATTTGAGCGATACACTTATTTACCTTAAACATTGAGAGATTGATTGATTGAACGCATCATTTGAGAGACTATCTCTTGTGATTAGCATCATTGATTGAGATTACCATGAATTGTAATTTGAGATGAAGGGATTTTGGTCTTGATTGATTGGTCTTTTGGAGCCTTGTGTCCCTTGTTCAATTTTTGCATTGTTAGCAACTGTTAGAAAAGAAGAGTTTCTCCTTTAGGTCTTTTTCTTTGAATTTTGCTTAGGAGTGCAAAAGATAAGTGTGGGGAATTTGATAATTGAATATTTCATACACTTCTTTTTATCTCTTGATTAATAATTTAGGACTCTTTAGTTAATAAATAATGGCTTTTATACTTATTTGGACTTTGGGCATTTGATTATATTTTAGCCATTTTTATTAATAAAATTCCAGTTTTACATTGCTTCACTATTCCTACCATAACTCTTGAACCAGACATCGGATTTGCCTCATTTTTGTTTCATATTTCAGATGATTCAGAGAGCTACAATTGTTATGAAGACATGAAGGGCAAATTCGGACAAGAGGGCGGTCGATTTTGGAGCCGAAGTCAGATTTTTATTTGGGCTCGAATTTTGTAATTAAAGCCCATTTTTTATTATTTTCCGTTTTGTGCCTGAATTGTGGATTAGAGCCCCATTTCGTTTTTCCATTTTAGGTTAAGTGAGGCAGCAGCCAAAAACTCATGTCATTCACGTTTTTAGATTTTGGTGTATCAAAATAGGAGTTTTTAAATTCTCTCAAATGTTCTTCATGTTCTTCGTGTTCTTCATCTTTCTTCGTTTTCCCGGCCATGTTTGGCTAAACTTCGTGATTAACCCAACGTTGAGGATTCCATGATTCGTCCGAGAGAGCTTGTGCTTAATCGGTAACTTTACTCGTTTATTTTTCATTTTATCGGATTCGATTTAAAATAGTTCGAATATTAGATTTAATATTCGATTTGGTTCATCCCAAGGACTGAGTTCGAATTAGTTTATAGTGTTGTTGTGCGATCGCACAGTGAGACGCCATTGTTCGAACAGATTCTAGGCGATCGTTTAGTCGAGGGATTTTAAGACGAACGCGAGATTTCGGTTCGTCGAAACCAAACGCGACTTTGTTCATTTTTCGTTCAATGATGGAAGTTTCGTGAATCTAGATCTTTGGGTTGATCATTGATAATGCTGTTTACGCATATTTCATTACATTTTTCGCATATTTTTGTTTTTAATCTCTTTTGAATAAAAAACCCCCATTTTTATTGTTTACGTTTTATTCTTTGTTTGAATCGAATCGATGGTGAATTCGTTGGGAAACGACCCGGGTTACATTATACGCAAATCCTTTTCTAATCTGGTTATTTTGGGAGATCACGGCAAAATCTCTGTCAATATGGCGGAGTTGTTGATTCATTTTTACTTATGTTATTTTAAATTTATATAAGGTCATTTTAGGAAAATTAGTGAAATTAACTAATTTAACTTCTTTTCTTAATCTCCCCAAAATCGGTTAAATATGAGTATTATTTATGAATTAGGAGCTCCAACACTTGAAGAAATCTTTCAATTCAAAAACATGTAATTAAACTTAGGCTTTGTTTGGTTTGGGGGGAAGGGAGGGGAGGGGAGGGGAGGGAAAATGGAGGGAAAAAATTTAAAGGAGAGGAAAATTCTTGTGGGCCCCACTACAAATAACTTTTCTCTCCCTCCATTTTCTCTCCCCTCCCCTTCCCTCCCCTCCCCCCAAACCATGCATAGCCTTAGTAAACAATTGAATTGAATGAGTTCAAATACTTTGTGAGTAGATATGGAAATATGTTAGGCTCCTAACAGGGATCTACGGCCTAACCTACATAAAACCTAGCCCATTTAATAAATAGGTTAGGCTCGGGCTAATGCCTATTTAAATAAACGGGCCAAGCCTATTTTCACAAGGCCTAGTCTACAAGCCTATATGCGACCTATTTAACTTTATAATTTATGCCATCATATAAATATATATAATATTATCTTAATAATTGTATAAATTATTCATAAATTTATCAACTTAACTTTAATCCTAAGTTTCACATTTCATCGTCGTTCACATACGCTCAAACCTTGCATTCACATCAATCATTTATCTCTACCTCTCTTCTCTTTGATTGATTAATGTACTCACTCCCTTTTCCTTGATTTGTGTCATTGACTAAATCATAATAATTGTTATGAGTTTATTTTAGTGCCAAATGAAATATTATAATCTTAGTAGGAAGTGTCCCGATTTACGTGGGAAAAGTAAAAGGTAAAATCCAATTTTACCAACGGTTTATTATGTTTGGTTGATTTCAAAAAATATCTCATTAGTCAACAGACAATCATTTTTTCTTATTCATACTTATTCAGATAATTATTGCCACCAGGCATTCTTTTCTTTTCCTTACCAACCCCTTATATTACGATAAGAACGCATGTCAGGCTTTTAAGACATAATGTAGAATTGTAAATAGGCTTGAATGATTATATATAAATTTGGAGGCATAAGGTTTAAAGACTATTTAAAGGCTTACATTTTAAGTAGCCTTTAAACGAGGCTTTGTCGCCTTTTGAAGGCCTAGACTTAGGCTTTTAAAAAAGCCTACATACAGTTTCAAGCCCAGGCCCAGGCTTTAAATCTTTACTAAGGCTTATGCCTATTTAGATAAGGCCTAGTTTAGTCTAACATATTTTCACCTCCAATTGTGAGGCGGCTTGTTGAATTAGAAGTCTTCACTCTTCAAGAAGGATCTTAATAATCTCTTCTCGTTTGATTGGTTGAACATATCCATTTATTCAACTTTTTGATTATATATATACTCCTTCCGATCCTTAATATAAGAAACATTCACCTAATTTGATTAGATTAAGAAAGTTAATTTAGTTAGTTAATATAACATATATTTTGTAAAATACCAGTCATTTTTTTAATTCTCTCTCTTCTTGATTATTGTCGAGGCAACATCAATAGGGATAAATTAGAAAAAAAATGACAAATGTGAAAATTATGCCTCATATTTAGAACTAAGATTAACTCTTCAAATATATTATATATTAAGGACGGGAGGGAGTAATATCTATTATAAAAGAGTCTAAAGTCCAGAAATTATGCAGCAAAAACAAAAAGAGTTGAAATGGTTACTATCCATTCTCCAGGTAAAAAAAAAGGTTATTGTCCATTCTAGTGTCTTGCAAATGAGTCCAAACTATAATTTGAGATAGCCTTATCTTCCACGTTCTCTGCTAGCTATCCTCCGTACATGAACTGATTCTTCATTTTCGGTACTTCTGGCAGATTGTCTATTGTCTGCATTTAGAAAAGCTGCTGAATCCATTCCATGATCATATGTTATCAACTATTCTTGGAGACATATACATATATTCCACTGGAAATATTATTGGCAGACTCAGAAATGAAAATTGCAGAAGGGATATAGAGGGAACAAGATAAAGAGAAGAAAGCTGACAGTGTGAAAAATATTCAGACAAAATTCCACACCCTTCTCTAACCCTAATGGCCATCTTTATTATACCCACATTTCTCATAAGCCCAATTGAAGCCTCCGGCCCATATTTAATAAGTTGCCTCGTACTCCAAGTCCATATGGGATAAAGCCCATTCATAACTCTTGCCTACGAAAGATATACGTGAGAAAGTCAACAAGATTTGTTAAACGATTCGCCAAAAATATAATAAATGTCCCAAAAAATTTGACATTCAAAAAGAAAGTAAAGGCCAAGTTTGGTAGGATGTAGACGTATTTCAGGGGAATTGGACAAGAAGTGGGAAAAGGATGGAAGTGTGAAGAGTACTTTTTCGTTTTTGAAAAAAATCGTGATTCTCTTTAGATATGTTGAAAGTTTGGTATGAAGCATTCATCTTTTCTCTACACACACACATTTCATTCACTATTACATAAAATATCATACTTGTAGCTTAGTTTTGGTGACGGCTAAATATCATCACGTATGCAAGCGTTATTTAGACTTTGAGTTTATACCTGACGATTTTTAACCGCCAGATAAGGAGTAGCTTATTTTACGGTTGAACAATACAATGTAGTAAAAGGTTACTACATTGTCTTGACCGTTTGTTTTTGCCATAACTGTCAGGTAATTTCTTTACTAGTCATATGAATTTGTGCGTATGCTCGGCATGTAGTATGTTAAAGTGATGGCCAAATGGTCTCTTGCAAAAGGGTTTGAAGGGTGTGATGATGGAATCTGACAATTGCATTATGATTACCAAAAACATACATGAGCAATCAAGCATTACAAATTGTACACAGTGATACTAATGGGTGTCAGAACTATCAATACTATTCAAAATATATGTTTGAAAAAGTTGGTTCAAGTCGTGTTTTAAGACTATTTTTAAAGAGCTATTCCATTATACATGGTAAGCAATGTGACCTATACAAGAGTGGTTAAAAGAGTATATTGTTAATTGGTAAATAAAAGTTGATGAAATATTGTAAATAGCTATACAAAGCTTATGAATGTGCTTGATAATCTCTAGAAATTAATACATTTCAACACATTTTCCCATACTTTTATAAGTTTTTGGAATCAATTTGTGCATAAAATATACATACATAAATGAAAATGTGATTTGGTGAAACAATGTTCAAACTTTAGAAAAGATTGAGCTAAATGTGAATAGTTTTTACTATTTAAAGAATTTTAAGGAACTCATAAAATCCTCCTTTTTGTAGGAGGATGATGACCAGATGTGAAAGCTTGAGAATATCATGGAAAGCTTAGGAAAGAAGGAAAATAATGCAAGAATCAGATGAAAAAGGAAAAAGATGATGCATTCACTTGTTGTGGGTTTGTCAAAGCAAAAGAACGGCAAAAATGAATGATTGTTCTGTGCAATTCAGTGCCATTTCACCACCTATTTGCCACAGCGAAACCACAATGAAAATCAATGATTGTTCTGCCCAAATCAGTGCAACTTTCGCTACTAGTTCACCATGGCAAAACGATGGCAAACTGCTCGAAAATGAAGCTTCATGTTTTGATTATCAGATGCAAAAACCTGGTTAAAAACTTGATAGGGAGAGCCGAAACGGAGGATTTTGACTTGGAGAGGCGAAATTTAGCTAAGAAGAGCTTGGGAAAGGAGAGGCTTTAAGATTTGGAGCCTTGTGTTGGAGTTTCAAAGAGATTTGAGCAAAAAATTCTTGGGTTTTTCTTGTTCTTCTCCCTTTTTCTCTTATTTTACTGATATGCACTACAAAAAAATAAGACGTCTTGTAGCGGTCAAAACCACGTTTTGGTAGCGGTTTTGACCGCTACTAATGACATAAGTAGTGGTCCAAGAAACCGCTACAAAATAAACCGTGACAAACTATTTTGTAGTGGTTAAAATAAACCGTTACTCAAACATACTCATTGCTACTACCTTTGTAGATCAAAGATTAACCGCTACTCCATGACATCGGGACTCCATATTGGAAGTAATTGTTGTAGTGGTGAACAAGCTGCTACAAGGCAAAATTTGAATTTTTGTAGCGGTCAACTAACCGCTACTAATTACGTCCAAGAAATTCAAAAATTTGGCGGGAAATGATTGAGGGTGGGAAAATATTTTTAAACAATGGCGGCAAATAATTAGTAATGGTTCCTTAACCGCTACAAAAAAGTTGGAACGAAATTTTAGAAATGTCGCCAAAAAGTTTGAATTTATATTGTTGTGGTTTCATAAAGCTGCTACAAATGTTTGCCGCCAGATTTCACAAATTTTAAAAATAGCGCCAATTTTTTTTTTTAACAAATTATGTAGCGGTTATCTAACCGCTACAAATAACATTAGCTTTTTTTTTTTAAAAAAATCAGTAATTATAGTGCTTTTTTATCTATTACTTTGTCATTTTAGTTACTTATATGATAATTTTTGTATATTTAAGAACTAATACGCTTATATGATACTTAATTATCAATATTATAAAAGTATAATAATAATAATTATTATTATGTTATTCCCTAAATGATATTTGTTTATGAAATGAATGTTGATCGTCATGGAGGAATATTGAGGGAATGTTGTTGTGGAAAATAAAAATAATTAATATCAAAGAATAATAAAAAAAATGTAAAATCAAAGATTATTAAGAAATTAAAAATCAAACATATGAAAAACATATTTACCACATTTGATACTTCTCCGAAAAACATTGATTAGAAAAATAAAATGAGAGAGAAGTTGGGAAAGAAAAATTGAAGAAGTGTATGAAATGAGGTGTGGCGGCGGCATTTATAATGATTTTCACATCAGTTTTGTAGCGGTTGACGTATCGATGTTTGTAGCGGTTGATGTGGCAGAATTTGTAGCAGTTTTATAACCGCTACAAGAGAAATTATTGATTTTTTTTTGGACAAAATATAGATGGATTATTGTAAGATAAGCATTTGTTTTAATCATTCTTCGTCTCCATCACTACAAAATAGATGAGGAGAAATTGATAGTTGTGAGTTTTAGAGTAAAAAGATGGGGAACAAAAATTAAACTTCAATTAATTGATAATAAAATGTAACTTAAAAAAACTCACCAAATGATAGGTAAACTCTCATCGCCTTCTGGGAAGAAGTCTTCGATATTGGCGAGCTGGAACGACTCACTCTCATAGGCAATGTTATCACCAATGCCCATGTCGTAAAGGTCCTAAGTCTTTAAGTGAACCGCCATATTCCAATCTCTGTACTTCTCGTCCTCGACATAATAAACCTATTATGCCTATGAGGCAAGAATATATGACTTATCATTTTCAGAATGACCGGTGTGAATTGGCCTAGAGAAATTGACTGATGTGATGCCTAGTTGCCAGTTGTGAGTCCTTGGGTAGTTTCCGTATTTGCCCACCAACATTTGAAAAGCATCACGCGGAAATGGCCTTGGTAATTTATTTCGACGATATCAAGAAGTTTTCCATAATACGGGACGACTCAGAACTGCATGTTGTCGTCATTGCTGATCGCATAACTCCTTGTCCCAATGGTGCCACAAACACCTGCATTTTGGGTTAGCAATCCTTGATCTCGTTAAACCATGCAAAACATGAAACCATTGACATTATATACCGTAAACTTGGTTGCATGGTCAAGAGGGCTGAGTGCGAGAGCTCTAAAATTTTTGTAGCGGTTTTACTAGAAACCGCTACATTGACTGCTACAAAATTTCTCGTTGTCAATGATTTTTTTTAGCGGTCAAGTCCCCCTACAAATATGGGATTTTTTTCATTCTTTAGCGGTTAATACCAGTGACCGCTACAAATGTGGGACTGTTTGCACTTTGTAGTGGTTTAAAGCTATAACCGCTACAAATGTCATTGTGAATTTGAAGAACAATAGCAAGAAACCACACATTGGTTTGAAACCAGTCGCCACTCTTGATAAGATACAAATGTGGTGCAAGGTATCACGATACCAAACACAATCCATCTACAACTTTTCAAGAGGGCAGCTGTTTTTAAACTAAAATTTGGTTTCTTGCTGCTAATTCTTCACAGAAGAAACTTTCCATGGATTAGGGCTATTTATAGGCTTCATATATGTAGCGGTTATTCTTGATAACAGCTACAAGTCTACCTGCTTTGAGTTCTGTAGCAGTTACTAGTATGAACCGCTACAAATACGCAAGACTCTTTGTATTCTAATAGGACTTCAGTAGCAGTTATTGTAACGGTTAGCTAAAACTGCTACAAGTTTTTGTGATTAATGAAGATAGTGAAGCATGCAGCGAAATATTGGTTTGCAAGGTAGATGCCAATCTCCGATGAGAAATTGACTGACTTTTTTTCATCTGAGAAAGGCAGCTACGTTGCAACCAATATTTCGCTGCATGCGGCAGAATCTTCATAAAATGATTTGGGCCCTAGAGGTTTATATAGCTTTAAAGTATGTAGAGGTTTTAAAAATACCCGCTACAAATATAGACATTTTGTCGCGGTTTTTGCCGCTAACCGCGACAAAACAACCTTCTGTAGCAGTATTTGATTTCAAACCGCAACAAATGTTGTGGCTCTTTGATTCCTATAGCGGTTATTGTCTTGAAACCATGACAAATACAACCGCCTCAACCTTCGTGCCATTACGTGCCAAGCTGACACTAATTTTGTAGCGGTTTATTTCTTGTAACCGCTAAGAAATTCGTTACCAACATGCACACGTTTTGGCGCGAGTGTTGCCGTTGCAAATTTGTAGCGGGTTTGGAATAAACCGTGACAAAATATCATATTTGTAGAGGTTTTTATTGACTGCTAGTAATTTACAATTTTTTTGTAGTGATGGTTGATGTTTTCGTGCTGAGATTTTGGCATGTACAGACCATGAGTGGCTAAAAACTCTCGTTTAGGATTACTTTTTTCCATTGTATGAATTCAAATTACTAGATTATCTTGGTTTTGTCGGTTGATGAGTATATAAGTTGATTTTTCTTTGTGCTTAATACTATTTTGTACTTGATCATCACATGATTAGAGTAGTTTAATTGGAAGATGCTTGAGAGAGCCATTTTGATTGTAGAAATTAAGAAACATCATGTTAGGAATTAAATGGATGGTTTGTTGTTAGAATAGAGATATATCTAACAACCTAGCATAGTATATTGAAGGATTGCTTTAGAAATATGGTTTTCATTAATTATAAACAGAACATTAAATAATTTTAATGAAAATGAAAAATCAGTCCTAACTTGAGAGAGCTTAGTTGATGATTTTAGAACCTTTGACTAGCATATAGACTTGTTTAACCAATATAAGTGGATAATTGCATATTTTTATAAATACAATGGGGAAGAAGTAATCAAAAGCCTGTAACCTCTTGAAGTAGAATCAATTTTCCATTACTCAACTTTATTGTTTTCATCAAAATTCCTTATTTAACTTACTTGGTTTTAAATGATTTCATTCAACCTAGTTAAGAACATATGATTATACTAATTGGCCCACTTTCGCATAGCCCTTGTATAACGACACTCTTTTTATTAGTAGTATTACTTACGACCCATGCATTGGCGGTAAGCTAAATGGCGAACAGTGCTACAATCAAAATTAAGGAGTTAATTTATGTAATTTTTTGTATTATATTGATTGAAAATTATTAGTGGCTCAATGTTTATCTATGTTTTTGACATGCAGGTGGTGCTAGTATCAAATCCCCTTCAACACTTTGGCAAAAAATCCCTCCTGCTGGCATATATGTCGTTAGAGCTCCTCTGCGGGTGAGGGGTTGGAGACTTTTTTTTTTTTTTTTTTTTTTTTTTTTTTAAAAAGAAAAAAAAAGAAAACAAAGGGCATTTTTCTCTTTTTGATTGACTTTCAAAATCCCATTTCGGTGCATAAAGTTTCATAGGAATTATGCAAATTCAGGTACCCTTTCTGTTCTTTTATATCTTTGAGGATCTTTTTCTATCATTTTCCCTTGTTTTAATAACTAATATAGATTTAAGTACTCCCTCTAGTACGTCTCTAATATAAGATATATTTACCTAACTTGATTAGATTAAAAAAGTTAGTTAAGTTAATTAATATATGTATTTTCTAAAACATACACTCAAGTCATCTTCCTTAATTTGCTTGTTGTTTCGCCTTCTTGATTATTGTGAAGAAAATATCAATAGGGGTGAATTATCAGGAAAAAAATTGACAAATATGAAAATTATATCTTATATTTATAATCAAAATCCATTTTCCAAATATGTCTTATATTAAAGATTGGAGGAGTAGCAATTTTTTTTTTTTTTTTTTTTTTTTTGTCGCAGTGCACATTGATAGGTTAGATTTCACTTTGCATGAAAATTCTTGGAAAGTGAGGAACACATGAAACATCCTCTAGGAAGAAAGGAGGAAGGGGGACAGATAAATCAATGGAAATTAACATAAAAGAAGACGTCATGAAATTTCAAGCCCTAATAAAAAACAATTAAAGTGAAAGTGCCCCGCACGATACGAAACATATATTGCTATTTGCTAATAAATTAGGTAGCTGTGAATGTGTGATTATATATCCATGAAATTTATTATTAAGCTATACTATAATTCTGAGATAAAAAGAGAAAGCTCCCTTGTTGAACTTTAAAAAGTAAAAGAAATGGGCATGTGAAAGGGGCGACAGTTATTACAGACTAAATTTTTGTTTTTTGTTTTTTGTATTTTAGTGACTTATTAATGCACTTATCTACATTTTTAAGAGTATTATTATTTATACTTATTTTTCGTCAATTTATTTATTGTATTTGCTTTAGTCCTTTGTAAACTGTTTCATTTAAGTAATATCATTTTGTCTTTTTATCAATTTTTTTTTAAAAGTATTAAAACTATTTTAAGAAAAATTCAATTAATTTTATTATCAATTTAAACTATTTAATGATTTAGTAATTTTTTCAATCAATGTAAATATTTATGTGAGACCTTTTTTATTTTTCTTAAACAAGAGTACACATTTCCACGGAAGTTAAAGATCAGGTGGAAATTAAAATTTGGCATTGACTTGACGATTCAAGTCTAGATCAATCATGCTAACGAGCAAACATTCAAATATGGAAATTAATTAATTAACTGCAACGTAAAGCATATTTTTGAAAGACGTTGAATAATGGTACTCATTGTATCAATATTATAATAAGAAACCTTTCCTAAAAGAAACAAACAGTTATTTTTTTCCCAAGATTATCTCTTTGAAACTTATGTAATTTATTTTATTTTATTAAACCTAGCTAATAATTTTAGATATGGATACATTTTAAAAAATATTCTAAAAAAAATTTAATGACTCAACTACATTTTTTTTTAAAAGTTTGTGTGATATAGTAGGATTGGATGTGTCTTATAATAATAATTCGGGAAATATGTTTCTTTTCTTTTTTGGGGAATCCTCATTAAATCTTTTTGAAGTACCTAACATAAATTTGGGCTTGCAATTCTAAAATATTTTTAATAAGGTCAAGATCTTGTTTAAAATATTGTTAAACAAGATCAGAATGTTCTTGAAATGAGATTTAAAACAAATATATTTCTGATTTATTAAAACTCAGCTGCCTCCCCTTCACCTTTCCCAGCTCTCTTCAATTTTCGCCTAACCAGATCAATTCCAGCTAGCTTTCCCCTTCTGAATATATTGTAGCAACGTCGTTGACTCTTCTTTATATATATATATAGTTTGTATATATGTATATGTTTATTACTTTCAAGTTTCAACCACTCCCTCTTTCTTTTCCTCCTTTCTTAATTTTATTATTTCTCTCTCTCTCCCACGTCCTCGATCTCTTTCCTTTACTTATTTTCTTGTCCTTTTTCATTCTTTTCTCTTGCCTATAAAGTATGGCTCGATTGAATCGCTTCATCTTGCAAGTGCAATTATTTTAGAGAAAACAAGGCAATTTAACAAAAGGGCCATCTTCATCGTAATAACGTAAACTTCTATGGATTAAAGTCAACAAACAAAAAAAAATGCAATCATAGTTTGCACTCTATGACAGAGTTTTTTTTTTTTTTTTTAATAGATGATCTTATAATTATCATATCTTTTAAATAAATTTATCGGTTAAAAAAAATTCTAAATTCTACATTAAACTATTCATATTAAATTTAAACAGCTGAGATATTGCTCATCATTGTGACAAAGAATTAACGCGGAACTTGGTAAAGTTGAAAAAAGGGGGAAGCAAACTCTTTTATGATCTATTTTTTTTCGTTATTTCTCATGAGTCCATATGAGCCGTTGATTAGGAAGAAGAGAAGAAAATTAAAGTAGTATTTTGACTTTTGAGATTGATTGGACGAATATGATGAAGAGATTATGAGGGATGATGAAAAATGATGATGAGAGAAACTTGACTCCATATGATGCCTAGCCTTGTACGAAGTGAAAGGGTAGAATCTTGTTTTTGGACCAGCTCCAAAACAAAAAAGGAAAAATTTAAGCAAAAATACATATTTAATCCTCTAAATAATAAGACTTCACTATGGTCTCTTAATTTTAAACATTATATTTTTAGTTTTCTAAATCCAACACCGTCTGCCTTAAATAATGATATTTTTTATTAAAAATTATTTTCTTAAAAGTAAATTTAATATCCCAGCATTTATTAATGATTTTTTAATCAAACTGCTAACAATATTAGCATTAGAGGATTGAAAAATCAATTTATAAACTTAAAAGATCAAAATAAAACCTTAAATAAATTTAACGGATCAAATATCTATACACACTTTTGCCTAGAATTTAATGTCTAAATGGTAGTTCTGAACGTGAAATTTGATCCACGGTTTGTGTAAAGAAAAGAGAATAGGATTTTTTTTCTAGGATAACTCATGATAAATCTTCTAACAATTTTTTTTTGGATAAATCACTCTATAAGAGAGAGGTGATGGGTGCTGATGCTATGTAAAACGTTATAATATTGTGTAAAAAAGTTCATATTCACTTTGTTGAATTGTTCCCATTAATTTGTTTTTGACTTTATGATGAGCCGGCCAATATAGCTTCATTCTACCCCTCATCTTTCCCAGATGATCGACATGAAGGAAAGCAATTTTCAGCTAGCAACTTCAGTTTTTACCGTAAGTAAACTCATTCGAATTCGTATGATTAAAAAAAAAAAACTCATTCGAATTCGTAGAGACCAAGGTAAAAAAACTCTTTCAGATTCTTTTCATTTCTTTCATCCAGAGGGTTTAATTTGCCTTCTCACTTTTGCAGGACAAGCTATCATGATGACACATGCATCAACATCACTTTCCTGCTATGACGATTGGACTTATGATGTCTTTCTCAATTTCAGAGGAAAAGATACTCGTTATGGTTTCTCTGGTAATCTTTATTATGCTTTGAATAAAAGGGAATTCACACCTTCTTTGATGATGTGGAAATAAGAAAAGGCGATGAAATTACTCCAACACTGCTCAAAGCAATGGAAGAATCTAGGATGGCCATTTGTGTATTTTCTAGAAACTATGCATCCTCAACATTTTGCCTTTACGAACTTGTCCACATCCATCAATGTATTAAGGGGAAGGGTCGGTTGGTTTGGCCAATTTTTTATGAAGTACAACCTTCAGAGGTGAGACATCAAAAAGGGATCTATGAACAAGATTTGGCGGACCATAGAATAAAACATAGGGCTGATGAAAAGAAGATGCAGAGTTGGAAGCTAGCGCTGCGTGAAATAGCCGATATTCGTGGCATATATCACAATCCTAGGTGATTTGCAACTTTAATCCTTGATTTTTCTGACACCTTCATATTAGATCATAAACGAAAATTATAATGAATTTCTTGCATAGTAAACATGGGTTCAATATGATTTTTCTTGAATTTGTGTGATGTTCCAGGCACGGTCCATATGAATACCAGTTGATTGAAGAGATTGTGAAAGAAATCTCTAGCAAAATCAAGAGGCTCCCGTTTTATGTTGAAAATCGTCTTGTTGGAGTAGACTATCGACAACAACAAATAAACTCACGATTACAACTTGGATCTAATGAAGAGGACACCATGTATAGAGATCGGAGACTTGAATTAGTGATGGCTCGGTAAGATAATGGGCGGAACCCCGGGGGTGCCCCCGCCCCACTATTTTATTTTTTTTTTTTTAAAAAAATTTATGTGTGTGTATATATATTCATATGGAGTTACAACATATATGTGTGTCTATATATATTCATATGTGTGTGTATCAACTGAAAATTAAGAAAATTAGTCAGCGCTAGCAAGAACTGGAAAGTCAATTATTTATCATCTTATTGATAGAGTGATTAGACTTGTACTCACTCTTTTAGTTTCTATAGTAATTACTGAAAAATCTTTCTCTCTTACGAAGATAATCAAGAACAGACTTTGAAATGTAATGAAAGACCAATTTCTTGATGATTCTTTGATTGCACACATTGAAAAAAAATTATTTTGAGTTTTAGCATGAATTCAATTATAAATGAGTTTAACAATATAAAAACACGTAAAGTAAGAGTCGAGTTAAATGATCTTAAATTTTGTAATAGATTTCTTTCAATTTTTTGTATATTAGGTCTATATTGTATTTCAAATATTTTTATTTATAATATAATATTTTTTGCCCCCTGTCATTAAAATTCCTGGGTGCGCCCTTTGGATAAGACAAAGATATATATAGCACGTGTCATCTAACTCATTATTTTACTTATGCGCAGGTTATTCCCTTATCTCTGGAAGATATAGGCTTCAACTTGTGTGGTAGCACAATAAAGGAATGGGACTCCTCAATAAATTAAATTTGTCTAAAAACTTCCCAATGACGAAAGAATTCGATCAACAGATATTGGAAGTGAGTTTTGATGGCTTTTAACAAGATGAAAATGAAGTCTTCTTTGACATTGTTCCTTTACCGAAGGAAGAGAATATGACTATGTAAGAGAATTGGAGGCATGTTTATGGGAAGTTTGGATCCAAATCATAAACATGCCTCCAATTCCCTTGCATAGTCCTATTCTCTTCCTTCGGTAAAGGAACAATGTCAAGGAAGATTTCATTTTCATCTTGTTAGAAGCCATCAAAACTCACTTCCAATATCTGTTGATCAAATTCTTTCATTGGGAAGTTTTTATACAAATTCATTGACGAGTCCCATTCCTTTATTGTCCTACCACACAAAGTTGAAGCCTATATCTTCTAGAGATAAGGGATTAACCTACGCATAAGTAAAATCTTTAAAGCATGGACGCACTAATTTTGTAAAAATATGTGTGTCCGACGAGTGTCGAACTTTGACACGGTCCGACACGTGTGCCAGACGTGGTCAACACGCTCCGACACGTTGACAGGGACCGTGTCAGTAGTCAAGGGGCAAACTGGACCAGAACTCAAAAGGAGAACGAGGAGGGAAGAGTGTCGGCATCGCGATCTGGGTTCGTTGAAGGTCGAATGTAGAAGATAGGCTACCAAATCCTCCATCTGTGGCGAAGGTCCTCCACTGTGACAATAGCGATGGACCTGCTCCAGCGACTGCGGTGACGGAAGGGATTCTGAAGGGAGCAGTGAGCCTTTGCCTTCTGTCTTTTTAGGATCCTACTCAGCCATGAGAAAATGTAGGACTCTTCTGATTGGAATCTGTAAGAAAACGACGGTGGTCGGAGTAACAGAGTGTAGGCGAAAGCGCTGTGCCACGAGAGTTGAATCTTTGTGGTTTGTGCGTTTTTCTGAATTCTGATGAACGAGTCGACGGTGTGGAAGAACCTGGAAACCCGTAATCAATCTTCACGTGATTTCTGCTGTAGAGAAAAGATGAGGCCAACTGGCCAAGCAAGATTGCTTCTCTTTCTACTGTAAAGAAGGCGGTGTAAGACGCTATGAAGCTCTAGTAAGGGTCTGTTTGGTATACGGATTCGGTGGAAAGGGAAAGGAAAATTAGCAAGTTCCTCTATTTGATACACATTTTGGATAAATCTTCCCGAAAACCTAGGTTTTAGGCCCACCAAATATGTGGGAAGATCGAATCCCACCAGAAATGGTGGGATCTCCGATTACATGACTATTCACATTTTTTTATTTTACAAATGTACCCCTCAATTTTATTTTATTTTTTACAAATGTACCCATCAAATTCAAACTTGGCGGGAATTTTTTTTACACAAGTTCGAACTTGATAATAGCATATTTTAAAAAAATATATTTTAGCAATTTTTTTTTGAATTAATTACTTTTGAGGTAAAATAGACATTTCTTAATTCTTTACCAACTACTACCCCTTCATTTTCTTCATACCAAACAACTCATCTTCCCTCATCTTTCAAAATATTCCCTTCCCTTCCTTCCTCTAAATTCCTTTCCCTTATTAAATTTTCCCTGTACCAAACCCTAAGTTTTCCAAGCAAGACGTCTTTTCTTGGTCAAAAATCACGTGATCTCTGCCCTAAAGAAGTGCAATGCAAAGCTATATTTCTGGACAATAACCATGGGATATCTTTTGCCCAATGAAAGAATGACAAATCGTGATCTTTGCTCTAAATTAAAGAAGTGACAATGTAAAATATGATTTCTGGACAATGACCATAGGATTTCTTTTGCCCAATGAAAGAATAGATAGAGAATGCAAATATATTGAAGATTATAGCAGAAGTGCACTATTGCCCGTGCTCTAAACACAATGAATTCACTATTCTAGAAGAGAATAGAAGGGAATATTACAGCATGGCAGAATAATAGAATGCATAACAGACCCTATGACTAGCAGACATGTGTACCCTAAATATTACACAGAATCAGATACAATTACAATACACAGATTATGAAATCTAATTATATTCTAACATTCCCCCTCAAATGAGAAAGAGTGACCAACAATCCGAATTTATTTATGAAGAATTGGAATTGAGGATATGACAGAGGCTTTGTGAGTCAATCTGCAAGTTGCAAAGAAGAGGGAATATATCTGACATCAATCAAGCCTGATAGTACTAGATCTCTAAGAAAATGGACATCAACTTCAATGTTTTTACTCCGAGCATGTTGTACAGGATTTGCTGCCAATGCCTTAGCACTCAAATTATCACACCACACAATAGAAGGCCTCTTAATAAACAAGCCCATTTCTGACAATAGAGAATGTAACCACTTAACTTCAGATGATCCATCAGCAAGTGATCTGTACTTAGATTCAGCTAGATGACCAAGACACTAGATTATTGCCTAGAAAAACACATAAACCAGCTATTGATCTTCTATAATCTAAATCACATGCCCAGTCTGCATCAGTATACACAATAAGTTGAGGGCTCTTGAATGGTCTGATATGCAGTCCTAAATTATAGGTACCTTTGAGGTAATGAAAGACTCTCTTGACCGCTTGGAAATGAACAGTTCGGGGTTGTGACAATAATTGGCTCAATTTGTATACGGCATAAGAGATGTCGGGACTTGTAGTATTGAGGTATTGCGGAGATCCCACCCTCTCCTATACTCAGTTGGATTTTTTAAGAGTTCACCATCACTGGCAGAGAGTGAACGACCTGTCACCAAAGAAAATACCAAGTTCACTTGCTTCACAAATTTGTCTACACAAGCTGAATTATTGCCGGTGACTAAAATGTCATCCACATAAATGAGTATGAAGATAGTCAAATTATGTGTTTGCAACATGAAAACAGAGATATCACTCTTCAAGTTTCGAAATCCCCAATTAATCGAGTAAAAAGCAAACGGTCAAACCAAGCTCTAGGAGCTTGTCACAAGCCATAGAGAGCTTTAGCTAACTTACAGACATAATTCGGCTTCTTTTGATCAGTAAAACCTTCTGGTTGAGACATGTACACCTCTTCTTGCAAGTGGCTATTGAGAAACGCATTGTTGACATCGAGCTGGCGAATATCCCAATTGTAAGTGACCGCAATTGACAATAGCATGCGAATGGTGGTCGATTTCACCACCAGACTAAAAGTCTCATTGAAATCGACACCAGGAACCTGTTGGAAACCCTTTGCAACCAAACGTGCCTTGTATTGGAGAACTGACCCATCGGCTCGGCACTTCTTGAACACCCATTTATGGTCGATCAATTTTTGACCATTATAGGGAACTAGCGTCCACATTTGATTTCGTGTTAGATCATCAAACTCCTTGGCCATGGCATTGAACCAAGTCGGAGAAGACATAGCCTCTCGAGTGGAATTAGGTTCTGAACTCTCGGTGATTGCAAGACCAACGAAGGGATATTTGGGCTTCACTGTTCCCACTTTGGCTCGTGTTACCATATGGTGTTGATTGTTGGGCCTAGTAGACACTGGGCATGAGGAAGGCACTGGCTCACTAACTTCAACAGCCTCATCGTTCTCAGCCTCATCATTCTCAGTTGAAACTTCAGACTGACCAACACGTTCAATAGAGGAATTACACTCATTATCAGACAATTCCATATTGACATTTTGAGAATTAGCTTGTATAACAAATGGAACCGAGCTTGCTGGAGCTTCAGTTGGAGCATTCTTCTTCATGAATCCGAAAACACTAGAGTCAAATACAACATGTCTTGAAATGAAGATCTTACCCAATTCATTCAAGCATTGGTGTCCCTTTTGTTGAGACGCTACACCAAGATAAACGCATCTTTGGCTGTGAAACTGGAATTTATGAGCATTGTATGGCTTAAGACATGGATAACAAGCACATTCGAAAGCTTGAAGAGATTTGTACTCTGGTTTTGTTTTGAACAATCTAAACAGAGGTGTTTCATTCTGTAAAACCAAGGAAGGCAATCAATTAATCAAGAGTACAGCCTGTTGAAAAGCTTCTGCCCAGTACCACAAAGGCATTCTAGCATAGGCTAACAATGATAATCCTGTTTCTACTAAGTGTCGATGCTTCCTCTCCGCTCTTCCATTTTGAGCAGAGGTATAGGGACATGTAAAGCGCATACTGATTCCAGCTTCTTGAGCTATGGGGACAAACGGTTTATATTCACTACCATTGTCACATTGTAGAGCCTTAATTCTTCGATCAAACTGATTCTTAACAAGTGTTTTGAAAATTTTAAAAGCATGAACAACCTCTCCTTTGTGTTTTAGAGGGTACAACCACATATATCGACTATAGTCATCGATAAAGTGTATATAAAATCTGTGTCCTCCTTGAGATTGTATGGGAGCTGGACTCCACAAATCAGTATGGACCAGTTCAAGAGGAAACGAAGACTGAGAGACAGATTTAGCAAACGACAACAATTTTGATTTCCCTAATTGGCAGGACTCATATACATGATCATCATTAACAATTGATAAATTCTTATTACACTTAGATAACACATATTTCAGAACTTTAGCACTTGGATGCCCCAACACATGATGCCATTTCAGAAATTGAGAGTGAAGATCATTGTGCGTTGCCATAGACACTGTTGGTTGGACTTCAAGTTGTCTTTCCTTCATTGGGTAGAGTCCTTCCCTTGGAGTGCCCTGCAGAAGTAGCTTTCCGGTCATTTGGTCCTTCACATCGCAACTTCGATTTGTAAACTGTATATGAACAGAATTATCACGTATTAAACGGTTAACACTCAATAAATTCTTAGTTGCAATGGGCACATAGAGGACGTCTCTAAGTTTTAACTTAGATGAATGTGTGCAGGGGAGAGTGGCTGTACCAATGCCCACAATAGAATTTCATTCACTAGTACATGTTGTCAAATGGAACTTACCAGATGGAACAATTTCATCGAGCTGCTCAGAGTCAGGGGTGACATGTGGTAGTTGGCACCGCTATCCATATACCACATGGGATCTGCAATTGAGTGTGGATTAGCATAAAAAGCTTGAGGATTAGCAGAATAATTATTACTATAATTACTATTATAGCTGTCATCATTTCGGTAGTAACACGTGGCTAAGGTATGGCCTGGGCGTTGGCAGTGAATATAGAAAAGTCTGCCACCGCCGCCACCACCATGACGACCTCCGCCACGATAATGTCCACCTCTGCCTCGTGAGTTTCTCGGACTGTTCCTTCCTCCACGGTTATAGCCAAAGTCATACTGAGATTGATCATTCGAGAAGAGTCGTGGCATTGAGCAGCATTAATGGATGGTTGAATGCTAAGGTTGGAGAAATGGGTCAGTTGATTAAGTTTGGACTCAAAAGAGAGTAGGGCAGATTGAACTTTGATCCAGGTTAAATCTGGTTTGTCGATGAGCTTTACAACTACAGCGTTATATTTGGCATCAAGGCCATTTAAGGTGTGAAGCACGAGATCATCCAGAGCAACTGGTGAGCCAGCTAAGGCGAGCTAATCAGTAAGAGTTTTCATCTTGTTTTGGTATTCACGCATTGTCAATGAGTTTTTCCTGGTATTGTGCAAATCATTCTTCAGGACCATGACTTGAGCCTTTGTGGATGCGCATGCGAGTTCTCTCGCGCTGTTCCACACATCCTCTGCCATTTTATAGTGGAGTAGTTGAGCCCCAACTTCTTGAGTGAGGGTGTTTCACAGCCATCCTACGAGCATACGATCGGTAGAAAAACACTCGGCGTAAGCCGAGTTAGGTCTGGTTCCGTTTTGCTAGGGATAAGCTTCAGCAGAGCACAAGCAGTTCCATCAATGTGATTCTCAAGGCGGTTACCTTCAATCAGAGGGAGTACGATTGATTCCCAAATTGGAATGGTCCAACTTGACCTCGGTTGTCTGGCTAGACGAGCTGAACAGAGAATAGGTTTTTGGGACTGTGGCCAGAGTAGTGTCAACAGAGACAGTAGCGGAAGACCCGGAGGAGCTCATTCTTGCTTTGATACCAAGATAGAGAATGCAAATATATTGAAGATTATAGCAGAAGCGCACTATTGCCCGTGCTCTATATCTGATATATAAACACAATGAATACACTATTCTAGAAGAGAATAGAAGGGAATATTACAGCAGGGCAGAATAACAAAATGCATAACAGACCCTATGACTAGCAGACACGTGTACCCTAAATATTACACAAAATCAGATTCAATTACAATACACAGATTATGAAATCTAATTATATTCTAACAAGAATGACAAGTCCCACATTCACTTGATTTCTAGTCTTCACGTGATATCTTTGATCTTGGCATTTTAGGGGGTTGGAGACCTAATTGTCTCAGTTTAATTCCGGTTTGACTTTGGATACGACACGTTTTGTATTAAATGTAAAATTAGATTATATATATTAAAAATATATATTTGATATCAAAACGTATCCTAATGTATCAAAATTTAGATTTTTTTTAGGATTAATGTGTCAGAATGCCGAGTCGTGTCATATCTCGTGTCTTAAGTCATTGTTAGTGCAACATAGGTTGATGGAGGAAGCCCATGGTACCTCAGTAAGTTTTTACCTTTATTCCCCCCCCCCCCAAATTCTCCTATCACTTTATGTAGCAATTGTCTTCCATATTAATTACCCACATTGCAATTCTTTATATTTTGTACCCAGGATTCCATGAGTGTTGACCAAGTTAATGCCCTTGTCCCCCCTTTTCTTTTTAAAAAATCATTCTGATGCATACATATGCCATTTTCGAAAAAATTAAAGGAATAATCATATTTCAAGGTTCCTCATTAATGTTAAATCATGACGCCGTTCTAATTTGATTACTAGCAAAACAATATATATTAAAATATGTTGCTGCAAACACTGTTCATTTTAATTGTAATATTTTTTTAAGATTAGTGGCTCTTCAACCATTACCTCAACCGGTTTTAGTACATTTGTTTTGAACATTTATTGGAAGGTTTTTGGTGGATCATTCTCAAATATTTTCCGTAGGATGTTGACTATGAAAGCAAAATACAGGTATAAGGAGGCCAGAAGATAAAGGAGTTTGTTGGACACAAGAAGTTGAAGCTTTAACCAATGATGATCATCAGGTGAGTTATGAAGAAAATTTCAGAGTTGCAATGAAATTTCTTAACAAGCTTTTTGTCAAGTGAACAAGATACATTTACATTAAAAATAGGATAATATATTATTTTTTTCATGGTTGCATTATCAGGTGAGCAGACAGGACTACATATTTGACTCAAATAGCAATAATAATAGCTTAACATGGGATCCAATGGAATGCGAATATGAAGGAACAAGTCATAATAATCATAATAAGGATCCTCGTGAACAAAGAAAAGATCATCAATGGACAAGGAAGCTTTTGTGTTTTAATCTCTTCACTCTTGTTACGTTGCCTCCCTCTGTTCTTCTTCTTAATCATCTCTCTCTACAATATGCATATATATATGCTTTTGTATCTTCCAAAAATGGTAGTTCATATGAACATAAGTCTTCCATCTTATATATATGTCTCGTTTTGTTAATCTTTATGTTGGTTGTATTTATCAAGATTCATTTTTCTTTCCAACATTTTTATGCTATATGTTTAAAAAGGAATGTATTGCAGGTAACATGCATGGTCGGATTCATGAAACTGGAAAAGCTGCTCATCCGAAGGTACATCAATGAAGATAATGCCATCTCAAGTTATATTTGGGATCATTTACAAGACACTAGAATGAACAATAATCAATGGACTCTTAACTTTCAACTTTTTGTTTTTTGCTGTATAATTTCTGAACTTTGGACTCTTTTTATAATGATTTCAGTTTCCTTAGCTTTTTGAATTCACTGCAGATTTCTTGATGCAGAATTTTTATTCAACGATTTACATTTATTGTTCAATTTTCTATTCTGGCCCCATTATAAATAAGGTCTCTAGTACACCATTATAGATATTACTCCATTTGGTGTAATACCCTAAAAACCCTAATTATCATAAATGATATATTTTGATAAATACTTTAAGGAGAGTATATTGTCTCAAATTTTGTAATTTGATTATTATAAATTTATGAGCAATTTCTCCTTGAGATTTAAAAGGATCTAGTGTGAATCTTGAGATTTCATTTAGGGATCATAATATACCCTAAAATAAATATTGTGTAATAATCTTGGATAATTATTTATCCTGGAATATTATATTTTAGTACATATTACCTATTGGAAATATGTGAATATGTGGTCTCAAAGAATAAGTAATAATTATCTTATTTTCTAAGGTAATTGCAACAAATATTGACAAAAATTTGGGAAGTTTGTTGTCTCTAATTTTAGGAATTTTTGGAATTATTTCCTTGAAAAATTGAGAGGCATAAATATAATATTATTAAAAGCACTTTTTGGCCCCATGATTTTTAATATTTTACATGGGATATAAAATACCAATGTAAGTAAAATAGTTGTGAGATAATAATTTATACTAAATAAGAAAATTATCAACAATTAGTAAGTGGCTAATTAAGTAATTAATGGCTAATT
Source organism: Acacia melanoxylon (assembly GCA_019022615.1). Lineage (NCBI taxonomy): Eukaryota > Viridiplantae > Streptophyta > Magnoliopsida > Fabales > Fabaceae > Acacia > Acacia melanoxylon. Next base: position 6,946,271 of record JAFJYJ010000020.1, on the reverse strand, counting down.
GTTTAGATTAAGATATAAAGTAAATTGATTAAGAAAATAATTAAAAATAATTAATTAAGGGGGAGCCGAAAATTATTTAAATAAATAATAAAAAGAATAATTAATAATATAGTGTGAAAAAGGTTTAGGTTATTTCAAAATAATATCTAGATATTTATGATTAAATAATATTATATCCGGTAAAAGAGCCAACAGACATTCGAGAACATGTAGAAATAAAATCCTATCTCAAAACATGGACACTAGGTCATTAAAATGCTGACTTTTTATAAACGAGTAGAATTTTATCCCTGGAGTGAGCTATCTCCGAAGTCATTTCCGAGACCGGGTCATTAAGAGACAGGATAAATAAGAAAAAGGGCGATAGTACAAATGAGAACCTATAGAAAACGAATTAATTGTGACAAACTAGGAATTATGTTTCTTAGGTCGATATATTACAAACCAGTGGATTTTTGTCCAGAAGCTGGAACTTCCGGTGATTTCCGTAACCGTTGGTGTCTGTCCTAAAATGTTCAGCAGGCAACGGAATGCCCTTAATGGGATCATAAATTTCATTAACCCAGATATTCCTACAGAGGAAGAATGGAACTTCAAAACTATGCTCCCGTATTTTTAAGATTCTCCAAGATTACGCGATTCGGACACCGAACTAGGAACTTTATCGGTGCAGGTGCATAAAGCACATAGGTGACATCATCTTCTTCTAGAAGGATGATGTCGGCCAAGGCAAGGAAGGGCCAAGATGAAGCCACTTGTCAAAGTGCGATCCAACGGTCGAGATTCGAGATGACCGAAGTTCGAGTTATTTATCAAAAATGTCATCCGCTTTTCCTATAAATACCACCCTCCATTCCTTTCATTCTTCACAATTCCTAGAGCTTTCTAGAGAGAGATTTTAGAGAGAAGGAGGAGTCTGGAGAAATAGCAAAGTGCCGGGTAAGTTCTTCGGTCCCTAGTCTTAAGCTTCGGTGTTTAGTTCGTAGTTATAGTAGAAATGTTGTTTTGATCTTTAATCTTCCAATATATTGTAGATATCATATTTTTGGGTTAAATATGATATATATTTCGAAAAATATGTTGGGAAAAGAGTTATGGAAAAATTTTGGAAGATTAGAGTCAAAATAACGAAGCTCTGACGAAATTCCGCCGATTAGGGGGTCAGGGGCAAAATGGTAATTTGTACCTAAAATGCCTGTTATGATGCCAAATCTTTATAAATGTGATATTATCCTTATATGATATCTGTAATCACGAACCGCTGTCGTATCATTTGTCAAACCGCTTTTTTTACGTCCGTACCGTTTTAAACAAACGTCTTGTTTTTCGTCAACGAAGGTACGTTCGCGTACTGTAACACTAACTCTGATGTTTATTGTATGCGTATATGTGCTATGTGTATGGTATGCCTATGTGAGGTAATTGATAGCTCTGTGGAATGCTCATTGTACTGTTATTATGCTTGCTGGGTGTTGGGATACGTTGGCTAAGTGCGAACCATTGCTAAGTGCGAACGATTGCTAAGTGCGACATATCTGCCAGGGGGCTTATATGATGTTGGGATATGCTTGTTAGTATGCTTATATACTGTCTATGTGGTGTATATAAACATGAGGTTAACCGTTACACGAGGTTCAATGGGCATTGAACCTCGGCTCTTAATATAGCGTCAGGTTCAGGAGGAACGAGGACCGAGGAGAAAGGCAAGCGAGCCACATGAGACCCTACAAGACTTTCCTCCGTTGTTATCTACTCTTGTAAACACTTGGTACAATGTACCGTCGGCAATTTTAAATATGTATCAGTTACTCAATCGCTCCGATGTTCTACTATGATGAAAAAAATATACTGCTTTTGAAAATGGGATGTTACATATTGAATTTTAGTAAATAAATACTAAAAATACAAAGGTGAATTTATCAATTGTATTTTCATCCAAAATTCATTTTGGAATTAATTAACCAATGGTTAATTATGTGACTACATATTAGGATCTATAAAATGTGATATTAAATCACATAAAATAATAACTATTATAGATGATCATAAGGCAATTAGAGAATATCTAATAAAGGAAATGATTTTCGAAAATCAAGAGGCAATTATAATAAAATTGTTATGATTAAGTATAATCTTAATTTAATCATGAGAGACAATTAAATGACATAGAAATTGTAATATCCAAATAATGATTTATCTTAGATATTCTATTTGGATAAATAATATATCTTAAATATTATATTTGAATAAGTAATACCTATTTAAAATAGGTAAATATGTGGTCTCAAATTTTTCTATTATAATTATTTTATTTTTCTAGGCAATTTCTTCCTAGAATTAAGGGGATCATATATTTGATTTTCTAAATCTTATTAGGGATCATAAAATATCTTAAGATTATCATAATCAAGTATAATCTTAACTATATCATAAAGGGAATCAAATATCATCAAAAGATGCCTAAATTAATTAGGGAAAATTAGCAACAATTATTGGGCAATTAAATTTGCAATAAATGAGAGATTTTTGTAATTTTCGAAATTAATTAATAATTAATTTTAAAAGGGCATAATTAAGAATATATCAACTTAATTAATATCCAAATGATATCTAAAGGCCAAAATTAGTACACAAGGGGTTTTTAATTATCAAGATTAATATTGTAACCTATCAAATTTTGACAATTAGGTCTAATAACCCCTAAAACACTATATTAGAAATATTAACAAAGATTAATTAATCCTCCCTTGAATTATCTTAAGGTGGCGAAAATTACTAATTAAAGAGGCTAAGTAATTGCATTAATTTTTAATCATAAATTATTAACAAATATCATAAATAGTGTTTAGATTTTTCCAACCCAAATCAAAGGCTTGGATTAAAACTAATAAAGCTAAATCCTAAGGCTTAAAATAAGTATCATAAAGTGAAATCCTTGTGAGATTAAAATCAACCAATGAGAGGATTATCTTCTTGATTACGTGAGATAGTAAAAACACAAATTTAAGAGGCAAAAGGGGGAGGATTACACGGCTCTTTGGGGAGGGAAAATCTAAATTGGAATAATTAATTGTTGAAGCATCTTTTCACATGTTAAGCTATCATAATCAAGACTTAATGGATGAGACAATATGATAAATGTGATAAGGGAATAATTAAATACAAATCAAGACTTTCAAGGCTAAAAGGAATCAAAGACTTTCAAGGCTTAATGATAATGACACTTTAGAAGATCATTAATAAAGTGTAAGAGGATAAAATTTGAAGAAAGAAGGGAAGAAGTCGGTTCACATATATGAAGAATGAAGTTGATTAATTAAATAAGATGCTCAAGATAATTAAGGCATATGCATGTCATAATCAAGGAAGAAAATATGTACAACCCATTAATGCTCCTAATCACAATAGAAGACTTTGAGGCATTTTGGAAGAGAGAGAAATTAATTCATAGAATTATGAATTAATCAAAGGGAAATTCAAGACACAAGTAAATGAGAATCTATACAAAATAAATTGTATCTTGAGAAGCTTTAATCATAAATCAAATATAAGGATTTATTATGAATAAGCATATTTTAAGCTTGGAGTAGGTTATCTCCAAAATTATTTTTTCAAACTTTTGAGATTAATCTTAAAATGATTAAAGGGCTATTAGAGGCTTCTAATGAAGCCATGATTTTTGAGATTATAGTATTAAAAGAGAAAACTTGAATAAACTACAAAATAACCCCTAAAGTATATTTTTGTTTGGTTGTTAACCAAACTACCATTTTTCTTCTAGCTACATAAACACTTGAAGTAATTAGAAAATTGAAGCAAATAATTGAAAGAACAATAGGGGAGGGGGACGAAATTTCAGACTTGTTTAAGGGGCAAGAATATTAGTCATTAATAAAGCATTAATCACAAAGATAAGATGACAATTATTAGGGGGACAAATTGAAGAATAAGGTGATGTAATCAAAGCCTTTTGGGGTAAAATGGAAGAGGATAGAAGGGATAGAGAGGGAGGATGGTTTTGATGACGGTGATGGTGTGTGTGTGCACAAGAGAGAAGAGATAGCTTCTTGAAGAAGTAGGAGTTTTGCTATAAATAGAGGCATCACCCCTCTTCATTCTTCACACCAAAAACTCAACCAAAGTGATGAGTATAGAGAAGAAATAGTAGAGAGGAGGTCATAGCAAGAAGGAGTAGCAAGGTTCTCCAAGGGTAAGTTCCCTAGTTCTTAAGCTTTAGCTTTGAGTTTATAGCTTAAAATGTTGTTTTGATCTTTAATCTTCCAATATATTCTTGTTATCATGTTTTTATGGTTAAAAATGGCTTTATTTCAAAAAATTGATGAAGAAGAAGTTATAGTAAAATTTTTGGAAGATTATGATAAAAGTAGCGAAGCTCTGGCGAAATTTTGTCGGTTAGCGATTCCTGAAGTCAGGGGTAAAAACGCCAGTATCTTATGTTAAAGATGATGTTAGTAAATTATGAGAAAATTCATGTGTGAAGTAGACATATAGGGCTTTTCAAATATACCTAGAGTGTAGCATTTTGAGTTCTACACAAGGAGAAATGAATTGTTGAAATTAAGCCATTTTTCTGGGCGAAATTCTGGGCAACGTTGGAAAAACAAAAGTAAACTGGGAATTAATCTTAAAATCTGGGCAAGAACCAGTATTTTTCCTTGAAAGTAGACATCTTAAGGATTCCGAGGAATTTTATGGATCCTCGTTTCAATTTTTGTAGATTTAATTATGATTTTTCAAAGTTAATCAAAAATTCTGCCCAGAAATTTAGTATTGCGTTTTTGAGCAAATGTAAGGGCAAAATTGTAATAATGAATACACCAAGGGTAGAAATGTCAAAATGGGTGGAAATATCCTTTTTGATATTATTTTAGGAGATAGAATATTAGTTGTGATATTATGGGTAAAAGGAAATAATCCGACGATAACATATAGGATATCCTAAAGTCCTGAGTCGTTTCAAAGGACGGGCAAGTTGGCCAATACATGGTGAAAGGTAAGTTCGCGTACTATAACACTAACTCGATGCTTGTAACATCCCATTTGAAAACGGCGGAATATTTTTTTTTTTTAAAACGTTTCCAAATATTTCACGCAGAGTAGTCAGAGTAGAGCATTGGAGCGAGTAAGTAATTTACATTACATTCAAAATATGGACCATAGTGTAAATGTATTGGATTACAAATATCCGTAATTCTCAAAAGTTAAAGGAACTTAAAGAAAACGGAAAATAACGTAGACACGTCTTGGCCTACTCCAAATGCTTGCCTCGATCTCCATGCATCGGTCCTCTTGACCCCGATAGCACAAACCGAGATCCATTCCACATATGGATCTCGTAACGGTTAACCTTATGCTCAAATAAAACAAGATACGTACAAATGTATATTCATTTCAATACAAAGATATCATCACAAAAGCAAACAAATGAGATGTATGATCAATAACATGGACAGAACATAAGCACAAAGCAAGATGTAAAGTCTCTCTCAACTAGTTCTCGCACATATCCAAGGCCACGCCACAACGTGTCCTCGCCGCTAGGAATAACTCAAACGGCATTACCAATACTATAATCCGTGGGTAAAGTCAGTAAGTATCTCCGACGATTCTCAACAACCTCGCCTATGAACGTATCTTTAACGTAAAAGTATATGAGCAGCATAGAGTTAGGGTTACAAAGACGCGTCCGTACCTTAGTTGCGATATCCGGCTCTTCCGGCTAAAATGGTACTTTTCGACGCCGTACGTAAAAACAAATAAACAATGCCAACAAATGCAAACAAATGAACGATGAAATTTCGACAAATGGTTCGACGTCGAAGTATTCTAATCAGAATAATAACACACTTATGAATATTTGGCAGCATAACGTGCATTTTAGGTGAAAAAGACCATTTTGCCCTTACTACCCCTAATTGGCGGAATTTCGCGTAACTTCGTTACTTTGACCGTATTCCATTTCAAAATTATCCCCACTATGTTTTTACCTCGTCAGCATCTTTCAATGCAATGAGGCATAAAAACAAGCATAGGAATATATTCTAAACTTCCTAGATCAAAACAACAAGCTCTACTATAACTACCGAAAGAACTACTAAACTAAAAACTAAGGACGTAGAACTTACTCGGAGCTAAGGCACAATTTTTCCGAGCTTCTCTCTCTAGAACCTCTCTCTAGGATCTGAATTTTGGTGTGAAGAATGAGAGCAAGAGAGCTTGCTATTTATAGAGAAAAATAGGGACAAGGTGGGAATTTCCAAAAAGTCTTCGTAAATGATTCCGCGTTGGATCTAGGGTTTTGTAAGATGGAATCTTGGCCATCCATGGTCTTGGTCGACATCTAGGGCCCAAAAAGTCAAAGAATGAGTTGTCATCCAATGATGACTTTGCTTTATGGCCTCCTATCCGATAAAGCTACCCGACGGTGTCCGTTTCGCGATTTCGCGAAACTCAAAAATCCGGCATGTAACTTTGAAGATCTTTTCATCCTCTCTCATATTATCTATTTTGATCCTCTTTTTGATCATATCCAGGTATTCTCCGGTGCCGAAAGATATTCGGACAAACGCGTCCGGCTTACGTAAATCACTTCCGATAGAACCAACTTCTCGGACAATAATTCGCCGAATCGTAAAACGTCCAGCTTGTTGTCTAACTTAATCCCGTGTTTGAAAATACGCAATTGTTTCTATAGGTTCTCACTTTGCCTATCCGACTCTACTCTATCTCGATCGCCTTTTCGTCTTATTTGAAATTAGGGTTTTCATGGAAACAACGTCTCGATAAATTCTTTCTTCGTAAAAATTCACTTGTTCTTAATTTGATCAGTCCGAAAAGACTTTTACCTCTCGGTTTACCCGTAGAATTTATTTCCAACTTTTCCCTGGGCCCGCCTATAAGCCGACTCACCGCATTATATTATTATTTTATTCTAATTATCATTTTAATTATTTAAACAATTCTTTTTAATTAAAAATACCAATAATTTCGGCCCCTTAATTTTAAAATTCAGATTTATTTATTTTTCTATAATTTTTTCCATTTTTTAAAAATATAATATTTTTTACCAAAATTCCCGTTTTACCCCCGCGCCGTCGTTAAGGCTTAATCGGACCTAATTTCTTCGTTTAGTGATCTTTTTAGGATCAGGTTTCTTCATATATTTATCTTTACTAATTTACAGTATATTGTTATCTTACAAACTTTTATACCGATATTGTCATTTTATATCCTATGTAAAATATTAAAAATGTTTTCCCCATCAAGTTACTTTATGGTTCTCGAAATGCTTTTTAAACTTTTCTTCATGTTATTTCCTCTGAAATAATTTATTAAATTCTCATAATTAGGGATAACACTTCCATATTTTTCTCATAATTTTTCATGATCTTTCAAATATTTATCATAATATTTTTAGACTATTTTTATCACCATTATATCATTTTTAATCATTCTCGTTCATCGATTTTCCCGGAACTTTTTTGACAATTTACTCTATAATTATAACAATTTTCTATAACAGTTTTATGTCATGAATTTACTTTATTAAAATATTCATTAATTTTCCTTTATCTCGTAATTCCGCATTTGCTAAAATCCGGTATTACATTTCTCTCCCTTAAACAAAATTTCGCCTCGAAATTTAATCTACACTAACTAGACTATGGGCCATAAACTCGGGTACTTCTCCTTCATGTCACTCTCGGTTTCCCAAGTTGCCTCGTTTGATGACAAACCCTTCCGCACCACCTTCACTATCTAGATAGTTTTAGTCCTAAGCCGTTTCTCCCGGTGTTCGAGAATTTGCTCCGCCGACTACAAAGGTGTTATCATGCCGTACTTCAACATCATCGTACTCTATGACATGATCTCGGTCCGGTAGGTATTTCTTCACCGTGACACGTGAAAAACATCGTGGAGATTACTCAGTTCGGGGGTAACGCTAGTTGATACGCAACGGTTCCTCGCTCGGCTAACACTTCAAATGGTCCAACGTAACGCGGACTAAGCTTCTTTCTTTCGTTTCCGCCGACACCGGCATCGGAGATAATTTCGTAAACACATGGTCTCCGACTTCAAACTTCAACGGTCTTCTCCTCTTATCTCGCATAGCTCTTCCGTCTATCGTGTGCAAAGAATGAGTCTCTTCTTTATCGTAGCGATTTGCTCGGAGGTCTCTTTTAGCATATCCGGTCCAAGCAACGCTTTTCGTACGCATCTCGTCCAAAGATAAAGGCGATTGGCACTTTCGCCCATACAAAGCCTCGAACGGGGCCATTTGTATGCTTGAATGATAACTATTGTTATACGCGAATTCCGCTAGTGAGAGGTGTTCGTCCCAATTTCCTTTGAAATCCAGGGCACATGCTCGCAAAGATATCCTCCAAATACCGTATTGTTCTCTCCGATTGACCGTCGGTTTGAGGGTGATAAGCCGAACCGAACTTCAGCTTGGTACCCATTCCTTCATGTAGTGCTTGCCAAAAGCGGGATTGGAATCGAGTATCCCGATCGAGATAATACTCTTAGGGACTCCGTGCGCCTCACGATCTCTTTGATGTAGATTGCAGCCAATCGTTCGAGAGTAGTGGATGCTAATGGGTATGAAATGTGCCGACTTGGTTAATCGGTCGACGATCACCCAAATGGTATCGTGATGCCTCGATCTTAGGTAGACCTACCACAAGATCCATGGTCACATTCTCCCATTTCCATTCGCGCGCCTCTAGTCCTTGCGTAAGACCGGGGGTCGCCGGTGTTCAATCTTTACTTTCTCGGCAAGTTAGACACCCAAATACGTCGAGTTACGTCTCTTTTCATTCCAGGCCACCAAACTTCGGCCTTCAAGTTTTGGTACATCTTGACCATTCCCGGATGTAGAGTATACTTACTCTTATGAGCCTCATCCAAGATCTTCCGCTTCGCTTCATCAACCGGCGGTATGTAACGCGCCCTTGTGTCCGACCAATCCACTCGATGAAAGGTCGTGGTCTTGGGTTTCACCTTGAAAGATCTTCTCCCGCATGGAGATTGCCCAATCATCTTGTCTCGAGCTTCATCAACTTCATCTCTCGTGTCGTACTCCCTTGACTCACAAAAAGATTTGCAAGGTAGGCGTCACTTGGTGCGTTGAAATTCATGCAGATTTGGTTTGAAAGATTCAGTCTCTCGAAATCTTCAAGTAATTTTTGCTCTTGTATCATCATGTATGATACTTGCACCTTCTTCCCGCTAGAGCATCTCGCAACGACGTTTGCTTTCCCGGGTGATACTTGATCTCCAGGTTGTAGTCTTTCAAAGAATTCCATCCAACGACGTTGCCTCATATTCAGCTTCCTTTGATCAAAGAGATACTTCAGCTCTTGTGGTCACAAGATAGTTCTACGGTCACACCGTATAGGTAATGCCTCCATATCTTCAAAGCGAACACGATGGCAAAGAAGCTCCAAATCGTGTGTAGTAGGATAGTTCGACTCGTGCGGCTTCACCGACGAGAGGCATAAGCCACCACTCGCCCAATTGCATTAGGACACAACCCAATCCTTGCCCACCGGCATCACCGTAGACAACATATGTCTCATCGATCCGGGATGATCAATACCGGTGCCGTAGTCAACCTCTCCTCGCCTCTCGAAAGCTCTCCTCACGCCATCTCCCCATACAAAGGGTTGATTCTTCCTCGTAAGCTTTGTCAATGGTAGGGCAAGACGCGAGAAATCCCGTATAAATCTGCGGTAATATCCCGCCGACCTAGAAAACTACGTATCTCCGTCACACGTCTCCGGCCTCTTCCAAATCCCGTAACCGCTTCCACCTTGCTCGGGTCAACAAAGAACTCCGTCGCTAGATATCACATGGCCCGAAATCTCACTTCCGCCAGCCAAAATTCGCATTTGCTCAACTTTGCGTAGAGCCGCTTCTCTCTCGCATGTTTAATACTAAGCGCAGATGTTCTTCATGCTCTTTTCTACTTTTGGAATAGACGAGAATATCGTCGATGAACACCACCACAAATTGGTCTAGGTGTTGTCGGAAGATACGGTTCATGTAATCCATGAATACCGCAGTGCATTTGTCAATCCGAAAGGCATCACAAGGAATTCATAATGCCCATATCTCGGTTCTCGAAGCCGTCTTGGAAATATCATCGTCTTTGACTCGCAACCGATGATATCCCGAACGTAAATCGATCTTTGAGAATACGGTGGAACCAGATAATTGATCCAAAAGATCATCAATCCGGGGAAGTGGATATTTGTTCTTGACGGTTACTTTGTTGAGTTCACGATAGTCGATACGTAGTCGGAAACTTCCATCTTTCTTCTTTACGAACAAAGACCGGGCTCCCCACGGTGATACATACACCGGGTCGGATGAACCCCTTCGTAATAGCTCTTCAAGTTGTTTCTTCAACTCCCGCATCTCATTTGGAGCCATACGATACGGCGCTTTGAAATTGATCCCGTACTGCATCAATTCAATGGTGAACTCGACTTCTCTCGTAGGAGGTAGCTCGGTGAGATCCTCCGGAACACGTCAGAAACTCGTTTACAACGGAATGTTCTCAAGTGAAAGCTCGTCAGCTTTAACCGAGAAAAAGATCAAATATGCTTGGCATCCCTCCTTCATGCATCTCGTCACCCTCCGTAGCGTAGAGAAAATTCAGGCTCACATCAACTTTATCTCTCGCTAGGTGAATCGAAGAACGTTATCTTCTTGCCGCTACATAGCTTGATCATCGCACCGCCGTTGCTAGCCAATTTAACCCGAGTATGACATCTATGCCATGAAGTGGCAATGGATAAGGTCCACTTCGAAACTCGTCCATCAACGCTCACGGTACAATTAATACATGCATCGAAGCTAAGGATTTCAAGCCAAGTGGTGTAGATACTATCGATCATAAGACAATCTAGAGGCATGCATTCCTAGACGATTTGCACAATCATAGGAAATAAACGAATGACTAGCACCCGTATCAAACAATGCTTGCAAGAGATTTCCGTTGATAATAACAAGACCTTGCACCATCTCCGGAGACTCTCCGCCTCCGCATCGGTCGCAAAAAACCCGACCTTGGTTCTCATGGTCTTGCCACCGCTGCAATCTCCGGACAGCTCCGGCCGATATGCCTGTGTTTTTGGCACTTGTAGCAGACGGCTTCCCATCACAAACTGGATCCGGATGGTCCTTTCGCACTTTGGGCAAGTTTGGGTCCCTACTTGACCGGGATAACCTTGTTGCCCTTGTTGAACGGCTTCTTGCCTCCGCCTCGGAGTTGTTCCATGGTGCGCCCTCTTCTCGAGAGGAACCTCCGCGACTTGATCCGCCACGGTTTGCATTGTTGTTGTTGTTGAGATGTCTCGATCCTCCCGAGCTCCTTCGATTACGCCGACTGCACGGCATGATTCAACCGCTTGAATCAGATCCGGAAATTGTTGTGACACCAGCTTTTCCCGAATCTCAAACCTCGTACCATCTACCAATCGACTCGCCTTCCGGTTTTCGTTGTCGTTGGTCTTCGATATGACGAGTATCGAGATAGGTTGGTGAATCCGCGAAGTAATCCTCGAATGACTCATCATGGTTTTGTCGAATATGTAAGAATTCCGACTCTTTTATTACTTGTAACGAGGAGGGAAATATTGTTCGTTAAACTTTTCCAAGAACTTCTCCCAAGTCACAGGCAAACGCGTGCCCGTAATGTCACCGCCACGGTCTTCCACCAACGGCCGGCATCTCCTTCCAGTTTGTAGATTGCCAACCGGGCCTTGCGGTCTTCGGATGCGCTCTAAGACCACAAAGATCTTATCTAACCTCATCGCCCGGGCCTTCACCGACCGCCTTACCGCGGAAAACCGGGGTTTCAACTTACGTGCACTGAGTTACCCAATGTTGCATGGTTTCCACCTCTCTATTGCGTTGCGGTAGAACTACCAAAGCTCTATTCGGCGAAGGTGATCGAGATCCCTCCGACTCATCCGCCTCTTCATCGTTGTCGTTTCTTTGATTTCGGCTTGTCTTTCCTCCGTAAGTACGTTAATAAGAGCTCTTTGCTCTTGCAAAGATTTGCTTTACTTCTTGCAGCTCCGCTCGGGTTGGTTATTCTCGGCTCGGGTGTTGGACTTCTTTGAGGCAGTCTCGCGCCTCGACCACGTCCTCTACCTCTAGTTTGGCCTCGTCCACGACCCCTATTTCTTAGGTTCGCCATTCTTTAGGTTTATACCTTTTTATTTATAACAAGAGATAGGAATAAGGGAATTAGTACAAATAAGCACACAAAACAACATATATTATTAATGTATCTTATTTGTACAAGTTGACCTCGACGTTGGTCATATCCTAAACTATACAAAATTCTACAATCCCTTTTATTCTAACAGAATATCTCACAATCTCTCGTGGCATTTAGAGAGTTTTAAAACAATACAATACTATATAGCCTCTATCTATGGTTCCACAAACTTTCTTACACCGTCTCGCTCTTTCTACATGTGCCGGTGCACTATGCTTTTCGATAACGAAGATAAATACGAGCGTCCGCAATAGGGCCTTCGTCCAAAGAGCTTCGTTAGTGAGTCCGGCCCAAAAACGGGTCACAGGGAAACAAAAGAGAGTGGATCTAACCCGGCCTCCAGCGAATGTGGGTTCCTCTCGGTTTTGAGAATTTTGAACTAAGTGAAGGAAGGTCAAATACCTTTCCTTTGAAGTGTTTGTAGACCGTTCGCAAACAAGTAAAATGATTCTAATAGTTGGGTTAAGGCCGATTATTTCCTAGCACGAAATGAAAATCGTCAAGGGTGGCTTCTTCATTATCGAGGTTTTGATATCCGGGAGATCGGTTGTCTCCTACGTAAGAGTGAGTTGAACTATCGTGGGTTGCAACAGCATCTTCAACATACATGAGTTCCGGTCTTCCTCCGGGTCTTCCTCCGGATCTTCCTCCGGGTCTTCTTTCTTCTTCGGGTCTTCCTCTCGATTCTACCGGTTCGGATCGTAAATATGATCGGGGGTATTCCGGTCCGGGATGATATCGTCTTCGGAGTTATCGGGGTCCATAACAAAGATAGTCAACGTCATAAGCCGGTACATAATCGTATGCCGGCGGTGCACAGTTGTACAAGCTCGTTCCGGTGGAGGGTAGATTGGATTAGGGTTCAATCTTCTTCCTATCATCTCGGTCCCCACCGACTTTCTAGCGGTCCGATTCCATCTCCCATACCGCCAAATGAACGGATTATCATCTCTCGTTCATCTCTACACATTGCACTAGGTCATATCAATACTCATTTTCCAAAAAGTGCTCAAAGTTTTTGAAAAAGGCTAATTTGAACATAACTCCGTTAACCGAATGTAACGGCCGATAAGTGTCTATCATGGGGACCTCACCAACTCTATGGCGACCGATTGGCCACACCCACATAGACTAGCCTTAACTGTCCTACCATACCGTCCGTAATAACATAGTCATATCAATGCCGGACTACCGCTTCCGATACCAAAAATGTAACATCCCATTTGAAAACGGCGGAATATTTTTTTTTTTTTAAAACGTTTCCAAATATTTCACGCAGAGTAGTCAGAGTAGAGCATTGGAGCGAGTAAGTAATTTACATTACATTCAAAATATGGACCATAGTGTAAATGTATTGGATTACAAATATCCGTAATTCTCAAAAGTTAAAGGAACTTAAAGAAAACGGAAAATAACGTAGACACGTCTTGGCCTACTCCAAATGCTTGCCTCGATCTCCATGCATCGGTCCTCTTGACCCGATAAAGCAAACCGAGATCCATTCCACATATGGATCTCGGTAACGGTTAACCTTATGCTCAAATAAAACAAAGATACGTACAACGATATTCATTTCAATACAAGATATCATCACAAAAGCAAACAAAGCAGATGTATGATCAATAACATGGACAAACATAAGCACAAAGCAAGATGTAAAGTCTCTCTCAACTAGTTCTGCACATATCCAAAGGCCACGCCACAACGTGTCCTCGCGCTAGGAATAACTCAAACGGCATTACCAATACTATAATCCGTGGGTAAAGTCAGTAAGTATCTCCGACGATTCTCAACAACCTCGCCTATGAACGTATCTTTAACGTAAAAGTATATGAGCAGCATAGAGTTAGGGTTACAAAGACGCGTCCCGTACCTTAGTTGCGTATATCCGGCTCTTCCGGCTAAAATGGTACTTTTCGACGCCGTACGTAAAAAACAAATAAACAAATGGCTCAACAAATGGCAAAACAAATGAACGATGAAATTTCGACAAATGTTCGACGTCAAGTATTCTAATCAGAATAATAACACACTTATGAATATTTGGCAGCATAATGCATTTTAGGTGAAAAAGACCATTTTGCCCTTACTACCCCTAATTGGCGGAATTTCGCGTAACTTCGTTACTTTGACCGTATTCCATTTCAAAATTATCCCCACTATGTTTTTACCTCGTCAGCATCTTTCAATGCAATGAGGCATAAAAACAAGCATAGGAATATATTCTCAAACTTCCTAGATCAAAACAACAGCTCTACTATAACTACCGAAAGAACTACTAAACTAAAAACTAAGGACAGGACAAGAACTTACTCGGAGCTAAGGCACAATTTTTTCCAGAGCTTCTCTCTCTAGAACCTCTCTCTAGGATCTGAATTTTGGTGTGAAGAATGAGAGCAAGAGAGCTTGCTATTTATAGAGAAAAATAGGGACAAGGTGGGAATTTCCAAAAAGTCTTCATAAATGATTCTGGCCGTTGGATCTAGGGTTTTGTAAGATGGAATCTTGGCCATCCATGGTCTTGGTCGACATCTAGGGCCCAAAAAGTCAAAGAATGAGTTGTCATCCAATGATGACTTTGCTTTATGGCCTCCTATCCGATAAAGCTACCCGACGGTGTCCGTTTCGCGCGATTTCGCGTAAACTCAAAAATCCGGTATGTAACTTTGAAGATCTTTTCATCCTCTCTCATATTATCTATTTTGATCCTCTTTTTGATCATATCCAGGTATTCTCCGGTGCGTCGAAAGATATTCGGACAAACGCGTCCGGCTACGTAAATCACTTCCGATAGAACCAACTTCTCGACAATAATTCGCCGAATCGTAAAACGTCCAAATTGTTGTCTAACTTAATCCCGTGTTTGAAAATACGCAATTGTTTCTATAGGTTCTCACTTTGCCTATCCGACTCTACTCTATCTCGATCGCCTTTTCGTCTTATTTGAAATTAGGGTTTTCTTTTTGCATAAACAACGTCCGATAAATTCTTTCTTCGTGTAAAAATTCACTTGTTCTTAATTTGATCAGTCTGAAAAGACTTTTACCTCTGGTTTACCTGTAGAATTTATTTCCAACTTTTCCCTGGCCCGCCTATAAGCCGACTCACCGCATTATATTATTATTTTATTCTAATTATCATTTTAATTATTTAAACAATTCTTTTTAATTAAAAATACCAATAATTTCGGCCCCTTAATTTTAAAATTCAGATTTATTTATTTTTCTATAATTTTTTCCATTTTTTAAAAATATAATATTTTTTACCAAAAATTCCCGCTTTACCCCCGCCTTCGTTAGGCTTAATCGGACCTAATTTCTTCGTTTAGTGATCTTTTTAGGATCAGGTTTCTTCATATATTTATCTTTACTAATTTACAGTATATTGTTATCTTACAAACTTTTATACCGATATTGTCATTTTATATCCTATGTAAAATATTAAAAATGTTTTCCCCATCAAGTTACTTTATGGTTCCGAAATGCTTTTTAAACTTTTCTTCATGTTATTTCCTCTGAAATAATTTATTAAATTCTCATAATTAGGGATAACACTTCCATATTTTTCTCATAATTTTTCATGATCTTTCAAATATTTATCATAATATTTTTAGACTATTTTTATCACCATTATATCATTTTTAATCATTCTCGTTCATCGATTTTTCCCGGAACTTTTTTGACAATTTACTCTATAATTATAACAATTTTCTATAACAGTTTTATGTCATGAATTTACTTTATTAAAATATTCATTAATTTTCCTTTATCTCGTAATTCCGCATTTGCTAAAATCCGGTATTACAACATGTGGTTCAGTCAATCAGTCGCCGTGAATTCGGGGAGACTCCCACTAGACTTTACCCAGCCTGGCCAAATGGATTTGATTTAACTGTGTTAGGTTCTATGCCCCAAGTCTACTTAAGGCTTGGTTGAAGATGATATAGTTACATATAAGAGTTGTAATTATACAGAGTTTTGTATTAATGTATCACATGAATATTCCTTCGGGAAATTTTTAATATACCAATATACGTCATGCATCAGCATATGTCTGAGTATGTTATATCAGTTACTCGTTGTCAAATTCGTTAGTACATGCTCTCCGTTTCCGCAACACGCTAAGTTGTAGCACCTCAAAACTCTGATAATTTTTATAAAACCACGTGTCACCGGCACGATTTATGCTACGGAATTTGGGGTGTTACATTTGGCCCCTTAACATAAAACATATTTATCTAATTTGATCATATTAGATATGTTAGTTAAGTTAATTAATAAAATATGTATTTTCTAAAATACGCTAGCTATCTTCCTTAATTTCGTCCTTCCCCCAGTTGTTAAGGGAGCAATAATAGGAGTAAATCGGAAAAAATTGATAAATATTAAAAATATACCTTATATTTATGACCAAAAGCAACTTTTTAAATATGCCATATATTAAAGACCTAAGGTTAATATGGTGATGATGCTTCATTAATGGTATGTACTAAGTAGAAGAGGGGACTAGCAAAAACACCCATACATGAAATGTTTTTCGGGGAGTTTATATAGTTTATCATTAAGTTAAATTCAAAGTTTAACATTAAGATAATTCTTATCCAAATGAATGAGAATACACCACTTCATTTTTTTAGTTGGCTGGCTTACCCAAGCGTCATTTTACATTGTCTTATTATTTCTTTGCCGTAATACATTGCCTTAATTGATGGAATGTGAATTTTAATAACAAATAATTGAAATATATCCAAAATGAGAAAATTTTATCATTTTTATTAAGATTTTAATTAGAATTTAGATTTAGATTATGTTTTTTACCGGGTTAAGAGGCAAAAATACTCATATACTTTATCAAAAATGCGTCGACACTATATACATTACTTACTAGTGTGAAAAAAAGGCTATAAACTACTTAAAATGGGGCCAAAATGTCCTCTTCGGGTTCTCATTCCATGCTTGTCCTTATGTACTTGTTACATGCTTGTCTCTCTAATTAGAGGGATGTGACATTTATATAAATAATATATATATATAGTTTATTTATATAGTTTAAATTATATGTTGCTTCCTGAAGTATTTTTTGAAAGACGTGGCTATCACCTAAGAGGGGGGGGGTGAATTGGGTGTATGATAAAACTTTCATTAGTTTGAAAATCTTTTCGCAATTTACTGAAAGTAGTTTGTATGACAGTGATAATTTATAAAGCGATAATCAGTCATTCAAACTTATATGCTGGAAATGTAAGAGTTAAGGGAAGAGAATATGCAAACTGTGATTTATACTTGGTTCGGCCCAATCTTGACCTACGTCCGGTCTCCAAGCTCCGCTTGAGATTTTCAATCCACTATCTTCTTGTAACTTGATTACACGATCTGTACTTGAAGTAATCCTCTCACTAGGATTCACTCCCCTTACAACCGTAATCAATACACTTGCTTGATCACACACTCGTACTCAAGTAATCCTCTTCCTAGGATTTACTCCCCCTTACAAGCCGTAATCAACACAATGTGTTTCCCACTCAAGATCACCCAATCTTGAGTATCTCACGATAGAATGATAGGATGTGTACAATAACTCTTCTCTCTCTCAGAAGTAGATGGATAAGCACCGAAGCACAATTACAAGTCATCTCACTCTCTATGATAAGCTATGTAAACATTAAGAACAGAGAGTAAATGATATGAGAATCGAGTATTAGCATATTGAAGATGCCGACTTGTGTCTCTGCGTTTTTACGCTCTGTGTACTCTGTATTTCGTGTGTTCTGTCTGGAGTCTTCAAATCTTAAGGTATTTATGATATTTGAAGCTTATGACCGTTATAGATCCGTTCTGACTTGAACCCATTCGAAAATATAACTGTTGTGTGCATTTCGTAGAATATAGTCATGTTGAGAAATGGCTTTTGAGATATAGCCGTTGGGAACATTTGCGAGACTTGAATATTTGAATATTGGCTCTTCAAGAATGTCTCCCATGATGTTCAGCTTTTGTTGGAGGGAGCCTTGCTGTCTGCCTTGAAGAATGGTTGGTCTTCTTTCCAGTCGTCTTCCATTTGCTTTGTTTGAGAAGATATAATAAAATAATATAAGTGGCTCATGGAGTTGCTTTATTTGACTTTAAAGCAAATTCAAATCTTCTCAAGTCTGAAGTTAAAGCATATCAAAGACATTGGACATTCGAATCCATTAGAGAACATTATCATGCGAGTATTCAATTTCGTTTCCTCATTGAATTTTGTCTTCTTTGCTTTGATTCCGAAATTCCGCAAAGAAAGTTCATCTTCAAGCTTATGACAGATTTTGGTTTTGTCAAGTTTGATGTAATCTCAAACTTTAATCACCTGAAACTTATACACAAATGATATAAATGATGTTAAGAAGTAGTATAAATCATTTGGGTAATCATCTGGATGTTTATCGAAAGAATCGGGATTTTCGAAACTCGATTTTCTCGAAAGGTGAGATGAAAACTCGAGGTTTCATTTGCAAAACTCGAGTTTTGAGGTTGCAATACTCAGTTGCTTTCTCGTCGACCAAAACTTGAGGTTTTGGTTCCAAACCTCGAGGTTTGAAGATACTCGAAAGTTCGTTGCTCTGTCGATGAAAACTCGAGGTTTCCATTGAACACTCGAGGTTTTGACTTTGTTCAGCTTTCTTGAAATAACTCACAACTTTCGGGGACCATATCTCCCTGGTATGAACTCCGTTTTGGTCCATTTAACTCTTGATGGAAAGCTCTGTGAGTCTACTTTCATATGCCACCAATTGCAGCTCAATTGGATTTGTAGTTTGTGATATAAACTCAAAACATTGAAGCTTGGTTTGCTGTGTGGCGTGGATGTTTCTGTCAACTGCCACAATTTATAACTCCTTGATATGAACTCCTTTGGGCTTGGATTTTATATTACAATGACGCATTGGGAGTCTAGTTTCATATGCCACTGGTTTCACCTCAATCCGATCTCTCGGTTTAGGAGATATCATCAAATTACCGTACGTCGCCCATGCGTAACGTGAAACAGGTGTGAGTGAAGAGCCGATAGCCGGAAACTCGAGGTTTTGATCGAAACCTCGAGGTTTGCTAGTCCGAGAGACGCGAGAGATGCTGAAGGCACTTGAAAACTCGAGGTTTTGATGGCTACCTCGAGGTTTCTCGATCCGATTCATATAAACTCGAGTTTTGAGTTCCAAACCTTGAGGTTTGAGTTCCAAACTCGAGGTTTGTGTCCTAAACTCGAGGTTTCTCATCCTGAACCTCATATTTGCTGACTTTAACTCTGAATTGAGCCATTCCAACTTCCATATGATCTTGGAGACTTCTAGAATCAATATAAGAACTTGAATAATGATATCTTCATTCCATTCAAAGAAGTTCTTCCTTCTTTCATCTCCCAACTTGATCATTCTTCATCATTTAACTTGGACTCACATTCTTTACAGCTTCTACCTTCTTCAATATCCTTAAAGTGATGAAGCTTCATTCCAACTTTTGCTATCATAGAGACTTCCAGTATCACAAGAACTTGAATGTTTGATATTCCTATTATATTGTGCAAGTTCTTTTGATAACATCTTTCTCTAGTCTCTTCTCTTCTTTGTTTATTCCCAAAGTTCTTTGATAACTTCTTGCTTCCTTGACATTCGATATTCCATTTATATTGCAAAGAGCTTCTTTCTTTCGTCTCCTTTCTTGGTCAATCTCTATAGTTCAACTTGGAATAATCTTCTTCAATATCTCCTTCTTGATTAATCTCTATAATTCAACTTGGATTAATCTACATTAAATACATCGCTTAGTCAATGTAGGAGATAACTATATTACTCAATCTTTTTGCTTTTAATAATGACATCTATATAAGGCATCATCAAAACTAATCATAACCAACATTTTTTGCACCTAGTATATTAAATTAATTAATTTCTAGAATACTGGATGTAACATATAATTTATTTTGAATAAATAAAATATAAAAAAAATGTCTTATCCCTCTAACTAGAGGAACAAGCATATAACAAGCACATAAGGACAATCATGGAATGAGAACCCGTCATAATTCATTAACTAAAGCAAACAACGATTACTTTTTGGGTTAATGAGCCCATGCTATAAATTTTAAATGATTATTAAAAAACTCCTCGCATCTCCTCTCTCTCTCTCTCTCTCTCTCTCTCTCTTACACACACTCCCATACTTTTGAACAAATTGTTAGTACAAGTTTTTCACTTAAGAGGGATGAATTGGATGATTTTGAAAATTTAAATTTCAACACAAGCTAAATAAAGACAAGAAAGTTAGAACAATGTCAACGAAGGAGAACACAAGATTTATACTGGTTTGGTTTAATCCACTTGATTTACATTCAGTCCCCATAAAGTCTTTATGGGACTTCCACTATCTTTCCAAGATTCATCAGGCTTTTGGTGTCTCAGTATAAACTAGTTCTTCTTCAAAGAACACATGCTCCCCAAATTACACTTTGTAATCAATGCCCACGTCCCACTACCTTGAGTATCTTAGATGAAATAAATGCTTAAGTACGTATAATCTTTATAAGAGTAAATAAATGATCATTGAAGTACAAATTCACATAGAGATTGAGCGTTGAGACTTAAGAAATGAATGTAACAATAAATGCAAAGTGTTGGTTGTTGCTCCGTCTTCAATGCACTTCTCTTTATAGTGTGATAATGTTTGAAGACCTTTGCTCTTTGATTGTAGCCGTTAGAGTGTATGGTCTTTGTTTATAGTCGTTGGGAATGTCATATAATTCTTTATGTCTTTGGATTTAAAAATTGTAAGCAAAGAGATGTGAAGCGTTTGATCTTTGAAGCATTTATGCTCTGACACAATTTTTTTTTTGGCTAATCTTGATTTAATCCTTGATTAATCACCTACAATATGATTAAGTACTAGTATAATGAAGGGTTAGACCAATTGGAAGTACGCAAAACAAGTTTAGAATAGATTGAATGAGTATCAAGATTCACGATATGATGCTCTATTGATGACTTCTCATTTTTAATAGATTTGAGATATATTTTTATATATTTGAGAAGTCATTATTACTAATTGAAAAGAGATTTTATTGAGATTTTAAGAAATATCAATTTGGATCGTTATTTAGGGGATTTCAATTTAAAATAAAAGTTTTTGAGTTTAGGAAATAAATAATAGTAATAGGAAGTTTTCTTAAAAAAAAAAAAAAGAAAAGAAAAGAAAAAGAAGAAATAAAAATTTAGTTTTATTATTATTATTATAATTATTATTATTTAAACTTCTTTTCTTTTTTTTTCGTAACAGAGGCGGAAGATACAATTGTCAATTGATATGGATTTGAAGATTTGAATCATATGGGCCCCACGTTGAATTGAAAAACAATACCCAAGAAAGCAAGCCACGACACCGTTTTTGTAAAAAGAGGAATTGAAGACCTAAATTCAGAATGGAAGACGCTGTGCAATAAAGGAGGAGGAGGCGGCATATATTTTTTGGATTACTTTCGCTGTGAAAAGAGAGACGCGAGACACGAATAGAAAAGAGGAGGAGAGGCGACTATTTTGGAGGGAGCATTGTTCATCATCGGTGGAGGAGAAGAAATTGCAGTGAGAGGAGAGACGAACACGCACGAGAGTCCTCATTTTTTCATCATCGTCTTCAACCTCTGGAGAGTCCTCATCTTCTTCTCCAAGACGCAGCAGCACCGAATCAGAGAAAGGAAAGAAGCTGTTGCTGAGTCTATGTTCCCCTTCTGGGTTTAAATATTTCACTAGACTCTGTTTCCAATTTCTTATTCCTTTCCACTTTCCAGTATGATTTTGAACCTGAGTTTGGATTTTGCTGAGATGGATGTGATTGAAGCCATGTGTGGCTAATTTTTCCTTTACAACTTAGAGTATTATGAACTTGTTTGAGACTTAGAAATTGTTCCCACTAATTAGTGTTGCGTAATTTTAATTCAGTTTATTTAATTTTGTTTTGTTATTCATTGTTTAGTGATTGGCCTCTATTAAACGTGTTTTGGGGATTTAGGATTAAAAAGAAGGAAATCTTAAATTGACCCCTGGATTAAATAATGTGGAATTAGATTTTGATCTAATTTGCGTCATGATAGACATATACTTAGAAGCGCATAATCAAATTAGAGTGAATTTGATTTGCGTATATTAATTGTGTGAGACATTGCGCCAATTATTTGAAGTAGGTGTATAAGTGGACCAAGCGTATGACTTATAAACATTAATACTCTGACATTAGCTGATTAAGTTAAGTTAGAATTAATTTAGTGGGAATAAAATTTAAAAACAAACAAATGATTAGTATCTCAAGTTGTCTCTTTGACATTTGAATTCTCTCTCTGTTTGAAATTTTTGGTTTTTATTAAAATTCTTTTTACTTTTATTGAAAACAATTTGATTTGCTCAACTTAAATGAAAAAGGAAATTTAACACCTAATCACTAATTTGATCATCTTTTGTGGGATGACCTTGATTTACCACTTTATTATTTGATCTGGCATCTAATTGCAGTCTTAGTTTAATTTTGGTAGCATCATCTATTTTCTGGAATTGCATCACTCGAGTGATCTTCGCTTAGTTATATTGAAAACAAAACATATCACTAGATGGTTCACCGTGTTGATGTGGTAGTGATGCATAAATATCTAATTACTTGAGTGGTCACTTAAGTGATCTTGTTTCTTTTGAAAATAGATCACTAGATACTTCACTATGGTGAGCTGGTGGTGATGAATATAATAGGATTACTCAAGTGGTCACTCAAGGATCTTGGTTCTTTTTCTTTTAGAAGAAATAGATCACCAGATGCTAATAATATAGTGCAGTAGTAGTGATGCTTTTTTTACAAGTCACTCAAGTGGTCACTTGAGTGACAAGTCTTAGAAATGTTTTCAAGAATATTGAGACTACCAGATCCATTGTGGTCCTATGCTAGTGATACACTTTTTCACACATCACTTGAGTGGTCACTCGGGTGATATTTTCTTAGAATTTTTTTAGAAGTTTGATCACTAGGATATATCAATGAGGTGTAGTAATAGTGATGAAAATTTATCATATCACTCGAGTGGTCACTCGAGTGACCTTCTATTTGAAATATGTTTAGAAAATTCATGACTACAAAAAATCACTGTGGTGAAGTGATGGTGAAGAAAATTTATCACATCACTTGAGTGGTCACTATAGTGATCTTCTCTTTGAAATATTTTTAGAAAACTGATCACTACGAAGAAATCCCTGTGGTGAAGTGATAATGATGAAAATTTATCATGTTACTTGAGTGGTTACTATAATGTTATTCTTTTTATTTTTTTTTTAAAAAATTGATTACTATCTTGGTTACCAAAGTAAAGTGGTAGTGATGATCATATCACTCGAGTGGTCATTGTAGTGATCATTATTTATCACTACTAGTAAGCACAATGGTGATGAGTTAGTTTTTTTAAAACAACCTTATCTTTTTTGAAGAACCACTTCATCACTAATCCAGAAATGAGTTCACCAAATTTTGTCACATCAACTTGAGTGCTTACTATAGGGATCATTGTTTATCATTACTAGTGAACACGGGGTGATAGTGAATCGTTTTTAGCCATAGTACCTTTTCCAAAACACTTTCTGAATTATTCTTAAGCTTTGTTATCATCAAAACATAGGATCTAACTCAAATACCGCTCCTTCTCTCTCTTCCCATTCTTTCTCTCTCGTTCATTGCAGAACAGTTTATCTCCCTCCTTCTTTCTCTCTTGCGAATTTTTCACAAAATCTGAAATGAACTGCTTCAAATTCCAAGGCATGGGAGGCAAACAGGAGGCCAAGGGAGTATTCTCTAGCAAAGGATTCGGAGTCAACGGAGCTCTGGTGGCTGACGGTACAGCGTAAGTATCAGAAAAGCATCAGCAAAACAAGGAGAGTGGGTCTTGTGTAGTGAATCGCATTGAGGTTTATGAGACTGAGAGGAAGCGACAACGATGTTCATGTTGCTGTAGCTGTGTTCGAAGAGAACCACCTTCTTATCGGTGGCCAACGAATTCAACTTTCCAGATCCACCAGCGAGATGCAGTGGCCGATGAATTCAAGCTGCGTCTTGAGCTTGTACTAGCACCAAGCACCGTTGCAAGAACCTTAGAACCAGAATAAAGTGCTTCTTATTCTCTATTTTTGATTCCATTTGTTTAGCATTTCTTTGTTTCTTCTCGTTGAGCTGGTTGGAACGTTCATCAACGTGATCTATGGTTATCCCATACCAGTGGCGGACCCAGCTTTTAATATTTATATGTATACAATTAGTGAGGGGATTCGGGGTGCTGCCCCCATTTTTTTTTTAATGAAAATTTTAAATGCATTTAAAACAAAAAGAATATTGACAAAAAAAGAAAAGAAAACTTTAATTTAATATAGAAAAAAAAATAATCAAGAGTCAATTAAGCTCTTACAACATAATGATTACAAAAACATTCTTCGATTCTTCATTCCTTGAAAATATTGCATTATATCTCCATCATCAATCTTATCAAACGTATTACGTTCAACATAAGTGTGTCAAGAGTTCTCAAGATCATCCAAAATTTGAAATGCTACGATAGGAGAATTAAATTTCTTCTGTGACTTCGAATCAAACAAATGTATTTTTCATAAGAAGGAAAAACTTGAAAAAAAAAGAAAAGAAAAGAAATGAGCTACATGTGTTTTTTCATAAGGAGTTTGGGAAAAAAAAAAAAACATACCACTTGTTAAGATCAATCAGGACGTTTTTTTTTTGCTCGAAAAGGATCATGCATTACAAGGAGGGAAAAGGATTTTGTTACGCCCAATCAGGACTTGACTTTTGGGGGGGGGACACAAAGGGCACACCCAGGATCGAACCGGTGACCTCTTCATATGTGATCAATTGCTCTACCACTGAGCTAGGCACACTAATGCTAACTGAATTCAGCTAAAATATATAGATATCTTAAAATCTTCTGTCTGCACTTGCAGACACCAACGTGGGTCCGCCACTGTCCCATACTCATCTTTCCTGCAAGTCGTGACACTTTGAGAGAGGAAAAGAGATGGAGCCGAGGCTTCAAAAATTGAGAGGGACTATCAAAAGGGGTGGGGACGAGACAGTATGTGAGTTTTTTTAAAATATTTATTTAAAAATAACAACATGAGCCCCACTAAACAAAAAAAAGTAACATCAGTTTGTATAAATTAATGGAGTTAACATTTTTATCCTGTTTAGAGAATTTCATGAGCATTTTTTTTTAATAAAAGGGGAAGCTTTTCGCTTGAAATGCTAACTTGGCTTAACTAGTCAGCCATGAGGCCGTGAGACTTGATGAAACTCAGCTAAGTCCCTCAGCATTTGCAACGAGCAAAAATCAGGAGGAGTTGTAACAAAATATAGCTCGTGTACTATGGTGTGCCTGCTTGGCTAGGTAGTCCGCACAAACCAATGCCTCTCTATGTGAATGATGCACCTTCAGGTCTTTGATGAGAAAATCATCATTCTCACTTCCATGATCAAATCAGACAGGGGATGAGAAGGCTCACAATCTGTGAGTAACAACTGTAGTGCTTCCAAGGAATATGTACATAATTTAATCTTCAGCTGGCCCAGGTTGCTGCACATCCAGAGCCCGCCCTTGATCCCATGTAGTTTTGCTTCCACAATTGTGCATTGACCGATCTTCATACCAAAACCCAGCAACCAGCGGCCTGAATCATGACGAACCAGTCCCTCGCAAGCTCCTTGATTTTGGTTAATGACCGAGCCGTCAACGTCTATGCGCAAGTATCCCTCTGGCGGTAGTTGCCATCGGCTTTCATCCCACTCTAATATCTCCCAACACATCATGCTCGTACCTTCCTTGAACTACATTTTCTTGTAGGAGATGGAGTCCATGGTTAATAATACTTTG
This sequence comes from Acacia melanoxylon, assembly GCA_019022615.1. Lineage (NCBI taxonomy): Eukaryota > Viridiplantae > Streptophyta > Magnoliopsida > Fabales > Fabaceae > Acacia > Acacia melanoxylon. The sequence goes on along the minus strand of JAFJYJ010000020.1, from coordinate 6,920,029 downwards.
GGGTTGAGCACTAGTGTTGTCAAAACTTTTCCTGCACCTATTCTTCCAGAGCAGCCAGCAAATAAGTTCAAATATTCGATTCCATGGCCACCGTGCCACTTTTCGAACACCCGGCCGGACTATTTTTGACATTCCACTACAATCACACCTGAAAATCACAATTCAAAAAAAGAAAGAAAGAAAGAATAATACATGGGGTTAATCAAGGACTTACACACAGTGTTTGCAATCTCACGGTCTCTCAGCATATGTAAAATTGTTTCCCCACAGTCACACTCAAAAGGGCACACAGGAATGGTAAGAGGGGAATGTTTTCCTTTGATGTGATTAAAGGGACTCTCATGGAACACTTGCCACATGAATTATTTTGCTCTCTCAGGAATTGGCCATCACCGTATTTGCTTCCATAGAGTTAGAAGAGGGCGTCTTTGCGTTTTGTGAATTTCCTTGTAGGCTGATTTGATATTGAAGTTACCGTCTGAAGAGAACCTCCAACAAAACACATAGTCTCTAACCCGAAGGGGGAGCGGTACTACGAATCTTTCCCAAAACCCAATCGGGTAGGAAGAGTCTCCCCTTAGTCATATCCCAATCACCCGTATCAGTTAAAAAGTGAGCTACCGAGTCTTTGGGGTTAACGAGGTGATGATTCTTCACTACATATTGACCCAATGGTCTCCCAAGAGGCAGCAACAAATCAAGCCTAGCATTTGTTGTTGTGCCATTTTGGATTATCCTTCCCACTCCTTGAATAAAATCCTCCCATACCGTAGTAATTCCCCTCATTGACTTCCCTTTATTTCCACTGTTGGCAACCCAACACCAGACCCATATTTGTGTCTCAAACATTTTACCCACAATGCCTCCGGGTTAGTTAGAAGTCCTCAACAGAGTTTCATTATAAAAGCAAGGTTTTGGCTGTGCAGATCCTTCACTTCCAAACCACCCTCCCTCTTCTCTTTATTTATCATATTCCAGGATATAAGATGCATTTTCCAAGTTTTCGGTCCTTGACTACTCAGCTTCTTAATTAAGGAAAGAACCCCTTTAGTAATTAGTAGAGTTTACATTTGTTAGAGCGGATGGAGGATAGGTGATGAGGGCTTTTTATTGTTAGCCTTGGGGTCCACAATCAATAATTTACCAAGGATTGCGTATAGGCAAACCTAAGATCGTTATCTCTTTTCGATGAGTCTTTTATTGATTCTTATGTAATCTAAATGACATGCAAATGCAATGAAAATAAGGAAAAAGTTGGTTTTAGATTTTTATATTAATAAACTAAAATAAGAATGCAATTAAATCAAATGCTAACTATTGTTTTTGGTATTTTCTTTATAAAATGGAATGGAGTATGAAATGTATAATGAATGAATACTCTTGGAAATTGATTAGTGGCTATCATAGTTCAATTAGATGTAGGAGTAAATTTTCACTAAGTCTTGATGAAAAACCTCAAGATAACACTTGAGTCTAGTGTTCTTAATTAGTTATTACTCCTACTAACATATAGCTAGTAATCACCTCTTAAGGCACTACTGAAGAGCATTTAGTGTGTGACATGGGTACAAAAAAGACTTTTAAGACCAGACAAAAGAGGCACCGTAAGACCGGACCCGCAACCGCTCTTGTTCCAGGCGGTATTAAAAGTCAGTAACTTTTAAGACCGGACTCGAACCGATCTTAAAGAAACTTTTTTAGACCGGACATTTAAAACATTAGGTCTTAAAAGTCATACTATATAGATGTGATATATATTTTGTTCGGTTCTAAAACTCAACTTTTAAGACCGGACAAAAAAATAGGCCAGTCTAAATAGATCGACATTTTAAGACCGGACAAAGAAAATCCAGTCTAACAAATACCGACTTCTAAGACCAGACAACTAATTAAACCGGTCTTAAAATACCGACTTTTAAGACCAGATAATAAATACACCCAGTTTTAAAAATTGAACTTTTTAAACCGGATGGATTAATACACCGGTCTTAAAAGACCAACTTTTAAGACCGGCCTAATATGTACACCTATCTTAAAGTATGACTTTTAAGACCGGACATATAAATACATCCGGTCTTAAAATTTGAACTTTTAAGACCGGCGTATTTATTTCCGGTCTAAATTTTCCCGAATTTTTCCCTGTTATTATGTTCTTCCTAATCATATATAGGCACATCCACCACCCAATCTAGAACATAAAAGTTGATACTTTAAGCTACAAGCTATGAACAATCAATTATGAATAAATTGAATTGGGAAAAGAATAAAATATTATTCACCATGAGTTATGTGGCCTCTTAATTAATGATTATACTATGACAGTACAACACCTAAATGAATATATACAATAAGATAACTTACAAATACAATGAGTTACAAATACAGTACGTCAATCAAGATACATGCCCAATATAATATTCACCACGCCTTCATCTGATTCCCACCTAACAACGTAACATCCTCTTTTATAACATGCCCCTTTCGATCGGATCCTGCCATAAAAATAAAACAAGAACAAAAGCTTCACAGTCAGTGACATTATTTAAGAACATAGAAGGAATATAGTTAAAACCTTAAAGTTTTCAAAGAATTCCGCATATGAATATTAACTTATGAATTGACTCTTTTATAAAGGGATATCCTCCCATATCCCTTCTTGATGATCATTTCTTATGCCGGGTTCATTATCCGCTTCATCTTCTTTGTTCATGTCTGGTAGACCCCTTGAAAAAGGATTACTATCAGGAAGACCATAATTTGTGTAACATCCCGTTTTCAAAAGCAGTATAATTTTTTTTTCATCAGAGTAGAGCATCGGAGCGATTGAGTAACTGATACTTATATTCAAAATGCCGTAAGTCTGGCTGTTTACAACATCGGTACGATGAAGAGTGTTTCAAAAGTACAAAACATCTCGAAAGAAAGGCTTCCACGAACATCAAAAGTAAAGGACAATATCGGAAAGTCTTCATCCGGTCCTTGAACCCGTCGCTTTCCTCTCTCCTCGGTCCTCGGTCCTTCCGAACTTGATGCTAAGTTAAGAGCTGAGATCCAATTTACCACATTGGATCTCAGGTAACGGTTAACCTCATGTTTATGTATACACATACAGACAACAGACATCCATAATATCAACAACACAACAATCACTCTACCACAACCCATGCATACAGATGTGCCCAAAGATGTACGACCACATTGCACCCAAAGATACGGACCTATTGCACCCGGATACGGACATATTGCACCCAGCGACCGACATATTGCACCCAAGATGACATATTGCACCCAAAGACCGACATATTGCACCCAGCAGACTGACATATTGCACCCAGCATACAGACATATCCTCTAACCGCTATATGCACTCGCACAGTATAACACCTCTACATATGCACTCGCACAGTATAACACCTCTACAACACACATACCACATATATGTAAACCATAAACATCAGAGATAAGGTTACCGGTACGCGAACGTACCTTTTTGGCGGTACAACAAACTTTTACGGAAAACGTGAAATTCGACAAATGGGAAAAACAAATGTATGACGGCGGCACAACAAAATGCGGCTCGATTAGCTCGGATATCCTATAAGGACAACGTTTATCAACATTTGGCATCATAACAGCCATTTGGGCAAAAAATTACTATTTTGCCCCTAGTACCCCTATTTGGCGGAATTTCGCGGAGCCCGCTGTTTTCGCTCTATCTCTCCAGAATTTTGACAGATCTTTTCCCTCATCATATTTTCGAAATATGTATCATATTTACCCCTAAATATGATATCTAGACTATCTTGAAAAATTAAAGATAAATCTAGCATTCCTACTATATCTACCGAAAGAACTACCGAAACTAAAGACTGGGGGACCGAAGAACTTACCCGCACTTTGCTCGACTTTCTCCGAGCTTCTCTCTCTAACTTCTCTCTAAGGGGCAGATTTTTGGTGTGAAAAATGAAGAAGGTGCTCATGCCTTATATAGGGAAAAATTGTGCCACTTTGGTAATTTCCATATTCCAAATCTTGTAATTTTCTCTTACCTTATAACCAAGTAAAATCAAAGCATAATGGTGTTTAATTCCTAGCCATGCAGCATGTTGGTCGACATTCAAGGCTGATTTGGCAGCAAACAATTGGTCCAAAAATGGTGAGTCAACTTGCTTTATGGCGGTTCGACGATTTTCCCCTGTTCGCCTCTCGTTTCGCGTCTCTTCGGAGAAATCTCAAAATTCTGGATTCATAACTTTGAAGATCTTCTCTTCCTCATCAATAATATCTAATTTAACTTAGATTTTGGTCCCTTACGGGGTTCCAACGATCAGTTGAAGTTTTCTCGAAAACGTGTCCGAACACGTCCGGTGTCGGAAATCGCTTTAATCATCAATCTCTCGGATAATAATTCACTGATTCCAAATATGTCCAGATAATTATAAACTCATCTCTAGATGTTGAGTTATAATTTATTTTCTTCAGATCCAAAAATGTGACTATCTGCATTTTTCCCTATTTCGTCTTATTAGGCAAATGCGCTACCTAATTTCGGAATTAACTTCCTAAGAGGTCACTTGAAGGTAAAAACTCACTGATCAATATTTTACCTTGACTTTGGAATTCCTATTCCTGGTTCTCTAGATAGGATCCGTTTCCTATTTATTCCATTACTATTCACTATATTATATAATAATACAATTTTACAAAAATATCATGATATTAAATTTTTCACTCTTATCTTCCATTTGTTTGTCCATTTTCGGCTGAGCAATTTTTTTGGATTTGTAAATATTTTCCATGATTTATTTAATTACATAATTAATTACTTAATGAAATTTTTATCAAAAATTCCACAAAATTCTCTTATTGGTCCATTCTTGTATTTAGGCTTAAAAATACCTAAACTCAACTATTTTTCACAAAAATCTCCAATTAATTAGTAAATATATTTTTACTATTTTCCAACTATTTTCCACTAATTTTTGAGCCTCACATAATTATCTCTAAATTTCCTTTGCTCGAGACTTAAGTAATTAGCCGTAAATTACTTAATTACCTCATTATCACTAGTTGATAATTTTCTTAATTAGAATGCCCTATTACCTCCAAACTCTTGCATTAACACTTGTGTTTCCATGTCTCTTGTATTATTCTATAATTTACAAGGGTATTATTGTCATTACAATACTTTTTGGGCATTCTTCTTCAATTTCTCCAAGTTCGTAATTTATTAAATTACCATAATTAGAGATAATATACTCTCATAATTCAAATAATTATTTCATTGCCTTTTAGGATTTTTCACCATTTTCCTAAGTTATTTACCCTTCCTAGGGGTATTTTGGTCATTTTGGCACTTTGGCCCTTAAATTCCCTAATTCAAATTTCGGGTATTACAATTTGAATGAATTTCCTCATCAATATCAATGACCCTTTTTCCTTGGAGAGCTACAGACCACATTTTATTTTCTTGATCGATGATATAGAACACTTGTTTCGCCTGATCTGCCATAATAAAAGGTTCATCTCCAAAACTTCTACTATTGATATCGACTAATGTAAATCTTAGCCGATCGATCTGAATACCATTATTGACATGAACCCACTTGCATTTGAAAATGGGAAAGCTTTAAATAGCTTATCCACCATCTAATACATTCAGTCTGCTCATTTACAACATCTTTCCCTAAAGGTATAAGCTCTAAACAGCTTATCCACCATCCAATACATTCAGCAACCACAAATGGACAAAAGGAAATTGTTTGAAATGAATAAACAAATTATTATTGTTCATTAAACAAATTGTACAATTGTTCATTTACAGAGTGAAGATGATTGTTGCTACAACATATATTCACAAATGAATTCACAAATCATTTATTTTTCTGACTTTCCAAGGTCATCAGATCATACAAATATTCACAAAACACATCGTGTGTGCGCTCAATATTACCATCAGGAAAGGGGTTAGCACAGTCAAACATCTGTAACATCAAAGACAGAAATATATTAGTCGTCCTTCCTTGCATCAAAGGGATTAGTGCACAGGCAAACATATGTAATATCAAATGCATTTACCGTTTCATTGATGTCAGTCATTGATTGCATGACAATATTATATATGTGTGTCAAGACGTAATGGCCACATAAGTTGGACTCCTTTGGTTGCTGACGGGTCTAAAAACGAACAAGAAATATATAAGAGCATATATTGCTTACTGACCAAGTTCACAAGGCAGTGTTCCAGTGTTCAAATATGTACTAACCTTTGGTATGATCCATGTAGGCTCTTTGATATGAAACCCAAGCCTTTTCTTGACCTTTTGTGGGAATGATTTCAAGGGCCTATTGTCAAAATCACAAATTTACTCAATAATGGTCGCTGAAAATTTAGAGTAGAGATTTCAGACTAGACAATCAAAATGACATGCTTACTTGTTCACGATCTGCTTCAATGTAGGCGGTGAATCGTTGTGAATGGAGCATAAAAAGACCACTATATTCTCAACCGTGCAAATCAAGACCAACTGCCAATGGTGACTGAAAATTCACAACAGACAAGTACTCAGTAATATGTAGCAGAATTAAGGGAATTGCAGACAAGAATTATGATATGTACCTATTGTAGTATGGTACCAAGTACCACTTTTTCATATTGCCAGACAACCTTGATGTTATGTATGATTGTCTCTCCGATAAGGGTGGTTGACTTATGTACTATGGGCACAAGAATTCAATATCTTGGCTTCTGCCCTGTTGTTCCAATTCGCAATGCATGAACCTACAATAGTGACGTCAGAGAATTAGTATATATGTATGTGAGTGTCTCACATTTAAGTTATGTACTCATAGAAGAAGATACTTACTTTATAAACATGAGAATAATAGCATCAGTAAGCTCCTGTTTATCAAATAGCAGGGAAATTAAATCATCTTGGTCTACCAAAACTGGGTGCTTGTTACAGAGGCCTACTTCTGTATTGACAGGCCACGTTTTAACTCCAAATTTTTTATTGGATACCATAAGGACAATTTTTTCCTTGGCACTCAACTTAGCTGTGCTAAAAACTTCAGGAGGAGTAGAAACATGTACAAGCTTCACTGGCCACGAGATGAAGGTTCCCTTGACATCACTCACAACCCTCAGCTAACCAGTTGGGAGAGGGACATGTGCATCAATGATCTCATCTTCAACTGACGCTTTGACTTCATCATCATCCATTTGTTGGTGGTGTACATTTGATCCCAAGTAGTTGTAGACAGTCCCTTTTGCAACTAATCGTCTATGAGGAACCTCCACATACAGGTCACAAGGTTCCTCTGACTATCCAACAATGCAACTCCCTTTAATGCTCTGCTGCATAAGTGCAGGTGAGTGTGGCAAGGGAACAGTGGTATTTGGACGACAGTTCACAAGCACCATCATTTCCTCCTTCATCTTGTCCAGCTGGGCTTGAAAATTTTCTCTTAATGTAGCTTCTCGCTCCGCTGCTTTGGCCTCTGCTATGACCATCGTATGTTCCATCTCCTCCCGGTAACCATACTTTGTTTATGGCGTTTGGATTTACCAAAGTATTCCTTCAGGCCTACTCGTCCTCCAATCCCCCTTACACGCCCCACGTGATCCAGTTTTCCAGTCGCAACGGTCAAAACATCATTCCTCCCGTCCGACACAAAAGATCCCTATGCTTCTTTCTTTTTAAGATCTTCCTGTAAGATACAGATAACGAGCAGCTTAGTAATGAAACATGTTTAGTAACTAAAAAAATAACAATAACGATACTTACAATTCTTTCAAAGAACTAGATGAGTTTGTTCACTCATGTAGGCGTCGCTTGACTTTTGCCGAATATACAACCATAACTCCTTGTGACGTATTCGAGATGGTGGATCATGTATCGCAGAAGGATTAGATTCAGCTTCATCTTCCAATCTCTTTCGCTTGGCCGCCATCAATTCTTTTTTGGCCTTTTTATATCCGCCGGGAGAAGCCCTATGCGGGCAATCATTCTTTCTCCCAATCTCTTGTGCTTGTTCCCTTCTTTTCTGTGAATCAGAATTGAAAACAACTACTAATTATGAATTCCAGCCATCTCATTAACAGAGATTAGAGAGCTTCTGCTTGATATTAACCTCAAACACTAGTCAAATTCACTTCATCAAGTTTCAACATTTTATTTAAAGAAGATGTAGAATTGTAGAAGAAATTGGGAGAAACAGAGGAAAGGGAGTTACAGAACTGCAGCCAACTCAGTCAATTCATTCATTCATCATAATTGGTTCCTACACATATTAGTCTAACCTCTTATATATAGTTAGAGGCTTGACTCTTAAGATCCAATAACAGCTTGCACTGAAACCTTTACACAGTTAACATACTAACTAATAGCAATGTCTAACAACTACCTAATATAACAGAACTAAGACTATAATAACAGTTTTCACGGTTTACTAAGTATGCTCCTCTAATGCAGGACAAAGGATGGAAATATATACTTCTATTCACACACCAAACCATCTAACTAACAAGATTAGATGAACACAATAACATTCACATATCCGCACAAGTTAATAAGCAAACAAAAAAGGGCAAACAAAACTAAATATAAACTCACCAAAGCTTCAGGAGTGGTCTGCAGTTGAATAAATTGTTGACAAGTTATTTCATCAATAAATGTGTACTTGTCCCAAGGATTAGGGTGAGGCTCACCAGCTGGAACCTCGGCAAAAATATAGTTGTTAGCTAGAAAGGTCTTAAACTTCCTCCACCGATCAGCACAATAAGACAATGTCTTCTCTTTCAACCGCCGACGTCGGAACAAGTATGTAAGCCGGATAGTGTCCCAAATAGGATCCTTTATCGTGCGATCGTCTACATTTTTCCACTCATCCGTCAAGATGCTAACCTTCTTGTGTGCTAGATAGTCGACAAAACTATTATATTTGTTTTTATTAGGACTGAAAAGAGCCAACTTTTCATTAAACCGAATCTTGAGCTTTGACCCGTAAGTCCGACTTACGATACATGTTTCATTAGTGTGCCACTTCTACCATGGCGTGCAGGGCGGTTATGAGGCTCATTGTGAGATGAAGAGGGTTCGTTCTGATTCACACCAGTCACACTAGTAACTGGCGTTGAACGAACATGACAAGAATCATTTTCGCCATTCATTTACAAGAAAGGAAGAGATGTTAAGAGAGGTGGTGTGAAAGAAGAATGCTTGAGAAAGTGAGAGAATAATAGAGGATGGTGGTAGTGGGCGAGGAAGAGGTAATGCAACGGAAGAGGGGTTTCTCAACAAGAACAGGGGTTCAGAGTTCAGAGAGAGCAACGTAAAGTAAGGTTTCACGTGAAGAAGAATATATTTGGCGCTTTAGTTTTAAGACCGAATGTACAAAACCACGGTCTTAAAAGTTAACCTTTAAGACCAGCCCTTATTAAACTCCGGTCTTAAAAGTAATAAACTTTGTTTTTTAAATTTTTTTCAATATTTTTTACCGGCCACAATTTAAATCCGGTCTTAAAATATTTAATTTTAAGACCAAAATTATTAAAAGGCTGGTCTTAAAAGTATAAATTTAAGACCGGTCTTATTAAACACCGGTTTTAAAATTAATTAAATTTTTGCTTAATTTTTTCAATATTTTTTACCGGCCACAATTTATGTCCAGTCTTAAAAGTATAACCTTTAAGACCGTCTTTTATATATATCTGGTCTTAAAAGTTTTAGACCTTCATATTTAAATTTTTCCTTATTATTTTGGACTGCAGAAAATATAAGTTCGGCTGTATGAGATTTCTCTAAAGTAATTGATATTTCAATTTTTTTAATAACATGTTTAAGACCGGTTGTTTTGTTAACCTGGTCTGAATAATATATTTAAGAACTATGAATAAAGGATCCGGTCCAAGAAGTTCTTTACATTTACAAAACTGCCACCGGTCATACTTTTAAGACCGAGGCGTCGATACTCCGGTTTAAATGAGGCGGTCTTAAAGCGATTTTTTTGCACTAGTGTGATTAGGATTAGATTCATGCAACTTGTTTTCTCTTGATATGAATGTGATAACACGCCACTCAATTAATGTAATTCAATCATACAATCTAACAATAACACGTAAAAAGCACAATATCATTGAATCAATGAGGAAAATACATGTATATAAATCCAACAAGCAACAAAAACCCAATTCAACAACATAGGCTCAATAAACAAATTTGTCCAAACGGTAAAACCAACAAAGTTGTCCAAACGGGTAAACTAAGTCTCAACAATGCAAAATAACATTCCGAAAACTAGGAAATCCAAATACAATTAGAGAAAATAGATTGAATGACATAAACTCCTCTAATTGAATTGAAGCTTCGGAACTTCAGCCATTTAATTCATCTCCAAGAGGCAACAAACTTAGCCTCTCACTTTCTACTCCGGCTCCAATGAGCTCATTCACACAAGAACCCATGGAATGATATGGATTGAAGGAAAAAAGGTGAATGAAGGTGCTGTAAATGATAGTGAGGCCGAAAATGAAAGGAGAGATGATGGTGGTGCTGAACATGGTAAGTGAAGTAGAAGTGGTCTGAGGGTCGGTACTGTGAGAGAGTGACGAGAATGAAGAATAAGAAGACGGCGATGGCGCTCGGCGGTGTGAAGGTCAGAACAGAGACACCGTCGAAACAGAGAAGGAAGGAGAGACGGTGGTGGTGATGTAGTCGTATCGCTCTCCTCTCCGTCTCTTACTCCAAAATCGCCTCCCCTCGTTCTCGATCTGTAACGCATTGTGGTGGAGGGAACTCGCTCGTCGGCGACCGTGGTGTAAGGGGAAGTCGCCGCCGAGACAATGAATGGTGAAGGTTGAGCTTGTCTCTGTGCCCCAAAAGTTCTCATCCGCGATGCTCACTGTATATCCAATCCTCTCAGGTTTCTCTCCTTTTTCACGCCCAGCGAACCTAATTAATTGGTTCCTGCTCAAAACGCAGAGTTGTGACCAGTGATCAATTTGCAAAGTTTAAACTTTTTCATAAAGGGACTAAACCGAAACTTTTGTAATTTGAGTTCAAACTTCCATTTTTAAATTTGATCTAATTTATTCAAGCACTTATAATAAAAGATAATTAATCTAACATCAAATATTCTCAGAAAAAATCAATGATTAAGAACAATTATATTTTTTTTTGACAATTTTACCCTTTTAGCCTTAATTTAATGTATTTATTCTTAATCTCAATTTATCATTAAAAAAAGTATTTTAAGCTCAATAACTATAACAAAATGCATTAGGAATCCCAATTTAATTATAAAAAATCATATATAAATATGGTTCAATCAATAGGATAGACTTAATACGGTTTTACCCGTTGTAATCGGATACTTGCTTTTCTAGCCCACTAGCTTACTTCTTACTTTCTGTATTAGGGGAGCAAATGTGAGATTTGTAGTCCTTGAGTAAAGCAAAGGAAATCACAAATATTTACCCAAGTCATGAGTTAAACCAATACCAATCATTTGACTAAGGGTATTGGCTCTATTAAATTGTACTTTTCCCGACACAAACAGTTTGGATTTGTGAAGGTTCACTCTTTGGCCAAAAATAGTACAGAAGAAGCTCATGATGTCCCTAACCTTGACCATTTGTTTTTGAGACTTTACAAAATAGTACTCCCTTCAGTCCCAATTATAAGACATCTTTAACTGATTTTGAGGAAATTAAGGAGATGAGTTAAATTAGTTAATTTTACTCATTTTCTGAAAATGCCCTTTCATAAATTTAAAATGACATAAGTAAAAGTGAATCAACAACCCCTACCACATACCTCTCCAACTTAGAATTTTCCTTTTCACATGCTTTCTAATTGAAATAATGGTCTTGCTATATACATATATAGTGTATATATGTATACATATAGATCTATACGTAGACACACACACACACACACACACACATGTCCACACACACACATGTGTAATGTGTGTATACACCCACGCACATATATATTGACAGACACACGCACATATATATAGATATACATACATGTACACACACACAGATATATATATATATATATATGTCCACACGCACATATGTATGTGTCTGTATACACCCACACACATATATATTGATAGACACACACACATATACATAGATACACACACACACACACATACATCTATATATATGTGTGTGTAGACACACACATATATACATACATATATCTATTGGTAAATTAATGTCAGCTGATCAATAAATAAATTAAAATCTAACCATTTAAAAGTTTTACTAATCGAAAGAGTCTACACACCCACCCACACACATATATATACTTACCAAAAACCATATACACTTGAGAGAATAAAATAGGGGTATTTTATGAAGAAATTGATAAAATTTAAAATGTTGTCCTATAATTAGGACCAAAACCAACTCCCAAATGTTGTCCTATAATTAGGACCGAAGGGATTATTAGATCATCTGCAAAAAATAGATGAGATAGTTTAGGCCCTTGGTTGCTAATTGCCATGGCCTTCCATCCTCGATTATCAAACTCATGTTGGCTAAGTTGACCAAGCCTCTCCATATATAGAACAGAGAAGTAAAGGTTAAGGGGGTCTCCTTGTCTCACCCCTATTGTGGCAAGAAACTTTCCGATTGGTTGCTATTCCATGAAACACACATAGATGCCGACTTGACACATGGCATATAATTAAATAGATAAAGTGATCAATAAGCCCTACGCTCTTCATAAAACCCCAATCCAGTCTATCATAATACATCTTCTCTATATCCACTTTAATAGCAACATAACCACTCCCACTCTTTTTGGTTTTCATGGTATGTATATCTTCCTATGCTAAAATAATATTGTCAAAGCTTTGTCGGGCCTTTGTGAAACTTCATATTGATTTGGCTTCACTGGAAATTTATGCTTTGTTCGGTTCTACGAACACAAATGTCTAACCTCTAGGTTAGTATCTGATTAATATAGGATCTGTTATGCTCTTTGGAGTATGAGGGGATTAAGCCATAGAGAGGTTTACTCCATGCCTATGAGGAAGACACCAAAGAGTATATGAAAATCACTGTGCTACACGAGAATGGCGATGAGCCAAAGGGAGTGGGGTGTGTGCACGTGTAATGGTATGGTAAAAGGATATGAATAGAATGTGTGCACCTGATGGGTAATCTCCTATTTGTAGAGATTACCTAGGGTTTCGTTCTTTGGGTTCCATGTCCACCGCTTCAGCAGCATGCACCTCCACGTTCTCTAGATGCCTGCTCCACTACCTGAGAAACCTCTACTCTACTACATGCCTCTGCTCTACTATCTGTACGGTCAGATTAGTGCAGGGATTATAGGGGGATTAGCGTTTCTCCTGCATGTGGAGGGCTTTAGGTGCAATATGCCTCTAGTGGGCCATGTCTCATCTGGGCCCAAAATATGAATCCATAACAGTTGCTCCCAAGCTCGAGAATTTAGGGTTCCTGAATCGCGAGATTGATTGTCGTGACCGAACTATTTCCTTGAGAAAACGCCAACTTCATCTCTAAACTCGGTATTGTGGGTCTTTGATGTGCCGAGATTAGCTTGTTAACTAACTGAAAGAGATTTGTCGTAGTCTCCCAAAATAACCAGATTAGAAAAGGATTTGCAATATAATGTAACCTAGGTCGTTTCACAACGAATTCACAATCGATTCAATTCTAACAGCAATAAAACAGTAACTGGGGGGGTTTGTTTTTCAATGCAGTAAAGATTAAAACAGAACTAAACAGAAACAGATAAAACGAAGATTAAACAGATAATCAAAAGATCAACCCGGTATTTCAAATTCCACTAATTCCCTTCCTCGGACGAAAACAGATTATAACTGAACTCGCGATTGATTCTGGACGAACCGAAATCTCTGCGTTCGTCCAGAAAATCCCTCTACTAGACTATCGCCTAGCATTTATCCGAACAGTGGTGTCTCATTGTACAATCGCATAGCAATACTTTAACCTAGTTCGAACTCAGTCCTTGGGATATCTCAATCTGGGCATTAAATCTAACACCCAATCTGAAAGTAAATCGAATATGAAATTACAAAACAGAAACGAATTTGTTACCGTTAAGAACGAGTCCTCTGGATAATGGAATCCTCAATCCGTGGGCCAATCACAATAACTTAGCCCATCATGGCTATGCAGAACGAAAATCGAACAGAAATGAAGAAGTTCATCATAAACACGAAGAACACGATGAACAGATGAAGAACAGTTGAGAGAAAATAAAACTTATGTATTTAATCCAAAACTGAGTAAAAACATGAATAAATAGTGTTGTAGCCACCATCTGACTTAAAGTTAACCTAAAATGGAAATGGGCTACAATGGTTCAGCCTAAAACAGAAATAAAATAAAAGTGGGCTTTAATTACAAAATTCGAGCCCAAATAAAATCTAGAAATATACATATGAGTTTGGCTCCAAAATCGACCGCTCTCTTGTCTGAATTTTCCCTTCATGTTTGGATAACAATTGTAGCTCTCTGAATCATCTGAAATATGAAACAAAAATGAGGCAAATCCGATGTCTGGTTCAAGAGTTATGGTAAAAATAGTAAAGCAATGTAAAAATGGAATTTTATTATTAAAAATGGCTAAAATATAATCAAAGGCCTAAAGCCCAAATAAGTATAAAAGCCATTATTTATTAACTAAAGAGTTCTAAATTATTAATCAAGAGATAAAAAGAAGTGTATGAAATATTCAATTATCACTAACCCCGACTTCGTGTATCCGAGTTCGTGTCTAACCGAGTTCTCCGAGATTCTTTTCTTCCGCACTATGCATTCTTGCCCCCGTCATAAATGACGGGCTAGCTTTCAAGTATCTACTCAGCTCTCATGATGGCCGAGACTTACACTGTCAGCTCTGAAGTTCGGTCATAACCGGCGTTACGAACTACCAACACGTGTTTCCCCCAATCTGGGTTCTCACGAAAAGTTGTCAGTACACACACAGGCGTGATTCTGTAAGGATAGCGGTAGCTGTTCACCTACCCACGTTGGGGCACACAATCGCCGCCTTCCCGCAATAATCTTTCTTGGTTTTCGTGAGCATTTAATGTCCGCACCTTTTCGATCCAGCCATCATTGCATTCTGTCGAAAAAGATTTATTTTTCGATTAGAGAGGCATTGATTACCCCTGGCGCTTACATTTCCCAATTAAAGAGGCATTGATTACCCCCGGCATTTCAATATCAGAATGCCTATATATACTCTTGCTTCTTATTCTTGTTTGCTTCACACAAACTGAATCGTATATGTCAGGGGAATCAGATTCTACCCATTTTCCCCTTCCTTCAAGGTTTTCAAGAATGAGCGGACGCAACGTAAAGATGAAAAGCACGAGTTTTGGTTATAACGCTAAGGCTTATCCTGGCCAATGGCATACTCCAAATATATTTGACAGTCTTCAATCTTATACCCCAACGAGCATCTGGGAGCCCAAATATATTTGCCAGTCTTCATGCACCTGGCTCAACTTCAACTGGGATCTCAATCAACGCTAGTTCATTACTGGTGAAGATCTTTGATTCAGAAATGTCTGACTCAGGGATCTTCACCACACGATGAATGTCTGAAAGTTCATTCAGCAGCAGAGAGATCTTCATACGAATTTGCCGATCACTACTAATGACTTTGGGCATCCATTATCTATGACAAGTTGGGAAATTCATATCGTCAGTTTGCAAATTCTGACTATGTGCTTGTGTTTCGGCCCTGTCTTTTTCTTCTTGAGTCCGCCACTTTGTTTATTTTTCAGTAGAAATGCCATGTAAATCATTCCACTATCAATGGAAATACATTATCTCTAGCTATCTTCTTTTTGTATGATCTGCACATTGCGAACTCTTGCCAATTCTAGTAAAAATGATACAAATCGAATTTTGGCGAAAAATATTCTTTCCATCGGCCGAGTTATTTTCCGCAAACTTGACTTGCATGTCGACTTATCCTCCGAGATAAAGGATGGGATACTTTTTCATAACTAAAAAACCGCATTTAAGGCTTCCAAAACTTTAAGATATTCAAAACAATGATTCCGAGATAAACTCGGTCTATCCGGGGTATTCGACGAACGTGCTATTATATGAATAGACCCGCCCTTTATAGCGATGGCTGTTCTCTTACCCGTGTCGTAGCGTAAAACTGCTATTTGCCCTTTGGAATGTCATACGTCCACGTCAGCCATCTTCGGTTTCTGTGCGCATTTAATGATCGCGTCATTTCGCATTCGCCACGATTATCCATTGTGGGGTTTTAACCCTAATTTTCCTCATAACTCTCATCGTGCCCCAACTTATCAAATTCACAACGTTTATATATTCTTGCTTCGTTCTCCTTCTTTTTACTTTGCTTTCCCTAGCGCTCTGCATTTTCAGAAAAAGGCTTCCTTCTTCTCATAGTTTTCTCTACGCACAACTCCTAACTTCCTTTGGCGTTTCTTCATCCAGGTATGGTTATCGCCCCTTCTGCTTCTTCTTTATCCTATTTTCTGGTCTTTATGGTTACAAATTTTGATTCTACCAGTTCTGTATGACTGTGATGACCAACTGTGAATTCCTCATTGAACCAAGAAATGTTGAGGAAAACATTGGAGACCACTTATACGGTCTGAGTCATTGTTACGCGTTTGAGTTCCTCATTCTCTTATTTGAAACTTTTGTATTGGAAGAAACTGCTTCTTACTCTTTCCAGCTTGCCTTTGTATGTTTTCCAACGTGTTCTGAGCGAATTTCTAGGTTTTCTGAGTTTAGAAATACACACATTGTGATTTGCTGGCTTTCATGAATTTTCTCCTCTAAGTTCTCCTGATCTTCGTCTTTAGATATGTACGGTAACCATTTTTCTAAGGATAAAGATATTCTTCGCGTCCTCCCAAATGGTCACACAATGTGGATTTGGGCAACGCTCCACCTCGAGGAAGAAGAAAGGGATGCGTTACTACGCCAATCCTGGGTTGGTGGCAGCACGTCTAGACTTTGAAACCAATCACCTGTATCTTCTGACTTAAACACTATCATACCTGGCCTCAACGCCGGCCCATCTTCAAGTCGTCATACTTGCACCCCCTATATCGCTCGGGGTATACCGGGTTTGAATCTGGGAGATCTCTTTGATCCTTGTGATGAATGCTGTGAACAAAACATTACCCTCATAAAGGAGGGCTACAAGGAAGAAGCTTGTGCGGTTTTGAATACGTGTCGTCATAAATATATTGCCCTTGCTATCCCGGTTCATACTCAGTCGCAGTATACCGGCTTGCCCTTTTCCGACATTGCTCATAACTCTTAAAACTCAGGTATATTCTTCATGTCTGACTTATACTTTCTTTATATAGGTGTAAATGTGCACATCCTCCAGTCACGTAAAACGATCCATGACTAAGGATAAAAACTCTGCAGGTCTCTCCTCCGACATACAAATTCATGATCCATGGGTTATCGAGGAGGTATTACACACAAGAAATACCATGACCATCGGGGAACTTCGCAAGATCGGTCTTTTTAGCCAAGAGGTTTACTCTACCTGCCTTCCCTCATCCGAGGAATCCATATCCAGTCGCCAGATTGAAGGGAAAGAAACCCACTTCTTCTTCTTTTACCGGGATTGCATTTCCCAGATTGGTGTTGAATTTCCTTTCACCGAATTTCAGATCAACCTCCTCAACCATCTACACTTGGCCCCTTCTCAGCTTCATCCAAAGGTTGGGCGTTTGCTGTTGCCTTTGAAACCTTCTGCCGGCGAGAAAAACTGGCTTGCACCATCTCGGTGTTCCTTCATTTTTTTTCAAATCTAGAATACCGAGGGAGATGGTAATGCTCCTTCTAGGAAAGGTTAGACCTCCCTCCAGAGTATCCCTGATCGCCCCCTCTTTAAACCTTTAACCTTCCCCTTCCATGCCTTTGAATCCGCCTTTTTCAAGGTATCTGCTGAACCCGAGAGACTACCTTGGTTTCTTGAGAAAGCAAAAACCGGGGAAGTCGAAGAAAAGTTTCCTCTATACTGGACTTATGACCACTACAAGCTTTCCCTGTCCGACTATGAATTCGATGTTGATAAACTCTCTAATGACGAGATAAAAACGATTTCCCTATTAGAACATCATGTTTTGGAGTACGGCCTACTGAACTCGGCCGATCGTCTCTCCAAAACTCGGATCAAGAAGCAATTTGCTACAGGTACGGACATATATTTCCATTATTTGTTTTGTACATTGCTTTTTGAATGCCAGGCTAATTGTCTTTGATCTTGCATATCTGCCTACGGAAGAATTGCCCAGCTTTGCTCTCGCCTTGGCCAATCGTGGCTTCACGCAGCCCGGGGCTACCAAAAAGAGGACAGCACCATTGTCGGTCTCTCCCAGCACTAAAGAGGACGGTTCAACGAACCTGGCTAAGAAAACAAAAGCCGGCCTCTCGACCTCCTCTCATAAATCCACGAAATCTGCGCCTATCAAAACCCCAAACCAAGGCTCCCCAGACTCCGCCTTCATCGAACCTTCCTCCTCTTCCTCCACCAAAACCAAAGTTCACCCCAGGTGTAGTCTAGAATCAAGATGTCCCTACCGAGGTTAGATTAGCAATCTGTCCTCCAGACCGCTTCTTCGCCCCCACCCCATACGGTGATGCTGAGCTCAAAAGAATTGCCGAGATAGAACAATATGCCTTGCAGTCCGCTGGGTTAGCCCAAACTCTACTTGCTGTGCATTCGCAGTACGCAGCCCAAGTTGCCGAGCTCCGTCAATGGAAATTAGAGGCATAAAGGCATAAGCGTCTGGAAGAGGTTACGAAGTCTGCCGCTTTAAAACAAGTGCAGGCTGCTGAATTGGAATGGGATAAAATAAAGGAAGAAGCCGAGATGGCCACAACCGAATTAAACAAGGCGACCTACTGTTTGAAACAGTATCAGGAAGCTCATACCAAGGACAAATCTTCTATAGATCTGTTGTTGCAGAAGCAGAGAGAACTCCAAGATGAGTTGGGCGGGTGACAAAAGGCCCTAAATGCCGCCAACATTGCCAATGAATGGAAGGACGCGGCGATAGTGGAGAAAAATGCCGCAATAGAGAAATCTGTCGGGGAATCCTTTGAAAATGCCCTAACGCAGCATTCGCCTATTGAACCCCCCATCAAATTTAATACCTCCGAATGGACGCATGTCTATTGTTAAAGGGGACGAGATAGTTCCACTTTTTCTCGCCTCAAAGACTGTTTCTGAAAGTCACTTCGAGGAAATCCCAGAAGATGATAGGGGCGAAGAAGTGCATCAAGATACTGGGGCTCCCTCTTGCTAGCCCCTTATCCGGGTGTATTCGGTGGCGCCCGTCATATGATGATGATCTGGAGCCTGTCCATTATCAGAGGATTTCATTTGTTTCTTTTTCCGTTTAGCTTTTCTCCTTTTCCGGGGCTCTAAAGCCCCGTACTTTGTAATGCTTCTAGTGTTGATAATCCGGCCGTTGTGCTGCAAAATAGTGTAAAAACTTAACATGTAATACTTACTTTGGTAGCCGAATTGTTTGATCTGATTATGTCGGTTTTACTCTGAATTTTCCTCCGAGTTATGCTTTGTGTCATTGATGCTACATTTTGCTTTTTGACTTTATTTCAAAGTTTCATGACTTGGCCAAAGTCGGAAGATTTGTTGTGCACAATCTAAGTCTGATTTCATCCATGGGCAGTATACCCTCCTGAATGATTCAACAAAAATGAACCGGGAGTAAGAGCCAACCATCATATGTCTAGGTTTCGTGTCGCAACCGAACTCTAAACACATCGACTTGATCAGGGTCGTTATGGCGATTGACTTTTACTTCCTTTAGCTTTGATGCATCATAACTGCGATAGGCTTAGTTGGTTTTGCCGTGCTCTAGAGAGGCACACAATAACCATTATGTGGGCGTTACCATATCTCGAAAGAATACGTTTTAGCCAAAACCTTGGCTTTGTCGTATCCCGAAGGAATACTTGCTAGCCTGTGGGTTTTTCCGTACCTCGAGGAAGTACGTTTAAACCATTATAGTGGTCTGACCATATCCCGGTTCAAACCCTTGTATCAGTGTTACCGTATCCCAAATGGATGTGTTTTAACCTGTGTGGGTGTTACCGTATCCGAAGGAGTACGTTTTAGCCAAATTCTCGGTCTGGCCATATTCTGGCGTTTGACCTTTATGTGTGGGCGTTACCGTATCCCGGAGGAGTATGTTTTAGCCAAATTCTCAGTAGTAAAACGTAAAATTTCATTGATTGAACGGTGTTGTATTACAAAGCTTGCTTATCAAAGGAGTCGACATAAATGCGATCAACAAGTCACTCAATTGCATTCAAAATATGCCTCCGGGTAATCATCATCATCCTTCCTCTCCTTCTTTCTCTTCTCACTCTCCTTCTTCTTCTCTCGTTCGGGACTCTCGTTGCGACTGGGCTCCTTGCGTTTGGTCTTCTGTCCGAGAGCGTCCACCACATACTGTCGCAATTTCCCTCCTCGGACAAATTTCTCCATCACATCACAAAGGTGATAGCATTCATCCGTGGTATGTCCTGGACCGTCGTGGAATGCACAATATCGGGATGGGTCTGCTCCTAGTCGGCTGAAAGAATGCCGAGGCCGGTCTACCCTCTTCATCTCCGTCTGAGCCACCTCTTTCCAGACCCGTGCTCGTGAGACATTCAGCGGGGTATAAATTTCATATCTCGCTATCGGACCGCTCCTCTCTCACCGGTGTCTGCTATCTGGGATTCGTCCGCCGGATTCACGCCTATGTCCGCCATATTCTTCCTTCCTCCTCGAATGTCTGCTAGGTTTCTCCTTTTCCTTCATCGGTGAACTCCTCCTTCCCTCGCTCTTCGAAGCATCATTTGCCATCTCCATTTGCTCCAGCTCGAGATACAGCTTAGACCGGTCACGGAAGTCTGTCAGTGTGTCCAAAAGTCGTTTCATGATCGATTTCTTTAACCGAGAGGACTTTTCTAACCCGGCTATGGCGCAATGCAGATGCACATCCTCCTTTAGCCCTGGTATCTGCAGCGCAGTATGCTTGAATTGGTCCAACTATTCCTGCAAACTTTCTCCCGGCGATTGTTTCACTTGGCTGAGCTAGAACTCGGTTTTTGGGTGCTTCCAGTTAGTAGCGAAATTCACCAAAAATTTTCTCTCCAGGGTTTCCATATCTCGAATGGAGTGCAACGGGAGAGAGTGAAACCATATCTGTGAAGGCCCTCGCAAAGTTCCCGCAAACAGCCGGGGGATGACAAGTCCTACAATCCCTTTAACCATAATCATCATATTGAAGTTGCCAACATGAATCTGCGGGTCTTGACTCCCATCGTATTTTGGCAGTTCTTTGGAATCCAAAATTTTAGGATATGTTGTAGTCATGATAGAGTCTGAGAACTGGCTCGGGATCTTATCTTTGCCGCGTCCCTCAGTGTGCAACCCAAGCAAGCTTTGTGATTTTGGAGCTATAGGATCTACGCTCTCGGCCAACTGCTTTCCTTCTGCTCGAGCTAAGTCATCATGAGTGCCCTGGGGAACGCCAGTATCAACCTCGGTGGCCGTTGTATCGCTGACCCTGCTAGGATTACTAGCATCCTGAGCAACATTCCGAGCAGGCTTCTCCAGCATCCTTATACATTCCTCCAGCACCCGTATTCTCCTACTATCTTCTTCTGGCATTTTATCTCGGTTATCGGCAACCAAATTCTCCTCGTGATCCTCTCTGGGTTCTTCAACCTCGGTGTGCACGGACGTCGAGGCCATAACACGGCTTGGGCCAGCCTCATTCCGGCCTGCACTCTGAATATGTTTTTCCCAAAAGCGCTCTTCTAGCATCAGTCGCATTCGTCGCTGTTCTTCCTGCCGCCATAAGGCGTTTTGGCGATCCAAATCCTCTTTCATTCGCCGGGCATCTTCTTCTCGCTGAAGTCGGCCACGAGTCTCTAAACTCTCAAGGCGCTGGATCCCCGACTCCATGGTGCCGTGCAACAACTAAAAGCCAGGATGGTTGATTTAAAACTCCTGCGGGGGTTGAGGAGTTTGTTGTTGAGCCAGCCGTTGTCCTTGCTGGAAACCTCAGCTTGGATGAGAAGAATTCGTTGTATCTTTTGTCTCTCCCTCAGTTCTTATGGAGATATGGTTAGGATTTGGAATAACAGAATCAGAATATTGGATGATCTGCTCCTGAAGCAGCTGCTGTGGCTGTTCCTCCAGAAATTGATCTGGCAGGGGTACTTGATTGCTACTCCTAGTGTTGCGGCCATATTCAGTGGCTGTTTCTGTGACTCTGATTTTGGGAATCAAACTTTATCTTCCCCACGGTGGCCGCCAATGTTCGGTTCTACGAACAAAAATGTCTAACCTCTAGGTTAGTATCTGATTAATATAGGATCTGTTATGCTCTTTGGAGTATGAGGGGGTTAAGCCGAAGAGAGGTTTACTCCATGATGCCTATGAGGAAGACACCAAAGAGTATTTGAAGATCACTGTGCTACACGAGAATGGCGATGAGCCAAAGGGAGTGGGGTGTGTTCACAGTGTATCGGTATGGTAAAAGGATATGAACAGAATGTGTGCACCTGATGGGTAATCTCCAATTTATAGAGATTACCTAGGGCTTCATTCTCTGGGTTCCATGTCCACCGATTTAGCAGCATGCACCTCCACATTCTCTAGATGCCTGCTCCACTACCTGAGAAACCTCTGCTCCACTACATGCCTCTGCTCCATTATCTGTACAGTCAGATTAGTGCCGGGATTATAGGGGGATTAGCGTTTCTCCTTCCTGTGGAGGGCTTTAGGTGCATCATGCCTCTATTGGGCCATGTCTCATCTGGGCCCAAAATATTAATTCATAATATGATTCCTTTCAAACGATTGGCCCACGTCTTAGTAATGATTTTGAAGCATACCTTACACGTTTGAGAAAAGTTTATGGGTTGATGACTTTTCATTTTTAATAGATTTGAGATATATTTGATATATTTGAGAAGTCATTATTACTAATTTAAAGAGATTTTCTCATCCTTCTTCTTCCTCTCTCGTCAGCGGCGTTATTCACCACCACGGGCCGCCGGCGAGCATCATCCACAAACAGCGTTGCGAACGGGAGTGAGAAACAGAGGAGAGAGATTTGGTGAAAACCAGAGCAGAGGTAGCTGTTTCATTCCATCCTCATCGTTATCACTGTACGAGCAAGGAGACGCGAGAGTTGCGGAGTGGGAGGCACATGTCATCTTTCCTGTTATTTTCCTCATGCTCTGAACTTGGATTTTAATTTTCTGTGTTGTGTGATGGTTTTTGTTGAAGCCATGTTTTGTTAATTTTTTCTTTGCAACCAAGAAGACCTTTGAACTTATTGGTGTGGATTATACTTTGTTTTTATTATTTAGTTAATTTTAATATTAATTTTTGTTACTTAATCTTGTTTAAATTTATCTATTTAGTGATTGGCCATCATTAAATATGAATTTGAGAATTATGATTTACCTTGACGAAGGGAATTTTAATTAAGCTCTTAGATTAAGTAATATGGGATTAGATTATGATTTAATTTGCGATTAGGATAGACATATACCTAATGGCCCCATATAATTGTTGAAGAGTGTGTTCGAGTTTTATTGCCTCTTGAGTAATTATGTTAGACATAACAAATTATACTTAAGAGAGGTTGTAAGTGGACCACGTGACACTTATAGCTATTTATACTCGAGATTAACAAAATTGATATTAAGGCTAATTAAATTAGTGGAATCAAGGTTTATGAAGCTAATAAGGGATTAGTGACTCTGGGTTGCTCATTTGATTATTGTGATAGTTTGTTTATTTTATTTTTATTTTCTTTCCCTTTAATTAAATTTAATTCTGATTTGCTCAACTTAAACGAAATTGTAAAATTAATGCTTAACTGAAGTTGTAGGTACGAAGTCCTCGTGTGAACGATACTTTTCTTATCACTTTATTACTTGGTACGACCCGTATACTTGAAGAGTTTATAGGCTATAAAGTTTTGCCTTATCAAGGGTGCTCTTGCACCTTAAGCCAATAAATAACTTATAGAGTAAATACCCTTTTGGGTCCCTGGAAAAAAACACGGACCCCATTTTGGTCCCTCACACAAAGAAATGCCCTTTTTAGTCCTTGAAAAGGATGAATAAGGGTCGCTTGGTGAACATTTTGGTCCCTCGCAAATTTTCAAAAAGCCATTTTTAGTCCATAAAAAAGTCTTATTTTAGTCCCTAGGGACTAAAATGGGGTCCGTGTTTTTTGTTGGGGACCCAAAAGGGTATTTACTCTAAGTTATATCTTAATCTAGATTTATTATGTGATTAAGGTGCAACTAGCACCCTAAATTATTTTTCATAGTGCATAAAGTGCCCTAATGTATTTTGTTGTGCAACTAGCACCTTAAAAAAAAATTCAAGGGCGTTCATCACTCTAAAGTACTTTTTTGTGCATATAAACTTAGCATTTTAGATTATTCAAGATGTTGGATACATCTGAAAAAATACTTTAGCGTGTTAGATTTACAAAAAAAAAAAAAAAAAAGTTTATGGCATTGTTAGCATTTGAACGAAAACAAAAAACAAAAAAAACCTTCAAGGTGCTTGGTGCACTAGGAAAAAAATTTCAGGGTGTTGACAAAACACTTTAGGGCACTAGATGCATCTAAAAAACAATACTTTATGGCACCTTATCCCTTTATTATATTGTTTCATATTTATCAGTAGATTTCCCCCTTTTTTGCTTGCAGAATAAGTTGGGATTTAGCCTGCTTAGGGCTTTATAAATAAATCAAAAATTGTTTTCATTGTAAACCTCCTTTTTCCCTCATTTTTTTTAAGGTATTCCCAAGCCACTTTAGACTTTAGACTAATCACTTTCAAACACTACTATAGAATTATATATATTTATGGTTATTTTTTTCAATGTTTTATGATTTTGAACCATAAAATATATTCTTTCAGTCCCAAGGAATCAAGAAAATGTTAAAAAAAGTCCCAAGGAAATTCATATATCGAAAAAGTCTCAAAGAATTGTTAATCTCACAGATGAAGTTGTTAATCCCGCAAAAGAAGTTGTTAATCCTGCAAAAGAAGTTGTTAACGGAACTTTTCTGACATCTAAATTTCCCTTAGATTTTTTTTGATATTTTCTTGGTCCTTCGGGAACCGAAAGGTATTTTCCCTAAAATATATAAGAGTTAAGTGTTAATATTTTTACAGTTGCCAACCATAAAAATATAGTGCTCAATATTTTGCGGTTGTTTACAAGAAACCATGAAATAGACTATACATTATTCCACGGTTATTCACAAGAACTCGTGAAATATATTGATAGAACACTTTATGGTTCTATTTCTGAACTATCAAGTATTTGACACCACTTCTAGTCATCTACAAGAAGCTTCATTGAGGGTTGTTAGTCTATAATCACAAAATATTATTGAATACTTCACAGTTATTTTAAAGAACTATGAAATATTGTTACACACTTTACGGTTATTTTTGAATAAATGTGAAGAATTTGAAAATAATTTTCTTTTTTTTTTAAAAAAAAAAATAGGGGGCTTCTTTTCGATTTCCCCTCCAAAATTACCTACAGAAACAATATATATACACCAATCAAACACTAAAATAGACAAGCAAAATTAAGTCAAACAATGATTAACACAAACAATAATGAAATCAAGCAACAAACATAAGGGAATTTACACGATTAAGTGCCCCATTTTTTTTTCCATAGTCTTAATAATTTTAATGCTCTTTTTAGTTACAATTGTTTTCTTCAACTTGCAAAAAAATTTCCCCTCTTTCAAATCCAAATTCCTTCATTGTGGTCATGCCTAACATACAAAGCATCATCCTCATTGAAATGTGTTTCAAGTGATGTCCTTTACATAGCCTCATTGGGTTGTCTTCACTTCTTGCATCTCATTTGTTTTATTTGTTTGCAAAATAATAGACCATTCTTTATTAGCAAGATTAGGAATATAAATCACTTATTTAGCCTGAGAAGCCAAGATGATAGGCTCTTCTTTATACCCTTGTTTGTTCAAATTAAATTATATCAACTCTAACTCATCCAATTTCAAAGTATTATTATTGTCAACCCACATGAACCTGAATACCGGAACCCAAAATCCTATGTATCCAACTTCCAAATGTGCTCAACCACCTGAAAGTATGACATATTTGCAAGGATATGATTTTTGAATTTGCTCCAGTAATCTTGCTTTTTAGTGTAGAAGGTATATCCATTAATGACATAGCTTGAGTAAGAAAGCACTTATCTTATCAGATCATTTGTAAGAACATTACTTTCTGAGAAATTGAATTTTGATCAACATACTTGTCATCCATGTGCTACTTCAACCATGTTGTGAATTGTTTATTTTGTTCTATGGCATACCAAGCATCATCATCATCTTCCATCTTCTTTGACGGACTTAAAAGCAAGAACTAGAAGAGGTAGCTGAAGCAGAGGTAAACACTTGCGCTTCTGTTCTTTTCTCTCTTAGAGCTTGACGGTGGCTAAAAGGAGGAGAGATGGAACATTATTGAGGGACTACTACTTTTTTTAGTTTTAGCTGATGGTGAAATTAGAACTAGAGGATGCCGTATTATATTGTTCTGTAGTACCGTTATTCAAGAGTGACTTGTTTTACAGTTTATCATTGTTTCTTTTAATTTTCCTTATGACTCTAAATCTATACATTGGTCTTGCTTTGATGGACTGCTTTAAAGCCATATGTTGCTAGTTTGTTTTGCAATCTAGAGTACTATGAACGAGTTTGAAACTCAGAGATTGTTCCCACTAATTAGTTTTGCTTACTTTTAATTCAGTTTATTTAATCTTGTTTTTATTGATTATTGCTTAGTGATTGGCCACCGTTAAGCATATTTTTGGATTTAGGATTAAACTTGATAGAGAAATCGATTAAATAATATAGAATTATATTTTAATCTAATTTGCGTTGAGGATAGACATATACCTAGAAGCTCTGCATAATCAAATTAGAGTGATTCCTATCTAAATTGTATCTTACCTAATTGTGTGAGACATTATATAATTAAGTGAGGTAGGTTTATAAGTGGATAGATAGGCATTTATAGACATTAAGACTCTAGATTAGCTTATTAAATTAATTTAGTGGGGATAAAATCTAAGAAGCAAATAAGAAATTAGTAACTCTATACTGTCCATTTTGATATCTGAATTTGTTCCTTGTGAATAGTATTTGTTATTTTTAGCTTTTAATTTTATTCCTCTACACTCATTGAAATCAATTTTGATTTGTTCAACTAAAATAAAACAAGGAAATTTAATGCCTAACCACTAATTCGATTGAGTCTCTGTGGGACGACCTTAAATGGCTATTATACTAATTTTCATGACCTATACACTTGTGGTGCTTGATTAAATTTTAGTAGATTTAATTTTTTGACACTGTTGCTAAGGACTCAAGACAATTGGTATTTAGAATTAGAAATAATTTAGTAGTTTTAGCTTGTGAAATGTTATCTTACTTTTGTTAGTTCTTTGTGTTAGTGTGATTTACTTTTGAGATCTATTTTTTTTTTTTTTCAGATACTTTGGTATATACCTCGTAGATCCAAAGCTACTAAGACATCACAAAAAACAAGGAGCATCCAAGAACTTTTGGAAGCTATACCACCTCAAAACCAATTGAAGAAAGTTGTACAAATTAACTAAAACCAGAGAAATAGTTGAGGATGAGATTGGGTGTCAAAGTTTTTTTGGGAAGATAATCTTGAGGGTATCAATCTTGAATCGAGTGCTTGGATTTCAACCAACGGACTTTGAGATCAAGCATAATATGCCGAAGATGCTTGAATTACATGGTTAGTATGAAGGAAATGATTTCAATCTCTTAATATTTGCAACTCATTAAAGCAAAATGGAGTTCCTAATGATGTGATCTACCTTCAGCTTTTTCCTTACTCGTATAAGGAAAAGACAAAGAATGGCTCAATAACTTAGAAGAGGGTAGCATAAGTTCTTGGGCTGAGTTGGAAGAAAAGTTCTTAAGATTCTTTCTACACAACAAGATGGTGGATGCAAGAGCCGCTCTTACTAATTTTTTCCAATAGTTTAGGGGAACATATGTAAGAAGCTTGGGAGAGATTCAAGTTATTGTAAGCAAGAGTCTTGGCCATAATTTTGAGAAGTGGGTCTTGCTTCAAATCTTTTGTACTCAATTGACCCCTGAATTTAAATTGGAATTGTAAGCTAAGGGAATTACAAATCAACCAATGAATTATGTTTAGAGTTTTTGGATGACTTATCAACTGATTTTATCCAAAACAAAAATGAAAGAAGGATACAAAAGTTAAGTGCAAAGTTATTGAGGATACATTTTCACAATTGATGGCCATAGTAAGTTCTATGAACAAGAGATTTGATCATTGGGAAGTTCAAGTCAACTAATGCAATGGTGACACATGAGATCAAATGCTATCTATGCTCCTTGTGATTATTGTGGAGATAGCCATGCTAATAGAGAGCACCTCACATCTCAATAGATACAGCCAGTAAACTATGCTAGAAACTACCGTGACAACAATCAGAACCACCTAGCAGCAAATTTCAACAATTTGAAGACTAATGGCTTGCCAAGTAATACTGTGCCTAATCCTCATAGAGATGGAAAAAATGTAAAGCTCTTACGTTGAGGAATGGAAAATAATTACCTAAGATACCACAACCGTAAAGAAACTCTTAACTTCTAAAGGCCAAGAAACTCATACGGTCATTATAGAGGATAATGAATAGACTACACATAAGGTGAGAGGTAAAGTCAATAAGGGGAAAGTTGATAATGAGTCTAATAAGAGTGAAGTGAAGAAGAAGGCTCCTAATTAATGAGAATCTTAAATGCTTATCGCCTTTGCCATTTCCTCAAAGATTCCAGAAGAAAACTTTAGATGAGCAATATAAGAAGTTCTTGGGTATTTTCAAGCAACTACATATCAATATCCTTTTCCTTGAAGCTTTAAATAATATGCCTCAATATGTTAAGTTTCTATAGGAGATGCTAAGTAAGAAGAGGAGGTTTGGTGATTATGAAACTGTAGCCCTTACTAAAGAGTATAGTGCCATTATTTTCAACAATGTACCTCATAAATAGAAAGATCCAAACATCTTTTCCAAACCTTACATAATTGGAGAAAAGTTTCAAGAAGGAACATTATGTTATCTAGGATCAAGTGTTAACTTGATGCTACTAACTGTGTTTCGAAAATTACAATTGGGTGAAGCTCAACCAACTTCTGTGACACTTCAGCTAGATGATTGAAGTTTAGCTTATCCAAAGGGTGTCATTGAAGATGTTTTTGTTAAAGTTAACAAGTTTATTTTCCTTGATGACTTCATTGTTTTATATTGTGATGAAGATAGAGAGCTACCACTTATTGCGGGTAGACCTTTCCTTACTACAGCTTAAACTTTGATTGGTGTTCAAAAAGGAGAAATCAAGTTGAGATTGAATGAACAAGAAGTTATATTCAACATAAACAAGGCATTGAAGTATCCAAAGTGTAATATTTGGAATTTTGGGCCTAAATACTTGAGGATATGCTTATAGGAAGACAACTAGGCCCAATTTGGGAAGTGTGACATCCCAAA
This sequence comes from Acacia melanoxylon, assembly GCA_019022615.1. Lineage (NCBI taxonomy): Eukaryota > Viridiplantae > Streptophyta > Magnoliopsida > Fabales > Fabaceae > Acacia > Acacia melanoxylon. Next base: position 6,890,339 of record JAFJYJ010000020.1, on the reverse strand, counting down.
TTTTAGGATTTGAACATTATTTTGAGGAACGAGAAGTTCATTGAGCAACAATCCGGTAACAAATTTAATGTTGTAACATAGTGATGCCACAACATAGTACACCAGAGTTGCAGGAATCGGGTTAAGTACTGATGCTATGACAATACGGAAGTAATTACTATAATGACGCCGCAACATTGCATGGCAACAATCTGGGCCCAAGTAAGCACCAATAAAGTAGCTTTAATAAAGTAAGTTATGATGACTAATGATTACACAACTTTTGTGTTGGTCTAATGGGAAAATGACAAGTGTCCCTTCATCATGACAAGGTACAATGCTACTTTTGTGTTGGCAAACTAGAACGCACCACCTCATTTCTTTTCCTCTTGGCTTGTTGAGCAAGCCTATTGACTCCTCTTTATTTCACCTTCATTTAGGCCATTTTGTCCAGAACAAAAGAAAAGAGAGGGAGAGGTTGAGAAAGAGAAAAGGAGAGGCGGTGGAGAGAAAGGGAGGAAAGAGGAACACTCTAGAGCCAATTTCGCTTCCGATTCAGCGTTTTTAGCTCATGAGGCCTTCTATAATGTTTTTCCTCTTAGTGAGAGCAACATTTCTACAGTTTTGAAATCTTGATCTGAGGTGGTTGGTGCTGTCTCATGGAGGAGGTGCTGCTGAAATCAAGAACCAGCTATAGAATTGAGTAGAGATACATATAATCTTCGATTTGAGTTGAATATCTTGAGGCTTTCTTAAGTGGTTTTGCTGCCCTGATTTTTGACCAGCCCTATTTTGACATCTAGGAGAATGATTTTTCTGTTTTTGAGGTCTCCAATGGATTCCTTGGGAAAAATTGTGTAGGAATAGGTTGTTGGTATGATTTTGTAAGAGTTAGAGTGAAATTGGACAAAAGCGTATTTCTGCCAGTTTTGATATTATGTGCGGTATTTAACTTGTGTTGTGTTTTTGACTAGGTAAATGGTATCCAATGGCCCGAAAACTTTTTAGAATGGTAGTAAACATCCCAAGCTTTAATTTGATACTCCTACCGAAGGTAGTATATGTAATACCCTAAAAATCGTATTTGTGATAATTATCACAATTTGGTAAATAATACCTATTAGAAATAGGTGAATATGTGGTCTCAAATAATAAGTCTTAATTATCTTGTTTTCTAAGCTAATTGCTATGAAAATCGAGAAAAGAAAGAGTTAAAATCCATTAAAAAAAATGTATTTTATAAGGCGAAAATGGCTCGAAAATATTATGATAAATATCATATGGCAACAAATACCGACAAAAACTTAGGAAGTATGTTCTCTCTAATTTTAGGAGTTTTTGGGATTATTTCCTTGGAAAATAATAGAGCATAAATATAATATTATTAAAAGCATTTTTTGGCCCCATGATTTTTAGTATTTTACATGGGATATAAAATACCAATGTAACTAAAATAGTTGTGAGATAATAATTTATCCTAATTAAGAAAATTATCAAAAATTAGTAAGTGGCTAATCGGTAATTAATGGGATAATATAAGAGGATTAAAATATAAGATAAATGAATTAGAAAAATATTTAATTAAGGGCTGAAATTCGTAATTAAAAAATAAATAATAAAAAAAATATAAAAAAAATATAAAATGCTTAGAAAAATAAATAAAATATCTAGATATTTGTAATATAATAATATTATATATGGTAAAGAGCCAACATGACATTTGAGAATGGATAGAAATTAAATCTTACACCAAAATATAGGGATTTAGTCTAAAACATCTGGACCTTATATAAACCAGTGAAATTCTACCTCGGAGTGGACTATCTCCGAAGTCATTTCTGAAACCAACTGAGTCATTAAGATACAAGATAAATAAAGAAAAGGGCAGATAGTGCAAATGAGAACCAATAGAAAAACAAATTGTTGTGACGAACCAGGGATTAGGTTTCTTAGGTTTGGACATATTATGAACCGGTGAATTTTTGTCCGTAAGTTCGGTGCTATCGGAAGTTATTTCCGTAACCGAGCGTTTTTATCCGAAAATCTTCAGCAGACTATGGAATACCCTTAACGGGATCAAAAATTTAGTTAACCCAAGTGGTTTTAAAGAGAAAGAATAAAACTTCGCCCTTGCTCTCGGATTTTTGAGTTTCTTCCGGATTACGCGATTAGGACACCGAACTAGGAACTTTATCGGTACCGGCTCATAAAGCAAGCAGATGACATCATGGATGATGCAATCTCTTCTAGAAGAATGACATGGGCATGAGGTCGGCACACACATCCAAGAGCCAAGGAAGTGCCACGTGTCGAAGTGCGATCCGACGGCCGAAATCCAACCTCGATAAAGTGATGAATAGTGTCATTTTTTCTTCTATAAATAGGAAGCTCTCCCTTCTCATTTCCCACCCCAAAACCGTGCCTTAGAGAGAGTTTAGAGAGAAGGAGGAACCCGGAGAAAATATAGCGGAGCCCTGGGTAAGTTCTTCGGTCCCTAGTCTTTAGTTTCGGTAGTTCTTTCAGGAGATATAGTAGAAATGCTAGATTTATCTTTAAATTTCCCAGATAGTTTAAATATCATGTTTAGGGGTAGATATGGTATATATTTCGAAAATATACTGGGAAAAGAGATATGTCAAAATTCTGGAGAGATAGGGTCAAAATAGTGAAGCTCTGACGAAATTCCGCCGATTAGGGGGTCAGGGGCAAAATGGTAATTTGAACCTAAAATGCCTGTTATACTGCTAGATATTAATAATTATTATCCTTATAGGATATCTGAGATAATCTTATCGCTGTTGTACCGCTGTCGTACTGCTGTTGTACCACCGTCGGGCCGCTGTAAAAAATTACCGTTTTTCGTAAAACGTACCCAAAGTATCGTCAACGAAGGTACGTTCGCGGCGTATTGTAACAATGACTATGATGCTTGTGTTATGCTTATATATGATTGCTGTGTTCCTGTACTGAGACTCTGTCTCAACTGTTTTTGATACAATCATGATTTCACGGGTTATGGTATTGTTAACACCGTTAAGAGTTTTCCTAAGCGCTTTGGACACGACTGTACATCGTGGCACTGGGAGGTCGTGCAGACTGGGATAACAAACATACTGCAGGGGCTGTGTATTGCTATTGCCTTACATACATATATGTATTTCCTACATCTGTTATGGGCTTTTGTAGTGATTATTGTGAAAATGTCATACATATCTGTCATACATATATTGTTTACATAAGCATGAGGTTAACCATTACCTGAGGTCCGATGGGCATTGGACCTCAGTCTGAATGAATAGACAGGAAAGGGTTATGAATCAGAGGAGGCACCAGGGGATGGAGCCGTAGATAGATACCAGTAGACGGAGCGTGAGAAGGCAATGGTCAAAGTGAATGTGGGAAGAAAGTCAACAGAACCTACCTTATGGCATAAATCTAATAAGGTTACTTCATATCTTTTGGTGCTCAAACTAGAAAGGGTCGTCTATGTGGTTCAGTCAATCAGTCACCCTAGCACGGTGAGACTCCCACTAGACCTACCCAGCCTGGTCAAATGGGATGATTTAACTGAGTTAGGTGCGATGCCCCAAGTCTACTCAAGGCTCGGATGAAGAGGGTATAGTTACATAGGAGATTTGTAATTTTGAAGTTTTGTATTACTGTATCTCATGAACATTCCTTCGAGAAATTTTTAATATATCAGTATACGTCAGGCATCATCATATGTCTGAGTATTTTATATCAGTTACTCATTGTTAAACTCATTGTTATACCTGTTGTTCAAATTTTTAGTATATGCTCTCCGTTTCCGCAAAACGTTAAGCTGTAGCACCTCAAAACTCTGATGAATTTTATAAAACCAAGTGTCACCGGCACGATTTATGTTATGAAATTTGGGGTGTTACAGTATATAATATGTGCCACTTGGGTTAGTAGATTATAAGGTATGAATTGTTAAAGTTTTGGTACTAAAACTGGGATGAATTCTGGAACAATTTGGCTGATAAAGGAATGTTGTAGCATTGCAGAAGTTTGAGCATGCATAATTGGTGGATAAGCTGCATAGCTTTGCTATAGCATAGCTTTGATGCAGCATTGCGATAGCAAATTGGGAACCAGTTCAAGAGTTGGAAGACCACCATGTAGCAACTCTTCTCTAACATACTATGTGTGTAGCTGAGTGTTCTCACTCTTCTGGTTGTTTATGTTCTCCGAATAACTTTTGTTTTGTTTATCCTTCACCATTTGTTTAATACTATACGTTTGGTCTTGTCAAATCTACTTTTCCCTTCCATCTTTTTACTGTGCATACCAGTTTGTTTTTCAATTTCACGTCACACCCACTCCTTTTCTTCCTTACTGAGGATGAAGGTACTTGGGTACATGTATACATCTATTTTTGTTTCCCCTACTCTTCCTTCTTCACCGTAGTGCATGCCTATTAGATAAAGCCCCAAGCCTCTTCACTTCTTTTTATTTATTTTTGTGTGCGAGGATATTTATCTCTTCCATCTAAAGGTGTGTGAAAGATATTTCATCAATATAGCCAAACCACCTTCCCTTTTCTCATTATGTGGGTGGTGTATATATATAATTATTAGCTCTTCCACATAAACTCTAGTTTCACTCCTCTTCATGCACGTGATTGTTAATATATATATATATATATATATATATATATATATATATATATATATATATATATATATATAGTAATTTGTATATTTGGAACTAATATTAGAATTTTAAAATAAAAGTGTGGCCATGGTAGATAATAAATGTGAGTATATATAATATTAACTCCAAGGAGTTAAGTTCAGGGTTTAGTGTATTGTTAGAGTAATTTTAGAATAGTTTTGAATAATATATTAATAGGTATTCATGTTTTTGACTCTGTAGACTCTCAAGAGCTTTAAAGTGACTCTTATGTGATTACCTATAAGCTTGGAGTAGAGGTAACCCTGGTTATTATTTTATATACTTGTCAACTGTATATATATGTATATATTAAACTATTTTGGGATTTGTTGTGCTCATGGAGGGCTTGATTTGGAATTATATATTTGACTAAAATTATATTGATGAGATGAGAAACTTTTCAAGCATGCTTGTTGTATATTAGAACCCATGGTTATGTACTTTACAAACTTTTTTAAGCATGCTTTATGCGTTATGATGAAAATATTTTTTATTTTATTGTGATTGTTTGTCATTGATGCATATGAATGATTGTCTGTCATTGATGCATACAAATGGTGGTACATTTGTGACGGGTTGGAGTAAGAAGGATTTTTTTATAATGAGACTCTTACGATGTATTATACCATCACTTAGTGCACAATGGATGGTACTTGTTAGGGCCCATTCTTCCATGTTTTCCTTTGGCCAAGATTGCATTGGAGCTGTGGGACAAGTGACACCTCTTTAGTTGTGTTCAAGGAGGGGAGCCATAGTCCAGACTTAAGCTCTATACTTTTGGCCGGGTGTATCTTAAGAACTGGTGAGCTTGGGACAATCCAGTTAAATGGATAGGTTTCTATTGGACTATGTGTTAACCTATAGCTCCAATCAGCGGCATTAGGATGGACGGTGATATAAGATAGGCATATTGCATACTGCATATTTATATAGTATATTATATTATATCTCTTATGAAAGATGTTTGAAAAATGAGATGATGTTCCATAGTTTTGGAACCCTTTTTGGGAAGGGATCTTATTAACCAAATCGAGAACTAGTTTGTGAAAGATTTTATGTTGATAATATTAATAAATTACTGTAAGTTGAAATTGATTTTTGAACTGTTTGTTCTCGATCTTGGTTTGCATATATATTTTTGATTAACCAATTGTTACTGAGATCCTTGGATCTTATGGTTTTTATATTTTTTTTAGGATATTATTTTAGTAGTGAGCGAGGGAAGACATCTATAGAGTGAGTCTTAAAGGCTCTTTTGTACTCCTAGGATATGTTATGTCATTTGTATTTGCCATGACCATGAGACTTCCGCATTTTATCAACTCTAAAATATTTTAGAAATTTATTTTGACACTGAAATTATTTTGTAAAAATTTTGGGAAATTAATTTGGCTAGGTTAAAATGGGTTTTTGTTGATTGACAATTATTTCAAATACTTGGTTAAGTTTTTTTGTTGTTGAAAATTGGGTGTTACAATATGTATGTATGTATGTATGTACTAAGGGGTGGTCAGTGTAAAATATGAGTGGACTCACATTCCTTAAGCATTAAACTTATATACAAACATTAAATAAAACGCATAATAACATTTGGAGCTATGTTCCACTATGACATATATATGTACATATATTCCAATTTACAAGGGAAGACAAGGATCCTAACTATAGACTACGTGGAGCATCTAAGCTACAGATGATTATATATATATATATATATATATATATATATATATATATATATATATGAACACTCAACTTTACATCCACTAATATATTGACAAGCTCGGTTAGCAATGATAGTCTCCACTGTTCAGCTGAAGGTGTAAGGTCTGCAATGCCATCTGAGGCCAAAAAATTTCCAGTGAATAACGTCCCATTAAAAACAAAAAAAATCAATGAAATACTAATGAGAGAAATTTAAAAGGAAAAAAAAATAACTTTGAATAATAACAATATGGCAATCATAAACAAGAGTGAAGCTATTTAAAATATCGTTAATCAAATAAATCCAAATACGTAGTAAAACCTTTGATTTAACATAATCAATTTAAAACATAATTCTCAAACATCATCTTTACATAGGACCTCAATAGAACGAAATAACAAGCGTGGACACACAGTCCACGAGAGAAAATAACCAAGCGCGACATAAATGCCACGAAAACATGCGTGGACACACAGTCCACGAGGGTAAGTAACCAAGCGCGACTCGAAGCCACGAAACAAGCGCAACACGAGGCTACGAAATAAGCGTAGGTACAAGACCTGCGATAACAAGCGCGAGAACAAATCTCACGAACATCAAGCGAGCTCGAGGTTAACCATGGTGCACCAAAGACTAACAGTACAGCTGTTAGTAACCAGCGTTCTCTATATTCAAATCCTCTCAATTCTTTTTCAAGCATGCACGGGGTCAATTTATCAAAAGCAATGAAAAATTCTTCTTCCAATACCATGATAGCTCGTATGAAATACGATATAATAGTATACCCCGGCATGAAAGTTTACAAACAATATTTCAAAACTTTTCATTAAATTCTAGCTGTAAATAAAAATTTCCCAAGTAATAAAACTCGCATACAAACATTTAGAAATGCAATACTATCTCAAGATGGAAATTTACGAATGATATCTCAAAAAATTTCTTATCATTTCAACATATAATCATGAGTTATAATATGATTCAATAAGGAAAGAATAAATAATAACAACAAATAATGTAATCAATCTTTACTCATTTCAATATCTATGAAGAAATTGAGATAATTCAAATAAACTTTTATTGATAAAATTGAAACCATAGAATGAGGTAATTAAATTTAGTTAAAACATAACAAATAAAAGTATTATTTAAAATTTATAATGGGACGTTATTCACTCACCTGAAGTGCTACCAAATATATATATCTTACTTCTTTCTAGTAGCCATCCTGAAGTGCTACCAAATATATATATCTTACTTCTTTCTAGTAGCCATGACTTATATCCTCTCCTTGATCCCCTAATGTTCAAAACAAGTTGTTATTATTCCTCTTATAATCTTTATAAAACTATAATCTCTTATTTGGTAAGGAGATACTCACATGCTTCATACTAACTCTCTTGCAATTAGTCTTAACTTTCTAGTTTAAACTCATGACTCTTAAATCATTTAACAATAATCTCCAAAATCTCAAGAAACACAATTAAATCCACAATGTAAGATAATTTAGGAAATAAAGAAGACCTCAACTTCAACCCCTCCACATATGAAATTCCACATTGATTTTAATAAATGAATCACCACAACTTTTATATATAACATCGACATTTTTCAGGTTTTAATATAGAAAATAAATAGTTTTTCACTAATTTCCCCAACTTCAATTTTGTATGAAAAACAAATTTAAACTAAAGAAAAGCATACACTGAATTCATCATATTCCTATTCTAACATTTAACAACATTTATAAAATATATGTTGGAAGAGTTTCAATCCCTTACTTCAAAGCCCACGATAGACAAGACAAAAAATTGAAGGAACAAGCTATCAGCCCACACACTCACAAAAACACAATAAAAAGGAAGAAACAACATTCTGCACACAACATATATGGCAGCGATTCAAGGACAGGGGAAAGAGGAGAGTCTCATGCATACCCACGCAAATGATACTTAGCAACACCATCTACTTTCTTTAACCAACCAGCAGCAACAACGCAATTTTTTCTTCTTCAATCTTCAATTCCCAAACATCATAGCAACAAACAGAACAAAAAAATAAATAAAAAATGCGTTGCACATCTGATTCGTCACAAATATCATAGATATATGAAGCTTACCTACACAATCATGCCATAGTGCACCAACAACGCATAAGATGAAGATTCCTTTAATCCCTCACCAAAGCACCCACAGACAGAATCAATTGGACAAGAAAGGCGAGCAAACAGAACAGAGTAGAAAAAATAGAAACAACAAAATTTCAACCGGAGGAGACGGAAGCCGACGGCGAACGGACAGGCGACGGCGAATGGACCAGCGGCGGCAAGGGAAAGGCAAAAAGGACAGAGATGATCGAAGGAGGCTAGGGTTCACGAAGCTTCCATTCTCCCTCTGTTTCAATGATGAAATCGTGCGATAAAAACAAATATGATGCTCTGAGTTTTTTTTAAAAAGACATATAAGGATATTTTGGTAATTTCTATTGAGGCTGAGGCAAAAATAAAAATCAGACCTTTGACCATCCCCAACACCATCAAGCTACAAGCTTCACCTTGACATCTTGCTAGTGTAAAATGTAAATATATAATAAGCTTATATACGTACGTACGTATGTTAGATAATTCAGAATTATCTTTTATAACCTAACCTCTTAAACTTAAAATTCAAATTTTAATTTCAAACTTAGATTAAAAATTTGAATTCTAAATTCAAATTGGCCTAAGACCCCGTTTGGTCTTCTAACACATTTAGGTCTTTTTGTTGAGAAACCGATTTCCCACTAAGGGGTCAAATATGACGCTATTTACTATTGGGCTTCGAGTCCTACTCCAACCCAGTTACATCTCTATTCTTAACAAAGCCGAATAACAATTATTGGCTTAAGCTTGCTAATTTTAAGCAATCAGGAAAAACCTTTGTATGTGACCCATTAGGCTCAATTAGTCACTGACATAAATAAACTTGAATCAATTAAACTCCTTTAACAAGCCCAATTTATCTATTTGCCACATAAGACACTAGCAATGCTCTATGGCCCAAGAACTAATTAAGTTGATCAAATGATCTACTTTTCTAATTTGGATACCGTGCAGGCATCATCACTTACATAGTCATTCACATTTAGTCAAGAGCAAAGATAGAGTATCATCTCTCTTAATTGACTAAATGTAGCAAATTCACAAAACCAAAAATCTTCTTTTATTTACTCTATGACGGATCATGACTCTTCATGATCACTTGTTGTCCGCATAACTCCCAAGTCAATTAGAAGTTATCTAAGCTCTACCGATCTTGTGAATGACTAATCCCTTGTAAGGGACTTAAGTCCTTTTGGCATGTCCTTCTATACTCATGTATTCGAGTTACATCCAAGAGAATATTGTTCTCCCTATTTTCAGGCGAATAAAGTTGTACAATCAAAGTATAACCCTAGGACATAGTGTTCAATGACATCCTCAAGTCCAGGACGATCCGCACTACCAAATGATGAGAGACTTTACATATCCAATGATACTCTCTATGATGAATCTTTATAAAGTCTTTTGGTGGGTCAGTTCAATGCTATCTGTTCTCTAACAAATCCACCACAACATCAGCTAAGGCATCACCATGCCTGTATTCCATGAGGTCCCTACTTTGTATCTCTATGCAAGTAAATGATGTCGTACTAGTCTTATTGAGATCACTAATGCCCTTTCCTAGTGATTCAAGACTAGGAACAAGTTTCAGACAATAGACATGTAGTGTCCTCAAGTTCTAATGATCGTGATCTCTATCATAGATTCTCTAATAAACACCTATTCTATTCTTAGGGCTTTTATCTTTAAACGCATATTAAGCTTAATAAATGCAAGATATAAATATGATAAAGATAAAATGTGCTCATTTATATTAATATTGAAATACTAAAATGCAGAAAGGTGTTCATATGTCAAAATAGATTGTCTCAAAGACACCTACTTACTAACACTTGTATGTGTGGATGACCTTTTCATCATTGGAAGTAATTAGTAGTGAATCAAAGAGGTAAAGAAATTTCTGTATAATAACATTAAAATTAAGGACCTAGGAATGATGAAATACTTTCTTGGGATTGAATTGGCTAGGTTTGAAAAAGGAAGTTTTATCCCAAAGAAACTACATACTTGATTTGTTGTCAGACACAAGGATGAGCGGCTGCAAGCCATTAGAAGTGCCTATGGCACAGAATGTGAGGCTGCTGGCTGTCAAGGATAAGGAGGATCTAATGCAAATCCCATAGCGTTATAGAGCTATGGTCGGTTGACTTATATATTTATCTTTAACTCATCCTTTTATTTCATTTTCTATGCAAGCCTTGAGTCAGTTCATGAAAAGCCCTCTAAAATTGTATATGGCGGCGGCATTGAACGTTGTTAAATACCTGCAATAAAATCCAGGGGCGTGGCTTGTTGATGAGCTCAACAGGGAACTTGTCACTGGATTGTTTCTACGATTCATATTGTGGGGGCTTGTGGAACTACTCATAGGTCTATCACGGGCTATCCACTGAAGTTAGGGGCTTTCTTGTGATGTGGAAGACAAAGAAACTAAGTACGGTATTAAAATCGTCGGCTGAGGTAGAATATAAAGCTTTAGGCTCAGCTGTTTCTGAAATTATGTGGATTGTGGGTTTATTAGATGAGCTTAAGCTTATACACCACATGCCTGTGAATGTTTATTGCAATAGCAAGGTAGCAATACATATAGCCTCGAACTCGGTGTTTTATTAGTGGACAAAGTATTTTGAGATATATTGTCATTTTGTCTACAAGACGTTGCGCAGGAAGTTAATTAGACTCCATCATGTAAGGTTAACACATCAGGAAGCTAATATTCTGACAAAGGCTATAAAGAAAGAAACTTTGAGTAGGATACTTAGCAAGTTAGGCGCAATTGATATCTACCACTCAAAACTTGAGGGGGAGTAATGAAAGAAGTTGTTTTGTGTAATAGGCCTGTGTTTAAGTAAGCCCAAGTTTGTTTTATGTTATTATGACCTCACTGTATAAATAAGGGGCTTGGTCCATTTGTTGTATTTTTACTTTTCATATAATCAATAATATAGAGGGGAATAAGCTCAGTGCATTATTCAGTATTTCCCGGGTTAGTCATGAGGTTCTGAGATAGTGACAAAGGAGGACGAGGGAAGAACCTATCAAACATGGTGTAGAACAACATGTTGACCCCACATCTACGCCATAATCACCATTCATGATATCGGGAGACAACAACTATACAATATATATATATATATATATAATCACCATTCATGCTATTTGCTAGATATTTGAATTCAAACTCTCTGCTACAAAATATATATATATATATATATATATATATATATATATATATATATATATATATATATAAAAAGAAGAATTATCAGGTACTAAGGCCTGCATTTTGATTAATTGATTTTCCTCCACTAAGAATGGACGATGAATTTGAACGACTCGTTTAACATTCACTCCACCACACTCACACCCTCTACCTCATCCACCACTTCGATGCTTCCTTCTTTCATCTTCAGTACTACCAAAATGGTCGAGAGAAGGTAACAATGATGGAAGAAACCAGTTTCTACTGAACTTTTTCAGTTTTCGGCAAGTTCAGACTTTTTCGACAAGCTTATGAATTTTCCAGCATTTATGGCCTTTAATAAGATTCGTAATGGGATTCACAAGAACAATAAAGGTTTTAACAAGACTTAAAATGGTTTTCACAAAAGCAATAATGTGAACAATAAAAATGATGCTGATGAAGAATAAGGTGAACAATAAATGTGACATTTCAAAAAATTTGTAATGAGATTCACAAGAGCAATAATGAGTTTAACAAGATTTTTAATAGTTTTTACATTAGCATTTCATAAAACATGCAACTCAGGATTATTGCTCTTGTTAAACCATTATAAATCTTGGCAAACTCATTATTGCTCTTGTAAATCACATTACGAATTTTGTGAAATGCCACATTTATTGTTCACATTCTTTTTCCTCAATCTACTTTTTATTGTTCATATTATTGTTTTTGTGAAAACCATTAAAAGTATTGTCAAACTCATTATTATTCTTGTGAATCCCATAACGAACCTTGTCAAAGGCCAGAAATGCTGAAAAATTCATAAGTTTGCCAGAAAACTCATGAACTCGTTGGAAATTGCAGAACTTCGCCAAAAACAGAAAAACCTCAATGGAAACTTGTTTTTTCCACCATTTTCATTCTAATTTACCTCCACCTTTGCTCTACCATCATCGTCGCCTTCACTTCACTTCGCACAGAGAGAGAGAGAGAGAGAGAGAGAGAGAGAGAGAGAGAGAGAGAGAGAGAGAGAGAGAGAGAGAGAGAGAGAGAGAGAGAGAGAGAGAGAGAGAGAGAGAGAGAGGACGTTAGGGGAAATGGAAGAGAGGGTGAGGAGAAAGAGATAGGAAGAGACGACATAATGGTAAATTCGTCAATATTTTTAAATCTCAATTTGATCTCTATCACCTTTATGTCCTTTACAAATGTTAACAGACCTTTGGGGGTTTTATAATTTTATATGGTATTTATCTCGAGATTCTCCCTTTTTACTATTTTTATTATTTAATTAAAATCTATTTTTTTTTTTAAAAAAAAAAAAAAGATGGCCTGGTCATCATTGCATAATCGCCACTTAGCTTTCCTTAGTCAATTTTTTTTCAATTGTATTAAGTTTCAAGGACTAAAAATACACTACATAAACTTAAAAGACTAAAATGTAAACCCATATATGATAAAAGTATACTTTAGCCTTTTCTTTTATTATTCAATCCGACAAAATTTTTACTAAAACATGCCTTTCTTTGTACTACTCGAATGAGTAGTTAACTGGCTTTGAAGTATGGTAGTTACCACTTAATAATTTAATGAGAGCAAAAAAAATATCTCACAACTTTTTGTGTTGCAATCCTATAAGGCTATAAGAAAGAAGTTTTCTAAGCATCAAGACAATAAGTAATAGAATCGCACACAAACCTTAACTCCCTTAATATCCCTTAAGGTTTTGTTTGGGAGTTCCATTTTGGATGGAAAGAAAAGAGAAGAGAGGGTTTTGGTAATCTCTTTCCTTATTTGCAAGTTTTAAAAATAGGAGGGAAGGGAATCAAGGATTTTTACAAATCCCCCAAAACCCCCATTCTTCTAAAAAATAAAGTTCCCCCAATATGAGGGATTTTAAGAGGGGAAATAGATTAATTACTTTGTTACCCTTGTTCACCACCACCGCCGCCACCACATAAATAATTTTTTGAATATAAAAATTACATAAATAATTTTTTTAGGAAATTTAAATTTATTTGTAGAGTATAATAATTATATTAATTTTTAAAGAAAGGGACAAAATGGTAAAAAAAAAAAAAAAAAAAAAAAAAACTCATTAATCATATCAATCTTCCTCCCTTACTATTTTTTTAACTCCCAAACAAGGGAGGAAATATCCTCTATTTCCCTTCCTTCCCTTCCCCGACTTTCTCCTTGCATCTCATTCCTTTCCTTTCCCTCCAAACTCCCAAACACCCTAAATATATAATAATATATTGTTAAACATAAAAAAATAGATAAATAATTATAAATATTCAAAATAGATATAAAAATATGGTATATTTAGATATTTGATAGATCACCGATAGCTATGGCATAACAGATTATATCGAGAGTCAAAGAAATATTAGGAATACATATTTATTTAAATTGTTTTCGATATTTTCTATTTTATTTAAATAATTAAAGCTCAAATTTTTTTAGCTTTGTTTACTTTTTTGATCCAACTTTAAAATTATAATTTTTTTTTGAATGGGTCTTATTTCATAAGAAATTTGATTCAAAGAACTTTATAATAATATGTTATTTACTAAATTTGTATTTAAATTAACAAATTTATATTTATATTTTAATATAATAAGGAAAAGAACATGAAAATTAAATTTGAATTTGATACTAATGTGTGTGCATCAAATTTGAATTTATGGATCAAACTCGAATTTGATTATGAAGCATTAATTTCACGATTTTTTTTTTAAAAAACCCCCATGTTTTTCAGCGGTAAAATAGGGGAAATAGGATATCACTTTTGTTGCACTCCATGATTTTCGTTGTCCATAGAAATAGTGACGACCCCTCTACTACATATAGATTAAAACGAAAGTGAATAGTGCACTGTGCCTCCTCTTCATGAACGCTCACTAGATCACTAAGGCTTTGTTTGTGAGTTCCATTTTGGAGGGAAAGGAAAGGAAAATGGGGGTTTTGGTAGTCCCTTCCGTTGTTTGCAAGTTTTAAAAATATGATGGGAGGGAATAAGAGGATTTTACAAATCCTCCAAAACCCTCCTTCTTCTAAAAAATAAAGTTCCCCCAATATGGGGGTTTTAAGAGGGGAAATAGATTAATTACTTTGTTACCCTCGTTCACCACCAGCACCACCCCACCGCCGCGCCATCGCCGCCGCCACCACATAAATAATTTTTTGAATATAAAAATTACATAAATAATTTTTTTAGATAATTTAAATTTAAATTTATTTGTAAAGTATAATAATTATATTAATTATTAAAGAAAAAGACAAAATGGTAAAAAAAACTCATTAATCCTCCCTTACTATTTTTTTAACTCCCAAACAAGGGGAGGAAATATCCTCAATTTCCCTTCCTTCCTTCCCTCCTTTCTCCTTGCATCCCCTTCCTTTCCTTTCCCTCCAAACTCCCAAACAGACCCTAAAGAAAACCAAAAACAAGGAAAACTTGACGCTAGTTTGGTGAAGCGAAATCAATTGTGTGGTTGTTGTCTTTTCTCTTGAACCCAATGAACATGGGCTGCTTTAACCAATCGCGTTCTTCAGTCCCTCCTCTCTTTATTCTCTCTGGTGATGAAATTCACCAGAGAAGAAAACAAATTACTTTGCTTCAACTCCAAACACCCCCTCCGATTTCTCATGCTTGAATGATGATGAAGAAAAAATGTGATATTCTAGAATGTGTTAATGATGAAGGGGCAAATTTTGTCCAAAACTTTTACTATTCACCGAGGGAATTAACTTGAGATCCCACCAATTTTGGTGAGATCACATCTTCTCACCTTTATAGGAAGATTGGTGGGCCTAAGAAGTCGAGTTCCTAGAAAGATTGGATGAAAATTAAGCACCAAACAAGGGAACTTGCTCATTTTTCCTTCTCTTCCCTTCCCACCTCTCCCGCATACCGGGGCTCTTATATCATCTCAATTTTATATCATCTTTTCCCAAACTTTGTCATATTTATTTAAAACTGTAAAAAAAAACAAAAATCATCTTTTTTTTAAAAAAAAAATTACGATTATTTTGAGAAGTTACTTTGAAAATTTGAATAACGTCCTGAAAATGATCAGATACGATGGGTGGAGACATCGGGAGATACACAAACATATTATAAAATAATAAATCGATTTTTATAAATAATAAAAAAGTCTTAAATTTATTGCATAACAAATTATTTTTATATTTGTCACAAAATACAAAATAAATTTTATTATTTATAAAACTTATACACAATTAATTATTGTTTATAAAATTTATTTTTTTTGTGGGCATTGTTTATAAAATTTCTCAAACATATGAAAAATACTTATTCATTAATCCAAACCAGATTAGTCGATGAGTACTATCAGATACCAGTAAAGAAATCCAAGAACATTTAGGGAAAAAAATGAAAAACCTTTGAAATATCAAAAAAATAAATAAGCGTGTTGAATATCAATAATTTTAAATAAACTTATTTGGAATTTCAAAATGTTGAGAATTTACATCTTTATCCTCACTTATTTTTCCTCTTTTAATCCTTAAAACCCTTGTCGGCCAACAACTACCCTCAAAGCACTGGTCAACGGAGTCGGCAACCGGTCTCGGAGCTTTGACATGAGTCCCTAGTCACCAGAGCTCCAATGGTCTAATATTTTTTAAATTTCTAAAACAACAGTAGTTGATAAATAAACTAGTTATAGCGAAAAGTAGTCATAGCAAAACCAAAGTAGTAAATAATGAAATAAAAGTAGTTATTAGTGACATTGTTACTGTTATGGACTCATATATTGGGCCTAGCAGTTGTGCGGCCCAATAAGAGGGCTCACAGTAAAACACCCATTTAGCCAGGTAAATGGTTCACCATTACTCGATCGTGTCTGTTGTGCAGGACCGTACAGGTAGTGGAGCAGGTGTTTGGAGAACGTGGGAAGCGCATAATGGCTGATGAACGGATGCATTTACAGTGGAGTGAAACCCTAGGTAATCCCTATAATTAGGAGATTACCCATCAAGTGCACGCTGGATACTCTTTATTCCATTATTTATCATTCAGTCACACTGTGCACACACCCCACCCTCAGGCGTATCGCCATCTCCGTGTAGCACTGTGGTCTGAGTTCACTCGTTGATATCTCCCTCATAGATATCACCGAGTTGAAGTCTTCTCTCTGGTGTTTAACTCTTGAGCACCTTTGAGAGGCTATTGATCCGATATTAACAATCCCAAGCTCATTGGAGCTAGACATCTGTGTTCTATACCAGAACATTGGCGCCGACCGTGGGGAGCCATAAAATTCGATTCCCAGACCATATAAAACCACTAACGACCACTGAGGATGGCCACAAGTACTAGGAGCCGTAGTCAGGCACTTTGGCAAGATCAACTACCAGAAGAACCTCAGCAGAGTTTACGTCAGGAGCACACGGTTCAATATTCTGATTCGGTTGCTCCGGATCCTAACAACGTCACCATGATGACGGAGGGCGAAACCGAGGATACGGCGCATTCTCCTCACCCAAGCTTAGTTGCTCAACAAGAACAGCGAAGGGTTCAGCGTCAAAGTCTTCCTCCTCCTACTCGTGAGTTTCAAGTTGAACACCCCGACACTAGAATGTTACACAAGACGATGGATTCATTGATCCAACGAATGGAGAATATGGAAACTCGTCAACGGCTTCAGAGAGAAGAAGATATCCAACTCATCCAGGAAAACTTGGATCGCCGAAATGCCATCTGGTGACAAGAAGAGCAGAAACAGATTAGACAAGCGTGGTAAGAGCGCGAAGGACAAAAGGAGAAGCAGGTTGAAAATACAATATGGGATGGTGCTAGCACAAGTCGAGTCATGACCTTGACGTCGGTACACACCAACAAAGAAGAACCTAGTGAGAATCATGAGGAGGAGAATCTAGTAGGCAATAACCGAGAAAAGATCACTGAAGAGGAGCGCCGAGAAATATTGTTGCTTAAGGAACGTATAAGGATTTTGGAAAATCCTACTCAGAACGCCACCCGGGATGCTGGTAAGCCCAGCCGGGTTAGTGATATGACGGCTACCGAGATGAACGCGGACACCCATCGACTTACGGGAACCGACTTGTCTCGAGCGAAAGGAAAGCAGTCGGTCGAGAACTTGGATTTAAACAAGGATGAGGCAACACCCCCTTCATTTAGCATGCCCAAGACGGTTGCAGAAGGACACTGCGGAGATAGTATCTTGAGCCAATTTTCAAATGAAATTATGGCAGCTACTTACCCCAAGGGTCTAGATTCCCGGGAATTGCTGAAATACAATGGGAGTCAGGACCCGCTAAACCATTTAAATAATTTCAAAATGGAGATTGGGGTGAAAGGGATAGTGGGGCATGTAATTCCTCGGCTATTTGCAGGAACTCTCCAAGGAGCGGCTCAGACTTGGTTTCATTCTTTGCCATTGCATTCCATCCAAGATATGAAAACCATGGAACACGAGTTTATGCTAAATTTTGTGACAAGCAGAAAACAGCCAAAGACCGAGTTCCAGTTAGATCAGGTAAAATAATTTCCTAATGAGACCTTACAAAAATATTTGGATCGTTTCAAAGACACTGTTCTTCAAGTGCCCGGTTTAAAGGAAGATGTACACCTACATTGTGTGATAGCCGGTCTCAATAGTTCGTCTCGGCTGAAGAAGTCGGTGATGAAGCATCGTCCTCAAACTCTGGCCGACTTCCGAGATCGATCAAAGACGTACTTGGAGCTTGAGCAAATGGAAATGTTAAGCCAAGTACCAAAGGAAAGGGGTAAGAGCCCACCTCCCAAGACCAAAGAGCAGTATAGCGGTCGAAAGCCGGAATCTCGCGGACGTAGAGGGGATATCAGGCCAAGAGGAAGCAAATTGGAAGGAAGGTTTGATAGATATACTCCACTGTAGGTGTCCCGGGCACAAAGTTGGAAAGAGGTGTCGACAACCGAGATGAAAAAGGTTGAACGACCCCAGCCATTGCGCAGAGAGGCTAACCTGGACAAATCCCAGTATTTGTGAGTTTCATGATTAGCACGGTCACACGACGGACAGTTGCTGAGATTGAGAGATGCTGTAGAAAAGTTTGTCCGCGAGGGAAAGCTCCGTCGATTCGTCATTCAGACGCAGGGGCGGCAGAATAACAAGCGCCAGGGGGGTAGGAGCAAGAGCCCACCCCCAGAAAAGAAAAGGTGAGATCAAAGAAAGAAAGAAACAGGCAGTGATGATGATGAGTTCCCGGACTCGAAGTATGACTGCAATGTGATTAGTGGAGGCTTTAGGGGCGGGGGAGATTTGGTAAGTCAGCGAAAGAAATATTTAAGGGAGGTCCTCTCAATCAGAGATCGCCCGGAGTTCAAAAAGGATGCTGCAAAACCCGAACCCCCAGTACTAAGTTTTACCAGAAAAGACTTAGAAGATGTACTGCCAGGTCACCATGACGGGTTGGTCAGCACGAGAACTGTAGTCAACTGTTGTCTAAAGAAAATTTTTGTTGATAATGGAAGTGTCGTGGACATTATCCTGTGGGATGCATTCAAACGAATGCGGTTTGACCCAGAAGATTTGAAGCCATGCAAAATGACCTTGACCGGGTTCAATGGCCAGGATACATGCCCTAAGGGATATATTGACTTGAAGTTGACTTTGGGAACGAAGGAAGCTTTTAAATCTGAGCTTGTCAGATTTATAGTTGCCGACTTTCCTTCCCCGTACAATATTATCTTGGGACGTCCTACCATTCACGATTGGGAAATGTTGGTGTCCTCAAAGCACCAAAAGTTGAAATTGGTCAACAGAAGGAATCAGGTCGTAACGGTTAGGGGCGACCAGAAAGATTCTCGGCAATGTTACTTTGACACGGTCAAAGAAAGTAAGGCCGACCCAACATCTCAGAAAGGAAAGAATAAGGCGTCCAAGGAGGAGGAAAAAGGAAAGTTGGTCAATCTCGTTGAATTGGATTTGCGCGAGGAGGAGAAGATGCAGAAGACGGAATCAAACGGCGAGTTAGAGGACCTCGTTCTGGGAACCGAGCCTGGCTAAGTCACTAAAATTGGCAGGATCTTTGGACCCCGAGTTCCGGGAAGAACTTGAGGAGTGCTTGAGAAGCAACAAAGACGTTTTCGCTTGGCGACCGTCCGAGATCCCTGGGGTGGACCCCGGCGTGTGCTGTCACAAGTTGGCCATTTGTCCGGGGTCAACCCTGATAGCGCAAAAGAAAAGAAAACTCGGCGAGGACAGACGAAAGGCCTTGGCGGCACATGTTGAAAAGTTGTTGGAAGCCGGTTTTGTGCGCGAGGTACAATATACTACCTGGCTATCGAATGTTGTGATGGTGAAAAAACCTAATGGCAAATGGCGGGTATGTATTGACTATAAGGACTTACACAAGGTGTGCCCCAAGGACTCCTTCCTCATGCCGAATACAGACCTATTGGTTGATAACTCGTCTGGATTCAAGTTACTCTCTTTCATGGACGCATATTTAGGTTATAATCAGATCGCTATGCATCTAGAAGATCAGGAAAAAACTACGTTCATTACGGAAAAGGCCAATTACTGTTATAATGTCATGCCTTTTGGGTTGAAGAATGCAGGGGCTACGTATCAAAGGATGATGAATCGAGTGTTTGACGACCAGTTGGGGAAGAATGTGGAAGTCTATATAGATGATATGATTGTTAAATCTTTATCTATGACAAATCACGTTCAAGACTTGCAGCAAACATTTGACAAGTTAAGAGAGTATCAAATTCATCTCAACCCAGCCAAGTGTGCTTTTGGTGTCCCAGCGGGAAAGTTTTTAGGCTTTTTGCTTACACACAGAGTGATCGAAGTCAATCCAGATAAACGTCAAGCTATGTTAGACATGCAAGCGCCAAGAAACAAGAAGGAAGTCCAGCAGTTGACAGGAAGACTGGCGGCACTAACCCGGTTGTTGCCGAGATTCGCAGAAAATTCCCTCCCTTTCTTTAAACTATTGAAAAAGGAAACTTCGGGAGAATGGAATGCAGAATGTGAAGCAGCTTTTACAAAGATCAAGCAATGTCTATCAACCCCGCCAGTCCTATCTAGGCCCAAGCCAGGGGAAGATTTGATTTTGTATTTAGTTGTGGGTAATGAGGTGGTCAGTGCGTCGTTGGTTAGAGAAGGGAAGGATGGCCAAACGCCGATATATTTTGTGTTCGGGCCTTTACAGGCTCCGAGTTAAAATACCGAAGAAGTTGGAAAAGATGGCTTTCGCCTTGCTTTTGGCAAAATGAGACGACTACGCCCATACTTCCAGAGCCACACAATCATGGTGCGCACCAGTCAGCCAATACAACAGATCCTCCATAAGCCGGATTTGGCTAGTCGAATGGTTAGTTGGGCTATCAAGTTGTCAGAATTTGACATTGTTTATGAAGCCCGGCATGCAATCAAGTCACAAGCACTGGTGGACATTGTAATGGAGTTAACGTCGGTAGAAGACCGGAGCAACGAGGCTGACACAACTTGGAAGTTTTTCATCGATGGGTCGTCCAATGTAAGGGGGAGCGGAGCTGGTATCATCATTGAAAGCCCAGAAGGAGTTTCTTTGGAACACTCCCTCCGTTTCAATTTCGCCACTTCCAACAACCAGGCTGACTACAAGCCAAAGAAAATGGAGCTAAGAAAGTTCATGTGTCTACTGACTCTCAGCTGGTCGTGTCCCAAATAGAAGGCACATACCAGGCTAAAGGACCTTTGATGATTAAATACCTGGGGAAGGTTAGGCAGCTTATGGCCGACTTTGACAAAGTAACCGTGGTACATATCCCACGAGGAGATAATGTAAGGGCAGATATTTTGTCAAAGTTGGCAAGCACAAAAAGCCCCGGGAATCACCGCACGATTGTCCAACAGAATCTGTTAGAGCCCAGCTGCGTGATGATAATTTCATAGGCAAGTGACTGGAGGAAGCCAATTGCCAACTATCTGGAGTGAGGAGTCCTCCCAATAGATGCAGCGGATGCAAAGAAGGTGGTAAGAATGGCGGCTTCGTATGCTATGATAGGAGATGAGTTGTATCGTAAAGGCTTTCACTCTCAACTGATGAAATGCCTTGATTGAACCAAAGCTGAGTACGTGTTGTCAGAAATCCATGAAGGAATTAATGGGCATCACATGGGGGCCAAGGCGTTAGCATGGAAAGCTGTACGGGCCGGATACTTTTGGCCCACGATGGCAGCAGATGCAAAAGAGCACATACGAAGATGTGATAGCTGTCAAAAACACGCTCACATCCTATGAATTCCCCCCTCTCAGTTAACATCTATTTCGGCTCCATGGCCTTTCTACAAGTGGGGCATGGATTTGTTGGGACCGTTCAAGATGGCCCCCGGACAGCTGCGATGGCTCATAGTGGCTGTGGACTATTTCACAAAATGGATAGAGGCAGAGCCACTAGCAAAAATCACTTCGGCTAGAGTGCAGAAATTTCTTCATCGGAATATTAAATCTCGGTTTGGGACCCCAGCTGAAATCGTTACCGATAACGGAACTCAGTTCATTGATAAAGGTTTCCAAGAGATGGTAGCTGATATTCACATTGAGCAACACTTTGCTTCGGTCGAACATCCACAATCTAACGGGCAAGCCAAGGCGGCCAACAAGGCTATCGTGGAGGGGTTGAAAAAGAGGATGGAGGAAGCTGAGTCAAATTGGGTAGAGCAGTTATATCCTGTCTTGTGGGGACATCGGACTACTATCCAATCAGCAACACACGAGACCCCGTTCAGATTGACTTATGGGTACGAGGCAATGATCCCGGTTGAAATTGGTGAACCCTCATGGAGGAGAATCAAGGCTCTACATGAGGAAGACGAGAATAGTCGGGCAATTGCAATGGAGTTGGATCTAATTGATGAGGTCAGAGTAACGACATTGAGGAGAATTGGCTGCTAAGCAACTAATTGCTAATCGATATAACAAGAAGGTCAGACCCCGGATGTTCGACAAGGGAGATCTCGTTCTTCGGCGAGCCGACATAGGTAATAAGAACGCCGACCAAGGTAAACTCGCGGAAAATTGGGAAGGCCTGTACCAGGTAACAGAAAACCTTGGTAAGGATCCTTATAAACTGGAGACGTTGAAGAAGAAAGCCGTAAAGCGGACATGGAACGCGGATAAGCTTAAGGCATACTACAGCTGAGAACCAAGTTCCGCCAAGATATAGCAGGGGATTGAGTTATGTAAAGTTTTTATTTTGGGTAATTCCCACGGGAAGATATGTACCAATGGTATTGATGCATGTTTTATTAAAGCTAATGAATTTTGGGCCCAGGAACCCATTTTTAGGATATTCAGGAGCAAATCACTGTTGTCATAAAAACATGTAGGAATCCGTGGTAAATAAACCCGATTTCGAAAAGTCATGTTCAAATTAAACATGTAGGAATCCGAGGTATTTAAACCCGTTTCCAAAAATCGTGTTCAAATTAAACATGTAGGAATACGAGGTACCTAAACCCGTTTCCAAAAATCATGTCCACATAAAAACATGTATGAACCCGTGGTAAATAAACCCGTGTTCGAAAATCATGTTCAAGATAAGCATGAATGAATCCATGGTGCCAACACCAGTTTTCAAAATTTATGCGAAAGTTAAGTCGCGTATGAATCCATGGTGCCAACACCAGTTTTCAAAATGTATGCGAAAGTTAAGTCGCGTATGAATCCATGGTAAAGAAACCGGTTTTCGGAAATTGCGACCGAGATAAAACATGTATGAACCCGAGGTAAATAAACCCGTGTTCGAAAATCATGTCCTCATTAAACATGTAGGAATCCGTGGTAAATAAACCCGATTTCAAAAATTATGTTCGGGATAAAAGCATGAATCAACCCGTGGTAACTAAACCCGTGTTCGAAAATCATGTCCTCAAAAGACATGCATGAATTCATGGTTAGTGAACCAATTTTCTGCAATCATGTCTACATAAAAACATGTAGGAATCTGAGGTATTTAAACCTGTTTCCAAAAATCGTGTTCAAATTAAACATGTAGGAATACGAAGTACCTAAACCCGTTTCCAAAAATCATGTCCATATAAAAACATGTATGAACCCGTGGTAAATAAATCCGTGTTCGAAAACCATGTTCAAGATAAGCATGAATGAATCCATGGTGCAAACACCAGTTTTCAAAATTTATGCGAAAGTTAAGTCGCGTATGAATCCATGGTAAAGAAACTGGTTTTCGGAAATTGCGACCGAGATAAAACATGTATGAACCCGAGGTAAATAAACCCGTGTTCGAAAATCATGTCCTCATTAAACGTGTATAGATTCATGGTTGACGAACCAACTTTCTACGAACACGTCTACGAAAGGCATGCATGAATGAATTCGTGGTAAATAAACCTGGTTTCGAAAATCATGTGAAAGCTGAAATGTGCATAAGTTTATGGCCAAGAAACCAATTTCAAAAATTGTGTTTGACGCAGACAAAGTCGACATGGGTAAGTCAAAAGGGATAGCGAAGTACACGGTGTTCCAATCGCGATCAAGGCGACTTAAGTAATGTGGTTGCAAACACGTCCAATATCATGGAAACGAATAGCTCAGTCAAATGTGTAAATTAAATACGGCATTAGGCGAAGATTCAATCTGTCTAAACAAAACTTGAAGTGTATTAAAATGAAACAGTTATACGTGTTGGCATCATGGAGCTATACAAAAATTTCAAGCCGGGTTATAACCACGGCAGCAAAAAGGGGGCCTCAAAAAGAAAGAACCTTGAAACAGATGCTCATTGTAAGGCAAAGCTGCTAAAGCTGGACCCGGACCTAAGAGGGTGGAGCTTGTTCTTCTTCTTCTTCACCTTCACCTTCATCTTCATCCACGCCCGGAGGAATCAATTTTCCTTTCTTGCCAACATAGTCTAGATAATTCAATCCGGAGGTGTTGAGAACGACATCAGGATTAAGAGTGCAGATCTGCACCACGACATTGTTGAAGGACTCTACGGTCGCGCTAGCATACTCAGTGAGTTGCATTTTGGCCTGACTAAGTTCATCCTCCTTTGTCGTCAGCAGGACTTTGTAATGGTCCGCATCAGACTACGCCTTCTCCACAATCAGCATGTTGTTGGAGTAGAGATCCTCCAGACGATAGATATCCAGATTGGCCATGGCTAACTTTTCCTCGGTCATAGACAAGTTGGTCTTAAAGGCCGTCATTTCCCCCTGCAATATCCCTTCCTTAGCCTTGGAGGATTGCAATTCTTCGTACTATTTGTCTTTCTCGACCTTTAAGGACTGAAAATCCTCCTGCAGCTTGGCATGTGCTGCCGTTAGGGCCTACAATTCATCACGGGCTCGATCCCTATCCTCGGTGATTTTAGTCACCTCAGCGTTTTGCTTCAAGACTGAAAGTTCCTTTTTCATGATCTCTTTCTCCTTCTTCAGTTGAAATAGCTGAGCGTTTGCTAAAGCATATTTGACTTTGAGGATCGCAAAAGGTCAGAGCACGGAGATGGCTCTGTAGCCATGCAGTTCCATTTCGGAAATCTTTTTCGTGTCAGCTTCAGACAATCTGTGGCATCATGAAAATGGGCAGGAGCACGAGTGGCAGTTAATACTTCTTACGTCATCCCTTGCTCCCAAAGGACGCCTTCGGGAAGAATGGTTACACTGAGTTGGCCCACTGACGAAGACGGGGTCGAGGTTGTTTGCACTTGAAGGGATCCAGATGGAGCAGCCGAGCCGTCTATGGCTGACACAACTGGGGGCTCTACAGTTGGAGCAGCTGGTTCTGCCACGACTTGCTTGCCTTTGGATTTTTTTGAGGCAACATCTTTATTTCCCGCAGCATCTTTTGGCGCAGAGCACTTGCGAGAGGCAATCTCTTTGGAAGGACCTTGGGGGCCGGCTGCAATGGTGGGCCCACCCAATGCCGGAGCGGTTGGGTTCACCTTGGCCTTTCCAGGGAGTGCCCCGAACACACTCATGATTTTGGTTTCCCCATAGCTTGGGCAGTGAAATAACACAAGGATGTCAGTATAATAGCCGGCAAAACAGAGCATTAAAAAATGAAAGATTGTGCGATGTACAGATCAATGTATATGTGTCTAATTTCATACTCGTCGACGGACGTCGTCTAATCAAGGGTGTGGAAATATAATCAGCTGGATCCATAGGATCCGTCAAAGAGCCAGCAAGTGTCACAAGTCTCATTTGGGCCACTTCCTCAGTGTCAGAAAAGCTCTTAGGCTTAGGGATGTAATCTTCAGGCTTAAGAGTATGATGGCGTGTGGACCAGTATAAGGGAAATCTTTCCTCGGTCTCCCCAGATTCAGTCTTCTGCACAAACCATGGTGCTTAACCGGGATCTGCTCCAACCTTAATGAAGGCAAATTTGACGTTTTTCCACGATTCCATGAAAGGCTTGAAGAGTTTCCGATTGCGGATGCTTTGAAGAGTCGTCCAACCAAACCATTTCGTCGAACCTCTGGCAAGGACGTTGGTCTCTAAGGGAGAGAAGAAAGACATAAAAACTGGAACAGTGCAAACAATGGCGTGTTCTTCGCATAAACTCTCAAAATTAATGGCAAATGCTCAGCCGTTGGGATGAAGTTGTAAGGGGGCGAGATGTAGATGGTTCAAAAGTTGGATTTGGAAGTCGGTAAAGGGAAATTTCACACCAATAAGGGTGATGACATCCCGGTAGAGGAAAAAGAAATTAGGGTCATTGTTGTGTTGACGGCAGGAGTCCATGGATTCACCCTCCAAGGGCAATTGTACAGTATAACCCTCTCCATCCTCGATCCCTAATAGCGGCAAATCATATGCGGTTAGGGTATTTTTAATGCGTGTAACGCAAATGTTAACAGCAAGATTTGATCCGGTTGGGACTTGGGAGGAGGCAGACGCGCTGGACTCGTCAGTCGTAGATTGGACGGGATGGTGTGATGATGAAGCCATCTATACCTAAAAATAAAATAAAGAGGTAAAAATCAGAGAATGATATATACCTGAGGCAACAGAACTATCTCGGTGAAAGCTTAAAGATGCTTGACCAAGAGGTTTAAGGCCAGAAGAAGCCGGAATAGCTAGAGGAATAAGGTTACATCGGCATCTATCTAACAGTAAGTCGGCATCCCTGTAGCGTTCTTACCGAGCTAGTTCAAAACTTTTGTGACAGCATTCGTCACATGGTGTCGGACCTTGAGTTGGTAATCCTGGGGTAGGAAGGTTTTTCTTTAAGCTCGGGTTTGAAATTTCTGAAGAAGATGAGGGAGGAGCAATGGATGACCCAAGAGAAGAAAGTGGTAAAATTTCAACGCTTCTCCTATGTCCGCCTATACGTGCATGGGACTGGTGGGATTTATTTCTACTAGTTTTTTCTTTAGCGGAAGACGTTTCCAGAATGAGAATTTCGTGGGTCCAGGAAGGTCTCTTAGTTTTCTCAATTTCTTTGATAAAGGGGGGACGCTATCGGTATTTAAGGGAATGTCATTGATGCGAGTCTCTGATTGTTTAAGGGGTGAAAGATCTTTGAGTTTGAAAACATGCGGTAAGGTATGGGCCATTCTGGACACCTAGAAAAGGCAACAGATGCTAAGAACCCACCCAGAAAACCCAGAAAACCATGAAACACATCAAAAACCCAGAAATGCATTCAGAAAACCTAGAAGTACGTTCAAAGAAGTTTGAACAATCATAAAATGTCACCCAAAGAATTACCAAAGCAATTAGTACTAATTACCGGAATCATGCAAGAGCTAACAAATGAGAAAACAGTGGCAATACCTGTTGAAATTTAAGATTTGCAAAGAGGCCGTTGAAGTAGAAAAGCGCTTCGAGAAGGAGGCGTATTTTTTGAGAGCAAGGAAAGGCGTGAGTGTAAAGTGGTACAATGAAGGAGTGAAGGGGAATATATAGACGTTGCGGATTTGAAAGGTCAGGGGTTGCGACGTCATTACGTACTAAGCAAAAATTCAAAAAACCTAGAAAGGTGCTGACATTTCAAATGAAATGACGTGCGCATTAAATGCGCGCAAATATTAAAGGCGACAGGAATGACCAATCCACAGGGGCGACGGTTGAGCGCCGTGACGTATCAAGACACGTGGTTGACAGGTGTAGCTTTATCGAAAACCATTCGGAGTTTTCTTTTTAGAATTCCAACCCGGATTGGAGGGCGGTTTGCTTCAACATAATCCAGATTGGAGGGCGGTTTGCTTCAATTCAATCCGGACTGGAGGGTGGTTCGCTTCAGCTCAGCCCGGATTTGAGGGCGGTTTGCCTTTAACTTTAGTTCGGATTGGTCGGTGTTTCCTTAAAGGATAGCTTGGAATGATGGCGGTCACCTTTATGGATAATATGATGTGAATTTATTTGTCAATAAAGTCGCACGGTTGAATTCCGAATCAATATGCATAAAAAATAATCTAAGGGCAAAGCCAAAAGAGGCATCAGCAGTTCAGAAACAAAGAGTTAGTGAGGTGCAGAATGAGCAACGAGAAGCCAGCAAAAGACAACAAGTGTTTTTTCATTAGTAAATGAATGGTTTACATAACATTCTTACGGAAAATAAACGGAGTTCGTAACTCTAATGGGAAGATACAAAGTTGAATTACAACCGAATCCGGTTTGACTATTTCCTAGTGGGAACTTCTCAACTTGTCACAGATTCTGGACACCTGAATTCATCAGCAGTAATCGGCGTATTCGTGTGAAAAACTCTCTGCTGCTGAATGAACTCCCAGATGTTTATCATGTAGTGCAGATCCCAATCAGCCACGATGAACCCGTTGGTGGGAACTGATTTCATGTCAGGGAATCATCGTGAGGTGAAGATCTCTGAGTCGAGATCTTCACCTTTAGCCAACGGAACTTGATTGAGATCCCAAATTGAAGTTGGGCCGGGCGGGTGAAGATCGACAAATATATCTCGGACTCCCAGATGCCCGTTGGGGTATGTGAATGAAGACTGGCAAATATATTTGAAGATTGCCGTTGATGAAGAGTTATCCGCGGCGTTATGACCAGTATTTGTTCCTTTCTTTTTAACTTTTCGTCCGTTCATTCTGAAAAATTCTAAAGGAAAAGGCGAAAGGACTAAGCCTGATTTCTCTGACATCTGCGATTCAGCTTGTGTGAAACAACAGTTCATTTGTAAAATTGAAGAAAACAGCAGAAGAATCAGAAATTTGAAAAGTGTAGGGTGAGGCAAATAAGGTGAAGAAACAGGGATTTATACGAGCATTCTTATATTAGAAACGTCAGGGGTAATCAATGCCTTTTCAATTCTGATATTAGAAACGTCAGGGGTAATCAATGCCTTTTTTAATTCCGATATTGAAGGGGCCAGGAATTAATGCTTCTTCAATTGAGAAGTGTAAGCGTCAGGAATAATCAATTCCTTTTTAAAAGGGAAAATGTAAGCGCCGGGGGTAATCAATGCCTCCCTAGTGGGAAAGTGCAATGATGGCTGGATTGGAAAAGGCGCAAACATTAAACATGCACGAAAACCAAGAAAGATTGTTGCAAGAAGGCGGTGATTACATATCCCAAGGTGGGTAGGTGAACAGCTGCCATTATCTTTACAAAATCACGCCTGCGCGTACGACCAACTTTTCATAAAAACCCATATTGGGGGCAACATGTGAAGGGAATTCGTAATGCCGGTTAAGACCGAGTTTCGGAGATAACAACGGAAAATCTCGGTTATCATAAAAAGGGAAGGGATGGCTAAAGAAACCCCACCCGTCATTTAGAACGTGAGTCGGCAAGGTGACAGGAGCTCATAGCCGATTATGACCGAGTTCATAACAACGGTTTTGACCAAGGATCACTCGTCGATACAAGTTTCGGTCATTATAAAGGTGGAAGAAGTGTTTGAAATTGGGCCCGTCATTTA
Organism: Acacia melanoxylon; assembly: GCA_019022615.1. Lineage (NCBI taxonomy): Eukaryota > Viridiplantae > Streptophyta > Magnoliopsida > Fabales > Fabaceae > Acacia > Acacia melanoxylon. Next base: position 6,860,757 of record JAFJYJ010000020.1, on the reverse strand, counting down.
TGACAGAGAGCAATAAGCATGACGAGTAAGAAAATAATCCCGGAGAATCGGGTTAAACTTGAAATCGAATGCATGAAGACTGGGTTAGTTAATAAGCCAATCTCGGCACATCAGAAACCTGAAATACCGAGCTTGGGGGCAAGTGTTATGGACTCATATATTGGGCCTAGCAGTTGTGTGGCCCAATAAGAGGGCTCACAGTAAAACACCCATTTAGCCAGGTAAATGGTTCACCACTACTCGATCGTGTCTGTTGTGCAGGACCGTACAGGTAGTGGAGCAGGTGTTTGCAGAACGTGGGAATCGTATAATGGCTGATGAACGGATGCATTTGCAGTGGAATGAAACCATAGGTAATCCCTATAAATAGGAGATTACCCATCAGGTGCACGCTGGATACTCTCTATTCCATTATTTTTTCATTCAGTCACATTGTGCATACACCCCACCCTTAGGCGTATCGCCATCTCCGTGTAGCACTGTGGTCTGAGTTCACTCGTTGATATCTCTCTCATAGATATCACCGAGTTGAAGCCTTCTCTCTGGTGTTTAACTCTTGAGCACCTTTGAGAGGCTATTGATCCGATATTAACAATCCATAGCTCATTGGAGCTAGACATCTGTGTTCTATACCAGAACAATTTCCTACTTTAGTTTCGTTGTTAACCACTGTAGTTTCAACATTGACTATTTTGGTTTCAGAAATTCAAAACACATATACTAGGCCACTGGGGACCAAAGCTATGATGATCATTGATGCCAGAGTGAGCGACAGCAAATGGCCAACAAGGATGTTGAGGTGGCATTAAAAATAAATAAAAAAGTGAAGGGCAATTAATGTTTTGTGGAAACATTTCATAAGCTCAAATAAGTCTTGATTTGGAATTTGATAAATTAGACACCTTGATTTGTCCTTTTATATTTTCAAGGGATTTTACTGTCTTTTTTCTAAAATTTTATTTAGTAAATAAATTGAAAAAATGCTAATGATGATCGATACTTCTTATATTCTTACAAATAAAAAAAAAAACTATAATGAAATATTAAATAATAGAATATAAATATATAATAAATATTATATAGGGCAAATTAATATATGTTACATTTTCTTTTCAATTAAATTGTAACTCGGAATTAAAATTATACTATGACGGCTTTTTTGAAACATGAATTTCAACAATTGTCTCAGACACGCACATGTATGATATCATTCTTGCATCTAAACAGCTTAACAACACATTAAAAAAAATAATTTCTTTTTACTTTTATCCATCTTAGTAACGTATATGGAAACCTCTTTATAGAAGGATAGAGCAATGAGATGATCTTCTCAGAAAAATGCATGGGAGCGATAAGATAGTATGTTAAGAACATTCGGGAAGAGTCGGTGTTTATGTTATATATAAGAAACTTTTTCTTCTTTATTTTATTGTTGTTTTTGATATACAAGAAGCATGCTTACAACTCAGTCTCGACTATTTCTCACTGGCTTTTTTTTATCCATTCTTATACCAAGGTCTGACTTACCCTTTTACTATTCATCCGTGTGAGATGGCTTTAATTGAGTTACTGTGTGAGATGGCTTTCATTGGGTCACTGTGGAAGAGTTGAAATATAAGGGTTTTAACTAGTTTTCTAGTATTTATGTTTTGAGTGGTGTGCCATCCGAGCAAGAGTTTGACGATACTATCTAATTTTTAAAACGGCCATCTTTTTACTTTATAAGGTGGCAAATTATAACTTTGTTTTATGGACTATAGCCCAATCAAAACTATTACAAAACATAACCAATCTTATTTTAACAAATTTTTGCGCCATATAATAAGAACCACGCCAATAACATTTTACATCATAACTTTCAAATTTTTCTTTATTATTTAATCATGTGACCACAAAAATCTTATTAAAACATTTTTGTTACTAATAAATACTGTCATTCCCAATATTTTTTTAGAATAGATTCTAAAGCTAGGAAGATACTCAAAACCTGCAACCTGTATTAACTTTTAAAGTAAAGTTATCTAAATATCATAAATTTAAAATATATATAAAAAATGATAGGACAAGTACATATTTAGAAATGGAAAAAAAAAAATCAAATTGTTAAAAAAATATCATAAAGTTACCATGATAGGGAGAAGATTCATTTGAAAATGATCACAGAGAAAAATAAGAAATAAAGAGATACTGGGATATGATACTTCCATGGATAAAAATAATTGAAAAATATAATAGTGAAATCAATGTTTTGGGGAATCAAAAACTATCTTCCTACCGAACCATAAGTTGTTGGGTTGATTTTAAATCTTTTTTTTTTGAAAAATTAAATTCACTTTAAATATTTTTCCAAAAAAAAGGTAAAAAAGGCAGAAGAGAAGATAAAGGGTTATACTTGTAAGATTGGGAAGTAAAAAAGGAAATATAACCTGGGATAAAGAAAGGAAAATCACTCGGAAATCTTAAAAAAACAATAAATAACAAAAATGAAGGAAAGATCACTATAAATAGTTCTCAAATATAAAAATTTAGGAAAAATGAAAGGAAGAAATTAGAAAAATAAGATAACTTTGTAAAACAAAAAGAAAAGAAAAGAAAAGAAGATATGATTTAAAAAAGAATCGACCAAGTGTAGTGGTCAACATGGGCTAGCTCAAGTTCACTCAAAAAATGAACAAAATGGATTAGTTACCTTATTACACAAACTGGCTAATGTTTCATCATCGGGCTAGCCTAGTCCATTTTTCAACAACTAAAAATGGGCTACATGCATGTACGGGCTATTTTTCCTTGAATAGCATGTCTGGCCCGTTGCTCTGCCTAGCTCAATTACCTGTAGAAAATTAATATGTATGATCTCTAAACTCATGATAGAGGAGGGCTCTTGTTCTGGTTCTGTTAAATAAGAGAATTAAATATAACTATTATGAAAAAAAAAAAGAGATTGAGATGAAAGAGATGAAGAGAGAGAAGAGATCAGCATTGGAGAGAAATATAAAAGCAATCTTATTCATTTGGATGCAACCAAGGTGTAGTATATAGTGCTCTATTTATAGGCCATTAACCTCAAACTCAACCAAGAGTTACATAAAGTAAATATCAAATTCAATCCCAATGAGTGCACAAATTGTAACATGTGAGTTAGGGGCATAAAGACTCCTAAAGACTATTCATTATAATGGTTATGGAGTGTAGAAAATGAAAGGCCAAGAGTTGAGAGTTTATGGAGATCATCATCATCCAATATTTTTACAACAATCCACTTGGATGTCTATTCACAAATATTGTGCCTCATTAAAACCTTACTAGGAAAAAGCCAATGGGACAAAAGTCTAGTGAAGGAAAAAGAGTACACACACCAAAAAAAGAGAGAGAGAGAGAGAGAGAGAGAGAGAGAGAGAGAGGTTGCCTCATTGAAAACTTTACCAAGAAAACCCTATGGGATAAAACATTGGTTAAAGAAAAGAGTATGACATGGTCTCTTCTTTCCCGGATGATAATATCGTATTTACTCCCCTTGATAACAACATTACTTCAAATGTATTTTTGAGCATATATTTCTTTTAATCACTAAACTATGAATGATGCATTGTCACCAAAAGTTTTACTGAAATGTAGTCCTTTACATATATTCTTAATATATTTTATATCAGTATTTTATGTCTTTGTCTTATTCATTGTGGCAACAATAAAGTAAAATTATTCTAAACATTACCAAAATATATCTTGCATTCACTTATTCAGTTTGTTTTGAACAAAATGAGATTATAATATGTTCATAGAACTATCACACAAAATCTCATTTTTGTTATGTAATATCCTGAATCTTGAGCCTAGATACTTGAGAATAAGCCTATATCAGGCAAACAACTAAGCTTAGTTCGGGAAGTGTGACAAATATTATGAAATGAATTTCCCTTGATGTTTCAGTGAAATAAAATAGTGAATTTTGGTCAGTTGTTGATTCTTCCGAAGATCTAAATTTAGAAACACATGGAATTAACATTTTATTTGATCCCTAAGGCTCCTAATTTTTGGCCAATTAAAGGGAAAATAAATGTAAGGGATAAATGGAAATTTCAAAGACAATGAGACAATGACATAATTTGGCCAATAAAATGACATTATCAACCTTATCATTTCATGCTCATTTTCAGCCAAATAGAAAGAGGAAGGGTTATTTGGTCAGCTGGGTACCATTAAGCACCTAGTCAGGGGTTCGATCACTAGCGGTGTGTATGGAGAAAGTTATTTGGCCAGCACCAATGCCCCTTCAAGACGACTACGGTGTGAAAGAGGATTAGTCTCTATTGTCAGCGGATGATACCCCTTGATTTCTATCAAAAAAAAAAAGAGGAAGAAAGATGAGCTAAGTGGTCAATGATCAATTAATGAAAGGTAATCAATGAGATTCCCAAGTGAGCATAATATCTTGGCTAGATGGCAAGAGGAGAATGTTTAATAAATAAAGAGCATGTGCCATAAAACCATTGAGTAGCCTCCAAGAAATTTAAGAAACCATGGATTTGTGCCAAATGTGCATCTAGATAATTCAAAAGAATTGGTCACATGTTGAGATATTTCCAAAAGCTCCATGTACATGGGAATTTCGAATTACTTGGGAAGGAAAGAGAAGATCATGGTTGACATAAACATGCCACATGTCCTTCATAAGAATCAAAGTCATTATTCTTCCTTGACCCAAGTCAATGACACATGGCAAGCTAGGGAACTAAATTGATCTTGCAAGAAAACTATGTGGACAAGTGTCTTCAAGATAAGGAAAGAAATTACAAATCTTCTTCTAGGGTCCTATATTTTCGTCGAAATAATGAGAACAAAGAGGGGAATCTATGATGTCATGAAGAATTATGCTATGTTAAGGAAAGTCAAGAGGTGTATTGAGCAAGCCTCTCCAACTATGCATTAGATCTAGCCATATGTCCAAGATAATAGTAGAGATTAAAATATCCTCTTCCAGGCACCCTATGATTTAGCCAAGTGACCAAGCAACTAATATAAGATGACATCATATTAAGCACATGAGGAAAACAAAAGAAAGAAGAGAGAAAGAAGGGCAATTGATTGGAATTTTGTGTGGGATCCCAAGACTTGATTCAAGTCAATATAAAGACAATTGAATTTCCTTTTCTCATGCATATGTTTCGGCCAACACAAGGAAGAGCTAAGGAAAAGTGTTAATCAAAAAGGAAGAGAAAAAGAGAGGAAATCAAGGTAAGTTTTAAATACCTAAGTCCACATCTCTTCTACATGCTTTTCTTCACTATCTTAAATTCTAAAAGCCTCTTTTGCATGGTTTATGTAGGGTGGCAAAAGCTTGAAGAATCAAGGGAGGAAGGAAAAAATAACAAAGGCCGCGAGAACAATCAAGTAAGAAGAGATTATAGTCTCTTGGTACTTGTTCTTGTTATTGGTGGTGATGAAATCAATTTCCTTTTGATTACATAAGATTTTTAAAGTATAAATACCCAAAAGGTGGTATTGTCCATTTGGTTAAAATGGATTAAGACATGTTAAGGACCTAAGTAATAAATGATAAGGTAATCTAAGGCTAAATCATGATGTCCTTGAAGTAAAATTTGAAAAGGCACTTTTGAACCCTTTGAGTGTTACTTTCAGTCATATGCAAAATAAGGAGAAGCAATGAGATTTTGAAATAAGTTCTTGTAAGGTAGTGAACTGGCGTTGTGATTTTGAATAAGCAAATGATGTCCAATGGCTATGTAATTTTTCAACATTAAGGTATACATCACAAGATTTAATTTGATAGGTCATTTGTCTATTTTAGATTTGTGTACATGGAGATATGAATTTTTTAAAATGACCTATGATTCTAAAACTTAAACCTGGGCAGTGGTACTGTTTAATTTATTCTGGAATAGTATGCATATTCTGAGCTATAAATGGTATTTTTACTTGAAAATATACTCATTAATGGTCACATAGCTTTTTGAATCACCTTAATTGGATATTTATACAAAGATTTATAAATTTTCAAAGTTAGTTCAAAGTTCTGGCAGGTTTGGTCAAAGGTGCAAAATTGCAAGAAATAAAAGTCAATAATGATATAAATGAGTGTTTGAGTATTTTAGCTTTGAATTAGGCATAAATATAATAGCTAATTCTAGTAACCTAGAAATAAAGAGAGTTTGCATAAGTAATGACCATTATCCGCAAATGTATAATTATAGGAATCTAAGCTTGCCCGAAACAATCAAAGAAATTGGAGCCGACTTAGGAAACCATAAAGCAATTAGGTAGTAACTCTAGTCTCACATTCTCTGTATGACTGTGTATGAATGTTTGAATCATATTTGTGACAGTCCCTGGACTAGTACCCACACTACTACAAAAAAATGGATACTACTACCCTAAAAGACGTCATTTTTTTAAAAAAGGAAGTAAAAAGTGAAAGCGGTGGCATTGTTGTAATTATTTATACTAATTTGAGACTTTAGACATCCTAAAAATAAATTTCAGGACAACTAAAATTGGCATTTTTGGCGCAATTTGGGATATTTGGGAAATTTTTTTAGTGCCGTAAATTTTTTTGGCGTCCTGAAATAGGTTCAGGACGTCAAAAAATTATTTTTGGCGTCCTGAAATACATTCAGTCGCTAAAAATCAACATTTTTGGCGCAATTTGGGATATTTGGGGGAATTTTTTTGGCGTCCTAAAATAGGTTCGGGACGTCAAAAAATTATTTTTGGCGTCCCGAAATACATTTAGGTCGCTAAAAATCATTTTTTTTCGCAATTTGGATATTTGGGGAATTTTAGCGCCAGAAATTTTTTTGGCGTCCTGAAATAGGTTCAGGACGTCAAAAAATTATTTTTTGCGTCCTGAAATACATTCAGTCGCTAAAAATCAACAGCTTTGGTGTAATTTGGGATGTTTGGCGGCCTTGGAGTTTTTGTGATTGAATTTTATCGTTAAATTGGCGTCCCGAATTTATGCTCAAGACGCCAATATTCTATTTTTACACATTAATAATAATGAGACTCGCGCGGATCGACGAACGCACACTCCTCAGTCCCGATAGCTTATCCTTTTGTCATTTCCCTCTCCCGAAATCGTCACTTCACACTCTCCGCTTCCTTGCTTCCCCAAATCTGGCCCTGTCATTTCCCTTTTCACTGGCGTCTCCTCCGTCTCCGTCGCGCCGTGCCTCCGTCTCCTTCATCTCTCACGCTCCCTTGGCTCTCTCTCACTCCACCTCCTTCCCGAAACCCAAACCCAAGTAAGCCAGCCAAGCCCTAATTTTTTTCAGGAAATAGTTGCTGAGATACTAGAGCTCCAACAAAAAAAAGATTATCTTGAAGCTGAATTGAAAAAGGTATAACCAGCAATCATCTTTCTGTGCTTTTTGTTCTTTTGGTTTTTGGTTGAACGGGGCTTTGCATATAACAATTTCAGAATGAGGCAACTTTGGAAGCCACTGAAAGGTTAACATTAAGTCTGCATCTTTGGAGACCTTGGCTTAAGTTATCGTGTTATATATACAGAGATACAAGGGTGGCGTACAACACTCTTATAATATTGATTACTACCCTTTTTTGTGTCTTCTTTGCTATGGTCATGTATTTATTTATAACAGTGGTGCTTCCATGATGAGAACTTTTCTTGTAATTATTGGAACTTTACTTATGAAAGATTTACTCGTTACTGGCACACAAATATGTTTCTGATTATGACATTTTAGAGGATGCAGTGAATTTTTCAATTGAGCTCTTTGGCTTCACTTCTCAACTAATAGATTTATATTTCGTTTTACGATAGAGTATGCTCCTTTACTTCAAGTAACTTAGATTCAAGGCTCTTTTCTTTCACGGCTTACTTCATCCATAACATAGGCATAGCAGAAGCATGGACTAAAATTCGTGTTGGCGTACTAAAATTAGTCTGATCTTCATTTTCTCTATAGGGTTGTTTATTTGTTAAGTTCTTGTTCTTATTTTTATGGGCCTTATATGATGTTTCTGCTAGCAACCTAAAATGATTGTGCATCTTTGTAAATTAGTATATGCTTATTGAGAAAACCTTTCATGGCCTTTGTGTTTAAACTTGTTTAGGATTTAATACGGTTTGAAAAAGCTTACTTCAAATTAAATAGTTGAAGTGTGGCCTATGTGTAGGTTAATACTTCTTTGGTCAAGGTCAAGCACGATTATCATATGCAAGAGAGGAGAATGATCAATTTGAGGAAGTAAACAATCGAGATAATTGAACATTTGAAAACAAAGGCATAAATTTTTTCTTTGCCTATCTCGTTGGATGCTATGTGTAATCATGCTTAGCTTTGCCTTAATGTAGTATTGCTTTCACCATCAAGATGTTGGAAATATTGATTTAAAATTTTTATTTACAGGAAGATGAACTTTCAAAATCTGTTACCTCATGTAAGGTAGAAGCTGATGTTCTAAACATCCGGCTTAGATTTCTTGAAGATACTTGGGATCTCCAACGATCAAATACGAAAATTCATGAGAAGCGTTCAAGTAAGTATTCAGACTTACGCATCTAAGAATGATATATCTTTCAACACAAACTTGAAAACATAATAATTCTGCCTTTATTTGCTTCTGATAATTGACTAAGTAACACTTACTCTAATTCTTAATATTTAAAGCTATGAACTGGAGAAGCATTCAACTTCTTACTGCTTACAAGGTATTGATCATCCTTTACTGACTCAGGCAAAACAACGATGTAATATGCCATATATTTATACCCTTAGGTCATCTGTATTGAGTCTTTCGTGGAGAACCTAAAAAATTTAAGTCATGGGTAAGATCCTTTTTGTCTTGAATCTACTGCATGCTTGGACATGTCATATTTTGGACACATGGTTTGTTCATTGGTACAAATTTCTTATTCCAGAAATTTTGAGTGTAATTGTGTGTCCCTGGTTGGTAGCTGCTGGGAATTTTGTTATATTATGACTAGAAGAAAACAATCTAGTTATTGATGAACCGATTAGTCACAAAATGAAATTTGTTTTACCGCGATACGTATTATTCTGTTGTAATTTTTGAACGCTTTGTCACAAGTTGCATCTTAATGTATGAATTATAAAGTGTTGGATTGAGTTGAATTAATTGCATGAAAGCTAAACTTGTTTATCGAATTAACTCAAAATTTTTGTGGACAAGCTAAATTTTGTGAAGTTATCCCAAACTTTTTTTAATTCGTTTTTGGACTAGGCATATCTGAAGTTAATTCCATTATGTGCATTTTCTGAATTCTGAGAAATAAGCTAAGGAAATGTTTGGCTGACTTTTACTCAATACGCGTGGCTTTGATCAAAGTGAGCTCTGTGCCTTTGTGCTTCTGTGTGTCTGTACAAGTGTAGCATTTATGTTGGTTTATTTCTGAAAGTGAAAAGCAATTTAAAGAGAGGTTGCATCTGAAATAGAGTTTTTTTTTCAGTATGATCTACTTAATTATTTTGAGTATATAATGGGAAAAAAAAGATCCCAAATTTGTGGGTGGTTATTCAATAATAATGAATGCATGTGATGGAGCTCAAAATTTATTCTCTCTCAAATCATGAGTTTGAGAGTGGGGAAAGGGTGAAGAGTGAAGTGCAAGATTATACACAGAACATTTTCCAATCACTTAATCTGGTTGGCACTTGGATTTAGTCTCGTTTCGATTATTAGATGTGTTTCAATGTCATGTCCCTCCTATTTCCATTAAGAATTAGTAATAAATAAACATACAAAGTATGCTTTGTAGCCGCATCTTTGTTCTAGTAGTAGAGTGTTGGTTTTTGTTTGGGCCATTGTGTGGTTTATCAGAGGTGCCTTATTTTTCTTGTACCAATTGTCAGGTCAATCCCCAATTCTATGCGTTTAGGTGGATTACTCTCCTCTTGACTCAGGAATTCAATTTTGCTGACTACCTTTTCATTTGGGACACTCTTCTAAGTGATCCAAAAGGTCCACAGGTACGATAACCTTCCTATTTTATTTCTTCCTTCACCAATTGTTCTCTTGTACATTGTGTTTCATTATGTTGTCCACTGTAGAAGTATTACAATCACTGTGGAATACATTTATCTCATCCTTCAAAGTACTGAATCTGCTGCTGCTGCAGAACCACAATTACCAGACAACAAGGAATCTTCAAGACCTCACAATCTTGACAATTATGTGGATGTTGGGCTGGTACAAGATAATAGAATATCATATGCACCTTCGAATCACAAAGCAACAACAGATTCGCATGATATTCCTGGGCTTCTCGAGAGTGTTTTCTTTCTGTTTTATCCGACAGATTGGTTGCTCAATGAAATTCCTCGTAATGTTGTCTTTGAAGTTATTATCTTTCCGCAACAAGGGGGCATGCTTGACACATGATGCTTCTATGCCCATTGGGAAAGATATTTAAAATGTAAATATGGAAGAAAATTGAAAGCGCTGAATTTTGATCAAATTAGAAAATTCTTCTATTTAGACAATTAGAATTAGGGTAACACTCAAATCAATCCACGGGTTCATGTCATTTGGAAAATGGTGAAAGATCGAATGAATATCACAAGCTACAAGTCTTGATTAATATCAAGTCTCATTGGCTTTGTTGATAAAATATAAGTTTGTAATTTGCTATATATATATATCATAAGCGTTTGCTCATTAATGTTTATATCTGTTCCTTATCCATTTAAGGATCTTGTTAAATCATGAATTGTCCATCAAAGGAGATGGATTCCTCCTGCACTGATATTTGAATCTTGACCATGTTAATATTATTTAGAATATGGCTATAGTGACTTTTTCTCGATTATGCTTTTGCTTGTTTATTCATGACAAGTGCCGAGTTAATTATGTTCAATTTGTAGAGATGTTAACTAGAGTTTCTCCTTCCTTTATATTTTTGATAATCAAGCTTTAAATGAGTTGAAGCAAATTGAATGGGAAAACTGCTAATTGTATTCTGGGATTTATTCTTAGATTATATTGTGTGACAAGTTCATTTGTTGATCCGAGACCTATTTTCATTTGATTCCTCATCTTTGGGACTAGAATTCAGTATTGTCTATTTTTCGTTTTTCACAGGCTGAGACATCAAAAATCTAGATCAGAACCCAAGGGAGCTTCCCAGCATGCAATCTCCTCAATACTACAACATGCTGGGGCAAAGCACCACACAATTTAATTCAGGAAGCCTTGAATAAGGCGTCCTGAATTTTGATTCAGGACACCTTAGTAGCTAAGGCATCCTGAATCAAAATTCAGGACGCCTTAACTAAGGCGTCCTGAATTTAATTCAGGACGCCAAAAGTCTGAATTTTTGTCTACCCCCCTCGAGACGTCCCTCTAAAAAGGGACGTTAATTGCCTCTAATTTAGGACGTTAATTGGCTTTTTTGTAGTAGTGCCAGCGCTGTGGTTATGAGTCATATGATTGGCGTAGAGATGCTCTTGTGTGGCCATATAGGGTGGGTACAAGGGACAAATCCTCTAGAGAAGAAGATAATTCCTGCCATGTCGGGAGGGTGTATGGCCCACGGCGGTGGTCGGCCAAGAGGATGTATGGCCCACGATCATATTGCAGTCTATGCTGTATGATTTTTGAATGCTACTATGTTGTTGTGGACTTTTGTCTGTTGTAGTTTACTTTCATATACTATGTATGTTTGGTACGCCGACTGGGTGCCAACATCATACTAATGCACTGTGCGCACTGGACTTATGGAATTTTTTTTTAATGTTTGGTTGAGAAATTGTTCCAATAGGACTTATGGACTAAAAGTTACTTACTTGAAAAGTTACTTTTTGGAGCTTTTGAGCTTCTTTTCAAGATCATGAGGTATTTTTTTTAGTACCACTCAGTATCTTGAAGTATATTTTAAGTACTATTCAGTACTGTAAAAAAATATTAAGGGAACTGACTGGTACTAAACATAATTTTTTCAAGATCATAAAATATTTTTTTAGTATCGTTCAGTAGATATTTTTAGTACCAGTCAGTACCCTCAAAAATATTTTAGATTGACTACAAGTTTAAATCATAAAAGCTACTTATGTTACCGCCAATCCAAACATAAATCACATTTCACAATCTAACTTTTACCCAATCTGACTTTTCCATAAGTTAGATTGACTATAAGTCATTTTTCCCATCTGTATCCCAAAGAAGCTTACTATTTATACATTGTATGTGAGATTAACTGTTACTCTGGAATTCTACGGGATCCCATCTTCTGTCATTATGAATTATGAACAGTGCAGTGCACATGGCTCTAAGGGCAAGACAGCGGACATAGGCATTTGAAGGATGCAGCGATGGTCGATAGATCAGACATGCTTTTGGTAGTTTAGTTTTAATATTATTGTGCATAGTTTGTAAAAAATATGGAACAACAAAATAGTTTAGTTTGAAATTTTATTATCAGTATACTATGCCCAAACAGTTTTGTCTTTATGTTGCGCTATACTGCTCTGATATATAATGTATTAGCGGAAGGGTATGATATGTAATCCACTGTGCGCTTGCAAAAACTAAATTTTACCAATAAAATCATAGTAAATACAATATTAGCATGATGCATAAATATTCTCAAAAAATATAAGGTACTTTTGGACCATTAAATATAATATAGGGTTTTTCCCTTATTCCTTCCGAGTTTGTAGCGTTAGTAACTGGGTTGTGATCTATGCTTCTTCTTTCTTTGTGATTTTATCGTATGTGGCCTTCTTGTCTTTACTTTTGCAATTTCTGAAAATTAGTTTAGACGCCAAGGTTTTTAGTAGGTTCTCATATGTCTTTCTTCGTTCTAGGGATTTTTTCTTGTTTTACACTCGGCAAGGGTACTTGTGTTGCTAGTCCTCATAGTTTTCCTTTGATTTTTTGGCTACTTTTGGCTGGATCTAGTATTTTGCAGCTATGCTTTCTTGCTCTTCTTGGTTTGTATATTCCATATTGTTGAGCGTTCTATTTTTGAACTTTTTTGTGCATTGTACTACTTGGCACCTTTTGTGGGGACCGCATATTGTGAAAGGCGTTGTAGGGTTCACTTATGTGGAGTATATTTTCCTACTATCCTGTCTTATTCATGTAGGTAAGTATGTCTGGAATAGGATGACATTTGTAAGTATGTCTGGAATAGGATGACATTTTGTTATCCATAAATGTGACTGACATTCCAGAGGGTAACTCCGGAATAGTATGTCCGGAATAGGATGGACATTTTGGGGAGTGAGAGAAAGGAAGTGGACCAACTTAATGAAGAAACCACCCAAGAGGGTCTGAATATAGCGGAGGTTCAAGTTGTAGTCATAGTTCCTTTGAGCGCAGGGGTCTTAAAGGAAAGGGTAGACTCTAAGGTTAGCGACAACGGTTTAAAGAAGACACATAGGACCTATGGCATACCTAGTACCGTACGTATGAGGGCTCCCATGCTACATGAAAGGGTGTATTGGTACTCTAATGGTGGGCTGCCATGTTTATAGAGCCTTTGGTATGGGGTCTCATTTCCTTTATTGCAGTTGATGATTAGTCCGTGTAGCAATTTTGATCTTGCTCCTTCCCAGTTAATGCCACACATTTGTGTTCTGTCAATCAAGGCCTTAACTAGGAGAGTAGGGTGGGGTTTTATGTAAACGACCTGCTTCAAACCTATTACTTAGTTATAAAGAACCTGGGGATGTACACATCGTGTTGATAAGACGGGTAAGAAAATTTCAGTGAGGAAATGTCAAGTTAATGAGGGTGGGATGAGAAGTATGTGTTTGTCAATTTCTCCTCTCTGGTTGAAAATGGCTTGGACATACGTACTAGGTAGAATCCTAATGGTAAATCCCTTCCTGATCTTTATCCTTGGTAATGCATGCTTGCCAAGCATGGCATGCTTCTGGAGATATCAGCAAGGCGAGGAAAGCTTTAGTAGGCTGTAAGAAGGATCATACCAAAAGAATTCTAGTTCAACCTGTTACTAAAAGGGATTACATGTCTTTTATTGGGTTAAAAATATGTTGTTCTGCTGCCATACTAAGTTCTGGGCTGAGGTTGATCCCGATGTTGCTTGTAACACCCCAAGTTCCGTAGCAAAAATCGTGCCGTTGACACGTGGTTTTATAAAAATTCATCAGAGTTTGAGGTGCTACAGCTTTAGCGTTTTGCGGAAACGGAGAGCATGTACTAAAAATTTGAACAACAATTTTAAAAGTGAGAAACTGATACAAAGATACTCAGACATATGAAGATGTCTGACGTACACTGATATATTAAAAATTTCCTGAAGGATTGTTCATGTGATACAGTAATACAAAACTTATAATTACAGTTCTTCTGTGTAACTATACCCTGTTCATCAAGTCTTGGGTAGACTGGGGCATAGAATCTAACTCGCTTAAATCACCCTATTTGGCCAGGCTGGGTAGGTCTAGTGGGAGTCTCACCGTGCTAGGGTGACTGATTGACTGAACCACATAGACGACCCTTCTAATTTAAGCACCAAATGATATGAAGTAACTTTATTAGATTCCTACTGTAAGGTAGGTTCTGTTGACTTTCTTTCCTCATTTCCTTTGACTAGTGCCTTCTCCCGCTCCGTCTCGACGTCTATCTATGACTCCATCCCCTGGTGCCTCCTCCAGTTCATTACCCGAATCCTGTCTAATCATGCAGACTGAGGTCCAATGCTCATTGGACCTCAGGTAACGGTTAACCTCATGCTAATGTAAACAGTATATGCATGTCATATATTCACAACATTTTTCAATATAAAACATCTTCCAACATATCGTGGCAATAACATTACACAGCCCCCCGCAGATGATGTATGTTACCCCGGTCTGCACACTCTCCGGTGCCACGATAGCATGTCGTGTCCATAGCGCTAGGAAAACTCTAAAACGGTGTTAACAATACCATAACCCGTGAAATCATGATCTCCCCATTTTCAAACAACATAATCTCAGTATATGAAACACAACAATCACATAAAGCACACAACAGCATAAGAGTTAAGGTTACAATACGCGTCCGTACCTTGTCGGTGGTATAACGAAACCCTAACAAAAAAACGTGAAATTCAACAGCGGAAAAAACAGCGGGACGACGGCGGCTCGATTATCTCAGATATCCTATAATGATAGTGTTTATCAACATTTGGCATCAAAACAGGCATTCTAGGCGAAAATTACTATTTTGCCCCTAGTTAGGCCAATCGGCGGAATTTCGCCAGAGCCATTGCTTTTCGCTCTATTTCTCCGAAATTTTGCCGATCTCTTTTCCAAAAATATTTTCAACATAAATATCATATATACTCATAAAATATGATATCTAAAACTATTCGTAAAGATTTAAAGAAATTCTAGCATTTCTACTCTATCTACTCTTGAAAGAACTACCGAAGCTTAAGACTAGGGGACCGAGAAACTTACTCCGGCTTGCTAGAACTTCCAAGAGCTCCTCCTTCTCTCTACTCTCTCTCTATATTTCAGATTCTTGGTGAGAAATGAAGTGAAGAGGGCTTGGCTATTTATAGGAAAAGGAAGTGACAAGGTGGGAATTACTTCAATTGTTTTCGGATCGGATTTCAACCGTCGGATCGCACTTGGGACACACGGACTGATCCCGGCCCTCCACCTATGTGCCGACCTCTCCCACTTCCTTGTGACATCATCTTTGATGATGTCATACTAGCTGACTTACCGATATCGTTCCCTGATCGGTGTTCGAATCGCGTAATCTTGCCGAAACTCAAAATCCCGACAACGGTGTTTCGAAGGTTTAAACTTCCTCATTCACAATATCTGGGTTAACTAAATTTTTAATCCCATTGAGGGTATTCCGTTACTAGCTGAACATTTTCGGATAAACGCTGTCGGTTACGGAAATAACTTCCGATAGAACCAGCTTCTGGACAAAAATTCACTGGTTCGTAATATGTTCTGACCTAAGAAACCATATCCCTGGTTTGTCACAACAATTGGTTTTTCTATTGGTTCTCATTTGCACTATCTGCCCTTTTCTTTATTTATCCTGTATCTTAGTTGGTTTCAGAAATGACTTCTGAGCCAGCTCACGCCGGGATAAAAATTCACTCGTTTATAAAAAGTCCAGATGACTTAAACTATATCCCTATATTTTGGTGTAGGATTTTATTTCTATCCATTCTCAAATGTCCTGTTGGCTCTTTACCGATAAAATTATTATTATTATTTTCTTTTATTTTTTATTTATTTTTTTCTAAGCATAAAATATTTTATTATTATTTTATTATTTATTTAATTAATAATTTCGAATTTCTCCCCTTAAATTAATTATTTACTAATTAATTTACTTATATCATAATCTAAACAATTAGCCACTAATTACTTAATTAGCCATTTACTAATTGTTGCTAATTTTCATAATTAGGATTAATTATTATCTCACAACTATTTTACTTACATTGGTATTTTATATCCCATGTAAAATATTAAAAATCATGGGGCCAAAAAGTGATTTTAATATTATTATATTTATGCATCTTTATTTTCCGGGGAAATAATCCCAAAAATTCCTAAAATCAAAGATAGCACACTTCCTAAGTTTTTGTCAATAATTGAGGTCATATAGTATTTATCATAATATTTTAAATCCAATTTATGCCCTAATAATGTATTTTTAGCCCTCTGGCAGCTTATCTCTTTAATTTTAATAGAGTCTTTCTGAGGTAATTGAAAGTGGAGCTTAATCACCAAGAGGGGGTGAATTGGGGATTTTTAAAAATTCTTCCGGAAAAGCTCTTTTTTTGAAACTAAAAACGAGTAGACTATGGAGTAGAGAAGAATGGCAAGACACAAGGAATTATCTTTGGTTCGGTCCAATCTCTTGACCTACGTCCAAATTCCCGGACTCTCCGGGTTTTTCACTATCACAATTGATTACACACTCGCACTCAAGAGTAATTCTCTCACTAGAACTTACTCCCCCTTACAAGTTGTAATCAATGAACCCAATCTCCAAGTCCCCGGACTTGAGATACCTTTACAATAAATGATCTACAATCAATAAACTCTCTCTAAGAGTAGATAATGATAAACACTGAAGATTGAATGTATCAACAGATACTTAGTACAGAAAGACTTAAGAGTAGATGGAAACTTTAATGATTTTCGCTTTCTGGGGTCTTAGTTGTTGAGAGGAATTGAATGCAGCTCTATTTATACTGAGAGTGCATTAAATGACCATTGTAATCCTTCATATAACCGTTGGTAACATTAACCAAGGTTCTCGGTTCGATCTTGGTCTTCTTCTCTCTCTACTCTTCACTTAATCCAGTGCGAAGTTTAGAGTTGACTTCTAGTAAATAAATTCGTTGGAGTAGCATTTCTGGATGTGGTAGGTAGGCATTAATCCTTTGTAAGCGTGTGCGGAATGATTTCCCAAAAGTATGCAACTTTCGGGTTTAGCATTTAATGTTCTGACAGCTTTTTGCTTTTGGTATTAAATCTTCATTTAATCTCGTTTAAGCAAGCTGAAACTCACTAACAAAGTGATTAAACATAGCTGGGAATATATAAGAATGATAATAGAAAGCATTAAGTTTAAACACGAAAAAATCACAAATTCGTATGATTTGAATTTTGAATACTTGCGCCCAATACTTGAGTGAGTTCTTCAATACTTGAGTATTGCACAGTGCACTAATGTGAATACTTGAGTATTCGGATGAATACTTGAGTATTCGTCTTTCGTAGAGAAGGCACTATATGATTTGAGCGTTTGGACAATTTTTGAGTAGGACCAATACTCGAGTATTGTACCAATACTTGAGTATTGAACTTTTATGTGAAAATAAGTTTAAGTCCAAAACTTCAATACTTGAGTATTCAAATCAATACTTGAGTTTTCAAAACATTTGAAAAAGAGTCAAGCTCTCTGTATGCCCAATACTCGAGTATTCAACTCAATACTTGAGTATTGAACTGTTTGAAAACTTTGTAAAAACTTTTCCAAGTCAATACTTGAGTATTCATCTCAATACTTGAGTATTCAAATCACTTGGAAATAGCAAGCCTTTCGTATGGCCAATACTCGAGTATTCAAACCAATACTTGAGTATTGAACTATTTGAAAACTTTGTGAGATCTTTTCCAAGTCAATACTTGAGTATTCACCTCAATACTTGAGTATTCAAATCACTTGGAAATAGCGAAACTTTCATCGGTCAATACTCGAGTATTCAACTCAATACTTGAGTATTGAACTGTATTCAACATTTGTGAAGTTTCTGTCATCTCAATACTTGAGTATTCATTTCAATACTTGAGTATTGATAAACATGTGAAAAACTTTGAAAACTTTCTGTTTGCTCAATACTCGAGTATTCAAACCAATACTCGAGTATTCACATGTTGAATACTTTAAGCATTTTCTGTATGACCAATACTTGAGTATCCATATGGATACTTGAGTATTGGCAATTTTACCTTTTAGCGAAAGAGTTTCTGTAAGAAAAATACTTGAGTATTGGAACCAATACTTGAGTATTGACTTATTGTGAAAAAACTTGAAATGCTCTTCTGTAAGTTCATTACTTGAGTATTGGAATCAATACTTGAGTAATGATCATTTTTGCACGAAGGAGCCATTCACTTGTCAACTCAATACTTGAGTAATGAAACCAATACTCGAGTATTCAATACTTGAGTAATGAAACCAATACTTGAGTATTCACTTGACAGAATATTTTTCAACTTTCCAAAACACATTTTAATTTGCGTTTACAATTGTCAGTTATCATCAAAACACATAGGGAACTAACAGTAATAGGACAATAATACTCATTATTTAAGACCACACTTTTACCCATTCTAAATAGGTAATATTGATTTAAAAGAAATATTGAAGGAATTTTATTTATATACTAATCATCCGGGTATTAAATATTCGGGTATTACATTGCTTACGTATGTTTTTTCACGGAAAGTCGAGTCATAAAGGCGAAAACATTCAAGGTTCTTAGTTTAGAGGAGATGAGAGCCAGGAAGTTGGCAAAGGGCGATGGCTAGTCGAGTGTACCATTAAACCATTCAGTTTCAGCTCCCATAGCATAACAAGACACGGGTAAGAGCAAAGCTAAGTCCAACAAAAACAGAAAGGGTAGCAGTGGTTAGTTTCAATGTCGTCTATTCATATTCCTCTTCCTCACCTCTTCTTTATCCTCATCCTTATTCTCATCATCAGAGGAAGGAGATGAAATTAAAAATTTATAATTCACGATTATTGATTAAGAACTGTAAAATATTTTGGACAGCATACTTAACGGTTTCAAGTTAATATTGTGGCTGATTATGCAAGTAATGGTAGACACCAACAACTTAAAAAACAATTTCAAATACATAACGGTTATTAAGAATTAATCTTCACCATTTTTAAAATATAATTATCTTTAACATTGAAAGACGTGACGACTAGATAATTCATGAAACCTTATCTACATAAACGTTCGAAAACTGAACTCTACTTCTCTGTACTTCCATTTCAACTTCTCAAAGCCAAATTCTGATTCAACAAAACATAATGGACAAACGCAAGAGAAATTATGATTCATCATCTGAAGAAAAAAAAAACCAAAAGAAAAACAAGCATTGAAGGTTTCGTTCGTGCAACCTACGAGCTTTATCATATGGTCCAAGTTTATTTGCGAGAGCAAGAACGCATAGACCAGTCCTTGAAGGAACTAACCTCTGTCATTCACTCTTTGAACAAGAAGGTAAACAAGTTATTGGTGAATGAATAATTTGATGATGCATCATATTCTTAAAACATATCCATAAATCTTTATTTTTAGTTTGTTTATTTATTTTGTCTTTTTTTTTTTAATAAAAATGGTAGTTGCATCTACCAATTTTTTTTCAAATGTATATACATTACGGTTATTAAGTAAACACCATCACTTATTAGAATACCATGCAAATACATAATGGTTTTACTTTGTAGCCATTATATATTGTCTCAAGAATGATAGTTATTACGGTAAAACTGTCACGAAACGTTAGATGAACAAACAAACTATTTGTCTTTCAATTTCATATTAAAAAAACAACAAAATGGTTTCTCTTAAATAACTGTCAACTAAAAGCTCCAAACCTTTCCTCTTCCCCATGCTCATGATGAGAATACTCTATGCTTCTTCATTCTTCAATGATCAACATGAGAACCAAGTACCTTATCATCACCCATATTTACACACAACTGCTCCTCTTCAACTTTCAACGTGTGCAATGATGGTTTAAACCTGTCACTTCCAATCTATATAAACTCCCAATTTCCTTATGTTTATCTTCCTCCTTTATTTTTTCAATCGCCAATATGTAACACTATACTAAAGACTTGCTAGAAAATCAATGGCATAATCATCCTCCTCCACCTCCTTCCTGTCCTCTACAACCTCCACCACTTCCTTCTTCCCCTTCTCCTCCTCTACAACCCTCACCTCTGCCTTCGCCTCTACCTTCACCTTTGCCTCAAGTGGAGGCAATGATGCAGCATACAGAACGCATTGCTATGCAGCGAGGAGGCTGATCGAATATTTTTTAGTATGATCAGGAAGGTCAAACTCATTCTTGATAAGTATGGGATTGTCCACCATAATCCTGACAAACTCCCAGATGATTTAGGCCACTCCTCTATTGACTAATAGCATGATAATGTGTGGCTTGCTACGAATTTACAAAACTTTTGATTCATTCAAATTGAAGAAAACTGAAGTTCCTGGATTCACAGCAAATCTCAAATCATCTATAAGGAAACTAGTCATCAAAGTGTGATATTTTTGGTTTCATAATCATAAAATATAAAATTGTAATTATCTATGCACTAGCTGCCCAAAAAATTAAAAAAAGACATAATAACATACCTTACGGTTGTTAACTAATAACCGTGATTTATGAATATGTTAAAACAATAGCATAACTCAGTTATTAACAAAGAACTGTAATAAATATAAACAAATAAATAATAATTTTATCTAGGGATGTCCATGGACTAGACTGGATCGGGGTTGGCCTCAACCCGAGGTCTAGTCTTGATAGGACCTCGGGTTGAATAAGTTAGCTCAAGGTCTGGTCTAGTTTGGTCCAGCACTAGCCCGAGCTCGAGCTGGACCAAACTAGGGTTTGGAATTTTTTTATTTTTTGCCTTCTTTGGGAGGCAATATTTCAGGTACAAAGCAATTTTTTGAAACTTACTCTCAGTAAAATTATTCCTTCATGACCTTGTAAACCTGCAAATAGAATAGGTAATAAATGAAATTGGTAATCTTGTATTGTTTGAGCGTGCACATTGCAGGTTTACAAAAGGAACTTATTAGCTAGCATATTGTTTTCTTCCAGAAAATTTAGTTCCTAAAATGAACAAGTTCAACTAATTAAAGTATATTATATACAATTCTTTAACTCAACGTATTCATGAGTTCCTACAATATGAGTAAGATAAACCTAAATATTTTATCAGGTTTAAGGTAAGCTAGCAAAGATAAACCAAACAAATCATAGCAAAGATAAACCAAATAGCTAGATTGAACTCTAAATCTCAGTAAGTACTGCCACCTAAGTCGAAGATTTAAACGAATATCAGTAATTTTTGGAGGACTGAGGTCGAAAGACGAGAGGAAGAAAACTTACGGGAGGATAGAAGTCAATTCGCATCGCGTATTTGGATTGAGGACTAAGCCAACTTTTACCATAGGACCGAGGTCAATTCTCGTCGTGTATTTGGATTCGAGGTTGAGGAGTAAGCTAACTTTTGCCCTCTTAGGGTTTCGAGATTTAAATCAAAGCAAGAACAAAACTTACGGAGGACCGAGGTCGAGGTTGAGAGACGAGAAGATAGAGGACTCGAGGTCGGGAGACGAGAGGGAAAGTGACTGTGGTTGCACGATGAGAGACGAGATTTGGAGGTCGATAGACAAGAGACGAGAGACGGAACTTACAAAAGACTAAGGTCGAAGTAAGTCGCATATTTGGACTTTGGAGAATTGGAGTTTACAGTGGAGTGACGATTTAAAAAAAAAACAAATTGAGCCAGACTAGAATAGACCAAAGGGTTTGAGCCCTTAGCCCAAAGTTTGGTCCAACCCGAGCAAACCAGTCTGGTATGGTATGGTCTGCCTAAGAATGTCTCAGACCATTTTTTTCAGCATGATTGGGTCGAGTCGGACCGAGTTGGGTCAGATTATTTAGACCACCAGGTTTTTGGGACATCCCTAGTTTTATCGACATAACTGTTATGTAAAGTCTTAAGTACAACAATCGGAAAAACCCTACCCTTCCTCTTCTATTTAAGCATCTGAAACAGAACACACTTGACACTTAGTCTGTTCGAACAAAACCCTTCAACATCATAACCTTAGTACTTTTGTTGTCTTTTTCAGCCATCAAGAGTCATTTTCAGTCAAGCCCTACTATAGCCTTCGTCATACTTCTCAGCGACATTCATGCTAGTCAATACCTTCATACTTGTCTCAGCTGTAAGAACTGGCTGAACCCAAGAGGGGGATGAATTGGGTGTAAGAAAAACTTGAAACTTTGAAAATCTTTTCGCGTCTTCTAAATCAACAGTTAAGTATTCAAATAAACATATATAGGAAATATAAGAGATAAGGGAAGAGAATATACAATCTGAGATTTATACTGGTTCGGCCAATCCTTGACTTACGTCCAGTCCCCAAACTCTACTTGAGATTTTCAATCCACTATCATCTTGTTTAATTCGGGCACAAGAGAAGCCTATACAATTCCACAAGTTCACCCAGGCACTTGTGAAGCTCAATCTCTCACTGAGATACTCCCCCTTACACACTGTAAGGTTACAATCTGTTTACCACTCAAGATCACCCAATCTTGAGTAACTCTCAGATAAACATATAAAATGATTATAATGAATCTTCTCTCTCTCAGAAGTGAATGAATAAACACTAAAGTATAATACAAATGATTTCACTCTCTATGATGAACTATGTAAGCATTAAGAACAGAGAGCGTATGTTAGATTCAGAATGTCAATATTTCGATAGTGCAAGCTCTTATCTCTATCTTGAATGCTTCTTCTTTTATAGGTAGTTGAAATTAATGACTGTTGAGCAATTCTTCCAGTTGAGAATATGACCGTTGGATATCCCTTGAAGTAGCTGTTAGACTTGTTAAGCTTTCTGCAACTGCATTTAATGTTCTGACATAAATCTGACATTTTGAGGATATGCAAGTAATCATTCGCTTAATCATCTAAAACTTGTACATAAATGATATAAAGAATGTTAAGAAGTAGTATAAGTCCTTTTGGTATTCATCTAGATGTTCTTGATGAGAAACAAGATTTTGGACACGATGATTTTTTGAAGCAGAGATGTTTACTCGATTTATCATAAACTGACTCAAGTTAATGACTCAAGTGTGCCACTTAATGACTTGAGTCTTGATGTCCTTTCTTCTCAGAAGGTGGTTTGATCGAAAGTGAATTTGAACTGGATACTTGAAAAAAAGGCCTCTGACTCGAGTGTACAATTTGTTGACTCAAGTTAGGTGGTTGCTTTACTCCAGATTGCTCTCTATCTAGACTTGACTCGAGTTGTATGAGGTTCAACTTGAGTTAAATACTCTTCTCAAACTTTATTGCTCTCTCCCTGAGGTTGACTCGAGTTATCCATGTTGGAAATTATACCCTAGGGGCAAGTCATTCTCCATTTAGTTATCATTTCATTTGCATGTTTATAGTGATAATTGTATCCTTGGATATATCTTATAGATTATCCTAAATGTCCCTGATCGGTCATCTACGCGGGAGCGAAGATGAAAAAAAGACCAGTATGACTTTGATGAGTATGGAGATACTAGTCAAAGTCATCGGTAGTTGTAAGAGTACAAGGTGCTGGACTGACCCACTATGAGAAAGCTGCATGGATTTAGTCATAAGCTTTTCTCATGTATAACCGTGTCACAACGCCCTTTGACCTGAGATCATCATGGATTCCTACATGAGAGTCGCTGATCTTTAACCTAGTCAAAAGTCACCTTTGACCGGGTGATGATAAAGGCTTGGATCGGGATCAGTGGTTCTCATGCAGAGGAATGTGAATGGTCAAGATGAAATTTGTCCCTCACATTTGTAGAGAGATAATACTGGGGCCCTCGATGAGTGAGTCTGAGAAATGTATGGCCATACTACGATGCAAAGGAGTTTCCATTTCAATTGTTAGACTACTCAAGAATCGAGAAAGTAGTGGTCAAGAATAGGAAGTTGACATTATCCATGCCTCATCCTTGACCAAATTATCGCGTGACAAAAGGGACGTGACATGGTTGTATGATATGTAGTATCGTATCATCGATCCCCATGTGAATTGGGTAGTCGCAATGTCTTGCTAGAGGCCGCTTGCGACTTGTGGGCTGGTACAGTATTGGCCCGCTGACAATCTCATGTGGGCCTGCAGGGTCGCACACAAGAATAGCCCAACACGAGCAATAGTGTCCAGATTCATTGAATCTCAGATATGTCTAAGATTTAATGAATACTGTATTTAATCTAGGATGAATATATATATATATATATATATATTAAATTTGAAATAATATAATAATATTATTTAATACAGATTATAATATTATTATATAATATTTGTTTTTGTATTTAATTTATTTGATAAATTAAATATCTAAAACAAATAGAGATATTGTATCTCGATTTAATTTTCGAATAAAGATATCTGATTTAATTGGAATTGAGATATAGTATCTCAATTTAATTAAATAGATAGATATCATATCTCGATTTAATTTATAGAGAGAAATTAAATCGAAGGCTTTTAATTCGGATTTGATGAATAAATTTGATTAAATCTATTGGATAGATTTAATTAATATATTATTTTAATCCAAATTTATATTTTAAGATTAATGAGGTTTAATTTTGGAATATATAATACGCCTCTTGGGTTTTAAAAAACCTATGGGACATTTTGTCGCTTGTATTAGAAAAGCCGCGAGAAACCCTAGAGAGAAATAGAAGAGACGCGAGAATAATGAAGGCGCTAGCACGCGGCCGTCCATGTTCAAGGCTATTCGTGTGGATATCGGTAGAGGGAGGAGATTCGCAGAGTCTGCTCCTATTGATCGAGTATGTAGCCCACCAAATCGAAGTCAAATGTAGGACGCTCATGAATTTCACATAGGTATGGTTTCTAACGAACCTTGATTTAAACATCGTTGATGGATCCTCTCATTGGAATTCATAATTTTAATGGTTAAGAATCCTTCAGTTGTGTGTACGGATCCCAACAGTGGCATCAGAGCCAGATCAAATGAGCGTTTAAATTGGGTTTATTCGTGTGATTATATATATGTGATATATATGCAAAGCCGAATCCTGTTATGTGTTTAAATTGAAAACTCGCGTTACGGTTTCTACGGATAGCAAGTCAGATTTAGGCGGCCTTTTCTGAATTGTTCAGATCGGATTGTGTGGCTGATTCGCGTGGATCTTAGGCGTTCAGATCCGACGTCGATCAGGACGCTGAGGTTAGAAACGACGGTCTTGCTAGGGTAGGACGACGCTGTTAAGTTCGAGCATAGATCACATACTGAAACGTTTGGAGACGCTGGTCATGCTCGAACTAGGTCACAGATGGACGACGTTCTTTTGTTCTTGATCATGCGATGCAAAAAATGGTTACTAGATCGGAACAGATCAACGTCGTATCTGGGGTTTCTATTTTTTTTTTAAGGAAACAATCTTTCTAAAAGATTATGCCTTTTTGAAAAGCTCCGGGGACGTTATTTTTGAAACAACTTGTTCTTGAATTATTATTTTGTGAAACAATCTTTCCA
The DNA here is from genome assembly GCA_019022615.1 of Acacia melanoxylon. Lineage (NCBI taxonomy): Eukaryota > Viridiplantae > Streptophyta > Magnoliopsida > Fabales > Fabaceae > Acacia > Acacia melanoxylon. The sequence continues at coordinate 6,834,916 of JAFJYJ010000020.1, read as the reverse complement.
AAACAATTTGATGTTTTAAAAATCTCCAGGGGGCCCTGCCCCCCATGATCCCTCGCAAGGGCGCTGTCCCATGACCCCGCTGTGACTAGCTGTTTGTAGCGCGAGAATTTAAATCATGATATTATATTATATATAATATATTATAAATTAGAGAATTTAAATCATGATGAGTTTAATCATAATATTTTATTTCATAATTGTATGAATTAATATATGTTGTGATTTACCTTTCAAATGTTGTTTGAGTATGGTGAACAACATGGCTCTAGAATTTACAAGTGTTGTATTTTTAAATATGGCCTGCGAGCCATGCCTCTCTCTAAATATTCTTGATGTACATTCTCTTCTCATCTCACTCCCCTCGTATGTGAAATGAGGTTTCTCATGATGTATTTCTCTTTTCTTATTTAGAGAAGTTCTCTCATTGGCTTGAGAGGATTTTAGGTTAAGTATAAGCCATGTTGTGTCACAGTTTTAATTATGTCTTGATTTAATCACTGCATGATTAATTTAGAGTTTTAATTATGATTTGATTAAATCACGCATAATTAATTTAGAGTTTTAATTATGATTTGATTAGATCACTCATAATTAATTTAGAATTTTTATTATGATTTGATTAGATCACTTCTGATTAATTTAGAGTTTATATGAGATTCAATAGTCATTGCATTCATGTAAGTAGAATTAATAGGATTAATTAGATTATATCAAATATACCCTCTAAATAAAATCTAAAGTCATAATGCCATCAATAAATGAATACTTGTCAAAACCTAGATCACCCATTTGTATGTTCCACCAAAGTGGATGCATTTGAGTTATCTTGGTGAGACAAGAGTGGGTAATGGTGATACTCAACATTCATTATTGTCTTGACTTAATTGAGATTATCAAAACGGTTTTGGATCTCAAGGCATTATATGGGATTAAACGTGCCGGTCATATGATGATCGAATCCCATAAAGATCTAAGAGTTACATGTGATGTAATTGGTAAAGATGTTGCCTACCTAAATAACTTGATTTTAAGCGTCCTGCCAAAGCGGACTTAAATTTAAGCCAACTATGGATCTTAGCCCACTAATTATAATGAGGGTTATTAATTCAGTGGGAGGTTACTAATTAAACTTTGCATATCTTTTAGTTATAAAATCATTTAGTCTAGTAATACTGCAACACCATCAATGCGATCAGTCCTTGAGAATGACGAACTTGATGAGACAAACTTTCTTGACATGTTTGGGAACTTAAGCGTTGATCCCAAGCACGAAAGAAAGGAGTATCTCATCGATCAACTCATTCCTTACGAGCCTGCAGCTACTGATCCAAGAGCTTAGACTGATGCTTATATGAAGCATAAGGATGACTCCTTGGATGCGGAATGCCTGATGCCTGCCGCCATGGTTCCAGACCTCGATAGAGATCCAGAACTTGTGGAGGTCTCTGAGATGATTGATCATCCTATGGAAATGTTCCAACAACAGCAAGGCAAGACAGGTGTGAGACCACAAAGGCCTTATTTTCCTGCAAGATGGCTGAAGGTGCATCAGTTAGTCCTCATGTGTCGAAAATGAAAGGCTACATTGATCACGTTGAGAGGCTGGGATTTCCCATGAGCCAGGAGGTAGCTACAGATATGATCTTGAACTCACTCCTGGATAGTTATGATCAATTTGTCATGAACTATAACATGAACGACATGGAGAAATCAATTTCTGAACTGAATAGGATGCTCAAAACAGCCGAGCAGAGCCTTAAGAAGAAGCTCGGCATTGTATTGATGGTTCAGAAAGAAAAGGGTACGAAAAAGAAAGGGTAATGGCTCAGCTGGTAAGACCAATGAGTCAAACAAGCCCGAATCTATGCCTGCAGCCAAGAAGGTAAAACCTTCGAAGGATGGGGTCTGCTTCCTCTACAATGAACTTGGTCATTGTAAGAGGAATTGCAAAATCTACCTCAAAGATCTGAAAAAGAAAAAGAAGGATAACGGGGCTATCACTTCAGGTACCTAAGTCATAGATATTTACTTTTCTACTTCCTCAACATGGGTATTAGATACCGCATGTGGTTCTCACATTTGTATAAATGTGTAGGATCTCAAGGAAACTAGAAAATTGAATGGACATATCTATAACATAAACTACCAAAAGGATCAAGTCAAATGATTTGAATCCGACCTACTTATGGCACTGTCGTCTAGGCCATATAAATGAGAAATGCATTTCGAAACTCCATAAAGATGGATTTTCTTAACTCATTTGATTTTGAATCATTTGATACATGTGAGTCTTGTTTATTAGGAAAGATGACAAAAGCACCTTTTACTGGGCATAGAAAGAGAGCCACTGATTTATTGGGCCTCATACATACTGATGTGTGTGGACCAATGAATACTTCTGCTAGAGGAGGTCATTTGTACTTCATTACATTTATAGACGATTTTAGTAGATATGGGTATATCTATCTAATAAAACATAAAGTCTGAAACTTTTGAAATGTTAAAAATGTGCCAAAATGAAGTGCAAAACCAGCTTGGCAAAAACCAATTAAGGCACTTCGATCTGATCGGAGTGGTGAATATTTGAGCCAAGAGTTCATTGACCATTTTAGGAGTTGTGGGATCATCTCACAACTTACTCCTCTAGGAACACCTCAACGGGATGGTGTTTCTGAACGGAGGAATCGAACTCTATTAGATATGGTTCGATCTATGATGAGTCAAACAGATCTTCCACCTTCCTTTTGGGGCCACACCCTAGAAACAGCTGCATTCACACTAAATCGTGTTCCGTCAAAGGCAGTTGAAAAGACACCATATGAGATATGGACTGGGAAGAAACCCAGTTTGTCATTTCTTAAGATTTAGGGATGTGAGGTTTACGTTAAATAGCAAGCCTCTGATAAATTATCATCTAAATCCTCAAAATGCCTTTTTGTGGGGTATCCTAAGGAAACTAAAGGATACTATGTCTACAATCCTACCGATCACAAAGTGTTTGTTATCTGAAGTGGTGTCTTTTTGTAGAAAGTGTTCATCTCTAAAAGAGCCAATGGGAGTAAGGTGTACCTCGAAGAAGTTTGAGAGCCACAAGACGACATAGAACCACTGATGGAAAACAGAGAAGACTTACAACAAGTTGATGAGCCTACTCTAGTAACACAAGGCCCACGAAGGTCCGATAGAACATGGCTACAGCCTCAGAGATGTGGATTTCTTATTACTGGAAGTCGTGATGTTTTGCTTATTGAAAAGAATGAGCCAACTACCTATCGAGAGGCCGTGGTGCGACCAAACTCCGAAAGATGGCTTAATGCCATGAAGTCTGAAATGCAATCCATGTACGACAATAAGGTATGGACCTTAGTCGATCCACCTGAAGGTGTAAAAACCATTGGGTGCAAGTGGGTTTTCAAAGAGAAAACTGACATGGATGGCAAAGTAAATATCTTCAAGGCGGATCGGTTGCAAAAGGATTCACTCAAACTCATGGTGTGGACTATGATGAAACATTTTCCCTAGTTGCAATGGCCAAATCAATCAGAATCTTTCTTGCCATTGCATCATATTATGACTATGAAATATGGCAGATGGACGTCAAAACAACCTTCCTTAATGGAAAGCTCCTTGACAATGTGTACATGACATAACCTGAGGGTTTTGTGCATCCAGAGGACTCTAGTAAAGTTTGCCAGCTTCAAAGATCCATTTATGGATTGAAGCAAGCGTCTCGGAGCTGGAATCATCGTTTGGATGAAGTAGTCAAAGAGTTTGGATTCATTCAAAACATCGATGAACCTTGTGTTTACAAAAAGGTTAATGGGAGCACAGTTGTATTTCTAGTGCTTTATGTTGATGACATCCTACTCATTGGGAGACATTCCTACCTTGCAAAGTGTCAAGTCTTGGTTAGGAAAGTCTTTCTCAATAAAATATTTAGGCGAAGCCACTTATATCCTAGGGATCAGAATCTATAAAGATAGACCCAAGAGGCTGATAGGCCTAAGTCAGAGCACATACATAGACAAGATACTGCATAGATTCAGTATGCAGGATTCTAAAAGGGGTTATATGCCCATGTCTCACGGTATCCATCTCAGTAAGGATCTGTGTCCTAGTACACAAGATCAAAGAGACCGCATGAGTAAGATTCCATATGCCTCCGCCATTGGATCTATCATGTACGCCATGTTATGTACTCGACCGGATGTGTCATTTGCCTTAAGTATGACTAGCAGATATCAATAAGATCCCGGTGAGGGTCACTGAACTGCTGTCAAGAATATCGTAAAGTACTTAAGAAAGACTATGAACTTATTCTTGGTATATGGTGGTTCGGAAGATGAGCTCTGTGTGACTGGTTACACAGATTGGGTTTCCAAAATGACCAAGATGATTTAAGATCGCAATTAGGATATGTATTCCTTTTGAATAGTGGTGCGGTAAGCTGGAAGTGCTCTAAGCATAGCACTGTAGCTGATTCTGCAATAAAAGCTGAGTATAGAGCAACATTGGATGCAGCTAAGGAGGCCTTTTGGATTAGAAAGTTCATCAATGAACTAGGGGTGGTTCCTACCATCTCAAATCCAATAGACTTGTTTTGTGACAATAACGGCCCTATTGCGCGGACCAAGGAGCCTAGGTCGCATCAAAGGACCAAGCACATACTCAGGCGATTTCATCTTATCAGAGGTGATATAAACATATGCAAAGTACCAGGAGAAGATGATGATGCTGATCCTCTTACTAAGTCACTTGCATAAGTAAAACATGAGTGTCATGTTAGGGCAATGGGAATTAGAGTCATTAATGATTGCACCTAGTGTAAGTGGGAGTCTGTTGGAAATTATGCCCTAGGGGCAAGTCATTCTCCATTTAGTTATCATTTCATTTGCATGTTTATAGTGATAACTGTATCCTTGGATATGTCTTATAGATTATCCTAAATGTCCCTGGTCGGTCATCTATGCGGGAGCGAAGATGAAAAAAAGACCAGTATGACTTTGATGAGTATGGAGATACGAGTTAAAGTCATCGGCATTTTTAAGAGTACAAGGTGCTGGACCGACCCACTATGAGAAAGCTGCATGGATTTAGTCATAAGCTTTTCTTATGTATAACCGCGTCACAACGCCCTTTGACCTGAGATCATCATGGATTCCTACATGAGAGTTGCTGATCTTTGACCTAGTCAAAAGTCACCTTTGACCGGGTGATGATAAAGGCTTGGATCGGGATCAGTGGTTCTCATGCAGAGGAATGTGAATGGTCAAGATGGAATTTGTCCCTCACATTTGTAGAGAGATAATATTGGGCCCCTCGATAAGTGAATCTGAGAAATGTATGGTCATACTACGATGGAAATGAGTTTCCATTTCAATTGTTAGACTACTCAAGAATCGAGAAAGTAGTGGTCAAGAACAGGAAGTTGATATTATCCATGCCTTATCCTTGACCAAATTATCGCGTGACAAAAGGGACGTGACATGGTTGTATGATATGTAGTATCGTATCATCGATCCCCATGTGAATTGGGTAGTCGCAATGTCTTGCTAGAGGCCGCTTGCGACTTGTGGGCTGGTACAGTATTGGCCCGCTGCCAATCTCATGTAGGCCTGCAGGGTCGCACACAAGAATAGCCCAACACAAGCAATGGTGTCCAGATTCATTGAATCTTAGATATGTCTAAGATTTAATGAATACTGTATTTAATCTAGGATGAATATATATATATATATATATTAAATTTGAAATAATATAATAATATTATTTAATAGATATTATAATATTATTATATAATATTGTTTTTGTATTTACTTTATTTGATAAATTAAATATCTAAAACAAATAGAGAAATTGTATCTCGATTTAATTTTCGAATAAATATATCTCGATATCTCGATTTAATTGGAATTGAGATATAGTATCTCAATTTAATTAAATAGATAGATATCATATCTCAAATTTAATTTATAGAGAGAAATTAAATCGAAGGCTTTTAATTCGGATTTGATGAATAGATTTGATTAGATATATTGGATAGATTTAATTAATATATTATTTTAATCCAAATTTATATTTTAAGATTAATGAGGATTAATTTTGGAATATATAATACGCCTCTTGGGTTTTGAAAAACCTATGGGACATTTTGTTAGTCGTATTAGAAAAGCCGCGAGAAACCCTAGAGAGAAATAGAAGAGACGCGAGAATACTGAAGGCGCTAGCACGTGGCCATCCGTGTTCAAGGCTATTCGTGTGGATATCGGTAGAGGGAGGGGATTCGCAGAGTCTCCTCCTATTGATCGAGTAAGTAGCCCACCGATCGAAGTCAAACGTAGGACGCTCATGAATTTCACATAGGTATGGTTTCTAACAAACCTTGATTTAAACGCCGTTGATGGATCCTCTCATTGGAATTCATAATTTTAATTGTTAAGAATCCTTCCGCTGCGTGTACGGATCCCAACAATCCACTCCTTGGCTCGTGTTAAAAACTCTTCTCAAAATGTCTTGCTCTCTGTCTGACTTTCACTCGAGTTAGACAAGCCTTGACTCGAGGTAAGAGCTCATCAAAACTTAGTTGCTTTCAAATTTTGTGAAACACTTGTTGAGTCTAGATTCATATGGAATTAGTTTCACTTCATTTGATTGTGTATAATGTGAGCTATATCCAGAAAATCGAACCTATGTTGAAATGGTTCTAGAATTTCCAGTGTCAATGTTCGAAGGCCATATCTCCCTAGTATGAACTCTGTTTTGGTTAGTTCAAATCTTGGTGGAACTCATTTTGAGTCGACTTTCATATGCCACCAATTGCAGCTCAATTGGATATGTAGTTTGTGAGTTACACTCAAAACATCAAAGCTTGGTCTGCTGTGTGGCATGAATTTCACTTCCAACTTCTACAATTCATAGCTCCTTCATCTAAACTTCTTGGGACATGAAGTTTATGTCAAAATGATGCATTGGGAGTCTAGTTTCATACAAAATTGGTTTCACTTAAATCCGATATCTGGTTTGGGAGATATCATCGAATTACCAGATCTTACTCAGGTGAAACGTGAAACAGAGGTTAACGGAGTGGTTGGAAAGCACTCCTAACTCGAGTCAACTGAGTCTTGACTCGAGTCAACTCATACCAGAGGAGCAAATCAGTGTAGAAAACCATACTAACTCAAGTCAGTTAGTGGCCAACTCGAGTTAACTCGTTCCAGATGAGCAAATCACTATAGCAAAGTAGTAAACTCGAGTTTCCTCATCCTGAAGCTTATTTTTGCTTGTTTTAACTTCGAATTGAGTCATTCCAACTTCCATATCATCGTGGAGACTTCTAGTATCAATCTAGGAACCCACATAATGATATTCTCATTTCATTCAACAAGTTCTTCCTTCTTCAATCTCCCCTCTTGATCATTTTTTATTATTGAACTTCACATCTTCTTTGATTCTACATTAAATATAAGAATTAGTCAAAGCAGGAGATAAATGTAGTATGCAAAAAAATTTGCTCTTGATATTGATAAGTATATTTGACATCATCAAAACTAAACATAACTAACATCAGTGACTACCTAGCAAGTTGTTTTCACTTGTCCTAACTTGCATTTTCATCGTTTGTGAGCCCTAGCTAGGTCGCATATTCCTTTGGTGCTATGTTCTCCTTATTCGATTGAGATGCTTTTGTGAAGTTATGACGCAATAAAACATTCAAAGTTATGACGCTATAAAACATTCAAGGTGACATTAACTTGCTTTTGTGATTTTTTTTTTTTTTTTTGGAAAACCTATTATTGCTTTGATCAAAGGTTCATTTCTTGTTACAAGAAATTGTCAACCTAATGATTTGACTAAAGGTTCATACTTTATTGATCTTTTTGAAGTAACTTCTAGAGATATAATTCTTAAGAAAATACATCTTCGTTTTGGAAGTATCCACATCTCAGGAAGTTACTTCAAAAAGTTCAATAGGTGAGATGAATAAACTAGTTCATATGTACCGATGAGAGTCATACATGAACAAGCTCCATGAATAAACTATTCAGATGTAACAAGAGTCATACACGAACAAGCTCTTTGAATAAACTAGTTGAGGTGACATATTGAATTTATTGTTGTGAAATTATGTTTTTTAGGATATCTCATTATTGTTTTGACTGAAGGTTCATCTCCTATCCTTCTATTGAGCAGGTGGACCAAATCAAAAGTTGTGAAATTTAACATTGTGACCAGTCCTAGTCTCTTCAATGTGAGAGCTTCTAAGCTATTTGGTCTCGTCTCTATATATATAATAGAATAGTACTTCCTACATCGACTAGCCATGCAATTTAGATAAATCAAGATTTTCTAGGCTTTGTGGCTAGAATCAATTGATCTATACATATAATAATGTAAGTATTCACCTATACCTTGTGTCTCTTCAACAATTAAGCCTGGAAAGTAAAGGAAGATAGGGAAAAAGAAATATCCCTATCAGAAAGGGCGCATGGGTATATATTTTTCCCCATAGGTTAAGTATTCACCTATATCTTGTGTTTTCCCCGCATATATGACAGTTTGGAGCCATTATGTGTGACAGTTATAACCGTCATATAAGTAAAAAAGAGATCATGAACTTAATTAATTCCTAATAAATCTCCTAATGTTGAGAGCAGAAGTTTTCCTTGATAAGAGGATTATTTGATTCCCTGTTAGTGATAACTGAAGTTTTCGATTTTGTGAAGATAAATTGATTAAATTCTGGCAATAAACGAATGATGGACATTCCACAGCCAGACTAAGTTTTGCGTCGTCCGATCCTTTCTTCTTGATTTTTCCAAATGGAAAAAGCTGAACCTGATGTTTCTGAGCATGCATTTATGAAGACAGTAAGACAAAAGGGTGATGGGTTTACATTAATCTGTCCTTTATAAAGCTTTCTCTCGGATCTTGATGGCGTTAACCAGAGGAGATGGTGAGAGCTGAACTGATACCGGAGAGGAAGAGGTGAATGCCGAATCTGGGAGGCAAGAGGTGAACCGTGTCTGAACTTTATTTTCTTGTTTTTTTTTTTTTTTTTTTAAGATGCCATATCAAGAAAGCTTATCCAGCCATCTTGCTAAGTCATCAGGCCACATCAGCAACTTTAAGGGTATTAGTAATACACATGCAAATTTAACACCATTTACTCCATTCCCAAGTCATTTTTCAAACTACAAGGACAAACGTTACAAACAGATCAAACTTAGCTTAAAGGACCAATACCCACTCTTTGAAACTTAAGTGACTAAAACCAAAATTAAGATAAACTATAAAGACCAAAAGTTGTATTAACCCTTATTTTTATTTATTTATTAAAAAAAATACCCTAGAGTTGGATTTTTTGAGGGGTCCAATATTAATTATATAAGGAAATGATCATAAAATCATTGTAAGATCGTAAAGATTTTGATTCAAATAGACACATGATCTGAACATACAAAAGTAAAATATTATTCAATATAGATTGTGAAATATGAAAAAAAACAAAAACAAAAACAAAAACAAAAAAGCAAAAGTTGACCTTTCTATCTATATGAAAAAATTACGATAATTTAAAAAAACATTTATGTGCTCGAAATGTTGGGTATAAATGAAAAAACAAGATCTTAAAATAAAAAATTTAAAAGCTGACAAAATAATACTATTAATGATAATAAAAATATAATAAATATTATATGTACTATTAAAAATATTTTATATTATACTAAATAATAGTTTTAGAAATATTTTATTTTATGTTTTTTTGTCTTTTTTTAGATTTAGAAAAAAATTCCGTAGCGCTTCTTCAAGAAAGTGTTATAGGACAATTTTTAAACAAATTTATTTTCTTTCGTAGTGCTTCCGTGAGAAAGGGCTACAGCTGTTTAATATTTTTAAAACATAACAAATATATAGAAGTTGTAGCACATTTTTAAGGAAGTGCAATAAAATGAGCGCTAGTTATCTAACCTTTTGTAGTAGTGGTAAATATATTGACTAAAGACCTCGTTTAAAGGAGTAAATATATGAATACCTTTACGGTTTTAGTTAATATTATTATTTATTTAATCAATATCATTACGTATTTAGTTAATATCATTATGCCTATAGTCATTTCTATTACTCATTTAGTCAAATATCATTAGGCCTTTACTCACTACCATTGCTTATTTAGTTAAATACTATTACACTTTTAGTTAATACATTTACACCTTTAGTTAATATCATTATTCATTTAGTTAATACTATTATCTTTTAGTCAATATCATTATTTATTTAGTCAAATCTCACCTCCACCACCTTGGCTCCACATTTTTTTAAAAAAATAGTCCCTCCCCAAAAAACCAGCCACCGACACCAGAGCTTTGGCAGCCAGCCGACAATAGTGCTCCAGCGAAAGTTTTTTTTTAAAAAAAAAAAGATTAAATATTAGGGGTATTTTGGTAAAGACAAACAAACTTCAAAATTAAATATTTCTACCATATCACATTTCTGTCATTTTCATGTATTAATAGATTTTTTGGAGTTTTGTAAGTTCAACTGGTATTTAAGTGTATTTTTCCCTAAATTTAATGATGTCAGATGCTCATCATTGAAAACTTTACTGTTAAAATTGCACTTTAAACCCTTAAAAAGTTCACCAAAATGACACGCAAGACTACTAAAATGTGAGAATCCCAAAATAGTTCACCAAAATGACATACATTCTTATTAAGGGCCTCGTTTGGTACAGAGAAGATTTAAAAAGAGAAAATAATTTAGAGGAGGGAAAGGAAGTGATAGAAAGATTTTGAGGAATGAGAGAAAATGAGTTGTTCAGTAGGAAGAAAATGATGCGGTTGCATTTGAGAAAGAATCAGAAAATACATATGTTACCCTTAAAAGTAATTAATTCAAAATGAAAAGAAAAAATGTACTATTATTTTTTTTCATAACTCGAATTTGATATAAATTTGCTTATATTAAATTCGAATTTTATGAAGAAGAATTTATTTCGCAAAAGAAATCAAATTTATGGGTTAAATTTGAATTTTCTGATGAAGCAAAAAAAAAAATCGAATTTATCTAAAATATTCTCTTATTAAATTCGAATTTGTTTGAAATATTCTCTTATTAAATTCGAATATAATCATATTTTATTGCCTTATAGAAAATAAATGTTTTATGAGGGTAAATATGTCGAAAGTTTCACTGTTCATAGAAAAAACTTGGATTCTCACCAATTTTGGTAGGATCTTATCTTCCCACCTTTAAAAGAAAATTGAAAGATCTAAAAACTTGAGTTCCCAGGAAGATTGCACACTAAAAGTGTACTAAATTAGGGAATTTACTCATCTTCCCTTCCATTCTATTCCCACATGTTTAATTTCATGTACCAAACGGGCCATAAGTTCATTAGAACTAGAGCTGACTGTGAACCTTCAGGCTGTGGCAAGCTAGCCATTTTTTACCAAAATAAAAAATAAAACTTTAAAATGTGTTGCTCCGATGTTTTATTTTCAAGAGAGATTTTCTTCTTTTTTGTTTTTTGGTATAAATCGTCAACTTATAAGGTCCTCATATTGATGGACCAACCCATTTACCAAGTAGACTGACTTTTGTTGACTTTGTTAAGAGGCATTTGCGTTATGAACTGAGAATGTATTTTTTTGACGTTAGATTGACCCAGCAATAATTTATAGAATTTGAGAGTCATATACACAAAAGAACAACGTTTGTGTGCCTGGCACTCCTATTTCAAAAGGGAGCAAGAAGTGTGTGAATAATTTTTCTTTTTCAATACGCACTACAAATAATGTACTAATATTGGCTCTTACACAAAATGTGGGAAAGCGAATGAATCAATCTTGAGATAACCAATAAATTGTTCAATAAAACGAGATAATACACGCATACATCTATGAAAGATAGGAGACTTGTGATTATGAATTACCTATTTTGGAAGATACAAAAGCATATGTGTGCATATTGTGGACTGTTGAGTGAGATAATTAATTAAGGGCCTGTTTGGAAAGGTGGTTGAGGCTGAAAAAGCAAGGTATGGGAAAAATGATATGTTTTGGTTGACATTTTTTCAAATGTTAAGAAGTTACTAAGATCTGCTTTTCACAGTGTAGAGATAGGCTTCTGTCACCGTCAATTCAAACATAAATCACATTTACAATCTGACTTCTATCATATCTTAAGTTTGCAAAGTCATATTGAAAAAATTCACTCCTGCTACCATTAATACAAACGGGAAGAACAGAGGGAGCCAACAAAAGTGAGGAGATTAAAACGCAAAAGCTTCCTCGTCCATGGATGATCTCTTCTTTGATGATGATGAGGATCCTGATTATTATTTTTACTTGTTCCTTCATATTCGCATTCCATTGGATCCCATGTTAAGCCATTATTGCCATTTGAGTCAAATTTGTAGTCCTGTCTGGTCACCTGATAATGCAAACGTGAAAAAACGAAGCAAATAAATTATCCTATTTTTAAAAGTAAATACCTCTTGTCCACTTGAAAAAACACTTATAAAGAATTTTCATTGTAACTCTGAAATTTTCTTCATAACTCACTTGATGATCATCATTGGTTAAAGCTTCAACTTCTTGTGTCCAACAAACTCCTTTGTCTTCTGGCCTCCTTACAAGAACTGATTCTTCACTTGCTCTTCTTCTGGCAGATTGAACGTCTATTGTCTGCGTTTTGCTTTCGTATTCAGTGTCCTACAAGAGATATTAGAGAATGATCCACCAAAAATATTCTAATAAATGTCTGAAAAATCTAAACAAATTATGAGCTTAATTTAAGGCTAAGCAAGTCACCCACTAACTAGGTGTACAATCTTGTACCCAGTCAACTTAGGCTCGCCTAAGTCCACCCCAAAAAGGAACAAAATGGATGAGTTATATGATCACATATGAATGGGCTAAGGGTTCATCGTCAAGCCAGCCTAGCCCATTTTTCAACGGGTAAAAATGGGCTACATACAAGCACGGGTTTTTTCCCACCTAAAGGAGTGGACTCTAGGCAGCCTCTCATGCTAGCCTGTCTTGCCCATTGCTCAGCCCTAACTTAATTACCTGTAAAAGATTAATGCATAGCTCCTTCTTACTTGTAATCGAGGGTTCTTGTTCTGTTTCTGTTAAATAAAAGAATTGAATTTCACAGTGTTTTCAAAAAACAATATGAAAGATACATGAATTGGATATACACACAAAAGGGGTGGGCAGGGCATTCTGAAATTTGATCAAGACTATGAAATTGTAACCTTGGTTTCTGAGAGTGTCATGACCAGAGTCATGATCTATCCATGGTAACATTATTGGTAATGAAGCCTTGGTGCCATTATTCATATTATTGTTTCCTGTCAAATTTATTGTGCTCAGATCAAGGTTAATTTCATGTCTCTTTCAGCTTTTTAGGCTGAGATTACTATATGACCAATTCATTGAACTTCAGAAATATTGTGTGTCTGTGTAATTGTGTATGCCCTTCTAAGATTTCTCATCACTCAGTCAGTCATTCTCATGCAAACTAGTATCATATGAAATGAATACAGATATAGAGAACAAGTCTGAAGTTAAACTTAGACATATTCTCTTTTCTTTTTAAACATTGGAAAAATAAACCCTTCTACTTCTACCAGCAACATAGCTAAAATAGATTGCTTTTGTAGTAATCATGTTATGGAATTAATCTTGATCCTAAATATATTGCCTTAATCAATTTTATCTCTAAAATTTATAATTTTTTCCAAAGTAGTTTACTTAGCTTCTAAACTGAGTAGTTCTTCAATTGAATAATTCATCTTGCTTCCTTAATTTACCCAAAACAATTAAGTAGTTCTTATATTAATGGGGAAGCATAACATTAATGAGGAAGCTCAAAATATAAAGATGGATATATGATTCTTTCATTAGATATTCCGGTAATTGTATATGCATCTAAATGACTTTTTTTTCAAAAGGAACTGGCGCACTCATTACCTTGGTAAACTCTCATGGAATCCTGTGAATAATTGAAATGTGGTTGATTAATATGAAAGGCAAATGCTATATGAAGTGATCGGAGAATTTAGAACAAATTATAAAAACTTACTGAGGTAACATGCATCAACCGCCTCTTTTTTAGCCTTGGCTGCTCTCCTGTGAAAGTATATGTAAGTGAACGAAAGATCAGAATGAAAATAATTTAAATCGTTCTAACTTGACCATCATTACTAATTATTATTACTTTTAGCTTTAGAGCTTCTCTTTTTTACTTTTTCTGGGGTAGGCATTCATACACATACATAATCCAACCTCAAAAAATTTCTATCTCTTGTTTCAATATACACGTCAAATCAATTCTTTTTTTTATATATTCATTATAAATCTTTTCTTTTCTTATATGATTATTCATCCATATTTTTCTCACCTCTATTTATTTGTTAAATTAAAATTTTAATTATTTTAATTTATATATTTCTTTATAAAAAAAACCGCGGGAAAAATAGTTAAAATTTAGAAAACCGTCTTCCACCTTGTAGGGTCGGCCTTGGCCTATACGTTTCGCAGTCGGGCCTTGAAAAACAAATGTTTTTCTTACACCGGGCCTAAAAAGGCCAGCCCGTTTAGGCCCTAATTCCTAATTCTATGTGTATCCCACTATCCCCACATTAACGTCATTCTTGAAAAAAGTTGATTTTCGGAGTATTTTTACTATGTCTCTTGCTCTGAAAGCTCCCATTCAAGTTCCTTTGTGTCGTGAGGAGGATGATCTAATCCATTGTAGTGCGAAGAAAGTTAAGAATGGGACTCCCATTCTTAACAGTGTTGACTGGCCTAAGTTAGAAGTGGAGGAAAAGAAGCATGGGGTTACGTTTCAATCATTTGCTGATACTAATGGTCTAGTCGAGGATATTGACATGTCCAACGATTCTCTGTCTGATAAGAATGCTAACGACTCAGACAGAGATGACAGTGTTCCTCTTTGTGATATCAAAGAGGACCTTAATAGGAACTTTACTACTTTTTCCTTCTCTGGGAAAATGAAAAAAAAAATATAAAGCATGGAACCAGGCGGTTATAGTTAAACTATTAGGGAAGGATATTGGGTACAAGTTGCTAGAGTCTATCCTTCAAAAAATCTGGGCAAAAAGGGGTGTCATTAAGCTGATAAATGTGGGGAATGGTTTCTCTATGGTGAAACTTACAAACAAAGATAACTATCTCAATGCTTTGACTGGAGGTCCCTGGATGATTTTTGTTCACTACCTTACGGTTAGGCCATGGGAACCTCAGTTTCACCCTATGAGAGCTTCTACAAATAGAGTGGTTGTCTGGGTTAGGATGCCACGAGTATTTCTGGAGTATTATGATAAGGAAGCCTTGACGTGGGATGAAAATATGATAGGGGAGACGATTAAGATTGATATGAATACCTCCGATCACCTTCGTGGTCACTATGCAAGAATTTGTGTTTTAGTTAACCTGGAGAAGCAATTAATGGCTGGGTTTTCTTTGGATGGTGAAGACTATTACGTGGAGCACGAAGGGTTACACTTGCTCTACACAAGTTGTGGTTTATATGGCCATAAGAGTGGAGAGTGCAGAACAGGGTTTGTGAGGGGTAAAACAGGGGAGTCGGCAAAAGTTCTTAATGGTGACGGTAAGTAAGGAACACAAGTAAAGGGGAACTGATAAGCCTATGGTGGTTGATGATAAGTCAGAACAGAATACTTGGAGGGTGCTAACTAAGCCTCGGCGTCAGAAGAAAACTGGTAAAGAGAAGTCAAATGGTATATTCCGGCAGGAGGATGGTGGTTCCAGGTTTGGGGTGCTGGCTGAGAAGGAAAAGGAGGGAGGTGCTGATGCTGCTGGGCCGAGTCAACCCCTTGTGCAGAGTGTAGCAGTCGAGGCTAGTAGTGTGCTGATCCCTTTTGTTGCTCAGGGCTCTAGTGAGCGGAAAGCTGATGGAAAAAGAAAATACAGTAGGAGTCAGATGATCTCTGGTGGCGGCAGTGGTCAGAAAATCAGCAAACAGGGGCTAAGGAAGGAGAAACGAACGATGGAAATGTTGGTAAAGGAGACAAAGTGTAACGAGGTTTTGTGTTTAACGTACGAGCAAAAACGTGACGGGGATATCAAGGATAAAGACGTGAGGATGTCGAGGGTAGGAGATGGGAAAGTGTCAGGAGATGGAGACGTCATGGTGTTGGGGGCTGGTGTCGCTAAGGCCGTGGGTCCAATTTGTGAGAAAGGTCCACCAACGGATATTTTCTATTCATTGGCTCATGATCCTGGCGAAATGGGGGTCTTGGCTGGGCTAGAGGGGAAATTCTGGGCTAGGCCATATTTGGAGGAGACTGACTCAGAAATGGGAGTAGGTGATGTGGAATTGGACCTACTGCACTCTATGGTGCCAGAGTCTCAATTATCTTGTGATCAATAAGTGGGCCTCCCTTTCATCTTTTTTCTTGCTGTTTTAATTAGGCCCAATGGATAAGGTGCTTTATTGGAATTGTAGAGGTTCTGTTAATAGGAATTTTTTTCAGCAAATAAAAATTCTGAGTAGGAATTCGAATCCCTGCTTCCTAGTCCTATCGAAAACCAAATCTAAGTCTCAGTTTAGATGCCTGGGAAAGTTGGGGTTCAATGAGTCGGCTTTTGTTCCTAGCATTGGAAGGTCTGGTGGTTTACTGGCTATTTGGAGGTCAGATCGTGTGGCGGTGGCGGTGCTTCGCCGTAATCGTCAGCTTCTCCATCTGCTCTGTTCCATGAATGGAAGACCACCTTTTTTGTTAACAACGATCTATGCAATTCCTTCGCCGATCTTTAAGAATATGCTTTGGCAGGAGTTAAAGTCCAATTCTGTCTCGGTTTCGAACCCATGGGTTGTTGTGGGTGACTTTAATGACATCCAATTTTCCGATGAGCGTATTGGTGGTAGGCAAGTCAGTTTCTCTAGAATTCAACATTTTCAGGACAGAATTCACAGCTGTTTGCTTTTGAATTTTGGTTTTAGTGGTGCAAAATTCACATGGAGAGGCCCCCATTTGGCAAACTACCCTCGCCTGTACGAGCGTCTTGGTCGTGCTCTGGTTAACACGTCCTTCCTATCTACTTTCTCTGATGTTAATGTTTAGGTACTCCCCAAAACCAACTATTCTGATCATAATCCACTTTCTCTGGTTTTTGGTCTTAACAATAGGGTGCAGGTTGAGGGTCATCCTTTTAGATTTGAGGCTATGTGGACTAATCTTGCTCAGTATAGTGATTTTCTTGTTAAGCATGGGAGTTCTAGGGAGGATTTAAATCTTGCTCTAGCAAAGTTTCAGGAATCTATTGGGAAGTGGAATAAGGAAGTATTCGGGTTAGTTGAAGAACAAATCTCTTACCTTCTGAGAAGGTTAGCTGGCATCTAGAATTCTAAAGTGTATCCTAGTTCATCTTTTCTCTATAATCTTGAGTTAGAGTTGCAGGAAGACTTGGAAAGGCTGTTAAAACTTAAAGAGATTAAGTGGTTTCAAAAATCTAGATCCAATTGGGTCACACAAGGTGATCGGAACACCAAATTTTACCACCTGAAAACCAAATTGGAAGGCGCAGGAATATAGTTACTTCTCTTAAAAATGACTCAAGCTCATGGAATGTTGATGAGGGTGAGTTAAAGCAGATGGTGGTTGATTATTTTAAGTCTCTCTATTGCTCAGAGGATGGGACTTCATTTCAGCTGCTTACCAGGGCTAAATTCCCTTGAATTAGTCAAGTCGTGGCAGCGGATTTGTCTAAATGCCCTGATTCTGAGGAAATTAGAAGAGTCTTGTTCTCTATGGGGAGCTTTAAAGCTCCTGGAGTTGATGGATTCCCTCCAATCTTTGACAAGAGTAATTAGGATACGGTTGGGTCGTCTTTACGTGATTTTGTTATTCAAGCCTTCTTTGATCCTAATCTATCTCTTGAGGTTTGTAATAGGACTCTTATTTCGCTGATACCTAAGAGAGATAGTCCTGAATTGGTTTCTCATTTTTTTCCCTATATCTCTGTGTACGGTACATTACAAGTGTCTTACTAAGTTAATCACTCATAGATTGAAGGTGGTTATGGATGGTTTAATATCCCCATTCCAAACTAGTTTTGTTCAAGGGAGGAATATCCAAGATAATCTAGTCATTGGTCAGGGGCTTCTCCACATCATAAGTAAGAACCAGAGCAAGCGTGGGCTTATGGCAATGAAGATAGATCTTGAAAAGGCCTATGACAGAATTCGATGGGACTTTGTAAATCAAGTTTTGATTGAGGTTGGTTTTGAGGAAGCTTTTATCAATCTTATCATGACTTGTGTATCTTCGATCTCTTATAATGTCTTATGGAACGGTTCTCAATCGGATTTCTTCTGCCCTCATAAGGGGCTTAGGCAAGGGGATCCTATTTCACCTCTTTTGTTTGTCCTTTGCATGGATAAACTCTCTCACATTATATGTGATGCGGTGGAAAATGGGAGCTGGAAGGTTATTGCTACCTCTAGGACTGGCCCCAAAGTGTCTCATTTGATGTTTACTGATGATCTCTTGCTTTTTGGAGTGGCATCGGAAAGCCAAGTTGAGTGCATGATGACTTGCTTGGATATGTTCTCCTAAGCTTTGGGTAGCAAGGTCAGCCGGGCTAAGTCCTCTATATTTTTCTCTCCTAGGGTGCCGGTGTGTACTAAAGAGAGAATCAAAAGTTTGATGCAAATGCAGGTTTCTTGTGAGATTGGCAGGTATCTGGGATTCCCTCTCTCTAGAAACAAGAAGAAGAGTGAGACTTTTAATTATATTATTGAGAGGGTTCAATCAAAACTGTCTGCTTGGAAGGCTAGTTGTCTCTCATTAGCTGGTCATATCACTTTAGCCAAATCAGTTTTAAGTTCTATCCTTTTATATTCGATGCAAGTGTCTAGAATCCCAAGTAGTGTCTGTCATGAGGTGGAAAGACTTCAACAGAATTTTATATGGGGCCATGAGGGGCACACTCATCGTTTCCATCCGGTTGGTTGGGATCTTCTCTCTAGACCAAAAGAATTTGGGGGCCTTGGTTTTAGGCGTCTAATGGCTTTTAATCGTGCGTGTGGTGCAAAACTTGCTTGGAAGTTGGTTGTAGGTCGAGGGGGTCTTTGGGCGGATATCCTTCAGTCGAGATATGTGTTGAGGGAAGAGGAATCCCTCCTGGTTTTTCATCCCGAAGATTCCCTGATCCGCGGTTTATTTTCTCTCAAAAAGAGATTGTTGATCATGGAGCTAGATGGCAGTTAAGGAATGGATATATGGTAAATTTCTTTGATGATTGTTGGCTGATGAATGGGAGGTTGATAAAGGATTTCTGCACTAGACAGATTTCCTTAGAGGAGTCAAACTCTTCGGTTGCGGATTGGGTTAAGGATGGATCTTGGGATTTTACAAAAATTGCCGACTGTGTTGAGCAAGTTATTCTGGAAATTGCCTCGGTTTTACCTCCTAAACCTGATGCCGGGAATGATATTTTGGTTTGGGGATCTGCAAGCGATGGTATGTTCTCTGTTAAGAGTGCATACGTTCTTATTGAGAAGAACCTGCCCCATCTTCGTTCTACCATTTTTAAAGATATTTGGAAGTGGAATGGAGTTGAGCGCATTAGAGTTTTCTTATGGAGGGTGTTTTTGAACAAGCTCCCTACCAATGAATGGGGAGCTCTTGGTCTTCATCTTCGCCTCTATGTGGTTTCGCAATTTGGCTTCGAAGATTGTCTCGCACATTCTTCGTCACCCCCCTATGCACGTCGATATGGTTGAAGCTTATTTCGCCTAGGTATGTAGCTTCTTTCTTTGCTACTCATCTTAGAGATTGGATTGCATTGAACCTTAAATCAGATATTGGGGGAAATGTAGATGCTAATTGGAGTATTGTTTTTGGAGCAACTATTTGGAAACTATGGGGTTGGAGGAACTCTTTTTGTTTCGAACCCAATTTTCAAAAACCTTGGAATCCTACTTCTGTTGTTCTCCATGTTTGGAGGAATTTTTCTATATCCCAGGTTGTTGGCTCGGTCCGTAGTGGTACTACTCACGGGTTGGTCGGATCCATTTGTTGGGAAAGGCCTCCAGTGCACTAGGTTAAACTTAATGTCGATGGTGACATGTCACTCAGAACCTCAAATGCTACATGTGGAGGGGTTCTGCGTGACTGGAACAGCCAGTGGTTAGCTGGTTTTTCGAAGGGGATTGGCATTTGTGATGCCTATATGGCAAAAGAATGGGCCATCTTTGAGGGGCTTAAGTTAGCATGGGATTTAGGGTATAGGAAATTGCAGCTTGAATCTGATGCTATGGTCCTTGTTTCTAGTCTTCTTTTTGGTAACTCTGAATCGGTTAGCTTGCTGTTTTTGAAGATTAAGGATCTGCTAGCTAGAGATTGGTCTGTTAACCTCTGTCATATTCCGAGGAGTGTTAACAGAGTTGTGGACGCCATGGCAAAGTTGGGGCTGTTTAGGAATGCTATTTTGGGTGTTTGCCCTATGTATTTAAGGGCTTGGGTAGATCAGGATTGTTTGGGATTCATTTCCCTTGTGTCTTAATTTTTATCTTTGTTTGTATTTTTGGCTTTTTAACCTTTCCTTTTAATCCAAAAAAAAAAAAAATCATTCTCGAATATCTTTCTCTTTCCTATAATATTCAAATATTGGTTAATGGTTAATATCTCAATCCCATATATCTTGCTATCATTTATATTCTCTCCAACACATTCTCTAGCTCTTATAAACAGAGTATATTTATCTTATAAAAAGTAGAGTATACATATACATAAAAAGTATATCAAATTATATTATTTATAAACAGAAAAATATAAGTTAGGCAAAAAAAAATTATAATTACTAGTCTACAATTTTGCTTTCACCTATCTCATTTACAATCTCTCTAACTTCAATTAAAAATAAAATTTAATATTTTTTTAAAAAAAAGGCTAAAAATATGTTCAAAAATATATTTACTAAAGATTTGAATTTTAAATTAATTTATCAAAAATATATAAATGTTATTTAGAATTTTTAAAATTTTAATAATATTTGTTAGAATATAAGGGAATAATTGATTAGTTGGTTAAGGCCCATTCTATATAAAGGGCTTAGTCATTGAGATTAGTGTGAGTTAGATGAAAGATCCTCACCATATTAGAGAGAGGTTAACTTGGGTCTCTCTCTAGAGGGGAAGTCCCTCCTAGATCCCTAAAGTTAGGGTTTGTTTGAGTTTGAGCATATTGCTCCTTTTATATGAATAATACATTATTCTTCATCTGATTCTTCTTCCATTATACTTCTCAACATGGTATCAAAGCAAGGTGATCTTTCAAAACGAGCAGCCTAGTAATCAAGATCCCATCACTTTTAGTGGACAGGAACCAGGGTTCATGGAAGAATAAGGCTCTTTGTGTTGAAAGCCCAGATTCAAGAAACATTAAAATATGGCCCAAGATTGAAGGCCCGGATTCTAGAAAAATTAAACTTTGTCCAAGGTTTAGGCAGTAATTCAAGATCCGACTACAACCCGCCCGTGAGTCACATTGGAGCTCCGGAAACACATAGACTACCAAGTCTCAAGTCTTGCGGTGCATCGCGAGTTCAGAAGCAAGAACCCTAATTTCTTCACGGCTAACCGCGTTCGAAGAGGGCGTCGTGTTTTTTTGCATCTTCATCCGCCGCCACCGAGGTCTAAAGAAAACCATTTTTGTCGCCATCATCGTCTTTCTCGCTTGCCGTCGATTTCACATTTTCAGTCGACCGTTCTTGAATCCGGTAAGATCGATTTTGCCTTTCGCTACATTCGACAATCTGCTTCTTGATGCGTTCTCTCCAGACCGTCACATATACTTTTCTTTACTAGAGAAAACTCAAGAGTTAAAAGTTATGAAGTTGGAGGTCACAGCAAGTTTGGCAGCTGTTCTTGGTAAATCTTAGGTTATAGTTCTTGGTGACTCTGTTTACAGGAAAAAAAACAAAGTTCTGGTTCCGAGACCGGCTCCGGCTCTTGATCACAAAATTTGGGCTGATGAGGCGGAAGACAAAGTTACAAAAGAAGAGTCCTAAGGTTTTGGACGAACCCGATGATTCCAATATCCAAGCGGTTATATCGAGTGATACTCCGTATACTTCAGCGAGTACATCTGAAGACTTAAATCTATCCCCAGAGTTGCTAAAGGGATTGTATGTTGAGATGAAGTTCCAAAAGCCTAGCAAGATTCAAGCTATCAATTAGCCGATGAAGTCAATCTGGATTGTCAAGTCTATTGAACTCTCTGTCAAATCCCAGCAAGATTTAATTTCCAGATTGATTTCTCCAGTTCAAAGATGGTTGAAGTGCCGCCGATGATTTGCGGAGCTTGTCGTCTTCTCCATTCATGGTGTCACGTTCGATTGAGGCACTTTCTTTCAAATGAGTGCAATATTTGCTTGGATCATGTTCTTTCAAAGCCTAAAGCATCAAAATGTAAGTTTGGGATGCTTCCTGAATGCGAGCATGCCTTCTATTTATCCTGTATCAGGAATTGGCAAAACCGTGGCTCAAACGTTGATAGCTTTGTTGGGTGTGCCTGAGTGCAAGTTGAGATCACTGGTTCTTATTCATGTGTTAGTTTGTGCTTATGCAAGTGATGATGTTAGAGAGTAGAGTTTAGAGCAAAGAAATGTTGCCTCCTCGCTCCTATCTTGTTGCATTCACGACAATGCATCTTGTTTCACGGCCTTGTTCTCCTGGAAACGCAAGAAGGCCCACAACGAAGTGGAGCATCCGAGAGCAGAGTTGTCGCCTCCTCGCCTGTCTTGCGATTCCGGTGAGCAGAGTTGTCACCTCCTCGCCCCATGTCTTGAGATTCTGTGGCTTGACTGCTTCAAGATCAAGCATCTGAATAAGCATGAATGTGATATTCACACCAGCAACAGCAAATGGGTATTCCCAAACTGAACGAACTCCTTCCTACTTCCTCAAAAGATATGGTTGAACTAGGACAAAAGTATTTTGATTCCATTATTGAACATGGCATGACACCCACTTTGGATCACAATGCATGCATGATTACTCTCCTTGGTCGATCGGGTTATATCAGCAAAGCAATGGATTTGATAAAAGCTATGCCTCATAAACCAGATTACTTAATTTGGTCAACTTTACTATCACTTTGTACTGCAAAGTGTGACGTAAAACATGCAGAGTTGGCTGCTAGGCATCTCTTTGAATTGGATCCACTTAATGCTTGGACCTTATATCATGATCTCCAACATGTATGCTGTCTGTGGAAGATGGAGAGATGTTTCTGCCATGGCAAAGGAGGTGAACTTCAATAAAGATGGGTCAACTATTAAGAGTTTGCAAAGTGGTGTTAACAAGCTTGCAGATCTTGTTGAAGTTACACTTGGCCCTAAGGGAAGGAATGTTGTTTTGGAGAGCAAGTATGGCTCCCCCAAGATTGTTAATGATGGAGTGAATGACTGTGGCCAATGAGGTTGAATTGGAGGATCTAGTGGTAAACATCGGTGCCAAGTTGGTGTGGCAAGCAGCTTGCAAGATAAATGACTTGGCTGGTGATGGAACCACTACATCTGTTGTTCTTGTCCAGGGTCTTATTGCAGAAGGTGTCAAGGTTGTAGCAGCCGGTCCTAATCCTGTACTGATCACTCGTAGCATAGAGAAGAATTTTGGGAATTGAAGAAGTTTTTGTATTATTTTGTCGATTGTAAAACTATTCAATTTGATTCATCTTATCCCCTTCTTTTTATGTTGTTCAAGTTGAGCATTTTGTTAAGTAGTGTTCAACTTGAGGGGACGTATTAGAATATAAGGCAATAATTGATTAGTTGGTTAAGGCTCATTCTATATAAAAGACTTAATCATTGAGATTAGTATGAGTTAGATGAGAGATCCTAGCCATATTAGTAAGAGGTTAACGGGTCTCTCTCTAGAGGGGAAGTCCTTCCTAGATCCCTAGAGTTAGGATTTGTTTGAGTTTGAGCATATTGCTCCTCTTATATGAATAATACATGATTCTTCATTTGATTCTTCTTCCATTATACTTCTTAACAATATTATATATATAAATAACAAATATATTTTCATATATAATTAATTAGATAGGATAATAATATATATAACATTATGTAACATTAAGGGTTAAATACAATTTTTGCCACGAAAGTATTGGTTAGGGGGCATTCAGCACTCGAAAGTTTTTTTGGTATCATTTTTGCCCCGAAAAATAAACAAAATGGAGCAAATATGCCCCAGAAGTGTTTTTTTAGGAGCAAATTTGCCCCAAAAGTTTTTTTAGGAGCGAATTTTTTGTAAACTTCCGAGGTAAAAAATGATACCAAAAACGATCAATCCAACGGTCAAAATCAATCGATTGGCAAGATTGCTACGTTTGTAAACTTCTATAGCAAAAATGATACCAAAAAAACTTTCAGGTGTTGGGTGCTCCAAAACCAAATCTTCCATAGCCAAATTGGTATTTATCCCTGACATTAAAATACAATTTCAATAACATTATATATATATATATAGGCGCGCGAGGGCATTTGGAGTATGAGGTCAGTGTATATATACATATATATATAATCAGGGCGCGCGCGAGGGCATTTGGAGTATGAGGTCAGTGTGTGTGTGTGTGTGTATAATCAGGGCGGGCGAGGGCATTTGGAGTATGAGGTCACGGGTTCAAACTAGGAAAGTCATCTTCAAAAGAGAGAAAGAGGCGCATTGGCACACATCGAGGAGGGGAATCTGTTGTCGATTCTTTCACTGATGGAATGGATTCTTCCATGAAATTTGTGACAAATTCCATCGAAAATTCATTGTTTTTTTTGTAGTGAATCCAGAAATGCTGGATTCATTGTTTTCTTATATATATGGATGTATGTATATAAAAGAAGGTTGCTCCCATCCAAAAGAGGAAATAAAATCCTTCGAGCATCACTATCCCCTCTTGCTGAAGTAGATCCCTTTTTAACTTATCATCCATATTCCCATCCTCATGATCAACTTTCCCCTCTTGGGACACCCAGCCTTTCTATTTCTTCACAATTTCATATCTATCATGTACTATTTCCAGTCTTACATATAATTATCTAATTAACTTTTTTTTCCTTGAAAAAACTAAGGAAATTAAAAAAAAGTTACTTAATCATATCGTATGTTGTGTATAATTACTTATAAATCTATTTATAAGTCAAACAAAAAGTTAGTTTAAAGAAAAAATGATAAATTTAAATACTGTAAATTTAATTAATTTCCTTAATCTTCTTAAAAAAGTTAAATAAGTATTATATTTATGACCGAAGGTGGTAGTACAATCTTTGCAGAGCCCATCACAGATTAGATGCAAATTTTAAAAATCGCTTCACCCCATTTCGAATTCATCACTTGTTCGTCTCGCATTTTGTCCAATTATTATCCATCTATGACTACCTAAACTGGAAGGCATAGAGAAATTAAAGTTAGAGAAAGCACGAACCTGTAAAATTGTTTGCTGATGAGCTTATTCGTTGCAGTCGGTAGTCTACTCCAACATGTTCATTTGATCCAAGTTGTGATCGAGAGTTTATTTGTTGGAGTCGATAGTCTAATCCAACAAGATTTTCAAGATATAACGGGAGCCTGTTGATTATGAAAGAGGTTTCTCTCACTGTCTCTTCAATCACCTGATATTCATATCGACCTTGCCTGACAAATCACAAAAGTTTGAGACAAATCACATTGAATACACGTTTACTATGCAAGAAATTCATAATAATTTTCTGGGAAAACCACTGAGGTTCTATGGAAGAAATGCAATTATCAAAAAATTCTATAACAAATAGCATAATGTAATAACAAGTTTCAACGTAAGAAATAACAATAGATCTCACTTGTTATGGTATTTTTGGTGATTATATTTTTATTCACGGGACCTCATAACTAGTTATTGTCTCTATTTTTACTATGTAATATGAAGCTAGGTGAAAGAAAATTATTAGAAAAATCAAGGATTAAAGCTGCAAATTAAATCACCTAGGATTGTAATGTGTGCCACAAATATTAGCTACTTCACGCAGTGCAAGCTTCCAAGTTTGGATCTTCTTTTCATTAGCCCTATTTTTAATTCTATGTTCAGCCAAAGCTTGTCCATAGATCCCTTTTTGATGTCTCACTTCTGAAGGCTCCACTTCATAAAAAATTGGCCAAACCAACTTACCCTTTCCCTTAATACGTTGATGGATGTGGACAAGTTCGTCAAGGCAAAATGTTGAAGATGCATAATTTCTAGAAAAAACACAAATGGCCATCCTAGATTCTTCGATTGCTTTGAGAAGTGCTGGAGCAAGTTCATCGCCTTTTCTTAGTTCCTCACTATCAAAGAAGGTACGAATTCCCCTTCTATTTAAAGCATCATAAAGATTACCAGTAAAGCCATAACGAGTATCTTCCCCTCTAAAACTAATAAAGACATCATAAACCCAATCATCATCATCATGGAAGGAAGATTGTGTTGTCATGATAGCTTCACCTGGAAAATAGAAACGAAGATATTAAAGTAATATACCGAATTGGAAGAGATAAATGGAAAGTTAAAAATGGATCTCTTATTGTGAAAAATGAAGTAGCTGAAAACGAAGCAGCTGTGAATTACAACAGAGCATTAGGAACTACCAAGAAGAAAGATGGAGGCTGTAATTGATTGTGTACGTTCATTCAAATCAATGGGAAAAAACGCCTTCAGATATAGTGTAATATTCCTTTTTTTAAAAATAGTGTATATATAATTTTTTTTTGGCAGGTAAGCTGCCACCAATATGAGTCAGCCACGATGTTGACAGAGGGATTTATTTTTTTAAAAAAAAGGGCTCATTTCACCGTCATTCCCTCAAGTGTGTGAAGTGTGATCCGGCGAGAGAGCAGTAGGAGAGCGCATAAGGAGAGATAGATAAGGAAGAAAAGAGAGTATATGTGAGTTTTTAAGGTAAGTTATTTATTTTATAAAATTATTTAGGTAATTAAATTAATTTATTTTTAATAAAATTTCTTTATGAAAGTTGTTATACATATTTTTCTCTTTCTAATGAAGGTAATATAGTATTGATTAGTGAAAATTTAAGAATTTGAATATTGGCAAAGTTTTGAGTTTTGATAATAGAAGATTATATATATGAAGAGAATAATTAATAAATAACTTTAATTGGTTTAGATTTTTTAGTTTATTGCTGTGGGAATTTTAAGTTATTTTGTATTTAAAATGATTTAGGATTTATGTCATATAGTATATTTTTACCGACTAAATGAGGATTTAAGCATTTAGTTGGATTACAAGAGCTATTATGAAAGGTTTAATTGGTTGTTTTGCTAAATCTTAAACTATATGAAATTATGAATTAGGATTTAGGATTTTAAATTAGAGTTGATGTTATTTTGATTATGTGGAGGTTTGGAGATTGTTTAATAAATTGAGTTATACATATAAAAGTATTAGGTTCAAAATTGAGGAATAGATAAATTGTCATTTTTCTAGGAAAATGAAAGTGAGATAATAATTTAAATAATTATTCACTACCGTATTAGTGGTTATTTTTGTTAATTCTATTAGCATATAATTATATTTATTTTTAGAGTGGACTTGATTTCTCTCACACTTAGTTTTATGTCAAGAATTTGAGTTAACCACTTTCCAATTTATATTGTATACTTGTTGAGATGATTATAAACGTATATATACCGATATATTTAAATGATATAAATACATTATAGTATGCTACCTATGAAAATGTATATATGTGTGAGATATTTGTTTGAGGGTAAACTTTTAGTTAAGTGGGCATAAATTGTTTATATTGTTATGATTAAATTGTTTATATTGTTATTATGAATGTTTATGCTTGGTGTTGAATATTGAATATAAGTATGAATTGTTGATGTTAAAATTGTGATATTGACAAGATATCGAGGTGTGCTAGATTGAGATGATATGTGATAGTAGGAGATTGATTTTATACCACGTGGTATAGTCACCACTGAGCGCGCAGTGGGTGGCTTTGACATTTTTAGAGCCCTTGGTATCATCCTGATCCTGTGACCGGATTAGGGTCATCCCTTGGGACAGTAACACCTTTCTATATTCGAAAGAAAGGGAACCCATGGTCCAATATGAGTTCTGTAGCCTTTGGCCGGGCCACACCTCATCATTAGTGAGCTTGGTGCAATCTTGTCAAAGAGATTAAACCTGTTACATTATAGCTCATGGGTTTTGTCAGCGGCAGACTTATTGATATACGAAGGGATAATTGACCTGCTTAACTATCTTGTAATCATTCCTTGTATACTTGTTAAATTGGACATGTGGTTACTGAGTTCTTGTGACTTATCCCGTCATTGTTTATTTTTCAAGCGAGAGTTTTGACGGTGATACTAAGGGGAAGGCACCCGAGACTTGATCTAAAATATCAATCTTGTATGTCTTTTTTTGTTACATGAGCACATTCTAATGTATATTGCCAAATTTAGGGCCTCTTTAATTTTGTACGTTGCATATTTTGATCATTCCGCTGTATTCTAGAACTTATATTATGAACAAAGCGTATTGGTATGATGTTTAATGTGGAATAATTTATTTTTGGCCAGACCTAAATATATTTAGGTATAAAATAATTATTTAAATGGTAATTATGGAAAGATGTTAAGAACTTATAATAACAGGAAAAAGAGGAAATGTACTGTTTGAAAAATATGACTATGCAGAATAATATGGCTTAATAATAAACTCTCACCTAGGCTATGAACATTGGAACTACTATAGGGATTTTAGTTCTAAATATAATATTTCAATATATTTTGTTTTAACAAATTTTTAATTTTTTTTTTCAAACAATCTTATTAATCACATGTATTAAAGGGAATTTTTCATCAATGAGGTTATATAGTTTTCAATGCAAATTATTAAAGGAATATTTTCGGGAAACATAAGATACATTTATTATAAATAATTAACTAATTTTTTAATCCATCAATGGGCGGGTTGGGCATGCTTAAACCCATAACCCGCCCATTTAACTTTATATGTGTATGGGTTAGCCCATACCCATATCTCAACTCGTGTAAACGGTCTAGCACATAAATGGGCGGGCTAACCGGATTTTGGGTAACTCATCTACATTTGACCTTTCTTTTTTAAAAAAAATATATACATACGCAATAAGCATTCATCATTTCATTCAAATCCATCATTCTAAACCGTGAAATCTAAATCTTCAAAGTTTAATAATCACAATTAACACACAAAAAACCTAAATTTAGACAATTAGCATCATAATATAATTTTGATGTTCAAACTCCAACTTTTAAATTAAAAGTCAGAGTCGCATAGAAAAGACAAAACAAACGAGGGTGAAAGACTGAGAGTTGGGCCGTCAAGGAAAAATGGGTATCACACTATTACTTACTTTCGTCTCGGGTTGGGTTTCTCTCATAATCATTTTCTCATTATCCCTCATCATCTTTAAATCATATACATCCAATCAATCACAATACTACTTTAACATCTCTCTCCTCTTCTCAATCAGTGGCCCAGATAGGCTTATGAGAAAAAAAGAGAAAAAGGATGAGGAGAAGATCCTCTTCTCTTTCGTCAGTGTCCTGTCTCTTGTCCATATATTTAATTTAAAAAAAATAACTAAATGGCAGGTTTGGGCAGCCCGAAGATGTGCCCATAACCCGTCCATTTTAGTCTTAAATAAGCAAGTTTTAACCCAACCTGTTATGGGTCTTTTTAGGCGTACTCAAAATGACCCAATTACATCATATTGTGGCGGCTTACCGGGTTGCGGGTTCCTTACTCAGCCTTGAATCCATGTACATTTCTCATCTAACTCTTTCATTTAGGGAGTCACTTAATAATAAATACTATTAATTTAGTGAATATAATCCCAAATTTACCACCTACCTCATTTATTATATTAGCTTGATCTTATATGATCACTTTCTTTTCATCCGCGGCTCTCTGTACTTGCTTTTCTTGACTTTAATAATAAATACTATTAATTTAGTGAATATAATCCCACATTTACCACCTCCCTCATTTATTATATTAGCTTGATCTTATATCACTTTCTCAAAATCAAAAGAAACCATAGAACCTCACTTTTTCACTCGCGGCTCTCATTATATCACTTTAGTCTTATTTATAAGTTCATTTTGACTAAAAAAAATTAGTCTTATTTATAAGTCCAGTTTGATGTAATAAATGAGATTGTGACAATTTTACCAATATTAATTTTACCAGTACCAGTCAACACCTTGAAATATTTTTTTCAAGATCCTAAAATAATTTTTTTAGTAATTTTTAGTAACAATCCATACTCCAAAATATTCTTTCAAGATCCTAAAATAATTTTTCAATATTAGCCAATATTTTTTCAGTACCATTCAATACCCTGAAATATTTTTTCAAGATCCTAAAATAATTTTTCAGTATCATCTAATATATTTTCGCACTGACAATACCTAAAATATTTTTTCAACCCTTTTTGCTTGCTTCTCTTCTCTTCAAGTACAGGTGGAAGGCTTTGATTGGAGGAGGGAAGGCAAGGGATAAAATGGGAAAAGGAGAGAAGCCCTTTTTTTTTGGGAGGAGGAGGGGAGCTTTTTTACCAATTTTCCCCTTATTAAATAACTATTTAAAAAAATGCCCTTGTCTGCAAACTATTTAACGATTTGCCCTTGTTTAGTCGACTACACCCCTCATGTAGTCGACTAAAACGTGGGGCAAATTTTTTTTTTGAATATCCCCGCGATTTAGTCGGCTAAGCCTTGTAGTTTAGTCGACTAAATCGCCACGGGGGCAATTTTTTTATATTTCCCCGTGATTTAATCGACTAAGATACAGGGCTTAGTCGACTAAATCGCGACATAGGGGTTTTTTAAAAACCCCAATCGCGGCATTTGAGCCCTAATCGACTAAGCTCCCTCCCCAAACCTCTCCCCCTCTGTTTTTTTCACCAAATCCTTGCCGAATCCGTTGGTGGGTAGCGAAGGAAACTTCATTCTAGTGTCATTTGCGTCGATTTCGGTATGTTCTCATCTCCATTGTGTAATCTTTGTAGTTTAACTTTGTTAAGCTTTTGTTTTTGTTTGTAACATGAAACCCTTCCTTTTGCAGCTCCCAAATTCTGGTGTGAATGATGAGTTCAAATCCAAACACGCACGTTACTGTAATCTACCATAGTGGGAGGCATTTTGTAGGTTCCGATGGTGTTCAATTTGAAGGAAAAACGAAAATGATGAAAATCAAACGGGGCACTACGTACAACGAGCTCAAAGAAAGAATTTATCAAAAATTGGGGCTACATGGAAGCCAATGCATTCATCGGTTAATTGCCAGAGTGGAGACTATAGTGGGTAAGAATAGCGTATACTACATTAGTAACGATGTATGTTATGATGAAGACGTAGAGTGTGTCATAGAGGCATTTGCTAATCGAAAATCAAAATTTTATTGAGATATATGTTGAGTTTGAATCTGGTGAGTCATCATCTGTACCCATGCATACAAGATCTGCACAGTATTTTGGTCAAGAAGAAAGACCCGTCGGTTTATCTGCACCTTCACAAGTCTTAAGTCAGATAACATTGACGGAGGATGAGGAAGATGAGAATATGTCCAACGAAGATGAGGGCGAATATGAGAGCTTTATTTCACTAGGTGACACCTCAGAAACTGATGTGGAGGGTGATTTTGATGCTCACACGAACCTAGCAAACCTGAGGACCGAAACAATGTCACCACTGCGAGTTGACCCAATTAGGAGTGGTAAGTTAGTAAACTTGTATTTGTATTTATGATTTGTAATTTGTGGTTCTGAAAAAAAAATGTTTTGGCAGATGTAGGGCCTGAGAGTGAGCCATTTTGGAAGGAAAGCCCGCACTATTCCTTCATTAATTGGCCGAACTGTGATGATGACATGGAGATGTTGTATGGTGATGATGACGGGCAAGGTGGTTGGCATTTAGGTTATCCATTATATTTGAATCAGCAGTTTCGTTCTAAGTCTGAAATGCAACATGCCGTGAAATTATATTGCATGAAGTCTCATCGTACAGCCAAAGTTGAAAAAAGCGATGAGCATAGGTTTGTGATGAGGTGTCGAAACCATGCTGACGGTTGTCCCTGGCATATAAGGGCAATTGTCCCTAAGAATGGAAATAGTTGGGTGGTGCGTAAGTGGGGTAAAGATCACACTTGCCTGAACCAGAGTCTCGCCCGGGATCATAGACAGCTTGATTCAGATGTTATATGTGCATCCATTATCATTAGGTTAAACGTTTTGACATTAGTTACATTCGGTTTGTTTATTGGCAGTACATTTACAATTTTCTTTGTTTTCACTAGGTATGCTAAGAGAAGATCCAGCTTTAAAACCAGTGTTGATGCAAGAGAGGATACAGCGTCTGTATGGATATAATGCATCGTACATGAAGGCTTGGAAGGCCAAAATGAAGGCCATTGTGAAGTTATTTGGTGATTGGGAGGAATCATATGCATTCTTGCCCAATTGGTTAACATACATGACGCAGTGCAATATGGGTTCTGTTTTCAGACTTGATACAGATGAATCTTTTGACATGCATCGTTTTTATAGCAACAAACGCGTCTTTCGTAGGGTTTTTTTGGACATTTAACCAAACCATTGAAGCCTTCAAATACTGTAAGTCCATACTGCAAATTGATGGCACCCACTTGTACGGAAAATACAAAGGTACTCTTTTGATTGCGACTTCACAGGATGGGAATGGGAAGGTCCTGCCAATTGCATTTGATGTTGTTCCTCCAGGTGAGAAGTACGATGATTGGTGGTGGTTTCTTTGTCTCCTACGTGATAATGTGACGCAGAGGCGGGGTATTTGTTTGATATCTGATCGTCACGCCAACATCATAAAGGCGGTTAAAGATCATCATAATTGGCAGCCTCCATATGCCTATCATGTGTATTGCCTACGTCATGTCAGGAGCAACTTTAATACTAAGTTTAGGGATATACAATTGAAGAAAACAGTTATGAAACTAGGTATGAAATATCACATTTTATTTACTTGTACATATTTGTAATCATTTATTTGTTTCCATTGTTATGAGTTTACCGTCTCTGTTCTATGCAGGGTATCTGAGTTCAAAGATCCAGTTTGACATGCGGTTTCAAGAGTTTATTGATACTAACCCACAGGTTGCCTCCTGGTTTGATTGACTTCCAAAGGAGAAATGGTGCAGGTCCTATGATGAAGACGGATGGAGGTTTGGTCACATGACCACTAACCTAGCCGAGTGTGTCAACAAGGTCCTAAGGGGTGCCCTTAATCTGCCAATAACGTCATTGGTGAAGATGACTTGTAGTAGACTTGTCGAATATTTCGTCACGAGGCATGTTGAGATTAACAAACATGTTGCTGCAGGTGGGATAGTCTCAAAAAAGGTTGAAGAAGCGATACACAAAATGGATCAGTTGACAGTCACGTACCGCGTGCGACTCTATGACAGAGAGTTACAATTATTTGAGGTTGAGGATGCATACAACCAATCTATACATGACACCGGTGACATAATGAGGGTTGACTTGATGAATCGCAAATGTCAATGTGGGAGGTTCACAACAAGAAGGTATCCCTACAGCCACATATTAGCAGTATGCAAGATGGAAAATTTGAACCATTATGATTATGTTGACCCGATATTCACTATGTCATACATTAGTCAGGTATATGCTGCACACTGGTATCCTATAGGCAATGAATTGTTGATTCAACAAGGAGATGGCCTGACTGTTATCTCAAACGCAACTTTGTCACGCACACAGGGAAGACCAAAGTCTACAAGGATACAAAATGAGATGGATTGGGTGGAGTCTCAACCCTTGAGCAGTCAGCAAAGATGTAGGAGTTGTAACCAAGTCGGTCATAATATGCGAACATGTCCAACGAGGATTAGACAAGCTTGAATTATATGTAACGTGTTTTGTATTGAGTTCATGATGATTTGTTTTGGTAATGACTTCAAACTTTGAACTTTGTTTTGTTCTAACATTAAAGCGGTACAAACATATGCAACACCAACGAATGGGTGTTAAAATATCTTCCCCGAGTCACATTGATATGTAAAAGGGGTATACAAATGGTTTTGTGCAGGCTGGAAATCGAATTGGACATGTGAGGGGTGCCTCTGGACTAGTTTAGTCGACTAAACCATTATGGTTTAGTCGACTAAACCAAACCGAGGCACCCCTCACATCAAAAAATAACATCAACCTAAAAGCAAACATTGATGGCTTTACCAAAATGGATAAATTCATACCACATAAACCAAAAGCAGCAACATTCAATAAAACAATGTCATTACAACTGGACAAAGTCTAACCACACAAACAAAAAAGCAACATCAAGCCAAGAGCAACATCAAGTGAAATGAAATTTCAAGTCTAAAAACAACAATGGCAATACAAATAATTCTAAACTTCCTCCTCAGAAGTGTCAGCATCCTCCTCAGAAGATGGAGCTCCCTGGTCATCGTCACCGGCTACCTCCTGCTCTCGTCCAAGCTGCAACTGACCAAGCCTATCCTCTAACCCTTCATCCGACCCTGCATCCACCTCTACCTTTCATTCTCCTTATCGACATGCCTCTCCCACCTCTTTGTCAGTTTCACTTCCATCCTGGACAGCTGCTTCATGACATCAAGACTGGAGAATCCACTCTCCGGCTCAACTATGTCCTCCATATGAACATCAATGTCATCATCACCATCATGGACCTCAGGAGGAACAATGGGTGGAACCGGGCCAGCATCAGGTACCTCCTCCTCAATATTAGTGTATTGCCAGACACCATTTGGGCCCTTGGAGATCTTGCACTGCTCCAATAGACGTTGTCCAAAGATAGCATTCCACGTTTTCTGACTCACCATTTGCTCAGTGTCCATAGGAACACCAAAATACTCCAATATCCCCTGAACCAGATAGGCGTATGGGAGTGCAGCGTTATCCTTCTGTTTGGCCTTGGACATCATCCAGCAAATATAGTGCCTCCAATTGACATTAATGCCATGACGAACAGCCCACATAACAGGAATGTCACCCTCCAACACCCTCGAATGATTGTAAGCCTGAGGGAACAATATGTGGGTCATGAAGTAGTAGAGGATACGGGCATTAACAGTCAGCTGGCCCACAGAAATTATAGCTCTATGAGCTCCTGGCCTCCTGCACAGCCTCCTCCCGATGAAATCCCACTAAGGGTACAGTGTCATCCCCATCATATGGAACTGTCACCACTGCATCAAAATCATATCCCAGTAACAAGGTCCAGATGGGAGCCGTCACCAATATGTCAACCCCGCAGACGCGAGACTATAGATCACCATTTATGTAGCTCATGTTATGGTAGAAAGCTCTCACCATAACCTCTGAATAGCGACAAGTCTTCTCCGCCAAGCCTCTCAAGTGGGAAAGATCCAAGGTCGGCACTATCTCAAATCCCTCATTCGCAAAGAATGCGATATCTAATGACTTGGGCTTGATGACGGGTCTGGTGGCAAAATTCATCATGAATCGTTCATGCTCTTCTACATTATTTTCAAACAAATAACCGAAAGGGAGATCCACAACGGGTTTAGGCTGCTATGGCATAGAGGAAGATGCCCCGCGGTTCGCACGTTGCTTAATCCGCCTCCCGCGCTCATTGCCGGTGTTAGAAGGAGCTTGTCTACGACGCATGATGACAACAACAACCTACAAAGGGACATTATAAACCATCAACAAACAAGAAGCATTCATCATTTTCACTTTCCCATATACATTTATCATTTTCACAAACAAACACAATCAACATAAACAACAAACATTCAAGGATTTGGTGAAAACCGAAGTGAAATACTCAAATCAATAACTAAAAATCAACAACAAACACAATCAAATATACATTTACATTCATTTTCAACCAATATAAATCTTTCCATAACTAACAATTCTCAAATCAACAACAAACACAATCAAATATACATTTACATTCATTTTCAACCGATATAAACCTTTCCATAACTAACAATACTCAAATCAACAACAAACAAATGAAAATGAAATACTCAAATCAACAACAAACATTCATTTTCATCCATAACTACAAATGAAATACTCAAATCAATCAAATATACATAAAACACAATCAACAACAACAAAAATAGATGAAAACCGAAGTGAAATTCGTTCAAAAAAAATCTCAACCGATGTAAATCTTTCCACTTTTACATGTACATTCGTCATTTTCATCCATAAATACAAATGAAATACTCAAATCAATCAAATATACACAACAAAATCACCCAATGAAAGCACAAAACGCTAAAACACAAATGGGGGTTCGCATAAACGCAAGAACAACGGCGGAAATTCGAAATGGAGATGAAAACATACCGAAATCGACGCAAATGACACTAGAATGAAGTTTCCTTCGCTACCTACCAACGGATTCGGCAAGGATTTGGTGAAAAAAACAGAGGGGGAGAGGTTTGGGGAGGGAACTTAGTCGATTAGGGTTCAAATGCCGCGATTGAGGTTTTTAAAAAACATCTATGTTGCAATTTAGTCGACTAAGCCCTGTAGCTTAGTCAACTAAATCACGGGGAAATATAAAAAAAAAAAAAAATTGCCCCCGTGGTGATTTAGTCGACTAAACTACAAGGCTTAGTCGACTAAATCGCAGGGATATTCAAAAAAAAAATTGCCCCGCATTTTAGTCGACTACATGAGGGGTGTAGTCGACTAAACAAACAAACAAATCGTTAAATAGTTTGCAGACAGGGGCATTTTGTTAAATAGTTATTTAATAAGGGGCAAATTGGTTAAAAAAAAAAGCCGGAGGAGGAGGGGGCGTGGCGGCGGCCTAAAATGCACAAATAAACTAAAAATAAAACATGGGAGTTGTGAGTATTGTTTGGGAAAGTGATAGTGATAATGTGATATATTGATTCTCACATAAAAGGCACATCATGCCTCCTCTACTCTCCTCCCACCCCATCATGTCTCCACCCCTTTGTATTACTTCTTTCGTCCTAATTATAAGGCACTTGACTTTTTTAAAGAGATTAAGGAAGTTAATTAAATTAGCTTAGAGTATTTTAATTTTAATTTTTTTCTTCAAACTAAATAGTTTGACCAATAAACTAATATATAATCTAAGAAAGACAACATATAAAATGATTAAGTAACTTATTTAGCTTTCTTAATTTCTCCCAAAAGAGTCAACTAGGTCTTATATTAGGACCGGAGGTAGTATTCTTTTTTGGATTAAAGAGTAAGAATATACATGTGGTTTTTTCAAAAGTGCATCCAACATTATTATTATTATTATTTGTGAAAGTGACTTATTGGTTACAAAAATACCCATTGACCATTAGTTTGACTTTTTTGTATGTTTAAGGTCAATACGACGATGACTCGCTTAAATTTTACCCCAATTGATAGTAAAGAACTAGAGAAAATTACAAAAAAAATGGCATAGATACTTTAGAAATTACAGTTTAGCCCTTCTCTCTCCAATTTCCCTTCTCTCTCATAATCTCAATCTTACCCATCAGGCCGCTCATCTCCGCCTCCTCGCCGTAGTTGTTGCCTTTCTTTAATTTTCAAAACTATCTAGACTCTTTTCTATAATTTCTCCAATTCTCCATTACCAGTTAGGATGAAATTTAGCTAAGCCATCGCTCATCGCGTCTTAAAAATATAAAAAATTCAAACTAACTAATGGGTATTTTCCTCCACTTTTATAACCACATAATCTCTTTTATACCAAAAAACAACTTGGCATTGGATGCATTTAAAAACCACATGTATATTTTTGCACCTTAACCCTCTTTTTTTTTTTTTTTTTTATGGTTCCTTTATCTTATTCTAACTAAGGAGTTCAGTTGGTGTAAGAGATATATATATATTTTTTTTCAAAAATATATATTGTTAAACTTTAGGTTGCTAAAAACTTGACAAGAAAATGTCGGTAAAAAAATTAATTCTAATTATAGCAATATAATATTATTTAATTAAAAAAATTAAGATTCTTGTTATTTGCAATTTATATAAATTTGTATCTATTAAAAAAATCTCTAATTAAGTGTTTCTGAGTATTTAAATTTTTTTCTCAATATATTAATTATCAAATTATATATATATAATAGAAACTCATACCCTTTTCAATAATTTTTCATCTAAACTTACTTTTCAATAATCATCCAAAGTATTCCAAACAAATTTCAGTTTAAGGGAAAAAAATCACTCTTACTACCGTCAATTCAAATATAAATCACATTTACAATCTAACTTTTATCCAATTCAGTTCCACCACCGTTAATCAAAACTAGGAAAAGATCGCAGCGACGGCCAATGGATATGGATAGCAACAAGGAGAAAGAAGAACCAACACCCAAGAGATGAGGAGATGCAACTCGGTGCCTAACCGTGAAGAAGCTTCTTCCACACAAAAACTCAAGAGTTTCCCGAACCGATCAGCAAGGCACTTCCACATCCACATATCGCGGCGAGATGATGCTTGTTTAAAGTATGATTACTAATCATAATTAATAGTAATATTTTTTATTCCACAAATATCTAGCACTTTCATTTAAATTTGGGCCAGTTAAATTGAGTACTAAGCTGATTATGCTCCCCCAATTCCAAAACTTCAGCCACGCCCTCCATCTCTTCAAATGGGCTTGGGCTTCATTTTTTTAAAAAAAAAAATGTTTCCTTTCTTATGCTAGGAATTTTGGGGGTTTTTTTTTTGACATAATCGGAATAAATTTTGATAATTAATTCTTTGGGTGGTTTAAAAACCAATTGAATTGGTATGACTCTTCCAAAAATTATTTCCTTTAATATACTAATTTTTCATGCATTTATTATTGGGAAGACATCATTTAAATACCATCTAAAATTTCATGATCACAAAAGTCTATTAACATTTGAAAATGACATAACTGTGATAAGGATCAAATTTGAATTTTAAAAATGGTGATGAATTTACCATTAAGCCCTCAGTTTTTAAATAAATAAAAAAGGGAAACCATTACGATTTTTGTCAAAACCATTACTTAATTGGTTACAACCCAAAACTCATGGCCAATCATTTTACACATATTGTCCGTACTTACCAATTTTGTCAAAACCATTAAAAATTTTGTGAAAATCATTATTATTTTAGTATATCTCATTTGTCAATTCTTTTACACATATTGTCCATACTTACTGATTTTTTTAAAGCCATTACCGATTTTGTCAAAACCATTAATAATTTAGTCAATCTCATTACTCAATTGGTCACAACCCAAAACTTTTTGTCAATCATTTTACACATATTATTTGTACTTATGGATTTTGTCAAGACCATTACATATTTTTTTCAAAATCATTACTCTTTCAGTAAACTGGAAAAGATCGTTAGAAAATTCATAAGCTTGTCAGAAAACTCATGAACTCACTAAAAATTGGTTTCTTGGCATTGTGATGGTGAAAGTGAAGAGAAAGAACGAAGTTGAATGGAGAAGAATATAATAGTGAAGAGAAGAATAAGCTCTACCTGGTTCCCTACCTTGAATCCTCAAAACTTTGTTTAAGCTTGTCGGAAAACTCATGAGCTTCCCGAAAATTGCAAAACTTACCGATTTTGTCAAAAACATTGCAAATTTTTGTCAAACCTTTGTTTAAGGATTAAATTCTATTCTTTGAGGAGCTTCGACGGAGAGAGTAAGGCTCAGATCGGGAAGAGGAAGAGAGTGAAAGGTGAGAGAAAGAAAGCCACCACGAGAAGAGGAAGAGATGAAGAGAGGGAGGAAAGAGAAAGTGGAAGGTGATTTATATTATGTGAGGGGCATTTTAGTAAAAACACTTAAATTTCAAAATCTTATATTCCTCCTAATCACCTTTGTGTCATTTCCAAATGTTAACGGACCTTTTGAGTTTTGGAACATTTAGATGGGATTTTCCCTTTATTATTGGGTGCAATATGACTCCCAAAAAAATTTACATTAACTTGGAAAACTATTTTTTTTCTAGGCCCAATAATAAGTATATGAGCTTTAAAAATTCCATTTCTTGAGGAGTAACTTTGCCATTAATTCATACCAATCCTCAAATAATTATTCTCCAAAAATATTTTAATTATTTAAGGCCTTCACATAATTTTAAATTATGAATTTTCTTTAAAAAATATTATATACATAAGGGAATAATGGAAATTTCACAATGGTAAAGCAAAATAAGATACCCTTTTAACACAAGTAGGATTGGAACTTGGTGTCCCAAAGAATGGGGCAACCTCACTGCCACTAAGCCACCAACTTTTATTTATTAGAAGTCTACAATAAATTGTTAAAATATTACTTAAGAATGAAATAATAATCATATATTATCTTCAAGGTCCTTAGTCCTTACATGTTCCCTCTCTTACGTAAGAGCTAGTTAAAAGTTTTTCTTTGTTTTAAATACAATACCTCAATATGTTTTGTCTTCTAAATTTATTAATTTTTAAAACAACCATACTGCATATGTTAGAGATTTTGTTAACGTAGGTAATGATTAAATTGAGTATTTTAGGGAAATCAACATGTTTATTATAAATAACTAATTTTCATAACATAGGTAAAGTAATTAGCTAGTTTCTATATTTAGGAGGAGACTAATAGCTTGGTTTTGATTTAGTCCAACCACCTTGAAGGAGTAGATTAAGGCAAATGTGAGATTGGGCTCGTCTTACAAAAGATTTTAAGGCTCTTTAAAAAATAAGGGTTAAATTCAAAGTTTATACAACTCCACTAATATTTTTTTAGAAAATATAAGTACTAATATGTTGTATAAACTTGAATATAACTTTTATTTATAGTCGAGTAAAAAAGCATAGGCTTAATATCATTATTATATCATTACATTTTGATGGAATTTGATGTTGATCCCTATAGTTTCAAATTATCAGATTTGGTCCGTATAATTTTATAAGGATTTAATCTAAGTCTACGTATAAACTCATTAAAAAGTATAAAGACCAGCTATTAAACTCAAACCAAATCTTTATGAAACAGGTCAAAACCAAGAATTTGAAATTGTAAGGATCAAACCATTATTTGATCAAATTGCATGGATCAACAATTGTGTTAGCCCAAAAATATAAAGTGGGAATTAGTTTCTCTATAAGCTGACAGGTAGCCTAGAATGAGATTCAATTGTGACAATAATGGAAACGAAAGCCTTCAATCCTTCACCCAACATTATACAAGTAAATGGCCCTGAGGCCAGAGTCAATTGTTTTCTTAATACTTGTTGTGATATAACTTTTAACACTACATATAAGAATATAGAAGATTAATTTCCCAATTTGATTATTTCATTAAAATTGTAAATTAAAATTATGGGAATGAATTTTATCCAAATTTAATATTTTGGATAAAGCATCTCAAGTTTGTAGTTTACATAACATTTTAGCCCTGGTACAATATATTAAAGACAAATCTATTGTCTTTATTTTCCTTTTAATATTAATATTAATTTGAATGCTTTCATATCTCAACAAACTTGAATTTGGAATCTTATGCTTAATCACATAGAAAACTCTCATCAAAGGAAAATAGTGAAATGGGAATTGATTCTTCTTTGCATGGAGGAGAGTTTTGCCAGTAACAAAAACAGAGTCAAGAATTGGAAGCACCTAAAGCAG
The DNA here is from genome assembly GCA_019022615.1 of Acacia melanoxylon. NCBI lineage: Eukaryota > Viridiplantae > Streptophyta > Magnoliopsida > Fabales > Fabaceae > Acacia > Acacia melanoxylon. The sequence goes on along the minus strand of JAFJYJ010000020.1, from coordinate 6,793,183 downwards.
TTCAACATGCAACTGAATCAACAGAATAAGCATTTCCAGACACGTACATACATACACATTCCCCCCCCCCCCCCAAAAAAAAAAAAAAAAAAAACCCCCTACCCAGTATTCACATACTAACTAGATTATGATTTTCATTGTCCAATGCTATTTGATTCTACTTACTCAATCAAGGTCATCAGGAGTTACAACAGCCCTTTTGTTAAGTTCCCCAAGAACACAGCAGTTTTTTCCTGCAATGTCCATTGCCACCACATCTTGAGCACACACACAATCTGAACCCACAGACACCTGCACCAAAATAAACAAAGCAGACAGCATCCCCAGATTCAGTTTTGGAAGTTACTTATCGAGGAAGTTAATAACAGTAGTAGGATTTAGATCCCTTTTAGTGCCTACTTTTGCATAGTTCTCAAGTGTGGCGCGTGTGTGTGTGTGTGTGTTATAAATGAAAAAACATAAACATGTTACTTATACAACTGCCATACAGCACTGCACAAAATAAGGCACTGTGGGTGATCCAAATCTAAGTGTATGTTTGGATGGGGATCGAATGGGAAAGGAAGGAATTTATTGAAAGATTAAATTCTCAAGACCCAAGTGGTAAGCAAAATGGTTTTAACTTGGATGTTGACAGAGTTAAAAGTATACGTATGATATGGTAACATATAAGCCATACACAACTACATTTGTTTACATTTTTCATTTTTCAAATGCATGAATGTAAAGAATCTAATTTGAAAAAGATTATCAAGCAAGATAATGTTACTAAAACATCATACACAATACCAACTGCAACTAATTAGTTTGTTTTATCAGCATTGAAGCAGAAGAGAATGATCTTGAGGTTGCAGCATTGAGACTAGGCTCCCTAACTAAAGGTTGTAACATGAAGCACTTTAAACTTTCATTATAAGAATCTTCAATGTAGCATATATCTATTAAAATAGCTTTGATGCATGAAGCTGAGAGATTGTAAATGAAGAACCAATCAGGTTTATAATAACACAATAAGTCAATTCTTGTAGTGTATGTCTAAATAATCCATGTAACAGACAAAACTTCAATTTTCATAACTCAGCAATAGATTTGATTAATACTTGTTCCATGACAAGAATTGTTGAGAAGTTTAATGCTGATTTTAGCACCATATTCAACTCGGATAAATTTATACCTTATTTTTTACTTGATCAAGTCAAAAACATAACTCAGTTCTTAGCTTCTTTGTTACTAGCCATGGTCATGCCACATCTAAATTTCAAAGCCAAGTTATGAAACTCACATCAAACAAGTTCTCTCCCAGCTTCAGTTTAACTGCTCCACTCTTGTAAACTAGCATTTTGCCCATATAGCCCCCTGACAAATCTTCCAGATTGCGGCCCTTTATGGAAGCTTCTGACGATGTACCTACTTTCTCCTTCCCTTTCATGCTAGCCGACTGCTTAACCAATGGCAGAGCAGGGAATTGAAACAAAAGCATCCTTTTTTCCACCTCATCCTGTTGAAATTTTGTGTCAAATGCACTGCCCAAAAAAACAAGTTTTGAATTTATGTTGACATGTTTTATTGTGATAACTAACCAAGAGACCAAGTTCTGCAGCATTATTAACAGCGTCCTCGTCATACTCTGTATTAGTAGCAGCTTCCCCAAATTCTTCCTCATCAAGAATTTCTAACAGGTAAATGGAATTCAATGTTACAAAGCTCAATAAATTCATCAGAAATGCCACTGAAGATCAATAGTTCATCAGTTAAGGAAAAACTTTAAAATGGGTTTTGCTGATATAATTATTTTATGTTCTTGGGAACTCATTAGCCAATCATGTGTTCCATAAAGTCTCATTCATGAAATCGAATTCTGTTGATGGATCCTTTGTTGAATTTGATTAAAGCATACCTGGGTCCCCAGAATAAGGCTTCCTCAGAGGCAGTGTAGTAGGATAATAAGATTGATAATCCTGTAGTTTAATTGAAATTAAAAAAAAATTGCTTAGCCCTGGCCTTTTGAGGAAGACGCAGATAGGATAAGAAAAGATGAGTAATGAGAAGTACTCACCCATGGTTCCTTGTATTCTTTTTTAGTTTTCCTAGCCGAGGCACCGATGACAGCATTAGTAGCATCTACCATACAAACATCACTTTGATTTTCCAAAGCAGCTGAAGGCAATGTTAAAGCATCTTCCCCACTACCAGAAACTTTGGATGATGAACTGCTGTTTTCACGTCTATGCATGCCCTTACTATTACCATATGTCCGTAGGGATGGCGGTGAACTAGCACCAGGACCAAATGCAACTTGCACATTTGCTAACAGAAAACATAATGAGCTAGTCAAAAAATCAACAATGACGAAGGTAAAGTCAATTTATATTTATAAACTGTAAACTGGTCACATATTCAGAAAGTAACTCAAGGATTCTTCTTAGTCTTCAAGATTTGTCCTTCTCACCCAATACCAAGACTATTCAATTCCTCAATATAAATGGAAGGGAAGATTTAAAAGGGAAAAAGAGTTATTGAGGCATTCTTACTGTTGTCAGACCATAAAAAGACTGTTGAGTTATCTTCACCTCTATTTAATTTTCAGGAACTTCTAAAACATTTATCACTCATAATGCCGTGCAACTGACATAAGATAACATGTACGATGCAGAGATATATCAGAATTTACTTTTTTTTTTTTTTAGAAATAGAATTTACTTTCAGAAACATACAAAAGGCACAAAAATGTTTCAAACGCTTCATTAAATTCCTTAAATTTCACCATTGAAACTGTTCCAAACGCTTCATTAACCATTTTACTCCAAAAGGCACAAAAATATAATTGTCACCAAATATCACTGGAGAAGGTGGTATAGAACCACTGGTTTAAAGGGAACCTGCACACTCAAATATGTCGCCCAATTATGATACAGCTAGAAAGAGACAAGAACAAGATTATATAGTAATCAGTTAGTACTTCTTCAAATCCTACCAGAAATTGAATCATAGACTCCATTTTTTTAACTGATTGTGTCAGCTATATGAATATGATAAATTTACACTGTCTATTGAGAAGTCAATATTGCTAAAATAAAACATACACAACACAAATCTCCAGACACATTCTACTCCAAAATTTTAATGTATGAGAACCGGGTAAATTTCTACATTCCAAATGAAAGAATATATTGCCCAGTGCCCATTATTTTTTTCTGTTGTAGTCACCAGCACATAACTAACTTATTTACAGTCTCTATTGTTTTTCGGCTATTTCTATTTTAAAAAAAAAAAATTGTTCCAATTCTGTGTTTTTCAATTGCACTACAAATTAAGAAACTTGATGTTGAGATTGACTTCTGAAGAAACCATGACAGACATTGATAACAGACGAAAAGATGCAGAGATTTCTATACATGCCAATTTTCTGTATGAAATTTGAGATAATCAAAAAAAATAAAGTAAAACTTCATATTCAACAGAAAATACCATTTGGGATGCAAAATTATGCTCAACCTAGGATCACTAATGTAGGAATATGTTTTGCAAATATCATGTGGCAAACAAAGATAGAGTACAGATATGATCGTTACATTTTGTTTCAACTTGACGATTGCGTCTTGCGAAGTTCTCCTGCAATTGCAGATTAAAAATATATTAATATTATATCAGCAATAAGAAAAAGCATAGAACCCATAAGAATGTTTGTTAAACAGAGGAGTTACAGCTGTTCAATATAAGCTCACACTCCTAGTCTCCAACGAAAGAAAGGGGGGACAGGTTGTAAAATAAGCTGATTTATTTCTAATCAACCAAACACGCCCTAATATTTGTTATTAAGTGAAATTACCTAATCACCTTTATTTAGTGAAATTTCTTATTGAGTTATCAATAATAACAACATTTAACAACTAATTTTAACTTTCTAAATAACCGGAGCATTTAAGACAATGAAACTATTTTCACTAAAGGTGATTGTTTGGGTAATTTCACAGAAAAACTTAATTACAGAATAACCCTTAAAGAATTATTTGGACCCAAAAAGTCATTTATAAATCAAATAAATGAGATTTCAAAATTTCATATTAATTGTCTGAAAATAGAGAGAGAAGAAATGGTTAAAATTCTCCCAAAAAATAAAATTGAAAATTGACAGAAAGATTCATAATTTGATGTATAAATATAAATTAAGTCATATGGAATCATATTTTCAAAATTTCATACTTCTATGCCTTTCTCCCAAAAAATTTAAATTCCAAATTGACAGAAAGATTCATAAGATGTATCAGGGGGGTGAATAGCGTAATGCCACAGCCACAAATGTTTTCTATGCCACGCTCCCACCTTTTTAATTTTAAAATGTCCGAATGGCCCAATACGAGTGATTCATTATTTCCCTCGATTTTTTTTTTTTTTGGGCCAAATATGCATAATAATTTAATGGGATAAGATATTATTCTACCATTTTTTTGTTATTACCAACGGATCCATCTACCTTTATCATTTCTCTCTAATAATCTAATAAAAAATAAGCCAAAAAAATAAAATGCTTATCGAATTTACCAGCTAGATACGCAAATTCTGATAGTTTGTTTTCTAATTTTCTTAGAGACCAAAACACAAAGTTAAAAACAGTCTTGTCGACTTCAATAAACAGGAGATCAACAAAATAAGCACAAGAACGAAGAGTGTGTAAGATGGATATGATTCAACTCCTGAGTCCTGATCTTCAAACTCACAATTGAAAGAACCAAAACAGAATCAAAGAACAACGAAGAAGAAGAAGAAGATTTACGCTCATGTGTCGTAACAGAGCTCGAGCCTGAGCTGATTCTCCATCGTCTTCTTCTCCAGCTTCACTGCATCAACAATAACAATAATCAGGGGAAAAAAATTCGTATAAATTTCGAAGAGAAACGGTGGAAATTCACAGAGAATTCCGATGGAATTTACGATTTCGGCGTCTTTGGTTTAGGCTTCCTGGTAGGTGGAGCTCTCGGAGCGAACTTTACCTGCGGAGGAAATCGGAATCACTAAGAGTCGAAATAGGATCTTGTTTGATGAAACGAGAGAGAATTCTCGGAATTCGAAAAGGAAATTATACCTTTCTGCGAGAAGGAGATGATTGATCTCCTTCCATGGTAGTAGAAATGAGGAAGATGAACTGAGGCAAAAAGGCAAAATGAAAAGGTTAGGGCAAGGTTCGAACTGACGACCCAGCGATCGTAATCGAAGCACACAACCGCTGAGGACAAGTGATATTTGTGGCATCTGTTCTTGTATTTTATATAGTATTTGTAACATAGGGAAAATTTATATTACAAAAAACCGAAAGCGCTTTATAGAATATTTTGTTATAAAACTGAAGAAAATGTATAGAAAAGTAGAGAGAAATCAGAGAGAAATTCTAGAGAGATGGAGGAATTCTCATTTCAAGTAACTTCTGAATGTTTACACAAGGCACTCATTTATAGGCCTTCAAGGGTTCTTATCAATGGACATCCACATAATACATATATTTATAACACTCTCCCTTGGATGTCCATTATGAATATGCCTCATTAAAAACTTTAACTAGGAAAACCCAGTGGGATAAAACCTAACTAAAGAAAAGAGTACATCATCCATCGATACACTTTCTTATGTTGCCTCATTAAAAACCTTTCTAGGAAAACCCAGTGGGACAAAAACCTAGATAAGGGAAAAAGAGTACAACGTGTATACGCTCCCCCTCTTAATTACATCAGATTTTCTAATGCTACCTCATTAAAAACCTTTCTAGGAAAACCCGATTGACAAAACCTAGATAAGGAAAAGAGTCGAATGTACATCAATTGCTCTACTAAAATACATTAGATTTACTCCCCCGATGACTACATTACTTCTAATGTCTTTGTGTTGGTGAAGAATTATCTCATGCTAAGCATGATACATAAGTGTCATTCTTCAACTTCTTTGCTTGAGGTTGAAATTGTTCTTTATCCACCTCGCAAATACTTTAAAATATATAATGGATAGTACTTATCCATATAAAATCAATCTAGGACCTCCTTTTGTATAAACAAAAGATCTCATTCTCGTAGGTATTAAATCGTAATCCAATACAGAATTTCGTTCTTCTCAAGTCATGAATTATTTCTAATTCTTTCTTTAAACAATTAATTGTTTTATTGAAGCTTTTCACGTTTCAATAATATTGATATCATCAACATGACTTGCAATTTAAAACATTCACATCTAGATCTTTTCATAAAGATGCATGGGCATAATGATTTACTTTCTTTATACCCTTCTTTCAACATATATTTCTTGAGAAGATTATACCACTTTGTCCCTAATTGATTTAAGTCATACAAAAACTTCTTCCCCTCTATGGTTTTCAATAACTTGAATTAAATGCTTTTGATTAGCATCCTAAGTCCTTCGGGACTTGTGCTTCTAGCACAATAAATCATTTGATGCTTACGCACCTTTAGTCATTCGGGGACATGTGCTTCGGCACCTTAAGTCTTTTCGGGGACATGTGCTTCTCGCACATTAAGTCTTTCTAGGACATGTGTTTCTGGCACCTTAAGTCCTACCTTACCACATTAAGTCCTTTTGAGGACATGTGCTACTAGCACTTTTTGATCCTTTGAAGATTCTTCTGTAATCTTCATAATTTAGTAAGTCTTATGCATAGGCTATATAACAATATCTAATAGACGCATAATTTCTCTTTCTTTCATAAATTGCGGGATTAACAATATATATACAAAATTATTGTATCCACCACAAAATCATATATCACATCATAATCATATTTAGACTTTGTGAAAATCTTTATTTTCATATAAACATTCATATATCTCAATTTGGACTTCGGTCCATAACTGTCATAATATGATTATATTTGCGTCATATTCAATTTCACTTATCCTCTTGGCCAATCATCTTTATGTCAACTTCTTGTGACATATCTTTATATAATATCTTCATTTGATCACGTGATATCATCTTTCAAAATTGTTGTCGACAACTTTATCTTTTCGGTTCCATTTTTCCAATTCGACATAACTTATCAATATAATTCAGGTACCTAAACCTCTCTTGAGGTTTTTACAATTAGTTATGTCTCGATACTCTTCTGGAGTATCTACCTCCTTAATATGATCATCATAATTATTGCTCCAATTTATCCATAACATATATAATTGGAACCGAATAATTTCTCATGCTTGAGCATGCCACATTCATATTCATACAGATTGGAGCATTTTCAGCTGGAGTATGAGATTTAATAAATCTCATTTGAGTCAGTAATATTATCTGGCAAATAATTCATGAATGCATAATCTGATGAACTTCTGGTTCATACAACATTATTCGAGGATATATACTTTACTATAATGCATTCCATATATTATCTTTTCCAAACTATCCAATTTCTCCCCTCATGGTAAAAACAATGTCAAACGACAATTGACTAATCATGCAGTATAAGTCTCCTAAATCCATTTGTTTCCTTTAAAAACATCTTTTTGTTTCATATAGAGACAAACAAGAAATAGAAGGTACTTATACAACATTTATCTCAAATATCTTTCTATATCCATCTATGTGCATTGTGGTGGGTTAATAATCATTGCACATTCAACCATTTTAAGATGGAAATTTGTCTGGCTTCTGACCAAAAGCCATTTTTACCAGGAGAATTCTGTTGGCTTATATAAGCACTGCTATATAACATCAAATATACTAACATAAAATTTTGTTCTCATAAGCTTTCATCCAAAACTTATTTATGGAGGCTTTAATTATGATTCTTAAATCATATCATCTCGGAAAATTAACGCGCTTAATTTATTCAAATATCAAACATTATTTCAAACTTCATATTGCAATCTCTTTTGCAAACTTCATGTTGCAATTATTTACGCAAACATCATGTTGCAAGCAAATAATCTCACATGTAACCATCTTATAGATGCATCTATGGTTTACATGTTATTTCAATGGGCCCATATAAATCTGTTTGATATATTTTCGAGATCCATTATTACCAATTATGACCTATGACATTTTCATAGTCATTTATATTTGAGAACAAGCGGTATTCATGAAGAATTTTCGATTCTTCAATGGATGTTAATACAATATCTTATTTGTAATATATATATATGACTTGGATGATCAAACAAGTCATGCCAACAATAAATATGTTTTGATCAGTAAACTTCGTTTACGTAACATATATCTCATCTTAGTAAACTTAAGTTTCTTTGTAACATTATGATCCACAATCATAATTTATCATTCATTTTTAGGAGATCATATTTGTCATTATGTGGGAAGTATGAGTATGACTTTCTACAAATTAGCTCACACTTGCATACTAACAATCTCCCCCTCAAGTGTGAGACAGAACTTTCACCTTAAAATTCAAGGACTTTGTTCTTCATAAAAGAGGCTTAATGTAGGAAGTATATAACTCTTCAAAATTTCACTCACACTTGTATTCTAGAAATCTCCCCCTCAAGTGTGAGTCCTTTAAAAATACTTCACAAACATTCATGGATTTCAATCCAAATGTAGGTTTTCACTTTCAATTTTCCTTGGTCATGAATTGTAATATTTGTTTACACATCAAGATATGAATTTTCAATAATTTTTCATATCTTTATTAATCACTTATGACCTCACTGGTCATATTGTAAACTTTTGGTTTACAATGAGCATGTGGTTCAATTCTTTTCTATATGATATCAATTTCTGTAGATATCTTTGAGACTCAACAAATTTCTTTCATATTTGGTAGAATAAAATGCATATTTAATGCATAATTTTGTTCCTTCAAGAAACAATACATTAGCTCTTCTTGGAGCCTTAAAATAAATTTATACTTTCATAGCTCTTCGGGAGCCTTAAAATAAATTTATACTTTCATAGCTCTTCCTAGGAGCCTTAAAATAAATTTATACTACCAAATATAGTTTGAACATTGGTCTTTCAAATGAAGTGGGTAAACTATCTAATTAGTCTCCAAGACTATTAGCCTTTAAAATTATTACTCATGTGGCATAATTTCTATGCAAAATATTTGTCTTTAAGACAATAACTTAAAACTCTTTGTATCATTCAATATTTGATACATATACTTTCAGGTCTTTATATAATAATTTATAAAATTTTCTTGCCATGCCATTTCTTTAAACCAATATTGTTCTTTTATAAAAGAACAATTATAGAAATTGATAAATTTCTTAAACATCAAATAATAAGTTTATGGCAATAAAAATGATAAATTTCCTTGTCATAAAATCATAATATTATGACTACTTCTTGCCATAAAAACATAATATTATGGCTACATGCCATTCAAAAATATCAGATTTTTTTTTTGATTTTTTTTTTTGATTTTTTTTCGTGAATAGTAAATACTATTCATAAAATAATAAAATAATATAAAAATGTGGGTAGGCCAAAAATTTCTCCCCTTCACGTGGAAGCATTGAAAAATTTGCTTGGGAAAAATTACATAACTTGACCCCAAATTCTATGAATGTTATTTTACTACCATGTAAAATTATAAAATAATACCCAAATATTTAAAATTCCAAATTGGTCCTATTTTCCGAAAATCAACGCCTCATACTTTTGAAATTGATTTTGAGGCTGATTTACATATAATAATTATCTTATTAGAAAATTTATATCAAATATTTGACCTTTAACAAATATATTATGGCATATAATAAATACAAAACTAATGACCCTTGCCACCCACAACAATAACATGAATTACTATCATGTTTATTATACCCAATAATATCTCTTATTATGGTTCTTATCAATAATCTTTCCTCACTTTCGGTGAGAATTTGAACCACCATAATTACAACCATGTCCATATGTAAACAAATTTACACACATATCCACAACCACAATTAATTCATTACTACATTCACTTCGAATGTAGTTCATTCTGTTGGAAGAAATTGGGATCCTTAAAACAAAAACTCAATGTTTTGTTTGATCACGACAAGAAATTAAATCAAAATATTTCTTGATTTTTTCACAATATTGCTACTTGGGAGCAAATTGAATATTCCCATATATAATAAACTTTTAGAAGAACAACCATCTTCTGGTGGTCATACATTCCCATTAATTTATTCTAAAGAACAAAAGAATCTTTTAATGCCAAATATATAATTTTGAGACTTTCATACAAATGATACCATACAAAAATTATGGATCAGGCCATGTCTCATAACTCCGAGGCAAATTTATCTCTTTGCTTCCAGGCCAATATGTCTCACAAGATCGGCCAAATTATCATTTGGCTTCGGCCAAATTATCTCTTCTTGGCTTCTTGACAATTTATGCCTTTTCTTGGCTTGTCTAAATTATCTTTATTACCGGAACTTCGCAACTTTTTTTCTCATATCACAATATGGCTTTAAACTTTTATCTTCGGATAAACTTATATATATGGTTTAAAGCCATTATATATACGTCTGATCATATAATAAGAAATATACTAATAATAATAATAATGAAAATAATAATAATAAAATGACAAATAATAAATTAAACATAAACAATAAATGTTATGTTAGAAACAATAACATAAATGTAAATGTTATGTTAGCAAACATAAAAGTAAATGTTATATTAGATAACATAAAAGTAAATGTTATGTTAGCAAACATAAAAGTAAATGTTATGTTAGATAACATAAAAGTAAATGTTATGTTAGTTAACATAAAAGTAAATGCTTAAATTAAATAGCATAAAGATAAATGCTAAATATTAAATCAAGACTTCCGGTTATGAGGTTTAACCCCAAGTAGGTGTCGAAATTAAAATATAAATATATAAATAAATAACATAAAGGTAAATGCTGAATATTAAATCAAGACTCCGGTTAGGAGGTTTAACCCCAAGTAGGTGTCGAAATTAAAATATAAATATATAAATAAATAACATAAAGGTAAATGCGAATATTAAATCAAGACTCCCGGTTAGGAGGTTTAACCCCAAGTAGGTGTCGAAATTAATAATAATTATAAAATATAAACAAATAAACATAAATAAATGCTAACATAAAAATAAATAATTAAATATAAATATGTTAGCAATAATAAAAATAAAATGCTGAATATAAATATGTTAAACATTAAATAAAATAAAATATTATATTAAAACAATAAATGATTAAACATAAATATATTAACAACAATAAAAGTAAAATATTAAAACTTAAATTTAAATAATAATAATAATAATAATAAAAATCAAATTTTTATTTTCGTGAATAGTATTTTACTATTCATAATAAAATTAAAATAATATAAAATGAGCAAATAGTAATTAAAACGCTTTTTTTTTTTTTAATTTACTATTTAAATACTATTTATAAAATAATAAAATATTAAAAACACGTGGGGCCTACTGACAATTTTTTCAAACTGCCGTCTTTGACTTTTTTTTTTTTTTTTTTTTTTTTTTTAATAAATAGTAATATTAATAATAAATAAAACATGGGACCCACAAATTTTCCTTCTTCCTCCTCACCTCTGCGTCTCGGTTCGATTTTTTTTTTTTTTCTCTTTTTCCCCTCACAGCATCATATATCTTAAATCAACAATCTAAACTTAATAGAAAACATACCTAAGTGAAGAGATCGCATAATCACCGATCAAAAATCAATTTCTCAGCTTGAAACGCCTCCTTTTGAGCAATTTGAAATCTTCTCCCGCCATGAAGGTGAACGACGACGGTGATGATGGTTAACACAAGAAGGAGGCTCGATTGATTAGAGCCTCGTGCGATAACGTGTTATAAACCGAAGAAAATGTATAGAAAAGTAGAGAGAAATCGAGAGAGAAATTCTAGAGATGGAGGAATTCTCATTTCAAGTAACTTACGAATGTTTACACAAGCACTCTATTTATAGACGCAAGGGTTACTTATGCAATGGACATCCACATAATACATATATTTATAACATATTTCTCTTTTTTTATAAAGCTTTATGCAACATTTCAATTCAACTTAATGTCTTAAAGTGGGTAGCTGACGCCTGACACCATAATCCTATCCTGAGATGGATACGTAGTCATATATAATTAAGTATAAAGTCCACAATAATAAACATGTTTGTACATATTCATTCAGAGAATGTTATTGGGTGTAGTGAAGATGGTTGATTAAGTAGTATAGAGTCATTTAAAAAAAGATAAAGGAAGATTGATATGAACACTTAATCAAATTGTTAAGCGAGATTTTGATAAACAATCTTTCCAAAGATTTCGTTGTTGATAGAGTATAATGACTTTATGTGATCCATGTAAACAACCACACCTACTAAATTAAGACTTTTGATTATTCTCGGCATCTTAATTTTATGAAATATTTTTTCAATTTTTCAACGGTAACACCAATGGTCTTGAATGATTTTTTTTGTACCAATCATTGTTATTTTTAATTTGATACTCGTGTGTTTTAATATCGTGTTAATCTTCTAACTCAAACATCATTGGCCTCAAATGATTTTTGCACCAATCATTGGTACTTTTTATTTGGTACCAATAATTTTTTTTCCCTCATTAGATCTTTTGATTTTACTCTTTTAACATTGTTAACCTATGTAATTTTGCTTTGTTAGCACGGTTAGCCCGTGTATAGAAGCTAATTGTGCTACAAAGTAAAATTAATTGATTTAATTAGGAGAGTGAAACACATAGATACCAAATTAAAAATTGGAAAAAAAAAAAAAGCGTATATTTACCTTAGTAATGGTTTTCCCTTTTTTAAAATTAAACTTAATATGTCAATATTTCTTAATATTTTATAAACTAACAAAATTTTAATATCAACATTTTTTTCTTATCAAACTAATAGTGTGAAAGTTAAACGGCTAAAATAATGCTTATGTATATGTATGTATGCAGAACAAAAAGAAAATTAAACAAACGGAAAATTAATTTAAATTTGTTATGAAGGATGACAAATATTATTAAATAATTTTACAAAAAATTAACATAATCCAGCACATTATTTAGAACTCTACAGTCAACAAGTTTATGTAAAAACTCATCAATAAATTAGAAGAAACATTAATTATATATTTTAGGGTTTCAAGTATAAAAATACCTATGAGTTTTTATTAAAGTGCACCCTGCTTTATTTATTTTTTCGATGTACAAAATTACCCTTAAACTTTTAAAATGGAGCAAAAATATCATTATTGTTAATATGAGTCACATTGATCGTTATCTGTTAGTTCGACCAAAACAGCTGACAAGTATAATTTTATTCTACATGGCAATGGAGGGAGAAAGAAAAACTTATCAACCACATTACCGGAGAAATCAAGACGTAAAAGCTTCATAGAACACATCAATAAACTTAGAAATCAAAATAAAAAGAACTAATCAAAACGATAATCATCAAATTGAAGATGAAAGGAATCAAGTCATAAGTGCAAATCACTGTTCATCATAAGTGTAGCAGCAGCAGCAGCTATGCAATAACACCAATGAACAAGAAGCTAATAAGTTTAAAATGCATGATTAAGAAACTACTAAATTTGCAGGTTGTAGCAAAAAATTCATACACTATGAAGAATATGGGAAAGAAGAATAAACCAATCTCTATTTTTACTAAACACTCTTAGATCTAAGAAGCTCATGGCACTGCTTCATCATCTCTATCTTGCTTGGAGACCCACCACCATTGAAGCATCTCCCCAACCCAAACCACCTTTGCTAACACCAAAACCAGCGCTAGTGGGGAATAGAAGAAAAGTCTAACTGAGGAGGGAAAAGCAAATATGAGCTTTTAGGTCCAAACGTCGAAGAAGCCAAGAATAGAGGGAAGCCTATAGCTGTGCAAATCCAACACAATCCTAACGTCAAAGAAGCCAAGAGTTGAGGTAAAAACAAATCAAGCACAGCCCTAGCCGGCGAATCTGAGGTGAGAAAAGTCAAGAGCTGCACAAGATGAAGAGTGAGAGAGAGAGGCGGAGAAGGAGAAAAAGATATGAGATTTGAGAGGAAAACAAGGACACAAAAGGAGGAAGGGAGAGGCGTCGAGAAAGAGGGAAGGACTTGGTTGTCGTCACCTCTTCGCAAGCCGAGGAAGGAAGTGAGAAAGAGACAAGACACATCGGGTGATGCAATGGCAGACGACAGCCAGGAACAAGAACGGAGTGAGGGAGGTATGAAGATGAGGTTGCGGCTGGGAAAGGCACCGGAGATGGGGTTCACATTCCATGATGAGCATGTAACTTTGGGGTGGAACCATTTTTTTAAAAAAAGATTAAATTGTATATTGCACACTGAAATATTTTTTGCACCCAATATCTCAAATTAATTAATTCCTAGTCCTACATTTAGAAATATTTTTCCTATAACACCAGTATCCTGAAATATTTTTTCAACACTAAGTGTTACGGACCTAATCCGAGGCCCAACTCAGGGACGGCCCAGTAGAGGAGAACCGAGTATCTAGCAATCACCTATAATCATGGAATATTCTATCATATCTATGGTCAAGAGATATGATAGATCAGGCAGTTAAGATATCGTGGAATGCTCTATATATACATAGGTCAAACCCTAAGGTGCACACGTTCTTACTCAACTCTATTTACTTTCAGTATCATTGTGCACAATCCCACTGAACACATACCCCTTCCCCCTTTAGGCGAAGAGCTGGTAAACCTATGTACAGTGATCATTCACTTACCGGGATATCTGCCTCATAGATATTCCGACTCAGCTAGTCGATCCAAGATCAAAGCACTAGCCTGTTGGGCTGGACATTATTGTTCTATACCGGAACATTGACGTCGACCGTGGGGACGTTAAATTTCGATCCCCGTGACCAACAATGGCTAACACCAGAAGCAACAGTCGGAATCCTCGCCGTGAAAATCCATCGCAGGCTGAGACGAGCCAACAACAACAGACTCAAGGACAATCGCGGTCCGAGGATATCCTAGACGCGAACAGAGGAAACCAGGTGTCAGACACGGCCTCGTCCCCTCCAAAAGAGACAAAATCTAGGGAAACACTGAACCCAGATCTCCTCCTCTTGCAGAGGACTCGGGAGTCAATATTGAGACGAGTGGAAAATATGGAGAAGTGAAATAATCTTCAGCGTGAAGAAGACCTCAGAGTGATGCAACAAATCATGAAGGATCACCTCAAACAAGTCGAGGCATCGGCTCAAAAGCAAAGCCAGGGTGAGCAGAGAAGGAGGAAACCAAAGGTGACCCGAGAGTACGACAGCCCCTCACCAAGCAAGCAACCGAGATATTACCTAAAAAAGGCCGAAACAGCCTCTTTGGATACAGACCCCGGACAAGAAAAACCCCAGGAATATATCTCGGCTCGGAAGAAGCGTTTCTTGGAAAGGACCCCAGACGAAGAAAACCAGGGTAGAGAGAAGGCGATCCGACCGAAGGGCTCTCCCAGAGAATATCGCGTGAAATACATAGCAAGACATAACTGTAGTCCTTTCTCGGAAGAAATCGAGAATGCCTCGTACCCAAAGAAGTTTGATCTGGCAGCCCTACCAAAATATGACGGAACTCAGGATCCGAGGTCACACCTCGATACTTTTGAACTTCTTATGTTCGTACGGAAGATCAAGGGCTCGGTCATCAGTCGGCTCTTCGCGGCCACGTTAGTTGGACCTGCCCAAATATGGCTCCATACTTTAACAATCAGGTCTATATATGATTTCAAAGATCTAGGGCGAAAGTTCGAGCTAAACTTCGCAACTATCAAGAAACAGCCTATGTCCCAATTCACCCTGAGTAAAATCAAGCAAAGACGAGGGGAGACACTGCAAAAATATTTGGACAGATTTAAGGAGGTCGCCCTTCAAGTGCGTTCTCTCCCAGAAAGTGTTCATGTACATTGCCTCGTTGATGGCTTGGATCCTACGTCCAGATTAGCTAATTCAATTTTCAAGAACCGGGTATACACCCTCACTGAGTTTAACACTCGAGCAAAGCAATATTTAGAGGTGGAACAGATGGAGATAGCAAATGCCATCGGAAGTGAAAAGCAAAGAAATACACCTCCAGAGAATAAGAAGCAGTCGGGCGGTCGCAGAGAAGATCCTCATAAGGCAAACCGGGATAATGATAACAGAACCCGAGGCGAAAATTTTGAAAGAAGACCGAGGTATGACAGGTACACTCCGCTAAATGTTTCGCGGTCCCAGGTATGGAAGGAAGTTGCGTTAACTGAGATGAAGAAAGTCGAATGACCTCGGCCCACCAGATATCGGCCAAACACGGACCATACAAAATTCTGTGAGTTTTATGACGGACCGAGGCACACCACAGATTAATGCTACGAGCTGAGAGACGCAATCGAAAAATTCATCCGAGAAGGAAAACTACGCTAGTACCTGATAAGGACACAAGGGCGGAAGAACGGCAAACGAAAGCAGGGTGATCAAAGTCCGAGCCCGACCCCAGGTCGGAAGATAGGCGGAATTCGGCGAAAGTCACCTCAAGACGAGGAGGAATTCCCATAAATAGACATGGAACACATGTGCAATGTAATTAGCGAAGGCATGGGTGGAGGCGGAGATACGGCAAGCCAAAGAAAGAAATACTTGAGGGAAGTCTTTTCGGTCAGAGACACACCCAAGTTCAAAGGTAATCTTGACCGACCGGCTCCTCCCCCACTACAGTTCACCAGTGACGACCTGAAGGATGTTGTACCGGGACACCAAGACGAACTGGTAATCACAGGAATCCTTGTAAATTGTCAGGTAAAGAGGATTTTCGTTGATGCGGGAAGCTCGATGGACATCATCATGTGGGACGCTTTCCAGATGAACTTGGAGGAAGACCTGAGATCGTGCAAAACGACACTCATCGGATTTAATGGAGAGCAATCTAAGCCTAAAGGATATATCGACCTCAGATTGACATTGGGAACAAAAGAAGCATTCAAGGCCGAAAGAGTAAGATTTATCGTAGCCGATTTCCCCTCCCCATATGATATGATATTAGGCAGACCAACCATCCATAATTGGGACATGCTAGTATCTACCAAACATTAAAAGTTGAAGATGGTCAGCACCAAGAACAAGGTGGTCACCATAACCGAAGACCAAAAAGAATCCAGACAATGCTATTATGAGACACTGCGGGAAAAAGAAAACGAGACAGTGTCTTCATCTAGAAAAACCACACAGCCCGCTCGAACCGTCAGCATGGTGGAGTTAGACCTACGAGTTGAGCCCAAGATCCCATGACCCGAGTCGGAAGGCGAATTGGAAGATTTGGTCCTAGGCGAAGACTCGACACAGGTTACCAAAATAGGAGGAACAATGACCCTAGAGCTCAAAGAGAGATTAAAGGAGTTCCTAAAAACGAATCAAGATGTATTCGCATGGAAAGCCTCAGAAGTACCCGGGATAGACCCCGGCTTTTGTTGTCACAAGTTAGCCATTCAACCGGGGTCTACACCGGTATCACAGAAGAAGCGTAAACTAGGGACCGATAGACAAAAGGCGTTAGAAGAACATGTGAAGGAGCTACTAGAGGCCGGATTTATCCGAGAAATCCAGTACACGACATGGTTGTCTAACGTGGTCATGGTGGTAAAACCCAATGGTAAGTGGAGAGTATGCACGGACTACACCAGTTTGAACAAAGCATGTCCCAAAGACTTCTATCCGATGCCCAACATCGACCAACTTGTCGACAACTCATCCGGATTTCGACTGTTGTCCTTCATGGATGCCTATTCCAGATACAATCAAATCACAATGCACCCAAAAGATCAGGAGAAGGCAGCCTTCATAACCGATAAAGCCAATTATTGTTACAATGTGATGCCTTTCGGACTGAAGAACGCCAGGGCCACCTATCAAAGGATGATGAATAAGGTTTTCGCAGATCAACTTGGTCGAAACATAGAAGTATACATAGACGATATGATCGTCAAATTAAAAGAACAAGGGGATCATATCTGAGACCTAGAGCAGACATTCGACAAGTTACAAAAGCACCAGATCCGTTTGAACCCGGCAAAATGTGCATTCGGAGTCCCAGCTGGAAAGTTCCTAGGTTTCTTGTTAACAAACCGAGGAATAGAACCAAACCCGGAAAAATATAAAGCCGTGCTAGACATGAAAGTGCCAACGAGCAAGAAGGAGGTACAGCAATTGACCGGGAGATTGGCCGCTCTGACTAGGTTCTTGCCGAGGTCGGCCGAGAATGCATTACCCTTCTTTAAGTTACTTAAGAAGGAGGGGAAAGGGGATTGGAACCCGGAATGCGAATCTGCATTTGAAAAGATCAAGCTTTGCCTGGTGACCCCGCCAGTCCTATCCAAACCCGAGCCCGATGAGACTATATTTTTATACTTGTCGGTAGGAGAAGAAGCTATAAGTGCTGTATTGGTCTAAGAAACTGAGATCGGCCAAGTACCTATATACTTCGTAAGCAAAGCGTTGCAGAGCTCGGAGCTCCGATATCAAAAGCTGGAAAAGGTGGCATTTTCCTTGCTAATGGCGGCAAGGCGTTTGTGTCCATACTTCCAAGGGCACAAGGTCGTGGTACGAACCAGTCAACCAATCCGACAGGTGCTACACAAACCGGACTTGGCTAGACGAATGATCAGCTGGGCAATAGAATTATCCAAGTTTGACATTATTGATGAGGCCCGGCATACGATTAAATCACAAGCGCTGGCGGACTTCGTGAGGGAACTGACCCCGGCTTACACTAAAGGAATAATCGACCTCCAAGAATGGAAGGTGTACGTTGACGGCTCTTCAAATACCAAGGGAAGCGGAGCCGGTATAATAATTGAAAATCCTGAGGAATCGCCATTGAACACTCGCTACATCTCAACTTCCCGACCTCTAATAATCAAGCATAGTAAGAAGCAGTGTTGGCCGGCCTCCAACAGGCGAAGGAGCATGGGGCACAGAGAGTCAAGATCTTGACCAATTACTAGCTCGTAGCGGCACAGATAGAAGGCACGTACCAAGCGAAGGGTCCTCTACTTGCAAAATATATGAATAAAGCAAGAGATATGATTACCGAGTTCGAAGAAGTAACAGTTGCTCACATCCCTCGGGAGGAGAATACAAGAGCAGACATACTGTCAAAGCTAGCCAGTAGAAAAGGCCCAGGAAATCACAGGACCGTGGTCCAACAGAACTTAGATGAACCGAGCTGCATCATGACAATATCTTCTGCCACGGATTGGAGAAAACCAATAGAGGATTATTTAGAAAGAGGGATCATACCCGTCGATGCGACAGAATCCAAGAAACTAATTCGGCAAGCCGCTATGTACGCCATGGTAGACGATCAGTTACATCGAAAAGGATTACATTCTCCCATGATGCGATGCTTGGGATCGCAAGAGGCACGATACGTCCTGGCCGAGATACACGAAGGAATCAACGGACAGCACATGGGAGGGAAATCTCTAGCAAGGAAAGCACTTCGCGCCGGATATTATTGGCCTACCATGGTGGCCGATTCT
Source organism: Acacia melanoxylon (assembly GCA_019022615.1). Lineage (NCBI taxonomy): Eukaryota > Viridiplantae > Streptophyta > Magnoliopsida > Fabales > Fabaceae > Acacia > Acacia melanoxylon. The sequence goes on along the minus strand of JAFJYJ010000020.1, from coordinate 6,773,684 downwards.
AAAGAAACAGTAAAAAGGTGTGACAGCTGTCAGAAACACGTCAAGGTCATTTGGTGTCCACCGGCGGAATTGCAAAGCATCTCGGCCCCCTGGCCCTTCTACAAATGGGGGATAGACCTTCTCGGGCCATTCAAAACAGCTCCCGGACAGATAAGGTGGCTAGTAGTCACGGTTGATTATTTTACAAAGTGGATTGAAGCCGAGCCATTGACAACAATCACCTCGGCGCGTATACGACGATTCTTTCGTCATAGCATTATCTCTCGATTCGGGGTCCCGGCTGAGATAGTCACCGATAACGGAACTCAGTTTATCGACAAGGAATTCCGGGGTATGATGTCCGACCTCGACATCATCCAACACTTTGCCTCGGTCGAACACCCTCAAACAAATGGACAGGCCGAAGCGGCCAATAAATTCATTATAGACGGATTAAAGAAGCGCATGGAGGACGCCAAATCCTCCTGGGTCGAACAACTATACAGTGTGTTATGGGGCTACAGAACCAGCGTGCAAACTTCCACCTAGGAAACCCCTTTCCGTTTAACCTACGGGTGCGAGGCAATGATCCCGGTTGAGATAGGGCAGCCCTCATGGAGGAGGATGAAAGCTCTCAGAGAAGACGAGGACTTGAATAATGACGCATTGAGGACCGAATTAGATCTGATCGACGAGGCCAGAATCCTTGCACATTACCGAGACCTAACCACCAAGCAACTCATTGCGGCAAAGTACAATCGAAAAGTGAGGCCCCGCTCCTTCAACAGGGGTAATCTAGTGCTCCGACGAGCGGACATCGGAAACAAGAACGCCCGAGATGGCAAGCTAGCTGCGAATTGGGAAGGCCCTTACCGTATAAAGGAAAAACTCGACAAAGGCGCCTACGTACTGGAAACGCTGGGAAGGAAACTGGTCAAAAGGACCTGGAACGCCGACAAGTTAAAAATCTATTACAGTTAGACCTCGGCCCCATTGTCTCAATTTTCCCAACCAACGCACCCAAGTTCATTTATTTAGTAATTTCAAGTTTTTAAATTTTAGCTGATTTCAGTTTTATGTTTTAACTCATGCTTGGAACAGTAGTTCTTTCAAGCAGATTGTTTAAAAAAGAACTCCCCAGGGGAGACGCCAATTATGCGTTTTTTATAGTTCAAAATCTTTACACCGAGGTAATCAAGCTCGGTCACAAATGGAACCCAATGTAAGGGATTACACCGGGGCTACCACGCCCAAGTCGCGAAATGGTTAAAACACCATTTCTTTAAAATAAGATGCATCGTAAAAATACTCCTAGATAAGGAGGCGAGTTGTTATGCAGACCCTAATCAGGTCGAAATGTTTAAATGTGCGTTTGACACCACGGTTCGGCATCTGACAATTTGCCCTTATTCTGGCAAAAACCGGACACGGATCTGGAACTCGGTAGCTTGGGTATAATAAAACACCCCTACCCTTATGCCCGAAGTCAACCTATCGGAAGAATACAATTAGCAGACACTGCGCATATAAGACCCTGGCCCGGTCAGAAATAAATTTCACTCAAAATAAGAGTTGGAAAGATAGATAATATTGATAAGGTTGGAATCAATGTTTACAAGTTGTTATAAATTACAAAAGGAAATCTGGTATAATACACTGGCATAAAATTCCAATATTTAAGCAAGAGGAACAACGTCTGCGGAAAGGACCACCTCAGTCGAAGGAATGGATTTGGAAGTTCCTTCGCCACTACCCTAATCCAATCCCGCGTTAAGAGCTTCCTCTCCATCTTGGTCCTCGTCTACAAAAGACCCGAACTTGTCTTCGGGGGATGGAAGAGGTAGGACCAGGACACCATCCTTGACATAGGCCCGATGGTCATACCCGTCAGTCTTAAGTTCCACCCCTGGATTAAGATGACGAAGCTGGGCGAGGGCCATCTTAAAACAGTCGGCGGCGGCCTCTTTCACAATCTCTTCAAAATCAAGACGAGCCTTTTTCTCCTCGGTAAGAGCGTCTTTGGTCTTGCTAAGCTCGAAGCATAGATCAGCACGTTGGGTCTGAAGGACCTTAACAGCATCTAACCCCTTCGCACAGGCCTTCTTAAGAGACGACAGCTCCGAGGAGGTCTTTTCCATGGCCTCTTTTGTCAGAAGAAGCTCCTCGGTGGCCTTTCCAGCACTCACCCTGGCAACCTCCAGCTCCTCCTCAGCCCGCTTCTTCTCCTGCACGGCCTCTTCCTTCTCCTTTTTGATCCTACGTACCTCGGCCGATTGCCCGACATATTTTCCTTTCAGGTGAAGCCAGGCTTGGGCTAACCTGATACCTTTGATCAGATGATCATGCACGTTGTGGACTAGCCGCTCGTCAACATCGGCTAGAGGTAAGGCGTTCATAGATTGCCGAGGAGGCAAAAATGCAAGTTCCAGCACTTCCGTGACTCCTTTTTCCCATGCAAGACCACGGTCGATCTTTAAGGCAAGAGGAGGAGCAGAGGTACCCTTGGAAGGAGATGGCGGTGCGGGCGAATCAGCGAAAGAAACCTCTTTATTTTTGTCGGACGGATGGGCAGATTGAGAAACCGGGCCAACATGAGGAGATAAAGGTATTTGGACTTGGTCCGAGGTTTTCGTTTTCTTGGAGGCGGCAGCTTGGGTGGTTCCGGAGGATTGCCCTTTACCGGCCTCTGAGTAAGGCCTTTTTCGAGTACCCTTCTTCAGCTCCGGGGGCAGGAGCCATGACCCCTAGATATCTCGGCAATTCCGCCATAGTCTGAGCTACAAAAGAAAGAAGAACCCCATCAGTAATGGAATATGACCGAAGTATATACACACTCAAGGAATAAAGAGAAAAAACCAAAAATTCTCGTACAAATCACATATCCCGGCTTAGAACCGGCGCCAGTAATAAAGAAATCCGCACTCCGGGCACCATAGGTATTGACGTAAGATACCAGGCGGTCTATGGACAATACTTCCTCGGCTGGAAGGTCGTCAGACTCGACTTGGTAGGAAGTGGAGGACAATTTGTGGTGGTCATACGTCCAGTAAAGGGGGAATTTCCACTCCACATCCTTGGCCTCGGCCCCGTTCAAGAACCAGGGTTGCTGGCCGGGTTTGGCCACTATTTTGAAGAAGCTTGACTTAAAGTGTTTAAAAGAATCGGAAAAGGCAGTAAGGATTTTTCGGTCGGGATCACCCCGGAGGGAGGTAAGCCCCTTCAATTTTTCTAGTTCCTTGCCTAACCGGGGGGTAAAAGGGCAAAAGAAAAAGAAGAATAAGGTAGCGGTACAAGGAATTAGGGCCGAAAAGGAACGACACAACTGTTCAAAGGCCACCAGGTAGGCCCACCCGTTTGGATGAAGCTGTGAGGGAGCTAGATGAAGATGATTCAAACAGGACATCTAGAACTTGGTAAACGGGAAGCGAATACCAAGTCGGGACATATAAGATTTATAGAAGAAGAAAAAATTAGTAAGGCCCTCTGTCCTTGAGACACAAATAGGCTCATCCTCGGTTGGGGGACTTAGGTGGCATCCTTCTAGGGCCCCCAGTTTCATCTGACGGATGTCGGCCACAAAAATCAAAGAATGAGTCGTCAATACGTCGCGCGTCACCCAAGGGTATTGTTCACTCAGATCTTTGGGTGGAGTGGAGGAGGCCGACCCCCCGGCATCAGACCGGGCACTGCTGGGTGAAGATGATGACTCCATTTACCTATAAACACAAAACAAAAATACTAAGATCAGCAAATGTGGGAATACCTGACGCAGGCGGGGTAGCTGGTCGGGAGGAAAAAAGGCGTGGACTTGGAAGACGACGACCCTCCGAGTTTAAAGTTGGACCAAGGGAAAACTGATGACAAGAGCCCAGAATCATGTCGGCCCGAGAATCTTCACCTTGTGCGAGATAATATGAACTCGACTCTAGACATTCCCAGCAGGGTCCAAGGTATCCCTCAGGGACCGGATCTGACCTAGGGCGGAAAGGAGATGCGTAGAAATTGATAGGTTGTATCGGCATAGCCTCGACCTCATCCCGACTTGCAGGGATGTCTATAACAGAGGAACCCATACTCGAAGACCGAGCAAGGGGGGCCGAGGCGCCTCAACAGCTCTCTTACCCGAGCTGCCACCTAGAAAGGAAGCCAGCCTTTGTTCCTCGGTTAGAGGAGTACCGAGCAGCCAATGGCTCATTCGAGAGTAACGTGCACGAAGTGCTTCCTCCTCTTCTGGGGTTAGATCTTGACTCGATGAAGGAGGAGGATTAGTTTTATCCATAATCACCAAAAGATGCAACCTAAAGAGGCAGAAAATGACCAATAAGGAAAATGGCGGAAATCCCCCCATAAGCAGAGACATATGACTACGGACAAAAATCAAAACCAATACTCAAGAAACTGTCCAGCAGCTCTAACCGAAACGTAAACAAAAAAAAACCCTCATCAAGACCAGCCCCCAACATGAAAGCCAAAGAAGCGGAGCGTTTGAAACTGGCAAAAAGCAAATGCAGCAAAGGGAAAAAGAGGAGAGCGAGAAGGAATAATAATAAGACATACCTGTTGGACGAGGAAGGATGAAGTAGAGGAAGCTGAGAACTGGCGCTTTGTCGATAGAAGGATGAAGAAACTGGGAACCTTTGTTCTTCGTTGAAAGGAGTAAAGCAGAGAAAACAGAATTTCCTTTGTTCTCCGTCGAGAGGAGTAAAGCAGAGAAAGCAGAATTTCTCGTTGATGAAATGAAGGAGAAAGAGGGAGAAATAGATTAATAAGGTAAGAAATGGAGGGAAATACGAAGAGGCGCCGGGGAACTAAGGGTAAAAAAGACAATTCACCCGCTGAGTAGGGGTGACGCATGACGGGTAGTGGGCGCATTGAATGCGCACGAAGTTCAAAGACGGCAAGGAGTGATGGTTGCAGACCCTCATCAATCCAGGGACGTCAGGTGTTAAAGGGTCATGATGGCGGAGGTGAACGGATCCTAGCCTAAGAACCAAGCGATCCACCTGACGACACTCGGACCTTTGAAGGTACAGGCATAGGATCTGACCTTTGAGAAATTACCTCGGGTCCAGAAAACAAGAAGGGTCCCTGGCAGCTCATCCCGGCCTGGGGACAAGATACACCCCGACCTGGGGGCAAGACACACCCCGGCCTGGGAGCAGGGTACATCCCGGCCTAGGAACAAGGTACACCTCGGTAACTCAAAACCTTGAACTACGGGCCGGGGGCATCTATTACGGACTTAATCCGAGGCCCAACTCCAGGACGGTCTAGTAGAGGCGAACCGAGTATCTAGCAATCACCTATAATCATGGAACATTCTATCATATCTATGGTCAAGAGATATGATAGATCAGGCAGTTAAGATATCGTGGAATGCTCTATATATACATAGGTCAAACCCTAAGGTGCACACGTTCTTACTCAACTCTATTTACTTTCAGTATCACTGTGCGCAATCCCACTGAACACATACTCCCTTCCCCTTTAGGCGAAGAGCCGGTAAACCTGTGTACAGTGATCATCCACTTACCGGGATATCTGCCTCATAGATATTCCGACTTAGCTAGTCGATCCAAGATCAAAGCACCAGCCTGTTGAGCTGGACATTATTGTTCTATACCGGAACACTAAGTATCTTAAGTTAATTAATTTTTAGTACATGGAGTATTTTCAAAAAATGAACAAATCTCCTTTTATTTAGGGATGAGCATGAATGTGGATTCTCAAAGAAGACGTGCAAATTGAAGATGGATTTAGGTTGGGAATTTTTATTTTTTAAAAATAATGAATTATTTGCGGTCTTATGTGGAATTTTTTTTTTTTTTTCGCCACGGCCAACCAATACAATATTATAGCCAACTTAGATTCCATATCAGCAATTTTTGGTCAAACTAACGTTGATGGCTAAGTTAACAATTTTGAAAGTTTATGGGTATTTTTACACCTTCGAAAAATATATGGTGTTAGATACACTTTGGATAAAAACTCATGTATTTTTGCACATTAATCCTGTTTTTTATTATATTTTCAAAACCATGTCTGAATAGTATATAAATATTGTTGATAAACATTTAAGCTTTACGGCTCAATATCACTTGAATTTGATCCAGTCTGGAAAAGGAATTCTTAAAGTTAAGAGCTACTAGTAAAATTTCACTTAAATTCAATATAAACAATCCAACTGTATAGTCATAGGTAAATGATAGTTAATAATTCGTCACACTTCCTAAGCCTTGATGGTGCAAAGGTAGCATTAGAAGCAGTAAGGTGGGTCTATTACTGGGCACTCCTCTGCCTGTGACACAATGGTGCTGTCGAATCTAGTGGAATTGGTTTATTGCCACACATCATGGTTAATGTGGCTTTTCTTATCAAATATAAAAATGTGCTTTAGAAATATATTTATTTTATTTTGGAAAGAAGACAAAATAATATTAAAAGATGAATAATAAATTTCTCATTTCATTGATACTTTAGTCATGTTCTTGTCCTATTTCTTATTCTACCTTATAATTTTTTTTCCGAGTTTAATATTATTTGTCTTCTCTCCAAAATAAAATAAATAAATTTCTAATGCACATTTTTACATAATTTGTAAATTAATGCGTATTAATGTGTAGTGGAGTATATATTAACAAGTGCACAAAACTCAGTTACTTGTAAAAGAGTACCTTGCTTAGGACGGATGCATAATCTTTCTTTTTCTTAATAATGCCACCTCCACTCCTTATCACAAGAGCCTTTCTAATATGATACTTATGAAACAATTGTCTCAATAATACCACTAAACCCAATGACTCGTTCATGACAAAAAAAAATGATAATGTTAATCATATAAAACAACAAAACTTTCAAAAAAAAAATAACAGCTTAGTGCTTGTTTGTTCTGACTTATGTTTGTTTTAGTTTATTAGAAGAGATTTTAGTGAGTTCACTCTGAAAGGACCTTAAAAAACACATCTTGTGCTTTGCCTGTTCATTTTCACTTATATTTGTTTTAGATTTTTAGAAGTAACTTAAGGTGCTCAAAATAAGTATCTTCTCAACTCTAGAACCTTATCATAATTAGTTTCAAAAAAAAAACAATCTTTTTTTTGAAAATTAAAACATACTTGAATAATTATAACTAGTATTTTGAATAGTAAATTTGGAGTTTAAAGTTAAAAACAAAGACACTAAATAGCAACAAAACTTTAAGCAATAACATCAAAAAATGAGAAGTTTAATTTGTTCAAATTCTAATGGTCATGACTACTTCATTTTAAGATAACTTTGATTCAAAAAACGACAAACAAACCAAAAACACTCATGCAATTATAACAAGTACTTCCTCACAAACATAATGAATTACTTAAAATTTAAGAAAATTAAATGAATTACTTAACCGTATTTATATTTATCATTTTTTCCTTAAACTAAATCACCTCCATTAAGTGGGTCATTTTTTTACCCCTACAATGCATCTTTCAAAGGATTGTCTGATCGCATTAGGAATCGCACCATCTTTTACACAACTTCCACTTTTAATGGCATAACCACACATCAAAACTCGATCCTTGCAATGCTTATCTCCCTCCATACTTCAAGTGTAGTAAAGAAGTCTCAAAATACTAAAGTCATGAATATATTTTATGCAGATCTACCTCACACCAAGTGCTTGGGGGGAGGTAGACATTGCAAGGAATTCAAATCCCCTAATGCAGATCTACCCTTAAACCCTAAGAAGGATATTGACTAAATTATCATTAATGAAAAAATATTTTTTTTTTTTGAGAGTATTTTTAGAATATTAAAAAAATTTCATGGGTTATTTAGTAAAGATAAGAGAAAAAATTTCTCTATCCTCCCTCCCTCCCCTCAAACCAAATAGACCTTTAAAGGACAAGGCAAATGCCCTCTAGCCAAACGGCTAACATTGTTGTACATATTTAAAACGAAACACAAGAAACACAATCTACAAGCTAAAAGACAACACAGCTAAATCAAACCACCCCTTGTCAAATACTCCCTCCGGTCCTAATTATAGGAACACTTTTATAATGCAAATTGCACTATAAAAGTGTTCCTATAATTAGGATCGGAGGTAGTATGTTACAATATACAATCTGCACAAGGGTATAAAAACAAACAACTAATTTTAATCACGGATGGCAACTAATCTAATGCATTGAGATTAAAACCATGCTTATATTCGGCACATGTAACAAAGCAAGCCAAATGCATGCATATCGAATGAAGATGATTTCTCCTTGTGAATACTAATTACAAGGATTATTGCCAAAATTAATTTCTTTCCTTTTAAATTGCAAATACAGCTTCATCAAAAATGGGGGAAAAAACTAATAAAAAAAAGGACATGCAAATGCTCAAGACCATGCAATGCACATCCCATTCATCCAACAAATAAAAACTGATTCTGAACTAGCACATCACATCATCAGTTAACGCTCCCTAATTTAAACATACATGCCCACAAGCACGAAAGTAATAATCACAAACTACGATGGATAGCTACATTAGATGATGCCTCGCAACAGAGACATCAATGCTTATAAGTACCTGTTCCCCAGTGGCTATAGCAAAACCTTAAGATGGAAGACAATTTTGTGACAGTTCTCAACGTGCTATAGTCTAAGACCTCCAAGGTGAAATCTTGAGCGAGAGCAACTACTTCCACGGTCAAAATTATCCATGGTCCAAAAGATTCTAATGAGAAATCAATTCCGTAGTAAAGTAAAAGTAAAGAACATAGTATACCCATTTATTGCTTCATGATAAGTATCATAGGCCAAACATGGCACTATTTTTAGAAGACTCAGCAGTTTGAAATAAGAAAAAAAAAATTAGAGAGCTAGCACTTATTCTCTCGCAAACAATAGACTGTTAGCACGGATCCAGCATATATGGAACAATTTAATTGACGTATTTCATTCACCAGCAAGAAAAAACTAAGATATCACGAACCACAACGAAACCCAGAAGTTTGAATCCAAATGAGCAGATATACTTCAGGATACTAGAAAAACTCCAAAACTCAAATTCTTTAATCATTCACTTCCCATCTCTGCCCAGCGCTAGAGGGTAACCTAGTGTGTGAAGACAAGTCAAAGAAAACTATCAATAATAGTATTGGCCTCACCCATCAACTTATGCCAATAACATGGAATCACCACAGAAACAAAAGTCTTCACCTGATATTTGCCTGTATCATCCAAGAATTTGGTGATCATAACATCATGACAGCTGAATTTAATTGAGGCAAAATATGCATGTGTGTGGCACAGACAGACATTTAACATGATCAAATGGAACGTTTTCTTCACGAGCATGATAGAACTGCTATTAAAAACAACATATTTTATTAATGGATTAACTTATCTTAAGAGAGGCATCTATCCACAGATCCCAAACGTTCAATTAAAAAAGCAGGGTCACCTTTGGGATCATATTGGGCCTATTTGGGTTAGTGGTGGAAAGCGGTGGTTTATTTTCTATGACTTTTTTAGAAGCCCTATAAGAAAAAAGTCAGGTTGTAACTATGATTAGAATTTGGATTGATAGTGGTACAAGTGGCCGGGTCACGTCAAAAAGCTAAGAGCTAAGAGCTTTTTGAAGAAAAAAAAAAGCTACCCCTGGAGTTTTTTCCTTAACTGACTTTTAGAAGCTTCTTTTAAAAAAGCCCAATGAACTTAAAGTTCAACCCAAACACTCTACTTCTGGCTTTAAGCTACTTAAAGCTCTCTCCAAACAGGCCCATTATTAACAGCATCTAAAAGGCGGCCTCAACACCAGCCAATTAAAATAACTAAGACCCTCAAAACAAAGACACTTGCAATCAAAATTACAAAATAAGTTAGAATACACTTTTAACAAACTAATATGATTTAAACGAGAAACGTATCTCTACTTTTAACAGAAGGAACCAGCTACCAAAAAGGTTACTATCAGAAGAAAACTTTAGCATCCAGACATTCCTGTATGAATCAATAACCAACATAAGGGAAAACAAGAATACGTAAGTCCAACAAGATAAGCAAAGATCAATAGTAATCATAATAACAGAAAGCCCTTTGATATTGCCTCTCCTATATGAAGACTCCTGAACTTTAAGGTGAAATCTCTGCAAATGTCATAAGAGCACAGCAAGGTTAAAGAAGTGAGTCCCAAACTTCCAAGAAAGTCATGGCAAGAGGTTAAGAAATCAGGTTCACAAGAGCTCCATGAAACATCAAGCCTGTCACAATGTTAGATAATAACAATGAAGAGTTAAGAACTGCAACATAATGATTGATATGTTATAGAACATAAACATAAGAACATAACATATAACTAGAACATAATCAAATAGACATCTGCCATCTAGAGAAACAAAGAAGAAGAAAGAACTCTTAAACTAGATATGACTGCGACATAATCTGCAAAACACCACATTAGAATTATGAGCATATCCACTACTTCTTTACAGGAAAACAAACAGAATGTTAGATATGTCGATTTTTCTTGAACACATTCAAGAGAATAAGAATTATATACCTGAACCATACAACTTTAACTAGTTTCTGCTCCACATGATTTTTGTTCAGCATTAAAATAGGAATGGCACAACACTCAATAACATTAATACGTGAGCTGAGAAAAACATTAATCCAGTAAACATTACGCATAAAAGAATCACATACTTACACAGGCATAATATTTTTCACCTTTTTCTGAACGGGCCCTTCAGGTATACCAAAAATCAAGTGGACATCAAGTGGAAAGTGAATAGAAAGAAAAAATTAAGCAATTTTTTATTCACAAAGATTATCTTTCTCAAAGATTAGAAGGGAATAGGAGAGAAGTTAGAAGCCAGTATTCTCCTATCCGGGTAGACTGATAACTCCAAGAAGAAATAAGTAGCAATTACAAAATATATTACTTCCTTAAAACGACTTATTCAATAATAACAGATAAACTGCAAATGGAGAAAGGCCTCCAACATCACAATGTTAGATTAAATACCTGTGAAGTTGAAGTTCCTAATAACGAGAAAATCAGAGACAACTCATGGTTTTTGTGGGGGGAAACCTTTTGACAATGAACTTAAATAGTGACGCGTAACTTCTTCAAGAAGAAATAACTAGGTTATATGTGAAAAAAGCAAAAAAAGTTCACAGAATGTTAAACTCGATCAGCATATAACGAACACAAGGCCACCAACGAATTAATCATATAAAAGTAACATAGATAGTATACAAACCTTTCAGAACTTATCGGCAAGACTTCACACCAACTAGATCATTTCATCTCTGCCATGAACTTCTCATACTCTGAATCTGCACCGTACGTTGTCTTCTCTGCAGTTGAAGCAGGGGGTGGCGGCATTGGAGGATTTGTGGCCCAAGGCACTTTTCCTATGCTCTGAGATTGATCTGCACTGTATGTTGTCTTCTCTGCAGTTGATGCCGGGGGTGGCACTGAAGGGTTCGTAGCCCAATGCATATGATCTGAAGTGGAGATAGGAGCAGGCGCAGGTGGGGGAGGTGGAGGGGGGACTGCACCATAGTAAGGCGGATAACCGTAAGATGTGGCATATGTAGGTTGAGCAGTTGGTGGCATAGAAGGTATTGAACTCCCATAAATATTGGCCGTCATAGATTGAGTAGAGGTGCTACTGTCAGATTGCACTCCTGGAGGAAAACTCTGATGTGATTCACTAGAAGTTGTAGGCTGGGATGGGGCACCTGGAGGGGCTGTCTGGACTGGAGGATATTGAACACCATATGGAGGTATAGATTGACCTTGAATCGGAGGGTACATAGTTGATCCAGGAGGGGGAGGAGCATAAGTAGCATACGGTGGAGGGACAGGAGGTCCCCATGGAACTGGGGCACCGGCAAAACTTCCATTGGGGGGAGCACCAAGAGGACCACCACCAGCATATTGTTGGGATGGATAGGCACCAATTGGCTGGCTTGAAATAGGATATGTGGGCATGGCTGATGCTGGAGGGCCAGGAGGCACAGTAGGCTGAGGAGGCTTACCAGCAACTCTCACTGCAATGGTTCTGCCCTCAAGGCGATAGCCATTCATGGCCATTATTGCATTATTCGCCATTTGGATATCAGCATACTTGACAAACCCATATCCTTTACTCAAACCAGTCATCCGGTCTTTTATAACCTTTGCCATAACAATCTCACCAAATTGTTGAAACAATTGGATCAGAGCATCATCATCAAGAGTGGGCGGTAAATATCCAATGTACAAATTTGTATCATCAATTTCCTTTTTAATCGGATTAGCCCCTAAGCCAGGTTGTGAAGTACCACCAGTCGATCCAGAATTGTTAGCCCAAGGAGGATTGCTTCCAGAATTGCCTGAACCAATTGCCAACGTGGGGTTCTGCTTTATTGCTGATTCTGGAACTGTCCCTCCCAGCTCTGCCAAGAAGTTCTGATACTCGTCATCCATCTTCTTGCCAGTGGCTCCCTTCACTGGACAATCTATGCTGGGGTGACCACCATCCCCACAGTGCTTACAGACGACTTCACTCTTAAATGTAGAAGTGCGCGTAGGACATGCATATTGGCGATGGCCAGGTTCACCACACAGCCTGCAATATTCTTCATCCCTAATTGTACCATTCAAGGCTGCAAGTTCCCTAAGCTGTTGCCTCTTATGCTCATTCAACACCTCATCCACAGGCTGCAAGAGCTTCTCCACCATACCTGCGGCAGCCTCAAGTGATTCTTGCGTGTCTGCCTCCACAAGGACATGCAAATCTTCATTCTCTGAAGGGTCAGGTTTCAAATCCCTCTTCTGTTGCAGTCTACCCTCTTTCACGGACCCTTTACCCCGAATCACAATTTTAGCACCAGTTTCTCTTTCCATCCGCTTCTGTGTATTGCCTCGAGGACCAATAATAAGCCCTATAAAGTTGTAACCGGGATATTCTTTCATTGGTATATACAGCTTCTTCTGAAGCTTCGGTGGCCTATAATCAGCGGGTGGCTTGAATGCAGGGTTTTTCTTGATAATCTGAGAAATGATTTCTTGCCTCTCCTTTTGCAATCTTTCACGGGCACGATATTCTCTAGTGTTAATTCTAATCCCCATGTTATCATATATAGGTTCAGGTGAAGGAGATCTAGCACCTTCAGGGCGATCATCTAGAGGCAGACCCGATTGCAGCATCCGACTAATCTCAAGAAGCCTACTGTTCAACGCTTGAATTTCAGGATCAAACTCAATACCGCCCATGAAATCGGGAAGCTGAATCACCGGCTTCGGCTCATCATCAGCCCAGCGTGACTTCCTCCTCTTTGTTCCGCCACCAGCTTCACCGCCGCTCTGATCATTGGAATCAGGCTGCGGATCCCATCTACTCCGGCGGCGACGTTTGCTTGTAGTTTCCTCTTCCCCACCAGAGTGATCCTTGTCGGTGCCGCTCTGGGTATTGTTGGTACCGGCGTTTTCAGAAATCAAAGGCCTCGCACTCAAAGGCTTCGAATTGCTATTGCTATCGGCACCGCCCTGACTGTTATCCAGTCCGTTCACGTGGCCATTCCCATTAGCAGATTGGGGTTGAACGTTAACGTTTTGGCCATCCGAAGCTAGGGTTTTCAAAGAATTTTGATAATCGAAATTCACAGTTTGCTCATATGGCTTCTGGAGATCCGATGCAAAGCTTTCCGGTGGCGGAGGAGCAGGGTTATGATCGGGCGGAAGAAAGGGAGGAGGAGTAGGGTTCGATTCAAGAGCGTCCATGGATAGCGTCGCACAGCTAGGGTTAGGGTTTGAGTTCAGCGTTGGAAGGGAAGACAGCCGTGAGTATTCAGATATCTGTAAGAAGAGAAGGGGACAGCGGCTTGTTATATGGGACCGCAAGAATTTACTGGGCGGGAAAGTAAAAGAAGCAAAGAACTAGTCGGACTCTTCCTATAGAAATTAAATCCTGGGTAGTTTCTAGATAAAGGAAGAAACAAATCTTGAAAAAAATTTACCAAAAAAAAAAAAATATTGAAAACAATATCCATGTGAATAAATTTAAATTCAAATTGTTGGATCAATAGATTTAATAACAATAACATTTAGCATTGTTGTGTTAAAAATATTATCACTCTAGGTGTTTAAAAGTAATTTTTAACTAAATTACACTTACCAAATGAGAAATAATTAACTCCATGATCATGAGAGAAATTTTCAATTTTGTCTTATGAATATGTATTTTTTAATTATTTCTTCTCTCTCTATTTTTATTAGTACAATTAATATAAGTAAAATTGTCGCAATCTCATTTACTACCTAAAACTATATTTATAAAAAGGAACAATTTTTTGTCAAACTTATAAGTGGTATTTATTTTATATCATTTTGTCTATTGGCCAGAATACATATAACTCTCCTCAACTTTAAGTCAATTATATACAATCCCTTTATCTTTAAAAGTTTAAATTCCACACCCTCACCTTGTAGATCTTGACCATGAACCTTTACAGTTAAAATGACAGTTAAGTTTAACAAAGTTTAAGCCATATCATGCTAGGGATGAGCATAGATTGGACTGGATCTATGCATAGAAATAGGCTAGATCACGTTAGGTTTTGTCTAAATAAGCTTGAGCTTATACTTGAGTTTGAATGTAGGTTTTTTTATCTCTAGATCGGCCTTCACAAGACTTGATCGAAATCAAAAATTTTTTAAATGCCTATTAAAAAAGCCTAATATCACAGGCTTGAAAGCCATAAAAGGATTTTAGCCTACCAAAACCTACATATTTACAAATTATAGCATTCAAATAGGCTTTTAGCCTATATATAATTAGGGGTAAAGGTGCATCCAACACTTCAAACTAATTTTAAAGGTGCAATTAGCACCTAAAGTATTAATGGATGCAATTTTGACCCTAAAGTAATTAAATTAGAGCAATTGTGACCCTTCCATAACAGAGGGGATAGGGGTGTCTCCATTTCCCCTCCTTTTAATGTATCCACCATTAGATTATCTTTCAATGGTTGGAATATAATATTATATAAAAATATTATTACAACATTAGTTATAATAAAGGGTTAAGGTGCATTTTTACCAATGAACTATTGGTCGTGAGCGTCAACACAATTAACTATTAAGTGGACCAAAAATACCAAAAAAAGTTTTACTCGGAGCGTCAAAGTCTGTAGTTAGACAAAAGTTAACGTCACGTTATCTAAGGTGCGGATTATTATGAACTTTTACTCCGGGAGCGCGCCGGCACAAAATTCTAAATTTTACTAAATTTAATAAGTTTTTTCTCAATTGTCATTATTTAAAGGGTTAAGGTGCATTTTTACCAATGAACTATTGGTCCGGGAGCGTCAACACATTAACTATTAAGTGGACCAAAAATACCAAAAAAGTTTCTACTCGGGAGCGTCAAGACAATGCCGTTAGACAAAACTTAACGTCCTCATTATCTAAGGTGCAGTTGGCCAATGAACTTTTACTCCGGAAGCGTCCACACAAAATTCTAAATTTTACTAAATTTAATAAGTTTTTTCTCAATTGTCATTATTTAAAACTACTTGTATTATCTATGGACAAAAATGACTTATTCTTCAATTTTTTTCAAAATTATAATTTGCTAAAATAAACAAAAATTTTAATTAAAAATTTTAATTATATGATTTAAATAAAACTCAAGGTGTTTTATAGTTTAATTTATATGTTAAACAAAATATATATATATATATATACACACATATGATTTATTTTTAATGGATATCAATATTGATCTTAATAATATAAATCCGTGACATTGATATATTTGTTAATTAAATGATCTATTGATTATTTGTGACTTGTTGACAAAAAAAGAAAAAAGATAACTTAAGAGGCTTGATGAAGGGCGATTTAATAATAGGTTAAAGAAGCGATTTTAATGGGTTAAGGAGCAACTTGACCTACGAAAATTTGATAACATTAAATGAATTTTTTAAATTACATAAATTTCTTCTAAAATAAAAATAAATCATATATTTTTTTGTTTAACATATATAATAAACTATAAAACACTTTGATTTTTATTTAAATCATATAATTATATTTTTAATTAAATTTTTTGTTTATTTTAGAAAATTATAATTTTGAAAAAAATTGAAGAATAAGTCATTTTTGTCCATAGATAATACAAGTAGTTTTAAATAATGACAATTGAGAAAAAACTTATTAAATTTAGTAAAATTTAGAATTTTGTGTCGGCTCACTCCGGAGTAAAAGTTCGTTGGCCAATCTGCGCACTTAGATAACGGACGTTAACTTTTGTCTAACGGCGTTATCTTTGACGCTCACGAGTAAAACTTTTTTTGGTATTTTTGGTCCACTTAATAGTTAATTGTGTTGGACGCTCCTGGACCAATAGTTCATTGGTAAAAATGCACCTTAACCCTATAATAAAAATCTATCATGGTAAACAGAATAAATATCAACCATTAAAATTTGATCTAATGTAAATATATTGTGTTATTTATATGATATAAATATAATTATATTTTCTTAATGTGTAAACAAGTCAGGCCTGAAGGCTAGTAGGCCTGGCCTATTTACACATTTAGGTATTTAAATAGGTCTTAGCTTGATTTTTTTAACAAACAGGCTCAGCCATATCAGGCTTTAAGCAGGCCAGGCCATAGGCCTCTTGATAAAGGTATAGTCTATTCTTACCCCTAACTGAACCGAGTTTGACATCAACCTGAGATTTGGTTTGAAGAGGACTTCAAGTTAAACAAGGCAGCCCGCTGTCTAATATGATCCAGCACTAACCTGAGGCCGAGCTGGACTAGACCAGGTCTGGTGGACTACCTAGACTGATCCAAATAGTCCATGACCTACATTTATTTATTTTTTTCCTTTTGGGAAGGCAAAATTAGAATCTATTAAACATGATTGGGACCATAAAAATACCTATAATAATATAAAACGTGCAACATAAAATTAAAACATTATAAATCTATAAGAATATCTAACAACATTCAACAACAATAAAAAATATGCTGGAAAAAAAATTAAACATGATAAATACAATTAAGATGATAAAAATACTTATAATCATATAAAAATCATCATAAAAAAAATTAAGTATAAATCCTTCAAAAACTCCAACAACATTAAATAAAAAGTAACATATAAATTACAAAAATACTTTTTAAAGAAAATTGACCTGTGGTTCGTAACCCGATCCAACCCATTTTGGTTTGATTTTATTATGTTGTTTATTTGGATCAGAGCATAGCAGGTCGGACCAGATTGGACTCGATTACCGGATTTTTGCCCACCCCTGTATCATGCCCAATCGACATTGCTTGGCAAATGAGAAGGAAATTTGGTATTTCATTAATTTATTTAAATTCAAAACACAGCTTTATTTAAGGATAACTTTGTCATTCTACTAGTTCCAATAGGTCTAATTCGCTAATGCCAATTTAACTTTGACAATGTCTTTCTTTTCTACGTCGCCTCCTCTTTCTGCGGATGTTTTAACGCTTTATAGATTCACAAGAGAATATCTTCTCCCCTTAAAATCTTACCATATGTACACTTTCCATCTTCATTTCAGTTTGACCCAACCTTTAAATTTGGCTCTGAGTCTAGTATTGTGCTCACCTTTGATTCAATTTTGTTATGTAAACAAAAATTGTAAGCAAAATGATGAAATAGTAAGATCCATCCAACTTGTTTATCCAATCACCAAAGCATATATACTACATGAGTCCACAATCGAGAGCGTTCATGTGTAGAAGAGAGGAGAAATAAAGGGCCTGGTTGAATGTATCCGTACAACAATATTTCATAAATCAAATACCATAAAAAAATTTCAAGGAAAAATATTATGGATGGGAAGCATAGCCATGAAATTTTGAGGGAAGGTGACTTTATGGCTTTTAGAAGTTTAACTGTAGAGGGTTTTCATGGTCCTAATCTAAAAGGTGAGGGTGAGAAATTTAAACATGAAGGGGTTATATGGAAATGACCTAAAATTAAGGGGTTGTTTGGTCATCTATTATTAATATATAAAAGTGGACTGTGCTTGAAGTGTGGAGAGAATTCATCCAATTTTGTGCATGAAATTTCATTCTTATCTAAGTCGGCTAGGATGATATTATTTTTTGGAGTTAATGTGTAATTTTAATTCTGTGAGAATCGTCTAGTACCATTAACTTTACATGGGACAAAAATATATATGAACTCTAAAAAAAATGGGCAAAAATATACAAGAACTCTAAAAAGGGGTAATATTACCATGTTTTTTTTACTCTCACTAACGTGTCTGTAGCTTTATTTATTATGGGTCCCACAAGGGGTGTTGCTGTCATTTGTTAATACATTTGACCATTCAAAATGTGGGAGGATTGAATTCACTCCAACTCCATTAATATGAACAAAACAAACACACCATTGATCATTGTTCATCATCCTCATCAGGGAACCCAACGAAGTGGAGAGACCAGAGGACGCCGTCGGTAGTTTCTGTTCTTCCGGAGCTAAACCAAGGCAGAGTGGCAAACATGGAACAATGAAGCATAGGATTTCTCAGGTAAGGAAATGGTTGTTCATGAAACAATAAATGAATTAAAGGGGTTATCATGCCCAAACTTTCAAGCATTATTCGTCCATAAGCAGGGATCCAGAAATTTATGGAAGGGGGCACAATTTGGGGGGATTCGCCCCCGAAATTTTTTTTTTTTAAAAGGAAAAACTTTAAATACATTAAAAAATAAAAGAATATAAAGGGAAAAACAAGCGCAAAGATCTTTTGTTAAAAATAAAGAAAAGTCATTGTCCAAAAATAAATAAGGCAAGACTAAATAAGTTGAAAGACATATATTTTTATAACAAAAGATATTACAATAAAAATAATTATAATGTCATCCTTCTAAGCCTTTATTTTTTGGAATTCCATCGTAATTAAACATTATCAATGCTTATCAACTACATATTTTTTAATATAAGGTATTAAACAAATGGCAAAAAAGTTTGATTCAGAGAAACTTGATGTCGAAAGGATTCTCAAGTATTTGAATTTAACCCTAAATTTTTTTATATATTTATAATAAATAAAAAAACACCACGTCTTTTAGGGGGGCACTTGCCCCCAAGTCTTACACTGCGTCCGCCATCGCCCATAAGAGTTGCACAAGCCTATTCTTCCTCTTGTTTTTATCATAAGATATCAATTAACAATTCTCACAAACCAATAAAAATAGTTAAAGTCAATAAAGTTATCCTACAATTTAAGTAATTTTTAATATTACCCCTACTAATTTTGCTAAACTCTAATATTATATTAATTATTACCCTTACCCATTATCTTTATTAATTATATATGGGCATACATAGAAAAAATAATTAATGCACTTTAGAAATAAGCTAGTGCCTTATAAAAAAGATTAAATATAATTGCTAGTTAGTATCTTATAATAAGGACCATAAGGAGTAAGAATGTAGCTATGTTGCTATTTTCTTAGAATCAACTCAAAGCAACACTAAGTAAAAAAAAGACTTTAAGACGGACAAAAGAGGCATCGTAAAGACCGACCATCGACCGGTCTTGTTCCCGCCGATATTAAAGTCCACATTTAAGACCTACTATAACCGATCTTAAAGAAACTCTTTTTCGCACCAGGACATTTAAAACATTAGGTCTTAAAAGCGGACTAAATAAGGCCGGGAAATATTTTTTGTTCTATCTTAAAACTCAACTTTTAAGACCGGGCAAAACCTCGGCCGCTTAAAAGATCAAAATTTTAAGACTCGACAAAAATATACCCTTGCGAAAAATAGCGGCTTCTAAGACCTCGACGACTAATTATACGCGGTCTTAAAAGACTGACTTTCAAGACTGACAATAAATTGTCCGGTCTTAAAATTGAATTTTAAGACCGGACGTATAAACACACCGCATTAAAAAACAAACTTTTAAGACGGCTTAATATCAAATATGTACACATGACCTTTAAGACCGAACATATGGATACATCCTGCCTTAACAAATTGAACATTTAAGACCGGCCTATTTATTACCGGTCTAAATTTTCCTAAATGTTTTCCCTGTTCTGTTCTTCCTGATCAATATTCACAAATCCACCACCCAATCTAGCACATAAAAGTCGATACTTTAAGTATAAGCTATGAACAATTATGAATAAATCGAACTGGGAAAAAGAATACAAATAATATTCACCATGAGTTATGCCGCTTCTTAAATTAATGAATATATTATGACTACAACACCTAAATTAATTTATACAATAAGATAACTTAATTACTTACAATCCAAATACAATCGCCATAAATACAACATACATGCCCAATATAATATTCATCATGCCTTCATCTGATTCCCACCAAACAACGTAACATCCTCTTTTATAACATGCCCCTTTGATCCGATCCCGCCACAAAAATAAAATAAGAACAAACTTCATAGTCATGACATTGTTTAAGAACGTAGATGGAATATAATATAGTAAAAACCTTAAAGTTTTCAAAGAAGTTTTCATATGAATATTACCTTATGAATTATATTGACTCTTTTATAAAGCGATATCCTCCCATATCCCTTCTTGATGGTCATTTCTTATGCCGGGTTCATTATCCGCTTCATCTTCTTCGCTTCATTTCCTAGACCCCTTGAAAAAAGTACTTTCGTGAAGACCATAATTTGAATGACTTTCCTCATCAATATCAATGACCTTTTTCCTCGGGAGCTACGGACCACATTTTATTTTCTTGATCTACGATATAGAACACTTGTTTCGCCCGGTCTACGCCATAATAAAAAGTTCATCACCAAAACTTTTACCGTTGACATCGACTAATGTAAATCCTAGCCGATCGATCCGAACACCATTATTGACATTAACCCACTTGCATTTGAAAATGGGAAATCTAATTTTAACATAGTCTACCTCCCAAATCTCTTCAATAACCCCATAATATGGCATGACTGCCAATAAAGGCCTCTTGTCTTTCGAACTAGAGAAGTGCATAGATTCAACCTCTAACATAACACTACCTTTCCGACGGTGCTCCTATCATCTAAGGACTTCATGTAAAATGTATAACCATTGATCACATACGAATTCCAACTTATGACATCAACCTCGTGACCACGGGCTAACCATTTGATTGTATCGAAACACATTCCTCTCCCTCGACCTTTTGTTTGAACCAGGTTTACAAACGTATCAAGTTATGCTCCCTAATTATCCTTTGTTCGGTCATTCGATGATTTTCTTTCCTTATAGCTTCTTTATGAGCAAATATCTTTGGCTTGAACTTCATCAACATTATTCAAGATGTATAAGTGGACTTGTGATAATTCATCGATCCACACTCTTTACCGAAGCCCCGTCTACCCCCTTCAAAGATGACGACGCTTTGGAAGCCCAATATGTCTTACTTTGGCCAAATAATTTTGACAAAATTCCATGGCTTCTTCGAAACATATTTCCGAACAATTGATGCTTCGGCCGGTATGCGTTCTTCACGCCCTTTTAGGAATTTCATAGATCTTTCAATTGGGTACACCCATCGTAAATGGATAGGTCCGCACAACTTTATCTCCCTCACTAGATGAACCATGATGTCAAAAAGGTAGGAACAAAAAGCTTCTCAAGGTGGCACAAGATAAGATATCCTTCATTCTCCAATTCATCCAACTTTTCAATCTCAAAAACTTTACTACAAACCGCATTGAAGAAGACACAAAGTCTAGTCAAAATGACCCGAAGATCATATTCCCATGATGCCTCGAATAGCTACGGGAGTAGTTTTTGCATCAAGACATGACAATCATGAGACTTTTGGTCTACTAATTTCAAGTCCTTCATCGATACAAGCCTCTTAAAATTTGAAGAATACCCCCGAGGGAACTTTTTGTGCCATGTAAACACTCACAAAAACTTCGTTTCTCATCCTTAGACAAAGTATGAGAAGCTAGGGGGACAATAAGTTCTCTTCCCGTATGGCCTTGGATGTAAGTCTTCGCGTATTCCCATTACTTGCAAATCCAATCTCTCCTTCACACCATCCTTGGAACTACCTTGTATGTTAAGAAGCGTGCCAACAATACTATCACATACATTTTTCTCCACGTGCATGACATCTATACAGTGTCTGACATCAAGATTGCGCCAATATGGAAGATCGAATAATACAAATCTCTTTTTCCATATATTTATTTCTTTTCTACTTTGTGCAGTCTTACCGAAGATGATACTGATATTTTTCACCTTTTCATAAACTTGCTCCCCAGTCAATGCCATCGGAGCATCTTCATACTCTTGGCCACCAAAAAAGGCTTTCTTTAATCGACGATATGGGTGGTCCCGTCGAAGAAATCTCCTATGTCCAAGATAAACCGTCTTTCTTCCATGTTGAAGTTGATGGTAGCGTGGCCTTCTTCACAAACCGGACATGCTTTATGGCCTTTTACACTATACCTCGACAAGTTCCCATATCTTTGGGAAGTCGTTTATAGTACAAAATATCATGGCTCGTAGTTTAAACACATCCTTCTTGAAAGAGTCAAAAACATCGACACCTTCTTCCCACAACTCCTTCAAGTCTTTGATCAAGGGCTGAAGGTAAACATCAATGTCATTTCCGGGTTGTTTTGGTCCTGAAATCAATATAGATAGCATGATGTACTTTCGTTTCATGCATAACATTGGAGATAAGTTGTAAATAATAAGGAGCACAGGCTATGAACTATGTATGCTGCTAAGGCTTCCATATGGATTCATGTCATCCGTGCTAAGGGCAAGCCTAAGGTTCCTAGGTTCTTCGCCGAAGTTCGGGAAATAAATGATCGATTTTCTTCCATTGAGAAGAATCGGCGGATGTCGAAGCTTTCCATCGAAATCCTCTCATCTACATGCCACCTCAAATTATTTGCATCATTTTCATTCGCAAACAACCGCTTGAACCTTGGTATGATTGGAAGACACCACAACACTTTTGCAGGCCCTTTGTTTGACTTGTACCTTGGTGTTTCACATATCGGACAATTCTGCTTCTCTTCAAACTCTTTTCTATACAATACGCAATCATTCGGGCATGCATGGATCTTTTTGTACTCCATCCCCAACGGACAGAGTATTTTCTTAGCATCATAGTATCGATGCGGCAACACATTCGCATCCGGAAGCATGTCCTTAAAAGCCTCAAGCATTTCAGAAAAACTCTTGTCGCTCCATCCATGACGTGCCTTCAAGCTTACCAATTTCAATACAGCGTTCAACAATTGGTATTTTTTACAACTAGGGTATAGCGAGGTCTCGCATCACCGCACATATTACCATATGCATGTGATTGATGAAAACCCTCTTCTCCTACATCACGAATAATGTCCTCTATGTGATCATCCATATCCGTGTCATTATCATCAAAGGCCACTTCCTCATGTTGAGACCCACTTGGTATTTTTTCACCATGCCATACCCATACTGTATAAGTCTTACAAAATCCTTCACAAATTATGAGATTGTGTGTAGATAACTTCAGGACTTAGTCGCCTGTCATTCAAACATTTTACACAAGGGCAATAAAACTTCCCACTATCATCATGGGCATTTTGTTTAGCAAATTCTATAAATTCCCTCACCCCATTCTGATATTCAACACTCGTCCGTAACGCAATTATCCAACCGTGATCCATAGTAGAATTCCTATTTATGACACGGATACAAAATAAGGAAACACCAAATTCATATTTATGCTCAACGAAGAAACTTGCCCATTAAATGCATAACGAAGAAACACTTTTGGTCATAAATATCACAGTGAATCTAAGAAGAAAAATTAAAGCATGACGAGAAAATTAAATGCATCGGGTGAAATTAAATGTGGACTCACCCGTAGCATATAAATTCAAATGGTTTGCGAGTCTTTCTTCTCCCGCCACGAACGTTGATGTTGCGTAGAAAGAGTAACCTAAAAACATGTGTTGGTCGTTGGGTAGGTCAAAAGCGCAAATATAATCTTCAAAATACAATATTCGTTAACAACGGAGAGAAACCCACTAGAACATTTCATCGATTTCGTTCAACCCGTAAAACCATAAAGTTATTTAACCGAAACACCTCTTACGGCTTGGTCGATAGACGTTTAACTAAGGAACCAGAAAGTGATTGTCGAGAGAGCAACGCGAAGGCCGACGAAGCAACACAAAAACACCGAGTAATCACTTTCGGCGCGACAAGAGAAGTTCGAGAGGAAATTTGATATTCCGCGCGTCAGAGATATGTTTTAGTATTTTGGATTTTATTAAGACCGGACGTTTACAAAACGCCGGTCCTAAATATATAATTACATTTTTAAGACCGGACGTTTACAAAACGCCGGTCCCTAATTTTTTATTATTCATTTAATTTTAAGACCGGAGTTTTATTAAACATCCTATCCTAAAGTCCTCATTTTTTTTTTTTTAAAAAATGATTGGCTTTGGCGAAAGCGCAAAGAGCTCAATGAAAAAAATTAAAGGAAAACTTAAGAATATGAACAAAAAAAAGACACAAGCTTAGCGGTCCTAATGTTTTATTATTCATTTAATTTTAAGACCGAGTTTTATTAAACATCCTGGTCCTAAAAGTCCTCATTTTTTTTTTTTTTAAAAAAAAAAGAAGATTGGCTTTTAAAGCGCAGCTGAAGAAGAACTCAATGAAACAAAAATTAAAGGAAAACTTGAGAATATGAACAAAAAAAGGACACAAGCTTAGTTCTTAATGCTTCATACATTACTTGGAGAATATGCACGTACACAAGAAAAAATACAAAAGAAAAACAAGCGAAAAATTATCAAAAACAAGAATCGACTAAACATCCTAGGCGATATCGGCGTGAAAAGCATTAAATTCCCGGGATATCGGCAAGTTCTGTCTTATTCGCATCGGCCGCAATGCATCATTAGAGGAAAGAGGATAGGGGGTCACGGTAGGCGCGCTACTGGGGCCAACTGGCCTGGAGAGAGGAGCGGGAACCTCTTCATGATCCGGGTGGAGGGGGGGTGCGACAATCTCTTCATCATCCGAAATAACAATGGGTCCAACGACCCGAGACTCCTCTGTCACAATAGAACGCACTCTTGATGGAGGAGGCGCACCGTATAATGATCTACGGAAGGCACGAGCATCAGGAGTAAGAGCACCCCTACGAGCGGTTCTCTTGTATCTAACCATGGTTTGAGCAAGGGCGAGAGCCACGTAGTGTGGAGTTACAAGATTGTGAGGAGTTACTAAGGACGAGAGAGGTATATATGTTGAGTTACGAGGTATGAGGAGTTTAATAAGGACGAGAGAGGTATGAGGAGTTAATAAATATGCGGTCTAAAATTTATTTCAATTTTTTCAATTCAATTGATTTTAAGACCGACTGTTTAAAATATATCCGGTCCTAAAAGTCTATTATTTATTTTTTCAATCAATTCAATTACTTTTAAAACCGACATTTTGTCTTATATCCGGTTCTAATTTTTTTTTTTTCAATTCAATTTTTTTAAGAACGGATCTTTTACAATATCCGGTATTAAAGGTTCCTCGAGTCGTATCCCTACACTCTCTTTTCAAATGAATGATTCAGAATCTCTTCGACTTCCAGATAAACTTCACAACTAGGCGTCTCCTCGAATTCTGAGGAACTATGCGTCTCCTCGTTATTGTTTCCGGTGTTTCACATTGTTCGGGCAGGGTTCTCTATTTAAACCCGATGTTACTTTACTTCCTTCACATTCATCCCCATCACTTCGAAACATCCACAAGAATGGCCGCTCCACCACCACCAGTCCTCCTCCTCCGTTGCCTCCGAACCGACAATCCACCGATGATGATTCGACATCCCGACCCGCCTCGATCATATAGACCGACGATGCGGCCCGGCTTTCTCGGGTCTATCACGCCATCACATCAACGTAAAGTCAGTAGGCGTTACTCAATGCCCAGACATTGAGTACCATCCTTCAGATGACGACCTCTCCGACGACTCCCTCCCCTCCGACAACGATGGGGGGAGTAGATATTTCATTTTATTTTTCTGTTTTTTTTGTCTGTACTGCTGCTGCTCCTCCTCCTCACGGGGCAGCAGTAAAAAAAATATAAATTAAATATCTTTTGTTTCCATATTCGATCGCCATGTCCTTTTCATTATCTTCTTTCTTTTTCCGACAAAAAAGGAAACAAACAAAACATTGTCCTCGCTTAAATCAACATTAAAAATTCGTAGAATACGATTAAGAACATACAAAAAAACAAAAACAAAAAATAATCGTTTACCTTATTCGGATAAAAACAAACAAAGTGACTATTCTTGACAAGGTTGGACCGTCGTTGTCTTCGGTGTTACCTCGACTGAGTTGAATATTTTCGGTTTCGTCCTTTCGCATCTCCCTTATTTTTCCTACAAAAAGAAAAGAAAAGAGACAACGAAAAGGGAAACCGATAATGCTTTGCTCAACATCATGAGAGGTAACATTGAAGACAACGAGGGTCCTAGCTTGAGCGAACGCCGAGAACCTCGGTTATGCGGAACTCTAAAAATTTGTTAAACGTAAAATGTGGATGTTCAAGTAAAATGCGAATTTTTAGAAGACTTTTAGGACCGGATGTTTAATTAAAATGCGGTCCTAAAACTCTAAAACGAATTTTTAGAAGACTTTTAGGACCGGATGTTGAAGTAAAATGCGGTCCTAAAAGTCTAGCCATAGTTTTTTAGGAGACTTTGAAGACCGGACGTAATGATTTGTCCTGTCCTAAAAGTCTTGCCATATTTTTAGAAGACTTTTTAAGACCGGACAAATCATTAAGTCCTGGTCCCTAAAAGTACACCCATAATTTTTTTAAAAATTAACGAAGACTTTTAGCACCGCAGGTTTAATAACTATGCGGTCCTAAAGGTCTCGCCATATTTTTATGAACAAAGACTTTTCTCATTTACAACATCCTGTACCTCAAATTTCAAGCATAAATATCTAGAATGAATGAACGAATTTATTCTTGAATTACACAAATTTGTATGTTTATTTACAAATGAATGACTTGTTCGAAAAAATAAACAAATTCACATAAAGAAACTCTTAAGACTTTTAGGACCGGATGTTCAATTAAAATGCGGTCCTAAAACTCTAACGAATTTTTAGAATACTTTTAGGACCAGATGTTGAAGTAAAATGCGGTCCTAAAAGTCTAGCCATAGTTTTTTAGAAGATTTTGAAGACCGGACGTAATGATTTGTCCGGTCCTAAAAGTCATGCCATATTTTTAGAAGACTTTTAAGACCGGACAAATCATTAAGTCCGGTCCTAAAAGTACACCCATAATTTTTTTAAAAATTAACGAAGACTTTTAGCACCGCAGGTTTAATAACTATGCGGTCCTAAAGGTCTCGCCATATTTTTATGAACAAAGACTTTTCTCATTTACAACATCCTCGTACCTCAAATTTCAAGCATAAATATCTAGAATGAATGAACGAATTTATTCTTGAATTACACGGTTGTATGTTTATTTACAAATGAATGACTTGTTCGAAAAAATAAACAAATTTACGTAAAATTATTTTTGCTACAACATATATTTACATCCACATTTAAGACTTAATTAGGCCATACAGATATTCACAAAACACATTGCGTATGTGCTCCACTTCATTATCGGGACGGGGACCGAAGCTCTAAACATCTCGTAACATCAAAGACAAACCGAATTAACTTGTGTGCATATTTCATTAAGCCGTAAACCGAATTCAGCCATAATATGTAACATCAAATACATTTACCTTTGCTAACAATTTTGTCTTTCCTCCCCTGATAACATCATACATGTGTTTCATGACGTACATGCCACATAAGTTAGACTGTTTTGGTTGCCGATGGGTCTAAAACGAACAAGAAATAGAACATATATATAGCTTACTGACCAAGTTCACAAGGCAGTGTTTCAGTGTCCAAATATGTACTAAGCTCTGGGGTGTACAGTTAGGTTTAATAGTGGCCTCTTTCCCACGCTTTAATCTTACCTCGACTTGGAAGGTCATCATGGCACTATCATCAAAATCACAAATTTATCAATAATGTTCACTGAATATGCAACGTAGAGATTTCAAACAAGAGAATCAAAATGACATGCTTACTTGTTGACGCCTCCTTCAATATAGGATCTCGGCTTATCAGTGAGTGGAGCATAAGAAGATACTTTTATGATCCTCCATGCACATGAGGACCAACTGCCAATGGCGGCTGAAAATTCATAGCAGTAAAGTACTAAGAGATATATGTAGATGAATTAAGTGAATTGCATACAAGAATTGTGATATGTACCCGTGGAAGTATGGAAACAGGAACACCTTTCTTATCACTTCACACACCCTGGTTGACATGTATTCTTGTCTGATCTTTTGGGCCGTTGTACTTGCATAGACCGGGCACAAGAATTCAAAATCATTGATTTTGCCCTGTTTGTCCAATTCTTGATGCAAGAACCTAAAATAATGACATCGATCAGGGAATTAGTATATATGTATGTGTGTAAAAACGATGCGGTTAAATTATGTACTCATCATAGAATCGATACTTACTTCATAAACAAGTTGAATGATTGGATTACTAAGCTCATGTCCAGAATCGGCGGGACACTACATCTATTTTGTCAACGTAAACATCTACGGGATGAGGACGCCTACTACTTCTTGGACAGCCATGATTTATCTCGTAAAATAATTATTTTTTGCCAAATCGCTTATTTTTTGCTTGGCGAGTCAAATGAATGAGCGAGAGGGATGGAACTTGAGGAGGAGGGATGCGGCTTGAGGAGGAGGGATGCGGCTTGACGAGGGATGGAACTTGAGGAGGAGGTTGCTCGATCGCTATCCAACAATGCAGCTCCCCCTAGTGCTCGCCGCATAACCGCGGAGAATGTGTGACGGAACACTGTTCTCTCGGACGAGAGCTAAAAAGCACCTCATCCGATTCATTTCCTCCTTCATCCGGCTCATTTGGGATTGCCACATTGCTTCTTTAGCCGCCGCTTCCTCACTTAATTTGGCCATCCGGGATTGAAGCATTGCTTTTTAGCCGCAGCTTCATCACTTAATTTGACCGGCGTCTGCTCCATCTCCTCCCGGGTAACCATACTTTGTTTGTGGCGTTTGGATTTACCAAAGTATTCCTTCAGCCTACCCGTCCTCCAACCCCCCTTACACGCCCGCATGATCCCGTTTTCCGGTTGCAACATCGGCCGAACATCATTCCTCCCGTCCGACACAAAAGATCCCTCTCGCTTCTTTATTTTTAAGATCTTCCCGTAAGATACGTATAACGAGAAGCTTAGTAATGAAACATGTTTAGTAACTAAAAAATTACAAAAATGATACTTACAATTCTTTCAAAGAACTACACGAGTTTGTTCACTCGTGTAGGCGCCGCTGGCTTTTGCCGAATATGCAACCACAACTCCTCGCGACGTATAGGAGATGGGCGATCAACTACGTGGAAGGATTGGATTCAGCTTCATCTTGCAATCTCTTTCGCTTGGCTGCCATCAATTCTTTTTCGGCCATTTCATATCCGCCGCAAGAAGCCTTATGCGGGCAATCATTCTTTCTCCCTATCTCCTATGCTTTTTCCCTTCTTATCTGTGAATCAGAATTGAAAAAAAAAACTATTAATTATGAATTCCACCATTGATGTCTAACGTAAATTAGAACACTTCGCTATACGAAGGTCAAACATTAGTCAAATTCACTTCATCAAGTTTCAACATTTTATTTAAGAAAGATGTAGAATTGTAGAAGAAATTGGGAGAAACAGAGGAAAGGGAGTTGCGGTGAAATACCGCCAACTCGCCGGTTCATTCATTCATCATAATTGGTTCCTACACATATTAGACTAACCTCTTATATATAGTTAGAGGCTTGACTCTTTAAGCCCCAATAACAAATTGCACCGAAACCATTACACGCTTAACATACTAACTAACTAACATCAATGTCTAACCACTACCTACTATAACAACTAAGACTATAATAATGGCTTGACTACATATCCGCACCGGTTAATAAGCATACTAAAGGGCAAACAAAACTAAATATAAACTCACCGAAGAGCTTCGTGAGTGTCCGCAATGACAAATTGTTGCCAAGTTTGTTGATCAATAAATGTGTATTTTTCCCAAGGATGTTCTTGAGGCGAACCTCGGCAAAAATATAGGTGTTAGCTAGAAAGGTCTTAAACTTCCTCCACCGATCAGACAATAAGACAAGGTCTTGTCTTTCAACTTTTTGCAGTCATGGACAGTGTATGTAAGCAGGATAGTGTCCCAAATAGGATCTTTTATTGCGCCACGGTCCACACTTTTCCACTCATCTGTCAAGATGCTAACCTGCTGCGTGCTAGATAGCCAACAAAACTAGTATATTTGGATTTATTGGGACCGAAAGGTTGCAACTTTTCATCAAACTGAATCTCTAGCCTTGAGCCTCCCGTCCGACTTAGGGATACATCCTGCATTCGTGTGCCTCTTCTACCACGACGTGCAAGGCGGTTACGAGGCTCATTGTGAGATGAAGAGGGTTCGTTCTGACTCACACTAGTCACAGCAGTAACTGGCGTTCCCGGAACAGGAGTAGAATCGTTTTCACCGTTCATTTTCGAGACAGGAATAGAGGTAATGCAACAGGAAGGGTTTCGCAACGTAAACGAGAGATTCTTCGGTGATAGTAACAAAAGCTTTCGCGAAGAAATGTATATTTGGCGGTTCATATTCAAGACCGATATACAAAGAGACGGTCTTAATAATTAACATTCAAGACCGGTCATATTAATCTACGGTCTTAAAAGTAATTAATTTTTATACGCACTCTTTTTCTATATTTTATACCGCCGCATTTTATGTCCTATCTTAAAAGAATTACTTTTAAGACCGGCTTTTATATATGTTCGGTCTTAAAACTTTATTACCTTTATATTTAAATTTTTCCTTATTATTTTGAACCGCATAAAATATTAGTCCTAAGCAGTGAGATTTCTCCATAAAGTAATTGATATTTGAATATTTTTTAATAACTTTTTTAAGACCGGCTTGGTTTTTGATGGGTCTTAATAATATATTTAAGACCGAACAAAAAATGATCCGGTATAAGAAGTTCTTTATATTTACAAAACTGCCTCCGGTCATACATAAGAAGTTCCTTTTATTTACAAAACTGCCACCAGTCATACCTTTAAGACCGGTGCGTCCAATGTCCGCTCTAAATGAGGCAGTCTTAAAACTCTTTTTTGCACTAGTGCAAGTAGAGCCCAGAGCTATTGTCAAGATTCACTAACTACTCCATGTCTCCATCAAATTAGGTAAAAGCTATTTTTTTAACGTGATTTACCGTACACAAGGTAAGTTTATGAGAAAAGTTTCGTCTCGACTTGCGTAAACGTACTTTTCTAACGTATTTGAGTTGGCGTTAGAAGAGCACATTCATATAAGTTGAGACAAAACTCATCTCACAAACTTACTTTGTATATCATAAATCACATTAGAAAATAGTTTCTACCGCTAATAAAAAAAAGAAAGAAAGAAGAATACATAATTGATCTTTTTAACTTGGAATCTTTAACAATTACATCCTCACCAATTTTGATGGAACTGCTGATGTGTCAAGATTCTCCCTGGATTGCCAATGCAGACTTTGAATTATGTGAAGATGCTTTAACGTTCCTTCCATTCTTTTTTATTTTTATTTTATTTTATCATGCTCCTGGAAACAACATCATGAGTAAAGTACAAAATAGTATACAGAATATTACATACAACATGATGAAATCTCCCAATTGTAATCTCCTTAGAATTATTAAGCTCCCATTCTCAAGAACCTAAAAGAGACGTGCTCTCTGCTAGATCCGCAAGAATTGTTACAAAAAGCACCATCTCTATTTGCAAAACATGATTCACAATAGCTTTGAAAAGAAGAGCAATTATTATTATTGAGATCTTCGCAAAGCACTACTACAAAAATGTATATTACTTCCCTAAAAACGTCTTTATTTTTTAAAAAAGAGAAAAAAAAGTGTAGGCGGTGACATTCTCAAAATTATTTGTTTAAACTTTGAGACTTAGGTTAGACGTCCCAAAATACATTTAGGACGTCTAAAATGAATTATTTGAAGCATTTTGAGAAATTTTTTGGCGTCCTAAAAAATATTTGGAACGCCTTAATATAATTTTTGGCATCCCAAAACATGTTAAGGATGCCTAAAATGAATTATTTGGCGCATTTTGAGAAATTTTTTAGTGTCAGGGCATTTTGAGAAATTTTTTGGTGTTCTAAAAAAATATTTGGGACACCTTAAATATGATTTTTGGCGTCCCAAAACAAGATTTAGGACGCCAAAAATGATTTTTAAGGCGTATCAAATGGAATTTGGGACGCCAAACTCAGCGCCAAACCGTGACTCTCTTTCTTTCTTTTTTTGGTTTGAAATATATTCTCATTCTCAACCTTCACTCTCTCTTTCATCTCATCTCCATCAATCGCCTGCCTTTACTTTCTCTCTTTCATCTCATCTTTACCGTAGCTTGTCGGATCTGCCTAAGTCATGATGAAGGCGCCGCCTCGATTCTACTCCCTGACTCCCATAGCTTGCCGGACCTACTTGGACTGTAGCGTGTTCGCCTCTCTTTCAGTCTCTCCCTCCTCCTTTAGCACTCTTTGATCTCTCTATGCAACTCGTGCCCAAAGACACTGCCTTCTTCCTCCCCGTTGCTATCATCGGTGCTGCTACCAAGTGCATCACGACGACGTTTGTGAGATGACAAGATCCAGGGCTGCAAACCCGACTTCACCGTTGTCTCCCCTCGGCAACGAATGCGGCTTTTTCGACATCAAAAGCAGCTAGCCAAGTGAAAATGATTTTTGTTCATCCGAGGTTTCGGTTTCTCTCTAGCATATGGGTTTTTGGTTTAGATTTTGATTTCCATCTAACGTCTGGATCTTGGTTTATATTTCAATTTTAAACATTGATTTTGATTTCTATTTGGGAAAAATTTTGGTGCGATTTCCATTGCTCATCTGGTTCTTGTTTGTTCTAATTTTTTATCTCTTGTTTTGTTTTTAGCTTTTGCTGAGAGATATTTGGCCGGTTGCATTTTCGGCGGTAACGGTGATTAGATCTGGAAGTCCCTATTGTGTAGATATGATATTATTTTTGTTTTGATTATATCATTTTTATTTCAGTTTGATTTGCATTTTGATTATGAAAAGACCATTTCTCACTAAAAAACAATTAACCATAATGTTTTCATAACATCTAATCAGTAAAAACATTATTTCTGCTAACCCAAATAAATTATTTTCATAACATCTAATCGGTAAAAACATTTTATTGACATAAAATCCTAAACTTCTTAAATAGAAAAATTCATTTTAAATTTCTAGAACAACCAAACAATAAATATAAACCGATTAAAATTTACTATTAATCATCCACTACATATATATAGTCTTCTATTGTCAAAACTCTCCTAAAATCTTGACCCCAAAATTTTCATTAACCAACATAATGTTACACTGATTAGAAAGAGAAATATATAGAATAACTTTCATAAAGCAAGTTTCTTGAAAAGAAGCTAGTTTAGCTACCTAAATAATCTTATAAAATAAATGACATACCTTAAAATACACTGGAAAACATCCAAACTTTACTTTTTGCCTTTCCTTCCTCACTCTCACTCTCTTCTGTCGGGTTGTCATGCACACACCACCCCCTAACATGAATATATAGAGGGGAAGGGGTGTGATTGGAGGGAAATGGTTGGGAGTGGTTTAACCACCCCCTAAACCATTCCCTCACGTCAAGCAAGATGGGGGCAGACCTGCCCCCATCTGACGCACACAGGTCCTTCATTTTTTTTGGGCTGCTGCTTCATTTTTTTTGGGTGTTTTTTTCCCTTCATATCTCTCTCTCAAAAAAAAAAATCCAACAATTACATATAGATTGTCGATGTGTTCTTCTTGCGGTTTCTTTCTTCTTCCACTGCCAAGCTTCCCATGGCCAAACCTTAAACCTGATGTTTTTTTTCCTTAAAAAAAAAAAGCACTACGACGTCATAAATGGTTTTAGGACACTATAAGTAAAGCACTACTACGTCCTAAATTTTTTTTAGTACACCGTAAGTCTTACTTTACTACGTCTCCTAAATAGGCATCCTAAAAAAAGGACATAAAATGGGTTAAAAAAAAGACGTTAAAACCTCTTTTTGTAGTAGTGAGGGAATAATTGAACACAGTAGTAAGGGCATGTTTGACTTTAGATTTACGTACGTCGAGACAAAACTCTTCTTCCATACTTATTTTTTATACTTCCACCACTAATCCAAATAGGTACTAAATGTGAAGTTTCTAGAATTTCTCCTACGTCTGTTTCCACGAGAGAATGTGAGATAACGAAACCACCACTTTATACCCATCCTTCTGCTTCTTTACCACCGAGAAGGATCTTTTTTTAATGGGTTAAGTATCAATTTTGCCCCTAAAGTACACGCCAAGGAGCAATGTTGCCCTGGAAGTTTTTTTGAGAGCAATGTTGCCCCGGAAGTCTAAAAGCATGGCAATGTTGCCCCTTCGTTAACAGCCCTAACAGTCAAATGTTAGTTGACCGCATTATGTTGACGTTGATTGTCTATATGACATTTTTCTCACTTTTTTTGGGGTTAAGTAGCAATGTTGCCCTAAAAATACACGCCTAGGAGCAATTTTGCCCTGGATTTTTTTTTTTTGTCTCAATGATGTCCCGGAAGTCTAAAAATGTAGCAATGTTGTCCCTCCATTAACATCCCTAATTAATTGTATTTGACACTTTTTGTAAGCTTTATTCTCTCAGTCATTTCTACTTACAATGCATGAGAGGTTCATTAATCGTTTGTGTGGATAATTTTGCAAGCAAATGATTATTGTTTGGAAAAATTTGTTTGAACTGCCTGCGATGAAACGTCCTCCATTTAACTTAACATAAATACAAATTAAGGGTTGATCAACAACTAAGTATTGCTCCATCATTTACCAAAATATCCAAAATAAATCAGAGTATGCAGAATGAGCCCTAACGTGGCAATATACAATCATCCAACGTATATTAAAAGATGGAAGCACTACTGTCAGAAAAAGTATCCTAAGCTTTCGAGGTCTTCCCTGATGGACCTGTACGGGAACTATCACCTGAAGAATGTGGTAACCATCAATCCAACTTATTACGAATAATAATACGTGCTAATGAGGTGACAAGTGGAACAATTTATATAACAAAATATTAAAAATATAATTCACCAATATCCACATCACAAAATTTCATATCATAAATTATTTATTACGCTTTTCATTAACACAATTCCCAAGATGCCTCTCACCAATCCAAATTTAACCGCCTTATTTCCTCCGACTAGACCCATGGGCTAAGTTACATCCATATTACCGGTTACTCAAAAGCTCACGGGTCATGTGATAAGGACTGCCAAAATCCTTAGAGCACCTATCCTGCACCACGGGTCTTTTCCCTCATTGAACTAATGGGCCTCTCATTGAACAAATGGGACAATAGAAAGCCAACCATTGTGCACCAACGGAGGCCTCACCACGCGTGAAATAAACTACTTCATTTCTTCCAAATTCAACCTTTTCCATAATTATCATAATAAATAGCTCAACAGAATTTTCCAAGATTTTCACGCTCATATCAAAAATTCTCATGTAGATGTCATAATAGCTCAATTCCCAATTTCTTACACAAAATATAAATATATGTAAATATTTCACAATTCAAATCATAAGGTTCCACAAGGCAATTTTTATTAAGATATTCATAATCATTTCACAAAATACTCACAAACAACATACTAATACACATAATAAGTGGAAAGTTGTTACCTCTTGCCGAAGCTAAC
The DNA here is from genome assembly GCA_019022615.1 of Acacia melanoxylon. Taxonomy (NCBI): domain Eukaryota; kingdom Viridiplantae; phylum Streptophyta; class Magnoliopsida; order Fabales; family Fabaceae; genus Acacia; species Acacia melanoxylon. Next base: position 6,737,769 of record JAFJYJ010000020.1, on the reverse strand, counting down.
TATTATCACACTTCTTCTAATCCAAGAGCTTAAACACAAGCCAAACATCAATCTACCACAACCAATTTACTAACCATTAATAACTATTCTAAAACTCCACATAATAAAAATTATAACTTATAATTTCATAAATTAAAATATACAAATTTTAATAGTAAATTTAGAATGCTTGAAGTGGGCAAATTAGGAGGGGACTGAAAAAAATTAGGGAGACCATTGTAACTATTAATTTTTCTTTCGATTTATTATTAATTAATAACTCCCTTTTTCCTATTTATTATTTATTCCCTTTTCTTAATAATAATAATTATCTATTTTATTATTATTTATTTATTCTATTTTGTTACCTTTTTTTTTAATAACAACAATAATAATAACAATTATTTACTTCTTATTATTATTATTATTTTTCTACAAGTATTTTAAAACTCTAAGAGGCTATCTTAACGCTTTAATTTAGGAGTTTAACAAATACCAATCATTATATAAGTTATGCTCTTTAGATATTAATAAAATCAAATATACTCTTTGGATATTCATAATATAGTATATTATTATTTTAAATACATATGATTTAGCATATTACACACACACACACAATCTCAACAGAAAAAAGTCTTCCTAAATTTTCCAAGTGCAACACTATACTTATATATATAGGTATATGTATTCAAAAATAGATATGCAGTGAGAAAATATTTATAACAGCAATATCATATACCTATATGTTTATGACAACAAATGTTTTCCTCCATTCTTCAAAATGCAACATGGTATGTATATATACATATACTTTAACAATAATTTATATATATATATATATATATATATTATTTTGTAAATAATATTATAAGTGAAATAATATAGGAATTAGTTAGATCCTATTATATAGGAGTAAAATAACTTCCATTATATATATTCATATTCTTAATAGCAAAATAAATCAGGTTTCCCTTTTCTTTTCTTTTCTTTTCTTTTCTTTTTCTTTTTCTTTTATATTCCTCTCTCCTTTTCTTTCATGCGCACCGCCATATATATATATTTAAGATCAGCAACTCTTCCCTATTCTTCTAACTGCAACGACGCATCAGTAGCAAGATTTTCTTATTCTTTTTATTCTTCAATGCTCACGGCAACATTTAGATATATATATACACACACAACAGCCAAGTTTTTCATATATATATATATATATATATATATATATATATATATATATCTGTGTGTGTGTGTGTTTAAAGCAATGACAGCAACGTTTCCATTCTTTTCTATATATATATTCAAAGCGTTAACATATACTGCAAATCTTCTTTCTTCTATTTCTCTCCAAGTGCCGTAACCACACGTGTGTATGTGTGTGTGTATGTATATATATCAGTAGGCTTCCCTTCCAACTTCTTATGTAGCAACGCACAATTAAATACAGTAATATATTCCTATAGCTTATTACTCCTAAGCTTGCGTTGGATCATTATGGAGACATGAAGAATAGTAGCTCGAAGATTTACCTCGGTGCACGTTCAACTTCGCTGATCCTCACCGCCAACACGCACCTCTGTTTTCAGGATTCCAAAACAGAGTAAAAACAGCCGTTGAACCCTCTCTCTTCCTCGACTCTCTCTCTCTCTCTCTCTCCCCCTAAAAACAGAGTTAATAATTATTAATCCGTAACTCTTTACGGCACTCATGATGATTCATAATAATTTATAATATTCATGAACTTTGGGATTGTCGATGTGAAAACAACTATTGGGGATTATGATAACTTGACAACACAACTATTAGAGATTAGGATTACATTATATCACTCCTGATGGTTAATTTTGCCTATTACATGACTTTCAAGGTTCATGAGGTTGAAAATAAAAATTTTGTTTAATCGTTGCGGAAACCCGTAACTCCTCCTTACGGTTCTCATGAATTATTAACCTTAACTCATTACATTAATTAGTTAATAATTATTAATCCGTAACTCTTTACTAAGACTCATGATGATTCATAACAATTTATAATATTTATGAACTTTGGGATTACTAAAAATAACTATCGATTAGGATAACTTGACAACACAACTACTAGAGATTAAGATTACCTTAGATCACTTGAAGACCTCAATGTTGTTGATGTCCTCTAACGTTGATCCACACGGCTACCTCCCGATCAGTAACGAACTCCTTCTCTTGAAACCTCTCACTCATTGAATGCTTGCTAGCGAAGACAAGGTTGATGTTTGGTTTCCTTGGGTTTTACTATTTTCAAGAAGGTGATGGTTTCTAGGAACTAGGTTATGGATAGGATGAACAAGGTTGGAACCTTACCCTTTTATGGATGGTGCCTTTTTCTCTCTAAACCTTTGGTAAAGACCTAAATTTAGAGAGCATAAGGGTTCTTGTTTTTCTCCTAGAAAAACGTACAAGAAGAAGACACATCAAAAATCAGCACTTTATAATAGTTTAACCCTAATTTAAGTGCTTACAAGAAAGACCCGTCCAAGCTTGAATTGGAAAATCCAATTCACAATTAATTAAATTCATATCTTGATTGATTGATTAGATTTAAGATGATGAATCAAATTCATATCTTGATTGATTGATTGAATTTAATATGATGAATCATATTCATATCTTGTCAACCAAGTCATATTAAATTCACATCTTGATTGATTGAATTTAATATGATGAATCATATTCATATCTTGTCAACCAAGTCACATTAAATTCCCATTTTTTTCTTCAAAAAACGTCCATAAAAAGGGCACATAAAAAATCAAGACTTTATAAGAGTCTAACCCTATTTTAAGTGCTCACAAGAAAAGCTCAATCCAAACTTGAATTGGAAAATCCAAATCGTAATGAATTAAATTCATATCTTGAATATTGAATAATAATTTAAGATGATGAATCACATTCATCTCTTAAACTAAAATTCAAAATCATTTTAAATCAATCCTCATTTATTATTTCTCCTATCTTCATCCAATCATTATTGGATCTTTATATATATATATATATATTAGATAATTCAGAATTATCTTTTATAACCTATCCTTTTTGAATTATAATTCAAATCTCTTCATTGGGCTTGGAGTCCCACTCCAACTCAATTACACATTTACTTCTTGATAAAGCCCAATAACAATTATTGGTCCAAGTTTGCTAATTTTAAACAAACTTTAATAACCTTTGTGTGTGACCCATTAGGCCCAATTAGTCACCGACATAAATAAACTTGAACCAATTAAAACTCCTTTAACGGGCCCAATTTATTTAATGACCTCATAAGACACTAGCAATGCTCAAAACTCCCTAACTAATTGAGTTGATCAAGTGATCTACCTTTCATATTTGAATACCGTGCCGTGCATCATCCCTCACATCGTCATTCACATTTAGTCGAGAGCAAAGATAGAGTATCATCTCTCTTAATTGACTAAATGTAGCTATTTCACAGAACTAGGAATCTTCTTATATTAACTCAATAACAGATCATGACTGTTCATGATCACTTGCTGTGCGCATAGACTCCTGAGTTTATTAGAAGCTATCCAAGCTCTACCGGTCTTGTGAATGACTAATCCCTTGTAGGGACTCGTGAGTCCTCTCAAAGATGTCCATCTACACTCATGTATTCGAGTTACACCCAAGAGTACACTGTTCTCCCCATTTTCAGGCGGATAGAGTTGTACAGTCAAAGTATAACCCTAGCACATAGTGTTCGATGACATCCTTAAGTCTAGGACGATCCGCGCTACCAAACGATGAGAGACTTTACATATCCAATGATACTCTCTACAATGAATCTTTGTGGAGTCTCTCGGTGGTCTCTGTTCGGTGCTATCTCGTTCTCCAACAGATCCACCCACGACATCGCCTAAGGCATCACCATGCCCGTATTCCATGAGGTCCCTACCTTGTATCTCTATACAAGTAGACGATATCGTACTAGTCTTATTGAGATCATCAATGCCCTTTCTTGGTGATTCAAGACTAGGAACAAATTTTAGGTAATAGATATACAGTGTTCTCGAGTCCTCATGATTATGATCTCTTATTATTGATCCTCGAGATTAACACATATTCTATTCCTAGGGCTTTTATCTTCAAACACATATTTACTTTAAAATAAATGTGAGACATAAATATGATAAAGATAAAATATGCTCATTTATGAATAATGAAATACTACAATGTAGAAAAAGGTGCTGATCTGTCTCTACAGATTGTCTCTAGGACACCTAAATACTAACAACTCCAGTCAAGCTTTGCGAACTTAAAGTTCTTTTCAAAATTTAAAGATTAAATAATTCGAGTTAGTGATTTGTGACTCGAGCTTGGGATTTGAACGTTATATTCAAATATATTTTGTTAACTCGAGCCATCACTTAATGACTCGAGAAGTTTTCAGACCATTTTCAAAAAGCCTTTTGATAACCTTTTCGTGAAAATGATTTGAGACTCGAGCCAGAAGTATGTGACTCGAGTTTCTATCTAAACTTGAGCTAAGCCTCTATGAGTCGGGTTTGAGTTTCACTGAGACTTCTTCTATATCCTTCAAAACTAATTTTTCAAGAAGAAGAACTCGAGTTTGAAATATATGACTCAAGTGTCTCTTTGAACTCGAGCTAAGCTTCAGTGACTCGAGTCAATGTCTTTCAGAGACTTCATTTATCTTTTACAAACTTATTCTTGACTAAGCCAATAGCATCTAACTTGAGTTCATATGTCTCTATTTGTAAATCATTGTCTCCGAACTTCTTAAATCTCTAAGTATGATTTATCTACTTTATATCATCACTCATTATTATTCCTAACTATGTTTAATCAGTTTGTTAATGAGTTTAAGATGATTTTGATATGGATTAACACCAAATTGCAATAAAGCAATTATGTGTCAGAGCATTTAATGTAAAGCATAAACGAAGCACCAAATAGGCAAATAACTCAATGAGCAGACGTAAAGCCTTGCGGCCATTCCCATTCCACATTTATTGCTGAGTCTCAACAGACAAATGGAATAAGGAATGTCAAACAAAGAATGACGACTAACATCTGGAGAATCCGAAGAGGTTTGAGTAACGTTCGAGTTGCATCTTCAACAACTATATTCATTACTCGCAACGGCTCTTTGAAGGACTTCAATGGTCATTATTGCAATCATCTATAAAAGCCATAAGCATTCAATTCTCTACCTACCGAAACTTTGCACATTCAATTTGAAGCATTAGCAATTACTGTTTCATTTTCTTAAGCAATATCTTTGGATATTTATAATCTTCAGTATTGATCTATTTACTCTTTTAGAGAGTTTAAACTTATTCATTTTTGTAAGAATCTCAAGGTTGTGGAACCTTTGAGATTGTGTTATTTGATTATAACTTGTAAGGGGGAGTAAGTCCTAGTGAGAGGATTACTCGAGAGTTATAGAGTATGTAATCAAGCTTTGAGTTAGTGAAATCCTAGAGTGTCTGGGGACTGGACGTAAGTCAAGGATTTGGACCGAACCAGTATAATCCTCTTGTGTCAATCTTTCTCTCTACCTCTCTGTTTAGCTCTGATTTAAGAGTGTGTTTCAGGGTATTTGACAAAAGTTTTTAAATCACCCAATTCACCCCCTTTTAGGTGATATTTTGTCTTACACCTATTTTTTTGTTTGATTTGGTTGAAAGATTTTTTTTTTTGACAAATTCCACAGGCGAATGATTATTGTTTAATTGGGGAATGCCTGTGAAAGACGCTATGGGGAAGAAGGAGTAGGCTATATTTATTTTTTAAAAAAACAAAAAAACCGGGTTGACTTTTTTTTGTTGTTGAAGAAATTAAAATAAATAAATAAATTACTTAATCATATTACCTCCGATCCTAATTATAAGACCGAATTAACGTTTTTTGGAGAGATTAAGGAAGCTAAATAAATTATTTAATCATATCATATGTTTTTGACTTCTTAAGGGCAACATTGAGACCACGAAAAAAACTTCTAGGCAAAATTGCTCCTGGAAGTGTACTTTCGAGGGAAAAAATTGCTATTTAAAAAAGTGACAAAGATCCACGTAGACATGTTAGGCCCTGGTCCTTCACGGGCCGGCCTTATAAAGTCGGGCCAAATTCCCTAATTCCCAACTCTATTTTTAAGGAAAGCTGTAAAAAGTAACGATGATGGGTGATAGTTATCATGATAGCCAATGAAGTACTTATACAGAGATCGAAAAAGAAAGACATTACCTACGACTTCAAACAAAGGATAAATTCTTTTCTTTCTTTTTATTTTTTTGGGAAAATCTGAGGTGAAATAATCATAAAAAAGTCTCATACTAAATTCCCCTAAAAAAAAGTCCCTATAGATTTTTTGTAATTAGTTGTGAATAAGCTATTGAACTCTTCTCACAAAAAAGTCTTTACAGTCAAAATGGTTTTTTTTTGTCATAATGTCCATATGAAAATCTCGTTGTGAAAAAGGCTTCTAATATTGTTAAAATGGCTTTTCGTGTTGTCAATTTTTTTTAAAAAAATTCTATATATATATATATATATATAAACTCGGAGAATTTTTGATAACATGCAAAGCCATTTTGACAATATTAGAAGCCATTTTCACAACGAGATTTTCATGAGACACTTTAATAACTAATAAAATCATTTTAACAATATGAAAAAACATTTTGATGTAGAAATTTTTTTATGAGAAAAATTCAGTAGCTTATTTACAATTAATCACAAAAAGGTTTCTGAGGGGAATTTGATATAATATTTTTTGTGATTGTTTCCGTACCTTAGGCCTCATTGTGATTTTTTTTTTTAAAAATCAAAGGAGAGAGTAAATGTTCCTGCCGCTGTTTTTGTTTTTGCTTCTGTTTTGTTTTATCAAAGCCAGCTGTATACCGAAAAACAAAAGGCAGCTGTTTTCTTTTTGACGCGGCTGGTTTTTGACAAAGAATGACATTAATTCATCCGTTCCCTGGTAATGAGTCACATACAGGTAGATTAATTTTATAAAGGTTGTTTTTATCCCAACCATTTTTATAAAACAGCTTACTCAGTGTAATTTGATTTATGTTTATATAGGCTTTTATAAAACAAGTCAGTTTGACATGAATTTATTTAAATGATGTTTTAAAAAGTTAATTTTTTAAAAAATAAATATGAAGAAAAACCAAAAGCACGTTATGGGAATAAGCCAGGTGCCTCAAAAGTCATAGCAAACATCATTTTATGTTAGAAACATAAAACTTGCAGAGAAAATGCTGATCCCATTGATCTGGATTCTAATTGAAAGGTGTATGCAATAAGAGGTTACATACTCGATTGATATTCAGTTAAGAGGTTGAGTTTCAATGTATGGCCAACACAAAATGTACTCCTTCTTATCCAATTATAAAACAGTTGCTGTTTTTTTTTTTTTTTTTTTTTAGAGTTTAAGAATTTAAGAAAGTTAAATAATTATACATTATTTAATCATATTATACGTCGTGTATTTTTAGATTATATATTAGTTTATTTATTACCAAACTAATTAATTTAAAGAAAAAAATGATAAAAATAAAAATACTTTAAAGTAATTTAATTAATTTCTTTAATCTCTCAAAAAAACAGTCATCTAATTATCTTATACAATATTTAGGACCAGTACTTGATAGGTATTTGAGAGTCATCACCAACGTGAATTTAAATTTCTTTTACATAGCTTAGTAGTAATAATTTTATTATTAGGCATTTAAACACTTCCTTTAATCTCATTCACACACGCACACAAGAGAATTTCTTTGAGAAATGTTTTTTTTTTCCTTCTTTTAAGAAACACTAATGTGGCCTATCTAAAAGTTTTAGTATCATTTTTCATTTTTATCTCATTAATTAGAGAAGAAACAGGAAAATACTAATGGCTCTAAACCTCAAAAAGAATCATTCTCAAGGCTAAATTGGCTTGACCTACTCTTAATCAATTTTTTTTTAAAATAAATTAGTATATATATATATATATATATATATATATATATATATATATATATATATGATATATATTTTTTGACTTACCCCACTAGTTAGTCTTGCTACATTACTTAACTATGTACCTCTTTCTTTTACACACTCACCCTCTCTCCTTGTTTTTATTTTTAATTAAATAGGTAAATACGTACTAATGATATAACAGATTAAATTTGCGACTTCCCACCCGCAGTATAACTTTCAGGCCCGATTTGTTATGCTGAAGATTCAGGAAGGAGAGGGAAGATTCATCATCTTCCTTGCAAAAACCTGTTTGGATGCTCCATCTTCCCGGAATCAATCTTTTGGCGGCTCACCATCTTCCTCCATTTATGAGAAGATTGCTTCCCTCCATTTTCGCTGGGAACTTGATCTTCCCTAGGGAAGAAATTCACAAATGACCGTCTTCTCCTTCTTCAATCCATCTGTCTTCTTTGCGTTGCCACCGACGCTTCCTCCTCCTTCTGCAAATCCCGCCGCCTCCTCCTTTAAGCAAACCTCGTTGTCCCTTCTTCTGCATGTCGCCGTTGTCGGGTTGTAGGGATGAAGAAGGAGATCTGAAACTTTTTGTGTGTGTGCTGTTGTCGGGTTATGCGAATGAAGAAGGAGATCTGATTTTTTTTTTTTTTTTGCTGTTGTCGGGTAATGCGGATGAAGAAGGGGGAGTTTTTTTTTTTTTTTTGTTGGGTTATAATTTTTTTTTAAAATTGTTATTTTAGACATTTCAAAACTTACATTTTAATTGTAATTTATTAAAATTATCATCTTCCATCTTAATTTCCATATCTACCAAATAGACACCAATTTTAAGTTCTCTCAATCTTCCCTTCTATTTATTTCTCTCTTCTAAATTCCTTTCTTTTCTTAAATCTTTCTTGTACCAAACGGGCTTCATTATGAGTGGGCTACAAAGCAATACACACAGGGCCTATTTGGAAAAAGGGTTGAGGCTGAAAAGTACCATAGGAACGGAAAAAATATGAGAGTAAATATTTCAAATGAGCTTTTAGGGAAAAAAATTATTTTTTTTAAAAAAACCACTAAAACCTATTTTTTATATTGCACATGAGCTTTTATCATTATCAATTAAAATATAAATTATATTTTTAATATGAATTTTATCTTATCATAACTTTATAAAAATCATATTAAAAAAAAAAATCACTCCACTGTTCCAAGCGGCCTAGAGATATCTGTAGCTTTTTGAAATCTTTCTTCGTTTCAGACTTTCGATGTTCAGAAAGTGGGGACGTGTTCACGTGGCCTGGTCAATATTGTACTATCTGAAAGAAGGGTTCACATGCTTCGCACCATATCGCAATCTGCCCTAGAGATTCCCACAGTCTTTCGAGCAAAAAAAAAATCCAAATATGAGCCCTACTCTTGTCTTTTCATCCCTCTGATTACGCGGCGCACGTCCTCTCACACCCCTACCCCACAATGTACCATTGCGATCCGGTTCTTTTCACCATGTCAAATTTCAAACATACCCTCATTTTCTTCATTCTTCGTCCTAATCAATTTGTCTGCTTCCTCCGGAATTTATTCGCTTTTAAATCCCATCACTTTCATCATTTCGTGACTCGTTCTGTATCTCTCACTGACTCACCCGAGTTGCATTCCATTGGACTCACTAATCATGAGGCGTTTCAGGCGATTCGAGCTCATTGAAGATCCTTGCTTCTTCAGAGAAACCTCCATTGCATGTCCCAGGACCCTCACTTTCCCCTCGTTCGTTGATGAAGATCTTGATGTTAACCTCGCTCTTGATCTCTTTGACTTCAATCGTTTCCCGCTTCCGAGCCCTTTCGATTTCGACTCGTACGACGTCGTAACTGATCTGGTCCGCATTGATCGAACGCCGTTGGTGAAGCGAGTTCAGCGAGTGGAGAGGCTGGTGGGAACTGACTTCTACTTGCAGACTCTGAGCGACCGAGTTGCCGAGTTGGAGTCGCGGTTCGATCGGCTGGTTAAGTCGAAGAGGATCGACGGCGGCGATCGGAAGTACACATGGACGGCGGAGATCAAGGAGCCGGAAGAGGAAGGGTTTGATAGGAAGTACAAATGGATTGCGGATATTGTAGGAGAAGCGAAGAAGAAGGAAGAGGAGAAGAAGAAGAAGACGAAGTGTGGCGCTGCGAAGAACTTCAAATGGACGGCTGAGTTGAAAGGGAAAGGGGAAAACAGTGGGAGTTCAAGAAAATACACGTTTGAGGTAGAATGTGGTGATCATTCGAAGAAGGAGAAGGACAGGAAAGAGAAGAAGAAGAAGGAGAAGGAGAAGGGTGAGAAAGATCAGAAGAAAAAGAATGAATTGCGCATTGTGGAGATTGAGGAGCCCAATGAAGAAGGAGTTGTCATTTTGAGACAGGTATGGTGATGTCCAAAACAAGAGGGATTGCATTTGCTCTTCTGTGATTATTTTTGATTCCTTGTCTGTTAGTCTTAAAACGAGGTCGTTATGGCTTCAGGATTCTTATGATCTTGATATGCTTCCTACTTAAATAGGGAATGTCATATAATACTAAACAGAAAAACTTAATTTGGATTGCGCTTTCTAATCCTTATTGGCGTTTGTTCCACAAAACGTCAATTTAATGAAAGTATATTGTGTTAAGTACATACGGTCAAAGCAAGCAAACTTAGATTTTCTTCAACAACTACAGAAAGATAGATAAGTCCTATTTTACAGGTAGGTCCTATCATTTATCATTGTCTGAGTTTCGTCGAGCGTATGGGTGGAAAGAGTCCATCCCACACGCAAAGCAGTAAGCTTGACAACCTTTGAAAGGCACATGCTTCTGCAATCACATATGGCTTGCCTTTGCATTTATGGTGGGAATTGAAAGTCTACCCATGAAAGCCGTCATTGGTTTCGTGCCAATTAGTCAGATTTTAGGTATATTCCAAGACAAACCTAAATGGACAATAGTCAATTGTCATGTTTTCAAGTAGTTTATTATTTCAGTCTAAGAAAAGGTATTTATTTGTTTGCTGGGGCCTTCTCAATAGAGTAGTTTAGATGATCAATCGAGAAATTATGACTAAAGCTTAAGGGTAGGTATATTTGGAGTTCTGGACACGAGATAATGGAGAAGTAAATGCATGGACAGAATTCTTGTTATTTTCTTCTTTTTAATTTAGTTACTCCCTCTGGCAAGATTGTTTTTTTTTTAGAAAATTAAGAAAGCTAATTAAATTACTTTAAAATATTTATATTTATCATTTTTTCTCCAATTTCCTAACTTATAAACTGATATATAATATAATGATACACAATATATGATATGATTAAGCAACCTATTTAGCTTCCTTAATCTTTCCAAAAAAAAGTCAAATATGTCTTTTATTTAGGACCAGAAGGAGTACTATGAGAGAAGACAATGAATAAGTTTCAACTAATCTCTGTCCTCCTCTTGTTTGACTTTTTTCTTGTTCTGGTTCTAATTGCTTCACAGATCTGCTCAATTTCTGATTTTATTTTATTGATTTATAATTTTTGAAAGCTTCTGAATGTATTGTTGATTTCTGATTTTTGTTCTCCTTTGACTGAGCTGCTGTGGGGTTGTTCATGGCGGTGGTTGGTGATTGTTTCCCAGTGGTGGTGGGGCTTGTGCACATGGTTGTTTGTGGGAGCAGATTAGCTTCTTTTCTTAAGGGGTATTTTCACTTCATATTATAAATACACATAACAATAAAAAATTGTGGAAGGCTTCCATGTATATGCCAAACGTGTTTTAAAACCCACTTCCATCCCAACTTCCACTTCCACTTTTATAAAAAACTCTTCCATTATAACAAACGGGGACTAAGTTTAAAGATTGTGCTCTGTGTATAAATTAACAGCACTATGCTTGAGATAATTGAAATATGAATTTGATTTAGAAACATTATAATTATATGCTCTTGATTGTCAACGAGAGTAATCATGATCCTCGGCATTAAGAAGATTAAAAGTTAAAAGATAAATGCTTTGTTTGTGGTTGAAGATAAACAAATTAAAAGTGCAGGGCAAACAATAGAAGTGACTTTTCATGTTGAAGCTTGTTTATTTTCTCTTTACCCCCGGGTACATGTTATGCTTATGCAGTATTGCTGGAGATCCTTTTATGTAAATGAGACGTAAGTTGATCTACATTGAAGATGTTGCCCTGGCTTATAATAATTATTGGAAAAACCATGCTTGATGTAATTTGAATAAGAATGACTGACATGGAATCATGGATGCATCATATTATATTTTGAACTGATTAGAAACATTATAACATTTCTGACTGTGAATGAGTAATCCATATCCTTAAGCTGAGAGTTTGCCATGCGGGGAAGCAGTTTACCCTTCCTTCTTCAGTATAATCCTCAATGTACTAAATATTCGTAAAACCTGCTTGAAATTAGGAACATTATATTTATATGTAGTATTCTGAGTTGTCAAGTGTTGTTTCCAAGGCATTTGCGAAGAGGTTTGGAGCTGTCCAAAACAAGAGGGGCAAAAAGAAGGAGTTATCTGCTCAAGATGCTGCACTGTTGATCCAAATAAGCTTTAGGGCTTATTTGATCCGAAGGTCAAAGGCTCTTCGTGCCCTTAGAGAACTTGCTGTTGCCAAATCGAAGTTGAAAGAAATCAGGGCTCAGTTCAATAATTTTGCATATCGACGTCATTTAGCCTGTGATGCAGAGGAGCTTCAAAGGTTCTCTGAGAAAATCATTGTACTGCTTCTCACTGTTGATGCTATTGAGGTAATGTCATTTCCACTTTGTCTTGGTTTCTTTATGCTTGCAAGATCCTTTAGCAGTTTCCTTGTTTGCTGATTGTTTTACTTTGGATTGGGGTTTTCATATGTGAAGATATCATATGCTATAGTCGTTTCAGTTTTGTATGTTACCATTAGTCTTCAATCAAAACATGCTCAAAGTCTCAAACATTTTCAATGCACCATGACCTTTTTTTTTTTTTTCTTTTTGTAGAAACATTGAGTTGTATATTTTCATACCTTGTCACGACAAATGAAAATATAGGTATAGCTAAACATACTTTCCTGTGCATTGTATGAAGTTTGAGGAAAAGCTTCACTGCTCAATATAGTTGTGGCCTGTTAAAGATCAATATATCTCTAAAAGCTGCAAGAAGTAATATTTGTCCACATGCTATAAATAGTGTGGTTCATCTAGGGCTTCATGTAAATGCATAGGGCTCGCTACAGTTTAATGTTGTGTATTGGTATATTGATCCTTTTACGGTTTTTGATAACAGGGAAAATAAGGCCATGTTTGATAGACTCAAGAGAAAGAGAATATCTATATGACATTTTCAAGATGAGGAGTCTATCTGAACATATTTATATTACATTTAAGTACGTTATAGTATAGGATCTCATGATGAACAATATTTCAGAATAGTTAATTATAAATAGAGTCTAATAGTGTTATGTGATCTATATAGCTTACCTATTGGAATAAAGCCTTTCGTTGCTGCTGCTGTTATGTGCCTATTTAAAGATTTATTGCATTTGCAATAATTTGTCAGTATATCATTTAATATGTGTGTGCATGTTCAATCTTTAGGGAGCTGATATGATGGTTCGGTCTGCGAAGAGATCAATGGTGGATGAGCTGGAAGCGATGCTCAATGTTGTGGATCCTCAGCCTGCTGCTGGTAGATCTCTGTCCATCAAACGAAGGACCTTCGACATGCCAGACGGCCTCATTCAGAAAGAAATCGAAGAAGGAGTTGCTCAGGTCGTGCAAATGATTAACGAAGCTGAACGTGAAGCTTGCTTGTAAGAGAGCCAAGGAATAACAATCCATCTTGACCACAACCGGATCAAACATAGCATGACGTTGTGTTTTATATGGATTAGTGTTGGTGTACTTCTTAGGAGACGATATTTATGTATGGTGCTTTTGAATTGGCATGTTGGTTCTTTGCTAAGTGTATCTTATAATTTGGAGACATATAAATTGAGCTTTCATCTCATGGTTTTTGTGTTGTTGAACTTTCTGTGCAATGATGTTGGCTTATGTTGTGGATCAGTTTCTTCCAAGTTGTTGCCATCTTAGTTATATGCTTAGATTTTTTTCCTGTCTCAGTTAAGGTGATTGGGTTTCACAAGAGCTTTATAAATATATGGAATTTGTATTACAATTATCATCAATTGCTGTAGTTTAATTTGGATAGTTAATTTGACAATGAATTTCCATAATTGCATTTTGCTACCAACAGAAAATTGCATTTTTAAAATACAGGAATTTTATTTCGTTAAGATATGAGTGGTCACAAATCATGTGAGGAAACGAGCCCGTTTAGACTGGGTAAAAAAATAGAATAAAAAGTAATAAAATGAATACATTTAAAATGAGTAATAAATATCCTTGTTGATAAGGTGATGCATGTTTTAAATCATCTAAAGTATTGTGAAATAACAAGTAATAATTACTAACTTAAGTTGGCGTCAGTGATAAGGACACTCATTATTTTAAACAAGTGGTTAGGGGTTTGAATCTTAATTGTATATCTAGTATCTTAGTGTTTGTTTATCATAAATACGATTAAGTAAACTGAGATAAAATTTCTTTCAAATGTTTAATTGTATAAGATAAATTTAGGAGTGAAAATAGGTTTTTAAAGTCCTAATTGTCAATCCAAATAGGCCCTCTATGGGTGATATTTCCACTTCGCCCTCAATATCCAAGGAACTAGAATATCAATAACTATTTGCAGACATACTCATTAAAAAAAACATATATTCACTAAGTAATTGGTTAAAAGAAATTTTGTAAAAGTTCAACAAGAAATCTTTGAAACCTCAACTCAATGGCAAACAAATGATGTGTGAAGATTGAAATGAATAATGAATAAAATGAAATGAAATAAATAAAACATGAATAAGTATGAAAAATCACATGCAAAATATAGTAAAAACTCGTGGATAATGTTGGTATATATTTTTTTTCACCTTGAAAATTGTCATAAATAAAAAACTACTAACAAGTACTCCCTCTGGTCCTTATTATAAGACACCAACTAGTAAGTTTATATGATCCTTTTTATAAGGCACATGTTTGTTCCCAATGAGCATTAATTATTTTTTTCCATGTTTGCCCATAATTAATAAGAGTAGTGGGTGAGAGTAATAATTAATATGATGTTAGAGTTTAGTGCAATTAGTAAGGGTAATATTGGAAATTACTTAGATTTTAGGACAACTTTATTGACTTTAACTGCTTTTATTGGTTTGTGAGAAATGTTAGTTGGTGCCTTATAATAAGGACCAGAGGGAGTAGTAACAACAAAAGGCTTCCTCACTGTCGTATCTTTGTGGTGATTCTCCTTTGCACAAATGTTACAACGGAGAGTCGACATACGAATTTAGTCGCCTGGGATGGGGTGTGTAAGGAGGAAGGAAGGGGAGGGTTGGGGTTGCGGCATGCTCGATTTCAAAACCAAGAACTCCTCATGAAGTTGGGATGGAGGCTACACACAGGGACACTTTTTGGGTCAAAGTGGTACGTGATAAGTATCAATGTGGGGATGATCTCCTCCCTCGCATTTATCCGAAACGTCCTGGATCAAATGTGTGGTCTGGAATCAAGAAGACTTGGGATATTGATGGAATTGAAATTAACCATGATGTGAACTTGGTTAAATGAAAGTGGGAAAGGCATGGAGATTTTTCTGTGAAATGTGAAACCTGTGTATAAAGTATTATTGAGGAATGTGACGGTACAAGGTAAGGATTGGGGTGGTGTATGGAAAGTTTGAGCACTGCAACGATACAAAACTCTTATCTGGATGGTAGCTCGGCAGTGTTTGCTTACGAATGCTAATTGGAAGAGACGAGGTTTGACGAATGATGCGTGCTATAATATGTGTGGGGCAAAATTTGAAAACACTATCCATGTTGTTTAGGGACTGTGTATACTCGAAAGCCAAATGGAGGAAATTGGTGAACCTGGCAAGGTGGCATAGGTTTTGTCATATGAACCTTTTAAATTGGGTGTGGTGGAATATAAGAGGCTAGAATGATGCAAGTAAGGAGTGGGCATCTAGATTCACAATTATGTGTTGGAGGTCTGCGGCGACGAGAGGAATTTATGGGTTTTTGAGAAGAAATGTCTCTCAAATGATAGTATTCTCTTCAGGTCAAGTGCAATGGTGGAGTGTATGCAACTTACTAACGATCGACTAGCGGGGACGACAATTAAGGGGGCTACTCTGGCCCCTAGTTGAGAGTCTTGGGGACCTCCGGAAGAGGGGTGGGTGAAAGTGAATGTTGACGATGAGTTTTCAACTTCTGCTACTAAAGGTGCTAGTGGGGGTCTTATTTGAAATTCCTCTGGAAGTTTTGTTAAAGTCTTTATACACCCAATTGAGGATGGGGACCAACTCACGGCGGAGATATGGGCTTGTTTCTTAGGTTTCAAGATGGCTTAGAATATGGGTTTCAGGAAAGTGTGGATAGAAACCGATTCCTCTGAGTGTCTCGAACTGATTCTACACGAGCATGGTCCATCTCACAGAATTCTAGCCTCCTATTGGAAGTAAAAGTGTTGCTTGGTATGGATTGGGAAATGAAGATCACCTATGTGCCTCGTTCGTGTAATTGCGCAACAGAACTATTTGGTGAAGAGGGGCCTAGGGTTGGGACATGGGTTTCATGAGTTATTCCATCCCTCCGAGGAACTAGAATATTTCTTTGTTAACATTGTAATGGGTGTAATATCCCCATAGGTATTAATTGAGGTGTCTCACTTTGTATCCAAAAAAATGTTGAGCTATTTCATTAAACAGAGCCTTTGCTCGCACAGGTAGATGGTGATGACATCTCTTTGCACAAATGTTGCACAAAAACAAAGGTCATATGGGTGGGGAGTTCATGTTGATCCCCCAATTCTACCATATTTGGTTCTTTTGGTAATTGTAAATGGTAAGTTGTCCTAGTGGCAGCATTAACCATCATGTTTGGATGGGGTTTTAAGCTTGAGGCTAAGATTGACAATTTGTGTATGTGTATAAAAAAACTCAAGCTTACATGAGATCAAAACCATTCCATATTTAGAGCGATGAGTGAGCGAGGGAGAAAGAAAGCCACGGTGAGCGAGCGAGGGAGGAAGAAGGAGGTAGAGAGCGGCGGAAAGGAGGGGTCGGGAGGAGGTGACGGGGAATGTGATGGCGGAAGGGACTCAGAATGGGGGTTCCATGTGGCTGGAGGGAAGAATTTCTCCTTTGGACGTGAGTCTGAGAAGCTGCGGATGGGCGTAAGTGCTTCTAAAGGCTCCTCCTTAGGACTGAAGAGTGAGACATCCAAACTGTCATATCGGGATAAAATCCTATCACCCGGATGTGTAGGCTTCCTGGTGAAGCATTAGGAGGAGGACGATATTATGTAGGGATGGAAGGAATATTTTCACAAGATGAATGAGAAGGACTCACAGGGAAACCAAGTTGATTCAGACGAAGAGGATAACCAGACGTCTCGAAGGTTGGAGGGAAAGCCTGGGAAACTTCAGTTTACTGCGGAGGAATATACAACATGGTGTGTGCCCTGGATGAATTCCCTTATCATCAAAGTCTTAGGGGCAAGCTTCCCCACTTAAATCATTCGTGATCATATTAATCGTATGTGGCGTTTGAAAGATCCGTTGAAGCTGATCCTACTTAGTAATGGATACTATATTGTCTCTTTTTCCAACAAAGAAGACATGGAGTATGCGTTCCAAGAGGGCCCATGGATGATAAAGGACCACTACCTGATTGTCCAGAGATGGAGACCGAATTTTAACCCCTGGAAGGCTGACTTACAGTGTAATATTGCCGCTTGGATTCGGTTGCCGGATGTTCCTTTTGAATTCTATAATGTTGAATCATTACGTAGGATTGGTAATATGATTGGTAGGATGATCAAAGTCGACCGTTCCACTTCGATTTATGATAAAGGAGGATTTGCGCGTATCTGCGTGGAGATCGACTTGAAGAAACCGCTTGTACCAACATATATCGTTTTTGGAGAAGAACTGTTGGTTATGATTAGTTTTGATGATGTCTTATATAGATGTCATTCTTAAGAGCAAAAAGGTTGCACACTACATTTACATTATGCTTTGACTAATTCTTATATTGAATGTAGATGCAAAGTTTAATAATGGAGATTGATCAAGGAAGTAGATTGAAGAAAGAAGTTCTTGCACACAATATAATGGGAATATCGAATGTCAAGGAAGCAAGAAGCTATCAAAGGATTTTGGAAATAATCGAGAAGAAGAGGAAATATTGAAGAAGTCAGTAGAACTTGCAAAGAATGATCAAGAGAAGAGTATAAAGAAAGAGTTGGATTATGAAGAATGATCAAGATGAGAGATGGAAGAAGGAATAACTTGCTGAATGGAATCAAGATATAATTATTCAAGTTCTTATATTGATGCTAGAAGCCTCCAAGATCATATGGAAGTTGAAATGACTCAATTTGGAGTTAAAGACAGTAAAAATCAGCTTCAAGATGAGAAAACTCGAGTTCACAACTCAAAACTCGAGTTTTGTGTTGTCTTCAGCATTTCGGCATCTCGGATTAGGAAAACTCGAGTTTTCAAGTAAAACTCGAGTTTCAAAGACTATTCAACAACTCGCTCTACTCGTTTCACGTTCAGCTTGGGCGACGTCTGGTAATTCGATGACATCTCTTAAACCAGAAATCATATTGAGGTGAAATCAGTGGTATATGAAACTAGACTTCCAATGCGTCATTTTCATATAAACTTCAAGCCCAAAGGAGTTCAGATAAAGGAGCTATGAATTGTGGAAGTTGACACTGAGATTCACGCCACACAGCAAACCAAGCCTCAATGTTGTGAGTGTATCTCAAAAACTAAAAATCCGATTGAGCTGAAATTGGTGGCATATGAAAGAAGACTCAAAGGGCTTTCCATAAAGACTTGAAGCAACCAAAACGGAGTTCAGACTAGAGAAATATGGCCTTCGAAAGTTGACAGTGAGTTTAAGACGTTGCAAAAACGCTGGTCAAGAAC
This sequence comes from Acacia melanoxylon, assembly GCA_019022615.1. Lineage (NCBI taxonomy): Eukaryota > Viridiplantae > Streptophyta > Magnoliopsida > Fabales > Fabaceae > Acacia > Acacia melanoxylon. The sequence goes on along the minus strand of JAFJYJ010000020.1, from coordinate 6,718,768 downwards.
AACCTTCATTCATCGGATCATAACGGACATAATACAATGAGTTTGGAGTTGATTCTTCTTGCATTGGATTCTTACCTCGAGCTTGGACACATAAATTTGAGTTTGAGATTAGCCAAGAGTTTTGATCTTAATGAGAAATATCCCGAACAAAGCAAAACCGCTTTTCGAGAAAACTCAAGTTTTCACAATACGTGACTTCTCAATATTTTTGGAAAAGACAAAACTCCAGTTTTTCATTGAAAACTCGAGTTTTGGACTTGGCTGCAGAGTCTCCTAAGTTTTTGAACTTTCAAAACCTCCGTTTCTCAGAAAACTCCAGTTTTAGTTTTAGACAATGTTTTCACAGTAAAGTGAAAACTCGAGTTTTGATTTCAAAACTCGAGTTTTGATCAGACAGAAAGTTCTTGGATTTTCTTAAACTACAAAACCTCCAGTTTTTGTGAAAACCTCCAGTTTTGAGTTTGACAAAGTTTTCTCAAAGTTTTCACAAGAAAGTGAAAACTCGAGTTTTGATTTCAAAACTCGAGTTTTGCTCGTGCGTAAAGTCTTCATGTTTTCTCGCTTTTTCAAAACCTCCAGCTTTTCCAAAACCTCCAGCTTTGACTTGGCGCGATTTCTTCAAGTTTTCATATTTAAATGAAAACTCGAGTTTTGATATGAAAACTCGAGTTTTGGCCAAGCGAAAAGTTTGATGTTTTTCAATGATTTGAAAACCTGCAGCTTTTGAAAGAAAACCTCCAGCTTTTTGATATTTTGGACTTAAATCGATTTTACACACCAAAGTCCAAAACTCGAGTTTTGATATCAAAACTCAAGTTTTCATCGCAGAGTTTGAAATTCGAATCTGACGATTTTGTAAAACCTTCTTGTTTGATTTTAATACTTCCTATCATTATTATCTAATGTTCCTAGATATGTTTAACCACTTTTTTAGTGAGTTTCAGATGAATTAGAGAGTGTTTATTGAAGGTTTAAAGCAAAAAGCAAAAACATGTCAGAACATTAAATGCTTCAACCAGAAAAGTTGCATACTTTTGGTAATCCATCCGTACACGCTTGCAAAGCATTAAAGAATGTTCTCCACATCAAGCAACCGTTCTACCAATGGATTAATTTGCGAGAAGTCAACTCAACTTCTACACAACTGGATTAAAGTGAAGATTAGTGAGAGAAGACACCATAATCGCTTACAACAAATAGATTAACACTACAACGGATATATGGAGTTGGCAACGGTCATTTAATGCCTTCTCGATAAATAGAAGAGCATTCAATTCCTCTCAACAACCAAGACTATAGAAAACGAAAATCATTCAAGTTTCCAACTACTCTCTTGAGTTTTCTTGTATAAAGTATCTGTTGATACATTAAGCTTTCAGTGTTTATCATTATCTACTCTTAGAGAGAGTTTATTGATTGTAAATCATTCATTGTAAAGAATCACAAGTCAAGGGGACTTGGTGATTGGGTTCATTGATTGACAGCAACTTGTAGGGGAGTAAGTTAAATGAGAATTACTTCTGACGAGTACGAGTGTGTAATCAATTGAGATAAATAAAATCCCAGAGAATCCTTGACTGGACGTAGGTCAAGGATTGGACCAACCAAGATAAATCCTTTGTGTCTTCGCTTCTTCTACCTCTACTTAGTTCATCTCTATTTTTAGTGTACAAAAACAGAGTAAGCTGAAAAAGTTTTTAAAATCCCCAATTCACCCCCCTCTTGGTGATTTAGCTCCACTTTCAAGAACGACCTATTGTATATAAGGGTCTTAATCAAGTGTGTTTTGAGTGTGGTAAGTATGGCCACCAAAGGGAGGGCTGTCCAAGTTTCATTCAGGCACTGGATACTGCACAAGTACAAGAGAAATCAGCCGTGGATGCAGTCATCGGGGGTAACGTAGGAGATAATCTGGAGAAAAATGAGGGCGGCGATGGCTCCACAGTCGTTACCAGCGACGTTGTGTCGGAGGGGAGCCCATTTGGGAAGATTCGGATTTTGCGGCGGGATATCAGGGGGATCTCACGTTCGAATGATTTTTGGAAAGAAGATAATGTGGTTTTAATGTAGGGCGCTGATAAGGGATATGCTGAGAATAAGGGCAATATGCAACGGTTAAATGTGAAGAAGGAGTCCATAGTAGGCAAGATCGAAATTAAAGGGGGTTTGACCAAGCAAACGGGCCCACAAAAAGCTGAGTGGGTGCAAGTAGGTGTGAAAAGGAAGAGTACCAGTAAGGGTAAGGCCAAAGGTAAAGAAAACCGTCCTCCTGCACGTGATAGAGTCCAACGTCCTTCACAGGTGGGCCAGGGTATTGGGCCTGCGAAGGAGAATCCCTTTTGTGTATTACAGGAAGTTGAAGCCCAGTTGTGTGCGAAGGGGAATGCTCATAGTAATGAGGCCTCTCAGGACGTTGGGCCGAATGTACATGCGTCTAGTCATATGCCTGGGATAACTTCAGCTGGGATTTCTCCTCATTCAGACACAATGTTGCCAAGCACCATGGAGGCCGAAGTGCAGCCACTACAGGATGTCCAACTACAACAGGTTGATGATATCATGGATGATCAGGATAAGACTAAGGGGGAGGTTGCCAAACCCCAACCCACCACTATTGTTTCCCAATGAATTTTCTGATATGGAATTCTAGGGGCACTAGAGCAAGAAGCTTTCCTGCTCTTGTTCATGACCTCAAATCACATTACCAATTGAATTTCATTGCAATTTTGGAAACAAGATGTTCTAAGGAGATGTCTATAGGAAGGGCCAGCCAACTGGGGTTCCCTAATATGGAGATAATGGATTGTGAGGGATATAGTAGTGGTATTTGGTGTCTTTGGGATCATAATAGTTCCTCTATTATTTTGCTTGAACGCCACTACCAATTTATTCATTTGCAGATTACTGGAGCAGCAGGAAGTAGTTGGGTGCTCACTGTGGTATATGCTTGCTGGAAGATTCTTTTTTTTCGGTTCGGTGTTCGGTTAAAACCTAAACCGAAGTGCCATAAAAACCGAACCGAACTAACCGAAATATTTCGGTTCGGTTTTTTGGTTAATTCGGTTTTTTTGGGTGAATTCTATGAAATAGCTGACCTACAATTTTTTCTTTCTTGAATCAATCTACCAGAGATCAAAACAAACTAGAGATCAAAACAAAGTCCAGTAATATTACACAAAACATGGAACAACTAGTATATATCAAGGCAGCACCGATCTTGCATATCAACCAGAGATCTTGCATATCAGCCAGAATAAATCCAATAAAAAGAAAAGAAATAAATTATTACAAAAATACAAAGATATTGAAAATCGCCGGTAATTTTTTGATTTTTTTTGAAAATCGCTGGTTGAATGAAGAGGAAGAATGAAAGCATTGAAGAAGGTGATGGAAGGTGACGATGCGATAAAACGATGGTCTTCTTTGAGGTCTTGCTTGCAGTGCCTCTGTTCTGCTCTGAAACTACAAGTCACCGGTGGCTGTGTTGGACGGCGAAGATGAAGGAAGAAGAAGGTCGCCGCGATCTCTCTGCAAATTTTTGAGCTTGAAGAAGGTCTTCTCGGCGCTGCTTGTTCTCTGGTTCCCCATCTGAAAGTCGCCTTTGTTCACGGTGGTGCAAAAGGGTTGAAGCTCCGCTGCTAGCGATGATGGTGATGAGAGCGAGAGTCACCGACGACGAAGAAGGTGATGCTTGGTGATGAAGATTGAAGACGATGGAGGGAAGGAGGAAAATAGTTGAAGTGGATGAAGATTTTAAGATCCTAGGTCTGAACTCTGAAGACGATGACAAGACAATGGTGCCGCGGCGTGTTTCTTCGTCCTCAGAAATCAGAATGCAATGAATATGAATATAGATGGGTTACATTAGGGTTTTCAAATGGGAGAGGAATTGGGTTGGGTTGGGTTTGGTAATGGATCAGTTAGTGGGCCGAGGGTCTTGACTGGGCTGATTGACTGGGCTAATTAAAAATTGAAAGGTAAAAAATATTTATACCAAAAAAATAAATAATTTTAAATTATTTCGGTTTTAACAGAAATAATTTTCACAAAACCGAACCGAAAACCGAACACCGAATTAAGCCGTTCCAAAACCGAACAAACCGAAAAACCGAACACCGAATTTCTCGGTTCGATTTTCTGCTTTGGTTTTTTCCACCCCTAATGCTAGCCCCTCTAGTGCATCTCGCAAGATATTTTGGGACAATCTCACTCGTCTAGCATCATCGGTTCAGGGGCCCGGTGTAATACGCATATTTATTTATCCGAAATATTACATTTTGGTAAATAAATTGGTTATTTCGATAAGTGAAATTATTGTTGCAAAGACTTGTGTTATTATACTATTTTTCTAGGATGAGTTTTGTGGGAAATTAGAGAATTTAAGGGCCAAAGTGCCAAATGACCAAAATACCCCTAAGGCATGCAAAATGACTTAGGAAAATTGTGAAAAATCCTAGAAGGCAATGAAATAATTATTTGAGTTAGGAGAGTATATTATCTCTAATTGTGATAATTTGATAAATTATGAGCTTGGAGAAATTGAATAAAAATGCTCAAAAGTATTGTAATTACCATAATACCCTCTCAAATTCTAGAATAATGCGTAAAACATGGAAACAAAAATGTCGTGCTAGAATTATGAGGTAATGAGGCATTCTAATTAAGAAAATTATCAACTAGTGATAATAAAGTAGTTAAGTGATTTAAAATTACTTAAGCATAAGTAAAAGAAATTCATAAGTAATTTTGTAAAACCCTAAAATTAGTGGTTTTTGGCTTAAAATTAGTAAGAACATATTTAGTAATTAATTGGAGAATTTTGTGAAAAATAAGTGAGTTTAGGTATTTTTAAGCCTAAATACAAAAATGGACCAATTAGGTAATTTTGTGAAATTTTTGGAAAAATTGGAATAAATAAATAATTAAATAAAAAATAAATATAAAAAGGGTCCAGCCGAAAAAAAATGGAGGTAGGAACAAATTTTAAATATCATGATATTTTTGTAAAGTTGTATTATTATATAATATAGTGAATAGTAATGGAATAAATAGGAAACGGATCCTATCTAGAAAATCGGGAATAGGAATTCCAAGGTCAAGGTAAAATATTGATCGCTGAGTTTTTACCTTCAAGTGACCTCTTCCTAAGTTAATTCCGAGGTAAAAATAAGCATTTGCCTAATAAGACGAAATAGGGAAAAATGCGATAGTCACATTTTGGATATGAAGAAAATAAATTATAACTCAACATCCGGAGATGAGTTTATAATTATATGGACATATTTGGAATCGGTGAATTTTTGTCCGTGTTGATGATTCCGAAAATGATTTTCGAACCGGACGCGCCCGACACGTTTTTCGAGAAAACTTCAACTGACCGTTGGAACCCGAAAGGGACCGAAATCTAAGTTAAATTAGATATTATTGATGAGGAAGAGAAGATCTTCAAAGTTATGAATTCAGAATTTTGAGATTTTCCGAGACTACGCGAAACGGACATCGATCGGGGAAATTCTATCGGACCGGGCATAAAGTGAGCTTGAGTCACCATTCTTGGACCAATTGCTTGCTGCCACATCATTCCCCTATGTCGACCAAGAGCTGCCCATGGACAAGAATTAAACACCATTTAGCCTTGATTTTACATGGTTATGAAGTAGGGAAAAATTACAAGAATTGGAATGTGGAAATTACCAAAGTGGCACAATTTTTTTCCTATATAAAGGCATGAGCACTTCCTTCATTTCTTCACACCTCCTCTTCTCTACCTTGGCCGAAACTTAGAAAGAGAAGCTCGCAAAGTTGTGCCTTAGCTCCGAGTAAGTTCTTCCGTCCTTAGCTTTAAGTTTCCGTAGTTCTTTCTAGTTATAGTAGAATTGTTGTTTTGATCTAGGAAGTTTTAGAATTTATTCCTATACTTGTTTTTAAGCCTCATTGCATTGAAAGATGCCTGACGAGGTAAAAACATAGTGGGGATAATTTTGAAATGGAGTACGGTCAAAGTAACGAAGTTCTGGCAAAATTCCGCCAAATTAGGGGTAGAAGGGCAAAATGGTAATTTTTACCTAAAATGCCGCTTATGATGTCAAATCACTAATGAAAGTGATATTACTCGATAGGGCATCATAAACTCGATTTGCCGCTGTTGCGCCGCCCGACGTGCCGCCGTGAACATTTCACGTTTTTCGTAAAAAGTACGTTTTTCCGCGGAAGTACCTAACGTCGTCAACGAAGGTAAGGACGCGTACCGTAACACTAATCTTGTGCTTTGCTTAAATGCATATATGTGATAGATACGTTCGTAGACCGATATACAAACAAGCTTTTACACGGGTTATAGTCATAATAACGCCGTATGTTTTTCTAGCGCTGAGAACACGAGTGGTATCGTGGCACTGGTGAATAGTGCAAGCTGTTATTGTTGTTTTCCATCGTGGGGCTTGACATACTGCGTAATGCTTATGTTTTGTCGGCACAATGATCATGCATCTGTTGTATGCTTATGTAGTGATATACTGTTGTATTGTCTAGAATATCTGTTATCCGTATACCGTATTGTTTGGGTTTGAGATTAACCGTTACCCGAGATTCAATGCGGTGAATTGAATCTCGCTATAGCTTCGTGGATCCGGAGGAATACGGATCGAAGATCGAGGCAAGCAAAGACGATAGACGTGCGGCCAGAGACTCATCTATCTTTACCGCTTTCGGTTATTCACTTTCAAACTCTAGGATTAATGTAATCATTACAATGTTACACTGTGGTTGATGTTTGTTATGAATCAGTTACTCTTTCGCTCCAATGCTCTACTCTGATTAAAAAAAAAGATTCCGCTTTAAAAATTGGGATGTTACACCTGGCTCATAAGGGGTGACTTCAATGGTACACTGCTTCTTTGTGAGAGGCGCTCTGCTGCCACGTTTTGGTGCTCTGTTGACCGTGACTTCCTCAATTGGATTGATATACATAGGATGAGGGATATAGGCTTTGTTGGTTCCTTGCTAATGAACAGTGGCTTAATGTGTTTCCTAATGCCTCGGTTGCTTACCTACCTTTCTTTAAATCAGATCACAAGCCTTTGCTCCTTCGTCTTGATTCGGTCTCAAATGCCTCTAAGCCTAATCGCCCCTTTTGCTTTATTGCTGCTTGGGTTCTTCATGAGGAGTTCGATGGGTTTGTTCGGCAGTCTTGGCAACATGATGCTGCGTGGTCGCAGAATATCTCTCATTTCTCCGATGCTTGTTCGAAGTGGAATAAGGAAGTTTTCAAACATACGGAGGGTAGAAAGAGGCATCTTTTACATCGTCTGGATGGAATTAATAGGGCTGTTTCTCGAGTTGGATTGCTGCCAAAATATGAGGACCTTCAGTTAGCTATTTGGAAGGAACTTGAATATGTGTTGCTCCAAGAATCTCTCATTTAGGCATAGAAGGCTAGAGTGGAATGGTCAGTTTATGGGGATCGTAACTCTCGATATTTCCATGCCTGAGCTAACCGTAGACGGAAGACCCAATGGATTGAGGCTATCAAGAATAGTGAGGGGGCATGGGTGTACGACATCTCTCTAATCAAAGGTATGGCTACTGGATTCTTCTCTAACCTTCTTACAAAAGATATTTGTGACAGGCCAGCCCTTCATTGCCCTATGACCTACCCCAGTGTTGAGGAGGGTTTACTAAGATGGTGTAATAGAGAAGTCTCTGCCGTGGAAATTAAAGATGCTATTTTTAGTGTGGGTGCCCTCAAGTCCCCGGGCCCTGACGGGTTCAACGCTCTTTTCTACCAAAACCAATGGAACACGGTAGGTAGGTCCGTTGTGAACTATGAGCAGTACCTGTTTGCAAACCCACAAGCTATCAATGAGATTGATGGTACTTTGATTGTTCTCATCCCAAAGAAAGACCATCCGGCGACCATGGGGGATTTCAGACCAATTAGTCTTTGTAATGTCATTTACAAGACCCTAACCAAAATTATTGTGAATAGGTGATAGCCCCCAACCAGTGCAGTTTTGTGCCAGGAAGACATAGTAGTGATAATATAATTGTGGCCCAGGAGGTTATTCACACCATGATAAGCATGAAACAGAAGAAGGAGTTTTTGGCAATTAAAATTGACTTGGAGAAAGCCTATGATCGTGTTAACTGGAACTTTTTACTAGGCTGCCTCCTGGAAATCAAGTTTCCCAGCTCTCTTACTCAGGTTATTGGCCAGTGTATCTCTAGCTCCAGCATGCAACTTTATGGAATGGAGATAAGGCTGACTGCTTCCTTCCATCCAGGGGAGTGAGGCAAGGAGACCCGCTATCACCTTATCTATTTGTCATATGTATGGAGAAACTGGCACATCTTATTCAAACGGCTATTTAGGAAGGAGATTGGAAGCCTATTCGCCTTACCAGGTCTGGGCTTCCCATTTCCCACCAGCTTTTTGTGGATGACATCATCTTGTTCGCAGAAGCCTCAATGGATCAGGTAGCTATAATCAATGGTTGCCTAAAGTCTTTTGGTGATAGCTCTGGCTTAAAGATTAACCATCAATAAACCCGAGTTTTCTTCTCAAGTAATGTGCATCATGCTAGAAGAAGCGAGATGTGTGCGTTGCTCGGCTTTTCCATCACAAGTGACCTAGGAAAGTATCTAGGTGTCCCTCTTCATCACAAGCAAGTAACGAAGGAATCCTTCTACTATGTGGTTGACAGGGTGAAGACAAGGTTATCCACATGGAAAACTAAATCATTATCTTCTGCAGGGAGGTCTACCCTAATCTCATCAGTAACCACGACAATTCCAGGGTATGTCATGCAAACCTCCCTCCTCCCAGCCAGCACGTGTGAGACGTTGGACCAATGTAACCGCAAATTCTTATGGGGGAGTTCGGAGGAACAAAGGAAAGTCCCGCTGGTGGCTTGGGATTCTGTCTGTAAACCCAAGATTAGAGGGGGATTGGGGCTTCGCCATACTAGTTCCTATAACCAAGCCTAACTAATGAAGGTGGGGTGGAATCTAATTGCTCAAAAAGATTACCTTTGGGTGAAAGTTATCAGGAACAAATATAGTTGTGGCTTGGATGTGTTGCCAAAAATTGACATGGGTTGACGTGGGTCGAATTTGTGGAGTGGGATCAAACGTACGTGGAATAAAGTGCAGGAAGGGATTGAAGAAGTGCCACATGGGAAAATTCGGTGGAAATGGAATAAGAGTGGCACTTTCACAGTGAAGTCTGCATATGATGCTATTACCCAGGATGTAGCTCAACCGAGTCCTATATGGGGAAAGATCTGGAAGTTAAAGGTTCCAAAGAGATGCAAAATGTTTCTCTGGCTGGTATTCCATAAGTGTAACATCCCAAATTTTGAGATTTTAAAGTTTGAATAATATAGGGAAGTTAATTATGAAATTTTGGCTTAAAATAATTATAAGAATAATTATTTTAATTTAAGCCATATTTCCCATAAATTAAAGACAAATAATTAGGGGATAATTTTTGGCATAAATATTTTAGAGATAATATTTTATAGTCAAATAAATTAATTGATAAAAGAATAAAGTCAAAGAATATTTGAAGAGGATCAAGTGGGATAAACCAAATCCATTTCATTATCCTTCATTCTCATCTCATTGGGCCAGCAAAAACACTGAACACGTAAGAGAGGATGAGATGCAGCAAACCAACCCACATCAACCCATTGTCTTATTTTTCCTAAACACCTTCAATTGGTTTATTAGCCCAACAATAACAAAACTCAGCTCACATATGACCCAAAGCCAATATCCAGCTGCAACTAAATCATATGGCAGCACGAGATCAGCAGAAAATCAGATCACGCCAGCGTAAATCTCACTTTCGGCCATCCAACTGTTCACGCAAGCTCAGACCGTCCCATACTCCTTGAGCCCAGTGCACCTCCTCGCCCCTTCTTATATCTACAGATGAGATCAAGAGTAAGAGGGAGAGTCGGAGGAGTTGAGAAAACTCCAAGAGTGTGTGATGCAGAGAGTGAAACCGAGAGGAAGTGCTATGGCTCGTTACTAAACAGAAACGAAATGAAAACAGAGGCAGAGACGTGGAAGACAGAGGAGGGACTAAACGTTGCATGTAAGCTCGAGTACTGACCAAGGTGAGTCTCTGAATCTCCTCCCATCTAGCTACTGCATATCTGCACGATTGGTTTGAGAGTTTGAAGCTTAAGTAACATGGTTTTTCTTCTGCATGTTGCACTGTTTTCTGGAGTTAAAACAGAGGCGTTTTTAGCATGTTCCAAACGTCTAAAATGTCTAGATAGCCACACAAAGTAGTAGATCATAAAAGATGATGATTGAATGGTGTATATGCATGTGTGAATATGAGTCATATGCATGAAATCATAACCTGATGCGTTTCTGGAAATTTGAACTTGGCACTGAAACAGTAAACTTTGGGTAAAGCAAGACCAGGGCAAACGAACTCTTTTGAACCTGAAATTTTGTAGAGACTTAGTACACCTCATGATATTTAAAACGAGCTAAAACCCAGCCAAAACGGACGTGTAGATTGAGAGATATGATTTTCCAAAGTTTAACCAAAATCTGGAACGTTTTTTGCTCTTCCGATAAACAGTAATTTTCGGGCTTGATTTTGAAATGGCAAACATTTGATTTTTTCCTTGAAATGTTTACAGTAAATATTAGACATATCAACCTTTCCAAGGAGCCAACGAACACCTAAAACGGAGGTCTATAGCTCGAGATATAATTTGTGTAAGTTGAGCTAAAAATCTAGAAATTTTTAGTATGATCCTGGAGTAGCAAAATGACGTTGGATTTCGGACCAAGTAAACCTTTGATTTTTTACATGAAATTTTCCAGTCAAATAGTAGACACGTATAGGTTTAATTTGATAGGTAATTTGTTAAATTCTGATAAGTATTGAAGGAGTTATGGTTCCTCAAGGTTTAGTCAAGAAATCTGGGAAATTCTGGACATTGTTTATGTTTTTCAAAAGTTGGAAATTTTCTCAGTCATAAATCAACTTGGTGACTTTAATTTATGAAAATAGACTTATCAAGGTTTAAGTAGAAATTGGAATCACTCCATTTGGAGTTGTATCGGTCCAGTTATGAATTTTCTAAATTCTCAGAAAAGTTAAAGGCTGAATTTTTTATAAGTTTTAAAATAGTCACGCAAGTTGTTAACTTGTGCATAACCTTCAAAATAAATGTTTGTTTTGAATAACTTGTCTATTAAGGGTTATAAAGATTTTAAAGTGACAAGGACAACCCTTCTTAACATTTCTAAAGGACATGGCACTTAATATAATAGATAAATAAATAATAATAAATATTTTATTATTTATTAGGAAGGGGAAATTAATAATTCCGATGATCTTACTTTAGGACATTGAAGAAGTTCGAATTTCTAACATCGGAGGTTGTAGTTGTACTCGCGAAGTTGAGATTGATTTTTGGCATGTGTTTGAGCTCTTGGATTAGGAAGCGGTGTGATAATAGTTAGCTTTCTTCGAGAGGTAACCACTTTCCACTTATTATGTGTATTAGTATGTTGTTTGTGAGTATTTTGTGAAATGATTATGAATATCTTAATAGAAATTGCCTTGTGGATCATATGATTTGAATTGTGAAATATATGCATTATATTTATTTATGTATAAGAATTGGGATTTGAGCTATTATGACATGATTATGAGAATTATTTAAATAACATGATTTGAATGTGAAAATATTAGAAAAACTCCTGTTGAGTTATTTATTATGATAATTATGGAAAGAGTTGAATTGGGAAGAAATGAAGTAGTTATTCCACCACGTGATGAGGCCTCCATTGGTGTACAATGGTTGACTTTCTATTGTCCCACCTGTTCAATGAGGGACTGCCCACTAGTTCAATGAGGGCTTACGACACCCCACTATTTCAATGAGGGGAAAGACCCATGGTCTAGGACATGTGCTCTGAAGATTTTGGCCGGTCCTCATCACATGACCAGTGAGCTTTTGAGTAGCCAGTAACATGGATGTAACTTAGCCCATGAGTCTAGTTGGAGGAAATAAGGCGGTTCGGTTGGATTGGTGGGAGGCATCTTGGGAATTGTGTTAAAGGAAAATTGTACTACCTAATTTATGATACATAATTTTGTGATGTAGACAGAGGCGGACCTACATAGTTGATAAGGGGGCAAGTGCCCCTTAAATTGGTGATTTAAAAAAAAAAAAAAAAAAAAAAAAAAAAAATACATGTTTAAATGATTTTCCCACCCTTAAATTAAGTGTCCACCCTTAAATTAAATGCCCACCTTTAATACATTAAGACTGCACTTCATAATCGAATGAGGGATGAATGGTTGAATGAATGTTTAGTGTCTTGTATTGAAAAAGATGTATTTGATAGCATTGATAATAAGACAATTATGATGAGATTTCAAAAAATAAGGCATAGAAGGATGACATTGTAATTATTTTTATTGTAATATACTTTTGTTATTAAAATATATGTCTTGAATTTATTGAGTCTTCCCACCCTTCATTATAGTTTATGTAGTTGCATTTAATAAAGACTTAGTCTTGCTTTTATAAATGACGGGTTTGTAAAATAATTGCCTATCTTATTACATCATTAGTATTCACTTGATTTCATGATTTTTTTGATATTTTTTTTCTTTTCTTGTTTATATTCTTTTGTTTTTTAATGCATTTAAAACTTTCCTTTAAAAAAATTCCAACCCCCGAATTCCCCGCCACTACCCACTTGTGCCCCCCCTTGATTAATTTTCTGGGTCCGCCACTGGATGTAGATATTGGTGAATTATATTTTTAATATTTTGTTAAATAAATGGTTCCACTTGGCACCTCACTAAGACGATTAGTATTCGTAATAAGTTGGATTGATGGTTACCACATTTTTCGCGGTGATAGTTCCCGTGCGGTCCATCGGGGAAGACACTCGGAAGTTTAGGCTACTCTACTAAGAGTAGTGCTTCTGTCTGTTTGGTTTATGTTGGATGATTGTATATTGTCACGTTAGGGTTCATTTTGCGTACTCTGGTTTATTTTGGATATCTTGGTAAATGATGAAACATTACTTAGTTGTTAATCAACCCATAATTAGTTATTATGTTAAGTAAAAATGGATGACGTTATAATAAGCGCATCCTGACTAATGCAGCTAGGTGTAAACGAGGGCTGAGTGTACGTGGATGCTCGGTGTCAGATCTGTGGTGAGGTAGCGGAAACTTTAATTTACCTCCTTAGGGACTGCCGAGACACCCATGAGTTATGGAAATAGATTGTCCCCCCCAAGCTTCAGTGCAAGTTCTATGCTTTGCGGCTTGAACAATGGCTCACCTGGAATCTTAATCCGAGTGGAGAAGGTGAGGATAGGGAGATGTGGAGGCAACAATTTGTTATCACCTGTTGGTGGTTATGGAGGCAACGAAACATTTCAATTTTTGAAGGTAAGAAGACTTCGAATCACACCATTATCTCCAGTGTCCTCGCAATGGTTGGTAGTTTGAAGGACGCGAGAGGCAGATACTGCACAGTAAATGAAAGGAGAGCGTCTCTTAGTGATTATGGAGAGAAATGGCGACCTCCACCAGCTGGATGGGTGAAGGTCAACACCGATGGTGCTTTCTCGTCTTTGTCTCTGGGTGTGGCCAGTGGCGGTCTGTTGCGGAATGACCATGGCGATTTCCTGATAGCGTTCATGTTCAAGGGAGGGGAGGAAAACTGTCTGACAGCAGAGTTATGGGGTTGCCTGCACGGAATCAAGCTCGCGTGGGATTTGGGGTTTCAAAACATTATTCTGGAGATTGATTCGACGGACGCAGTGTCACTGTTAAAGAACCCGATGATTGATACCCATGAAGATAGTCGGCTCATTGAAGAAATTAAAGGTGTCTTGGCTCGCGACTGGATAGTTGAGGTTCAACTCATTAGCCGATGGGCAAACATGGCAGCTGATAGATTGGCCAAATCAAGCCTCTCCTTCATGCCTGGCTTTCAGATCGTTCCGATTGCAGACATGGAGCTAGAGAGGATTTTGGTTTTAGATAAAACTTAGTTTTATGCTTGGTTACTTAAGTGTATCAAAAAAAAAAAAAAAAAAAAAAAAAAAAAAAACCATTCCATATTTAAATTTCCCAAAACCCTTTCCTTAATTAAGATTCACGGCAGAAATTTCTAAAATAGCTTTCTAGTCAACTTTAATAAAAATCATAAATAATTAGGATGTCGGTCATGATTCCTTTGAAACAACCTAATCATTCTCATTTCTCACCGAAATTAGTTGTGTTTCCTTTAGCGCTCATTTAATCCTTACTATATTGCCACAAATAACTTTTTTATTTGAGCTTATTGTTGGTAAAAAAAAAATTGCACCGATAAAAAAGAGAAGAAAATCCCTTAAAAAGTACTTTAAAAATGTTAAAAGACAAAAAATGTTTTAAATATTAATAATGCCAAAGAAATGTTAAACCTTGATTCGTTCTATTCAAAATTAAAAAGAAATAACAAAATTGTCCTTTGGAGTTTAATTTTCATTTTAATAGAATTACTTGTGAAAACTTTATCTAAACTTGAAAAACCTTTATCAGAATTTATGAAATCCTTATTAAATTTTGTAAATTTTGGTTTACAACTTATGAAAAGATAATTAAAATCCTAAGGTTTACTTCAGATACGGAGAGGTGAACAACTCAAGAATCACATGGAGTTAACTTTCTTAACCCAAATTAATTAATTAGACCAAAGGAAGATTGATAAAAGAGAGGGATTAATAAGTCTAATAACCTAATTGAAATATAAGAAACCCTCAAGTGCAATAACACACTTAATCTCTTAGAAAACTTATAATGACATAGACGCAGGTCATTAAACCCATTAAAACCAATCACAAATTAATTTTTGAAATCATGTTTATAATTGTCTAATTAAACAACTAAATAGTTAACCAACTTAATTAAACAATAAAAAGGATAAACCAAATTGACAACTAAATTAATAATGAAAACTTAATTAATAATTCAACTGACAATCAAAGGTTTGCAAACAAAAATTCCAGCAATTGTCTCAAGCACAAAACATTCCAAAATATCAATTCAATCCAAAAGAGATATGTCTATAATAGACAAACTATATTGTTTTCAATTAATACAACTCAGAACCATTTAAAACTAAATAATCTCAAGTCTTGAATTAAAAAGATAAAAAGAAAGACATTCCTTTTGATCTTTAAGTGTAAGTTCTTAGACCTTAGTTTCCTTCATACTTCACCCAAACAACTCAAGCTGCCATGGGATTCTCCCCTTCAGACTCGAGATGGCCAACCACAGCCATTGGAAAAGGTAGCTTGTGGGCGAATAATTAATGAATGGGATGCTGGGTGTGTATATGCGAATGGAAGGGGAGAATGGAATTGGAGGCGGGGCCGTGAGTGCGTGGCAGCTGGCTGAATTGAATGGGAGAATGAATGCTGAATTTCAGGAGGCAGAACGAAGCTTGTCAAGTTCGAATAGCAGTACCGCGTTGCCTCTCTTTCAGCCTTCAAATCTTGAGGGTGGCGGCTAAGTTAATTATAGGGGTGAAAGAAAGAGCTTTGTATCAACTTCAACCCATTAAAATTTAAGAAGTCTAATAAAATTTTATGTTAAATTTTCTTTTAGCGTGCAAGAAACATTTTATGCATAGGATGTTCTAATATGCTTTTCCTTGTCCTAGAAGAATGCAAGAATTAAATAAAATCATCATCTATCACATATTTAATCACAAGATATCAATGAGAATATTAATAATTTAAGTTAAATAATTTTATAATGAATTCAGATTTATATTATTTCCTAAAATTAGTTAACAGTCCAAATATTATTTAATAATTCCAAATTAACTTAAAATAGTCCTCAAAATAAATGAATAAGGCGGGATACAATATATAAAATTTAGGAAATTTAGGATTTATCAAAACCCTTATCAGATCTTGTGAATTTTGATTTGTAACTTGTAAAACTTTTATGAGAAATTGTGAAAACCTTATCTAAACTTGTAAAAACTTTTATCAAAACTTGTGAAAATAACGCCTTCATCACTGTTCTTAATTTTAAACTGACAGGTACAATTCTATCATTTACTTTTAATTTTGAAAAGGACGAGTCCAACCTTAACACCTTTTTAGTATTATGAATAGCCAAAACAATTTTTTGTCTTTTGACATTTTTAAAGTGATTTTTCCTAAAAAGAATTGTATATTTGTTTTGGTAAACAGTCCTTTCAAGGCTGCAACCCTTGTTGAACCAAAATTCGGTATTCAAGATTTTAATTGGAAGGTAGAGATTTAATCCAAAATAGAATGGAAAATATAGCAGAAACAAAGAATTAAAGATGAGCAAATAAGAAGTGGAATACAGAGTTGTAGAGAAAAAAATTGATAGGAGAGAAAAAAATATCAATCCCCCTTCCTAGACTTGACTGCCTCTATTTATAACAGATCACTCAGGCAGGCAAATCCACCTTTTTCGATCTGCACAAATTGTGGGGGAGGTTGGGCTGTTGCTTCGGATCTAACATGCCACACTGGCCTGAGGTTTTGTATTCGCATCCTAAGTGCACGATTCACACCAAATAATTAAGTGATTAGTAGAGATCGTTTCCATGAGAATTTTCTTAACAAAATGATCAAGTAAGAGGTTTGATGAATTCAATCAAATTCAGCTTAAACAAGTTTTGATATGGAAAGAAAATTTTGAAAACTACTTTTAAGACTAGAAAGTGATAAATGCAAATGATCCTTTAATTTCAAGGATTAGATAGAGCTTAGGATTTTTCCTCCCCTTTGCATTTCATAAACTTGATTAACTTCCTCTCTACTAGTATTTCAATGTATATATGTGTTAATATAAGGTTCAAAAGCACTTGACAAGCTCTCTAGAGTCAAAATCAAGTTTCTCTTCTCATTAAAATGCATAATCTTTTGCTACAATTAATGAAAACCAATCTTTAAAAAATAACCTTTGCATTTCATAAAACTTGATTAACTTCCTCTCTACTAGTATTTCAATGCATATATGTATTAATCTAAGGTTCAAAAGCACTTGATAAGCTCTCTAGAGTCAAAATCAAATTTCTCTTCTCATTAAAATGTACAATCTCTTGTTAGCTACAATTAATGAAAATGAATCTTTAAGTAACAACTTTAATGTGACAATGCAATGTTAGTAAATATATCTTTATTTTACCAATAAACCATCCATTTATCAAGTAAAGTTCAAGATAAACATGATTTTAACCAAGTTCTACACCTAGATTATCTCTCCCAAGTCAAACCTAAGTGAACAAATCAATCTAAATAATGGCCAATCACTTAGAAGCATTAAGTAAAGGATAAAATCAACACATATATATCATTTTCTACTAAAAGAGAGGAATATTCAAGTCCTAATCTATACAAAAGTTCAAAAGAATACTAGAAGAAGAGATATTTAGCTATTCATGTCCAAATATTCAGAAAATTAAAACTAAGCCAAACTACAAAATACATGATAAACTAAGTAGAGAAGGGAAGAAAAGTAGAAAAATCAAGGTAAAATTCCCAAAATCTCTCTTAGGATGATCATCCAAGCCTCCAAACTCTTCAAGAACTCTCTCCCAAGCTCTTCCTTTTGATGCTCCAAGATTCTCAAGTGCAAAATGTGTGTTTTCGACGCTTTTCCTCAGGTTAACTAGCATTTTACAGCTTCTAAAATCAAAACGAGCAACGGTTATTTTTTCAGGACTTGCTACAAAAAGTTTGTCAACTTGCCGCGGCTAGTGACATAGAGAGCAAAAAGTGATTACTTACCATGGCAAGTTTGTAAACTTGTTAAGGCTAATTACACAGAGGAAATTGGGTTAACTTGTAATAGCAAGTTTGTCAACTTGCTGATTCTAATTGCACAGAGAGCAAACTTCTTTTTTTTTTCTCCTACTTGCTTCAGCACGTTCACAACTTGCTGAGACAAGTTGTACAGATTCCTTCTTCTAACTTTGTAATGCTTCATTCCTTTGTTTTTTCCTTGCTTCTTAGTTCTTAAAGGGCTTTAAAACCTGTCTTTATCCTTCTATAAAATAGGAAGGATTTATAAATTCCCAATTGAATCACAAACTAAATAGGTTGTAATAAGAATTTCTTTGTTTTTTGCTTGATACTTTGATATGCACATTTTCTTTTATAAGCTTCTTTCCATGCATATTTTGAATCCAAAAATAGGTAAAAAGAGAAGAAAATGTGCTGAAATTTTATCAGTTTGACCAGGTACACATGGGTGTGAGTGGGTGCGTCTTTGGGCAAGACATGTCTTCTTGGGCCTTCTTTGCTTGACTACCTTGTCTTTGGGCTCTAGGTGGTAAAATCTGGCCCTACACTAAACCCCCCAATCTTTAAGTTCGATTGATTGTTGACTTGGAGAGTGAATTTGCAATCCTGACAGTAAAATATCTGCTTAATCTAAGGGTCAATCTCACGCATTGAGAATAGCGGATTGAAGCAACAACTTGAAGACATTGCTATGGAAGCAACATTTCGAACTTGAGCTCAATTGGTGAAGGAATTCAAAGATAGTAAGGAGTTCAATTGGTGTGTATGTCATGTCTTACTAGCCTGGTTTGTGTTCGGCCATGGGACACCCCTAAAGTTGGGTCACCAGCATTTAGAAATGTAAGACTTCACTATCACCCAAGAGGGGGGGTGAATTGGGTGTCAGATAAAACTTTTGGAAACTTAGAAAATCTTTTCGCAACTTACCAAAGGAGGTTTGAATGACAATAATAATTTATAAACCGATAGACAGTCATTCAAAACATATATGCTGAAATGTAAGAGTTTAGGGAAGAGAATATGCAAACAGAGATTTATATTGATTCGGCCCAATCCTTGACCTACGTCCAGTCCCCAAGCTGTACTTGAGATTTTCCACTATCTCCTTGTTTAACCAGGCACAAGAGAAAAGCCTTTACAACCTCACAAGTTTAGCCGGGCACTTGTGCAGCCTTTACAATCTCTTTCCGAGATATCTTCTTACGCACATACAATTACCGACTCTGTACTTAGGATGATCCTTTCACACTAAGACTCACTCCCCCTTACAAGTTGTAATTGTACACCCACACTCAAAGGGTCCACAACCTTGAGATTTAATCACTAAACGGATAATCAAATAAGTGTTTAGACTCTCTCACAGAGTAGATGAATAATAATCACTGAAGTACATAATTGATCATCAGACTCTCTATTGAAATCTATATAAACACTGTGAAACAGAGAGTATATGAATTGAGGGTTGGATTCATAATGTTGGCATTTCGACAGTGCAAGCTTTTGTATCTTGTCCATTTTGAATCCTTCTCCTTTTATAGTTGATCGTGATTATGACCGTTGGAAGCTTTGCAAACTAGCCGTTGAGTTTCTTCGTAATTCCGTTAGGCACAATTGATTTTCGTTGAGCATATTCGACCGTTGCTTCATTAAATGCTTCACCATCGTTTGTACTTGTGAAGATAATGACTCAGAGTGATAGCTGGATTAAGTATTCCTCGAAAGAATATTTTCGTCTGCCACATATTTTAATTCCGTTTGTTGCTCTGTTTTTCGAGTTGCATTAAATGCGTCTGCCACGTCGGATTGCTTTATGATAAATTGATGATTAAAACATGTTAAGAAAATCTGAAAATCACTAGCAAACTGATTAAACTTGGTTAGAAGAAGTATAGATTAGTAATATGAAGTACCCAAGCTGTAACATCCCAATTTTTAAAGCGGAATTTTTTTTTTTCAATCAGAGTAGAGCATTGGAGCGAAAGAGTAACTGATTCATAACAAACATCAACCATAGTGTAACACTGTAATGATTACATTAATCCTAGAGTTTGAAAGTGAATAACGAGAGCGGTAAAGATAGATAAGTCTCTGGGCACGTCTACCGCTGCTTGCCTCGATCTTCGATCCGTATTCCTCCGGATCCTGAAGCTATAGGCGAGATTCAATTCACCGCATTGAATCTCGGGTAACGGTTAATCTCAAACCCAAACAATACAAAGTATACATATAACGATATTCTAGACAATACAACAAGATATCAATACATAAGCATACAGCGAGATGCATGATCATTATGCCGACAAAACATAAGCATTACGCAGTATGTAAAGCCCCACAATGGAAAACAACAATAACGACTTGCACTATTCACCGGTGCCACAATACCACTCGTGTTCTCGGCGCTAGAAAAACATACGGCGTTATTATGACTATAACCCGTATAAAACCTCTCGTATATCGGTCTACGAACGTATCTATCACATATATGCATTTAAGCAGCACAAGATTAGTGTTACAGTATGCGTCCGTACCTTCGTTGACGACGTTAGGTACTCTTGGCGGAAAAACGTACTTTTTACAGAAAAACGTGAAATGTTCACCAGCGGCACGTCGGGCAGCGTAACGGCAGCAAATCAGAGTTTCTGATGCCCTATAAGAGTAATATCACTTTCATTAGTGATTTGACATCATAACGGCATTTTAGGTAAAAATTACCATTTTGCCCTTCTACCCCTAATTTGGCGGAATTTCGCCAAAGACTTCGCTTACCCTAACTTTCACTTTTCGGAACTCAATCCCTACCAAGTTTTTACCTCGTCGGGCATCTTTCAATGCAATGAGGCTTAAAAACAATAGTAGGAATCTCATTCCCTACTTACTAAATCTAACTAACATTTCTACCAACTACTGAACTAAAGACTAGAACTTAAAAGCTAAGACCGAAGAACTTACCCGAAGCTAAGGCACAACTTTGGCAGAGCTTCTCTTTCTAAGTTTCGGCCAAGGTAGAGAGAAGAGGAGGTGTGAAGAAATGAAGGAGGTGCTCATGCCTTTATATAGGAAAAAATTGTGCCACTTTGGTAATTTCCACATTCCAATTCTTGTAATTTTTCCCTACTTCATAACCATGTAAAATCAAGGCTAAATGGTGTTTAATTCTTGTCCATGGGCAGCCCTTGATCGACATAAGGGAATGATGTGGCAGCATGTAATTGGTCCAAGAATGGTGACTCAAGCTTACTTTATGCCCTATCCGATAGAATTTCCCGATCGGTGTCCGTTTCGCGTAGTCTCGGAAAATCTCAAAATTCTGAATTCATAACTTTGAAGATCTTCTCTTCCTCATCAATAATATCTATTTTAACTTAGATTTTGGTCCCTTACGGGGTGCCAATGATCCGATTTAAGTTTTCTCGAAAAACATGTCCGGCGCGTCTGGTTACGAAAATCGTTTTCGGAATCATCAACCTCTCGGACAAAAATTCACGATTCCAAATTTTTCCATATAATTATAAACCCATCTTCGGATGTTGAGTTATAATTTATTTTCTTTAAATCCAAAATGTGACTATCTCGCATTTTTCCCTATTTCGTCTTATTAGGCAAATGCGCTTACACGACCTCGGAATTAACTTCCTGGAAGAGGTCACTTGAAGGTAAAAACTCACTAATCAATATTTTACCTTGACCTTGGAATTCCTATTCCTGGTTTTCTAGATAGGATCCGTTTCCTATTTATTCCATTACTATTCACTATGATTAATTATATTATATAATAATACAACTTTACAAAAATATCATGATATTAAAATTTGTTCCTATCTCTATTTTTTTTTTCCTATTTTTCGGCTGGACCCCTTTTTATTTTTATTTTATATTTATTTTTTATTTAATTATTTATTTACTTATTTATTTATTCCAATTTTCCAAAAATTTCCTAATTGGTCCATTCTTGTATTTAGGCTTAAAAATACCTAAACTCACTTATTTTTCACAAAATTTTCCAATTAATTAGTAAATATGTTCTTACTAATTTTAAGCCAAAAACCACTAATTTTAGGGTTTTACAAAATTACTTATGAATTTATTTTACTTATGCTTAAGTAATTAGCCGTAAATTACTTTACTACTTTATTATCACTAGTTGATAATTTTATTAATTAGAATGCCTCATTACCTCATAAATCTAGTACCGACATCACTTGTTTCCATGTTTTCGCATTATTCTAGAATTTGAGAGGGTATTATGGTCATTACAATACTTTTTGAGCATTCTTATTCAATTTCTCCAAGCTCATAATTTATCAAATTATCACAATTAGAGATAATATACTCTCCTAACTAAAATAATTATTTCATTGCCTTCTAGGATTTTTCACAATTTTCCTAAGTCATTTTGCATACCAGGGGTATTTTGGTCATTTGGCACTTTGGCCCTTAAATTCTCTAATTTCCCACAGAACGCATCCTAGAAAAATAGACTATAATAACACAAGTCTTGCAACAATAATTTCACTTATCAGAAATAGCCAATTTATTTACCAAAATGTAATATTTCAGATAAATAAATATGCGGGTATTACACAAGCTATAATCGAAGATTTGCAGTTTACGAGGACGGAGAGTTCAAATGCAGATATGTATTCTCGAGAATTGTTCATATGATTCTCAAGAATTGTCGAGTAAAAGTCTTTCCAAAAAGCATGTTTTACATATACTCGAGAATCATACTTCGGATACTCGAGAATGACACGTTGAAATGTTTTCGCAAATGTCAGTGACAAAGCATTCTCGAGAATTTCTATACTCATACTCGAGAATTGTGTTTTAAAGATGAAATACAGAAAGGAACGGTTAGACCATTCACCGTCCATTCTCAAGAATCCTTTACTGATTCTTGAGAACCATTCTCGAGAATTGATTTCCAATTCTCGAGAATTGCATCAGAGAAGTCATTCTTTCGATTTCGACTTAGGCATTCTCGAGAGTCTTTTGATGCTTCTCGAGAATCATTCTCGAACTCTTTACTCATTCTCGAGAATTCTTGCATAGAAGTCTTCTTTGTGATGAAATTGTTATACCTATTCTCGGGAGTGTCTAGTCGGTTCTCGAGAGCTGCTTATCAGAGGTTGCATCTGCGATAGCAAATTTGTCACACCACTCATGCTCAAAAATATCTTCAAGTCCTTTTTTTTTCATTTCAAGAAGAATCTGCTCCAAACTCATTGTATTTCGTGCGTTATCATCAGATGGATGGAGGTTGTTCTTGACCAACGTTTTTGCAGCATCCTGAACTGACTGTCAACTTCAAAAAATTATATCTCCTTCAATTGATCTTATTTTTTTGTGATCTTGATGTTTTTGAAAATTTATGTGAGTCTAGTTTCAAATGGAACCGGTTTCAGCTCATTTGGATTTTTTGTTTGTGAGATACACTCAAAATACCAAAGGTGGGTCTGGACTGTGACGTTGATTGTTGTGGCAACTTGCAAAAATCATAGCTCCTTCATATGGACTCCTTTGGACTTTAATTTTATATTAAAATGACGAATTGTGAGTCTAGTTTCATATGCCACTGGTTTCACCTCAATCGGATCTCGGTTTGGGAGATATGATCGAATTACTGCACCTCGCCCGAGTGAATCGTGAAACGTAGCCGAAACAGAGTTGCCGAAACACACCGATTCTCGAGAATTGATGTTTCATACTCAAGAATTGGATGTTTCATTCTCGAGAATTGATGTTTCATACTCGAGAATGACTGGAGTTTATGCTTGCGGAAGGAGCCGTTCATGCACGGGACTGTAGCAATTGAATTGTAGCAACTCCTATCCATCTGGAAGCTTGAATTTACTTATTTTAACTCCGAATTGAGTCATTCCAATTTCCATTTGATTATAAAGACTCTAATATTCATATTCTCATAATATTGAACAAGTTCTTCTTCAATATCTCCTCTTCTTCTCTTCTCTTGATCATTCTCCTTAATTCAACTTCTTCAATATTAAATATAAGCATTAGTCAAAGTAGAAGATAAATGTACTATGGAAACTTTTTGCTCTTAATATTGATAAGCATATTTGTCATCATCAAAACTAAGCACAACTAACAAGAAGCATCAATAGAAATCTTTTATTTGCTATAATGTTTATGTATGCGAGTACATACTGTAGCATTGAGATAATGTTTGACCAAACACGTGATTTTTGATTAGTAGGTATGTATGCGAGTACATATTATAGCTTTGATAGTATAAACTTTTTTATTGGGTAAACAAAAATTTGTAAAACCCAATAAAATATTGGAAATTTCTTAACAAACTTTGTGAATGAGCTGATAGTGTACATTTTTTTACTAGGTAAATGAAAATTGGTAAAACCTAATAAAATGTTGTAAATTACTTAACAAAACTTATAAATGAGTTAGAGTCAAAGTTAAAGGGTTAGTTTATATATATTTACTTGCATAATTGACCATGAATGCTTTTTGCAAACCAGGTTTCAAATCCTACTATTGCAGGGGTGGATTAAGGGGGGCTAGGGTGGGCCCCCGCACCCCCTAAAAATAATAATAATCAAATAATGGGAATAGGACAGGGTTCACCAAAAGAAAAAAAAAACGAATCAGTGTGATGACAACGATGCATTTTGGTTATTCAAGTAAAGATGGGAAATGGCCCTAGCACCAACAGTCTAACCCCAAGCGTCCAAGCCAGTGCAGTGAAAAGCCATGAGTAAAAGAAATTGGGGGGGAGGGGGAGCCCACCAATTATCTAAAAGTCACACAATCATATTTATAAAAACAAAAGTTGCAGCACACACTAACTTCTGTTTTTTTAATTAATTCTACTACTCCTCACACAGTACAGAAGATTAAGGTTTAGTTAGGTTATATAATTTATTTTTTAGTCTCTTATCTTTTAGTTGGATAGAATTTGTTTTACGAAAAATTTAGGGATTTGTTAGATTTTGAAATTTTAACGCTTTTAGATAATCATTTTGCTGTTAATGAGGCTTAAGTAAAAGTTGTATGGTTTATATTTTTTACTTGAGTAGTTGATTTGAGGAAAATAAAGTTAGGGTTTAGTTAGAAAATCTGTGATTTATCATTTATGATATAGAGTTTGTGATATGCAATTTACGAAATGGAATGTGTGATATGAAATTTTATGAATTAATTTATGCTCTTTGTAGGTGATTATTATGGGGAAGAGTGCTACATTGATACTATTTTTAAGAAAAAGAATAGTAAGTCTTTGATTACATTCATTGAAAAAGAAATTGTTTTGAACACGGATTCAATTATAGATGAGTTTAACAATATGAAAACACGTAAGGTAAGAGTCAAGTGAAGTTATTTTAATTTCTTTAATATATTTTTCTTAATTTTTTGTACATTATGTCTATATTGTATTTCAAATATTTTTATTTATAATATAATATGTTATATTCTCGCCCCGTCATTCAAAATCCCTGGATTCGCCACCGTACTATTAGCACTTTGGGAATATTTATTCCCACCAAAGCTTTCGGTGACTGGCAATTAGCCATCAGAAACTTCGGCCGCCAGCTGCCTGACGGAGGTAATATATATATTTTTTTTCTAAAAAATATATTTAAGAGTAATTTGGTCATTTCCTTGTAATTTCAAAAAAAAAAAACAATTTAAGCCTAACTTCTTTTTGGGATTATGAATATTAGAAACTCTTTTTTTTTTCTTTTAAGATTTTAAAGTTCTTTATTAGAGATTTTCCAAAAAAATTCAAAATTCGCGCCATTTTTTTGATATAAAAATGTTACTCATTAAAATCAAAAAAACATTTAGGAAGTTGGCGCCCAAGCTACAGAAGCACGAGCGCCAGACTTGAGAGGTAGGTTCGTGGAACGACAGAAGGCACATCGAGAGCGACATCCACTGAGAATTTACCGGCGCCGGCGAGGTGAGTTTTAGCTTTAGGGTAACTCGTCCAATTTATCTCAGTAATTACGGAAAAATGTCTGGATAATTTTCTGGCAGACGTTTTTGGGATTTTAGTTTAGGTCGGAGATGACAGATTCTACCAATTATACTGGTTTTACCTTGTTATAGTGATGATCCCAGGATATGGATTTGTTTTCTCCTCTTTCTGGTTGGGTGAGGTTTATGGAATTTGAATGAATCTGGACTTACAGAGAATCCCAGGATATGGATTATACCAGTTTTGATTTCAAATTATACTTGTATTTTAAAACAATTGACGTTGATCAAAGAGACAGATTATAGAGATCGTTTTCGCTTTCTTCTTGCGCATGCTATTGTTTGCTGGCACATATTTCCCTTTGGATGGTAAACGATTTAGTGGATTCAATTTTTTCTTTAAAAAAGAAATAGGGCATATTTTTACTTCGAGAGTTTTTTTTTTTTTTTTTTTAAATACACTTTGAGGTCTATTTTCTACCATTGTTGCTCTGTGCCATTGTGTTGAATGGTTGCTGCCTCCATGTTTTTACTTATGTAGGTTGTTAATAGGACAAGCAGACAGTATGGACCACAATAGTGAGGAAGAATATCTCCACCTCATGCTTGGATTGTTAATGGTTGTCCATGCTTTTAAAACAGTGTTCATAAACATGATGTGTGCTGTAATAATTTCAAGCGATAGGAGTGTAGAAGATCGTTCCGACTCTCGTAGGAAGAGGCGTAGAACAAGTCGTCGTGATGCTGTAGAATTGTTGTGTGAAGCAATGAAGGAATCTTCTAAGACTTTGATCCAAGCGTCGGAGAATATTTGCAAAGCATTGGTTGAGGCTCGTCGGGATTCTCCTTATGAGAAAGGTGCTCAGCAACTGTATGCTGAACTGATGAAAGTTGAAGGGTTGACATCTGATGAGATCAACAGAGCTCATATTAGAATTGTTGAATCTCGAAACCTGACAATTGCTTTCCCATCCATTCCAGATGAACACAAGGCTTGCTGGGTTCGCACTCTCATCAACCAGCTAGTACTATAACTTTTTAACTTAGGAGATTTAGCTCGTGTTTGGATTAGCTTTTTGGGTTGTATTTTGGGAGGGTCTGAACCTGATGGTTGCATGCTGTATTTTGAATTGAAGGTACTCCACATTTGGTATTTTGTATAGACATCACAATGTGCTACATTTATATGGTGGTTTATATATGCCTTCATAATACAGCCTTTTTCATTGGATTAAAGGAACTCCACATTTGATTTTTTTGTGCACACTTGTATACTCATGCACACACTTGTATGATTATTGATGCTGATATCCATATATATCTCATAATCAGCCTTGAGGCTATATATATGAAAGACCTTTTGTGAGTTCAATGTGTTTTTGATGCTGATATCCATATATATCTCATAATCAGCCTTGAGGCTATATATATAAAAGACCTTTTGTGAGTTCAATGTGTTTTCATATCAATCATTAGCAAACACAAAACAGATTGAGCTAAAAGACCTTTTGTGAGTTCAATGTGTTTTCATATCAATCATTAGCAAACACAAAACAGATTGAGCTAAAAGACCTTTTGTGAGTTCAATGTGTTTTCATATCAGTCATTAGCAAACACAAAACAGATTGAGCTGTGCACTGGGGAAATTATAGCTTTTTCATTCTATTGAAATTGCATGAAAAAATGTTTACAATAAATTTGACTTCCTACCTCAACTACTAACAATTACAAACACAAGTTCTGTTGTTCATTATATAACAGCCTGGCATTCGGATAGTTCATATATATAGCTTGGACATTCCAGGCCATGCTCAGCCTCATCATTTGCTGATGTAGTTTTTCCAGTAAGGATTTGCTTAAATTCTGTACTTATGTAAACTGCAAGAAATTTTCCTCTCATCATTCACATTTTAGAATCACCTGTAGAAGACAGTTATAAATCTTGCAAGCCTCAATCAATCATCACAAATGGTTACAACACTCAAAACAAGCAATATACATACGTGCATCTATAATAGCATGCTAACTCCCACAAATATTTAAATTTCAACATACCCATTAATCCGGTCACAGGACGCACAACTATCTCTCCAGTCCTTGATAGAAGATTTAGTTCGTAGTGCAAAACTAGATTTGATATTAATGATTGGACGGAGTAATAGTATTTAATATAAGACATATTTGAGGAGTTGATCTTGGTCCTAAACATAGTTTATATTTTCTTATTTTACCTTTATTGATGCTCCTTCAACAATAATCGATGGGATGAGGGAATTAAGGAAGGTGACTAAAGTGTTTTAAAAAATACATGTTATATTAACTAACTTAACTAATCCAATTACATTAGGTAAATATGTTTTATATTAAGGAATGAGAAAGGTAATTATTAGGCATCAAAGATTTGAAATGTGAACATCGACATGCTTTAATACTACTAAGCCCGTTTAGCTATAGACCCAAAACCTAGGTTTTGGAAACAAAACCTAGTTTTTGTCATAAGTTTGCCAAACACCCGGTTATTTTGCATCAAAACCTGCAGGTTTTGCAAAAATTTGTTAAACACCTATTTTTATTTAAAAGCTATTTTCCAAAAATCATTTTTACCTCGTAAATCCCAAAAGCTATTCTTTAAAAGCTTTTTGCCTTGTAAATTGTGAAAATAATTTTTTCAAGATTCAGTCAATACTTTGAAATATTTCATAATCTTAAAAATTTATTTTATAATATTAAAAAATATTTCGGGGTAGCAACTGATCTTGAAAAAATATTTCAAGATACTAAAAAGATACTGAAAAAATATTTCCTGATCTTGAAAAAAATTTAGGATATTGAAAAAATATTTCAGGGTAATGACTAATCTTGAAAAAATATTTCAGGGTACAGAAAAGTACTAAAAAATATCTTAAGGATACTGATTAATACTGAAAAAACAATGATGATGGCATAGAAGAGAGAAAAAGCAAAAAAAAGTTGTTTTTAGCCAAAACCTTAGTTTTGAATCGCAGGTGTTTGGTAAGGTTATGACAAAACTTAGGGAAGGGTGTTTGGCAAACTTTTGCCAAAACCTAGGTTTTGAGCAGAATAGTTGTTGAATAATTTTGGGGTGTTTGGCAAACTTTTGTCAAAACCTAGGTTTTAAAGTTATCCAAACACTATTAAAAATCCAAAAACTATTCTCCAAAAGCTATTTTCCAAAAATCATTATTCAAAAATCATTTTTACCTCGTAAATTGTGAAAATCATTTTCCGAAAGCTACTCCCAAACGGCGTGAGCATTATCTCATATTTCAAACAAGATCAACTTCAACAATATAATCAGGGGCGGAACGTTGTGATGGCCTTGGGGCCTTGGTCCCTACGATCTTATAAAATTTATTAAAATATATATGTATTTATTATATGATATTTTATTTGGCCACAAATTTGGTTCTAGCTAATTTTTTATCTTCTCTGTAAGGATAATGTTTGTTTCATTACTCATTAGGCTATGAGAGGAAAGTAAAATTCTTGTTTGAGATACCGAAAAAGATTAGTGTCATCTTATATATTGTTTTGATTTATAATTATCTCTGTATTATTTGTTTGTATTTTCTAAGTTAGTTGATACTATTTAGTAAATACTCCCTCCTGGTTCTTATTTAAGGAACCAACTAACAATTCTCACAAGTCAATAAAAACAATTAAAGTCATTAAATTTGTCCTAAAATTTAAGTAATTTTCAATAATATCCCTATTAATTACACTAAACTTTAATATCATATTAAGTATTACTCTTTTTTCTCAAAAAAAAAAAGAGTAATAATTAATTTTTATTAATTATTACTCTTACTCACTAACTTTTTAATTATGGGTATACATGGAAAAAAATATTTAATGCTATTTGGAAACAAGAAAGTGTTTTATAAAAAGAACCAAATATATAAGAATTAAAGAGAGTAGTTCAATGTGTTTATTTTTTGGCCCGGCTAAAAAAAAAAATTTCTGGTTCCGCCACCGAGTATAATATACAAGGAAATAATGGAATAGACATGGGTTAATTCATTCCATTACAAACTTTTGAATCCGATAATTATGAATAAGTAGGAAGATGTAAAATGTCCTAACCCAGAGAGTAGAACTAGCAAGACCCAGAGAAAACAAGGGCAAACAGGAAAGCAACTTTACTGGTATCAAAAGTACAATTGAAACACAAAAATTTAAGCCATTCACAATGTTAATGCTGTCAATTGTCCACAGTATTAAACCGGATTTGAGAAAAGCACAAGGACAAAGGGAGAGAAACGAGACAACAAAAAGTGAGAGGAATGGATGGCTGACGTTCCAGGATCTGAATTATTTTTAAGGTAAAGTATTGTTTTGATTATATATTAATGGAAAAATTCAGGAAGAGTCTCTGATAAAAAATTTATTAGTGCCTGTTTGGTACATGAAATGAAACAGGTGGAAAGATGAGTAAGTTTTTTGTTTGATACACTTTTTTTGTCTAATCTTTCTAGGAACTCAAGTTCCTGGACCCAATAATCTTCTCTTCCTTTAAAGATGAGAAGATAAAATCCCACTAAAATTTGTGGGAATCTAAGTTCCCATGTGAACAGTGACGTTTTTAGACATATTTATCCCTTATATTTTTTTTATAATATAAGAAAATAAGATTAAATTTGAATTTATACGATAAGTTCGAACTTGACAAGAAAATATTTTAGTCAAATTCAAACTTAGCAGGAAAATATTTTAGTCAAATTCAAACTTAGCGGAAAATATTTTTGACAAATTCAAACTTGATGGGAAAATATTTTAGATAAATTTAAATTTGGCTGGAGAATATTTTAGACAAATTCAAACTTGATAACATGATATATTTTTTTAAAAAATATTTTAGAAAAAAAATTCCTTTTTATTTTGAATTAATTACATTTGTGGGTAAAATATGTATTTTATGATTCTTTACCAATTGTCATCCATTCATTTTCTTCCTACTAAACAACCTATTTTGGATTTTTGACCAAAATATTGTTTTTTTTTTTAAAATACCGAACTAAAGCGGAATTGAAATTATTTCTCAATCTAACGTTGTTTTATTAAGTGCCGGCAAAAACTCTGTAAGCACTTTTTAAATCTTAAACAAAACACTTCCGGCACCTATTAATTTTTTATATATATATTAATTATAAATTTTAAAATTTTAAATTGGGTTAATCACGGGATTTAATAAATTTACCAACCTAATTTAGAATTTCCTTATTTCAAGCGCTTTATATGAGATTGTAACTTATAAATCGGAGGGAGTTCACGAAGGCATTATTTTACTGTGTGGGATTGTGGGAATATATATAAAATTGACCTACGTGCGTGGATGCAAATGAGGCCACACATCGATCCCAAAAAATAACACAAAATCATATTTTAATCACATGTTTACTTTTCAGGTTTTTTTTTTTTTTTTTTTTTTTTTTTTTTAAAAAAATCACATGTTTACTCTTTTTAAATTACCTCTCTTCGTCTCGGGTAACTAATTTTTAGAAATTTAAGTAAATTAGTTATAATACTTAGTTGTAAAAAAAAAGTATGTTGGGTTTTCTTCTAAAATACTCCTTTTAATTATTTATATTAATATTAGGTTAGATACTTGATCTAGTATTTCAATTAAAAATCTAATATTAAAAAATAAATAAATAAATTAGTTAAATACTTGATCTAGTATTTCAATTAAAAATCTAATATTAAAAAATAAATAAATAAATTAGTTAAATACTTGATCTAGATTAGGTTAGATACTTGATCTAGTATTTCAATTAAAAATCTAATATTAAAAAATAAATAAATATATTAGTTAAATACTTGATCTAGATTAGGTTAGATACTTGATCTAGTATTTCAATTAAAAATCTAACATTAAAAAACAAATAAATAAATTAGTCAAGTATCTAACCTAATATTAATATAAATAATTAAAAGGAGTATTTTAGAAGAAAAACCAACATACTTTTTTTTTACAACTAAGTATAATAACTAATTTACTTAAATTTCTAAAAATTAGTTATCCGAGACGAAGAGAGGTAATTTAAAAAGAGTAAACATGTGATTTTTTTTTAAAAAAAAAAAACTCGAAGAGTAAACATGTGATTAAAATATGATTTCGTGTTATTTTATGGGATCGATGTGTGGCCTCATTTGCATCCACGTACGCAGGTCAATTTTATATATATTCCCACACAGTAAAATAATGCCTTCGTGAACTCCCTCCGATTTATAAGTTACAATCCCATATAAAGCGGCTTGAAATAAGGAAATTCTAAATTAGGTTGGTAAATTTATTAAATCCCTAATTAAGTGATTAACCCAATTTAAAATTTTAAAATTTATAATTAATATATATAAAAAAATTAATAGGTGCCGGCGTTGTTTCTGCCGCATTTTAAAGTGCTTGTAAACTCGCCGCACTTAATAAAACAACGTTAGATTGAGAAATAGTTTCACTTTGCTTTAGTTGGGTATTTTTTTTTAAAAAAAAAACAATATTTTGGTAAAAAAAATCCACCTATTTTCTCTCATCCCTCAAAATCTTTCATTCCCTTCCTTTCCCCTCTCTAAATTCTTTTCTTTCCTCAAATCTTTCTCGTACCAAAAGGTCCGAACTAGTGAGGGTGGGACAAGGTACCTATATCCTGATTTTTAAGCATTTATTTTGCCAATAAAATTTTGAATGGGGGACTTTTTCTCTAGTCATGAGCAGCTGATCGTTCGATTCCTTGGTAATTGATGAAGCTAGAGACCTAGGCATCACAATATAAAACTACAAAGAGTGTACCCAAAATTAAAGTAGAATGATGTGTTCCGATTGTTGTACATTGACATTGAGATTTGTATTAGACTTCTGCACTTTAATGATGTGGTAGAATGAATTGTTTGCCTACTATAAATTAGCCTTATTCTATCATGCATATATTTGAACCTTTTGATTGGCCAGTTAGGTTGCTAGCACTGTTGATTAGGAGTTGAGAATTCCTTTTGCAAGTCTAATTCATGTTAAGTGCCATTGAGATGTATCAAATGAACTAAGCTTAATCTTGGTGGCTAGGTGAGTTTAGGTAGTTTATGGCATTTGTTTAGAAGGGCCTCACAAGTAGTAAGCACTTAACAAAGGAATTGAACTGAATCAATTGGAACTAAGATAGTTAGTGGATTCACTCATCAAGGAAGCTCATATTCCCACCCATTTCACTCATTAAACATGGAAAACCTATAAACAAGTAGCTTAGTCTAGTTTAGAATAGTTAAATTAATTTCACTACACTCTTTGATTAATTTGTAATTACACTTTGTTAATTATGAACTAAACATACGCTCCATGTAAAGAAACGATCTAGGTTAGCACCACTGTATTGCATTATTAATCAAGTTTAATTTCAACATGAATTGATATTTACATATTTGGATTGTGTTTTTGCATCCCTCCCTCTCTCTCTCTCTCTCTCTCTCTTTTCCGCTAGGATTTTGCGTCATGTTCTTGGAAGCAGTGGCGGAACCAGGATTTTATATTTGTGGGTGCACAATTCGTGCTGCCCCCGATTTTTTTTTAAAGTTTGTTTGTTTATCCCCAGTAATGCAATTTCTTTATACAATTGTATCCTCTCCACATATTATTGTACACAGATACAGTATGAGTGCATACATATGCACAAACACGTAAAAAGTGAAAATGGTTAAGGATACAAACATCAACTTCTTTCAGTGGGTTCTAAGCAAATTATATGTGCATAAAGTAGGATCAGCATCTACCATCAAATCAGCAATAAACTATGAATTTTCTAAATCCTAACAAATTTCATCCGATGTCAAGAAGTACAAACTATCGATCACACTTCTGTAAGACAAAAATTAGGTGACCAAAGAAACAACATCTAACAAACTCCTACAACTGTAATTCATGGAGGAAGAGCTGGAAGACAGAGAAACGAGATAAATGAAAATTACCTCAGAAAGCATGAAAGTTGTGGATCTGGAACAGAGAGATTTGGAGAGCAGGGAAGCTGTGGATTTGGAATGGATTCACGAGGGGAAGCTGTGGATCTGGAACGGATTCGCGAGGGGAAGCTGTGGATCTGGAACGGACAGATAAACCAAACTTACTACAAACCATCAAACTCATTACAATTCATTATGGAACACAGAACTTTAAAAAGCTACAAACTAAATAAAAAGTTCTAAACAAGAAGAATTTTACATAAAACCAAAGTTTCAACCACCAAACTCATTACAATTTTAAATAAACCTAATCAATGAAATTGGACTACTCAATGATTTCTGAATTAAAGAAACTATCCTTGCCAGTTTAACCAAATCACAAAAATCAGGTCTCCAACTTGGTACAGAGGATTCTACAACTTAATGGGATACTATAACTTTCCAGTTATTTTGAATTACAATTGAGAATTCAAAGTTTGGAAATTATGATAACAAAAGATCCTCATCTAAATCATTTTAATGTCAGATTAACTCTCGGATCCCCAGAATCTTCAATGAAATATACCATGTTTTCCACAAACAACAATTAAATCAGAGGACCATGTAGTTTTGAGAGTTTCAAACAACTAAAGCAACTTTCTTAGTTTCATTAATAAGGACAGCCACCATCGGCTCTCAATAAAAAGAAGAAAACACATGAATCATACAAATTACAACAAGAAAAGACGCTTTCAGAAATACCACATAGATATTTATTCCACAAGCTAGTAGTGAATATATACTCTGGTGCTTCGGTAAAGCAGTTGTGCATATTGAACAAGAAGAGCATAGAATTTTTCACTTTCTCAGGAAACAAGCGGAAACTAAAATGAGAATCGAGAATAAAAAAAGATGAGACCTACCTGATATCCGCACCACCTTTATCGATATACGACGAAACATTCTCGCTAACCCACAAATCAGCGGAAGGGGAAGAACCTAAGAGAGACAACATCTCATTGGGGACTCCAACCATGATCTGAATCCCACTTCCCTTAAGAGCCTTAAGAACATCAGGCTCCGCTTCAAACAACTTCACTTTCAAGATCGAAGCATGGAAACGAGGGGACCGACAGCCTGAGAGAGCTGGCGGCGACAACGCAGGGAGGTTTAGTGAGGCGATGAATATTACGAGCGGCTTGGAGCTTGAAATCGGGGTCATCAGATCGGAGGAGCTGGAGGGCTCGGGGGACAACGAGGGGGTTTGGGGGGTGACAACAGCGAGATTGGCGTCGGGACTAAGAGCGCCGGAGGAGGAGGAGGAGGAGGAGGAGGAGGAGGAGGAAGAAATGTCCATGGCTGTGATTTCTTAAATCACTCGCGGTGATCATGCATCACTCAAGTTATTTCCTAAATCATTCGAGTGATTTTCACATCATTTTCAGCTCACTTGCAAGTACCCCGCAAGTGATCATGGACCACTTAAGTGATTTCCCAAATCATTGCAAGTGATCATGCATCACTCAAGTGATTTCCCAAATCAATTAAGTGATTCTCACATCACTTGAATTTTACTTGCGAGTGACTTTTTGAAATTCTGGAAGTGAAGCTTTATCACTCGAGTGCCTTTTTCCTTTTTAAAACATAGATAATTTGCCACAGAGGTCAATTTCCAAAGTGGGTATAACTTTCCTCATATAACTCTAAATTTGGAAAATAAGCTATACCCATAACCCTCTTTAAGTATTGTTTCCAATGCAAAAAGAATCAACTTAAAATACATTGTATTCTGAAAGTTTCAATCAAATTCATAGCAGCTAGTCTAGAGCAGTGTCTTTATACGACTATGAAATTCTGAAATACATATCTCTTCCAGCTGTTCTTTGTTGAGTGTGATCTTGATGTCCTTGAAATGCCTCTTGCGTCTAGTTTCATTGTCTTCTGAAAGCTATGATCCAAAGAATTGTAGTTGTTCTGGAACATCATCAGAGCAACGAGTGTCAAATTTCAAGATCTATATCTCTTTCTTCGATTCTCTTTAAGCATGACCTTAGATTCTATAAAACAAATTTTGAGTGTCATTTCATATGCAACAAGTTTAGCTTCAATTTGATGTGTATTTTGTGAGATATATCCGAATTATTGAACTTGTTTTGAAATGACATGAGAAATTCTGGTGTCAACTTCTGAATCTCATATCTCTTTCTTATGAACTCCGTTGAGTTTAATCTTGGTGTCTATGTGTGAGTTTCATATGAAATAAGTTTAACCTCAATAGGATTTGTGATTTGAGAAATATGACTAAATTAGTTTAAAATATTAATTAAAACATATCTGTCAAAAAGTAATATTTATATTTATGAGGGGCATTTTGGTCAAAATTACGGATCAATGTTTTGATTTAACCGTCAACAAAAATGTTGGGTGGATGGAATTTGAATATCAAAACTAGAAAAGAGGTTTTTACGCAATATATATTTTAATTTTAAGGGAGATTTATATGAGTTTTCAAAATATAAGGTAAGTCTTTATAATTTAAAGTAAATAGAGGGGATATTGATATATTTTACTCAATTTTTTGGTTGTAAGAAATGGATTTTTTTTATTTAAAAAAAGTACTTATTTTTCTTATTATGCCCTTTTCCTGAGACGCTTGGAACATTCCATTTTCCGTAGATGAGTTGATAAAAGGGTGCCATACATTATGGAATGAGATGCAAAATAATGT
The DNA here is from genome assembly GCA_019022615.1 of Acacia melanoxylon. Lineage (NCBI taxonomy): Eukaryota > Viridiplantae > Streptophyta > Magnoliopsida > Fabales > Fabaceae > Acacia > Acacia melanoxylon. The sequence continues at coordinate 6,682,302 of JAFJYJ010000020.1, read as the reverse complement.
ATTGCAAGATTATTTTGTTAACATTTTTATTTGGGAAATTTTAAATAAATACTATACGAATTTATAAAATCCCAAAAAGTATGTTAACACTTAAAAATAACAGAGATGTGACATGAATCAAATTATGATTTAAAGTGTTTTTGATTTTACTATAATGCCCCTCAATTTTTAAAATTTTAAAAAAGAAAAGGCACCTCATCGTTGCACCACCGAGAGTTGTAACATCTCTATCCATCTTTAAGCCCAGCATCCTCGTTGGCGTGTTAGCTGTAACATCTCTATCCACCTTTAAGCACAGCATCCTCGTTGGTGTGTTAATCCATATCAACCTGCGAGTCTGGCTTTGATACCAACTGTAACATCTCGACTTCGTTCTCAATATTGTTTACTTTGGGGTGCTCATCACCTCTCATGGTTTCAAAACACGTCGAGGGGAGAGGTATCTAGACCCTTATAGGAAGTCTTTTGTTGTCCTCCTTAGTTGATGTGGGACACAACTTGTGGGATGTGTCCCACATCGACGAGGAGGGGAAAGAAAGACGCTATAAAAGGGTCTAGATACCTAACCCTCTCGACGCGTTTTAAAACCATGAAGGGTGATGAGCACCCCAAAGCAGACAATATCAAGAATGTGGTGTTGAGATATTACACCGGCCGACACCCTCCTCCCACCGTTATTTTGTTAATATCATTACTTATTTAATTAATATTATTACGTCTTTAGTCAATTTGTTTACATTTTTAGTCAATGTCATTACTGATCTAGTCAATAACATTACTCTTTTAGTTAATGTCACTACTCATTTAATCAATATCATTACACCTCTAATCAATTTTTTATGCCTTTAGTGAATATCATTACTTATTTGGTTAATATCATTACGCCTTTAGTCAATGTCATTATTTGCTTTTAGTTAATATCATTACGAATTTAGTTAATACCATTACAAATTTAGCCATTTTTATTATTGATTTAGTCAATGCCATTACGCTTTTATTTATACTATACATATATTTACTTATGAATATATAGATTAAAGAGACTTTGGGCCACCAATTCCCACCCTCACTACCTTGGCATATTTTTTTTCCCAAAAAAAAAACCTCCTCATCACACATAAAAAACTGATAGCTGGAAGCTCCGACAAGATGTTTTTTTTAAAAAATTTAAAAAATTGAGGTGCATTTTGGTAAAATTAACATCACTTTAAAATTCCAATTTGATCACTATCACCTCTTTGTCATTTAGAAGTATTAACAAATTTGTTAGGGTTTCATAAATTCCAATTTGATCACTATCACCTCTTTGTCATTTAGAAGATTAACAAATTTGTTAGGGTTTCATAAATTCAAAAGATATTTGTTTAGAATTTTTCTTTTTATTACAATATATTTATATCTTCCCAACATAAATATTATTACTCTTTATCTATTTTATGTAGACCAAAGAAGTTATTAAATAATTATATTTCATTCTTATTCCTATTCGTATAATTTTTTTCACAAGTACACGTATCCTATTTATTTCCACTCTCATTTCTATTATGATTGTTATTCATAAATAAAAGAAATAAAGTGAAATTATAAAAAGAAAGAGATAATCTTCAAGCATTTAATAAATAAAAGGCGGCGTAATCTACTGCAAGAAATTATAAAATGAAATTAAAGAAGATGCGTGGACCCCACTAAAAGACGTTGGGGATGTTAGGATACTGAAAATGGGGCAGGGCAGACGAATGCTGTTACAAACGTGTGCGTTGGTGTTGGGTGGATGACCGGATGGCCCAGTGGCTGATTTGACAGTAACCGTTCTCATTCCCAAAAATTGCTTAAAATAATGTATAAAAAGATTGTTTAAAACATCATATTTATTTTTATCCTAAAAAAATTAATAAAAAAATTATCGTTCCTCTCTTCAATAAATATCATTATTTATATTTTATATGTACTTCGTTATAATATTTCCAATTTATTTTGACAGATTTTTACAGATATTAATTAAAAAAATCTGTCAAAGATTGATTTGCCAAAATAAGGTTCTTTCAATTCAATCAATGATTTTTTACCAAAAGAATTCTATCAAGGATTAAAAAATGTGCAATAAAATAATTAAAACGTGAAAATTATAAAGTTTATAACTATAATATTAATGTTAGGCTATTAGCTAGCTGATCTTGGTTGCATACTCTCGTATTGAGGTTTATCATGCCCATTCGAGATAAAATTTGAACCGTCTATATTTTTTTTTTTTTCTTGGCATGTTATTCATATTTAAATTAGTCAATTCAAAGGACTTTATTCACAAAATTTAAATTGAAATGTATTGAAATTAAAATTTTAAATATTAATAATAAAATGTAATAAAATACAACTATCAATTTTGTGATTGACAGTGGAGATCAATTTATACATGAGTATGAATAAAATAAAACTATCAATTAATAAAATGTTGCTTTAAGTGTTAACCGGCGGAACCAATTTCCTTACTCATTTTTGGGAGAGCCCTTCTCATCTCGATTATTCGGATGAGATCTGCATATGGATCTTTAGATTATTTATTTTTACTTTATATTTTTTGAAAAAAATTATTTTAATGGGTAGAGAATATTAAATAAAGATAATATTTTTATTAATATTTTTTATTTAAAAATCACCAGTTTAAAAAATTAAATTTAAACTTTACAGATCTCATCTAATAATTTAGATGAAACGAGCTTTTCCCACTCAACAATGAGTAAGGAAATTGGTTTCTTAGCGGTAATGCTATGACATGAATAGAGGCTATGAGTTACTATGATGGTTAACCACACATTGTTTTTCAATTATTTTTTAATTTTAAAATTAAATTTTAAAGTTTTATTCAATAAATTCAAATTATTCTTACAAAATTAAATTATTAAATTAAATCCAAAACTTACATATAAATATATGATTTATTTTACATAACTATTCTATACATAAGTAAAAAACGAGAAATCGAGCATGGAATCAAGCTCCTAAAATAAAACAAGGTGTTTATATTAATTAAAAAATACTGACTTCTTTTTTATTAAATTTAAAATAAAAAAATTGACTAACTTGTGCCGAGTTGGGTTGAAAAAGCCTGCCATGAAATGAGTTGGCATTTTGAGGTTCTCACCCCTAATAAAACATGATTATTTATAATAAAAAATGTATAGAAATTAAATCTAGCCCATTTGTTTTAAAATCTTCATTTATTTATTTCTTTCTTTTGACAAAAGGACAATGTATTTCTTAACTAAGACTCTTGGCCTGATTTCATGTGCTCGTAGGTTTAGCGTGTTTTTGATGGCTTGATCGCTTATTTTTCTATCCGTCATTATAGGAAGACTGAAGAGGTCTTGATATGGGGAAGATCTAAGGAGGAAAAGAAATGGAAGTGAAGATTGAGAGAGAACTTAAAAAGTTGAGTTGTTTGGTAGATATGGAAAGGGAACTTAAATTGAGGGAAAATAAAATGTTTGGTAAGAAGAATTGGGTGTTGGTTAAGTGGGAAGGTGAAGTAAAATTCCCACAATGCCCTTGCTTGGTTCGAACAAAAAACTTAAAGTTCGAACGTAACATGTAACTAAACGCTTGTGTTTGAACGCAAAAAATTGACAGTGCTTTAAGCTATTTGTGCTTGTGTCCCCAAGTTAAAAAAACAAGCATCCACAATTTTACCACGCAAAGCGCTTGAACAATAAAAACATATTACCTCTTACCTCGATTTGACCCACTCCTTCATCCACCATTGTCGGCGCCCTCTCCTTCATCCACCATCACCAGCGCCCTCTTGCATCACACCACTATCACCGTTGAGCAAATCGCACCTCAATTTGACCTTCCTTGCCTAGTCCTTCGATTCAAGCTTCCATTGTTGTCTCAAGCTTCTTTGGCTCCTCCTTCTGAATCCTCGCTCGCATTTGGTTTAGAGGGCCTTTTTTTTATCCCAATTATTCATTCTCCTAAGAAGATTTGAAGATCCCTCCAGGTTTAGAGGGATTTCAATTTCCCACGTTAGTGGGAAGATGGCACTAGGCGGGAACTCGGTGTGACTGAAAGCTTGCGTGCCAAATGGTTTTGTGTGTGGGAACTCTGTTATGTTCCCTTAAACTTTCGTCAATTCTCTATACCAAACGGGTCCTAAATGTAAGCGCTCATACAAATGACACTCTTATATAGAAGATATTATTATCTTTTAATAATATTTATAGATCTTAGGTCTATTATCTAATTTAAGAATTTGTTTAAAGTATAGGCTTGAGGTCGGATTTTAACATTTTGGCAGGATTTAATTAGGATTTTTCCTAAAAACACATAATTATTTATCATGAAAAAATAAAATATTTATTAAATTTTATCAAGATAAAATAATCATGTTCTATTATTTTTTTAAGGGTTAAGGTGCGTCTAACACAACAAACTATTGGCTCGGAGCGTTAACACAATTAATTATTAAGTGGACCTTGCCAAAGACAACAAACTTTTAAAAAAAAGCGCCCGACAACAATGCCGTTAACAAAAAGTTAACGCTAGTTGAAAAGTTAATGTCCATTATCTCAAGGTCGTCCAACACAACAAACTATTATTCCAAGAAGCGCCCGACACAAAATTCTAAATTTTACTAAATTAAATAATTTTTTTCTCAATTTTCATTATTCAAAACTACTTGTATAGATATCTATGGACAAAATTACTCATTCTTCAATTTTGTCAAAATTATAATTTGCTAAAATAAACAAAAGTTTTAATTAAAAATATAATTATATGATTTAAATAAAAATCAAGTCTTTTATAGTTTATTATATATGTTAAAAAAAACATATGATTTATTTTTATTTTAGAAGAAATTTATGTGAGTTAAAAAATTCATTTAATCTTAATAAAATTTAAAAAATCTAAAAAATCTATTATATCCTTAAAGAAATGAAATGAGTTTAATTTTTATTTTTATAAAAAGAGTTTAATGGATATAAACTTTGATCTTAATAATATAAATCCGCAATTTGATGATATATTTTTTAATTAAATGATCTACTTGATTATATGAATATGAGACTTGTTGGAAAAAAAAAGATAACTTAAGAGGCTTGAGCAAGAACAATTTAATAATAGGTTAAAGAGCGATTATAATGGGTTAAGGAGCGATTTGACTACGAAAATCCCATATCCATATAAGCAATACATCATTTAATTAACAAATATATCATCAAGTTGTCGTATTTATATTATTAAGTATTAACGTTGATATCCGTTAAGCTCTTTTTATAAATTTTTATTAAACTCATTTCATTTTTTCAGGATATAATAGATTTTTTTAAATTTTATTAAGATTAAATGAAATTTTTAACTCACATAAATTTCTTCTAAAATAAAAATAAATCATATAATATTTTTTTGTTTAACACATATAATAAACTATAAAACACCTTGAGTTTTATTTAAATCATATAATTATATTTTTAATTAAAATTTTTGTTTATTTTATCAAATTATAATTTTGACAAAATTGAAGAATGAGTAATTTTTGTCCATAGATATCTATACAAGTAGTTTTGAATAATGACAATTGAAAAAAAAATTATTTAATTTAGTAAAATTTAGAATTTTGTGTTGGTATTTCTTGGAGTAATAGTTTGTTGTGTTGGGACCTTGCGCTTGATAACTAGACGTTAACTTTTTTTCTAATCGTTAACTTTTTCTTCTATGTTGTCTTTGCGCTCCTTTTTAAAAGTTTGTTGTCTTGGACCACTTAATAGTTAATTGTGTTGGGCCACTCCCTGGCCAATAATTTATTGTGTTGGACGACTTAACCCTTTTATTTAAAATAAAGGAAACAAACTGATAACTTCCAAAATGGAATAACAGGTAATCATATATTTTTTTTAATAATCTGGAATTTTCCTTAAAATTTCACCGGCCAAAAAACATTTCCCTAAATTTCAGACTCCCTCCCTCACGCTAAACAAGACTGCAAAGACGTGTGTGACTGTGCTCTTCCATTTTCATTCTCTCTTGCGACCTAAGCAACTCTATCTCTTTCTCTTTGTCTGCGCAATTTTCAATTCTTGTGTTAATGGCTCTCTCCGTTTTGTCATTCTCGCTGCTTCTGCATTTTTCCTTGCTCTCTTTCCTCTGTTTCGCTGGAGAGCCAACGGTCTTCTATGAGCTTCGGGTCTCTTACATCACCGCCTCTCCTCTCGGTGTTCCTCAACAGGTTCGTTCTTTTGATTTCTTTGTACTTGTTTCGTTATCTTCACGGTTGTTGTTGATGATAGTGACGACGACGACGACTAGTTATTTGCATTTTGCTCATTTCTGATTTGCGTGCGTTCTTTGTATGTGAAAATGATTATACGGTGATAACATCTCTGTGTAGAATTTAACTTTACTTTTCAATTTTTTTCCCATTTCTTACGGGTTAATGGAATGTATGTATTTGAATGGAACAATGGATAGTTTGAATTTCACTGCTCTTGGGTAGAAAAGGGTCTACTGCTATCAGTCTCACCTAGAATCTTTTGCTACATTCATGTTAGATTTTCTGTTTTCTTTGCTTGAATTCTTATTATCTTGCTAATTTAATGCATACTATCGACCTGGTTCAACAAGATAGCGCCTTTTGAGTATCAAGGTGGTGCCTTTTGAGCATCGTTGAAACAGGGTAGACTAACAAAGTTACTAACTGCTATTCTTTTGTTAATGGGGTTTTGGATCAATTTATTTTTTAATAATATAAAAGAGAGGCAATATGTGAAGTTCAATAGTCACGCTTAGTCTTTTCTAGAATGTTAAATTTCTATCATAAATGAATGTTAAGTTTCACTCCATTTGTGTCTTTTATCAAAATAATTTGTTTTGTAAACTTTAGAGATCCAAATTCTGTGTGTGCCCTGGATTTGTAATTGAGATTTTATATTTTATTTTTCAACTACTTGTTTCTATATCTTTTTGTATGTTTTCTCTGATTACATTTGTTATGCGATCCAAAGATTCCTTTTTCTTCCCTCTGATTTTCCAAACTTTACCACCGCTATTGAAATTTGTCTGACCCCACTCTTCAATACAATCTTATTGCAGGTTATAGCTATCAATGACAAGTTTCCAGGCCCTCTTATAAATGTTACTACTGGTAACAATCTGGTTGTTAATGTGCTGAATGACTTGGATGAAGATCTGCTTATTACTTGGTCGGTATAAAAAAATACGATTCTTATACTTCTACTCTCTCTGGCTAAGAAGCACTGATATTCATACTGATACACATATGATTTTATCCCCATAACAACAAAATATATAATATTTAATTACAGTTGAAGCACCCTGTTTTATCTAACATATGGATGATTAATATATTCTGTTTAGCACTTCACAGTCCTTGGTTAACATGTTTAACATTAAACATTATGGCAATTGTTTGTTCTAGGTCTGGGGTTCAAATGCGACGAAATGCATGGCAAGATGGTGTTCTTGGTACAAATTGTCCTATTACTCCCAAATTGAATTGGACGTACCAATTTCAAGTGAAAGATCAGATTGGGAGCTTCTTTTACTTTCCTTCTTTAATTTCCAAAGAGCCTCTGGAGGTTTTGGTCCCTTTGTTCTCAACAATAGGGAGATTATCCCAATTCCTTTTGCACAACCTGATGGGGATATTGTTCTTATTATCGGTGACTGGTATACACAAAACCATACGGTTAGTAACTGTTTCAATGATTTTTATTGCTCTAAAATATTTGAAGATAGTGCATACGTTCTCCTGAAATTCCTGATTATTGATATTTACAAGAATGCATGCTTTTCTTAAACTCAGGCCTTGAGAACAAAACTTGACAAAGGACAAGACCTTGGTATACCAGATGGAGTTCTTATCAATGGGAAAGGACCTTACCGATACAACACCACTTTGGTACCTGATGGCATCCAATATGAAACTATTAATGTTGATCCAGGTATTGTTCTCTCTCTCTCCATGGTACTTGAGAAGATAATTTGTCTATGAAACATTTTTCAGCATTTTAAATTACACCCAGATGCTGAAGATTTTATTGTGTTTCAGTGTTTATGTCTGTGTCGTTTATTTTATTCATGTTGCTGCACGATGGTTTTAGTCTATCCCTCATAGAGCATACCTTGTTAAAAGTTTATAATATTTCTGCATCCAGAGCAATCATGTTTCTGTATACCAATACTTGCAATAGTAGATGTACCTGTATTTTATACATATTCAATATAGTTTACATGCAGTTCGTCATGATACTTTTAACATGTTATACATATATCCTTTTTGGTTGGATTTTACCTCATTTGAAATGATCTGAAACGGCTCAAAATTTTAAAGAGACTCTTAAGATATCACAAAAGATGAAGAATCACATTTTGTTTGAATTAAAATGCTTGTTCAAAACTCAATTTTATTTTTATGGTTCTCATTTTATGTGTTTAGTTTTTTTTAATATATATAAACTCCTTTTGAAATGATATGCTTTTAAAATTTTTCATATTCAACATATCTTGTCACATCTGATGGATGTACAGGTATTTAGACAATTTTCTTCATTTCCTCTTAATTGGAGGCATTTCCCAATTGCCACTGTCCATTCCTTTTGTGTAGCCTTTTCATATATAATGTAGATTGGTCATCTTTGATGGCCTTGATTGCTTTCTTGAGTAGATTATTTAACTATGTTTCTCAATGTAAGTTGTTACACTTTTAATTTTTCCTTTTGTATGTTTTGGCATTGGACTCCAATGTATTCCCCTGTTTCATTTTCTAATTGAAAATTTAAAGTATTTTTGCTCATTATTTTCCCTAAATTTTTTCCCTATGTAACCACCAGAAATGATATGATATGGGATATGAAATAATGTGAGACATGACAAGATATTTGATCCTTAACTGTGATTTGAAGTGTAGTGTTGTCTTTGATACAAAAAATAACACAATGAATATAACTCTGGTTCTTTTTTGTAAAGAATTAATGGTCATTAACTTGTTAATATGTTAATTTCTAGCACTCTATTATGCTATATGATTTTTCCATTTTATGGGTTGAACAATTTGACACCTGATCAAAAGCACAAACAAATTTGGCAGGCAAGACTTATAGAATTCGTGTGCACAATGTGGGGATATCCACTAGCTTGAACTTCAGGATACAAAATCATAATCTACTGCTGGCTGAAACAGAGGGTTTTTATACAGCTCAAGCAAATTATACCCAATTTGATATTCATGTTGGGCAGTCTTACTCTTTTCTTGTTTCTATGGACCAAAATGCGAGTTCAGACTATTACATTGTAGCAAGTGCCAGGTTTGTGAATGAATCGTTGTGGCAGAGGGTCGCAGGGGTAGCAATCTTGCATTATTCTAATTCAAAGGGACCTGCTGCTGGTCCTCTGCCAGACCCACCAAATGACGAATACTACAAAGAGGAATCAATGAATCAAGCTCGAAGTGTGAGGTATGTTAGAATTTGATATTTTAAAATCTGTGTTCATAATGATTGCAACTTTGCTGTTTGATTTTACTTTGTTCTTATAATACTACAGTGTCTTTGTGTCTTAATGTCCTGAGCACTGGTATCAAGGTAGCCTAGAATGTAAATATTCATTTATCATGTGCTTCTGTAATGACATTTGAACAGATTTAATAGCTTGATTTTGTTTGTTGCATAGCTGCAAATATATAACAAGAAAGCCAATCGGTTCTTTACTTCATTCTTCTTTCTTTATGATTTCACTCTTTACTTGAGTATTTGCAATAAATTATTTGTATTGTTGATCAGGCAAAATACATCTGCTAGTGGAGCTCGTCCCAACCCTCAAGGATCCTTTCATTATGGCTCCATCAATATAACAGATACTTATGTGTTAAAGGTTCTGCCACCAGCGACAATCAATGGAAAAGTTCGAGCTGCCATTAATGGGATTTCATTTGTTAAGCCAGAAGTACCATTCCGGCTAGCTGATCAGCATAACTTGACAGGAGCTTATAAGCTTGATTTTCCCAGTAGGCCTTTGGATAGGCCTCCGATGATGGACAGATCTATTATTAATGCTACTTATAAGGGGTTTATTGAAATTGTGCTGCAAAACAATGACACCACAATGCAGAGTTTTCATTTGGACGGCTATTCAGCTTTTGTAGTTGGGTAAGTATCCTTTGAAGACATGGGGGATATGTAATATTGAACACAATTTACATTTTTGTGTCATATTTGATACGAATAGTAGAAATGTATCAGATATGAAATGCTCTAGTTTAGTGTTGGTATTTTATAGAAGTCCCCTCCCCATGTGTTTGGGTGCAATATAACGTGCAATATAACCTTTTGTTACGCCATTTAAAGAATGTTTTTTCTATACAGGATGGCTTATGGTAATTGGTCACAAGATTCCAGAAATCAATATAATAAGTGGGATGCAATTTCTCGTAGCTCAGTTCAGGTATGCCTTTTGTAATAAATGTCGCATGTACAATCCTTTCATTGATGTGGCCATTTAACCATTTTCTCCTCTTGATGGTATAGAAAATTACAATATGTAGTAAGAGTTTTCATTTTTCACTCTGCTTTAAAATTAATCCAAGAGTTTGAAGATCCTAAGTTTCTTATTTTTATTGGCTTTATAGGTTTATGCGGGTGCATGGACAGTAATCCTGGTTTCTCTTGACAATGTTGGATCGTGGAACCTGAGAGCCGATAACTTGGATAGGTGGTATCTTGGACAAGAAACATATCTGAGGATTGTCAATCCTGAAGAAAATGGTGATACAGAGATGCTTGCACCAAATAATGTTCTATATTGTGGTCCACTCAAGCATCTGCAAAAGTAGGTGCCTTCAAACCCCTTGATCTCTTTCCTTCCCTCATGCTTGCTATAATTTAGTAGAGCTCAAGGAAAGTTTGTGTAATATATTACTCGTATTTAGTTTCGGGGATGTTTTTGAAAATTTTGATAACGGAAAGGATATCTGTATAACTTGGCATAATTCAAAGAAGCCCTTATTGGAATTGAGCTTCTATATAGTTCATTCTGATTTGTAAGGTTTTTTTAATACTCCTCCTGTCCTTGATATAAGACTTAATTAAGGAGTTGATCTTAGTTTTAAATGTAAGATCTGTTTTCTATATTTGTCATTCTATTTTTAATTTTCCCCTTGATGCTCCCTCAATAATAATTAAATAAGAGAGTTGAAGGGAATTAAGATGATGATTCGGGTGTTTTAAAAAAAATGTTATATTAACTAACTTAATTAACTTTTTTAATCTAATCAAATTAGGTAAATAAGTCTTACATTAAGGACTAAATGGAGTAATAGTTATTATGCTTTCATGCAAGAGACTTGAGTATCATTTTTTATTTTATTTTGTTTTTACTCCTCCAGCTGTCTAACTTATTATTTTGCTTCTTTTTTTACCTGCAAGACATCTTCTAGCTCATCAATTATTTATTAACTTGTTATTTTGCTTCTCTTTTTTACCTGCAGGACATCTTCTAACTCATCAACGGTTTCTCTTGGAGGACACTTACATTTTGTGGCATTGATGATTTTCTTTCTGATTTTCCATTCTATGTAAGACCCTAACTGATATTCCATTGGTATTATATACATTTTAAACATTGAATGCCTATCAAAAGTTTATTATTAATTTCTTTTGTTGTGCTTGATTTCTCATGTAACTTGTGATCAGCTTAATTAGAAAGGGGAAAAAAAGTAATTTAGATAGTTGTAGTCCTTAGTGTTACAATTTTTCCCCCTACTATTCTTTCACCGATGCTATCCATTCAATTTTGTGAGGAAACAATTCGGGCTTCTAAATTATGAGAATTTAATATTTTAAGGTTTATCTTATTCCACTGGAATTAATCATAATGCAATAACTTTTCGATACTATAGGTAAAATACCTGCAATAAACCGTATTTAGTTTACTTGATCCATTGGAAATTGGAAGCTCTAGTAATTTAGGCCCTACACATCAGTTTTTTAGAAACTAAGGATAATGATACTCCCACTCTAGTACTAAATATAAGAAAAAATTGATTTTTTTGGAGAGATTAAAGAAATTAATTAAATTATTTTAAAATATTTTTTTTATTTTTTCAAACTAATTAGTTTGACTAATAAACTGATATATAATTTAAGGATACATAATATATGATATAATTAAGTAATTTATTTAATTTATTTAATTTCTCTAAAAAAAGTTAATTTTATCTTATATTAAGGTTCGGAAAACATTGATGATACATGGATGAGAGTACTTATTTTTATTTAGGTTTGGTATGCCTTATTATATATTGCGTATAAGTCGGATGTCACATGACATTTGACATGTGTACTTGTGTGAAAAGATAGATATTTGTAATCCAAAATAGAAGACGTGAACAAATTCACTAGAATCAATGGATATTTAATGTGCTTTAATGAGTGAAATTTAATGTCTTACACTCTAACTCTTATTAAACAATGTAACTTTCAAAAATATATTTATCATCTCATATCTCTAGCAAGGGGAAAGAGTGAACAATAATAATAATAATAAATGTTGTCTGAAGATTTAATGAGTTTCTGTTTTCATTTTTTTCCCTTATTAATTATAGGTATTTCATTAATTAAAAGGTTGGTGATTCATATATTTACTCAATTTTTCTCTTACTTGCCCTCTAATAAATAAGGGCATACTTGGGATTTTTATTTTATTTTTTTTTTAAAAAAACTTCAGACACACTTATTATTTTAACTAATTTTAAGGGCTTTTTAAAACCGTGTAATTCGATTATGGTCTCTTCTAAATAGGCTCTTGCAAGATTCTATAATTATTTCCAAAAATGTATTCAACATTTGAACTAGAACTTTTTTCACAATAACTCTTTTGTAATCTCATTTGTGAAAAAGAGTTCTTTGCCTTGCTATAGTATTCATGTTTTGATCCATTTTCCACACACACACATGTGGATCTCATTTCAATTTAATTGAGTGATAGTGAGCAACTCGCTAGATTTTACAAGTCACTTGAGTGATATTGAGCAACTTGCAAGTTAACAACAAGTCACTCGTGATGGTTATTCAAATTATAACTATTCTCACTCGAGTGCTTGTGATGCCACTCGGGTGATGACAAGCAACTTGCAAGATTAGCGCAATTCACTCATTGATGGACCAAGAGTGCAGACTTCTCATCTAGAGTTAACTCGAGTGATCTTGAGAGTCACTCGAGTGACTAAAGGCAACTTGCAGAATGAACTCGAGTCATTGGTAGAGTTGAAATTATTTTCAAACGATATTCAAGTCAAGTTTTCAATCACTTGAGTGACCTATTTTTCAACACTTCACTACTAAAGACAAAGTTCATCAACACTTGAGTTGGATTACAAAAGGACTTTGAGTGATGGATACATACTCGAGTCATTCTGGAATCACACTTGAGTGATTTTGGAATCACATTCGAGTGAATGTTCTTGTTTCAATTCACCACGTCTCTGAGAATTCAAATATTGTGATTAACATATGGTAATACTTTATTACTACTTGTACTACTTCTCAATGCTACTAATCTCATTTGTGTATAAGTTTTAGATGTTTAAATTCACAAACTAACTCCAAAAGCATGAAAACAATTTTCTATGTCAGAACATTAAATGCATAGAAAGAAACAAAGCACATGAAAGCAATCTCAGAGCAAACCAAAGGGATTTTGTATGAAGCACTTATTGCAACAAAGACAAAAGCGACTAAACCTTGAAGTCTTCCAACAACTCCAATCTGTCTTTAACGGGAAGTTTAAATGCTCACAACGGATAGAACACACAAAATCAATCCTAGAGTACCAAAGGGATTTCATCTGAAGCATGTATTGTAGCGAAGATGAAAGCGAAATGACTCCAATCTGTCTCTAACGGGCAGTTTGAATGTTCACAACGGTCGTGAATGGCATTCGCCTATAAATAGCCAAAGCATTCAATACAGAGCAATCAACTAAACCTACGATCAATCTTACGCTCATATACTTTCTTTGTAATATTTTTTGATATTCATTGTTCTTTAGTGATTATATATCAACTTTGTGAGAGAGTCATTTACAAACCATTTCCCCTCTCACACTGAACCTACCTCTTCTATTTGTCTCTATTTTTTTTTTTTGCTTATTGTAAAATTGAGCAAGCTAAGAATCCTAGGATAATATTAAATAAAGGTACACAATTGATAAGGGCAGCAAACTGTGAGCAATATGTTCATGCTTAATCAAATTATAGCTCATAAAGGTTATAAAGTTCTTACCTTTTTAAGACAACTTTAGCCAAGAGGACCGAAGGACAGGGCAACACACATTGGCGGAGAGGAGGGTGAATGTTCGATGAGATGCTGGAGTTAGCATTTGGGGTCTGAGAGGGGACCTAACGATGTTGTTGCCGGGGGCACGAGAGACGATGAGAGCTTTGGCAGAGAGACGACAAGAGCTTTGGCAGAGAGGCGATGAAGGTCGGAGAGGATGCCAGAGTTTGAACTAGGGTCGGAGAGGGGGTCAGAAGAAGTGATTTGCTCTGACTAGGGGTCGAAGGTGGTTCAAAGATGAAGAAGGAGGGGGAGGTGCAACAGAGAGCGAAGAACAAAATGTCGAAGGCGCGAGAGTACGAGGTCAAACAATATGAATAAGGTGGACTTACAATGACTACGTTTTTGAAAAAACAGTCATTAAATGTAAACTTTCAACAACTAGTTTTCAAAACCAGTCATTGAAAGTTTTCTTTGAATGACTGTTTTATAAAAAGTTGTTGAAACTCACAAATATTCATATTTTTTGAAATTTTGGTTCAACTTTCAGCTCCTTTTTTTTTTTTTTAAAAAAATAGTTGTTGAAAATAACTTTTAACAACTGTTTTTAAAAATAGTCGTTGAAAGTTAAGCCGAAATTTCAAAAAATCCACCCTGTCCTTTTTAACTTCTATTTTAAAAAAACCGACGTTAATTAGTGTCGTTAAATGAACTTTTTGTAGTAGTGTTTGTCTAATTAAAGCCTTAAGAAATTGGAGCATTTCTCAAAGAAAATAACATATAAAGACATGAAAAAAATAAAAGTGGATGCCAGACCCTAATTTATATAAAACATTGCATTTATCTGCGAAACAATTAATACAAAAAAAGGGAATAATGGTGCAACATTTATCTCGGGTGAGAGTATATTTGAATGCACAATCTAATGATCTTAAAGATTACTTCAAAAAGAAAACAACCCCTAATATGCTATTTCTAATGCCATACAATGCGGGATAAGTTATTAGTGGTAATATTTTAATGTATGTATTTTTTATCGTTTCACTTTACCATAACATGATTGTTGAAGAAAATTTTTCAAAATATTTCAAGGCACATTGGATATTGATTGTTTTCAATCCAACGGAACCTTCAAGCCCTCGCATTTACTATGTGGATCCTCTAATTGATAGTCTTCCAAAAAACTGTCCTGATATGTTGTGGTTGTTCAATATGTAAGTGTACGAGTGTATGTGTAAATATTTGCGTGTGTGATTGAATAACCAAAAGTAATCAGTGTCTATTTGTTTTGTTAGCACATTGACTTTATTGAGCCTTTGCCTCATTAAACTATTTTATAGCTACTGACCTTGTCAATTGCCACATGTGGAAGAAGATACATGTACTTATATATGAATTTACTCAAATTTTACAAAAACAATTTTTATTCAAAAATTGAGTTATCTATTTCATTATATTGTTGTAGTGCCCTTTCCAACTGAATAACAATGATTGCAGGTATTACATCATGAAATTCATGAAGGATGTAATTACTCATAATCAGCCTGTTGTTCCTCCAAAATAAGTCATTTAGTTACAATTCATATTGTGTTTTAAATTTAATTGAGTAATGTCTAATAATTATTTTTTAGTGATTTTAATTCGTTGTGTGCATGATCGTATAATATTATGAAGATCAATGTTGTGATAGTTTGACTAACCATCAAGTGAATGAAGTCATTGAGAAATGGTATGAATATGTGCTCAGGCAATGCTCTAGCTAGCTACTATTGTTTCTTACCTATTGTTGTGTTGTTTATTTAACTAGAATTAGTTACGTTGTATTTCATTCACAAGTGTTGTAAATATATTTAGTAGTGATTTTGTTAATTAGTTATTTGTTTGTATTATTTTGGAGTTATTTGATTGTGGTTTTCTTTTTTCATTTGTTTGTAGATATAGAAATTTGTGTTTAAAATGCGTGTTCCACTGTAATTATAGAGTTCTAAAGGAATAATATGAAAAAGTTATTTTGTTTAAAAAATACTTTATATGGCGCTTCCTTGTTAAAGTACTACAAGAAGTAAAAATTTAATAAAAATATATATACACTTCCTGTGGCACTTCCCTAGGAAAGTATCAACATGAAGTGTTTTTAAAAATAACACACACAAATGTTGTAGTTCTTAGGGAAGTGTCACAACTTCTCTTAGTGGTGATAGGATATGAAGTACTTCCTAAGCGTCATAGTTATTGTAAAAAGAAGTGTCACAATAGCTACAAAAAATGGATTTTAAATCTATAAAAAAGTTCGTTTTTTAAAAAGGGAAGTAAAAAATAAAGACGGTGACATTTTTGTAATTTTATGGAAGAAATTTTGACATATTGAGTGTCCCTTTAACAAAAACAAATGATAAAAGTATACTTTTGGTGTCCTAATTAAAAAAACGTCAAAAGTCTACTTTTGACATCCCAATTTATAAAAGCGACACTAAAAGTAGAGCTTTTGGTGCCAAGAGCACAACTTTTAACATCCCTTTTAGAGTTGGGACACCAAAAGTGGTTTTTCGACATACCAAATGTAAAATTGCCTAAAGTCTTAACAATATGCTGTAACTTAATTTTTTTTTTTTTTGCAGTCGGTGTTGTAACTTCTCTCTTTCACACACACCCTTCTTCTCTACCTTCCCTTCTACCCTCCAGCTCAATCTCATCGTCGTCGCCACTGGCCACCGCTCCCATGGCGTATTCTCCTTCGTCGGCCTTGGCATATCCTATGCTCCTTCGCCTTCATTTGAGTTCGCTTCCTTTCTCACCATCATAGTTGATCTCCTTTCTTTACTAGCAATTTACCTATGGTTCCTTAGATATGCGAGAACCAACTACAACCTCCGTTTTCGGTGACATCGACTGTAGCCTTCAATTTCGTGATTTCGGTGATGTCGGACCTCGACCTATTCGAGTCTCGACAATGCCTTTTGTCGAGCACCAACTGCAGCCTCCAATTTTGGTGAAGTCAAACTTGCAACCTCAAATCTGCGAGCAACGACAACGCCTTCCGTTGAGCACGACTGCATCCTCCGTTTTCGGTGACATCAAATGACAATGCGAAGCCAGAGCAGAGGAACTCTAAGAAGAGTTGAGCACCGACTGCAGCCTCCATTTTCGATGATGTCACTCAAGTCTCTGATCAAATCTCCTTGAAGCTCCTAGTTTTTTTCCCAATATTTTTCAATGATACGAAGACATTTGTGTAGATCTGATTTTTTTTTTATTATATCATTTTGTATACATGGGTTGATTCCTATCTTCTTATTGATAGTTTTTAGTTTGATTTGCATTTTGATTTTGATTACTGAGTATGTTGATTGTTGATGTGTTCTTGATGGTTATAGGTTTTGATTTCTTTGGTAATCTGAGTCAAGAAGCTTTTGGTAATGGGAAGTGAACACGCATGTGAAGTAGAAAGCATAGGCACTTTTTTTTTTTAAAAAAAAAAAACTTACATCGACACCATAAATATCTTATCACGTCCCTTTTTTAACGAACTTTGTTCAAATACTTTACTACGTCACTCACATAGACGCCGGCGTCCCTTTGAAAAGGGATGTAGAAGGGGTTTAAAAATGGACATTAAAAGTGCTTTCTATAGTAGTGAGTGAGAGCAACTAATTGGGGACTTGAAATTATCATTTCCCACATTTTTTGGAACAATAATTAAAAGAAAAAGAACCATTTGATGGAATAAATTGTATATATTAAAGAGTTGGAAATAAGAACTTGGGATAGGAAAAAGGATGAGATTGAAGTAGGAAATGTAATGAGGTCACATGGCATAACACACTTTGTTTGTTTGTTTTTTTTCTCTTTAAAAAAACACAAAACAAAAGTACAATAATTTTCTCAAGTTTATTATATATAGAGTTGGGAAAATGGGCCGATCCAACCTTTTTATACAAATGAATATTTGTCCATCAAATTACAACCTGGCTTAAAAGGATTGGCCCATTTAGGTTCTTTTATTTTTATTATTTAAAAATTGTTAATATAAACTATAATTTTTATATTATTAATGAAGTTGTAAATATTTAGTGCTTATTATATATTTTTTAATTGAATTTTATAAAATAGTTTGATTTATTTGGTTTTCCATAATGGTTTGTTCATTTGAACTTTAAAAAATAAGGTAATTTGGACATAGATAATGATTTTAACTAGAAATTTATGAGTTTCAATAATATGTATCTCAATTTAAAGAAAAACAATAATTAGATTGTAAAACTTTAAAGTGAATTTTATTTAGATTAAAATGAATATTGCAATTTGTAAAACTTAAATGAGCATGTAGTATAAATATAAGTCCCAAAAAAGATTTAAGTTTTACCCAAATTATTATGTTACAGCTTCATTCAACAGTAGAGTCAAGATTATATAATTTTTGGTAGCGTGTTACTTGTGCGTTTCTTTATAATTATTATGTTGCGCAATTTGTACAGATTCTTTTTCTGTAAAGGAAAAAAAAAAAAGTTGTACTGTTACATGGCTACCAGTAACAGTTTTTCATCAATCATGTTATCATGTTATTTTAATTTATTTCTTTGTAATTTAATGTTTATAATATTATATCTTACATTCGAAATTTATTGTTTTAACTTTATTTCTTTAAAAAGATTGAAAAAAATAGTGTTTTTTAATTAAACGGACCTAAAGCCTGGAGTCTTGCTTCATAAATTGGGGTTGTACAGAAGTTGGACCTAAACGGGTCGGCCCATTTAGGCCCGAGCCTATTAAAGCCCCGTTTAGGCTAGTTCTTATTCCTAGCTTTACTTATATCTATATCATATATGTAATTATTTTATATCTATTATATCAAATTCTCGGATTAGGATAGGGTTGAGGGGGTTTTTTGTTTTGTTTTTTCCTGGGAAGTACCTGCGGAGGAGCTGTGGGTCATTCTTAGTGCTTTGCTGCTGCTCTCTTCTTCCCCTCAGATCTCCATTGTACCCTCAAGTCTGAGGCAGTGGCTTGTGCATAATGTTGAAATCCCAAAATATGAAGATATTGATACATACATTCCTGTAACTGTTGCTACTTCTTTTAATTGATTAACCGTTGCTTGAGGGATTATGGGCTTCATTTATCGACATGGGAAAGAAAAATACTGAACGAGCCAAGATCAATAATAGCTTATGAATTTGCAAATGAGGTTCCCTAATGTTTCTTCTTACCAATCTGTAAGTATTAACTGCTTATGAATCAAAATTAACTATTGTGAATCCCTAATTAGCTATAATCAAAGTTGTGATGACTTTGATTAATGCTGTGATATCTCCCAAATGAGAAGGATAATCACGCGGAACCTGAAAAACTAAATGACGAGTTTGAAATGGTGCAAACTCAGTGACTTTGCTGGGATGATGATGACTGCTGTGCGTCTCAGAAGAAGAGGAAGATTAATGTATATTACCCTTTGAATGTTCTCGGCGGTGTCACCGCTGGTATACGTCTGGTTCGCTTCCTATTTTCTTTTTTCAGAGTGTAGATTACGGGGATTATTTACATGGGAAAAAAAGAAGAGAGAGAGAGGAAAACAAGATTGACGGTGGAATTTGAATGAGTTTGGCGGGAAATTATTTTGGGAACATTCCCGCCTAAGTAATTAAAATATTATAAAAAAACAAATTTAAAGAAAAGTCACATATCTTTTCTGGTATAATTTTAGAAACGTTATAAATATCAGTATAATATTAACAATTAAATTAATATATATTAATAATTATATTAGTATAATAACGTAATTTTGTTTTTAGAAATAATACCAAAAACACCCTATATATAACTTTTTTTACGTTTTTTTGACAATATTTTGGTAAGTGGTTTTTCCATTGTTTTGGATGATGAGGTGGCATATATTTGAGTGTCATGTCTATTTATGGGTCAAACGTGATAGTCAAAAGTAACATTTTTAACAGTGGTTTGCAATACTTTTGGGGCGATATTAAGGGGAATTTTTTTTGCCCCCCGAATATCCATCGTTTTTCCACAAATACTTCTGGCATTAATGTTCTATTTTTTTTTTTCCCGAATATCCATCATTTTTAAATTATATTTTTTTCCTGAATATTTTTTTTGACAAAAAAAAGTAATGTTCTATTTTTAAAATATTATGATTTAATTATAAACTCACGAAAAAATTGGACACGTTATCTTGTATGATTGGATAGCTTGATATGACAAACATAAGAGACCACTGCAGTTTTCTTAAAAAAATGATTCATTTGAAATTACTTTGCTAATTTATGTTCGTTTTTAAACATAGTCATATGCTTTTTTTTTCTTCTAAGAATTTTATTTGGTGCATGGCTGGACTTAAGTCAAAGTTATGAAAATCAGACCGGTTATTGAATCAGTCTGGATACTGAGTTAAGGGTCAACAGATTAGGTCGGAGTAAAAAATGAGATAATCCGAAGTCAAACCAGTGAGAAAGTGAAGATTGAAGGGTTATTAATATCAAATTCTAAAGAAAAAAAAAACGATTTAAAAAAAGTGTATTGGATTGATGCTTAGACCGAATCAGTTTATCATCCGATTCACCGGTTTTCCGGGTTAAACCGGTTGGTCCGATCTGTTGCTTGTTTAATAACCTGGACTTATTAAGCCCTTAGTCCTTCTTTCGGTTCAAGTTGCATTTTTTTGTTGTTGTTGATAAAATGGCAATTTCCTTGGAACCAACATTAAACCATTTGAAAAACAACGGCTGAATAAAAGAACAAAACACAACAAAAGAAAACAAGAGTACCATTGTGAGAGGTGTCTCGCTGAACCAGCAACACTATAAGATAGACCTCAAACTAAACTTTACAGTGTCGGAAGGGGCACAGAAGATGCTAGATCTTTCTATCACTTGCAAGAGTTTATGAAGATAGAAAGAAATAGATATATAGCAAAAATTAAATAGTACAATAGACACTAAAATTATTAATGTGAAAAACCTCTCAAGTTTAGGGTAAAAACCAGAGTTTGTCTAGACAAAAGAAAATATGATTCACTATGATCAAAATATGGTATAAGAGAGTCTCAAATAAATGCACAAACACATGCAATTATCCAGCCAAATAACAAAAGCTGCAAGCTTATGATAGAGAATAAAACAGTCCAAAATACTAAAAAAAAAATTCCATGACCATGAGTACATTTTCTCTCACACCAGAACTTTAAACGACGATCCCAGCGTTGAAAATGACAAACCATATGTTGTATACTTGCTGACCAAATTTCATATCGATCCAATGAGCAATGAATGTGATAACACCAATTTATCGATACGGACTTGTGAAGCTGCGTTTTTCTCTAACATGATTGGAATATTAGACTTATTTGACTTCTCCAGCCGTATTCTATCTAGCCTCAGCGTGGCTTCTCTATCTCAAAACTTAATATGCCCTCTCTCCATTTTAAATAAGTGAGACACAACCTTAAATTAGAAAACTCTGAGAGAAGGAAACTTTTTGTTTTTCATTCTCTCACTCTTTTCCTTCTTTCCTATTTTTTTTTTTCTTTTCTTTCCTTTCTTTTTATAAAATAAGAAACACAGAAAATATGAAATATATAAAATTTAGGCAATTCAAACATGGGTTTTTCTCCACATAGGAAAGGGCTCAAAACCCATAGACCCCAAACGACAACTGGAAGCTGATGGATACAAAGTGGGTGTTGAACTGGAGATACCTGAACAAAAGGTAGGGAAAGCATCATGGCTTAAACGAACTAGCTTGGATCTCTTGGAACTAGGATGAGATGATTCAAAACGCCCGTTTCTTAATGGGAGGAAGGGCACATGAAAGAGATTGAACTTCATACTACAGTAGGTGTTGGACGTATTCAAAATAGATACATTTGCAACGGGCTCACACGCCGAAACCGATTGAGAAGTTTGGACATTTTTTTTTTTGGATACTAAAGCTAGCATTAAATTAAATTAAGGGGGGTTACAAGGGGATTGAAATCCCAAAATGTCCTTAAAACACAAAGCCCGTATGGGAATCGGACAAACATCAAAGAAACAAGAAGTAGACAATGAACCAGCGGGAGTTGGCTCAAGTGGAAGGGATTTGGGCCCCTTAAGCAAGGGTCTCGAGTTCGAGTCCTTGTGGATGCAGAAAAACTCCCTGGAGAGTCCCCGCGTATATGCGCCCGACAAAACCTCGATCCGTCCCAGTCGGGCGAAGCTACAGTGGCCCAGGTCGATAGCGAAAAAAAAAAAAAAAAGAAGAAGAAGAAGTAGACAATGAAGCCCATTGAGGAATGCAGAATCTCAGATAGTGCAAAGGCCTTTATTCGAAGCCCAACTATGCAATTAAAATAATAAAAATCTTGTTTAACAATGATATGACGAGATCTTGGACCCACCACTACTACAGAAAGCATCTATAACATCTGTTTTTTTAACCTTTCTACAACCATTTTTAGAGGATGTCTTTGTGAATGATATTGTAAGTTTTTTTTTTTTTTTTTTTTTTTTTTTTTTTTTTTTTTTTTTTTTAAAAAATCTATATCTGTATATTATCCGTATCTGTTTTCTTAAAAAAAACATGTGAATAGTATTTTTTTTTTTTTTAAAATATATTTTTTCTCTCTCTCATATCTAAAAAGAGAAAAGAGGTGACCATGGACCTACTCTTACAGTACGTCTCATCACAATGGCGGAGCCAAGATTTAATATTTGTGGGTGCATAATTAATGGTGGGATTCGGGGGCAGCGTCCCCGATTTTTTTTTTAAAGAGAATAAAAGGCAACCCACTCTTTCGTAAAGTTTAGGACAAAAAATGAGGTTCAATTGAAAAGTATTTCCGAGAAAATCAATTTAAACAGAACAATATACTCTAATCCCATGACATACAGATACCCAGTTGTTACACAATCAAATTCCAAAGCAACATGTAAGGAAAAATTATTATGGTTTGTCATATGTGACAGAATATTAAAAAGTTAAATATCAACGAAGGATCAAAGGAGCATAACAAATGTTATAATTCACCAGGCTGTCCATCAGAGAGCATGACACTTTGAATAGGTTCAACACCAAACACCTACATAAAAGAGGAAGGAAAACAATGAGAACACAAATGCATTACAATTCTACATGAATTACGAGCATAACAAATGTATCATACAAATGTTAATAATTCTCTTGCAATTTTATGGCCAATATCATTAATTAATGTTCTAACGCCCTGAAAATGCTTTTTGGACCATTGCAATCTAATAGCACAAATAGGATGCTAAAAAATAAAAATAAGAAGACCAAGATATTCATCACATTTCGTATTCAGTGGAGAGTTGGTCAAATAAGAAATTGGCAAGTGTATAACAGAACAACATTAACCAAATAAAACTATAAAGTTATCAGGTCTTCTGCACCAGGAAGGTTTCCCCTTTTTGCAAGATTAACAGCAAGTTCCAAATTGTTCAACTGTAAAAGTTTCACATGGACATTTAGTAACAAGTTCCAAAAATTTATTCCTCCTTTCCAAAAAATCAAAACATGAAGCACAAAATACCTGGCCACTAACAAATGGTATAGTGGTTGCTTCATTTACAGTGGCAAGTAACACCTGACCACGTCTATTGATGACAAAAAAGCCTCCTGATGATGATACTTCTGTAGTCAAAAATATAGGATCAGGACTGATCCGATTTCTATAAATTGCGGTAGCGGTCTCCAAATCATAGACAAATAGAAGTCCAAGCTTGGTGATGACATATATCAATCCATATTTATTTGACACCTGTGCAATAAAAATGAATCAAATGCTTAATATAGTGCCTATCAGGAAATTGAGGGTTACAACCTGCATTGACACAGGAAAGTCATCAGCAAAGTCTGGAGAGAAGAATAGATCCGCTTGTTTCTTAGTAAATGATGGTTTGCCTGATTACAATTGCCAAAAATACCAAAAGGTATAAGCGAAAGCACAAGTTCGTTCTTCACAAAAGTATTAACTTAAAACAGTTTAGAGTACTAGGAGTTCTATGTAGATTCATATGCTTATAGCATCAAAAGGCACAAACCAACAATCAATTAATCATAAAAAAAGGGTTGCCCAATGCACAATACTCCCATTCAAGAACAAAGATGACAAGAAATTAGTACGACACATACAAGAACATTCATCAAATCATAGCAATTCAATAGAAAGAGGAGCCCATTCAAGAACAAAGATGACAAGTAAAAGTTACCGGCATACTGTTAACAAAGACAAAGTTCACTCCAAATTCTAAATTCAGTATCCCTAGTCACAAGAAATTTTAGATATCTCAATTCTCAAAGAAGTCGTGGAGAAAGGAATTGCTAATTGAACCCTTCAACTGTAATTCATGGAGGAAGAGCTGGAAGACAGAGAAATAAATGCAAATTACCTCAGACTCGCGATTTGGAGGTTTGTGAACAAGGGCGAACGGATTTGCGATTTGGAGGCGACGGTGCACAAGGGCGAACGGTCGACGGTGTGCAGAGGTATAAGGAAGAGAGGAGGATAGCAAGGTTCGAACCGGGGAGTGTAGGAATGTAGGAGTAATTTTTATATGAATAAGCTTTGATGGAGATTATGAACTATGAAAAAAAGAAATAAAGTAAATGACAACAATTTTTTTACGCCAATCGTAACTTGATCAAATAGGAATCTCTGATAATTAAGATCCTACACATAATCACTTTATTAATTAGAAACTCGTGTTAATAATGCAATGTAAGACAATCGAAAAATTACAGAGACGTTAAATCTTTAAACAACGAGAAATTATACTTCTTTGGCATCGGTATATATTTTATTTAACTTTATACAAATTTTAAAAAGTATGTTTTTGATTCTCTAACCCTAGCACTACTAGTATCAAATAATAATTCTTTTCTAATGATCATTGTTATTTTGAAAAATTAATTTAAGGGAAAATCCTTTTCAGGGCCATTTTTGGAGTGAAAATCCCAAAAAAGGCCTTCAAAATTCTGAAATCCCAAAAAAGGCCTTAGGGCCTTTTCTGGGATTTTCATAATCTTGCGTGAGTTGTTAATGAAGCTGATATAGTTGTTAATTAACAACTAAATCAGCCCCATTAACAATAATTTTCTAACAACTAAATCAGCCCATTTAACAACTATATTAGTATCCCGTTAACAACTATATCAGCCCCGTTAACAACTCATGAAGATTATGAAAATCCCAGAAAAGGGCATTTTCAGGGATTTCAGAATTATAAGGGCCTTTTTTGGGATTTTTCCTATAAAAAGGGCTCTGAAAATGATTTTTCCTTAATTTAATATGCCATCATTTAAAAAGTTTTTTAAACATTTAAAATATCAACATCAACATTTTTTTTGGGTAAGGTCTCAATTTTGTATTTGACCCAGAAGGGTAAGGGTACCATCAGTTTTAAAAAATAAATTTAAGTTCTGATTTTTATCAATTTTTTTTTTTTTTGCATACTAACATAAATAAATTTATCATAAATTTAAAGACACAAATTTCATTCTTCACATGCGCAAAAGCCTTTGGGAAGATCCATCATGCAGAATTCTTTTTAAAAGATTCAAAATAGAAACAGCTAATTAACGAAGAAATTTCGGAGAGCCGTCATTTTTAATTGCATTTCCATAATTTCAACAAGAAAATTTGGAGAATGGGAAGCATATAAAAGAAAACAGAGAAATTAAAGATGATGGAAACACCCAGACCATGAGCTGGCCGGGTTGATAGATAGGGATGGTGGCCAGGTGCACCAAGAACACACAGGGAACCCAATTAAAACAAAAAGCTTATAAGAAAGAATACATAACAAGCACAAGTCCTTAATTAGAAGAATTACACCTAAAGACTAGTTGTTAGAGTTGAGGGGACAATGCATCCCCCTCGAGAGGAGACGCCCCTCCACAAGAGGCTTTTTCTGGTTGATTGGCTCTTAATCAGTGGCGGAGCCACGTTGGGGCAAGTGGGGGTAAGTGCACCCACAAAAATTTTGATTATATATATTTTTTTAAGGGATCTCATATCAACTTATGCAGATGGTGTGGTTGGTTTGGTTATACATCTTACACTCAATAATAGAGGTCCATGGTTCGATCCTTGCTCTCTTCCTCCCTCCCTTTTTTTTTTTTTTTTTTTTTTTCATTTTCATTGTTCTCTCCCCTTTTTTTGGCTCAACTAATGTGAGTTTGATCACTCCCTTTAAAGATGAGAAGTATCAAAGTTGTTATCTATTACTTTCACTGCCTGGGTTGTGATTTCACTTTGCAATATTTCGTATTTTTTTTTTTATTGAATGTAAACATAATTCATATGTATCAGAAACCAAAATAATTTTTGTTCTTGGGTTTTAATATCGTTGTCAATAGAATGAAAGTTTTTCAGAGTAACATCCTTAGTTGTGTGACTATAGGCTTCAGTTTATGAGTCTGATGTGCCTAATTCAGATTCCTGACCTTCTCCTTTATAACTTTGACCTTTTATCCCTGGATGTTTTGGTGACTTGTTTAATTTGTATTTCATGTGTGTTGTTTGACTAATAGTAGCAGTTGTTCACTTGTTCTGTTCAGAGAATTGCTTTGTCATGGATGGTGCAATAGGAAACATCAAGTTTTTACCGCTCAAGGGGATCCTTGCTGATGATCAGGTGAGAGTTTTGTAAGCATTTAAAACTTTCCTTAAAAAAAAAAATTCGTGGGCGCTGCCCCCGAACCCCCGAATCCCGCCACTAATTTTGCACCCACAAACCTAGAATCATGGCTCCGCCACTGCTCTTAATGAAAACACATTATAACGAACACCCCAAAAGTTAACTATTGAAGTTATGGAATCATGGCCTTACATAAAATCCTATTTCTAGGAATCGCCCGTTCTGACGAGAGGCTCATCATGACAAAATACTTCTCATACGGTTTTGTATTTTTGTTTTGCTGAGGGATTCTCACGAAAAGTTAAAGAGGAAGCCGTGAGAATCATTAACTAAATAACCCAAAGCCCATAAAACGCGATGCTTCTCACAGTTTTCAATGCAGTGAGAATTTCTCATGAAAATGAAAGTCGTACATGAGAACTCGTCTGTGCTTTTGTCTTTAAGCAGTCAATTAAATTAAGTTCTAATTAATTATGTAGTTTATGGTCAATTTATGTTATTCTCCTAAGGAACAAGCTGTAGGTTTTTTTTAGGACTAGCTTTTATGTGACAAAAGATGTAATAGAATGTGTTACACACCCACCGGCCTCGCCCTTTCGGGTGGCGGGTAGTGTGGTCCTTTACTTTTATTTAATTCTAGCTATTTTTCCCAGGTTAATTATCGTCACACATCAGAGTATAAGCAGCAGAGCACGTATCGGTTTGGACAAAAATATACTGATAAAAATACGGAAAGATAAATTTTCCCCAGAGGAATCAAAATATATAGTCATCCGGATAATGATGCCTGACAGGCTAAAATAACATAATACAGTCATTCGATAACCAAAATAAATACCCAAAAATAACAGTCACCAAACATCCTCCTCCATACTACTCCAGCTTCAGAGCCTTACCTCTGTCTCCCTGCTCCGGTCTCGATGAACTGCCAGATGGCTTAAAAGGGACTGAGATTCAAAATTTGAATCCCAGAGTAACCGTTAATCTCATATAAAATGTATAAGCAATGCATGTAAGAAAAACCATAAATAACAAATACCACATAACATTCGCATCAAGGCACACACCAAATCCAGAACTAACGATCCTAATAGCACACAAAGCCAGGCATCGTAGTGGTCCTAATAGCACACAGCATAGACCACCGGGCACAGCACACAACAAAGCCCTTTATACACACAGCATGTTCCGGTTCCATAGCGCTTGGAAATAAATGATAACTAAATGTATGCTTTATACATGGTAAAACATACATACACAAGTCACACAGAGTATATGAGAATTAATGTTACTACCGGGCGCCGACTACGATAAAAATAACCTTCCCTAAGGTGCAAAATATCACAATTATCCCTAAAATAATAAAATATAAATATAATTAATTCCATCTCAATAAATATTTCCTCTGGTAAATTAAAATAAGTCCAATTAATGTGTCCAAATTTACTAAATTCCTTTTCTTGTTAAGGAATTTAATATGAGCTTATATTCCGTTAATTTTCGCCCAAATTCTGAAATTTCCAGGAAACAATGACTGCTCTTCAAAAATTCATAATTAAATCTAGAAAGATCATTTTGGGTTGATTCCAAAGCTCAAATGACCCTTAACATGTCTATTTTCAACCAAAAATACTCATTTGGGCCAGACCAAGTCAAAAATTCATCCATAGCCCAAAATACCCCTGCTGTTCGAAATTAATTCCCAGTTTTTCGGGGCAATTTTGAAACATTTATTTCTCATAGCAAAAAATTGATAAAAATAAAAATTATATACCAAATTAATCTTTGAGATGTCTACTTTCTCCCTGTAAAATTTCATAATTTTTAGGGTTAAGGTGCAAATTTGCCAACGAACTATTACCTAAGGAGCATCTGGCACAAAAAACAATTGAAGGGACCAAATTGGCCAACAAACTATTAAAAAGTGAAAAAAAACCAAAGAACTATTAAAAAGTGAAAAAAAAAAACACCAAAGAACTATTAAAAAAAACAACTATCACTATTACGTTAAAATATGAGCACTGGCGTAGGACGGTGACAGAAATATTGGAGAAAAGAGCGGTTAAGTCTTCTTGTTGGATAAGGCAAACACGAACAGAGATGAGACCCATGCGAGTAGGCCTTGTGGCAGCAGCGGTTGTTGCTTGTGGCATCGGAGGCACGCAACCAGGGTGCAAGGCGCGTGCCGGTCGAAAGCTGTGGACTGCTGGATGAGTTCAAGAGGGTGAGTGGAACAACCAGCAACAATGGAAGCTTTGGAGACGCCGACGTCGCCGACACTGTGACAGTCAATGGAAGACGGAGACACCAAGACAGTGATAGGGTAATAGTTCGTTGGCGAATCTGCTCAAAATTGTGTGTGTGTGTGTGTGTTTTTTTTTAACTTTTTAATAGTTCGTTGGCCAATTTGGTCCCTTCAATTGTTTTTTGTGCCAGACGCTCCTCGAGTAATAGTTTGTTGGCAAATCTGCACCTTAACCCTAATTTTTAAAATCCATATACTAGGTCAAATCTCATGAAGAAGGTGACTGACTCCACAGGAAATTCCAGAATCAACACCCTAATGATCTTCAAACTCTCATTTATGCTTCCAAAATTATGATCCAAGTTCAACCTCACTCTAAACTCTTTAAAGCCATCAAAAACACCAAAATCCATTCCCAAAACACTAATATACCCAGCTGGACGAAAATCATTGTCTAAACAACAAAATGTCAAATTTCCATTCTAACACCGTAATCTAGTCTATACTCATATCTAATTTGTTGTTTAAACCCTTAATCATACTCTAACCCCAATTAAGAATTTGGGCAGCAACTCCCCATACTTTTAGGGTTTCCAACATTTCAAAAATACAAGAGCGTACCACCCCAAATCAATTCACAAACTCAAATCCACTATAAGGAGGTTCAAGAATCACTAACCTTAGCTTGACATTTGATGTTCTTGTGATTTTCTTCTTCCTTGTTTACCAAAATTTTCGACCTCCCCTTCATGAACACCATAAGAAGACAGATTTTTGGGTCAAGAAGAGTTACAAAAGGAAGCTTAGAAGAGATGAAAGAGATTACATGAGATTTACCTATTGGATTCTTGAGTTTTTCCTTCTCCTTTTCTCCTATAAATTTTGAACTCTTCCTCTTTCCTTGTTCCTGCGTGGCTGACTGAAATGTGGGAAGAAGAAGTGATTAAATGTCAATTAAAGGGGTCCAATTCAGCTGATTTAATGAAGGGAAAGTGTAACATCCCATTTTCAAAAGCAGTATAATTTTTTTTTCATCAGAGTAGAGCATCAGAGCGTAAGAGTTATGACACATATATTTCAAATGCCGTAAGTCTGGCTGATTACACAGGCGGTACAATGACCGAGAGTTTTTATAGTAAATAACAACAGAAGTGTCTCCCTGGCAACACTCATGTTGTGGCAACAAAAGAAATCCTCCGGCTGGGACTCTAAGCATGCTGCTTGCCCTTATCTTCGGCGCTCGGTCCTCCCGACCACGAAGCTATTTTAAATGCCGAGGTCCAAATGCACATCGGATCTCAGGTAACGGTTAACCTCATATTTACATACACAACATATGGAAGACATCATAGCATTAATCAAAACATAAGTATATAGCAGATGCAGGATTAATATAACAACAATACACATCTTATGTAAAGTCATCTATGCTAACAGTACACATCGCATGTAAAGTTATCTATGTTAACAGTACACATCGCATGTAAAGTTATCTATACAATTCACTCGTATAGTCGTCTATCACATATAAGTATACAGTAAATATCAGAGTTAGTGTTACAGTACGTGAACGTACATTCGTTGACGGAAAACGGTACTTTTACGGAAAACGATACTTTTTGACAGCGGGTGAAACAGCGGTACAACGGCGGTCCGATTATCTTAGATATCCTATAAGGATAACATTTATCAACTTCTAGCACTATAACAGGCATTTTAGGTACAAATTACCATTTTGCCCCTGAACCCCTAATCGGCGGAATTTCGCCATACTTATTTTCCCATCACATATTTCGAAATATATATCATATCTACCCAAAAATATGATATCTATAATATATTGGAAGACTAAAGCTAAAAACAACATTTCTATTATAGCTACGAAAGAACTACCGAAACTAAAGACTAGGGACCGAAAAACTTACTCCGGCTTGGCAAGAACTTCCAAGAGCTCTTCCTTCTCTCTAACTTCTCTCTAGGTTTCGAAGTTGTGGTGTGGGAAATGAGAAGATGAGAGGTTCCTATTTATAGGAAAATGGAGGGACAAGGTTGGAATTAAGGGATTTGTTTCCAGAATGAATCTTGCACCGTTGGATCGCATTTTTGAGGACAAAACAATCTTGGCCTTACACCTAGTTGGGCTGCCCTACTTGCCCATTTATGACATCATCTTTGATGATGTCATAATGCTTGACTTACCGCTTAGTTCCTCGATCGGTGCTCGAATCGCGTAATTTTGCCAAATCGCGAAATCTTTGTCGGTGTAGTTTCGAAGTACTTTTCTTCCTCGGTAGGAATATATACTTTAATGAAATTTATGATCCCATTAAGGGTATTCCGTTATCTGTCAAGATTTTAGGCCTGACGCCTTGATTCTGGAATCAAATTCCGGAAACACTAGTTTGTAGGCGTAAATTCACCGGTTCGTAATATGATCTGATCTAAGTGACCTTATTCCCGGTTTCCAAAACTCGCTTATTTTCTCTAAGTCACTTTTAGCACTATCTCGCCATTTCCTAATTACCCTAAGTACTCCTAATTACGCTTGTTGGTTTGAGAAACGACTTCGAGACCGCTCAATCCGAGATGGATTTTCACTTTGGTTTATAAAAAGTCTTTTTGTTTATGACTTCAATCCTATATCGGAGGTAGGATTTAAGTTCTAGTTGTTCCCACTTCTCCCGTTGGCTCTATACCGATTATATTATTATTTTATTCAAAATGCCTTCACATTTATTTATTTTTCTTTTATTTTTTATTTATTTTTCTAAGCATAAAATATTTTATTAATATTTTTATTTATTTATTTAATAATTTCGAATTTCTCCAATTAAAAATAATTATTTAAATTATTTTTAATTCATTTACTTTATACCTTAATTATCCCATTAATTACCGGATTAGCCACTTACTAATTTTTGATAATTTTCTTAATTAGGATAAATCATTATCTCACAACTATTTTACTTACATTGGTATTTTATATCCCATGTAAAATATTAAAAATCATGGGGTCACTTATGATCCCAAAATAATACTTAATTTTGCCTCATTATTTTTCAAGGGAAATTATCCCAAAAATTCCTAAAATTAGAGACAACATACTTTCTAATTTTTTATAAATATTTTACTAACTCTTGGGATTTATCATAATATTTTTAGGCCATTTAATGCTCTAAAAATACATTTTATGGATTTTAGCTCTTTATCTCTCCTAATTTCCATAGAAATTACCTTAGAAAATAAGATAATTATTACTTCTTATTTGAGACCACATATTCACTTATTTTCAATAGGTATTATCTATCGAAATATAATATTCCAGATAAATAATTATCCGGGTATTACAGAAAGCTTGACCTCCAACTAGCCCAATATTTACCCATTTGCCATCATGTAAAAATCCAACCACTTAGTTGAAATGTGGTTCGCCATTTTCTTTTCTCTGTTTTTTTTTTCATAGTTTGGGCCAAAATTTTAAGCCTTTCTTAGGATGATTTTAGCCCACTTTGTTAACTTATAAGCCATGCTCATGTGCCCATAAATTCTAAATAATTATGAGACATACGGCACAATTTCGTGGAAATTGAAATTTTAGCCTTGCTTCAATTGTTCTCTTAATTCCTAATAATACTCATGCAAGTTCTTCTCATTCCTTTTTGGCCAAATTTAATACACATAAACAAGTAATTCCACAACCACATCTTAATCTTATTTTGATTATTCCACGCAATAACCTATATTCATTAACACATAACTTCGTAAAAAAAAATCCATATATGCAAATGAATTCACAATATTGAGGCACATGAAAAATGAGGATGTTACCGAATGAGCTTAAATTAGAATGCAAGATATTACTACTTGGATGCAATTAACTAACTAAATGCATTAATGCAATTGACTCTAAAACCTATATGAGAATGAGACTAATTTATATGAATTTGAATGCAAATTTTTGGGGTTTTTTTTTTATGAGAGAGGAATTAAAATCCGATGCCGAAGATTGATTAAAAGCAAGAACACAACAACGATTCAATTCAATTATGATGATGAAGGAAATAACTTAGGATTCACATGGAGTTAACTTTCTTAGCTCAAATTAATTAATTACACCAAAGGGAGATCAATGAAAAATTAGAATTAATGAATTTAATTGCCTAATTGAAACATGGAAAACCCTCGATCTCAATAACACTTACCCCATTAGAAAACTCATTTATGAAATAATAAGGGTGGTTACTTAAACTCATTAAAAGTCAATCACAATTAATTTCAAAATAAATTTAGAAATCTTGTTTATAATTGTCAAATTGAACAACTGGACAATTAATCAACCCAATTAAACAATTAAGATGATAAACCAATTTGACAATTAAATTAATAATGAAAACTTAATTAAAAATTCAAATGAAAATCTAAAGATTTACAAACAAAAATTCCAGTGTCTCAAGCACAAAACATTTTAAATTATCAATCCAATCTAAAAGAGATATGTCTACAATCTAAAACTAGATTGTTATCAATTAATACAACTCAAAATCATTTAAAACTAGATAATCTCAAGTTTTGAATTAAAAACATAAAAAGAAAGACACTTCCTTCCTTCTGATCTTTAAGTCTAAGTTCCTATCTCTAACTTTCTCCATGCTCCTCCCAAATTGCCACCCAAAAAAGCTTAAGCTGCCACGGATTTATTCTCTCCTCCAAGCTCCAAATAGTACATCACGGCCATTAGAAGGATTTGTGGAATATTTGTGGATAAATGGGAATGAAGCAACGTGCTGATGAAAGGAGGGGAAAGAGCCACGGGAATGGAAGGGATGGAATTCAAGGCATTGATGATGGTGAGGAGATGGGTGTGCGCCGCCGAATAAGAGATCGCTTCCAGCAGCCAATCCAAATCCGTGTCAGCGGGCTCTCTTGTGTTGTGGCGGCTAAGTTAGATTTTAAGAAAGGAGGGAAGAGCTTTGGGTATCAATTTGAACCTGTTAAAATTTAAGAAACATAATAAAATTTCACCATTAGATTTTTTTTTTTTTGGCTTCCAAGAAAAATTCTGCACGGTAGGATATTCTAATATGTTTTTCCTTGTCCTGCAAAAGTTAAAGAAAATCGTGATTTATTCTATATTTAGAAATATTATTCAATCACATGATAGCAATCGAAATATTAATAATTTAAGCTAAATAATCTCATAATCAATTCAGATTTATATTATTTTCTAAAATTGGTTAACAATCAAATATGATATGATAATTCCAAATTAGCCTAAATAGTCACCAAAATAAATGAATAAGGTGGGATATAATATTTTAAATTAGAGATTTATCAATAACCATTTTTAATCAAAACTCAAAAGCTTATATAGAGAATAGTTTCTCCTGATTAATTTTTCAATTCCATCAGAAACTCCTGCTGAAAAGAATGATGAAAAAGAAAAAGCATGCCTTAACCTAATTTCTCGCGACAAACACATGAAATGACTAACATGCAAGAAAATAAGTGTTTAACTTCATCTCACATTCAAAGATCGAGACCAACATCAGTGTCTCCAAGGCATGCACACCATATAAAATATTGCATTAAACGGTATTACACACCAAAACATCAAATGATTAATATCCAAACACACAATGAATCCTACTGATCTTAATGTCTCATGTACCTGGTTTTAAATTATTGTATCGATGAGCGAGCCAGTGCATAAAACTCAAAAGTCGTTCATTTGCTTGATGAGTAAACTACATGCACATGGGCCATGGGGGCAAATAATACTGATCCGAATTTTTATTATATATAGGGGTTGTGTGAAATTCAAGAAAACACGTCCAATGTACGTACCAGCTGAAATTGGATTGCTCTCTCCACCTAGCTGTAATCTCTCACTTTATCTTTTATTATTATTATTATTATTACTACTTATTTATTTATTAATTTGTTTTGCGGTAGAGACGTGGCTTTTTTATAGTGTAGCGCCGTCTCTAAAGCTTACACTTGACCAAATATTAGCATTCGCTTTTACTGCTAAAGAAAGCCACACGTATTGTTGTATTTCTTGCAGTTTCTATAATTTGACTAAATTCTTATCCATTCCTCACGACTTAGCCGTCACGTTTACTTGATTTTCTTGTTCACTTATTTTATTTATTTCTATTTCATTTGATAACTTAATTTGTTTTTTATAATGACCGTGTGTGTATGATCGATTGATCAAATAATAGACAGAAGTGCGATATATTTTTACATTTCTAAATTAAAATCCCAGAATATTTGATCATCCTTTGCAAGCTATTCCCTCTGGTTCTTTTTTATAAGGAACAAGTACTAAAATCACACATTTTAAAATATTAGTGAAAAGTAATAAATGTGTAATATATATATATATATATATATATATATATATATATATATATATATATATATATTCAATTAAACATGAATATAAAAGAGATAATGAGTGAAAATTTATTGTAAATAGATAATAATGATATATATTTAATGAGGGTAAAAATAGAAAGATTAATTTAAAATTTCAGACAAAAATGTTTTGTAATCAGGGGCCACACCCTTATGAGAGGGAGGAGGGATTACTTACTTTATTTCCTTAATCAGTATCGTGTACATGCATTTATTCACCTATCTATCAGTAGTCATTGTTCGAATTATTTATTTTTTTAGCCAAGTCATATTCTCCTTCACACTCGTCCATTAATTTCAACTAAACTCCCTACCAAATCTATAAATGTTTTGTGAAACACTATAAATATATAACCAAACCCTCCTGATTGACATAACAAAACACAACAACGAAACACAAGAACCACCGCAACACAAAATGGCATCAATCATTGTTAGCCTTTTATTTTCCCTCACTTTATTTTCTTCACTTTTATCAATATCTTCTTCTTCTTCTTCTTCTATAGATTTTTGGTGCAACCAAACTCCTCACCCTAAGCCATGCAAATACCACATGAAACACAGTCACCACCGGTTCAGACCAAGCCATCCCTCAGAATTCAGCAGAATGCTGGTTCAATTAGCAATGGACCAAGCCCAAACCATGCATAAGGAAGCTCAAGAATATGGCTCAAAATGTGTGACCAAGATGCAGAAATGTGTGTTCAGTGACTGTTTAAAGCTCTACGATAATACCATCTTTCATCTAAACCGAACTCTTCATGGCCTACACACAATTTCTTGCTCACTATCAGATGCACAAACATGGCTCAGCACTTCGCTCACAAACATCGAAACTTGCCGGAGTGTCGCATTGCAGATCGGTGTCAGAGAGTTTACATCTCAAAATAATGTGAGCTACAACGTTAGAAAGATGATAAGCAATGTGTTGGCTGTTAATGGGAAATTCCTGATGCAAGAGAACTACACAGAAGAAGAGACAAAAGCTCATGAGTTTCCAAGTTGGTTTTCTCGGCATGACCGGAGGTTGTTGAGCTCGAGGCGATCATCGGTGAAGGCAAATCTTGTGGTGGCTCAAGATGGCACTGGCCATTTTAAGACGGTGCAAGCCGCCATTGATGTAGCGTCAAGGAGAAAAGTGAAGACGAGGTTTGTGATAAGAGTGAAGAAAGGGATTTATGAAGAGAATATTGAAGTTGATAAGGATAATGAAAATCTCATGATTATGGGTGATGGAACAAGTGTCACCATTATCACTGGTAGTAAAAGTGTCAAAGATGGAATTACCCCAGCTAGCTCCGCAACAGCAGGTTAGTTTTTTATTAACTTATTATTATTTTCCTCTGAAATTTCAATCACACTCTTTTGTCAGGTATTTACTCGTATTTCACATGTCTTACTAAGATCATTAGATATGACTTTTTAAGGGAAATCTTAACGAAAACAATACTCTCTCCAGTCCATAATAGGGTACTTTAACTAATTCGCAGGGAATAGGAAGTAATAGTTGACTCAATAAATATGTCTTAAATTGAAACCTTTCCACTTTAACTCTTATTTGAAAATGTGTTTAAAAAATTTAATGAGTGGGTAAAATTGAGAATAAGCATTAAATATAATAAGAAAACTTGAAAATGAGTATTAATTATTATACAAGTGACATATATTTTAGACCAAACTATTTTTCTAGAAACGCCTTACATTGTAGACAAGAGGAGTATATGAGCAGCTTTGCCTTGAAAGGTATAAAATCACATTTCCAATAAATTACGAAACAAGCACTAATTCATTTTCATATTATAAAATTTCTTCAGGTATAGATGGTGCTAACTTCATTGCACGAGACATCACTTTCAGAAATACGGCTGGTGCTGAAAAAGGTCAAGCCGTGGCACTTCGATCAGCCTCCGACCTCTCCGTCTTTTATCGGTGTTCCATCGAAGGCTATCAAGACACACTAATGGCTCATGCACAACGCCAATTCTATAGAGATTGTAGAATTTTTGGCTCAGTGGATTTCATTTGGGGAAATGCTGCTGTTGTTCTACAAAATTGTAGAATTCTAGTAAGAAAGCCACTTCAAGGACAAGCAAACATGATCACTGCGCAAGGACGAGGTGATCCGTTTCAAAACACAGGAATATCAATAATCAATTCTCAAATTCGAGCCGCGCCGGATTTCAGGCCGGTTTATCACTCATATGAAACCTATTTGGGTCGGCCATGGCAGCAATATGCTCGAGTGGTTGTCATGAAAACTTACATTGAAGGCTTGGTGAATCCATTGGGATGGTCTTCCTGGGGAGATAGTAATTTTGCTCAAGATACGTGTTATTTTGGGGAATATATGAACTATGGGGCTGGTTCATCGACAAAAAGTAGAGTACAATGGCCTGGTTTTCATGTCATAAGTAATCCAAATGAGGCAAGCCAGTTCAGTGTTGCTAGTTTACTTGCTGGTCACACATGGTTGCCTCGCACTGGGGTGCCTTTCACTATTGGTATTTAATTTTGATGTTTGTGCTTGATACATGGCAATTATATCTGTAATTCTTTGATATTTATTATTCAATTTATAAATTTTGTTGGGGATTAATTTGATGAGTTGTAATTTGTGTCATGATAACAATATTATTTTGATAGACTAGTATTTAATTAATGTGAAACATCTGGATTACTTTTACAATCAAATATGTAACAATTTTGGGCGTACCTAGAATCTAATTGACTATTTGAAGTATGGATGTGGACTTTGAATACATTACACAACAAATACACCATAGATAATAGAAAGAGAGAATAATCTTTAGAAGTAGTGAATATAATAGATATATATTTTATGTATATTATCCCAAATAACTCTTTAATCCTTATGCACTCACTCACACACACACACATATATAGAGGTTTATCATGCCTCTTCCTCATTTGATGTATCCATTCTTTGTCAGGAATATATTCTATCTACTTAATCATTTAAATTAGAATGATTAAGGAATATCACAAACATCTACCCAAGCTTTTTTCTATTATTTATACTTTCATCCCAATTCTATTGGGCTTCAACCCTAGTCCACCAAAGGTGGACTAAGGATATTCCGACAAGATATTTTGTTCCTATACAGGCTCTTAGGAGAGGTTTTGGGCTACATAAGGACCTCGAGATCGAATTGAAAAGAATCCTTGTATTTTAAAAGGAAAGAATTTAAGTAATCGGTATAAAGAAAATGTGGAGAGTAAATTGTAAATAAAATTATAGGAATTAGTTTGAAAATTAATTTTTAAAATGTTTGTATTGTTTTTTACTGCCTAGTAAATTTTTTTAGTAAAATGGAGGCTATGAAAATTGTAGAAAATTCTTTAAATAGATCCGCATGGGAATTATAGGGAAGTAATTTTATGTCTTTAATCTGTAGTAGCGAAAAATAGACAAAAACTATAAAATGATTCAGGTGTTTGTTTGATGACTTCCTATTTTTAATAGATATGAGATATATTTGGGAAGTCATCAATGCTAAATTAAAGAAATTTTCTTGAGATTTTATGAGATATCAATTGGGTGCATAATTTGTTGGATTTCAATGAAAATATAATTTTTTATTTTTTTAAATTAGGAAAGAAGCAATAATAAATAATAATGGGAAGTTTTCTAAAATAAAAAAAATATAGATTTATTGTCATTATTATTATTATTATTTCTTTTTTGTTTTCATTGATAGGAAAGACATTGTTTTTTGAAGTTTTGGGAGGAGGCAATATATGACTATATATACATGAGGCATAGAGAGAAGACGGTGCATTCTATTCTCCTGGTTGGTGACATCAAGGCAAGAGCTCAAAATTTTAATGGAGGGAGATTAAAGTTTGGATATACATAAGATCTACAACATAAATAAAAATTTAGCTTTGGGTTTTTGTTCCTCGTTTCCTTTGTCTTCTTTCTTTTATCTTTTATTTTGTCTTTAGTTAGCTGTTATTTTTTTCATGGCATTAGTCAATTTATGTAGCTAAATCTTTGTTTTATATTATTTAGTTTGATTATGAATTAGTGGATGATGATTTCTTCTTTTAAATTGCTGTAGTGTTATGTTTGCTAATTCAATTGTGAGCTTAATTGTTCTAAAAGATGAGAAATTTAATTGGAACTTGATTTGGTGTTTTAAAGGAGCCCAGATATAGGAGATTTAGACTAGACTTTCAATTGAATCATGTGGATTAAGTTTTCATACAAAATTTGCCTGTAGGATAGACATATATCTACAGGCCTTACATAGTCTCATTAGGCTTGCACTTCAATGAATCCAATTGAGTAATAATCGACTAAGGAATAAGGGATTAACATAATTTGAATACCATTTACTTGATCAAAAGACACTTTTAGGTAATTAAAGGTCCTAGACTAGCAAATATAACTTTTAATGCAATTATGGGGAGAAATTAGACACTAAGAAGTAATCAAGGCTATAATAATCAAAGTCACCACTTAAGATCTAGAATCATCTTTATCCTTACCCTTAGTTAGATTTTTGTTTGTTTGTTTTGGTTAGCTTTTATTCCTATGTTATTCAAATTGTATTGACTCAACTTAAGTAAAAGTGTAAAAGTATTGCTCAATTGAATTGTTAGTACTCAGTCCTCGTGGAAATGATACATTTCTCATCACTTTACTACTTGATACGGCTTATGCACTTGTAGAGTTTTAGGCTTTGTAAATGTCTTGTTGAGTTTTATTTTTTTCTTTTCTTATAAAATTTGAAAAAAAGGATGGATTTCACTTGGCAACTAACAGGTTTTAATATTGAGAAAGAAATGAATTATGTGTCTTCAACACAAAATGAATATATTGCTGTAATAAATTCTTTGAATGAATATAGGCAATATAAAAGGAACATAAATGATGTTTATATTTCATATGTCGATTCTTCTCAATTTATTTACACGTCGTGTGCTTATTGGGGAGGGAGTCATTTATATGAGCATTGTCCATATAGTACAACTAGGCATTGTGTGGGAGATGATTTTGGTAGGAACCAAACTTGTTTTGACCATTCATGTTGTCATAGTGGAGGTTTTGAGCAACAGTTTAGGGATCCACATGTCAAGTATTGTTCTAATGAAATTACCCCTCCTTTATACTCTTATCCACATATTGAAGAAAACACCCTTAAATATAAGGAAAAGTCTAATTTAGAAAGATTCTTAAAGGAGTATGTGGAATCATTAGAGAGATTTAGTCATGAACAACAAGAATTTTCCACTAGAGTTCAGTCAAGTGTCCAAAATATTGGAACATACGTAAGTCAAATTGTTTCATCCCTCAAGCCTATGAGGCAAGATAATTCCTTAAACATGATTACCACTTCTTGTGTTGATTATGATTATTGTGAGGAAGTTGAAAATGTGGAATTGCATGAGACTATGGATAATGTAGAAGGTGACTAGGAGCTTGAAATTAATAGTAGGTGTCTAGAAGAGGTTTTGGTTGTGGATCGTAAGGTTTTTGATTTTGATGATCAACTTGATGTGGATGTCCCAATTATTTGTATGCATGATTTTTCTATGGAAGATTTGACTCATAGTGATGAGAGTCAAGTGGATTTTCTGGGATGCTTTAAATTTTTCGTTGCTCCTATTTCTATTTGCAAGGATGTGCATGATGTGTTTATTTGAATTCAGTGAATGCTTGTACTATGAGATTGTCTATGATTGCAGAAGTACAAATAATTAACTTGAATGATCAATTTTTGTGTTTGAAACCTTGTTGCTTGAAAAGGAATGAAGACAATGTGATTGAGGTGTTTGATACATATTATTAGCTACTTCTTTTGGGAGGTCTCATTGAAGACTTAAACTTAGCGCTTCTTGGGAGGAAACCCAAGGTTTTGGTTTGATGTTTTGTTTTAATTTTGTAGGATTTTTGGAGCCCCTAATAATGTTCTTTGCTATAGAAACACTACTACAGAAGACACTTTTAACGTCTGTTTTTAGAATGCTTAGACAACTGTTTTCAGAGGGTAGTATATGTAAGTGTCATTGAAAGTTTTAAAATAGATGTCTGTTTTTTAAATTGTCGTTGTAAGAATGACTTACAACGACTATTTTTTTTTTATATAAAAAACAGTCATTGTAATTAAGTATACAATGACTGTTATTTTGCAATCCCCATCTTACAAGGAACAAGAATGAGGGAAGAAAAAAAAACAAAGAATTTCATAACATAATAATTGATAGAATCAAAAAATTGGACTGTTGTAATGCTGAATATGGAAGAGAAAAGATGAGATGGAAATAGAGAAATGAGCCCAAACTCTAGCATTTTGATTCAAAAATCTCAGATCTGGAAACTAAAATAAATTTTTGACACAAGCAGGACAAAAACTAAAAGCTTGATCCAGAGTAAATTCCAGATCTAAAGGAGTGATAAGATAACTGGTTACTAAGAAATTCAAGATATGAGAACTAAAGCGATTTACAACACAATTGTACAAGAAAGAAAGCCAAAGAACAATAAAATTCTTCTCAAAATAGAAGCAATGAAATCAGATCTAGATAACAACCGTCACCACCAAGATTGTGTCCACCTTGCTAGAAAAATTAAACTAGATCTAGGGAACCATCCCCCTCCATCTATTGGCTCAAAAAAGCAGTGATGAAACGAAGAAGAGCAGTGACCCCTGTTAGTTCTCATGTGTTTTGATGATGATTGACAATTGTAAGATTGATTCGAGCCAAAAGAATTTGATTTAAAAGATAACTTATAAAATTACATTTTAACTCTAGTCATGACTCAAGTCATTGAGCTTTGAAAACAATTGAAAATATTGACTATGACTCGAGTCATCATTAAACAACTCGAGTCATCCCTGTACTTAAACTTTGCAAAGTGACTTCCTCGACAAAATGACTCGAGTCATCCTTGGTATAACTCGAGTCATCATTTCACTCTTCGCTTTGTTCAAAATTGTTTCGAGACATGACTCCAAATCATGACTCAAGTCATCTCAAAGACAAATCGTTTCGTTTGAAATTTCTCGATATGACTCCGGTCATGACTCAAGTCATCTCAAAGACAAAATATTGATCATGACTCGAGTCATCATTAATCAACTCGAGTCATCCATGTATCTCAGACATGACTCCAGTCATGACTCAAGTCATCAGAGCTCAAATTAATTCAGTTTGAATTTTCCACAGACATGACTCAAGTCATCACTCGAGTCATCTAAATGTATTCGAAATTATGACTCTAGGCATGACTCGAGTAACATCATCAAATATCTTCTACTCATATTTGTTTCAGGATGACTCCAGTCATCACTCGAGTCATTTATATAATTTTTGAAAAGCTGACTCTAGGCATGACTCGAGTCACACATTTAAACTTTTGATTTCTTGTCTGCGCGATTCTGATATCATTTGATTAAGTGATGGGTGTTTGATATAATTGATTATTATTGTTACTAACCAAGTTTAATCAGTTTGCTAGTGTATTTCAGATATATTTAACATGTTTTAAATTTGAAATTACGAAAAGAGAATTCCTGTCAGAAGCATTAAATGCTGTCCCAGATATCAAAGCTAAATGAAGAAATAGAACTCTGGACAATCAAAAAGCATTTCGGCTATTTCCTAGACAACATTCTTACTAACTCTCAACGGACAAATTGAATAAAGAATGTCAACGGAGAATAACGGTCGAATATCGGAAGCATACGAAGAAACTGAGCAAGTAATTACAACGGGTATATTGATTACCCACAACGGCTCATTAAGCTCTTCTCAACGGTCATCAATGCTGCCAATCTATAAATAGGAGAAGCATTCAAGTCTCCACCTACCAAAAACGCTGTGCATTCAATTAGTCATTAAGATAATTCATTGTTTCTACTCAAAGAGTTAATATCTTCGGATATATCATACTTCAGTGTTTATTAATCTGCTCTTTTAGAGAGTTCATCATTGATTATTCTTCTTGTGAGAATCTCAAAGTATTGGGACTTTGGGATTGGGATATTTGATTACAACTTGTAAGGGGAGTAAGTTCTAGAGAGAGAATTACTCCGAGAGTTACTGAGTGTGTAATCATTTGGATTAGTGAAATCCCGGAGAGTCGGGACCGGACGTAGGTCAAGGATTTGGACCGAACCGTATAAATTCATTGTGTTCAATCTCTCTTACCCTTACTCTGTTTATCCCTGTTTCACATTCGGCTAACAGAGTATTTACGCGAGAAATTTTTATATCCCCAATTCACCCCCCCTCTTGGTGATATTCCATCTTTCAACCCCTATCCCCCTCCCTCTATCGGTTTATTAGATCGATAAAATTTGC
Source organism: Acacia melanoxylon (assembly GCA_019022615.1). Taxonomy (NCBI): domain Eukaryota; kingdom Viridiplantae; phylum Streptophyta; class Magnoliopsida; order Fabales; family Fabaceae; genus Acacia; species Acacia melanoxylon. The sequence continues at coordinate 6,638,374 of JAFJYJ010000020.1, read as the reverse complement.
CCTCTTTCTTCAGTTTTTGGGCAACGACAACCATGGCAAGGGTTTGGGTACTTCGAAAGTTGGGTAGTTGAAGCTTTACAAGTGTACTTTGGAGGCCTACAGGTGTTGTCGAGATCTGCAGGGTACTTCAAAGGTTAGGTAGTCAAGGTCGCATATCATTGAGGACTGCCGTTACTGTCAAGCTATCAGACTCTACAACGTTGGAATCATGGGTTGCATCTTTGGGTTGCCACTACCTATTCTCTAATCTGCAAGTTCGTCTAAAGATCAACGCTAGTGAAGGAAGATCACTAGTAGTGTAGGACGACGGTGCTAATGCTAAGGAGTTTGAAGTTGAAGATGAAATGGGAAGGGCAGATCTAGAATTCCATAAATTCTTTTAGAATTCCATGGGTTATGTGATGGAAGGCAGTTATATGACAAATCTTTGTTTTGAACAAACTTCATCATGGAAATGATGAAGAGAGGGAGTAGTTGAAATGGAGAAAAAGAAAAAGCAAGAGGAACAAGTAACATTTTGGGTTATATTGTTGGAAGGATTCATTTTTAGATGACTAATTTTCTTAAAAAAGTTGTTATAAATTATTTATTTTTATTTTCAAAGATTGGTTTTTCAAAACCAATCGTTGTAACTAAAAAAAAGGATACGAGGTTAGGGAGGCTTGAACACCCGACCTCAAGGAAAATAATTAAAGGCTCTAGCCAATTGTACCATGACACCAGACTTGTTGAAAGATTCAACGATTGTTTTATATAAAACAATCATTGTAACTTTTAAAAAAAAAATTGCCACCCCGTGTCAAGATTCAATGACTTTTTTTTTTAAAAAAAAATAGTAGTTGAATCTCACAAATATTTTTTATTATTGTTGGGCTTAACTTTCAATGATTGTTTTTCATAACAGTCATTGAAAGTGGCTTTTTATGATTGTTTTTATGAACATTTGTTAAATGTTAAACTTTCAACAACTTTCTTTCTTGAAATAGTTGTTTAATATTAAGACAAAATTTCAAAAATGACACTGCTTCCTTTTTAACTTATGTTTTAAAAAATCATACGTTAAATGGTGTAGTCAAAAATACTTTTTGTAATAGTGAAACAACGATCAAGAGCAACTGAAAGTGCAAGTCAAAGGAAAAAGTGGAGTTTTCTTATACTTTTCTCTGATTTGTCTCATTTGATTGTTGATTATGGTAATACTTGAAATTTGTGTCATCTTTGCACTTGGATATGGTTGTTTCTTCACTTTCATTACTTATTTTTACATGTTCACTTTGAGGACAATGTGCCATTTAAGTGTGGTGGTGAGGGTACCATTGATTTTTCATGACTTGTCCTCAATTGTTTTTAAACATAAAGAAATGGATTTTACTCGTGAGCATTGTCAAGTTGATTTGATTTAAATAAAAAGGATTGAATTTGATTAGGATTTGATTCTATATCATTTTTTGTTAGTAAAGAGGTAAGGATTTGGCTTGGACACTTCACTTTAGGATGTCAAAAGAACCAGTGAGAAATTTGAGCCTAAATATATGTTCTTCTAAGAGAGAATATACACTTATTGGACTTCCTGTGGCACTTCCCTAAGATTATGCCACAAGAATTTTTTTAATATATATATTTATATATGTATATGTATATTTATATATGTATATGTATGTATACGTACATATAGATATGTATATATTTATGCATACATATTGTCATATCCCTTGTAATTACGACATGTATTAGAGTAATACAACGATATATAGTGAGCAATACATGTATAGAATATTAAACTGATAATAGTAAACATTCTTGGAATTGTTTAGGAATAATTTTCAGAGTACTTAATACAGTGATCCAAAGTCAATATCGGTGTTCATATATACTACGTCCCAAAAATAAGTTGAAACAAAACTACTATAGCTTTACAGCTATATCTAGTATCTAAGCAACAACTATTAGCACTTCGAAATTGTTGCCTTTCCTTTAGAGATAGCTCACTACTTTGACCATGTCCGGAACTTATACCCTTGGGAATGTCTGAGATTCAATTTGAACCCCAGAGTAACATGTTAATCTCATAGGCAGAGTATAAACAGTATATGAAGGTTAATCAAAATAAATAGTCCTTGCAACGTAAAACATTTAGAGAATGCAGATAATATAAATATACTACACTACCCCTAGCACTAGGTATAATGAATTAGCATGTACCGAGAGCCCTCCTGTATGTCGAAGTTCTCTATCGGGACACCCAACTAGGAATACTCAATTGGGAACTACTGAGAGTCCTATCCAAAATCCACCAGCGTTCTTGATCACAAGTGCCCCAAGTCGCCTAAATGCAACTAGGATAGTCACCTAAGAACCATTGGTCCATTAGGCCTTACACCTAGTTCTAACCACCAGGAAGGTACTCTATGATTAGTCCTTCCACTCAATCGAGCCATGAGTGGTGCTGGTTTCACACAGGACGTGACCATCACATATTTGATTCAACAGCTATACACAGCTATACAGAGTATGTGAGATTAAAGTTACTACCTGATAGCTTTATAATTGTCCTGGTTGTTTCCCAGGTACTTTGCTTGTATATACTCAATCCTAAATATTAATGGACCAAATCCATATTCAAGAATCCCTTTTTATATTTGGACATCAACCTAATCATTATATACCATTGCTTACATTATTTTCATCATTCTTGAACAAATTTCCAGATTTTATACTATAAATTTAAAAAATCATAACTCTCAGCACAAATGTCCAAATGAAGTGATTCAAAGCCTATGGACTCATTATTAAGTTTAGTTTCAGGAAAAAATGATATCAACAGCTATTCAAACTCACATCATTCCTAGTTTGATAAAACAGTAGCTGTTGTCCAGATTCATTCCAGAATTGCAAGACATTTTTCAAAAATTCATAACTCAATATACACAAATCCAAATTAGACCAATTACTTATAAAATTAAATCTTATTATATATACTTTAATCCTGTAAGATTTCATGGTAATTGGACATCATTTATTATCCCAAAAATACGTTGTGAACTCCCTTCATGCACAGGGTTTTTCAGGGCATATTTCAAGACTTTGGTACAATTCAATCCTGGAGTTTCCAAAATTCCTACCGAACCTTTATCCTACACAAAAACACCTTCTAAACACATTGGAGGTAAGAAATCAAACAAAAACCAACTTCTTCATATAGAACAGGGTTGGTCAAAACAAAACATGAAAGGGAACTGAATGAATTTCAACTCTTTTATCACAAAACACATCACAAGACCTTCAATGTATGATTCCTTTTAATTTCTAACATTTCTCTATCTAAAACCAATTTTCCAGAACATCACATGCCTCTCCAAAATTTCATATTTGAAGAAAATAGGATTAGGTGAGGTTCTAGTAACTTACCTTTAGAGTTTTAATCAATGAAGACCACTTAGTTCCTAGAGGCTTATTGCCAAGAGGAAGGTCAACCAATTCTTAGGTATGGTTTGACAAAATGGATTCAACTTCACTATTGATAGTATCTTCCTAGAATGGTGCTTCAGGAGAACTCATAGCCTCTCTATATGTTTGAGGCTCATTTTCCAATAGAAAAGTCAGAAAATCAGGCCCAAAGGATGTTACGGTCCTTTGCCTTATACTATGTTTAGGTTCTTTCTCTATAAGATCATCATTAGTCATAGTATCTTGAGATATCATAGTGTTGTTATCACCATTACCCTTATTATACGAAAATGTATTCTCAAAGAACATAGTGTTCCTTGACTCAATAACCGTATTCACATGGATATCTGATACATCAGACTTATAAACCAAAAACCGATATGTACAACTATTAAGTGCATAGCCAATAAACACACAATCTCTTGTTTTATGTCCAATTCTCAACCTTTTAGGTTTAGGAATTGCAACCTTTGTCGAATACCCCCACACTTTCAAATATTTCAAGGAAGGTTTCTTTCCTTTCCATATTTCATATGGTATGCTTTGTATCATTTTGTGAAGCGCTATGTTAATTAGAAAGTTAGCCGTCCAAATGGCTTCCCTCCACAAATTTTGTGGTAAATCGGACGCAATTAACGTTGCATTCATCATTTCTTTCTATGCCCAATTTTTCCTTTCTGCAATCCCATTTGATTGCGGAGCGTAAGGAGCAGCCGTCTGGTGTATAATACTAGATTCTATATAGAATTACTCGAAGGGGCCATCATATTCTTCCCCACAATCGCTTTCCACTACTTTAATTTTCTTATTAAGTTGATTTCCAACTTCATTTTTATATTGACTACAAACAATAATAGTCTCATCTTTACTATTAAGCAAATACACATAACAAAATCTATTACAATCATCAATAAATGTAATAAAATATTTCTTATTACCCTTAGATGGTACAAATTTTATATCACATATATCAGTATGTATTAAATATAATAACTCAATTGATATTTCAACATGAGGAAAAAGTAACTTAGAAAATTTTGATTCAATGCATACTTGACATTTATCATTATTTGAATGGCAATAAATCTAAATGAATTAAACTTTTAATTGATTTAAAATTAACATGTCTTAATCTTTGATGCTATAAATCAGAAGACTCAAGCACATAAACATAAGCAATATTATTATTGATAACACCGACATTAATTACAATCATTACATTAAGTTTGAAAAGGCCCTCACTGAGGTAAACTTTTCCTACATACATATCAGTTTTAGAAAGTACAAAATTATCATAAACAAATACAAACTTAAAACTGTTCTTGCTTAAGAGAGATCCATACACTAAATTCTTGCGAATGTCAGCATATGAAGTACACATTAAGTGTCACGAATTTTCCAGAAGTCATCTTTAAGGCCACCTTCCCAACACCTTCCACTTTAGAAGTAGATGAATTACCCATATAAAGTTGTTCATCTTGCTTCAATAGAGTGTAAGAAGAGAACATCCATCTATTGGCACACATGTTCCTGGTGGCACCAATGTCCACCCACCACTACTTGGTGTTTCCAACCAAGCAACGTTCCATCACAACTGCTAAAAAGATTCATGCTTCCAATCATGTCAGTAGCAGTTTCAACCATATTGGCTTGAGTTTTCTTTTTCTTTTTGAGATTCTTTGCCTTCTTACAATCCTTAGCACGGTGGCCAATGTTACACCCTACCGGCCTCGCCCTTTCGGGTGGCGGGTTAGAGGGATTCCTTTACTTAGTTACCTTTCTTTCATTATTAGGTCCATTTAACATGTATCAGAGTGAGCACAGAGCAATTAACGGGTTTGGACAATCTACTGTACTGGTAAAAGTAAAATAAATAGAAAGTAAAAGTCCTCGAAGGGTTAAGGGTACAGTTATCCAAAATAAATACCAATAGTGATACAGTCATCCCAAAAGTATCAAAATACAAAAGTGATAATAGGGCATCCCCTATTTCTTCAACTTCCCGCATCGGGCCTACCTTCTTCCATTTCCGCCGCTACTTTCTCACCCCCGTATCTTCACAATAGTCCGGAGTTCAAAGTTGAACCCCAGAGTAACTGTTAGACTCAAATACAATATGTATGCAATGCATGCAATGTAAATCACAATCAGGAAAGTAAAGCAAACAATTCTGCCTCAGGCACAGTAATCTGGTATGTATGTTTTGCCTCTGGCACATTCCGCAGGACTGCCTGGTCAAGACAAGCCCCAAGATACGTTTCGCGCGCAGGGGCCTCGGTAGTAACCTATAAACACACAGTCATATAGGCCCTACCTACCCCAACAATTCTCGGTACTGTAGCCCAATAGGCACCATAGCCCGATCATTCATGCCCTCGGTGCTGTAGCGAATCCCTAAGGACACGCAGTCCAATAGGTACTACAGCCCGATCTCCTACATCATGATCAACACAACATGCAAAAGTAACATAGAGTATGCGAGTCAACAGTTACTACCTGGCACTCCTTGAAATTAGAAATCAATTCTCTTGATACAGTCCACACGAGCTAACACCCTAGTTACAACAAAATATCACACTTTCAATTATATATACCAACTCTACTTCTAATCTCTTTGAATTTTGCCTACACCAGAATTTTCTAGAATTGTTGTTCCAACTTCACCGATTTTTAATAAACTCTAGGAAAATTTTATTAACACAATATCAGTGCCAATGGAACCCTTAGGATGTCTAGTTTATAGGAAAAATAATTACATAAGCCATCTGGGTTCATATAATCTTATTATTGGCAAAACCCGAGCTTAACCAAGGCTTTCCAGAAGTTCAGTGTTTCTGTCCCTACTTCAACGATTTTTAGTAAATTCCAAAAAAAATCATTTTCATATGAAACTAACGCCCTTTGAAACATTGGGATGTCTTTCAGGAAAATACATTCAGACCCTGAAAGTACACATAGTTTGATTTATAACCATTTTATCCCTCTTGGTCCAGATTCGACCTGTTGCTTTTGTACAAACTTGAACAATTTTTATCTCCTAGTAGAAAAGTCCAAATCATACAAATTTATATATCACAGTGAACCTTAGGATGTTTAATTACTACCTGTAAAATTTCAGCCAAAACTGATTTCGTTTACCATTTTTAAAACCCAGTTTAAGACATACTGCCAGAAATTCCAGAATTTAACTACAAACTTGTTCCAAGAAGTTTTTCGGTGTTTTTAATTCGGAAAGTTAAACTACCACATAACCCCACATAAAATCACGTCGCAGAGCCATTGAAGACCATAAAAATACAAAAATCTAGTCACAACTCCAAGCTTTTACCCTTTGGACGAAAATACTTGAGCAAGAACTTGAGAAAGTGAGATTTTCGGTGTTACCTGAGATCGGAGAATCGTTGGATAACCTTGGTGGCTTGAGCTTGGAGCTTAGCTATGGAGGTTTCTGAATTCTCTCTCCCTGCCCTCTGAAATTTTCGCCCCTTTAGGGGTGAAAATGAAGAGCTAAACACCTTTTTATAAAGGTAAGTTTGATTCGGTAATTCTGGAATTAACAGGCGTAATTTCGGGCAGTTGGGTAATAAATTGGATCTGATATTTGACTTAATCTCCAATGAATTCTATAATTTTCCAGGGCCATCCAGCAGCTGCCAAGTGTCACTTCCCCCTCCAAAAACGTGCAGATCCTTATCTTCCTTTGGGGCAAATTACAAGTTTTGGCCCGAAACTTTCATTAATTGCAATTGTGGCCTAGAACTTTTCAATAATTACCAACTTTTCCCACATGTCTTGGTCTGTCCAAAGGGCACATGGCACGCCATTTTGGGCCCAAAAACCTGGTCCAATAAAGTTTTACCTATTTATTCCCATTTTGCCCCTTTTCTCTGCGTGTGGGACCCGCTGTTTGACTTTTACACTGTTTTCCCTTTTCTTCTTCTCCAAGCAATTCTAGAGAATTCCAGGGGCTCCTAGATTGCTGCCATGTGGCACCTCCTCTTCCACAAGTATCTTGATATTTTCTTACATTTAGGAAAATTACCTACTTTGGCCCGGAATTTATGGAAATTATCGAATTTGGCCCGGGATCCATTAACTCCCCTGAATTTTTCCCCAAGCCTTCTAGACCTTTCCCAAGCCTAAATGGTGCCTCCTAGGCCCCACAAATCAAATCCTCTGGTCTTTATTCCATTCTTCCCTATTTTATCTGATATATTCCCTTTTGCCCAGACGGCGGGGCCCGCAGTTGACTTTTTGTTGACCTTTCTCTTTCTTGCTCTCCAAGTCATTAGGGGATTTTGGTGGCACCACTTTGGGCCCACCAAATCCGTCTTCCCCATTTCCTCTTGATCTTTTCATTTTCTCCGGTCCGGTCTCCATCTACCGGTCCACGTGGGTCCCGCCGGTCAACAAGGTCTCTCCTTTTGAGCTTTCCTCAACTTTTTTTAAAGTTAAGTACATTGGTTACAACCGTACGGGTGTTACAGCCAAGCTTTCCGCTATTATAACAATTCCCTTTGAATTTCTGGCTCTTGCTATGGCCTTGCTTAGATAATCCCTCATTAAAGCGTTTTCGTTTGTTGAAGACCATCTTCAACAATATTTGCCTTTGAGACTATAGGATCGCTGCTAAATTTCTTTTCAGAAATATTGTTATCTTCTTCTATTCTCAATCTTACAATTAGATCTTCAAGTGACATCTCCTTGCGCTTATGCTTGAGATAATTCTTGAAATCCTTTCAAGATGGTGGCAATTTTTCTATAAATGTAGCAACTTGGAAAGACTCATTAAGGGACATCCCTTTGGCATGAATTTCATGCACAATCAATTGAAGTTCTTCAACTTGACTTACCACAAATTTAGAGTCAAACATTTTGAAGTCCAAAAATCTGTCAACTATAAATTTCTTTAAGCCAGCATCTTCAGTTTTGTACTTCTCGTCTAGACTTTCCCATAATTCCTTGGTTGTATCCAAAGTACAATATACAATGTATTGTCTAGACCATTGAAAATATAATTCCTACATAGGAAATCAAAATGCTTCCAAGCATATATTGCAGCAACCTTTTCCTTGTCTAACGATTGTTCTTCTTCGAATTTCGGAGCACCTTCATGAAAGACGGAATATCACCTAAGGAGGGGGTGAATTGGGTGATTTTTTTGTTGTTGAATAACCCCTGAAACTCACATTCAGAAATAGAGCTTAACAGAGTAAAGTAGGAGAAGAATTGACACAAGAAGTTTATACTGGTTCGGTCTAAACTCTTGACCTATGACCTGTCCCCAAACACTCTGGGTATTTCACTATCTCTTTCAATTGATTACACACTTTATACTTGAAGTAATCCTCTCTCTCTAGGACTCACTCCCCCTTACAAGTTGTAATCAATAACCTATTCTCAATGTCCCATTACCTTGAGATTCTTTACAGAAATGATGAGTATAATTTAACTCTCTAAAAGAGCAGATAGATAAACACTGAAGATTCGATATTTGAAGATATTACACAATGAATGAAACAGTAAATACGTATAGTTCGTTTGAGCGTTTTGTGTTTCCGATGGTTGAGACGTATTGAATGCTTCTACTTATATTTGGTGAGGACAATTAATGACCATTGAGAAGCTTTCAATGAACTGTTGTGAGTAATCAATATAGTCGTTAGTCAATGAAGCTCGTCCGTTACTCATAGTCTTCGATTATGCAAATGATCGACATCATTCATCGTTTGACATTCTTTCTATTCTTTCTGTTGAGTCTTGTATCATTTAATTAGGGAAAAGAACAAAAATTCCTTTTGAATGCTCAGAGAATGATTGCCTAGAATGTGCTTCATTTTCTGCAACTGCATTAAATGCGTATGACGTAATCAAATGCTTTTTGATTAATCTGCATTTAATCTCTGATCTAATCATCTGAAACTCATTGATAAATTGATTAAAGATAATTAGTGTAATATCCTGATTTTTGGGCCTAGAGACTTGAGGATAAGCCTGTATCAGGTAGACGACTAAGCCTAGTTTGGGAAGAGTCTCAAGAATGTCGAGAGATAGAAAGCCTATTGGGGACTATGTGGTACAGCCATATTGGGCAGAGGACGTAGATTGTGTAGGCCGTAAGAATACTTTGTCGGTGTAGAAAGGACACAGAACACTTATACGATGTCATTGGGTTGGTAGGAAGAGGCCACCCAACTATGTCCTGAGGTATAGGATGATTAGTTGAGCAAACGTATGCCGATATAAGTAAGTATACGATATTTTCAGGGTAGTCGGTTTGCCCTGCGTTTTTGAGAAAAATTCGGTATGTGACATCGTTTGTTGGGTCTCGACATTCATGTCTCAATCCTAAGCAAAACCCGAGCAAGATCTCGAGCAAACATCGATGAAGCAACTTTAATAAAGTAAGTCATGATGATCCATGATGACATGCTTTTGTGTTGGTCAAATAAAAAGATGACACGTGTCGACTCATTATGACAAAGTAAAAAATTACTTTTGTGTTGTTCTAGTGGGAAGATGACACGTGTCCCATCATGATTACAAGGAAAAAACTACTTTTGTGTTGGCGCAATAAGAACATCACATGTGTCGTCTCATTATGACACACTTTTATGTTGGTCCAATAGAAACATAACACGTGTCCACCATCATGACAAGTAAAAAGCTACTTTTGTTGGTCAAATGGAAATGTAACACGTGTCCCCTCATTATGATATAGCTTTTGAGTCATCGCTACAAGATCATGACATGTGTCCTGTCATCATGACAAGGCATAAAGCTACTTTGATGTTGGTCTAATGGAAAGAGGACACGTGGCATGACAAGTGGCGCGTTTTGAACCATACACGTGGCGCATTCTAGACCAGACATGTGGCGCGGTCTAGACCACACAGTGTTCTATACATACCCCTTTTCCCCTCATTTGTCTTTAGGCTATTTTTGGCCAAAGCATGGAAAAGAGAAGAGAAAGAGAGAGAAAAACGAAATAGAGAGAGAAGGAAAAGAGGAAGAAGGAGCTAGAGGAGAGAGAAAGAGTTCGGGGCCAATTTCGCCTCTGATTTAGTGTTTCTAGCTCCTGAGGCCTTCTTTAAAGTTGTCCCTCTCGATGAGAGCAACATATGTATAGTTTGGAATCTTGATCTGAGGTGTTTGGTGCTGTCTATATCGTGGAGGTGCTGCCGGATTTCCAAATCGATTGCGAAATCAAGGTAAGTAAGACTTGGATTCTTGCTCTACTTCCTTCAATCTTCGTAGACATTCCTAAGATCTTGATGAATTATTCTTGAATGGTGTTATCAAGTCTTGACTGAAACTACAAGGGGCCTTAAGGAGGAGAAGTTTCAAGGTAAGTTAAGGTCTAGAAAGAGAAGTGCCATCACCGGGAGCTTTTAAAAGAATTTGGAGAAAGAAATTAACAATTTAAGTTTGCCAGGTAGTAACCTTAATTTCATATACTTTGTATGTCTCTGTATGTATGTTTTACCATGTATATGTTGTTAGCTCTCAATGTTTTGATGATAACAGTTCTCAATGTTTTTGATGAAGTTCTTATCTTGCTCGAGCAGCCCCAGGATCTTGCCCGAGCAACATCGGTTTCTGGAACAGCAGAGTAGTGAAAATCAGTTATGCTCGAGCTACCTCCATGAAGCTTGCCCGAGCAACATCAAAGCAGAAGAAAACGAGAATCAGTTATTGAAGCATGCCCGAGCAAAGCTTTCTAGCTTGCCCGAGCAACCTTGAGGCAGAAGCAAAAGACGGAACGTCATCGAGCAATGCCCGAGCAAAGAATTCTGACTTGCCCGAGCATCATCAATACAGAAGCGAAAGAAGGCCATTCAGAGAACCTTGCCCGAGCAACGTCGAGACAGAAGCAAAACACAGCTAATCAGAAGGTTTTTCCCGAGCAGCGAAAAAGGCCTGCTCGAGCACCATGCTCAAGCAAAGGCAAAACATTGCCCGAGCAACGTCCAACATTTCTCAAGTTCTCGCTTCTGTCTGAGTCTTGCCCGAGCAAGGAAAGTGGCTTGCTCGAGCAACATCGTGTGGCGGCACTTCTCAGGTCATAAAGTAGAAGCTTGTCCGAGCATGAATAATATCATGCTCGAGCACCATGCCCAAGCAGAGGAGAATACTTGCCCGAGCATACCCTGAGACAACGGTCATCAAGAAGCTTGCCCGAGCAAGCTTTGCTTCATGCTCGAGCAACATCGCCAAAACACGCCTTCTCCACGAGCATACTTTCAGGGTTGCCTCAAGCAACGTATTGTGCTCTCTCTACCTAGTCTCTGTCTATGCCTTGCCCGAGAAAGCATTTAACCATGCTCGAGCATCATCGAAGAGGAGCGCATCCACACCTTTGTAAAGAAGCCTGCCCGAGCATGATTTTATCCATGCTCGAGCATCATGTCCAAGCAAGCATATTATCTTGCCCGAGCATCAGCGAGTCAACCTGCATCTGAACTACCTCTGCTACTTAATCAGCGTTGTGCTTCTGCTATATTCTCTGTTTAATCTTCTTTAATCTTATATGGTACTCATTATTATTCTCAAATGCTTTTAACCCTTTTGTTTAATGAGTTGCAGAATATCTTCACATTGATTAACATCTTACTTGAGTTGTGAAACACTAAGATTGTTTCGGATAGAGCCAACATCGAATCTGATTGTCCATACCCAAAAAGGCACAAAACAATATTTAAGGCGTATCTTCTCTGAAGACCACGAGAACGATGATCTGTAAAGCAAGTCCACCATACGACATCCGATCATGGCGAGGCGCGGATACAACAAATGCTCAACGGACATATTCAAATTCTTCAACGGTTCTCAACTTCAATCAGTACAAATATCCGAAGATATGAATTGTTCAAAAAAAATAAGGAATACACACAGACGCAAAAAAAACCATTTTACAAAGAAACTACTTTCTGTGTATTCTAAAATATATTTAAGCTTCAGTGTTCATAGTTCAATTACTCTGTGAGAGAGCCTTACTATTTATTCTCAATCTTTCGAAATCTCAAGATAGTGGTATCTTGAGTGTGGGTGTATAATTACAACTTGTAAGGGGGACTGAGTCCTAGAGTGAAAGGATCATCCTGAGTTACAGAGTGTGTAATTGCATTGGTAAGATAGTGAAAATCCCAGAGCGTCTGGGGACTGGACGTAGGTCAAAGAGTTGGACCGAACCAGGATAATCTCTCTGTGTCATTTATCTTTTCATTCTTTCTGCTTTCATTGTTTATCTTCACAAAGCGAAAAAGAATTATCAGATCACCTATTCACCCCCCCTCTAGGTGATATTCCACCTTCATATGTATGCATTCGGTTGTTGTTATTATCCAAGTGCTTTGGAACCGGAACCCGCTGTGTGCGATTGGGGCCTTGCTGTGTGATGTGCCCTGCAGTCTATGTTGTGTGCTATAAATACTGCTTGTTCCAGATTAGGCTTTGTGCCTTGCTGTGTGCAATTTACTGAATGCTTATAGTTTTTTTTTACATATTTTGATTATACTTTGAATATGAGATTAACGGTTACTCTGGGATCCTTTGGGATTCCAGCCTCTGTTGCTAACTGTATGTTGTACAGTTTATTAGATATAGCTCCCAGGCGGATGTTAGCAAATGGAGGTGTTGGACCAGTTCCATATTATTCAGAGAATTGTTGGAGAAATTTTATGTAATTATTGTTTTAAATTTTGTAACCAAGATTTGTAATTTATTATCAGTATACTATGCCCAAATCGTTTTGCCATACTGCGCTGCGCTATAATTCTTTGATATGTGAAATATTATTGGAAGGGTGTGATAGTTGGATTTAATAAGTAAGAGGGTGTTACACTACCCACCACCCGAAAGGGGGAGGCCGGTAGGGGTGTAACAGTTAGGAACCATAATGAGTGTTGATAAGAAGTTATCAAATCATAAGCAAAGATTTAAGTTTTACAGACACGGGGATTTGTAACATAAAGCAAGGCTAACTTGAGTTGACCATTCTACACTCGAGTCACAGTGTCATTTTCTTTGAAAGTATGTTTGAGAGAATAAGTGAAGATGTCTTTGTATGAGCTTAATTAGCTCGAGTCTAAAAATGTTCATTTCAAGTTGATGACTCGAGTCACACAAGTTCCACTCGAGTCAACATCATTTTCACAAATGTTCTTCGAGATAGCTTTTGAAAATGATTTGAACATCGAGCTAACTTAAGTCATTAAGTGATGGCTCGAGTTATCAAAATACACTTTGAAAATAGGTGTCAAAGCTATACTACAGTCACATAATGCTTGCTTGAATTAGTATTTTGACTGATATATATATATAAATAATTATTTTGAAAAAATAAATTTAAGTTCAAAAGGGTCCACTTGAGTCATACAGTCATTGACATGAGTTGAGTCTTTTTATAAATCATTTCACGAATGCTTTTAGCTCGAGTCATCAGAGTGCAGCTCGAGTCGACAAAGTTTAAGCATAATTTGACTGATTTTTCAAAAGGCTTGACTTGAGTCTAACAACCTTAAACTCGAGTCAATTTGACAACAAGTTACTGATTCAAGTTTAATCAAGTTAAAAACATTTTTACTTCATTAACTACATTTTGTTTACAAATGTCAGTTATCATCAAAACACATGGAGAACTAACACTTCAGTGAGAAACTGTGCCAAGTTCAAGGTAGTTAAGTAGAAAAACATTTTCTGTTGCCATCTCTTGAAATCATTCCCATTGAACTTTCCTGATTTTTCACCATGCATTGGAACAAAACCACTTGGGTTTATCAAACTCGTACTTGTTCTTGTCATTTATGTTACTAAAACAAAAACTCTAATTAATCACACAAATTAATCTACGAACAATATAATAATAAAAATTAAAGATACTAAACACAGAAAGTGCAAATCAAGGTGGGAGTCTCTTTGTGCTATTGCAACGGTGACTAATTAAGTAATCAACAAGATCAAGGCTTAGCCTTTAAATTACTTTCCTAGACACTAATGATATAAATTAATCTTAGCTAATTTCAAAAACAAATTGTGTTAAGATTGTTGTTGAAAATACTAAACGGGTAGAAAATTGAACAAAGATAAGAATCTGTATAGATGTCATAATCTATAAACATACAACAATTATGTATACTATAACAAAAACAGAAAAAAAAACTCACAAGATTGCCAAAAAATGGTTATAAACTTTGATGAAATCCGAGTCAAACGTACGTTGTCTCCTTAAGACAATTTGTTCCCTCTATATGGATGCCCAAGGTTCATGAACAATTGTCTCCCAGGATTGAATAGATTGCGTCTTTTGAATGATGACACTATCAATCAGAAGCCTGAACGAACACAACGAGTCTGCTTTCAGAATCGCACAAAAGATTATTACAGAGTGCAATATATGAGAGAGGAGTGTTTTTGATTGATTGAGATTCTATCACTAGCACGTCCTATTTATAGATGACAGAAATTGATTAGATGGACTAGCACGTCATGAATAGAAATACCAGAACAGAGCGAACAGAAGCGAACTTTGACTCTTGCTGGAGAACTGGTGCGTCGTATGAACAAACACATAGAACAGAGCGAACGCCACAACAAATCGGTCACAGCGTTTCAATCTAATATTACAATTTGCTTATAGCTGCGAGTTGGGAGAATCACATAGGGGCAAAAAAGAAATTAATAAAAGTTTAGGGACTATTTGGACAAAATTTGCAAATAATTTGATAAAAAATTATTTTTAATTTCACACACGCGCAAACCGAACTAGGCCGCACAGGTGGCGGCTCACGAACGTGGTGGACCAAGGGTCACTTACGTCTTCACCTCTCCACAAAAGTGGGTTGGCCCAAGGGCCCAATTTAGAGGAGCAAAGTGGAGGCTTATATACTCTCTTACTTGTCTTGATTTGTCCACTGTGGGACTTCTTCCCACACACCTCTTTCACCTTCCCTTTTCTTCTTCATCTCCAACCTACTTCTTCTTCATAACCCATGGGATTTAGATCCTAAAATCCAACAAGAATGGGAAAACTTAGCTAAGAAATCAACATAAATCAGATTTCCCTATGAGTGTGACATAAC
Organism: Acacia melanoxylon; assembly: GCA_019022615.1. Lineage (NCBI taxonomy): Eukaryota > Viridiplantae > Streptophyta > Magnoliopsida > Fabales > Fabaceae > Acacia > Acacia melanoxylon. Next base: position 6,622,847 of record JAFJYJ010000020.1, on the reverse strand, counting down.
ATAACCTACCGCTCTATGTGAAAAGCTAATCTAAGCATACCAATCAATAATATCCTTAAAAGGATGTGAAATCTCACAACCCCTTGTAGTTAGATTAGCAATCTTTATACAATCAGTTTGAAGAATAATTTGTCTATAACCATAAATGTAACACCCCAAGTTCCGTAGCATAAATCGTACCGGTTGACACTTGGTTTTAGAAAAATCGTCAGAGTTTGAGGTGTTACACCATAACGTATTGCGGAAACGAAGAGCATGTACTAAAAATTTGAACAACGAGTAACTGATATAAAATACTTAGGCATATGCTGATGCCCGACGTATACTGGTTTATTAGAAATTTCCCGAAGGAATATTCATGTGATACAAGACTTATATAATTACAGAATTTACATTGTAACTATACATTTTCAGACCAAGTCATTTCCTGACTTGGGGCATAGAACCTAACATAGTTAAATCAAATCCATTTGGCCAGGCTGGGTAAAGTCTAGTGGGAGCCTCCCCGAATTCACGACCACTGATTGACTGAACCACATAGACCGACCCTTTCTAGTTTAAGCACCAATTGGTTTGAAGTAACCCTATTAATTTCATGCCAGAAGGTAGGCTCTGTTAACCTTCTTCCTTCATTTGCTTTGACCGGTGCTTCCTCACGGCTCCGTCCATTGGTACCTTTTTACGGCTCCACCTACTGGTGCCTTCTCAAATCCTTGATCCTTTCCTGAATTATTAGTTTAAGACTGAGGTCCAATGCCCATTGGACCTTAGGTAACGGTTAACCTCATGCTTATGTAAACAATATATGTATGACAGATATTCATGACATTTCAGCAATATTCACTACAAAAGCCCATAACAGATGTAGGAAATACATAATCACATATGTAAGGCAATAACAATACACAGCCATTGCAGTATGCATGTTATCCCAGTCTGCACTATTCACCAGTGCCACGATGTACGGTCGTGTCCTCAGCGCTAGGAAAACTCAACGGTATTATCATAACCATAACCCGTATATACCTGAATGTATAATGAAAAATCTAAGACAAGGTCTTAGTCTATGAATACAACTAACATATATAAACATACTATAAGCATTAGAGTTAGTGTTACAGTACGTCGCGAACGTACCTTTCACCGCGTATTGGCCAACTTGCCTTACTTTTTGATCTGACTTCGGACTTTCCGGATATCCTATATGTTATTGTCAGATCATTCCTTTTTCCCATAATATCACAACTAATATTATATCTCTTAAAATAATATCAAAAAGGATATTTCCACCCATTTTGACATTTCTACCCTTGGTGTATTCATTATTACAATTTTGCCCTTACATTTTCTCAAAAACGTAATACTGAATTTCTGGACAGAATTTTCGATTATCTTTGAAAAATCATAATTAAATCTACAAAAATCGAAACGAGGATCCGTAAAATTTCTCGGAATCCTTAGGATGTCTAATATTGAGGAAAATACTGGTTCTTGCCCAGATTTTAAGAATAATTCCCAGTTTTCACGTGATCATCCCTTGCCCAGAAAAATTCCAGAAAACGTAGCCCAACTTTGGACATTTTTATCTCCTAGCACAGAACTTGAAATAATTCACCTTAGGTATATTTGAAAAGCTCTATATCTATACTTGAACCATGAATTTTATCATATTTTATGAACCTCATCTTCAACATAAAATACTGGTGTTTTTACCCCTGACTTCAGGAATCGCTAACCGACAAAATTTCGCCAGAGCTTCGCTACTTTGATCCTAATCTTCCAAAAATTTTGCTCCATAATATTTTTCATCATATTTTCGAAATCAAGGTATATTTAACCATAAAAAAATGAAATCTAAAATACTTGGAAGATTTAAAGATCAAACATAATCTAAATATGAATTCAAAACTAAGAACTCAAGAACAAGGAAGCTTACCCTTGAAGAACTTCCTCCTCCTTCATGCTTCCTAATCTCTTTCTCTCTACTCTTGCTCTCTAAGAACTCACCTATTTGGTTGAGTTGGTGTGAAGAATGAAGAGAGGTGATGCCTCTATTTATAGGAAAATTTCCTACTTCTTCAACAAGTTTTCATTTTCTCTCATCCTTTGGATCTAAACTTAATCAAGAAGTTTTAATCCTCACCCTTCCCTCTTCAACTTCTTCAACAAGTTGTCTCCTCTCTCTCTCTCTCCAATTAACCCCAAAGTCTTCCACAATTAATTCCCCATGTGAACCCATGTGCCTTTGTCCCAAAATATCTAGATTTTATTTTCTTGAGCATCTTTTATTTAATAAACTTTCATTTTCAATTCAGATTTATAAAAACCGTGTATACCCCTTTTTTTCTCTTCAACTTGTATTTTAAATCATCTTAATTCATCTAGAAGAAAGGCTCTCATTGGATGATTTTCTTTCACAAGGATTACACTTTATGAAGTTAAATTAAGGCCTTAGGATTTTAGCTTTATTGGATTTAATCCAAGCCTTTAATTTGTGTTGAAAATATCCTACTACTATTGATGATATTTTGTTCATATATTTTGTGCTCTTAGGATTTAATATTTGTGTAATCTTTTTTCCCTTAATTAAGCATAAATTCGCCACTTATATTAAAATAGGGAAGATTAAATTAATCTTGGCTAATATTTCTAAGATAGTGTTTTTAGATGTTATAAGGCTTAATTGATAGGTTACTATATTAATTATGATCATAAGAAATCTCCTTTATCCTAATCTTGGGTTTTTATTAGCCTTTGATCACTAATTAATCTCATATATTCCTTAATTATGACTTTTTAATTTAATTATTAATTAATTACGAAATTAACATAATTACTTTAATTATTGCAAATTTAATTGCCTAATAGTTGTTGGTAATTTTCTCTAATTGAAATAAGTATTTCTATGTCATTTAATTGCCTTATGATCATCTAAAATAGTTATCATTTTATGTGATTTAATATCACATTTTATAGACCTTGATATGTAGTCACATAATTAACCATTGGTTAATTAATTCCAAAGTGAAATTTGGATGAAAACATAATTGATAAATTCACCTTTGTATTTTTAGTATTTATTTACTAAAATTCAATATTTATATTAGGGTATATTATGATCCCCAAATGAAATCTCAAGATTCACACTTGATCTATTTAAAACTCAAGGAGAAATTTCTCATAAATTTATAATAAACAATATCCCAAAATTTGAGACAATATACTCTCCTTTTACTATAATGTAGTATTTATCAAAATATACCATTTATGATAATTAGGGTTTTTAGGGTATAACAATTACCCCAGCACATATTAAGGCCAGAGAGTATAGCAAAAATATCAGCAGCAATAGCAGGGTGAATGGTAATGAGTTTGCAGCTAAAACCACTAATCCATCTCTTTCTTATCTCTTATTAGAACTCGTCTACAAACTCGATTACCTAACACCGATCCATCAACCTCTAAAACTTGACGAAATCCCTATTAAAGTTGCGAGTGTAGGCCATTAGAAGACATCAAATCCTTGTGTAAGCAGGCAAGAAATAGGCTAGATTGTCCATCTAGTTGCTCCTCATCAAAATCCACAAAATCAAAATAATTTCCTGCAATGAGAAACCCAAATATCCCAGCAAATATATCAAAATATATAAGGTATGCCATTGAACCTTCTTGAATTTGTGTTTCTCTGTCCTGCTTCCTGTTGTAAATTCATATAACCCATTCAAGTATATATTGCATTGTATCCCAGCAAATAATATCCCAGAAAAGTATCGCTTTGAAATAATATTCAGTTTCAACAACCAATCAAGTATATATTCGTATAATTTTGTCACATTGACCAGCCTATGAAACAAAAGTAAAAGGAAATGCTCTTTGTCCTAAATGTAGGAGCTAGTTGAGGGATTTATTTTGATCTTACATATACAAAAATAAGAAAAGGTGTAAATCAAACAAACAAAAAAATTTATAGATAATAAGTTGAAATATCATCCAATATTGTTCAAACCAAGGTATTGAAAATCATGCCAATCACTGTTCAAGGTTTAATATACTCCAACAGGGGTGTATAGCCACAAAAAAATATTTTCCAAATAAAAAGATATTAATTCACAAATAAGTGTACCACTTACCTAAATTATGCATAATTCAATAAAATAAAGATAGAATATCACCTAGGAGGGGGGGTGAATAGGTGATCTCAAATTCTTTTTGCACACGCACACGAAGACAAGTAAAAAACAGAAACAGAGAAATGAAGCAAAGAAGTGAAATAGACACAGGGCGGTTTATACTGGTTCGGTCCAAAATCACTGACCTACGTCCAGTCCCCAGAACACCTAGGATTCCACTATCTTTCAAGAACAATTACACACTCTGTAAATGAAGGATGATCCTCTCACTTTCAGATTCCACTCCCCCTTACAAGTTGTAATTGATACACCCCCTCTTAAGGTTCCTCAACCTTAAGATTCAACTGATAATGAAGTAAATGTTTATGAACTCCTCACGAGCAGATAAAGTATTAAACACTGAAGTACAAATTGATAAAACAGTTGAAACAACGAATAGTATTAACTCGAATTAATTGCACAACGTTTCGATAGTTGGCGATTTCAATGCTTCGACTATTTATAGATGTTACTTTTAATGACCGTTGATGAAGCTTGAATGTAGCCATTGGGTTTTCTTCAATATGTCCGTTGGAGTTGAAGCGCGAAAGATCTGTCTGTAATACACAGACATCCTAGCTGTAATATTTGTTAATTCCTTTTGTTCCTACAATTATGACCGTTGAGGACGTGCGTATTGCTTGCCCAAGAAGGCAGAAAACGTCTTTCGAATAATCAGAGGTTTGTCCATTGGATATGATCTCGAATAGTCAACCGCATTTAATGAGTTCTGACATAACTGCTTTATTCAAAATCTTGAGATTATCTGTGTTTTAATCAACTGAAACTCACTAACAAACTTATTAAATTAAATTAAGAATAAGCATATGTAACATCCAATTTTCAAAAGCAGTATTTTTTTTCATCAGAGTAGAGCATTGGAGCGATTGAGTAACTGATAATTAGATTCAAAATGCTGTAAGTCTGGCTGATTACAAAAGCGGTACAATAACCGAGAGTTTTTAAAGTAAATAACAACAGAAGTGTCTCTCTGGCAACACCCATGCTGTGGCAACAAAGAAATTCTCCGGCCGAGACTCTAAGCGTGCTGCTTGCCCTTATCTTCGGCTCTCAGTCCTCCCGACCCTGAAGCTATTTTAGAAGCTGAGGTCCAAATGCACATCGAACCTCAGGTAACGGTTAACCTCATACTTATATAAACAACATATGGATGACATCACAGTATTAATCAACACATAAGTACATAGCAGATGCAAGATTAATATAACAATAGTACACATCTCATGTAAAGTGATCTATGCTAACAGTACACATCGCATGTAAAGTTATCAATGTTAACAATACACATCGCATGTAAAGTTATCTATACAAATCACTTGTATAGTCGTCTATCACATATAAGCATACAATAAGCATCATAGTTAGTGTTACAGTACGCAAACGTACCTTCGTTGATGGTAAACGGTACTTTTACGGAAAACGGTAATTTCGACAGTGGGTGAAACAACGGTACGACGGCGGTACAACATCAGTCCGATTATCTCAGATATCCTATAAGGATAACATTTATCAACTTCTAGCAAGATAACGGGCATTTTAGGTACAAATTACCATTTTGCCTCCGAACCCCTAATCGGCGGAATTTTGCCGAGCTTCATTGCTTTTTCGCTCTATCTCTCCGAATTTTGACAGATCTTTTCCCTCATCATATTTTCGAAAATAATACCATATTTACCCCTAAATATGATATCTAGACTATCTTGAAAAATTAAAGATAAATCTAGCATTTCTACTATATCTACTGAAAGAACTACCGAAACTAAAGACTAGGGACCGAAGAACTTACCCGAGCTCCGCTAGATTTTCTCCGACTCCTCCTTCTCTCTAAAACTTCTCTATATTCTGAATTTTGGTGTGGGAAATGAGAAGAGAGGTGCCTTCTATTTATAGGGAGGAAAATGAGTCCTTAAGTGTAATTTTCACCTTTGGGTACTTTTATGTAATTTTCCCCAAAATAAAATAAAATAATAAACCATGCTTCACTTGCATCCCTTGCTACCCTTGCTTGATGCATGGAATGCATGGGAGATTAAAATAATGAATAGTAAATACGTATTTTTGAATAGTGAATACTATTCATGACCAATAAAATACTGATTCCAATTTTGTCACTTTCAAAAATAGGGCCTAGTAGTCTCCCAAAAATAGGCAAATATTCAAATATAGGGTTCCAGATAAACAAATATCCGGGTATTACAGCATATAAGATGATATGATGAATCTATAAGCATATGCAGAGAGATATGAAAATCTAGATATCATTTGTTAGAACAGAGGCAACCTTGCCTCGAGTTACCACTTTTCTCACCTCGAGTTCCTGCAGTATTAAAGGTAATATGTATATTGGAAAATGATGTTTAACTCGAGGTACAGATCTCCTCACCTCAAGTTACGTCTTAGACTCGAGGCTTAAATAGGTGAGGCTCAAGTTAAACCATCGGATAGATAGTAAGAAAGTTTCAAATTTGAACTTGCCTCGAGGCTGTAAATGATTCACCTCGAGTTAGTGTAACGATAAAGATAGTAGGAATAAGTGATAGCACATATTGACTCGAGGCACAAAGGACTCAGCCTCGAGTCTGGACTGAACCTCGAGGTAGCTTAAAGCTAGACTCGAGTTAATTGTTCCCGTTATAAGAATTCATTTCAAAAGAACAACATAATTCCCTCGAGGCTACAATTAGGTAGACTCGAGTCACGACCTAGACTCGAGGTACTTCTATCAGCCTCGAGTCAAAATGAAGCTTTAATGATACATTTTTTAAGCAATCAAATCGAGGCTGCAACATCACCTCGAGTTAATGTGACAGCAAAGTATTTTTCCTGATGAAACGCGATTTTGACTAAGTTAAAGCTCTTTTGCTTATCTTCCTTGAATATAACTTCATTTCAACCTTAATCATCATCAAAACACTAATAGGGAACTAACAGAAAAGAGTTACTAAAGCACACATATGATGTTCTTCTATTTTTTCCTTTTTTTTAAAAAAAAAAAATCTTAAACAACATCGTTTTATATTTCATAAGAAAAAATTATAGGAAGTCCAACCCAGTCGACCCAACCAAGTAACTGGATTAGTAGTCAGGTCCGAATTTTAATACTATGCCTTTCTTGTATGCCTGAAGTGCCTTAAAGCTTTTAGAATGCTTAACATATGTTGTTGAAGCCCTCGCATGAACAATGCGATAATAATGCTATATGACGCCATTCTTAATCTATAGGCGGCGTAGATTGCTGTGCCAATATAATTTCCAAGCCGCAACACAATTTGTTAATTTTGAACATTAATAAAATAAGAGTGAGTTACGTTAATTAATATTAATTTACTTAAAAGATGCGTGAGATTTCCTTGTTAACTCTTTGTCAATATTTACCCAATTAATCCGTTGCAAATACATGTATAAGCAAATATATGTGCCCATAGTTAATTTTTTACATTGGCGTAAATGGTTGTTTAACTAACTATTCTTTTTACCCCAAGTATAGGTATAATCTTATTAGGGATAATCTTTTCGAGGAACTCTTAGATACTAAATGTGGGTACCTCTGGTAGTGGGAATTTGAACTTTGGTTTGCCTCGTTATGAGAAACTAGCTTCTTCAACTAGACCCAACTCTTATTAGTTAATTAACTCTATTCTCATCCAACAATAGAGCTTCTTTACAATAATCCAACTTGAATTTCATAGTTGAATCATGAATCACCGAAAAAATAATTTAAGAATATTAATACTGATTTGTCAAATGTTGTCGTCCATTATGATTGCTTACTCTGTAAACTATATGCACATGGGGGATGTCCTATAATATATAGTGTGTGATTAAAGAAAACTCATCCAATGTATGCACCAGGTGAAATTAATCGAATGTTTCTCTTCATTTTAATATTGTGATATAATCACTTTTAAGTATATTAAACGAGTATACAACTATTCTTGCTCATAGAAAAATAAGGTTTTTATAGTTACGCCGTCTCTAAATTGTACACTTGGACAAATATTTCTAATTGCTTTTACTATTAACAATAGCCATACCTTATAATATTATTTCTTGCAGTTTCTATTCTTACCCATTCCTCAAGCCATAGCCAACACATACGTAGCCATGCCAACTCACAAATTCAAGAAAAATCTGCTGAGTTAATTCTTTATCGCAATTTTGATTGCTAGCTTTTTCTTCCTATAATAATACATAGGTAAAAATGCTTATTTAGTCCTTTAGTTTATGACATGTTTCATTTTGATCCTTTAATTTTATAAATTGTCCTTTTAGCTCTCAATTTCTAACATTGTTAATTTTATTAACCAAAAAAATAAAATAAAATCCGACATTAAAACTATAAATGTGTACAAAATATAATCAAATATTGGTAAGATTTAATTTTTTTAAGAATAGCAATGATTAACACAAAGCAAATCATCATTTGTGACTCATGGTGGGTTAGAGCACAGAAAAATTATTTTAAGAAATTGAGGGATTAAAATGAAATATTTTATAAAGTTAAAGTATTAAAAATGCAATTTTTCCAGATCCAAATTATAGAAAGACTACATGACACGCACATATATTATTTTTATAAAGTACATGCCGAAATGTTTGATAAGTTAACTTGGTTAATTTTTATAAACAGTATCGTGTACTTTGATGAACAATGTGGTCATTGTTTGACTTTTTTATTCGACCGACTTAATTATATCTCCTTTGTGGCTTACACTCCTCCATTACAACGAAATCCCTGACCTAAGTTTTGAATGTTTTGTGAATCACTATAAATATATAAACATATCCTCCTCATCATTCACATAACAATTCAAACACAACGACGACCAACAAAATGGCATCAATTATTGTTAAGCTATTCTTTTCCCTCTATTTATTTTCTTCCATTTTCTCAATATCATCATCTTCTTCTTCGTCTATAGATTTTTTGTGTAATCAAACTCCTCATCCAGAGCCATGCAAATACCACATGAGCCACAGTCACCACCGATTCAGACCGAACCATCCGTCAGAGTTCAAGAAAATGCTGGTTCAATTAGCACTAGACCAAGCCCAAGCCATGCATAAAGAAGCTCAAGAATATGGCCATAAATATGTCACCAAGATGCAGAAATGTGTATTCAGTGATTGTTTAAAGCTTTACGACAAGACCATCTTCCATCTAAACCGAACCCTTCAAAGCCTACACACAAATTCTTGCTCTCTATCAGACGCACAAACATGGCTCAGTACTGCCCTCACAAACATTGAAACTTGCCGGAGCGTCGCGTTGCAGCTTGGAGTCGGAGAGTTTACGTCTCAAAATAATGTGAGCGACAACGTTAAAAAGATGATAAGCAATGTGTTGGCTGTCAATGGGAAATTCCTGAAGCAAGAGAGTTACACAGAAGAAGAGATCAAAGCTCATGGGTTTCCGAGTTGGTTTTCTTGGCACGACAGGAGGTTGTTGAGTTTGAAGCCATCTTCTGTTAAGGCAAATCTTGTGGTGGCTCAAGATGGGACGGGGAATTTTAAGACGGTGCAAGCCGCCATTGATGTAGCTTCAAGGAGAAAACTGAAAACGATGTTTGTGATAAGAGTGAAGAAAGGGATTTATGAAGAGAATATTGAAGTTGATAAGGATAACGAAAATCTCATGATTATTGGTGATGGACTGGGACTCACCATTATAACTGGTGGTAAAAGTGTCAAAGATGGAATTACTCCTTCTATGTCTGCAACTGCAGGTTCGTCATTTAACTTACTTTAGGTTTTTCTATGAAGTTTCATGTTAAGTATGTATTTTACATAATCAAGTTAATTAATAAAATTTCTTCAGGTGTCGATGGTGCTAACTTTATTGCACAAGACATCACTTTTAGAAACACGGCTGGTCCTGAAAATGGTCAAGCTGTGGCGCTCCGATCAGCCTCCGACCTTTCGGTCTTCTACCGGTGCTCCATTGAAGGCTATCAGGACACTCTAATGGCTGATTCACAACGTCAATTCTATAGAGATTGTAGAATTTTCGGTACAGTGGATTTCATTTGGGGAAATGCCGCAGTTGTTCTACAAAATTGTACAATTCTTGTAAGAAAGCCACTTCAAGGACAACCAAACATGATCACAGCACAAGGACGAGACGACCCATTTCAAAACACCGGAATAGCAATAATTAGTTCTCAAATCCTGGCAGCGCCGGACTTTAGGCCGGTTTATCACTCATTTGAAACCTACTTGGGTCGGCCATGGCACCAATATGCTCGAGTGGTTGTCATGAAAACTTATATTGAAGGCTTGGTAAATCCATTGGGATGGTCTCAATGGGACAATAGTGCTGTTGGTGAAAATACATGTTACTTTGGGGAATATATGAACTATGGGGCTGGTTCATCCACAAAAAGTAGAGTACAATGGCCTGCCTTTCATGTCATAACTAATCCAACTGAGGCAAACCAGTTTAGTGTTGCTAGCTTCCTTGCTGGTGGCACATGGTTGCCTCGCACTGGGGTCCCTTTTACTATTGGTGTTAATTAATTTTATCTTTGGGCTACATATAGGGAAATTATATGTGGCTCACTATTTTTTTTTTTTTTTTTTTTTTTTTTTCTTGGGGATTCATTTGATGCTTAGCCTCTCCGCTTGTATGTGGAAGAAAGGCTATTTAGGAAGTAAGGCTATGTACATTTATCCCACCCACTTGGTAGGAGTCTTTTATAGTGTCCCGCCCTCTATTCGTTTGATGTGTTGTAATTTGTGTAATGATATACAATATTCTTTGGAGTGTATATATATATGTGTGTGTATATATATTTTGTTGCCATCCTTTGGAGCAGATAGATATAAAAAAGTTTAAAAAATGTCAAAGTATTTTTGGCGTCATTTTTTCTTTTAATATATAGCTTCAACTGTTATAGAAGAATTTATTTAGTATTCCCACATATACTATCACAAGTGCTACAACTCAAAAGTCATTATAATCACAAAATCAATTATTACTATTTTTTTTAAAAAATCACGCTGATCTTATTTATAAAGCAAAGAGGGGGGGGAAATTTCTTGTCTTATAAATAAGGCATTTTGTGACATCCTGCTCTGAGCCAAGAACTGAGTGACACATTACTTCAAACCTCATAAAGCCTCAGGCTCTGACACCACTCAATGTAGCCCCTGACTGTGATACCAGACGGGTGTGAAGCCTTACCTTAAGCTCTGATACTATACCAGTGTAAGGCCTTGCCTTTAAACAATTCAAAGGTATTATTTAACAATGATTTTGAACCACTAAGCTAAGTTTAGCCCTGAGAAGTAAAAACTTTTATAAAGAGTTCGAAAACTTAACCCGAACACATGATATGATCCTGTGATTCGAATGAGTTTTTTTGAAAAATTTAAAATTTATCAAAACATTTTATGAGGGGTTCAAACTTTTCATTAAAAATCTCATCATTCCTTAAACCATGATTTATAATATCAGTGTGCATCACTAACATTAAATTTATTCTAGTGCTATGCTCTACGCTTAACCATGATTCATACATGCCCATCCTTGCAACAATATCTAAGCTTAATATTGATATGAGTTTCTAATACTATGTGTTCATAGTTATCTATATATAAATATACATTAGGAAAGATTATACAGAATGTGACAAAAAGAAGCCAAACTATTCAGCTTCTTCACATTATCAATTATCAGCGATGACCATGCCTTTGCCTTATGAGCTCCTTGCCTTTGCTATATGTCATTTGATCTGAAACTTCTTCCTAAAATGTAATGAATTATTAAATGATAAAAAAAATGTGGTAAGCAAAATTTATTGTACATCAATTTGGTGAAATTAAAAGACTTCACAAACCGTCTATCTGCAAGGTCCAAAATCAATGACATAGAGTAAATCCCCCTACACTTGTAGTTGGATGTCCGATAGTATGATCGAAGAATACCACAAACATCTGAAAATTACACCAACATATCAACTTATATAGTAATACTCGCCAACTGGATGATATAGAGTTATATAAAGCAAAATAGAAAGTTAAAACTTTACCAATGAGCATCTTGTTAGTAGGAACACCCCACCATTACAATCATCAACAATATTCAGCAAACATAAATGATTTGGTAAGTTATCGTGGACTGCGAGTGATATTATGGAATATTTAGTAATAACAATGTGGATCAATTGATGGACTCCTTCGCCATCTTCCCTAACCAAAAACCTCGAAATGTTATAATAGGCCCCTTCAGTTAACTTCCAACAATGCATGTCTGTGGCATCGACGGACTGTATCTTGACCAACATTCGTGTATCTTTCTAGCATTAGAAGCCTGTGTGTAGAAAACCCAATGGACTTGAAAAGCAAAATATGGACTTGATTTTAAATTTAAAATAATTATAAACAATAATACTTTACAAATTACTGTATTATCAAACACAACAACATCAACTGACTCAAGTTCCAGTAAAGGGCGCTTGTGACTCTTGCAACGACGTTTAACATATCTATGCATGATATGATCCACCTTGACCGTTATGATCACTTCGGAAGTTCCTAAAGATAAATCTTGCAGACTGGTCTTCATGTTGATTGCCACAAGAGGATAGAAAAATTCTCAGTGAAATATCAAATGGGAGATAAATCGACATAAATAAAAAAACATGCACCAAGACTATTTTGAGATGTAAACTCTCTGACACTGATCTACAATACGACGCTCCAGCAAGTTTCAATGTTTGTGAGCGAAGTGTTGAGCCATGTTTGTGCTTAGTGAGCAAGAAATTGAGTGTAGGCCATGAAGGGTTCGGTTTAGATGCAAGATGGTATTATTGTAGAGCTTTAAACAGTCACTGAACACACATTTCTGCATATTGCTCACACATTTTGAGCCATATTCTTGAGCTTCCTTATGCATGGTTTAGGGTTGGTCTAGTGTTAATCAAACCAGCATTTTGCTGAATTATGAGGGATGGCTCAGTCTAAACTGGTGGTGACTGTGTTTCATGTGGTTTTTGCATGGCTTAGCACTACTATAAAAAGCACTTTTAACGTCTGTTTTAAGTTCTTTTTACATCCCTTTTCAGGGGGACGCTTATATGGGAGACATAGTAAAGAAGACACTTACAACGTCCCTTTTTAAATTTGGGATGCCGTAAGGACTTTTTTTTTTTTTTTTTTTTAAAAAAAAAAAAACCCCAAAAAAAAAGGGGTCAAGAGAGCGTTAAAAAAAACCCAAAACATATTAGTTACTCTTGGTGCTGACAAAGGCTTGAACACCGAAATGGTGCCAAACCCTAGCTATGCCGTAAGAGACTTTGGTTCTTGATTCCGATCTCATGACAAACTCCTCCTACTTCATTGATCTTCAGACAATCTCACTTCTCGGCACCGGAACCTAACAATTAACCAAAAACAAAAAACAACACATAAAAAATCTGCTAGAGACTAAATCACATAAAACAAAAACAGATTGAGAGAGACAAATAGAGAGAGAAGGATTTTGTTTTGAGAGACACGGATCATGAGTGACCTTCCTTTGTTCTCACACTTACCACATTTTTAGAGACATATCGATAGAGAGAGAAAATTTTTGAGACCACCGACGAGCTCTGCTACTAAAACAAATCTCACCTCCACTTCTGGTGACCTTCCTTTCCTTATACCATATACCAGAGCGCCGTTTCTCATATCGATGAGCCTCAAATCAGATCAGAGACATAGGGGAGCAGTCGCGAATCAACTTGGACTTCCGTCGGTCTTCTCTCAAGTACCACCACCACAAGCCGCAATGGGAGCATCGATTTTGTGCTCGGACGAGGGCAATTTAAGGAGTGTGAATAGCGGAGGTGAGATCTAAAGCACAGCTAGGAAACAGAGAATCAGACGGATGAGAGGAGTGTGAATGGCAGAGGTAGCAACACTTCCAAGCTGAGAACAGAGAATCAGACAGAGATAAACTTTGAATGGAGAAGAAGAAGAGTAAAGTGACTTGGAGAGAAAAAAAAGAACAGAGAAAAACAATTGAGTCAGAAAAAAATGATGCCTTTAGGCGTCCCAATTTTAAATTTGGGACGTCGAAAGATCACTTTCAGCTTCCTATTTTTAAAAGGGACGCCAAAAGTAGTGCAAAACGTACACTTTTGGCGTCCCAGTTTAAAACTAGGACCCCAAATGTAGCACTTTTATCATCCAAATTTTAAAAAGGATGCCAAAAGCGTACCTTTTGGCATCTTTTTTTTTTTTTTGGTCAAAGAGACACATAATATATCAAAATTGCTACATATAATTACAAAAATATTACAGTCTTTATTTTTTACTTACCTTTTTAAAAAGGGAAGATTTTTAGGGAAGTAAAATCTATTTTTTGTAGTAGTATAGGGTGAGGAGTTTGGTTGCACCAAAAATCTAGAGACGAAGAAGAGGAAGATAGAAGAAGATATTGATAAAAGTGAAGAAAATAAAGTGAGGGAAAACAAAAGGTTAACAATGATTGATACCATTTTGTGTTGCGGTGGTTATTTTGTTTCGTTGTTGTGTTTTCTTGTTATGTCAATCAGGAGGGTTTGGTTATATATTTATATTGTTTCACAAAACATTCATTGCTTTGGTTGGGAGTTTAGTTGAAATTAATTGAGGAGTGTGAAGTAGAATATGAGTTGGCTAATAAAATAAAGGGTTAAGGTGCAGATTTGCCAACGAACTATTACCCGAGGAGCGTCTGGCACAAAAAAACAATTGAGGGGACCAGATTGGCCAACGAACTATTAAAAAGTGAAAAAAAAAGTACCAAATAACTATTAAAAAAACAACTATCACAATTACGTTAAAATATGAGGCACTGGCATAGGACAGTGGTGGAGACGCCGGAGAAAAGAGTGGTTAAGCCTTCTTATTGGATAAGGCAAACACCAATAGAGATGGGACCCATGCGAGCAGGCGATGCGACAGCGGCGGTTGCTGCTTGTGGCATCGGAGGGATGCAACCAGGGTGCAAGGCGCGTGCCGGTCGAAAGCTGTGGACTGTTGGATGAGTTCAAGAGGGTGAGTGAAACACCCAACAACAATGAAAGCATTGGAGACGCTGACGTCGCCGACACTGTGACAGTCAATGGAAGACGAAGACACCAAGACAATGACGGGGTAAATGTTCGTTGGCGAATCTACACCAAATTGTGTTTTTTTTTTTTCACTTTTTAATAGTTCGTTGGCCAATTTGGTCTCCTCAATTGTTTTTTGTGCCAGACGCTTCTCGGGTAATAGTTCGTTGGCAAATCTGCACCTTAACCCTAAAATAAATAATTCAAACAATGACTACTGATAGATAGGTGAGTAAATGCATGTACAATACTGATTAAGGAAATAAAATAAGTACTCCCTCCTCTCTCTGATAAGGGTGTGGTCCTTGATAATATAACGAACAAAATATTTTTGTCTAAAATTTTTAATTAGTCTTTCTATTTCTACCCTAAATATATGTCACAATTATCTATCTGTGACAATTTTTCACTCATTATTTCTCTTACATTCGCGCATAATTGAAAAGAAAAATATGTATCTTACACATTTATTACGTTTAACTAATATTTTGAAATGTGTGATTTTAGTACTTGTTCCTTGTAAAAAGAACCCGAGGTAGTAGCTCGCAAAACATGATCAAATATTTCGGGATTTTAATTTTCCAATGTAAACTATATTGGCACTTCTGTCTATTATTTGATCAATCGCGCATACACACACATAGTCATTATAAAAAACAAATTAAGTTATCGAATGAAATAGCAATAAATAAAATAAGTAAACAAGAAAATCAAGTAAACGTGAGGGCTACGCCGTGAGGAATGGATAAGAATTTAGTCAAATTATAGAAACTGCAAGAAATACAACAATACGTGTGGCTTTCTTTAGCAGCAAAAGCGAATGTAAATATTTGTCCAAGTGTAAGCTTTAGAAACGGCGCTACACTATAAAACATTTTCTAAGCAATAACAGTTATATCCTTGGATAGCATACTTAGGACGGATCACAATCTTGAAGATAAAGCGACGCTTCTACCGCAAAACAAAGAAATAAATAAGTAGTAGTAGTAGTAATTAAAAAAAAAAAGATAAAGTGAGAGATTACAGCTAGGTGGAGAGGAATCCAATTTCAGCTGATACGTACATTGGACGTGTTTTCTTGAATTTCACTCACACTATATATAAAAATTAGGATTAATATTATTTGCCCCCATGTGCATGTAGTTTACTCATCAAGCAAATGAACGACTTTTGAGTTTTAAGCACTGGCTTGCTCATCGATACAATAATTTAAGACCAGGTACATGAGACATTCATCATTTGATGTTTTTGTGTGCAATACAGTTTAATGAAATATTTTATATGTTGTGCATGCCTTGGAGATAGTGATGTTGGTCTCGAACTTAGTATGTGAGATGAAGTTCAATACTTATTTTCTTACATGTTGGTCATTTCATGTGTTTGTAGTGAGAAATTAAGTTAAGGCATGCTTTTTCTTTTTCATCATTCTTTTCAGAAGAAGATTCATGGAATTGAAAAGCTGATCAGGATAAACTATTCTCTATATAAGCTTTTGAGTTTTGATTAAGAATGGTTCTCATGTACGACTTTCCTTTCCATGAGAAATTCTCACTGCATTGAAAACTGTGAGAAGCATCGTGTTTTATGGGCTTTGGGTTATTTAATTAATGATTCTCACGGCTTCCTCTTTAACTTTACGTGAGAATCCCTCAGGTATTAAAAAAAAAACAACAACAACAGTATGAGAAGTATTTTTTCATGAGATGTATTTTGAAGCAATATCTAACACTCCCCCATGTTTCAATGGTACACCAAACTTATATTTTTTGTGAGACTAGAAACTTAGTCTTCAAAATATGCCATGGCTTTTTAGAAGTAGCTGCTGGTGCGGTTCTAGAGAAAAAGTTGTTGTGCACGGCTTGTTGGATGAAACAAAGATTTTGCATCTCGCTTCCTATTTTTTACTCAAACATTGCTGGTCCGTATCTGGTTTGTGAAACCGACCTCAATCAACACGCTTTTTTCACCTCTTTGCTTTGTCTGGCGATACTTCCTTATGCCCAAACTTTTTGCACAATTGGCATTGAACAGAGCTTCTATTATTAAACTTCTAATTGTTGTCGTTCATTAAATTTATCGTAGTGTTTGCTATTTCCACGACCTCTTTTGGCATACTTCCCCTTCATTGTTTGCGATAACGGTGAACAGAGTGGAAAAACTACCATACTTTAAAACAAAATTCTACCCTGAAAGTGAGAGGGTAAAGAAAACAAGTGACGGTGTGTCATGTGTGGTCACTTATTTCAGAAAGAAGACATTGCAGTGATCTCTCTTGCTCGAACGATATCACGCATAGGGACACTGCAATGCTGTCACTCACTATTGCAAAAATTAATATCCCTCACTCCTCATCGTACAAAGGAACGCTTTGTTCAAATTGATATGGCTTATCACTCCACTCATTTTTGGGATGACTCTGATATGATATTTTGGGCTTGTACTTTGAGTCTTAGATGCCCTTTCATTTTATATTTTGGGCTTGTTCTTCTTTTGGAGTCTGTTTTTTGGTTGGGCTTGTACTCACTTTTTACTCTCATAGGCACCTTATTTTTTTTGAGCTTGTAATCCTTTTCGAGTCTAAAAGACTACTTTTGCATAGAAGAAGATACTCTAAAAGGATATTGCCCAATAGTGCACTAGCTCTCAAATCGAATAAGGTTGGGTGTCCAAGGACCGGACTAGACCGGGTTGGAGGTCAACCCGAGGTCCGGCCGTGCCCGTACCCGCTACTCGAGCTCGAACCGACCGGCCGAACCGTCTGGACGTCCAGTTTTTTTTTCCATTTTTTTTTTGCTTTCTTGGGATGCAATATTTTAGCTCTAGTTTCACCGACTTCCAAAGTAATAAAAAGTGATGTAATACCCGGATTTTAGTAAATCGGAAGTTTTGAGATAAAGGAAATTAACGAATATTTTGATAAAGCAAAATCATGAGCTTAAAAATGTTATAGAAAATTGTTATAATTATAGAGTAAATTGTCAAAAAAGTTACAGGAAAATCGATGAAACAGAATGACTAAAAATGATATAATGGTGATAAAAACAAATAAAAAATATTATGATAAATACGAAAGATCATGAAAAATTATGAGAAAAATATGGAAGTGTTATCCCTAATTATGAGAATTTAATAAATTATTTCAGAGGAAATAACATGAAGAAAAGTTTAAAAAGCATTTCGGAACCATAAAGTAAACTGATGGAGTAAACATTTTTAATATTTTACATAGGATATAAAATGACAAGTTAATCGATAAAAGTTTGTAAGATAACAATATACTGTAAAATTGGTAAAGATAAATATATGAAGAAACCTGATCCTAAAAAGATCACTAAACGAAGAAATTAGGCCCGATTAAAGCCTTAACGAAGGCAGGGGTAAAACGGGAATTTTTGGTAAAAAAATATTATATTTTTAAAAAATGGAAAAAATTATGAAAAAATAATTAAAACTGAATTTTAAAATGAGGGGGCCGAAATTATTGGTATTTTTAATTAAAAATAATTGTTTAAATAATTAAAATGGTAATTAGAATAAAATAATAATATAATGCGGTGAGTCGAACATATAGCCGGACCGGGGAAAAGTTAGAAATAAATTCTACAGGTAAACCAGAGGTAAAAAGTATTTTCAGACTGATCAAATTAAGTACAAGTGAAATTCTACACGAAGAAAGAATTTACCAGGCGTCGATTCCGCAACCGAAAACCCTAATTTCAAATAAGACGAAAAGTTGATCGGATAGAGTGGAGTCGGATAGGCAAAGTGAGAACCTATAGAAACAATTGTGTATTTTCAAACACAGGATTAAGTTAGACAACAACTGGACGTTTTACGATTCGAATTATTGTCCGAAGTTGGTTCTATCTAAGCGATTTCCGTAACCGGACGCGTTTGTCCGAATATCTTCCGACGCACCGGAGAATACCTGGATATGATCAAAAAGAGGATCAAAATAGATAATAAGAGAGAGGATGAAAAGATCTTCAAAGTTGCATGCCCGGATTTTTGAGTTTCGAAATCGCGCAAACGGACACCGATCGGGTAGCTTTATCGGATCGGAGGCCATACAGCAAGAGTCATCATTGGATGACAACTCATTCTTTGACTTTTTGGGCCCTAGATGTCGACCAAGACCATGGATGGCCAAGATTCCATCTTACAAAACCCTAGATCCAACGGCCGAATCATTTCCGAAGACTTTTTGGAAATTCCCACCTTGTCCCTATTTTTCTCTATAAATAGCAAGCTCTCTTGCTCTCATTCTTCACACCAAAATTCAGATCCTAGAGAGAGTTCTAGAGAGAGAAGCTCTGGAAAAATTGTGCCTTAGCTCCGAGTAAGTTCTTCCGTCCTTAGTTTTTAGTTTCCGTAGTTCTTTCGGTAGTTATAGTAGAACCGTTGTTTTGATCTAGGAAGTTTCGAATATATTCCTATGCTTGTTTTTATGCCTCATTGCATTGAAAGATGCCCGACGAGGTAAAAACATAGTGGGGATAATTTTGAAATGGAATACGGTCAAAGTAACGAAGTTACGCGAAATTCCGCCGATTAGGGGTTCGGGGGCAAAATGGTAATTTGTACCTAAAATGCCCGTTATGCTTTACTAAAAGTTGTTAAATATTATCCTTATAGGATATCTCGAGATAATCGTACATTGTCGAGCCGCTGTTGTGCCGCCGTCATACCGATGTTTTTCCCTTTGTCGAATTTCACGTTTTTCCGTAAAAGTTCCGTTGTACCGCCAAAAGGTACGTTCGCGTCTTTGTAACACTAACTCGATGGTTATTGTATGATTATATATGTTTGTTGTGTTCTGTTTGTTGTTGTAACATACGTGGTTATGTTATATACACGGTTATGTCACATACGTGGTTATGTCACATACGAGGTTATTATTGCTTTATCATACGTGGTTATGTTACATACGTGGTTATTATCTTACATACGTGGTTATGTATTTTTAATCATACATCTGTTATGGACTGTTGTATTGATTGGCCTTTCATCGTGTATATGTAGTCGTATTTAAGCATGAGGTTAATCATTACCCGAGATCCAAATTGTAATTGGATCTCGCTCTTATCATAGCGTCGGAGTTCGGGAGAACCGAGAACCGAGGAGAAAGGCGAGCAAAGGCCCGCACGCAGACCCTACAAGACTTTCTTCGGGTGTTATCCATTTTGAAAACTCTCGGTCAATGTACCATTTCGTAAATCACCCGACCTACGGCATTTATAAATATATGTATCGCTTACTCAATCGCTCCAATGCTCTACTCTGATGAAAAAAAAAATTATACTGCTTTTGAAAATGGGATGTTACAAGTGACATAGTGAAAAGTGATCCCTATAAATTAAAAAGCACATTAGGATGTTCAGACTCCAGTGAGCGGCTCAATGTAGTGGTGATTTACAGAAAAAAAGGACCTCGGGTCAGACCAGACTAGTCCTGGGGGTCTAAGCCCCTGGACCGAAGTCCAGTTCCACCCGAGCAGTTTGATCTTGTCCGGTCTGGTCAAATTGTCTTGGACCAATTTTTTTACCTATAGAGCGGGTCGAACCGGATAAACCAGACCTCGGGTTTTTTGGACAACCCTATAATAAGGCTATAATACCATGTGGAAATTTGAAGGATTATATCGATGCAGAGGGAATAAGAATCTCTAAACTATTATTATGAATCCTTGAATTAAAGAAGGTATATATTGGCCTTTATATAGGAAAATGTAAAGCTAACCCTGGAACCTAATTTAATCTAATCAAATAAAAAATAAATCTGTAACGCCCCTAATTCTAAGTCCATTATGATGTCCAATTATATTCCTAAATCTCTTATTAATCTAACCAACGTGTAATTATCAGAGTGAAGGCGTTAGCAGATCAGAGTGAGTCACAATAGAGAGCATGCATAACATTTGGATGAATGAGTGATTGATAACATATGCCCTGACATATGCTAGTTAATTTTAATTCCCAGAGGAATATTCACGTGATACAATTTAAAATCAAAAAATAGTTAGGGTTAATCCCGTTTGGAGGATTTTATTTATACAATTATCCCAAATTAATATCAGGCGAATAGTTAGCAAATATACAAATCCAAAATAATATATGATCCACTTAAATAAATCCCCTCATTCAGGGTCTTCTTCGTCTACTCCAACTGTATCACCTTACTCCCCGATCTAGAACATCTTCATGAATCTTTAGGCATAATTGAGATTCAATGATCGGTTGAATCTCAGGGTAATGGTTAATTTCATATTCAAAGTGCAAATCATACATGGCAAATATTTTATATATTGCGAAATAAAAGAAAGCATTCAACAAACATGCTTCTATCCGACTACATAGCACACAACACATGTATCATTAACGGCGAAAGCACTCACAAGTGCCACGTGTCCTAGACATGAATCTTCAATTTTAGGAAAATAAGCATGTAGCATTATCATTTAAAAACAATAACCCACAGTCAGCTGAATAAAATGCATAGACTTAAGCATACAAACCCGGCCAAGAATCCATAATACATGAACATACAAGGCATATATAAAAAACACAAGGAATTGGGGATTAAGTTACCAACCTCAACTTCGCGAATAATTAAAATCTTCGGTGTTAGGAACTTGAACTTCTTCAACGTCCTAAAGTAAGACCATTGTAACTATTAATTTCCTTTTCTATCTATTATTAATTAATAATTCTCTTTTCTATTTATTATTAATTAATAATTCCATTTCCTATTTATTATTAATTAATAACTCCCTTTATTAATTATTCCTCTTTTTAATAATAATAATATTATTTATTATTATTATTATTATTTCTATTATTTATTTTATTATTACTCTACAATTAGTTTAAACTCCTAGATGTTATTCCAATATTAAATACGTCATCATGCTTTATTGCGATACATATATATAGATAGCAATATTATAATCTACCATGTACCATCTGAAGGTTAAAATTGTTCTTGCTTGACATTCAAGCAATATGTTCACGAGGTTGAAAAACAAAATTTTTCTGTATTTGCGGAACCCACATTGACATTTACTATTCACGTAAATAGTAATTACTATTCATATGAATAGTACCAGTAAAAATATTTTTACCGTGCTGGTAAATAATTTTTACTGTACCAGTAAATAATATTTACTGTGAAGGTAAATATTTTTTACTGTGTGAATAGTAAATACCATTCATGTAAATAGTACCAGTAAAAATATTTTTACCGTACCAGTATATAATATTTACCGTAAAGGTAAATAATTTTTTATCGCGCCAAGAAATAATATTTATCGCCCAAGATTAATTCTTTTCTCGATGTGACAGATCGACTAAGTCGCAGCCTACGAGAATACTCGAAAATTTTGTCTCGCTTAAATAATATTTATTTATCACTACGTAAATACTATTCTCATGAACCATGAACCACGCACAGTAACTCTTTACAATACATATTAAGGATCTCGCTCGTTAAAACACATACAAAAGTTTCAGAATACCTGATCACTTGAAGACGCCAAAGAAAGATGATGTCCTCTAACGCTGATCCACACGATTATCTCCTGATCGCAAATGAGAACTCCTTCTCCTCAATTCCCGACATCTTGGATCTTTGCTAGCAGAAGAATAAGGTAGAGAGGCTTTCAAGAGTTTGATCTCTTACCTCAAGACTATAAAGACTACTGTAGCGCTTAGAAGAAACTTCCTTGCCAAGAAGAAGAGAGGAGAGAAGAGAGAAGAAGATGTGTGTTTTTGAATGAAGAAATAAATTCTATTTATAAAACAATGCAAGAACCGCCAGTACACGTTCTTCTTTCAACGCTAGTACATATTCATTTCTACTTCAAATCCAAAGTCTTTTTAAAAATCAATTATTCCAAAGAAGTGATTCTTGAATAATTAATTCTTTCAAGAAGTCTTTTATAATTAATTATAATAATTAATTATTCATGAATAGTAAATATATGAATAAGTACTTACTATTCATTTGACACTATTCACATGAATGAATAATTATTAATTAATTATTATCTTTATCCAATCCTGATTGGATACTAAATTTGATAATTCATAATTATCCTTAATCTCTTATCCTCTTTATAATTGGGCCAAGCTCTAACCCAATTACATCAATAATTTGATAAAATCCAATAACGATTATTGGTCCAAACTTGCTAAACTATGCAATCAAGAATAATCTTAGTGTGTGACCCATTACGCCTAATTAGTTACTGACATAGATAAAATTGAACCAATTAAACTCCTTTAATAGGTCAATTTATCTAATGACTACATAAGATACTAGCAATGCTTTGCATAGCCCGGAACTAATCAAGTTGATCAAGTGATCTATCTTTCTAATTTGATATCTTGTGCATGATCATCCCTTACAACGTTGTTCATATTTAGTCGAGAGCAAGAATAGAGTATCATCTCTCTTGATCGACTAAACGTAGCTATTACACGTAACTAGGAATATTCTTCTATTGATCTCTAAGACAGATCATGACTCTTCATGATCACTTACTACGATAGATTCCCGAGTCAACTAGAAGTCATCCAAGCCCTACCGGTCTTGTGAACAACTAATCCTCAGGATTGTAAGTCCTTTCGGCGTGATGTCCATCTATACTCATGTATTCAAGTTATACCCAAGAGTACACTCGTTCTCCCCATATTTCGTGATAGAGTTGTACAATCAAAGATAACCCTAGACATAGTGTTCGATGACATCCTCAAGTCTAAGATGATCAAGACTACCAAATGATGAGAGACATTACAAATCCAATGATACTCTCTACAATGAATCCTTGTGAGTCTCTCAATGGTCGGTTCAAAGCTATCTCGTTTCTAACAGATCCACCCACGACATCGCCTAAGGTATCACTATACCCGCATTCCATGAGGTCCCTACCTTGTATCACTATACAAGTAGATGATGTCAGATTAGTCTTATTGAGATCACCAATGCCCTTTCTTGGTGACTCAAGACTAGGAACAAGTTTTAGGCAATAGACATGTAGTGTCCTCGATTCCTCATGATCATGATCTCTATCATAGATCATCGAGTGAACACCTATTCTATTCCTTGGGCCTTTATCTTTAAACTCATATTAACCATAAAATATAGGCGAGACATAAATATGATAAAGATAAATTATGCTCAAATATATTAATCATGAAATATCAAACAAGATAAGGTGTTCAACAGATTGTCTCTAGGACACCTACATACTAACACCATCACTACTAAAAATTTCGGTTTTTGCTACGGAAAAAATCCGTAGCAAAAACCCATTTTTCCGTAGCAAAACATGTTTGCTACGGATTTTGTCCGTAGCAAAATATCGCATGGCAATTGCTACGGATTTCGGAAATCCGTAGCAATTGCGACGGATCTGAAAATCCGTAGCAAATTTGCTACGGATTTTAATATCCGTAGCAAATTTGCCAAGGATTTTAATATCCGTAGCAATTGCCAAGGATTTTAATATCCGTAGCAATTGCCACGGATTTTATCCGTAGCAATTGCCATTTTATATCCGTAGCAAATTTGCTACGGATTTTAATATCCGTAGCAATTGCCACGGATTGCTACGGAAAAAAATCCGTAGCAAATTTGAAAATTTGCTACGGATATTTTCTCCGTAGCAAATTTCACAAATTTTGAAATTTGCTACGGATTTTTTCCGTAGCAGATTTGTTTTTCCGTAGCAAATTTAAGAAGTTGCAGAGATTTTCTTTTCGGTAGCAAATTTTAATTTTTTTAAATTTTTTAATAGAAAATTGAATACAAATAGTAAAGTAATGTACCATGAATATATTAACGATAAAAAAGAGTTTACATAGTGAAAACACAATATATATATAATCCGTAGCAACAAACAAATACAAAAAAGTAGTAGCAACAAGCAAATACAAAAAAGTAGGCTAAACAAAAAAGATTGTGATCATCGTCATCACCAAAGATGGTCATCATCACCAGGAGTCGACCCGGAACCTCTCGTCTTTCATAAGGGACATGATTTGAAGCCGCATCACCCTCATCAACTCATTCTCGCCGAGTCATCTCCCGTCGCATCATCGCCCGTTCTCGCGCGCAACGCCCGCTTGATCTCGATCTTGTTCCTCGAATCATCTCGCGCCTCATCATCTCTCGTTTCCCGAGTCGCCGCCGGCTCATCATCTCCCATTCCCGGGTCATCTCGTGTTGCTTGCTCCTCCACCAACGCCTTCATCTTCTTCACTCATCTACAAAATTGATTAGTACATTTATTATTTGTACTTCATTTGAATGGACAAGAGAATGAAATTTATCAAAAACAAATGTATTATGTTTACCCGAACAAACCCCTACAAGGCCGGATGAGAGGCGCTTTGTCCGCTTCAATCGGGGCGGGCAGACTCATCGTATCCAAAGACCCTCCCCTTCTTGTCAAATCCGCCGCAGCCTCAAAGAACAGACTCTCGTTGTCGGATATAGAGGATGAGGGGTCAGTCTCACGCTGCGTGGCTCTCTCTTGTGACAGCTTCTCAAAGTTTTCCTACAAGCAAACAAATACATAACAAATAAGACATGTAAAATGAAATAAATATGGTGGTGCATAAAACAAGTAATAAAGGCAATAAATGTCTAACCGCTATTTGTTGCGCCCTTGGATTAATCCATTGCCTCTCACTCCCTTCAGCCGTCGAATGGGTCCGCCGAAAGGTAACCCACTCAACCGATCCACTGAGCTTCCCCGCACTCTACCCGCAAACGCAAATGATGACCTTAATTAATTACTTCAAAGTACAAAATATTGAATACGTAAATAGAAAATAACGTGTACTTACAACTTTGTGTCGATGCTCACTAATTGATATGGAGCCGCAAAGATATGACGGTCCTTCCATTTTGGCCCTATTTTGCTTATTTTTCGCACTTATGGTCTTAAACTTGTCATTGTTTTCCCAATTGCCAAATAATTCATCTCTAGTGTCCCGTGGAAGCCAACTGTCTTGCCTCTCGACCTTTCAATGCATAGAGCTTTCGACGCACCATCACGCCGGCCCCGTGGTTATAAGCTTTTTTCGATTTTCAAGATGCTCGTGCAACGTCATATGCTTATCCCGAAAATCAATAACGAACAATTAGTGCTCAAAATTTTAAAAGTACTAAATTAACACGCATAAAAAAATAACTTACCAAGAACTCCTTGAACCACGTGTCTCGTTGCTTCTTAGGAATCTCTCGTCCACGCGGTCCAAGCTTGAGTGTAATTACGAGAATATTTGGTCCGACATGAAAGTCGCCACCGGAGTATCGTGCAAAAATCTGAAAATAGAGATTATCATGCAAATATTAGCATACAAACCAATTAGAAAAGAAAATTGTAACATTACGGGTAACTTGGCATGACTTACTCGTTGCCGTCAAGACGGATCCAAAGAAACCCCGTCTCGGATCTCTTGAGCCCCGCATTGGTACCTCTCGAAGAACTACCTTCTTCCCCGACGTGGCTCGAGGCGACACAAAGGTGCTAAGGAAGAAATGTGAAATATTGAAGATGTTTGTACATAGATGGTTTCAAGAAACTAAACAAATGTAAATCAATCGAAATGGTAAAGTAAACTCCGTGGTCCTCCTTGCCGTGCATCAAGGGGGTAGCCGCCGGTGACGACGATGTTTAAAGTGACGGTGAAGATGACAAATATCCCGAGGTGACGACGAAAAATCAAATAGTGGCACCTCGGAGAAGAGCCGAGCCCTCTCGCCTCCATATGGAGCAGTTGGCGTCGCCCTACCCCCTCTTATAATACGGGCCGGGCTCGACCACCGCCACGTCCACTACTTGAACGTCCTCCCGGATGCTCCATCTCCGAACACTTATAGACATCATGGCAAAATATATATATATATATATATATATATATAAATTAGTTAATATGATAGTAGCAAAGAAACAAAGTATGTAGTATAACATATCGTCATAAACAAAGAACTAACACAAATCAACCGGACGATTCCCGTTCATCGACATCTACTTGCATGTCTTCATCTCGAACTCTCATAGTCGTCGAACTCGCATTCACTATCGAGAAGTTCATTTCGCCTCATCCTCATCGTCTCGATTTCTCATCGTCAATTTGTATAGGAATCAACTCTAACTCCGCATGAGAATCAAAGAGATTGCTTGGTACTTCGTCATCGAAGATGTTTATGGGCGCACATGTTCCACATCGCTTGGAAAGGTTCAGCCATACCGTCATTTGATTCCCGCTCTTTCGACTTTGGTATAATATTTCGTGCTTTGGTTTTAATAACTCCCGTCCACCCTTGGCGAGATGTAGGGTATGGTGTATAGTAAACTTGTTCCGCCCGTTGACCAAGGATGAATGGGTCATAACCAACCGAATATCTCCTTGTCCAAATGGATCTCAATATTTCCATGTTTGTCCACTTTTGTCCCACGCGACCGTTATCAAACCACTCACACTTAAAAAGGGTCACCACCTTGTCCCACCGGTAACTCAGCTGAATTATCTCAACTAACTTCTCGTAGTAGTCGGTCCTCCACCCCGTCAATTTGGTCACCTCGACAACATACACCGTAATTGCAACATAGTGTACTGCGTTCGCGTCAACAACAGCTTGCAAATCGATACCCATTGATTATATATTTGTTGCATCGGGTAACTGTCATTACAGCTCCATAAGATAAACTCCATGCAAATTCATTGGGATCTGATGGATTTTCCAAGAAATATGATCGAAACCATTTTGGAAACTCAAAATTAGTGAATTGATCAACTTGGGACACCGACATTGAAGGATTTCCCGATCTGACCCAATTAGAGAAGTAACTGTAACAAAAAAAACTTAAGTTAATACTTTAATACTTACCGTAATAGTAAACAAAAAAAAAAGTTACTCTAGGTACTTTACAGCCTCTTCACAGTTGTTTAGAATGTACCACTCGCAACTCGCTTATCTCTTCCGTCAAGAGTTGACTTCCAATGTTTTCCCACGACTCGCCCCGGAAAATTAAATATTGATTTTTGATCCCTCGTATCACCGGCATCATCGTTACGAGGTACCCTCTCCATCTTGACATCATTTCGGGGGATAATAGTATGACGCAAATTTTGCGGCCTCTTCGACTAGATAAGCTTCAGCGATAGATCCTTCAACGTACCTTGTATTTTTGATCTTGTGCTTAAGTGTGCGTAAAAACCTACAATGGAATATCTGAGATAAAGTATCATGTCGGTCAATTAATAACATCGCAAATCAATATATATATTACCTCTCAAACGGATACATCCATCTATACTTTTATTCTATGGGGCCTCCTACCTTTGCTTCGTATGCCAAGTGAACGGGCAAATGTTCCATTGAGTCAAACAAGCTAGGAGGAAACACCATTTCTAACTTGCATAGCGTTATGGGCATGCTCGCCTCCAGTGTGTCGTAACTTTTCAACATTAAGCTCAAAGCACAAATTTCTCTAAAGAACATGGACAACTCCGTTAGAATAGACCATACATGCTTCGGTAGTGCTTTGAAGGCCCACGGCAACAATCTCTCGAAAAACACATGACAATCATGACTCTTCATCTTGCTCAACTTCACCTCGTGCATGTCGACACATCTTTTCCAGTTTGACGCATAACCGTCGGAGTTTCGATCTTTAACCCATTGCAACAATTCTAAATTCTGCTCTTTATTGAATGTGTACGGCGCTCTCGGGTTTGGAAATTGGCCCAGGTGCCACCGTCCACCAAATGCAAAGCAGACCTTCTACAAATCGCTTCAACGTCCAATCTTGCGTTGACCGTGTCTTTCGTCTTGCCCTTGGTGTCCATCACGGTGTACGAGAATATTGCAAAACACATTCCTCTCAATATGCATGACATCGAGGTTGTGTCTTAACAATTGATCTTTCCAATATGGTAGTTCCCGTAAGATACCGTGTTTGTTCCAATGATGATCAATGCCGTACCCCTCGGGTTCGCTTGAAGCAGCCCCCTCTTGACACTCGGAATGTGCCGACCCCGTCCCATATTTCTTGTCCACTTAAACGACGAGGTGGATCTCGCTCGTTCGACAACCTTCTCGCGTGAAGTCTTTTCTATTTCTCCTAAACGGATGATCGGGGGTAGGAATCGTCGGTGCATGTCAAACCAACTGACCTTGCGACTGTGTTCCAAGCTAAAACCCATGTTCTGTTCAAGACATACCGGGCATGCGAGCTTTCCCGACGTTTGCCAGCCACTCAACATCCCATATGCAAGGAAATCATTTATCGTCCACATTAAGGCAGCCCGCATGGTGAAATTCTGACTTAATGATATATCATACGTAAGAACACCTTCACTCCACAACATTTTCAACTCGTCTATCAAAGGCCTGAGGTACACATCTATCTTCTTTTTTGGGTTCGACGACCCAGGGATTAACGCGTTAAGGAAGAAAAAATCTCTTCTCATGCACATAGAAGGTGGGAGGTTGTACGGAGTCACAATGACTGGCCAACAGGAATAATTTCTGCCCGTATTGTTGAAATGAGCGAACCCATCCGAACATAGACCAAGACGAACATTACGGGGATCCATAGCAAAGAAAGGATTCGCCTCGTCAAATTTACGCCAAGCTTCGGCATCGATGGATGCGTCACAAAGTTCTCATCCCTACGATGCTCCGTGCCATCTCATGTGAGCACTGTTTGTTCGGATGCATACAATCTCGTAAGTCCGGGCACCGGAGGAAAGTACCACATCTTGCTTAATGCATGACGGGTCTTTTTCCTTCCTTTCCCCACAACTTTATATCCGTCATGTCCACAGATTTTTGCAATTTGTCACCAAGATCATCCTTGTAATACAACATACATCCTCCGGGGGCAAAGAATGAATTTTTTCACATCCAAGCCCAAGCTCTTTCACCTTTTTTTTTGCTTGGTAAAAGTCCTTCGGCAAATTATTGTCTTTGGGAACAACCTTACTCATGATCTCGCATCATTTCGTTGTAATTCCTCTCACTCATATGGTGATCGGTCTTCAAGCTTAGTGTTGCTAGGGTAGCCGATAGCAATGAATATTCACTATTTTCAAAGTGGTCGCAACCTTCCCATAACGGACGTTGTGCTTCTTGAAGCATTTTATAGAACCTAGCGGCTTCCGGATGAGGATCCTCACCCATGTTTGATGGTTGAGGATGGGTACCGTCTCCTCTCCCATGTATGACGGTTCAAAGATGAGTAACATGATCAAAATATTGGCCGATCGACGGTCCCGCGGCATCCATAACCAACTGCTCATATTGATTAAGGTTTTCTCGATGACTACCGTCCCCATAATAACCACTCGGTGTGTCTGGCGGACTTCGCCATGACATTCCCAACATTCATAATCTTTTATGAATCCCTTTTGACACAAATGAATCCCGACCGTGTCCGCATCTCGTAAATCTTAAACACTTACATTTGGCACACCTGACACCCGATCTCCTTCTTGAATTATTTGAATTCGCCAAAGCAAATTGGACTAACTCTTCCAAACCCGCGAAGAATGTCAGTTGTTACTTGTCTTCTATCGCTTAGACGATTGTACATCCAACTTCTATCACGGTTGCCTTCCATACTTCCTAGCTAGTTCAGCTTACTAACCTAATTAACATCTCAACATACCACAAATATATATAAGTCGCCTCTTATGCCTACCAATTGCCACTTAATCAAGAAAGTGAAAAACAAACCCATGCATTGAACAAAGAACATATTCCAGCAAACAACCGGAGAATGAGGATAGCACACCAAAACATGGGGACATGCATGTGGAGGGGCAAACAAAGAATAGAATACTAAGTATTTTGGAGTTTGTAACCTATATGGGCTAGATCAAAGAGATTACTTAACATTTAATCAAATTTATTGTATAACTTGTTAAACATAGATTCAAATGAAATATTTTTTAAACAAATTACTAACTGTCATTTTTATAATAGCCTAAATCAAATAATAAATTCTACTAAATTTTATAGTACATACAAATGTGATTATTCTTCAATGTCACATCTTCCTCCTCCCACTTGACATTAATTAATTAATTGTCTTATCCCTAAATTTCATTTCTAAACACTTCACTTTTCTAGTTTCAACATAATCCTATTTAAAGATTTATGTATCAATACCAACTAATACAAAATCTTAATTTTATCACACCAAAATCAGAATTGGAATTTCTAAATTCCTAAAAAGTGCTAGATAAAAATACTTCATTATTCATTATTTTCATTATTCCAAATAAGCAAACATAATACAAAATCTTAAAGTGCTAGAATTGGAATTTCTAAATACTTCATCAATACCAACATTATAATTATATAATTATTATATTTAATATTGAATTCTATTTTATTTTTTTATTACTAATTATACTAATTTTATTATAATAATAATATATAATAATAATAAATGATAAAAAAAATTGAATATTTTAAAGCTCTACTTCATTTAATTTGTTATTGTTCTATTAAGATTTTTACCTGTTATTTTTCTATTTTTATATTGTTATAAAGAGATTTTTGAATCACTAGAATTCATATCATATATACTTATACAAAGTAGATTTTTATATAGAAATCTATATAGAATTCTACTAAGTATATCTAAATGAGTATGAGTATATATAATAAATTATTCAATTTTTAATATAAATTCAATATTAATTAGAATTCTAATTTTAAATAAAAAAAATAGTAATATTGAATATTCATTTTAGAATGAATTTTAGAATAGTATAATTCTATTATAATTATATAATTATTATATTTAAATACAAAATCTTAATTTTATCTTAATTTCACAATTTATCTTATGTAAAAAAAAAACGATTTAAACTCATGTAATCGATAATCTTCTACCAACATACATATTTTCATAATAAAAAGTGCTAGAATTGGAATTTCTAAATACTTCATCAATAACAACTAATACAAAATCTTAATTTTATCTTAATTTCGCAATTTATCTTATGTAAAAAAACAATTTAAACTCATGTAATCGATAATCCCATACCAACATACATATTTTCATTATTCCAAATAAGCAAACATAACATAAATATCAAATTGTAATAAAAAGAAAATATACTTCAAGCTAACCTGCAAAATCAGAAAATCAGAAGTGGATTTGTTTGTAACCTGCAAAAAAATGAAAGGTAAAAAAAAAACTGCAAAAAGGGGGAAAAAAAGGCAGCTTACATACCTTGCAAAAATGGGGGATCGATCGGGAGAAGCCGACATAGGAAGGGGCGACGGAGATGGGGGAGGAGGGGAAGGGGGTCGGGATGAGGGAGGAGGCCGGAGGGGGGGGAGGGGGTCGGGTGAGGGGGGAGGAGGGGGGGTCGTGGGTGAGGGGGGAGGAGGGGGTCGGGATGAGGGAGGGAGGCCGGAGGTGGGGAGGGGGAGGAGGAGGGGGGTCGGGTGAGGGGGGGGGAGGGGGGGTCGTGGGTGAGGGGGAGGAGGGGGGCCTCGGGATGAGGGGAGGGGCGGCGGAGGTGGGGAAGGGGGGCCGGAGGAGGGAAGGGGGGGCGGGGAAAATTGGGAATACGGGGAAATGTTGCGCTTTTTAGCCGCAACATTTTGCGACGGATCGAAGGATCATAGATCCGTCGCAAAAAGCGTATAAATGGCGGCCTTTTTGGCGCCATTTTGCGACGGGATGGCCGATCCGTCGCAAAAAGATATTAATGGCGGCCTTTTTGTCCGCCACTTTGCGACGGATAGCCGATCCGTCGCAAAATCGTGCGACGGACGCCATCCGTCGCAAAAAAGCGTAAAAATGGCGGCCTTTTTGGCCGCATTTTGCGACGGATCTCCGATCCGTCGCAAAAACGTATAATGGCGGCCTTTTGGCCGCCACTTTTCGACGGATGGCCGATCCGTCGCACAATTTTGCGACGGATCAGGTATCCGTCGCACAATTTTGCGACGGATCAGAGATCCGTCGCAAAAAGCTTATAATGGCGGCCTTTTGGCCGCCATTTACTACGACGGATTTACTTTTCCGTCGCAATATCCGTAGCTATTGCGACGGAAATTTTATTCCGTCACTGTTTTTTTTTGCTACGGATTTAGAAATCCGTAGCAAAATCCGACACCATTGCTACGGAAAATTTTCCGTAGCAAATTCCGTAGCTATTTCCTATTTTTCTAGTAGTGCATCTCCACTAGTATAGATTCCGGGAGTGGCTCCCATCCTCTTCTCTTCCCATCCTCTTCTCAATCTCAGCTGTTGGATTGAAATCTAAACGGTTCAGATTTAATCTTTTATAAAAATATTATTTTTATATTAACAAAATATTAAATTATTAAAAAAAATATAAAAATAATACTTTTATATAATATTAGATCTGAACGGTTAAGATTTCAATCCAACGGCTGAGATGAGGAAGATGATGAGAAGTGGATAGGAAGGGAAGAGGACCGTAGCCAACCCCATAGATTCCGTATGAATAATATATATTTGGAATGGCTTGAAGTGGCACATTATGACCGGACTGAAAAATCAGTGAGACCAGAAAAATAAGAAAGGTCATTAGGAATGGCCTCCACCATATGTAATGTAATAAGTTAATGAAGAACTAATATATAGTACCATATTTTAGTGTTTACTCCTGCTCATCCATGTTGAAGCTACATGTAAAACTCAACAAACAGACCAGGAATCTTGATTTCAGTCTTTTATATATTCTTGTCTCATATCAACACGTAAATAATTGGTTTCTGATTTCCATGAACTTTAACCATTTATATTTTCAAAAGAACAAGAAATCCTCAAGCAAAATATACATGACAGTAAAATAGCTTCCTGATATATATAGAATAGCAAGTTCTCAAGTATCATATTATCTTCCAAATGCAATGACACACACACACATATACATAACAAGTTTTTAAGCTTTAATCCTATGCTTTTGTTATATGTGTGTGTGTATATATATATATTAGCAAGATAGCAATTCATGTTCAGTGAACTCTTCCTATTATCAGCAACGTGTGTGTGTGTATGTATGTATGTATGTATGTATGTATGTATGTATTGCAGCCAAGTTTCTTATTAATCTTCCACATGCAGCAATATATATGGATAAGCAAACAGAATATATATAACAACAAGTTTATATATAACACCACTTTTCTATTCAATTCCAAGTTTCGGCGACATGAATATATATAGCTTGTACACACACACACACACACTTTGATAGCAAGTTTTATATAAGACCACTCTTCTATTCATTTCCAAGTTTTGGCGACATGCATATATATAGCTTTTATGTATATACTTTGACAACAAGTGTTGTGTAAGACCACAGTTCTATTCATTTCCAAGTTTCGGTGACATGCATATATATAGCTTTTATATATATACTTTGACAGCAAGTTTTCCTATCAATTACCAAGTGCAGTGTTATATATGTATTTTCATGACAACAAGTTTTTCCTTCTCTCTTTTTATATGTGTGCAATGTTTATATATGTATTTTCATGACAACAAGGTTTCCCACAGCTTAATACTCAAAACTTGCGTTGATAATTCTTGGAAACCATAAGGAAGAGAAGCTTGATGACTTACCTTCGGTTGGCTTCTATCTTGCACGTTTGAAATCTATGCTTCTTACCGACACTCTCACCTCTGTTTTTCTGAATCTAAAACAGAGCAATCAAAAAGGGCTGAATTCACTCACTCTCTCCTTCCTCGACTCTCTCTTTCACTCTCAACTCAGCTTTGTTTCTGTTAAGGCCAATGGGGATGAAGGGGAGTCAAGGAGCTGGGATTATATAATAATCTAAGGGTTTGGTTCGAGAAAGATGACAGACCAAGGGGAAGAAGAATGATCCAAGAGATATTCATTGTGGGGCTCGAGAGGTATGGGAGAAACTGCTATCGAGATCCCGTGGAAGTCTCTACTTGTGATCTTTCTCTTCTTAACGTCATTTGCTTTGCAATGATCTCACTTTACTGACTCTGTTTTTTGCGTTTCTACGTGTTCTGGCTGAATGAAATATAATGGGCTTGGTTTTGTTGTTGGGTTG
The DNA here is from genome assembly GCA_019022615.1 of Acacia melanoxylon. Classification (NCBI taxonomy): domain Eukaryota; kingdom Viridiplantae; phylum Streptophyta; class Magnoliopsida; order Fabales; family Fabaceae; genus Acacia; species Acacia melanoxylon. The sequence goes on along the minus strand of JAFJYJ010000020.1, from coordinate 6,587,482 downwards.
AGGAAGAATGAATAATAAGGCATTGAGAATATGAATACCAATTGCAAGACGTATGGGCTTGTTTTGCTGTTGAATGGATCTGCATACATAGGAGTATTTGGACTAAAGACACAATGGACATTGAGGGAGTTAATATGCTGTGTGAAATTAGGGAGTGTTGTGTTGTGGGGCCCATTCCAAAATTATCTCTTGTAATTATTTGCTTGATTTTATTTCCTTTTTTAAAAAAAAAATATATATTACAAGGCAACTAAATTTCTAATTTTTCAAATAATTAATTTTAATTATTTGACCAAATTTCACAAACTTAATTCCCTCATATTATTTTTAATTCTAAATCCTAAAATTTGGGATGTTACAAAATCAAAATGACTAAGATATAATATCCTAATATATAATATCCATATCTAATCCTAAGATATAATAAATATTAAATAATAAAACCAAATCTTATAATAAGATAATAATTAATCTAAATAATCCAAACTCCCCCTTGTTTCATAGGGCAACAAACTTGTCTTTTTTCTGAGACTTGAAACTTAATCTTCAAAATTTGTCATGCCTCTTTAGAAGTCGTTGCAGGTGCGATTCTAGAGAAAATGTTGTACAACTTGGTGGAGGAAAAATAAAGCTTTTGCATCTCGCTCCTATTTTTCCCTTAAGCGTTGATGGCCCGTATCTGGTATGCGAAACCATCCTCAATTAGCACGTTTTTTTTCATCTCTTTGCTTTGTCCAACAATCTCCTTCCTTGTGCCTAAACCTTTTGCACCAATGCATTGAATAGAGCTTCTATATGAAGCTCCTAATTGCTGTTATTCATTAAATTGACCACCGCCTCTACTATTACCACGGCTTCTTTTTGTAGACTCCCCATCATCATTTGCGGTAATGGAGAATAGAGTTGCACAAGTGGAAAAACTCCCAGACTTTAAAACAAAAATCTACTTAGAAAGTGAGAGAGGAAAGAAAAGAAGTGACGCTACGGTGGTTACTTATTTGAGAAAGAAGACACTGTGATCTCTCTTGCTCGAATGGATATCACGCATAGGGATGCTGTAATGTTGTCACTCACTATCGCACAAATTAATATCCCTCACTCCTCATCGCACATAGGGACACTGTATTCAAATTGATATCACTTGCTCCAATATCGCTCATCACTCCTCTCACTTTTGGGATGAATCTGATCTGATATTATGGGCTTGTTCGTCTTTTTTTAGTATCAGAGGCCCTTTTATTTTTTGCTTGGTGTAACACCCTATTTTTGTAAACATTTTTTCGCTGTATTTGATCAGAGTTGAGCGTCGGAAATTTTTTTCAAAATAAAGAGTGACTGAATGACAATGACTGTAGTATGTCTGGTTGTTCAGTACATTCATCCAAGTGTTTAATATCTATGAAGTACATAACAAAAGTAATAGCGTCTCGGTTGGATTTTTAAGCCGGCTCCTTACCCTTGTCCTAGGTTCTGATTTCTCTGGAACCTAAAGCTAAGGGAAAAGCTGAGATCCAATGCCCATTGGATCTCAGGTAACGGTTAACCTCATGCTTATGTAACAGTATATGTATGACAGATATCCTTTTTCAGTATAAAACACAATTTCAAAACAGTAACAACATGTAAGGCAATAACACAACACAGCCCCCGCAGATGTCTCATTATCCCAGTCTGCACATTTCACCAGTGCCACGATGTACAGTCGTGTCCTCAGCGCTAGGAAAACTCTAACGGTATTATCATAGGCCATAACCCGTATACTCATGATTGTATCAAAAACAGTTAAGACAGAGTCTCAGTATATGAACACAACTATCATATATAGGCATACAACAAGCATAAAAGTTAAGGTTACAATACGCGTCCGTATCTAGGTCGATATTAACGGTACGCTTTGACGGAAGGCGATCACAGATATCCTATAAGAGTAATATCGTCTCTATTAATTCAAAAATATTATTTCAAGAGATATTTTGGCTATATATGACCATTTTACCCCTGGATTAATTGTTTTCAACTTAATCCCATTTTAATTGCTTAAAAACGCTATTATTCAATAAATGGGCTGATTTTTCACCTAACTTTGAAAAATCATAATTAATTACATAGAACTCAAAACGAGGATCCATAAAATTGATCGGAAACCTTAAGATGTCTAATTTTATGAAAAAATATTGGTTTTTGCCCAGATTTTATAAAAAATTCCCAGTTTTCGTTTTTTCATCCTTTGTTCAGAATTTTCCAGAATTTCGTAGCCTATTTTGTAGAATTTTTATCTCCTAGCACAAAACTCAAAATGACATGCTATAGGTATATTGGGAAAGCTCTATATGTCTAATTTGAACATGAATTGTCTCAGAATTTTGGCATAGCATCTTCAATATAAGATACCAGCGTTTTTGAAATAGCTTTCAGAAATCGCTAATCGACAAATTTTCGTCAGAGCTTCACTACTTTGATCATAATCTTCCAAAAATTTTGCTATAACTTCTTCTTCATCATTTTTTCGAAATAAATCCAATTTAAATAACAAAAACATGAAAATAAAACTATAATTGGAAGATTATGAATCAAAACAACATTTAAGCTATAAATCACAAAGCTAGAGCTCAAGAACTTACCTAGAACTTTGCTCCTTCTTTCCCAAAGCTTCTCACTCTCACTTTCTCTCTATGTTTCTGCTACTATAAGCTTGTTATTGCTTTTGAATTGATGAGAAATTATGAAGACATTACCTCCCTATTTATAGCAAATTATGGGTTAACTAGTTAGCAACTTTTATTCACTTTTAACCTTTGGATTTTAACTTAACTAGGAAGTTTTAATCTCATCCCTTTAACTCATAGAAACCGCCACCTCCTCTCCTCTTGCTTTAGTTAATTTGCTTTAATTTTTAGTTACCCCAAATGCTTATTTAGTTAGGTGCAAGTTGGTGTTTTTATTCAAGATCCATTTCCACTTTTCTAATCACAATTTTATGACTTGATTTAAGGTCTTTTTTAAACTTTTAAATCACTTAAGTATGAATCTTAAAATTTTATGAAAATCACTTTGGAGACAACCAAGTTCAAGCTTAAATTGTGCTTGTTCATAATATCTACTTATATTTGTTCTATGATCAATGGTTTTCGAGATATGGTTTATTTTGTATAGGTTCTCATTTATTTGTGTCTTGAATTCATCCTAATGGTTTTTATCTTACCATTTATTAATTAACCATTAATTACATAAGCTTACATCACTTTTAACCACAAAGTCTTCTTTGATTAAGACACTTTTTATGTAACATCTAGATATTTACTCTTGCTTCATCCTTTCCTCTCCAATTACACGACCCCTCCCCTTATTTACCATGCATTTGAATTCCATTTCATCTCCATTTACCTTTATGTCTTAATCTTTCATGCCTTGAAAGTCTTGGTTTATTAATTACTTGATTGTGATGTTTGTTTGGCTAATTACATTTAACAAATTCTTACTCTTCCTCCCTTATGCTTGAACCGAATTCACCTTCCACAATTCACTCTTGGATTTGTGTTTTACTTGTCTCATAAAAGCCATGGTGAAATCTTCCTATTGGTTGATTTTAATCTCACAATGATTAGACTTTATGAAATTTAATTCTAAAACCTTTAGATTAGCTTTATTAAATTTAATCCAAGCCTTTGATTTTGGGTTGGAAATTTCTAGGCACTATTAGTGATATTTGCTAATGATTTAGGATTAAGGATTAATACAATTTCTTAACCCTTTTTAATTAACCATTTTCGCTACTTAAATAAATTAAAGGGAAATTAATTAATCTTTGGTTAATATTGCTAACATAGTGTTTTAGGGGTTATTAGGCTTGATTACAAAAATTTGATAGGTTTCTAAATTAATCTTGATGATATGCTAATCTTAGCCTTTAAATATCCTTTGGATACTAATTAAATTGATTTATTCTTAATTAACTAATTATTTATTAATTTGAAAATCACTAAAATATCTTAATTATTGCAAATTTAATTGCCCCATAATTGTTGCTAATTTCCTCTAATTGATTTTGTCATCCTTTGATGATTTTAATTGCTAAAATAATATAATTAAGATTATACTTAATTATAATAATCTTAGGATATTTTATGATCCCTAATAAGACTTAGAAAGTTAAATCTTCAACTAACTTAATTCTAAGAAGATATTACTTAGAAATAAAATAAATAAAATAAGAAAAATTGAGACCACATATTCATCTCTTTTAAATAGGTATTCTCTATTAAAATACAATATTTAAAAGAAATATTTATCCGGGTATTACATGGGTTTATACTCTTTTTTGAATCTTAGATGTCCTTATTTATTTTTATCGGGTCTTATACTCCTTTTTTGATCTCAGAGACCCCTTTTTTGGCTAGTTTTTTGCCTAGGCTTACAGTTTTTGAGTCTTATAGGCTCTTTTTAAGTCTCAGAGGTCCTTGCTTTGCAGAAGACGCCCTAAAAAAGAATCTTGTCCTCATATATATAATCCTAGTAAAATCATTTTGACCCCTTTTTACTTTGTATTAAACTATCTCCGATGTAGCTAAAATCCAGGTTGGGGACTCCTCCCTAGTTTAAGATCGTCACGCGTAAACTAACCAATTCCCAACTATAAGAGTTTGCCTAGGATGTGCTAGCCATGGTAGAGAATGAATCAATGGCTTCTAGATGAGTATCGGCAGAAGAACGAGTATGAGATGCAACGACATCGTTTGGAGAAGTCGGTTGGGGAGCAAGTCAGAGAGTCGTCCCTTGTAGCAGGGTAGGATGCAACGACAGTCTCGGAAAGAGTATTGATAAAAGTTTGAGAGAGAAATTCATGAAAAAGCCTTTACAGACGCTTGCATTTGTCCACTAGATCAGGATTGGATGTATTGTTGTTCTTTGGAGGAGTACTAGTAGACGAGCGAGTTTAAGAGGGAATGGAATGGCATGCAACAATGAGGTCATTCTCAGGAGGAGTATCAGTAGAGGAACGAGTCAGAGAGTCGTCTACGACAATGTTGGCCTCTAGAGGAGTATCAGTAAAGGTCGACTTTATTTGAGAAAGAAGTTCATAAAAAGGCCTTTCCAGACCCTTGCATTTGTCCACTAGACAAGAATGAGGTGTACTGTTGTTCTCTGGAGTAGTACTAGTAGACGAGTGAGTCTAAGAGGAGCAGAATGGGATGCAACGACACCGTCGTTCTCAGGAGGAGTATCAGTAGAGGAAAGAGTCAAAGAATCATTCACAACATTGGCGGCCTACGGAGGAGTATAAGCAGAGGCTTATATCTAAGAGAGAAGTTTTATGAGCAAGAATAGTTGTATGCTTATTTAGCATACCTACGACTGTTATCACAATCTTGAAGATAAAGCAACGTCTCTGCCACAAAATAAATAAATAAATAAGTAAAAATAATAATAATAAAACATGATAAAGTGACAAATTATAGCTAGGGTGAAGAGAAATCCAATTTTAGCTGGTACTACACGTTTTCTTGAATTGCGCGCGCGCGCACACAATAATATATATATATATATATATATATATATATATATATATATATATATATATATATATATATATATATATATATAGGATAAATATTGTTTTGCCCATGTACATATAGTTTATTCATCAAGCAAATGTACGACTTTTGAGTTTTAAGCACAGGCTCGCTCATCGATTACAATAATTTATGACCAGGTACGTGAGACATTAATCATTAGGATTCATTGTGTGCTTGGATATTAATCATTTGAGGTTGTTTTGTGTGTAATACAGTTTCCTACAATATTTCATTTTATATGTTGTGTATGTCTTGGAAACTATGATGTTGATTTGGATCTTCGTATGTGTGAAAAGTTCTATACTTATTTTCTTATATTTGTTGGTGATTTCATGTGTTTGTCACCAGAAAGTAAGTTACAGATTTTTTTTTTTCGTCTTCCTTTTCATCAAGAATTTCTCTTGGAATTGAAAGTCAATCAGTAGAAATTCTTCTTATAAGCTTCTAATTTTTTATTAAGAATATTTTTCACGACTTCCATTCCCATGAGAAATTCTCACTGAAATGAAAACTATGAGAAGCATTGTGTTTTATTGGCTTTTGTTTCATTAATTAATTAACGAATGATTCTCATGGCTTCCTCTTTAATTGTTGAGTTTTTAGATAATTTAGCTAAGCTTTTGACAGTTTCTTTGTTGCATGCATGTCAATTTTAAGGTTTCTTTAAGGTTCTTTGGCTCTGTATTGATTCACCAAATAACATAGCATGCAATATGGGTTTAACATAGTTGTAAGATTAGTCATGATTTTGAGGTTGTATGTCATCTTTTTCCTCCTATCGTCTTGATCAAAAAACAAAGTGTAACAAGCATGTAGTTTCAGGAGCAAAAACTTAAGTTTTAAGGTGAGTTTGAGTTGGTTTCTTTGAGGTTCAGAGTGTTAAATATGTGTTTTGAAAGATGAATATAAAAATAGCACATAATAAGAAGGAACATGTGGTTGAAATGAGGTTATATGGTAGAGTGTCAATTCTGGAGAAATAGTGAAATTGTTGGTTTCATGTGAGGTTATGACAAGGTAAATGATTTTTTATGTCTGGGAAATTTGATAAGAAGTTAGTAAATGTCTTAGGCTTTAAAATGAGTAATAGAACGTGTTATTTTGATATCTGGAATGAAAGAAATGAATCTTTGAAGTTTAGATACAAAAAACTGGGAAAAATCTGTTTTTCAAATTTGGTCAGTATGTAACATCTCGAATTTTGGACCTTGAGAATTAAGAATAAGCCTCAATTAGGCAAACAACTAAGCCCAATTTGGGAAGAGTCCCAAGAAAACATGCGAATAAGCCCAATTTCAGGGCAGTCGGGTATGCCCTGCGTTTTTTAGAAAACATCAGTATGTGGCATTGTTTGTCGGGTCTCGGTATACTTGTCACAATCTCAAGTAAAACCTGAGCAAGAATTCTGAGTATGCTGCTTAAACCAAGCAACAATAACGAAACCCAAACATGCGAATTAAAGCAACCACAGTAAAGCCTAAACATGAAAACCAAGAACATGAACTCTGAAAATTAACGTATACGATATTTTGCCAAAAATCGCGCCCTCTCCCTCACACGCATACCAACACGCACACACACCAGCACACATACAAAATCAAGACACTTGGCAATCATGCAAGCCAACACATGTCCTATCTTCCTTACACAAGCACAACACATGGCAACTTGCAAGTTTGACACATGTCAACACCAAACACAAATCAAATTTTGTATTCTTTTTCTCTCATTACACACATAATCCGGTCCCCTCTCTCCTTCAATTCATTTTCACTCCAATACTTCCCCTCCTCCACAAATCAGATTTTGTCCCCTTAACTCCTCCTCTCTTCCACCCTTCTCTCTTTAACCATCCACCCTCCTCCCTCTCCAAACCTCACGGCCCTCTCTCCCTCAGCATCAACACCATCTTCAATCATCCTCCTTCTGTAACATCCCATTTCCAAAAGTAGTATATATATTTTTCATCAGAGTAGAGCATCGGAGCAATTGAGTAACTGATACATTTATTAAAATTGCCGTAAGTCTAGCTGATTTACAGAAGCGGTACATTGACCGAGAGTTTTCAAAATGAATAACAATAGAAGAAAGTCTTCACGGGTCTCGTGCGCCGCTCGCTCGCTTTCTCCTCGGTTCTCGGTTCTCCGAACCCGACGCTATGATAAGAGCTGAGGTTCAATGCACATTGAACCTCAGGTAACGGTTAACCTCATGCTTAAATATGACAATATATACATGACAACAACAATCAATACAACAGTCCAAAACAGATGTATGATTAAAAATACATAACCACGTATGATACATCAATAATAACCTCGTATGTGACATAACCACGTATGTGACATAACCGTGTATATAACATAACCACGTATGCTACAACAACAAACAGAACACAACAAACATATATAATCATACAATAACCATCGAGTTAGTGTTACAAGATTTAACGTACCTTCGTTGTCGACTACGGTACGTTTTACTAAAAACGGTAATTTTTTGACAATGGGTGAAACAAATGCAGACGACGCGGCGACAAATGTTCGATTATAACAAATATCCTATAAGGATAATATTTAACAACTTTTAGCATTATAACAGGCATTTTAGGTACAAATTACCATTTTGCCCCTGACCCCTAATCGGCGGAATTTCGCGAGCTTCATTGTTTTCGCTCTATCTCTCCGAATTTTGACAGATCTTTTCCCTCATCATATTTTCGAAATATATATCATATTTACCCCTAAATATGATATCTAGACTATCTTGAAAAATTAAAGGTAAATCTAGCATTCCTACTATATCTACCGAAAGAACTACCGAAACTAAAGACCAGAGACCGAAGAACTTACCCAGGGCTCCGCTATATTTTCTCCGGGCTCTTCCTTCTCTCTAACCTCTCTCTAGGATTCAAATTTTTGGTGTGAAATGAAGTGAAGAGGGCTTGGCTATTTATAGGAAAAGGAAGGGACAAGGTGGGGATTACTTCAATTGTTTTCGACGGATTTCAACCGTCGGATCGCATTTGTGACACACAGACCGATCCTAGCCCTCCACCCTATGTGCTGACCTCCCCCCTTGTGACATCATCTTTGATGATGTCATACTAGCTGACTTACCGATATCGTTCCCTAATCGGTGTTCGAATCGCGTAATCTTGCCGAAACTCAAAATTCCGACAACGGTGTTTCGAAGGTTTAAACTTCCTTATTCACAATATCTGGGTTAACTAAATTTTTAATCCTTTTGAGGGTATTCCGTTATCGGGCCGAACATTTCAGCCGATGCGGTCGATTCTTGAAACGACTTCCGATAGCCGTGTTTTCTGGACAATAATTCACGGGTTCGAAATATGTCTTGTCGTAAGAAACCTTAATCCTGGTTTGTGACAACACTCAAGTTTACCACAGGTTCACTTTTTACTATCTGCCTATTCTCATAAATACCCGGTCTCTTATTTGCTCTGTTGGTTTCGTAACCGCCGGAGATAGTCCACTCCGAGGTAGAATTTCACTGGTTTATAAAAAGTCCAGATGTCTTAGACTAAATCCCTATGTTTTGGTGTAGGATTTAATTTCTATCCATTCTCAAATGTCCTGTTGGCTCTTTACCGAATATATTATTATTTTATTCAAAATATCTAGATATTTATTTATTTTTTTCTTTTATTTTTTATTTATTTTTCTAAGCATAAAATATTTTATTATTATTTTATTATTTAATTAATTAATAATTTCGAATTTCTCCCCTTAAATTAATTAATTATTAATTAATTTACTTATATCATAATCTAAACAATTAGCCACTAATTACTTAATTAGCCACTTACTATTTGTTGATAATTTTCATAATTAGGATTAATTATTATCTCACAACTATTTTACTTACATTGGTATTTTATATCCCATGTAAAATATTAAAAATCATGGGGCCAAAAAGTTCTTTTAATAATATTATATTTATGCTTCTCTATTTTTCAAGGAAATAATCACAAAAATTCCTAAAATTAGAGACAACATACTTCCTAAGTTTTTGTCAATATTTGTTACCATATGAGATTTATCATAATATTTTCAGGCCATTTTATGCCCCATAAATGCATTTAGGGATTTTTAGCTCTTTATTCACCCTAATTTCAATAGAAATTACCTTAGAAAATAAGATAATTATAACTTATTATTTGAAACCACATATTCACCTATATCCAATAGGTATTATTTACTAATTTATGATACTTATCATAAATACGATTTTTAGGGTATTACACCTTCCCTCTCTCCTCCACAGTCAGCCCCATTTCTTACTCAAGGTTGAAGATCAAGAGTTGTGGTGAGGATTACAATCCTTCTCTTGTAATTTTTGGAGTTTTGATTGAAAACCAAGATTTGTAATATTAGGTAAACTCAAGGTAATAAATGGAATTTGCAAAATATGGGCTCATCAACATGTTCACCATTGAAAATGGAGTGGGAATATGTTAGTGAATGAATTTTTAAAGTGGCTTTTAAACATAAAATAACAAGCTTATTAAAGAAGTGAAAACTGCCAGTTTTGGAACTCATAGGTCAATGAGCTTGTCTGCGTGGTTTGACTAGGTTAAAGACCTCTAAAAAGTATGAAACATTCTAGAAAGGTAGAGGACACACTTAGCTTTAAAATGATGGGTATTTTGTATTTTCTGGGCTTTGAGATGAGAGCAATAAATTGTACAAAATGACCATATTTTTTGGAAAACAAAATTGCGCAAAGAGCTTGTGCGTGGCATTTGAATGGGTAATTGAACCCAAAAAATTCTGGAACTTTCCAGAAAGTAAGAGGACACAGAGAGATTTAAATTGATATGTGGTTATACTTTTTAGAGCTATATGCAATGAGATACCAATTTTTGAAGTTAAGACATGTTTCTGGAAAACTCACTGGATAGTCTTGACATTTTTGGGAATTGGGAATGAATTTCATGTGATACAATGATGGATCCCAAAAACTAGACTTAATAAGGAGTTCATAGGTTTTTTAATCACCTAAATTGGACACATAGAACTCTAGATATGAATTTTTAAAGATAAGTCATGTTTTCTAAAAGCTTAACTCGACAATAAGGGCAAGATTGAAAATTGGGATCATTATGGCATGCTCGAGCTTTGAGACTATTTTTCCATGAAAGGGGACTTATCAGAGAGAACTTGTGAGTTGGAAGCACATAAAAATGATTTTTTTGTAATTAATAAAAATATCTCAAGTTACTAGATTTTTAAAGGTAGTCAATGTTAAAGGCTGAAAGTAACAAGTTTAAGTTACTAAATTATACCTTAATGTAATAAGGGTTAAAAGGAAAATAGACATTCATTTTCCTTGGTTCTAAAAGTATGGTTATGTCCTTAGGGCCACATGGAGAATGAAGGAACTTCAAGCAATCCTAACAGTTGACGAAAGAGGAACCCGAGTAAGGACAATAGTCCTTAAAGATAGTGGGTTTACCTTACTTGCATGTATTATATATTATTACTTATGTGTATATGTATGATTGCTCTGGTTGCTTGTTATGTTTAACATACTTGAATGATTGAAGCTTTGTTTATGATTATGTTATGGCTATGAGTATGATGCATGACGTATTGAGCATGTCATATCTCTTGTAATTACAACACTTATCAGAGTATTGCAGCGAATGATAGTGAGCAACATAGGATATAATAGTAAATTGATAAAATATAACATACTTGGTTATGCATAAGAAGAATATACTAAATTCTTAATATAGTGATCCGTGAACGTATCGGTACTAAAATATTAAAATTTCAAAAAGGGAATTAAATAAAACATGTCTGTAAATTCCCAAGCGTATTAAAGTCTAAACAGCAACCATCAGTAATCCGTACTTGCCGCCTTTCCTTTGTAACTTAGTCTGCCACAATGACCATGCCTGGATCCTGAGCTCTTTGGGACATCTGGGATTCAATTTGAATCCGAGAGTAATAGTTAATCTCACAAACAGAGTATAAACAGTATATGACAGTCAATCATAACAAGTAGTCTACAACAGCATAGCATTCAGTAAACATATTGTAGATCTCAAGCAACAAACACAGATCACATAACCATAGCGCTGGGTATAACATATGGCCTATATTGAGAGTCCCTCTGTATACTAGAGTTCTCAATCGGAACACCCAACCAGGAATAGTAGACTAGGACCTACCGAGAGTCCCCTGGAACCGCCAGAGTTCTCAATCGGAAGTGTCTGACTCCTCTGAATGCAACTAGGTTAGCCACCTAAGAACTTCTGTCTAATAAGCCCTATTCTAATTACATCTATCGGGAAGGTACTCCATGGTCAGCCCTTCCGCTCAATCAAGCCGCGAGTGGTGCTGGTCCACACGGGACAATCACATGTACGATTTAAAACAGACATACACCGCCATACAAAGTGTGTGAGGATTAAGTTACTATCTGACTGCTTCAAAATCTCAACTGGTTTCACGTACGTTTAATTGTCTCGGCAACTATTTGTCCTATAAATATACATTTACAAACAGCGAGTTATTATTTGTCCAAACTCTTCCTAATCTCTAATGTCATGGCACTAGGCTTAATGTAAGGCTATTGCGCCTTGATTAACTCTCAAAGATCCATTTTAATTTTTGAAGGCCATATTGCTCCCGATATCTCTTTCTGAAAATTATTGCCTTCGATTTCCCTCTCCTTCCTCAATTTCTCAAAACCCTCAAATCTGATCCGAGATGGAGGAGATGGATTTGCATCACTGGAAATCTCAGACAAAACAGCCATTGCGACCGATTCTAGACCTGATTGTATTAGATTGTCCAGATTGCTCTGTAAATAGCTTAGTCAAGTGAAGCACGGTGATGGAAGGATGGTCAAGAAGGCGATGATGGAAGGATGAAGGTCTGAAGGTCTTGTTCATGGCTATCAAAGGATGAAGGTCTTGTTCATGGCTATCGAAGAATCAGAGGTTTGGGGGTGATTTTGGAGGGCATTTTGATATTTTCAGAAATATAGTGTGGGCCCCACCTCCAAAATTAACACCGTTATGCAAGAATTAACACCGTTAAGCAAGATTTTAACGGTGATGTGACTTTTGCACCTAATTTATAACCACATGTGCATTTTAGCACCTAAAAAGGTACTTGGTGTTGGGCGCTCCTGAGGACAAAGCACATGTGTATTTTTTCACCTTTACCTTATATCTTTTAGTATATAACCCTGTTCTTTCTATGGTTTTCAGCACATCAATATGACATCAACATTTTCCTTCCTTTCTTTCCAAGTGCATTGAAATATATATATTATAACATGACAACAAGTTTCTTATATTTTTCCCAAATGCAATGATATATATATATATATATATATATATATATGGGTTCAACTATATCTATACATGTTCACGACAGTGTAGTCTTCCTGACAATTCCAAGTGCATCATTATATATATATATATATAGATCAACAAGATTTCTTTTAGTTTCATGATATATGTGTGTGTGTATATCTATATAAAACAACTACACTTTCTTTTGATTTCTATATGCAGCAATAGATACATATGTATATATATGACAGCCACATTAATGCAATGGTGTGTGTACACACACACACACACAGTGGCGGAGCTAGGATATAATATTTGTGGGTGCACAATTTATGGTGCCCCTGAATTTTTTTTTTTGAAGAAAAAATTTAAATGTATTAAAAAAACAAAAGAATATAAACAATAAAAGAAAACTTCAACTTAATTAAAAGGTAACTCACTCCTTCGTAAAGTTTAGGACCATAAATGTGGTTCAATTGAACAAAGATTTCCGAGGAAATCAATTTAAACAAACAATATACTCTAATCCCATGGCATATAAATACTCAAATGTTACACAATCAAATTCCAAAACAACATGTAAGGAAAAATTATTATGGTTTGACATATGTGATAGGATATTAAAAAGTCAAATATCAACAATGGAGCAAAGGAGGAAAAACTTGGAGAGAAAAAAAGAAATGTTGGAGAAAAAAAAGAAATGAGTTTTCATAAGGAGGAAAAAAAAAGAAATGTTGGGGAGAGAAAAGAAATGAGTTTTCATAAGGAGGAAAAACTTGGAGGAAAAAAAAAGAGCTACATGTGTTTCTCATAAAGAGTTTGGAAGGAAAAAGAAAAAAAATGAAAAAGGGCACAGATCCGTTCGAACTGGCGACCTCTTTCTCATTGGAGAATTGCTCTACCACTGACCACTGAGCTATGATCCCATTCATGCTAACAGATTTCCACTAAAATATATACATATCTTAAAATGTTCTGTCTGCACTTGCAGTCACCTGCCCCAACGTGGCTCCGCCACTGCACACACACATATACCTTACAATAAAGTTTTCCCTTTTTCTTTCCAAATACAACGATATACCTATATACACATATAAGACAAGCTTTTATAGGCCTTATATTTATATATATATGCAGCAAACTATTTATATCAGCAAGCTTGAGTTATTTTCTTATATATATGAAAAAAATATCAACGTTTCCCTCTTGGTTCTTTTTCCAAACTAGTTATATATATATAAACATAAACACTACAACAACGTTTTCTTTTTGTTTCCAAAACTAGCAATACACACACATACACACTCTCTCTTATATATGACAACAACTTATATCAGCAAAGTTTATACTTTATATATATATATATATATATATATATATATGGATCAGCAGGTTTTAATCATCTCATTCATCATGCAACTATGCATATATACTATTCAAGCAACCACTTTTATTTTCTAAGAGTTCGTGTGGCTGTTTTGAGAAGCTTTCCAATGTGAGATGCATGTAAAAACTTCCTCTGTTTTATTATTCAGGTAACAGAGCATCCATATGAATCAGGGTTACATTCCCAACTGCTTCATACTCCAAAAGCTCATGCTGGGAACCATGGAAACCATAAGGGTAGAAGTTTAATGACTCACCTAGGTTAGCTTTTGGCTTGCACGATAGACTCGCTAGCTTCACCGTCTTTCTCTTTGCCTTTGTTCTGTTTTGAATAAGATTGAAGATCAGATGAGGGTTGTAACTCTTGTTCTTGGCTTCTCAGTTGGTTGAGTCAACGTTAGTAATTAAAACCAAGAAACATGGTTTATATAATGAATTCAAGGTTCGATCCAAGGAGCATGAGCTAGCAGAGGAGAACATGGTTCAGTTTTGTTGGGCTCAAGATGCATGGTAGGGGTTTGAGTTTGCTAATATGAAAAGCATGGCGCTGCTGGTTTGTGTGTACAGTTGAGGGCTGAGACGAGATATGCTGACGAGGCATGATCTATTTGCCATGATCTCCTACTGCGTTTTATTTATTTATTTTTGGGGTTCAGCCGCATGTATATTAGAGAAACATGGATATATCTATTGTGCTATTCTGTAACTTATCACGTGTTGGTTAACAACAATCAAATGGGTTGGGTAATTGAATACATGAGATAATGGGTTGGGTCTTATCTTATTCATGGGCCGAAAATTGTCACACCCACCGGTGTTGCCGACATTCTTTACCTTAATCATGTGCAGTAGTGTGGCAAAATTAGAAATAGTTCATTATATTGATACAATGGAAATTAAATTTGATTACATATCAGGGGTATTCCCAGGGTTTATACCCTTTTACATTCATTTATAAATAGTGCAAGATAAAAATCAACTAAACATTGTCACCCCTCGGTTCTTCAAGCTGTCCCTCCGCTGGGCCGTCTTCAAGCAACGCTCCCTCCTTGAACCTTGTGTATGTCAATTGGTTGGTATTGGAGGGTGAGATTTTGAGGAATCATAGTAGCAGACAATACCATACAATGCATGTAAGATAAATGCTAATGTATGATATACTTGTCTTGCACAAGCTCATGTTAACATAATGACATATCTGCATGCTCAATGCTTCATGCATATTACTCATGGCCATAGCATAATCATAAACAGAGCTTTAATCTTTCAAGTATGTTAAACATAACTAGCAAGTATAGCAATCAAATATATACATACAAGCAATAATATCAAATACATGCAAGTAAGGTAAGTCCACTACCTTTAAGGACTATTGACCTTACTCGGGTTCTTCTTTAGACAACCTTCAGAGTTGCTGGAAGTTCCTTCATTCTCCTTATACCCATAAGGACATAACCATACCTTTAGAGCCACGGAAAATGAATATTTATTTACCCTTTTAACTCTTATTTCATTAGGGTTTAATTAAGTAACTTAAACTTGTTACTTTCAGCTTTTATCTTGATTGTCCTTAAAAATCCAGCAACTTCATTTTTTTTTAATTTCACAAAACTCATTTTAATGTACCGTCAACTCTCACGTGCTCTCTAATAAGTCCCCTTTCTTGGAAAAATAATCTAAAAGGTCATAGCACACCATAATGATCCCAGTTTCCAATATTTCCCTTACTTTCCAGTTAAACTTCCAAAATTCATGACTTATCTTGCAAATTTCATATATGGAGTTCTAGGTCTCCAATTTAGGTGGTTTAAAAACTTATGAACTCCTAATTAAGTCTAGATTTTTGGAAAATTGGTTAAAATATGTAATCACATGCCATTCATTGCCAATTCCCAAAAAATGTCTAGGCTGTCCATATTGGTTTCTAGAACTCAGGGTCATTTTGTACAATTTATTGCCCTCTAAACAGAGCTTAGAAAAATAAAAAATACCCATCATCTTAAAGATATTCATATCCTATATCTTTTGGAATAGTTTCAGAATTTTTGAAGAACATTTACCCAATGAAACCATACTCACAACTTACTGGTTTCAGTGACTCAAAACTGGCAGATTTGACTCTTTCTTTGAGCTCGTTATTTTATATGTAAAAACACCTTTAAAAAGTCATTAAAAATATTATTCCTACACAAATTTTCATAAGGAACACGATGGTGGTCTCAGAATTTCCAGATTCCAACGTTTTCTTCGAGTTTACCATAGATTTCCAGATCTGGATTTTAAACTTTAAGTTTCAAAATCTCAAGAAAAGGATTGAGATTCTTACCACCAATGCTTGTTCTTGACCTTGTGAGCACCTTCACTTCTTCAAACTTTCAGACTTCACTAGAAAAGTCACATGCATGTTGTTTATTAACCATTAACAAGACATGCAAGAAGATGGAAGGAATTATTGCAAGTACATATGCAATTCTTACCTAAATCTTCTATGGTTTTCTTCCTCTCTTTTCTTCAATCTATTTCTAGCTGATTATTCAAGTTGAGTGATGAGATGATGTTGATTGTGAGAGGGATGGAATGGTTGGAGGATTTGGGAGAGTTTAAAGGAAGAGGGAATTGTTGATGTTCTTCGAAGAGAGTTACGGTTTAGGAGGAAAGAGAGGAGAGAATTGTTGGATGGATGAAATGGAGGAATGTGTGTGTGTAGGTGCCGTGAGGTTTAGAGGGGAGGGTGAGAGGAATATGTGTGTGTGTATAGGATGGATGAGGAGATGAGATTGTCAAATGTGTTTAAGTGTGTGAGTGTCTGTGTTTAATTAAGGGAATGAATGAATTGCATTTAAGTGTGTGTATGACGCCATGTGTGTGAGTATGTAGCTTACATGTGTGTGTGTAGGTGTCATGCTTGTGTGTGTGTAGTGTAAATGTGTGTGTGGGGCTGAACAAATGAGAATGGATAATGAAGGGGTGTGTCTAAGTGTGTATCCGGTTGTGATTAAAGAGGAGAGGATGAGTTATCAATTAAATAAGAGAAGGAATAGGTGTCTGAATATGAGAAGGAGAGGAAGTAATTTGGACACTAAGGAAGTTGCATGTTGTTACATGTGGCTAGAGTTTGGAGCAAATGGAAAATGAGGTGGCAATTAGTGGATGAAAACTTACAATAAAATGACACTTAGCATGCCTAGGTGTCTCATGCTCAATTTTCATGGTTTAATCCCTTGATTTGGCTGAAATACACACTTATTTAGACAGCCAAAAATCACCACAAAATGACACCTAGTGACTTTAGGTGTCTTGCAATCAGGACATGTGTCAATTTTTCCATGCTTATCAAATCTCTCTATTTCTCCTTTTGGCCGAATTGTTTTGCTTGGAGAGAAAGGATTATTGATCATTGAATTACATTATTTACATGTTGAGGTCTCTTGTAACAAATCTGAATTTCACCACTAAATTACGCATAGTTTGGCTTAGGTGTCTTACCATCAAACCTCAAAGTGACACTTGGTGTATTAAGGGTTAATTTGCATCAATCCCTTTGATTTCTTGCTTGGAAAGCCAATTCTTTGCCTCCTTATTTTCTTGTTCGAAAATGGCCCTTTATTAAGCTTCTCCAAGAATCTTTAATCCTTTTGGTGTACATGTGCATTTAGGACATAATAAGATCAATATAACTCCTTTATGAGAAATGTGGCAAATTCTAGAATACAAAATCTATAAATATCTTTGACTTTGTTTGGTCACCAAGACTCCTTCTTGTACGAATTGAACAGTCCTCTAAGGCATCTTCATGTGTTTTTGTCATGTCCCCAATGTTTTGTTTTTCCCAAAAACGCAAGACATACCTATATGCCCTAAAAATGCCGTATACTTACTTATATCGCATATTTTCACTGAACTAATTGTCCTATACCTCAGGACATAGTTCGGTGGCTCTTTTTCAACCGGATTAACACGTACCATATAAGTGCTCGGTGCCCCTTTTTCACTGACATTTTAATTCCACAGCTTATATATGCTAGGTTCACCGACCCGTATAGCCGAGTTAGCTAGTCCTTGAGAGGCGTTCTATCTCTTGTCATCCATGGGACTCTTCCCGAATTGGGCTGGGCCGTTTACCTAATTTATGCTTATTTTAAATTCTAAGGGCCTGAAATTCGGGATGTTACAAAAATAGAGATATAAAAATTGAGGGAATATTGGTCAGTCAAGATAAAATAAGATGTATTGTGGTGGTTGTGAGGCCTAATAAAATTATCTCCCTTGGTCCTTCAAGATCCTTATTTGCAATTAGATACTTAACTCAATAAATTGCAAACATTGGATAATTGATAAAAAAATTTTTCCTTAATTTCATATAATTAACTTCATAATTATTTTAGGTCAAATTTCATAATTTACTATTCCAACTTTTCAAATCTCGGAATTTGGGATGTTATATTTTCTCCACCCGTTAATTTAAATTTCATCCTCAAAATTTGTTATACATTAAGTACACTCTGAGACATAAACTCCGGATACTTCTTCTTCATGTCTTCTTCTGTTTCATAGGTTGCTTCCCGAGGAGTTAGCCCCTTCCAGACCACTTTAACGAACGAAATACCCAGACCACTTTAATGAACGAAATACTTTTGTGTCTAAGCCATTTCTCCTGATGATCAATGATCCGCTCAGGCTCAACTACATAGGTATGGTCATCTTGTACATCAATATCTTCGTACTCGATGACATGCTCAGGGTTTGGTTGGTACTTTTCAATTGAGAGACATGAAATACGTCATGAAGTCTTCTCAAGTTTGGGGGTAATGCTATCTGATAAGCCATTGGCCCACACTTTGCCAACATTTCAAATGGACCAATGTAACAAGGACTTAGTTTCTTTCTCTTGATTGCTTTGCCTATTCCTATAACTAGAGATATTTTCAAGAAAATGTGATCTCCAATTTCAAATTCCAGAGTCTCCTTCTTTTATTAGCATAGCTTTTCTTTCGACTCTGTGCTACTAGGAGCCTTTTTCTTATTTGTTTGACTTGCTCTGAGGTTTGTTCAACGAAATCCGACCCGTATAACTTCCTTTCAGACAACTTTGTCTAGTATAATGGAGATTGACATTTCCTTCCATATAAGGCTTCATATGGAGCCATTTGAATGATCGCATGAGAGCTGTTGTTGTAGGCAAATTCCGCAAGTGGCAGATAACAATATGAATTTCCCTTGAAGTTTAGTACACATGCTCTCAGCATATCTTCTAATGTCTGTATAGTTCTTTCCATCTGTCCATCCATTTGGGGATGATAGTTTGTACTAAACCTTAACTTTGTATCCAAAGCTTCATGCAAAGCTTGCCAAAAGCGAGAAGTAAACCGCGGATCTCTATCTGAGATAATACTCTTAGGTATACCATGGAGTCTCATATCTCCTTCATGTAAATCTTTGCAAGCTTCTCAGGATAATAGTTAACACTAATAGGAATTAAATGTGCCGACTTAATAAGACGATCGACAATAACCTAGATCGCATCATAGTTCCTAATCTTGTGCAATCCCACCACCAGATTCATGGCAATGTTGTCCCATTTCCATTTAGGAATCTCCAAACCTTGTAGAGGTCCTATTGGCTGTTGATGCTCAATTTTCACTTTTTGGCAAATTAAACATCTGGCCACATACTTGGTCACATCACTTTTTAACCTTGGCCACCAAAATTTAGGTTTTCAAATTCTAATACATCTTGACCACTCTTGGATGGATAGTACACTTACTCTTGAGTGCCTCATCCAATACCTTTTGCCTCAAGCCTTTGCTCCTCTGACTTTTCAATTAGAGTTCTCAGACCACTTTTCTCTTGTTTAGCACTGTAGCTATCAAGTATTATCTGACCTAACCAGTTCAGACTTCTAGACCATTCTAATAGTTTTTGTTCCAGTATCATCATAATCACCAATTGCACTAGTTTTCAATTTAATGTATCAGTCGCGTCAATTACATCACTGTTTTTCATTCTCCTATGTTGTCCCCTTTTTAAATTTTCACACATTGAAAATTTATGTGGTCGTAGTACGTTTCGTAATTCGCACTATACAAAAGTAGTAGTGCTTTCACATTTTCAAACTTAATCACTCCCAGTTCAATTTCAAGAAAACACATTTTCTGCAGGCTCAAGTTCAAGAAAGACATTTTCTGCTAGCGAAGCAGAGCGAAAGCAAGGAAACATAGGACGTAATCAGTGCTTCAATTGTATTATCCTCTTTCCTGTTATTTTCCTAATGCCTTTGATTTTCATTGTGGCTCTGAATCTGAATTTTTATTGTTGTTGCTGTGATCTGGATTAAAGCCATGTGTGGCTAGTTTGTTTGCAACCTAGAGTAGCTATGAACTTATAGGTGTGGATTGGACTTTGTTTTTATTAATTAGTTATAATTAATATTAGGTTTGGTTATTTAATCTTGTTTAGCTTTATCTATTTAGTGACTGGCCATCATTGAATATGAATTTGAGAATTAGGATTTACCTTGACGAAGAGAATTTTAATTAAGCTCTTAGATTAAGTAATATGGGATTAGATTACGATTTAATTTGCAATTAGGATAGATATATACCTAATAGCCCCATATAATTATTGAAGAGTGTATTCGAGTTTTATTGCCTCTTCAGTAATTATGTTAGACATAACAAATTATACTCAAGAGAGGGTTGTAAGTGGACCGACATGCACTTATAGCTATTTATACTCGAGATTAACAAAATTGATATTAAGGCTAATTAAATTAGTGAAATCAAGGTTTATGAAACTAATAAGGGATTAGTGACTCTGGGTTGCTCATTTTAATATTTGTGGTAGTTTGTTTATTTTGATTTTATTTTAGTTTTCTCTTAATTAAATTTAATTTGGTTTGCTCAACTTAATCGAAATTGTAAAATTAATGCTTAACCGAAGTTGTGAGTACAAAGTCCTCGTGGGAACGATACTTTTCCTATCACTTTATTACTTGGTACGACCTGTATACTTGCGGAGTTTATAGGCTATAAAGTTTTGCCCTATCAAGTTTTTGCTGATCATGATTTTCAAATTCGCCATCTAATGCAAAACTAACTATGATACTTTTGTCATATGAGCAAAGGATTGGGAGTATCAATTACTCGTGTGAGTTTCAACCTCTTATAAACTTATCCCATCACAACAATTCTTTCTTAAAATTCTCAGTTCAAATGAGCTTTTAATGATGGCAAGCAATTCAAGAAACATTCCAAACATATCTGGCCAGACCCAGCAAATTGAGTATGCCTACAACAGTTTCTGACATCTTCTAGTTCCACACTACTTCCACTACAAACATAGTTCAAAATTCAGTACCAGTTTGGGTTCTACAAGGATCCCTTTTAAGAGACAACATAGTTCAAAAGTGACAACTTCACTAGTCTCGACTTCTATTGAAAAACATTTCATTATTTACAAATACAGTAGGTGCATTGGTAAGTTCAAAATTCCATTTTCAAACATACCTAGGAACTAGACAAATATTCTAGAAGGTCATTATTTCTAAACGTGTTTCAAGCTCTATCCTTGGCTACTCAAGCCATTCATAGGACTCTCAGTTCATTCTATTCTAGCCTTCTAGCCATTTCAGGACACTGCCCGTGATTATTAGGCTTTACAATCTCTTCAGAACACTACCTAGTATTCTTGGTCTAATAACCGTGGGATTCTACCAGCCTATGGACACACTAGTCTCATAAGACTTAGGGCTTCTCATTTAACACATATTAGGTTTGATAACCAAAGGACATACCACCTCAATAGGTCTTACTGCCCACCATATATTCATATCATAATTATACTCAAATGTAAGGTCACAGTGCTGGAACACCCCATGGAAATACACTGAATCATACAAACTTCCTTTCTAGGACACCCATCTGATGTGGGACTCATTACAATGCATTAGCCTTGAAAGATGAAGCCTTGGTAGCTCTACTTTGCGATTCATTATCACGATGGATTCACTCTATGGTTCTTCACTAGGCGTTTTACTCAGTCTACTCTGACTGGTCAGCCCCTCCGGTCAGAACCCTCCATAGGTAGCCCTTTCTGATTAAAACTCTTGGTAAGTATCTTTTTCCTATTAGCTATCTCTAAATGTAAGTACCGTTGTAACGGGAAACCTAGATCTTATAAGGTTCCTCTTCTTTAGTAGTTTCGTATTCTGTTTTCTTTAATTCCACCATCTCATATGGGGCATTTTATTCGGACTTCCGGCATTAATCCATCTCCAGGCATAGTCATAATTCAACTTTCCCTATCAAAGTACTCATCCCACATTTATAGGAGTCTATTAGCTACTAATATATCTATTGCTATCTGTCTCGGTCATGAGACCATAACCCGTGGCTACTGAGGTTCTAGCTACCACCTAGTTCCATCGAGGAACAAACTCTCAATCAGTCTTTCTAAGATAATATTCTAGGATTAAGATCTTTCACTATGCTAAATCAGTAACTAGCAACCTCCAGATACCTCATATACATTGGTACTACATTCTATTGCCTTAAGTCACTCAATTCACTCGGTACCATATCCTAGTACCTCAATCCTCAATATCACAGGGAAATTTTCTAAACATCATTCATTCACCCCCAAGGTAACCATCAATCATACCCAAAGCATTGCTAACAGCGTAGCATCAATCACATTAATGGGATTCATACTCTTAGGTGTTAGAACATTAATGCAACCTTAATTACATTTCGACCTAAGCTCTAATTCAATTTAGTTCAAATTCAAGCCTATCCGTAATCATTCCAACATTCAAATGGCGTCTCAATGAATCAAAATATTTTATAACTCAAGCTATTTAGGCTTTAAATCAAATAATTACAAATTCCTATGACACTTCCCAGGAGGTCACTCATCCTACTTTTCCCTGGTTCGAGCACAATTAACCTAGTTGTACTACAACAAAATATGAGTGTCGAATTCCATCTACTACAATCCTTTGCCTTAAAGGTTCCACCATACTACATTGGCGCCAAAATATAGGCTACCATCATCTAATATAGCTAATATTCATCACTCATATGCTGGTCCACTTAATCCTTGATGTGTCGAATGAAGGCATGAAATTCATGGTTGGGACCATCTTCTACTATATGATTCTTCTTCCTGTTCTAAAAGGATTTGTTTGGGAAGAAGTTCATGGTAGTGTGAATCCACAAATAATCTGGAAGATTTAGTCTCAGTATCTGTCGATATTGGTACACAACCTCTATTGTATCCAGGTACTATTAGTACTGTGCTATTGGAGAGTGCATCACCAGAATGGCTTAATCATAAATATTCTTGATAATCTAGCGCAATTCTGGGTCTGGTGCCAATTCATGCTTAACTGGTACGATCCTCGAAACAAAAGTTGCTCCTGATTCAATGTCCGAGAGTTCTGTCACTTTTGTTGGTTCTCAGAGTTTTGATGATAACAAGACTTAGTTGATTAAAGCCTTTTGTTGAAAAGAAATTGAGTTTTTTGAATCAGTAAATATTAGTTATGTTGATAATATAATTACTCGAGTAACTTGTTTTAGTTACTTAAGTAATTATCATCTAATGAAATTGTTAAGTGTTGACAGAAATGCAAAATATGATTTGGGGAATTAGTAGAAAATTACTCAAGTAAATGTTGGTATTACTCGAAGTAATATCGAATTCAAAGGTAAGTTCAAAGTTTGTGAAATATAGTTACTCGAGCAAATTTATTTTATTACTCAAGTAATGTCGCCAATGGAACAATCCTTTTTTTTAACTAACGCAAAATTACTCAAGTAACAAATATTGTTACTCAAGTAATTTTGGTTCAAAACGGTCTGTCGCGGAAAGCCTCTCAAAATTACTCAAGTAACAAATATTGTTACTCAAGTAATACTTAGATATTACTCAAGTAACAAATATTGTTACTCAAGTAATTCTTAGTTCAAAATGTTTCTATCGCAAGAGGACTTTCGAAATTACCCAAGTAAAATAAGATGTTACTCAAGTAATTTAAAAACTGACGCTCATTTTTAAAGTTATTCGATATTACTTTCGAACATTACTTGAGTAATATATACTGGCTTCGCAAGTAATGTCGTTTTACTCTATAGAGGTTTCTATTTTTGAATATTTTTGATATTACTCAAGTAACATGAATTGTTACTCAAGTAATTAGAAACAGCCGCTCATTTTCAAAGAACCATCTGATATTACTTTCGTCTTTTACTCAAGTAGTATTTTCCTGCTCCGCAAGTAATTTGGTTACTTCCAGGCGTTACTCAAGTAATGAGTATTTGCTCTACAAGTAATTTCGCTAAAACGCTTCAGGAGCCTCTACTTCTTGAACACCTTAGATATTACTCAAGTAACATATATTGTTACTCAAGTAATATCTGTCCAGTATGATTTTATTTTGAAAATGTGCGATATTACTCAAGTAATTTATTAAGTTACCCGAGTAAGTTTCTTTCGAATCCCAGAAACCATCGGTATGTTCTTAATATCTGTTCTAATTATTATAGGTCATTATCTAACTACTCTTAATCACTCTCAAACTTATTTCAATTACTTCTAATAATCTATTTGAGTGAATTTCAGTTGATTAATCTTGTTTAAATTGAGATTATTCGAAAAGCGATCCGACGTGTCAGAAGCATTAAATGCAACTCAGAAAACAGACGAATACATTCCTTCGAGACATACTTATTCCGGCTATTATTCTGAGTCATCTTCTGAACAAGTACAATCAACGGTGAACATATTTAATGAATCAACAGTTGATTAAACTCAACGGAATTCATCTGTGCCTAACGGAATTACGAAGAGAGACAACAGCTAGATTCAAGGCTTCACAACGACATTAATTGAAGATCGCTATAAATGCTCACCACCATTTAATTCCGCCACCTACCGAACTACTGAAACTCTATGCAATCAATTCGACTCAACTACATTTTATTGTTTCATTAAATTCTTTTAAATATCTTCGGATATTTTCATTGTTCTTCAGTGTTTATCATTTATCTATTCAATGAGGAGTTTAAACACTTATTTGATTACTTATTAAATCTTAAGGTTGTGTAACCTTACGTGTGGGTGTACGATTACAACTTGTAAGGGGGAGTGAGTCCTAGTGTGATAGGTTCATCTCTAGTACAGAGTGTATAATTGTAACCGTTTGTGGATTAGTGAAATACCCAGAGCATCTGGGGACTGGACGTAGGTCGAGGAGTTAGATCAAACCAATATAAATTGTCTATGTCGTTTTCTCTCTGTCTCTGTCTCTATTCTTTGGTTTCGTATTTATTATCTAAAAAAGAATTTCGAAATCCCCTATTCACCCCCTTCTAGGTGATATTCTATCTTCAACTTTTTCATTGTCTCCTATTGATGATGCTTCAGATTGAGGCGCATGTATGAATACATATCTGGGTGGTGGTGGTCGTACTCTTTTCCTTGGTGTAATCATCATCTAAGCACTACTCGGAGTACGAAAAAGAACTACATGTGTTGCCATTGGTCTTTATGAGCTAGGTTGGTTCACTGACATAGGTGACTCGCTCCTGCGATGCCTCTGGTCACTGATTCTTCAAGAACTTATTTCCTACCATTACAAAACAAAGATAATATCAGTTATACTATTATGATATTACCCAAAATAACTGCTTTGATACAAAAAATGGCATACCCTTGTAATTATGACACTTATAAGAGTATTGCAGTGAATGATAGTGAGCAACACATGGATAAAACGGTAAACTGATAAAATATAATATACTTGGTTGTGCATAGGAATAATCTACTAAGTTCTTAATACAGTGAATCGTTAATGTATCGGTACCAAAATATTAAAATTTCAAAAAGGGATTAAATAAAACATATATGTAAATTCCCAAGCCTATTAAAGTCTAACTAGCAGCCATTAATAATCTGCACTTGCCGTCTTTCCTTTGTAACTTTATCTGCCACAATGACCATGCTTGGATCCTAAGCTCTTAGGGACATCTAGGATTCAATTTGAATCCCAGAGTAATAGTTAATCTCACAAACAGAGTATAAACAGTATATGACAGTCAATCATAACAAGTAGTCCACAGCAACATAGCATTCTGTAAACATATTGTAGATCTCACACAGCAAACACAGATCACATAACCATAGCGCTGGGTATACCATATGGCATGTACTGAGAGTCCCCCTATACACTGGAGTTCTCAATCAGAACACCCAACAAGGAATAGTAAACTAGGACCTTTTATGTATATATAATATATCTTTTAGTATATACCCCTTTTCTTTTTATGGTTTCCAGTGCATCATTATGATATCAACGTTTTCCTTCCTTTCTTTCCAATTGCAGTGAAATATATATATTATAACATGATAGCAAGTTTCTTATATTTTTCCCAAATGCAATGATATATATGCGTGTGTGTGTGTGTGTGTGGGGGGGGGGGGTGAGGTGGGGGTTCAACTATATCTATACATGTTCACGACAATATAGATATAGTTGAACCCACACACACTTGACAATAAGTTATATATATATATATCAACAAGCTTTCTTTTAGTTTCAAGATATGTGTGTGTGTCTATATAAAACAACTACACTTTCTTTTGATTTCTATATATAGCAATATATACAAATGTTTATATATGACAGCCACATTTTGACAGCAAGCAAATGCAATGGTATATATACACACACACATATACCTTACAATAAAGTTTTCCTTTTTTCTTTCCAAATACAACGATATACCTATATACACATATAAGACAAGCTTTTCTAGGCCTTATATATGTGCAGCAAACTATTTATATCAGCAAGCTTTGGTTCTTTTCTTATATATATGAAAAGTATAGCAACATTCCCTCTTGGTTCTTTTTCCAAACCAACTATATATATATAAACATAAACACTACAATAACATTTTCTTTTTGTTTCCAAAACTAGCAAAATATATATATATAGGGATCAACAGGTTTTAATCATCTCATTCATCACCCAACTACGCATATATACTATTCAAGCAACCTCTTTTATTTTTTAAGAGTTCGTGTGGCTGTTTCGAGAAGCTTTCCAACGTGAGATGCATGTAAAAACTGCCTCTGTTTTTTTATTATTCAGGTAACAGAGCATCCATATGAATCATGGTTACATTCCCAACTGCTCCATACTCTAAAAGCTCATGCTAGGAACCATGAAAACCATAAGGGTAGAAGTTTAATGACTCACCTAGGTTAGCTTTTAGCTTGCACGACAGACTCGCTAGCTTCATCGTTTTTCTCGCTGCCTTTGTTCTATTTTGAATCAGATTGAAGATCAAATGAGGACTGACTCTTGTTCTTGGCTTCTCGTTTGGTTGAGGCAATGTTAGTGATTAAAACCAAGAAAAATGTTTATATAATGAATTCAGGGTCCGGTCCGAGGAGCATGAGCAGGTAAAGAAGACCATGTTTCAGTTTTGTTGGGCTCGACATGCATGGTGGGGGTCTAAGTTTGCTAATATGAGAAGCATGGCGCTGCTGGTTTGCATTTACAGTTGAGGGCTGACACGAGATATGTTGATGAGGCGCGATCTGTTTTTCGTGATCTCCTACTACGTTTTATTTATTTATTTTTGGGGCTCAGCTGCATGTATATTAGAGAAACATGGATATATCTATTTTGCTATTCTGTTACTTATCACGTGTTGGCTGACAGCAATCAAATGGGTTGGGTAATTTTTTTTTTTTTTGATAAGAAAAAGTTTTGGAGGGGTTCGACATCAGTCCCCCACCAAGGCCAGGGCGCGGCCCCGGGCTCTATGAGCACTTACTGGGGACTTACGAGATCGCCTACCAAAGGAGTTCAAGCGACGGCAGAGATGATTGAACCCACGACCCAAGGGCCTAATCCTGAATCCCTTACCATCTATGCCAACTCACATTGGTAATGAGTTGGGTAATTGAATACATGCAATAATGGGTTGGGTCTTATCTTATTCATGGGCCGAAAATAAAGATATAAAAATTAAGGGAACATTGGTCAGTCAAGATAAAATATGAAGAAGATGTATTGGGGTGGTTGTGTGGCCCAATAAAATTATCTCCCTTGGTCCTTGAAGATCCTTATTTGCAATTAGATACTTAACTCAATAAATTGAAAACATTAGATAATTGATATAAAAAATTCCTTAATTTCATATAATTAACTGCATAATTATTTTAGGCCAAATTTCATAATTTACTATTCCAAATTTTCAAATCCAGAAATTTGGGATGTTACAAAGCATGCAGATATATCATTATGTTAACATGAGCTTGTGCAAGGCAAGTATATCATACATTAGCATTTTTTTTGCATGCATTGTATTGGTATTTTCTTCTACTGAGATTCCTCAAAATCTCACAATTTACACCAACCAATAGACATGTGAGCATAAGAAGAGAAGTGTTACACAAGGCTCAAGGAGGTAGCATTGCTTGAAGGCGGCCCAGTGGAAGGACAGCTTGAAGAACTGAGGGGAGATAGTGATTAATGTTATTTTTAATTTTCACTGTTTGTAAATGAATGTAAAGGGGTATAAACACTGGAAATACCCCTGTTTTTTAATCAAATTTAATTTTTGTTATATCAGTATAACGAACTATTTCTTATTTTGTCACACTACTGTGTAAGATTAAGGTAAAGAATATCGGCACCCCCATGGGTGTGACATAGTAACCTTTTATGCAAAATATGAAAGGTTAAATTCGTAATGTAATATGGTAATTATTTTTCCTTTTAAGTATACTTATAGAAATTTAAATAGGAACTTGAATCACCTCATTTGGAGTTCCTTATATTAGTTATGATTTTTCAAAGTTCCTTGAAGAATTAGAGGCAGATTTTTTGCTTTAGGCCGAAAATGACAATATTCTGGTAAATTGTAATTAGTTATATATTGAGTTTGAGAGTTTTAGGAAAAGTTTGAAGGGTTAGCTTGTTGAATTGATTGTCTAGTTTTAGAGAAAAGTAGACATTTAATATGTCTTTGTAGATATATAATATCAGGGAAAAAAGATTATCAATGATGACCAATTATTTCAAATAAAAAGGACAAGATTTATGAGTGGGTCAAGAAGAACATAATTTTTAACTATGTTAATAAGAGTAGAATGAGAAATGACCCATCTCTATACGAACTTCAATATTATAGGATTTGACATTTTTCTGA
The DNA here is from genome assembly GCA_019022615.1 of Acacia melanoxylon. Lineage (NCBI taxonomy): Eukaryota > Viridiplantae > Streptophyta > Magnoliopsida > Fabales > Fabaceae > Acacia > Acacia melanoxylon. The sequence continues at coordinate 6,557,966 of JAFJYJ010000020.1, read as the reverse complement.
GCTAAAAAAGAAAGCAAATCGAAAAGTATTTTGAAGGAGGTAAAGTAACAGGAAGGTCAACAGGTAGTAACTCTTTATCTCATATATTATGCAATTGTTCTGCAAATATATTTGTTTGTGCCATCGATTATATTCGTTTCATGAATATATAGGTGATTTATTCATTGGACTATGTGTCCTAAGGCTGTAAGTCCTAGTGTGTATTTAGCATGGTTATTGGACTGTGTGTCCTAAGGTTGTAAGTCCTGACGAGGCTATAAGTCCTAGTATGCATTCAACATGGTTATTGGACTGTGCGTCCTGAGGTTGTAAGTTTTGGTATACATTTTCCATGATTATTGGACTGTATGTCCTTGTGCTGTAAGGCCTGATGTGCATTCTATGTAAATATTGGGCTATGTCTTCCCATGATGAATGATGATTGTGCTGGATAGAGAATATGCTAATTGCTTATTGGATGGCTTATTTTGAATGCTTCATGAACTTGCATATTTTATGATTGTCTATGGTTACTATTGGGATTCTTAGGAATCTCACCCATTTCCTTAAAATGACATACAACAAAGGCAAGCAGCTCAAAAGGCAAATGTGTGGTCATTGTCAATACCTAAGAAGGTTGAGATAGAAGCTTGGATAATTTTATTTATCTAGAAACATAGTAGTAGAATTAACGCTATTATTTTTCTTAGTTATCCATACAATAATGGGAACATGTACGAACCAAGCCCATAACTTGACGAACGATTAAGCATAAAGAAGATCAATAGATTAGACGTGATATCAAAAAGGAACTCTGATACTATTAAGTCTTGTTTAAGGAATAATGGGTTATTAATGAAGAGTTTGAACCATTGATAAATTGTTTTAGAAAGTTTTAAATTTTTCAGAAAAGCTTATTTAGTTTACAAGAACAGACGTTGTGTTTAGGTTAAGTTTTCCAACCATTTACTAAATATTTACTCCCCAAGACCAAAGCTAGCTTAATTAGTGGTTCGAAATCATTCTAATGTGACTCATCTGACTTAGTATAATGGTAAGTTGTTATAATGGTATGGTATTAGAGTGAGGTGTCACAAGAATGACTTTTAATAGGTGATAAATCCCAATTTTAATATACTTTATCCCGCCTTAACCATTTATTTTGGAGATTATTTTAGGCTAATTTGGATATATTAGATAATATTTGGATTGTTAGCCAATTTTAGGAAATAATATAAATCTGAATTAATTATGAGATTATTGGGTTTAAATTATGAATATCTTGATTGTTATCTTGTGATTAAATAATATTTTTAAATATATGATAGATCACGATTTTATCATATTAGAATATATCCTTTGGTGCAGAATTTTTGTAGGGAAGCTAAAAGGAAATCTAATGGTGGAATTTGATTAGGCTTCTTAAATTTTAATGGGCTCAAGTTTTTTTTTTTTTTTTTTGCTCAAAATAATGGGCTCAAGTTGGAAACCAAAAGCTCTCCCCTCTTGTATTAAAAAAAAAAAAAAAAAAATTTGTGACCTAGCCGACAGAATGAGACACGCTCTCTTGGAGAGCCGCACAACAACTCACGCACGTTGGGAAAAGACGCAGCCACAGATCACAAATTTCAACTCCACCCAATTAATTCAATTGATTGATACTTTATCCAGTGGATGCGTAGTGACGGTGACAATTGAATTTATCCATTCTTCTCCATATTTCTTCATGGCCGTGGCTAGTCTAGTGCTTGGAGGAGGAATGATTTTCATGGCAGCTTAAGCTTGCTTGGGAGGAGTAAGGAGGAAGCTAAAGCCTATGAGCTTACACTTGAAGACCACATGGGAGTGTTTTTCCTTTTATCGATTTATTTCAAGACTTGGAATTATTTAGTTTTAGATAATTTTGAGTTGTTTTATTGAGAATAACCTAGTTTTAGATTGTACACATATTTTTTAATTTGGATTTGAATTGTGCTTAAGATGTTTGCTGGGATTTTTGCTTGCAAACCGTTTGATTGTCAATTATATTAATAATTGAGTTTTCATTATTGATTTAATTGTCGATTCAAGTTTATCCTCTTAATTGTTTAATTAGGTTGGTTAATTATCTAGTTGTTTAATTAGGCATTTGTGAACATAATTCCCAAAATTATCTTGGAACTATTTTAACTGGTTTTAATGGATTTAGTTAAACTATCGCTCATTCCATTATAAGTTTTCTAGTGGATTATGTGTTATTGAACCTGAGGATTTCTATGTTTCAATTAGTTAATTAAATTCATTAATTCCAATCTTTCATTAATCTCCCTTTGGTCTAATTAATTGATTTGGGCTAAGAGAGTTAACCCATGTGAATCCTAAGTTGTCCCCTCCTTTCGTATAACTGAACTAGATCTTTGTTATTTGATTTAATTTTAGTCAATTCTCTTCTTAGGATTTTAATTATTCTCTCATAAAACCCCCAGAATTGCATTTGCATCTATATTAGTTCCATTCTCATATAGGTTTTAGAGTCATTTTCATCTTGCATTTAGTGCATATTTGGCCTAGCTTATTTTTAGTTTATAATTTACTTATAAGTATAAGCTAGGCCAAACAAGATTTTAGATGAGCTCTTATAATTATAAGAGCTTATTTTATAATGAAGAAAAAAGAGCTTAAAAATAAGCTCATATGAGGAGCTTATTTTTAAGCTCTTTTTTAATAAGCTCTTTTTTTTTCTTTTTTTTAAAAGAACCCGTAATCTCGATCGAACACTACATCACTACGCGCAATCACCATTGCCGCCGCCGCCACCACCACCACCGCCACCACCACACCGCCGCCACCATACCACCGCTGCCGCCACCACCACCACCGCCATAGTCGCCGCCACCACCACACCACTGCCACCACCCTATTATAATATACCTTTTATGTTAATTTTTATTAGAAAAAGTGCTTATGACAAATTTTTTTTCAAACAGCTCATTTTTTATTTCAGCTTTTAAGCTAAAAAATTTATATAATCATCAAACAGCTTTTAACTTTTTTTTAAAAGCTCTTTTTTTCAGCTTTAGCTTAAAAGTAGCTTTTAAGCTAAAAAAGAGAGGATCTAAACGGGTTAGTTAGTTTAGTTCATTTCATTGCATTTTTATCACCTAAATTCAACCTAAAGAAAAACCCACTGATTGCTCATTGGAAGAATAACCTAGGTTGACCCTAAACTGCATAATTAATTTGGACCTAGTTTAATTGATTGCTTTAGCGACGAAAGGAAGCTCATCATCAGGCTAGCACATGTGATAGTATATGCACGAATACTAAATAGATTCTTCTATAACTTTTGCAGTTATATAATAAAAGACAAAATGATTTTTTTAAAACATATTTGTTATCTATATGCTCCTTCGTATCTATATATCCTCCAAAGAATATTGTACATCATTACATAAATAAGATAATATCAAATGAACAAAGGGAGACTCAGGATAAAAAGCTCATACAAAGTGGGGTAGGATAGAAGTATGCCGCCTTAATCCCACAAGCAAAGAGACTATTTTCAGACCGCCACTTCAAATGAATCCCCAAGAAAAAAGGGTAAGTAAATAGTGAACCACACATAATTTCCCTCCATGAAGCCCAAAGATAAAATTAATTAACACCAACAGTAAAAGGCACCCCAGTGCGAGGCAACCATGTGCCACCAGCAAGGAAGCTAGCAACACTAAACTGGTTTGCCTCATTTTGATTAGTTATGACATGAAAGGGAGGCCATTGTACTCTACTTTTTGTAGATGAACCAGCCCCAAAGTTCATATATTCCCCAAAGTAACATGTATCTTCACCAACAGCACTATTGTCCCATCGAGACCATCCCAATGGATTTACCAAGCCTTCAATATAAGTTTTCATGACAACCACTCGAGCATATTGGTGCCATGGCCGACCCAAGTAGGTTTCAAATGAGTGATAAACCGGCCGGAAGTCCGGCGCTGCTCGGATTTGAGAACTGATTATTGCTATTCCGGTGTTTTGAAACGGGTCGTCTCTTCCTTGTGCTGTGATCATGTTTGGTTGTCCTTGAAGTGGCTTTCTTACGAGAATTGTACAATTTTGTAGAACAACCGCTGCATTTACCCAAATGAAATCCACTGTACCGAAAATTCTACAATCTCTATAGAATTGACGTTGTGAATCAGCCATTAGAGTGTCCTGATAGCCTTCAATGGAGCACCGGTAGAAGACCGAGAGGTCGGAGGCTGACCGGAGCGCCACAGCTTGACCATTTTCAGGACCAGCCGTGTTTCTAAAAGTGATGTCTTGTGCAATAAAGTTAGCACCATCGACACCTGAAGAAATTTTATTAATTAATTTGATTATGTAAGATAAATACTTAACATGAAATTTCATGTAAAAACCTAAAATAAGTTAAATGACTAACCTGCAGTTGCAGACATAGAGGGAGTAATTCCATCTTTGACACTCTTACTACCAGTTATAATGGTGAGTCTCATTCCATCACCAATAATCATGAGATTTTCATTATCCGTATCAACTTCAATATTCTCTTCATAAATCCCTTTCTTCACCCTTATCACAAACCTCGTCTTCACTTTTCTCCTTGAAGCTGCATCAATGGCGGCTTGAACAGTCTTAAAATGCCCCGTCCCATCTTGAGCCACCACAAGATTTGCCTTCACAGAAGATGGCTTCAAACTCAACAACCTCCTGTCGTGCCGAGAAAACCAACTCAGAAAACCATGAGCTTTGATCTCTTCTTCTGTGTAATTCTCTTGCTTCAGGAATTTCCCGTTGACGGCCAACACATTGCTTATCATCTTTCTAACGTTGTCGCTCACATTATTTTGAGATGTAAACTCTCCGAATCCGAGCTGCAATGCGACGCTCCGGCAACTTTGGATGTTTGTGAGCGAAGTGCTGAGCCATGTTTGTGCGTCTGATAGAGAGCAAGAAGATATTTGTAGGCCATGAAGGGTTCGGTTAAGATGGAAGATGGTATTGTCATACAGCTTTAAACAATCACTGAATACACATTTCTGCATATTGGTCACACATTTAGGGCCATAGTCTTGAGCTTTATTACGCATGACTTGGGCTTGGTCCAGTGCTAATTGAACGAGCATTTTGTTGAACTCTGAAGGATGGTTCGGTCTGAACCGGTGGTGACCGTGGCTCATGTGGTATTTGCATTGCTCAGGGTGAGGAATTTGGTTGCACCAATATTTTATATACGAAGAAGATGATGATGATAATGAGAAAAGTGAGAAAAATAATGAGAGGGAAAAGAATAGCTTAACAATGTTTGATGCCATTTTTGTGTGTGTGGTTCTTGTGTTTGTCGTTGTGTTCTGTTAATTCAATCAGTAGGGTTTGTTCATATTTTTATAGCGTTTCACAAATCATACATAGCTTAGGTGTGGGGTTCAGTTGAAGTTAATTGAGTGCGAAGAAGACTATTAGTTGGCTAAATAAAATAAATCGAACAATGACTACAGACAGATAGGAGATCAAATGCATGTACACGATACTGATTTAGGGAATAAATTTAATAGCCAGCAAAACAATATCAAATACTTCTAGCTTCTTAATAAGAAATATAAAAATATATTTGCTACTTTTCTCAAATATTTGATGAAACATACACGTTCATTATAAAAAATTAAGTTGGCGAATGAAATAGTGATATATAAATAAAATAATAGGCCGTCAAGATATATGGTACACTCCAAAGTACTTGCTGATATATTCAATACCCTAAAGTGTTTTTTAAGTGTGTCCAAACGTTGAAATATATTTTGCGCCTTGATGATGGATGCTCCCAAAATATTTTAGTGTGTTTGACACACCTAAAAAAATATGTCAGGAATACTGGATGTATGAAAAAATATTTTAAAATGCTTGTTGTTTATCAAAAAATACTTTAGGTTGTTGGATGTACTTTAGCCCTAAAATAAATGAACGTGAAAAAGAAAACGTGGCGACTAAGGCGTGAGGAGGTGGCTTTCTTTAGCAGTAAAAGCGAATGCACATATTTCGCCAAGTGTGAGCTTTAGAGCCGGCGCCTCAGTATAAAATATTTATATTTCATTAGAAAGAAATCTTATTTGCTGAGCAAGAACAACTTCTTTGGCTTACTAAAGACTGATATCACAATCTTGAACATAAAGTGACATCTCTGCCACAAAATAAATAAATAAATAAATAAGCAAAAATAATAATAATAAGAAGAAGAACAGTGACAGATTATAGCTCGGTGGAGAGAGCAATCCAATTTCAGGTTGTACCACGCGTTTTCTTGAATTGCACACACACTATATGTAAATTAGGATCAATAATAATGTTTTGCCCCCATGTGCACGAAGTTTTCCTATCAAGCAATAATAATGTACGACTTTTGAGTTTTAAGCACTGGGTCGCTCATCGATGCAATAATTTATGACCAGGTACGTGAGACATTAATCGTTAGGATTCATTGTGTAATTGGATATTAATCATTTGAGGTTTGTGTGTAATACAGTTTCCTACAATATTATATATGTTGTGCATGCCTTTAAGACAATGATGTTGGTCTGGATCTTTCGATGTGTGATAAAGTTTTGTACATATTTTCTTATATGTGAGTCATTTCATGTGTTTGTCGTGAGAAATTAAGGAAAGTTTTTTTTTTCATATTTATTTTCAGCAAGAATATTTCTCATGGAATTGAAAGTCAATCAGGAAAAATTCTTCTTTACAAGGTTCTGAGTTTTAGTTAATTGAGAATGTTTCTAACATACGTCTTTTTATTTCCATAAGAAATTCTCATCGAATTGAAAACTGTAAGAAGCACATCGTGTTTTATCGGCTGAGTTATTTAAAGAATGATCCTTACGGATTCGTCTTTAATTTTTCATGAGAATCCCACAGAGAGAGAGAGAGAGAAAAAAGCCGTATGAGAAGTATTTTGTCATGAATTCCTCCTCGAGAGAATTTCCTTGAAGTAGGGAACATATAAGTTTTTGGGCTCTATAACTCCAATAGCTAATTTTTAGGGTGTGTTTCTCCAAATGACTTGTACTCATTATTATAGTGTTTTCATTGACAACTAACAAACAGAAGGGGCCTCCACAAGGGCGTGCCCATCTCAAGGGGGCTGAATTGTCTCCTCAACTTCAAAACTTGATTTTAGTGTATGGTTCTTGGAAGAATTTGTTCTTGTTACATATTCTTTCTTATAAGCTTCTTGTTTTAATTGGGATCGATGTGTTCTTGGTGCACCTGGCCAACATCCCCATCTATCAATCATCTTTACTTTCACCATATTTAATTTATATGTCTGTTTTCTTTTCTATGCTTTCCATTCTCGTAATTTTAATTATTCTTGTTGAATTTATGAAAACGCAAATGAAAGTGAAGTCTCTCCTAAATTTCTTCGTATGCTATTTCTATTTTGAATCTTTTTTTTAAAAAAAAAAAAAAATTACCGCTGGATGGATCATCTGAATGTACTTTGCGCATGTGAAGAATGGAATTTATATCTTTAAATTTATGAATGTGGCATAATTATCGAAGTGATTCGTAGGAATAAGTACAAGGACCGAACCGAAAGATACTTTCTGTAAAATTTGTTATAAAAAGATACTTTTTGAAGTTAATGGACCAAACAGAAACCTTATATGAAGTTAAAGAATCAATTTTTTTTTTTTTTGCCACATTAATATAATATCTGTCTTGTTGCATGAGAGAAGCATATATTCACTACAATAAATTGTGAATTTATCACGTGGTCGGGGAGAAGTTTTCTTAAGTCATGTTTGGATGTAGGGGAAATTGGGAGGAATTTTTTAATTTTTAATTTTTTTTGGGGGGGGGGTTTATTACGAAGGAAGAATTCTAAAAAAATATAAAATAATATAATTTTTGATAATTCTTCCTCCTAATATTCTTCTCTCTCGAATTTTATTCCCTGTTTGGTAAAATTCCATGAATTGTCTATTTTGGAATAGTAGAGGCACAGGCTCCTAATCATTTTCGGTATTAGTTCGGGGGCTAGTTCATTAATATAATATTGATGTAGCTTGCTATTTTGGACTTTGGAGATGCGTTCAAGTGGAGATAAAGCTTGTAGTATTGCCAAGAGGCTGGGTTTTCCTAATGTTGACATGGTGGATGATGTAATACCCGGGTAATTATTTATCTGGAATATTATATTTCGATAAATAATATCTATTGAAAATAGGTGAATATGTGGTTTCAAATAATAAGTAATAATTATCTTATTTCCTAAGGTAATTTCTATTGAAATTAGGGTGAATAAAGAGCTAAAAATCCCTAAATGCAATTGTGGGCCATAAAATACCCTGAAAATATTATGATAAATCCTAAGAAGCAATGAAATATTTATTAAAAATTGGAGAATATGTTGTCTCTAATTTAGGTAATTTTTGGGATTAATTTCCTTGGAAAATATTGAGGCAAGATTTAATATTATTTTGGGGATCATAATTGACCCCATGATTTTTAATATTTTACATGGGATATAAAATACCAATGTAAGTAAAATAATTGTGAGATAATGATTTATCCTAATTAAGAAAATTATCAAAAATTAGTAAGTGGCTAATCTGGTAATTAATGAGATAATTCGGTATAAAGTAAATGAATTAAAAATAATTTAAATAATTATTTTTAATTGGAGAAATTCGAAATTATTAAATAAAAAAAAAAATATTAATAAAATATTTTATGCTTAGAAAAATAAATAAAAAATAAAAGAAAAAAATAAATATCATGATATTTTTGTAAAATTGTATTATTATATAATATAGTGAATAGTAATGGAATAAATAGGAAACGGATCCTATCTAGAGAACCAGGAATAGGAATTCCAAAGTCAAGGTAAAATATTGATCAGTGAGTTTTTACCTTCAAGTGACCTCTTCCGGAAGTTAATTCCGAGGTTCGGTAGCGCATTTGCCTAATAAGACAAAATAGGGAAAAATGCGAGATATTCACATTTTGGATTTGAAGAAAATAAATTATAAGTCAACATCCGGAGATGAGTTTATAATTATATGGACATATTTGGAATCGGTGAATTTTTGTCCGAGAAGTTGATGATTCCGAAAACGATTTTCGTAATCGAACGCGCTTGTAGGACACGTTTTTCGAGAAAACTTCAACTGGGCTATTGGAACCACCGTAAGGGACCGAAATCTAAGTTAAACTAGATATTATTGATGAGGAAGAGAAGATCTTCAAAGTTATGAATTCAGAATTTTGAGATTTTCCGAGACTACGCGAAACGGACGCCGATCGGGGAAATTCTGTCGGACCGGGCATAAAGGGAGCATGAGTCATCATTTTGGACCAATGGCAAGCTGCCACCTCCTCCCTTATGTCGACCAAGGCAGCCCATGGACAAGAATTTACCACATTTTAACTTGATTTTTACATGGTTGAAAAGAAAGGAAAAATTACAAAACTTGGAAAGTGAAAATTACCAAAGTAGCCCAATTTTTGCCTATATAAAGGCATGAACTCTTCATTCATTCTTCACACCTCCTCTTCTCTCTACCTTGGCCGAAACTTAGAGTGAGAAGCTCTGCAAAAGTTTTGCCTTAGCTCCGAGTAAGTTCTTCTCGTCCTTAGCTTTTAGTTTCCGTAGTTCTTTCGGTAGTTATAGTAGAACTGTTGTTTTGATCTAGGAAGTTTCGAATATATTCCTATACTTGTTTTTATGCCTCATTGCATTGAAAGATGCCTGACGAGGTAAAAACATAGTGGGGATAATTTTGAAATGGAATAAGGTCAAGGTAACGAAGTTCTGGCGAAATTCCGCCAAATAGGGTAGTAGGGGCAAAATGGTCTTTTTCACCTAAAATGCCTGTTATGCTGCCAAATATTCATAAGAGTGTTATTATTCTGATTAGAATACTTCTGACGTCGAACCACTGTCGAAATTCCATCGTTCCGGTGTTTGCCGCTGTTTCGTTGTTTTCACGTACGGCCGTCGAAAGTACCGCTTTTAGCCGGAAGAGCCGGATATCTGCAACGAAGGTACGTTCGCGTACTGTAACACTAACTCTGATGGTTATTGTATGATTATATATGTTTGTTGTTGTAGCATACGTGGTTATGTTATATACACGGTTATGTCACATACGTGGTTATGTCACATACGAGTATATTATTGCTGTATCATACGTGGTTATGTTACATACGTGGTTATTATATATCTTACATACGTGGTTATGTATTTTTAATCATACATCTGTTGTGGACTGTTGTATTGATTGCTGTTGTCGTGTATATATTGTCATATTTAAGCATGAGGTTAACCGTTACCTGAGATCCAAATTGCAATTGGATCTCAGCTCTTATCATAGCGTCGGGTTCGGAAGAACCGAGGACCGAGGAGAAGGGCGAGCGGGCCGTACGAGTCCCGACGAAGACTCTCTTCTCGTTGTTATTCATTTTGAAAACTCTCGGTCAATGTACCGCTTCTGTAAATCAGCCAGACTTACGGCAATTTGATTAAATATATCAGTTACTCAATCGCTCCGATGCTTAACTCTGATGAAAAAAAAATTTATACTGCTTTTGAAAATGGGATGTTACAGATGACAATGGTTTTAGTGGTGGAAATTGTGTTCTCTGGAAATATCATAACTTAAAGTTTGAAGTGTTGGGGAAACATGACCATTTTATTCATTTATGCTTTGATAATGGATTTTTCAAATCTTTTCTCAATGGAGTGTATGCTAGTCCAAATCATGTCAAGAGAAGAAATATTTGGAGTTCTCTTATGAATATCAATACTTTGATTCAAGGGCCGTGGTGTATTGCAGGGGACTTTAATGGGACTTTGAAGTTGCAGGAGGTTAGATCTATTTCAAAAGTTGGGAGTGTTATTGATCGTGATTTTAGTTCTTGGGTAGAAGAGTTGGGGCTCATTCACTTGGAAATGAGGAGGGAGTAAAAGCAGGTTAGATCGAGTGCTTGTTACTAGTAATTCGGAGTATATTCATCGTTATCCATCCGCCAAGGTGTTTCATCTTCCATTCTTTATCGAATTGTTGAGGATGACAATAGACATGCCCATAGAGATACCCCTTTTAGGTTCATGGCTTCCAAGGTTTTGCATTTATTTATTTTATTTTATTATTTTATTTTATTTTAAAAAAAAGATTTGTGGCATGGAGAATACTGTTGGTTAGATGATGTTTCAAATTTCCAATCTGCAGTCTTGGAGTAGAGAAGTTTTTGGACACTTGGGTCGCAAGAAGGGACATTTAATGAACAGGTTGGAAGGGTTAGATCATATATTGCTCACCAATAGAAACACCATGGATTTATTGTTTCAGAAACTTTGGAGAGAGTTAGAAGATGTCTTAATTCAATAAGACCTTCTTTGGCCTCAAAAGGTCAAATGTGATTGGTATATGTTTGGAGACAAGAATATGAAATACTTCCATGCAAGAGGAAATGTAAGAAGTAGAAGGAACAAGATTGAAACATTGGAGAAGGATGACGGTGAATGGTTTTTTGAAAAAGAAGAAATTAAAGATAATGCCATGTCCTTTTAGCATGATCTTTTTTGTTAAGATACTGACAATCGCCCTCAATTTTCATGGAATTGCTCGTACCCCTATTTTGATGTAGCCCAATTGAATGATATGGGGAAAGAGGTCTCGAGTGATAAAATTAAGCAGGTAATCTTTGGCATGGGAGCGCTCATGTCACTAGGCCTAGATGGCTTGAATGCACTCTTTTTTCAAAGTCAGTGGGAGCATGTGGGTTCATCTGTTATCATTTTTGTACAGAATGTCTTCAAAAATCCCTGTCTTATAGATGACATATCAATGGTACTCTTATTGTTCTTATTCCCAAGAAGGAGCGTCCCAAGACAATGCAGGATTTCCGCCCAATAAACCTTTATAATGTCATTTACAAAACACTTACTATGGTAGTGGCAAATTGATTCAAATCAATTTTGCCTACCATTATATCAACTAGTGTGGATTTGTTCCAGGAAGATTGGGGTCTGAAAATATTATTATTGCCCAAGAAGTCATCCATTCTATTAAAACTATGAGAGGTAAGAAAGGTTTCATGGCCATTAAAATTCATCTAGAAAAGGCATATGACAGGCTTTGTTGGAACTGTATTATGAGTTGACTTGAGGATCTCAACATTGTTGCAAATATACAAAGTATTGTTCACCAACGCATATATTCTCCAATAATGCAAATTCTATGGGAAGGAAGCAAGACTCAAGAATTCTGTGTCTCATGGCATATGACAAGGTGACCATATCTCTCCATATCATTTTGTTATTTGTATTGAAAAACTTGATCATTTGATAGCGGAGGAGATAATCCAACAAAGATACAAGACTAAACAAAGATGACCCACCAATCACACACTTGTTTTTTTGCATACGACCTTATTTTGTTTGCGGAAGCGTCTTTGGACCAAGTGGAAGTGATTACAGGGTGCTTAGATTCTTGTTTGTACCATCGATCTGAGGGAAAAGGAACTACTACAAAAAGCAGGAATGGTGTCCCAAAACACATTTCTTTTTCAAAAAGGGAAGTGAAAAATAAAGGTAGTAGCATTTTTTTAATTATGTGGAGGAACTTTGAAATATTGAGGGTCTTTTTAACAAAAACAGACACCACAAACACCCAAAGTATACTTTGGGCGTCCCAATTTTAAAAATGACATCAAAAGTATACTTTTGGCATATCAGTTTAGAAAAGAAGACGCCAAAAGTAAGGACTTTTGGCATTCCTTTTAGAATTGGGACACCAAAAGTAGTCTTTCGGCGTCCAATTCAAAACCATGACGCATAAATTCCACTTTAGGCATCCCAATTATAAATTGGGACGCTTTATTTTTCAACTTTCCTTTCTCTTTTTCATCTTTCACCTTTTCATTACCCAACCCTTTCTCCTCTGCACTTCTCTTCCGTCAGCCGCCAGATCGTGTAATAGGCTTTCACCACCGCTGGTGGTTCTACCTCTGTTGAGGATGCAACATCAAGATCATTCAGTCCAAGGAAAATAGCAAGCGGATGCTTGACACTGTTAAGGCCAGATCCACTTCTATCTCTACTGTCGACAGTTCTACCTCTTAGATCACCTCCTTCGAAGTTTCTTCCTCACCGGCAACATAAGCACACAACAAATGGATTCTACTTCCCCAAAAAAACGTCCCCTTTTTAGAAAGGGAAGTAAAAAATAAAGGTAGTGGTATTTTTGTAATTTGTTAACATATTGGGCATTCCTATTTTGAATTGGAACGCCAGAAGTGGACTTTCGGTGTCCCAAATATAAATTGGGACGCCGAAAGTCCCAATTCAAAATAGGGACACCAAAAGAAGGGGATTTTGTCATCCTATTTTTTTTTTTTAAAAAAAAAACACCAAAAGTATTACCTTTAATGTCCCTTTTAGAGTTGGGATACCTATTTGAACACTTTAGGCGTCCCAAATTTAAACTGGGATGCCTATTTTTTGGACACTTTAGGCGTCCCAAATTAAAATTGGGATGCACAAAATGGTAAAAAAGTCGTGTGTGCCTTCTTTTTAGCCTATTCTCTCTTATGGTGCATACTCCTCTCCCACTCAGCCTCCGCCGCACACACTGTACTCCTCTCCCACTCATCCAGATCTCAAGTGCCTCCTCCTCCCTCCATCTTCCCTCCCCACCTCTTCTACCTCATCCGCTTCTCCCCGCACTCTGGCCGAAACTAACCCCGCCTGATTCAAGCGGACCTCAATTTCCTCCTCCTCTCGCCGCCACAAGAACTTCATAGGAAAAGAGATATGAGTTTCCTCTCTCCGTCAAGATCTAGGATCCAAACCTAGGAAAATAGATCTGGCTTGGAACCTTCAACACGGCAGAGGAAGCTATTTCTAAGTACGACACGATAGCTCTAAAGATTAAGGGTCCTGACACATCACCAACTTCCTGTGCTCCGTCATTATGGAGGACACATCAATGCCAAAAGCTACTAGGGATGAAAGCCCCAGCACTAAGAAATGGTTTCGTTGCAGCTCCGTTGCAACGTGGTCACAAACTTGGTTGCCCAATGATCTTGTCCTCTGTGCCCTCACCTACTCAGTTCCAATATGGCTTTCCATTGCGATTTCATTAGTTCCAGTTCTAGCAATGCATGCATGTCTCAATGAATTTCTGAACTATTTATTGTTTTTTTTTTATTTTTGGTTTTTCTAGGTTGGTTCTCTGGCATGTTTGATTTTCTAGGTTCATGTGTAAGAGATTCCATGGTTTAGGCCTTCAATCTCAGGTTTTATCAAAAGCTTCTCCAGTCCCTTCTTTGATATCGTCCGATTTTGTTCAATCAAATTTCACGATCGTCATATTTTGTCTTGGAGGTGTGTTTTTCTCTGGCTTGTAGCGCGTGAAGGTTATCAGTCGTGGCTCTGTTTTCTTTGCATAGAACGACCGGCTGAGATGGAGGAAGTGTGTGGCCAAGAATATAAGTCAGCGGTGGAAGGAAATAGATGGTGGTGGTGGTTCGATATTCACCAGACGCGTGAACAATTTTTTTTTTTTAAAGAAAAAAACAACTTTTTGCATTCCAAAAATATTGGGGACACCTTAAGTCTCTCTTTTTACATGCCCCAGATAGGCATCCCTATGAAAAGATTCGTAAAATAGCCCCAAAAACGGACGTTGTAAAGCTTTTTTCTAGTAGTGAAGCAACCTCTGTGGCCGAGTCCGATTCTCAAAGTAATGGTATGTTAGTGTACCCTCACCTCCTAAAACACTGTAGTTTTCACTTTGTAAAATTAAGATCTAAATAATACCTAATTGATGTTGACTTATCCCTGGGAATAGAAGTAGGTGAGCACGAAATTCTCAGATGTATTGGCATTTAGTGAACCAGAACTGGAGAGAACCAATGGGAGATTGGCGATGAAAAGGTTTGTGGCGGCAATGGCGGTGGAGGTAGCAAAAGGGCAAGACGTGTTAGCGTAGATCACCGACGAAGGCATCCCATTGTTCTTGGGAACAAGCGTCATCCTATCGGTCACATCACTGATTCCATTGTTCCAGGGAGTAAGTGTCGAATTGAAGTCTCAATCGTTTATGTCTTCTGATGTGAAGCTTTGGAACAGAAGGTTAGCAATGCTGACATTAGCTTTGGAACAGCGAATTTTTTTATTTTATTGTAATTTTTTATTTTTTTAAAAAAATCCTTACGATGTCCCTTTTAAAAAGGGAATCCATAAGTCTCGATTTTACTATGTCGCTCACATAGACATCCCCATCGAAATGGACGTAAAAAGGGGCATAAAAACATAAAAAAGTGTTTTTTTGCAGTAGTGAAGGTTAGCCAAAGGAAGTCTAAAGTTTTCTCCTATCGCAATTTTAATCATAATAGTGCAAGTCAAGTTAGTAAGGAGCGCAGTTTTACAATCACTTCTGATATTGGAAAATATCTTGGAGTTTTCTTACATCAACATGTAATAGGGGCACATATATGAGTCAATTTATAAGAAAAAGTCAATGAAATGTCTTATTCATAAGACCAAAAAAATAAAATTCTTTTTTTCCTTTTTTTTCTTTGCTTTATAAATAAGATTAGAGAAATACGTTGGGCGCATGATTTACGAATAAAAAAAAAGTAGTAATTAATTTTGTGGTTATAATAATTTTTAAGCTAGGGCACATGTGATAGTATATGCAGGAATACTAAATAAATTCTTCTATAACAGTTGAAGCTATATATTAAAAGAGAAAATAACGCAAAGAATACTTCTTTGAAATTTTTCTAAATATTGTTTTTATCTATGTGCTCCTTTGTATCTATATATTCTCCAAAGGATGGAAACAAAATATAAATATATGCTCCACAGAATATTGTATATCATTACAAAAATTACAACACACCAAATGAATAAAGGGCAGCACAATATAAAAGGCTCCTATCAAGTGGGGTGGAATAAATTTACTTGGCCGTACTTCCACAAATGATAAGAAAAATAATAAATAGTGAACCACACATAATTTCCCTCTATGAAGCCCAAAGATGAAATTAATTAACACCAATAGTAAAAGGGACCCCAGTGCGAGGTAAACATGTGCCACCAGCAAGGAAGCTAGCAACACTAAACTGGTTTGCCTCATTTGGATTAGTTATGACATGAAAGGCAGGCCATTGTACTCTACTTTTTGTATATGAACCAGCCCCATAGTTCATATATTCCCCAAAGTAACATGTATCTTCACCAACGGAACTATTGTCCCATCGAGACCATCCCAATGGATTTACCAAGCCTTCAATATAAGTTTTCATGACAACCACTCGAGCATATTGGTGCCATGGCCGACCCAAGTAGGTTTCAAATGAGTGATATACCGGCCTAAAGTTCGGCGCTGCTCAGATTTGAGAACTGATTATTACTATTCCCGTGTTTTGAAATGGGTCGTCCCGTCCTTGTGCTGTGATCATGTTTGGTTGTCCGTGAAGTGGCTTTCTTACGAGAATTGTACAATTTTGTAGAACAACCGCAGCATTTCCCCAAATGAAATCCACTGTGCCGAAGATTCTACAATCTCTATAGAATTGACGTTGTGAATCAGCCCTTAGAGTGTCCTGATAGCCTTCAATGGAGCACCGGTAGAAGACCGAGAGGTCGGAGGCTGCTCGGAGTGCCACGGCTTGACCTTTTTCAGGACCAGCCGTGTTTCTAAAAGTTATATCTCGTGCAATGAAGTGAGCACCATTGACACTTGAAGAAATTTTATTAATTAATTTGATTATGTAAGATAAATACTTAACATGAAATTTCATGTAAAAACCTAAAATAAGTTAAATGACTAACCTGCAGTTGCAGACATAGAGGGAGTAATTCCATCTTTGACACTCTTACTACCAGTTATAATGGTGAGTCTCATTCCATCACCAATAATCATGAGATTTTCATTATCCGTATCAACTTCAATATTCTCTTCATAAATCCCTTTCTTCACCCTTATCACAAACCTCGTCTTCACTTTTCTCCTTGAAGCTGCATCAATGGCCGCTTGCACAGTCTTAAAATGCCCCGTCCCATCTTGAGCCACCACAAGATTTGCCTTCACAGAAGATGGCTTCAAACTCAACAACCTCCTGTCGTGCCGAGAAAACCAACTCAGAAAACCATGAGCTTTGATCTCTTCTTCTGTGTAATTCTCTTGCTTCAGGAATTTCCCGTTGACGTCCAACACATTGCTTATCATCTTTCTAACGTTGTCGCTCACATTATTTTGAGATGTAAACTCTCCGAATCCGAGCTGCAATGCGACGCTCCGGCAACTTTGGATGTTTGTGAGCGAAGTGCTGAGCCATGTTTGTGCGTCTGATAGAGAGCAAGAAGATATTTGTAGGCCATGAAGGGTTCGGTTAAGATGGAAGATGGTATTGTCATACAGCTTTAAACAATCACTGAATACACATTTCTGCATATTGGTCACACATTTAGGGCTATAGTCTTGAGCTTTATTACGCATGACTTGGGCTTGGTCCAGTGCTAATTGAACGAGCATTTTGTTGAACTCTGAAGGATGGTTCGGTCTGAACCGGTGGTGACCGTGGCTCATGTGGTATTTGCATTGCTCAGGGTGAGGAGTTTGGTTGCACCAATATTTTATATACGAAGAAGATGATGATGATAATGAGAAAAGTGAGAAAAATAATGAGAGGGAAAAGAATAGCTTAACAATGTTTGATGCCATTTTTTTGTGTGTGGTTCTTGTGTTTGTCGTTGTGTTCTGTTAATTCAATCAGTAGGGTTTGTTCATATTTTTATAGCGTTTGACATAACATTCATAGCTTAGGTTTGGGGTTCCGTTGAAATTAATTGAGTGCGAAGAAGAATATTAGTTGGCTAAATAAAATAAATCGAACAATGACTACAGACAGATAGGTGATCAAATGCATGTACACGATATTGATTTAGGAAATAAATTTAATAGCCAGCAAAACAATATCAAATATTTCTATATTTTTTTTTGATCAGAAAATATATTTGGTACTTGTGTCTACTATTTGATCAAACACACATATTCATCATAAAATAATTAAGTTCGCGAATGAAATCGTGATATATGAATAAAATAATAAGCCGTCAAGATATATCCAACACCCTAAAATAGTTGATGATGAATCCAATACCTTAAAATGTTTTTCAAGTGTGTCCAAACATTAAAATATATTTTGTACCTTGATGATGGAGCTACCAAAATATTTCTGGGTGTTAAATACACCTAAAAAATATTTCAAAATACTAGATATATCAAAAGATACTTCAAATCGTAGTTGCACATAGAAAAATACTTTAGCTTAATGATGTTTCCAATACCCTAAAGTGTTTTTTTAGTGTGGCCAAACGTTGAAATATATTTTGCACCTTGATGATGGATGCTCCCTAAATGTTTTAGAATGTTAGATACAGCTAAAAAATATGTTAGGATGCTAGATGTATCAAAAAATACTTTAAAATGCTGGAGATACTTTAGCACTAAAATAATTGAACACGAAAAAGAAAACGTGATGGCTAAGGCGTGAGGAATGGATAAGAATGTAGTGAAATAGAAACTGCAAGAAAGACCACAATTACGAGTGGCTTTCTTTAGCAGTAAAAGCGAATGCAAATATTTCGCCAAGTGTGAGCTTTAGAGCCGGCGCCTCAGTATAAAACATTTATATTTCATTAGAAAGAAATCTTATTTTCTGAGCAAGAACAGTTGTGTTCTTCTTTGGCTTACTGAAGACTGATATCACAATCTTGAACATAAAGCGACGTCTCTGCCACAAAATAAATAAATAAATAAATAAGTAGTAGTAATAATAATAATAATAATAATAATAATAATAATAATAATAAAAGAAAAGAAGAACAGCGACAGATTATAGCTAAGTGGAGAGAGCAATCCAATTTCAGCTGGTGCTACGCGTTTTCTTGAATTGTACACACGCTATATGTAAATTAGGATATTAATATTGTTTTGCCCCCATGTGCATGTAGTTTTCCCATCAAGCAATAATAATGTACGACTTTTGAGTTTTAAGCACTGACTCGCTCATCGATGCAATAATTGACACATTAATCATTAGGATTCATTGTGTGCTTGGATATTAATCATTTGAGGTTTGTATGTAATAGAGTCTCCTGCAATACTGCATATGTTGTGCATGCGTTGAAGACAATGATGTTGGTCTGGATCTTATATGTGGGTGATTTAATATGTTTTTCCTGAGAAATTAAGTAATGCTTGTTCTTTCTTTCTTTTTCATATTTCTTTTCAGCAAGAATATTTCTCTTGGAATTGAAAGTTGATGTACTACTTTTGTCGCTAAAGCAATCAATTAAACTATGTCCTAATTAATTATGCAGTTTAGAGTCAACCTAGGTCATTCTCCCAAGGAGCAATATGTGGGTTTTTTTTTTAGGTTGAATTTAGGTGATAAAAATGCAATGGAATGAACCTAAACTAAATGCAAGATGAAAATGGCTTTAAAACCTATATGATGAACTAATCTAGATGCAGATGCAAATTTGAGGGTTTTTGTTATGAGAGAATAATAAAAATCCTAAGAAAAGAAATTAACCAACTATTAAGAAAATCAAACAAGAAAAGATAAAGAAGGTTCACTTCAGGTACGGTAAAGGGAACAACTCAGGATTCACATGGAGTTAACTTTCCTAGCCCAAATCAATTAGTTAGACCAAAGGGAGATTAGTGAAAAATTGGAATTAATGAATTTAATTAACTAATTGAAAACATGGGAAACCCTCAAGTTCAATAACACATAATCCACTAGAAAACTCATAATAGAATGAGTGCTAGTTAATTAAACTTATTAAAACACAATCACAATTAATTTCTAAATAATTTTGAAATCTTGTTTACAATTATCCAATTAAACAACTAGACAATTTATCAACTCAATTAAACAATTAAATCGACAACCCAATTGTCAATTAAATTAATAAGGAAAACTCAATTATTAATTCAATTGACAATCAAAGGTTGCAAATAAGAATCCAGCAAAAAAACTCCAAATTATCAATTTAATCTAAATTAAATAATATGTTTACAATCTAAAACTAGATTGTTCTCAATAAAACAACTCGAAATTATCTAAAACTAAATAATTTCAAAGTCTTCAAACAAATGATAAAAAGAAAGGAACTTCCCCATGATCTTCAAATGTAAATTCCTAGGCTCTAGCTTACTCCATGCTCCTCCCAAATTGCCTCCCAAAAGAGCTTAAGCTCCCATGAATTTACGTCCTCCACCAAGCATTCTGCATCTCTCGGGCATCTAACTAAGAATAGAGAATTCAATTGATGCCCAGAAAAGAGCGTGGGTCCCGCGATTGGAAGGATTAATGGATAAAGCTTTCACACACACTCTTGCGTTTGTGTCCAGGAGAGCAAAACGAATTGGTTATATGGATGTGGGGCCCGTGAGTGTGTGAATTGAATCAATGAATCAAAGAGTCAAAAACCCCTCTGCGTGTTGCGTGTTGCGGCTCTGCCTCTGCGTCTTTTCTCTGTGAATGAGTGTGCGCTCTCTTGGAGAGCGTGCTTAAGTCGTGAAAATCCGTCTTTTGTGAGTGCGTCAATTCTTTGGTGAATGTTCCAGCGTCTCGTCTCTTTTCCCCGAGCGTGTGTCTTTTTTCAGTCAGGTCTCAGCGTGTGCGTGATTTTGGCGGCTGCGTCGTCCCCTCAGCACTCTGCCGCTAGGTTAATTAATAGGAGGAAAGTGATAGATTTTTGGATAAGCCCATTAAAGTTTGAGAAGTCCAATAAAACTCAACCATTGGATTTCTTTTTAGTTTTTCCTGAAAAAATCTGCACCATAGGATCTCTAATATGATAAAATCTAATCTATCATATATTAAGAAATATATTTAACCACAAGATAATAATTAGGATATTAATAATTTAAGCTCAATAATCTCATAATTAGTTCAGATTTATACTATTTCCTAAAATTGGCCAACAATTCAAATATGATCTAATATTAACCAAATTAGCCTCAAATAATCCCAAAATAAATGATTAATGTGAGATAAAATATATAAAATAATGGATTTATCAATTCCCCCACACTTATCATTTGCACTCCTGGGCAAAACAAATCAAGACCAAGGGAAAATAAACGAAAAACAAAAACAAAAACAAAAACTAAATTAAACTAAAGCTTCAAAACTGAATGTTCCAATCACAAGCAGTAAGTAAACAAAAGCATTTCAACACCTATCATATCCAAATAATCTTCTCATAGACTAAGAGAGCAAACATCATGGCAATTTACTTGACAAAGGGGAACCTAAGCTAGAAATCTCTCACCAAGGATAATGTGTATGACACTCTTCACTCAAAAGTGTATAGGTATGTGTTTACACTCAAGTTCATCCCTATCCAATACTACTCTTTCCATAGGCTTGACAAGAATCTAAATTCTCCACCACTAATAAAACAAGTGCATCCATAAATCCAAAGGACTTTTATTAGGTTGTAATGGGGCTAATTTAAAGAAAAAAGGGTACGATGTAAAAGAAAAAACAAAGTTGAATGTCTTAAAAGTTGAAGATAATGATACAATAGAGAATATGAGATGCAAAGAACTAAATCAAACCCGAATCAATCATCATTCCTTTTTCTTTTTCCTCTTTTTTTTCTTCTTCTTCTTTTTTTCCTTCCTTTTTTCTTTTTCTTTTTCTTTTTCTCATTTTTTCCTTTTCTTTTTTTTTTCTTTTCTCCATTTTTTTTCTTTTTCAAGATAACCTACCATATTTTTCACAATGACCCAATTCCTAACTTTATACATGTTCTTCCATCCAAAACAGATATAATGCAATACTCTTCAACTCTTAAGACATTTAAAAGGGTAGATAATTTTTTTTTTAGGCAGTGGGTGTAGGCAAAAAGGAAAAATAATAATAACATATAGGCTCAAAGGGGCTAAACAAAGGATATAATATGAAAAAGGTAGTCTTTTTGGTTTATCTGGCTAAAATGAAATGAATGCCTTTATCATTTTTATGAATACTCCTGCATAAAATGCAGCCTCAAATAAGATTTAAGTCAAGTTCTAGATCAAGTAAAGAGATAGGGGTACACACTAAAAGAAAAAGTATATGTATTAGGCTCAAAATCTCACTAGGAATATGATTACTAGCCTAAATTCACCAAAGTCAAATTCATTGCCACTAGGTTCACCAACTCAAAACATGATCAATCGCTTTTCAAATCAAGAATGCATCATACTAAAGTCACTTAGAACTTGTAGTTTTCACATTCAAAACAGTTGATCCCTCCCCCACACTTAAACAATGCATTGTCCTCGATGCAAAACGGTCATAATAGATCACAAAGTCAAGTAATACGTAGCACTACACAACTCGGTAATATGACAATAAGTAATATGACAAAGCAAGATAAAAGAGTGAAGGAAGGAATACAACCGAGGTCTACGTGGTGTCACGTAGTGCAGCAACCTCCACTGTCTGAGTGGAGAATCCATCAAAGAACAGCTTCAAGCGGTGTCCATTGACGGTGAAGCATTTTCCATTTGGCTCCCTTTTGATCTTCACAGCTCGATATGGGAAAACATCAGTGACAACGAAAGGTCCCTCCCATCGAGAGCGGAGCTTTCCAGGCATGGGTTTCAAGCGGGAAACATAGAGTAGAACTTTTTGGCCCACTTGAAAGTCTCTTTTCGTAATAAGTTTGTCATGGGCTGCTTTAGTTCTTTCCTTATAAATTCTAGCATTCTCATAAGCTTCTCTTCTTAATTCTTCAAGCTCTTGCAATTGCAACTTCCTTTCAATACCGGCACTATCAAGATCGAGGTTGCACCTTTTAATTGCCCAGTATGCCTTGTGCTCCACCTCCACTGGAAAATGACATGCTTTTCCGTAGCCAATTCTGTATGGAGACATGCCAATGGGACTTTTATATGCTGTGCGATATGCCCACAGTGCATCATCGAGTCGTTTACTCCAATCCTTCCGGTTGAGTTGCACTATCTTTTCTAGAATGAGCTTGATTTCTCTATTAGAGAGTTCTGCTTGACCATTCGTCTGAGGGTGGTATGGGGTGGCCACCTTATGCATCACCCCGTACTTACCAAGCAAGCTCTGCAAACTCCGATTACAAAAATGGGTTCCTTGATCGCTAATGATTGCTCTAGGAATGCCAAATCTGCAAAGAATGTGAGAGCGAACAAAGGAAACCACTACAGAAGAATCATTAGTACGAGTGGGGATTGCCTCAACCCACTTTGACACATAATCCACAGCTAGTAGGATATACAAATAACCAAATGAAGTGGGAAAAGGTCCCATGAAATCAATTCCCCAAACATCAAAGACTTCACAGAATAATAAGGGTTGTTGGGGCATCTCATGCTTCCTAGAAATATTACCCACAAATTGGCACCTAGAACACTTCTTACAAAATTCATGGGCATCACGAAATAGACTTGGCCAAAACAATCCACTTTCCAAAACTTTCCTAGTAGTACGCTTGGCACTAAAATGTCCTCCACATGCAAGAGTATGGCAAAAAGTCAAGACAGACTCAAATTCAACATCGTGAATGCATCGCTAATAATTTGATCACTACATATGTGCCACAAGTAGGGATCATCCCATATATAGAATTTAGCATCTTTCTTACATTTATTCAATTGATGTTTATTCATGTCATCAGGCAAAACAGATGTAACTAGATAATTAGCAATATCTGCATACCAAGGGATAAAAACAATAACCTCACAGAGCTGTTGATCAGGAAAATCGTCTAAGGGTAAAGATGTTACCGCGGGTGTTTCAATCCTGCTTAGATGATCAGCTACCATATTCTCTGCACCACTCTTATCACGAATCTCCACGTCAAACTCTTGTATCAGAAGCACCCACCTAATGAGGCGAGGTTTGGAGTCTGGTTTCTTAAATAAGTACTTGATAGCTGAGTGATCAGTAAACACCGTCACTTTCGTGTGAAGGACGTAGGATCGAAATTTCTCCAGGCCAAAGACGATTGCAAATAACTCTTTCTCTGTGCTAGTGTAGTTAGCTTGAGCAGCGTCTAAAGTTCTAGATGCATAGGCTATGATATATTGTCGCTTCTCTACTCTCTGGGCAAGAACGACACCTAATGCATAGTCAGAAGCATCACACAATAGCTCAAATGGAAGGCTCCAATTAGGTGGCCGAATGATGGGGGGTGTAGTGAGTCTCTTCTTTAACTCATCTCATGCATACCTGCAAGCATCATCAAAAACAAAACCCACATCTTTCTGCAATAAACGAGACAATGGCAATGTTGTCTTACTAAAATCATGGATGAATCTTCTATAAAATCCAGCATGCCCAAGAAAGGAACGTACATCTTTCACACATGAGGGATATGAAAGAGAGGAAATAATATCAACCTTAGCTTTATCAACCTCAATACCATCATGCGAAACAACATGGCCCAAAACAATTCCTTTCTTAACCATGAAATGACATTTTTCAAAATTCAACACAAGATTATATTGAATGCATCTATCCAGAACCATGTCCAAACTTGCCAAGCATGCATCAAAAGAATCACCGTAAACAGTGAAATCATCCATGAAAACTTCCATGCAATGCTCAAGAAAATCAGAGAATATGGAAGCCATGCAACGCTGAAAAGGACCTGGTGCATTACATAAACCGAATGGCATGCGTCTATATGCAAAGGTTCCATATGGACATGTGAATGTGGTTTTATCCTGGTCCTCCGGTGCAATAGAAATTTGAAAATAACCAGAAAAACCATCCAAAAAGCAGTAATATGATTTACTAGCTAATCTTTCTAACATTTGATCTATGAAGGGAAGGGGGTAATGATCCTTTCTAGTCACTGAATTCAATCTTCTATAGTTAATACATACCCTCCAACTGTTTTGAACTCTAGTTGGAACTAGCTCACCTTCATCATTACGAACCACAGTAATACCAGTTTTCTTAGGTACTACTCCGAATCGGACTTACCCAACTACCGAGAAATAGGGTAGATTATGCCTGCAGAAAGAAGTTTAGAGACCTCTTTCTTTACCACATCAAGGATCAATGGGTTGAGTCGTCGCTGTGGCTGTCGCAAAGCTTTGGCACCATCTTCTAACAGGATCCGGTGTGTGCACACATTTGGGCTGATTTCAGGGATATCAGCAAGAGTCCATCCAATAGCTTTCATCCGTCGCCTAAGTACCTCTAGCAAAGGTCTCCTCGGCCAGCTAGCTATGTCACTAGCTACAATCACAAGAAGTGTCTCGTCCTTCCCCAAATAGACATACTTCAATGAGTCCGGAAGTGGCTTTAACTCTAAAAATGTAGCTTGTTGAATTGAAGGTATGAGTGGCTTCAATTCAACATCAGTCAAACTAGAAACATGCACATCATACTCACAAACAGAAGAGCAAACTTTCCCACCTTGGGGAGTATTAGTAGAAACTGCAAGAGCAGAAGAATCAACAGACACATCACAATCAACATCAATAGTGCCATCGAAGAGCACTCATGTCGTGATAGAATAAGAATCGTAGAGATCTCCCCATCGAAACATGATCAATGCTAATTGATAACTTAGAATTAGATAGTGAAGATAAATCGTTTTATCCATGGCATTAATCACATTAAGTAACCGAGAAAGTTCATTAGAATCGGGAGAAGTATCGGATACATGATCACTAGAATCACTAATGCTACAAATAGGCAAATAAGCATCATGTCTAGAATGTCTCATAATCTCAATAGTATTAGTGAAAATATCAATATCAGCATTGTCAAGGTCAGCACATGTATCACAATTGCCAATTTTAGCACATGCGCAAGAGATAGTATCATATAAACCAGCAATATCACAGAATCTACTAAGCGTACCCTCTTTAAGTTTTACTACATAATTATCTGTGATAGCATCAATAACATTAACATCTATCTCCGCACAATCATCAGAGGGGTGTCTCATAGATTCAAGCACATTAAATTTAATGGTTTCACCAGCAAATTTTAGAGTAAGGCTACCAAATGCACATCTATCATGGCTCTAGCGCTTTAAGGAAGGGTCTACCTAAAATTAAAGATGAATGTCCTTTCTGCCTAAACCGACCATCATCCATATCAAGAACATAAAAGTCTGCAGGGAATATGAAATCTTTTACCTTAACCAAGATGTCCTCCAGGACGCCTTCTGGGACTGTGCAACGTCTGTCAGCAAGGGATGCAACAAGATTCGTGGGCTTAAGCTCTACACCCTTGAGTTGATCAAAGACTGATTTTGGCATAACATTAATAGCGGCCCCCAAATTTGCTAAGGCATCGGAGAATTCAACATCACCAATAGTGCAAGGTATGAGAAAACTACCAGGATCTTTGCACTTCATTGGCATTGGCATTTGATAAAGAGAGGAGACAACTGCCCCTAAGTCAACCTTTCCTTCATGCTTAAACCTTCTCTTTGTAGTACACAATTCCTTCAAGAATTTTGCATATTTAGGCACTTGTGTGACTAAGTCAACTAGTGGAACATTAACCACCACCTTCTTGAATATATCATAGATTTCTTTGAACATCTCACTTCCTTCTTTTTCCTTTCAGCCTTAGCTACCACAAAGTAGGAAAAGGTAGGGCTTGCTTGATCATTTGCTTTTCTTCATCCTCCTTTTCTTGTTCTTCATTAGGCACCACATGTGTTTTTGGTAAGGTGGACAGATCCTGTGATGTGAAGCGAAAAGAGAGTCATCAAGCAACTTCCTTGTCTTTTGAAGTATTGATGGTAACCGGATCTGCGAGAGGGGATTATCTTCCCACGTCGGAGAGATATAGCATTGACTCCACCTATATTAGGATTTTGCTTGAGTTCCGCGTTTGGATTGGTTACCACTTGAGATGGAAGTCTTCCTGAACCTTGATTTTGTTCATTACCATGTACATTAGACAATGGACCAACATGAGTTTGAAGAAGGTCAATTTGTTGTTGTTGCTTTATTATGATCTTCATCATAGCCTCCCACTTTGAACCTTCATCTTGCACTGGCATTGATGGTCTAACTTGTTAAAACATTTTGCCACTAGAATTTCCACTTTGATTAAACTGTGCTTGCTGAGGTTGGCCATTTCCATATCGAAGATTTGGATGGTCACGCCACCCAGGATTATATGTATTGGAGTAAGGATCATACTTTTGGCTGCTTCAATGCTTATCCATCACTTCTGAGAGAGAGAAGAGTTATAGTACACATCCTATCATTCTATACGTGAGATACTCAAGATTGGGTGATCTTGAGTGGGAAACACATTGTGTTGATTAGAAGTGAATCTTTTGCGTACGAGTGTGTGATCAAGCAAGTGTATTGATTACGGTTTGTAAGGGGAGTGAATCCTAGTGAGAGGATTACTTCAAGTCGAGATCGTGTAATCAAGTTGAAGAAGATAGTGGATTGAAAATCTCAACGGAGCTTGTTAGGTCAAGTTGGGCATATTCCCAGTTTACCACCTTCCCTTATCTCTTATATTTCCAGCATATATATATATCTGAATGTGCATACATGTTTGAATGATTAATTGTTGCTTTATCAATTATTATTGTCATTCAAACTGCTTTCAACAAGTTGCGAAAAGAATTTCAAAGTTCCTAAACTTTTTATCAAACACCCAATTCACCCCCTCTTGGGTGATAGGTCTTTCATTTGGTATCAAGCTAGGCTCTTGTAAGGACTTAACCGTCTCAAGAGTTATCAATGGCTGATTTTTGGGTGTTCCTGTTTTCAGAAAGGTTTTGATTATACCATTCCGTTCTTCAAAGATATCGATTTTTGGTTTGGAAAGCTAGAATGACTAGTTTTATCAAAGCAAGCTGATTTTTATATGTGGAATGTTTTTACAAATGCTTTTGATTTCCAACCAAGAAAGGATTGGACGAGAAGAAATGAAGATGTTTTCATTAAACATTAGAGCATGAAATTTCTTTACGGTGCATTGACTTTGTACTAGTGCTAAAAGTATTTGGGATACTCTTGATTATTTATGCTTCTAACATTTGTGTTGAAGTTGAAAGTGTTGAAAGTTCATCGAAATTACAAACTGCACATTTATGGATGATGAACAAATGGAAGGGGCGAAATCGAGAGAATGCTTTCATGATCCTCCAACAAAAGAACAAGAAAAGGATTCCCAAGATGAGCTCATTGACGATTGTGATCAATCACTATCTAGAGATCAAGATGCACATAAGGTAAAGAATTCCAATTCTTCTTGTGTTGATAAGAAACATGATTTTGAACAATTGCATAAAATTGTTTTTCAACCAATTGCGATGTTTTGAAAAACAAACACATTTTCGAAAATGATGCTGGAAAATCATATGGGAAGAATGAATGTTCAAATAAAGATTATTTGAAGTCTTACTTTCATTACCAACACAATACTTGCAAAAATGTTCATAATAAAGCATTGGGCAATTATTGTGGTAAATGCGTCATATTTCTTACACATGCTATATTAGAAGAGATTCTCTTGTGAGAAATAAATTTGTTTGGGTTCTAAAGAACAATCAAGGTCCAATACTAACGGTCAAGGACCCAAGTATAAGTGGGTACCAAAATGTCCATCTAGTGATTTAAGTGTAGGGACAATTTGAAAATCAATGGACATAAGAGATGCGAGAAGATGAAGAAGAATCCAAGAGTTTCTCATGAACCTAAAAGGAAACTCACATCGGTTAGGAGGCACGTTGGAAAAGCCATTTGCTGGAACTACAAGGTCAAATCATAAAGAAGCAATGGATACAAGCAAGAAAGAATACATTACGCACTGAATGAACTACCGTGAAGTTTCATTCAACTATCTTGAGGAGAATAAGAGAAAGAAGGATCTCGCATGCTCTAGGAAAAGATTCTTGCATTCGAACCATATAAGAAAGCATTGCTTGATCAGACTAAATTCAAAATGACAAAGTATCAACGAATGATACATTGGGTGAGTCAATCCTTCAAGTACCTAAGGCTAAGGTATGCAAAGGTAAAACCTCACTGGTTGAAATATTCGACGAGGTTTATATCTTGTAGTCTTAGGAATGAGCATTGCAAATTGTATTTTTGGGTTCTCACACGATCTATATTTTGAAAGAATTGATGCAATATATGATGATTTGAAAGAAAGTATTTCTTTATGCATAAACTCATGATTAATACCTTGAGTCATGGGTCTAGAAGGATATATAGCGTTGCAAGATTCAACTCCGTCATTCAAGTAGGGGCAAGAGTCAGTAGCATGAGTGGCTAGAGAGCAAATAGAGCAGAGTGGCCCTATTAAAGCAGAAGAGGTAGGCTGTGGGTTAAAAGAAGTAGGGGGCCCTATAGGATTGGCCATATTAGAAGAATTTTGCGTATGGGACATAGCCATTTTTTCCACAGCAGATGTAAGCCTATCAATTTTGCTCTCTAGGCGAGACTCAGAATCAGAAGAAAGCAATCCCACCTCATTAACTTTTACTGGTTGTCTAGAACCAAATTGTTGGCTGTTCTTAGCTTTCTTTTCGGTCAATTCCCAAGCATCATTTACAGTCAGGTCAAGAAGACCACCACCGGCGCCGATTATCTAACAAATCTCTCTCTAAAGGTAAGAGCCCTTTATGGAAGTATTCGATCAATAATGTATCTGCAATTTGATGGTGAGGGCAGCTAGCACAAAGTGTTTTAAAACGCTCCAAATACTCATATAAGGATTCCCCAATAATTTGTTGACATTTACTTATGTTCTTCCTGATAGATGAAGTGCGAGAGGCTGGGAAATACCTTTCTAAGAATAGTTTCTTCAGTTTCCATGAAGTAATAAATCCAGGGGGCAAACGAAGCAACCAGGTTTTAGCAGATCCTTCCAAAGAGAATGGGAAGGCACGCATCTTAATTTGATCTTCGCCACATTAACCGCTTCATAGCAAAACCATGTGAAACATCTTCAAGTGATTGTATGCTTCCTCCCCGAAAGGCCATTAAATTTTGGAAGTAAGTGTATCAATCCGATTTCAACTCAAAATTCTCGAATATCGGGATAATTTATGCACCAATTTTGAAAATGCAGATCAAAGTGAACCCAATTCATTAATGGTCATAACAGGATCAACAATATGAGCATCTGGATTATTACCAAGATTAACAACAATATGACCATCTAGATTTGCATTATTACCAGCATTAACAACAATATTATTACCGTCCATATTGACTTTAGAAATAAAGGACTCAACAATGGGCTTAATAAGGGAACTACTGCTTAAAAGAGTACTAGCTCTTATTCTTCTTTGTTGGTGAAACGTCCCTCTCAATCTCGTGGATCAAATTCAAGCAATTTTTCAGAAGAGGATCGGGTCATGCAATAAACAACTACCAACGAAGTCACCTAAAAACTCAAACCTAAAGCCTAACCGTTGCTCACCGGCAACGGCGCCAAAATTGATGTACTACTTTTGTCGCTAAAGCAATCAATTAAACTAGGTCCTAATTAATTATGTAGTTTAGGGTCAACCTAGGTCATTCTCCCAAGGAGCAATATGTGGGTTTTTTTTTTAGGTTGAATTTAGGTGATAAAAATGCAATGAAATGAACCTAAACTAAATGCAAGATGAAAATGGCTTTAAAACCTATATGATGAACTAATCTAGATGCAGATGCAAATTTGAGGGTTTTTGTTATGAGAGAATAATAAAAATCCCAAGAAAAGAAATTAACCAACTATTAAAAAAATCAAACAAGAAAAGATAAAGAAGGTTCACTTGTACGGAAAGGGAACAACTCGATTCACATGGAGTTAACTTTCCTAGCCCAAATCAATTAGTTAGACCAAAGGGAGATTAGTGAAAAATTGGAATTAATGAATTTAATTAACTAATTGAAAACATGGGAAACCCTCAAGTTCAATAACACATAATCCACTAGAAAACTCATAATGGAATGAGTGCTAGTTAATTAAACTTATTAAAACACAATCACAATTAATTTCTAAATAATTTTGAAATCTTGTTTACAATTATCCAATTAAACAACTAGACAATTTATCAACTCAATTAAACAATTAAATCGACAACCCAATTGTCAATTAAATTAATAAGGAAAACTCAATTATTAATTCAATTGACAATCAAAGGTTGCAAATAAGAATCCAAAGAAAAAAACTCCAAATTATCAATTTAATCTAAATTAAATAATATGTTTACAATCTAAAACTAGATTGTTCTCAATAAAACAACTCGAAATTATCTAAAACAAAATAATTTCAAAGTCTTCAAACAAATGATAAAAAGAAAGGAACTTCCCCATGATCTTCAAATGTAAATTCCTAGGCTCTAGCTTCCTCCATGCTCCTCCCAAATTGCCTCCCAAAAGAGCTTAAGCTCCCATGAATTTACGTCCTCCACCAAGCATTCTGCATCTCTCGGGCATCTAACTAAGAATAGAGAATTCAATTGATGCCCAGAAAAGAGCGTGGGTCCCGCGATTGGAAGGATTAATGGATAAAGCTTTCACACAAACTCTTGCATATGTGTCCAGGAGAGCAAAACGAATTGGTTATATGAATGTGGGGCCCGCGAGTGTGTGAATTGAATCAATGAATCAAAGAGTCAAAAACTCCTCTGCTTGTTGCGTGTTGCGGCTCTGCCTCTGCGTCTTTTCTCTGTGAATGAGTGTGCGCTCTCTTGGAGAGCGTGCTTAAGTCGTGAAAATCCGTCTTTTGTGAGTGCGTCAATTCTTTGGTGAAAATCCGTCTCTTTTCCAAAACACGCTGAGACCAAAATCCGTCTTAAGTCGTGAAAATCCGTCTCTTTTCCCCGAGCGTGTGTCTTTTTTCGGTCAGGTCTCAGCGTGTGCGTGATTTTGGCGGCTGCGTTGTCCCCTCAGCACTCTGCCGCTAGGTTAATTAATAGGAGGAAAGTGATAGATTTTTAGATAAGCCCATTAAAGTTTGAGAAGTCCAATAAAACTCCACCATTGGATTTCTTTTTAGTCTTTCCTGAAAAAATCTGCACCATAGGATCTCTAATATGATAAAATCTAATCTATCATATATTAAGAAATATATTTAACCACAAGATAGTAATTAGGATATTAATAATTTAAGCTCAATAATCTCATAATTAGTTCAGATTTATACTATTTCCTAAAATTGGCCAACAATTCAAATATTATCTAATATTAACCAAATTAGCCTTAAATAATCCCAAAATAAATGATTAAGGTGAGATAAAATATATAAAATTATGGATTTATCAAAATTCAATCAGGAAAAATTCTTTACAAGGTTCTGAGTTTTAGTTAATTAAGAATGGTTCTAACGTACGTCTTTCATTTCCACGAGAAATTCTCATTGAATTGAAAACTGTGAAAAGCACATCTGTTTTACGGGCATTGGGTTATTTAATGAATGATCCTCACAAATTCTTCATATGAGAAATATTTTTGTCATAAGTCCCTCCTCCAGAGAATTTCCTTGAAGTAGGGGCCTTATAAGGTTTTGGGTTCTCCAACTTCAATAGTCAACTTTTGGAGTGTGATTCTACTAATGACTTGTACTCATTATTATCACTAGTGCAAAAAAGGGTTTTAAGACTACCTCATTTAGACCGGACTATCGACGCCCCGGTCTTAAAGGTATAACCGGTGGCAGTTTTGTAAATATAAAAAACTTCTTATACCGGATCATTTTTTCATAGGTCTTAAATATATTATTCAGACCCGTTAAAAAACAAATCGGTCTTACAAATGTTATTATAAAAATTCAAATATCAATTACTTTATGGAGAAATCTCACACAACCGGACTAATATTTTTGCGGTCCAAAATAATAAGGAAAAATTTAAATATAAAGGTAATAAAGTTTTAAGACCGAACATATTTAAAAGCCGGTCTTAAAAGTTATTTTTTTAAGACCGGACATAAAATGCGGTCGGTATAAAATATAGAAATAGAGTGTGGATAAAAAATTAATTACTTTTAAGACCGGACTTTAATATGGCCGGTCTTGAATATTAATTATTAAGACTGTCTCTTTGTTTATCCGGTCTTAAAAATGAACCGCCAAATAAACATTTCTTCGCGTGAAAGCTTTTGTTACTCTTACTGAAGAACCGCTGTTCACGTTGCGAAACCCTTCCTGTTGCATTACCTCTCTTCCTGTCTCGAAAATGAACGGTGAAAACGATTCTATTCGTGTTCTGGGAACGCCAGTTACTGGTATGACTGGTGTGAGTCAGAATGAACCCTCTTCATCTCATAATGAGCCTCGTAACCGCCCTGCACGCCGTGGTAGAAGAGGCACATGAATGATGGATGTAACCCTAAGTCAGACTTCTGGGTCAAGGCTGGAGATTTAGTTTGATGAAAAGTTGGAACCTTTCGGTCCCAATAAATGCAAATATACTAGTTTTGTTGGCTATCTAGTATGCAGCAAGGTTAGCATCTTGACAGATGAGTGGAAAAATGTGGACTTTGGCACAGTAAAGGATCCTATTTGGGACACTATCCGGCTTACATACACTGTCCCTAACTATCAGAAGTTGAAAGACAAGACATTGTCTTATTGTCTTTGATCGGTGGAGGAAGTTTAAGACCTTTCTAGCTAACAAGTATATTTTTGCCGAGGTTTAGCTCAAGAAAATCCTTGGGACAAGTACACATTTATTGATGAACAAACTTGGCAACAATTTGTTCAGTCGACCACTCCCGAAGCTCGGTGAGTTTATATTCAGTTTTGTTTGCCCTTTTGTTTGCTTATTAACCTGTGCGGATATGTGAATGTTATTGTCTTCATCTAATCCCGTTAGTTAAATGGTTTGGTGTGTGAATAGAAGTATACATTTCCTGCCTTTGTCTATGCAAGTCTGATATGTAAACCCTGAAAAGGTAAAATACTAAGAAGGTAATTAGGGAAATAATAATGGCATAAGAGTCAAGCCATTATTGTAGTCTTAGTTCTGTTATAGTAGGTAGTGGTTAGACATTGATGTTAGTTAGTTAGTATGTTAACTGTGTAATGGTTTCGGTGCAAGATGTTATTGGGCCTTAAGAGTCAAGCCTCTAACTATATATAAGAGGTTAGTCTAATATGTGTAGGAACTAGTTATGATGAATGAATGAATTGACTGAGTTGGCAGCATTTCTGCAACTCCCTTTCATCTGTTTCTCCCAATTTCTTCTACAATTCTACATCTTTCTTAAATAAAATATTGAAACTTGATGAAGTGAATTTGACTAATGTTTGACCTTCATATGAAGCATAAGTTCTCTTATTTTTTTTAGTGACATGACTGAAATTCATAATTAATAGTTTTTTTTTTCAATTCTGATTCACAGAAAAGAAAGGAACAAGCACAGGAGATAGGGAGAAAGAATGATTGCCCACATAGGGCTTCTCGCGGTGGATATGAAAAGGCCGAAAAAGAATTGATGGCGACCAAGCGGAAGAGATTGGAAGATGAAGCTGAATCCAATCCTTCTCTGATAGTTGATAAGCCATCTCTAATACGTCGCGAGGAGTTGTGGTTGCAAATTCGGCAAAAGCCAAGCGGCGCCTACACGAGTGAACAAACTCGTGTAGTTACTGAAAGAATTGTAAGTATCGTTATTGTTATTTTTTAGTTACTAAACATGTTTCATTACTAAGCTTCTCGTTATCTGTATCTTACAGGAAGATCTTAAAAAGAAAGAAGCAGAGGGATCTTTTGTGTCGGACGAGAGGAATGATGTTCTGACCGTTGCGACCGGAAAACCGGATCACGCGGGGCGTGTAAGGTGGGTTGGAGGACGGGTAGGCCTGAAGGAATACTTTGGTAAATCCAAACACCACAAACAAAGTATGGTTACCCGGGAGGAGATGGAACAAACACTGGCCAAATTAAGTAAGGAAGCAGCGGCTAAAGAAGCAATGTTTCAATCCCAGAGGAACCTTTAATACCAGATATTGTAAAAGCTCTGTTCTTAAAACTAATATTTTTTAAGAAAAAATTATTACTTTTAAAAAAAATTGAAAAAAATAAATGAATTATAAGACCAGATACAAGATAAAAGGTCGGTCTTAAAAGTAATTGAATTGATTGAAAAAAATAAATAATAGACTTTTAGGACCGGATATATTATGAAAGGTCGGTCTTAAAATCAATTGAATTGAAAAAAAATAATAATAGAATTTTAGACCACGTATTTATTAACTCCTCATACCTCTCTGTCCTTATCAAACTCCTCTTACCTCTTAACTCCACACTACGTGGCTCTTAAAGTCTATAAACTCCTCATACCTTTCTGTCCTTATTAACTCCTCACAATCTCGTAACTCCACACTACGTGGCTCTCTGCCCCAACTGCTCAAACCATGGTTAGATACAAGAGAAATGCTCGTAGGGGTACTCTTACTCCTGATGCTCGTGCCTTCTGTAGATCGTTATACGGTGCGCCTCCTCCAGCGAGAGTGCGTTCTATTGTGACAGAAGAATCTCGGGTCGTTGGACCCATTGTTATTTCGGATGATGAAGATGTTGTCGCACCGCCCCTCCAGCCTTCAGACCATGAAGTGGTTCCTGCTCCCCCTCTCCAACCATTTGGCCCAAGCGCGCCTACCGCTGACCCCTCTCCTCTTTCCTCTAATGATGCATTGCGGCTGATGCGAATAAGACAGGAACTTGCTGATCTCCGGCGGGAAGTTAATGCTTTTCATGCTGATATTGCCAAGGATGTTTAATCTGATTCTTGTTTTTGATAATTTTCTTCTTGTTTTTCTTTTGTATTTTTTCTTGTGTACGTGCATATTGTCCAGTAATGTATGAAGCATTAAGAACTAAGCTTGTGTTTTTTTTTTGTTCATATTCTCCAGTAATTAAAGAAGCTTATTCTCCAGTTTTCCTTTAATTTTTATTCATTCAGTTGCTGCTGCGCTCGCCAAACCTAATCCTCTTTTTTTAAAAGAAAAAAGAAAAAAAAGAGGACTTTTAGGACCGGATGTTTAATAAAACTCCGGTCTTAAAATTAACTGAATAATAAAAAATTATGACCGGAGTTGTTTAAACCTCCGGTCTTAAGAATTTAATTATATATTTAGGACCGGCTACTTTATAAATAACCGGTCTTAATAAAATCAAAAATACTAAAACATGTCTCTGTCGCGCGGAATGCTGCGCTCACCAAAGCCAATCCTCCTTTTTTTAAAAAAAAAATGAGGACTTTTAGGACCGGATGTTTAATAAAACTCCGATCTTAAAATTAAATGAATAATAAAAAATTAGGACCGGAGGTTTTTAAACCTCCGGTCTTAAAAATTTAATTATATATTTAGGACTGGCTACTTTATAATTAACCGGTCTTAATAAATTAAATTTCCCTCTCTGAACTTCTCTTGTCGCGCCGAAAGTGATTACTCAGGTTCTGTCTCCAGTGTTTGTGTGTTGCTTCGTCGCTGCTTCTCATTGCTCTCTCGACAATCACTTTCTGGTTCCTTAGCTAAACGTCTATGGACCAAACTGTAAGAGGTGTTTCGGTTATATAACTTTATGATTTTCTGGGTTGAACGAAATCAATTAAATGTTCTTGTGGGTTTCTCTGTTGTTAATGAATATTGTATTTTGAAGATTATATTTGCACTTTAGACCTACCCAACTGACCAACAAATGTTTTTATGTTACTCTTTGCTTGCTCCGCAACATCAACGTTCGTGGCGGGAGCAAGTTTGACTCAAAGAAACGCATTTGAATTTATATGCTACGGTGAGTCCACAAGACCTTCATGCGATGCATTTAATTTCCTCGTCTTGCATTTATTTTGCTTCTTGGATTCACTGTGATACATTTATGACCAAAAGTGATTCTTCGTTAAGCATTTAATGGGCAAGTTTCTTCGTAATTAAAAAAAAAAGACATAACCGACATTGAGCATAAATATGCATTTGGTGTTGCCTTCTGATGATAGTGGGAAGTTTTATTGCCCTTGTGTAAAATGTTTGAATGAGAGGCGACTAAGTCCTGAAGTTATACACACATATTTAATTTGTGAAGGATTTTGTAAGACTTATATAGTATGGGTATGGCATGGTGAAAAAAATACCAAGTGGGTCTCAACATGGGGTGTGGCCTTTGATGATAATGACACGAATATGGATAATCGCATAGAGGACATTATTCATGATATAGGAGAAGAGGCTTTTCATCAATCACTACATATGGTAATATGTGCAGTGATGCAGAGACCTCGCTGTACCCGGGGTGTAAAAAATACCAATTGTTGAACGCTATATTGAAATTGGTAAGCTTGAAGGCACGTTATGGATGGAGCGACAAGAGTTTTTCTGAAATGCTTGAGGCTTTTAAGGACATGCTTCCGGATGATAATGTGTTGCCGCATCGATACTATGATGCTAAGAAAATACTTTGTCCACTGGGGATGGAGTACAAAAAGATCCATGTATGCCCAAATGATTGTGTATTGTATAGAAAAGAGTTTGAAGAAAAGCAGAATTGTCCGATATGTGAAACCCCAAGGTACTGTTGGAAATTATGCCCTAGGGGCAAGTCATTCTCCATTTAGTTATAATTTCATTTGCATGTTTATAGTGATAACTGATCCTTGGATATATCTTATAGATTATCCTAAATGTCCCTGGTCGGTCATCTACACGGGAGCGAAGATGAAATAAGACCAGTATGACTTTGATGAGGTATGGAGATACGAATCAAATTCATAGGCACTTGTAAGAGTACAATGTGCTGGACCGACCCACTATGAGAAAGCTGCATGGATTAAGTCATAAGCTTTTCTCATGTATAACTGCGTCACAACGCCCTTTGACCTGAGATCATCATGGATTCCTACATGATGAGTCGTTGATCTTTGACCTAGTCAAAAGTCACCTTTGACCGGGTGATGATAAAGGCTTGGATCGGGATCAATGGTTCTCATGGAGAGGAATGTGAGTGGTCAAGATGAAATTTGTCCC
The DNA here is from genome assembly GCA_019022615.1 of Acacia melanoxylon. Lineage (NCBI taxonomy): Eukaryota > Viridiplantae > Streptophyta > Magnoliopsida > Fabales > Fabaceae > Acacia > Acacia melanoxylon. The sequence continues at coordinate 6,519,968 of JAFJYJ010000020.1, read as the reverse complement.
TCACATTTGTAGAGAGATAATACTGGGCCCCTCGATGAGTGAGTCTAAGAAACGTATGGCCATACTACGATGGAAAGGAGTTTCCATTTCAATTAGACTACTCGAGAATCAAAAAAGTAATGGTCAAGAACAGGAAGTTGACATTATCCATGCCTCATCCTTGACCAAATTATCGCGTGACAAAAGGGACGTGACATGGTTGTACGATAGGTTGTGTCATATTATCGATCCCCATATGAATTAGGTAGTCGCAATGCTAGAGGCCGCTTGCGACTTGTGGGCTGGTACGGTATTGGCCCGCTGCCAAACTCATAATAAATTAAGATATTGTATCTCATATTTAATTTTCGAATAAAGATATAGTATTTTAGTTTTAATTAAATTGAGGCTTAGTATCTCGATTTAATTAAATAAAAGATATCATTTCTTAGATTTAATTTATAAAGATAAATTAAATCTATAGGCTTATAATTTGGATTAAATAAATATATAAGATTAGATCTATTTGACAGATTTAATTAATATATTATTTTAATTCAAACTTGAATTTCAAAATTAATTAGAGTAATTTTGAATATATAATACGTCTTATGGGTTTTGAAAAACCTACGGGACATTTAGTCAGACGTATTAGAAAGCCGCGAAAAACCCTAGAGAGCAAAACATAAGAGACGCAAGGTTTGAAGGCGCTAGTACGCTACCGTCCGTGTTCGAGGCTGTTCGTGTGGATACCGATAAAGGGAGGAGATTTGTAGAGTCTGCTCATGCTGATCGAGAAGGTAGCCCACGTGTTCAGATCAAAAGAAACGTTCATAATCTCGCATAGGTACGGTTTTCTAACGAACCTTGATTTAAACGCAGTTGAACGATCCTATTTGAGATTCCTAAAGTTTTTAATTCCGCTGCGTGTACGGATCCCAACAAGTACAAGTCAAATAAGGGGCCTGCAAAAGTGTTGTGGTATCTTCCAATCATACCAAGGTTCAAGCGGTTGCTTGCAAATGAAAATAATGCAAAAAAGCTGAGGTGGCATGCAGATGAGAGGATTTCTGATGGAAAGCTTCGACATCCGGCCGATTCTTCTCAATGGAAGAAAATCGATCATTTATTTTCGAACTTCGACGAAGAACCTAGGAACCTTAGGCTTTCCCTTAGCACGGATGGCATGAATCCATATAGAAGCCTTAGCAACATACATAGTTCATGGCCTGTGCTCCTTATTATTTACAACTTATCTCCTATGTTATGCATGAAACGAAAGTACATCATGCTCTCTATGTTGATTTCGGGACCAAAACAACCCGGAAATGACATTGATGTTTACCTTCAGCCCTTGATCGAAGACTTGAAGGAGTTGTGGGAAGAAGGTGTCGATGTTTTTGACTCTTTCAAAAAGGAGGTGTTTAAATTGCAGCCATGATATTTTGTACTATAAACGACTTCCCAGCATATAGGAACTTGTCAGGGTATAGTGTAAAAGGTCATAAAGTATGTCCGGTTTGTGAAGAAGGCACACGCTACCATCAACTTCAACATGGAAGAAAGACGGTTTATCTTGGACATAGGATATTTCTTAGACGGGGCCACCCATATCGTCAATTAAAGAAAACCTTTTTTGGTGGCCAAGAGTATGAAGATGCTCCGGTGGCATTGACTGGGGAGAAAGTTTATGAAAAGGTGAAAAATATCAGTGTCATCTTCGGTAAGACTGCAAAGAGTATAAAAGAAACAAATATATGGAAAAAGATATCTATATTCTTCGATCTTCCATTTTGGTGCAATCTTGATGTGAGACACTGTATTGATGTCATGCATGTGGAGAAAAACGTATGTGATAGTATGGTTGGCACGCTTCTCAACATACAAGGTAGTTCCAAGGATGGTGCAAAGGCGAGATTGGATTTGCAAGTAATGGGAATACGCGAAGACTTACATCCAAGGCCATACGGGAAGAGAACTTATTGTCCCCCGGCTTCTCATACTTTGTCTAAGGATGAGAAACAAAGTTTTTGTGAGTGTTTACATGGCACAAAAGTTCCCTCGAGGTATTCTTCAAATTTTAAGAGGCTTGTATCAATGAAGGACTTGAAATTAGTAGGCCAAAAGTCTCATGATTGTCATGTCTTGATGCAACAGCTACTCCCAGTAGCTATTCGAGGCATCCCCGAATATGATCTTCGGGTCATTTTGACTAGACTTTGTGTCTTTTTCAATGCGGTTTGTAGTAAAGTTTTCGAGATTGAAAAGTTGGATGAATTGGAGAATGAAGGATATCTTACTTGTGCCACCTTAAGAAGCTTTTTCTTCCTACATTTTTTGACATCTTGGTTCATCTAATTGTTCATCTAGTGAGGGAGATAAAGTTGTGCGGCCTTATCCATTTATGGTAGATGTACCCAATTGAAAGATCTATGAAATTCCTAAAAGGGTACGTGAAGAACGTATACCGGCCAGAAGCATCAATTGTTCATAAATATGTTTCTAAGAAGCTATGGAATTTTGTCAAAATTATTTGGCCAAAGTAAGACATATTGGGCTTCCAAAACGTCAGCATGCTGAAGGGGGTAGACGAGGGGCTTCAGTAAAGAGTGTGGATCCTGATGAATTGTCAGAAGTCCACTTATACATCTTGAATAATGTTGATGAAGTTCAAGCCAGCATAGCTGCACATAAAGAAGCTGTAAGAAAAGAAAATCATCGAATGACTAAACAAATGTTGATTAGGGAGCATAACAGAACTTTTGCAAACTGGTTCAAACAAGAGGTAGAGGGAGAGGAATGTGTTTCTGATACAATCAAATGGTTAGCACGTGGTCCTGAGGTTGATGTCATAAGTTAGAATTCATATGTGATCAATGGTTATACATTTTACACGAAGTCCGTAGATGATAGGAGCACCGTCTAGAACAGTGGTGTTATGTTAGAGGCTTAATCTATGCACTTCTCCAATTCGAAAGACAAGAGGCCTTTTTTGGCAGTCATGCCATATTATGGGGTTATTGAAGTGATTTGGGAGGTGGACTATGTTCAAATTAGATTTCCCATTTTCAAATGCAAGTGGGTTAATGTCTATAATGGTGTTCAGATCGATCGGCTAAGATTTACATTAGTCGATGTCAATGGTAGAAGTTTTGGAGATGAACCTTTTATTATGGCAGATCAGGCGAAACAAGTGTTCTATATCACCGATCAAGAAAATAAAATGTGGTCTGTAGCTCTCCAAGGAAAAAACGGTCATTGATATTGATGAGGAAAGTCATTCAAATTATGGTCTTCCTGAGAGTACTCATTTTTCAAGGGGTCTATCGGACATGAACAAAGAAGATGAAGCGGATAATGAACCCGGCATAAGAAATTATCATCAAGAAGGGATATGGGAGGATATCACTTTATAAAAGAGTCAATTCATAAGGTAATATTGATATGCATAATTCTTTGAAAACTTTAAGGTTTTAACTATATTATATTCCTTCTATGTTCTTAAACAATGTCACTGACTATGAAGTTTGTTCTTGTTTTATTTTTGTGGCAGGATCCGGTCCAAAGGGGCATGTTATAAAAGAGGATGTTACGTTGTTGGGTGGGAATCAGATGAAGGTATGGTGAATATTACATTGGGCATGATTGTTGTATTTGTAAATTATTGTGTATTTGCATTGTAAGTAAGTTATCTTATTGTATAAATTAATTTAGGTGTTGTAGTCATAGTATAATCATTAATTAAGAAGCCACATAACTCATGGTGAATAATATTTGTATTCTTTTTCCCAAATCAATTTATTCATAATTTATCATAGCTTGTACTTAAAGTATCAATTTTGATGTGCTGGATTGGGTGGTGGATTTGTGTATATGATTAGGAAGAACAGAACAGGGAAAAATTCAGGAAAATTTAGACCGGAAATAAATACGCCGGTCTTAAATGTTCAACTGTTAAGATCGGATGTATTTATATGTTCGGTCTTAAAGGTCATGTGTACATATTTGATATTAAGCCGATCTTAAAAGTTGGTCTTTTAAGATCGGTATATTTATACGTCCGGTCTAAAAATTTAATTTTTAGGACCGGATGTATTTACCATCCAGTATTGAAAGTCAGTCTTTTAAGACCACGTATAATTAGTCGTCGGTCTTAGAAACCACTATTTTTCAGACCGGATTGATTTTTGTCCTGTCTTAAAATTCTGATCTTTTAAGAGCGGCCGAGTTTTTGTCCGGTCTTAAAAGTTGAGTTTTAGGACCGAACAAAAAATATTTTAGCTTTATTTAATACGATTTTTAAGATCTAATGTTTTAAATGTCCGGTCTAACAGAGTTTCTTTAAGACCGGTTCGAGTTCGGTCTTAAATGTGGACTTTTAATACCGGCTGGAACAAGACCGGTCACGGATCCGGTCTTACGATGCCTCTTTTGTCCGGTCTTAAAACCCCTTTTTGCAATAGTGTATGGTGTTTTCACTGAGAACCAACTAACAAAAAGGGCTTCCTGTGGAGGGCGTCCAAAACTAGCTTCTAATGTGTGGTTCTTAAAAGAATTTTTGCTTGTTACATATTCTTTCTTATCAAGCCTTATAAGTTATGTTTTGATGTGGGGGAAATTGGGATGAAAATTTGGGGGATATAAGGAAGGAAAAATTGTAAAAAAAAAAAAAAAAAAAAAAAAAAAAAATATAATTTTGGAGAGTTTTTTCCTCCTAATATTCTTCTCTCTCTAATTTTCCTCCCCATTTGGTAAAATTCCATTAATTGTCTTTTTTTGGAATAGTAGAGGCACAGGCTCTAGATCTTTTTTGGTATTAGTTTGGGAGCTACACTACAACAGAAAGCACTTTTAACAACCATTTTTAAGGCCATCAGACGACTGTTTTCAGGGGATAATGTATGTGAGTGTTGTCGAATTTTTTTTAAAAAGACGCATATTTTTAATTAGTCGTTGTAAGTCTAATTACAATGACCATTTTATAAAAACAGTTGTAGTAAGTAAGCCTTACAATGACTAATTTTCAAAAAATAGTCATTGTAAGGGAGACTTACAATGACTGTTTTAAGAAAACATTTGTTGTGCTATTTTCCAACTAAGCATGTCATTTTGATTGTCTAGTCTGAAATCTCTGCTGTAAATTTTCAGTGACCATGATTGAGCAAATTTGTGATTTTGACAATAGGCCCTTGAAATCATTCCAACAAAAGGTCAAGAAAGGTTTGGGGCTGAGGTCAAAGAGCCTACATGGATCATACCAAAGGTTAGTACATATTTGGACACTGGCACATTATCTTGTGAACTTGGTCAGTAGCAATATATGCTCTTATATATTTCTTGTTCGTTTTTAGACCCGTCGACAACCAAAGGAGTCCAACCTTTGTGGCAATTACGTCTTGACACACATGTATAATATTGTCATGCAACCAGTGACTACCATCACTGAAACGGTAAATATATTATATAACTTTGCCTGTGCGCTGACCCCTTTGATGCAAGTAAACACGACTAATATATTTCTGTCTTTGATGCTACAGACGTTTGACTGTGCTGACCCCTTTCCTGACGGTGAGATTGAGCTCACACGCAATGTGTTTTGTGAATATCTGTCTCTCGGAAAGTCGGAAAAATAATTGATTTGTGAATTCATTCGTAAATATATGATGTATCAACAATCATCTTTGGTTGTAAATGAACAATTGTCCAATTTGTGATAGTATACAATAATAATTTGTTTATTCATTGAAAACAATTTCCTTGTGTCCATTTGTGGTTGCAGAATGTATTGGATGGTGGATAAAACTATTTATTGCTTAATTTTAAAAAATATTACGAGAAGTGTAGGACCGGATTTTTTTATAAATGTTTGGTCCTAAAAGTCTTCGTTTCATCATAGACTTTTAGGACTGTAGATTTACTAAATGTCCGGTCCTAAAAGTCTTATAAAAAATAGTCAGACTTTTAGGACCGTAGATTTACTAAATGTCCAGTCCTAAAAGTCTTCGTTTAATTTAAATTTTTATGCCTGACTTTTAGGACCGTATATTTACTAAATGTCTGGTCCTAAAAGTCTTCATTGAATTTAAAAAATATGCCAGACTTTAAGGACCATTGATTTATTAAATATTCGGTCCTAAGAATTCTTCATTTAATTTAAAAAAATATGGCCACACTTTTAGGACCGTAGTTATGTTAAATGTCCTGGTCCTAAAAATGTGGGCAATATATTTATTAATATATTTTTATATAAATAATCACTTAGATATTTAAGGAATAATCATATTATTAAATTAAATATTTATTAAATATTGTGTAACTATATCATCTCCATTATCCATATTTCATAATTTCCTTGCTTTTATTTTTTATTTTTTTATTTTTAGTGTTTTGAGTCTGCCATTTTTGCTGATGTACGTGTTGGCTAGAGATCATATACTTACTGCTCTACTTGTATATAGTTAAGATGAAGATTGCTTTCCACCACCGAGATATTCGATAAAGCATAAACGTAACTAAACACACACGAGAACAAAATTTAAAAATATTTTATTTATTAATTATTATGCTGCCCTAAAAAGGGCAACGACTATTACAACAAAACAAAACAAAAAACTAATCCACCTCATCGGAGAGGGAGGATGCGTCGGAGGCGTTGGAGGTATCGGAGGCGTCGGAGGCTTTGTCTTCAGAAGGATGGTACTCCACGTCATTAGCGTGGAGTACCATGTTCAGCTTGTTGTTGACGGTATGAACAAGCTGAACCAATTGGCCCAAGCGTCTGTCGATGTAATCGACGCGGGCCACCACGTCTTTGCCAACCGCTGACGGTCGGATTTGGAGGCAATGGAGGAGGGGGCTGAGGTTGAGGAGGAGGAGGAGGAAAAGGAGGACCTGGTGGAGCAGCCATTACAATGGAGGCTAGGCGGTGAAGGATGCCGTGTAGAAGTGATGGAGAAGAATGTGAAGAAACTAAAGTAACAACGAGTTTAAATAGAGAACACATCCTGAAGAATATGAAACGTCGGAAACTTTTTACGATGAGACGCATAGTTGAGATGTTTACCTGGAAGCCGAAGAGACTCTAGAACATAGTGCAAGGATACGACTCTGCTATCTGAGTAATTTTGAAGTCTGAACATTTAATACCGGATTGTGTAAAAGATCCGTTCTTAAAAGTAATATTTTTTAAGGAAAAAATCTTACTTTACAAAAATAAATAATTGAAAAATAATAATTGACTTTTAGGACCGGATATAAGATAAAACGTCGGTATTAAAAGTAATTGAATTGATTGGAAAAATAAATAGTAGACATTTAGGACCGGATATATGATAAAATGACAATCTTAAAAGTAATTTAATTGAAAAAATAAATAATATACTTTTAGGACCGGACATATGATAAAAGGACGGTCTTAAAGTAGAAACACAAAAATCATAATCAAATGCATATCTCAACTCTCTGCCCTTATTAACTCCTCACACCACCTCTCTGTCCTTATTAACTCCTCACTACCTCCTAGCTCCTCACTACTTAGCTCTCTGCCCCAACTGCTCAAAGCCTCAAACCATGGTTAGACACAAGATAACTCCTCGTAGGGGTACTCTTAGTCCTGAAGCTCGTGCCTTCCTTGGATCGTTATACGGTATGCCTCCTCCAGCTAAAGTGCGTTCTATTGTGACCGAAGAGTCTCGGGTCGTTGGACCTATTGTTATTTCGGATGATGAAGAGATTGTGGCACCCCCCAGCCTTCAGACCATGAAGAGGTTCCAGCTCCCGCTCTCCAACCTCTTGGCCACAGAGCGCCTACTGCTGACCCCTCCCTCTTTCCTCTAATGATGCATTGTGGCTGATGCGAATAAGACAGAAACTTGCTGATCTCCGGCGGGAACTTAATGCTGCTCACGCCGATATCGCCAAGGCATTAGAGGATAATAAGCTTTAGGATGTTTAGTTAGATTCTTGTCGTTGATAATGTTCAGTTTGTTTTTCTTTCTTTTTTTCCTTGTGTACTGCGCATATTCTCCGAAGAATGTATGAAGCATTAAGAACTAAGCTTTTGTATTTTTTATATTCATATTCTCTAGTAATTAAAGAAGCCTATATATTCTCCAATTTTCCTTTAATTTATCTTATTCATTCAGTTTCGCCAAAGCCAATCCTCTTTTTTTTTTTTAGTTTGGTTAATTAATAGATGAGAACCTTTATGACCTGAAAAGTATTTGACTTTGAGGACCGGAGTTTGTATAACATCCAGTCTTACAATTAAATGAATAGTAAAAATTTACGACCGGAGTCTTCTAAACCGCAAGTCTTAAAAATTAATTAATAAAATTATATCTTTAGGACCGGATACTTTATAAATAACCGGTCTTAAAAAATCCAAAATTAATAAAATGTCGCGCAAAAATTAAATTTCCCTCTCGTAACTTCTCTTGTCGCGCCGAAAGTGATTACTCGGGTTACTGTCTCCAATGTTTGTGTGTTGCGTCGTCGCTTCTTCGCGTTGCTCTCTCGACAATCACTTTCTCGGTTCCTTAACTAAACGTCTATAGACCAAGATGTACGAGGTGTTTCAGTTATATAACTTTATGATTTTCCTGCTTATGGTTCTGGGTTTTTCATGGGTTGAAAGGAAATCGATGAAATGTTCTTGTGGGTTTCTCTGTTGTTAATGAATATTGTATTTTGAAGATTATATTTGCACTTTAGACCTATCCAACTAACCAACAAGTGTTTTTAGGTTTCTCTTGTTGTCTGCAACATCAACGTTCATGGCCGGAGAAGAAAGACTCAACAAACGCATTTGAATTTATATGCTACAAGTGAGTCCACAAGACCTCATGCGATGCATTTAATTTCCTCGTCATGCATTTATTTTGCTTCTTGGATTCACTGTGATACATTTATGACCAAAAGTGATTCTTCGTTATGCATTTAATGGGCAAGTTTCTCCATAAAAAAAAAAAAGACATAAGTGACATTGAGCATATGTATGCATTTTGAGTTGCCTTATTTTATAAGCAAGTTTCAATTTTTTTGGATTATGTATGTTAAATCTTTCCATCTATAGGAATTCTACTATGGATCACAGTTGGATAAATAATGCTTTACGGACGAGTGTTGAATATCAGAATGGGGTGAGGGAATTTATAGAATTTGCTAAACAAAATGCCCATGATAATAGGAAGTTTTATTGTACTTGTGTAGAATATTTGAATGAGAGGCGACTAAGTCCTGAAGTTATACACACACATTTAATTTGTGAAGAATTTTGTAAGACTTATACCAGACATTGATATTGATAACGAAATTCATTCAAATTATGGTCTTCCTGAGAGTAATCCTTTTTCAAGGGGTCTACTGGACATGAACGAAGAAGATGAAGTGGATAATGAACCCGGCATAAGAAATGATCATCAAGAAGAGATATGGGAGGATATCCCTTTATAAAAGAGTCAATTCATAAGGTAATATTCATATGCAGAATTCTTTGAAAACTTTAAGGTTTTAACTATATTCCTTCTATATATGTTCTTAATTAAACAATGTCACTGACTATGAAGTTTGTTCTTGTTTTATTTTTGTGGCAGGATCCGATCCAAAGGGCATGTTATATGTAAAAGATCGAGGATGTTACGTTGTTGGGTGGGAATCAGATGAAGGCATGGTGAATATTATATTGGGCATGTATGTTGATTTACATGTTGTATTTGTAACTCATTGTATTTGTAAGTAAGTTATCTTATTGTATATATTCATTTAGGTGTTGTACTGTCATGGTATAATCATTAATTAAGAGGCCACATAACTCATGGTGAATAATATATGTATTCTTTTCCCAATTCAATTTATTCACAATGGATTGTTCATAGCTTGTAGCTTATAGTATCAAATTTTATGTGCTGGATAATGTATTGGATTTGTGTATTATATGATCAGAAACTACAGAACAGGGAAAAAATTCAGGAAAATTTGGACTGGAAATAAATACGCCGGTTTTGAAAGTTCAAATTTTAAGACCGGATGTATTTATATATCCGGTCTTACAGGTCTAGTATACATATTTGATATTAGGCCGGTCTTAAAAGTTGGTCTTTTAAGACCGCTGTATTTATACGTCCGGTCTAAAAATTCAATTTTTAAGACCGGATGTATTTTTCATCCAGTCTTGAAAGTCAGTCTTTTAAGACTGGTATAATTAGTCGTCTGGTCTTAGAAGCCGCTATTTTTTAGACCGGATTAATTTTTGTCCAGTCTTAAAATTGTGATCTTTTAAGAGTGGCCTATTTTATATCCGGTCTTAAAAGTTGAGTTTTAGGACCGAACAAAAAATATTTCAGTGTATATAGTACGACTTTTAAGACCTAATGTTTTAAATGTCCGGTCTAAAAGAAATTCTTTAAGACGGTTTGAGTCTGGTCTTAAAAGTTAGACTTTTAATACCGCCTGGAACAAGACCGGTCACGGGTCCGGTCTTACGATGCCTCTTTTGGCCGGTCTTAAAACCCTTTTTTCCACTAGTGCATGGTGAATATTATATTGGGCATGTATGTTGATTGACGTGTTGTATTTGTAACTCATTGTATTTGTAAGTTATCTTATTGTATATATTCATTCAGGTGTTGTCCTGTCATAGTATAATCATTAATTAAGAGGCCACATAACTCATGGTGAATAATATTTGTATTCTTCTCCCAGTTCAATTTATTCATAATGGATTGTTCATAGCTTGTAGCTTAAAGTATCGACTTTTATGTGCTGGATTGGGTGGTGGATGTGTGTATATATATGATCAGGAAGAACATAATAACAGAGAAAAAAATTGAGAAAATTTAGACCAAAAATAAATACGCCGGTCTTAAAAGTTCAAATTTTAAGACCGGATGTATTTATATGTCTGGTCTTAAAAGTCATACTATAAGACAGGTGAACATATTAGGCCGCCGGTCTTAAAAGTTGGTCTTTTAAGACCGGGGTATTAATCATACAGTCTAAAAAGTTCAATTTCTAAGACCATATTTTTTATTATCCGGTCTTAAAGTCGGTCTTTTAAGACTGGTCTAATTAGTCGTCTGGTCTTAGAAGTCGGTATTTGTTAGACCGGATTTTTTTGTCCAGTCTTAAAATGTCGATCTTTTTAGACCTGCCTATTTTTTAGTCCGGTCTTAAAAGTTGAGTTTTAGAACCAAACAAAATATATATCACGTCTATATAGTACGACTTTTAAGACCTAATTTGTAAAATATCCGATCTAAAAAAGTTTCATTAAGACCAGTTTGAGTCCAGTCTTAAAACTGACAGACTTTTAATATCGCCTGGAACAAGACCGGTCTTGGGTCCGGTCTTACGGTACCTCTTTTGTCCGGTCTTAAAATCCTTTTTTTTACTCGTGACAAGACGGTAATTGAAGGTATTTCTCTAACCTCCATGTCCCAATTGTACATGTCTGTTGAGGCATTAACCGAGGTAAAATGCTTGTATAGCTTCGTTGATTGTGCCGTTATCGCTCTTCGCTGCGGCTGCCAGAGACTGACGTGTTACTGCACCAGACTGGGAGGTCATCTCTGAACCACCTCTCGCCTTGCTGACGTGTTACTGCACCAGACTGGGATGCTTAGTGCCGTCAAGGTACCTAACACCACTTAGTGCCGTCAGGGTCCCTGACAACACTGATGGTTCCTAAGCATCCAGTGATTCCACCCAAGCCGCGTCAGGTACCCTGACGCTTAGTGCTGTCGGGGTACCTGACGCCACTTAGTGCCGTCGGGGTCCCTGACGCCACTTAGTGCCGTCAGGGTCCCTGACGGCACTGAGCACTGTCTGTGCTGTCGTCGGGGTCACTAACGACCTTTGCCGATCGTCTGACCAGGACTTCCCCAAAATAGCCTTACTTCGGTAAATACTTTCAAAACTGTGTTATTTTGGTACATTTTTTGCTAAAAGTTGCTACTTTGGTGCTTTTCCCCTTCTAATTGTCACCCATCTATGACTGAGCATATTTTCTTATGCTAGTGGCCTCTAACATCAAATTTTTTTTCTGCAACAGTGAAAAGCAATTATTTAATTATATTTACAAAATAATTACTTCATCAAATAAAAAAATTAATTATTTAGATATCAAAAGTATAAAAAATAATAATTAAATAAAATTTACCTTGAAAGGATCCTCCCACGCGTCATCCTGGTTGGTCAACGACATCTTCTTCCAATTTCGTCAGGAAACCATTAAACAGCTGGCCCCCCTTTCTTCGTAGGCTGCTATGTCCTATCATTCCAGGTCACCACAACCATAACCCTTCTTTGAGGTTCGTTGTGTCAGTTACAATCAGCCTTCTCTTGTGTATTCTCCCATTAGGGCCTGTAAAGTGGAAAATTAACAATTAATATAATTAATTAAATAAAATTGAATAAATGAATTATAATAAAATATAATTAAATGATAATAAATTTAATTCATAATTATATAATTTCAAAAACAAAATTGTAAAGTTAATTAGTGATTCTTCATTGATTACTATAAATAAGTTTTATATTTATATAAGTAAGTAAAAATTCTCAAATTAAAATAGCTTATAAAATCTATAAATAATTATTTAGTATTTTTAAAATGTACATCATATAATATATTTCATTTTAAAATATACATTAACTCTAAATAAAATCTAGCTTAACTAACAATTAAAACAATAAATAATATATGCTAAATATAATTAAACTCAAAAATTATTTAAATCTTCTTACCTTAAACGTCGACCTCGAAGAGGAAGACCGACGTAGGTTACCTTATCCCTCACTCTCTCTTAGTTGTCAAAGATCTCTGCCTCTAAGATAGACATCCCAATCTGGTCTACAAACATCTGAAACTAGTTAATATCTGATAGGGGCAAAATATATTGCCTAGCATTTTGCAAGTGCACGAGTCGTATCAAGTAATAAAGAGTGAATAAAGTATCATTCCCACAAGTCCTTGGTACCCAAACTTTAGTTAAGCATTAATTTTATACTGTCTTTTAAGTTGAACAAGCCAAATTGAATTTAATTAAGAGAAAAAAATTTAAAATTAAATTAAAATTAAAAACTATTACAATAATCAAATGAGCAACCCAGAGTCACTAATCTCTTATTAGTTTCATAAACCTTGTTTTCACTAATTTAATTAGTCTTAATGTCAATTTTGTTAATATCAAGTATATAAATAGTTATAAGTGCATGTCGGTCCACTTACAACCCCCTCTTAAGTGTAAATTATTATGTCTAACATAATTACTCAAGAGGCAACAAAGCTCGAACACACTTTTCAACAATTATATAGTGTCGTTAGGTATATGTCTATTCTAACCACAAATTAAATTGTAATCTAATCTCGTATTACTTAATCTTATAGCCTAATTAAAATTCCTTTCATCAAGGTAAATCCAAACGCTAAAATACATATTCAATGATGGTCAATCACTAAATAAATAAAGCTAAACAAGATTAAGAAACCAAAATTACTATCAATTATAACTAAACACTGAAAAAAAAAATCCACCCAAAAGTTCAAAGTTCCTCTAGGTTGCACAACAAACTAACTAAACATAACTAAATAAAAGCAACAACAAGTTCATAATTCAAAATCTCAAAAAAGAAAAAAAACAGAGAGAACTTTGAAACCCGTGTAGTGAGAATTTGCCAAAAGTGGTAACCACCGTAGGAGTAGGGTCTTATATAGACACGAGATTTGTAGCGGTCACACTCTTAATCACGACAACGACCGCTACAAAATAATGCAAAAGCGTGTTGTTTTGTCGTGGTTCTTAGGTTGACCGCCACAAACGTTTGCAGCCAATTAATGTTGTACCTCATCATCTGCAATATTTTGTAGCGGTTGTCCTCTAACCGCTACATCAACCACTACAAACATCAAACCCTCAATCTCCCCTCTTTGACGCTTCTGTTGGTTACAGGAATCACCCAAGAGGGGGTGAATTGGGTGAATTATAAAAATTAAAACAAACTTAAGCGATGATTAAATCTGGAAGGAAAGGTTAAAGATATATCATTGAAGTGTGTACATATATTTATATTGGTTCATCCTTAACCTCGTGGCTTACATCCAATCCCCAGAGCTCCTTTGAGATTTCCACTAACTTTCACAAAACGATTTCAATAGGCACTAAGTAATCTCACCAGATTCACTCCCCCTTACAATTGTAATCGAACAACCACACTCAAGATCCCACTACCTTGAGATTTTACAACAAACAATTGATGCCCAATATGTCTTACTTTGGCCAAATAATTTTGACAAAATTTCATGGCTTCTTCATAAACATATTTCTGAACAATTGATGCTTCTGGCCGGTATGCGTTCTTCACGTACCCTTTTAGGAATTTCATAGATCTTTCAATTGGGTACATCCACCGTAAATGGATAGGGCTGCACAACTTTATCTCCCTCACTAGATGAACAATTAGATGAACCATGATGTCAAAAAATGTAGGAAGAAAAAGCTTCTCAAGGTGGCACAAGATAAGATATCCTTCATTCTCCAATTCATCCAACTTTTCAATATCGAAAACTGTACTACAAACAGCATTGAAGAAGACACAAAGTCTAGTTAAAACGACCCGAAGATCATATTCGGGGATGCCTCGAATAGCTACTGGGAGTAGCTGTTGCATCAAGACATGACAATCATGAGACTTTTGGCCTACTAATTTCAAGTCCTTCATCGATACAAGCCTCTTAAAATTTGAAGAATACCCCGAGGGAACTTTTGTGCCATGTAAACACTCACAAAAACTTTGTTTCTCATCCTTAGACAAAGTATGAGAAGCCGGGGACAATAAGTTCTCTTCCCGTATGGCCTTGGATGTAAGTCTTCGCGTATTCCCATTACTTACAAATCCAATCTTGCCTTCACACCATCCTTGGAACTACCTTGTATGTTGAGAATGAAAGTGGAGCTAAATCACAAAGAGGGGGTGAATTGGGGATTTTAAAAACTTTTTTAGCTTACTCTGTTTTTGTACACTAAAAACAGAGATGAACTAAGTAGAGGGTAGAAGAGCAAGACACAAGGATTTATACTAGTTCGGTCCAATCCCTCGTCCAGTCCCCAGACTCTCTGGGATTTTCACTATCTCAATTGATTACACACTCTGTACTCAAGAGTAATTCTCTCACTAGAACTTATTCCCCCTTACAAGTTGCAATCAATGAACCCAATCACCAAGTCCCCTGACTTGTGATTCCTTTACAATAAATGATTTACAATCAATAAACTCTCTCTAAGAGTAGATAATGATAAACACTGAAGCTTAATGTATCAACAGATACTTTATACAAGAAAACTCAAGAGTAGTTGGAAACTTGAATGATTTTCATTTTCTATAGTCTTGGTTGTGAGAGAAATTGAATGCTACTCTATTTATACTAAGAGAGCATTAAAGATCCGTTGCAAGCTCCATTATGACCATTGGTGCATTAATCTAGCTGTTGGAGGCATTTTGGAGTTTTCTCTCTCTACTCTTCACTTAATCCAGTTGTACAGAAGATCAAAGTTGACTTCTTGAATATTATTCCGTTGGAATAGCAGACTCTTGGATGTGGTAGGTAGACATTAATCCTTTGTAAGCGTGTGCGAAGGATTTCCCAAAAGTATGCAACTTTCTCGGGGTTTAGCATTTAATGTTCTGACAGCTTTTTGATTTTGCTTTAAATCTTCATTTAATCTCCTCTAAACAAGCTGAAATTCACTAACAAAGTGGTTAAACATAGCTGGGAATATCAAAGAATAATAATGACAATTATTAGAATTAATCAGATGAGATTTCACAATTTCGCTCAAGTTGATTTTCAAAAACCGCGACCAATACTTGAGTATGTTCTTCAATACTTGAGTATTGCACTGTGCACTAATGTGAATACTTGAGTATTCAGATGAATACTTGAGTATTCGTCTTCCAGAGAAGGCACTACATGTTTTGAGCGTTTACACAATTTCTTTGAGTAGGACCAATACTTGAGTATTGAAACCAATACTTGAGTATTGCACTATGCACTAATGTGAATACTTGAGTATTCAGATGAATACTTGAGTATTCGTCTTCCAGAGAAGGCACTACATGTTTTGAGCGTTTGGACAATTTCTTTGAGTAGGACCAATACTTGAGTATTGAACTTTTTATGTGAAAATAAGTTTAAGTCCAAAACTTTAATACTTGAGTATTCAAATCAATACTTGAGTTTTCAAAACATTTGAAAAAGAGCCAAGCTCTTTGTATGCCCAATACTTGAGTATTCAACTCAATACTTGAGTATTGAACTGTTTGAAAACTTTGTGAAAACTTTTCCAAGTCAATACTTGAGTATTCACCTCAATACTTGAGTATTCAAATCACTTGGTACTAGCAAACCTTTCTGTATAGCCAATACTCGAGTATTCAACTCAATACTTGAGTATTGAACTGTTTTCAACATTTGTGAAGTTTCTGTCATCTCAATACTTGAGTATTCATTTCAATACTTGAGTATTGATAAACATGTGAAAAAGTTTGAAAACTTTCTGTTTGCCCAATACTCGAGTATTCAAACCAATACTCGAGTATTCACATGTTGAATACTTTAATGTTTTTCTGTATGACCAATACTTGAGTATCCATACGGATACTTGAGTATTGGCAAATTTGCCTTTCAGTGAAAAAATCTTTGTATAATCAATACTTGAGTATTGAAACCAATACTTGAGTATTGACTTATAGTGAAAAACTTGAAATGCTCTCTGTAAGCTCAATACTTGAGTATTGAAACCAATACTTGAGTATTGCACATTTTTGCGAAAGAATGCACCATTCACTGTCAACTTTTGAGGGTCATATCTCCCTGGTCTAAACTTTGTTTTGGTTCGTTCAACTCTTCGTGGAAAGCTCTGTGGGTCTACTTTCATATGCCACCGATTTCAGCTCAATCGGATTTTTAGTTTGTAAGTTACACTCAAAACATTGAAGCTTGGTTTTCTGTGTGGCGTGAATTTATCTGTCAACTTCCACAATCCATAGCTCTCTCATATGAACTCCTTTGGGCTTTAATTTTATATCCAAATGACGCATTGGGAGTCTAGTTTCATATGCCACTGATTTCACTTCAATCCGATCTCTAGTTTAGGAGATATCATCAAATTACCAGACGTCGCCCGTGCTGAACGTGAAACAGAGCTGATCAACGTTGAATACTCGAGTATTGAACTTACATACTCGAGTATTGACAGTCCAGAGAGCCCAGAGATGCTGAAAACACTGGATACTCGAGTATTGACTTGGATACTCGAGTATTGACATTCCGAGACGCCGCCGAGAAAGCTGAAGACACTCCAATACTCGAGTATTGATGAACATACTCGAGTTTTGACTCTTAAAGCTGATTTTTCCTTGTTTTAACTCTAAATTGAGTCATTCCAACTTCCATATGATCTTGGAGGCTTCTAACATCAATATAAGAACTTGAATAATGATATCTTCATTCCATTCAACAAGTTCATCATTTTTCCATCTCCCAATTTGATCATCATTTAACTTGGGCTCATTATTCTCTGCAGCTTCTACCTTCTTCCCTCTTCTTCTTGATTAAGTTCTTGCTTCCTTTGACATTCTGATATTCCAATTATATTGTGTGCAAGAACTTCTTTCTTCAATCCCTTATTTCCTTCTTGGTTATTCCCCATGATTGAACACTTTCTTTCTTCTCTTCTCTTGATCATTGCCAAAATACTGTGTAACTTCTTTGCTTCCTTGGCATCCTCTCCCATTCAACTTGGAGTAACATCTTGCTTCCTTGACAACCTCTGCAAGTTCTTCTTTCTTTAATACCTTTCTTGATCAATCTCCATTATTAAACTTTTCATCTACATTCAATATAAGAAATAGTCAAAGTATAATGTAAATGTAGTTGCAAACTTTTTGCTCGTAATAATGGCTTCTATATTAGACATCATCAAAACTAATCATATCTAACAGAGAAGTGTGCCAACAATACTATCACATACGTTTTTCTCCACATGCATGACATCAATACAGTGTCTCACATCAAGATTGCGCCAATATGGAAGATCGAAGAATACATATCTCTTTTTACATATATTTGTTTATTTTCTACTCTTTGCAGTCTTACCGAAGATGACACTGATATTTTTCACCTTTTCATAAACTTGCTCCCCATTCAATGCCACCGGAGCATATTCATACTCTTGGCCACCAAAAAAGGCTTTCTTTAATCGACGATATGGGTGATCCCGTCGAAGAATTCTCCTATGTCCAAGATAAACTGTCTTTCTTCCATGTTGAAGTTGATGGTAGCGTGTGCCTTCTTCACAAACCGGACATGCTTTTTGGCCTTTTACACTATACCCTGACAAGTTCCCATATGCTGGGAAGTCGTTTATAGTACAAAATATCATGGCTCGCAATTTCAACACCTCCTTCTTGAAAGAGTCAAAAACATTGACACCTTCTTCCCACAACTCCTTCAAGTCTTCGATCAAGGCTCAAGGTAAACATCAATGTCATTTTCGGGTTGTTTTGGTCCCGAAATCAACATAGACAGCATGATGTACTTTCGTTTCATGCATAACATAGAAGATAAGTTGTAAATAATAAGGAGCACAGGCCATGAACTATGTATGCTGCTAAGGCTTCTATATGGATTCATGCCATCCGTGCTAAGGGCAAGCCTAAGGTTCCTAGGTTCTTCGCCGAAGTTCAGAAATAAATGATCGATTTTCTTCCATTGAGAAGAATCGGCCGGATGTCGAAGCTTTCCATAAGAAATCCTCTCATCTGCATGCCACCTCAGATTTTTTGCATCATTTTCATTCGCAAACAACCGCTTGAACCTTGGTATGATTGAGAGATACCATAACACTTTTGCATGCCCCTTATTTGACTTGTACCTTGGGGTTTCACATATCAGACAATTCTACTTCTCTTCAAACTCTTTTCTATACAATACGCAATCATTCGGGCATGCATGGATCTTTTTGTACTCCATCCCTAGTGCTCAAAGTATTTTCTTAGCATCATAGTATCGATGCGGCAACACATTCTCATCCGGAAGCATGTCCTTAAAAGCCTCAAGCATTTCAGAAAAAATCTTGTCGCTTCATCCATAACGTGCCTTCAAGTTTACCAATTTCAATACAGCGTTCAACAATTAGTATTTTTTACACCCAGGGTATAGCGGGGTCGCTGCACATATTACCATATGCATGTGATTGATGAAAAGCCTCTTCTCCTACATCACGAATAATGTCCTCTATGCGATCATCCATATCCGTGTCATTATCATCAAAGGCCACATCCCCATGTTGAGACCCACTTGGTATTTCTTCACCATGCCATACCCATACTGTATAAGTCTTACAAAATCCTTCACAAATTAAATGTGTGTGTATAACTTCAGGACTTAGTCGCCTCTCATTCAAACATTCTACACAAGGACAATAAAACTTCCCACTATCATCATGGGCATTTTGTTTAGCAAATTCTATAAAGGCCCTCACCCCATTCTGATATTCAACACTCATCCGTAACGCAGTTATCCTACTGTGATCCATAGTAAAATTCCTATAGACAGAAAGATTTAACATACATAATCCGAAAAAAATTGATACTTGCATATAAAATAAGGCAACACCAAATGCATATTTATGCTCAATGTCGGTTATGTCTTTTTTTTTTATTACGGAGAAACTTGCCAATTAAATGCATAACGAAGAATCACTTTTGGTCATAAATGTATCACAGTGAATCCAAGAAGCAAAATAAATGCAAGACGAGGAAATTAAATGCATCGCATGAAGGTCTTGTGGACTCACCTGTAGCATATAAATTCAAATGCGTTTGCTGAGTCAAACTTGGGGTTTTTTCCCAATTTGCCCCTTTTAAAATAACTAATTCCCAAAATGCCCCTGTCTGGAAACTATTTCCCAATGTGCCCCTGTTGGGAAACTAATTCCCAATGTACCCCGGTTTAGTCGACTAAACCATGGGGTTTAGTCGACTAAATCACGGGGTCCCCGAAAAAAATTTGACCCGTGATTTAGTCGACTAAACCCCATGGTTTAGTCGACTAAACCAGCCTAGGTCCATTTTTTTAAGTGACCCGAGGTTTAGTCGACTAAACCATATGGTTTAGTCGACTAAACTCCGACGACGAGGCTTTTTTAAAAGCCCCTTTCCTCTTGCGTCGAACCCTAATCGACTAAAGTAGTTCCCAAAACCTCTCCCCTCTCATATTTTCTTCAATTCCTTGCCGAATCCGTTGGTGGGTAGCGAAGGAAACTTCATTCGAGTGTGATTTGCGTCGTTTTAGGTATGTTCTCATCTCCATTTTGAATTTTCGCCCTTGTTCTTGCGTTTTTGGTAACCCACATTTTCGTTTTTGCGTTTTTGCTTTCATGGGGTGATTTTGTTGTGTATCTTTGTTTGATTCGAGTATTTCATTCGTATTTATGGATGAAAATGAGTAATGTACATGTGAAAATGAGAAAATTTACATTGGTTGGGAATTTTTTTTTTTTTTTGGACGAATTTCACTTCGTTTTTCATTAAATTTTTGTGTTGTTGATTGTGTTTTGTGTATATTTGAAAATAACCAATGTACATGATTTTGTTGGATGAATTTCACTTGGGTTTTCATTAGTTTGTGTATTTTTGCGTTTTTGCTTTAATGGGGTGATTTTGTTGGACGAATTTCACATTGGTTTTCATGAAAATGACCAATGTACATGATGAAAATGAATGTTTGGTGTAGATTGGAGTATATCATGTTGATTTTTTTGTTGTTGATTTGAATATTATTAGTTATGGAAAATTTTATATCGATTGAAAATTAATGTCAATGTATATTTGATTGTGTTTGTTGTGGTTTTTTAGTTATTGATTTGAGTATTAGATTTATGGAAAGATTTTTAGTTGTTGATTTGAGTATGTTGATTGTGTTTGTTTGTGAAAAGAAAGAATGTATATGGGACAGTTCCGTATGATGAATGATTATTTTTTGTTGATGGTTTATAATGTCCGTTTGTAGGTTGTTGTCATCATGCGTCGCAAAGAAGTCTCTTCTAACACCGGCAAAAAGATCTCGGGAGGCGAATTAAGCAACGTGCGAACCGCGGGGCATCTTCTTCTAGGGCACAAAGCGGCCAAGAACCCGAACCCGTTATGGATCTCCCTTTCGGTTATTTGTTTGAAAATAATGTACAAGAGCATGAACGATTCATGACAAACTTTGCCACCGCACCCGTCATCAAGCCCAAGTCATTAGATATGACATTCTTTAAGAATGAGGGATTTGAGATAGTGTCAACTTTGGAACTTTCCCATTTGAGAGGCTTGGCGGAGAAGACTCGTCCATATTCAAAGGTTATGGTGAGAGCTTTCTACCATAACATGAGCTACCTAAATGGTGATCTACGAGTCTCGCGTCTCGGGGTTAACATATTGGTGACGGCTCCCATCTGGACCTCATTACTGGGATATGATTTTGATGGAGTTCGGACAGTTCCGTATGATGGGGATGACGCTAAACCCTTAGAGGGATTTCATCGGGAGGATGTTGTGCAGGAGGCCAGGAGCTCATAGAGCTATAATTTCTGTGGGCCAGCTGACTGTTAATGCCCGTATCCTCTTCTACGTCATGACCCACATATTGTTCCCTCGGGCTTATAATCATTCGAGGGTGTTGGAGGGTGACATTCCTATTATGTGGGCTGTTCGTCATGGCATCAATATCAATTGGAGGCACTACATTTGCTTGGATGATGTCCAAGGCCAAACGAAAGGATAACGCCGCACTCCCATACGCCTATCTCGTTCAGGGGATATTGGAGTATTTTGGTGTTCCTATGGACAATGAGAAAATGGTGAGTACAACAACGTGGAATGCTATATTTGGACAACGTATTTTGGAGCAGTGCAAGATCTCCAAGAGCCCAAATGGTTTATGGGAATACACTAATGTCGAGGAGGAGGTACCTGATGCTGGCCCGGTTCCACCCATTGTTCCGCCTGAGGTCCATGATAGTGATGATGACATTGATGTTCATGTGGAGGACATAGTTGAGCCGGAGGGTGGATTCTCCAATCTTGATGTCATAAAGGCCATATCCAGGATGGAAGTAAAAATGAGTAAGAGGTGGAAGAGCCACGTGGATAAGGAGAATGAAAGGTGGAGGTGGATGCAGGGTCGGATGAAGGGGTTAGAGGATAGCCTTGGTCAGTTGCAGCTTGGACGAGAACAGGAGGTAGCCGGTGACGATGACCAAGGAGGTCCATCTTCGAGGAGGATGCGAGAATTCGAGGAAGAAGTTTAGACTTATTTGTATTTCCATTGTTGTTTTTAGATTTGAATTTTCATTTCACTTGATGTTGCTTTTAGCTGGATGTTGCATTTTTGTTTGTGTCGCTAGACTTTGTTGACGTCATTGTTTTATTCAATGTTGCTTTTTTTTTGTTTTTGGTGTTATGAATTTATCCTTTTTGGTTAAAGCCATTAATGTTGCTTTTGGGTTGATGGTCTTTTGCTATTGTTAGGGTGCTTCGGAATGGTTTAGTCGACTAAACCCGGTTTTAGTCGACTAAACCATTCCGAGGCGATGAATGTCGCCTCTACAGTGCGGTTTAGTCGACTAAACCAGACTGGTTTAGTCGACTAAACCATTCCAGAGGTGATGAATGTCGCCTCTGGTCTGGTTTAGTCGACTAAACCAGACTGGTTTAGTCGACTAAACCATTCCAGAGGCGATGAATTCACCTCCTGCAAGTCGATTAAACCAGGTTGGTTTATCGACTAAACCATTCCGGAGGCGATGAATGTCGCCTCGGTCTCTTTCGACTAAACCGAATGGATGATGTTAATGACGTCTCTTTTGTGTACAAAACCATTTGTATACCGAGACTAATGTATCATTGTGACTCGGTTTTTGCGATTTTTTGACTCGGGAAGAAATTTTGACTCGGGAATAAATTTTAACACTCATTCATTGGTGGTGCATATGTTTGGACCGCTTTAATATTACAACAAAACAAAGCTCAAACGGGGAAACCATTACCAAATCAAATCATTGCCTAAACTCAATACAAAACACGTTACATATAATTCAATCTTGTCTAATCCTTGTTGGACATGTTCGTATATTATGACCGACTTGGTTACAACTCCTACATCGTTGCTGACTGCCCGAGGGTTGAGGCTCCACCCAATCCATCTCATTTTGTATCCTTGTAGACTTTGGTCTTCCCTTTGTGCGTGACAAAGTTGCGTCCGGGATAATAGTTGGGCCAACTCCTTGTTCAATCAACAATTCATTGCCTACGGGATACCGGTGTGCAAAGATATACCGACTAATGTATGACATAGTGAATACCGGGTCAACATAATCATAATGATTCAAATTTTCCCTTTTGCATACTGCTAATACGTGGCTGCAGGGATACCGTCTTGTTGTGAACCATCCACATTGACATTTGCGATTTATCAAGTCAACCCTCATTATGTCACCGGCGTTATGTGTAGATTGGTTGTATGCGTCCTCAACCTCAAATAATTGTAAATCTACATCCTCATAGAGTCGCACGCGGTACGTGAGGGTGAACGATCCATTTTTTGTATCGCATCTTCAACCTTTTTTGAGACTATCCTACCTGCGACCACATGATTGTTAATCTCAACACGTCTCGTGACGAAATATTCGACAAGTCTACTAAGAGTCATCTTCACCAATGCCGTTATCGGAAGATTACGGGCACCCCTAAGGACCTTGTTGACACACTCGGCTAAGTTAGTGGTCATGTGACCAAACCTCCGTCCATCTTCATCATAGGACTGCACCATTTCGCCTTTGGAAGCCGATCAAACCGGGAGGCGACACGAGGGTTTGCATCAATAAACTCTTGAAACCGCATGTCAAATAGGATCTTTGAACTCATGTACCCTACATAGAACAACGAATGTAAACTCATAACAACCTCAAACAAATATGTGCAAGTTGTAAATAAAATGAGGGAAGTTTCAATACCTAGTTTCATAAGTTTTTTCTTCAATTGTATATCCTTAAACTTAGTATTAAAGTTGCTTCCAACATGACGAAGGCAATACACATGATAGGCATATGGAGGCTGCCAATTTCGATGATCTTTAACCGCCTTTATGATGCGGCGTGACGATCGGATATCAAACAAATACCCCGCCTCTGCGTTACATGATCACGTAGGAGACAAAGAAACCACCACCAATCATCATACTTCTCACCGGACGAACAACAAAGCAAAGGCAATTGGTAGGGCCTTCCCATCCCCATCCCGTGAAGTCGCAATCAAAAGAGTACCTTTGTATTTTCCATACAAGTGGGTGCCATCAATTTGCAATATGGGCTTACGTATTTGAAGGCTTCAATGGTGCTGGTTAAATGTCCAAAAAACCCTACGAAAGACGCGTAAGTGAATATAAAAACGACGATGGTCGAACATTCATCTCGTATCAAGCACGAAAACGAACCCACGTTACACTTTGCGTCATGAATGTTAACCAATTGGGCAAGAATGCATATGATTCCTCCCAATCACCAAATAACTTCACAATGGCCTTCATTTTTGCCTTCCACGCCTTCTTGTATGTCACATTATATCCATACAGACGTTGTATCCTCTCTTGTATCAGCACTGGTTTTAAAGCTGGATCTTCTCTTACCATACCTAGTGAAAACAAAGCAAATTTTAAATGTCTTGTCAATAAACAAACCGAATGTTACTACGGTCAAAATGGAGAACGTCGATAATGGATGCACATATAACTTCGTATCTAGTCGTCTATGATCCCGAGCTAGAATGTGGTTCGAACAGTGTGATCTTTACCCCATTTACGCACCACCCAACTATTTCCATTCATGGGGATAATTGCCCTCATATACCGAGGACGGACCGTCGGCATGGTTTCGACACCTCATCACAAACCTAGCCTCATCGCTCTTTTCAACTTTGGGCATGCGATGAGACTTCATGCAATATAATTTCACGGCATGTTGCATTTCGGACTTAGAACAAAATTGCTGATTCGAGATATAATGGATCACCTAAATGCCAACCACCTTGCTCGTCATCATCACCATACAACATTTCCATGTCATCATCACACCACCTCATTAATGAAGGAATAGTGCGGGCTTTCATTCCAAAATGGCTCAGTCTCAGGCCCTATATTTGTCAAGAATTTTTGTTTTCAAAACCACAAAATAAACATCACAAATACAAATACAAGTTTACTAACTTACCACTCCTAACTGGGTCAACTCGCAGCGGTGACAATGATTCGGTCCTCAGGTTTGCAGGGTTCGTACCAGCGTCAAAATCACCCTCCACATCAGTATCTGAGGTGTCACCTAGTGAAATAAAGCTCTCATATTCGTCCTCCTCTTCGCTGTACATATTCTCATCCTCCTCGTCCTCCATCAATGTTATCTGACTTAAGACTTGTGAAGGTGCAGATAAACCGACAGGTCTTTCTTCTTGACCAACATATTGTTCAGATCTTGTATGCATGGGTACAGATGATGACTCACCAGATTCAAGCTCAACATATATCTCAATATAATTTTGCGATATCCGATTAGCAAATGCATCTACGAATCACTCTACGTCTTCATCATCACAAACATCGTTGCTAATGTAGTATACGCTATTCTTACCCACTATAGTCTCCACTTTGGCAATTAACCGATGAATGCATTGGCTTCCATGTAGCCCCAATTTTTGATAAATTCTTTGTTTGAGCTCGTGGTACGTAGTGCTCCGTTTGATTTTCATCATTTTCGTTTTTCCTTCAAATTGAACACCATCGGGACCAACAAAATGCCTCCCACTATGGTAGATTATAGTAACATGCGTGTTTGGACTTAAACTCATCCTTCACACCAGAATTTGGGAGCTGGAAAATGAAGAGTTTCATATTACAAACAAAAACAAAAAGCTTAACCAAGTTAAACTACAAATATTACACAATGGAGATGAGAACATACCTAAAACGACGCAAATCACACTCGAATGAAGTTTCCTTCGCTACCCACCAACGGATTCGGCAAGGAATTGAAGAAAAAATGAGAGGGGAGAGGTTTGGGGAGGGTTTAGTCGATTAGGTTAGCAAATGGCGGGGAAAGGGGCTTTTAAAAAAGCCTCTGTCGCGGTTTAGTCGACTAAACCATATGGTTTAGTCGACTAAACCTCGGGTCACTTAAAAAAATGGACCCGAAATGGTTTAGTCGACTAAACCATGGGGTTTAGTCGACTAAATCACGGGGTCCCTGAAAAAAAATTTGACCCCGTGATTTAGTCGACTAAACCCCATGGTTTAGTCGACTAAACCGGGGTACATTGGGAATTAGTTTCCCAACAGGGGCACATTGGGAAATAGTTTCCAGACAGGGGCATTTTGGGAATTAGTTATTTTAAAAGGGGCAAATTGGGAAAAAAACCCGTCAAACTTGCTCCCGCCACGAACGTTGATGTTGCAGACAGCAAGAGTAACATAAAAACATTTGTTGGTCGGTTGGGTAGGTCTAAAGTGCAAATATAATCTTCAAAATACAATATTCATTAACAACGAGAGAAACCCACAAGAACATTTCATCGATTTCGTTCAACCCGGAAAATCATAAAGTTATATAACCGAAACACCTCTTACAAATTGGTCTATAAACATTTAGCTAAGGAACCGAGAAAGTGATTGTCGAGAGAGCAACGCGAAAGCGCGATGAAGCAACACACAAACACTGGAGATAGAACCTAAGTAATCACTTTCGGCGCGACAAGAGAAGTTTAGAGAGGGAAATTTAATATTCCGCGTGACAGAGACATGTTTTATTAATTTGGATTTTATTAAGACCGGTTAGTTATAAAGTAGCCGGTCCTAAATATATAATTAAATTTTTAAGACCGGAGGTTTAAAAGACTCCGATCTTAATTTTTTATTTTTTATTTAATTTTAAGACCGGCGTCTTATTAAACAATCGGTCCTAAAAGTCCTCATTTTTTTTTAAAAAAAAAAAAGAGGATTGGCTTTGGCGAGCGCAACAGCAACTGAATGAATAAAAATTATAGAAAAAAATGGAGAATAAGCTTCTCTAATTACTGGAGAATATGAACCCAAAAAAAAAAACGCAAGCTTAGTTCTTAATGCTTCATACATTATTGGTGAATATGCACGTACACAAGAAAAAATACAAAAGAAAAACAAGCAGAAAATTATCAAAAACAAGAATCTGACTAAACATCCTTGGCGATATCAGCGTGACGAGCATCAGGAGTAAGAGTACCCCTACGAGCGGTTCTCTTGTATCTAACCATGGTTTCAGCAGTTGGGGCAGAGAGCCACGTAGTGTGGAGTTAATAAGGAGGTATGAGGAGTTTAATACTTTAAGAGCGACGTAGTGTGGAGTTACGAGGTATGAGGAGTTTAATAAGTTAATTAATAAGTATGCGGTCTAAAATTCTATTATTTAATTTTTTTTCAATTCAATTGATTTTAAGACCGACCTTTTATAATATGTTCGGTCCTAAAAGTCTATTATTTATTTATTTTCAATTAATTCAATCACTTTTAAGACCGACCTTTTACCTTGTATCTGATCCTAGAATTCATTTATTTTTTCAATTCAATTATTTTTAAAGTAAGAATTTTTTTCTTAATAAATATTAGTTTTAAGAACAGATCTTTTACAATATCCGGTATTAAAAGTTCATTTTTTTCAAATTACTCAGATAGCAGAGTCGTATCCTTACACTCTGTTCAAATGAATGATTCAGAGTCTCTTCGACTTCCAGATAAACTTCCCAACTAGGCGTCTCCTCGTATTCTGAGGAACTATGCGTCTCCTCGTTATTGTTTCCGGCGTTTCACATTGTCCAGGAAGAGTTCTCTATTTAAACCCGATGTTACTTTACTTCCTTCACATTCTTCTCCATCACTTCTAAAACCTCCACCGTAATGGCTGCTCCACCACCACCAGGTCCTCCTTTTCTGTACACTCCTCCGCTGCCTCCGAACCCGTCATTCTACCAGATGATGCAACACCTCTTGGCCCGCGTCGATCATATAGACCGACGCTTGGGCCAACTGTTTCAGGTCTATCACGCTGTCAAAAACAAGCTGACCGCGGTACTCGACGTCCAGAACGTTGAGTACGATCCTTCAGATGACGACGTTGACGACCTCTCCGACGACTCCCTCCCCTCCGACAACGATGGGGAGGAGTAAATTTTTTATGTTTTTTTTTCAGTATCTTTGCTGCCTAACTAACGGGGCAGCATTAAAAAAAATATAAATAAATTTATTATTGTTTCCATATTTGTGAACATTGTCCTTTTCATTATCTTTTTTCTTTCCTGGACAAAACGGAAACAAACAAAACATTGTCCTCGTGTAATTGAACATTAAAAATTCGCAGAATACAGTTAAGAACATACAAAAAAACAAAAACGAAAAAAAAAACAAAAATCATTTACCTTATTCGAATAAAAACAAACAAAGTGACTATTTTTCTCAAGGTTGGACCGTCGTTGTCGTCGGTTTTACCTCGCCCTGATTTGAATATTTTCAGTGTCCTTTTAATAATCTTCCTTCTTTTTCCGACATAAAGAAAAGGGAAACCGAGGGTAACATTGACGACAAAGAGGGTCCTAGCTTGAGCAGAATGCCAAAACTTCGGTTGTCTTGAACCCTAATAATTTGTCTGAAAAACGAGTCAACATTTATGTTTAAAGGAAAACTATTAAGACTGGACGTTAGAGAAATATACGGTCCTAAAGGTCAAGCCATATTTTTTAAAAACCATATTTAAGACTGAACTTTTAGGAGCGGACAAATAACAAATATACGGTCCTAACATTAGTCAAATTCACTTCATCAAGTTTCAACATTTTATTTAAGAAAGATGTAGAATTGTAGAAGAAATTAGGAGAAACGAGAGGAAAGGGAGTTGCGAAAATGCCGCCAACTCGGTCAATTCATTCATTCATCATAACTGGTTCCTACACATATTAGACTAACCTCTTATATATAGTTAGAGGCTTGACTCTTAAGGCCCAATAACAAACTTGCACCGAAACCATTACACGGTTAACATACTAACTAACTAACAGCAATGTCTAACCACTACCTACTATAACAGAACTAAGACTATAATAATGGCTTGACTCTTATGCCATTATTATTTCCCTAATTACCTTCTTAGTATTTTACGTTTTCAGGGTTTACATATCAGACTTGCATAGACAAAGGCAGAAAATGTATACTTCTATTCACACACCAAACCATTTAACTAACAGGATTAGATGAACACAATAACATTCACATATCCACACAGATTAATAAGCACACAAAAGGGCAAACAAAACTAAATATAAACTCACCAGAGCTTCAGGAGTGGTCCACAGCTGAACAAATTGTTGCCAAGTTTGTTCATCAATAAATGTCTACTTGTCCCAAGGATTTTCTTCAGGCTGAACCTCGACAAAAATATACTTGTTAGCTAGAAAGGTCTTAAACTTCCTCCACCGATCAACACAATAAGACAATGTCTTGTCTTTCAACTTCTGACAGTCAGGGACAGTGTATGTAAGCCGGATAATGTCCCAAATAGGATCCTTTACTGTGCCAACGTCCACATTTTTCCACTCATTTGTCAAGATGCTAACCTTGCTGTGTACTAGATAGCTAACAAAACTAGTATATTTTCATTTCTTGGGACCAAAAGGTTCCAACTTTTCATCAAACTGAATCTCCAGCCTTGACCAAGAAGTCCGACTTAGGGTTACATCCATCATTCGTGTGTCTCTTCTACCACGGCATGCAGGGCGGTTACGAGGCTCATTGTGAGACGAAGAGGGTTCGTTCTGACTCACACCAGTCACACAAGTAACAAGCGCTCCCGGAACACGAATAGAATCGTTTTCACCGTTCATTTTCAAGACAGAAAGAGAGGTAATGCAACAGGAAGGGTTTCGCAACGTGAACAGAGGTTCTTCAGTGAGAGTAACAAAAGCTTTCGCGCGAAGAAATGTTTATTTGGCGGTTCATTTTTAAGACCGGATATAAAAAGAGACGGTCTTAATAATTAATAGGGTTAAGGAGCGTCCAGCACAACAAAATATTAGCTCAGGAGCGTCCAGCACAATTAACTATTAAGTGGACCACCCAGCACAACAAATTTTTAAAAAGGAGCACCCAAAGACAATGCCGTTAAAAAAAGTTAACGCCGTTAGCAAAAAGTTAACGTCATTATCTAAGGAGCGCCCGGCCAAAGACAACAAACTATTATTCCAAGAGCGCCCGACAAAATTCTAAATTTTACTAAATTAAATAATTTTTTTCTCAATTGTCATTATTCAAAACTACTTGTATAAATATCTATGGACAAAAATTACTCATTCTTCAATTTTGTCAAAATTATAATTTGCTAAAATAAACAAGTTTTGATTAAAAATATAATTATATGATTTAAATAAAACTAAAACTCAAAAAAATATATATGATGTTTTATAGTTTATTATATATGTTAAAAAAAGAATGAGTAATTTTTATCCATAGATATTTATATAAATAGTTTTGAATATATATGATTTATTTTTATTTTTAAAAAAAATTATATGATTTATTTTTATTTTAGAAGAAATAAAAAAAATTCATTTAATGTTAATAAAATTTAAAAAATCTAAAAAATTTGTTGACAAAATTGAAAAATGAGTAATTTTTGTCCATAGATATTTATACAAGTAGTTTTGAATAATGACAATTGAGGAAAAAATTATTTAATTTAGTAAAATTTAGAATTTTGTCTTTGGGCGCTCTTGGAATAATAGTTTGTTGTCTTTGGGCGCTCCTTAGATAACGGACGTTAACTTTTTGCTAATGGCGTTAACTTTTTTTTTAACGGCATTGTGCTGGGCACTCCTTTTTAAAAGTTTGTTGTGTTGGGCGGTCCACTTAATAGTTGATTGTGCTGGACGCTCATGAGCTAATAGTTTGTTGTGCTGGACGCTCCTTAACCCTAATTAATATTCAAGACCAGTCATATTATTGTCCGGTCTTAAAAGTAATTAATTTTTTATCCTCACTCTTTTTCTATATTTTATACCGGCCGCATTTTATATTCGGTCTTAAAAGAATAACTTTTAAGATCGGCTTTTAAATATGTTCGGTCTTAAAACTTTATTACCTTTATATTTAAATTTTTCCTTATTATTTTGGACCGCAGAAAATATTAGTCCGGCTATGTGAGATTTCTCCATAAAGTAATTGAAATTTGAATTTTTTTAATAGCATTTTTAAGACCGGTTTGTTTTTTAACGGGTCTGAATAATATATTTAATACCTATGAAAAAAATGATCTAGTATAAGAAGTTCTTTATATTTACAAAACTGTCACCGGTCATACATAAGAAGTTCTTTATATTTACAAAAATGCCACTGGTCATACCTTTAAGACCGGGGCGTCGAAAGCCGGTTTAAATGAGGCGGTTTCAAAACCCTTTTTTGCACTAGTGATTCCTCCTTAATTCGGGTTTCAGATCTCCCTCTGCCTGCTAATTTTGAAGTATATGGTGCATTATGTTTGTGTTTTCATTTTCCTATTAAAAAAAAAAAAAAAATTTAAGAAAAGTTATCCTGAGCATCGTATATAAGCCTTTTTTCAAGTATTATTGCTCATCCAATTTTTTCTGATCTGAATCTATATGCGAATGAAGCTTTAAAGTTGCTAGTTTCGTTTTGTCTCAGAATCATGATTTTTTAATCTGATTTTCGGAGCATGACTCGTCACCTTTTGTCCAAATATTTGTATATGGTTGTACATATTTGTGCCGCCCTTATATCTCGATTTACTTTTAATCATTTTTAATCTGTGCAATGTTTTTGATCTGGGCTTTTTGAGATTCGTTTTCAAATGTATGTCTGAGTTTTTGTTGAGGGACCAAAGAAGAACCTTTCTATTCTTGGATGACCTCCGCACGCCTTTACCGTCTCCCCGCTCATGTTGTTTTTAAGATTTTCAATCTTTGTTCGATCTTGGTGCATATTTGTTAAATTATTGCGCAAGTTGTGTTTTGATATTGTTTGCCCTGATTACTGCCATCAAAATCGACGCCTAAGACTCCGGAAAAGGAGCATGCAATGACGGAGAAGTCGCTTGAACTGCAAACGGCAGCGGCACTATGTCAGTTTGCATTCGGGTCACGCATGGGGATCCGGCTAAAGGTTGGAGATGAATTTCATACGACGTCGTTTACCCAATCATTTTTTTTGGGGTAAAGGAGAGGCGTAAAGCCTTAAATTAAATGATAAAGAGTAAGGGGATCAAGTCCCATACAATCTTGTAAAAACACTGGCCTCAGCTCATGAGGACAAACACTAGATACAGAGGAAACTGAAATGCCTTCCTTAGCCATAGCATCAGCCAAAGCATTTTGAGATCTACACACATATTGCAGCTTCACCTCCCACTTCCTATTCAAAAAAGCTCTAATCTGTATAAAGACAACGCTGTTGGTATTGTCATCCCTTTCTTTCAGAAGCTTCTCCACCGTTAGCTTAGAGTCAGAATTAATAATAATCTTTTTGTATCCTTCATCCCAAGCCAATCTTAGCCCCATTAAAATAGCCCACTCCTCCGCCTCTTCCACTCCAGCAATCCCCAGAGTTTGAGTAAACCCCATTAACCACTCCCCTTTATGGTTTCTTAGGACTCCTCCACATCCAGCCTTACTACTTTGCCGAGCCACAGCACCATCCACACTTATCTTAATCCACCCAATAGGAGGGGGACTCCAGGTCCGACCATCAATAGTAATCTCACCAGCTCTATCAGTATTCTCCTCCGACGTTGAAAAAGAACATAAGGAGTTCCACAAATTTCTAATTACCGAAACTGGAAGAAGAGGTTTGTTAAAGTTATCCTGGAAAATAGCTTTATTCCTCCAAATCCAGAGTAACTAAGTAGAGACTCCCCAAAACTGACTCCAATCATCCAGAGTAGTAACCCCTCCCTCAGTTAAATTAAGCTCCATCCAATCAGTTAGAGGGAGAGAAAAAAAACTAGAAGCATACCTCTGATTGATCAAACCCAGCCAAATGTTCCTAGCATAAGTACAATCACGAAGAATATGCAACTCATCCTCAATACCTTGGTGACAATGAGGGCATAAAGGCGAAGTCGTTGACCATTTACTCCTCAGTGAGTTCGTTGGTAATCTATTATTAAACGCAATCTAAAGGAAGACTCTGATCTTTTCTGCTCCTCTCCAAGACCATATAGCTTTATAAACCCAGCTAAAGAAAAGCTAATTAGGTTTTTCAATCACAAAATAGGCACTCTTCACAGAGAAGGTGCCATTAGCAGTTTCCCACCACACCATAATATCTTCCCCAGCTTCTTCTCTAGGCGGCATTATAGCGATCAGCCTTTGGATGACCTCATTGTTCACTATACCAACAAACCGAGGAAAATCCCAAGTGTCGAACAGGACCCAATCCGCAACCTTGCTACATTTCTCCTCAGCATTTAAGGGTCTAATACACATGTCTCTTATCTTCCTATTATTTCCAAGCCAGCAGTCTATGAAGAAAAGGGTTGAGTTACCATTTCTAAGTTGCCACTTAGATCCTTCTTCGATAATATCTTGTTGTTTGCATAGGAATTTCCAAAACACAGAGTTTGATGGTCTAGCCTCCAGCAAGGAATTCTCACTCCTAAACATGTATTTATTTTGAGTACCTCGGCCCACAATCCTGTTGCTCCCTGGATAAGGTTCCACGCAATCTTAGCACCAAAGGCTTGGTTAACCGAAACTAATTTCTTCAGCCCCAATCCTCCAAACCGCTTTGGTTCCGTTATTCTACTCCATCCCATAGGATGGAAACCTTTACCACCATCAATTTTCCCCCATATAAAGTTCCTTTGAATCCTCTCAATTTCTTTGCACACACAATTTGGTAACTGAGCAACCTGCATCGGGTAAATAGGGATCGCTCCTACCACTACCTTGGCGAGAGTAATTCTTCCAGCAGTTGTCAAACATTTAGCTTTCAAATTCGAGAGTCTATTTTTAACTCTTTCAATGACATAACTGAAAGTTTCTCTGCGACTTCGCTGCCTAGTCCAAGGTACTCCAAGATACCTACCAATATCCGTTGCAATTTTCATTCCAGTGATACTTTTGATTCTACCCTTTAGTGCACTTGTGACTTTTGGAGAGAAAAAAAAATAGATGACTTAGGATAGCTAACCTTCTCACCTGAAACTCTGCAAAAATTATCCAAAGCTTTCATCATCACCTCAACTTATCTCTGAGACGCCTCTCCAAATAACAGCAAATCGTCGGTGAACATCAAATGAGATACGGTTGGCCCATCCTTCGAGATAAGAATTGGTTTCCATTTTCCATCCCTCACCGCATCACTAATGATATGAGTAATTTTCTCCATATACATGACAAACAAAAAAGGGAAAGAGGGTCTCCTTGCCTTATTCCCCTACTCATATGGAAGAACTCAGATTTAGCACCATTCCACAAAACATTAATCGAAGAAGTATATACACATCTCATAACAAGATCTACAAACTTCTCATCAAACCTCGCTTCCTGAAGCACTTTGGAGATAAAAATCCATTTAATCCGATCACAAGCTTTTTCTAAATCCATTTTCATAACCATCATACCCCGTCTACCTTTAGCCCTTTTCATTTTGTGCAAAATTTCCTGGCCAACTATAATGTTATCCTGGATGTGCCGACCAAGGATGAAACTAGACTGGAATGGTGAAATAATATTCCCCAAAATACGTTTGAGTCTTCATGCAATGATCTTAGTTATACACTTGTATTGAACAGTGCATAGGGAAATAGGCCTGAAGTGCTTGACACGCTGGGGTTGGTCTCTCTTTGGTATGAGAGAAATCATAGTCTGATTAGCTTCAGAAATATCAGTAGTTCCTTCAAAAACTCCACAGATGAAATTAAGGAGATCAGGGCTCACGAATTCCCAATTTCTTTGATAAAAGATAGGTAGAAACCCGTCCAACCCCAGAACCTTATACGGTCCCATCGACTTAACCGTATCATGCACTTCAAGTAAATTAGGAGTCTTAGACAAATCTTCCATATGATTAGGCTCAATGACAGGGAACCTACTCGTAGTATCAAGATCAAAATCATTCAGCGAGTCTTCTTGAAAAAGCTTTTTAAAGAAGGCAACAACCATGCTTTTAATATCTGTAGCATTATCCAACCAATCGCCTGCCTCATTTTGCAAAGTAGTAAATCTGTTTCTTCTTCTTTACATATTGGTCTGAAGGTGATAATACCTTGTGTTCCTATCACCTTTAGCTATCCACTCCACTCTTGCTTTATGAAGCCACTTAATTTCCTCTTGCCGAGATACATCCTCTAAATGAGTTTGTAACTGAGCTTCAAGGTCATTAAGAAAATTAGAGTATGGATAAGCTGGAGAATTCTGAATACCATTTAGCCGAGCCAGAATTTCCCTCTTCCTCTTCTCAACAAAACCAAAAGTCTCTTTATTCCACACCTGAATATCTGTTTTGAGTCTTTCAATATTAGTTTCTAGACCATCATTCTTCTGCCATTGAGATTTCAGGAATTCATTAAACTTATCATGAGACATCCACATGGCCTCAAACCTGAAAGGCCTTTGACTATCAATTCTAACAAGGTTCCCAATTCCACCATAATCGGATTATGGTCTGAGAACCTTGTTATAGGAAGAACTCTAACCGTGCATCTAGAAGAGGAAGATAATAAATAATTATTTACAAAGGCTCTATCCAACCTCATACAACCGACGATGCCCCCTAGTGTGTAACACCCCAAATTCCATACTTTAAATCGTGTCGGTTGACACATAGTTTTATAAAAAAACATCGACAGTGTTTGAGGTGCTACAGCTCATAGTAATGCGGAAACGGAGAGCATGCGCTTACGTTTAGACAATGAGTAATTGATATAAAATGTCCAGACATAAGTTGGTATATTAAAAATCCCGAAGGAATATTCATGTGATACAATTATCTGAAATGTGTATAATTACAATTTTACATGGTAACTATACAATCTCAAACCAAGTCTTAACTAGACTTGTAGCAATGAACCTAACTCAATTAATCAAACATATTGTCTAGGTAGGTGTCTAGTGGAAGTCTCCTCGTCTTTCACGGTGACTTATTGACTGAACCACATAGATAAACCCTGCCTGAACACCAATTTGTTTAATGTAACCTTATCAGATTCATGCCAGAACTTGTCTCTATTAACTTCTTCCGGCATTCGTCTCGACCGGTGCCTCTACACGGCTCCGTCCACCAGTGCCTCTTCACGGCTCCGTCTACTGATGCCCTTTTCCCGACTCCGTCTATGTTGTCTCCTTAGATCCTGGTTCCTTTCCTGAACCTTTAGTCAAGACTGAGATTCAATGCCCATTGAATCTCAGGTAACAGTTAACCTCATATTCAAGTAATAACAGTATATATGACAGATATTCATTACATGTCAGCATTAACCAATACATAGCACACATCAGGTGTAAGGTTACAACAATACATAGCACACAATAAATGTAATGTTAACAACACAACGATACATAGTACACAGCACATGTAAAGTTTATCCACGTTTGCACTAACCAGTGCCACGATAGCTCTTCGTGTCTTCAGCCCTAGGAAAACAATCTTACGGCATTATCAAGACTATAAATCGCATAAAGCTGAATGTCTAAATAGTGACCTAAGACAGAGTCTTAGCCACGGTGCATGACCCAAGACCAAGTCTTCTCCATGACTCTATGAAATCATCTATCACATATAAGTATACAAGATACATCAAAGTTAAAGTTACTATACGCGAACGTACCTTTCACCGTGTAACGCCAAAACGCTAGCCCTTTTGAATCCGACTCCGGACTTCCCGGATATCCTATAATGTTACCGTCGGATTATTTCCTTTTCCATGATATTATGATTAATATCATATTCCCTAGAATAATATCAAAAAGGATGTTTTCACCCATTTTGACATTTCTACCCTTGGTGGATTTGTTATTACAATTTTGCCCTTACATATTCTTAAAAACATCATTGCTGGATTTTCTGGGCAGATTTTTCAGTAAATTTTGAAAATCATAATTAATCCAAGAAAAATCATTTTTGAGTGCTGAAAGTTTCCTTATGACCCTTGGCATGTCTAGTTTCAATGAAAAATATTCCAAGAACCTACAACATCAAGAATCATTCCCAGTTTTCATTTTCTCAACGCTGCCCAGATTTTATTCCAGCAAAAATGGTTTAACTTCAAAAATATATTACTCCTTGTGTAGAACTCAAAATGCTTCACATTTTATATATTTGGAAAGCCCTACATGTCTAGTATATTCCTGAAAAAATTCATGATTTAATGACTTCATATTATTCATAAGATAATAGCATCTTTTTCACTGGTTGCACAAGATTTAAGTTACCGAAAATTCTACAATTTTCAAAATCTTGTTCTATTAATCTCTACAATTATTTCCCAAATATGCTTTTACCTCATTAGGAATTTTTCAATGCAAGGAGGCCTAAAAACAAGTATATGAATTTATTTCCTAATTTTTTAGATTAAAACTACAACTTTACTAAAAACTAAAAACTAAAAAGCTTAAAGCTCAAGAACTTACCTCTTGAAGAACCTTGCTTCTCCTTCCTCCTTCTTGTTCCAAAGACTTCACTCTTATCTTAAATTCAACCATTTTGATATGAGTTCGGTTTGAAAAATGAAGCGAGGAAAGCTCTCTATTTATAGGAAAAATCCAAAGACCACAACCATTGGATCATTTTCCTTCATCAAGGGTTCATGTGCATTGGTTTTTTATGAAGACACAAATTATGGATCAAAGATCCTCATTGGCTAATATTAATTACATAGGATTTAGCCTATTTATTTCTTGATTTTTCTCATTGGTTGGTTCAAGTCTTGTGGACCCCACATGTGCATTTACCACTTTACCCTTTTCTTCTTCACTAAGTTTTCTCTTCCTTCCTCTTCTTTTCCTTCACAAAACCGTGCCTCTCTTCTCTCTCCCTCATCTTATCCTCTTCCATTGCATTTAATAAGATTCCAATTTGCAGACAAATCTTGGATATTCTTTGCAAATCTTATCTAAAATCCTATCTTCTTCCATTTTGTCTCCCTTCATTATCCTATGTGCTTGTATAATTATACCCTTTCCCTTTAGCCATTGGATGTGCTTTTTCATTGGTAAAATATCCAATGATTAATTACTTAACTGTTTTCATAACATTTTCTTGCCTCTATTAGTTTATAATATAACCATCCTTTTATGTGTTTATTATATCACATTTTATTGTGTTAAATATGTAGTCTCCAATCCAACCATTTGTCCACTAATTTCCTAGTGAAATTTGGATAAAATTATAATCAATAGATTATAATCATTTGACACATATATTCACCTTTGTATTTTAATAATTATTTTCTAAAATACAATGTTTATAAGAATTATGAAAATTAGGGTATTACATAGTGCAAGGGCCTTTCCAAGTATATTTAGGTCCAGACGCAGCAAGATCAGTTAGACCACAATCATCAACTTTGCTCTGAAACCACGCAATTCTTCGGTGATTACCCGGCGCACCCCCAATTCTCTTCGAATCCACCAAAATGTCGTTAAGGTCCCCACAAACCACCCAAGGCGATGAGATACCGGAGGATAAAGCCTTTAATTTATCCCAAGGCGACGAGATTGGAGTCGTTTACCCAATCATTGGATCTGTGTGTTTCATTCCTCAGGGAACGGGCTTTGCGTTGGGCCTCTTGTTTATGGGCCATGCATTTGTTTCCTTTTTGTTTATCTTAGCTCATAATGTTGCTTTATTTTGTAATCATAGAGTCTGGGCCGAGCAACCTTCTGGGCTTAAAGTTTTAATTCTTTTAAAAAACAAGGGAAAATATCAGTGAGGTCCCTAATAAGGAAAAAATATCAAAAAAGCCTCAACCTCAAATCCCCTCTAAAAAAGTCTCTAGGGGCTTTTTTCATATTAATTACAGAATTTCAATATCAAAAAAGATTCATTGTCAAAATGGCTTTTCATATTGTTAAACTAGTTTTTTCTGTTGTTAAAATTTCTCTATGAAAATATTGTTTTCAAAATGGCTTTTTGTGTTGTCAAAATGGTTTTTCATTTTGTTAGAATGATTTTTCCTATTGCCAAAAATTTTCTAGGTTTCTAAAATTCTACACAAAGGAGAAAAAAATTAGAAAAAAATTTTTTGCAACAGAAAAAGTCATTTTGATAATAAGAAAAACCATTTTGACAACATAAAAAGTCATTTTAACAACAATATTTTTATAGAGAAATTTTAACAACATGAAAAGCCGTTTGACGACGAGACGCGGCGTTTTTATATTGGAATTTCGTAATTAATATAAAAAAGTCAAGATTTGGAGTTGTAACTTTTTTGATATTTTTTTTTTCTTTCTTGGGACCTCACTAATATTTTCCCTTTAAATAATTCTGAAACTCGCATCTTGGGCCTGGAATTTTGGACCTTTCATTTTATTAATTTTTGTTATTCTTCCTGGGCTGAAAGTTGGGCTTATATATTATTTTTTTTAATATCTCCCACATTTTGAAATAATTAATCCTTAAGAAGAGCAACTAAATAACTAAAATTCGCCAAAGAAAGATCGCATAGATGGTAAGGGATTTGTTCAAGTCCCAAAGGGATGTGTGTTCGATCCCCGCTGCCGTCGCTAGGACTCCTTTGGTAGGCGATCTCGTAAGTCCTCATTAAGTGCTCAAAGAGCCCGGAGCCGTGCACTGGCCTTGGTGGGGGACTGATGTCGAACCCCTCCAAAACTTTTTTTTAGCAAAAAAAAAATTAATAACTAAAATTCTCCCACTTTGATAAAATAATAAATCATTGATTGGAGTTAATGTTTTTAAATCCGTAAGTGATTATTTACACATGTAACATTGAGGATGTTGTGGCTATTCCCAAAGATGCTTGCTAATCGCAAAGCAGACAAAGACCCTACATTTTTTTTATCTCTCCCAGATTTTTCCTTTTTATTTCTATAAGTACAAGTATTTAATATTTATGATTACGATGAAATTTTTGGAGATTGTGTTGTTTTTATTTTGTACAATGCAATTTATTTTATATATATATATATATATATATATATATATATATAAATAAAAAAATATATATAAAGAAAAAAATCCTGCCTAATTCACCATTTTTTGAGAGAATACTGAACTTTTGTATTTGAAAAATGTTTCAGAAGGTAAGTGGATGGTGGTTGATAGCGTAAAAATGTTTCATCTGAGCTAATGTTTTATTGTTGTATTTATGGGCATTTTATTGTTCTATTTTTATTTATTTTTTTGCCTCTGCAAAATTTCTTTATGTGCTGGACTACGTTTTCAATCATTCGGGCCTTTAAGTTGATAAAAAAAAAAAGGAGGATATATTCTCAGTCACATTTTGATTCATATTTTTGGGTCAGGTATGTGTTTATTTTAATTCTGGACGATCGTTGTTGTTCAATGTATTGAAAAAAAATGAGGCCTTCAAGTTTGATTTCGATATATTATTTTGGTTAAATAAAGTTTTCTTAACTCCACGTTGTACTCAATTTTTTTGGCATTGTCCCTTCTTTTCAAGAAATTAAATATTTGATTAATTCTTTGGATTTAATTTCTGTTTCATCCCATAAATGGTTTATATGATCAAAATATTTGAATGCTGATTTATTTTTATATGCCATTTCAATTGTTTCAATATGGGAAAATTAATTTTGGCTATTTTTGCAATATGGTAATTTGCAAAATTTTGATTTGGTATATAATTTAATTACCTTACCAGTTAGTGGTTTTGGACAATTGTTCAACTGTTTGAATTTTTCAAAATTATATTTGTGTTGAAATATGCTAAAATTAATTTCTTAAACAATTTTTGGATACATAAAACAGTGAGAGGGTTAATTTTTATTGATCCAACTAATTAGCCAATCCCTCCATTGTTATATTTAATTTGAATGCACAAAATAGTGGGAGAATTTATCCATGATGATTATTTAGTCACATTTGTTGTTTAAATTTATCAATTAAATTCTCATGAAAGATTTGTGCACATTTGGAATTTAAATGCATATAGTTGATATTTGCGATTAACATGTATCTTGAGCAATAGCCACAACATCCTTAATGTTGCATGTGTAAATAATCACTTACGGATTTAAAAACATCAACTCCAATCAATGATTAATTATTTTATCAAAGTGGGAGAATTTTAGTTATTTAGTTACTGTTGTTTAAATTAATTGTTTAGATTCTCATTAGGTAGCTGGTGCAGATTTGTGTTTTAAATGCACATGATATTAGCGATTAGCATGCTTGTTTCTAGGGAATAGCCACAACATACTCAACTTTGTTGCATGCACATTTCTAATCACATATGACAGGATAGAATATCAGTTGTAATTAAATTTATGGTTATAATTAGTCTTTTCCCATTGGTAGATAATTGTAATAGCATATTTAATTAGGGTGGAATTTAGTAGCATTGTATTTTCTAAATAGCCCACATGTATTAGGAAATATAACTGCGTCCTAGATATATTCATCAATTCGAGATAAATTTATGCTATACTAATATCTTTGCCTATAGGTAGACCTTAGCGATTCAAATTTATAATTGTATGATTTACATTGGTAAACATACGCCATTTTTTGTGATGGTTTTTTCCTTGCCTCTTATATTTATTTTTTAAGCATGATTAATTTTTACTGAGTTTGTAGCAAAATTGTTATCTATGTAATTATTTAATTGTTTTGAGTTTAATAGAATTTATTAGACACAATTGATGAGCCTATAAGGAGATAAATACATCCATTAGGATAAGATTGACATCAAGAAAGTTCTAGTACTTAATGATACTAGCATGAAAAGTGAGTTAGCATTGTGAGATGTAGTTGTCTGGCTACAACAATCTTAATTAAGAGCTGGTCATCATAGGTACATAAAGAATGGAACAACATCAAGAGTTGCTTATAGGTTAAAAGGAGAATTTAGAAATTCTCATAACTGTTATTACGTTGTGTGTTGACTATAAAATGATTATGTATATTATGGCATAATGTGTCTTCACTAATTTTAGTGGAATGGATCTTCAATTTGTTCTCTCATTCGTTTGAGTCACTATACCTTCTTCATAGATATTGAATATTCATTGAAACTAAGTATATAAAGTATACAAGAGTTTTACTCAAATTTGGAGAAGAATGAGATTTTAAATGAGGGCTATTAGGCTACCAATTCTAAAGCCATAAAGTAATAGGTATATAAAGGATATTGTGTCTATATTTAAAAAGTTGGTTGGAAGCAGTAATTGTGACATCCTAAATTTTGGGTTTAGGAAATTAAAAATATTATATAGAATTATTTACGGAAAATTTGGTCTTAATTTAAAGTTAATATTTGAAATTAAAGGCATATTTTCCCATAAATTAAGGTCAAATAGTTAGGAGATAAATTATGGCCTAATATTAGATAGAAAAAGGAGAATGTAGGAATTAGTGGTATTATGTGTATTGGACTATACATACAAAGCACACATTCCCTGCAAATCATTTTCCTCTCTTGTCCAATATCTATTTTGGATAGCAAGACAAAGCCTAATGCCACTCTCTTCATTTCCACTATTTGGCCCATATACTAAGCATAGCACACATAAACTTACTTCACTCATTTTCTCTTCCCGTATACACACACATACACACTCCTCAT
Source organism: Acacia melanoxylon (assembly GCA_019022615.1). Lineage (NCBI taxonomy): Eukaryota > Viridiplantae > Streptophyta > Magnoliopsida > Fabales > Fabaceae > Acacia > Acacia melanoxylon. Next base: position 6,477,099 of record JAFJYJ010000020.1, on the reverse strand, counting down.
TCTTGACAACACACTCACTCCTTCCTCGTTGCATGTCTTCCACGTGCCTCCTCTCCACACCACCAAAATACACCACACACACACAAACTCTCACCTTTCTCTCACACACATACACATATCCGGTCATCTCCCTCCATATCCTCTCATTCTCATCCGTAAACTCCTTCCTTCCATCCCATTTTCCTCGTCCTCACCGAACACAAAACACACACACATATCTCCTTCATCGTTCAACCGATCAAACACCACCATGGTAGCAACCACAACCACACGCACACAACCTCCTCCTCTCATCCAACCTTCGTCTCATTCCCTCATTCTTAACCAAACCCGTACACCATTCCTCCCATTCTTCATTCTCGGCCAGAAACTGAGAGAGAGAGAGAAGACAAGAGTTGAGAATTTGAGCTGAGGATCGAAAGGCAGATCGAGAGAGAGAAAGGAGTGTAAGAGTAAATGAAGTTTTTGTCCATAAGTGTTCATGCATGTCAGTTTCGATATTGAAAGTGGAGCAAATCACCAAGAGAGGGAGTAAATTGGGGATTTTAAAAATTCTATTCTAATTACTCTGTTTTTTTACACTAAAATAGAGTAGTGCAGAGTATGAGAAGGAAAAGCAAGGCACAAGGAATTTATACTGGTTTGGTCCAACCTCTTGACCTACGTCCAGTCCCCAAACACTCTGAGATTTTCACTTACTCAAATTATTACACTTTGTAACTCTCAGAGTAATTCTCTCACTAGAACTTACTCCCCCTTACAAGTTGTAATCAAATAGCCCAATCTCCAAGTCCCACGATCTAAGATTCTTACAATGAATGATATCAATAAATGATACTCTCTAAGAGTGGATAATGATAATCACTGAAGTACAAATGTATTAAAAGATACTTTACAGTAGAAAACTCAAAGAGTAGTTGGAAATTTGAATGATTTACGTTTTCTGCAGATTAGTTGTTGAGAAGAATTGAATGCAGCTCTATTTATATGGAGAGAGCATTAAATGACCGTTGTAATCTTCAACGTGACCGTTGCCATCATTAAGGAAGGATTAGGTTGAGCTTTGGTCTTCTTCTCTCTCTACTCTATGCTTAATCTAGTTGCATAGAAGTTTATAGTTGACTTCTTGAATATTAATCTATTGGAAGAGCAGCTACTGGATGAGGAAATGAAACATTAATCCCTTTGCAACGTGTGCAGAATGATTGTCCAAAAGGATGTAAGTTTACTAGACTTGGCATTTAATGTGCTGACGTCACTTTCTGCTTTTGTTCAAATCTTCTTTTAACATTCTCTAAATCATCTGAAACTCACTAACAAACTGATTAAACATAGTTAGGAATAGTAATAAGTGATGATAAGAAGTATTAAGAACATGAAGATTTCACAAATTCGTGCAATTTGATTTTCAAACTCAGCAACACAAACTCAAGTTTGTTCTCACAAACTGGATTTATGTTGAGCAATTTAATTCTTTTTGCTTATATTGCTAACTATCACTCGCATCCACATACCTCTTTCCCATTATTTTTCGTTGCGTAACCTAGGGATGAGATCCTAGTAGAGGCTCACACGTGCAGTATTATTTTGATCTTCTTTTATCTTTTCTGTAAGTAGCTAAGCTCTCATGAATATTTACAATAATAATCTGCCAAGATGCAAGATATGATGCTAAGTTTTAATTTTCAGCTCGGCATTATTGCTTCTGCTGCCGCAAACCCTCCAAGTTTTATTGCCGCTAGCTGTCCGCATGCTCTATGCAACAAGTGCTATGCTGTTGCAGAATTTACTGTTGTCAGAGGCGGCAAAGTATTATGTCGCGACTGCTTGGAGCTAGTTTTTATCATTGAAAATATTTTGGATCATGACTCTCAGGGGTAGGTGCAATTGAAAATGCAGAATATTTACCAATTATCCTCTAAATGTTGTTGAGTAGATGGATTGGGAAGTTGGGTAATGCTGTGACTGGTAAAAAAATTTCCAATTTTGAGATAGCCGAAAAAAGTTTCAGTTCCTAAGAGTAAAAATTATGTTAAATAACATTGAAATTAAACTGTAATTTACTTAACCATACACTGTCTAACACTTTCAATATTTCTTCATAAAAGGGTTAAAAATGCTTTTCATGTATCTTGCCTCTTTGACAACAAGATAATAGATGTAGAGTTTGCTCAGCAGATAATGTCGTGCACGTATAATTGTGTGCATCTGAATGCTAGATTGTAAAATTTATGGTGTTTATTGTTTCTTACAGTTAAATTGATGTGATTGGTTTGCTACTAGTGGTCACAGTAAATTTATAGGACTGTGGAGCGTCTGTTCAATTCATATTTAAGCGTAGCCTAGTGCGATATTGACCTGTAATGCTATGATTATATATTGCTTGTTCCTTTGCAGAATAAAATTAAATTGAATGACAGAGAGACAATTGAAGCTCTATTCAAGGAATATTGTGATATCATTAAGTTAAAGGAAGGTTTGATTAGTGATCATGTTTGTGCTACTCTAAACAAGTATAAAATGGATCCAAATTCTCTTCATCATAGGAAGATTTAGTGATACTAAGGAGGATGAGAACGAGGACAGTGAGGATGATGATGAGGAGGAGGGCTATATAACATATGATACAGATAATCATAAGCTTGGGCCCAAAAGCAACAGATCCAAATCAAAAGAGTTCATAAGAATATGGGAGCCAAACTTTGCTCAGACCAAGTATAAAAAGGTTAAGATTTCTCTTCATCAAAGAGAATTTGGTGAACATGAGGAAGATTTGACATCATATATTAGTGATATAAATGATACCAGGAAACACAAGACAGGGACCAAAAGAAAGGGGTCTGAGTCACAGGAATTCATAGGATGGGGATCAAAATCTGTCCTTGCTTTTCTTGCATCTACAGAGAAAGATATAATTAAACCGCTCACATGATGGGTTGTTAGTTCTCTCATCTGTGAATATGTTGAAGAAAAACACCTTCATCACCCGCAGTTAAAAAATAAGTTCATTCCTGATGAAAAGTCGTTTCCCATATTTTGAACGAAAGTAGTACCAGAAAGAAAAATATATTCTCTGATGAAGCCCCACATTGCTCAGAACTTACTCCTCAATAAAAACACATGATATCAAATATATGGAAACTTCAAAACAGTTTGGTTACCTCAGTAAAGTCATAATCAAAAAGCTCAGAAATAGCAATAGCTTTTGGCATAAAGAAAACTTGCAAGAGAAGTTCTTTATTTACACCTAAAAGAAAAACAAGAGAAATGATAAATCAATCTAAGACACCTTCAGCAGCATTAAGAATTACACAACAACAAGCAGGAACTAGTAAACAAAGGAGCGTTGAGGAAGATGGTGCAGAGAATCTGATATATGCAATTTCTTACCTATGACTATAACAAGATGACAATGATTTCCTTGCCTATGATCAGTGGGATCCCCTTGAATTTTGACAAAGGTTCCGATAACCTTATCTTCAAAACTTTTTGGCTGTTTTGACAACTCTATCACCAGGCTTTGTTTCAAGTATACTGGTTTAATATTTTCAGCATTGATGGATGCAAAATAGCTCATTCGGGTTATATAATCCCCTTTCTTCAACAGAGATTTTATCAATAAGCTTGGCTGATCATTAGGAAGCTTGTAGGTAAGACTACCTATGTTTTCATCATCACATTTCTCCTCCTTTATTTGCTGCAAGTTCTCAACAATGTGGGGCTTCATCAGAAAATATATTTTGCTTTCTGGTACTACTTTCCTTCGAAATATGGGAAACGACTTTTCATCAGGAATGAACTTATTTTTTAATTGCAGGTGATTAAGGTGTTTTTCTTCAACATATTCACAGATGAGAGAACTAACAGCCCACACTACTACAAAATAGAGCTACGGCATCCTATTTTTAGCACATTTGACGTCCTTTTTCTACGGGACGCCTATTTGAGGGGCGTAGTAGGTAAAACTTACGGCGTCTAATTTTAATAATTAGACGTCGTAAGTTCTGACTTACAGCGTCTAATTTTAATAATTAGACGCCTTAAGTATGACATAAATGACCTGCCTTAGGTCAGAACTTAAGGCGTCTAATTTTAGAAATTAGACGCCGTAAGTCCACCTTTTTTTTAAAAAAAAAAAAAACCCCCCAAATTTGAGCGTCATCACATATCTGATTCAAAATCATAAAAAAAATATAAAAAACGCTTAAAAGCTACGGTAAGGGAAAATCAAAAGGTAGGAGCAAAGATAGAAGGAAATGCTAGAAGAATCAAACCTATTACATATCTAAACATAGGTTTTATTATAGCATTTCAACAATGAGTTACCTAAGTTATCAAACACAGGCACAATAGAAATAAAGAACTATTGATAATGAGGCAGAGGAAGGAAGAATTGTAAATGAATACACGAGACAAAATTTAAAGAACTACTGATAATTTTTCCTAAGAAACAAGCTAATTCTATTGAGCAGAAGCAGATCTAATTTTATACTCATGATGTGCACATTTAAATTTGTATGTTGACTACAACATATGAAGATCTTATAACTTACAATGCTGTAGATGGGAGGCACCAAAGTATCGCCTTTACACTTAGTGGCAGCCATAACAGAGAAGCGTGGCGTCAAGTCCTGTGACCTGAAAGTCCACTTGCATATGAAGGATAAATGAAGAACCACTGAATGTCAGGAATGGACTCATCAAAGATTTACTATACCGTGTGATTGCATTTTGTGTTAAAAGAACTTCGTCATTTTATTATTGTTGCAGAGGAAAACATATTCACATACCCGATGCATGAAAAAACGCAGAATTGTGCCCATTCTCTGATTAATAACCGAAGGCAGTAATTCTTTGAAGAGTCATCCATGTTCATGTATATCTAGAAAGGAAGCGGCTTTTCAAAGTAAGATACTAAAAGTAAAATATTCATTTGTTGTTAGAAAGTAAAGCCCAAACATAATACCATAGTCTCTGCCATAGCTACTATCTGCATTGCACCCTGGAATTTACTGCACACATGAAAGGAAATGTGTCACCAATGAAGTGTGATTTCTTGTCTTGCACAAAGGACAATGCTTAGTTATTTGCAAGACATCAGTGAGAAAAGTATTGATATACATTTCTCAGATGCGTACCACTTACTTGAACATCATGTACTTTGTATACACTATACAAAGCATCATGCGTTGTTTGAACATCTTCATTTTCAACAATACTCAATTGTTCCTACAATACCAATAGGTTATGTGATATATGCCAAAAAATCAAATAGAATGAAACAAAATAATTCAGAAGCAAAAGAACCTGTAAATTTAATACATTAGAAGTTAGCATCAGAGAACCATGCTTGCCTAATATAAACCAATGTGGCAGTTTTACAATTTAAACTGCATACTAAATAGACCATGTTAAAAACTCACCGTGAAGTATGGTACACAAGCTTTGTAACCAACTAGCATTAAGTAAAAGACACATCCAAGTGCAGCAGTTGTACAGCGTTAAAGAGAGATGCTCACACATGATACCATAGCCATGAGCAATGAGCAAGAAGGAGACAAAGGCAGCAGTCTGAAAGAGCACCCCAGTTACATACACCCCAAATGACATCCACAAGGAGCATGCCTAAAAATAGAAGCATGAATACCTGCAGGAATGGTGTGTTGAATGCTCAATGGAATAAATTTTGCAGACAACATATGTTAAGTTCTCAGTGCTAGGATGCGTTACCAGACAAGCATCAAGCTTAAAAATTAAGCAAAGCCTTATTCCTCATAGTAAAAAAAACTGCACAATTATTGATTCGCAAACCCTGACACTTACAACTTCAAGAAAATATACTGTTATTGTTTGAACAGATTCATTATCACAATCAGCAATTTTAAATGAAAAGATTGGAATGACAAGATTGGAATAAGCATGCAATGTTTATTAACCAAAGAAATAATCCTCCAAAACAAAAAAATAACTAGGTGTGAATCACTAAATATTCTAAGTATAAAGCCATTGATACCTTTTATGGGGGAAATAAGTATAAAGTAGTTTGCATTGCAAAAACCCAACAAAACCATAGCAGATTAAAAGACAAAGTAGTTTGAATTCATTTTCAAAAACTTTTTCACTTTCTCTTCATCTTCCTGCATAGAACAAGACAAACTGTAATACCCGGATTTTAGCAAATCTGAAATTCTTGAGATAAGAGAAATTAATGAATATTTTGATGAAGCAAATTCATGAGTTTAAAACTATTATAGAAAATTGTTATAATTGTCGAGTAAATTGTCAAAAAAGTTACAGAAAAATCAGATGAACAGAATGACTAAAAATGCAATAATGGTGATAAAAACAGACTAAAAACATTATGATAAATACTGAAAGATCACGAAAGATTATGAGAAAATTATGGGAGTATTATCTTTAATTATAAGAATTTAATAAATTGTTTCAAAGGAAATAACATGAGGAAATGTTTAAAAAGCATTCCAGAACCATAAAGTAACTTTATGGTGTAAACATTTTAAATATTTTACATAGGATATAAAATGACAATGTCGATAAAGTTTGTAAGATAATAATATACTGTAAATTATAAAATTATCAACCATTGGTAAGAGAATGATTAGATAATTACTAGCTAAAGATTCAAAAAACAAGAGAAATGTAGAAAGTTAAATTTATGGTAAAATCCTTAATTAAGAGATTAAGGTGGTAATTAGCATAAAATATACTTACTAATTATGATAAAAAGATTAAGAAAAATTAGTAAAGATAAATGTATGAAGAAACCTAATCCTAAAAAGATCACTAAACAAAGAATTTAGGCCTGATTAAGCCTTAACGAAGGCAGGGGTAAAACGGGAATTTTTGGTAAAAAATATTATATTTTAAAAAAATGGAAAAAATTATGAAAAAAATAATTAAAACTGAATTTTAAAATGAAGGGGCCGAAATTCTTGGTATTTTTAATTAAAATTAATTGTTTAAATAATTAAAATGATAATTAGAATAAAATAATGATATAATGCGGTGAGTCGGCATAGGCGCGGCCAGGGGAAAAGTCTGAAATAAATTCTACAGGTAAACCAGAGGTAAAAGTCTTTTTAGACTGATCAAATTAAGAACAAGTAAATTTTTACACGAAGAAAGAATTTACGGACGTTGATTTCCGCAACCGAAAACCCTAATTCCTAATAAGACGGAAAGCCGATCGATCGATAGAGTAGAGCCAGATAGGAAAAGTGAGAACCTATAGAAACAATTTCGTGTTTTCAAACACGGGATTAAGTTAGGCAACAACTGGACGTTTTACGATTCAGCGAATTATTGTCCAGAAGTTGGTTATATCGGAAGCGATTTCCGTAACCGGACGCGTTTGTCCGAATATCTTCCGACGCACCGGAGAATACCTGGATATGATTAAAAAGAGGATCAAAATAGATAATATGAAAGAGGATGAAAAGATCTTCAAAGTTACATGCCCGGATTTTTGAGTTTCTGCGAAATCGCGCGAAACGGACACCGGTTGGGTAGCTTTATCGGGCCGGAGGCCATAAAGAAAGAGTCATCATTGGATGACAACTCATTCTTTGACTTTTGGACCCCTTGGATGTCGGCCTTTGAAAGACGCGGCTATCACCCAAGAGGGGGGGTGAATTGGGTGTTTGATAAAACTTTTGGAAGTTTGAAAATCTTTTGACAATTTACTGAAAGTAGTTTGTATGACAGTAATAATTTATAAAGCGATAATGAGTCATTCAAACTTATATGCTGGAAATGTAAGAGTTAAAGGAAGAGAATATGCAAACGGTGATTTATACTGGTTCGGCCCAATCCTTGACCTACGTCCAGTCCCCAAGCTCCGCTTGAGATTTTCAATCCACTATCTTCTTGTAACTTGATTACACGATCTGTACTTGAAGTAATCCTCTCACTAGGATTCACTCCCCCTTACAAACCGTAATCAATACACTTGCTTGATCACACACTCGTACTCGAAGTAATCCTCTTCCTAGGATTCACTCCCCACAAGTGTAATCAATACAATGTGTTTCCCACTCAAGATCACCCAATCTTGAGTATCTCACGATAGAATGATAGGATGTTTACAATGACTCTTCTCTCTCGAAGTAGATGAATAAACACCGAAGTACAATACACATTATTTCACTCTCAATGATAAGCTATGTAAGCATTGAGAACAGAGTAAATGTTATGAAAAACGAGTATAATCATGTTGAAGATGTAAGCTTGTGTCTCTCGTTTTTGCTCTGTCTTGTCTATTTTTTTGTAACTTCAAAGCTCTCGGTATTTATCTTGGTTGAAGCTTAATGACCGTTGGAGTGCTTTGAATTCGTGGAGAATATAGCTCATTGAGAATATGGTCATTGGGAATATAGTCATTGGGAATATAGCTGTTGAGATATAGCCGTTGAGAACATTTGCGAGACTTGAATATTTGAATATTGGCTCTTCAAGAATGTCTCCCATGATGTTCGGCTTTTGTTGGTGGGAGCCTTCTTTATGCCTTGGTGAATGGTAGTGCTACTTTTCGGATGAAACCATTGTCTTGGGAGAAGAAGATATAATAAAATAATACAAGTGGCTCATGGAGTTGCTTTATTTGACTTTAAAGCAAATTCAAATCTTCTCAAATCAGTAGTGCGGGATATTGAACATTTGAATACATTGAACAATATTACCGTTGAGCTTTCAACTTTGTTTCTTCAAGTTTGTTGTTCAATTCTACCTTCTTTGTTGTTTACGAAAATCTGCGGCAACCTTCATCTTCAAGCTTATGACATTTTTGGTTTCGTCAAGTTTGATGTAATCTCAAACTTTAATCATCTGAAATTTATACACAAATGATATAAATGATGTTAAGAAGTATTATAAATCATTTGGGTAATCATCTGGATGTTTATCAGAAGAATCAGGATTTTCGAAACTCTGATTTTCTGAAGCTGAGATGAAAACTCGAGGTTTCATTTTCAAAACTCGAGTTTTGAGGTTGCAATACTCCAGTTGCTTTCTGTCGACCAAAACTCGAGGTTTTGGTTCCAAACCTCGAGGTTTGAAGATACTCAGAAGTTCGTTGCTCTCTGTCTGATGAACACTCGAGGTTTCCATTGAACACTCGAGGTTTTGACTTTGTTCAGCTTTCTTGAAATAACTGTCCAATTTCGGGGACCATATCTCCCTGGTATGAACTCCGTTTTGGTCCGTTTAACTCTTTATGGAAAGCTCTGTGAGTCTGCTTTCATATGCCACAAATTTCAGCTCAATTGGATTTCTAGTTTGTGAGATACACTCAAAACATTGAAGCTTGGTTTGCTGTGTGGCGTGGATGTTTTTGTCAACTTCCACAATTTATAACTCCTTGATATGAACTCCTTTGGGCTTGGATTTTATATCAAAATGAAGTATTGGGAGTGTAGTTTCATATGCCACTGGTTTCACCTCAATCCGATCTCTGGTTTAGGAGATATCATTAAATTACCGGACGTCGCCCATGCCGTAACGTGAAACAAACAGTGGAGCTGAAGAGCGATAGGCCGGAAACTCGAGGTTTTGACCGAAAACCTCGAGGTTTGCTAGTCCAGAGATGCCAGAGATGCTGAAGGCACTTGAAAACTCGAGGTTTTGATGGCTACCTCGAGGTTTCTCAGTCCAGTTCATCTAAACTCGAGGTTTGAGTTCCAAACCTTGAGGTTTGAGTGCCAAACTCGAGGTTTGTGTCCTAAACTCGAGGTTTCTCATCCTGAACCTCATATTTGCTGACTTTAACTCTGAATTGAGCCATTCCAACTTCCATTTGATTGTGGAGACTTCTAGGATCAATCTTAGAACTTGAATGATGATATCTTCATTCCATTCAAAAGTTCTTCCTTCTTTCATCTCCCAACTTGATCATTCTTCATCATTTGACTTGGACTCACATTCTTTACAGCTTCTACCTTCTTCAATATCCATAAGGTGATGAAGCTTCATTCCAACTTCGCTATCATAGAGACTTCCGATTATCACAAGAACTTGAATGTTGATATTCCTATTATATTGTGCAAGTTCTTTTGATAACATCTTTCTCTAGTCTCTTCTCTTCTTCTTGTTTATTCCCAAAGTTATTTGATAACTTCTTGCTTCCTTGACATTCTGATATTCCAATTATATTGCAAGAGCTTCTTTCTTTCATCTCTTATCTCCTTCTTGATTATTCTCCTTAATTTAACTTGGAATAATCTACATTAAATATAGCAGTTAGTCAATGTAGGAGATAACTATATTACTCAATCTTTTTGCTTTTAATAATGACATCTATATAAGGCATCATCAAAACTAATCATAACCAACAGCCTTGACCTTGGATGGCCAAGATTTCTTCTCACAAAACCCTAGATCTAACGGTCCAGAAACAAAGTAGAAAATTCCCGTTACGTCCCGAGTTGTCACTATAAATACCCCCTCCCCTCTTCTTGAAACTTTACACCATTCTTCTCTATTCCTTGGCTGAAATCTTAGAGTGAGAAGCTCTGCAAAAATTCTGCCTAGCTCCGAGTAAGTTCTTCTGTCCTTAGCTTTTAGTTTCCGTAGTTCTTTCGGTAGTTATAGTAGAACTTGTTTTGATCTAGGAAGTTTCAAAATATATTCCTATACTTGTTTTTAAGCCTCATTGCATTGAAAGATGCCCGACGAGGTAAAAACCTAGTGGGGATAATTTTGAAATGGAATAAGGTCAAAGTAACGAAGTTACGCGAAATTCCGCCAAATAGGGGTAGTAGGGCAAAATGATCTTTTCACCTAAAATGCCCGTTATCTTTGCCAAATATTCATAAGTGTGTTATTATTCGATTAGAATACTTCGACGTCGAACCACTGTCGAAATTCCATCGTTCCGCTGTTTGCCGCTGTTGAGCCGCTGTTTAGCTTTTTTACGTACGGCCGTCAAAAGTACCGTTTTTAGCCGGAAGAGCCGGATATCTGCAACTAAGGTACGGACGCGTCGCAACCCTAACTCTATGCTGCTTATATACTTTTGCGTTATAGATACGTTCATAGACCGAGGTTCCGTTGAGAATCGTCGAGATACTTACAAACTTTACCCACGGATTATAGTATTGGTAATGTCGTTTGAGTTATTCCTAGCGCGAGGACACGTTAGTGGCGTGGCACCGGATATGTGCGTAACTAGTCGAGAGAGACTTTACATACTACTTTGTGCTTATGTTCGTCCATGTTATTGATCATACATCTCGCTTTGTTTGCTTTTGTGATGATATGCCGTATTGAAATGAATATCTCGTTGTACGTATATCTTTTTTCATTTGAGCATAAGGTTAACCGTTACCTGAGATCCATATGTGGAATGGATCTCAGCTGTAGCATCAGGGTCTGGAGGACCGATGTTTGGCGATCGAGGCAAGCAGCTGGAGTAGTTCAAGACGTGTCTACATTATCTATCGTTTTCTTTAGTTTCTTTAACTTTTGCGAATTCTGGATGACTGTAATCTGATACATTTACACTATGGTCCATATTTTGAATGTAATGTAAATTACTTACTCGCTCCAATGCTCTACTCTGATTACTCTGCTTGAAATATTTGGAAACGTTTTAAAAAAAAAAAATTCCGCCGTTTTCAAATGGGATGTTACACAAACACATGTCCTTTATCATACCAAAAGATCTCTAGTTCATCCCAACAAAACCATAGTAGAATAAAAGCAAGCTTTGACAGCAGTATCCAATATCCTATTATGCCACAATTTTCTACTATGCAGCCTATGCCCAGAAAGTAATTTCCAATATCATCATGCGACCGATTTCTAGCTAAGTAATTTTTCTAGCAATTGAGAAACTACAGTTAGGAGTCTCTACTTGTATTATCCTATTAATCAAACGCTCGTGGAACTACATACAATCTGTATATTACTATATTTACAGGGAAAATAGGATCTCGAAGGAAAACAAAAACAAGCAAAGGATGAAATGAATCAGCATAAAAGCTTTAAATTCCAGTAGTACCAGCCAATTAGCAAGAACTTCCAGGAATTTCCCTCGACCAAATTCCAATTGTCGAGACAGAATAAACTACAAATTCATGAGAACGAAAAATTAACATAAATTAAAAGAGTAAATGAAAGAACTATGTATGCAACTGTAGAATATAAAATAATCCGATGCTGGCAAAAAGGCATGTGTTGATCCAATTTAAAACACGAAGCCGGATACGGATCCAAATCGAAAGAATCAAATTCGCTTTTTAGAAGCCGAGGACTCACCGATTGAGGACTGAGGAGAGAGGAAGGAGAGATTGGAGATGGCAACCACAGAGCGGAGAAGACGGAGAGATTGAGCACTGAGACCGGAGGGTGAGGAAACGGCGAGCAAGTGGGTGAAGTTGGAAGAGGGATCTGCAATGCAATTCGAGACTGAAACCTAAATTGGTTTTCGATTTTAGGAATTTTAAGGGGGGGCACTTGCCCCCTAATGATATACCTCGGTCCGCCTCTGGAGCAAGGCGAGATCTGTACACGGCGGAGGAGGTCTATACATGGCGAGATACGCGAGATGAAAGAAAGAAGGCGATGGAGATGAGAGAAGGCGCTGTGTAACATCCCATTTTCAAAAGCAGTATAATTTTTTTTTTTCATCAGAGTAGAGCATTGGAGCGATTGAGTAACGATACATATATTTATAAATGCCGTAAGTCCGGCTGATTTACGAAACGGTACATTGACCGAGAGTTTTCAAAATGAATAACACCCGAAGAAAGTCTTGATCGGGACTCGTACGCTTTGCTCGCCTTTCCTCGGTCCTCGGTTCTTCCGAACTGACGCTATGATAAGAGCGAGATCCAATTACAATTTGGATCTCGGTAACGGTTAACCTCATGCTTAAATACGACTACATATACACGATGCGGAATCAATACAACGGTCCATAACGGATGTATGATTAAAAATACATAACCACGTATGTAAGATAATAACCACGTATGTAACATAACCACGTATGATACAAAGAAATAATAACCTCGTATGTGACATAACCACGTATGTGACATAACCGTGTATATAACATAACCACGTATGCTACAACAACAAACAAAACACAACAAACATATATAATCATACAATAACCATCAGAGTTAGTGTTACAGTACGTGAACGTACCTTGTAATACCCGGATAATTATTTATCTGGAATATTATATTTCAATAGATAATAACTATTGAAAATAGGTGAACATGTGGTTTCAAATAATAAGTAATAATTATCTTATTTTCTAAGGTAATTACTATGGAAATTAGGAGAGATAAAGAGCTAAAATCCATAAAATGTATTTTTGAGACATTAAATGGCCTAAAAATATTATGATAAATCCCAGGAGACAATTAAATATTTGTTAAAAATTAGAAAGTATGTTGTCTCTAATTTTAGGAATTTTTTGGGATAATTTCCCTTGAAAAAATAATGAGGCAAAAATTAAGTATTATTTTGGGATCATAAGTGACCCCATGATTTTTAATATTTTACATGGGATATAAAATACCAATGTAAGTAAAATAGTTGTGAGATAATGATTTATCCTAATTAAGAAAATTATCAAAAATTAGTAAGTGGCTAATCTGGTAATTAATGGGATAATTAAGGTATAAAGTAAATGAATTAAAAATAATTTAAATAATTATTTTTAATTGGAGAAATTCGAAATTATTAAATAAATAAAAAATAAAAAAAATAAAATATTAATAAAATATTTTATGCTTAGAAAAATAAATAAAAAATAAAAGAAAAAAAAATGTGAAGGTAATTAGAATAAAATAATAATATAATGCGGTGAGTCAAACTTATAGAATGGAGCCCAGGGGAAAAGTTAGAAATAAATTCTACGGGTAAACCGGAGGTAAAAGTATTTTCAGACTGATCAAATTAAGAACAAGTGAAATTTTACACGAAGAAAGAATTTACCCGTGCGTTGTTTCCGCAACCGAAAACCCTAATTTCAAATAAGACGAAAAGTTGATCGATAGAGTAGAGTCGATAGGCAAAGTGAGAACCAATAGAAACAATTGCGTCTTTTTAAACACGAGATTAAGTTAGGCAACAACTGGACGTTTTACGATTCGGTGAATTGTTGTCCGAAGTTGGTTCTATCGGAAGCGATTTAAAGTAGAACCGGACGCGTTTGTCCGAATATCTTCCGACGCACCGGAGAATACCTGGATATGATCAAAAAGAGGATCCAAATAGATAATATGAAAGAGGATGAAAAGATCTTCAAAGTTACACGCCGGATTTTTGAGTTTACGCGAAATCGCGCGAAACGGACACCGTCGGGTAGCTTTATCGGGCGGAGGCCATAAAGCAAGAGCCATCATGGATGACAACTCATCCATTGACTTTAGGGCTCTTAGATTTCGATCTTGACCATGGATGGCCAAGAGTGTTTTGTCCTCAAAAATGCGATCCTACGGTCCATATTCGTCAAGACGAAGTTCGAATTATTTACCGTTACGCCATCCGTCTCTTCTATAAATACCAAGCTCCTCTTCTTCATTTCTCACACCAAAAATCTGCCTCTTAGAGAGAAGTTAGAGAGAGAAGCTCGGAGAAAGTCCGAGCAAAGTCCTGGTAAGTTCTTCGGTCCTGGTCTTTAGTTTCGGTAGTTCTTTCGGTAGATATAGTAGGAATGCTAGATTTATCTTTAATTTTTCAAGATAGTCTAGATATCATATTTAGGGGTAAATATGATATATATTTCAAAAATATGATGAGGGAAAAGATCTCAAAAATTCTAGAGAGATAGAGCGAAAACAATGAAGCTCGCGAAATTCCGCCGATTAGGGGTTCAGGGGCAAAATGGTAATTTGTACCTAAAATGCATGTTATGCTGCTAAAAGTTGTTAAATATTATCCTTATAGGATATCTGAGATAATCTTACCGCTGTCGAGCCGCTTTGTTGTGCCGCCGTCACACCGTTTTTTTCACGCCGTTTCGGAAATTTACCGCTTTTTCCGTAAAAGTTCCGTTGTACCGCCAAAAAGGTACGTTCGCGTACGGTAACACTAACTCGATGGTTATTGTATGATTATATATGTTTGTTGTGTTCTTTTGTTGTTGTAGCATACGTGGTTATGTTATATACACGGTTATGTCACATACGTGGTTATGTCACAAACGAGGTTATTATTGATGTATCATACGTGGTTATGTTACATACGTGGTTATTATCTTACATACGTGGTTATGTATTTTTAATCATACATCTCGTTATTGACAAGTTGTATTGATTGCTACCGTCGTGTATATGTAGTCGAATTTAAGCATGAGGTTAATTACACCCGAGATCCAAATTGCAATTGGATCTCGGCTCTTATCATAGCGTCGGGTTCGGGAGAACCGAGAACCGAGGAGAAAGGCGAGCGGCCGCACGAGACCCGGCGAAGACTTTCTTCGGGTGTTATTCATTTTGAAAACTCTCGGTCAATGTATCGTTTACGTAATCACCGGACTTACGGCATTTATAAATATATGCATCGCTTACTTAATCGCTCCAATGCTCTACTCTGATGAAAAAAAAATTATACTGCTTTTGAAAATGGGATGTTACATACCTTTTTGGCGGTACAACGGAACTTTTACGGAAAAACGGTAAATTTCCGACAATGGAAAAAAAATGGTGTGACGGCGACAACAAAATGGTTCGACAATGATACGATTATCTCGTATATCCTATAAGGATAATATTTAACAACTTTTAGCATCATAACGGGCATTTTAGGTACAAATTACCATTTTGCCCCCGAACCCCTAATCTGGGAATTTCGCGTAGCTTATTGTTTTCGCTCTATCTCTCTAGAATTTTGACAGATCTTTTCCCTCATCATATTTTCGAAATATATATCATATTTACCCCTAAATATGATATCTAGACTATCTTGAAAAATTAAAGATAAATCTAGCATTCCTACTATATCTACGAAAGAACTACCGAAACTAAAGACCGGGGACCGAAGAACTTACCCGAGACTTTGCTCGAGACTTTCTCCAGAGCTTCTCTCTCTAACTTCTCTCTAAGAGGCAGATTTTTGGTGTGAGAAATGAAGAAGAGGAGCTTGGTATTTATAGAAGAGACGGATGGCGAAACGGTAAATAATTCGAACTTCGTCTTGACGAATATGGACCGTAGGATCGCATTTTTGAGGACAAAACACTCTTGGCCCTCCATTTCTTGTGCAGACCTCCCCTCCCCAATAGTCAACAAAATGATGTCATCTTGATGGTGACATCTCGAGCCCGTCTTAGATAAAGTTTCGATCCGGTTAAACGCGTAATCTTGGAAAATCTCAAAATTCTGAATTCATAACTTTGAAGATCTTCACTTCCTCATCAATAATATCTAATTTAACTTAGATTTCGGTCCCTTACGGGTTCCAACATCCGTTGAAGTTTTCTCGAAAACGTGTCCGAACACGTCCGGTGTCGGAAATCGCTTTCGGAATCATCAATCTCTGGATAATAATTCACGATTCCAAATATGTCCAGATAATTATAAACTCATCTCTAGATGTTGAGTTATAATTATTTTCTTCAAATCCAAAATGTGAATATCTGCATTTTTCTCTATTTCGTCTTATTAGGCAAATGCGCTACCGACCTCGGAATTAACTTCCTAAGAGGTCACTTGAAGGTAAAAACTCACCGATCAATATTTTACCTTGACTTTGGAATTCCTATTCCTGGTTCTCTAGATAGGATCCGTTTCCTATTTATTCCATTACTATTCACTATATTATATAATAATACAATTTTACAAAAATATCATGATATTTATTTTTTTTTTTTTTATTTTTTATTTATTTTTCTAAGCATAAAATATTTTATTTATTTTTATTTTTTATTTATTTAATAATTTCGAATTTCTCCAATTAAAAATAATTATTTAAATTATTTTTAATTCATTTACTTTATACCTTAATTATCCCATTAATTACCGGATTAGCCACTTACTAATTTTTGATAATTTTCTTAATTAGGATAAATCATTATCTCACAATTATTTTACTTACATTGGTATTTTATATCCCATGTAAAATATTAAAAATCATGGGGTCAATTATGATCCCCAAAATAATATTAAATCTTGCCTCATTATTTTTTCAAGGGAAATTATCCCAAAAAATTCCTAAAATTAGAGACAACATACTTTCTAATTTTTAACAAATATTTAATTGCCTCCTGGGATTTATCATAATATTTTTAGGCCATTTAATGCCTCAAAAATATATTTTATGGATTTTAGCTCTTTATCTCTCCTAATTTCCATAGTAATTACCTTAGAAAATAAGATAATTATTACTTATTATTTGAAACTACATGTTCACCTATTTTCAATAGGTATTATCTATTGAAATATAATATTCCGAGATAAATAATTATCCTGGTATTACATTTCTCCCCGTTAAACAAAATTTCGCCCTCGAAATTTGCTCTATACCAATTTAGACTTTGTGCGGACTAACCTTCGGACTTATTCGCTCCTTAGCAACCACGTGCCAAAACTGTCTCCTTAGCAACCACGTGCCAAAAACCTGTCTCCTTAGCAACCACGTGCCGTGACGACAAAAGATACCTCGGTAGCTAGTTTTACGCACCGCATCTCTCGCGCATGTAACCAGGCTCACGACTTGTTCGCTCCGAACTTTTCTCTATATGTCGGCCGCTCCACTTGATGATCGAGAATTTGCTCGGGTTTGACTCGTCAAGATCTTGTCATTTTGTACTTTGATATTTAGTATTTTCCGTGGCACCCATATACCCCGGTCAATACCGGATATCAAAATGTCTCCATGACGCCCATACATCATGGTAACACAAGATACCTTAAATGTTTCCATGACGCCCATACACCATGACAACACAAGATACCTCCTACTCAATGACACGATCGCGATCGATCGTAGTAACTAAGAAATATGCATTGGAAACTAAAATTTTCGCGACAAGTAAGATAACTATTTATCAAACCATAGGGAAATCCTTACTATACATGTATCTTAACGATTTCTTTCACCCCGTACTCGGTGTAGTTTTCGAACACGACTTTTCGTCCATTAAAACACAGGACTTATTGTCCTTTCCGAGTTTCTTTAAACTCAAAAGGTACTTCAAACACTTGTGTTAGCAGTACAATTCTATACAAGACTCACTAACTCTAGGTCTTACATCGATTAGTTCAACTTGAGAGGCTTCAATAGGCGAGAGGCGTAAGTCATCACGCTGTCCTGCTGCAGCAAGACATATCTCGATCCATATCTAATGGCACCACGACCAAATCTATAACATCTACTTGGATCCGGATAACCAACTCTTGGTCTTGTGACCAACTTCGTTCTCGCCTATGCAAGTTCATCTCACGATCTGTGTTCTACGCAATGATTTAAGTCTTACTCTTCAAGCTTTATCAACGATTATGAAAAATTTCGGCATGAATCTACGGTACTATCCCGCTAGATCCGGAAACTAAATATCTATGTTATTATTTCTATTTTTGATGTACAACTAAATGGTGTTCCGAGCATTCGTCAACTCTTGCCAAAACGTAGGGATTACAAAACGAGTAACTCGTAGATCATGGAAAGTGGGTATGTGTTCATGATAGTCATTTTGTCCATCCTGCGATGATTGATACAAAGTCACAAACTCTCGTGCTTTGTTCGGTAGCATTTGATATGGTGTTTTAGATGTTGATCCAATGTTAGGCATCAACTTCATAGTGAATTTTGACTTTTCTTTTCTCGAAGGAATATTTGTCGAGAGATTTTATTTGTGTCTCGGGTTGTTTTTAGAATAAGGACTCAATCCCCTCGTCATCGTTTGATCATTTTATTGATCACTGCTAGTCCTGATTTTGAGAATGTCGTCGATGTTTGTGAGACAGAAATTTTGAACGAGATATATATTCGACTTGGAATTTAGACATGCTTTATTAAGCAAAATAGTTCACACCCAATGGTGTAACTACTACTAGATTGTAAGGTATGTATGTATCCCAAAATGATTCGCCTATTTATCGGACATGCTTTGAGTGATTAGCACCCGTGTTGTATAATATCTAAAGTAGATTCCTATTGAGAGATAGTTATGCGGATCCTCTCTGGAGATTATTCGTGGCTGTCTTCCTCTACCTCTGCCTCTAGAAGCTCCGGCTCCTCTCAAATTTGTCATGTCTCGTTCTTTCTCCTTTATTAGGGAAAACGTTAGATTTAAAAAGACAATGATTAGTCTATCGCAGACTTTATCACACTAATACTACAAACAAACGGACACTCGTACTATTTCCCTTTGTTCGGATTTCGTTGATTTGGTCTACTCGAAACGGTACGGAATTTCGTATCGGGAGTTCCTCTACATGAGTCAAATCTTTGCATGTACTTATCCTTGTTGGTCTCGGAGTTTCATCCGGCGTGGCCTAGCTCCACATATAAGCCCTGCGCTAGGACAGAATAGTCGTCCAGTACAAACTGACGATTATCAGAATTATCAGAGTTATCAGAGACTGATATCAGAGTTATCGGAATTATCAGAGTTTGATTTCAAATATGAATATGGATGATGGATTTACTGATTCTGGGTTAGAATGATGCACCGACAGAGGGTGGTACACCGGTTCAGAATGGTATACCAGTGCAGACTGGTACATCGACTTAGGGCTATATCAGTACTCATTTTCAAAACACGCTCAAAGTTTAAAAGGCTGATTTGAACATAACTCCGTTAACCGAATGTAATGGCGGATAAGTGTCTATCATGGGGACCTCGCGAACTCTATGGCGGCGATTGGCCACACCCACATAGACTAGCCTTAACTGTCCTACCATACTTGTCCGTAATAACATAGTCATATCAATGCCGGGACTACTTTCCGATACCAAAGTGTAACATCCCATTTTCAAAAGCGATAATTTTTTTTTCATCGAGTAGAGCATTGGAGCGATTGAGTAACGATACATATATTTATAAATGCCGTAAGTCCGGTGATTTACGAAACGGTACATTGACCGAGAGTTTTCAAAATGAATAACACCCGAAGAAAGTCTTGATCGGGACTCATACGCCTGCTCGCCTTTCTCCTCGGTCCTCGGTTCTTCGAACTCGACGCTATGATAAGAGCGAGATCCAATTACAATTTGGATCTCGGGTAATTAAACCTCATGCTTAAATACGACTACATATACACGATACAAAGAATCAATACAACAGTCCATAACAGATGTATGATTAAAAATACATAACCACGTATGTAAGATAATAACCACGTATGTAACATAACCACGTATGATACAAAGAATAATAACCTCGTATGTGACATAACCACGTATGTGACATAACCGTGTATATAACATAACCACGTATGCTACAACAACAAACAAAACACAACAAACATATATAATCATACAATAACCATCGAGTTAGTGTTACGACGTGAACGTACCTTTTTGGCGTACAACGGAACTTTTACGGAAAAAAGGTAAATTTCCGACGGGAAAAAAAATGGTGTGACGCGGCACAACAATGGTTCGACAATGGTACGATTATCTCGAGATATCCTATAAGGATAATATTTAACAACTTTTAGCATCATAACGGGCATTTTAGGTACAAATTACCATTTTGCCCCGAACCCCTAATCGGCGGAATTTCGCCGAGCTTCATTTATTTTCGCTCTATCTCTCTAGAATTTTGACAGATCTTTTCCCTCATCATATTTTCGAAATATATATCATATTTACCCCTAAATATGATATCTAGACTATCTTGAAAAATTAAAGATAAATCTAGCATTCCTACTATATCTACCGAAAGAACTACCGAAACTAAAGACCAGGGACCGAAGAACTTACTCAGACTTTGCTCAGAATTTCTCTAGAGCTTCTCTCTCTAACTTCTCTCTAAGAGGCAGATTTTTGGTGTGAGAAATGAAGAAGAGGAGCTTGGTATTTATAGAAGAGACGGATGGCGAACGGTAAATAATTCGAACTTCGGTCTTGACGAATATGGACCGTAGGATCGCATTTTTGAGGACAAAACACTCTTGGCCCTCCATTTCTTGTGCAGACCTCCCCTCCCCAATAGTCAACAAAATGATGTCATCTTGATGGTGACATCTCCCCGTCGTAGCGATAAAGTTTCGAAATCAGGTATGCGAAACGCGTAATCTTGGAAAATCTCAAAATTCTGAATTCATAACTTTGAAGATCTTCACTTCCTCATCAATAATATCTAATTTAACTTAGATTTCGGTCCCTTACGGGGTTCCCACGATCCAGTTGAAGTTTTCTCGAAAACGTGTCCGAACACGTCCGGTGTCGGAAATCGCTTTGGAATCATCAATCTCGGATAATAATTCACGATTCCAAATATGTCCAGATAATTATAAACTCATCTCTAGATGTTGAGTTATAATTATTTTCTTCAAATCCAAAATGTGAATATCTGCATTTTTCTCTATTTCGTCTTATTAGGCAAATGCGCTACAGACCTCGGAATTAACTTCCTAAGAGGTCACTTGAAGGTAAAAACTCACTGATCAATATTTTACCTTGACTTTGGAATTCCTATTCCTGGTTCTCTAGATAGGATCCGTTTCCTATTTATTCCATTACTATTCACTATATTATATAATAATACAATTTTACAAAAATATCATGATATTTATTTTTTTTCTTTTATTTTTTATTTATTTTTCTAAGCATAAAATATTTTATTTATTTTTATTTTTTATTTATTTAATAATTTCGAATTTCTCCAATTAAAAATAATTATTTAAATTATTTTTAATTCATTTACTTTATACCTTAATTATCCCATTAATTACCGATTAGCCACTTACTAATTTTTGATAATTTTCTTAATTAGGATAAATCATTATCTCACAATTATTTTACTTACATTGGTATTTTATATCCCATGTAAAATATTAAAAATCATGGGGTCAATTATGATCCCCAAAATAATATTAAATCTTGCCTCATTATTTTTTCAAGGGAAATTATCCCAAAAAATTCCTAAAATTAGAGACAACATACTTTCTAATTTTTAACAAATATTTAATTGCCTCCTGGGATTTATCATAATATTTTTAGGCCATTTAATGCCTCAAAAATATATTTTATGGATTTTAGCTCTTTATCTCTCCTAATTTCCATAGTAATTACCTTAGAAAATAAGATAATTATTACTTATTATTTGAAACTACATGTTCACCTATTTTCAATAGGTATTATCTATTGAAATATAATATTCCGATAAATAATTATCCTATTACACGCCGGGCGATGGAGAAAGAGAGTGAAGGTTGAGAATGAATCATGAATATTTCAATAAATAAATAAATAAAAACAAAAAAAAGCGTCAAAGGCTTTAGCGTTGGGATTTTTATTTACCGCATTTTTTCTTTTTTAATCACTTTTAGTGTCTACTTTTTAAATTTAGACACCAAAAGTAATGTTTTTGATGTCTAATTTTTTATTTAGATGCTAAAAGTTAACTTTTCTCACATTTAATTATAAAAATGTCACCGACTTTATTTTTTACTTCTTTTTTTTTAAAAAAAAATAGGATGCTAATTAGGAAAGTAAAAGCTATATTTTGTAGTAGCATCGTGTGAGCGGTTTAATTATATCTTTCCCAGTAGATGCAAGAAAAGCAATGACAGATTTTGATCCCCATCCTATGAATTCCTGTGACTCAGACCTCTTTCTTTTGGTCCTTGTCTTGTGTTTCCTGGTATTATTTATATCACTAATATATGATGTCAAATCTTCCTCATGTTCACCACTCTTTGATGAAGAGAAATCTTAACCTTTTTATACTTGGTCTGAGTAAAGTTTGGCTCCCATCTTATGAACTCCTTTAATTTGGATCTGTTGCTTTTGGGCCCAAGCTTATGATTATCTGAATCATATGTTATATAGCCGCCCTCCTCCTCCTCGTCATCATCTTCACTGTCCTCGTCCTGATCCTCCTCAGTATCACTAAATCTTCTATGATAAAGAGAATTTGGATCCATTTTATACTTGTTTTTAAGGTGAGTGAGAAGAATAGATTAACAATGAATGATGTCATAAAATGTTTTTAACCAAATCATGAAGTTTCATGCTTTGGGAATAAAAACCTTTAAAGCCACTTGTATATAATCTTCAAGAGATAAGAGACAATCCATTTGACACGTTGAGAGTAAAACAATTCATTGTCATCAATATATTCTCTTAATCATTTAAGGTAATTCTACAAAACCGTTTAAGAATTTGAATGATTCCAACGTTCAGGTTCGAAAATAATGCTAGCTATTAAAGCATGGCCTGATAAGCTCTTTTATCTCAAAATAATGTTAAATTTTCACAAAAGAATTTTGTAAAAGGTGCTCAGTCCTTTTTTAACTTATGTAGGGAAAATTGCCGAATTTTCATGTAGCCCGTCATTGTGAGTTCATTCCTCCTCTTTTGGCTCTTATAATTGTCCAATAATGCTTATTAAATGGACCCTCACAAACTAATGTGGGACTTATATACACCCACTCATTATTTTCAAGTTGGTAAGTGAACATGTTGTGCATAATGCTATAAAGCAACAGACATGACCATTAATTTTTTAGAAAACATGGGATCTTGGTCCATTAAGCAAGTATTTGTGAAGACTTTGGATGGCCTCTTACCAAATTTGTTTGCCTTATTTATATCAAACCACTTGGTAATTGGACTCAGACTATTCTAAAGTTGGACAGGCCGGGTAGGACCACATAGGTTACGTTTCTTTGACATTTTACAAGTTTAATAGCCACATACTTAACCAAATAATTTGAGTAGATTAGGAAAGTTTGTTAAATTAGTTAATTGTAAACAATGTGACCTGATCTCATTAAAATGTCATTGTGTAATTCTCTTTTTCCTAAAAAAATAGTGGCTTGAGTGACGAAGTTGTAATAATTCCATAATTGCTATAGAAAATGACCTTAAACCAAAATGCTCCTCTTACTTCATTATGATATCCCCTTTTTTCTAAGAGCAAGTGCTTTCAGGCTTTTAATTTTTTGGGTGATCATAATTAATAATTGCAATTTATGGTGAGACAATACATGCATGCAAACCAAAGAAAAGACTGTTTGGGATCCCTCTGGAAACCTAATCGATTATATATATGAATCACTAATTAATGTATACAATAGTAAGTAAAGGTGGGCATTCTTGTAATAAGAGCCATACATTCTAGAAGCACCTTCACTTCTTTATCAATTATTCACGAAATTAAAATAGTACAATGGACATAGCTGGGTTAGGTCCTTCTATATTTGGCATTTGGAAAACCACCTCAAACCAAATGTTGTGCTTCGTCATTATGACACCTCTATATACATTCAGAGATTAATTAAAATGGTTTGAGAGGCCTTTTTCGGGTGATGACGTTGTAAAGTGTATCATGTACTTCCATTCTTACATTTATTCTCTAAAACAGCATCCATTACAAAAATCACGACTTTTTCCCCAGCAAAATCGGTCCATTTAATTAATATGAACCTAACTTTATACATACATATATATATATATATATATATATATATATATATATATATATATATATATATATATGATCGTGGGTTCAAAATCTCACTATTGATGTAAAATCCTTGTTAGTATGTCATTTATAAGTTAATATAATTAACAAAAATATCAACTAATACAATAACGAAATTAATTAAACTATAATTATTTAACTTTAGTTCTCTTAGAAAAATGGTAATCTATTTATTTCTCAAATCATTATTACAATCACATTTTCTTTCTTCATAAATTATTTCTCACTCATTACAATTATCAAAATATCACCATATCTTCAATTTAATCAAAATACCCAATTTCCTACAATAAAAGCTTCACCTAAAAAGTCAAAGATTCCCATTTATTTATAAACCTCAAATCTAATCCACCTAATTCTCAATATAACCTCCAATAAATTAAAAATGAATTATAAATTCGAATACAAAAGACCTATTATCACAAATCTTGATTTCTTAACCTATACTAACTTATATAAGCATAACCCAATTTATTTAACAAATCTTTAAATCTCCATATAATCAAAATCCTATCAACTCTAATTTAAATTTCGAATCCCAACTCATAATTTTATAGAGTTCAAGATTTAGCAAAACTAAACCGATTAAACCAACAACAATACCTCCAGTAATCCAAATAAATATCTTAAACCTCATTTAATCGGTAGAAATATCCTATAAAGCATAAATCCTAAATTTTTTTAGATAGAAAATTAGATTTAAATTTCCACAACTACCAACTAATAAATCTAAACCGATTAAAATTATCTATTAATCATACTCTACAAGTATATAGTCATCTATTATCAAAACTCAAAACTATACTAAAGTTCTAACCCCAAAATTTTCACTAATCAGTACTATATTACCTTATAAGAAATATAAAAATATGTAGAATAATTTTCATATAGAAAGTTTGTTGAAAAGAAATTAATTTAACTATCTAAATGATCTTATAAGATAAATAACATACTTAAAATATCCTTTTACACGCTACTTCTTCTTCTTTTTCTTTCCTTCTCTCCTCACTCTCACATTCGCTGCGTCTCACACTCACATTCTCTTCGTCTTTCCTTCAGCTTTTCCTTTTTGTTTCTTGTTTTTATGGTCTTGGTTATTGGGAGAGAGTGTTTCTCTTGGGGTTTAAGCAACTGAAACTGATCCAAAGTTCAAGCCTTTTGCTCGACTCCCACCTTTAGACAACTCCACCAACATGGCTAAGAGAAAAATTTGCCAAGTGGATGATTGGTGTTTTGAATGCAAGGATGGCGGAGATCTTCTTGTTTTTTATCATGAGTGAGTTTTCTCCATCTCTTGTCTGTGTTTTCTACAAAAAAAAAAAAAAAAAAAAAAAAAACACTTTCCTTCATATTGAGCTAAATATTACAAATTATCTGTCCACCGTTAAACAAATTGTTATTTTATTTTATTTTAAAACAGGGTTGTGGGAAGGTTTATCACAAGGATTGTTTATGGGAGGAAGATCCCTCTGTTGAAGATGGAAAACCTTGGATTTGTGGTGAGAAATTTAATTCTTTTTGCTTATATTGCTAACTATCACTCGCATCCACATACCTCTTTCCCATTATTTTTCGTTGCGTAACCTAGGGATGAGTTCCTAGTAGAGGCTCACACGTGCAGTATTATTTTTATCTTCTTTTATCTTTTCTGTAAGGAGCTAAGCTCTCATGAATATTTACATTAATAATTCACCAAGATGCAAGATATGATGGTAAATTTTAATTTTCAGGTCGGCATTATTGCTTCTACTGCTGCAAACCCTCAAAGTTTTATTGCCTTGGCTGTCCGCATGCTCTTGCAACAAGTGCTATGCAGTTGCAGAATTTACTGTTGTCAGAGGCGGCAAAGTATTATGCCGCGACTGTTTGGAGCTAGTTTTTATCATTGAAAATAATTTGGATCATGACTCTCAGGGGGTAGGTGCAATTAAAAATGTAGAATGTAGAATATTTACCAATTTTCCTCTAAATGTTGTTGAGTAGATGGATTGGGAAGTTGGGTAATGTTATGACCGGTAAAAAAAATTCCAATTTTGAGATAGCCGAAAAAAGTTTCAGTTCCTAGGAGTAAAAATTATGTTAAATAACATTGAAATTAAACTGTAACTTACTTAACCATACACTGTCTAACACTTTCAATATTTCTTCATAAAAGGGTTAAAAAATGCTTTTCATGTATCTTGCCTCTTTGACAACAAGATGATAGATGTAGAGTTTGCTCAGCAGATAATGTTGTATACGTATAATTATGTGCATATGATTGCCAGATTGTAAAATTTATGGTGTTTATTGTTTCTTACACTTTCAATCCATAAATGCTGGGTTAACAACTGATTCAGAACCTTCACGAATGTGTTCTGTGGGTGCTGGTTTCTTGCCATTAAGAAGGGAACTCACGACCACCGTGGAGAGGTGGCTCTGGACCAAGAAATCATAGAGGAGGCAGAGGACGTAATCATTTTTTCTCGCAATAATCATTCCAAGCCTGTGTGTCAAGTGTGCTCTCGTGTTGGGCATGTTGGATATGACTACTTTTATAGGTTTGACCGAACATATGTTCGCCCTGCTCAAGGTCGAGATGCACCACCACCATCTGCACATTATGCATCCACTGAAACAGTCAGCGACCCAGCTTGGTACTTAGACAGTGGAGCAACCAATCATGTTACAAACTCAGCTTCTGGCATGTCTTCATCTTCAGGTCAAGGTAATCTAGTAGTAGGTAATGGTGGTAAAATTGTGATTCATGGATCTGTATCTAGACAAATCTCTTGTACTAAGGATAAATCTCTTGTTCTAAGAAATGTCTTAGTTGTTCCTGAAATTAAGAAGAATCTTCTGAGTGTTTCTGAACTTGTTATTGATAATGATGTGCTAATAGAGTTTTTCTCACGTCTGGTTGTGATAAAGGATATGAAAACACGGCAGGTGCTGCTCAGAGGGACATTATGTGATGGTCTATACAAAGTGGATCGCTCCCCCCAGTTTTTCGTAGCTTTGGTTGAGAAGCATAAAGCTTCATAAGCCCTTCTAGTTTCTCTTGAACTTTGGAACAGACGTTTAGGTCATATCTCTTGTAACACTGTTAAGAGAATTTTGAAAGATTGTAATGTCCGTTCTGCTAGTAATGAAAAGTTAGATTTCTGTGATGCTTGTCACTATGGAAAAATGCATAACCTCCCATTTCCTTTGTTTGATTCTCGTGCATCTGCTCCTCTTGAATTAATACACACTGATCTCTGGGGACCAGCCCCTGTTCAGTCATGATCAGGTTTTCGATATTACATAGCATTTGTGGATGATTATAGTAGATTCACCTGGATTTTCCCTCTATGGTCTAAAGGTGAGGCACTATTAGCATTTAAGGAATTTAAGAAAATAGTGGAAAATCAGTTTGAAAAATCGATTAAAATACTACAAAGTGATTGGGGAGGAGAGTTTAGAAGTTTCAATACTCTTTTGAATGATTCTGGTATTGTCTTTTGTCATTCTTGTCCTTATACTTCTGAACAAAATGGAAGAGTTGAACGTAAACATCGACAAATAGTTGAAATGGGATTGAGTATGTTGTCTCAGGCTCACATGCCAACCTCTTATTGGTGGGAATCATTTACGTCTGCTGTTCACATTATAAATCGTTTGCCAAGCAGTGATTTAGATTACATTTCTCCTTTTGAAGTGTTGTATAAGAAGAAGCCTCAATATTCAGAACTTAAAGTCTTTGGTTGTGCTTGTTATCCAAACCTTAGACCATATAATCGTCACAACCTGCAGTTTAGAAGTGAAAAATGCACTTACTTGGGACCAAGTCAGTCTCACAAAGGATACAAATGTCTTAGCTCCTCTGGACGTGTTTATATTTCATTAAATGTCACATTTAGACATTTAATGAATCGACATTTCCCTTTGCACGTATATCAAAGTGTTTTGCTGCTCAACCATCTCATGGTTCCCATGAAAATAGGGCCCCTTCATTGATTATACCTAACAACAACTTATCCACGGTTTCTGAAAAAGAGCTGGCAACAATCTCAACTCCATTGCATGATAAGCACTCCTCTTCTGAGGATATCTCTGAAGATTCTTCATTTAATAACATTAGCACACATGATAATTCTTCCTTTGATAGGAATATTGTTAATAAGTATATGTCCTCCAATGATATTTCTGAAACTTTAGAACACACTGATGTTCCCTCCAAACCTGTTGTTTCTAATATTCATCCTATGATTACTCGAGGAAAGCAAAGAATCTCTAAACCCAAAAGACCCTTTGTTGGGTTGACAGAATATGATCCACAATGTCTTAAGTCTGCTCCTGCTACTACTTCTCAAGCACTCAGCTTATCTCACTAGAGGAAGGCAATGCTTGAGGAATATCAAGCTCTTATGAGGAATAACATGTGGATTCTGGTTCCTCCACATCAATCACAGAATGTGGTAGGTTGTCGTTGGGTTCTTAAACCCAAATTTGATTCAGCTGGGTTAGTTGATCGTTACAAGGCTTGGCTAGTAGCAAAAGGATTTTTACAAGAACCAGGAATTGATTATGGTGAAACCTTTAGCCCAGTCATTAAACCTGCAACTGTGCGAGTTGTTCTCATGATAGCCTCTTGTTTCAATTGGTCCGTTAGACAATTAGACATCAATAATGCCTTTCTAAATGGTTTTCTAAATGAGACAGTCTACATGGCTAAGCCAAATGGTTTTGTCGATACATCTAGACCTCACTTTGTTTGCAAACTGAACAAAGCTCTTTATGGCCTTAAGCAAGCTCCAAGGGCATGGTTTGATTGGCTATGCTCAACTTTGTTGCACTAGAATTTTCGTAATAGTAAGAGTGATACTTCCCTTTTCTTCTTTCAAAATGCTTCTGAAATTCTTATTGCTCTGATACCAAGAAGAATAGAATAGAAAATTAGGTATTGCAATCTCTCAATATGACGGGCGCTGAAGATTCATTGAATGCTTATAGCACTTTAGCCTGTACACGTTGTCCAATCAAATAATCACAGCACACATATTCTACAACCTTCTATAAATGTAGAAAGGGGGACGTTAGCACATGAATAAAGAATAAATAATAAAACAGCTAATAAACCATCAGAGTATGGACTGCCCATTCATTTTGGGCCTGAATGCTTTATATCTTCATCTATGGTCACAGTAAATTTATAGGACTGTGGAGCGTCTGTTCAATTCATATTTAAGGGTAGCCTAGTGTGATATTGACCTGTAATGCTATGATTATATATTGCTTGTTCCTTTGCAGAATAAAATTAACTTGAATGACAAAGAGACAGATGAAGCTCTATTCAAGGAATATTGGGATATCATTAAGTTAAAGGAAGGTTTGACAAGTGATGATGTTTGTGCTACTCTAAACAAGTATAAAATGGATCCAAATTCTCTTCATCATAGAAGATTTAGTGATACTGAGGAGGATGAGGACAAGGACAGTGAGGATGATGATGAGGAGGAGGGGGAAGGCTATATAACATATGATACAGATAATCATAAGCTTGGGCCTAAAAGCAACAGATCCAAATCAAAGGAGTTCATAAGATAGGAGCCAAACTTTGCTCAGACCAAGTATAAAAAGGTTAAGATTTATCTTCATCAAAGAGAATTTGGTGAACATGAGGAAGATTTGACATCATATATTAGTGATATAAATGATGCCAGGAAACACAAGACATAGACCAAAAGAAAGGGGTCTTAGTCACAGGAATTCATAGGATGGGGATCAAAATCTGTCATTGCTTTTCTTGCATCTACTGGGAAAGATATAATTAAACCGCTCACACGATGGGCTGTTAGTTCTCTCATATGTGAATATGTTGAAGAAAAACACCTTCATCACCCGCAATTAAAAACTAAGTGCATTCCTGATGAAAAGTCGTTTCCCATATTTCGAAGGAAAGTAGTACCAGAAAGTAAAATATATTCTCTGATGAAGCCCCACATTGCTGAGAACTTGCAGCAAATAACAGAGGAGAAATGTGATGATGAAAACATAGGCAGTTTTACCTACAAGCTTCCTAATGATCAGCCAAGCTTATTGATAAAATCTCTGTTGAAGAAAGGGGATTATATAACCCGAATGAGCTATTTTGCATCCATCAATGCTGAAAATATTAAACTGATATACTTGAAACAAAGCCTGGTGATAGAGTTTTCAAAACAGCCAGAAAGTTTTAAAGATAAGGTTATTGGAACCTTTGTCAAAATTCAAGGGGATCCCACTGATCATAGGCAAGGAAATCATTGTCGTCTTGTTAGAGTCATAGCTAAGAAACTGCATATATCAGATTCTCTGCACCATCTTCCTCAATGCTCCATTTTTTGCTAGTTCCTGCTTGTCATTGTGTAATTCTTAATGCTGCAGAAGGTGTCTTAGATTGATTTATCATTTCTCTTGTTTTTCTTTTAGGTGTAAATAAAGAACTTCTCTTGTAAGTTTCCTTTATGCCAAAAGCTATTGCTATTTCGAGCTTTCGATTATGACTTTACGAGGTAACCAAACTGCTTTGAAGTTTCCATATATTTGATAGCATGTGTTTTTATTGAGGGGTTGCCTTGCAATGAACCTATTATTTCCCTGGAATCAAATATTAATGTTTAGTTGAAAAAACTTCATCCTTTTTATTTATTTACTCATTCGCTGGATTGAGTACATAAGAAATTACTTGATTGTGAAGTTCAAATACATTTAAATTAACTTTATTCTCCTATTTACAAGAGCCATTATCTGTTTTATTTTTTACTTCCAGCAAGACTGTGGGACTTTTCAACTAAACATTAATAGTTAATTTAAATGTATTTGAACTTCACAATCAAACAATTTCTTATGTACTCCATCCAGCCAATGAGTAAATAAATAAAAAGGATGAAGTCTTTTTAACTAAACATTAATAGTTGATTCTAGGGAAATAATAGGTTCATTGCAAGGCAACCCCTCAATAAAAACACATGCTATCAAATATATGGAAACTTCAAAACAGTTTGGTTACCTCGATAAAGTCATAATCGTAAAGCTCGAAATAGCAATAGCTTTTGGCATAAAGGAAACTTGAAAGAGAAGTTCTTTATTTACACCTAAAAGAAAAAAAGAGAAATGATAAATCAATCTAAGACACCTTCAGCAGCATTAAGAATTACACAATGGCAAGCAGGAACTAGCAAACAAAGGAGCGTTGAGGAAGATGGTGCAGAGAATTGATATATGCAATTTCTTACCTATGACTCTAACAAGACGACAATGATTTCCTTGCCTATGATCAGTGGGATCCCCTTGAATTTTGACAAAGGTTCCAATAACCTTACCTTCAAACCTTTCTGGCTGTTTTGACAACTCTATCACCAGGCTTTGTTTCAAGTATATCAGTTTAATATTTTCAGCATTCATGGATGCAAAATAGCTCATTCGGGTTATATAATCCCCTTTCTTCAACAAAGATTTTATCAATAAGCTTGGCTGATCATTAGGAAGCTTGTAGGTAAAACTGCCTATGTTTTCATCATCACATTTCTCCTCCGTTATTTGCTGCAAGTTCTCAGCAATGTGGGGCTTCATCAGAGAATATATTTTGCTTTCTGGTACTACTTTCCTTCGAAATATGGGAAACGACTTTTCATCAGGAATGAACTTATTTTTTAATTGCGGGTGATGAAGGTGTGTTTCTTCAACATATTCATAGATGAGAGAATTAACAGCCCATCGTGTGAGCGGTTTAATTATATCTTTCCCAGTAGATGCAAGAAAAGCAATGACAGATTTTGATCCCCATCCTATGAATTCCTGTGACTAAGACCCCTTTCTTTTGGTCCCTGTCTTGTGTTTCCTGGTATCATTTATATCACTAATATATGATGTCAAATCTTCCTCATGTTCACCAAATTCTCTTTGATGAAGACAAATCTTAACCTTTTTATACTTGGTCTGAGCAAAGTTTGGCTCCTATCTTATGAACTCCTTTGATTTGGATCTGTTGCTTTTGGGCCCAAGCTTATGATTATCTGTATCATATGTTATATGGCCCTCCTCCTCCTCCTCCTCATCATCCTCACTGTCCTCGTCCTCATCCTCCTCAGTATCACTAAATCTTCTATGATGAAGAGAATCTGGATCCATTTTATACTTGTTTAGAGTAGCATAGACATCATCACTTGTCAAACCTTCCTTTAATTTAATGATATCCCAATATTCCTTGAATAGAGCTTCATCTGTCTCTCTGTCATTCAAGTTAATTTTATTCTGCAAAGGAACAAGCAATATATAATCATAGCATTACATGTAAATATCGCACTAGGCTACCCTTAAATATGAATTGAACAGACACTACACAGTCCTATAAATTTACTATGACCACTAGTAGGAAACCAATCACATCAATTTAACTGTAAGAAACAATAAACACCATAAATTTTACAATCTGGCATTCAGATGCACATAATTATACGTGCACGACATTATCTGCTGAGCAAACTCTACATCTATCATCTTGTTGTCAAAGAGGCAAGATACATGAAAAGCATTTTTAACCCTTTTATGAAGAAATATTGAAAGTGTTAGACAGTGTATGGTTAAGTAAATTACAGTTTAATTTCAATGTTATTTAACATAATTTTTACTCCTAGGAACTGAAACTTTTTTCGGCTATCTCAAAATTGATTTTTTTTTTTTACCGGTCATAACATTACCCAACTTCCCAATCCATCTACTCAACAACATTTAGAGGAAAATTGGTAAATATTCTACATTCTACATTTTTAATTGCACCTACCCCTTGAAGGTGTGTATGGTTTGAAGGAATGGGAGGGAAGGGGAAGGAGGAGAGAGAAAAAATATAATGGGGTGGAAAATTTTGTGGGCCCCACTACACTAAATTTTGGTACAATTTTCTCCTCCCCTTATTTTTTTTCTCTCCCCTCCCCTTCCCTTCCCTCCCCTTCCCTCCCCTTCCCTCAAACCAAACATACCCTGAGAGTCATGATCCAAATTATTTTCAATGATAAAAACTAGCTCCAAACAGTCGCGGCATAATACTTTGCCGCCTCTGACAACAGTAAATTCTGCAACAGCATAGCACTTGTTGCATAGAGCATGCGGACAGCCAAGGCAATAAAACTTTGAGGGTTTGCGGCAGTAGAAGCAATAATGCCGACCTGAAAATTAAAACTTACCATCATATCTTGCATCTTCGCGGATTATTAATGTAAATATTCATGAGAGCTTAGCTCCTTACAAAAAAGATAAAAGAAGATAAAAATAATACTAAACGTGTGAGCTTCTACTAGGAACTCATCCCTAGGTTACGCAACGAAAAATAATGGGAAAGAGGTATGTGGATGCGAGTGATAGTTAGCAATATAAGCAAAAAGAATTAAATTGCTCACCACAAATCCAAGGTTTTCCATCTTCAACAGAGGGATCTTCCTCCCATAAACAATCCTTGTGATAAACCTTCCCACAATCCCTGTTCAAGAAAAAAAAAACAATTTGTTTAACGGTGGACAGATAATTTGTAATATTTAGCTAAATATGAAGGAAAGTTTTTTTATATAAAAAACACAGACAAGAGATGGAGAAAACTCACTCATGATCACAAACAAGAAGATCTCCACCATCCTTGTATTCAAAACACCAATCATCCACTTGGCAAATTTTTCTCTTAGCCATGTTGGTGGTGTTGTCTAAAGGTGGGAGTCGAGCAAAAGGCTTGAACTTTGGATCAGTTTCAGTTGCTTAAACCCCAAGAGAAACACTCTCTCCCAATAGCCAAGACCATAAAAACAAGAAACAAAAAGGAAAAGCTGAAGGAAAGACGGAGAGAATGTGAGTGTGAGACGCAGCGAATGTGAGAGTGAGGAGAGAAGGAAAGAAGGAAAGAAAAAGATGAAGAAGAAGAAGAAGGAGAGTGTAAAGGATGTTTAAGTATATTATTTATCTTATAAGATCATTTAGATAGCTAAATTAATTTCTTTTCAACAAACTTTCTATATGAAAATTATTCTACATATTTTTATATTTCTTATAAGGGTAATATAGTACTGATTAGTGAAAATTTTGGGATTAGAACTTTGGTAAAGTTTTGAGTTTTGATAATAGATGACTATATATTTGTAGACTATGATTAATAGATAATTTTAATCGGTATAGATTTATTAGTTTGTAGTTGTGGGAATTTAAATTTAAATTTCTATCTAAAAGAATTTAGAATTTATGCTTTATAGGATATTTCTACCGATTAAATGGGGTTTAAAATATTTATTTGGATTACTGGAAGTATTGTTGTCGGTTTAATCGGTTTAGTTTTACTAAATCTTGAACTGTATAAAATTATGAGTTAGGATTTGAAATTTAAATTAGAGTTGATATGATTTTGATTATATGGAGATTTGAAGATTTGTTAAATAAATTGGGTTATGCTTATATAAGTTAGTATATGTTAAGAAATCGAGATTTGTGATAGTATATAGGTCTTTTGTATTCGAATTATAATTCATTTTTATTTAATTGGATGTTATATTGAGAATTAGGTGGATTAGATTTGAGGTTTATAAATGAATGAGAATATTTGAATTTTTAGGTGAAGCTTTTATTGTAGGAAATTGGGTATTTTGGTTAAATTAAGGATATGGTGATATTTTGACAATTGTAATCAGTGAGAAATAATTTATGAAGAAAGAAAATGTGATTGTAATAATGATTTGAGAAATAAATAGATTACCATTTTTCTAAGAAAACTAAACTTAAATAATTATAGTTTAATTAATTTGTTATTGTATTAGTTGATATTTTTGGTTAATCATATTAACATATAAAATGATTAAGTAACTTATTTAGCTTCCTTAATCTCTCCAAACAAAGTCAACTATCTGTCTTATAATTAGGACCGGAGGTAATATCCTATTTATGCTCTTGGTTTAGACACCTTTGCTTTGTGCTTGCTCCCCCTCCCCCTCTCATTCAACCTTTTCATTAGGGATTTCCAAGGACCGGGCTGAATGGGTTGGAAGTCAACCCGAGGTTTTACCCATGATAGTCAAAAACACGATTTAAATCGTAAAATCACTGTTTTTACGTTTAATTTTTAGCAAAACGCTTTTCATTTGAGTAAAAAACGTAAACCTTGTAAAAACGTTGTTGTTAAACAGAAAAACGGTGCATTTTGAAAAAAGCGTAAATATGGAAAAAACTGAAAAACTTATTCTTTTATCATCGTCTTCCGAGTTTGTACAAGAAAATTAAATGCCTAGTATGTATAGCTGAAAAGTTGATTACTATTTTACCTTTACCTTTGATTTCAAGATGCTTGCTGGTGAAATAGAAGTGAGCAGAGAGGAATTATATAAAATATATATATATATATATATATGTATGTATGTATGTATGTATGCAGGTAAAATCTATGTTTTGTATTATGATTTTACATTTTACGATTTTTCATTCCCCTTCCATTTTAAGGTAAAAACTCATTTTTAACAACCTTGGTCTGACCCGATAGGGCCTCGGGTTGGAAAAGTCATTCGAGGTCGTCGAACTAGATCGGACCGTGATCGCTTGGACCATCCAGACAGTCCATTTTTTTCCTTTTTTTTTTTTTTTTTTTGCCTTCTTGGGAAGCAATATTTTAGCTCTGGTTTCACTTTACTTCTGAAAGTAATAAAAACTGACTAAGTGAAAAGTGATTATTACAAATTAAAAGATACATTAGGATGTCCAGACTTCAGTGACTGACCTAGTGTATTGGTGATCTACAAAAAAAAAAAGACCTTGGGTTAGACCGGACCAGTCCAAAGGGTCTAAGCCCCTGAACCGAAGTCCAGTCCAACCCGAGCAGTTTGGTCTGGTCCTGTCCGGTCAAATTGTCTTGAACTGATCATTTTGTTACCCAGATCGGACCATAACCAGACCGTCGGGGTTTTTTTTTTTTTTTGGACAACCCTACTTGGAGGGTCCCATTCTAGTTGCGAGGGATTCTTAAGTTTTGTTCTTGAGTACAATTAAGAAATCGACCCATTCTAGTTGCGAGGGATTCTTAAGTTTTGTTCTTGAGTACAATTAAGAAATCGAGAAAGACTTTTTGGGTTAAAAGTCAAGAAATTCAGAGGAAATACTGGGTTGTTTGTTTTTTCTGATTTTATGTTTTTTATAACAGTTTTATAAAATTATTTTTTTAAAAAAAGTTTTGAAAAGAAAAAACATAAAAAGATTGTTTACATAATTGTTTGGAAATCGCAAACACATCTTAATACTTGCTCGAAATAAATTAAGGAGGTGCTTGATATCAATTGAATCAAAAGTTTCAACCTTGTGTTGTTAGTTGATGAATCTTGCGTATAACAATCATGTGTATAGCTAATTAAATACGTACTCCCTTGAATTTGTAATCTAAGATATATTTATATAATTTAATCATATTAATGAAATTAGTTAATATGAGATGTATTTTTTAAAATAACCTAGTCATTTTTATTAATTCTCTCATTCCCTCTTATATTTGATTATTATTAAGAAAATATCAATAAAGATAAATAAAAAAAATATTGACAAACTTAAAATTATGTCTTAAATTTAGAATTAAAGAGTAACTCACCATATATATATATATATATATATATATGATAATGGTAGGCAATTAATGTCTTAATATTGTTTATTACCATTCACGATGTTAATGGTAGTATATTATATTTAAAAAGGGGAAAGAAGAAGAGGAACAAAATGCACAAGATATGTATGACACGTTTAAATGAGCTGTTCTGTACATACGTATGTACAATTTGCTATTAATAGGGATGTTGCCCATGCCAGCTACAATCTGTGCTGATGCTATTGCTATTGCTATATTATGAAACCGCCTCGTAAATTTAATTTTATTTGTATACAGAGATGCATGTCAGTCATATGAATTAACCCGATAAATTAAATTATAGACATCAAAGGACGCCTACCGTACGCCCTGCACCTACTTCCCTTTAATTAATTGTAGAATTTTGAATTTACCACACTGGTTTCTTCTGACTTTTTTGCCATGTTACAGCTGGTTTCTTCTCATACTAACACGTCAATCCACTATATACGGACCCTAACACAGACAATTACTTTCAATTCAGAGCTTTAGAAGGACCACGCAATTACTGAATTAAGCATTTCATTTTTCTTGATCATGTATTATAATTTATAAGATCATCCACCCATGACCCATATATCCCATCATCGACCCCACGACTATTTCAGGCTTCTGCAGATTTTGTGTGATTATGTCACTATATTTTTCAATGCCTTTCCAGATGCAGATCACGAGGGCACGCTTGCTGATACTATAATTATGTACTTCTTATCTTTGGGTCAGCTTTCATTATTATGACCCTTATTCACTTGAATAGTAATGTATTCAATCACAATCACACGCCAGCTCCATCTAAACAATCATAGTTATATGAATACGTACATGGTATATTAATTGATTAAAAACAGTGAGATTGATATTCTACTTTGGCTATTTTGAGAGGGAAAAAAATTCAATAACTTTGAATGGGTACCAACTTGATTTTTTTTTTAAAAACAAATGGCTTAAATTATTTTTTAATAAAAAAAGTAGATTTCTCTGTGTGTGACACTATTGAATTTCTCCATAGTATCAAACATTACCCACTATATAAAATACATGGGTGAATTTAAATTATTGTTGCATTTAATTATTATTAGGAAGTATCAATTAGTTTGGGCAAAATTGATAAATACAAGAGACAGTGAATTTGGGTCTTAAATTTAAAATCAAAATCAACCTCCAACTAACTCTTACATCAAGAATCAAAGGGAGTTTTCAATAATATAAACAGGAAAATTAATTATCTTGTCCTTATAGTTTGACCGAGTTTGCAACTTAGTCCTTATAATTTAACTCATCGCGATTTAGTCCTTATAGTTTACTAATTTTTATAAAAAAAATCTGAGTTTCTAATAATCCATCCTATGTGGCTCTGACAGGGATGAAATTTGCTTATTTGGCATCTTGTTGTCAGCCCACAGCAAAAATGTCAGATTCTCAGTTTCTCACTCCTCCATTAGAGAATGCGATACGGAGGAGCTATCGGAGAGGCAAGACAGCGGGAGTGCGCTGCTAGAAGAGGTGTCAGAGATGGAGGAGAAGATGAAAGCTCTAGGGAGCATCATAAGGAAGGCGAACGATCTCCGGCTAAGAACCTTGAAGAGCGAGGTGGGTCTTCATAGCTTGGACGAGTTGACCATATCATACTCAGTTTCAATTGAAGGCCATCATTTCCTCTAGAATATGTGTAACGTAGTCATTACCAGATAGATCTTATATTATATTGATTATGTTATTAGGCATGATAATTTATTTATTGATTAGCTTAATTTGTCACCTGATCGATCCCAAATAATTAATGCAAAATAAGATCATAACAGAACTCTTAAATGAATCCTACTTCGTTGTCCCACTTGTTTGAGATTTCTTAATAAACAAGGAGTTATAATTTTGTGTCAATTTTAATTTCGTACCTTCATTTATTCAATAAATGAAATTTGACAAATTTATTCCCCTTCCTAAGTCAAATTATGATTTTGGTCTATTAATTTATCAAGTGTTTTAAAAAGGCACAAGTGCGTGGCGCTATAATTTTATATAAGGCTTTACTTTAGTTGATTCCCCTAATTTTATAAAATATATTTTTGTCCATTAACTATAATACTGTTATTCAATAATTATTTTTTGTAATAGTTATTGCTATTTAGAAAATCTAAATTGATATATCAGTATTTAAGAATGTTTTGTCAACCTTTAAATTTTCAATGCTAGCATAGTTTTACCGTGTTAAAGCTAAAGAACTAAAAAAAATACTTATAAAATAAAGGCACCAAGACGAAACCCTGTGTGGAATTAAGGTATAAAAGAGAATTTGTGCTTGTAAAATAAATGA
Organism: Acacia melanoxylon; assembly: GCA_019022615.1. NCBI lineage: Eukaryota > Viridiplantae > Streptophyta > Magnoliopsida > Fabales > Fabaceae > Acacia > Acacia melanoxylon. The sequence continues at coordinate 6,437,517 of JAFJYJ010000020.1, read as the reverse complement.
ATAGATCAGGTAGTGTATATTTTTATTAATGCAAACCCCCCCCCCCCCCCCCCAAAAAAATAAAAATAAATTATTGCATCTTTCTATTAGTGGTACACAACCAATATTCTATATCTAATTCCTTAGTTACATCAATGTTAAATAACTTGGTGTTTGTGTTTCTTAGTTCTTCTTACAATTACATTAATTATTACAAAATACTTTGGTCAAGTTTATATCCATTTCGTCAAATTCTTTAATCACATGTGACCATATGTCCTATTTTTAAATTATTATTGTTTAACTATAAACCTATAATTTTTTTTTTTTTTTTAAAAAGGGACTCAAGGTCATGTGTGATTGAAAAACTTGATGTACTGGGTACAATGAACTTGAAGTAAGGTCCTTAATTATTTCCTCCTTTGCTTCTGTTATTTTTTTAGATGTTCATATACATTATTGAATAGATGACCATGTTAATTTAAACTTTTTAACAATTACACCAATATGAATGAGCTTCAGTTAAATATAACATTTAATGACATGAAGGTTCTTTAATTTCTTTTTACTTTTTGTGATAACAAAAAACAAAAATTTAAATTAAAAGTTAATTCAAATTATTATGAATTATGTTTTTTTTTTAATAAAAAAAACATAATCTTATAAAGTTATTAAGACATACCTTATACCTAGTGGAATCCTTCTAGTATTCCAACAACTCTTAAAATGATAAAATTTAACATTTATTTAGAATATATTTTAGTTGATTACGATGAAGATCACAAATATTTTGAAATTTAAATATTTAAGTAAAATAATAGGAGAAGCTATTTAGTAAATGTAAATAAACCTCATCATAACAGAAATTACCTTTGGAATAATTCAGGAAATCCCTTTTCAATTCCAGTGGTTTATTAAAAAATAACAACTACTACCGTAATAATATATTATTTGAATTTATACCAAATATCTATCTCCATAATCCCTACATTTAATCTAGACTACCCCTCCTCAATCGTCTTCATTCACACGGCCGCTAAAAAGCCTCTACCTTGCAAGTGACTTCACAGTTTCTTCTTGACCCAATACACTACTTCTTTCACCCTTCCTCCTTTTCTTCTATTATGTCTCCCTCTGGCTTCATGCTGAATTGTCATCCTCATTCTTTCATACATATGGCACTGCTTTAATCAATTCCTTAATGATATCCGAACGTCCATAAGGTGATACTCATGAAGACTCCTTAGCAAGTATTCAATCCTCGATCTAGTATGGTTAAAAAGGGTCTATACTATTGATCCTATCAGGTGAGAGCATGAATAGCAAGGTCGCACCAGTCATTTCAACTTATTTTCAGCCTTAAATATCTTTTCCTTGTTTTGATTTTAGTTTCTTGGGAAGCAAATTCAAATTGCTTTATCACTACTAAATACTAGTACTTCTAAATACATCTTTTGTATTTGTTTTGTTTGAAAACTTATAGTTTCTTGGAGATAATTATCGTGATAACATTTGTTAGTCTGGATATTTCAATTCATATTTCTATGTCCCACTTTCCTGTACTTCATAATTAATTTATGTTGACATATATTTTCTTACTTTTGTCTTATTTGTTAGTGTTGTTTTCGAATCCTCCTTCATATATAGCTTCAAAATATTGAATTGATTTTTTTTTTAATTTTTAAATTTTTTAATTATTTTTTTCTTAATTTATTGTAGTCGATAGGCTTCATAAACTTATAGAGTATATTGTAATGTATTGATAAGCATCGGGGGATTCTGTGATGTCATGACTACTATGCTGGTGTCAAAGTCATTGTGCTATGTAGCAAATGGGAAGCATCCCCAAAGCTAATTGTTGTGGATTTGTTCTCTCATTGTGATGTTAATATGGATGTTCAATAAGTATTGTTATTGTTGTGCAAATGTTTGTTCGAGAGTTGGTGTACTTTGTTTAAGGCTTGCAGGTTAAGTAGAATTATTTGGCTGACACTTTTTTTTCTTAATAAACGAAGGTTCTTTATTTATCTTCCTAACCTAATAAATTCTTAAATTTCTTCTCATTTTTGAGAGAAAAAAACAAATAGACAAGACAGGAGCATAAAATCATATCCAACATTCACTTATTATTGTCTAGCAAGGAACAAAAGAATTAATTATTCACATCATCAGAAAAAGTACAAAATACAAATCAATTCCCAATATATATCAACAAAAATATATAATGTCCATAACATTATTGTTCCTATAAATAAAAATTTAGATATCAACATCAAAAGGCACACCGGTTTCAGGCAACCATGTGTTACCAGCAAGAAGTCCAGCTACAGTAAACTGTTGTGTATCATTGTGGCTCGTCAAGACATGAAACCCAGGCCATTGCACCCTATCTTTTGTTGAAGAACCATTTCCATAGTTTATATATTCTCCAAAATACAACGTATCTTGAGCAAAATCACTATCACCCCATGGGGACCAACCCAATGGATTCACCAATCCTTCAATGTAGCTTTTCATGACAACCACTCGTGCATATTGCTGCCATGGCCGACCCAAATAGGTTTGGTATGACTTTACGACTGGTCTGAGATCTGGAGCAGCTCGAATTTGAGAGTTGATTATAGATATTCCGGTGTTCTGAAACGGGTCACCTCGCCCTTGAGCCGTGATCATGTTTGCTTGTCCTTGTAAGGGCTTTCTTATGAGAATTGTGCAGTTTTGTAGGACTACCGCGGCATTACCCCAAATGAAATCCACGGTGCCAAAAATTCTACAGTCTCTATAGAATTGACGTTGTGCATGAGCCATTAGTGTGTCTTGATAGCCTTCAATGGAGCATCGGTAGAAGACCGAGAGGTCAGACGCTGATCGGAGCGCCACGGCCTGACCTTTCTCTGGACCGGCCGTGTTTCTAAAAGTGATATCTCTTGCAATGAAGTGAGCGCCATCTATACCTAAAATTTTATAATTTTAAAATGAGTTATTATATATATATATATATATATATATATATATATATATATATATATATATATAACTCACCAACATGTCAATATATTAATATACTTAATGAAATCTACAACAAATCGCACTATTTACACATAGCATATCCTTTTTTTTTTAGTTGGCAATCTAAATGCTTGCAAGCGTGGTTTGAACAAGCTGTGCTACCATAAGGCAACCAACACGCTACTATACCTCAAGGGTCTCATTTCCTAAATGAATAAGCTAGATACTAACTTGTAAATATTAAGTAAATTTCTTTAGTTGGTTATATTTGTAATAGATGTGTGTTGATTTTTCTAAAATGTCCCTTTAGTCATTTGTATTGGAAACTATTTTCTTGGTGGGAAACCCCTTGATATGTGAAATAAACAAGGAGGGTTTATTTAAAAAGTTGTAAATTTGAGAGACAAATTGAATTGAAGTTTTAAATTGAGGAACAATAACCAAATTCTTCTATTAGCTCTTATATTTAACACCAAAGGAAGTAATAAATATTGTGACTTATTTCTTAAGATGAATTCTTTTAAAAAAGTTATATTTAATTATCTTAGTAAAACATGTTAATGAATACTAAAAAAAAAAAAAATTAATTTCAATATCACAGAAAAATCTAAGTTAAATGACGAACCTGCTGTTGCAGACATAGATGGGGTAATTCCATCTTTAACGCTTCTATTACCAGTTATAATGGTAAGTTTCATTCCATCACCAACAATCAAGAGATTTTCATTTTTCTTATCAACTTGAATATTTTCTTCATAAATCCCTTTCTTCACTCGTATCACAAACCTCGTCTTGATTGATCTCCCTGAAGCTTCATCAATGGCAGCTTGCACCGTCTTGAAATGGCCCGTACCATCTTGAGCCACCACAATATTTGCCTTCAAAGAAGATGAACTCAAGCTCACCAACCTCCTGTGCTTCCCAGAAAACCAACTAGGAAACCCACGTGCTTTTCTCTTTGTGTTATTATTCTCTTGCTTCATAATCTCACCGTTCATAGCTAACACATCGCTTATCATCTTCCTAACTTTGTGGCTTGCATTATTTTGAGCTGTGAAATCTCCAACTCCGAACTGCGACGCAGTGCTATGGCAGGTTTCGATGTTTGTGAGGGCAGTACTGAGCCATGTTTGTGCATCTAATATGGAGGAAGAAGAAGTATCTAGGGTTTGAAGGGTTTGGTTTAGATGGAAGATGGTGTTATCGTAGAGCTTTAAACAATCATTGAACGCATATTTTTGCGTTGAGGTCACAAATTTTGGGCCATATTCTTGTGCTTCCTTTTGCATAGCTTGAGCTTGTTCCATGGCTAACTGAACCAGCATTTTTTTGTACTCGGACCGGTGGTTCGGTCTGAACCAGTGGTGCTTGTTGCTCATGTGGTATTTGCATAGCTCAGGATGAGGAGTATGGTTGCACCAAAAATCTATAGACGAAGATGATGTTCTTGACGAAGAAGATGATGATGATATTGAGAAAAGAGAAGAAAATAAGGTGAGTGAGAAGAATAGCTTAACAATGAATGATGCCATATTATGTGTTGATGTGATTTTTGCTTTTTGCTTTTTGTTGGTTCTAAATAAGGGATTTGTAGTGTTTATGTTAGATTTATAGGCTACATATAAAGGGTGTTTGGTTGAGGAGTGTGATGAAGGATATGTGTCGGCTGAATTAAATAAAATCAACAATGACGACAGAGATATGTAATAGGAATGCCGCCAAAACAGGTAAGATCTCGCTAGGTCAACTTTTTCTTGTTGTGTTTGGAAACTCTTGATATGTCAGGAATCCTATTTTTCAATTTAAAATTGTGTTGAAATTTCCACCTTTTTTTCCGGCAAATTTCCACCAATTTAAATACATATACCATAAAGGAAAATGCATATTATATCGAGTTCTTTATATCCATTTTGTCAAGTTCGTGAATCACATGTTTACATGTGTCCTATTTTCGAATTATTATGATTTAACTATAAATCTATATAAAAAAATAGGATACATGTTCATGTTTGAATGGAAAACTTGATTGGATGGATATAAGGAACTTGATGTAAGTATCGTCCTAATGAAAAACAAAAACATATTTTATGAAAAATAATCTCCAACTATTTTGTCCAATATTACATATGAATAGAAATTTTGAATTAATTCCTTAATAATATGTATATATGTTTAAAACTTGTTATTTATTCTGAAAGCTAATTCATCTCACCATCAAAGGGGCACATTTAATCCTCTAACTTTATATACAATATGTTAGTTTGGTTCATTAATTTTACAAAGTATGTTTTCAATCCTCTAATATCCTAACACCTTTAGTCTCAAATAATCATTTTTATGTCAATTATTGTTATTTTTTAAAAATAAACTTAATATATCAATATTTTTGAATGTTTTTTCAACATTTAAAATTCCAATGTCAACATTTTTTGTTAATGAAACTAATGATATTAGGGTTAGAACTTAGAGGAAGAAAAAAAAAGACACTTTAAAAAATTATGAGAGACCAAAATGAAACTTTATATGAAGTTAAAGTATAAAAAATACACTTTTACTTTCATAAATTATTAAATATTTATGGGCATGTACGTCTAATATTTAGAACGGATATCAATTTATGACAAAAATAAAGAGCGTATATTAAAAATTCCCAACTTATCGAAAAAAGGCTAATAAGTAAGCACACAACTAGTGCTTCTCAAGATAGAGTTAGGAATCAAAGGAGTGATTAAGAAATTAATTAATTCAATAAATCGGTATATATTAATTGAATCTATACTTAACGGCTTAACTAAAGGGAATGAATTAGACTATGCAGTTAACGGTAGAACCTATGAATATATATTTGGTCGTCTCTACAATATTTCACAATAATTAAGAAACCCTAGTTTCTGAGAAAGAATAGTTGTATCCTTGTTCAATACACAACTAATTTATTATGAAGCAACAATTTCTAGTTAGGTGACGGGCAACTCATACCTCACAATTGGTTCGTACATTGGATGCGTTTTCTTGAAGCGCACACACATAGAAAATTAAGGCCATCCACATGTGCATTTTGTTTATAGCGTAAGTAACGTTAATAGATTTATTAATAGTAGAAGACTCTGGAAAATCAATGTATATGTCTTTTTGGGTAATATATAGTTATTAAATTGTTTGGTACTATCAGCTACTCCATCTAGTTCTAATTGTAAAGCATCAACTAGGAACAATTTTTTGTCCTAAATATAAGGCACCAACCACCTCATTAATTATTTTCTGACTTTACCTTATTAATCGAGGTTTAAAGTTGGAAAAGTTAAATCATATAAAGAGGAGTGAAGTTAAAAAATTATCAATTTAGGACAAACTTAATGGCATAATTATCATTCCTTAGCCTGTAAAAATTAGTAGTTGATATCTTATAATAGGGACTAGGGGAAATACTTCAAACTTCGTTCAATTTATTGAATCGTAATTTGGTAACTCTCTCACCGTATGGGGATATTTTCGTCCGTGAAATTTTAACACACACAAATATCCAAGGGAATATTATAGAGATACTTGTTTTATGTTTTCATGAATTACAACTCTTGAAATTTGAAGGGCATGTTTGGATGAATTTAGATATATTTTTATAGATAATAGATAAAAATCCTAGTATACCGTTTGACAATTTTTTTTGAAATAGAAGTTTTAATTTGTTCACATCTATTCATGCGAAACATTCATGAGCGATGCTCAAGGATCAAGTAATAGTTCTTAAAATGGCAGAATCATGTCTTAAACTGGCAGAATCATGTGCGCATTTCAAAAACTGCAATAAATAAAGGGAGAAATATATCTAATGATGACTACCAAAATATGAGAATGTCAAAATGTGCTTTAAATAGTTTAATTTCCTTGAAATCTTTAGGAGCTATTATAGAATTAGATATTAGTAGAATAACTAAAATCCCCTAAATGAAATTAATTACCACTACCTTAATTATTTTTATTTGATAAGTTAAAGTAGTTACTTAAACTATTCTTGTTAGTGATATTAAATTAGAATTGTTTGTGAAATAAGTTATTACTACTTTAGTTGTTGTCATTTGATAAGTTAAAAATTGTTACTCGTATGTTAAACTGTTGTTGTCATTTTGTTTTTTCATTTTTTTTCATATTTTAAATTAAAGGCATTTTTAGTTTCAAACTAGTTCATAGGACCTTGTTGGTCGATTTTCTTGATGGCAAGTGAACCAGTCGAACAAGTAATAAAGAGTAAGTAGAATATCGTCTCACAGAGACCGAGATACCGATGATGACACTAGATTCAAAGACAGTTGTCTCTAAAAAGAAAATAATATTATAATTGGTTTGGGTGTTTTTGACTATCAAGCAAAGAAATAAACAATTGATCGTAGTTGCAAAAAGATATCAGTTTTCTAGATAGGCTGAGCTCAAACTTTATCCTAAGCATATTACTCCCCTAGTTTGCTTTAATGCATTGCTATAACAACTATACTGCACAGCTTCCGCAATGCTATAGCATAGCCACCCTTATATGTTATCCAGTTAACCCACCACTATGCTATATAAAAGCTTCTGCGTCCTGTAAGTACAATCCTAACTATACTTCTTCCATATTCCTATGACGATTTTCTAGTTCAAACTATCAATCCTACTCAAGGTGTATGGTTATGATCGGTAGACTCATTCTTGTAGCCTACAATGATAGGTTAAGCCTTGCACCAACCTGCCCAGCAAACACTGTCTATCAGATGTCTAACCCCGACTCCCTTCCAGTAAGCCGTGACCACTGATCTAGCCCTTAGCTTCCACTAATCGACAAGAGATTAAAATATTGATAAACAAACTGAATTTATTTAATTAAATAACTAACAAACTGGGTTTATTCTACACTCAAGAATTCATCCTCGCTCAGCCAAAGGAAATTTAGTTCATGATTGACAAGGGAATTACAAAACCAATCATAGCAGAATAGCCCATGGAAAAAGTAAAATTAAAAATCAACGAAATAAGATAGAAGGTTTGCCAGGGGGTTCGACGGCGTAGGAGGCGCTTGTCACGTGACGTCTCTACGCCTTCTAATCTCCATCTCACTACAGGGAAGGATTCTAGGTCTCTTATGGTGTTTTTGTGGTTCATTAGTTCTCTCGCTTTTCTTTTGAGTCTAACCGAATAAGAATTCTTTTTTTTTGTCTCCTTTATGACTTCGATTCCCTTTAGGGTTAGCCATCTTTTCCTTTTATAGTCAGGTTTCCTTATGGCGTACTTTCAGCGAGCTGGGTCTTTCTAAATTAGTCAGGGTCAACTTTCCAAATTTGGTTGATTGGTTCTGTTGATACTACAGGATTCTCCAAATCTTATCTCCGATCCCACGCATCTTCTAATTTAGCCATCAGCAATCTAACCGTCGTCTAAACGTCCATTTGGTAACCTGTACTTAATTTCTGAAACAGCCTCGAGGAAAAGTCAGAACACAAGGCACATAGCATTGCTTCACTTATGATGCTATAGCATTCCGATTATGTTGTACTTCCAGCTCATCATGGCTCACCAGATGCTATAGCATTGCACTGCCACTATTACAAAAATTGGATATTACTACACCAAGAAACGTCCTTATTAAGAAATATGTAGTAAAAAAAGAAGGTAGTGGTATTCTTGTAATTAAATATAAGGAAAATGAGCCTTCAACGTCCTAAATTATAGTTTAGGACTTCTAAAATTAATTTTTGGCGTTCTAACAATGTTTCGGACGTTTTAATTGCTTCCCGCCATGGGGAATATGATAATTTGTTTGTTTAGTGCCATGGTATTTAATTTTTTTTGGAATAAAATTCATTTTTGGCGTTCTAATATTGTTTCAAGACGCCTAAAATCTGCCAAATAATTTCGCGCCAGGGAAATATGGAAGAATTTTTTGTTTGCGCCATGATATTTAATTTGGGATATGGAAATATAGCGACCTGACAGTATATTCAGGATGCCAATTTTCAGAAAATTGGCGATCTAATTAACTTTCAGGTCGCCAATTTTTGAATATTGGCGACCTTATTTAATATCAGGTCGCCAATTTTCAAAAATTGGCAACCTGATTTATTTTTAGGTCGCCAATTTTCAAAAATTGGCGACCTGAATTGTTAATCAGGTCGCCAATATTCATTTTAAAACCCTGATCCCTCACCCGCGCGATAGAAATTCCCTTCGTCATTTCCCTCTCACGGCACACTTCACATCTCCGGCCTCCTTCCCCAAATTAAGCCCTGTCATTTCCCTTTTCATAGGCGTCTCCTCTACCGCGCCACACAAATCGAATGTGTGCTTCCAACTCCACTCCACCTCAGATTCGTGCCTTTCGTCCGCCTCACTCTTCTTCTTCCTCTTTTTTGACCTAGCGAGACACGACCCAGGAAGATGAGACACAGTCGGACGCCTTGGACCCAGAAGATCACTATGCTCCTTCCTCCTTCCATTATCGCCACCCACCCACCTCCGTCGTCCTTCGGCAATCTTGGACGAAAAGGGGTGATACCATTTTCACGCAATCTTGGACGCCAGTTTCGGCTAAAATCAGGTAGGCAATATGTTGCATTCTCCAATATACTGAAAAATTACTTACTCTACTGGTTACTGTAACGCATATGGCAAGATTGAGCTTAGTAGTCATACTATTGAGTTTGATTATTGCTTTTTATCCTTATTTACAATAACATCAGTTGATTCTTTTAACACAGTAATTTTCGCTTAGTTTAAGTCTCGAGTAGAAACTAAAACTTGGGCATTTTGTGCCCGCTACCGAGGGAATTAGGCGTGGTTGGTTCCAACTGGATTTTGTTTGACATTTAGAAAGAACTAGGCATGGTTTATGTCTTGAAGAAATAATCTAGTCTGCATTAATTTCTGGATCAGAAAATGATGTTTCCCAAATTTTGCATTCCCTAATTAGGAAGCGGCATCTTATCTTCATGTCCTTTTCTGAAACCATTTCGATTCCTGGTGGTCCCTTGCCCTTCCCTGTTGCACCTAGTACTATTGATGTTCTGAAGTTTAAATTATTTGGATAACACTAATTAATGTTCGGAGTGTCTACTATTTAATTTTGTGAAGTCGACTTATTTTTATCAAAAAAGGAGTTGGAATTATGTGATACCCTGGTGGCTATAATATCCTGTGGGGGTGTAATACCCGGATAATTATTTATCTGGAATATTATATTTCGATAAATAATACCTATTGAAAATAGGTGAATATGTGGTTTCAAATAATAAGTAATAATTATCTTATTTTCTAAGGTAATTACTATGTAAATTAGGAGAGATAAAGAGCTAAAATGTATTTTTATGGCATTAAATGGCCTAAAAATAGTATGATAAATCCCAAGAGGTAGTAAAATATTTATAAAAAATTAGAAAGTATGTTGTCTCTAATTTTAGGAATTTTTGGGATTATTTCCTTGAAAAATAGAGAAGCATAAATATAATAATATTAAAAGCACTTTATGGCCCCATGATTTTTAATATTTTACATGGGACATAAAATACCAATGTCGACAATAGTTGTGAGATAATAATTTATCCTAATTATGAAAATTATCAACAATTAGTAAGTGGCTAATTAAGTAATTAGTGGCTAATTGTTTAGATTAAGATATAAGTAAATTAATTAGTGAATAATTAATTTAAGGGAGAAATTCGAAATTAATAATTAAATAAATAATAAATAAATAATAAAATATTAATAAAATATTTTATGCTTAGAAAAATAAATAAAAAATAAAAGAAAAATAAATAAATATCTAGATATTTTGAATAAAATAATAATATAATCGGTAAAGAGCCAACGGGAGATATGAGAACATATAGAAATAAAATTCTACCTCAAGATATAGAAATTTAGTCTTTTATCACTGGACTTTTTATGAACCAATGAAATTCTATCTCGGATTGAGCGGTCTCAGAAGTAAGTTCTGGAACCAATAGGGTATTTAAGACACCTTAGGAGAGAGAAAATGCGATAGAGGATTTAGAGTCAATACTTTGAAACAAGTAGTTGCCGTGAATTAGGAATCTAGTGACTTAGGTCGATCATATTACAAACCAAAGGATTTTTGCCTAGACGACGCGCTTAGGATTCAATTCCGTAATCAAAGACGTCTGTCCTAAAATCTTCAGCGAGATAACGGAATACCCTTAATGGGATCATAAATTTCATTAAACTAGATATTCCTAATGAGAAAGAAAGAAACTTCGAAACTCTGCCGTCAGCATTTCGCGATTCGTCAAGATTACATGTTTCGGACACCGGACTGAAACTTTATCGGTACGGCTCGATGTCACCATCAAGATGACATCATTTTGTTGACTATTGGGGAGGGGGAGGTCTGCACAAGAAATGGAGGGCCAAGAGTGTTTTTTCCTCAAAAATGCGATCCTACGGTCCATATTCGTCAAGACTGAAGTTCGAATTATTTACCGTTCTGCCATCCGTCCCTTCTATAAATACCAAGCTCCTCTTCTTCATTTTTCACACCAAAAATCTGCCTCTTAGAGAGAAGTTAGAGAGAGAAGCTCTGGAGAAAGTCTGAGCAAAGTCTGGGTAAGTTCTTCGGTCCTTAGTCTTAAGTTTCGGTAGTTCTTTCGGTAGATATAGTAGGAATGCTAGATTTATCTTTAAATTTTCAAGATAGTCTAGATATCATATTTAGGGGTAAATATGATATATATTTCGAAAATATGATGAGGGAAAAGATCTGTCAAAATTACGAGAGATAGAGCGAAAACAAGCTCCGGCGAAATTCCGCCGATTAGGGGTTCGGGGGGCAAAATGGTAATTTGTACCTAAAATGCCTGTTATGCTGCTAAAAGTTGTTAAATATTATCCTTATAGGATATCTGTTATATTCGAACCGCTGTCGAGCCGCTGTTGTGCCGCCGTCATACCGCTGTTTTTCCCGCTATCAGAAATTTACCGTTTTCCGTCAACGAAAGTACGTTCGCGTATTGTAACACTAACTCTAATATTTACTGTATACTTATATGTGATAGACGACTATACGAGTGAATTGTATAGATAACATTACATGAGATGTGTACTGTTAACGTAGATAACTTTACATGCGATGTGTACTGTTAGCATAGATAACTTTACATGAGATGTGTACTGTTGTTATATTAATCTTCCATATGCTATATACTTATGTTTTGATTAATGCTATGATGTCTTCCATATGTTGTGTATGTAAATATGAGGTTAACCGTTACCTGAGGTCCGATGTGCATTTGGACCTCAGCATTTAAAATAGCTTCAGGGTCAGGAGGACCGAGCGCCGAAGATAAGGGCAAGCATCACGCTTAGAGTCCCAGCTGGAGAATTTCTTTTGTTGCCACAGCATGGGTGTTGCCAGGGAGACACTTCTGTTGTTATTTCTTTTGAAAACTCTCAGTTATTGTACCGCTTTTGTAATCAGCGGACTTACGGCATTTTAAATATAATTATCGATTACTCTTTACGCTCCGATGCTCTACTCGATGAAAAAAAATTTATACTGCTTTTGAAAACGGGATGTTACAGTTTGGTATCAGAGCAGTTGTCCTGGCATAGATCTGACTAAGTTATTCTAAAAACCTTTTGGTTCCGAAGGCAGGACTAGTCTATGTGGATCGGCCAAGCAGTCACCCTAGCACGGTGAGGCTCCCATGATAGACACCTACCTGGCAAAATTGGTTGAGTAACGGAGTTAGGCTCTACGCCTCTTTAAAGAGCATGTTTTGAAAATGAGTACTGATATAGCCCTAAGTCGGTGTACCAGTCTACACTGGTATACCATTCTGAACCGGTGTACCACCCTCGGTCGGTGCATCATTCTAACCCAGAATCAGTAAATCCATCGTCCATATTCATATTTGATATCAGTCTCTGATAACCCTGATATCAGTCTCTGATAGCACTGATAATTCTAATAACCCTGATAATTCTGATAATCGTCAGTTTTTACTGGACGACTATTTTGTCCTAATCCAGAGCTTATATGTGGAGCCGGGCCATGCCGGATGAAACTCCGAGACCAACAAGGATAGGTACATGCAGTATTTGACTCATGTAGAGGAACTCCCGATACGAAATTCCGTACCCGTTTCTGAGTAGATCGAATCAACGAAATTCTAAACAAAGGGAAATAGAATGAGTGTCCGATCTTTTATAGTGTTAGCATTCGTCTAAACTATATGATATTGCAAAAATGTGAAATTTAAAAAAAAATGGATGAGAAATCCTGTGTTTTTTAAAAAATGGATGAGAAATCCTGTGTTTTTAAATGGACAAGAAGTCCTGTGTTTTTTAAATGGATGAGAAGTCTTGTGCTTTTAAATGGATGAGAAATCCTTTGTTTTCAAACGGACGAGAAGTCCTGCGTTTTTTTTTTTTTTGGATGGGAAATCCTTTGTTTTCAAATGGATGAGAAGTCCTGTGTTTTTAAAATAAGTGAGAAATTCTGTGTTTTATTAGACGCGAAGTCCTGAGTTTTAAAACTATACCTGAGTAGAGGGTAAAAAGAAATCGTTAAGATACGTGTTTAGTAAGAAATCCCCTATGGTTTGATAAATAGTTATCTTACTTGCCGCGAAAATTTTAGTTTCGATGCTTATCTCTTAGTTACTACAACCGGACCGCGATCGTGTCATTGAGTAGGAGGTATCTTGTGTTGTCATGGTGTATGGGCGCCATGGAAACATTTAAGGTATATTGTGTTACCATGGTGTATGGGCGCCATGGAGACATTTTGATATCGGTAGTGGCCGAGGTATATGGGTGCCACGTGAAATACTATATATCAAAGTACAAAATGACAAGATCTTGACGGTCAAACTCGAGCGAATTCTCGAACATCAAGCGGAGCGGCCAACATATAGAGAAAAGTTCGGAGAGAATAGTCTCAAGTTTAGATAGACGAGTCTAAATTGGTATAGAGCAAATTTCGAGGGCGAAAGTTTGTTTAACGGGGGAGAAATGTAATACCCGGATAATTATTTATCTCGGAATATTATATTTCGATAAATAATACCTATTGAAAATAGGTGAATATGTGGTTTCAAATAATAAGTAATAATTATCTTATTTTCTAAGGTAATTACTATGTAAATTAGGAGAGATAAAGAGCTAAAATGTATTTTTATGGCATTAAATGGCCTAAAAATAGTATGATAAATCCCAAGAGGTAGTAAAATATTTATAAAAAATTAGAAAGTATGTTGTCTCTAATTTTAGGAATTTTTGGGATTATTTCCTTGAAAAATAGAGAAGCATAAATATAATAATATTAAAAGCACTTTATGGCCCCATGATTTTTAATATTTTACATGGGACATAAAATACCAATGTCGGTCAATAGTTGTGAGATAATAATTTATCCTAATTATGAAAATTATCAACAATTAGTAAGTGGCTAATTAAGTAATTAGTGGCTAATTGTTTAGATTAAGATATAAGTAAATTAATTAGTGAATAATTAATTTAAGGGAGAAATTCGAAATTAATAATTAAATAAATAATAAATAAATAATAAAATATTAATAAAATATTTTATGCTTAGAAAAATAAATAAATATCTAGATATTTTGAATAAAATAATAATATAATCGGTAAAGAGCCAACGGGAGATATGAGAACATATAGAAATAAAATTCTACCTCAAGATATAGAAATTTAGTCTTTTATCACCGAACTTTTTATGAACCAATGAAATTCTATCTCGGATTGAGCGGTCTCGAAGTCGGTTCGGAACCAATAGGGTATTTAAGACACCGGGTAGGAGAGAAAATGCAGATAGAGGATTTAGAGTCAATACGAAACAAGTAGTTGCCGTGAATTAGGAATCTAGTGACTTAGGTCGATCATATTACAAACCAAAGTGGATTTTTGCCTAGACGCGACGCTTCCTAATTCAATTCCGTAATCAAGACGTCTGTCCTAAAATCTTCAGCAGATAACGGAATACCCTTAATGGGATCATAAATTTCATTAAACTAGATATTCCTAATGAGAAAGAAAGAAACTTCAAACTCGCCGTCGCATTTCGTGATTCGTCAAGATTACATGTTTCGGACACCGGACTGAAACTTTATCGGTACCGGCTCAGATGTCACCATCAAGATGACATCATTTTGTTGACTATTGGGGAGGGGGAGGTCTGCACAAGAAATGGAGGGCCAAGAGTGTTTTTTCCTCAAAAATGCGATCCTACGGTCCATATTCGTCAAGACTGAAGTTCGAATTATTTACCGTTCTGCCATCCGTCCCTTCTATAAATACCAAGCTCCTCTTCTTCATTTTTCACACCAAAAATCTGCCTCTTAGAGAGAAGTTAGAGAGAGAAGCTCGGAGAAAGTCTCGAGCAAAGTCTCGGGTAAGTTCTTCGGTCCTTAGTCTTAAGTTTCGGTAGTTCTTTCGGTAGATATAGTAGGAATGCTAGATTTATCTTTAAATTTTCAAGATAGTCTAGATATCATATTTAGGGGTAAATATGATATATATTTCGAAAATATGATGAGGGAAAAGATCTGTCAAAATTCGGAGAGATAGAGCGAAAAAAATGCTCGCGAAATTCCGCCGATTAGGGGTTCGGGGGCAAAATGGTAATTTGTACCTAAAATGCCCGTTATGCTGCTAAAAGTTGTTAAATATTATCCTTATAGGATATCTGTTATATTCGAACCGCTTTGTCGAGCCGCTGTTGTGCCGCCGTCATACCGCTGTTTTTCCCGCTATCGAAATTTACCGTTTTCCGTCAACGAAAGTACGTTCGCGTATTGTAACACTAACTCTAATATTTACTGTATACTTATATGTGATAGACGACTATACGAGTGAATTGTATAGATAACATTACATGAGATGTGTACTGTTAACGTAGATAACTTTACATGCGATGTGTCTTTGTTAGCATAGATAACTTTACATGAGATGTGTCTTGTTGTTATATTAATCTTCCATATGCTATATACTTATGTTTTGATTAATGCTATGATGTCTTCCATATGTTGTGTATGTAAATATGAGGTTAACCGTTACCCGAGGTCCGATGTGCATTTGGACCTCGGCATTTAAAATAGCTTCGGGTCGGGAGGACCGAGCGCCAAGATAAGGGCAAGCATCACGCTTAGAGTCCCAGCTGGAGAATTTCTTTTGTTGCCACAGCATGGGTGTTGCCAGGGAGACACTTCTGTTGTTATTTCTTTTGAAAACTCTCAGTTATTGTACCGCTTTTGTAATCAGCCAGACTTACGGCATTTTAAATATAATTATCAGTTACTCTTATGCTCCGATGCTCTACTCTGATGAAAAAAAAAATTATACTGCTTTTGAAAACGGGATGTTACAGGGGGTGAGAAAATATTCAGATCAGACTACTCAAATTTTTGTTACTTCATAATATTATAGGTGTCTCAAACTTAATTTATCAGTTTGCTAATGTTTTAGCTCTTATGTAAAGAATACTTGTGTAGTAAAACTAATTGTTCTGTTTCCTTGTCCCTAGAGGATGTAATTCCTAAAGTACTCTTGATAACCACTTGAATTGTTACTAATTCACCGCACTGGAGACACTTGATGAGTTGATACTTTTTATTAGATATTATAGTTGTGATCAACGTTGTGCAAGCTGTTTCATATTGAATTTTCATAGCGTCTACGGTGTGTGATTACCCTTTTATTAAATGATACTTTTCTTCGGGACTTTCTAATTTTATCATTCCAATTATCTTTTGCTTGGGGTTTGACTTGTATAGTGAGTGGTGGTGCTCTTAATTAGTTTTTGATAATTTTTTTCCTACTTGCTGGAAATTACTTGAATCAGAAAGATACTCAACTTCAAGAGTTGAATAATCGTTTTAGTGAAGTTAGTTCAAATTTGCTAGAATGCATGGCATATTTAAATCCGTGCAACTCTTTCTCGGCATTTGACAAGAATAAGTTGTTTGAAATTTTGGAATGTCTTACTTGTAAGGGGAAATGCTGCCAATTTTTTTAAAAAAGATTGATAAAAAAGTATGTCGTTCTTGATATTGTTATAAACCTAAGTGTTGTTGGAAATGTCTTGATTTTGGAATGTCTTACTTGTAAGGGGAAATGCTGCCAAATTTTTAAAAAAAGATTGAGAAAAAAGCATGTCGTTCTTGAAATTGTTATAAACCTAAGTGTTATTGGAAATGTCGTAGGTGGTAATAAAATGGGTCATAGTTGGATGAATGCGTTGAGAACTAGTGAAGAATATGAGAATGGGGTGGAAGAGTTTATTGAATTTGCTAGAAGGAATGTGGCTACAAAAAAATGGGATGTATTATCGTCCATGTGTTAATTGTTTAAATGGGAGTCGAAGGGATATTGCTGATATAAGGGATCACCTACTTTGTGATGGAATACACCTTCGATACACAACGTGGATATGGCATAGTGAGGAAGTAAGTACCAGTGCATCCCACGAAAATGAAGTTGAGGTAGATGACGATGGAATGGAGAAAATGATTCATGATGTTGAGGCAGAATCTTTTGCACAATCGGGTGAATATGAAAGCGTGCGGAGTGATGCAGAGACACATTTGTTCCCCGGGTGTACTAAGTATACATGGTTGATCGGGACCTTACATTTGGTCAACTTAAAGGCAACTTGTGGGTGGACCGATAGCGCTTTCACGTCGTTTGAATTGTTGTGTGATATGTTGCCGATGATAATGTACTTCCAAATCGTATGTATGAGGCCAAGAAAATCTTGTCTACGATGGGTATGGAGTATAAAAAGATACACAGTTGCCCTAATGACTCCATATTGTACGAAACGAGTACGAAGGCCTCGATGGTTGTCGAAGTGTAAAACTTCACGATACAAAGTGAATAAAGTTAGTGTTTCTGGAGAACAGACAACAAAAAGGCAACCTTTGAAGGCATTGTGGTATCTTCCAATAATTCCACGGTTTAAGCGTCTGTTTACTAGTGAAGCAACTGCGAAGAAGTTGAGATGGCATTCTGATGAGAGAATATCCAATGGAAAATATTTTCGGCACCCGGCTGACTCTCCGCAATGGAAGAAAATAGATGAAATGTTCCCTCAATTTGGCAGTGAGCCAAGAAACCTTCGGCTGGGGCTTTGTACAGATGGCTTCAACCCGTATCGAACTCTTAGCAGCACCCATAGTGCATGGCCGGTTCTCCTTGTAATATACAACTTACCTCCCTGGCTATGTATGAAACGCAAGTATGTGATGCTTTCTGGACCAAAACAACCCGGGAACAATATCGATGTGTACTTGGCGCCTTTGGTTGAGGATTTGAAGAAGTTGTGGGAGGAAGGCGTAGATGTGTTTGACGCATATAAGAAGGAGTCCTTCAAGTTGCGTGCAATGATTTTTACCACGATAAACGACTTTCCTGCATACAGAAATTTGTCAGGGTACAGTGTGAAGGGGCATAAAGCATGTCCAATATGTGAAGCAGACACAAACTTCCACCAACTAAAGCACGGAAAAAAATGGTCTACCTCGGTCACAGGAGGTTTCTTCATCGGTTCCACCCATATCGTAAGTTAAGAAAGCGTTTTAACGGCTTACCGGAGTAGAGCACGGCTCTAAAGGCATTAACCGGAGAGGACGTTTATAGTCGGGTGAAACATATCAATGTCATATTGGGTAAGCAGCAAAGGAAGGCGAGTGAGAAGAATATATGGAAGAAGAGATCAATTTTCTTTGATCTTCCATATTGGCGTAGTCTTGATGTGAGACACGGTCTTGATGTGATGCATGTGGAGAAAAACGTTTGTGATAGCCTTGTCAGTACTCTTTTGCACATACCAGGGAAGACTAAGGATGGAATTAGTGTGAGACTAGATCTGGTTGATATGGGAATAAGAGAACGGTTACATCCACGAGTAATGGAAGATGGTAAGAGGGCATACATGGAGCCAGCAACTCATACACTATCAAAAGTGGAGAAGAAAAGTTTGTGTGGATGTCTATATGACATTAAGGTGCCACAAGGATATTCTTCTAATTTGAGGTGTGTCTCAATGAACGATTTGAAGTTAATGGGAATGAAGTCCCATGATTATCATGTGTTGATGCAACAACTACTACCAATAGCTATTAGAGGCATTATGAAAGATGAAGTGCGATCCACTATAACAAGATTGAGTATTTTCTTCAATGCTATCTGCAACAAAGTCATTGACATTGAAAAGTTGGATGAATTGGAAAATGAGGGTTATATTATTTTGTCCCAACTAGAGATGCATCTCCCTCCTGCTTTTTTGATATCATGGTGCACTTGATAGTGTACTTGGTAAGGAGGTAAGACTCTGCGGTCCGGTTACCTAAGGTGGATGTACCCTTTCGAGCGATACATGAAGATCTTAAAAGGGTATTCTAAAAACCCTTATCGGCCGGAAGCCTCAATAGTTGAGAGATATGTAGTTGAAGAGGCTATGGAGTTCTGCAAAGATTATCTATCAGGGGCGACGATACAATCTCAGCATGACGAGGGGATAAGCGAGGGAACTTGAGGAATCAAACTGAAGAATAAGCCTCGTGAAGAGGTGTTGCAAGCACACCTGTACATCTTGAATAATACGGAAGAAGTTCAACCATACATTGATGAACACAGAAAGAGTTTGAAGGATATGAATCCAAGGAAGAATGACATGCAGATAGCTAATGAGCAAAAGAAGACATTCATAAAGTGGTTCCAGGAGACGGTGTTGCATGAGACCGGTGTGTCGGATACAATCGAGTGGTTAGCCTGGGGGCCTTCTTTTCAAGTCATCACTTGGTGCGGTTACGATGTAAACGGATATTGTTTCTACACAAAAGACTAAGATGACAGAAGTTCTGTGCAAAATAGTGGGGTGATGGTTGAAGCTGAATCCATGCACTTTTCGAGTTCGAAAGACAAAAACCCGGTGTTAGCATCAATGGCCTATTATGGAGTGATTGAAGAAATATGGGAGATCAGCTACAGCAAGTTCAAAGTTGCTTTATTGAAATGTAAGTGGGTTAGCAATAATGCTTTGTTGTAATAGATCCTAAATCTGGATTTGTCTCGGTTGATCTTCAAAGACTTGGTCATAGAGATGAGCCATTCATTTTAGCAAGTCGGGCGAAACAAGTGTTTTATGTTACGGACCACGCAAATAAAAAAATGTCCATTGTACTTCAAAGTAAAAAACAGAAGTATGGTGAAGAATCCTTGAACCTTGACGATACACTCCCTTTCACAACAAATCCACCTACAACACGTGAAGTAGAATTGGTAGATGATGAAGAATATCTTTGCAAGAAAGGATCATTCCGAAGGAATATGGGAAACCATGTAAAGTAAGATCTTCAGTTAGGAAATAGTACTATGTTCTTTTTGTGGTCGTTTAACATGTTGGTTCGTTTTATTAATTTGTTTATTATTTAATAACCTATCTAACATAAATGATTTGTCTTTGATGAATAGGAATATGTCTAGCTCAGACGAGTCATCGGGTGATAGGGTTGATGTGCCCGTTGTGAGCAAGGGGAGAGGTAGCACACACATGGGTGCGCTAATTGCTCGTCGTGACAGTCAGAAAAAGAGGCTGCATGTGGAGTTCGATGAAAATATGAATCCAATCGGTAGAGAGGAAGACAGCTTCATTAGCTATTTAGGCTATCTGGCTCGAAGTAAAGTGCGTATTGTATACTCTAGTTGGAAGATGGTTCCTCCTAAAACGAAGGAGTTGATTTGGTCACAAATTTTGGTATCTCACTTTCGATATATCTACATTTGTATCTTTAGTCTTATTACTTGATTTCTTTCATATCTTCTCTTTCACCTTGCAGCAAACATTTGATGTCCCTAACACTAAGGTGATTAACAAGCATTGGATGGGCAAAGTTCGGCTCCGTTGGAAAGATTTTAAGAACAAGCTAACAAAAAAGTATATTCGAGGGCCAAAGAGGAACGAGGATCCATGTATGACCTATGATTTCATTTCTCCAAAGGACTGGAGGGAGTTTGTTGCGTCACGGCAGAATCCTGAATTTCTGGTAAAATTTCTGTCATATCTTATCTTTAATTTGAATCTACTTGACTTCGTACGCTTAGTTTTGTTTGTTTTCGTGTCACAGGAAACAAGTCAAGCCAATAGAGAGAGGCAAGCGAAAAATGAGTATCTGCATTGCTTGTCTAGAGGTGGCTACAGAAAGCTTGAACGGAAGATGATGTAAGAAGAGTTACAGCGAATGCGGGAAGCTTCCCAATTCGATCCTTCCATTGCTATCCAAGCCCCTGAGCGTCCTCCTCGTCACAAAAAATGGAAAGCTGCGAGAATGAAGGGTGACAAATACATCAATGAAGATGTTGCTGAGGTTGCTTCAAAGATTGTAAGTAGTTAAATTACCTTGAAGTATTGAATAACCTCAGTTGTTTCATACTATATAAGAGTTTAGTTATTATTTATGAAAAATCTTATGGTTCAGGATTCACTTGAGCATCAGAGCAGCCAAGGCTCATTCACGCCAGGTACACGGCAGGACATTTTGTAAACGACGATTGGGAAGCCGGATTACCTTGATGCTGTTCGAGGGGAGACGAGGGGAGTGAGTGTCGCAAAATATTTCGGACGACGTTCACATTTGCATGACGAAGAGAGCCATAAGGAGCTTGAAGCCAAAATTTGAGCGTCCCTCGTAGCTGAGGTTATGGAACAACTACGGGGGTGAAATGAGGAGCTATGGTACAAGAGAAGGCAAATACGGAACGTACATCCTAAGAATCCCCGGCCTTGCCTAGCAGCAAAGACAGTTTTCAGCCTGTAGATGTAAATCTTGGCGAACCTTCTCACCCTCTATCAGGCGGACACGGCGATCCTTCTCACACACCACAGGGAGGTCTACCTTGCACTCTATATTTGGATGACCCACACCGGTGTATTGTTGCCGATGGTCTTGTTTATCCAGAACAAACCGCACACCATAACAAGCAAATTCCAGAAGACCAACGTCGGGTGACTGTGAAAAGTGTGCGAGAGGGGGATGAAGAGACAGCCATCCCGATTGATGATGAGGAGGTTACCACACTAGGCGCTGCCATCTCATGGTTCATCCTTTGGCTGCATCATCTTATTGAGATGGGGACGACACCTCCAATGGTAGGAAATACATTACGATTGATGATGAGTAAGTTCCCGATTGATTTTCATTGCTAACCCACTCATAATATGTTTTTTATGTTTTCATAGCATGAACAAGCTGCGAGCTTATTTCCCTACTTAGCACAGCTACGAGAGTTGTACAAGGACATCGACCTTATAAGCTTGCGAGATGCCTCCGGGCATTGTCGGTGCGAAAAAAGACATATCCGATAACAATTGACAAGAAAGATTTGAAAGAGTTTATGCATATGGATTGTTTAGATATACAATTTCTTCAAGTTGCAATCCCGTAAGTTTTTTTAACCATTTAATTATGTCGGTACTCTTTTTTTGTTTAATATATTCAATAACATTTATCATTTCATTTCATAGTGTCTGCTTGTGAAATATGCGCCAACATATAGCGAGCGGGTTCGTATGGATACTTATGTCCTGGATGCACGGCTTCGGCTCGCAATACGTTACCCGGAGGTCAATTTATGTTGGTTTAACAATGGGCGACGGAGGCAAGTCTTGTTATCTAGCGCCAATACATGAAAGGTGCGTACTTTTGTTTTGTCTATATAAGATTTTTGTGAATAAATTGCTTTCTTATCTTAATTTAATATTAATACGTATATGTTGTAGTGGTCATTGGACCCCATGTGTTGTTTGTCCCGTCAAGAACTCCTGTTATTGGTTCGATTCAGTAGATGGCAATCCAAACGAGGATATTAAAACCATGTTTGCCGAGTAAGTAAATTTTTGTCTAAATAATCGATTCTTCTTTTAAATGACTGGTTTAACATGTCTGTTAATTTCCATTTTAATGATAGGGGCCTCAAGACCTATAGACAGCTTGTTGGAGCAAAAGAGCAGGGTGGACCGAAGTGGTTTAAACCGAAGTTAAGTAGTTTCAATTCAATTTATTTCATTGACATAGTAGCTTTTGATGTGCCTTTATTCGTTTTAACGATTTGCTTTTGATTTATAGTGCCATCAACAACCAGGGAGCACCGAGTGCGGATACTATGTTATGAATTGGATGCAATCCATCGTTACCACCAGACGTATTCAAGGTTTTCAAAAAGTACGTAATCGCTATGTGATCCTCAAATGATGATATTTTTGTTGTTGTACTTGAGTTGTTAATTATTTCCTTCACTTAATTGGTTTATCTTATACCTTGTTTTCCAATTTACGGTTTTGGGATCATGGATCCGTACTCGCAAGATGACATCGATTCGGTTCGAGACATGTTGGCTAGACATCTTCTTCAACACATAGCCTAGTTAGTAGTGAGCATGATTAGTATGTTATTGTGTTAGTGATTCTTTGCTACTGTTGTTCGTTTGTATCTGTTTGGTGTTATTGTCTGTTCAAAATCTGCAACAATTGTGACCAACTTTCTTGGAACTATGAACCTTCTTCTTGCTTGGTGGGTTTCGGCGATGCAAAACTTGGTAGATATCTCATTGTTGTAATCTCATTGATAGTTTGTGTCTTTGCAAGTTTGGTGTTATTGTGGGTATATTACTGATTTAGCTAGCTGATGCAAAACTTGGTAGATAGTTTGTGTCTTTGCAAGTTTGGTGTTATTGTGGTAGATAATTTATATAAAATTTATTAAAAATATAATGATTTTTTTCCATGGAAAAATTCCATGGGTAATCTGTGACTAGTTCGTGTTAAAAATATTTGCCCCAAGAGGAAAAATTCCGTTGAAAATATTTCAGACTGAATTTTCTGCAAATTTCCTATGGAATTAGCCACGAAAACAAATTTTGTGGCTAATTCGGTTGGAAATTGAAATTTTTTATAGTGTTCATTAGAGAGGTTATGGAGTATAGAAAGTGAACAAGGCCAAAAGATGGGAGTTTATGCACATACGCATCATCTAGTATTTTTATAATTAACAATCTCCCTTAGATGTCATGAACCAATAGTGTACCTCATTAAAACCTTACAAGAAAAAACCTAGTGGGACAAAAACGTAATGAAGAAAAAAAAAACAGTACATAATACAAATCGAAGCTACCTCATTGAAAACCTTACTAAGAAACCCCTATGGGTAAAAGCCTTGATTAAGGAAAAGAGTACATCAAGATCTCTACTCCACCTGATGATAATATCGTATTTATTCCCTCTGATAATAACATTAGTTTTACTCCCCCTAATAAAAACATCACTTCCAATATATTTTCGAGTATATCATTCTTTTGGCTACTAAAATATCAAGGATGTGCTTAAATGTATTTCTCTAACATATCTTCAAGATATGTTGTTTTTATCTATTCATTTTGGAAAAAAAATAAAGGACAATTATTTTGAAAATCACCAAAATATATCTTGCACTCATACATTCAGTTTGTACTAAAAAATGATAACATATAATATGTTCATAGTATTATCAAACTAAATCTCATTTTTGTTATCCACTGTGTACCTGCAAGAACTAATTTTTACTAATAAAATCATAATAAATACAATATTAGCATGATATATAAAATATTTTCATATAAGGTACTTTTGGACCATTAAATTCAATATAGTATATCTTTGTATGAAAAATCACCATAGCAAAACTATGTGAATTTGAAATCATTGAGACATTCGATAACTCGACCTACAAGTCAAGTAAAATGTAAAATTATTCAATTTTTAATATATTTTTCAATCAATTATATGGGCTCAAATTATTTTCAAACTCGCTTAACATTTTATATATAGAATCATTTTCTTGTATATGCTTATAGAATTGTTGATCCTTTAAGGATTCTCATATAAATTTCACTATTTAATGAGCCATATGTATAAGATGAATATAACAACATCTAACAGACGTATAATTTTATTTTCATATACTTCTAGAATATGCAAAATTATTATATCCACCACAAAATAATGTCTCATCATAGTCTTCATTGGTATAAGCGAAAATCTATATATTTCACTTAAATATCTATATATTTCATATTTCATCTTGGACTATAGGTAGGGGTGGAAATAGGCCAGCGGCTTGTCAGGGGCCTATGGCCTAGCCTGTCAAGCTAAAAGGCCAGGCCAAGGCCTATTTTAAGGCCTGTTTGTCTTAACAGGCCAGGCCTAGGCCTTCAAACGAGCCTGTTAGGCCTGTTAAGAGGGCAAAATTGTAAATGTATAATTATTATTTTTTATATAATAAATATATAATATATATGTTTAAACCTTAAGTCCTAATTTCAAAATCAGCCAGTCTCTGACTCCCTAACCCTAAATCCCTAATTTCAGTCTCTCCCGATCGTCACTCTCAGTCGCTCCCGATCGCCACTTTCAATCTCTCACCGTCTCACGTCTCCGGCTCTCAGCTCGCCAATCTCACTCTCAGCTTCTCAGTCTCGGTCGATCTCACTCCCAGCCTCTAAGTCTCGGCCGCTTATGGTGGTTCAGTGTTCGGCCAAAGCTCACTTCGCTCGTCACTCTCATTCTCAGTCTCAGTCGCTTGTGGTCTGTTCGCCGCTTCTCCTGGTTCAGTTTCGACCTCCTAGTTTGTCGCTTCTCCTGATTCGGGTTCGGCCAGACAAATTGGTAATTGCATATCTTCTTAATTCAATTGTTTTCCCTCTCTCTTTTTTTATTTCATTTGAAGTATTTTACTCCTATTCACGCTGTTTCGTTGATTTCTCAAGTGTTTTTTCTTCTCTCTTTATAGCCTTTGGATTTTCTCTTTGTGGATCACTGTTATTTCTCTATTTTCGTGGACTATCCTTTTGTTCTTAGAAATTAGGATGAAAGATGGAAGAATAAATGGTTAAAATGAAGGCCTGAAAGTATTTTTAGTTTTTATTTTGACTAAAAATCTTGAAGCTTTATCTATTCTTTGTTTTGGCAATTTTCAGCAAAAACCAAGTGCTTGGATCCTCAATCATAATGTGTTTCATTTTGGCTTTTGACCATTAACAAATGAGGTTATGATAATAGCTTGAAAAATGAATGAAAAGAAACTAAGGTGTGACTAGGTTTTGCATTTTATATGCATATAGATGTATCGCTCGTCCCTTTCAAGAAAATAATATTATGTTATTCTTATTTCTGTGATTTTTTCCAAAACCTGGAGGTATTATTGCTCTTAGTGTGTTTTCCATCTTGTGCTTCCATTGGTATGCTTGAATGTTTCAGTCATGAATTCTAGTTGGTACTTTGACTATTATTGTCAGCAGGGGAAGCAATATACATTCTATTGAGCTCTTTTTATAGTTCACAAATTTTTCTGAATTTGATGGGATTCACTACTCTTCTAAGCAGTGATTTATATCGGTTAGCAAAAGTGTGAACTATATGTTGGTCGATTTCCTTGATAGCAAGTGAACCAGTCGAACAAGTAATAAAGTGTAAGTATAGTATCGTCCCACAAAGACTGAGATACCGAGAAGTGACGCTCAATTGCTGTAATAGTTGCGTGAATAGAAAGTAAAATCTGATTAGGTTGGAGGTTTTTGTGATTACGCTAAATAACAAGAAAGTAAACAGAGTGTTGAAGTCGTAAGAAGAAATCAGTAGGAGAATAGGTTGAACTCGAAATCATTCTTAAGCATATCAATCCCTCAGTTGCTTCACACATTGCTATAGCATTTATACTGCACAGCTTCCGCAATGCTACAACATAGATGCTATTTACACTGCTATTCAGCTAACCCACCACTATAGTCTATCAAAGCTTCCGCGTCCGATACATGTAAAACTAACTTTACTTCTCCCATATGCCTATGGCAATTTTCTAGTTAGATCAACATTACAAAGCAAGGTGTTATGGTTATGAGCGGTAGACCCATTCCTGAAGCCTACAATAATAGGTCAAGCCTTGCACCCGGCCGCCTAGCAATCATCAAGTTTTTCTCGAGGTCTAACCCCGACTCCTTTCCAGTAAGCCGAGGCCACTAATCTAGCCCTTAGCTTTCGCTAATCAACAAGAATTTAAATCACTGATAAGCAAACCAAATTTATTTAATTAAGAACTAGCAACTGAGTTTATTCCAAACATAAGAAATCATCCTCGCTCAGCCATAGGAAATTTAGTTCATGATTAACTAGGGAAACACAAAACAAATAACAACAAAATGACCCATGATCAAAATATTAAAGTGAAAGAAAACAGAAAGCTTGACGAAGTTTCCGACGGCGTGGAAGAAGCCCTGTCACGTCACCAATCCACGTCTTCTTCTCTCCGTCTCACTGCAAGGAAGGATGCTGGGTTCTCTTGAGGTTTTCGTGCCTTGTGAATTCTCTCTTTCTTCTTCCGAGTCTGGCCAGATATGAATGGGATTAGGCTCTCAGCGACTCTCCTCTTAGGGTTGGCTTGCTGTTTCTTTATATAATCAGGCTTTCTTGCAGCGTAAGCTCCAGCAAGCTGGGCCTTCCTAATCTGTCGAGGTCCGATCTACCTTCTTTATAATACATCAGCAATCTACCTTTTATCCTCGACCTGCATTATACTTCCTGAAAAAATATTGACAAAAGATTAGAATATATATGCCGCATAACACTGCGTCACTTACTATGCTATAGCTTCAGGGATGCATTGTATTGCACTTCGATAAAGCTGTCCTGATGCTATAGCACAACATCGGCTATGTTATGCGACTTTCTTATAAAACCTTAAAAATTGCTTCTTTCTTAACACATGTTTAGGATGTAAACAGAATTCACCCTTAAGTTCCCTGTACAATGAATAAATGCCTTTTTGCTAGGATTACATGCATTTAAGATCATATTCACCATACAATTCAGTCATAAAATATAGGGAAAACATGGCATAAATCATGCTCAACACACTCCAAAGTAAACTTTATGGTATATAGGGGTCCCTTTACATGGAAAGATGAGCAAGTTTTTTCCCCTGTATAAACAAGATGAGCGAAGCTTTCTTTTTACCAACACTGGTTCAAGTGTGGTAGCATTAGCTTGTTCTTTTTTTCAAAAAAATTATGTATGAAAGATCTATTACCAGCACTAGATAATCATATCTCAGTATGTAGATCAAGGGATATTTTGTTGTTTTTCTCAAAACTTTTCCATCTTGTGCTTCCATTAGTATGTTGATCAAAAAAATTGTTCATTTTGTTGTTTTTAAAATTGTTACTCTTCTTTCAGGGATTGTTGCTTGGCCTTCTGCTGTATTCATTAGCTTTTAAATATATTATCTGAATATGGGAGTGGTCCATCAAAGCTGCTTCACCAGAAGTAAGACACAAGGAGATTGGAAAATTTGTTGTATTTTTCACTTCCCTTGGATTTGTCATGATTGTGATTGTACCATCATGGATCTAGTTTGTTAAGGAGTTTCATATGTTGGATTCGCTACACGCAGCGGATTAAAATTTCTACGAATCCCGTCCCGAGGATCACTCAATAGCGTTTAAATTAAGGCTAAGTAATCGAATATTACCTACGGCTGAAAACGATCCAGTCTCGTTCTCTTTAAAATGGTGGGCTACCTTCTCGATCAGCAGAAGTCGACTCCTCGAATCAGCTTCCTCTACTGGTATCCACACGAATATTACCTTCTCTAGGGTTTCTCGCGGCTTTCTGTAATACGCTCGACTAAAAAAAGTCCCGTAGGTTTTCTCAAACCCAATCAGCGTATTATATTCAAAATTAAATTCCCATTAATTTTGAAATTCGAATTTTAAATCTAGATTAAAATATATTAATTAAATCTATCTAATAGATTTAATGTAATCTATTTATTTAATCCGAATTAAAAGCCGATCAAAAATTTGAATTTTGAATCTTTGATTAAAAGTATATTAATTAAATCTATCTAATAGATCTAATTTAATATATTTATTTAATCCGAATCAAAAGCCTTCTGATTTAATTTATCTCTATAAATTAAATCTGAGAAATGATATCTATCTATTTAATTAAATCTGAGATACTATATCTCAATTTAAATTAAATAGATATATGATATCTTTATTCGAAAATTAAAACATGAGATACAATATCTCTATTTGTTTTAGATATTTAATTTATCAAATAAATTAAATACTAAACAAATATTATATAATAATATTATAATCATTATATTATTTAATTTCGAATTAATATAATATAATATAATATATATTATATTAATATATATATAATATATATATATAATATTCAGCCCAGATAAATACAGTATTCATTAAATCTTAGATTAATCTGAGATTCAATGAATCTGGACACTTTTACTCGTGTTGAGTTATTCTTGTGTGCGACCCTGCAGGCCAATATGAGATTGGCAGTGGGCCAATATTGTACCAGCCCACAAGTCACAAGCGGCCTCTAGCAAGACATTGCAACTACCCAATTCACATGGGGATCAATGACACGATACAACCTATCGTACAACCATGTCACGTCCCTTTTGTCACGCGATAATTTGGTCAAGGATGAGGCATGGATGATGTCAACTTTCTTTTCTTGACCATTACTTTCTCGATTCTCGAGTAGTCTAATAAGTGAAATGGAAAACTCCTTTCCATCATAGTACGGCCGTACATTTCTTAGACTCACTCATCGAGGGGCCCAGTATTATCTCTCTACAAATGTGAGGGACAAATTCCATCTTGACCATTCACATTCCTCCGCATGAAAACCACTAATTCCGATCCAAGCCTTTATCATCACCCGGTCAAAGGTAACTTTTGACTAGGTCAAAAACCAGTGACTCATCATGTAGGAATCCATGATGATCTCAGGTCATAGGGCGTCGTGACACGGTTATACATGAGATAAGCTTATGACTTGATCCATGCAGGCTTTCTCATAGTGGGTCGGTCCAAAGACCTTGTACTCTTACAAGTGCCCGTGACTTTGATTCGTATCTCCATACTTCATCAAAATCACACTGGTCTTAACTCATCTTCGCTCCCGTGTAGATGACCGACCAGGGACATTTAGGATAATCCATAAGATATATCCAGGGATACTGTTATCAATATAAACATGCGAATTAAATGATAACTAAAAGAGAATACTTTAATAAACACAAATGTCTAAAGTACAATGACTTGCCCTAGGGCATAATTTCCAACATCATATGCATCCCATATTTTGGTATGAAACCAATATCTAGTTTATTGGCACTTTTGTTGATGATTACTGGTTTTTTGTTGTGGTTGCCATATATGTTAAGTGGCATTGGAAAGTCAGGTGGTAATTATGGGTTGTTTGGAGTTAGGAAGTATAGCTCTTATTAGTTATATGTTAAACAAGTATATTGTATTTGTCATGCTGATAATCCCAATATGAGAGTCAATGTTTCTATTTTTTGTCAAACTTCTTATCTTTTACCTTTTAAAGGATTCAAAATTTTCTCTTAATATTTATTTCCAACCGGATCTTCTGGGGAAAAGCTTTCTTGGGCATAGAGAATAGCAACTGCAATTGGAGTTGTTAAAGGCATTCAATTTTTGCACACTTTTGTTGTGCACGGATCAGTATTCAAATTATCGAAGATAACGAGATATTCTATGGATAACAATCTCAATGTCAAAATATGCAGCTATAATCTTCATCTATTGGCTGAAAATAAGATAATGGTAACTGGAAATAAGTCTTCTTTGTTGTTGTATGCTAAATCTTCTCTCGTTTCTGATTAAGTATTTTCCTTTAAACTTTCAGGTAGGAAATGGAACTTTTTCCTCTGCAGACTGCAGTTAAAGGAAATGTTCAAGCAAGGTAAGAGAATCTTAGTTTTTGTTATTGCAATAGTAGAAAACTTCTTTAGTGTTAAAGCAATTGAACAAAGGATATCATTTATTTTTGGGACAAAGGACAATAGTAATTCAGATGTATCGATATCCTTGATTAAATCCTTGTGCTTTGTAAATATGCTTCTTTCTGGACAAGTTTCTTACAACCAATTAATTCTATTATATATAGCCTCAGCTCACTATTGTTTGACATCGTGAAACATCTCATAATTCAATCCTATTGTTTTCTTTTACCACATTTATGTTAACATGCCTTCTTAATAGGCCACAGGCCAAACCATGCCTTTATACAGGCCAAGCTTAGGCCGAAAAACAAGCCTGTAATAGGCCACAAGCCAGGCTCAGGCCATTTCCTTGCAAGACAGGCCTGGTCTGTTAAGGGTGAAGCCTGGCCTGGTTCCACCCCTAACTATAGGTCCATAATTTTCACACATCAAAATAATGTAATCCTATTTTCATTACACATGTGATACCCGGATATTTAATACCCGGATGATTATTTATTTTAAATATTATATTCCTTAAATATTTCATTTGGGTCAATATTACCTATTTAAAATAGGTGAATATATGGTCTCAAATAATAAGACTAATCGTCCTATTTTTTTTGAGGAAAAGTTCTGTCAAAATTAGAGGAGATAAAGTGCCAAAAGGCCAAAAATTCCTTTATGGGGTATAACATGGCCAGAAAACATTATGATAAATCTTAAAGGGCAATAAAATAATTATTAAAAATTAGGGAAAGTATTGTCCTTAATTATAGCAATTTAATAAATTATTTCCTTGGAAATAATAAAGGGGAAAATTTAATATTATTTTAGAAACCCTAATTGGCCCCATGATTTTTAATATAATGCATGTGATATAAAATACCAATGTTAGTGAAATAGTTATGAGATAATGATTAATCCTAATTAAGAAAATTATCAACAATTAGTAAGTGACTAATTAAGTAATTAAAGAGATAATATAAGATGATTAAGATATAAAGTAAATTAATAAAAAATAATTAATATATATAGCTAATAGTAATAATGATAAGGAAATGTTTGAGAGTGGGAAAGCATGTTGGCATTGCATATATAATTTTAAAATACATTGACGAATGAAATAGGATGTCGGCATTGCATATAACAATTCATTTTAATATACATGGACGAATGAAAAATGATGTCGGCATTGCATATAACAATTCATTTTAATATACATTTACGAATGAGTGAAATAGGATTTCGGCAAGGACTTTAAATGGCTAGGATTTGGTTTCCTAAAGTTTATTTTAATCTAATGATTAGGATGAAGGTTAGTCATCTTTAAATTGCCAACTAGGTCCTTGATCTCTCCCTATAAATAGAGCCCAACCCCTTCACTTCATTCTTCACACCAAAACAAGCAAGAACAATCTGAAATTAGAGAGAAGTGAGGGTGAGTGGAAAGTAGCTTGAAGGAGCTAGAGCATTTGCAAGGTGAGTTCTTGAGTTTTAAGCTTTTAAATTCATAGATAGATGTTGCTTTGATCTTAAATATGCTAGAGTAATTTTATTTTCATGTTTTTATTATTATAATTGGCTTTATTTCGAAAAAAATGATGAAGAAGTAGTTATAGCAAAATTTTTGGAAGATTATAGTCAAAATAGCGAAACTCTAGCAAAATTTTGTCGGTTAGCAACTCCCAGAAGCAATTTCAAAAACGCTGGTATCTTATGTTGAATATGCTATGTCAAAATTCTGAGACAATTCATGATGAGAGTAGACATATAGAGATTTCCAAATATACCTATAGCATGTCGTTTTGAGCTCTGTGCTAGGAGATAAAAATGTTCAAAGTTAGGCTAAATTTTCTGGAAATTTCTGGGCAGAACATGTTGTCACGAAAAGTGGGAATTGTTTATTAATTCTGGGCAAGAACTCATATTTTTATTTAAACGTATACATCATAAGGTTTCTGAGGAATTTTACGGATCCTTATTCTGAGTTCTGTAGAATTAATTATAATTCTCCAAAGTTAGGCGAAAAATCAGCCTATTTATAGTGTTATTGCGTTTTTAAGCAATTAAAATGGGATTAAGTTACAAATAATGAACCAGGGGTAAAATGGACATATATAGCCAAAATACTTCTTGAAATAATATTTGTGAATTAATTAAGACGATATTACCCTTATAGGATCTCTGTGATCGTCTACCGTCAGAACGTACCAAAACCGACAGCGAAGGTACGGACGCGTATTGTAACCTTAACTCTGATGCTTGTTGTATGCTATATGTGATTGCTTTGTTCCTATACTAAGACTCTGTCTTATTTGAAATTGATGAAATCAAGAGTACACGGGTTATGGTCTTGATAACACCGTTTAGAGTTTTCCTAGCGTTATGGACACGACTGTACATCGTGGCACCGGTGAATGTGCAGATTGGGATAACATACATACTGTAGGGGCTGTGTAATGTTATTGCCTGATATGATTGAAATGTGTTTTGTGTTGTGAAATGTTGTGAATATCTGCCATGCATATACTGTTTACATAAGCATGAGGTTAACCGTTACCTGAGATCCAATGGGCATTGGATCTCAGCTGTTAATATAGCTACAGGATCCCGTGGTGTTCGGATTGAGGAGAAGGGTAAGGAGCTGGCTTAGAGAAGCAGACGGAGGAAATAAAGTTGCAGTTTATTTTGTTAAAAACTTCGGATGATTGTACTACTAATGACTACCAGACATATTATTATGAATGTTATTCAGTTACTCTATTTCTATTTTAATTTGAAAAAAATTTCCGACGCTCAACTCTGATCAAAAACAGCAAGAAAACGTTTACGAAAATGGGGTGTTACAACACAGCCCTTTTTCTTTTCCTTTTGGCCAATTACCATTCTGTCTACTTGCATGATATATTTAAGAATGAGATCCTTACTTGATCACGTGAAATTGTTATCAAGACCGTTGTCGACAACATAATCGTTTTGGTTCCATTTTTCTTATGACATAATTCATTAAAATCTCTTTATTGCTTTCAAGTACCTATACCTCTTTTGAGGTTCTTGCAATTAGTTATGTCTTGGCCACTTTTAGAGTATTTGCCTCCATCATCTCGATTATTTTCTCCTTTCTCTTTTCTTTTGAAACCGATTATTCTCTCATGCTTCGTGCATGTCTCACTTTCATTTATGCTGATTAGGACATTTTTAGCTGAAATATGAGATTTAGTAATTCTCATTTAGGTCAAATAATTGCCATATGATAGATATTATGCAATATTTCATGAATGCAAAATCTGATATGAACTTCTGGTTTCATACTTCTATATTCAAGGATCTATACTTAATAGTAATAATGCAGTCTATGTATTCTCTTTTCTAGCTATTAATTTTTTCCCCCTCATGTTAGGAAAACGTTTTCAAACGATAATCAATTGATCATGCAGTATAAGTCTCCTAAATCCATTTGTTTCCTTTAGAAACATCCTTTTATTTCATTTAGAGACAAACAAGAAAAAAAGGGTTCTTACCTAACATTCATCCCAATTATCTTTAAATATTCATCTATGTACATTGCGGTGGATCAATAGGAATGCACATTCAAACTTTTTAAGATAAAATATGCTTAGCACCTGACCAAAAGCCATTTTTACCAAAAGAAGTTTGTTGGCCAATATAATGAAGGTGGAATATCACCTAGAGGGGGGGTGAATAGGTGGTTATGAAATTCTTTCGCTAATTGCTCCAACACCTAAAACGAGAGATAGAGAGAAGAGTAATGAACACAAGAGATTATACTTTGTTCGGTCCCAACTCTTGACCTACGTCTAGTCCCCGAAACACTCGGGATTTCACTATCTCAAACCTTGATTACACACTCGTAACTCTCGAGTAATCCTCTCACTAGGACTTACTCCTCTTTACAAGTTGCAACCAAATAACCGTGGACACAATTACACACTCTGTAAACGAAGGATGATCCTTTCACTCTCGGACTCACTCCCCCTTACAAGTTGTAATTGATACACCCACACTCAAGATACCTCTACCTTGAGATTTGAACGAATTGTAATACAAATGATAAGACTCTCTCACAGAGTAGATAAATGATAAACACCGAAGCTCGAATATCTAAAGATATATACAGACTATAAATGGATTGCTTTGAATGCTTTGTCTCGTGTATATGTTTTCTGTTCCACCATTGAAGAATTCAAACCTTCGAGTATTTATACTACTTGAAGATTGAGGACCGTTGAAGGATTTGAATATGTCCGTTTGAGTATTTGAATTTATCCGTTGGAATATTTCATTCGAATATTCGATTGTTGGGAATGGCTCTATTGAGCGTTTGTCCTTCCTTGGGAATGTTGTCTACCATTTAACTTCATTAAATGTCCGTTGAGAGATTTACGTCCGCGCCTTTCGACTAACCACGATCGAGTGTCCGCTTGGTTGGGACTCTCGTTCTTATTCATGTGGTCCGGATGGAGAATAGCTTAAAATATTGATTCGGTGCTTTTGACGGTATGGGCCATCCTTCATCTTGTCGGCTCGTGTCTCCGACGGTTCTTAGTGTGCTTCACGGCTCATCAAAATTCAAACGTTGGTTAAACATCTGAAAATCACTCAAAATGATGATTAGTAATTTTATGGATAATATTGAATGATGTAGAAGAAAGATTAATTGAATAATCAATCCATTCGATCAATGTTGCGAGATGATTTTCTATTATGTCATACTCGAGTATCCCATTCTTATACTCGAGTAGCCTTTGCTGGCAAGACGTGAAGCTTGGTCCTTGTCCATACTCAGTAGTCATAGTTAATATTTGAGTATCCATTTGATTCAGATATACCAGAAGCTTTCCAAATGTTCATACTCAAGTATTCAACCCTCAATACTTGAGTAGCACCTGTTCTATGAAAATGCTTCTAATCCATGAATTGATTCTTCAATGTTTAACTCGAATTAATAATCTGCAACTCACTCAAGAATATGATTAGTAATAACATAAATAAGATTGAGTGATGTAGAAGAAGATATAATTGAATAATCGAGTGCATTCACAAGATGTTGCGAAATTCTGATAGATACTCAAGTACGCTTTCAATACTTTCGGAATACTTTCGGATACTTGAGTGTTCCCTTGCTGCATCATTTCATAGAAACTGATATCTCGTCAATACTTGGGTGCTGAACTTGAATACTCAAGTATTCCATCAATCAATCTTCCTGCAATTGATAATACTTGAGTATTGCCTTGTGAATACTCGGGTATAAACCATTTCATGAAATCCATTGAGTCTCTCCTTAACAATTTCATTACTCGAGTATTGTTTCCAGGATACTCGAGTATTGGTCTCCTTCCTTTGCCAGCAATATGAAGAGCCCGATATTACTCGAGTATGTAAGTGGCATTCTCGAGTATGCTTGACTAGCAACTTCAGCAATGCCTCTGACTTGGTATTACTCGAGTATGTATCATCTCCTACTTGAGTATTCATATTTGAATGTCAAATTGCCAACTTCCATATACCATGTTCTTGTCCAGATTTTCAGACTTTCAAGAAGCAACCATATTGACAGAAAAGAGACAATTTCCGTGAGGGTAATGTCTTCTGTATAGCTTCAAATTTGACAAACAACCTCATCTCAGAAAGCTCATTAAGTCTTCTTCCCAGTGTAATAAGAATCAACTCCAAACTAGTTGTATTTCGTCCATTAACATCAGATGAATGGAGGTTGTTCTTATCCAGCGTTTCTGCAGCATCCAGAACAGACTGTAACTTTCAAAACATCATAACTCCTTCCATTGATCTTCGTTTTCTGTTTTCTTGATGTTTTTGGAAAGGTATTTGAGTCTAGTTTCGAATGGCACTGATTTCAGCTCAATACGATTTGTTGTTTGTGAGATATACCCAAATTACCGAAGGTTGGTCTGGACTATGACGGTGATGTTTGTTCCAACTTAGAAAAATCATAGCTCTCTCATAGGAACTCCTTTGGCCTTGATATTTTGGCAACAATACGTGTTGGATGTCTAGTTTCATATGCCACTGGTTTCATGTCAATCCGATTCCTGGTTTGGGAGATATCATCGAATTACCAGAGGTCGCCAGAAACAGAGTTGAGCAGAGCAGCTGGAAATCACGACACTACTCGGGAATTGAAGTTCTCTTACTCAAGTATTGGTCCAATACTCGAGTATTTAAGTGACATACTCGAGTATATATCAGTTTTCTGCCTGAATATGATCTGATTGAGTATCATACTCGAGTATTGATGCTTGGTACTCGAGAATTGCTTCATGAATGCATCTGTAGCCTATTTGAGCTTCACCAATTCATTACCATACTTGAGTATTAAGTTGATATACTCAAGTATTGCTTCGAGAATCCATCTCGTAGCTCATTTGAACTTAATTCATCTTCCTTGATCATAGAGACTTTCATAATGATATTCTCCTTTCTTCAATTTCCTCTCTTTGATCAATCTTCATTGTATAAACTTCATATCTACATTAATATATAAGAATTAATCAAAGTAGAAGATAAATGTAGTAATCAAGCTTTTTGCTCTAGATAATGGCATCTATATAAGACATCATCAAAACTAATCAGAACTAACATTCTCCCCCTTTTTGATGATGGCAAATACCTTAAGAAAAATATGGATGAATATGAAAATACATTAGATGCAACATATTTTTCTTGCCATTTCTCTCCCCCTTATTTGTCATTAGCAAAAAGTTAAAGCAAAGAAGAGATACTTGGAGAGGTAAATATGAAGCCAAGAAAACTGATTTTCTCTCCCCGAATTGAAAATGTTTTCATTCTAAATATGAAGCAATTTGAAATGTTTTTATGAAAACAAATTGAAACAAGTTGAAGAGGTTTTCAAGAATAAAGCAACTTGATACTATCACGAGAATTTAAAGAGATAAGGTTCGAAATGAAAATGTGTTTGAAAACAATCGGAGAGGTTTGTCAAAACATCTTTCACAATTAAAGCATATAGATACCAAACATGTGCAAAATTTATCTGAATATAAAAAGATAGAGATTAGAAGTGCTCATGTTGGTTTTGCAAATCGATGTGAAGTCCATTTGCTAGCTTTCTTGTTGAAAGAAGTCCTCCGTAGTGTCCTCAATAAGAAGATCATGAATATCCTATGCGAATAGAGCGAGAGTACGGCTTCTTGAATGTTTGTTCCAAGAGATGTTTTCTTTGTAGTACACTAAGGAAAGTCCTAGCATATCTCAAAATCTCCTGCTATAAATTGAAAACTTTCTTTGCAAAAGAAACTTGTTAGTGCAACCAAATATCAAAATATCCCTTTCTATATGATTTTTCAAATTATGATAATGAAAGGAAAATATGATATTAACTCATCATCAAAACTAATAGCGAGATAATGAATGCGAGATGAATCTTTTTCAAAGTCTTGAATTAAGATAAGGATCAGAAACAAAAAATTGTTTGGGCATTTAAGGAATCTGACGACAATTATTTGAAGATAAAGCACAAGGGAAGAATCATTGGTAAAGCGTTGCCCTTAAAACAATGGTACATTAATTCCTTATTAAATGATGCTCGACGTAATGAATATTGTAAAGGATTAAAGCTGAGCCGAATGCACCAAATGAAACACATCGCAAGATAATACTCGGGAACTCAATTCCGCATACTCAAGTATTATGTACATACTCGAGTATCCCATATTCCATACTCGAGTATTAGACAACCCGAAAGTAATGATCATTATGTGTTTTACCATACTCGAGTATTACCCGCCTTCATACTCGGTATTGTCTCGATATGAGAAGAGCAATGTCTATGATGAAGACCCATACTCGAGTATTCAAGAATCAATACTCGAGTACCTATCGAAAACGATATGAGATGGTTGCCTTATCTTGTTCAATACTCAAGTATCGCTAATTCATACTCAAGTATCATGTTGGAACCTTTATGCGATAGTTGATCTGCACTTACACAATACTCGAGTATACCTAGTCTATACTCAAGTATTGACCTCTGAAATGCTTAAACATATATATTAGATCAACCACATTCGAGTATTCAAGAAGGTATTGATTTAAACTTGATTCGAAACCTCAAATGCTTTTTCAAGTCTTGTGATCATCAAAACCTTGAGAACTAACATTTTCAAATTTTGAATGTTCTTTCAAACCGTGATGATGCATTATGGAATCAAAATTCTGATGAATGAAAGATTCATTTTTGAAACATATTTGAAATCAATGCTTATTCTAAAGACATGGTGGAAGTCAATCGGTTAAATGAATATATCAGAATGCTTCAGGTTCAGAGAATATGTCAATCATTGCAATTAACATGTTGAAGTATTTTCTCAAAAGCAAAAGTTATGCAGGTAGAGCATTATCGAAACATGCTTTGCACCACAGGAATATATAGGCACAATGACTTTGCTATGAGTCAAAGATGATCTTGCCTTTTAGAATTGAATTTATGAATGATCAAGGCAAGTATTTCGATGTAGTTACTCAAAAGAATGGATAAAGACAATGTTGATGTATTTGAGTAACAGAATGACTACTAGGATTCATGGATAATGTAGCACATACTCATTAGCCTAAATGACTAGAGTTTCAAAACATCATCCTAGTAAGTTATTCCATATAATGGTTAATGCACTAACATTCAATGCACTAATGAACATTTATAAAGCTTGGAATAATATAGCCAACTAAGAATTTATGCTTATAGTATAACAGATTCAAAAATTGAAATCTTTTCTTAAAGATAGACTTGAAACTCATATATGATTAACTCGTTAGACATGAGGTCCAACTAGTTAGGCAATGAAACTAAAGAGTTCAAGCAAAACATTGAATTCCAAAGATCAATATGTGAAAGATAAGGAAAGCTCAATTGAAAACTTAACTGGAGAAATTTGAAGCATATCCAACATTCAACAATTTACAATATTAACTTCCAGTTTGAAACATCATTTAAATGCATTCAAAATATGGATTTTTTTTCAAAACATATGTATGCATTTTCACAAAACAGTGTGAATTGAAATCCAAATAAATTTTAGAATCATACATTTCAAAAACATAAACTCTGAAAGTTATGCACAACTTCATTTACGGTTCATTTAGCAATCTGAAAACGTTTTTGACAGCCATAAATGATTGATTGCTAATGGAATGCAATGATGGACAAGTATTCATTACCCAAAAATGAATATATAATCTCAGTATGGGGTAAGAATTGGATATCACCGTAATTCCTCTTGTCCTTATTGAAGCTTGCTTGGTTGTGATGGATTGAGGTAAATAACTTCTTTTCCGTATTTCACCATCAAATCAACCATTGCTTCTTTTGCATACTTGAGACTTCGTACGGGTACCATACACATACTCGAGTATCACTTACCTCATACTCGAGTATTGCTCTAATAAGTGAAGATCGGTATTGGTGAAGAAATCACATACTCGAGTATTCACCATCCAATACTCGAGTATCTATCGAGGTGCTTCGCGATGGTTCACTATATCTCGGTTAATACTCGAGTAACTACATACCCATACTCAAGTATTGTTCGATATGTGTAGTTTGTCGTCGACGAGAGATCACATACTCGAGTATTCATTGACCAATACTCGAGTACCTATCGAAGCATTCTGCGAGTTGAACTAACGTGGCCAATACTCGAGTATATACATTCTCATACTCGAGTATCTCTTCCAAACAAAAGAGGCGGTAGCTGATCTTTTCTCTCAATACTCGAGTATACCTTACCACTACTCAAGTATTGATCCCTGAAACACTTAAGCATAGATATTAAACCAACTATACTCAAGTAGGTTAGCCTTTTTACTTGAGTATGATTCCAATGTATGCAGTTCACAGAGGGAATTATCAATTCATTGTACATGCATAAAGAGTTAGATTTTTTTATCATTGCAATTCCTTTATGAATAAATCAAAATGGATTTTCAAGAGATAAGAAGGAAATCAATTTCAAAATCGTTTTCAATGTTTATTCATAATATCCAAAGTATAAAACCTCAATATAATGATAATAGCGTAGGAGGTTTTACCATCGTGTACCTTATACCTTATGCACTTGGAGGATTGACTTTGCTTACCCACTGTCTCTTCCTATCACATTGATTCTTCCTTTGTCTTTCTATGGGTGTCTGCAAAGTTCTAAATAATATAGACTTTAAGTGTCTTCTACTTGACACTTGAGAGGATCTCCTTTTCTTGTTTTCCTCAAGATAGTTGAATGGTATTCTGTGGTAGTTTGTTCTTGAGGTGGAACATACTCCTCTTGCTTGTGTCCATTGCTTCTTTTGATTTGAGGATAAGGTTGTAGCAATGGCTTCACCACAAGTTCTTCTAACTGGTGTAAATCTCATTTTCGATTCATGAGAAACTCTTGGACTCTTATTCTTCTTTATACGTCTAGGTCCATGTTTTTCAGAATCAATCTGCACACATAAAGCACTAGATGGACATCTTGGTACCCATTTATACTTGGGTCTTTCCGGGTTAGTTCGAGCCTTAGGGAAACCATAAATTCCCTTTGGTAGCCATTGAGAATTACCAACGGGTTTATCCCTTCTTTCTTTCTTATGAAAACAGGATGATGTGCTATGTCCCTTTTGGTTACAATAATTACAATGAGCAAAGGGATTCGAAGAGTGGACAGATTTTTCAAAATAGTTTAAGTAGGATTTTCCACCACTTTTCTTTTTCCCTTTCCTTTTGTCAAAAATAGGATTGTAACCTATGCCCGATCGATCATTTGTAAATCTTTGAGCTTTCAAGATTACATTGAGCATTTCACTACCCTTAGTGAACTTCTCAAGTGTTTTCGTAAGATAAACATTTTTCGTTTCAAGATCATGGCATGTTTTGCAAATGACGTTTTTGCAAGATGGAGAAATATCTTTAACTTGTTTTTCAAGCAATTTGATTTTCTTCTTTGAGATAATAAATTCTTTCACAATTTTACTAAATTCAGAATGTAATTCATTATACTCGAAAGCGCTTCATCATAGGTAGGTTCGAATCACATACCTCATCATCGTTTTCACATTGTTCTTCTTCATCACAATTAAGCACATGTTCGCAACTTCTTCTTCCTCACTTGCTTTATCTCGAAGAGTTATCTCTACTTATAGTAGACATGTATGCCATTTCCAAAGCTTTCCACATCTCCTTGGCAGTAGATAGATTGCAGATGCGGAAATACTCCTTTTGACTAAGAGCACTCTGGAGCATCAGAATTGCTCTACTGTTAAGAGTTATTTTCCTTCTGTCATCTTCGTTGAACTCATTTTCAGCCTTCGGAACATTAATTCTACCTTCTTCTCGTGTGGGAACATAATCCCCATTCTCTATTACTTGCCAGAGACCATACTCCGTGGCTAATACAAACACTCGAACTTTGCTTTCCAATGAATAGTGTTCACCATTGAAGCCAGTGGTCGGTTGATTGAGGCACCATCGTGTAATATTCCTTCCATGATCTATCTCGGGATGTTAAGCCCAACTGAGAAACCTGCGCTCTGATACCAAATGAAGGTGGAATATCACCTAGAGGGGGGGTGAATAGGTGGTTATGAAATTCTTTCGCTAATTGCTCCAGAACACCTAAAACAGAGATAGAGAGAAGAGTAATGAACACAA
Source organism: Acacia melanoxylon (assembly GCA_019022615.1). Lineage (NCBI taxonomy): Eukaryota > Viridiplantae > Streptophyta > Magnoliopsida > Fabales > Fabaceae > Acacia > Acacia melanoxylon. Next base: position 6,394,986 of record JAFJYJ010000020.1, on the reverse strand, counting down.
GAGATTATACTGGTTCGGTCCAACTCTTGACCTACGTCCGTCCCCGAAACACTGGGGATTTCACTATCTCAAACCTTGATTACACACTCAGTAACTCTCGAGTAATCCTCTCACTAGGACTTACTCCTCTTTACAAGTTGCAACCAAATAACCGTGGACACAATTACACACTCGTAAACGAAGGATGATCCTTTCACTCTCGGACTCACTCCCCTTACAAGTTGTAATTGATACACCCACACTCAAGATACCTCTACCTTGAGATTTGAACGAATTGTAATACAAATGATAAGACTCTCTCACGAGTAGATAAATGATAAACACCGAAGCTCGCAATATCTAAAGATATATACAGACTATAAATGGATTGCTATGAATGCTTTGTCTGTGTATATGTCTGTTCCGCCATTGAAGAATTCAAACCTTCGAGTATTTATACTACTTGAAGATTGAGGACCGTTGAAGGATTGGAATATGTCCGTTTGAGTATTTGAATTTATCCGTTGGAATATTTCTGAATATTCGATTGTTGGGAATGGCTCGGAGTTTGTCCTTCCTTCTTGTGTTGTCTACCATTTAACTTCATTAAATGTCCGTTGAGAGATTTAAACGTCCGCGCTTCCGACTAACCACGATCGAGTGTCCGCTTGGTTGGGACTTAGTTCAATTGTTATTCATGTGGTCCGGGATGGAGAATAGCTTAAAATATTGATTCGGTGCTTTTGACGGTATGGGCCATCCTTCATCTTGTCGGCTCGTGTCTCCGTCGGTTTCTTAGTGCTTCACGGCTCATCAAAATTCAAACGTTGGTTAAACATCTGAAAATCACTCAAAATGATGATTAGTAATTTTATGGATAATATTGAATGATGTAGAAGAAAGATTAATTGAATAATCAATCCATTCGATCAATGTTGCAGAGATGATTTTCTATTGATATGTCATACTCGAGTATCCCATTCTGTGTACTCGAGTAGCCTTTACAGAAGCACCTAACAGAAGCTTGGTCCTTGTCCATACTCAGTAGTCATAGTTAATATTTGAGTATCCATTTGATTCAGATATACCAGAAGCTTTCCAAATGTTCATACTCAAGTATTCAACCCTCAATACTTGAGTAGCACCTTGTTCTATGAAAATGCTTCGATCCATGAATTGATTCTTCAATGTTTAACTCAAATTAATAATCTGCAACTCACTCAAGAATATGATTAGTAATAACATAAATAAGATTGAGTGATGTAGAAGAAGATATAATTGAATAATCGGTGCATTCACAAGATGTTGCGAAATTCCCGATAGATACTCAAGTACGCTTTCAATACTTTCGAATACTTTCGGATACTTGAGTATTCCCTTGCTGCATCATTTCATAGAAACTGATATCTCGTCAATACTTGGGTGCTGAACTTGAATACTCAAGTATTCCATCAATCAATCTTCCTGCAATTGATAATACTTGAGTATTGCCTTGTGAATACTCGGGTATAAACCATTTCATGAAATCCATTGAGTCTCTGCCTTAACAGTACTCGAGTATTGTTTCCGGGATACTCGAGTATTGGTCTCCTTCCTTTGCCGCCAATATGAAGAGCCCGATATTACTCGAGTATGTAAGTGGCATTCTCGAGTATGCTTGACTAGCAACTTCAGCAATGCCTCTGACTTGGTATTACTCGAGTATGTATCATCTCCTACTTGAGTATTCATATTTGAATGTCAAATTGCCAACTTCCATATACCATGTTCTTGTCCAGATTTTCAGACTTTCAAGAAGCAACCATATTGACAGGAAAAGAGACAATTTCCAGTGAGGGTAATGTCTTCTGTATAGCTTCAAATTTGACAAACAACCTCATCTCAGAAAGCTCATTAAGTCTTCTTCCCAGTGTAATAAGAATCAACTCCAAACTAGTTGTATTTCGTCCATTAACATCAGATGAATGGAGGTTGTTCTTATCCAGCGTTTCTGCAGCATCCAGAACAGACTGTAACTTTCAAAACATCATAACTCCTTACATTGATCTTCGTTTTCTGTTTTCTTGATGTTTTTGGAAAGGTATTTGAGTCTAGTTTCGAATGGCACTGATTTCAGCTCAATACGATTTGTTGTTTGTGAGATATACCCAAATTACCGAAGGTTGGTCTGGACTATGACGGTGATGTTTGTTCCAACTTAGAAAAATCATAGCTCTCTCATAGGAACTCCTTTGGCCTTGATATTTTGGCAACAATACGTGTTGGATGTCTAGTTTCATATGCCACTGGTTTCATGTCAATCCGATTCCTGGTTTGGGAGATATCATCGAATTACCAGAGGTCGCCAGAAACAGAGTTGAGCAGAGCAGCTGGAAATCACGACACTACTCGGGAATTGAAGTTCTCTACTCAAGTATTGGTCCAATACTCGAGTATTTAAGTGACATACTCGAGTATATATCAGTTTTCTGCCTGAATATGATCTGATTGAGTATCATACTCGAGTATTGATGCTTGGTACTCGAGAATTGCTTCATGAATGCATCTGTAGCCTATTTGAGCTTCACCAATTCATTACCATACTTGAGTATTAAGTTGATATACTCAAGTATTGCTTCAGGAATCCATCTGTAGCTCATTTGAACTCTGCCAATTCATCTTCCTTGATCATAGAGACTTTCATAATGATATTCTCCTTTCTTCAATTTCCTCTCTTGATCAATCTTCATTGTATAAACTTCATATCTACATTAATATATAAGAATTAATCAAAGTAGAAGATAAATGTAGTAATCAAGCTTTTTGCTCTAGATAATGGCATCTATATAAGACATCATCAAAACTAATCAGAACTAACATATAAGTGCTGTGATATGTAAGATAAAATATGCCAACACTTTATTTTCATAAGTATTGCTATTCGCTTCAATGCATGAATCGTATAATCTGGAAATTGAGCGGTTAATATAATAATTTATTCAAACATGTCTACAAATTTCAAGTTGCAAACTAATAGTAATCTCATATGTAACCATCTTGTAAATGCATCTATCTAATTTATTGAATACTCACATGATTTACATGCTATTTGAATGGGCCATATATGAGCTTGATATATTTTCAGAAATATAGGGATCCATTCCAAATCATAACTAGTGATACTCTCATATATAATCAATTTTCTTTGAGAACAAGCATCAAATGATAATTCTTGAATTATATAATATGTTGCTTATTCATGAAGAATCTTCTGGTTTTTCAATAGATGTCAACACCTAATCTGCTTAACCAATAGACATCAAGTTTTTGGGAGATCAATAGGCTTTGTGAGGAAGTATATGAGTTGACCCTTTTAATATTAACTCACATTTATATTCTAACACTCTTTTCAATATTAACTCGTACATGTATTCTAACAATCTCTACTCAAGTATTAGTCATACCGATAAACTTCTCATGTTCCTGCATTTCAAGGACGATTATAATATGCCAATAACCTATATTTTATTTGGAAGCTCAAATGCTTCATAGTTTACATACAACTGTGGATTCAATTTGATTGGACTATCCTTTAAATCTAATTGGTTCCATGGGTCATAATTTTCTTGATCAATTATTCTTCCTACAAAAAAACACTATTAGTTCTTTATGAACTATATCAATTTATTGACGTATAAATTCTTAGGAACTAATATATATATTAGTTCCTAAAAACACATGTGTGTGTATTTGTATGTATGTATGTAACTATATCAATTTAGTGAAGTATAAGTTCTTTAAGAACTAATATATATATGTGTGCATGTGTGTAACTTCACTGCTTATCAATGATAATAATATACTTCAATTTAATCCTTTTAATCCATAATCAAAGTACATCTTTCACCACCCAGAGAAATATGAACAGATCCATGATCAAAATACATAAATATCACATTGTAATGATTTGTAATGTGAGCTAAAATTAATTTTAGAGGAATGTAAATACAAATGCATTATGATAGGGCTTACCTAATGGTAGAAGGCTCTATTACAGAAATAAAGGCAGAGAAGCTAACTTCATTTAAAACTTTGTTTCTAGTTTTCACTCATTCATTGACATCTCCTATGACTTGGTCTATGGAATGATTCCTATTATATTTCCAAGCTCTAGGTTGATTAGAGTCGTGATCAACACACACTTCAAGTTGGTTTTTTTTTTTTTTTTATGAGCTATTTCAGGTTCTTCTTCACTAGCTTTGGCTAGAGGTCCATTTTCAGCAAACACAACGTGTATAGGCTCTTCAACAATACAAGTATGTTTATTAAAAACTCTATATGCTTTACTTCTATTAGAGTAGCCAAGAAAAAAACCTTCATCAGCTTTAGGATGAATTTACCAAGGTTATCTTTACCATTGTTGTGGATGAAACATTTACACTCGAATATGTGTAATGAGCAATGTTTGGTTTCCTTCTTAGCAAAAATAACAAATTCGTCAAAACTTTCATCTTTTGAAGAAAGAAATATAGTCCAAGTAAATCTAGAACAGTCATCAACTATAACAAAGGTATATAAATTTCCACCCAGGATTTTAACTCTTATTGGTCCAACTAAATCCATATGAAGTAGTTGAGTGGTTTATCAATTGAAACTTCCTTCTAGATTCAAAAGAGGACTTTATCTGTTTCCCTTTTTGACCAAAATCACAAACTAAATCATTTTTGAAATGGAGTTTTGGAAAGCCACTGACTAAATCTTTCGTTCTTAACTTGCCTAGTTAGTTCATATTGACATGAGCAAGCCTCTTATGCCATAACCAACTTTCATTGACATTACTAAGAAAATAATTTTTCAGCATTGTTAATATTCATATCAAGAGTATAACATTTACCATCCCTTGAAGCTCTTATCTTGACTTTGAGGTCTTTCTTGTTGAGCTGAAATCCTTTTTGTTACAATGAGGCATTCCTCTAAATCAAAGATGATCCAATTGTCTTTGTCTATGCTTTGGCTGACACTGAGGAGATTGTGGAAAATTCCCTCTACATAGTATACATCCTTCACTTTCACTCCAATTTTCTTGCCAATTTTGCTAATTCCAACAATTTTATCATATTGGTTTCCTCCAAAGCTCACTTTGCCTCTATCTTTTGGTCTCATTGTGGCAAATTTGTTTCTTTCTCTAGTCATATGTCTTGAGCATTCACTATCAATATACCATTTGCTTTCTTTTTATGCTTTGAGACATACCTACAGGCAAGGATAATAAAGTTTTAGATACCCACACTTTCTTAGGTTCTTTGTGGTTAGTGTGAACCATTTTAGGTATATGTGATCCTTTAGGTACCCATTTGTAAGTGCCTACCAATTCCTCATTTTTATGAAAACAAGAGGAAGTATAATGTCCCTTACTATTACAATAATTATAGATATATGCATAGAATGCTGAAAATAATTTAGGTATGTTTTACCATCCTTTTTCTTCTCTCTTTTCTTTTTATCTAAATCTGGATCATATCCTATACTAGACCTATCATTAAACATATAAGCTTTCAATATTACCTTGAGCATCTCACTTCCCTTAGTGAATTTCTCAAGTGCCTTGGTAAGATCAGAGTTTCTCTCTTCCAAACTATGACAAGTTTCACAAGTACTCATAGTTATTTCCTTGAGTCATTCCTCAAGTAACTTGACCTTCTTTTTTGAACTAACAATTTTTTTTGACTACTTTACTAAATTCATAATGTAATGCATTATATTCATAAAATAATTCATTAAAGGTAGGTTCATAATTGTTTGCCTCTTCACCATCAGACTCTTCATGAGCCACTAAACATATGTTGGTGATTTCCTCGTTATCACTTTCTTCATCAGATAAGGAAACATAAATAGTACCAGCTTCTTGGTACAACACCCCTATGTATTCCCGTAACACAGGGTGGGGATCTAAATCATATCCTAACTCAATATCAGGAGCCCTAGAGTTAGCAACAGAATCCAAAGCATGTGCTACATTTGTCACACCCTAAGAATTCTCAAAGTGACCAAGACAAAATATGAGATGACTCACATTCATAAAGCCTTAACCACATATAGATAAATGTCTCACCCAATAATTACAATAATATCAAATATGAATACATTACTTTTAGCTTATATATAACATATTTCTTGTAATCAAAATATTAAGTAATTTGTATAGATTTCGAAAAAAGTCTCTTCAAACTTTCTGAAGTTTCTACCATAGTAAACAAGTTTAGTGTAGTATATGTGGAGCTCTACTCCACTACAACATATATAGATACATACAACTTAGACAAACAAAAAAGGTGGAGATCCTACCTATAAACGATAACCCAGAAACTTTGGAATTTAAAATAATCATTATAATAAGATTAATTAAATAATTAATGATTTCTTATGTCAATAATAGAAAAAATATATAATGAGAAGAAAAGATAATAATTTTTTTTTTAAATTTCATATCTATATTCAAAGTTGTATGCTGATAGTAAAAGAGAAGTTAGAAACTATTAGAGAATCAATCTTGTGCATGTAATATACCTTATATTTAAAATGAATTATTTCTTTTTAATTAGTTATTGGAGCAGTGCAACATAAGTAAATGGTTGTCTAGTAGAGCTTGTGTTTGTTATCTTTGTTTGGTTTTTGGGTTTGAGTTATTGGGTTAAGCTAAAGGGCCAATTTCATTTTGTTCTAACAATATGAAATTGCTGGAATGCCCAAATTAATCATGTAGCTTAAAATACCTCTCATGGGTTTTTGGTATACCCCCAAACAAGCCCTTAGCCCTGGTTCTTGGCTTCTCTAGAACGTTCTCAACCATGTTCTTCGTTCAGCATCATTGTTGTGGTGTGTGTGAGTGCGTAAGGCATCATCCTCCTTGTTGTTTCATCTATCATCTCCCTCAAGAGATCTTCTTCTTCCTTTGTTTTGGAAGTTGCTGTGTTTTGGGTTTGGGTACACAGCTTTGGCTCTTCTTTTTTCTTTTTGGGGCATTGATTGTGTGTATGGTAATCGTGAAATTCGTCCACCTTGCTGCTGGTTATGTTTTCTGGTCATTTGAGTAATTTCCTCTCTCTGCATTTTTCTTCCTTATATTGGTGTGAGTAATTTTGGTTAAACTTTATTCCCCTTCCCCTGTTTCAGCATCTATGTGTGAAAAATGAGAAGATTGAACTCAAAACAAGTGGAAAAACAAGGTTTAAGGAGCTCACTTTAGGTAGGTATCTTCGCTTTAATGGCTTTAGTTGCTGTAAGATGGAGATGGGTTTAGGCCATGCTCTCCTTGAATTTTAAATTGATTCTTGGTAAAACTTGGGAAAAGTAACTTGTATGTGTGTGTGTAAATTGAAGCTTGGAAGTGTATTGTTGGTTGATTATGAATTGAGATGTGCTTTATGTGATTGTCTTGAATGCACAACATGTTGGTTGATATGTTTAAAAGGGAAAAACTCAAGTTTAAGTGATTAGGTAGCTGTGATTAAAGTATCATAGACCAAAGTATGGTATTTAGGAAGCTTTGAGATATCATTTTGTTGCTTGAAAAGCTATGATGGGTATATTATGAGAATGATGTGGTTTATGATTTACAATTTGATTAAACATAATATACTCAAAGAAAATAAAAGTTATTTGATCTTCTATTTTGAAACTTGGTAAAGAATTCAATTTGGGAAATATTATAACTTTATATGTTGATGCTTGGAAATAGTTGGGCAAGAGATTTGAGCTAGAAGTTTGATGCAATTGGCTAAATGGCGATGCATGCTTAAAAGGAAGAATAATAGATTTTTATTTTATGCTTTATTTTGTCATTGTTGAACTTGTGAGTTGGATATAATGATTTATTTGTTTTTAAATTCAAAGTCATATTCTACAGGAGCAAGTTAGAAAAAAAAAAACGTGTGTCCGTGAATCATTCTTTATATTTATTGAATTGCATGAGCTTAAAAGGGTGGGTATGCTCATTCGGTCTTTGAAAGTTTTTACTAAATAAATTAGGTAAGTTGGTTGATGCTTGAACATTAATCATCATAATAACAGGATGGCTATTGCTAAATAAGTAGTAGACTTTAATTAAATGGGGTCTTTGATTTTTTATAAAGGTTGTGGGAGGAGAATTATAATAGTTTTGTTTTGGGCGTCAGGACATGTAAAGAATGACCCCACACGAAAGCTGTTAGTAAAGTGAAGGTATTTGACATCTTAGCAGCTGAGTGAATAGTGTCCCATTATAATTTTTGTAGATAATATTCTTACTACTTGTTATATTTTTATATTAATTACAATAGTTTCTAAGTGTGATAACATCAAGGACAATTTAGTGGACTTATTCATTTTCTCATTGATTTTATGTATTGGTATTTATTCTTCTTCTATAATTTATGGTCAGGCATGGAATTAACGAGAAAATTTTCAAGATATGCTTTGTAAGCTTTCATGTTGAAATGATTTACATATCTTGAAACTATTTCTATATGAAAGATTCTTGTATATTGACAGATGGAATTTGAAGGAAATCTATTAATATTTTTGTGAACCTTCATGTCAAGGTCTTTTGTTATAAAATATTATGAGTGTTTATTGTTAGAAGGATATCTCTACTTAGTGATGGTAAATTGTCCCTATGCATGCTTGAAAACATTTGTAAGAGGGTTGAATATAGAACGCTGGTTACTAATAGCAGTTCTGTCAGTCCTTAGCGCCCTATGGTTAATCTCGAACTCGCTTGACATTCGTCAGCACCGTACTCATGCTTGATATTCGCGAGAGTCGTTCTCATGCTTGTTTTTCATAGGTTTTATACCTGCGCTTGTTTCGTGTCTATATGAATGATACAAAAATAAATTAAATCTACACATCATCCTCAGAGGAGTGATCTAAATTATATGAAAAGACAATTACAAACGATACGAAAGCAGTAGAGGCTCTGGCCGTGGGCTGGAGGCGAAGGGAGAGAAGCAGGTTGGGAAGGAGGAGCATGTGGAGGTTGTGGAGGTTTAGTAGGAGGAGGAATTAAAGCAGGTGGGGTGAAGGAAGAGGAAGTGAAGCAAGCGGAGGAGGAGTAGGTTGGGATAGAGGAGGAAGAGAAGCAGGCAAAGGAGGATGAGGTTGGGAAGGAGGAACACGAGGAGGGTGTGGAGGTTGGGTGGGAGGAGGAACAGAAGCAGGCTTATTTGCATGTTCAGAAGCAACACGAGGAGGAGAAGGAGGTAGAGGTTGGGGAGGACGATTCTCCAGTGCGTCGCTTAACCATGATGATGAGGAGAATAAAGGAATAAGGTGAAAAAAACATATGAAAATGGGGAATTTAAACATATTGGAAGTGAATCACGCAATGGAAGTTGAAGAGGAATCAATCTGCATAATTATTTATGTTTTTGTGTGCCATGAGTTTCATGACAATTGTTTTATAAACACCATTATTTATCTACGACTTCATGACTGTTGTTTGGTAAGAATAGTTAATAGTCGTTATTTAATATATTTCATAGCAGCTGTTTTCTAATAATTGTGAGAAATGTTTTTTTTTTTTTTACAATAGTTCATTTAAACCATTAAAACGTAGAAAACAAAATAGGGGCAAGTTCATCAGGCTACTCGTCACCAGAGGAGTGGCCAAGACCATTGTTAGGATCATGGCCAACTCATACTCATCACAACATGATCAGTGTGAGATTCGTCTCCCTGTTCATACTCGAGAGGTATAAAGAAAGCCTCCTCACGACATTAGCAGTGTGTTTTGCATGCCCCTACATTGCCTCCAATTCTGGAATCATAGGATGTGGAGGCAGGGGAGGTGGAGGAGGAGGCAGAGGCAGAGGTAGAGCTGTTGTGGCTGATGTTGGGGAGGAGAAGTAGGAGGTGGAGGATGAGAAGGAGGAGGTGGAGGATGAGAAGGAGGAGGTGATGGATGACAACGATAGCTTTCTAGAATTCTTCCACACATCGTTTCATCTTTGCGATTGAGAGAACAAACTGAGGAGGACAATGAATAAAATGTAGGAAAAACAAATGAAAATGGGGAGTTTAAATCAATGTTTGGAACTATGGAAGGGATGGAAAGGATCTATCATTGTACGTGTTGGAAGTTGAACATGAAATAATGAAAGGATACCTGGTGTTCCTAACAATCATTAGGGTACAAGGAGGCACCTAAAGTCGATCAGTGCAGGGAAAAGGAATGGTTTCAAAAGCTGTAATTTACATTTATTAAGTTAGAACCTTTAAGTATGTTAGTTCTTTGAAATCAAGGTAAAAGAATACTTTACAGTTTTTAATTAATAATTGTGAAGTATAAAGTTGTTGTTGTTTTAACTTATTTTTTAAAAGATTTTAAAAATACAATAGTGTTGTTTAGTCATTACCCCCACTACTATGGTCCTCCTCCTCCTCTTCATCTTCTTCATCCTCATCATCAGAGGAAGGAAATTAAAGGTCGGACTGCAAGTCATATCCAACCTCATTGTGATGAAGTATGTGTTTCAACTTCTTGGTTAGCTTATTGGCATATTCCATGAGACGCGTTGTGTGGTGGTTAATACCCGCCAATAGCTGCATCAAAGCCTCCATTTCAGGGGAGGCAGAAGAGGAGAGGTGGCAGTGAGGGTGGGGGTGGTAATGGTAGTGGAGGAGCCCCATGGGATGTTAACATGATGTAGAGAAAGAGGAGGTCGATTTTAAAAAAAAAAAGTAGTAAGAATCACAAGGAATAAGTGAGTTTAAATAGAGGTCTAACGGATATTATGAAGGATAATGACTTATGAAGGTTTGACAATGTTACGAAGGGTTATCACCAATGAACTAGTACTTGGGGAAGACAGATCGTTTGAAAGTGTACAATGGTAGTTTCTAAAGACCATTGTATTTTGTTTTCGCTGATATAAGAGGTTGAAAGTCAAATTGTTTGTAAATGTTAAATAACGGTTGTTTCGAAAGAACCGTTACTTTTGTCACAAATAAATGACGGTTATTAACTACAACTATTATTTTTTATATTTTCACAAATTTCTCCTCGCAATACGTGATGATGATGTGTATAATTGACCATTACATTTAAGTGTTATATATCCATGTGCAAATTCCACCTCGCAAAACAATGGTGCGCATAATTTCTATAATTCCAGGAATAATTTGCAACATAATCTTTATATACCAGTAATTTTCATAAATTTTGTTGTTGCCCAAACCCAAGACGGTATGCATACAAAGTTACCTTGACAAGTCTACTATTTTATTTGGCATTTGGCTAATGTTTAGTTACACGTTTAACCTTTATTCGAGAAGGCCAAATTCCTAAGAATCATTCTATCTTTCGGGGCAATTTTTCAATTGGGCTTGGTAGCCTATTTAATTCGTACTAATTCTTAAACTTTTAGGCCCACATTCTGGGATATGACAAATTGTAATATATTTCAATATTTATTTATTTCTAAGTCGGTGATTTAATTTGTTTGTCGTGAGAAATAAAATTAAGGATTTTTTTTTCCAGTAAGAACCAATAATTTCTCATGATACTGATAGTCGAAATTCTTCTTTTATAATATAGTTAAGCTTCAGATTTTAATTAATGAATGCCTCTCACGACTGTTATTTTCATGCTAAATTGTCATTGAATTGAAAACTGTGAGAAGCTTCGCTTTTTGCAAGGTTTGATTTAATAAATGAATGTTTCTCACGGATTCCTCTATTTCCACGTATTTTTTTTAAAAAAAAATTATAATAATAACTTTATGAAATATTAAATTTGGGTGATTTTTGCCTTCCAAGCTTTCCTGTATGTTACATTATATCCATACAGACGATGTATCCTCTCTTGTATCAGCACTGGTTTTAAAGCTGGATCTTCTCTTAACATACCTAGTGAAAACAAAGCAAATTCTAAATGTACTGTCAATAAACAAACAGAATATAATTGCAAAAAAATAGAAAACATACTGATAATGGCTGCACATATAACATCTGAATCCAGCTGTCTATGATCTTGGGCTAGACTTTGGTTCAGGCAGGTGTGATCTTTACCCCAGTTATGGACCACCCAACTATTTTCATTCTTGGGGACCATTACCCTCATATACCAGGGACAACCGTCAGCATGGTTTCTACACCTCATCACAAACCTATACTCATCGCTTTTTTCGACTATGGTTGTACGATGAGACTTCATGCAATATAATTTCACAGTATGTTGCATTTCAGACTTAGAAGGAAATTGCTGATACAAATATAATGGATCACCTAAATGCCAACCACCTTGCAAGTCATCATCACAGTGCGCCCAATTAATGAGGGAATGATGCGGGCTTTCATTCCAAAATGGCTCAATCTTAGGCCCTACATCTGTCAAAATGTTTTTTTTGTCAGAACCGCTAAATAAAAATTACAAATACAAATACAAGTTTACTAACTTACCACTGCTAACTAGGTCAACACGAAGCGATGGCATTGCTGCGGTACTCGGGTTTACTGGGTTCGTGTTAGCATCAAAATCACCCTCCACATCAGTATCTGAGGTGTCACCTAGTGGAATAAACCTCTTAGATTCGCCCTCCTCATCGTTGTGCATATTCTCGTCTTCCTCATCCTCCTCTTCCTCCGTCAATATTATCTGACTTAAGACTTGTGAAGGTGCAGATAAATCGACTGGTTTGTCTTCTTGACCAAAATACTGTGGAGATCTTGTATGCATGGGTACAGATGGTGATTCACCAGATTCAAGCTTAACATTTATCTCAATAAAATTTTGTCATTTTCGATTAGCAAATGCATCTATGACACACTCTACGTCTTCATCATCACATACATTGTTACTAATGTAGTATACAGTATCCTTACCGACTATAGTCTCCACTTTGCCAATCAACCGATGAATGCAATGGCTGCCATGTAGCCCCGATTTTCAATAAATTCTTTCTTTGAGCTCGTTGTACGTAGTGCCCCGTTTGATTTTAATCATTTTTGTTTTTCCTTCAAATTGAACACCATCGGGACCTTCAAAATGCCTCCCACTATGGTAGATTACAGTAATGTGCGTATTTAAACTTGAACTCATCCTTCACACTAGAAATTGGGAGATGCAAAAGGTTGGGTTTCATATTACAACAACAACAAAAAGCTTAACAAAGTGAAACTACAATGATTACACAACAATAATACTTTCAACAAGGTGGTATTGTATTAAACTTTGATGGGTTGCACTAAAACTGAGAAAAGAGATAGCATTAGGTAGGGGAGGGGAGAGGAGGGGAGGGGGAGGGGGAGGGTACATTGTGATAAGGGTTCCGATTTGTGTTAAATGGGGTTTTAAAAAAACTGTTATGTCGCTATGTAATAGACTAAGCACTGTACCTTAGTCGATTACATCACGGGAAAACTTAAAAAAAAAAAATCGCCCCTGTTTAGTCAACTACATATCCCATGTAATCGCCTAAACAGAGGCAAAATGATGATATCTTTTTAGACAGGGGCATTTCGGTAATTAATTATTTAATTAGGGGCAAAATTGTCAAAAAGCCAAGTAAAGGAGGCGAAAAATGATGGTAAGATAAATGAGAGAGCTCCACCCCATTATACTCATATTCGAATGACTCGTTACTGTAAAATAGGTTTTTCATGACAGTTATAGAAGGGGGTAAAAACAAGCGACGTCATCGTTTGTTTCAAAATTTTACGTGGGTCATATAAGAAATGTAAAATGTACTTTCTACATTGGTTAAAAGACTTTTTGGAATTTTTGAAAAGAAAAAAAAAATATTTTTCCAGCCTCATCTTTCAAAGCTCAAGCACCAAAATGAAATTGATGAATAACCAGTTAGGCATTTGGAATCGATAAGGTTTAGGTGAATCATAAATTGAAGTCATATACTGTTATACCCCTACCGGCCTCGCCCTTTCGGGTGGCGGGTTAGAAGGATTCTTGTTACTTATTACCTTTCGATTATCACTTACTCTTTTTAATATACATCAGAGCATGCGCAACATAGCATATTATCGATTTGGACAATTAAATACTGGTAAGATAAAATGTGGGAAGATACATTTCCCCGGAGGGACTAAATATACAGTCATCCCACATCACAGCTCCCAAAATAATTATATGAAAATACAGTCTTCCGAGAAACCAAAATAATTATCCAAAAGAAATCACCAACATTCTTCACCACACTAGTCCAGCTCCGGAGCCTTACCTCTGTCTCTCTGCTCAGGTTAAAGGGAGCTGGGATTCATAATTGAATCCCAGAGTAAACATTAATCTCATATAAAATGTATAAATAATACATGTAAGAAAAACCATAAATAAACAAATACCATATAACATTCAGTATCAATGCACACAGCCAAATCCGGAACTAGCAGTCCTAATAGCACACAGCATAAACTGCAGTGGTCCTAATAGCACACAGCACAAACCACTGGGCACAGCACATAGCAAAGCCCTTTATGCACACAGCATGTTCCGGTTCCATAACGCTTGGAAAGGAATGATAACTAAATGTATGCAATTTCAAGGTAAAACATACATACACAAGTCACACAGAGTATATGAGGATTAAGGTTACTACCTGATAGTCGACCACGAATAATAATGAATTTTCCTGGTGCACAATATCACAAACAGTCCAAAAATAACAAAATATAAATATAATTAACTCTTCCTCAGTAAATATTCCCTTTTGATAATTTAAAATAAGTCCAATTCATGTTTCCATATTTAGTAAATTCTTTTTCTTATTAAGGAATTTAATATGAGCTTATATTCCCTCTATTTTCGTCATTTTTCAAGAATTCCAGCAAACAGTGACTAATCTTCAAAACTTCACAATTAAATCTAGTAAACTCCTTTTGGGTTGGTTCCAAAGCCAAAATGTCCCTTGATATGTCTAATTTTGACTAAAAATAATTTTCATGACCAGCCACACGCAGGTTTTTCCCAGATTCCAAAAATACTCTCGCTGATCATCATAGATGAAGTCCAAATTCAGGGTCAAATTCAAATATTCATAATTAATTGTACATAATTCAGAAAAATACGGGTTACCTATAATATTACAGTTTGTTATGTATACTTTAAGCCTGCAAAATTTCATGGCAATTGGATATCATTTACTATTCCAAAAACGTGCTACAACATTGCTGTCCGCACAGGATTATTCGAACAGATTTCAAGGTTTCGGTATAATCCAATCCCGGAGCTTCCAAAATTCCTACCGAACCTCTATCCCACACAATTTTTCGTTTTGAACACAATGAAAGAGTTATATTTAGTAAAATCACACTCCTTCCTCTTGCCCTACCCAAACCGAAACATACCATGGATGACAAAATGGTCTTGCAACTTCCATTCCACTAATTATAATACCATCTAATATTCTCTAATCATAGATTTGATCGTAAATAAACATTTCCAAAGTTCTAGACATTTTGGTATAATTTCCCTTACACTATTGTTTCTTAACAACATACGGAACAACAAAATCAATGCTAACAACATCATCCACAACACCAAACTAATCCCTTACCTATATCAAAGAATTATTTGCTTGTTGAATCCTTACTTGGCACCCTTGTCCTTATAACATTTTATCTTCAGCTGTTTATAATGTTAACAAGGACTTAGAGACCACACCAAGCTTCAATTAAAAGAAACAAATTTGGATTAGAAGTTAGGATAAAAGATTACCTAAGTTGATTGGATTTGTCTTTGCTCTTTCTCCTTTATCTCTTCTTCTCTTCCTCGTCTCTATTTTTCACCTTTTAGACCCTCACTGTCTCTTTTACTTCAACCGAAATGAATGAGGTGTTTAGAGAGCTTCAAATGGTCTTATCTAAGTCTTAATTCAATTGAAAAGTAATTTCAATCCCACCTCCTTAAATTAATAATATTTAATTGCCTCCACATTTTTCATACACGGTGAAAAGCTCTTCCTTCTCTCATCTATTAATTTGACGCAATTGGGATAAAGAGACATGAGATTTAATGGATATTTGGAAGATTAAAGTCGGTCAAAGCATATGGAAAATCATTAGACACCAACTTGTCACTATTTACAATCCTACCATTGAATACTCATTCCAATTGTTTGCTGTTCGAAAATGACGGATATGTACAATCCGACTTTGATCAAATGAAAATGGAGACATTGGATATTAAAATGATCTTATTTGATCCTCTATAAGACTTTTATTTGCAACTTGATTCTTTATTCATATAGTTGCAAATATTGAGTAGGTGTTAGAAGTTAATCCTTAATTCCTTATAAGGCATTTTCTTCCTTAATCAGCTTCTCTCGGCCATAAAATATTGTCTCTAAAATTTCTAGGTCAAAATTATCCCTAACGATTTCTCTTTAAAATTTAGGGGAAATAGGCCCTAAATTTCAAATATTGATTTTTATAATAAGGAATTACCTAGATACTTGCTTGTTCTCTTCTCTTTTCCTTTCATTCTTCTTCTCCCTTTTCTCTGTGTCTATGTCGGCCACTCTCCCCTCTCCTTTAGGTCTGTCCAAAACTAATGAGGGATGGGAGTTTTAAGATGAGTTTATTTTATTATTAACTCCCTTTGCTCTGACCGACATAAAAGAAAGGAGGATAAATGAATGGCTTTGATACCAAATGTTAGACCTGGCTATCACCCAAGAGGGGGGGTGAATTGGGTGTCCGATAAAACTTTAGATAATTTTGAAAATCTTTTCGCAACTTACTGAAATCAATTCGTATGACAGAAATACTTTATAAAGCAATAGTCGATCATTCAAACATATATGCTCTGGAAATATAAGAGTTTAGGGAAGAGAATATGCAAACTATGATTTATCCTGGTTCGGCCCAATCCTTGACCTACGTCCAGTCCCCAAGCTCCGCTTGAGATTTCCAATCCACTATCCTCTTGTTTAATCGGGCACAAGAGAAGCCTATACAAACGCACAAGTTCACCCAGGCACTTGTGAAGCCGAATCTCTCACTGAGATACTCCTTTCAATCAGTTACACACTCTGTACTCGAAGTTATCCTCTCACTAGGATACACTCCCCCTTACAAGTTGTAAACTGATAACCCAATCTCCAAGTCCCACGACTTGAGATTCTTACAATGATTTAATACTCAGAAATGTTCTCTCTAAAAGAGTAAATGAATAAACACAGAAGTACAAAATAATCTCACTCTCTAAGATGAACTATACAAGCATTGAGAACGAGAGCGTGTGAGCTAAATGTTGGATTCGAATATCGCATTTCGACAAAGTGCAAGCTCTCATCTCCAACCTCTTCTATCTTGAATGCTTCTCCTTTTATAGTTAGTTGCAATTTATGACCGTTGAGCAATTCTTCCATCGTTGTAAGCGTAAATGACCGTTGGAAAATATTACCGTTGGAGCTTCTGACGTAATCATCTTCTTTTCGTAATCTGATGTTAATCCTTCGTTTGATCATTTGAAACTTATACACAAACGATATAAATAATGTTAAGAAGTAGTATAAGTTCTCTTGGAATTCATATGGATGTTCTTGATGAGAATCTAAGATCTCGAACACTGTGATATTCTGATGCAGGGATGATGACTCGAGTTATTCCATGTGACTCGAGTTGTTTTAAGTGCCAGATGCTTTCTTTTTGGATTCTGACTCGAGTTGTTGTATGTGACTCGAGTTGCGTAACTCGAGTTACCCTTCGTGACTCGAGTTATGTTTGTGTCCCAACGTTCTGATTACTTTCTGTCTGAATTATGACTCGAGTTATTTTGCTTAACTCGAGTTACTCGTTCATCCGACAAAGTGGCTCACGGTGTTTGCTAGCATTGGCATTGATCCTCAATCCGAGCTTTTGATCATCTGAAATTTGCTCACAAAGATTATTAATAATATTGAGAAGCTTAGCAAGTGGTAATCAATTTGATAACATTAACTTCAGAATTCTCGGAGACGTTGTGAATAGTGCTCTGCTACTTTGTTGATTCGAGTTAAAATCTCTTCTCAATATTCATTCTTCTCTGTCTGCCTCTCTGATTGATGTTGGCTCAAGTTTCCAGTCCTAACTTGTGTTATCCAAGCCTAGTTAACAACTCATTTCAAACTCATTGTATGTTGAGCGTTCTTGAACCATCTTGAACTGATAGTAACTTTCGAAGGCCATATCTCCATGGTCTGAACTCCGTTTTAGTTGGTTCAAATATTTATGGAAAGCCCTTTGAGTCTACTTTCATATGCCACCAATTTCAGTTCAATACGATTTGTATTTTGTGAGATACACTCAAAACACCAAAGGTTGGTCAGCAGTGTGGCGTGAAATTAGGATCCAACTTGTAGAATTAATATCTCCTTCATCGGAACTCCTTTGGACTTGCATTATATATAAAAATGATGCATTGGGAGTCTAGTTTCATATGCCACTGGTTTTACCTCAATCCGATCTTTGGTTTGAGAGATATCATTGAAATACCAGACCTCGCTCAGCTAAAACGTGAAACAGAGGTGAACAGAGTTGCTGATATACACCTTAACTCGAGTTTTTAGTGATAACTGGAGTTACACAACCCGAGTTACTTAGTATAACTCGAGTTATATCAGTCCGAAAACTCGAAACGCTGTAACAGAGTGGTTAACTCGAGTTGCAACCTCATGACTCGAGTTATATCAGTCCAGAAGCTCCCTTTTACGTATTTTAACTCCAAATTGACCCATTCCAACTCCCATTTGATCATGGAGACTTCTAGAATCAATCTTGGAACTTGTATAATGATATTCTCATTCCTTTTATCAAGTTCTTCCATCTTGTATCTCCCATCTTGATCAATCTCCATAATTTAACTCTTTCTTTCTTCTTTGGACTTAACATTTCAATTTGAACTTAGCTTCTTAGTTTGAACTTAACATCCCAATTTGAAATTAACTTCTTGCTTCCTTGACATCCTCTTGCAAGTTCTTTTTGCTTGTGAACTCTTATCTTCTCCTTGATGAATCTCTATAACTCAACTCTTTCTTTCTTTTCTTCTCTTGATCATTCTTCATAATTTAACTTGGCTTCATCATTCTCTCAAGTTCTACCTTCTTCAATATCTCTTCTTGAACTTGACATTTTCTCCAATTTCTTCTTTCGTAATCTCTTATCTCCTTCTTGATCTATAATTCAACTTGGACTAATCTACATTAAATACATCAGTTAGTCAATGAGGAGATAACTATATTACTCAATCTTTTTGCTTTTAATAATGGCATCTATATAAGACATCATCAAAACTAATCATATCTAACATCAACTTAAAAGTCTTCCATTAAATCTAAATACAATATATTATCCACCGATCATTCTTGGCCAAATCGTATCTTAATAATCATTACATTTGTTTTCTAATGGTAAATATTAGCCATTCATTTTATTTTCCAATGCTATCCTTGAGACCAATTTTAAAATCTCATGTTTGCCCTTGAACATAGCAACATTGATTTGATTGCCATTGGACGTTTAATTTAATTTGATAGTACTAAAGCCCAAAACATAATGATAATAATAATAATAATAATAATAATAATAATAATAATAATAATATTATTATTATTATTTTAAATTGCATACCACACATGGTTAAACCTTGGTCATGCAAAATGACAATAATCATCAAGAATTTTCTTTCTTCCAAACGGAAATTCTTCCTTCATTTTGGATCCATGTTAGGCTTTGTACAATATTTGACTAGTTATTCTTCATAAAATTCATGTGACCTTCTTCTCATCCTTTTTGATCAAATTTAATGAACTATAATAGAACAAGTAAGTGTCGATTCTGTTGGATATGATTAGTTTTGATGATGCCTTATATAGATGTCATTATTCAGAGCAAAAAGTTTATATCATATACATTGACTAACTACTATATATTTAATGTAGATTAGTCCAAGTTGAATTATAGAGATTAATCAAGAATGAGATAAGAGGTTACGGAAAGAAGAAATTGCAAATGTCCAAGGAAGCAAGAAGTTATCAAAGTATTTTGGGAATAATCAAGAGAAGAGAAGAAAGAAAGAAGAACTTTCTAAATGGAATGAGAAAATCATTATATAAGTTCTTAGATTGATTCTAGAAGTCTTCGTGATGATATGAAAGTTGAAATAGCTCAATTCAGAGTTAAAATAAGCTACAATTGCATTCTTGAAGTCATGCTCGAGCACAACAAAGTCATGCTCGAGCAAGGTACATTTTTTACCCCTATTCGCACATAAATCCGCTCATGCTCGAGCACAACAAGAGGCCTTGCTCAAGCAGCAATGGTTTTTCAGCACTCTATTCAGCTATGTTTCACGTTTCAGCTGACGACCTTTGGTAATTCGACGATATCTCTTAAACCAAGAATCGGATTGACGTGAAATCAGTGGCATATGAAACTAGACTCCCAATACGTAATTTTGATATAAAATTAAAGCCCAAAGGAGTTCAGATGAGAGAGATATGAATTTCACAAGTTGGACCATCAATTCACGCCACACAGTAGACCAAGCTTCGGTATTTTGGGTGTATCTCATAATCTACAAATCCAAAAACATCATGATCATGAAAAAAAAATCAAATGAAGGAGATATGATGTTTTGAAGTTGACGGTCTGTTCAGAATGTTGCAAAAACGCTGATAAAGAACAACTTCCTTTCATCTGATGATAACGAACGATCTACAATAAGTTTGGAGCTAATTCTTCTTGCATTGGAAATAAGGCTTGAAGAGCTTTCTGAGCATGGGATGTTTTCAAAAATTGAAGCTATATCGAAGACGTTATACTCACGAGAAATTGACTATTGTGCTATCGATATTCTTGTTTCTTGAAAGTCTCTACATTCTGGAACTTGAGCTTTGTACCGGAGAATATTATGCTTATTCACACATGGTCAGAAGCCTCAAAGAACTTAATGCCCAAGATCAAGAATGCTCGAGCAGAGTGACTGGCGTGCCCGAGCATCAACGAGACAGAAGCAAGAATGTGGAAGTTAAAGAGTCATGCCCGAGCAAGGAAGTTGGCTTGCTCGAGCAGCATGCTCGAGCAGAGGTAAAAGTGTGCCCGAGCAGCGTCGAGTGTCAGTGAGAATTCCAACTGTGAAGAGTCTTGCCCGAGCATAGAAGAAGTCTTGCCCGAGCACCATGCTCAAGCAAACCATTTATGATACCCGAGCATCATCGGACTTAAAAGGAAGAAAAGTAAATTGGAGAGCCATGCTCGAGCAGAAAATTGGCCATGCCCGAGCATCATCGAGCTCATAGCGAAGGAATGCAAGATGGAGAGCCATGCTCGAGCAGAGAATGTGGCATGCTCGAACATCAACGTGACAATCAACAAATTCACTGAGATGAAGAGTCATGCTTGAGTAGAGATGAAGGCTTGCTCGAGCACCATGCTCGAGCGGAGGAAAAAGCTTGCTCGAGCAGCATCACTGAATTCACAAATCCTTGCCTCTGTCTGTCTCTTGCCCGAGCAAGGATGATGTCTTGCTCGAGCATTAGCGAAACAAGGAGTTTTCTAAATCTTTACCAAGAGAAGCTTGCCCGAGCAAACCAAGTTGGTTGCCCGAGCATGAGATGTCCTTCTATTATGTTTATAACGTAGCTTCTCGATGGTTGCCCGAGCAGACATAGAGTCTTGCTCGAGCATGATCCTTATGTTTTGAAATCACCGTCTTCGAAAATCTTAAATCATCGAATGTGCTCTCATATTCTTATATGATTACTCATTACTATTGCTAATTGCTTTTAATCAATTTGTTAATGAGTTTCAGATGATTATATCATGGATTAACAACAAATTGTTATAAAGCAATTTGTGTGTCAGAAGCATTAACTGCTACGTCAGAAAACAGAGGAAAGCTTCTGAGTCTAACGGATAGTTTGAACATTCCAACAAAGAGCTTGAATCTTCTCAACGACTATTAATACAACACTCAAGACGGAGTATTAACGAAGTCAACGATAAACATTTTATGATTAAAGTTAGATTAGAGCTCAACGGTCAAAAAGCAACAGAAGCTTCAATGGCTACTTCCAACTACTCTCCAACAGTCGAATGCTCGCAACGGTCGAGTGCTATTGGTTAGTGTAATACCCTAAAAATCGTATTTATGATAAGTATCATATTTCGATAAATAATACCTATTGGAAATAGGTGAATATGTGGTTTCAAAACTAGTGTAATAATTACCTTATTTTCTAAGGTAATTTCTATGGAAATTAGGAGAGATAAAGAGCTAAAATCCATAAAATGTATTTTTGAGGCATTAAATGGCCTAAAAATATTATGATAAATCCCAGGAGGCAATTAAATATTTGTTAAAAATTAGAAAGTATGCTATCTCTAATTTTAGGAATTTTTTGGGATAATTTCCCTTGAAAAATAATGAGGCAAAATTAAGTATTATTTTGGGATCATAAGTGACCCCATGATTTTTAATATTTTACATGGGATATAAAATACCAATGTAAGTAAAATAGTTGTGAGATAATGATTTATCCTAATTAAGAAAATTATCAAAAATTAGTAAGTGGCTAATCTGGGTAATTAATGGGATAATTAAGGTATAAAGTAAATGAATTAAAAATAATTTAAATAATTATTTTTAATTGGAGAAATTCGAAATTATTAAATAAATAAAAAATAAAAAAAAATTAATAAAATATTTTATGCTTAGAAAAATAAATAAAAAATAAAAGAAAAAAATAAATGTGAAGGTAATTAGAATAAAATAATAATATAATGCGGTGAGTCAAACATTATAGGAAGGCCAGGGAAAAGTTAGAAATAAATTCTACGAAAACCCGAAGTAAAAGTCCTTTCGATCGATCAAATTAAGAACAAGTGAAATTTTACACGAAGAAAGAATTTACCAGGTGTTGTTTCCGCAACCGAAAACCCGATTTCAAATAAGACGAAAAGTTGATCAGATAGAGTAGAGTCGAGATAGGCAAAGTGAGAACCTATAGAAACAATTGCGTCTTTTTAAACACGAGATTAAGTTAGGCAACAACTGGACGTTTTACGATTCGATGAATTGTTGTCCGAGAAGTTGGTTCTATCGGAAGCGATTTCCGTAATCGACGCGCGTTTGTCCGAATATCTTCCGACGCACCGAGAATACCTGGATATGATCAAAAAGAGGATCCAAATAGATAATATGAAAGAGGATGGAAAGATCTTCAAAGTTACACGCCCGGATTTTTGAGTTTCTATGAAATCGCGCGAAACGGACACCGTCGGGTAGCTTTATCGGGCGGAGGCCATAAAGCAAGAGCCATCATGGATGACAACTCATCCATTGACTTTAGGGCTCTTAGATTTCGATCTTGACCATGGATGGCCAAGAGTGTTTTGTCCTCAAAAATGCGATCCTACGGTCCATATTCGTCAAGACGAAGTTCGAATTATTTACCGTTCTGCCATCCGTCTCTTCTATAAATACCAAGCTCCTCTTCTTCATTTCTCACACCAAAAATCTGCCTCTTAGAGAGAAGTTAGAGAGAGAAGCTCTGGAGAAAGTCTGGGTAAGTTCTTCGGTCCCTGGTCTTTAGTTTCGGTAGTTCTTTCGGTAGATATAGTAGGAATGCTAGATTTATCTTTAATTTTCAAGATAGTCTAGATATCATATTTAGGGGTAAATATGATATATATTTCGAAAATATGATGAGGGAAAAGATCTCAAAATTCTAGAGATAGAGCGAAAACAAAGCTCGCGAAATTCCGCCGATTAGGGGTTCGGGGGCAAAATGGTAATTTGTACCTAAAATGCCCGTTATCTTTGCTAAAAGTTGTTAAATATTATCCTTATAGGATATCTCGAGATAATCGTGCATTTGTTGTTGTGCCGCCGTCACACACCGCTTTTTTTCCCATTTGTCGGAAATTTACCGTTTTTAGTAAAAGTTCCGTTAATACCGCCAAAAAGGTACGTTCGCGTCTTGTAACACTAACTCGATGGTTATTGTATGATTATATATGATTGTTGTGTTCTTTTGTTGTTGTAGCATACGTGGTTATGTTATATACACGGTTATGTCACATACGTGGTTATGTCACATACGAGGTTATTATTCTTTGTATCATACGTGGTTATGTTACATACGTGGATATTATCTTGTATACGTGGTTATGTGTTTTTAATCATACATCTTTGTGGACTGTTGTACCGATTGCTTTGCTTGTCGTATATATGTAGTCGTATTTAAGCATGAGGTTAACAGTTACACGAGATCCAAATTGCAATTGGATCTCGGCTCTTATCATAGCGTCGGGTTCGGAGAACCGAGAACCGAGGAGAAAAGCGCGAGCGGGCCGCACGAGACCCGGCTGAAGACTTTCTTCGGGTGTTATTCATTTTGAAAACTCTCGGTCAATGTACCATTTCTGTAAATCAGCCCGGACTTACGGCATTTATAAATATATGTATCGATTTACTCAATCGCTCCAATGCCCTACTCGATGAAAAAAAAAAAAAATTATCTTGCTTTTGAAAACGGGATGTTTCACTTTGGTATCGGAAAGGTTGTCCGGCATAGATCGACTAAGTTATTCCAAAACCTTTTGGTGCCGAAGGCGGGCTAGTCTATGTGGATCGGCCAATCGATCACCCTAGCACGGTGAGGCTCCCATGATAGACACCTACCCGGCCAAATTGGTTGAGTAACGGAGTTAGGCTCTACGCCTTTTTAAAGAGCATGTTTTGAAAATGAGTACGATATAGCCCTAAGTCGGTGTACCGTTTGAACCGGTATACCATCTTGAACCGTGTACCACCCTTTGTCGGTGCATCACTCTAACCCGAAATCCGCAAATCCATTGTCGGTACTAATATCGCCTCTAATAATCCCGATAACTCGATATTCACCGGTTTATCTTGGACGGTAACTTCACCCTAACCCGAGCTTATATGTGGAGCCGGGGCCACATCGGATGAAACTCGTGACGAGGCCACGCCGGACGAAACTTGGAGACCGACAAAGATATATTCATGTGGTATTTGAACCATGTTGAGAAGTTCTATTAGTTTTTTCAAGTGGAAAGAACCAACGAAACCCTGAATGAGGGGAAATAGTACGAGTGTCCGTTCGTTTGTAGTATTAGAGTGATAAAGTCTGCGATAGACTGATCATTGTCTTTTTAAATCTAACGTTTTCCCTAATAAAGGAGAAAGAACAAGACATGACAAATTTAAGAGGAGCCGGAGCTCCCAGAGGCCGAGGCGAGGCCAAGGCGGGGGAGGTAGAGGAAGACGGCCATGAATAATCTCCGAGAGAGGATCCGCATAACTATCTCTCAATAGGAATCTACCTTAGGTATTGTACGACACGGGTACTAATCACTCGTTATATCAGATGAATATGCGAATCATTTTGGGATGCATACGTATATGTATTACCTTACGATCCAATAGTAGCTACACCATTGGGTGTGAACTATTTTGCTTATGTAATCATGTCTGAATTCCAAATCGAATATATATCTCGTTCAAAAACTCTTCACAAACATCGACGACATTCTCAAAATTCACTATGACATTAATACCTAGCATAGGATCAACATCTAAAACGCCGTATCAAATGATACCGAACAAAGTACAAGAGTTGTGACTTTGTATCAACCATCACAGGATGGACAAAATGACTATCATGAACACATACCCACTTCCCATGATCTACGATTTACTCAGTTATGTAATTCCTACGTTTTGTCAAGGGTTGACATATGCTCGTAACACCATTTCAGGCATACATCAAGGAATAACAATCTTCGAAGATAGTAACATAGATATTTAGTTTCGGATCTAGCGGGATAGTACCACGATTCATACCGAAATTTTCTCATAACCATTGATAAAGCTTAAAGAGTAAAACTTAAATCATTGCGTAGAACACGGACGAGACGAGCTTGCATAGACGAGAACGAAGTTGGTCATAGCACCAAGAGTTGGTTGTCCGGATCCAAGTAGATGGTCGTGGTGCCATTAGCTATGGGTCGGGATATGTCTTGCTGCGACGGGACAGACTGATGACTTACGCCTCTCGCCTTATTGAAGCCTCTCAAGTTGAACTAATCGATGTAAGACCTAGAGTTAGTGAGTATTGTATAGAATTGTCTTGCTAACACAAGTGTTTGAAGTACCTTTTGAGTTGAAAGAAACTCGGGAAAGGACAAGAAGTCCTGTGTTTTAATGGACGAAAAGTCCCGTGTTCGAAAAACTACACTGAGTACGGGGTAAAAGAAATCCCCTATGGTTTGATAAATAGTTGTCTTACTTGCCGCGAAAATTTTAGTTTCCGATGCATATCTCATAGTTACTACTATCCGACTGCGATCATGTCATTGAGTAGGAGGTATCTTGTGTTGTCATGGTGTATGGGCGTCATGGAAACATTTAAGGTATCTTGTGTTACCATGATGTATGGGCGTCATGGAGACATTTTGATATCTGGTATTGACCGGGGTATATGGGTGCCACGGAAAATACTAAATATCAAAGTACAAAATGACAAGATCTTGACAGTCAAACCTGAGCAAATTCTCGATCATCAAGTGGAGCGGCCGACATATAGAGAAAAGTTCTGGAGCGAATAAGTTGTGGAGCTGGTTGCATGCGCAGAGATGCGGTGCGTAAAACTAGCGGCTGAGGTATCTTTTGTCGTCACGGCACGTGATTGCTAAGGAGACAGTTTTGGCACGTGGTTGCTAAGGAGCGAATAAGTTCGAAGTGTAGTTAGTACAGAGTCTAAATTGGTATAGAGAAAATTTCGAGGGCGAAATTTTGTTTAACGGGGGGAGAAATGTAATACCCTAAAAATCGTATTTATGATAAGTATCATATTTCGATAAATAATACCTATTGGAAATAGGTGAATATGTGGTTTCAAAACTAGTGTAATAATTACCTTATTTTCTAAGGTAATTTCTATGGAAATTAGGAGAGATAAAGAGCTAAAATCCATAAAATGTATTTTTGAGGCATTAAATGGCCTAAAAATATTATGATAAATCCCAGGAGGCAATTAAATATTTGTTAAAAATTAGAAAGTATGCTATCTCTAATTTTAGGAATTTTTTGGGATAATTTCCCTTGAAAAATAATGAGGCAAAATTAAGTATTATTTTGGGATCATAAGTGACCCCATGATTTTTAATATTTTACATGGGATATAAAATACCAATGTAAGTAAAATAGTTGTGAGATAATGATTTATCCTAATTAAGAAAATTATCAAAAATTAGTAAGTGGCTAATCTGGTAATTAATGGGATAATTAAGGTATAAAGTAAATGAATTAAAAATAATTTAAATAATTATTTTTAATTGGAGAAATTCGAAATTATTAAATAAATAAAAAATAAAAAAAAATTAATAAAATATTTTATGCTTAGAAAAATAAATAAAAAATAAAAGAAAAAAATAAAATGTGAAGGTAATTAGAATAAAATAATAATATAATGCGGTGAGTCGGCTTATAGGAAGGCCCAGGGAAAAGTTAGAAATAAATTCTACAGTAAACCGAGAAGTAAAAGTCCTTTCGGACTGATCAAATTAAGAACAAGTGAAATTTTACACGAAGAAAGAATTTACCGGCGTTGTTTCCGCAACCGAAAACCCCGATTTCAAATAAGACGAAAAGTTGATCGGATAGAGTAGAGTCGATAGGCAAAGTGAGAACCTATAGAAACAATTGCGTCTTTTTAAACACGAGATTAAGTTAGGCAACAACTGGACGTTTTACGATTCAGTGAATTGTTGTCCAGAAGTTGGTTCTATCGGAAGCGATTTCCGTAACCGGACGCGTTTGTCCGAATATCTTCCGACGCACCGGAGAATACCTGGATATGATCAAAAAGAGGATCCAAATAGATAATATGAAAGAGGATGGAAAGATCTTCAAAGTTACACGCCCGGATTTTTGAGTTTCTACGAAATCGCGCGAAACGGACACCGATCGGGTAGCTTTATCGGGCGGAGGCCATAAAGCAAGAGCCATCATGGATGACAACTCATCCATTGACTTTAGGGCTCTTAGATTTCGATCTTGACCATGGATGGCCAAGAGTGTTTTGTCCTCAAAAATGCGATCCTACGGTCCATATTCGTCAAGACCGAAGTTCGAATTATTTACCGTTCTGCCATCCGTCTCTTCTATAAATACCAAGCTCCTCTTCTTCATTTCTCACACCAAAAATCTGCCTCTTAGAGAGAAGTTAGAGAGAGAAGCTCTGGAGAAAGTCTGGGTAAGTTCTTCGGTCCCTGGTCTTTAGTTTCGGTAGTTCTTTCGGTAGATATAGTAGGAATGCTAGATTTATCTTTAATTTTTCAAGATAGTCTAGATATCATATTTAGGGGTAAATATGATATATATTTCGAAAATATGATGAGGAAAAGATCTCAAAATTCTAGAGAGATAGAGCGAAAACAAATGAAGCTCTGGCGAAATTCCGCCGATTAGGGGTTCGGGGGCAAAATGGTAATTTGTACCTAAAATGCCTGTTATGCTTTGCTAAAAGTTGTTAAATATTATCCTTATAGGATATCTCGAGATAATCGTGCATTTGTTGTGCCGCCGTCACACCGATGTTTTTCCCATGTCGGAAATTTACCGTTTTTCCGTAAAAGTTCCGTTGTACCGCCAAAAAGGTACGTTCGCGTCTTTGTAACACTAACTCGATGGTTATTGTATGATTATATATGATTGTTGTGTTCTGTTTGTTGTTGTAGCATACGTGGTTATGTTATATACACGGTTATGTCACATACGTGGTTATGTCACATACGAGGTTATTATTGCTGTATCATACGTGGTTATGTTACATACGTGGATATTATCTTGTATACGTGGTTATGTGTTTTTAATCATACATCTGTTGTGGACTGTTGTACGATTGCTTTCTTTGTCGTATATATGTAGTCGTATTTAAGCATGAGGTTAACCGTTACCTGAGATCCAAATTGCAATTGGATCTCAGCTCTTATCATAGCGTCAGGTTCAGGAGAACCGAGAACCGAGGAGAAAAGCGAGCAGGCCGCACAGAGACCCGGCTGAAGACTTTCTTCGGGTGTTATTCATTTTGAAAACTCTCGGTCAATGTACCATTTCTGTAAATCAGCCAGACTTACGGCATTTATAAATATATGTATCAGTTACTCAATCGCTCCAATGCCCTACTCTGATGAAAAAAAAAATTATACTGCTTTTGAAAACGGGATGTTTCACTTTGGTATCAGAGCAGTTGTCCTGGCATAGATCTGACTAAGTTATTCCAAAACCTTTTGGTGCCGAAGGCAGGGCTAGTCTATGTGGATCAGCCAATCAGTCACCCTAGCACGGTGAGGCTCCCATGATAGACACCTACCTGGCCAAATTGGTTGAGTAACGGAGTTAGGCTCTACGCCTTTTTAAAGAGCATGTTTTGAAAATGAGTACTGATATAGCCCTAAGTCGGTGTACCAGTTTGAACCGGTATACCATCTTGAACCGGTGTACCACCCTTTGTCGGTGCATCACTCTAACCCAGAATCCGCAAATCCATTGTCAGTACTAATATCAGTCTCTAATAATCCCGATAACTCGATATTCACCGCTTTGTCTTGGACGGTAACTTCACCCTAACCCGAGCTTATATGTGGAGCTGGGCCACATCGGATGAAACTCTGTGACGAGGCCACGCCGGACGAAACTTGGAGACCGACAAAGATATATTCATGTGGTATTTGAACCATGTTGAGAAGTTCTATTAGTTTTTTCAAGTGGAAAGAACCAACGAAACCCTGAATGAGGGGAAATAGTACGAGTGTCCGTTCGTTTGTAGTATTAGAGTGATAAAGTCTGCGATAGACTGATCATTGTCTTTTTAAATCTAACGTTTTCCCTAATAAAGGAGAAAGAACGAGACATGACAAATTTAAGAGGAGCCGGAGCTCCCAGAGGCCGAGGCAGAGGCCAAGGCAGAGGCAGAGGTAGAGGAAGACAGCCATGAATAATCTCCAGAGAGGATCCGCATAACTATCTCTCAATAGGAATCTACCTTAGGTATTGTACGACACGGGTACTAATCACTCGTTATATCAGATGAATATGCGAATCATTTTGGGATGCATACGTATATGTATTACCTTACGATCCAATAGTAGCTACACCATTGGGTGTGAACTATTTTGCTTATGTAATCATGTCCGAATTCCAAATCGAATATATATCTCGTTCAAAAACTCGTTCACAAACATCGACGACATTCTCAAAATTCACTATGACATTAATACCTAGCATAGGATCAACATCTAAAACGCCGTATCAAATGATACCGAACAAAGTACAAGAGTTGTGACTTTGTATCAACCATCACAAAGGATGGACAAAATGACTATCATGAACACATACCCACTTCCCATGATCTACGATTTACTCAGTTATGTAATTCCTACGTTTTGTCAAGGGTTGACATATGCTCAGAACACCATTTCAGCTGTACATCAAGGAATAACAATCTTCTGAAGATAGTAACATAGATATTTAGTTTCTGGATCTAGCGGGATAGTACCACAGATTCATACCGAAATTTTCTCATAACCATTGATAAAGCTTAAAGAGTAAAACTTAAATCATTGCGTAGAACACAGACGAGACGAGCTTGCATAGGCGAGAACGAAGTTGGTCATAGCACCAAGAGTTGGTTGTCCGGATCCAAGTAGATGGTCGTGGTGCCATTAGCTATGGGTCGGGATATGTCTTGTCTTTGCGATGGACAGCGATGACTTACGCCTCGCCTATTGAAGCCTCTCAAGTTGAACTAATCGATGTAAGACCTAGAGTTAGTGAGTATTGTATAGAATTGTACTGCTAACACAAGTGTTTGAAGTACCTTTTGAGTTGAAAGAAACTCGGGAAAGGACAAGAAGTCCTGTGTTTTAATGGACGAAAAGTCCTGTGTTCGAAAAACTACACTGAGTACGGGTAAAAGAAATCCCCTATGGTTTGATAAATAGTTGTCTTACTTGCCGCGAAAATTTTAGTTTCCGATGCATATCTCATAGTTACTACTATCCGATTGCGATCATGTCATTGAGTAGGAGGTATCTTGTGTTGTCATGGTGTATGGGCGTCATGGAAACATTTAAGGTATCTTGTGTTACCATGATGTATGGGGCGTCATGGAGACATTTTGATATCTCGGTATTGACCGGGTATATGGGTGCCACGGAAAATACTAAATATCAAAGTACAAAATGACAAGATCTTGACAAATCAAACACGAGCAAATTCTCGATCATCAAGTGGAGCGGCCGACATATAGAGAAAAGTTCGGAGCGAATAAGTTGTGGAGTCAAGGTTGCATGCGCGAGATGCGGTGCGTAAAACTAGCGGGCCGAGGTATCTTTTGTCGTCACGGCACGTGATTGCTAAGGAGACAGCTTTGGCACGTGGTTGCTAAGGAGCGAATAAGTTCGAAGTGTAGTTAGTACGAGTCTAAATTGGTATAGAGAAAATTTCGAGGGCGAAATTTTGTTTAACGAGGAGAAATGTAATACCCTAAAAATCGTATTTATGATAAGTATCATATTTCGATAAATAATACCTATTGGAAATAGGTGAATATGTGGTTTCAAAACTAGTGTAATAATTACCTTATTTTCTAAGGTAATTTCTATGGAAATTAGGAGAGATAAAGAGCTAAAATCCATAAAATGTATTTTTGAGGCATTAAATGGCCTAAAAATATTATGATAAATCCCAGGAGGCAATTAAATATTTGTTAAAAATTAGAAAGTATGCTATCTCTAATTTTAGGAATTTTTTGGGATAATTTCCCTTGAAAAATAATGAGGCAAAATTAAGTATTATTTTGGGATCATAAGTGACCCCATGATTTTTAATATTTTACATGGGATATAAAATACCAATGTAAGTAAAATAGTTGTGAGATAATGATTTATCCTAATTAAGAAAATTATCAAAAATTAGTAAGTGGCTAATCTGGTAATTAATGGGATAATTAAGGTATAAAGTAAATGAATTAAAAATAATTTAAATAATTATTTTTAATTGGAGAAATTCGAAATTATTAAATAAATAAAAAATAAAAAAAAATTAATAAAATATTTTATGCTTAGAAAAATAAATAAAAAATAAAAGAAAAAAATAAATGTGAAGGTAATTAGAATAAAATAATAATATAATGCGGTGAGTCGAAACATAGGAAGGCTGAGGGAAAAGTTAGAAATAAATTCTACAGTAAACCGTAAGTAAAAGTCCTTTCGTGACGATCAAATTAAGAACAAGTGAAATTTTACACGAAGAAAGAATTTACCGAGGCGTTGTTTCCGCAACCGAAAACCCGATTTCAAATAAGGCGAAAAGTTGATCGGATAGAGTAGAGTCGATAGGCAAAGTGAGAACCTATAGAAACAATTGCGTCTTTTTAAACACGAGATTAAGTTAGGCAACAACCGGACGTTTTACGATTCGGTGAATTGTTGTCCGGAAGTTGGTTCTATCGGAAGCGATTTCCGTAATAGCCGGACGCGTTTGTCCGAATATCTTCCGACGCACCGGAGAATACCTGGATATGATCAAAAAGAGGATCCAAATAGATAATATGAAAGAGGATGGAAAGATCTTCAAAGTTACACGCCGGATTTTTTGAGTTTCTACGAAATCGCGCAAACGGACACCGTCGGGTAGCTTTATCGGGGCGGAGGCCATAAAGCAAGAGCCATCATGGATGACAACTCATCCATTGACTTTAGGGCTCTTAGATTTCGATCTTGACCATGGATGGCCAAGAGTGTTTTGTCCTCAAAAATGCGATCCTACGGTCCATATTCGTCAAGACGAAGTTCGAATTATTTACCGTTACGCCATCCGTCTCTTCTATAAATACCAAGCTCCTCTTCTTCATTTCTCACACCAAAAATCTGCCTCTTAGAGAGAAGTTAGAGAGAGAAGCTCGGAGAAAGTCTGGGTAAGTTCTTCGGTCCCCCGTCTTTAGTTTCGGTAGTTCTTTCGGTAGATATAGTAGGAATGCTAGATTTATCTTTAATTTTTCAAGATAGTCTAGATATCATATTTAGGGGTAAATATGATATATATTTCAAAATATGATGAGGGAAAAGATCTGTCAAAATTCTAGAGATAGAACGCAAAACAAATGGGCTCGGCGAAATTCCGCCGATTAGGGGTTCGGGGCAAAATGGTAATTTGTACCTAAAATGCCTGTTATGCTGCTAAAAGTTGTTAAATATTATCCTTATAGGATATCTGAGATAATCGTGCCGGGCATTGTTGTGCCGCCGTCACACCGCTGTTTTTTTTCGTCGGAAATTTACCGTTTTTCCGTAAAAGTTCCGTTGTACCGCCAAAAAGGTACGTTCGCGTCTTAACACTAACTCGATGGTTATTGTATGATTATATATGATTGTTGTGTTCTGTTTGTTGTTGTAGCATACGTGGTTATGTTATATACACGGTTATGTCACATACGTGGTTATGTCACATACGAGGTTATTATTGCTGTATCATACGTGGTTATGTTACATACGTGGATATTATCTTGTATACGTGGTTATGTGTTTTTAATCATACATCTGTTGTGGACTGTTGTACTGATTGCTGCTGTCGTATATATGTAGTCGTATTTAAGCATGAGGTTAACCGTTACCCGAGATCCAAATTGCAATTGGATCTCGCCTCTTATCATAGCGTCGGGTTCGGAGAACCGAGAACCGAGGAGAAAAGCGAGCGGCCGCACGGAGACCCGGGAAGACTTTCTTCGGGTGTTATTCATTTTGAAAACTCTCGGTCAATGTACCATTTACGTAAATCAGCCGGACTTACGGCATTTATAAATATATGTATCAGTTACTCAATCGCTCCAATGCCCTACTCTGATGAAAAAAAAAATATACTGCTTTTGAAAACAGGATGTTTCACTTTGGTATAAAAGAACAAGCATTCAAACTTCAAGAAGAGATACGAACGTGCACTGCCGAAATGCCGACATTATGAATATGCGCTTAACTCATACACTCTGTTCTCAATGCTTACAAAGCTTATCATAGAGAGTGAAATTATTTGTATTGTACTTCAGTGATTATTATTCATCTGCTCTGTGAGAGAGTCTAAACACTTATTTGATTATCTGTTTAGTGATCAAATCTCAAGGTTGTGGAACCTTTGAGAGTGGGTGTACAGTTACAACTTGTAAGGGGGAGTGAGTCCAAGAGTTAGAGGATCATCCTTCGTTTACAGAGTGTGTAATTGTATCCTTACAGTGTGTAAGGGGGAGTATCTCGGTAAGAGATTGTAAAGGCTGCACAAGTGCCCGACTAAACTTGTAAGGTTGTAAAGGCTTTTCTCTTGTGCACGGTTAAACAAGGAGATAGTGGATTGAAAATCTCAAGTGGAGCTTAGGGACTGGACGTAGGTCAAGGAAGGGCCGAACCAGTATAAATCACAGTTTGCATATTCTCTTCCCTTATCTCTTATATTTCCAGTATATGTTTATTTGAATATCAAACTGTTGATTTAGAAAACGTGAAAGATTTTCAAAGTGTCAAGTTTTTAATCTTCACCCAATTCACCCCCTCTTGGGTTTAGCCGGTTCTTCAAATTCCATATCTCCCATTAATGTCAACATGTGTCTTAAAATTTTCGATTTCAGAAAAATCGGGTATTTTGGAAGAATCCACATTTAACCAAAAATGCACTGAAACGTCAAGGGGACTTCGTTCCATAATAGTCTTACTTCCTGAACTGGGCTTAGTTGTCTACTTAATATACGCTTATGCTCAAGTCTCTTAACCCAAAGTTCGGGATATTACATATACTACCTTTAGTTCTTGATATAAGAGCGTATTGACTTTTTTGGAGAAGTTAAAAAATCAAAATAAATTACTTCATCATAACATATATTGTGTATTATTATATTATATATTAGTTTATAAGTCAGAAAAATTAATTTGGAGAAAAATGATAAATATAAATACTTTAATCTAACTTATGTAGTTTCCTTAATATCTCCAACAAAAATCAATTAGCTTTTATATTAAGAACCAAATGAAGTATTAAAATATGTATTTTAACCATTGGCTTACTATTCCTTCAGTATTTTCATATTATTTTTATCCTTTAAAAACTTCTAACTAATTCTAGAAAAAGAGTATGAAGGTGATCCAAAAGTATTTAGAAATCCCTTGATGTTCTTTATATGAAAAATGTATATAATTTTTGCCATAATTTTTTGTTAACTTATAACTTATTTTTCTCCTTTATTTCCTTAAAAGTTCACTCAAAAGTAGGTTTTTTTTTTTGTCAAATAAATATTTTTTGAGGCATTTCTGTTTTTAAATAAAATCATTAGCCTCAAATGTGCCTTTTAAAAAAAACTCTTTCTACTTTTCGGGATTTTCCCATAATTATCATTCTCCTTTCTTGCTTATTAAACCGGTACTCAAAACCAGATGTTAGATGAGTTGGAATGAGTAGTTTCCAACGCAAATGAATAAAAATGTATTTTAGGAAAGCCAACACACTTTTTTTTTATTATTATAAATAACTAACCTAACTAATTTTTTTAAAAAAATTCCATAAATTAGTTATCTAGCCATAATAATTAGGAACTAATAGAGTAGCAAATAACAAGAGTAATGGTTTGAAGAAATGCTTGGCGGGAAAAGTAAGCAAAGCTAGTAGCAAGGGTGACGTTACAGATCACTCCTGTTTCTACTTTAAAAAAGAAGTACCAAGCTATATTGTCACTACTTTTCACCAGAAACTTTCTTTTATTACCTTCCAAAGCTTACGTATTATATACACATCCAAGAGCCAGAATGTAACATCCCATTTTCAAAAGCAGTATAATTTTTTTTTTCATCAGAGTATAGCATTTGAGCGATTGAGTAACTGATACATATATTTATAAATGCCGTAAGTCTGGCTGATTTACGAAACGGTACATTGACCGAGAGTTTTCAAAATGAATTACAACATAAGAGAGTCTTCAGTCGGGACTCTGTACGGCCTGCTCGCCCTTCTCCTCGGTCCTCGGTTCTTCTGAACCTGACGCTATGATAAGAGCTAAGATCCAATTGCAATTTGGATCTCGGGTAATCTGTTAACCTCATGCTTAAATATGACTACATATACACGACAGCAAAGAATCAATACAACAGTCCACAACGGATGTATGATTAAAAATACATAACCACGTATGTAAGATAATAACCACGTATGTAACATAACCACGTATGATACAACAATAATAACCTCGTATGTGACATAACCACGTATGTGACATAACCGTGTATATAACATAACCACGTATGCTACAACAACAAACATATATAATCAAACATATAAATCATACAATAACCATCGTTAGTGTTACGAAAGACGCGAACGTACCTTTTTGGCGGTACAACGGAACTTTTACGGAAAAAACGGTAAATTTCCGACGGCGGAAAAACAATGTGACGGCGGCACAACAGCGGCTCGACAATGGTACGATTATCTCGATATCCTATAAGGATAATATTTAACAACTTTTAGCAGCATAACGGGCATTTTAGGTACAAATTACCATTTTGCCCCCGAACCCCTAATCGGCGGAATTTCGCCGAGCTTCATTGTTTTCGCTCTATTTCTCTAGAATTTTGACAGATCTTTTCCCTCATCATATTTTCGAAATATATATCATATTTACCCCTAAATATGATATCTAGACTATCTTGAAAATTTAAAGATAAATCTAGCATTCCTACTATATCTACCGAAAGAACTACCGAAACTAAAGACTAAGGACCGAAGAACTTACCCGAGACTTTGCTCGAGACTTTCTCCGAGCTTCTCTCTCTAACTTCTCTCTAAGGGGCAGATTTTTGGTGTGAGAAATGAAGAAGAGGAGCTTGGTATTTATAGAAGAGACGGATGGCGAACGGTAAATAATTCGAACTTCGATCTTGACGAATATGGACCGTAGGATCGCATTTTTGAGGACAAAACACTCTTGGCCATCCATGGTCAAGATCGAAATCTAAGAGCCCTAAAGTCAATGGATGAGTTGTCATCCATGATGGCTCTTGCTTTATGGCCTCCGGCCGATAAAGCTACCCGACGGTGTCCGTTTCGTGCGATTTCGCGAAAACTCAAAAATCCGGCGTGTAACTTTGAAGATCTTTTCATCCTCTTTCATATTATCTATTTGGATCCTCTTTTTGATCATATCCAGGTATTCTCCCGTGCGTCGGAAGATATTCGGACAAACGCGTCCGATTCGGAAATCGCTTCCGATAGAACCAACTTCGGACAACAATTCACCGAATCGTAAAACGTCCGGTTGTTGCCTAACTTAATCTCGTGTTTAAAAAGATGCAATTGTTTCTATAGGTTCTCACTTTGCCTATCCGACTCTACTCTATCCGATCAACTTTTTGTCTTATTTGAAATCGGGGTTTTCGGTTGCGGAAACAACGCACAGTAAATTCTTTCTTCGTGTAAAAATTCACTTGTTCTTAATTTGATCAGTCTGAAAAGACTTTTACTTCGTTTACCTGTAGAATTTATTTCTAACTTTTCCCTCGGCCCTTTATAAGTTCGACTCACCGCATTATATTATTATTTTATTAAAAATGCCTTCACATTTATTTTTTTTCCTTTTATTTTTTATTTATTTTTCTAAGCATAAAATATTTTATTAATATTTTTATTTTTTTTATTTATTTATTTAATAATTTCGAATTTCTCAATTAAAAATAATTATTTAAATTATTTTTAATTCATTTACTTTATACCCTAATTATCCCATTAATTACCAGATTAGCCACTTACTAATTTTTGATAATTTTCTTAATTAGGATAAATCATTATCTCACAACTATTTTACTTACATTGGTATTTTATATCCCATGTAAAATATTAAAAATCATGGGGTCACTTATGATCCCAAAATAATACTTAATTTTGCCTCATTATTTTTCAAGGGAAATTATCCCAAAAATTCCTAAAATTAGAGACAACATACTTTCTAATTTTTATAAATATTTTACTACCTCTTGGGATTTATCATAATATTTTTAGGCCATTTAATGCCCTAAAAATACATTTTAGCTCTTTATCTTTCCTAATTTCCATAGTAATTACCTTAGAAAATAAGATAATTATTACTTATTATTTGAAACTACATGTTCACCTATTTTAAATAGGTATTATTTATCGAAATATAATATTCCAGATAAATAATTATCCGGGTATTACACAGAACGTGTATCATGTCGAATTTCTGAGATCGAAGCTTGAGGGGTAGAGTTTTTGTTTTTAATAGGCCAAGTATCTATGCTTGGTTCCTAGCTTCAAGTGCAAATAAAGTAAAGCTTTGCTCCCAAAGCTTGGTTCCTATTTATTCTATTTAATTTCATTATTTGTTATTTTTGGAGTGATCAATGTTATGATTATGAAAGAATTCAAATTGATATATGGCGATTTAAGGAACCATTAGAAATTCTTGGTTTCCAAAGTAAGGTAAGCTAGTTCCAAATGTAGCAAGAGTTATGTTACAGAAAGTCCTCTCTTTCTACTTGAAATTAAAAAAAGTCCAACTCACACTATTTTTTCTCAATTATTTTTTTATAATTAACTTCCAAAGCTTTCGTACTATATAGTGCATATGTGTGTGTGTGTCTATATATATATATATATAACAGAGCAGAGGCCATCTATAGATAGAATTTGCGTTTCAAATTCAGGTGACTTGGTTCTAAAAACTTAAATCTTCATAATGACCCCAATAATATGTTGCTTGCTTTTCTCAGCATGTTGATTCCAACAAGACTAGTTTTTTAGTATAAATTCAGAGGCACTTGAAATCATTGAACACACCTACACTTGAAATTCTCATCTCTTGATTCTGAGCAAAAAAACAAAACAAATTATCATCTCTTGTGATCGCTTAAACCCACCACCTTTAATTACCTTCATTATTTCATGGAATCCTTATCATCCACATTGAAACATGACTTACATTGTTTACTAAATCCGCTTCAGCAGACGCAGACGCAGTCTTATTCTCCTGCTGGTAACGAGGCCAAGATACAAAAGGTTCTGTTTTATTTCTAGACATCTCTTACACACAGACACACACAAACACATATAATGGCTTTGTTGTACACAACTCTTCCAAACTACTCATTCCCTTCTGAAATGTAAGGGCTAGTAGAGAGGTTAGTTAGTTTTAAATGTAAGACATCAATCCTTTCTTTCCCCAAATTTACATTGTTTTTCCTTAACTCTCCTTATTGATTGCAGATATCAAGGGAGTTTTCCACCAAATGAGTAGTATTCTAGGGAATCCAAGGAACATTTGTTACAAATAACCTATTTAACTAAATTTTTTTTATGTTTCAAAATTACTAGTGATCTAACTCTTATATTTAGGAGTACTAGAGGCAGAGGGAGGGAGGGGGAGAGAGAGAGAGAGAGACCTGTTAGTGATAAATGAGAGTGATTGACTGTATATATTCATGCCTATAACAGGTTCCACCATATCTTCGAGAGCGATCTGAGTTTCGGAAGTATTACTTTCCTAAGGTGGTATCCATTGGTCCCATTCATCATCCCAAAGGAGAAGAGTACAAGAAAATGTGGGCATCAAATTACCTAAAAGATAAGTTAGGCCAGACAGAAGGTGATGCTGAGAAACTACTTGGGAAGATTCGGTCTCAAATCAAAGAATTGAAAAGCCTCTACGCTGAAGATGCAGTTCGATGCTTGCTCGGCGATGACGATATGCTCGCATGGATTTTGTTTGTAGATGGGTGTGCTGCACTTCATGTCATGCACAAAGTGGGTGAGACAGAACCATCAAAATCACAAGCCCTGGACACGATTGTGCAGCAAGATCTTCTCTTGTTGGAGAACCAGCTTCCATACAAAGTGTTGAAGATATTAAGCAAGAATGATGATGACGCAGATTCTGCGCTGCGGAGTTTCATACAACGTTTCAGAAATCGTTTCATTGAAACTCGTGGCAGCGAGGGAGAATCTCAAGTACAGATCAATCAACCAGCTCATTTGCTGGATGCTCTAATCACGGTCATAGTGAAGAAGGAACACACTATAACAATAGATGTAAAGCAGAAACATGATGACAAATTATCACGTAAAAAGCGAAAGGATACAAAGTTTCCAACTCATAGGAATATACAGGAACTTAGAACATCAGGGATTAAAATAAAGAATAACGCAGGACAAAGCCTCACAAGCATCTGTTTTAGACACGGTACGCTCTTCATTCCGCCGTTAATGGTGGACGATTTCACGGTTCAAACATTCATGAATATGATGGCGTACGAGATGTGTCCAGATTTCAAGAGCAACTATGAGATAAGTAACTATGTTTCCTTCCTAAATTCCCTGATTGATCATGCAGATGATGTCAAAGTGTTGAGGAAAACTGGGGTTATAAACAACTATCTTGGAAGTGACCAAGAAGTGGCACACATCTTCAACACTGCAAGCACTGATTTTGTGATTGATACAGGAATTTATGACAAAGTTCGTCAAGAAATTGAGGGCGTTTACACACACAAAGCGAAGACATGGTTTACTGAGTTGCGTCGCAAACATTTCAACACCCCATGGTCAATCATAGGCTTAATATCTGCTATTCTTGGGTTTATTCTCACTATTGTCAACCTCAAGGAGAAATTAGGCTCAAAGAAGCATTAGCCATTCAAGGGCGGTCCAGTGCACAGGCTCCCACCAGATAGGGTCTAATGAGGAAGGTCAAATATTGCTAACTTTACCACCACAAATTGAAGAGATTGTTGTCAGAATATAAACTGTGACATTTAGATCACATAGCAGCATTATTTAACGTTGCTCCAAAATAGGATTTATCCATATCAACTAAAATAATATCCTTCACTATTGAAGTGATAATTACGACTCACTACGAGCATTAATATTAAATCGTTAGAGGATGTAAAAGTGAATAATTTGTTGGTTTTTTTAGCGTGGTAATATATATTTCCTACAATACAATAATGTTGGTATGTATCTTTGTACTCCTTATATGTTGGTGATTTCATGTGTTTGTCATGAGAAATTAGATTAAGGAATCCTTTCTCCCCCGCCCCCCCCCCCCCATCTTTCTTGTATGGAATATTATTTATTAGCTTCTTATTTTAATTAAGGGTTAATATACATTCAGCACCGTAAAATACTTTTTTAGGTGCATCAAGTTTCCTAAAGTATTTTGCGATACATTAAGTACTCTGAAGTATTTTGTCAGGTGTGTCCATCAACTTGTAGTACTTTTTTTTTTGTTAACAATTTTGTATTAAACAATTTAGGTAATTTAGGGTGTTCAATACACAAATAAAATACTTCTTGACATTGGATGTACCAAAAAAAATGTTAAGGGGCTAGACTCACATGAAAAAAATACTTTTAAGGTATCGAGTGCTCCACAAAATGCTTCAAGATACTGGACATACTTGAAATAATACTTTAGGGTAACCCTTTAAATTAATGCATGCTTCTCACAACGTTTACTTCAATGAGAAACTATTTATTATCTTTGTACGGTTTCTTCTTTTTCGTGAGAATCCCTCATAGAAAATAATTAAAGTCATGATGAGAAGTATTCTTTCTTATAAGCTGCTTGTTTTCATTAATTAAGGCTTCACTCATGTCGCAAAATTGAAAGTCATGATAATAAGTGATAGGATGCAATTTTGTAATGAGGGAAAATATTACTTTTCCTTTAGTAAGCAATGGGTTTATTGTCAATTAGTTGTGATGGGTAAAGCAAATTAGTTGTAATCACGCCACGTTTATAGTGAATGCCAATTAAGGGTCGGGCCGGCTATTATCTCACTCGTGCTTTCCTTCTAGATTCTTCTCTCTTTCTTCTATTCTTTATGACTATGTTTGGTTTTTTTTTTTTTTTTTTGGGAGGAAAATTGTTTCTCATCTTTACTAAATAGCCCATGAAAATTTTTCAATAATCCAAAAATACACTCTCAACAAAAAGAATATTCTTCTCATTAATGGCAATTTGATCAATATCCTCCCTAGGTCTGTTCCTCTCCCCTCAAACCAAACACACATTATATTTCTTTTGTTCTTGTCTACTTCTGCCTCTCTGTACCTAACAATAAGCATATATGATCTTTATTTATAAGCTTGCTTTAAATAATGGATGTAAATTAAAAATGAATAATTTGTGGTTTTTGTGTGTAGTAATCTAGGTTCCTACAAATACAATATGCTGTTTCATGATTGCTGCTGATGGCTTGTCTGTGAAGATTAAGTGGCATGTGGATAACAGAAAATTGAAAGGGGATAAAACTTGCTAGAAGATGCCCAGTACTTTCTCACTGTTATTTTTGCATATGACTCCTTGTTTTTTTATCAATGCTAGAAAACGTAATTGCAAGGTGTTAAAGGAAATTTTGCAACGCTAATCTCTTGCTTCTGAACAAACTATAAATCTGGACAAATCATGCATTTTTTTCTCCAAGAACACAGTTGAATCATTGAAGCAAGAGGTGTTTTAGTTATTGGGAATAAATGCAACCAGTGAACCTGGAAAATATTTGGGTTTGCCGGTGTTGTGAGGGAGGTTCAGATCTAAAGCTCTAGCATTTGTAAAGAACAGAATGAGTCTCAAACTGCAAGGGTGGAAGCAAGAGTTGCTAACTTTTGCTGGACGGGAAGTGTTGGTAAGGGCAGTGGCTAATGCTATACCTCTGTTACCAATGTCTTGTTTTAAGTTTCCAAAAAATACTTGTATGGGATTGTATAAGATGATTTCTGGGTTTTGGTAGGGGCAAAAAAAGGAGGAAGGGAGAATTAACTGGAAGTCTTGGAAAACTTTATGGAAGGATAAAGGGGAAGGAGGTATGGGGTTTAGAAATTTTGTGAAGGTCAATAGGGCATTGTTAGCCAAGACTGCATGAAGATTATGTCAGGTTCAAGGGGATTTATGGTGCCAAATACTAAAGGGAAATTATTTTCCTGATACAGATTTTGTGAGAGTTCCAAAGGGGAACAAGGCGTCATGGGGATGGTCGAGTATTTTGGAGGGAAGGGAGTTTGTTAACAAGGGAGATAGAGTCAGTGTATTTTAGGAAAGCCAACACGTACACATTTTTTTTATTTATAAATAACTAACCTAAATAATTTTTTAAAAAATTCAGTAAATTAGTTATCTAGCTCATAATAATTAGGAACTAATGGAGTAGCAAATAACAAGAGTAATGGTTTGAAGAAATGCTTGGCGGGAAAAGTAAGCAAAGCGAGTAGCAACGGTAAAGTTACAGAAACTCCTGCTTTTAATAGGCGGAGTATCTATGCTTGGTTGAGTTGGTTCCTAGCTTCAAGTGCTAATAAAGTAAAGCTTCGCTCACAAAGCTTGGTTCCCATTTATTCTATTTAATTTCATTATTTATTATTTTTGGAGTGATC
This sequence comes from Acacia melanoxylon, assembly GCA_019022615.1. Taxonomy (NCBI): domain Eukaryota; kingdom Viridiplantae; phylum Streptophyta; class Magnoliopsida; order Fabales; family Fabaceae; genus Acacia; species Acacia melanoxylon. Next base: position 6,351,548 of record JAFJYJ010000020.1, on the reverse strand, counting down.
AGTGTTCAGTGTTGTGATTATAAAAGAATTCAAATTGATATTTGGCGATTTAGAGGAACTATTAGAAATTCTTAGTTTCTAATAACTGTGAGAAATGTTCTTTATTTTTTTACAATGGTTCATTTAAAACATTAAAACGTAGAAAACATAACAGTGGCAAGTTCATCTAGCTACTTGTCACCAGAGGAATGGCAAAGATCACTGTCAGATCATGGCCAACTCATACTCATCACGACATGACCGGTGTGATGAGATTGGTCTTCATGTTCATAGTTGAGAGGTATAAAGAAAGCCTCCTCACAGCATGGTTAGTGTGTTCAGCATGCTGCTGCATTGCCTCCAGTTCTGGAATCATAGGATGTGGAGGCGAAGAAGCTGGAGGAGGAGGCAGAGGCAGACACAGCGGTGACTGATGTTGGGAAGGAGAAGGAGAAGGTGGAGGATGGGAAGGAGGAGAAGGAGGAGGTGGAGGAAGATGTCGATAGCTTTCTGGAAATTCTTCCGCACATCATTTCATCTTTGCGGTTAAGATAACAAAAAGAGGAGGACAATGAATAAAACATAGGCATAACAAATGAAAATAGGGAGTTTAAATAAACATTTTGAACTTTGGAAGGGATGGAAAGGAACCATCATTGCAAGCATTGGAAGTTGAACAGGAAATAATGAAAGGGTACATGGTTCTCCTGACGATCCTTAGATAACGAGGAGGCAACTTGAGTCGACCAATGCAGGGAAGAGCAAAAGTTTCAAAAGCTGTAATTTACGTTTATTAAGAACCATTAAGTATATTGGTTTTTTGAAACCAAGGTAAAAGATAACTTTACAGTTTTTAATTAATAACCGTGAAGTATAAAGCTGTTTTTTTAAATATCTTAAAAATACAATAGTGGTGTTTAGTCATCACCACCACTACTGTCATCCTCCTTCTCCTCTTCATCCTTTTCATTCTCATCATCATAGGAAGCAGATGAAGGGTTTGACTGCAGGTCATATTCAACCTCGTTGTGATGAAGTATGCGATTCAACTTCCTGATCAGCTTATTGGCATATGCCATGAGACGTTGTGTGGTGGTTAGTACCAGCCAACAGTTGCATCAGAGCCTCCATTTCAAGAGGAGGCGAAGATCCTCCCTGGGATGTTAACATGATGTAGAGAAGGAGGAAGTCGATAAAGAAAAGTAGTAAGAATCACAAGGAATAAGTGAGTTTAAATAGAAGTATAATGGATATTATGAAGGATTATGAATTACGAAGGTTACGAAGGGTTATAACCAATGAACTTGTACTTGGGGAAGACAGATCGTTTGAAAGTATTACAAGACGGTTGTTTCTAAAGACCATTATGTTTTGTCTTCGTTGATATAGAGGTTGGAAGTCGAATCGTTTGTAAGTATTACATGACGGTTGTTTTGAAAGAACTGTCACTTTTGTCACTAAATAAATGATAGTTATGAACTACAACCGTTATTTTATATTTTCGCGAATTCCACCTTGCAATGTATGATGGTGTGTATAATTAATCATTACGTTTAAGTGTTATATATATATATCCTTGTACGAATTCCACCTCGCACAACAATGGTGCGCATAATTTTTGTTATTCCAGGCATAACTTGAAAAATAATCTTTATGTACCCATAATTTTCAAAAATTTCGCTGTTGTTTAAACTCAAGACAGTATGCATACAATGTTACGTTGACAAGTCTACTATTTTATTTGGCATTTGGCTAATCTTTAATTACATGTTTACCATTTATTCGAGAAGGCCAAATGTTACAAAATCCCTGAGAATCATTCTATCTTTCGGTACTTTTTTCCAATTGGGTAATACGTACTAATTCTTAAACTTTTAGGCCCAAATTTTGAGATATGAAAAATTGTGATATATTTCAATATTTATTTATTTCTAAGTCGGTGATTTAATTTGTTTGTCGTGAGAAATAAAATTAAGGAATGTTTGTTTTTTCAATTTTTTTTCAGCAATAACCAATAATTTCTCATGATATTGAAAGTCGAAATTCTTATTTTATAATATAGTTAAGCTTCTGATTTTAATTAATGAATGTCTCTCACGACTGTTATTTTCATGATAAATAGTCATTGAATTGAAAACTGTGAGAAGCATCGCTTTTTGCAAGGTTTGATTTAATTAATGAATGTTTCTCACGGATTCCTCTTTTTCACGTATTTTTTTTTTATAAAATTATGATAATATTTTTATGAAATATTAAATTTGATTATTAGATCTTCATCCAAAGGTAATGAAGGAGAGAGAGGAGGGGAAAAATGATGGGAAGATAAATGAGAGAAGCTCCACCCCATTATACTCATATGCGAAGTATTCGTTACTGTAAAAAGGGCTTTTTACGTCAGTTAAAGAGGGTTTTCATGACATCTATAGAACAGGGTAAAAACAAGCGACGTTGTTTGTCTCAAAATTTTACGTCGGTCATATAAGAAATGTAAAGAGTACTTTCTACATTGGTTAAAAGACTTTGATTTTTTATTTTATTTTTTACAAAAAAAATATACTTTTCGAGCCTCATCTTTCATTAGCACAAACACCAAAATGAAATTGATGAATAACCAGTTAGGCATTTGGGATCGATAAGGTTTAGGTGAATCTTAACCCATGGGTTAAAGTGCAAAAATACACATGTATTTTATTTTGAGGAGTATCCAACACTAAGTATTTTTTTTTAGGTGTAAAAATGCACATGTGGTTATAAATTAGATGCAGAAATATCGTTTGCCCGTTAAGTTTGACTTTTTTTGCTGACTGGACTATGACATGGCTTTCAAAGGTGCAAAAATACATATGTGGTTTGGAAAAAAGAGCGTCCAACACCAAGTGCTTTTTTTAAGCGCAAAAGTGCACACGTGATTACAAATTAGATGCAAAAATACCATTTGAACGTTAAGTTTGACTTTGACCATTAAGTTTGACTTTTTTTTTCCCGAATGGACTATGGCATGGCTTTCAAATGTGCAAAAATACATATGTGGTTTGGCAAAAAAAGCACCCAACACCAATTTTTTTAATTTAATAATTTTATTTCAATTAAAGGAAAATTATTATTTCTCAAGGTATAATTCTTGAAAAACCGGATTTTTTATTTCCATAATTTATTTTCTTTTTTTAAAATCCTTATTAAATTTTCTAATTAATAATTGATAAATGAGTATTATTTATGCATTTGAAATTTGATATTATAAATACTATATTTTATTTTATTTTATTTTTAAAAAAACACTTGGTGTTGGCCGCTCCTCAGGGTAAATCACATCTGTATTTTTACATCTAAAAAAATGAAATTGATGAATTACCAATTAGGCATTTGGGATCGATAAGGTTTAGGTGAATCATAAATTGAAGTCATATACTACCTCTAGTTACGTTCTTGATATAAAAACCCATTGACTTCTTTTTGAAAAGGTTAAAAAGTGAAATAAATCACTTAATTATAACATATATTGTAAATTATTATATTATATATCAGTTTATAAGTCGAAAAAATTAATTTAGAGAAAAATGATCAATATATAATTTAATTTAACTTATGTAGCTTCCTTAATCTTTCCAATAAAAGTCAATTAACTCGTATATTAAGGACCAAAGGAAGTATTAAAATATGTATTTTAATCATTGGGTTACTATTCCTTTATTATTTTCATATTATTTTTATCCTTTAAAAAATTATAACTAATTCTAGACAAATAGTATGAAGGTGATCTAAAAGTATTTAGAAATCTTTTGATGTTCTTAATATAAAAAATAATATAATTTTTGCCATAGATTTTTGAAAAATTATAACTTATTTTTCTCCTTTATTTCCTTAAGATTTCACTCAAAAGTAGGTTTTTTTGGTCAAATAAATATTTTTTGAGGCATTTCTGTTTTTAAGTAAAATCATTAGCCTCAAATGTGCCTTTTAAAAAAACTCTTTCTACTTTTCGGGATTTTCCTATAATTATCATTCTCCTTTCTTGCTTATTAAACCGGTACTCAAAACCAGATGTTAGATGAGTTGGAATGAGTAGTTTCCAACTGAAATGAATAAAAATATATTTTAGGAAAGCCAACACATACACATTTTTTTAACTAACCTAAATAATTTTTAACCAATTTTCAGTGAACTAGTTATCTAGCTCATAATAATGAGGAACTAATGAGTAGCAAATAACAAGAGTAATGGTTTGAAGAAATTCTTGGCGGGAAAAGTAAGCAAAGCTGGTAGCAATGGTAAAGTTACAGAAACTCCTGCTTTTAGTAGGCGAAGTATCTATGCTTGGTTGAGTTCGTAGCTTCAAGTGCTAATAAAGTAAATCTTTGCTCACAAAGCTTGGTTCCCATTTATTCTATTTAATTTCATTATTTATTATTTTTGGAGTGATCAGTGTTGTGATTATAAAAGAATTCAAATTGATATTTGGTGATTTAGAGGAACTATTAGAAATTCTTAGTTTCTAATAACGGTGAGAAATGTTCTTTATTTTTTTACAATAGTTCATTTAAAACATAGAAAACATGATAGTGGCGGCGAGTTCATCTGGCTACTCGTCACCAAAGGAATGGAAAAGATCATTGTCAGGATCATGGCCAACTCATACTCATCACAACATGATCAGTGTGAGATTGGTCTTCCTGCTTATAGTTGAGAGGTATAAAGAAAGCCTCCTTACGGCATAGTCAGTGTGTTCTGCATGCCACTACATTACCTCTAGTTCTAGAATCATAGGATGTGGAGGTGGAGGAGGAGGCAGAGGCAAACGCAACGGTGACTGATGTTGGGAAGGAGAAGGATAAGGTGGAGGATGTGAAAGAGGAGGTGGAGGAAGATGTCGATAGCTTTCTGGAAATTCTTTCGCACATTATTTCATCTTTGCGATTAAGATAACAAAAAGAGGAAGACATTGAATAAAACGTTGGCATAACAAATGAAAATGGGGAGTTTAAATAATCGTTTGGAACTCTACAAGGGATAGAAAGGAACCATCATTGCACGCATTGAAGTTGAACAAGAAATAATAAAAGGGTACCAGGTTCTCCTAACGATCATTAGGTAATGAGGAGGCAACTTGAGTCAATCAATGCAGGGAAGAGCAAAAGTTTCAAAAGCTGTAATTTATATTTATTAAGTTAGAACAATTAAGTATATTGGTTTTTTGAAACCAAGGTAAAAGAATACTTTACGGTTTTTAATTAATAACCGTGAAGTATAAAGTTGTTTTTTAAAAAAACTTATTTTTTTGAATATCTTAAAAATACAATAGTGGTGTTGAGTCATCACCACCACTAATGTCATCCTCCTCCTCCTCTTCATCCTCTTCATTCTCATCATCATAGGAAGGAGATGAAGGGTCTAACTGCAGGTCATATTCAACCTCGTTGTGATTAAGTATGCGATTCAACTTCCTGGTTAGCTTATTGGCATATGCCATGAGATGTTGTTTGGTGGTTAATACCTGCATCAGAGCCTCCATTTCAAGAGGAGGCGAAGGATGATAAGTGGGTGGTGGGGGTGGTGGCAGAGATGCTCCCTGGGATCACAAGGAATAAGCGAGTTTAAATAGAAGTTCAATGGATATTATGAAGGATGATGACTTATGAAGGTTACGAAGAGTTATAGCCAATAAACTGGTACTTGGGAAAGACATATCGTTTGAAAGTGTTACAAGACGGTTGTTTCTAAAGGCCGTTTTTTTTTTATTCGTTGATATAAGAGGTTGGAAGTCGAATCGTTTCTAAGTGTTACATGATGGTTGTTTCAAAAGAACCGTCACTTTTGTCATTAAATAAATGACGGTTATAAACTACAACCGTTATTTTATATTTTCGCAATTCCACCTTGCAATATATGATGGTGTGTATAATTAACCATTACGTTTAAATGTTATATATCCTTGTGCGAGTTCCACCTCACACAACAATGGTGCGCATAATTTTTGTTATTCCAGGCATAACTTGCAAAGTAATCTTTATGTACCCATAATTTTCATAAATTTCGCTGTTGCTTAAACCCAAGACAGTATGCATACAATGTTACGTTGACAAGTCTACTATTTTATTTGGCATTTGGCTAATCTTTAATTACATGTTTACATGTTTACCTTTTATTCCAGAAGACCAATTGTTACAAAATCCCTGAGAATCATTCTATCTTTCGGTACGTTTTGCCAACTGGGTAATACGTACTAATTCTTAAACTTTTAGGCCCAAAAATTGTGATATATTTCAATATTTATTTATTTCTAAGTCGGTGATTTAATTTGTTTGTCGTGAGAAATAAAATTAAGGAATGTTTGTTTTTTTATTTTTTATTTTCAGCAAGAACCAATAATTTCTGATGATATTGAAAGTCGAAATTCTTCTTTTATAATATAGTTAAGCTTCGGATTTTAATTAATGAATGCCTCTCACGACTGTTATTTTCATGATAAATAGTCATTGAATTGAAAACTGTGAGAACCATCGCTTTCTGCAAGGTTTGATTTAATTAATGAATGTTTCTTACGGATTCCTCTTTTTTCACGTATTTTTTTTAATATTTTATAAAATATTAAATTTGGGTTATATTAGATCTTCATCCAAAGGTAACGAAGGAGATAAAGGATGGGAAAATGATGGGAAGATAAATGAGAGAAGCTCCACCCCATTATACTCATATGTGAAGTACTCGTTAGTCGTTACTGTAAAAAAGGCTTTTTACGTCGGTTAAAAAGGGTTTTTCATGACATCTATAGAAGGGGACAAAAAACAAGGGGAAAATTCCATTTAAATACCAGATGAATTTGCAAAATCTCCGGAGGTCCTCCTCCGAATTTGTAAAAAGATCGAGAGGTACCAAGGACCTATGATAGATATGCAAATTGTGAAATTACCTTTCTACCCTTACTTTTAAATAAATTTAAAAACCCCACCCCCACCCCACCACCATCGCCGGCCGCCACCACCACCATCGGCGGCGGCGGTCGCCACACCGCCGCCACCGGTAGTGGCGGTGGTGGTGGCCGGCCCGGCGGCGGCGGTGGTGGTGGGGGGGGTGGGGGTGGGGGTGAGGTTTTTTAATTTATTTAAAAGTAAGGGTAGAAAGGTAATTTCACGCGAATTTGTATATTCCTCATAGGTCCTTGGTACCTCTCGATCTTTTTACAAATTCGGAGGACTTCGAGGGTTTTTCAAATTCATCTGCGTATTTAAATGGAATTTTCCCAAAAACAAGCGACATTGTTTGTTTGGAAATTTTACGTCGGTCATATAAGAAATGTAAAAAGTACTTTCTACATTGGTTAAAAGACTTTGGATTTCTTTTCTTTAAATATATATATATATATATATATATATATATATATATATATATATATTTTTCCAGCCTCATCTTTCATTAGCACAAGCACCAAAATGAAATTGATGAATAACCAATTAGGCATTTGGGATCGATAAGGTTTAGGTAAATCATAAATTGAAGTCATGTTTCTTGATATAAGAGCCCATTGACTTTGTTTGGAGAGGTTAAAAAATAAAATAAATTACTTAATCGTAACATATATTGTGTATTATTATATTATATATCAGTTTATAAGTTAGAAAAATTAGTTTGGAGAAAAATGATAAATATAAATAATTTAATCTAACAATAAATATATATAATTTAATCTAACAATAAATATATATAATTTAATCTAACTTATGTAGCTTTCTTACTCTTTTCAATAAAAGTTAATTAGCTCTTATATTAAGGACCAAAGGAAGTATTAAAATATGTATCATTTGGTTACTATTCCTTTTTTATTTTCATATTTTTTTTATCCTTTAAAAAATTATAACTAATTCTAGACAAATAGTATGAAGGTGATCTAAAAGTATTTAGAAATCCTTTGTTGTTCTTAATATGAAAAATAGAATAATATTTGCCATAAAATTTTAAAAAATTATAATTTATTTTTCTCCTTTATTTCTTTAAAATTTCACTCAAAAGTAGGTTTTTTTGGTCAAATAAATATTTTTTTGAGGCATTTTTGTTTTTAAATAAAATCATTAGCCTCAAATGTGCCTTTGAAAAAAATATTTATACTTTTCGGGATTTTCCCATAATTATCATTCTCCTTTCTTGCTTATTAAACCGGTACTCAAAACCAGATATTATATGAGTTGGAATGAGTAGTTTCCAACGCAGATGAATAAATTTATGTATTTAGGAAAGCCCCCACACATATTTTTATAAATAACTAACCTAAATAATTTTTACAAAATTTCAGTAAATTAGTTATCTAGCTCATTGTAATACCCGGATAATTATTTATCTGGAATATTATATTTCGATAAATAATACCTATTGAAAATAGGTGAATATGTAGTTTCAAATGATAAGTAATAATTATCTTATTTTCTAAGGTAATTACTATGGAAATTAGGGTGAATAAAGAGCTAAAAATCCCTAAATGCAATTGTAGGGCATTAAATGGCCTGAAAATATTATGATAAATCCCAAGAGGCAATGAAATATTTATTAAAAATTGGAGAATATGTTGTCTCTAATTTAGGTAATTTTTGGGATTAATTTCCTTGGAAAATATTGAGGCAAGATTTAATATTATTTTGGGGATCATAATTGACCCCATGATTTTTAATATTTTACATGGGATATAAAATACCAATGTAAGTAAAATAATTGTGAGATAATGATTTATCCTAATTAAGAAAATTATCAAAAATTAGTAAGTGGCTAATATGGTAATTAATGGGATAATTAAGGTATAAAGTAAATGAATTAAAAATAATTTAAATAATTATTTTTAATTGGAGAAATTCGAAATTATTAAATAAATAAAAAATAAAAAAAAATAAAAAATAAAATATTTTATGCTTATAAAAATAAAAAAAAATAAAAGAAAAAAATAATAATAAATATCATGATATTTTTGTAAAATTGTATTATTATATAATATAGTGAATAGTAATGGAATAAATAGGAAACGGATCCTATCTAGAGAACCAGGAATAGGAATTCCAAAGTCAAGGTAAAATATTGATCAGTGAGTTTTTACCTTCAAGTGACCTCTTCCTAAGTTAATTCCGAGGTCGGTAGCGCATTTGCCTAATAAGACGAAATAGGGAAAAATGCGGATATTCACATTTTGGATCTGAAGAAAATAAATTATAACTCAACATCTAGAGATGAGTTTATAATTATCTGGACATATTTGGAATCGGTGAATTATTATCCGAGAGATTGATGATTCCGAAAGCGATTTCGACACGGACGTGTTCGGACACGTTTTTCGAGAAAACTTCAACTGACATTGTTGGAACCCTGTAAGGGACCGAAATCTAAGTTAAATTAGATATTATTGATGAGGAAGAGAAGATCTTCAAAGTTATGAATCCAGAATTTTGAGATTTCTCCGAAAAGACGCAAAACGGAGACCGAACAGGGAAAATCTGTCGAACCGGCCATAAAGCAAGTTGACTCACCATTTTTGGACCAATTGTTTGCTGCCAAATCAGCCTTGAATGTCGACCAACATGCTGCATGGTCAAGAATTAACCACCATTTAGCCTTTATTTTACTTGGTTATAAGGTAAGAGAAAATTACAAGATTTGGAATATGGAAATTACCAAAGTGGCACAATTTTTGCCTATATAAAGGCATGAGCACCTTCATCATTTTTCACACCAAAAATCTGCCTCTTAGAGAGAAGTTAGAGAGAGAAGCTCGGAGAAAGTCTCGAGCAAAGTCTCGGTAAGTTCTTCGGTCCTTAGTCTTTAGTTTCGGTAGTTCTTTCGGTAGATATAGTAGGAATGCTAGATTTATCTTTAAATTTTCAAGATAGTCTAGATATCATATTTAGGGGTAAATATGATACATATTTCGAAAATATGATGAGGGAAAAGATCTGTCAAAATTCTGGAGAGATAGAGCGAAAACAGCGAAGCTCTGGCGAAATTCCGCCAATTAGGGGTTCAGGGGCAAAATGGTAATTTGTACCTAAAATGCCTGTTATAGTGCTAGAATTTGATAAATGTTATCCTTATAGGATATCTGAGATAATCAGACCGATGTTGTACCGCCGTCGTACCGTTGTTTCCGTAAAACGTACCGTAGTCGACAACGAAGGTACGTTCGCGTACTGTAACACTAACGCTGATGTTTATAGTATGCATATATGTGCTATGTGTATTGTATGTGGTAGCTGATAGCTCTGCTGTTTGTATGTACGTTAGCGTCTTTGTAACACTAACTCGATGGTTATTGTATGCATATATGTATTTTCCTCTCGTCATCTTTGTATTTTATATTTGTTGTGCCTTAACCTTACATCCGACTGTATTGTTATTGCCGTCCATATCCGATTATGTCCAGTGTTCGTTGTGCCTTAACCTTACATCCGATTGTATTGTTATTGCCGTACATATCTGATCATGTACATTTCTCCTTGTGCCTTAACCTTACGTCCGACTGTATTGTTATTGCCATGCATATCTGATTATGTATACCCTACTTTGAACGTAGTAAGTGTCGTCAAAATTCCATGAATATCTCGTAGTACTTATATGATGTATGTAAACATGAGGTTAACCGTTACACGGGTCCGGTGCATTGGACCTCAGCTCTTAACATAGCGTCAGGTTCAGGAGGACCGAGGACCGAGGAGAAAGGCAAGCAGGCCGCATAAAGACCCGGTTGAAGACTTATTATGTTTTTTTTGTAGTTACACTGACGTTAGACGTCCAAAAACAATGTCATGCTATTGTAATCAGCCAGACTTACGGCATTTGAAATATATGTATCAGTTACTCAATCGCTCCGATGCTCTACTCTGATGGAAAAAAAAAATATACTGCTTTTGAAAATTGGATGTTACACTCATAATAATTAGGAACTAATGGAGTAGCAAATAACAAGAGTAATGGTTTTAAGAAATGCTTGGCGGGAAAAGTAAGCAAAGCTAGTAGCAACGGTAACGTTACAGAAACTTCTGTTTCTACTTTAAAAAAGAAGTACCAAGCTATATTGTCGCTACTTTTCACCAGAAACTTTCTTTTATTACCTTCCAAAGCTTACGTACTATATACACATTCAAGAGCCAGAACGTGGATCACGTTGAATATCTGAGAATCAAAGCTTGAGGGGTAGAGTTTATGTTTTTAATAGGCGAAGTATCTATGCATTGTTCCTAGCTTCAAGTGCTAATAAAGTAAAGGGAAAATCCTTTTGAGGGCCCTTTTTGGTGTAAAAATCCTATAAAAAAAAGCCCTCAAAATCTGACAATACCCTTTTCAGGTATTTTCAGAATCTTACGTGAGTTGTTAATTTGGCTGATATAGTTGTTAGTTAACAATTATATCAGCCACATTAACAACAATTTTTTAACAACTAAATCAGTTTCCATTAACAACTATATCAGTATCCCGTTAACAACTATATCAGTCACGTTAACAACTCCCTTAAGATTCTGAAAATACCTGAAAAGGCCTTAGGCCTTTTCAGGTATTGTCAGATTTTAAGGCCTTTTTTAGGATTTTTACACTAAAAATGGCCCTCAAAAGGATTTTCCCTAAAAAGTAAATATTTGCTCATAAAGCTTGGCTCCTACTTATTCTATTTAATTTCATTATTTTTTATTTTTGGAGTGTTCAGTGTTGTGATTATAAAAGAATTCAAATTGATATATGGCGATTTAGAGGAACTATTAGAAATTCTTAGTTTCTAAAGTAAGGTAACCAAATGTAGCAAGAGTTATGTTACAAAAAGTCCTCTCTTTCTACTTGAAATTAAAAATGCCCAATCGCACTATTTTTTCTCCATTATTTTTTGGGATAAGTACCTTTCTTACTTGGAAGTTTAGCCTAAGGAGCACTAGTCGCCCGAAAGTTTTTTTGGGATCATTTTTACTCTGGAAATCTATAAAATATAGTATATTCGCCCAACCGTCTCGTAGCACCAACAAACACTTGCCACATGGAGAAAAATCACTGGTCTACCGTAAAGTTAGGGTGAATATGTTATGTTTTACAAACTTCCAGAGCAAAAATTCGGAAGCTTACGTACTATGAGTGTCTATATATATATATAAAACAGAGCGGATGCCATCTATGGATAGAATTTGCGTTCCAAATTCAGGTGAGCTAGGTATATATGCTTGGTTCCAAACTTGTAGTTTTAGAAACTTAAATCTTCATAACGACCCCAAAAATATGTTGCTTGCTTATCTCAGTATGTTGATTCCAACGAGACTCGTTTTTTAGTATAAATTCAGAGGCACTTGAAATCACTGAACACACCTACACTTGAAATTCTCATCTCTTGTGATCTCTTAAACCCACCACCTTTAATTACCTTTATTATTTCATGGAATCCTTATCATCCACATTGAAACATGAAATACATTGTTTACTAAATCCGCTTCAGCAGACGCAGAGGCAGTCTTCTTCTCCTGGTAACCAGGCCAAGATACAAAAGGTTCTATTTTATTTCTAGAAATCTCTTACACATAGACGCTCACAAACACATCTATAATGGCTTTGTTGTACACAACTCTTCCAAACTACTCATTCCCTTCTGAAATGTAAGGGCTACTAGAGAGGTTAGTTTTAGTTTTAAATGTAAGATATCAATTCTTTCTTTCCCCAAATTTACATTGTGTTTCCTTAACTCTCCTTATTGATTGCAGATATCAAGAGAGTTTTACACCAAATGAGTAGTTTCCAATGTGAATGATTAAAATGGGTACTTTAAGGAATCCAACGCACATTTGTTACAAATAACCTATTTAACTAAATTTTTTTATGTTAAGGAATTATTAGTCATCTAACTCTTATATTTAAGAGTACTTGAGGGAGAGAGAGAGAGAGAGAGAACTGTTAGTGATTAATGAGAGTGATTGACTGTATATATTCATGCCTATAACAGGTTCCACCATATCTTCGAGAGCGATCCGAGTTTAAGAAGCATTACTTTCCTAAGGTGGTATCTGTTATGGACCAATATATTGGGCCAGGCAGATTCCAGGTCCAGTGGGGAGTCCACAGTAAAACCCCTTACTTACCCAGATAAATAGGGAACCAGGTAAATGGTCCCCCACTACTCCATCGTGCCTAATATGTGCAGGACCGTACCGTTAGTGGAGCAGGAGCCTGGAGAACGTGGGACGTGCATAACGGCTGAAGGATGGGAGCATTTGCATGGGAGTGAAACCCTAGGTAATCCCTATAAATAGGAGATTACCCACCAGTGCACGCTAGACACTCTATTTCCATTACTTACTATTCGGTCACCGCACACACACCACCCTCTAGGCGAAACGCCTCCCCGTGTTGCATTGTGATCCGAGCTTCCTCGAGGATATCTTCCCCATAGATATCATCGAGCTAGTGCCCTCCACTGATACTCAAGCAGTGGAAGACCCTTTGATCCAAGATAAACCATTCCCAACTCACTAGAGTTGGACATCTGTGTTCTATTACAGTACATTGGCGCCCACCGTGGGGTCCGATAAATTTCGATTCCCAGGCACTTTAAAAGCCGGTGATACCACTGAGGATGGCGGCAAGCACTAGAAGCCGTAGTCAGGCACTCCGGTCGGGACAAAGATCGGGGAGAGCCTCGCGGCTTGCACGTGAAAATCACACGGTTCGATTCGGATTCGGCTAACCCGGCTCCTAACTATGTCATCGAGGTGATGGAAGGCGAGATGCGGATACGGCGAATTCTCCCCATCCCGGTTTGATGGCTAGACGGCAGCGGACCGGGGGTTCAAGATGATTTCTCTCCCTCTCGAGAAGTCCAAGCGGAACACCCCGATACCGAATTATGCGCATGACGGTGGATTCATTACTCCAGCGAATGGAGAATATGGAAACTCGTCAGCGGCTGCAGAGAGAGGAAGACGTCCGACTTATTCTGGAAGACTTGGAGCACCGAAACGCTATTTGGCGTCAAGACGAGTCAAAACGTATAAGGCTGGCTAATGGTCAGCATGAAGGACTGAGGGGAACTTCCTGCGGGATTGCAGGACGAGATAAAGCCGGCACCTGTCGGGTAGTGACCTCAACCTCGGCGCATACTCACGAAGGGGAGCCCTCAAGAAGTGGCAAAAAAGACGACTTAGCGGAGGATGATTCGGAAGAGCCCACTAAGGAGGAACGTTGGGAGATCGCCTTATTAAAAGAGCGATTAAGGACGCTCGAAAATCCTATCCGGCGTACTGTTCGGGTTGCTTATAAGCCTAGCCGGGTTAGCGATATAACGGCTACCGGGGTAGGTGAGGATACTCGAAGGTTAGCGGAGGGCGACATTTCCCGGGCTAAGGGAAAGCAATCAGCTGAAAATTCGGATCTGAATAAGCAGACAGCAGTGTCCCCACCTCTTAACGTGCCTAAGGCCTTGGCTGAAGGGCATATGGGTGAGGGATTGCTGAATCAGTTCTCTAAAGAGATTATGGCCGCCGTTTATCCTAAGGGTTTGGATTCCCGGGAATTACCGAAATACAATGGTACTCAAGATCCCTTGATTCACCTAAACAACTTCAAGATGGAGATCGGGGTAAAGGGTATTGCTGGACACGTGGTTCCACGGTTGTTTGCGGGAACCCTTCAGGGAGCGGCTCAGACGTGGTTCCACTCTTTGCCGTTCGAGTCCATTCATGATATGAAAGCAATGGAGCATAAGTTCTTACTCTATTTTGCAACAAGCCGGAAACAGCCAAAGACCGAGTTCCAGCTCGATCAAGTCAAGCAGTCACCCAATGAGACGTTGCAGAAATATTTGGACCGATTTAAGGACACGGCGCTCCAGATCCCTAGTTTGAAAGAAGACGTGCACTTGCATTGCGTGATAGCGGGTCTTAGCAATTTGTCCCGGCTTAAGAAGTCGGTCATGAAAAGTCGTCCCCAGACCCTGGCCGAGTTCACGGACCGGTCAAAAACGTACTTGGAACTCGAACAAATGGAAATGATGAGCTAGGTACCGAGGGAAAGGGGGAAAAGTCCTCCTCCAAAGGGCAGAGAGCCGCACTATCCCGGGCGCAAGCCGGAGTCCCGCGGGCCAGGTCAAGATTCTAGACCCAGGCGAGAGAAAGCGGAGGGGAGATTTGACAAATATACCCCGTTAAAGATGTCTCAAGCTCAAATTTGGAAGGAGGTAGCAACCACGGACATGAAAAAGGTGGAGAGACCCCGGCCATTACGAAGGGATGCCAGTCTCGATAAAACGCGATATTGCGAGTTTCATGACCAACACGATCATGAAACCGACAACTGCTGGGATCTGAGAGATGCCATTGAAAAGTTCGTGCGAGAGGGCAAGCTCCGTCGGTTTGTCATACAAACTCAGGGGCGGCAAGGCAAAAGACGACACGAAGAAAGGAGTAAGAGCCCACCCCCAGAAAAGAAAAAGCGTGAACGAGAAAAAAGAAGGCGGCTAATAGTGACGACGAATTTCCGACGCCAAGTACGATTGCACTACGATTAGCGGAGGTTTTGGCGGTGGAGGGGATTCGAATAGTCAAAGGAAAAAGTACCTAAGGGAGGTCTTATCCATCGTGGGATCGCCCGAGTTCAAAAAGGACTCGACAAAGCCGGACCCCCCGGTGCTAAGTTTCTCAGCGCGGGATTTAGAGGACGTTGCGGCCGGACACTATGACGGCCTAGTTATCACAGGAACAGTGGTAAATTGTTGCGTTAAGAAGATCTTGGTCGACAACGGCAGTGCGGTGGATATTATTCTTTGGGATGCCTTTAAGCGCATGCATCTGGACCCGAAGGACTTTAAGCCATGCAAAACAACCTTGACCGGATTTAATGGTAGAGACACGTCCCCGAAGGGTTACATAGAATTAAAGTTGACGTTGGGATCCAGAGAGGCCTTCAAGTCGGAAAGGGTGAGATTCATAGTCGCCGACTTCCCATCCCAATACAACATTATCTTGGGTCGTCCTACCATCCATGACTGGGACATACTGGCATCCTCTAAGCACCAGAAGCTAAAGTTGGTCAACAAGAAAAATCAGATAGTAACAATAAGGGGGGACCAGAAAGACACACGTCAGTGTTATTTCGACACGGTCAAAGAGCGTAAAGTAAATCCGTCATTACGGAGGGAGCGAAAAGTAAAGTCCCCAAGAGCGGACGAGGGCGGTAGGTCGGTGAATCTTGTCGAGTTGGATCTACGCGAGGAACAAAAAATGAAGAAGACCGAACCTAATGGCGAGCTAGATGACTTAGTATTGGGCGCTGAAGCCGGCCAGATTACTAAAATTGGAAAGAGTTTAGAACCCGTGCTTCGGATAGAGCTAGAGAGATGCTTGAAAGAGAATCAAGACATCTTCGCCTGGAAACCGTCAGAGATACCCGGGGTTCATCCTGATGTATGTTGTCATGAGTTGGCAATATCCCCAGAAGCAATCCCGGTATCACAGAAGAAAAGAAAGCTGGGCGAGGATAGGCGAAAGGCTTTGGCCGCCCACGTTGTGGAACTCATTTGAAGCCGGCTCGTCCGGAGGTGCAGACACTACTTGGTTGTCGAACGTGGTCATGGTAAAGAAGCCCAAAGGCAAATGGCGGGTGTGTATCGATTATAAAGACCTGAATAAGGTGTGCCCAAAAGATTCCTTCCCAATGCCAAGCATTGACCGGTTAGGTGGACAACTCGTCCGGCTTCAAATTACTCTCATTCATGGATGCATATTCAGGTTACAATCAAATCGCTATGCATCCAAATGACCAGACAAAAACAGCGTTCATCACTGACAAGGCCAATTATTGTTACAATGTTATGCCGTTTGGATTGAAGAATGCGGGAGCCACCTACCAAATAATGATGAATCGGGTCTTCGAGGACCAGATTGGAAAGAATGTGGAGGTTTACATAGATGATATGATTGTTAAGTCTTTATCTCAGAACCGACCATATCCAGGACTTGCGCGGACGTTCGATAACCGAGAAAGTTCCGGATTCGGCTTAACCCGGCTAAATGCGCTTTTGGCGTTCCCAGAAAGTTCCTAGGCTTTTTGCCGACGCATAGGGGGAATTGAAGTCAATCCGGACAAATGCCAGGCCGTCTTAGATATGCAAGCACCAAGGAACAAGAAAGAGGTCCAAAGGTTAGCTTGGAAGGTTGGCGGCATTAACCCGATTTTTGCCGAGATCCGGAGAAAACTCCCTTCCGTTCTTTAAATTATTAAAGAAGGACACCTCCGAGAGAATGGAATGAAGACTGTGAGTCGGCATTTATCAAGATCAAGCAATGCCTATCCACTCCGCCGGTACTTATCCCTACGGATCCCGGGGAAAGTCTAATTTTATATCCGGGCCGTGGGAAGTGAGGCGGTTAGTGCGGTTTTGATTTGGGACGCCCTGCAGGACGGCCAAAAGCCAGTATACTTTGTAAGTCGGGCCCTGGAGGGTGCCGAATTAAATTATCAGAAGTTGGAAAAGATGGCATTTGCCCTTTTGGTGGCGGCGAGAAGGTTGCGTCCCTACTTCCAGAGTCATACGATCATAGTACGCACTAGCCAGCCGATACGCCAGATTCTACACAAGCCAGACCTGGCAGGACGGATGGTTAGCTAGGCCATCGAATTATCTGAGTTTGACATCATTTATGAAGCTCGGCATGCGATCAAATCGTAGGCATTGGCGGATTTCGTGATGGAATTCACGCCGGTTGATAACCGGGTTGATAAGTCTGAAGATACATGGAAGTTGTTCGTGGATGGATCATCCAACGTCCGGGGTAGCGGTGCTGGGGTCATCATCGAAAGTCCGGAAGGAGTATCCCTGGAATATTCCCTTCGTTTTAACTTTGGCACTTCAAACAACCAGGCAGAGTATGAGGCTCTAATCGCGGGTTTGTTGCGAGCCAAGGAAAATGGCGCGAGTAATATCCATGTATCCACTGATTCCCAACTGGTCGCTTCCCAAATAGAAGGTACGTACCAGGCCAAAGGGCCTCTCATGATCAAATATTTGGGAAAGGTCAAACAGTTGATGGCAGAATTTGATAGAGTAACCGTAGTCCATATCCCTAAAGGAGACAACATAAGGGCCAACATTCTGTCTAAGTTGGCGAGTACTAAGAGTCCTGGAAACCATCGAACAATCATTCAACAAAATTTGTTGGAGCCAAGTTGCGTGATGATCATCTCAGAGGCCAGTGATTGGAGGAAGTCAATAGTCGATTACCTGGAAAGGGGAATACTCCCGGAAGATGTTTCGGACGCCAAAAAATTGGTCAAAACAGCGGCTTCATATTCCATGATGGGGGACGAGTTATACCGGAAGGGTTTCCATTCTCCGTTGATGAAGTGTTTAGATTCAGCTAAGGCCGAGTACGTACTAGCGGAGATACATGAGGGTATCAATGGTCATCACATGGGAGCCAAGGCATTAGCTAGAAAGGCGTGACGGGCGGGCTACTTTTGGCCGACAATGGCGGAGGATGCAAAGAGACACGTTCAAAGGTGCGACGGTTGTCGAAACACGGCCACCTCCTCGCGGACTCCACCATCTCGCTTAACGCCTATCTCGGCTCCGTGGCCTTTTTACAAATGGGGTATGGACCTACTCGGACCATTCAAGATGGCTCCGGGACAATTGCGATGGCTGATAGTGGCGGTGGATTACTTCACCAAGTGGATAGAGGCGGAGCCATTGTCAACCATCACCTCAGCCAGGGTCCAAAAGTTTTTTCAGCGAAGCATCATATCACGTTTTGGAATCCCGGCAGAGATTGTCACCGACAATGGAACCCAATTCATAGACAAGGGCTTCCAAGAGATGATGACGGACTTCCATATTGAGCAGCATTTCGCCTCGGTGGAGCATCCACAATCTAATGGACAAGAAGAGGCGGCCAACAAAGTCATTGTGGAAGGGCTGAAGAAGAGAATGGAAGAGGCCGAGTCAAGTTGGGTGGATCAATTGTACCGGTCCTTTGGGGACATCGGACTACCATCCACTCGGCAACTAATGAGACTCCTTTCGATTGACTTATGGATGCGAGGCCATGATCCCGGTTGAGATAGGCGAGCCCTCATGGAGGAGAATAAAAAGACTCTACATGAGGAAGAAGAGAATAGCCAGGCTATCGCAAAGTAGAATTAGATCTGATTGATGAGGCCAGGATAACGGCGCACTACCGAGAATTGGCCGCCAAGCAATTAATAGCCAACCGATATAACAAAAGGGTCAAACCCCGAGGGTTTGATAAGGGGGATCTCGTCCTACGACGGGCTGACATCGGAAATAAGAACGCCGGTCAGGGAAAGCTTGCGGCAAATTGGGAAGGTCCATACCGGGTGACTGATAACCTGGATAAAGGAGCTTATCGGCTGGAGACTTTGAATAAGAAACCTATAAAGCGAACATGGAACGTGGACAAGCTTAAGGCCTATTACAGTTCAAATGTTGGCCCTGACGAAATACTGCGAGCAAGTGAATAATGTTCATTTCTTATGATGATTCCTTAGGGGAACTTTGTTCTGAAGATTAATGAATTTTGGGTCTAGGAGCCCAATTTTTTTTTCAAACATAAGGTTCGCCATCAAGTCCCAAAATTAAGGCATGTAGGAGTAGGAGGCATTCTAGCCCAGCTCCAGAGACCATGTTCCAATTAAGACACGTATGAGCCTGAGGCATTCTAGCCCGGCTCCATAGACCGTTCTCCAACTAAAACATGTAGGAGCACGAGGCATTCTAACCCGGCTCTAGAGACCATGTTCCAATTAAGACACGTAGGAGCCCGAGGCATTATAGCCATGTTCTCCAACTAAAACATGTAGGAGCACGAGGCATTCTAACCCGGCTCCAGAGACCATGTTCCAATTAAGACACGTAGGAGCCCGAGGCATTATAGCCCGGCTCCATACACCGTTCTCCAACTAAAACATGTAGGAGCACGAGGCATTCTAGCCCGACTCCAGAGACCATGTTCCAATTAAGACACGTAGGAGCCCGAGGCATTCTAGCCCGGCTCCATAGACCGTTCTCCAACTAAAACATGTAGGAGCACGAGGCATTCTAGCCCGGCTCCAGAGACCATGTTCCAATTAAAACATGGAGGAGCACGAGGCATTCTAGCCCGGCTCCATAGACCGTGTTCCAATTAAAACATGTAGGAGCCGGGCATTACAGCCCGGCTCTAGAGACCGTGTTCCAATTAACACATGGAGGAGCACGAGGCATTCGAGCCCGGCTCCAGAGACCGTGTTCCAATTAACACATATAGGAGCACGAGGCGTTCTAGACCGGCTCCATAGACCGTTTTCCATTTACCACATGTAGGAGCACGAGGCATTCTAGACCGGCTCCATAGAACGTGTTCCAAAGAAAACATGTAGGAGCACGAGGCGTCCTAGCCCGGCTCCATAGACCGTGTTCCGATTAAAGATACGCGTGGATTCTTGGTTGGTTAACCAGTTTCCATCAGTTTATTCGTGAAATGATGGCATGAACTCTTGATTAAACATCCAAGTTTTGAAAGACCACACGACAAGAAAACGGGTAGGAATTGAGATATATTTACCCAATACTATGAACATGTTGACGTTAGAATGCAAAAGAATTCATGTACAAGAAACCAGTTTTCAATGACATGCTTGATCAACGATAATGGGAGATGTTTCTACCACCTCGGCAGAAATTCGAAAAATGAAAAGCTAGTATTAATCATATCATAGTCATACTTACAAGCCGAGTTATTACCACGGCATCAAAAACAGAAAGTTTAACCAAAGTGAACGAAAATTACAAAAAGTTCAAGAAGATGGGGGCGGGGCTGTTTCCTCCTCTCTTTCTTCATCTTCGACCCCGGGAGGTACCAGACGCCCTTGCTCGTTTACATATGCCTCGCAGTTAAGACCGTCCAAGTTAAGGTTGAGGTCAGGATTGAGGGCGCGAATTTGCGCAACGGCGTTGTCAAAGGAGAAAACCACTGCATCAGCGTACTCGGTCAACCCCACTTTGGCCTAACCTAGTTCGGCCTCCTTAGCCAAAAGCTCATCTTCTTTGGCTGCGAGCAGGGCTTTATGATTTTCGGCCTCAGATTAAGCCTTGTCTAGGGCAACGAGACCATCCGCGCAAATTCCCTCCAAGTGACGGACATCCAGCTCAGCCGCCGACAGCTTCTCCTCCATCTTCAGGAGGTTGGACCTAGAATTTCCCAATTCCTCTTCCAAGGTCCTCTCCCTAGAAATGGAAGACTTGAGTTCCTCCTCCTGCTTGTCCTTGGCAGCCTTTAGAGAGGAGAAATCCTGTTGTAGCTGGGCGTGCTCCGCTTTGAGGGCGGACAGGTTGGCAATGGCTTTATTCCTGTCCTCGGTTATCTTGGCCACCCCAGTGTTCTGCCTCAGAGCAGCATTCTCATTTTTCGCCGCAGCCAGCTGGGCGTACGCCATCCCATATTTCACCTTTACAAGGGCATAAGAGCGAATCAAGGCAAGACCGCGGTAGCCCTCTAGCATCATATGATTCAGCATCTTCTTTAGAGGCTCAGTCAGGCCAGACGCGTCATGAAAAAAAGTAGGAGGCCTCGTCACGTCCAACACTTCCTGGCTCAACCCGATCGCCCAAAGTGCACCCTCTGGAAGGTCATTCACACTAAGGTTCCCCAGCACCGAGGTTTCCGCGGTGGAAGCGGGCGATGGGGGGGCATAAGAAGAGCCGGCGAACCCTGAGAAACCGGCACCTCGCTTGGAATTGACGGTCCCCGCCGCAAAGATCTTTTCCCTTGACCTTCTTGCGGGCGATCTCCTTCGGGATCGACACGGCCGACCGTTTTTGTGAAACGTGATCGGAGGCCGGTTGGTCAATGACCGCAGATGGCCGGGCTTTCTTCCGAGAGCCGGATCGATTCTTGAAGACGAGACGACAAGTTGTTTCGGTCTACCCATAGCTCGGCTGCCGCAAGCAAAAGAAAAGGGGTCTCGAGCAATAAAAGAGGTACAAAAATTTACCAGCAGCGTATCAATAACGTCATACTCGAGGTAGCTTTCCGCCTGACCAAAGGCGTGGTGATATACTTAGCCGGATCTAGGGGATCCTCCAGAGACACCACGAATTCCAAAAGTTTCAAAAGGGTATCATCCTCCTCGTCCGAAAACGCTTGTGGAAGGAAGTCGTCAGGCCTCAAGGTATGATGATCCGTGGACCAGTAAAGGGGAAACCTTTCCTCGATTTCCCCAGAGTCGGCCCTCCTCACAAACCAGGGGGCCCAGCCCGGGAGGGCCTCGACCTTGACAAAAGCAGACTTGAAGTTCTTCCAGGACTCGCGAAAAGGCCTGAAGAGTCTTCGATCGCGGATGCTTCGGAGAGTGGTCCACGCAAACCACTTCGTCGAGGTGGTCGTCTGGATCCCGGTCTCCAATGGGGAAAAGAAGGACATAAAGACCGGAACGCTACAGACAAAATCCTTCTCCGCGCACAAGTTCTCAAAGGCAATGGCAAACGCCCAGCCATTGGGATGAAGTTGGGAAGGGGCAAGGTGCAAGTGAGTCAATAACTCGATCTGAAAATCGGTAAAGGGAAACCTCACCCCCAAAAGCGTGATCACATCCCGGTAAATCCAAAAGAAGTGAAGGCCCTTCTCACTTGAGCGACCGACGTCCACGGATTCTTGTCTCGCGGGTAACCGCAGGACATAACCTACCCCATCCCCGATCCCGAGTTGCAGAAGATCCCTCGTGATCAGGGAATTTTTTTCCTCGATAACCTTGTGGCTTATGGCCGGGTTAGCTCGGTGGAAATTGGGGAAGGGGTGGAAGTCTTTGGACCCTTCGTTCGAGGACCGGGCCGGGCCGGGATGAAGCCATGAACACCTAGATATAAAACAGCAAAGAGCATTAGAGTAGGGCCGGCGAAAAAATTTTTCCCAAGCAAGGGATTTAGAAGTACAATGAAACGTAGAGAAGAAATAAGCGCTCTATCTCCGTCGAGGACAATTCCCGAACAAGCACCTTCTTGGGTTTGGGATGGTTCCTGGGTTTTCTGGAAAGTTTTTGAATAGAAGGATCGATGTCGGAACCTAAAAGAATATTTTTTGGCAAAGAGCTTCCGATTTCACGAACGAACGGAAAGGCTCGGGCCATTGGGAAGACCTAGAAAGGGGCAACAGAAACTAAGAACCCACCCAAAGAAACCCGAAATGCAAGTAAAAGTCGAAAGCGATAGAAACCCGGAAGCGCAACGGAGCATACTCAGAAAAAACCACATACAATATTATAAGCCTAAGAGCGAAGTCAGAAGCAAGAAATCACTGGGCAAGCGATAATACCTGGTGAAAAAGAGGAAATGCGCAAGGTTGACAGCGAAAGGCAACAGCTTGGATGCAAGTTAAACTCCTGAAGCCAGAGAGTATTCGATAATGTCAAGAAGGATTGACAGTTTTCGAAAAGAGAAATATATATAGACGTTTGGAATTTGAATAAACGTTTGTAATTTGAAAGGCCAAGAGTCGCGACGCCGTTAGCTTCCTCTAACGGAATTGGAAACCCTACGTCTCCCTGCGCCAAGCGTCTGACCAATGGAGCGTTTCAGGGGAAACGGCGTGAGCATTAAATGCGCGAAAAACCAAAGGCCGCAATAAGCGCCAATCCGCAAAAATGACGGTTGAGTACGCAAAAACACAAGAAAAGAGAGCACATGGATTTGACCTGCACATAGGATTTGACCGGTTTGCTTAGAAGATTAATCCGTTCTTGGGGGGTTAGTTTTAACTTTGCTAGAAAGATTAATCCGTTCTTGAGGGCGGTTAGTTTTAACTTAGCCCGGATTGTAGGGCGGTTTGCTAGAAGATTAATCCGTTCTTGAGGGCGGTTAGTTTTAACTTAGCCCGGATTGGAGGGCGGTTTGTTAGAAGATTAATCCGTTCTTGAGCATGGTTAGTTTTCACTCAATCCGTTCTGGAGGCCGGTTAGTTTCAGCTTATTCCGGCTCATCTGAAAGGGCGGTTAGCTTTTAAGAACGAATGGTCGGAATGAACAAGCGCGAAAAAGAAGCTAGCTTAAAACAAGACTTTCCATTAATAAGTGGATGGTTTTACATAACGCTTCATACGGAAAATAGACCAAATTGGCATTCATAAGCGGGATTACGAATCTTGAAGTAAAAGCTCGCCGTCATATACAGAAAGGATGAAGAGCCCTCTCCGGCCAAAGGAGCTCTCTGAAATGCATCCGCAGGCATCCTTTTGGAATGTTTGGATACGGTGGACCTATCGACCATTAGGCAGCCTGTACAACCCCAACCGTGGCACTCCTAGGGGACGATGTTCCGGTGCACGGCCAATCCACGGAAAGGGCACTTTGCACATACCCAACGGACCTTAGCCGGGACCCAAATGGAAATATTTTGCCGGGCATGTGAAGACCGGCAAATACGGTTGGACTCCCGAAGCCGTCGGGGGAGTGGATGAAGACCGGCAAATACGGTTGAAAGTCACCAATGGAAAGGACCATCGACGCACCTCAATGAACCTATGTTCCTTCTTCTTGGGCTTCCGCTTCCTCGCCGGAAAATCTTTAAAGAGAAAAACATAGGTCTATGGCTTGCTTCAAAGGAAATCCCCATTTGTGTAGAATGGATTGCCATCTCTGCGAGATTCGCATGCCCTTATATGGGCACCGTGGACATTTATTGCTCGAACAGGTTTGTATTCTCGTGACATGGAGAATCGTGAGAGCGGCCGACTTTCTCTCTTGCGAGGGGGCACAACCGTCGAGAGCAATAAATTCCTGCTGTATGGGGCAGCGCAAGCGCCGGCGGTAATAAATGCCCCCTAATAGGAAGGCGTACGATCAACAGCTAATGTGAACTTTAACTGTGCGCAAATTTCGAAGGGGATTATGATCATAAAAAGCAAAAATCGTATCCCTATGAAGATAAAGTCAAAATAAATTATGACTACCAGCATCTTTTATGACAACCCATATGGGGGGCGATATGTGGGAGAGGCCTAATACAGCCGTTATGGAACCAGGCAGGCATACTGGCCAAGAACGTCAATCTCGGTTGCCATAAGGTGGTAGTCATAGAATTGACGAAATAAACGGCCGTGGTATTGGAACGAAGGGGAAGTCGGAGAAAGTCGGCAAAGTGGCCAAGGCGAACGGCCGGTTATGACCGAGATCATGATAACGGTGCTGACCCAAAGATCACTTGTCGACACGAACCCCGGTCGCTATCAAGGTCAAGAAAGTTTTCTAAAGAAGAAAGCCCATCATCCGTGGTAGAAAGCAGAAAGGCACAAGGAGCAGAAGGAGGCTCCTAGAAAAAGGAGGAAAGACCGAGCTATAACTCGGAGGAATGATGGCCGGACTAGTCAACACGCTAATCTCGGCACGTCGGAAACCCGCCATACCGAGCTTGGGGGCAACTGTTATGGACCAATATATTGGGCCGGGCGATTCCAGTCCAAAGTGGGGAGTCCACGGTAAAACCCCTTACTTTACCCGGATAAATAGGGAACCGGGTAAATGGTCCCCCACTACTCCATCGTGCCTAATATGTGCGGGACCGTACCGTTAGTGGAGCGGAGCCCGGAGAACGTGGGACGTGCATAACGGCCGAAGGATGGGAGCATTTGCATGGGAGTGAAACCCTAGGTAATCCCTATAAATAGGAGATTACCCACCAGTGCACACGCTAGACACTCTATTTCCATTACTTACTATTCGGTCCACACCGCACACACACCACCCTCTAGGCGAAACGCCTCCCCGTGTTTCATTGTGATCCGAGCTTCCTCGAGGATATCTTCCCCATAGATATCATCGAGCTAGTGCCCTCCACTGATACTCAAGCAGTGGAAGACCCTTTGATCCAAGATAAACCATTCCCAGCTCACTTGAGTTGGACATCTGTGTTCTATTACAGAACAGTATCCATTGGTCCCATTCATCATCCCAAAGGAGAAGAGTTCAAGAAAATGTGGGCATCAAATTACCTAAAAGAAAAGGTAGGCCAGAAACAAGATGATGCTGACCAACTATTTGGGAAGATTCGGTCTCAAATCAAAGAATTGAAAGGCCTCTACGCTGAAGATGCGATTCGATGCTTACTCGGCGATGACGACAAGCTCGCATGGATCTTGTTTGTAGATGGGTGTGCTTCACTTCATGTCATGCACAAAGTGGGTGAGATAGAACCATCAAAATTTCAAGCCCTGGACACGATTGTGCAGCAAGATCTTCTCTTGTTGGAGAACCAGCTTCCATACAGAGTGTTGAAGATATTAAGCAAGAATGATGATGACGCCGATTCTGCGCTGCGGAGTTTCATACAACAGTTCAAAAATCGTTTCATCAAAACTCGTGGCAGCGAGGGAGAATCTCAAGTACAGATCAATCAACCAGCTCATTTGCTGGATGCTCTAATCACGGTCATAGTGACAAAGGAACACACAAAGGAAAATACAAAGGAACACACAGAGGAACACACAAAGGAACATACAGAGGAACACACAATAACAATAGATATAAAGCAGACAAATGATGACAAGTCATCACGTCAAAAGCCAAAGGATACAGAGTTTACAACTCATAGGAATATACAGGAACTTAGAACATCAGGGATTAAAATAAAGAATAACGCAGGACAAAGCCTCACAAGCATCTGTTTTAGAGGTGGTACGCTCTTCATTCCGCCGTTAATGGTGGACGATTTCACGGTTCAAACATTCATGAACATGATGGCGTACGAGATGTGTCCAGATTTCAAGAGCAAGTATGAGATTAGTAACTATGTTTCCTTCCTAAATTCCCTGATTGATCATGCAGATGATGTGAAAGTGTTGAGGAAAGCTGGGGTTATAAACAACTATCTTGGAAGTGATGAAGAAGTAGCACACATCTTCAACACTGCAAGCACTGATTTTGTGATTGATACATGAATTTATGAACATGTTCGTCAAGAAATTGAGGGCGTTTACACACACAAATCCTTGACATGGCTTACTGAGTTGCGTCGCAAACATTTCAACACCCCATGGTCAATCATAGGCTTAATATCTGCTATTCTTGGGTTTATTCTCACTATTGTCAACCTCATGGAGAAATTCGGCCCAAAGAAGCATTAGCCATTAAAGGGCGGCCCAGTGCACAGGATTCCCACCAGGTAGGGCCTAATGAGGAGGGTCAAATATTGCCAACTTTACCCCCACAAATGAAGAGACTGTTTTCAGAATATAAACTGTGATATTTAGATCACATAGCAGCATCATTTACCGTTGCTCCAAAATAGGATTATCCATATCAACGAAAATAATGTCCTTCACTATTGAAGAGATAATTACGACTCACTACGAACATTAATATTAAATCGTTAGTGGAGGTAAAAGAGAATAATTTGTTGTTTTTTTAGTGTTGTAATATATATTTCCTACAACACAATAATGTTCGTATGTATCTTCGTCCTCGTGATATGTTGGTGATTTCAAGTGTTTGTCGTGAGAAATTAGACTAAGGAATGCTTTTTCTTCTTCTTCTTCTTCTTTTTTTTCCCCTTTTTCATCTTTCTTGTATGGAATATTATTTATTAGCCACTGGTACAAAAAAAGGGATTTAAGACCGCTTCGTTTAGATCGGAGTATTGATGCTCAGGTCTTAAAGGTATGACCGGTGGCAGTTTTATAAATATCAAGAACTTCTTAGATCGGACCTTTTATTCATAGGTCTTAAATATATTTTGTAGACCGATTTCCAAAACAACCAGTCTTTAAAAAAAATTGAAATATCAATTACTTTTTAGAGAAATCTCATACGACTAGACTTAAATAGTATCCGGAACAAAATATAAGGAAAAAATTAAATAAAAAGTCTATTAATTTTAAGACCAGATATATTTAGAAGCCGGTCTTAATAGTTAAACTTTTAAGACCAGACATAAATAGTAACCAGTACAAAAGATACGAAAATTGTTAAACAAAAAATTAATTACTTTTAAAACCAGAGTTTAGTAAGGACCTGTCTCAAAGTTTAACTTTTAAGACCGACTTCTAAATATATCTAGTCTTAAAATTACAGCGCCAAAAAGGAAATATATCTTCTCTTCTTCGCGCTGAAACCTGAAGTTGCTCTCTCTGAACCTCTCTTCTTATCGCATTACCTCTCTTCTTCGCCTACCACTACCAGCCTCTGTTACTGTCTCATTTGCTCAGGCATTCCTATCACACCACCTCTCTTAACCTCTCTTCCTGTCTCAAAAATGAACGGAGAAAACGATTCTAGTCCTGTTCGAGGAACGTCAGTTACTGGAGTGAGTCAGAGCAAACCATGTACATCTTAGAGTGAGCCTCGTGACCAGCCTTTACACCGTGGTAGAAGAGGCACACGATTGAAAGAGCTTGCCCTAAGTTGGACTGCCAGGGAAAAGATCGAGATTCAGTTTGATGCAAATTTGAATCCTATTGGCCCTAATAAAAGCACATATACGAGTTATGTCGGTCTGCTAACATGCATCAAGCCTAGCATCTTGATAGATGAGTGGAAAAATGTTGACAAGGAGAAAGTAAATGATCTTATTCGGGATTCTATCCGGTTGACATATAATGTTCCTGACAGTGAGAAGTTGAAAAACAATACATTGTCTTATTGTGCTGATCGCTAGAGGAAGTTTAAGACCTCGCTATCTAACAATTATATTCATGTCGAGGTTCTAGTTGGTAAGCCTCCTCCTAATCCTTGCCACAAGTATGCATTTCTTGATGAAAATACTTGGCAACAATTTGTTCAGATGCGGACCACTCTTGAAGCTTTGGTGAGTTTATATTTAGTTTTTTTGCCCTTTTTTGTTTGCTTAATAATCTGTGCGGATATGTGATATGTTATTGTATTCATCTAATCGTGATAGTAAGATGGTTTGGTGTGTGAGTAGAAGTATACATTTCCATCCTTTGTCCTACATCAGAGGCGCTTGTCTTAGTTCTTATGTGAATATGACTGTAGATTAAGTAATATAGTAAACGTTCGCTATTGTTCTATGCAAGTCTTGAAACTTGGTGAAGTGAATTTGACCAGTGTTTGAAGTTCATATCAAGCAGAAGTTCTCTAACTTCTATTAGTGAGATGGTCTAGAATTCATAATTAATAGTTGCTTGGAATTCTGATTCACAGGGGAAAAAAAGGGAACGAACACAAGAGACGGGTAGAAAGAATGATTGCCCTTATAGAATGTCTCGTGGTGGTTACGAAAAGGCTAAAAAAGAGTTGATGGCGGCCAAGCGAAAGACATTGGAACAAGAAATTGAATTCAATCCTTCTGCGATATGTGATTCGCTATCTCCAATACGTCGTGAACACTTATGGTTGTATTTTATACTCGTCGAAAGAGAAGCGGGGCTTATACGAGTGAAAAAAACTCATATAGTTGTTAAAAAAATTGTAAGTATCGTTATTGTTATTTTTTTAAGTATCCTTATTGTTATTTTTTTAGTTACTAAACATGTTTCATTACTAAGCTTCTCGTTATCTGTATCTTACAGGATGAACTTAAAATGAAAGAAGCAGAGGGATCATTTTTGTCCGATGGGAGGAATGATATTCTGACCATTGTGATTGGAAAACCAGATCATGGGGGGTGTGTAAGGGGAATTGGAGGACGGGTAGGCCTAAGGCAATACTTTGGATCATCCAAACACCATAAACAAAGTATGGTTACCCGAGAGGAGATGGAACATATGGTGGCCAAAGTGAGTGAGGAAGCAGCAGCGCGAGTAGAGGAGCAAGAAGCTTAATTGATTGCAAAGTTTCAAGCCCAACTGAGTAAGGTGAAGGAGGCAATGATGATGATTATGAGCTCACGTAATAAGACAATTGTTCCCGTGGCACATTCACCTCTACCTATGCAGCAAAGCACTAATGGGAGTTGCATTGTTGGACAGTTAGAGGGTCCTGAACCTTGTGACCTTTATGTGAAGGATCCTGATAGCCAATTAGTTGCACATGAGATTGTCCACAACTTGGGATCAACTGTACACCACCAAGAAATGGCTGATGATGAAGTCAGAGTATCAGTTGAAGAGTTGATCATTGCTGATGCACCTGTCCTTCTCCCAACTTATGACCTGAAGGTTGTGAGTGATGTCAAGTGAAGCTTCATCTTGTGGCCAGTGAAGCTTGTACATTTTTTTTACTCCACATGATCAAATCCTAATCAAAACCCCTCCTGAAGCTCCAGCCCCCTGAAGTTGTTGACACGCCTAAGTTGGATGCCAAGGAAATAATTTGTGTTATTGTATTCAATGGATCTTTTGAAACTATATCGTGAACTATATCGTGGCCTGTCAATGAAGTTGTAGGCCTCCCTAATAAGCAACCGGTTTTTATTGACATAGATGATATACTATCCCTGCTGGTTCCTAAAACAATAGCTTACTAATGCAACTATGCTCTTATTTTTAAAGTAAGTATCTCCTTCTATGAGTACATAATTTAAATGCATCGTTTAGACACACATACATACTAATTCCCTAATGTCATTGTTTTAGGCACATGCATCATATGTTGGGTGAATTGGGCAGAAGAGATGGTTTTGGATTCTTGTGCCTAAACTATATAAGTACAACACCCTTAAAGGAGAGACATGAATACAAATCACGGAGGGTGTATGGAAATATCAAAAAAAAAATTACTTGGCACCATACATCCATAAGTACATATCATAATTCTTGTCTGCAATTCACTTAATTCTTCTACATATCACTAAGTTCTTGTCTGCTGTGAATTTTCAATCGCCATTGGCAGTTGGTCCTCATGTGCATGGAGGAGAATAAAATGGTCTTCTTATGCTCCCTTCACAACGAACTAGGGCCTACATTGAAGGAGACCATGAACTCATAAGCATGTCAGTTTGATTGTCTTGTCTGAAATCTCTATTGTGAAGTTTCAATGAGCATTATTGATAAATTTGTGATTTTGATAATAGGACAATGAGGACATTCCAAATTGAGGTCACGAAAAAGCATGGGTATCAGGCCAAAGAGCCTACATGGATCACACCAAAGGTTAGTACATATTTGGACACTAGCACACTGCCTCATGAACTTGGTTAGTAAGCTATATATGCTCTTATATATTTCTTGTTCTTTTTTAAACCCTTCGGCAACCAAAGAAATTCAACTTATTTGGCCATTATGTATTGGTTTACATATATAATATTATCATGCAAGGCAAGACTAAATTACTGGAAAGGTAAATAAATGTATTTGATGTTAGATATGATATTTATGGCTGAATTTCGTTTTTAGCTTGTATGTATGTATGTATGTATGTATGTATGTATGTATGTATGTATGTATGTATGTATGTATGTATGTATGTATGTATGTGTATGCACATACAAATACATGTATACACACACACACACCTATTTATGTTTCTACACAAGTTAAGTCGGTTTCTGTCTTTGATGTTACAGACTTTTGCTTGTGCTGACCCCTTTTTTGATGATGATATTAATCGCATACGCAAAGTGTGTTGTGAATATATGTATGACCTTATACAGTCAGAATAATAATGTCCTGAATTCATTTATATATATATATATATATATGTTATAGCAACAATCATTTTCTGTAAATGAACAATTGTACAATTTGGTTAATGATCAATAATAAATTTGTTTATTCATTTCCAAAAATTTACTCGTGTCCATTTTTTGTTGTTGTATGTATTGGATGGTGGATAAACCTATTTAGTGCTTATACCTTTAAGACATGATGTTGTAAACAAGCAGTTTGAAATGAATGAAGTTATTTTTCCTTTAAAAATTCATGCTAGACTTTTAGGACCAGATATTTTTTAAAAGCCCGATCCTAAAAGTCTTTTTTTATTTAAAAAATATGGGGAGACTTTTAGGACCAAATTGTTTTAAAATCTAGTTTTAAAAGTCTTCGTTTAAATTTAAGAATTGGTGACACTTTTAGGATCAGATATTTTTAGAATAAGGTCTTAAAAGTATTATTTTTAGGACCAGATTTATTTTGAATCCCATCTTAAAAGTATTCTTTTAATTTTGAAAAATATGGCGAGGCTTTTAGGACCGTATGTTTTTAAAATCCGATCTTAAAAGTCAATATATATACTCTATAGCAACCCCATAATCATTATCTCTGATCAAACAATGCCCTAAGGTTCAAGACAACCGCTCGCAGGGGTGGGTCTGCTTCTCCTCATGTGTCCTCGTTTTTACCTCTCCTGATTTTGATCATTATCAGTCTCCTTTTTTATTGTCTTTTTTATTTCTTTTTTCAAAAAAAGAACAAAGACAAAGAAAAAGGATGCTGAAAATGATCAAAATCAGGGCGAGGTAAAAGCGAAGACACATAAGGGCCCAACCTTGAGACAAATTATCACTGTATTTTTTTGTATGTTTGTTTGAACATTATCAATGTAATCAACAAATGTAAACAATGTTTTGTTTGTTCTTAACGTTTTATTCTGCGAATTTTCAATGTAAATGATGACACACGAGGACATTGTTTTGTTTGTTCGTGACTACGTTTCCTTACTATTGTGTATGGACCACTTGAAAAATGAAGATAAAACAAAATTATTCATAATATCTTTCGAGCATTATCTAGTACATAGATTTAAAAAAACATCATAAAACCCCCCTCAATCCTCCATATCATTGCCGGAGGAGGGGTTACCAGAAGAGGGCTTGTCAGAGGGGTCCTCTTAAGAAGAATTGTACTCGACGTCATTAGTGTGAAGTACAAGGTTGAGCTTACAGTGGACAGTATGCAAAAGCCTAACCAATTTGCCCAGGCATCAGTCTATGTGATTGACTCTCGCAAGTACATGCTCAAGCATCTGCTTGGCTAATGGATTTGGAGGTAGTGGAGGAGGCCGTTGAGATTGCAGAGGAGGAAGAGGAAAAGGAGGACGGGGTGAACCAGACATTAGGGTGGAGGCTGTGGAGGAAGTGGAGAAGAATGTGAAGAAACTAAAGTAACATGGGGCTTAAATAGATCACCATAGTGGGAGTGGCCTCAAATTATGAGGAGACGTATAGTTGGGAAATTTACTTGGAAGCCAAAGACACTCTGAAGCATTGAACACAAAGTATAAGGATACGGCAGTATTTGGAGAATTTGGAATGACAAAACTTGTAAGACCGGATATTGTAACATAAACGGTCTTATAAATATTACTCCTTCCGGTCCTAATTATAAGAGCTAGTTGACTTTTTTGGAGAGATTAAGGAAGCTAATTAAATTAGCTTAGAGAATTTTTATTTTTATTTTTTTCTTCAAACTAAATAGTTTGACTAATAAACTAATATATAATATAAGAAAACACAACATATGAAATGATTAAGTAACTTATTTAGCTTCCTTAATCTCTCCAAAAAAAGTCAACTAGCTCTTATAATTAGGACCGGAAGTAGTATTTTTAACAATAAAAATTATTACTTTATTTAAAAAATTAAGGTTCGACTTTTAGGACCGGATATGTTACACTTCCGGTCTTAAAGGTAGTTTTAGGACTAGATATCGATGAAATCCAGTCTTAAAAGTATTTACTAATTAAAACTTGAAAACCAATTGACTCCATTCATTCCCACATTTAATCAATTTTGTACATCTCTGCCCTTACTCCTCACCCTATCCCTAATAATCCTCTCTGTCCCTAATTGTCGTCTCTGCTCAAACAATGGTACTTCTGATGCTTGACCCTTGCGTAGAACAAATGAAGAAATGCCTGCTCGCCCCCTCCAGCCTTCTATTCTAACGAAAGAGTTTTGTGTCATAGGACCCATTGTTATTTCTGATGATAAAGAGATTCTCGCTCCCCCTCCAGCCTTTAGATGATGAAGAGGTTCCCGCTTCCCCATCCAACCTTCTGCCGATATTCGCCATCCTCCTCGCCCTGGCGCGCCTACCGCTGTTCCCTCTCATCTTGAGTCTATTGAGGTTCATGTCGCCTATCTTAAACAACGAGTTGCTAAAATCCAACGGGACTACGATGCTTATGAAGCTCATGCCAAGGCATTTATCGATAATGTTAAGAATTTGTAGTTTCCTTTTTCTTGTTATTCATTTTCATTTTCGTTTTTCTTGTTGTTCTTTTGTTCATATTTTCCAGTAATGAAAAAAAGTACATTGCTTTTGTTTTGATCTTCTTAGCAACCTTTGTTCCCTAAATAATGGTAATAAACTAATTTTGGAACGAGGGAAAGTATATCATATAACCGATATAGGATCACAAAAATTATATATGAAAAATAAATTATAGACTTTTAGCATCGGATACATTATAAGCAATCGGTTTTAAAAGTAAATGAATACAAAACATTAATTATAACCTTTTAGGACAGATACTTTATAAGAAACCGGTCTTAAAAGTACTTCTAGGACCGGATATTAGTAAAATCCGCTCTTAAATGTATTTACAAATTAAGACATTAATACCAATTGACTCTCATTCATTCTCACAATTAATCTATTTCGTATCTCTCTGGCTTAACTCCTCACTTTGTCCCTAGATGCTCAAACAATGGTTAGATACAAGACAATCGCTCGCAGGGGTACTTCTGATGCTTGTGCCTGCCATAGATCGATATCCAGGGCGCCTGAAAAGAGCGTGCCTTCTATTTTGACGGAAGAGTAACAGGTCGTTGGACCCATTGTTATTTCCAACAATGAAGAGATAGCTGCCCCCCTCTAGCCTTCAGCCAATATTCGCCAACCTTCTGGCCCCAGCGCGCTTACCGCTATCCCCTCCCCTCTTTCCTATAATGAGGCATTGATGCGACTTCTAATCTCCGACGGGACATTGATGCTATTCACACCGATGCCACCAAGGCATTGGCAAAACTAAGCATAAGGATTTTAAGTCATCTTGTTGTTGTTGTTAATTTTCGGTTTGTTTTTCTTGTTTTTCTTTCGTACGTGCATATTCTCCAGTAATGTAAGAAGCTTATTCTCCAGTTTCCTTTATTTTCATTATCAGTTGCTGCTGCTCTAGCCAAAGTCAATCTTCTCTTTTCTTGTTCCTTTCGTAAAGTAAATGAGGATCTTTAGGACCGAATACTTTATAAGAAATCGATCTTAAAAGTATTTGAAAAGAAAAAATTAAATATAGATTTTTAGGACCGGATATTTTATAGAACTCCAATCTTAAAATTAAACAAATAGAAAAAAAAAATCAAGACCGAATACTTTATAAAACCTCCGGTCTTAAAATTAAATGAATAAAAAACATTAAATGTATACCTTTAGGTCCGGATACTTTATAATTAACCGATCTTAATAATATCCAAAAACGCTAAAAAATGTCTGTGTCACGTGGAAAATTAAATTTCCCTCTCTGAACTTCTCTTCTTGTCGTGCCAAAAGTGATAACTCATGTTCTGTCTCCAGTGTTTGTGTGTTGCTTTGTCGCTACTTCACGTTTCTCTCTCGACAAGCTAGTGCTGGTCAACTTATCACTTTTTGGTTTCTTAGCTCAATGGCGATACACAAGCTATTGTAAGAGGTGTTTCAGTTTGATATAACTTTTTGATTTTTCTTCTTATCGTTCTGGTTTTTCTCATACGTTGAATGAAATTGATGAAATGTTCTTGTGTGTTCCTCTGTTGTTAATGAATATTGTGTTTTCAAGATTATATTTGTACTTGAGACCTACCCAACGGACCAACAAGTGTTTTTAGGATTACTTTTGCTGTCTACAAAAGCAATGTTCGTGGAGAAGAAATCCTCAGTAAAAATATTTGAATTTATATGCTACAAGTGAGTCCACAAGACCTTCATGCGATGCATTTATTTTCCTCGTCATGCATTTATTTTGCTTGTTGGATTCACTGTGATACATTTATGACCAAGAGTGATTCTTCGTGATGCGTTTATAGGCAAGTTTCTCCTTTAAAAAAAACAACACATAACCTACCTTGAGCATATGCATTTGGAGTTGGCTTAGTTTATGCAAATTTCAAATGTTTCCTATAATGTATGTTAAATCTTTCTGTCTATAAGAATTCTACTATGGATCACAGTTGGATAAAGCTTTACAGATGAGTGTTGAATATGGAATGGGGTAAGGGAATTTATAGAATTTGCTAAATGAAAAGCCGATGATGATAGTGAGAAGTTTTATTGCCCTTGCGTAGAATGTTTGAATGAAAGGCGACTAAATCCAGAAGTTATATATGCACATTTAATTTGTGAAAGATTTTGTAAAGACTTATATAGTATGGGTATGGCATGGTGAAAAAAATACCAAGTGCATCTCAACATAGGGAATCACATTTGATGATAATAACACAGATATGGATGATCGGATAAAGGACATTATTTGTGATGTAGGAGAAGAGGCTTTTGAGCAATCACATGTATATGGTAATATGTGCAATGATGCAAAGACGCCACTATACTCTAGATGTAAAAAATACCAATTGTTGAACCTTGTATTTAAATTGGTAAGCTTGAAAGCACGACATGGATGAAGTGACAAGAGTTTTTCAAAAATGCTTGAAGCTTTTAAGGACATGCTTCCAGATGATAATGTGTTGCCGCATCGATACTATGATGCTAAGAAAATACTCTTTCCACAAGGGATGGAGTACAAAAAGATCCACGCATGCCCGAATGATTGCATATTGTATAGAAAAGAGTTTGAAGAGAAGCAGAAGCGTCTGGTATGTAAAACCCCAAGGTACAAATCAAATAAGGGGCCTGCAAAAGTGTTGTGGTATCTTCCAATCATATCAAAGTTCAAGCACTTGTTTGCTAATGAAAATTATGCAAGAAATTTGAGGTGGCATGCAGATGAGAGGATTTCTGATGGAAAGCTTCAACATCCAGTTGATTCTTCACAATGAAAGAAAATCGATCAATTATTTCCTAATTTCGACAAAGAACCTAGGAACCTTAGAGTTGCCCTTAGTGCGGATGACATGAATCCCTATGATAGCCTTAACAACATACATAGTTCATGACCTGTACTCCTGATTATTTACAACTTATCTCCTATGTTATGCATGAAACGAAAGTACATCATGTTGTCTATGATGATTTCGGGACCAAAACAACCTGAAAATGACATTGATATTTACCTTGAGCCCTTGATTGAGGACTTGAAGAAATTGTGGGAAAAAATGTCGATGGTTTTGACTCTTTGAAGAAGGAGGTTTTTAAAATGCAAGCCATGATATTTTATACTATAAATGACTTCCCAACATATGGTAACTAGTCAAGGTATAGTGTAAAAGGCCATAAAGCATGTCCGGTTTGTGAAGAAGGAACATGCTACCATCAACTTCAACATGGAAGAAAAACGATTTATCTTGGTCATAGGAGATTTCTTAGACCAGGCCACCCATATCATCAATTAAATAAAGGTTTTTTTTTTTTTTGTGGCCACGAGTATCAAGATACTCTGGAGACATTGGCTGGAGAGCAAGTTCATGACGAGGTGAAAAATATCAGTGTCATCTTTGGTAAGACTACAAAGAGTAGAAAAGAAACAAATATATGGAAAAAAGATATATGTATTCTTCGATTTTCCATATTGGCACAATCTTGATATGAGATACTGTATTGATGTCATGCATGTGGAGAAAAACCTATGTGATAGCATTGTTGGCACACTTCTCAACATACAAGGTAGTTTCAAGGATGGTGTGAAGGCAAGATTGGATTTGCAAGCAATGGGAGTACGCGAAAACTTACATCCAAAGCCATATGGTAAGAGAACTTATTGTCCCACAACTTCTCATACTTTGTCTAAGGATGAGAAAATAAGTTTTTGTGAGTGTTTACATGGCACAAAAGTTCCTTCAGGGTATTTGTAACATCCCATTTTCAAAAGCAGTATTTTTTTTTTCATCAGAGTAGAGCATCGGAGCGATTGAGTAACTGATACATATATTTCAAATGCCGTAAGTCTGGCTGATTACAATAACAGGACATTGTTTTCGGACGTCTAACGTCGTGTAACTACAAAAAACATAAGAAGTCTTCAGGGTCTTTATGCGGCTCCGCTTGCCTTTCTCCCTCGGTCCTCCCGAACTGACGCTATGTTAAGAGCGATGTCCAATGCACCGGACCCCGTAAACGGTTAACCTCATGTTTACATACATCATATAAGTACTACGAGATATTCATGGAATTTTGACGACACTTACTACGTTCAAAGTAGGGTATACATAATCGAGATATATATGGCAATAACAATACGAGTCGGATGTAAGGTTAAGGCACAAGGAGAAATGTACATGATCAGATATGCACGGCAATAACAATACAGTCGGATGTAAGGTTAAAGCACAACGGACATTGGACATAATCGGATATGGACGGCAATAACAATACAGTCAGATGTAAGGTTAAGGCACAACATAGAGAAAACAGCATGACAGAGGAAAATACATATATGCATACAATAACCATCAGAGTTAGTGTTACAGTACGCGAACGTACCTTCGTTGGTGATAGCGGATTACGTCCGTCGGTCGGTATGTATTCTCGGATAGCCTATAATGGTAATATCGCTTTATTAATCCCTGAATAGCATCCTAAGAGATATTCTGACCACTAATGACCATTTTGCCCTTGATGGATTTATTTTACAACTTATTGCCCAAAATTTCGTAGAACCACGTTGGTTACAGCTTTCAGATTTTCGTCTAACTTTGAAAAATCATAACTAATTCTAGAAAAATTGAAACGAGGATCCGTAAAATTATTTGGAATCGTTAAGATGTCTACTTTCAATAAAAAATACTTTAAGAACCTAGAACACCATATTTCATTCCCAGTTTTAAATTTCCACACGCTGTCCAGAATTTCGCCCAGAATTCGTAGGCTATTTTCAACAATTTTTATCTCCTAACACAAAACTCAAAATGACATGCTATGTGTATATTTGGAAAGCTCTATATGTCTAATTTCAACATGAATTTTCTCAGAAATTTAGAACATCATCTTCTACATAAAATAATGACGTTTTTACCCCTGACTTCAGGAATCGCTAACCGATAAAATTTCGCCATAACTTCGTTCTTTGTGGTTTCTCTTCCAGAAATTTTGCTCTATGACTACCCTCACCATTTTTTCGAAATAAAGCTAATTTTAATCATAAAAACATGAAAATAAAAATACTTCTAGCATTTTAAGATAAAACCACAACTATCTCGTGAATATAAAAGCTTAAGGCTCAAGAACTACTTACCAAAGCTTCAACTCCTTCAAGAACTTCCCACTCACTCTTACTTCTCTCTAAAACCAGATTGCTCTTTGGTTTGTGGTGTGAGAATTGTGAAGACTCAAGCTTGCTATTTATAGCAAATCCTAGATGCACCTAATTGGTGGGTTTCAAAAACTTATGGAATCAAGTTTTATCTTCCTCTTACACACTCCCAACCGACCTCCTCCCTCTCATACCACTCTTCATTATTTCAAAATTGATGGACACTTCTTGGCCACGGAAATTGCTCTCCCACTTGCAACAATATCCATTGCTCCATGTGTTTCTATTGGCTATTGATTTATGTTGACTTTTCAAAGCTTCCTTTATGCTTTATTAATCTCCATCTCTTCTCTTGTCTCATGGCCGACATCCCTCTTCCAAACTCATCATCATCTTTTATTTAATTACTTCAATTCCTAATTCATATTTTATAGAAACCGTGTACCCCTTTTTCTTCTCTAATTTTTGTTTTTTTAATTACCTTACAATATCCAGGAGAAAGTCTTCTCACTTTCACATGGATTAATCTTTGAATTATTAGGACCATTAGATTAACTTCATTAACTTCAATCCATGCCTTTGATTTTTGTTTGACTTGTCAAAGTTGCTTAACAAGATTGCTTAGTATTTTAATCTCATCATTAGTTAGGGTTGTTCATAATTATTTCCCTTGATTCATACTTAAGATAATTAGCCATTAATTACTTAATTAGTCACTTACTAATTGTTGATAATTTTCTTAATTGAGATTAATTATTATCTCACAACTATTTTACTTGACATTGGTATTTTATGCTCATGTAAAATATTAAAAATCATGGGGTCAATTATGATCCCCAAAATAATATTAAATCTTGCCTCAATATTTTCCAAGGAAATTAATCCCAAAATTACCTAAATTAGAGACAACATATTCTCCAATTTTTAATAAATATTTCACTACCTCTTGGGATTTATCATAATATTTTTAGGCCATTTAATGCCATAAAAATACATTTTAGCTCTTTATCTCTCCTAATTTACATAGTAATTACCTTAGAAAATAAGATAATTATTACTTATTATTTGAAACCACATATTCACCTATTTTCAATAGGTATTATTTATCGAAATATAATATTCTAGATAAATAATTATCCGGGTATTACAGTATTCTTCAAAGAAAATAATCGAATGACTGAACAAAGCTTAATTAGGGAGCATAACAGAACTTTTGCAAACTGGTTCAAACAAAAGGTCGAGGGAGAGGAATGTGTTTCTGATACAATAAAATGGTTAGCAGGTGGTCCTGAGTTGATGTCATAACTTAGAATTCGTATGTGATCAATAGTTATACCTTTTACACGAAGTCCTAGATGATAGGATCACCATCCAGAATAGTGGTGTTATGTTAGAGGCTGAATCTATGCACTTCTCCAGTTCGAAAAACAAAAAGCCTAAATTGGCAGTTATGCCTTATTATGTGGTTATTGAAGAGATTTGAGAGGTGGACTATGTTAAAATGAATTTTATCATTTTCAAATGCAAGTGGGCTAATGTCAATAATGGTGTTCAAATCGATTGGCTAGGATTTACATTAGTCGATATCAATAGTAGAAGTTTTGGAGATGAACCTTTTATTGTGGCAAACCAAGCGAAACAAGTGTTCTATATCATCAATCAGGAAAATAAAATGTGGTCCGTAGCTCTCCAAGGAAAAAGGGTCATTGATATTGATGAGGAAATTCATTCAAATTATGGTCTTCCTAAGAGTACTCCTTTTTCAAGGGGTCTCCCGGACATGAACGAAGAAGATGAAGCAGATAATGAACCTAGTATAAGAAATGATCATCATGAAGAGATATGGAAGGATATCCCTTTATAAAATAGACAATTCATAAGGTAATATTCATATGCAAAATTCTTTGAAAACTTTAAGGTTTTAACTATATTCCTTCATATATTCTTAAACAATGTCATTAACTGTGAAGCTTTTATTTTTATGGCATGATCTGAAAGGGACATGTTATAAAAGAGGAATGTTACGTTGTTGAGTGAGAATCTGATTAAGACATGGTGAATTAGGCATGTATGTTCATTTATGTACTGTCTTTGTAACTCATTACATTTGTAAGTGATCTTATTGTATAAATTCATTTAGGTGTCGTACTGTCATAGTATATTCATTAAGGGACCACATAACTCATGGTGAATAATATTTATATTCATTTCCTATAATTCAATTTGTAATTCATAATGAATTGTTTATAGCTTGTAGCTTAAAGTACTGTCTTTTAGGTGTTGAATTGGGTGGTGGATGTGTATGATTAAGAAGAAATAGAACAGGGAAAAAATTCAAGAAAAATTATACCGTTATTACACAGGAGGTCTAAGAAGTCTGACGTTTAAGACTGGACGAATAAATACGCCTCTAAAAAGACCAAATTTTAAGACCGGATGTATCTCACAGCAGGTCTAAAAATTCAGACCTCCAAGACCGGTTGTTTGGCGTGTTAAATATCTGGTCTTAAAAGTCAAACTTTTAAGACCATCTTATATGATAAACCGGTCTTAAAATTCTGAATTTTTAGACCTACTGTTTAATACGTCCAGCCTTAAAAGTCGGTCTTTCTAGACCGGAGTATTTATTTGTCCGGTTTGAAAAGTCGGGTTTTAAGACCTAACAAAAAATGTATCAAGTCTATATAGTACGACTTTTAAGACCTAATTTTTTTAATGTCCAGTCTAAAAACATTTCTTTAAGACCGATCTGGCATCCAGTCTTAAAAGTGACAAACTTTTAAGACCGCCTGTATCGAGACCGGTCACAGATCCGATCTTACGATGCATTTTTCGTCTGATCTTCAAAGCCTCTTTTGTACCTGTGAGCTTCTTATTTTAGTTAAGGGTTAATGTGCATCCAATACCATAAAGTGTTTTTTTAGGTACATCAAGTTCCCTAAAGTATTTTGTGGTACATCAAGTACCCTGAAGTATTTTGTCAGGTGTGTCCATCATCCTATAATACTTTTTGTTTTTTATAACAATTTTGCATCTAACAATTTAGGTAATCTAGGGTATTAGATACAGATAAATAAAATACTTCTTGACATTGGATGTACAAAAAAAAATGTTAAGGTGCTAGACATACTTGAAAAAAATACTTTTAAGTTTTAAAGTATCAAGTACTCCACAAAATACTTCAGAATACTGAATATACTTGAAAGAATACTTTAGGGTGTTGGATTTACCTTAACCCTTTAATTAATGCATGCTTCGCACAACGTTTACTTCAATGAGAAACTATTTATTATCTTTGTACGGTTTCCTCTTTTTCGTGAGAATCCCTCATAGAAAATAATTAAAGTCATGATGAGAAGTATTATTTCTTATAAGCTGCTTTTTTTCATTAATTAAAGCTTCACTCAATTTTCATTCCCATAAGAAATTGTCGCAAAATTGAAAGTCATGATAATAAGTGATAGGATGCAATTTTATAATGAGGGAAAATATTACTTTTCCTTTAGTAAGCAATGGGGTTATTGTCAATTAAATGTGATGGGTAAACCAAATTAGTTGTAATAACGCCACGTTTATAGTGAATGGCAATTAAGGGTCGGGCAGGCTATTATCTGACTCGTGCTTTCCTTCTAGATTCTTCTCTCTTTCTTCTATTCTTTATATTTCTTCTGTTCTTGTCTATTTCTGCCTCTCTGTACCTAACAATAATCATATATGATCTTTATTTATAAGCTTGCTTTAAATAATGGATGTAAATTAAAAGTGAATAATTTGTGGTTTTTGTGTGTAGTAATCTAGGTTCCTACAAATACAATATGCTGATTCATTATTGCTTCTGATGACTTGTTGTAATGATTAAGTGGCATGTGGATAACAGAAAATTGAAGGGGATAAAACTTGCTACAAGATGCCCAGTACTTTGTCACTGTTATTTTTGCATATGACTCCTTGTTTTTTTATCGATGCTAGAAAACATAATTGCAAGGTGTTAAAGGAAATTTCGCAACGCTAATCTCTTGCTTCTGGACAAACTATAAATCTGGACAAATCATGCATTATTTTCTCCAAGAACACAGTTGAATCAATGAAGCAGGAGGTGTTTGAGATATTGGCAATAAATGCAACCAGTGAACCTGGAAAATATTTGGGTTTGCCGGTGTTGTGAGGGAGGTCCAGATCTAAAGCTCTAGCATTTGTAAAGAACAGAATGAGTCTCAAACTGCAAGGGTGGAAGCAAGAGTTGCTAACTTTTGTTGGACAGGAAGTCTTGGTAAAGGCAGCGGCTAATGCTATACCTCTATTCCCAATGTCTTGTTTTAAGTTTCCAAAAAATACTTGTATGGAATTGGATAAGATGATTTCTGGGTTTTGGTAGGGGCAAGAAAAGGAGGAAGGGAGAATTAACTGGAAGTCTTGGAAAACTTTATGCACGGATAAAGGGGAAGGAGGTATGGGGTTTAGAGATTTGTGAAGGTCAATAGAGCATTGTTAGCCAAGACTGCGTGGAGATTATGTCAAGATCAAGGGGATTTATGGTGCTAAATACTAACAGGAAATTATTTTTCTGATACAGATTTTATGAGAGTTGCGAAGAGGAGCAAGGCGTCATAGGGATGGTCGAGTATTTTGGAAGGAAGGGAATTGTTAAAGAAAGGTCTAATGTGGAGGGTTAACAAAGGGTATAGAGTAAGTATATTTGAAGACAAGTGGCAGCCTGAGGAAGAAGATTTTGGTCTGAGACCAAGGGACTTAAGTGAAACAATGAAGAAGTTAAAGGTCTCTGATATTATCGTTGGAAGGGAGTGGAATTTTGATAGAATGGAAGGATTGCTGGATGATAAAGATGGCATGTATACTGTCAAATTGGGGTACAAATTTGCTAGGGAGGAGGTGGAAGAAGAGGAGGTTAGTGGGGCAGATTCATCATATAGAGCCTCTAAGAAATTATGGAATAAAATATGGCAAGTTAAAGTGCCTCCTAAAATTAACCATTTCCTTTGGACAGCAGCTGGGAATGCTCTAACAACTAAAGGAACATTGTTTAAAAGGACATGTTCCTCTGATTCATGGTGTTGTATTTGTGATGCCTACGTGGAAACGAGTAAGCATACTCTCTTTATGTCTTTGGGCAAGGCTTTGTAGGTTTGGATCACCTTTAGGTTTGAAGTTTGATGAATCAAACATGGTGAGGTTTCATAGATGGTTTGAAGAGTGGGCATCAGGTACAAAAGGAAAGATTGATGATTTTAATGTGGCTTTACTTGCTTCAATATGCTGGGCTACTTCGAAATCAAGGTGTATTTTTGTGTTTGAAGGTACTGATGTGGATGCTGTGGATTGTCAATCAAATAAGAAGTGCCTCTGAGTTTCAGAAGTGTAACTCTCCTATGGTAGTATCCATTAGTCCTAGTCATCATCCCAAAGGAGAAGATTACAAGAAAATTTGGGCATCAACATACCTGAATGGTAAAGTAGAAGGAGGAGAGCAAAATGGTCAGCAACTACTTGAAAAAATTAGGTCAGAAATCCAAGAGGAGTTCTACACTGAAGATGTGATTCGAGGCATGGACAAATATAAGCTTGCTTGGATCTT
This sequence comes from Acacia melanoxylon, assembly GCA_019022615.1. Lineage (NCBI taxonomy): Eukaryota > Viridiplantae > Streptophyta > Magnoliopsida > Fabales > Fabaceae > Acacia > Acacia melanoxylon. The sequence continues at coordinate 6,306,766 of JAFJYJ010000020.1, read as the reverse complement.
GTTTGTAGATGGATGTGTTTCACTTCATGTCATGCAAAAAGTGATGGAATCTCCAAAATAGGCATGGACAGATATAAGCTTGTTTGGATCTTGTTTGTAGATGGATGTGCTTCACTTCGGCTTTGATTGATTTGAAGGAAGGTTAGGGAAGGGAGGGGAGAGGAGGAAATTTTTTGACCAAATTACCCCTGTAAAATTTTAAAAATTACATAGCTTTTTGCATCGTTTTTTGTGCATTAACTTTGAAAGCATGTCACATCAAGGGCATATCTGACTTTTCACCCTAAGGAGGGGCACCTCCCCTCCCTCCCAAACCTCCAACCAATCACAGCCTTCATGTCATGCAAAAAGTGATGGAATCTCCAAAATATCAAGCACTAGAAGTTATTGGGCTGCAAGATCTGTTCTTGTAGGATTAACCAGCTTCCCTACAATGTGTTGAAGATATAGCAATGAGGACGATTCTGTGTTGAGGGAGTTTATAAGATTCTTCCTTGGATCAAATGGCATCTACACACCAAAATCTCAAGAAGTGATCAATGAAGAACCAGCTCATTTGCTGGATCTTCTAATCTCGTTCTTAGTGAATAATAATAAACAGGCGGTAATAGCAATGGAGAAACAGAAACAGAAACAGCCTCCAACACGTAGGAACATACAGGAATTTAAGGAGAAACAAATGGAAAATTCTCACAAGCATCAAATTTTTTCATAGCGTGCTCTACATTCCCCCACTCACAGTAGATGACTTCACAGCTGAAACATTCTTGAACACGAAAGCCTACAAGATGTACCCGGATTCCAAGAGTAATTATGAGATCAGTAACTATATTTGCTTCCTAAATTCCTTGATTGATAATGCAGATAATGTCAGAGTGTTGAGAAAAGCTGGGGATCTAAACAACCAACTTGGCAGCAACGAAGAAGTGGCAAAAATATCAAAAGCGTAGGCAGTGACTTGGTGCTTGATACAGGAATTCACGACAAGATAAATCAAGACATTGAGAGCATTTACAAACATAGTGAGGATTTGGCTTTATGAGGTTCTAAATGTGAGCAATTGGTTTGTTGAGTTGCAGCGCAATCATTTTACCACCCCAAGGAAAATCGTAGGCCTAATATCTGCTATTCTTGGGTTTATTCTCACTGTTGTCACCCTCAAGAAGGAATTAGTCACAGAAAAGGATTAGCTCAGCTCCTCCATTAAGCCATCCTCAAAATGTCACATCCTTCACTAGTTATTAGGCAATTACAATTCACTGTGTGCATGAATATTAAATATTAACGAAGATGTAAAGTGAATAGTGTGTGTGTGTGTTTTTTAAAGTAGTAATCCCGCTTCCTACAATACAATATGTGTTGGTTTGTATCATTTTTAATCAATAAAACCTTTTTCTTTTAGGCTTTCTGAATAATGAGTCTATTAAAGTAGCACGTGGAACTGTTAAGCAGTAACTTATAGATTTTCAGTCTTAAAATCTCAACTTATATGCTTGCATCCATTCTCATATCTCACATCATGTAGCATATAATCATCCTCTATCCTTCAAAAGAGAGTCTCATGTAACCTCCTTCATAATCTGGAAATTTTCCAGCTTATATAGTGGATGTTAAACCATCCACCATCCTAATGTCTTGAAATATAACTTAATCATTTGAAGTAATTACAAGACATTTAGAAGCATTAAACAACAAATTTTATGTCATTTGTTTAGCTTCTAATCTCAAACAGCATCACATAAAAGCATTCAACCACATACATTGCTTAATTGCCTCATATTATCTCTACAAGCCTTAACTCATGTCTAAATACCTAATTATCAAACATCATGTTCCCTCTGAGGTTCAGCCTTCAAATTCGACTTCCGTAACTCCACCACCACACACATGAGCACAATTATACATATATAAACATAAATCTACCAGATTCAGAAGCATTTTAAAACTGTTACTTTACCCTCCTGTTTCACACGACTTCAATCTGAATTCTGAAAATTTCTAGATTTCTGAAAGGCATCACCCAAATGCCATACAGCATCATCTAATCTTCATATAAACCCAATTTAAGTTCCTTTTACTGCTCTCATTAATATGGAACTGACGCCCCACACCCCGAAACAAATAACCTGGGCAATCACAACCAGAGAAAATCTAATACATGCAAGAGTTTACTAGCACCTATCACGGTGAAATACATCAAACTAAGCCACATTCTACTAAAATCTATTACTATCATTTAACTTAATCGCTGATTCTCCTTCACTTTGCGTCAGATATCAGTCACCCATTACTCTCAAATAATCACTCGAATGACGAAATAGAAGGTAGAAGAAGGATTAAGAGGCTTACCTTAATCTAAATCATCGGTTGAATGTGACGATCCTGCCTCGTTCAACCTCTTATCCACCCTTGCATTCTCCTTTGTTTCGCTCTGTATTTCTCGTCTTCAAGATCGCCCTCTGTTCCATGACTTCCATCTTCTGAAATCTGATCGCCAAATGAAGAGGAGACGCTGATGGATTTGATGGTCAAATGACCGTTTTACCCTTTCTTCAAAATTTGTTTGTAATTTTTACCTCAAATTTTTTTTTTTTTTTTGTAAATTCATCCTAATACTCCCTCTCTAAATATAAGCTTCAAATATCAGAATAGGTCTTTCTCAAAATATAAGTTTTGTTTTAGTTTTATCTTAATATTTTATTATCTTTCTCATTTATCCTCTTTATAAATAAAGGCATAGTAAAAAAAAAAATACATATTTATTACTCTTAACCAATTTTAACTGTTTATTTTATAAACATAAATTTTTTATTTGAAGCTTATGTTTAGGGGCGGAGGGAGTATAATGAAAACATAAAAAGTAAAATACTTTAATTACCTCTTTTGTTTTCTTTTAATTATACGTACATCTCCTTTATTTTGGAAACCTTATAAACAATCCCTTAAAATTAAAATAAATGTCACACAAACATCATTTATATTTTTATATTCTATTTTCATTCAATATAACTATTGATTGACTATTAAGTTTGACTTTTTGAACATTTTTTTCACCAAAATGCCCCTCTTCACTATTAGAATTATTTAAAAACACACACACACATATATATATATATGGGCTAATAAAAGTTTATACAACCAAAACTTTATTTCAATAGGTTTTCTAATTTTCTAATTTGTTAAAAGAATTATTAATTTTGACTTAAAATATATATCAAACACATATTTTTATCAAATATGCCCTTAATTCAAGAAAACGGTTTTAAAATTATTTAGACCACTTTTGGGAATTGAATCTGTTCATATATATTTTTCCTAAATCCACATAATGATACTCTATAATGATTCCTCAATTGAAGATAATTTTAATGATTATTTTCCTTTAAAAGATTGCATATAATTAGAACTTTTGGCCAAATAATTCATTTTTAGGAAATTTAACTTTAAATAATTTCTCTAATAACTTCCTATTTTTAATAGATTTGAAATATATTTTAATATATTTAGGAAGTTATCAATGCCAAATTAAAGAGATTTTCTTGATATTTTATGAGATATCAATTTGGATACATCATTTGTGGGATTTCAATGTAAAATGAAAGTTTTTGAGTTTAAGAAATAAGTAATAGTAATGACTCATGAGAAGTTTTAAAAAATAAAAATAAAAATAGGTTTTATTATTATTATTATTAATTTTTAATTATATAATAATGCTTCTTGTCTTTAACACCACGCATTCAGATTGTTTTGATTGAATGGACAAATGGGTCCCACCATTGAAAATCAAGAGAAAACGCATGTCCGCACGTTGGAAGGAGCAAATGAATTGAAAATGTTGATTTAAATGACCAAAGGGAAGCGACGCCGTTTGGGAATCATTGCAATGAATTGAATCAATTAAAAAAAAAAACTAAACGCTACAGCGGGCATTATTATTTGGGGATCATTCTCGCAAAGAACAGAGTAGCGGCCGAACAGAGCACGAGAGCAGTGAGCATAGCGCCGTGGCAAAGTGGGAAGTAACGATCGATCTTCATCCTTCTGCACTTCGTCCGTTCTTCTTCCTCGCCGGTGACTTCCCTCTCCACCACAGTCGCCGGCGAGCATTACCTCTACCCATTTTGCCACCGACTCTGTCCTCCCTTCTTCCACCACCATCCAACTTCATATCTCTCCCTCACCATCTCATACCACAGTTGCGATTTGGAAGCTCCAAAGGCAGATTCAGACAGAACAAAAGAAAAGAACGGAGAATCTGAACAACCTTTATTGCAGTGGAGTGGCTTGACAGATTTGATTCCTCGATGCTTTTCTTTTGGTTTGTTGTTTGACTCTGGATTTTAATTTTCTGTGCTGTGATGGTTTTTGTTAAAGTCATGTTTGGCTAATTTCGCTTTGCAACCTAGAGGAACTTTAAACTTATAGGTGTGGATTAGACTTTGTTTTTATTATTTAGTTATGATTAATATTAATGTTGGTTACTTAATTTTGTTTTAGGTTTATCTATTTAGTGGCTGGCCATCATTGAATATGATTTTGAGAATTCGGATTTACCTTCAAGAAGGGGATTTGAATTGAGCTCTGAGATTAAGTAATATGAGATTAAATTACGATTTAATTTGCGATTAGGATAGACGTATACGTAATGGCGCCATATAATTGTTGAGAGTGTGTTCGAGTTTTATTATCAGCTTCTCGAGTAATTACGTTAGGCATAACAAATCATACTCAAGATAGGGTTGTAAGTGGACGACGATTACACTTATAAATATTTATACTCGAGATTAACAAAATTGATATTAAAAATTAATTAAATTAGTGAAAACAAGGTTTATGAAACTAATAAGAGATTAGTGAATTCTGGGTTCTTCATTTTATTATTGTGGTAGCTTGTTTATTTTGATTTTATTTTCTTTTGTCTTAATGAAATTCAATTTGGTTTGATCAATTTAAATGAACGTGTAAAATTAATGCTTAACTAAAGTTGTGGGTATTAAGTCCTCGTGGGAACGATACTTTTCTTATCATTTTATTACTTGATACGGCCCATATACTTGCGGAGTTATAGGCTATAAAGTTTTCCTCTGATGAGTTCTTCTTTCTTTTTTGATTACCTTCCTCGCATATGTATAAGACCGAATCCATTTGATTTTTCATTTTAAAAAGGATTACTAATCCTTAACTTTTCGAGGAATCCTTCATCAGTGGTTGTGAATGATCGATTTTTCTCAATCTTTATGACTTGCTCCTACGGAACCGAGGTCGAAAAGATTGATAAATAGAACCATTTGATTTGATTCGTTCTCAATAGCCACGAGATGATCATCTTAGGATGATCCTTTTGTCGACGGATGCTCCTATTACACTCGTAGTCTCTAACGATTAAGAAGCAACTGCCTCTTGTACGGATTATACATTAATCTGCTATAACTATAGTATATCTTTTTTTGATTCTCTCGAATTACTGCATTTATTCGACTGATCCACAAACGACAAAAAACCTTTTTTTTTCTCTAACCCTCAAAATATTTTAAACACCAGAAATATATCTTTTTGCTTATTAAATCGGCTATTATTTTAATGTTTTTTTTTCTCATTAAATAATTTACTTATCCCATTTCTCATTATTAATTACTTGACTTAGTAGAATAGTACAACTCCTCAATGACTTACAACTCTACACTACTCTGAGATTGTTGTCACATTGTTCCCATACACTTGCCGGAGTGATGAAAGGTTCATGGTGTCATCGCTAGGGCGAAGTTGTGGATTTACTAATTCTTTAATTTTTAGTTTAATTTATTATTTTTCTTTGTCTTTATTTTTTTTGGCAAATTCAATGAGGATCGGAGTAGGAAGTCTAGAAAAAAGAGAGATGACTAACGATGAAAATAATTGAAAATGACAAAGCCGTTGTTGTATTTGGGGACCCAAACATTACGTTCGTGAAGTTAATCCCTTGTCCTCGTAAAGTTTCAAATGGACTATCAGATGGTAACTTGAAGCTGAATTTTATTTACATTTTATTTCCGAATCTCCTAGTTAAGTACTTGGATTCTTTTCAATTTGGTTTCAAGGTCTTCAATAGCTCATGACCTCTTCTGAGGAACCTATATAGTGGACCATCCTGGACTTGAACCAAAGACCTTGCCTGTGAAGTAAATCATCATCACACCTATCGGGCCAACCAATTAGGAGAGAATCATTTTTTTTTCCCCGGGAATGTCTCCCGAACATAGCTTACAACTCTTTTATTATACTGCGTTTTCTAAGTGTCCTTGTTTCTCCTTCTTATTTACCATCGCAGGTCACGAATAAGGCACTAAGAAACCCTCTTGGCCCAATTTAGACACTCCAAGTCACGAAGCATCTAGTTGCAAAAATCCGGATGTTGTACATTAAACAGAAATATATCCAAGAATATTGTATATTATTACTCAAATTACAACACATCAAATGAATCCCCAACAAAAATGATAAAAAGAATAATAAATAATGAACTGTACATAATTTCGCTTCAGGAAGCCCAAATATAAAATTAATTAACACCAATAGTAAAAGGAACCCCTGTGCGAGGCAACCATATGCCACCAGCAAGGAAGCTAGCAACACTAAACTGGTTTGCCTCATTTGGATTAGTTATGACATGAAATCCAGGCCATTGTACTCTACTTTTTGTAGATGAACCAGCTCCATAGTTCATATATTCCCCAAAGTAACATGTATCTTTACCAACGGCGCTATTGTCCCATGGAGACCATCCCAATGGATTTACCAAACCTTCAATATAAGTTTTCATGATAACCACTCGAGCATATTGCTGCCATGGCCGACCCAAATAGGTTTCATATGAGTGATAAACCTTTCTAAAATCCGGCGCCGCTTGAATTTGAGAATAGATTATTGATATCCCGGTATTTTGGAACGGGTCGTCTCGTCCTTGCGCGGTGATCATGGTTGCTTGTCCTTGAAGTGGCTTTCTTACGAGAATTCTGCAGTTTTGTAGAACAACTGCAGCATTTCCCCAAATAAAATCCACTGTGCCGAAAATTCTACAATCTCTATAGAATTGGCGTTGTGAATCAGCCATTAAAGTGTCTTGATAGCCTTCAATGGAACACTGATAGAAGACAGAGAGATCGGAGGCTGAACGGAGTGCCACGGCTTGACCTTTTTCAGGACCAGCCGTGTTTCTAAAAGTGATGTCTCGTGCAATGAAGTGAGCACCATCTATACCTGAAATTTTATAATTTGAAAAACAGTTAACCATTATTTCATCAATATATATAATGGAAATTGTGAGCTAGGCATCATATATAATATGACTTATTTCTTTTATTCAATATTTAAAAACTAATAATATTTGATTTTCTTATTAAGACATGTATAGTAAATACCACTTTAGTTCTATTTATAAGTCTAAATTTATAAATTCTCACAAATGAAAGAGAGTTATTTGATTCAATAATTATGGATTAGATTTTCAATTTTGTCCTAATTTTATTTGATTATCTCAGCAAGACATGTCAAATAAATATTTCATAGAAAAATCTAAAATAAGTTAAATAACTAACCTGCAGTTGCAGACATAGAGGGAGTAATTCCATCTTTGACACTCTTACTACCAGTTATAATGGTGAGTCTCATTCCATCTCCAATAATCATGAGATTTTCATTATCCTTATCAACTTCAATATTCTCTTCATAAATCCCTTTCTTAACTCTTATCACAAACCTATTCTTCACTTTTCTCCTTGATGCTACATCAATGGCGGCTTGCACCGTCTTGAATTGGCCCGTCCCATCTTGAGCCACCACGAGATTTGCATTGGCCGAAGATGGCTTCAAAGTTAACAACCTCCTTTCGAGCCGAGAAAACCAACTCGGAAACCCATGTGCTTTAATCTCTTCTTCTGTGTAATTCTCTTGCTTCAGGAATTTGCCATTTACAGCCAGCACATTGCTTATCGTCTTTCTAACGTTGTCGCTCACATTATTTTGAGCTGTAAACTCTCCAACTCTAAGCTGCAACGCACCGCTCCGGCAAGTTTTGATGTTTGTGAGGGCAGTACTGAGCCATGTTTGTGCATCTGATAGAGAGCAAGAATTTGTGTGTAGAGCTTGAAGCGTTCGGTTTAGATGGAAGATGGTATTGTCGTAAAGCTTTAAACAATCACTGAATACACATGTCTGCATCTTGGTAACACATTTAGGGCCATATTCTTGAGCTTTCTTATGCATGGCTTGGGCTTGGTCTAATGCTAATTGAACCAGCATTTTCTTGAATTCAGACGGATGGTTCGGCCTGAACCGGTGGTGACTTTGGCTCATGTGGTATTTGCATGGATCTGAATGAGGAGTTTGGTTGCACCAAAAATCTAAAGACGAAGATGATGATGATGATGATGATATTGATAAAAGTGAAGAAAATAAAGAGAGGGAAAATAATAGCTTAACAATGATTGATGATGCCATTTTGTTCGTAGTTGTGCTGTGTTATGTGAATGAGGAGGATATGTTCAAATATTTATAGTGTTTCACAAAGCATTCAAAGCTTAGATTATGGGTTTCGTTGAAAATGAAGGAGCGTAAACCGTAAAGGATATATAAGTCGGTCGAACAAAATACTCAACAATGACGGCAGAGTTCATGCTAGTACACGATCCTGATTTAGAAAATTGGTTAAAATTTAAGTTATCAATTATTTATGCCCTACGTAATTTATAAAAAATTATACTATAAAATATGTGTCAGGTAGTCTTAATGTACAGGTCAAAAAAAGTGGTCTTTACTCTTTACATAATTTGGATGGCATGTATATTAGGCAAAAATGCAAGTTTGATATTTCAATTTTCTACAATATTTTAGTTTCGTCCCTAGCCAATTTTATAAAATAATTTTTTTTTGTAAGTTTCTCTAACCCTGACAAGATGAGTCTCGGATAATATTTTTACAGCAATCATTTGAAAATTCCTTGCCAACTTTAAAATTTTTTAATGTTGCAATTTTTTGTTAATAAAATTAACAGTGTCAGCAATGTAGCATAGAGGAGACTAAAAACGCTTTAGAAAATTAAGAGACGAAAATAAATTATTGTCTGAATTTAAAGGACTAAAGATACATATAACCTATAAATTAAGTACGTGGTGGCTAAGGCTTGGGGTCCTGTTCCTCTCACAGTCTCCCCCTCTCATTTTCTTTCACAGGCGGATCTGGATCGTCCAAATCTGGATCCAACGGTCCAGATCTAATTTTTTTTTTTTTGTCGTTTTGCGGACAATTTTTTTTTTTTTAGATCTGGACCGTTGGATCCAGATTTGGACGGTCCAGATCCGCCTGTGAGAGAAAAGGAGAGGGGGAGACTGGGAGAAAATCCTCTCCCCTAAGGCTTGATGAATGGGTAAGAATAGAAACTGCAAGAAATAATATTATAAGGTGTGCATGGCTGAAGTTATCAGTATTTGGCCCAGTGCACTTGTTTCATATACACACTTAAAACTGATGACGTCACAATTTTGAGAATGAAGAGTAACAATTCCAATTTCACCGGGTAGGTACATTGGACACGTTTTCTTTAATCACACACTATAAATTACAGGTTGATGCCCATGTGCAGGTAGTTTGCACAGAAAGCAATCGTAATAGACCATGATAGAGCTTTGACAAATTCGGTACGTATTATTTTCAAATTTTTTTTTTGCGGTTCATGAGTCAACGATGGAGTTTAGATTGGATTCTCATAAAGAAACTGTATTGTTGGATGAGAATATAGTTAATTAATTAAATAACCATTTGACCAATGTAATTGAGACTTAAGGGCACATATCTTTTTCCATTTGTATGTTTATTATGATTTTCCTATAGTTTAGGTTTTGATTTTTTATATTTGGAACTTGAGATTTGAGTAGAGTCCCTCGAAATTAAACTCTTTTATTTTATTTATATTTAAAATTCTCATCTTTCTACCCCAACTTTATACTCTTGTTGTCCCTTTTAGACCAATATTCATTGCCATATAACAATGTTGTTAGTTCTCAATTTTAAGTTTTGATGATAACAACCACTTGCCAAGAAAGAGAACCTAATGATTCAAGACAACTCGTGTATATATTTATCAAACTCGAGTTATCACTCTGTTATTAAAACTAACTTGAATCAAGAAGTTAGATAACTCAAGTTATAGTTTCAAAGTCATACACTCAAAAGTGCTCCAATGCCTGAAGTTCTTGACTTCTACTCATTCTGGATAAAACAAGATAAAACTCGAGTTTGCCTATGCAAAACTCGAGTTCCAACCTTATAAAACTTGAGTTATGAGGTATTTCTTCAACTCCTCTTTGATCTTAAGTTTACTCGAGCATGGTTTGGAAAACTCAAGTTCTACTTTATGAAACTCGAGTTTGAACAGTTATGACTCGAGTTCTGTATACTTTTCAAAGGACTTGTGATTTCAGCCAAACTTTCAAAATACTAAAACTCAATGTCTACTTTATGAAACTCGGCTTGGTAACTCGAGTCAGAACAATGATAACTCGAGTTATTATGTTTTTAAAAGAACTGATGATTTCTGTCAAACTTTCTGAAAAGCTAAAACTCGAGTTATATTTGAGCAACTCGAGTTCCACGTTAGAGTTGGTTCTTTAAAACTCGAGCTACCTTTATGAAAGCCTATTTATAAACTGAACTCATTTTGTAACAGTTTTATTTTAAGAACAAAACTCAAGTTTTGTAAGCCAAAACTCGAGTCAGTAACTCGAATCATGTTTAACAACTCGAGTTCTTTTGGCTTTCAAAGTTGATCATCGTCTTCATAAAATTCAAAGTCTCTAATCATTATTCTGTTACTTCATATTATCACTCATTATTATTCTCAATGTCTTTAATTATGTTTATTAGTAAGTTTCAAAAAATCAAATGAATGTTTATGTGAAAATCTTCAAAAAAGCAAAGTTTGTGTCAAAAGCATTTATTGCATAGCAGAAAACAAAACATGGACACGAAAACTGATTTAGAGCAGACAAATGATCATATGTTCAGATATCTATTCTAGCGAAAGCGAAAGCGACTCTGCATAGTCAACGTTGGAACAAAAGGGATGTCGTGTGAAGATTGTTTACGGCAAAACGAAAGCGACATATATTCAAAACTTTCAACGTCTCTAGCTTGTGTCTAGCGGAAGACTTTTGAGTCTAAACAAAAAGCGTGAAGTTTCTCAACGCATAGTTTGAAGCTTTACAACCGGTCATTAATGGACTCCAACTATAAATACGAAGAGCATTCAATTCGGAGCTAACAACCAACGACGATATCATTTATTGCTCATTAATACTTCTGATATCTTTTGATATTCAATCTTCAGTGATTATATAGATTTACTTTGTGAGAGAGTCATCTTCATTCAATTATTCAATTGTTTGTTGTAAAATCTCAAGGTAGTGGAACCTTGTGTGTGGTTGTTTGATTACAGCTGTAAGGGGGAGTAAATCTAGTGAGATTACTCAATGCCTATTGTCAATGTTTTGTGAAAGTTGGTGTAAATCTCAGAAGAGCTCTAAGGATTGGATGTAGGCCACAAGATTAAGCCTGAACCAGCATAAATTTATGTGCACACTTCATTAATATCTCTCTAACCTTTTCTTCCAGACTTAATCATCACCTAAGTTTGTTTTAATTTTTATAATTCACCCCCCTCTTGGGTGATTCCTCTAAATAACAAATGTTAGTCTTATAGCAATTTGATAGAGCTTGTAACACCCCAAATTCCGTAGTATAAATCGTGCCGGTGACACGTGGTTGTATAAAATTTGTCAGAGTTTTAAGGTTCGACAGCTTAGCGTAACACGGAAACGGAGAGCATGTACTAAAAATTTGAGCAACGAGTTTAACAATGAGTAACTGATGTAAAATACTCAGACATATGATGATGCCTGACGTATTCTGATATATTAAAAATTTCCCGAAGGAATGTTCAGGTGATACAGTAATACAAACTTTATAATTACGATTCTTCTATGTAACTATACCCTCTTCAACCAAGCCTTGAGTAGACTTGGGGCATAGAACCTAACTCGCTTAAATCATCCCATTTGGCCGGTAGGGTAGGTCTAGTGGGAGTCTCACCGAGTATTTACGGCGACTGATTGACTGAACCACATAGACGACCCTTTATAGTTTAAGCACCAAATGATATGAAGTAACTTTGTTAGATTCATGCTGTAAGGTAGGTTCTGTTGACATTCTTCCCGCATTTTCTTTTACCGGTGCCTTCCCACGGCTCCGTCTATCGGTGTCTTTCCACGGCTCCATCTACTGGTGCCTTCTCTGGTTCATGATTCTTCCCTGTCTATCAGTTAAGACTGAGGTCCAATGCCCATCGGACCTCAGGTAACGGTTAACCTCATGCTTATGTAAACAATATATGTATGACAGGTATTCACGACATTTTCGCAATAATCACTACAAAAGCTTATGACAGATGAAGGAAATACATATATGTATGTAAGGCAATAACAATACATAGCCCCTGCAGTATGTTTGTTATCCCAGTCTGCACTATCAAATCCAGTGCCACGATGGCCTATCGTGTCCTCAGCGCTAGGAAAACTCTCAACGGTGTTATTAAAACCATAACTCGTATATTCATGATTATATAAAAACAATTGAGACAGAGTCTCAGTATAGGAACACAACAATCATATATAAGCATATCACAAGCATCAGAGTCAGTGTTACAGTACGTCACGAACGTACTTCGTCGGCGGTATAACAGAACTCTTGCCGAAAACGGTAAATTTTGACAGCGGTGCAAACAGCGACACAACAGCGGTATGACAGCGGTACGACAGCGATGCGATTATCTCAGATATCCTATAAGGATAATATTTATCAATATCTAGCAGCATAACAGGCATTTTAGGTACAAATTACCATTTTGCCCCTAGTTTGACTAATCGGCTAAATTTCGTCAGAGCTTCGCTATTTTGGCTCTATCTCTCCAAAATTTTGACATATCTCTTTTCCCCATATATTTTCAAAATAAATATCCATATCTACTCTTAAAACATGATATCTAACTATTTTGAAAATTTAGAGATATATCTAGCAATTCTACTATATCTACCGAAAGATCTACCAAAGCTAAAGACCAGGGACCGAAAAACTTACCCAAGGCTCCGCTATATTTTCTCTGGGCTCCTCCTTCTCTCTAACCTCTCTCTAGGATTCGAAATTTTGGTGTGAAATGAGAAGAGGAGAGCTTGCTATTTATAGAAGAAAAAATGATACTATTCATGCCTTTTTCATATCGACACGTGGCATCATCTTGGCTCTCCAATGCTCAAGGCCGACCTCCTTGCAAACTTCCCAAGGCAAATTGAGGTCATGCATGACATCATTCCTCTTGCTTTATGAGCCGGTACCGATAAAGTATCCAGTTCGGTGTCCAAATCGTGCAATCTTGAAAAATCTTAAAAATCCGGTAGCACAGCGCTGAAGGTATATTCTTCTTCTTTAAAACTACCTGGGTTAGCTAAATTTTTGATCCCATTAAGGGTATTCCGTAGTCTGCTGAAGATTTTTGGATAGACGCTCGATTTACGGAAATAACTTCGATAGCACCAAATTTTCTTCGGATAAAAATTCACTGGCTTATAATGTGTCCTGACCTAAGAAACCTTGTTCGTGGTTTGTCACAACTATTTCGTTTTCTATAGGTTCTCATTTGTACTATCTGCCCTATTTATTACTTATCCTGTCTCTTAAGTACGCTGTTGGTTTCATAAATGACTTTGGAGATAGCTCACTCCGGGATAAAATTTCACTTGTTTATACTAAGCCCAGATGCTTCTGACTTAGTTCCTATATTTTGAGGTAGGATTTAATTTCTATCGGTTCTCATTTAGCCAACTGGTCTTTCTACCGAATATATTATTATTTAATTACCAAATATCTCGATATTATATTTGAAATAACCACAACCCTCTTCACACTATCCTCTTAATTATTTATTATTATTTATTTAATAATTTCGCCTCCCCCCTTTTTTTAATTATTTAATTATTTTCTAATTAATTTGCTTTATATCTTAATCTAAGTAATTAGCCATTAATTACTTAATTAGTCATCTACTAATTGTTGACAATTCTATTAATTAGGATTAATTATTATCTCACAACTATTTTACTGACATTGGTATTTTATATCCTATGTACAATATTAAAAATAATGGGGCCAAAAAGTGTCTTTAAAATAATATTAAATTTTTCCTTTAATTATTTTCAAGGAAATAATTTATTAAATTACTATAATTAAGGACAATATTTTCCCTAATTTTTAATAATTATTTAATTGCCCTTTAAGATTTATCATAATATTTTCGAGGCCATATTATGCCCTATAAATACATTTTATGGATTTTAGCTCTTTATCTCTTCTAATTTCCATAGAAATTACCTTAGAAAATAAGATAATTATAACTTATTATTTGAGACCACATATTCACCTATTTCTAATAGGTATTATTTACTAAATTGTGATACTTATCCCAAATACGATTTTTAGGGTATTACAGAGCTTGCATTTAAGCTTATTTACTCCAGTAACCTTTCTGCACTAGAGCCACCTAGCTTGTATTCTATGTGAAACATCCCTACCAATTATTTCACCATCGTTATGTATAATCGACCGAGCATGCTTCAACTTTGTCACTAATGGAATAATTTGATCTCCCAACTTAACCTCAAAATCACTACTCTAAAACTAGTACAATAAACGGCTTTAAGATCGCCTCGTTTAGACTGGAGTATTAACGTTCCAGTCTAAAAGGTATGGTTAGTAGCAGTTTTGTAAATATCAAGAACTTTTTGGTACAAACCCTTTATTCATAGGTCTTAAATATAGTATTTAAACCGGTTTCCAAAACAACTGGTCTTAAAAAAATTGAAATATCAATTACCTTTTAGAGAAATCTCATACGACCAGACTTAAATAGTATTATGTCCAAAATATAAGGAAAAATTTAAATATAAAGTCTATTAATTTTAAGATCGGATATATTTAGAAGCTAGTCTTAAACTTTTAAGACCTGACTTAAATAGTAGCCCGTACAAAAGATAAGAAAAAAATTAAACAAAAAATTAATTAATTTAAGACCAGAGTTTAATAAGGACTGGTCTTAAAGTTTAACTTTTAAGACCGATTTCTAAATATATCCGGTCTTAAAATTAGAGCGCCAAAAAGGACTATATCTTCTCTTCTTTGCGCCGAAACCTAGAGTTGCTCTCTTTGAACCTCTCTTCCTCGACCATCACCACCAGTCTCTATTACTCTCTCATTCGCTCAGGCATTCCTCTCTCGAACCACCTCTCTGAACCTCTCTTCCTGTCTCGAAAATGAATAGAGAAAATGATTATAGTCCTGTTCAAGGAACACTAATTATTGGTGTGAGTCAGATCAAACCTTGTACATCTCAGAGTGAGCCTCGTAATAGGCCTTTACACTATGGTAGAAGAAGCACACAATTGAAAGATCTTGCCCTAAGTCATATAGCTGGGGAAAAGCTCAAGATTCAGTTTGATGAAAGTTTGTTCCTTTCGGCCCTAATAAAAGCACATATACTAGTTATGTCAGCTTGCTAGCACGCAACAAGCCTAGCATCTTGATAGATTAGTGGAAAAATGTCAACAAGGAGAAAGTAAAGGATCTTATTTGGGTCTCTATCCGGTTGACATACAATGTTCCTGACAATCAGAAGTTGAAAAACTGTTAGTTCTTTAGGTTTTGATGATAACAGACAATTGTAAATATGAAATGAACTTAATAATTCAAGTAAATAATTTTCAATCAAATCTTGAATCAGTAAGTGTTTTAATATGTCTATCAAAGACAGACTTGAGTCATGGTTAAAGGACTTGAGTCATGTGTGTTAAAACCTCAGTCAAAATTACCTTTAGTTCTGTCTGACTCGAGTTAACCTTAGTTGACTCAAGTTAAGGCTTTTAAATATTTTTAAATGAAAAGCATAAACTCGACTTAACTATACGTATATGCCTCGAGTTGTCACTGTGAAGACTTAAACTTATCTTTTCAAATTCTTAAGTCTCACGCTCAAATGTTTGTTTCAACAGTCAAAAGGTTTGCCTCGAGTTAATATTGATTCACTCAAGTTACTCGTTAGAGTTAGAATTTTTGCACTCGAGTGTCATTTGTTCAAATCTCTTTCAAATGTATTTCTCAAACTTTTTTATGAACAAATGCTATTGACTCGAGTCAGAAAGGATTGACTCAAGGGACCAACTCAAGTGAGTATTTTAAGACTCGAGTTAACTCTTAGTTAAACTCTTTTTTAAATACATCTTGAAGTCACTGTTTGTGAAACATATCTTTTGACTGGAGTGTAAAAGTGATGACTCGAGTGAATGATTCAAGTCAATATTTGTTTACCTCGAGTCATACTTTGCGAAATGATTATCTTATGTTTCAATCATTTCACTCAAGCACAGAAAAAACCAACTCGAGTCAGTTAATGATTAACTTAAGTTACCTTTTCTGCTTCTGTAAATCACCATGTTCGTAAAGTTAAAATCATTAATTATGATTTCATATCTTCTTATCATCATTCATTATTGTTTGTAACTATCTTTAATCAGTATATTAATGATTTTTAGATGATTATGTGGGTGATTAACTCACAAATCTCAAAAAGCATTAATTATGTCAGAAGCATTAAATGTTGTTGCAGAAAAACGAGAAGCAAAGTCGGCAACCATTCTCTGAAAAATCAGAAAGCATCCTTGCTATTCCCATTCCTCATTAAATGTTGTATCACAACGAGCAAAAAGAATGAAGGAATAACATGCAGCAGAATAACGACGATTATTCTCATAATCGAAGCGTGTGAGTAACGAACGAGTTCAACGATCTAACGGCTATATTTATTACTCACAACGGATTCATTGAAGCTTCTCAGTGATCATAAATTTGAACCACCAAATATAAGGTGAAGCATTCAATTCGAACCAAATATCGAAATATCTTACATTCAAACGAATTTATTGTATCTACTGTTTCATTCATTACTGTGTAATATCTTCAAATATTTTTGTACTTCAGTGATTCTTAATCTACTCTGTAAGAGAGTTATTTTCTGATCAACATTTCTATAAGAAACTCAAGGTAGAGGGACCTTGAGAGTGGGTGTATCGATTACAACTTGTAAGGGGGAATAAATCCTAGAGAGAGGATTACTCGAGAGTTACAAAGTGTGCAATCAGTTGAAAGAGTTAGTGAAAAACCCAAAGTGTCTAGGGATTGAACGTAGGTAGAGAGTTTAGACCAAACCAATAAAAATATCTTGTGTCTATTATTCTTTCTTTCTCTACTCTGTTCTTTAGTTATCAAGGTTAAATGTAAAACATTTTAAATCACCCACTTTACCCCCTCTTAGGCAATATTCCGTCTTTTATTTGGTATTAGAGTTAGAACTTCTGTGAAAGGATTAACATCCTGAGAAGAATTGTTATGGATGGAATCTACCTGATGGAGCTTCGATCAACAGACCTCCTAGTTTCGATGGAGAGCACTACTCCTTCTGGAAAACCAAATTCAAAGTCTTCATTCTGGCCTCTGATTATGGGCTTTGGAACCTGTTTGAGGAAGGAGATTATTTTCCTACCAAAGTGGAAGAAAGAGTTCGTGTTACCAGGGTCGAGGAAGAATTTGATGAAAATGACAGAAGGATGATCATATTGAACAACAAGGCTATTCTCATGCTACAAAGTCCACTAAGCCATAAAGAGTACGTTCGAATATGCACAGTGCCTTCAGAAAAAGATATGTTTAAAACTCTTAAGATCGCTAATGAAGGGACTTTAAGCATTAAGGAAAATTGAGTCAATACTCTAATGACTGAATACGATTTACTTCGTATGAAGTCAGGAGAGTCTATTGGTGAGTTTCAACTCAAGTTTACTCACCTGAAAAATCAGCTCTTAGCCTTATGAAAGGATTATGAACAAAGAGCTCAAGTATGGAAAATTCTTAATATCCTTACCAAGGAATGGGAAGCTAAGGTCACTGCAATAGGAGAGGCTCATGAAGAGTCTATGCAATCAGTGGCTACCTTATTCAGAAGCCTAGCCGAATATGAACAGGGTAGATGAGGGGCTTCAGTAAAGAGTGTGGATCCTGATGAATTGACATGTCCACTTATACATCTTGAATAATGTTGATGAAGTTCAAGACAACATAAATGCACATAAAGAAGCTATAAGGAAAGAAAATAGTTGAATGACTGAACAAAGGTTAATTAGGGAGTATAACAAAACTTTTACAAAATGGTTCAAACAAAGGTCAAGGGAGAGGAATGTGTTCCTGATACAATAAAATGGTTAGCACGTGGTCCTGAGGTTGATGTCATAACTTGGAATTCGTATGTGACCAATGGTTATACATTTTACATGAAGTCCCAAGATGATGAGAGCACCGTCCAGAAGAGTTGTCTTATGTTATAGGCTGAATCTATGCACTTCTCCAGTTTAACAGACAAGAAGCCTAAATTGGCAGTCATGACTTATTATCGGGTTCTTGAAGACACTTGGGAGGTAGACTATGTTAAAATTAAATTTCCCATTTTCAAATGCAAGTTGGTTAATGTCAATAATGGATTCAGATCGATCAGCTAGGATGTACATTAGTTGATATCAATAATAGTAGTTGTGGAGATGAACCTTTAATTATGGCGGACCAGACGAAACAAGCGTTCTATATCACCGATCAAGAAAATAAAATGTGGTTTGTAGCTCTCTATGGAAAAAGGATCATTGATATTGATGAGGAAATTCATTCAAATTATGATCTTCCTGAGAGTACTCCTTTTTCAAAGGGTTTCCTGGAAATGAAGAAGAAGATGAAGCGGATAATGAACTCGGCACAAGAAATGATCATCATGAAGGGATATGGGAGGATATCCCTTTATAAAAGAGACAATTCATAAGGTAATATTCATATGCAGAATTCTTTGAAAACTTTAAGGTTTTAACTATATTTCTTCCTATGTTCTTAACCAATGTCATTGACTGTGAAGCTTTTGTTTTTGTTTTTACTTTTTTGGTAGGATCCGAAAGGGGCATGTTATATAAAAGAGGAATGTTAAGTTGTTTGGTGAGAATATGATAAAGACATGGTGAATTAAGCATATATGTTCATTTAGGTGTTGTCTTTATAACTCATTTTATTTGTAACTGATCTTATTGTATATATTCATTTAGGTGGTTTACTGTCATAATATATTCATTAAGAGGTCACATAACTCATGGTGAATAATATTTGTATTTATTTCCAATAATTCAATTTGTAATTCATAATTGATTGTTTACAGCTTTTAGCTTAAAGTACTGTCTTTTGGTGCTAGATTGGGTGGTGGATATAGTATGATTAGGGAGAAATAGAATAGGTAAAAAAATATGAGAAAATTTAAACCGGACGTATTACACAGGAGGTCTAAAAGTCTAACTTTTAAGACCGGATGAATAAATACGCTGGTCTAAAAAGACTGACTTTTAAGACCGGATGTATCTAACAGTAGGTCTAAAAATTTAGACCTTCAAGACCAGTTGGGTGTGTTAAATATCCGGTCTTAAAAGTCAAACTTTTAAGACTAGCTTATATAATAAACCGGCTTAAAATTCTAAATTTTTAGACTTATAATTAAGAAGCATTTAAACATAGTGCAAAAAAGGGCTTTAAGATAGGTTTACAAAAACTAGGCATCAAAAAGTTTAAGACCGGACAAAAGAGACATCGTAAGACCGGACCCGCGACCGGTCTTTTTCCAGCCGGTATTAAAAGTCCACATTTAAGACCGGACTCGAACCGGTCTTAAAGAAATTCTTTTAGACCGGACATTTAAAAAATTAGGTCTTAAAAGTCGTACTAGATAAAGCTGAAATATTTTTCGTTCGGTCCTAAAACTCAACTTTTAAGACCGGGCAAAAACCCGGCCGCTCTTAAAAGATCAAAATTATAAGACCGGACAAATATAACTCCGGTCTGAAAAATAGTGGCTCTAAGACCTGACGACTAATTATACGCGGTCTTAAAAGACTGACTTTCAAGACTTGACGGTAAATTCATCCGGTCTTAAAAATTTATTTTTTAGACCGAACTTATAAATACAACGGTCTTGAAAGACAAACTTTTAAGACCGGCTTAATATCAAATATGTCACATGACCTTTAAGACCGGATATATTAGTAAATCCGGTCTTAACAATTGAACATTTTTAAGACCGGCCTACTTATTACCGGTCTAAATTTTCCCGAATTTTTTCCATGTTCTCGTTCTTTCCGATCATATATTTCACAAATCCACCACCCAATCCAAAGACATAAAAGTCGATACTTTAAATACAAGCTATGAACAATTATGAATAAATTGAATTGGGAAAAAGAATACAAATATTATTCACCATGAGTTACGTGGCTTGTTAATTAATGATTATACTATGACTACACAACAACTAAATTAATTTATACATCAATATCATAACTTACTTACAATGCAAATACACAATAAGTTACAAATACAACATACATGCCCAACGTAATATTCACCATGCCTTCATCTGATTCCCACCCAACAACGTAACATCCTCTTTTATAACATGCCCCTTTGGATCCGATCCTGCCACAAAAATAAAACAAGAACAATCTTCATAGTCAGTGACATTGTTTAAGAACATAAAAGGAATATAATTATAGCTAAAACCTTAAAGTTTTCAAAGAATTTTGCATATGAATATTACCTTATGAATTGACTCTTTTATAAAGCGATATCCTCCCATATCCCTTCTTGATGATCATTTCTTATGCGGGTTCATTATCCGCTTCATCTTCTTCATTCATGTCCTAGGTAGACCCCTTGAAAAAGGAGTACTCTCGGGAAGACCATAATTTGAATGACTTTCCTCATCAATATCAATGACCCTTTTTCCTTGGAGAGCTACGAGACCACATTTTATTTTCTTGATCGGTGATATAGAACACTTGTTTCGCCCGGTCTCGCCATAATAAAAGGTTCATCTCCAAAACTTCTACCATTGACATCGACTAATGTAAATCCTAGCCGATCGATCTGAACACCATTATTGACATTAACCCACTTGCATTTGAATATGGGAAATCTAATTTTAACATAGTCTACCTCCCAAATCTCTTCAATAACACCATAATATGGCATGACTGCCAATAAAGGCCTCTTGTCTTTGGAACTAGGAGAAGTGCATAGATTCAGCCTCTAACATAACACCACTTGTTCTAGGACGGTGCTCCTATCATCTAGGGACTTCGTGTAAAATGTATAACCATTGATCACATACGAATTCCAACTTATGACATCAACCTCAGGACCACGTGCTAACCATTTGATTGTCTCAGAAACACATTCCTCTCCCTCGACCTTTTGTTTGAACCAGTTTGCAAATGTTCTGTTATGCTCCCTAATCAACCTTTGTTCAGTCATTCGATGATTTTCTTTCCTTACAACTTCTTTATGTGCAGCTATGCTGGCTTGAACTTCATCAACATTATTCAAGATGTATAAGTGGACTTGTGACAATTCATCGGATCCACACTCTTTACCGAAGCCCCTCGTCTACCCCTTCAAAGATGCGACGTTTTGGAAGCCCAATATGTCTTACTTTGGCCAAATAATTTTGACAAAATTCCATGGCTTCTTCGAAACATATTTATGAACAATAGATGCTTCGGCCGGTATGCGTTCTTCACGTACCCTTTTAGGAATTTCATAGATCTTTCAATTGGGTACATCCACCGTAAATGGATAGGTCCGCACAACTTTATCTCCTCACTAGATGAACAATTAGATGAACCATGATGTCAAAAAAGGTAGGAACAAAAAGCTTCTCAAGGTGGCACAAGATAAGATATCCTTCATTCTCCAATTCATCCAACTTTTCAATCTCAAAAACTTTACTACAAACCGCATTGAAGAAGACACAAAGTCTAGTCAAAACGACCCGAAGATCATATTCGGCGATGCCTCGAATAGCTACTGGGAGTAGCTGTTGCATCAAGACATGACAATCATGAGACTTTTGGCCTACTAATTTCAAGTCCTTCATCGATACAAGCCTCTTAAAATTTGAGGAATACCCCGAGGGAACTTTTGTGCCATGTAAACACTCACAAAAACTTTGTTTCTCATCCTTAGACAGAGTATGAGAAGCCGGGGGACAATAAGTTCTCTTCCCGTATGGCCTTGGATGTAAGTCTTCGCGTATTCCCATTGCTTGCAAATCCAATCTTGCCTTCACACCATCCTTGGAACTACCTTGTATGTTGAGAAGCGTGCCAACAATACTATCACAAACGTTTTTCTCCACGTGCATGACATCAATACAGTGTCTCACATCAAGATTGCGCCAATATGGAAGATCGAAGAATACATATCTCTTTTTCCATATATTTGTTTCTTTTCTACTCTTTGCAGTCTTACCGAAGATGACACTGATATTTTTCACCTTCTCATAAACTTGCTCCCCAGTCAATGCCACCGGAGCATCTTCATACTCCTGGCCACCAAAAAAGGCTTTCTTTAATCGACGATATGGGTGGCCCCGTCTAAGAAATCTCCTATGTCCAAGATAAACCGTCTTTCTTCCATGTTGAAGTTGATGGTAGCGTGTGCCTTCTTCACAAACCGGACATGCTTTATGGCCTTTTACACTATACCCTGACAAGTTCCCATACGCTGGGAAGTCGTTTATAGTACAGAATATCATGGCTCGCAATTTAAACACATCCTTCTTAAAAGAGTCAAAAACATCGACACCTTCTTCCCACAACTCCTTCAAGTCTTCGATCAAGGGCTCAAGGTAAACATCAATGTCATTTCCGGGTTGTTTTGGTCCCGAAATCAACATAGACAGCATGATGTACTTTCATTTTATGCATAACATAGGAGATAAGTTGTAAATAATCAGGAGCACAGGCCATGAACTATGTATGTTGCTAAGGCTCCCATAGGGATTCATGACATCCGTGCTAAGGGCAAGCCTAAGGTTCCTAGGTTCTTCGCCAAAGTTCGGAAATAAGTGATCGATTTTCTTCCATTGAGAAGAATCGGCCGGATGTCGAAGCTTTCCATCAGAAATCCTCTCATCTGCATGCCACCTCAAATTTTTTGCATCATTTTCATTCGCAAACAACCGCTTGAACCTTGGTATGATTGGAAGATACCACAACACTTTTGCATGCCCCTTATTTGACTTGTACCTTGGGGTTTCACATATGGACAATTCTCTTTCTCTTCAAACTCTTTTCTATACAATACGCAATCATTCGGGCATGCATGGATCTTTTTGTACTCCATCCCCAATGGGCAGAGTATTTTCTTTGCATCATAGTATCGTTGCGGCAACACATTATCATCCGGAAGCATGTCCTTAAAAGCCTCAAGCATTTCAGAAAAACTCTTGTCGCTCCATCCATGACGTGCCTTCAAGCTTACCAATTTCAATACAGCGTTCAACAATTAGTATTTTTTACAGCCAGGGTATAGCGGGGTCTCTGCATCACTACACATATTACCATATGCATGTGATTGAAGAAAAGCCTCTTCTCCTACATCACGAATAATATCCTCTATGCGATCATCCATATCTGTGTCATTATCATCAAAGGCCACATCCCCATGTTGAGACCCCTTTGGTATTTTTTCACCATGCCATACCCATACCGTATAAGTCTTACAAAATCCTTCACAAATTAAATGTGTGTGTATAAGTTCAGGACTTAGTCGCCTCTCATTCAAACATTCTACACAAGGGCAATAAAACTTCCCACTATCATCATGGGCATTTTGTTTAGCAAATTCTATAAATTCCCGCACCCCATTCGATATTCAACACTCGTCCGTAAAGCATTTATCCAACCGTGATCCATAGAAGAATTCCTATATATATGCGGAAAGATTTAACATACATAATCCGAAAAAATTGAAACTTGCATATAAAATAAGACATACATAATTCAAATGCATATATATGCTCAAATGTCGGTTATGTCTTTTTTTTTTTACGGAGAGACTTGCCCATTAAATGCATAACGAAGTATCACTTTTGGTTATAAATGTATCACAGTGAATCCAAGAAGCAAAATAAATGCATGACAGGAAAATTAAATGCATCACATGAAGGTCTTGTGGACTCACCTGTAGCATATAAATTCAAATGGGTTTGCTTTGTGTCTTTCTTCTCCGGCCACGAACGTTGATGTTGCGAGAACAAAGTTACCTAAAAACACTAGTTGGTCGGTTCGGTAGGTCTAAAGTGCAAATATAATCTTCAATATACAATATTCATTAACAACGAGAAAACCCACAAGAACATTTCATCGAGAGAGCAGCGCACATGAAAAACCCAGAACCATAAGCAAGAAAATAATAAAGTTATATAACCGAAACACCTCGTACAGCTTGGTCAATAGACGTTTAGCTAAGGAACCAGAAAGTGATTGTCGAGAGAGCGCGCGCGAAGACGACGACGACGACACACAAAAAATGTGGAGACGAACCGAGTAATCACTCTCGGCGCGACAAGAGAAGTTCTGAGAGGGAAATTTAATTTTCCCCGCGACAGAGATTTATATTTTGGATTTTATTAAGACCGGTTATTAATAAAGAGTCCGGTCCTAAAGATATAATTTTATTAATAAGACCAGTTAATTATAAAGTGTCCGGTCTAAAGATATAATTTTATTAATACATTTTTAAGACCGGCAATTAAGAATACTCCGGTCCTAAAATTTATTATTGATTTAATTTTAAGACCGGAGTTTTATTAACATCCGGACCTAAAAGTCAAATACTCATCGAGTCGTAAACCTCTTCGTTTATTAATGAACCAAACTAAAAAAAAATAGGTTTGCAAAAGAATGAATTAATAAAATAAATAAAGGAAAACTGGAGAATATGAATATTAAAAATGCACAAACTTAGTTCTTACTGCTTCCATACATAACTGGAGAATATGCACGTACACAAGAAAAAAAGAAACAAAAACAATAAGAAAAAAAGAAACAAAAAAAACAATAACTTTATAAACTACAAGAATCTAACTAAACATCCTAAAGCTTATTATCATCCAATGCCTTGGCGATATCGGCGTGAAGAGCATTAACTTCCCGCCGGAGATCAGCAATTTCCTGTCTTCTTCGCATCAGACGCAATGCATCATTAGAGGGAAGAGGAGAGGGGTCAGCGGTAGGCGCGCTGGGGCCAACTGATTGGAGAGGGGGAGCTGGAACCTCTGCATGGTCTGAATGCTGGAGGGGGGGTGCGGCAACCTCTTCATCATCCGATATAACAATGGGTCCAACGACCCGAGATTCTTCTGTCACGATAGAACGCACTCTCGTTGGAGGAGGCGCACCGTATAACGATCTAAGGAAGGCACGAGCATCAGGAGAAAGAGTACCCCAACGAGCAGTTCTCTTGTATCTAACCATGGTTTGAGCAGTTGGGGCAGAGAGCCACGTAGAGCGACGAAGTGTGGAGTTACGAGGTATGAGGAGTTTAATATAATAAAGACAGAGAGGATTGAGGAGTTAATAAATATGCAATCTAAAATTATATTATTTATTTTTTTCAATTCAATTGATTTTAAGACCGGCCTTTTATAATATGTCCGGTCCTAAAAGTATTTACTTATTTTTTTCAATTCAATTGATTTTAGAACCGGTCTTTTATAGTGTCTCCGGTCCTAAAAGTCTATTATTTATTTTTTTAATCAATTCAATCACTTTTAAGACCGACCTTTTACATTGTATCCGGTCCTAGAATTCATTTATTTGTTTTAATTTTAATGATTCATAGTCGTAACCTTACACTCTGTTCAAATGAACGATTCAGAGTCTCTGCGACTTCCAGAAAAACTTCCCAACTAGGCGTCTCTTTTTATTCTGACGAACGTAACTATGCGTCTCCTCGTTATTGTTTCCGGCGTTTCACATTGGTCAGGCAGGGTTCTCTATTTAAACCCGATGTTACTTTACTTCCTTCACATTCTTCTCCATCACTTCTGAAACATCCACAGTAATGGCTGCTCTACCACCACCAGGTCCTCCACCACCACAAGGTCCTCCTCCTCCGTTGCCGCCGGAACCGACAATCTACCAGATGATTCAGCACATTCTGGCCCGCCTCGCTCATATAGACCGACGCCAAGGCCAGTTGTTTCAGGTCTATCACGCCGTCAACGCCAAGCTGCAGGCGGTACTCGACGCCCATGACGTTGAGTACCGTCCTTCAGATGACGACATCTCCGACCTCTCCGCTGACTCCCTCCCCTCCGACAACGATGGGGGAGTAGATGTTTTTTTTTCCTGTTTTTTTTGTCTATCTATTCTTTGTTCTGCCGCTCCCTCACGGGGCGAAAAAAAAAAAAAATATAATAAAAAAATTGTTGTTTCCATATTCGATCGCCATGTTTTTTTATTGTCTTCTTTCTTTTTCCTACAAAAAGGAAACAAACAAAACATTGTCCTCGTGTAAATCAACAATAAAAATTCATAGAATACAATTAAGAACATACAAAAAAACAAAAACAAAATCGTTATCCTTATTCGAATAAAAACAAACAAAGTGACTATTCTTCTCAAGGTTGGACCGCCGTTGTAGTCGGTGTTACCTCTACCCGAGTTGAATATTTTCGCTTCCTTTCGCATCTTCTTATCTTTCCGACAAAAAGAAAAGAGACAACGAAAAGGGAAACCGATAATGCTTTCAACATCAAGAGAGGTAACATCGACGAAGGGAGGGTCCTAGCTTGAGCGAAAAGCCGAACCTCGGTTGTCATGAACCCAAAAAATTTGTCTAAAAACAAACTATTTTTTTTTGGTCGAATCAATCAAAAACTATTAAAAGCTTACAAATTCACGTTCGTAAAGGTTAAGCCATATTTTTAAAAAATATTTTTATGACTGAACTTTTAGGAGCGGACAAATAACAACACAACGGTCCTAAAAGTCTAGGCATATTTTTTAATTAAACGTAGACTTTTAGGACCGGTCATAACATAAACATATGGTCCTAAAAGTCTAGCGAATTTTTAGAAGACTTTTAGGACCGGAGTTTTAATAAAAGTGCGGTCCTAAAAGTCTAGACATATTTTTTAGTTAGTTAAACGTAGACTTGTACGACCGGCCATAACATAAAAGTTCGGTCCTAAAAGACTAGCGAATTTTTAGAAGACTTTTAGGACCGGTGTTCTAATAAATAAGCGGTCCTAAAGGTCTCGCGAAATTTTTTCAAATGAACGAAGAAGATGGACTTTTAGGAGCGGCTATTTAACAAATTTGCGGTCTTAAAGTATAGACATCAGACTTTTAGGACCGGTCATATCATAAATATGCGGTCCAACGGCGTGTAGAATATTTTCTGAAGTCTTTTAAGACCGGGCAAATAAATACGTCCGGTCCTAAAAGTCTAGCCATATTTTTTTAAAAAATAAACGACGACTTTTAGCAAGGGGCTTTAGGATACTCTCTTTTTTCTCATTTACAACATCCTGTACCTCAAAATTTCAAGCACAAAAATAGCCAGAATGAATGAACGAATTTCTTCAAAAATATATACAAATATATTATTGAATTACACATTGTGCGTATTTTACAAATGAATTTAGGACCTAATTAGGTCATACATATATTCACAAAACACTTTGCGTATGTGCTCCACTTCATAATCAGGAAAGGGAGCAGGTCCGGCAAACCTCTGTAACATCAAAGACAGAGACTGAATTAACTTGCATGCATATTTCATATGTAACATTAAGCCACAAACTGAATTAAGCCATATATAATATGTAACATCAATTAAATACATTTACCTTTGCAATTAATTTTGTCGTTCCTCCCGTGATAACATCATACATGTGTTTCAAGACGTACATGCCACATAAGTTGGACGCCGTTGGTTGCCGATGGGTCTAAAACGAACAAGAAATATATATAAGAGCTAGCATTTAGGAAAAATGACCAAGTTCACAAGGCAGTGATGCCAGTGTCGAAATATGTACTAACCTGTGGTTTGTACCATTTAGGATTAGTGGCCTTAGACCCACGCTTTTTGTTTACCTCGATTTGGAAGGTCCTCATGGCACTATGATCAAAATCACAAATTTATCAATAATGTTCACTGAAAATTCACAGTAGAGATTTCAGACAAGAGAATCAAAATGACATGCTTACTTGTTGACGCTCTCCGACAATGTAGACCCCGGGATTGATGTGAGTGGAGCATAAGAAGATAACTTTATGATCCTCCATGCACATGAGGACCAACAACCAATGTGGCGGCTGAAAATTCACAAAAGATTATATGTAGCGAGAATTATATTAAGTTAATTGCATACAAGAATTGTGATATGTATATACCCGTGGAAGTATGGAAACACGTAAACCTTTCTTATCACTTCACACACCCTCTTTGACATGTATTCTTGTCTCAACTCCATGGCATTGTACTTGCATAGACAGGCACAAGAATCCAAAATCATTGATTACGCCCTGTTCAACCAATTGTTGATGCAAGAACCTACAATAATGACATCGATCGGGGAATTAGTATATATATGTATGTGTGTCTAAACGATGCATTTAAATTATGTACTCATAGAAGAAGATACTTACTTCATAAACATTTGAACAATTGCGGATGAAAGCTCCTGTCCGGGAACCAAATAGGCGGGGACATTACATCTACGCGTCAACGTAAACATCTTGAGGATGAGGGAGGCCTACTACTTCATTGACAGGCCACGATTTATCTTTAAAATATCCGTTGTTTACCAAATCGGATATTTTTTCCTTGGCGATCAAATGAAAAACTGAGGAGGGGATGCGGCGAGGAGGATGGAACTTGGGGATGGAACTTGAGGAGGAGGGGATGCGGCTTGAGGAGGGATGGAACTTGAGGAGATGGAACTTGAGGAGGAGGGGATGAAGCTTCAGGAAGAGTAGAGACATGTACAAGCTTCACTGGCCACGAGATGAAGGTTCCAATGACATCACTCACAACCTTCAGCTCATCAGTTGGGAGAGGGAGAGGTGCATCAACGATCACCTTTTCAACTGTCACTCTGACTTCATCATCAGCCATTTGTTGGTGGTGTACAGTTGATCCCAAGTTGTGGACAGTCCCTTTTGCAACGAATCGTCTATGACTATCACCATCCTCCACAGACAATTCACAAGGTTGCTCTGACTGTCCAACAATGCAGCTCCCTTTAGTGCTTGGCTGCATAGGTGCAGGTGAATGTGTGACGGAACACCGCTCTGGGACGAGAGCTAAAAAGCGCCTCATCTCGATTCATTTCCTCCTTCATCCGGCTCATCCGGGATTGCCACATTGCTTCTTTAGCCGCTTTTGCTTCCTCACTTAATTTGGCCATCTGGGATTGAAGCATTGCTTCTTTAGCTGCAGCTTCATCACTTAATTTGACCAGCGTTTGTTCCATCTCCTCCCGGGTAACCATACTTTGTTTGTGGCGTTTGGATTTACCAAAGTATTCCTTCAGGCCTACCCGTCCTCCAACCCCCCTTACACGCCCCGCGTGATCCGGTTTTCCGGTCGCAACGGTCAGAACGTCATTCCTCCCGTCCGACACAAAAGATCCCTCTTCTTCTTTCTTTTTAAGATCTTCCTGTAAGATACAGATAACAAGAAGCTTAGTAATGAAACATGTTTAGTAACTAAAAAATAACAATAACGATACTTACAATTCTTTCAAAGCAACTACACGAGTTTGTTCACTCGTGTAGGCGCCGCTTGGCTTTTGCCGAATATGCAACCACAACTCCTCGCGACGTATAGGAGATGGGCGATCAACTATCGCGAAGGATTGGATTCAGCTTCATCTTCCAATCTCTTCCGCTTGGCCGCCATCAATTCTTTTTCGGCCTTTTCATATCCGCCGCGAGAAGCCCTATGCGGGCAATCATTCTTTCTCCCTATCTCTTGTGCTTGTTCCCTTCTTTTCTGTGAATCATAATTGAAAACAACTATTAATTATGAACTCCAGCCATCTCACTAACAAAAATTAGAGAACTTCCGCTTGATATGAACCTAAAATACTAGTCAAATTCACTTCATCAAGTTTCAACATTTCATTTAAGGAAGATGTAGAATTGTAGAAGAAATTGGGAGAACCAGAGTAAAGGGAGTTGCGAGAACTACAACGAAATCTTTACACGCTTACCATACTAACTAACTAATAGCAATGTCTAACCACTACCTACTACAAAAGAACTAGCTAAGACTATAATAATGGTTTGACTCTTATGCCATTATTATTTCCCTAATTACCTACTTAGTATTTTACCTTTGCACGGTTTACATATCGACTTGCATACAACTAAGACATGCTCCTCTTATGCAGGACAAAGGATGGAAATATATACTTCTATTACATACAATAACACGTACAATAACATTCACATATCCGCACAAGTTAATAAGCAAACAAAAGAGGGCAAACAAAACTAAATATAAACTCACCAAAGCTTCAGGAGTGGTCCGCATCTAAACAAATTGTTGCCAAGTTTGTTCATCAATAAATGTGTACTTGTCCCAAGGATTATGGTCAGGCCTAACATCGGCAAAAATATATGTGTTGGCTAGAAAGGTCTTAAACTTCCTCCACCGATCAGCACAATAAGACAATGTCTTGTCTTTCAACTTCTTGGAGTCAGGGACAGTGTATGTGAGCTTGATAGTGTCCCAAATAGGATCCTTTACTGTGTCACGGTCGACATTTTTCCACTCATCTGTCAAGATGCTAGCCTTGCTGCATGCTAGATAGCCGACATAACTATTATATTTTTGTTTATTAGGACCGAAAGGAGCCAACTTTTCATCAAACTGAATCTCGATCTTTGACCCAGAGGACCGACTTACGGTTACGTCTTTCATTCGTGTGCCACTTCTACCACGGCGTGCGTGGGCGGTTACAGGCTCATTGTGAGATGAAGAGGGTTCGTTCGACTCACACCCGCGCACCAAGATGGCGGCGTTGAAGGAATAGCGAAGAACCATTTTCTCCGTTCATTTTCGAGAATGGAACAGGTGAGAGTGGTGGTGCGAAAGAGGAACGCCCGAGAAAGTGAGAGAGTAACGAGAGGATGGTAGTGGTGGGCGAGGAAGAGAAGTAATGCAACGGGAAGAGGGGTTTCACAACAAGAACATGGGTTTGAGAGTTCGAGAGCAACGTATCAGTCGTAACTCTTACGGCAACGTCGCGCGAATATTTGGCGCTTTAGTTTCCATATTGGACGAATTAAAAGGCCGGTCTGAAAGGTCAAAATTTAGGACTGTCCATTATTAAAAGCCGGTCTTAAAGGTAATAAAATTTTTGAATAATTTTTTTCAATAGTTTGTACCTGCCATACTTTAAGTCCGGTCTTAAAAGTATAACATTTAAGACCGTGTTTATATATGTCCGGTCTTAAAAGTTTTAACTTTTATATTTAAATTTTTCCTGATTATTTTGGTCCGCAAAAAATATAAGTTCGGGCTTGTACGAGATTTCTCTATAAAATAATATAAATTTTAATTACATTTTTAAGACCGGTTGGTTTTTTAAGCGGTCTGAATAATATATTTAAGACCTATTAATAAAGGATCCGGTCCAAGAAGTTCTTGATATTTACAAAACTGCCACCGGTCATACATAAGAAGTTCTTTATATTTACAAAACTGCCACCGGTCATAGCTTTAAGATCGTTGCGACGAATGTCCGGTCTAAATGAGGCGGTCTTAAAGCCCTTTTTTGCACTAGTGAGTTTTATTTTTATTTTTGCGACGGATTTTTTTTTTTCCGTCAAAAAAATGATTTTTTTTTATTTTTGCGACGGATTTTATTTTCCGTCGCAAAAATGGATTTTTTTTATTTTTATTTTCGCAATGGATTTTATTTATGTCGCAAAAATGGATTTTTGCGACGGATTTAATTTTCTGTTGCAAAAATGGATTTTTGTGACGGATTTTATTTTCCGTCGCAAAAATGGATTTTTTTTTTTGCTTTTTGCGATGGATTTTATTTGCCGTCTCAAAAATTGTTTTCTCTGCGATGGATTTTATTTTCCGTCGTAAATTTTTTTTTTTTTTTGCGACGGATTTTATTTTCTCGAAAAAATGGATTTGTTTTAAATTTTTGCGACGGATTTTATTTTCCGTTGCAAATTTCGTCTCTATTTTAGTATTTTCTAGTAGTGAAGTTCGTTATCTATAACTCATGTTTAATGTTAATTTCTTCTCTTGATTTGGCTATAAGAACTATATCATTAACAAAGAGCATGAATTTAGGGATTTCTTCATGAATTTAGGGATATCATTAAACAGGTAAGGGCTCAAATATGATCCTTGATGCAGGCTAATCTTAATTGGAAATTCCTTGATATCACCTAGTTATTATTACGCTAAGCTAATAGTTTCCCTCTCATACATATCTTATATAGCTTTGATATATGCAACACATACAACTTTCTTTTCCAATATTTTGTTTTTGGCAGTTATCTTAATTTTTGATGTATTATTTAAAAGAAAAAGTTAAAAAAATTTAAACCTCAACTTCCTAACCCATGTATTGTTTCAAATGTTTTTAAAGGTTTAATTATATCATTTTTAATGTAAACATAATTTTTTATGTAATATTTAAATGTAAAAGTTGAGAAATTTTAAATCGCACTTCCTCACCCTTTATGTATAATTTATATTTTGTTGGATATATTTAAATATTTTATTATACCAGCATAATTTACATTTTATTTTATTTTTGGATATATTAAAATATTTTTTCATACTTTTTTTTTTATACAAACTGTTACTTATATTGACAAGACTGAAAATATATATACACAAATCTTTTATTGGACAACTTTGAGAGAATAGTCATTTAACTTCCTGAACTAGAAAAGGACTCAATTACTGCTTGAACGAAAATAAGGTTCTCGACTAGTTAAAAAAAGACTCAATTGACAACTTGAACAAATAAATCCAATGTGTAACACCCCATTTTTCAAAAGCGGAATAAAGTATTTTCATCAGAATAGAGCATCGGAATAATTTAAAAGAGCGAGTATATGATAAACATTCACTGTTGGTGTATCTAGTTGCTTATAGAGCGGTACAATGAACCGAACATTTAATAATATGGTAATACAAGTCCAAAAAGAAATTCTCCGGCCGGGATTCTAAGCGTGCTGCTTGCCCTTATCTTTGGCGCTCAGTCCTCTTGACCCTGAAGCTATTTTAAAAGCTGAGGTCCAAATGCACATCGGACCTCAGGTAACGGTTAACCTCATACTTATGTAAACAATATATGTATGACATCACATCATTAATCAACACATAAATACTTAGCAGATGTAAGATTAATATATCAACAGTACATATCACATGTAAAGTTATCTATGTTAACAGTACACATCTCATGTAAAGTTATCTATACAATTCACATGTATAGTTATCTATGTTAACAGTACACATCACATGTAAAGTTATCTATACAATTCACATGTATAGTTGTCTATCGCATATAAGCATACAATAAGCATCAGAGTTAGTGTTACAGTACGCGAACGTACCTTCGTTGACGTTTTTCGGTACGTTTTGACAGTAGGCGATCACAGATATCCTATAAGGGTAATATCGCCTCTATTAATTCATAAATATTATCTCAAGAGATATTTTGGCTATATATATGACCTTTTTACCCCTGGATTAATTATTTCCAATTTATTTAATCTTATTTTCGTAAAAGCGCTACTTTGGCAGCATATAGGCTGATTTTTCTCCTAACTTTGAAAAATCATAACTAATTCCACAAAACTCGAAACGAGGATCCGTAAAATTCCTCGGAATCCTTAGGATCTCTACTTTCAATG
The DNA here is from genome assembly GCA_019022615.1 of Acacia melanoxylon. NCBI lineage: Eukaryota > Viridiplantae > Streptophyta > Magnoliopsida > Fabales > Fabaceae > Acacia > Acacia melanoxylon. Next base: position 6,272,807 of record JAFJYJ010000020.1, on the reverse strand, counting down.
AAAAATAGTGGTTATTTCCCAGATTATATAAACAATTCCCAGTGTTCATATTTTCATCCTCTACTCAGAATTTTCCAGAATTTCGTAGCCCATTTTGTAGAATTTTTATCTCCTAGCACAAAACTCAAAATGACATGTTATAGGTATATTTGGAAATCTCTATATGTCCAATTTCAACATGAATTTTATCAGAATTTAAGCATAGCATATTCAACATAAGATACCAGCGTTTTTGAAATTGCTTTCAGAAGTCGATAACCGACAAATTTTCGCCAGAGCTTCGCTACTTTGATCATAATCTTCCAAAATTTTTGCTATAACTTCTTCTTCATCATTTTTTCTAAATAAAGACAATGGTAACCATAAAAACATGAAAAGAACACTATAATTGGAAGATTATGAATCAAAACAACATCTAAGCTATAAATCACAAAGCTAGAGCTCAAGAACTTACCTAGAACTTTGCTCTTTCCTCCCCAAAGCTTCTCACTCTCACTTTCTCTCTTGAATTCGGTTAATACCAGCTTGCTCTTGCTTGTGAATTGGTGAGGATTTATGAATGCACTACCCCCTATTTATAGTAATTCTTGGGTTAACTACCTAGCATCTTTAATTCAATCTTAACCCTTGGTTTTAATCTTAGTAAAGAAGCTTTAATCTCACCCTTTTATCCCCCTTAAACAGACACCTCCTTCTCCTTCTTTCCTCTTCATCTTTTTCTTCCCAAATGCTTAATTAGTTAGGTATAAGTTGGTGTTTTTCTTCAAGATCCATTTTCACTTTTGAAATCACAATTTTATGACTTGATTTATGGTATTTTTAAATCACTTAAGTATGAATCCCAAAAGTTTATGAAAATCACTTTGGAGACAACCAAGTTCAAGCTTAAATTGTGCTTGTTCATAATATCTACTTATATTTGTTCTATGATTAATGGATTTCAAGATGCAATTTATTTTCTATTGGTTCTCATTTACTTGTGTCCTGAATTTATCCTAATGGTTTTTATCTTACCATTAATTAATTAACCATTAATTACCTTTATTACCTATGCTTGCATCATCATTTACACTAAAGTCTTCTTGCATTTATTCTTGATTAGGACTTGCATGTGCTTGCTTTGAATTTAATATGTTAATTATTAAACAAATGCATTCTTATTCTCCAAGCTATGTATGAACCGTGTATTACTTCCTTTTGCTCTTCAAATTGGTTTTCTAATTATCTCTCAACATCTAGAAGAAGGTCTCTTATTGGTTAATGTTGATTCACATGGATTACACTTTATGAGGGTTAATTAAGGCCTTAGGATTTAGCTTTATTAGTTTTAATCCAAACCTTTGATTTGGGTTGGAAAAATCCAAACACTATTTGTGATATTTGTTAGTGATTTAGTATTAAGGATTAATACAATTTCTTAACCCTTCTAATCAACAATTTCGCCACTTTAATAATTTAAAGGGAGATTAATTAATCTTTGGTTAATTTTGCTAATATAGTGTTTTAGTGGTTATTAGGCTTAATCACCCAAATTTGATAGATTTCTTAATTAATCTTGATGATTAAAAACTCCTTGTATACTAATCTTGGCCTTTAAATAACTTTTGGATATTAATTAAGTTGATATATTCTTAATTATGACATTTTTAAATTAATTATTAATTAATTTCGAAAATTAATATAAATATTCCAATTATTGCAATTTTAATTGCCCAACAATTGTTGATAATTTTCTCTAATTGATTTAGGTATTTAGATGACATTTAATCACCTTTATGACATAAATAAGATTTATACTTAATTATGTTAATCTTAGGATATTTTATGATTCCTAATAGGATTTAGAAAATTTAATCTCCAACTATATGAATTCTAGTAAGAAATTACCTAGAAATAAAATAAGAATAATAAGAAAAATTGAGACCACATATTCACCTATTTTAAATAGGTAATATCAACTCAAATATAATATTAAGGCATATTATTTATTTTAAATTAGGGTTAAGGTGCAAAAATAGACATATGATTTTCTCCGAAGAGCGCCCAGTAGCAAATGCTTTTTTTAGGTGCAAAAAGTGACTATGTGGTTACAAATTAGGTGCAAAAATAGCGTTTGACCGTTAAGTTTGACTTTTTTTGCTTGACTCGGACGATGACGTGGCATTTCAAAGGTGCAAAAATAATGTTATAATCTTAAAAAAATATTTCGGTATTGACCGATACTAAAAGGATACTTAAAAAAAATAATTTAGGGTACTGACTGGTACTAAAGAGTATTTTCAGGATACTGATTGGTGCAAAAAAAATATTTCATAATTTTGAAAAATTATTTTAGGATCTTTAAAAAACATTTCAGGTATTGACCGGTACTAAAAGGATACTGAAAAAAAATATTTGAAATACCACGTCATCGTCCCGTCAGCAAAAAAAGTCAAACTGAACGGCCAAAGTCAAACTTAACGGTCAAACGCTATTTTTGCACCTAATTTGTAACCACATAGTCACTTTTGCGCCTAAAAAAAGCATTTGCTACTAGGCGCTCCTCGGAGATAAGCACATGTCTATTTTTGCACCTTAACCCTTTAAATTAAATAATTATTCGGGTATTACACCATGTCCGCGTCTCCTTCCAGTTTATAAATCGCCAGTTGGGGTTTGCGATCTTCTGGGCATTCCATTACTTTAAAGATTTTCTTTAATTTCATAAGCCAGTCCTCTGCCGAGTCTAACTTACCACGAAAAGTCAGGGGTTTCGGCTTGCGGACTGGGCTACCCAATGCGAGTAGTCTCGGCCTCCTACGGGAGGTCGCAGATTCACAATTGCCCTTTCGAGCACGTGCGGGGATGGTGATCGTTCGGGTTCTTCTTCTTCTTCTTCCTCCTCGCATTGACTTTCCTCTACGACTTCCTCATCTTCTCGTTTCTTCTTCGGCTTGTCTTACTACTTGCCGATTGACACGTAATTCCTCTATCATAGCCCGTTGCTCTTGCAACATTGCCATGACTTCTTGCCATGCGTTTGGATTTGGCGGGTTCTGTTCACGAGCCTCTGGCTCTTGTTCATGTGTCGGAATGGTAATTACTCGAGGTTGTCGGCCTCGGCCCCTTCCTCGGCCTCGGCCTCTGCCTCGGCCTCTAGGAGCACCTGCTCCTCTCAGGTTTGCCATACTATTCTAAGTTCATTTATTTACGAGAGACATTAGTTCCGTTAGCAAACAAGGTGTACTTAAATACTTTATTTATCCACAATAATTCAAACCATACAACAACGGCGAAATAGTATGCATCATCATATGACCCTCATATCGACGGGTCTCACACACATAGTTTGCAAATTAACAATTTAAACAAACTCACAATTTAAAATGCATATGTAGTTTTACAAACTACTACAACTACTTCTATCTTCCACGGCTTTCTTGCTCTGTTTCTCCCGGATTCCACCATTCTCACATACTTTCACACACCCAACGCCTAATTTCCCGGATAATCGGGCACACATTCTCCAAGTTCCCCTCATTCAACAGTCATTGGTTTTCGGACCCAATAAGGGGTCCTGGGGAAATGATAGAGAATGGATCTGACCCAATCTCCATTAGCATATTGGGTCGAGGAATTCATAGTGGCAAGGTAGAAGTCCTCGACACGGGTTAAATAGCAAAGATACTGGGTCTTGAGAGAATTGGTAGATGCTTCAAAGATACCGTAAGTCGAATTGGGTGGTGTGGACAAGGGTGGTATGATTGTCCGGGACATACCGCGACCATCATTATCTCGCAATGTCCGGACTTTGGATGTCGGGATATTCAAAGTTATCACCCACAGAGGAGTGATGAGAACTATCTGGGCTCACTGGGATAACGTCAACCATGTAGTTTGGGAGTTCATTTTGTGCTGGTATAGGGTCGTACATATAATCAGGGTACGGTTGGTACGTGGGGCCGGGGTGGTAATCGCTCTACTTCCTTAGGTGTGGGTGTATAGAATGAGACATTCGATGGATCAGGGGATGGTGGTTCTGGTTCAGGGTTCCTTCTTAAGTTTATTCTACACGGATATGTCTGTTACGCTACGCGCCTTCTCCTCCCTAAGTATATAACATAGGGTTCCTCATCCCTGTCCATCTCTACAACACCAGGTTATATCAGTACTCTTTTCAAAAATTTGTTTCAAAATTCAAAAGGCTTTTGAACCTAACTCCGTTAACCAAACAGAATGGCCAGGTAAGTGTCTATCATGGGGGCCTCACCGTGCTAGGGTGACTGATTGGCGTACCCACATAGACTAGCCTTGCCTTCGCACCAAACTGTCCGTAATAACATAGTCAAGTTCATGCCGGGACAACCGCTTCGATACCAAAAATGTAACACCCCGTTTTCGTAAACGTTTTCTCGCGGATATTGATCGAGTTGAGCGGTTGGAAATTTTTTCGAATTTAAATATGAAATAGAGTCACCGAATAACATTCATAGTAATAATATGTCCGGTAGTCATAAGTGGTGCAGTCATCCGAATATTTCTAGACAAAATAGACTATAATTTATTTTCTTCATCTCGCCTCTCTATGCTGACCTCTTTCCTTTAACCTCGTCCCGAACACCATGGGATCCTGAAGCTATATCAACAGCTGAGATCCAATGCCCATTGGATCTCAGGTAACGGTTAACCTCATGCTTATGTAAACAGTATATGCATGACAGATATCCACAACATTTCACAATATAAAAACACATCTCCACATATCAGGCAATAACATTACACAGCCCCCGCAGATGTATGTTATACCGGTCCGCACACTCTCCGGTGCCACGATAGCATGTCGTGTCCATAGCGCTAGGAAAACTCTAAACGGTGTTAACAATGCCATAACCCGTGTACTCATAACTCCACCATTTTTCAAACAAACAGAATCTCGCATATGAACACAAAGAAAACACATATAGCACACAATAAGCATCGATTAAGGTTACAATACGCGTCCGTACCTTTCCCGGTATAACGGTACTTTGACTAAAACGGAAAACAAATGGGTAAAAAAAACAGTATGACGGCGGTACAACGGCGGCTCGACAGCGGTACGATTAACCAAAATATCCTATAAGGATAACATTTATCAATATTTAAGACTATAACGGGCATTTTAGGTAAAAATTACCATTTTGCCCCCGAACCCCTAATCGGCGGAATTTCGCCGAGCTTATTTGTTTTCGCTCTATCTCTCTAGAATTTTGACAGATCTTTTCCCTCATCATATTTTTGAAATATATGTCATATTTACCCCTAAATATGATATCTAGACTATCTTGACAAATTAAAGATAAATGTAGCATTCCCACTATATCTACCGAAACTAAAGACCAGGGACCGAAGAACTTACCCAGACTTTGCTCAGACTTTCTCCAGAGCTTCTCTCTCTAACTTCTCTCTAAGAGGCAGATTTTTGGTGTGAGAAATGAAGAGGAGGAGCTTGGTATTTATAGAAGAGACGGATGGCGAACGGTAAATAATTCGAACTTCGGTCTTGACGAATATGGACCGTAGGATCGCATTTTTGAGGACAAAACACTCTTGGCCATCCATGGTCAAGATCGAAATCTAAGAGCCCTAAAGTCAATGGATAAGTTGTCATCCATGATGGCTCTTGCTTTATACCTCCGGCCGATAAAGCTACCCGACGGTGTTCGTTTTGCGCGATTTCGCGAAACTCAAAAATCCGGCGTGTAACTTTGAAGATCTTTCCATCCTCTTTCATATTATATATTTTGATCCTCTTTTTGATCATATCCGGGTATTCTCCGGTTCGTCGGAAGATATTCGGACAAACGCGTCCGATTCTGAAATCGCTTCCGATAGAACCAACTTCGGACAACAATTCACCGAATCGTAAAACGTCCAAATTGTTGCCTAACTTAATCTCGTGTTTAAAAAGACGCAATTGTTTCTATAGGTTCTCACTTTGCCTATCTCGACTCTACTCTATCTGATCAACTTTTCGTCTTATTTGAAATTAGGGTTTTCGGTTGCGGAAACAACGCCCGGTAAATTCTTTCTTCGTGTAAAAATTCACTTGTTCTTAATTTGATCGGTGTGAAAAGACTTTTACTTCGGTTTACCTTGTAGAATTTATTTCTAACTTTTCCCTTTGGTTTGCCTATAAGTTTCGACTCACCGCATTATATTATTATTTTATTCTAATTACCTTCACATTTATTTATTTATTTATTTTTCTAAGCATAAAATATTTTATTAATATTTTTTTTTTTTAATAATTTTGAATTTCTCCAATTAAAAATAATTATTTAAATTATTTTTAATTCATTTACTTTATACCTTAATTATCCCATTAATTACCAGATTAGCCACTTACTAATTTTTGATAATTTTCTTAATTAGGATAAATCATTATCTCACAACTATTTTACTTACATTGGTATTTTATATCCCATGTAAAATATTAAAAATCATGGGGTCACTTATGATCCCAAAATAATACCTAATTTTGCCTTATTATTTTTCAAGGGAAATTATCCCAAAAATTCCTAAAATTAGAGACAACATACTTTCTAATTTTTTATAAATATTTTACTACCTCTTGGGATTTATCATAATATTTTTAGGCCATGTAATGCCCTAAAAATACATTTTAAACTCTTTATCTCTCCTAATTTCCATAGTATATACCTTAGAAAATAAGATAATTATTACTTATTATTTGAAACCACATATTCACCTATAACATTTAAAGGAATATTTGTTTATAATTAATGGTCATCCGGGTATTGAATATCCGGGTATTACACTATAGCCCTCGGTACTCCAAATCTACAAAAGATGTTAGACTTGAGAAACTTGGAAACCGTTTGGGCATCATCTTTCCTAGTGGGAATGGCTTCTACCCACCTAGAAAGGTAATCCACGGCTAAAAGGATGTAGGTAAAACCAGATGAAGGTGGAAAAGGACCCATAAAATCGATACCCCAAACATCAAATATCTCACAAAAGAGCATAGGTTGTTGTGGCATCTCATGTCGCTTACCTAACCCCCCAAACCTTTGGCATTTATCACATGCCTTACAATACAAATATGCATCCTTAAACAGGGTAGGCCAGTAAAATCCAGCATCTAACACTTTCCTAGAGGTCTTATGAGCACTAAAATGCCCTCCACAAATCATTGAATGGCAAGCAGAAAGTATGTCCTTAGACTCGGTCTCTGAAATACACCTCGTGATAACTTGATCATTGCATAGTCTCCACAGATAGGGCTCATCCCAAATGTAGTGCTCAGCTTCTCGTTTAAGGTTTTGAGCCTGAAAAGAAGACATATGCTCAGGAATGAGACTGGTCACAATATAATTCACTAGATCAGCAAACCAAGGAACATAGAGAGATATAGACATAAGAGATGCATCAGGGAAATCATCACAAATAAGGTCAGAGTCAAGTACTCCCCCCGGTACCATCCGTAGTCTACTCGGTGATCTCGCTACAAGATTTGCGGTTCCAGGCCTATCCTTAATGCTTATATCGAACTCTTGTAGCAAAAGCATCCACCTAATAAGCCTTGGTTTGGATTGAGGCTTAGTGAAGAGAAACTTCACAGCCGCATGATCTGTATACACCACCACTGTAGAATTGATTAGATATTGTCGAAACTTATCTAATGCAAATATGACAGCAAAAAGTTCTTTCTCTGTGGTCGTGTAATTTTTGTGTGCACTATCCAAAGTTTTGGATGCATAAGCAATCACATGAGATAACTTGCTATGCTTTTGTCCTAGCATGACCCCCACAAACGAATGGAGGCATCGCATGCTAGTTCAAAAGGCAAGGTCCAATCTGGCGCATTCAAAATAGGAGGAGATATTAAGTGTGCTTTTAACTCATTAAATGCTTGTTTGCAAGAAGTATCAAAGTCAAAATCAACATCATTTTGCAATAATTTAGATAAAGGTAGAGCTATCTTGCTAAAATCTTTTATGAATCTTCGGTAAAAACCCACATGCCCTAAGAAAGAATGACGTGTTTTAATATTAGTAGGGTAGGGCAAGGAGGAAATCACCTCAATTTTAGCTCTATCAACCTCAATGCCCTTGCTAGATATCAAGTGACCAAGTACTATTCCATGATCAACCATGAAATGGCACTTCTCATAATTCAAAACCAAAATTTTCTCAATGCATCTAGCAAGAACATTGTCCAAACTATCTAAACAAGCATCAAACGAATTGCCATACACTGTAAAATCATCCATAAAAACTTCCATGCAATTTTCAAGAAAATCAAAGAATAGTGACATCATGCAACGTTGGAAAGTGCCAGGGGCATTGCACAATCTGAATGTCATTCTCCTATAAGCATAGGTACCAAATGGACAAGTAAAAGTGGTCTTTTCCCGATCTTCGGGGGCAAGTGGGATTTGAAAATATCCCCGAATAACCATCTAGGAAACAATAGTGGCTCTTACCCGCCAACCTTTCAAGCATCTGATCTATGAAGGGTAAAGGAAAATGATCTTTCCTAGATGCTTCATTCAATTTCCTATAGTCTATGCACACTCTCCAAGCATTTTGCACCCTAGTAGGTATCAACTCATCATTTTCATTCTTTACCACAGTTATCCCACTCTTCTTTGGCACTACATGCACCGGACTAACCCACTCACTATCAGAAATTGGGTAGATGATACCCGCACTCAATAGCTTGGTTACTTCTTTCTTAACCACATCTAGAATTAGAGGGTTGAGTCTCCTTTGGGGTTGCCTAAGAGGTTTGGATTCCTCATGCAAAAGGATCTTATGGGTACAAACAAATTTTATTAATCGCAGGAATATCAGCTAAAGTCCAACCTAGAGCCTTTCTATTTTTACTCAAAACATCAAGCAATCTTTCCTCCTCATTATCAGACAAAGAATTTGAAATAATAACAGGTAATTTTCCATCAGCAGCAAGGAAAGCATATTTCAAATTAGAGGGGAGAGGCTTAAGCTCTAAATCAGGGGGTTGAACAATAGAGGGAATTAGTCTAGGAAGATCAAGGGTAGTAGGAATACTCCCCTTTACAAACTTAGGAGGTGCATGACTTGTGCTAAGCTCCATGGACTCTACCACTTGTTCATTGGTCTTCCCAAGTGTTGAACCAACACTAGGTTGGCTTACAGCAGCAACAGGCTTGGGGAAAGTAGTCTCCTTCATACCTACTTCACAAGGAGTGATTAGCTCATTCAAAAATCTCAAGGTATGAGGAGTGATCCTAGTTCTCTGATTAGGCGATGAGTTAGAAGGTGGCCCTTTAACCACATTGTGTTTAGGTCCAAAGTAAGTCACATGAGAGGATGTCTTTGTCGGTGTAAGGGCTATTCCCTTGGAGAACAAATCATCCAAGTCTTGGCTACCGACTTCAAACTCGCTTCCTCCACCAAGTTTGTGACCTGAAACATTGACAAAAACACCTTCCTCACAAGCATCATCACTTAATACTGAATCATTGGAAGAATTAAGCTCTAACGAACTAAGAGAAGTAAGAGAAAAATCATCAAGGGATGATAACCAACAATCAACCATAGATGAGTCGAGGTTGGAAATCGCACTCCCAAGTGAATCAAAAATATCAACAGAAGGAGAGGGAAATTTTTCACATGAATCCAATGAAATTCCACATTCAAGATTACAATTATCAGTGTGCAAATTAAGCTCATGTTCATCAACCAAATCATCTATAGCAAAGTCAATTGAATTCACACCTAATAAAGAGTAATCTTCAGAAGGATGCTTCATGGCTTCATAAATGTTAAAACTCAGTTTATTGTTACCCACTTCCATAGTGATTGAACCATCTCTCATGTCTATAAAGGTACCAGCTGTTCTCATAAAGGGTCTCCCTAAAATAAGGGTGCATTCACTAGAATCATGAGACATATCCAAAACATCGAAGTCAGCAGGGAAAACCAAGTCTTTGACTTTGACAAGCAAATCCTCAATGATGCCTAGTGGGTGTCTAATACTCCTATCAGCTAGTTGGAGGACCACACTAGTCCTCTTAAGCTCTTTGACACCAAGAGATTTAAAAATGGCACTAGGCATGACATTAATGGCTGCACCTAAATCTAACAAGGCTTGAGCTACATTCACATTACCTATGGTACAAGGTATAGTGAATGAGCCGGGATATTTGCACTTAACAGGGAGTTGGGGTTTGAAAAGGGCAGACACATTAGGGCTAATTTGCACTCTCTCATTAGGCCTAAACTTCCTCTTGTTAGTACAAAGCTCTTTCAAGAATTTGCAATAACTAGGCATAGACTTAACAAGTTGAAAGAAAGGAACATTGATATGCAACTTGCTAAACAAATCATACATTTCTTTCTCATTTTGTTCATCATGCATTTTCTTGCCTTGAAAGTAAGCTTTAGGAAAAGGGAGTTGAGAAATTTTTACCTCCTTACCATTAGTACTAGGTAAGATGCCTTGCTCGCTTGTCTCACCTTCCTCATAAGTGCTTCTTTCCTTGGAGCCAACTTCTCTCAGATGTGGTTGTTGTTCCACTTGAGGTTGGTCAATTGCTTTGCTATTCTTCTTCTTGAGGATAGCCTTCTCTTTAAGGCTTTCGATTCGGTAGCTTCATTGGGCTCAATGGTGGACTTTCAACCTCCATTTCCTCATCCACATCATCGTCAACCTCTTCGGAAACGCACCTTCTTACCACTCCTTAACTCAATAGCATTGAGTGTTTTAGGATTGATGACAAGATTTGAAGGAATGGAACCACTTGTCTTAGCATGTACATCACTCACGGAATTTGAGAGTTGAGTCAAGTGGGATTGCACATTGTTATTCTTCAACTCCAATTCTTCCAACTTCTTGCACATATGAGCCATTTGTTTACCATCACTTGCCACATCACTTTGTAGCTTTTGTAGGGTATTGGAAACGAAGAGAAATGACTCTCATTCACGGCTTTATCTTCCACCATCCGGTTGTTCATACTAGTAAGTTGAGAAACCACACTCTTCAACAATTGATTGGTCTCATCACCCTTTGACTCTTGAATAGGCACCATTTGCCCACGGTTTGAGCCATATGGTTGGACTTGATATGATGAACCTTCTTGATTTCTCCAACCAAAATTAGCATTAGGTCTTCTACCTTCATTGTAGGTGGTAGTGTTAGAATCCCATCTTGGTTGTTGTTGATTGGGCCTTCCTTGATACATAGCATTAACTTCCTCAGGATGATTAGGGCATAAACTAGTAATGTGCATCATTGAACCACAGCCATCACAACTAGGTGCAACAAGAGCTTGTGAAGTAGGAGAATGAGTTGCTTGATGAATACTTAGATTATGAAGCTCAGATGTGATTAGAGAAAGTTGTGAAGTAACTGTATCCATCTTAGACTCAAGGGAGACCATTCTTTGGTTGGAACCTACATCACAAACTCCTCTTATCTCTCTCACATTATATTGTTGAGTATTTCGAGCCCTCATTCGAATCTGAGCCCATGCCTCTTCAAATTGTGCAATCTTCTAAAGAACCCCCAAATTTGAAGCATCTATAATGCCTTTCTCATTAGGCAGAAGACCATCACGAAAATATGTAATTAACTGTTCATCAACAATTTGATGGTGTGGACACTTAGCTAAAAGCTCTTGAAAACGACTCCAATATTCATAGAAAGACTCCAAAGGGTCTTGTTTGATAGAGTAAATCTCCTTTTTAAGCTCCCCAACCCTTGAATCCGGAAAGTACTTTTCCAAGAAGGCTTTCTTCAAATTAACCCATGAATGAAGAGCATCATTAATATGCCTGGGTAACATCATGTACCACTCTTTAGCTTTCCCCTCCAAAGTAAAATAGAACACCTTTAATTGCACATCTTCTATGTGAGCACCAACAGACTTCATATTCGAACAAGCCACGTGCAAAGCATTGAGATGACTATAAGGGTCTTCCTTTTCAAGTCCATGGAAACGAGGTAATGAATTAAGCAAAGGACCTTTAAGCTCAAAATTGACCTCAAGGTTAGGGCATGCATTGTTGAAAGGATCATGAGTGACATATGATCTTGTTACATCCCTTATAGTTCTTCTCCTTGGTGGAGGATTGTTTTCACCTTCCATAGCTGTACCTTGTGAAGCACAATCACTTAAGTCAATGAAAAAATCAAGATTAAAAGAATGATCGATTCCCCTCAAATAGGTCGGACATATAAAGTCATCAAGAAAGCAGTGAAACAATGGAGTACCAAAACTGTCTTGCACACAAATTCAAGCAAGAAAATGTGCAAAGTGGAAAGAGTAGAAGTGTATGTGAGTATGTATGATGTGTATGGAGTAAAAATGCTAGAATGCAAATGCAAATGTAAAAATAAAGAAAATCAAGATATTTGGTTGTTTTTCTAAAAAAATTTGATGCAAGAAAACAAACTATGAGTTTTTAATTTTTTTTTTTTTGGAAATTACGAAAAAATGAAAGAAAACCTAATAGGCTCACAAGAGCAAACCCGGTCAATTAAAACCAATTGACACTTAGTAAACCAAAGGAGTCAAAATTGACTCCCGACACGACGCCATTGATTTAACAAACCTTAGTCGCCTCGGGGTCAAATCACAATTTACCACGAATTAAAATGCAATACGTGCAAACAACTCGGGATCGTTCTCTTATCAAGGAGCCAATTTATTTTGAATTCCCTAGATTAAACTAAGTGCTAAAAACATGGTTAGAAATGGGGTTTCAAATTGGTTTTCTATAAACTAAAATTCATTAAAATAATAAGAAACTAATTCTATTCTTTTTGGTATTTTTATAAAATAATGAAGAATGATTTGGATTAAAAAGGATTTAATGATGAATGCTTTCTTGGTAATGAAGAAAATAGTTATCCTTGCTCAAAAGAAATATGAGAGTTGAAGCTTCATTAAGTCTTGATAAGAAAAACCTCAAGATACCACTTGAGTCCAATATTTCCAATTAATAGTAGCTCCTACTACCGTAGCTAACTACCACCTATTGAGATATTGTTAAAAACCACTTAATGTGCAATTGAAATTGGAATAATGCAATATGAGTCTTCTTAAATTTGAGTGCTAACCAGCCCCTCAAGGGTACAAATCAACTACATGAATTAGACAATACCACGCTAATCAACATAGTTTCATTGCAACCACAAAGAAATTCAAACATATGTAATCCTCAAACCACAATTTCCAATTTCAACTACAATTATCAAACTATCAGAGATAATCACCATTAGTCTCAATTCCAGAATAACATATAAGAATTTAGAAATTCAAATACATAATTCTAGACAATAGTTTAATAGATAAACTCCCTATGTAAGCACATGCGAGCTAAAACCATCTCTAATTCATCACCAAGAGCATGAAATTGCCTAGCCACTCATGAAAATAGCTTCAAGAAACATAATCACTCTCTGATTCAAACATCCAGCCATGAAATACTAATTAAAATGCCCAATTAACTCTAAACTCATAAGCTGAAAGTAAATCCAGAAATCAAAGAGAGAGAATTAATTCAGAAGCAAACAATAGAAGTGGAGAAAATTCAGAACAGGGAAGCCACAGTGATGTTGGTTGATAATGGAAAGCTTCAGATTTTCAGGTGGCCCAGAGGAATCCAGAAGGCAAGTCGATGATTTATTTCAGCATGACCAAGACGATGAAGGTCCGACAGTTTTCTTTTCTTCTTTTTTTTTTTTCAGTCGTGAATCCTCGATATTCCCCTCTATCCTCAAAGACGATGAAGCCCTGCGTCTCTCGCTGTCCGAATGTTCAAGCTGGAGGTTGAAGCTCTCTGGATGATTTTTGTGACAGTGGGGTTATGGATGAAAGAAGGAGGTGACGGTGTGAAAAAGGGTGAGAGACGACGGTGGTGAGGAATGGAGGATGAAGAAGGTCGAGAGTGGTTGTGAAGGTCCGACCAGAGATGAAGACGTCCAAAGTCGTGAAATCCCCCTCACCACAGCGTGAAAATTCCTCCTCCCAGACGATGATGGAGATGTCCGATGTTCTGCTCCAAGCTCCCAGCTCCAGCTCTGATTTTCGCGGCGCTGCTCCCCCAATTCGATGATGCGTGGTCCAGCCTCCAGGTCGATTATGGCGTCCTTCCTCTGGTGTGAATCCTGGATGTCTCGCGTGGTGAAGACTGCCTCCAGGTCCGACCTTCCAGCGTGAGATTTTCTTCCCTTCTTTCTTTAATTCGCGGCGCCCCCTCCTCCTTCAATCTGTCGGGTTTTTCTTTTAATTCCCCCCAGCTCCAGGTTTAATTTGTCACGTCCTCCATTCAGATGCATTCAGCTGACCTAATTCAATTGGCCAAAACGCAGTGCTTCAGACAGGGACCTAAATGAAAAGATTAAAAAGTTCTGGAGTAGGGATCAAACTGAAATGTTTAAAACTTGAGTTCAACCTTTCATTTTCAAATTTGATTTAATCTTTTCAACCATCTATAGTTAAAATAATTAATCTAGCATAAAATATTCTCAGAAAAATCAGTGATTAAGAGTAATTACATTTTTTTGACAATTTCGCCCTTTTTAACCCTAATTAAATATATTTACTCTTAATTTCAATTTATCATAAGAGAAGCATTTTAAGCTCAATAACTATGATAAAATGCATTATGAATCCCAATTAAATTATGAAAAATCATATAAAAATATGGTTCAATCAATATGTTAAAAACTTGTTATGTATTCTGAAAGCTAAGTCATCTCACCATCAAAGGTGCACATTTAATCCTCTAACTTTATATACAATATTTTAGTTTGCTTCATTAATTTTACAAAGTATGTTTTCAATCATCTAATCCTAACACCTTTAATCTCAAATGATCATTTTTATGTCAATTATTTTGATTTAAAAAATAAACTTAATATATCAATATTTTTGAATGTTTTGTCAACATTTAAAATTTCAATGTCAACATTTTTTTGTTAATGAAACTAATGATATTAGGGTTAGAACTTAGAGGAAGAAAAAAACGACACTTTAAAAATGATGAGAGAGCAAAATGAAACTTCATAAATCATAAAATAGTTATGGGCCTGCATTTAGAACGAATATCAATTTATGACAAAAATAAAGAGCGTATATTAAAAATTTCTTTAGACCCAAAAAAAATTCCCAACCTCTCGGAAAAAGGCTAATAGGTAAGCACACAACAAACAGTGCTTCTCAAGATAGAGTTAGGAATGAAGGGAGTGATTAAGAAATTAATTAATTCAATAAATCGGTATATATTAATTGAATCTATACTTAGCGGCTTAACTAAAGGGAAAGAATTAGTGTATACAATTATCGGTAGAAGCGTTTGAATATATATTTGGTCGTCTTTACAATATTTCACAATGATTAAGAAACCCTTGTTTCTGAGAAAGAATAGTTGTATACTTGTTCAATACACAACTAATTTATTATGAAGCAACAATTTCTAGTTAGGTGACGAGCAACTCATACCTCACAATTGATTCGTACATTGGATGCGTTTTCTTGAAGCGCGCACACATAGAAAATTTAGGCCATTCCCATGTGCATGTAGTTTATAGGGTAAGTAACGTTAATAGATTTATTAATAGTAGAAGACTCTGGAAAATCAATGTATATGTTTTTGGGTTAATATATAGTTAATAAATTATTTGGTGCTATCTGCTACTCCGTTTCATTCTAATTATAAAGATCAACTAGGAACAATTTTTCGTTCTAAATATAAGGCGCCAACCACCTCATTAAGTACTTTTTCTCACTTTACCTTTGTTAATTGATTTTTAAAGTTGGCAAAGTTAAATTGTATAAAGAGGAGTGAAGTTGGAAAAAATTATATGGCATAATTATCTTTCCTTAGAATTAATAGTTGACATCTTATAACAAGGACTAGGGGGAATACTTCAAACTTGCTTTAATTTGTTGAATCGTAATTTGACACTTTTTTTGAAATAAAAGTTTTAATTTGTTCACATCTATTCATGCGAAACATTCATGAGTGATGCTCAAGGATCAAGTAATAGTTCTTAAACTGGCAGAATCATGTGGTCATTCCAAAAACTACAATAAATAAAGGGAGAAAGATATCTAATGACTACCAAAATATGAGAATGTCAGAATGTCCTTTAAATAGTTTAATTTCCTTCTTTGAAATATTTAGGAGCTATTCTAGAATTAAGTTTTGGTAGAATAACCAAAATCCCCTGAATTAAATTAATTAGCACTACCTTAATTATTGTTATGTGATGAGTTAAAGTTGTTACTTAAACTATTATTGTTAGGGATATTGAATTAGAAATTTTTGTGAAATCAGTTATCACTACTTTAGTTGCCATTGTCATTTGATAAGTTAAAATTGTACTTGTATGCTGAACTGTTGTTGTCATTTTGTTTTTTCACTTTTCATATTTGAAATTAAAGGCATTTTTGGTTCCAAACTAGTCCATGGGAGCTCATTGTCCATAAACCATTTCATGATCCTGAATAAATATTTGCAGATTTGGAAGGTATTTTTGTTTCTTTCTCCCATAAAGAAATAAATAACATATATGAGTTGGAAGAAAAAATTTATACTTACAGGACATAATACGAGAGTAAAATAAAAATGGCCTTTTGATTATAAACATATATATATACTCAAGTGAATTATTGTAATAGACATATAACTGGGTGTTAGTGCTACACATACACATGGATAGGCCAATCTAAGTAATAAATAGATCTTCTTTGCAAGATCGCTACCAAAATCATGATACATGACGGTTATTATCAACCATAAATCACATTTCCGAACCGTCATATATGTAGACACTATATATGCTATGTGCGTTTTTCCTTATATGGCCAAGGTCCTTGCGCTGTATGTCTAGTCTGGCGACCATTGAGTTAGGTTTTCCTATTCTCATTAGGCCCGACCGGAAGATTCGGTTGATTGATTTCCTTTTAATTAAGCAAGATTCTATTAGATATTCCTTCTGATTCTCCATTATCTTGATTTCTGCTTCAATCTAGTCAATTGCCTTATAGACATTCGGCCCTATTTCCTGTAATTATCTTCTACATATTCTCAAGAAAAGATCAAGACATAACAAAATATGAGGTCTCATATAACCGTCCTTACGATGCTGTAGCATCGCTACATCATCGATATGTCAGCTCAAAGTTCATAGCAATCTTAAGTCATTTTCTTTGTCTATATACGGGACAATTTCTAAATTGCATGAAATCAGTTTTTCTCATCCCTATTTCCACATATGCATGAACTCACTTATACTTTATCATATCAAACATATTCAGACTCAGAAACACAATGCAAATTAGTCATAACATAGTGGAAATTTATAGCGAAAATATGACTCATCGTGTAGCAAGTTCTCACCATACAACTCAATACTCAAACGTTTTCTTGAAAAATTGAAGTCTAGATGGTTAGGATTATTCTTGATACAATCTATTTCATCTCATGCAGCCATTGAATTACTGAGCCCAACCTCAGGATGCACCTTCATGGTAAATGGGCAGAGATTAAAGCACTACTGGGATGACCAGCCCATTAAGGAGAAGACCCTCATTCATCTCAGAATCCTACTTAGATGGCACAGCAAAGTCAGGCTGAAGACTCTAAACCAAGCACTATTGGGAGGTAGCCCATATTTTCTCATTTTTCTTTTATTTTCTTGAGTTCACTTTGTAGTTATGCACTAGCATTAGGGGAATAGCTGAATCCTCCTTCAACCATTTGAGGCTGGGTATGGGATGCAACATTGGACATGAAAGTTTACAGTGAAAGCCTATACAAAGATTGTCGCAAAGATTGTTGACACATTGTTGTAGCAATGCATGTAGCCGTTTTCAACAGGTTAGTGCCCCCTTTGAACATCATTTACCCACCATGTCCCGTTTCAAGAAGACTACCCATTGTCGTACCCTCGACCAATTCGCCAAGCTTCGCCTCCTCCTTCCTAACCTCCCGTACCCGCTTCTACTGCGCTTATCAAGTGGCCGCTTGGTCCACCTCCTAGTTTTCCACACCCCTTTCCCCAACCACTTCCCCTTGCCCCGTTCCTACTCGCACGGCCTAAATCGCCGCTTTGTTTGACAAGAGCCGGCCTCCATCCGTCAAGACCTAGATGAATTCTTTGCTCAACATTTCCTACGAGATCTTTGCTCGGCGTTGTGGCCCTTGATACCCATTCTCGGTTCCCACCGTGGTGCTAATCTTTGACTTCTCGTCTCTAGAGGACACTACTACTAGCACTCCTTCCGTACGGTGGGCCTATGACCAGCCCAAGATCGAGAATGTGGCTTCTAGTGCCACCGTTTAGCATGGCACTTCTTGGTGGCGACCCTTGCTCGCCTCCCCATCACTCGACCGTCCTCTATTTTTCCTTTTTTCTTTCTTTTTTTACCTCATTTCGTTGTTTTTTCCCTTTTCCTTGTACAATTCAAAAACAAACAAACAAAAATTAAATATAGGCCATTTTGTTGTTCAACTGTTGTCTTAGCATCGTGTTTTCTTGATTTGCTCTAGCATTTCCTTTTGTTGTGCTCTATCTCTCGTTCCCTACCTTATGTTTCTCTCATCCCTTCGATAGACTCACATTGTATGTGCTTGTATTGCTATAGCAGTCTTGTTTCCCTTTTCAGTGCTATAATCACTATAAGCCTTTCTACACGGCATACATGTGGATTCTTTGCAATTATTTTTCCTTGTGTTGTTCATGTGCTCGCCATACTGTCCCTTTGCTCTTTCTCTTTTCTTATATGCATTGGGGATACTACAAATTTTGAGTATGGGGAGGCACTAGGCATTAAATGTGTGCTATTGTGTGTTTCTAGCATTCCTACTATATCTACCGAAAGAACTACCGAAACTAAAGACCGGGGACCGAAGAACTTACCCGAGACTTTGCTCGAGACTTTCTCCGGAGCTTCTCTCTCTAACTTCTCTCTAAGGGGCAGATTTTTGGTGTGAAAAATGAAGAAGGTGCTCATGCCCTTATATAGGGAAAAATTGTGCCACTTTGGTAATTTCCATATTCCAAATCTTGTAATTTTCTCTTACCTTATAACCAAGTAAAATCAAAGCATAATGGTGTTTAATTCCTAGCCATGCAGCATGTTGGTCGACATTCAAGGCTTATTTGGCAGCAAACAATTGGTCCAAAAATGGTGAGTCAACTTGCTTTATGGCGGTTCGTGGCGTATTTTTCCCCGTTCGCCTCCGTTTCGCGTCTCTTGGAGAAATCTCAAAATTCTGGATTCATAACTTTGAAGATCTTCTCTTCCTCATCAATAATATCTAATTTAACTTAGATTTCGGTCCCTTACGGGGTTCCAACATCCGTTGAAGTTTTCTCGAAAACGTGTCCAGAACACGTCCGATGTCGGAAATCGCTTTCGGAATCATCAATCTCTGGATAATAATTCAACGACTCCAAATATGTCCAGATAATTATAAACTCATCTCCAGATGTTGACTTATAATTTATTTTCTTCAAATCAAAATGTGAATATCTGCATTTTTTCCTATTTCGTCTTATTAGGCAAATGCGCTTCCGAGCCTCGGAATTAATTTCGGAAGAGGTCACTTGAAGGTAAAAACTCACCGATCAATATTTTACCTTGACTTTGGAATTCCTATTCCTGGTTCTCTAGATAGGATCCGTTTCCTATTTATTCCATTACTATTCACTATATTATATAATAATACAATTTTACAAAAATATCATGATATTTATTATTATTTTTTCTTTTATTTTTATTTATTTTTCTAAGCATAAAATATTTTATTAATATTTTATTTTATTTTTTATTTTTTATTTATTTAATAATTTCGAATTTCTCCAATTAAAAATAATTATTTAAATTATTTTTAATTCATTTACTTATACCTTAATTATCCCATTAATTACCGGATTAGCCACTTACTAATTTTTGATAATTTTCTTAATTAGGATAAATCATTATCTCACAACTATTTTACTTACATTGGTATTTTATATCCCATGTAAAATATTAAAAATCATGGGGTCACTTATGATCCCAAAATAATACTTAATTTTGCCTCATTATTTTTCAAGGGAAATTATCCCCAAAAATTCCTAAAATTAGAGACAACATACTTTCTAATTTTTAACAAATATTTAATTGCCTCCTGGGATTTATCATAATATTTTTAGGCCATTTAATGCCTCAAAATACATTTTATGGATTTTAGCTCTTTATCTCTCCTAATTTCCATAGAAATTACCTTAGAAAATAAGATAATTATTACTTCTTATTTGAGACCACATATTCACCTATTTTCAATAGGTATTATTTATCGAAATATAATATTCCGATAAATAATTACCGGGTATTACATTTCTCCCCGTTAAACAAAATTTCGCCCTCGAAATTTGCTCTATCCCAATTTAGACTTTGTCTGAGACTAACCTTCGGACTAATCGCTCCGGAATTTTTCTCTATATGTTGGCCGCTTAAGCTCGATGATCGAGAATTCGCTCGGTTTGGCCGTAAAGATCTTGTCATGTCGTACTTTGATATATAGTATTTTCAAGTGGCACCCATATACCGGTCAACACCGAGATATCAAAATGTCTCCATGACGCCCATACACCATGGTAACACAAGATACCTTAAATGTTTCCATGACGCCCATACACCATGTCAACACAAGATACCTCATACTCAATGACACGATCGTGGTCTGATCGTAGTAACTAAGAAATATGCATTGGAAATTAAAATTTTCGCGACAAGTAAGATAACTATTTATCAAACCATAGGGAATTCCTTACTATACATGTATCTTAACGATTTCTTTCACCCTGTACTCAGGTGTAGTTTTCGAACACATGACTTTTCGTCTATTAAAACACAGGACTTCTTGTCCTTTCCCGAGTTTCTTTCAACTCAAAGGTGCTTCAAACACTTGTGTTAGCGGTACAATTCTATACGATACTCACTAACTCTAGGTCTTACATCGATTAGTTCAACTTGAGAGGCTTCAATAGGCGAGGCGTAAGTCATCACGCTGTCTGTCTGCAGCAAGACATATCCCGATCCATATCTAATGGCACCACGACCAAATCTATAACATCTACTTGGATCCGGGATAACCAACTCTTGGTCTTTGTGACCAACTTCGTTCTCGGTCTATGCAAGCTCATCTCACGGTCAGTGTTCTACGCAAAGATTTAAGTCTTACTCTTCAAGCTTTATCAACGATTATGAAAAATTTCGGCATGAATCTACGGTACTATCCCGCTAGATCCGAAACTAAATATCTATGTTATTATTTCTATTTTTGATGTACAACTAAATGGTGTTTTCAAACACTTGATCTAACACGAAACACTTGATCTAACACATATTTATTTATCGAAATATTACATTTTGGTAAATAAATTAGGCTATTTCGATAAGTGAAATTATTTTTGCAAGACTTGTGTTATTATAGCCTATTTTTCTAGGATGAGTTCTGTAGGAAATTAGAGAATTTAAGGGCCAAAGTGCCAAATGACCAAAATACCCCGGTATGCAAAATGACTTAGGAAAATTGTGAAAAATCCTAAAAGGCAATGAAATAATTATTTGAGTTAGGAGAGTATATTATCTTTAATTGTGATAATTTGATAAATTGTGAGCTTGGGGAAATTGAATAAAAATGCTCAAAAAGCATTGTAATGACCATAATACCCTCTCAAATTCTAGAATAACGAGAATACATGAAAACAGAAATGTCGTGCTAGAATTATGAGGTAATGAGGCATTTTAATTAAGAAAATTATCAACTAGTGATAATAAAGTAGTTAAGTAATTTACGGCTAATTACTTAAGCATAAGTAAAGGAAATTCATAAGTAATTTTGTAAAACCCTAAAATTAGTGGTTTTTGGCTTAAAATTAGTAAGAACATATTTAGTAATTAATTGGAGAATTTTGTAAAAAATAAGTGAGTTTAGGTATTTTTAAGCCTAAATACAAGAATGGACCAATTAGGTAATTTTGAGAAATTTTTGGAAAAATGGAATAAATAAATAAATAAATAAATAAATAAATATAAAATAAATACAAAAAAAAGGGGGCAGCCGAAAATTGAGAAAGAAAATAGAGAAAGGAATAAATTTTAAAAAAATCATGATATTTTATTATTATATAATATAATTAAAGTTAGTGAATAGTAAATGAATAAATAGGAAACAGATCATATCTAGAGAACCAGGAATAGGAATTCCAAAGTCAAGGTAAAATATTGATCAGTGAGTTTTTACCTTCAAGTGACCTCTTCCGGAAGTTAATTCCGAGGCTCGTAGCGCATTTACCTAATAAGACGAAATAGGGAAAAATGCGGATAGTCACATTTTGGATCTGAAGAAAATAAATTATAACTCAACATCCGGAGATGAGTTTATGATTATATGGACATATTTGGAATCAATGAATTTTTGTCCGTGAGGTTGATGATTCCGAAAACGATTTTCGTAACCGGACGCGCAGACACGTTTTTCGAGAAAACTTCAACTGACTGTCGGGACCCTGTAAGGGACTGGAATCTAAGTTAAATTAGATATTATTGATGAGGAAGAGAAGATCTTCAAAGTTATGAATTCAGAATTTAGAGACTACGCGAAATGGACACCGATCGGGGAAATTCTATCGGACCGGGCATAAAGTAAGCTTAAGTCACCATTCTTGGACCAATGGTTTGATGCCACATCACCCCCCTTGTGTCGACTATGAGCTGCCCATGGTCAAGAATTAACCACCATTTTGTCTTGAATTTACATGGTTATAAGGAAAGGAAAAATTACAAGATTTGGAATGTAGAAATTACCAAAGTGGCACAAATTTTGCCTATATAAAGGCATGAGCACCTCCTTCATTTCTTCACACCTCCTCTTCTCTCTACCTTGGCCAAAACTTAGAGTGAGAAGCTCTGCAAAGGTTTTGCCTTAGCTCCGAGTAAGTTCTTCTGTCCTTAGTTTTTAGTTTCCGTAGTTCTTTCGGTAGTTATAGTAGAACTGTTGTTTTGATCTAGGAAGTTTCGAAATTTGTTCCTATGTTTGTTTTTATGCCTCATTGCATTGAAAGATGCCTGACGAGGTAAAAACATAGTGGGGATAATTTTGAAATGGAATAGGGTCAAAGTAACGAAGTTCTGGCGAAATTCCGCCAAATTAGGGGTAGAAGGGCAAAATGGTAATTTTTACCTAAAATGCCAGTTATGATGTCAAATCACTAATGAAAGTGATATTACTCTGATAGGGCATCAAAAACTTTGAATTGCTGCCGTTACGCTGCCCGACGTGCCGCTGGTGAACATTTCACGTTTTTCCGTAAAAAGTACGTTTTTCCGCCAGAAGTACCTAACGTCGTCAACGAAGGTACGGACGCATACTGTAACACTAATCTTGTGCTGCTTAAATGCATATATGTGATAGATACGTTCGTAGACCGATATACAGACAATTTTACACGGGTTATAGTCATGATAACGCCGTATGTTTTTCTAGCGCTGAGAACACGAGTGGTATCGTGGCACTGGTGAATAGTGCAAGCTGTTATTGTTGTTTTACATTGTGGGGCTTTACATACTTTGCGTAATGCTTATGTTTTGTCGGCATAATGATCATGCATATGCTGTATGCTTATGTAGTGATATACTTTGTTGTATTGTTTAGAATATCTCGTTATTTGTATACTTTGTATTGTTTGGGTTTGAGATTAATCATTACCCGAGATTCAATGCGGTGAATTGAATCTCGCCTATAGCATCGATCCGAAGGAATACGGATCGAAGATCGAGGCAAGCAGCGATGACGTACAACCAAAGACTTATCTACCTTTATCGTTTTCAGTTATCCAATTTCAAACTCTAGGATTACTGTAATCATTACAATGTTACACTATGGTTGATGTTTGTTATGAATCAGTTACTCACTCGCTCCAATGCTCTACTCTGACTACTATGCTTGAAATATTTGGAAACGTTTTTTAAAAAAAAAAATTCCGCCGTTTTCAAATGGGATGTTACAACGCCCACTAAGCAATTTGCAAATTTTGGCAAATTTTAAACTTGAAACCAGTTGAATAGTCAAGTAGAATTAGTCAAATGGCAACGTGATTGCTTGAGGGAATGTGTAGAATATAATTGTCTCAAGGGATACAACATGTGTAGGCTTGGGAAATTGATGGTATTAGGCTTGATAACATATATGGCATAGTTGCTGCTAGGAGAAATCCCTAGATTTAGCCGTATTGAAGGATTCTTGAGCTTTAATTTCCAAATTCAATGTGCATACTTTCTAGATCCAATACTCTCTTTGATTTTTCTTATTTCTTAGACTGAAACCATTCTACATCTAAGTATATCTACATATGATTGCGGCATTCATTTTCCACCCTTAGTCTCATACACAAACCATCTTCACAACATAACCATTGCTACCCACTTTGAGCCTTACATGTGTTGTTATAATACCCGGATTTTAGTAAATCTGGAAGTTTTGAGATAAAGGAAATTAACGAATATTTTGATAAAGCAAAATCATGAGCTTAAAAATGTTATAGAAAATTGTTATAATTATAGAGTAAATTGTCAAAAAAGTTACGGGAAAATCGATGAAACGAATGACTAAAAATGATATAATGGTGATAAAAACCGGTCTAAAAATATTATGATAAATACGAAAGATCATGAAAAATTATGAGAAAAATATGGAAGTGTTATCCCTAATTATGAGAATTTAATAAATTATTTCGGAGGAAATAACATGAAGAAACCTGATCCTAAAAAGATCACTAAACGAAGAAATTAGGTCCGATTAAGCCCTAACGAAGGCGAGGGTAAAACGGGAATTTTTGGTAAAAAATATTATATTTTTAAAAAATGGAAAAAATTATAGAAAAATAAATAAATCTGAATTTTTAAAAGAGGGGGCCGAAATTCTAAGTATTTTTAATTAAAAAGAATTGTTTAAATAATTAAAATGGTAATTAGAATAAAATAATAATATAATGCGGTGAGTCGGCTTATAGGCGGACCGGGGAAAAGTTAGAAATAAATTCTACAGGTAAACCGAGGTAACATTCTTTTCGCATGATCAAATTAAGTACAAGTGAAATTCTACACGAAGAAAGAATTTACCGTGACGTCGATTCCGCAACCGAAAACCCTAATTTCAAATAAGACGAAAAGTTGATCGATAGAGTGGAGTCGAGATAGGCAAAGTGAGAACCTATAGAAACAATTGTGTCTTTTTAAACACGGGATTAAGTTAGGCAACAACTGGACGTTT
Source organism: Acacia melanoxylon (assembly GCA_019022615.1). Taxonomy (NCBI): domain Eukaryota; kingdom Viridiplantae; phylum Streptophyta; class Magnoliopsida; order Fabales; family Fabaceae; genus Acacia; species Acacia melanoxylon. The sequence goes on along the minus strand of JAFJYJ010000020.1, from coordinate 6,247,500 downwards.
TACGATTCAGTGAATTGTTGTCCAAAAGTTGGTTCTATCGGAAGCGATTTCCGTAACCGGACGCGTTTGTCCGAATATCTTCCGACGCACCGGAGAATACCTGGATATGATCAAAAAGAGGATCAAAATATATAATATGAAAGAGGATGGAAAGATCTTCAAAGTTACACGCCCAGTTTTTTGAGTTTCGCGAAATCGCGCGAAACGGACACCGATCGGTAGCTTTATCGGGCCGGAGGCTATAAAGCAAGAGCCATCATGGATGACAACTCATCCATTGACTTTAGGGCTCTTAGATTTCGATCTTGACCATGGATGGCCAAGAGTGTTTTGTCCTCAAAAATGCGATCCTACGGTCCATATTCGTCAAGACCGAAGTTCGAATTATTTACCGTTACGCCATCCGTCTCTTCTATAAATACCAAGCTCCTCTTCTTCATTTCTCACACCAAAAATCTGCCTCTTAGAGAGAAGTTAGAGAGAGAAGCTCGGAGAAAGTCTCGAGCAAAGTCTCGGGTAAGTTCTTCGGTCCTTAGTCTTAAGTTTCGGTAGTTCTTTCGGTAGATATAGTAGGAATGCTAGATTTATCTTTAAATTTTCAAGATAGTCTAGATATCATATTTAGGGGTAAATATGATATATATTTCGAAAATATGATGAGGGAAAAGATCTGTCAAAATTCTAGAGAGATAGAGCGAAAAACAAATGAAGCTCTGGCGAAATTCCGCCAATTAGGGGTTCGGGGGCAAAATGGTAATTTGTACCTAAAATGCCCGTTATGCTGCTAAAAGTTGTTAAATATTATCCTTATAGGATATCTAAGATAATCGTACCGCTGCCGAGCATTTGTTGTGCCGCCGTCACACCGCATTTTTTTTCCGTTGTCGGAAATTTACCGTTTTTCCGTAAAAGTTCCGTTGTACCGCCAAAAAGGTACGTTCGCGTCGTAACACTAACTCGATGGTTATTGTATGATTATATATGTTTGTTGTGTTCTGTTTGTTGTTGTAACATACGTGGTTATGTTATATACACGGTTATGTCACATACGTGGTTATGTCACATACGAGGTTATTATTGCTTTGTATCATACGTGGTTATGTTACATACGTGGTTATTATCTTACATACGTGGTTATGTATTTTTAATCATACATCTGTTATGGACTGTTGTATTGATTGCCGCATCGTGTATATGTAGTCGTATTTAAGCATGAGGTTAACCGTTACACCCGAGATCCAAATTGTAATTGGATCTCGCTCTTATCATAGCGTCGGTTCGGAGAACCGAGAACCGAGGAGAAAGGCGAGCAGGCCACACAGAGACCCGGCTGAAGACTTTCTTCGGGTGTTATTCATTTTGAAAACTCTCGGTCAATGTACCATTTCTGTAAATCAGCCAGACGTAAATCAGCCAGACTTACGGCATTTATAAATATATGTATCAGTTACTCAATCGCTCCAATGCTCTACTCTGATGAAAAAAAAATTATACTGCTTTTGAAAATGGGATGTTACAGTTGTTGTCATTCCTCTTGTCACATCAAATTCAAATGTGTGGTGTAGATTAATTCTTATTATTTTATTTTCTCTCTCTTCATTATTACTTGATGTGACCTTTGCCTTGCTCTCCAAGTCACTACTTTCTCTCTCCTGGCCCACCATGTGGCACCATTTTCCCTGTATCTAGGGGTTTGGGACCATCTCTAGAAACCCCTAACCGGTCCCGCTTAGCTACTTTTTGCCAATTACATTTTTTCCTCGTGACTTGAGCCACTCAATTGGACTTGTGTGGGGCCGGATCAACAGTCTCTTTTCCCTGACCATGAGGGGATGAAACATGTTTCCTTGGGGAGCAAGAAACTCATAAACTCATATTTCAGTATTTCATAATTACCTCGTACTTCATGCTACCAAAAATCCAACTTCTGACCCCAAAACGCCACATGTCCTACCAATCATCTCTACCAACTGACTTTTACTTCTAAACATGATATGTATGCTCAGTCTATTTCTCTTCCCTTGGTTAAACACGCATACCATGCCCTAAAGGGTTGGAGTTTGTATCCAACTATTGTCTTTTGTCTCCTTTACATCACACCAGCTTCCCTCTCCAAGATCTTTAACTTCGTGGTCCTTGAGCTCTTGGACAAAATACTCGTGCAAAAGGGAGTGCAAAACGTCTTAAAATTTGTCAAGAAGGCACTTAAAAATCCTTCAAATCAAATGACCAAAGTTTCCTTGCAAAATATCCTCTTAACTTGGCTTATTTTGCGAGTTTTGTTGACTTTTCTCTCTCCTCCTTGTTTTGCACGAATTTGAAGCTTATTTAAGAAGCTTTTGAGTCATCATCTCATAGTAATTTCTTACACATGTGTCCCTTATAGTAATTGACCAAAATGTCCTCAAAATATCTCCTTTCACATAGCTTCTTCTACAAGTTTCTTAACTTTTAAACCTGTAATTATGAAGGGACACATGTCATGCTTTTAATGGTCCAACACAAAAGTAGGTTTTTCCCTTGTTATGATGACGAGACACATGTCACGATTTTATTGAACCAACACAAAAGTATGTCATCATGACCTTTGACTTTTGCTTGGCTTCTTGAATACTCTTTCATTCTTATTTCCTCTAAAAACGCAGGACATCCATGACTGCCCTGAAAATGTCATATACTTACTTATACCGACATATTTTCGCTCAAGTAATTGTCCTATACCTCAGGACATAGTTAGGTGGCATCTTTTCCACCAGATTTACACCGTATAGGTCTTTTGTGCCCTTTTTTTCATTGACACTTTAATTCCACGGCTTATATATACTAGGTCCACTGACCCATATAGTCAAGGTATTTAGTCCCAGAGAGGCTTCCTAACGCTTGACATTCTTGAGACTCTTCCCGAACTGGGCTTAGTCGTCCGCCTAGTTTAGGCTTATTCTAAATTCTCAGGGTCCAAAAATTCAGGATATTACAAATGCCTCTCACGACTGTTATTTTCATGATAAATTGTCATTGAATTGAAAACTGTGAGAAGCATCGCTTTTTGCAAGGTTAGATTTAATTAATGAGTGATTCACACGGATTCCTCTTTTTTCACGTACATTTTTTTAAATAAAATTATAACAATATTTTAATGAAATATTAAATCTGGGTTATTAGATCTTCATCCAAAGTTGATGGAGAAGGTAAAGGAGGGGAAAATGATGGGAAGATAAATGAGAGAACCACCACCCCATTATACTCATACGCGAAGTACTCGTTCTCAGAAAAGGCTTTTTACGTCGTTAAAAGGGTTTTTTGTAATACCCTAAAAACCCTAATTATCATAAATGGTATATTTTGATAAATACTACATTATAGTAAAAGGAGAGTATATTGTCTCAAATTTTGGGATATTGTTTATTATAAATTTATGAGCAATTTCTCCTTGAGTTTTAAATAGATCAAGTGTGAATCTTGAGATTTCGTTTAGGATCATAATATACCCTAATATAAATATTGAATTTTAGTAAATAAATACTAAAAATAAAAAGGTGAATTTATCAATTATATTTTCATCCAAATTTCACTTTTGAATTAATTATAACAATGGTTAATTATGTGACTACATATTGTAATACCCAAATAATTGTATATCTTAAATATTATATTTGGATAAATAATACCTATTTAAAATAGGTGAATATGTAGTTTCAAATTTTTCTATTATGTTTATTCTATTTTCTAGGCAACTTCTTCCTAGAATTAAGGTTATTGAAGATTTAATTTTCTAAATCTTATTAGGGATCATAAAATATTGTAAGATTATCATAATCAAGTATCATCTTAACTATAACATAAAGGCAATCAAATATCATCAATAGATGCCTAAATCAATTAAAGAAAATTAGCAACAACTATTAGGCAATTAAATTTGCAATAAAAATAATATTTATGTTAAGTTTCGAAATTAAATAATAATTAATTTTAAAAGGGCATAATTAAGAATAAATCAACTTAATTAACATCCAAATGATATCTAAAGGCCAAGATTAGTATCTTAGGGGTTTCAAACAATTATGATTAATATAGTAACCTATCAAATTTTAACAATTAGGCCTAATAACCCCTAAAACACTATATTAGAAATATTAACCAAGATTAATTAATCCTTCCTAAAATCATTGAAAAGTGGCTAAATTTACAAATTAAAGAGGCTAAGTAATTGCATTAATTCTTAATCCTAAATCATTAACAAATATCATCAATAGTGTTTAGATTTTTCCAACATAAATCAAGGGCTTGGATTAAAACTAATAAAGCTAAATCCTAAGGCTTTAATTAAGTATCATAAAGTGAAGTCCTTGTGAGATTGGAATTAACCAATGAGGGGATTTCTTCTAGATAAATTAAGATAGGTGAAAATACAAATTGAAAGGGTAAATGGGGAGGGAGTACACGGCTCTTTACAAAAAATCAGAATTGTGGAAGTGAAGTAATTAATTTAATTAAACAATGATAATACACCACATGCAAGTCTTAATCAAAGAAGAAAAATTGGCACTTCACATAAATGCAATTAATGATAATGGAAGAGGATAAAACTTGTTGGAGAAGAGCGAGGGGGTGGGGGGCTAGTTGAGTGTGTAGGAGAGATACAAATGTGAAAATTAATTAATGGTGAGTTAAAAACCATTAGGATAAATTCAAGACTCAAGTAAATGAGAATCTATAGAAAATAAATTGTATCTTGAGAATCTTTGATCATAGATCAAATATAAGGATTTATTATGAATAAGCATATTTTAAGCTTGGATTAGGTTATCTCCAAAATCATTTTCTCAACTTTTGTGATTAATCTTAAAGTAATTAAAGTATTAATTGGGACTTCTAATGAAGCCAAGATTTAATCTAAAATTAAGGGCTTTAATTAATAAAATACAAGTGAATTAAAAAGAGCCAAGAATGAAGCTCATTATCCAAATTGACAAAAAATTGAAACACAAAACAAATTAAAAAGAAAAAGGGGGACGGGGACGGTTTGAAGAAGGAAAGAAGAGGAAGGAAAAGAAAATAGGCTTAATCCAATTTGAAATCCACCAATAGGAAAAATCAAGAAAAAAGCTTTTAAATTAAATTGAAACTTCTTCATTAAGTATGGATTTAATGATTAGGATTAAAAATTCCTAACTAATTTTCGATCCTATGGCTCAAAATCAAGAAGAGGCAAGTTCCATTTAACTACCAAAATGCCATAGCCTTTTACTATAAATAGGGGCTTAAGGCCTTCACAAATTCTCATATCAACTCAACCAAAGTAGATGAGTTTTAGAGAGAAGTAAGAGCTAGAGAAAGGCATGGAGTAGTGGGAGCAAGTTCTTCAAGAGGTAAGCAAGCTTTTAGTTTCTAGTCTTAAGTTTTGTAGATTTTAGTAGAAATGTTGTTTTGATCTAGAAAATTAGAAAATAAATTCCTATACTTTTTTTTAGGCCTCATTGCATTGAAAGATGCCTAACGAGGTAAAAACATAGTAGGGAATTATTTTTGGTAGCTAGAGATTAAAGTAGCGAAGTTCTGGCAAAATTTACGGGTAGAAGTTTTCGGTGGTCTACAAAAAGATGCTATGATTTTATGTATGAAATTAAGCCAATAAATCATGATATTTTCCAGAATTATAGTAGACATCTAGGGATTTTCAAATATACCTAGAGTGTAGCATTTTGAGTTCTACACAAGGAGAAATGAATTTTTGAAATTAAGCCATTTTTGCATAAAGAAATTCTGGACAGCGTGTGGAAAATGAAAACTGGGAATTATTCTTAAAGTATGGGAAAGAACCATTATGTTTACTCAACATTAGACATCCTAAGGTTTCCTAGGAATTTTACGGACCCTCGTTTCGATTTTTGTAGATTTAATTATGATTTTTCAAAGTTAATCAAAAATTCTGCCCAGAAATTCAGTGTTGCGTTTTTTGAGAAAATGTAAGGGCAAAATTGTAATAATGAATACATCAAGGGTAGAAATGTCAAAATATGTGAAAATATCCTTTTTGATATTATTTTAAGAGATATAATGTTAGTTGTGATATTATGGGAAAAAGGAACAATCCGACGATAACATATAGGATATCCGGGGAAGTCCAGAGTGGGATCAAAAGTCAGGAAAGTTGGCCAATACGCGGTGAAAGGTACGTTCGCGACGTACTGTAACACTAACTCTAATGCTTATAGTATGTTTATATATGATAGTTGTATTCATAGACTAAAACCTTGTCTTAGATCTTTCATTATACATTCAAATATATACGGGTTATGGTTATGATAATACGTTGAGTTTTCCTTTCACTGAGGACATGACTGTACATCGTGGCACTGGTGAATAGTGCAGATCGGGATAACATGCATATTGCAGTGGCTGTGTATTGTTATTGCCTTTCATATTTGATTATGTAATTCCTACATCTGTTATGGGCTTTTGTAGTGAATATTGCTGAAATGTCATGAATATCTATCATACATATATTATTTACATAAGCATGAGGTTAACCGTTACCTGAGGTCCGATGGGCATTGGACCTCAGTCTTAAACTAATAATTCAGGAAAGGATCAAGGATCCGAGAAGGGACCAGTAGGTGGAGCCGTAAAAAGGTACCAGTGGACGGAGCCGTGAGGAAGCACCGGTCAAAGCAAATGAAGGAAGAAGGTTAATATAGCCTACCTTCTGGCATGAAACTAATAGGGTTACTTCAAACTAATTGGTGCTTAAACTAGAAAGGGTCGGTCTATCTGGTTCAGTCAATCAGTCGCCATGAATTCGGGGAGACTCCCACTAGACTTTACCCAGCCTCGCCAAATGGATTTGATTTAACTATGTTAGGGTCTATGCCCCAAGTCAGGAAATTGCTTGGTCTGAAAATGTAGTATAGTTACAATGTAAATTCTGTAATTATATAAGTCTTGTATCACATGAATATTCCTTCAAGAAATTTCTAAGAAACCAGTATACGTCGGGCATCAGCATATGCCTAAGTATTTTATATTAGTTACTCGTTGTTCAAATTTTTAGTACATGCTTTTCGTTTCCGCAACACGTTATGGTGTAACACCTCAAACTCTGACGATTTTTCTAAAACCAAGTGTCAACCGACACCATTTATGCTACGGAACTTGGGGTGTTACATTTATCAAATTTTTTTTTGCTAAAAAAAACCTTTTTTTCATGACAGTTATAGAAGGGGGTAAAAACAAGTGACGTTGTTTGTTTCAAAATTTTACGTCGGTCATATAAGAAATGTAAAAAGTACTTTCTACATTGGTTAAAAGACTTTGAATTCTTTTACAAAAATTATATTTTTCCAGCCTCATCTTTCATTAGCACAAGCACCAAAATGAAATTGATGAATAACCAGTTAGGCATTTGGGATCGATAAGGTTTAGGTTTTAACCTGGCTATCACCCAAGAGGGGGGGATTGGGTGTCTGATAAAACTTTAGGAACTTGTGCAGCCTTTACAACCTCACAAGTTTAGTCGGGCACTTGTGCAGCCTTTACAATATCTTACTGAGATACTCCCCTTACACACTGTAAGGATACAATTACACACTCTGTAAACAAAGGATGATCCTCTCACTCTTGGACTCACTCCCCCTTACAAGTTGTAACTGTACACCCACTCTCAAAGGTTCCACAACCTTGAGATTTGATCACTAAACAGATAATCAAATAAGTGTTTAGACTCCCTCACAAAGCAAATGAATAATAATCACTGAAGTACAATACAAATCATTTCACTCTCTATGATGAACTATACAGGGCATTGAGAACAGAGCGTGTGATCTAAACGTTGGATTCAGGATATCAGCATTTCGACAGTGTAAGCTCTCATCATCGTCTTCTCCATTTTGAATGGTTCTCCTTTTATAGTCAATGAAGAACATTGAGTAATTCTTCTAGGTTTGAATATGATCGTTGTGAGCGTATATGACCGTTGGAACTATTCGACCGTTGGAGAAAATATTACCGTTGAAGCTTCTGACGTAATCATATGCTTTTTGATAATCTGATGTTAATCCTTTGTTTGATAATCTGAAACTTGCTAACAAACATGATTAATAGCATTGAGAAGTATTAGCAAGTAGAAATCAATCGATAACAATCATTTCTGAAATCTCTGAGACGTTGGAAATTCTGCTGTCTGATAAACTTGTGTGCATGAGTCCTTCATATAATCATCTAGAACTCATTATCAAATTGATTAAACATGGTTAAGAATAATAATGATAGATGATATGAAGAGTCTAAAGCCAATCATAGACAGTTAAAGAATTGGAAGATTCAAACGCACAACATTTTCTGAAACAGAGACATATTGGCTCGAGTCACACTTCTTTGGCTCCAGTTTAGGTCAAAACTCCAGTTACACAGAGTAGGTTAGAGTCAGATGGTTATTTGAAAGTAACGGTCGAAAACCTTGGCTAGAGCCAATGCTCTTAAGCTGGAGTCAAATGCCTTTGATGGAACATGATAGGCTAGAGTCACAAAATTTTGGCTCAAGTTTAGGTCAAGACTCAAGGTATATTGTATAGGCTAGAGTCAAATTGTTCAGATGAAGCACGCTAGGCTTGAGTCAGATGGATCTGGCTCGAGTTTAGACTTAGACTTGAATTGGTATTTGAAGACTCGAGTTAGCACGTTAGATTTGCTCTTCATCAGGTTGCTCTGGCTTGACTTGACTTGAGTTTAAGACTCTTGGCTCGAGGTAAGATCCCATCAAACTTGGTTGTTTCCAAAATTTGTGAAACACTTGTTGAGTCTACATTCATATGGAATTGGTTTCACTTCATTTGGTTGTGTATAGTGTGAGCCATGTCCAGAAAACCGAGCCTATGCTGATATGATTTCTGAATTTTGAGTGTCGACTGTGGAAGGCCATAACTCCCTGGTATGAACTTCTTTTTGGCTGGTTTAACTCTTGATAGAACGAATTTTGAGTCTACTTTCATATGCCACTGATTTAAACTCAATTGGATTTGTAGTTTGTGAGATATACTCAAAACATCGAAGGTTGGTCAGCTCTATGACGTTAATTGATGCACCAACTTGTACAATTCATAGCTCCTTGATCTGAAATCTTTTTGGCTTAAATTTTATATCACAATGATACATTGGGAGTCTATTTTCATATGCCACTGGTTTCACCTCAATCCAATCTCTGGTTTAGAAGATATCATCAAATTACCAGACCTCGCCTAAGCTGAACGTGAAACAGAGTAGAACAGAGGTGCTGAAAAGCACTATTGGCTCGAGCCAATAGTGTCTAGCTCGAGTTTTGAGCCAGACTCAAGGCTATGAACTCCTGGCTCGAGTCAACACCCATCAGATGCACAAAATACTGTAGAAAAACGTTCTGACTCGAGTTAAGATCCATAGGCTCGAGTTAATTCATCCCAAAGCTTGATTTTGCTTATTTTAACTCCGATTTGAGCCATTCCAACTTCCATATCATCGTAGAGACTTCTAGAGAAAAATGTGCACTATTCATGACTTTATCATATTGAATTCTAGCCATTGGATCTTGACTTGATGAAATGGCACAATCTTGGCCCTTAGAAGCACCTAGCCGACCTCCTTGGCACAAAAGTCAAGGAATTGATGTCATGCATGATGTCATCTTCAGCCGGTACCGATAAAGTTCCATGTTCGGTGTTCGAATCGCGTAATCTTGAAGAATCTCAAAAATCTGAAAGCAACGTCTTGAAGTTCCATTCTTTCTCTTTAGAAATATCTGGGTTAACTAAATCTTTGATCCCATTAAGGGTATTCCGTTGCCTGCCGAACATTTTCGGACAGACGCCATCGGTTACGGAAATAACTTCCGGTAACACCAACTTCTGGACAAAAATTCACTGATTCATAATATGTCCAGATGTTTATCACCTAATCCAAGGATTTCAAAGTATGATTTATTTTCCATTGGTTCTCATTTGTACTATCTGCCCTTTTTCTTATTTATCCTGTCTCTTAATGACTCCGCCGGTCTCGGAAATGACTTCGGAGATAGCCCACTCCGGGATAAAATTATACTTGTTTATAACAAGTCCAGGCGTTAGCTACTTCGTTCACCTATTTTGGGATAAGATTTTACTTCTATCGGTTCTCATTTAGCCAACTGGTCTTTCTACCGAATATATTATTATTTAATTACTTAAATATTATAATATATTTTTGAAATAACCCAAACCCCTTTCACACTTAGCCAATTTCGCCCTCCCCTTTTTATTTTCTTATTTATTTATTTTTTAATTAATTTACTTTATGTCTTAATTTAAGTAATTAGCCATTAATTACTTAATTAGTCACTTACTAATTGTTGATAATTTTCTTAATTAGGATTAATTATTATCTCACAACTATTGTACTTGACATTGGTATTTTATGCTACAAGTAAAATATTAAAAATCATGGGGTCACTTATGATCCCCAAAATAATATTTAATTTTGCCTCATTATTTTTCAAGGGAAATAATCCCAAAAATTCCTAAAATTAGAGACAACATACTTTCTAATTTTTAATTAATATTTTATTGCCTCTTGAGATTTATCATAATATTTTCAGGCCTTTTTATGCCCCACAATTGTATTTTAGGGATTTTTAGCTCTTTATCTCTTCAAATTTCCATAGAAATTACCTTAGAAAATAAGATAATTATAACTTATTATTTGAAACCACATATTCACATATTTTCAATAGGTATTATTTACTAAAATATAATATTCCAGATAAATAATTATCCGGGTATTACATTTCTCCCCCCGTTAAACAAAATTTCATCCTCGAAATTTGCTCTAAAGCAATTCAGACTCTAAACTTCGGACTATACGCTCTGGATCTTTATTCTATCAGAATATCTTCAAGCCATTCGATCGAGAATTTACTCCGGTTTGACCATAAAGATCTTGTCATGTCGTACTTTGAATATAGTGTTTCCCGTGGCACCCATACATCGCAGTCAACACCAGATATCAAAATGTTCCTTGGCGCCCATACACCATGGTAACACAAAATACCTTAAATGTTCCCATGGCACCCATACACCATGACAACACAAGATACCTCTTACTCAATGACACGATCGCGGTCCGGTTGTAGTAATTAGGAAAACATAGAACACATCACGGAGGTTTTTCACGTAGTCATATGATTTAATCAAATGGTTAACACCTAGTTCATATATTGCCTAGAGAAGATTCCTTCTAAAAGAGATAGTACCTTGGACCATCTCCGGAAGTTCTCTGTCCACTGTATCGGTTAGTGCATACATTCGGCCTGGTTTTTGTGACCTCAATTCCGCAGGTTTCTCAGGATAGTCTGCGATGAAATGTCCCGGCTTCCGACATCTGAAGCAAATCTGTCTCCTATCACACTCAACACCAGAATGGGAATTTCTGCATTTTGGACATAGTCGGGTCTCCGTCATTCTTCAGTTGTTCCGCTGCCCAGGCTAGAATGGCCTCTTGCTTTCTCTCTGGGAATCACTCCATGGTGTCCCTCTCTTCCGCGAGGAATTTTCATGGTGGACCTCGCTACGACCCGTATTGCAACGGTTGGAAGGTCTAGCCCTCCGTAATTCCTTCAAGTTCCGTTCAATGAGCCTACAGGCTTCAACAGCATGTATGAGCTCCTGGAATTGCTGAGAAACAAGTTTCTCCCGAATTTCGTATTTGATCCCGTACACTAGTATGTTCACCATACTTCTTCCGTCGTCATCCCTTCTAATGTATGAAGAGTATCGGGATAAGTTGGTGAAACGAGTGAAGTAGTCATCTACTGACTCTTCTTGGCCTTGTCGAATATGTAGAAACTCCGACTCTTTCATGATCTGCACAGACGCAGGGAAGTATTGCTCATCGAATTTCTCAAGAAATTTTTCCCACGTAATGGGACAATAACGTGGACGTAAAGATGCCGCCACGGTCCTCCACCATCGGTCCGCGTCACCTTCCAGCTTGTAAATCGCTAGCTGAGCCTTGCGATTTTCAGGACATTCCATAACCTCGAAGATTTTCTCTAACCTCATTAGCCAGTCCTCTGCTGAATCGAGTTTACCTCGGAAGGTTGGTGGTTTCAGCTTACAAAACTGAGCTACCTAGTACTGTGTAGTCTCAGCCTCTCTGCGTGGTTGTTGAAGTTGCACCATTGCCCCTCCGAGTCTAGGTGGAGATAGTGACTGTTCAACTTCCTCTGATTGTCTTTCTTCCTCTTTTTCTTCATCTTCTTGCTCTTCCTCTTTTCTTCTTCACTTGTCTTTACGCTCGCCTATCGCACGTAACTCTTCTATCATAGCTCGTTGCTCCTGTAACATGGCCATGACTTCCTGCCATGCGTTTTGATTTGGCAGGTTCTCTCTGTGAGCCTCCGGCTCCGGTCCATGTATCAGAATGGGAATCACTCGAGGTTGTCGGCCTCGACCTCTTCCTCTGCCTCGGCCTCTGGGAGCTCCGGCTCCTCTTAAATTCGCCATGTCTCGTTCTTATTCTTTATGAGGGAATACGTTTAGATATACAAGGAAGACAACAAGTGGTATATCACAGACTTTATCGCACTTAGCATGTATACTGCACATAGACTTTATCGAACTTAGCATCTACACTACACATAGACTTTATCGCACTTAGCATCTACACTACAAATGAACAGGCACCCGCAACATTTCCCTCGTTCAGGATTTCGTTGATTCGGTCTACTCAGAAACGGGTACGGAATTTCGTATCGGGGGTTCCTCTACATGAGTCAAATACTGCATGTACTTATCTTTGTCGGTCTCAGAGTTTCGTCTGGCGTGGCCTAGCTCCACATATAAGCTCTGGGTTAGGATGGAATTACCGTCCAGTATGAACTGGAGATTATCAGAGTTATCAGAATTATCAGAGTTATCAGACACTGATATCAGGGTTATCAGAATTATCAGGGACTGATGTCGATATAGGTACCGATGATGGATTCACCGGCTATGGATCAGAGTAATGCACCAACAGAGGGTGGTACACTGGTTCAGAATGGTATACCGGTTCAGACTGGTACACTCAAATAAGGTGGTACACCGACTTAGGCTTATATCAGTACTCATTTTCAAAACATGCTCTTTTAAAAAGGCGTAGAGCCTAACTTCGTTACTCAAACCAATTTAGCCAGGTAGGTGTCTATCAAGGGAGCCTCACCGTGCTAGGGTGACTGATTGGCTGATCCACATAGACTAGCCCTGCCTTCGGCACCAAAAGGTTTGGAATAACTTAGTCAGATCTATGCCAGGACAACTGCTCTGATACCAAAATTGTAACATCCCATTTTCAAAAACAGTATATTTTTTTTTCATCAGAGTAGAGCATCAGAGTGATTGAGTAACTGATACTTTTATTCAAAATGCCGTAAGTCTGGTTGTTTACAGAAACGGTACATTATACCTAGTGTTTTCAAAATGTAAATAACAACAGAAGGAAGTCTTCAGCTGAGTCCCTATGCGTGCTGCTTGCCTTTCTCCTCGGTCCTCGGTCCTCCTGAACCTGACGCTATGTTAAGAGCTGAGGTTTAATGCCCATTGAACCTCAGGTAACGGTTAACCTCATGTTTATATACACCACATAGACAGTATATGAGCACACTAACAAGCATATCCCAACATCATATAAGCCCCCTGGCAGATATGTCGCACTTAGCAATCGTTCGCACTTAGCAATGGTTCGCACTTAGCCAACGTATCCCAACACACGCAAGCATAATAACAGTACAATGATCATTCCACAAAGCTATCAATTACTTCACATATGCATACAATACACACAGTACATACATGCATAACATAAACATCAGCATTAGTGTTACACTACGAGAACGTACCTTCGTTGACGGAAAACGGTACGTCTGACAGAAAACAGCGGTACAACAGTGGTACGTTACCACAAATATCCTATAAGGATTATATCATAATTATCAACACTTAGCACAATAACAGGCATTTTAGGTACAAATTACCATTTTGCCCCTGACTCCCCTAATCGGCGGAATTTCGCCAGAGCTTCGCTACTTTAATCCTATCTCTCTAGAATTTTGACATATCTCTTCTGCCAATATATTTTCAAGATAAATACCATATTTTCCCCTAAAACATGATATCTGTTTACCTTGAAAAATTAGAGATAAATCTAGCATTCCTACTATAACTACTGAAAGAACTACCAAAGCTTAAGATCAGGGACCGAAAAACTTACCCAGGGCTTCGCTACACTTTCTCCGCGCTCCTCCTTCTCTCTAACCTCTCTCTAGGATTCAAAATTTGGTGTGAGAATTATGAAGAAGGTTGAAGCCTATTTATAGAGAAAAATGTGCACTATTCATGACTTTATCATATTGAATTCTAGCCATTGGATCTTGACTTGATGAAATGGCACAATCTTGGCCCTTGGAAGCACCTAGCCGACCTCCTTGGCACAAAATTCAAGGAATTGATGTCATGCATGATGTCATGCATGATGTCATCTTTAGCCGGTACCGATAAAGTTCCCTGTTCGGTGTTCGAATCGCGTAATCTTGAAGAATCTCAAAAATCTGAAAGCAACGTCTTGAAGTTCCATTCTTTCTCTTTAGAAATATCTGGGTTAACTAAATCTTTGATCCCATTAAGGGTATTCCGTTGCCTGCCGAACATTTTCGGACAGACGCCATCGGTTACGGAAATAACTTCCGGTAACACCAACTTCTGAACAAAAATTCACTGATTCATAATATGTCCAGATGTTTATCACCTAATCCAAGGATTTCAAAGTATGATTTATTTTCCATTGGTTCTCATTTGTACTATCTGCCCTTTTTCTTATTTATCCTGTCTCTTAATGACCCCGCCGGTCTCGGAAATGACTTCGGAGATAGCCCACTCCGGGATAAAATTATACTTGTTTATAACAAGTCCAGGCGTTAGCTACTTCGTTCACCTATTTTGGGATAGGATTTTATTTCTATCGGTTCTCATTTAGCCAACTGGTCTTTCTACCGAATATATTATTATTTAATTACTTAAATATTATAATATATTTTTGAAATAACCCAAACCCCTTTCACACTTAGCCAATTTCGCCCCTCCCCTTTTTATTTTCTTATTTATTTATTTTTTAATTAATTTACTTTATGTCTTAATTTAAGTAATTAGCCATTAATTACTTAATTAGTCACTTACTAATTGTTGATAATTTTCTTAATTAGGATTAATTATTATCTCACATCTATTGTACTTGACATTGGTATTTTATGCTCCAAGTAAAATATTAAAAATCATGGGGTCACTTATGATCCCCAAAATAATATTTAATTTTGCCTCATTATTTTTCAAGGGAAATAATCCCAAAAATTCCTAAAATTAGAGACAACATACTTTCTAATTTTTAATAAATATTTTATTGCCTCTTGGGATTTATCATAATATTTTTCAGGCCATTTTATGCCCCACAATTGTATTTTAGGGATTTTTAGCTCTTTATCTCTTCAAATTTCCATAGAAATTACCTTAGAAAATAAGATAATTATAACTTATTATTTGAAACCACATATTCACCTATTTTCAATAGGTATTATTTACTAAAATATAATATTCCAAATAAATAATTATCCGGGTATTACAGGACTGACAGATGAACGCGGACGGCGGACGACAACGACAAGGAAGGGTGAAGGAAGAGATATGAGTGAAGGAGGTCGATTGGAGATTTAGGTAGCGAAGCTTCCTCTGGTCTTACGGAAGGTAAGGGGAAAAAAAGGAAAAAAAAAATTTGATGTTTTTTTTTGTCACAGTGGCATTTTGGTAATTTCAATATGATGAAATTAAAAAATATACTGCTAATGAGAGAGTGGGAATTCGAGCTCCTAACCTTAGACACCCTCTAAGGACTCCAATACCACCCGACCACAAGGTTTTCCTTTTTGCCACACTACAACAAAGATTATTTTAATTTTGCTACTATCTAAATTTACTCATCCTCAACATAAGGAACATTCAACAAATCATAAAAAAATTCATAATAATAGAAAAATCTAAAATAACATAAGTAAATATTTTTCTATTTATTATTTTATTTCTTCCAAATAATCTATTATCTCAACAATCTATAAATATTTTTAGGGTTATTACAAACGAGATCTAAACAAGCACCAGTCACCTAGAACCAATAACTTTGTTCTTTTCATCAATCCCTACCTCAAATTACGGATTTGGTGGTTGATGAAAGCATAAAATTTGTACACTAACTTGTTCTTTTGAATAATAGTTATCGTCTTCCTTTAAAAAAGACAGAAATATGCTGTCACATTGGTGCTAATGATGAGTCAACGAAGGAGGAGGAGAGAGAAGAAATTCAAATTATATATATATATATATATATATATATATAATATATATATATATAAAGAAAATTAAGGCAAAACAATTTTTTTAGCCAGCAAATCAAAGTCTTTTTCTCTGGAGAACATTAATAGATTTAATTTAGCAAAAGAAAATTAATATCTTTTTATCTTTGTAATTTTGACTCATTGAGTTACCAACAAGTTAAACTATAAAGGCAAAACATTGGTTTTTCCCTTTTCTTTATTTTTCCTACATTATTCTTAGTTCTTTTAGAGGAAATTACTATAAGGTCTTATGGAAGATCAATATCGAATAATTATTTGTTTACCAGAATATCCAATAACATTTGTCACTTGAAAAGAATGCAATGATATTTTTTCGTGCATAATGATAATTAATTTATGTTGTTAACTTGTTATTGAAACTTGTTCGTAATTAATTAATTTTTTCTGGATCTTTTAATAATTCTTCTTGTTTTTTTAAAGGGAAAATGACACAAAAAAACTAAAATTACAAAATCTCAAATCAGGTTTATTACCAATAATTGATAAAGTAATGATAAGACTTGAAAGCACTCATGGGTTCTCGGTCTCAGTACTACCGGGACAGGATGGGAAATCCCTCTTTGAAAAAAACAATTAAACTTAAAAATATCATTATACTAGTTTAATTATCCTTATTCTATTGTTTAAAGTGATCATTTAACAACTAATAAGACCATAATAATTGCATAGATTGATCCAGAGTTGAAGAATAGCATTTATTATTATTATTATTATTCTTGTCGTCGTCTTTATTATTATCTTTTTATAGTATATAGTTAGAATTAGGGGATATGTTATTCTACCTACTCTTATTTTGCCTACATTTGCATACCCTTCTCAATACCGTTAGATTATAATATCATCTAACGGTGAAAATTTGAGGAATAAAATATTCTTTTACCCCTTCCTCTCTCCCACCGCCTCTCACCTCTCTCTAAAACTACTCGAATATATCAAGGATATGGCCAAATCAACGAAAACGGTAGAACCATGGACTCCAAGGTATGAACGAATAGATCCACATTGAGATAATGCATTGAACAAAAAACAAATGTGCAAATTTATAAATAATCTCGAGAACTCTCAATTTTATCATAATTTTCGAGACGGGGTGCAAAGTTCCCGTTTTTACGAACACATACAGGGGTTTCGTGATCAAAGTCAAAGATGCCAATGATAATTTATGGTATTGGTAGTACTGGATCGAATGTCAATTCTAAGTGACAACTTAGTTTTGCAATATTAATGAAAAAAGATTTCAATTGGATCGGAGACGTAGAATTATTTGATCCCATTTTCTCTGCAACTGAAATCCAAGTTTTGAAAAATTCATTTTGTTAATTTCCTTTTTGTTTTGTTATCTCTATCCCGTGCCTGTGTTCACCGATCTTTTAATTTGATTGTCGGCCAAAGACGAATAAAGCTTGGATTGGATTGGAGAAAGCACCGGAAGGAAGTTTTAAAAATAAGCTTCATGGGACGAATTCGTACATGTCAATAGAGGAAAGAGAGGGAGGGTGAGAGGTAGTGGGAGATAGGAAGGGGTAAAAGAATTTATTTTATCCCTCAAATCTTTACCGTTGGATGAGATTATAATCTAACGGTATTGAGAGAAGTAGGCAAAGGTAGGCAAAATAAGAGTAGGTAGAATAACCTATCCCTAGAATTAGTATCATGAATCACGATATATACGATTTAACTCCTACTAAAAATGTAATATAGATCTTATTAATTAATGATAAATTAATTTATAAGATAAAAAGCTGGACAAAAAAATTTATGAGATAAAAAAAAAAATCTAGACCAAGATCTCAAGGATGATTCAGATTGCCATTCCTAAACGGGATGGGAGATTATGGTATCACAATGTTCGGGACCATGCCGGAACGACCGGATCGGGATACTTTGAACACCCTCAAATACCTAATTTAGGATTTTATAATTTCAAAAAAAAAATCCGTCAATATTATTATTATTATTATTTTAATTTAGATGATGTTACAGGTTGTTCTATGTAACTGCCCACTATTTGTTTTGGGCAAACTCTTACAATTTTGTCTGCTAGCGAAAAATTATCACGGACTGATACTCTACGCTACAAAACAATTAATCGGAACCGGCTTCTGTCTAGCGGGGCTTCACCTCTTTTTCCTTAAAAATGCAATAAAACAGTACTAACCGGTGCTTTTTTATAATATATATATATATATAATTGAGGGTATGAAAAAGATAATTCAAGACCGGTACTAAAAAATAACGACCGTAACATCCCATTTTCAAAAGCGATAATAATTTTTTTCATCGAGTAGAGCATCGGAGCGTAAGAGTAACTGATACATATATTCAAAATGCCGTAAGTCTGGCTGTTTACAGAAACGGTACATTATACCGTGTGTTTTCAAAATGTAAATAACAACAGACAGAAGTCTTCAGCCGGGTCTCTGTGCGGCCCGCTTGCCTTTCTCCTCGATCCTCAGTCCTCCTGAACCTGACGCTATGTTAAGAGCTGAGGTCCATTGCAACGGGACCCCAGGTAACGGTTAACCTCATGTTTATATATACCACATAGACAGTATATGAGCATACTAACAAGCATATCCCAACATCATATGAGCCCCCTGGTAGATATGTCACACTTAGCATACGTTTCGCACCTAGCATTTCGCACCAAGCAAACGTATCCCAACACCCAGCAAGCATAATAACAGTACAATGAACATACCACAGAGCTATCAACTACCTCACATAAGCATAACATACACATAGCACATGTACGCATACAATAAACATTAGAGTTAGTGTTACAGTACGCGAACGTACCTTCGTTGACGATACTTCGGTACGTTTGACAATGTACGACAACGGTACGTGATCACAGGTATCCTATTAGGATAACATCGCATCTATCAATATTTAGCATCATAACAGGCATTTTAGGTACAAATTACCATTTTGCCCCTAGTTTGACTAATTGGCGAAATTTCGCCAGAGCTTTGCTACTTTGACTATAATCTTCCAAAATTTTGCCATATCTCTTCCTCTAATATGTTTTTGAAATAAATATCATATTTACCCCTAAAACATGATATCTAAACCATCTTGGCAAATTAAAGATCTAACTAGCATTTCTACTATAACTACCGAAAGAACTACTAAAACTTAAGACTAGGGATCGAAGAAATTACCCAGGGCTTAGCTACACTTTCTCCGGACTCCTCCTTCTCTCTAAAATCTCTCTAGGTTCGAAATTTTGGTGTGTAAATTGTGAAGAGAGGTGAGGCCTATTTATAGGAAAATTTTGGTTACTATTCATGCTTTTTTCAGATCGAATCTCAGCCGTTGGATCTTGTTTCGACTGCGTGGCATCATCTTGGCCCCTCCTTCCCCTTGGCCGACCTCTTTGGCTCCCAAAGTCAAAAATTGATGTCATTCATGATGTCACAAGCTCCTACTTTATGGCCGGTACCGATAAAGTTCCTAGTTCGGTGTTCTAATCGCGTAATCTTGGAGAATCTTAAAGATCCGGCAGCACAGCGCTGGAGTTCTATTCTTCCTCTTTAAAACTACTTGGGTTAACTAAATTTTTGATCCCATTAAGGGTATTCCGTTGCCTGCTGAATATTTTCGGACGACGCCATCGGATTCGGAAATAACTTCGGTAGCACCATCTTCTGGACAAAAATTCACTGGTTTATAATATGTCCTGACCTAAGAAACCTAGTTCATGGTTTGTCACAATGGATTTATTTTCCATTGGTTCTCGTTTCTTCTATCTGCCCTTTTCCTCTTCCATCCGGTCTCTTAATCAGTCCGCCGGTTTCGGAAATTACTTCGGAGACAGCCCACTCCGGGATAAAATTATACTCGTTTATAATAAGTTCTGACGTTAGCTACTTAGTTCACCTATTTTGGGATAAGATTTTATTTCTATCGGTTCTCATTTAGCCAACTGGTCTTTCTACCGAATATATTATTATTTAATTACTTAAATATTATAATATTATTTTTGAAATAACCCCAACCCTTTTCACACTAGTAAATTTCACCCCCCCTTATTATTCTTTATTATTTATTTTATAATTACTTTAATTTTATTAGAAAGCTTAATTAAAGCCCTAATCCTACGATTAGCAGTCTTTTAAGATTTAGGGGTTATCATGTACTTAATCTCATACATTTTTCTTAATCTTTGCCAATTAATTAGTAAGTATTGAAGGTGGAATATCACCTAGAGGGGGGTGAATAGGTGATCTCAAAAATATTTTCGCTGTATGATAGGTGAACGATGAAAGCGGTAAGGAAGTAAAGATAATAGACACAGAGAAGTTATCCTGGTTTGGTCCAACTCTTTGACCTACGTCCGGTCCCGGACACTCTCTCGGGATTTCCACTATCTTACAAATACAATTACACACTCTTTAAACGAAGGATGATCCTGTCACTCTTGGACTCACTCCCCCTTACAAGTTGTAATTAATACACCCACACTCAAGATACCTCTATCTTGAGATTTGAACGAATTGTAATAGCAAGTAGTAAAACTCTCTCACGAGTAGATATCATAATGAACACTCGAAGCTTAGTATATCCGAAGATATAATCGTATACAATTTGAACTATTTGAAAGCTTTATCAATGTATGCACCGGTTCGTTGTTCTCGATTTCAATCCTTCGTGTATATGTATAGGTTGAAGTTGAAGCCCGTTGAAAGATTTGAATGTGTCCGTTGGAACATTTGAATATGTCTGTTAATGGAGCACTCGCGCCGCTTACCCATTATCAAATGTCTCTTCAGTTGGGTCATCTTGTAGCTGTCACCTTGGGTGAAGAGAAACTTTAAAGATGCTTTTCGGTTATGGGTCATTTGAATTATGTTGGCTCTATTTCTCCATACTCTCGGTCGTCAAGCCAAGTCATGCTTTGAACCAAGATTCAATGTCTGAAATACACTCACGTAGATGATTAGAATAAGATATAATCGATTAAGAATGAGTTATAGATAGGTTTAGTTTACTGAGTATTCATTGAAGGTATTCTTGCAGAAACATGTTCTTGCTAATACTCGTGTGTTCTTCCTCTGAATGTGAAACCTTAATGTATAAATCTGAAAACACTTAGGAAGATGATTAGTAATATCAAAGTTAATAAGGAATGATGTTTGAGAGATTAAAACAATTAACTAGATCATCTATAGAAGGTTACAATGAATCAGGTTGCTGTCGAGCTAACTGGTATGGAAGCTGACAGATCATTCTCGAGAATCGCTGATGATGTACTCGAGAATCGCATGAAGAAATGATCTGGAGTTTGAACAATTCTGGATCATTCTCGATAATTGCCCAGTGGTTCTCGAGAACCATTCTCTAGGATTGCATTTTCATTTTCGAGAATCCAGTAGACAGAAGCAAACTTCAATTGATATAGACGAGCATACTCGAGAATCAAATTCCCATTCTCGAGAATCATTCTCGAGAACTACTTTCGAAACAGAATACAATGCAGAAGCTTATCGACCATTCTCGAGAATTGATTCTCAATTCTCGAGAATTACTTGAGAAACAAGGTCTGATTCTGCTTCTGGTATGATCATTCTCGAGAGCATTTGGTGCATTCGGGGTCTGATTCTTCTTCCTCTGATGGCGTTGTCAGTGGTTAAAGATGTGGTTGTTAGTGGGGGCTGATATGGTTGTCAGTGGGGTTGATGGCGTTGTCAGTAGAGGCTGATGTGGTTGTTACTGGGGGCTGATGTAATTGCCAGTGGTGGCTGATGGCGTTGTTACTTTTTTGCCTTTGTACTTGTTAGTTTTTTCTGATATGGTTGTTAGTTTTTTCTGATATGGTTGTTATTTGGGGTTGATGTTGTTGTCGGTGGGGGCTGATATGGTTGTTAAACACGGCTGATGTAGTTGTCAGTGGGGGCTGATATGGTTGTTAAAGATGGCTAATGTAGTTGTCAGTGGGGGCTGATGTCGTTGTTAGTTTTTTCTGATATGGTTATTATATCCCATTTTCCAGCTTCTGCACACACAACTAACAATAACGAGATGCGAAAACAATTGTCGTTCTCATTCATATTAAAATGTCATGACACCTACATCATAAAATTTACAAAACATTTCTCCTAAATATGAACTCAAGTGATCTACACAATTTCGTTAACAAAAACTGTCATACAACCACAATGTTGTTTTAAACAATTGCTGCCTAACGGCTCGTCTTCCGCTTCTGGGAGTCCCCGATCATCGACAACACTTTGTCTCGATGTGTGTTGTTTTGATGATTGACCAACCACCACAACATGCCAATCTTCGCCGCGGATGTCATCCATGGAGTAGTAAGGCATTGTGTATCCATCCTCTTGCTCCTTGGCATCCCACATCTCGTAACCATGAAACGACATGAACACCACACGAGTCCCTGAAAACAAGAAAATTACAGAGGTGTTAACAACATGCTTCATGTAACTTAGACATTATATATATGAATGTTTAAAAACTTAATAGACACTTACACATCCGTTTGGACATGGACTTTAGACCATGTCACCCCTTGGGAATTCTATCCTCATTCTTGAACAATTGAGGCTTAATCCTTCGTAGTATATCCATGAAGCATTTTCGCTGATATTAAAGTTGACAAAATTAGATGACAATAATTGTGGCCATTATCTGACATAAACACACATTCAAATTCAGTTCAACTTACCACACGAGTTGCCAACTGTTCCTTTTCTTTGAAGGTTTGAGATTTTGTTGCCTTCTTTTTTGTATTGGTGGCCAATTGCTTTCCCTCTTCGCTTGCACGCTCCATGCGTGAATATGTCCATATGTCAACCAACAAATCTAGGGCGTAGAAGGTCATCGTTGTCGTGTCTACAACATAGCAGAACCAATGATCCCACATAAGTGACGGGCCAAACATGAAACGACAGTCCCCGATGTTATATCCTATACGCTCGGGCAAGATTTCAGCTTCATTGGCTTCAATTGACCAAGTCGAGGAGAGCTTATGATTTTGTGCATGAAATGCGCACCGAAAATATGTCGGGTGACCGTCCCTCCGTTACGTCGTTGATCGGCAACCAAGGTCTTGGCAACCATAGTCATTACCCGAATATGTACAAAATGGAAGTTCATGATTTCGTATAACAAAAACCTAGCAACAACAAAAGCCACATTTATATAAGCGCAACGCAATATCGCTTTCAACATACGAACTAACACAAATATCGAGAAAATTACTAATGCACATCAAATTATACTAATTCATTACAGTAGAACAGAAGTGCATGGGCCATACCGTATCTTTTATCCACGCACGTGGTTTCAAACAATGTAGCTCTGCCCTTTGGAGGTGCCAGCCGTGCATTTCAACAAATTCCCTAAATGCATTCATATTAAAATGTTAAGCATTATATGCATTTTTTATGATATGCGTAATTCCATTTGCACAAGTTATAGATACGTACTCCTCGGCCTCATCTTTAGTTGGATGACTAATACACAACTGATACAGCTGATCCTTATGATCATAGAGTCTCTTCCCCTTGCACTTTCGGTTTGGATCGATCCAAGGTGGTTTTAACACACTGCTACGGGTTATCACCCTCTTGGATCTTCTAATTTGTTTGTCACTTCGTTCTCCCTCATGTCCATCGTTCTTCCCCAACATCATCTTCGGTGGGTTCCACGTCAAGACCATCTTCAACACTAGGTGTGTCGTGACGGTGGTCGTCGTCATCATCAATGTCTTCAAAATGTTCAGCCTCATCTTCCTCATCTCTCTTTTGTCATTGTCTTTCGAGGCTCCCTAACTTGAGGGCCGGTTGTTGGGTGTTTCGGTTTCGTGCAAGCCTTCTTGTGGCCCTTCGCTTTTATTGGTATCCGATGTTAATCTATGTTGAAGGGCCAACATCTCCCGTCCCAACATGGACACAAGCCTGAAATATGTCCCGCGAACTTCCCGGAAAAACAAAAAATCGTTGTTCAATCATCAATAACAACAACAACTCGAGTCAAGGACAAGTGTAAGAACTCATGGACACGGTAAAACTACATATTTGAATACACCGTAATACTTCATTTGTAGAAGTAATCACACTTTTCTATGCATTGCACGGATACTAATAATTGCAAATAAGACCAATCGCAAATCAAATTTTGCATTCATTTTGAAGTTTAATATGTAAGAGATGGAAGACTTAATCGGCAAACACAAGAATAACAACAGCTATAATTACACAAATTACATAATGCAAAAAAAAAAGGAAGTGAACAATTGTTGTCACACATTACCGGGTGAGTGAGCATCGTGTTAGGGTCAAACGATGCCAACGGAGTGACCGATGGCTGAGGACGAGAGGCGCCCGGCCAACGGGCCTTTTTGGCTTTTTTTCTCAAGCTCAACTCTACTCTTAATCTTGTCATCGGTCCAATAAGCCATGACCGACTCATGCTCAGAGGCTACCACATCACCCAAACCAAAATGTTGCAAACAAAACAGCTGGAAAAAAACATTCAAACAATTAATAACAAAGACTCAAAGAATTGACGTATAACGTTTACATAGAAACTTAGTTAAAGACAACTTACCATGAGGAAGTATACACATCCTCCAACAGTTTGCTCTTGTTACCGGACTTGTGGGAGTCTTTGTTGAACTCATCGATCTGTTGGGTGAGTTCTTCAAGAATGAAGGTGGACCAATCAAAATCACCAATAGCATCCTTAGTGAACGTCATCACCTTCAACATACGGTCACTAACACAAATGGATGCACGTGGAGCCAAAAGGGTACCTAGGGTGAATAGAACAAACAAAACTCAAAGTTTTCATCTAATTTTTCTAACAAGGTGTCACCGATTGCTTTATACTTTACATCCTTGTACGCACGCCTAAAGTGACTAAACACTAGGTTCGGTGGGGAACTTTAGCTTCTATGCCTTTACCCCCACGGTAAACCCATAAGTTGATGCACATGTTCAGCCCCTATGACTCGGGTCTCCCCTCTAATGGAAACTTGCTTTGTTGGGGGGTCAAAACATGCCATGTATTGTGCACACAAGGAACGGTTTATTTGTCGGCAATTAATTTCCACCAACCTATCAAACCCAATCGCTTTCAGCCTTGCCATGGCCTCGGGTTGTTCCTTTAACTTATGGCATACTTGAATGAAAGTGTTCAGTGCGCACCTCGTTAGGAATGGCACAATATACTTCTCCACTTTACCAGGGCCTCTTAGTTGTTTAGCCCTCTTGGTGTATTCACCTTTCTCAGCTGAACTCAAACTTTTCCATGATTCTCTCATTTGTAGACATAAGTCAGCATGGGTTCTTTGGTCACCTCCTACAACTTTCTTCCCCTTGCCCTTTACCTTTTTTTTTTCTACATGTTGCTTGAAGAATTCTTCTGTAAACAAGTTATAGCCTGAGAACCTCACATCCCTTTGAGAGTGTTTCATTGTTGTTTCTTGTCCTTATGTTAAAGCGTTGATATCAGCACTGCAATATGGAAAATACCTTTGAAGAAATGGGGAAGGGAATAGAACAACCTAAAAACTTCAATTTATGATCCAAAAGACCAAAAACTGCAATTTATTATCCAAAAGGTCAGATTCTTAGTAATGAAACTGCAATTTATGATCTAAAAGACCAACAACTCAGACCAAAATTCAGATTTGATGCAAATTCAAAGGTTTTCTCATTAAAAAAAAAAACTTTTCACACCATTCAGTTAAAGCTCAAATTCACTAGAGCATCAAGTACGCATATGTAAAACAAGACAATAGTAATCTCAGGTAGTATCCAAGATTTGGCAACAATAATGACTTACAAAAATAGCAAACAATTTAAATGTACAACCAAAAGCACATTTCAATAAGATCCCATCAGAAATCATGCAGAGTATATAGAGGAATATAATTAAGGTATATAACAAGCAAACCATAAAAACAATGTTTATAGATCAAGTAAAATATAAATAAACCATAGATGAACTTGAAATAATTATACAACACTACAAAGAAACTCAATTCTATTCATATAGCTTAGTTAAAAAATGGTCATATCCCCGCAGCATGTTTATCAAGCCGGGAGTCTCCGATTAGTTTTGCC
Organism: Acacia melanoxylon; assembly: GCA_019022615.1. NCBI lineage: Eukaryota > Viridiplantae > Streptophyta > Magnoliopsida > Fabales > Fabaceae > Acacia > Acacia melanoxylon. Next base: position 6,220,971 of record JAFJYJ010000020.1, on the reverse strand, counting down.
AAAAGGGAAAAAATTGTCTCTAGGCGAGAAAACCAAGGAGAAAAGATTTGATTTGTGAATCTCAATCCAAAAGAAAAAAGAGCATATGCAACAATAATATTAGGGAAAAGAATAATAAACTTGATGGAAACTATATTCTACTCAAATAAACTAGATTACACCTCGGAGAAAATTAATCCTTCCTTAATGATCATCTTGTGCGAGACATATTAATCGTATATACGGGAAAAATAATAATACTTCATCAATTTCAAATAAAATAAAAATTCATATATTAATGATGTAGTAGATAATGTTTTCAATGACCTAGAGATGCCTAAGAACTTCTTAGATCAAGCTCATCCAAATACCAAAATTATACCCTTAGTTGCTCGAGTCGATATTAATTCAAGCATACACCCATGTCCTCAAAACATAAAGCAATTTTAAGAAAGTAGCACAAGCATATACCGATAATATCAACTATGTAAAGAACTATTTTTAAGTTACCTTCATCAATTTTAGGATCTCATATCACAAGCATTTGGCAAATGACATACTCACAAACACTCGATCCTTTAAATAAGATGCGAAAAGGATTTGAAAAGCGAGCAACAAGCATATATACTCATACTCATAATCACTCGAGCCTTGTAGGCAAACACATCACGTATATACAAACAACATATAAAAGCATAAGGCAAGGAAACATCAAGTTATTGTGATCATAGAGCCCAAACTGAACAAACACATTCGGAGTTAATAACCATTGCGAAACTTAAATGCATAAGTCAATTAGTGCTTTTGGCCATGATTGGGTTGCTGCAAAAGCCAATTAATCACAAATTTTTACTAACTCAGATTTTCCCCTTCTCCCTTATGTGTTCAAGCTTACCGAACCTGAAGAAGAAGAATCAAAGTTGCAATAGTGGCTTCTCTCTCTATTGCACTTGAAGAAGAAGGTCCACTCGCATGAAAACCAACCTACGAGCACGAGGCGGAGGCACGAGACGGACAAGGACGGCGGCGCAGAGCGGGAGACCGACGAGCAAGGACGCACGAGGCGGAGACGGACGAGCACCGAGACGGAGACGGACGGCACCGAGGCGGAGACCCACGAGCACCGAGGCGGAGACCCACGAGCACGGACACGCAGAGGCGGAGAGCGAGACGAGAAGGCCGAGATCGGAGAAGGGAGCGATGAAGAAGAGAGATTTCGGTTCGAATAGGGCAAGACCGATTTTCAAATTTGTTTAATTTCGAGACTTCCACACAGGGCATGAAGGTAATTTGGCATTGTAACTTAATACCTATAAAGGCCCTAAGGCCTTTTCTAGGATTCACGAGTTTATGGGCCTTTTTTGGGATTATTAGGGCTAAAGGGGCCCTCATATGAATTTTCCCAAACAATTAATCGGAACCGGCTTCTGTCTAGCGGGGCTTCACCTCTTTTTCCTTAAAAATGCGATATAACAGTACTAACCGGTGCTTTTTTATAATATATATATATATATATATATATATATATATATATATATAATTGAGGGTATGAAAAAGATAATTCAAGACCGGTACTAAAAAATAACGACTGTAACATCCCATTTTCAAAAGCAGTATAATTTTTTTTTTCATCAGAGTAGAGCATCGGAGCGTAAGAGTAACTGATACATATATTCAAAATGTCGTAAGTCCGGGTCATTTGTTTACGAAAACGGTACATTATACCGTGTGTTTTCAAAATGTAAATAACAACGCATTTAAGTCTTCGCCGGGTCTGTGCGGCCCGCTTGCCTTTCTCCTCGATCCTCGGTCCTCATGAACCTGACGCTATGTTAAGAGCTGAGGTCCATTGCAACGGGACCCCAGGTAACGTGTAATACCCTGAAAATCATATTTATGATAAGTATCATATTTCGATAAATAATACCTATTGGAAATAGGTGAATATGGGGTCTCAAATAATAAATTTATCTTATTTTCTAAGGTAATTACTGTGAAAATTAGAAAAGAAAAAGAGCTAAAATCCATGAAAAATATTTTTTAATAAGGCGAGAAAATGGCCTAAAAACATTATGATAAATACCATATGATAACAGATGCTTTATAAAAACTTGGGAAATATGTTATCTTGAATTTTAGGAATTTTTGGGATTATTTCCCTGGAAAATAAATGAGCATAAATAAAATATTATTAAAAAGCACTTTATGCCCCTTTATTTTTAATATTTAATATAGGATATAAAATACCAATGTCGGTTCAATAGTCATGAGATAATAATTTATCCTAAATCATAAAATTATCAACAATTAGTAAATGACTAATTAAGTAATTATTGGCTAATTAATTAGATTATGGTATAAATAAATTAATTAGTAAATAATTAAATTAAAAGAGAAATTTCGAAATTAATTAATAAAAAAATAATATTATAATCAGTAGAAATACCTGATGGCTAAGTAGGGATGGATAGAAATAAAATCCAACCTCAAAATATAGAAACAAAGTCAGAAACATCTGGACTTGTTATGAACAAGTGAAATTTTATCCCGGAGTGACCTGTCTCCGAGTCGAGTTTTGAAACCAACAGGGTATTTAAGACACAGTGTAGAGAAAATGCAGATAGGGAAAAAAGAGGCAATACAGAAACAAGTAGTTGCTGCAAATTAGGAATCTAGTGTCTTGAGTCAGAACGTATTTCAAACCAGTGGATTTTTGTCTAGACGCTGGTGCTTTCGGAATTTAATTCCGTAACGAAGGGCGTCTGTCCTAAAATGTTCAGTAGATAACGGAATACCCTTAATGGAATCATAAATTTAATTAATCCACATATTTTTAAGGAGGAAGTATAGACCTTCAGAACTTTGCTGTCGAATTTTTGAGATTCCTCAAGATTACGCGATTCAGACACCGATCAGGGAACTTTATCGGTAAGTCAGCAAAGATGACATCATCCCCTTCTAGAAGGATGACATAAGCGGGACATGTGGAAGGTCAAGATGGTGCCACATGGCGAAGTGCGATCCGACGGTTGAAATCCGATCTGAAGACATTTGATGAAATTCCCACCTTGTCCTCCTTTCTTCTATAAATAGCAAGCCCTCCCCTTCTCATTTCTTCACCCCAAAAACGCAGCCTAGAGAGAGGTTTTAGAGAGAGGAGCTCTGGAGAAAGTCTGAGTAAGTTTTCTGGTCCCTAGTCTTAAGCTTTGGTGTTTTCTTTCGGTAGTTATAGTATGAATGCTAGCTTAGTCTTTAATCTTCCAATATATTGTAGATATCATATTTTTGGGTTAAATATGATATATATTTCGAAAATCATGTTGGGAAAAGAGTTCGCAAAATTTTGGAAGATTAGAGTCAAAGTAACGAAGTTACGCGAAATTCCGCCGATTAGGGGGTCGGGGCAAAATGGTAATTTGTACCTAAAATGCCTGTTATGATGCTGAATGTTGATAAACATCATCATTATAGGATATTTGAATTAATCGTCCCGCTGTTACGCTGCTGTCGGGCCGCTGTCGAGAAAATACCATTTTTCGTAAAACGTGCCGTTCTTATCAACGAAGGTACGTGTCGCGTCTTTGTAACACTAGCTCTAATGTTTATTATATGATTGTTGTGTAGTAGTGTACGGGGTTATGCTATATACACGGTATGTTACATACGAGGTTATTATTGTTGTATCATACGAGGTTATGTTACATACGTGGTTATTATCTTGTATACGTGGTTATGTGTTTTTAATCATACATATGTTGTGGACTGTTGTATTGATTGCTACTTTATCGTGTATATGTAGTCGTATTTAAGCATGAGGTTAACGTCATTACTGAGATCCAAATTGCAATTGGATCTCGCTCTTATCATAGCGTCGGTTCGGAAGAACCGAGGACCGAGGAGAATGACGAGCAGGCCGTACAGAGTCCCGACTGAAGACTTTCTTCTGTTGTTATTCATTTTGAAAACTCTCGGTCAATGTACCGATTCTGTAAATCAGCCAGACTTACGGCAATTTGAATAAATGTATCAGTTACTCAATTGCTCCGATGCTCTACTCTGAAGAAAAAAAAAATATACTGCTTTTGGAAATAGGATGTTACATAACGGTTAACCTCATGTTTATATATACCACATAGACAGTATATGAGCATACTAACAAGCATATCCCAACATCATATGAGCCCCCTGGTAGATATGTCACACTTAACATACGTTTCACACATAGCAATCATTTCGCACCAAGCATTTCGCACCAAGCAAACGTATCCCAACACCCAGCAAGCATAATAACAGTACAATGAACATACCACAGAGCTATCAACTACCTCACATAAGCATACCATACACATAGCACATGTACGCATACAATAAACATCAGAGTTAGTGTTACAGTACGCGAATGTACCTTCGTTGACGATACTTCGGTACGTTTGACAGCGGTACGACAACGGTACGTGATCACAGGTATCCTATAAGGATAACATCGCATCTATCAATATTTAGCATCATAACAGGCATTTTAGGTACAAATTACCATTTTGCCCCTAGTTTGACTAATTGGCGAAATTTCGCCAGAGCTTCGCTACTTTGACTCTAATCTTCCAAAAATTTTCCATATCTCTTCCTCCAATATGTTTTTGAAATAAATATCATATTTACCCCTAAAACATGATATCTAAACCATATTGGCAAATTAAAGATCTAACTAGCATTTCTACTATAACTACCGAAAGAACTACTAAAACTTAAGACTAGGGATCGAACAAAAACCCAGGGCTTCGCTACACTTTCTCCGAACTCCTCCTTCTCTCTAAAATCTCTCTAGGTTCGAACTTTTGGTGTGTAAATTGTGAAGAGAGGTGAGGCCTATTTATAGGAAAATTCTGGTTACTATTCATGCTTTTTTCAGATCGAATCTCAGCCGTTGGATCTTATTTCGACTGCGTGGCATCATCTTGGCCCCTCCTTCCCCTTGGCCGACCTCTTTGGCCCCCAAAGTCAAAAATTTATGTCATCCATGATGTCACAAGCTCCTACTTTATGGCCGATACCGATAAAGTTCCCAGTTCGGTGTTCTAATCGCGTAATCTTGGAGAATCTTAAAGATCCGGCAGCACAGCGCTTAAGTTCTATTCTTCCTCTTTAAAAATACTTGGGTTAACTAAATTTTTGATCCCATTAAGGGTATTCCGTTGCTCTCGCTGAACATTTTCGGACGTACGCCATCGGTTACTTTAAATAACTTCCTGTAGCACCATCTTCTCGGACAAAAATTCACCGGTTTATAATATGTCCCGACCTAAGAAACCTAGTTCATGGTTTGTCACAACGGATTTATTTTCCATGTGTTCTCGTTTCTACTATCTGCCCTTTTCCTCTTCCATCCGGTCTCAATCAGTCCGCCGGTTTCGGAAATGACTTCGGAGACAGCCCACTCCGGGATAAAATTATACTCGTTTATAATAAGTTCTGACGTTAGCTACTTAGTTCACCTATTTTGGGATAAGATTTTATTTCTATCGGTTCTCATTTAGCCAACTGGTCTTTCTACCGAATATATTATTAATTAATTACTTAAATATTATAATATTATTTTTGAAATAACCCCAACCCTTTTCACACTAGTAAATTTCGCCCCCCCTTTATTATTCTTTATTATTTATTTTATAATTAATTTAATTTAATTAGAAAGCTTAATTAAAGCCCTAATCCTACGATTAGCAGTCTTTTAAGATTTAGGGGTTATCATGTACTTAATCTCATACATTTTTCTTAATCTTTGCCAATTAATTAGTAAGTATACTTTAGGCTATTCTTAGCCATAAACACCTAATTAAAGGGTTCTACATAATTTGCCTTAAATATTCTCTCGTTTAAGCTTAAACAATTAGCCATTAATTACTTAACTAGCCACCTACTAATTGTTGATAATTTTCTTAATTAGGATTAATCATTTTCGCACAACTATTTCGCTGACATTGGTATTTTATGCTCCATGTAAAATATTAAAAATCATGGGGTCAATTATGATCCCCAAAATAATATTAAATCTTGCTTCAATATTTTCCAAGGAAATTAATCCCAAAAATTACCTAAATTAGAGACAACATATTCTCTAATTTTAAATAAATATTTCATTGCCTCTTAGGATTCACTTGCATTTAGGGATTTTTAGCTCTTTATTCACCCTAATTTCAATAGAAATTATCTTAGAAAATAAGATAATTATAACTTATTATTTGAAACCACATATTCACCTATTTCCATTAGGTATTATTTATTGAAATATAATATTCCGATAAATAATTATCCGGGTATTACAATGACTGATACTTCATGATTTTGAAAAAAACATTATAAAATATTGATTGATACTAAAATGATACTTCGGATACCGAGGATACTAACTGGTAATGTAAAAATACTTTATAATATTGAAAAATTATTTTAGGATTTTGAAGTATTTTTTTAAGATCTTAAAATGATTTTTCAAAATCCTGAAGTATTTTTTCAATAGCCAACAATATTCCAAAGTATTTTTTTTAGTACCAATCATGTGCCTAAAATATTTTTCTTAAGATTTTTAAATAATTTTTTCAATTCATTTAATCATTGTTTCATTATATGTTCGACATATTTAGTTATGGAATGCAGCTGGGAGCAAGAATGAAGAAGGATTCAATGGCAAGTGATTTCCATATTGTCATTGTTGATTTCTATTTATATATATATTGTTGTTTATTTTGATTTTTTCCTATTAGATAACGTCTAGTCTGTTCCATCGTTCTTCTCGTTTTTTCCTTAATTCTGCATATAGTAGTTGATTTTCTATTAAATATGAAAAATAGTAAAGAGTTTCACTACTACATGCTCTATTTATCATGTGACTTAGTGACCTTAGTGCTTGTTTGGCCAACACAAAAAAGCATTTTTCTGTAAGCTGAGATAAAACTTCTCTCATATACTTATCTCGTAAATCATAAAAGCACTTCTGAATAGCTAAAACAAATAGGCACTTAATTCTCGTGTTTGCTTTGAATGGTTCAGGTGTTATATTAGTTCTTTCTCCCTAGAGTAACAAAATAGTAATACTGTTATCTTTATTCTATAGAGAATGAGGTGCTTAATGTAATTGGAGCTTATTTACCTTTGGTTTTTCACATTCATAGGTTGATGTTCTCCCCTTGGATGATGTACCCAAGGCTATTGGTGACTATCACATGTGCATAGTATAAAGCATGAGGCTAGATTCAAACATAGTTTCTCGTGCAGTTAACATGCAGCTTATTATGCAGTATGGTGTTGGTCTGGAAGGTATTGTGTTTGGAGTCAGTTGATTTTCTTTAGTGATGTTTCTTGGAGATCTTATCAAATTGGACTTTTTTGTGAAATGACATTTACGTTTTCTTTCTGCTCTTTGTTCATTAATGCTTTTGTGACCTTTTATAAAGATGTTGATATTGATGCTGCAACCAAGCATGGAGTTAAAGTTGCTAGGATACCTAGTGATGGTACTTGAAATTCTAGTTCATGTGCAGAGATGGCCATATATTTGATGTTGGGTCTCCTTCGTCGGAAAGTATGAAGTTTTAAATTAGTGAACAATAGTGAAGATTCTAAGAGGGTAGATGATGACTGATAAAAGTAACATAGAACATGACATCACATGAGAAGCCCCAAGCAAGGCCAATAATAACTAAGGTTTCTTTGGAGCAAAGCTTCATTGTTCTTTGCATTTCTGACAAAGACACTTAAATATTTTCAAGAGAAAAGCTCCTGATAGAAGCACCAATTATAATCTTGTTTTTCAGTTGGAGAAAAGAATATGTTAATGGATAGAGTGAGTAGCATGGAATGTTACATAAATGGAGAACCCTATTAAAATGCTATTAACTGAAATGTTACACGAGATCTTCCTCAAACCAATGAAAGCATCCCATATTTTAACTCAAAAGATCCCACCATTCGCTTTGGAGACTCGCAAGGGACAACCCTATCAAAATGCTATTAACTGAAACCCACAAAGAGGACGTAAAGATAATCCTCTGTCAAAGTCCATCCAGTGGAAAAAGTTCAAGAAAAGAAGATTGACCAATGCAATGATCTTCCAAAAGTTAACAATGGATGCCAGCTCATAATTCAGATAAAGAATTGCGGAATATGAGAGATAAATTTTCAAGGGCTTGTATGCGTAGCAACAATCATGGATTAGTATTTTCTAAATGCATATTTGCTCCTGATGCCCTATGCCATAAAGTAGGTGCTAGAGGAAAATGCCCAATACATTTACCAACTAGGGAGTCTCGTTTAGACACTAAATTGCCCTAACCCGCCCTTCATTGTCCTTCAACCTACAAAAAAATTCCTAATTAACCAAGTGCTCTCTTTTACACTCCCTATCCCTAGGCTCTGTGTTATGGTATTCACCAAAGAATTAAGAGAGAGGAGAGAGAGAGAAAACAGAAAGAATTCTGAATACTTATGATATTGTTCACACTGAGTCATAAGTCTGATTTACATTGGAGGCCTTCTAATATATTTATAGTTTGATAAGCAGTTATTATTCGTTAACTGCTTATTTTACCCAACCAACAACAACTAACCTTGCTCACATCCACTTTAACATTCCATAACATCCCTCCCCCCCCCCCCAAAAAAAAAAAAACATTGTCGTCAAAGGTTAGGAACCTTAAATTCTGGAAAATGTTTCTGCAAGTGAAATAAGGAAACCTAAGTTGCTTCCTCATTAGGATATCCTTGCCACTGCACTAAACTTCTGTGATGATTATCTTCTTTTTCCTTCCAACACGTCTGTTCAAAATCTTCTTAGGATAACGAGCAGTTGGAACCATAGGCCAATCAAATATACATTTTATTTGAAATTAATGGTTACTCTGGGATTCAATTTTTAAATCCCAACCTATTATAAGTCTTTAGGCGGTACTTTTGGAGTGAAGCAGGGAGTTAAAGGTAAAAATGCTGAGGTGGATTAGAGCAGATATGGTGGAGGCTAAGGGTGACTTTGTTTTAATTATTGATCTTTTCAGCCGGATGACTGTATAAATTATTTTAGCCTATTGGGCACCAAGCTCTGGATGACTATATACCTAACCCTCTAGGGAAATTTACTATTCGGTATTTTATTTTACCAATACATATTATTGTCCAAACCGATGCGTGCTCTATTGCTTATACTCTAATGCATATCGTGATTAACCCAGGAAATTGAATTAAGATAAAGAACCACAGTACCCGCCACCTGAAAAGGCGAGGCCGGTAGGTGTATAATAATTTTGGTATCAGAGCACCGTTAGGACGGTAGTGGTAAAAATGGTAATAAGGTAAGGAATTAATACAACTTGAAGCAGAAACCCCCTTCCCGCATAAGCTGTAGAAGCAAAGCCAAGCCAAGAAAGGCAATTCAGAAATTTTTTTGATGTATTAAAACAGCTACACATTAATATTCCTCTGGTTGAAGCTCTTGAACAGATTCCCAACTATGTAAAGTTCATAAAGGATATATTATCTAAAAAGTCTAAACTGGGTGAATTTAAAACTATGGCAATGATTGGCAAGAAGGCTCATTGACTTGATCATTGTCGGTCGAATTCCCTTATGGCAAGTGAACCAGTCGAACAAGTAATAACAAGTAAGTAGAGTTATCATCCCATAGAGACTGTTGATACCGAAGATGACGCTAGTTTCTAACGACAAGTGTGTGACATAAAAGTTGTATTGGGTTTGGTTGATTTTACTATTACTAATGATAAATGATAAATAATGGTTGAAGGAATATATCAGTTTAAAAGTAGGATGAGCTAATATTTCATCCTAAGTCATGTCGTTCCCCCAGTTTGCCTACAACGCATTGCTATAGCAACCATGTTGCACAGCTTCCGCATTGCTGCAACATAACCACTTTTTACAACGCTATCCCGTTAACCCACCACTATCCTATATAGAAGCTTTCATAATCTTGTAAATACAGTCCTCGCTCTACTCTCCCATATTCCTATAGTATTCAAGTCTAGTCTATTTGATTAGCTTTGGGTGTTCTGGTTATGAGTGGTAAATTCCTGACATCTACAGTTTAAGTCGAGCCGTGCACGGGATTGCCCAGCAAGTAGTGTTTAACAGAGATCTAGTCCCGACTCCCTTCCGGCTGTCAAAGACCACCGAGATAAGTCTTAGCGTCACTACAACAAAAAAAATATATTACTTCCCTAAAAGACGTCCTATTTTAAAAATGGGAAGTAAAATGTGAATGCGGTGGCAATTTTGTAATTATCTGGTGAAAATTTGATATATTAGGCATCTTAATATTTTTTTGGGTTTAGAAAGTGTACTTAAAACGTCCTAAAATAATATTAGGACGCCAAAAGTGAGCCAAAGAACAAGAAAAGCGGTGGCAAACGAAAAGGTTGGCAGGAAATGAGTGAGGTTTTGGTCTTTTTACCGTCTAAGAAATTTATTAGAAGTCATAACTTGGAATTTTGGCGTCTAAGAAATTTATTAGACGCCATAACCTGATTTTTGGCGCCTAATATAACTTCTTAGATGCCAAAAAATTGATTTCTGGCATCTAAGTAAAATTCTAGGATGCCAAACGAGTCCTAATTACACCTCATTTTTCTTTATTCATTCACAATCGATCGATCGCATCTCCCTCCAGCGTGCAACTCTCTGCCTTCCTCGCAAAGTCCCTAAAATCTCTCCCTCGCTCTCCCATCATCGTGCCTCCGCCTTGCTTCCTAAAGTCCATCGTCGTTGAGGTCTTACTCCTCTCACTCTGTCAGACCACCGTACGCCGTCCTTCTCCCACTGTCTTCGCTGCTCATCTCTTACTCTTCTCACTCTCAAAACCACGGTATGTCGTCCCTCTCCTACCGTCTTCGCTGCTCGTCAAACCCAGTGAGGTAAACCTATTAAGCCTCCATTCTTCTTTACATTTGTTTGGTTTGAAGAGTAGTCTGCTTGAGTAGTCTTTTCCAGTACCAAAATATTGCTGTGATTTTTTTTTTTTGTTCCTTGATGTTGTTCATTCAATTTCATATTTTGCAAAAATAAAAATAAATATCAACACATAATATAAATCACATTAAGTATGCTACAAACTGGACTGTCTCGGAACGTAATGAAAAAAAAAAAAAAAAAGATCAGTAATGTCCTCCAAAGTTTTATTTTTTGAAGTTAAATTGTAAAATCTTTCTCTAGACTCTAACGAATACAAGGAGCTAAACACAAGTTGCATTACACAGAATGAATACAAGGAGCTAAATACAAAGACCTTATCATCTCGTGGTGTTTTTCTTTACTTGTTTTCCTTACCCACACACACGTACACAAATGGTGATATGTTGGAGTAATCTATCTTTGGGAAAAATTTAGGCGCAGTTATCTGTGTATTTTTGCGATCTGATTTTTCAGCATAAGTAGACATTTTGTACATCTTCGCACCTTGTCATTGACTTATTTGACAAAAGATAAATGCATTCACACCCTTTGTAATTTCTTCCATTGAAAGCAGCCACTATGAACTTTGAAATGGTATAATGCATTCATGAACTTTAGTGTATTTTAAAGCAGACCTTCTCATCATCTTCTGTTAAATAATTAATGGGTGCCTAACGTGTATGTGTGAAAGGATGAAGGAGGAATGATGTTATCAAAATTTACTTTTGTCTTTGTTTTAGTTTCTCCCTTTGGATTTTTCTAAGTGTTTCATTATTTATTTACAAAGTTTAAATTATATATAACAAGTTGAAATTATTGACTATGCCACGTGAATAGAAGTATTAGTTTCCAAGTATGTCAAAGTGTAGGCTGATCAATAAATTTAATGACGTAAAGAATAAAGGGTTAAGGGTGTGTAGTTATTTCTGTTTGAAAAAATTCTGCTTGAAGGCTGAAGCATTATTGCTGTGAACCATAATCAAAATGATCTTTTTTCCTCTCTCTTCCTGGCATGCTTTCTTTATCTGTTGTCTTCTGTCAAATTTCATTGCATGCTTTAAATTGACAAACTCGGAAGCCGATTCTTTCCTGAGTAGTTGTCACATAGCACTAGGGGACTCAGTATATACTTTATACCTATTTGGGAAACACATTGATGCTCTTGTCTGGGTCATTGGACCGCTTGAGCTTTTAAGGATAATTCTCCACTTACTTATTGGTGGCTTTAATTTCTGCAGCTCTTTATACATGTTTGTCTGTAAACCAAGAGATGACCTATTAAATCACAATGTACTTAATTGAATTGTTCATGCAAGGCTCGAGGGAATGCAGTTCACATCTAAAAGGACTCACTTAGTTACTCTAGAACTGTTAATGAATCCCATTTATATGCATAACACCAAAAGAGTTGTCTGGGTAATGAGAAAATAGTGTTAACTGACATAATTTCTCCAAAACCAAACAGTTCATATTTAAGCTTTCCTTCTCGTCACATGACTCAAGCTAATTAATAGATGCTTGCTGACAAAGGTTTATCTAATGTCATTTCGTTCTTTCTAAAAACTAGACTACATTAAGCAGGTTTTGCTCCTTATTTATAGGAGGAAAATGTTATTATAGAAGAAAACCTATTATTTAGTTTTAACTCATATAAACTTCCACCTGACGGCTATTACGAATAAAACTTTATTCCCTTAGACAACCAAAGAGAAAAGGAGAATACAAAAGCTACTATTATGCAAAGTTTCTATTCTTTGTAAACATATTACCTCCTCAAAACTTTCGGAATGTAAACATTTTTCAGATATCTAAAGCACCTATATTTTTACCTACAAGTCAGTTTCCGGAAAATAAAATCACTTAAGTATCTTATTTGTGTTCTTATTTTATTATTTAAAATAAATTATCTTATTATTTGAAATTTGGTTTGCCCGAGCATGTCATGGTTGGTCTGAGAGATAGCCTAACAAGAACACCATTAAATGGAGCATTGAGATTTATGGAGGGAATCAACCGATTGGGTATATGCAACCTTTAAAAAGCTTGTTGTTGGTATGTCTCGACTTATGGTTGAACAAGTTGAACTTGTGGTTGTTTCTAAATCAACTTCTACATATGCAACCAATAAATTTAGCATTTTAGGCTTTCTTCATATTATGTATTCCATGAAGAAGAGTTTAATGAACCTACCTGTGATGAATTTCTCGTTATTGATTCTTTTGGTGAATGAAGATTTCCCTTTGTTATTTCTTTATTACTTTGCAGATTGATTGCAAACTGATATATCAATTTTTTAAAATTAAGCTTCAGTGGTGAAATATCAGTTTGCAATCAATCTGCAGAGTAAAATAAGCTAATGTATTGAGAGTAGTGTACTAAACTAAAATAAATAATTATAGTGTTCAGGAATTATTGCCTCTCTGATTCTCTTTGTCTCTATCTACATTTGAATGAGTTAATCCAGTATGTGATTGTACATGAATATTTGCAGCTTCTTGAACCTCATGGCGTGAATCATATTCAAGACACTTTGGCTGATGAGGAGCTACAGTAGAATATCACTACTACAAAAAATAGCTAACTTGTTTTTGGTGTAATCTCTACAAGTAAATTTTCTCAAATCTTAAATCTCATATGATCAGTTATTTCAATTTCTCTATGCATAGAAAATAAGAATAACTATTGACAAAACCTTTTACTAGTTCCCATCTTGGAAGCTTAATTAAGACCAAATAATGTGGATCATGTGTTTGTTTGTGCTCATAGCTCTCTATTCACAAGAGCTTGTATATAGACTTGACAGTGAACTGTTTTCTATACAGAGCTTTATTATTCTTTTGGTTCGCAAAAGGATTCTGTAATGACCTCAGTTTCTGAAATTCTTAATTAATTTATGAGGAGTTTAATGGACTGACCTATTAAACCTCTGTGATTAGGTCTCTTCAACTCTTGTCTCTGTTTTGCACGAGTCCTCACTCTTGAGAAAATTTAATCTCATAAGTTCTACCTTCTTGGTCAAAGGTTTGAAGCAAAAGCAAATTGTTGTGCTCTCAAATTAGGTCAGTTGCTTTCATTTTATTGACACACACACATATTTTCCTCATATCAACCATTATGGATTTAAGTGCTTTTAATATAGTCTTTCAAATTTTTCTTTTGTCTTTCCTTTATCATTAGCCATATGAACTACATGAACATGATTAAAAAAGTGATGGCTTCGTTGTTTACCATTACCATTGAAGTATATGTTAGTACGAATAATTCTAGTGTTGATGAAAGTGCTGGATTTAATAGCTGATATTGTCTTTCCTTTCATTTTATTGACTCATACATATATGTTTGTGGATGAAAGTGCTGGATTTAATAGCTGATATTGTTCTAAATTGCCTTAATTAGTAAGTTAAGTTTGAATTAAGCTGAAATTGTTTGTTATTGAAATTTTGGGATGTCTTATTTTTTAGGGGAAATGCAGTCGATTTTTTTTTTAAAGTATTGAGAAAAAAGCATGTCGTTTTTTAAATTGTTATAAACTTGAGTGTTGTTGGAAATGTCCTAGGTGGTAATAAAATGGATCATAGTTGGATGAATGCTTTGAGAACTAGTGAGGAATATGAGAATGGGGTGGAAGAGTTTATTGAGTTTGATAGAAGGAATGTGGCTACAAAGAATGAGATGTATTTTTGTCCATTATGTGTGAATTGTTTAAATGATAATCAACAGGATATTGCTAATATAAGGGATCACTTACTTTGTGATGGAAAAAACCTTCGATACACAACGTGGATATGGCATGGTGAGGAAGTAACAACTGCGTCCCATAAAAATGAAGTTGAGGTAGATGTTGATGAAATGGAGAGAATGATTCATGATGTTAACGTAGAATCTTTTGCACAATCGCGTGTATATGATAGCGTGCGGAGTGATGCAGAGACACATTTGTTCCCTCGGTGTACTAAGTATACACGGCTTACAAGGACCTTACATTTGGTCAACTTAAAGGCAACTTGTGGGTGGACCGATAGTAGTTTCAAAATGCTGCTTGAAGTGTTGTGTGATATGTTTCCAGTAGATAATGTACTTCCAAATCATATGTATGAAGCAAAGGAAATCTTGTCTGCGATGGGTATGGAGTATAAAAAAATACAGTCTTGCCCTAATGACTGCATATTGTACATAAATGAGTATGAAGGCTTTAGTAAGTGTCCAAAGTGTAAAACTTCACGATACAAAGTAAAGAAAGATGGTGGTTCTAGAAATGGGAAAAAAATGCAACCTTTAAAGGCGTTGTGGTATCTTCCAATAATACCACGATTTAAGCGTCTCGTTTACTAGTGCATCAACAACAAAGAAGTTGAGATGACATTCGATGAGAGAATATCGATGGAAAATATCTTTGCACTCGGCTGACTCTTCGCAATGGAAGAAAATGGATGAAATGTTCCCTCAATTTGGCAGCGAGCTAAGAAACCTTCGGCTGGGGCTTTGTACAGATGGCTTCAATCTGTATAGAACTCTTAGTAGCACCCATAGTGCATGGCCAGTTCTCCTTGTAATACACAACTTACCTCCCTGGCTATGTATGAAACGCAAGTATGTGATGCTTTCTATGATGATTTCTAGACCAAAACAACCGGGGAACAATATCGATGTGTATTTGGCGCCTTTGATTGAGGATCTGAAGAAGTTGTGGGAGGAAGGTGTAAATGTGTTTGATGCATATAAGAAGGAGTCCTTCAAGCTGTGTGCAATGATTTTTACCACGATAAAATGACTTTCCTGCATACAGAAATTTGTCAGGGTATAGTGTGAAGGGGCATAAAGCATGTCCGATATGTAAATTAGATACACACTTCGATCAACTAAAGCACGGAAAAAAAGGTCTACATCGGTCATAGGAGGTCTCTTCATCGATTCCACCTGTATCGTAGGTTAAGAAAGCGTTTTAACAGCTTATCGAAGCATGGAACGGCACCAAAGGCATTAACCAGAGAGGAAGTTTATAGTTGGGTGGAACATATCAATGTCATATTGGGTAAACAACAAAGGATTGTAGGTGATAAGAACATATGCAAGAAGAGAACAATTTTCTTTGACTTTCCATATCGGCGTAGTCTTGATGTGAGAAACAGTCTTGATGTGATGCATGTGTAGAAAAACGTTTGTGATAGCCTTGTTAGTACGCTTTTGCATGTACCAGGGAAGACTAAGGATGAAATTAGTATGAGACTGAACCTCGCTGCTATAGGAATAAGAGAACGATTACATCCACAAATAAGAGGAGATGGTAAGAAGGCATATATGGGGCCAGCAGCGCATACACTACCAAAAGCGAAGAAAAAAAGTTTGTGTCGGTGTTTAAATGACATTAAGGTTCCACAAGGGTATTCTTCTAATGTGAGCAGGTTTGTGTCAATGAACGAATTGAAGTTGGTGGGAATGAAGTCCCATGATTATCATGTGTTGATGCAACAACTATTACCAGTAGCTATTAGAGGCTTTATAGAAGATGAAGTGCGAACCACTATAACAAAACAATGTATTTTTTTTAATACTATCAATAACAAAGTCATTGACATTGAAAAGTTGAAAGAATTGGAAAATAAGGGTTATATTATTTTGTCCCAACTAGAAATGCATTTTTCTCCTGCATTTTTTTATATAATGGTGCATTTGATAGTGCATTTGGTAAGGGAGGTAAGGCTCTATGGTCCAGTTTACCTAAGGTGGATGTACCCTTTCAAGCGATATATGAAGATCTTAAAAAGGTATTCTAAAAGTCCTCATCAACCGGAAGCCTCAGTAGTTGAAAGATATGTAACTGAAGAGGCTATGGACTTTTGCAAAGATTATCTATCAAGGGCCATGGTAAAATCTCAGCATGACGAGGAGATAAGCAAGGGAACTAGAGGACTCAAAATGAAGAATATGCCTCGTGAAAAGTTGTTGTAAGCACACTTGTATATCTTGAATAATATGGAGGAAGTTCAACCTTACATAGATGAACACCGACAGAGTTTGAAGAATATGAATCCAAGGAAGAGTGATATGCAGATTGCGAATGAGCAAAACAAGACATTCATAAAGTGGTTCGAGGAGAAGGTGTCGCACAAGACCGGTGTGTTTGATACAATCGAGTGGTTCGCTTGTAGGCCTTCTTTTCAAGTTATCACTTGGAGCGGTTATGATATAAATGGGTATTCTTTCTACACCAAAGACCAAGATGACAGAAGTTCTATGCAAAATAGTGGGTGATGGTTGAAGCTGAATCCATGTACTTTTCGAGTTTGAAAGACAAAATCCCCGTATTAGCATCAATGGGCTATTATGGAGTTATTAAAGAAATATGGGAGATGACATACAATAAGTTCAAAGTTGCTTTATTCAAATGTAAGTGGTTTAGCAATAATACTGTTGTAATAGATCCACAATTTGGATTTCTCTTAGTTGATCTTCAAAGAGTTGGTCATAGAGATGAGCCATTCATTCTAGCAAGCTAAGCGAAACAAGTGTTCTATGTCAAAGAACCTGCAAATAAAAAGATGTCCATTATAATCCAAAGTAAAAAAAAAAGTATGGTGAAGAATTCTTCAACCTTGACGATATACCACTGTTCACAACAAATCCTCCTACAACAACTGAAGTAGAATTGGTAGATGATGAAGAATATGCTGTAAGAAATGATCATTGTGAAAGAATATGGGAAATCATTTAAAGTAAGACCTTAAGTTATGAAATAGTATTGTGTGATTTTGTTTTCATTTTACCTGTTTGTTTATTTTATTCATTTAATTACAGCTTAATAACCTATCAAACATTTATTTGTCTTAACAAGAACATGGACAACTCTGATGGGTCACACACGATGGAGCCGGACCCGTTGTGAAAAGGGTTAGAGGCAACACAAAGATGGGAGCTTTGGTTGCACATCTTGATAAACAATGGGAGAAGCTACATGTGGATTTCAATGCTAATAAGAATCCAATTGGTGATCAGGAAAGTTCATTAGCTATGTTGGCTATTTAGCTCGAAGCAAAGTTTTCATTGTGTATACAACTTGGAGGCCGGTTCCACAAAAAACGAAGGAGTTGATTTGGCAACAAATTTTGGTAAATAACTTTTAATATATTTTCCTTTGTATCTTTAGTCATATTGCTTGAAATGTAATTATCTTATCATTTCCCTTGCAGCAAATGTACGATGTCCCAAACAACAAAGCCATGTACAAGCATTTAATGGGGGAAGTTCGTCTTTGATGGAGAGATTTCAAGAACAAGCTCTCCCAAAATATGTTCGAGGGCCACAGAAGTATGAGGATCCCTGTGTTAAATATACGTACATTTCTCCAAAGGACTGGAGGTCGTTTATGGCATCACGACAAGAGCCTCATTTTATTGTAAAATTTCTTCCAAATCTTATCTTATGTTTTAATTCAATACACTTGACATCACTGACTTAGTTTTCTTTGATTTCGTTTCACAGGAAGTAAGTGAGGCAAATAAAGCAAAGCAAGCAAAATAAGTACCAAAGATTACATGTCTCGAGCTGGTTATAAAAAGCTTAAACGTAGGATGATGGCAAACGAGTTGGAGAAAAGAAAGGAAGCTACCAAGTCAAACCCTAGCGTAGTTGTTCAGGCCTCAGATCCTCCTCCGCGTTATGAAAAATGGAAAGTTGCGAGGCTTAAGGGTGACAAATACATCAATCCTGTTGTTGTTAAGGTTGCTGCAAAGATCGTAAGTAGTTAAAATTGAAGTATGTATTTTTCAAATTGCTTCTCATTATAAGTACTTAACTTCTATTGGATTAAAATTATATGATACAAGATTCACTTGAAGAGCAGAGCAGCCAAGGTTCATTTACGCCAAGTCACCGGATGGTCATCCTATCAACAGCGATTGAGAAACCAGAAAACCCTCGTTGTCTTCAAGGGGAGCCAAGAGGAGTTAGTGTCTAAAAATATTTTGGACGCACTCCATATTGTTGTTCAAATCCTACTCCGGAGTTTATGGCCAAAATTTGAGCGGAACTCCTTAGAGATATCATGAAATATGTACGTGGTGAAGTTTCATCTATGATGCAATCATCGAAGGAATGCACAACCTAGGATTCCCCGGCCGTCCTTAGCATGAAAGACAGTTATGACCTTTCGGAGGTACCACAATGCAAACCTTTTCTCCCTTCACAAAGTGGAGAACCTTGCAAGCTATATGTGGATGTCCCACAACTTCGTCTTGTTGTCGATGCTCTCGTTCTCTCACAATTCACCTCCCACCATAATAAACAAATTCCAAAAAATAAACATAGGGTGACTGTGACGTGTGTTCGAGAGGGGGAAGGAGAAATAGCTATCTTGATCCCTGATGGCAAGGTTCTCACACTAGGCAAGGCGATATGATTCTTAATCCTTTGGCCGAAGAAACTTATTAACTACGCGCCGACACCTTCAATGGTAGAAACTTGTTGTGCTTATGTGTTTGAGAGAAAATCTTTTGTGTATGACATCCTTTTGTTGTGACTTTGGGATTTTTGTTGTCAAACCTGAAATTGCTTAAATTGTTGTACCTTGACATAAACTTTAACTATACAGCTAATTGCTACATTTTCTTGTCACCTACTCATAATCTGTATTTTAGGTTTTACTAGGATGAAGACCATGCGACACAATTTCCTTTCTTGGCACGATTGCAACAGGTGTACAATGACATTAAAGACGTCACCATGCAGATGCCTAAGGGAATTCTCGCCTCAAGAGTGTCATCATATCCCTCTACAATTGACAACATTGATCTTTCACAGTTTATTCTTTTAGAGGAGCTAGATGTATGTTGGCTTAAACTTAAAGTCCTGTAAGTAATTTTGTTGCCTTTCAATTAATCATGTGATTTTTTCATTTTATATATTCAACAATTCATTTATCTTTTTAATTCCATCATAGTTTCTTCCACAACCTATGCGTACAAATTAGAAGAAATGAGTCATATGGATTGTTATGTCCATCGAACACATCAAGGAGCCACAGTACCTTGAAATTAAGGACATTTTATGTGGGTTCTGCAATGGCAGAGTCAAAATTGCCTTGTTATCTAGCACCAATTCATGAAGGGTAAGTAATTTAGTTTTGTCTATTTAAACTATTTAAAAATAAATTTCCTTCTTATCTTAACTTAATCTTATTGTGTATGTGTTGTTTTAGTTATCATTATATTGTGTGTGTTATTTGTCCACCTATTAACACCGTTTATTGGTTCGATTCCATGGGTTGGAGGCCACATAAAGAAATAAAAACCATGTTCAGCAAGTAAGTAAACTTTTTGCGCAATCGTTGATATTCTTGAATTAAATGAATTGTTATAATGTCTATTCATTTTCATTTTAATGATAGTGCATAAAGGCGTATATAATGATTTCTGGGATTAAAGTGGGTCCAAGTAGAGAACCGGCGTGGGTTTATCCGATAGTAAGTAGTTTGTTTCAATACAAGTTATTTCATTGACAGTGGAATTTGATATGCCTTTATTCATTAAAAAAGAAATTCAAGTAACCATTTGCTTTTGATTTATAGTGCCCTCGAGAACTAGGGGGCACTGAGTGCGGATATTACGTTATGCTCTACATGTACTCCATCATTCAGAGCGAGCGTACTTCAGATTTTAAAGAGGTACTTGCTCCTTCATTCTCAAATGATAATATTTTTTGAAGTTGTAAATTAGTTGTGTTATGAATTCATTCATTTGATTGATTTAACTTATACCTTGTTTTCCATTTTATAGATTTTTGGTACTAAGGATGCCTACTCAGAGGAAGAAATCGATTTGGTTCGAAACCTATTGGCTAGACATCTTCTTCAACACATAGATGATTGAAGTTAGTCTTTATATTGCATAATTAGTAGAAATTAGTCTTTATATTGCATAATTAGTAGGAGGTAGCTAGACAACTTTTTGATGCTTTGTGGTGAATGTTGTACATAGAAGAAGTAGTAATAGTTACCACTAGAATTAGTTAGAGCAAATTGGTTAAGATGAATTGAAGTTAGCCACTTACACTTTGTTGTTACTACTTTGCTACCTCTATGTCCAATTCTTCAAGAACTATGTGTCTTGGGATATATGTTATATATACATGTATGTATTCTATTTATGTCTTACACTTTGTTGTTACACTTTCCTGCAAAAAATATAAGGTTAGCTGAGCTAACCTTTTTAGCACGTAGGTGTGTTGTTTTATTTTATCACATTGTGGTGATTGTTGCCTGTTGATATGTAAGAAGGCTTTTATAAGGGTGGACAATCATACGAAGCAACATATTTTTTTAAAAAAAAACACTTAAGGCGTGTAATTATATGAATTAGACGCCTTAAGTTGAACTTACGTCGTCTAATTCCAAGCGTCTAATTACTGGAATTAGACACCGTAATTATAACTTAAGTCGTCTAAATTCTATAATTAGAAGCCGTAAGGTCAAACTTAAGGTGTCTAATTCCATTAATTAGATGCCTTAAGTATAGTCATCAAAGCCATTTCTGCCATACTTAAGGCGTCCAAGAATTAAAATAGGACACCTTAAGGCTTCTAATTATATTACTTAGACACCTTCAAGTTTTCCATACAACGCCCCCCAAATAGACATCCTACAGGAAAAAAGGACATTAAATGTGCCAAAAATAGGATGCCGTAGCCCTATTTTGTAGTAGTACGTCTGCTAATCGGCTATAACTAAAACACTGCAAAAAAAACTATATTTATTAACTTGAAGAACTAACAAACTAGGTTCATTATACAATTTTGGAATTCATCCTAACTCAGCCAAAGAGAATTTAATTCATGACTAATGAGGGACACATACTAGAGAGTACTATAGAACTACCCATAACAGAATTATAAAAATAAAAATAACAAAGAAAACAAGGAGCTCATAGAAAGGTTGATGATTAGGAGGCGTCTTGTCACGCGACATCTCCATGTCTTCTACAAACTGTCTTGCTCTAAGGAAAAACCCTGTCTCTTCTTTTATTCCTTCAACATGAGCTTCAGTCAGATCGAAATTGAGTGACTACTTTTTCTCACGGCTCTCTGCCTCTCTCTTGGTTATGCCGTGCTTTCCTCTTATAGTTAGATCTCCTCAACTGCACATCCAATCAGTTGGGCCTTCCAAATCATCGGGTCCAAGATCTTCAATTCGGTGGATTGATCCTTCTTTTAATATAGTGGGATTCTCTAAATCTTTCTTTTGATTCTCTCGTATCTTCCGGATTTAGCTTCAATCATTGTTTCCACGTGTATCTGGGTGACCTATCTTGATTTCCTGAAAACTCATGAGGAAAGGTTAGAATAACTTAGTACATAATTCTGCATCATTTACAATGCTATAGCATAGCGGTCACATTGTATTGCTAGCGCAGGTGCAGGTATATGATATACTATAGCATTGTATCAGCTTCATTACATGCTTTTGGTACAAGACGATAAAGTGGTTCTTTTCTTATGTACATGCATAGGGTAATGACATGAATGCAACAATTTATAGGATCAATCCCCTATTTCCCAGAGTGTATGAATTCTCAAATATTCTGTCAGATAGTAAATAATAAGGCTTAGATTTAGCATTCAAAATAGTCAAAACACAAAGGGAAAACATGTCATAAATATTACTCATAAAACTCTCCCACACTCAGCTTTTTGCACTCCTGAGCAAAACAAAGAGAAAATGTATAAAGTAAAAAACACCTTTTTGCAGCCTGCGCACTTTTTCTTGAGAACCTGGTATCCTATCATTGTCTTAAGGTCAGCGTTCTTGTGTAAACAATCCCACCACCCAGTACTAGTAACTTAATGCAGAGTATTGTTCTAGTAAGAGAGTGTCAAGAGTCTTTCGGGTGATGTGTTTTGTTTGCTCTCTCACATGGGGGATTTGTTTCTCTTTGCCATGCTAGCTTAGAAGTTCTATAGGTTTGTGAAATTTCTAAGGTTGTTTCCTCATGGTTGAACTTAACTGCATCAAAAGGACTTTTCAGGTTGTAATGCATGGAGTGGTAATGTGTGTGTGGTAGTTTTTGTGAAGATTAAAAATATGCCCTAGCATAGTGCCGCATGTCCTTACAACATATGGTCATGATGCTACGTCCTAACATGCCTTCAGCAGTGGTGATGCTGAAAAACCAGGCTATCACCCAAGAGGGGGGGTGAATTGGGTGTTTGTTAAAACTTTATGAACTTTGAAAAACTTTTCCCAACTTATTGAAAGCAGTTTGAATGACAATAATAATGATTGATAAAGCGATAGTCGATGTCATTCAAACATGTATAGATATTCAGGTATATATGCTTTGGAAATATAAGAGATAAGGGAAGAGAATATGCAAACAGATTTATACTTTGGTTCGGCCCAATCCTTGACCTACGTCCGGTCCCAAGCTTCACTTGAGATTTTCAATCCACTATCTTCTTGTAACTTGATTACACGTTTCGTACTTGGAGTAATCCTCTCACTAGGATTCACTCCCCTTACAACCGTAATCAATACACTTGCTTGATCACACACTCGTACTCGAAGTAATCCTCTCCCTAGGATTCACTCCCCTTACAAGCCGTAATCAACACAATGTGTTTCCCACTCAAGATTACCCAATCTTGAGTATCTCATGAATAGAATGATAGGATGTGTACAATAACTCTCTTCTCTCTCGTAAGTAGATGGATAAGCACCGAAGCACAATTACAAGTCATCTCACTCTCTATGATAAGCTATGTAAACATTAAGAACGAGAGTAAATGATATGAAAATCAAAGTATTAGCATCTTGAAGATGTCGCCTTGTCTCTCTCGCGTTTTTTCTCGCTCCGTGTACTCGTGTTCTCGTATGGAGTCTTCAAATCTTCGGGTATTTATACTAATTGAAGCTTGTGACCGTTGCATATCTGTTCGTGCATGATTCCATTCGAAATTATAGCTGTTGTGTGCATTTCTGTAGAATATAGCTGTTGGGAACATTTGCTGATTTGAATATTTGAATTTTGGCTCTTCAAGAATGTGTCCCATGTGGTCTTGTTTGATAAATGATGATGTACAGCTTTAGTTGGTGGAGGCATTGTTGTCTGTATTGAGAAATGGCTGTCCATCTTTCCAGGCAGTCATTCACTTGCTTCGTTCGTAAGATATATTAAACTAATACAAGTGGGCTTTGAATAATAACTTGTCATAAAAAGTTATTTTCAAATGTTGAATCTGTTGAACCTTCGTCCGTTGGAGAATTTCACCATTTGAACGTTTGAATCCATTGGAGAACCTTATAGTTGAGTATTCAAATTCGTTTCCTCATTGAATTCGATCTTCTTTTTGTCGTTTTCGAAAACTCGCAAAGAAAGTTCATCTTCATACTCTTGACGATCTTGATTTCTCGTCAAGTTGATGTTATCTCAAACTTTAATCACCTGAAACTTATACACAAATGATATAAAAGATGTTAAGAAGTAGTATAAGTTGTTTGAGCAATCATCTGGATGTTGTTGATGAGAAACAATATGGTGATTTTCTTGAATCAGATGTGTAAATCTGTTCTGGAGTTCCAAGCTCGAGTTTACATAGGTAAGCTCGAGTTTGGTCTTCATTTAAACTTGGAGTTTTGCCTCTGGAAGTCTCAAGCTCGAGCTTGGGACTTGTAGACTCGAGTTTGGGTGTTTATCGGGACTGTTTGCACTCTCTCCGAGCTAAACTCGAGTTTGGTCACTTATAGGCTCGAGTTTGGCTTTTTCCCAAAGTTCATTTCTTCTACGGAACTCTCGAGCTCGAGCTTGTAACTTCAAGCTCGAGTTTGGACTTCTTCAAAATCAGCATTTCCTCTCTGTAACCCGTAAGCTCGAGTTTGCTACATGTAAGCTCGAGCTTGCTACTTGTAAACTTGGCCTGGCTGATTTTGGACTTTGTTCAGCGAGCTTGCAACTTCGTCCACTTTCGAGGGCCATATCTCCCTGTTCTGAACTCCGTTTTGGTTGGTTCAACTCTTGATGGAAAGCTCTTTGAGTCTACTTTCAAATGTCACTGATTTCAGCTCAATTTAATTTGTAGATAGTGAGTTACACTCAAAACATTGAAGCTTGGTTTTCTGTGTGGCGTGGTTTTATCTGTCAACTTCAACAATTCATACCTCTCTCATATGAACTCCTTTGGGCTTGTATTATATATCCAAATGACGCATTGGGAGTATAGTTTCATATGCCACTGGTTTCACCTCAATTGGATCTCTGGTTTGGAAGATATTATCAAATTACCAGGACGTTGCACATCGTGCTGAACGTGAAACGAGTTGATCACCGCCGTAAGCTCGAGTTTGTACTTGATGAGCTCGAGTTTGCCTAGTCCGAAACACCAAAGCTGCTGAAGACACTTATAGACTCGAGTTTAGAGTGCTAAGCTCGAGTTTTCTCATATCGATAGGCAAATTACTTCAAAGAAGGTAGTAAACTCGAGTTTAATACTTGGAGGCTCGAGTTTGCTCATCCAACCTCATAGTTGCCGACTTTAACTCGAATTGATCCATTCAAACTTCCATTTGATTGTGGAAACTTCTAGGACCAATCTTAGAACTTGGATAATGATGTCTTCATTCCATTCGGCAAGTTCTTCATTCTTTCATCTCCCAACTTGATGATTCTTCATCATTTAACTTAGGCTCATCATTCTCTCGCAACTTCTACATTCTTCAATATCCGTAAGGCTGATCCTATTCTAAACTTCTTCCGAAATATCTTGTGTCGGCTTTACGATCAGCACTTATTTTGTG
This sequence comes from Acacia melanoxylon, assembly GCA_019022615.1. NCBI lineage: Eukaryota > Viridiplantae > Streptophyta > Magnoliopsida > Fabales > Fabaceae > Acacia > Acacia melanoxylon. Next base: position 6,195,260 of record JAFJYJ010000020.1, on the reverse strand, counting down.
TAGTCCATTGTAGCTCAAATAAGATGAAGCTTCAAATTCAACTTCTCGTTTGATCATGGAGACTTCCAATATCACATATAGTGCAAGTTCTTCTTTCTTGAGTCTCCTTTCTTGATCATTCTTCATTATTAAACTTTGCATCTACATTAAATATAAGAATTAGTCAAAGTAGAAGATCAATGTAGTATGCAACCTTTTTGCTCTTAAGAATGATATCTATATAAGACATCATCAAAACTAATCATAACCAACAGATGCCTTATGTCGTCAACCAACGATAATGCATGTTTTTTTTGGCATTACATTGTTATGATTTTTTTACACTATGGGCGTTATGCTGCAGCATTGGCATGCACATTTCTTTATCATCTGCTTGTCTAGCACCTGCAATAGCATTATGTAAGTGGCTCAAGGGAGTGACAATAGGAATATGATCGAGGGGCTTGTGTATGGATTCAGTGGGTGAAGATTGAATGCCTTCATCCTATGTAGTATGATTTAGGTGCAAGGTATAAAAACCAAAGAAATAAGACAAACCAAAGAGAGTTCTTAACACTATCAGGCATGCTCATATAATAATGAAAAATAAGGCTCAAAATTTCCTTCCATACAACATAACTCTATTCTCTCCCTTACTGTTACTTTGCACTACACTGATTTATCCAGTACTGTCAGTTTCCCAAGCCTACACGGCTTATTTCCCTTAAGACAAATCTATTCTACCAATTCATTCAGACAGTCGCTCCACTACTATAGGTGTATGTTTGTTGGTTGAACAAGTAATAAAAGTAAGAGAGTATTGTCCTACAGAGACCAAGCTACCTATGATGGTACTAATTACGAAGATAGTTGTGTTTAAAAAGAAAAGAAAATTATAATTGGTTTGGGTGTTTTTGGTTATAACTATCAAACAAAGAAATAAACACATGATCGTAGTCACAAGAAGATATTAGTTTAAAAGTAGGTTGATCTCAGACTTCATCCTATAGCAATTATGTTGCACATCTTTCGCAATGCTACAACATAGCCGCCTTCACAATGTTATCTAGTTAACCCACTACTATGCTATACAAAAGCTTCCGCGTCCTGTAAAGACAATCTTAGCTATACTTCTCCCATATGCCTATGGTGATTTTCTAGATCAGATTATCGATTCTAATAAAGGTGTATGGTTATAAGAAGTAGACCTATTCCTGTAGCCTACAATGATAGGTCAAGCCTTGCACCAGCCTACCCAGCAAACACTGCATATTAGATGTCTAACCCTGACTCCCTTCTAGTAAGCCAAGGCTACTGATCTATCCCTTAGCTTCCGCTAACCGACAAGAGATTAAAATACTGATTAACAAATTGAATTTATTTAATTAAGAACAAGCAAATTGGGTTTACTCTACACTCAAAAATTCATCATCGCTCAACCACAGGAAATTTAGTTCATGACTGACAAGGGAATCACAAAACAAATCACAGCAGAATAGCCCATGGAAAAAGATAAACTAAAAATTAACAAAGGAAAACAGAAAGTTTGCCATAGGGGTCGACGGCATAAGAGATGTGTGTCAAGTGACGTCTCCACGTCTTATAGTCTCCATCTCACTACAGGGAAAGATTCTGGGTTTCTTCTGAGCTCTCGTGCTTCATGAATTCTCTCTCTCTTCTTTGGAGTCTAGTCGAACAGGAATTATTTTTGGCTCCTTCACGACTTCGATGTTCTTTAGGGTTGGCCGTCTTTTCCTTTTTATAGTCAGGTTTCCTTGTGGCCTACGTTCAGTGAGCTAGGCCTTTCTAAATCTATCAAGTCCAACTTTCTAAATTCAGTTGATTGATTCTGTTGATACTGCGGGATTCTCCAAATCTTAACTTTGATCCTCTACATCCTCAAATTCAATATGTCAGTAATCCAACCGCTAGTTAAACGACCATCTAATAATCCTGCGCTTAATTTCCTAAAACAGTCTCGAGGAAAAGTCAGAACATATGGCGCATAGCATTGCTTCACTTACACTGCTATAGAATTAAGGTTGCATTGTATTGCGGCTTGTTATGGCTGATGTGATGATATAGCATTATATCGCTATGCTAGGTGCGTTTTGCATTAAACCTTAAACTTGTTCTTTTCGTATGTGCATGTATAGGATGCTTATGCAATTATTATAATTTATGAGATTTATCCTACATTTCTTTATATAAGTGAATTATGACATACTCACTCGCATTAAATACATTTAAGTTCATATTCACCATACAAAATAGTCACACATTATAAGGAAAACATGGCATAAATAGTACTCATCAATGTTCATTCTTTAATTACAAGTTAAAAAGTTCAAAATTTTTTATTTTGCCCGAATTTGTAGATAGTTAAGTTTGTGATTCTAAATTCAGACATGCACATTTTTACGCATATATCATATAGTCCCCCACTCTAAAAAGGTGCAACATCCTCATTGCAGCGAGGGCGTGAGTGCAGGATATGACGGATGAAATCCTCAAGCAAAGAACAGGGCCCGAGTGAAGTGACACATAAGCGTAAGTAAGGGGAAGAGGGGAATGGTACAGGAAGACAGAGAGACAAGTATCTGATATGATACCCAAAATGCCCTTCCATTAGCAGGCAAGGGTAAGTTAGGGCAACCCAATATTAGGGGATCGAAAATAAATGAAAATAAACAAAAGGGAAAACAAAGAGAAGAACAAGGGGCAGGCAGTCCACGAGGAGCAAGGCTAGGATTGGTGGTAATGTTTGCCGTGGAAGGAGACACCGAGGTCTAATTCATAAACAGAATTTTTGAATGAGAGTCAGAGAGGTTCACGGTAGTTGGCCAGTCATGACGATGAGTAGTAACGAAGGCATCAAAGTTCGTCCACTGGGTCTTCAGTTCAGTACGGAGGGCTATGAGACGAGGGGAATGGTTCTGATAGAGGGCGCTGTGTGTCTAAAGGTAAGCACGGCAAGACAAAGTCGTGTTGTCGGAGGAGAAAGCGTTGGTAGAGGGAAGATGGAGTGTTTGAGGAAATGTAAATGGGTAGTCTGGTGGGCAGGGTGAGGGGGAAGGTGGAGGTGGTTGTAGTGGCGGCGGTGGACGGAGTAGTAGGACAGGTGGTAGGAGTTAGCGAAGCGACTTGGCGTAGACCATTAGGGGAAATGGCCACGTTGAGCAGTCAGCTTGACTCGTAGCATCAGGGATGATGGGGGTTAGGGGTAGAAGTCGGTATGGCTTAGAGAGGTGAGATATAAAAGAAGGATTGATCTAGGGAAAGAAAGCTTAGTAATAATGAGGGGGTGGGTTGTGGGATGAAAGGATGCAAGGTAGGGGAAGAGTTTCTTGTTGATAGAAGGGCGCGAGAAGGGCAAGAATTGCATAGGGTTGTGGTATTGGGATTTTGGTGGACCCGCCTGTAGAGGATGCCATCACAGAAGTAGAATTTCAAAAGTTGCAGGAAAGCACATATTAGATTTAGAATACTAACCTGGTTAGAACATAGTACTGGGATGACGTGGAGGACTTTCGCTGCTGGCCAGGTATTTGAGTTCCTATTGGGCCCTGAAATTTTTTTATAGTTAAGGACTTTGGACTACCTCCCAATAGCGCTTAGTTTATCATCGTCAGCTTAACTTAGTTTTGAGTTTTATTCAGGACCGACCGGGGTTACTCAACATCCTCGTAGTTCCATTCCCATCCCAACACATTCAAACTCCGTCCTTGTATTGGGATATTACCATCCGAATATGGTGTATTATGCTAGGTCTGAGATCCTCTTCTTGAATCATGTCATCAGGGAGCCTGTTGGTGCTTGGTCTTTTGTTAAGGAAAGAGCATTCTTCAGGAACTTCTGGGTACTGTAAGGTTTTTAGAATTGAGAATGTCACTTGGTCCCCGTTGACTCACATAGTAAGTTTATCTCTCTCAACATCAATCAATGTTTTACTTATTGCCATAAAGGGCCTTCCCAGAATGATTGGGAGTTCCAGATCAGCTTCAAAGTCCAATACGATGAAATCTACTGGAAATATGAACTTGTCTACCTTAATCAATACATCTTCGACTTTTCCTTCTGGTTGGACAATTGATCTGTCTTCCAGTTGAAAAGTAACTGTCGTAGGTCTAAGTTCTCTAACCTCCAGCTTCTTGAATACAGACATTGGCATTAAACTAATGCTAGGGCCAGATCACCTAGTGCCTTTCTACGGCTAAGGCCAATGGCATAAGGGATTGTAAAGCTGCCTGGGACTTTTAGTTTTGGTGGAAGTATTCAACAGTAGTGCACTGCTTTCCTTGGTCATGGCGACTGTCTCGAATTCACCCAACCACCAATTCTTAGATAAGATGTCTTTCATGAATTTCACATAGCTAGGCATCTGTTCTAGTGCTTCTGAAGGTGGAAAATCACCTAGAGGGGGTGAATAGGTGATTTTTAAAAAAACTTCTTCTTGAAACACACGCGATGATACAGAATAAACGAATGAGACAGAGAAGAGAAGATGAACACAAAACAATTTATACTGGTTCGATCTCAAATCACTGACCTACGTCCAGTCCCCATAACACCTGGGATTCCACTACTCTTTCAAATAATTACACACTCTGTAAACGAAGGATGGTCGCTCCACTCCCCCTTACAAGTTGTAATTAGTACACCCTCACTTAAGGTTCCTCAACCTTAAGTATAACTCACTGAATGAAATAAATAAGTGTTTAAAAGACTCCTCACGAGGAGATAATAATGAACACTGAAGAACACTCAGAATTTAATGAGACAGATGAAACAGCGAATTAATCTGGATTCAAATTAATTGCTCAGCGTTTCGGTAGGTATCCAAATTCAATGCTCCTCCTATTTATAGTTGATGTCATTAATGACCGTTGGAGAAGATTTGATAATCTGCCATTGTGAGTCATTAAGGTATCCGTTAGAGAGATGAATCACTCCGCCTTAGTTTCGTCTATTTGAAAATCACAGCTGGAATATGTTGGGGAAACATTCTCTTACATTCCTTTTGCATATCCGTTGTCTAATAGCATTTAATGTGCAATGAGAATGTCGGAGAGACTTTACTTCGGTCAGAACAATTTTGCTCGGTTTAGGTAGCTTCATTTATTTAATGCTTCGTCGTCGACCACAATGCTTTATTCTAATCAGTAGGTAATTTGTGTCTAATTAATCTAAACTCATCAACACACTTGGTTAAAAGCATTTGGTAAACTCAATTAGTAATAATCAGATGTGATAAACAAGAAGTAAAGATTTGAAGAATTACGCAGACGGAGTTTTCAAAAGACAGAGTCGCCTTTGCTTGAGCAACACTTCAGGCTTGCTCGGACAAGCTTCTTTTTATGTAGTGGAAATGTCTTTTGCTCGTTGATGCTCGAGCAAGGATTTTTCCTTGCTTGGGCTTAGTGCTGGAGCATGATGTTTTATGTGCTCGGGCAGACTCTTTGATATGCAGCAAAATTACTTCCTTTCGATGATGCTCGAGCAAGCTTAAAATGTTGCTTGGGCAATCTCCAAGCAGAAGCGACATAAGGAAGAAGACACATATTTGTTCGGGCATGCTTTTTCCTTTGCTCGAGCATGATGCTCGGGCAAGCATTTCTTCATGCTCGGGCAAGCTCTTCTTCGTGAAGGGATTAAGTGCTTCTTCATGATGTTGCTCGAGCAAACTAACTTTCTTGCTCGGGCAAAACTCAGACAGAGTTGAAAGCTTGATGATGCTCGGGCAGCCTTTTGTCTATGCTCGAGCAAGCTTTCTTCTTTGCTTGGGCAAGGCTTCTTTAACTTGACTATTTTCGCCTTTGTCTCGAAGTTGCTCGGGCAGACCTGTGACCATGCTCGGGCAAGTCGTGCTTCCTGACGTTTTCAGAGGTTGCTTGAGTAGGGTTTATTCTGCTCTTGCCATGATGTTGCTTGGGCAAGATTATGACCTTGCTCGGGCAAGGTCATGCTTTCAGACGTTGCTTGGGCATGATCACTTTGAACTTTATTTTTCCTTCAGAGACCCCGACGTTGCTCGGGGAAGACTATGACCTTGCTCGGGCAAGGTCGTGCTTTCGGATGCTTTTGAAGGTTGCTTCGGGCTTGATTGTTTTACCTTGCTTCTTCCTTCACTGAAGTCCGATGTTGCTTGGGCAAGGTTCTATCTTTGCTCGGGCATGATTACTAGAAATCTAATCATGCTTAATTCAATCCACTAGGAATTGTGATCATCAAAATATAGGAATTAACATTCTCCCCTTTTTGATGATGACAATTCTTAGGATTAGATTTAACATTATTGAATTAAGTATTATAAAAAATCATGCTTATGCATAACTGGATTCTTGTAATGAAATCAGTAACTGATATATATATATTGATTGCAAGCAACATCATAAATAGCAACAAGAAAATCCTAAATAGCAACAATATATCCTAACACAAGAAAATCCTAATCATATATCCTAACACAAGAAAATCCTAATCATATATCCTAACACAAGAAAATCCTAATCATATATCCTAACACAAGAAAATCCTAATCACCTACTCTCCCCCTTTGTCATCGTCAAAATGGGGATCCTGATCCGGAGGAGCAAGAGGAACAATGGAAGAATCAACAGGGGAACCTAGAGAATGATGATCAACTGTGGTAGAGGGTGCGAAGGAAGGACCAGCGGAACCAAATGGATCAGTAGCAGATGGAACAGGAGAAGTGGAGGGAGGAGTAGGGAAATCACCAGTAGGACCATCGGGACCAAAGCTGTTCACAAAGTTGTCTAAGGTATAGTCAAAGTAACTAACCATCTTGTGGGTCCCATACTGTTGTTTAGATAAAGTCTGAATTTCCCACTTGATTTCCTCCCCGCGATCATAGATAATAGAGAAGCTTTTGTTCATGGACTCCTCCATCTCGGTCTTGAAGTCTTGTAAGTCTGTATCCACCTGTATTCTAATATGAGACTTCAACCCTATCATGTCGTCATGGAAACCTTTCATCATTGATCTTGTGAGATCCTGATAAGCAATCATTGATTGATATATAGGAGCCACAGCTTTTTGAATTGTGGTTTCAATAATGGTTTGAATAGCAGCTTGAGAGAAGGATGGCGATGTGGAAGAGGGTCCGGCTTTGGAGGACTCAGCTTCATCAGGAGGTTGGAAGGAAAATGGTTTAGAAACATCCGGTTGAGAGGAGGAAAGAGGTACTTTGCCTTTGCTTTGAGATTGAGCTTTTGTGAATGATATTCTCAAACTTTTCATGTGCTCCTTCCCAAATACTGGAGGGTATACTTCTTTGTCATCCGAGAGGTACCAAATATTTTTGACTTCTAAGATCCGAGAAACTAAGGAAGGATATGGAATTGTAGCACGAAGTCGAACCTTAGCCTCGAGATAAATGTCATCATCTCCTCCGTAATCCATTTGCCTAAATCCCGTGGTTCCATAGCAATCGAGAAAGCAAATCGCTCAAAATCTTTCCTCACAAAATGTGTGAAGCTCGACCTTTCCGAACAAGGCAAATGGTTGTAAATATACCAGTACCCTATACTCATCCTTCATCATAGCCGGGTAACATTGATCTTCTTGCCTTCGACTTGAACATTTGGAAACAAAATTTGATGACATTCGACGTGAGAAAGTCGTGGAGGATCTTCAGGGATTTCCACTACACCTAAAAGAACATTGAGGTCATAAGCCGTGAGCTTGATTTCCTGATCTCGTACCTTAGTAATCAACACATCATCATCAGTTTTGTTGGCCTTCTTTTGCATATGCATATTGTGGTAGAAGGCTCGTACCACTTCCGGGGAATATGGCTTGCTTATACTCAGAAGAGGCATAAATTGGAGCAACCGGTTTGTCAAATCGAAATTAAACTTTTCCTTGAAATGATCCAAATTGACAAACACAATAGGACAGAATGGTCGAGATCCAAAATAGTGATCAAACATCTTGAAATCATCAACAACAATATTGGCAGTGATCATATTAGGCGAATGTTCTGGGAGTTTGCCATCCGGAGGTCGATTTATCGGGGATTGATCCTGTTTGTTTTCTGACCCTTCGGATTGGAGTGAGAAAGAAACCTTCAACTTTTTGCTCCCGGATCCTTGTGATTTCTAACTAAGAGATGGTTTGAGAGGTTAGGATTGATCTTCCTTGCTCTTTCCGACAATTTCATCCATTGCCATTGAAGTGCCAATGGATTTCGAAGCGGGTGGAGATGGCGATTTCTTTTGTTTGGCTTTTCCGACAGATAATTTGAGACGAGTGTTGGGTGAGGTATGAGTATCTTCACTAGCCTTCGACTTCCCAGATGGTTTGGACTTGGTGGATTTCGTCGTTTTTGCCGAAGATGGTGATTGACTCTGTTTCGAGGGGTTGCCGGAAGTGGTGACCTTAGGCCGATAGAATCGCGACTTCTTCGCCGGTGAGGATTGAGAGTGAGGCTTTTCACTTGAACCCGCCATTCGTCGAAGAGGATTCCGGTGACGAGAGATTTTGGATGATCGACGACGACTATGATGATTGTTGATGTTCGTCGGAGAGAGAAAGACTCGATTGAGAGAATTTGGAGGGAAAAGGAAGGAAATGATCGATGATTTAGAACAGTTCCTTTTGATGATTTGAGTAATCGTAACGGTTCAATTTAAGTGATGACTCGCAAACGATCGTAACGGAAGAGGAATTTGAAGGTGAGCATATTGTTTGCTCGGGCAAAGTCCTTGCTTGACCAGACTTTTTGTCTTGCTTGAGCAAGAACATGAGGGCCCAAAATTTTTGGCAAGGCCCGTTCTTGCTCGAGCAAAGTTTCTAAGTTTGCTCGAGCAAACTTTCTCTCTCGGCCTTTTCAACGCAACTTATGCTTGTTTGCTCGAGCAAGGTGTACTGATATGCTCGAGCAACTTTTTCTCTAATGACCTCTGTTTTTCTTCTTATGAACAGAGTATCCTGCAAAACATTAATAAGAACCTCCGATGCTAAAGTCAGTATTTGTAATTTAAAGATAAATTAATTGAGAGAGACATACTCACAACTCATTGGGATTAGCCATTCCCAATTCTCTCCGAATGAACAAAAATTGCTCCTTTGCTAGTGGTTTGGTAAAAATGTTAGCCAACTGAAGGTGAGTAGGAATGAACATCACTTTCACATCTTTCTTTTGCATGTGATCTCTGATGAAGTGATGTCTTACATTGATTTGCTTGGTCCTTGTATGTTGCACTTGATTTTTCGCCAAGCTAATCGTGCTTGTGTTATCACACAGAATTGGAATCTCTTTCAGAATGACTCCCAAGTCAGATATTGTTGTTTTAACCACAAGACTTGTGCACAGCAACTTGAGGCTGCAACATACTCTGCTTCAGTTGATGACACATCTACAGTAGTCTGCTTCTTACTAAACCAAGATACCAGTAAGCCTCCGAAGAATTCACACTGTCCACTGGTACTCTTTCCATCAGTCTTGTAGCCGGCATGATCAGCATCCGAGTATGCAACCAAGAATTCTTGTTGACCTTTTGGGAACCATAGACATAATTCCCTTGTGTTCGAGAGATACCGAAAAATTCTTTTTACGTGTTCGGCATGTGATTCTTTGGGTGCCGATTGGAATCTCGCACACATTCCCACACTGAATTGTATATCGTGCCGACTAGCGCTTAAGTAGAGTAGAGAGCCTATCATTCCTCCGTACTTAGTTATGTTGAAGTCTTTTCCATTTCTTCATCCGCATCCAACGATGCTGTTGAGCTCATTGGTGTATCTGCACCATTACAATGCTCCAATGCAAATTTCTTTAGCAAATCTTTGAGGTACTTTGTCTAGGAGATAAATATCCCATCCTTCCGTTGCTTTATTTGCAGTCCAAGAAAGTAATTAAGCTCTCCCATCATTGACATTTCAAATTCTCCCTGCATTTTCTTAGAAAATTCCTCACACAGAGAATCATTAGTAGCTCCGAAAATGATGTCATCTACATAAATTTGTACAACTAGAATTTCATTAGTTTTATTGGTTCGAATAAATAATGTTGTATCTCGCCTTTCCTCTAACAAAGCCTTGTTCTAAAAGAAATTTACTCAACCGTTCATACCAAGCTCTAGGAGCTTGTTTAAGACCATACAAGGCTTTCTTAAGACGAAAGACATGATCTGGATGATGCTCATTTTCAAAACCGGGAGATTGTTCAACATATACTTCCTCCTGAATAAAACCATTTAAGAAGGCACTCTTTACATCCATTTGATAGAGTCGGAATCCTTTGATACACGCAAAGGCTAAGAGTACACGTATTGCTTCCAATCTTGCCACTGGAGCAAACGTTTCCTCATAATCAATACCCTCTTCCTGATTATAGCCTTTAGCGACCAGTCTAGCCTTGTTACGGACTATAATTGCAAATTCATCTCGTTTATTTTTGAATACCCATTTAGTGCCAATGACCTGATGGTCTTTAGGCCTAGGTACCAAATCCCAAACTTGATTTCTATCAAACTGATGCAACTCCTCTTGCATTGCTATCACCCAATCATTGTCTGAAAGGGCTTCGTCAATCTTAGAGGGCTCAATGTGAGAGATAAAAGTAGAGAAGGTTACTTCATTGAGAGTGCTATTTCTGGTCCTCACTCCCTAATTAATCTCACCTATCACTTGGTCCAGGGGATGATTCCTGATAAATTTCCAAGCCTTAGGTTGTGATTGATCAGGATTTTCAAAATTGTTTTGAGGATCACTTTCAAAAACATTTTCTGGATTTTCAAAAGAAGCATAAGTGGTTTTTGAAAAGAATTGATTTTTGAAAATATTTTCTTCATCATCAGGATCATCTATCTTAGACTTCACGAGAATACAACATGAATTGATTCTTCTACTACGCGAGTGCGTTTATTAAAAACTCTATATGCTTTACTTCTACTTGAATAACCAAGGAATATACCTTCATCGGATCTGGGATCAAATTTTCCCATTATCCTTACCATTGTTATGAACATAACATTTACATCCAAAGATGTAAAGATGGGCCAGGTTCGGTTTCCTTCCTTTGTATAACTCATATGGAGTCTTGTCGAGTTTCTTCCGGAGATAGGCTCTATTAGAAATATAGCTCGCAGTGCTCATAGCATCTGCCCATAAGACTTGTGATGTCTGATTTTCATTTAGCATTGCACGAGCCATCTCCGTTAGTACACGATTCTTTCTTTCAACTACACCATTATGTTGTGGTGTTCTTGGAGCTGAGAAATTGTGATTGATCCCATGAGCATCACAGAACTCTCCAAATGCTTGATTCTCAAATTCACCACCATGATCTGTTCGGATTGCTGAAATGCATATACCTTTCTCATTTTGCACCTTATTGGCAAATATAATAAACAGATCAAATGTTTCATCCTTAGAAGATAAAAATATGGTCCATGTGTATCGTGAGAAATCATCGACAATGACCAGAGTATACAAATTGCCACCAAGGCTTTTTACTCTTGCAGGACCAACTAAATCCATATGAAGTAGTTGGAGTGGTCGATTGGTCGAGATTTCGTGGTTTGTTTTTGAAAGATGATTTGGTTTGTTTACCCTTTTGACAAGAGTCACAGATCATATCATTTTTAAAACGTAGTTTAGGTAAACCAACAACTAAATCTTTTTTACCAACTTGTCTAGTTGAAGCATGTTTACATGAGCCAAATACTTATGCCACAGCCAACTTTCATCCAAGTTGCTAACAAAACATTTTTCAGTGCTAACTTTAGGTAATTCAAGTGTATAGCAGTTACCCTCTTTAGGAGCCTTAAACAATGTCTTAAGTTTACCTTTATCAATTGGGAGATCATCTTTGTTGACAATGAGACATTCTTCTGAGTCAAAGATGATCCAATTGTTCTTATCAGCACTTTGACTCACACTCGGAGGTTATGGCGGAGGCCTTCGACGAGATAGACATCCTTGATTAGAGGTCCGTTCTTTGTACCAATCTCACCAATCCCAGTGATCTTTCCGGATTGATCTCCTCCAAAGGCAACTTTACCACCATCCTTTGATCTCGTTGCCACAAATTTGTCTGCGTCTCCCGTCATGTGTCTTGAGCATCCACTGTCAATATACCATTTGTTGATTCTTGAAGCTCTTAGACACACCTGCAGACGTGAGGGAATTAAACTTTAGGTACCCAATTTTTCTTGGGTCCTTTGGGGTTAGTTTGGCCCTTAGGAACATAAGTTCCCTTAGGTACCCACATATAATTACCAACAGGTCTATCCCTTCTATCTTTCTTGTGAAAACATAATGAAGTATTATGCCCTTTTCGATTACAATAGCTGCAGTTTGCAAAGGGATTTGAGGAATGTACATATTTTTGAAAGTAATTTAAATACGACTTTCCTCCTCTTTTCTTTTTCCCTTTCTTTTGATCAAAAACTGGATTGTAACCAATGCCTGATCGATCGTTAGTAAACTTTTGAGCTTTTAAAATAACATTGAGCATTTCACTTCCTTTAGTGAATTTCTCAAGTGCTTTTGTAAGAGACAAATTTCTTTTCTCCAAATCCAGGCAATCATCACAAATTAAATTTTTGCAAGAGAGATTTTCAACTTGTAATTTGAGGGTTATGTTTTCTCTTTTCAAATTTATGCATTCCTCAACTACCTTTTTCAAATTCAGCTTGCACTTCGTTATATTCATCAAATAATTCATCATAGGTGGAATGAGAATCATATACCTCTTTGTCATGATCAAGTTGTTCTTCCTCTGCTACAAGACAAACATTTGCCATTTCTTTCTCTTCTTCACTTTCTTCATCTGAAGAGCTATCTCCCCATATGCCTGATACGTAGGCCTTCTTCTTGAAGTGATTGAACCTCTTCTTCTTTTCTTTATCGTTATCCTTCAACTCTGGGCACTCTGACTTGTAGTGTCCTGGCTTCTAGCATTCATAGAAGATAATTTGATCTCTATCTTTGAATTCTCTTCTGATACTCGAACCGCTTTTCTGGAACTTGTTTCTAAAGCCTTGACCTTTTCTATAGAACTTCTTGAACTTTCTTACGAACAACCCGATTTCATCATCATCATCATTTTTGACTTCGTCTTTATCTTTCTTTTCTTTTTCAGCATTTTAGAGCAACACCTTTGCTCCGGGTAGGATTGACTTCTTCTAGCTCCTTCTTAAATTTCATCTTGCTTTCATATTCGATAGGCTTCCGAATAGTGCAAACGGACACCATTGATTCTCCACGAGTCTCCTCTATTGCAAAGAACCTTCGCTTCCCAATCTTTTGTTAGAACATTGAGAATTTTTCTGACTTGAGAGCGTTGTTCATGTGTTTTTCCCAAAGCCGCCGCTTGATTGACAAGATGAGTATAGCGGAGTTGAAATTTAGCAATAGTTTCTCCATGCTTCATCCGAAGAAGATCATACTCGGTGGTTAACATGCTTATGCGATTTTCTTTAGTACCAGTGGTTCCTTCATATGCTACCTCCAGAGCTTTCCACATTTCCTTTGTAGTCGACAAGTTGCTTATTTGAAAGTACTCCTTTTGACTGAGAGCACTTTGCAACATTAGAATGGCCTTGCTGTTAAGAGTAATATTTCTCTTATCATTTTCATCAAACTCCTCTTCTGACTTAGGAACTGAGATGCCGCCTTCAATCTTTGTGGCAATATAGTCCCCTTTTTCTATCACTCGCCAGAGACCATATTCTGTTGCTAGTACAAACACTCTGAACTTTCCTTTCCAGATGGTGTAATGTTCTCCGTTGAAGCCAAAGGACGATTGATTGAGGCACCATCGTGCAATATCCTTCCATGATCAATCTCGGGATGTTAAGCCCAACTGAGACAACCAAGCTCTGATACCAAAATGAAGGTGTAATATCACCTAGAGGGGGTGAATAGGTGATTTTTAAAAAACTCTTCTTGAAACACACGCGATGATACAGAATACAGGAATGAGACAGAGAAGAGAAGATGAACACAAAACAATTTATACTGGTTCGGTCTCAAATCACTGACCTACATCCAAATCCCGAACACCTGGGATTCCACTACTCTTTCAAATAATTACACACTCTGTAAACGAAGGATGGTCGTTCCACTCCCCCTTACAAGTTGTAATTAGTACACCCTCACTTAAGGTTCCTCAACCTTAGGTATAACTCACTGAATGAAATAAATAAGTGTTTAAAAGACTCCTCACGAGCAGATAATAATGAACACTGAAGAACACTCAAAATTTAATGAGACAGATGAAACAGCGAATGAATCTGGAATCAAATTAATTGCTCAGCGTTTCGGTAGGTATCCAAATTCAATGCTCCTCCTATTTATAGTTGATTTCATTAATGACCGTAGGAGAAGATTTGATAATCTGCCGTTGTGAGTCATTAAGGTATCCGTTAGAGAGATGAATCACTCCGCCTTAGTTTCTTCTGTTTGAAAATCACAGCTGGAATATGTTGGGGAAACATTCTCTTACATTCCTTTTGCATATCCGTTGTCTAATAGCATTTAATGTGCAATGAGAATGTCGGAGAGACTTTACTTCTGTCAGAACAATTTTGCTCTGGTTTAGGTAGCTTCATTTAATGCTTCTGTTAGACCACAATGCTTTATTATAATCAGCCGGTAATTTGTGTCTAATTAATCTGAAACTCATCAACACACTGGTTAAAAGCATTTGGTAAACTCAATTAGTAATAATCAGATGTGATAAGCAAGAAGTAAAGATTTGAAGAATTACGCAGACGGAGTTTTCAAAAAGACAGGGTCGCCTTTGCTTGAGCAACACTTCAGGTTTGCTCGGGCAAGCTTCTTTTTATGTAGTGGAAATGTCTTCTGCTCGTTGATGCTCGAGCAAGGATTTTTCCTTGCTTGGGCTTAGTGCTGGAGCATGATGTTTTATGTGCTCGGGTAGGCTCTTTGATATGCAGCAAAATTACTTCCTTTCGATGATGCTCGAGCAAGCTTAAAATGTTGCTCGGGCAATCTCCAGGCAGAAGCGACATAAGGAAGAAGACACATATTTGCTCTCGGGCAGGCTTTTTCCTTTGCTCGAGCATGATGCTCGGGCAAGCATTTCTTCATGCTCGGGCAAGCTCTTCTTCGTGAAGGGATTAAGTGCTTCTTCATGATGTTGCTCTTGCAAACTAACTTTCTCGCTCGGGCAAAACTCAGACAGAGTTGAAAGCTTGATGATGCTCGGGTAGCCTTTTGTCTTTGCTTGGGCAATATGCTCGGGCAAGCTTTCTTCTTTGCTTGGGCAAGGCTTCTTTAACTTGACTATTTTCGCCTTTGTCTCGAAGTTGCTCGGCAGACCTGTGACCATGCTCGGGCAAGGTCGTGCTTCCTGACGTTTTCAGAGGTTGCTTGAGCAGGGTTTATTCTGTTCTTGCCATGATGTTGCTCGGGCAAGATTATGACCTTGCTCGGGCAATGTCATGCTTTCTTATGCTTTCAGACGTTGCTTGGGAATGATCACTTTGAATTTTATTTTTCCTTCAGAGACCCCGACGTTGCTCGGGCAAGACTATGACCTTGCTCGGGCAAGGTCATGCTTTCGGATGCTTTTGAAGGTTGCTTCGGGCATGATTGTTTTACCTTGCTTCTTCCTTCACTGAAGTCCGATGTTGCTCGGGCAAGGTTCTATCTTTGCTCGGGCATGATTACTAGAAATCTAATCATGCTTAATTCAATCCACTAGGAATTGTGATCATCAAAATATAGGAATTAACAGCTTCCACCAGTGGGATGTTGATGTGCCACTGCTTTAGCATGTCCAGGAACTTTCGACATTGCTTCTCTTGATTATACTTTTGAAGCCTCTTGGGAAACGATGGAGGATGTTTTGGAGTTTGGGAAGGTCCTGGGTCAGAGGCCTGTTGAGATGGTGATGTTGTAGCATCATGCCTTATTTCTGTTATATAGACATTTGGCGTGACTTTCATCAGGAATGCTATAGCATAGAGTCCATCATCCTTTTACTATAGCATCGAGGTGTCTAGGTATGGTTCTAGGGTGGATTCAATGGTTTCTCGCCCTTTCTTTATCTGGCCTGATACTGGTTCAGCGTCCTCGATGGGCCTTTTTATGACCTCCATTGGTTCCATATTCTTACCACTTCTTAATTCAATGGCCTTAACTTGTTCTTTTCCATGGTTACTAGGGACTTCCGTGTCGCTAGACAATGAGCCTGATAGTCTATTATTGAGTGCTGTGGCAAGCTGTCCAACTTGATTTTTAAGATTACGAAGGGAAACTTGCTGGCTTTGTATAATGGTATAGTTCTTGGACATATACTCTTTGAGTAGGCTTTCCATAGATGATGAAGGGGCTAAATCAACACCTTGTTGCCTTGCGTGTCGGTTGAACCCTGGTGGGTTCAAAGGTCTATTAGAGTACGAAGGGCCTGCTGAGGGGCCAACAGGTGGTTGATTATGCGATAACCATAAGAAGTTTGAATGTTGCCTCCATCCTGGGTTGTAGGTGTTAGAGTATGGGTTGTTGTTGTTGCCGCCTCTGTTG
This sequence comes from Acacia melanoxylon, assembly GCA_019022615.1. Classification (NCBI taxonomy): domain Eukaryota; kingdom Viridiplantae; phylum Streptophyta; class Magnoliopsida; order Fabales; family Fabaceae; genus Acacia; species Acacia melanoxylon. The sequence goes on along the minus strand of JAFJYJ010000020.1, from coordinate 6,178,760 downwards.
TAGTCGTTCACATGATTGACAGATTCAGGGTTGGCAGAGCATTGAGAGTAAGGATGCTCTCTACCACAATACATACATGTTACTTGAGTAGGTTGCATTGATGGGTGACTGGCAGATAGGCTCATTGATTTGATCATGTCAGTCAGTGAAGACACTTGTGCCATAAGGGCTATCATAGTACCAAGTTCATGAACTCCTGCTACTGGTTTGGAAAAGGGGGCCTTATCTGCTGGCCATTGATGACTATTCATAGCCATACATTCCAAGAGCTCGTGAGCTTCATTATAGGATTTCATCATGAGTGAGCCATTCGCAGATGCATCAACTATGGATCTTGCCTGTTTATCCATGCCTTTATAAAAGGTCTCCAGTTGTACCCATTCTACCAGTCTTTGTTATGGACATCTTCTGAGTAGGTCTTTGAATCGTTCCTAGGCTTCGTAAGTTGATTCGCCAGGGCACTGTCTGAAGCTGGTGATGTCTTCTCTCAGTTGGGCATTCTTAGTCAGTGGGAAGAATTTAAGTAGGAATTTGCTACCCAGGTCATTCTAGTAGGTAAAAGAATGAGCAAGCAAAGTGTTAAGCCATGCTCGAGCCATATCCTTGAGTGAGAATAAGAACAACTTGATCCTGAGGACATTAGGCGTCACTCCTGGAATGACGAAGGCATCACAGACCTCCATGAATGACTTGAGATGGTGATGAGGGACTTCTGATGGAGTCCTCCAAACTGTTCAACTAAGTTGAGCATTTAAATCATGACAACTTTGATTTTGAAGTGTCCTGCGATCAGATTTAGAGGTGTGATGGCTGAATTGAATCTGGTGAGGTTAGGTACCCCAAACTTCATGATTGTTCAGTCTAGATCAGCATTACGATTTAGTTGTTGAGGGTTCTGATTGTCCTCGTTTAATAGTTGTTATTTTTCTCTATTCATACCTTGATTAACTTGCATATCCACCATGTTTGCAGAGTTGTTCAGTTGACTCCTTCGCCTCTGCTTTTTGCGTCTTTACTTATAGGTTCATTCAATCTCTGAATCGTATGGCTCTAAGTTAGCAGTGGTCGAGTTACGCATACACTACAGAATGTGCCTGATAATTAGAGGTAGAGAGAGTGATCTTAGTGAGGTTAACACAACTTGTCAAAAAGAAACTTACAATTGTAAAAGGTATCTTCAGTCCCCGACAACAGCACCAAAAACATGTTGGTTGAATTCCCTTATGGCAAGTGAACCAGTCGAACAAGTAATAAAGAGTAAGTAGAGTTATTGTCCCACAGAGATTGTTGATACCGAAGATGACGCTATTTTCTAATGACAATTGTGTGATATAAAAGTTGAATTGGGTTTGGTTGATTTTACTATTACTAATGACATAAGATAAATAACAGTCAAAGGTCAAAGGAATATATCAATTTAAAAGTAGGGCAAGTTTAGATTTCATCCTAAGTCATGTCATTCCCCCAGTTTGCCTACAACACATTGCTATAGCAATCATGCTGCACAGCTTCCGCAATGTACATCATAACCACCTTTTACAACAATATCCAGTTAATGCACCACTATCCTATACAGAAGCTTCTGCAATCCTGTAAATATAGTCCTTGCTCTACTCTCCCATATTCTTATGGTGATTTCAAGTCTAGTCTATCTGATTAGCTCTAGGTGTTCTGGTTATGAGCGGTAAATCTCTTCCTGGCATCTACAATTTAGGTCAATCCATGCACGGGCTTGCCTGGCAAGCATTTAATAGAGGTCTAGTCTTGACTCCTGATGAGCATGATTTATGCCATGTTTTCCCTGTATTTTATGACTGAATTGTATGATGAATATGATCTTAAGTGCATGTAATCCTAGCAAAAAGGCATTTATTCATGGTACAGGGAACTTAAGGGTGAATTCTGTTTACATCCTAAACATGTGCTAAGAAAGAAGCAACTTGTCAAAAGTGCAATACAGTGTTATGCGGCATATATTCTGATCTTTTGTCAAGATTGTTTCAGGAAGTATAGTGCAGGTCGAGGATAAAAGGTAGATTGCTGATGTATTGAAATAGAACATGCGGAGGATTGGAACTAAAAGATTTGAAGAATCCTCCAAGATCAGCAGAATCAATCTATCACAAATTGGAAGATAGATACGATCGGACCTCGACAGATTAGGAAGGCACAGCTTGTTGGAACTTACGCATCAAGAAAGCCTGATTATATAAGGAAACAACAAGCCAACCCTAACGAGTTCGTCAAGTCACTGAGAGCCTAATCCCATTCATATCCAGCCAGACTCGGAAGAAGAAAGAGAAAGTTCACAAGGCACGAAACCCTTAAGAGAACCAAGCTTCCTTCCTTGTAGTGAGACGGAGAGAAGAAGACGTGGAGTAGTAACGTGACAAGGCTTCTTCCACGCCGTCGAAAACTTCGTCAAGCTTTCTGTTTTCTTTCATTTTAATCTTTTGATCATGGGTCATTTTGTTATTATCTATTTTGTGTTTCCCTCATCAGTCATTAACTAAATTTCCTATGGCTGAGCGAGGATGATTTCTTAAGTTTGGAATGAACCCAGTTACTAGTTCTTAATTAAATAAATTCAATTTTCTTATCAGTGATTTAAATTTTTGTCAATTAGCGGAAGCTAAGGGCTAGATTAGTGGTCTCGGCTTACTGAAAAGGAGTTGGGGTTAGACCTCTGAGAAACAGTGATTGCTAGGCAGGCTGGTGCAAGGCTTGACCTATTATTATAGGCTTCAGGAATGGCTTTACCGCTCATAACCATAACACCTTGCTTTGTAATGTTGATCTAACTAGAAAATTACCATAGGCATATAGGAGAAGTAAAGTTAGTATTACATGTATCAGACGCGGAAGCTTTGATAGACTATAGTGGTGGGTTAGCTGAATAGCAGTGTAAATAGCATCTATGTTGTAGAAATGCGGAAGTCAGTGGCAAAGATAAATGTTATAGCAATGTGTGAAGCAACTGGGGGATTGATATGCTTAAGAATGATTTCGAGTTCAACTTATTCTCCTACTGATTTCTTCTTATGACTTCAACACTCTGTTTACTTTCTTGTTATTTAGCGTAATCACAAAACCTCCAACCCAATCAGATTTTACTTTCTGTTCATGCAACTATTACAGCAGTTGAGCGTCACTTCTCGGTATCTCAGTCTCTGTGGGACGATACTCTACTTACACTTTATTACTTGTTCGACTAGTTCACTTGCCATCAAGGAAATCGACCAACAACTCCCTTCCAAGCTATCAAAGACTACTCAGATAACCCTTAGCGTCCACTAATCGGTTATGAATTAAAACACAATTAAAACAAACTAGATTTATCAACTTGAAAAACTAACAAACTAGGTTCACTCTATAACTTAAGAGTTCATCCTCGCTCAGGAAAATAGAACTTAGTTTATGACTGATAAGGGACACATAACACAAGTACTGTGGAATAACCCATAACAAAATTATAAGAATAAAAACAACAAAGAAAACAAGGAGCTCGTCAAAAGGTTGTTGGTGTAAAAGGTGTCTTGTCACGTGACGTCTTCATGTCTTTTACAATACATCTTGCTCCAAGGAAGAACTTGGTTTGATCTCTTGTCCTCTGGTTTGTCTCCTTTCTTGTTCCTTTAGCATGAGCTTCAGTCGAATCGGAATTGAGTAATTGCTTTTTCTCACGACTCTCCACCCCTTTCTTGGTTTTTCTGCACTTTCCTTTTATAGTTAGGTCTCCTCAACCACACATCCAGTCAGTTAGCCCTTCCACATCTATTGGGTCCAAGATCTTCGATTCAGTCTCCTCTAAATCTTTCTTTTGATTCTCCGCATCTTTTGGATTTAGCTTCAGTCAATCATCGTCTCTACATGTATCTGGGTGACCTGTCTTGATTTCCTGAAAACTCGCGAGGAAAGGTTAGAATAACTTAGTGCATAATTCTGCATCATTTATGATGCTATAGCATAGAGGTCGCATTGTATTGCGGGCATAAGTGTAGGTATATGATATGCTATAGCATTATATCAGCTTCATTACGCACTTTTACTACAAGACCATAAAGTGGTTCTTTTCTTATGCACATGCACAGTGTAATGACATGAATGCAACAATTTATAGGATCAATCCCCTATTTCCCAAAGTGTATGAATTCTCAAGTACTCTATCAAATATTAAACAATAAGGCTCAGATTTAGCGTTCAAAATAGTCAAAACACGTAAGAAAAACATGGCATAAATATCAATCATCAATCATATTAGTTAGTAAAGACACTTGTGAAGTAAGAGCAGTCATAACATCAAGTTCATGAACTCCTACTACTGGTTTGGAAGGTGGGAGTTGATCTGCTAGAAAATGAATGCCCAATGGGCTACCTTATCCTTATAGGCTTACATACACCCTTGGAGCTTACACTTATTACATTTGGCCCTTTTCTTTCTTCAATTCACATGGTAGCCAAAAAACTGTCAACATTTTGATCAAACTTTGAAAACTCATAATTAATTCTATACAACTTCAATTGAGGTGATTCAAATTCCTATTCAAATATATGTAAGTATATATTGAGGGAAAAATAGCCACCAACCCAATTTATGGATGCATAATTCCCAGAATTTCTCAAAATAGACACTAGAATCTAAAAACAGGATTTTCCATATTTCCTTACCAAAGTTAGGAAATTCATAACTCTCCTTATACATATCCAATTCATGTGTTCTTGGACTCATTTGAACTCTTAAAAAGTGTACTAAGGTTCCACCAAACATCAAGGTCAAAAGAATACGTTTGCCCTTATTTTACCACACATGAATATAACCATCTAGTCTCGGAGAATCATAACCTTCCAGCTTTCCCTATCCCATTTTGGAAAATTCATAACTTGGGTTCTAGACCTCTGATTAACATGTTCTAAGACTCTTTTAAAGCTTATGAGGTCTAATATCTACACACCAATTTTCACAGATAAAAAGGTCCATTTGCTTAGTCAAAAATTTACACAAAACAAGGACCCGAATTCTGGAAAACAAACTTTTACAGTTTTCATTGTCTAAATTTGAAAATTCCAATCTTGAGTTCTTGATCTTCAATTAACATGATCTAGCATTTTTTTAAAGCTTAGCATGTCTACTATATGTCCACAAAATATCAAGGTTCGAAGAAGTCGATTACCCTATTACTAAAAAATCGGGGCTCAAATTGCCAAAATCCCAATGTCAAAATATGGAAATTCTCTCTCTTTTAATTTCATTGCTTCCAAACTTGTGTTAGGGACATTAACCTATACAAAAAATTCTTCTGAACACATTTTGAGCATTAAATTTAGAAAAATCTAACTCATACATATCAAAACAGAGGCTGGCCAAAAACATGATACGAGGGAAAATCAATGAATCTTAACTATGTCATCCCAATACTATATAGCATAGGCTCATTACAATATTTCTAGCACTTATAGACATATAACCTAATCAACGACAACAAGCTCTTGGTTCAGCCATAACCAAACAAACTGAGATGTCACATGCAAGAACATCCAACCACAATTTACTTCATTTTTCATAATTACAAGCTTGAATCTATGCTTAGCTATTATCATTTCACTTGATCATTAGCCTTTCGAAAATTCCAGTCATCATCATCTTCATCCTCAAACCACAACCAAAAGTATAAAATGAAGATAGGGAGGAATGAATAAGCTTGCCTAAACCCCAAAACAAGTTGCATGTGGATTCCAACACCTCCTCCTCATCCTCCTTTCTTCTTCCTTCACCATCTTACCTGTCGGTTTCACTCCCTCTCCCTTCTATTTTTTTACCAAACTGAATGAATGAGGAAGGTAATATGTGTGTTGGTTGATGGGTTTAATTGGACAAATGACGGAGTATGTATAGGCACATGGCTAGATAATTAGAATGGAAGGGATAAGTTGTCATATATAATTTGAGAAGGGAAGGTGAGTTGTCATGAAATGAAGAAGGGAAGGTGTGTGATGTTTGGGGTACACTCCCAAAATAATCTTATTTGATCCTTTTTGACTCCGAACAAGTTTTTGTTTGGAACTTGGTCATTTCCTTATTTAGTCCTTAACTCCGAACATGGATATGGGCTAGAATTTAATCCTTAATTCCATATAAGGATTTTTCTTTCTCACTTGGCCTCTCTAGGCCATATAATATTGACTCTAAAATTTCTATGCCAAAATTATCCCTTTACTATTTCTCCTTGAATTTCTGAGAAAATATGCCTTTAACTCCAAATAATAGCTTTAAAGTTGTATAGGCCTCATTTTTTGTAATTAATCCCACCATAAAATTTCATAATTCTCCAAATGTTTGAGGTCCACAAGTAATTTTATTAATTTTCTTAAGCTTCTCCTCATAATAAGTTTAATACTTTCGCCTCCACTAGCTTAGTAGCCTTCTTATTTCAGTTTTATTTCTAACCTTTTGGTCCCAAAGTTTGGGATATTACAATTCTCCCCCGTTCAATAAATTTCATCCTCAAAATTTTGAACATTTATACCTCGGGGAATCATTTTAATGCTCAATTTATCCCTTTCCTATGCATGCTCACTAAGCACGCAACATAATCATCATTTTCTTAATCATAGATCTTAGATAGTATTCAGCTACCATCATATGGAATTCTCATTCATCACGCACTCAGTATGTAGTATTCAAACACAGGACCCACTGGTCCATTCTCACAACACTTGGTTACTTAGGCCTCACTGCCTTTTCAAGATGTTGCCTAGTACATTCAGCCTTACGACATGTTACATTCTGGCCTTTCAGCTCATTCTATTCCCACAGGGTTAGATATTCTGGCTTTATTGCCTAAGGAATCACCCCCAGCCATTGGCATCTTGACTACAAACTGGTACAGTCTGACTGTTCTACTAGCCTCAAGCTATACTCTGGACACACTAGTTTCATGTCACCATGCTAGAAAACAAACACAATGCTAGGCACACAGGTCTTACAGCCCAAGGTCACCACCCTAAGCTTCAAACACTTACAGGTCTTACCTCCTTGAATCTCTTCTCATCATGATCCTCTAATACACAATATGTTGCCAGCTTATGGACATACTAGTCTATCATGTCTTATGGCCTTAAGACATGTCGTCCATCATCTTTACTGAATACATATCGAGTCTAACTACGTAAGCCACACAGTCTACTAGGTATTTTCTAAATTTATTACAAACTCCACCCCTTGCTACTCGAACTCTTCATATACTTATGTAATGTTTACGAAGCATGAAAAATAAGCCATCAAATCAGCAATTCAGCATATTCACAATGTAGCAATCATCATATATCATAGGAAGCATCGATTTCATAATAGGTCTAACCACCTTAGACACACAATCATAAGGTCTTTACTATCTCGTCAGATCTTACCACTTTAGACATATAGTCATAAGGTCATTGTTTTGACACAACGATTTCATTTGTCCCAGTATGCTACAACAATTGTCACAACAATCGATTTTTGATATGTTGTTTGCCCAGTCTAATAATAGCATTCAGAGGTTCAAGGGGGTAGATAATGTAATATGTGATATCAGTGGATTTTTGGGTGGAAAATGAATGCCTTTATCATGTACATTTCTACTCAGATGCAAGATAGCTTAAACCTAAGAACTAGGACAAATCAAAGACAATTCTAACTCTAGCATGCTTGCTTACTAAATAATAAATTTAAGGCTAAAAAATCCTTCCATGTGGCTTAATTCTATATTCTCCCTAATTGTTGCTCTACCTTATATTGTGCAGCCTAGTGCTGTTAATTTCCCAATTATACACAGTTCAATTCTCTTAAGACAACTCTATTTTATAAAGTTCTGCAGACATTTATTCCACTGCCAAGTGGTTTATGCTTAACTAAAAGCAATTTATTTTTTACGTTTAAAATTGGCCCATATTGTACAAAAAGCTAATTAGGGGATTTAGGGCATAGTCATTCATCATACCGCCAAAACACATATCAGCACACACAACAGGCATAAACCTAGCTACCACACTTATCAGCACACACAAGCATAAACCTCCCCAACACTTAAATGTTGCAATGTCCCCATTTCAAGTTGTATTTAGCCCGAGAGGAAGGAAAAATATGAAAAGCAAGAGTATGTGATGTAAGCAGATAAACTTCAAGCAAGAGAAAAGCATAAGAGATAGCTGGGAAATAGACAGACCCAACAAGGAAGAAAAGTAAAATATTATAGATATAGTCTAGTAAAGCCCTTGATACTAGCCAGAAGGGGGTAAATAGAAACAACAAACAGAAAAAGGAAACAAAATACAAAAATAGCAAAAAGAAACTAAGATCAGGGAGGGCCAGGACGATGAGGAGGGGCACTGGTGGCAGTGTCGTCTATTGAGGAAGAGTCCAAGGCCAAGTCCACGTAGGGGATGGTTGATTGCGAGGTAGAAAGAAATGGAGCTGGGCGGGCCACATCGGTACATTGCAATGAACACATCAAAATCAGTGTGAATGGTTGTGAACTTGGCCCGAAGGGCCATGAGGCAATCTGCTTAAGTAAGGGCCAATAGCAGAGGTACTGAATGGTGCTGGTATAGGTGGCCATTTTCTCGTAGATAGGTCTTCCAATTTGAATGAGAATCATCAGAGGAGATAGAAATAATTGAGTCAGGGGGAAGGGATAGTAGAGGTAGAGCTGGATGAGGCGACAGTCTCCATACAATGATTACTTGAAGGGAAAACAGCCCCGCTGGGCTGTTTGTTTGATTTGAGGCATGGTAAAGAGAGAGGATGGGCTTAGGTTGGAGAGGTGTGAGGAAGGGTTAGGGTTTTGGGGATAGAAAGAGGAGGATGAAGGTCTAAGCAGTGAAGGAACGAAATTTAAAGGTATGGAAGGCCTTAGGAAGTGAAACAAGGACATAATAAGGGGATAGTAGGTGGTCGAAGACAAAAAGGCTGTAGAAAGGATATGAGACTCTTGGGGTTGAAGATGCGCCAGTTAAGGGTGAAAAGACTAAATTTTTGACTGGGGCCAATCCTAGAGAGAGAAGAGTGATGGCAGGAAGATATTGTTGTGGATTTTGTGGGCCAGATACGAGTGGTCACACTCACAAATACAATCTTTTAGGTTAATTAAAAATTAAGACCTACGTGGGAAATGAAGTCGAGTTGAGTATGAACTTGGCCCAAAGGATGCTGTAGAGAATTGCTAAAGTAGATCTCCATCATGGTAAAGAGCATTAAGAGAGCATCATGGCACCTTGTGATAGCTGTTCGACAGGGGAAAATACAAGCAGCTCCCCTCTTTGGTCAAAACTTCGTCCTACTAGATAAAAGTTAAGGGAAATAAAAGAAAAATATTAGGAGATAGGAGTTAGAACTTTGGGCTGCCTCCTAGTAGCGCTTAGTTTTAAGTCTTCAACTTGACTTTGTCACAGCTCTAGTTTGGGTAACAAAGAAGGCCGATCGCCTTCCCCTTACTCTCATTTCCATCTCGACATATTCTGAACTTTGATTTGTTTGGTGGCATCCATATTAGCATTTGATGACATTTATGTGGTATTGTCTGCCCTGCTTGAGTCTTGGTGATAGGATGGTTGTTGGATTTGGACTAGGCTAGGTCAGTGTTAACACCATCCAAAAATGTAAGGGCAGAACATTCTTCCCTATCATGTGGATATTGTACAGCCTTTAAGACTTTGAAGGTCACATGCTCACCATTGACTCTCATAGTGAGTTCTCATTTTTCAACATGAATTAATGTTCTACCAGTAGCTATGAATGGTCTTCCTAGAATAATTGGTACTTCGCGATCAATTTCGTCCATAATGATCAAATTAACGGGAAAGATAAATTTATATATCCAACTTTACCAGCACATCTTCAATTTTTCCCTCTGGATAAACAATGGATTTGTCAGATAGCTGTAGGGTTATTGTTGCGGGTCTTGCTTCTCCTACTGCCAGTTTCTTGAATATGGATATCGGCATGAGATTTATGCTAGCTTCAAAATCACAGAGTGCTTTTCCATAATAGTTAGGATCGATGGACATGGAATTATGAAGCTTCCCAGATCCTTCAGTTTTGGAGGTAGCCTATTTAGGAGGATTGCGCTACTTTCCTCGGTCATTGCTATAGTTTCAAACTCACCTAGCTTCCTTTTCTTGGACAAAATGTCCTTCATGAAATTGTACGTAGCTGGGCATATTCTCTAGGGCTTCAACCCGAGGGATATTGATATGCAATTGTTTAAACATGTCTAGGAACTTCTGGAATTACTTATCTTGGCTTTGCTTCTGTAGCCTTTGCAGGAAAGGCAGGGGTTGCTTCGACACTCGTAATAGACCTAGATCGAAAGGATGCTGTGATGGTTGTATTATAGCATCCCGGACTTCTCATGAATGTGAATTTCTAGTGTCACATAAGTTGGGAATGATGTGGCATTGGCATTACTAGTACCGTGATACAACATAGTAGTGCGCTGCTCTATTTCTTGGATGTCCTCTATGGTTTTTCATCCTTTTTGTCTGCCCTAATACTAGTTTGGCATCTTCAATAGGCCTTTTTGTAACCTCCAATTGTTCAATAATTTTGCTGCTCCTTAGTTCTATTAACTTGACTTGCTCCTTTTCATGGCTCCTAGGGACTTCAGTGTCTCTAGGTAGGGAGCCTGATGGTCTGTTGTTAAGTGTTGTAGCAAGCTGTAAGATGAGTACTATTTATGCCATGTTTTCCCTATAATGTGTGACTATTTTGTATGGTGAATATGAATTTAAATGTGTCTAATCTAAGCAAATATGTCATAATTCACGTATGTAGGAAAAGGTAGGATGAATCTCATAAATCATGGTAATTGCATAATTATCCTATGTATGTGCATGAGGAAAGGGCAAGTTTGAGGTTTATTGTGAAAGCACATAGCATAGTTGATACCATGCTATAACATCGGGTAAGCTATAACGTACCCTCAATATAATGTAAACGGAATGCTACAACATTGCAAGTGAAGCAGTGCTATGTGCCTTGTAACACCCCGAATTTCAGACCCTGAGAATGGAGAATAAGCCTAAAGTAGGCGGACGACTAAGCCCAGTTTGGGAAGAGTCCCAAGAATGTCGAGAGTTAGGATGCCCCATTGGGATTAAGTAACTCGACGATACGGGTCAGTGGACCTTGTATGCATAAGCTGTGAAATTAAGGTGCCAGTGAAAATGGGACACAGAAGGTCTATACGGCGTAAATCCGGTGGAAAGGACGCCACCCACCTATGTCCTGAGGTATAGGACAATTAGTTGAGTGAAAATGGGCCAGTATAAGAAAGTACACGACATTTTCAGGGTAGTTGGGATGCCCTGCATTTTTTAGAAAGCATCGGTATTCGTGAAGAAAAACCCGAGTAAACCCGGGGATCTCGGAAAATACGATAAAGTAACTTTAATAAAGTACTATCATGATGACTAATGATGACATACTTTTGTGTTGGACCAATAAAATCATGACACGTGTCCCGTCATCATTACAAGGGAAAAGTTACTTTTGTGTTGGACCAGTAAAAGCATGACATGTGTCCCTTCATAATTACAGGAGTAAGAGGTCAAATCAAGTCATCATGAAGAGAGAGAAATTGCTCCAAATTCGTGCAAAACAAGGAGAAGAGCGAAAAGTCAACAAAACTTGCAAAGTAAGCCAAGTTAAGAGGATATTTTGCAAGGGTACTTTGGTCATTTGGTTTGGGGAATTTTTAAGTACCCTCTTGGCATATTTTAAGACATTTTACACTCCTGTTTACATGAGTATTTTGACCAAGAGCTCAAGGACCAAGTATAGAAGGAAGAGTCAGTAGTAGTAGTGCTACGTCAGACACGTGGCGTTTCAGGGTCAGAAATCAGATTATCTGGTAGCACGTAGTACGAGGTGGTTATGGGATACTAAAATATGGATTTCTGGATCTTCAAGGTATTATATTCCGTCCCCCTGTGGTCAGGGAGAAGAGAGTGATGATCAGAGCTCTCACAAGTCCAGTGGAAGTGCACGCATTATGGGGAAATGTGTAACCGGCAACAGGGAGCTGAGCGGGACCGGTTAGGATTTCTCGGAGTCAGGCCCAAGCCCAGGACACTGACATGGGGTGAGATTTTAGTGGGCCAGAGGAGAGAGAAAAGGTCTTGCCATGTAATAATGAAGAGAGAGAATGTCACATCAGGGTCATAATGAAGAGAGAGAAGGAATAAAATATTCTGAAAATTCTGGACAACATGATTTAAACCCGATGTGACTTGGGATTGACATGCAATTATGACTCATAAAGGGCATTTATGGCTCACCTAAAAAGAAGATTTTGTGGGCCCCGCGAGTTGGTAGAAGTGCAGTGCAAATTACCGTTTTACCCCTACACTAAAAACCTATACCTAAAGCACCATCAAGGGCAATTTTGGAAACAACCATCAAGGGAAATTTTGGAAATACACCTTTAGGGCAGAATGGAGCCAACTAGGTCAAGAATTCTCTAGAATTCTTGAGAATTTAATTAAGTAATCATATTTTAAATCCAAGGAATTTTCTCAACCGTTGGATCATGATCAAGATTTGGATGAGGACCCCACCTTGGAGTCTATAAATAGGACCTTTTCCCCCTCCATTTTCCCCACCTCAACCACGAGCTCAAAGAGAGTAGGATAGTGCTCAGCTGAAGCCTTTGGTCCAGGAAGTGAAGAGGCTCATACGCAACCGACATCCCGAGGTAAGTCCCTAAACTGGCAACTAAGTTCTCTTCACTTCTTCCCTGTGGTGTTTCGTGGTTATGCAGTGGGTTTTTCATACTTTTGAGGTCTTCAATGGGTCCAGAATATGTTTCTGTGTAGGGTCAAGTGGGATCACCTCTTTCTGAACTCTAAAAACCTAAGTCTTTGTTATACGAAAATCTGTCGGTTCTTTCGGTTTTTGGGCAGCAAAGGTTAATCGGTGAATGTGAATGGGTAAATGGATTCCGTTTGCTTCAAAATTTTACATGGTGAACGTAGACATCCTAAGGATGATTTTAGACTAAGCTTTAGTGTCATTTGGATCTTCCAACCGAGATTTATGTAAGATTGAAAATGACCTAAAGACATGGATTCTGTTTCGGACCAGTGGCTAATATTTGGGAATACAGACAAGTTTCGAACCCAGATGACTTTGGTAATTATTCTTCCTATAAACTAGACATCCTAAGGGTTCCATGGCCACTGATTTTATGTCTATAATATTTTTCTAGAATTTATTAAAAATCGGCGAAGTAGGGTCAGAAGTTCTGGAAATTCTGGTGCTATGCGAATTTTAGGAGACTTGAAGTAAAGTTTGAATGGTTGATTGAAAGAATGATGTTTGGCTATGTTTAGGGTGATAGCACGTGTAGGACGTATCTCCAATGTCAAGGGAAGAGTTCATTATTTTGCAAGGCGTGCCAGGTAGTAACTGTTGACTTGCATACTCTATGTTGCTTTTGCATGTATGTTTTATCATGATGTAGGAGATCGGGTTGTAGTGCCTCTGCTACAGTACCGAGATCGGGCTGTAGTACCTATTGGACTGTGTGTCCTTAGGGCTTTGTTGCAGTACCGAGGGCATGTAGGATCGGGCTGCGGTGCCTATTGGACTGTGTGTCCTTAGGGTGTTGCTGCAGTACCAAGATATATGAGGTAGGTAGGGCCTATGTGACTGTGTGTTCATAGGTTGCTACTGAGGTCTTAGTGAAGGTGGAATATCACCTAGAGGGGGGTGAATAGGTGATCTTGAAATTCTTTCGCTAATTGCTCAAGAACACTTAAAATAGAGATAGAGAGAAGAGCAATGAACACAAGAGGTTATACTGGTTCGGTCCAACTCCTTGACCTACGTCCAGTACCCAGATACTGGGATTTCACTATCTCGTAACTTGATTACACACTCTGTAACTCTCGAGTAATCCTCTCACTAGGACTTACCCCTCTTTACAAGTTGTAACCAAATACTCAAAGACACAATTACACACTCTGTACTCAGGATGATCCTTTCTCCCTAGGACTCACTCCCCCTTACAAGTTGTAATTGTACACCCACACTCAAGATACCTCTATCTTGAGATTTTGAACGAATTGTGAAACAAATGATAAGACTCTCTCACGAGTAGATAAATGATAAACACTGAAGCTCAATAATATCCTAAGATATATACGTAATAGAAATTGAATACTTTGAAAGCTTTGTCTCGTGTATGCGTTGGTTGTGTCCACTTGATGAATTCAATCCTTCGTGTATTTATAAGTTGAAGCTTGAGGACCGTTGGAAAGATTTGAATATGCCCGTTTGAATGTTTGAATATGTCCGTTGGGCATTTAAGTATCCGCGGCCTTTGCTAACCATAATCGATTATCGCCTTAGTTGGGTAGTTGACGTAATTAAATGCTTCGGGATTTATAGGTGTTGCAATTTGTGACCGTTGGTGAAGCTTGAAGATTGGCCGTTGAGACTCTTCAAAAATATAGCCATTAGACCGAAGCGGCTTGGTTAATATTTTCGCCATTAATGATCCATGTGGATTTGTACCATCAAGACACTCTTCTCCGTTTTACCCGTTGTGAAAAATAGCATTTATTGCGAGATGAGATATCCGAGCCGCTTTACTTCGATCGAGTTGGTTTCCGTGTTTATCACCGGTTTAGGTAGCTGCATTTAATGCTTCGATCGATGGTTTTGCTTTATTCAAATATGCTTTGGTAATTCATGTCTAAACAATCTGAAACTCATGAGAAAATTTGTTAAAAGTATTTGATAATCTTAATAAGCAATAATCATGAGTAATAAGATTAGTGATAAACTGAGAAGAATTACGCAGACGAAGATTTTCAAAAACAGGGGCTACTTTGCTCGGGCAAGATTATTGGCTTGCTCGAGCAAACCTCTTGAAATGAAGTTAAAAGTGTCTTCTGCTCGGGCAAAGTATTTTGCCTGCTCGAGCATGGTGCTCGAGCATGGATATAATCATGCTCGGGCAAGCTCCTTTACAAAAGCTTGGAAGTGCTCGCTCGATGTTGCTCGAGCATGGTGATAGTCTTGCTCGGGCAAGACATAGACAGAGGCGGAAGGATGAAAGCGCATCTCTGTTGCTTGAGGCAACGCAGAAAGCATGCTTGCAGAAATACATAGTTATGGTGATGTTGCTCGAGCATGAAGTAAAGCTTGCTCGGGAAAGCTTCTTGATCAATGTTGTCTCAGGGTATGCTCGGGCAAGTATTCTCTTCGCTTGGGCATGGTGCTCGAGCATCATATTTTTCATGCTCGGGCAAGCTTCTACTTTATGAACTGAGAAGTGCCGCCACACGATGTTGCTCGAGCAAGCCACTTTCCTTGCTCGGGTAAGACTCGATGAAGCGAGAACTTGAGAAATGATGGACGTTGCTCGGGCAATGTTTTGCCTTTGCTCGAGCATGGTGCTCGAGCAGCCTTTTTGCTTTGCGCTTCGGGCAAGACCTTCGATTAGATGTGTTTTGCTTCGTCTCGACGTTGCTCGGGCAAGAGATACTCCTTGCTCGGGCAAGGTTCTCGAATGGTCTTCTTTCGCTTCGTATTGATGATGCTCGGGCAAATCACAATTCTTTGCTCGGGCATTGCTCGATGACGTTCGTCTTTTTGCTTCGCTTCAAGGTTGCTCGGGCAAGAAATATTTCTTGCTCGAGCATGATTGTTGAATCATGCTGCTTTTGACTCTGGTATAAAACCAAGATTAGCAAATCATTCCATTTCAGAAAGCTCTTCAAATATTCTCTCCATTTCAACAAGAGTAAGCTCCAAGCTAGTTGTAGTTCGTCCATTAACATCAAAAGATTGAAGGTTGTTCAGATCAGCATTTTCTGCAACATCCTGAACTGAACATCCACTTTCGAAGATCATATCTCCCTGGTCCGAACTCCGTTTTGGTTGGTTTAATTCTTCATAGACAGCCTTGTGAGTCTACTTTCATATGCCACCAATTTCAGCTCAATCGGATTTGTCGTTTGAGAGTTATGCTCAAAACACCGAAGCTTGGTCTGGACTGTGACGTTGATTTGTGAGACAACTTGTATAAATCATATATCTCTCATCTGGATTCATTTGGACTTGATATTTTGTCAAACGTACGTGTTGGATGTCTAGTTTAATATGCCACTGGTTTCATGTCAATCCGATTCCTGGTTTGGGAGATATCATCGAATTACCAGAGGTCGCCAGAAACAGAGCTGAACAGAGTATGCTGAAGAACAACCTTGCTCGAGCAAGCTTTCTTCTTTGCTCGGGCAAGAGCGGATTTTGGGCGATTTTGGGCGAGAAATGCACCTTGCTCGGGCATAACATTGTTGTTGCTCGAGCATGACTTTAGAAACTCAATATGCTCGGGCAAGACACTGTTCAAGTGATAGAAATAGCTGAAATTACATAAATGCCCCCAAACAAACCAATATTCTTCCGAAAGCTTGAACTTGCTTGTTTTAACTCCGAATTGAGTCGTTCCAACTTCTATTTAATCGTGGAGACTTGTAGAATCAATCTAGGAACTTGTATAATGATTTTCTCATTCCATTAAACAAGTTCTTCCTTCCTTTCTTCTCTTTTCTTGATCATTCTCCATCATTAAACTTCACATCTACATTAAATATAAGAATTAGTCAAAGTAAAAGATAAATGTAGTATGCAAGCTTTTTGCTCTTACGAATGACATGTATATAAGACATCATCAAAACTAATCATAACCAACATTCTCCCCCTTTTTGATGATGGCAAATACTTTAAGAAAAATATGTATGAATATGAAAATATATTAGATGCTCATATTTTTCTTGCCATTCTCTCCCCCTTATTTGTCATTAGCAAAAAGATGAATTAAAGAAGTAGTGCTTAGAGAGACAAATATGAAACCAGATTATAAAGAATTAAGAAACTGATTTTCTCTCCCTGATTTGAAATTGTTTTCATTTTAAATATGATGCAATTTGGAATGTTTTTATGAAAACAAATTTTAAAGAATTGGGAGAGATTTTCAAGAAATCTTTCACACATAAAGCATATAGATACCAAACATGTGCAGAATTTCTATGGAATATAAAAAGATAGAGATTAGAAATGCTCATGTAAGTTCTGCAAATTGATGAATGAGTGATGAAGTCCATTTGCTTTCTTTCTTTTTGTGTGAGATCCGTGATGTGCTCTGAATAGCCTGGAGATGGGGAATGAGACAAAAGTATTGGCTTCTTGAGTTGTATCTCATATGAATGAATATGGTCAGTACTAAGCTTCCATCTTTTGCCATTTCTTCTTGGAGCTCTTCTGTAAGACATATCTCAACTTAAATGATGGAACGTGAGAGCATTATTCCTCAATTTGATCATTTCTCCTTGTAGTACATTAAGGAAAGTTTTTGCACGACTCAATTCTCCCGTCACAATTGTAAAACTTTCTTGCAAGAGAGAATTGTTAATGCAATCGATATCAAAATGTTCCTTCCTATATGATAGTTTCAAGATAATGAAAGGAAAATATGACATTAACTCATCATCAAAACTAATAAAACTTAGAGAATGCGAGATGAACAAACTTAAAAAGAGTTTTCATTAAATAAAGGAGATGAGCTTTTAAGATATCGACACATGTGATGTGAAGCTCCCCTTAATGAATGCATGATTAAAAAGAAATGAAGTTCCCTTTACGATACCAAATAATAATGTGACACCAAACCGGTATGAAGAAATCTCTTATACTTTTTATGATGATGAAAATGTTTGAAGCATAAGGATCATTTTTTTTTAAAAAAAATGAGTTTGTTCAGGCTAAACTTCAAAAGAAAATAAAATAAATGAAATCAAGTTAGCCTAGCATGATAATAATTTGTGCATATTACAATACCTCACTTGAGTAATATCGTAATTACTCAAGTTATAATCATCCATAGATGCATCACCGGCTAGCCAATTTCGATGATGTGATCAATATTGATGAGCTTCGGGAGGATGAGTCTTTACACCCACCAATTGCTTTGAATGCATCTTAGAATCGAAATCCCAAATGAGCTTTGAATAAGAATTCAAAATCAGTTTCGCTCATAGCTTCTCATCAAGCTAATATGCTCTTTATGAACTTGGTTTAAGCTTCTTGCTAGTAATGGGATGTCACTCAAGTGTTGTTACAGAATTTGCAGATATAGCCACTGAGTTATTTTGCAAGTGATCCCTTCTGTTAATCTCTATTTCTTGGCACGAGTAAGAGGATCCTATAAAACAGATATGTGTTCTTTGGTACCCAATGATTCTTGAGTCCATACTAGATTAGACATGACAACTCTTAAGCTCTTATATAATTTAACAATATGATATTGGAGCAAAGAGTATAACAATCAAGGATCAAAAACATAATTTTACCCAATCAAATAAGTTCAAGCCAATGAATCCAAAAGGGTATTAACTAAATGATACCAAAAATGTTATTTCTCAATGACAGTTTGTAAATATACTTTATGCAAAAATGATGTCATTGACAAAATACATGTAAGTTTGAGCAAGAATATTATCCACAAGGATAAGTATGTATCAATTCACAGTT
Organism: Acacia melanoxylon; assembly: GCA_019022615.1. Taxonomy (NCBI): domain Eukaryota; kingdom Viridiplantae; phylum Streptophyta; class Magnoliopsida; order Fabales; family Fabaceae; genus Acacia; species Acacia melanoxylon. The sequence continues at coordinate 6,160,183 of JAFJYJ010000020.1, read as the reverse complement.
CATGATGAAATCGGTTTTTTTTTTAAAGAATGATAATGAAACATGCAAAAAGTTTCAAATTTCAAATGTTCTTTCAAACCGTGATGATGCATTATGAAATCAAAGTTCGATGAATGAAAGATTCATTTTTGAAACATATTTGAAATCAATGTTCATTCTAAAACATGGTGGAAGTTAACAGTTTAAAGAATATATCGAATGCTTCGATTGAGAACATGTCGAACATTGAATCCCAAAAGCAAAAGTCATAAGGAGAATGAGTTAGTCAACAAGATCAGGATATAAGCAAAATGACTTTGCTATGAGTCGAGATGATCTTGCCTTGTAGAATTGAATTTATGAATGATCAAGGCAAGTATTTCGATGTAGTTACTCAAAAGAATGGATGAAGACAATGTTGATGTATTTGAGTAACGTAATGACTACTAGGATTCATGGATAATGTAGCACACACTCATTAGCCCAAATGACTAGAGTTTCAAAATATTATCCTAGTAAGTTATTCCACTAAAAGTTAATGTATCAACATTAAATGCACTAATGAACATAAAGCTTGGAATAACTTGATCAACAAGAATTTATGCGTGGGCATAACACTCACAAATTGAATTCTGTTATGAGAGATAAACTTGAAATTCATAGATGATCAACTTGTTAGATATGAGGTCTAACTAGTTAGAGAATAAAGAATAAGGAATTCAAGTATCGCATTAAATACTGATGATCAATATGTGAATGACAGAGAAAATCAGCTTGACAAATTTGAAGCATATCTGACATTCAATATACAATATTAACTTCCAATTTTGAAAAATCATTTGAATGCAATTAAAGTATGGATATGTTTTCAAATCATATGTATGCATTTTCACAAAAACAAGAGTGAATTGAAACAAATTTTAGAATTGTGCACTTCAAAAACATAAACTCAAAAAGTTAGGCACAAATTCATTTACGGTCCATTTAGCAATCAAAAAACATTTTGGAAAACATAAAAGATTGATTGCTAATGGAATGCAATGATGGACAAGTATTCATTACCCAAAAATGAATATGTAATCACAAGATATGGGGTAAGAGTTAGATATCACCGCTGTAATTCCTCTTGTCCTTTGTAATGGCATGCTTGGTTGAGATGGATTGATGTAGATAACTCCTCTTTCGATGTTCACAATCATCATCAACCATTGCTTCTTTTTCATACTTGGGAATCGCTCCATTATATCGAGCGACATGTGATAGTTGATCCATCCAACTAATACTTGAGTATATCTTACCAATACTCACATATTGATGCCTAAAACACTTAAGCATATTCATTGAAGCCCGACAATACTCGAGTAGGTTAGCTTGTTACTCGAGTACTATTCCAAAATATGCAGTTCACAGAGGGAATTATCAAATCATTATATATGCATAAAGAGTCAAACTATTGAATATTGCAATTCTTTTAAAATCAATGGATTTTAAGACATATGGAAGCTTAATTTCAGAATAGTTTGCAATACTCATTCCTACGGTTCCACAATATAAAACCTCAATTAATATTACGATAATAGCATAGGAGGCTTTACCATTGTATACCTTGTACCTTAAGTACTTGGAGGATCGACTTTGCTCACCCACTGCATCTTCTTCATATGTCTTTCCATGGGTGTCTGCAAAGTTCTCTCAGAGGGTATAGACTTCAAGTGTCTTCTATTTGATACTTGAGAGAATCTCCTTTTCTTGTTTTCCTTAAGATAGTTGAATGATATTCTGTGGTAGTTTGTTCTTGAGGTGGAACATACTCCTCTTGCTTTTGTCCATTGCTTCTTTTGATTTGAGGATAAAGTTGCAGCAATGGCTTCTCCACGAGTTCTCCTAACTGATGTAAATCTCATTTTCGGTTCATGAGAAAATCTTCGACTCTTATTCTTCCCTGTACGTCTAGGTCCATTCTTTTCAGAATCAATCTGCACACATAAAGCACTAGGTGGAGATCTTGGTACCCATTTATACTTGGGTCCTTCCGGGTTAGTTCGAGCCTTAGGGAAACATAAGTTCCCTTTGGTAGCCATTGATAATTACCAACGGGTTTATCCCTTCTTTCTTTCTTATGAAAACAAGATGATGTGCTATGACCCTTACGGTTACGAAGTTACAAAGAGCAAATGGATTTGAAGTATGAACAGATTTAAAAATAGTTCAAATAAGATTTTCCTCCCATCTTCTTTTTCCTTTCTTTTTATCAAGAATAGGATTGTAACCAATGCCTGATCGATCATTTGTAAATTTCGAGCCTTTAAAATCACATTGAGCATTTCACTGCTTTTAGTGAATTTCTCAAGAGTTTTCGTAAGATAAGAGTTTTTCTTTTTAAGATCGGACAATTTTTGCAAATCATATTTTCGCAAGTAGGAGGGGAATCTTTATTTTGCTGCTCAAGTAATTTGATTTTCTTTTTGGAAGCAATGAGTTCTTTCACAATCTTTTTAAATTCATAATATAAATCATTGTATTCTGAAAGTAACTCATCATAGGTAGGTTCATAATCACATACCTCATCATCGTTTTCACATTGCTCTTCTTCCTCGAATTAAGCACATGTTTGCAACTTCTTTTGCCTTACTTGCTTCATCTCGAGGAGTTATCTCCACTTATAGTTGACATGTATGCCATTTCCAAAGCTTTCCACATCTCCTTAGCGTAGATAGATTGTAGATGCGGAAATACTCCTTCGACTAAGAGCACTGGAGCATCGAATTGCTCTGTGTTAAGAGTTATTTTCCTTCCGTCATCTTCGTTGAACTCATCTTTTGCCTTTGGAACTTTAATTCGCCTTCTTCTCTTGTGGGAACATAATCCCCATTCTCTATTACTTCCCGTGAGACCATACTCCGTGGCTAACACAAACGCTTTGAACTTTTCTTTCCGGAATGAATAGTGTGCACCGTTGAAGCCGGTAGTCGGTTGATTGAGGCACTTTGTCGTGTAATATTCCTTCCATGATCTATCTCGGATGTTAAGCCCAATTGAGAAACCTAAGCTCTGATACCAAATGAAGGTGGAATATCACCTAGAGGGGGGGTGAATAGGTGATCTTGAAATTCTTTCGCTAATTGCTCAAGAACACTTAAAATAGAGATAGAGAGAAGAGCAATGAACACAAGAGGTTATACTTTGGTTCGGTCCAACTCCTTGACCTACGTCCGCACCCGGATACTGGGATTTCACTATCTCGTAACTTGATTACACACTCGTAACTCTCGAGTAATCCTCTCACTAGGACTTACCCCTCTTTACAAGTTGTAACCAAATACTCAAAGACACAATTACACACTCGTACTCGGGATGATCCTTTCTCCCTAGGACTCACTCCCCCTTACAAGTTGTAATTGTACACCCACACTCAAGATACCTCTATCTTGAGATTTTGAACGAATTGTGAAACAAATGATAAGACTCTCTCACGAGTAGATAAATGATAAACACTGAAGCTCAATAATATCCTAAGATATATACAGAATAGAAATTGAATACTTTGAAAGCTTTGTCTGTGTATGCGTTGGTTGTGTCCACTTGATGAATTCAATCCTTCAGGTATTTATAAGTTGAAGCTTGAGGACCGTTGGAAAGATTTGAATATGCCCGTTTGAATGTTTGAATATGTCCGTTGGGCATTTAAGTATCCGCGGCCTTTGCTAACCATAATCGATTATCGCCTTAGTTGGGTAGTTGACGTAATTAAATGCTTCGGGATTTATAGGTGTTGCAATTTGTGACCGTTGGTGAAGCTTGAAGATTGGCCGTTGAGACTCTTCAAAAATATAGCCATTAGACTGAAGCGGCTTGGTTAATATTTTCGCCATTAATGATCCATGTGGATTTGTACCATCAAGACACTCTTCTGTTTTACCCGTTGTGAAAAATAGCATTTATTGCGAGATGAGATATCTGAGCTGCTTTACTTCGATCAGAGTTGGTTTCCGTGTTTATCACCGGTTTAGGTAGCTGCATTTAATGCTTCTTGCTTTATTCAAATATGCTGGTAATTCATGTCTAAACAATCTGAAACTCATGAGCAAATTTGTTAAAAGTATTTGATAATCTTAATAAGCAATAATCATGAGTAATAAGATTAGTGATAAACGAGAAAGAATTACGCGACGAAGATTTTCAAAAACAGGGGCTACTTTGCTCGGGCAAGATTATTGGCTTGCTCGAGCAAACCTCTTGAAATGAAGTTAAAAGTGTCTTCTGCTCGGGCAAAGTATTTTGCCTGCTCGAGCATGGTGCTCGAGCATGGATATAATCATGCTCGGGCAAGCTCCTTTACAAAAGCTTGGAAGTGCTCTGCTTCGATGTTGCTCGAGCATGGTGATAGTCTTGCTCGGGCAAGACATAGACAGAGGCGGAAGGATGAAAGCGCATCTCTGTTGCTTGAGGCAACGCAGAAAGCATGCTTGCAGAAATACATAGTTATGGTGATGTTGCTCGAGCATGAAGTAAAGCTTGCTCGGGAAAGCTTCTTGATCAATGTTGTCTCAGGGTATGCTCGGGCAAGTATTCTCTTCTGCTTGGGCATGGTGCTCGAGCATCATATTTTTCATGCTCGGGCAAGCTTCTACTTTATGAACTGAGAAGTGCCGCCACACGATGTTGCTCGAGCAAGCCACTTTCCTTGCTCGGGTAAGACTCAGACAGAAGCGAGAACTTGAGAAATGATGGACGTTGCTCGGGCAATGTTTTGCCTTTGCTCGAGCATGGTGCTCGAGCGTGCCTTTTGCCGTCGGGCAAGACCTTCGATTAGATGTGTTTTGCTTCGTCTCGACGTTGCTCTGGCAAGAGATACTCCTTGCTCGGGCAAGGTTCTCTCGAATGGTCTTCTTTCGCTTCGTATTGATGATGCTCGGGCAAATCACAATTCTTTGCTCGGGCATTGCTCGATGACGTTCGTCTTTTTGCTTCGCTTCAAGGTTGCTCGGGCAAGAAATATTTCTTGCTCGAGCATGATTGTTGAATCATGCTGCTTTTGACTCGGTATAAAACCAAGATTAGCAAATCATTCCATTTCAGAAAGCTCTTCAAATATTCTCTCCATTTCAACAAGAGTAAGCTCCAAGCTAGTTGTAGTTCGTCCATTAACATCAAAAGATTGAAGGTTGTTCAGATCAGCATTTTCTGCAACATCCTGAACTGAACATCCACTTTCGAAGATCATATCTCCCTGGTCCGAACTCCGTTTTGGTTGGTTTAATTCTTCATAGACAGCCTTGTGAGTCTACTTTCATATGCCACCAATTTCAGCTCAATCGGATTTGTCGTTTGAGAGTTATGCTCAAAACACCGAAGCTTGGTCTGGACTGTGACGTTGATTTGTGAGACAACTTGTATAAATCATATATCTCTCATCTGGATTCATTTGGACTTGATATTTTGTCAAACGTACGTGTTGGATGTCTAGTTTAATATGCCACTGGTTTCATGTCAATCCGATTCCTGGTTTGGGAGATATCATCGAATTACCAGAGGTCGCCAGAAACAGAGCTGAACAGAGTATGCTTTGAAGAACAACCTTGCTCGAGCAAGCTTTCTTCTTTGCTCGGGCAAGAGCGGATTTTGGGCGATTTTGGGCGAGAAATGCACCTTGCTCGGGCATAACATTGTTGTTGCTCGAGCATGACTTTAGAAACTCAATATGCTCGGGCAAGACACTGTTCAAGTGATAGAAATAGCTGAAATTACATAAATGCCCCCAAACAAACCCAAGATTCTTCCGAAAGCTTGAACTTGCTTGTTTTAACTCCGAATTGAGTCGTTCCAACTTCTATTTAATCGTGGAGACTTGTAGAATCAATCTAGGAACTTGTATAATGATTTTCTCATTCCATTAAACAAGTTCTTCCTTCCTTTCTTCTCTTTTCTTGATCATTCTCCATCATTAAACTTCACATCTACATTAAATATAAGAATTAGTCAAAGTAAAAGATAAATGTAGTATGCAAGCTTTTTGCTCTTACGAATGACATGTATATAAGACATCATCAAAACTAATCATAACCAACATTCTCCCCTTTTTGATGATGGCAAATACTTTAAGAAAAATATGTATGAATATGAAAATATATTAGATGCTCATATTTTTCTTGCCATTCTCTCCCCCTTATTTGTCATTAGCAAAAAGATGAATTAAAGAAGTAGTGCTTAGAGAGACAAATATGAAACCAGATTATAAAGAATTAAGAAACTGATTTTCTCTCCCTGATTTGAAATTGTTTTCATTTTAAATATGATGCAATTTGGAATGTTTTTATGAAAACAAATTTTAAAGAATTGGGAGAGATTTTCAAGAAATCTTTCACACATAAAGCATATAGATACCAAACATGTGCAGAATTTCTATGGAATATAAAAAGATAGAGATTAGAAATGCTCATGTAAGTTCTGCAAATTGATGAATGAGTGATGAAGTCCATTTGCTTTCTTTCTTTTTGTGTGAGATCCGTGATGTGCTCTGAATAGCCTGGAGATGGGGAATGAGACAAAAGTATTGGCTTCTTGAGTTGTATCTCATATGAATGAATATGGTCGTACTAAGCTTCCATCTTTTGCCATTTCTTCATGGAGCTCTTCTGTAAGACATATCTCAACTTAAATGATGGAGCGTGAAAGCATTATTCCTCAATTTGATCGTTTCCCCTTGTAGTACATTAAGGAAAGTTTTTGCACTGATTCAATTCTCCTGTCACAATTGTAAAATTGTCTTGCAAGAGAGAATTGTTAATGCAATCAGATATCAAAATGTTCCTTCCTATATGATAGTTTCAAGATAATGAAAGGAAAATATGACATTAACTCATCATCAAAACTAATAAAACTTAGAGAATGCAGATGAACAAACTTAAAAAGAGTTTTCATTAAATAAAGGAGATGAGCTTTTAAGATATCAGACACATGTGATGTGAAGCTCCCCCTTAATGAATGCATGATTAAAAAGAAATGAAGTTCCCTTTACAGATACCAAATAATAATGTGACACCAAACTGGTATGAAGAAATCTCTTATACTTTTTATGATGATGAAAATGTTTGAAGCATAAGGATCATTTTTTTAAAAAAAATGAGTTTGTTCAAAGCTAAACTTCAAAAGAAAATAAAATAAATGAAATCAAGTTAGCCTAGCATGATAATAATTTGTGCATATTACAATACCTCACTTGAGTAATATCGTAATTACTCAAGTTATAATCATCCATAGATGCATCACCGGCTAGCCAATTTCGATGATGTGATCAATATTGATGAGCTTCGGGAGGATGAGTCTTTACACCCACCAATTGCTTTGAATGCATCTTAGAATCAGAAATCCCAAATGAGCTTTGAATAAGAATTCAAAATCAGTTTCTGCTCATAGCTTCTCATCAAGCTAATATGCTCTTTATGAACTTGGTTTAAGCTTCTTGCTAGTAATGGGATGTCACTCAAGTGTTGTTACTGAAATTTGCGAGATATAGCCACCGAGTTATTTTGCAAGTGATCCCTTCATTTAATCTCTATTTCTTGGCACGAGTAAGAGGATCCTATAAAACAGATATGTGTTCTTTGGTACCCAATGATTCTTGAGTCCATACTAGATTAGACATGACAACTCTTAAGCTCTTATATAATTTAACAATATGATATTGGAGCAAAGAGTATAACAATCAAGGATCAAAAACATAATTTTACCCAATCAAATAAGTTCAAGCCAATGAATCCAAAAGGGTATTAACTAAATGATACCAAAAATGTTATTTCTCAATGACAAGCTTTGTAAATATACTTTATGCAAAAATGATGTCATTGACAAAATACATGTAAGTTTGAGCAAGAATATTATCCACAAGGATAAGTATGTATCAATTCACAGTTCATGATGAAATCGGTTTTTTTTTAAAGAATGATAATGAAACATGCAAAAAGTTTCAAATTTCAAATGTTCTTTCAAACCGTGATGATGCATTATGAAATCAAAGTTCTGATGAATGAAAGATTCATTTTTGAAACATATTTGAAATCAATGTTCATTCTAAAACATGGTGGAAGTTAACAGTTTAAAGAATATATCGAATGCTTCAGATTGAGAACATGTCGAACATTGAATCCCAAAAGCAAAAGTCATAAGGAGAATGAGTTAGTCAACAAGACTGTAGGATATAAGCAAAATGACTTTGCTATGAGTCAGAGATGATCTTGCCTTGTAGAATTGAATTTATGAATGATCAAGGCAAGTATTTCGATGTAGTTACTCAAAAGAATGGATGAAGACAATGTTGATGTATTTGAGTAACGTAATGACTACTAGGATTCATGGATAATGTAGCACACACTCATTAGCCCAAATGACTAGAGTTTCAAAATATTATCCTAGTAAGTTATTCCACTAAAAGTTAATGTATCAACATTAAATGCACTAATGAACATAAAGCTTGGAATAACTTGATCAACAAGAATTTATGCGAGGGCATAACACTCACAAATTGAATTCTCGTTATGAGAGATAAACTTGAAATTCATAGATGATCAACTTGTTAGATATGAGGTCTAACTAGTTAGAGAATAAAGAATAAGGAATTCAAGTATCGCATTAAATACCGATGATCAATATGTGAATGACAAAAAAATCAGCTTGACAAATTTGAAGCATATCCGACATTCAATATACAATATTAACTTCCAATTTTGAAAAATCATTTGAATGCAATTAAAGTATGGATATGTTTTCAAATCATATGTATGCATTTTCACAAAACAGAGTGAATTGAAACAAATTTTAGAATTGTGCACTTCAAAAACATAAACTCAAAAAGTTAGGCACAAATTCATTTACGGTCCATTTAGCAATCAAAAAACATTTTGGAAAACATAAAAGATTGATTGCTAATGGAATGCAATGATGGACAAGTATTCATTACCCAAAAATGAATATGTAATCACAGTATGGGGTAAGAGTTAGATATCACCGCTGTAATTCCTCTTGTCCTTTGTAATGGCATGCTTGGTTGAGATGGATTGATGTAGATAACTCCTCTTTCGATGTTCACAATCATCATCAACCATTGCTTCTTTTTCATACTTGGGAATCGCTCCATTATATCGAGCCAAAGATGTGATAGTTGATCCATCCAACTAATACTTGAGTATATCTTACCAATACTCACATATTGATGCCTAAAACACTTAAGCATATTCATTGAAGCCCGACAATACTCGAGTAGGTTAGCTTGTTACTCGAGTACTATTCCAAAATATGCAGTTCACGAGGGAATTATCAAATCATTATATATGCATAAAGAGTCAAACTATTGAATATTGCAATTCTTTTAAAATCAATGGATTTTAAGACATATGGAAGCTTAATTTCAGAATAGTTTGCAATACTCATTCCTACGGTTCCACAATATAAAACCTCAATTAATATTACGTATAATAGCATAGGAGGCTTTACCATTGTATACCTTGTACCTTAAGTACTTGGAGGATCGACTTTGCTCACCCACTGCATCTTCTTCATATGTCTTTCCATGGGTGTCTGCAAAGTTCTCTCAGAGGGTATAGACTTCAAGTGTCTTCTATTTGATACTTGAGAGAATCTCCTTTTCTTGTTTTCCTTAAGATAGTTGAATGATATTCTGTGGTAGTTTGTTCTTGAGGTGGAACATACTCCTCTTGCTTTTGTCCATTGCTTCTTTTGATTTGAGGATAAAGTTGCAGCAATGGCTTCTCCACGAGTTCTCCTAACGATGTAAATCTCATTTTCGGTTCATGAGAAAATCTTCGACTCTTATTCTTCCCCGTACGTCTAGGTCCATTCTTTTCGAATCAATCTGCACACATAAAGCACTAGGTGGAGATCTTGGTACCCATTTATACTTGGGTCCTTCCGGGTTAGTTCGAGCCTTGGGGAAACATAAGTTCCCTTTGGTAGCCATTGATAATTACCAACGGGTTTATCCCTTCTTTCTTTCTTATGAAAACAAGATGATGTGCTATGACCCTTACGGTTACAGTAGTTACAAAGAGCAAATGGATTTGAAGTATGAACAGATTTCTGAAAATAGTTCAAATAAGATTTTCCTCCCATCTTCTTTTTCCCTTTCTTTTTATCAAGAATAGGATTGTAACCAATGCCTGATCGATCATTTGTAAATTTCTGAGCCTTTAAAATCACATTGAGCATTTCACTGCCTTTAGTGAATTTCTCAAGAGTTTTCGTAAGATAAGAGTTTTTCTTTTTAAGATCAGGACAATTTTTGCAAATCATATTTTCGCAAGTAGAGGGGAATCTTTATTTTGCTGCTCAAGTAATTTGATTTTCTTTTTGGAAGCAATGAGTTCTTTCACAATCTTTTTAAATTCATAATATAAATCATTGTATTCTGAAAGTAACTCATCATAGGTAGGTTCATAATCACATACCTCATCATCGTTTTCACATTGCTCTTCTTCCTCAGCAATTAAGCACATGTTTGCAACTTCTTTTGCCTTACTTGCTTCATCTGAGGAGTTATCTCCACTTATAGTTGACATGTATGCCATTTCCAAAGCTTTCCACATCTCCTTAGCAAGTAGATAGATTGTAGATGCGGAAATACTCCTTCGACTAAGAGCACTCTGAGCATCGAATTGCTCATCTTAAGAGTTATTTTCCTTCGTCATCTTCGTTGAACTCATCTTTTGCCTTTGGAACTTTAATTCTGCCTTCTTCTCTTGTGGGAACATAATCCCCATTCTCTATTACTTCCCGAGACCATACTCCGTGGCTAACACAAACGCTTTGAACTTTTCTTTCCGGAATGAATAGTGTGCACCGTTGAAGCCGGGTAGTCGGTTGATTGAGGCACCTTTGTCGGTAATATTCCTTCCATGATCTATCTCGGGATGTTAAGCCCAATTGAGAAACCTAAGCTCTGATACCAAATGAAGGTGGAATATCACCTAGAGGGGGGGGTGAATAGGTGATCTTGAAATTCTTTCGCTAATTGCTCAAGAACACTTAAAATAGAGATAGAGAGAAGAGCAATGAACACAAGAGGTTATACTGGTTCGGTCCAACTCCTTGACCTACGTCCAGTACCCAGATACTCTGGGATTTCACTATCTCGTAACTTGATTACACACTCTGTAACTCTCGAGTAATCCTCTCACTAGGACTTACCCCTCTTTACAAGTTGTAACCAAATACTCAAAGACACAATTACACACTCGTACTCGGGATGATCCTTTCTCCCTAGGACTCACTCCCTTACAAGTTGTAATTGTACACCCACACTCAAGATACCTCTATCTTGAGATTTTGAACGAATTGTGAAACAAATGATAAGACTCTCTCACAGAGTAGATAAATGATAAACACCAAGCTCAATAATATCCTAAGATATATACGAATAGAAATTGAATACTTTGAAAGCTTTGTCTGTATGCGTTGGTTGTGTCCACTTGATGAATTCAATCCTTCAGGTATTTATAAGTTGAAGCTTGAGGACCGTTGGAAAGATTTGAATATGCCCGTTTGAATGTTTGAATATGTCCGTTGGGCATTTAAGTATCCGCGGCCTTTGCTAACCATAATCGATTATCAGCTTAGTTGGGTAGTTGACGTAATTAAATGCTTCTGGGATTTATAGGTGTTGCAATTTGTGACCGTTGGTGAAGCTTGAAGATTGGCCGTTGAGACTCTTCAAAAATATAGCCATTAGACTGCGGCTTGGTTAATATTTTCGCCATTAATGATCCATGTGGATTTGTACCATCAAGACACTCTTCTGTTTTACCCGTTGTGAAAAATAGCATTTATTGCGAGATGAGATATCTGAGCTGCTTTACTTCGATCAGAGTTGGTTTCCGTGTTTATCACCGGTTTAGGTAGCTGCATTTAATGCTTCGATCGATGGTTTTGCTTTATTCAAATATGCTTTGGTAATTCATGTCTAAACAATCTGAAACTCATGAGAAAATTTGTTAAAAGTATTTGATAATCTTAATAAGCAATAATCATGAGTAATAAGATTAGTGATAAACCGAGAAGAATTACGCAGACGAAGATTTTCAAAAACAAAAGGGGCTACTTTGCTCGGGCAAGATTATTGGCTTGCTCGAGCAAACCTCTTGAAATGAAGTTAAAAGTGTCTTCTCGCTCGGGCAAAGTATTTTGCCTGCTCGAGATGGTGCTCGAGCATGGATATAATCATGCTCGGGCAAGCTCCTTTACAAAAGCTTGGAAGTGCTCGCCGATGTTGCTCGAGCATGGTGATAGTCTTGCTCGGGCAAGACATAGACAAGAGGCGGAAGGATGAAAGCGCATCTCGTTGCTTGAGGCAACGCAAAAGCATGCTTGCGTAAATACGAGTTATGGTGATGTTGCTCGAGCATGAAGTAAAGCTTGCTCGGGAAAGCTTCTTGATCAATGTTGTCTCAGGGTATGCTCGGGCAAGTATTCTCTTCTGCTTGGGCATGGTGCTCGAGCATCATATTTTTCATGCTCGGGCAAGCTTCTACTTTATGAACTGAGAAGTGCCGCCACACGATGTTGCTCGAGCAAGCCACTTTCCTTGCTCGGGTAAGACTCAGACAGAAGCGAGAACTTGAGAAATGATGGACGTTGCTCGGGCAATGTTTTGCCTTTGCTCGAGCATGGTGCTCGAGCAGGCCTTTTTGCTGCTCGGGCAAGACCTTCTGATTAGATGTGTTTTGCTTCTGTCTCGACGTTGCTCGGGCAAGAGATACTCCTTGCTCGGGCAAGGTTCTCTGAATGGTCTTCTTTCGCTTCTGTATTGATGATGCTCGGGCAAATCACAATTCTTTGCTCGGGCATTGCTCGATGACGTTCTGTCTTTTGCTTCTGCTTCAAGGTTGCTCGGGCAAGAAATATTTCTTGCTCGAGCATGATTGTTGAATCATGCTGCTTTTGACTCTGGTATAAAACCAAGATTAGCAAATCATTCCATTTCAGAAAGCTCTTCAAATATTCTCTCCATTTCAACAAGAGTAAGCTCCAAGCTAGTTGTAGTTCGTCCATTAACATCAAAAGATTGAAGGTTGTTCAGATCAGCATTTTCTGCAACATCCTGAACTGAACATCCACTTTCGAAGATCATATCTCCCTGGTCCGAACTCCGTTTTGGTTGGTTTAATTCTTCATAGACAGCCTTGTGAGTCTACTTTCATATGCCACCAATTTCAGCTCAATCGGATTTGTCGTTTGAGAGTTATGCTCAAAACACCGAAGCTTGGTCTGGACTGTGACGTTGATTTGTGAGACAACTTGTATAAATCATATATCTCTCATCTGGATTCATTTGGACTTGATATTTTGTAAAACGTACGTGTTGGATGTCTAGTTTAATATGCCACTGGTTTCATGTCAATCCGATTCCTGGTTTGGGAGATATCATCGAATTACCGAGAGGTCGCCAAAACAGAGCTGAACAGAGTATGCTTTGAAGAACAACCTTGCTCGAGCAAGCTTTCTTCTTTGCTCGGGCAAGAGCGGATTTTGGGCGATTTTGGGCGAGAAATGCACCTTGCTCGGGCATAACATTGTTGTTGCTCGAGCATGACTTTAGAAACTCAATATGCTCGGGCAAGACACTGTTCAAGTGATAGAAATAGCTGAAATTACATAAATGCCCCCAAACAAACCAATATTCTTCTGAAAGCTTGAACTTGCTTGTTTTAACTCCGAATTGAGTCGTTCCAACTTCTATTTAATCATGGAGACTTGTAGAATCAATCTAGGAACTTGTATAATGATTTTCTCATTCCATTAAACAAGTTCTTCCTTCCTTTCTTCTCTTTTCTTGATCATTCTCCATCATTAAACTTCACATCTACATTAAATATAAGAATTAGTCAAAGTAAAAGATAAATGTAGTATGCAAGCTTTTTGCTCTTACGAATGACATGTATATAAGACATCATCAAAACTAATCATAACCAACACTTAGGAGGGGTAGGTGGTTAGGGTTTGGCCACCCTAACTACTGAGGCCCCTGAGCGTGCTGTTCCGAGGGGCTTGTCTTGACCAGGCGGTCCTACGGAGATGCTACATGCCAGTTTGTTGTGCCAGAGGCAGGTTTATTGTTTTCCTGATTGTGATTTGCATTGCATGCATTGTATACATATTGTATATGAGTCTAACAGTTACTCTGGGGGTTCAATTTTGAACTCCAAATGTTCAAAAGACACAAAGTGAGAGACGGAACTTGAAGAAGGTTGGACTTTGATGTAGAGAGACGAAGAAATAGAGGATGACACTGTTGCTTTTTGTACTTCTATATTGGGAATGACTATATGATCTACACTCACTGTTTTGTACTTATTTTTGGATGATTGTACCCTTAACCCTACGGGGATTACTTTATATTTTTGTATGTACATTTACCAGTATATTGTAAATTGTCCAAACCAATCATATGCTCTTCCGTGCACACTCTAATATAAGATTAAAGTGACTAATTAAGTAAGGAAAAAGGTAATAAGCGGAAAGGGTCCCTCTAACCCGCCACCCGAAAGGGCGAGGCCGGTAGGGGTGTAACATGCCTTATGTTCTGACTTTTCCTCAAGGTTGTTTCAGGAAATTAAGTGTAGGTTATTAGACGGACGTTTATACGGCGGTTAGATTGCTGACGTATTGAATTAGAAGATGCAGAGGATCAAAGATAAGATTTGGAGAATCTCGCAGTACCAACAGAATCAATCAACCAAATTTTGAAAGTTTCGACCGTTGCGAGCATTCGACAGTTGAGCTGTTCTTCCAGTTTATAATATGACCGTTGGAAGTAGCCGTTGGAGCTTCTGACGTAATCATCTCCTTTTTGTAAACTGTTGTTAATCCTTCATATAATCATCTAAAACTCATTAGCAAACTGATTAAAAGCAATTAGAAATAGTAACCAGTGATGATATGAAGTAATGAAATCACGATCAATTAATTTAGATTTCCGAAGACGGTGATTTGAAAAACAAAGAAGTTTGACTCTAGTTAAAATGAAGTTGCCTTGAGGAAAATTGACTCGAGGCAAACTGTGATTGACTTGAGGCAAGAAAAGCAAGTTGAAAAAACATATAAAAGAAAGCTTGCCTTGAGTCATGATAACTTGAATCAAAATATTTTTATAGCATTAAAGAGTATATGAGAAAGTTTGCCTTGAGTCACAATGACTTAAGTCATGGTAACTTGAGTCAAAGTCTTCAAAAACATTTGAACAAGAAAATAATTACCTTGAGGTAATTAAATAAATGACTCGAGGTAATGATGAGCACCAAAAAGGATTCAAAGAATTCAAACGTTTTAACTCGAGGTAAAATTAATTTAACTTAAGGCAAGTCTCTTCAAAACTTATTAACTTCAAGTTAAAACCAATTTGACTAAAGGCATATGAAAATAATACATGTTGCCATGATAATTGGAACCATATGACTCGAGGCAATCAAGATTTAACTTGAGGTAGCAAACAGACTTACCTGGAAGTCAAGTATGTAGCGAGAATACTTGGCTCAAGTTGTTTCCATATGTAGCAAGAATACTTACCCAGAAGTCAAGTATGTAGCAATAATTCTTTTCAACATGAATTGCTCTCTTCCTTTCAAAACGCAAGCATATTATCAACACAAGGGTCAATTTCTAGTAAGTGTGGCATCTTTGATATAGCTCCAAATTTGTCAAACCACTCATCCCCATATAGCTCTTTGAGTCTTCTTTCCAACGTAAAAAGAATCAGCTCCAAACTCATTTTATGCTAACCGTTATGATCCGATGAATGAATGTTGTTCTTGACCAACGTTTTTGCATATCCTAAACTGACTGTCAACTTCAAAACATCATATCTCCTTCAATTGATCTTTTTTTCATGATCTTAATGTTTTTGAAAATGTATTTGAGTCAAGTTTCCAATGGCTCTAGTTTCAACTCAATTGGATGTGTAGTTTGTGAGATACACCCAAAATACCAAAGCTTGGTCTGCTGTGTGACGTTGATTTCACTATCATCTTTCTAAATTCATAGCTCCTTCATCTGAATTACTTTGGGCTTACATTTTATCTCAAAATGATGCATTGGAAGTCTAGTTTCCAACTAAATTGGTTTCACCTCAATCCGATCTCTAGTTTAGGAGATATAATCAAATTACCAGACCTCGCTTGATTGAAATGTGAAACAGAGTTGAACAGAGTTGCTGAAAACATTAATAACACGAGTCAATTAGTGGCCTAACTCAAGTCAACTTGTTCCAGAGGCGCAAATCACAGTAGCATAGTCATTAACCCGAGACAGTTTAGTCCTTAACTCGAGTTGATTTATCCTGAAACTCGTTTTGCCTTATTTTACAACTTCCATTTGATCATGGAGAACTTCTATAGTATCAATCTAGGAACTTGAATGATGATATTCTCATTCCGTTCAGCAAGTTCTTCCTTCCTCAATCTCTTTTCTCAATCGTTCTTCATTATTGACCTTCACATCTACATTAAATATAAGAATTATTCAAAGTAGAAGATAAATGAAGTATGAAAATTTTTTGCTCTTGATATTGATAAACATATTTGTCATCATCAAAACTAAGCATAACTAAGAATATTTTCATGGGCTATTCTACTGTGATTTGTTTGGTGATTCCCTCATCAGTCATGAATTAAATTCCCTTTGGCTAAGCGAGGATGAATTCTTGAGTGTAGAATGAACCCAGTTTACTAGTTTTCAATTAAATAAATTCAATTTGTTTATTAGTATTTTAATCTCTTATTAGTTAGCAAAAGTTAAGGGCCAGATCAATGGCCTCGGCTTACTGGAAGGGAGTCAGGGTTAAACATCTGATATGTAGTGTTTGCTAGGCAGGCTGGTGCAAGGCTTGGCCTAACATTGTAGTCTACAAGAATGAGTCTACCGCTCATAACCATGCACTTTAATTAGGAATGATAATCCAAACTGGAATGTCACCATAGGAATATGGGAGAAGTAAATATAGGATTGTACGTATCGGACGCGGAAGCTTCTGTATAACATAGTGGTGGGTTAACTGGATAACATTGTAGAGGTAGCTATGTTGTTGCATTGCAGAAGCTGTGCAACATAATTGCTATAGCAATGCACTAAGGGAAACTAGGGGGTAATATGCTTATAATGAAGTCTGAGCTCAGCCTATTTTTAAACTGATACCTTCTTGCAACTACGATCATTTGTTTATTTCTTCGTTTGATAATTAGAACCAAAAAACACCCAAACCAACTATAATTTTCCTTTCTTCTTAAACACAACTATCTTCAAAAGCAGTATCATATGGTATCTCGGTCTCTGTGGGACGATACTCTACTTACTCTTTATTACTTGTTCGACTGGTTCACTTGCCATCAAGGAAATCGACCAACACTGTCCAACTTGATTTTTGAGATTCCAAAAGCATACTTGCTAACTTTGTATGATGGCATCGTTCTTAGCCATATACTCCTTAACCAGGCTTTCCACGGAAGATTGAGAAGTTGGATCAATACCCTACGCCTTTAATTGCCGATTCAACCTAGGGGGATTAGATGGTCTATTGGAGTACGAGGGGCGTATTGAAGGACCCGTACTCCTAGCCTTATGGATTCCAAGAAAAATTTGGGTGTTGTCGCCACCCCGATTATAAGTGTTTGAGTATGGCTTGTTGGTGTTACTGCCCTTATTGTAATTGTTCACGTAGTTGATAGATTTAGGGTTGGAAGATCACTTAGTATAAAGATGTTCTCTTCCGCAATAAACACAGGCTACTTGTGCGAGTTATAGGGATATGGTGCTAGCAGGGAGACTCATTGACTTGATAATGTTTGACAGTGAAGACACTTGAGCAGTAAGGGCAGTCATAGCGTCAAGTTCATGAACTCCAGCCACAGTTGTTGTGGAAGGAAGTCGATCTGCCGACCATTGGTTACTATTCATGGCCATTCGCTCTAGTAGTTCATTCTCAAATAATACATCTGATTTGTACAAAAAGGAAGGGAGGCGTTACAAGAGGCACTCTTGGGTGAAGTATGTGTTACTTCCCAAGGGACAAATCCTCTAGATGGGAGGACAATACCTGCCACAGTGGTGGCCGGCTGCCTACAGTATGTGTTATTTTATGCGTCGTTACATGGTCATTGATGGGGTTATTAGTTTTAATGTATATATATAAGGGTATTTGTGTCTTTTTGCTTGAATTTCTAATATCCCATTTGAGAAAATAGAATCTCATAGGAATATTGAATTTGGTAACATCTTTTGTCTTTTACTATTTTTAAAGTTCCTTCAATCGAAATTTCTGTAATTTTTTCAATATTACCCTTATTCAAAAGTAATTTTTGTGTGTATCTAGCACCCTAAAACATTTTTAAGTATTTTAAGTTTAGGGTACCCATTGATACTAAGAAAAATGCTTTAAGGGAAAATTAAAATTTCCAATAAATTACCTAAGAGTATTGAGTGATATTGGGAAAATACTTTATGGTGTTGGGTGAAAAATAAAATAAAAAATTGTTTAGGATATTAAGTACTATTAAAAAATACTCGAGAGTGTATGATGCTACTTGGCCCTTTATTATATTTCAATATGATTGATTAGACAAATAAATAATTTATTCTTCATACACACCACACATGACACTCACTAGTAAATTAAACTTTGCTTCAGTACACACACACACACACACACATATATATATATATATATATAAACTAATATTTCTATGATTTGGAAGATGATTTAATAACGAACTTGATGAGGCCAGGAATGTGAACATTCATCATATAGTCTTCCCAATCAATGCTCTTGGGGTCGAATTCAACATTCTCCATCTTCCTTGTCTTATAGTATAATTTTTCTGTGTTTGTGTCATCGAACCTGTTGTTATATACAAAATATAATTAATGGTTAATCATCAGGGTTTTTAAATTAATACGTGTGTGTGTGAATAATAAATATATATAGTATCAGATATTTTCATATGTACTTTAAGAGAATAATGAAGAATAGTTAAGGAACATACACAGCTTTAAAAAACGCATAGGGTTTGTAAAGTTTAGCCATTCTTCTTGCCAGTTGGACTTTTTTGTGATTCTTACGGTACCAATCATCGAAAATCTTGAAAAGCACATTGTTCACCACATTTAGCACCTTGTAGAATACAACAAGGCCAAAAAGATTAGTATATACTACCTTTTTTCAATACAAACTAGATCCTATATATCTTAAGGACTGGAGGTAATAGTTTATATAATTATGGTTAAAGAACTTTTTTACCCTAAAAGTATTCACAAAGGAGCTATAACAATCCTAAAGAAAATTATGGAGCAATTTATGTACCTAGCATATAATGATTTTATCAAAATTAATGCATTATTGTCCTTTTTAACTATCAACATTAAACCAATATTGATTTAAAGAAAGGGCAACATTACACTGGTTTTGAAATGTAATGTGCTCCTTTAGTTCATAATTTTGTTTATAATACTCCAAGGTGAAAATGGACTTCAACCCTTTACATAATAACGGAGGATATATAGATGTTTTGTTATTAGGCACATATAATGAGGTGTGAGGATACGCACACACACACAACATACCTTTAGAGGTAACACATATTGGATCATCATGTGTGTCTGAAAATTCAGATTTGCTGAACATCTTAGCTTGGAGGTCATTATTGGCATTCCAGATTTGTTGGTCAGTGGATGTTTTGAGAAAAAAAGATTAGAAAATTCAGTAACATGTGAGATTCTGAGAGGATTTCTTGATGAAGAACAAACATGGTAGATGAAATTCCCTGAATCTTTATCAATGGAATGTGTCACCATTGCGGCCACCATACAATTTGTCACCATGTCCACAGGCATCTATGTACAATCAACGTTAATATCATAAATTTATTTTACTAATTTAGTGTAATTTTTGACGAATTTAAAAACAGCAATTAATTTTTATTTTATTTTTTTAAAATTCTGATGATGCCAATTGTAGATATGGCTTAACTTACAACACCAAGTATTGTCTTAGGATCGCCTAGAAAGTGGGATATTGTTCCTTTACCATGGCCACCAATCACACTGTCAAGAGTTCTGTCAACAATAAGAAAAAATCAAATGAAGAAGAAGAAGAGTGTTCTGTCAAAATTAAATAGAAGAAGAACAATAATAACAATAACAACAACAATTCAACAAAAGGTTGATCCCGCTAGCAAGGAATTGGCTCATAACTCACAAGATCGTGAATTTAAATCTTATGTGAGGATTTGTAAGTGATGTTTAAGCTTTGAGGTATACCCCTAACTCTGGTGAGCCGATCCGATTCACTAAAATTTTTATATATTTAAAAATCCAGTATAATATACCTGAAACCTTCAATCCAACCGGGAAAGGGTTCTCTTACTGTACTTGTGATTATGGAAGGACGTATGATGATTACGGGCACATTATCTTCATAAGTTGATAGAATCATCTCTCCCATTGCCTTTGTAAACACATAAGTGTTTGGCCATCCATACAATTTTGCTCTGTTAATTTGAATGAATATAATGTCATAGCATCAATACTAGTCATATTAAAAAAGAAAAAAAAAGTAACTTCATACTATATATTCTTGACCAAGTTATAAATGTTTATGTAATGAATGAGGACCATGAATAACCTCTTAATTCCATAATTTCTCATTTCAGAAGTCAAGGCCTTTCCATCAGCATTCTCTTCTTCAAGCTCCCTCATTCTTTTCTCCATCAATTCTTTTTCTGACTGAATATCTAATTTTGAATTCCCTATTATTGTCTGACCCATCTTAAATGGTTCTTCCTTAACCAGTTTTTCAGTATAAGCTTCGCCGCACACATATGCTGAAAAAAGTTATGTTCCGTAATAAGTTAGTGGTACATATATGAAAAAATAATAATATAATAGAGGCAAAAGTGTAATTTTGGTCATCTAACTTTATATTTGATTTCTTGATTTTATAAAGCATCTTTTCAGTCATTAATCCTAACACGGTAAATCTCAATTGATGATTTTTTTTTTCTATCCAATCATTTTTATTTTCAAAAATTAAACTTAAAATATTAGCGTTTGAGACTGTTTCTCAATATTTAAAATGTCAATATCAACAATTTTGGTGACAACGTTATGGTCAAAGACTAAAAAAAGGAGAAATACCAGGAAAATACCATTTGAATTTTAAAATTCTAAATTAGGGATTTTTCAACAAAATGAGTTGTCAATTACTTTACTATTGTTGTCAACAAGATTTTGAACTTTAAGTAGTATTTTTTTTTTCCTAAAAAACACTTTAAAAAAGGAACCAAAATAAAACTTTGTGTATGGATTTTATTATCAGTCTACATACCCGTTGAAACATGGAGAAGAGCTTGTAATTTAGGACAACTCTTTGCGAAGTTTAAAATATGCAAGGCGCCCATTGTGTTGATACTCATTGCAACATCAAATCTGCATTATATGAATATATATATATATATATATATATATATATATATATATATATATATATATATTCCAAATCATGATGACCTAATATATTAAATCAATTTGGTAAGCAAATTTCACAGCAATATATAGTCCTTCGGTACTATACATTTCATCAAACTTAGTGGTCGCAGCAGAGCTGACTATAATATCTATTTCTTCCTTAATTGTTTTTCCAATATTTTCATCATCAAGTCCCAAGTTCACAAGTGAAACATCACCTCCAATGGCTTCCACCTTCTCTGATACAAAAGAATAAAAATCTGCTCCCATCTCATTTCGAAGAACCTCAAACAAGTCCTTCCCCAAAATCTAGTCATCAATTACATATGAGGGAAAAAAACAAGAAACGTGTTAATTATTATATAAGTATTTAATTTATGTGTCTATATTATTAATTGAAGAATATAATGAAGTCATCAAAGTTATACGGAATTAATATATGTACATCTTCATGCAAGCGCTGTGTAGCTGCATCAGAGTCAGAAGCTCTTAGAAGAAGATATAATTTCTTCAAATCAGGCTCAGTCCTTAATAACTTCTCTATAAAAACTGCAAAGGAAGGAAGTTAATGCTTGAGAACACAAGAGAAAAGAACACTTTATTTATTACTTAATGCACAGAGATAAAAATCTAATGTGAGATATACTCCTCTGGTTCTACTTACAGGGTAATGAGAGAAGATATTTTTTTGTCCTATTTATAAGTCACATCATTTATTTTTTTATATGAATGTACAATTTTACCTTTCCTTTATTATTGTGTTTATTTTGTTCCATAGAGTGAAATTTATATTAAATAGGGAGAAAGTTAGAAAGTTGTTAAACTTTAAGACAAACTTAATGAGGTTTAATTTTTGTTAGTTTCTTAGTCTGTCTGAAACATACGGGAAAAGGTTTATAAATAATATCAGAAAAGTAAGAAGAAATCAAATCTTATTTTCAAGATCAAATTTAAATCCTTAGGTGGATCAATATTTAGTACCGGAGAGAAAGTGAGCGTCTAGCTAGTATCAACATTGGACCTAAGCTATATATGGTTGGTTATGAGACAAGAAACAACAGTAGCACATAACAAATACATCGTTGGTAATGAATATATATGTGTGTGTAAACACAAATCCATTGGAAAGGTTGATTAAAATTCATAAACATGATACGTACCTTTTGCTAAGAAGCCTGTGGCACCAGTCACTAAAATGGTCTTACCCTTGAGAAATTGATGTGCACTTTCCAACACCATCATTATAGACTTGCAAGGCTCTAATTCTAAGCTGTATGTATTTGGAACAAGAAAGGATGATATATATAATTCTACCGATATTGTAAGAAGCTATTATTTATAGTTGGTGTGTAACGTCACCATTGGACTAGCTTGTGTCACTAGCGCAAAAATTGCTTTTTAATTAGACAGTGTGAAAATCGCCTTTTAGACCGGTTCTGGGTTCAATCTCAATGCAGCTAGTCTAAAAGTTTTATTAGACTTTTTAAGATATAAGGTCTAAAAGATTAGACTTTTAAAACTAGTTGTGTAAAATAACTTGTCTTAAAAGTGAGAATTGTAAGACTTTTAAAACCGGTTGTGCAAAACAACCGGTCTTAAAAGTGTTTCAAAATAACCCAGCCAATGGCTTCCTTGCACTGCCTTTGATAACCAAATCGGATTTTTCCCGTGATTCAAAGCGGGTATACTTAGAAGCTAAAGCAGCTTCTTCAAGTGAGAGACCACAAGTGTCAATGAGATATGAGACTGTGAAAGAATGCCCATTGGATGAAATTGATCAATTACAAATAAATCCCAAATTCTTCGTTTCCAAGGAGAAGTCCTATGGTGTCTTCGTTATGACCTTGAGAAATCCTTACTCTCCAAGATCGAGTTTTTCATATCCAAAGGCATTACGAGCTCAATTATTATTCCTTTTCCCCGATCTAATTGTCACGACGACTGCCTTGTCTCTCCACAACGGACGCTCATGAATGAAGATGAGGAGAGCTGAAGCGTGGCAAGTAGGTTTGCAAGTTTAGAGGTGATTTACAAGTCAGGGAGAGAGGTTTAGAAAGTGAAATTCAATTTTTGGCACCATAAAAAATAATATTCATATTTTGGACTGGATACAAGAAATGTAAGGTCTAAAAAGTTTTATCTTTTAGACCAGTTATTTGTAAAAATAAGTCTTAAAAGTAATAAATATATTATTTTTTATTCTACATCTTAAAGACCGATTATAAGAAATATAAGGTCTATAAAGCTTCATCTTTTAGATCGATTATTTGTAAAAATGATTTTAAAATAATCGACATTTTTCTTAACTTTTAATATTAGTTGTTTAAGAAAATGGTCTAAATAATATCTTTTAGACCTTATATTGAAAGAATCGGTCTAAAAAGTTCTTTATATTTACGAAACTGCCATCGATTATACTTTTTAGACCTGATCCTCTACGTCTGGTCTAAATGTAACAGTCTAAAGCCCTTTTTTGTACCGGTGTGTGATTAGTAATTGGATTGTACTTCCTCCTATTCAAAATATAAGACATTGTTAACTAATTCACATGAGTCATGGGATGTTAGTTATGGCATTTAATGTGTGTTAAATTGATAAAATTTACTTATTTTGCCCTTATTATAGATTGCACTCCCTCCATCCCTAAATATAAGCTTCAAATAACCAATTTGTGCTTATTAAGAAAAGAGTTAAAATTAGTTAAGAGCAACAAATATGTTTTTTTTTTTTTCAAAAATGCCCTTATTTATAAAGAGGATAGGTGAGAGAGGGACAATGGATGCAACAAATACAGTTAAGGTTAAGGAGTAAAGTTGACAAAAATGCAATAAATGCTTAAAAAAACTAAAATAAAGCTTATATTTTAGGACATGCTCATTCATAAATTTGAAGCTTATATTTAGGCCGATGGATGGAGTAATTTTCAAATTTACATTTATTATCTGTCACATATTTCTCTTAGTGGAAAACAATAATTAATTAACTTGTCAACCTCTTATATTTTGAACCAAACTTTCTTTCTAAAAGACTTCCTATATTTTGAGCCAGATCGAGGGAGTACTATACCTCTAGTCCATATAACATATGATAATGATTTTTTTTCTTTTCTTTTGCCAGACATAGCATATGATAATGGTGCTATATATACGTTACAATTTATATTCATACATCAAATTCGTTCATATATATTGTTTCTTTTTTCAAACACTTCCACAAAATATCGTTAAAATTAAATTAGATCAATAAATAATGAATTAAAAAACTAAACCATAATCTGCTAATCTGAAATGCTACAGAAACTCCACATCCTTTCCAATGTTATTTAAACTTCGCCTGTTTACATCTTCATAAAAGCTTATAACTAATTAATCTAAGTCAAACTCATGTTGTATGCTGTAGATTAAAAAAAAGATAAAGATAATACGCATAGGATTTTACATAAAGTGCCCTAAACATAATATACTTTTTGAAGATGCAAAACTACCCATAAACTTTGAAAATGAGAGTAAAAATGTCAAAATCATTAAAATAACCCAATGAATGTAACTCTTTTTGTGGCATGACCCACACTATTGTTGTGAATAAAAAAAAAAAAGCGTGAAGTTATTTTATAGGTTTGCAGTATGTTTACTTTTATTTTTAAAGTTTATGAGTAATTTTGCATCTAAAAATAAATAAATAAAGCATAGATGCCTATTAGATTAAAGTTATAGATATTTTTTTTCACATTTTTCCATAAAATTAAAAAATGATGGCAATTCTGTCACACACTTTCCAGTTTATGTAGTCTTTCTCTCTCATGCAAGGAAATTGAGTGGTAATCGCTTGGCCTAAACGAAACCTTATCGGCTTATCGCTAATAAAAATCTACTTTGTCTTTGTTATTACGTGTAAATAAATGCAAAATTATTTGTCCAACTGAAACTGGACCATTAAAATGTTCAAAGTCTATTATCCAATAGAAGCACCACAAGTTTTCCAAATCTATAGTCAACTCAATCTTCTTAATTTGACAGGGACCGGAAATTGATTTACTTTTTTTCTTTTTTGGTCAAAACGGGAAATTGATTTACGACTTTACAACTATTCACCTTTGTAAGTCTATAAACTTTGTCATTATTAATTTACTTCATGAAGATGTAAGTCTTTTCGACCCGAACATTATTTTCTTCCTGATAAGTCCAAATATATGCCCTTCATACAGGTTCACATCATTGCAACTTATCCCTCACTATTTTTTAGTCTAATACTACCAACTCTAATCCTTAATTATTTAATTATATCATATTTGGATAATCTCTTTGAAATACTTATTGTTAGATTATATATTAGTTTTATAAGTAAAACCAATTCGTTTGAAGAAAAATGTGAAATATAAGATATAAAATAAAAAATTATTATATTTAGCTTTAAAGTTTACTTTTAAAATAGCTCTTATATTTTTATAAATTATATTTTATTTAAAATGAAATTTTAATTTACAAATTAAAAAAAGAAAAAAAAAAAAGAAAGATGTCGTATGGTTCAAAATTAACATGAACACAGACATACAGATAGAAACTATAAATTTAATCTAAAATCAAATAAGCACCCTCCCTCTCTCGCTAAAACTGCTTTGGAAACTTGATTTAAGAAACAATAGTTAAACGCCAATTTTGGTGCATAATTAGGAGTCTAAACATATAGTTTTCTCTCTATCATCTATATTAGTCAATGAAAATGTGAGGAGATTGGCCTAAGAATACAATAAAAGAAAATTCAATTCTTGATCATCATGTGTTTCTGAATATTCAGATTTGTTGAAAAGTCATAACTTGGAGGTCAATTTTGGCATTCCAGTTTTGAGAAATACAATACAAAAGATTACAGAATTCCGAAATATTTGAGATTGATATTCTGAGAGAATTTTTGGATGAAGAACAAACATGGTAGATGAAATTCTCTGAATTTGGATTAATGGAATGAGTCGCCATTTTGCTTGCTCGCCACCATACAACTTGTCATCATGTCCACAGGCATCTGTGTGCATAATCACCATTAACCCATTATCATATAGGGACTGAAGCTTAACTAATTTAGTTAACATAGACATAAAAACTTGATTAAAAATTGATGAATTCTATTAATAAATTTATACTTGTCTAAATGTCTTTATAAATGTTTCTAGCATATATTTAAAATTTGAAATTATAAATTTAAAATATTTACAAAATCCCTCTCTTGTTTTTGCCAGATTTAAATAATCTCTCAAATTAGCTTATATCATTCATTACTATATGATGAATAAAAATATCCTTTTCAAATATGTTTTTAGCCATTTAAATAAACCTTAAAATAAAATTTCAATTAATGTTATGAAACATTAAAATTTTAGATAATTTTATAATACAATTAAAATTAATGAAAGTGATAACATATTAGAAATTTGGAAAATATATGTATTAGATTTTTATTTTAAGTTGTATAAAAATTATTTTTGGCAAATATAAGTAATTAAATAATTTTAAGTTAAAAGCGAGTATTTTGATTAAGACAAAAGTTTAAGAGTCAAACTTAATCATTAACTAATGAGTGATGAGAAGGAAATAAAATTTCAAATTGTGCAATATATATTTTAATTTCAAGTGATATGTTTATACAAGTTTTCAAAATAATAAGAGGTTTATGTAATTCAGATAAAATAGAGAAGTAGTTAGTATATTTTACTTCTATATAAACATCGTTTAAACGCGTAGAGCTAAAATTAAAGTAATTTTAATACATGCATTTATAATTTATAATTTTTCTTGTGCAAAAAATAAACTTTTAAATGTATATTTCAATTATATTATTGATATAAAAGTTGATTAATTATGTTATTATAAAAAAAAAAATTTAAAAAAGTTTTTTTTAAAAAAATCACTTACTAGCTTTCAAACTTAAATATTAGCAAAATTTGTGCTATCATCATGATTTTTGATGAATTATGAATTTATTATAGCGAGGTTGTAGATTATTTTAAAAAATATTTTGATATAAATTTTAAAGAATAAATAAGAATTTTCAATAATTTTAAGAATATTTCAAGCGTGT
This sequence comes from Acacia melanoxylon, assembly GCA_019022615.1. Classification (NCBI taxonomy): domain Eukaryota; kingdom Viridiplantae; phylum Streptophyta; class Magnoliopsida; order Fabales; family Fabaceae; genus Acacia; species Acacia melanoxylon. Next base: position 6,132,613 of record JAFJYJ010000020.1, on the reverse strand, counting down.
AAATTGTGTGAAGGATTTATTTAAGGATCCGAGATATAGATTATAGAGTAATTGCATGACGCCCGACTAGTTCTCATTCCAAAAGTGGAGAAAAACCGAAGCTCCGAAATATTTTAGGTTGATCGATCACACTTTTCTTTTCTTTTTTTTTGGCCAAAGATAATTATATTAATATAACAAACTGGAACAAAAACTTAACACAAACTGAATATGAAATACAAACAAAATCAAATCAAATACACTAGAAAAACCTAAATATAAAAACAGCCAGTCACCGAACAAAAAAGATTTAGGAGTAGAAGTAGAATCATGTAACACCCAAAATTTCATGTTTGAAATCGTGTCGGTTGACACACTTAGTTTTAGAAAAATCGACAGAGTTTGAGGTGCTACCACTCCACCGTTAATGCGGAAACGGAGAGCATGCACTAATATTTGGACAATGAGTATCGATATAAAATGCCCGGATATATGCGATGCCTCGACATAAGTTTGGTATATTAAAAATTTCTCAAAGGAATGTTCATGTGATACATTAGTACAGAGCTTTGTATAATTACAAATCTATATGGTAACTAAACAATCTTCAACCAAGCCGTAGCTAGACTTGGGGCAATGAACCTAACTCAGTTAATCAAACAATTTGGCCAGGTAGGTGTCTATCATGGAAGTCTCACCGAGTTCACGGCGACTTATTGACTGATCCACATAGACTAGCCTTGCCTTCGGCACCAAACTGTTTGAGGTAACCTCGTTAAATCTATGCCAGAATGAATGCTCTGATGACGCTCTTCCGACATTTGCTTTGACCGGTGCCTCTCTTCGGCTCCATCCATCGGTGCCTCTCTTCGGCTCCATCCTTCAGTGCCTTCTCTGATCCTGGTTACTTTTTCTGAACCTTTAGTCAATGCTGAGATTCAATCGAATTGAATCTCAGGTAACAGTTAACCTCATATGAAAAGTATAACAGTATATGTATGACAGATATTCATTACATTACAGCAATAACCAACACATAAGCACACAACAGATGTAATGTTAACAATAGAACAATACATAGCACATAGCACATGTAAAGTCTATCCACGTCCGCACTAACCAGTACCATGATGGCCCCTCGTGTCCTCAGCGCTAGGAAAACTCAACGGCATTATCAAGTCTATAATCCGTATAAAGCTAAATGTATAAACATTGATTCAAGACAGAGTCTTAATCATGGTTCATGACCCAAGACCAAGTCCTGTCCATGACCCTACGAAATCATACTGCTTATTGTATACTTATATGTGATAGATACTTTCATAAAGTCATGGACATGACTATGTCTTGGACATGCACCGTGACTAAGTTTATGGGGCTTAGATCACTACATATACATTCAGCTTTATACACGGGTTATGGTTTTGATAATATCGTTGGAGTTTTCCTAGCGCTGAGGACACGATAGGCCATCGTGGCACGGTGAGGTGTAGACATAGATAACTTTACATGTGATATGTATTGCTAACATAGATAACTTTACATGTGATGTGTACTGTTAACATATATAACTTTACATGTGATGTGTACTGTTCACATAGATAACTTTACATGTGATGTGTACTGTTAACATACATAACTTTACATGTGATGTGTAGTGTTGATATATTAATCTTACATCTGTTGTGTGCTTATGTGTTGATTATTGCTGAAATGTCATGAATATCTGTCATACATATATTGTTTACATAAGCATGAGGTTAATCGTTACCTGAGGTCCGATGGGCGTTGGACCTCAACTCTTACCATAGCTTCAGGGTCCGGAGAACCAAGGACCGAAGACAAGGATAAGCAGAGTAAACAGCACGTGTGAAGACCTGACCGAAGATTTTTAGGATATGTACCTTTATAATACCCGATAAATGTATTGTTCTTTATGAACAGACAGATATGCCACAATTAATGATATATCAGTTACTCACTCTTTTACTTGTTCCGATGCTCTACTCTGATGAAAATTTTTTATTCCGCTTTCGAAAATTGGGATGTTACATCATTCAACCTTTTTTTTATATAATATGTAGTGCTATGCAGCTTGGTGTGGCTCGTGCCCTAGATTGAAGGTTTTGTTACCATATTCATCAAAAGATGCTTGTGGTTTATTGAAAGCTACTATAAGAGATATGATCTTTTTGTTTTCCTTGAAAATGAGTTGTTGTAAGTGGTCAAATGGTTGGATGCATCCCATGAATGTGAATACTTGAAATTTTTTAGCATTATTTCATGTTTTAAAAAAATGTTTAATTGGCATGAGTTTCATACTACAGATATGGTGAGTCATTCCCTGTTCTTGATTCAAGTTTTTGTCTTCTCATTGGTATGAAGTTCTTGATTCAAGTTTTTGTCTTCTCATTGGTAAAGCCAAGGTAAATCATTTATACTTGATACATGTGTTATACCTTAGAAAGCTTTGTAGACCGCCTTTGTTATTTAACACTTAGTGTTGTTTCATGCTTCCTCATTGCATATTGCATTTTGCCCTTACAAATTGAGAGAGAAGGGAAAGATGCGACTATAATGGGAAGTATTAAGATCAAACATGAATGTTTCACAAATCCGTCGATTTGAATTTCAAATTCTACGACTTACTCAAAAATGGTTGGCTTTGCTCTCAAGGTTCTTTTATCCTTATGTGTTCCTTTGACATTGTATTAATGTATTGTTTGCTATGGTTGTGTTCATATATGGTAAGAGTTATGGAAATAAGATATGGACTTATTTCACTTCCTCATTGAATGATAAAGGGGAAAAATGTTATGCATCCATGCATGTTACATGGTTTTTGCATTAAAGAAAAATTGAAACTGTCATTCCAAAGAATGGGTCATCTAAGTAAATTGTTTTACTCGATGTTTAGGCTGCTAGCTGAGATGTTGTCAAAGGAAGGGATAAGTGTTGAGGTAAACCCTGCCATAATTAAGAGAGCATGGGGTTTTCAATTCCTTCTTTTTCTTTTCTTTGGATGACATTATGATTTATCTTCAATATAGGTAGCAGACAAAAATCTAGCACATTATGCAAATCCCAACATGGCATCATCAACCCAAACATCTGCAACTATAGATGATGAAGGCCCCTCAGATCAAGTGACTGAAATAAACATTATTAAGAAAAATATTGCAAACCAATTAGCTAGAGACAATTAGTTGCCCCCAATATGATGTTGATAGATTGAGAGACATATTAGAAATACATTGGAGACTTGTCATATTTTTTTGTTCAATACAACATCAATTATTTTTGCTTTAAATTATTGTGATATAATGAAAATTTAGTTGAGTCATGTGACTTATGTATATTTATTTATTCATTTGTGTAATTAATATTAAGGTAATAATATGGTATTAAAAAATGAAATGGTCAAGAAAATGAGAAATAAAAAAATTGAATTGAGAAGAGGATGAAAAATAATGTTAAAACTATATTTTAGTATTTGTTGTAAAAAAATACACAATAAAATATTTATATATATATATATATAATATGAAATGTTGGCATTTTGATTAAAATTTATTATTTTATACAATTGATGAAATCTATAAACAAAAAATAAAGAAATATATTTGTTTTGTATTAGGTAATTATAATTCTCGGAATAAAAATAAAATGTGTTAACAAACGTAATTACGATTCTCGAATGAAAATAAAATGTGTTAACAAACGTAATTCGATTCTCGGAATAAAAATAAAATAAGTTAACAAACGTAATTCGATTCTCATAATTCTTCCAAGGCACGAATCGAAAAAACTATTTCATCTTAGAAAGAGTCTTTGGGGAACGTAATGGTTGTCATGCACACCCCTAGATGGATGGTAAATCAATTTCTAATTGAATTCAAATTTCGAGGTCCTTAATAGGCGTCGACCCTTTGTCAACGACCGCCACTTGTCAACTTTGGCACCCACCACCCCATCTCGAGGGGCGCCACCGTCCCAAAGCCTCGTAATACGCCACATGTCCTCCTCTCAAGTTGCCACGTGCCCCCTTCCTCCTAATTCCTTAAAATGTGTCTTCATGCCATCTCGAACCCGCGACCTCAAATCCCATGTGTGCCTCTTAGCCAGTTGAGCCAAAGATAACATAGAAAATTTTATTATATATATATATATATTGTGTTGGAAATTATGCCCTAGGGGCAAGTCATTGTACTTTTAACGTTTATGTTATTTAAAGTACTTCTCCGTTTCGATATCATTTCATTTGCATGTTTATAGTGATAATTTTATCCTTGGATATAACTTATAGATTATCCTAAATGTCCCTGGTTGGTCATCTACGTGGGAGCGAAGATGAAATAAGACCATTATGACTTTGATGAGGTATGGAGATACGAATCAAAGTCATGGGCACTTGTACGAGTACAAGGTGCTAGACCGACCCACTATGAGAAAGCTGCATGGATTTAGTCATAAGCTTATCTCATGTATAACCGCATCACAATGCCCTTTGACCTGAGATCATCATGGATTCCTATATGATGAGTCGCTGCTCTTTGACCTAGTCAAAAGTCACATTTGACCGGGTGATGATAAAGGCTTGGATCGGGATCAGTGGTTTTCACGCAGAGGGATGTGAATGGTCAAGATGGAATTTATCCCTCACATTTGTAGAGAGATAATATTGGGCCCCTCGATAAGTGAGTCTGAGAAATGTATGGTCATACTATGGTGGAAAGGAGTTTCCATTTCAATTATTAGACTACTCGAGAATCGAGAAAGTAATGGTCAAGAACAAGAAGTTGACATTATCCATGCCTCATCCTTGACCAAATTATCGCATGACAAAAGGGACGTGACATGGTTGTACGATAGGTAGTATCGTGTCATGAATCCCCATATGAATTGGGTAGTCGCAATGTCTTGCTAGATTCCGCTTGCAACTTGTGGGCTGGTACAGTATTGGCCCACTGCCAATCTCATGCACAAGAATAGCTCAACACGAGCAAAAGTGTCCAGATTCATTGAATCTTAGATATGTCTAAGATTTAATGAGTAAAGCATTTAATCTAGGATGGATATATATATATATATGTATATATATTATTAAATTCAAAATTAAATATAATATTATTATTTAATAGAGATTATAGTATTATTATATAATTTTTGTTTTTTATTTTATTTATTTGATAAATTAAATATCTAAAACAAATAGAGATATTGTATCTCATATTTAATTTTCGAATAAAGATATCATACATCTGATTTAATTTAAATTGAGATATAGTATCTCATATTTAATTAAATAGATAGATATCATACGTCGGATTTAATTTATAGAGATAATTTAATTCGAAGGATTTTAATTCGGATTAAATAAATAGATTAGATTAAATCTATTAGATAGATTTAATTAATATATATTTTAATCCAAATTCAAAATTCAAAATTAATGAGGATTAATTTTGAATATAATACGTCTAATGAGTTTTGAAAAACCTACAGGACTTTTAGTCATACAGTTTAGAAAAGCTGCATAGAAACCCTAGAGAGAAAAAGGAGAGACGCGAGAATTTTGAAGGCGCTAGCACACTGCCGTTCGTGTTCGAGTGCTATTCGTGTGGATACCGGTAGAGGGACGCAATTCGTAGAGTCGACTTCGTTGATCGAGAAGGTAGCCCACGTGTTCAAATCAAACGAAACGCATAGCAGTTCGTAGAGGTACATTTCGGTTCCTTTTCTTAACCTTGATTTAAACGCGGTTGAGCGATCCTCGGATGAGATTCATAAAAGTTTTAAATTCCGCTGCGTGTACGGATCCCAACATAATGTTTATATATTTATTATAATTTTAATAAATATTAATTTAATATTAAAAAATAACAATTTATTTTTAATTAAAATTAATTAATAACTACTATTATAATATAATTTTTATATATAATTTATTAAAAATATAATGATCTTTTTTTCCACGGAAAAATTCCATGGGTAATCTGTGGCTAATTCTATGTTTAAAAAAAAGGGAAAATCCATATGGAGGCCCATATTACCAAAACAAAACCTAAAAAAATGCCCAAACATTAGTCAAATCCTAGAAAAGGCCCTAGGGCCTTTATAGGTATTAAGTTACAATGCAAAATTACAGTGATGCCCTTGGGAGTAAAAAAAAGAAAAAGTCATTTGTTTTGGCGCTGAAACAAGCTATCACAATGGAGAAATGGTGAAACTGAACGTGGGTTTCCTTTGACTGTGTCCTCACCTCCTTGATCATTTATTCTTCTCTTCCCTCGTCCCTCGTCCCTCGGCTCATTTAAATTAGGGTGTATTCTGATCATCCATTGCATTACAGTCTGAACTCGGCAATTTGTATATTGATGTTCGTCATCATTTTTTTCATTCGAAAGGTTGGGTGAATTAAAGGATGGAGTTTTTGCCTCATTTATGTTATTATCGGGTAGGAGATAGGTAAGAAATGCTAAGATTTTGATCAAGATATCATAATCACCACGCTACTTCGTTTTTAATCACTGTAGGGTTGGGTTGTAAAATCTTGCTCTATTTTTTGGCATGGAAACAAAGGGAAAGGTCTGTATTTGAGTGGGAATGGTTGAAAGTGATCAAGGAATGAAGGCTGAAAAGATGCTGAAATTTGATAGTTGTTAATACCTACAATTTTAGTTGTTAATATTGTTGTTTAACTTGTTAATACGAGATGAAAGTGAAAACACTTTATGGTAGGTTGCTTTCTTTTTTGGGCATGAAAACAGAGGGAGGTTTGTTTATTAGTGGGAAAGATTGAATGTGAAAATGCTGATATGAGATAGTTGTTAAAGGGGGTTGATGTAGTTGTTAGTAGTTACTGATATTGTTGTTAATGGGGGATGTTGTAGTTTTTAGAGGGGGCTGATGTAGTTGTTAGTAGTTACTGATATTGTTGTCAAAGGGAACTGATGTAGTTGTTAGTGGTTATTGATGTAGTTGTTAGTGGTTATTGATGTAGTTGTTAATGAGGGCTGATGTAGTTGTTAGAGGGGGCTGATGTAGTTGTTAGTAGTTATTGATATTGTTGTTCAATGGAACTGATGTAGTTGTTAATAGGGGTTGATGTAATTGTTAGTGGTTATTGATGTAGTTGTTAATTGGGGCTGATATAATTGTTAAAGGGGGCTGATGTCGTTGTTATTTTTTTTCTGATGTAGTTGTTATTTTTTGCTGATATTGATGTTAAAGGGGTCTGATTTTGTTTTTAAAAAAGGGGCTGATATTGTTGTTAATGGGGGCTGATGTAGTTGTTAGTAGGGGCTGATGTAGTTGTTGGTGGGGGCTGATGTAGTTGTTAATGTTTACGGATATACTACCTCCGGTCCTAATTATATGAACACTTTTGTAGTGCAATTTACACTACAAAAGTGTTCCTATAATTAGGACAGGAGGGAGTAGTTGTTAATGAGGGATGATGTAGTTGTTAGTGGTTCCTGATATTGTTGTTAATGGGGGATGGTATAGTTGTTAAAGGGGGTTGATGTAGTTGTTAGTGGTTACTGATATTGTTGTTAATGGGGGCTAATGTAGTTGTTAATGGGGCTAATGTAGTTGTTAAAGGGGCCTGATGTAGTTGTTAGTGGTTACTGATATTGTTGTTAATGAGGGCTGATGTAGTTGTTATTTTTTGCTGATGTAGTTGTTATTCTTTGCTGATGTTGATGTTAAAGGGGTCTGATTTGGTTGTTAAAAGGGGCTGATATTGTTGTTAATGGGGGCTGATGTAGTTGTTAGTGGGGGCTGATATAGTTGTTAATGGGGGCTAATGTAATTGTTAATGGAAGCTGATGTAGTTGTTAGTGGTTATTGATATAGTTGTTAATGGGGGCTGATATAGTTGTTAAAGGGGGCTAATGTAATTGTTAGTGTTTGCTGATATAGTTGTTAATGGGGGCTGATAATGTTGATAAATGAGTACCTTATTATATCCTATTTTCCTGCTTCTGCACACACAACTAACAATGACCAGAGATGCCGAAAATAATTGTCGTTCTCATTCATATTAAAATGTCATGTCACCTACTTCATAAAACACTAGTGCAAAAAAGGGCTTTAAGACCTCCTCATTTAGACCGGAGTATCGACGCCTCGATCTTAAAGGTATGACCGGTGGCAGTTTTGTAAATATCAAGAACTCCTTGGACCGGATCATTTATTAATGGGTTTTAAATATATTATTCATACCAGTTAAAAAACAACTGGTCTTAAAACTGTTATTAAAAAAATTGAAATAATCAAATTACAATTATATAGAAATCTCATACAGCTCGACTTATATTTTTTGCTGTCCAAAATAATAAAGAAAAATTTCTAAAACTTTTAAGACCGGATATAAACGACGGTCTTAAAGTTTATATTTTTAAGACCAGACATAAATTGTGATCGGTACTAATTATTGAAAAAATTTAAACAAAAAGTTTATTACTTTTAAGACCGGCTATTAATAAAGGATGGTCTTAAATGTTAACCTTTATGACTATCGTTTACTTCGTCCGGTCTTAAAACTAAAGCGCCAAATATATTTTTCTTCGCACGAAACCTTACTCTCACAGAAGAACCTCTGTTAACGTTGCGAAACTCTTCCTGTTGCATTACCTCTCTTCCTCGACCACGTACCACTAGCCTCTGTTACTCTCTCATTTGCTCAGGCATTCCTCTCTTCCTATCTCGAAAATGAACGGTGAAAACTATTCTAGTCCTGTTCCTGGAACGCCAGTTACTGGTGTGAGTCAGAACGAACCCTCTTCATCTCACAATGAGCCTGGTAACCGCCGTGCACGCCGTGGTAGAAGTAGCAAATGAATGATGGATGTAACCCTAAGCGGACTTCTAGGACAAAGGTCGAGATTCAGCTTGATGAAAAGTCGGAACCTTTCGGTCCTAATAAACACAAATATAATAGTTTTGTCGGCTATCTAGAACGCATCAAGGTTAGTATCTTGAAAGATGAGTGGAAAAATGTATACCTTCTTACGAAAAGGATCCTATTTGGGACACTATCCGGCTTACATACACTATCCCCGATCGTCGAAGTTGAAAGACAAGACATTGTCTTATTGTGCTGATCGGTGGAGGAAGTTCAAGACCTTTCTAGCTAACAACTATATTTTTGCTAAGGTTCAGCCTGACCATAATCCCTGGGACAAGTACACATTTATTGATGAACACACATGGCAACAATTTGTTCAGCTGTGGACCACTCCTGACCATATTTAGTTTTGTTTGCCCTTTTTGTTTGTTTATTAACATGTACGGATATGTAAATGTTATTGTGTTCATCTCATCCTGTTAGTTAGATGGTTTGGTGTGTGAATAGAAGTATATATTTTCATCCTTTGTCCTGCATCAGAGTCAAACTATTATTATATTCTTAGCTAGTTCTGTTATAGTAGGTAGTGGTTAGACATTGCTATTAGTTAGTTAGTATGTTAACTGTGTAAAGGTTTCGGTGCAAGCTGTTATTAGGCCTCAAGAGTCATGCCTCTAACTATATATAAGAGGTTAGACTAATATGTGTAGGAATCAGGTATGATGAATGAATGAATTGACTGAGTTGGCAGCAGTTCTGCAACTCCCTTTCCTCTGTTTCTTCCAATTTCTTCTACAATTCTACATCTTCCTTAAATAAAATGTTTAAACTTGATGAAGTAAATTTGACTAGCGTTTGAGGTTCATATCAAGCAGAAGTTCTCTAATTTATATTAGTGAGATGGCTGGAATTCATAATTAATAGTTGTTTTCAATTCTGATTCACAGAAAAGAAGGGAACAAGCACAGGAGATAGGGAGAAAGAAAGATCGCCCACATAGAGCTTCTCACGGCTGATATGAAAAGGCCAAAAAAGAATTGATGGCGGCCAAGCGAAAGAGATTGGAAGATGAAGCTGAATCCAATCCTTATGCGATACATGATCCACCATCTCCAATACGTCGCGAAGAGTTGTGGTTGCATATTCGGCAAAAGCCAAGCGGCGCCTACACGAGTGAACAAACTCGTCTAGTTCTTTGAAAGAATTGTAAGTATCGTTATTGTTATTTTTTAGTTACTAAACATGTTTCATTACTAAGCTTCTCGTTATCTGTATCTTACAGGAAGATCTTAAAAAGAAAGAAGCAAAAGGATCTTTTGTGTCGGACGGGAGGAATGATGTTCTGATCGTTGCGACCGGAAAACCGGATCACTCGGGGCGTGTAAGGGGATTGGAGGACGAGTAGGCTTAAAGCAATACTTTGGTAAATCCAAACGCCACAAACAAAGTATGATTACCCAGGAGGAGATGGAACAAACGGTGGCCAAACTAAATGAGGAAGCAGCGGCTCAAGAAGCTTCATTGATTGTAATGTTTCAATCTCGGATGAGCAAGATGGAGGAGGAAATGAATGGATTGAAGCTGCTTTTGAGCTCTCATCTAGAGAGCAGTGATCCCTCCACACATTCACCTGCACCTATGCAACAGAGCACTAGAGTGAGCTGCATTGTTGGACAGTCAGAGCAACCTTGTGACCTTTATGTGGAGGATCCTGATCATCATGATAGACGATTAGTTTCAAAAGGGTCTGTCCACAACTTGGGATCAACTATACACCACCAACAAATGGCCGATGATGAAGTCAGAGTGTCAGTTGAAGAGGTCATCATTGATACACCTGTCCCTCTCCCAACTGATCAGGTGAAGGTTGTGAGTGATGTCATTGGAACCTTTATCTCGTGGCCAGTGAAGCTTGTACATGTTTCTACTCCTCCTGAAGCTCCAACCCCTCCTGAATTGGTTGGCACGGCTAAGTTGAGTGCCAAGGACAAAATTGTCCTTATGGTATCCAACAAACAAGTTGGACTTAATCAGTGGCCTGTCAATATAGAAGTAGGCCTCCGTAATAAGCACCCGATTTTGGTTGACCAAGATGATCTAATTTCCCTGCTGTTTGATAAACAGGAGCTTACTGATTCAATTATTCTCATGTTTATAAAGTAAGTATCTTCTTCTATGAGTACATAACATAAATGTGAGACACTCACATACGTATATACTAATTCCCTGACGTCATTATTGTAGTTTCATGCATCGTGAATTGGAACAGCAGGGCAGAAGCCAAGATATTGTATTTTTGTGCCCACAATACATAAGTCAACCACCCTTAGCGGAGAGACAATCATACATAACATCAAGGTTATTGTCCCCCATAGGAGAAAGTGGTACTTGGCACCATACTACTATAGGTACATATCATAATTCTTTTACGCAATTCCCTTAATTCGATACATATTACGAGTACTTGTATGTTGTTAATTTTCAGTCGCCATTGGCAGTTGGTCCTGATTTGCGCGAATGAGAATAAAGTAGTCTTTCTATGCTCCATTCACAATGATCCACCGCCTACATTGAAGCAGATCGTGAACAAGTAAGCAGCCATTTTGATTGTCTAGTCTGAAATCTCTGCTGTAAATTTTCATTGACCATTATTGAGCAAATTTGTGATTTTGACAATAGGGCCTTGAAATCATTCCAACAAAAGGTCAAGAAAAGGTTTGGGGCTAAGGTCAAAGAGCCTACATGGATCATACCAAAGGTTAGTACATATTTGGACACTGGCACACTGGCTTGTGAACCTGGTTAATAGCAATATATGCTCTTATATATTTCTTGTTCATTTTTAGACCTGTCGGCAACCAAAGGAGTCCAACCTTTGTGGCCATTACGTCTTGACACACATGTATAATATTGTAATGCAACCAGTGACTACCAAACTGAAACGGTAAATATATTACATAACTTTGCCTGTGCACTGACCCCTTTGATACATGGAAAGACGACTAATATATTTCAGTCTTTGATGCTACAGACGTTTGACTTTGCTGACCCCTTTCCTGATGGTGAGATTGAGCGCACACGCAAGGTGATTTGTGAATATCTGTATGATCTGATGATCTCGGAAAGTCGAACAAATAATTGATTTATGAATTCATTCGTAAATATATGCTTTATCAACAATCATCTTCGGTTGTAAATGAACAATTGTCCAATTTGTGATAGTATATATACAATAATAATTTGTTAATTCATTTCAAACAATTTCCTTGTGTCCATTTGTGGTTGCTGAATGTATTGGATGGTGGATAAAACTATGTATTGCTTAATTTTAAAAAATATTGCTAGAAGTTTAGGACCGGACTTTTTATAAATGCCCGATCCTAAAAGTATTCGTTTCATCACAGACTTTTAGGACCGTAGATTTACTAAACGTCTGGTCCTAAAAGTCTTACAAAAAATAGCCAGACTTTTAGGACCGTAGATTTACTAAATGTCTGGTCCTAAAAGTTTTCGTTTAATTTAAATTTTTATGCCTGACTTTTAGGACCGAATATTTACTAAATGTCCGGTCCTAAAAGTGTTCGTTGAATTTAAAAAAATATGGCCACACATTTAGGACCGTAGTTATGTTCAATGTCCGGTCCTAAAAATATGGGCAATATATTTATTGATATATTTTTATATAAAAAATCACTTAGATATTTAAGGAATAATCATATTATTAAATTAAATATTTATTAAATACTGCGTAACTATATCATCTCCATTATCCATATTTCATAATTGCCTTAGTTTTATTTTTTATTTTTTAAATTTTAGTGTTTTGAGTCTGCCATTTTTGCTGATGTACGTGTTGGCTAGAGATCAGATTCTTATTGCTCTACTTGCATATAGTTAAGATTAAGATTGCTTTTCCACCACCAAATATTCAGATAATGCATAAACGTAACTAAAACACACATGAGAACAAATTTTGAAAAGATTTTATTTATTATTTATTATGCTGCCCTAAAAAGGGCAGCGACTATTACAAAAAAAAAACCATAAAAAACTAATCCACCCCATCGGAGAGGGAGGATGAGTCGGAGGCGTTAGAGGTGTCGGAGGTGTCGTCTTCAGAAGGATGGTACTCCACGTCTTTGGTGTGGAGTACCATGTTCAGCTTGTTGTTGACAGAATGAACAAGCTAAACCAATTGGCCCAAGCATCGGTCGATGTGATCGACGCGGGCCACCACGTGCTGCACCGACAGTCGGATTTGGAGGCGCTGGAGGAAGGGGCTGAGGTTGAAGAGGAGGAGAAAAAGGAGGACCTGGTGTAGCAGCCATTACAGTGGAGGCTAGGCGGTAGAGGATGCCATGTAGAAGTGATGGAGAAGAATGTGAAGAAACTAAAGTAACAACGGGTTTAAATAGAGAACCCATCCTGAAGAATATGAAACGCAGAAAACTTTTTACGAGGAGACGCATAGTCCTCAGAATACGAGGAGACGCATTGTTGGGCAGTTTACCTGGAAGCCGAAGAGACTCTGGATCGTGAGAATAGAGTGTAAGGATACGACTCTGCTATCTAAGTAATTTTGAAGTGACTGAACATTTAATACCGGATTTTGTAAAAGATCCGTTCTTAAAAGTAGTATTTTTTAAGGAAAAATTCTTACTTTACAACAATAAATAATTGAAAAAAATAATAATTGACTTTTAGGACCGGATATAAGATAAAATGTTTGTATTAAAAGTAATTGAATTGATTGGAAAAATAAATAGTAGACATTTAGGACCGAATATATGATAAAATGACGATCTTAAAAGTAATTTAATTGAAAAAATAATATACTTTTAGGACCGGACATATGATAAAAGGACGGTCTTAAAGTAGAAACACAAAAATCATAATCAATTGCGTATCTCATCTCTGTGCCATTAAGAACTAAGCTTTTGTCTTTTTTATATTCATATTCTCTAGTAATTAAAGAAGCCTATATATTCTCCAGTTTTCCCTTAATTTATCTTATTCATTCAATTGCTGCTGCGCTCGTCAAAGCCAATCCTCTTTTTTTAAGTTTGGTTAATTAATTAATAAAATTATAGCTTTAGGACCGGATACTTTATAAATAACCAGTCTTAAAAAAAATCCAAAATTAATAAAATAAAATGTCATGCGGAAAATGAAAGTTCCCTCTCAGAACTTCTCTTGTCGCGCCAAAAGTGATTACTCAGGTTCTGTTTCCAGTGTTTGTGTGTTGCGTCGTCACTTCTTCGCGTTGCTCTCTCGACAATCACTTTCTGGTTCCTTAGCTAAACGTCTATAGACCAAGCTGTACGAGGTGTTTTGGTTATATAACTTTATGATTTTCCTGCTTATAGGTCTAGGTTTTTCATGGGTTGAAAGGAAATCGATGAAATGTTCTTGTGGGTTTCTCTGTTGTTAATGAATATTGTATTTTGAAGATTATATTTGCACTTTAGACCTACCCAACTGACCAACAAGTGTTTTTAGGTTTCTCTTGTTGTCTACAACATCAACGTTCATGGCGGGAGAAGAAAGACTCAGCAAATGCATTTGAATTTATATGCTACAGGTGAGTCCACAAGACCTCATGTGATGCATTTAATTTCCTCGTCATGCATTTATTTTGCTTCTTGGATTCACTGTGATACATTTATGACCAAAAGTGATTCTTTGTTATGCACTTAATGGGCAAGTTTCTCCGTAAAAAAAAAGAAAAGACATAACCGACATTGAGCATATATATGCATTTGGAGTTGCCTTATTTTATAAGAAAATTTCAATTTTTTTCGGATTATGTATGTTAAATCTTTCCGTCTATAGGAATTCTACTATGGATCACAATTGGATAAATAATGCTTTACATACGAGTGTTGAATATCAGAATGGGGTGAGGGAATTTATAGAATTTGCTAAACAAAATGCCCATGATAATAGTAGGAAGTTTTATTGCACTTGTGTAGATTGTTTGAATGAGAGGCGACTAAGTCCTGAAGTTATACACACACATTTAATTTGTGAAGGATTTTGTAAGACTTATACCGGACATTGATATTCATGACGAAATTCATTCAAATTTTTGTGGACATAAACGAAGAAGATGAAGCGGAGAAAAAACCCGGCATAAGAAATGATCATCAAGAAGGGATAGATATGGGAGGATATCCCTTTATAAAAGAGTCAAGTCATAAGGTAATATTCATATGCAGAATTCTTTGAAAACTTTAAGGTTTTAACTATATTCCTTCTATATATGTTCTTAATTAAACAATGTCACTGACTATGAAGTTTGTTCTTGTTTTATTTTTGTGGCAGGATCCGATCCAAAGGGGCATGTTATATGTAAAAGATCGAGGATGTTACGTTGTTGGGTGGGAATCAGATGAAGGCATGGTGAATATTATATTATTGGGCATGTATGTTGATTTACGTGCTGTATTTGTAACTCATTGTATTTGTAAGTAAGTTATCTTATTGTATATATTCATTTAGGTGTTGTACTGTCATAGTATAATCATTAATTAAGAGGTCACATAACTCATGGTGAATAATATATATGTATTCTTTTCCCAATTCAATTTATTCACAATGGATTGTTCATAGCTTATAGCTTATAGTATCAAATTTTATGTGTTGGATAATGTATTGGATTTGTGTATTATATGATCAGGAACTACAGAACAGGGAAAAAATTCAGGAAAATTTGGACTGGAAATAAATACGCCGGTCTTAAAAGTTCAAATTTTAAGACCGAATGTTTTTACATGTTCAGTCTTAAAAGTCTGGTGTACATATTTGATATTAGGCCGGTCTTAAAAGTTGGTCTTTTAAGACCTCTGTATTTATACGTCCGATCTAAAAATTCAATTTTTAAGACCGGATGTATTCTTCATCCAGTCTTGAAAGTCAGTCTTTTAAGACCTGTATAATTAGTCGTCTGGTCTTAGAAGCCGCTATTTTTTAGACGGATTAATTTCTGTCCGGTCTTAAAATTCCGATCTTTTAAGAGCGGCCTATTTTATATCCGGTCTTAAAAGTTGAGTTTTAGGACCGAACAAAAAATATTTCAAGTGTATATAGTATGACTTTTAAGACCTAATATTTTAAATATCCGGTCTAAAAGAAATTCTTTAAGACCGATTTGAGTCCAGTCTTAAAAGTTAGACTTTTAATACCGCCTGAAACAAGACCGGTCGCGGGTCCGGTCTTACGATGCCTCTTTTGGCCGGTCTTAAAACCCTTTTTTCCACTAGTGAAATTTACAAAACTTTGTCCTAAATATGAACTCAAGTGTTTTGCACAATTGCTGTAATAAAATCTGTCATACAACCACTGAAATTTAGATACACTTAAAAACAAGTCAGCCTATATACATAAAATGATTGCTTCCTAAAGGCTCATCTTTTCAAAAAAACAAATCAGTTAACAAAAAATATGATGGAGAAAACATGTGTCCTAAATACAATCAGTATGTTAGTGGACATAACAAGTCATCCTATTGACCAAAACCAATTGCAGCCTATTTGTTCCTCTTCTCTGAGATGTACAGGTAGAGTTAAATTTCCTTCCAAAGCAAGAATAGAATCAGGCAGCTCCATTTCCTTTAGCCTTATTCGGGTTGACTCATTGGCTTGTTGCAATTTTTCAGCCTGTGATCTTATAATGTCATCAACCATCTCTATGTATCTGGAGAGTGATTTTGCATTGCTGTCAGAAACAAGACTTGCAAACATTTTTTCTTTACTTGCATCCAACACTTTACTCATTGACATTGGCTTCACAAATGGGTTGTCGAAGAAGCACCACCCTCCACCTACATCTTGCCTCGACGATGTAGGGAAAATACAAATTCTATCATGTAATTGAATTAATAATCTGCAAAAACTGTGTCATATCCTTTCCATGCAAACTTGCTACTGATGACACTTTCAATTATGATGAAGTCTCCATTCCCCATTATATTATAGTTTGAACATGTACATTAGAAATATTCTTTGACTAATGATTTAAAAGCTAAGTGGGTATTTAATAGCCATCAAAGGAACAAATAGAATTTCAATGCAAATCTATCTATAATAAAGGAAACAAACGTTCCATTCCGATGTTACAGAAAACCATCTATTATAATGTGCATGCTAGAAGAGTGTTACCTATTCATGTTGTTATATTAAGCAGAGGAAAAACATAATACATGGAGGGTAATTCAGGGGAGAAATTGCAGTTAAGGAATAAAAACTATAGTTAAAGAAATGGTTTAGTTTATGGGAAGACACTTTCAATTATGATGAAGTGTCCTTTCCCCATTATATTATAGTTTGAACATGTACAGTAGAAATATTCTTTCTCAAACCTGTTAGGAGAAGCAAAAAATCAGTTAGTCCACAGTTCAAATTGCTCAAACCTTTCTCCCAAAAAAATAGACACAAATGCAGGCAAACTCAAACAGAATCTTATTCAATATATTCTTTGTAGACTAAAGACAAATGCAGGCAGGTACAAAAAGATTTAGGCTATCTCAGTCAAGGTAGTGTTCCTGTAAAAAAAACTGTCAAGGAGGATGTCTTTAATAGTAATTTTAGCTATTATTGTAAAACTTGGAAAATAAGTTTTACCATTACAGATCCAACGGTTCTTCTATTTTACCTCATGAAAGTGCTCCCATGGTTTATCAATTAATTGACAACCTGCCAATCAACAAATGGAGTTTAGAAGCAGAAAACTAAGTACTGAACGTTCAAAAGCTAAAATAGATTAAAAAAATCGTGTTTAATATTTTGAAGCACTAACATACTTTGGATCCTAAAACCTTTTGTTACAAATCTTGGTGTCCATTTTCCTTCTCTTGCAACTCCTTTCGTGCATCATTTGCCTACAAGAACCATAATAAATGAAATTTAGTAGATAAACAACAAATTTGTGGTGAAATCTGTGTCGCAATCACCACTATATATCTCACCAAGAATACCTAGTGAAATGTTTTGCGGCCAAGCAGATTTTGAATGAAAAACAATTAAGCTTCCTACTCACTTTTTGAGAATATATACAATAGGAAAGCATAATGAACTCCAACTAGCAAGCCTAGATGGATGCCAAACCAACATAATGGTGTGAAGTTCATTTGGTGGAAGAAGATTGTGTGCTCTGAATAAGCATAAGTAATCTGTTGCAGCCCAAAAAGAACAGATTATATAATGTTTTTGTTCCTATTTGACTAATTAAATCTAATAAAGCAGTGCCTATATAACGCATGCAATCAACAAAATCAATTTAACCATGAGACATAAATTTAACATGTCTTTTGCACTACAAAGAGAAGCACTTAAACATCCAAGTTTCCCAATATTCAGTGAGGAGCCAAAGACACACTATCACCAGAAGTGAATAGAAAAAAAAAAATACTAAAACTCTCCAAAAAGCTGAGGGGATTACAGAATTTAGAAGGTAGCCATCTATTAAGAGCCTCAAATTCAAACAAGCATCCACATTCAACTGATCCAATAAGACCAGGAACTTCAAGTCAATACTTTCAATACCTTTTACACAAATCGACCAGCAGAGATATAAGAGAGACATCAAAAGTACAATTAAGGGAGTGTAAATAGTATACCTTTGCATCATTATGAACAAATTGGATTCCATGTCCAGGGTATATGATCGAAGAACAAAACCATCATTTCTCCAATCTCATTGTGCCTTGAGACTAGAGAAACACTTCTACCAAATGACAACGATCTAAAACACAAGAATAATAAGCCATAAGAAAAGGAAAGAGTGTAAAACAAATTTTTGGTCAATTGCTATCAGAAAATTATGACCACTATTATACGTGAACCAAAAAATATGAAAATTTATTAAAAACAACATATAATTTGCCTCCTTGAACCAAATATAATAAACATTACAAAGTACTAGTACTTGGGGGAAAAATAGGAGGACGAAAAAAGAACCATGATAAATACGAGGCCGAAAATTGGTCGAGGACCGTGGTTGAGTAGTGAAATTTGTAGAAATATCTGAAATAATAGGAGACGCAGAGTTTTGTTGTGTCAAACAAGTTTCATGTATTGGAAGGAAACCTAAAACATCTACAGGTGTAAGACCTAAAGCTCCTTATGCGTAGATTTTGGCATACACTTCGTTCAAAGGGATAGAAATGTTAGACCAGGCTATCACCCAAGAGGAGGGGGTGAATTGGGTGTCTGATAAAAACTTTGGAACTTTGAAAATCTTTTCGCAACTTATTGAAATTAGTTTGTATGACATTTATGATTTATAAAACAATAAACATTCATTCAAACATATATGCTGGGAATATAAGAGATAAGGGAAGAGAATATGCAAACTGAGATTTATACTGGTTCGGCCCAATCATTGACCTACGTCCAGTCCCCAAGTTCTACTTGAGATTTTCAATCCACTATCCTCTTGTTTAAATCGGGCACAAGAGAAGCCTATACAAACCGATTACACGCTCTGTACTCGAAGTAATCCTCTCACTAGGATTCACTCCCCCTTACAAATTGTAATCTATACACCCACTTGATTACACACTTTGGACTCGAAGTAAACCTCTCACTAGGCTTCACTCTCCCTTCTAAGTTGTAATCAATACAATAGGTTTCCCACTCAAGATCACCCAATCTTGAGTAACTCTCAGATAGAATGTTTACAGATAAATCTCCTCTCTCAGAAGTGTATGAATAAACATTGAAGTACATAATCATTCATCTCACTCTCTACTGTAAACTATATGAACATTTAGAAACATAGAGTATGAACTATCGACGGTGAAGTAGTAACATCATTTCATTGGCTTCATCGAGTCACTAATCAATCGTCACATCTTTCGGTTTGAAGACTTCACAATTTATAGGTATTTGTGTTTCGACCGTTGCGAGCATTCGACTGTTGGAGATCAGTTGGAAGTATTCGTTGAAGCTTTTGTTGCTTTTTGGCCGTTGAGCTCTAATCCAACTTTAATCATAAAATGTTGAACATGGACTTCGTTAATGCTCCGTCTTGAGTGTTGTATTTATGGCCGTTGTAAAGATTCAAGCTTTTTGTTGGAATGTTCAAACTATCTGTTAGACTCAGAAGCTTTCCTTTGTTTTCTGATGTAGCGTTTAATGCTTCTCTGACACACAAATTTCTTTATGCCAATTTGTTGTTAATCCATGATATAATCATCTGAAACTCATTAGTAAACTGATTAAAGGCAATTAGCAACAGTAATGAGTAATGATATATAGAAATGAAATCACACACGAGGATTTATGATTTACAAAGACGGTGAATTTCAAGACAGTGGATTATCATGCTCGAGCATGACTCTTAGTATGCTTGGGCAAGAGTAGTTGAAATATTTTGAAAGAATAGAAAATCGCCCTATGCTCGAGCAACAAACTATGCTTACTCATACAACATTCTGATTCACTTTTACTATTGCTCGAGTAACCCAGAGAGCATGCTTGGGCAGAAGACAAACAGAGGTGAAGACTTATAGATTTGGTGATGCTGCTCGAGCATGCTTTCTCCTCTGCTCGAGCATAGTGCTCGAGCATGAGATATTTATGCTCAGGTAAGCGTCATCCAGAGACGAAGGAAGAAGAGTCGATTTATACTGCTCGAGCATCCTTTTTCCTCTGCTCGAGCATCATGCTCGAGCAAGCCTTTCACTCTGCTTGGGCATGACTCTTGAATTTGTCAATCTTCGCTTTAGCCCGATGATGCTCGGGCATTCCAGTCTCCTTGCTCGAGCATTCATGGTCAATCCACCTATGCTTAGAAAGCTTTTTAAGTCTTCTTTTCAATAGTAGAAGAATCAGCTCCAAACTCGTTGTATCTTCGACCGTTATCATTAGATGAATGGAGGTTGTTCTTGACCAGCGTTGTTTGCAACATCCTGAACTGACCGTCAACTTCAAAACATCATATCTCCTTCAATTGATCTTTGTTTTTCATGATTATGATGTTTTTGGAAAGCTATGTGAGTCTAGTTTCAAATGGCACCTGTTTCAACTCAATTGTATTTGTAAATGGTGAGATACACCCAAAATACCGAAGCTTGGTCTGCTGTGTGGCGTGAATTTCAGTTCCAAATTCTACAATTCATAGCTCCTTGATCTGACCTCCTTTGGGCTTGAAATTTTTATGAAAATGACGCATTGGGAGTCTAGTTTACTATGACACTGATTTCACCTCAATAAGATCTCTGGTTTGAGGGATATCATCGAATTACCAGACCTCGCTCAAGCTAAACGTGAAACAGATGTGAACAGAGTGCTGAAAAATGATGTTGCTCGAGCATGGAATTTTTGTGCTCGAGCATGAGCAGAATTTATGCGATAATAGGAGCTGGAAATGTACCGTGCTCAAGCACGACATTGGTGTACTCAAGCATGACTTCAGGAATGCAATTGTAGCTTATTTTAACCCCGAATTGAGCCATTTCAACTTCCACTTGATCATGGAGACTTCAAGAATCAATCTTGGAATTGTATAATTATATTCTCATTCCATTCATCAAGTTATTCCATCTCCCATCTCCCATCTTGATCATTCTTCATCATTTAACATGGACTCATCATTCTCTGCAAGTTTTACCTTCTTCAATATTTCCTCTTCTTTAACTTAACATTTTCTCCAATTTCTTCTTTTTGAAATCTCTTATCTCCTTCTTGTTCTATAATTCAACTTGGACTAATCTACATTAATTATAGTAGTTAGTCAAAGTAGGAGATAAATATATTATACAACCTTTTTGCTCTTAAAAATGACATCTATATAAGACATCATCAAAACTAATCATATTCAACAATAAATGCCTACAATTATATACATATGGGACCAATAATAGCAGTGCGAGGATGGAAGAGAAATTGACTACCTATTTCTTGTTAGCAGAGCAACATGAAGGTAGAAGGAGATGCCCAGACCGATGGAAGAGAGAAGCAGATGCTTTAACCAATGATTACGACGGCGATGGGAGGAGGCCGGAGTTGAGGGTCGACGGTGGCAGACGGTTTCACCTTTTAACACGAGTGAAGACCTAAGTCAGGATGAGAGAGAGAGAGAGTCAAGGAGTAGATGTCAAAAAGGGCCCTGGGGCCTTTTTTGGGATTTGACTAATGTTTGGGCCTTTTTTGGGTTTTTTTGGTAATATGGGCCCCATATGGATTTTCCCTTAAAAAAAGTTGCCCCAATAGGAAAAATTCCGTTGAAAATATTTCAGACTGAATTTTCTGCAAATTTCTGATGGAATTAGCCACGAAAACAAATTCTATGGCTAATTTGGTTGGAAATTGAATTTTTTTTTGGTGTTGATTAGAGAGGTTATGGAGTATAGAAAGTAAACAAGGCCAACAGATGGGAGTTTATGGACTTGCACATCATCTAGTATTTTTATAATTAACACTCTCCCTTAGATGTCATGAACAAATAGTGTACCTCATTAAAATCTTACAAGAAAAAACCCAGTGGGACAAAAACATAGTGAAGAAAAAAATAGTACATAATACAAATCGAAGTTACCTCATTAAAAACCTTACTAAGAAACCCCTATGGGTAAAAGCCTTGATTAAGGAAAAGAGTACATCAAGATCTATACTCCACCTGATGATAATATCATATTTATTCCCCCTGATAATAACATTAGTTTTACTCCCCCTAATAAAATCATCACTTTCAATATATTTTTGAGTATATCATTCTTTTGGCTACCAAAATATGAAGGATGTGCTTAAATGTATTTCTCTAACATATCTTCATCAGGATATGTTGTTTTTATCTATTCATTTTGGAAAAAAATAAAGGAAAATTATTTTGAAAATCACCAAAATAAATCTTGCATTCATATATTCAGTTTGTTCTAAAAAAATGATATCATATAATATGTTCATATTATTATCAAACTAAATATCATTTTTGTTATCCACTTGTGTACCCGCAATAACTATTTTTTACCAATAAAATCATAATAAATACAATATTAGCATGATATATAAAATATTTTCATATAAGGTACTTTTGGACCATTAAATTCAATATAGTATATCTTTGTATGAAAAATCAGCATAGCAAAACTATGTGATTTTGAAATCATTGAGACATTCGATAACTCGACCTACAAGTCAAGTAAAACGTAAAATTATTCATTTTTCAATATATTTTTCAATCAATTATATAGGCTCAAATTATTTTCAAACTCGCAAAACAATTTATATATAGAATCATTTTCTTGTATATGCTTATAGAATTGTAGATCCTTTAAGTATTCTCATATAAATTTCATTATTTAATGAGCCATATGTATAGGATGTATATAACAACATCTAACGGACGTATACTTTTATTTTCATATACTGCTAAAATAGTAATATATGCAAAATTATTATATCCACCACAAAATAATGTCTCATCATAGTCTTCATTGGTATATGCAAAAATCTATATTTCACTTAAATATCTATATATTTCATATTTCATCTTGGACTGTAGGTCCATAATTTTCACACTTCAAAATAATGTAATCCTATTTTCATTACGTCTTTCCCTTTTACTTTTCCTTTTGGCCAATTACCATTAAATACTACTTGCATGATATATTTAAGAATGAGATCCTTACTTGATCATGGAAATTATTATCAAGACCGTTGTCGACAATGAGATCCTTACTTGATCACATGAAATTATTATCAAGACTGTTGTCGACAACATAATCTTTTTTGTTCCATTTTTCTTATGACATAATTCATTAAAATCTCTTTATTGCTTTCAAGTACCTGTACCTCTTGTGAGGTTCCTACAATTAGTCATGTCTTGGCCTCTTTTAGAGTATTTGCCTCCATCATCTCGATTATTTTCTCCTTTCTCTTTTCTTTTGGAACCGATTATTCTCTCATGCTTCGTGCATGTCCCACTTTCATTTATGCTGATTAGGACATTTTTAGTTGGAATATGAGATTTAGTAATTCTCATTTAGGTCAAATAATTTCCATATGACAGATATTATGCAATATTTCATGAATGCAAAATCTGATATGAACTTCTGGTTTCATACTTCTATGTTCAAGGATCTATACTTAATAGTAATAATGAAGTCTTTGTATTCTCTTTTCTAGCTATTAAATTTTTCCCCCTCATGTTAGGAAAACGTTTTCAAACGATAATCGACTGATCATGCAGTATAAGTCTCCTAAATCCATTTGTTTCCTTTAGAAACATCCTTCTGTTTCATTTAGAGACAAACAAGAAGAAGGGGTTCTAACATAACATTTATCCCAATTATCTTTAAATATCCATCTATGTACATTGTGGTGGATCAATAAGAATGCACATTCAAACTTTTTAAGATAAAATATGCCTAGCACCTGACCAAAAGCCATTTTTACCAAAAGAAGTTTGTTCGCCAATATAAGTGTTGTGATATGTAAGGTCAAATATGCCAACACTTTATTTTCATAAATATTGATATTTGATTCAATGAATGAATCATATAATCTGAAAATTGAGCGATTAATATAATAATTTATTCAAACATTTTTGCAAATTTCAAGTTGTGAACTAATAGTAATCTCACATGTAACTATCTTGTAAATGCATCTATCTAATTTATTGAATACTCACATGCAGAGACGGATACACACTAGTGCATATGGGGCCAAGTGCAGACATAAAAAAATTTAAAAACTATATATATTGTGAAGGACTTTAAAAACAACTCATCTGATTAGGATAGTTGGTTATAACTTTTCACCACTATCTACATGGTCCCGGGTTCAAAACGCCCTCATCCCTTTTTTTTTCAATCTCCAAATCTCTCACCCACTCAAAATCGATCGGTCTCCAAATCAATCCGCGGCTCCCAAATCGTCGGCGTCGCTTTCCTTCCAGATCCACCTTTGAGACCCACAGCCCACAGTACAGAGTCCCTCGCAATTTCGGCGTCAAATTTCGTCTTTCCGTGCTTCGTTAAGCGCTTCTTCGCCGTCGTCCCCTGAATCAAAAGCTCCGTCTCCTGTTGTTCCTTCGGCTACTTCTTCTTCATTGACGCCTTTTGTTGAATCGAAGTCACCAGAACCAGGCTTGAATTACGCAGTTGCAAATCCCAATGGAAGCCCCTTTATGCGGCTTCTTCGATCTTCCGAGACTTCCATTGAAAGGGTGATTTGATTGTGCTTTTTGTTTTTGCTTTCTTATTAGTTATTGATGAAGCCTCATGCTGCTTCACACTTCTTTCTGGCTTCTCGGTAGTGTTTGTTTAGTTGATTTTTTTGCCTGAATGTTTGTTTAGTTGTTAACCGGTGGGTGAATAACTGAATATTAAAGGCACAAAATATCATGAGTATTCTAATGAATTAATGAAAATATTTTTTATACATCTTTGAATCACATGACGAACTGATTGTTCAACGAGTTTATTATTGTGTAAAACTAACCTTACACTCTCAGTATCTTTTCGGTGTCAAAAGTAAGCTTTATCAAACTTTTAGTTCCCTAAAGACTATAAATTTGATGTCAGGACCATCTGTTCAAAGCAATGAAGCCTTCCTAGGATTTCTTGTTAAGCATTCTGTGTCTGGATTTGATTTGCGGCTAATGAGTTTGACTATAATAGACACGGTTTTAAATTATGTATGGTTTTTGAATAATAACTAAGCAATGTCAGTGTAATTGCGTAGAATTTTGTGAACTGTTTAAAAAGATTGAATAACAATAAGCATCTTTATTATTGGTTTGACATGATGAAAGTATTCACACGCAGCTCATTCTTTTGTGCTACGTAGTATTATATTCCCAAGTGTTCTACTTCAAAAAGGGCCTTTCTTAAGGCTCCGCACATTATGCAGAGCTAAATAGCTTGTTGCGATTTCATATATGACAAAAAGTTTTTTTTCTCCTTTGTTGAGCTAAATAGCTTTATGATCTATCTTTCAAATTTATCTTACATGTCCTTCCTCATTTTCCCATGTTCTTTTTGTTGACACCTCTTTTACATTGCGAGTGGTCTCTGTTTATTTTCTCAGTTCAACACTTAATTGAGAGTCATTAGAGACAAGTTCAAAGAACTTTCAAAGCTTTTCACCTGTTCTCCTTCCAGCATATTACTACCAAGTAAGGAGCTCTTTACTTCCTAACTATGTTAGTTCAGAAATTGGGGGCTGCTATGTTAGTTCACTTATTGGTTTCAAAAACTTTTTTTCTTCCAGAAAATGTCAACGATACAATCTTATTTCAAACGTCTGAAAAAAAAATTCGGCGGCGCTGTCCCCGAACACCACCACTAATTGTGCACCCACAAACCTAAAATCCTGGCTCCGTCCCTGCTCACATGGGCTACATGCTATTTGAATGGGCCATATATGAGTTTGATATATTTCCAAAAAATATAGGGATCCATTCCAAATCATAACTAGTGATACTCTTATAATCAATTTTCTTTGAGAACAAGCATCGAATGATAATTCTTGAATTATATAATATGTTGCTTATTCATGAAGAATCTTCTGGCTTTTCAATAGATGTCAACACCTAATATGCTTAACCAATAGACATCAAGTTTTTGGGAGATCAATAGGCTTTGTGAGGAAGTATATGAGTACACCCTTTTAATATTAACTAACATTTAAATTCTTACACTCTTTTCAATATTAACTCGTACATGTATTCTAACAATCTCAACTCAAGTGTTAGTCATACCTATAAACTGTTGGGATTCATACACGCAGCGGAAGGATTCTCATCCATTAAAAATTACAGTTCCTTTGAGAGGATCCATCAACGACGTTTAAATCAAGGTTCGTTAGAAACAATACCTATGCGAAATTTGTGAGCGTCCTACGTTCAATTTGATCTGCTGGGCTACCTACTCGATCAACAGGAGCAGACTCTGCGAATCTCCTCCCTCTACCGGTATCCACACAAACAGCCTCCAACACCGACGGCAGCGTGCTAGCGCTTTCAGTATTTTCGCGTGTCTCCATCTTTTCTCTCTAGGGTTTCTCGCGGCTTTTCTAATTTTATCCGTCTTCTTAATATGGCTAGATCAATATCTATTATAGAGTTTCTAAAACCCTAATAAGCCGTATTAAAATAATCAAAATTAATCCAATTAATCTTGAACTTTGAATTTGAATTAAAATAATATATTAATTAAATCTATCAAATAGATCTAATCTAATATATTTATTTAATCCAAATTATAAGCCTACAGATTTAATTTATATTTATAAATTAAATATGAGATATGATATCTTTTATTTAATTAAATATGAGATACTATATCTCAATTTAATTAAATCCGAGATACTATATCTTTATTCGAAAATTAAATCGAGATACAACATCTCAATTTATTATAGTTCTTTAATTTATCAAATAAATTAAATACTATATATATTATAAAATTATTATCTTTAAATAATATCATTATTAATTTAAAATGTAATAATATATATATATCCTAGATTAAATACAGTATTCATTAAATCTTAGACATATCTAAGATTCAATGAATCTGGACACTTTTGCTCGTGTTGGGCTATTCTTGTGTGCGACCCTGCAGGCCCACATGAGATTGGCAATGGGCCAATATTGTACCAGCCCACAAGTCGCAAGCGGCCTCTAACAAGACATTGTGACTACCCAATTCATATGGGGATTGATGATACAATACAACCTATCATACAACCATGTCACGTCCTTTTTGTCACGTGATAATTTGGTCAAGGATGAGGCATGGATAATGTCAACTTCCTGTTCGTGACCATTACTTTCTCGATTCTTGAGTAGTCTAACAATTGAAATGGAAACTCCTTTTCATCATAGTATGGCCATACATTTCTCAGACTCACTCATCAAGGGGCCCAGTATTGTCTCTCTACAAATGTGAGGGACAAATTCATCTTGACCATTCACATTCCTCTGCATGAAAACCACTGATCCCGATCCAAGTCTTTATCATCACCTTGTCAAAGGTGACTTTTGACTAGGTCAAAGAGCAGCAACTCATCATGTTGGAATCCATGATGATCTCAGGTTAAAGGGCATTGTGACGCAGTTATACATGAGAAAAGCTTATGACTAAATTCATGCAGCTTTCTCATAGTGGGTTGGTCCAGCACCATGTACTCTTACAAGTGCCCATGACTTTGATTCGTATCTACATACTCATCAAAGTCATACTGGTCTTATTTCATTTGTGCTCCCGCATAGATGACCGACCAGGGACATTTACGATAATCTATAAGATATATCCAAGGATCAGTTATCACTATAAACATGCAAATGAAATGATAACTAAAGGAGAATACTTTAAATAACATAAACGTTTAAAGTACAATGACTTGCCCCTAGGGCATAATTTCCAACAAACTTCCACTTGCACTAGGTGCAATCATTAATTACTCTAATTCCTATTGCCCTAACATGACGCTTATGTTTTGCTTGTGTAAGCGGCTTAGTAAGAGGATCAGCATCTTTGTCTTCTTGTGGTACTTTGCATATTTTTTTTTATATCACCTCTATCATTGATTTCTCTAATAAGATCAAATCGCCTGAGTATATGCTTGGTCCTTTGATGTGACCTAGGCTCCTTGGTCTGCACAATAGCGCCGCTATTGTCACAGAACAAGTCTATTGGATTTGAGATGGTAGGAACCACCCCTAGTTCATTGATGAACTTTCTAATCCAAAAGGCCTCCTTAGCCGCATCCGATCTTTGCTATATACTCGCTTCTATTGCGTAATCGCCAGCTACGGTTCTGCTAGAGCACTTCCAGCTTACCGCACCACCATTCATAAGGAAGACATATCCAGATTGCGATCTTAGATCATCTTGGTTAGTTTGGAAACTCGCATATGTGTAACCAGTTACACAGAGCTCATCTTCCAAAACACCATATACCAAGAATAAGTCCTTAGTCCTTCTTAAGTACTTTAGGATATTCTTGACAGCAGTCCAGTGACCCTCACCGGGATCTGGTTGATATCTGTTGGTCATGCTTAAGGCAAATGACACATCCGGTCGAGTACATAACATGGCATACATGATAGATCCAATGGCGGAGGCATATGGAATCTTACTCATGCGGTCTCTTTGATCTTGTGTACCAGGACACAAATTCTTACTGAGATGAATGCCATAAGACATGGTCATGTAACCCCTTTTAGAATCCTGCATACTGAATCTATGCAGTATCTTGTCTATGTATGTGCTCTGATTTAGGCCTATAAGCCTCTTGGATCTATCTCTATAGATCCTGATCCATAGGATGTAAGTGGTTTCGCCTAAATCTTTCATTGAGAAAGACTTGACACTCTGCAAGGTAGGAATGTCATTCCCAATGAGTAGGATGTCATCGACATAAAGCACTAGAAATACAACTGTGCTCCCACTAACTTTCTTGTAAACACAAGGTTCATCGATGTTTTGAATGAATCCAAACTCTTTGACTACTTCATCAAAACGATGATTCCAAATTCCGGATGCTTGCTTCAATCCATAAATGGATCTTTGAAGCTTACAAACTTCACCAGAGTCCTCTGGACGCACAAAACCCTCAGGTTGTGTCATGTACACATCCTCAATCAGCTTTCCATTAAGAAAGGTTGTTTTGACGTCCATCTGCCATATTTCATAGTCATAATATGATGCAATGGCAAGAAGGATTCTGATTGATTTAGCCATTGCAACTGGGGAAAAGGTTTCATCATAGTCCACACCATGAGTTTGAGTGAATCCTTTTGCAACCAATCGTGCCTTGAAGATATTTACTTTGTCATCCATGTCAGTTTTCTGCTTGAAAACCCACTTGCACCCAACTGTTTTTACACCTTCAGGTCGATTGACTAAGGTCCATACCTTATTGTCGTACATGGATTGCATTTTAGACTTCATGGCATTAAGCCATCTTTCAAAGTTTGGTCCCACCACGGCCTCTCGATAGGTAGTTGGCTCATTTTGTTCAATGAGCAAAACACCACGAATTTCATTAATCAAAAATCCATATCTCTGAGGCTGTAGTCGTGATCTATCAGACCTTTGTGGGCCTTGTGTTACTTGAGTAGGCTCAACAACTTGTTGTGAGTCTTCTCCGTTTTCCATCTGTGGTTCTTTGTTGTCTTGTCGCTCTCGAACTTCTTCGAGGTACACCTTACTCCCACTGGTTCTTTTAGAGATGAACTGTTTCTCCAAAAAGACATCATTCCAGATAACAAACACTTTGTGATCGGTAAGATTGTAGACATAGTATCCTATAGTTTCCTTAGGATACCCTACAAAAAGGCCTTTTGAGGATCTGGATGATAATTTATCAGAGGCTTGGTGTTTAACGTAAACCTCACATCCCCAGATTTTAATAAAGGACAAACTGGCTTTCTTCCCAGTTCATATCTCATATGGTGTCTTTTCAATTGCCTTTGACGGAACACGATTTAGTGTGAACGCAGCTGTTTCTAGGGCATGGTCCCGAAATAAAGTTGGAAGATATGTTTGAGTCATCATTGATCGAACCATATCTAATAGATTTCGATTCCTCCGCTCAGAAACACCATTCCATTGAGGTGTTCCTGGAGGAGTTAGTTGTGAGATAATCCCACAACTCCTAAGATGGTCAAGGAACTCTTTGCTCAAATATTCACCACCCCGATCAGATTGAAGTGCCTTAATTATTTTGCCAAGCTAGTTTTGCACTTCATTTTGGAATATTTTGAACATTTCAAAAGATTCAGACTTATGTTTCATTAGATAGATATACCCATATCTACTAAAATCATCTATAATGTAATGAAGTACAAATGACCTCCTTTGGCAGAAGCATTCATTGGTCCACAGACATCTGTATGTATAAGGCCCAATAAATGAGTGGCCCTTTTACTACTCCTAGTAAAGGTGCTTTTGTCATCTTTCCAATAAACAAGACTTACATGTATCACATGATTCAAAATCAAATGAGTCAAGAAATCCATCTGTGATGGTGTTTTGAAATGCGTTTCTCATTTATATGGCCTAGACGACAATGCCATTGGCAGGTCGGACTCAAATCTGTTGACTTTGTTGGTTATGATTAGTTTTGATGATGTCTTATATAGATGCCATTATTTAGAGCAAAAAGCTTGAATACTACATTTATCTTCTTCTTTGATTAATTCAAATATATTAATGTAGATATGAATTTTATACAATGAAGATTTGATCAAGGAAGATAAATTGGAGGAGTTGAATTAAGTCACAGTTGGATTCCTGAAGCAATATTTGAGTATATCAACTTAATACTCAAGTATGGTAATGAATTGGTGAAGCTCAAATAGGCTACAGATGCATTCATGAAGCAATTCTTGAGTACCAAGCATCAATACTCGAGTATGATACTTAAACAGCTTCAATTCAGGCCAAAATCCCGTCAATACTCGAGTATGTCACTTAAATACTCGAGTATTGGACTAATACTTGGGTAGAAAACTTCAATACCCGAGTAGTGTCGTGATTTCCAAATGCTTCCGCTCAACTCGGTTCGCGGCCTCGATAACTCGATGATATCTACCAAACCAAGAATCGGATTGACATTAAACCAGTGGCATATGAAACTAGACATCCAACACGTATTGTTTCCAAAATTTCAAGTCCTAAGGAGTTCATATGAGAGAGCTATGAATTTGTCAAGTTGGTCCAAACATCACCGTCACAGCCCAAACCAAGCTTCGGTAATTTGAGTGTATCTCACAAACGACAAATCCCATTGAGCTGAAATCAGTGCCATTGGAACTTATACTCAAATACCTTTTCAAAAACATCAAGAACACAAAAAAATAAGATCAATTGAAGTAGTTATGATGTTTTGAATCTTACAGATCTGTTCGGATGCTTTGCGAAACGTTGGATAAGAACAACCTCCATTCATCTGATGTTATTGGATGAAATACAACTAGTTTGAAGTTGATTCTTATTGTACTGGGAAGAAGACTTAAAGAGATTTCTGACATGGGTTGATTTGCTAAATTTGGATTTATATCAAAGACGTTATACTCACTGGAAATTGCCTCTTATGCTGTCAATATGGTTGCTTCTTGAAAGTCTGAAAATCTGGACAAGAACATGGTATATGGAAGTTGGCAATTTGACATTCAAGTATGAATACTCAAGTAGGAGATGATACATACTCGAGTAATACCAAGTCAGAGCCATTGTTGAAGTTGCTAATCAAGCATACCGAGAATGCAACTTACATACTCGAGTAATATCGGGCTCTTCATATTGCTGGCAAAGGAAGTAGACCAATACTCGAGTATCCAGGAGATATACTCGAGTACTGTCAAGGCAGAGACTCAATGGATTTCATGAAATGGCTTATACCCGAGTATTCACAAGGCAATACTCGAGTATTATCAATTGCAGGAAAATTGATTGATGGAATACTTGAGTATTCAAGTTCAACACCCAAGTATTGATGAGATATCAGCTTCTGTGAAATGATGCAGCAAGGGAATACTCAAGTATCCATAAAGTATTCCGAAAGTATTGAAAGCATACTTGAGTATCTATCAGGAATTTCTGCAACATCTTCTGAATGCATTGATTATTCAATTATATCTTCTTCTACATCACTCAATCTTATTTATGTTATTACTAATCATATTCTTGAGTGAGCTGCAAATTATTAATTTTAGTTAAACCTTGTAGAATCAATTCATAGATCAAAAGCATTTTCATAGAATAGGTGCTACTCAAGTATTGAGGGTTGAATACTCAAGTATGAACATTTGGAAAGCCCCTGGTATATCTGAACAACATGGATACTCGAGTATTAATCATAGGCTACTCGAGTATTGATCTGAATCAAGCATCTGTCAAGCATTGCTGCAGGAGGTACTCGAGTATATGAAAATGGATACTCGAGTATATATCAGCAAACATATCAGCAAGCACTTATCTTCTGCAACATCAATCGAATGATTTGATTAATTGATTATACTTTCCAAAACATCATTCAATATTATTTGTATTATGATTAATCATCTCTCTGAGTGTTTTTCAGATGATCAACCGTTGTTTGAATCTTGATGAGCTGTGAAGCACCGAAACTGACAATGAACAGAGCCGACACGGTGAAGGATGGCCTATACCGTCAAAAACTCCGAATCAATATTTTAAGCTATTCCCCATCCGAGACCACGTGGAATAACCGTTGTAAAGTATCCAACTAAGCGGACACTCAATCGTGGCAAAGCAGAAGGCGCAGATGTTTGAACACTTTCAACGAACATATTCAAATACTCAACGGACAGATTCAAATCCTTCAACGGTCCTCAAGCTTCAACCAGTATAAATACCCGAAGGTTTGAATTCATCAAGCAGAGGAATAGACGCACACACAGACAAAGCATTCAAAGCGATCCATTTATAGTCTGTACATATCTTCAGATATTTCTGAGCTTCAGTGTTTATCATTTATCTACTCTGTGAAAGAGTCTTATTATTTGTATTACAATTCGTTCAAATCTCAAGATAGAGGTATCTTGAGTGTGGGTGTATTAATTACAACTTGTAAGGGGGAGTGAGTCCGAGAGTGAAAGGATCATCCTTCGTTTACAGAGTGTGTAATTGTGTCCACAGTTATTTGGTTACAACTTGTAAAGAGGAGTAAGTCCTAGTGAGAGGATTACTCGAGAGTTACATGGTGTGTAATCAAGGTTTGAGATAGTGAAATCTCATAGTGTTTATGGGGACTGGACGTAGGTCAAGAGTTGGACCGAACCAGTATAATCTCTTGTGTTCATTGCTCTTCTCTCTATCTCTGTTTTAAGTGTTCTTGAGCAATTAGCAAAAGAATTTCATAATCACCTATTCACCCCCCTCTAGGTGATATTCCACCTTCAGACTTGATCCTTTTTGGCAGTTTATGTCACAGATGTCCATTCAATTTTCTACTGTCCTTGAGATCCTACACATTTATACAAATGTGAGAACCACATGCAGTACCTAATACCAATGTTGAGGAAGTAGAAAAGCAAATATCTATGACATAGATACTTGAAGCGATAGCCCCCTATCCTTCTTTGTTCTTTTCAGATCTTCTTGATAGAGTTTGCAATTCCTCTTCCAATGACTGATTTCATTGTAGAAGAAGTAAACCTCATCCTTCGAAGGTTTTGCCTTCTTGGCTTTCCGTTTCATACCCCTTCCTTTCTGAATGCACAAAACAGTACTGGGCCTCTTCTCAAGGCTCTGCTCAGTAGTTTTGAGCATCCATGCTGTTCAGAAATTGATTCCTCTTCGTTGTTCATGTTGTAATCCATGACAAATTGTTCATAACTTCCTAGGAGTGAGTTCAAGATCACATCTGTAGCTAACTCCTGGGAGATGGGGAATCAAGCCTCTCAAGGTGATCAATGTAGCCTTTCATGTTCAACACATGAGGACTAACCGATGCACCTTCACCATCTTGCACGAAAATAAGGCCTTTATGGTCTCATAACTCTCTTGCCTTGCCTGTTGCTGGAACATTTCCATAGGATGATCAATCATCTCAAAGGCCTCCACAAGTTCTAGATCTCTATTGAGGTCTGGAACAATAGTGGCAGGCATCAGGCATCTTGCATCCACATAGTCATCCTTATGCTTCGTATAAGCATCAGTCTGAGCTCTTGGATCAGTAGCTGTAGGCTCGTCAGGAATGGGTTGATCGATGGGATATTCCTTTCTTTCGTGTTAGGGATCAATGCTTAAGTTCCAATACAAGTCATGAAGGTTTGTCTCATCGAGTTCGTCCTTCTCAAGGACTGATCGCATTGATGGTGTGGCAGTATTGCTAGTCTACATAATTCCACAACTAAAAGATATGCAAAGTTTAATTAGTAACCTCCCACTGAATTAACAACCCTCATTATAATTAGTGGGCTAAGATCTATATTTGGCTTAAATTTAAGTCCGCTTTGGCAGGACGCTTAAAATCAAGTTATTTAGGTAGGGAACATCTTTGCCAATTACATCACATGTAACTCTTAGATCTTAATGGGATTTGTTCATCAGATGACCCGGCATGTTTAATCCCATCTAATGCCTTGAGATCCAAAACCGTTTTTATAATCTCAATTAAGTCAAGACAATAATGAATGTTGAGTATCACCATTACTCACTCTTGTCTCACCAAGATAATTCAAATGCATCCACTTTGGTGGAACATACAAATGGGCGATCTAGGTTTTGACAAGTATTCATTTATTGATGGCATTATGACTTAAGATTTTATTTAGAGGGTATTATCAGTATAATCTAATTAATCCTATTAATTCTACTTATATGAATGCAATCACAATCGTATGTCTTATAAACTCTAAATTAATCAGAAGTGATCTAATCAAATCTTAATTAAAATTCTAAATTAATCATGAGTGATCTAATCAAATCATAATTAAAACTCTAAATTAATTATGAGTGATCTAATCAAATCACAATTAAAACTCTAAATTAATCATGTAGTGATCAAATCAAAACATAATTAAAATTGTGACACAACATGGCTCATACTTAACCTAAAATCCTTCCAAGCCAATGAGAGAACGTCTCTAAATAAGAAAAGAGAAATACATCAAGAGAAACCTCGTTTCAACATACGAGGGAAGTGGGATGAGAAGAGAATATACATCAAGAGTATTTAGAGAGAGGCATGGCTCGCATGCCATATTTAAAATTTAAAACACTTGTAAAACTCTAGAGCCATGTTGTTCACCATACCCAAACAACATTTGAAAGGTAAATTACAACATATATTAATTCATACAATTATGAAATAAAATATTATTCATGATTAAAATTCTCTAATTTATATTATATTATATAATATATATAATATAATATCATGATTTAGATTCTCGCGCTACGAACAATCATCCGGTCCCTACGGTGGTCTCGCACTACGAACAATCAGCTTTTGAAAACATCATATTATTTTAGAAAGATTGTTATATAAAAAAAAATTCAAGCCCCAAAAACGGCGTTCGAACGTGTCTGATCTGAACGTCCGAACGTGGTCCTAGGATATGTGATGCATCAAAACGTGACCGTCGTCGAATCTGGACAGCTCAAAAAAACAAAGTTCAAGAACGAAAACCTAACGTCCCAAATATCGTTCTTTCATCTGCGATCATGAACGTCTGATCGTCACCGGTGTCCGACTCATGATCAGCATTCGAACTTTTCAGAAAGTGATTGACGTGATAGGACACACATGACGTCTCCGAACATGATCGACCCCAGCGTGATCGTCATCTAACCTAACGCGAATTTATGTTTTAAAGCATCCAGGATTTGGTTTAAACATATATACGCATATAGAAAACCCAATTTAAACGCTCGGTTGACCTGGCTCTGATACCATTGTTGGGATCCGTACACGCAGCGGAAGAATTCTCATCCATTAAAAATTACGGATCCCTTGAAAAGATCCATCAACGATGTTTAAATCAAGGTTCGTTAGAAACAATACCTATGCAAAATTCGTGAGCGTCCTACGTTCGATTTGATCTGGTAGGCTACCTACTCGATCAACAGGAGAAGACTCTGTGAATCTCCTCCATCTACCGGTATCCACACGAACAGCCTCCAACACCGACGGCATCGTGCTAGCGCCTTCAGTATTTTCGCGTGTGTCCATCTTTTCTCTCTAGGGTTTCTCGCGGCTTTTCTAATTTTATTTGCCTTCTTAATACGGCTAGATCAATATCTATTATAGAGTTTCTAAAACCCTAATAAGCCGTATTAAAATATTCAAAATTAATCCAATTAATCTTGAAATTTGAATTTGAATTAAAATAATATATTAATTAAATCTATCAAACAGATCTAATCTAATATATTTATTTAATCCAAATTATAAGCCTACAGATTTAATTTATCTTTATAAATTAAATCTGAGATATGATATCTTTTATTTAATTAAATATGAGATACTATATCTCAATTTAATTAAATCTAAGATACTATATCTTTATTCGAAAATTAAATCGAGATATGATATCTTTTATTTAATTAAATATGAGATACTATATCTCAATTTAATTAAATCTAAGATACTATATCTTTATTCGAAAATTAAATCGAGATACAATATCTAAATTTATTATGGTTATTTAATTTATCAAATAAATTAAATACAAAACAAATAGTTTAAAATAATATTATAATCTCGATTAAATAATAATATTATATTTAATTTCGAATTTAATATTATATATATATATATCCATCCTAGATTAAATACAGTATTCATTAAATCTTAGACATATCTAAGATTCAATGAATCTGGACACTTTTGCTCGTGTTGGATTATTTTTGTGTGCGACCCTGCAGGCCCACATGAGATTGGCAGTGGGCCAATACTGTACCAGCCCACAAGTCGCAAGCGGCCTCTAGGAAGACATTCCGACTACCCAATTCATATGGGGATCGATGATACGATACAACCTATCGTACAACCATGTCACGTCCCTTTTGTCACGTGATAATTTGGTCAAGGATTAGGCATGAATAATGTCAACTTCATGTTCTTGACCATTACTTTCTCGATTCTTGAGTAGTCTAACAATTGAAATGGAAACTCCTTTCCATCGTAGTATGACCATACATTTCTCAGACTCACTCATCGAGGGGCCCAGTATTATCTCTCTACAAATGTGAGGGACAAATTCCATCTTGACCATTCACATTCCTCTGCATGAAAACCATTGATCTCGATCCAAGCCTTTATCATCACCGGGTCAAAGGTGACTTTTGACTAGGTCAAAGAGCAGCGACTCATCATATAGGAATCCATCATGATCTCAGGTCAAAGGGCATTGTGACGCAGTTATACATGAGAAAAGCTTATTACTAAATCCATGCAGCTTTCTCATAGTGGGTCGGTCCATCACCTTGTACTCTTACAAGTGCCCATGACTTTGATTCGTATCTCCATATTCATCAAAGTCAAACTAGTCTTATTTCATCTTCGCTCCCGCGTAGATGACTGACCGGGGACATTTAGGATAATCTATAAGATATATCCAAGAATCAGTTATCACTATAAACATGAAAATGAAATGATAACTAAAGGAGAATACTTTAAATAACATAAACGTTTAAAGTACAATGACTTGCCCCTAGGGCATAATTTCCAACATAAACTTCCCATGTTCCTACATTTCAAGGACGATTATAATATGCCAATAACCTATATTTTATTTGGAAGCTCAAATGCTTCATAGTTTACATACAACTGTGGATTCAATCTGACTATCACTTTAAATCTAATTGGTTCTATGGGTCCTAATTTTCTTGATCAATTATTCTTCCTACAAAAAAAGAGCACTATATTAGTTCTTTATGATCTATATCAATTTGTTGATGTATAAATTCTTTAGGAACTAATATATATATATATATATATATATTAGTTCCTAAAGACACGTGTGTGTATGTGTGTGTGTTTGTATGTATGTATGTATGTAACTATATCAACTTAGTGAAGTATAAGTTCTTTAAGAACTAATATATATATGTGTGTGTGTGTGTGTGTGTGTGGGGGCACGTGCGCGCATGTGTGTAACTTCACCGCTTATCAATGATAATAATATACTTCAATTTAATTATTTTAATCCATAATCAAAGTACATCTTTCACCACTCAGAGAAATATGAACATATCCATGATCAAAATACCTAAATATCACATTGTAATGATTTGTGATGTGAGCTAAAATTAATTGGAGAGGAAAGTAAATATAAATGCATTATGATAGGGCTTCCCTAATGGTAGAAGGCTCTATTTTAGAAATAAAGGTAGAGAAGCTAAATTCATTTAAAACTTTGTTTCTAGTTTTCACTCCTTCATTGACATCTCCTATGACTTGGTCTATGGGATGATTCCTATTATATTTCCCAGCTCTAGGTTGATTTGAGTCGTGATCAACACACACTTCAGGTTGGTCTCTTTCTTTATGAGCTATTTCAGGTTCTTCTTCACTAGCTTTGGCTAGAGGCCCATTTTCAGCAAACACAACGTGTATAGGCTCTTCAAAAATACAAGTATGTTTATTAAAAACTATATATGCTTTACTTCTATTAGAGTAGCCAAGAAATAAACCTTCATCAGCTTTAGAATGAATTTACCAATATTATCTTTACCATTGTTGTGGATGAAACATTTGCACTCGAATATGTGTAATGAGCAATCTTTGGTTTCCTTCTTAGCAAAAATAACAAATTCATCAAAAGTTTCATCTTTTGAAGAAAGAAATATAGTCCAAGTAAATCTAGAACAGTCATCAACTATAACAAAGGTATATAAATTTTCACCCAGACTTTGAACTCTTATTGGTCCAACTAAATCCATATAAAGTAGTTGAGTGGTTTATCAATTGAAACTTCCTTCTTAGATTCAAAAGAGAACTTTATTTGTTTCCCTTTTTGACAAAAATCACAAACTAAATCATTTTTGAAATGGAGTTTTTGGAAAGCCACTGATTAAATCTTTCGTTCTTAACTTGCCTAGTTAGTTCATATTGACATGAGCAAGCCTCTTATGTCATAACCAACTTTCATCGACATTACTAAGAAAACAATTTTTTAGCATTGTTAATATTCATATCAAGAGTATAACATTTACCATCCCTTGAAACTCTTATCTTGACTTTGAGGTCTTTCTTGTTGAGCTGAAATCCTTTTTGCTTACAATGAGGCATTCCTCTAAATCAAAGATGATCCAATTGTCTTTGTCTATGCTTTGGTTGACAATGAGGAGGTTGTGGAAAATCCCTCTACATAGTATACATCCTTCACTTTCACTCCATTTTTCTTGCCAATTCTGTAATACCCTAAAATTTCTTCTTAGCTTAACCACTATATTTTGATAATAAATACCTATTGAAAATAGGTGAATATGTGGTCTCAAAATATTATAGCTTATTTAATTTAATTTAGGGAATTTTCTCCTAGAATAAACCAAAGACCCAAATTTTCTAATATTCATTTAGGGATCATAAAATACCCTATAATTAACATCTAGTTCTTGTATGATCAAAGATAAAAATCTAAAATAATAAGTAGGATTTTTATACATAAATAAAAGGCCAAGATTAAATCTAATAAAGTTAGATCCAATGGCCATAATTGATCACATAAATTAAGCTAAATCCTTGTAATAAATTATGAACCAATGGGAAGCTTTAGACATAGGATATTTTGAGACTTGGAAGAAGCACAAATCAAGAGTATATGGGGGAGGAGAGGCCACAGTTTGCATAGTTTGTAGGAGAAGAAAAAGAGTTGAAAAGATCTAGATATTTTGGTCTTACATGCTAGTAGCCTTGTTGGAACAATAAGAGTCAAGTATTCCAAGGATA
Organism: Acacia melanoxylon; assembly: GCA_019022615.1. Lineage (NCBI taxonomy): Eukaryota > Viridiplantae > Streptophyta > Magnoliopsida > Fabales > Fabaceae > Acacia > Acacia melanoxylon. The sequence goes on along the minus strand of JAFJYJ010000020.1, from coordinate 6,092,398 downwards.
ATATCTCAAGTAAATCAATAATTTGCCTTAATCCTTGTATAATTGAATTGACCAATGATAAATCAAGGAAATAGTCTTAATCCTCATGAAAGTAATTAGACCAATAAGAGATTAGCAAAAAGAAGGCCAAGATTAAATTCTAAAAAGCCAAATCCAAGGGCCCTAATTAATTCCTTAATTAATTACACTTAAATCCATGTGATAATTTGAGGAGCCAATAGGAAGATAGAATTATTGTTTATGTGGCATAATATAAAACACAAATCCAAAGCCAAGGGGGAGAGTGAGGCCACGGCTCAAGCACTTGAGGAAGAAGTAAAAGTGAAAAAATTCTAGATATTTACATTATATGAGCACATAGGATAAACAAAGAAAATCTAGGATATTTTTTTGGGATCATTTAATACAGTGGATGAAGGAGAGAAAAGGAGGAGGACATGTCTCCTTGGTGGTGTGTGGTGTGTGTGAGTGTGTGTGTACAAGAAAGGCCAAGGTAGCTTGAGGAAGGAGTTGGGATCTCACTATAAATAGAGGTGTTCCCTCTTCACAATTCTTCACACCCAACTCAACCAACATAGGTGAGTTTTAGAGAGCAAGAGTAGAGAGAAAGAGAGTGGGAAGCATGAAGGAAGAAGGAAGTTCTTCAAGGGTAAACTTTCTAGTTCTTGAGTTTTAAGTTTTAAGTTCTTGTATTTTTTGATAGAAATGTTAGTTTGATCTTTAATCTTTCAATATAGCTTTGTTTTCATGTTTCTATGGTTAAAAATGGTTTTATTTCGAAAATTTGATGGAAAATATGTTGGAGCAAAATTTTTGGGAGTTGAAGATCAAAGTAGCGAAATTCTGGCGAAATCTTTCGGTTAGAATTTCTTTGAGTCAGCCACAAAGAGGCTATGATTTTATATTGAATATGAAGTTCCAAAATTCTGAAAATTTTCATGCCTAAAGTAGACATATAGGGATTTTCAAATATACCTATAGTGTGTCATTTTGAAGTTTGTGCAAGCAGATACAAATTCTTAAAGATAGGCTACGTTTTCTGGAAATGTTTCTGGGCAAGGTATGAACACGTGAACACTGGGAATTGTTCTTGAGTTATGGGTAAAGCTTAGTATTTTTCCTCAAGAATAAACATCCTAAGGATTCTGTAGAATGTTACGGATCCTCGTTTCAATCTTTTTATAATTAATTATGAATTTTCAAAATTAGCGGAAATTCTGCTCGAAATGCTGAAAGTAGAGTTTTTGTGAAATAAAGAGGATATAATTGGAATAACAAATCCACCCGGGGTAAAGAGGTCGGTAGTGGCTAAAATATATCTTAAGATATTATTTACAAGGTAGTAACGCAGTAATACTGTTATAGGATACCCGAAAATATCAGAGGACGTACGAAACAGACAAGCGTACCGTCATCCGAACGGATTAAGGTACAGACGCGTACTGTAACACTAACTCTGATGCTTATTGTATACTTATATGTGATAGATACTTTCATAAAGTCATGGATGGGACTCTGTCTTGAACATGCACCGTGACTAAGTTTATGGGGCTTAGATCACTACATACACATTCAGCTTTACACAGGTTATGGTTTTGATAATACCGTTAGAGTTTTCCTAGTGCTGAGGACACGACATGCTATCATGGCACTGGTGAATAGTGCAGACCGAGATAACATACATATGCAATGGCTGTGTATTGTTATTATCTTACATATGTGATTATGTATTACTAATCCTACATCTGTTATGGGCTTTTGTAGTGATTATTGCTGAAATGTCATGAATATCTGTCATACGTATATTGTTTATATAAGCATGAGGTTAACCGTTACCTAAGGTCCGATGGGCATTGGACCTCAGCTCTTACCATAGCTTTAGGGTCTGGAGAACCAAGGACTGAAGACAAGAGTAAGCAGAGTAAACAGCACGCGTGAAGACCCGACCGAAGATTTTTAGGATATGTACCGTTATAATACCCGATAAATGTACCGTTCTTTATTAACAAATAGATACGCCACAATTAATGATACATCAGTTACTCACTCTTTTACTTGCTCCAATGCTCTACTCTGATGATAAATATTTTATTCCACTTTTGAAAAATGGGGTGTTACAAATTTCGCTAATTCCAACAAGTTTATCATATTGGTTTCCTCCAAAGCTCACTTTGCCTCTATCTTTTGGTCTCATTGTGGTAAATTTGTTTCTTTCTCCAATCATATGTCTTGAGCATTCACTATCAATATACCATTTGTTTTTTTTTTTTATGCTTTGAGACATACCTACAGGCAAGGATAATCAAGTTTTAGGTACCCACACTTTCTTAGGTTCTTTGTGGTTAGTGTGGACCACTTTAGGTATATGTAATTCTTTAGGTACCCATTTGTAAGTGCCTACCCTTTCCTCATTTTTATGAAAACAAGAGGAAGTATAATTTCCCTTACTATTACAATAGTTATAATATGCAAAGGGGTTAGATATATGCATAGAATGCTGAAAATAATTTAGGTATGTTTTACCATCCTTTTTCTTCTCTCTTTTCTTTTTATCTAAATCTGGATCATATCCTATACTAGACCTATCATTTGTAAACATCTAAGCTTTCAAAATTACCTTGAGCATCTCACTTCCGTTAGTGAATTTTTTAAGTGTCTTGGTAAGATCAGAGTTTCTCTCTTCCAAACTATGACAAGTTTTACAAGTACTCATAGTTATTTCCTTGAGTCGTTCCTCAAGTAACTTGACCTTCTTTTTTGAACTAACAAATTTTTTGACTACTTTACTAAATTCAGAATGTAATGCGTTCTTGACAGAGATTTGCCGTGATCTCTCAAAATAACCAGGATCAATATAATTTTGCAGTATAATAGAAACCTGGATTGTTTTCCCAACGAATTTGCAGTGGGTTTAAATCAGTAACAGCGAAACAGAACAGTAACAAATTGGGGGGAGTTGTTTTCAATGCAGTTAAAACAAAGCAAAGACTAAAACAGAAAGCAAGAAAACGAGATTAATCATATTAAAAACGATTAACCCAGAATTGGGATTCCATAACCTTCATCAGACAAAAAGATAATAACCAAACTCATGATTGATTTTGGACAAACTAAAATCTCCGCATTTGTCCAGATATTCCCTCGACTAGACGATCGCCTAGCATTTGATCGAACACGTGGCGAGATCACTGTGCGATCGCACAACGCTCTCTCTGAACTCGGTCCGACCTATGTCCTTGGGATATCAATCTAGGTATTAAATCTAATACCTAATCCGCAATTATAATCGAATCCGATAAAAATAAACAGAAACGAATTACGTTACCGATTAAGAACGAGTCCTCTGGATAATGGAATCCTTAATCCGTGGGTCAATCACCGAAGCCTAGCCTATCATAGCTACGCAGAATGAAAATGGGAAAGAAATGAAGAAGTTCATCAAGAACACGATGAACAGATGAAGAACAGTTGAGAGAAAATGAAATTTCTGTATTTTAATCCAAAACTAAGTAAAAACGTGAATGAAAATATGTTTTGTGGCTGCTGCCTCACTTAACCTAAAATGGAAAAACGAAATGGGGCTCCAATCCACAACTCAAGCCCAAAACGGAAAATAATAAAAAATGGGCTTTAATTACAAAATTCGAGCCCAAATAAAATCCGACTTCGGCTCCAAAATAGACCGCCATCTTGCCTGAATTTTCCCTTCATGTATTCATAACAAATGTAGCTCTCTGAATAATCTGAAATATGAAACAAAAATGAGGCAAATCCGATGTCTGGTTCAAGAGTCATGGTAAAAATAGTGAAGCAATGTAAAACTGGAATTTTATTATTAAAATGGCTAAAATATAATCAAAGGCCCAAAGCTCAAATAAGTATAAAAGCCATGATTTATTAACTAAAAAGTCCTAAATTATTAATCAAGAGATAAAAAGAAGTGTATGAAATATTCAATTATCAGTTATATTCATAAAGTAATTCATCAAAGGTAGGTTCATAATTGTTTGCCTCTTCACCATCAGACTCTTCATGAGCCACTAAACATATGTTGGTGATTTCCTCGTTATCACTTTCTTCATCAGATAAGGAAACATAAATAGTACTAGCTTCTTGGTACAACTCCCCTATGTATTCCCGTAACACAGGGTGGGGATCTAAATCATATCCTAACTCAATATCAGGAGCCCTAGAGTTAGCAACAGAATCCAAATCATGTGCTACCTCTATCACACCCTAAGAATTCTGGGGTGACCGGCCCAAAATATGAGAGGACTCACATTCATAAAGCCTTAACCACATATAGATAAATGTCTCACCCAATAATTACAATAATATCAAATACGAATACATTACTTTTAGCTTATATATAACATATTTCTTGTAATCAGAATATTAAATAATTTGTATAGATTTCGAAAAAATTTCTTCAAACTTTTTGAAGTTTATACCATATTAAACAAGTTTAGTGTAGTATATGTGGAGCTCTACTCCACTACAACATATATAGATACATGCAACTTCGACAAACAAAAAAGGTGGAGATCCTGCCTATAAACGATAACCCAGAAACTTTGGAATTTAAAAAATCATTATAATAAGATTAATTAAATAATTAATGATTTCTTATGTCAATAATAGAAAAAATATATAATGAGAAGAAAAGATATTTAAAAAAAAAAAATCATATCTATATTCAAAGTTGTATGTTGATAGTAAAAGAGAAGTTGGAAACTATTAGAGAATCAATCTTGTGCATGTAATATACCTTATATTTAAAATGAATTATTTCTTTTTAATTAGTTATTGGAGAAGTGCAACATAAGTAAATGGTTGTCTAGTAGAGCTTGTGTTTGTTATCTTTGTTTGGTTTTTGGGTTTGAGTTATTGGGCCAATTTCATTTTGTTCTAACAATATGAAAATACTGAAATGCCCAAATTTATCATGTAGCTTAAAATACCTCTCATGGGTTTTTGGTATATTCCCAAACAAGCCCATAGCCCTGGTTCTTGGCTTCTCTAGAACGTTCTCAACCATCTTCTTCGTTCAGCATCATGGTTGTGGTGTGTGTGAGTGCGTAAGGCATCATCCTCCTTGTTGTTTCATCTATCATCTCCCTCAATAGATCTTCTTCTTCCTTTGTTTTGGGAGTCGCTGTGTTTTGGGTGTGGGTACAGAGCTTTGGCTCTTCTTTTTTCCTTTTTGGGGCATCGATTGTGTGTATGGTAAGCGTGAAATTCGTCCACCTTGCTGCTGGTTATGTTTTCTCGTCATTTGAGTAATTTCCTCTTTCTGCATTTTCTTCCTTATATTGGTGTGAGTAATTTTGGTTACACTTTATTCCCCTTCCCCTGTTTCAGCATCTATGTGTGAAAAATGAGAAGATTGAACTCAAAACAAGTTGGAAAAACAAGGTTTAAGGAGCTCACTTTAGGTAGGTATCTTCGCTTTGATGGCTTTAGTTGCTGTAAGATGGAGATGGGTTTAGGCTATGGTCTCCTTGAATTTTAAATTGATTCTTGGTAAAACTTGGGAAAAGTAACTTGTATGTGTGTGTGTATATTGAAGCTTGGAAGTGTATTGTTGGTTGATTATGAATTGAGATGTGCTTTATGTGATTGTCTTGAATGCACAACATGTTTGTTGATATGTTTAAAAGGAAAAAACTCAAGTTTAAGTGATTAGCTAGCTGTGATTAAAGTATCGTAGACCAAAGTATGGTATTTAGGAAGCTTTGAGATATCATTTTGTTGCTTGAAAAGCTATGATGGGTATATTATGAGAATGATGTGGTTTATGATTTACAATTTGATTAAACATAATATACTCAAAGAAAATAAAAGTTATTTGATCTTCTATTTTGAAACTTGGTAAAGAATTCAATTTGGGAAATATTATAACTTTATATGTTGATGGTTGGAAATAGTTGGGCAAGAGATTTGAGATAGAAGTTTGATGCAATTGGCTAAATGGCGATGCATGCTTAAAAGGAAGAATGATAGATTTTTATTTTATGCTTTATTTTGTCATTGTTGAACTTGTGAGTTGCATATAATGATTTATTTGTTTTTAAATTCAAAGTCATATTCTACGGGAGCAAGTTAGAAAAAAAAGAAAACGTGTGTCCGTGAATCGTTATTTATATTTATTGAATTGCATGAGCTTAAAAGGGTGGGTGTGCTCATTGGGTCATTGAAAGTTTTTACTAAATAAATTAGGTAAGTTGGTTGATTCTTGAACAATGATCATCATAATAACAGGATGGGTATTGCTAAATAAGTAGTAGACTTTTATTAAAGGGTTTAGGAGCAAAAATACACATGTGCTTTACCCTCGGGAGCAGCCAGCACCATATGTTTTTTTTTTTTGCAAAAATACACATGTGGTTACATTTTAGGAGGAAAGTCACACCACCGTTAAAATCTACCCTGTTTTAAATGGTCAGATTTTAAATTTTGTTGTGAATACAACACTTCCCGTTGTACATTTAACCTTTTTCTGTTGTAAATGACCTTTCTATGTTCAAAATCCAGGTGTTTAAATGTTGTTATAAATATGACATTTTCTGTTGTAAATATGGCCAGATTTTAAATTTTGTTGTAAATTTAGCACTTCCTGTTGTAAATATATATATATATATATATTTTTTGTAAATGTTGTTGTAAATATGACATTTTCTATTCCAAATGCACCGTTAAGTTAGATTTTAACGGTGGTGTGATTTTTGCTCATAAAATGTAACCACATGTGTATTTTTGCTCCCAAAAAAGCATATGGTGCTGGGCGCTCCCGAGGGTAAAACACATATGTATTTTTGCTCCTTTACCCTTTATTAAATGGGCTCTTTGAATTTTTATAAAGGTTGTGGGAGGAGAATTATAATAGTTTTGTTTTGGGCGTCAGGACATGTAAAGAATGATCCCACATGAAAGTTGCTAGTAAAGTGAAGGTATTTGACATCTTAGTAGCTGAGTGAATAGTGTCCCCTTATAATTTTTGTAGATAATATCACTACTAAAAAAAACCCAAAAAACGACCTAAATAAGACCCAATTAACGTCCCTTTTCAAAGGGACGTCTCAACGGAGGTAGTAAAAAAAATTGACTTTTGGCGTCCTGAATAAAATTCAGGACGCCTTAGTTAAGGCTACCTAAATTTAATTCAGGTCGCCTTATGTAAGGCGACCCAAATTTAAATTCAGGTCGCCTTATGTAAGGCGACCTGAATTTATATTGTTTTTTTTTAAAAAAAAAAAAAAAAAAAAAAAAAAAAAAAAAAAAAAAAAACCCTCCATACCTCAGGTTTGGGGGTTGGCCGTGGAATTGGAAGAAGAACGAGCAAGAAAAACACATCAACAATCAACATTATTCCAGAATACCAGCAAGAACAACACATTAGCAATCAACAATAAAAAACCAAAGGAGAAACTATAGATTCAGAGATTCCAATATTATATTATCAGAAGTAAAAATCCGAAGTTAGTAATCCGAAGCTTAGATAGTACGAAGTTTAGATGGTAGAGTGCTAATTTCGAGGACGAAATTTTGCTTAACGGGGGGAGAAATGTAATACCCTAAAAAAACGTAGTTATGATAAGTATCATATTTTAGTAAATAATACCTATTGGAAATAGGTGAATATGTGGTCTCAAATAATAAGTTAAAATTATCTTATTTTCTAAGGTAATTTCTATTGAAATTAGGGTGAATAAAGAGCTAAAATGTATTTTTAGGGCATTAAATGTCCTAAAAATATTATGATAAATCCCAAGAGGTAGTAAAATATTTATAAAAAATTAGAAAGTATGTTGTCTCTAATTTTAGGAATTTTTGGGATAATTTCCCTTGAAAAATAATGAGGCAAAATTAAGTATTATTTTGGGATCATAAGTGACCCCATGATTTTTAATATTTTACATGGGATATAAAATACCAATGTAAGTAAAATAGTTGTGAGATAATGATTTATCCTAATTAAGAAAATTATCAAAAATTAGTAAGTGGCTAATCTGTTAATTAATGGGATAATCAAGGTATAAAGTAAATGAATTAAAAATAATTTAAATAATTATTTTTAATGGGAGAAATTCGAAATTATTAAATAAATAAACAAAATAAAAAAAATTATGCTTAGAAAAATAAAATAAAATAAAATATCTAGATATTTTGATTATAATAATAATATAATTGGTACAGAGCCAACATGACATTTGAGAATGGATAGAAATAAAATCCTACACCAAAATATAGGGATATAGCATAAGTCATCTGGACTTTTTATAAACCAGTGAAATTTTATCCCGGAGTGACCTGTCTCCGAGGTCAGTTCTGAAACCAACGGGGTATTTAAGACACAGGGTAGGAGAGAGAAAATGCAGATAGGGGAAAAAGAGGCAATACAAAAACAAGTAGTTGCCGCGAATTAGGAATCTAGTGTCTTGAGTCAGAACGTATTTCAAACCAGTGGATTTTTGTCTAGACGCTGGTGCTTTCGGAATTTAATTTCGTAACGGAGGGCGTCTGTCCTGAAATGTTCAGCCAGTAACGGAATACCCTCAATAGGATCAAAAATTAAGTTAACCCAGGTATTGTGAAAGAGAAAGATTAAACCTTCAAAACAACGTTGTCGGATTTTTGAGATTCGTCAAGATTACGCGATTCGGACACCGATCGGGGAAACGCTATCGGTAAGTCAGCATGCATGACATCATCTTCTTCTGGAAGGATGATGTCAGCACAAGAGGTGTATGGACAAGATGAAGCCACGTGGCGAAGTGCGATCCGACGGCTCAGAATCGATCTGATAAAGTTCGACTTATTTACCGAATTGCCATTCCATTCTTCTATAAATAGAAGGCACTTCTCTTCTCATTTCCACACCAAAAACGCAGCCTAGAGAGAGGTTAGAGAGAAGGAAGAGCCCGGAGAAAGTATAGCCGAGTTCTGGGTAAGTTCTTCGGTCCTTAGTCTTTAGTTTCGGTAGTTCTTTCGGTAGATATAGTAGCGAAATGCTAGATTTATCTTTAAATTTTCAAGATAGTCTAGATATCATATTTAGGGGTAAATATGATATATATTTCAAAATATGATGAGGAAAAGATCTGTCAAAATTCGGAGATATAGAGCGAAAAATAACGAATCTCCGCGAAATTCCGCCGACAGGGGTTCGGGGGCAAAATGGTAATTTGTACCTAAAATGCCTTTTATACTTGCTAGAAGTTGATAAATGTTATCCTTATAGGATATCTGAGATAATCGGACCGCTGTTGTACCGCCGTCGTACCGCTGTTTCACCCGCTGTCAAAAAGTACCGTTTTCCGTAAAAGTACCGTTTTTCGTCAACGAAGGTACGTTCGAGTACTGTAACACTAACGCTGATGTTTATTGTATGCGTCTATGTGCTATGTGTATGGTATGTCTATGTGAAGTAGTCAATAGCTCTGTGGTATGCTTATTGTACTGTTATTATGCTTACTGGGTGTTGGGATACGTTGGCTAAGTGCGAATACCATTGCTAAGTGTGAATACCATTGCTAAGTGCGAATACCATTGTGAAGTGCGAACCGTATGCTAAGTGCGACATATCTGCCAGGGGGCTTATATGATGTTGGGGTATGCTTGTTAGTGTGCTCATATACTGTCTATGTGGTGTATATAAACATGAGGTTAACCGTTACACCGAGGTTCAATGGGCATTGAACCTCGCCTCTTAATATAGCGTCGGGTTACGGAGGAACGAGGACCGAGGAGAAAGGCAAGCGACGCATAGGGACTCGGCTGAAGAATTTCCTTCTGTTGTTATTTACTTCTGAAAACACTCGGTATAATGTACCGATATTGTAAACAGCCAAACTTACGGCATTTTGAATATAAGTATCAGTTAGTCAATCGCTCCGATGCTCTACTATGATGAAAAAAAATTATACTGCTTTTGAAAATGAGATGTTACAGTTTTGGTATCAGAGAAGTTGTCCTGGCATAGATCTAACTAAGTTATTCCAAACCTTTTGGTGCCGAAGGCAAGGCTAGTCTATGTGGATCAGCCAATCAGTCACCCTAGCACGGTGAGGCTCCCATGATAAACACTTACCTGGCCAATTGGTTGAGTAACGGAGTTAGGCTCTACGCATTTTTAAAGAGCATGTTTTGAAAATGAGTACTGATATAGCCTAAGACGATGTACCATCTTATTTAAGTGTACCAGTCCGAACCAGTATACTATCCTGAACCAGTGTACCACCCTCTATCGGTGCATCACTCTAAACCAGGGCTGGTGAGTCCATCATCGGTACCTATATCGATATCAGTCTCTGATAAATTCTGATAACTCTGATAATTATGATAATTATGATAACTCTGATAATCTCTAGTTTGTACTGGACGATGATTCCATTCGAACCCAAAGCTTTTATGTGGAGCTGGGCCACGTCGGATGAAACTCCGAGATCTATAAAGATAAATACATGTAGTATTTGACGCATGTAGAGAAACTCCTGACACGTATTTCCATACTCGAGTAGAAAGAACCAACGAGAATCTGATGAAGGAAAGGTTGCGGGCGTCTGTTTATTTACGGTGTGAATAGAGTCTATGTGTGGTATAAATGCTAAGTGTGATAAAGTCTGTGATATGCTACTTGTTGTTTTTATTTTAAAATCTAAACGTATACACTCATAAAGAGAAAGAACGAGATATGGCGAATTTGCGAGGAGCCGGAGCTCCGAGAGGCCGAGGCAGGGGCCGAGGCAGAGGGCGAGGTAGAACAATTCCAGTAGTAGATCCGGAACAACAAATTCCAGAACAAAACCAACAGGTTGCCTGGCAAGAGGCAATGGCTGTAGTACGTGAACAGAGAGAGATGCTAGATGAACAAAGAAGGATGATAGAGGAACTTCGTGCAGAAAGGCAAGCTGAGAGGCAAGCAAGACACAAGGAGGAAGAACAATTTGAGAATGAGGAAGAGAGTGAAGAAAATGATAGACAAACCGAGGAAACTGAGGGATCAGAAAGGTTCCAATCACCACCAAGACATGAGAGAGCAGTGGTAAACTTACCACTCAGAGATGCCAACACTTCACAATATTGGGTTACTCGGTTACCAGAGCCTGAACCCCCAGCTTTTCAAGGTAAACTGGAAACGGCGGAGGATTGGTTGATGAAGTTAGAAAAAATCTTTGAAGTAATGGAGTGCCCGGAAAATCACAAAGCTCAACTGGCGATATATAGGCTGGAAGGAGATACCGATCGTTGGTGGAGAGTCATGGCGGAAACGCTACGAACACGCTACTGTCCCGTTACTTGGGAGAAATTTCTGGAGAAGTTCAACGAACAGTACTTTCCTCCCTCGATACAAGTGACCAAGGACGCAGAATTCCTTCGCATCCAACAGGGTCACGAGGAGACTGTCGATGACTACTTTTCCCGGTTTGCTAATCTATCACGTTATTCATCACAACTGAGGCGTAATGGTGATGAAAGCAGTATGGCAAACATACTGATACACGGGCTGAAGTACGAGATAAAGGACAGGCAAGTGTCTCAACGGTTTACGGAAGTAATTCAAGCCGTAGAATCTTGCCGGCTCATTGAGCGAAACCTAAGGGAGCTGCGTCGATCCCGGCATATCAGCACCAGCAGTGCAGGGCTGTAGCGAGGTCAACCGTGAAAATTCCTCGCGGAAGAGAGAGGCACCATGGAGTGATTCCCAGAGAGGAAGCAAGAGGCCATTCCAGCCTGGGCAACGGCACAACTCAAGAATGACGGAGACCCGGCTATGTCCAAGATGCGAAAAATTCCATCCTGGTGTGGACTGTGATAGGAGACGGATTTGCTACAGATGTCGGGCGGGACATTTCATTGCGAGACTATCATGAGAAACCTGCGGAATTGAGGTCACAGAAACCAGGCCGAATGTACGCACTAGCCGATACTGTGGACAGAGAACTTCCGGAGATGGTCCAAGGTACTATCTCTTTTAGAAGGAATCTTCTCTAGGCAATGTATGAACTAGGTGTTAGCCATTCGGTTAAATCATATGACTACGTGCAAAACTTCCGTGACGTGTTCTATATTTCTTAGTTGTTACAATTCGACCGCGATCGTATCATTTAGTAGGAGGTATCTTGTGTTGTCATGGTGTATGGGCGCCATGGGAGCATTTAAGGTATCTTGTGTTACCATGGTGTATGGGCGCCATGGAAGCATTTTGATAGCTGGTGTTGACCACGGTATATGGGTGCCATGGGAAACATTATATATCAAAGTACGAAATGACAAGATCTTTGTAGTCGAACCCGAGGTGAAGTAAAAATCCGAAGTTAGTAATCCGAAGCTTAGATAGTACGAAGTTTAGATGGTAGAGTGCAAATTTCGAGGACGAAATTTTGCTTAACGGGGGGAGAAATGTAATACCCTAAAAAAACGTAGTTATGATAAGTATCATATTTTAGTAAATAATACCTATTGGAAATAGGTGAATATGTGGTCTCAAATAATAAGTTAAAATTATCTTATTTTCTAAGGTAATTTCTATTGAAATTAGGGTGAATAAAGAGCTAAAATGTATTTTTAGGGCATTAAATTGCCTAAAAATATTATGATAAATCCCAAGAGGTAGTAAAATATTTATAAAAAATTAGAAAGTATGTTGTCTCTAATTTTAGGAATTTTTGGGATAATTTCCCTTGAAACATAATGAGGCAAAATTAAGTATTATTTTGGGATCATAAGTGACCCCATGATTTTTAATATTTTACATGGGATATAAAATACCAATGTAAGTAAAATAGTTGTGAGATAATGATTTATCCTAATTAAGAAAATTATCAAAAATTAGTAAGTGGCTAATCCTGGTAATTAATGGGATAATCAAGGTATAAAGTAAATGAATTAAAAATAATTTAAATAATTATTTTTAATGGGAGAAATTCGAAATTATTAAATAAATAAAAAAAATAAAAAAAATTATGCTTAGAAAAATAAAAGAAAAAAAAATCTAGATATTTTGATTATAATAATAATATAATCGGTACAGAGCCAACATGACATTTGAGAATGGATAGAAATAAAATCTTACACCAAAATATAGGGATATAGCATAAGTCATCTCGGACTTTTTATAAACCAAGTGAAATTTTATCCCGGAGTGAGCACATCTCTCCGAGGTCGGTTACGAAACCAACGGGGTATTTAAGACACAGGGTAGGAGAGAGAAAATGCAGATAGGGGAAAAAGAGGCAATACAAAAACAAGTAGTTGCCGCGAATTAGGAATCTAGTGTCTTGAGTCAGAACGTATTTCAAACCAGTGGATTTTTGTCTACACGCTGGTGCTTTCAGAATTTAATTTCGCAACGGAGGGCGTCTGTCTTGAAATGTTCAGCTAGTAACGGAATACCCTCAATAGGATCAAAAATTAAGTTAACCCAGGTATTGTGAAAGAGAAAGATTAAACCTTCAAAACAACGTTGTCGGATTTTTGAGATTCGTCAAGATTACGCGATTCGGACACCGATCGGGGAAACGCTATCGGTAAGTCACATGCATGACATCATCTTCTTCGGAAGGATGATGTCAGCACAAGAGGTGTATGGACAAGATGAAGCCACGTGGCGAAGTGCGATCCGACGGCTCAGAATCGATCTGATAAAGTTCGACTTATTTACCGAATTGTCATTCCCTTCTTCTATAAATAGAAGGCACTTCTCTTCTTATTTCCACACCAAAACAGTCAGCCTAGAGAGAGGTTAGTGAGAAGGAAGAGCCCGGAGAAAGTATAGCCGAGTTCAGGGTAAGTTCTTCGGTCCTTAGTCTTTAGTTTCGGTAGTTCTTTCGGTAGATATAGTAGAAGTGCTAGATTTATCTTTAAATTTTCAAGATAGTCTAGATATCATATTTAGGGGTAAATATGATATATATTTCGAAAATATGATGAGGGAAAAGATCTGTCAAAATTATGGAGAGATAGAGCGAAAACAATAAGCTCGGCGAAATTCCGCCAATTAGGGGTTCAGGGGCAAAATGGTAATTTGTACCTAAAATGCCTGTTATACTGCTAGAAGTTGATAAATGTTATCCTTATAGGATATCTGAGATAATCGGACTGCTGTTGTACCGCCGTCGTACCGCTGTTTCACCCGCTGTCAAAAAGTACCGTTTTCCGTAAAAGTACCGTTTTTCGTCAACGAAGGTACGTTCGCGTACTGTAACACTAACGCTAATGTTTATTGTATGCGTCTATGTGCTATGTGTATTGTAACACCCCATTTTCGTAAACGTTTTCTTGCCGTATTTGATCAGAGTTGAGCAGTCAAATTTTTTTCGATTTAAAATGGAAATAGAGTCACTGTATAACATTCATAATAATATGTTTTGGTAGTCATAAGTACATTCATCTGATGTTTCTCTAACAAAAATAAACTGCTAATTTATTCCTCCGTTGGCTTCTCTATGCCGGCTCCTTACCCCTTTCTCCGATCCGAACTCCTCGGGATCCCGGGCTACATCAACAGTGAGATCCAATGCCCATTGGATCTCGGGTAACTGATTAACCTCATGCTTATGTACGCAGTATATGCATAGCAGATATCCACAATATTTCGCAAAATATCACATATCGATCATAACAGATCATAGAAAGTAATAACATTACACAGCCACTGCAATATGTATGTTACCCTCAGTCTGCACATAATCCAGTGCCACGATGTACGGTCGTGTCCTCAGCGCTAGGAAAACTATAATTCGGTGTTATTAAATCCATAACCCGTATATTTGTAATTTCAACGTCTCAACAGAAAAAAAAAATCTCGTTTTCAACATCTTAACAACAAAAACTCAGTGTAGAAACATAGCAAACACACATAGAACACAATAAGCGCAAGAGTTAAGGTTACAATACGCGTCCGTACCTTCGCTGTTGATATTAGTACGTCCTGATGGTAGACGATCACAGTTATCCTATAAGGGTAATATCGTCTCAATTAATTCATAAATATTATTTCAAGAGGAATTTTGGCTATATATGACCATTTTACCCCTGGATTAATTATTTCTCCATTTATTAACTATAATTTCGTAAAAACGCTAATAATCATTATATAGGCTGATTTGTCACCTAACTTTGGAGAATTTTAATTAGGATCCGTAAAATTCTTAGGAAACCTTAGGGTGTCTAATTTTAGATACAAATATGAGTTCTTTCCCAGCATTAATAAACAATTCCCAGTTTTAGGAGATTACAACGTCTGCCCAGAAAATTCCAGCATTTTTAGCATAACTTCAAACATTTTTATCTCCTAGCACCAAGCTCAAAACGACATGCTATAGGTATATTTGGAAATCTCTATATGTCTAATTTCAACATGAATTTTATCAGAATTTTGGCATAGCATATTCAACATAAGATACCAGCGTTTTTGAAATTGCTTTCGGGAGTCGCTAACTGACAAAATTTCGTCAGAGCTTCGCTACTTTGACCATAATCTTCCAAAAATTTTGCTATAACTTCTTCTTCATCATTTTTTCGAAATAAAGCAAATTATAATAATAAAAACATGTAAATAACACTATAATTGGAAGATTATGAATCAAAACAACATTTAAGCTAGAAACTAAAAGCTAGAGCATAAGGACTTACTTAGAACTTTGATCCTCCTTCCTTCTCGCTTCAAGAACTCTCTCTAATCACCCAAGAACTTCTAAAATCAGAACACTTTAAGGCTGATTTTGGTGTGAAGAAAATGTGAAGAGGTTGGGCTCTATTTATAGGGAAAGAGCAAGGACCTAATTGGCAATTAAATATGAACAACTTCCACCCTAGCCTTTGGATGGAAAAATCACTTTTTGAAACTCAATCCACACCCCTTAAGGCTTGGTCGACATACATGACCCAATCAAATAATTTGTTATGCTTTTAATTATCCAAGTACCTTATATTATTCAATAATTGATTAATTCATAAAAGAACAAACTCCCGTACGTAGAACCCGCCGTGACATCTTCTCCTAGTTATTTAATAGGTTTCTAGTTTGAAAACTATCCCATGTCTTAAGCTTTCTAATTGGCTAGGTGATAGTTTGACTTTTCAAAGCTTACTTTTATGCTTTATTAAATGATATAATCTCTTTCCTTTCATTTGTGTACCGACATGCTTCCCCTTTTAGCTCTTTTATGGTGTTTTTAAATAGTAATTTCTCTTATTTTAACAAGACTCTGGATAGATTTTTATCCGGGTATTACATGTATGGTATGTCTATGTGAAGTAGTCGATAGCTCTGTGGTATGCTTATTGTACTTTTATTATGCTTGCTGGGTGTTGGGATACGTTGTCTAAGTGCGAATACCATTGTGAAGTGCGAACCGTATGCTAAGTGCGACATATCTGTTAGGGGGCTTATATGATGTTGGGGTATGCTTGTTAGTGTGCTCATATACTGTCTATGTGGTGTATATAAACATGAGGTTAACCCTTACCTGAGGTTCAATGGGCATTGAACCTCAGCTCTTAATATAGCGTCAGGTTCTAGAGGAACGAGGACCGAGGAGAAAGGCAAGCAGCACGCATAGGGACTCGGCTGAAGACTTTCCTTCTGTTGTTATTTACTTCTGAAAACACTCGGTATAATGTACCGATACTGTAAACAGTCAGACTTACGGCATTTTGAATATAAGTATCAGTTACTCAATCACTCCGATGCTCTACTCTGATGAAAAAAAATTATACTGCTTTTGAAAATGGGATGTTACACTTGTACTCTTACAAGTGCCTATGACTTTGATTCATATCTCCATACCTCATCAAAGTCATATTGATCTTATTTCATCTTCGTTCTCGCGTAGATGACCAACCAGGGACATTTTGGATAATCTATAAGATATATCCAAGGAAATAGTTATCACTATAAACATGCAAATGAAATGATAACTAAATGGAGAATACTTTAAATGACATTAACGTTTAAAGTACAATGACTTGCCCCTAGGGCATAATTTCCAACAGATTGAATATAGAACGCTGGTTACTAGCAGCAGTTTTGTCAGTACTCATGCTTGATATTCATGAGAGTCGTTCTCATGCTTGTTTTTTTGTAGGATTTGTACCTGCGCTTGTTTCATGTCTATATGAATTATACAAAAATAAATTAAATCTACACATCATCCTCAAAGGATTGATCTAAATGATATGAAAAGACAATTACGAATGATGCGAAAGCAATAGAGGCTCTGGCCGTGGGCTGGAGGCGAAGGGAGAGAAGCAGGTTGGGAAGGAGGAGGATGTGAAGGTCG
The DNA here is from genome assembly GCA_019022615.1 of Acacia melanoxylon. NCBI lineage: Eukaryota > Viridiplantae > Streptophyta > Magnoliopsida > Fabales > Fabaceae > Acacia > Acacia melanoxylon. The sequence continues at coordinate 6,075,113 of JAFJYJ010000020.1, read as the reverse complement.
TAGAGGTTTGGTAGGAGGAGGAATCGAAGCAGGCGGGGGTCAATGAGGATGAAGCAAAGCAGACGGAGGAGGAGTAGGTTGGGATAGAGGAGGAAGATAAGCAGGCAAAGGTGGAGGAGGTTGGGAGGAGGAAAACGAGGAGGGTGTGGAGGTTGGGTGGGAAGAGGAAGAGAAGCAGGCTGATTTGCATGTTCAAAATCAACACGAGGAGGAGGAGGAGGTAGAGGTTGGGGAGGACGACTCTCCAGCATTTCTCCAGCGCGTCGCTTAACCATGATGATAAGGAGAATAAAGGAATAGGGTGAAGAAAACATATGAAAATGGGGAATTTAAACATATTGGAAGTGAAGCGTGCAATGGAAGCTGAAGAGGAATCAATCTGCACAATTATTTATGTTTTTTGTGTGCCATGAGTTTCATGACAATTGTTTTATAAACACCATTATTTATCTACGACTTCATGACTGTTGTTTGGTAAGAACAGTTAACAGTCGTTATTTAATATATTTCATACCGCCTGTTTTCTAATAACTGTGAGAAATGTTCTTTATTTTTTTTACAATAGTTCATTTAAAACATTAAAACGTAGAAAACATAATAGTGGCGAGTTCATCAAGCTACTTGTCACCAGAGGAGTGGCCAAGATCATTGTTAGGATAATGGCCAACTCATACTCATCACAACATGATCAGTGTGAGATTTGTCTCCCTGTTCATACTCGAGAGGTATAAAGAAAGCCTCATCACAGCATTGGCAGTATGTTTTGCATGCCACTGCATTGCCTCCAGTTCTAGAATCATATGATGTAGAGGCAGAGGAGGTGGAGGAGGAGGCAGAGGCAGATGCTGTTGTGGCTAATGTTAGGGAGGAGAAGTAGGAGGTGGAGGATGGGAAGGAGGAGGTGAAGGATTACATTGATAGCTTTCTAGAATTCTGACACACATTGTTTCATCTTTGCGATTGAGATAACAAACAGAGGAGGATAATGAATAAAATGTAGGAATAACAAATGAAAATAGGGAGTTTAAATCAATGTTTGGAACTATGGAAGGGATGGAAAGGATCTATCATTGTATGCATTGGAAGTTGAACATGAAATAATGAAAGGATATCTGGTATTCCTGACAATCATTAGGTAACAAGGAGGCACCTAAAGTCGATCAATGTAGGGAAGAGGAAAGGTTTCAAAAGCTGTAATTTACATTTATTAAGTTAGAACCTCTAAGTATGTTAGTTCTTTGAAATCAAGGTAAAATAATACTTTACAGTTTTTAATTAATAATTGTGAAGTATAAAGTTGTTTTTTTAAAATATTTTAAAAACACAATAGTGTTGTTTAGTCATTACCACCACTACTATGGTCCTCCTCCTCCTCTTCATCTTCTTCATTCTCTTCATCAGAGGAAGGAAATTGAAGGTCGAACTGCAAGTCATATCCAACTTCATTGTGATGAAGTATGTGTTTCAACTTCTTGGTTAGCTTTTGGCATATGCCATGAGACGCGTTGTGTGGCGGTTAATACCCACCAACAGCTACATAAAAGCATCCATTTCAAGAGGAGGTAGAAGAGGAGAGGTGGCAGTAGGGGTGGGGGTGATAATGGTAGTGGAGAAGCCCCCTGGGATCAATGTTGTTAAAAACGAGTTTTTACCTAAAAACGGAAGGAGAATGAAAAATCGTAAAATGTAAAATTGTAATACAAAACATATATTTTACCTGCATATATATATATATATAAATTATATAAATTATATAATTCTCTCTGATCACTTCTATTTCACCAGCAAGCATCTTGAAATCAAAGCTAAAGGTAAAGTAGTAATCAGCTTTTCAGCTATACATATTAGGCGTTTAATTTTCTTGTAGAAACTCGGAAGAGGATGATAAAAGAATAAGTTTTTCAGCTTTTTTCCATATTTATGCTTTTTTAAAAAATGCACCATTTTTACGTTTAACAACAGCATTTTTTACGTTTTTACAAAGTTAACGTTTTTGCTCAAACGAAAAGCGTTTTGCGAAAAATTAAATGTAAAAACTGTGATTTTACGTTTTAAATCGCGTTTTTGACTACCATGCCTGAGATGTTAACATGATGTAGAGAAAGAGGAGGTCGATTAAAAAAAAAGTAGTAAGAATCACAAGGAATAAGTGAATTTAAATAGAGGTCTAACAGATATTATGAAGGATAATGACTTATGAAGGTTTGACAATGTTACGAAGGGTTATGACCAATAAACTAGTACTTGGGGAAGACAGATCGTTTGAAAGTATTATATAATGGTAGTTTCTAAAGACCGTTGTATTTTGTTTTCGCTGATATAAGAGGTTGAAAGTCGAATTGTTTGTAAATGTTAAATAACGATTGTTTCGAAAGAACCGTCACTTTTGTCACAAATAAATGACAATTATTAACTACAACTGTAACATCCCATTTTCAAAAGCAGTATATTTTTTTTTCATCAGAGTATAGCATCGGAGCGATTGAGTAACTGATACATATATTTATAAATGCCGTAAGTCCGGGATTTACAAAAAAGGTACAATGACCGAGAGTTTTTAAAGTGAATAACAACAAAAGTGTCTCCCCTAAGCAACAGCCATGCCGTGTCAACGAAGAGTTCTTCACCGGATCTCTATGCGGCCCGCTTGCCTTTCTCCTCGGTACTTGGTCCTCCCGAACCCGACGCTATGTTAAGAGCGAGGTCCAATGCATACGGACCCCGTGTAACGGTTAACCTCATATTTACATATACAAGATATATCAAGATAACAAATGAACCATTCCTACATGTATCGCTCCCAGCGAATGCAAACATACCGCTCCCAAATAAAGACACACCGCTCCCAAATAATACGATATATCGCTCCCCGCCGCATACGGACATATCGCTCCCGCATTTGCAAATGTTCGATTATCCTCTAACATCACCATGCATTCAAATAACATACCACCAACACATATACAACACACATATCACATATACGAATACAATAAATATCGAGTTAGTGTTACGGATGCGAACGTACCTTCGTTGACGGAAAACGGTACTTTTACGGAAAAAACAAGATTTTTTTTTGACAATGGTGAAACAATGCAGACGACGGCGGTACGACAGCGGTACGTTTATCTTAGATATCCTATAAGAATAACATTTATCAACTTCTAGCACTATAATAGGCATTTTAGGTACAAATTACCATTTTGCCCCTGAACCCCTAATCGGCGGAATTTCGCCGAGCTTCATTTTTTTCGCTCTATCTCTCCGAATTTTGACAGATCTTTTCCCTCATCATATTTTCGAAATATATATCATATTTACCCCTAAATATGATATCTAGACTATCTTGAAAAATTAAAGATAAATCTAGCATTCCTACTATATCTACCGAAAGAACTACCGAAACTAAAGACTAAGGACCGAAGAACTTACCCCGCTTTGGCTTAGAACTTCAAGAGCTCTCCCTTCTCTCTAACTTCTCACTAAGGGGCATATTTTTGGTGTGAAAAATGAAGAAGAGGAGCTTGGTATTTATAGAAGAGACGGATGGCGAACGGTAAATAATTCGAACTTCGATCGACGAATATGGACCGTAGGATCGCATTTTTGAGGACAAAACACTCTTGGCCCTCCATTTGCTTGTGCCGACCTCCCCTCCCCAATAGTTAACAAAATGATGTCATCTTGATGGTGACATCGAGCCGGCATCACCGATAAAGTTTCGGTCCGGTCCGATACGCGTAATCTTGACGAATCGCGAAATGCCGACGGAGAGTTTCGAAGTTTCTTTCTTTCAAATTAGGAATATCTAGTTTAATGAAATTTATGATCCCATTAAGGGTATTCCGTTATCTCTGAAGATTTTAGGACGACTTCTTGATTCTGAACTGAATTCCTAAGCGTCGCATCTAGGAAAAATCCACCGGTTTGTAATATGATCGACCTAAGTCACTAGATTCCTAATTCACGGCAACTACTTGTTTCAAAGTATTGACTCTAAATCCTCTATCTGCATTTTCTCTCTCCTATCCGATGTCTTAAATACCCCGTTGGTTCCCGAATCGACTTTCGAGACCGCTCAATCCGAGATAGAATTTCACTTTGGTTCATAAAAAGTCCAGATGACTTAGACTACATCCCTATACCTTGGTGTAAGATTTTATTTCTATCCATTCTCAAACGTCATGTTGGCTCTTTACCATATATATTATTATTTTATTCAAAATATCTAGATTTTTTTTATATTTATTTTTCTAAGCATACAATATTTTATTAATATTTTATTTTTTTATTTTTTATTTATTTAATAATTTCGAATTTCTCCAATTAAAAATAATTATTTAAATTATTTTTAATTCATTTACTATATACCTTAATTATCCCATTAATTACCAGATTAGCCACTTACTAAGTTTTTGATAATTTTCTTAATTAGGATAAATCATTATCTCACAACTATTTTACTTACATTGGTATTTTATATCCCATGTAAAATATTAAAAATCATGGGGTCACTTATGATCCCAAAATAATACTTAATTTTGCCTCATTATTTTTCAAGGGAAATTATCCCAAAAAATCCTAAAATTAGAGACAACATACTTTCTAATTTTTTTTATAAATATTTTACTACCTCTTGGGATTTATCATAATATTTTTAGGCTATTTAATGCTCTAAAAATACATTTTAGCTCTTTATCTCTCCTAATTTCCATAGTAATTACCTTAGAAAATAAGATATTTATTACTTATTATTTGAAACCACATGTTCACCTATTTTCAATAGGTATTATCTATCGAAATATAATATTTATCATAATATTTTTAGGCTATTTAATGCTCTAAAAATACATTTTAGCTCTTTATCTTTCCTAATTTCTATAGTAATTACCTTAGAAAATAAGATATTTATTACTTATTATTTGAAACCACATGTTCACCTATTTTCAATAGGTATTATCTATCGAAATATAATATTCCCGATAAATAATTATCCGGATATTACAACAACTATTATTTTTTATATTTTCACAAATTTTACCTCGCAATACATGATGGTGTGTATAATTGACCATTACGTTTAAGTGTTATATATCCATGTGCAAATTCCATCTCGCAAAACAATGGAGCGCATAATTTCTATAATTCCAGGAATAATATGCAAAATAATCTTTATATACCTATAATTTTCATAAATTTTGTTGTTGCCCAAACCCAAGACGGTATGCATACAAAGTTACCTTGATAAGTCTACTATTTTATTTGGCATTTGGCTAATGTTTAGTTACATGTTTACCCTTTATTCGAGAAAGGCCAAATTCCTAAGAAACATTCTATCTTTCGGGGCATTTTTTCAATTGGGCTTGGTAGCCTATTTAATTCGTACTAATTCTTAAACTTTTAAGCCTAAATTCTGGGATATGACAAATTGTAATATATTTCAATATTTATTTATTTCTAAGTCGGTGATTTAATTTGTTTGTCGTGAGAAATAAAATTAAAGAATGTTTTTTTCCCCCCAGTAAGAACCAATAATTTCTCATGATATTGATAGTCGAAATTCTTCTTTTATAATACAGTTAAGCTTCAGATTTTAATTAATGAATGCCTCTCACGACAGTTATTTTCATGATAAATTGTCATTGAATTGAAAAATGTGAGAAGCATCGCTTTTTGCAAGGTTTGATTTAATTAATGAATGTTTCTCACGGATTCCTCTTTTTCCACGTTTTTTTTTTTTTTTTAAAAAAAATAACTTTATGAAATATTAAATTTGGGTGATTAGATCATCCAAAGGTGATGAAGGAGGCAAAGGAGGCGAAAATGATGGGAAAATAAATGAGAGAAGCTCCACTCCATTATACTCATATTCGAATGACTCGTTACTGTAAAATAGGTTTTTTAAGACAGTTATAGAAGGGGGGGGTAAAAACAAGCGACCTCATCGTTTGTTTCAAAATTTTATGTCGGTCATATAAGAAATGTAAAATGTACTTTCTACATTGGTTAAAAGACTTATAATATTTGGAAAAAAAAATTATATTTTTCCAGCCTCATCTTTCATTAGCTCAAGCACCAAAATAAAATTGATGAATAACCAGTTAGGCATTTGGAATGATAAGGTTTAGGTGAATCATAAATTGAAGTCATATACTACCTTTAGTTCTTGATATAAGTACTTAGAGAAGTTAAAAAATCAAAATAAATTACTTAATCATAACATATATTGTGTATTATTATATTATATATCAGTTTATAAGTCAAAAAAATTAATTTGGAGAAAAATGATAAATATAAATACTTTAATCTAACTTATGTAGTTTCCTTAATCTCTCCAACTAAAACCAATTAGCTTTTATATTAAGAACAAAATGGAGTATTAAAATATGTATTTTAACCATTGGCTTACTATTCCTACAGTATTTTCATATTATTTTTATCCTTTAAAAACTTATAACTAATTCTAGAAAAATAGTATGAAGGTGATCCAAAAGTATTTAGAAATCCCTTGATGTTCTTTATATGAGAAATGTATATAACTTTTTCCATAATTTTTTGTTAACTTATAACTTATTTTTCTCCTTTATTTCCTTAAAATTTCACTCAAAAGTAGGTTTTTTTTGGTCAAATAAATATTTTTTGAGGCATTTCTGTTTTTAAGTAAAATCATTAGCCTCAAATGTGCCTTTAAAAAAACTCTTTCTACTTTTCGGGATTTTCCCATAATTATCATTCTCCTTTCTTGCTTATTAAACCGGTACTCAAAACCAAATGTTAGATTGGAATGAGTAGTTTCCAACGCAAATGAATAAAAGTGTATTTTAGGAAAGCCCCCACACATATTTTTATAAATAACAAACCTAAATATTTTTTTTAAAAAAAAAAAAAAATCAGTAAATCAGTTATCTAGCTCATAATAATTAGGAACTAATGGAGTAGCAAATAACAAGAGTAATGGTTTGAAGAATTGCTTGGCGGGAAAAGTAAGCAAAGCTAGTAGCAATGGTAAAGTTACAGAAACTCCTGCTTTTAATAGGCGGAGTATCTATGCTTGGTTGAGTTGCTTCCTAGCTTCAAGAACTAATAAAGTAAAGCTTCGCTCACAAAGCTTGGTTCCCATTTATTCTATTTAATTTGATTATTTATTATTTTTTTAGTGATCAGTGTTCAGTGTTGTGATTATAAAAGAATTCAAATTGATATTTGGCGATTAATTTAGAGGAACTATTAGAAATTCTTAGTTTCTAATTACTGTGAGAAATGTTCTTTGTTTTTTTAATTTTTACAATAGTTCATTTAAAACATTAAAACGTAGAAAACATAACAGTGGCGAGTTCATCTGGCTACTTGTCACCAGAGGAATGGCAAAGATCACTATTAGGATCATGGCCAACTCATGCTCATCACGACATGACCAGTGTGAGATTGGTCTAGCTTCCTGTTCATAGTTGAGAGGTATGAAGAAAGCCTCCTCATGGCATGGTCAGTGTGTTCTGCATGCTGCTGCATTGCCTCCAGTTCTGGAATCACAGGATGTGGAGGGGAAGGAGGTGGAGGAGGAGGCAGAGGCAGACGCAGCGGTGACTGGTGCTGGGAAGGAGAAGGAGGAGGTGGAGGAAGATGCCGATAGCTTTCTGGAAATTCTTCTGCACATCATTTCATCTTAGTGGTTAAGATAACAAAAAGAGGAGGACAATGAATAAAACATAGGCATAACAAGTGAAAATAGTGAGTTTAAATAAACATTTTGAACTTTGGAAGGGATGGAAAGGAACCTTCATTGAACGCATTGGAAGTTGAACAGGAAATAATGAAAGGGTACATGGTTCTCCTGACGATCCTTAGGTAACGAGGAGGCAACTTAAGTCGATCAGTGCAGGTGTAATACCCGGATAATTATTTATCCGGAGTCTTGTTAGAATAAGTAAAATTGTTATTTTTCTAATGAATGAATATGGAGTATCAAACAATATAGTTTTTAAGTATATTATTTTCTAAGGAAATTACTTGTGAAAATTTGAAAGGAAAATAAGCTAGAAATCCATGGAAAATGAATTTTATAAGGCGAAAAAATGGCCTAAAAACATTATGATAAATATCATATGATAACAAATGATATCGATAAAAACTTGGGAAGTATGTCATCTTGAATTTTAGAAATTTTTGGGATTATTTCCCTGGAAAAATATTGAGCATAAATAAAATATTATTAAAAAGAACTTTATGGCTCTTTATTTTTAATATTTTATATATGATATAAAATACCAATGTCGATCCAATAGTCGTGAGGTAATAATTTATCCTAAATAAGAAAATTATCAACAATTGTTAAAAGACTAATTAGGTAATTATTGGCTAATTGTTTAAGATTAAGATATAAGTAAATTAATTAGTAAATAATTAAATTAAGGGAGAAAATTCGAAATTAATTAATAAAATAATAATATAATCGGTAGAAAGACCAGTTGGCTAAATGAGAACGGATGAAAATAAAAACCTACCTCAAGATATAAAAACTAAGTCAAAAACATCAGGGGAGGTTAAGAACGAGTGAAATTTTATTTCGGAGTGGACTACCTCCGAAGTCATTTTAGGAGCCAACTGAGCAGTTAAGAGACCGGGTATATAAGAGAATAGCCAGATAGAGAAAAGTGAACCCGTAGAAAACTTGAGTGTTGTGACAAACCAGGGATAAGAATTGGTAGGTCGATCATAATATGATCCAAATAATTATTGTCCAGGAAACACGGCTATCGGAGCGATTTCCGCAATCGACCGTGTCCGGCCCGAAATGTTCAGCCAAAGAATGGAATACCCTCAATGGGATTTAAAATTTAGTCAACCCAGATATTGTGAATGAGGAAGTTTAAACCTTCGAAACACCATTGTTGGAATTTTGAGTTTCGACAAGATTACGCGATTCGAACACCGATCAGGGAAAACTATCGGTAAGTCAGCATGCATGACATCACCTTCTTCTAGAAGGGTGATGTCGGCCAAGAGGTGTATGGCCCAGATCAAGCCACGTGTCAAAGTGCGATCCGACGGCCGAAATCCGATCTGAAGACAATTGGACTAATTCCCACCTTGTCCTTCCTTTCTTCTATAAATAAAAGCCTTCTCCTCTTCATTTCTTCATCCCAAAAACGCAGCCTAGAGAGAGGTTTTAGAGAGAGAAGCTCTGGAGAAAGTATGAGCAAAGCCGGAGTAAGTTTTTCGGTCCCTGGTCTTAAGTTTCGGTATTTCTTTCGATAGATATAGTAGAAGTGTTAGAATTGTGTTTAAATTTCCAGATAGCTTGAATATCATATTTAGGAGTAAGTATAGTACTTATTCCGAAAATACACTTGGGAAAAGAGATCTGTCGAAATTCCGGAGAAATAGAGCAAAAACAGCGAAGCTCTGGCGAAATTCCGCCGATTAGTCTAACTAGGGGCAAAATGGTAATTTATACCTAAAATGCCCGGAATGCTTCTAAAAATTTATAAACATTGTCATTATAGGATATCTGAGATATTCGGACCACTGTCGTACCGCCGTCATCCCACTGTTTTTCCCGCTGTCAGACGTACCGCTGTTTTCCGTCGGAATTTTCGTTTTCCGCCGAGAGTACCGAAAGAACCGTCAGCGAAGGTACGTTCGTGACGTACTGTAACACTAGCTCTGATGAGTGTGATATGCTTGTATATGTGGTTGCTGTATTCCTATACTGAGACTATGTCTCAATGGTTTTTGAAAAGGTTCATAATTACACGGGTTATGGTTTTAATAACACCGATTTATAGTTTTCCTAGCGCTGAGGACACGACCGTACATCGTGGCATTGGAGAAAGAATGCATCGAGGGTAACATACATATTGCGTGGCTGTGTAATGTTATTGCTTGCTATGATATGATATGATCGAAATATTATATTTTACGAAATATCATGAATATTGCCTTACATATTGATTATGTTTATCCTACATCTGTTATGGGCTTTTGTAGTGCTTTTTACTGAAATGTTATGAATACCTGTGGTGCATATATTGTATACGCATGCATGAGGCTAATCGTTACCTGAGGTCCGATGGGCATTGGACCTCAGACTGAATTGATAGCCAGGGAAGAATTACGAGTCACAGAGGGCACCAGTTGATGGAGCTGTGACTAGACGCCAATGGACGGAGCCTTGAAGGGGCACTAGTCAAGGTGAAAACGGAAGGAAGATCCACGGAACCTACCTCACAGCATGAATCTAATAAAGTTACTTCGTATCATTTGGTGCTTAAACTAGAAAGGGTCGTCTATGTGGTTCGACAATCGGTCGCAGTAATTACTCGGTGAGACTTCCACTAGACCTACCCGGCCGGCCAAATGAGATGATTTAACGAGTTAGGTTCAAAGGTGCCGAAGTCTATCGAGGCTTGACGGAAAAGGGTATAGTTACACGAAGAAATGTAATTATTGAATTTTGTATTACCGTATCACATAAACAATCCTTCGGGAAATTTTTAATATACCAGTATACGTCAGACATCATCATATGTCTGAGTATTTTGTTTCAGTTACTCAGTGTTGTATATGTTGTTCAAATTGTTAGTACATGCTCTCCGTTTCCGCAAAACGCTAAGCTGTAGCACCTCAAACTCTGATGAATTTTTATAAAACCACGTGTCGCCGACACAATTTATGTTACAAAAATTGGGGTGTTACAGCAGGGAAGAGCAAAAGTTTCAAAAGCTGTAATTTACGTTTATTAAGAACCATTAAGTATATTGGTTTTTTGAAACCAAGGTAAAAGATAACTTTATGGTTTTTAATTAATAACCGTGAAGTATAAAGTTCTTTTTTAAAAAACTTATCTTTTTAAATATCTTAAAAATACAATAGTGGTGTTCAGTCATCACCACCACTACTGTCATCCTCCTCCTCTTCATCCTTTTCATTCTCATCATCATAGGAAGCAGATGAAGGGCCTGACTGTAGGTCATATTCAACCTCGTTGTGATGAAGTATGCGATTCAACTTCCTGATGAGCTTATTGGCATATGATATGAGACATTGTGTGGTGGTTAGTACCAGCCAACAGTTGCATCAGAGCCTCCATTTCAGGAGGAGCCGAAGATGCTCCTTGGGATGTTAACATGATGTAGAGAAGGAGGAAGTCGATAAAGAAAAGTAGTAAGAATCACAAGGAATAAGTGAGTTTAAATAGAAGTATAATGGATATTATGAAGAATTATGAATTACAAAGGTTACGAAGGGTTATGACTAATGAACTGGTATTTGAGGAAGATAGATCATTTGAAAGTGTTACAAGACGGTTGTTTCTAAAGACCATTATGTTTTGTCTTCGTTGATATAGAGGTTGGAAGTCGAATCGTTTGTATGTATTACATGACGGTTGTTTCGAAAGAACTGTCACTTTTGTCACTAAATAAATGACAGTTATGAACTATAACCGTTATTTTATATTTTCGCGAATTCCACCTCGCAATATATGATGATGTGTATAATTAACCATTACGTTTAAGTGTTATCGAATTCCACCTCGCACAACAATGGTGCGCATAATTTTTGTTATTCCAGGCATAACTTGCAAAATAATCTTTATGTACCCATAATTTTCATAAATTTCGCTGTTGCTTAAACCCAAGGCAGTATGCATACAATGTTACGTTGACAAGTCTACTATTTTATTTGGCATTTGGCTAATCTTTAATTACATGTTTACCCTTTATTCGAGAAGGCCAAATGTTACAAAATCCTTGAGAATCATTCTATCTTTCGGTACTTTTTTCCAATTGGGTAATACGTACTAATTCTTAAACTTTTAGGCCCAAATTTTGAGATATGAAAAATTGTGATATATTTCAATATTTATTGATTTCTAAGTCGGTGATTTAATTTGTTTGTCGTGAGAAATAAAATTAAGGAATGTTTGTTTTTTCATTTTTTATTTTCAGCAAGAACCAATAATTTCTCATGATATTGAAAGTCGAAATTCTTCTTTTATAATATAGTTAGGCTTCGGATTTTAATTAATGAATGCCTCTCACGACTGTTATTTTCATGATAAATAGTCATTGAATTGAAAACTGTGAGAACCATCGCTTTCTGCAAGGTTTGATTTAATTAATGAATGTTTCTCACGGATTCCTCTTTTTTCACGTATTTTTTTTTTATATAAAATTATAATAATATTTTTATGAAATATTAAATTTAGGTTATTAGATCTTCATCCAAAGGTGATGAAGGAGATAGAGGAGGGGAAAATGATGGGAAGATAAATGAGAGAAGCTCCACCCCATTATACTCATATGCGAAGTATTCGTTAATGTAAAAAAGGCTTTTTACGTCAGTTAAAAAGGGTTTTTCATGACATCTATAGAACGGGGTAAAATCAAGCGACGTTGTTTGTCTCAAAATTTTACGTCGGTCATATAAGAAATGTAAAGAGTACTTTCTACATTGGTTAAAAGACTTTGATTTTTTATTTTTATTTTTTACAAAAAAATTATACTTTTCGAGCCTCATCTTTCATTAGCACAAACACCAAAATGAAATGGATGAATAACCAGTTAGGCATTTGGGATCGATAAGGTTTAGGTGAATCTTAACCCATGGGTTAAAGTGTAAAAATAGACATGTATTTTATTTTGAGGAGTATCCAACACTAAGTGTTTTTTTAGGTGTAAAAGTGCACACGTGGTTATAAATTAGATGCAAAAATATCGTTTGACCGTTAAGTTTAACTTTTTTTGCTGATTGGACTATGACATGGCTTTCAAATGTGCAAAAATACACATGTGGTTTGGTAAAAAGAGCGTCCAACACCAAGTACTTTTTTTAGACGTAAAAGTACACACGTGATTACAAATTAGATGCAAATATACCGTTTGAATGTTAAGTTTGACTTTGACCGTTAAGATGACTCTTTTTTCCCCGAATGGACTATGGCATGGCTTTCAAATGTGCAAAAATACATATGTGGTTTGGCAAAAAAAGCACCCAACACCAATTTTTTTAATTTAATAATTTTATTTCAATTAAAGGAAAATTATTATTTCTCTAGGTATAATTCTTGAAAAGCCGGATTTTTTATTTCCATAATTTATTTTCTTTTTAAAAAATCCTTATTAAATTTTCTAATTAATAATTGATAAATGAGTATTATTTATGCATTTGAAATTTGAAATTATAAATACTATATTTATTTTATTTAAAAAAAAACACTTGGTATTGGCCGCTTCTCGGGTAAAACACATCCGTATTTTTACATCTAAAAAAATGAAATTGATGAATAACTAGTTAGGCATTTGGGATCGATAAGGTTTAGGTGAATCATAAATTGAAGTCATATACTACCTCTAGTTACGTTCTTGATATAAGAGTCCATTGATTTCTTTTTGAAAAGGTTAAAAAGCAAAATAAATTACTTCATTATAACATATATTGTGTATTATTATATTATATATCGTTAATAAGTCGAAAAAAATTAATTTAGAGAAAAATGATCAATATATAATTTAATTTAACTTATGTAGCTTCCTTAATCTTTCCAATAAAAGTCAATTAACTCGTATATTAAGGACCAAAGGAAGTATTAAAATATGTATTTTAATCATTGGGTTACTATTCCTTTATTATTTTCATATTATTTTTATCCTTTAAAAAATTATAACTAATTGTAGACAAATAGTATGAAGGTGATCTAAAAGTATTTAGAAATCTTTTGATGTTCTTAATATAAAAAATAATATAATTTTTGCCATAAATTTTTGCAAAATTATAACTTATTTTTCTCCTTTATTTCCTTAAGATTTCACTCAAAAGTAGGTTTTTTTGGTCAAATAAATATTTTTTGAGGCATTTCTGTTTTTAAGTAAAATCATTAGCCTCAAATGTGCCTTTAAAAAAACTCTTTCTACTTTTCGGGATTTTCCCATAGTTATCATTATCCTTTCTTGCTTATTAAACCGGTACTCAAAACCAGATGTTAGATAAGTTGGAATGAGTAGTTTCCAATTGAAATGAATAAAAATATATTTTAGGAAAGCCAAACACATACACATTTTTTTATACATAACTAACCTAAATAATTTTTAACCAATTTTCAGGGAACTAGTTATCTAGCTCATAATAATTAGGAACTAATGAGTAGCAAATAACAAGAGTAATGGTTTGAAGAAATGCTTGGCGGGAAAAGTAAGCAAAGCTGGTAGCAATGGTAAAGTTACAGAAACTCCTGCTTTTAATAGGCGAAGTATCTATGCTTGGTTGAGTTCGTAGCTTCAAGTGCTAATAAAGTAAATCTTTGCTCACAAAACTTGGTTCCCATTTATTCTGTTTAATTTCATTATTTATTATTTTTGGAGTGATCAGTATTTTGTGATTATAAAAGAATTCAAATTGATATTTGGTGATTTAGAGGAACTATTATAAATTCTTAGTTTCAAATAACGGTGAGAAATGTTCTTTATTTTTTTACAATAGTTCATTTAAAACATAGAAAACATGATAGTGGCGAGTTCATCTGGCTACTCATCACCAAAGGAATGGAAAAGATCATTGTCAAGATCATGGCCAACTCATACTCATCACGACATGATCAGTGTGAGATTGGTCTTCCTGCTTATACTTGAGAGGTATAAAGAAAGCCTCCTTACGGCATAGTCAGTGTGTTCTGCATGCCACTACATTACCTCCAGTTCTAGAATCATAGGACGTGGAGGTGGAGGAGGAGGCAAAGGCAGACGCGGACGCAACGGTGATTGATGTTGGGAAGGAGAAGGATAAGGTGGAGGATGTGAAAGAGGAGGTGGAGGAAGATGTCGATAGCTTTATGGAAATTCTTCTGCACATCATTTCATCTTTGCGATTAAGATAACAAAAAGAGGAAGACATTGAATAAAACGTAGGCATAACAAATGAAAATAGGGAGTTTAAATAATCGTTTGGAACTCTAGAAGGGATGGAAAGGAACCATCATTGCACGCATTGAAGTTGAACAGGAAATAATAAAAGGGTACCTGGTTCTCCTAACGATCATTAGGTAATGAGGAGGCAACTTGAGTCAATCAATGCAGGGAAGAGCAAAAGTTTCAAAAGCTGTAATTTACATTTATTAAGTTAGAACAATTAAGTATATTGGTTTTTTGAAACCAAGGTAAAAGAATACTTTACGGTTTTTAATTAATAACCGTGAAGTATAAAGTTGTTTTTTAAAAAACTGATTTTTTTTCATATCTTAAAAATACAATAGTGGTGTTGAGTCATCACCACCACTAATGTCATCCTCCTCCTCCTCTTCATCCTCTTCATTCTCATCATCATAGGAAGGAGATGAAGGGTCTGACTGCAGGTCGTATTCAACCTCGTTGTGATTAAGTATGCGATTCAACTTCCTGGTCAGCTTATTGGCATATGCCATGAGACATTGTTTGGTGGTTAATACCTGCCAACAGCTACATCAGAGCCTCCATTTCAGGAGGAGGCGAAGGATGAGAAGTGGGTGGTGGGGGTGGTGGCAGAGATGCTCCCTGGGATGTTAAGATGATGTAGAGAAGGAGGAAGTCGATAAAGAAAAGTAGTAAGAATCACAAGGAATAAGCGAGTTTAAATAGAAGTATAATGGATATTATGAAGGATGATGACTTATGAAGGTTACAAAGAGTTATAACCAATAAACCGGTACTTGGGCAAGATAGATCGTTTGAAAGTGTTACAAGACGGTTGTTTCTAAAGGCCGTTATTTTTTTTTATTCGTTGATATAAGAGGTTGGAAGTCGAATCGTTTCTAAGTGTTACATGATGATTGTTTCAAAAGAACCGTCACTTTTGTCACTAAATAAATGACGGTTATAAACTACAACCGTTATTTTATATTTTCGCAATTCCACCTTGCAATATAATTCAACTTGGACTATTCTACATTAAATATACAATAGTTAGTCAATGTAGGAGATAAATATAGCATACAAGATTTTTTCTCTTAATAATGGCATCTATATAAGACATCATCAAAAATAATCATATCCAACAAAGTTTACTTGGAAGCCAAAGACACTTTGAAGCATTGAACACAAAGTACAAGGATACGGCGGTATTTGGAGAATTTGGAATGACAGAACTTTTAAGACCGAATATTGTAACATAAATGGTCTTATAAATATTATTTATAACAGAAAAAATTATTACTTTTTTTTAAAAAAATTAAGGTTCAACTTTTAGGACAAGATATTTTACACTTTCAGTCTTAAAAGTAGTTTTAGGACTAGATATCGATGAAATCCAGTCTTAAAAGTATTTACTAATTAAACAATGGTACTTCTGATGCTTGACCCTTGCATAGAATAGATGAAGAGATGCCCGCTCGTCCCCTCCAGCCTTCTATTCTAATGAAAGAGTTTCGTGTCGTAGGACCCATTGTTATTTATGATGATGAAGAGATTGAAAGACGGAATATCACCAAGAGGGGGGTGAATTGGGGATATAAAATTTTCTCGTGTAAATACTCTGTTAGCCGAATGCGAAACAGAGATAAACAGAGTAAGGGTAAGAGATGTTAGTTCTCAATGTGTTTTGATGATTAATAACAATTGTAAACATGAGAGAATGTTTTTAAGATTGGTAAAACATGTTGATTTCAATTCAAAAACATTCTGTCAGCGCCAAACTCGAGCTTGGCTATGCAAACTCGAGCTTGCCCCATACAAAAAGAAAACCAAGCTATTTTGCATTTTCTAAACTTGAGCTTGGTCCATAAACTTGAGCTTGAAGGTTTTCAAAGTTTACTCATATTCTGAGTAAGCTTGAGCTTACACATGGAAGCTCGAGTTTACGAAGATTTGAGGATTTTATCAAGTTTCTCAAATTGCAAACTCAAGCTTATTAGTTTTAAGCTCAAGCTTGCCTCTTCCAGAGACTTTTCTCACTAAGTTTACAAATATGTAAACTCGAGCTTGCAGTTACAAGCTCGAGCTTACCTCTGGCAGAATTATTTAAACTTGAGCTTATCATTTTACTGTAGAGTTTGTGAGTTTACAAAAGTTGTAAACTCGAGCTTGGCATCCCAAACTCGACCTTGCATTAGGCAGAAAGTTTTCAAGTTTTCCTTCAAAGAGTAAACTCAAGTTTGGAGTTGTAAACTCAAGCTTAGGTCTGACAAAAACTTTTCAAAGATGTTAACATTTGTGACAAACTCGAGCTTGCCCTTGCAAGCTTAAGTTTGGGTCAGAAAGAGAGCATTGTCATATTTTGAGCTTAGCAAACTCAAGTTTACACCTCTAAGCTCAAGCTTGCATTTTGTGAACTAAAATTATTTTTGACAAGAATAGTGCCAAACTCGAGCTTACTCACTAATAAGCTCAAGCTTGCGTTTTTCCATGTTGGCTCTCAAAATGATTTCAAATATGTTTCCCCGACAAATGCTAAACTCGAGCTTACTCACTTACAAGCTCGAGCTTGGGACTTCCAGAGGCAAAACTCAAGTTTTAAATGAAGACCAAACTCGAGCTTGGTATAGTAAACTCGAGCTTGGAACTTCGAAACGTATGAACGCATCCGAGTGTATTTTGTTCGGTTTTGATTTATGCTTTAGCTTGTTTCTACGAATTGGTTGTATATGATTTATATGATTCATATCAATATTTCCTAACCAAATTTAACCAGTTTGCTTATGAGATTTCAAGAGATATAGGTTTGTTTTAAAGAAGACTTTAAGACAACAACTTGTGCAACTTGCAATATAATATTGTATCTCTCACCCAAAGCAATGGTTTACAACCTGGAAAGTAGGACAACCATTCTCCAAGGAAGAAAGCTAGCCTCCAAACAGCTGGACAACATTATACAACTGCCTCCACTAAGCATAACAGCATGGGAACACACTCTTGAGGAGCCAAATTTCAAATATTCAAATCTGCAACAACCATATTAAAACAGCCTTGTTCACAACAGTTAGATTCATGGAGACACACTCACAACATCTATATTTTCGAATTAGATCAAGTCTCAAAGGATCTACAATGTTCACAAGCTTCAAACCAGTATAAATACATGAAGCTTTAAAAGACTGAAGGGAGAGAAGACATACACAGAAAACGCATACAAAGATCTCAGTCTTTTACTGCTTATATTTATCATTTGTATCTTTGATACATTGTGCTTCAGTGCTTATCTTTATTCACTCTTTGAGAGAGTTCACTTCTGTAAATCATTCTTTGTAAGAATCTCAAAGTTGTGGGACTTTGAGGTTGTGTTATCAGATTACAACTTGTAAGGGGGAGTGTATCCTAGAGAGAGGATAACTTTCGAGTGCGAGTGTGTATCGATTTGAGTGATAGTAGAAAAACCCATAGAGTCTGGGACTGGACGTAGGTCAAGAGTTAAGACCGAACCAATATAAATCTTCTGTGTCAAGCTCTTCTTCTCTAACTCCATTTACCTTGGTTAAGCATCTGTTGTGTGGGTGATCTGAAAAGAATTTTTAAAATCCCCAATTCACCCCCCTCTTGGTGATTTCCTTCACTTTCAAGAGAGATTGAACACAATGGATTTATACTGGTTCGGTCCAAATCCTTGACCTACGTCCAGTCCCCAGACTCTCCGGGATTTCACTAATTCAAATGATTACACACTCTGTAACTCAGAGTAATTCTCTCTCTAGAACTTACTCCTCCTTACAAGTTGTAATCGAATAACCCAATCCCAAAGTCCCAATACTTTGAGATTCTTACAAGAAAGGATAATCAATAATGAACTCTCTAAAAGAGCAAATTAATAAACACTGAGGATTAATATATCCGAAGATATTAACACTT
Organism: Acacia melanoxylon; assembly: GCA_019022615.1. Classification (NCBI taxonomy): domain Eukaryota; kingdom Viridiplantae; phylum Streptophyta; class Magnoliopsida; order Fabales; family Fabaceae; genus Acacia; species Acacia melanoxylon. The sequence continues at coordinate 6,056,307 of JAFJYJ010000020.1, read as the reverse complement.
AGACTAGAAACAGTAAATGTTCTTAATTGCTAATTGAATGCGCAGAGTTTCGGTTGTTGAAACATTGAATGCTTCTCCTATTTATAGTTGACAGCATTAATGACCATTGAGAAGAACTTAATGAGCCATTGTGAGTAATAAATATATCTGTTGAAATAACGTTGCTCTGTTTCTTCGTATGCTTCCAACATTCGACCGTTATTCTCCGTTCACATTCTTTATTCAAATTGACCGTTGAGACTCAGTGAGAATGTTGTCTAGGAAATAGCCGAATTGCTTTTCGCTTGCTCAGAAGTCCATTTCCTCTTTCATGCTTTGGTATCTAGTACAACATTTAATGCTTATGACAGAAATTTGCTTTACGTAATCTCAAGTTTAAAACATGTTAAACATATCTGAAATACACTAGCAAGCTGATTAAACTTGGTTAGAAATAGTAATAATCAATAATATCAAGTACCTAAGCTTTAATCAAAGAGTTTCAGATTACCGAGACGATGCATTCAAATTCTTATATAGATAACTCGAGTTATAATCATGTTTAATAAACATTCGCATAAGAGCAAACTGGAGTTGTGGATGATAACTTGAGTTATGAAACTCGAGTTACAATGGACAACTCGAGTTGCTTCTGTATTTTGATCACACAGAAAGTTTTCACAAATAAAATGACTGGAGTTGTGAAGGCTAACTTGAGTTACCTAACTTGAGTTACCCAGTATAACTCGAGTTATATCAGAAGACTGTATCAGTTGAAGTTTTCTGATACGATCACAACTCGAGTTATTTTTAGACTAACTTGAGTTATACCAGATGATCAAAATCTATTATCGCGATGAGGCTTTGAGACTTGAAGTACAACTCATAACTCGAGTTGTTAAATGATAACTCGAGTTATAACTCTTGCAAAAATTATTTTTCATAAACGTATGACTTGAGTTATGTTAGGCAACTTGAGTTACTATTTTACTAAATCATTTTGCAAGGAGCTCAAATGTAATCTGACTGATCTTAAAGATTAGCAGTTTAGCCCGTTAATTTTTACAATTGTTAGACATCATCAAAACACATAGAGAACTAACAGAGATTCCCGATCCCCCTCCAGCCTTTAAACGATGAAGAGGTTCCCACTCCCCCATCCAGCCTTCTGCCGATATTCGCCATCCTCCTCGCCCCAGCGCGCCTACCGATGTTCCCTCTCATCTTGAGTCTATTGAGGTTCATGTCGCCTATCTTCAACCGTGAGTTGCTAAACTCTGACGAGACTACGATGCTTATGAAGCTCATGCCAAGGCATTTATCGATAATGTTAAGAATTTGTAGTTTCTTTTTTCTTGTTGTTCATTTTCAGTTTCGTTTTTCTTGTTGTTCTTTTGTTCATATTCTCTAGTAATGAAAAAAAGCACATTGCTTTTGTTTTGATCTTCTTAGCAACCTTTGTTCCCTAAATAATGGTAATAAACTAGTTTTGGAACGAGGGAGGGAAAGTATATCATATAACCGATAGAGGATCACAAAAATTATATATAAAAAATAAATTATACACTTTTAGGATCGGATACATTATAAGCAATCGGTCTTAAAAGCAAATGTATACAAAACATTAATTATAGACTTTTAGAACCGATACTTTATAAGCAAACGGTCTTAAAAGTACTTTTAGGACCGGATATTAGTAAAATCCGCTCTTAAATGTATTTACAAATTAAGACATTAATACCAATTGACTCTCATTCATTCTCACAATTACCTATTTCGTATCTCTCTGCCCTAACTCCTCACTTTGTCCCTGATAATCCTCTTTGTCCCTAGATGCTCAAACAATGGTTAGGTACAAGACAATCCTCTTTGTCGTGCCTTCCGTAGATCGATATCCAGGGCGCCTGAAAAGAGCGTGCCATCTATTTTGACGGAAGAGTAACGGGTCGTTGGACCCATTGTTATTTCCGACGATGAATAGATAGCTGCCCCCTTCCAGCCTTTAGCCGATATTCACCAACCTCCTGGCCCCAGCACGCCTACCGCTATCCCCTCCTCTCTTTCCTATAATGAGGCATTGATGCGACTTCTAATCTCCGACGGGACATTGATGCTATTCACACCGATGCCACCAAGGCATTGGCAAAACTAAGCTTAAGGATTTTTAGTCACCTTCTTGTTGTTGTTAATTTTCGGTTTGTTTTTCTTATTTTTCTTTCGTACGTGCATATTCTCAAGTAATGTAAGAAGCTTATTCTCCAGTTTCCTCTATTTTCCTTATCAGTTGCTGCTGCCCTAGCCAAAGTCAATTTTCTCTTTTGTTGTTCCTTTTGTAAAGTAAATGAGGATCTTTAGGACCAGATACTTTATAAGAAATCGATCTTAAAAGTATTTGAAAAGAAAAAAATTAAATATAGATTTTTAGGACAGGATATTTTATAGAGCTCCAATCTTAAAATTAAATGAATAGAAAAAAATCAGGACCGAATACTTTATAAACCTCCAGTCTTAAAATTAAATGAATAAAAAACATTAAGTGTATGTCCTTAGGTCCGGATGTGTTATAATTAATTGATCTTAATAATATCCAAAAACACTAAAAAATGTCTATGTCAAGCGGAAAATTAAATTTTCCTCTCTGAACTTCTATTCTTGTCGCGCCGAAAGTGATAACTCATGTTCTGTCTCTAGTGTTTGTGTGTTGTTTCGTCGCTACTTCACGTTTCCCTCTCGACAAGCTAATGCCGGTCAACTTATCACTTTTTGGTTTCTTAGCTCAACGGCGATACACAAGCTATCGTAATAGGTGTTTCAGTTTGATATAACTTTTTTATTTTTCTTCTTATCGTTCTGGTTTTTCTCATACGTTGAATGAAATCGATGAAATGTTCTTGTGTGTTCCTCTGTTTTTAATGAATATTGTGTTTTCAAGATTATATTTGCACTTGAGACCTACCCAACTGACCAACAAGTGTTTTTAGGATTACTTTTGTTGTCTGCAAAAGCAATGTTCGTGGAGAAGAAATCCTCAGTAAAAATATTTGAATTATATGCTACAGGTGAGTCCACAAGACCTTCATGCGATGCATTTATTTTCCTCGTCATGCATTTATTTTGCTTGTTGGATTCACTGTGATACATTTATGACCAAGAGTGATTCTTTGTGATGTATTTATAGGCAAGTTTCTCCTTAAAAAAACAATACATAACCTACCTTGAGCATATGCATTTGGAGTTGGCTTAGTTTATGCAAATTTCAAATGTTTCCTTTCATGTATGTTAAATCTTTCCGTCTATAAGAATTCTATTATTGATCACAGTTGGATAAAGCTTTACGGACGAGTGTTGAATATGGAATGAGGTAAGGGAATTTATAGAATTTGCTAAACGAAATGTCGATGATGATAGTAGGAGGTTTTATTGCCCTTGCGTAGAATGTTTGAATGAGAGGCGACTAAGTCTTGAAGTTATATATACACATTTAATTTGTGAAAGATTTTGTAAGACTTATATAGTATGGGTATGGCATGGTGAAAAAATGTCAAGTGCATCTCAACATAGGGAATCACATTTGATGATACTGACACAGGTATGGATGATCGGATAGAGGACATTATTTTTGATGTAGTAGAAGAGGCTTTTGAGCAATCACATGCATATGGTAATATGTGCAGTGATGCAAAGATGCCGCTATACCCTGGATGTAAAAAATACCAATTGTTCAACCCTGTATTGAAATTGGTAAACCTGAAAGCACAGCATGGATGGAGTAACAATAGTTTTTCAGAAATGCTTGAGGCTTTAAAGGACATGCTTCCATATGATAATGTGTTTCCGTATCGATACTATGATGCTAAGAAAATACTTTTTCCACGGGGGATGGAGTACAAAAAGATCCATGCATGCCCGAATGATTGCATATTGTATAGAAAAGAGTTTGAAGAGAAGCGGAAGCGTCTGGTATGTGAAACCCCATGGTACAAATCAAATAAGGGGCTTGTAAAAATGTTGTGGTATCTTCCAATCATACCAAGGTTCAAGCGCTTGTTTGCTAATGAATATGATGCAAGAAATTTGAGGTGGCAGGCAAGATGAGAGGATTTCTGATGGAAAGCTTCAACATCCAATTGATTATTCACAATGAAAGAAAATCGATCAATTATTTCCTAACTTCGGCAAAGAACCTAGGAACCTTAGGGTTGCCCTTAGCATGGATGGCATAAATCCCTATGATAGCCTTAACAACATACATAGTTCATGACCTGTACTCCTGATTATTTACAACTTATCTCCTATGTTATGCATGAAACAAAAGTACATCATGTTGTCTATGTTGATTTCGGGACCAAAACAACTTGGAAATGACATTGATATTTACCTTGAGCCCTTGATCGAGAACTTGAAAAAATTGTGGGAAAAAAGTGTCGATGGTTTTGACACTTTGAAGAAGGAGGTTTTTAAAATGCAAGCCATGATATTTTATACTATAAATGACTTCCCAGCACATGGTAACTTGTCAAGGTATAGTGTAAAAGGCCATAAAGCATGTCCGGTTTGTGAAGAAGGCACATGCTACCATCAACTTCAACATGGAAGAAAAACGGTTTATCTTGGCCATATGAGATTTCTTAGACTAGGCCACCCATATCGTCAGTTAAATAAAGCTTTTTTTGGTGGCCAAGAGTATCAAGATACTCTAGAGGCATTGACTGGAGAGCAAGTTTATGAAGAGGTGAAAAATATCAGTGTCATCTTTGGTAAGACTGCAAAGAGTAGAAAAGAAACAAATATATGGAAAAAGATATATGTATTCTTCGATCTTCCATATTGGCTCAATCTTGATATGAGACACTGTATTGATATCATGCATGTGGAGAAAAACCTATGTGATAGCATTGTTGGCACATTGCTCAACATACAAGGTAGTTCCAAGGATGGTGTGAAGGCAAGATTGGGTTTGCAAGCAATGGAAGTACGCAAAGACTTACATCCAAAGCCATATGGTAAGAGAACGTATTGTCCCACAACTTCTCATACTTTGTCTAAGGATGAGAAAAGAAGTTTTTGTAAGTGTTTACATGGCACAAAAGTTCCCTCAGGGTATTCTTCAAATTTTAAGACGCTTGTATCGATGAAGAACTTGAAATTAGTAGGCCAAAAGTCTCATGATTGTCATGTCTTTATGCAATAGCTACTCCCAGTAGCTATTCAAGGCATTGTCGAATATGATCTTCAACACATTTTGACTAGACTTTGTTTCTTCTTCAATGTGGTTTGTAGTAAAGTTTTGGAGGTTGAAAAATTGGATGAATTGGAAAATGAAGGATATTTTATCTTGTGCCAGCTTGAGAAACTTTTTCTTCCTACACTTTTTGACATCATGGTTCATCTAATTGTTCATCTAGTGAGAGAGATAAAGTTGTGTGACCCTATCCATTTACGATAGATGTACCCAATTGAAATATCTATGAAATTCCTAAAAGGGTATGTGAAGAACGCATACTGGCCAGAAGCATCAATTGTTCATAAATATGTTTTTAAAGAAGCCATGGAATTTTGTCAGAATTATTTGGCCGTAGTAAGACATATTGGGCTCCCTAAACGTCAGCATGTTGAAGGGGGTAGACGAGGGGCTTCAGTAAAGAGTGTGGATTCTGATGAATTGTCACAAGTCCACTTATACATCTTGAATAATGTTGATGAAGTTCAAGACAACATAGATGCAAATAAAGAAGCTGTAAGGAAAGAAAATAATCGAATGACTGAATAAAGGTTAATTAGAGAGCATAACATAACTTTTGCAAACTGGTTCAAACAAAAGGTCGAAGGAAAGGAATGTGTTTCTGATACAATAAAATGGTTAGCAGGTGGTCCAGAGTTGATGTCATAACTTGGAATTCGTATGTGATCAATGATTATACCTTTTACACAAATTCCTAGATGATAGGATCACCATCCAGAACAATGGTGTTATGTTAGAGGTTGAATCTATGCACTTCTCCAGTTCGAAAAACAAAAAGCCTAAATTGGTAGTCATGCCTTATTATGGGGTTATTGAAGAGATTTGGGAGGTGGACTATGTTAAAATGAAATTTATCATTTTCAAATGCAAGTGGGCTAATCTCAATAATGGTGTTCAAATCGATCGGCTAGGATTTACATTAGTCGATATCGATAGTAAAAGTTTTAGAGATTAACCTTTTATTGTGGCAGACCAGGCGAAACAAGTGTTCTATATCACCAATCAGGAAAATCAAATGTGGTCCGTAGCTCTCCAAGGAAAAAGGGTCATTGATATTGATGAGGAAAATCATTCAAATTATGGTCTTCCTGAGAGTACTCATTTTTCAAGGGGTCTCCCAGACATGAACGAAGAAGATAAAGGGGATAATGAACTCGGTATAAGAAATGATCATCATGAAGGGATATGGGAGGATATCCTTTTATAAAATAGACAATTCATAAGGTAATATTCATACGCATAATTCTTTGAAAACTTTAAGGTTTTAACTATATTCCTTCCTATATTCTTAAACAATGTCATTAATTGTGAAGCTTTTATTTTTGTGGCATGATTCGAAAGGGGCATGTTATAAAAGAGGAATGTTACGTTGTTGAGTGAGAATCTAATGAAGACATGGTGAATTAGACATGTATGTTCATTTATGTGCTGTCTTTGTAACTCATTATATTTGTAACTGATCTTATTATATATATTCATTTAGGTGTCGTACTGTCATAGTATATTCATTAAGGGACCACATAACTCATGGTGAATAATATTTATATTCATTTCCAATAATTTAATTTGTAATTCACAATGAATTGTTTATAGCTTGTAGCTTAAAGTACTGTCTTTTAGGTGTTGAATTGGGTGGTGGATGTGTATGATTAGGAAGAAATAGAATAGGGAAAAAATTCAAGAAAAACTAGACCGTTATTACACAGGAGGTCTAAGAAGTCCAACATTTAAGACTGGACGAATAAATGCGCCTCTAAAAAGACCAAATTTTAAGACCGAATGTATCTCACAGCAGGTCAAAAAATTCAGACCTCCAAGACCGGTTGTTTGGCGTGCAAATATCTGGTCTTAAAAGTCAAACTTCTAAGACCAGCTTATATGATAAACCGGTCTTAAAATTCTGAATTTTTAGACCTATTGTTTAATACGTGCAGTCTTAAAAGTCGGTATTTTTAGACCGGAGTATTTATTTGTCCGGTCTTAAAAGTTGGGTTTTAAGACCTAACAAAAAATATATCATGTCTATATAGTACGACTTTTAAGACCTAATTTTTTTAATGTCCAAACTAAAAACATTTCTTTAAGACCGATCTGCCATCCAGTCTTAAAAGTGACAAACTTTTAAGACCGCCTGTATCGAGACCGGTCACAGATCCGATCTTACGATGCGTTTTTCGTCTGATCTTAAAAGCCTCTTTTGTACCTGTGAGCTTCTTATTTTAGTTAAGGGTTAATGTGCATCCAATACCATAAAATATTTTTTTAGGTACATCAAGTTCCCTAAAATATTTTGCAGTACATCAAGTACCCTGAAGTATTTTGTCAGGTGTGTCCATCAACCTATAATACTTTTTGTTTTTTTATAACAATTTTGCATCTAACAATTTAGGTAATCTAGGGTATTAGATACACATAAATAAAATACTTCTTGACATTGGATGTACAAAAAAAATGTTAAGGTGCTAGACACACTTGAAAAAAATACTTTTAAAGTATCGAGTGCTCCGCAAAATACTTCAGAATACTGAATATACTTGAAAGAATACTTGTGTTGGATTTACCTTAACCCTTTAATTAATGCATGCTTCTCACAACGTTTACTTCAATGAGAAACTATTTATTATCTTTGTACGGTTTCCTCTTTTCGGTGAGAATCCCTCATAGAAAATAATTAAAGTCATGATGAGAAGTATTATTTCTTATAAGCTGCTTGTTTTCATTAATTAAAGCTTCACTCAATTTTCATTCCCATAAGAAATTGTCGCAAAATTGAAAGTCATGATAATAAGTGATAAGATGCAATTTTATAATGAGGGAAAATATTACTTTTCCTTTAGTTGTAATAACGCCACGTTTATAGTGAATGGCAATTAAGGGTCGGGCAGGCTATTATCTGACTCGTGCTTTCCTTCTAGATTCTTCTCTCTTTCTTCTATTCCTTATATTTCTTCTGTTCTTGTCTATTTCTGCCTCTCTGTACCTAACAATAAGCATATATGATCTTTATTTATAAGCTTGCTTTAAATAATGGATGTAAATTAAAAATGAATAATTTGTGGTTTTTGCGTGTAGTAATCTAGGTTCCTACAAATACAATATGCTGATTCATTATTGCTTCTGATGACTTGTTGTGATGATTAAGTGGCATGTGGATAACAGAAAATTGAAGGGGATAAAACTTGCTACAAGATGCCCAGTACTTTGTCACTGTTATTTTTGCATGACTCCTTGTTTTTTTATCGATGCTAGAAAACATAATTGCAAGGTGTTAAAGGAAATTTTGCAACGCTAATCTCTTGCTTCTGGACAAACTATAAATCTGGACAAATCATGCATTATTTTCTCCAAGAACACAGTTGAATCAATGAAGCAGGAGGTGTTTGAGATATTGGCAATAAATGCAACCAGTGAACCTGGAAAATATTTGGGTTTGCCGGTGTTGTGAGGGAGGTCCAGATCTAAAGCTCTAGCATTTGTAAAGAACAGAATGAGTCTCAAACTGCAAGGGTGGAAGCAAGAGTTGCTAACTTTTGCTGGACGGGAAGTGTTGGTAAAGGCAGTGGCTAATGCTATACCTCTATTCCCAATGTCTTGTTTTAAGTTTCCAAAAAATACTTGTATGGAATTGGATAAGATGATTTCTGGGTTTTGGTAGGGGCAAGAAAAGGAGGAAGGAAGAATTAACTGGAAGTCTTGAAAAACTTTATGCACGGATAATCATCCTCTATCCTTCAAAAGAGAGTCTCATGTAACCTCCTTCATAATCTGGAAATTTTCCAGCTTATATAGTGGATGTTAAACCATCCACCATCCTAATGTCTTGAAATATAACTTAATCATTTGAAGTAATTACAAGACATTTAGAAGCATTAAACAACAAACTTTATGTCATTTGTTTAGCTTCTAATCTCAAACAGCATCACATAAAAGCATTCAACCACATACATTGCTTAATTGCTTCATATTATCTCTACAAGCCTTAACTTATGTCTAAATACCTAATTATCAAACATCATGTTTCCTCTGAGGTTCAGCCTTCAAATTCAACTTCCGTAACTCCACCACCACACACGTGAGCACAATTATACATATATAAACATAAATCTACCAAATTCTTAAGCATTTAAAAACTGTTACTTTACCCTCCTGTTTCACACGACTTCAATCTGAGTTCTGAAAATTTCTAGATTTCTGAAAGGCATCACCCAAATGTCACACAGTATCATCTAATCTTCATATAAACCCAATTTAAGTTCCTTTTACTGCCCTCATTAATATGGAACCAACGCCCCACACCCCGAAACAAATAACCTGGGCAATCACAACCAGAGAAAATCTAATACATGCAAGAGTTTACTAGCACCTATCACGGTGAAATACATCAAACTAAGCCACATTCTACTAAAATCTATTACTATTATTTAACTTAATCGCTGATTCTCCTTCCCTTTGCGTCAGATATCAATCACCCATTACTCACAAATAATCACTCGAATGACGAAATAGAAGGTAGAAGAAGGATTAAGAGGCTTACCTTAATCTAAATCATCGGTTGAATGTGACGATCCTGCCTCGTTCAACCTCTTATCCACCCTTGCATTCTCCTCTGTTTCGCTCTGTATTTCTCGTCTTCAAGATCGCCCTCTGTTCCATCTTCTGAAATCTGATCGCCAAATGAAGAGGAGACGCTGATGGATTTGATGGGTCAAATGACCATTTTACCCAGAAATATATCTTTTTGCCTATTAAATCGGCTTTTGTTTTTTTGTTTTTTTTCTCATTGAATAATTTACTTATCCCATTTCTCATTATTAATTACTTGACTTAGTAGAATAGTACAACTCCTCAATGACTTACAACTCTACACTACTCTGAGATTGTTGTCACATTGTTCCCATACACTTGCCGGAGTGATGAAAGGTTCATGGTGTCATCGCTAGGGCGAAGTTGTGGATTTAGTAATTCTTTAATTTTTAGTTTAATTTATTATTTTTCTTTGTCTTTATTTTTTTTGGCAAATTCAATGAGGATCGGAGTAGGAAGTCTAGAAAAAAGAGAGATGACTAACGATGAAAATAATTGAAAATGACAAAGCCGTTGTTGTATTTGGGGACCCAAACATTACGTTCGTGAAGTGAATCCCTTGTCCTCGTAAAGTTTCAAATGGACTATCAGATGGTAACTTGAAGCTGAATTTTATTTACATTTTATTTCCGAATCTCCTAGTTAAGTACTTGGATTCTTTTCAATTTGGCTTCAAGGTCTTCAATAGCTCATGACCTCTCCTGAGGAACCTATATAGTGGACAATCCTGGACTTGAACCAAAGACCTCGCGAGTGAAGTAAATCATCATCACACCTATTGGGCCAACCAATTAGGAGAGAATCAAAATAAAAAATAAAAAAATCCCGGGAATGTCTCCCGAACATAGCATACAACTCTTTTATTATACTGCGTTCTCTAAGCCGATGAGAGTTGGCACAGATGGTAAGGAACAGGCTCAAGTCCTAAAAGGACAAGAGTTCGATTCCTCTCTGTTGTGATGGCGCTCCTTCGATAAAGCAATCTCGTAAAATGACGCTTAGAAAGCTCAAAGAGCGCAGGGACCGTCTTGCCGCTTGGTGGGGGACCGAGGCCGAACCCACCTAAACTTTTTTATATCAAAAAATAAAAATAAAAATACTGTGTTCTCTAAGTGTCCTTGTTTCTCCTTCTTATTTACCATCTCAGGTCACGAATAAGGCACTAAGAAACCCTCTTGGCCCAATTTAGACACTCCAAGTCACGAAGCATATAGTTGCAAAAATCCGGATGTTGTACATTATATTAAACAGAAATATATCCAAGAATATTAATTGTATATTATTACTCAAATTACAACACATCAAATGAATCCCCAACAAAAATGATAAAAAGAATAATAAATAATGAACTGTACATAATTTCGCTTCAGGAAGCCCAAATATAAAATTAATTAACACCAGTAGTAAAAGGGACCCCTGTGCGAGGCAACCATGTGCCACCAACAAGGAAGCTAGCAACACTAAACTGGTTTGCCTCATTTGGATTAGTTATGACATGAAATCCATGCCATTGTACTCTACTTTTTGTAGATGAACCAGCTCCATAGTTCATAAATTCCTCAAAGTAACATGTATCTTTACCAACGGCACTATTGTCCCATGGAGACCATCCCAATGGATTTACCAAGCCTTCAATATAAGTTTTCATGACAACCACTCGAGCATATTGCTGCCATGGCCGACCCAAATAGGTTTCATATAAGTGATAAAACCTTTCTGAAATCCGGCGCCGCTTGAATTTGAGAATTGATTATTGATATCCCGGTGTTTTGGAACGGGTCGTCTCGTCCTTGTGCTGTGATCATGATTGCTTGTCCTTGAAGTGGCTTTCTTACGAGAATTCTGCAGTTTTGTAGAACAACTGCAGCATTTCCCCAAATGAAATCCACTGTGCCAAAAATTCTACAATCTCTGTAAAATTGGCGTTGTGAGTCAGCCATTAAAGTGTCTTGATAGCCTTCAATCACTACTACAAAAATTCGATATTACTACCCTAAAAAACGTCCTAAATAAAAATTAGGTAGTAAAAAATGATAATTATGAGAAAAATGAGTGTGCGATGTCCTGAATTATTATTTAGGTCTTCTAAAATTGATTTTAGGCGTTCTAAGCTTTTTTTAGGACGTTTTAACTGCTTCCCGCAATGAGAAATATAAGAATTTTGTTTGGCGCCATGGTAATTTTTTTTTTTGGAATAAAATTAATTTTTGGCGTCCTGATATGTTTTCAAGACGTCTAAAATCTGCCAAATATTTTGGCGCCAGAGGGAAATATGTGGGAGAATTTTTTGTTTGCGCCATTTTATTAAATTTTGTGTTAAAAATTGGCGACCTGATATAAAATCAGGTCGCCAATTTTCAAAAATTGGCAACCTGATTTAACATCAGGTCGCCCATTTTTCACAATTGGCGACCTGATTAAATATCAGGCCGTCGATTGTAAATATTTGGCAACCTGATTTTAAATCAGGTCGTCAAAATTGGCGACCTGATTTAAAATCAGGTCGCCAATTTTGGAAAATTAGCGACATGATTTAAAATCAGGTCGCCAATCAGGCCGTCGATTGTAAATATTTGGCAACCTAATTTTAAATCAGGTCCTCAAAATTGGCGACCTGATTGTAAATCAGGTCGCCACGTCTCCAAAATTGGCGACCTGATTTTTAAATAAGGTCGCCAATTATCATTTAAAAACCTAAATTTAAACTATCCACGCACACCAAAACTTTCGTTCGTCATTTCCCTCTCGCGGCCGCCCAGTCTCCCGTCTCCCGTCCACGCACACCAAAACCTTCGTTTGTCTCTCGTCTCCAACTCCGAGATTCAATCGGCGGTACCGGTTCCCATCGACGCCAAGATCTTCGCCGCTCGTGTCTCCACTCTCACATTCTTTTTGCGGCCCTAACATTCGGCAAATCTGGCGGTGCTCTTCCCTTGGCTTCTCGTCCAAGGTATTTTTCTAACTCGCCCTCCCATGACCATCCCGCAAGCTAGATACTAAACCCCCATGTAAATTAGTTTTATTTTGATCACTTATTGTTAGGGTTTCCTCATTAATCATCTGATTTAAGTGCTTTCATCTGATACGCATTTCTTTTTTATTTCTCTTTTTTCATACTGTACTATTGAGTTTCTGTGTGTATTTACTAATGTTTGGTCTCTTAAATTCAAAATTGCGTGCATGAATTGTTATAGATAGGATTTCAAAGAATTATCTTGTAGTTTGGAGCAAATAGAACTCAGCTGTAGGATTGACTGGCATTGTGTAAACATCTGGCTCAGTTACATGTAGTTGTACTTAATTTTGAAGCCGGAACTTTTGACTGAAATCCCCGCAAAAGCATTGTGGACGGACATTTTTAATTTCGGAATTTCAACAAAAGGTCCGTAGAAAATATAAACAGACTTTGTCTCGTTGACTATCATTCAAGTTTTTAAATTCGTAGATTGTTCACACTTAAGCGTGTTATCAACGTTTTTTATCTTCGAAACATATTGATGCATCTTAATCAAGACTTGTCATTTTTTTGTGGTGCACATTAGAATTCTTAAATTGAAGAGTGTATGTGTGTGTGTTTGTCTAGTTACCTTTGAAATGTAGAATCTTTTGTGAGAGAAGAAGGGGTTGATGTCTATCATCTTCACTTGGTTCTGATTTCTTATTTCTTTTAAGAGTACAGACTACCCAATAGAACACACACTAGGACGCATTTCTGTCTTCAACTCGCTTTGCCGCTTTAGAATGATGATTTTGTTCTTGAGCAATCTTTTTTCTAAACTTGCTAACTACTTGATGACATATATTGCTTAAGCTTCATTTTGGAGAAGAAATGGGCAAAAAACGTGCGTGTGGTTGAGTGTAACTATAATATGTGTCCTTCCATTTGACTGGCATTTCTTGTTCCACTTCACGGTAAATTCTTGAAACTATATGTCTATATCAGAAACTTAATCTTATGATTGCAATTAAAATTTAAAGCAACAGATAATAAACTTTTCATCTTTTTGAACTTGAAGATATCAAGTTCGCTTTAATATTACTGTTAGTATGTGATGCTTACTGTTAGTATGAGAATATTCCTATTTAATGTAGCTTACTGTTAGTATGAGATGCTGAAGTTGAGCCTTTTAATGACGTCGTTCTCTATCCTTTGATCAGGAACTTTAACATATATGATTGATGCTTGCCACTTCTGCTGGGAAAATTTTATTCACTATACCCATGATTCTTATAAACAGTTAATGCTATTGTTGCCTTCTGGCCATCTAATTAACAGTTCATGATTCCCTATTACACTATGATTTTTGGGAGCTACAATTTTACCGTGCTAATGGTTTGTGTTTCACTTTTCAGGTCTTGCTCTCGATTTGGTCCCTCTTGAAGGATAGTCATCTTTGTCTTTTTTGACTACCTGCTGAGAAATATTGGTCAAAGGTTTGAAGCAAACAGTTGCGCTCCCAAATTAGGTCAGTTGCTTTCATTTTATGCACACACATATATTGTCCAATTGGTTCAAGTGTTTTTAATCCTGTCCTTTTTTTTGTCTTTCCTTTACTATTAGCCATATGAACTACATGAACTTGATTAAACAAGTGATGGCTTCATGGTTTACCATTTCCATTACCATTGATGTATATGTCAGTAGGAATAATTTCAATGTTTTGTTAGTTGAAGAAATTGTTGGATTTAATAGTTGATATTGTTCGAATTGCTTTAGTTAGTAAGTTTTGTTGAATTAAGCTTTGAAATTGGTTGTTATTGGAATTTTGGGATGTCTTACTTTTAAGGGGACATGCTTTGCTAAAATTTTCTTAAAAGAAAGCATGTCGTTCATGAAATTGTTATGAACTTGACTCGTTGTTGAAAATGTCGTAGGTGGTAATAAAATGGGTCATAGTTGGATGAATGCTTTGAGAACTAGTGAAGAATATGAGAATGGGGTGGAAGAGTTTATTGAATTTGCTAGAAGAAATGTGGCTACAAAAAATGGGATGTATTATTGTGCATGTGTTAATTGTTTAAATGGGAGTCGAAGGGTTATTGCTGATATAAGGGATCACCTACTTTGTGATGGAATGCACCTTCGATACACAACGTGGATATGGCATGGTGAGGAAGTAAGTACCGATGCGTCCCACGAAAATGAAGTTGAGGTAGATGATGATGATGGAATGGAGAAAATGATTAATGATGTTGAGGCGGAATCTTTTGCACAATCGGGTGAATATGAAAGCGTGCGAGTGATGCGAGAGATACCTTTGTTCCCGGGTGTACTAAGTATACACGGTTGATGCGACCTTACATTTGGTCAACTTAAAGGCAACTTGTGGGTGGACCGATAACGGTTTCACGTTCTTTGCGCTTGAATTGTTGTGTGATATGTTGCCAGATCATAATGTACTTCCAAATCGTATGTATGAGGCTAAGAAAATCTTGTGTACGATGGGTATGGAGTATAAAAAGATACACAGTTGCCCTAATGACTGCATATTGTACAGAAACGAGTACGAAGGCCTCAGTAATTGTCCGAAGTGTAAAACTTCACGATACAAAGTGAAGAAAGTTAGTGTTTCTGGAGAGCAGACAACAAAAAGGTAACCTTTGAAGGCATTGTGGTATCTTCCAATAATTCCACTGTTTAGGCGTCTGTTTACTAGTGAAGCAACAGCGAAGAAGTTGAGATGGCATTCTGATGAGAGAATATCCGATGGAAAATACCTTCGGCACCCGGCTGACTCTCCGCAATGGAAGAAAATAGATGAAATGTTCCCTCAATTTGGCAGTGAGCCAAGAAACCTTCGGCTGGGGCTTTGTACAGATGGCTTCAACCCGTATCGAACTTTTAGCAGCACCCATAGTGCATGGCCGGTTCTCCTTGTAATATACAACTTACCTCCCTGGCTATGTATGAAACGCAAGTATGTGATGCTTTCTATGATGATTTCTCGGACCAAAACAACCCGGAACAATATCGATGTGTACTTGGCGCCTTTGGTTGAGGATTTGAAGAAGTTGTGGGAGGAAGGCGTAGATGTGTTTGATGCATATAAGAAGGAATCCTTCAAGTTGCGTGCAATGATTTTTACCACGATAAACGACTTTCACATACGGAAATTTGTCGTGGTACGGTGTGAAGGGCATAAAGCATGTCCAATATGTGAAGCGAGACACAAACTTCCATAAACTAAAGCACGAAAAAAAACGGTCTACCTCGGTCACGGAGGTTTCTTCATCGGTTCCACCCATATCGTAAGTTAAGAAAGCGTTTTAACGGCTTACCGGAGCAGAGCACGGCTCCAAAGGCATTAACCGGAGAGGACGTTTATAGTCGGGTGAAACATATCAATGTCATATTGGGTAAGCAGCAAAGGAAGGCGAGTGAGAAGAATATATGGAAGAAGAGATCAATTTTCTTTGATCTTCCATATTGGCGTAGTCTTGATGTGAGACACGATCTTGATGTAATGCATATGGAGAAAAACGTTTGTGATAGCCTTGTCGGTACTCTTTTGCACATACCGGGAAGACTAAGGATGGAATTAGTGCGAGACTAGATCTGGTTGATATGGGAATAAGAGAACGGTTACATCCACGAGTAATGGAAGATGGTAAGAGGGCATACATGGAGCCAAAGAACTCATACACTCTCAAAAGCGGAGAAGAAAAGTTTGTGTGGTTGTCTATATGACATTAAGGTGCCACAAGGATATTCTTCTAATTTGAGAAGTCATCTCAATGAACGATTTGAAGTTAGTGGGAATGAAGTCCCATGATTATCATGTGTTGATGCAACAACTACTACCAATAGCTATTAGAGGCATTATGAAAGATGAAGTTCGATCCACTATAACAAGATTGAGTATTTTCTTCAATGCTATCTGCAACAAAGTCATTGACATTGAAAAGTTGGATGAATTGGAGAATGAAGGTTATATTATTTTGTCCCAACTAGAGATGCATTTCCCTCCTGCTTTTTTTGATATCATGGTGCACTTGATAGTACACTTGGTAAGGGAGGTAAGACTTTGCGGTCCAGTTTACCTAAGGTGGATGTACCCTTTCGAGCGATACATGAAGATCTTAAAAGGGTATTCTAAAAACCCTTATCGGCCTAGGAAGCCTCAATAGTTGAGAGATATGTAGTTGAAGAGGCTATGGAGTTCTGCAAAGATTATCTATCGGGGCGACGATACAATCTCGCATGACGAGGGGATAAGCGAGGAACTCGAGGAATCAAACGAAGAATAAGTCTCGTGAAGAGGTGTTGCAAGCACACATGTACATCTTGAATAATACGGAAGAAGTTCAACCATACATTGATGAACACGAAAGAGTTTGAAGGATATGAATCCAAGGAAGAATGACATGCGAGATAGCTAATGAGCAAAAGAAGACATTCATAAAGTGGTTCTAGGATACGGTATTGCACGAGACAAAGTGTGTCGGATACAATCGAGTGGTTAGCCAGGGGCCTTCATTTCAGTCATCACTTGGACCGGTTACGATGTAAACGGATATTCTTTCTACACAAAAGACCAAGATGACGAAGTTACGTGCAAAATAGTGGGGTGATGGTTGAAGCTGAATCCATGCATTTTTCGAGTTCGAAAGCCAAAAACCCGGTGTTAGCATCAATGGCCTATTATGGAGTGATTGAAGAAATATGGGAGATCAGCTACGACAAGTTCAAAGTTGCTTTATTGAAATGTAAGTGGGTTAGCAATAATGCTTTGTTGTAATAGATCCTAAATTTGGATTTGTCTCAGTTGATCTTCAAAGACTTGGTCATAGAGATGAGCCATTCATTTTAGCAAGTCAGGCGAAACAAGTGTTTTATGTTACAGACCCTGCAAATAATAAAACGTCCGTTGTACTTCAGAGTAAAAAATAGAAGTATGGTGAAGAATCCTTGAACCTTGACGATACACTCCCTTTCACAAAAAATCCACCTACAACACGTGAAGTAGAATTGGTAGATGATGAAGAATATGCTGCAAGAAAGGATCATTGTGAAGGAATATGGGAAACCATGTAAAGTAAGATCTTCGATTACTGAAATAGAACTATGTTCTTTTTGTGGTCGTTTAACATGTTGGTTCATTTTATTAATTTGTTTATTATTTAATAACCTATCTAACATAAATGATTTGTCTTTGATGAACAGGAATATGTCTAGCTCAGACGAGTCAACGAGTGATAGGGTTGATGTGCCCGTTGTGAGAAAGGGGAAAGGAAGCACACACATGGGTGCTCTCATTGCTCGACGTGACAGTCAGAAAACGAGGCTGCATGTGGAGTTCGATGAACAAATGAATCCAATCGGTAGGGAGGAGGATAGCTTCATTAGCTATTTAGGCTATCGCTCGAAGCAAAGTGCGCATTGTTTACTCTGCTTGGAAGTTTGTTCTTGATAAAACGAAGGATCTGATTTGGTCACAGATTTTGGTATCTCACTTTCGATATATCTGCATTTGAATCTTTAGTCTTATTACTTGATTTCTTTCATATCTTCTCTTTCACTTTGCAGCAAACATTTGATGTCCCCAACACTAAGGCGATGAACAAGCATTGGATGGGCGAAGTTTGTCTCCGTTGGAAAGATTTTAAAAACAAGCTAACAAAAAAATATATTCGAGGGCCAAAGAGTAACGAGGATCCATGTATGACCTATGATTTCATTTCTCCAAAGGACTGGAGGGAGTTTGTGGCGTCAAGCGCGAATCCCGAATTTACGGTAGCATTTACGTCATATCTTATCTTTAATTTGAATCTACTTGACTTCGTACGCTCGGTTTTGTTTGTTTTCATGTCACAGAAACAAGTCAAGCCAATAGAGAGAGGCAAGCGAAAAATAAGTATCCACATTGCTTGTCTAGAGGTGGCTACGAAAGCTTGAACGAAAGATGATGGAAGAATAGTTACGGCGAATGAAAGAAGCTTCCCCAATCCGATCCTTCCACCGCTATCCAGGCCCCTGAGCGTCCTCCTCGTCACAAAAAATGGAAAGCCACCAGAATGAAGGGTGAGAAATACATCAATGAAGATGTTGCTGAGGTTGCCTCAAAGATTGTAAGTAGTTAAATTAGAAGTATTGAATAGCCTCAGTTGTTTCATACTATATACCTATTGGCGGACCTTCTCCCCTTCCAGAGGTACCTATTGGCGAGCCGTCTCACACTCCACAGGGAGGTCTACCTTGCACTCTATATTTGGATGACCCACACCGGCGGATTATTGCCGATGGTCTTGTTTACCCAGAACAAGACAAACACCACGGCAAGCAAATTCCAGAATACCAACGTCGGGTGATTGTGGACGAGTGTGTGAGAGGGAAGAAGAGACAGCCGTCCCGATTGATGATGAGGAGGTTGCCACACTAGGCGCTGCCATCACATGGTTCATCATTTGGCCGGCTCCTCTTATTGAGATGGCACTACTACAAAAAAGTGAAAAAACGTCATGAATTAGAGGCAATTAACGTCCCTTTTCCAAAGGACGTCTAACCAGGGGAAGTTGTTTATAAAAGTATTTCGGCGTCCCGTATTTAAAACGGGACGCCTTAACAAAAGCGTCCCGTTTTTAATATAGGACGCCTTAATAAAGACGTCCCGTTTTAAAAAACGGGACGCCTTAAAAAAGGCGTCCTATTTAAAGTAAAGGACGCCTTATTTAGGCGTCCTAAACGAAAACCAAGACGCCTATTTTGTGTGATTTTTGCACATATAAGGCGTCCCGGGTATTTATTAGGACGCCTTATATTTATATAAGGCGTCCCGATCATTAATGTAGGACGCCTTATATATATAAAGGCGTCCCGTTTTTTAATATAGGACGCCTTATATGTAATTTTTTTTTTAAAAAAAAAACCCCATTCATACACTCTGGGGGTCAAAGAATAATGGATGAACCTACAATTTTAAAGTGATAAGCCAATTTTCCAAAGCATATACACACATACATTTATATTACTCACAAAGATTCAACAAATTGGTGGTCCCTTGTATAGCGCATTACCTAATTAAATACCTCAAGCAAATTAACCGGCCAAGATGCGTAGCAACTAACACATATGCACATGTACAATGACAAATCGATGCCATTTAGAGCAAGCAAAGTATTTACTCTACAATTTGTGCAGTAAAGTGAAGTGACGAACATATTTACTCTACTGATTTGTGCGGCAAAAGTATTTCACAATGCAAGATCGAAGTGAAAAAGGCACCTTCTACAGGGTGTATACGTATCATCAACTACAAAGGATTTATGCACCTTTCAATGATTAATCACTTAATTACTTTGAAAGTGAAACATGCAAGTAAATTAAAGGGCGGGGTGTATCATCAACTTCGAAGTTCACCTTCTACACTTTTGTAATAACTTAGATTATAAGAACAACAAATTCCCAAACATCATCCATGTCTATCAATTATATGGAAAAGTTAACACATGACGTACGTATCTATAGGTTTTCAAGAAAATGTGCAGCCATTGCGTTTCGAATAGTATCGATGTCTTCGTCCGAGCACGGATCATCACTATCAAAAAGCTATAAATTGGAAAACAAGGTATAAGTTAAACCAATGAAGTAAATGAAGTAATTAACAACTCAAGATTCAACAAAAATATTATCATTTGAGAATCACGGAGCGATTACGTACGTATTGAAAGCCCGTCGTACGTCCGCTAGTAACGATGGTATGCATATAATAGATAACGTAGTATCCGCACTCGGTGTTCCCTCGTTGTCGAGGGCACTATAAATCAAAAGCAAATTGTTAAAACGAATAAAGGCATATCGAAAGCTACCGTGTCAATGTAATAATAACTTGAATGAATTGAAACTTCTTACTCTTGGATAAAACCACTTGGGCCCACCCCGCTCTTCCGATCCAAAGAACCGATCTAGCCGACTTGAATGCACTATCATTAAAATGGAAAGTAACGCACATGAAAACGAATCATATATAAATGAAGAATCAATGATTTTAAAGAAAATTTACTTACTTGGCAAACATGGTTTTGATTTCTGGTTTTGGTTTGCCGATAAGGAATCGAACCAATAGCATGCGTTCTTGGACGGACAAACGACACACGGGGTCCAATGACCACTACAACATATACATTTTAAGGGCGAAATTAAGATAAGAAAGGAATTTATTTTGAAACATCTTAAATAGACAAAACTAAGACTACGTACCCTTCAAGTATTGGGGCTAGATAAACGGAAAGTCATCCTCGGCAATTGTATAACCAACATAAAGCGTCCTTTTGGTTACCGTAGATTTGCGAGTCGACATCGTGTTTATTGGACTTAAGAATCCATACAAACTCTTTCGGCCGAACGGACGCATATGTCATTGCGGACACTATGATCGAAATTAAATAAAATCAACTGCGTTGTTGAGTATATAAAACAAAAAAGATCAATGCAATAATTAAAGGGAAACAAAAACTTACATTATCCCAACTTCAAGAATGACTAAGTCTAAATCCTGCATATGCAGAAATTCGTCCAGATCTTTTTTGTCAACGGTAAAGTCATATGTCTTTTCTCCGCCGACTATGCCCGCACGCATCTTGAAGGTGATATAGGTGATGTCCTTGAAGATGTCTCGCAGCTGTGCTAGGTAGGGAAATTTGCCCACCTCATTTTCATTCTATGAAAACATAAACAAACATATTAATATGAGTGAGTTACCAATGAAAAGCAAGTTCTAGTAATATATTTCTTACCACTTTGGAGGTGTCGTCCCCGCCATCTCGAATAAGATGACTCGGCCAAAGGATGAACGATCCTATTGCCCGGCCTAAATCGGGAACCTCGTCATCATCAATCGGGATTTTTGTTTGTCCTTCTCCTCTCGAATACATTTCACGGTCACCCTACGTAGGTCTTGTGGAATTTCAATATTATGGTGGGTGGTGTGATCTATGTAAATAAGGGCATCGGCAACAATACGCCGATGTGGGTCATCTAACCAAAGAAGTGCAAGGTTTTCCTCCCCGTGGAATGGGAGAAGGATCGCGAGATCAACATCCAGAGGGTTAAAACTATCTTTACTGGGGGAAGGAAGGCCGGGGCTTCACGGGCTGTATGTTCCGTATTGTCCCTCGAACCTAGCATTGTGTGCACTTCGCTCGTACTTCAAATGCTTCAGCTCGTACTTGTTGCAAGAGTTCGTCCATTAGACTCGCCCGAATTGAGGCTACAAGCGTAGGACTAGGGTTCTTCTCGTCATAAACCCGTGAACGCCATCCAAAATATTTTGCGGCAGTCACTCCCCTAGGCTCCCCTCGAATGTTATCTTGGTAATCTGGCTTCCCAATCGCCGTGGACAAAATGTCCATCCGTACACCCGGCGTAAATGAACCTTGGGAACTCTTCTCCTCAAGTGCATCCTGTATCATACGATGTTTCGTAAATAACAAATAAACCCTGTAATATGAAACAACTGATCGAGGCTACTTAAAACGTCTAAGTGAACTACTTACAATCTTGGAGGCAACCTCAGCAACATCTGCATTTATGTAGTTGTCGCCCTTCTTCCTCGCAGCTTTCCATTTTTTATGACGAGGAGGACGTTCAGGGGGCTGGACAACAGAGGAAGGATCGGATTGGGCAGCTTCCCTCATTCTCTGTAACTGCTCTTCCATCATTCTTCGTTCAAGCTTCCTATACCCACCACGGACATGCAATGCGGATACTTATTTGCCGCTTGCCTCTCTTTATTGGCTTGACCGGTTTCTGTGACACGAAAACAAATAAAACTGCATCTAAGTTGTCAAGTAGGTTCAAAGAAAAGAAAAGATATGAAAGAAATTTTACAAGAAATTCTGGATTTTGGCGTGACGCCACAAACTCCCTCCAGTCCTCGGGAGAAATATAAGGATATATCGACATGGATCCTCGTTCCTCTTTTCCCCTCGAACCCACTTTCTAGTCGGTTTGTTCTTAAAGTCTTTCCAACGTAGACGGACTTCCCCATCCAATGCTTTTCCATTGCCCTATTCTTTGGGACGTCGTACGTTTGCTGCAAGGTAAAAGGAAAGGTAATTACATTTCAAGCAATAAGACAAATGAAAATCTTGCGAGATATAGCGAAGGTGACGTACCAAAATTTGTGCCCAAATCAACGCTTCGTTTTCTCGGAACGAACTTCCAAGCGAGTAGACAATGCGAACTTTGCTTCGAGCCGATAGCCTAAGTAGCTAATGAAATTGTCTTCCTCTCGCACCCGCTTGATTCCCATGCTCATCAAATTCCACATGTAGCCTCTCTTTTTGATGCTCACGACGGGCCACTAGCGCACTCATCTGTGTGCTACCTCTACCCTTTCTCACAACGGGCTCGTCAACTCTATCACCTCCTGACTCGTCGGAGCTAGACATGTTCCTGTTCATCAAGGATGAATCAATTTTAGATGGGTTATTAAATAGTAAACGAGGAATAAAATGAACTAAAACACTAAACCACCACAAAAATAAGATAGTACTATTTCATAACTTAAGATCTTACTTTATATGGCTTCCCATATTCCTTCACAATGATCGTTTCTTGCAGCATATTCTTCATCATCTACCAATTCTACATCACGTGTTGTAGGGGATTTGTTGTGAAAGGGGAGTATCGTCAAGGTCGAACGATTCGTCACCATACTTTTGTTTTTTACTTTGAAGTACAATGGACATTGTTTTATTTGCGGTGGTCTCGTAACATAAAACACTTGTTTCGCCCGGCTTGCTAGAATGAATGGCTCATCTCTATGACCAACTCTTTCAAGATCAACGAGACAAACCCAAATTGTGGATCTATCACAACAGCATTATTGCTAACCCACTTACATTTCAATACGGCAATTTTGAACTTGGTGTAGCTCATCTCCCATATTTCTTCAATGACTCCATAATAGGCCATTGATGCTAATACCGGGTTTTGTCTTTCGAACTTGAAAAGTGCATGGATTCAAACTTCAACCATCACCCCACTATTTTGCACAGAACTTCGTCATCTTGGTCCTTTGTGTAGAAAGTATACCCATTTATATCATAACCGCTCCAAGTGATGACCTGACAAAGCAGGCCCCAGCGAGCCACTCAATTGTATCCGACACTCCGGTCTCGTGCAATACCTTCTCACCGAACCACTTTATGAACGTCTTCTTTTGCTCATTCGCTATCTCGCATGTCACTCTTCCTTGGATTCATATTCTTCAAACTCTTTCTCGTGTTCATTAATGTATGGTTGAACTTCTTCCATATTATTCAAGATGTACATGTGAGCTTGCAATACCTCTTCACGAGGCTTATTCTTCGTTTGATTCCTCGAGTTCCCTCGGTTATCCCCTCGTCATGCGATATTGTATCGTCGTCCTTGATAGATAATCTTTACAAAAGTCCATAGCCTCTTCAACTACATATCTTTCAACAATTGAGGCTTCCGGTCGATAAGGATTTTTAGAATACCCTTTTAAGATCTTCATATATCGCTCGAAAGGGTACATCCACCTTAGGTAACCGGACCGCAGAGTCTTACCTCCCTTACCAAGTGCACTATCAGTGCACCATGATATCAAAAAAGCGGAGGGAAATGCATCTCTAATTGTGACAAAATAATATAACCCTCATTTTCCAATTCATCCAACTTTTCAATGTCAATGACTTTGTTACGTATAGCATTAAAGAAAATACTCAATCTGGTTATAGTGGATCGAACTTCATCTTTCATAATGCCTCTAATAGCTATTGGTAGTAGTTGTTGCATCAACACATGATAATCATGGGACTTCATTCCCACTAACTTCAAATCGCCCATTGAAACACACCTTCTCAAATTAGAAGAATATCCTTGTGGAGCCTTAATATCATATAGACACCCACACAAACTTTTTTCTCCGCTTTTGATAGTGTATGAGCTGCTGGCTCCAAGTATGCCCGCTTACCATCTTCTCTTACTTGTGGATGTAACCGTTCTCTTATTCCCATTTCAACCAGGTCTAGTCTCACACTAATTCCATCCTTAGTCTTCCCTGGTATGTGCAAAAGAGTACTGACAAGGCTATCGCAGACATTTTTCTCCACATGCATCACATCAAGACTGTGTCTCACATCAAGACTACGCCAATATGGAAGATCAAAGAAAATTGATCTCTTCTTCCATATATTCTTCTCACCCGTAATCCTTTGCTTACCCAATATGACATTGATATGTCTCACCCGACTATAAACATCCTCTCCGGTTAATGCCTTTGGTGCCGTTCTATGCTCCTAAGTAAGCCGTTAAAACGCTTTTTAACTTACGATATGGGTGGAACCGATGAAGAAACCTCCCGTGACCGAGGTAGACCGTTTTTTTTCCGTGCTTTAATTGATGGAAGCTTGTGTCCGCTTCACATATTGGACATGCTTTATGCCCCTTGACACTTTACCCACGACAAATTTCCGTATGCGGGAAAGTCATTTATCGTGGTAAAAATCATTGCACGCAAATTGAAGGACTCCTTCATATATGCATCAAACACATCTACGCCTTCCTCCCACAACTTCTTCAAATCCTCAACCCGAGGCGCCAAGTACACATCGATATTGTTCCGGGTTGTTTTGGTCCGTAAATCATCATAGAAAGCATCACATACTTGCGTTTCATACATAGCCGGGGAGGTAAGTTGTATATTACAAGGAGAACTGGCCATGCACTATGGGTGCTACTAAGAGTTCGATAGGGATTGAAGCCATCCGTACAAAGCCCCAGAAGGTTTCTTGGTTCACTTGCCAAATTGAGGGAACATTTCGTCTATTTTCTTCCATTGCGGAGAGTCGGTGGTGTCGAAGATATTTTCCATCGATATTCTCTCATCCGAATGCCATCTCAACTTCTTTGCCGTTGCTTCACTAGTAAAGAGACGCTTAAACCGCGGTATTATTGGAAGATACCACAATGCTTTCAAAGGTTGTCTTGTTGTTGTCGATCTCCGAACCACCACCTTTCTTCACTTTGTATCGTGAAGTTTTACACTTCGGACAATTACTAAGGCCTTCATACTCATTTCTCGTACAATATGCAGTCATTAGGGCAACCGTGTATCTTTTTATACTCCATACCCATCGTAGACAAGATTTTCTTGGCCTCATACATACGTTTTGGAAGTACATTGTCATCGGCAACATATCACACAACAATTTCAGCGTGTGATGTGAAACTACTATCGGTCCACCCACAAGTTGCCTTTAAGTTGACCAAATGTAAGGTCCCGATCCAACCGTGTATACTTAGTACACCCAGGGAACAAAGGTGTCTCTCGCATCACTCCGCACGCTATCATATTCATGCGGTTGAGCAAAAGATTCAACCTCAACATCATGAATCATTCTCTCCATTGCATCGTCGACATCTACTTCAACTTCATTTTCGTGGGGACCGGGAGTTACATCCTCACCATGCCATATCCACGTTTTGTATCGAAGGTTTATTCCATCACAAATTAGGTGATCCCTTATATCAAGCAATATCCCGTCGAACCCCATTTAAACAATTAACACATGGACAATAATACATCCCATTTTTTGTAGCCACATTCCTTCTAGCAAATTCAATAAACTCTTCCACTCCATTCTCATATTCTTCACTAGTTCTCAAAGCATTCATCCAACTATGACCCATTTTATTACCACCTAAGACATTACCAACAACAACCAAGTTCATATCAATTTCAAGAACGACATGCTTTTTTTTTCAATCCCTTAAAAAAAATTCGGCATTTCCCCTCAACAAGAAGACATCCCAAAATTTCAATAACAAACCATTTCAGCATTAACATTCCCTTCAATTGCCAATAACACCGATATGCAAAAGAGGAGGCAAATATCAATGGCGAATGACTTTTGCACACAAAGTTTAACGAATTTCAAGGTTAGTTTCACCATACAGAATTTAACAAGTAAGACTCCCGAATGGCACCATTTGATTCAACAAAGAAAGTTAAGCTAAGTGTGGTATAAGTGGAATCTAGCCTAAGTCGAGTCTCAAAGGAGCCTAATAGATGTCAAACTTCCGGGCAAATCTAATTAACCACAATTTATCAAATTAATCACAAAGAGAGGCAATTGAAGAACACTTTCGGTTTCCTTACGAATTAAGACTAATCCTAATGTTTATAATTTGAATTCAAAAAATAAGAGCCATAGAAATACAGAATCTTCCGAGAGGTTGTAATAAGAGCCATTTACACAAAGTATTATGAAGGCGAATCATGCTATATTTTTTACCGCATAACGTATTAATATAGCATAAAGAAAAAATTCAAAAAATATAGCATGGTCACAGGAATTCAAATTACCTCCTCGCCGCGAAGAGGGAAGACGGAGGAGAAGGACGTCGCCGTCGCCGCGACTAGGGCTTGGGTTCGCGTGAATCGAGAAACGGGCCACACCGAGTCGCCGCACATTCAATTACCTCGCCGCGAAGAGGGAAGACGGAGGAGAAGGACTACGTCGCGCGACTAGGGCTTGGGTTCGGCGTGAATCGAGCAACGGGACAGTGAGAGTCGACGGAGGATTCGATGAAATAAAAGACTCTAGGGTTGAAGAAGCACTAGAGAGAAGGGGGCGATGGGGAAGCGAGAGGGAAATATAGAAAGTCGCGGGCATATTTGGCGTTAAAATAACACTAAGGCGTCCCCGTTGCACAAAACAGGGACGCCTTAATGAAATTAAGGCGTCCCGGTAACAAAAACAGGACGCCTTAATTGACATTAAAGCGTCTGTTCCACCACACAGACGCCTTAATTAAAATTTAAGAATTAAGGCGTCCCGACAAAATAAACAGGGGCGCCTTAATTGACATTAAAGCGTCTGTTCCACCAAACAGACGCCTTAATTGAAATTTAAGAATTAAGGCGTCCCGATAAACTAAACAGACGCCTTAATTGCAAAAAATTTAATTTAATCCAAAACCTTCGGTTGGGCGCCAAAACAATTCTCGAAATGGCGCCAAAGAATTAATTTTTGGCGCAAAAAAATTAATTTTAGTCGTCCTTTTGTTATGTTAGGACGCCTTAATTTAAATTTAAACGTCCTTTTAACATATTTCAGGACGCCAAATTGTACAATATAAGCAATATAATTACAAGAATGCCACTAATTTCATCTTTAACTTCCTTTTAATAAATAAGGACGTCCTTTATGGAAGTAGTAACCCTCTTTTGTAGTAGTGTGGCAACGACACCTCCGATGGTAGGAAATACATTACTGATTGAGTATGAGTTGTTTCCCGATTGATTTTCATTGCTAACCCACTCATAATATGTTTTTCATTTTTTCATAGCATGAACAAGCTGCGAGCTTATTTCCCTACTTAGCACAGCTGCTAGAGTTGTACAAGGACATCAACCTTATAAGCTTGCGGATGCCTCCTCGGCATTGTCGGTGCGTAAAAGACATATCCGATAACATTTGACAAGAAAGATTTGAGGGAGTTTTTGTCTATGGATTGTTTAGATATACATTTTCTTCAACTTGCAATCCCGTAAGTTTTTTTAACCCTTTAATTATGTTAGTACTCTTTTTTTTTTATTTAATATTTTCAATAACATTTATCATTTTATTTCATTTCATAGTGTCTGCGCGCGAACTATGCGCCAACACAAAGCGAGGGGATCCGTATGGATACTTATGTCCTAGATGCACGGCTTCGGCTCGCAATAAGTTACCCAGAAGGTCAATTTATGTTGGTTTAACAATGGGCGACGGAGGCAAGTCTTGTTATCTAGCGCCAATACATGAAAGGTGCGTACTTTTGTTTTATCTATATAAGATTTTTGTGAATAAATTACTTTCTTATCTTAATTTAATATTAATACGTATATGTTGTAGTGGTCATTGACGCCGTGTGTTGTTTGTCCCGGCAAGAACGCTTTGCTATTGGTTCGATTCGGTAGATGGCAATCCAACCGAGGATATCAAAAACATGTTTGCCGAGTAAGTAAATTTTTGTCTCGAATCATCGATTCTTCTTTTAAATGAATGGTTTAACATGTCATTAATTTCCATTTTAATGATAGGGGCCTCAAGACGTATAGACAGCTTATCGGTGCAAAAGAGCAGGGTGGACCGAAGTGGTTTAAACCGACGGTGAGTAGTTTCAATTCAAGTTATTTCATTGACACAGTAGCTTTCGATATGCCTTTATTCATTTTTAACAATTTGCCTTTGATTTATACTAGTGCCATCAACAACCAGGGAGCACCGAGTGCGGATATTACATCATGAATTGGATGCAATCCATCGTTACCAGCGGACGTATTCAAAATTTTCAAAAAGTACGTAATCGCTCATGATTCTCAAATGATGATATTTTTGTTGTTGTACTTGAGTTGTTAATTATTTCCTTCACTTAATTGGTTTATCTTATACCTTGTTTTCCAATTTACGAGTTTTGGGTACTTGTGGATCTGTACTCACGGATGAGATCGATTGGTTCGAGACATGATAGCTAGACATCTTCTTGAACACATAGCCTAGTTAGTAGTGAGCATGATTAGTATGTTATTGTGTTAGTGATTCTTTGCTACTGTTGTTCATTTGTATCTGTTTGGTGTTTTGTCTGTTCAAAATCTGCAAGTTTGGTGTTATTGTGTTTATGTATTGTGTTAGTGATTCTTGTGTTGCTTGGTGGGTTAGTTTAAGGCCGATGCAAAACTTGGTAGATATCTCATTGTTGTAATCTCATTGATAGTTTGTGTCTTTCCAAGTTTGGTGTTATTGTCTAGCTGATCCAAAACTTGGTAGATATCTCCTATCTCATTGTTACAAGTCTTTGCACGTTTGGTGTTATTGTGGGTAATGCGTTTGTCTTCTTTTTTCTTTTGAGGAAAAATTAAAATGTAACGTATATTTTTTAAAAAAACAAACTCAACAAAGGCGACCTGATTTTTAAATCAGGACGCCTTTGTTCTCACTAAGGCGACCTGATTCTAACTCAGGTCGCCTTATGAACTCATTGAGGCGACCTGAACATACATTTAGGTCGCCTTAATATTGTAATAAGACGACCTGATTGTAAATCAGGTCGCCTTTAAGGCGAACTTATTAATATTAAATCAGGTCGCCTAAGGCGACCTGATCTGTAAATCAGGTCGCCTTTATAAGGCGACCTGATCTTGAATCAGGTCGCCTTTATAAGGCAACTTGATCTTCAATCAGGTCACCTTTATAAGGCAACCTGATCTTCAATCAGGTCACCTTTATAAGGCGACCTGATCCTGAATCAGGTCGCCTTAATAAGGTGACCTGATTTATAATCAGGTAGCCAAATGCAACATTTTCCGCTACCCCCTCCAAGACGTCCATCAGTAAAGGGACGTTAATTAGGTCTTATTTAGGTCGTTTTGTTAGCATTTTTGTAGTAGTGAATGGAACACCGATAGAAGACAGAGAGATCGAAGGCTGAACAGAGCGCCACGGCTTGACCTTTTTCAGGATCGGCCATGTTTCTAAAAGTGATGTCTCGTGCAATGAAGTGAGCACCATCTATACCTGAAATTTTATAATTTGAAAAATAGTTAATCATTATTTCATCAATATATATATATATATATATATATATATATATATATGAATTTGTGAGCTAGGCATCATAATTCATATATAATACGACTTATTTATTTTACTCAATACTTAAAAACAAAATCATATTTGATTATCTTATTAAGACATGTAAAGTAAATATCACTTCAGTTCTATTTATAAGTCTAAATTAATTAATTCTCATAAATGAAAGAGAGTTATTTGATTCAATAATTATAGACTAGATTTTCAATGTTGTCCTAATTTTATTTGATTATCTCAGTAAGACATGTCAAATAAATATTTCATAGAAAAATCTAAAATAAGTTAAATAACTAACCCGCTGTTGCAGACATAGAGGGAGTAATTCCATCTTTGACACTCTTACTACCAGTTATAATGGGGAGTCTCATTCCATCTCCAATAATCATGAGATTTTCATTATCCTTATCAACTTCAATATTCTCTTCATAAATCCCTTTCTTAACTCTTATCACAAACCTATTCTTCACTTTTCTCCTTGATGCTACATCAATGGCGGCTTGCACCGTCTTGAATTGGCCCGTCCCATCTTGAGCCACCACGAGATTTGCATTGGCCGAAGATGGCTTCAAACTTAACAACCTCCTTTCGAGCCGAGAAAACCAACTCGGAAACCCATGTGCTTTAATCGCTTCTTCTGTGTAATTCTCTTGCTTCAGGAATTTGCCATTTACAGCCAGCACATTGCTTATCATCTTTCTAACGTTGTCGCTCACATTATTTTGAGCTGTAAACTCTCCAACTCTAAGCTGCAACGATCCGTTCCGGCAAGTTTTGATGTTTGTGAGGGCAGTACTGAGCCATGTTTGTGCATCTGATAGAAAGCAAGAATTTGTGTGTAGAGCTTGAAGCGTTCGGTTTAGATGGAAGATGGTATTGTCGTAAAGCTTTAAACAATCACTGAATACACATGTCTGCATCTTGGTGACAAATTTAGGGTCATATTCTTGAGCTTTCTTATGCATGGCTTGGGCTTGGTCTAGTGCTAATTGAACCAGCATTTTCTTGAATTCAGACGGATGGTTCGGTCTGAACCGGTGGTGACTTTGGCTCATGTGGTATTTGCATGGATCTGAATGAGGAGTTTGGTTGCACCAAAAATCTATAGACGAAGAAGAAGAAGAAGATGATGATGATATTGATAAAAGTGAAGAAAATAAAGAGAGGGAAAAGAGTAGCTTAACAATGATTGATGATGCCATTTTGTTCGTAGTTGTGTTGTGTTATGTGAATGAGGAGGATATGTTCAAATATTTATAGTGTTTCACAAAGCATTCAAAAGATTAGGGGTTTCGTTGAAAATGGAGGAGCGAAAACCGTAAAGGATATATAAGTCGGTCGAACAAAATACTCAACAATGACGGCAGAAAATGGAGTTCATGGTAGTACACGGTCCTGATTTAGAAAATTGGTTAAAATTTAAGTTATCAATTATTTATGCCCTATGTAATTTATAAAAAATTATACTATAAAATATGTGTCAGGTAGTCTTAATGTACAGGTCAAAAAAAGTGGTCTTTACATAATTTGGATGGCATATATATTAGGCAAAAATGCAAGTTTGATATTTTAGTTTTCTAGAATATTTTAGTTTCGTCCCTAGCCAATTTTATATTTTTTTTTTTAAAAAAAAAAAAATCTCTAACCCTGACAACATGAGTCTCGGATAATATTTTTACACCAATAATTTGAAAATGCCTTGCCAACTTTAAATTTTTTTAATGTTGCCATTTTTTGTTAATAAAATTAACAGTGTCAGCAATGTAGCACAGAGGAGACTAAAAACGCTTTATAAAATTAAGAGACGAAAATAAATTATTGTCTGAATTTAAAGGACTAAAGATACATATAACCTTTAAATTAAGTACGTGGTGGCTAAGGCTTGATGAATGGGTAAGAATAGAAACTGCAAGAAATAATATTATAAGGTGTGGCTGAAGTTATCAGTATTTGGCCAAGTGCACTTGTTTCATATACACACTTAAAACTGATGACGTCAAAATTTTGAGAATGAAGAGTAACACTTCCAATTTCACCGGGTAGGTACATTGGACACGTTTTCTTTAATATCACATTATAAATTACAGGATGATCCCCATGTGCAGGTAGTTTGCACAGAAAGCAATCGTAGTAGACCACGATGGAGCTTTGACAAATTTGGTGCGTATTATTTTCAAATTATTTGTTTTGCGGTTCATGAGTCAACGATGGAGTTTAGATTGGATTCTCATAATTAAAGAAACTGTATTGTTGGATGAGAATATAGTTAATTAATTAAATAACCATTTGATCAATCTAATTGAGAATTAAGGGAACATATCTTTTTCCATTTGTATGTTTATTATGATTTTCCTATAGTTTAGGTTTTGATTTTTTATATCTGGAACTTGAGATTTGAGTAGAGTCCCTCGAAATTCAACTCTTTTATTATATTTATATTTAAAATTCTCATCTTTCTACCCCAACTTTATACTCTTGTTGTCCCTTTTAGACCAATATTCATTGCAATATAACAATGTTGTTAGTTCTCAATTTTAAGTTTTGATGATAACAACAACTTGCCAAGAAAGAGAACTTAATCATTCAAGACAACTTGTGTTTATATTTATCAAACTCGAGTTATCAATCTGTTATTAAAACTAACTTGAATCAAGAAGTTAGATAACTCGAGTTATGGTTTCAAAGTCAAACACTCAAAAGTGCTTCAATGCTTGAAGTTCTTGACTTCTACTCATTCTGGATAAAACAAGGTAAAACTCGAGTTTGCCTATGCAAAACTCGAGTTCCAAGCAATCAACTCAGTTCACCTTATAAGCTCGACTTTTGAGGTATTTCTTCAACTACTCTTTGATCTTAAGTTTACTCGAAGCATGGTTTGGAAAACTCAAGTTCTACTTTATGAAACTTGAGTTTGAACAGTTATGACTCGAGTTTTGTATACTTTTCGAAGGACTTATGATTTCAGCCAAACTTTCAAAATGCTAAAACTCAAGTTCTACTTTATGAAACTCGAGTTTGTACAGTGATAACTCGAGTTCTTGTGTTTTTAAGAGAACTGATGATTTCTGTCAAACTTTCAAAAAAGCTAAAACTCGAGTTATATTTGAGCAACTTGAGTTCCACGTTAGAGTTGGTTCTTCAAAACTCGAGTTACCTTTTTGAAAGCCTATTTATAAACTGAACTCATTTCGTAATAGTTTTATTTTAAGAACAAAACTCAAGTTTTGTAAGCCAAAACTCGAGTCAGTAACTTGAATCATGTTTAACAACTCGAGTTCTTTTGACTCTGAAAGTTGATCATCATCTTCATAAAATTCAAAGTCTCTTATCATTATTCCGTTACTTCATATTATCACTCATTATTATTCTCAATGTCTTTAATCATGTTTATTAGTGAGTTTTAGATAATGAAATGAAGGTTTATGTGAAAATCTTCAAAAAGCAAAGTCTGTGTCAGAATCATTTATTCCATAGTAGAAAACAAATTAAAACATGGACACGAAAACTGATTTAGAGCAGACAAATGATCATATGTTCAGAGACCCATTCTATAATACCCCAATCTGCCACTCACTATTGTTAATGAAGGTGTTCTACGGTGCATGCTCCATTTCTTTCATTTTCAGCCAAGCATAGTGGCTAAGTAGGAAGTATATATATTTTATGATCTTTATCTCTATTATCACAAAGACATACGTATACATTCCATCTCCTTAACAAAGTAATGAAAGGATGACTCAAATACCACATATCTCCCATATTTTATTTATTTCTTCATGGTGCACAAGTTAGGCCAACCCATTACACATTTGGAAATCGATTCAGCACCTACGTAGAAGTGCACTTACTCATTATTCTATGTACCACTTTGAACTAGTCTTAGCCTATAAATAGAGAATGTTTTCTCTTCATTCTTCACACAATCAGCTCCAAGCAGCTGAGTATTGAGTAGTAAGAGTGAGAGTGAGAGTGGTGAAAGTTGAGGAGCAAGGTGAAGGAGTAAGAACTTCAAGAGGTAAGTTCTTGAGCTCTAGTTTTTAGATGTTAGTAGAATTTTAGTTTAATCTATGAATTTGTAAAATAATTTTATCTACATGATATTAAGGTTAATATGGTTTTTAAAATGCAAAATAGATAAAGAACAAGGTAGAAAATAATTCTTGTATTCAAAAGATCAAATTTGCAAAAGTTGAGAAAATTCCCAGATTTCAGTGTTTTTGGAGTCTGTCATATTGTAGGAATTACTGTATATATTAAATGACGTCCTAAAATTATGAAAAATTAAAGGGGTAAAGTAGACATGTATATCTTTCCATTGATATAAATTTTGTAAATTTTTGAGGTCTGTACAAAAAGAAAATAATTCTTGAAGTTGGGTCACGTTTTGGAAGTTAAACTGTAACAACGTTTGAAAACAGAAAAACTGGGAATGACTCATATATTTCGACTAAAAGCCGTTATTTTTATTTAAAATTAGACATGTCAATGGTCATGGGAAATTTTACGGAACCTCATTTCGATTTTTGTAGAATTAATTATGATTTTACGAATTTTCTAACAAAACTGCCCAGAAAATAACAGCAATAGCGTTTTTAAAGGAATGTAAGGGTAAAATTGGAATAATGAATCTATCATGGGTAAAAAGATCATTAGTGGCTAGAATATCTCTTAGAATATTATTTATAAGGGAATAATGCGGTAATACTATTATAGGCTATCCGAGAAAACGTACTCGAGACAGACATACCGCTATCCGCACGGACTAAGGTACGGACGCGTATTGTAACATTAACTCTGATGCTTCTTGTATACTTATATGTGATAGATTATTTCATAGGGTCATGGACTAAGACTTGGTCTTAGATCACCACCTATACATTCAGCTTATTACGGATTATAGTCTTGATAATACCGTTGAGTTTTCCTAGCGCTGAGGACACGAGAGATCGTCGTGGCACTGGTTAGTGCAAACGTGGGTGACTTTACATGTCTTTGTGTGCTATGTATTGTTGTTATGTTAATCTTACATCTGCTGTGTGCTTATGTGTTGGTTATTGCTGAAAGGTCATAAATATCTCATACATGTATTGTTTACTTGAGCATGAGGTTAACCGTTACCTGAGGTCCGATGGGCATTGGACCTCAGCTTTTAACATAGCTTCAGGGTCTGGAGGACCGAGGACTGATGACAAGGGTAAGCGGCACGCATGAAGACCCGATTGGAGATTTTCATTTTGGGATGTGTATTTTCAATTATGGAATAATTGTAACGTTATTATAACCATCGGATACACCATGGTTAACATTTTTTTTAATACTTATCAGTTACTCACTTATTTGCTCCGATGCTCTACTCTGATAAAAATATGTTTTTCCGCTTTTGAAAAATGGGGTGTTACACATTCCAGCAAAAGCGAAAGAGACTCTAAATAGTCAACGTTAGAACAAAAGAAATGTTGTGTGAAGATTGTTTATGGCAAAACGAAAGCGACATATATTGAAAACTTCCAACGTCTCTAGCTTGTGTCTAACGGAAGACTTTTGAGTATCAACAGAACGCATGAAGTTTCTCAACAGATAGTTTGAGCTTTACCAATGGTCATTAATGAACTCCAACTATAAATACGAAGAGCATTCAATTCGGAGCTAACAACCAATGATGATATCATTTATTGCCCAAGTTATTGCTCATTAATACTTCTGATATCTTTGGATATTCAATCTTCAGTAATTATATGTATTTACTCTATGAGAGAGTCATCTTCATTCAATTATTCAATTGTTTGTTGTAAAAAGCATAGGACCATATGAATGATTTCTATTTCTATTTAAATATTTTATTATACCAGTATAATTTACAATTTTTTTGGATATATTTAAATATTTTTTCATATTTTTTTATACACATTGAGACTTATATTGACAAGACTGAAAATATATATACACAAATCTTCTATTGGACAAATTTGAGAGAATAGTCATTTAACTCCCTGAACTAAAAAAGGACTCAATTACTGCTTGATCGAAAATAAGGATCTGGACTAGTTAAAAAAAGACTCAATTGACAACTTGAACAAATAAATCCAATGGCTCCTCCACTTGCACGAATATAATTCTGAACAGAAGAATAAAAAAGCATAAGACCATATGAATGATTTCTATTTAGAATAATCTTTTTAAAAGAAAAAGAGTTCATGCCAATTATATGTAGCATATATGTTAAGCACACCAAAACTAAATAAGAAAAAAGTTTATGATCTTTCTTGTACTAGATGCCACCAGTCTAGGTTCTTTGCTCTCAGATTCCAAAGATCCAACTTTATCTAGAAAAACTAGGATTATTGTCCATCCACCAGCATAAACCTATAGAAGCCAATAAAAACATGAAGTTAAAATTTCTTTTAACTTCATTGAAGAAGAGAAATTTAATGCTTCTAGGGTTGCAGGTGATAACTACATCCTGACTCAAAAATACCTTAGTATCTTACTAAATGAAACATGTAATCTTTAATATAAAACATATTTACCTAATCTGATTAGATTGAAGACATTAGTTAATATGACATATATTTTCTAAAACACCACATTCATCTTCTTTAATTTCATCATTCCTGAAAAATAGGTTTTATATTTAGGATCAAAATCAACTCTTCAAATATGTCTTATATTAAGAACTTGATGGAGTAATTCTCAGGAACACAAGAAAAAAATAGGATTTGTAAATTTTCTATATGAACACTTCTTATTTTGCTATTGTTAGTGATTAAAATTAAGATTTATAAATTTTCATATGGACACTTGTTATTTTGCTATTGTTGCTGGTTAAAATGTATATGTACACTTGTAAGTTCAAGTATAAAATTGACTTATGGTATATACTGATCTAATTTTTATTCATAAAATAAATAATAAATAAATAAAAATGTTACTTATGACCTTGTATGAGATCTTAATAAATATTAAAAAAAAATTACAATTAGATGAATTTTATAGACGCCTTATATTTTTCTATAATTTTACTTCTATTCGGTTTTTTCAAACAACACATGCTTGTGATATAAAATTCTTAAATGAAATAAGTTAGTTGAACAAAAGGGAATAATGAAGAGCGTTGCATTGCCAGCAAAAAAAGATACTAATATAATGAAGGGATAATTAATCTGTAGGTCTTTAAAGTTTCAACCAATTTTTAATTAGGTCCTTATACTTTTATTTGATTTTAATCAAGTCCCTGTAGCTGTTTTTTTTTATTAGCAAGTCCTTATAATTTCATCTAATTTGTAATCAGGTCCCAATACTTTTTTAGTCTTTATTCTATACATTCTAATAATATTCTCTTATAAATATATAATACAATATTATTAAATATAAATTTATAAATATATTGTATAAATAATAATATTCTATAAAAAAGTAAGTTATTCTAATAATTTTATTTCAATATCCTTTCAAAATTTTGACTAAACATATATTTATATTATTTATTTTATAATTATAGTTTTACTTTTTATAATTATCAAATTTGAACCATAATAATAAAATTTTATATAAATATAATAATATTATTATTTCTTTATATAAAAATTTATTATAATATTTTTAAAATTATATACTTATTAATTGAAATTTATTATTTTTATTTATTTATATATTTTGGAATTAAATTGATACATACAAAACTATAGAGACCCAATTAAAAGATTTGTTAAAACTATAAGGATTTACAGATTAATTGTCCCATATAACGAAAGCAAGACAAAATAATGCAGCAGTAGGAGAGCAACAATATAGGTAGAGCCAATCTCATGCACGTGAAATGAGGGCAGGAAAAGTAGAAACTAAGAAGCCATTTGGAAATTCTGGAACTTACCTGTTTCCGTTGTGGGGAGAGAAGGAAAATCTGAAGAGAAAGTCGCACAAGTCTTGCACGTTGGGGTAGTTTTGTTTGGGATGAGGATTGAGGAGTGAAATTTAGGAAAGATTAATTATTATTACAAAATAATTATGACCTATTTCTTTTTTCTTTTTTTAATATTATAAATTTTTGGCAAAATACATGATTATTATCATGAAAAAAATTAAATTATAAAAATAATAGAAAGATACAGAAAGAATATAAAAAATGTTATTTATTCAATTCCTCATTACAAATAATCATGATTGATTATTGGTAAAAACCTCTAAGTAATAAAATTATTTAGACAAAAAAATACATTGTCTTTTTAAAAAGGGAAGTTTTTTTTTTTTTTTAAAAAAAAAAACTTCAAAATATTAAAATCTCAAATCAGTTTTGTTTCCTACAATTGATTAGCTATGGATTACACTTAATTAGCAATTTACAACTCATTTTAGTAGTATTTCTTAAAACATTAATACATGATTATTTATCATGAAAGAATTAAATTATAAAAATAATAGAAAGATGTAAAAACTAAAATATATAACATGTTTAATTTATTCAATTTTTTCATGATAAATAATCATGATTAATGGCTGATTATTATGTTGATTATTTGTATGAACCTTTACGTAATAAATATTATTTAGACAAAAAAATTACATGGTCCTTTTTATAAGGAAAAAAATCCCGAAAGTTAACTTCAAAATATAAAAATCCCAAATCACTTTTGTTTCTTTTCCTGGATCAAACTTAGATCCAGTTCTTTCTATCCAGTACAACTAGTTGTTCCCCATCAACAAGTGACATATGGATCCACTCATTTAATGCCGTTACGGTCCCAGCTGTGGTCATCATTTTCGTTGGAAGGCCTTTGAAATTCTCTTCCTCGACTTCTTGGCAAGAAACTTGATCATCACGGGCTATCCAAATGGATCCATCGACCTCAGCCGCGGCGAACCTGGGAGACAAGCCATAAGACGCTGTTCAAATTGTTGTAGTGATGGAGGTGTTCAACCCCATCAAATGGCAGCTAGGCCATAGGCGACCTGAGTTAGGATACTGTAGTAAAGGGCTTCATCGGCGAGTTCTTGCTTGGAGAAACAACGAGCGGCGGAGGGGAGTTGTTTGGTGCGGAGGAGAGAGAGGAGGATGGAGAAGAGTCTCGGAGTCAATGACTCTTCTTCTCAACATTTGTACATTTACAGAAGCCAAAAGGGAGAATTAAGTTTGTTGTCTCAAATATTTAGTGAAATGACTTGCAGGTGAAGGGAGAGAATGCGACAACGGATGAACTATCGGAGAGGCAAGACAGCGGGAGTGCGCTGAGAGAAGAGGCGTCAGAGATGGAGGAGAAGATGGAAGCTCTAAGGAGCATCATAAGGAAGGCGAACGATCTCCGGCTAAGATCCTTGAAGAGCGTGGTGGATCTTCATAGCTTGAACGTGTTGCCCATATCATATTTCAATTGAAGGCCATCATTTCCTCTAGAATATGTGTACCGTAGTCATTACCAGAGAGATCTTATATTATATTGATGGGAAATACACTTCTCATGTTGTAGGAGAAGTGTATTCTCATGTCATAAATACAAAAAGATGTAGGTCTCACCATTTCCATGCTTGAGCTTTTCTTTTTTTTAATTATATATATATATATATAAAAGATGTGAGTCCCACCATTTCATGTGTGTGTAGGAATCTTCTTCTTCTCAAGCAACATGAGAAGTGTAAACCCCTATATTGATTATGTTATTGGAACATGATAATTTATTTATTTATTAGCTTAATTTGACACCTTGTCGTTCCCAAATAATTAATGCAAAATAAGATTATAACGGAACTTAAATGAATCCTACTTAGTTGTCCCACTTGTTTGAGATTTCTTAATAAACAAGGAGATATAATTTGGGAAAATTATTTTCAGGGCCCTTTTTGGAGAAAAAAACTCCAAAAAAGGCCCTCAGAATTTTGAAATCCCAGAAAAGGCCGAGATTTTCAGAATCTACGTGAGTTGTTAACGGGACTGATATAGTTGTTAACGGGGTACTGATATAGTTGTTAATGAGACTGATTTAGTTGTTAATTAACAACTATATTAGCTCCGTTAACGATTCACGCAAGATTCTGAAAATCCCAGAAAAGGCCCTGGGATTTCAGAAATTTGAGGGCCTTTTTTGGGATTTTTTTTCTCCAAAAAGGGCCCTGAAAATGATTTTTCCCATATAATTTTGTGTCAATTTAAATTTCGTACCTTCATTTATTCAATATGTGAAATTTTACAAATTTATTCCCCTTCCTAAGTCAAATTATGATTTTGGTCTATTAATTTATC
This sequence comes from Acacia melanoxylon, assembly GCA_019022615.1. Lineage (NCBI taxonomy): Eukaryota > Viridiplantae > Streptophyta > Magnoliopsida > Fabales > Fabaceae > Acacia > Acacia melanoxylon. The sequence continues at coordinate 6,015,670 of JAFJYJ010000020.1, read as the reverse complement.
AAGTGTTTTAAAAAGGCATAAGTGCGTGGCACTATAATTTTATATAAGGCTTTACTTTAGTTGATTCCACTAATTTTATAAAATATATTTTAGTCCATTAACTATAATACTGTTATTCAATAATTATTTTTTGTAATAGTCATTTTTATTTAGAAAATCAAATTTGATATATCAGTATTTAAGAATGTTTTGTCAACCTTTAAAATTTCTATGCTAACATATTTTTTTAAAGTTAAAGGACTAAAAAAAATAACTTATAAAATAAAGGCGCTAAGACGAAAAAACCGTGTATGGAATGGAGGTATAAGAGAGAATTTGTGCTTGTAAAATAAATGAATAGATCAGAGAGTGTATATTTTTATTAATGCATCTGTCTATTAATGGTGCACAACCAATATTCTATATCTAATCCCTTTATTACATCAATGTTATATAACTCGGTGTTTGCGTTCCTCAGTTGTTCTTAGTCTTACCATAACATTAATTATTCGAAAATACGTATGGTCACATGTGATTTGAGAACTTGATGTAATAGATATAAGGAACTTTGATGTAAATATGATCCTTAATTATTTCCTCCTTTGCTTCTGTTATTTTTTTAAATGTTCATATACATTACTGAACAGATGACCATGTTAATTTAAATGATTTTAACTGTAACAGCAGTATGAATAAGTTTCAGTTAAATATAACATTTCATGACATGAAGGTTCTTTCTTTTTACTTTTTGTGATAATCCAAGGAAAAAAAGAATTAAAAGTTCATTTAAATTATAACGAATTTCGAATTTTTCTTAAAAAATAATCTTATAAAGTTATTAAGATATATACCCTATACCTAGTAGAATCCCTATAGTATTCCAACAACTCTTAAAATGATATAATTTACACGTTTATTTAGAATATCTTTTAGTTGATTACGGTGAAGATCACATATATATTATGAAATTTAAATTGTTATTAAATAAAATAATATGCGAAGATATTTAGTAAATTTTAATAAATCTCATCATAGCATAAATTACCTTACGGAATAATTTAGGAAATCCTTTTAAATTCTAGAGGTATTATAAAAAATAACAACTACCACCACAATAATATATTATTTGAATTTATACCAAATATCTATCTCCATAATCCCTAAATCTAATATAGACTAATCCTCCTCTTCAATCATCTTCATTCACATGGCCACCAAAAAGCCTCTGCCTTACAAGTGACTTCACAATTTCTTTTTTCCCCTATACACTGCTTCTTCTTTTGCCTCTTTTTGCCTCTTTTTCTTCTAGTATTTATTCCTCTGGCTCCATGCTGAACTGACCTCCTCATTCCTTCACACACAGGGCACTGCTCTAATCAATTCCTTAGTGCTATCGATCGGACATGCATAAGGTGATATTCATGAGGACTCCTTAGGAAGTATTCAGTCATAGACCTTTGCTATGTTTTAATACTATAAATCCTATCAGATGAGAGCATGAATAACAAGGTGGCACCATTCATTTCACCTTTGCTATGTTTTAATACTTCTAAACACATCTTTTGTATTTGTTTTGTTTGAGAACTTCTAGTTTCTTGGAGATAATTATCGTGATGATATTTGTTAGTCTGGATATATTTCAATTCATACTCCTATGTCCCACTTTCCTGTACTTCCTAATAAATTTATGTTAATTGACATATATTTTCTTATTTGTGTCTTCTTTATTAGTGTTGTTTTCAAATCCTCCTCCATGGCTTCAAAATATTAAATTGATTTTTTTTTTCAATTTTTTTAATTATTTATTTTTATATTACTTTCCTTCAATTTTTTTTTTCAAACTTCCCTTTTGTTTTCAAAAATTCAACTGATGTATTTTTTTATATGAGAAGTTTTTTGGGATGTAGAGTATATGTATATATCCATATGGAAGGTTTATTAGATGTATATGAGGTATATAAGATATAATATGGGTGAGACAATTATTTCTCACTATGAGTTTTATGGTATATGATATATAAGATATTATATGGGTGAGACGGTTATTCCTCACTATGAGTTATATGGTATATAAGATATTATATGGGTGGGACGGTTATTCCCCACTAGTCTTGGTGTAAGAGTGTTATGACTAAATGTTCGTTGATGATTGCAACTTATTTTATTTGTTAATAAAGAGTGAGAAAACTTTTATTGTTCTTACCATATACTATTTTCAATGTGAACATACATTTAAACATGTTTACTCCTTTTGCGAAAATTATTATGCCAAAAACTTTGTGCGCCTTTTGCTTCCCATCCGCGAACTTTGTTTATTTATGTTTACACTGAATCAATGGTAGCCTTATTCCTCTCTCTCTCTCTCTCTCTCTCTCTCTCTCTCTCTCTCTCTCTCTCTCTCTCTCTCTCTCTCTCTCTCTCTCTCTATATATATATATATATATATATATATATATATATATATATATATTCAAATAATGCAACTAGTGAGGTAGATCGTAGTCGATATGCTTCATAAACTTATAGAGTATATTGTGATGTATTGAAGAGCGTCGGGGGATACCGTGATGTCATGACTACTATGGTGGTGTCAAAGTCATTGTATTCTGTAGTAAATGGGATAGTATGTGCATCCCCAAAGTTAATTGTTGTGGATTTGTTCTCTCATTATGATGTTAATATATATGGAAGTTCAATAAGTATTGTTATTGTTGTGCAAATGTTTGTTTGAGAGTCGGTGTACTTTGATTAAGGGTTCCTAGGTTAAGTAGAATTATCTGGCTTAGCCTATGCGCCGATCACGACTCAGATTTTGGGTTGGGACACTTTTTTTTCCTGTAATAAACGAAGTTCTTTATTTATATACCTAACCTAATAAATTCTTAAATTTCTTCTCATTTCTGAGAGGGGGGAAAAAACAAATAGACAAGACAGGAGCTAAAATCATATCCAACATTCACTTTTTATTATCTAGCAAGGAACTAAAGAATTAATTATTCACATCTCAGACAAAGTACAAAATACAAATGAATTCCCAATATATATCAATAAAAATATATAATGGCCATAATATTATTGTCCCTAGCTATAAATAAAAATAAACAAAGTTTAGATACCAACATCCAAAGGCACACCGGTTTTAGGCAACCATGTGTCACCAGCAAGAAGTCCAGCAACAGTAAACTGTTGTGTATCATTGTGGCTCGTCAAGAAATGAAACCCAGGCCATTGAACCCTATCTTTTATTGAAGAACCATTTCCATAGTTCATATATTCCCCAAAATACAACGTATCTTGAGCAAAATCACTATCATCCCATAGAGACCAACCCAATTGATTCACCAATCCTTCAATGTAGCTTTTCATGACAACCACTCGTGCATATCGCTTCCATGGCCGACCCAAATAGATTTCGTACGCCTTTACGATTGGTCTGAGATCTGGCGCAGCTCGAATTTGAGAGTTGATTATAGATATTCCGGTGTTCTGAAACGGGTCATCTCGTCCTTGAGCCGTGATCATGCTTGCTTGTCCTTGTAAGGGCTTTCTTACGAGAATGGTGCAATTTTGTAGGACTACCGCAGCATTACCCCAAATGAAATCTACTGTGCCAAAAATTCTACCTTCTCTATAGAATTGACGTTGCGCATGAGCCATTAGTGTGTCTTGATAGCCTTCAATGGAGCATCGGTAGAAAACTGAGAGGTCAAACGCTGATCGGAGCGCCACGGCTTGACCTTTCTCTGGACCGGCCGTGTTTCTAAAAGTGATATCTCTTGCAATGAAGTGAGCACCATCTATACCTAAAATTTTATAATTTTAAAATGAGTTAGTTTATATATATATATATATATATATATATATATATATAAACTCACCAACGTGTCAATATATTAATATACTTAATAAAATCTACAACAAATCACACTATTTACACATAGCATATCCTTATCCTTATTTTTGTTTAGTTGGCAAGCTAAATGTTTGCAAGCATGGTTTGAACTCGCAAGCTATGCTACCATAAGGCAACCAACACACTACCACACCACAAGGATGTTGCAGCATATCCTAAATGCCCCCTCGTTTCCTAAATGTACAAGCTAGATACTAATTTATAAATATTAAGTAAATATCCTAAGTTGGTTATATCTATGTGTGTTGATTTTCCTAAAATGCCCCTTTAGTCATTTTTGTTGGAAACTATTTTCTTGATGGCAAAGCCCCTTGCTAAGTGAAATTAACAAGGAGGGTTTATTAAAAAAGTTGTAAATTTGGAAGATAAATTAAATTGAGGTATTAAATTCAGGAATGAACAAAACTCTTCTATTAGCTTTTATATTTAACACCAAAGGAAGTAATAAGTATCGTGACTTATTTCTAAAGATGAATTCTTTTTAAAAATTTATATTTAATTATCTTAGTAAAACATGTTAATGAATACTCAAAAAAAGAGTTTAATTTAAATATCAGAGAAAAATCTTAGTTAAATGACTAACCTGCTGTTGCAGACATAGAGGGGGTAATTCCATCTTTAGCGCTTCTATTACCAGTTATAATGGTAAGTTTCATTCCATCACCAACAATCATGAGATTTTCATTATCCTTATCAACTTGAATATTTTCTTCATAAATCCCTTTCTTCACTCGTATCACAAACCTCGTCTTCACTGTTCTCGTTGAAGCTTCATCAATGGCAGCTTGCACAGTCTTAAAATGGCCCGTACCATCTTGAACCACCTCAATATTTGCCTTCAAAGAAGATGAATTCAAGCTCAACAACCTCCTGTGCTTCCCAGAAAACGAACTTGGAAACCCACGTGCTTTTCTCTCTCTGTTATTATTCTCCTGCTTCATAATCTCACCGTTCACGGCTAACACATTGCTTATCATCTTCCTAACTTTGTGGCTCGCATTATTTTGAGCTGTGAATTCTCCTACTCCGAGCTGAGACGCAGTGCTATGGCAGGTTTCGATGTTTGTGAGGGCAGTACTGAGCCATGTTTGTACATCTAATAAGGAGGAAGAAGAAGTATGTAGGGTTTAAAGGGTTTGGTTTAGATGGAAGATGGTGTTATCGTAGAGCTTTAAACAATCATTGAACACACATTTTTGCGTTGAGGTCACAAATTTTGGGCCATATTCTTGTGCTTCCTTATGCATAGCTTGAGCTTGTTCCATGGCTAACTGAACCAGCACTTTTTTGTACTCGGACCGGTGCTTTGGTCTGAACCAGTGGTGCTTGTTGCTCATGTGGTATTTGCATAGTTCAGGATGAGGAGTTTGGTTGCACCAAAAGTCTATAGACGAAGATGATGTTCTCGAAGAAGAAGAAGATGATGATATTGAGAAAAGAGAAGAAATAAAGGTGAGTGAGAAGAATAGCTTAACAATGAATGATGCCATATTAATTATGTGTTGATGTGGTTTTTTTCTTTTGGGGTTTTAAATAACGGATTTATAATGTTTATATTAGATTTATACGCCACATATAAAGGGTGTTTGGTTGAGGAGTGTGATGAAGGATATGTGTCGGCTGAATTAAATAAAGTCAACAATGACGACAGAGATATGTAGTAGGAATGCTACGATTAGAGATATTGAAAATAAAACTAACTAAAAATGTGTTGCAAATAAGATTCAATAAAAATATTTAAGAAAAATACTTATATAAAGTTTTTTATATCTATTTTGTCAAGTTCTCCAATCACATGTGACCATATGTTCTATTTTTGAATTATTATAATTTAATATAAACCCATATAAAAAAAAATAGGATAAGTGTTCACATGTAATTAAAAAACTTGACGAAATAGATATAAGGAACTTGATATATGTATAGCCCTACGGTTATGAAAAATAATCTCCAACTACTACGTCCATTATTATATTTGAATAGAAATTTTGAATTAATTCCTTACTAATATGTATATATGTTAGAAACTTGTTATTTATTCTGAAAGCTAAGTCATCTCACCATCAAAGGTGCACATTTAATCCTCTAACTTTATATACAATATTTTAGTTTGCTTCATTAATTTTACAAAGTATGTTTTCAATCATCTAATCCTAACAGCTTTAATCTCAAATGATCATTTTTATGTCAATTATTTTTATTTAAAAAATAAACTTAATATATCAATATTTTTGAATGTTTTGTCAACATTTAAAATTTCAATGTCAACATTTTTTTGTTAATGAAACTAATGATATTAGGGTTAGAACTTAGAGGAAGAAAAAAACGACACTTTAAAAATGATGAGAGAGCAAAATGAAACTTCATAAATCATAAAATAGTTATGGGCCTGCATTTAGAACGAATATCAATTTATGACAAAAATAAAGAGCGTATATTAAAAATTTCTTTAGACCCAAAAAAAATTCCCAACCTCTCGGAAAAAGGCTAATAGGTAAGCACACAACAAACAGTGCTTCTCAAGATAGAGTTAGGAATGAAGGGAGTGATTAAGAAATTAATTAATTCAATAAATCGGTATATATTAATTGAATCTATACTTAGCGGCTTAACTAAAGGGAAAGAATTAGTCTATACAATTATCGGTAGAAGCGTTTGAATATATATTTGGTCGTCTTTACAATATTTCACAATGATTAAGAAACCCTTGTTTCTGAGAAAGAATAGTTGTATACTTGTTCAATACACAACTAATTTATTATGAAGCAACAATTTCTAGTTAGGTGACGAGCAACTCATACCTCACAATTGATTCGTACATTGGATGCGTTTTCTTGAAGCGCGCACACATAGAAAATTTAGGCCATTCCCATGTGCATGTAGTTTATAGGGTAAGTAACGTTAATAGATTTATTAATAGTAGAAGACTCTGGAAAATCAATGTATATGTTTTTGGGTTAATATATAGTTAATAAATTATTTGGTGCTATCTGCTACTCCGTTTCATTCTAATTATAAAACATCAACTAGGAACAATTTTTCGTTCTAAATATAAGGCGCCAACCACCTCATTAAGTACTTTTTCTCACTTTACCTTTGTTAATTGATTTTTAAAGTTGGCAAAGTTAAATTGTATAAAGAGGAGTGAAGTTGGAAAAAATTATATGGCATAATTATCTTTCCTTAGAATTAATAGTTGACATCTTATAACAAGGACTAGGGGGAATACTTCAAACTTGCTTTAATTTGTTGAATCGTAATTTGACAATTTTTTTGAAACAAAAGCTTTAATTTGTTCACATCTATTCATGCGAAACATTCATGAGTGATGCTCAAGGATCAAGTAATAGTTCTTAAACTGGCAGAATCATGTGGTCATTCCAAAAACTACAATAAATAAAGGGAGAAAGATATCTAATGACTACCAAAATATGAGAATGTCAGAATGTCCTTTAAATAGTTTAATTTCCTTCTTTGAAATATTTAGGAGCTATTCTAGAATTAAGTTTTGGTAGAATAACCAAAATCCCCTGAATTAAATTAATTAGCACTACCTTAATTATTGTTATGTGATGAGTTAAAGTTGTTACTTAAACTATTATTGTTAGGGATATTGAATTAGAAATTTTTGTGAAATCAGTTATCACTACTTTAGTTGCCATTGTCATTTGATAAGTTAAAATTGTACTTGTATGCTGAACTGTTGTTGTCATTTTGTTTTTTCACTTTTCATATTTGAAATTTAAGGCATTTTTGGTTCCAAACTAGTCCCTGGGAGCTCATTGTCAATAAACCATTTCATGATCCTGAATAAATATTTGCAGATTTGGAAGGTATTTTTGTTTCTTTCTCCCATAAAGAAATAAATAACATATATGAGTTGGAAGAAAAATTTTATTCTTACAGGACATAATACGAGAGTAAAATAAATATGGCCTTTTGATTATAAACATATATATATACTCAAGTGAATTATTGTAATAGACATATAACTGTGTGTTAGTGCTACACATACACATGGATAGGCCAATCTAAGTAATAAATAGATCTTCTTTGCAGTACTGCTACCAAAATCATGATACATGACGGTTATTATCAACCATAAATCACATTTCTGAATTGTCATATATGTAGACACTATATATGCTATGCGCGTCTTTCCTTATATGGCCAAGGTCCTTGCGCTGTATGTCTAGTCTGGCGACCATTGAGTTAGGTTTTCCTATTCTGTTAGGCCCGACTGGAAGATTCGGTTGATTGATTTCCTTTTAATTAAGCAAGATTCTATTAGATATTCCTTCTGATTCTCCATTATCTTGATTTCTGCTTCAATCTAGTCAATTGCCTTCTAGACATTCGGCCCTATTTCCTGTAATTATCTTCTACATATTCTCAAGAAAAGATCAGGACATAACAAAATATGAGGTCTCAGATAACCGTCCTTATGATGCTGTAGCATCGCTACATCATCGATATGTCAGCTCAAAGTTCATAGCAATCTTAAGTCATTTTCTTTGTCTATATACGAGATAATTTCTAAATTGCATGAAATCAGTTTTTCTCATCCCTATTTCCACATATGCATGAACTCACTTATACTTTATCATATCAAACATATTCAGACTCAGAAACACAATGCAAATTAGTCATAACATAGTGGAAATTTATAGCAGAAATATGACTCATCAGGTAGCAAGTTCTCCTGTACAACTTAATACTCAAACTTTTTCTTGAAAAAATTGAAGTCTAGATGGTTAGGACTATTCTTGATACAATCTATTTCATCTCATGCAGCCATTGAATTACTGAGCCCAACCTCAAGACGCACCTTCAAGGTAAATGGGCAGAGATTAAAGCACTACTGGGATGACCAGCCCATTAAGGAGAAGACCCTCATTCATCTCAGAATCCTACTTAGATGGCACAGCAAAGTCAGGCTGAAGACTCTAAACCAAGCACTATTGGGAGGTAGCCCATATTTTCTCATTTTTCTTTTATTTTCTTGAGTTCACTTTTTAGTTATGCACTAGCATTAGGGGAATAGCTAAATCCTCCTGCAACCATTTGAGGCTGGGTATGGGATGCAACACTGGACATGAAAGTTTACAGTGAAAGCCTATGCAGCATTGTCGCAGCATTGTTGACACATTGCTGTAGCAATGCATGTAGCCGTTTTCAACAGGTTAGTGCCCCCATTGAACATCATTTACCCACCATGTCCCGTTTCAAGAAGACTACCCATTGTCGTACCCTCGACCAATTCGCCAAGCTTCGCCTCCTCCTTCCTAACCTCCTGTACCTGCTCTACCTGCGCTTATCAAGTGGCTGCTTGGTCCACCTCCTAGTTTTCCACACCCCTTTCCCCAACCACTTCCCCTTGCCCTGTTCCTACTCGCACGGCCTAAATCGCTGCTGTTTGACAGGAGCTGGCCTCCATCCGTCAAGACCTAGATGAATTCTTTGCTCAACATTTCCTACGAGATGCTGCTACTGGCGTTGTGGCCCTTGATACCCATTCTGTAGTTCCCACCGTGGTGCTAATCTTTGACTTCTCGTCTCTAGAGGATACTACTACTAGCACTCCTTCCGTACAGTGGGCCTATGACCGGCCCAGTATCGAGAATGTGGCTTCTAGTGCCACCGTTTAGCATGGCACTTCTTGGTGGCGACCCTTGCTCAGCTCCCCATCACTCGATCGTCCTCTATTTTTCCTTTTTTCTTTCTTTTTTTACCTCATTTCGTTGTTTTTTCCCTTTTCCTTGTACAATTCAAAAACAAAGAAACAAAAATTAAATATAGGCCATTTTGTTGTTCAACTGTTGTCTTAGCATCGTGTTTTCTTGATTTGCTCTAGCATTTCCTTTTTGTTGTGCTCTATCTGTTCCCCTACCTTATGTTTCTCTCATCCCTTCGATAGACTCACATTGTATGTGCTTGTATTGCTATAGCATTCTTGTTTCCCTTTTCAGTGCTATAATCACTATAAGCCTTTCTACACGGCATACATGTGGATTCTTTGCAATTATTTTTCCTTGTGTTGTCCATGTGCTCGCCATACTGTCCCTTTGCTCTTTCTCTTTTCTTATATGCATTGGGGATACTACAAATTTTGAGTGTGGGGAGGCACTAGGCATTAAATGTGTGCTATTGTGTGTTGAATGTGATTCAAACACTTGATCTAACACGCCCACTAAGCAATTTGCAAATTTTGGCAAATTTTAAACTTGAAACCAGTTGAATAGTCAAGTAGAATTAGTCAAATGGCAATGTGATTGCTTGAGGGAATGTGTAGAATATAATTGTCTCAAGGGATACAACATGTGTAGGCTTGGGAAATTGATGATATTAGGCTTGATAACATATATGGCATAGTTGCTGCTAGGAGAAATCCATAGATTTAGCCGCATGGAAGGATTCTTGAGCTTTAATTTCCAAATTCAATGTGCATACTTTCTAGATCCAATACTCTCTTTGATTTTTCTTATTTCTTAGACTGAAACCATTCTGCATCTAAGTATATCTAATATGATTGCGGCATTCATTTTCCACCCTTAATCTCATACACAAACCATCTTCACAACATAACCATTGCTACCCACTTTCCGCCTTACATGCGTTGTTGTCATTCCTCTTGTCACATCAAATTCAAATGTGTGGTGTAGATTAATTCTTATTATTTTATTTTCTCTCTCTTCATTATTACTTGATGTGACCTTTGACTTGCTCTCCAAGTCACTACTTTCTCTCTCCTGGCCCACCATGTGGCACCATTTTCCCTGTATCTAGGGGTTTGGGACCATCTCTAGAAACCCCTAACCGGTCCCGCTTAGCTACTTTTTGCCAATTACACTTTTTCCTCGTGACTTGAGCCACTCAATTGGACTTGTGTGGGGCCGGATCAACAGTCTCTTTTCCCTGACCATGTGGGGACGAAACATGTTTCCTTGGGGAGTAAGAAACTCATAAACTCATATTTCAGTATTTCATAATTACCTCGTCCTTCATGCTACCGAAAATCCAACTTCTAACCCCAAAACGCCACATGTCCTACCAATCATCTCTACCAACTGACTTTTACTTCTAAACATGATATGTATGCTCAGTCTATTTCTCTTCCCTTGGTTAAACACGCATACCATGCCCTAAAGGGTTGGAGTTTGTATCCAACTATTGTCTTTTGTCTCCTTTACATCACACTAGCTTCCCTCTCTCCAAGATCTTTAACTTCTATGGTCCTTGAGCTCTTGGACAAAATACTCGTGCAAAAGGGAGTGCAAAACGTCTTAAAATATGTCAAGAAGGCACTTAAAAATCCTTCAAATCAAATGACCAAAGTTTCCTTGCAAAATATCCTCTTAACTTGGCTTATTTTGCGAGTTTTGTTGACTTTTCTCTCTCCTCCTTGTTTTGCACGAATTTGAAGCTTATTTAAGAAGTTTTTGAGTCATCATCTCATAGTAATTGCTTATACATGTGTCCCTTATAGTAATTGACCAAAATGTCCTCAAAATATCTCCTTTCACATAGCTTCTTCTACAAGTTTCTTAACTTTTAAACCTGTAATTATGAAGGGACACGTGTCATGCTTTTAATGGTCCAACACAAAAGTAGGTTTTTCCCTTGTTATGATGACGAGACACATGTCACGATTTTATTGAACCAACACAAAAGTATGTCATCATGACCTTTGACTTTTGCTTGGCTTCTTGAATACTCTTCCATTCTTATTTCCTCTACAAACGCAGGACATCCATGACTGCCCTGAAAATGTCATATACTTACTTATACCGACATATTTTCGCTCAACTAATTGTCATATACCTCAGGACATAGTTAGGTGGCATCTTTTCCACCAGATTTACACCGTATAAGTCTTTTGTGCCCCTTTTTTTCATTAACACTTTAATTCCACGGCTTATATATACTAGGTCCACTGACCCATATAGTCAAGTTATTTAGTCCCAGAGAGGCTTCCTAACGCTTGACATTCTTGAGACTCTTCCCGAACTGGGCTTAGTCGTCCACCTACTTTAGGCTTATTCTAAATTCTCAGGGTCCAAAAATTCAGGATATTACAAATGCCTCTCACGACTGTTATTTTCATGATAAATTGTCATTGAATTGAAAATTGTGAGAAGCATCGCTTTTTTCAAGGTTAGATTTAATTAATGAGTGATTCTCACGGATTCCTCTTTTTTCACGTACATTTTTTTAAATAAAATTATAACAATATTTTAATGAAATATTAAATCTGGGTTATTAGATCTTCATCCAAAGTTGATGGAGAAGGTAAAGGAGGGGAAAATGATGGGAAGATAAATGAGAGAACCACAACCCCATTATACTCATACGCGAAGTACTCGTTCCTGTAGAAAAGGCTTTTTACGTCAGTTAAAAAGGGTTTTTTGTAATACCCTAAAAACCCTAATTATCATAAATGATATATTTTGATAAATACTACATTATAGTAAAAGGAGAGTATATTGTCTCAAATTTTGGGATATTGTTTATTATAAATTTATGAGCAATTTCTCCTTGAGTTTTAAATAGATCAAGTGTGAATCGAGATTTTGTTTAGGATCATAATATACCCTAATATAAATATTGAATTTTAGTAAATAAATACTAAAAATAAAAAAGGTGAATTTATCAATTATATTTTCATCCAAATTTCACTTTTGAATTAATTATAACAATGGTTAATTATGTGACTACATATTGTAATACCCAAATAATTATATATCTTAAATATTATATTTGGATAAATAATACCTATTTAAAATAGGTGAATATGTAGTTTCAAATTTTTCTATTATGTTTATTCTATTTTCTAGGGAATTTCTTCCTAGAATTAAGGTTATTGAAGATTTAATTTTCTAAATCTTATTAGGGATCATAAAATATCGTAAGATTATCATAATCAAGTATCATCTTAACTATAACATAAAGGCAATCAAATATCATCAATAGATGCCTAAATCAATTGAAGAAAATTAGCAACAAGTATTAGGCAATTAAATTTGCAATAAAAATAATATTTATGTTAAGTTTCGAAATTAAATAATAATTAATTTAAAAAGGGCATAATTAAGAATATATCAACTTAATTAACATCCAAATGATATCTAAAGGCCAAGATTAGTATCTTAGGGGTTTCAAACAATTATGATTAATATAGTAACCTATCAAATTTTAACAATTAGGCCTAATAACCCCTAAAACACTATATTAGAAATATTAACCAAGATTAATTAATCCTTCCTAAAATCATTGAAAAGTGGCTAAATTTACAAATTAAAGAGGCTAAGTAATTGCATTAATTCTTAATCCTAAATCATTAACAAATATCATCAATAGTGTTTAGATTTTTCCAACATAAATCAAGGGCTTGGATTAAAACTAATAAAGCTAAATCCTAAGGCTTTAATTAAGTATCATAAAGTGAAGTCCTTGTGAGATTGGAATTAACCAATGAGGGGATTTCTTCTAGATAAATTAAGATAGGTGAAAATACAAATTGAAAGGGTAAATGGGGAGGGAGTACACGGCTCTTTACAAAAAATCAGAATTGTGGAAGTGAAGTAATTAATTTAATAAAACAATGATAATACACCACATGCAAGTCTTAATCAAAGAAGAAAAATTGGCACTTCACATAAATGCAATTAATGATAATGGTAGAGGATAAAACTTGTTGGAGAAGAGCGAGGGGGTGGGGGGGCTAGTTGAGTGTGTGGGAGAGATAAAAATGTGAAAATTAATTAATGGTGAGTTAAAAACTATTAGGATAAATTCAAGACTCAAGTAAATGAGAATCTATAGAAAATAAATTGTATCTTGAGAATCTTTGATCATAGATCAAATATAAGGATTTATTATGAATAAGCATATTTTAAGCTTGGATTAGATTATCTCCAAAATCATTTTCTCCACTTTTGTGATTAATCTTAAAGTAATTAAAGTATTAATTGGGACTTCTAATGAAGCCAAGATTTAATCTAAAATTAAGGGCTTTAATTAATAAAATACAAGTGAATTAAAAAGAGCCAAGAATGGAGCTCAAAAATATTATCCAAATTGACAAAAAATTGAAACACAAAACAAATTAAAAAGAAAAAGGGGGACGGGGACGGTTTGAAGAATGAAAGAAGAGGAAGGAAAAGAAAATAGGCTTAATCCAATTTGAAATCCACCAATAGGAAAAATCAAGAAAAAAGTTTTTAAATTAAATTGAAACCTCTTCATTAAGTATGGATTTAATGATTAAGATTAAAAATTCCTAACTAATTTTAGATCCTATGGCTCAAAATCAAGAAGAGGCAAGTTCTACTTAACTACCAAAATGCCATAGCCTTGTACTATAAATAGGGGCTTAAGGACTTCACAAATTCTCACATCAACTCAACCAAAGTAGATGAGTTTTAGAGAGAAGTAAGAGCTAGAGAAAGGCATGGAGTAGTGGGAGCAAGTTCTTCAAGAGGTAAGCAAGCTTTTAGTTTCTAGTCTTAAGTTTTGTAGATTTTAGTAGAAATGTTGTTTTGATCTAGAAAATTAGAAAATAAATTCCTATACTTGTTTTTAGGCCTCATTGCATTGAAAGATGCCTAACGAGGTAAAAACATAGTAGGGAATTATTTTTGGTAGCTAGAGATTAAAGTAGCGAAGTTCTGGCAAAATTTACGGGTAGAAGTTTTCGGTGGTCTGCAAAACGATGCTATGATTTTATGTTTGAAATTAAGCCAATAAATCATGATATTTTCCAGAATTATAGTAGACATCTAGGGCATTTCAAATATACCTAGAGTGTAGCATTTTGAGTTCTACACAAGGAGAAATGAATTTTTGAAATTAAGCCATTTTTGCATAAAGAAATTCTGGACAGCGTGTGGAAAATGAAAAATGGGAATTATTCTTAACGTCTGGGAAATAACCATTATTTTTACTCAAAATTAGACATCCTACGGTTTCCGAGGAATTTTACGGACCCTCGTTTCGATTTTTGTAGATTTAATTATGATTTTTCAAAGTTAATCAAAAATTCTGCCCAGAAATTCAGTATTGCGTTTTTTGAGAAAATGTAAGGGCAAAATTGTAATAATGAATACATCAAGGGTAGAAATGTCAAAATAGGTGAAAATATCCTTTTTGATATTATTTTAAGAGATATAATGTTAGTTGTGATATTATGGGAAAAAGGAATAATCCGACGATAACATATAGGATATCCGGGGAAGTTCGGAGTCGGATCAAAAGTCAGGCAAGTTGGCCAATACGCGGTGAAAGGTACGTTCGCGACGTACTGTAACACTAACTCTAATGCTTATAGTATGTTTATATATGATAGTTGTATTCATAGACTAAAACCTTGTCTTAGATCTTTCATTATACATTCAGATATATACGGGTTATGGTTATGATAATACCGTTGAGTTTTCCTAGCACTGAGTGTCACACCCGACATTCGTGTAATGAAACTCATCAAAGTAAGATACCACGAATGTCACATGCTCATAAAATAATGACATTCATCAGAGTATTAATGCACAGCTTAGGAAGAAAAGGAGTTCTAGCATAGTAATACGATATTAGGTCTGGATACATAACTAAAATCCATAAGATGTTCTTACAAATATTACAAACTTCAAAATAGTCTAATATAAAGCATAGATAACCAACAGCAGTTCTTAGTCTATCTCAGCATCTTCAGTTTCCGGTATCCACCGCCTTGCCTTGGGAGCCACGTCTACTATACTTTTCATGCCCTGAACTTTCGGGGATGTCTGGGATTCAAACGAATCCCAGTAGTAACGTTAATCACTCACATAACAATGCATGCACAGTACATGGTAGACAACCAATTGCAATAAATTCAATATTCAAGTTCACATTCAAATTCATTTGAACACCATTCAAATTCATTCATATTCAAATTCACATTCATTCAAATTCAAATTCAAATTCATTCAAGGACCAACGAGTCCATTCCTCGGTATTTGGGTATTCAAATGGGCATTCGCCCTTCTTTCACAAAAGTACCGATTCCCTTATCGAACAACCACCCCGGCCTTAACCGTGATGGTATCTAGGTTACCCCACATTCAAGGGCATTACCTTCCGCCTTAACCGCGATAAGGTTAGGTGTTCAAAATTCAACTATCACAATGGTTCATACATGCATATAAAGGCATACGAAATATGTGAGAGAAAGTTACTACCTGGATGTCTTCACAACTTCTTATTCTCACCAGGATTCTTCTTGCTCTGCCTATCTTTTGGCCAACACAAGTGTCCGTATCCTATATTATTTGGAGATGGGTCATTACTCAATTTAATCTTAATAGCAACATTAAGATTACGCTTACTAAACCGACCCAAAAGCTTATCCTTTTTATTCTCTTCGGTTGGTTATCCCATATTATGTATTCTATATTCTTCCCATAATTATCTATCTAGCCCTTCAAGTCTTATTCAAGAATTCCAAATTAAGGCTAGTAGTAATTTGCTCAAAACGTATTTATTTTCAGACTTGACAGAATTTCAGCTTTCAATTTCTCTAGGAACTTAGAAAACTCATATCTCGGTCTAGAAAACTCGGAATCAAGTGGTTCAAGTTCCTAATCGAAGTTCTGTAAGTCAATATTATAAATAAAATAATCCACTTACCAAATGATAGCTTAATCATTCCCAGAATTTTGAATTGTAGAGACCACTCAAGTCTGCAAACTGGATTTTTCAGAATTTCATGTCCAACTTTAAAAATTCAAATCTAGGTCTAGGAAGCTCCGATTGAAGTGGTTCAAATTTCTACTTACACTCCTGTAAGTTTACTTCCTAGGGAAAATTATCATCACCTAATTTAACTTCAGAATTAATACAGTTTTTACAAAACGTATCACGACCAATTCTGAAAACACTGTTTTCGTCCAGTTTTCTTATATGTCTTAGAAAATTCGTAACTCCTTGTATACACCTCCTATTCATGTGTTCCTTGGCTCATATAAAACCTTATTATGTGTACTAAGTGTACACAAAATTTCAAGGTCATACAAGGTCGTTTAACATGGTTTTTCTTTGCTGCAACATTACTGTTTCTGCTGCAGAATTCTAATTTCCAGAAAATACAGCAACTTAATTCCTTACTTTTAACAATTTATTCAGCCTTTGCTAAGCCTTCTAATTCTTAAACTTCACTTCAATACTTCCAAATGAATATTTTAGGTTCAGTTTATTACCAAAAACAGAACCATAAACTCGTACATATCCTTGTCTATCCCATTTCCTAACCATTTAAGGAATCTCATTTACTTCTAATGGTTCATGTGGCTATTTGAAATTTTCTTACGTAAGATACACATCAAAACTTCCTCTGATTCAGTTCCATAAATAGAGTACCCACATGCA
Source organism: Acacia melanoxylon (assembly GCA_019022615.1). Lineage (NCBI taxonomy): Eukaryota > Viridiplantae > Streptophyta > Magnoliopsida > Fabales > Fabaceae > Acacia > Acacia melanoxylon. The sequence goes on along the minus strand of JAFJYJ010000020.1, from coordinate 5,998,377 downwards.
GAATCTAGTCATAACTTTTGAACTTCAAATGCATAACCCATCGCGAAGGATTTGCAAAACTAGGAAGAAGCTTGATGGCTTACCTTGGACGTCACTAAAACTTGTATACCACGTTCAGTCCTTCACTTAGCTTCAACATCTTTGCCTCGATAATCTGCATCTTTTGGATGGCCGACTAGATGAACCGAAATGGAGGAGTGCTCGGTACTCACTTCCCTCAACGTTTGTGTTCTCTGTCTCTGTATACAGCACCTTCACGTCTCCCTCTCGGCCTCTCACTCTCTCTTTTCTCTCATACTCTTATCTCAGCTACCAAACTCTCATCCTCTCTCTTTGAGTTTTCCTTCACTTCTGCATTTTCTGTTTCTAATTGATGGAAAGTGGACAGGATATGGCGAGAATGTGCTTATAACCGAGTGCAAGAGTGAGAGAGGTTGTGAGGTGTTCGGTTTAGAGAAGAGAATGAGTCTTGCTGTCATTTCAAAATAAAGAGAATGAATGTGTTGTCAACTTGCATGTAGATATAGTGTTTGCTGCTCCCTTTTTTCTGTCGGATAAAAGAATGAACAAACTGATTGTGGAGCATGGCACAGACATACAGAGTTCAAGGAGAAACAGTTGAGCATGGGTTGCTGAAAAGATCCTGTTGGACCGAAGAGAAAAGAGTATTGAAGGAAATATGGTGAAGTGTTTGGGAGAATATTAATATAGAAATGAGGAGTGGGTGCACGTTGCTTTCTTGCTTCTACCCATGTAAAGAAAAGCTGGGTTAATTGAATTAAAATAAGGGAATAGGAAGTGGTGCGTTTCTGCATAAGTTGCAGAATAAAATAATAAAAGAAATCATAATGGAGCATGGATAGACTTACGTTAAAAGAAGAAGTGAGCATGTGCGCATGTGATTCTTCTATGCACTAGCTAAATAGAATTTGGCAATTGAGAGGTGTGCTTGCATCAAAATTAATTACCAGAATAAAAAAAATGGAGTAGAAGAACTTATACTTCATTAAAGAAAACCAACGGTGCATGAGTGTTCAAGAAGTGGGATGTTACAATTCTCCCCTCGTACAAGAAATTTCGCCCTCGAAATTTAACACGTACAATAAGTCATGAAATCAGGATATTGCTTCTTCATGTCTTCCTCCACTTCCCAGGTTGCTTCCCTAGGAGATAATCCCTTCCAGACCACCTTCACAATCGGGATACTCCTATTTCTGAGCCGCTTCTCTTGACGTTCAATGATTTGTTACTCGGCTCGATTTGCATAAGTATAGTCATCTCGTACGTCAACATCATCATACTCGATAACATGGTCACGATCTGATTGGTACTTCTTTAATTGAGATACGTGGAAGACATTATGAAGCCTGCTCAGGTTTGGAGGTAAAGCTATTTGATATGCCACTGGTCCAAGTCTTGCCAAGACTTCAAATGGACCGATGTAGCGAGGACTGAGCTTCTTCCTCTTGATCGCTCTACCGATTCCGTGACGGAGATACTTTTAAAAATACATGATCTCCAACTTCAAATTCTAGAGGTCTTCTCCTTTTGTCAAAGATAGCTTTTAATCACTACTCACTTGCAAGGAGCCTCTTCTTGATAACCTTGATCTTCTCGAGGTCCGGTCAACTAAGTCATCCCATACAATTTTCTTCCGACAATTCCGTCAAACACAAGGGTGATTGGCACTTCCTGCCATACAATGCTTCATACGGAGCCATCTGAATGCTCGCATGATAGCTATTGTTATAAGAAAATTCTGCAAGTGGGAGATAACAATCCCAATTCCCCTTAAAATCCAATACACACGCTCTTAACATATCTTCTAGCGTACGTATTGTTCTTTCGATTGTCCATCCGTCGAGGATGATAGGCCGTACTAAATCTCAATTTTGTACCCGAGCTTGATGTAGAGCTTTCCCGAATTGAGAGGTAAAACGAGGGTCTCTATCGAAACAATACTCTTAGGCGTGCCATGGAGTCGATTATCTCCTTTATATAGATTTCACTAACTTCTCGGGAGAATAATTTGTCTTGACGGAATAAAATGTGCCGACTTTGTAAGACGGTCGACAATTACCCAGATCGCATCTAACTTCCTGATTCTGGGCAATCCCACCACTAAATCCATGGTAACATTTTCCCACTTCCATTCAGGAATTTCTAGACTTTGAAGGGGTCCTGGCGGTCGTTGATGTTCAATTTTAACTTTTTGGCAAGTAAGACATCGAGCTACGTATTTAGTCACGTCACTCTTCGATCCGGCCACCAAAACTCGCCTTCAAATTTTGGTACATCTTGACCGCCCCGGATGGATAGTATACTTGCTCTTGTGTGCCTCATCTAGAATCTTTAGTCTCAAATCGGCTCGGTGGTACATACATACGCTTCCCGAATCGACTAGTCCACCCGGTGACAAATCGTAATCTTGAGTTTCACCGCGTGAAATTTTTCCTCGAATGGACTTTGCTAACTTATCTTGCCTTTGAGCTTCTTCAATTTCTCGCTCTCGGATCACTTTCTCTTTGATGATGTTGAGGCCGGCAAGAAGCACTTCATTTGGCACATTCCCGTTCGGGAGAACTTGGTTTGACATGATTCAAATCTCGAAATTCTTCTAGTAATTTCCGTTCTGCACCATCATATATGCCACCCGCACCGCCTTTCTACTCGAGCATCGGCGACGACATTAGCCTTTCTGGATGATATTTGATTTCAAGATTGTAATCTTTCAGCAACTCCATCCATCTACGCTCTCATATTCAATTCTTTACGGTCATAAAGATACTTAAGACTCTTGTGGTCACGGTACAATTCAACGATAGTACCATACAAGTAGTGCCGCCATATCTTCAAAGCAAACACAATCGGCGCAAGCTCCAAATCATGAGTGGGGTAATTCAATTCATGAGGCTTCAGTTGTCGAGAGGCATACGCCACTACTCTGCCTGTTGCATCGGGACACATCCCAATCCACGCTTTACAGCATCACGTATACCACATAGGTCATACTAGGATTTGGGATAATCAACACTGGCGCAGACGTCAATCTTTCTTTCAGCTGACTGAAGCTCTCTTCACAACGTTCATCCCACACAAATGATTGGTTCTTTCTCGTTTGCTTTGTCAATGGCAAGGCAATTCGAGAAAAATTCAATATAAACCTGCGGTAGTAACCAGCAAGACCTAGGAAACTGCTTATTTCTCATTACGCGTCTCGGTCTCTTCCAATTCAATACGCTTCCACTTTACGGGATCTCGAAACCCTTCTTGTGAGATAACATGGCCCAAGAATCGACTTCGTAAGCCAAAACTCACATTTACTCAATTTAGCGTAGAGTTGCTTTTCCTTCAAAATATCCAATACTATTCTCGATGATTCTCATGCTCTTCTATACTTTTCGAGTATATTAAAATGTCGTCGATAAAGACTACTACAAACGATCTAGATACTTGACGAAAGATTCGGTTCATGTAGTCCATAAACACGCCAGGTGCATTGGTCAACCCAAACGGCATTACTAAAAATTCATAATGCCCATATCTGGTTCCAAAGGCTGTTTTTGGAATATCCTCAGCTCTTACTCGAAGCTGATGATAACCCGATCGTAAATCAATCTTTGAAAACACACTAGAACCGGACAATTGATCAAGTAGGTCATCAATCCCGGGAGGGGATATTTGTTCTTGACGGTCACCTTGTTTAGTTCCTGTAGTCGATACACGGTCTCGGGCTTCCGTCCTTCTTCTTTACAAACAAAACTGGAGCTCCCCATGGGTGAAACGCCGGGCCGTATAAACCCTTTCTCCAAGTAATTCTTCAATTTGCTTCTTTAGTTCAATCATTTCATTGGGTGCCATGCGATAAGGTGCTTTGGATATTGGTCCGGCTCCGGCATGATTTCGATAGTAAACTTCACTTCCCTTTCCGGAGGTAATCCATTAATGTCATCTCGGAAATACCTCGGAAATTCTTTTACTACTTTGGAACACTCTTCTTTGTAATTTCGCCGCCTGCACGGAGAAAAATACCATATACCCTTGGCAACCCCTTTTCAGGCATTTCTCAGCTTCAGCCACCGAGAGAAAATTTAGGTTTACATTCATGTTAACATCGCTAGATGAATTTGGATACACAATCTTCTTGTTGCCGCAATCTAACAGCACTTGGTTTGCCGTTAACCGATTCAATCCCATGATCACATCAATACCATGCATGGTTAAACAAATTAAATCCACCACAGATTCGTGGCCATTAACATTCACAACACAATTCAAACATACGTCCGTTGTAACGAGACTTAACACCAAGAGGTGTTGACACAACTAGGTCATAAGGTAGTTTATGGGTACTTAGTCCAATACGTTCAGCACAATCATTTGCAATAAAAGAATGACTAGCACCCGAATCAAACAATGCTTGCAATGTATTTCCATGAAGGAGAATAGTACCTTGAATCATTTCTGGAGACTTTCTAGCCTCCTCATGCGTCATGGCAAATACTCTTCCTTGATTCTGAGGCCTCTTCTCTGTGGCATACTGTGGGCAATTTTGACTAAAGTGACCCGGCCTGCGACAATTATAGCAAATAATTTGCCCATTGCAATTTCTGCCCTGATGTGATTTACCACAAACGGAACATGGTCGAGGCTCTGGTGGTCTTTGGTAAGCACGATTTCCGGCGAGAGGATCTTTTGTTACTTCCTCGAGGTTTAAACCCTTGCCCCTTTCTTTTATGAGAGGAATTCCTTTGGCTGGACTCGCTACGGTTTATGATATCCCTGGCCAAACGCAATTCTTTCAAGTTCATCTCAATTATCCGACATTCCTCAACTGCTCGGTAGAATTCTTGAAATTTTCGGGAGGCCAACCGTTCTTTTATTTCATATCTTAGTCCCCCAATCAACCTTCTAGTCTTCCAGCTCTCATCTTCATGAAATCTCAAGTGCATGGAGTAGCGAGATAGGCGGTTAAAACGAGTTAGGTAGTCATCAAATGTCTCCTCATTGCCCTGTTGAAGAGTTAAGAACTCTGACTCCTTAGCGTCCCCGGCGAGATGGAGGAAAATACTCTTCGTTGAATTTGGCTTTAAAAGATTCCCGGGTGATAGGAATGTTCCGGGCTTGCGAGTCAATTCGGTGTTCTTCCACCATCTATCGGCATCCCCTTCTAGCTTGTATATCGCCATTTCGCCTTCTTTTTCGTAGGGCACTCCATTACACGGAAAATCTTTTCCATCCTCAACATCCAATTTTCAGCTACTTGTGAGTCAAAACTCCCACGGAAGATCGGAGGCTGGTGCTTACGTAATTCGGTGATCCAAGATCTTGTGAATTCCCTGTAGTAGGCTGCACCCTGTTAGTTAGAGTTTCAGGAGATTGGGTTTCACGGTGTGAGGATCTCTCCTCTTGTTCCCCTTCTGCAGTTTCAGTTTGCTCTTTGTTCTCACTCTGTTGAGTCTTCAACTCCCGAACCTCTTCTTGAAGTCTATTTATCATATTTCTTTGTTCATTCATCATATTTCTTTGTTCTGCCAACATGTCCAACATTTGTTGCATTTGATTAGGAGGGTTTTCCTCTGGTGGATTTTGATCTTGTGCCCGCTCCTGTCTAGGAGGTCTACCTCTGCCTGTGCCTGTGCCTCCACCTCTGCCTCTGCCTATACCTCCTCGAATATTGGCCATATTGTCTTTCACTATTAAGAAAAGAATTTGTCAATATCCCATTTGATATACAATCTTCCAATTTCAATAACATAATAGGATCGAAACATGTCAATTCTCATATATCACAACAAGTGAATTTTTACTCATCTGTGCTATCTTATCATATAACCAAGACCATATCAGTATACTATTTTGTTATTGCCAGAACTCGCTCTGATACCACGAATGTCACACCCGACATTCGTGTAATGAAACTCATCAAAGTAAGATACCACGAATGTCACATGCTCATAAAATAATGACATTCATCAGAGTATTAATGCACGACTTAGGAAGAAAAGGAGTTCTAGCATAGTAATACGATATTAGGGTCTGGATACATAACTAAAATCCATAAGATGTTCTTACAAATATTACAAACTTCAAAATAGTCTAATATAAAGCATAGATAACCAACAGCGTTCTTAGTCTATCTCGGCATCTTCGATTTCCGGTATCCACCGCCTTGCCTTGGGAGCCACGTCTACTATACTTTTCATGCCCGAACTTTCGGGATGTCTGGGATTCAAACGAATCCCAGTAGTAACGTTAATCACTCACATAACAATGCATGCACAGTACATGGTAGACAACCAATTGCAATAAATTCAATATTCAAGTTCACATTCAAATTCATTTGAACACCATTCAAATTCATTCATATTCAAATTCACATTCATTCAAATTCAAATTCAAATTCATTCAAGGACCAACAGTCCATTCCCTCAGCGCTGGGTATTCAAATGGGCATTCGCCCTTCTTTCACAAAAGTACCGATTCCCTTATCGAACAACCACCCCCGGCCTTAACCGTGATGGTATCTAGGTTACCCCACATTCAAGGGCATTACCTTCCGGCCTTAACCGGCGATAAGGTTAGGTGTTCAAAATTCAACTATCACAATGGTTCATACATGCATATAAAGGCATACGAATATGTGAGAGAAAGTTACTACCTGGATGTCTTCACAACTTCTTATTCTCACCAGGATTCTTCTTGCTCTTGCTATCTTTTGGCCAACACAAGTGTCCGTATCCTATATTATTTGGAGATGGGTCATTACTCAATTTAATCTTAATAGCAACATTAAGATTACGCTTACTAAACCGACCCAAAAAGCTTATCCTTTTTATTCTCTTCGGTTGGTTATCCCATATTATGTATTCTATATTCTTCCCATAATTATCTATCTAGCCCTTCAAGTCTTATTCAAGAATTCCAAATTAAGGCTAGTAGTAATTTGCTCAAAACGTATTTATTTTCAGACTTGACAGAATTTCAGCTTTCAATTTCTCTAGGAACTTAGAAAACTCATATCTCGGTCTAGAAAACTCGGAATCAAGTGGTTCAAGTTCCTAATCGAAGTTCTGTAAGTCAATATTATAAATAAAATAATCCACTTACCAAATGATAGCTTAATCATTCCCAGAATTTTGAATTGTAGAGACCACTCAAGTCTGCAAACTGGATTTTTCAGAATTTCATGTCCAACTTTAAAATTCAAATCTAGGTCTAGGAAGCTCCGATTGAAGTGGTTCAAATTTCTACTTACACTCCTGTAAGTTTACTTCCTAGGGAAAATTATCATCACCTAATTTAACTTCAGAATTAATACAGTTTTTACAAAACGTATCACGACCAATTCTGAAAACACTGTTTTCGTCCAGTTCTCTTATATGTCTTAGAAAATTCGTAACTCCTTGTATACACCTCCTATTCATGTGTTCCTTGGCTCATATAAAACCTTATTATGTGTACTAAGTGTACACAAAATTTCAAGGTCATACAAGGTCGTTTAACATGGTTTTTCTTTGCTGCAACATTACTGTTTCTGCTGCAGAATTCTAATTTCCAATACAGCAACTTAATTCCTTACTTTTAACAATTTATTCAGCCTTTGCTAAGCCTTCTAATTCTTAAACTTCACTTCAATACTTCCAAATGAATATTTTAGGTTCAGTTTATTACCAAAAACAGAACCATAAACTCGTACATATCCTTGTCTATCCCATTTCCTAACCATTTAAGGAATCTCATTTACTTCTAATGGTTCATGTGGCTATTTGAAATTTTCTTACGTAAGATACACATCAAAACTTCCTCTGATTCAGTTCCATAAATAGAGTACCCACATGCAGAATCTAGTCATAACTTTTGAACTTCAAATGCATAACCCATCGCGAAGGATTTGCAAAACTAGGAAGAAGCTTGATGGCTTACCTTGGACGTCACTAAAACTTGTATACCACGTTCGATCCTTCACTTAGCTTCAACATCTTTGCCTCGATAATCTGCATCTCTTGGATGGCCGACTAGATGAACCGAGAAATGGAGGAGTGCTCGGTACTCACTTCCCTCAACGTTTGTGTTCTCTCGTCTCGTATACAAGACCTTCACGTCTCCTCTCGGCCTCTCACTCTCTTTTCTCTCATACTCTTATCTCAGCTACCAAACTCTCATCCTCTCTCTTTGAGTTTTCCTTCACTTCTGCATTTTCTGTTTCTAATTGATGGAAAGTGGACAGGATATGGCGAGAATGTGCTTATAACCGAGTGCAAGAGTGAGAGAGGTTGTGAGGTGTTCGGTTTAGAGAAGAGAATGAGTCGCTGTCATTTCCAAAATAAAGAGAATGAATGTGTTGTCAACTTGCATGTAGATATAGTGTTTGCTTTGCTCCTTTTTTTTGTCGGATAAAAGAATGAACAAACTGATTGTGGAGCATGGCACGAGACATACGAGTTCAAGGAGAAACAGTTGAGCATGGGTTCTTTGAAAAGATCTGTTGGACCGAAGAGAAAAGAGTATTGAAGGAAATATGGTGAAGTGTTTGGGAGAATATTAATATAGAAATGAGGAGTGGGTGCACGTTGCTTTCTTGCTTCTACCCATGTAAAGAAAAGCTGTTAATTGAATTAAAATAAGGGAATAGGAAGTGGTGCGTTTACATAAGTTGCAGAATAAAATAATAAAAGAAATCATAATGGAGCATGGATAGACTTACGTTAAAAGAAGAAGTGAGCATGTGCGCATGTGATTCTTCTATGCACTAGCTAAATAGAATTTGGCAATTGAGAGGTGTGCTTGCATCAAAATTAATTACGAAATAAAAAAAATGGAGTAGAAGAACTTATACTTCATTAAAGAAAACCAACGGTGCATGAGTGTTCAAGAAGTGGGATGTTACACTGAGGACACGACTGTACATCGTGGCACTGGTGAATAGTGCAGATCGGGATAACATGCATATTGCAGTGGCTGTGTATTGTTATTGCCTTACATATTTGATTATGTAATTCCTACATCTGTTATGGGCTTTTGTAGTGAATATTGCTGAAATGTCATGAATATCTGTCATACATATATTATTTACATAAGCATGAGGTTAACCGTTACCTGAGGTCCGATGGGCATTGGACCTCAGTCTTAAACTAATAATTCAGGAAAGGATCAAGGATCCGAGAAGGGACCAGTAGGTGGAACCGTAAAAAGGTACCAGTGGACGGAGCCGTGAGGAAGCACCGGTCAAAGCAAATGAAGGAAGAAGGTTAACATAGCCTACCTTCTGGCATGAAACTAATAGGGTTACTTCAAACTAATTGGTGCTTAAACTAGAAAGGGTCGGTCTATGTGGTTCAGTCAATCAGTCGCCGTGAATTCGGGGAGACTCCCACTAGACTTTACCCAGCCTCGCCAAATGGATTTGATTTAACTATGTTAGGTTCTATCCCCCAAGTCAGGAAATTGCTTGGTCTGAAAATGTATAGTTACAATGTAAATTCTGTAATTATATAAGTCTTGTATCACATGAATATTCCTTCAGGAAATTTCCAAGAAACCAGTATACGTCGGGCATCAGCATATGCCTAAGTATTTTATATTAGTTACTCGTTGTTCAAATTTTTAGTACATGCTCTTCATTTCCGCAATACGTTATGGTGTAACACCTCAAACTCTGACGATTTTTCTAAAACCAAGTGTCAACCGACACCATTTATGCTACGGAACTTGGGGTGTTACATTTTTCAAATTGTTTTTTTGCTAAAAAAAAACCCTTTTTTCATGACAGTTATAAAAGGGGGTAAAAACAAGTGACGTTGTTTGTTTCAAAATTTTACGTCGGTCATATAAGAAATGTAAAAAGTACTTTCTACATTGGTTAAAAGACTTTGAATTCTTTTACAAAAATTATATTTTTCCAGCCTCATCTTTCATTAGCACAAGCACCAAAATGAAATTGATGAATAACCAGTTAGGCATTTGGGATCGATAAGGTTTAGGTTGTAAGAGCTGGCTATCACCCAAGAGGGGGGGAATTTGGTGTCTGATAAAACTTTAGGAACTTGTGCAGCCTTTACAACCTCACAAGTTTAGTCGGGCACTTGTGCAGCCTTTACAATCTCTTACTGAGATACTCCCCTTACACACTGTAAGGATACAATTACACACTATGTAAACAAAGGATGATCCTCTCACTCTTGGACTCACTCCCCCTTACAAGTTGTAACTGTACACCCACTCTCAAAGGTTCCACAACCTTGAGATTTGATCACTAAACAGATAATCAAATAAGTGTTTATACTCCCTCACAGAGCAGATGAATAATAATCACTGAAGTACAATACAAATCATTTCACTCTCTATGATGAACTATACAGGCATTGAGAACAGAGAGCGTGTGATCTAAATGTTGGATTCAGGATATCAGCATTTCGACAGTGTAAGCTCTCATCATCGTCTTCTCCATTTTGAATGGTTCTCCTTTTATAGTCAATGAAGAACATTGAGCAATTCTTCCAGGTTTGAATATGATCGTTGTGAGCGTATATGACCGTTGGAGAAAATATTACCGTTGAAGCTTCTGACGTAATCATCTGCTTTTTGATAATCTGATGTTAATAATTTGTTTGATAATCTGAAACTTGCTAACAAACATGATTAATAGCATTGAGAAGTATTATCAAGTAGAAATCAATCGATAACAATCATTTCTGAAATCTCTGAGATGTTTGAAATTCTGCTGTCTGATAAACTTGTGTGCATGAGTCCTTCATATAATCATCTAGAACTCATTATCAAATTGATAAACATGGTTAAGAATAATAATGATAGATGATATGAAGAGTCTAAAGCCAATCATAGACAGTTAAAGAATTGGAAGATTCAAACGCACAACATTTTCTGAAACAGAGACATATTGGCTCGAGTCACACTTCTTTGGCTCCAGTTTGGGTCAAAACTCCAGTTACACAGAGTAGGCCAGAGTCAGATGGTTATTTGAAAGTAACGGTTGAAAACCTTGGCTAGAGCTAATGCTCTTAGGCTGGAGTCAAATGCCTTTGATGGAACATGATAGGCTAGAGTCACAAAATTCTGGCTCAAGTTTAGGTCAAGACTCAAGGTATATTGTATAGGCTAGAGTCAAATTGTTCAGATGAAGCAAGCAAGGCTTGAGTCAGATGGAGCTGGCTCAAGTTTAGACTTAGACTTGAGTTGGTATTTGAAGACTCGAGTTAGCACGTTAGATTTGCTCTTCATTAGGTTGCTCTGGCTTGACTTGACTTGAGTTTAAGACTCTTGGCTCGAGGTAAGATCCCATTAAACTTGGTTGCTTCCAAAATTTGTGAAACACTTGTTGAGTCTATATTCATACGGAATTGGTTTCACTTCATTTGGTTGTGTATAGTATGAGCCATGTCCAGAAAACCGAGCCTATGCTGATATGATTCCAAAATTTTGAGTGTCGACTGTGGAAGGTCATAACTCCCTGGTATGAACTCCATTTTGGCTGGTTTAACTCTTGATAGAACGAATTTTGAGTCTACTTTCATATGCCACTGATTTAAGCTCAATTGGATTTGTAGTTTGTGAGATATACTCAAAACATCGAAGGTTGGTCAGCTCTATGACGTTAATTGATGCACCAACTTGTACAATTCATAGCTCCTTGATCTAAAATATTTTTGGCTTGAATTTTATATCAAAATGATGCATTGGGAGTCTATTTTCATATGCTAATGGTTTCACCTCAATCCAATCTCTAGTTTGGAAGATATTGTCGAATTACCAGACCTCGCCTAAGCTGAACGTGAAACAGAGTAGAACAGAGGTGCTGAAAAGCACTATTGGCTCGAGCCAATAGTGTCTGGCTCGAGTTTTGAGCCAGACTCGAGGCTATGAACTCCTGGCTCGAGTCAACTCCCATCAGATGCACAAAATACTGTAGAAAAATGTTCTAACTCGGGTTAAGATCCTTAGGCTCGAGTTAATTCATCCCAAAGCTTGATTTTGCTTATTTTAACTCCGATTTGAGCCATTCCAACTTCCATATCATCGTGGAGACTTCTAGAATTAATCTAAGAGCTTGTATAATGATTTTCTCATTCCATTAATCAAGTTCTTCTTTCTTTCTTCTTCTCTTGATCATTCTCCATAACTTAACTCTTTCTTTATTCTCTTCTCTTGATCATTCTTCATAAACCAACTCTTTCTTTCTTCTCTTCTCTTCTTCCTTGATCATTTTCCACAATTCAATTCTTTCTTTCTTCTCTTCTCTTGATCATTCCCAAAATCTTTTCCTTGATATTCTCTACAAGTTCTTCTTTTTCTTTCTGTAACCTCTTATCTCCTTCTTGATTAATCTTTATAATTCAACTTGGACTAATCTATATTAAATATATAATAATTAGTCAATGTAGGAGATAAATATAGTATACAAGCTTTTTGCTCTTAATAATTGATATAAGACATCATCAAAACTAATCATATCCAACATAGGTAAATCATAAATTGAAGTCATATTTCTTGATATAAGAGTCCATTGACTTTGTTTGGAGAGGTTAAAAAAGTAAAATAAATTACTTAATCTTAACATATATTGTGTATTATTATATTATATATCATTTTATAAATTAGAAAAATTAGTTTAGAAAAAATGATAAATATAAATACTTTAATATAACTTATGTAGCTTCCTTAGTTTTTCAATAAAAGTCAATTAGCTTTTATATTAAGAACCAAAGGAAGTATTAAAATATGTATTTTAATCATTGGGTTACTATTCCTTTATTTTCATATTATTTTTATCCTTTAAAAACTTATAACTAATTCTAGACAAATAGTATGAAGGTGATCCAAAAGTATAGAAATCCCTTGATGTTCTTTATAAGAAAATGTATAATATTTTTGCCATATTTTTTTGTTAACTTATAACTTATTTTTCTCCTTTATTTCCTTAAAATTTCACTCAAAAGTAGGTTTTTTTGGTCAAATAAATATTTTTTTGAGTCATTTCTGTTTTTAAATGAAATCATTAGCCTCAAATGTGCCTATAAAAAAACTATTTCCACTTTTCGGGATTTTCCCATAATTATCATTCTCCTTTCTTGCTTATTAATCCAGTACTCAAAACCAGATGTTAGATGAGTTGGAATGAGTAGTTTCCAATCCAAATGAATAAAAATGTATTTTAGGGAAGCCAACCTAAATAATTTTTTTTCAAAAAAAAAAAATCAGTAAATTAGTTATCTAGCTCATAATAATAGAAACTAATGGAGTAGCAAATAACAAGAGTAATGGTTTGAAGAAATGCTTGGCTAGAAAAGTAAGCAAAGCAGTAGCAAAAAAAAGTATACACATTTAAGAGCCAGAACGTGTATAACGTCGAATTTCTGAGAATCAAAGCTTGATGGGTAGAGTTTATGTTTTTAATAGGCGAAGTATCCATGCTTGGTTCCTAGCTTCAAGTGCAAAAAAAGTAAAGCTTTGCTCCCAAAGCTTGGTTCCCATTGATTCTATTTAATTTCATTATTTGTTATTTTTGAAGTGATCAGTGTTATGATTATGAAAAAATTCAAATTGATATATGGCGATTTAAGGAACTATTAGAAATTCTTGGTTTCCAAAGTAAGGTAAGGTAATTCCAAATGTAGCAAGAGTTATGTTACAGAAAGTCCTCTCTTTCTACTTGAAATTAGAAAAGTCCAACTCACACTATTTTTTCTCAATTATTTTTTTATAATTAACTTCCAAAGCTTTCGTACCATATAGAGCGTGTGTGTGTGTGTGTGTGTGTATAACAGAGCAGATGCCATCTATGGATAGAATTTTCGTTTCAAATTCAGGTGAGTTAAGTATATTTGCTTGGTTCTAAACTTGTAGTTTTAAAAACTTAAATCTTCATAATGACCCCAAAAATATGTTGCTTGCTTATCTCAGCATGTTGATTCCAACGAGACTAGTTTTTTAGTATAAATTCAGAGGCACTTGAAATCATTGAACACACCTACACTTGAAATTCTTGTCACGCCCTGAAAATTTAGGGGTGACTGGCACGAAATGTGAGTGAACTCACATTGCCTAAGCCTTAAACATGTAAATAAGTATTAAATCCTACTCACAATATCATTGACAACTTCAAACTAATACAATGATCCTAAGCATGCTTAAACCATTTAAAATTCATATACAACATTAGGAGCCCCGCTCCACCACAACATATACCCATACATATATTCCAAAAAACAATGGAAGATAGGGATCCTGCCTATAGGCTACGTGGAGCATCTAAATTGCAGATGTTGATACATATATAAAAACTTAACTTTACATCCACTAATAGTTGTTCAAAGATGTATCTACAAGCTGGTCAGCAATGACAGTCTTCACTGTTCCACTGAAGGTGCAAGGTCATCACTGCTATCTGAGACCAAAAATTCCGGTGAATAACGTCCCATATATAGAATAATAAAACGCTAAAATAAATAGATTAGACAACTTAACCTTGAATAACACAACATGAGAATAAATCCCAACTTCTAAAGTATAAAATCATAGAGATAATTCAAAACCATATAATAGATCATTGAATGAGTAAAATCATAATACTTATTAACCCACTTGATAAAAACATCTTTTCTTGTTTAAGAAAATATCAATAAACCTGAAATTATATTTTTCCATAGGACTTCAACAAAACGGATAACAAGTGTGGACACACAGTCCACGAGGGTAAGCAACCAAGCGCGGCTGGAAGCCACGAAAACAAGCGTAGCATGAGGCTACGAAACAAGCGCAGGTACAAGACCCACGAATAACAAGTGTGAGAACAAATCTCACAAGTATCAAGCGTGAGTGCTATGCCCACGAATATCAAGCGAGCTCGAATTAACCATGGTGCACCAAGGACTAACAATGCTGGCATTAGTAACCGCGTATTCAAATTGAGTCCTATTAAAATCATTTCAAGCATGTCTGGGGCCAATTTGTCAAAACGATGAAAAGTTCTTCTTTCAATACCACAATGACTCGTATGAAATACACCATGGTATAATACCCCAGCATGAAAGTTCACAAACAACATTTCAAGACTTTCATTCAAATTCAATCTGTCCACAAAACATTTCCCAAACAATAAAACTTGTGTACAAAAATTTTAAAATACAAGACTATCTTAACATGAAAATTTATGAGAGGCATAAATAACAATAAATAAAACCATCAATCTATACTCATTTCAATATCGATGAAAACTAACATAATTCTAATCAACTTTCTTTGATAAAATAGCAATAAGAGAATGTGGTAACAAATTAAATTAAAATTTAACAAATAAAGATATCATTTAAAATTTGTAATGGGACGTTATTCACTCACCTGATGCACTTTCAATCATATATTGACTTACTCCCAACGAACCACTTTCGCAATTATGTTTCACCTTTTAATTTCCTAATATCCAAATCAATGCCATTGTCATGGTCTTTTCACAAACTCTACATAATTAATATAATTCATTTAATAAAAATTCCTTAACAACACAATGACCTCAACTTATAATAGATATTGTTGACTCCTCAATTTAAAACTAACTTCAAAAACCATTATATTTCGAATTTTCCCTTAATCAGTCACAACCAACATGGAGAAGGAAGTATTTCACATACGACATGTTGAATACAAACTTACAATCCAAAATAAAACAACATTCTAGTCAAATTATTCTCTTGAGCATTTTAACAAACACCTTGAGTGTAATCACAAACCCACTATGCTATCAAAATATTTTGTTCTTCAAATCTCTTGCCAAACAAACTCCAAACACCAATATACTTATCTACTATACTTTCCAACTCCAATTTTTACTAATAATTAACTCCAAGCCCGTCAAAAATAAAAATTTGAACTTGTTTTCTTCATAACACAACAACCAAAACTATGAATGAAGACATACCTAAGCCAAATAAGCTTCCAAAATAACCTCTACGTTCCCAGTCAAGAGAAGAGGAAGAATCTATGTGAAATACTCTCAATCCAAGTCAAAATCGGACAAAGGAATGTGCTGAACACAGATTAGAAGAGGGAATGACAGTTTCAGAGTTGTTGGGGCAAGAGAACAGCATTCACGGTGGACTTGTAACATCCCATTTTCAAAAGCAGTATATATTTTTTTCATCAGAGTAGAGCATCGGAGCGATTGAGTAACTGATACTTTTATTCAAAATGCCGTAAGTCTGGCTGTTTACAGAAACGGTACATTATACCGAGTGTTTTCAAAATGTAAATAACAACAGAAGGAAGTCTTCAGCTGAGTCCCTATGTGTGCTGCTTGCCTTTCTCCTCGGTCCTCGGTCCTCCTGAACCTGACGCTATGTTAAGAGCTGAGGTTCAACGCCCATTGAACCTCAGGTAACGGTTAACCTCATGTTTATATACACCACATAGACAGTATATGATCACACTAACAAGCAATCCCAACATCATATAAGCCCCCTGGCAGATATGTCGCACTTAGCAATGGTTCGCACTTAGCCAACGTATCCCAACACACAGCAAGCATAATAACAGTACAATGAGCATTCCACAGAGCTATCAATGACTTCACATATTCATAAAATACACATAGTACATACATGCATAACATAAACATCAACATTAGTGTTACAGTACGCGAACGTACCTTCGTTGACGAAAAACGGTACTTCTGACGGAAAACGGTACGTCTGACAGAAAACAGCGGTACGTTACCACAAATATCCTATAAGGATTATATCATACTTATCAACACTTAGCAACATAACAAGCATTTTAGGTACAAATTACCATTTTGCCCCTAACTCCCCTAATCGGCGGAATTTAGCCAGAGCTTCGCTACTTTAATCCTATCTCTCCAGAATTTTGACATATCTCTTCTCCCAATATATTTTCAAGATAAATACCATATTTACCCCTAAAACATGATATCTAAACTACCTTGAAAAATTAGAGATAAATCTAGCATTCCTATTATAACTACTGAAAGAACTACCAAACCTTAAGATCAGGGACCAAAGAACTTACCCAGGGCTTCGCTACACTTTCTCCGCGCTCCTCCTTCTCTCTAACCTCTCTCTAGGATTCTAAATTTGGTGTGAGAATTATGAAGAAGGTTGAAGCCTATTTATAGAGAAAAATGTGCACTATTCATGACTTTATCATATTGAATTCTAGCCATTGGATCTTGACTTGATGAAATGGCACAATCTTGGCCCTTGGAAGCACCTAGCCGACCTCCTTGGCACAAAATTCAAGGAATTGATGTCATGCATGATGTCATCTGATGTCATGCATGTTGTCATCTTCAAATTAAGTACGATAAAGTTCCCCGTTCGGTGTTCGAATCGCGTAATCTTGAAGAATCTAAAAATCAAAGCAACGTCTTGAAGTTCCATTCTTTCTCTTTAGAGATATCTGGGTTAACTAAATCTTTGATCCCATTAAGGGTATTCCGTTGCCTGCTGAACATTTTCGGACAGATGCCATCGGTTACGGAAATAACTTCCGGTAACACCAAATTCTGGACAAAAATTCACTGATTCATAATATGTCCAGATGTTTATCACCTAATCCAAGGATTTCAAAGTATGATTTATTTACCATTGGTTCTCATTTGTACTATCTTCCCTTTTTTATTTATCATGTCTCTTAATGACTCCGCCGGTCTCGGAAATGACTTCGGAGATATCCCACTCCGGGATAAAATTATACTTGTTTATAACAAGTCCAGACGTTAGCTACTTCGTTCACCTATTTTGGGATATGATTTTATTTCTATCGGTTCTTATTTAGCCAACTGGTCTTTCTACCGAATATATTATTATTTAATTACTTAAATATTATAATATATTTTTGAAATAACCCAAACCCCTTTCACACTTAGCCAATTTCGCCCCTCCCTTTTTTTCTTTTTTATTTATTTTTTAATTAATTTACTTTATGTCTTAATTTAAGTAATTAGCCATTAATTACTTAATTAGTCACTTACTAATTGTTGATAATTTTCTTAATTAGGATTAATTAGTATCTCACAACTATTGTACTAACATTGGTATTTTATGCTCCAAATAAAGTATTAAAAATCATGGGGTCACTTATGATCCCCAAAATAATATTTAATTTTGCCTCATTATTTTTCAAGGGAAATAATCCCAAAAATTCCTAAAATTAGAGACAACATACTTTCTAATTTTTAATAAATATTTTATTTCCTCTTGGGATTTATCATAATATTTGCAGCCATTTTATGCCCCACAATTGTATTTTAGGGATTTTTAGCTCTTTATGTCTTCAAATTTCCATAGAAATTACCTTAGAAAATAAGATAATTATAACTTATTATTTGAAACCACATATTCACCTATTTTCAATAGGTATTATTTACTAAAATATAATATTCCGATAAATAATTATCCGGTATTACATTTCTCCCCTCGTTAAACAAAATGTCATCCTCGAAATTTGCGCTATACCAATTTAGACTCTAAACTTCGGACTATACGCTCTGGATCTTTATTCTATCAGAATATCTTCAAGCCGTTCGATCGAGAATTTGCTCCGGTTTGACCATAAAGATCTTGTCATGTCGTACTTTGATATATAGTGTTTCCCGTGGCACCCATACACCGCAGTCAACACCAGATATCAAAATGTTCCTTGGTGCCCATACACCATGGTAACACAAAATACCTTAAATGTTCCATGGCGCCCATACACCATGACAACACAAGATACCTCCTACTCAATGGCACGATCGCGGTCCGGTTGTAGTAATTAGGAAAACATAGAACACATCACGGAGGTTTTTCACGTAGTCATATGATTTAATCGAATGGTTAACACCTAGTTTATATATTGCCTAGAGAAGATTCCTTCTAAAAGAGATAGTACCTTGGACCATCTCCGGAAGTTCTCTGTCCACTGTATCGGTTAGTGCGTACATTCGGCCTGGTTTTTGTGACCTCAATTCCGCAGGTTTCTCAGGACAGTCTGCGATGAAATATCCCGGCTTCTGATATCTGAAGCAAATTTGTCTCCTATCACAGTCCACACCAGAATGGGAATTTCCGCATTTTGGATATAGTCGGGTCTCCGTCATTCTTGAGTTGTTCCGCTGCCCAGGCTAGAATGGCCTCTTGCTTTCTCTATGGGAATCACTCCATGGTGTCCCTCTCTTCCGCGAGGAATTTTCATGGTGGACCTCGCTACGACCTGTATTGCTACGGTTGGAAGGTCTAGCCCTCCGTAATTCCTTCAAGTTCCGCTCAATGAGCCTACAGGCTTCAACAGCATGTATGAGCTCCTGGAATTGCTGAGAAACAAGTCTCTCCTGAATTTCGTATTTGATCCCGTACACTAGTATGTTCGCCATACTGCTTCTGTCGTCATCCCTTCTAATGTATGAAGAGTATCGGGATAAGTTGGTGAAACGAGCGAAGTAGTCATCTACTGACTCTTCTTGGCCTTGTCGGATATGTAGAAACTCCGACTCTTTCCTGATCTGCACAGACGCAGGGAAGTATTGCTCATCGAATTTCTCAAGAAATTTTTCCCATGTAATGGGACAATAACGTGGACGTAAAGATGCCGCCACGGTCTTCCACCATTGGTCCGCGTCACCTTCCAGCTTGTAAATCGCTAGCTGAGCCTTGCGATTTTCAGGACATTCCATAACCTCGAAGATTTTCTCTAACCTCATTAGCCAGTCCTCTGCTGAATCGAGTTTACCTCGGAAGGTTGGTGGTTTCAGCTTACAAAACTGAGCTACCTAGTACTGTGTAGTCTCAGCCTCTCTGCGTGGTTGTTGAAGTTACACCATTGCCCTCCGAGTCTAGGTGGAGATAGTGACCGTTCAACTTCCTCTCGATTGTCTTTCTTCCTCTTCTTCTTCATCTTCTTGCTCTTCCTCTCGTTTCCTCTTCAGCTTGTCTTTCTGCTCGCCTATCAGCACGTAACTCTTCTATCATAGCTCGTTGCTCCTGCAACATGGCCATGACTTCTTGCCATGCGTTTTGATTTGGCAGGTTCTCTCCGTGAGCCTCCGGCTCCGGTCCATGTATCGGAATGGGAATCACTCGAGGTTGTCGGCCTCGACCTCTTCCTCTGCCTTGGCCTCTGCCTCGGCCTCTGGGAGCTCCGGCTCCTCTTAAATTCGCCATGTCTTGTTCTTTTTCTTTATGAGGGAATACATTTAGATATACAAGGAAGACAACAAGTGGTATATCACAGACTTTATCGCACTTAGCATATATACTGCACATAAACTTTATCGCACTTAGCATCTACACTGCACATAGACTTTATCGCACTTAGCATCTACACTACAAATGAACATGCACCCGCAACATTTCCCTCGTTCAGGATTTCGTTGATTCGGTCTACTCAGAAACGGGTACGGAATTTCGTATCGGGGGTTCCTCTACATGAGTCAAATACTGCATGTACTTATCTTTGTCGGTCTCAGAGTTTCGTCCGGCGTGGCCTAGCACCACATATAAGCTCTGGGTTAGGATGGAATTACCGTCCAGTATGAACTGGCGATTATCAGAGTTATCAGAATTATCAGAGTTATCAGACACTGATATCAGGGTTATCAGAATTATCAGGGACTGATGTCGATATAGGTACCGATGATGGATTCACCGGCTATGGATCAGAGTAATGCACCAACAGAGGGTGGTACACTGGTTCAGAATGGTATACCGGTTTGGATTGGTACACTCAAATAATGTGGTACACCGACTTAGGCTTATATCAGTACTCATTTTCAAAACATGCTCTTTAAAAAAGGCGTAGAGCCTAACTCCGTTACTCAAACCAATTTAGCCAGGTAGGTGTCTATCATGGGAGCCTCACCGTGCTAGGGTGACTGATTGGCTGATCAACATAGACTAGCCCTGCCTTCGGCACCAAAAGGTTTGGAATAACTTAGTCATATCTATGCCAGGACAACTGCTCTGATACCAAAATTGTAACATCCCATTTTCAAAAACAGTATATATTTTTTTCATCAGAGTAGAGCATCGGAGCGATTGAGTAACTGATACTTTTATTCAACATGCCGTAAGTCTGGTTGTTTACAGAAACGGTACATTATACCGAGTGTTTTCAAAATGTAAATAACAACAGAAGGAAGTCTTCAGCTGAGTCCCTATGCGTGCTGCTTGCCTTTCTCCTCGGTCCTCGGTCCTCCTGAACCTGACGCTATGTTAAGAGCTGAGGTTCAATGCCCATTGAACCTCAGGTAACGGTTAACCTCATGTTTATATACACCACATAGACAGTATATGAGCACACTAACAAGCATATCCCAACATCATATAAGCCCCCTGGCAGATATGTCGCACTTAGCAATGGTTCGCACTTAGCATTTCGCACTTAGCCAACGTATCCCAACACACAGCAAGCATAATAACAGTACAATGAGCATTCCACAGAGCTATCAATTACTTCACATATGCATACAATACACATAGTACATACATGCATAACATAAACATCAACATTAGTGTTACAGTACGCGAACGTACCTTCGTTGACGGAAAACAGTACTTCTGACGGAAAACGGTACTTCTGACAGAAAACAGCGGTACGTTACCACAAATATCCTATAAGAATTATATAATACTTATCAACACTTAGCAACATAACAGGCATTTTAGGTACAAATTACCATTTTGCCCCTGACTCCTCTAATCGGCGGAATTTAGCCAGAGCTTCGCTACTTTAATCCTATCTCTCCAGAATTTTGACATATCTCTTCTCCCAATATATTTTCAAGTTAAATACCATATTTACCCCTGAAACATGATATCTAAACTACCTTGAAAAATTAGAGATAAATCTAGCATTCCTATTATAACTACTGAAAGAACTACCAAACCTTAAGATTAGGGACCGAAGAACTTACCCAGGGCTTCGCTACACTTTCTCCGCGCTCCTCCTTCTCTCTAACCTCTCTCTAGGATTCGAAATTTGGTGTGAGAATTATGAAGAAGGTTGAAGCCTATTTATAGAGAAAAATGTGCACTATTCATGACTTTATCATATTGAATTCTAGCCATTGGATCTTGACTTGATGAAATGGCACAATCTTGGCCCTTGGAAGCACCTAGCCGACCTCCTTGGCACAAAATTCAAGGAATTGATGTCATGCATGATGTCATCTGATGTCATGCATGATGTCATCTTCAGCCGGTACCGATAAAGTTCCATGTTCGGTGTTCGAATCGCGTAATCTTGAAGAATCTCAAAAATCTGAAAGCAACGTCTTGAAGTTCCATTCTTTCTCTTTAGAATTATCTCGGGTTAACTAAATCTTTGATCCCATTAAGGGTATTCCGTTGCTCTGCGAACATTTTCGGACAGACGCCATCTTCTGGTAAATAACTTCCTAGGTAACACCAAATTCGGACAAAAATTCACCGATTCATAATATGTCCAGATGTTTATCACCTAATCCAAGGATTTCAAAGTATGATTTATTTTCCATTGGTTCTCATTTGTACTATCTGCCCTTTTTTTATTTATCCTGTCTCTTAATGACTCACGGTCTCGGAAATGACTTCGAGATAGCCCACTCCGGGATAAAATTATACTTGTTTATAACAAGTCCAGACGTTAGCTACTTCGTTCACCTATTTTGGGATATGATTTTATTTCTATCGGTTCTCATTTAGCCAACTAGTCTTTCTACCGAATATATTATTATTTAATTACTTAAATATTATAATATATTTTTGAAATAACCCAAACCCCTTTCACACTTAGCCAATTTCGCCCCTCCCCTTTTTTTTCTTTTTTATTTACTTTTTAATTAATTTACTTTATGTCTTAATTTAAGTAATTAGCCATTAATTACTTAATTAGTCACTTACTAATTGTTGATAATTTTCTTAATTAGGATTAATTAGTATCTCACAACTATTGTACTGACATTGGTATTTTATGCTCCAAATAAAATATTAAAAATCATGGGGTCACTTATGATCCCCAAAATAATATTTAATTTTGCCTCATTATTTTTCAAGGGAAATAATCCCAAAAATTCCTAAAATTAGAGACAACATACTTTCTAATTTTTAATAAATATTTTATTGCCTCTTGGGATTTATCATAATATTTGCAGGCCATTTTATGCCCCACAATTGTATTTTTGGGATTTTTAGCTCTTTATCTCTTCAAATTTCCATAGAAATTACCTTAGAAAATAAGATAATTATAACTTATTATTTGAAACCACATATTCACCTATTTTCAATAGGTATTATTTACTAAAATATAATATTCCGATAAATAATTATCCGGTATTACAGATCGATGTATGAACGCGGACGGCGGACGACAACGACAAGGAAGGGTGAAGGAAGAGATATGAGTGAAGGAGGTCGATTGGAGATTTAGATAGCGAAGCTTCCTCTGGTCTTACGGAAGGAAGGTAAGGGGAAAAAAACGAAAAAAAAAAATCTGATGTTTTTTTTGTCACAGTGGCATTTTGGTAATTTCAATATGATGAAATTAAAAAATATACTTGCTAATGAGAGAGTGGGAATTCGAGCTCCTAACCTTAGACACCCTCTAAGGACTCCAATACCACCCGACCACAAGGTTTTCCTTGTTGCCACACTACAACAAAGATTAATTTAATTTTGCTACTATCTAAATTTACTCATCCTCAACATAAGGAACATTCAACAAATCATAAAAAAATTCATAATAATAGAAAAATCTAAAATAACATAAGTAAATATTTTTCTATTTATTATTTTATTTCTTCCAAATAATCTATTATCTCAACAATCTATAAATATTTTTAGGTTATTACAAACGAGATCTAAACAAGCACCAGTCACCTAGAACCAATAACTTTGTTCTTTTCATCAATCCCTACCTCAAATTACGGATTTGGTGGTTGATGAAAGCATAAAATTTGTACACTAACTTGTTCTTTTGAATAATAGTTATCGTCTTCCTTTAAAAAAAGAGAGAAATATGCTGTCACATTGGTGCTAATGATGAGTCAACGAAGGAGGAGGAGAGAGAAAATATTCAAATTATATATATATAAAGAGAAATTAAGGCAAAACAATTTTGTTAGCCAGCAAATCAAAGTCTTTTTCTCTGGAGAAAATTAATAGATTTAATTTAGCAAAAGAAAATTAATATCTTTTTATCTTTGTAATTTTGACTCATTGAGTTACCAACAAGTTAAACTATAAAGGCAAAACATTGGTTTTTCCCTTTTCTTTATTTTTCCTATATTATTCTTAGTTCTTTTAGAGGAAATTACTATAAGGTCTTATGGAAGATCAATATCGAATAATTATTTTTTTACCAGAATATCCAATAACATTTGTCACTTGAAAAGAATGCAATGATATTTTTTCGTGCATAATGATAATTAATTTATGTTGTTAACTTGTTATTGAAACTTGTTCGTAATTAATTAATTTTTTTCTGGATCTTTTAATAATTCTTCTTGTTTTTTTAAAGGGAAAATGACAAAAAAAAACTTTAAAATTACAAAATCTCAAATCAAGTTCATTACCAATAATTGATAAAGTAATGATAAGACTTGAAAGCACTCATGGGTTCTCGGTCTCGCAGACTATCGGGACAGATGGAAATCCCTCTTTGAAAAAAACAATTAAACTTAAAAATATCATTATACTAGTTTA
This sequence comes from Acacia melanoxylon, assembly GCA_019022615.1. NCBI lineage: Eukaryota > Viridiplantae > Streptophyta > Magnoliopsida > Fabales > Fabaceae > Acacia > Acacia melanoxylon. The sequence continues at coordinate 5,973,685 of JAFJYJ010000020.1, read as the reverse complement.
ATTATCCTTATTCTATTGTTTAAAGTGATCATTTAACAACTAATAAGACCATAATAATTGCATAGATTGATCCAGAGTTGAAGAATAGCATTTATTATTATTATTATTATTATTATTATTATTATTATTATTATTATTATTCTTGTCGTCGTCTTTGTTATTATCTTTTTATAGTATATAGTTAGAATTAGGGGATATGTTATTCTACCTACTCTTATTTTGCCTACATTTGCCTACCCTTCTCAATACCGTTAGATTATAATCTCATCTAACGGTGAAAATTTTAGGGATAAAATACTCTTTTACCCCTTCATCTCTCCCACCGCCTCTCACCTCTCTCTAAAACTACTCGAATATATCAAGGATATGGCCAAATCAACGAAAACGGTAGAACCATGGACTCCAAGGTATGAACGAATAGATCCACATTGAGATAATGCATTGAACAAAAAACAAATGTGCAAATTTATAAATAATCTCGAGAACTCTCAATTTTATCATAATTTTCGAGACGGGGTGCAAAGTTCCCGTTTTCCGAACACATACGAGGGGTTTCGGATCAAAGTCAAAGATGCCAATGATAATTTATGGTATTGGTAGTACTGGATCGAATGTCAATTCTAAGTGACAACTTAGTTTTGCAATATTAATGAAAAACAAATTCAATTGGATCGGAGACGTAGAATTATTTGATTCCATTTTCTCTGCAACTGAAATCCAAGTTTTGAAAAATTCATTTTGTTAATTTCCTTTTTGTTTTGTTATCTCTATCCCGTGCCTGTGTTCACCGATCTTTTAATTTGATTGTCGGCCAAAGACGAATAAAGCTTGGATTGGATTGGAGAAAGCATCGGAAGGAAGTTTTAAAAATAAGCTTCATGGGACGAATTCATACATGTCAATAGAGGAAAGAGAGGGAGGGTGACAGGTAGTGGGATATAGGAAGGGGTAAAAGAATTTATTTTATCCCTCAAATCTTTATCGTTGGATGAGATTATAATCTAACGGTATTGAGAGGAGTAGGCAAAGGTAGGCAAAATAAGAGTAGGTAGAATAACCTATCCCTAGAATTAGTATCATGAATCACGATATATACTATTTAACTCCTACTAAAATTGTAATATAGATCTTATTAATTAATGATAAATTAATTTATAAGATAAAAAGGTGGACAAAAAAATTTATGAGATAAAAAAAAAATCTAGACCAAGATCTCAAGGATGATTCAGATTGCCATTCCTGAACAGGATGGGAGATTATGGTATCACAATGTTCGGGACCATGCTGGAACGACCAGGATCAGGATACTTTGAACACCCCTCAAATACCTAATTTAGGATTTTATAATTTCAAAAAAAAAATCCGTCATTATTATTATTATTATTTTAATTTAGATGATGTTACAGGTTGTTCTATGTAATCGCCCACTATTTTGTTTTGGGCGAACTCTTACAATTTTGTTCGCTAGCGCAAAATTATCACTTGACGATACTATACGCTACAAAACAATTAATCGGAACCGCTTCCTCTAGCGGGGCTTCACCTCTTTTTTTCCTTAAAAATGCGATAAAAACAGTACTAACCGGTGCTTTTTTATAATATATATATATATATAATTGAGGGTATGAAAAAGATAATTCAAGACCGGTACTAAAAAATAACGACTGTAACATCCCATTTTCAAAAGCAGTATAATTTTTTTTTCATCAGAGTAGAGCATCGGAGCGTAAGAGTAACTGATACATATATTCAAAATGCCGTAAGTCCGGTCATTTTACTAAACGGTACATTATACCGTGTGTTTTCAAAATGTAAATAACAACAGACAGAAGTCTTCAGCCGGGTCTCTGTGCGGCCCGCTTGCCTTTCTCCTCGATCCTCAGTCCTCCTGAACCTGACGCTATGTTAAGAGCTGAGGTCCATTGCAACGGGACCCCAGGTAATGGTTAACCTCATGTTTATATATACCACATAGACAGTATATGAGCATACTAACAAGCATATCCCAACATCATATGAGCCCCCTGGTAGATATGTCACACTTAGCATACGTTTCGCACCTAGCATTTCGCACCAAGCAAACGTATCCCAACACCCAAAGAAGCATAATAACAGACAATGAACATACCACAGCTATCAACTACCTCACATAAGCATAACATACACATAGCACATGTACGCATACAATAAACATTAGAGTTAGTGTTACAGTACGCGAACGTACCTTCGTTGACGATACTTCGGTACGTTTGACAGCGGTACGACAACGGTACGTGATCACAGGTATCCTATTAGGATAACATCGCATCTATCAATATTTAGCATCATAACAGGCATTTTAGGTACAAATTACCATTTTGCCCCTAGTTTGACTAATTGGCGAAATTTCGCCAGAGCTTTGCTACTTTGACTATAATCTTCCAAAATTTTGCCATATCTCTTCCTCTAATATGTTTTTGAAATAAATATCATATTTACCCCTAAAACATGATATCTAAACCATCTTGGCAAATTAAAGATCTAACTAGCATTTCTACTATAACTACCGAAAGAACTACTAAAACTTAAGACTAGGGATCGAAGAAATTACCCGTGGCTTTGCTACACTTTCTCCCACTCCTCCTTCTCTCTAAAATCTCTCTAGGTTCGAAATTTTGGTGTGTAAATTGTGAAGAGAGGTGAGGCCTATTTATAGGAAAATTTTGGTTACTATTCATGCTTTTTTCGATCGAATCTCGGCCGTTGGATCTTGTTTCGATCGCGTGGCATCATCTTGGCCCCTCCTTCCCCTTGGCCGACCTCTTTGGCTCCCAAAGTCAAAAATTGATGTCATTCATGATGTCACAAGCTCCTACTTTATGGCCGGTACCGATAAAGTTCCTAGTTCGGTGTTCTAATCGCGTAATCTTGGAGAATCTTAAAGATCCCAAAGACAAATCACTGAGTTCTATTCTTCCTCTTTAAAACTACTTGGGTTAACTAAATTTTTGATCCCATTAAGGGTATTCCGTTGCCTGCTGAATATTTTTGGACAGACGCCATCGGTTACGGAAATAACTTCTGGTAGCACCATCTTCTGGACAAAAATTCACTGGTTTATAATATGTCCTGACCTAAGAAACCTAGTTCATGGTTTGTCACAATGGATTTATTTTCCATTGGTTCTCGTTTCTTCTATCTCGCCCTTTTCCTCTTCCATCCTATCTCTTAATCACCCGCGGTTTCGAAATTACTTCGAGACAGCCCACTCCGGATAAAATTATACTCGTTTATAATAAGTTCGATTAATGTTAGCTACTTAGTTCACCTATTTTGGGATAAGATTTTATTTCTATCGGTTCTCATTTAGCCAACCGGTCTTTCTACCGAATATATTATTATTTAATTACTTAAATATTATAATATTATTTTTGAAATAACCCCAACCCTTTTCACACTAGTAAATTTCACCCCCTTATTATTCTTTATTATTTATTTTATAATTACTTTAATTTTATTAGAAAGCTTAATTAAAGCCCTAATCCTACGATTAGCGCCTTTTAAGATTTAGGGGTTATCATGTACTTAATCTCATACATTTTTCTTAATCTTTGCCAATTAATTAGTAAGTATTGAAGGTGGAATATCACCTAGAGGGGGGTGAATAGGTGATCTCAAAAATATTTTCGCTGTATGATAGGTGAACGATGAAAGCGGTAAGGAAGTAAAGATAATAGACACGAGAAGTTATCCTGGTTCGGTCCAACTCTTTGACCTACGTCCAAATCCCCGGACACTCTCTCGGGATTTCCACTATCTTACAAATACAATTACACACTCTTTAAACGAAGGATGATCCTGTCACTCTTGGACTCACTCCCCCTTACAAGTTGTAATTAATACACCCACACTCAAGATACCTCTATCTTGAGATTTGAACGAATTGTAATAGCAAGTAGTAAAACTCTCTCACGAGTAGATATCATAATGAACACTGAAGCTTAGTATATCCGAAGATATAATCGATACAATTTGAACTATTTGAAAGCTTTATCAATGTATGCACCGGTTCGTTGTTCTCGATTTCAATCCTTCGTGTATATGTATAGGTTGAAGTTGAAGCCCGTTGAAAGATTTGAATGTGTCCGTTGGAACATTTGAATATGTCTCGTTAATGGAGCACTCGCGCCGTTTACCCATTATCAAATGTCTCTTCAAATGGGTCATCTTGTAGTCATCACCTTGGGTGAAGAGAAACTTTAAAGATGCTTTTCGGTTATGGGTCATTTGAATTATGTCGGCTCTATTTCTCCATACTCTTAGTGCGTCAAGCCTGTCATGCTTTGAACCAAGATTCAATGTCTGAAATACACTCACAGAGATGATTAGAATAAGATATAATCAGATTAAGAATGAGTTATAGATAGGTTTAGTTTACTGAGTATTCATTGAAGGTATTCTTGCAGAAACATGTTCTTGCTAATACTCGTGTGTTCTTCCTCTGAATGTGAAACCTTAATGTATAAATCTGAAAACACTTAGGAAGATGATTAGTAATATCAAAGTTAATAAGGAATGATGTTTGAGAGATTAAAACAATTAACTAGATCATCTATAGAAGGTTACAATGAATCAGGTTGCTGTCGAGCTAACTGGTATGGAAGCTGACAGATCATTCTCGAGAATCGCTGATGATGTACTCGAGAATCGCATGAAGAAATGATCTGAGTTTGAACAATTCTCGGATCATTCTCGATAATTGCCCGGTGGTTCTCGAGAACCATTCTCTAGGATTGCATTTTCATTTTTGAGAATCCAGTAGACAGAAGCAAACTTCAATTGATATAGACGAGCATACTCGAGAATCAAATTCCCATTCTCGAGAATCATTCTCGAGAACTACTTTCGAAACAGAATACAATGCAGAAGCTTATCGACCATTCTCGAGAATTGATTCTCAATTCTCGAGAATTACTTGAGAAACAAGGTCTGATTCTGCTTCTGGTATGATCATTCTCGAGAGCATTTGGTGCATTCTCCAGAACCATTCTCGAGAATGCAATCCTCATTCTCGAGAATTGCCTTGCTGTGATTAACAATTAACATGATTTTGATAGACATTCTCGAGAATACAAGATCTGATTCTCGAGAGTTATTCCTGAACATACAACATGATTTTCAAAACTTAAACATTAGTTATCATCAAAACATTTAAGAGCCAACATTCTCCCCTTTTTGATGATGACAATACGGAGAAGACTTTTGAAAGTTTTGAAAATGGAATCAATGATTAGTAAACCGAAGTAGTTTTCAATGATAACGTAACGCAAAGATTTCAATGACCGATGTAATAAAAATCCATTCATAGTTAATATATAATTCACTATACCAAAGTGAACTCCAAAAAAAATTCCATAGACAGAGATACATCAGAATGGATACATCAGAATGGACTAAGCTAGAATCTAATAATAAGTCTAAAAACATTCAAGGATCGGTTCTTTGTGTATTGCTTCCCCGTGGTGCTTCCTCTTCTCCTTCTCCCCTTTGTCATCCATCAAAGAGGGGGAAATAGGTGTTAGAGTAGGAACAGATGGAGGCTCAGGATCAGAGATAGCTGGATCAACAGGAGGTGTAGAAACAGAATCAGGAGCAGGTTGAGATCCAGATACAGGATCAGCTACTGATGGTATAGGGAAAGTGGACTCAGGGACATGATCAGTAACTTGAGGTGCAGTAACAGGATTAGAAATAAGAATATCAGAATCAGGCGGAGGAACAATCTCAGGATCCGGGTTTTGAGGCACAGTAGAGGATTGAGCATGTTTCCGAAGACTCAATAAGAGGGCTTCAAGACAATCTTCTGTCTGATGAACTGATTGTTTAATCTCTTGTTGCTGATCATAGAGGACAGAAGAATTCAGGTGCATCTCTTTCTTGAGGTTTTCCACTGCTGAGTTCACATGTTGTTCAAGATGGGCATCCACCTTTATCATCTCATTACTGATGGCCTTGATCAACTCTTTTATCAGCTTGCCATAAGAGTCTAAACAGCGTATCACAGGAGCCATAGCATCCTGGATGGCAGAGTTGACCTGAGCTTGGATTGCAGCTTTTGCAAAAGAAGGGGCTGAGGTTGAAGTAGGTGCTGCCTGTGATGATTGCCCTTCATCTTGCTGCTTGGATGAAGAGGGCTTAGGATCAGTGGTGGATTTGATTTGCTTCTTCCCAATTGCCTCAGTAAATGAGATCTTCATGTACCGTAGATGAGATTGGCCAAATTTCTTTGGAAAGACAGCCTTGTCATTATCAAGAAGGTACCAAACATTGTTGTAGCCTAGAAGCCTGGAGACTAGATTGGGGTATGGAATGGTATTCTGTTTGGAAGTTCCAGCATTTGACAGAAATTTGGACATCTCAGAAACAACCAATTTGCCTAGATTTTGTGGTTGGTTGGCCATAATGGACCCCATCAATTGGTAGTCTTTGGTCACAAAGTGTGTAAAGCTTCGACCTTTGTTGACCAAGTTACGACTGTAAAGGTACCAAATAATTCTGGTGGTGTCTGGCATGTCAGATGGCTTGACTTTCAAGGGATTCCCATCATATGGCTTTGTAGGTAGAAGAAGCCTAAAGCATTCATGCTCAGATAATGTGGGAGGATCTTCTGGGGGATCAATGACACCAAGGAAAGAGTTAATTGTATTAGCTGTGATCTTAATAGGTTTGCCTCTAACCTGAGTGTGCAACACAATCTTACCATCCTCAGTCTTTTCCTCAACCATATTAAAATAGAAAATCTTAACAACCTGAGGAGAGTATGGGGTCTGGATATCTAGCAAAGGCATATAAGATTTCAACCAGGGTGAAAGATCTAAATTGCATTCCCTCCTAAAGTCATCCGTTTACCCAAACAAGAGGACGAAAGGTCTTCCACCATATGTAAAAATAAAATTAGGATCAGATGGGATTACCAGAGGATCTTGGCAAAATCCAGGAGGGCACACAATGGCATCGATTCGGCCAAATAACTTGGAAGCAAATGGAGGAAGAGTTGAAAGAGGTTTTTCATGATGAATGTGTGGAGGTCTCTGAATCCTTTCTTCAATTTCCTTAGTTCTTCTTTCATAGAAATGTGGCTTTGAGCTTGAATAGGGCTTGGTCGACTTGGTTGTTGCAGAACTCACGGCTTTGGATTGTGACTGAGAAAAAGACTTGGTTTTGGAATCTGCCTTCGCCTCTGAGCTGATGGAAGGAGATTTGAGGTGAGAGCTGGCTTTGCTTTTGCCCTTGTCGGATGGCAGAGAGTGAGTTTTGAAACGAGTCACATGAGGAGAGTTCGCGATTGACACCGATTTAGTCTTCTTCTTCGATGGCTCAGAAGTTTGAACTTTAGGGCGAAACTTGGTGCGCGGCTTCTTCCTGAGAGGTTGTTCAGGAGATTCAGAAGATGAAGATTTCGCCATTGCTAACTAGGAACAAGATAGCTAGGGATCACAGAAGATGGTGGAGAGAAATGATCAGAGCGACGTAGTAAGATGAAGGAGAAGATGAAGTGACGAAGAGAGATTCTCGGGAGTTAGAGAGAGTGAAATGAGAGAACAGATGCGATGAATAAGGGTTTTAAAAGAGAATGGGTAAAACGACATGGGAGAATGAATGAAACGACACGAAGGTCGGCGACGTTTGAGTCCCTGCACGACCATTCTCGAGAATCACCAATTGATTCTCGAGAACCGTTCTCGAGAATGATACTTCATTCTCGAGAATGATCTCAGTAATGAAGAGTAACCCATTCAGCAGAACATGCTATCTGCTACAATTCTCGGGAATCAGTAAATGATTCTCGAGAACCGTTCTCGAGAATCATCTCAGTGAAGAGGAATTCCAATTCTGCAGAGCATATTTTTCTGATACAGTTCTCGGGAATGCCTTATCCATTCTCGAGAATGATAAATGACTTGATCAAACATGCTTGGTGAAACTCATAGAATTCCCGATAGTTCTCGAGAAGGACCCTGTATGCTCGAGAATGCTTAAGACCAGAGATGATCTTACTTTAGCATACCTGATCTTACTCGAGAATTAGTTCCAATTCTCAAGAATACTTAGGAAGAACAAGAGAAGCTATCTTATCAATTTTCGAGAATGACAAACTCATTCTTGAGAATTATCAGTTCTGCACCACAACCTGCAAAAACAACATCTAGAAGCTCCGATGCTAAAGTTAGTTTCCAATTATCATCAGAACATAATTAACAAGATTGAGCTAACATTTTACTTACAATTCATTGGGATTTACCATTCCCAATTCCCTTCTAATAAATGTGAATTGTGTTGGTTTTGATTAGTTTTGATGATGTCTTATATAGATGTCATTCTTAAGAGCAAAAAGGTTGCACACTACATTTACATTATACTTTGACTAATTCTTATATTTAATGTAGATGTGACGTTTAATGATGGAGAATAATCAAGAGAAGAGAAGAAAGAAAGAAGAACTTGCTGAATATAATGAGAATATCATTATTCAAGTTCCTAGATTGATTCTAGAAGTCCCCACGATGATACGAAGTTGGAACGGCCCAAATCGGAGTTGAAATAAGCAAAATCAAGTTGTGGGATGAATTACCTCGAGCCAAAGGGTCTAGCCTCGAGTTAGAGGTGTTTCTAAAGTGTTTTGGACACATGGGACAAGTTGCCTCGAGTCGATCATCACCACCTCGAGTTAAAGTGTTTGCTACAGTGTTTTTGGCTTCGAGTTGATTTACCTCGAGGCAGGGCATCAGTCACCTCGAGTTAGCAACCTCGAGGCAAGAATTCAGCTTACCTCGAGTCAAAGAGCCTTCAGCACACTCTGTTTCACGTGCAGCTCTGGCGACCTCTGGTAATTCAATGATATCTCCCAAACCAGGAATCTGATTGACGTGAAACCAGTGGCATATGAAACTAGACTCCAAATGCGTTATTTTGATATATAATCCAAGTCCAAAGGAGTTCATATGAGAGAGATATGAGTCTGGAAAGTTGGAACATCAATCACCGTCACAGTCCAGACCAAGCTTCGGTGTTTGGAGTGTAACTCACAAAATACAAATCCGATTGAGCTGAAATTGGTGGCATATGAAAGTAGACTCACAGAGCTTTCCATAAAGATTTGAACCAACGAAAACGGAGTTCAGACTAAGGATATATGGCCCTCGAAAGTGGACACATGAGATTCTGGAATCAATTCAGCATGGCTTCGGATTTCTGGATATGGCTCACAACCAATTGAAGTTGTTGCCTCGAGCCGCAGGAATGCAACCTCGAGTTGGATAACTCGGGCCAAGAATTTATGCACCTCGAGTCTAAGCAAGAGAGTTAGATACTTGGAGAAAGGATTTTACCTCGAGCCGAAGATACACCTCGAGTTAATGGCCAACCGTGAGAGTTAGAACAATGGAGAGCCCTTTTTACCTCCGGCGTAAGGTTCACCTCGAGTTAAATGGCCAACCGAGAGTTAGAACAATGGAGAGCACTTTTTACCTCCGTGCGGAATGTTCACCTCGAGGTAATTACACAGCTAGAATACTCTGCGATTATTTAACTCGAGCCAAGGAAGAATGATACCTCAAGTTAGCCGCCTCGAGTCGATAAGTGCTACCTCGAGTTAATATCTCATCTGGATCTCTTTGTTTGATTATTACCAATCGATTACCTCGAGTCAAGGTTTCTCCTGCCTCGAGTCAAGTTCTCATTTGGAATTCACTGCTTGCCTATCACGATGCTTTAACTCGAGCCTATAGGAAGTGTGCCTCGAGTCGATTACCTCGAGTCACAAGACATGCTGCCTCGAGTCAATATCTCTTCTAGATCACTCTGTTTGATTAATTATCAATTGACTAACTCGAGCCAACGAACATACCGCCTCGAACCTGGACTCGTCTCGTTTTAACAAACGATTATCATTGAGTAGAATATGTTTGCAAACACAAATCATATACTTCAATATGACTGTGATATTGCTAATCATATTTCGAGTGATTTCCAAGATACACAATCAGTTCAAACGGACTAGCCTTGGAGCACCGAAAATATCGAGGAACAGAGCCGACAAGATGAAGGATGCCCATAACGTCAAAAGCATCTGAATATTATTTTAAGCCATCCTCCGATCGGACCACACGAATGACAATCAGAAGTGACTCCACCAAGCGACAATCAATCATGGCTAGGAGCGCATATGCTTAAACATCTTCAACGGACAAATTCAAATATTCAAACGGGCAGATTCAAATCCTTCTAACGGTCCTCAAGCTTCAACTTATAAATACCCGAAGGTTTGAATTCTTCAGTGGACAGAATAGACATACACAGACAAAGCATTCAAAGTGATCAATCTATATTCTGTATATATCTTCAGATATTATTGAGCTTCAGTGTTTATCAATATCTACTCTTGGAGAGAGTTCATTTTCGTGTATATCATTCATTGTAAGAATCTCAAGTCGTGGGACTTGGAGATTGGGATAATCGTAGTACAACTTGTAAGGGGAGTGTATCCTAGGGAGAGGATAACTTTCGAGTACGAGTGTGTATCGATTGTATACAATTACAACTTGTAAGGGGAGTGAGTCCTAGGAAGAAAGGATCATCCTAAGTTACGAGTGTGTAATTGTTCTTGAGTGATAGTAGAAAATCCCAGAGTCCGGGTACTGGATGTAGGTCAATGAGTTGGACCGAACCAAGATAAATCCTCTGTGTCAAGCTCTTCTTCTCTATCTCTACTTTACCTTGGTTAATATCTGTTGTGTGGGTGAATCAAAAAGAATTTTTGAAATCCCCTATTCACCCCCCCTCTAGGTGATATTCCACCTTCAAATTGTTCCTTTGCCAGCGGTTTGGTGAAGATATCAGCAAGTTGCAAGTGAGTAGGGATGAACATTACTGTTACATCTTTCTTTTGGACATGATCTCTGATAAAATGATGTCTAACATCAATATGCTTGGTTCTTGTGTGTTGAACTGGATTCTTTGCCAAACTTATTGTACTAGTGTTGTCACAGAGGATTGGAATCTCCTGTAGATGAATTCCCAAGTCTTGAAGTTGTTGCTTGAGCCACAGAACCTGAGCACAACAACTTGATGCAGCTACATATTCAGCTTCAGTTGAGGATACGGCCACAGTGGTTTGTTTTTTGCTGAACCATGATACAAGTGATCCTCCAAGAAATTCACACTCTCCACTAGTACTCTTTCTATCGCCTTGTATCCAACGTGATCGAGTCTCGAATATGCAACCAGGAATTCTTGTTGACCTTTAGGGAACCAGAGACCCAATTCCTTTGTATCCGAAAGATATCGAAAGATTCTTTTGACATGTTCGGCATGCGATTCTTTAGGAGCTGATTGAAATCTTGCGCATATTCCCACACTAAACTCGAATGTCCGTCTCATAGCAAAAATATAGTAGGGATCCAATCATTCCTCTATATTTGGTTATGTTGAAGTCTTTTCCTTTTTCTTCATCGGCATCTAGAGACGCAGTTGAGCTCATTGGAGTGTCGGCTCCATTACAATGCTCCATTCCAAATTTCTTGAGCAAATCACGGAGATACTTCGTTTGAGATATAAATATACCATCCTTCCGTTGTTTGATTTGCAAACCGAGGAAGTAGTTCAACTCACCCATCATAGACATTTCGAATTCACCCCGCATTTTCTTGGAAAATTCCTCGCGAATCTTTAGTAGCACCAAAAATAATATCATCCACATATATTTGCACAATTAAAGTCTCATTAAGTTTTTTAGTCTTAATAAACAAAGTTGTATCTCGCTTTCCCCTCCGATAAAGCCTTGATCTAATAAGAAATTACTTAATCTTTCATACCAAGCTCTAGGAGCTTGTTTGAGACCATATAAGGCTTTCTTCAAACGATAGACATGATCTGGATGATGATCATTTTCAAAACCAGGAGGTTGTTCAACATAGACTTCTTCCTGAATAAATCCATTTAGAAAGGCACTCTTAACATCCATTTGAAAGAGTTTAAATCCTTTGATGCACGCAAAGGCTAAGAGTACACGTATTGCTTCCAATCTAGCTACTGGAGCATATGTTTCCTCATAATCAATCCCTTCTTCCTGATTATAGCCTTTGGCAACCAGTCTAGCCTTGTTACGGACTATGATTGCTGATTTATCTCATTTGTTCTTGAATACCTATTTAGTGCCAATGACCGGATGGTCTTTAGGCCTAGGTACCAAATCCCAAACTTGATTCCTATCAAATTGGTGTAACTCTTCTTGCATAGCTATCACCCAATCATTGTCTGAAAGGGCTTCATCTATTTTAGAAGGTTCTATATGTGATATAAAGGCGAAAAATGTTACTTCATTCAAGGTACTTGTTTCTAGTTCTTACACCTTGATTTAAGTCACCTATCACTTGGTCCAGAGGATGATTCCTAATGAACCTCCAAGCTCTAGGTTGAGATTGATCTGAGTTTTCTAAATCATTTTGAGGATCAGCCTCGAAAACATTTTCGACTTTCAATAGAAGCGGGAGTAGTTTTTGAAAAGAATTGATTTTTATCAATGGGTTCATCATCATCCAAAGGTTCGTGCGGTTTAGATTCACAAAATACTACATGAATTGATTCTTCAACCGAACGAGTGCGCTTATTGAAGATTCTATATGCTTTACTTCTATTAGAGTATCCGAGAAAAATACCTTCATCGATTTGGGATCGAATTTTCCCGCATTGTCCTTACCATTGTTATGCACGAAGCATTTACACCAAAGATATGAAGGTGAGCGATTTGGTTTCCTTCCTTTGTAGAGTTCGTAAGAAGTCTTATTGAGCTTCTTTCGAGATACGCTCGATTGGCGATATAGCCGGCCGTGCTCATTGCATCCGCCCGTAAGACTTGTGAGGTCGATTCTCATTCAACAAGGCACGAGCCATTTCGTGAGCACTCGATTTTTTCCTTTCCACCACACCATTCTGTTGTGGTGTTCGGGAGCGAGAAATTATGATTGATCCCGTGAGCATCACGCAATTCTCCGAACGCTTGATTTTCGAATTCACCTCCATGATCTGTTCTAATAGCCGTAATGCAAATACCTTTCTCATTTTGCACCTTATTGGCAAACACAACAAACAGATCAAATGTTTCATCCTTAGAAGATAAGAAGATAGTCCAAGTGAACCGAGAGTAATAATCTACAATGACTAGAGTATACAAATTGCCACCAAGGCTTTTAACTCTTGCTGGTCCAACCAAATCCATATGAAGTAATTGAAGAGGTCAATTGGTCGTGATTTCAGTTTTATTTTTGAAAGATGATTTAGTTTGTTTACCTCTTTGACAGGAATCACAAATCATGTCATTTTTAAAACGAAGTTTAGGCAAACCAAGAACTAAATCTTTCCTTAGCAGCTTATCCAGTTGGAACATGTTCACATGAGCCAGACGCTTATGCCACAGCCAACTATCTTCTAAATTGCTAACAAAGCATTTTTCATAGTCAATTTTAGGTAAATCTAATGTATAGCAATTTCCTTCTCGAGGAGCTTTAAATAATACCTTCAGTTTACCTTTATCAATTGGAAGATCATCTTTGTTGACAATGAGACATTCTTCGAGTCAAAGATAATCCAGTTGTTCTTATCAAAGACTTTGACTCACACTTAGGAGGTTATGGCGAGACCTTCAACAAGATACACGTCTTTGATCTCGAGGTCCATCTTTTGTACCAATCTCTCCAATTCCAGAGATCTTTCCACATTGGTTTCCTCCAAAGGTAACTTTGCCACCATCTTTTGATCTCATTGCAACAAATTTGGTTTGATCTCCCGTCATGTGTCTGGAGCATCCACTGTCAATGTACCACTTGTTGGTTCTTGATACTCTCAGACAAACCTATAATTCAAATAAGATTAAGCTTTAGGTACCCAACGTTTCTTGGGTCCTTTCGGGTTAGCTCGGGCCTCGGGGAAAGTATAAGTTCCCTTAGGTACCCACCGGTAATTACCAACAGTTTTATCTCTTCGATTCTTTCTATGAAAGCATGATGAAGTAGAGTGTCCTTTTCGATTACAATAGTTACAATGAGCAAACGGATTTGAAATATGAACTGATTTCTCGAAGTAGTTCAAATAAGATTTTCCGCCAGCTTTTCTTTTTGCCTTTCCTTTTGTCAAAGATAGGATTATATCCTATGCCGATCGATCATTTGTAAATCTTTGAGTTTTCGAATCACATTGAGCATTTCACTTCCCTTAGTGAATTTCTCAAGTGTTTTCGTAAGATGAAGATTTATTTTCTCTAAATCCGTGGCATTCATCACGATAAGATTTTCACATGAAAGGTTTTCAACACGTAGTTTGAGAGTTATATTCTCCTTTTTCGGGGCAAAACATTTATCAACAACCTTTTCAAATTCAGATTGAATTTCATTATATTCATCAAATAATTCATTATAGGTTGGTTGCGAATCATGTACCTCGTTGTCTGCTAGCTCTTCTTTTGCCACCAGACAGACGTTGGCAGTCTCTTTCTCTTCTTCGCTTTCTTCGTCTGAGGAGCCATCTCCCCATATTGCTGACACATAAGCCCTTTTTTTGAATTGATAGTGCTTCTTCTTTTCTTTGTCGCTGTCTTTTAGTTGAGGACATTCGACTTGTAATGTCCCGACTTGTCACATTCGTAATGATGATTTGGTCTTTGCCTCCGAATTCATGTCTCATTACTTGTGTCACCTTTTGAAATCTGTTTCTCGAAGCCTCGATCTTTTCTCGTAGAACTTCTTGAATCTTCGAACAAACATGGCCATCTCGTCATCGTCCTCTTCATCTTCTTCTTTTTCTTCTTTTTCCTTTATAGTGTTAAGAGCAATTCCTTTGTTCCGACCGCTTTGTTAACATTATCCGTGTCCTTTTTGAATTTCGCTTGCTTTCATATTCGGACAAGCTTCCAAATAATGCAAAGAATCGAAGCCATTGATTCTCCACGAGCCTCCTCTATTGCGTGACTTTAGCTTCCCGCCTTTTGTCGAACATTGAGAATCTTCCCGACTCGAGGACCTTGATCGTAGTTTTTACCCGAGCCGCCAATTGATTTGTCGATGAGTATATCCGAGTTGGAAGTCGGCCATGGTTTCTCCCGACTTCATTCGCGATGTAAGTCATACTCGGTGGTCGAGTATTGATACGATTTTCCTTGATGCCGGAAGTGCCTTCATATGCAATCTCCGAGCCTTCCACATTTCCTTCGCGGTTGATGATTGCATATTCGAAAGTACTCCTTTTGACCGAGAGCACTCGAAGCATCAAAATAGCCTTCTTGTTGAGAGTGACATTCTTCTTATCATTCTCATCGAATTCAGCTTTCGTCTTTGGAACAGAGATTCCTCCTTCAATCTTTATAGGTACATAATTTCCAATTTCTATCACTTCCCGAGAGACCATATTCGGTAGCCATTACGAATACTCGAATTTTCCTTTCCGGAAGGAGTAGTTTTCTCCGTTGAATCCGGGGTCGATTAATTGAGGCACCATCGAAATATTCCTTCCATGATCTTTCTCGGGATGTTAAGCCCAACTGAGAAACCTTGCTCTGATACCAAATGAAGGTGGAATATCACCTAAAGGGGGGTGAATAGGTGATCTCAAAAATCTTTTCGCTGTATGATAGGTGAACGATGAAAGCGGTAAGGAAGTAAAGATAATAGACACAAAGAAGTTATCCTGGTTCGGTCCAACTCTTTGACCTACGTCCAGTCCCCAGACACTCTCTGGGATTTCCACTATCTTACAAATACAATTACACACTCTTTAAACGAAGGATGATCCTGTCACTCTTGGACTCACTCCCCCTTAAAAGTTGTAATTAATACACCCACACTCAAGATACCTCTATCTTGAGATTTGAACGAATTGTAATAGCAAGTAGTAAAACTCTCTCACAGAGTAGATATCATAATGAACACTGAAGCTTAGTATATCCGAAGATATAATCAGTATACAATTTGAACTATTTGAAAGCTTTATCAATGTATGCACTGGTTCGTTGTTCTCGATTTCAATCCTTCGTGTATATGTATAGGTTGAAGTTGAAGCCCGTTGAAAGATTTGAATGTGTCCGTTGGAACATTTGAATATGTCTGTTAATGGAGCACTCGCGCCGCTTACCCATTATCAAATGTCTCTTCAGGTTGGGTCATCTTGTAGCCACCACCTTGGGTGAAGAGAAACTTTAAAGATGCTTTTCGGTTATGGGTCATTTGAATTATGTCGGCTCTATTTCTCCATACTCTCGGTCGTCAAGCTGTCATGCTTTGAACCAAGATTCAATGTCTCGAAATACACTCACGAGATGATTAGAATAAGATATAATCGGATTAAGAATGAGTTATAGATAGGTTTAGTTTATCGAGTATTCATTGAAGGTATTCTTGCGAAAACATGTTCTTGCTAATACTCGTGTGTTCTTCCTCTGAATGTGAAACCTTAATGTATAAATCTGAAAACACTTAGGAAGATGATTAGTAATATCAAAGTTAATAAGGAATGATGTTTGAGAGATTAAAACAATTAACTAGATCATCTATAGAAGGTTACAATGAATCGGAGTTCTTTGTCGAGCTAACTGGTATGGAAGTCGACGATCATTCTCGAGAATTGCTGATGATGTACTCGAGAATCGCATGAAGAAATGATCTGGAGTTTGAACAATTCTGGATCATTCTCGATAATTGCCCAGTGGTTCTCGAGAACCATTCTCGAGAATTGCATTTTCATTTTCGAGAATCCAGTAGACAGAAGCAAACTTCAATTGATATAGACGAGCATACTCGAGAATCGAATTCCCATTCTCGAGAATCATTCTCGAGAACTACTTTCGAAACAGAATACAATGCAGAAGCTTATCGACCATTCTCGAGAATCATTTTCTGATTCTCGAGAATCATTCTCGAGAATTGATTCTCAATTCTCGAGAATTACTTGAGAAACAAGGTCGATTCTCGCCGGTCGATCATTCTCGAGAGCATTTGGTGCATTCTCCGAACCATTCTCGAGAATGCAATCCTCATTCTCGAGAATTGCCTTGTCATGATTAACAATTAACAGGATTTTGATAGACATTCTCCAGAATACAAGATCTGATTCTCGAGAGTTATTCCTGGACATACAACATGATTTTCAAAACTTAAACATTAGTTATCATCAAAACATTTAAGAGCCAACAAGTATAGTTTAGGCTATTCTTAGCCATAAACACCTAATTAAAGGGTTTTACATAATTTGCCTTAAATATTCTCTCGTTTAAGCTTAAACAATTAGCCATTAATTACTTAATTAGCCACCTACTAATTGTTGATAATTTTCTTAATTAGGATTAATCATTTTCTCACAACTATTTTTCTGACATTGGTATTTTATGCTCCATGTAAAATATTAAAAATCATGGGGTCAATTATGATCCCCAAAATAATATTAAATCTTGCTTCAATATTTTCCAAGGAAATTAATCCCAAAAATTACCTAAATTAGAGACAACATATTCTCTAATTTTAAATAAATATTTCATTGCCTCTTAGGATTCACTTGCATTTAGGGATTTTTAGCTCTTTATTCACCCTAATTTCAATAGAAATTATCTTAGAAAATAAGATAATTATAACTTATTATTTGAAACCACATATTCACCTATTTCCATTAGGTATTATTTATCGAAATATAATATTCCAGATAAATAATTATCCGGGTATTACAATGACTGATACTTCATGATTTTGAAAAAAACATTATAAAATATTGATTGATACTAAAATGATACTTCAGGATACCGAGGATACTAACTGGTAATGTAAAAATACTTTATATATAATATTGAAAAATTATTTTAGGCTTTTGAAGTATTTTTTTTAAGATCTTAAAATGATTTTTCAAAATCCTGAAGTATTTTTTCAATAGCCTGAAAGTGAAGGAAATCACCAAGAGGGGGGGTGAATTGGGGATTTTAAAAATTCTTTTCAGATCACCCACACAACAGATGCTTAACCAAGGTAAATGGAGTTAGAGAAGAAGAGCTTGACACAGAAGATTTATACTGGTTCGGTCTTAACTCTTGACCTACGTCCAAATCCCGACTCTCCGGGTTTTTCTACTATCACTCAAATCGATACACACTCGTACTTGAAAGTTATCCTCTCTCTAGGATACACTCCCCCTTACAAGTTGTAATCTGATAACCCAACCTCAAAGTCCCACAACTTTGAGATTCTTACAAAGAATGATTTACGTAAATGAACTCTCTCAAAGAGTGAATAAAGATAAGCACTCGAAGCACAATGTATCAAAGATACAAAATAAGAAATATAAGCGAAAAAGACCGAGCTCTTTGTATGCGTTTTACGTGTGTATCTTCTCTCCTTTCGCCTTCAAATCTTCATGTATTTATACCGGATTGAAGCTTGTGAACGTTGTAGATCCGTTGAGACTTGATCTAATTCGAAAATATAGTCATTGTGAGTGTGTCTCCATGAATCTAGTCATTGTGAACAAATCTGTTTGAATATGGTTGTTGCATATTTGAATATTTGAAATTTGGCTCCTCAAGAATGTGTTCCCATGCTGTTATGTTTAGTGGAGGTAGTTGTATAATGTTGTCCAGCTGTTTGGAGGCTAGCTTTCTTTCTTGGAGAATGGTTGTCCTACTTTCCAGGTTGTAAACCATTGCTTTGGATGAGAGATACAATATTATATTGCAAGTTGCACAAGTTGTTGTCTTAAAGTCTTTTTTAAAACAAACCTAGATCTCTTGAAATCTCATAAGCAAACCGGTTAAATTTGGTTACGAAATATTGATATGAATCATATAAATCATATACAACCAATTCACGTAATCAAGCTAAAGCATAAATCAAACCGAACAAAATACACTCGATGCGTTCTTCGTATCAAGTTCCAAGCTCGAGTTTACTATACCAAGCTCGAGTTTGGTCTTCATTTAAAACTTGAGTTTTGCCTCGGAAGTCTCAAGCTCGAGCTTGTAAGTGTGTAAGCTCGAGTTGAGCATTTGTCGGGAAACATGTTTGAAATCATTTTGAGAGCCAAAATGGAAAAACGCAAGCTTGAGCTTATTAGTGAGTAAGCTCGAGTTTGGCACTATTCATGTCAAAATAATTTTAGTTCACAAAATGCAAGCTTGAGCTTAGAGGAGTAAGCTTGAGTTTGCTAAGCTCAAAATATGACAATGCTCTATGTCTGACTCAAGCTTGAGCTTGCAAGGGCAAGCTCGAGTTTGCCAATGGTTTTAAAAACTTTGAAAGATTTTTGTCGACACAAGCTTGAGTTTACAGCCTTAAACTTGAGTTTACTCTTTGAAGGAAAACTTGAAAACTTTCTCGCTCAGTACAAGCTCGAGCTTGGAATGCCAAGCTCGAGTTTACAACTTTTGTAAACTAACAAACTCTACAAAAAATGATAAGCTCAAGTTTAGAGGATTACGCGGAGGTAAGCTCGAGCTTGTAACCGCAAGCTCGAGTTTACATATTTGTAAACTCATTGAGAAAAGTCTTTGGAAGAGGCAAGCTTTGGAGCTTAAAACTAATAAGCTTGAGTTTGCAATTTGAGTAACTTGATAAAATCCTCAAACCTTCGTAAGCTCAAGCTTACGGTGCAAGCTCGAGCTTACTCGGTATATGAGTAAACTTTGAAAACCTTCAAGCTCAAGTTTATGGACCAAGCTCAAGTTTAGAAAATGCAAAATAGCTTGGTTTACTTTCCGTAAGGGCAAGCTCGCGTTTGGAGACCCAAGCTCGAGTTTGAGCCGACGAATGTTTTTGAATTGAAATCAACATGCTTTACCAATCTTTGACAAAAACATTGTCTCATGTTTACAATTGTTATTAATCATCAAAACACATTGAGAACTAACATAGCCAACAATATTCCAAATAATTTTTTTTAGTACCAATCTGTGCCCTAAAATATTTTTCTTAAGATTTTTAAATAATTTTTTCAATTCATTTAATCATTGTTTCATTATATGTTCGACATATTTAGTTATGGAATGCAATGGGAGCAAGAATGAAGAAGGATTCAATGGCAAGTGATTTCCATAATTTTTTTTTAGGGGGGGGTGGGGTTTGCGGAGCTATGTTGGTTTCTATTTATATTTATATTTTTTTATTGTCTGTTTATTTTGTCATCATTTGTTTCCTATTAGATAACGTCTAGTCCTGTTCCATCGTTCTTCTCGTCATCAATGACATTTCTTTTTCTGCAAAAGCAGAAGCTCTAGTCAATCTGGTGATGCTTGTCATTGTGATAGTAGTTGATTTTCTTCTGGCTCTTATTTTTTCCTTAATTGCATATGGATTTTCTATTAAATAGTTAAAGAGTATTTCACTACTACATGCTCTATTTATCATGTGACTTAGTGACCTTAGTGCTTGTTTGGCCAACACAAAAAAGCACTTTTTAAGCACTTTTCTGTAAGCTGAGATAAAACTTCTCTCATATACTTATCTCGTAAATCATAAAAGCACTTCTGAATAGCTAAAACAAATAGGCACTTAATTCTTGTGTTTGCTTTGAATGGTTCAGGTGTTATATTAGTTCTTTCTCCCTAAAGTAACAAAATAGTAATACTGTTATCTTTATTCTATAGAGAATGAGGTGCTTAATGTAATTGGAGCTTATTTACCTTTGGTTTTTCACATTCATAGGTTGATGTTCTCCCCTTGGATGATGTACCCAAGGCTATTGGTGACTATCACATGTGCATAGTAAAAAGCATGAGGCTAGATTCAAACATAGTTTCTCGTGCAGTTAACATGCAGCTTATTATGCAGTATGGTGTTGGTCTGGAAGGTATTGTGTTTGGAGTCAATTGATTTTCTTTAGTGATGTTTCTTGGAGATCTTATCAAATTGGCCTTTTTTGTGAAATGACATTTACGTTTTCTTTCTGCTCTTTGTTCATTAATGCTTTTGTGACCTTTTATAAAGATGTTGATATTGATGCTGCATGTAACATCCCATTTTCAAAAGCGATATTTTTTTTCATCAGAGTAGAGCATCAGAGCGATTGAGTAACTGATACATATATTTAAAATGCCGTAAGTCTGGCTGATTACAAAAGCGGTACAACGACCGAGAGTTATCAAAAGTACATAACAACGGAGGAACGTCTTCAGCCAGATCTCTATGTGGTCTTCTTGCCTTTCTCCTCGGTCCTCGTTCCTCTTGATCCTAACGCTATGTTAAGAGCTGAGGTCCAGTGCACCGGACCCCAGGTAACGGTTAATCTCATGTTTACATACATCATATAAGTACTACAGATATTCATGGAATTTTGACGACACTTACTACGTTCAAAGTAGGGTATACATAATCAGATATATATGGCAATAACAATACGGTCGGATGTAAGGTTAAGGCACAAGGAGAAATGTACATGATCGATATGCACGGCAATAACAATACAAATCGGATGTAAGGTTAAGGCACAACGGACATTGGACATAATCGGATATGGACGGCAATAACAATACAGTCAGATGTAAGGTTAAGGCACAACAGAGAAAATACAACATGACAGAGGAAAACACATATATGCATACAATAATCATCAGAGTTAGTGTTACAGTACGCGAACGTACCTTCGTCGGTGGTATAACGGTACTTTTCGGAAAACGGTACTTTTTGACAGCGGGTGAAACAGCGGTATGATAGCGGTACGACAGCGGTACGTTTATCTCAGATATCCTATAAGGATAATATTTATCAATATCTAGCAGCATAACAGGCATTTTAGGTACAAATTACCATTTTGCCCCTGAACCCCTAATCGGCAGAATTTCGCCAGAGCTTCGCTACTTTCGCTCTATCTCTCCAGAATTTTGACAGATCTTTTTCCTCATCATATCTTCAAAATATATATCATATTTACCCCTAAATATGATATCTAGACTATCTTGAAAAATTAAAGATAAATATAGCATTCCTACTATATCTGCCGAAAGAACTACCGAAGCTAAAAACCAGGGACCGAAGAACTTACCCAGAACTCGGCTATACTTTCTCCGGGCTCTTCCTTCTCTCTAACCTCTCTCTAAGGCACGAAATTTTGGTGTGGAAATGAGAGGAGAAGTGCCTTCTATTTATAGAAGAAGGGAATGGCAATTTGGTAAATAAGTCGAACTTTATCAGATCTATTCTGAGCCGTCGGATCGCACTTCGCCACGTGGCTCCATCTTGGCCCTCCATGTGTTGGATGACATCATCTCTTCTAGAAGAAGATGATGTCATGCATGACGTCACATGTGCTGACTTACCGATAGCGTTTCCCCGATCGGTGTCCGAATAACGTAACTTTGCCGAATCTCAAAAATCCGGGAACTAGGTTTTATAGTTCCATTCTTTCTCCTTAAAACTACTGGGTTTCACTATATTTTTTATCCCATTAAGGGTATTCCGTTATCTGCCGAAGATTTTCGGATAGACACCAACGGTTACGGAAATCACTTCCGGAAGTTCCAGCTTCTTGGTAGAAAATCACTGGTTCGTAATATGATCTGATCTAAGTAACCTAATTCCTGGTTTGAAAAACACGGTCTATTTTCTATAAGTCACTTTTAGCACTATCTCGCCCTTTCCTAATTATCCTAAGTACTCTAATTACGTTGTTGGTTTCAAAAATGACTTCTGAGATAGTTCACTCTGAGGTAGAAATTCACTGGTTTATAAAAAGTCCAGATGGTTCTGACTTCAATCCTATATTTTGGTGTAGGATTTTATTTCTATCCATTCTCAAATGTCATGTTGGCTCTTTACCGATTATATTATTATTTTATTCAAAATATCTAGATATTTATTTATTTTTCTTTTATTTTTCATTTATTTTTCTAAGCATAAAATATTTTATTATTTATTTAATTATTAATTTCGAATTTCTCCTTTATATTAATTATTTACTAATTAATTTACTTATATCTTAATCTAAACAATTAGCCACTAATTACTTAATTAGCCATTTACTAATTGTTGATAATATTCATAATTAGGATAAATTATTATCTCACAACTTTTGCATGACATTGGTATTTTATGTCCCATGTAAAATATTAAAAATCATGGGGCCATAAAGTGCTTTTAATATTATTATATTTATGCTTCTCTATTTTTCAAGGAAATAATCCCAAAAATTCCTAAAATTAGAGACAACATACTTCCTAAGTTTTTGTCGATATTTGTTGCCATATGAGATTTATCATAATATTTTCGGCCATTTTATGCCTCATAAATACATTTTTCACCTTTTGGCTCTTTATTCACCCTAATTTCAATAGAAATTACCTTAGAAAATAAGGTAATTATTACACTAGTTTTGAAACCACATATTCACCTATTTCCAATAGGTATTATTTACTGAATTTATGATATTGATCATAAGTCATATTTTAGGGTATTACACTGCAACCAAGCAAGGAGTTAAAGTTGCTAGGATACCTAGTGATGGTACTTGAAATTCTAGTTCATGTGCAGAGATGGCCATATATCTGATGTTGGGTCTCCTTCGTCGGAAAGTATGAAGTTTTAAATTAGTGAACAATAGTGAAGATTCTAAGAGGGTAGATGATGACTGATAAAAGTAACATAGAACATGACATCACATGAGAAGCCCCAAGCAAGGCCAATAATAACTAA
Source organism: Acacia melanoxylon (assembly GCA_019022615.1). Classification (NCBI taxonomy): domain Eukaryota; kingdom Viridiplantae; phylum Streptophyta; class Magnoliopsida; order Fabales; family Fabaceae; genus Acacia; species Acacia melanoxylon. Next base: position 5,950,001 of record JAFJYJ010000020.1, on the reverse strand, counting down.
GGTTTCTTTGGAGCAAAGCTTCATTGTTCTTTGCATTTCGACAAAGACACTTAAATATTTTCAAGAGAAAAGCTCCTGATAGAAGCACCAATTATAATCTTGTTTTTCAGTTGGAGAAAAGAATATGTTAATGGATAGAGTGAGTAGCATGGAATGTTACATAAATGGAGAACCCTATTAAAATGCTATTAACTGAAATGTTACATGAGATCTTCCTCAAACCAATGAAAGCATCCCATATTTTAACTCAAAAGATCCCACCATTCGCTTTGGAGACTCGCAAGGGACAACCCTATCAAAATGCTATTAACTGAAACCCACAAAGAGGACGTAAAGATAATCCTCTGTCAAAGTCCATCCAAAGTGGAAAAAGTTCAAGAAAAGAAGATTGACCAATGCATTGATCTTCCAAAAGTTAACAATGGATGCCAGCTCATAATTTAGATAAAGAATTGTGGAATATGAGAGATAAATTTTCAAGGGCTTGTATGCGTAGCAACAATCATGGATTAGTATTTTCTAAATGCATATTTGCTCCTGATGCCCTATGCCATAAAGTAGGTGCTAGAGGAAAATGCCCAATACATTTACCAACTAGGGAGTCTCGTTTAGACACTAAATTGCCCTAACCCGCCCTTCATTGTCCTTCAACCTACAAAAAAATTCCTAATTAACCAAGTGCTCTCTTTTACACTCCCTATCCCTAGGCTCGTGTTATGGTATTCACCAAAGAATTAAGAGAGAGAGAGAGAGAAAAAATGAAAGAATTCTGAATACTTATGATATTGTTCACACCGAGTCATAAGTCTGATTTACATTGGAGGCCTTCTAATATATTTATAGTTTGATAAGCAGTTATTATTCGTTAACTGCTTATTTTACCCAACCAACAACAACTAACCTTGCTCACATCCACTTTAACATTCCATAACATCCCTCCCCCCCCCCAAAAAAAAAAAACAAAAAACATTGTCGTCAAAGGTTAGGAACCTTAAATTCTGGAAAATGTTTCGCAAGTGAAATAAGGAAACCTAAGTTGCTTCCTCATCAGGATATCCTTGCCACTGCACTAAACTTCGTGATGATTATCTTCTTTTTCCTTCCAACACGTCTCGTTCAAAATCTTCTTAGGATAACGAGCGGTTGGAACCATAGGCCAATCAAATATACATTTTATTTGAAATTAATGGTTACTCGGGATTCAATTTTTAAATCCCAACCTATTATAAGTCTTTAGGCGGTACTTTTGGAGTGAAGCGGGGAGTTAAAGGTAAAAATGCTGAGGTGGATTAGAGCGGATATGGTGGAGGCTAAGGGTGACTTTGTTTTAATTATTGATCTTTTCAAATTGGATGATCGTATATATTATTTTAGCCTATTGGGCACCAAGCTCGGATGACTATATACCTAACCCTCTAGGGAAATTTACTATTCAGTATTTTATTTTACCAGTACTTATTATTGTCCAAACCGATGCGTGCTCTATTGCTTATACTCTAATGCATATCGTAATTAACCCAAGAAATTGAATTAAGATAAAGAACCACACTACCCACCACCTGAAAAGGCGAGGCCGGTAGGTGTATAATAATTTTGGTATCAGAGCACCGTTAGGGACGCATCGGTAAAAATGGTAATAAGGTAAGGAATTAATACAACTTGAAGCAGAAACCCCCTTCCCGCATAAGCTGTAGAAGCAAAGCCAAGCCAAGAAAGGCAATTCAGAAATTTTTTTGATGTATTAAAACAGCTACACATTAATATTCCTCTAGTTGAAGCTCTTGAACAGATTCGCAACTATGTAAAGTTCATAAAGGATATATTATCTAAAAAGTGAAAACTGGGTGAATTTAAAACTATGGCAATGATTGGCAAGAAGGCTTATTGACTTGATCATTGTCGGTCGAATTCCCTTATGGCAAGTGAACCAGTCGAACAAGTAATAACAAGTAAGTAGAGTTATCATCCCATAGAGACTGTTGATACCGAAGATGACGCTAGTTTCAAACGACAAGTGTGTGACATAAAAGTTGTATTGGGTTTGGTTGATTTTACTATTACTAATGATAAATGATAAATAATGGTTGAAGGAATATATCAGTTTAAAAGTAGGACGAGCTAATATTTTATCCTAAGTCATGTCGTTCCCCCAGTTTGCCTACAACGCATTGCTATAGCAACCATGTTGCATAGCTTCCGCAATGCTGCAACATAACCACTTTTTACAACGCTATCCCGTTAACCCACCACTATCCTATATAGAAGCTTTCGTAATCTTGTAAATACAGTCCTCGCTCTACTCTCCCATATTCCTATAGTATTCAAGTCTAGTCTATTTGATTAGCTTTAGGTGTTCCGGTTATGAGTGGTAAATTCCTGACATCTACAGTTTAAGTCGAGCCGTGCACGGGATTGCCCAGCAAGTAGTGTTTAACAGAGATCTAGTCCTGACTCCCTTCCGGGCTGTCAAAGACCACTGAGATAAGTCTTAGCGTCACTACAACAAAAAATATATATTACTTCCCTAAAAGACGTCCTATTTTAAAAATGGGAAGTAAAATGTGAATGCGGTGGCAATTTTGTAATTATCTAGTGAAAATTTGATATATTAGGCATCTTAATATTTTTTAGGTTTTAGAAAGTGTACTTAAAACGTCCTAAAATAATATTCGGACGCCAAAAGTGAGCCAAAGAACAAGAAAAGCGGTGGCAAACGAAAAGGTTGGCAGGAAATGAGTGAGGTTTTGGTCTTTTTACCGTCTAAGAAATTTATTAGAAGCCATAACTTTGAATTTTGGCATCTAAGAAATTTATTAGACGCCATAACCTGATTTTTGGCGCCTAATATAACTTCTTAGATGCCAAAAAATTGATTTCTGGCATCTAAGTAAAATTCTAGGATGCCAAATGAGTCCTAATTACACCTCATTTTTCTTTATTCATTCACAATCGATCGATCGCATCTCCCTCCAGCGTGCAACTCACTGCCTTCCTCGCAAAGTCCCTAAAATCTCTCCCTCGCTCTCCCATCATCGTGCCTCCGCCTTGCTTCCTAAAGTCCATCGTCATTGAGGTCTTACTCCTCTCACTCTGTCAGACCACCGTACGCCGTCCTTCTCCCACTGTCTTCGCTGCTCATCTCTTACTCTTCTCACTCTGTCAAACCACCGTATGTCGTCCCTCTCCTACCGTCTTCGCTGCTCGTCAAACCCTGTGAGGTAAACCTATTAAGCCTCCATTCTTCTTTACATTTGTTTGGTTTGAAGAGTAGTCTGCTTGAGTAGTCTTTTCCAGTACCAAAATATTGCTGTGATTTTTTTTTTTTGCTCCTTGATGTTGTTCATTCAATTTCATATTTTGCAAAAATAAAAATAAATATCAACACATAATATAAATCACATTAAGTATGCTACAAACTGGACTGTCTCGGAACGCAATGAAAAAAAAAAAAAAGATCAGTAATGTCCTCCAAAGTTTTATTTTTTGAAGTTAAATTGTAAAATCTTTCTCTAGACTCGAACGAATACAAGGAGCTAAACACAAGTTGCATTACACAGAATGAATACAAAGAGCTAAATACAAAGACCTTATCATCTCGTGGCGTTTTTCTTTACTTGTTTTCCTTACCCACACACACGTACACAAATGGTGATATGTTGGAGTAATCTATCTTTGGGAAAAGTTTAGGCGCAGTTATCTGTGTATTTTTGCGATCTGATTTTTCAGCATAAGTAGACATTTTGTACATCTTCGCACCTTGTCTTTGACTTATTTGACAAAAGATAAATGCATTCACACCCTTTGTAATTTCTTCCATTGAAAGCAGCCACTATGAACTTTGAAATGGTATAATGCATTCATGAACTTTAGTGTATTTTAAAGCAGACCTTCTCATCATCATCTGTTAAATAATTAATGGGTGCCTAACGTGTATGTGTGAAAGGATGAAGGAGGAATGATGTTATCAAAATTTACTTTTGTCTTTGTTTTAGTTTCTCCCTTTGGATTTTTCTAAGTGTTTCATTATTTATTTACAAAGTTTAAATTATAAATAACAAGTTGAAAGTATTGACTATGCCACGTGAATAGAAGTATTAGTTTCCAAGTATGTCAAAGTGTAGGCTGATCAATAAATTTAATGACGTAAAGAATAAAGGGTTAAGGGTGTGTAGTTATTTCTGTTTGAAAAAATTCTGCTTGAAGGCTGAAGCATTTTTGCTGTGAACCATAATCAAAATGATCTTTTTTCCTCTCTCTTCCTGGCATGCTTTCTTTATCTGTTGTCTTCTGTCAAATTTCATTGCATGCTTTAAATTGACAAACTCGGAAGCCGATTCTTTCCTGAGTAGTTGTCACATAACACTAGGGGACTCAGTATATACTTTATACCTATTTGGGAAACACATTGATGCTCTTGTCTGGGTCATTGGACCGCTTGAGCTTTTAAGGATAATTCTCCACTTACTTATTGGTGGCTTTAATTTCTGCAGCTCTTTATACATGTTTGTCTGTAAACCAAGAGATGACCTATTAAATTACAATGTACTTAATTGAATTGTTCATGCAAGGCTCGAGGGAATGCAGTTCACATCTAAAAGGACTCACTTAGTAACTCTAGAACTGTTAATGAATCCCATTTATATGCATAACACCAAAAGAGTTGTCTGGGTAATGAGAAAATAGTGTTAACTGACATAATTTCTCCAAAAGCGTTCCTTCTCGTCACATAACTCAAGCTAATTAATAGATGCTTGCTGACAAAGGTTTATCTAATGTCATTTCGTTCTTTCTAAAAACTAGACTACATTAAGCAGGTTTTGCTCCTTATTTCTAGGAGGAAAATGTTATTATAGAAGAAAACCTATTATTTCTAGGAGGAAACTTCCACCTGACGGCTATTACGAATAAAACTTTATTCCCTTAGACAACCAAAGAGAAAAGGAGAATACAAAAGCTACTATTATGCAAAGTTTCTATTCTTTGTAAACATATTACCTCCTCAAAACTTTCGGAATGTAAACATTTTTCAAATATCTAAAGCACCTATATTTTTACCTACAAGTCAGTTTCCGGAAAATAAAATCACTTAAGTATCTTATTTGTGTTCTTATTTTATTATTTAAAATAAATTATCTTATTATTTGAAATTTGGTTTGCCCGAGCATGCCATGGTTGGTCTGAGAGATAGCCTAACAAGAACACCATTAAATGGAGCATTGAGATTTATGGAGGGAATCAACCGATTGGGCATATGCAACCTTTAAAAAGCTTGTTGTTGGTATGTCTCGACTTATGGTTGAACAAGTTGAACTTGTGGTTGTTTCTAAATCAACTTCTACATATGCAACCAACAAATTTAGCATTTTAGGCTTTCTTCATATTATGTATTCCATGAAGAAGAGTTTAATGAACCTACCTGTGATGAATTTCTCGTTATTGATTCTTTTGGTGAATGAAGATTTCCCTTTGTTATTTCTTTATTACTTTGCAGATTGATTGCAAACTGATATATCAATTTTTTAAAATTAAGCTTCAGTGGTGAAATATCAGTTTGCAATCAATCTGCAGAGTAAAATAAGCTAATGTATTAAGAGTAGTGTACTAAACTGAAATAAATAATTATAGTGTTCAAGAATTATTGCCTCTCTGATTCTCTTTGTCTCTATCTACATTTGAATGAGTTAATCCAGTATGTGATTGTACATGAATATTTGCAGCTTCTTGAACCTCATGGCGTGAATCATATTCAAGACACTTTTGCTGATGAGGAGCTACAGTAGAATATCACTACTACAAAAAATAGCTAACTTGTTTTTGGTGTAATCTCTACAAGTAAAGTTTCTCAAATCTTAAATCTCATATGATCAGTTATTTCAATTTCTCTATGCATAGAAAATAAGAATAACTATTGACAAAACCTTTTACTAGTTCCCATCTTGGAAGCTTAATTAAGACCAAATAATGTGGATCATGTGTTTGTTTGTGCTCATAGCTCTCTATTCACAAGAGCTTGTATATAGACTTGACAGTGAATTGTTTTCTATACAGAGCTTTATTATTCTTTTGGTTCGCAAAAGGACTCTGTAATGACCTTAGTTTCTGAAATTCTTAATTAATTTATGAGGAGTTTAATGGACTGACCTATTAAACCTCTGTGATTAGGTCTCTTCAACTCTTGTCTCTGTTTTGCACGAGTCCTCACTCTTGAGAAAATTTAATCTCATAAGTTCTAGCTTCTTGGTCAAAGGTTTGAAGCAAAAGCAAACTGTTGTGCTCTCAAATTAGGTCAGTTGCTTTCATTTTATTGACACACACATATATTTTCCTCATATCAACCATTATGGATTTAAGTGCTTTTAATATAGTCTTTCAAATTTTTCTTTTGTCTTTCCTTTATCATTAGCCATATGAACTACATGAACATGATTAAAAAAGTGATGGCTTCATTGTTTGCCATTACCATTGAAGTATATGTTAGTACGAATAATTCTAGTGTTGATGAAAGTGCTGGATTTAATAGCTGATATTGTCTTTCCTTTCATTTTATTGACTCATACATATATGTTTGTGGATGAAAGTGCTGGATTTAATAGATGATATTGTTCTAAATTGCCTTAATTAGTAAGTTAAGTTTGAATTAAGCTGAAATTGTTTGTGAAAAATGAGCAGAATACCCAAGAGGGGGGTGAATTGGGTATGTTCAAATTTTTCTTTAAAATGCTCTGTTTTTTACTAAGGAAAACAGAGAAAATCATAGATAAGAGTAGGAGAGCAAGACACAAAGATTTATACTGGTTCGGTCCAACCACTGACCAACGTCCAGTCCTAAGCCACACTGAGATTTCCACTATATCAAAAGATTACACACTCTGTACTCAAGAGTAATTCTCTCACTAGAACTTACTCCCCCTTACAAGTTGTAATCAATGACTCCCAATCACCAAGTCCCGAGAACCTTGTGAAATTTCTTGTAGCCTTGATCCTTTCGATAGAACCTCTTGAATCTTCGAACAATCATGCCAAGCTCTTTTCTTCATCTTCTTCTTCATCATCTGTCTCCTTTGCCTCCTTGATTGTCTTAAGAGCTATTCCTTTGCTTTTGCTATTGATTTCCTCAAGTCCCTTTCTGAACTTGAGCTTCCCTTCATATTCGGATAAACTACCAAATAAGGCAGCAACAGATGACATTGAAGCGCCATGAGCTTCTTCGATGGCGGTTACCTTGGCTTCCCACTCTTTGCTTAGAGTGTTCAAGATTTTCCTGACTAGAACAGGTTCATCGTAGATCTTTCCTAAGGCAGTAAGCTGGTTGATTAGATGGGTGAATCTCAGCCGGAACTCATCAATTGATTCCCCTGACTTCATACGTATGAGATCGTATCCAGTCATAAGGGTGTTGACTCTATTTTCTTTGACTTCGGTGGTTCCTTCATGAGCCATCTCCAATGTGTCCCACATTTCTTTAGCAGAAGTCTTAGTGCATACTCGAAAGTATTCACTTTGACTTAATGCACTCTGGAGCATCAAAATGGCCTTGCTGTTAAGAACGACCAACTTCTTGTCATTTTCATCGTACTCCTCTTCAAGCTTTGGAGTTCTTACTCCATCTTCAGTAGTTGATGGAACATAGTCTCCTCTTTCGAATACTTTCCAAAGACCAAACTCTAAAGCCATTACGAAGACTTTGAATTTACTTTTCCGAATGAGTAATGCTCTCCGTGAACCCCTGGTCTCGTTGATTGAAGCTCCATCGGTAAGATACCTTCCATTGATCCTTCTCTAGGTGTTAACCTCTTCTGAGAAGACCTTGCTCTGATACCAAATGAAAAAGGAGCAGAATACCCAAGAGGGGGGTGAATTGGGTATGTTCAAATTTTTCTTTAAAATACTCTGTTTTTTACTAAGGAAAACAGAGATAATCAGAGATAAGAGTAGGAGAGCAAGACATAAAGATTTATACTGGTTCGGTCCAACCACTGACCTACGTCCAGTCCTCAGCCACACTAAGATTTCCACTATATCAAAAGATTACACACTCGTACTCAAGAGTAATTCTCTCACTAGAACTTACTCCCCTTACAAGTTGTAATCAATGACTCCCAATCACCAAGTCCCGAGACTTGTGATTCTTTACAATAAATGATAATCAAGAAGAGAACTCTCTCTAAGAGTAGATAATGATAAACACTCAAGATTGAATGTATCAATGATACTTAGTACGAAAAGACTTAAGAGTAGATGAAGACTTTAATGATTTTCGCTTTCTGAGGTCTTAGTTGTAGAGAGGAATTGAATGCTCTTCTTTTTATACACAGAAGGCATTAAATGACCGTTGTAATCCTTCATATAACCGTTGGTGACATTAACCAAGGTTCTGGTTTAGTTTTGGTCTTCTTCTCTCTCTAATCTTCACTTAATCCAGCTGGGCAGAAGTTCAGAGTTGACTTCTAGTAGATAAATCCGTTGGAATAGCAGCTGCTGGATGTGGTAGGTAGGCATTAATCCTTTGTAAGCGTGTGCAGAAGGATTTCCCAAAAGTATGCAACTTTCTGGGTTTAGCATTTAATGTTTTGACAGCTTTTTGCCTTTGGTATTAAACCTTCATTAAACATTCTTTAATCCATCTGAAACTCACTAACAAAGTGGTTAAATATAGCTGGGAATATATAAGAATGATAATAGAAAGCATTAAGATCAAACACGAAGAAATCACAAATTCGTATGGTTTGAATTTTGAATACTTGCGCCCAATACTTGAGTGAGTTCTTCAATACTTGAGTATTGCACTGTGCACTAATGTGAATACTTGAGTATTTAGATGAATACTTGAGTATTCATTTTCCAGAGAAGGCACTACATGATTTGAGCGTTGGACAATTTCTTTAAGTAGAACCAATACTCGAGTATTGAAACTAATACTTGAGTATTGAACTTTTTATGTGAAAATAGGTTTAAGTCCAAAACTTCAATACTTGAGTATTCAAATCAATACTTGAGTTTTCAAAATATTTGAAAAAGAGCCAAGCTCTCTGTATGCCCAATACTCGAGTATTCAACTCAATACTTGAGTATTGAACTGTTTGAAAACTTTGTGAAAACTTTTCCAAGTCAATACTTGAGTATTCATCTCAATACTTGAGTATTCAAATCACTTGGAAATAGCAAGTCTTTCTGTATGGCCAATACTCGAGTATTCAAACCAATACTTGAGTATTGAGCTATTTGAAAACTTTGTGAGATCTTTTCCAAGTCAATACTTGAGTATTCATCTCAATACTTGAGTATTCAAATCATTTGGAAATAGCAAAACTTTAAATCGGTCAATACTCGAGTAATCATATCAATACTCGAGTATTGAACTATTTTCAATACTTGTGAAGTCTCTGCCATTCCAATACTTGAGTATTCATTTGAATACTTGAGTATTGGCATTTCTGCCTTTTAGATGAAGAGTCTCTATTTGGTCATTACTCGAGTAATCAAACCATTACTCGAGTATTTATCTTTGTGAGAAGAAAAAGAACTTGGAATGCTCTCTGTAAGTTCATTACTTGAGTATTGGAATCAATACTTGAGTAATGATCATTTTTGCACGAAGGAGCCATTCACTGTCAACTCAATACTTGAGTAATGAAACCATCACTCGAGTATTCAATACTTGAGTAATGAAATCATTACTTGAGTATTCACCTGACATCAAGTTCTCTTTTTTTTAACTTATCAGAAACTCATTTTATCTTGCGTTTACAATTGTCAGTTATCATCAAAACACATAGAGAACTAACAGTTTGTTATTGAAATTTTGGGATGTCTTATTTTTAAGGGGAAATGCAGTCGATTTTTTTTTAAAGTATTGAGAAAAAAGCATGTTGTTTTTTAAATTGTTATAAACTTGAGTGTTGTTGGAAATGTCCTAGGTGGTAATAAAATGGATCATAGTTGGATGAATGCTTTGAGAACTAGTGAGGAATATGAGAATGGGGTGGAAGAGTTTATTGAGTTTGCTAGAAGGAATGTGGCTACAAAGAATGAGATGTATTTTTGTCCATTATGTGTGAATTGTTTAAATGATAATCAACAGGATATTGCTAATATAAGAGATCACTTACTTTGTGATGGAATAAACCTTCGATACACAACGTGGATATGGCATGGTGAGGAAGTAACAACTGCGTCCCATAAAAATGAAGTTGAGGTAGATGATGATGGAATGGAGAGAATGATTCATGATGTTAACGTAGAATCTTTTGCACAATCGCGTGTATATGATAGTGTGCGGAGTGATGCAGAGACACCTTTGTTCCCTCGGTGTACTAAGTATACACGGCTTACAAGGACCTTACATTTGGTCAACTTAAAGGCAACTTGTGGGTGGACCGATAGTAGTTTCAAAATGCTGCTTGAAGTGTTGTGTGATATGTTTCTAGCCGATAATGTACTTCCAAATCATATGTATGAAGCAAAGGAAATCTTGTCTGCGATGGGTATGGAGTATAAAAAAATACAGTCTTGCCCTAATGACTGCATATTGTACAGAAATGAGTATGAAGGCTTTAGTAAGTGTCCAAAGTGTAAAACTTCACGATACAAAGTAAAGAAAGATGGTGGTTCTAGAAATGGGAAAAAAATGCAACCTTTAAAGGCGTTGTGGTATCTTCCAATAATACCACGATTTAAGCGTCTGTTTACTAGTGCATCAACAACAAAGAAGTTGAGATGACATTCTGATGAGAGAATATCTGATGGAAAATATCTTTGCACTCGGCTGACTCTTCGCAATGGAAGAAAATGGATGAAATGTTCCCTCAATTTGGCAGCGAGCTAAGAAACCTTCGGCTGGGGCTTTGTACAGATGGCTTCAATCTGTATAGAACTCTTAGTAGAACCCATAGTGCATGGCCAGTTCTCCTTGTAATACACAACTTACCTCCCTGGCTATGTATGAAACGCAAGTATGTGATACTTTCTATGATGATTTCTTGACCAAAACAACCGGGGAACAATATCGATGTGTACTTGGCGCCTTTGATTGAGGATCTGAAGAAGTTGTGGGAGGAAGGTGTAAATGTGTTTGATGCATATAAGAAGGAGTCCTTCAAGCTGTGTGCAATGATTTTTACCACGATAAAATAACTTTCCTGCATACAGAAATTTGTCAGGGTATAGTGTGAAGGGGCATAAAGCATGTCCGATATGTAAATTTGATACACACTTCGATCAACTAAAGCACGGAAAAAAAGGTCTACATCGGTCATAGGAGGTCTCTTCATTGATTCCACCTGTATCGTAGGTTAAGAAAGCGTTTTAACAGCTTATCGAAGCATGGAACGGCACCAAAGGCATTAACTAGAGAGGAAGTTTATAGTCGGGTGGAACATATCAATGTCATATTGGGTAAACAACAAAGGATTGTAGGTGAGAAGAACATATGCAAGAAGAGAACAATTTTCTTTGACTTTCCATATCGGCGTAGTCTTGATGTGAGAAATAGTCTTGATGTGATGCATGTGTAAAAAAATGTTTGCGATAGCCTTGTTAGTACGCTTTTGCATGTACCAGGGAAGACTAAGGATGGAATTAGTGTGAGACTGAACCTCGCTGCTATGGGAATAAGAGAACGATTACATCCACAAATAAGAGGAGATGGTAAGAGGGCATACATGGGGCCAGCAGCGCATACACTATCAAAAGCGAAGAAAAAAAGTTTGTGTGGGTGTTTAAATGACATTAAGGTTCCACAAGGGTATTCTTCTAATGTGAGCAGGTTTGTGTCAATGAACAAATTGAAGTTAGTGGGAATGAAGTCCCATGATTATCATGTGTTGATGCAACAACTATTACCAGTAGCTATTAGAGGCTTTATAGAAGATGAAGTGCGAACCACTATAACAAAACAATGTATTTTTTTTAATACTATCAATAACAAAGTCATTGACACTGAAAAGTTGAATGAATTGGAAAATAAGGGTTATATTATTTCGTCCCAACTAGAAATACATTTTTCTCCTGCATCTTTTTATATAATGGTGCATTTGATAGTGCATTTGGTAAGGGAGGTAAGGCTCTACGGTCCAGTTTACCTAAGGTGGATGTACCCTTTCGAGCGATATATGAAGATCTTAAAAGGGTATTCTAAATGTCCTCATCAACCGGAAGCCTCAGTAGTTGAAAGATATGTAACTGAAGAGGCTATGGACTTTTGCAAAGATTATCTATCAAGGGCCATGGTACAATGTCAGCATGACGAGGAGATAAGCAAGGGAACTAGAGGACTCAAAATGAAGAATATGCCTTGTGAAGAGTTGTTGTAAGCACACTTGTATATCTTGAATAATATGGAAGAAGTTCAACCTTACATAGATGAACACAGACAAAGTTTGAAGAATATGAATCCAAGGAAGAGTGATATGCAGATTGTGAATGAGCAAAACAAGACATTCATAAAGTGGTTCGAGGAGAAGGTGTCGCACGAGACCGGTGTGTTTGATACAATCGAGTGGTTCGCTTGTAGGCCTTCTTTTCAAGTTATCACTTGGAGCGGTTATGATATAAATGGGTATTCTTTCTACACCAAAGACCAAGATGACAGAAGTTCTATGCAAAATAGTGGGTGATGGTTAATATATTTGCCTTTGTATCTTTAGTCATATTGCTTGAAATGTATTTATCTTATCATTTACCTTGCAGCAAATGTACGATGTCCCAAACAACAAGGCCATGTACAAGCATTTAATGGGGGAAGTTCGTCTTTGATGGAAAGATTTCAAGAACAAGCTCTCCCAAAATATGTTCGAGGGCCACAGAAGTATGAGGATCCCCGTGTTAAATATACGTACATTTCTCCAAAGGACGGAGGTCGTTTATGGCATCACGACAAGAGCCTCATTTTATTGTAAAATTTCTTCCAAATCTTATCTTATGTTTTAATTCAATACACTTGACATCACTGACTTAGTTTTCTTTGATTTCGTTTCACAGGAAGTAAGTGAGGCAAATAAAGCAAAGCAAGCAGCAAATAAGTACCAGCATTACATGTCTCGAGCTGGTTATAAAAAGCTTGAACGTAGGATGATGGCAAACGAGTTGGATAAAAGAAAGGAAGCTACCAAGTCAAACCCTAGCGTAGTTGTTTAGGCCTCAGATCCTCCTCCGCGTTATGAAAAATGGAAAGCTGCGAGGCTTAAGGGTGACAAATACATCAATCCTGTTGTTGTTAAGGTTGCTGCAAAGATCGTAAGTAGTTAAAATTGAAGTATGTATTTTTCAAATTGCTTCTCATTATAAGTACTTAACTTCCATTGGATTAAAATTATATGATACAAGATTCACTTGAAGAGCAGAGCAGCCAAGGTTCATTTACGCCAAGTCACCGGATGGTCATCCTATCAACAGCGATTGAGAAACCAGAAAACCCTCGTTGTCTTCAAGGGGAGCCAAGAGGAGTTAGTGTCTAAAAATATTTTGGACGTACTCCACATTGTTGTTCAAATCCTACTCCGGAGTTTATGGCCAAAATTTGAGCGGAACTCCTTAGAGATATCATGAAATAGGTACGTGGTGAAGTTTCATCTATGATGCAATCATCGAAGGAACGCACAACCTAGGATTCCCCGGCCGTCCTTAGCATGAAAGACAGTTATGACCTTTCGGAGGTACCACAATGCGAACCTTTTCTCCCTCCACAAGGTGGAGAACCTTGCAAGCTATATGTGGATGTCCCACAACTTCGTCTTGTTGCCGATGCTCTCATTCTCTCACAATTCACCTCCCACCATAATAAACAAATTCCAAAAAATAAACGTAGGGTGACTGTGACGTGTGTTCGAGAGGGGGAAGGAGAAATAGCTATCTCGATCCCTGATAGCAAGGTTCTCACACTAGGCAAGGCGATATGATTCTTAATCCTTTGGCCGAAGAAACTTATTAACTACGTGCCGGCACCTCCAATGGTAGGAAATACTAACTATTACTTGAATTTTAGACTATTGCTTTCATTATTGTTGTGCTTATGTGTTTGAGAGAAAATCTTTTGTGTATGACATCCTTTTGTTGTGACTTTGGGATTTTTGTTGTCAAACCTGAAATTGCTTAAATTGTTGTACCTTGACATAAACTTTAACTATACAGCTAATTGCTACATTTTCTTGTCAGCCTACTCATAATCTGTATTTTAGGTTTTACTAGGATGAAGACCATGCGACACAATTTCCTTTCTTGGCACGATTGCAATAGGTGTACAATGACATTAAAGACGTCACCATGCAGATGCCTAAGGGAATTCTCGCCTCAAGAGTGTCATCATATCCCTCTACAATTGACAACATTGATCTTTCACAATTTATTCTTTTAGAGGAGCTAGATGTATGTTGGCTTAAACTTAAAGTCCTGTAAGTAATTTTGTTGCCTTTCAATTAATCATGTGATTTTTTCATTTTATATATTCAACAATTCATTTATCTTTTTCATTCCATCATAGTTTCTTCCACAACCTATGCGTACAAATTAGAAGAAATGAGTCATATGGATTGTTATGTCCATCTAACACATCAAGGAGCCACAGTACCTTGAAATTAAGGACATTTTATGTGGGTTCTGCAATGGCAGAGTCAAAATTGCCTTGTTATCTAGCACCAATTCATGAAGGGTAAGTAATTTAGTTTTGTCTATTTAAACTATTTAAGAATAAATTGCCTTCTTATCTTAACTTAATCTTATTGTGTATGTGTTGTTTTAGTTATCACTATACTGTGTGTGTTGTTTGTCCACCTATTAACACCGTTTATTGGTTCGATTCCATGGATTGGAGGCCACATAAAGAAATAAAAACCATGTTCAGCAAGTAAGTAAACTTTTTGCGCAATCGTTGATATTCTTGAATTAAATGAATTGTTATAATGTCTGTTCATTTTCATTTTAATGATAGTGCATAAAGGCGTATATAATGATTTCTGGGATTAAAGTGGGTCCAAGTAGAGAACCGGCGTGGGTTTATCCGATAGTAAGTAGTTTGTTTCAATACAAGTTATTTCATTGACAGTGGAATTTGATATGCCTTTATTCATTAAAAAAGAAATTCAAATAACCATTTGCTTTTGATTTATAGTGCCCTCGACAACTAGGGGGCACTGAGTGCAGATATTACGTTTTGCTCTACATGTACTCCATCATTTAGAGCGAGCGTACTTCAGATTTTAAAGAGGTACTTGCTCCTTCATTCTCAAATGATAATATTTTTTGAAGTTGTAAATTAGTTGTGTTATGAATTCATTCATTTGATTGATTTAACTTATACCTTGTTTTCCATTTTACAAATTTTTGGTACTAAGGATGCCTACTCAGAGGAAGAAATCAATTTGGTTCGAAACCTATTGGCTAGACATCTTCTTCAACACATAGATGATTGAAGTTAGTCTTTATATTGCATAATTAGTAGAAATTAGTCTTTATATTGCATAATTAGTAGGAGGTAGCTAGACAACTTTTTGATGCTTTGTGGTGAATGTTGTACATAGAAGAAGTAGTAATAGTTACCACTAGAATTAGTTAGAGCAAATTGGTTAAGATGAATTGAAGTTAGCCACTTACACTTTGTTGTTACTACTTTGCTACCTCTATGTCCAATTCTTCATGAACTATGTGTCTTGGGATATTTGTTATATATACATGCATGTATTCTATTTCTGTCTTACACTTTGTTGTTACACTTTCCTGCAAAAAATATAAGGTTAGCTGATGAAGACCTTTTATCATTAGCCTTGGGGTCCACAATCAACAATTAACCAAGGATTGCGTATAGGCAAACCTAGGATCGTTCTCTCTTTTCGAGGAGCTTTTTATTGAATCCTAAGTAATCTAGATGTCATGCAAATGAAATAAAAACAAGGGGGATTGGGTTTTGATGGAATTAGAATAGAAATTGAAGACAGAATGAAAATGAGAGATTAATCAAATGAAAAACGATCAACTCGTAATTGGGATTCCAAGACCTTCCATCACCGGACAAAGAAATAGAATAACAGAACCCGTGATTGATTCTAAACAAACCGAAATCTCTGCATTTGTCCGTAAGCTCCTCGACTAGACAATCGCCTAGCATATGATCGAACATGTGGCGAGTTCGTGTGCAATCGTACAACGTCTCTCGAACCGTCCGACCTAAGTCCTTGGGATTTCAACTGGATATTAAATCTAACATCCAATCTGTTTCTAAACTCGAATCCGATTAAAGTAAACAGAAACAAGTCAGTTATCGATTGAAGCATAAGTCCTCCGGATGACACCATGGAATCCTCAACTCATGGGTCGATCACAAAAACTTAGCCAAGCATGGCTATGTAAGATGAAAATGTAGAAATAAAGATGTTCATCATGACCACGAAGAACATGAACAAGTTCATCATGAACATGAAGAACACAAAGAACAATTAAAGAAAATGAAAGCTTCTATTCCAATATAAAAGTAAATATAAAAAACATAATGAACGAATAAAGGAAAAAAGATGAAGAACATAAAATCAAAATAAAATAATTAAAAGGAAAGATTAAAACTAAGCCATACCAAGTAGGAGGCAAGAAATTAAAGACAAGAATTAAAGACAATACATGAAACTAATAAAGCAAAACTAAGCCATCCCAAGTAGGAGGCAAGAAATAAAAGAAGGAACTTAGAATGGGAGAGATCTTGATCTCTTCAAGGTGTGTGTTGCTCTTGAAAACATCCATGTATTTATAGGAAAATTGGAAGAACTATTGAGCCATACTTTTTGACTTTTGCACCTCCAAAAACGCGTCAACTTTCCAGCGTGTGTTACACCATTAAATCGGTGGAGTTGGACCAAGCTGTCTTCATAAGAAATGTAGATCTGGATGGCAGCTGTCTAGTCGTTCAAACCGCACCGAATTTGGAGTTCTGTAGCTCAAGATATGGATCAAACACCGAACGTTGTTCCGGAGCCCAGTTCAGCGCCCCTGTTCCGTATTCCAGGCTCAATTTGGTCCTTTAAACATTTGATTTAGCTTTTGGGCTCTTCATATGGTTTGTAGATCTTCATTTTATCTTTCTGAAAATATAAATTGCAGAGCCATTGGATCTCTAAATCTCAAGTTATACCCAAAATACCGAACAGTGTTCACTACCCAATTGTAGTAAGAATATGACTCAAGTTCAATTTTGAATCCAAACTCAAGATGTGATCAAGATTAATGCAAATAAAGTCTAAAAACTCATTATGAAGATGAAATCATATATTTAACTAATTGATCCATTAAAGCATGATAAAGAAAGAGTTTTTAGCTTCTTTTTTGCATTTAAAATAATATGAATTCAAAGATTATCAAACTCCCCACACGTATCCTTTTGCACTCCGAGCAAAATTAAAAGATAAAAAAAAAAAAAAAAAAAGATTCTCTTTTCTAACAATTGCTGAAATTTCAAAACTTAGCAAAGATCACAAAAGCTTCAAAAGATCAACCAATCAAGACAAAATCTCTTCATCTCAAATTACTAATCATGGCAATGTCATTCAATGATGCTAATCACACAAGATAGTCTCTCAAGGGATGCCCTTAATCAATCTCTCAAGTGTATATGGTTAATAAGTGTATCGCTCAAATTCTACTCAATGAAACTGTTCTACCATAAGCTTGCTCAAGTTCTACTTCTCCACCACTTGTAACACATGCTTGCAAAAATCAAGAGGACTTATTTTTAAGGTTGTAATGGGGCTAGGATAAGGGTAGGTAATAGTATGGAAATGAAAGGTTAAACACCCAAGAACTTTAAAAGAGTAACAATATAAAACCACTCAAATAACATTTTTTTTTTTTTTCTCTTTTTTTTGTTAAACAATAAATGCCTCTCTTTTTTTCTTTTTCTTCTTTTTTTTGTCTTTTACAATAAATGCCAAACGATGAATGACATATAATCAAATACTTCCCCCACACTTAAAATGTTGCACTCCCGGGCAACCCCCACACTTAACCACAAAACCAATGCGCAATTAATTTCCAAGGTGCGGAATAAAATGGTGTGACATTTAGGCTAGTAATGTGGCTTTGAAAGGAATGAGTCAAAAAGGCACAAAGGGCTAACAAAGGAGATATAATGCAAGGGAAAGGCTATTTGGTCAGAGTGAGGAAATAAAAGAAAGAAAACAAGCCTCCATCATATTTATGCATGCAAATGAAAAATGTAGTTTTGAAAAGAATGAGAGCAAATTCTAGAGAACATAAATCATGAGCAGATGCACACAAGAAAGAAAGAATGGTAAAAGATGAGTTCCATTCATGTAGGCCCAAGATCTCACAAAGGAAAATACCAAATCATGCAATTAGCATCACAGAATTAACAACCAAGATATTATAATCCAAGAGTCCAAAATTTCAATCTAAATAGAATGATCCATCAAAACCAAAATGTCCAAGTTCATAATATGGAGCAATCATAGAAGGAGAAAATGTTTTTTTTTTCAAAATGATTTTTTTTTTGCATTTTCTCATTTAAAAATAAAACAATAATCAAAAGGATTCAAAATATATTTTTCCTCCTTTTTATTCTACTTAATAAACTACATTATTTTTACTTTTGTTATCGAATATGTCCCTCCCCCACACTTATCTTCCTCGTACAACAATTAAGCCCAAGTAATCATATGAATTAGGAAGAAAATAAGTAAGGAAAGAGACAACCTTTGTTAGAGTATCTTGAGTCGCTTGAAGAAGAAGTTCTTATCTCCGATGTGAATCATGAATTTTTCCCTTGGAACATCTTCTCCCACATTGAATTTCCTTGGTGGAGGTGGCTTAGGATCTATTGGAAGAGGTCCAAGAATGTACGGTGGTTGTTGGTTCCATCGACAACCTTTCCAAGAATGTGCCTGCAAATAAGACAAGCAAATAGCAAGATCCCATCCAAATATAGAGACATAGAGAGATTTCAAATGAATTAAGGGCATGTTAAGTTCCAAACTCTCCAAGTAACTATCACATCCAAGGAAATCAATGATACTCCCATCGAGGAGTCAAGCAACCGGTTACATTGTGAAAATTCTCCGGTGTTTGCAAAATGGAAGGTGTGGAATCCAACTTAGTGTTGGAGTACATCATATCATCATTGCAATCACAAGAGATGGAAGGCAAAAGAGTGGAAGAAAGAAGAGAATTTTTCAAATCATTACCACCGCAGTGTTTAAAGATTCAAAACAATTATTTTTCTTTTTCCAAGTCGTGTGGTAAATCACAAGAAAGCACTTGTTGGAAAGATTCACCAACTGTAGAATTTTATCAATCAAAATTTCAGAATCTTTGTCTCCAACAAGACTACAAGAAAATAATTCAATGGGGATTTTATGCATTTGGCATTCTAAGCTATGATCTTTCTCACTCACATCAACAACAAATCCATAATCAAAGCAGAATCACTGATCGATTCAAAATCACCGTATAATGCATCATTAATCTCAAAGGCAAATAGGACAAAATTCATTATTAGAACAGCACAATTAACAGAGTCACTCATAGATGCAAAATCGGGATAATCAGCATACAATTCAACAAGAACATCATCAACAACATTGGTATCCATGCTTGATTCAATCTTTTCAAACTTGACATGCTTACTATCATCAATAGTACAAGAGGGTGCATTCTGATTAATGGTAGATTCAACCACTTCACTAAATGCTTTCTTTTGAAGCTCAACAAGTAAATGACATTTTTCATGATAACAATCTATACACATTTGATATTCCTCACAAGAGCATGAAAATATGTCATTCCATTTATCACATTCATCCATAGTACTATGAAGAGAAGCATTTTCATCGTTAAAGCATCACATGAAGAAATAGGAACACACTCATCAACAAGTACAAATCAAATCACTACTACTAAATCCAATTGGTTGAGCAATTGCATTTTCAAAAATTGAGGGGATTCAATAATAATTTCCTCATCCACCTCTTTATCACTCAAATCATGAATTGCTTCGTTAGCCAAAGTAGTAGGAGAGTCTACTTCTATAAGGATAAGATCATTACCAAATGAGAGAAGACTCTTCAATGTACTTTTGTACTTGCTTCACTTCTTGTGCATGTGTGACCATGAGAGAAGGATTTCCTTGAAAATTCATTTTCAACATTTGTGTTTGCTGCTCAATTTCTTTTCCTAATCTCTCATACCTTTCCGCTTGGTGTTCCATTCTTCTAAAAATAGAGTCCATTTGTTGATGAAAGTCGTCCTTATGTGACCACTCCTCATTTACAAAATTTCAAGCCGCTTTGATTTTGGAAATCTCCAATGACTTCATGATTGAAGGGTTCTTGGTTGGGCACACATGGTTGATAATGATGTTCATAAGGTGGATCAACTGGGTATAAGGATTCATGAGATGGATGGCATGGTATGGAAGTGGGATGAAATGAAGGATGGTATGGTAAGTGAGAGTGTTGATGATATTGTTGGAATGGAGGATGTTGGTAAGGCTCATGATATTGGTGGTGGAATAAGCCATCACATTCTTGATTGCCTACAAAAGAGTGAGAATTGAAAGGTAGTTCATGATTATCATAAAACCAAGCCATGAAAGTTTAATGCAATTATTTCCCAGTGAATTACAAGATAACAATCTAACTATAAAAAAAAAAGAATATAATAAAAATGCAAGTGTAAAAGAAAAGAAGGAGGTTTTTTTTTTTTTTTTTTTTTTTTTTTTTTTTTTTTTTTTTTTTTTTTTTAAAATAAAGATGCAAGTATGCTATGAATTAACTTGGAGACATGGTGAAATCAAACAAGTAAACTCAAGATCATATTGAATTTGATACAAACACACCACATGAAGCTACCAAGTCAAGACAATGCAATAATGCAATGAATGCTATACAAGCTACTTAAATGCAAAAACCCCGAACTATATGCAATGAAAAAAATGAAAAATTAACAAGCATCACACGAGAAACCCCTTGTCAAAAGTCAATTTGACAATTAGATTACCTAGGAGCCAATTACTTAGCTCCCCGGCAACGGCGCCATTTGATGAAGACCTTTTATCATTAGCCTTGGGGTCCACAATCAACAATTAACCAAGGATTGCGTATAGGCAAACCTAGGATCGTTCTCTCTTTTCGAGGAGCTTTTTATTGAATCCTAAGTAATCTAGATGTCATGCAAATGAAATAAAAACAAGGGGGGATTGGGTTTTGATGGAATTAGAATAGAAATTGAAGACAGAATGAAAATGAGAGATTAATCAAATGAAAAACGATCAACTCAGAATTGGGATTCCAAGACCTTCCATCACTGGACAAAGAAATAGAATAACAGAACCTGTGATTGATTCTAAACAAACCGAAATCTCGCATTTGTCCGAAGCTCCCTCGACTAGACAATCGCCTAGCATATGATCGAACATGTGGCGAGTTCGCTGTGCAATCGTACAACGTTCTCTCAGAACCTGGTCCGACCTAAGTCCTTGGGATTTCAATCTGATATTAAATCTAACATCCAATCTGCTTTCTAAACTCGAATCCGATTAAAGTAAACAGAACAAGTCAGATTATCGATTGAAGCATAAGTCCTCCGGATGACACCATGGAATCCTCAACTCATGGGTCGATCACAAAAACTTAGCCAAGCATGGCTATGTAAGATGAAAATGTAGAAATAAAGATGTTCATCATGACCACGAAGAACATGAACAAGTTCATCATGAACATGAAGAACACAAAGAACAATTAAAGAAAATGAAAGCTTCTATTCCAATATAAAAGTAAATATAAAAAACATAATGAACGAATAAAGGAAAAAGATGAAGAACATAAAATCAAAATAAAATAATTAAAAGGAAAGATTAAAACTAAGCCATACCAAGTAGGAGGCAAGAAATTAAAGACAAGAATTAAAGACAATACATGAAACTAATAAAGCAAAACTAAGCCATCCCAAGTAGGAGGCAAGAAATAAAAGAAGGAACTTAGAATGGGAGAGATCTTGATCTCTTCAAGGTGTGTGTTGCTCTTGAAAACATCCATGTATTTATAGGAAAATTGGAAGAACTATTGAGCCATACTTTTTGACTTTTGCACCTCCAAAAACGCGTCAACTTTCCAGCGTGTGTTACACCATTAAATCGGTGGAGTTGGACCAAGCTGTCTTCATAAGAAATGTAGATCTGGATGGCAGCTGTCTAGTCGTTCAAACCGCACCGAATTTGGAGTTCTGTAGCTCAAGATATGGATCAAACACCGAACGTTGTTCCGGAGCCCAGTTCAGCGCCCCTGTTCCGTATTCCAGGCTCAATTTGGTCCTTTAAACATTTGATTTAGCTTTTGGGCTCTTCATATGGTTTGTAGATCTTCATTTTATCTTTCTGAAAATATAAATTGCAGAGCCATTGGATCTCTAAATCTCAAGTTATACCCAAAATACCGAACAGTGTTCACTACCCAATTGTAGTAAGAATATGACTCAAGTTCAATTTTGAATCCAAACTCAAGATGTGATCAAGATTAATGCAAATAAAGTCTAAAAACTCATTATGAAGATGAAATCATATATTTAACTAATTGATCCATTAAAGCATGATAAAGAAAGAGTTTTTAGCTTCTTTTTTGCATTTAAAATAATATGAATTCAAAGAAAGAGGTACTTGCTCCTTCATTCTCAAATGATAATATTTTTTGAAGTTGTAAATTAGTTGTGTTATGAATTCATTCATTTGATTGATTTAACTTATACCTTGTTTTCCATTTTACAAATTTTTGGTACTAAGGATGCCTACTCGAGAGGAAGAAATCAATTTGGTTCGAAAACCTATTGGCTAGACATCTTCTTCAACACATAGATGATTGAAGTTAGTCTTTATATTGCATAATTAGTAGAAATTAGTCTTTATATTGCATAATTAGTAGGAGGTAGCTAGACAACTTTTTGATGCTTTGTGGTGAATGTCGTACATAGAAGAAGTAGTAATAGTTACCACTAGAATTAGTTAGAGCAAATTGGTTAAGATGAATTGAAGTTAGCCACTTACACTTTGTTGTTACTACTTTGCTACCTCTATGTCCAATTCTTCATGAACTATGTGTCTTGGGATATTTGTTATATATACATGCATGTATTCTATTTATGTCTTACACTTTGTTGTTACACTTTCCTGCAAAAAATATAAGGTTAGCTGAGCTAACCTTTTTAGCACGTAGGTGTGTTGTTTTATTTTATCACATTGTGGTGATTGTTGCCTGTTGATATGTAAGAAGGCTTTTATAAGGGTGGACAATCATACGAAGCAACATATTTTTTTAAAAAAACACTTAAGGCGTGTAATTATATGAATTAGACGCCTTAAGTTGAACTTACGGCGTCTAATTCCAAGCGTCTAATTACTGGAATTAGACACCGTAATTATAACTTAAAGCGTCTAAATTCTATAATTAGAAGCCGTAAGGTCAAACTTAAGGCGTCTAATTCCATTAATTAGATGCCTTAAGTATAGTCATCAAAGCCATTTCTGCCATACTTAAGGCGTCCAAGAATTAAAATAGGACACCTTAAGGCGTCTAATTATATTAATTAGACACCTTTAAGTTTTCCATACAACGCTCCCCAAATAGACATCCTACAGGAAAAAAGGACATTAAATGTGCCAAAAATAGGACGCCGTAGCCCTATTTTGTAGTAGTACGTCTGCTAATCGGCTATAACTAAAACACTGCAAAAACAAACTATATTTATTAACTTGAAGAACTAACAAACTAGGTTCATTATACAACTTTGGAATTCATCCTAACTCAGCCAAAGAGAATTTAATTCATGACTAATGAGGGACACATACTAGAGAGTACTATAGAACTACCCATAACATAATTATAAAAATAAAAATAACAAAGAAAACAAGGAGCTCGTCGAAAGGTTGATGGTTAGGAGGCGTCTTGTCACGCGACATCTCCATGTCTTCTACAAACTGTCTTGCTCTAAGGAAAAACCCTGTCTCCTCTTTTATTCCTTCAATATGACCTTCAGTCAGATCGAAATTGAGTGACTACTTTTTCTCACGGCTCTCTGCC
The DNA here is from genome assembly GCA_019022615.1 of Acacia melanoxylon. Lineage (NCBI taxonomy): Eukaryota > Viridiplantae > Streptophyta > Magnoliopsida > Fabales > Fabaceae > Acacia > Acacia melanoxylon. The sequence continues at coordinate 5,925,942 of JAFJYJ010000020.1, read as the reverse complement.
TCTCTCTTGGTTATGCCGTGCTTTCCTCTTATAGTTAGGTCTCCTCAACTGCACATCCAATCAGTTGGGCCTTCCAAATCTGTCGGGTCCAAGATCTTCAATTCGATGGATTGATCCTTCTTTTAATATAGTGGGATTCTCTAAATCTTTCTTTTGATTCTCTGTATCTTTTGGATTTAGCTTCAGTCAATCATTGTTTCCACGTGTATCTGGGTGACCTATCTTGATTTCCTGAAAACTCATGAGGAAAGGTTAGAATAACTTAGTACATAATTTTGCATCATTTACAATGCTATAGCATAGCGGTCGCATTGTATTGCTAGTGCAGGTGCAAGTATATGATATACTATAGCATTGTATCAGCTTCATTACATGCTTTTGGTACAAGACGATAAAGTGGTTATTTTCTTATGTACATGCATAGGGTAATGACATGAATGCAACAATTTATAGTCAAAACACAAAGGGAAAACATGTCATAAATATTACTCATAAAACTCTCCCACACTCAACTTTTTGCACTCCTGAGCAAAACAAAGAGAAAATGTATAAAGGAAAAAATACCTTTTTGCAGCCTGCGCACTTTTTCTTGAGGACCTGGTATCCTATCATTGTCTTAAGGTCAGCGTTCTTGTGTAAACAATCCTACCACCCAGTACTAGTAACTTAATACAGAGTATTGTTCTAGTAAGAGAGTGTCAAGAGTCTTTCGGGTGATGTGTTTTGTTTGCTCTCTCACATGGGGGATTTGTTTCTCTTTGCCATTCTAGCTTAGAAGTTCTATAGGTTTGTGAAATTTCTAAGGTTGTTTCCTCGTGGTTGAACTTAACTGCATCAAAAGGACTTTTCAGGTTGTAATGCATGGAGTGGTAATGTGTGTGTGGTAGTTTTTGTGAAGATTAAAAATATGCCCTAGCATAGTGCCAGATAGGTCCTTACAACATATGGTCATGATGCTACGTCCTAACATGCCTTTAGCAGTGGTGATGCCTTATGTTGTCAACTAACGATAATGCATGTTTTTTTTGGCATTACATTGTTACGATTTTTTTACACTATGGGTGTTATGCTGCAGCATTGGCATGCACATTTCTTTATCATCTGCTTGTCTAGCACCTGCAATAGCATTATGTAAGTGGCTCAAGGGAGTGACAATAGGAATATGATCGAGGGGCTTGTGTATGGATTCAGTGGGTGAAGATTGAATGCCTTTATCCTATGTAGTATGATTTAGGTGCAAGGTATAAAAACCAAAGAAATAAGACAAACCAAAGAAAGTTCTTAACACTATCAGGCATGCTCATATAATAATGAAAAATAAGGCTCAAAATTTCCTTCCATACAACATAACTCTATTCTCTCCCTTACTGTTACTTTGCTCTACACTGATTTATCCAGTACTGTCAGTTTCCCAAGCCTACACGGCTTATTTCCCTTAAGACAAATCTATTCTACCAATTTATTCAGATAGTTGCTCCACTACTATAGGTGTATGTTTGTTGGTTGAACAAGTAATAAAAGTAAGAGAGTATTGTCCTACAGAGACCAAGCTACCTATGATGGTACTAATTACGAAGATAGTTGTGTTTAAAAAGAAAAGAAAATTATAATTGGTTTGGGTGTTTTTGGTTATAACTATCAAACAAAGAAATAAACACATGATCGTAGTCACAAGAAGATATTAGTTTAAAAGTAGGCTGAGCTCAGACTTCATCCTATAGCAATTATGTTGCACATCTATCGCAATGCTACAACATAGCCGCCTTCACAATGTTATCTAGTTAACCCACTACTATGCTATACAAAAGCTTCTGCGTCCTGTAAAGACAATGTTAGCTATACTTCTCCCATATGCCTATGGTGATTTTCTATATCAGATTATCAATTCTAATAAAGGTGTATGGTTATAAGAAGTAGACCTATTCCTGTAGCCTACAATGATAGGTCAAGCCTTGTACCAGCCTGCCCAGCAAACACTGCATATTAGATGTCTAACCCTGACTCCCTTCTAGTAAGCCAAGGCTACTGATCTATCCCTTAGCTTCCGCTAACCGACAAGAGATTAAAATATTGATTAACAAATTGAATTTATTTAATTAAGAACAAGCAAATTGGTTTCACTCTACACTCAAAAATTCATCATCGCTCAGCCACAGGAAATTTAGTTCATGACTGACAAGGGAATCACAAAACAAATCACAGCAGAATAGCCCATGGAAAAAGATAAACTAAAAATCAACAAAGGAAAACAGAAAGTTTGCCATAGGGGTCGACGGCACAAGAGATGTGTGTCAAGTGACGTCTCCACGTCTTATAGTCTCCATCTCACTACAGGGAAAGATTCTGGGTTTCTTCTGAGCTCTCGTGCTTCATAAATTCTCTCTCTCTTCTTTGGAGTCTAGTTGAACAGGAATTATTTTTGGCTCCTTCACGACTTTGATGTTCTTTAGGGTTGGCCGTCTTTTCCTTTTTATAGTCAGGTTTCCTTGTGGCCTACGTTCAGTAAGCTAGGCCTTTCTAAATCTATCAAGTCCAACTTTCTAAATTCAATTGATTGATTCTGTTGATACTGCGGGATTCTCCAAATCTTAACTTTGATCCTCTGCATCCTCAAATTCAATATGTCAGTAATCCAACCGCTGGTTAAACGACCATCTAATAATCCTGCGCTTAATTTCCTAAAATAGTCTCGAGGAAAAGTCCGAACATATGGCGCATAGCATTGCTTCACTTACACTGCTATAGAATTAAGGTTGCATTGTATTGCGACTTGTTATGGCTGATGTGATGATATAGCATTATATCAGCTATGCTAGGTGCGTTTTGCATTAAACCTTAAACTTGTTCTTTTCGTATGTGCATGTATAGGATGCTTATGCAATTATTATAATTTATGAGATTTATCCTACATTTCTTTATATAAGTGAATTATGACATACTCACTCAGATTAAATACATTTAAGTTCATATTCACCATACAAAATAGTCACACATTATAAGGAAAACATGGCATAAATAGTACTCATCAATGTTCATTCTTTAATTACAAGTTAAAAAGTTCAAAAAAATTATTTTGCCCGAATTTGTAGATAGTTAAGTTTGTGATTCTAAATTCAGACATGCACGTTTTTACGCATATATCATATAGTCCCCCACTCTAAAAAGGTGTAACATCCTCATTGCAGCAAGAGCGTGAGTGCAGGATGTGACGGATGAAATCCTCAAGCAAAGAACAGAGCCCGAGTGAAGTGACACATAAGCGTAAGTAAGGGGAAGAGGGGAATGGTACAGGAAGACAGAGAGACAAGTATCTGATATGATACCCAAAATGCCCTTCCATTGGCAGGCAAGGGTAAGTTAGGGCAACCCAATATTAGGGGATCAAAAATAAATGAAAATAAAATAAAATAAACAAAAGGGAAAACAAAGAGAAGAACAAGGGGCAGGCAGTCCACGAGGAGCAAGGCTAGGGTTGGTGGTAATGTTGGCCGTGGAAGGAGACACCGAGGTCTAATTCATAAACAAAATTTTTGAATGAGAGTCGCAGAGGTTCACGGTAGTTGGCCAGCCATGACGATGAGTAGTAACGAAGGCATCAAAGTTCATCCACTGGGTCTTCAGTTCAGTACGGAGGGCTGTGAGACGAGGGGAATGGTTCTAGTAGAGGGCACTGTGTGTCTGAAGGTAAGCACGGTAAGACAAAGTCGTGTTGTCGGAGGAGAAAGCGTTAGTAGAGGGAAGAGGGAGTGTTTGAGGAAATGTAAATGGGTAGTCTGGTGGGGAGGGTGAGGGGGAAGGTGGAGGTGGTTGTAGTGGCGGCGGTGGATGGAGTAGTAGGACGGGTGGTAGGAGTTGGCGAAGCGACTTGGCGTAAACCATTAGGGGAAATAGCCACGCTGAGCAGTCAGCTTGACTCGTAGCATCAGAGATGATGGGGGTTAGGGGTGGAAGTCAATATGGCTTAGAGAGGTGAGATATAAAAGAAGGATTGATCTAGGGAAAGAAAGCTTAGTAATAATGAGGGGGTGGGTTGTGGGATGAAAGGATGCAAGGTAGGGGAAGAGTTTCTTGTTGATAGGAGGGCGCGAGAAGGGCAATAATTGCATAGGGTTGTGGTATTGGGATTTTGGTGGACCCGCCTGTGGAGGATGCCATCACAGAAGTAGAATTTCAAAAGTTGCAGGAAAGCATATATTAGATTTAGAATACTAACCTGGTTAGAACATAGTACTGGGACGACGTGGAGGACTTTCGCTGCTGGCCAGGTATCTGAATTCCTATTGGGCCCTGAAATTTTTTTATAGTTAAGGACTTTGGACTACCTCCCAATAGCGCTTAGTTTATCATCGTCAGCTTAACTAGGTTTTGAGTTTTATTCAGGACCGACCGGGGTTACTCAACATCCTCGTAGTTCCATTCCCATCCCAACACATTCAAACTCCGTCCTTGTATTGGGATATTACCATCCGAATATGGTGTATTATGCTAGGTCTGAGATCCTCTTCTTGAATCATGTCATCAGGGAACCTGTTGGTGCTTGGTCTTTTGTTAAGGAAAGAGCATTCTTCGGGAACTTCTGGGTACTGTAAGGTTTTTAGAATTGAGAATGTCACTTGGTCCCCGTTGACTCACAAAGTAAGTTCATCTCTCTCAACATCAATCAATGTTTTACCTATTGCCATAAAGGGCCTTCCCAGAATGATTGGGAGTTCCAGATCAGCTTCAAAGTCCAGTACGATGAAATCTACTAGAAATATGAACTTGTCTAGCTTATTCAATACATCTTCGACTTTTCCTTCTGGTTGGACAATTGATCTGTCTACCAGTTGAAAAGTAACTGTCGTAGGTCTAGGTTCTCTAACCTCTAGCTTCTTGAATACAGACATTGGCATTAAATTAATGCTAGGGCTAGATCACCTAGTGCCTTTCCGTAGTAGCTAAGGCCAATGGCACAAGGGATTGTAAAGCTGCCTGGGACTTTTAGTTTTGGTGGAAGTCTATTCAATAGTAGTGCACTGCTTTCCTTGGTCATGGCGACTGTCTCGAATTCACCCAACCGCCATTTCTTAGATAAGATGTCTTTCATGAATTTCATATAGCTAGGCATCTATTTTAGTGCTTCTGAAGGTGGAAAATCACCTAGAGAGGGGTGAATAGGTGATTTTTTTAAAAAAATCTTCTTGAAACACACGCGATGATACAGAATAAACGAATGAGACAGAGAAGAGAAGATGAACACAAAACAATTTATACTGGTTCGATCTCAAATCACTGACCTACGTCCAGTCCCCATAACACCTGGGATTCCACTACTCTTTCAAATAATTACACCCTCTCAGTAACGAAGGATGGTCGCTCCACTCCCCTTACAAGTTGTAATTAGTACACCCTCACTTAAGGTTCCTCAACCTTAAGTATAACTCACTGAATGAAATAAATAAGTGTTTAAAAGACTCCTCATGAGCAGATAATAATGAACACTGAAGAACACTCAGAATTTAATGAGACAGATAAAACAGCGAATGAATCTGGAATCAAATTAATTGCTCAACGTTTCGGTAGGTATCCAAATTCAATGCTCCTCTTATTTATAGTTGATGTCATTAATGACCGTTGGAGAAGATTTGATAATGTGCCGTTGTGACTCATTAAGGTATCCGTTAGAGAGATGAATCACTCCGCCTTAGTTTCGTCTATTTGAAAATCATAGCTGGAATATGTTGGGGAAACATTCTCTTACACTCCTTTTGCATATCCGTTGTCTAATAGCATTTAATGTGCAATGAGAATGTCGGAGAGGCTTTACTTCGGTCAGAACAATTTCGCTCTGGTTTAGGTAGCTTCATTTAATGCTTAAATCGGACCAAAATGCTTTATTCTAATCAGTAGGTAATTTGTGTCTAATTAATCTGAAACTCATCAACACATTGGTTAAAAGCATTTGGTAAACTCAATTAGTAATAATAAGATGTGATAAGCAAGAAGTAAAGATTTGGAGAATTACGCAGACGGAGTTTTCAAAAAAACAGAGTCGCCTTTGCTTGAGCAATACTTCAGGTTTGCTCGGGCAAGCTTCTTTTTATGTAGTGGAAATGTCTTCTGCTCGTTGATGCTCGAGCAAGGACATAGTGCTCGAGCATGATGTTTTATGTGCTCGGGCAGGCTCTTTGATATGCAGGAAAATTACTTCCTTTCGATGATGCTCGAGCAAGCTTAAAATGTTACTCGGGCAATCTCCAGGCAGAAGCGACATAAGGAAGAAGACACATATTTGCTCGGGCAGGCTTTTTCCTTTGCTCGAGCATGATGCTCGGGCAAGCATTTCTTCATGCTCGGGCAAGCTCTTCTTCGTGAAGGGATTAAGTGCTTCTTCATGATGTTGCTCGAGCAAACTAACTTTCTTGCTCGGGCAAAACTCAGACAGAGTTGAAAGCTTGATGATGCTCGGGCAGCCTTTTGTCTTTGCTCGGGCAATATGCTCGGGCAAGCTTTCTTCTTTGCTTGGGCAAGGCTTCTTTAACTTGACTATTTTCGCCTTTGTCTCGAAGTTGCTCGGGCAGACCTGTAACCATGCTCGGGCAAGGTCGTGCTTCCTGACGTTTTCAGAGGTTGCTTGAGCAGGGTTTATTCTGCTCTTGCCATGATGTTGCTCGAGCAAGATTATGACCTTGCTCGGGCAAGGTCATGCTTTCTTATGCTTTCAGATGTTGCTTGGGCATGATCAATTTGAACTTTATTTTTCCTTCAGAGACCCCGACGTTGCTAGGGCAAGACTATGACCTTGCTCGGGCAAGGTCATGCTTTCGAATGCTTTTGAAGGTTGCTTCGGGCTTGATTGTTTTACCTTGCTTCTTCCTTCACTGAAGTCCGATGTTGCTCGGGCAAGGTTCTATCTTTGCTCGGGCATGATTACTAGAAATCTAATCATGCTTAATTCAATCCACTAGGAATTGTGATCATCAAAATATAGGAATTAACATTCTTCTCCTTTTTGATGATGACAATTCTTAGGATTAGATTTGAACATTATTGAATTAAGTATTATAAAAGTCAGTTATGCATAATCTGGATTCTTGTAATGAAATCAGTAACTGATATATATATTGATTGCAAGCAACATCATAAATAGCAACAATAAAATCCTAAATAGCAACAATATATCCTAACACAAGAAAATCCTAATCATATATCCTAACACAAGAAAATCCTAATCACCTACTCTCCCCCTTTGTCATCGTCAAAATGGGGATCCTGATCCGGAGGAGTAGGAGGAACAATGGAAGAATCAATAGGGGAACCTAGAGAATGATGATCAACTGTGGTAGAGGGTGCGAAGGAAGGACCAGCGGAACCAAATGGATCAGTAGCAGATGGAACAGGAGAAGTGGAGGGAGGAGTAGGGAAATCACCAGTAGGACCATCGGGACCAAAGCTGTTCACAAAGTTGTCTAAGGTATAGTCAAAGTAACTAACCATCTTGTGGGTCCCATACTGTTGTTTAGATAAAGTCTGAATTTCCCTCTTGATTTCCTCCTGCTTATCATAGATAATAGAGAAGCTTTTGTTCATGGACTCCTCCATCTCGGTCTTGAAGTCTTGTAAGTCTGTATCCACCTGTATTCTAATATGAGACTTCAACCCTATCATGTCGTCATGGAAACCTTTCATCATTGATCTTGTGAGATCACGATAAGCAATCATTGATTGATATATAGGAGCCACAGCTTTTTGAATTGTGGTTTCAATAATGGTTTGAATAGCAGCCTGAGAGAAGGATGGCGATGTGGAAGAGGGTCCGACTTTGGAGGACTCAGCTTCATCAGGAGGTTGGAAGGCAAGTGGTTTAGAAACATCCGGTTGAGAGGAGGAAAGAGGTACTTTGCCTTTGCTTTGAGATTGAGCTTTTGTGAATGAGATTCTCAAACATTTCATGTGCTCCTTCCCAAATACTGGAGGGTATACTTCTTTGTCATTCGAGACGTACCAAATATTTTTGACTTCTAAGATCCGAGAAACTAAGGAAGGATATGGAATTGTAGCACGAAGTCGAACCTTAGCCTCTGAGATAAATGTCATCATCTCCTCTAGAATCCATTTACCTAAATCTCGTGGTTCCATAGCAATCAGAGAAGCAAATCGCTCAAAATCTTTCCTCACAAAATGTGTGAAGCTCTGACCTTTCTGAACCAGGCAGCGGTTGTAAATATACCAGAGTATCCTATACTCATCCTTCATCATAGCCGAGGTAACATTGATCTTCTTACCTTCAACTTGAACATCTGGAAACAAAATTTGATGACATTCGACAGGAGAGAGTCGTGGAGGATCTTCAGGGATTTCCACTACACCTAAAAGAACATTGAGGTCATAAGCCGTGAGCTTGATTTCCTGATCTCGCACCTTAGTAATCAACACATCATCATCAGTTTTGTTGGCCTTCTTTTGCATATGCATATTGTGGTAGAAGACTCGTACCACTTTTGGGGAATATGGCTTGCTTATACTCAGAAGAGGCATAAATTGGAGCAACCAGTTTGTCAAATCGAAATTAAACTTTTCCTTGAAATGATCCAAATTGACAAACACAATAGGACAGAATGGTCGAGATCCAAAATAGTGATCAAATATCTTGAAATCATCAATAGCAATATTGGCAGTGATCATATTAGGCGAAGGTTCTGGGAGTTTACCATCCGAAGGTCGATTTGTCGAGGATTGATCCTGTTTGTTTTCTGACCCTTCGGATTGGAGTGAGAAAGAAACCTTCAGCTTTTTACTCCCGGATCCTTGTGATTTCTAACTAAGAGATGGTTTGAGAGGTTGGGATTGATCTTCCTTGCTCTTTCCGACAATTTCATCCATTGCCTTTGAAGTGCCAATGGATTTCGAAGCAGGTGGAGATGGCGATTTCTTTCATTTGGCTTTTTCGGCGGATAATTTGAGACAAGTGTTGGGTGAGGTCTGAGTATCTTCACTAGCCTTCGACTTCCCAAATGGTTTGGACTTGGTGGATTTCGTCGTTTTTGCCGAAGATGGTGATTGACTCTGTTTCGAGGGGTTGCCGGAAGTGGTGACCTTGGGCTGATAGAATCACGACTTCTTCGCCAGTGAGGATTGAGAGTAAGGCTTTTTGCTTGAACCCGCCATTCGTCGAAGAGGATTCCGGTGACGAGAGATTTTGGATGATCGACGACGACTATGATGATTGTCTATGTTCGTCGGAGAGAGAAAGACTCGATTGAGAGAATTTGGAGGGAAATGGAAGGAAATGATCGGTTAGAACAGTTCCTTTTGATGATTTGAGTAATTGTAACGGGTCAATTTAAGTGATGACTCGCAAACGATCGTAACGGAAGAGGAATTTGAAGGTGAGGAGATTAGAGTTTTGGACGGAGAATTTGGGGGAAAAATTAATTTCCGTTGAAATGAAACGACGCGCCTTATTTGAACTTCTGACGCTCGACTTTGCTCGAGCAAAGTTTCTTGTTTGCTCGGGCAAAGTCCTTGCTTGAGTAGACTTTTTGTCTTGCTTGAGCAAGAACATGATGGCCCAAAATTTTTGGCAAGGCCCGTTCTTGCTCGAGCAAAGTTTCTAAGTTTGATCGAGCAAAATTTCTCTCTTGGCCTTTTCAACGCAACTTATGCTTGTTTGCTCGAGCAAGGTGTACTGATATGCTCGAGCAACTTTTTCTCTAATGACCTCTGTTTTTCTTCTTATGAACAGAGTATCCTGCAAAACATTAATAAGAACCTCCGATGCTAAAGTCAGTATTTGTAATTTAAAGATAAATTAATTGAGAGAGACATACTCACAACTCATTGGGATTAGCCATTCCCAATTCTCTTCGAATGAACAAAAATTGCTCCTTTGCTAGTGGTTTGGTAAAAATGTTAGCCAACTGAAGGTGAGTAGGAATGAACATCACTTTCACATCTTTCTTTTGCACGTGATCTCTGATGAAGTGATGTCTTACATCGATATGCTTGGTCCTTGTATGTTGCACTTGATTTTTCGCTAAGCTAATCGTGCTTGTGTTATCACACAGAATTGGAATCTCTTTCAGAATGACTCCCAAGTCAGATAATTGTTGTTTTAACCACAAGACTTGTGCACAGCAACTTGAGGCTGCAACATACTCGCTTCGATTGATGACATAGCTACGTAGTCCGCTTCTTACTAAACCAAGATACCAGGGTGTTTGATAAAAGTTTAGGAACTTTGAAATTCTTTTCGCAACTTGTTGAAGAGTACACGTTTGAATGACAATAATAATTGATAAAGCAAAACTTTGAAATTCAATCATTCAAACATGTATGCACATTCATTCAAACATGTAGATATATATATGCTGGAAATATAAGAGATAAGGGAAGAGAATGTGCAAACTGATTTATACTGGTTCGGCCCAATCCTTGACCTACGTCCAGTCCCCAAGCTCCGCTTGAGATTTTCAATCCACTATCTTCTTTCAACTTGATTACACGATATGTACTTGAAGTAATCCTCTCACTAGGATTCACTCCCCTTACAAACTGTAATCAATACACTTGCTTGATCACACACTCTGTACTCGAAGTAATCCTCTCCCTAGGATTCACTCCCCTTACAAGCTGTAATCAACACAATGTGTTTCCCACTCAAGATCACCCAATCTTGAGTATCTCACAGATAGAATGATAGGATGTGTACAATAACTCTTCTCTCTCTCAAGTAGATGGATAAGCATTGAAGCACAATTACAAGTCATCTCACTCTCTATGATAAGCTATGTAAACATTAAGAACAGAGAGTAAATGATATGAGAATCAGAGTATTAACATCTTGAAGATGTCAGCTTGTGTCTCTGCGTTTTTCTGCTCTGTGTACTCTGTATTTCGTGTTGGAGTCTTCAAATCTTCAGGTATTTATACTAATTGAAGCTTGTGACCGTTGCATATCTGTTCAGGCATGAATCCATTCGAAATTATAGTCATTGTGAATATGGTCATTGAGATATAGTCTGTTGGGAACATTTGCGAGTCTTGAATATTTGAATATTGGCTCTTTCAAGAATGTCTCCCATGATGTTTCAGCTTTTGTTGGTGGGAGCCTTGTTTCTGCGCCTTGAAGAATGGTTGAGTTTCTTTCCGTCATTCATCCACTTGCTTACATTCGGAAGATATATTAAACTAATACAAGTGGTTTATGAAGTTGCTTTATTTGACTCTAAAGCAAATTCAAATCTTCTCGAAATCTGAAGTTAAAGCAAATCAAGGATATTGGATATTCGAATCCATTAGAGATGAGAATTCAACTTTGTTTCTTCAAGAGTTTCGTTGAATTCGATCTTCTTTCCTATTTCTGAAAATCTGCAGCAACCTTTATCTTCATGCTTTTGACAGACTTTGATTTCTGTCAAGTATGATGTAATCTCAAACTTTAATCACCTGAAACTTATACATAAATGATATAAATGATGTTAAGAAGAAGTATGAATCATTTGAGTAATAATCTGGATGTTCTTGATCTGAAACAAATTTCGATCGTGGTGATTTTTCTCAAGCGGGCGAATACTCGAGTATTGATTTGGAAACTCGAGTATTGAGGTTGTTGAGTTACTCCATGTCTGATGGAAACTAGCCGTTAGAACTTCGTTTTCTGAACCAGCGACGTATACTCGAGTATAGGGTTTGAAACTCGAGTATAGAGGTTGATTCGTAACTCCTGGTTCCTCTCTGTCTGATGGAAACTCGAGTATAGAACTTACATACTCGAGTATTGTAACTCTTTGAACACATCGTCAACTTTCGAGGGCCATATCTCCCTGGTCTGAACTCCGTTTTGGTTCGTTCAACTTTTGATGGAAAGCTCTGTGAGTCTACTTTCATATGCCACTGATTTCAGCTCAATCGGATTTCTAGTTTGTGAGTTACACTCAAACCATTGAAGCTTGGTTTGCTGTGTGGCATGGATTTATCTATCAACTTGTACAATTCATAGATCTCTCATATGAACTCTTTTGGGCTTGAATTTTATATCAAAATTACGCATTGGGAGTCTAGTTTCATATGCCACTGATTTCACTTCAATCCGATCTCTGGTTTGGAAGATATCATCAAATTACCAAACGTCGCCCATGCTGAACGTGAAACAGAGCTGATCACCGCTGTATACTCGAGTATAGACTTGCATACTCGAGTATGGACAGTCCGAGGCACCGAGATACGAAAACACTACATACTCGAGTATATACTTGGATACTCGAGTATTGCCATCCGAGACGCCGAGAGACTGAAAACACTCCTATACTCAAGTATAGATGAACATACTCGAGTATTGACTCCTATACTCGAGTATTGAGTTCCAAACTCGAGTATTCTCATCCAGAAGCTGATTTTTGCTGACTTTAGCTTCGAATTGAGTCATTCCAACTTCCATATGATCTTGGAGGCTTCTAGCATCAGTACAAGAACTTGAATGATATCTTCATTCCATTCAACAAGTTCTTCCTTTTTCCATCTCTCATCTTGATCATTCTTCATCATTCAACTTGGACTCACATTCTTTACAGCTTCTACCTTCTTTAATATCCATAAGGTGATGAAGCTTCATTCCAAATTCTGCTATCATAGAGACTTCCGATATCACAAGAACTTGAATGTTGATATTCCTATTATATTGTGCAAGTTCTTTTGATAACATCTTTCTCTAGTCTCTTCTCTTCTTCTTGCTTATCCTCTAAAATCCATTGATAACTTCTTGCTTCCTTGACATTCGATATTCCAATTATATTGCAAGAGGTTCTTTCTTCAATCCCTTATCTCCTTTTTGATTATTCTCCATGATACAACTTGGACTAATCTACATTAAACATAGTAGTTAGTCAATGTAGGAGATAAATAAATTACTCAATCTTTTTGCTTTTAACAATGGCATCTATATAAGACATCATCAAAACTAATCATAACCAACATTCTCCCCCTTTTTGATGATGGCAAATACTTTAAGAAAAATATGTATGAATATGAAATTCCATTAAACCCAACATATTTTTCTTGCCATTTCTCTCCCCCTTATTTGTCATTAGCAAAAAGTTGAAGCAAAGAAGAAATGCTTAGAGAGACAAATATAAAACCAGATTAGAAAGAGTCAAAGAACTGATTTCCTCTCCCCGATTGTTTTCTTTCTAAATATGAAGTAATTTGGAATGTTTTTATGAAAACAAATTTAAAAGAATTTGAAGAGGTTTTCAAAACATCTTTCACACTTAAAGCATATAGATACCAAACATGTGCAACATTTCTACTGAATATAAAAAGATAGAGATTAGAAATGCTCATGTTGGTTCTGCAAATTGATGATCCATCTGTGGAGTCCATTTGCTAGCTTTGAGATCTATGATGTGCTCTGAACAGCCTTTGAACATATCTCAGCTTGTTCCAAGAGGTGTTCCTCATTCTTTGTAAAGCAAATCTCAGATTGATTGTCAAAGCATCTTTCCTCAAAATTAATAGTTTCTCCTTGTAGTACATTAAGGAAAGTTGTAACACATAACAAAAGTTTCGCACCAAATTGAAAAGCTTTCTTTGCGAAAGAGATTTGTTAGTGTAACCAAATATCAAAGTATTCCTTTCTAAGTGATATTTTCAAATAAAAATAATGAAAGGACAATATGATATCAACTCATCATCAAAACTAATAAAAGATAGTGAATGCGAGATGAGTATGCTTAAAAGGTTTTCTTCAAATAAAGGAGATGAGCTTTTAAAATATAAAACACATATGAATGTGAAGCTCCCCCTTAATGAATGCATGACTGAAAAGTGAAGCTCCTTTTAATGATACCAAATAATGATGTGATACCAAGTGTTATGAGGTCTGGAATTCATCTAACTCCAATAGACATAACATGGTATCTCGGAATTAAGAACTTTCAAGTACACAAGGATGGACTTGAAATTGGTATGAAGAAATCACTTATGCCTTTTATGATGATAAAAGAGTTTTAAAGCATAAGGATCATTTTAAAAAATGAGTTTGCTTAGGATAAACTTCATAAAATGAGATGGAATGAATGAAATCAAGTTAGCCTAGCATGATTATGACATATGCATAATACAATACCTCCCTTGAGTAACTCAAGTTATAATCCTATGTAGTCCATAGATGCATTACTAGATAGCAATTATCAATTGTTTTGAATGCATCTTAGAAGCTGAAATCCCAAATGAGCTTTGAATAAGAATTCAAAATTAGTTTCTGCTCATAGCTTCTCATCAAGCTAATATGCTCCTTATCACTTGGTCTAAGCCTCTTGCTAGTGATGGGATGTCATTCAAGTGATATCACAAAATTTGCGACATAGCCACCGAAATGGTCTATTCTGTTTGCCTATGTTCTTTGTATTCAACAACGAAACAATTTGGTCAACTCCTACAAAAATATATGTTCTTTGGTACTCAATGATTCTTGAGTCCACAACTGATTAGACATGACAACTCTTAAGCTCATATAATTTAACAATATGATATTGGAACAAAGAGTATAGCAATCAAAGATCAAAACATAGTTTTACCCAATCAAGTAAATTCAAGCCAATGAATCAAAATAGGGTAACAACTAAATGATATCAAGAATGTTATTTTTAAATGACACTTTGTAAATACACTTTTTATGCAGAAAAGATGTCATTGATAAAATGCATGTAAGTTTGATCAAAGAGCATAGAAAATCTTATCCATAAAGATAAACATTTATCAATTCACAGTTTATGAGTGAGCTCCGATTTTTCAAGAATGATAATGAAATATGCAAAGTGTTTCAAATCTTGAATGTTCTTTCAAAATATGATAATGCATTATGAAATCAAAATTTTCATGAATGAAAGATTCATTTTTGAAACATGCTTGAAAACAATGTTCATTTTAAAACATGATGGAAGTCAATATATCGAATATATCGAAATGCTTCAATTTTGGAGAACATGTTGAACATTGAAGTTAACATGTTGAAGAATTTTCTCAAAAGCAAAAGTCATGAAGGTAGAGCATTTTCGAAACATGCTTTGCATAACGAAGTATATGAGCACAATGACTTTGCTATTGTCTAAGAGATAATCTTGCCTTTTAGAATAGAGTCTTGAAGTATATGAATATTCAAGGCAAGAATATAAATATAGTTACTCGAGAAATGGATGAAGATAAATGTATATTTGAGTAACTTGACTAATAAAAGTTTATTCAATATGCATAGGATTTTCACAAATTGAATTCTTTTCGGAGATAAGCTTGAAACTCATATAGATAATCAACTTGTTAGATATAAGATCTATCTTGATTGAGAATGAAGAATGAGGAGTTCAAGCATCATATTGAATACCAAAGGTCAATATGTGAATGATAGGAAAGACTCAACTTAACAAATTTGAAGCATAGCTAACCTTCAATATACAATATTAACTTCCAATTTGAAACATCATTTAAATGCAATCAAAGTATGGATATGTTTTCAAAACATTTGTATGCATTTTTCACAAAAACGAGTGAATTGAAATCCAGGACACAGATTTTAGAGTTGTGCATTTCAAAAAGATATAAACTCGAGAAAGTTATGCACAAATTCACATGTTTGATCATCAAAAATTCACTAACAAATTGATTAAACATAGTTAGAAATATTAGTGATTGATGATATGGAGTATTGGAGTCAATCATGAAGATTTTACAAATTAAATCGATTTGAATTTCAAACTCGCGACTCATACTTGAGTATGTTATTATATACTTGAGTGTGTCACTGTGCACTAATGTCTATACTTGAGTATAAAGAGTGATACTTGAGTATGATTCTTTCGAGAGAGCATCATCGTGACTTAAGCTTTGGTCTATATCTTTAAAGTGAAAGTCATACTCGAGTTTGTCATTCCATACTTGAGTGTGAAACTTTTAATATGAAAATAAATTTAAGTCCAAAGTCTCTATACTTGAGTATGTAGATCTATACTTGAGTATGTAAGTCTTTCAAAAAGAAAGAACTTTCGTATGTCCTATACTCGAGTGTGTACAGCCATACTTGAGTATACAATAATTTTGAAAAGCTTTTTGAAATCTGTTTCACGTCCATACTTGAGTATGTAAATCTATACTTGAGTATGTAAGTTTTTCAAAAAGAAAGAACTTTATGTATGTCCTATACTTGAGTGTGTACAGCCATACTCGAGTATGCAATAATTTTGAAAGGTTTTGTGAAATCTGTTTCAAATCCATACTTGAGTATACAAAGTCATACTTGAGTTTTCAAAGTTTTTGGGAAAGAAAGATTTCTTTCGTTTGTATCATACTCGAGTTTGTGACTACATACTCGAGTATGCTTAAGTTCAAAACTTTAGTATATTTACGTATGACTTATACTTGAGTATGCATATGTACACTTGAGTATAGAAGACTTAAGCAAATATTCAAGTAGTCTCTGTGTGATTCATACTGGAGTATGCAAACTCATACTCGAGTGTAGCTTGGTGTAAAACTCAGAGTGCTCTCTGTGAGGACTATACTTGAGTATACCCATGGATACTTGAGTATAGTTCAGTTTAATCAAATTTGTGCAATTCTCTGGCAAGTCCATACTTGAGTATAGATACTCATACTTGAGTATTCGCAAAATTTTTTGAAAATCATAGAAAAACTTGACAAACTGAAAAATGAAGTTTGGTTTTGACGAAAAAGTTCCCGATTGAAATTCAATAAGTTTCAACACGTTTTAACTTAACTAAAAACAAACCAAACATGAATTTCATATAATTAGTATGAGGTAAGAATTAGATATCACCATAATTCCTCTTGTCCTCATAGAAGCTTGCTTTATTGAGATGGATTGATGTAGATAACTCATTTTCCAATGCTCACCATCAACATCAAGCATAGCTTGTTCATCTTTCTCAAGATTTGGATCATTTCTCTATGTTACATTCTTGAGAAGCTCTCTCTGATCCTACAAAACCTTATAAATCTTTTTCTTTCTAGGTATCCAACCTTACTTGGATCCAATCATCGTTAGCTTGTAGGAAACAAAATTAAATTCACATGCTCTTATCGATTCGAACAACAAAGCATAGTGAATTAATCATGAGTTTATGCATAAAGAAATACTTTCTTTTCAAATCATCATATATGCATAAAGAATTAAGCTTGTTGAACATTGCAATCTCTTTCAAAAATATAGATCGGGATGTGAGAACCCAAAAATACAATTTGCAATGCTCATTCCTAAGACTACAAGATATAAAACCTCAATGAATATTTCAAATGATAGCATAGGAGGTTTTACCTTTGCATACCTTAGCCTTAGGTACTTGAAGGATTGCATTCGCTCACCCAATGTATCATTCGTTGATACTTTGTCATTTTGAATTTAGTCTTGGGATCAAGCAATGCTTTCTTATATGGTTCGAATGCAAGAATCTTTTCCTTAGAGCATGCGAGATCCTTCTTTTCTTATTCTCCTCAAGATAGTTGAATGAAACTTCATGGTAGTTCATTCTTGAGGCGAGAATGTATTCTTCTTGCTTGTATCCATTGCTTCTTATGATTTGACCTTGTAGTTCCAGCAATGGCTTTTCCACGAGTTCTCCTAACGATGTGAGTTTCCTTTTAGGTTCATGAGAAACTCTTGGATTCTTCTTCATCTTCTCAGTACCCTTATGTCCATTGATTTTCAAATTGTCCTGCACACTTAAATCACTAGATGGACATTTTGGTACCCACTTATACTTGGGTCCTTGACTGTTAGTATTGGACCTTGATTGTTCTTTAGGAACCCAAACAAATTTATTTCTCACAGTAGAATTTCTCCTAATATAGCATGTGTAAGAAATATGACCAGTTTACCACAATAATTGCAAGTAATAGAGTAATGCTTATTATGAACATTTTTGCAAGTATTGTGTTGGTAATGAAAATAAGACTTCAAATAATCTTTATTTGAACATTCATTCTTCCCATATGATTTTCCAAAGATCATTTTCGAAAATGTGTTTGTTTTTCAAAACAGAATCAGTAATTGGTTGAAAAACAATTTTATGCAATTGTTCAAAATCATGTTTCTTATCAACACAAGAAGAATTGGAATTCTTTACCTTATGTGCATCTTGATCTCTAGATAGTGATTGATCACAATCGTCAATGAGCTCATCTTGGGAATCCTTTTTCTCTTGTTCTTTTGTGTTGACGGGATCATGAAAGCATTCTCTCGATTTCGCCTTCTTCCATTTGTTCATCATCCATAAATGTGCGGTTTGTAATTTCGATGAACTTTCAACACTTTCAACTTCAACACAAATGTTAGAAGCATAAATAGAATCAAGAGTATCCCAAATACTTTTAGCACTAGTACAAAGTTTGATTTTCTCAAAATCATTTTCTCAATCAATGCACCGTAAAGAAATTTCATTGCTCTAATGTTTAATGAAAACATCTTCATTTCTTTTTTTGTCCAATCCTTTCTTGGTTGGAAATCAAAAGCATTTGTAAAAACATTCCACATATAAAAATCGGTTGCTTTGATAAAACTAGTCATTCTAGCTTTCCAAAACCAAAAATCGATATCTTTGAAGAACGGTGGAATGGTATAATCAAAACCTTCAAAACAGGGAACACCCAAAATCAGCCATTGATAACTCTTGAGACGGTTAAGTCCTTTAAGCAAGAGCCTAGCTCGATACCAAATGAAAGACCTGGCTATCACCCAAGAGGGGGAATTGGGTGTTTGATAAAAGTTTAGGAACTTTGAAATTCTTTTCGCAACTTGTTGAAAGCAGTTTGAATGACAATAATAATTGATAAAGCAACAAATCAATCATTCAAACATGTATGCACATTCGGATATATATATGCTTTGGAAATATAAGAGATAAGGGAAGAGAATGTGCAAACCGATTTATCTTTGGTTCGGCCCAATCCTTGACCTACGTCCGGTCCCCAAGCTCCGCTTGAGATTTTCAATCCACTATCTTCTTTCAACTTGATTACACGATCTGTACTTGAAGTAATCCTCTCACTAGGATTCACTCCCCCTTACAAACTGTAATCAATACACTTGCTTGATCACACACTTTGTACTCGAAGTAATCCTCTCCCTAGGATTCACTCCCCTTACAAGCTGTAATCAACACAATGTGTTTCCCACTCAAGATCACCCAATCTTGAGTATCTCACAGATAGAATGATAGGATGTGTACAATAACTCTTCTCTCTCTCAGAAGTAGATGGATAAGCATTGAAGCACAATTACAAGTCATCTCACTCTCTATGATAAGCTATGTAAACATTAAGAACAGAGAGTAAATGATATGAGAATCAGAGTATTAACATCTTGAAGATGTCGCTTGTGTCTCTGCGTTTTTCTCGCTCTGTGTACTCGTATTTCGTGTTGGAGTCTTCAAATCTTCAGTATTTATACTAATTGAAGCTTGTGACCGTTGCATATCTGTTCGTGCATGAATCCATTCGAAATTATAGTCATTTGTGAATATGGCCGTGAGATATAGTCATTTGTTGGGAACATTTGCGATCTTGAATATTTGAATATTGGCTCTTTCAAGAATGTCTCCCATGATGTTCAGCTTTTGTTGGTGGGAGCCTTCTGCTGCGCGCCTTGAAGAATGGTTGAGTTTCTTTCCAGTCATCATCCACTTGCTTACATTCGGAAGATATATTAAACTAATACAAGTGGTTTATGAAGTTGCTTTATTTGACTCTAAAGCAAATTCAAATCTTCTGAAATATGAAGTTAAAGCAAATCAAGGATATTGGATATTCGAATCCATTAGAGATGAGAATTCAACTTTGTTTCTTCAAGAGTTTCGTTGAATTCGATCTTCTTTCCTATTTCTGAAAATCTGCAGTAACCTTCATCTTCATGCTTTTGACAGACTTTGATTTCTGTCAAGTATGATGTAATCTCAAACTTTAATCACCTGAAACTTATACATAAATGATATAAATGATGTTAAGAAGAAGTATGAATCATTTGAGTAATAATCTGGATGTTCTTGATCTGAAACAAATTTCAGTCGTGGTGATTTTTCTGAAGCAGGGGCGAATACTCGAGTATTGATTTGGAAACTCGAGTATTGAGGTTGTTGAGTTACTCCATGTCTGATGGAAACTAGCCGTTAGAACTTCGTTTTCTGAACCAGCGACGTATACTCGAGTATAGGGTTTGAAACTCGAGTATAGAGGTTGATTCGTAACTCCTGGTTCCTCTCTGTCTGATGGAAACTCAAGTATAGAACTTACATACTCGAGTATTGTAACTCTTTGAACACATCGTCAACTTTCGAGGGCCATATCTCCCTGGTCTGAACTCCGTTTTGGTTCGTTCAACTTTTGATGGAAAGCTCTGTGAGTCTACTTTCATATGCCACTGATTTCAGCTCAATCGGATTTCTAGTTTGTGAGTTACACTCAAACCATTGAAGCTTGGTTTGCTGTGTGGCATGGATTTATCTATCAACTTGTACAATTCATAGATCTCTCATATGAACTCTTTTGGGCTTGAATTTTATATCAAAATTACGCATTGGGAGTCTAGTTTCATATGCCACTGATTTCACTTCAATCCGATCTCTGGTTTGGAAGATATCATCAAATTACCAAACGTCGCCCATGCTGAACGTGAAACAGAGCTGATCACCGCTGTATACTCGAGTATAGACTTGCATACTCGAGTATGGACAGTCCAGAGGCACCAGAGATACTGAAAACACTACATACTCGAGTATATACTTGGATACTCGAGTATTGCCAGTCCAGAGACGCAGAGATGAAAACACTCCTATACTCAAGTATAGATGAACATACTCGAGTATTGACTCCTATACTCGAGTATTGAGTTCCAAACTCGAGTATTCTCATCCGAAGCTGATTTTTGCTGACTTTAGCTTCGAATTGAGTCATTCCAACTTCCATATGATCTTGGAGGCTTCTAGCATCGGTACAAGAACTTGAATGATATCTTCATTCCATTCAACAAGTTCTTCCTTTTTCCATCTCTCATCTTGATCATTCTTCATCATTCAACTTGGACTCACATTCTTTACAAACTTCTACCTTCTTTAATATCCATAAGGTGATGAAGCTTCATTCCAAATTCTGCTATCATAGAGACTTCCGATATCACAAGAACTTGAATGTTGATATTCCTATTATATTGTGCAAGTTCTTTTGATAACATCTTTCTCTAGTCTCTTCTCTTCTTCTTGCTTATCCTCTAAAATCCATTGATAACTTCTTGCTTCCTTGACATTCGATATTCCAATTATATTGCAAGAGGTTCTTTCTTCAATCCCTTATCTCCTTTTTGATTATTCTCCATGATACAACTTGGACTAATCTACATTAAACATAGTAGTTAGTCAATGTAGGAGATAAATAAATTACTCAATCTTTTTGCTTTTAACAATGGCATCTATATAAGACATCATCAAAACTAATCATAACCAACACTTGTATCATGAGAAATTGCCACCAAGGCTTTTTACTCTTGCAGGACCAACTAAATCCATATGAAGTAGTTGGAGTGGTCGATTGGTCGAGATTTCAGGTTTGTTTTTAAAAGATGATTTGGTTTGTTTACCCTTTTGACAAGAGTCACAGATCATATCATTTTTAAAACGTAGTTTAGGTAAACCAACAACTAAATCTTTTCTTACCAACTTGTCTAGTTGAAGCATGTTTACATGAGCCAAATGCTTATGCCACAGCCAACTTTCATCCAAGTTGCTAACAAAACATTTTTCAGTGCTAACTTTAGGTAATTCAAGTGTATAGCGATTACCCTCTCTAGGAGCCTTAAAAAATGTCTTAAGTTTACCTTTATCAAGTGGGAGATCATCTTTGTTGACAATGAGACATTCTTCTGAGTCAAAGATGATCCAATTGTTCTTATCGACTTTGACTCACACTCGGAGGTTATGGCGAGGCCTTCGATGAGATAGACATCCTTGATTAGAGGTCCGTTTTTTGTACAAATCTCACCAATCCCAGTGATCTTTCCGGATTGATCTCCTCCAAAGGCAATTTTACCACAATCCTTTGATCTCATTGCCACAAATTTGTCTGCGTCTCCCGTCATGTGTCTTGAGCATCCACTGTCAATATACCATTTGTTGATTCTTGAAGCTCTTAGACACACCTCGCAGATCGGAGGAATTAAACTTTAGGTACCCAATTTTTCTTGGGTCCTTTGGGGTTAGTTTGGCCCTTAGGAACATAAGTTCCCTTAAGTACCCACATATAATTACCAACAGTCTATCCCTTCTATCTTTGTTGTGAAAACATGATGAAGTATTATGCCCTTTTCGATTACAATAGGCTGCGCAGTGCAAGGGATTTGAGGAATGTACAGATTTTTGAAAGTAATTTAAATACGACTTTCCTCCTCTTTTCTTTTTCCCTTTCTTTTTATCAAAAACTGGATTGTAACCAATGCCTGATCGATCGTTAGTAAATTTTTGAGCTTTTAAAATAACATTGAGCATTTCACTTCCTTTAGTGAATTTCTCAAATGCTTTTGTAAGAGACAAATTTATTTTCTCCAAATCCAGGCAATCATCACAAATTAAATTTTTGCAAGAGAGATTTTCAACTTGTAATTTGAGGGTTATGTTTTCTCTTTTCAAATTTATGCATTCCTCAACTACCTTTTCAAATTCAGCTTGCACTTCGTTATATTCATCAAATAATTCATCATAGGTGGGATGAGAATCATATACCTCTTTGTCATGATCGTTGTTCTTCCTCTCGCTACAAGACAAAGAGACATTTGCCATTTCTTTCTCTTCACTTTCTTCATCCGAAGAGCTATCTCCCCATATGCCTGATACGTAGGCCTTCTTCTTGAAGTGATTGAACCTCTTCTTATCTTCTTTATCGTTATCCTTCAACTCTAGGCACTCTGACTTGTAGTGTCCTGGCTTCTCGCATTCATAGCAGATAATTTGATCTCTATCTTTGAATTCTCTTCGCTTACTCGAACCTCCTTTCGGAACTTGTTTCTCAAGCCTTGACCTTTTCTATAGAACTTCTTGAACTTTCTTACGAACAACCCGATTTCATCATCATCATCATTTTTGACTTCGTCTTTATCTTTCTTTTCTTTTTCAGCATTTAGAGCAACACCTTTGCTCCGGGTAGGATTGACTTCTTCTAGCTCCTTCTTAAATTTCATCTTGCTTTCGTATTCAGATAGGCTTCCGAATAGTGCAGCAACGGACACCATTGATTCTCCACGAGTCTCCTCTATTGCAGTAACCTTCGCTTCCCAATCTTTTGTTAGAACATTGAGAATTTTTCTGACTTGAGAGCGCTGTTCATGTGTTTTTCCCAAAGCCGCCAGTTGATTGACAAGATGAGTATAGCGGAGTTGAAATTTAGCAATAATTTCTCTATGCTTCATCCGAAGAAGATCATACTCGGTGGTTAACATGCTGATGCAATTTTATTTAGTACCAGTGGTTCCTTCATATGCTACCTCCAGAGCTTTCCACATTTCCTTTGCAGTCGACAAGTTGCTTATTCGAAAGTACTCCTTTTGACTGAGAGCACTTTGCAACATTAGAATGGCCTTACTGTTAAGAGTAATGTTTCTCTTATCATTTTCATCAAACTCCTCTTCTGACTTAGGAACTGAGATGTCGCCTTCAATCTTTGTGGGAAAATAGTCTCCTTTTTCTATCACTCGCCGGAGACCGTATTCTGTTGCTAGTACAAACACTCTGAACTTTCCTTTCCAGAAGGTGTAATGTTCTCCGTTGAAGCCAGGTGGACGATTGATTGAGGCACCATCAGGCAATATTCCTTCCATGATCAATCTCGTGATGTTAAGCCCAACTGAGACAACCAAGCTCTGATACCAAAATGAAGGTGGAATATCACCTAGAGGGGGGGTGAATAGGTGATTTTTAAAAAAATCTTCTTGAAACACACGCGATGATACAGAATACATGAATGAGACAGAGAAGAGAAGATGAACACAAAACAATTTATACTGGTTCGGTCTCAAATCACCGACCTACGTCCGGTCCCGAACACCTCGGGATTCCACTACTCTTTCAAATAATTACACACTCACGTAAACGAAGGATGGTCGCCCCACTCCCCTTACAAGTTGTAATTAGTACACCCTCACTTAAGGTTCCTCAACCTTAAGTATAACTCACTGAATGAAATAAATAAGTGTTTAAAAGACTCCTCACGAGCAGATAATAATGAACACTGAAGACCACTCAGAATTTAATGAGACAAATGAAACAGCGAATGAATCTGGAATCAAATTAATTGCTCAGCGTTTCGGTAGGTATCCAAATTCAATGCTCCTCCTATTTATAGTTGATGTCATTAATGACCATTGGAGAAGATTTGATAATCTGCCATTGTGACTCATTAAGGTATCCGTTAGAAAGATGAATCACTCCGTCTTAGTTTCGTCTGTTTGAAAATCACAGCTGGAATATGTCGGGGAAACATTCTCTTACATTCTTTTTGCATATCCGTTGTCTAATAGCATTTAATGTGCAATGAGAATGTCGAAGAGGCTTTACTTCGGTCAGAACAATTTCGCTCTGGTTTAGGTAGCTACATTTAATGCTTCGTCGGACCACAATGCTTTATTCTAATCACCGGTAATTTGTGTCTAATTAATCAAACTCATCAACACACCGGTTAAAAGCATTTGGTAAACTCAATTAGTAATAATCAGATGTGATAAGCAAGAAGTAAAGACTTAAAGAATTACGCAGACGGAGTTTTCAAAAAAAACAGAGTCGCCTTTGCTTGAGCAACACTTCAGGTTTGCTCGGGCAAGCTTCTTTTTATGTAGTGGAAATGTCTTCTTCTCGATGATGCTCAAGCAAGGATTTTTCCTTGCCCGTGCTTAGTGCTCAAGCATGATGTTTTATGTGCTCAAGCAGGCTCTTTGATATGCAGCAAAATTACTTCCTTTCGATGATGCTCGAGCAAGCTTAAAATGTTGCTCGGGCAATCTCCAGGCAGAAGCGACATAAGGAAGAAGACACATACTTGCTCGGGCAGGCTTTTTCCTTTGCTCGAGCATGATGCTCGGGCAAGCATTTCTTCATGCTCGGGCCAGCTCTTCTTCGTGAAGGGATTAAGTGCTTCTTCATGATGTTGCTCGAGCAAACTAACTTTCTTGCTCGGGCAAAACTTAGACAGAGTTGAAAGCTTGATGATGCTCGGGCAGCTTTTTGTCTTTGCTCGGGCAATATGCTCGGGCAAGCTTTCTTCTTTGCTTGGGCAAGGCTTCTTTAACTTGACTATTTTCGCCTTTGTCTCGAAGTTGCTCGGGCAGACCTGTGACCATGCTCGGGCAAGGTCGTGCTTCCTGACGTTTTCATAGGTTGCTTGAGCAGGGTTTATTCTGCTCTTGCCATGATGTTGCTCAGGCAAGATTATGACCTTGCTCGGGCAAGGTCATGCTTTCTTATGCTTTCAGACGTTGCTTGGGTATGATCACTTTGAACTTTATTTTTCCTTCAGAGACCCCGACGTTGCTCGCGCAAGACTATGACCTTGCTCGGGCAAGGTCATGCTTTCAAATGCTTTTGAAGGTTGCTTCGGGCATGATTGTTTTACCTTGCTTCTTCCTTCACTGAAGTCCGATGTTGCTCGGGCAAGGTTCTATCTTTGCTCGGGCATGATTACTAGAAATCTAATCATGCTTAATTCAATCCACTAGGAATTGTGATCATCAAAATATAGGAATTAACAGCTTCCACCAGTGGGATGTTGATGTGCCACTGCTCTAGCACGTCCAGGAACTTTCAACATTACTTCTCTTGATTATATTTTTGAAGCCTCTTGGGAAACGATGGAGGATGTTTTGGAGTTTGGGAAGGTCCTGGGTCAGAGGCCTGTTGAGATGGTGATGTTGTAGCAACATGCCTTATTTCTGTTATATAGACATTTGGCGTGACTTTCATCAGGAATGCTATAGCATAGAGTCCATCATCCTTTTACTATAGCATCGAGGTGTCTAGGTATGATTCTAGGGTGGATTCAATGGTTTCTCGCCCTTTCTTTATCTGGCCTGATACTAGTTCAGCGTCCTCGATGGGCCTTTTTATGACCTCCATTGGTTCCATATTCTTACTGCTTCTTAATTCAATGGCCTTAACTTGTTATTTTCCATGGTTACTAGGGACTTCAGTGTCGCTAGACAATGAGCCTGATAGTCTGTTATTGAGTGCTCTGGCAAGCTGTCCAACTTGATTTTTAAGATTACGAAGGGAAACTTGCTGGCTTTGTATAATGGTATAGTTCTTGGACATATACTCTTTGAGTAGGCTTTCCATAGATGATGAAGGGGCTAAATCAACACCTTGTTGCCTTGCGTGTCGGTTGAACCCCGGTGGTTCAAAGGTCTATTAGAGTACGAAGGGCTCGTGGGGGCCAACAGGTGGTTGATTCTGCGATAACCATAAGAAGTTTGAATGTTGCCTCCATCCTGGGTTGTACGTGTTAGAGTATGGGTTGTTGTTGTTGCCGCCTCTGTTGTACTCATTCACATGATTGACAGATTTAGGGTTGGCAGAGCATTGAGAGTAAGGATGCTCTCTACCACAATACATACATGCTACTTGAGCAGGTTGCACTGATGGTTGACTGGAAGATAGGCTCATTGACTTGATCATGTCAGTCAGTGAAGACACTTGTGCCATAAGGGCTATCATAGTACCAAGTTCATGAACTCCTGCTACTAGTTTGGAAAAGGGGGCCTTATCTGCTGGCCATTGATGACTATTCATAGCCATACATTCCAAGAGCTCGTGAGCTTCATTATAGGATTTCATCATGAGTGAGCCATTCGTAGATGCATCAACTATGGATCTTGCCTGTTTATCTAGGCCTTTATAAAAGGTCTCCAGTTGTACCCATTCTACCAATTTGTGTTGTGGACATCTTCTGAGTAGGTCTTTGAATCGTTCCTAGGCTTCGTAAGTTGATTCGCCAAGGCACTGTCTGAAGCTGGTGATGTCTTCTCTCAGTTGAGCATTCTTAGTCAGTGGGAAGAATTTAAGTAGGAATTTGCTACCCAAGTCATTCTAGGAGGTAAAAGAATGAGCAGGCAGAGTGTTAAGCCATGCTCGAGCCTTATCCTTGAGTGAGAATAAGAACAACTTGATCCTGAGGACATTAGGTGTCACTCCTGGAATGACAAAGACATCACAGACCTCCATGAATGACTTGAGATGGTGATGAGGGTCTTCTGATGGAGTCCTCCAAACTGTTCAACTAAGTTGAGCATTTAAATCATGACAACTTTGATTTTGAAGTGTCCTGCGATCAGATTTAGAGGTGTGATGGCTGAATTGAATCTGGTGAGGTTAGGTACCCCAAACTTCATGATTGCTCAGTCTAGATCAGCATTACGATTTAGTTGTTGAGGGTTCTGATTGTCCTCGTTCAATAGTTGTTATTCTTCTCTATTCATACCTTGATTAACTTGCATATCCACCATGTTTGCAGAGTTGCTCAGTTGACTCCTTCGCCTCTGCTTTTTGCGTCTTTACTTATAGGTTCATTCAATCTCCGAATCGTATGGCTCTAAGTTAGCAGTGGTCGAGTTATGCATACACTACAGAATGTGCCTGATAATTAGAGGTAGAGAGAGTGATCTTAGTGAGGTTAACACAACTTGTCAAAAAGAAACTTACAATTGTAAAAGGTATCTTCAGTCCTCGACAACAGCACCAAAAACATGTTGGTTGAATTCCCTTATGGCAAGTGAACCAGTCGAACAAGTAATAAAGAGTAAGTAGAGTTATTGTCCCACAGAGATTGTTGATACCGAAGATGACGCTAGTTTCTAATGACAATTGTGTGATATAAAAGTTGAATTGGGTTTGGTTGATTTTACTATTACTAATGACATAAGATAAATAACGGTCAAAGGTCAAAGGAATATATCAATTTAAAAGTAGGGCAAGTTTAGATTTCATCCTAAGTCTTGTCATTCCCCCAGTTTGCCTACAACACATTGCTATAGCAATCATGCTGCACAGCTTCCGCAATGTACATCATAACCACCTTTTACAACAAGATCCAGTTAATGCACCACTATCCTATACAGAAGCTTCAGCAATCCTGTAAATATAGTCCTTGCTCTACTCTCCCATATTCCTATGGTGATTTCAAGTCTAGTCTATCTGATTAGCTCTAGGTGTTCTGGTTATGAGCGGTAAATCTCTTCCTGGCATCTACAATTTAGGTTGATCCATGCACGAGCTTGCCTAGCAAGCACTATTTAATAGAGGTCTAGTCTTGACTCCTGATGAGCATGATTTATGCCATGTTTTCCCTGTATTTTATGACTAAATTGTATGATGAATATGATCTTAAGTGCATGTAATCCTAGCAAAAAGGCATTTATTCATGGTACAGGGAACTTAAGGGTGAATTCTGTTTACATCCTAAACATGTGCTAAGAAAGAAGCAACTTGTGAGGTTTTATGAGAAAGTCGCATAACATAGCCGATGTTGTGCTATAGCATCAGGACAACCTTATCAAAGTGCAATACAATGCATCCCTGAAGTTATAGCATAGTAAGTGACGCAGTGTTATGCGGCATATATTCTGATCTTTTGTCAAGATTGTTTCAGGAAGTATAGTGGAGGTCGAGGATAAAAGGTAGATTGCTAATGTATTGAAATAGAAGATGCGGAGGATTGGAACTAAAAGATTTGAAGAATCCTCCAGATCGCGTAAATCAATCTATCACAAATTGGAAGATAGATACGATCGGACCTCGAGAGATTAGGAAGGCCCAGCTTGTTGGAACTTACGCCGCAAGAAAGCCTGATTATATAAGGAAACAACAAGCCAACCCTAACGAGTTCGTCAAGTCGCTGAGAGCCTAATCCCATTCATATCTAGCCAAACTCGGAAGAAGAAAGAGAGAGTTCACAAGGCACGAAACCCTTAAGAGAACCCAGCTTCCTTCCTTGCAGTGAGACGGAGAGAAGAAGACGTGGAGTAGTGACGTGACAAGGCTTCTTCCACGCCGTCGGAAACTTTGTCAAGCTTTCTGTTTTCTTTCATTTTAATCTTTTGATCATGGGTCATTTTGTTATTATCTGTTTTTTGTTTCCCTCATCAGTCATGAACTAAATTTCCTATGGCTGAGCGAGGATGATTTCTTAAGTTTGGAATGAACCCAGTTACTAGTTCTTAATTAAATAAATTCAATTTTCTTATCAGTGATTTAAATTCTTGTCAATTAGCGGAAGCTAAGGTCTAGATTAGTGGCCTCGGCTTACTGGAAAGGAGTTGGGGTTAGACCTCTGAGAAACAGTGATTGCTAGGCAGGCTGGTGCAAGGCTTGACCTATTATTATAGGCTTCAGGAATGGCTTTACCGCTCATAACCATAACACCTTGCTTTGTAATGTTGATATAACTAGAAAATTACCATAGGCATATATAGGAGAAGTAAAGTTAGTATTACATGTATCAGACGCGAAAGCTTTGATAGACTATAGTGGTGGGTTAGCTGAATAGCAGTGTAAATAGCATCTATGTTGTAGAAATGCGGAAGCTGTGCAGTATAAATGTTATAGCAATGTGTGAAGCAACTGGGGGATTGATATGCTTAAGAATGATTTTGAGTTCAACTTATTCTCCTACTGATTTCTTCTTATGACTTCAACACTCTGTTTACTTTCTTGTTATTTAGCGTAATCACAAAAACCTCCAACCCAATTATATTTTACTTTCTGTTCATGCAACTATTACAGCAGTTGAGCGTCACTTCTCGGTATCTCAGTCTCTATGGGACGATACTCTACTTACACTTTATTACTTGTTCGACTGGTTCACTTGCCATCAAGGAAATCGACCAACAACTCCCTTTCAAGCTATCAAAGACTACTCAGATAACCCTTAGCGTCCACTAATCGGTTATGAATTAAAACACAATTAAAACAAACTAGATTTATCAACTTGAAAAACTAACAAACTAGGTTCACTCTATAACTTAAGAGTTCATCCTCGCTCAGGAAAATAGAACTTAGTTTATGACTGATGAGGGACACATAACACAAGTACTGTGGAATAACCCATAACAAAATTTTAAGAATAAAAACAACAAAGAAAACAAGGAGCTCATCAAAAGGTTGTTGGTGCAAAAGGTGTCTTGTCACGTGACGTCTCCATGTCTTTTACAATACATCTTGCTCAAAGGAAGAACTTGGTTTGATCTCTTGTCCTCTGGTTTGTCTCCTTTCTTGTTCCTTCAGCATGAGTTTCAGTCGAATCGGAATTGAGTAATTGCTTTTTCTCACGACTCTCCACCCCTTTCTTGGTTTTTCCGCACTTTCCTTTTATAGTTAGGTCTCCTCAACCACACATCCAGTCAATTAGCCCTTCCACATCTATTGGGTCCAAGATCTTCGATTCAGTCTCCTCTAAATCTTCTTTTGATTATCCACATCTTTTGGATTTAGCTTCAGTCAATCATCGTCTCTACATGTATCTGGGTAACCTATCTTGATTTCCTGAAAACTCGCGAGGAAAGGTTAGAATAACTTAGTGCATAATTCTGCGTCATTTATGATGCTATAGCATAGAGGTCGCATTCTATTGCGGGCATAAGTGCATGTATATGATATGCTATAGCATTATATCAGCTTCATTACGCACTTTTACTACAAGACCATAAAGTGGTTCTTTTCTTATGCACATGCACAGTGTAATTGAAAGAGTCGGCTATCACCCAAGAGGGGGGTGAATTGGGTGTCTGATAAAAACTTTGGAACTTTGAAAATCTTTTAGCTTCTTCTAAATCAACAGTTAGATATTCAAATAAACATGTACGAAAATATAAGAGATAAGGGAAGAGAGTATACAAACCGTGATTTATACCGGTTCGGCCCAATCCTTGACCTACATCCAGTCCCCAAGCTCCACTTGAGATTTTCAATCCACTATCTCCTTGTTTAACCGGGCACAAGAGAAAGCCTTTAAAACCTCACAAGTTTGGTCGGGCACTTGTGTAGCCTTTACAATCTCTCACCGAGATATCCTCTTACGCACTGTAAGAATACAATTACCGACTCTGTAAACGAAGGATGATCCTCTCACTCTTGGACTCACTCCCCCTTACAAGTTGTAATTGATACACCCACACTTAAGGTTCCACAACCTTAAGATTTTTACAACTAGAAGAATTAATCGGTGTTTAAGAACTCCTCACTGAGTAGATGAATGCTAATCACTGAAGTACATAATCGATCATCTCACTCTCTACTGTAAACTATATAAACATTGAGAAACAGAGAGTAAGAGTTAAGTGTATATTCATAATGTCGGCATTTCGGCAGTGCACGCTCGAATCTATCTTTGTCCATTTTGAATCCTTCTCCTTTTATAGTTGATGGAAAGCATTCGACTGTTGAGAGGGATTAATGAGCCGTTGTGAGTAATCAATATGTCCGTTGCAAAACACTTGCTCTGTTTCCTCGTATGCTTCGACATTTCGACATTCGACAGTTTATTCTTCGTTGACATTCCTTATTCAAATTGTCCGTTGAGACACGTTCTGAATTTTGCATAAGGTATGGCCGGAATGCTTTTTGCTTGCTCAGAAGGTTTCTTGCCCAAATGGTGAATGTCTTTACTTTGCATTTAATGCTTCTGACAAACCAAAGTGCTTTATTTTAATCAGCTGGTAATTTGTGCCTTGATGATTTGAAACTCACTAATACACTGGTTAAAAGCATTTGGTAAACTTAATAAACAATAATCATAAGTAATAAGATAAATGTCATCATCAGAGAATTTACGCAACGAAGCTTTTTGAGAACAGGGGATGACATTGCTCGGGCAAGATTATTGGTTTGCTCGGGCAAGCTCTTTGTATCATAGTGTAAAAACACTTTCTACTCGCTAGTGCTCGGGCAAGCATTTTCATTGCTTGCGAGATGATGCTCGAGCATGGTGATATCTATGCTCGGGCAAGCTCTTTAAGGTACTCGGAAGTATTGTCTTCCGATGACGTTGCTCTAGCAAGTCTTCCTTCTTGCTCGGGCAAGGTTCAGCAGAGTCGATATTGAGAAGACATCCAAGGTTGCTCGGGCAAGCTTTTGTCCTTGCTCGAGCATGTGCTCGAGCATGTTGATCTTCATGCTTGGGCAAGACAATGAGAAAGTGTTTCGGACGATGTTGCTCGAGCAAGCTTATATCCTTGCTCGGGCAAAGTCAAGGCAGAGACGAATCCAAGGAGTTTGCTTGGGCATCCTTTTTCTTATGCTCGGGCATATGCTCGGGCAGACCATTTTCTTATGCTCGGGAAAATACTATGGTATTTAGATCCTCGCTCGTTTCGCCTTGCTCGGGCACACCAAGTACCTTGCTCGGGCAAGGTGTTGCTTTCAGGTGTTTCTGGAGGTTGCTCGGGCAGATGGCTAGTGCTTTCTCTTATTCTTCTTCAACATCCGATGTTGCTCGAGCAAACATATAACCTTGCTCGGGCAAGGTATGCTTTCAGGACTTTTTCAAGGGATGCTCGGGCAGGTTGCTTATGCTTTCCTTCTTTCTTCAGTGAGCCCGTTGTTGTTTGGGCAACATTCTGCTTTGCTCGAGCATGACTTTCCAAATTGCAAATCTTCACTCTGAACTCGTTGATGCTTGGGCATCATGTTCTTTGAAGCTTTTGATCATATGTGAATAAGCATAATACTCTCTAGTACAAAGCTTCAACTTCCAGAGTATAGAGACTTTCAAGAAGCAATCATATGGACAACAATTTCGAGCGAGCATAACGTCTTCGGAAAAAATCCAAATTTAGCAAATCATCTCATCTCATAAAGATCTTCAAATATTCCTTTCATTTCAATAAGAATCAACTCCAAACTAGTTGTATTTCGTCCATTAACATCATATGAGTGGAGGTCGATCTTATCCAGCGTTTTTGCAGAATCCAGAACAGACTATCAACTTTAAAAACATCATAACTCCTTTAATTGATCTTATTTTTCTGTGTTCTTGATTGTTTTGGAAATTTATTTGAGTCTAGTTTCCAATGGCACTGATTTCACCCCAATTGAATTTGTAGATTGTGAGATACACCCAAAACACCGAAGCTTGTTCCTGATTGTGACGGTGATATTTATGGCAACTTGTAAAATTAATAGATAATTCATCTGACCTCATTTTGGCTTGGATGTTATATCAAAATGACGCATTGGGAGTCTAGTTTCATATGCCACTATTTTCACATCAATCTGATTCCTGGTTTTGGAGATATCATTGAATTACCGAAGGTCGCCAGAAACAGAGCTGAACAGAGTAAGCTGAAGGACGTTTTTGCTCGAGCATGCCTTTCCTTTTGCTCGAGCAAGGCACTGTTTGGGCGAGAATAAGAGTTGGAATACGTTGCTCGAGCATGGAATTAGTTGTGCTCGAGCAAGGCACTGTTTGGGCGAGAAACAAATGCTGAAATTGCATTAAAGCCCCCAAACAAACTAGTATTCATTCTAAGCTTGAACTTGCTTATTTTAACTCCGAATTGAGCCGTTCCAACTTCTATTTGAGCACGAGACTTGAATATTGATATTCTCATGATAATTAACAGGTTCTTCTTTCTTCAAGCTCCATTCTTGATCATTCTTCATTGTATTAAACTTTGTATCTACATTAAATATAAGAATTAGTTAAAGTATAGGATAAATGTAGTATGTAAACTTTTTGCTCTGAATAATGACATCAATATAAGACATCATCAAAACTAATCATAACTAACAGTAATGACATGAATGCAACAATTTATAGGATCAATCCCCTATTTCCCAAAGTGTATGAATTCTCAAGTACTCTATCAAATATTAAACAATAAGGCTCAGATTTAGCGTTCAAAACAGTCAAAACACATTGGAAAAACATGGCATAAATATCAATCATCAATCATATTGGTTAGTAAAGACACTTGTGAAGTAAGAGCAGTCATAACATCAAGTTCGTGAACTCCTACTACTGGTTTGGAAGGTGGGAGTTGATCTGCTAGAAAATGAATGCCCAATGGGCTACCTTATCCTTATAGGCTTACATACACCCTTCGAGCTTACACTTATTACATTTGGCCCTTTTCTTTCTTCAATTCGCATGGTAGCCAAAAAGCTGCCAACATTTTGATCAAACTTTGAAAACTCATAATTAATTCTATACAACTTCAATTGAGGTGATTCAAATTCCTATTCAAATATATGTAAGTATATATTGAGGGAAAAATAGTCACCAACCCAATTTATGGATGCATAATTCCCATAATTTCTCAAAATAGACACTAGAATCTAAAAACAGGATTTTCCATATTTCCTGACCAAAGTTAGGAAATTCATAACTCTCCTTATACATATCCAATTCATGTGTTCTTGGACTCATTTGAACTCTTAAAAAGTGTACTAAGGTTCCACCAAACATCAAGGTCAAAAGAATACGTTTGCCCTTATTTTACTACACATGAATATAACCATCTAGTCTGGAGAATCATAACCTTCCAGTTTCCCTATCCCATTTTGGAAAATTCATAACTTGGGTTCTAGACCTCTGATTAATATGTTCTAAGACTCTTTTAAAGCTTATGAGGTCTAATATCTACACACCAATTTTCATAGATAAAAAGGTCCATTTGCTTAGTCAAAAATTTACACAAAACAAGGACCCAAATTATGGAAAACAAACTTTTACAGTTTTCATTGTCTAGATTTGAAAATTCCAATCTTGAGTTCTTGATCTTCAATTAACATGATCTAGCATTTTTTTTAAAAGCTTAGCATGTCTACTATATGTCCACAAAATATCAAGGTTCGAAGAAGTCGATTACCCTAGTTTTGCCTTACTAAAAAATCGGGGCTCAAATTGCCAAAATCCCAATGTCAAAATATGGAAATTCTCTCTCTTTTAATTTCATTGGTTCCAAACTTGTGTTAGGGACATTAACCTATACAAAAAAATCTTCTGAACACATTTTGAGCATTAAATTTAGCAAAATCTAACTCCTACATATCAAAACAGAGGCTGGCCAAAAACAGGATACGGGGGAAAATCAATGAATCTTAACTATGTCATCCCAATACTATATAGCATAGGCTCATTACAATATTTCTAGCACTTATAGACATATAACCTAATCAACGACAACAAGCTCTTGGTTCAGCCATAACCAAACAAACTGAGATGTCACATGCAAGAACATCCAACCACAATTTACTTCATTTTTCATAATTACAAGCTTGAATCTATGCTTAGCTATTATCATTTCACTTGATCATTAGCCTTTCTGAAAATTCCAGTCATCATCTTCATCCTCAAACCACAACCAAAAGTAGAAAATGAAGATAGGGAGGGAATGAATAAGCTTGCCTAAACCCCAAAACAAGTTGCATGTGGATTCCAACACCTCCTCCTCCTCCTTCCTTCTTCCTTCACCATCTTACCTGTCGGTTTCACTCCCTCTCCCTTCTATTGTTTTTCCAAACTGAATGAATGAGGAAGGTAATATGTGTGTTGGTTGATGGGTTTAATTGGACAAATGACGGAGTATGTATAGGCACATGGCTAGATAATTAGAATGGAAGGGATAAGTTGTCATATATAATTTGAGAAGGGAAGGTGAGTTGTCATGAAATGAAGAAGGGAAGGTGTGTGATGTTTGGGGTACACTCCCAAAATAATCTTATTTGATCCTTTTTGACTCCGAACAAGTTTTTGTTTGGAACTTGGTCATTTCCTTATTTAGTCCTTAACTCCGAACATGGATATGGGCTAGAATTGAATCCTTAATTCCATATAAGGATTTTTCTTTCTCACTTGGCCTCTCTAGGCCATATAATATTAACTCTAAAATTTCTATGCCAAAATTATCCCTTTACTATTTCTCCTTGAATTTCTGAGAAAATATGCCTTTAACTCCAAATAATAGCTTTAAAGTTGTATAGGCCTCATTTTTTTGTAATTAATCCCACCATAAAATTTCATAATTCTCCAAATGTTTGAGGTCCACAGTAATTTTATTAATTTTCTTAAGCTTCTCCTCATAATAAGTTTAATACTTTCAGTCTCCACTAGCTTAGTAGCCTTCTTATTTCAGTTTTATTTCTAACATTTTGGTCCCAAAGTTTGGGATATTACAATTCTCCCCCGTTCAATAAATTTCATCCTCAAAATGTTGAACATTTATACCTCGGGGAATCATTTTAACGCTCAATTTATCCCTTTCCTATGCATGCTCACTAAGCACGCAACATAATCATCACTTTCTTAATCATAGATCTTAGATAGTATTCAGCTACCATCATATGGAATTCTCATTCATCACGCACTCAGTATGTAGTATTCAAACACAGAACCCACTGGTCCATTCTCACAACACTTGGTTACTTAGGCCTCACTGCCTTTTCAAGATGTTGCCTAATACATTCAGCCTTACGGCATGTTACATTCTGGCCTTTCAGCTCATTCTATTCCCACAGTGTTAGATATTCTGGCTTTATTGCCTAAGGAATCACCCCTAGCCATTGGCATCTTGACTACAAACTGGTACAGTCTGACTGTTCTACTAGCCTCAAGCTATACTCTGGACACACTAGTTTCATGTCACCATGCTAGAAAACAAACACAATGCTAGGCACACAGGTCTTATGGCCCAAGGTCACCACCCTAAGCTTCAAACACTTACAGGTCTTACCTCCTCGAATCTCTTCTCATCATGATCCTCTAATACACAATATGTTACCAGCTTATGGACATACTAGTCTATCATGTCTTATGGCCTTAAGACATGTCATCCATCATCTTTACTGAATACATATCGAGTCTAACTACCTAAGCCACACAGTCTACTAGGTATTTTCTAAATTTATTACAAACTCCACCCCTTGCTACTCGAACTCTTCATATACTTATGTAATGTTTACGAAGCATGAAAAATAATCCATCAAATAAGCAATTCAGCATATTCACAATGTAGCAATCAACATATATCATAGGAAGCATCGATTTCATAATAGGTCTAACCACCTTAGACACACAATCATAAGGTCTTTACTATCTCGTCAGATCTTACCACTTTAGACATATAGTCATAAGGTCATTGTTTTGTCACAACGATTTCATTTGTCCCAGTATGCTACAACAATTGTCACAACAATCGATTTTTGATATGTTGTTTGCCCAGTCTAATAATAGCATTGGGCAGAGGTTCAAGGGGGTAGATAATGGAATATGTGATATCAGTGGATTTTTGGGCGGAAAATGAATGCCTTCATCATGTACATTTCTACTCAGATGCAAGATAGCTTAAACCTAAGAACTAGGACAAATCAAAGACAATTCTAACTCTAGCATGCATGCTTACTAAATAATAAATTTAAGGCTAAAAAATCCTTCCATGTGGCTTAATTCTATATTCTCCCTAATTGTTGCTCTACCCAATATTGTGCAGCCTAGTGCTGTTAATTTCCCAATTATACACAGTTCAATTCTCTTAAGCCAACTCTATTTTATAAAGTTCTGCAGACATTTATTCCACTGCCAAGTGGTTTATGCTTAACTAAAAGCAATTTATTTTTTACAGTTTAAAATTGGCCCATATTGTACAAAAAGCTAATTAGGGGATTTAGGGCATAGTCATTCATCATACTGCCAAAACACATATCAGCACACACAACAGGCATAAACCTAGCTACCACACTTATCAGCATACACAAGCATAAACCTCCCCAACACTTAAATGTTGCAATGTCCCCATTGCAAGTTGTATTCAGCCCGAGAGGAAGGCAAAATATGAAAAGCAAGAGTATGTGATGTAAGCAGATAAACTTCAAGCAAGAGAAAAGCATAAGAGATAGCTGGGAAATAGACAGACCCAACAAGGAAGAAAAGTAAAATATTATAGATATAGTCTAGTAAAGCCCTTGATACTAGCCATAAGAGGGTAAATAGAAACAACAAACAGAAAAAGGAAACAAAATACAAAAATAGCAAAAAGAAACTAAGATCAGGGAGGGCCAGGACGATGAGGAGGGGCACTGGTGGCAGTGTCGTCTATTGAGGAAGAGTCCAAGGCCAAGTCCACGTAGGAGATGGTTGATTGCGAGGTAGAAAGAAATGGAGCTGGGCGGGCCACATCGGTACATTGCAATGAACACATCAAAATCAGTGTGAATGGTTGTGAACTTGGCCCGAAGGGCCATGAGGCGATCTGCGTAAGTAAGGGCCAATAGCAGAGGTACTGAAGGGTGCTGGTATAGGTGGCCATTTTCTCGTAGATAGGTCTTCCAATTTGAATTAGAATCATTAGAGGAGATGGAAATAATTGAGTCAGGGGGAAGGTGATAGTGGAGGTAGAGCTGGAGGAGGCGACAGTCTCCATACAACGATCACTTGAAGGGAAAACAGCCCCGCTGGGCTGTTTGTTTGATTTGAGGCATGGTAAAGAGAGAGGATGGGCTTAGGTTGGAGAGGTGTGAGGAAGGGTTAGGGTTTTGGGGATAGAAAGAGGAGGATGAAGGTCTAAGCAGTGAAGGAGCGGAATTTAAAGGTATGGAAGGCCTTAGGAAGTGAAACAAGGACATAATAAGGGGATAGTAGGTGGTCGAAGACAAAAAGGCTGTAGAAAGGATATGAGACTCTTGGGGTTGAAGATGCGCCAGTTAAGGGTTAAAAGACTAAATTTTTGACTGGGGCCAATCCTAGAGAGAGAAGAGTGATGGCAGGAAGATGTTGTTGTGGATTTTGTGGGCCTGATACGAGTGGTCACACTCACAAATACAATCTTTTAGGTTAATTAAAAATTAAGACCTATGTGGGAAAATGAAGTCGAGTTGAGTACGAACTTGGCCCAAAGGATGCTGTAGAGAATTGCTAAAGTAGATCTCCATCATGGTAAAGAGCATTAAGAGAGCATCATGGCACCTTGTGATAGCTGTTCGACAGGGGAAAATACAAGCAGCTCCCCTCTTTGGTCAAAACTTCGTCCTACTAGATAAAAGTTAAGGGAAATAAAAGAAAAATATTAGGAGATAGGAGTTAGAACTTTGGGTTGCCTCCCAGTAGCGCTTAGTTTTAAGTCTTCAACTTGACTTTGTCACGCTCTAGTTTGGGTAACAAAGAAGGCCGATCGCCTTCCCCTTACTCTCATTTCCATCTCGACATATTCGAACTTTGATTTGTTTGGTGGCATCCATATTAGCATTTGATGACATTTATGTGGTATTGTCTGCCCTGCTTGAGTCTTGGTGATAGGATGGTTGTTGGATTTGGACTAGGCTAGGTCAGTGTTAACACCATCCAAAAATGTAAGGGCAGAACATTCTTCCCTATCATGTGGATATTGTACAGCCTTTAAGACTTTGAAGGTCACATGCTCACCATTGACTCTCATAGTGAGTTCTCATTTTTCAACATGAGTTAATGTTCTACCAATAGCTATGGATGGTCTTCCTAGAATAATTGGTACTTCGCGATCAATTTCGTCCATAATGATGAAATTAACGGGAAAGATAAATTTATATATCCACCTTTACCAGCACATCTTCAATTTTTCCTTCTGGATAAACAATGGATTTGTCAGATAGCTGTAGGGTCATTGTTGCGGGTCTTGCTTCTCATACTGCCAGTTTCTTGAATATGGATATCGGCATGAGATTTATGCTAGCTCCAAAATCACAGAGTGCTTTTCCATAATAGTTAGGATCGATGGACATGGAATTATGAAGCTTCCCAGATCCTTCAGTTTTGGAGGTAGCCTATTTAGGAGGATTACGCTACTTTCCTCGGTCATTGCTATAGTTTCAAACTCACCTAGCTTCATTTTCTTGGACAAAATGTCCTTCATGAAATTGTACGTAGCTAGGCATATTCTCTAGGGCTTCAACCCGAGGGATATTGATATGCAATTGTTTAAACATGTCTAGGAACTTCTGGAATTACTTATCTTGGCTTTTCTTCTGTAGCCTTTGTAGGAAAGGCAAGGGTTGCTTCGACACTCGTAATGGACCTAGATCGAAAGGATGCTGTGATGGTTGTATTATAGCATCCCGGACTTCTCATGAATGTGCATTTCTAGTGTCACAAAAGTTGGGAATGATGTGGCATTGGCATTACTAGTACCGTGATACAGCATAGTAGTGCGCTGCTATATTTCTTGGATGTCCTCTGTGGTTTTTCATCCTTTTTGTCTGCCCTAATACTAGTTTGGCATCTTCAATAGGCCTTTTTGTAACCTCCAATTGTTCAATAATTTTGCTGCTCCTTAGTTCTATTACCTTGACTTGCTCCTTTTCATGGCTCCTAGGAACTTCAGTGTCTCTAGGTAGGGAGCCCGATGGTCTCGTTGTTAAGTGTGTCAGAAAGCAAGTCGTAAGATGAGTACTATTTATGCCATGTTTTCCCTATAATGTGTGACTATTTTGTATGGTGAATATGAATTTAAATGTGTCTAATCTGAGCAAATATGTCATAATTCACGTATGTAGGAAAAGGTATGATGAATCTCATAAATCATGGTAATTGCATAATCATCCTATGTATGTGCATAAGGAAAAGGCAAGTTTGAGGTTTATTGTGAAAGCACATAGCATAGTTGATACCATGCTATAACATCGGGTAAGCTATAACGTACCCTCAATATAATGTAAACGGAATGCTACAACATTGCAAGTGAAGCAGTGCTATGTGCCTTGTAACACCCCGAATTTCAGACCCTGAGAATGGAGAATAAGCCTAAAGTAGGCGGACGACTAAGCCCGGTTGGGAAGAG
The DNA here is from genome assembly GCA_019022615.1 of Acacia melanoxylon. Classification (NCBI taxonomy): domain Eukaryota; kingdom Viridiplantae; phylum Streptophyta; class Magnoliopsida; order Fabales; family Fabaceae; genus Acacia; species Acacia melanoxylon. The sequence goes on along the minus strand of JAFJYJ010000020.1, from coordinate 5,885,132 downwards.
TCCCAAGAATGTCGAGAGTTAGGATGCCCCACTGGGATTAAGTAACTCGATGATACGGGTCAGTGGACCTTGTATGCATAAGCTGTGAAATTAAGGTGCCAGTGAAAATGGGACACAGAAGGTCTATACGGCGTAAATCCGGTGGAAAGGACGCCACCCAACTATGTCCTGAGGTATAGGACAATTAGTTGAGTGAAAATGGGCCAGTATAAGAAAGTACACGGCATTTTCAGGGTAGTTGGGATGCCCTGCATTTTTTAGAAAGCATCGGTATTCGTGAAGAAAAACCCGAGTAAACCTGGGCAGGATCTCAGGAAAATACTGATAAAGTAACTTTAATAAAGTACTATCATGATGACTAATGATGGCATACTTTTGTGTTGGCCCAATAAAATCATGACACGTGTCCCGTCTTCATTACAAGGGAAAAGTTACTTTTGTGTTGGACCAGTAAAAGCATGACATGTGTCCCTTCATAATTACAGGAGTAAGAGGTCAAATCAAGTCATCATGAAGAGAGAGAAATTGCTCCAAATTCGTGCAAAACAAGGAGAAGAGCGAAAAGTCAACAAAACTTGCAAAGTAAGCCTAGTTAAGAGGATATTTTGCAAGGGTACTTTGGTCATTTGGTTTGGGGAATTTTTAAGTACCCTCTTGGCATATTTTAAGACATTTTACACTCCTGTTTGCATGAGTATTTTGACCAAGAGCTCAAGGACCAAGTATAGAAGGAAGAGTCGGTAGTAGTAGTGCTACGTCGGACACGTGGCGTTTCGGTCGAAATCGGATTATCCGGTAAAGACGTAGTACGAGGTGGATATGGGATACTGAAATATGGATTTCTGGATCTTCAAGGTATTATATTTCGTCCCCCTGTGGTCAGGGAGAAGAGAGTGATGATCAGAGCTCTCACAAGTCCAGTGGAAGGGCACGCATTACGGGGAAATGTGTAACCGGCAATAGGGAGCTGAGCGGGACCGGTTAGGATTTCTCGGAGTCAGGCCCAAGCCCAGGACACTGACATGGGGCAAAATTTCAGTGGGCCAGAGGAGAGAGAAAAGATCTTGCCATGTAATAATGAAGAGAGAGAATGTCACATCAGGGTCATAATGAAGAGAGAGAAGGAATAAAATATTCTAAAAATTCTGGACAACATGATTTAAACCCGATGTGACTTGGGATTGACATGAAATTATGACTCATAAAGGGCATTTATGGCTCACCTAAAAAGAAGATTTTGTGGGCCCCGCGAGTTGGTAGAAGTGCAGTGCAAATTACCGTTTTACCCCTACACCAAAAACCTACACCCAAAGCACCATCAAGGGCAATTTTGGAAATGCACCTTTAGGGCAGAATGGAGCCAATTAGGTCAAGAATTCTCTAGAATTCTTGAGAATTTAATTAAGTAATCATATTTTAAATCCAAGGAATTTTCTCAACCGTTGGATCATGATCAAGATTTGGATGAGGACCACACCTTGGAGTCTATAAATAGGACCCTTTCCCCCTCCATTTTCCCCACCTCAACCACGAGCTCAAGGAGAGTAGGAGAGTGCTCAGCTGAAGCCTTTGGTCCAGGAAGTGAAGAGGCTCATACGCAACCGACATCCCGAGGTAAGTCCCTAAACCGGCAACTAAGTTCTCTTCACTTCTTCCCTGTGGTGTTTCGTGGTTATGCAGTGGGTTTTCATATTTTTGAGGTCTTCAATGGGTGCAGAATATGTTTTTGTGTAGGGTCAAGTGGGATCACCTATTTCTGAACTCTAAAAACCTAAGTCTTTGTTATACGAAAATCTTTCGGTTCTTTCGGTTTTTGGGCAGCAAAGGTTAATCGGTGAATTTGAATGGGTAAATGGATTCTGTTTGCTTCGAAATTTTACATGGTTAACGTAGACATCCTAAGGATGATTTTAAACAAAGCTTTAGTGTCATTTGGACCTTCCAACTGAGATTTATTTAAGATTGAAAATGACCTAAAGACATGGATTCTGTTTCGGACCAGTAGCTAATATTTGGGAATACGGACAAGTTTCGAACCCATATGACTTTGGTAATTATTCTTCCTATAAACTAGACATCCTAAAGGTTCCATGGCCACTGATTTCATGTCTATAATATTTTTTTAGAATTTATTAAAAATTGGCGAAGTAGGGTCAGAAGTTCTGGAAATTCTGGTGCTATGCAAATTTTAGGAGACTTGAAGTAAAGTTTGAATGGTTGATTGAAAGAATGATGTTTGGCTATGTTTAGGGTGATAGCACGTGTGGGACGTATCTCCAACGTCAAGGGAAGAGTTCATTATTTTGCAAGGCGTGCCAGGTAGTAACTGTTGACTTGCATACTCTATGTTGCTTTTGCATGTATGTTTTATCATGATGTAGGAGATCAGCCGTAGTGCCTCCGCTTACGATCGAGATCGGGCTGCAGTACCTATTGGACTGTGCGTCCTTAGGGCTTTGTTGCAGTACCGAGGGCATGTAGGATCGGGTTGCGGTGCCTATTGGACTGTGTGTCCTTAGGGTATTGCTGCAGTACCGAGATATATGAGGTAGGTAGGGCCTATGTGACTGTGTGTTCATAGGTTGCTACTGAGGCCTTAGGAGGGGTAGGTGGTTAGGGTTTGGCCACCCTAACTACTGAGGCCCCTGAGCGCGCTGTTTCGAGGGGCTTGTCTTGACCAGGCGGTCCTACGAAGATGCTACATGTCAGTTTGTTGTGCCAGAGGCAGGTTTATTGTTTTCCTGATTGTGATTTGCATTGCATGCATTGTATACATATTGTATATGAGTCTAACAGTTACTCTGGGGGTTCAATTTTGAACTCCAGTCGGGTTCAAAAGACACAGGGTGAGAGACGGAACTTGAAGAAGGTTGGACTTTGATGTGGAGAGACGAAGAAATAGAGGATGACACTGTTGCTTTTTGTACTTCTATATTGGGAATGACTATATGATCTACACTCACTGTTTTGTACTTATTTTTGGACGATTGTACCCTTAACCCTATGGGGATTACTTTATGTTTTTGTATGTACATTTACCAGTATATTGTAAGTTGTCCAAACCAATCATATGCTCTTCCGCGCACACTCTGATATAAGATTAAAGTGACTAATTAAGTAAGGAGAAAGGTAATAAGCGGAAAGGATCCATCTAACCCGCCACCCGAAAGGGCGAGGCCGGTAGGGGTGTAACATGCCTTATGTTCTGACTTTTCCTCGAGGTTGTTTCAGGAAATTAAGTGTAGGTTATTAGATGGATGTTTATACGACGGTTAGATTGCTGACGTATTGAATTAGAAGATGCAGAGGATCAAAGATAAGATTTGGAGAATCTTGCAGTACCAACAGAATCAATCAACCAAATTTGGAAAGTTTGACCAGTGGACTTGACGGATTTAGAAAGGCATAGTTTACTGGACGTATGCTATAAGAAAACTTGACTATAAGAGGAAAAGATGGCTAACCCTAAAGATCATCAAAGTCATAAGAAAGCCAAGAGAATTCTTATTCGGCTAGACTCCAAAGAGGATGAGAGAACTTACGAAGCACAAAAGCTCCAGGAGAGACCCAGAATCCTTCCCTATAGTGAGATGAAGACTAGAAGACATGGAGACGTCATGTGATAGACACCTCTTACGCCGTCAACCCCTATGGCGAAATTTTTGTTTATTTTGTTCATTTCTGTTTTATCCTTGTTAGAACTGGATGTCACCCAAGAATGGGGTGAATTGGGTGAAGATATAAAACTTGGAACTTTGAAAATCATTTCGCGTCTTCTAAATCAACAGTTAGATATTCGAATAAATATATACTGGAAATATAAGAGATAAGGGAAGAGAATATGCAAACTGTGATTTATACTAGTTCCACCCAATCCATGACCTACATCTAGTCCCTAAGTTTCACTAAAGATTTTCAATCCACTATCTTCTTTCAACTTGATTACACGCTCTGTATTCGAAGTAATCCTCTTACTAAGATTCACTCCCCCTTACAAGCTGGAGTCAATACACCCACTTGATTATACACTCTGTACTCGAGTAATCCTCTCACTAGGATTCACTCCCCTTAAAAGCTATAATCAATACAATAGATTTCCCACTCAAGATCACCCAATCTTGAGGAACTCTCAGATAAGATAATTACAATGAACCTTTTCTCTTAGAAGTGAATAAGATTAACACTGAAGTACATAATTGATCATCTCACTCTCTACTATAAACTATATAAACATTGAGAAACAGATAGTGTATGAGTTATTGACATATCGACAGTGAAATAGTAAAATCATTTTATTGGTTTCATTGAGTCATTCATCAATAGTCACTACTGCTGGTTTGAAGACTTTACAATTTATAGGCATTTGTGTTTTGACCGTTGTGAGCATTCGACAGTTGAGCTGTTCTTCCAGTTTATAATATGACTGTTGGAAGTAGCTGTTGGAGCTTCTGACGTAATCATCTCCTTTTTGTAAACTGTTGTTAATCCTTCATATAATCATCTAAAACTCATTAGCAAACTGATTAAAAGCAATTAGAAATAGTAACGAGTGATGATATGAAGTAATGAAATCACAATCAATTAATTTATATTTCTGAAGACGGTGATTTGAAAAACAGAGAAGTTTGACTCTAGTTAAAATAAAGTTGCCTTGAGGCAAATTGACTCGAGGCAAACTGTGATTGACTCGAGGCAAGAAAAGCAAGTTGAAAAAACATATAAAAGAAAGCTTGCCTTGAGTCATGATAACTTGAATCAAAATCTTTTTATAGCATTAAAGAGTATCTGAGAAAGTTTGCCTTGAGTCACAATGACTTAAGTCATGGTAACTTGAGTCAAAGTCTTCAAAAACATTTGAACAAGAAAATAATTACCTTGAGGTAATTAAATAAATGACTCGAGCTAATGATGAGCACCAAAAAGGATTCAAAGAATTCAAACGTTTTAACTCAAGGTAAAATTAATTTAACTTAAGGCAAGTCTCTTCAAAACTTATTAACTTCAAGTTAAAACCAATTTGACTAAAGGCATCTGAAAATAATACATGTTGCCATGATAATTGGAACCATATGACTCGAGGCAATCAAGATTTAACTTAAGGTAACAAACAGACTTACCTGGAAGTCAAGTATGTAGCGAGAATACTTGGCTCAAGTTGTTTCCATATGTAGCAAGAATACTTACCCAGAAGTCAAGTATGTAGCAATAATTCTTTTCAACATGAATTGCTCTCTGCCTTTCAAAACGCAAGCATATTATCAACACAAGGGTCAATTTCTAGTAAGTGTGGCGTCTTTGATATAGCTCCAAATTTGTCAAACCACTCATCCCCATATAGCTCTTTGAGTCTTCTTTCCAACGTAAAAAGAATCAGCTCCAAACTCATTTTATGCTAACCGTTATGATCCGATGAATGAAGGTTGTTCTTGACCAACGTTTTTGCATATCCTAAACTGACTGTCAACTTCAAAACATCATATCTCCTTCAATTGATCTTTTTTTTCATGATCTTAATGTTTTTGAAAATATATTTGAGTCAAGTTTCCAATGGCTCTGGTTTCAACTCAATTGGATGTGTAGTTTGTGAGATACACCCAAAATACCAAAGCTTGGTCTGCTGTGTGACGTTGATTTCACTATCATCTTTCTAAATTCATAGCTCCTTCATCTGAATTACTTTGGGCTTACATTTTATCTCAAAATGACGCATTGGAAGTCTAGTTTCCAACTAAATTGGTTTCACCTCAATCCGATCTCTAGTTTAGGAGATATAATCAAATTACCAGACCTCGCTCGATTGAAATGTGAAACAGAGTTGAACAGAGTTGCTGAAAACATTAATAACACGAGTCAATTAGTGACCTAACTCAAGTCAACTTGTTCCAGAGGCGCAAATCACAGTAGCATAGTCATTAACCCGAGGCAGTTTAGTCCTTAACTCGAGTTGATTTATTCTGAAACTCGTTTTGCCTTATTTTACAACTTCCATTTGATCATGGAGACTTCTATAGTATCAATCTAGGAACTTGAATGATGATATTCTCATTCCGTTCAGCAAGTTCTTCCTTCCTCAATCTCTTTTCTCAATCGTTCTTCATTATTGACCTTCACATCTACATTAAATATAAGAATTATTCAAAGTAGAAGATAAATGAAGTATGAAATTTTTTTGCTCTTGATATTGATAAACATATTTGTCATCATCAAAACTAAGCATAACTAAGAATATTTTCATGGGCTATTCTACTGTGATTTGTTTGGTGATTCCCTCATTAGTCATGAATTAAATTCCCTTTGTTTAAGCGAGGATGAATTCTTGAGTGTAGAATGAACCCAGTTTACTAGTTTTTAATTAAATAAATTCAATTTGTTTATCAGTATTTTAATCTCTTATCGGTTAGCAAAAGCTAAGGGCTAGATCAATGGCTTCGGCTTACTGGAAGGGAGTCAGGGTTAGACATCTGATATGTAGTGTTTGCTACGTAGGCTGGTACAAGGCTTGGCCTAACATTGTAATCTACCAGAATGAGTCTACTGCTCATAACCATGCACTTTAATTAGGAATGATAATCCAAACTGGAATGTCACCATAGGAATATGGGAGAAGTAAATATAGGATTGTACGATCGGACGCGAAGTTTCGTATAGCATAGTGGTGGGTTAACTGGATAACATTGTGGAGGTAGCTATGTTGTTGCATTGCAGAAGCTGTGCAACATAATTGCTATAGCAATGCACTAAGGGAAACTAGGGGGTAATATGCTTATAATAAAGTCTGAGCTCAGCCTATTTTTAAACTGATACCTTCTTGCAACTACGATCATTTGTTTATTTCTTCGTTTGATAGTTAGAACCAAAAAACACCCAAACCAACTATAATTTTCCTTTCTTCTTAAACACAACTATCTTCAAAAGCAGTATCATCATGGTATCTCGGTCTCTGTGGGACGATACTCTACTTACTCTTTATTACTTGTTCGACTGGTTCACTTGCCATCAAGGAAATCGACCAACACTGTCCAACTTGATTTTTGAGATTCCAAAAGGATACTTGCTAACTTTGTATGATGGCATCGTTCTTAGCCATATACTCCTTAACCAGGCTTTCCACGGAAGATTGAGAAGTTGGATCAATACCCTACTGCCTTAATTGCTGATTCAACCTAGGGGGATTAGATGGTCTATTGGAGTACGAGGGGCGTATTGAAGGACCTGCAGACTCCTAGCCTTATGGATTCCAAGAAAAATTTGGGTGTTGTCGCCACCCTGGATTATAAGTGTTTGAGTATGGCTTGTTGGTGTTACTGCCCTTATTGTAATTGTTCACGTAGTTGACAGATTTAGGGTTGGAAGATCACTGAGTATAAAGATGTTCTCTTCCGCAATAAACACAGGCTACTTGTGCGAGTTATAGGGATATGGTGCTAGCAGGGAGACTCATTGACTTGATAATGTTTGACAGTGAAGACACTTGAGCAGTAAGGGCAGTCATAGCGTCAAGTTCATGAACTCCAGCCACAGTTGTGGTGGAAGGAAGTCGATCTGCTGACCTTTGGTTACTATTTATGGCCATTCGCTCTAGTAGTTCATTCTCAAATAATACATCTGATTTGTACAAAAAGGAAGGGAGGCGTTACAAGAGGCACTCTTGGGTGAAGTATGTGTTACTTCCCAAGGGACAAATCCTCTAGATGGGAGGACAATACCGCCACAAAAGGCCTACCCCTACAAGATGTGTTATTTTATGCGTCGTTACATGGTCATTGATGGGGTTATTAGTTTTAATGTATATATATAAGGGTATTTGTGTCTTTTTGCTTGAATTTCTAATATCCCATTTGAGAAAATAGAATCTCATATGAATATTGAATTTGGTAACATCTTTTTGTCTTTTACTATTTTTAAAGTTCCTTCAATCGAAATTTCTGTAATTTTTTCAATATTACCCTTATTCAAAAGTAATTTTTGTGTGTATCTAGCAGCACCCTAAAACATTTTTAAGTATTTTAAGTTTAGGGTACCCATTGATACTAAGAAAAATGCTTTAAGGGAAAATTAAAATTTCCAATAAATTACCTAAGAATATTGAGTGATATTGGGAAAATACTTTATGGTGTTGGGTGAAAAAAAAAAATCGTTTAGGATATTAAGTACTATTAAAAAATACTCGGGAGTGTATGACGCTACTTGGCCCTTTATTATATTTCAATATGATTGATTAGAAAAATAAATAATTTATTCTTCATACACACCACACATGACACTCACTAGTAAATTAAACTTTGCTTCAGTACACACACACACACACACACATATATATATAAACTAATATTTCTATGATTTGGAAGATGATTTAATAAAGAACTTGATGAGGCCAGGAATGTGAACATTCATCATATAGTCTTCCCAATCAATGCTCTTGGGGTCGAATTCAACATTCTCCATCTTCCTTGTCTTATAGTATAATTTTTCTGTGTTTGTGTCATCGAACCTGTTGTTATATACAAAATATAATTAATGGTTAATCATCAGGGTTTTTAAATTAATACGTGTGTGTGTGAATAATGAATATATATATATAGTATCAGATATTTTCATATGTACTTTAAGAGAATAATGAAGAATAGTTAAGGAACATACACAGCTTTAAAAAACGCATAGGGTTTGTAAAGTTTAGCCATTCTTCTTGCCAGTTGGACTTTTTTGTGATTCTTACGGTACCAATCATCGAAAATCTTGAAAAGCACATTGTTCACCACATTTAGCACCTTGTAGAATACAACAAGGCCAAAAATATTAGTATATACTACCTTTTTTCAATACAAACTAGATCCTATATATCTTAAGGACTGGAGGTAATAGTTTATATAATTATGGTTAAAGAACTTTTTTACCCTAAAAGTATTCACAAAGGAGCTATAACAATCATAAAGAAAATTATGGAGCAATTTATGTACCTAGCATATAATGTTTTTTTCAAAATTAATGCATTATTGTCCTTTTTAACTATCAACAGTAAACCAATATTGATTTAAAGAAAGGGCAACATTACACTGGTTTTGAAATGTAATGTGCTCCTTTAGTTCATAATTTTGTTTATAATACTCCAAGGTGAAAATGGACTTCAACCCTTTACATAATAACGGAGGATATATAGATGTTTTGTTATTAGGCACATATAATGAGGAGTGAGGATACGCACACACACACAACATACCTTTAGATGTAACACATATTGGATCATCATGTGTGTCTGAAAATTCAGATTTGCTGAACATCTTAGCTTGGAGGTCATTATTGGCATTCCAGATTTGTTGGTCAGTGGATGTTTTGAGAAAAAAGATTAGAAAATTCAGTAACATGTGAGATTCTGAGAGGATTTCTTGATGAAGAACAAACACGGTAGATGAAATTCCCTGAATCTTTATCAATGGAATGTGTCACCATTGCGGCCACCATACAATTTGTCACCATGTCCACAGGCATCTATGTACAATCAACGTTAATATCATAAATTTAATTTTCTAATTTAGTGTAATTTTTGACGAATTTAAAAACAGCAATTAATTTTTAAATTTTTATTTTTTTAAATTCTGATGATGCCAATTGTAGATATGGCTTAACTTACAACACCAAGTATTGTCTTAGGATCGCCTAGAAAGTGGGATATTGTTCCTTTACCATGGCCACCAATCACACTGTCAAGAGTTCTGTCAACAATAAGAAAAAATCAAATGAAGAAGAAGAAGAGTGTTCTGTCAAAATTAAATAGAAGAAGAACAATAATAACAATAACAACAACAATTCAACAAAGGTTGATCCCGCTAGCAAGGAATTGGCTCATAACTCACAAGATCGTGAATTTAAATCTTATGTGAGGATTTGTAAGTGACGTTTAAGCTTTGAGGTATACCCCTAACTCTGGTGAGCCGATCCGATTCACTAAAATTTTTATATATTTAAAAATCCAGTATAATATACCTGAAACCTTCAATCCAACCGGGAAAGGGTTCTCTTACTGTACTTGTGATCATGGAAGGACGTATGATGATTACGGGCACATTATCTTCATAAGTTGATAGAATCATCTCTCCCATTGCCTTTGTAAACACATAAGTGTTTGGCCATCCATACAATTTTGCTCTGTTAATTTGAATGAATATAATGTCATAGCATCAATACTAGTCATATTAAAAAAGAAAAAAAGTAACTTCATACTATATATTCTTGACCAAGTTATAAATGTTTATGTAATGAATGAGGACCATGAATAACCTCTTAATTCCATAATTTCTCATTTCAGAAGTCAAGGCCTTTCCATCAGCATTCTCTTCTTCAAGCTCCCTCATTCTTTTCTCCATCAATTCTTTTTCTGACTGAATATCTAATTTTGAATTCCCTATTATTGTCTGACCCATCTTAAATGGTTCTTCCTTAACCAGTTTTTCAGTATAAGCTTCGCCGCACACATATGCTGAAAAAAGTTATGTTCCGTAATAAGTTAGTGGTACATATATGAAAAAATAATAATATAATAGAGGCAAAAAGTGTAATTTTGGTCATCTAACTTTATATTTGATTTCTTGATTTTATAAAGCATCTTTTCAGTCATTAATCCTAACACGGTAAATCTCGATTGATGATTTTTTTTTTTTCTATCCAATCATTTTTTTAAAAAAAAATTAAACTTAAAATATTAGCGTTTGAGACTGTTTCTCAATATTTAAAATGTCAATATCAACAATTTTGGTGACAACGTTATGGTCAAAGACTACAAAAAGGAGAAATTCCAGGAAAATATCATTTGAATTTTAAAATTCTAAATAGGTGATTTTTCAACAAAACGAGTTGTCAATTACTTTACTATTGTTGTCAACAAGATTTCGAACTTTAAGTAGTATATTTCTTTTTTTTTTCCTAAAAAACACTTTAAAAAAGGAACCAAAATAAAACTTTGTGTATGGATTTTATTATCAGTCTACATACCCGTTGAAACATGGAGAAGAGCTTGTAATTTAGGACAACTCTTTGCGAAGTTTAAAATATGCAAGGCGCCCATTGTGTTGATACTCATTATATTGCAACATCAAATCTGCATTATATGAAAATATATATATATATATATATATATATATATATATATATTTTTTTTTTTTTCCAAATCATGATGACCTAATATATTAAATCAATTTGGTAAGCAAATTTCACAGCAATATATAGTCCTTCGGTACTATACCTTTCATCAAACTTAGTGGTCGCAGCAGAGCTGACTATAATATCTATTTCTTCCTTAATTTTTTTTCCAATATTTTCATCATCAAGTCCCAAGTTCACAAGTGAAACATCACCTCCAATGGCTTCCACCTTCTCTGATACAAAAGAATAAAAATCTGCTCCCATCTCATTTCGAAGAACCTCAAACAAGTCCTTCCCCAAAATCTAGTCATCAATTACATATGAGGGAAAAAAACAAGAAACGTGTTAATTATTATATAAGTATTTAATTTATGTGTCTATATTATTAATTGAAGAATATAATGAAGTCATCAAAGTTATACGGAATTAATATATGTACATCTTCATGCAAGCGCTGTGTAGCTGCATCAGAGTCAGAAGCTCTTAGAAGAAGATATAATTTCTTCAAATCAGGCTCAGTCCTTAATAACTTCTCTATAAAAACTGCAAAGGAAGGAAGTTAATGCTTGAGAACACAAGAGAAAAGAACACTTTATTTATTACTTAATGCACAGAGATAAAAATCTAATGTGAGATATACTCTTCTGGTTCTACTTATAGGGTAATGAGAGAAGATATTTTTTTTGTCCTATTTATAAGTCACATCATTTATTTTTTTATATGAATGTACAATTTTACCTTTCCTTTAATTTATTATTGTGTTGATTTTGTTCCATAGAGTGAAATTTATATTAAATAGGGAGAAAGTTAGAAAGTTGTTAAACTTTAAGACAAACTTAATGAGGTTTAATTTTTGTTAGTTTCTTAGTCTGTCTGAAACATACGGGAAAAGGTTTATAAATAATATCAGAAAAGTAAGAAGAAATCAAATCTTATTTTCAAGATCAAATTTAAATCCTTAGGTGGATCAATATTTAGTACCGGAGAGAAAGTGAGCGTCTAGCTAGTATCAACATTGGACCTAAGCTATATATGGTTGGTTATGAGACAAGAAACAACAGTAGCACATAACAAATACATCGTTGGTAATGAATATATATGTGTGTGTAAACACAAATCCATTGGAAAGGTTGATTAAAATTCATAAACATGATACGTACCTTTTGCTAAGAAGCCTGTGGCACCAGTCACTAAAATGGTCTTACCCTTGAGAAATTGATGTGCACTTTCCAACACCATCATTATAGACTTGCAAGGCTCTAATTCTAAACTGTATGTATTTGGAACAAGAAAGGATGATATATATAATTCTACCGATATTGTAAGAAGCTATTATTTATAGTTGGTGTGTAACGTCACCATATTTATAGTTGGTGTGTAACGTCACCATTGGACTAGCTTGTGTCACTAGCGCAAAAATTGCTTTTTAATTAGACAGTGTAAAAATCGCCTTTTAGACCGGTTCTGGATTCAGTCTCAATGCAGCTAGTCTAAAAGTTTTGTTAGACTTTTTAAGATATAAGGTCTAAAAGATTAGACTTTTAAAACTAATTGTGTAAAACAACTTGTCTTAAAAGTGAGAATTGTAAGACTTTTAAAACCGGTTGTGCAAAACAACCGGTCTTAAAAGTGTTTCAAAATAACCCAGCCAATGGCTTCCTTGCACTGCCTTTGATAACCAAATCGGATTTTTCCCGTGATTCAAAGCAGGTATACTTAGAAGCTAAAGCAGCTTCTTCAAGTGAGAGACCACAAGTGTCAATGAGATATGAGACTGTGAAAGAATGCCCATTGGATGAAATTGATCAATTACAAATAAATCCCAAATTCTTCGTTTCCAAGGAGAAGTCCTGTGGTGTCTTCGTTATGACCTTGAGAAATCCTTACTCTCCAAGATCGAGTTTTTCATATCCAAAGGCATTACGAGCTCAATTATTATTCCTTTTCCCCGATCTAATTGTCACGACCACTGCCTTGTCTCTCCACAACGGTCGCTCATGAATGAAGATGAGGAGAGCTGAAGCGTGGCAAGTAAGTTTGCAAGTTTAGAGGTGCTTTACAAGTCGGGAGAGAGGTTTAGAAAGTGAAATTCAATTTTTGGCACGATAAAAAAGAATATTCATATTTTGGACTGGATACAAGAAATGTAAGGTCTAAAATTTTTTATCTTTTAGACTAGTTATTTGTAAAAATAAGTCTTAAAAGTAATAAATATATTATTTTTTATTCTACATCTTTAAGACCGATTATAAGAAATATAAGGTCTATAAAGCTTCATCTTTTAGATCGATTATTTGTAAAAATGATTTTAAAATAATCAACATTTTTCTTAACTTTTAATATTAGTTGTTTAAGAAAATGGTCTAAATAATATCTTTTAGACCTCATATTGAAAGAACCGGTCTAAAAAGTTTTTTATATTTACGAAACTGCCATCGATTATACTTTAGACCTGATCCTCTACGTTTGGTCTAAATGTAATAGTCTAAAGCCCTTTTTTGTACCGGTGTGTGATTAGTAATTGGATTGTACTTCCTCCTATTCAAAATATAAGACGTTGTTAACTAATTCACATGAGTCATGGGATGTTAGTTATGGCATTTAATGTGTGTTAAATTGATAAAATTTACTTATTTTGCCCTTATTATAGATTGCACTCCCTCCATCCCTAAATATAAGCTTCAAATAACCAATTTGTGCTTATTAAGAAAATAGTTAAAATAAGTTAAGAGCAACAAATATGTTTTTTTTTTCTTTCAAAAATGCCCTTATTTATAAAGAGGATAGGTGAGAGAGGGACAATGGATGCAACAAATACAGTTAAGGAGTAAAGTTGAAAAAAATGCAATAAATGCTTAAAAAAAAAACTAAAATGAAGCTTATATTTTAGGACATGCTCATTCATAAATTTGAAGCTTATATTTAGGCCGATGGATGGAGTAATTTTCAAATTTACATTTATTATCTGTCACATATTTCTCTTAGTGGAAAACAATAATTAATTAACTTGTCAACCTCTTATATTTTGAACCAAACTTTCTTTCTAAAAGACTTCCTATATTTTGAGCCAGATCGAGGGAGTACTATACCTCAGTAATACCGGATTTTAGTAACTGAAGTTTTGAGATAAAGGAAATTAACGAATATTTTGATAAAGCAAAATCATGAGCTTAAAAATGTTATAGAAAATTGTTATAATTATAGAGTAAATTGTCAAAAAAGTTACGGAAAATCGATGAAATGAATGACTAAAAATGATATAATGGTGATAAAAACAGTCTAAAAATATTATGATAAATACCGAAAGATCATGAAAAATTATGAGAAAAATATGGAAGTGTTATCCCTAATTATGAGAATTTAATAAATTATTTCAGAGGAAATAACATGAAGAAAAGTTTAAAAAGCATTTCGAACCATAAAGTAAACTCATGGAGTAAACATTTTTAATATTTTACATAGGATATAAAATGACAAAGACAAGATAAAAGTTTGTAAGATAACAATATACTGTAAAATTGGTAAAGATAAATATATGAAGAAACCTGATCCTAAAAAGATCACTAAACGAAGAAATTAGGCTCGATTAAAGCCTTAACGAAGGCGGGGGTAAAACGGGAATTTTTGGTAAAAAATATTATATTTTTTAAAAAAATGGAAAAAATTATGAAAAAATAATTAAAACTGAATTTTAAAATGAGGGGGCCGAAATTATTGGTATTTTTAATTAAAAATAATTGTTTAAATAATTAAAATGGTAATTAGAATAAAATAATAATATAATGCGGTGAGTCACTTATAGCCGGGCGGGGAAAAGTTAGAAATAAATTCTACAGGTAAACCAGAGGTAAAAGTATTTTCAGACTGATCAAATTAAGTACAAGTGAAATTCTACACGAAGAAAGAATTTACCGTGACGTCGATTCCGCAACCGAAAACCCTAATTTCAAATAAGACGAAAAGTTGATCGATAGAGTGGAGTCGATAGGCAAAGTGAGAACCTATAGAAACAATTGTGTATTTTCAAACACAGGATTAAGTTAGACAACAACCGGACGTTTTACGATTCGCGAATTATTGTCCAGAAGTTGGTTCTATCGGAAGCGATTTCCGTAACGGACGCGTTTGTCCGAATATCTTCCGACGCACCGGAGAGAATACCTGGATATGATCAAAAAGAGGATCAAAATAGATAATAAGAGAGAGGATGAAAAGATCTTCAAAGTTGCATGCCGGATTTTTGAGTTTCGCGAAATCGCGCGAAACGGACACCGTCGGTAGCTTTATCGGACCTGGAGGCCATAAAGCAAGAGTCATCATTGGATGACAACTCATTCTTTGACTTTTTGGGCCCTAGATGTCGACCAAGACCATGGATGGCCAAGATTCCATCTTACAAAACCCTAGATCCAACGGCCGAATCATTTCTCAAGACTTTTGGAAATTCCCACCTTGTCCCTATTTTTCTCTATAAATAGCAAGCTCTCTTGCTCTCATTCTTCACACCAAAATTCAGATCCTAGAGAGAGGTTCTAGAGAGAGAAGCTCTGGAAAAATTGTGCCTTAGCTCCGAGTAAGTTCTTCGTCCTTAGTTTTTAGTTTCCGTAGTTCTTTCGGTAGTTATAGTAGAGAACCGTTGTTTTGATCTAGGAAGTTTGAGAATATATTCCTATGCTTGTTTTTATGCCTCATTGCATTGAAAGATGCCTGACGAGGTAAAAACATAGTGGGGATAATTTTGAAATGGAATACGGTCAAAGTAACGAAGTTCGCGAAATTCCGCCGATTAGGGGTTCGGGGCAAAATGGTAATTTGTACCTAAAATGCCTGTTATGCTGCTAAAAGTTGTTAAATATTATCCTTATAGGATATCTGAGATAACCGTACCGCTGTCGAGCTGCTGTTGTGCCGCCGTCATACCGCTGCTTTTTCCCATTTCCGTCGAATTTCACGTTTTTAAAAAAAGTTCCGTTGTACCGCCAAAAGGTACGTTCGCGTACTGTAACACTAGCTCTAATGTTTATTATATGATTGTATATGATTGTTGTGTAGTAGTGTACGAGGTTATGCTATATACACGGTATGTTACATACGAGGTTATGTCACATACGAAGTTATTAATGTTGTATCATACGAGGTTATGTTACATACGTGGTTTTTATCTTGTATACGTGGTTATGTGTTTTTAATCATACATCTTTGTGGACTGTTGTATTGATTGCTGCTGTCGTGTATATGTAGTCGTATTTAAGCATGAGGTTAACGTTACCTGAGATCCAAATTGTAATTGGATCTCAGCTCTTATCATAGCGTCAGGTTCAGGATAACCGAGAACCGAGGAGAAAGGCGAGCAGGCCGCACAGAGACCCGGCTGAAGACTTTTCTTCGGGTGTTATTCATTTTGAAAACTCTCGGTCAATGTACCGTTTCTGTAAATCAGCCAGACTTACGGCAATTTGATTAAATATATCAGTTACTCAATCGCTCCGATGCTTTACTCTGATGATATATGATGAAAAAAAAATTATACTGCTTTTGAAAATGGGATGTTACAGTTTGGTATCAGAGCCGTAGTCCTGGCATTGATATGACTATGTTATTACGGACAGTATGGTAGGACAGTTAAGGCTAGTCTATGTGGGTGTGGCCAATCAGTCGCCATAGAGTTGGTGAGGTCCCCATGATAGACACTTATCCGGCCATTCTTTTCTTAACGGAGTTATGTTCAAATCGCCTTTTAAACTTTGAGCGTGTTTTGAAAATGAGTACTGAGGTAGCCCTAAGTCGATGTACCGGTCTGCACTGGTATACCATTCTGAACCGGTGTACCACCCTCTATCGGTGCACCACTCTAACCTAGAATCCGCAAATCCACTGTCAGTACTAATATCAGTCTCTGATAATCCTGATAACTCTGATAATCACCAGTTTGTACTGGACGACTATTCGTCCTAGCGCGAGCTTATATGAGGAGCTAGGCCACGTCGGATGAAACTCCGAGACCAACAAGGATAAGTACATGCAGTATTTGACTCATGTAGAGAGGAACTCCCGATACGAAATTCCGTACCCGTTTACGAGTAGACCGAATCAACGAAATCCCGAACAAAGGGAAATAGTACGAGTTTCCGTTCGTTTGTAGTATTAGTGTGATAAAGTCTGCGATAGACTAATCATTGTCTTTTTAAAACTAACGTTTTCCCTAATAAAGGAGAAAGAACGAGACATGACAAATTTAAGAGGAGCCGAGCTCACGAGGGCCGAGGCGAGGCGGAGGAAGAGGAAGACATCCACGAATAATCTCCGAGAGAGGATCCGCATAACTATCTCTCAATAGGAATCTACTTTAGATATTATACAACACGGGTGCTAATCACTCAAAGCATGTCCGATAAATAGGCGAATCATTTTGGGATACATACATACCTTACAATCTAGTAGTAGTTACACCATTGGGTGTGAACTATTTTGCTTAATAAAGCATGTCTAAATTCCAAGTCGAATATATATCTCGTTCAAAATTTCTGTCTCACAAACATCGACGACATTCTCAAAATCTGTAGAACTAGCAGAGATCAATAAAATGATCAAACGATGACGAGGGGATTGAGTCCTTATTCTAAAAACAACCCAGACACAAATAAAATCTCTCTGACAAATATTCCTTCAGAAAAGAAAAGTCAAAATTCTCTATGAAGTTGATGCCTAGCATTGGATCAACATCTAAAACACCATATCAAATGCTACCGAACAAAGCACGAGAGTTTGTGACTTTGTATCAATCATCGCAGGATGGACAAAATGACTATCATGAATACATACCCACTTCCCATGATCTACGATTTACTCAGTTATGTAATTCCTACGTTTTGTCAAGGGTTGACGTATGCTCGGAACACCACTTCAAATTGTGTACATCAAGGAATAGCAATCTTCGAAGATAGTAACATAGATATTTAGTTTTTGGATCTAGCGGGATAGTACCGCAGATTCATACCGAAATTTTCTCATAACCATTGATAAAACTTAAAGAGTAAAACTTAAATCATTGCGTAGAACATAGACTGAGACGAGCTTGCATAGACTGAGAACGAAGTTGGTCATAGCACCAAGAGTTGGTTGTCCCGGATCCAAGTAGATGGTCGTGGTGCCATTAGGTATGGGTCGGGATATGTCTTGTCTGCAGCGGACAGGTGTGATGACTTACGCCTCTCGCCTATTGAAGCCTCTCAAGTTGAACTAATCGATGTAAGACCTAGAGTTAGTGAGTATTGTATAGAATTCTACTGCTAACACAAGTGTTTGAAGTACCTTTTGAGTTGAAAGAAACTCGGGAAAGGACAAGAAGTCCTGTGTTTTAATGGACGAAAAGTCCTGTGTTCGAAAACTACACCTGAGTACAGGGTAAAAGAAATCCCCTATGGTTTGATAAATAGTTGTCTTACTTGCCGCGAAAATTTTAGTTTCCGATGCATATCTCATAGTTACTACTATCCGACTGCAATCGTGTCATTGAGTAGGAGGTATATTGTGTTGTCATGGTGTATGGGCGTCATGGAAACATTTAAGGTATCTTGTGTTACCATGATGTATGGGCGTCATGGAGACATTTTGATATCCGGTATTGACCGGGGTATATGGGTGCCACGGAAAATACTAAATATCAAAGTACAAAATGACAAGATCTTGACAATCAAACCGAGCAAATTCTCGATCATCAAGTGGAGCGGTCGACATATAGAGAAAAGTTCGGAGCGAATAAGTCGTGGAGCTGGTTGCATGCACGAGAGATGCGGTGCGTAAAACTAGCTACTGAAGTATCTTTTGTCGTCACGGCACGTGGTTGCTAAGGAGACGGTTTTGGCACGTGGTTGCTAAGGAGCGAATAAGTCCGAAGTGTAGTTAGTACAGAGTCTAAATTGGTATAGAGCAAATTTCGAGGGCGAAATTTTATTTAACGGGGAGAAATGTAATACCCGGATTTTAGTAAATGGAAGTTTTGAGATAAAGGAAATTAACGAATATTTTGATAAAGCAAAATCATGAGCTTAAAAATGTTATAGAAAATTGTTATAATTATAGAGTAAATTGTCAAAAAAGTTACGGAAAATCGATGAACAGAATGACTAAAAATGATATAATGGTGATAAAAACAAATCTAAAAATATTATGATAAATACTTTGAAAGATCATGAAAAATTATGAGAAAAATATGGAAGTGTTATCCCTAATTATGAGAATTTAATAAATTATTTCAGAGGAAATAACATGAAGAAAAGTTTAAAAAAGCATTTCGAACCATAAAGTAAACGATGGAGTAAACATTTTTAATATTTTACATAGGATATAAAATGACAATGTCATATAAAAGTTTGTAAGATAACAATATACTGTAAAATTGGTAAAGATAAATATATGAAGAAACCTGATCCTAAAAAGATCACTAAACGAAGAAATTAGGCCCGATTAAAGCCTTAACGAAGCGGGGGTAAAACGGGAATTTTGGTAAAAAATATTATATTTTTTAAAAAAATGGAAAAAATTATGAAAAAATAATTAAAACTGAATTTTAAAATGAGGGGGCCGAAATTATTGGTATTTTTAATTAAAAATAATTGTTTAAATAATTAAAATGGTAATTAGAATAAAATAATAATATAATGCGGTGAGTCGAACTTATAGCCGAATAGGAAAAGTTAGAAATAAATTCTACAGGTAAACCAGAGGTAAAAGTATTTTCAGACTGATCAAATTAAGTACAAGTGAAATTCTACACGAAGAAAGAATTTACCAGACGCGATTCCGCAACCGAAAACCCTAATTTCAAATAAGACGAAAAGTTGATCGGATAGAGTGGAGTCGATAGGCAAAGTGAGAACCTATAGAAACAATTGTGTATTTTCAAACACAGGATTAAGTTAGACAACAACTGGACGTTTTACGATTCTGATTAAATTATTGTCCGGAAGTTGGTTCTATCTAAGCGATTTCCGTAACCGGACGCGTTTGTCCGAATATCTTCCGACGCACCGGAGAATACCTGGATATGATCAAAAAGAGGATCAAAATAGATAATAAGAGAGAGGATGAAAAGATCTTCAAAGTTGCATGCCCGGATTTTTGAGTTTCGCGAAATCGCGCAACGGACACCGATCGGGTAGCTTTATCGGACCGGAGGCCATAAAGCAAGAGTCATCATTGGATGACAACTCATTCTTTGACTTTTTGGGCCCTAGATGTCGACCAAGACCATGGATAGCCAAGATTCCATCTTACAAAACCCTAGATCCAACGGCCGAATCATTTCGAAGACTTTTTAAATTCCCACCTTGTCCCTATTTTTCTCTATAAATAGCAAGCTCTCTTGCTCTCATTCTTCACACCAAAATTCAGATCCTAGAGAGAGGTTCTAGAGAGAGAAGCTCTGGAAAAATTGTGCCTTAGCTCCGAGTAAGTTCTTATGTCCTTAGTTTTTAGTTTCCGTAGTTCTTTCGGTAGTTATAGTAGAACTGTTGTTTTGATCTAGGAAGTTTCAAATATATTCCTATGCTTGTTTTTATGCCTCATTGCATTGAAAGATGCCTGACGAGTAAAAACATAGTGGGGATAATTTTGAAATGGAATACGGTCAAAGTAACGAAGTTCGCGAAATTCCGCCGATTAGGGGTTCGGGGCAAAATGGTAATTTGTACCTAAAATGCCCGTTATGCTGCTAAAAGTTGTTAAATATTATCCTTATAGGATATCCGAGATAACCGTATCATTGTCGAGCCGTTCTTGTCCGCCGCCGTCCGCTGCATTTTTCCCGCCGTCGAATTTCACGTTTTTCCGTAAAAGTTCCGTTGTACCGCCAAAAAAAGGTACGTTCGCGTCTTTGTAACACTAGCTCTAATGTTTATTATATGATTGTATATGATTGTTGTGTAGTAGTGTACGAGGTTATGCTATATACACGGTATGTTACATACGAGGTTATGTCACATACGAAGTTATTAATGTTGTATCATACGAGGTTATGTTACATACGTGGTTTTTATCTTGTATACGTGGTTATGTGTTTTTAATCATACATCTTTGTGGATCATTTGTATTGATTCTTCTGTGTCGTGTATATGTAGTCGTATTTAAGCATAGAGGTTAACTCGTTACTATTCCGAGATCCAAATTGTAATTGGATCTCGGCTCTTATCATAGCGTCGGATAACCGAGAACCGAGGAGAAAGGCAGGAGAAAGTGGCCGCACGTAGACCCTAAGACTTTTCTTCGGTGTTATTCATTTTGAAAACTCTCGGTCAATGTCTGCTTTCGAATCAGCCGATTTACGGCAATTTGATTAAATATATCGATTCTTACTCAATCGCCCGATGCTTTACTTCGATGAAAAAAAAATTATAATCGCTTTTGAAAATGGGATGTTACACCTCTAGTCCATATAACATATGATAATGATTTTTTTTTTCTTTTGCCAGACATAGCATATGATAATGGTGCTATATATACGTTACAATTTATATTCATACATCAAATTCGGTCATATATATTGTTTCTTTTTTCAAACACTTCCACAAAATATCGTTAAAATTAAATTAGATCAATAAATAATGAATTAAAAAACTAAACCATAATCTGCTAATCTGAAATGCTACAGAAACTCCACATCCTTTCCAATGTTATTTAAACTTCGCCTGTTTACATCTTCATAAAAGCTTATAACTAATTAATCTAAGTCAAATTCATGTTGTATGCTGTAGATTAAAAAAAAAGATAAAGATAATAGGCATAGGATTTTACATAAAGTGCCCTAAACATAATATACTTTTTGAAGATGCAAAACTACCCATAAACTTTGAAAATGAGAGTATAAATGTCAAAATCATTAAAATAACCCAATGAATGTAACTCTTTTTGTGGCATGACCCACACTATTGTTGTGAATAATTAAAAAAAAAAAAAAAGCGTGAAGTTATTTTATAGGTTTGCAGTATGTTTACTTTTATTTTTAAAGTTTATGAGTAATTTTGCATCTAAAAATAAATAAATAAAGCATAGATGCCTATTTGATTAAAGTTATAGATATTGTTTTTCACATTTTTCCATAAAATTAAAAAATGATGGCAATTCTGTCACACACTTTCCAGTTTATGTAGTCTTTCTCTCTCATGCAAGGAAATTGAGTGGTAATCGTTTGGCCTAAACGAAACCTTATCGGCTTATCGCTAATAAAAATCTACTTTGTCTTTGTTATTACGTGTAAATAAATGCAAAATTATTTGTCCAACTGAAACTGGACCATTAAAATGTTCAAATTCTATTATCCAATAGAAGCACCACAAGTTTTCCAAATCTATAGTCAACTCAATCTTCTTAATTTGACAGGGACCGGAAATTGATTTACTTTTTTTTCTTTTTTGGTCAAAACGGGAAATTGATTTACGACTTTACAACTATTCACCTTTGTAAGTCTATAAACTTTGTCATTATTAATTTACTTCATGAAGATGTAAGTCTTTTCGACCCGAACATTATTTTCTTCCTGATAAGTCCAAATATATGCCCTTCATACAGGTTCACATCATTGCAACTTATCCCTCACTATTTTTTAGTCTAATACTACCTAACTCCAATCCTTAATTATTTAATTATATCATATTTGGATAATCTCTTTGAAAAACTTATTGTTAGATTATATATTTGTTTTATAAGTAAAACCAATTCGTTTGAAGAAAAATGTGAAATATAAGATAGAAAATAAAAAATTATTATATTTAGCTTTAAAATTTACTTTTAAAATAGCTCTTATATTTTTATAAATTATATTTTATTTAAAATGAAATTTTAATTTACAAATTAAAAAAAGAAAAAGAAAAAGAAAGATGTCGTATGGTTCAAAATTAACATGAACACAGACATACAGATAGAAACTATAAATTTAATCTAAAATCAAATAAGCACCCTCCCTCTCTCACTAAAACTGCTCTGGAAACTTGATTTAAGAAACAATAGTTAAACGCCAATTTTGGTGCATAATTAGGAGTCTAAACATATAGTTTTCTCTCTATCATCTATATTAGTCAATGAAAATGTGAGGAGATTGGCCTAAGAATACAATAAAAGAAAATTCAATTCTTGATCATCATGTGTTTCTGAATATTCAGATTTGTTGAAAAGTCATAACTTGGAGGTCAATCTTGGCATTCCAGTTTTGAGAAATACAATACAAAAGATTACAGAATTCCGAAATATTTGAGATTGATATTCTGAGAGGATTTTTGGATGAAGAACAAACATGGTAGATGAAATTCTCTGAATTTGGATTAATGGAATGAGTCGCCATTTTGCTTGCTCGCCACCATACAACTTGTCATCATGTCCACAGGCATCTGTGTACATAATCACCATTAACCCATTATCATATAGGGACTGAAGCTTAACTAATTTAGTTAACATAAACATAAAAACTTGATTAAAAATTGATGAATTCTATTAATAAATTTATACTTGACTAAATGTCTTTATAAATGTTTCTAGCATATATTTAAAATTTGAAATTATAAATTTAAAATATTTACAAAATCCCTCTCTTGTTTTTGCCATATTTAAATAATCTCTCAAATTAGCTTATATCATTCATTACTATATGATGAATAAAAATATCCTTTTCAAATATATTTTTAGCCATTCAAATAAACCTTAAAATAAAATTTCAATTAATGTTATGAAACATTAAAATTTTAGATAATTTTATAATACAATTAAAATTAATGAAAGTGATAACATATTAGAAATTTGGAAAATATATGTATTAGATTTTTATTTTAAGTTGTATAAAAATTATTTTTGGCAAATATAAGTAATTAAATAATTTTAAGTTAAAAGCGAGTATTTTGATTAAGACAAAAGTTTCAGAGTCAAACTTAATCATTAACTAATGAGTGATGAGAAGGAAATAAAATTTCAAATTGTGCAATATATATTTTAATTTCAAGTGATATGTTTATACAAGTTTTCAAAATAATAAGAGGTTTATGTAATTCAGATAAAATAGAGAAGTTGTTAGTATATTTTACTTCTATATAAACATCGTTTAAACGCGTAGAGCTAAAATTAAAGTAATTTTAATACATGCATTTATAATTTATAATTTTTCTTGTGCAAAAAATAAACTTTTAAATGTATATTTCAATTATATTATTGATATGAAAGTTGATTAATTATGTGATTATAAAAAAAAATTAAAAAAGTTTTTTTAAAAAAATCACTTACTAGCTTTCAAACTTAAATATTAGCAAAATTTGTGCTATCATCATGATTTTTGATGAATTATGAATTTATTATAGCGAGGTTGTAGATTATTTTAAAAAATATTTTGATATAAATTTTAAAGAATAAATAAGAATTTTCAATAATTTTAAGAATATTTCAAGCGTGTAAATTGTGTGAAGGATTTATTTAAGGATCCGAGATATAGATTAGAGAGTAATTGCATGACGCCCAACTAGTTCTCATTCCAAAAGTGGAGAAAAACCGAAGCTCCGAAAGATTTTAGGTTGATCGATCACACTTTTCTTTTCTTTTTTTTGGCCAAAGATAATTATATTAATATAACAAACTGGAACAGAAACCTAACACAAACTGAATATGAAATACAAACAAAATCAAATCAAATACACTAGAAAAACCTAAATATAAAAACAGCCAGTCACCGAACAAAAAAGATTTAGTAGTAGAAGTAGAATCATGTAACACCCAAAATTTCATGTTTGAAATCGTGTCGGTTGACACTTAGTTTTAGAAAAATTGACAAAGTTTGAGGTGCTACCACTCAGATTAATGCGGAAACGGAGAGCATGCACTAATATTTGGACAATGAGTATCTGATATAAAATGCTCAGATATATGCTGATGCCTCGACATAAGCTGGTATATTAAAAATTTCCCAAAGGAATGTTCATGTGATACATTAGTACAGAGCTTTGTATAATTACAAATCTTTATGGTAACTAAACAATCTTCAACCAAGCCGAAGCTAGACTTGGGGCAATGAACCTAACTCAGTTAATCAAACAATTTGGCCAGGTAGGTGTCTATCGTGGAAGTTTCACCGAGTTCACGGTGACTTATTGGCTGATCCACATAGACTAGCCCTGCCTTCGGCACCAAACTGTTTGAGTTAACCTCGTTAAATCCGTGCCAGAATGAATGCTCTGATGACGCTCTTCCGGCATTTGCTTTGACTGGTGCCTCTTCACGGCTCCATCCATCGGTGCCTCTCTTCGGCTCCATCCTTCGATGCCTTCTCTGATCCTGGTTCCTTTTTCTGAACCTTTAGTCAATGCTGAGATTCAATCGAATTGAATCTCGAGTAACAAGCTTAACCTCATATGAAAAGTATAACAAAGATATGTATGACAGATATTCATTACATTACAGCAATAACCAATACATAAGCACACAGCAGATGTAAAGTTAACAATAGAACAATACATAGCACATAGCACATGTAAAGTCTATCCACGTCCGCACTAACCAGTACCATGATGGCCCCTCATGTCCTCAGCGCTAGGAAAACTCAACGGCATTATCAAGTCTATAATCCGTATAAAGCTAAATGTATAAACAGTGATTCAAGACAGAGTCTTAACCATGGTTCATGACCCAAGACCAAGTCCTGTCCATGACCCTACGAAATCATACTGCTTATTGTATACTTATATGTGATAGATACTTTCATAAAGTCATGGACATGACTATGTCTTGGACATGCACCGTGACTAAGTTTATGGGGCTTAGATCACTACATATACATTCAGCTTTATACACGGGTTATGGTTTTGATAATACCGTTGGAGTTTTCCTAGCGCTGAGGACACGATAGGCCATCGTGGCACGGTGAAGTGCAAACATAGATAACTTTACATGTGATATGTATTGCTAACATAGATAACTTTACATGTGATGTGTACTGTTAACATATATAACTTTACATGTGATGTGTAATGTTAACATAGATAACTTTACATGTGATGTGTACTGTTAACATAGATAACTTTACATGTGATGTGTACTGTTGATATATTAATCTTACATCTGATGTGTGCTTATGTGATGATTATTGCTGAAATGTCATGAATATCTGTCATACATATATTGTTTACATAAGCATGAGGTTAATCGTTACCTGAGGTCTGATGGATTTTGGACCTCAGCTCTTACCATAGCTTCAGGGTCCGGAGAACCAAGGACCGAAGACAAGGATAAGCAGAGTAAACAGCACGTGTGAAGACCCGACCGAAGATTTTTAGGATATGTACCTTTATAATACCCGATAAATGTACTGTTCTTTATGAACAGACAGATATGCCACAATTAATGATATATCAGTTACTCACTCTTTTACTTGTTCCGATGCTCTACTCTGATGAAAAAAATTTATTTCGCTTTTGAAAATTGGGATGTTACATCATTCAACCTTTTTCTTATATAATATGTAGTGCTATGCAGCTTGGTGTGGCTCGTGCCCTAGATTGAAGGTTTTGTTACCATATTCATCAAAAGATGCTCGTGGTTTACTGAAAGCTACTATAAGAGATCTGATCTTTTTGTTTTCCTTGAAAATGAGTTGTTGTAAGTGGTCAAATGGTTGGATGCATCCCATGAATGTGAATACTTGAAATTTTTTAGCATTATTTCATGTTTTAAAAAAATGTTTAATTGGCATGAGTTTCATACTATAGATATGGTGAGTCATTCCCTGTTTCAGATGAAGTTATTGATTCAAGTTTTTGTCTTCTCATTGGTAAAGCCAAGGTAAATCATTTATACTTGATACATGTGTTATACCTTAGAAAGCTTTGTAGACCGCCTTTGTTATTTAACACTGTTGTTTCATGCTTCCTCATTGCATATTGCATTTTGCCCTTACAAATTGAGAGAGAAGGGAAAGATGCGACTATAACAGCTTACTCAAAAATGGCTGGCTTTGCTCTCAAGGTTCTTTTATCCTTGTGTTCCTTTGACATTGTATTAATGTATTGTTTGCTATGGTTGTGTTCATATATGGGTAGAGTTATGGAAATAAGATATGGACTTATTTCACTTCTGAATGATAAAGGGGAAAAATGTTATGCATCCATGCATGTTACATGGTTTTTGCATTAAAGAAAAATTGAAACTGTCATTCCAAAGAATGGGTCATCTAAGTAAATTGTTTTACTCGATGTTTAGGCTGCTGAGATGTTGTCAAAGGAAGGGATAAGTGTTGAGGTAAACCTTGCCATAATTCAGAGAGCAGGGGGTTTTCAATTCCTTCTTTTTCTTTTCTTTGGATGACATTATGATTTATCTTCAATATAGGTAGCAGACAAAAATCTAGCACATTATGCAAATCCCAACATGGCATCATCAACCCATACATCTGCAACTATAGATGATGAAGGCCCCTCAGATCAAGTGACTGAAATAAACATTATTAAGAAAAATATTGCAAACCAATTAGCTAGAGACAATTAGTTGCCCCCAATATGATGTTGATAGATTGAGAGACATATTAGAAATACATTGGAGACTTGTCATATTTTTTTGTTCAATACAACATCAATTATTTTTGCTTTAAATTATTGTGATAGAAAATTTAGTTGAGTCATGTGACTTATGTATATTTATTTATTCATTTGTGTAATTAATATTAAGGTAATAATATGGTATTAAAAAATGAAATGGTCAAGAAAATGAGAAATAAAAAAAAATTGAATTGAGAAGAGGATGAAAAATAATGTTAAAACTATATTTTAGTATTTGTTGTAAAAAAATACACAATAAAATATTTATATATATATATATATATATATGAAATGTTGGCATTTTGGTTAAAATTTATTATTTTATACAATTGATGAAATCTATAAACAAAAAATAAAGAAATAGATTTGTTTTGCATTAGGTAATTATAATTCTTGGAATAAAAATAAAATGTGTTAACAAACGTAATTCTGATTCTCGGAATGAAAATAAAATGTGTTAACAAACGTAATTCTGATTCTCGGAATAAAAATAAAATAAGTTAACAAACGTAATTCTGATTCTCATAACTCTTCCAAGGCACAGAATCAGAAAAAACTATTTCATCTTAGAAATAGTGCTGGGGAACAGAATGGTTGTCATGCACACCCTAGATGGATGGTAAATCAATTTCTAATTGAATTCAAATTTTGAGGTCCTTAATAGGCGTCGACCCTTTGTCAACGACTGCCACTTGTCAACTTTGGCACCCACCACCCCATCTCGAGGGGCGCCACCGTCCCAAAACCTCGTAATACGCCACATGTCCTCCTCTCAAGTTGCCACGTGCCCCCTTCCTCCTAATTCCTTAAAATGTGTCTTCATGCCATCTCGAACCCGCGACCTCAAATCCCATGTGTGCCTCTTAGCCAGTTGAGCCAAAGATAACATAGAAAATTTTATTATATATATATATATATATTGTGTTGGAAATTATGTCATAGGGGCAAGTCATTGTACTTTAAACGTTTATGTTATTTAAAGTACTTCTCCGTTTCGATATCATTTCATTTGCATGTTTATAGTGATAATTGTATCCTTGGATATATCTTATAGATTATCCTAAATGTCCCTGGTTGGTCATCTACGTGGGAGCGAAGATGAAATAAGACCAGTATGACTTTGATGAGGTATGGAGATACGAATCAAAGTCATGGGCACTTGTACGAGTATAAGGTGCTAGACCGACCCACTATGAGAAAGCTGCATGGATTTAGTCATAAGCTTATCTCATGTATAACCGCGTCACAATGCCCTTTGACCTGAGATCATCATGGATTCCTACATGATGAGTCGCTGCTCTTTGACCTAGTCAAAAGTCACATTTGACCGGGTGATGATAAAGGCTTGGATCAGGATCAGTGGTTTTCACACAGAGGAATGTGAATGGTCAAGATGAAATTTATCCCTCACATTTGTAGAGAGATAATATTGGGCCCCTCGATAATTGAGTCTGAGAAATGTATGGTCATACTATGGTGGAAAGGAGTTTCCATTTCAATTATTAGACTACTCGAGAATCGAGAAAGTAATGGTCAAGAACAGGAAGTTGACATTATCCATGCCTCATCCTTGACCAAATTATCGCATGACAAAAGGGACGTGACATGGTTGTACGATAGGTAGTATTGTGTCATCAATCCCCATATGAATTGGGTAGTCGCAATGTCTTGCTAGATTCCGCTTGCAACTTGTGGGCTGGTACAGTATTGGCCCACTGCCAATCTCATGTGGGCCTGCAGGGTCGCACACAAAAATAGCTCAACACGAGCAAAAGTGTCTAGATTCATTGAATCTTAGATACGTCTAAGATTTAATGAGTAAAGCATTTAATCTAGGATGGATATATATATATATATATATATATATTAAATTCAAAATTAAATATATTATTATTATTTAACGAGATTATAGTATTATTATATAATTTTTGTTTTTTATTTAATTTATTTGATAAATTAAATATCTAAAACAAATAGAGATATTGTATCTCATATTTAATTTTCGAATAAAGATATCATACATCTGATTTAATTTAAATTGAGATATAGTATCTCATATTTAATTAAATAGATAGATATCATATGTCGGATTTAATTTATATAATTTAAATCGAAGGATTTTAATTCGATTAAATAAATAGATTAGATTAAATCTATTAGATAGATTTAATTAATATATATTTTAATCCAAATTCAAAATTCAAAATTAATGAGGATTAATTTTGAATATAATACGTCTAATGGGTTTTGAAAAACCTACGGGACTTTTAGTCGACGGTTTAGAAAAGTCATGAGAAACCCTAGAGAGAAAAAGGAGAGACGCGAGAATTTTGAAGGCGCTAGCACACTGCCGTTCGTGTTCTAGTGCTATTCGTGTGGATACCGGTAAAGGGACGCAATTAGTAGAGTCGACTTCGTTGATCGAGAAGGTAGCCCACGTGTTCAAATCGAACGAAACGCATAGTAGTTCGTAGAGGAACATTTCGGTTCCTTTTCTTAACCTTGATTTAAACGCGGTTGAGCGATCCTCGGATGGGATTCATAAAAGTTTTAAATTCCGCTGCGTGTACGGATCCCAACATAATGTTTATATATTTATTATAATTTTAATAAATATTAATTTAATATTAAAAAAT
The DNA here is from genome assembly GCA_019022615.1 of Acacia melanoxylon. NCBI lineage: Eukaryota > Viridiplantae > Streptophyta > Magnoliopsida > Fabales > Fabaceae > Acacia > Acacia melanoxylon. Next base: position 5,854,801 of record JAFJYJ010000020.1, on the reverse strand, counting down.
AACAATTTATTTTTAATTAAAATTAATTAATAACTACTATTATAATATAATTTTTATATATAATTTATTAAAAATATAATGATCTTTTTTTCCACGGAAAAATTCCATGGGTTAATCTGTGGCTAATTATATGTTTAAAAAAAAGGAAAATCCATATGGAGGCCCATATTACCAAAACAAAACCTAAAAAATGCCCAAACATTAGTCAAATCCTAGAAAAGGCCCTAGGGCCTTTATAGGTATTAAGTTACAATGCAAAATTACAGTGATGCCCTTGGGAGTAAAAAAAGAAAAAGTCATTTGTTTTGGCGCTGAAATGAGATATCACAATGGAGAAATGGTGAAACTGAACGTGGGTTTCCTCTGACTGTGTCCTCAGCTCCTTGATCATTTATTCTTCTCTTCCCTCGTCCCTCATCCCTCGGCTCATTTAAATTAGGGTGTATTCTAATCATCCATTGCATTACAGTCCGAACTCGGCAATTTGTATATTGTTGTTCGTCATCATTTTTTTCATTCGAAAGGTTGGGTGAATTAAAGGATGGAGTTTTTGCCTCATTTATGTTATTATCGGGTAGGAGATAGGTAAGAAATGCTAAGATTTTGATCAAGATATCATATTCACCACGCTACTTCGTTTTTAATCACTGTAGGGTTGGGTTAGTAAAATCTTGCTCTTTTTTTTGGCATGGAAACAAAGGGAAAGGTCTGTATTTGAGTGGGAATGGTTGAAAGTGATCAATGAATAAAGGCTGAAAAGATGCTGAAATTTGATAGTTGTTAATACCTACAATTTTAGTTGTTAATATTGTTGTTTAACTTGTTAATACGAGATGAAAGTGAAAACACTTTATGGTAGGTTGCTCTGTTTTTTGGGCATGAAAACAGAGGGAGGTTTGTTTATTAGTGGGAAAGATTGAATGTGAAAATGCTGATATGAGATAGTTGTTAAAGAGGGTTGATGTAGTTGTTAGTAGTTACTGATATTGTTGTTAATGGGGGCTGGTGTAGTTTTTAGAGGGGGCTGATGTAGTTGTTAGTAGTTACTGATATTGTTGTCAAAGGGAACTGATGTAGTTGTTAGTGGTTATTGATGTAGTTGTTAATGAGGGCTGATGTAGTTGTTAGTAGTTACTGATATTGTTGTTAATGGGGGCTGATGTAGTTGTTAGAGGGGGCTGATGTAGTTGTTAGTAGTTATTGATATTGTTGTTAAATGGAACTGATGTAGTTGTTAATAGGGGTTGATGTAATTGTTAGTGGTTATTGATGTAGTTGTTAATTGGGGCTGATATAATTGTTAAAGGGGGCTGATGTCGTTTTTTTTCTGATGTAGTTGTTATTTTTTGCTGATATTGATGTTAAAGGGGTCTGATTTGGTTTTTAAAAAGGGGCTGATATTGTTGTTAATGGGGGCTGATGTAGTTGTTAGTAGGGGCTGATGTAGTTGTTGATGGGGGCTGATGTAGTTGTTAATGTTTACTGATATACTACCTCCGGTCCTAATTATATGAACACTTTTGTAGTGCAATTTACACTACAAAAGTGTTCCTATAATTAGGACCGGAGGGAGTAGTTGTTAATGAGGGATGATGTAGTTGTTAAAGGGGACTGATGTAGTTGTTAGTGGTTCCTGATATTGTTGTTAATGGGGGATGGTATAGTTGTTAAAGGGGGTTGATGTAGTTGTTAGTGGTTACTGATATTGTTGTTAATGGGGGCTAATGTAGTTGTTAATGGAGCTAATGTAGTTGTTAAAGGGGGGCTTGATGTAGTTGTTAGTGGTTACTGATATTGTTGTTAATGGGGGCTGATGTAGTTGTTATTTTTTGCTGATGTAGTTGTTATTCTTTGCTGATGTTGATGTTAAAGGGGTCTGATTTGGTTGTTAAAAGGGGCTGATATTGTTGTTAATGGGGGCTGATGTAGTTGTTAGTGGGGGCAGATATGGTTGTTAATGGGGGCTAATGTAATTGTTAATGGAAGCTGATGTAGTTGTTAGTGGTTATTGATATAGTTGTTAATGGGGGCTGATATAGTTGTTAAAGGGGGCTAATGTAATTGTTAGTGTTTGCTGATATAGTTGTTATTGGGGGCTGATAATGTTGATAAATGAGTACCTTATTATATCCTATTTTCCTGCTTCTGCACACACAACTAACAATGACTAGAGATGCAGAAAATAATTGTCGTTCTCATTCATATTAAAATGTCATGTCACCTACTTCATATGCAAAAAAGGGCTTTAAGACCTCCTCATTTAGACCGGAGTATCGACGCCTCGATCTTAAAGGTATGACCGGTGGCAGTTTTGTAAATATCAAGAACTCCTTGGACCGGATCATTTATTAATGGGTTTTAAATATATTATTCATACCAGTTAAAAAAACAACTGGTCTTAAAAATGTTATTAAAAAAATTGAAATAATCAAATTACAATTATATAGAAATCCCATACAGCTCGACTTATATTTTTTGCTGTCCAAAATAATAAAGAAAAATTTCTAAAACTTTTAAGAACGGATATATATAAACGACGGTCTTAAAGTTTATATTTTTAAGACCAGACATAAATTGTGATCGGTACTAATTATTGAAAAAATTTAAACAAAAAGTTTATTACTTTTAAGACCGGCTATTAATAAAGGATGGTATTAAATGTTAACCTTTATGACTATCATTTACTTCGTCCGGTCTTAAAACTAAAGTGCCAAATATATTTTTCTTCGCACGAAACCTTACTCTCACAGAAGAACCTCTGTTAACGTTGCGAAACTCTTCCTGTTGCATTACATCTCTTCCTCGCCCACGTACCACTAGCCTCTGTTACTCTCTCATTTGCTCAGGCATTCCTCTCTTCCTGTCTCGAAAATGAACGGTGAAAACTATTCTAGTCCTGTTCCTAGAACGCCAGTTACTGGTGTGAGTCAGAACGAACCCTCTTCATCTCACAATGAGCCTGGTAACCGCCGTGCACGCCGTGGTAGAAGTAGCAAACGAATGATGGATGTAACCCTAAGTCGGACTTCTAGGACAAAGGTCGAGATTCAGCTTGATGAAAAGTCGGAACCTTTCGGTCCTAATAAACACAAATATAATAGTTTTGTCGGCTATCTAGAACGCAGCAAGGTTAGTATCTTGAAAGATGAGTGGAAAAATGTATACCTTCTTACAGTAAAGGATCCTATTTGGGACACTATCCGGCTTACATACACTATCCCTGACTGTCAGAAGTTGAAAGACAAGACATTGTCTTATTGTGCTGATCGGTGGAGGAAGTTCAAGACCTTTCTAGCTAACAACTATATTTTTGCTGAGGTTCAACCTGACCATAATCCTTGGGACAAGTACACATTTATTGATGAACACACATGGCAACAATTTGTTCAGCTGTGGACCACTCCTGACCATATTTAGTTTTGTTTGCCCTTTTTTGTTTGTTTATTAACCTGTACGGATATGTAAATGTTATTGTGTTCATCTCATCCTGTTAGTTAGATGGTTTGGTGTGTAATAAGTATATATTTTCATCCTTTATCCCGCATCGAGTCAAACTATTATTATATTCTTAGCTAGTTCTCATTATAGTAGGTAGTGGTTAGACATTGCTATTAGTTAGTTAGTATGTTAACGTGTAAAGGTTTCGGTGCAAGCTGTTATTAGACCTCAAGAGTCATGCCTCTAACTATATATAAGAGGTTAGACTAATATGTGTAGGAATCGGTATGATGAATGAATGAATTGACTGAGTTGGCAGCAGTTCTGCAACTCCCTTTCCTCTGTTTCTTCCAATTTCTTCTACAATTCTACATCTTCCTTAAATAAAATGTTTAAACTTGATGAAGTAAATTTGACTAGTGTTTGAGGTTCATATCAAGCATAAGTTCTCTAATTTATATTAGTGAGATGGCTGGAATTCATAATTAATAGTTGTTTTCAATTCTGATTCACAGAAAAGAAGGGAACAAGCACAGGAGATAGGGAGAAAGAAAGATTGCCCACATAGAGCTTCTCGCAGCTGATATGAAAAGGCCAAAAAAGAATTGATGGCGGCCAAGCGGAAGAGATTGGAAGATGAAGCTGAATCCAATCCTTCTGCGATACATGATCCACCATCTCCAATACGTCGCGAAGAGTTGTGGTTGCATATTCGGCAAAAGCCAAGCGGCGCCTACACGAGTGAACAAACTCGTCTAGTTGCTGAAAGAATTGTAAGTATCGTTATTGTTATTTTTTAGTTACTAAACATGTTTCATTACTAAGCTTCTCGTTATCTGTATCTTACAGGAAGATCTTAAAAAGAAAGAAGCAAAGGGATCTTTTGTGTCGGACGGGAGGAATGATGTTCTGATCGTTGCGACCGGAAAACCGGATCACTCGGGGCGTGTAAGGGGGATTGGAGGACGAGTAGGCTTAAAGCAATACTTTGGTAAATCCAAACGCCACAAACAAAGTATGATTACCCGGGAGGAGATGGAACAAACGGTGGCCAAACTAAATGAGGAAGCAGCGGCTCAAGAAGCTTCATTGATTGTAATGTTTCAATCTCGGATGAGCAAGATGGAGGAGGAAATGAATGGATTGAAGCTGCTTTTGAGCTCTCGTCCGAGACCGGTGATCCTCGACACATTCACTGCACCTATGCAACGAGCACTAGAGTGAGCCGTTGTTGGACGATCGAGCAACCTTGTGACCTTTGTGTGGAGGATCCTGATCATCATGATAGACGATTAGTTGCAAAAGGGTCTGTCCACAACTTGGGATCAACTATACACCACCAAAAAATGGTCGATGATGAAGTCAGAGTGTCAGTTGAAGAGGTCATTGTAATACCCGCATATTTATTTATCTGAAATATTACATTTTGGTAAATAAATTGGCTATTTCTGATAAGTGAAATTATGGTTGCAAGACTTGTGTTGTTATAGTCTATTTTTCTAGGATGAGTTCTGTGGGAAATTAGAGAATTTAAGGGCCAAAGTGCCAAATGACCCGAATACCCCTGGTATGCAAAATGACTTAGGAAAATTGTGAAAAATCCTAATAGGCAATGAAATAATTATTTGAGTTAGGAGAGTATATTATCTCTAATTGTGATAATTTGATAAATTATGAGCTTGGAGAAATTGAATAAGAATGCTCAAAAAGTATTGTAATGACCATAATACCCTCTCAAATTCTAGAATAATGCGAAAAAACATGGAAACGAAATGTCGGTACTAGAATTATGAGGTAATGAGGCATTCTAATTAAGAAAATTATCAACTAGTGATAATATAGTAGTTAAGTAATTTCGGCTAATTACTTAAGCATAAGTAAAGGAAATTCATAAGTAATTTTGTAAAACCCTAAAATTAGTGGTTTTTGGCTTAAAATTAGTAAGAACATATTTAGTAATTAATTGGAGAATTTTGTAAAAAAATAAGTGAGTTTAGGTATTTTTAAGCCTAAATACAAGAATGGACCAATTAGGTAATTTTGTGAAATTTTTGGAAAAATTGGAATAAATAAATAAATAATAAATATAAAATAAAAATAAAAATAAAAAGGTCCAGCCGAAAATTGGAAAAAAAATATAGAGATAGGAACAAATTTTAAATATCATGATATTTTTGTAAAATTGTATTATTATATAATATAATTAAATATAGTGAATAGTAATGGAACAAATAGGAAACGGATCCTATCTAGAGAACCAGGAATAGGAATTCCAAAGTCAAGGTAAAATATGGATCAGTGAGTTTTTACCTTCAAGTGACCTCTTCAGGAAGTTAATTCCAAGGTCGGTAGCGCATTTGCCTAATAAGACGAAATAGGGAAAAATACAGATAGTCACATTTTGGATTTGAAGAAAATAAATTATAACTCAACATCCGGAGATGAGTTTATAATTATATGGACATATTTGGAATCAGTGAATTTTTGTCCAAAGGTTGATGATTCCGAAAATGATTTTCGTAACCGGACGCGCCCGGACACGTTTTTCGAGAAAACTTCAAACCTGGGGCTTGTTGGAACCCTGTGTAAGGGACCGAAATCTAAGTTAAATTAGATATTATTGATGAGGAAGAGAAGATCTTCAAAGTTATGAATTCAGAATTTTGAGATTTTCCGAGACTACGCGAAACGGACACCGATCGGGGAAATTCTATCGGACCGGGCATAAAGTGAGCTTGAGTCACCATTCTTGGACCAATTGCTTGTTGCCACATCACCCCCCTATGTCGACCAAGAGCTTCCCATGGACAATAATTAACCACCAATTAGTCTTGATTTTACAGGGTTATAAGGTAGGGAAAAATTACAAGATTTGGAATGTGGAAATTACCAAAGTGGCACAAATTTTGCCTATATAAAGGCATGAGCACCTCTTGGATTTTCACATTCATTCTCAAGCTAGAAACCAAATCTAGAGGGAGAAAGAAGAGAGAGAAGCTCTGGAAAAAATTGTGGAGAAGTCTTCAACGGGTAAGTTCTTCGGTTTTAACTTTTAAGTTCTAGTCTTTAGTTCAGTAGTTGGTAGAAATGTTAGTTAGATTTAGTAAGTAGGGAATGAGATTCCTACTATAGTTTTTAAGCCTTATTGCATTGAAAGATGCCTGATGAGGTAAAAACTTGGTAGGGATTGAGTTCCTGAAAAGTGAAAGTTAGAGTAGCGAAGTGCTGGCGAAATTCGACCAAATTAGGGGAAGAAGGGCAAAATGGTAATTTTTACCTAAAATGCCAGTTATGATGTCAAATCACTAATGAAATTGATATTACTCTTATAGGGCATCAAAAACTCTGATTTGCTGCCGTTACGCTGCCCGACGTGCCGCTGGTGAACATTTCACGTTTTTCCGTAAAAAGTACGTTTTTCCGCCAGAAGTACCTAACGTCGTCAACGAAGGTACGGACGCGTACTGTAACCCTAACTCTATGCTGCTTATATACGTTTGCGTTATAGATACGTTCATAGACTGAGGTTCTGTTGAGAATCGCCAGAGATACTTACAGCTTTACCCACGGGTTATAGTATTGGTAATGTCGTTTGAGTTATTCCTAGCGCTGAGGACACGTTAGTGGCGTGGCACTGGATATGTGCAGAACTAGTCGAGAGAGACTTTACATACTACTTTGTGCTTATGTTATGTCCATGTTATTGATCATACATCTGCTGTTTGCTTTTGTGATGATATGCTGTATTGAAATGAATATATGTTGTACGTATACTGTTTTATTTGAGCATAAGGTTAACCGTTACCTGAGATCCATATGTGGAATGGATCTCAGCTGTAGCATCAGGGTCTGGAGGACCGATGTTTGGTGATCGAGGTAAGCCGCTGGAGTAGGCCAAGACGTGACTACGTTATCTATCGTTTTCTTTAGTTTCTTTAACTTTTGAGAATTCTGGATGACTGTAATCCGATACATTTACACTATGGTCCATATTTTGAATGTAATGTAAATTACTTACTCGCTCCAATGCTCTACTTTGATTACTCTGCTTGAAATATTTGGAAACGTTTTTTTTAAAAAAAAAATTCCGCCGTTTTCAAATGGGATGTTACAGTCATCATTGATGCACCTGTCCCTTTCCCAACTGATCAGGTGAAGGTTGTGAGTGATGTCATTGGAACCTTTATCTCGTGGCCAGTGAAGCTTGTACATGTTTCTACTCCTCCTGAAGCTCCAGCCCCTCCTGAATTGGTTGGCACGGCTAAGTTGAGTGCCAAGGACAAAATTGTCCTTATGGTATCCAATAAGCAAGTTGGACTTAATCAGTGGCCTGTCAATATAGAAGTAGGCCTCTGTAATAAGCACCTGGTTTTGGTTGACCAACATGATCTAATTTCCCTGCTGTTTGATAAACAGGAGCTTACTGATTTAATTATTCTCATGTTTTTAAAGTAAGTATCTTCTTCTATGAGTACATAACATAAATGTGAGACACTCACATACGTATATACTAATTCCATGACGTCATTATTGTAGTTTCATGCATCGTGAATTGGAACAGCAGGGCAGAAGCCAAGATATTGTATTATTGTGCCCACAATACATAAGTCAACCACCCTTAGCGGAGAGACAATCATACATAACATCAAGGTTATTGTCCCCCAATAGGAGAAAGTGGTACTTGGCACCATACTACCATAGGTACATATCATAATTCTTTTCCGCAATTCCCTTAATTCTGATACATATTACTGAGTACTTGTATGTTGTTAATTTTCAGTCGCCATTGGCAATTGGTCCTGATTTGCGCGAATGAGAATAAAGTGGTCTTTCTATGCTCCATTCACAATGATCCACCGCCTACATTGAAGCAGATCGTGAACAAGTAAGTAGTCATTTTGATTGTCTAGTCTGAAATCTCTGCTATAAATTTTCAGTGACCATTATTGAGCAAATTTGTGATTTTGACAATAGGGCCTTGAAATCATTCCAACAAAAGGTCAAGAAATGGTTTGGGGCTAAGGTCAAAGAGCCTACATGGATCATACCAAAGGTTAGTACATATTTGGACACCGGCACACCGGCTTGTGAACTGGTCAACAACGAATATATGCTCTTATATATTTCTTGTTCATTTTTAGACACATCGGCAACCAAAGGAGTCCAACCTTTGTGGCCATTACGTCTTGACACACATGTATAATATTGTAATGCAACCAGTGACTACCATCACTGAAACGGTAAATATATTACATAACTTTTCCTGTGCACTGACCCCTTTGATGCATGGAAAGACGACTAATATATTTCAGTCTTTGATGCTATAGACGTTTGACTTTGCTGACCCCTTTCCTGATGGTGAGATTGAGCACACACGCAAGGTGATTTGTGAATATCTGTATGATCTGATGATCTCGGAAAGTCGAACAAATAATTGATTTGTGAATTCATTCGTAAATATATGCTTTATCAACAATCATCTTCGGTTGTAAATGAACAATTGTCCAATTTGTGAGAGTATATATACAATAATAATTTGTTAATTCATTTCAAACAATTTCCTTGTGTCCATTTGTGGTTGCTGAATGTATTGGATGGTGGATAAAACTATGTATTGCTTAATTTTAAAAAATATTGCGAGAAGTTTAGGATCGGACTTTTTATAAATGCCCGATCCTAAAAGTCTTCGTTTCATCACAGACTTTTAGGACCGTAGATTTACTAAACGTCCGGTCCTAAAAGTCTTACAAAAAATAGCCAGACTTTTAGGACCGTAGATTTACTAAATGTCTGGTCCTAAAAGTCTTCGTTTAATTTAAATTTTTATGCCTGACTTTTAGGACCGAATATTTACTAAATGTCCGGTCCTAAAAGTCTTCGTTGAATTTAAAAAATATGGCCACACTTTTAGGACCGTAGTTATGTTCAATGTCCTGGTCCTAAAAATATGGGCAATATATTTATTAATATATTTTTATATAAAAAATCACTTAGATATTTAAGGAATAATCATATTATTAAATACTTTGCGTAACTATATCATCTCCATTATCCATATTTCATAATTGCCTTGGTTTTTATTTTTTATTTTTTAAATTTTAGTGTTTTGAGTCTGCCATTTTTGCTGATGTACGTGTTGGCTAGAGATCAGATTCTTATTGCTCTACTTGCATATAGTTAAGATTAAGATTGCTTTCCACCACCAAATATTCAGATAATGCATAAACGTAACTAAAACACACATGAGAACAAATTTTGAAAAGATTTTATTTATTATTTATTATGCTACCCTAAAAAGGGCAACGACTATTACAAAAAAAAACCATAAAAAACTAATCCACCCCATCAGAGAGGGATGATGCGTTGGAGGCGTTGGAGGTGTCGGAGGTGTCGTCTTCAGAAGGATGGTACTCCACGTCATTGGTGTGGAGTACCATGTTCAGCTTGTTGTTGACGGAATGAACAAGCTAAACCAATTGGCCCAAGCATCGGTCGATGTGATCGACGCGGGCCATCACGTGCTGCACTAACTACTTGACAGTCGGATTTGGAGGCGCTGGAGGAGGGGGCTGAGGTTGAAGAGGAGGAGGAAAAGGAGGACCTGGTGTAGCAGCCATTACAGTGGAGGCTAGGTGGTAGAGGATGCCATGTAGAAGTGATGGAGAAGAATGTGAAGAAACTAAAGTAACAACGGGTTTAAATAGAGAACTCATCCTGAAAAATATGAAACGCCGGAAACTTTTTACGAGGAGACGCATAGTCCTCAGAATACGAGGAGACGCATTGTTGGGCAATTTACCTGGAAGCCGAAGAGACTCTGGATCGTGAGAATAGAGTGTAAGGATACGACTCTGCTATCTGAGTAATTTTGAAGTGACTGAACATTTAATACCGGATTTTGTAAAAGATCCGTTCTTAAAAGTAGTATTTTTTAAGGAAAAATTCTTACTTTACAAAAATAAATAATTGAAAATAATAATAATTGACTTTTAGGACCGGATATAAGATAAAATGTTGGTATTAAAAGTAATTGAATTGATTGGAAAAATAAATAGTAGACATTTAGGACAGCATATATGATAAAATGACGATCTTAAAAGTAATTTAATTGAAAAAAATAATATACTTTTAGGACTGGACATATGATAAAAGGACGGTCTTAAAGTAGAAACACAAAAATCATAATCAATTGCGTATCTCAGCTCTGTGCCCTTAAGAACTACGCTTTTGTCTTTTTTATATTCATATTCTCCAGTAATTAAAGAATCCTATATATTCTCCAGTTTTCCCTTAATTTATCTTATTCATTCAATTGCTGCTGCGCTCGCCAAAGCCAATCCTCTTTTTTTAAGTTTGGTTAATTAATTAATAAATGAGGACCTTTATGACCTGAAAAGTATTTGACTTTGAGAACCGGAGTTTGTATAACATCCGGTCTTACAATTAAATGAATAGTAAAAATTTAGGACCGAAGTTTTCTAAACCGTGAGTCTTAAAAACTAATTAATAAAATTATAGCTTTAGGACCGGATACTTTATAAATAACCAGTCTTAAAAAAATCCAAAATTAATAAAATAAAATGTCACGCGGAAAATTAAATTTCCCTCTCAAAACTTCTCTTGTCGCGCCAAAAGTGATTACTCAGGTTCTGTTTCCAATGTTTGTGTGTTGCGTTGTCGCTTCTTCGCGTTGCTCTCTCGACAATCACTTTCTGGTTCCTTAGCTAAACGTCTATAGACCAAGCATGTACGAGGTGTTTTGGTTATATAACTTTATGATTTTCCCCGCTTATGGTTCCGGGTTTTTCATGGGTTGAAAGGAAATCGATGAAATGTTCTTGTGGGTTTCTCGTTGTTAATGAATATTGTATTTTGAAGATTATATTTGCACTTTAGACCTACCCAACTGACCAACAAGTGTTTTTAGGTTTCTCTTGTTATCTACAACATCAACGTTCATGGCCGGAGAAGAAAGACTCAGCAAATGCATTTGAATTTATATGCTACAGGTGAGTCCACAAGACCTCATGTGATGCATTTAATTTCCTAATCATGCATTTATTTTGCTTCTTGGATTCACTATGATACATTTATGACCAAAAGTGATTCTTTGTTATGCACTTAATGGGCAAGTTTCTCCGTATAAAAAAAAAAAAAAAAAGATATAACCGACATTGAGCATATATATGCATTTGGAGTTGCCTTATTTTATAAGCAAATTTCAATTTTTTTCGGATTATGTATGTTAAATCTTTCCGTCTATAGGAATTCTACTATGGATCACAGTTGGATAAATAATGCTTTACAGACGAGTGTTGAATATCAGAATGGGGTGAGGGAATTTATAGAATTTGCTAAACAAAATGCCCATGATAATAGTGGGAAGTTTTATTGCACTTGTGTAGAATGTTTGAATGAGAGGCGACTAAGTCCTGAAGTTATACAGACACATTTAATTTGTGAAGGATTTTGTAAGACTTATACCGGACATTGATATTGATGACGAAATTCATTCAAATTTTTGTGGACATGAACGAAGAAGATGAAGCGGATAAAAAACCCGGCATAAGAAATGATCATCAAGAAGGGATAGATATGGGAGGATATCCCTTTATAAAAGAGTCAAGTCATAAGGTAATATTCATATGCGAATTCTTTGAAAACTTTAAGGTTTTAACTATATTCCTTCTATATATGTTCTTAATTAAACAATGTCACTGACTATGAAGTTTGTTATTGTTTTATTTTTGTGGCAGGATCCGATCCAAAGGGGCATGTTATATGTAAAAGATCGAGGATGTTACGTTGTTGGGTGGGAATCAGATGAAGGCATGGTGAATATTATATTATTGGGCATGTATGTTGATTTACGTGCTGTATTTGTAACTCATTGTATTTGTAAGTAAGTTATCGTATTGTATATATTCATTTAGGTGTTGTATTGTCATAGTATAATCATTAATTAAGAGGTCACATAACTCATGGTGAATAATATATATGTATTCTTTTCCCAATTCAATTTATTTACAATGGATTGTTCATAGCTTGTAGCTTATAGTATCGAATTTTATGTGCTGGATAATGTATTGGATTTGTGTATTATATGATTAGGAACTACAGGACAGGGAAAAATTCAGGAAAATTTGGACTGGAAATAAATACGCCGGTCTTAAAAGTTCAAATTTTAAGACCGGATGTTTTTACATGTTCGGTCTTAAAGGTCTGGTGTACATATTTGATATTAGGCCGGTCTTAGAAGTTGGTCTTTTAAGACCGCTGTATTAATACGTCCGATCTAAAAATTCAATTTTTAAGACCGGATGTATTCTTCATCCAGTCTTGAAAGTCAGTCTTTTAAGACCGGTATAATTAGTCGTCTGGTCTTAGAAGCCGCTATTTTTTAGACGGATTAATTTCTGTCCGATCTTAAAATTCCGATCTTTTAAGAGCGGCCTGAAGGTGGAATATCACCTAGAGGGGGGTGAATAGGTGATCTCAAAAATCTTTTCGCTTTGTCGATAGATAAACGAGAAAGCAAAAAGAAGTAAAGATGACAGACACGTAGAAGTTATCCTGGTTCGGTCCAACTCTTTGACCTACGTCCAGTCCCCAGACACACTTCTGGGATTTCCACTATTTTACAAATAGAATTACACACTCTGTAAACGAAGGATGATCCTCTCACTCTTGGACTCACTCCCCCTTACAAGTTGTAATCAATACACCCACACTCAAGATACCTCTATCTTGAGAATTTGAACGAATTGTAAAGGCAAGTTGTAGAAAACTCTCTCACGAGTAAATAGAATGATGAACACTTTGAAGCTTGGTATGTCGAAGATATAATCGAATACAAATTGAACTATTTGAAATCTTTATCAATGTATGCACTCGTTCTTTCGTTGAATTCAATCCTTCGTGTATTTGTATTGGTTGAAGTTGAAGACCGTTGAAGGATTTTAATGTGTCCGTTGGAATATTTGAATATGTCCGTTAATGGAGCACTCATGTCTTCGGTTGCCCATAATCAAATGTCTCTTCGGTTGGGTCATCGTGCAGTTGGCACCTTGGGTGAAGAGAAACTTTAAAGATGCTTTCTGGTTATGGGTACTCTGAGTCATGTCTGCTATGTTTCTCCATACTTTCAGTGCGTCAAGCCTATCATGCTTTGAACCAAGATTCAAGATCTGAAATACACTCACAGAGATGATTAGAATAAGATATAATCAGATTAAGAATGAGTTATAGATAGGCTTAGTTTACTGAGTATTTATTGAAGGTTTTCTTGTAGAAACATGTTCTTGCTAATACTTGTGTGTTCTTCCTCTGAATGTGAAACCTTAATGTATAAATCTGAAAACACTTAGGAAGATGATTAGTAATATCATAGTTAATAAGGAATGATGTTTGAGAGGTTAAAACAATTAACTAGATCATCTATAGAAAGTTACAAATGAATCTGGGTTGCTGTCGCTAATTGGTATGGATGCTGATAGACCATTCTCGAGAATTCCAGAAGCCATACTTGAGAATTGCATGAAGAATCAACCTGTAGATTGAATAATTCTCGACCATTCTCGAGAATCAACCAATGATTCTCGAGAACCATTCTCGAGAATTGCATTTCAATTCTCGAGAATCTATCGACGACGAAGCAAACATCAGTTGGTGTAGTCGAGCATACTCGAGAATTGTTTTCCCATTCTCGAGAATCATTCTCGAGAATTACTTTCTCATTCTCGAGAATTGTTTGTAAACCAGAGAGCATTGAACTGAAGCTTATGATCATACTCGAGAATCAGTTTTGTTTCTCGGGAATCATTCTCGAGAATTATAATTTACTCTCGAGAATTACTTCAGAAACAGAATTGATTTAGTGAAGATCATCGACCATTCTCGAGAGTCAATATCTGATTCTCGAGAATCATTCTCGAGAATTGCTTCTGAAAGTGAAGGAAATCACCAAGAGGGGGGTGAATTGGGGATTTTAAAAATTCTTTTCAGAACACCCACACAACAGATGCTTAACCAAGGTAAATGGAGTTAAAGAGGAAGAGCTTGACACGAGAAGATTTATACTTGGTTCGGTCTTAACTCTTGACCTACGTCCATCCCGGACTCTCTGGGTTTTTCTACTATCACTTAAATCGAGATACACACTCGTACTCGAAAGTTATCCTCTCTCTAGGATACACTCCCCTTACAAGTTGTAATCGATAACCCAACCTCAAAGTCCCACAACTTTGAGATTCTTACAAAGAATGATTTACATAAATGAACTCTCTCAAAGAGTGAATAAAGATAAGCACTCAAGCACAATGTATCAAAGATACAAATGAGAAATATAAGCGATGAAAAGACGAGATCTTTGTATGCGTTTTACGTATGTCTTGTCTACTTTCGGACTTCAAATCCTCATGTATTTATACGGGTTTGAAGCTTGTGAACGTTGTAGATCCGTTGAGACTTGATCTGATTCGAAAATATAGCATGTTGTGAGTGTGTCTCCATGAATCTAGCTTGTTGTAAACAAATCTGTTTGAATATGGTTGTTGCAGATTTGAATATTTGAAATTTGGCTCCTCATGAATGTGTTCCCATGTCATTATGTTTAGTGGAGGCGGTTGTATGATGTTGTCCAGTTTGTTTGGAGGCTAGCTTTCTTTCTTGAAGAATGGTTGTGTTGCTATCCAGGTTGTAACCCATTGCTTTTAGAGAAGAAGATATAATATAATATTGCAAGTTGTCAAGTTGTTTGTCTTAAACTCTTCTTTAAAACAAACCTTGATCTTCTGTAATCTCATAAGCAAACTGATTAAATCTGGTTAGGAAATATTGATATGAATCATATAAATCATATACAACCAATTCGCGAATCAAGTTAAAGCATAAATCAAACTGAACAAAATACACTCGGATGCGTTCATCTCGTTCAAGTTCCAAGCTCGAGTTTACCTATGTAAGCTTGAGTTTGCTCTTCATTTAAAACTTGAGTTTTGCCTCTGGAAGTCTCAAGCTCGAGCTTGTAAATGAGTAAGCTCGAGTTTAGCATTTGTCGGGAAATATGTTTGAATTCATTTTGAGAGCCAAAGTGGAAAAACGCAAGCTTAAGCTTATTAGTGAGTAAGCTCGAGTTTGGCACTATTCATGTCAAAAATAATTTTAGTTCACAAAATGCAAGCTTGAGCTTAGAGGAGTAAACTTGAGTTTGCTAAGCTCAAAATATGACATTGCTCTCTATCGACCCAAGCTCGAGCTTTGGCAATGGTTTTAAAAAAACTTTGAAAGATTTTTGTCGAGACGCAAGCTTGAGTTTACGGTCTTAAACTTGAGTTTACTCTTTGAAGGAAAAACTTGAAAACTTTAAATCTGGTGCAAGCTCGAGCTTGGTATGCCAAGCTCGAGTTTACAACTTTTGTAAACTCACAAACTCTACGGTAAAATGATAAGCTCAAGTTTAAAGCATTCTGCGAGGTAAGCTCGAGCTTGTAACGCAAGCTCGAGTTTACATATTTGTAAACTTAGTGAGAAAAGACTCGGAAGAGGCAAGCTTGAGCTTATAACTAATAAGCTTGAGTTTGCAATTTGAGTAACTTGATAAAAACCTCAAACCTTCGTAAGCTCAAGCTTACGGTGCAAGCTCGAGCTTACTCGGAATATGAGTAAACTTTGAAAACCTTCAAGCTCAAGTTTATAGACCAAGCTCAAGTTTAGAAAATGCAAAATAGCTTGGTTTGCTTTCTGTAAGGGGCAAGCTCGAGTTTGGAGACCCAAGCTCGAGTTTGGAGCTGACAGAATGTTTTTCAATTGGAATCATCAAGCTTTACCAAGTTTTTAACAACAAAACATTCTCTCATGTTTATAATTGTTATTAATCATCAAAACACATTGAGAACTAACATTCTCCCCTTTTTGATGATGACAACACTTGTAAACATTTGTTTCTTTTCAAAAACAGATTTGATCTTTTGAGCATTGAGAAAGAGAAAAATATTTGCAAACTTGAGGTTTTGAAATTTCAATTTGATAAACTCGATTTAACAAAATTTAAACAATACAGATTAAGTAGACATCGAGTTTAGCAAATGAAATCAAAAATGCGAGAACTTAGTCATTTGTCGATTCATCGAAATATATTGCGGGATAACCATTAGAGTTTGACTAATCAAAAAGAAATGATCATGACAAAATAGAAAGAAATGATCATGACAAAATAGAGTTTCAAAAGCAAATATACAATACAAATAATAAAACTATAATGAAATGATCAAAGACAAAAGAAACATAAGACTGCTGCTCTCTCTTCACTTCTTTTCTTCTCCCCCTTTGTCATCAGCAAACAGGGGTGTAGTAACTGGGGTTGAAGGATGGTCTGGTTGAGAGGGAGGTTCAGGCTGATTGGTGAGAGTGGTTGCCTCAGGTTCAATGGAGATGGCTGTTGCAGTGACTGGGGCAGGTTCAGAGTCTGTGTTGGGCATAGTAGAACTAGGTTCAGCCGAAGAAGATGCACCCAAACCAGAACTAGAAGCAGCTATAGACTGATTTTTCAGAATTTGGTCCATTTTGTCGTTCAGACTCATCATGGTCACCAAAAGAGTGGAAATACTTGCTGAGTGATCTCCAAGCTGACCACTAAGGTCTTTAACTTCCTTCTTCAATTCATCGACCTTCTTTCAGCTCTTCCCGGCCTATATTGAAATCTTCCCGAGTATCCACCAAATTACTATGACCCCGATTAACTTCGAAAACCAATTTTCCCATTTACGCTTCGATTCCTTCGATAAATCGAAATAGCTTTGTCAACTATTTCTTTGATCCTTGCATCCAAATCGAAGGCATAGTAGGCGAGGAGGAGGAGGAGGAGGAGCACTCTGTGCTTCTTGTACTATGGAGTGAGTGGCTCTTGATCTGGTTGGTCTAGACTGAGGAGGGGCCCTTGATTGGCCAGAGCCTTCATCCATATTAATTCTCATGAGATTCAAAATGTGCCTTCCAAACACTTGAGGTTTTTCTAGTTTTTCTTTGGTAGGGATATACCAAATTTTCTCATGAAAAAGGATGACGAGAGATAAAGCTTGCAAAAGGAATTCGGGAGGTTTTTCTCGGAAGCAAAACGAAATCTGACCATTTCTTGAAAAATCCAATACCCAATATTGTGAGGTACTTGATTAATGATAGAAGCAAAGACAGGATAATCTTTCTTTGCAAAATGGGTGAAACTTCCTCCTTTTTGCACAAGATTTCTGGTGTAGATGTACCGATGGCTCGAATGTAGGGTTCATTGATCCAGGTTCAAAATTGAGAATGTTTAACCCCTCTGGAATAGGCTCATTGGGTCTTAGCGGTTCATAGATTTGCCTATCGGTATAGTTCAATGAAGCTACGAGATGGAGGATTGGAGATTTGCGAATTGAATTTAGATAGGAAGGGGTAATGGTTATTTGTTTGTTTCTAATGGTTGTGGTAACCCTTTCCTCAACTAAATTTCCATCACTTCTAGCAAGTTATTGTAGGACATGCCATGGTAGAATACCTTGACAAGAGTGGGGCAGTAAGAAGCACTTATGGAAATCAGATTTTCAAATTGTTTCACCATGGAAAGAGATCCAAATTGCATTCTCTCTTAAGTGCAGCAAGGTCCACGAGACAATGGGACAAAAACTTTGGAACCAAATTTTTCTTTAAAATTAATAGCATTGTCTCCTTCCAAACGAATAGGATCACTTGAGAATCCTTCGGGTATAGTAGAGTGATTGTAAATATCATATAGTGCGGGAGTTTCCTTGGATACCCGAGGAGTAGGATCCTCTTGATGCTTTGAGACGCGAAGGAACTTGAGAACTTCCTTGATCGAGTCCTAGAGGCGAGTCCTCTTGCTTCGTTTGGACTTGTAGGTTGCGATCGCCTACGGAATTTTGCCTTTCCCTTTCTTTGGTTGCTTCTTCGGATTTGGTCGTTTCTTGGGAGCCTCTGGTTTGTCTCTAATTTCGATTCCTTTTGGTCTTGATGGAGGAGTCGAATGGGTTGTCATTATTACTCCGGGAATGTGGGTATCTATCCCAACATTAAATCTTTTAGGCAGCATTTTTGATCTACTAGGGCGTTCGGGGTTTTGAGTGGATTGAGAATCGAGACATTGACGGAAGCAGTGTGTTCTGGGGCCATTTTCGCTGGGCTTTGACGAAGAAGATGAGAGAATTTTGAGAGGGAATAGGAGCAAGCTCGAGAGTTGAGTGAAGTGAAGAGGAACAGTCAGGTTTTACATATATAAAATGCGCGGCAAGCTCGAGTTTAGGAAGCTAAGCTCGAGTTTGCATAAACTTGTACTAACCGGACTTCAAGAGTGTATGTGAAAGCTCTTGAAATTCCTCTCGCAAGCTCGAGTTTACTCACTTATAAGCTCGAGTTTGGGTTTCTCCAAAATTTCATTTTCTCTGACTCCCTCGAGCTCGAGCTTACACTGCTAAGCTCGAGTTTGCCTCTTTTGACAGCAAACTTCAGCAACATGTGAGAGTTGTTTAACATTATAAATGCCCTGCATAAAACACATCTAGATACTCCGATGCTTAAGTTAGTAAATTGTAATCATAAAACACATAACTAACATTTAAGTAGGAGCTACTTACAACTCATTGGGATTTACCATTCCCAATTCTCTTCTTATGAACACAAATTGTTCCTTTGCTAATGGCTTTGTGAAGATGTCAGCAAGTTGGAGATGTGTTGGGATGAATATGACCTTGACATCTTTCTTTTGAACATGATCCCTTATGAAATGATGTCTTACATCAATATGCTTGGTTCGAGTATGTTGAACTGGATTCTTGGCCAAGCTTATTGTGCTTGTGTTGTCACATAGAATTGGGATCTCCTTTAAATTGATTCCCAAGTCGAAACTTGTTGCTTAAGCCAAAGGACTTGAGCACAAAGAACTAGATGCAGCCACATATTCAGCTTCGAGAGGATACAAAGCAACACTTGTTTGCTTCTTGCTGAACCATGAAACAAGTGAACCACCAAGAAATTCACATTGGCCACTTGTGCTTTTTCTATCGGTCTTATATCCAAGCATGATCTGAATCTGAATATGCCACCAATTGTTCGAGTTGACCTTTGGGAAACCATAGACCAAGAGTCTTTGTGTCGGCAAGATATCTGAATATTCTTTTCACATTCTCGGCATGTGACTCCTTGGGAGCAGATCGAAATCTTGCACACATCCCCACACCGAATTGGATGTCGGGACGGCTTCTTTGTGAGATAGAGTAATGATCCAATCATTCCTCTATACTTTGTGATGTTGAAGTCCTTGCCTTCTTCATCAGCATCCAAGGCAGTGATTGAACTCATTGGAGTATAAGCTCCATTGCATTCATTCATCCCAAACTTCTTTAAGAGATCATTGAGATACTTGGTCTGGGAAATGAAAATTCCATCTTTCCTTTGTTTAATTTGCAGACCAAGGAAATAGTTGAGTTCTCCCATCATGGACATCTCAAATTCTCCCTGCATGTTCTTAGCAAATTCTTCACATAAAGCATTGTTAGAAGCACCAAATATTATATCATCAACATATATTTGAACAATTAAAATTTCATTAAGTTTATTGTTCTTTATGAAGAGAGTTGTATCTCGCTTTACCTCGACAAATCCTTGATCAAGAAGGAATTTGCTTAATCGCTCATACCAAGCTCTAGGAGCTTGCTTAAGACCATATAGTGCTTTCTTGAGACGATAAACATGATCTGGATGATGATCATTTTGAAAACCAGGAGGTTGTTCAACATAAACTTCCTCTTGAATAAAGCCATTTAAAAATGCAGATTTCACATCCATTTGATAAAGTTTGAATCCTTTAATACAAGCAAAAGCTAGAAGAACTCTTATAGCTTCCAATCTTGCTACTTTTGGAGCATAAGTTTCTTCATAATCAATTCCTTCTTCTTGATTATAGCCTTTTGCAACTAGCCTTGCCTTGTTTCTAACAATTATGGCGATTCATCACGTTTGTTTTTGAATACCCATTTAGTGCCAATGACTGGATGGTCTTTAGGCCTAGGTACCAAATCCCAAACTTGATTTCTTTCAAATTGATGTAACTCCTCTTGCATTGCTATAACCCAATCATTGTCTGAAAGGGCTTCATCAATCTTAGAGGGTTCAATTTTCGAAATAAATGCGAGAAAATGTGACTTCATTCAAGGTGCTTTTTCTGGTTCTAACTCCTTGATTAACATCACCTATCACTTGATCCAGAGGATGACTCCTCTTTGTATCTCCAAGATTTGGGTTGGTGTTGATCAGTGTTTTCACAAACATTTTCACAATGATTCTCAAATTCAGGTTCCTTTTCCAAAGGTTTTTCAAAGTTGTTGAAGTAGGAAATGTTTCGAACCGATTGATTTGAAATAGGAGAAACATCATCATCATCATCCAAGGATTTGTCTAGATTGGCTTCACGAATACAACATGCATAGATTCTTCAACAATACGTGTTCTAGTGTTAAAGACTCTATAAGCTTTACTCCTATTTGAATAACCCAAAAATATACCTTCATTCGACTTGGAATCGAACTTACCCAAGTTGTCCTTACCATTGTTGTGGATGAAACATTTGCATCCAAAGATGTGCAAATGAGCTATATTGGGTTTTCTTCCTTTGTACAAATCATAGGGAGTTTTGTTCAGCTTCTTCCGGAGATATGTTCGATTTGAAATATAGCATGCGGTGCTCATAGCATCAGCCCGAACACTTGAGAAGACGATTTTCATTTAACATGGCCCTTGCCATCTCGGTGAGGACTCTATTCTTTCTTTCAACAACTCCATTTTGTTGAGGAGTTCTTGGGGCTGAGAAATTGTGATCAATGCCCATATTATCACGAAATTCTCCAAAAGCATGATTTTCAAATTCTCCACCATGATCTCGTACAATTCCCGCAATAGAGAATCCTTTCTCGTTTTGGACCTTCTTGGCAAATACAACAAATTGATCAAATGTTTCATCTTTTGAAGATAAAAATATGGTCCATGCAAATCTAGAGAAATCATCAACTATGACCAAAGTATAAAGATTGCCACCAAGGCTCTTTACTCTAGGCGCCCAACTAAATCCATATGAAGTAGTTGAAGAGGTCTATTAGTTGAAATTTCATTTTTAGATTTGAAGGAAGACTTGGTTTGTTTACCCTTTTGACATGCATCACAGATCATGTCGTTTTTAAATTGTAATTTTGGTAAACCAATAACCAGATCCTTTCTCTCGTAACTTGTCAAGTTGAAACATATTAACATGAGCTAATCGTTTATGCCAAAGCCAACTTTCATCCAAGTTACCAACAAAGCAATTTTCGAAAAACGAGTTACTAGAGAGATTGAGAGTATAACAATTACCTTCTCTAGGAGCTCTAAATAAAGCTTTAGCTCTAATGTTGTCTAAAGAGAGAACATCTTTGTTCACAATTAAACATTCTTCGAATCAAAGATAACTAAGTTACCTTTATCCGTACTTTGACTCACACTAAGGAGGTTGTGACATAAGCCTTCTACAAGGTAAACATCCTTGATTTGTGGTCCTTCGTTGTTTCCAACTTCTCCAATTCCAAAGAATCCTTCCGGATTGATTTCCACCAAATGTTACCTTGCCACCATCCTTAGGTTTAATTGTAGCAAATTTAGATTCGTCTCCGTCATATGTCTTGAGCATCCACTTTGTCAATGAACCACTTGTTGGATTTTGATGCTCTAAGACAAACCCGCATGATATAGAATATCAAGTCTTAGGTACCCATTTTTTCTTGGGTCCTTTTGGGTTAGTTTGTGTCTTAGGAATCTTATAGGATCCCTTAGGCACCCATTGATAATTACCTATAGGCTTGTTTCTTCTTTCCTTTTTATGAAAACAAGAAGAAGTTGCATGACCTTTACGATTGCAATAGTTGCAATGAGCAAAAGGATTAGAGGAGTGGACTTTGTTTTTCGAAAATAGTTCGGATAAGATCTTTGTCCAACCTTCTTCTTCCCTTTTCGTTTATCGAATCGGGTCTATAACCAATTCCCGACTTATCATTTGTGAACCTTTGCTTTGTTTTAAAATAACATTGAGCATTTCACTACCTCTAGTGAATTTCTCAAGAGTTTTTGTAAGATGCAAATTTCTTTTCTCTAAAATACAAAGAATTGTCACAAACTTTTTCCAAATCTTTTCGCAATTCTTTTCGAAATGTTTTCACAAGGAGAAACGAGAAGAAGAAACAGTTTGAGCTTGTTCTTCCAACAATTTAATTTTCTTCTTTGAAGACAAAAGCTCTTTTGCAATTTTTCGAAATTCAATGAAAAGAGAATTATATTCAGTGAAAGTTCATCATAGGGTGAGTCGAATTGTTTACCTCTTCACTATCTCGAATCCTCTTCTTGAGCTACAAGACAAATATTGGCTCTGTCTTCTTCTTCACTTCATCTTCATCGGATGAGCTATCGCCCCATATAGCTGAAACATAAGCTCTTCTTTTGAACTTATTGAATTTCTTATCTTTGTTCTTCACCGGGACATTCGGACTTGATGTGACCAGGCTTCTCACATTCATAGCATATGATGGGTTTCTTTGTTTCGTGCTAGAGCTACTCTTGTGAAACTTTCGTAGGCTTGGTCCTTTTTGTAGAATTTCTTGAACTTTCGGACCATCATGCCTAGCTCAAGATCTTCATCTTTATCTTCATCATCTCGATTTTACCTCTTTGACAGAGTCTTGAGAGCAATTCCTTTATTCTTGCCATCAATCTCATCAAGCCCTTTTCTCGAATTTGATTTTTCCTTCATATTCGTAAAGACGCAAAATAGTGCTCAAGCATCGAAGCCATTGATTCACCGCGAGCTTCTTCGATTGCGTGACCTTAGCTTCCCATTCCTTGCCGAGGATATTTAGTATTTTCCTCACTTGGACAGTTGGTCATAGACTTTTCCCAATGCAGCAAGTTGATTGATCGGATGAGTGAATCGAGCTGGAATTCACTAATGGATTCTCCAAACTTCATACGAAATAAATCATATTCAGTCATGAGAGTGTTTACTCGATTTTCCTTGATTCCGTATTTGTCCCTTCATGGGCTATCTCAAGAGCATCCCACATAGCTTTAGCAGATGACAAAGTGCAAATTCGAAAATATTCTTTTTGGCTTAGAGCACTTTGCGGCATGTGAATTGCTTTCATGTTGAGAGTGACTTGCTTTCTCATTCTCATCATACTCTTCTTCTAGCTTAGGAGTTCGACACCATCTTCTCGTTGTTGCTTTGGTTCATAATTTCCTCTCTCGAATACCCTCCATAGGCCATACTCAGTTGCCATTACATAGACTATGAACTTGGCCTTCCAGAAGGAGTAATGTTCTCCATTGAAACCTGGAGGTCTGTTGATTGAAGCTCCATCGGGTAGAATTCCTTCCATTTGATCTTTGATCTAGGATGTTAATCCTTAATGTAGATAACCAGGCTCGGATACCAAATGAAAGTGAAGGAAATCACCAAGAGGGGGGGTGAATTGGGGATTTTAAAAATTCTTTTCAGAACACCCACACAACAGATGCTTAACCAAGGTAAATGGAGTTAAAGAGGAAGAGCTTGACACATAAGATTTATACTTGGTTCGGTCTTAACTCTTGACCTACGTCCATCCCCGGACTCTCCGGGTTTTTCTACTATCACTTAAATCGATACACACTCTCGTACTCGAAAGTTATCCTCTCTCTAGGATACACTCCCCTTACAAGTTGTAATCTGATAACCCAACCTCAAAGTCCCACAACTTTGAGATTCTTACAAAGAATGATTTACATAAATGAACTCTCTCAAAGAGTGAATAAAGATAAGCACTGAAGCACAATGTATCAAAGATACAAATGAGAAATATAAGCAGTAAAAGACTGAGATCTTTGTATGCGTTTTCTGTGTATGTCTTGTCTACTTTCAGACTTCAAATCCTCATGTATTTATACGGGTTTGAAGCTTGTGAACGTTGTAGATCCGTTGAGACTTGATCTGATTCGAAAATATAGCTGTTGTTGTGAGTGTGTCTCCATGAATCTAGGCTGTTGTAAACAAATCTGTTTGAATATGGTTGTTGCAGATTTGAATATTTGAAATTTGGCTCCTCATGAATGTGTTCCCATGTCTTTGTTATGTTTAGTGGAGGCGGTTGTATGATGTTGTCCACTGTTTGGAGGCTAGCTTTCTTTCTTGAAGAATTGTTGTGTTGCTATCCAGGTTGTAACCCATTGCTTTTAGAGAAGAAGATATAATATAATATTGCAAGTTGTCAAGTTGTTTGTCTTAAACTCTTCTTTAAAACAAACCTTGATCTTCTCGTAATCTCATAAGCAAACCGATTAAATCTGGTTAGGAAATATTGATATGAATCATATAAATCATATACAACCAATTCGCGAGAATCAAGTTAAAGCATAAATCAAACTGAACAAAATACACCCAGATGCGTTCATCTGTTCTGAAGTTCCAAGCTCGAGTTTACCTATGTAAGCTTGAGTTTGCTCTTCATTTAAAACTTGAGTTTTGCCTCTGGAAGTCTCAAGCTCGAGCTTGTAAATGAGTAAGCTCGAGTTTAGCATTTGTCGGGGAAATATGTTTGAATTCATTTTGAGAGCCAAAGTGGAAAAACACAAGCTTGAGCTTATTAGTGAGTAAGCTCGAGTTTGGCACTATTCATGTCAAAAATAATTTTAGTTCACAAAATGCAAGCTTGAGCTTAGAGGAGTAAACTTGAGTTTGCTAAGCTCAAAATATGACATTGCTCTCTCTGTCGACCCAAGCTTGAGCTTGCAAGGGCAAGCTCGAGTTTGGCAATGGTTTTAAAAACTTTGAAAGATTTTTGTCGACGCAAGCTTGAGTTTACGAGTCTTAAACTTGAGTTTACTCTTTGAAGGAAAAACTTGAAAACTTTACGTCTGGTGCAAGCTCGAGCTTGGTATGCCAAGCTCGAGTTTACAACTTTTGTAAACTCACAAACTCTACAAGAAAATGATAAGCTCAAGTTTAAAGCATTCTCACGGAGGTAAGCTCGAGCTTGTAACGCAAGCTCGAGTTTACATATTTGTAAACTTAGTGAGAAAAGACTCGGAAGAGGCAAGCTTGAGCTTATAACTAATAAGCTTGAGTTTGCAATTTGAGTAACTTGATAAAAACCTCAAACCTTCGTAAGCTCAAGCTTACAGTGCAAGCTCGAGCTTACTCGAATATGAGTAAACTTTGAAAACCTTCAAGCTCAAGTTTATGGACCAAGCTCAAGTTTAGAAAATGCAAAATAGCTTGGTTTGCTTTACGCGTAAGGGGCAAGCTCGAGTTTGGAGACCCAAGCTCGAGTTTGGAGCCGATGAAATGTTTTTCAATTGGAATCATCAAGCTTTACCAAGTTTTTAACAACAAAACATTCTCTCATGTTTACAATTGTTATTAATCATCAAAACACATTGAGAACTAACAGCTTCTTTTTCTCGAGAATCATTCGAAAGATACAGAGTAGCTTGCTTCTGATTTTGCTTCACACTTGATCATTCCCGAGAATTACTTGGCATTCTCGAGAACCATTCTCCAGAATCCAATATCCACTCTCGAGAATGCTTTGCTGTGATGGAAAACAGATTAGACAGGATAACACAGTTTTGCAGCAATTCAATTCTCGAAGGTTATTTCTGAACACATTAAAAACCAAATTCATTATAGTTTCAAAGCTTAAATCATTTGTTATCATCAAAACATTAGGAGCCAACATTCTCCCCCTTTTTGATGATGACAATATATAAAGAAAATCATTTTGAAGTTTTTGAAAGTGGGATTATTGATTGGTATATTGACGAGAATATAGGAACTGAAGCAAGTTTCAATGATTACAAAGTGCAGCATAATTTCAACAAGTCATGTATTTTTAGACAGAAGCAATTTGAGAAATGTAAGGATTGGTGCAATGAAAATTCATTTAAGGTTAATATATAACATGAACTCCAAGAAGTTCCATAGACAGAGATACATCAGAATGGGAAAAAAAATGTTCAGAGTCTAAACATTCAATTATCAAAATAAAACAACTAGACTCCAAATCAAAATAAAACAACTAGACTCCAATCAATCAATTTGCTTCTCCTTCTTCTCCCCCTTTGTCATCCATCAAAGAGGGGGAATCTGCGGCAATAGTAGGAACAGGAGGAGGTTCGGGATCCGAGATATCTCGGATCAATAGGAGGAGTAGCCACCGAGTTAGGAACAGGTTGAGCGCGAGACAAGATTAGTGACTAGAGGAGGAACAATCTTAGAAACAGTCGATGGGCACGGTAGAGGATTGAGATTGTGCCTTAAGACTTGTTAGGAAGGCACCAAGAGAATCTTCTATTTGATGAACTGATTGCTTAATCTCTTGTTGCGATCATAGAGGACGAAAGAATTCGATGCATCTCTTTCTTGAGGTTTTCCACTGCGAGTTCACATGTTGTTCAAGATGGGCATCCACTTTGATCATCTCATTACCTATGGCCTTGATCATTGCTTTTATTAGATTGCCATAAGAATCCAAACATTGTATTACGGAGCCATAGCTTCCCGAATTGCGAGTTGATCCGAGCTTGGATTGCGGCTTGCGCAAAAGAAGGGCGAGGCAGGCGGAGCTGCTGTGAAGATTGACCTTCATCTTGGAGTTTGGATGTTGAAGGTTGAGGGTCAGTAGTTGTCTTGACTTGTTTCTTCCCAGTAGCTTCTGTATATGAGAGCTTCATGTACAGTAGATGAGTTTTGCCAAATTTCTTGGGAAATACAGCTTTGTCATTATCAAGAAGATACCAAACATTGTTGTAGCTTAGAAGCCTGGAGACTAGATTGGGGTATGGAATGGTATTCATCTTGGAAACCCCAGAGTTGGACGAAAAATTGGACATTTCGTAGATAACCAATTTGCCTAGATTTATTGGTTGCTTGGCAATAATTTGGCCCATTAATTGGTAGTCTTTGGCCACAAAGTGTGTAAAACTTTTTCCTTTGTTAACCAGGTTGCGGCCGTAAAGATACCAAAGAATTCTATTGGTGTCTGACATATCAGAGGGTTTAAATTTCAAGGGATTCCCATCATATTGCTTTGTAGGTAGAAGGAGGCTAAAACATTCAAACTCAGATAATGTGGGAGGATCCTCAGGAGGGTCAATGACACCCAAAAAGGAATTGATAGTGGTCATTTGTGATCTTAATGGTTTTCCCTCTAACCCGAGTATGCAGTATAATCTCATTATCCTCAGTCTTTTTCTCAACCATATTGAAGTAGAAAATTTTAACAACCTGAGGGGAATATGGGGTATGGATATCTAGTAAAGGCATATACGGTTTCAACCAAGGTGAAAGATCTAAGTTACATTCCTTCCTAAAATCATCCGGTTTTAACCACACAAGGGGGCAAAAAGGTCTTCCATCATTTGTAAGGACAAAATTAGGATCGATGGGATTACCGGAGGATCTTTACAATAACCGGAGGACAATCAAGGACATTGAGCTGCCCAATTAATTTGGAAGCAAACGGAGGAAGAGTTGAAAGAGGAGTCTCATGATGAATGTGAGGAGGTCTCTGAATCCTCTCTTCAATTTCCTTAGTTCTTCTTTCATAAAAATGTGGTTTTGAACTTGAATACGGCTTGGACGAATTGGTTGTTGCAGAACTCACAGGTTTGGACAGAGACTGAGAACAAGACTTGGATTTTGAGTTTTCATTTTTGTTTGCTTCAGAACTGACCGATTGAGACTTGGGGCAGGAGCTTTCTTTACTTTTGGTCTTGTCGGATGGCAGAGAATGAGTCTTGGTGCGAGTCATATGAGGAGAGTCCACGATCGTTACCGATTTAGCCTTCTTCTTCGATGGCTCAGTCTTCTCAGAAGCTTGAACTTTAGGACGATACTTGGTTCGCGGCTTCTTCCTGAGTGGTTGTTCAGGAGATTCAAAAGATGAAGATTTAGTCATGGCTACCGAGATTTTAGGGTGAGACAAAAATCACGGAGGAATGATGATGAAGAAGATGAATTGTCGACTTGGGTTCTCGAGAATTAGAGGGAATGAAATGAGGGAGCGGATGCGACAAATGAGGGTTTTTTTAAAAAAAAAAAGAAAAGAAGCCGAAGGGTCTAAACGACAGGGTTAAATGAATGAAACGACATGAAACTAAGCGGCGTTTGAGTCCCTACACGATGATTCTCGAGAATCAGTGAGTGATTCTCGAGAGTTGTTCTCGAGAATGACACTACATTCTCGAGAATTATTTCATGAAAAGGAATTTTGATTCTCGCAACATATTTTTCGATATAGTTCTCGGGAATGCCTCGGCCATTCTCGAGAATGACATATGTAATCGACATAGAGCACCGGACAATATCCGATATTTCTCGAGAATGAGCTCGTATTCTTGAGAATGTTAATGTGCGAAATGATCCTTATTTACCAAATCCCGATATTACTCGAGAGTAGATTCCAATTCTCGAGAGTGCTTAGGAAGAACATGAAAGCTTCACTTATCAATTCTCGAGAATGATAAATTCTTGAGAACTATCGCTTTATATCGTTTTTACAATCGGACCAAAACCTGCAAAAACAATATCTAGAAGCTCCGATGCTTAAGTCGGTTTTCAAACATCATCAAAACATAATCAACGAGATTGAGCTAACATTTTACTTACAATTCATTGGGATTTACCATTCCCAATTCTCTTCTGATAAATGTGAATTGTTCTTTAGCCAGTGGCTTGGTGAAGATATCAGCAAGTTGCAAGTGAGTAGGGATAAACATTACCTTTACATCTTTCTTTTGGACATGATCTCTGATAAAATGATGTCTAACATCAATATGCTTGGTTCTTGTGTGTTGAACTGGATTCTTTGCCAAACTTATTGTACTAGTGTTGTCACATAGGATTGGAATTTCTTTTAACTGAATTCCCAAGTCTTGAAGTTGTTGCTTGAGCCACAGAACCTGAGCACAGCAACTTGATGCAGCTACATATTCAGCTTCAGTTGAGGATACAGCCACAGTGGTTTGTTTCTTACTAAACCATGATACAAGTGATCCTCCAAGAAATTCACACTGTCCGCTGGTACTTTTTCTGTCAGTCTTGTATCCAAAGCATGATCGTAGTCGAATATGCAACCGAGAAATTCTTGTTGACCTTTAGGGAACCGAGACCCAATTCCTTGGTGTCTGAAAGATATCGAAAAATTCTTTTGACATGTTCCGCATGCGATTCTTTAGGAGCTGATTGGAATCTTGCGCACATTCCCACACTAAACTGAATGTCTGGTCTGCTAGCAGTCAAATATAGTAAGGATCCAATCATTCCTCTATATTTGGTTATGTTGAAGTCTTTCCCTTTTTCCTCATCGGCATCTAGAGAGCGGTTGAGCTCATTGGAGTGTCGGCTCCATTACAATGTTCCATCCCAAATTTCTTGAGCAAATCACGGAGATACTTTGTTTGAGATATGAATATGCCATCCTTCCGTTGTTTGATTTGCAAGCCGAGGAAGTAGTTCAACTCGCCCATCATAGACATTTCGAATTCACCCTGCATTTTCTTGGAAAATTCTTCACAGAGAGAATCTTTAGTAGCACCAAAAATAATATCATCCACATATATTTGCACAATTAAAGTCTCATTAAGTTTGTTAGTCTTAATAAACAAAGTTGTATCTCGCTTTCCCTCCGATAAAGCCTTGATCTAATAAGAAATTACTTAATCTTTCATACCAAGCTCTAGGATCTTGTTTGAGACCATATAAGGCTTTCTTCAAACGATAGACATGATCTGGATGATGATTATTTTCAAAACCAGGAGGTTGTTCAACATAGACTTCTTCCTGAATGAATCCATTTAGAAAGGCACTCTTAACATCCATTTGAAAGAGTTTAAATCCTTTGATGCACGCAAAGGCTAAGAGTACACGTATTGCTTCCAATCTAGCTACTGGAGCATATGTTTCCTCATAATCAATCCCTTCTTTCCTTGATTATAGCCTTTGGCAACCAGTCTAGCCTTGTTTCGGACTATGATTGCTGATTCATCTCGTTTGTTCTTGAATACCCACTTAGTGCCAATGACCGGATGGTCCTTAGGCCTAGGTACCAAATCCCAAACTTGATTCCTATCAAATTGGTGTAACTCTTCTTGCATAGCTATCACCCAATCATTGTCTGAAAGGGCTTCATCTATCTTAGAGGGTTCTATATGTGATATAAAGGCAGAAAATGTTACTTCATTCAAGGTACTGTTTCTAGTTCTTACACCTTGATTTAGATTACCTATTACTTGGTCCAGGGGATGATTCCTAATGAACCTCCAAGCTCTAGGCCGAGATTGATCAGATTTTCAAAGTTGTTTTGAGAATCGGTTCAAAAACATCTTCGAATTTTCAATAGAGGTAGAAGTATTTTTTGAAAAGAATTGATTCTTAAAAACATTTTCCTCATCATCATCCGAGGTTTATCTAATTTAAATTCACAAAACACAACATGTATTGATTCTTCAACTATGCGAGTTCGTTTGTTAAAAATTCGTATGCCTTACTTCTATTTGAATATCCAAGAAAAATACCTTCATCGGATTTGGGATCAAATTTTCCCAAATTATCTTTACCATTGTTATGTACAAAGCACTTACATCCAAAGATGTGAAGATGAGCCAAATTTGGTTTCCTTCCTTTGTAGAGTTCGTAAGAAGTCTTATTTAACTTCTTTCTGAGATACGCTCGATTGGCAATATAGCTGGCCGTGCTCATTGCATCTGCCCAGAATACTTGTGAGGTCTGATTTTCATTCAACATGGCACGAGCCATTTCGTGAGTACACGGTTTTTCCTTTCTACCACACCATTCTCGTTGTGGTGTTCTTGAGCCGAGAAATTGTGGTCAATTCCGTGAATATCACAAAATTCTCCAAATGCTTGATTTTCAAATTCTCCTCCATGATCTGTTCGAATGGCTGTAATGCATGTACCTTTCTCATTTTGTACCTTATTGGCAAACACAACAAATAGATCAAATGTTTCATCCTTGGAAGATAAAAAGATAGTCCAAGTGAATCGAGAGTAATCATCGACAATGACTAGAGTATATAAATTGCCACCAAGGCTTTTAACTCTTCTTTGGTCCAACTAAATCCATATGGAGTAATTGAAGAGGTCGATTAGTCGTGATTTCAGTTTTATTTTTTAAAGATATTTTAGTTTGTTTACCTCTTTGACATGAATCACAAATCATATCATTTTTAAAACTGAGTTTAGGCAAACCAATTACTAAATATTTCCTTAGTAACTTATCCAGTTGGAACATGTTTACATGAGCTAGACGCTTATGCCACAACCAACTTTCTTCTAAGTTGCTAACAAAGCATTTTTCAGAATCAATTTTAGATATATCTAATGTATAGCAGTTTCCTTCTCGAGGAGCTTTAAACAATACCTTCAGTTTACCTTTATCAATTGGGAGATCATCTTTGTTGACAATGAGACATTCTTCTGAGTCAAAGATGATCCAGTTGTTCTTATCAGCACTTTGACTTACACTTAAGAGGTTATGGCAAAGGCCTTCAACAAGATACACGTCTTTGATCTGAGGTCCATCCTTTGTACCAATCTCTCCAATTCCGAGATTTTTCCAGTTGGTTTCCTCCAAAGGTAACTTTGCCACCATCTTTTGATCTCATTGCAACGAATTTGGTTTGATCCCCCGTCATATGTCCGGAGCATCCACTTTGTCAATGTACCATTTGTTGGTTCTTGATGCTCTCGACAAACCCGTAATTCAAATAAGATCAAGCTTTAGGTACCCAACGTTTCTTGGGTCCTTTCGGGTTAGCTCGGGCCTTAGGGAAAGTATGAGTTTCCTTAGGTACCCACTGGTAATTACCAACAGGTTTATCTCTTCGATTCTTTCTATGAAAGCATGATGAAGTAGAGTGTCCTTTTCGATTACAATAGTTACAATGAGCAAATGGATTTGAAATATGAACTGATTTACGAAGTAGTTCAAATAAGATTTTCCGCCAGATTTTCTTTTTGCCTTTCCTTTTGTCAAAGATAGGATTATATCCTATGCCCGATCGATCATTTGTGAACCTTTGAGTTTTCAAAATCACATTAAGCACCTCACTTCCCTTAGTGAATTTCTCAAGTGTTTTCGTAAGATGGAGGTTTCTTTTCTTTAAATCCAGGCATTCATCACGATAAGATTTTCATTGGAAAGGTTTTCAACACGTAGTTTGAGAGTTATGTTCTCCCTTTTCAGGGCAAAACATTCATCAACAACCTTTTCAAATTCAGATTGAATTTCATTATACTCATCATATAATTCATCATAGGTTGGTTGCGAATCATGTACCTCGTTGTCGTTTTTACGCTAGTTCTTCTTCTCGCACCGCATTTACGTTGCGCCTCTTTCTCTTCTTCGCTTTCTTCGTCGAGGAACCATCTCCCCATATTGCCGACACATAAGCCTTCTTTTTGAATTGATAGTGCTTCTTCCTTTCTTTGTCATTTGTCTTTCGTTGAGGACATTCGACTTGTAATGTCCCGGCTTCTCACATTCATAACAGATGATTTGTTCTTTGCCTCTCGAACTCACGTCTCGTTACTTGTGTCTCCTTTTTGGAATCTGTTTCGAAGCCTTGATCTTTTCTACGTAGAACTTCTTGAATCTTCTAACAAATATGGCCATCTCATCATCGTCCTCTTCATCTTCTTCATTTTCTTCTTTTTCCTTTATAGTGTTAAGAGCAATTCCCTTGTTCCGACTTGCTCATTAACATTGTCTAGGTCCTTCTTAAATCTTAGCTTGCTCTCATATTCAGACAGGCTTCCGAATAAGGCAGCAACTGAAGCCATTGATTCTCCACGAGCCTCCTCTATGGATCTTTCTAACCTGAGGACCTTGATCATAGTTTTTACCCAAAGCCGCCAATTGATTTGTCAGATGGGTATATCTTAGTTGGAACTCGGCCATGGTTTCTCCTGACTTCATTCGCAGCAAGTCATATTCGGTGGTGAGAGTATTAATACGATTTTCTTTGATGCCTAAGTACCTTCATATGCAATCTCCAGTGCCTTCCACATTTCCTTCGCAGTTGATAGATTGCTTATTCGAAAGTACTCTTTTTGACTAAGAGCACTTTGAAGCATCAAAATTGCCTTACTGTTGAGAGTGACATTCTTCTTATCATTCTCGTCGAATTCAGCTTTCGTCTTTGGAACCGAGATTCCTCCTTCAATCTTTATAGGTATGTAATCTCCGATTTCTATCACTTCCCAGAGACCATATTCGGTAGCCATTACGAATATTCTGAATTTTCCTTTCCAGAAGGAGTAGTTTTCACCGTTGAATCCTGGGGGTCGGTTAATTGAAGCACCATCAGGTAATATTCCTTCCATGATCTTTCTCGGGATATTAAGCCCAACTGAGAAACCTTGCTCGATACCAAATGAAGGTGGAATATCACCTAGAGGGGGAATAGGTGATCTCAAAAATCTTTTCGCTGTCTGATAGATAAACAGAGAAAGCAGTAAAGAAGTAAAGATGACAGACACAGAGAAGTTATCCTGGTTCGGTCCAACTCTTTGACCTACGTCCAGTCCCCAGACACACTTCTGGGATTTCCACTATTTTACAAATAGAATTACACACTCTGTAAACGAAGGATGATCCTCTCACTCTTGGACTCACTCCCCCTTACAAGTTGTAATCAATACACCCACACTCAAGATACCTCTATCTTGAGAATTTGAACGAATTGTAAAGGCAAGTTGTAGAAAACTCTCTCACAGAGTAAATAGAATGATGAACACTGAAGCTTGGTATGTCGAAGATATAATCAGAATACAAATTGAACTATTTGAAATCTTTATCAATGTATGCACTCGTTCTTTCGTTGAATTCAATCCTTCGTGTATTTGTATTGGTTGAAGTTGAAGACCGTTGAAGGATTTGAATGTGTCCGTTGGAATATTTGAATATGTCCGTTAATGGAGCACTCATGTCTTCTGGTTGCCCATAATCAAATGTCTCTTCAGTTGGGTCATCGTGCAGTTGGCACCTTGGGTGAAGAGAAACTTTAAAGATGCTTTCTGGTTATGGGTACTCTGAGTCATGTCTGCTCTGTTTCTCCATACTTTCAGTGCGTCAAGCCTGTCATGCTTTGAACCAAGATTCAAGATCTGAAATACACTCACAGAGATGATTAGAATAAGATATAATCAGATTAAGAATGAGTTATAGATAGGCTTAGTTTATCGAGTATTTATTGAAGGTTTTCTTGTAGAAACATGTTCTTGCTAATACTTGTGTGTTCTTCCTCTGAATGTGAAACCTTAATGTATAAATCTGAAAACACTTAGGAAGATGATTAGTAATATCATAGTTAATAAGGAATGATGTTTGAGAGGTTAAAACAATTAACTAGATCATCTATAGAAAGTTACAAATGAATGCAAGGTTCTTTGTCGCTAATTGGTATGGATGCTTGATAGACCATTCTCGAGAATTCCGAAGCCATACTTGAGAATTGCATGAAGAATCAACCCGTAGATTGAATAATTCTCGACCATTCTCGAGAATCAACCAATGATTCTCGAGAACCATTCTCGAGAATTACATTTCAATTCTCGAGAATCTATCTAGACGAAGCAAACATCAGTTGGTGTAGTCGAGCATACTCGAGAATCGTTTTCCCATTCTCGAGAATCATTCTCGAGAATTACTTTCTCATTCTCGAGAATTGTTTGTAAACCGTAGAGCATTGAACTGAAGCTTACGATCATACTCGAGAATCGTTTTGTTTCTCGAATCATTCTCGAGAATTATAATTTACTCTCGAGAATTACTTCAGAAACAGAATTGATTTAGTGAAGATCATCGACCATTCTCGAGAGTCAATATCTGATTCTCGAGAATCATTCTCGAGAATTGCTTCTTTATTCTCGAGAATCATTCGAAAGATACAGAGTAGCTTGCTTCTGATTTTGCTTCACACTTGATCATTCCCGAGAATTACTTGGCATTCTCGAGAACCATTCTCCGAATCCAATATCCCTCTCGAGAATGCTTTGCTTTGTGATGGAAAATGATTAGACGGATAACACGGTTTTGCAGCAATTCAATTCTCGAAGGTTATTTCGAACACATTAAAAACCAAATTCATTATAGTTTCAAAGCTTAAATCATTTGTTATCATCAAAACATTAGGAGCCAACACGGCCTATTTTATATCCGGTATTAAAAGTTGAGTTTTAGGACCGAACAAAAAATATTTCAAGTGTATATAGTATGACTTTTAAGACCTAATGTTTTAAATATCCGGTCTAAAAGAAATTCTTTAAGACCGATTTGAGTCCAGTCTTAAAAGTTAGACTTTTAATACCGCCTGAAACAAGACCGGTCGCGGGTCCGGTCTTACGATGCCTCTTTTGGCCGGTCTTAAAACCCTTTTTTCCACTAGTGAAATTAACAAAACTTTGTCCTAAATATGAACTCAAGTGTTTTGCACAATTGCTTTGTAATAAAATCTGTCATACAACCACTGAAATTTAGATACACTTAAAAACAAGTCAGCCTATATACATAAAATGATTGCTTCCTAAAGGCTCATCTTTGCAAAATAACAAATCAGTTAACAAAAACTATGATGGAGAAAACATGTGTCCTAAATACAATCAGTATGTTAGTGGACATAACAAGTCATCCTATTGACCAAAACCAATTGCAGCCTATTTGTTCCTCTTCTCTTAGATGTGCAGGTAGAGTTAAATTTCCTTCCAAAGCAAGAATAGAATCAGGCAGCTCCATTTCCTTTAGCCTTATTCGGGTTGACTCATTGGCTCGTTGCAATTTTTCAGCCTGTGATCTTATAATGTCATCAACCATCTCTATGTATCTGGAGAGTGATTTTGCATTGCTGTCAGAAACAAGACTTGCAAACATTTTTTCTTTACTTGCATCCAACACTTTACTCATTGACATTGGCTTCACAAATGGGTTGTCGAAGAAGCACCACCCTCCGCCTGCATCTTGCCTCGACGATGTAGGGAAAATACAAATTCTATCATGTAATTGAATTAATAATCTGCAAAAACTGTGTCATATCCTTTCCATGCAAACTTGCTACTGATGACACTTTCAATTATGATGAAGTCTCCATTCCCCATTATATTATAGTTTGAACATGTACATTAGAAATATTCTTTGACTAATGATTTAAAAGCTAAGTGGGTATTTAATAGCCATCAAAGGAACAAATATAATTTCAATGCAAATCTATCTATAATAAAGGAAACAAACTTACCATACCGATGTTACAGAAAACCATCTATTATAATGTGCATGCTAGAAGAGTGTTACCTATTCATGTTGTTATATTAAGCAGAGGAAAAACATAATACATGGAGGGTAATTCA
Organism: Acacia melanoxylon; assembly: GCA_019022615.1. NCBI lineage: Eukaryota > Viridiplantae > Streptophyta > Magnoliopsida > Fabales > Fabaceae > Acacia > Acacia melanoxylon. The sequence goes on along the minus strand of JAFJYJ010000020.1, from coordinate 5,817,898 downwards.
GGGGAGAAATTGCAGTTAAGGAATAAAAATTATAGTTAAAGAAATGGTTTAGTTTATGGGAAGACACTTTCAATTATGATGAAGTGTCCTTTCCCCATTATATATGTACAGTAGAATTATTGTTTCTCAAACCTGTTAGGAGAAGCAAAAATCAGTTAGTCCACAGTTCAAATTGCTCAAACCTTTCTCCCAAAAAAAATAGACACAAATGCAGGCAAACTCAAACAGAATCTTATTCAATATATTCTTTGTAGACTGAAGACAAATGCAGGCAGGTACAAAAAGATTTAGGCTATCTCAGTCAAGGTAGTGTTCCTGTAAAAAAAACTGTCAAGGAGGATGTCTTTAATAGTAATTTTAGCTATTATTGTAAAACTTGGAAAATAAGTTTTACCATTACAGATCCAACGGTCCTTCTATTTTACCTCATGAAAGTGCTCCCATGGTTTATCAATTAATTGACAACCTGCCAATCAACAAATGGAGTTTAGAAGTAGAAAAGTAAGTACAGAACGTTCAAAAGCTAAAATTGATTAAAAAAATTGTGTTTAATATTTTGAAGCACTAACATACTTTGGATCCTAAAACCTTTTGTTACAAATCTTGGTGTCCATTTTCCTTCTCTTGCAACTCCTTTCGTGCATCATTTGCCTACAAGAACCATAATAAATGAAATTTAGTAGATAAACAACAAATTTGTGGTGAAATCTGTGTTGCAATCACCACTATATATCTCACCAATAGTACCTAGTGAAATGTTTTGCTTCATAGGGCCAAGCAGATTTTGAATGAAAAACAATTAAGCTTCCTACTCACTTTTTGAGAATATATACAATAGGAAAGCGTAATGAACTCCAACTAGCAAGCCTAGATGGATGCCAAACCAACAGAATGGTGTGAAGTTCATCTGGTGGAAGAAGATTGTGTGCTCTGAATAAGCATAAGTAATCAGTTGCAGCCCAAAAAGAACAGATTATATAATGTTTTTGTTCCTATTTGACTGATTAAATCTAATAAAGCGGTGCCTATATAACACATGCAATCAACAAAATCAATTTAACCATGAGACATAAATTTAACATGCCTTTTGCACTACAAAGAGAAGCACTTAAACATCCAAGTTTCCCAGTATTCAGTGAGGAGCCAAAGACACACTATCACCAGAAGTGAATAGAAAAAAAATACTAAAACTCTCCAAAAAGCTGAGGGGATTACAGAATTTAGAAGGTAGCCATCTATTAAGAGCCTCAAATTCAAACAAGCATCCACATTCAACTGATCCAATAAGACCAGGAACTTCAAGTCAATACTTTCAATACCTTTTACACAAATGGACCAGCAGAGATATAAGAGAGACATCAAAAGTACAATTAAGGGAGTGTAAATAGTATACCTTTGCATCATTACGAACAAATTGGATTCCATGTCCAGGGTATATGGTCGAAGAGCAAAACCATCATTTCTCCAATCTCATTGTGCCTTGAGATTAGAGAAACACTTCTACCAAATGACAACGATCTAAAACACAAGAATAATAAGCCATAAGAAAAGGAAAGAGTGTAAAACAAATTTTTGGTCAATTGCTATCAGAAAAGTATGACCACTATTATACGTGAACCAAAAAATATGCAAATTTATTAAAAACAACATATAATTTGCCTCCTTGAACCAAATATAATAAACATTACAAAGTACTAATACTTGGGGGAAAGTAGAAAGACGAAAAGAACCATGATAAATACGAGGCCGAAAATTGGTCGAGGACCGTGGTTGAAGGAAACACAGAGTTTTGTTGTGTCAAACAAGTTTCATGTATTAGAAGGAAACCTAAAACATCTACAGGTGTAAGACCTAAAGCTCCTTATGCGTAGATTTTGGCATACACTTCGTTCAAAGGGATAGAAATGTTAGACCAGGCTATCACCCAAGAGGAGAGGGTGAATTGGGTGTCTGATAAAAACTTTGGAACTTTGAAAATCTTTTCGCAACTTATTGAAATTAGTTTATTGAAATTAGTTTGTATGACAGTTATGATTTATAAAAAAATAAACATTCATTCAAACATATATGCTGGGAATATAAGAGATAAGGGAAGAGAATATGCAAACTGAGATTTATACTGGTTCGGCCCAATCATTGACCTACGTCCAGTCCCCAAGCTCTACTTGAGATTTTCAATCCACTATCCTCTTGTTTAAACCGGGCACAAGAGAAGCCTATACAAACCGATTACACGCTCTGTACTCGAAGTAATCCTCTCACTAGGATTCACTCCCCCTTACAAATTGTAATCTATACACCCACTTGATTACACACTTTGGACTCGAAGTAAACCTCTCACTAGGCTTCACTCTCCCTTCTAAGTTGTAATCAATACAATAGGTTTCCTACTCAAGATCACCCAATCTTGAGTAACTCTCGGATAGAATGTTTACAGATAAATCTCCTCTCTCAGAAGTGTATGAATAAACATTGAAGTACATAATCATTCATCTCACTCTCTACTGTAAACTATATGAACATTTAGAAACATAGAGTATGAACTATCGACAAATGAAGTAGTAACATCATTTCATTGGCTTCATCGAGTCACTAATCAATCGTCACATCTTTCGGTTTGAAGACTTCACAATTTATAGGTATTTGTGTTTCGACCGTTGCGAGCATTCGACTGTTGGAGATCAGTTGGAAGTATTCGTTGAAGCTTTTGTTGCTTTTTGCCCGTTGAGCTCTAATCCAACTTTAATCATAAAATGTTTAACATGGACTTCGTTAATGCTCCGTCTTGAGTGTTGTATTTATGGCCGTTGTAAAGATTCAAGCTTTTTGTTGGAATGTTCAAACTATCCATTAGACTTAGAAGCTTTCCTTTGTTTTCTGACGTAGCGTTTAATGCTTCTCTGACACACAAATTGCTTTATGCCAATTTTTTGTTAATCCATGATATAATCATCTGAAACTCATTAGTAAACTCATTAAAGGAAATTAGCAACAGTAATGAGTAATGATACATAGAAATGAAATCACACACGATGATTTATGATTTACAAAGACGGTGAATTTCAAGACAGTGGATTATCATGCTCTAGCATGACTCTTAGTATGCTTGGGCAAGAGTAGGTGAAATATTTTGAAAGAACAGTAAATCGCCCTATGCTCGAGCAACAAACTATGCTTGCTCAGACAACATTCTGATTCACTTTCACTATTGCTCAAGCAACCCAGAGAGCATGCTTGGGCAGAAGACAAACCGAGGCGAAGACTTATAGATTTGGTGATGCTGCTCGAGCATGAGATATTTATGCTCAGGTAAGCGTCATCCAGAGATGAAGGAAGAAGAGTCGATTTATGCTGCTCGAGCATCCTTTTTCCTCTGCTCGAGTGTAACATCCCATTTGAAAACGGCGGAATTTTTTTTTTTAAAAACGTTTCCAAATATTTCAAGCAGAGTAGTCAGAGTAGAGCATTGGAGCGAGTAAGCAATTTACATTTCATTCAAAATATGGACCATAGTGTAATTGTATTGGATTACAGTCATCCAAAATTCTTAAAGGTTAAAGAAACTAAGGAAAACGATAAACAATGTAGACACGTCTTGGCCTACTCCGGTTGCTTGCCTCGATCGCCTAAGATTGGTCCTCCAGACCCTGATGCTACAACTGAGATCCATTCAACATATGGATCTCAGGTAACGGTTAACCTTATGCTCAAATAAAACAGTATACGTACAACAGATATTCATTTCAATACAAAGATATCATCACAAAAGCAAAACAACAGATGTATGATCAATAACATGGACGAAACATAAGCAAAAAGCAGTATGTAAAGTCTCTCTCGACTAGTTCTCAGACATATCCAAAGTGCCACGCCACCAACGTGTCCTCGCGCTAGGAATAACTCAAACGGCATTACCAATACTATAATCCGTGGGTAAAGTCAGAAGTATCTATGACGATTCTCAACGGAACCTCGCTATGAACGTATCTATAACGCAAAAGTATATGAGCAGCATAGAGTTAGGGTTACGACGCGTCCGTACCTTAGTTGAAGATATCCGGCTCTTCCTAAAAACGGTACTTTTCGACGGCCAGTACGTAAAACTCAACGGCGAGACAATGGAATGATGGAATTTCGACAAATGGTTCGACGTCGAAGTATTCTAAACAAAATAATAACACACTTATGAATATAACAGGCATTTTAGGTGAAAAAGACCATTTTGCCCTTACTACCCCTAATTGGCGGAATTTCGCCAGAACTTCGTTACTTTGATCGTATTCCATTTCAAAATTATCCCTACTATGTTTTTACCTCGTCAGGCATATTTCAATGCAATGAGGCATAAAAACAAGTATAGGAATATATTCTGAAACTTCCTAGATCAAAACAACGGTTCTACTATAACTACCGAAAGAACTACAGAAACTAAAAACTAAGGACAAAATAACTTACTCGGGGCAAGGCAGCATTTTTCCAGAGCTTCTCTCTCTAGGTTTCGAATTTTGGTGTGAAGAATGAGAGGAGAGGTGCTTGCTATTTATAGAAAAAGGGAGGGACAAGGTGGGTATTAACAAAAAGTCTTCAGATATGATTCTGGCCGTTGGATCTAGGGTTTTCGGAGAAGCAATCTTGACCATTCAAGGTCTTGGTCGACATCTAAGAGCCCAAAAGTCAATGGATGAGTTGTCATCCATGATGGCTCTTGCTTTATGGCCTCCGGCCCGATAAAGCCACCCGATCGGTGTCCATTTCGCGCGATTTCGCAGAAACTCAAAAATCTGGGCATGTAACTTTGAAGGTATTTTCATCCTCTTTCATATTATCTATTTGGATCCTCTTTTTGATCATATCCAGGTATTCTCCGGTGCGTCGGAAGATATTCGGACAAACGCGTCCGGTTTTAAATCGCTTCCGATAGAACCAACTTCGGACAATAATTCGTCAATCGTAAAACGTCCAGTTGTTGCCTAACTTAATCCGTGTTTGAAAACACACAATTGTTTCTATAGGTTCTCACTTTGTCTATCGACTCTACTCTATCCGATCAACTTTTCGTCTTATTTGAAATTAGGGTTTTCGGTTGCGGAAACAACGCACAGTAAATTCTTTCTTCGTGTAAAAATTCACTTGTTCTTAATTTGATCAGTCTGAAAGACTTTTACCTCTCGGTTTACCCGTAGAATTTATTTCTAACTTTTCCTCGGTCTCGCCTATAAGCTGACTCACCGCATTATATCATTATTTTATTCTAATTATCATTTTAATTATTTAAACAATTCATTTTAATTAAAAATAACCATAATTTCGGCCCCCTCTTTTAAAAATTCAGTTTTAATTATTTTTCCATAATTTTTTCCATTTTTAAAAATATAATATTTTTTTTACCAAAAATTCTCGTTTTACCCCCGCCTTCGTTAGGGCTTAATCGGACATAATTTCTTCGTTTAGTGATCTTTTTAGGATCAGGTTTCTTCATATATTTATCTTTACTAATTTACGGTATATTGTTATCTTACAAACTTCTATACTTGATATTGTCATTTTATATCCTATGTAAAATATTAAAAATGTTTACCCCATCGTTTACTTTATGGTTCTCGAAATGCTTTTTAAACTTTTCTTCATGTTATTTCCTCCGAAATAATTTATTAAATTCTCATAATTAGGGATAACACTTCCATATTTTTCTCATAATTTTTCATGATCTTTCGTATTTATCATAATATTGTTAGACTGTTTTTATCACCATTATATCATTTTTAGTCATTCTATTCATCGATTTTCCGGAACTTTTTTGACAATTTACTCTATAATTATAACAATTTTCTATAACAGTTTTATCTCATGAATTTACTTCATTAAAATATTCATTAATTTTCCTTTATCTCGAATTCCATTTGCTAAAATCCGGTATTACATTTCTCTCCCCCTTGAACAAAATTTCGCTCTCGAAATTTAATCTACACTAACTAGACTATGGGCCATAAAATCTGGGTACTTCTCCTTCATGTCACTCTCGGTTTCCCAAGTTGCCTCGTTTTGTGACAAACCCTTCCAGACCACCTTCACTATCGGTATAGTTTTAGTCCTAAGCCGTTTCTCCTGGCGTTCGAGAATTTGCTCCGGCTCGACTACAAAGGTGTTATCATGCCGTACTTCAACATCATCGTACTTTATGACATGGTCTCGATCTGGTAGGTATTTCTTCAGTTGTGACACGTGAAAAACATCGTGGAGATTACTCAGGTTCGGGGGTAACGCTAGTTGATACGCAATCGGTCCTCGCTCGGCTAACACTTCAATTGGTCCAACGTAACGCGGACTAAGCTTCTTTCTCTTCGTGTTCTCGCCGACACCGACATCGGAGATAATTTCGAAACACATGGTCTCCGACTTCAAACTTCAACGGTCTTCTCCTCTTATCTACATAGCTCTTCCGTCTCCGTGTGCGCAAGGAGTCTCTTCTTGATCGGAGCGATCTGCTCGGAGGTCTCTTTTAGCATATCCGGTCCAAGCAAGCGCTTTTCGGATGCATCCGTCCCGGCATAAAGACGATTGGCACTTTTGCCCATACAAAGCCTCGAACGGGGCCATTTGTATGCTTGAATGATAACTATTGTTATACGCGAATTCTGCTAGTGAGAGGTGTTCGTCCCAATTTCCTTTGAAATCCAGGGCACATGCTCGCAGCATATCCTACAGCGTTTGTATTGTCCTCTCTGATTAACCGTCGGTTTGAGGGTGATAAGTTGAGCTGAACTTCAGCTTGGTACCCATTCCTTCATGTAGTGCTTGCCAAAAGCGGGATTGGAATTGAGTATCCCGATCAGAGATAATACTCTTAGGACTCCGTGCGCCTCACGATCTCTTTGATGTAGATTGCGGCCAATCGTTCGGGAGAGTAGTGGATGCTAATGGGTATGAAATGTGCCGACTTGGTTAATCGGTCGACGATCACCCAAATGGTATCGTGATGCACGATCTTAGGTAGACCTACCACAAGATCCATGGTCACATTCTCCCATTTCCACTCCGGCAGTTCTAGTCCTTGCAGAAGACCAGGGCGTCGCCGGTGCTCAATCTTTACTTTCTGGCAAGTTAGACACCCAGCTACGTACTGAGTTACGTCTCTTTTCATTCCCGGCCACCAAACTTCAGCCTTCATGTTTTGGTACATCTTGACCATTCCTGGATGCAGAGTGTACTTACTCTTATGAGCCTCATCCATTATCTTCCGCTTCAGTTCATCAACTGGCGGTATGTAAATGCGCCCCTTGTGTCTGACCAATCCACTCGATGAAAGGTCGTGGTCTTGGGTTTCACCTTGAGAGATCTTCTCCCGCATGGAGATTGCCCAATCATCTTGTCTTTGAGCTTTATCAACTTCATCTCTCGGTCGTACTCCCTTGACTCACAAGAAGATTTGCAAGGTAGGCGTCACTTGGTGCGTTGAAATTCATGCAGATTTGGTTTGAAAGATTCGGTCTCGAAATCTTCAAGTAATTTCGCTCTTGTATCATCATGTATGATACTTGCACCTTCTTCCCGCTTAGAGCATCCGCAACGACGTTTGCTTTCCCGGGTGATACTTGATCTCCGTGGTTGTAGTCTTTCAAAGAATTCCATCCAACGACGTTGCCTCATATTCGTTCCTTTGATCAAAGAGATACTTCGGCTCTTGTGGTCGCAGATAATTCTACGGTCGTACCGTACGGATAATGCCTCCATATCTTCAAAGCGAACACGATGGCGGCAAGCTCCAAATCGTGTGTAGGAAAGTTCGACTCGTGCGGCTTCGGGTGACGAGAGGCATAAGCCACCACTCGCCCAATTGCATTAGGACACAACCCAATCCTTGCCCACCGGCATCACCGTAGACCACGTAAGTCTCATCGATCTGGGATGATCAATACGGTCCGTAGTCAACCTCTCCCTCGCCTCGAAAGCTCTCCTCACGCATCTCCCCATACAAAGGGTTGATTCTTCCTCGTAAGCTTTGTCAATGGCAGGGCAAGACGCGAGAAATCCCGTATAAATCTATGGTAATATCCCGCCAGACCTAGAAAACTACGTATCTCTGTCACTGTTTCTGGCCTCTTCCAGTCCAGAACTGCTTCCACCTTGCCTTGGTCAACAGCAACTCCGCCGATAGATATCACATGGCCCAGAAATCTCACTTTCGGCAGCCAAAACTCGTATTTGCTCAACTTTGCGTAGAGCTGCTTCTGTCTTAGTATGCTCAATACTAGGCGCAGATGTTCTTCATGCTCTTTTCTACTTTTGGAATAGACGAGTATATCGTCAATGAACACCACAACAAATTGGTCTAGGTGTTGTCGGAAGATACAGTTCATGTAATCCATGAATACCGCAGGTGCATTTGTCAGTCCGAAAGGCATCACAAGGAATTCATAATGCCCATATCTGGTTCTGAAAGCCGTCTTGGAAATATCATCGTCTTTGACTCACAACTGATGATATCCCGAACGTAAATCGATCTTTGAGAATACGGTGGAACCAGATAATTGATCCAAAAGATCATCAATCCGGGAAGTAGATATTTGTTCTTGATGGTTACTTTGTTGAGTTCACGGTAGTCGATACGAGTCGGAAACTTCCATCTTTCTTCTTCACGAACAAAGACCGGGCTCCCACGGTGATACACCGGGTCGGATGAACCCCTTCTGTAATAGATCTTCAAGTTGTTTCTTCAACTCCTGCATCTCATTTGGAGCCATACGATACGACGCCTTTGAAATTGATCTTGTACCAGGCATCAATTCAATGGTGAACTTGACTTCTCTCGTAAGAGGTAGCTCGGTGAGATCCTCCGGAAACACGTCAGGAAACTCGTTTACAACGGGAATGTTCTCAAGTGAAAGCTCTACTTCAGCTTTAACCGAGAAAAAGATCATATATGCTTGGCATCCCTCCTTCATGCATCTGTCAGCCTCCGTAGCAGAGAGAAAATTCAGGCTCACATCAACTTTGTCTCGCTAGGTGAATCGAAGAACGTTATCTTCTTGCTTTGCTACGTTGATCATCGCACCGCTCGTTGCTAGCCAATTCAACCCGAGTATGACGTCTATGCCATGAAGTGGCAGTCGGATAAGGTCCACTTTTGAAACTCGTCTATCAACGCTCACGGTACAATCAATACATGCATCAGAAGCTAAGGATTTCAAGCCAAGTGGTGTAGATACTATCGATCATAAGACAATCTAGAGGCATGCATTCCTAGACGATTTGCACAATCATAGGAAATAAACGAATGGCTAGCACCCGTATCAAACAATGCTTGTAGTAGATTTCCGTTGATAATAACAAAGACCTTGCACTATCTCCGGAGACTCTCGGCCTCCACATCGATCGCCGCAAAAACCCGGCCTTAGTTTTGCGGTCTTGCCATCGCCGCAATCTCCGCACAGATTCCGGCCGATATGCCCGTGTTTTGGCACTTGTAGCATATCGGCTTCCCATCATAGCTGGCTCCGGGATGGTCCTTTCTGCACTTTGGGCAAGTTTGGGTCCCTGCTTGACCAGGATAACCATGTTGCCCTTGTTGGAACGGCTTCTTGCCTCCGCCTCGAGGAGTTGTTCCATGGTGCGATCCTCTTCTCACGAGGAACCTCCGCGACTTGACCCGCCACGGTTTGCATTGTTGTTGTTGTTGAGATGTCTGATCCTCCTGAGCTCCTTCAGGTTACGCTCGACCAGACGGCATGATTCAACTGCTTGAATCAGATCCGGAAATTGCTGTGACACCAGCTTTTCTCGAATCTCAAACCTCAGACCATCTACCAATCGACTCGCCTTCCAGTTTTCGTTGTCGTTGGTCTTCAGATATGACGAGTATCGAGATAGGTTGGTGAATCCGCGAAGTAATCCTCGAATGACTCATCATGGTTTTGTCGAATATGTAAGAACTCGACTCTTTTATTACTTATAACGAGGAGGGAAATATTGTTCGTTAAACTTTTCCAAGAACTTCTCCCAAGTCACGGGCAAACGCGTGCCCGCAATGTCACCGCCACGGTCTTCCACCAATGGTCGGCATCTCCTTCGAGTTTGTAGATTGCCGGTGGGCCTTGCGGTCTTCGGGACGTCTAAGACCACAAAGATCTTATCTAACCTCATCGCCGCCTTCACTTAATTTGAATCGCCTTTGTCGCGGAAAACCGGGGTTTCAATTTACGACTGAGTTACCCAATGTTGCGTGGCTTCCACCTCTCTATTTCGTTGAGGTAGAACTACCAAAGCTCTATCGTGAAGGTGATCGAGATCCTCTCGGCTCATTAGCTTCTTCATTTTGTTGATTTCTCGGCTTGTCTTTCTTCCGGGAGTACGTTAATAAGAGCTCTTTGCTCTTGCAAAGATTTGCTTCACTTCTTGTAACTCGGTCCGCTCGGGTTGGTTATTCTCGGGCTCGGGTGTTGGACTTCTTTGAGGCCGTTCGCCTCGACCACGTCCTCTTCCTCTAGTTTGGCCTCGTCCACGGCCCCTATTTCTTAGGTTCGCCATTCTTTAGGTTTATACCTTTTTATTTATAACAAGAGATAGGAATAAGGGAATTAGTACAGAAATAAGCACACAAAACAACATATATTATTAATGCATCTTATTTGTACAGGTTCACCTCAACGTTGGTCATATCCCTAACTATACAAAATTCTACAATCCCTTTTATTCTAACAGAATATCTCACAATCTCTCAGGGCATTTAGAGAGTTTTAAAAACAATAAAATACTATATAGCCTCTATCTATGGTTCCACAGCTTTCTTTCACCGTCTTGCTCTTTCTACATGTGCTGGTGCACTATGCTTTTCAGATAACGAAGATAAATACGAGCGTCTGCAATAGGCCCTTCGTCCAGCAGTTCGTTAGTGATTCTAGCCCAAAAATGGGTCACAGGGAAACAGAAGAGAGTGGATCTAACCTAGTCTCTAGCCGAATGTGGGTTCCTCTGGTTTAAGGAATTTCGAACTAAGTGAAGGAAGGTCAGATACCTTTCTTTCGAGGTGTTTGTAGACTGTTCTGCAAACAAGTAAAATGATTCTAATTGTTGGGTTAAGGCCGTATTACTGCCCAACACGAAGTGAAATTCGTCAAGCGTGACTCGAGGTTTTGGATGTCCGGGAAATCGAAGTTGTCTCCTACAGAAGAGTGAGTTGAACTATCAGGGGTTGCAACGGGTTCATCTTCAAAATACATGGGTTCCGGGTCTTCCTCTGATTCTACTGGTTCGGGATCATAAATATAATCCGGGTACTCCGGTCCGGGGTGATACTGAGGTTCGGAGTTATCGGGGTCCGTAACAGCATAGTCAACATCATGAGCTGGTACATAATCGTATGTCGGGGCAGGTACAGGTTGTACAAGCTCTGGTTCCGGTGGAGGGTAGATTGGATCAGGGTTCAGTCTTCTTCCTATCATCTCAGTCCCCACCGACTTCCTAGCGGTCCGATTCTATCTCCCATACCACCAAACGAACGGATTATCGTCTCTGTTCATCTCTACATGTTGCACTAGGTCATATCAATACTCATTTTCCAAAAAGTGCTCAAAGTTATGAAAAAGGCTAATTTGAACATAACTCCGTTAACCGAACAAAATGGCCAGATAAGTGTCTATCATGGGGACCTCACCAACTCTATGGCGACTGATTGACCACACCCACATAGACTAGCCTTAATTGTCCTACCATACTGTCCGTAATAACATAGTCATATCAATGCCAGGACTACTGCTCTGATACCAAAAATGTAACATCCCATTTGAAAACGGCGGAATTTTTTTTTTTAAATGTTTCCAAATATTTCAAGCAGAGTAGTTAGAGTAGAGCATTGGAGCGAGTAAGCAATTTACATTTCATTCAAAATATGGACCATAGTGTAATTGTATTGGATTACAGTCATCCAGAATTCTTAAAGGTTAAAGAAACTAAGGAAAACGATAAACAATGTAGACACGTCTTGGCCTACTCCGGTTGCTTGCCTCGATCGCCTAAGATTGGTCCTCCAGACCCTGATGCTACAAACCGAGATCCATTCAACATATGGATCTCGGTAACGGTTAACCTTATGCTCAAATAAAACAAAGATATACGTACAACGGATATTCATTTCAATACGGATATCATCACAAAAGCAAAACAAAGAGATGTATGATCAATAACATGGACGAAGCAAAAAGCAAGATAAAGTCTCTCTCGACTAGTTCTGCACATATCCAAGGCCACGCCACCAACGTGTCCTCGCGCTTGGAATAACTCAAACGGCATTACCAATACTATAATCCGTGGGTAAAGTGTAAGTATCTATGACAATTCTCAACGAACCTCGCCTCTATGAACGTATCTATAACGCAAAAGTATATGAGCAGCATAGAGTTAGGGTTACAGTACGCATCCGTACCTTAGTTGCAGATATCCGGCTCTTCCGGCTAAAAACGGTACTTTTCGACGGCCGTACGTAAAACAGCTCAACAGCGGCAGACAGCGGAATGATGGAATTTCGACAGCGGTTCGACGTCAGAAGTATTCTAAACAAAATAATAACACACTTATGAATATAACAGGCATTTTAGGTGAAAAAGACCATTTTGCCCTTACTACCCCTAATTGGCGGAATTTCGCGGAACTTCGTTACTTTGATCGTATTCCATTTCAAAATTATCCCTACTATGTTTTTACCTCGTCAGGCATATTTCAATGCAATGAGGCATAAAAACAAGTATAGGAATATATTCTGAAACTTCCTAGATCAAAACAACAGTTCTACTATAACTACCGAAAGAACTACAGAAACTAAAAACTAAGGACAGAAGAACTTACTCGGGGCAAGGTAGCATTTTTCCAGAGCTTCTCTCTCTAGGTTTCGAATTTTGGTGTGAAGAATGAGAGGAGAGGTGCTTGCTATTTATAGAAAAAGGGAGGGACAAGGTGGGTATTAACAAAAAGTCTTCAGATATGATTCTGGCCGTTGGATCTAGGGTTTTCGGAGAAGCAATCTTGACCATTCAAGGTCTTGGTCGACATCTAAGAGCCCAAAAGTCAATGGATGAGTTGTCATCCATGATGGCTCTTGCTTTATGGCCTCCGGCCCGATAAAGCCACCCGACGGTGTCCATTTCGCGCGATTTCGCGTAAAAACTCAAAAATCTGGGCATGTAACTTTGAAGGTATTTTCATCCTCTTTCATATTATCTATTTGGATCCTCTTTTTGATCATATCCAGGTATTCTCCGGTGCGTCGGAAGATATTCGGACAAACGCGTCCGATTACGGAAATCGCTTCGATAGAACCAACTTCCGGACAATAATTCGCTGAATCGTAAAACGTCCGTTGTTGCCTAACTTAATCCGTGTTTGAAAACACACAATTGTTTCTATAGGTTCTCACTTTGTCTATCTCGACTCTACTCTATCTGATCAACTTTTCGTCTTATTTGAAATTAGGGTTTTCGGTTGCGGAAACAACGCACGGTAAATTCTTTCTTCGTGTAAAAATTCACTTGTTCTTAATTTGATCAGTCTGAAAAGACTTTTACCTCTCGGTTTACTGTAGAATTTATTTCTAACTTTTCCCTCTGGTCGCCTATAAGCGACTCACCGCATTATATCATTATTTTATTCTAATTATCATTTTAATTATTTAAACAATTCATTTTAATTAAAAATAACCATAATTTCGGCCCCTTCTTTTAAAAATTCAGTTTTAATTATTTTTCCATAATTTTTTCCATTTTTTAAAAATATAATATTTTTTTTACCAAAATTCTCGTTTTACCCCTCGCCCGTTAGGGCTTAATCGACCTAATTTCTTCGTTTAGTGATCTTTTTAGGATCAGGTTTCTTCATATATTTATCTTTACTAATTTACAAGTATATTGTTATCTTACAAACTTCTATACTTTGATATTGTCATTTTATATCCTATGTAAAATATTAAAAATGTTTACCCCATCAAAGTTACTTTATGGTTCTCAAATGCTTTTTAAACTTTTCTTCATGTTATTTCCTCTGAAATAATTTATTAAATTCTCATAATTAGGGATAACACTTCCATATTTTTCTCATAATTTTTCATGATCTTTCAAATATTTATCATAATATTGTTAGACGTTTTTTTATCACCATTATATCATTTTTAGTCATTCTATTCATCGATTTTCCGGAACTTTTTTGACAATTTACTCTATAATTATAACAATTTTCTATAACAGTTTTATCTCATGAATTTACTTCATTAAAATATTCATTAATTTTCCTTTATCTCAGAATTCCAGATTTGCTAAAATCCGGGTATTACATCGAGCATCATGCTTGAGCAAGCCTTTCACTCTGCTTGGGCATGACTCTTGAATTTGTCAATCTTCGCTTTAGCCCGATGATGCTCGGGCATTCCAGTCTCCTTGCTCGAGCATTCATGGTCAATCCACCTATTCTTAGAAAGCTATTTAAGTCTTCTTTTCAATACAAGAAGAATCAGCTCCAAACTCGTTGTATCTTCGACCGTTATCATTAGATGAATGGAGGTTGTTCTTGACCAGCGTTGTTTGCAACATCCTGAACTGACCGTCAACTTCAAAACATCATATTGTTAGTTCTCAATGTGTTTTGATGATTAATAACAATTGTAAACATGAAAGAATGATTTTTGTTAGAAATTGGTAAAACATGTTGTTTGCAATGCAAAAACATTTATGTCAGCTCCAAACTCGAGCTTGGGTCTCCAAACTCGATCTTGCCCCTTACAGAAAGAAAACCAAGCTATTTTGCATTTTCTAAACTTGAGCTTGGTCCATAAACTTGAGCTTGAAGGTTTTCAAAGTTTACTCATATACTGAGTAAGCTCGAGCTTGCACCTGTAAGCTTGAGCTTACGAAGGTTTGAGGATTTTATCAAGTTACTCAAATTGCAAACTCAATCTTATTAGTTTTAAGCTCAAGCTTGCCTCTTCCGAGACTTTTCTCACTAAGTTTACAAATATGTAAACTCGAGCTTGCGATTACAAGCTCGAGCTTACCTCTGCGTAATCCTCTAAACTTGAGCTTATCATTTTACTATAGAGTTTGTGAGTTTACAAAAGTTGTAAACTCGAGCTTGGCATACCAAGCTCGAGCTTGCACCAGGCAGAAAGTTTTCAAGTTTTTCCTTCAAAGAGTAAACTCAAGTTTAAGGTTGTAAACTCAAGCTTGCGTCTGACAAAAATCTTTCAAAGTTTTTTAAAACCATTGCCAAACTCGAGCTTGCCCTTGCAAGCTCAAGCTTGGGTCGACAGAGCAATGTCATATTTTGAGCTTAGCAAACTCAAGTTTACACCTCTAAGCTCAAGCTTGCATTTTGTGAACTAAAATTATTTTTGACATGAATAGTGCCAAACTCGAGCTTACTCACTAATAAGCTCAAGCTTGCGTTTTGTCCACTTTGGCTCTCAAAATGAATTCAAACATGTTTCCCGACAAATGCTAAACTCGAGCTTACTCATTTACAAGCTCGAGCTTGAGACTTCCGGAGGCAAAACTCAAGTTTTAAATGAAAACCAAACTCGAGCTTGGTATAGTAAACTCGAGCTTGGAACTTCGAAATGTATGAACGCATCTCGGGTGTATTTTGTTCAGTTTGATTTATGCTTTAACTTGATTCTCGAATTGGTTGTATATGATTTATATGATTCATATCAATATTTCCTAACCAGATTTAACCAGTTTGCTTATGAGATTACGAAAGATCTAGGTTTGTTTTAAAGAAGAGTTTAAGACAAACAACTTGACAACTTGCAATATTATATTATATCCTCTTCTCCAAAAGCAATGGGTTACAACCTGGATAGCAACACAACCATTCTCCAAGAAAGAAAGCTAGCCTCCAAACAAACTGGACAACATTATACAACTACCTCCACTAAACATAACAAAGATGGGAACACATTCATGAGGAGCCAAATTTCAAATTTTCAAATCTGCAACAACCATATTCAAACAGATTTGTTCACAACAAACTAGATTCATGGAGACACACTCACAACAGCTATATTTTCGAATTAGATCAAGTCTCAACGGATCTACAACGTTCACAAGCTTCAAACCCGTATAAATACATGAGGATTTGAAGTCCGAAAGCGAATAAGACATACACGTAAAACGCACACAAGAACATCGGTCTTTCATCGCTTATATTTCTCATTTGTATCTTTGATACATTGTGCTTCAAGTGCTTATATTTATTCACTCTTTGAGAGAGTTCATTTCTCAAATCATTCTTTGTAAGAATCTCAAAGTTGTGGGACTTTGAGGTTGGGTTATCGGATTACAACTTGTAAGGGGAGTGTATCCTAGAGAGAGGATAACTTTCGAGTACGAGTGTGTATCGATTTGAGTGATAGTAGAAAAACCCGAGTGTCCGGGACCTGGACGTAGGTCAAGAGTTAAGACCGAACCGGATAAATCTTCGTCAAGATCTTCCTCTCTAACTCCATTTACCTTGGTTAAGCATCTTTGTGTGGGTGATCTCGAAAAGAATTTGTAAAATCCCCAATTCACCCCCCTCTTGGTGATTTCCTTCACTTTCATTTGGTATCGAGCCTGGTTATCTACATTAAGGATTAACATCCTAGATCAAAGATCCAATGGAAGGAATTCTACCCGATGGAGCTTCAATCAACAGACCTCCTGGTTTCAATGGAGAACATTACTCCTTCTGGAAGGCCAAGTTCAGAGTCTATGTAATGGCAACGAGTATGGCCTATGGAGGGTGTTCGAGAGAGGAAATTATGAACCAAAGAACAACGAGAAGATGGTGTCGAACTCCTAAGCTAGAAGAAGAGTATGATGAGAATGACGAAAAGCAAGTCACTCTCAACATGAAAGCAATTCACATGCCGCAAAGTGCTCTAAGCCAAAAAGAGTATTTTCGAATTTGCACTTTGTCATCTCGCTAAAGCTATGTGGGATGCTCTTGAGATAGCCCATGAAGGGACAAATGGAATCAAGGAAAATCGAGTAAACACTCTCATGACTGAATATGATTTATTTCGTATGAAGTCTGAAGAATCCATTAGTGAATTCCAACTCAGATTCACTCATCTGATCAACCAACTTGCTGGAATGGGAAAAGTCTATGATCAACCTGTCCAAGTGAGGAAAATACTAAATATCCTCAGCAAGGAATGGGAAGCTAAGGTCACGCAATCGAAGAAGCTCGTGGTGAATCAATGGCTTCAAAGATAGCAAAGACACTATTTGGCGCTCTTTACGAATATGAAGGAAAAATCAAATTCGAGAAAAGGGCTTGATGAGATTGATGGCAAGAATAAAGGAATTGCTCTCAAGACTGTCAAAAAGAGGTAAAATCGGATGATGAAGATGAAGATGAAGATCTTTGAGCTAGGCATGATGGTCCGAAAGTTCAAGAAATTCTACAAAAAGGACCAAGCCTACGAAAGTTTCACAAGAGTAGCTCTAGCACGAAACAAAGAAACCCATCATATGCTATGAATGTGAGAAGCCCGGTCACATCAAGTCCGAATGTCCACAAATGAAGAACAAAGATAAGAAATTCAATAAGTTCAAAAGAAGAGCTTATGTTTCAGCTATATGGGGCGATAGCTCATCCGATGAAGATGAAGCTGAAGAAGAAGACAGAGCCAATATATGTCTTGTAGCTCAAGAAGAGGATTCAGATAGTGAAGAGGTAAATAATTCTGACTCATCTTATGATGAACTTTCAACCGAATATAATTCTCTTTTTATTGAATTTCGAAAAATTGAAAAAGAGCTTCTGTCTTCAAAGAAGAAAATTAAATTGTTGGAAGAACAAGCTCAAACTGTTTCTTCTTCTTCTTCTCCTTGTGAAAACATTTCGAAAAGAATTGCGAAAACATTTCGAAAAAAGCTTGTGACAATTGCTGTATTTTAGAGAAAAGAAATTTGCATCTTACAAAAACTCTTGAGAAATTCACTAGAGGTAGTGAAATGCTCAATGTTATTTTAAAACAAAGAAAGGTTCACAAATGATAAGTCGGAATTGGTTATAGACCGATTCGATAAACGAAAAGGGAAGAAGAAGGTTGGACAAAGATCTTATTTGAACTATTTTCGAAAAACAGTCCACTCCTCTAATCCTTTTGCTCATTGCAACTATTGCAATCGTAAAGGTCATGCAACTTCTTCTTGTTTTCATAAAAAGGAAAGAAGAAACAAGCCTATAGGTAATTATCAATGGGTGCCTAAGGGATCCTATAAGATTCCTAAGACACAAACTAACCCAAAAGGACCCAAGAAAAAATGGGTACCTAAGACTTGATATTCTATATCATGCGGGTTTGTCTTAGAGCATCAAAATCCAACAAGTGGTTCATTGACAAAGTGGATGCTCAAGACATATGACGGAGACGAATCTAAATTTGCTACAATTAAACCTAAGGATGGTGGCAAGGTAACATTTGGTGGAAATCAATCCGGAAGGATTGCTTTGGAATTGGAGAAGTTGGAAACAACGAAGGACCACAAATCAAGGATGTTTACCTTGTAGAAGGCTTATGTCACAACCTCCTTAGTGTGAGTCAAAGCACAGATAAAGGTAACTTAGTTATCTTTGATTCTAAGGAATGTTTAATTGTGAGCAAAGATGTTCTCTCTTTAGACAACATTAGAGCTAAAGCTTTATTTAGAGCTCCTAGAGAAGGTAATCGTTATACTCTCAATCTCTCTAGTAACTCTATTTCAAAAATTGCTTTGTTGGTAACTTGGATGAAAGTTGGCTTTGGCATAAACGATTAGCTCATGTTAATATGTTTCAACTTGACAAGTTACGTAAAAAAGGATCTGGTTATTGGTTTTTACCAAAATTACAGTTTAAAAACGACATGATCTGTGATGCATGTCAAAAGGGTAAACAAACCAAGACTTCCTTCAAATCTAAAAATGAAATTTCAACTAATAGACCTCTTCAACTACTTCATATGGATTTAGTTGGACCAAATAGAGTAAAGAGCCTTGGTGGCAATCTTTATACTTTGGTCATAGTTGATGATTTCTCTAGATTTGCATGGACCATATTTTTATCTTCAAAAGATGAAACATTTGATCAATTTGCTATATTTGCCAAGAAGGTCCAAAACGAGAAAGGATTCTCTATTGCAGGAATTCGTACAGATCATGGTGGAGAATTTGAAAATCATGCTTTTGGAGAATTCTGTGATAATATGGGCATTGATCACAATTTCTCAAATTTCCCCAAGAACTCCTCAACAAAATGGAGTTGTTGAAAGAAAGAATAGAGTCCTCACCGAGATGGCAAGGGCCATGTTAAATGAAAATCGACTTCTCAAGTGTTCGGGCGATGCTATGAGCACCGCATGCTATATTTCAAATCGAGCATATCTCCGGAAGAAGCTTTGAACAAAACTCCATATGAGCTGTACAAAGGAAGAAAACCCAATATAGCTCATTTGCACATCTTTGGATGCAAATGTTTCATCCACAACAATGGTAAGGACAACTTGGGTAAGTTTGATTCCAAGTCGGATGAAGGTATATTTTTGGGTTATTCAAACGAAGTAAAGCTTATAGAGTCTTTAACACTAGAACACGTATTGTTGAAGAATCTATGTATGTTGTATTCTGTGAAACCAATCTAGACAAATCCTTGGATGATGATGATGATGTTTCTCCTATTTCAAATCAATCTGGTTCTGAAACACTTCGTACTTTAACAAATTCTGAAAAATCTTTGGAAAAGGAACCTGAATTTGAAAATCATTGTGAAAATGTTTGTGAAAACACTGATCAACACCAACCTAAATCATGGAGATACAAAGTAGGAGTCATCCTCTGGATCAAGTGATAGGTGATGTTAATCAAGGGGTTAGAACCAGAAAAAGCACCTTGAATGAAGTCACATTTTCTCGCATTCATTTCGAAAATTGAACCCTTTAAGATTGATGAAGCCCTTTCGACAATGATTGGGTTATAGCAATGCAAGAGGAGTAACATCAATTTGAAAGAAATCAAGTTTGGGATTTGGTACCTAGGCCTAAAGACCATCCAGTCATTGGCACTAAATGGGTATTCAAGAACAAACGTGATGAATCTGCAATAATTGTTCGAAACAAAGCAAGGCTAGTTGCAAAAGGATATAATCAAGAAGAAGGAATTGATTATGAAGAAACTTATGCTCCAAAGCAAGATTGGAAGCTATAAGAGTTCTTCTAGCTTTTGCTTGTATTAAAGGATTCAAACTTTATCAAATGGATGTAAAATCTGCATTTTTAAATGGTTTTATTCAAGAGGAAGTTTATGTTGAACAACCTCCTGGTTTTCAAAATGATCATCATCCAGATCATGTTTATCGCCTCAAGAAAGCATTATATGGTCTTAAGCAAGCTCCTAGAGCTTGGTATGAGCGATTAAGCAAATTCCTTCTTGATCAAGGATTTGTTAGAGGTAAAGCAGATACAACTCTCTTCATAAAGAACAATAAACTTAATGAAATTTTAATTGTTCAAATATATGTTGATGATATTATATTTGGTGCTTCTAACAATGCTTTGTGTGAAGAGTTTGCTAAGAACATGCAGGAGAATTTGAGATGTCCATGATGGGAGAACTCAACTATTTCCTTGGTCTGCAAATTAAACAAAGGAAAGATGGAATTTTCATTTCCCAGACCAAGTATCTCAATGATCTCTTAAAGAAGTTTGGGATGGATGAATGCAATGGAGCTGATACTCCAACGAATTCAACCACTGCCTTGGATGCTGATGAAGAAGGCAAGGACTTCAACATCACAAAGTATAGAGGAATGATTGGATCATTACTCTATCTCACAGCAAGCCGTCCTGACATCCAATTCAGTGTGGGGATGTGTGCAAGATTTCAATATGCTCCCAAGGACTCACATGCCGAGAATGTGAAAAGAATATTCATATCTTCTTGGCGACACAAAGACTCTTGGTCTATGGTTTCCCAAAGGTCAACCTGAACAATTGGTGGCATATTCAGATTCAGATCATGCTGGATATAAGACCGATAGAAAAAGCACAAGTGGCCAATGTGAATTTCTTGGTGGTTCACTTGTTTCATGGTTCAAAGAAGCAAACAAGTGTTGCCGTCCTCTCCTCTCATTTCATAAGGGATCATGTTTAGAAGAAGCTGAATATTGTTAGTTCTCAATGTGTTTTGATGATTAATAACAATTGTAAACATGAGAGAATGTTTTGTTGTTAAAAACTTGGTAAAGCTTGATGATTCCAATTGAAAAACATTCTCATCGGCTCCAAACTCGAGCTTGGGTCTCCAAACTCGAGCTTGCCCTACGAGAAAGCAAACCAAGCTATTTTGCATTTTCTAAACTTGAGCTTGGTCCATAAACTTGAGCTTGAAGGTTTTCAAAGTTTACTCATATTCGAGTAAGCTCGAGCTTGCACCGTAAGCTTGAGCTTACGAAGGTTTGAGGTTTTTATCAAGTTACTCAAATTGCAAACTCAAGCTTATTAGTTATAAGCTCAAGCTTGCCTCTTCCGAGTCTTTTCTCACTAAGTTTACAAATATGTAAACTCGAGCTTGCGTTACAAGCTCGAGCTTACCTCCGTGCGAAATGCTTTAAACTTGAGCTTATCATTTCTTGTAGAGTTTGTGAGTTTACAAAAGTTGTAAACTCGAGCTTGGCATACCAAGCTCGAGCTTGCACCCGATGAGAAAGTTTTCAAGTTTTTCCTTCAAAGAGTAAACTCAAGTTTAAGACTCAAACTCAAGCTTGCGTCGACAAAAATCTTTCAAAGTTTTTAAAACCATTGCCAAACTCGAGCTTGCCCTTGCAAGCTCAAGCTTGGGTCGACAGAGCAATGTCATATTTTGAGCTTAGCAAACTCAAGTTTACTCCTCTAAGCTCAAGCTTGCATTTTGTGAACTAAAATTATTTTTGACATGAATAGTGCCAAACTCGAGCTTACTCACTAATAAGCTCAAGCTTGCGTTTTTCCACTTTGGCTCTCAAAATGAATTCAAACATATTTCCCCGACAAATGCTAAACTCGAGCTTACTCATTTACAAGCTCGAGCTTGAGACTTCCAGAGGCAAAACTCAAGTTTTAAATGAAGACCAAACTCAAGCTTACATAGGTAAACTCGAGCTTGGAACTTGAAACGTATGAACGCATCCGGGTGTATTTTGTTCAGTTTGATTTATGCTTTAACTTGATTCTCGCGAATTGGTTGTATATGATTTATATGATTCATATCAATATTTCCTAACCAGATTTAATCGGTTTGCTTATGAGATTACGGAAGATCAAGGTTTGTTTTAAAGAAGAGTTTAAGACAAACAACTTGACAACTTGCAATATTATATTATATCTTCTTCTCTAAAAGCAATGGGTTACAACCTGGATAGCAACACAACCATTCTTCAAGAAAGAAAGCTAGCCTCCAAACAGCTGGACAACATCATACAACTGCCTCCACTAAACATAACAGCATGGGAACACATTCATGAGGAGCCAAATTTCAAATATTCAAATCTGCAACAACCATATTCAAACAGATTTGTTTACAACAGCTAGATTCATGGAGACACACTCACAACAGCTATATTTTCGAATCGATCAAGTCTCAACGGATCTACAACGTTCACAAGCTTCAAACCCGTATAAATACATGAGGATTTGAAGTCCGAAAGTAGACAAGACATACACGTAAAACGCATACAAAGATCTCGCTTTTCGCTTATATTTCTCATTTGTATCTTTGATACATTGTGCTTCAAAAAGTGCTTATCTTTATTCACTCTTTGAGAGAGTTCATTTATGTAAATCATTCTTTGTAAGAATCTCAAAGTTGTGGGACTTTGAGGTTG
Source organism: Acacia melanoxylon (assembly GCA_019022615.1). Classification (NCBI taxonomy): domain Eukaryota; kingdom Viridiplantae; phylum Streptophyta; class Magnoliopsida; order Fabales; family Fabaceae; genus Acacia; species Acacia melanoxylon. Next base: position 5,795,038 of record JAFJYJ010000020.1, on the reverse strand, counting down.
GGTTATCGATTACAACTTGTAAGGGGAGTGTATCCTAGAGAGAGGATAACTTTCGAGTACGAGTGTGTATCGATTTAAGTGATAGTAGAAAAACCCGGAGAGTCCGGGACTAGGACGTAGGTCAAGAGTTAAGACCGAACCAAGATAAATCTTCTCGTGTCAAGCTCTTCCTCTTTAACTCCATTTACCTTGGTTAAGCATCATTGTGTGGGTGTTACGAAAAGAATTTTTAAAATCCCCAATTCACCCCCTCTTGGTGATTTCCTTCACTTTCATTTGGTATCGAGCACTGGTTATCTACATTAAGGATTAACATCCTAGATCAAAGATCAAATGGAAGGAATTCTACCCGATGGAGCTTCAATCAACAGACCTCCGTGTTTCAATGGAGAACATTACTCCTTCGGAAGGCCAAGTTCGAGTCTATGTAATGGCAACCGAGTATGGCCTATGGAGGGTATTCGAGAGAGGAAATTATGAACCGAAACAACGAGAAGATGGTGTCGAACTCCTAAGCTAGAAGAAGAGTATGATGAGAATGACGAGAAAGCAAGTCACTCTCAACATGAAAGCAATTCACATGCTGCAAAGTGCTCTAAGCCAAAAAGAATATTTTCGAATTTTTCACTTTGTCATCTGCTAAAGCTATGTGGGATGCTCTTGAGATAGCCCATGAAGGGACAAATGGAATCAAGGAAAATCGAGTAAACACTCTCATGACTGAATATGATTTATTTCGTATGAAGTCCGGAGAATCCATTAGTGAATTCCAGCTCGATTCACTCATCCGATCAATCAACTTGCCGCATTGGGAAAAGTCTATGACCAACTTTGTCCAAGTGAGGAAAATACTAAATATCCTCGAAGGAATGGGAAGCTAAGGTCACCGCAATCGAAGAAGCTCGCGGTGAATCAATGGCTTCAATGCAGACTATTTGGCGCTCTTTCGAATATGAAGGAAAAATCAAATTCGAGAAAAGGGCTTGATGAGATTGATGGCAAGAATAAAGGAATTGCTCTCAAGACTCAAAAGAGGTAAAATCGATGATGAAGATAAAGATGAAGATCTTTGAGCTAGGCATGATGGTCCGAAAGTTCAAGAAATTCTACAAAAAGGACCAAGCCTACGTAAAGTTTCACAAGAGTAGCTCTAGCACGAAAACAAAGAAACCCATCATATGCTATGAATGTGAGAAGCCTGGTCACATCAAGTCCGAATGTCCACAATGAAGAACAAAGATAAGAAATTCAATAAGTTCAAAAGAAGAGCTTATGTTTCAGCTATATGGGGCGATAGCTCATCCGATGAAGATGAAGTGAAGAAGAAGACAGAGCCAATATTTGTCTTGTAGCTCAAGAAGAGGATTCGATAGTGAAGAGGTAAACAATTCGACTCACCCTATGATGAACTTTCAGCTGAATATAATTATCTTTTCATTGAATTTCGAAAAATTGCAAAAGAGCTTTTGTCTTCAAAGAAGAAAATTAAATTGTTGGAAGAACAAGCTCAAACTGTTTCTTCTTCTATTTCTCCTTGTGAAAACATTTACAAAAGAATTGCGAAAACATTTCGAAAAAAAAGTTTGTGACAATTGCTGTATTTTAGAGAAAAGAAATTTGCATCTTACAAAAACTCTTGAGAAATTCACTAGAGGTAGTGAAATGCTCAATGTTATTTTAAAACAAAGCAAAGGTTCACAAATGATAAGTCGGGAATTGGTTATAGACCTGATTCGATAAACGAAAAGGGAAGAAGAAGGTTGGACAAAGATCTTATCTCAACTATTTTCGAAAAAAACAAATCCACTCCTCTAATCCTTTTGCTCATTGCAACTATTGCAATCGTAAAGGTCATGCAACTTCTTCTTGTTTTCATAAAAAGGAAAGAAGAAACAAGCCTATAGGTAATTATCAATGGGTGCCTAAGGGATCCTATAAGATTCCTAAGACACAAACTAACCCAAAAGGACCCAAGAAAAAATGGGTACCTAAGACTTGATATTCTATATCATGCGGGTTTGTCTTAGAGCATCAAAATCCAACAAGTGGTTCATTGACGGTGGATGCTCAAGACATATGACGGGAGACGAATCTAAATTTGCTACAATTAAACCTAAGGATGGTGGCAAGGTAACATTTGGTGGAAATCAATCCGGAAGGATTCTTTGGAATTGGAGAAGTTGGAAACAACGAAGGACCACAAATCAAGGATGTTTACCTTGTAGAAGGCTTATGTCACAACCTCCTTAGTGTGAGTCAAAGTACAGATAAAGGTAACTTAGTTATCTTTGATTCTGAAGAATGTTTTATTGTGAACAAAGATGTTCTCTCTTTAGACAACATTAGAGCTAAAGCTTTATTTAGAGCTCCTAGAGAAGGTAATTGTTATACTCTCAATCTCTCTAGTAACTCGTTTTCGAAAATTGCTTTGTTGATAACTTGGATGAAAGTTGGCTTTGGCATAAACGATTAGCTCATGTTAATATGTTTCAACTTGACAAGTTACAGAGAAAGGATCTGGTTATTGGTTTACCAAAATTACAATTTAAAAACGACATGATCTGTGATGCATGTCAAAAGGGTAAACAAACCAAGTCTTCCTTCAAATCTAAAAATGAAATTTCAACTAATAGACCTCTTCAACTACTTCATATGGATTTAGTTGGGCCAGCTAGAGTAAAGAGCCTTGGTGGCAATCTTTATACTTTGGTCATAGTTGATGATTTCTCTAGATTTGCATGGACCATATTTTTATCTTCAAAAGATGAAACATTTGATCAATTTGTTGTATTTGCCAAGAAGGTCCAAAACAAGAAAGGATTCTCTATTGCAGGAATTCGTACGGATCATGGTGGAGAATTTGAAAATCATGCTTTTGGAGAATTCTCGTGATAATATGGGCATTGATCACAATTTCTCAGCCCCAAGAACTCCTCAACAAAATGGAGTTGTTGAAAGAAAGAATAGAGTCCTCACTGAGATGGCAAGGGCCATGTTAAATGAAAATCAGTCTTCTCAAGTGTTTTGGGCTGATGCTATGAGCACTGCATGCTATATTTCAAATCGAGCATATCTCCGAAAGAAGCTGAACAAAACTCCCTATGAGCTGTACAAAGGAAGAAAACCCAATATAGCTCATTTGCACATCTTTGGATGCAAATGTTTCATCCACAACAATGGTAAGGACAACTTGGGTAAGTTCGATTCCAAGTCGGATGAAGGTATATTTTTGGGTTATTCAAATAGGAGTAAAGCTTATAGAGTCTTTAACACTAGAACACGTATTGTTGAAGAATCTATGCATGTTGTATTCTGTGAAGCCAATCTAGACAAATCCTTGGATGATGATGATGATGTTTCTCCTATTTCAAATCAATCTGGTTCTGAAACATTTCCTACTTCAACAAATTCTGAAAAACCTTTGGAAAAGGAACCTGAATTTGAGAATCATTGTGAAAATGTTTGTGAAAACACTGATCAACACCAACCCAAATCTTGGAGATACAGTAGGAGTCATCCTCTGGATCAAGTGATAGGTGATGTTAATCAAGGAGTTAGAACCAGAAAAAGCACCTTGAATGAAGTCACATTTTCTGCATTTATTTCGAAAATTGAACCCTCTAAGATTGATGAAGCCCTTTCAGACAATGATTGGGTTATAGCAATGCAAGAGGAGTTACATCAATTTGAAAGAAATCAAGTTTGGGATTTGGTACCTAGGCCTAAAGACCATCCAGTCATTGGCACTAAATGGGTATTCAAAAACAAACGTGATGAATCTGCCATAATTGTTAGAAACAAGGCAAGGCTAGTTGCAAAAGGCTATAATCAAGAAGAAGGAATTGATTATGAAGAAACTTATGCTCCAAAGAGCAAGATTGGAAGCTATAAGAGTTCTTCTAGCTTTTGCTTGTATTAAAGGATTCAAACTTTATCAAATGGATGTGAAATCTGCATTTTTAAATGGCTTTATTCAAGAGGAAGTTTATGTTGAACAACCTCCTGGTTTTCAAAATGATCATCATCCAGATCATGTTTATCGTCTCAAGAAAGCACTATATGGTCTTAAGCAAGCTCCTAGAGCTTGGTATGAGCGATTAAGCAAATTCCTTCTTGATCAAGGATTTGTCAGAGGTAAAGCAGATACAACTCTCTTCATAAAGAACAATAAACTTAATGAAATTTTAATTGTTCAAATATATGTTGATGATATAATATTTGGTGCTTCTAACAATGCTTTATGTGAAGAATTTGCTAAGAACATGCAGGGAGAATTTGAGATGTCCATGATGGGAGAACTCAACTATTTCCTTGGTCTGCAAATTAAACAAAGGAAAGATGGAATTTTCATTTCCCGGACCAAGTATCTCAATGATCTCTTAAAGAAGTTTGGGATGAATGAATGCAATGGAGCGATACTCCAATGAGTTCAACCACCGCCTTGGATCTTGATGAAGAAGGCAAGGACTTCAACATCACAAAGTATAGAGGAATGATTGGATCATTACTCTATCTCACAAAGAAGCCGTCCCGACATCCAATTCGGTGTGGGGATGTGTGCAAGATTTCAGTCTACTCCCAAGGAGTCACATGCGAGAATGTGAAAAGAATATTCAGATATCTTGCCGACACAAAGACTCTTGGTCTATGGTTTCCCAAAGGTCAACCTGAACAATTGGTGGCATATTCGATTCAGATCATGCTTGGATATAAGACCGATAGAAAAAGCACAAGTGGCCAATGTGAATTTCTTGGTGGTTCACTTGTTTCATGGTTCAGACAAGAAGCAAACAAGTGTTGTTGTATCCTCTACGAAGCTGAATATGTGGCTGCATCTAGTTGCTTTGTGCTCAAGTCCTTTGGCTTAAGCAACAAGTTTCGACTTGGGAATCAATTTAAAGGAGATCCCAATTCTATGTGACAACACAAGCACAATAAGCTTGGCCAAGAATCCAGTTCAACATACTCGAACCAAGCATATTGATGTAAGACATCATTTCATAAGGGATCATGTTCAAAAGAAAGATGTCAAGGTCATATTCATCCCAACACATCTCCAACTTGCCGACATCTTCACAAAGCCATTAGCAAAGGAACAATTTGTGTTCATAAGAAGAGAATTGGGAATGGTAAATCCCAATGAGTTGTAAGTAGCTCCTACTTAAATGTTAGTTATGTGTTTTATGATTACAATTTACTAACTTAAGCATCGGAGTATCTAGATGTGTTTTATGCGGGCATTTATAATGTTAAACAACTCTCACATGTTGCTGAAGTTTGCTGTCAAAAGAGGTAAACTCGAGCTTAGCAATGTAAGCTCGAGCTCGAGGGAGTCAGAGAAAATGAAATTTTGGAGAAACCCAAACTCGAGCTTATAAGTGAGTAAACTCGAGCTTGCGAGAGGAATTTCAAGAGCTTTCACATACACTCTTGAAGTCCAGTTAGTACAAGTTTATGCAAACTCGAGCTTAGCTTCCTAAACTCGAGCTTGCCGCGCATTTTATATATGTAAAACCGACTGTTCCTCTTCACTTCACTCAACTCTCGAGCTTGCTCCTATTCCCTCTCAAAATTCTCTCATCTTCTTCGTCAAAGCCCAGCGAAAATGGCCCCGTAACACACCGCTTCCGTCAATGTCTCGATTCTCAATCCACTCAAAACCCCGAACGCCCTAGTAGATCAAAAATGCTGCCTAAAAGATTTAATGTTGGGATAGATACCCACATTCCTGGAGTAACAGCAACCCATTCGACTCCTCCATCAAGACCAAAAGGAATCAAAATTAGAGACAAACCAGAGGCTCCCAAGAAACGACCAAATCCGGAAGCAACCAAAGAAAGGGAAAGGCAAAATTCCAGAGGTGACTGCAACCTACAAGTCCAAACGAAGCAAGAGGACTGCCTCTAGGACTGATCAAGGAAGTTCTCAAGTTCCTTCTGCGTCTCAGCATCAAGAGGATCCTACTCCTCAGGTATCCAAGGAAACTCCTGCACTATATGATATTTACAATCACTCTACTATACCTGAAGGATTCTCAAGTGATCCTATTCGTTTGGAAGGAGACAATGCTATTAATTTTAAAGAAAAATTTGGTTCCAAAGTTTTTGTCCCATCGTCTCTGTGGACCTTGCTGCACTTAAGAGAGAATGCAATTTGGATCTCTTTCCATGGTGAAACAATTTGAAAATCTGATTTCCATAAGTGCTTCTTACATGCCCCACTCTTGTCAAGGTATTCTACCATGGCATGTCCTACAATAACTTGCTAGACAGTTATGGAAATTTAGTTGAGGAAAGGGTTACCACAACCATTAGAAACAAACAAATAACCATTACCCCTTCCTATCTAAATTCAATTCTGCAAATCTCCAATCCTCCATCTGTAGCTTCATTGAACTATACTGATAGGCAAATCTATGAACTGCTAAGACCCAATGAGCCTATTCCAGAGGGGTTAAACATTCTCAATTTTGAACCTGGATCAATGAACCCTACATTCAGAGCCATCTGGTACATCTACACCGAAATCTTGTGCAAAAAGGAGGAAGTTTCACCCATTTTGCAAAGAAGGATTATCCCGTCTTTGCTTCTATCATTAATCAAGTACCTCACAATATTGGGTATTGGATTTTTCAAGAAATGGTCGATTTCGTTTTGCTTCCCGAAAAAACCTCCCGAATTCCTTTTGCAAGCTTTATCTCGTCATCCTTTTTCATGAGAAAATTTGGTATATCCCTACCAAAGAAAAACTAGAAAAACCTCAAGTGTTTGGAAGGCACATTTTGAATCTCATGAGAATTAATATGGATGAAGGCTCTGGCCAATCAAGGGCCCCTCCTCTGTCTAGACCAACCCGGATCAAGAGCCACTCACTCTCCAGTACAAGAAGCACACGAGTGCTCCTCCTCCTCCTCCTCGGCCTACTATGCCTTCGATTTGGATGCAAGGATCAAAGAAATAGTTGACAAAGCTATTTCGATTTATCATAAGGAATCGAAGCGAGAAATGGGAAAATTGGTTTCGAAGTTAATCGGGGTCATAGTAATTTGGTGGATACTCGGGAAGATTTCAATATAGGCCGGGGAAGAGCTGAAAGAAGGTCGGATGCGGAAATTGAAGAAGGAAGTTAAAGACCTTAGTGGTCGCTTGGAGATCACTCAAAGTATTTCCACTCTTTTGGTGACCATGATGAGTCCGAACGACAAAATGGACCAAATTCGAAAAATCGTCTATAGCGCTTCTAGTTCGGTTTGGGTGCATCTTCTTCGGGTGAACCTAGTTCTACTATGCCCAACACGACTGAACGAACTGCCGCCCTCACCTGAAATGCATCTCCATTGAACCCGAGGCAACCACTCTCACCAATTAGCTGAACCTCCCTCTCAACCGACCATCCTTCAACCCCGGTTACTCCACCCCTTGTTTGCGATGACAAAGGGGGAGAAGAAAAGAAGTGAAGAGAGAAGCACTTTCATCTTATGTTTCTTTTGTCTTTGATCATTTCATTATAGTTTTATTATTTGTATTGTATATTTGCTTTTGAAACTCTATTTTGTCATGATCATTTCTTTCTATTTTGTCATGATCATTTCTTTTTGATTAGTCAAACTCTAATGGTTATCCCGCAATATATTTTATGAATTACAAATGACTAAGTTCTGCATTTTTGATTTCAGCTGCTAAACTCTGATGTCTACTTAATCTGTATTGTTTAAATTTTGTTAAATCTGAGTTTATCAAATTGAAATTTCAAAACCTCAAGTTTGCAAATATTTTTCTCTTTCTCAATGCTCAAAAGATCAAATCTGTTTTTGAAAAGAAACAAATGTTTACAAGTGTTGTCATCATCAAAAAGGGGGAGAATGTTAGTTCTCAATGTGTTTTGATGATTAATAACAATTGTAAACATGAGAGAATGTTTTGTTGTTAAAAACTTGGTAAAGCTTGATGATTCCAATTGAAAAACATTCATCGGCTCAAACTCGAGCTTGGGTCTCCAAACTCGAGCTTGCCCTTACTGAGAAAGCAAACCAAGCTATTTTGCATTTTCTAAACTTGAGCTTGGTCCATAAACTTGAGCTTGAAGGTTTTCAAAGTTTACTCATATTCTGAGTAAGCTCGAGCTTGCACCTGTAAGCTTGAGCTTACGAAGGTTTGAGGTTTTTATCAAGTTACTCAAATTGCAAACTCAAGCTTATTAGTTATAAGCTCAAGCTTGCCTCTTCCAGAGTCTTTTCTCACTAAGTTTACAAATATGTAAACTCGAGCTTGCGTTACAAGCTCGAGCTTACCTCTGGCAGAATGCTTTAAACTTGAGCTTATCATTTTACTGTAGAGTTTGTGAGTTTACAAAAGTTGTAAACTCGAGCTTGGCATACCAAGCTCGAGCTTGCACCAGACAGAAAGTTTTCAAGTTTTTCCTTCAAAGAGTAAACTCAAGTTTAAGACTGTAAACTCAAGCTTGCGTCGACAAAAATCTTTCAAAGTTTTTAAAACCATTGCCAAACTCGAGCTTGCCCTTGCAAGCTCAAGCTTGGTCGACAGAGAGCAATGTCATATTTTGAGCTTAGCAAACTCAAGTTTACTCCTCTAAGCTCAAGCTTGCATTTTGTGAACTAAAATTATTTTTGACATGAATAGTGCCAAACTCGAGCTTACTCACTAATAAGCTCAAGCTTGCGTTTTTCCACTTTGGCTCTCAAAATGAATTCAAACATATTTCCCGACAAATGCTAAACTCGAGCTTACTCATTTACAAGCTCGAGCTTGAGACTTCCGAGGCAAAACTCAAGTTTTAAATGAAGAGCAAACTCAAGCTTACATAGGTAAACTCGAGCTTGGAACTTGAAACAAGATGAACGCATCTGGGTGTATTTTGTTCGATTTGATTTATGCTTTAACTTGATTCTCGCGAATTGGTTGTATATGATTTATATGATTCATATCAATATTTCCTAACCAGATTTAATCGGTTTGCTTATGAGATTACGAAGATCAAGGTTTGTTTTAAAGAAGAGTTTAAGACAAACAACTTGACAACTTGCAATATTATATTATATCTTCTTCTCTAAAAGCAATGGGTTACAACTGGATAGCAACACAACCATTCTTCAAGAAAGAAAGCTAGCCTCCAAACAATGGACAACATCACAAGTGTAAACATAACAGCATAACACATCCAAATTTCAAATATTCAAATATGCAACAACCATATTCAAACAGATTTGTTTACAACAAATATAGATTCATGGAGACACACTCACAACAGCTATATTTTCGAATCGATCAAGTCTCAACGGATCTACAACGTTCACAAGCTTCAAACCCGTATAAATACATGAGGATTTGAAGTCCGAAAGTAGACAAGACATAAAAACGCATACAAAGATCTCGGTCTTTTCTTATCGCTTATATTTCTCATTTGTATCTTTGATACATTGTGCTTCAGTGCTTATCTTTATTCACTCTTTGAGAGAGTTCATTTATGTAAATCATTCTTTGTAAGAATCTCAAAGTTGTGGGACTTTGAGGTTGGGTTATCAGATTACAACTTGTAAGGGGGAGTGTATCCTAGAGAGAGGATAACTTTCGAGGTGTATCGATTTAAGTGATAGTAGAAAAACCCGAGAGTTTGGTCAAGTTAAGACCTTAAATCTTCGTGTCAAGCTCTTCCTCTTTAACTCAACCTTGGTTTCGACTTTTTAAAATCCCCAATTCACCCCCCTTGGGAATCAATTTAAAGGAGATCCCAATTCTATGTGACAACACAATCACAATAATTTAAAGGAGATCCCAATTCTATGTGACAACACAATCACAATAAGCTTGGCCAAGAATCCAAACATACTCGAACCAAGCATATTGATGTGAGACATCATTTCATAAGGGATCATGTTCGGAGAAAAAGATGTCAAGGTCATATTCATCCCAACACATCTCCAACTTGCCGACATCTTCACAAAGCCATTAGCAAAGGAACAATTTGTGTTCATAAGAAGAGAATTGGGAATGATAAATCCCAATGAGTTGTAAGTAGCTCCTACTTAAATGTTAGTTATGTGTTTTATGATTACAATTTACTAACTTAAGTATCGGAGTATCTAGATGTGTTTTATGCAGGGCATTTATAATGTTAAACAACTCTAACATATTGCTGAAGTTTGTCATCAAGAGAGGCAAACTCGAGCTTAGCGAAAGGTAAGCTCGAGCTCGAGGGAGTCGGAGAGAAAATAAAATTGTGGAGAAACCCAAACTCGAGCTTATAAGTGAGTGAACTCGAGCTTGCGAGAGGAATTTCAAGAGTTTTCACATACACTCTTGAAGTCCAGGTTAGTACAAGTTTATGCAAACTTGAGCTTAGCTTCCCAAGCTTGAGCTTGCCGCGCACTTTATATATGTAAAACCTGACTGTTCCTCTTCACTTCACTCAACTCTCGAGCTTGCTCCTATTCCCTCTCAAAATTCTCTCATCTTCTTCGATAAAACCCAGCGAAAATGTCCCCAGAACACTCTACTTCTGCCAATGTCTCAGATTCTCAATCCACTCAAAACCCTGAACGTCCTACACGAACGAAAATGCTCCCTAAACGTTTCAATACTGGGATAGACACCCAAATCCCTGGGGTTACAGCAACTCATTCGACTCCTACCTCCAGACCAAAAGGAATCGAAATTAGAGACAAACCAGAGGCTCCCAAGAAACGACCAAATCCAGAAGAAGCAACCAGCAAAGGGAAAGGCAAAATTCCGTAGGCGATCGCAACCTACAAGTCCAAACGAAGCAAGAAGGCAACCTCTGGGACTGGTCAAGCAAGCACACAAGTTCCCTCAGAGTCTCAGCAACAAGAGGATCCTACTCCTCAGGTATCCAAGGAAACTCCTGCACTATATGATATTTACAATCACTCTACTATACCTGAAGGATTCTCTAGTGATCCTATTCGTTTGAAGGAGACAATGATATTAATTTTAAAGAAAAATTTGGTTCCAAAGTTTTCTATCCCATCGTCTCTGTAGACCTTGCTTGCACTTAAGAGAGACGCAATTTGGATCTCTTTCCATGGCTGAAACAATTTGAAAATCTGATTTCCATAAGTGCTTCTTACAGCCCCACTCTTGTCAAGGTATTCTACCATGGCATGTCCTACAATAACTTGCTAGACAGTGATGGAAATTTAGTTGAGGAAAGGGTTACCACAACCATTAGAAACAAACAAATAACCATTACCCCTTCCTATCTAAATTCAATTCCGCAAATCTCCAATCCTCCATCTCGTAGCTTCATTGAACTATCTTGATAGGCAAATCTATGAACTACTAAGACCCAATGAGCCTATTCGAGAGGGGTTAAACATTCTCAATTTTGAACCTGGATCAATGAACCCTACATTCGAGCCATCTCGGTACATCTACACCGAAATCTTGTGCAAAAAGGAGGAAGTTTCACCCATTTCGCAAAGAAGGATTATCCTATCTTTGCTTCCATTATTGCCAAGGTACCTCATAATGTTGGGTACTGGATTTTTCAAGAAATGGTAAGATTTCGTTTTGCTTCCCGAAAAAACCTCCCGAATTCCTTTTGCAAACCTTATCTCTGTCATCCTTTTCCATGAGAAAATTTGGTATGTTCCTGCCAAAGAAAAACTAGAAAAACCTCAAGTTTTTGGTAGACACATCCTAAATCTGATGAGAATTAATATGGATGAAGGCTCTGGCCAATCAAGGGCCCCTCCTCAGTCTAGACCAACCAGATCAAGAGCCACTCATTCCAGAGTTCAAGAAGCTCGAGTGCACCTCCTCCTCCATCACGCCTATGCCTTCGATTTGGATACAAGGATCAAAGAAATAGTTGACAAAGCTATTTCTACTTTATCGAGGGAATCGAAACAGAAATGGAAAAATTGGTCTCTGAAGTAAATACGGGTCATAACAATCTGGTGGATACTCAAGAAGGTTTCAATATAGGTCAGGAAGAGCTGAAAGAAGGTCAGGCAGAACTGAAAAAGGAAGTTAAAGACATTAGTGGTCAGCTTGGAGATCATTCAATAAGCATCTCCACCCTGTTGGTGACTATGATGAGTCTCGGTGACAAAATGGACAAAATACGAAGAATCGGTCCATGTCTCGCCGGTCTTGGTGCATCTTCCTCGGCGAGCCCAAGTTCTACTTTGCCCAAAACAGCCTCGAACCCGCCTCACCCACCGAACCAAAGAACCTCCATTGAACCCGAGGCAAACACTCTCACCAATCGCCCGAGCCTCCTCTCAACCGCACAACCCTTCTACCCCGGTAGCTCCACCCTTGTTTGTCGATGACAAAGGGGGAGAAGAAAAGAAGTGAAGAAGAGAAAGAAAGCACTTTCATACTTTCATGTTTCTTTTTGTTTTTGATCATTTCATTGTAGTCTTAACTTTGATTTTGTATATTTGCTTTTGAAACTCTACTTTAATGGATTGATCATTTCAGTTATATCATTGTCTGCTATTTCTTTGCTGAAACTGATATGATGTTTATATGTTTAAGAATTAAATTGTAATTTTAGCTGCTAAACTCTGATATCTACTTGATCTGAATTGTTTAACTTTGTTAAATCTGAGTTTATCAAATTGAAATTTCAAAACCTCAAGTTTGCAAACATTTTACCAAAATCTATTTCTCAATGCTCAAATGCTCAAATCTGTTTTTTGAAAAGAAACAAATGTTTACAAGTGTTGTCATCATCAAAAAGGGGAGAATGTTAGTTCTTAATGTGTTTTGATGATTAATAACAATTGTAAACATGAAAGAATTATTTTTGTTAGAAATTGGTAAAACATGTTGTTTGCAATGCAAAAACATTTCTCGTTCGGCTCAAACTCGAGCTTGGGTCTCCAAACTCGAGCTTGCCCCTTGAGAAAGAAAACCAAGCTATTTTGCATTTTCTAAACTTGAGCTTGGTCCATAAACTTGAGCTTGAAGGTTTTCAAAGTTTACTCATATACCGAGTAAGCTCGAGCTTGCACCGTAAGCTTGAACTTACGAAGGTTTGAGGATTTTATCAAGTTACTCAAATTGCAAACTCAATCTTATTAGTTTTAAGCTCAAGCTTGCCTCTTCCGAGACTTTTCTCACTAAGTTTACAAATATGTAAACTCGAGCTTGCGATTACAAGCTCGAGCTTACCTCTGCGAGAATCCTCTAAACTTGAGCTTATCATTTTACCGTAGAGTTTGTGAGTTTACAAAAGTTGTAAACTCGAGCTTGGCATACCAAGCTCGAGCTTGCACCAGCGAAAGTTTTCAAGTTTTTCCTTCAAAGAGTAAACTCAAGTTTAAGGTTGTAAACTCAAGCTTGCGTCGACAAAAATCTTTCAAAGTTTTTAAAACCATTGCCAAACTCGAGCTTGCCCTTGCAAGCTCAAGCTTGGGTCAGACAGAGAGCAATGTCATATTTTGAGCTTAGCAAACTTAAGTTTACACCTCTAAGCTCAAGCTTGCATTTTGTGAACTAAAATTATTTTTGACATGAATAGTGCCAAACTCGAGCTTACTCACTAATAAGCTCAAGCTTGCGTTTTTTCCACTTTGGCTCTCAAAATGAATTCAAACATGTTTCCCGACAAATGCTAAACTCGAGCTTACTCATTTACAAGCTCGAGCTTGAGACTTCCAGAGGCAAAACTCAAGTTTTAAATGAAGACCAAACTCGAGCTTGGTATAGTAAACTCGAGCTTGGAACTTCGAACGATGAACGCATCTCGGGTGTATTTTGTTCGAGTTTGATTTATGCTTTAACTTGATTCTCGCGAATTGGTTGTATATGATTTATATGATTCATATCAATATTTCCTAACCAGATTTAACCAGTTTGCTTATGAGATTACAGAAGATCTAGGTTTGTTTTAAAGAAGAGTTTAAGACAAACAACGTGACAACTTGCAATATTATATTATATCCTCTTCTCCAAAAGCAATGGGTTACAACCTGGATAGCAACACAACCATTCTCCAAGAAAGAAAGCTAGCCTCCAAACAGCTGGACAACATTATACAACTACCTCCACTAAACATAACAGCATGGGAACACATTCATGAGGAGCCAAATTTCAAATTTTCAAATCTACAACAACCATATTCAAACAGATTTGTTCACAACAGCTAGATTCATGGAGACACACTCACAACAGCTATATTTTCGAATTAGATCAAGTCTCAACGGATCTACAACGTTCACAAGCTTCAAACCTGTATAAATACATGAGGATTTGAAGTCTGAAAGCAGATAAGACATACACAGAAAACGCACACAAGAACATCGAGTCTTTCACTCGCTTATATTTCTCATTTGTATCTTTGATACATTGTGCTTCATGCTTATATTTATTCACTCTTTGAGAGAGTTCATTTCGTAAATCATTCTTTGTAAGAATCTCAAAGTTGTGGGACTTTGAGGTTGGGTTATCGATTACAACTTGTAAGGGGAGTGTATCCTAGAGAGAGGATAACTTTCGAGTACAGAGTGTGTATCTGATTTGAGTGATAGTAGAAAAACCCAGAGTGTATGGGGACTGGACGTAGGTCAAGAGTTAAGACCGAACCAGTATAAATCTTCTGTGTCAAGCTCTTTCTCTCTAACTCCATTTACCTTGGTTAAGCATCTGTTGTGTGGGTGATCTGAAAAGAATTTTTAAAATCCCCAATTCACCCCCCTCTTGGTGATTTCCTTCACTTTCACATATCTCCTTCAATTGATCTTTGTTTTTCATGATTATGATGTTTTTATAAAGGTATGTGAGTCTAGTTTCAAATGGCACCTGTTTCAGCTCAATTGTATTTGTAAATGGTGAGATACACCCAAAATACCGAAGCTTGGTCTACTGTGTGGCGTGAATTTCAGTTCCAACCTCTACAATTCATAGCTCCTTGATCTGACCTCCTTTGGGCTTGAAATTTATATGAAATGACGCATTGGGAGTCTAGTTTCCTATGACACTGGTTTCACCTCAATAAGATCTCTGGTTTGAGGGATATCATCAAATTACCAGACCTCGCCCAAGCTGAACGTGAAACAGATGTGAACAGAGTGCTGAAAAATGATGTTGCTCGAGCATGGAATTTTTGTGCTCGAGCATGAGCAGAATTTATGCGATAATAGGAGCTGGAAATGTACCGTGCTCAAGCACGACATTGATGTACTCAAGCATGACTTCAGGAATGCAATTGTAGCTTATTTTAACCCCGAATTGAGCCATTTCAACTTCCACTTGATCATGGAGACTTCAAGAATCAATCTTGGAATTGTATAATTATATTCTCATTCCATTCATCAAGTTATTCCATCTCCCATCTCTCATCTTGATCATTCTTCATCATTTAACATGGACTCATCATTCTCTGCAAGTTCTACCTTCAATATTTCCTCTTCTTTAACTTAACATTTTCTCCAATTTCTTCTTTTTGAAATCTCTTATCTCCTTCTTGTTCTATAATTTAACTTGGACTAATCTACATTAATTATAGTAGTTAGTCAAAGTAGGAAATAAATATATTATACAACCTTTTAGCTCTTAAAAATGACATCTATATAAGACATCATCAAAACCAATCATATTCAACAAGAAATGCCTACAATTATATACATATGGGACCAATAATAGCAGTGCGAGGATGGAAGAGAAATTGACTACCTATTTCTTGTTAGCAGAGCAACATGAAGGTAGAAGGAGATGCCCAGAATGATGGAAGAGAGAAGCAGATGCTTTAACCAATGATTACGATGGCGATGGGAGGAGGCCGGAGTTGAGGGTCGACGGTGGCAGACGGTTTCACCTTTTAACACGAGTGAAGACCTAAGTCAGGATGAGAGAGAGAGAGAGAGAGTCAAGGAGTAGATGTCAAAAAGGGCCCTGGGGCCTTTTTTTGGGATTTGACTAATGTTTGGGCCTTTTTTGGGTTTTTTTTGGTAATACGGGCCCCATATGGATTTTCCCTTAAAAAAAGTTGCCCCAATAGGAAAAATTCCGTTGAAAATATTTCAGACTGAATTTTCTACAAATTTCTTATGGAATTAGCCACGAAAACAAATTCTATGGCTAATTCGGTTGGAAATTGATTTTTTTTTTTTGGTGTTGATTAGAGAGGTTATGGAGTATAGAAAGTGAACAAGGCCAACAGATGGGAGTTTATGAACTTGCACATCATCTAGTATTTTTATAATTAACACTCTCCCTTGGATGTCATGAACAAATAGTGTACCTCATTAAAATCTTACAAGAAAAAACCCAGTGGGACAAAAACATAGTGAAGAAAAAAACAGTACATAATACAAATCGAAGCTACCTCATTAAAAACCTTACTAAGAAACCCCTATGGGTAAAAGCCTTGATTAAGGAAAAGAGTACATCAAGATCTATACTCCACCTGATGATAATATCATATTTATTCCCCCTGATAATAACATTAGTTTTACTCCCCTTAATGAAATCATCACTTTCAATATATTTTCGAGTATATCATTCGTTTGGCTACCAAAATATGAAGGATGTGGTTAAATGTATTTCTCTAACATATCTTCATCAGGATATGCTGTTTTTATCTATTCATTTTGGAAAAACAATAAAGGAAAATTATTTTGAAAATCACCAAAATAAATCTTGCATTCATATATTCAGTTTGTTCTAAAAAAATGATATCATATAATATGTTCATATTATTATCAAACTAAATCTCATTTTTGTTATCCACCGTGTACCTGCAATAACTAATTTTTACCAATAAAATCATAATAAATACAATATTAGCATGATATATAAAATATTTTCATATAAGGTACTTTTGGACCATTAAATTCAATATAGTATATCTTTGTATGAAAAATCAGCATAGCAAAACTATGTGATTTTGAAATCATTGAGACATTCGATAACTCGACCTACAAGTCAAGTAAAACGTAAAATTATTCATTTTTCAATATATTTTTCAATCAATTATATGGGCTCAAATTATTTTCAAACTCGCAAAACAATTTATATATAGAATCATTTTCTTGTATATGCTTATAGAATTGTAGATCCTTTAAGTATTCTCATCTAAATTTCATTATTTAATGAGCCATATGTATAGGATGTATATAACAACATCTAACGGACGTATAATTTTATTTTCATATACTGCTAGAATAGTAATATATGCAAAATTATTATATCCACCACAAAATAATGTCTCATCATAGTCTTCATTGGTATATGCGAAAATCTATATTTCACTTAAATATCTATATATTTCATATTTCATCTTGGACTGTAGGTCCATAATTTTCACACTTCAAAATAATGTAATCCTATTTTCATTACGTCTTTCCCTTTTACTTTCCCTTTTGGCCAATTACCATTCTTTCTACTTGCATGATATATTTAAGAATGAGATCCTTACTTGATCATGGAAATTATTATCAAAACCGTTGTCGACAATGAGATCCTTACTTGATCACATGAAATTATTATCAAAACTGTTGTCGACAACATAATCTTTTTTGTTCCATTTTTCTTATGAGATAATTCATTAAAATCTCTTTATTGCTTTCAAGTACCTGTACCTCTTGTGAGGTTCCTACAATTAGTTATGTCTTGGCCTCTTTTAGAGTATTTGCCTCCATCATCTCGATTATTTTCTCCTTTCTCTTTTCTTTTGGAACCAATTATTCTCTCATGCTTCGTGCATGTCCCACTTTCATTTATGCTGATTAGGACATTTTTAGCTGGAATATGAGATTTAGTAATTCTCATTTAGGTGAAATAATTTCCATATGACAGATATTATGCAATATTTCATGAATGCAAAATCTGATATGAACTTCTGGTTTCATACTTCTATGTTCAAGGATCTATACTTAATAGTGATAATGAAGTCTATGTATTCTCTTTTCTAGCTATTAAATTTTTTCCCCCACATGTTTGGAAAACGTTTTCAAACGATAATCGACTGATCATGCAGTATAAGTCTCCTAAATCCATTTGTTTCCTTTAGAAACATCCTTCTGTTTCATTTAGAGACAAACAAAAAGAAGGGGTTCTAACATAACATTTATCCCAATTATCTTTAAATATCCATCTATGTACATTGGGGTGGATCAATAAGAATGCACATTCAATGTTTTTAAGATAAAATATGCCTAGCACCTGACCAAAAGCCATTTTTACCAAAAGAAGTTTGTTCACCAATATAAGTGTTGTGATATGTAAGGTCAAATATGCCAACACTTTATTTTCATAAATATTGATATTTGATTCAATGAATGAATCATATAATCTGAAAATTGAGCGATTAATATAATAATTTATTCAAACATTTTTGCAAATTTCAAGTTGTAAACTAATAGTAATCTCACATGTAACCATCTTGTAAATGCATCTATCTAATTTATTGAATACTCACATGGGTTACATGCTATTTGAATGGGCCATATATGAGTTTGATATATTTCCAAAAATATAGGGATCCATTCCAAATCATAACTAGTGATACTCTTATAATCAATTTTCTTTGAGAAAAAGCATCAAATGATAATTCTTGAATTATATAATATGTTGTTTATTCATGAAGAATCTTCTGGTTTTTCAATAGATGTCAACACCTAATATGCTTAACCAATAGACATCAAGTTTTTGGGAGATCAATAGGCTTTGTGAGGAAGTATATGAGTACACCCTTTTAATATTAACTAACATTTAAATTCTTACACTCTTTTCAATATTAACTCGTACATGTATTCTAACAATCTCAACTCAAGTGTTAGTCATACCGATAAACTGTTGGGATTCATACACGCAGCGGAAGGATTCTCATCCATTAAAAATTACAGTTCCTTTGAGAGGATCCATCAACGACGTTTAAATCAAGGTTCGTTAGAAACAATACCTATGCGAAATTTGTGAGCATCCTACGTTCGATTTGATCTGGTGGGCTAACTACTCGATCAACAGGAGCAGACTCTGCGAATCTCCTCCCTCTACCGGTATCCACACAAACAGCCTCCAACACCGACGGCAGCGTGCTAGCGCTTTCAGTATTTTCGCATGTCTCCATCTTTTCTTTCTAGGGTTTCTCACGGCTTTTCTAATTTTATCCGTCCTCTTAATATGGCTAGATCAATATCTATTATAGAGTTTCTAAAACCCTAATAAGCCGTATTAAAATAATCAAAATTAATCCAATTAATCTTGAACTTTGAATTTGAATTAAAATAATATATTAATTAAATCTATCAAATAGATCTAATCTAATATATTTATTTAATCCAAATTATAAGCCTACATATTTAATTTATCTTTATAAATTAAATATGAGATATGATATCTTTTATTTAATTAAATATGAGATACTATATGTCAATTTAATTAAATCCGAGATACTATATCTTTATTCAAAAATTAAATATGAGATACAACATCTCAATTTATTATAGTTCTTTAATTTATCAAATAAATTAAATACTATATATATTATAAAATTATTATATTTAAATAATATCATTATTAATTTAAAATGTAATAATATATATATATATCCTAGATTAAATACGGTATTAATTAAATCTTAGACATATCTAAGATTCAATGAATCGACACTTTTGCTCGTGTTGGGCTATTCTTGTGTGCGACCACAGTGCCCACATGAGATTGGCGGTGGGCCAATACAGTACCAGCCCAAAAGTCGCAAGCGGCCTCTAGCAAGACATTGCGACTACCCAATTCATATGGGGATTGATGATACGATACAACCTATCATACAACCATGTCACGTCCTTTTTGTCACGTGATAATTTGGTCAAGGATGAGGCATGGATAATGTCAACTTCCTGTTCTTGACCATTACTTTCTCGATTCTTGAGTAGCCTAACAATTGAAATGGAAAATCCTTTCCATCATAGTATGGCCATACATTTCTCAGACTCACTCATCAAGGGGCCCAGTATTGTCTCTCTACAAATGTGAGGAACAAATTCATCTTGACCATTTACATTCCTCTGCATGAAAACACTGATCCCGATCCAAGTCTTTATCATCACCTTGTCAAAGGTGACTCTTGACTAGGTCAAAGAGCAGCGACTCATCATGTTGGAATCCATGATGATCTCAGGTTAAAGGGCATTGTGACGCAGTTATACATGAGAAAAGCTTATGACTAAATTCATGCAGCTTTCTCATAGTGGGTTGGTCCAAAGACCATGTACTCTTACAAGTGCCCATGACTTTGATTCGTATCTACATACTCATCAAAGTCATAAACATGGTCTTATTTCATTTTCGCTCCCGCCTAGATGACCGACTAAAGACATTTACGATAATCTATAAGATATATCCAAGGATCAGTTATCACTATAAACATGCAAATGAAATGATAACTAAAGGAGAATACTTTAAATAACATAAACGTTTAAAGTACAATGACTTACCCCTAGGGCATAATTTCCAACAAACTTCCACTTGCACTAGGTGCAATCATTAATTACTCTAATTCCTATTGCCCTAACATGACGCTTATGTTTTGCTTGTGTAAGCGGCTTAGTAAGAGGATCAGCATCTTTGTCTTCTTGTGGTACTTTGCATATTTTTTTTATATCACCTCTATCATTGATTTCTCTAATAAGATGAAATCGCCTGAGTATATGCTTGGTCCTTTGATGTGACCTAGGCTCCTTGGTCTGCACAATAGCGCCGCTATTGTCACAGAACAAGTCTATTGGATTTGAGATGGTAGGAACCACCCCTAGTTTATTGATGAACTTTCTAATCCAAAAGGCCTCCTTAGCTGCATCCGATGCTGCTATATACTCAGCTTCTATTGCAGAATCAGCTACAGTGCTCTGCTTAGAGCACTTCCAGCTTACCGCACCACCATTCAAAAGGAAGACATATCCAGATTGCGATCTTAGATCATCTTGGTCAGTTTGGAAACTCGCATATGTGTAACCAGTTACTCAGAGCTCATATTCCAAAACACCGTATACCAATAATAAGTCCTTAGTCCTTCTTAAGTACTTTAGGATATTCTTGACAGCAGTCTAGTGACCCTCACTGGGATCTGGTTGATATTTGCTGGTCATGCTTAAGGCAAATGACACATCCGGTCGAGTACATAACATGGCATACATGATAGATCCAATGGCGGAGGCATATGGAATCTTACTCATGCGGTCTCTTTGATCTTGTGTACCATGACACAAATTCTTACTGAGATGAATGCCATGAGACATGGGCATGTAACCCCTTTTAGAATCCTGCATACTGAATCTATGCAGTATCTTGTCTATGTATGTGCTCTGACTTTGGCCTATAAGCCTCTTGGATCTATCTCTATAGATCCTGATCCTTAGGATGTAAGTGGTTTCGCCTAAATCTTTCATTGAGAAAGACTTTCCTAACCAAGACTTGACACTCTGCAAGGTAGGAATGTCATTCCCAATGAGTAGGATGTCATCGACATAAAGCACTAGAAATACAACTGTGCTCCCACTAACTTTCTTGTAAACACAAGGTTCATCGATGTTTTGAATGAATCCAAACTCTTTGACTGCTTCATCAAAATGATGATTCCAGCTCCGGGATGCTTGCTTCAATCCATAAATGGATCTTTGAAGCTTATAAACTTCACCAGAGTCCTCTGGACGCACAAAACCCTCAGGTTGTGTCATGTACACATCCTCAAGCAGCTTTCCATTAAGAAAGGTTGTTTTGACGTCCATCTGCCATATTTCATAGTCATAATATGATACAATGGCAAGAAGTATTCTGATTGATTTAGCCATTGCAACTGGGGAAAAGGTTTCATCATAGTCCACACCATGAGTTTGAGTGAATCCTTTTGCAACCAGTCGTGCCTTGAAGATATTTACTTTGCCATCCATGTCAGTTTTCTGCTTGAAAACCCACTTGCACCCAACTGTTTTTACACCTTCAGGTCGATCAACTAAGGTCCAAACCTTATTGTCGTACATGGATTGCATTTTAGACTTCATGGCATTAAGCCATCTTTCGAAGTTTTGTCCCACCACGGCCTCTCGATAGGTAGTTGGCTCATTATACTCAATGAGCAAAACACCACGAATTTCATTAATCAAAAATCCATATCTCTGAGGCTGTAGCCGTGATCTATCGGACCTTTGTGGGCCTTGTGTTACTTGAGTAGGCTCAACAACTTGTTGTGAGTCTTCTCCGTTTTCCATCTGTGGTTCTTTGTTGTCTTGTCGCTCTCAAACTTCTTCGAGGTACACCTTACTCCCACTGGTTCTTTTAGAGATGAACTGTTTCTCCAAAAAGACATCATTCCAGATAACAAAAACTTTGTGATCGGTAAGATTGTAGACATAGTATCCTATAGTTTCCTTAGGATACCCTACAAAAAGGCCTTTTGAGGATCTGGATGATAATTTATCAGAGGCTTGGTGTTTAACGTAAACCTCACATCCCCAGATTTTAATAAAGGACAAACTAGCTTTCTTCCCAGTTCATATCTCATATGGTGTCTTTTCAACTGCCTTTGACGGAACACGATTTAGTGTGAACGTAGCTGTTTCTAGGGCATGGTCCCGAAAGAAAGTTGGAAGATATGTTTGAGTCATCATAGATCAAACCATATCTAATAGATTTTGATTTCTCCGCTCAGAAACACCATTCCATTGAGGTGTTCCTGGAGAAGTTAGTTGTGAGATAATCCCACAACTCCTAAGATGGTCAAGGAACTCTTTGCTCAAATATTCACCACCCCGATCAGATTGAAGTGCCTTAATTGTTTTGCCAAGCTAGTTTTGCACTTCATTTTGGAATATTTTGAACATTTCAAAAGATTCAGACTTATGTTTCATTAGATAGATATACCCATATCTACTAAAATCATCTATAAATGTAATGAAGTACAAATGACCTCCTTTGGCAGAAGCATTCATTGGTCCACAGACATCTGTATGTATGAGGCCCAATAAATGAGTGACCCTTTACTACTCCTAGTAAAGGTGCCTTTGTCATCTTTCCAATAAACAAGACTTACATGTATCACATGATTCAAAATCAAATGAGTCAAGAAATCCATCTGTGATGGTGTTTTGAAATGCGTTTCTCATTTATATGGCCTAGACGACAATGCCATTGGCAGGTCGGACTCAAATCTTTTGACTTGATCCTCTTTGGCAGTTTATGTCACAGATGTCCATTCAATTTTCTACTGTCCTTGAGATCCTACACATTTATACAAATGTGAGAACCACATGCAGTACCTAATACCAATGTTGTGGAAGTAGAAAAGCGAATATCTATGACATAGATACTTGAAGCGATAGCCCCTATCCTTCTTTGTTTTTTTCAGATCTTCTTGATAGAGTTTGCAATTCCTCTTCCAATGACTGATTTCATTGTAGAAGAAGCAAACCTCATCCTTCGAAGGTTTTGCCTTCTTGGCTTTCTGTTTCATACCCCTTCTTTTCTGAATACACAAAACAGTACTAGGCCTCTTCTCAAGGCTCTGCTCAGTAGTTTTGAGCATCCCATGCAGTTCAGAAATTGATTCCTCTTCGTTGTTCATGTTGTAATCCATGACAAATTGTTCATAACTTCCTAGGAGTGAGTTCAAGATCACATCTGTAGCTAACTCCTGGGAGATGGGGAATCCAAGCCTCTCAAGGTGATCAATGTAGCCTTTCATGTTCAACACATGAGGACTAACTGATGCACCTTCAGCCATCTTGCACGAAAATAAGGCCTTTATGGTCTCATAACTCTCTTGCCTTGCCTGTTGCTGGAACATTTCCATAGGATGATCAATCATCTCAAAGGCCTCCACAAGTTCTAGATCTCTATTGAGGTATGGAACAATAGTGGCAGGCATCAGGCATCTTGCATCCACAGGGTCATCCTTATGCTTCGTATAAGCATCAGTCTGAGCTCTTGGATCAGTAGCTGTAGGCTCGTCAGGAATGGGTTGATCGATGGGATATTCCTTTCTTTCGTGTTAGGGATCAATGCTTAAGTTCCCATACAAGTCATGAAGGTTTGTCTCATCGAGTTCGTCCTTCTCAAGGACTGATCGCATTGATGGTGTGGCAGTATTGCTAGTCTACGTAATTCCACAACTAAAAGATATGCAAAGTTTAATTAATAACCTCCCACTGAATTAACAACCCTCATTATAATTAGTGGGCTAAGATCCATATTTGGCTTAAATTTAAGTCCGCTTTGGCAGGACGCTTAAAATCAAGTTATTTAGGTAGGGAACATCTTTGCCAATTACATCACATGTAACTCTTAGATCTTTATGGGATTTGTTCATCAGATGACCCGGCATGTTTAATCCCATCTAATGCCTTGAGATCCAAAACCGTTTTTATAATCTCAATTATGTCAAGACAATAATGAATGTTGAGTATCACCATTACTCACTCTTGTCTCACCAAGATAATTCAAATGCATCCACTTTGGTGGAACATACAAATGGGTGATCTAGGTTTTGACAAGTATTCATTTATTGATGGCATTATGACTTAAGATTTTATTTAGAGGGTATTATCAGTATAATCTAATTAATCCTATTAATTCTACTTATATGAATGCAATCACAATCGTATGTCTTATAAACTCTAAATTAATCAGAAGTGATCTAATCAAATCTTAATTAAAATTCTAAATTAATCATGAGTGATCTAATCAAATCATAATTAAAACTCTAAATTAATTATGAGTGATCTAATCAAATCACAATTAAAACTCTAAATTAATCATGTAGTTATCAAATCAAAACATAATTAAAATTGTGACACAACATGGCTCATACTTAACCTAAAATCCTTCCAAGCCAATGAGAGACGTCTCTAAATAAGAAAAGAGAAATACATCAAGAGAAACCTCGTTTCAACATACGAGGGAATGGGATGAGAAGAGAATATACATCAAGAGTATTTAAAGAGAGGCATGGCTCGCATGCCATATTTAAAATTTACAACACTTGTAAAACTCTAGAGCCATGTTGTTCACCATACCCAAACAACATTTGAAAGGTAAATTACAACATATATTAATTCATACAATTATGAAATAAAATATTATGCATGATTAAAATTCTCTAATTTATATTATATAATATAATATATATAATATAATATCATGATTTAGATTCTCGCGCTACGAACAATCATCCGGTCCCTACAGTGGTCTCGCGCTACGAACAATCAGCTTTTGAAACATCATATTATTTTAGAAAGATTGTTATATAAAAAAAAATTCAAGCCCCAAAAATGGCGTTCGAACGTGTCTGATCTGAACGTCCGAACATGGTCGAAGTCGTCCGAGCATATATGATGCATCAAAATGTGACCGTCGTCGAATCTGGACAGCTCAAAAAAACAAAGTTCAAGAACGAAAACCTAACGTCCCAAACGTCGTTCTTTCATCTGCGATCATGAACGTCTGATCGTCATCGGTGTCTGACTCGTGATCAGTGTTCGAACTTTTCAGAAAGTGATTGATGTGACAGGACATACACGACATCTCCGAACATGATCGACCCCAGCGTGATCGTCATTTAACCTAACGCGAATTTATGTTTTAAAGCATCCAGGATTTGGTTTAAACATATATACGCATATAGAAAACCCAATTTAAATGCTCGGTTGACCTGGCTTTGATACCATTGTTGGGATCCGTACACGCAGCGGAAGAATTCTCATCCATTAAAAATTACGGATCCCTTGAAAAGATCCATCAACGGTGTTTAAATAAAGGTTCGTTAGAAACAATACCTATGCGAAATTCGTGAGCGTCCTTCGTTCGATTTGATCTGGTAGGCTACCTACTCGATCAACAGGAGAAGACTCTGCGAATCTCCTCCATCTACCGGTATCCACACGAATGACCTCCAACACTGACGATCGTGCTAGCGCCTTCGATATTTTGCGTGTGTCCATCTTTTCTCTTTAGGGTTTCTCGCGGCTTTTCTAATTTTATTTGCCTTCTTAATACGGTAGATCAATATCTATTATAGAGTTTCTAAAACCCTAATAAGCAGTATTAAAATATTCAAAATTAATCCAATTAATCTTGAAATTCGAATTTGAATTAAAATAATATATTAATTAAATCTATCAAACAGATCTAATCTAATATATTTATTTAATCTGAATTATAAGCTTACAATTTAATTTATCTTTATAAATTAAATCGAGATATGATATCTTTTATTTAATTAAATATGAGATACTATATCTCAATTTAATTAAATCTAAGATACTATATCTTTATTCGCAAATTAAATCGAGATATGATATCTTTTATTTAATTAAATATGAGATACTATATCTCAATTTAATTAAAGTAAGATATTATATCTTTATTCAAAATTAAATCGAGATACAATATCTGAATTTATTATGGTTATTTAATTTATCAAATAAATTAAATACAAAACAAATAGTTTATAATAATATTATAATCTCCATTAAATAATATTATTATATTTAATTTCGAATTTAATATTATATATATATATCCATCCTAGATTAAATACAGTATTCATTAAATCTTAGACATATCTAAGATTCAATGAATCTGGACACTTTTGCTCGTGTTGGACTATTCTTGTGTGCGACCCTGCAAGCCCACATGAGATTGGCAGTGGGCCAATACTGTACCATCCCACAAGTCGCAAGCGGCCTCTAGCAAGACATTCCGACAACCCCATTCATATGGGGATTGATGATACGATACAACCTATCGTACAACCATGTCACGTCCCTTTTGTCACGTGATAATTTGGTCAAGGATTAGGCATGAATAATGTCAACTTCCTGTTCTTGACCATTACTTTCTCGATTCTTGAGTAGTCTAACAATTGAAATGGAAACTCCTTTCCATCGTAGTATGGCCATACATTTCTCGGACTCACTCATCGAGGGCCCAAAGATTATCTCTCTACAAATGTGAGGGACAAATTCCATCTTGACCATTCACATTCCTCTGCATGAAAACCATTGATCCCAATCCAAGCCTTTATCATCACCGGGTCAAAGGTGAGTTTTGACTAGGTCAAAGAGCAGCGACTCATCATATAGGAATCCATCATGATCTCAGGTCAAAGGGCATTGTGACGCAATTATACATGAGAAAAGCTTATGGCTAAATCCATGCAGCTTTCTCATAGTGGGTCGGTCCAGCACCTTGTACTCTTACAAGTGCCCATGACTTTGATTCGTATCTCCATATTCATCAAAGTCAAACTAGTCTTATTTCATCTTCGCTCCCGCGTAGATGACCGACCGGGGACATTTAGGATAATCTATAAGATATATCCAAGGATCAGTTATCACTATAAACATGAAAATGAAATGATAACTAAAGGAGAATACTTTAAATAACATAAACGTTTAAAGTACAATGACTTGCCCCTAGGGCATAATTTCCAACATAAACTTCCCATGTTCCTACATTTCAAGGACGATTATAATATGCCAATAACCTATATTTTATTTGGAAGCCCAAATGCTTCATAGTTTAGATACAACTGTGGATTCAATCTGACTATCACTTTAAATCTAATTGGTTCTATGGGTCCTAATTTTCTTGATCAATTATTCTTCCTACAAAAAAAAGCACTATATTAGTTCTTTATGATCTATATCAATTTATTGACGTATAAATTCTTTAGGAACTAATATATATATATATATATATATATATTAGTTCCTAAAGACACGTGTGTGTGTGTGTGCGTGTTTGTATGTATGTATGTATGTATGTATGTATGTATGTATGTATGTATGTATGTAACTATATCAATTTAGTGAAGTATAAGTTCTTTAAGAACTAATATATATGTGTGTGTGTGTGTGTGGGGCACGTGCGCCCATGTGTGTAACTTCACTGCTTATCAATGATAATAATATACTTCAATTTAATTATTTTAATCCATAATCAAAGTACATCTTTCACCACTCAGAGAAATATGAACAGATCCATGATCAAAATACCTAAATATCACATTGTAATGATTTGTGATGTGAGCTAAAATTAATTTGAGAGGAATGTAAATACAAATGCATTATGATAGGGCTTCCCTAATGGTAGAAGGCTCTATTTTAGAAATAAAGGTAGAGAAGCTAACTTCATTTAAAACTTTGTTTCTAGTTTTCACTCCTTCATTGACATCTCCTATGACTCGGTCTATGGGATGATTCCTATTATATTTCCCAGCTCTAGGTTGATTTGAGTCGTGATCAACACACACTTCAGGTTGGTCTCTTTCTTTATGAGCTATTTCGTGTTCTTCTTCACTAGCTTTAGCTAGAGGCCCATTTTCAAAGAAACACAACGTGTATAGGCTCTTCAACAATACAAGTATGTTTATTAAAAACTCTATATGCTTTACTTCTATTAGAGTAGCCAAGAAATAAACCTTCATCAGCTTTAGAATGAATTTACCAATATTATCTTTACCATTGTTGTGGATGAAACATTTGCACTCGAATATGTGTAATGAGCAATCTTTGGTTTCCTTCTTAGCAAAAATAACAAATTCATCAAAAGTTTCATCTTTTGAAGAAAGAAATATAGTCCAAGTAAATCTAGAACAATCATCAACTATAACAAAGGTATATAAATTTTCACCCGCACTCAACTCTTATTGGTCCAACTAAATCCATATAAAGTAGTTGAGTGGTTTATCAATTGAAACTTCCTTCTTAGATTCAAAAGAGAACTTTATATGTTTCCCTTTTTGACAAAAATCACAAACTAAATCATTTTTGAAATGGAGTTTTTGGAAAGCCACTGATTAAATCTTTCGTTCTTAACTTGCCTAGTTAGTTCATATTGACATGAGCAAGCCTCTTATGCCATAACCAACTTTCATCGACATTACTAAGAAAACAATTTTTCAGCATTGTTAATATTCATATCAAGAGTATAACATTTACCATCCCTTGAAACTCTTATCTTGACTTTGAGGTCTTTCTTGTTGAGCTGAAATCCTTTTTGCTTACAATGAGGCATTCCTCTAAATCAAAGATGATCCAATTGTCTTTGTCTATGCTTTGGTTGACAATGAGGAGGTTGTGGAAAATCCCTCTACATAGTATACATCCTTCACTTTCACTCCATTTTTCTTGCCAATTTTGTAATACCCTAAAATTTCTTCTTAGCTTAACCACTATATTTTGATAATAAATACCTATTGAAAATAGGTGAATATGTGGTCTCAAAATATTATAGCTTATTTAATTTAATTTAGGGAATTTTCTCCTAGAATAAACCAAAGACCCAAATTTTCTAATATTCATTTAGGGATCATAAAATACCCTATAATTAACATCTAGTTCTTGTATGATCAAAGATAAAAATCTAAAATAATAAGTAGGATTTTTATACATAAATAAAAGGCCAAGATTAAATCTAATAAAGTTAGATCCAATGGCCATAATTGATCACATAAATTAAGCTAAATCCTTGTAATAAATTATGAACCAATGGGAGGCTTTAGACATAGGATATTTTGAGACTTGGAAGAAGCACAAATCAAGAGTATATGGGGGAGGAGAGGCCACGGTTTGCATAGTTTGTAGGAAAAGAAAAAGAGTTGAAAAGATCTAGATATTATGGTCTTACATGCTAGTAGCCTTGTTGGAACAATAAGAGTCAAGTATTCCAAAGATAATATCTCAAGTAAATCAATAATTTGCCTTAATCCTTGTATAATTGAATTGACCAATGATAAATCAAGGAAATAGTCTTAATCCTCATGAAATTAATTAGACCAATAAGAGATTAGCAAAAAGAAGGCCAAGATTAAATTCTAAAAAGCCAAATCCAAGGGCCCTAATTAATTCCTTAATTAATTACACTTAAATCCAGGTGATAATTTGAGGAGCCAATAGGAAGATAGAATTATTGTTTATGTGGCAAAATATAAAACACAAATCCAAAGCCAAGGGGGAGAGTGAGGCCACGGCTCAAGCACTTGAGGAAGAAGCAAAAGTGAAAAATTTCTAGATATTTACATTATATGAGCACATGGGATAAACAAAGAAAATCTAGGATATTTTTTTGGGATCATTTAATACAGTGGATGAAGAAGAGAAAAGGAGGAGGACACGTCTCCTTGGTGGTGTGTGGTGTGTGTGAGTGTGTGTGTACAAGAAAGGCCAAGGTAGCTTGAGGAAGGAGTTTGGATCTCACTATAAATAGAGGTGTTCCCTCTTCACAATTCTTCACACCCAACTCAACCAACATAGGTGAGTTTTAGAGAGCAAGAGTAGAGAGAAAGAGAGTGGGAAGCATGAAGGAAGAAGAAAGTTCTTCAGGGTAAACTTTCTAGTTCTTGAGTTTTAAGTTTTAAGTTCTTGTATTTTTTTTAATAGAAATGTTAGTTTGATCTTTAATCTTTCAATATAGCTTTGTTTTCATGTTTCTATGGTTAAAAATGGTTTTATTTCGTAAATTTGATGGAAAATATGTTGGAGCAAAATTTTTGGGAGTTGAAGATCAAAGTAGCGAAATTCTGGCGAAATCTTTCGGTTAGAAGTTCTTTGAGTCAGCCACAAAGAGGCTATGATTTTATATTGAATATGAAATTCCAAAATTCTGAAAATTTTCATGGCTAAAGTAGACATATAGGGATTTTCAAATATACCTATAGTGTATCATTTTGAAGTTTGTGCAAGGAGATAAAAAATCTTAAAGATAGGCTACGTTTTCTGGAAATTTTTCTGGGCAAGGTATGAACACGTGAACACTGGGAATTGTTCTTGATTTATGGGTAAAGTTTAGTATTTTTCCTAAAGAATAAACATCCTAAGGATTCTGGAGAATGTTACGGATCCACGTTTCAATATTTTTAGAATTAATTATGAATTTTCAAAACTAGCGGAAATTCTGCTCGAAATGCTGAAAGTAGCGTTTTTGTGAAATAAAGAGGATATAATTGGAATAACAAATCCACCAGGGGTAAAGAGGTCGGTAGTGGCTAAAATATCTCTTAAGATATTATTTACAAGGTAGTAACGCAGTAATACTGTTATAGGAAACCCGAAAATATCAGAGGACGTACCAAACAGACAAGCGTACCGCCATCCGAACGGATTAAGGTACAGACGCGTACTGTAACACTAACTCTGATGCTTATTGTATACTTATATGTGATAGATACTTTCATAAAGTCATGGACAGGACTCTGTCTTGAACATGCACCGTGACTAAGTTTATGGGGCTTAGATCACTACATACACATTCAGCTTTACACGGGTTATGGTTTTGATAATACCGTTAGAGTTTTCCTAGCGCTGAGGACACGACATGCTATCATGGCACTGGTGAATAGTGCAGACCGAGATAACATACATATGCAGTGGCTGTGTATTGTTATTATCTTACATATGTGATTACGTATTACTAATCCTACATCTGTTATGGGATTTTGTAGTGATTATTTCTGAAATGTCATGAATATCTGTCATACGTATATTGTTTATATAAGCATGAGGTTAACCGTTACCTAAGGTCCGATGGGCATTGGACCTCAGCTCTTTGACAGAGATTTGCCGTCATCTCACAAAATAACCAGATTAGAAAGGATTTGCAGTATAATGTAACCTGGGTCGTTTCTCTCAAGGAATTTGCAGTGGTTTAAATCAAGCAACAGCAAAACAGAACAACAATAAAATTGGGGGTTTTTGATTTGAAACAGATTAAAACGAAATCAAACTGAAACAGATCTGAAATATGCGTAAATGATAAAAACGAGATTGAAATAGATTAAAACGATCAACCCAACGTTTAGATTCCGAAACTTCCTTCATTGAACGAAATATAAACGAACTCGCGTTTGGCTCGACGAACCGAAATCTCTGCGTTCGTCCGAAATCCCTCAACTAGACGATCGTCTAGAATCTGTCCGAACAAGTGGCGTCTCACCGTGCAATCGCACAAAGAACACTCTAACCTAGTTCGAACTCGGTCCTTGGGATGAACCAAACCGAATATTAAATCTAATAGTCGAACTATTTCCGAAATCGGATCCGATAAGATGAAAACGAAACGAGTAAAGTTACCGATTAAGTACGAGTTCTCCGGATGAATCATGGAATCCTCAACGTTGGGTTAACCACGTAAGGTTTAGCCGAACATGGCTGGGAAAATCGAAGAATGACGAAGAACGCGAAGAACACGAAGAACATTTCGAGAATTTCGAAAAAACTCTATTTTGATCCACAAAACAGAATAAAAACGTGAATGGATGTGTTTGTGGCTGCTGCCTTACTTAACCTAAATTGGAAAACGAAATGGGGCTCCAATCAATAATCCAGGCCCAAACAGAAAATAATACGAAATGGGCTTTAGTCACAAATTCGAGCCCAAATAAAACATCTGACTTTGGCTTCAAAATCGACCGTCTTCTTGTCCGAATTTTCCCTTCATGTCTTCATAACAATTGTAGATCTCTGAATCATCTGAAATATGAAACAAAAATGAGGCAAATCCGATGTCTGGTTCAAGAGTTATGGTAAGATTAGTGAAGCAATGTAAAACTAGAATTTTATTAATAAAAATGGCTAAAATATAATCAAAGGCCCAAAGCCCAAATAAGTATAAAAGCCATCATTTATTAACTAAAAAGTCCTAAATTATTAATCAAGAGATAAAAAGAAGTGTATAAAATATTCAATTATCAAATTCCCCCACACTTATCTTTTTGCACTCCCGAGCAAAATTCAAAGAAAAAGACGTAAAGGAGAAACTCTTCTTTTCTACAAATTGCTAACAATGCGAAATTGAACAAGGGACACGAGTTTCATTAGAACCAATCAATCAAGACCCAAAATCCCTTCATCTCAAATTACAATTCCTGGTAATCTCAATCAATGATGCTAATCACAAATGATGGTCTCTCAAATGATGCGCTCAATCAATCAATCTCTCAAGTGTTTAAGGTAAATAAGTGTATAGCTCAAATTCTACTCAAGAAAATTGTTCTACCATAAGCTTGCTCAATTTCTACGTCTCCACTACTAATAACACATGCATGCACAAATCAAGAGAGCTTATTATTAAAGGTTGTAATGGGGTTAGGGTGAAGGTAGGTAATAGTATGGAATGAGAGGCTAAGCACCCAAGAAATTAAAAAGAGCATTGATTAACCCAATTCTCTAAATATAAAAACTTTTATTTTACTCTTTTTTTTTTCTTCTGCTTTTCTTTTCTTTCTTTCTTTTGTCTTTCTTTCTTTCTTTCTTTTCTTTTTCTGCTTTTTTTTTTTTTTTTTGAACTATATACAAAATCACAATGACAAAACCAAACATCTCCCCCCCACAATGAAACTGTTGCACTCCTGAGCAACCCCCACACTTAAACACAAAACCAAGGTGAACCAATGCTCAATAAATCTCCAAGGTGCGGAATAAAATGGTTTTACGCTTAGGCTTGTAATGTGGCTTAGAAACGAATGAGTCCAAAAGGCACAAATGGGCTAGCAAAGGAAACATAATGCAAGGGAAAGCTATTTGGCCAAAGTGGGGAAAATAAAAGAAAGAAAACAAGCTTCTATCATATTTATGCATGTAAGTGAAAAATGTAGTTTCAACAAGAAAAGGAGCAAGTTCTAGAGAACACAAATCGGGAGCGAGATGCACACATGAAAGAAGGAATGGGAAAAGATGAATTCCATTCAAGCGGGCCCAAAACCTCACAAGGTCAACCAAGATATGTAATCGAAGAGTCAAGAATCACGACCAAACAAGAATGATCCATTAAAACCAAAATGTCCTAGTTCATAATATATAGCAATCATAGAAAGATAGATCGTATTTATTTTCGAAAAGCAAATTGCAAATATGAAAACAAATAAAAGAGAAAGAGGGAGAGGAAAGAAGAATACTCCCCAAGGGTTTAAGGAGGATAAGTGGCATCAATGAGGATAATATCTCGCTTCCTCAGCCGTTGTCTTTTCTTTGGGATCCCTCATGGAATTGCTTGAGGCGATGCCCATTGACCTTAAAGGTTCTCCCCGTGGGTGGATCACATAGCTCAACAAAGACCAAATGGAAATATGTTAGTGATCTCAAAAGGGCCATCCCATTTAGATCGAAGCTTACCAGCATAAACTTCGACGAGAGTTAAAAAGAAGAACTTTCTGGCCCACAGAAAATTCTTTCCTCAGAATATGCTTATCATGGAATGCCTTAGTCTTTTCCTTGTACAAACGCGAACTCTCATAGGCATCCAATCTAAGTTCATCCAACTCTTGCAACCGCAGCTTCCGTTCCATGCCGACTTAGCCAAATCCATGTTACACCGCTTAATGGCCCAATAGGCTTGATGTTCCAACTCAACCGGAAGATGACATGCCTTACCAAAGACAATCCGATAAGGAGACATCCCAATCGGAGTCTTGTAGGCGGTGCGATATGCCCACAAAGCATCCTCTAATCGCTTACTCCAATCTTTCCGGTAGAGTTAACGGTCTTCGAAGGATTTGCTTAATCTCTCTATTTGAGACTTCACTTGACCATTGTCCGAGGATGGTATCTTGTGGAGACCTTGTGAAGCACTCCATACTTGCGTAACAAGGCACCCATGCTTCGGTTGCAAAAATGGGAACCCCGGTCACCGATAATAGCTCTAGGAATGCCAAACCCGGCGTAAAAATGTTAGACCTAACAAAATCCACCACAACGAAGAATCATTAGTCCGAGTGGCTTTCGCCTCAACCCATTTCGAGACATAATCAACAGCCAAATGGTATGTAAGTATAACCATATGAAGCGGAAATGGACCCATAAAATCAATACCCCAAACATCAAAGATCTCACAAAACAATATAGGGTTTTGGGGCATCTCATGCCTACGAAAATACTCCCGCTCTCTCGACGGTTATCACATGACTTACAAAACAAATGGGAATCATGAAATAAGGAAGGCCAAAACAATCCACAATCTAACACTTTCCTAGCAGTTCTTTGGGGTCCAAAGTGACCACCACAAAGTGCGAAGCATGAGCAAAATGCAATATAGAGTGAAACTCATGATCAGCACACATCTCCTAACTACTTGGTCACTACAAAATTTCCACGAGATAAGGGTCATCCCAAACATAGTATTTAGACTCACTCTTTAATTTGAAGGTTTGGGCCCTAGTAGAATCTTCGGCAAAACACCAGGCTACCAAGTAGTTAACCGATCAAGATACCATGGAAGCTTCCTTGTAGGCCGCGAAGCCGCTCATCGGAAAATCATCCCGAATAGAAGAGGGGTGAGAGGAAGAATGGGTGATACGACTCAAGTGGTCAGCTACCCGCTTTGTGCTCCGCTTCGTCTCGAATCTCAACATCAAACTCTTGGAGCAATAGCATCCACCGGATGAGTCGTGGCTTAGCATCTACCTTTTTCAAAAGAAATTTCGGAGCGGCGGTCGAGAAAACAATTACTCTACTAGCTAGTAGATATGACCTAAACTTATCAAAGGCAAATACAATAGCCAACAACTCCTTCTCGCAGTGGTATAATTAGATCAAGCGGATCCAAAGTCTTGGAGGCATATGCAATCACATGAGATGCCCTATCGACCCGTTGTGCCAAGATAGCACCAACCGCATAGTTGGAAGCATCACACATCACTCAAAGGGAATGCACCAATCGGGGGCCGGATCATCAGGTTGTAGTCGTGCAACGCTTCAAATGATCGAAGGCCGCCTTGCAAGCATCATCAAATACAAAGTCGTGTCCTTATGCGAAGGTTGGACAAGGGTCGGGCGCCTTATCGAAATCCCGAATGAAACGCCGATAGAAACCCGCATGACCAAGAAAAGAACGAACTTCCCGCACGATGCGGGGTAAGGCAAAGCAAGAATCACATCTATCTTAGCGGGTCTACCTCAATCCCTTTCCTAGACACTATGTGTCCCAAGACTATACCCGACTCAACCATAAAGTGACACTTTTCATAATTCAAGACAAGATTAGACTCAATGCACCTATGCAAAACTCTAGATAAATTAGCTAAGCATGCATCAAAATCAGACCCATATACAAATCAAATCATCCATAAAGACCTCCATGCAGTCCTCTAGAAACTCGTAGAAAATACTCACCATACAACGCCGAAAAGTACCGGTGCGTTACAGAGGCCAAAAGGCATCCTTCGGTAGGCATATGTTCCAAAGGGGCATGTGAAGGTCGTCTTCTCCTGATCCTCAGGAGCAATATGGATCTGGAAGTATCCGGAGTAGCCATCTAGGAAGCGAATGAGACTTGCCACCAATCGCTCTAACATCCGATCAATGAAAGGTAAAGGGTAATGATCCTTGCGAGTGGCTTGGTTGAGTCTCCTATAGTCAATGCAAACTCTCCAACTATTCCGAACTCGAGTAGGAATGAGCTCATTCTTCGATTGGCTACTACGGTGACTCCGGATTTCTTAGGAACCACACGGACCGGCTGACCCACCGGCTATCGAAATGGGATAGATGATACCAGCTATGCGAAGCTTAGTGACCTCCTTCTTCACCACATCAAGGATAAGGGGATTAAGGCGTCTCGGGGTTGCCTCACCGGCTTAGAGTCCTCTTCCAACAGAATTCGATGCATGCACATGGAAGGGCCGATGCCAACTATGTCGCTAATGTCCACCCAATGGCTTTCTTGTTCGCCCTCAATAAGCTTAGCAGCCTTCTCTTCTTGTTCGGGAAGAAGGTTATTTGCCACAATGATCGCAACCGTTCATCCACCTCCGTAAATGCATATTTCAAGTGATCTCGGAAGTGATTTCAACTCAAGTTTGGGTGGTTGCTCGGTAGATGGGAGAAGCTTGGGTGGTTGTTGCAACAACTCGATGTCATCACACCGGAAATGCCTCGAAACCACATTCAAAGAAGCGGAAGAACTATATCTACACGCTCAATGTTAACATCGAATTCAGCTCATCAAAATCGAGTTAAGATCATCAAAATCAAAATCGGGATGCACATCGGATCGGGATGAAGCTCAAACTCGAATCAATATCGGAATCCACACGTAATGCGTAAATAATCACCCAAAGAAGTCGAATCACCAAATAATGCAGCATTAACCAAATGAGTACAAACAGAGCACCATTCATTATCAACACATGCACAAATGGCGTAATCACTCTCGGATGAAAAATCGGGATAATCAAGACACCATTCAAATAAGAACATCATCCACAAGATCATCAATCACATCAATACGTAAAAGAGAATGTTCTTCCCTAGGATGTTTCATGGCATCAAAGATATTAAAATTCACGAAATATCACCAAACTCCATGGAAAGAGTACCGTAATACACATCTATCTTCGTCCTAGTGTTTTCATGAAAGGCCTCCCTAGAATGATTGGTGACCTACTACTAGAAGACTCATCCCGCATATCTAAGATGTAAAAGTCAGCAGGAATATCAATTCATTAACTTTGACTAATACATCTTCAACTAAACCGTAAGGATGGGCATTACTCCTATTAGCTAGTTGAACAATAACACCGCTTGGACGCAAGGGACCAAGACCAAGAGATCTATAAATAGATGCGGGCATGACATTTATAGAAGCACCTAAATCTAGCATGCAATCATCAAATTTATAATTACCAATAAGGCAAGGGATAGAAAACGTCCCCCGGATCTTTGCACTTGCGAGGCATGGTAGGTTGGATGAGTGCCGATACATTCTCGGTTGAAACTCACTCGTTCATTTCCCTTCGCCGCCTCTTGTTGGTACACAACTCTTTCGAAACTTGGCATATTTTGGAATTTGTTTGATCGCATCTAAGAGAGGAATGTTGATCTCTACTCTTCGAACGTCTCAAGTATATCCTTCTCTTGTGCTTTTTCTCGCCAACTTCTTGGGTTTAACTCGCTTTCTCGAGGGAAAGGAAGAGGAATGGGAATGTCTTCCTTTCACCTTGCTGGATTGCCTTTTTATTTTTAGAGTCAATCTTCACATTTTCTCGACTCTCTCTTTGATGTGGAAGTCACATCTACAAATGGTTTAGGTTCCTCCAATTGCTTGCCGGATCGAAGGGAGATAGCACTCACATTCCCTTTAGGATTAGGAATTGTTTGTGAAGGAAGAGTGTTGGATCCCGAGGTTGAAGCTGGTTCAATGATGTTGCCAACCGCCCAATTTGTGTTTGCAAAGTCGAATGGAAGTGTCGGTTTTTTCGTTGAAATTGCATATTGGCGTGACAAATTGCTTCATCATATCCTCTAGTGAAGAACCACCGCGGGTACTAGCTCATTGTTGTGCCGCCCGTGTGGAGGTGCACATATGGCTGGTCGAGGAGGTGGTGCCGGCAAATGAGGTGCAGAGTGTTGTTGGAAATTTTGTGGCATGTACTGTCTCTGCTGGTAATTCCCGGAATTCTGCTGATATTGGTTCTGATTCTGGTTCCAACGAAAATTGGGGTGATTTCTCCAACCAGGATTGTAGGTATTGGAGAAGGCATTATTCTGCTGGTATTGTGGTTTTCCTGGAAAAACACCCACTGCAGCTACCGACTGGTCTTGACAAGCAGGATCATGCAAAGTAGGGCAAGAATCAGTAGAATGACAAGGGTCAGAACAAAACCCATAGGAGTACCCAATCTGAGGAGGGGAAGATTGTTCTGTCTGGGTCACGCCAACCGCCTCACAAGGGAAGTCGATCATCAAGTCTATTCTCCAATCTCCGAGAATCGTCGGACCGGAGGTGTTTGAATATGGTAAACAGGAGTACCATTGGCCCCGGTGCCAAATTGCCGAGAATTAGCGCCATAGTAGATATCGGCTCTCGGGCATCTTCGGGTGTCTTGCTATCTAAGGCCCCACCACCGGACGCATCCACGAAACTTTTATCCATCGGTAACAAACCGAATAGAAATATGTAATCGGGAGTTGGTCTGAAATCTGGTGGTGTGGACAGCTTGCACACAATCGCTTGAATCTCTCCCAATACTCATACATTTTCTCCCCATTGATTTGTTTAACACTAGTGATCTCCTTCTGAATAGCAATGGCTTTTGAGGAAGGAAAGAACCTCACTAGGAATAACTTCTGCATATCATTCCAACTCCCAACAGATGTGGGTTGCAAATTGTATAGCCAATCCTTAGCCACGCCATCTAGAGAAAATGGAAAAGCTCTCAGCTTAATGTGGTCCTCATCAATTGCTTGAGGTTTCATTGTCTTTGCAAACCACATGGAACTCCTTGAGATGCCCGTGAGGACATTCACCCGCAAGACCATGAAACTTGGGCAACAAATGGATAAGACCAGATTTTAATTCAAAGTTAGCAAAAGAAGTTCGGGATATTGAATACACAAATTCTGATTGCCCACATCAGGGGTAGCTAATTCTTTCAAAGTGGGACGAGCTACTTGCTCTTCTGCCATAATGTCTGAGTTAGCAAAATTGCTACTAGAATCAGTGAAAACAACAAGACTAGCAGAAGTACTATCAGAGTCAAGATCAACAGAATGGACACAATCAGACTCAGACTCAAGTTCAATGTCAAATTCATCAATCCCACGACTAAGCCTAACAATTCCTCTAGCGGTGAGAATTGTTCTTTCAATTTCGTGGATCAAGTGGCAACAAGTCTTCTCGGATCAATAGTACTCCTAGTACTCATGCAAAATAAACACAAACACAAGGCAGAATTTGCAGAAAATCAGAATTACGAAAATGCCACTAAAAGTGGTAAAAATGAGAAAACACTAAGATGACACAAAAACACAAAAACCTATGTTGGAATTTGACCAAAACAAGTCCAAAACAGCATCAAATGATTTTTAAAATTTATGGGACTTGGACAGGGAAACTCCTAGACAATTGGGGAACACAAAAATGAAATAAAAAAACTTCAAAAAATGAAAAAGTGGTCAAAACGATGGAATTTGGGAAATCTGAGCATACCACACGAGAAATCTAAGATTTCTAGTGTGCCCAAGGTTTTTGACCATTTTCTATCGCCTGTAAAAATTTCAGCTCATTCGGAGATACTCCAGAAAAAATGACCTAGTAGAAATCACAAAATAGAAACTTAAAACAGTGAAAAAGTGGTCAAAACGTTGGAATTTGGGGAAAATAGGGTAGACCTCACTCCTAAGAAGAGTGACTCTTGTTTAAAATGCCCAATTCCTTGTGAATAAGACCTGGTTTGAGTGATCTGGGTCAAAAATATTTTCTGTCCAGCCACCCGAACCACCAAAAACTACCGTTGCTTAACGAAACCGATGCAAATTCCCCGTCAGCGGCGCCATATTTTGACAGAGATTTGCCGTCATCTCACAAAATATCCAGATTAGAAAGGATTTGCAGTATAATGTAACCTGGGTCGTTTCTCTCAAGGAATTTGCAAAGGGTTTAAATCGGAACATCAAAACGTAACAACAATAAAATTGGGGGTTTTTGATTTGAAACAGATTAAAACGAAATCAAATTGAAACAGATCTGAAATATGCAGAA
The DNA here is from genome assembly GCA_019022615.1 of Acacia melanoxylon. Lineage (NCBI taxonomy): Eukaryota > Viridiplantae > Streptophyta > Magnoliopsida > Fabales > Fabaceae > Acacia > Acacia melanoxylon. Next base: position 5,754,578 of record JAFJYJ010000020.1, on the reverse strand, counting down.
ACAGATAAAAACGAGATTGAAATAGATTAAAACGATCAACCCAACGTTTAGATTCCAGAAACTTCCTTCATTGAACGAAATATAAACGAACTCGCGTTTGGCTCGACGAACCGAAATCTCTGCGTTCGTCCGTAAATCCCTCAACTAGACGATCGTCTAGAATCTGTCCGAACAATGGCGTCTCACCGTGCAATCGCACAAAGAACACTCTAACCTAGTTCGAACTCGGTCCTTGGGATGAACCAAACCGAATATTAAATCTAATAGTCGAACTATTTCCGAGAAATCGGATCCGATAAGATGAAAACGAAACGAGTAAAGTTACCGATTAAGTACGAGTTCTCTGGATGAATCATGGAATCCTCAACGTTGGGTTAACCACGTAGGTTTAGCCGAACATGGCTGGGAAAATCGAAGAACAGTACGAAGAACGCGAAGAACACGAAGAACATTTCGAGAATCGAAAAACTCTATTTTGATCCACAAAACAGAATAAAAACGTGAATGGATGTGTTTGTGGCTGCTGCCTTACTTAACCTAAATTGGAAAACGAAATGGGGCTCCAATCAATAATCCAGGCCCAAACAGAAAATAATACAGAATGGGCTTTAGTCACAAATTCGAGACCAAATAAAACATCTGACTTTGGCTTCAAAATCGACCGTCTTCTTGTCCGAATTTTCCCTTCATGTCTTCATAACAATTGTAGATCTCTGAATCATCTGAAATATGAAACAAAAATGAGGCAAATCCGATGTCTGGTTCAAGAGTTATGGTAAGATTAGTGAAGCAATGTAAAACTAGAATTTTATTAATAAAAATGGCTAAAATATAATCAAAGGCCCAAAGCCCAAATAAGTATAAAAGCCATCATTTATTAACTAAAAAGTCCTAAATTATTAATCAAGAGATAAAAAGAAGTGTATAAAATATTCAATTATCACTCTTACCATAGCTTTAGGGTCTGGAGAACCAAGGACTGAAGACAAGAGTAAGCAGAGTAAACAGCACGCGCGAATACCCGACCGAAGATTTTTAGGATATGTACCGTTATAATACCCGATAAATGTACCGTTCTTTATTAACAAATAGATACGCCACAATTAATGATACATCAGTTACTCACTCTTTTACTTGCTCCAATGCTCTACTCTGATGATAAATATTTTATTCCACTTTTGAAAAATGGGGTGTTACAAATTTCGCTAATTCCAACAAGTTTATCATATTGGTTTCCTCCAAAGCTCACTTTGCCTCTATCTTTTGGTCTCATTGTGGTAAATTTGTTTCTTTCTCCAATCATATGTCTTGAGCATTCACTATCAATATACCATTTGTTTTTTTATGCTTTGAGACATACCTACAGGCAAGGATAATCAAGTTTTAGGTACCCACACTTTCTTAGGTTCTTTGTGGTTAGTGTGGACCACTTTAGGTATATGTAATTCTTTAGGTACCCATTTGTAAGTGCCTACCCTTTCCTCATTTTTATGAAAACAAGAGGAAGTATAATTTCCCTTACTATTACAATAATTATAATATGCAAAGGGGTTAGATATATGCATAGAATGCTGAAAATAATTTAGGTATGTTTTACCATCCTTTTTCTTCTCTCTTTTCTTTTTATCTAAATCTAGATCATATCCTATACTAGACCTATCATTTGTAAACATCTAAGCTTTCAAAATTACCTTGAGCATCTCACTTCCGTTAGTGAATTTTTTAAGTGTCTTGGTAAGATCAGAGTTTCTCTCTTCCAAACTATGACAAGTTTTACAAGTACTCATAGTTATTTCCTTGAGTCGTTCCTCAAGTAACTTGACCTTCTTTTTTGAACTAACAAATTTTTTGACTACTTTACTAAATTCAGAATGTAATGCATTATTGACAGAGATTTGCCGTGATCTCTCAAAATAACCAGGATCAATATAATTTTGCAGTATAATAGAAACCTGGATCGTTTTCCCAATGAATTTGCAGTGGGTCTAAATCAAGAATAAAAAAACAATGAAGAATAAATTGGGGAAGTTGTTTTCAATGCGCTTAAAACAAAGCAAAGACTAAAACAGAAAGCAAGAAAACGAGATTAATCATATTAAAAACGATTAACCCGCACTGGGATTCCATAACCTTCATCAGACAAAAAGATAATAACCAAACTCATGATTGATTTTGGACAAACCGAAATCTCCGCATTTGTCCAGATATTCTCAGAATACCCGGATTTTAGCAAATCTGGAATTCTTGAGATAAGAGAAATTAATGAATATTTTGATGAAGTAAATTCGTGAGTTTAAAACTATTATAGAAAATTGTTATAATTGTCGAGTAAATTGTCGAAAAAGTTACAGAAATATCAGATGAACAGAATGACTAAAAATGTAATAACGGTGATAAAAGTAGTCTAAAAACATTATGATAAATACTGAAAGATCATGAAAAATTATGAGAAAATTATGGGAGTATTATCTTTAATTATAAGAATTTAATAAATTATTTCAGAGGAAATAACATGAAGAAATGTTTAAAAAGCATTCCAAACCATAAAGTAACTTTATGGTGTAAACATTTTTAATATTTTACATAGGATATAAAATGAGAATGTGAGTATAAAGTTTGTAAGATAATAATATACTGTAAATTATAAAATTATCAACCATTGGTAAGAGAATAATTAGATAATTACTAGCTAATTGATTCAAAAAACAAGAGAAATATATAAAGTTAACTTTATGGTAAAAATCCTTAATTAAGAGATTAAGGCTGGTAATTAGCATAAAATATACTTATTGATTATGATAAAAAGATTAAGAAAAATTAGTAAAGATACATGCATGAAGAAACCTAATCCTAAAAAGATCACTAAACGAAGAGTTTAGGTCTGATTAAGCCTTAACGAAGGTAGGGGTAAAACAGGAATTTTTGGTAAAAAATATTATATTTTTTAAAAAATGAAAAAAATTATGAAAAAATAATTAAAACTGAATTTTAAAATGAGGGGGCCGAAATTATTGGTATTTTTAATTAAAAATAATTGTTTAAATAATTAAAATGATAATTAGAATAAAAATAATAATATAATGCGGTGAGTCAAATTATAGGCGGCCGAGGGAAAAGTTAGAAATAAATTCTACAGGTAAACCAGAGGTAAAAGTCTTTTCAGACTGAACAAATTAAGAACAAGTAAATTTTTACACGAGGAAAGAATTTACCATACGTTAATTCCGCAACCGAAAACCCTAATTCCTAATAAGACGAAAAGTTGATCAGATAGAGTAGAGCCAGATAGGCAAAGTGAGAACCTATAGAAACAATTGCGTGTTTTCAAACACAGGATTAAGTTAGGCAACAACCGGACGTTTTACGATTCGACGAATTATTGTCCGTGTTGGTTCTATCGAAGCGATTTATCAGAATCGGACGCGTTTGTCCAAATATCTTCCGACGCACCGGAGAATACCTGGATATGATCAAAAAGAGGATCCAAATAGATAATATGAAAGAGGATGAAAATACCTTCAAAGTTACACGCCCGGATTTTTGAGTTTCTGCAAAATCGCGCGAAACGGACACCGATCAGGTAGCTTTATCGGACCGGAGGCCATAAAGCAAGAGTCATCATTGGATGACAAATCATTCTTTGAATTTTTGGGCTCTTAGATGTCGACCAAGACCATGGATGGCCAAGATTCCATCTTACAAAACCCTAGATCCAACGGTCCAGAAACAAAGCAGAAAATTCCCGATACGTCCTGAATTTTCTCTATAAATAGCAAGCACCCCTCCTCTCATTCTTCACACCAAAATTTGAAACATAGAGAGAGATTCTAGAGAGAGAAGCTATGGAAAAAATTCTACCTTGCTCCAAGTAAGTTCTTCTGTCCTTAGCTTTTAGTTTCCGTAGTTCTTTCGATAGTTATAGTAGAACTGTTGTTTTGATCTAGGAAGTTTCAGAATATATTCCTATACTTGTTTTTAAGCCTCATTTCATTGAAAGATGCCTGACGAGGTAAAAACCTAGTGGGGATAATTTTGAAATGGAATAAGGTCAAAGTAACGAAGTTACGCGAAATTCCGCCAAATAGGGGTAGTAGGGGCAAAATGGTCTTTTTCACCTAAAATGCCTGTTATGCTGCCAAATATTCATAAGTATGTTATTATTATGATTAGAATACTTCGACGTCGAACCGCGTCGAAATTCCATCGTTCCGCCGTTTTTGCCGCTTGTTTATTTTTGTTTTACGTACGGCGTCAACTAGTACCGTTTTTAGCCTAAGAGCGGATATCTCGCAACTAAGGTACGGACGCGTACGTAAACCTAACTCTATGCTGCTTATATACTTTTCCGTTATAGATACATTCATAGACGAGGTTCTCGTGAGAATCGTCGAGATACTTACTGACTTTACCCACGATTATAGTATTGGTAATGCTTTGTTTGAGTTATTCCTAGCGCGAGGACACGTTAGTGGCGTGGCACTCGGATATGTGCGAACTAGTCGAGAGAGAGACTTTACATACTACTTTGTGCTTATGTTTTGTCCATGTTATTGATCATACATCTCGCCGTTTTGCTTTTGTGATGATATCTTTGTATTGAAATGAATATCTTTGTACGTATACTGTTTTATTTGAGCATAAGGTTAACCGTTACCTGAGATCCATATGTGGAATGGATCTCAGCTGTAGCATCAGAGTCTGGAGAACCGATGTTTGGCGATCGAGGCTAGCAGCTGGAGTAGGCCAAGACGTGTCTACATTATCTATCGTTTTCTTTAGTTTCTTTAACTTTTGAGAATTATGGATGACTGTAATCCGATACATTTACACTATGGTCCATATTTTGAATGTAATGTAAATTACTTACTCGCTCCAATGCTCTACTCTGATTACTCTGCTTGAAATATTTGGAAACGTTTTTAAAAAAACAAAAAATTCCGCCGTTTTCAAATGGGATGTTACATATTCCCTCGACTAGACGATCACCTAGCATTTGATCGAACACGTGGCGAGATCGCTGTGCGATCACACAACGCTCTCTCTGAACCCGGTCTGACCTATGTCCTTGGAATATCAATCTAGGTATTAAATCTAATACCTAATCCGCAATTATAATCGAATCCGATAAAAATAAACAGAAACGAATTACGTTACCGATTAAGAATGAGTCCTCTGGATAATGGAATCCTTAATCCGTGGGTCAATCACCGAAGCCTAGCCTATCATAGCTATGCAAAATGAAAATGGGAAAGAAATGAAGAAGTTCATCAAGAACACGATGAACAGATGAAGAACAGTTGAGAGAAAATGAAATTTCTGTATTTTAATCCAAAACTGAGTAAAAATGTAATACCCTAAAAATTGTAGTTATGATAAGTATCATATTTTAGTAAATAATACCTATTGAAAATAGGTGAATATGTTGTCTCAAATAATAAGTTAAAATTATCTTATTTTCTAAGGTAATTTCTATTGAAATTAGGGTGAATAAAGAGCTAAAATCCCTAAAATGCATTTATGAGGCATAAAATGGCCTGAAAATATTATGATAAATATCATATGGCAAAAAATACTGACAAAAACTTGGGAAGTATGTTGTCTCTAATTTTAGGAATTTTTGGGATTATTTCCTTGAAAAATAGAGAAGAATAAATATAATAATATTAAAAGCACTTTATGGCCCCATGATTTTTAATATTTTACATGGGACATAAAATATCAATGTCAAGTAATAGTTGTGAGATAATAATTTATCTTAATAATGAACATTATCAACAATTAGTAAGTGGCTAATTAAGTAATTAGTGGCTAATTGTTTAGATTAAGATATAAGTAAATTAATTAGTAAATAATTAATTTAAAAGGAGAAATTCGAAATAAATAATAAAATATTTTATGCTTAGAAAAAAAAAAAAAAAAAAAAAAAAAATATCTAGATATTTTGAATAAAATAATAATATATGGTAAAGAGCCAACGGGAAATATGAGAACAGATATAAATGAAATTCTACCTCAACATATAGAAATTTAGTCTTTTACCCCTGGACCTTTTATGAACCAGTGAAATTCTATCTCAGATTGAGCGGTCTCAGAAGTCGTTTCGAAACCAACAAACGTAATTAGGAGTACCGGATAATTAAGATAAGGCGAGATAGTGCTAAAAGTGACTTATAGAAAACGCACCGTGTTTTTCAAACCAGGGATATGGTTACTTAGATCGATCATATTGCGAACCGGTGATTTTCTCGCAAGAAGTTTGGTTCTATCGGAGTGATTTCCGTAATCATATGTCTGTCCAAAATCTTCGGTAGATAACGGAATACCCTTAATGGGATCAAAAATATAATGAAACCCAGTAGTTTTAAAGAGAAAGAATGGAACTACAAAACCTAGTTCCGGATTTTTGAGATTCGACAAAATTACGCGATTCGGACACCGATCGGGGAAACGCTATCGGTAAGTCAGCATGCATGACATCATCTTCTTCTAGAAGGATGATGTCAGCACAAGAGGTGTATGGACAAGATGAAGCCATGTGTCAAAGTGCGATCCGACGGTCGAAATCTGATCTGAAGAACTTTTATGTAATTCCCACCTTGTCCCTCCTTTCTTCTATAAATAGAAGCCTTCTCCTCTTCATTTCTTCATCCCAAAAAACGCAGCCTAGAGAGAGGTTTTAGAGAGAGAAGCTCTGGAGAAAGTCTGAGTAAAGTCAGGGTAAGTTCTTCGGTCTCTGATCTTTAGTTTCGGTAGTTCTTTCGGTAGATATAGTAGGAATGCTAGATTTATCTTTAATTTTTCAAGATAGTCTAGATATCATATTTAGGGGTAAACATGATATATATTTCGAAAATATGATGAGGGAAAAGATCTGTCAAAATTCTGGAAAGATAGAGCGAAAACAGCAAAGCTCTGGCGAAATTCCGCCGATTAGGGGTTCAGGGGTTGTAATACCCGGATTCTAGCAAATCTGGAATTTCTGAAATAAAGGAAAATTAACAAATATTTTGATAGAGCAAATTCATGAGTTAAAACTGTTATGGAAAATTGTTATGATTGTCAAGTAAATTTTTAAAAAAGTTACAGAGAAATCAGATGAACAGAATGACTAAAAATGCAATAATGGTAATAAAAAAAGTCTAAAGACATTATGATAAATACTGAAAGATCATGAAAAATAATGAGAAAATTATGGGAGTGTTATCTCTAATTATAAGAATTTAATAAAATATTTCGAGGAAATAACATGAAGAAAAATTTAAAAAGCATTTCGAACCATAAAGTAACCTTTGATGGGGTAAACATTGTTAATATTTTACATAGGATATAAAATGACAATGTCAAGATAAAGGTTTGTAAGATAACAATATACTATAAAATTGGTAAAGATAAATATATGAAGAAACCTGATCCCGAAAAGATCACTAAACGAAGAAATTAGGCCCGATTAAGCCTTAACGGGCGAGGGTAAAACGGGAATTTTTGGTAAAAAAATATTATATTTTTAAAAAATGGAAAAAATTATGGAAAAATAATTAAAACTGAATTTTAAAATTTAGGGGTCGAAATTCTTAATATTTTTAATTAAAAAGAATTGTTTAAATAATTAAAATGATAATTAGAATAAAATAATAATATAATGCGGTGAGTCGCCTTATAGGCGGCCGAGGGGAAAAGTCGAAACAAATTCTACAGGTAAACCAGAGGTAAAAGTCTTTTCAGACTGATCAAATTAAGTACAAGTGAAATTCTACACGAAGAAAGAATTTACCAGGCGTCGATTCCGCAACCGAAAACCCTAATTCCTAATAAGACGAAAAGTTGATCGGGATAGAGTAGAGCCGATAGGCAAAGTGAGAACCTATAGAAACAATTGCGTGTTTTCAAACACGGTATTAAGTTAGGCAACAACCGCACATTTTACGATTCAAATAATTATTGTCCGTTGGTTGGTTCTATCGTGCGATTTACAGAATCGACGCGTTTGTCCGAATATCTTCCGACGTACGGAAAATACCTGGATATGATCAAAAAGAGGATCAAAATAGATAATATGAAGGAGGATGAAAAGATCTCCAAAGTTACATGCCCGGATTTTTGAGTTTCGCGAAATCGCGCGAAACGGACACCGATCGGTAGCTTTATCGGCCGAGGCCATAAAGCAAGAGCCATCATGGATGACAACTCATCCATTGACTTTAGGGCTCTTAGATGTTGATCTTGACCATGGATGGCCAAGAGTGTTTTGTCCTCAAAATGCGATCCAACGGCCGAATCCGATCTCGAAGACTTTTGTGGAAATTCCCACCTTGTCCCTATTTTTTCCCTATAAATAGAAAGCTCTCTTTCTCTCATTCTTCGCACCAAATCCGAATCCTAGAGAGAGGTTCTAGAGAGAGAAGCTCTGGAAAAATTCTGCCTTAGCTCCGAGTAAGTTCTTCCGTCCTTAGTTTTTAGTTTCGTAGTTCTTTCGGTAGTTATAGTAGAACCGTTGTTTTGATCTAGGAAGTTTCGAATTTGTTCCTATGTTTGTTTTTATGCCTCATTGCATTGAAAGATGCCCGACGAGGTAAAAACATAGTGGGGATAATTTTGAAATGGAATACGGTCAAAGTAACGAAGTTACCGCGAAATTCCGCCAAATTAGGGGTAGAAGAGCAAAATGATAATTTTTACCTAAAATGTCAGTTATGATGTCAAATCACTAATGAAAGTGATATTACTCTGATAGGGCATCTGAAACTTTGATTTGCCGCCGTTACGCCGCCCGACGTGCCGCTGGTGAACATTTCACGTTTTTCCGTAAAAAGTACGTTTTTCCGCGTGAAGTACTGACGTCGTCAACGAAGGTACGGACGCGTCTTGTAACACTAATCTTGTACTTCTTAAATGCATATATGTGATAGATATGTTCGTAGACCGATATACAGACAGTTTTACATGGGTTATAGTCATGATAACGCCGTATGTTTTTCTAGCGCTGAGAACACGAGTGGTATCGTGGCACTGGTGAATAGTGCAAGCTGTTATTGTTGTTTTACATTGTGGGGCTTCACATACTGCGTAATGCTTATGTTTTGTCGGCATAATGATCATGCATCTGCTGTATGCTTATGTAGTGATATACTGTTGTATTGTCTAGAATATATGTTATCTGTATACTGTATTGTTTGGGTTTGAGATTAACCGTTACCTGAGATTCAATGCGGTAAATTGAATCTCAGCTATAGCTTCAGGATCCGGAGGAATACGGATCGAAGATCGAGGCAAGCGTATAGACGTGCGTGCCCGAGACTTATCTATATTTACCGCTTTCGCTTATTCACTTTCAAACTCTAGGATTAATGTAATCATTACAATGTTACACTGTGGTTGATGTTTGTTATGAATCAGTTACTCTTTCGCTCCAATGCTCTACTCTGATTACTCCGCTTAAAATATTTGGAAACGTTTAAAAAAAAAAATTCCGCCGTTTTCAAATGGGATGTTACATTTATGGTATCAGAGCATTCATTCTGGCATGAAATTAACTATGGTATTACGAACAGTTTGGTGCCAAAGGCAAGGCTAGTCTATGTGGGTGTGCCATAAGTCGCCATAGAGGTTGGTGAGGCCCCATGTTGGACAATACCTGGCCATTCTTTTCGGATAACGGAGTTATGTTCAAAAAGCCTTTTAAATTGTGAGCATATTTTTGAAAATGAGTACTGATATAGCCCTGAGTCGGTGTACCAGTCTGGACTGGTATACCATTCCGAACCGGTGTACCACCCTCGGTGCAAGCATCATTCTAACCCGTAATCGCAAATCCATCGTCTATATTCATATTTGATATCGACCGATAATTCTTATAACTCGATATCGCCTCTCGATAACTCGGTAATTCGATAATCGTCGCTTTGTACTTGGATGACTATTCGTCCTAGCGCGAGCTTATATGTGGAGCCGGGCCACGCCGGATGAAACTCCGAGACCAACAAGGATAGGTACATGCAAAGATTTGACTCATGTAGAGGAACTCCCGATACGATATTCCGTACCCGTTTCGAGTAGACCGAATCAACGAAATCCTTAACGAGGGAAATAGTATGAGTGTCCGTTCGTTTGTAGTACTAGTGTGATAGAGTCTCGATAGACATGCCTATAGATTTCCCATATGGTTTGATAAATAGATATCTTACTTGCCACAAAAATTTTAGTTTCCGATGCATATCTCCTAGTTACTACAACCGGACCGCGATCGTGTCATTGAGTAGGAGGTATCTTGTATTGTCATGATGTATGGGCGCCATGGAAACATTTAAGGTATCTTGTGTTACCATGGTGTATGGGCGCCATGGAGACATTTTGATATCTGGTATTGACCACGGTATATGGGTGCCACGGGAAATACTATATATCAAAGTACGACGTGACAAGATCTTTACGGTCAATCCTGAGCGAATTCTCGATCATCAAGTGGAGCGGCCGACATATAGAGAAAAGTTCTGGAGCGAATTGTTGGTTATGATTAGTTTTGATGATGTCTTATATAGATGTCATTCTTGAGAGCAAAAAGGTTGCATGCTACATTTATCTTTTACTTTGACTAATTCTCATATTTAATGTAGATGCTAAGCTAAATAATGAAGAATCATCAAGTTGGGAGATGGGAGAATGAAAAAACTTGCTGAATGGAATGAAGACATCATTATCCAAGTTCTAAGATTGGTCCTAGAAGTCTCCACAATCAAATGGAAGTTGGAATGGATCAATTCGAGTTAAAGTCGGTAAATATGAGGGTCCGGATGAGCAAACTTGAGCTTCCAAGTATTAAACTCAAGTTTACTACCTTGTCAAGTAATTTGCTATCTCGATATGAGCAAACTCGAGCTTAGCACTACAAACTCGAGTCTATAAGTGTCTTCAGCAGCTTTGGTGTTTCGGACAAGGCAAACTCGAGCTTACACTTACAAACTCGAGTTTACAATGCGGTGATCAACTCGTTTCACGTTCAAGATGTGCAACGCCTCGGTAATTTGATGATATCTTCCAAACCAGAGATCCGATTGAGGTGAAACCAGTGGCATATGAAACTAGACTCCCAATGCGTCATTTTGATATAAAATTAAAGCCCAAAGGAGTTCATTTAACGGAGTTATAAATTGTCGAATTTGATAGAGAAATCCATGCCACACAGAAAACCAAGCCTCAATGTTTTGCGTGTAACTCACCATCTACAAATCTAATTGAGCCGAAATCAGTGGCATTGGAAAGTAGACCAACAAAAATGAAGTTCAGACCAGGGAGATAGGGCCCTCGAAAGTGGACGAAGTTGCAAGCTCGCTGAACAAAGTTCAAAATCAGCAAGGCCAAGTTTACAAGTAGCAAGCTCGAGCTTACAAGTAGCAAGCTCGAGCTTACAAGTAGCAAACTCGAGCTTACGGGTTACAGAGAGGAAATGCTGATTTTGAAGAAGTCCAAACTCGAGCTTGAAGTTACAAGCTCGAGCTCGAGAGTTCCGAGAAGAAATGAACTTTTGGAAAAAGCCAAACTCGAGCCTATAAGTGACCAAACTCGAGTTTAGCTCGATGCAGAGCAAAGGTGTCCCGATAAACACCCAAACTCGAGTCTATAAGTTATAAGCTCGAGCTTGAGACTTCCAGAGGCAAAAATCCAAGTTCAAAAGAAGACCAAACTCGAGCTTACCTATGCAAACTCGAGCTTGGAACTCCAGAACAGATTTACACATCTGATTCAGAAAAATCACCATGACTGAAACATCATATCTCATCAAGAACATCCAGATGATTACTCAAATGATTTATACTACTTCTTAACATCAGTTATATCATTTGTGTATAAGTTTCAGTGATTAAAGTTTGAGATAACATCAACTTGACAAATCAAAATCATCAAGAGTATGAAGATGAACTTTGTCAGCTTTTTCGAAACAGCAAAAAGAAGACTCGAATTCAATGAGGAAACGAATTTGAATACTCAACTATAAGGTTCTCCAATGGATTCAAACGTTCAAATGGTGAAATGCTCCAACGGACGTTAAGCTTCAACAGATTCAACATTTGAAAATCACTTTTTATGACAAGTTATTATTCAAAGCCCACTTGTATTAGTTTAATATATCTTCTCGAATGTAAGCAAGTGGATGACAACTGAAAGAAACTCACCATTCTTCAAGGCGCATGCAAAGAAGGCTCCCACCAACAAAAGCTGAACATCATGGGAGACATTCTTGAAGAACCAAATTTCAAATATTCTAATCAGAATTGTTCCCAACAGCTATATTCTACAGAAATGCACACAACAGCTATATTTTCCAACGAATTCAAATCTGAATGGATGTGCAACTGTCATAAGTTTCAACCAGCATAAATACTCAGAGCTTTGAAGTAACAGAACACAGAGCAGAAAAACGCAGAGACACAAGCTGACATCTTCAAGATGCTAATACTCTGATTTCATATCATTTACTCTCTGTTCTTAATGTTTACATAGCTTATCATAGAGAGTGAGATGACTTGTAATTGTGCTTCGGTGCTTATCCATCTACTTCGAGAGAGAAAGAGTTATTGTACACATCCTATCATTCTATCTCGTGAGATACTTAAGATTGGGTGATCTTGAGTGGGAAACACATTGTGTTGATTACAAATGTAAGGGGAGTGAATCCTAGGGAGAGGATTACTTTGAGTACGAGTGTGTGATCAAGCAAGTGTATTGATTACGGTTGTAAGGGGGAGTGAATCCTAGTGAGAGGATTACTCCAAGTACGAACGTGTAATCAAGTTACAAGAAGATAGTGGATTGAAAATCTCAAGCGGAGCTTGGGAACCGGACGTAGGTCAAGGATTGGGCCGAACCAAAGATAAATCATAGTTTGCATATTCTCTTCCCTTAACTCTTATATTTCCAAAGACATATATATCTCGAATGTCTATACATGTTTGAATGATTGACTCGTTGCTTTATCAATTATTATTGTCATTCAAACTGCTTTCAATAAGTTGTGAAAAGAATTTCAAACTTCCAAAAGGTTTATCAAACACCCAATTCACCCCCCTCTTGGGTGATAGCCAGGTCTTTCACGAATAAGTCCGAAGTGTAGTTTAGTACAGAGTCTAAATTAGCAAAGAGCTCTCATAGATGCACTCTTGGCAAGGCAACATCAACAGGATGAAGAAGCCCAAAGACAGTTGGAAGCACGACAACACGAGGAAGAACGTGATGAGGAAAGTGACAATGACAATGAAGATGAAGAAGATGATAATGAAGAGGAGGACAACGATGAACATAACGATGAAGAAAATGAATCTGATCGATCCCGATCACCTCTACGACAAGGAAGAAGAGAAAGAACCACGTAAAGTCGGGTCAACCAGGTTACGCAAGCTTAAACCACCCGGTTTTCGGGGGAAGAGTGAATTGGCTGAGGATTGGCTTCTGAGTCTGGAGAAGATATTCGAAGTCATTGAGTGCCCGGGAAACCGGAAGGCTCAGCTGGCAATCTACAAGCTAGAGGGCGTTGCCCACGCGGTGGAAGAGTGTTTCCACAACCCTTCAAGGCCCCGTTACTTGGGAGGCATTCCCGGAACAGTTCAACGAACATTATTTTCCTCCCTCGGTACAGGTGATTAAGGAAGAAGAATTTCTTCACATCCAGCAAGGAAATGAAGAATCATTCGATGACTACTTCGCTCATTTTACCAACCTATCTCGTTATTCATCATATCTGAAAGGCCACAAAAATGAGAGCTGGAAGGCGAATCGATTAGTGACCGGACCGAAATATGAAATAAGGGCGAGGCTAGTATCGCAGCCAGCTTCCGAGAGTGGCCCAAGCCGTGGAATCCTGCGCAGATTGACCGAGCGCAATTTGAAAGAACCGCGCAAATTCCGAGGCCAAGAAGGAAACAATGCAACCCGCAGTGGGTTTAACCGCGGAGGCTCCTCACGTAAGAGGAAGGTGCCTTGGAGCGATAATCGAGGCGGAACAGAGACCCTACCAAACGGACAATTGAATTACCCCAAACAGCGGGATCCCGCACGTGTCCAAAATGCAAGAAGTACCATCCAAGAGCCAACTATGATGGGAAACAAGTCTGTTTCGGGTGCCGAAGTCCGGACACATTAGCCGGATTGCCCCGAGAAGGCTACGAGGCGAGACCTCGGCGCCGGCCGGATCTTTGCGTTGACAAACACCGAGGCCGACAGCCTCCGAAATGGTCCAAGGTACCATCTATCTTAATGGGAGTAAATTGCAAGCATTGTATGATTCGGGTGCCGCATTCGTTTATATCTTATGATTGTGCAAGTCGTTTAGGAATGCATGCCTGCAGTTTACCTTTTGATCTGGTAGTGTCTACACCGCTGGGTGTAAAATCTTTAGCTTCTGACGTGTGTATGAACTGTACCGCTAACGTGGATGGGCGAGTTTCAAAGATAGATCTTATCCGTCTACCTCTTCACGGCATCAACGTCATTTTCGGTCTAAATTGGCTAACAGCCAACGGTGCAATGATCGATTGTGGCAAGAAGAAGATATCATTTCCCGGAGACAAGGTTGATGTGAGCCTGAGCTTTCTCTCCGCTACAGAAGTTGATCAATGCGTGAAACAGGGATGCCATGCCTTCATGGTATTCTTTTCGGTTAAAACAAAAGCTGAACTTTCACTCCAGGATATCCCTATGGTGAATGATTTTTCCGATGTATTTCCGGAGGATCTCACTGAGTTACCTCCTATCCGAGAGGTAGAGTTCAATATTGAATTGATGCCTGGCACATGATCAATATCAAAGGCGCCGTATCGTATGGCTCCAAATGAAATGCAAGAGTTGAAGAAACAGCTGGAAGAACTTCTAAAGAAGGGGTTCATTTTACCCAGTGTATCACAAGCCCTTTTCTGAATTTGATTTTTCCTTCATATTCAGAAAGACTGCCAAATAGTGCTTGCTTTTGAAGCCATTGATTCACCGCGAGCTTCTTCGATTGCGGTGACCTTAGCTTCCCATTCCTTGCCGAGGATATTTAGTATTTTCCTCACTTGGACAAAGTTGGTCATAGACTTTTCCCAATGCAGCAAGTTGATTGATCGATGAGTGAATCTGAGCTGAATTCACTAATGGATTCTCCGGACTTCATGCGAAATAAATCATATTCAGTCATGAGAGTGTTTACTCGATTTTCCTTGATTCCAAATTGTCCCTTCATGGGCTATCTCAAGAGCATCCCACATAGCTTTAGCATATGACAAAGTGCAAATTCGAAAATACTCTTTTTGGCTTAGAGCACTTTGCAAAGATGTGAATTGCTTTCATGTTGAGAGTGACTTGCTTTCTCGTCATTCTCATCATACTCTTCTTCTAGCTTAGGAGTTCGACACCATCTTCTCGTTGTTGCTAGTTCATAATTTCCTCTCTCGAACACCCTCCATAGGCCATACTCGGTTGCCATTACATAGACTCGAACTTGGCCTTCCGGAAGAGTAATGTTCTCCATTGAAACCTGGAGGTCTCGTTGATTGAAGCTCCATCGGGTAGAATTCCTTCCATTGGATCTTTGATCTAGGATGTTAATCCTTAATGTAGATAACCAGGCTCTGATAACAAATGAAAGTGAAGGAAATCACCAAGAAGGGGGGTGAATTGGGGATTTTAAAAATTCTTTTCAGATCACCCACACAACAGATGCTTAACCAAGGTAAATAGAGTTAAAGAGGAAGAGCTTGACACAGAAGATTTATACTGGTTCGGTCTTAACTCTTAACCTACGTCCAAATCCCGCACTCTCCGGGTTTTTCTACTATCACTCAAATCGATACACACTCGTACTCGAAAGTTATCCTCTCTCTAGGATACACTCCCCTTACAAGTTGTAATCCGATAACCCAACCTCAAAGTCCCACAACTTTGAGATTCTTACAAAGAATGATTTACGTAAATAAACTCTCTCAAAGAGTGAATGAATATAAGCACGAAGCACAATGTATCAAAGATACAAATGAGAAATATAAGCAAAAGTGAAAGATTGATGTTCTTGTGTGCGTTTTACGTGTATGTCTTCTCTCGCTTTCGGACTTCAAATCCTCATGTATTTATACAGGGTTTGAAGCTTGTGAACGTTGTAGATCCGTTGAGACTTGATCTAATTTGAAAATATAGCTGTTGTGAGTGCGTCTCCATGAATCCAGCTGTTGTGAATAAAGCTGTTTGAATATGGTTGTTGCGATTTGAATATTTGAAATTTGGCTCCTCAAGAATGTGTTCCCATGCTTTGTTATGTTTAGTGGAGGCGGTTGTATAATGTTGTCCAAATGTTTGGAGGCTAGCTTTCTTTCTTGGAGAATGGTTGTGTTGCTATCCAGGTTGTAACCCATTGCTTTTGGAGAAGAAGATATAATATAATATTGCAAGTTGTCAAGTTGTTTGTCTTAAAGTCTTCTTTAAAACAAACCTAGATCTTCCGTAATCTCATAAGCAAACGGTTAAATCTGGTTAGGAAATATTGATATGAATCATATAAATCATATACAACCAATTCGCAGAATCAAGCTAAAGCATAAATCAAACTGAACAAAATACACCTGATGCGTTCATCCTGTTTCAAGTTCCAAGCTCGAGTTTACTATACCAAGCTCGAGTTTGGTCTTCATTTAAAACTTGAGTTTTGCCTCTGGAAGTCTCAAGCTCGAGCTTGTAAATGAGTAAGCTCGAGTTTAGCATTTGTCGGGGAAACATGTTTGAATTCACTTTGAGAGCCAAAGTGGAAAAAACGCAAGCTTGAGCTTATTAGTGAGTAAGCTCGAGTTTGGCACTATTCATGTCAAAAATAATTTTAGTTCACAAAATGCAAGCTTGAGCTTAGAGGAGTAAGCTTGAGTTTGCTAAGCTCAAAATATGACAATGCTCTCTCGTCGACTAAAGCTTGAGCTTGCAAGGGCAAGCTCGAGTTTGGCAATGGTTTTAAAAACTTTGAAAGATTTTTGTCGACGCAAGCTTGAGTTTACAACCTTAAACTTGAGTTTACTCTTTGAAGGAAAAACTTGAAAACTTTCTCGCTGGTGCAAGCTCGAGCTTGGTATGCCAAGCTCGAGTTTACAACTTTTGTAAACTCACAAACTCTACAAAGAAAATGATAAGCTCAAGTTTAGAGGATTCTACGCCGGAGGTAAGCTCGAGCTTGTAATCGCAAGCTCGAGTTTACATATTTGTAAACTTAGTGAGAAAAGTCTCTGGAAGAGGCAAGCTTGAGCTTAAAACTAATAAGATTGAGTTTGCAATTTGAGTAACTTGATAAAAACCTCAAACCTTCGTAAGCTCAAGCTTACAGGTGCAAGCTCGAGCTTACTCGAATATGAGTAAACTTTTGAAAACCTTCAAGCTCAAGTTTATGGACCAAGCTCAAGTTTAGAAAATGCAAAATAGCTTGGTTTGCTTTCGTAAGGGGCAAGCTCGAGTTTGGAGACCCAAGCTCGAGTTTGGAGCCGATGTAAATGTTTTTAAATTGCAAACAACATGTTTTACCAATTTCTAATAAAAATCATTCTTTCATGTTTACAATTGTTATTAATCATCAAAACACATTGAGAACTAACAATGTGTACTGTTGTTATATTAATCTTCCATCTGCTATATACTTATGTGTTGATTAATGCTGTGTTTGATCTTCCATATGCTGTGTATATAAATATGAGGTTAACCGTTACCTGAGGTCCGATGTGCATTTGGACCTCAGCTCTTAACATAGCGTCAGGTTCAGGAGGACCGAGGTGAAAGGCAAGCAGGCCGCATAGAGACCCGGCTGAAGACGCTCCTCCGTTGTTATGTACTTTTGATAACTCTCGGTCGTTGTACCGCCTTTGTAATCAGCCAGACTTACGGCATTTTTAATATATGTATCAGTCACTCAATCGCTCCGATGCTCTACTCTGATGAAAAAAAAATATACTGCTTTTGAAAATGGGATGTTACAAAAAACGTGAATGAAAATATGTTTTGTGGCTGCTGCCTCACTTAACCTAAAATGGAAAAACGAAATGGGGCTCCAATCCACAACTCAAGCCCAAAACGGAAAATAATAAAAAATGGGCTTTAATTACAAAATTCGAGCCCAAATAAAAATCCGACTTCGGCTCCAAAATAGACCACCCTCTTGCCCGAATTTGCCCTTCATGTCTTCATAACAACTGTAGCTCTCTGAATAATCTGAAATATGAAACATAAATGAGGCAAATATGATGTCTAGTTCAAGAGTTATGGTAAAAATAGTGAAGTAATGGAAAACTGGAATTTTATTATTAAAATGGCTAAAATATAATCAAAGGCCCAAAGCTCAAATAAGTATAAAAGCCATGATTTATTAACTAAAAAGTCCTAAATTATTAATCAAGAGATAAAAAGAAGTGTATGAAATATTCAATTATCAGTTATATTCATAAAGTAATTCATCAAAGGTAGGTTCATAATTATTTGCCTCTTCACCATCAGACTCTTCATGAGCCACTAAACATATGTTGGTGATTTCCTCATTATCACTTTCTTCATCAGATAAGGAAACATAAATAGTACTAGCTTCTTGGTACAACTCCCCTATGTATTCCCGTAACACAGGGTGGGGATCTAAATCATATCCTAACTCAATATCAGGAGCCCTAGAGTTAGCAACAGAATCCAAAGCATGTGCTACATTTGTCACACCCTAAGAATTCTGGGGTGACCGGCACAAAATATGAGATGACTCACATTCATAAAGCCTTAACCACATATAGATAAATGTCTCACCCAATAATTACAATAATATCAAATATGAATACATTACTTTTAGCTTATATATAACATATTTCTTGTAATCAAAATATTAAGTAATTTGTATAGATTTCGAAAAAAGTCTCTTCAAACTTTCTGAAGTTTCTACCATAGTAAACAAGTTTAGTGTAGTATATGTGGAGCTCTACTCCACTACAACATATATAGATACATACAACTTAGACAAACAAAAAAGGTGGAGATCCTACCTATAAACGATAACCCGAAACTTTGGAATTTAAAATAATCATTATAATAAGATTAATTAAATAATTAATGATTTCTTATGTCAATAATAGAAAAAATATATAATGAGAAGAAAAGATATTTTTTTTAAAAAAAAAATCATATCTATATTAAAAGTTGTATGTTGATAGTAAAAGAGAAGTTGGAAACTATTAGAGAATCAATCTTGTGCATGTAATATACCTTATATTTAAAATGAATTATTTATTTTTAATTAGTTATTGGAGAAGTGCAACATAAGTAAATGGTTGTCTAGTAGAGCTTGTGTTTGTTATCTTTGTTTGGTTTTTGGGTTTGAGTTATTGGGCCAATTTCATTTTGTTCTAACAATATGAAAATACTGAAATGCCCAAATTTATCATGTAGCTTAAAATACCTCTCATGGGTTTTTGGTATATTCCCAAACAAGCCCATAGCCCTGGTTCTTGGCTTCTCTAGAACGTTCTCAACCATCTTCTTCGTTCAGCATCATGGTTGTGGTGTGTGTGAGTGCGTAAGGCATCATCCTCCTTGTTGTTTCATCTATCATCTCCCTCAATAGATCGTCTTCTTCCTTTGTTTTGGGAGTCGCTGTGTTTTGGGTGTGGGTACAGAGCTTTGGCTCTTCTTTTTTCCTTTTTGGGGCATCGATTGTGTGTATGGTAAGCGTGAAATTCGTCCACCTTGCTGCTGGTTATGTTTTCTCGTCATTTGAGTAATTTCCTCTTTCTGCATTTTCTTCCTTATATTGGTGTGAGTAATTCTGCTTACACTTTATTCCCCTTCCCCTGTTTCAGCATCTATGTGTGAAAAATGAGAAGATTGAACTCAAAACAAGTTGGAAAAACAAGGTTTAAGGAGCTCACTTTAGGAAGGTATCTTCGCTTTGATGGCTTTAGTTGCTGTAAGATGGAGATGGGTTTAGGCTATGGTCTCCTTGAATTTTAAATTGATTCTTGGTAAAACTTGGGAAAAGTAACTTGTATGTGTGTGTGTATATTGAAGCTTGGAAGTGTATTGTTGGTTGATTATGAATTGAGATGTGCTTTATGTGATTGTCTTGAATGCACAACATGTTTGTTGATATGTTTAAAAGGAAAAAACTCAAGTTTAAGTGATTAGCTAGCTGTGATTAAAGTATCGTAGACCAAAGTATGGTATTTAGGAAGCTTTGAGATATCATTTTGTTGCTTGAAAAGCTATGATGGGTATATTATGAGAATGATGTGGTTTATGATTTACAATTTGATTAAACATAATATACTCAAAGAAAATAAAAGTTATTTGATCTTCTATTTTGAAACTTGGTAAAGAATTCAATTTGGGAAATATTATAACTTTATATGTTGATGGTTAGAAATAGTTGGGCAAGAGATTTGAGATAGAAGTTTTATGCAATTGGCTAAATGGCGATGCATGCTTAAAAGGAAGAATGATAGATTTTTATTTTATGCTTTATTTTGTCATTGTTGAACTTGTGAGTTGGATATAATGATTTATTTGTTTTTAAATTCGAAGTCATATTCTAAGCAAGTTAGAAAAAAAAAAAACGTGTGTCCGTGAATCGTTATTTATATTTATTGAATTGCATGAGCTTAAAAGGGTGGGTGTGCTCATTGGGTCATTGAAAGTTTTTACTAAATAAATTAGGTAAGTTGGTTTATTCTTGAACAATGATCATCATAATAACAGGATGGGTATTGCTAAATAAGTAGTAGACTTTTATTAAAGGGTTTAGGAGCAAAAATACACATGTGCTTTACCCTCGGGAGCGGCCAGCATCATATTTTTTTTTTTGGAGCAAAAATACACATGTGGTTACATTTTAGGAGGAAAAGTCACACCACCGTTAAAATCTACCCTGTTGTAAATGGTCAGATTTTAAATTTTGTTGTGAATACAGCACTTCCTGTTGTACATTTAGCCTTTTTCTGTTGTAAATGACATTTCTATGTTCAAAATCCAGGTGTTTAAATGTTGTTGTAAATATGACATTTTCTGTTGTAAATATGGCCAGATTTTAAATTTTGTTGTAAATTCAGCACTTCCTGTTGTAAATATATATATATATATATATATATATATATATATATATATTGTAAATGTTGTTGTAAATATGACATTTTCTATTCCAAATGCACCGTTAAGTTAGATTTTAACGGTGATGTGATTTTTGCTCCTAAAATGTAACCACATGTGTATTTTTGCTCCCAAAAAAAGCATATGGTGTTGGGCGCTCCCGAGGGTAAAACACATATGTATTTTTGCTCCTTTACCCTTTATTAAATGGGCTCTTTGAATTTTTATAAAGGTTGTGGGAGGAGAATTATAATAGTTTTGTTTTGGGCGTCAGGACATGTAAAGAATGATCCCACATGAAAGTTGCTAGTAAAGTGAAGGTATTTGACATCTTAGTAGCTGAGTGAATAGTGTCCCCTTATAATTTCTGTAGATAATATCACTACTACAAAAAACCCAAAAAAGGACCTAAATAAGACCCAATTAACGTCCCTTTTCAAAGGGACGTCTCGACAGAGGTAGTAAAAAAATTTGACTTTTGGCGTCCGGAATTTAATTCAGGACGCCTTAGTTAAGGCGACCTGAATTTAATTCAGGTCGCCTTATATTGTTTTTTTTAAAAAAAAAAAAAACCCTCCAAACCTCAGGTTTGGGGGTTGGCCATGGAATTGGAAGAAGAACGAGCAAGAAAAACACATCAACATTATTCCAGAATACCAGCAAGAACAACACATTAGCAATCAACAATAAAAAACCAAAGGAGAAACTATAGATTCGAGATTCCAATATTATATTATCAGCCACCAAAATTCATAGTTACATACTTATATCAGACAAACAAGTTCAAATTCAAGAACAAAGAAAGTAACGCCAACAAAAAATATATACACCATTTTTCTGCTCCTGAGCTTCTTCCACCGGCCCAAAATCCAGATCTAGGCAAGGCTCCATTTCTAGATCTGCAAAAATTGGTGCCCTCTCAGATCTAAAAAATCAACAAGAGTCAGATCTGGAAAAACACTTACCGGCGGCAGCGTTTTGGATGAAATCGATGGTGACTCTTGTTCCGAAGTGCAGATTCTGGCGTCTCGTTGCTCGGTCTCCTCGCCGTCGTTTGAGAAGTTTAGAGAGCGAGATGCATCGAGGAAAAAACCGGAGCGAATGTGATTATGTTACAAATTTGTAGTGCAAAAGAAGAATAGAAAAAATTATAGGGTCTCGTGATTAAATTCCCAAATTGGCGACCTGAATTAAATTCAGGTAGCTTAAATCCCAAAATTGGCGACCTGAATAAAATTCAAATCGCCAAAATCCCCAAATTGGCGACCTGAATTTATTTCAGGTCGCCAAAATTCCCAAATTGGCGACCTGAATTTATTTAAGGTCGCCAAAATTCCCAAATTGAAAAAAAAAATTGGCTCTATTTAAGAATTTTTTTGGCGCCCAAGAGAAATTTCAGGAATTAAAGCGACCTGAATTTATTTCAGGTCGCCAAAATTGCCAAATTGGCGACCTGAATTAAATTCAGGTCGTCAAAATCCCCGAATTGGCGACCTGAATTTATTTTAGGTTGTCTAAAGTATTTTTCTGCGCCAAAAAAATCCTTAATGGCGCCAAATATTACATTTTAGACGCCCTAAAATATATTTAGGACGTCAAAAAAACGTTTAGACGTCCTAAATTATTATTTAGGTTGTCTAAAGTATTTTCCTGCGCATTTTACTTCCTTTTTTTCAAAAAGGACGTCTTTTAGGGTAGTAATATCCATATTTTGTAGTAGTGTATTCTTACTACTTGTTATATTTTTATATTAATTGCAATAGTTTCTAAGTGTGATAACATCAAGGACAGTTTACTGGACTTATTCATTTTCTCATTGATTTTATGTATTGGTATTTATTCTTCTTCTATAGTTTACGGTCAGGCATGGAATTAATGAGAAAATTTTCAAGATATGCTTTGTAGGCTTTCAAGTTGAAATGATTTACATATTTTGAAACTATTTCTATATGAAAGATTCTTGTATATTGATAGATGGAATTTGAAGGAAATCTATTAATATTTTTTTGAACCTTCATTTCGAGGTCTTCTGTTATAAAATATTATGAGTTTTTATTGTTAAAAGGATATCTCTATTTACTGATGGTAAATTGTCCCCATACATGCTTGAAAACATTTGTAAAAGGTATTTGCATGGCTCTGGGTGAGGAAGAAGAAGAAGATGATGATATTGAGAAAAGTGCAGAAAATAAAGTGAGGGAAAAGAATAGCTTAACAATGATTGATGCCATTTTGTGTTGCGGTGGTTCTTGTGTTTCGTTGTTGTATTTTGTTATGTCAATCAGGAGGGTTTGGTTATATATTTATAGTGTTTCATATAGCATTCATAGCTTAGGTTGGGAGTTCAGTTCAAATTTATTGAGGAATGTGAAGGAGAATATGAGTTGGCTAAATAAAATAATTCGAACAATGACCACAGAGAGAGATAGGTGAACTTATTCATGTACACGATTCTGGTGATTTAAAATAATAAAATTATGTAATAAAACATGACTAAACGTTTCTGGTTTGTAATTTAGAAATATAAAATATATTTTGCATTTCTGACTATTATTTCATTAATCAAATGTATACATTCATTAAAAAAATGAAGTTAGCGATCGAAATCGTGATAAATAAAATAATTGAACAAGAAAAATAAGTAAACGTGACAGCTATGGCGTGAGGAATGCATAAGAATGAGTGAAATAGAAACTGCAAGAAAGGCAACAATACATACGTGCGACTTTCTTTAGCAGTAAAAGCGAATGAGCTTTAGAGACCGCGCCTCTCCATAAAACATTTACATTTCATCACAAGGAACCCTATTTTCTGAGCAACAATAGCTGTATACTGGTTTACACAGTTACACCTATTTCAGCATGGACATACATTATTATATTGGAGGCGTTTTCTGGAATTGCGCCACATTAGAAGTTAGGATCATTACTCTTGTTTTGCCCCCATGTGCATGTAGTTTAGACAGCAAGCAATTGTGATGGGCGACTTTCGAGTTTTTGCAAAGCAAGCATTATATTGCTGTTTTTCGTACAGAAACCCATAGATTGGTACGGAGTTCTTTTGACCAATAATTGGGTTAGCTTATATGACTATTACATCACGCTCATGCATATTTGTATAAATGATCAATATATATCAAATAGGTTTTCCATGGTTTGATTTGCATGATTTCAAATTCCCAGAAAGTCAAATTACATGAAAATGCTGGAAAATTGTTTCCTACCCTCACCAAAATGGAAACAATTTTCCGTTGGTATATATATAAATATGTGTGTTGAAAACGGCGGATCCAAATGTGACGTTTTTGTTATCATATGTTTCCAGGAATAAAGAGAAGATTATTCCATTAAAAAAAAAACAAAAACATTGAATTTCGGACGGAATCCGTTTCCTCACTAATAGATGCATGGCAAATCAATTTATAACAGAATTGAATTTCTAACATAATTCCAATTTCGATCGTCACAAATTTTCCACATAATTTTTGGCACCTACCACCCTATCCCTGACGTCCGTAGAAGGCCACCTTATCGTCTATCCCTTTGCCAGTGGCCACCACTTGTCAACTTTGGCCCTTGCCACCCCATCCCTGGCGACCGCCACGTCTCCAAGCCTCGTGTCACATGTCCCCTTCTCAAGCTGCCAAGTGCGCCCTTCCTCATAATTCTTTAAATGTGTCGCACAAAATATTGTTCCAAATTTATATATATATCATCATAAATAATTATATATATATATATTATAATAAATAAATAAAAAATTGAAATAATATTTATATATTTGTTATAATTTTTTCAATATAAATTAATTTCAAATTAGTTTTTTAAAAAATATTTATAAAATCTTCTTTTAAATCATTTTTAGCCAGTTTTTTGAAATTGAATTTTATAAAGTTTCATGGGTAATCCGTGGCTAATTCAGTGGAAACAAAAAAAAAAATCCCCAAAAGGAAAAATTCGCCAAAAATATTTCATACTGAATTTTCTAAAAGTTTTCTATGGAATTAGCCACGGAAAAAAAAAAATTGTGGCTTATTTTGTTGGAAATTGAAATTTTTTGTAGTGTTCATTAGAGAGGTTATGGAATGTAGAAAGTGAACAAGCTAGGCCAAAAGTTGGGAGTTTATGAACATGCACATCATCTAGTATTTTTATAATAGTCTCTCTTGGATGTCCATGAACAAATAATGTACCTCATTAAAACCTTACTAAAAAAACCCAGTGGACAAAAATCTAGTGAAGAAAAAAGAGTAGATGATACAAATCAAAGCTACCTCATTAAAAACCTTACTAGGAAAACCCTGTGGGTAAATGAAGGAAAAGAGCACATCATGATCTCTAATCCACCTGATGATAATATCATATTTATTTCCCCCGATAATAACATCAGTTTTAATTACTCCGCCTGATAAGAACATCACTTCCAACGTACCTTTGAGCATACCATTCTTATGGCCATAAAAACTATGAAGGATGCACTACCATCAAATGTATGTATGTTCTGCTTAAATGTATTTTTCTAACATATCTTCTGGATATGTTAAAATATTAGTATATTATGTTTTTATCTATTCATTGTGGAAACAATAAAGGAAAATTATTTTGAAAATCACCAAAATATATAATGCATCCATATATTCAATTTGTTCTAAAAAAAATGATATCGTATAATATGTTCATAGAATTGTCACACCAAATCTCATTTTTGTTATCCACTGGGTACCTACAAGACCTAATTTTTACCAATAAAATTATAATAAATACAATATTAGCATGATACACATAAAATATTCTCATATAAGGTACTTTTGGACCATTTTTTTAAAAAACATAATATACCTTGGTATGAAAAATCTCCATAGCAAAACTATGTGACTTTGGAATTATTGAGGCATTCGATAACTCGATCTACAAGTCAAGTAAAATGTAAAATTATTCGTTTTTCAATATATTTTTCAATCAATTATATAGGCTCAAATTATTTTCAAACTCACATTTCTTGTATATGCTTATGGAATTGTAGATCCTTCAAAGATTCTCATATAAATTTCACTATTTAATGAGCCATATGTATAGGCTATATATAACAACATGTAACAGACATATAATTTTATTTTCATATACTGCTAGAATAGTAAGATGGTGAATTTCTCAAGTGTCTTGGTAAGATCAAAGTTTCTCTCTCCCAATACATGGCAAGTTTCACAAGTACTCATAGGAATTTCCTTGAGTTGTTCCTCAAATAAATTGACCTTCTTCCTTTTAGAACTAACCAATTTTTTGACTACTTTATTGAATTCAGAATGTAATACATTATATTCAAAAAGTAATTCATCATAGGTAGGTTCATAATCGTTTGCCTCTTCACCATCAGACTCCTCATGAGCCACTAAACGTATATTGGCAATTTCCTCATCATCACTTTCTTCATCAGATTTCATCAGATAAGTTGTCTTCCTTGATGGATGACACATACGCTTTCTTTTTGGAGTAATTGTTCTTCTTCTTCTCTTTGTTCTACAGATAAACAAGACATTTGGACGTTATATGTCTAGGTTTATCACATTCGAGGCATATGATCTGGTCTTTTCCTTTTTTTCTGCTGTTAGGGCCTTCTTTGTAGAGCTTCTTGAATCTTTGATCCTTTTTGTAGATCTTTTTGAATCTTCTTGCTATCATTTCAAGTTCATCATCTTCAAGTTCTTCTTCTTCCTTTGTTTCCTTTGACTCCTTTTCTTTGACCACATTAAGAGCTACTCCTTTCTTTTTCTTGTCTTCTATCTCTTCTAGCTCTTTCTTGAATATTTAGCTTTCCTTCATATTTGAAAACACTTCCAAAAAGGGAAACAACATATCTCATTGGTTCTCTTTTGGCTTCTTCTATTGCCATGACTTTGGCTTCCAACTCCTTAGTGAGAATGTTGAGAGATCATACTCGGTGATAAGAGTGCTGACTCTATTCTCTTTTATTCTAAAAGTTCCTTCATGAGTAATCTCCAGGGCTTCCCTACATATCTTTGGCCGAGGGAAGAATGAATGTTTTGAAATATTCCTTCTGGCTCAAGTCACTTTGAATCATTAGAATTGGTTTGCTATTGAGGGTCACTAGCTTCTTGTCATTGTTATCAAATTCCACAGGTGTCTTTGGAACCATTCTTTCTTCTACTTTCTTCATAGGAACATAATATCTATCTTAAATAACCTGTCAAAGACCATATTCATTTGCAATTACGAACACTTTGAATTTAAGCTTCCAAAAGGAGAAGTGTTCTCCATAGAATCTTGGTGGTTTAGTGATTGAAGCTCCATCAGGAAGTATTCCTTCACTGATGCTTGTCATTGGATCCTTCTTAGGTTGTTAAACATGAAACAAGAAAACTTGGCTCTGATTCCAAATGTTAGAACGAGACTTTCACCCAAGAGGGGGCTAGAGGCGGAGGGAGAGAAGTAGGTTGGAAAGGAGGAGCATGTGGAGGTCGTGGATGTTTAATGGGAGGAGGAATCGAAGCAAGCGGGGGTGGAGGAGGAGGAAGTAAAGCAGGCAGAGGATGAGCAAGCTGGGAAAAAGGAGGAAGAGAAGCAGGCAAAGGAGGAGGGGGTTGGGAAGGAGGAACACGAGGAAGCCATGGAGGTTAGTTGGGAGGAGGAAGAGAAGCATGCCGATTTGCATGTGCAGAGGTAGCACAAAGAAGAGAAGGAGGTGGAGGTTGACGAGGATGATTCTCTAGCATTTCTACACACAATGACGATGAGGAGAATAGAGGAAGAGGGTGAAGAAAATGTATGAAAATGAGGAGTTTAAATAGATTGGAAGTGAAGTGTGTGATGGAAGTTGAAGAGGAATCAATTTGCACAATTATTTATGTTTTTTTCGTGCCATGAATGACGATTGTTTCATAAACACCATTATTTATCTACAACTTCATGACAGTTGTTTCAAAAGAATAGTTAACTACAATTATTTATTATATTTCATGACAGTTGTTTTCTAATTACCATGAGAAATGTTCTATATTGTTTAACAATAGTTCATTCAAAACATTAAAATGTAAAAAACATAACAATGGCGAGTTCATCTGGCTACTCGTCACCAGAGGAGTGGAAAAGATCATTGTTAAGATCATGGCCAATTCATACTCATCACGACATGATTAGTGTGAGATTGGTCTTCCTGTTCATACTTGAGAGGTATAAAGAAAGCCTCCTCACGACATGGTTAGTGTGTTCTACATGCCACTGCATTGCCTCCAGTTCTAGAATCATAAGATGTGGAGGCGGAGGAGGTGGAGGACGAGGCAGAGGCAAAGGCAAACGTAGCGGTGATTGATATTAAGGAGGAGAAGGAGGATGTGGAGGAAGACGCCGATAGCTTTCTGGAAATTCTTTTGCACATCATTTCATCTTTGTGATTGAGATAACAAAAAGAGGAGGACAATGAATAAAACGTAGGAATAACAAATGAAAATAGGGAGTTTAAATAAACGTTTGGAACTTTGGAAAGGATGGAAAGGAACCATCATTGCAAGAATTGGAAGTTGAACAGGAAATAATGAAAGGGTACCTAGTTCTCCTGATGATCATTAGATAATGAGGAGGCACCTTAAGTCGATCAGTGCAAGAAAGAGCAAAGGTTTCAAAAGCTGTAATTTACATTTATTAAGTTAGAACTGTTAAGTATATTGGTTTTTTCAAACCAAGGTAAAAAGAATATTTTACGGTTTTTAATTAATAACTATGAAGTATAAAGTTGTTTTTTTAAACTTATTTTTTAAAATATTTTAAAAATACAATAATGGTGTTCAGTCATCACCACCATTACTATCGTCCTCCTCCTCCTCTTCATCCTCTTCATTCTCATCATCATAGGAAGGAGATGGAGGGTCTGACTGCAAGTCATACTCAACCTTGTTGTGATGAAGTATGCGATTCAACTTCCTAGTCAGCTTATTGACATATGCCATGAGACGTTTTATGTGGCAATTAATACTTGCCAACAGCTGCATCAGAGCCTCCATTTCAAGAGGAGGTGAAGGATAAGAGAAAGTTGTGGTAGTTGGTGGCAGAGATGCTCCCTGGGATGTTAACATGATGTAGATAATGAGGAGGTCGATAAAGAAAAGCATCAAGAATTGCAAGGAATAAGTGAGTTTAAATAGAGGTCTAATGGATATTGTAATACCCTGAAAATTATAATTCTCCTAAAAACTATATTTTGGCAAGCAAAACCTATTAAAAATAGGAGAATATGTTGTCTCTAATTTTGTAGTTTATTTATTTTATTTCTTAGGTAATTTCTCTTTAGAATTAAAATGGCCAATGACCAAATCTTCTAAAATTTATTAGGATTTCATTTAGAGATCATAAAATACTATATAATTAACAAATTAATATTTAGTCCATATTTAATCATAAAAAGCCTTAAAGTGTTGAGAAAATACCTAAACCAATTAAAGGAAATTGTCAATAATTGTTTGACAATTAAATTTACAATAATTGAAGTAATTGATTTAATTTTCATAAATAATTAAAAGACATATTAAAAGTCATCAATTGGGAATATTTTGACCTAACTATAAATCAAGGACCAATACGGGTTCAATATTGGCATAAAATGGATTACTAATAATCATAATTAAATTAAGAACCAATCATACTTTGACAATTGCACCTAATAACATCTAAAACACTACATTAGAGATAACAACTTGGATTAAATTATCCTCCCTTAAAGTAAATAGTAGGGGGCAAAATTTATATAAATGAGAGGGAAGGATTTGACAAATAATATAAGATATAAATAGATGTGATGAAAATCTACAATAGTAAGTGGGATTTTTTCTACATATATGAAAGGCCAAGATTAAACCTCATAAAGCTAAATCCTATGACCATTATTAATCATACAAAATAAGCTTAATCCTTGTAATAAATTATTAACCAATCGGAGGCCTTGAACATGGGATATTTTGAGATAAAAGAAACACAAATAAGGGGCCACGGTTTTAGTGTCTTGGGCAAGAAGAAAAGTTGAAAACCTTGGTAAAGTACATGAGGTAAAAGTCAAAGGAAGAATGAATTATGATCTTGCATTTTTTTGAAGCCTTGTTGGAGCAATGAGGGACAAGCATTTTAAGATTAATATTTCAAGTAATTAAACACTAATTCCCATTATTAGTTTATAAATGAATTAACTTTAATTCTTGTAATTAAATTGGCCAATGATAAGTCAAGAAATGGATGCTATAACTCCCTAATTTATTACACAATTAATCCATGTGACTTGGGATGAACCAATAGGGAAAGCTTGAGTCTTTAATTAATAGAAACACAATTCCAAGAGTAAATTAGGGAGGGGGCCACGGTTTTGAAGCAAAACTTGGGGAGAAAGAAATCAAAAAGATCAAGAAGCAAAATTTGAAAAAGAAGCAAACTTGAAGAACAAGTTGTGAAACTTGGTGAACAAGTTGGAAGACTTATGAAGCAAGGAGAGAGACAAAGGGGGGGGGACGGATTCAAGCAAGGAGAGGCTAGGATAAGAGCTTAATGAATAACCTAAATCCAAGGGTGAGAATTCAAGAAGAGAAAGTTCAAGAGAATTACCAAAATTGCCATAATAATTTGCTATAAATAGGCACCTTAGGTTCTTCATTCTTCACACCAAACTCAAATGAGTTTTTAGAGAGAAAGAGAGTAGAGAGAAGGGAGAGCTAGTGGCAAGCAAGAAGGAGGAAGTTCTTCAAGGGTAAGTTCTCTAGTTCTTAAGTTTTAGCTTTTGAGTTTATAGCTTAAATGTTGTTTTGATCTTAAATCTTCCAATATATTCTTGTTATCATGTTTTTATGGTTAAAAATGGTTTTATTTTGAAAAATTGATGAAGAAAGTGATATAGCAAAATTTTTGGAAGATTAGGATAAAAGTAGCGAAGCTCTGGTGAAATTTTGTCAGTTAGCGATTTCTGGAGTCAGTGGTAAAAACGCTGGTATCTTATGTTAAAGATGATGTTATAAAATTCTGAGAAAATTCATGGTTGAAGTAGACATATATAGATTTTCAAATATACCTAGAGTGTGTCATTTTGAATTTTTTGTAAGGAGATAAAAATTGTTGAAAATAGGCTACGAATTCTGGGCGAAATTCTGGACAACGTTGAGAAAAATAAAACCTGGGAATTATTCTTAAAATCTGGGAAAGAACCAGTATTTTTTATAAAAGTTATACATTCTAAGGATTCCGAGGAATTTTACAGATCCTCGTTTCGATTTTTCTAGAATTAATTATGATTTTCCAAAGTTGATGAAAATTCTGCCCAGAAATTCAGCATAGCGTTTTTAAAGATATGTAAGGGCAAAAATGGAATAATAAATCCACCAAGGGTAGAAAGGTAAATTAAACCTTTAGGATATTATTTTAAGCAATATCATATTTATCAAATATCATATAATAATCCGACGATAATGTATAGGATATCCAGGAAGCCCGGAGTCGGGTTCAGAGGTCGGGTGTTTGTGAATTACACGGTGAAAGGTACGTTCGCGTACTGTAACACTAACTCTGATGCTTATTGTATACTTATATGTGATAAGATACTTTCTTAAAGTCATGGACGGGACTCTGTCTTGGGTCATGCACTGTGACTAAGTTTATGGGGCTTAGATCACTACATATACATTCAGCTTTATACACGGGTTATGGTTTTGATAATGCCGTTAGAGTTTTCCTAGCGCGAGGACATGATAGGCCATCGTGGCACGGTGAGGTGCGCATAACTATACATGGATTTGTATAGATAACTTTACATGTGATATATATTGTTGATATATTAATCTTACATCTCGTTGTGTGCTTATGTGTTGATTATCATTGTTGTAATGTCATGAATATCTCTGTCATACATACATTGTTATACATGAGCATGAGGTTAATCAGATTACTCGAGGTCCAATGGACATTGGACCTCAGTCTTAAACTAATAGTTCAGGAAAGGATCAAGGATAAGAGAAGGCACCGGTAGATGGAGCCGTAGAAAGACACCAATGGACGGAGCCGTGAGGAGGCACTGGTCAAAGCAAATGCAAGAAGAAGGTTAACAGAGCCTACCTTCTGGCATGAATCTAATAGGGTTACTTCAAACCATTTGGTGCTTAAACTAAGAAAGGGTCGTCTATGTGCATTATAAGAAATTCAGTTTTTTGCGGCGGAAAAATTCCCTCGCAAAAAAGACTTTTTCCCTCGCAAAACTGATTTGCGGCGGAAACTCTTCCGTCGCAAAAAACGCCCTCGCAAAACGATTTTCCGTCGCAAAAATACCATTTTCCCTCACAAATTCAGAAATTTACGAGGGAACATCATTCCCTCATAAATTTCACATTTTGTGAGGGAAAATCGTTTCCTCGCAAAATTTTCAAATTTTGCGAGGGAAAAACTTCCTCGCAAAATATTCAAACTTTGCGGGAAACATCTTCCTCGCAAAAGTTTGATTTTGCTTATTTCCCACGCAAAATGTTGAAACTTTGTGAGGGACACAATTTCCTCGCAAACATTTGGATTTTGCGAGGGAATTTTTTTCCTCGCAAAATCCAAATAATTTTTTTAAAAAATAAAAAATTCTTAAAAATTAGAAAATAAAAAGACTTGTATATCATAAAACTAAATTGTAACATTCATAAGAGTTTACATAGCAAAAACAAAATATTACAAATTATAATGTTTCAACCAAAATGAACTAAAAAATATATATAAAGTGCAGGAGTCTGGTCATGATCACCACCAGTATCGTCACCACCACCAGGACCCTTACCCTTGTCCTTCAATAAGGAGTTGAGAGGTGCTCACATCTCAGTAATCATCTCTCCTTGCTCCCTCACTTTCTCTTCTTGCTCACTCACCTTCGCTTCTAACACCTTTACCCTCTTATCTTCTGCAAAACCAACATTACGAAGTCAGTTTATTTTAACTACATCATTTAAATGGTCGAGGGAATAATGGTTTGCAATTGGTAGCAAAAGTATAACATCTACCTGCAGGAACACCTCCACCAAAGATCTTGGATGAACGCTTCATAGACAACTTCGGTTCGGCCGGCGAGGCACCCATCCCGAAGACTCTCCCCTTCTTGTCAATTCCGCCTGCAGCCTGAATGAAGAGACTCTCATTATTTGAATAAGAGGACGTCGTGTCGTTCTCAATCTGTGACGCTCTCTCCTGCGTCAATTAATCAAGAAAGTGGCAAACAAACACATGCAGTGAGAACAGATCACAGCAAGCAACCAGAGAATGTAAAATATTTTATTAATTTGATACATTCCTTATTATACGAAAATGAGATAGAAGTGACTTACATGTGAAACAAGAGTAATATGAGAAAACTTAGGAAATGTTTGGAAAAAAATTGGTTTAATATTGACAAAGAATACAAGATTAATGAATTATGAAAAGCTCACGGGTCTAATGGATAGCAACCCTATTTGTCTGTGTCAATTGCTTGCAAAGCCTGACTTCGCTGATGTCAAGATTGATCTCAACAAGACTCTTCAACTACCCTCCCTTCCTTTGTAGCGTTTCCACTCCCTTGTCTCTAACCCATGCATTAGTAAATTATATTACTACTCTTTCATACCAATATTATAAGTAACCTCTAATTAACTAACATCTCATACCAGAATTAAGGACCAACAGTTGACTTATTAACTTTGTCAAAGAATGGAACAATTTTTCAAATCTGTCCTTATTTAAAGTATAGAGAAGCATGCGTTAAAATATAAAATCTGCCCTTATTTAGCTTGTGATATTTTAGAATATTAGGAAATACATTAGGAGATTAGGATCCCTTGATTATTTGTCCTTGATTATAGGATCCTAATAATAGCAGGTATGATTTCCTATTTTCTATTTCCTAGTCTTAGGTGTAAACAAATCAATAGAATCAAAAGAATTAAGAAAATGTTCAATCAGAGACATACTTGATTCCCCCTTATTCCCATATCTTTCAAAAGTTATCTAAGTTTTATCAATCCCTTTGTTAAAGGAGGGAAAAATTTAAGTGTAGAAGAATATGTCATTCAAATATTATACAATCAAGAACACAGCAAAATAGCAAACAAAATTTCAAGAATTCATGAAATCATGAAGTTGGATGAAATTTGAAAAATCACCAATAATTATGCTTAGCAAAAAAAAAAAAATCGGTTTCAATGAATCAATGAGTTTGGTAGTATTGCAGTTATACAAGTGTTTCAAAAAGTGGAATCAAGTATCACAATTGTGCCACAGCATCTAGGCCTGAATCAAACTAATATGGGGCTGAACATATTATTTCATATGAACACTTCCATTACTACATCAAAGGAAACTATCAATTCAATTCAATTAAGATCACTTTCTTCCTCATTAAAAGTGAAACCACTATAATTGTTAAGAGTTGTCCCTTTGAATTCCTAAGTTCAACTTTTTTCCATAACCCTATTCTTAATGCATAACTTTTTTCCATAACTTTTTTCCATAGAAATTACCTCCTTCCCTCAAAAGGATCATGAAAAAATTCACACGAATCCCTTGTACCAAGGCTAATTATATTTCCCATTTCACTCACTGATAGAGAGAATACCTACATTCAAGCAAACTGGATTTGTTACCTTACTTTCCGAAAGTTACACAATATCATGCATCTCAAAGAAATCATGTCATTGAACATGGAAATGAGACTAGCTAATAAAGCCTTCTAATGGAACATATCGATGGAAAGTGGTATGTGTTGTCGCTTGTTAGATATAGGAGGGATGAAATGATTGTTAAAATTATTTACTTATTCATACAAAATATTGAACATTATATTGGCTTAGGCTAAGCTGAGTTCATTCAAGGACTAATCTAACAAGTT
The DNA here is from genome assembly GCA_019022615.1 of Acacia melanoxylon. Lineage (NCBI taxonomy): Eukaryota > Viridiplantae > Streptophyta > Magnoliopsida > Fabales > Fabaceae > Acacia > Acacia melanoxylon. The sequence goes on along the minus strand of JAFJYJ010000020.1, from coordinate 5,719,598 downwards.
TCTCCATTTCATTGAACTTAAACATACATATAATTGCATAATCTTATAGAAATGTCAAGTTACTAAGCTAGGCCTAGTCTTTGTCCTTAATGCTCTGAGTCAAGCACTAGGATTCTCATTTAAGAACTAATGAGAACCATTTCATGTCCCTTTGTTAGGATTCAATTGTTGCCCAAGCTAAATTGTGCTACTGTACTTCTTACTCTTGCAAAATATTTACCATCAGTTTTTTCCAGCACTGGTATATCACTATATCTTCTTACTACATAATATTTGTCAATAAATAGCAAAATCTGAAATTGGTCTTGTACAGAGTATGACAATACTTCCATGTCTGAAAACTAATAGGAACTTTGATAGATGGTGAAACTAATTGCAATAGCTTTTGGGGGCATGTTTAGAAAAATGACAGTGACACCAAACATAGAAGGTTTGCTTTCTTGCAGTCATTTTCTTGGATTAGATGTGTAAACGGTAAGCAAACAAAACTTAGGCTTACAAAGTTTCTGGCACAATATAAGTACAGGGGAGCAGAACAGAAGTACAAAACTAGTGCCAGAAAATGGAGTTCTAAAACAATTTTGAATGTTAAATAAACAGAAGTACCGCACTTACAGAGCCTATTCTTTCCCTTCAAGCACCTAATAATTATAAACAAGGAATGTGAAGCATATTCATGAAAAAGAATTTCACGAGTCACTACTGACATCAATGGGAAGAACCGCACAGGGTTGGTGATGGCTTTTGCTCTTCTCCAAAGATATCTGAGTGGCCACCTAGATAAAATGACTAGTTGATGACAACTAGCTTTTGGAGCTTAAAAGACAATAAAAGTAAACTAAATCATACATTACCAAATATGACAGATTTCATCCGCCAAAGTCAGTGGGAGAGACAAAAATAGAACTGTAACCCCTAAATTTCAATGAATCCACTAAAATATAAACTAACCAGTAACCTTTTTCAATTCCCACTCTGAAGCTACCCAAAATAAAAAATAAAAACAAAATATTACCTCAGAGATGGGGAAGAGAAGCAGAACGACAAGGGATATGTAGAAGACACGAACTCAGCAAAACAGGAGGGACGAGACTGAGAATCGAACATGGTTCAGAAGTCAAAACGTCGCCAGGTTCACGGCAAACGATAGCAGAAGACGAAGGGAACAGACATGGACTGCCACAGTGACGGCAAACGACCTCGAAGAAGCAGAAAAGAGAAGTGGAAGAAGGCACCGATCGATTTGTTAGGGTTTGAGAGACAGCCAATCGAACAAGAGGGAAAAGGGAAAATGTGTTTAAGTTAAATGGAGGGGAGGGATGACCCCAAAAAACAAAATTGAAAACAAAATTGGAGGGAAGTTGCGAAATTTTGGGGGAGCAAAGTAGCAAAATTGGAAAGTGAGCTAACAAAGGCAGTAGCAAAATCATTTTTAAAAATAGTACTCCTCCTATCACAATTATAAGACAACAACATTTGAGAGTTGGTTTTGGTCCTAATTATAAGACAACATTTTAATTTTTGTCAATTTCTTCCTAAAATACCCCTATTTTATTCTCTCAAGTGTTATTGGTTTTTGGTGAGTGTATGTATGTTGATACGTAGACTCTTATAGTAAGTAAAACTTTTAAATTGTTGGATTTTAATTTATTTATCAATCAGCTGATATTAATTTTTCAATACATACATACACATATACACACACACACAGAGATATATGTGTGTGTGCATGTGTGTGTCTACAAACAAATATATATAGACACACACATGTGTGTGTGTTTATACATATATGTATATTTGTGTATCTATGTGTGTACATATATATATATATATATCTTTGTGTGTGTTTGTCAGTGTGTGTATACAGATATATATATAAATATGTGTGTGTGTTTATACATATATGAATATTTGTGTATCTATGTGTGTACATATATATATATATATCTTTGTGTGTATTTGTCAATATGTGTGTGTATACATATATATATATATATATATATGTTGTGTATCTATGTGTGTGTGCATATATGTATATCTTTATGTGTTTGTCAATATATATATATGTGTGCGTATACAGATATATAAAAATATGTGTGTGTTTATGTGAGTGTAAATATATGTATACACATATATGTGTGTGTATAATATACATATATATACACACATATATGTATATATAGCAAAACCATTATTTCAATTAGAAAGCGTGTACAAAAAAAATTAGGTTGGAGAAGTATGTAGTAGGGGTTGTTGATTTACTTTTACTTATGCCATTTTAAATTTATATGAAGGCATTTTAGAAAAATTAGTAAAATTAACTAATTTAACTCCTCTCCTTAATCTCTCCAAAATCGGTTAAATATGTCCTATAATTAGGACCGGAGGGAGTAGATTATATAAATATCTTAATTTAGATCAAAAGTGTTTGAATTTGTGAGAGGAAACGTACACCACTATATTTATATCAAAAGAAATTTAGAATTGTTTTTTTAACACATGCAAATTGTAATACCCTAAAAACCCTAATGATCATAAATGATATATTTTGATAAATACTTCAAGGAGAGTATATTGTCTCAAATTTTGTAATTTGATTATTATAAATTTATGAGCAATTTCTCCTTGAGATTTAAAAGGATCAAGTGTAAATCTTGAGATTTCATTTAGGGATCATAATATACCCTAAAATAAATATTGAATTTTAGTAAATAAATACTAAAAATACAAAGGTGAATTATCAATTGTATTTTCATCCAAAATTCATTTTGGAATTAATTAACCAATGGTTAATTATGTGACTACATATTATGATCTATAAAATGTGATATTAAATCACATAAAATAATAACTATTATAGATGATCATAAGGCAATTAAATGACATAGAAATTGTAATATCCAAATAATTATTTATCTTAGATATTCTATTTGGATAAATAATATATCTTAAATATTATATTTGAATAAGTAATAACTATTTAAAATAGGTGAATATGTGGTCTCAATTTTTCTATTATAATTATTTTATTTTCTAGGTAACTTCTTCCTAGAATTAAGGAGATCATATATTTAAATTTTCTAAATCTTATTAGGGATCATAAAATATCTTAAGATTATCATAATCAAGTATAATCTTAACTATATCATAAAGGGAATCAGATATGCCTAAATCAATTAGGAAAAACTATCAACAACTTTTGGGCAATTAAATTTGCAATAATTATTATAATTTTCATAAAATCTGGGCAATAACCAAGGGTAAAATGTTGCATTTTTGAGAAAATGTAAGGGCAAAATTGTAATAATGAATACACCAAGGGTAGAAATGTCAAAATGGGTGGAAATATCCTTTTTGATATTATTTTAAGAGGTAGAATATTACGTGGTTCAGTCAATCAGTTGCTGTGAATTCGGGGAGACTCCCACTAGACTTTACCCAGCTTGGCCAAATGGGTTGATTTAATTGTGTTAGGTTCTATGCCCCAAGTCTACTTAAGGCTTGGTTGAAGATGGTACAGTTACATGTAAGATTTGTAATTATACAAAGTTTTGTATTAATGTATCACATGAATATTCCTTCGGGAAATTTGTAATATATCAGTATACGTCAGCCATCAGCATATATCTGAGTATTTTATATCAGTTACTCGTTCAAATTTTTAGTACATGTTCTTCGTTTCCGCAACACGCTGAGTTGTAGAATCTCAAACTCTGACAATCTTTATAAAACCACGTGTCACCGGTACGATTTATACTACGGAATTTAGGGTGTTGCAGATATTATGAAGGATTATGACTTACGAAGGTCCGACGATGTTACGAAGGGTTATGACCAATGAACTGGTACTTGGGGAAGATAGATCGTTTGAAAGTGTTACAAGACGGTTGTTTCTAAAGACAGTTATGTTTTGTCTTCGCTGATATAAGAGGTTGGACGTCGAATCGTTTATAAGTGTTACATGACGGTTGTTTCAAAAACCGTTATATTTGTCACTAAATAAATTACGGTTATGAACTACAACCGTTATTTTATATTTTCGTGAATTTTGCTTCACAATATATGATAATATGTGTAATTAACCATCACGTTTAAGTGTTAAAATTCCACCTCACAAAACAATGGTGCGCATAATTTCTTTTATTCCAGACATAATTTACAAAATAATCTTTATGTACCCGTAATTCTCATAAATTTCGGTGTTGCCTAAATCCAAGACAGTATGCATACAAAGTTACCTTGACAAGTCTACTGTTTTATTTTGCATTTGGCTAATCTTTAATTACCCGTTTGCCTTTTATTCGAGAAGGCCAATTGTTACAAAATCCTTGAGAAGCATTCTATCTCTTGGGACTTTTTCAATTGGGTTTGGTAGCCTATTTAATACTTAATACGTACTAATTCTTAAACTTTTAGGTCCAAATTTTGGGATATGAAAAATTGTGATATATTTCAATATTTATTTATTTCTAAGTCAGTGATTTAATTTGTTTGTCGTAAAAAATAAAATTAAGGAATTCTTTTTTAGCAAGAACCAATAATTTCTCATGATATTGAGAGTCGAAATTCTTCTTTTATAATATAGTTAAGGTTCTGATTTTAATTAATGAATTCCTCTCACGACTGTTATTTTCCTGATAAATAGTCATTGAATTGAAAAACAGTGAGAAGCATCGCTTTTCGCAAGGTTTGATTTAATTAATGAATGTTTCTCACGGATTCCTCCTTTTTCACGTATTTTTTTAAAAACAATTATAGTAATATTTTTATGAAATATTAAATTTGGGTTATTAGATCTTCATCCAAAGGTGATGAAGGAGGTAAAGGAGGGGAAATTGGTGGAAAGATAAATGAGAAATGCTCCACCCCATTATACTCATATGCGAAGGAAGCATATACTCTCATTATCCAATCCCTTAGTATCCCTTATTGTTCTGTTGTAGAACACAGATGTCCAGCTCTAGTGAGCTGGGAATGGTTTATCTTGGATCAAAGGGTCTTCCACTGATTGAATCTCAGTGAAGGGTGCCAACTCGATAGTATCTATGGTTGAGATACCGTCGAGAGAGCTCAGATCATGATGCAACACAGGTCGGACGTTTCGCCCAGAGGGTGGTGTGTGTGCCGTGTGACTGAATGATAAGTAATGAAAAAATAGAGAGAGTCCAGAGTGCACCTGGTGGGTAATCTCCTATTTATAGGGATTACCTAGGGTTTCACTCCCATGCAAATGCTCCCATCCTTCAGCCGTTATGCACGTCTCACGTTTTCCAGGTCTTTGTTCCACTAACTGTATGGTCCTGCACATATCAGGCACGATGGAGTAGTGGGGGACCATTTACCTGGTTCCCTATTTACCTGGGTAAATAAAGGGGTTTTACTGTGGACTCCCCACTGACCGGAATCGCCCGACCCAATATATTGGTCCATAACAGTTGCCCCCAATCTCGGTATGGCGGGCTTCCGACGTGCCGAGATTAGCGTGTTGACTAGTCCGGCCATCATTCATCCGAGTTCGAGCTCGGACTTTCCTCCTTTTTCTAGGAGCCTCCTTTTGCTCCTTGTGCCTTTCCGCTCTCTATCACAGATGACGGGCTTTCTCCTTTAGAACACTTTCTTGGCCTTGATAGCGACCGGGTTCGTGGTCGACAAGTGATCTTTTGGTCAACACCGTTATTATGATCTCGGTCATAACCGGCTATGAGCTTTTGTCACTTTACCGACTTTCTCGACTTCCCTTCGTTCTAATACCACGGCCAAAGTCGTCAATTCTATAACTACCACCTTATGGCAACCGAGATTGACGTCCTTGGCTATTATGCATGCCTGGTTCCATAACCGCTGTATTAGGTGTCTCCCACATATTGCCCCCAATTTGGGTTGTCATGAAAGATATTGGTAGTCACGATTTATTTTGACTTTATCTCCCTAGGGATACGATTTTTGCTCTTTATGATCATGATCCCTTTTGAGATTTGTGCACAATTAATGCACACATTAACTGTCAATCTGCACGCCTTCCTATTAGGAGGCATTTATTGCCGCCGGCGCTTACGTTTCCCCATAAAGCAGGAATTTATTGCTTTCGACGGTTGTGCCCCCTCGTATAAGAAAATGCCACCAGCTTTTGCGATTCTCTATGTTACGAGAATGAAAACTGTTCAGGCAATAAATGTCCATAATGCCCATATAAGGGCATGATTTCTCACTCTTTTGCCTTATTCCGCATCCTGAAAGTTTGAAACCTTTCTCTTCTTATCCGAATCTTGCAGATGAAAATTCATTCTGGACAAATAGGGATTCCCTTTGAATCAGGCCACAGACCTACGTTTTTCTCTTTAAAGATTTTTCCGGCGAGAAAGTAGAAAACCAAGAAGAAGGAACATAGGTTCATTGAGATGCCGCCGATGGTCCTTTCCATTGGTGACTTTCAACTGTATTTGCCAGTCTTCATCCACATCCCCCGACGGGCTTCGGGAGTCCAACCGTATTTGCCGGTCTTCACATGCCTGGCGAATATTTCCACTTGGATCCCAAATAAGGTCCGTCGTCGGCACAATGCCATTTCCGTGGATTGGCCGGTGCACTCGAAACATCGCCCCCGGGAGTGCCACGGTTGGGGTTGCACAGCCGCCTACGGGTCAATAGGTCCCCCGTATCCAAACATTCCAAAAGGATGCATGCCGATGCACTTCAGAGAGCTCCTTCCGCCGGAGAGGGTTCTTCATCCCTTCTGCATATGACGGCGAGCTTTTATTTCAAGATTGTTGTAATCCCGCTTATGAATACCAATTATGTCTATTTTCCTGTATGAATGTTATGTAAAACCGTTCACTTATTAATGGAAAATCTTGTTTTATGCTAGCTTCTCTTTTGCACTTCTTCATTCCAACCGTTCCTTCTTAAAAGTAAACCGCCCTTTCGATGAGCCGGAATAAGCCGAAACTAATCGACCTTCGAACGGATTGTCTTGAAAATCGACGCCCTCCAATCCGGGCTGAGTTAAAACTAACCGCCCTCCAGAACGGATTAATATTTTGAGCAAACCGCCCTCCAATCCGGGCTAAGTTAAAACCAACCGCCCTCAAGAACGGATTAATTTTTTGTTTTTTAGCAAACCGCCCTCCAATCCGGGCTAAGTTAAAACTAACCGCCCTCAAGAACGGATTAATTTTTTTGAGCAAACCGCCCTCCAATCCGGCTAAGTTAAAACTAACCGCCCTCAAGAACTTCTAACGGGGTCAAATCCACGTGCTCTCTTTTCTCGGTGTTTTTGAGTACTCAACCGTCATTTTTGCGGATTGGTCATTATTGCGGCCTTTGGTTTTCGTGCGCATTTAATGCTCTCGCCGTTTCCCCGAAACGCTCCGTTGGACGTACGCTTGGCGTAGGGGACGTAGGGTTTCCAATTCCGTTAGAAGGAGCTAACGCGTCGCGACTCTTGGCCTTTCAAATTCCAAACGTCTATATATATTTCTCTTTTCGAAAACTGTCAACCCTTCTTGACATTATCGACTATTCTCTGGCTTCAGGAGTTTACCTTGCATCCAAGCTATTGCCTTTCGCTGTCAATCTTGCGCATTTCCTCTTTTTCACCAGGTATTATCGCTTGCCCGGATTTCTTGCTTCGACTTCGCTCTTAGGCTTACTATAATGCATGTGGTTTTTTCCGAGTATACTCCATTGCGCTTCCGGGTTTCTATCGCTTTCGACTTTCTATTTCGGGTTCTGCAAAGTGGGTTCTTAGTTTCGTTGCCCCTTTCTAGGTGTTCTTAATGGCTCGAGCCTTTCCGTACGCCCGTGAAATCGGAAGCTCTTTGCCAAAAAATCTTCCTTTAGGTTCCGACATCGATCCTTCTTTACAAAAACTTTCCGAAAACCCAAAGAACCATCCCGTGCCCAAGAAGGTGCTTGCTCGGGAATTATCCTTTGACGGAGATGAAACGCTTATTTCTTCATCCCGTCTCATTGTAGTTCTAACTCCCTTATTTGGGACAATACTTTTCACCGACCCCACTCTAATGCTCTTTGATTTTTTATATCTAGGTGTTCATGGCTTTATCCCAGCCCAGGCAGTCTTCGAATGAAGGGTCCAGCACTTCCACCCCTTCCCCAATTTCTACTGAACTAACCCCGGCCGTAAGCCACAAGGTTACTGAGGTGAAAAACTCCCTGACCGCAAAGGATCTTCTACAACTCGGGGTTGGGGACGGGGTAGGTTACGTCCTGCGGTTACCCACAAAAACCGAATCCGTAGACGTCGGTCGTTCAAAGGAGAAAGGTCCTCACTTCTTTTTCATCTACCGGGATGTCATCACTCTTTTGGGGGTGAGGTTTCCCTTCACCGATTTCCGCACCGAGTTGCCGACTCACTTGCACCTCGCCCCCTCCCAACTTCATCCCAACGGCTGGGCGTTCACCGTTGCCTTTGAGAACTTGTGCGCGGAGAAGGACTTTATTTGTTTCATCCCAAGGACTTTGAGAACTTGTGCGTAGAAGGACTTTATTTGTAGCGTGCCGGTCTTCATGTCCTTCTTTTCCCCAATGGAGACCGGTATCCAGACGATCGAATCAACGAAGTGGTTTGGGTGGACCACTCTCCGAAGCATCCGCGATCGGAGACTCTTCAGGCCTTTCCGCGAGTCGTTGAAGAACTTCAAATCTGCCTTTATCAAGGTCGAGGCCCTCAAGGGCTGGGCCCCCTGGTTTGTGAGGAGGGCCGACTCTGGGGAACTCGAGGAGGGGTTTCCCCTTTACTGGTCAACGAACCATCATACCTTGAGGCCCGACGACTTCCTTCCACAAGCGTTTTCGGACGAGGAGGATGATACCCTCCTAAGACTTCTGGAATACGTGGGGTCTCTAGGGGACCCCTTAGATCCGGCTAAGTACATCACCACACCTTTGGTTAGGCGGAAAGCTACCGCGAGTATGACTTTATTGATACTCAGCTAAATTGCATTTTTGTTCCTATTTTATTGTTCTGATATCCTTTTTCTTTTGCAGACCGAGCTATGGGTAGACCGAAACAACTTGCCGTCTTTAAGAATCGCTCACGAGTCTCAGAAGGAAGCCTTGCTATCCCTAAGCATCGACACACCGGCTCCTGACCACGGCTCGCAAAAGCGGCTAGCCCTGTCTGATCCCGAAGGAGATGCTGCCCGAAAGAAGGCCAAGGGAAAAGACGTTGTGGCGGGACAACCAAATCCCAGCGAGATGTCGGTTTCTCAGGGTTTGCCGGCTCTTCTTATGCCTCCCCCAGCGCCTGCTTCTGCTGCTGAAACTATGGTGCTGGGGAACCTTACTGTGACTGACCTTCCAGAGGGTGCCCTGTGGGGGCCTGGGTTGGGTCAGGAAGTGCTAGACGTGATGAGACCTCCTGCTTTTCTTCACGACGCATCCGGCTTGACTGAGCCAATCAAGAGAATGCTGAATAATATGCAGCTGGAGGGTTACCGTGGTCTTTCCCTGCTTCGCTATTACGCACTTGTCAAGGTAAAATACGGCCGGCGTACGCTCGCTTGGTTGCGCGAAGAGAGAGAATGCCGCCCGAGGCAAACCTCCGAGGTGGCTAAAATTGCCGAGGACAGGGAATAGAGCCGTTGCCAACCTCGTCGCCCTTACATACCGAGCACGCCCGCCTATAACAGGATTTCTCCTCTCCGAAGGCCGCCAAGGACAAGCGGGAAGAGGAACTCAAGTCTTCCATTTCTAAGGAGAGGACCTTGGAAAAGGAACTCGGAAGCTTCCAGTCCGACTCGCAAAAGATGGAGGAGAAGCCGTTTGGCGGGCCGAGCCGGATGTCCATCGCTTGGAAGATCTTCATGCGGATGGTCTCGTGGTCGTAGATAAGGTTCAATCTGAGGCCGAACATCATAAAGCCCTGCTCGCAGCCAAGGAAGATGAGCTTTCGGCTAAGGAGGTCGAACTAGGTCAAGCCAAGGTGGGGTTGACCGAGTATGCCGATGCAACGGTTTTCTCATTTGACAACGCCGTTGCGCAAATTCGCGCCCTCAATCCCGACCTCAACCTTAACCTGGATGGCCTGAACTATGAATCATATGTTAACGAGCAAGGGCATCTGATACCTCCCGGGGTCGAAGATGAAGAAGGAGAGGAGGAAGCAGCCCAGCCCCCGTCTTCTTGAACTTATTGTAATTTTCGTTCATTTTGGTTGTTTTGTAACCTGTTGCTTTTGATGCTGCGGTAATGACCCGGCTTGTATGTATGACTGTGATATGATTAATCCTAGCTTTCCATTTTTTGAATTTCCGATTTAACTCCTACGCGTTTTCTTGAAGGCGTGGCGTGGTCTTTTAAAAACTGGATGTTTAATCAAGAGTTCATGCCATCCTTTCACGAATATGCTGATGGAAACTGGTTAGCCGACCATGAGTCCATACGCATTTTAATGGGAACATGGTGTCTGGAGCCGGGCTATATTGCCTCGGGCTCCTACATGTTTTAATTGGAACACCGTTTCGGAGCCGGGCTAGAATACCTCATACTCTTACATGCTTTAATTGGAACATGGTTTCTGGAGCCGGGCTATAATGCCTCATCCTCCTACATCCTTTAATTGGAACATGGTTTCTGGAGCCGGGCTATAATGCCTCATACTCCTACATGCTTTAATTGGAACATGGTTTCTGGAGCTTGGCTATAATGCCTCATACTCCTACATGCTTTAATTGGAACATGGTTTCTGGAGCCGGGCTATAATGCCTCATCCTCCTACATGTTTTAATTGGAACACGGTTTCTGGAGCCGGGCTATAATGCCTCGGGCTCCTACATGCTTTAATTGGAACATGGTTTCTGGAGCCGGGCTATAATGCCTCGGGCTCCTACATGCTTTAATTGGAACATGGTTTCTGGAGCCGGGCTATAATGCCTCATCCTCCTACATGTTTTAATTGGAACATGATGGCGAACTTGTGTTTGCAAAAAATGGGCTCCTAGACCCAAAATTCATTAATCTTAAGTACTAACACTCAAAGGGATCATCATAAGAAATCAACACAATTTATTTGCCTGCGGTATTGCTTGCAGTATTTCGGCAGGGCCTGTACTTCAACTGTAATAGGCCTTAAGCTTGTCCGCGTTCCACGTTCGCTTCACAGGTTTCTTAGTCAAAGTCTCCAACCTATAAGCTCCTTTACCTAGGTTATCAGCCACCCGGTATGGACCTTCCCAATTTGCTGCGAGCTTTCCCTGGCCGGCGTTCTTGTTTCCGATGTCAGCCCGTCGTAAGACGAGATCCCCCTTGTTAAATCCTCGGGGTTTGACCCTTTTGTTATACCGGTTTGCTATTAATTGCTTGGCAGCCAATTCTCGGTAGTGCGCCGTCATCCTGACCTCATCAATCAGATCTAATTCAACTGCGATAGCCTGGCTATTCTCTTCTTCCTCATGTTGAGCCTTTATTCTCCTCCATGAGGGCTCGCCTATCTCAACCGGGATCATTGCCTCGCACCCATAAGTCAATCTGAAAGGAGTCTCGTTAGTTGCCGAATGGATGGTAGTCCGATGTCCCCAAAGGACTGGGTACAATTGATCCACCCAACTTGACTCGATCTTCCATTCTCTTCTTCTTCACCCTTCAACAATAACCTTGTTGGCCGCATCCGCTTGTCCATTAGATTGTGGATGCTCTACGAGGCGAAATGCTTTCTCAATATGGAAGTCGGCCATCATTTCTTGGAAGCCCTTGTCTATGAATTGGGTTCCATTGTCGGTGACAATCTCCTGCCGGATACCAAACCGAGATATGATGCTCCGCCGAAAAAACTTTTGCACCCCGGGCCGAAGTGATGGTTGACAGCGGTTCCGCTTCTATCCACTTGGTGAAATAATCCACCGCCACTATCAACCATCGCAACAGTCCAGGAGCCATCTTAAAAGGGCCGAGTAGGTCCATACCCCATTTGTAAAAAGGCCACGGAGCCGAGATAGGCGTTAACTGAGATGGCGGAGTTCGCAGGAGATGGCCGTGTTTCTGACAACTGTCGCACCTTTGAACGTGTCTCTTTGCATCTTCCGCCATCGTCGGCCAAAAATAGCCAGCCCGCACGCCTTTCTTGCCAATGCCTTGGCTCCCATGTGATGACCGTTAATAATACCCTCATGTATCTCCGCAAGACATACTCACCTTAGTCCGAATCTAAGCACTTCATCAACGGAGAATGGAAACCTTTTCGGTACAATTCGTCCCCCATCATGGAATATGAAGCCGCTATTTTTACCAACTTTCTAGCGTCCGAAACATCTTCCGGGAGTATTCCCCTTTCCAGGTAATCGACTATTGATTTCCTCCAATCACTTGCCTTTGAGATGACCATCACGCAACTTGGCTCCAACAAATTCTGTTGGATGATTGTTCGATGATTTCCAAGACTTTTAGTACTCGCCAACTTAGACAGAATGTCAGCCCTTACGTTGTCTCCTCTGGGGATATGGACTATGGTTACTCTATCAAATTCCCGCCATAAGCCGTTTGACCTTTCCCAAATATTTGATCATGAGAGGCCCTTTGGCTTGGTATGTACCTTCTATCCGGGAAGCGACCACTGGAATCGGTAGATACATGTATGTCTTTTGCCCCATTTTCCTTGGCCTCGCAACAAACCCGCGATTAGAGCCTCATACTCACTGGTTGTTTGAAATGCCGAAGTTGAAACGAAGGAATACTCCAATGATACTCCTTCCGGACTTTCAATGATAACCCCAAAGACCGCAACCACGGATGTTGGATGACCTCTCCACGAACAACTTCCAGGTATTTTTAGACTTGTCAACCCGGTCATTGACCGGTGTGAATTCCATCACGAAATCCGCCAATGCCTGTGACTTAATCGCATGCCGAGCTTCATAAATGATGTCAAACTTAGATAATTCGATGGCCCAACTAACCATCTGTCCTGCTAGGTCTGGCTTGTGTAGAATCTGGCGTATCGGCTGACTAGTGCGTACTATGATCGTATGACTTTGGAAGTAGGGACGCAACCTCCTTGCCGCCACTAAAAGGGCAAATGCCATCTTTTACAACTTTTGATAATTTAGTTCGGAACCCTGCAAGGCCTGACTTACGAAGTACACTGGCTTTTGACCGTCCCGGGCATCCCTAATCAAAGCCGCACTAACCGCCATTCCCCACAAACGGATATAAAATTAGACTATCCCCCGGATCCGGCCGGGATAGCACCGGCGGGGTGGATAAGCACTACTTGATCTTATTAAATGCCGACTCACAGTCTTCATTCCATTCTCCGGAGGTTTCCTTTTTTAATAACTTAAAGAACGGAAGGGAGTTTTCTGCGGATCTCGGCAAAAATCGGGTTAATGCCGCCAACCTACCTGTCAACTGCTGCACTTCTTTCTTGTTCCTTGGTGCTTGCATATCTAACATGGCCTGGCATTTGTCCGGATTGACTTCAATTCCCCAAAAGCGCATTTAGCCGGGTTAAGCCGAATCCGGAACTTTCTCAATTTATCGAACGTCTGCTGCAAGTCCTGGATATGGTCGGTTACAGATAAAGACTTAACAATCATGTCGTCTATGTAAACCTCCACATTCTTTCCAATCTGGTCCTCAAAGACTCGATTCATCATTCGCTGGTAAGTGGCTCCCGCATTCTTCAATCCAAAGGGCATAACATTGTAACAATAATTGGCCTTGTCGGTGATGAACGCTGTTTTTGCCTGGTCACCCGGATGCATAGCAATTTGATTGTAACCTGAATATGCATCCATGAATGACAGTAATTTGAAGCCTGACGAGTTGTCCACCAACTGATCAATACTTGGCATCGGAAGGAATCTTTTGGGCACACCTTATCCAGTCTTTATAATCGATACACACCCGCCATTTGCCACCGGGCTTCTTTACCATGACCACGTTCGACAACCAAGTAGTGTCTTGCACCTCTTGACGGCCGGCTTCTAGCAGTTCCTCAACATGGGCGGCCAAAGCCTTTCGCCTATCCTCACCCAGCTTTCTCTTCTTCTGCACACCGGGATCGCTTCTGGGGATATTGCCAACTCATGACAACATACATCAGGATGAACCCCGAGAATCACTGACGGTTTCTAGGCGAAGATGTCTTAATTCTCTTTCAAGCATCTCTCTAGCTCGACCCGAAGCTCGGGGTCTAAACTCTTTCCAATTTTAGTAATCTGGCCAGGTTCAGCGCCCAATACTAAGTCGTCTAGCTCGCCATTAGGTTCGGTCTTCTTCATTTTTTGTTCCTCGCGTAGATCCAACTCGATGAGATTCACCGACTTACCGTCTTCATCCGCTCTTGGGGACTTTATATTTCGCTCCCTCCGTAATGACGGATTTATTTTGCTTTCTTAGACCGTGTCGAAATAACACTGACGTGAGTCTTTCTGATCACCCCTTATCGTTACTATCTGATTTTTCCTGTTGACCAACTTTAGCTTCTGGTGCTTAGAGGACGCCAGTATGTCCCAATCGTGGATGGTAGGACTACCCAAGATAATGTTGTATTGGGATGGGAAGTCGGCAACTATGAATTTCACCCTTTTCCGACTTAAAGGCCTCTTTAGATCCCAACGTCAACTTTAAGTCTATGTAACCCTTCGGGCATGTGTCTCTACCATTAAATCCAATCAAGGTTGTTTTGCATGGCTTCAAGTCCTTCGGGTCCAGATGCATGCGTTTAAAGGCATCCCAAAGAATAATATCCACTGCACTGCCGTTGTCGATCAAGATCTTCTTAACACAACAATTTACCACTGTTCCTGTGATAACTAGGCCGTCATAGTGCCCTGGCGGAACGTCCTCTAAATCCCGCGCGGAGAAACTCAACACCGTGGGGTCCGATTTTGTCGTGTCCCTTTTGAACTCAGGGCGATCCCTGATGGACAAGACCTCCCTTAGGTAATTTTTCCTCTGACTATTCGAATCCCCTCCACCGCCAAAACCTCCGCTAATCGTAGTGCAATCAAACTTGGCGTCTGGGAATTCGTCGTCACTATTTGTCGCTTTTTTTTTTCTGTTCACGCTTTTTCTTTTCTGGGGGTGGGCTCTTACTCCTTCCTCCCTGCCGTCTCTTGCCTTGCCGTCCCTGAGTTTGTATGACAAACCGACAAAGCTTGCCCTCTCGCACGAACCTTTCAATGGCGTCTCTAAGATCCCAGCAGTTGTCAGTTTCATGACCGTGTTGATCATGAAACTCGCAATATTGCATTTTATCGAGATTGGCATCCCTTCGCAAGGGCCGGGGTCGCTCCACCTTTTTCATTTCGTGGTTGCCACCTCCTTCCAAATCTGAGCTTGAGACACCTTTAACGGGGTATATTTGTCAAATCTCCCTCCGCTTTTTCTCGCCTTGGTCCGGGCTCTTGACTGCCCACGGACTCCGGCTTACGCCCGGATAATGCGGCTCTCGCCCTTTGGAGGAGGACTTTTCCCCCTTTCCCTCGGTACCTGACTTATCATTTCCATCTGTTCGAGCTCCAAGTACGTCTTTGACCGGTCCGTAAACTCGACCAGGGTTTGGGGACGACTTTTCATTATCGACTTCTTAAGCCGGGACAAATTGCTAAGACCTGCTATTACGCAATGTAAATGCACGTCTTCTTTTAAACCAGGGATCTGGAGGGCCGTGTCCTTAAACCGGTCCAAATATTTCTACAATGTTTCATTGGGCGACTGCTTGACTTGATCGAGCTGGAACTCGATCTTTGGCTGTTTCCGGCTTGTTGCAAAATATAGTAAGAACTTATGCTCCATTATTTTCATATCATGAATGGATTCGGACGGCAAAGAGTGGAACCACGTCTGAGCCGCTCCTTGAAGGGTTCCCACAAACAACCGTGGAACCACGTGTCCAACAATACCCTTTACTCCAATCTCCATCTTGAAGTTATTCAGGTGAATCAAGGGATCTTGAGTACCATTGTATTTCGGTAATTCCCGGGAATCTAAACCCTTAGGATAAACGGCGGCCATAATCTCTTTAGAAAATTGATTCAACAATCCCACCCCAATATGCCCTTCTGCCGAAGTCTTAGGCATGCTAAGAGATGGGGGTACCGTTGTCTGCTTATTCAAATCTGAATTTTCAACTGACTGCTTTCCCTTAGCCCGAGAAATGTCGCCCTCTGCTAACCTTCGAGTATCCTCACCTACCCCGGTAGCCGTTATATCGCTAACCCGGTTAGGCTTATCAGTAACCCGAACAGTACGCCGGATAGGATTTTCGAGCGTCCTCAATCGCTCTTTTAATAATTCAATCTCCCAACGTTCCTCCTTAGTAGGCTCTTCCGAATCATCTTCTGCCAACTCGTCTTTCTCGTAACTTCTTAAGGGCTCCTCCGTGAGTATGTGCCGAGGTTGAGATCATTACCCGACAGGTGCCGGCTCTATCTCGTCCTGCAACCCCGCCGGAATTCCCTTTCAGTCCTTCACGCTGATCATTAGCCAGCCTTATACGTTTTGGCTCGTCTTGACGCCAAATAGCGTTTCGGCGTTCCAAGTCCTCCTGAATAAGTCGGACGTCCTCTTCTCTCTGTAGCCACTGACGAGTTTCCATATTCTCCATTCGCTGGAGTAATGAATCCACCGTCATGCGTATAATTCGGGTATCGGGGTGTTCCGTTTGGACTTCCCGAGAGGGAGAGAAATCATCCTGAACCCTGGTCTACTGCCGTCTAGCCATCAAACTGGGATGGGGAGAATTCGCCGTATCCTGCATTTCGCCTTCCATCACTTCGACGACATAGTTAGGATCCAGGTTAGCCGAATCTGAATACTGAACCGTGTGATTTTCCATACAAGCTGTCGAGGCTCTCCCTGAAGCTGTCCCGACCGGAGTGCCTGACTACGGCTTCTAGTGCTTGCCGCCATCCTTAGTGGTATCACCGGCTTTTAACGTGCCTGGGAATCAAAGTTTATAGATCCCCACGGTCGGCGCCAATGTTCTGTTGTAGAACACAGATGTCCAGCTCTAGTGAGCTGGGAATGGTTTATCTTGGATCAAAGGGTCTTCCACTGATTGAATCTCAGTGAAGGGTGCCAACTCGATAGTATCTATGGTTGAGATACCGTCGAGAGAGCTCAGATCACGATGCAACACAGGTCGGGCGTTTCGCCCAGAGGGTGGTGTGTGTGCCGTGTGACTGAATGATAAGTAATGGAAAAATAGAGAGAGTCCAGAGTGCACCTGGTGGGTAATCTCCTATTTATAGGGATTACCTAGGGTTTCACTCCCATGCAAATGCTCTCATCCTTCAAATGCTATGCACGTCCCACGTTCTCCGGTCTCTCGCTCCACTAACCGTACGGTCCCGCACATATCGGGCACGATGGAGTAGTGGGGGACCATTTACTCGGTTCCCTATTTACCCGGGTAAATAAAGGGGTTTTACCGTGGACTCCCCACCGGGTCGGACCGCCCGGCCCAATATATTGGTCCATAACACTTATAATCTTTACATCCTGACTGTCTAATTTCATCCAAGCATCCAGAGAGAGTCATGTCATTTTTTTCAAATTACCTAACGCGGTTAAAATTATCTCACGTGGTGAAAATAAAATTTTCAAAAGTAGATAACACGGCTCTCTCTGAACGCTTGGATCAATATTAGACAGTGATAATTTAAAGTTACTGAGGGATACTGAAGGGGAATCCGGATCCCATATACTACCTCTAGTTCTCGATATAAGAGCACATTGAATTTTTTTGGAGAGGTTAAAAAAGTAAAATAAATTACTTAATCATAACATATATTATGTATTATTAAATTATATATCAGTTTATAAGTCAGAAAAATTAGTTTGGAGAAAAATAATAAAAATAAATACTTTAATTTAACTAATGTAGCTTCCTTAATCTTCCAGTAGAAGTCAATTAACTCTTACATTAAGGACCAAACGAACTATTAAAATACTCCCTCCGGTCCTAATTATAGGACATATTTAATGATTTTGAGAAGATTAAGGAGATGAGTTAAATTAGTTAATTTTACTCATTTTCCTAAAATGACTTTATATAAATTTAAAATGACATAAGTAAAAGTGAATCAACCACCCCGCCACATATCCCTCCGACCAATTTTCCTTTTCACACGCTTTCTAATTGAAATAATGGTCTTACTATATATACATATATGTGTGTATATATATGTTTACATATATATCTATCTACATACACACACACACACAAATATGTGTGTGTGTGTGTGTGTGCATGACACACACATGTGTGTGCGTGATGATAATTAAATATTATTTCACTTATTTGTATCTCTTGGTTAATAATTTAGGAATGTTTAATTGATAAATAATGTGTTTTATTACTTAATTGGGCTTTGAGCTTTTAATTAGATTCAACTCATTTTTGTAATAAAATTCCAGATTTACAGTGCTTCACTATTTTCTCCATAACTTTTGATCTAGATATCGGATTAGCCTCATTCTTCTTTCGTTTTTTAGATGACTCAGAGACCTAAAATCGTTATAAAGACCTAGAAGGCTGATTCGGAAAAGAAGATGGACGAAATTGGAGCCAAAGACGGACACATTTTTCTGGATTTTTATTTTGCCCGAATTTTGTAATAAAAGACCAATCATATAGGTTTCCTATTTATTAGAGGTTTCCTATTATTAGAGGTTTCCTATTCTTAAATGTTTCCTATTTTTGGTCCAATCTAGTAGCCCTAGTGTTTCCTATTTTTAGGTTAAATAGATGGCTGAAAAACATATTCTCAATTACGTTGTATGAGACTTTTGGATTAAATTAGAAGCTTATTATTTTTTCTAAGTTGTTCTTCATGTTTATGATGTTCTTCTTCATCTTTTCTTCTGCGTCTTTCCCAGCCATGCTTGGCTAAGCTTCTGTGGTTTACCCGTGGATTGAGGATTCCGCGAATCAAGAGGACCCGCGCTTCAATCGGTAGCATAATTCATTTCTATTTATTTTAATCGGATCCGATTATAATTGCGGGTTAGGTATTAGATTTAATACCTAGATTGATATCACAAGGACATAGGTCGGACTGGGTTACGAGAGAGCATTGTGCGATCGCACAGAGAGCTTACCACGTGTTCGATCAAATGCTAGGCGATCGTCTAGTTGAGGGAATATCTGGACAAACGCAGAGATTTCAGTTTGTCCAAAATCGATCACGAGCTTGGTTATTATCTTTTTGTTTGATGAAGGTTATGGAATCCCAATTCTGGGTTAATCGTTTTTAATCTGATTAATCTTGATTTCTTTCTTTCTGGTTTAGCTTTGCTTCATTTAAATTGCATTGAAACCCCCCCCCCATTCTGGTTACTGTTTTACTTGTTTACTGTTGATTTTAGACTCGCTGTGAATTTCTTGAGAGAAACGATCCAGGTTCTCTATACTACAATCTTTATTGAACCTGGTTATTTTGTCAGGGCTCGGCAGCTCTCATCAAAATTTGGTGCCGTTGATGGAGAATTTGCATCGGTTTGATCATTAATAGTAGATTAGAATAGATTAGTGTAGATCACTTTTTCATATTTTTTGGTCTCGTTGGGACGTAATGGGTATTTCAGAAATTGTTTGACTTACTCCGATTGGGCTGATATTTGGTGAGCTAAAGGAAAATCATATTTGAAAACGAACACAGTGCCATAGGCACTGTGATCCTCCAACTTTAGCCGAATTCCATTGCTAACACCACTTTTTTTTAAAAAATAAAGTTTTTTATTTCATTTTCGAGTCCCACAATAGTGTAGAAGTTGTTCTGTAGTAGTCCTATAAATTTTAAAAATCATTTGATAGTGTTTCTAGATTTGTTTAGGTTAATTTCTAGCATAGATTTTGTTTTTGTTTTTGTTTTTTTTGTTTTTGTGGCGTTTTTGTAATTTTGTGTGTATGCCAATTTTGCCTTGTGTTCATGCTGCATGAGTACTAGGAGTACCACTAATCTAGAAGACTTATTAGAAGGAGATCCTGAAATAGAAAGAAC
Source organism: Acacia melanoxylon (assembly GCA_019022615.1). NCBI lineage: Eukaryota > Viridiplantae > Streptophyta > Magnoliopsida > Fabales > Fabaceae > Acacia > Acacia melanoxylon. The sequence continues at coordinate 5,699,631 of JAFJYJ010000020.1, read as the reverse complement.
AATTCTTGCTGCTAGAAGAGTTGTTAGGCTAAGTCATAGGAATAATACTGAATTGGTTAATACTAAGCTACTCTCTGATTCTGAGCTTGATTTTGACTCTCTTGTTTCTATTGATCTTTCTGATTCTATGAGTTCTGTTTTCACTGATTCTAGTAACAATTTTGTTAACTCAAAAATTATGGCAGGACAAGAAAATCGACCTACTTTAAAGGAGTTGGTTGCACCTGATGTTAACTATCAACCTTTATGCATCCAATATCTTGACCTTGCTGCTAACTTTGAACTTAAATCTGGTCTTATACACTTGTTGCCTAAGTTTCATGGTCTTGCAGGTGAGTGCCCCACTAAGCATTTGAAGGAATTTCATGTAGTCTGCAGCATAATGAAACCGTTGCCATTGATGAAGATCATATCAAGCTAAGAGCTTTTCCTTTCTCATTGGAAGGTAGAGCTAAGGACTAGTTGTTCTACTTTCAGCCCTCATCTATTGGGAGCTGGACTAATATTCAGAGGTTATTTCTGGAAAAATTCTTCCCTTCCTCAAGAGCCACATCGATCAAGAAAGAAATTAGTGGCATTAAACAAGTTAATGGGGAGACTATGCATGAATACTGGGAGAGGTTCAAAAGGTTATGTGCCAGCTGTTCACACCACCAGATCACTAAGCAACTATTGATTACCTATTTCTATGAGGGTCTTCTACCTATGGACAGGGGTTTGGTAGATGCTTCTAGTGGTGGGGCTCTGAGTAACAAGACACCTGAAGAGGCTCGAGACTTGATATCGACTATGGCTTCTAACTCTCAATAGTTTGGAACCAGAGCCAATAGTACTGTTGTTTACTAGATTAAAACACCTCCAGTTCAGTATAGTTCCCAGATGTCCAGTTCTTCAAGTGCGGATCAGCAGAGATTAGAAAATAGACTTGATGATTTGACCTCTCTGGTTAGGCAGCTAGCAATGACACATACAATGTAGTCTTCCACTCCTCAGATGAGCTACTCCTGTGGGTTCTGTACTGACCCTTATCATTCTACTGATTCTTGCCCCACTATGCAAGATTTAGTCTTTCAAGACCAGTCAGTTACTACAGTAGGTGTTTTTCCAGGAAAGCCACAATACCAGCAGAATAATGCCTTTTTCTAATACTTACAATCCTAGTTGGAGAAATCATCCTAACTTTCGCTGGAACTAAAATCAGAACCAGAGTAACCAATTTCAGCATCATTTTGGAAATTACCAACAGAATTCTGGAAACTTTGAGCAAAGGCAGTTTCCACAGAACAGACAGAATTTCCAGCAATCTGCACCCCTTTGTCGGCTATTTATTCCCCTCTTCTGCCAGCCATTTGTGCACCTCCTACACAACAAGCACAACAGCAGCTTAGTAGTAGTGGTTCCTCACTTGAAGATATTATGAAGCAATTTGCCACAAATACTATGCAATTCTAATAGCAAACTGAAACTTCCATTTAGACTTTGCAAACACAGATTAGGCAGTTGGCAACATCACTAAATCAGCTTCAACCTTAAGGATTCAACACTCTTCCTTCACAGACAATTCCCAATCCAAAAGGGAATGTGAGTGCGATTACATTACAATTTGGTAAGCAATTGGAGGAACCTAAACAAGCTACATATGTGACTTCCACATAAGAAAAAGAGTCAGAAAATGTGAAGATTGACTCTAAAAATAAAAAGGTAGTGCAGCAAGGTGAAGAAGAAGACATTCCCATTCCTCTTCCTTTCCCTCAGAGAGCACTTAAATCCAAGAAGTTGGCAGAAAAAGCACAAGAGAAGGATATACTTGAGACATTCAGAAGAGTAGAGATCAACATTCCTCTCTTAGATGCAGTCAAACAAGTTCCTAAATATGCCAAGTTTCTAAAGGAGTTGTGTACCAACAAGAGGCGACTGAAAGGGAATGAATGAGTGAGTTTGAACCAGAATGTATCAGCACTCATCGAGCCTACCATGCCTTGCAAGTGCAAAGATCCAGGAACGTTTTCTATCCTTTGCATTATTGGTAATTATAGATTTGATGATTGCATGCTAGATTTAGGTGCTTTTATTAATGTCATGCCTGCATCTGTTTATAAATCTCTTGGTCTTGGTCCTTTGCATCCTACTAGTATCATTGTCCAGTTAGCTAATAGGAGTAATGCTCATCCTACTTGTTTGGTTGAAGATGTTTTGGTTAAAGTAGATGAACTGTTATTCCCTGCTGATTTTTACAACTTAGACATGGAGGATGAATCTCCTAATAGTAGGTCCCCAATCATTTTAGGGAGCCCTTTGATGAAAACAACTAGGACTAAAATAGATGTGCATTCTGGTACTCTCTCTATGGAGTTTGGTGATATTCTTGTGAATTTTAATATCTTTGATGCCTTGAAACATCCTAAGGAAGAGCATTATGTCTTGTGCATTGATGTGATTGATGATGTTATTGTTGATTGGTATGCTGATTGTCCAGATTTTTCATCTGTGAGTGAATCTGTTATATGTGATTGTTCTGATTATGAATGGTGCCCTGTTTGCATGCACTGAGATTACTGCATCTAATTTTGACTTGCTTGAGGAATCTGATGTTGATTCTGAATTTGAGCTGCATTTTGATCCTGATGTGCATCCTAAATACATGCTTAATTCTGGTTTTGATTTGCACTCTGATTCTAACATTAAGCTGCCTAGATATAGTGCCGCTTCTTTGCATTTGGTTTCAAATGTTTCAGGTGTACCCACCACAGACTTTGTTCAACCAACGAAGCTTGTTCCATCCACTGAGCAGCCACCTAAGTTAGAGTTGAAATCCCTTCCGGATCATTTGAAATATGCTTTTCTAGAGGTAAATGAGCAGCTTCCAATCATAGTGGCCAACAACCTTCTACTTGATCAAGAAGAGAAGCTGCTAAGCGTGTTGAAGGCCAATAAAAAGGCGATTGGGTGGACATTAGCTGATATTGTTCATATTAGCCCTTCCATGTGCATGCATCGGATCTTATTGGAAGAGGATGCTAAGCCAGTGAGACAACCCCAGAGACGCCTGAACCCACTTATTCTGGATGTGGTGAAGAAAGAGGTAACTACGCTTCTGCAAGCTGGTATTATTTATCCCATTTATGATAACCGGTTGGTTAGCCCCATCCAGGTGGTTCCTAAGAAGTCTGGAGTCACTATGGTAGCCAATTAGAAGAATGAACTCATTCCTACACGAGTTCAAAACAGTTGGAGAGTATGTACTGATTACAGGAGACTCAACCAAGCTACCCGCAAGGATCACTATCCTCTTCCTTTCATTGATCAGATGTTAGAGAGGTTGGCTGGTAAGTGTCACAACTACTTTCTGGATGGTTACTCGGGCTATTTCCAGATCCATATTGCTCCTGAGGATCAGGAGAAGACGACATTCACATGTCCATTTGGCACGTATGCTTATCGGAGGATGCCCCTGGCACCTTCAAGCGTTGTATGGTAAGTATCTTTTCTAAGTTTCTAGAGGATTGCATGGAAGTTTTTATGGATTATTTAACTATGTATGGGTCTGAGTTTGATGCATGTCTTGCTAATTTGTCTAGAGTCTTGAATAAATGCTTCAAATCTAATCTTGTGTTGAATTTTGAGAAGTGTCACTTTATGGTTGAGTCAGGCATAGTTTTGGGACATATAGTGTCTAGCAAGGGTATTGAGGTAGATCCTACTAAGATTGATATTATTACTGCTTTACCCTACCCCATATTTGTGCGGGAAGTGCGTTCTTTTCTTGGTCATGCAGGTTTCTACCTGTGCTTCATCCAGAATTTCAGCCAGATTTCCCTATCTTTATCCAACCTTCTGCATAAGGACACAGAGTTTGTGTTTGATGATAAGTACAAGTTTTCCATTGATCTTTTGTAGCGGTGCCTGACCACGACCCCAGTGATCCAACCTCCTGATTGGCTCCTTACATTTGACCTTATGTGTGATGCCTCTAACTATGCTGTTGGCGCCATCTTAGCTCGACAGGTCGACAGGGCCTCTCATGTTATTGCCTATGCGTCTAAGACTTTGGATTCAACCTAGTCTAATTACACTACCACTGAAAAAGAACGGTTGGCTATAGTATTTGCCTTTGATAAGTTTAGGTCATAGCTGCTAGCTAGTAGAGTAATTGTTTTCTCTAACTATGCTACTTTGAAGTTTCTTTTGAAAAAGGCCGATGCTAAGCCTAGACTCATTCGGTGGATGTTATTGCTCCAAGAATTTGATGTTGAGATTAGAGATAGAAGTGAAGCATAGAACTTGGTAGCTGATCACTTGAGTCGTATTACTCATTCTCCCTCTGATCCCTCCACAATTCGGGATGATTTTCCTGATGAGCAACTTCTACAAATGCACGGTAAGATTCCATGGTATGTAAATTTAGTTAATTACTTGGTTGCTGGTGCTTTACCTACTGATTCCACTAGGGCCCAAACTCTGAAATTAAAAAGTGAATCTAAATATTATATTTGGGATGACCCTTATTTGTGGAGATTTTGTAGTGACCAAGTAATTAGGAGATGTGTGCTTGATCATGAGTTTCACTCCATATTGCATTTTGCTCATGCTTCTGCTTGTGGTGGTCACTTTGGACCCCACAGAACTGCTAGGAAAGTGTTAGATTGTGGATTGTTTTGGCCTTCCCTGTTCCCACATGTTTTGCAAGTCTTATGATAACTGCTAGAGGGTAGGGAGTATTTCCTGTAGGCATGAGATGCCCCAAAACCCTATACTATTTTTTGAGATCTTTGATATTTGGGGTATTGATTTTATGGGTCCATTTCCTGTTTCTTATGGTTATACCTACAACTGCTGGCTGTTGATTATGTTTTGAGATGGGTTGAGGCGAAAGCCACCCGGACTAATGGTACTTCTGTGATGGTGGATTTTGTTAGGTCTAACATTTTCTGCAGGTTTGGTATTCCGAGAGCCATCATCAGTGATTAGGGCTCTCATTTTTGCAATCAGCACTACTACAAAATAGGAATTTAACGACCCCCAATTAACGTCTGCTTTAAAAAATGTAGACGTTAAAACGTAGGTGGTGGCACTGTTGTAATTTTCTCCTTACTTTTAACATCCGTTTTTTAAAAACAGACGTTAAATGTTTAGGCGGTGGCACTATTGTAATTTTTTCCTTACTTTTAAAGTCCTTTTTTAAAAAACGGCTATTAAATGTTTTGATACAATGACTGGTTTTTCAAAACTAGTCGTTGAAACTCAAATTTTTTAGATATCAATCTCGCGCCTTTGACATTTTATTGTTCCCTCCCTTCCAGATTTCTCTAGATATTTCAACTTCAATCTTGTGCCTTCGACATTTTATTGTTCCCTCTCTTTCATAAAAATATAAAGTTTTCTCTTCAAAACCCAACAGTGCATAACATCTTCCTGAAATCTATCTTGAACGGAACCTTTCAATAAGAGTCTCAAGACCCACCCATCTTCGTCGTCGCACCCAATGGCCTTACCCTTTCCACCAAGGAGGTTTTCTATTGCGGTGTGAGCGACTTCGACTCCGACTCGTCCTCTGTCGTGAACTACAAATGATGCTGCATTTCTCCGAGATCTATTGTTTACCGCCGGTTAAAGATCTCGGTTGCAGATCTGCGTCTCTCTCTCTCTCCCCTCTCATTAAACAATATGTTGAGCAACGATCTCGAGCACCGTGAAGAGGAGGAAGTCCCCACAGGCGATGATGATAATACCAGAGCTCTAGTTCTTGGTGCTTTCTTTTGTTGAAAATTTTGAATGCATAGTTCATTGTAGTGTTTTTCTACTCTATTTCTTGGTGCTTTCTTTTATTTGTCTTCTATTTTATTCAATTAAGACTTGAGATGTTTTATTTATTTTTTATTTTTCTTCTTATTTTGTGCTTCATTAGACATGAAACGCTCTATTTCTTGCGTCAAATCTTGAATGGTGTTGTTTATCATCCATTTTCAATCCATTCTTTTTCTCACGAGGCTTTACCTTGTTCAAATTGCGCCTTATATTGTGTTTTAGATGGTTCTATGGACTACCTAGCATGTGGTTTTGTAGATATACAAAGACTGTTATTTAAATAACAGTCGTTGAAATTCAACGACTGTTTTTTTAAACAGTCTTTTTATGTTATAAACTTTTGATGACACTCCGTTTAACGATCGTTAAAAACAGTCGTCTAATGGTCTTAAAAACGGACGTTAAAAGTGTTTTTTGAGGTAGTGTGAAGTATGGGTGCCTTATTACGCAAGTATGGAGTGCTTCACAAGGTCTCCACAGCATACCATCCTCAGACTAATGGTCAAGTTGAAGTTTCCAATAGAGAGATCAAGCAAATCCTTCAGAAGACTGTTAACTCTACTCGGAAAGATTGCAATAAGCGACTAGATGATGCTTTATGGGCATATCGCACCGCTTACAAGACCCCGATTGGAATGTCTCCCTATCGGCTTGTCTTTGGTAAGCCATGTCATCTTCTAGTTGAGTTGGAGCATCAAGCCTATTAGGCCATTAAGCAGTGTAACATGGATTTGGCCAAGTCTGGGATGGAGAGGAAGCTGCAGTTGCAAGAGTTGGACGAGCTTAGATTGGATGCCTATGAGAGTTTGCGGTTGTACAAGGAAAAGACTAAGGCATTATATGATAAGCATATCCTGAGGAAAGAATTTTTTGTGGGCCAGAAAGTTCTTCTGTTTAACTCCCGTCTGAAGTTTATGCCTAGAAGAACCTTCAAGGTAAATAGGCATCGCCTCAAGCAATTTTATGAGGGATCCCATCAGCAGCCTGAGGAAGCAGAGATTCTCCTCACTAATGCTGCATATCCTCCATAAGACCCTTGGAGAATATTCTTCTTTCTTTCTCTCTTCTCCTTTTCTTTTATTCCGTCCATTATCTCACTTTGTTTTTTTTCAAAAATAAATAACACGCTTTCTTTCTATGATTGCTCTACCTCTTGTGAACGTTGACATTTTGGTTTTAATGAATCCTTCTATTTGAGGTTGAATTTCTGGACTCTTAGATTACATTTCTTGGTAGTTAATTTTGGGATGCTGGTTGCATGATTCGATATTGACCTTTGTGAGACTTTGGGTTTGCATGAATGGACTTCATCATTTACCATTCTTTCTTTCCTGTGTGCATCTGCTCATGATTTTTGTTCTCTAGAACTTGCTCCCTTTCTTTTTAAAGCTAAATTTTTCACTTACATGCATAAGTATGATTGAAGCTTGTTTTCTTTCTTTCATTTTCCCACTTTGGCCAAATAGCCTTTCCCTTACATTATATTTCCTTTGCTAGCCCCTTTGTGCCTTCTTGACTCATTCTTTTCTAAGCCACATTGCAAGTCTAAGCGTAAAACCATTTTATTCCGCACCTTGAAAATTTATTGAGAATTGGTTTCACCTTGGTTTTGTATTTAAGTGTGAGGTGCAACATTTTAAGTGTGTGTGGGGGGGAGTATTTGATTTTGATTTTATGCCATTCATCATTTGGCATTGATGTTGGTCATTGTGATTCTAAAAAAAGTACAAAAAAGAAAAGAAAAAGAAAGAAAGAGTAAAAAATAGAAAAAAAGAAAGAAAGAAAGAAGGAAGGAAAGAGGAAGCATAGAATGAATGAGAAATAAAAAGGAAATGATATTGAGGTGATTTGCTATTATTAACTAATGTTCTTTAAATTTCTTGGGTGCTTAGCCTATCATATCCATACTTATTCACACTATTACCCTAGCCCCATTACAACCTTCAATAACAAGCTCTCTTGATTTTTGCATGCATGTGTCATAAGTAGTGGAGAAGTAGAAATTGAGCAAGCCTATCTATGGTAGGACTATTTTTTTGAGTAGAATTTGAGCGATACACTTATTAACCCTATACACTTAAGAGATTAATTGAGGACATCCTTGAGAGACCATCTTGTATGGTTAGCATCATTAATTGAGATTGCCATGCTTTATAATTTGAGATGAAAGAGATTCAATCTTGATTGGTTGATCTTGAGAAGCTTTGTGATCTTTGTTCAATTTTTGAAGTTTGGCAATTGTTGGAAAGAAAAAGTTTTTCTTTTTCTTTTAATTTTGCCCAGGAGTGCAAAAAGATAAGTGTGGGGAATTTGATAATTAAATATTATTTCACTTATTTGTATCTCTTGGTTAATAATTTAAGAATTTTTAATTGATAAATAATGGGTTTTATTACTTATTTGAGCTTTGAGCTTTTGATTAGATTTAATTCATTTTTTGTAATAAAATTCTAGATTTATAGTGCTTCACTATTTTCACCATAACTTTTGATCTAGATATTGGATTAGCCTCATTCTTCTTTCGCTTTTTAGATGACTCAAAGACCTAAAATTGTTATGAAGACCCGAAAGGATGATTCGGACAAGAAGATGGACAAAATTGGAGCCAAAGACAAACACATTTTTCTGGATTTTTATTTTGCCCGAATTTTGTAATAAAAGACCAATTATTAGAGGTTTCCTATTTTTGGGCCAATCTTGTAGCCCTAGTGTTTCCTATTTTTAGGTCAAATAGATGACTGAAAAACATATTCTCAATTACGTAGTATGAGATTTTTAGCTTAAATTAGAAGCTTATTATTTTCTCTGAGTTGTTTTTCATGTTTATGACGTTCTTCTTCATCTTTTCTTCTGCGTCTTGCCCAGCCATGCTTGGTTAAGCTTCTATGGTTGACCCATGGATTGAGGATTCCACGAATCCAAAGGACCCGCGCTTCAATCGGTAACGTAATTCGTTTCTGTTTATTTTAATAAGATCCGATTATAATTGCGGATTAGGTATTAGATTTAATACCTAGATTGATATCTTAAGGACATAGGTCGGACCAGGTTACGAGAAAGAGTTGTGCAATCGCACAGCAAGCTCGCCACGTGTTCGATCAAATGCTAGACAATCATCTAGTCGAGGGAATATCTGGACAAATGCAGAGATTTCAGTTTGTCCAAAATCAATCACAAGTTTGGTTATTATCTTTTTATCTGATGAAGGTTATAGAATCCCAATTCTGGGTTAATCATTTTTAATTTGATTAATCTCGTTTTCTTGCTTTCTATTTTAGCTTTGCTTCATTTAAATTGCATTGAAACCCCCCATTTTGGTTACTGTTTTATTTGTTTACTATTGATTTTAGACCCGCTGTGAATTCCTTGAGAGAAACGATCCAGGTTCTCTATACTGCAATCTTTATTGAACTTGGTTTTTTTGTGAGGGCTCGACAAGTCTCATCACGTGCGTGTGCGTGTGTATTGCAACGCACATACATATACTCACCAAAAATCAAACACACTTGAGAGAATAAAATAGGGGTATTTTGGGAAGAAATTGACAAAAACTAAAAAGTTGTCCTATAATTAGGACCAAAACCAATCCTCAAATGTTGTCTTATAATTAGGACCGGAGGGAGTATGTATTTTAATCATTGGGTTACTATTCCTTTATTATTTTCATATTATTTTTGTCCTTTAAAAACTTATAACTAATTCCAGACAAATAGTATGAAGGTGATCTAAAAGTATTTAGAAACCCTTTGATTTTCTTAATATGAAAAATAATATATTTTTTGCCATAAATTTGTGAAAAATCATAACTTATTTTTCTCCTTTATTTCCTTAAAATTTCACTCAAAAGTAGGTTTTCTTGGTCAAATAATTTTTTTTTTGAGGCATTTCTGTTTTTAAATAAAATCATTAGCCTCAAATGTGCCTTTATAAAGAACTCTTTCTACTTTTCGTGATTTTCCCATAATTATGCTATCATTCTCCTTTCTTGCTTATTAAACCGGTACTCAAAACCAGATGTTACATGAGTTGGAATGAGTAGTTTCCAACCCAAATGAATAAAAATGTATTTTAGGGAAGCAAACCTAAATATTTAAAAAAAATAAAATCAGTAAATTAGTTATCTAGCTTGTAATAATTAGGAACTAATAGAGTAGCAAATAACAAGAGTAATGGTTTGAAGAAATGCTTGGCGGGAAAAGTAAGCAAAGCTAGTAGGGTAACGTTACAGATCACTCCTGTTTCTACTTTAAAAAAGAAGTACCAAGCTATATTGTCACTACCTTTCACCAGAAACTTTCTTTTATTACCTTCCAAAGCTTACGTATTATATACACATCCAAGAGCCAGAACGTGTATCACGTCGAATTTCTGAGATCAAAGCTTGAGGGGTAGAGTTTATGTTTTTAATAGGCGAAGTATCTATGCTTGGTTCCTAGCTTCAAGTGCAAAAAAAGTAAAGCTTTGCTCCCAAAGCTTGATTCCTATTTATTCTATTTAATTTAATTATTTGTTATTTTTTGAGTGATCAATGTTATGATTATGAAAGAATTCAAATTGATATATGGCGATTTAGAGGAACTATTAGAAATTCTTGGTTTCCAAAGTAAGGTAAGCTAGTTCCAAATGTAGCAAGAGTTATGTTACAGAAAGTCCTCTCTTTCTACTTGAAATTAGAAAAAGTCCAACTCACACTATTTTTTCTCAATTGTTTTTTAATAATTAACTTCCAAAGCTTTCGTACTATATAGAGCGTGTGTATGTGTGTGTGTGTATATATATAACAGAGCAGATGCCATCTATGGATAGAATCTGCGTTTCAAATTCAGGTGAGTTAAAAACTTAAATCTTCCTAATGACACCAATAATATGTTGCTTGCTTATCTCAGCATGTTGATTCCAACGAGACTAGCTTTTTAGTATAAATTCAGAGGCACTTGAAATCACTGAACACACCTACACTTGAAATTCTCATCTCTTGTGATCGCTTAAACCCACCACCTTTAATTACCTTCATTATTTCATGGAATCCTTTTCATTGGAACATGAATTAGATTGTCTACTAATTCCGCTTCAGCAGGCGCAGGCGCAGTCTTCTTCTCCTGCTGGTAACCAGGCCAAGATACAAAAGGTTCTGTTTTATTTCTAGAAATCTCTTACACACAGACACTCACCAACACATATAATGGCTATGTTGTACATAACTCTTCCAAACTACTCATTCCCTTCTGAAAAGTAAGGGCTAGTAGAGAGGTTAGTTTTAGTTTTAAATAGAAGACATCAATCCTTTTTTACCCCAAATTTACATTGTTTTTCCTTAACTCTCCTTATTGATTGCAGATATCAAGGGAGTTTTACACCAAATAAGTAGTTTCCAATGTGAATAATTAAAATGGGTACTTTAGGGAATCCAACGCAAGTTTGTTACAAATAACCTATTTAACCATTTTTTATATAGGAATTATTAGTCATCTAACTCTTATATTTAGGAGTACTTGAGGGAGTGTGTGTGTGAGAGACAGAGACCTGTTAGTGATTAATGAGAGTGATTGACTGTATATATTCATGCCTTATAACAGGTTCCACCATATCTTCGAGAGCGATCTGAGTTTGAGAAGTATTACTTTCCTAAGGTGGTATCCATTGGTCCCATTCATTATCCCAAAGGAGAAGAGTACAAGAAAATGTGGGCATCAAATTACCTAAAAGATAAGGTAGGCCAGAAAAAAGATGCTGAGCAACTATTTGGGAAGATTCGGTCTCAAATCAAAGAATTGAAAAACCTCTACGCTGAAGGTGCGGTTCGATGCTCGCTCGGCGATGACGATATGCTCGCTTGGATCTTGTTTGTAGATGGGTGTGCTTCACTTCATCTCATGCACAAAGTGCATGAGACAGGACCTTCAAAATCACAAGCCCTGGACACGATTGTGCAGCAAGATCTTCTCTTGTTGGAGAACCAGCTTCCATACAAAGTGTTGAAGATATTAAGCAAGAATGATGATGACGACGATTCTGCGTTGCGAAGTCTCATACAACGTTTCATAGATCGTTTCATCGAAACTCGCGGCATCGTGGGACAAGCTCAAGTACAGATCAAACAACCAGCTCATTTGCTGGATGCTCTAATCACGGTCATAGTGAAGAAGGAAGACACAAAGGAACACACAGTAACAATAGATAAAAAGAATACAAAGTTTCCAACTCATAGGAATATACAGGAACTTAAAACATCAGGGATTAAAATAAAGAATTACGCAGGACAAAGCCTCACAAGCATCAGTTTTAGAGGCGGTACGCTCTTTATTCCACCATTAATGGTGGATGATTTCATGGTTGAAACATTCATGAACATGATGGCGTACGAGATGTGTCCAGATTTCAAGAGCAACTATGAGATAAGTAACTATGTTTCCTTCCTAAATTCCCTGATTGATCATGCAGATGATGTCAAAGTATTGAGGAAAGCAGGGGTTATAAACAACTATCTTGGAAGTGATCAAGAAGTGGCGCACATCTTCAACACTGCAAGCACTGATTTTGTGATTGATACAGGAATTTATGACAAAGTTCGTCAAGAAATTGAGGGCGTTTACAAACACAGAGCGATGACATGGTTTACTGAGTTGCGTCGCAAACATTTCAACACCCCATGGTCAATCATAGGCTTAATATCTGCTATTCTTGGGTTTATTCTCACTATTGTCAACCTCATGGAGAAATTAGGCCCAAAGAAGCATTAGCCATTAAAAAGTGGTCCAATATACAGAGCTCCCACCAGTAAGCTATAATGAGGAGGGTCAAATATTGCCAACTTTACCCTTACAAATAGAGAGACTGTTTTTAAAATATGAACTGTGACATTTAGATCACATAACAACAACATTTATTGTTGCTTCAAAATAGGATTATCCATATCAACTACAGTAAAATAATATCCTTCAATATTGAAGAGATAATTACGATATTCACATGTTGGTATGTATCGTTGTACTTGTAATATGTAGGTGATTTCATGTGTTTGTCATGAGGAATTAGATTAAGGAATGCTTTATTTATTTTTTATTTTTATTTTTTCCTTTTCATCTTTCTTCTATGGAATATTATTTATTAGCTTCTTATTTTAATTAAGGGTTAATATGCATCCAACACACTAAAATATTTTTTTAGATACATCAAATTCCCTAAAATATTTTGTGATACATCAAGTACCCTAAGTATTTTGTCAAGTGTGTCTATCAACTTATAGCACTTTTTTTTCTTTAAAAAAAAAAACGATGTTGCATTAAACAATTTAGGTAATTTAGGGTGTTAGATACACATGAATAAAATACTTCATGACATTAGATGTACCAAAAAAATTTAGGGTGCTGGATGCATATTGAAAAAAAAAATATTGAGTGCACTACAAAATACTTCAAGGTATTAGATGTACTTGAAAGAATCCTTTAGGGTGTTGGATACATAATAATCCTTGAACTAATGAGTGCTTCTCATGACATTTACTTCAATGACAAACTACTTATTATCTTTGTACGGTTTCCTCTTTTTCGTGAGAATCCCTCATAGAAAATAATTAAAGTCATGATGAGAAGTATTCTTTCTTATAAGCTGCTTGTTTTCATTAATTAAGGCTTCACTCAATTTTCATTCCCATAAGGAACTGTCGCAAAATTGAAAGTCATGATAATAAGTGATAGGATGTGTTCTGGTGTAGCATACAGATGTCTAGCCGGATGGGCTAGTGCTTCGCTGTTGGATCAATATACTCGGCCTGAATATCTATGATTCAGATATCCAGGAGAGTGTGGGATCATTGTACACAGGCTAGGCCTTTCGCCCAAGGGGTTGATGTGTGTGCACAGTGTGACTGAATGTAAATAGTTCAAAGTTAGAACATGTGCACCTTAAGGGTCGACCCCTGTATTTATAGAGAATACTTTCGGTTCGGTATCTAGGGTCTATCGTGATCTTAGGCCGTTATATCCTATCCAAGATATGGATTCAGATATACCCGGATCATAAGTAAGGTAGGATTTCCCATTATCATAGGAGGATCGCAAGATGGGGTCTATTCCTTAGTGGGCCACCTCGGTATTGGGCCTGATTGGGGTCCATAACAGTTGCTCCCCAGCCCAGTAGTTTAAGCTTTTGAGCTGCCGAGATGTATCTTGCCATCAGACCGGGTTACTCTGTCGCGGGCCCCTTCCGATTTAATGACCTGAGGTCTAGTCTCAAAGGTCCGGGCTGACACCACGGTGCTAGCTGATCTGAGGTCATGTCTCCCAGATCTGGGCTAAACGTCGTGGTACTTAAGGGTCCGAGGTACTCCAGGATCCAAGGTATCACCAGCTGTATCGTTGTATTTCAAGGTCACCGTCTCTCTGTATTCACCATCATTGCCCCCTGACATCTGTCTCCTCTAGATTGGCTTGGGACTGCAACCGCCTTGCAGCGCCGTCAGCGCTTTTCGTGCGCATTTAATGCCCCTATTGCGCGTCGTACGTCACCCCTATGAGTAGGGTGACTTGTCTCTTTTACCCCCGACGCTTCAACGCCATTTCGTATTTCCCTCCATTATTCTCACTTCACTACTCATTTGGCATTCTTTCCCTGCCTTTACGACTCTCATTATTCCTTGCTCCGATAGTTCTTTTGCAACTCTTGGTTTTTCACTGCTCCTCCGTTCTTCGAGCATCCATTCTACTCAGGTATGCCTTCTTCTTCTCCCTACTTCTCTGTTACTATTTTTACAGTTTGGCGGTTTTTATCTATCATGCCTTCTTTCGCTGTGCTGATTTCTGAGTTTCTAGTATATCTGGATGAGTTCCGGTATGAGTTTCTGGGTAGCCATTAGGTTCTGGGTTCACTACTTTAAACAAATACCCCACATTCTCGTAGGCATGTCCCTCACTGAGTTTCGTCTGCTTTGGCTTCTTCTGCTCCTTATCGACCCTTTTATGCCTATTCTAGGTTCCAACTTCTGGATTTGATGGATAGGATTAACCTTCGTCCCTTCCAAACCAAGCACTAACCCCAGAAGAGGAAGAGGCGTTACGCACCCGTTTCCCTAACTGCTTGCAGCAGTCCTCCATCATCTGCTGCATCACCCTGAAATCCTCCTAACGTTGGAGGTTATTGCGCATCTCCATATTCTCTATTCGCCTCAGCATTGAGTCCTGCGTTTTCTGTAGAAGAGTAACGTCCGGATTCGGGGCTGGGGTTCCTTGTGCCGTCGTGCCCTGAGGTTTGGCAGTCACTGCAGGGGAGGAAGCCGTGTCAGAAAAGTCGTTCCCCTCGTTAGTAGCATCTTCTTCCAGGACATCCTCAGGCAACAACGGGTCTTGCGTTCGCTGCTGTTGACTCGCCTCAGCCTGTGGTGGATTTCCAGGCTGAGGGTTTCGACTGCTGCTTCTGGTATTAGCCATCGTCGGTCACGGGGATCGAAATTTAACGTCCCCACAGTTGGCGCCAATGTTCTGGTGCAGAACACATATGTCTAGCTGAATGGGCTAGTGCTCCGCTATTGGATCAATATACTCAGCCTGAATATCTATAATTCAGATATCCACGAGAGTGTGGGATCACTGTACACAGGTTAGGCCTTTCGCCCAAGGGGGTGATATGTGTGTACAGTGTGACTGAATGTAAATAGTTCAAGGTTAGAACGTGTGCACCTTAAGGGTCGACCTCTGTATTTATAGAGAATACCTTCGGTTCGGTATCTGGGGCCTATCATGATCTTAGGCCGTTATATCCTATCCAAGATATGGATTCAGATATACCCGGATGACAAATAAGATGGGATTTCCCATTATCATAGGAGGATCCCAAGATGGGGTCTATTCCTTAGTGGGCCACCTCGGTATTGGGCCTGATTGGGGTCCGTAACAGGATGCAATTTTGTAATGAGGGAAAATATTATTTTTCCTTTAGTAAGCAATGGGTTTATTGTCAATTAGTTGTGACGGGTAAACCAAATTAGCCGTAATCACGCCCACGTTTATAGTGAATGGCAACTAAGGGCTCGGGCGAGCTATTATCTCGACTCGTGCTCTCCTTCTAAAGTCTTCTCTTCTTCTATTCTTTATATTTCTTCCGTTCTCTACTTCGCCTCTAGCTGTACCTAACAATAAGCATATATGATCTTTATTTGTAAGCTTGCTTTAAATAGTGGATGTAAATTAAAAGTGAATAATTTGTGGCTTTTGTGTGTAGTAATCTAGGTTCCTACAAATACAATATGCTGATTCACTATTGCTGATGATGGTTTGTCTGTGATGATTAAGTGGCATGTGGATAACAGAAAATTGGAGGGTATAAAACTTGCTAGAAGATGGCCAATACTTTCTCACTGTTATTTTTGCATATGACTCCTTGTTTTTTTATTAGTGCTAGAAAACATAATTGCAAGGTGTTAAAGGAAATTTTGCAGCGCTAATCTCTTGCTTGCCGGACAAACTATAACTGACAAATCATGCATTATTTTCTCCAAGAACACAAATTGAATCAATGAAGGGGAGGTGTTTGAGATATTGGGAATAAATGCAACCAAAATGAACCCGGAAAATACTTGGGTATGCCTTAGGTGTTGTGAGGAGGTCCAAATCTAAAGCTCTAGCATTTGTAAAGAAAGAATGAGTCTCAAACGCAAGGGTGGAAGAAAGTGTTGCTAACTTTTTGGCCGGACGGGAAGTGTTGGTAAAGGCAAAGGCTAATGCTATACCTCTATTCCCAATGTCTTGTTTTCAGTTTCCAAAAAATATTTGTATGAAATTGGATAAGATGATTTCAGGGTTTTGGTAGGGGCAAAAAAAGGAGGAAGGGATAATTAACTGGAAGTCTTGGAAAACTTTATGGAAGGATAAAGGGGAAGGAGGTATGGGGTTTAGAGATTTTGTAAAGGACAATAGAGCATTGTTAGCCAAGACTGCATGGAGATTATTGCAGGTTGAAGGGGATTTATGGTGCCAAATACTTAAGGGAATTTATTTTCCTGATACAGATTTTATGAGAGTTGCATAGGGGAGCAAGGCGTCATGGGGATGGAGTATTTTGGAGGGAAGGGAATTGTTAACAAGGCGGATAGATTCAGTATACTTGAAGACAAGTGGAAGCCTGAGTAAGAAGGTTTTGGTCTGAGACCAAGGGAATTAAGTGAAACAATGAAGAAGTTAAAGGTCTCTGATATTATCGTTGGAAGGGAGTGGAATTTTGGTAGAATGGAAGGATTGTAGGATGATTCTGACAAGGAGGCAATAAGGAAGATCGGAATTCATTCAGTTACTAATATTGATAGACCCATTTGGCTGAGAAGTAAAGATGGCATGTATACCGTCAAGTTGGGGTACGAAGTTTTAAGGGAGGAGAGGGAAAAAGAGGAGGCTAGTGGGGCAGATTCATCATATACAGAGACTCTAAGAAATTATGGAATAAAAAATGGCAAGTTAAAGTGCCTCTTAAAATTAACCATTTCCTTTGGACATCAGCTGGGAATGCTCGAGCAACTAAAGCAGCATTGTTTAAAAGGACGTGTTCCCCTGATCCAAGGTGTTGTATTTGTGATGTCTATGTGGAAACGATTAAGCATACTCTCTTCTTATGTCTTTGGGCTAGGCTTTGTTGGTTGGATCACCTTTAGGTTTGAAGTTTGATGAATCAAACATGGTGAGGTTTGATAGATGGTTTGAAGAGTGGGCATCAGGTACAAACGAAAGATTGATGATTTTAATGTGGCTTTACTTGCTTCAATATGCTGGGCTACTTGGAAAGCAAGTTGAAGGTACTGATGTGGATACTGTGGATTGTCTATCCAAAGCAGTCCGTTTGGTTAATGAATACTGGGACTGTGAAGGTACGAGAAAGTTACGTTTGGGTTGTGCTGAGAGTTTGGAAAGCTCCAGAAGGAGATGCTGTCAAGATAAAAATAGATGGAGCTTTCTGTTGTGAGAAGATGGCAGGTTTTGGTTTGTTGGGAAGAGATATGCGGGGAAGTTCATGGGAGGAGTGGGGTTGAATTGAAGGTGAAGGCAAGTTCTCCTTTTATGGCAGAGTGTCTGGCGTTAGCGAGTGAAAGAGATCTTCAGTGGAGGAGTAGCCATTATTGAGACAGATTGTCAGGAGCTATTCAAGAGAATGAAGAATAGAGATTTGACTGGATGTGAAAGGACATGTGCTAATTACCAATCTGAGGCATCAAACATCAGGTTCCCTCTAAGGTTCAGCCTTAAAACTCAACTTCCGCAACTCCACCACCACACACATAAGCACATTTATACATAGATAAACATAAATCTACCAGATTCAGATGCATTTGAAAACTGTTCCTTTACCCTCCTGCTTAACACGAATTCAATCTGAATTCTGAAAATTTCTAGATTTCTGAAAGCCATCACCCAAATGTCATACAGCATCATATAATCTTAATATAAACCCAATTGAAGTTTCTTGTCACTTCTCCCATTAGTATGAAACCGACGCCCCACACCCCGAAACAAATAACCTGGGCAATCACAACCAGAGAAAATCAATTACATGCAAGAGTTTACTAGCACCTATCACGGTGAAATGCATCAAACTAAGCCACATTCTACTAAATTTTATTATTATTTAACTTAATCGCTGATTCTCCTTCACTTTGCGTCAGATTTCAGTCACCCATTACTCTAAAATAATCACTCGAATGACGAACGAATGACGAAATAGAAGGCAGAAGAAGGATTAAGAGGCTTACCTTAGTCTAAATCACCGGTTGAATGTGACGATCCTGCCTCGTTCAACCTCTTATCCACCCTCGCTTTCTCCTCTGTTTCGCTCGGTACTTCTCGGCTTCAAGATCGCCCTCTCTGTTCAATCTTCTGAATTCTGATCGCGAAATGAACAAGAGAGGCTGATGGATTTAATGGGTCAAATGACCATTTTACCCTATTTGTTTATAATCTTGACCCCAAAAATATTTGTTTGTAACTTCATCCTTTATTTATTACTCCCTCCCTAAATAGAGCTTTAAATATCATAATAGATCTATCCCATAATATAAGTTTTGTTTTAGTTTTATCTTAATATTTATTTATTTTTTCAATTTTACCCTTTGATTATATATGTTGCATTTATTATTTTTCTCATTTATCCTCTTTATAAATAAGGGCATAGTTAAAAAAAATATGTATTTATGTTCTTAACTAATTCTAACTGTTTCTTTTATGGAATAGGATATTGTTAATACCAATTTTAGTGACTACCAATATCACTACCATTTTTTTGCCATTAGATCATAATCTCAATAGAAGAGAGAAATCATAAAAGTAGATGAGATTCTGATTTAACTGTAAACTTTATTTGTAGTGATAATATCATATCATTTCTTTTATAAACATAATTTTTTTTTTATTTGAGGCTTATATTTAGGATAGAGGGAGTATAATGAAAACATAAAAAGTAAAATACTCTACAACCCCTCTGTTTTGTCTTAATTACATAGATATCCCTTTTATTTTAAAAACTTATATAAACCTCCCATAAAATTAAAATGAATTACACAAACTTCACTTATATTTTTATATTCTATTTTCATCTATTAAAACTGTTAGTTGACCATTAAATTTGACTTTTTAAATTTTTTTACCAACATGACCCTCTTGAGTATTAGAATTTTTTTTATATATATATATAACCAAAAATTTATTTTAATAGATTTTCTAACTTTCTAATTTGTTAAAAAAAAAAATTTTATATTCTAATATAATTTTGACTTAAAATGAATATCAAACACATATATTTTTTATCAAATCTTATAAACTATATAAGTTAGAGATTGTATGTAGCATTTAAATTTAAATTTAATACTCTTTTCTATAAATATTTATAAACATATTTTGATCAAGCCGATAATCCCAATTAAAGGAAAATAATTTTTTTAGAAAAAAAAAAGACCACGATCAATGCCTCTTTCATGCGACACTTACAGTGGATAATTATATATTCATATATCATGCAATGTGCTTCGTTTTATGAGAAATAGACTATGAAATATGCGATATACATTGTTTGATGGGTTTGAATGAAAAATTGACAAGCTTTGTACATTTTTGTTTCCATGATCCGTTACAGTTGTCTTCTCAGTAACAGTTGTCTTCTCCATAGCTGTTGTGGCTCGTGTTTTTTCTTTGGGAAGACTACAAACTTTTAAGTAAAATAGGGATTTAGTATTAAAGGTAAAATAGTAAATAAATTTTATATTTATATAAAATTTAATCAAAAGCTTTTTTTTTTTAAATCTTTTTAGAATATTCTCAATAGAGTTAATTGTTTTTACTTAATTATATGTTTTCAAAATAAATGAGGTATGTATAATTAAAACAAAACAAGAAGGTGATCTGTTCCGGTGTAGAACCAGATATCTAGCCGGATGGGCTAGTACTTTGATATTGGATCAAGATGCTCTACCAGGATGTCTATGATGCAGATACCCAGAAGAGCACGGGATCACTGTACACGAAATAGGCTCTTCGCCAAGGGGGATGGGGGTTGTGTTCTATGGGAGAGTGCACAGTGATACTGAATGTAACTAGGTCTGAGTTAGAACGTGTGTACCTTTAGGGTTTGACCTTTGTATTTATAGAGTGTACCTTAGGTCGGATATCCAGGATCTATCATGATTTATGGCCGTTATATCATATCCGAGATATGATTTCCGATATACTGATATTATAGACAATAGCGGGATTACCCAATATCATCGGTGTATCCCGTGATTGGGTCTGTCCCTTAATGGGCCATATCAGCGTTGGGCCTGATGAGAATCCGTAACAGTTGCCCCCCAGCCCGGTAGTTCAAGTTTTTGAGCTGCTGGGATGTATCCTGCTGTTAAACCTGGCTACTCGGCCGAGGTTTCCATCTGTTTGCACGGCCCGAGGTCTAGTCTCAAAGGTCCGGGCTGATACCGAGGTGTTAGATTATCTATGGTCATGTCTCCGGGCCCAGGCTAAAACGTCATGGTACTATGGAATCTGAGGTGTTTCCAGCTATGTAGTCATATCTCGAGGTCAGCGTCTCTCTGCCTTCGCCATCATTGCCCCCTGACACCTGTCTCCTCTGGATTGGCTCAGGAATGCAACCGCCCTGCTTTGCCGTCAGCGGTTTTCGTGCGCATTTAATGCCCCTAGTGCGTCGCACGTCACCCCTACGAGTAGGGTGAATTTTCCCTTTAACCCCCGACGTTTGAACTTTTGCTTTGTACTTCCCTCCATTACTCCCACTTACTTTCACTTTTCCATTCGTTTGGCGTTCTACTTTCACGACTCTCTCTGTTCTTTGCTACGACATTTTTTCAAACTAAGCTCATTCCACTGCTCTCTCAGTCCTTTGTGCATCCCTTCTACTTAGGTATACATTCTTCCTTTCCATTACTATTTTTACAACTTTCGTGGTTTTCATCTGTCATTCCTCCTTCTTGTTTGCGTGTATTTCTGGATTTCTGGTTTTGTCAAAGTGAGTTCAATGAGAGTTTCTGGGTAGGAATAGGATTCTGGGTTCCTCCCCTTGGATGCATATCCCTTTTTGGTTGGAATATCCCTTATCTAGTTTGGCTTCTCCTGCGTCTCATCGTACCTTTTGTGCTTGTTCTAAGTCCCACCTCTGTATTTTGATGGATAGGACTAATCCTTCGTCATTTCCAAACCCAGCACTAAACCCATAAGATGAAGAGGCGCTATGCGCCTGTTTCCCTAGGGCCAGTTACTGGATATTCGGTTCTCCTTTACCTGAGGGGGTAAGGTCTGGTTCCTTACTCCATGGTGGTTCGAGTAGGGGGAGTGCTGGGGGGTCCCGTTCTGCCTCTGTTAGGAACCCGAACGTTCGTCCTATTCTTGGATTGCCAAACTTCCACAACCAAGCTGTATCCGACTCCATCTCGGCCGAACCTCTCAATTATTACGAGCCACCTCCGCGTGCAAGAATAAAGTCTATGCCCTAGGGATACCTCAGTCCATGCTGGGATTGTATTGCTTCCAGCTCCCATTACATCGGGCTTGGTCAAGATTCTCTTTCCAACCAAATTCTAGGTTCCTACCAACATAGGACCCCAGCGGTTTCGACCTCGACCCTTAGAACCGGACTTCCTCCTTTTCCTATCACTAACATGCATACGTCAGGTATACCCTCCAGTTTCTGATCTTTGTCCTTTTCTTTTGTTTGTTTCTAGGTTTAAATGGAGTCACCCCTTGCCTGATAGCACCCCTTCTGTGACTAGGGAATAAGATTCTGCCAGTCTACCCCAAGGTCTCCTAGCGAGATACCCCTGGGTCGCCCATGGGGTACTAACGACCCAATCCCTAATGTCGCAGTCCGACATCGCCAGGCTAGAGTTGGGAGATACTTCGTGTTGTGTACTATGTCCGCCCTCAATTGGAGAGCCCATCTGTGTCGTACAAGAAGGAACCAGTCCCTCATTTTTCTTTTTTCTTTTTCAGAGATTACGTTACCCGGCTCGGTATTCGTTTCCCGTTTACCAAGTTCCAAATGGTCGTTTTGAGCTATCTCCAACTAGCCCCTACTCAGCTTCATCCCAACGGGTGGGGCTTTATTTTGGCCTTTGAGCGCCTTTGCGAATCCTTCGCGCCAACCATTCCCGTTAAATTATCCATATTCTTTTATATTTTCTATCCCTTCACACCTCGTTCTGATAAAAATAATGAGAATTTGAGGGGTTTGACATTCCTCCGAGGTGTTCCCGACCGAAAACTTTTCTTTCCTTACTCTGACTCCTTCAAACATTTCAAGACCAGTTTCTTCAAGGTTGTTGCTATTTCTGGGTAGCAACCTTGGTTCCTCCATGGCCCTAAATCTAAGGACGTAGAATGGAAATTCCTACTGTACTGGACCGCAGATCATCACAACAAGGATTCCTCCAGTTATCAAGTAGATAGGGACGACCTTCCAGCCGAAGACGTCATCTCGGTATCCCATCTAGTAACCTATGCTAAGGAGGCCGATGTAAAGACCGTAGCTTGGATCCTCTCTCATACCGTAGCCGAGCTTGCAGCGATATGACGTATATTTTCCCTCATTGTGTCTGATTTATTGTCTTTATACTATTCGGCCATTTACTTGTTTTGATTTTCTCCTCTAACCCGTATCCATTTTCTTCTTTACAGCTCAAAGGATGAACTCATTGCCCCCTGCCTGGCTCACGTCAATCCCGGCGAGGGAGCTCCTCCTCGGAGGGAGTCTTGGAAACGTGCCTCGGTTGAGGCCGGTCAGGGACGGGTAAGAGCTGTGTCTCAAGCACAGGCGTCCAAGAGGTCTCGGATCTCATCCCAAGGCGACCCCGCCTCGTCTCTTTCAGCTGGGTGGATTCTTTAACGCCATAAAGAGGTTATGGCCGAGGAGACTCAACCTTCTTCTCAGGCCAGGCTGGCTCCACCTTCGCCTCTTCCCCTTCCACCTTTTACGCTGCTGCGCAGCCATCTTTGGGAAAAAGGGGTAACCGAAGAGCTCAGTGTTGCCTATTCCCCCCCGGTCGGTTTCTTGATACTACAATCCCCCTGACGGAGGCCGATGAGCGCCTAGTCCATTCTGTGCAGGATCATCTGTTATGGGGGGTCAGTTTGGTGCAATCTATGCTTCATCTCAAGTACCAAGTAGTGGGGATCTTGGGGGAGAAACGGCAGTTGGAGTCGGACAGAGATCTGGCCGTGGAGGCTAAGAAGAAGCTGGAGGAAGAGCTGATCGCCGTTTGGGAGTTGGCTGAAAAGGTTGCCGAGGAGCTGAAGTCCACCAAGGATGTCCTGGCGAAGACGAGCTCCGAGCTCCTTACCATGCAGACTGCTCATTCCCAATGCATGGACTCGTTGAAGATGGTTCAAGTTCAGCGAGGGAGCTTGTCCGAGGAGTTGGGTGAGGCTAAGGCCCAGCTTGAAGAGACTAAGAAGGCCCATGCCAACTGTTCAGCGACCGTGGCGTCGACTGCCAAGGATGCCTTCAACATGACCTTGGCTTAGATCCACCACTGGAATCCTGACATGACGCTAGATCTCAGCAAATGCCATTATCGTGCGTACGTGCACCAGGGCCAGTTCTTCCCCCTTCATCTCCGGATGATGCTTCCATGTTAGAGTTTATCAGCTCTGGTCAAGGAGGGGAAGAGGAAGCAGAGGTCTTGCCCGACGCTCTTCCTGAAGAGGGAATGGGTCTTGAGAAGCCAACTGCTTCGGACTCCTGAAAGGGTGAGGTGGTTCTCGTCTGTAGCTCCTTATTTTGGGCGTATGTGCCATTTTTTGATTTTGTATTTGTTCGGCATGTGTGCCAGTTGTATGAACAAGTTTTAACTAGCTTATTAATATATTGCTATACTGTTTTCTAATTATGAGGTAAGTTTTAAAATTTTCATGACCGGGCCAGGGTCTTTAATTGTACAGATCTGCGTTTTCTTCCAGACTTGTCATCTGGGAATCTTTGGTAGAGTTTTCTTACTATAACCGCATAGGGTATTTATTTTAACCGCACTACCGAGTTCCGGCTCCCTTGTCCGGGTTCATCGCCAAGATAAGGGCAAATCGTCACATGTTTAAGCCATGGTGTCCGCAACGCGACGTTATAAACATTTTGACCTGATCAGAGTCGGAATGACAACTCATCTTCTTATCAAGGAGCGAGCGTTGATGCGTCAATTTTGCAAAGACCTATACAAGCAACTTCACATTGCTCGTAACCTGGGCACATCGGCCCTAGTGTCATCCATCTAGATGGGTTTTAATTGAGACTGGGTTTAGGGACCTCGATGTAAAACTTAAGTTATCAGTGGAACGCATTTGAAAATTTCCACTGAGGATTTCTTCATTAAGACGAAAAATTGAACTTCAAAGAATTCATAATGTCATATGACGAAAATAAGAAATGTGAATGACTTAAATTGAAATACTGAAAATAGAAAAATAACCGGGTTCCTCAAACATGGGGTGTCTGAGGTTGTACGTGTGCCGAGCCGAGATCTAGCTGTAGTAGATCCTTAACTTGTCGGCATTCCAGGTTCTTTTGATGGGCTTCCTTCCTAGGGTTTCCAATGTATATGCTCCATTGTCCAGCTTCTCTTTAACCCGATAAGGACCTTCCCAATTTGCTGCTAGCTTTCCATCTCTGGCATTTTTATTGCCAATATGTGCGTGTCGAAGTACTAGGTTGCCCCTGTTGAAAGAACGAGGTCTGACGTTCCAATTATACTTTGCCGCGATGAGTTGCTTGGCAGCTAGCTCCTTGCAATGCGCCATGACTCTGATCTCGTCTATTAGGTCTAGCTCTGTCCTTAAGGCATCTTCATTCGACTCCCCACCATCTTAAAGTGCTTTTACCTTTCTCCATGACGGCTGCCCTATCTCAACTGGAATCATCGCCTCGTATCCATACGTCAACCGGAAAGGGGTTTCCTGGGTTGAGGTCTGCACGCTGGTCCTATACCCCCACAGTATACTGTAGAGTTGTTCGACCTAGTTGAACTCTGCGTCTTGCATCCGCTTCTTTAAGCCGTCGAGGACGACTTTGTTGGCTGCCTCGGCCTGGCCGTTTGATTGTGGATGCTCGACCGAGGCGAAGTGCTGCTTAACATCAAGGTCTGACATCATATCCTGGAACCCTTTGTCTGTAAACTAGGTCCCGTTGTCCATGAGTACTTCAGCTGGAATTCCGAATCAAGAGATAATATTATGACGAAAAAACCTTTGTATCCGTGCCGAGGTTATAATGGTTAAGGGCTCGGCTTCAATCCACTTAGTAAAGTAGTCTACCGCCACAATGAGCCACCTAAACTACCCAGGGGCTGCTTTGAATGGCCCTAGGAGATCTATTCGCCATTTGTAAAAGAGCCAAGGGGCCGAGATGCCTTTTAATTCTGATGTCGGGGGCCAAATAATCTTGGCGTGTTTTTGGCAACTATCACATCTTTTGATGGCTTCCTTGGCGTTTGTCATCATGGTTGGCCAGTAATATCCGGCACGCAGAGCTTTCCTAGCCAAGGCCTTGCCCCCCATGTGGTGGCCGTTGACTCCTTAATGTATCTCGGCTAACACATATCTTGCCTCGGATGAACCCAAGCATCTCATCATTGGAGAGTGCAAACCCTTTCAGTACAGCTGGTCATCGACCATCGCATAGACGGCGGCCTCTCGAGTTAGCTTCTTTGCTTCGGTTGAGTCCGTCGGAATGATTCCTCTCTCTAGATAATCCTCAATCAGTTTTCTCCAATCAGTGGCCGTCGAGATAGTCATGATGCAACTCGGCTCTGCTAAGTTTTGTTGGATCACGGTCTGGTGGTTTCCTCATCCTTTGGTACTGGCAAGTTTAGAAAGGATGTCGGCTCTAGTGTTTTCTTCTCTTGGAATGTGGGTGACAATCACCTCTTCGAAGCCGGAGATCACCTTCTTTGCCTTATTGAGATACTTAGCCAGCAAAGGACCTTTTGTCTGATATGTGCCCTCAATCTGCGCTGCTACGAGCTGCGAGTCGGTGAAAACCCTTACTCTCTGTGCTCCATGTTCTCTGCCGCCTACAATAACCCAGCATGTAAGGCTTTGTATTCAGCCTGGTTATTTGAGGTCGGGAACTTCAGTTGAAGGGAGTGTTCAATAGCAATACCCTCTGGGCTTTCAACTATGATTCCCGCTCCGCTGCCCTCCACATTCGAGGAACCATCAACATAAACTTTCCATGTTTTGTCTTGAGCTTCGTCGGTCCTACCCGCCGAGGTGAGTTCCCTCACAAAATCTGCCAACGCTTGCGATTTGATTGCATGCCGGGCTTCGTAGGTGATGTCGAACTTGGACAACTCGATGGCCCAGCTGGTCATTCTTCCTGCCAGGTCTGGCTTGTGTAATATTTGTCGGAGCGGTTGGCTAGTTCGAACCACTATTCGATGTCCCTGGAAGTAAGTCCGAAGCCTTCTTGCCGAGACGAGTAGGGTGAAAGCCACTTTTTCGAGCTTTTGGTATCGTAACTCCAAGCTCTGTAATGTCTTACTTACGAAATAAACTGGGGCCTGACCGACATCGATTTCCCTCAACAAGGCCGCACTTACTGCTTCTTCTCCTACTGATAGATATAAGAATAAGGACTCACCCGGATTAGGCTTTGACAGGACTGGTGGGTTTGCCAAAAATAGTTTGATTTTTCCAAAAGTTGCCTCGCAGTCTGTGTTCCATCCTCCCTACGTTTCCTTCTTTAGCAACCTGAAGAATGAGAGTGCATTCTCAGCTGACCTTGATAAAAACCTGGTAAGCGCGGCCAAGCGGCCAGTTAGCTGCTGGACTTCCTTCTTCGCCCTCGGGGGCAGCATGGAGGACGACCTTGCATTTGTTAGGGTTGGCTTCGATTCCGCGGTTTGTCAACATAAAGCCCAGGAATTTCCCGGCTGGGACGCCAAATGCACATTTGGCCGGGTTCAAACGGATTTGAAATCTTCTCAACTTGTCAAACGTTTGCTCCAGATCCTGGATATGGTCTTTCGGGTCTTTAGTTTTCACGATCATATCGTCAATGTAAACCTCGATGTTTTGTCCGATCTGGTCTACGAAAACACTGTTCATCATCCATTGATATGTGCCCCGACGTTCTTCAACCTGAAAGGCATCACGTTGTAGTAGTAGTTGGCCTTGTCGGTTATGAAGGCCATCTTCTCTTGATCATCTGGGTGCATGGGGATTTGATTATAGCCAAAGTAGGCATCCATGAAGGATAGCAATTGAAAACCTGATGAGTTGTCGACCAACTGGTCGATGTTTGGCATCGGGTAGGAGTATTTTGGGCAGGCTTTGTTTAAGTTGGTATAATCCGTGCACACCCTCAATTTTCCACTTGGCTTTTTTACCACCACCATGTTGGAGAGCCATATAGTGTATTATATTTCTCTGATGAACCCGGCTGCTTATAGTTCCTCGACATGCTGCTTCAAAGCTTTCTGTCTGTCGGCTACAAAAACCCTTTTAACCTGGCACTGCGCCAGTGTTGCCATGATAACCAAGCCATCTTGATGTCCCGGCACCATGTCATTCAGCTCTTCATTAGTAAAGACTAATGGTCCGGGCGTTGGCTTGGTTGTGTCGTCTTTGAACTTTGGGAGATCCCTAACGGAGAAGACTTCTCTCAGATATTTCTTGCGCTGGCTGATGGTATCTCCTCCCTCACCGAATCCTCCGCTGACAACATTGCAATGGAACTGAGCTTCGGGGAACTCGTCGTCCTCAGTGGCCAACTTTCGGCACTTCTCGTCTTTCTTTGGGTTGGTGGTCGGGCTTCTACTACGGCCTCCTTGCTTGTGTTTGTTATGTTTACGCCCCTAGGTTTGTATTACGTATTGACATAATTTGCCCTCTCTGATGAACCTTTCAATGGTGTCTCGGAGTTCATAACATTGATCCGTGGTGTGCCCTGGTTCGTCGTGAAAATCACAAAACTTGGAGGGTGAGAAGGTTTGCCAAGATTTACATCTAGAGGCTGAAAACTGTCTTTGTTCTTTGGGGAAGGCCGGGATTCATGGGCTGTACGTTTCGTATTTGCATTCTCTTGTACCATAGCTCTCATTTCACCCCCGTAGTTGGTCCATAACCTCAGCTACGAGGGTTGCTCGAATTTTGGCTACAAGCTGTGGACTAGGGTTGGCTTCGTCATGCAAACGTGAACGTCGTCCGAAATATTTTGCGACACTAACTCCCCTTGTCTCCCCTCAAACAGCATCAAGGTAATCCGGCTTCCCAATCGCCGTTGACAAAATGTCCTGCCGTGTACCTGGCGTGAATGAACCTTGGCTGCTCTGCTGCTCAAGTGCATCCTGTACCATAAGATTTTTCACAAATAATAACTAAAATCTTATAGTATGAAACAACTGAGGCTATTTAATACTTCTAATTTAACTACTTACAATCTTTGAGGCAACCTCAAAGAACATCTTCATTTATGTATTTGTCACCCTTCATTCTCGCAGCTTTTCATTTTTTGTGACGAGGAGGACGCTCAGGGGCCTGGATAGCAATGGAAGGATCGGATTGGGAAGCTTCCTTCATTCGCTGTAACTCTTCTTTCATCATCTTCCGTTCAAGGTTTGTATTACGTATTGACATAATTTGCCCTCTCTGATGAACCTTTCAATGGTGTCTCGGAGTTCATAACATTGATCCGTGGTGTGCCCTGGTTCGTCGTGAAAATCACAAAACTTGGAGGGTGAGAAGGTTTGCCAAGATTTACATCTAGAGGCTGAAAACTGTCTTTGTTCTTTGGGGAAGGCCGGGATTCATGGGCTGTATGCGTTTCGTATTTGCATTCTCTTGTACCATAGCTCTCATTTCACCCCGTAGTTGGTCCATAACCTCGGCCTACGAGGTTGCTCGAATTTTGGCTACAAGCCGTGGACTAGGGTTGGCTTCGTCATGCAAACGTGAACGTCGTCCGAAATATTTTGCGACACTAACTCCCTTGTCTCCCCTCAAACAGCATCAAGGTAATCCGGCTTCCCATCGCCGTTGACAAAATGTCTGTAGTGTACCTGGCGTGAATGAACCTTGGCTGCTCTTCTGCTTTGCTCAAGTGCATCTCTGTACCATAAGATTTTTCACAAATAATAACTAAAATCTTATAGTATGAAACAAGAGGCTATTTAATACTTCTAATTTAACTACTTACAATCTTTGAGGCAACCTCGACAACATCTTCATTTATGTATTTGTCACCCTTCATTCTCATGACTTTTCATTTTTTGTGACGGAGGACGCTCAGGGGCCTGGATAGCAATGGAAGGATCGGATTGGGAAGCTTCCTTCATTCGCTGTAACTCTTCTTTCATCATCTTCCGTTCAAGGTTTGTATTACGTATTGACATAATTTGCCCTCTCTGATGAACCTTTCAATGGTGTCTCGGAGTTCATAACATTGATCCGTGGTGTGCCCTGGTTCGTCGTGAAAATCACAAAACTTGGAGGGTGAGAAGGTTTGCCAAGATTTACATCTAGAGGCTGAAAACTGTCTTTGTTGCTGGGGAAGGCCGGGGATTCATGGGCTGTACGTTTCGTATTTGCATTCTCTTGTACCATAGCTCTCATTTCACCCCCGTAGTTGTTCCATAACCTCGGCCTACGAGGGTTGCTCGAATTTTGGCTACAAGCTGTGGACTAGGGTTGGCTTCGTCATGCAAACGTGAACGTCGTCCGAAATATTTTGCGACACTAACTCCCCTTGTCTCCCCTCAAACAGCATCAAGGTAATCCGGCTTCCCAATCGCCGTTGACAAAATGTCCTGCCGTGTACATGGCGTGAATGAACCTTGGGCGCTCTGCTTGCTCAAGTGCATCCTGTACCATAAGATTT
Organism: Acacia melanoxylon; assembly: GCA_019022615.1. Lineage (NCBI taxonomy): Eukaryota > Viridiplantae > Streptophyta > Magnoliopsida > Fabales > Fabaceae > Acacia > Acacia melanoxylon. The sequence continues at coordinate 5,669,487 of JAFJYJ010000020.1, read as the reverse complement.
TTCACAAATAATAACTAAAATCTTATAGTATGAAACAACTGAGGCTATTTAATACTTCTAATTTAACTACTTACAATCTTTGAGGCAACCTCAGCAACATCTTCATTTATGTATTTGTCACCCTTCATTCTCGCAGCTTTTCATTTTTTGTGACGAGGAGGACGCTCAGGGGCCTGGATAGCAATGGAAGGATCGGATTGGGAAGCTTCCTTCATTCGCTGTAACTCTTCTTTCATCATCTTCCGTTCAAGCTTTTTATAGCCACCTCTAGACATGCAATGCGGATACTTATTTTTCGTTTGCCTCTCTATATTGGCTTGACTTTTTTCCTGTGACACGAAAACAAACAAAATTGAGCCTACGATGTCAAGTAGATTCAAATAAAAGATAAGATATGATAGAAATTTTACAAGAAATTCAGGATTCTGCCGTGACACCACAAACTCCCTCCAGTCCTCTGGAGAAATGAAATCATAGGTCATACATGGATCCTCGTTCCTCTTTGACCCTCGAATATATTTTTTAGTGAGCTTGTTCTTAAAATCTTTCCAACGGAGACGAACTTCGCCCATCCAATGCTTGTTCATCACCGTATTGTTAGGGACATCAAATGTTTGCTGCAAGGTAAAAGAGAAGATATGAAAGAAATCAAGTAATAAGACTAAAGATACAAATGCAGATATATCGAAAGTGAGATACCAAATTTTTTGCCCAAATCAACTCTTTCGTTTTATCAGAAACCATCTTCCAACTAGAGTATACAATACGAACTTTGCTTCAAGCCAGATAGCCTAAATAGCTAATGAAATTGTCTTCCTCTCTACCAATCAGATTCATATTGGCATCGAACTCTACATGCAGCCTCTTTTTTTTACTGTCACGACGAGTAATTAGCGCACCCATGTTCGTGCTACCTCTGCCCTTTCTCACAACGGGTTGATCAACCCTATCACCCGATGACTCGTCAGAGGTGGACATATTCCTGTTCATCAAAGACAAACCAATGTTAGATAGGTTATTAAATAATAAACAAATTACTAAAATGAACGAACCTGTTAAACCACCACAAAAATAACATAGTACTACTTCATAACTGAGAATCTCACTTTATATGGTTTCCCATATTCCTTCACGATGATCCTTTCTTGCAGCATATTCTTCATCATCTACCAATTCTACTTCACGTGTTGCAGGTGGATTTGTTGTGAAAGGGAGTGTATCGTCAAGGTTCAAGGATTCTTCACCATACTTTTGGTTTTTACTTTGAAGTACAATGAACATTTTTTTATTTGCAGGGTCTGTAACATAAAATACTTGTTTCGCTTGACTTGCTAAAATGAATGGCTCATCTCTATGACCAAGTCTTTGAAGATCAACTGAGACAAATCCAAATTTAGGATCTATTACAACAGCATTACTGCTAAACCACTTGCATTTCAATAAAGCAACTTTGAACTTGTTGTAGCTCATCTTCCATATTTCTTCAATAACTCCATAATAGGCCATTGATGCTAACACCGGGTTTTTGTCTTTCACACTCGAAAAGTGCATGGATTCAGCTTCAACCATCACCCCACTATTTTGCACAGAACTTCTGTCATCTTGGTCTTTTGTGTAGAAAGAATGTCCGTTTATATCATAACCGCTCCAAGTGATGACCTGAAAAGAAGGCCCCCAGGCTAACTACTTGATTGTATTCGACACACCGGTCTCGTGCAATACTGTCTCCTGGAACCACTTTATGAATGTCTTCTTTTGCTCATTAGCTATCTGCATGTCATTCTTCCTTGGATTCATATCCTTCAAACTCTTTCTGTGTTTATCAATGTATGGTTGAACTTCTTCCATATTATTCAAGATGTACAAGTGTGCTTGCAACACGGCTTCACGAGGCATATTCTTCAGTTTGAAGCCTCGAGTTCCCTCGCTTATCCCCTCGTCATGCTGAGATTGTTGTTGGAAATTATGCCCTAGGGGCAAGTCATTGTACAATGAACGTTTAGGATATTTATAGTATTCTCCTTTTGTTATCATTTTCGTTTGCATGTTTGTATTGATAACTGCATCCCTGGATATATCTTATAGATTATCCTAAATGTCCACTCGTCGGTCATCTACGCGGAGCGAAGATGAGTTAAGACGATATGACTTTGATGAGATATGAAGATACAATCGAGTCATGGGCACTTGTAAGAGTACAAGGTCTTTGGACCGACCCACTATGAGAAAGATGCATGGATCTAGTCATTAGCTTGTCTCATGTATAACCGCGTCACAACGCCCTATGACTGAGATCATCATGGATTCCTACATGATGAATCATTAATCTTTGACCTAGTCAAAAGTCACCTTTAATACCGGGGTGATGATAAAGGCTGGGATCGGGATCAGTGGTTTTCATGAGGAGGAATGTGAATGGTCAAGATGGAATTTGTCCCTCACATTTGTAGAGAGATAATATTGGGCCCCTCGATGAGTGAGTCTAAGAAATGTTTGGCCATACTATGTTGGAAAGGAGTTTCCATTTCACTTATTAGACTACTCGAGAATCGAGAAAGTAATGGACAAGAATAGGAAGTTGACATTGTCCATGCTTCATCCTTGACCAAATTATCGCGTGACAAAAGGGACGTGACATGGTTGTATGATAAGGTTGTATCGTGATATCGATCCCCATGTGAGTTGGGTAGTCGCAATGTCTTGCTAGAGGCCGCTTGCGACTTGTGGGCTGATACAGTTTTGGCCCACTACCAATCTCATATGGGCTGCGATAGGTCGCACACAGAATAACCCAACACGAGCATTTGTGTCTAGGTTCATTGAATCTCAGATTAATCTGGAATTAATGAATACTAAATTTAATCTAGGATAAATATAATATTTATATATATTTATTAAAATTTGAAATTAATATATATATATTAATATTATTAATGGAGATTATAATATTATTATATATAATATTTGTTTTGTATTTAATTTATTTGATAAATTAAATATCTAAAACAAATAGAGATATTGTATCTCGTTTAATATTCGAATAAGAATATCAGATATCTGTTTAGATTAAATTGAGATATGGTATCTCATAATTAATTAAATAGATGGATATTATTTCTCGGATTTGATTTATAGAGATAAATTAAATCAGAAGGCTTTTAGTTTGCATTAAATAAATACATTAGATTAGATCTATCAGATAGATTTAATTAATATTTTTTCAATTCAAGAATCCGAAATTCAGATTTCAAAAATTAGTTTTTGAAATTCAAAATTCAAACTTAATGCGTATTGATTGTACATTAATGCAGATTAATTGTACATTAATACGTATTAATACGTATTGATGCACAAAAACGTACGAAGCTTTTGAGGCTTTTGATGGTTGTGTGTGTGCATAAGCCAAAAACGAGAAACAAACGATCGGTGGTGAAGAACCTAGAGAGACACATAAGAAGCGCTAGCACACTGCCGTAGCCGTGTTCGGGAAATTGTTTGTGTGGATACCAGTAGAGGAAGCCGATTCAACGAGTCGTCTTCTATTGATCGAGGAGGTAGCCCACCAGTTCAAAGGAAACGAGACGCGAACGGGTTCACCAAAGGTAATTTTGGATTCCCTTAGTCTTGATTTAAACGCACCTGAGTGATCCTCGGGACGGGATTCTTAAAATTTTAATCCGCTGCGTTGTAAGAATTCCTACAATTGTATCGTCGCCCTTGATAGATAATCTTTGCAGAACTCCATAGCCTCTTCAACTATATATCTCTCAACTATTGAGGCTTCCGGTCGATAAGGATTTTTAGAATACCCTTTTAAGATCTTCATGTATCGATCGAAAGGGTACATCCAACTTAGGTAAACTGGACCGCAGAGTCTTACCTCCCTTACCAAGTGCACTATCAAGTGCACCATGATATCAAAAAAAGCAGGAGGAAAATGCATCTCTAGTTGGGACAAAAAAATATAACCCTTATTTTCCAATTCATCCAACTTTTCAATGTCAATGACTTTGTTACAGATAGCATTAAAGAAAATACTCAATCTTGTTATAGTAGATCGCACTTCATCTTTCATAATGCCTCTAATAGCTATTGGTAATAGTTGTTGCATCAACACATGATAATCATGGGACTTCATTCCCACTAACTTCAAATCGTCCATTGAAACACACCTTCTCAAATTAGAAGAATATCCTTGTGGCACCTTAATGTCATATAGACACCCACACAAACTTTTCTTCTTCGCTTTTGATAGTGTATGAGTTGCTAGCTCCATGTATGCCCTCTTACCATCTTCCATTATTCGTGGATGTAACCGTTCTCTTATTCCCATATCAACCAGGTCTAGTCTCGCACTAATTCCATCCTTAGTCTTCCCTGGTATGTGCAAAAGAGTACTGACAAGGCTATCACAAATGTTTTTCTCCACATGCATCACATCAAGACTGTGTCTCACATCAAGACTAAGCCAATATGGAAGATCAAAGAAAATTGATATCTTCTTCCATATATTCTTCTCACTCGCCTTCCTTTGCTGCTTACCCAATATGACATTGATATGTTTCATCCGACTATAAACTTCCTCTCCAGTTAATGCCTTTGGAGCCGTTCTCTGCTCCGGTAAGCCGTTAAAACGCTTTCTTAACTTACGATATGGGTGGAACCGATGAAGAAACCTCCTGTGGCCGAGGTAGACCGTTTTTTTTCCGTGCTTTATGAAAAACTAGGCTATCACCCAAGAGGGGGGGTGAATTGGGTGTTTGTTAAGACTTTATGAACTTTGAAAAACTTTTCGCAACTTATTGAAAGCAGTTTGAATGACAATAATAATGATTGATAAAGCAATAGTCGATCATTCAAACATGTATAGATATTCGGGTATATATCTTTGGAAATATAAGAGATAAGGGAAGAGAATATGCAAGCGATTTATCTTGGTTCGGCCCGATCCTTGACCTACGTCCGGTCCCAAGCTTCACTTGAGATTTTCAATCCACTATCTTCTTGTAACTTGATTACACGTTACGTACTTGGAGTAATCCTCTCACTAGGATTCACTCCCCCTTACAAAACGTAATCAATACACTTGCTTGATCACACACTCGTACTCGAAGTAATCCTCTCCCTAGGATTCACTCCCCTTACAAGCCGTAATCAACACAATGTGTTTCCCACTCAAGATCACCCAATCTTGAGTATCTTACGAATAGAATGATAGGATGTTTACAATGACTCTTCTCTCTCGGAAGTAGATGAATAAACACTGAAGCACAATTACAACTCACTTCACTCTCTATGATAAGCTATGTAAACATTGAAAACAGAGAGTAAATGATATGAAAATCAGAGTATTAGCATCTTGAAGATGTCAGCTTGTGTCTCTGCGTTTTTACGCTTCGTGTTACGTGTTTACGTATGGAGTCTTCAAATCTTCGGGTATTTATGCTAATTGAAGCTTGTGACCGTTGCATATTTGTTCGAGTCATGAATCCATTCGAAAATATAGGCTGTTGTGTGCATTTCGTAGAATATAGGCATTGTTGGGAATCTTGCGATTTGAATATTTGAAAGTTGGCTCTTCAAGAATGTGTTCCCATGCTGTTATACTTAGTGGAGGCAATTGTATAATGTTGTCCAGCTGTTTTAGGACGTTGGAGGCTAGCTTTCTGTCTTGGAGAATGGTTAGTCTTCTTTCCAGGCTGTCTTCCATTTGCTTTGTTTGAGAAGATATAATAAAATAATACAAGTGGCTCATGGAGTTGCTTTATTTGACTTTAAAGCAAATTCAAATCTTCTCAAGTCTGAAGTTAAAGGACATTGAACATTTGAATCCATTGAAGAACATTACCGTTCAGCATTCAACATTGTTTCTTCAAGTTTCTCGTTCAATTCTGCCTTCTTTGTTGTTTCTGAAAATATGCAGCAACCTTCATCTTCATGCTTATGATGATTTTGGTTTTTGTCAAGTTTGATGTAATCTCAAACTTTAATCACCTGAAACTTATACACAAATGATATAAATGATGTTAAGAGGTTGTATAAATCATTTGAGTAATCATCTGGATGTTCTTGATGAGATATGATGTTTCGGTCATGGTGAATTTTCTTGAATCGAGGGTGTAAATCTGTTCTAGTATTCCAAGCTCGAGTTTATATAGGTAAGCTCGAGTTTGGTCTTCTTTTGAACTTGGATTTTTGCCTCTGGAAGTCTCAAGCTCGAGCTTATAATTTATAGACTCGAGTTTGGGTGTTTATCGGGACTGCTTGCTCTGTCGAGCTAAACTCGAGTTTGGTCACTTATAGGCTCGAGTTTGGCTTTTTCCAAAAGTTCATTTCTTCTCGGAACTCTCGAGCTCGAGCTTGTAACTTCAAGCTCGAGTTTGGACTTCTTCAAAATCAGCATTTCCTCTCGTAACCCGTAAGCTCGAGTTTGCTACTTGTAAGCTCGAGCTTGCTATTTGTGAACTTGACTGGCTGATTTTGGACTTTGTTCAGTGAGCTTGCAACTTTGTCCACTTTCGAGGGCCATATCTCCCTGGTCTGAACTCCGTTTTGGTTGGTTCAACTCTTGATAGAAAGCTATTGGAGTATACTTTCCAATGCCACTGATTTCAGCGCCATTGGATTTGTATATTGTGAGTTACACGCAAAACATAGAGGCTTGGTTTTCAGTGTGGCGTGGATTTCTCTGTCAACTTCCACAATTTATAACTCCGTGATATGAACTCCTTTGGGCTTGAATTTTATATCAAAATGACGCATTGGGAGTCTAGTTTCATATGCCACTGGTTTCACCTCAATCGGATCTCTGGTTTGGAAGATATCATCAAATTACCGGGCGTTGCTGTGCTGAACGTGAAACAGAGTTGATCACCTCTGTAAGCTCGAGTTTGTACTGATGAGCTCGAGTTTGCCTAGTCCAGAAACGCCAAAGCTGCTGAAGACACTTATAGACTCGAGTTTAGAGTGCTAAGCTCGAGTTTGGACATATCAGAAAGGAAAATTACTTCAGCAAGGTAGTAAACTTGAGTTTAATACTTGGAGGCTCGAGTTTGCTCATCCACAATCTCATATTTGCTTGACTTTAACTCGAATTGAGCCAATCCAACTTCCATATGATCTTGGAGGCTTCTAGCATCAATATAAGAACTTGAATAATGATATATTCATTCCATTCAACAAGTTCTTCCTTTTTCCATCTCCCAACTTGATCATTCTTCATCTTTTAACTTAGCATCTACATTAAATATAAGAATTAGTCAAAGTAGAATATAAATGTAGTATGCAACCTTTTTGCTCTTAGGAATGACATCTATATAACACATCATCAAAACTAATCATAACCAACACTTTAGTTGATGGAAGTTTGTGTCTGCCTCACATATTGGACATGCTTTATGCCCCTTCAAACTGTACCCTGACAAATTTACGTATGCAGGAAAGTTGTTTATCATGGTAAAAATCATTGCACGCAACTTGAAGGACTCCTTCTTATATGCATCAAACACATCTACGCCTTCCTCCCACAACTTCTTCCAATCCTCAACCAAAGGTGCCAAGTACACATTGATATTGTTCCCGGGTTGTTTTGGTCCAGAAATCATCATAGAAAGCATCACATACTTGCGTTTCATACATAGCCAAGGAGGTAAGTTGTATATTACAAGGAGAACCGGCCATGCATTATGGGTGCTGCTAAGAGTTCGATACGAATTGAAGCCACCTGTACAAAGCCCTAGCCGAAGGTTTCTTGGCTCACTGCCAAATTGAGGGAACATTTCGTCTATTTTCTTCCATTGCAGAGAGTCAGCCGGGTGCCGAAGATATTTTTCATCGGATATTCTCTCATCAGAATGCCATCTCAACTTCTTCGCCTTTGCTTCACTAGTAAATAGACGCTTAAACCGCGGAATTATTGGAAGATACCACAATGCCTTCAAAGGTTGCCTTTTTGTTGTCTGCTCTCCAGAAACAATACATTTCTTCACTTTGTATCGTGAAGTTTTACACTTCAGACAATTACTGAGGCCTTCATACTCGTTTATGTACAATATGCGTCATTAGGGCAAGCGTGTATCTTTTTATACTCCATACCCATCGTAGACAAGATTTTCTTGGCCTCATACATACGATTTGGAAGTACATTATCATTTGGCAACATATCACACAGCAATTCAAGAAGCAACATGAAACTACTATCGGTCCACCCACAAGTTGCCTTTAAGTTGACCAAATGTAAGGTCCCAGTCAACCGTGTATACTTAGTACACCCAGGGAACAAAGGTGTCTCTGCATCACTCCGCACGCTATCATATTCAACTGATTGTGCAAAAGATTCTGCCTCAACATCAAGAATCATTTTCTCCATTCCATCATCATCTACCTCAACTTCATTTTCATGAGACGCACCGGTACTTACTTCCTCACCATGCCATATCCACGTTGTGTATCGAAGGTGTATTCCATCACAAAGTAGATGATCCCTTATATCAGCAATATCCCTTCAACTCCCATTTAAACAATTAACACATGGACAATAATACATCCCATTTTTCGTAGCCACATTCCTTCTAGAAAATTCAATAAACTCTTCCACCCCATTCCCATATTCTTCACTAGTTCTCAACGCATTCATCCAACTATGACCAATTTTATTACCACCTACGATGTAACACCCCAAATTCCATATCATAAATTGTGCCGATGACACGTGTTTTTATAAAAATTATCAGAGTTTTGAGGTGCTACAACTCAGCGTGTTGCAGAAACGAAGAGCATGTACTAAAAATTTGAACAACGAGTAACTGATATAAAATACTCGGACATATCTTTGATGCGACGTATACTGGTATATTACAAATTTCCTGAAGGAATATTCATGTGATACAATAATACAAAACTTTATAATTACAGCTCTTCCATGTAACTATACCCTCTTCAACCAAGCCTTAGGTAGACTTGGGGCATAAAATCTAACTCAGTTAAATCAACCCATTTGGCCAGGCTGGGTAAGGTCTAGTGGAAGTCTCCCCGATGTTAACGGCGACTGATTGACTGAACCACATAGACGACCCTTTCTAGTTTAAGCACCAAATGATATGAAGTAACCTTATTAGATTCGTGCCATAAGATAGGTTATGTTAACCTTCTTTCTGCATTTACTTTGACCGGTACTTCTTCACGGCTCTATCTATCGGCGTTTCTTTTACGGCTCCATCCACTGGTGCCTTCGCTGATCCATGGACCTTTCCTGACTATTAGTTAAGACTGAGGTCCAATGCCCATCGGACTCCAGGTAACGGTTAACCTCATACTTATGTAAATAGTATATTTATGACAGATATTATATTATTACAAAATCCCATTTTCAAAACATTAACAATATGTAAGGCAATAACAAAGCACAGCCACTGCAGTATGCATGTTATCCCAGTCTGCACTTTTCACTAGTGCCACGATGGCCTATCGTGTGCTCAGCGCTAGGAAAACTCTAACGGCATTATTAAAACCATAACCCGTATATATTTGAATGTATAAGGAACAATTTAAGACAGAGTCTTAGTATATGAACATAACCATCATATATATGTTGGAAATTATGCCCTAGGGGCAAGTCATTTTCCTTTAGTTATCATTTCAGTTACATGTTTATAGTGATAACTGATCCTTGGATAAATCTTATAGATTATCCTAAATGTCCCTGGTCGATTATCTACGCGGGAGCGAAGATGAAATAAGACCAGTATGACTTTGATGAAGTATGGAGATACGAATCAAAGTCATGAGCACTTGTAGGAGTACAAGGTGCTGGACCGACCCACCATGAGAAAGCTGCATGGATTTAGTCATAAGCTTATCTCATGTATAACCGCGTCACAACGCCCTTTGACGTGAGATCATCATGGATTCCTACATGATGAGTCGCTGATCTTTGACTTAGTCAAAAGTCACCTTTGACCGGGTGATGATAAAGGCTTGGATCGGGATCAGTGGTTCTCATGGAGAGGAATGTGAATGGTCAAGATGAAATTTGTCCCTCACATTTGTAGAGAGATATCTTGGGCCCCCTCGATGAGTGTGTCCAAGAAATGTACGGCCGTCTTGTGATGGAAAGGAGTTTCCATTTCACTTATTAGACTACTCAAGAATCGAAAAGTAATGGTCAAGAAAAGGAAGTTGACATTATCCATGCCTCATCCTTGACCAAATTATCGCGTGACAAAAGGGACGTGACATGGTTGTACGATAGGTTGTATCGAATTATCGATCCCCATATGAATTGGGTAGTCGCAATGTCTTGCTAGAGGCGCTTGCGACTTGTGGGCATACGGTATTAGCCCACCGCCAATCTCATGTGGGCCTGCAGGGTCGCACACAAGAATAGCCGAACACGAGCAAAAGTGTCCAGATTCATTGAATCCTATATATGTATAAGATTTAATGAATATTGCATTTAATGTAGGGTGAAAATATATATATCTATATATATATATTATTAAATTCGAAATAAGAATAATATTATTTATAGATATTATTATATATAGTATTTAATTTATTTGATAAATTAAATAACTATAATAAATTGAGATATTGTATCTCGATTTAATTTTCGAATAAAGATATGGTATATCGATTTAATTAAATTGAAATATAGTATCTCATATTTAATTAAATAAAATGATATCATATCTCATATTTAATTTGTAAAGATAAATTAAATATGTAGGCTTATAATTCGGATTAAATAAATATATTAGATTTGATCTATTTGATAGATTTAATTAATATTTTATTTTAATTGAAATTCGAATTTCAAAATTGATTAGATTAATTTTGAATATTTTAATATGGCTTATTAGGGTTTTAGAAACCCTATAAATAGATATTGATATAGTCATATTAGGGTGACGGACGAATTAGAAAGCCGCAAGAAACCCTAGAGGAAATAGAGAGACGCGATTTTTTGAAGGCGCTAGCACGCTGTCGCAATCAGGTTCAAAGCTGTTCGTGTGGATACCAGTAGAGGGAGGAGATTCACGGAGTCTGCTCCTGTTGATCGGAGAAGGTAGCCCACGTGTTCAGATCGAAAGAAACGCTAGCTGAGAATTTCGTATAAGGTATGATTCGGAATCTTTAACCTTGATTTAAACGCAGTTGAGCGATCCTCTTCTTGGGATTCGTAAAATTTAAAACTCCGCTGCGTGTACGGATCCCAACAATATAAATATACTATAAGCATCAGAGTCAGTATTACAGTACGTCGCGAACGTACCTTTGTTGTTGTTCACGGTACGTTGGACGGTCAAATTGTGATCACGGATATCCTATAAAGGTAATATCGCATTTATTAATTCATAATTAGTATTCTAATAAATATCTTAGTCTCAAATGACCATTTTACCCCTGGATTAATTATTTTCAACTTAATTCCCTTTTATTTTCGTAAAAACGCTGTTGTACAGCAAGTGGGCTGATTTTTCGCCTAACTTTGAAAAATCATAACTAATTCCACAGAACTCGAAACGAGGATCCGTAAAATTCCTCGGAATCCTTAAGATGTCTAATTTTAAGAAAAATTATTTCTTATTGCCCAGAGTTTATGAACAATTCCCAGTTTTCGTATTTGCATCCTCTGCTCAGAATTTTCCAGAATTTCATAGCCCATTTTGTAGAATTTTTATCTCCTAGCACAAAACTCAAAACGACATGCTATAGGTATATTTAGAAAGCCCTATATGTCTAATTTTACCATGAAGTTTCTCAGAATTTAAGCATAGCATCTTCAACATAAGATACCAGCATTTTTGAAATAGCTTTTAGAAATCGCTAACCGACAAATTTTCGCCAGAGCTTCGCTACTTTGACCATAATCTTCCAAAAAAATTTCTATAACTTCTTCTTCATCATTTTTTAGAAATAAAGCCAATTTTAACAATAAAAACATGAAAATAAAACTATAATTGGAAGATTATGAATCAAAACAACAATTTAACTAAAAACTCAAAAGCTAGAGCTGAAGAACTTACCTAGAACTTTGCTCCTTCTTTCCCAAAGCTTCTCACTCTCACTTTCTCTCTATATTTCTGCTACTCTAAGCTTGTTCTTGCTTTGTGAATTAGTGAGGAATTATGAAGAGCCAAAGGCCCTATTTATAGCAAATTGTGGGTTAACTACCTAACAACTCTTACTCATTCTTAACCCTTGGATTAAACTTAGTTGAGAAGTTTAAATCTCACCCTTACACCTACTCAAAACCGCCACCTCCTCTCCTCCTTTCTTCTTCATCTTTTTCTCCCCAAATGCTTATTTAGTTAGGTGCAAGTTGGTGTTTTTATTCCAGATCCATTTCCACTTTTCAAATCTCAATTTTATGGCTTAATCAAAGGTCTTTTTAAACTTCTTAATCACTTAAGTATGAATCACAAAAGTTTATGAAAATCACTTTGGAGATAACCAAGTTCAAGCTTAAATTGTGCTTGTTCATAATATCTACTTATTTTTGTTCTAGGATCAATGGATTTCAATATACAATTTATTTTCTATTAGTTCTCATTTACTTGTGTCCTGAATTTATCCTAATGGTTTTTATCTTACCATTAATTAATTAACCATTTAATACCTTTATTACCTATGCTTGCATCATCATTTACACTAAAGTCTTCTTGCATTTATTCTTGATTATGACTTGTTTAAGTTTAATATCTAGATATTAACTTTGCCTCTCCTTTTTTCTCTCCAAAGACACGACTTCCCCCTCCCCCTTTATCTTAATTTGTGTTTCATTTCAACTAAATTTATCTAACATGTCATTATTACTTTATGCCTTGAAAGTCTTGGTTTGATTGTGATGTTTTGTTTGGCTAATTATAATTAACAATTTCACTTCCTCTTTCCTTCATGCTTGCACCGAAATTCACTCTTCAATTTCACTATTGGATTGTGTTCTGCTTGTCTCACAAATACCATGGAAAACTCTCTCATTGGTTGATTTAATTGACACAAGGATTAAGCTTTATGAAATCCATTTTTAAGCCTTTAGATTAGCTTTATTAAATTTAATCCAAGCCTTTGATGTTGGGTTGGAAAAATCCAAACACTATTAGTGATATTTGTTAGTGATTTAGGATTAAGGATTAATACAATTTCTTAACTCTTTTAATTAGCAATTTTAAGTCACTTTAATTAATTTAAGGGAGAATTAATTATTCTTTGGTTAATATTGCTAATATAGTGTTTTTAGGGGTTATTAGGCTTAATTGCCAAATTTTGATAGGTTTCTAAATTAATCTTGATGATTCAAAACTCCTTGTATATTATTTTTGGCCTTTAAATATCCTTTGGATATTAATTAAGTGGATATATTCTTAATTATGACCCTTTTTAAATTAATTATTAATTAATTTCAAAAATTACAAAAATATCTCGATTATTGCAAATTTAATTATCCAATAATTGTTGCTAATTTTCTCTAATTGATTTAGGCCTCCTTTGATGATTTTAAATTGCTAAAATGATATAATTAAGATTATACTTAATTATGATAATCTTAAGATATTTTATGATTCCTAATAAGATTTAGAAAATTAAATCTTCAACTATATTAATTCTAGGAAGAAATTACCCAGAAAACAAATAAAAATAATAGGAAAAATTGAGACCACATATTCACCTATTTTAAATAGGTAATATTTATTAAAAATATTATTTAAGATATATTATTTATCTAAATATAATATTTAAGATAAATAATTTTCTGGGTATTACATACGACATTTCCAACAACAGTCAAGTTCCTAACAATTTCAAGAACGACATGTTTTATTTTAAGAAAATTTCGGTAGCATTTCTCCTTAAAAGTAAGACATCCCAAAATTTCAATAACAACCAATTTCAGCTTAATTCAACAAAACTTATTAACTAAAGCAATTGAACAACATCAACTATTAAATCCAACAATTTCTTCAACTAACAGAACATTGGAATTATTCCTACTGACATATACTTCAATGGTAATGGAACTGGTAAACCATGAAGCCATCACTTGTTTAATCAAGTTCACGTAGTTCATATGGGTAATAATAAAGGAAAGACAAAAAAAAAAATCACGGACTGGATTAAAAACACTTAAACCAATAAGGACAATATATGTGTGTGTGCATAAAATGAAAGCAATTGACCTAATTTGGGAGCGCAACCATTTGCTTCAAACCTTTGACCAAGATTTCTCAACAGGTAGTCAAAAAAGACAAAGATGACTATCCTTTAATCTCAGCCGCAAGTATAACCAAAGCAGAATCAACGCCAATCAAAATAAGCTACTGCACAAATTACACAGTATAGCCTTCACTAAACAGTCAAAAAACAAATTCCACTTTATATAAATGGTATTAAATGGAAAAGTATTTCCAATTAAATCAATTTAAAGTTTCCTTGATTCCATGATTTAGTTTATAACATTTTCACCACTTTCGGTTTAAATTTTCCTCTCAAGCATTTTATCGAACACCCTATGTGCACTCCATTTAGAAGGTTCAAGAATAATCCTTTTCTTAACATTACAATCCCACATTTCAAATATTATAACTGCACAGCTAATCTTTAATAATTACTGAAGCCTTATGCAACTCAAACAAATTTCCAATTAGAGGAATAGACATCCTTTCTAAAACACAAATGACAACGCTTTAAAGAAGGGAAAAGGATATTCCCCACTTATTCATCTATACGTTGAAGTATTCTGGAAATTAAAGGAGGAGATCGAAGGTTTTTCATACATACCCTGCTCAAGAAACGCACAAGCGAAGAAGTGAAGATGTGATCTGTCCACACACACAACGACGTCACAGAACAGGGGAAAACGCGAAACCTCAGCGCCCATAACAGCAACCAAAAGAAATGAACAGCAATACCAAGAAAGGAGGAGGAGAGATTCAAACTGGCCCAAAAGTCTCCCTCCTTATTTCCACGGCAGTAGAACTAAGCAATACCTTTTTGCTTAAACTTTTGTTTACACAATCAAACTGACTACTTTAAAAACTAATTTCTTCCATCATTAAAGAGTAGCATTTTAAAGTTTGATATTAAAAAAATTTGTACCCAAAAATTCGTTTCCGAATCTCATTTTTCACATATAATAAAGGGTGTTAAATTCAATTTATCAAATACAAAGTAAATACCATGAATCAATCATATTTCTTTTCTTCTTTCTTCAACATAGTAACTCCTCATGACTATACATTTCCTTCCTTTTTCCCCATATACAGTTTAACAATATGTATCACTCTTAACAAAATCACATATCCACTAAAATAAAAATTGAGCTTAATTAAGAACAAACCTTTAAACTTAAATTAGACATGTGGGTGTTTAATGTAGATTTTAAAAGCATGACTCTTTTCACACAAAAACTGAAATAACACAATCCTTTTGACCAAAACAATTTATAAATTTTTGACACACAAAATGTAAATCTTTCCTAGAAATATAATTTTCATTCGCTGATATTTTTTTTTTTTTTCTTTTGGAAGATCACAACCAAACAATAGCCTTTCACAGTCAAATCAAACTATACGATTTTTATCTATAGATCAAATTTTAAAGTTGAACTCATTACAACCTGATACTGTAAGAAATTCATCAAAGTTCATAGTTATTTGGTCCATTCCACCCGTTACAACTAAATATGTGTAGTAATTAGTCTTAACCTATAGATGTAAGAGTGAAAGCTTTCAAAATAATATAACCAAGGCATTTAGTACAACTACAACTCGTTTCATATTCAAACAACCTCAATTAAACATATATTTATGCTTATAGCAAGACTTAAAGTTTCGAAACAATAAAAGTCACATTATAATGTAAAACTAAATCAAATTATTCATCATCTTTAGTTTGAAGTAAAGCTCATGCATTCATTAACATAGTTTGTTTTAATCATCGTAAATTTAAAAGTTACTATTTCTATGTTAATGCAATAACAATGCAGAAAGGAATACAATCTCCATTTAACAAAAACAAGATTAAATAGCTTTTTCTTTAGTCAAAGTAGAACTAGTATAATTTAAACAATAAGATTCTCTCTCTCTCCCTCTCTTCCCCCTCCTTTTGTAACAAGGCAAAGCCAAATGTTTATTTTTTATCCGGAAAGCAAAACTTATGCACTAATTATAGCAACAAGAATAACTTTTGATAGAAACAAAAGCATGGCAGTCATTACTTCACACTAGAAATCTAGAATAACATTTATACCACAAAAACCAATTTGGGAGCAAAATTACTTAATGCAATAGAAACTTAGATTTTCTAAATCAAATGGTTCATATTTAAGCTCAAGGTAGTGTTAATCAAAAAGTCCAAAGATGCACTATGCAAAGTCATTTCAATATTCAAAGTGATAAGAAAGCAACAGTTTTACGGACCACAAGTCCCATGAAGATCAAAGTGTGCTTTCAGTGCAATGCAAGAACCAAAATTCAACCAAGTGCAGTTTCAGTAGAGGAAACCAATTTATGCATAAGATTTCAGCTAAGTATATACCATGTACAAATGGAAATCCATCTTCTTTCAGCAAACTAGTGGTTACATCGGACTTGGAATAAAAGAGATCACCAAAAAGTCAGCAAGTTACCAAGCAAATGGGTCTGGAGATACACATACAGTCAAAAAACCATGAAAGCAAGGGCGGCGTACCATTAGAGATCGTCGAAGAAGGTGGGGCGGCCGCGCCAGAAATAGAGAACGAGAGCCGATGGACGCCGCGAAGAGGGAAGACGGAGGGGATGGACTGTCGCGGACAATGGAGTGAGGGTGATCGCGATTAGGGTTCGGCGTCAATAGAGCAAGGGACTAAGTCGATAGGGTTCAATGAGAAAAGAAAAGGGAAATACCTGAGAAATTCTAAGACTGGGTGTCGAATGAGGGCTAATTGGCAAAATTAAAGGAATTTTGGCGACCTGATAGAAATTCAGGTCGTCAAAATTTAACAATTGGCGACCTGAAAGATAATTCATATCGCCAATTGTTGAATTTTGGCGACCTGAAACTAGTTTAGGTCGCCAAAATTCAAAAATTGGTGACCTGAATTTTTTTCAGGTCGCCAATGTTAAAATAATAAAAAAAACAAAAATTATCATTTGAATATTGGCGACTTGAAAGTAAATTCAGGTCGCCAATTTTATAAAAATTTTAAAAAAAAACATCCCACGGCGCCAAACAAATAAATTTTATTCCAAAAAAATTCCCAAGGCGCCAAACAAAAAAATTATCATTGGAATATTGGCAACTTGAATGTAAATTCAGGTCGCCATATTTTGAATTTTGTCGACCGAGAAAATAGTTCGGGTCGCCTAAATTCAAAAATTGGCGACTTGAATATTTTTGAGGTCGCCAATGTGAAAAAAATAAATAAAAAACAATACCACCCACGGCGCCAAACAAATAAATTTTAATCAAAAAAAATCTCATGGCGCCAAACAAAAAAATTATCATTGGAATATTGGCGACCTGAGTTTCATTCAGGTCGCCAATATTCGAATTGTGGCGACCTGAATTAAATTCAAGTCGCCTAAATTCAAATATTGGCGACCTTAATTTCATTTAGGTCGCCTTAATGACTTTTTTCCATGGCGCCAAACAAAACATTCTCGCGCGAAACTACTTAAAGCGTCCTGAAATAATGTTAGAATGCCAAAAACCAATTTTACAAGTCCTAAACTATTATTCAGGTCGCTGAAGGCTAATTTTCCTTCCATATATTTACAAGAATGCCACTACCTTCATTTTTTACTTCCTATTTTTAGATAAGGACGTTTTTTAGGGTAGTAATATCGAATTTTTGTAGTAGTGTTAAATATTTTTTTATACACACTGAGACTTATATTGACAAGACTAAAAATATATATACACAAATCTTCTATTGGACAAATTTGAGAGAATAGTCATTTAACTTCCTGAACTAGAAAATGACTCAATTACTGCTTGAACGAAAATAAGGATCTGGACTAGTTAAAAAAAAAAGACTCAATTGACAACTTGAACAAATAAATCAAATGGCTCCTCCACTTGCACGAATAAAATTCTGAACAGAAGAATAAAAAAGCATAGGACCATATGAATGATTTCTATTTCGAATAATCTTTTTAAAAGAAAAAGAGTTCATGCCAATTATATGTAGCATATATGTTAAGTGTTGGGTTAATATGCTCTTTGGTCACTTAAGCCCAATAAGGCTTAAGTGAGACTACAGCCCAAGGACCCTATGGCCCATATGGTTTAGGGTTAGGTCTTGGTGTAGTAGTATATAAACCTACTTTCACCCATTGAGACGGCCAAGTCACAAGGAGGCTCTCATCAGAAACAAACCCTAGAGGCAGACGTTCATCATCTGAACGGTTGCCCACACAACCATCCTATCCTCCTTGAGAGATAGTCTGGAAGATTGACCATAGAGCGGACTTGGATTGTTCGTGGAGAGTCTATCAGATCGCTGAATCTTTCCTTTTCAGATCGCTGCATCTTTCCAGGTAATCAAAACGATGAAGGTTTCATCTTTTCCTACATCGTCTCGATACGATTCGCTTCCGCATTTCTGGTGAGATTCCTACAATTGGTATCAAAGCCAGGTTCGCGATGAGCAAAAGAACCAATTTTGATTTAGTTTATGCGATCAAATTTCAAATTTTTTCAAAATATTATTTTTTGAAAAATATGACATCTATTTCTATATTTGTTATTTATTTCATGAGTATTATTAGTTTATAATTCAGATTTGATATTAGTTCTAATTTTAATTGGTTAATCGCTTTAATCCATGGTTAGATTTTCTCGTGTATTTCTTGATTTATAACAAGGAGGCTAATCCCATATGATTAGGTTTCCTCCTTGCTTGTTCTTATGTTTTTTCGCAATTTCTATGCATTTTTCCAAATTTACGTAAAAGTTCGAGATCAAGAATCTGCAAGAAGATGAACATTCGACGGCGTACGACACTTTTCGTGGACTTCGGACCACTCTAGACAAATAATCCGAGAGATTTCTTAAGAGAATTATGTATTTAAGAGTGATTTAAAAACACTCTAAATTGGACAATTCTTGGAAATTGAAAATTCTAAATTTAAAAATGATTGAATGGGTGAAGCTTTTAAATTAAGAAATTAATTTTAAAACCTACGGGCCCCAATTGTGGGTTTATTAGTGAAATGGTTATCGCTGAAGCCCATCGGATAAGGATAATCGGATTTTGCTAGATTAAACCCTAATATTTTTCAAAATTTTAGTAAAGTTTTGTACGGCCCATCGTCGGCGACACTTAGACACTAAAGATAATTTTGAAAGTAAACAATGGTTAAAAACATTCAACTTTGGTAAAATTGTTAACCCTCACATCGAGGCTCGCAATGGAACGAAGGCCCAAAATAACAATATTAGTTTTACAAGTATCTTGCCCATCGTAAGCCTTGTAAAGATAACTAATGGATTGTTAAACAATAAACGAATAGTAGTTATTAGAATCTACTAGCGCAATATCATTTTGTTGTTAAATATAGTTTGTAATTAGTGTGATTTTTCCTTATTTTCGGACAAATGTCTTCATTCAATCCTTTAGCTACAATCCTGAGCCAAAAACCTATGGATGGTACAAACTACAAACAATGGAAAACAAATTTGGATATTGTTCTTCAATATGAAAAGCTCAACTTTGTTCTAACTACCCATATGCTAGCGCAGCCTGCTAAAGATGCGTCTGTGGCAATCCAGACAAAATTTCAGCAAGTGAAGGAAAAATGGGAGAAGGTGAATGTGGCAGTTCACTGCTATATTTTAGCCAGTCTCGCCAGTCACCTTCAAGAGCAAGTGAGCATGATTGAGAGTGGAGCAACAATGCTCCAGACTCTTGATGGCATGTTTGCTACGTCTAGCGGCTCGCTAGGCAAAATGCGGCGAATTCGAGTTACCAAGACAGTGATGTCTGGAGGAAGTGTGCGGGATCATTGTCTAACAATGATAGCAAACTTCAAAAGGGCTGAAGATCATGGTGTCAAATTTGAACAAGAAGTAAAAGTTGACCTTCTATTACAATCATTTCCTGAATACTTCAATCATTTCAAGATGAACTATAATATGAATAAGATGAATCTTGATCTCACTCAACTGATGCACGAGCTTGAGAGTGCTTTGAACGATTCTAGTCAAGCGGGCGGTGCATTATTTGCTAGTGAAAGTTCTGTGAAACCTAAGGGGAAACCCAAAGGAAAGAACAAGAACAAGAAAATGAAGAAATCAGGTATTCCAGTTGCCAAAACAGTTGAAATGAAGCAGCCAAAAGGCAAGTGCTTCAAGTGCGGACAAAAGGGGCCTTGGAAGAAAAATTGCCCACGTATGAATCAACCGGTATGGGTAATTTACATGTGATTGAGGCTTGTTTAGTGGAGAATCACGATGAAAAATGGATCGTTGATTCGGGAGCCACTAACCATGTTTGTTACTCTTTGCGGTGGTTCAAACATAGCTTGCACAGAATCAAGGACAAAGAGTTTTGAAGCTTGGAACTGGGAGCTTGTGTCTGCACTAGCGGTGGGACAAATTATTTTTATCTTTTGATAATTGCAGAACTTTGGTTTTAGAAGACATTTTATTTATTCCCGAATTTAAGAGGAATTTAATTTACGTTAGTTGTTTGGAAAACATGGTTTGACATTCGGTTTAATTCTTCGGTTTCAATAAGAAGTAAATCTTCTTTTATTTGTTCTTGTGTAATGATTAATGGTCTTTATTTCCTTAATCTGTTCCTGTGAAGTTAATCATATTGAATTAAGAGATGTTGAGCATATAAATTCATCAAAGAAAAGAAAAGTTTCCAATGAAACTTATCTTTGGCATTTGAGATTAGGTCATATTAACTCTAACGGGATACAAGGTTTGGTCAAAAGTGGGATTTTAAAATCCCCGAACTTTGAACCGATACCGGTATGTGAATCTTGTTTAGAGGGTAAAATGACCAAGAGATCCTTCAAGGCCAAGGGAAAACGTGCCACACTTCGGTTGGAATTGGTACATACGATGTATGTGGACCAATAAATGTCCAAGCCGAGAGGAGGGTATCGGTATTTCATCACATTTACTGATGATTACTCTAGATTTGGACATGTGTACTTGATGCGTCACAAGTATGAAGCTTTTGGAAAATTCCAAAAGTTCAAGGTTGAGGCAGAAAAACATCTTGGTGTTCAAATTAAGACCCTTGATCGATCGAGGGGTGAATACCTATCTGGAGAATTCGGTCTTACGATCAAAGAGGGGATAGTTTCACAATTATCCTCTCCAAGGACACCCCAGCAGAATGGAGTTGCTGAAAGGAGAAATAGAACCCTTTTAGAAATGATAAGATCTATGCTCAGTTATTCATCTCTTTCTGATTATATGCCTTAGAAACTGCTATGTATCTATTGAACTTAGCATCGTCCAAGTCGGTTTCAAAGACACCAATAGAATTGTGGAAAGGGTGCAAGCCCACCATGAAACATATTCGGATTTGGGGTGCTCCGGCACATGTCTTGCAACAGAAACCAGATAAGATGGACTCGCGCACTGAAGTATGCATGTTTGTAGGCCAAATCCTAAAGGAACCAGAGGTTGGTTTTTTTATAGTCCAAAAGAAAAGAAGGTCATAGTAAGCACACACGCGACCTTCTTAGAGGAGGACTATATGGCAAATTATAAGCCAAGGAGTAAGGTTATTCTTGATGAGCTAGTCTCAGATCAAGTTTCACCGCCACCTCCTCAGGCGGTTCCAGCATTTATTCCTGTAGTTGTTCAAAGAGGGGAAAATATACCTGAACATACACAGGAACCAGAGGAAGAACCAGAAATTCAGCATGATGATGAAGTTTTGGAAGAACAAAATCATGAATTGGTTAATCCACTTAATGAGGGTCCTCATCAAGAAATTGTTAACCCACACAACATGGACCCCCCCTGTAGATGCACAACATCAAGTGCGACAAAGTCGTAGTGGGAGATTGATTCGTAAATCTGCAAGATTTCTCTTGTTGGGTGAGTCACATCAGCATATCATCATTGATCAAGATGATGATCCCACGAGTTATGACATGGCACTAGGAGATGTTGATGCTCAAGAATGGCTTGAGGCTATTGTTCGCCTCGCAAGTGCACGAGTTTCGCAAGTAATAAAGTGATAAGAAAAGTATCGTTCCCACGAGGATTTGTTTAACAAATTGGTCAAGCAAAAGGCTTAGTGAATTTCATCAAGTTGAGCTAAAACAAAGTTTTGAGTTGGAATGTGAATTTTTAAAGACTATTTCTAAAACTAAGAATTGATAAAGGCAAATAACTCTTTGACTTCAAGGATAATAGAGTCTAGGATTCTTTTCCCCCTTTTTGCATTTCATAAAACTTGGTTACTTTCCTCTCTAGTTGCATTTCAATACATATATGTGTTAGTCTAAGGTTCTAAAACACTTGACCCGCTCTCTCGAGTCAAAATCAAGTTTCTCTTCTCATTAAGATGCACAATCTCTTGCTACAATTAATGAGAATCAATATTTAAGCAACAACCCTAATGTAACAATGCAAGATTAGTAAATATATCTCTATTTTACCAACAAACCATCCATTTATCAAGTAAACTTCAAGACAAGCATGATTTCAATCAAGTTCTACACCTATATTAGCTCTCTCAAGTCATAACCTAAGTGAATAAATCATCTAAATGGAGGCCAATCACTTAGAAGCATTAAGCCAAGGTTGAAATCAACACATATATATATTTATCTACCAAAAGAGAGGAATATTCAAGTATTAATCCATACAAAGGGTCAAAAGAACCCTAGAATGAAAGATTTAGCTACTCATGTTCAAATACAAAGAGATTCTAAACAAAGGTACGAATACATGAAGAAGCTAAGAGGAGAAGAAGAGAAAATAGGAAGAACCAAGGTGAAATCTCCAAAATCTCTCTTAGGTTGAGCACCCAAGCCTCCAAGGTTGTCTAAATCTCTCTCCCAAGCTCTTCCCTAGTGTGCCCACTTGTTTCCTTAGGTCAAGAGTCTGTTTTTCGGCCCTTCCCTTCAGGTTAAATAGTGTTTTTCTGTTTCTGAAATGTAAAATGCGCAACTGTACTTTCTGCATTTTCTTACTACTGGCTGCGGCCAGTTGTTGACTTTCCGCAGAAACTACTGGCTGCGGCCAGTTGTTGACTTTCCGTGGCCAGTACTTGCTGCGGCCAGTTGTCAGCTTGCTGCAGCCAGTTGTACAGGTTCTTCTAACTTTGCACTGCTTCACCTCCTTTATTTTTTTCCTTGTTTCTTGGTTCTTATAGGGCTTCAAAACTTGTCTCCATCTTCCTACAAAAGAGGAAGCAATTATCAATTCTCAATTGAATCAATAACTCTATAATAACAAGAATTTCTTGATTTTTTTCTGATACTTTGATATGCACATTTTCTTCTATACACTCCATTTTCTATGCATATTTGAACCATAAATAGGTAAAAAGAGAGAGAAAATGTGCTGGAACGTAATCAATTTCTAGGAGTTAACACACCCCCAAACTTAAATATTTGCCTGTCCTCAAGCAAAAACATGTATCTCCACAAAATTTTGTCAGTATTTGTCATTGATGCATGAATAAATTTGTCCTCATTTACTGCAAAGAGTTATATGAAACAGGAAACCAAGTAAACATGCAAAAATGAACACTTCATGGATTTAAAACATGTTTTTCAAGAATTTCCAAATGTGAGTGTGTGAATGGAGTTGACCTATACTCTTTTTGCACTTGCTAAAGTGAAAAGCAACAATTCAAGTCATATAACTATATTCAAACAATCAATTCCATCATTATCTAATTTCTTCCTCTTTTCTTCTAATTCACTCCACTTGACTTAAAAATCAAAGGGACTTTTCAGCTTGTAATGGGGCCAGGGGTTAAGGTTTTCAAAAGAAAAGATAAAGGATAATCAACAAATACCTCAAGATAGATGATAACCACTCAAGGGGTTTCTTCCTTTTCTCATTAAACATACTCCCCCAAACTTAAACCAAATTGATCTTTTCCATATCAAGCCTTCTTGAACTTTTTTTTTTAACCCTATTTTTTTCTTTTTTTCTTTTTTTTTCTGGGCTTGATTTCTATACATTGTGAGCCCTTTTACTTTCTACACTCCTTTTTCTGTTCATTTGAATTTCACACATAACCAAATTCCACAACCCAATCAATTATCATCCATCTCAAAGTAAAGGAATCATGGTTTTTTCACATTGGCTAAGGTAGGTAGATGTTAGGTCTTCCAAAAAAAGAATCTTTAATTGGTTTTCCAATTAGGCTCAAAATAAGGGTTCAAAAAGGGAATAGACTCAATTAGGTAGGCTTGAAAGGCTCAATCGCATTTTATGAAGTGCCTGATAATCTTTGAATTCATATTATTTTAAATGCAAAAAGAAGCTAAAAACTCTGTCATTATCATGCTTTAATGGATCAATTAGTTAAATATATGATTTCATCTTCATAATGAGTTTTTAGACTTTATTTGCATTAATCTTGATCACATCTTGAGTTTGGATTCAAAATTGAACTTGAGTCATATTCTTACTACAATTGGGTAGTGAACACTGTTCGGTATTTTGGGTATAACTTGAGATTTAGAGATCCAATGGCTCTGAAATTTATATTTTCAGAAAGCTAAAATGAAGATCTACAAACCATATGAAGAGCCCAAAAGCTAAATCAAATGTTTAAAGGACCAAATTGGGCCTGGAATACGGAACAGGGGCGCTGAACTGGGCTCCGGAACAACGTTCGGTGTTTGATCCATATCTGGCGCTACAGAACTCCAAATGAGGTCCGGTTTGAACGACTGGAAAGCTGACATCCATAATAACATTTCATATGAAGACCACGTGGTCCAGATCTGACGCTTCCGTGGTGTAATCCAGCTTGCAAAAGGACGCGTTTTGGAGGTGTAAAGTGGTTCAATGATTCTTCCATGTTGACAACTAAGTAAAGTGACGAAATGAGTTGTAAAATGGATGAATGAGATGCCCAATTTTCCTATAAATAGATGGAGAGGCTGAAGAGAAAGACACCTTGAAGAGACCAAGATCTCTCCCATTCTAAGTTCCTTCTTTTATTTCTTGCCTCCTACTTGGGATGGCTTAGTTTTGCTTTATTAGTTTCATGTATTGTCTTTAATTCTTGTCTTTAATTTCTTGCCTCCTACTTGGTATGGCTTAGTTTTAATCTTTCCTTTTAATTATTTTATTTTGATTTTATGTTCTTCATCTTTTTCCTTTATTCGTTCATTATGTTTTTGATATTTACTTTTATATTGGAATAGAAGCTTTCATTTTCTTTAATTGTTCTTTGTGTTCTTCATGTTCATGATGAACTTGTTCATGTTCTTCGTGGTCATGATGAACATCTTTATTTCTACATTTTCATCTTACATAGCCATGCTTGGCTAAGTTTTTGTGATCGACCCATGAGTTGAGGATTCCATGGTGTCATCCGGAGGACTTATGCTTCAATCGATAACTGACTTGTTTCTGTTTACTTTAATCGGATTCGAGTTTAGAAACAGATTGGATGTTAGATTTAATATCCAGATTGAAATCCCAAGGACTTAGGTCGGACCAGGTTACAGAGAACGTTGTACGATTGCACAGCGAGCTCGCCACATGTTCGATCATATGCTAGGCGATTGTCTAGTCGAGGGAGCTTCTGGACAAATGCAGAGATTTCGGTTTGTTTAGAATCAATCACAGGTTCTGTTATTCTATTTCTTTGTCCAGTGATGGAAGGTCTTGGAATCCCAATTCGAGTTGATCGTTTTTCATTTGATTAATCTGTCCTTTTCATTCTTTCTTCAATTTCTATTCTAATTCCATCAAAACCCAATCCCCCTTGTTTTTATTTCATTTGCATGACATCTAGATTACTTAGGATTCAATAAAAAGCTCCTCGAAAAGAGAGAAACGATCCTAGGTTTGCCTATACGCAATCCTTGGTTAATTGTTGATTGTGGACCCCAAGGCTAATGATAAAAGGTCTTCATCAAATGGCGCCGTTGCCGGGAGCTAAGTAATTGGCTCCTAGGTAATCTAATTGTCAAATTGACTTTTGACAAGGGGTTTCTCGTGTGATGCTTGTTAATTTTGCATTTTTTTTTCATTGCATATAGTTCAAGATTTTTGCATTGTCTTGACTTGGTAGCTTCTGTGTGGTGTGTTTGTATCAAATTCAATATGATCTTGAGTTTATTTGTTTGATTTCACCATGTCTCCAAGTTAATTCATAGCATACTTGCATCTTTAATCATTTTTTTTTTTTTAAAAAAAAACCTCCTTCTTTTCTTTTACACTTGCATTTTTATTTTATTATATTCTTTTTCTTAATTTTTATAGTTAGATTGTTATCTTGTAATTCACTGGAAATTAATTGCATTAAACTTTCATGGCTTGGTTTTATGATAATCATGAACTACCTTTCAATTCTCACTCTTTTGTAGGCAATCAAGAATGTGATGGCTTATTCCACCACCAATATCATGAGCCTTACCAACATCCTCCATTCCAACAATATCATCAACACTCTCACTTACCATACCATCCTTCATTTCATCCCACTTCCATACCATGCCCTCCATCTCATGAATCCTTATACCCATTTGAGCCACCTTATGAACCTCATTATCAACCATGTGTGCCCAACCAAGATCCTTCATTTTGTGAAGTCATTGGAGATTTCCAAAGTCAAACGACTTGGGCTATAAATGAGGAGTGGTCACATAAGGACGACTTTCATCAACAAATGGACTCTATTTTTAGAAGAATGGAACACCAAGCGGAAAGGTATGAGAGATTAGGAAAAGAAATTGAGCAGCAAACACAAATGTTGAAAATGAAATTTCAAGAAAATCCTTCTCTCATGGTCACACATGCACAAGAAGTGAAGCAAGTACAAAAGCATATTGAAGAGTCTTCTCTCCCATTTGGTAATGATCCTATCCTTATAGAAGTAGACTCTCCTACTACTTTGGCTAACGAAGCAATTCATGATTTGAGTGATAAAGAGGTGGATGAGGAAATCATTATTGAATCCCCTCAATTTTTTGAAAATGCAATTGCCCAACCAATTGGATTTAGTAGTAGTGATTCACTTGTACTTGTTGATGAGTGTGTTCCTATTTCTTCATGTGATTCTTTAAATGCTGAAAATGCTTCTCTTCATAGTACTATGGATGATTGTAATAAATTGAATGACATATTTTCATGCTCTTGTGAAGAATATCAAATATGTGTAGATTGTTATCATGAAAAATGTCATTTACTTGATGAGCTTCCAAAGAAAGCATTTAGTGAAGTGGTTGATTCTACCATTGATCATAATGCACAATCTTGTACTATTGATGATAGTAAGCATGTCAATTTTGAAAAGATTGAATCAAACATGAATACCAATGTTGTTGATGATGTTCTTGCTGATTATCCCGATCTTGCATCTATGAGTGACTCTATTAATTGTGCCTGTTCTGATGATGAATTGTGTCCTATTTGCACTGAAATTAATGATGCATTATACGGTGATATTGAATTAACTAGTGATTCTGCATTGATTGTGGATTCATTGTTGATGTGAGTGAGAAAGATCATAGCCTAGAATGTCAAATGCATAAAACTCCCATTGGATTACCTCCTTGTAGTCTTGTTGGTGACAAAGATTCTGAAGTTTTTATTGATAAAATCCTGCATATTGATGAATCTTTCCAACAAGTACTTTCTTGTGATTTGCCACCCGATTTAAAAAAAGAAAATAATTGCTTTGAAATTTTGGAGCTCTCGGGTGGTGACAATTTTAAAAATTCCTTCATTCTTCCACTCTTTTCCCTTCCATCTCTTGTGATTGCAAAGATGATGTGGTATACTTCATTTATAAGTTGGATTCCATACCTTCCATTTTGCAAGCACAAGAGAATGTTCACAGTATAACTAGTTCCTTGACTCCTACTGATGGGAGTAATATTGACTTCCTTGGATGTGATAGTTACTTTGAGAGTTTGATTCCTAAAATATCTTTAATTCACTTGAAATCTCTCCATGTCTCTATTTTTGGATGGGATACTTGCTATTTGCTTGTCTTCGTTGCGTGCACATTCTTGGAAAGGTCATCGATGGAACCAACATCCACCACACATTTTTGGACGTCTTCCAATTGATCCCGAACCACCTCCACCAAGGAAAATCATTGAGGGGAAAGTGTTTTCAAAGACAAATGCAAGATTCTCATTGATGATGAGAATTTCTCCTTCAAGCAACTCAAGATACTCTAACAAAGGTTGTCTCTTTCCTTACTTATTTTCTTCCTAATTCATATGCTTACTTGGGCTTAATTGTTGTACGAGGAAGATAAGTGTAGGGGAGGACACATTCCAAGCAAAAGTAGAAATAATGTAGTTTAGTAAGTAGAATAAAAACTCCCTATGTATGGAGGAAAATATATTTTGAATCCTTTTGATTATTGTTTTATTTTTAAATGAGAAAATGCAAAAAAAATAAAAATAAAAAATAAATAAATCATTTTGCAAAATACATTCTCTCCTTCTATGATTGCTCCATATTATGAACTTGGACATTTTGGTTTTGATGGATCATTTTGTTTAGATTGATATTTTGAACTCTTGGATTATAATATCTTGGTAGTTGATTACGTGATGCTTTGATTGCATGACTTGGCATTTCCCCTTTGTGAGATTTTGGGCCTACATGAATGGAATTCATCTTTTACCATTCTCTCTTTCTTGTGTGCATCTGCTCATGATTTATGTTCTCTAGAACTTGCTCTCTTTCTTTTTGAAACTACATTTTCACTTGCATGCAAAAATATGATGGAGGCTTGTTTTCTTTCTTTCATTTTCCCACTTTGACTAAATAGCCTTTCCCTTGAATTATATGCCCTTTGTTAGCCCCTTTGTGCCTTTTTGACTCATTCCTTTCTAAGCCACATTACTAGCCTAAATGTTGAACTATCTTATTCTCGCACCTTCAAAATTTATTGAGCATTGGTTTTGTGGTGAAGTGTGGGGGTTGCCCGGGAGTGCAACATTTTAAGTGTGGGGGGAAGTATTGGTTCGAAGTATTTGATTATGTGCCATTCATTGTTTGGCATTTATTGTAAAAAAAAAAAAAAAAAAAAAAAAAGAAGAAGAAGAAGAAGAAGAAAAAAAAAATAATAAAAAAAAATGAGAAAAAAAAAGAAAAAGGAAAAAAGGAAATTTGCTATTTGAGTGACTTTATATTATTTACTAGTACTCTTTTAAATTTCTTAAGTATTTAGCCTCTTATTTCCATACCATTACCATAGCCCCATTGCAACCTTAATAATAAGTCCTCTTGATTTTTGCAAGTATGTGATATCGAGTAGTGGAGAAGTAGAATTTGAGCAAGCTTATGGTAGAACAGTTTCATTGAGTAGAATTTGAGCGATACACTTATTAACCATATACACTTGAGAGATTGATTGATGGCATCCCTTGAGAGACTATCTTGTGTGATTAGCATCATTGAATGATATTGCCATGATTAGTAATTTGAGATGAAGAGATTTCTGTCTTGATTGGTTGATCCTTTGAAGCTTTTGTGATCCTTGTTAAGTTTTGAAATTTCAGCAATTGTTAGAAAAGAGAATCTTTTTTTTTTTTTTTGCTCGGGAGTGCAAAAGGATAAGTGTGGGGAGTTTGATAATCTTTGAATTCATATTATTTTAAATGCAAAAAGAAGCTAAAAACTCTGTCATTATCATGCTTTAATGGATCAATTAGTTAAATATATGATTTCATCTTCATAATGAGTTTTTAGACTTTATTTGCATTAATCTTGATCACATCTTGAGTTTGGATTCAAAATTGAACTTGAGTCATATTCTTACTACAATTGGGTAGTGAACACTGTTCGGTATTTTGGGTATAACTTGAGATTTAGAGATCCAATGGCTCTGAAATTTATATTTTCAGAAAGCTAAAATGAAGATCTACAAACCATATGAAGAGCCCAAAAGCTAAATCAAATGTTTAAAGGACCAAATTGGGCCTGGAATACGGAACAGGGGCGCTGAACTGGGCTCCGGAACAACGTTCGGTGTTTGATCCATATCTGGCGCTACAAAACTCCAAATGAGGTCCGGTTTGAACGACTGGAAAGCTGACATCCATAATAACATTTCATATGAAGACCACGTGGTCCAGATCTGACGCTTCCGTGGTGTAATCCAGATTGCAAAAGGACGCGTTTTGGAGGTGTAAAGTGGTTCAATGATTCTTCCATGTTGACAACTAAGTAAAGTGACGAAATGAGTTGTAAAATGGATGAATGAGATGCCCAATTTTCCTATAAATAGATGGAGAGGCTGAAGAGAAAGACACCTTGAAGAGACCAAGATCTCTCCCATTCTAAGTTCCTTCTTTTATTTCTTGCCTCCTACTTGGGATGGCTTAGTTTTGCTTTATTAGTTTCATGTATTGTCTTTAATTCTTGTCTTTAATTTCTTGCCTCCTACTTGGTATGGCTTAGTTTTAATCTTTCCTTTTAATTATTTTATTTTGATTTTATGTTCTTCATCTTTTTCCTTTATTCGTTCATTATGTTTTTGATATTTACTTTTATATTGGAATAGAAGCTTTCATTTTCTTTAATTGTTCTTTGTGTTCTTCATGTTCATGATGAACTTGTTCATGTTCTTCGTGGTCATGATGAACATCTTTATTTCTACATTTTCATCTTACATAGCCATGCTTGGCTAAGTTTTTGTGATCGACCCATGAGTTGAGGATTCCATGGTGTCATCCGGAGGACTTATGCTTCAATCGATAAGCGACTTGTTTCGTTTACTTTAATCGGATTCGAGTTTAGAAACAGATTGGATGTTAGATTTAATATCCAGATTGAAATCCCAAGGACTTAGGTCGGACCAGGTTACGAGAACGTTGTACGATTGCACAGCGAGCTCGCCACATGTTCGATCATATGCTAGGCGATTGTCTAGTCGAGGAGCTTTTGGACAAATGCGGAGATTTCGGTTTGTTTAGAATCAATCACGGAGTTCTGTTATTCTATTTCTTTGTCCGGTGATGGAAGGTCTTGGAATCCCAATTCTGAGTTGATCGTTTTTCATTTGATTAATCTGTCCTTTTCATTCTTTCTTCAATTTCTATTCTAATTCCATCAAAACCCAATCCCCCCTTGTTTTTATTTCATTTGCATGACATCTAGATTACTTAGGATTCAAAAAAAGCTCCTCGAAAAGAGAGAACGATCCTAGGTTTGCCTATACGCAATCCTTGGTTAATTGTTGATTGTGGACCCCAAGGCTAATGATAAAAGGTCTTCATCGATTGCCTAATCCTTTCTTCAAATCTTATGAAATAAACCAAAAGCTTTGAAGAAATCCAAAGATTATTTTGAAATCAACAATTTGAAACAAAGCATATAACCTAATTTGCCACAAAACCCTTCAACAAGAACATCCAGAATAAAATTAACTCCAATAGTACTTTTTTAGTTTAAAAATTCCTGAATAACATGATTCATCACTACAATACATCCATCAATGCACATTAAACAAAATTTCCTATCAAACATAAAAGATTGAGCAGTAATTTCTATCATCGGATCGTTCAAGCAACTTTGACAAATAACCTAGAATTTCAGTTCATTTTTAACATACTTCACATAGAAAAATTTAAGCAAGAGAAATTTCAAACATTCCAACAATTTTCTTACAAAAACTGTTCAAATTTTTTTTTTTACTGTGCACTCATCAAAGTAACAAAAGTTTTGAAAATTGCTTGCAGTGAACTTTCACCCCCAAACTTAAAACCGACAATGTCCTCATTGTCAACTAAAAGGATAGGAAAGTAAAGAAGTAGCACCTGTATTTGATTCAGCTCATATCTACAACATTTACAAACTAACAACTAGGCCCTCAATAGACTAGCCACAACATTTTCAAAATTGCTTCCATTACTAGCTATCAGTAGCTAGGAAATTAACAATCACAACAGGCAAGTCAAACAGAAAATGATATGAACCACTCAAACTAGCCATCAATAGCTAGGAAAGTCATATTCACATGCTAACAAGAGTGTCACATAGTAGTGGCCATCAGTAACCATCAAGAACCCTAAGCAGATATCCACATCAAAAAGCTATCAACAATCTAATCCAAAACAGAGGAAGGCACCGACTATTAATCATTGGACACAAGATGCATGCACATCAACAACAAAAAGATGGGCACAATAAAGCATACATCCATCAGCAAAAATTTCAGTACAATCTAAGTATGAGCCCTGTAGCTAACCTTCACAAACCTAAGCAAAATTCTAAATAAAACAACCAAACAAAAACAATAAATCACATTCAACAACAAACACAGAAAACAAAAAGGAACTTATTTAACCTATCCTAAAAAGAAAAGAAAAGATCCCCCAAACTTAGATTTTACCTAATGCCAAAGCTTTCAAGCAACATTCCAAGCCTACACCTACTCTCCACTTCCTTAGAAAACCATTTACTTTTTCAAAGTGAATTTTCAAAAATTGCAGAGGCAAAGCTGCTCAATCCATTTCATTGTGGTAGACCAAAGAAATCATTTTTGGGTCAAGAGTGGACCAATTCAATAATCATGAGAAAAGTAAAAGGTCACAGATTTAGTTTTGACAAACGATTATTAGAACCCTTGATCAAAATAGCGTTAAATCACTAAAAGAACTTCTTCTAAGTGACCCAAAAGCTGTTCTCATATCAAAATCACATGATTCAAAACTAAAAACAGGTTCCACGATTGCAGTCATCAGTAATTGCGAACAAGTAATCTCAGGGTATTGCTCAAAACCATTCTTAAGTTAGTGAATGATAATTTGGTTTTCCACAATGAAAAGATTTGAGCATAGTTGAAGAGCACTAACAGATGAATTAAACATAAGTTCACATAGTTGCCAAATTGATCCAAAAGGAAATCTATATGAAGCAACCAAAAGGGTTTATAGCCAAAGGGCAAGAAGAGATGGTATGCAAGTTGCAAAGGTCCATTTATGGACTTAAGCAAGCGTCCAGATCATGGAACATCGATTTGATCAAGCCATTAAGTCTTATGGTTTTAAGAAACATCCGATGAGCCGTGTGTGTATAAAAGGATCCAAGGTAATGCAGTGTCTTTTCTGGTACTTTATGTGGATGATATACTTCTTATCAGAAATGATACAGAGGTATTGTTAGGCATAAAGACCTGGCTGAGCAAACATTTTGATATGAAGGACCTGGGGGAATCCAATTATATTCTTGGTATTAAACTCTTAAGAGACCGAAATAATAGGGTTTTGGCATTATCCCAGGCTAAATACATCGACAAAATACTTGCCAGGTTTAGCATGGAGAATTCCAAGAGGGGAATGATACCCTTCAAGCATGAGATTCATCTCTCTAAGGAGCAATCTCCTAAAACTCCTGAGCAGAGAGAACGCATGAGTATGATACCTTATGCTTCAGCTGTAGGTAGTCTCATGTATGCTATGCTTTGTACCAGACCAGATATCTGTTATGCAGTGGGAGTAGTAAGCCGGTACCAATCTAATCCTGGAGAGAAACACTGGGTAGCGGTTAAACATATACTCAAGCAGCTACGGAGAACGAGAGATTATATGTTGGTCTATTCTAGTGGGAGTCTTGAAACCATTGGTTATACGGACTCAGATTTCCAAGGAGATATTGACTCAAGTAAATCCACCTTGTGATATGTGTACACCCTTAATGGCGGTGCCATTTGTTGGAGAAGTGTAAAACAATCATGTGTGGCTGACTCTGCCACAGAGGCTGAGTATGTAGCTGCTTCTGAGGCTACAAAGGAAGCTGCATGGTTAAAGAAGTTCCTAACGGACCTTTACGTGATACCGGGTGTTAATTGTCCTATCACACTTTACTGTGACAACAGTGGGTCAGTAGCACAGTCCAAGGAACCAAGGTTTCACAAGAGACAAAAACACATACAGAGGAAGTACCACTTGATCCGAGAAATAGTTGAAAGAGGGATACATTGGTAGCAAAGATAGCATCGAAGAGAACCTTGCGACCATTTTACTAAGAGTTTGCACGAACGTGTGTTCGAGAGGCATGTTACATCTATGGGTCTTAGGAGGATTCAGTTTGCTATAGAATTAGATAGTTGAATTTTCATTTTGTTATTTTGTGCTTTTTGAGCAAGACATTATGACATTGCATTTTTTTCGAATGGTATAAATGATGTGTTTTTCATTTATTTCGCACACTATTTACAAACTCTAAGGTCCGGATCAATTGTGGAGTATATGATCATATGGATACGTTCATAGAGGACATGGTCATAGGTTCTCACATTTGATGAATAGGTTCACAGCTATTAAATTAAGTTGGGCACTTTATTTAGGCTGCAATATTTTATGAAATGGTTTTGTCCGAATCATTATAAAATATTGGTGTGAGTTAATACTTACATTGAATGGATCAAGGAGAGATTTGATTAAGGTTGTTCTTTCTGTCATAAGGAATCAAATCTCCGGATAACTATAGTCATGTAGTTGCTCTTAATCCCGAGTTTATTTTAAATAGGTAGTCGAATAGTTTTCATTCTTTGATTTACCAACGGGTGAGGTTTGATCTATATGACGGCCAATAACTTGGTATTTTGGGATTGAGACTTTTTGGTTATCAGTGTTTATGAGATAAACAACATGGAATTTATAGGAAATGTCCCCTTGATATGTTTCGGTACTTGGATATTGAAGACACCGGCCAGTGCATGTAATCCATTAGAGAAACTATCACAATCAAGGAAATAAATAATTGATTGGATTACAGAAAACTGGTCAATCAAATTATAGACATTCTATAAAGGGGTAATGCATATTCATGTTATAAACTGTCATTAATCTTGGAGTTCACATTCGGGCTTTTAGTTGAGTAGCACCGAACTAGATAATCTTCTGCAGATTATCATGAGCCTTGATAAATGACAAATGGTAGATCCCCAGGCTAGCTCGAAACAAGGGATGGTGTATATTATCAGATGATGATGGCTTATGAGCTACATGGTCTTGGGTTTACGAACTCAATTTTGTATCTCAAAGAGCAAGTGGGAGATTGTTGGGTTAATATGCTCTTTGGTCACTTAAGCCCATAAGGCTTAAGTGAGACTACAGCCCAAGAACCCTATGGCCCATGTGGTTTAGGGTTAGGTCTTGGTGTAGTAGTATATAAACCTACTTTCACCCATTGAGACGACCAAGTCACAAGGAGGCACTCATCAGAAACAAACCCTAGAGGCAGACGTTCATCATCTGAACGGTTGCCCACACAACCATCCTATCCCCTCGAGAGATAGTCTGGAAGATCGACCATAGAGCGGACTTGGATTGTTCGTGGAGAGTCTATCAGGTCGCTGAATCTTTCCTTTTCAGATCGCTGCATCTTTCCAGGTAATCAAAACGATGAAGGTTTCATCTTTTCCTAAATCGTCTCGGTACGATTCGCTTCCGCGTTTCTGGTGAGATTCCTACATTAAGCACACCAAAACTAAATAAGAAAAAAGTTTATGATCTTTCTTGTACTAGATACCACCTGTCTAGGTTCTTTGCTCTCATATTCCAAAGATCCAACTTTATCTAGAAAAACTAGGATTATTGTCCATCCACCCGCATAAACCTATAGAAGCCAATAAAAACATGAAGTTAAAATTTCTTTTAACTTCATTGAAGAAGAAAAATTTAATGCTTCTATGGTTGCCGGTGATAACTACATCTGACTCAAAAATACCTTAGTATCTTACTAATGAAATATGTAATCTTTAATATAAAACATATTTACCTAATCTGATTAGATTGAAGACATTAGTTAATATGACATATATTTTCTAAAACACCACATTCATCTTCTTTAATTTCATCATTCCTTCTCCTTCTTAATTATTGTTGAGAGAACATCACTAAGGTATTAGGAAAATATTGAAAAATATGAAAAATAGGTTTTATATTTAGGATCAAAATCAACTCTTCAAATATGTCTTATATTAAGAACTTGATGGAGTAATTCTCAGGAACAATAAATTTTCTATATGTACACTTGTTATTTTGCTATTGTTAGATATTAAAATTAAGATTTATAAATTTTTATATGGACACTTGTTATTTTGCTATTGCTGCTTGTTAAAATGTATATGTACACTTCTAAGTTCAAGTATAAAATTGACTTATTGTATATACTGATCTAATTTTTATTCATAAAATAAATAAAAAATAAAAAATGTTACTTATGACCTTGTATGAGATCTTAATAATTATTATTAAAAAAATTAGAATTAGATGAATTTTATAGACGCCTTATATTTTTCTATAATTTTACTTCTATTCGGTTTTTTCAAACAACACGTGCTTGTGATATAAAATTCTTAAATGAAATAAGTTAGTTGAACAAAAGGGACTAATGAAGAGCGTTGCATTGCCAGCAAAAAAGATACTAATATAATGAAGGGATCCACTTTACCTGAGCAGGGTCCCTACCCTTAGATCTGGATCTAACGGTCCAAGTTTTTTTTTTAAAAATAAAAACAAAAATGAAAAAAAAAAGATCTAAGCGTCCAGGATCTAGATCTGGATGGTGGAGCTCGCCTCAGACGGACGACGCTCCCCGGCTCGTCAAAGGACGAAGCGGGTAAAGTGGATCCTATAATGAAGGGATAATTAATCTGTAGGTCTTTAAAGTTTCAACCAATGTTTAATTAGGTCCTTATACTTTTATTTGATTTTAATCAAATGTTTTTTAATTAGCAAGTCCTTATAATTTCATCTAATTTGTAATCAGGTCCCAATACTTTTTTAGTCTTTATTCTATACATTCTAATAATATTCTCTTATAAATATATAATACAATATTATTAAATATAAATTTATAAATATATTGTATAAATAATAATATTCTATAAAAAAGTAAGTTATTCTAATAATTTATTTCAATATCCTTTCAAAATTTTGACTAAACATATATTTATATTATTTATTTTATAATTATAGTTTTAATTTTTATAATTACCAAGTTTGAACCATAATAATAAAATTTTATATAAATATAATAATAATATTATTTCTTTATATAAAAATTTATTATAATATTTTTAAAATTATATACTTATTAATTGAAATTTATTATTAGTATTTTTATTTTATTTTATTTATATTTATATATTTTGAAATTAAATTGATACATAAAAAACTATAGAGACGACCCAATTAAAAAATTAGTTGAAACTATAAGGATTTACAGATTAATTGTCCCATATAATGAAAGCAAGACAAAATAATGCAGCAGTAGGAGAGCAATAATATAGGGAGAGCCAATCTCATGCACGTGAAATGAGGGCAGGAAAAGTAGAAACTAAGAAGCCATTTGGAAATTCTGGAACTTACCTGTTTCCGTTGTGGGGACAGAAGGAAAATCTGAAGAGAAAGTCGCACAAGTCGCTTGCACGTTGGGGTAGTTTTGTTTGGGATGAGGATTTAGGAGTGAAATTTCGGAAAGATTAATTATTATTACAAAATAATTATGACCCATTTCTTTTCTTTTTTTGGTATTATAAATTTTTTCAAAAAATAATACATGATTATTTATCATGGAAAATGTAACATCCCCATTTTTCATGTGCCTCAATGTGGATTTATTTGCATATATGAATTTATTTTTATGAAGTTATGTGTTAAGGAATATAGGTTATTATGTAAAATAATTGGAATAAGATGTGGCCTTGAAATTTTAGAAATAATATTCTATGGCCTAGAGAAACTAATTAAGGATTAACTTCTAACACCTACTCAATATTTGCAACTATATGAGTAAAGAATCAAGTTGTAAATAAAAGTCTTATAGATGATTAAATAAGATCATTTCAATACCCAATATCCCATTCTCTTGAGCTTTAAAAATCGGATTGCATTTAGTAAAGCCCAATCATATCCGTCAAATTCGAACTGCAAAACAAATGGAATTGAGTTCAATGGTAGAATGGTAAATAAGTGAAAGATTAAAGCCTTAATATTTTCCTCCTTGCTTCCACCGACTTTGAGCCTTGTGTATTAATTAATTATCATGCTTTATGTCATTCTCATTTGATCAGATCAGGAGAGAGAGAGAAGAGCTTATAATATCCTTGTAAATGGCGTATCAAATAGAAGAGGAAAGAGAAAATTAGATCAAGCCACATCTCCTACTAAATCACTTCCAATCCAAAAACTCCCTTTACAAATCTTGTTCTACACCTCGAGAGCTTCAATTCTATGGTTTCAATTTTCTCATAGGGGGTGTTTCAAGTCATTGGGTATTCCGAGTTGCTGCCAAAATTCCAAACTGACTGTAGAATCGTGATAAGGTAAACGTAAGCTTCGTTTTACACCGATTGGTTTGAGATTTGGATGAGTTTTTGAATATTTTGTAAAATCCTATATTTTGAGACAACTAAGGTTCATGGAACATCATGGTGATCTATTCATGAATATGTGATTATATGATGATTTGGGAGCATATGAACCTAGTTTGGTGAATAAATTGTGAATTGGAAAATTGTTATAGTTGGGCTTTGAATGCAAAATTGTGTAGGGTAGAGGTTCGGTAGAAATTTTAGAAGCTACGGGATTGAATTATACCGAAACCTTGAAATCTGTTTGAAAATTCCTGTGCAGACAGCAATGTTGTGGCACGTTTTTGAGGTAGTAAATGATATCCTATTGTCATGAAATTTTTCAGGATTAAAGTGGACATAATAAGGTTTAATTTGATAGGTAACACGTATTTTTCTGAGTTTTGTGCTAAGAGAAATTAATTTTTGAAAATGACCCGCTGGTTCTGGACTTTATTTCGGACAACAGGGACATTTTGAGTTATAAATGGATTTTCGTTTAAGGATGGCCCAAAAAAATATTTTTGGTTGAAAATAGACATATTAAGGGTCATTTTGGCTTTGGAACCAACCCAAAAGGAGTTTTCTAAATTTAATTATGAATTTTTGAAGATCAGTCACTATTTTCTGGAAATTTCAAAGTTTGGGCGAAAATTAAGGGAATATAAGCTCATATTAAATTCCTTAATAAGAAAAGGGATTTAGTGATTATGGAAACATTAATTGGGCTTATTTTAATTTACCAAAGAAAATATTTATTGAGATGGAATTAATTATATTTATATATTATTATTTTAGGGATAATTGTGATATTTTGCACCGGGAAAGTTATTTTTATCGGTAGTCGACTGCCAGGTAGTAACCTTAATCCTCATATACTCTGTGTGACTTGTGTATGTATGTTTTACCTTGAAATTGCATACATTTGGTTATCATTAATCTCCAAGCACTATGGAACAGAAACATGTTGTGTGCATAAAGGGCCTTGTTGTGTCTTTGTGGACCGGTGGTACGTTACGTGTCTTTATTAGGACCACTTTGCGATCTGTCTTTGTGTGTCTATTAGGACCGCTAGTTCCGGATTTGGCTGTGTGCTTTGATATTGAATGTTATGTGGTATTTGTTATTTATGGTTTTTCTTACATGCATTATTTATACATTTTATATGGGATTAACGGTTACTCTGGGATTCAAATTTTGAATCCCAGCCCCTTTTAAGCCATCTGGCAGCTCATCGAGATCGGAGCAGGGAGACAGAGGTAAGGCTCTGGAGCTGGAGTAGTGTGGAGGTGAACATTTGGTGACTGCTATTTTTGGGTATTTATTTTGATTTTCGGATGACTATAGTATTTTATTTTGGCCTGTCAGGCAGCATTATCCGGATAACTGTATATTTTGATCCCTTCGGGGAAAAATTTATCTTTCTATATTATTATCGGTATATTTTTGTTCAAACCAATGTGTGCTCTGCTGCTTATACTCTGATGTGTGACAATAATTAACCTGAGAAAAATAAACTAAAATTAAATAAAAGTGAAGGACCACACTACCCGCCACCCGTAAGGGCGAGGCCGGTAGGTGTGTAGCAATTGTGGTATTATGAAAGAATTAAATTATAAAAATAATAGAAAGATGTAAAAACTAAAATATAAAACATATTCAATTTTTTCATGATAAATAATCATGATTCGTGGCTGATTATTATCATGATTATGTGTAAGAACCTCTACGTAATAAATATTATTTAGACAAAAAAATTACATGGTCCTTTTTAAAAGGAAAAATTCCTGAAAAATAACTTCAAAATATAAAAATCCCAAATCATTTTTGTTTCTTTTCCTGGATCAAACTTAGATCCAGCTCTTTCTCTCCAGTACTACAACTAGTTCTCCCATCAGCAAGTGACATCTGGATCCACTCATTTAATGCCGTTACGGTCCCAGCTGTGGTCATCACTTTCGTTGGAAGGCCTTTGAAATTCTCTTCCTCGACTTCTTGGCAAGAAACTTGATCATCACGGACTATCCAAATGGATCCATCGACCTCGGCGGCGGAGAACCTGGAAGAGAAACCATAAGACGCTGTTCAAATTGTTGTGGTGATGGAGGTGTTCAACCCCATCAAATGGCGGCAAGGCCATGGCCGACCTGAGTTGGGATACTGTAGTAAAGGGCTTCATCGGCGAGTTCTTGCTTGGAGAAACAACGAACGGCGGAGGGGAGTTGTTTGGTGCGGAGGAAAGAGAGGAGGATGGAGAAGATTCTCGGCGTCAACGACTCTTCTTCTTAACATTTGTACATTTACAGAAGCCAAAAGGGAGAATTAAGTTTATGGTCTCAAATATTTAGTGAAATGACTTGCAGGTGAAGGGAGAGAATGCGATAACGGAGGAGCTATCGGAGAGGCAAGACAGCGGGAGTGCGCTGATAGAAGAGGTGTCAGAGATGGAGGAGAAGATGAAAGCTCTAGGGAGCATCATAAGGAAGGCGAACGATATCCGGCTAAGAACCTCGAAGACCGTGGTGGGTCTTCATAGCTTGAACGTGTTGCCCATATCATACAGAGTTTCAATTGAGGCCATCATTTCCTCTAGAATATGTGTACCGTAGTCATTACCAGAGAGATCTTATATTATATTGATGGGAAAGGAGAAGTGTATCCTGATGTTATAGATATAAAAAGATGTGGGTCCTATCATTTCTATACTTGATTTTTTTTTTTTGGTACATTATAATTTATTTATTGATTAGCTTAATTTGTCACCTTGTCGTTCCCAAATAATTAATGCAAAATAAGATTATAACGGAACTCTTAAATGAATCCTACTTCGTTGTCCCACTTGTTTGAGATTTCTTAATAAACAAGGAGATATCATTTTGTGTCAATTTTAATTTCGTACCTTCATTTATTCAATATGTGAAATTTGACAAATCTATTCCCCTTCCTAAGTAAAATTATGATTTTGGTCTATTAATTTATCAAGGGTTTTAAAAAGGCATAAGTGCGTGGCACTATAATTTTAGGAAAAATTAGAATGAAGGACCTACAGGAAAATATATTTATGAAGAATGACCATAAAAATTGTAATTATTTAGAAGGACCAAACATAAAAATTAAAAATTAAAAATATTAAAATGACCCTAATAAAATTATCTGCTTCCCCTCCTAAATTATATTATCTTCTGCATTCTATTTTTAAAACTAGTATAGAATTCTAAGTTTCACTAAATTAAAGAAGAAGTTCTCTCTCTCTCTCTCTCTCTCTCTCTCTTTTCATTTTTCAAAACTTGGGGGTATGAGATATCTACGGAAAAAAAAAATACATTCTTCAATTTCATAAAAGTTATATTTTTTAAAATCATAAAAAAATTAAGTAAAGATAGAATTATATAATTTTAATAAAAATCAAGGTATTTTACAATTTGTCATATATACCAAACCAAGAAAGTTTATATCATTTATTTTTTGTTTTAGAAAAATTTATGTGGGTTAAAAAATTCATTTAATGCTAATAAAATTAAATAATCTAATATCCTAAAAAATATAAAATGAGTTTAGTTTTTATTTTTTATAAAAAGAGCTTAATTGATTCCAACGTTGATAATATAAAGGGGCAACTTAATGATACAAATTGATTAAAAACAATTCAAAAAAATATGAGTTTAACTGTTGTTAATTAAATAATATATTGAAAATATAAAAAAAGAATCGATTATATTATGATTTGTGGTTTTATTTTTAATATTAATTATTTTTTAAATTATAAATACAAGAGATAATATTGGGGTTGGATTAGGGACAATTTAGTGATTTTAAATTTCTATTATGATTTTTGGTCCTTCTAAGTAATTACTATTTTTATGGTCCTTTATAATAAATATTATTTTCTCTAAGTCCTTTATTTTAATTTTCTCGTAATTTTATATAAGGCTTTACTTTAGTTGATTCCCCTAATTTTATAAAATATATTTTAGTCCATTAACTATAATACTGTTATTCAATAATTATTTTTTGTAATAGTCATTTTTATTTAGAAAATCAAATTTGATATATCAGTATTTAAGAATGTTTTGTCAACCTTTAAAATTTGGGTTAAGTACCATTTTTGCCCCTGAAGTACGCGCCAAGGAGCAATTTTACCCTTTAAATCTTTGAAGGAGCAATGTTGCCCCTGAAGTATCAAAACGGAGCAATGTTGCCCCTCTGTTAGAAACCCTAACGATCAACGTACTTAAAAATTCAACTGATGTATTTTTATATATGAAAAGTTTGTTGGGATGTAGAGTATATGTATATATCCATATGGAAGGTATATTAGATGTGTATGAGGTATATAAGAATAATGTGGGTGAGACGATTATTTCTCACTATGAGTTTTATGGTATATGATATATAAGATATTATATGGGTGGGACGGTTATTCCCCACTAGTCTTGGTGTAAGAGTATATTATGACTAAATGTTGGTTGATGATTTCAACTTATTTTATTTGTTAATAAAGAGTGAGAAAACTTTTATTGTTCTTACCATATACTATTTTCAATGTGAACATACATTTAAACATGTTTACTCCTTTTGCGAAAATTATTATGCCAAAAACTTTGTGCGCCTTTTGCTTCCCTTCCGCGAACTTTGTTATTTATGTTTACACTGAATCAATGGTAGCCTTATTCCTCTCTCTATATTTTTTTTTTTCAAATAATGCAACTAGTGAGGTAGATCGTAGTCGATATGCTTCATAAACTTATGGAGTATATTGTGATGTATTGATGAGCATTGGGGGATACCGTGATGTCATGACTACTATGGTGGTGTCAAAGTCATTGTATTCTGTAGTAGATGGGATAGTATGTGCATCCCCAAAGTTAATTGTTGTGGATTTGTTCTCTCATTATGATGTTAATATATATGGAAGTTCAATAAGTATTGTTATTGTTGTGCAAATGTTTGTTTGAGAGTCGTTGTACTTTGATTAAGGGTTCCTAGGTTAAGTAGAATTATCTGGCTTAGCCTATGCGCCGATAACGACTCAGATTTTGGGTTGTGACACTTTTTTTTCCCGTAATAAACGAAGGTTCTTTATTTATATACCTAACCTAATAAATTCTTAAATTTCTTCTCATTTCTGAGAGGGGAAAAAAAAAAAAGACAAGTCAGGAGCATAAAATCATATCCAACATTCACTTTTTTTTATCTAGCAAGGAACTAAAGAATTAATTATTCACATCTCAGACAAAGTACAGAATACAAATCAATTCCCAATATATATATATATCAATAAAAATATATAATGGCCATAACATTATCGTCCCTATAAATAAAAATAAACAAAGTTTAGATACCAACATCGAAAGGCACGCCGGTTTCATGCAACCATGTGTCACCAGCAAGAAGTCCAGTAACAGTAAACTGTTGTGTATCATTGTGGCTCGTCAAGACATGAAACCCAGGCCATTGAACCCTATCTTTTGTTGAAGAACCATTTCCATAGTTCATATATTCCCCAAAATACAACGTTTCTTGAGCAAAATCACTATCATCCCATAGAGACCAACCCAATTGATTCACCAATCCTTCAATGTAGCTTTTCA
Source organism: Acacia melanoxylon (assembly GCA_019022615.1). Taxonomy (NCBI): domain Eukaryota; kingdom Viridiplantae; phylum Streptophyta; class Magnoliopsida; order Fabales; family Fabaceae; genus Acacia; species Acacia melanoxylon. Next base: position 5,625,414 of record JAFJYJ010000020.1, on the reverse strand, counting down.
TGACAACCACTCGTGCATATCGCTTCCATGGCCAACCCAAATAGGTTTCGTACGCCTCTACGATTGGTCTGAGATCTGGCGCAGCTTGAATTTTAGAGTTGATTATAGATATTCCGGTGTTCTGAAACGGGTCATCTCATCCTTGAGCCATGATCATGCTTGCTTGTCCTTGTAAGGGCTTTCTTACGATAATGGTGCAATTTTGTAGGACTACCCCAGCATTACCCCAAATGAAATCTACTGTGCCAAAAATTCTACATTCTCTATAGAATTGACGTTGCGCATGAGCCATTAGTGTGTCTTGATAGCCTTCAATGGAGCATCGGTAGAAGACTGAGAGGTCAGACGCTGATCGGAGCGCCACAGCTTGACCTTTCTCTGGAGCGGCCATGTTTCTAAAAGTGATATCTCTTGCAATGAAGTGAGCACCATCTATACCTAAAATTTTATAATTTTAAAATGAGTTAGTTGATATATATATATATAACTCACCAACGTGTCAATATATTAATATACTTAATAAAATCTACAACAAATCACACTATTTACACATAGCATATCCTTATCCTTATTTTTGTTTAGTTGGCAAGCTAAATGTTTGCAAGCATGGTTTGAACTCGCAAGCTATGCTACCATAAGGCAACCAACACGCTACCACACCACAAGGATGTTGCAGCATATCCTAAATGCTCCCTCGTTTCCTAAATATACAAGCTAGATACTAATTTATAAATATTAAGTAAATATCCTAAGTTGGTTATATCTATGTGTGTTGATTTTCCTAAAATGCCCCTTTAGTCATTTTTGTTGGAAACTATTTTCTTGATGGCAAAGCCCTTTGCTAATTAAGTGAAATTAACAAGGAGGGTTTATTAAAAAAGTTGTAAATTTGGAAGATAAATTAAATTGAGGTATTAAATTCAGGAATAAACAAAACTCTTCTATTAGCTTTTATATTTAACACCAAAGGAAGTAATAAATATCGTGACTTATTTCTAAAGATGAATTCTTTTTAAAAATTTATATTTAATTATCTTAGTAAAACATGTTAATGAATACTCAAAAAAAAGAGTTTAATTTTAATATCAGAGAAAAATCTTAGTTAAATGACTAACCTGCTGTTGCAGACATAGAGGGGGTAATTCCTTCTTTGACGCTTCTATTACCAGTTATAATGGTAAGTTTCATTCCATCACCAACAATCATGAGATTTTCATTATCCTTATCAACTTGAATATTTTCTTCTTAAATCCCTTTCTTCACTCGTATCACAAACATCGTCTTCACTGTTCTCGTTGAAGCTTCATCAATGGCAGCTTGCACAGTCTTCAAATGGCCCGTACCATCTTGAGCCACCTCAATATTTGCCTTCAAAGAAGATGAATTCAAGCTCAACAACCTCCTGTGCTTCCCAGAAAACCAACTTGGAAACCCACGTGCTTTTCTCTCTGTGTTATTATTTTCCTGCTTCATAATCTCACCGTTCACGGCTAACACATTGCTTATCATCTTCCTAACTTTGTGGCTCGCATTATTTTGAGCTGTGAATTCTCCAACTCCGAGCTGAGACGCAGTGCTATGGCAGGTTTCGATGTTTGTGAGGGCAGTACTGAGCCATGTTTGTACATCTAATAAGGAGGAAGAAGAAGTATGTAGGGTTTGAAGGGTTTGGTTTAGATGGAAGATGGTGTTATCGTAGAGCTTTAAACAATCATTGAACACACATTTTTGCGTTGAGGTCACAAATTTTGGGCCATATTCTTGTGCTTCCTTATGCACTTTTTTGTACTCGGACCGGTGGTTCGGTCTGAACCAGTGGTGCTTGTTGCTCATGTGGTATTTGCATAGTTCAGGATGAGGAGTTTGGTTGCACCAAAAGTCTATAGACGAAGATGATGTTCTCGAAGAAGAAGATGATGATGATATTGAGAAAAGAGAAGAAATAAAGGTGAGTGAGAAGAATAGCTTAACAATGAATGATGACATATTAATTATGTGTTGATGTAGTTTTTTTTGGGGTTTAAAAAAATAACGGATCTATAATGTTTATATTAGATTTATACGCCACATATAAAGGGTGTTTGGTTGAGGAGTGTGATGAAGGATATGTGTCGGCTGAATTAAATAAAGTCAACAATGACGACAGAGATATGTAATAGGAATGCTACGATTAGAGATATTGAAAATAAAACTAACTAAAAATGTGTTGCAAATAAGATTCAATAAAAATATTTAAGAAAAATACTTATATCAAATTTTTTATATCTATTTTGTCAAGTTCTCCAATCACATGTGACCATATGTTCTATTTTTGAATTATTATAATTTAATATAAACCCATTTAAAAAAAAAAAGGATAAGTGTTCACATGTGATTAAAAAACTTGACGAAATAGATATAAGGAACTTGATATAAATATAGCCCTACGGTTATGAAAAATAATCTCCAACTACTAAGTCCATTATTATATTTGAATAGAAATTTTGAATTAATTCCTTACTAATATGTATATATGTTAAAAACTTGTTATTTATTCTGAAAGCTAATTCATCTCACCATCAAAGGTGCACATTTAATCCTCTAACTTTATATGCAATATTTTAGTTTGCTTCATTAATTTTACAAAGTATGTTTTCAATCATCTAATCCTAACACCTTTGATCTCAAATGATCATTTTTATGTCAATTATTTTTATTTAAAAAATAAACTTAATACATCAATATTTTTGAATGTTTTGTCAACATTTAAAATTTCAATGTCAACATTTTTTTTAATGAAACTAATGATATTAGGGTTAGAACTTAGAGGAAGAAAAAAACGACACTTTAAAAATAATGAGAGCAAAATGAAACTTCATAAATCATAAAATAGTTATGGGCCTGCATTTAGAACGAATATCAATTTATGACAAAAATAAAGAGCGTATATTAAAAATTTCTTTAGACCAAAAACAAATTCCCAACTTCTCGGAAAAAGGCGAATAGGTAAGCACACAACAAACAGTGCTTCTCAAGATAGAGTTAGGAATGAAGGGAGTGATTAAGAAATTAATTAATTCAATAAATCGGTATATATTAATTGAATCTATACTTAGCGGCTTAACCAAAGGGAAAGAATTAGTAATGATTAAGAAACCCTTGTTTCTGAGAAAGAATAGTTGTATACTTGTTCAATACACAACTAATTTATTATGAAGCAACAATTTCTAGTTAGGTGACGAGCAACTCATACCTCACATTTGATTCGTACATTGGATGCGTTTTCTTGAAGCGCGCACACATAGAAAATTTAGGCCATTCCCATATGCATGTAGTTTATAGGGTAAGTAACGTTAATAGATTTATTAATAGTAGAAGACTCTGGAAAATCAATGTATATGTTTTTGGGTTAATATTAGTTATTAAATTATTTGGTGCTCTTTGCTACTCCGTTTAGTTCTAATTATAAAGCATCAACTAGAAACAATTTTCCGTTCTAAATATAAGGCGCCAACCACCTCATTAAGTACTTTTTCTCACTTTACCTTTGTTAATTGATTTTTAAAGTTGGAAAAGTTAAATTGTATAAAGAGGAGTGAAGTTGGAAAAAATTATATAGCATAATTATCTTTCCTTAGAATTAATAGTTGACATCTTATAACAAGGACTAGGGGGAATACTTCAAACTTGCTTTAATTTGTTGAATCGTAATTTGACAATTTTTTTGAAACAAAAGCTTTAATTTGTTCACATCTATTCATGCGAAACATTCATGAGTGATGCTCAAGGATCAAGTAATAGTTCTTAAACTGGCAGAATCATGTGGTCATTCCAAAAACTACAATAAATAAAGGGAGAAAGATATCTAATGACTACCAAAATATGAGAATGTCAAAATGTCCTTTAAATAGTTTAATTTCCTTCTTTGAAATATTTAGGAGCTATTCTAGAATTAAGTTTTGGTAGAATAACCAAAATCCCCTAAATTAGATTAATTAGCACTACCTTAATTATTGTCATTTGATAAGTTAAAGTTGTTACTTAAACTATTATTGTTAGGGATATTGAATTAGAAATTTTTGTGAAATCAGTTATCACTACTTTAGTTGCCATTGTCATTTGATAAGTTAAAATTGTTACTTGTATGCTGAACTGTTGCTGTCATTTTGTTTTTTCACTTTTCATATTTGAAATTAAAGGCATTTTTGGTTCCAAACTAGTCCATGCAGCTCATTGTTAATAAACCATTTCATGGTCCTGAATAAAAATTTGCAGATTTGGAAGGTATTTTTGTGTCTTTCTCCCATAAATAAATAAATAACATATATGAGTTGGAAGAATAATTTTATTCTTACAGGACATAATACGAGAGTAAAATAAAAATGGACTTTTGATTATAAACATATATATACTCAAGTGAATTATTGTAATAGACATAGAACTGTGTGTTAGTGCTACACATACACATGAATAGGCCAATCTAAGTAATAAATAGATCTTCTTTGCACTGCTACCAAAATCACGATACATGACGGTTATTATCAGCCATAAATCACATTCCTGAACTGTTATATATGGAGACACTATATATGCTATGCGCGTCTTTCCTTATTAGGCCAAGGTCCTTGCTTTGTATGTCCAATCTGGCGACCATTGAGTTAGGCTTTCCTATTCTGTTAGGCCTGGCTGAAAGATTCGATTGATTGATTTCCTTTTAATAAAGCAAGATCCTGTTAGATATTCCTTTTGATTCTCCACTATCTTGATTTCTGCTTCAATCTAGTCAATTGCGCGCCTTCTAGACATTTGGCCTTATTTCCTGTAATTATCTTCTACATATTCTCAAGAAAAGATCAGGACACAACAAAATATGAGGTCTCAGATAACCGTCGTTACGATGTTGTAGCATCGCTACATCATCGATATGTTAGCTCAAAGTTCATAGCAATCTTAAATCATTTTCTTTGTCTATATACGGGATAATTTCTAAATTGCATAAAATCAGTTTTTCTCATCCCTATTTCCACATATGCATGAACTCACTTATATTTTATCATATCAAACATATTCAGACTCTGAAACACAGTGCAAATTAGTCATAACATAGTGGAAATTCATAGCAAAAATATGACTCATCAGGTAGCAAGTTCTCCTGTACAACTCAATACTCAAACTTGTTCCTGAAAAATTGAAGTCTAGATGGTTAGGACTATTCTTGATACAATCTATTTTGTCTCATGCAGCCATTGAATTACTGAGCCCAACCTCAGGACGCACCTTCAAGGTAAATGGGCAGAGATTAAAGCACTACTGGGATGACCAGCCCATTAAGGAGAAGACCTTCATTCATCTCTAGAATCCTACTTAGATGGCACAGCAAAGTCAGGCTGGAGACTCTAAACCATGCACTATTGGGAAGTAGCCCATATTTTCTCATTTTTCTTTTCTTTTCTTGAGTTCATTTTGTAGTTATGCACTAGGATTAGAGGAATAGCTGAATCTTCCTGCAACCATTTGAGGATGGGTATGGGATGCAACACTGGACATGAAAGTTTACAGTGAAAGCCAATGCAGCATTGTCACAGCATTGCTGACATATTGCTGCAGCAATGCATGTAGCCGTTTTCAACAGGTTAATGTCCCCTTTGAACATCATTTTCCCACGTGGTCTATTTCACACCAATGCGCCAGAGTGGCGGATCCCCCATCTACGAGTTGGCACCCACACAATCCATCCCAGTACAACTTCCAACAAAACACTTTCTCTCTTACTCCATGTCCTCTCGCCTCCCCCTACCTACCATAACTGCTATATTTCATATCTCAATAAGCGCACCTTTCCACCATCATCCTTTTCTTCTATTTCCTGTGAACTTCTCGTCTTCTACCAGTCCCTGAGCTACGTTTTCCACACACCCAATGAGCCTCTTAGCCCTTCCTCCACCTCTTTGTTCTCCACAGCCCCCTCACCTACTTATATACCTCCCTCCTTCACCTATGTCATACTATGCTTCATTCCTCCTCTCTCATTCCTCTCAATCCTAACCTCCAGGTACCTTCTCTATTCTGCATTTCCACTCTCCCGACTACCCACCATGTCCCGTTTCAAGAAGACTACCCATTGCCGTACCCTCGACCAGTTCGCCAAGATTCGCCTCCTCCTTCCTAACCTCTTGTACCTGTTCTACCCACACTTATCAAGTGGCTGCCTGGTCCACCTCCTAGTTTTCCACACCCCTTGCCCCAACCACTTCCCCTTGCCCTGTTCCTACTCGCACGGCCTAAATTGCTGCTGTTCAACAGGAGCTGGCCTCCATCCGTCAAGACCTTGATGGATTCTTTGCTCAACATTTCCTGCGAGATGCTGCTACTGGTGCTGTGGCCCTTGATACCCATTCTGTAGTTCCCACCGTGGTGTTAATCTCTGACTCCTCGTCTCTGGAAGACACTACTATCAGCACTCCTTCCATACAGTGGGCCCATGACCAGCCCAACAGTGGCGGAACTTGGAGGAAAAGTTTGGGGGGGCAAATAGTGGTGGGGATTCGGGGGTTCGGGGGCAGCACCCCCGAAAATTAAAATTTTTTTTAAGGAAAGTTTTAAATGCATTAAAAATGAAAAGAATAAAAAAATATATTCATGAAATTAAGTCAATTAACTTCATCTACAAATGTAGTGTAGAATGGGTAAAAGCATAGTAAGGGATACACCACAAAAATAAATTTCACTGATAAGCTAAAAATTTCAGGTAATTAGAATGAAATATAGAAAAGAATGACAAAATTAACATAAATTATACAAGACCCCACATAGAACAAAGATTGAATTATAAGCCCAAAGATATAAAAAGAGGGAAAAATGTTTTTTAAAAAAAAAAAAAGAGGAAGAAGAAGAAGTTGGGGGGCCAAAATTTAATTTTACTACTTTGAGGGGGCCAAAGTTGTATTATTACACTAAAAAAGAAAAAGTTCTATTAAAAAAAAAAAAAATTGGGGGGGCCATGGCCCCCCATTGTCATAACTAAGATCCGCCACTGCAGCCCAATATCGAGAACGTGGCTTCTAGTGCCATCGTTTAGCATGGCACTTCCCAGTGGCGACCTTTGCTCAGCTCCCTATCACTCGACTGTCCTCTATTTTTCTTTTTTTTTTTCATTCTTTTTTTTTACCTCATTTCGTTGTTTTTTTCCTTTTCCTTGTACAATTCAAAAAAAAACAAACAAAAATTAAATAATATAGGCCATTTTGTTGTTCAACTGTTGTCTTGGCATCGTATTTTTTTTATTTTCTCTAGCATATCCTTTTTGTTGTGCTTTGTCTGTTCCCCTGCCTTATGCTTCTCTCATCCCTTCGATAGACTCACATTGTATGTGCTTGTATTGCTATAGCATTCTTGTTTCCCTTTTCAGTGCTATAATCACTATAAGCCTTTTACTTCTACACGACATACATGTGGATTCTTTGCAATTATTTTTCCTTGTGTTGTTCATGTGCGCGCCATACTGTCCCTTTGCTCTTTCTCTTTTCTTATATGCATTGGGGATACTACAAAAGTGGATGCTCTAAAACCTGATTTCTTGTGATTTGCAGGTTTGTCTGAGAGCATCAAAATCCAACAAGTGGTATATTGATAGTGGATGTTCTAGACACATGACGGGAGATCATACTAAATTTGCTTGGTGACTTTTGGTGGAAATAAATCCGGAAGGATTGCTAGAATTGGTGAAGTTAGCAACAACGATGGACCTCAAATCAAAGAAGTCTACCTTGTAGAAGGCCTTTGTCACAGCCTCCTCAGTGTGAGCCAAAGCACAGGCAAAGGTAACTTGGTTATCTTCGACTCTAAGGAATGATTGATCGTGAGCAAGAATGATCTGCCCTTAGTCAATATCAAATCAAAAGCCTTATTCAGGACTCCTAGAGAAGGTAACTGTTGCACCCTAAACCTCTCTAGTAATTGCAATGGAATTACTTCTGAAAATTGTTTTATTAGTAACTTGAAAGAAAGTTGGCAATAGCACAAGCGTTTAGCTCATGTCAATAAGTTTCAACTTGACAAGTTGCTAAGAAAGGATTTAGTCATTGGCTTACCAAAACTTAATTTCAAAAAATGACATGATTTGTGATGCTTGTCAGAAAGGTAAACAGACTAAATCATCTTTTAAATCCAAAAATGAGATTTCATCTAACAGACCCCTCCAACTACTCCATATGGATTTAGTTGGACCAGCAAGAGTAAGAAGCCTTGGTGGCAATCTCTATACTCTGGTTATCGTTGATGACTTCTCAAGATTTTTTTGGACTATATTTGTATCATCGAAAGATGAAACCTTTGATCAGTTTGTTGTTTTTGCCAAAAAGGTCCAAAACGAGAAAGGTATCTCTATTTCAGGTATAAGAACTGATCATGGTGGAGAATTTGAGAATTATGCCTTTGAAGAATTTTGTGATGCTCATGGGATAGATCATAACTTCTCTGCTCTGAGGACTCCTTAACAAAATGGTGTTGTGGAGAGAAAGAATCGTGTCCTCACTGAGATGGCAAGAGCAATGCTAAATGAAAATCAAACATCTCAAGTATTCTAGGTTGATGCAATGAGTACTGCTTGTTACATATCAAATGTGCATACATCCGGAAGAATCTTAAGAAGACATCTTATGAGCTTTACAAAGTGAGAAAGCCCAACCTTGCCCATCTGCACATCTTTGGGTGTAAGTGCTTTGTGCACAATAATGGTAAGGATAATCTGGGTAAGTTTGATTCAAAATCTGAAGAAGGTATATTTCTAGGTTACTCTAATAGGAGTAAGGCTTATAGAGTTTTCAATACTCGTACTCGTATTGTTGAAGAATCTATTCATGTTGTGTTTAGTGAAACCAAGTCTAATAAGCCTTTGGATGATGATGAGGAAAATGCTCATAGAAATCAATTCTTTTCAAAAACTACTCCTGGCACTCTTGAAAATTCTGAAGATGTTTTTGAAACTACTTTTGAAAATGATTGTGAAAACAATGTTCAATCTCAACCTAAAGCTTAGAGGTTTATTAGGAATCATCCTTTAGACCAAGTGATAGGTGATGTAAGTCAAGGAGTAAGAACCAGAAAAGGTACTTTGAATGAAGTCACTTTTTTTGCGCTTATCTCTCAGATTGAACCCTCTAAGATAAACAAAGCTCTTTCAGACAATGATCGGGTTATAGCAATGCAAGAGGAATTACATCAATTTGATAGAAATCAAGTTTGGGATTTAGTACCTAGACTTAAAGACCATTCGGTTATTGGGACTAAATGGGTATTTAAGAACAAACGTGATGAAATAGCAATCATTGTCCGTAACAAGGCAAGATTGGTTGCTAAAGGCTATAATCAATAAGAAGGAATTGATTATGAAGAAACTTATGTTACAGTGGCAAGATTGGAAGCTATAAGAGTTCTTCTAGTCTTTGCTTGTATCAAGGGATTCAAGCTCTATCAAATGGATGTCAAAAGTGCATTTTTAAATGGTTTTATACAGGAGGAAGTTTATGTTGAACAACCTCCTGGTTTTGAAAGTGATCATCATCCAGATCATGTTTATCATCTCAAGAAAGCTTTATATGGACTTAAGCAAGCTCCTAGAGCTTGGTATGAGCGATTAAGCAAGTTTCTTCTTGATCAACAGTTTATTAGAGGCAAAGCTGACACAACTCTCTTCATAAAGAGTAATAAGCTAAATAAAATTTTAATTGTTCAAATTTATGTTGATGATACCATTTTTGGTGCTTCTAATGAATCTATGTGTGAAGAATTTTCTAAGACAATGCAAGGAGAATTTGAGATGTCCATGATGGGTGAACTCAACTACTTCCTTGGTCTCCAGATCAAGCAACGCAAGAATGACATTTTTATATCTCAGACCAAGTATTTAAGAGATTTGTTGAAGAAGTATGGTCTAAGTGAGTGCAATGGAGCTGACACACCTATGAGCTCTACTGACTCTTTGGATACTGATGAGAAGGGAAAAGATTTCAATATCACAAGATATAGAGGAATGATTGGTTCATTACTCTATCTGACAGCAAGCAGACCTGACATCCAGTTTAGTGTGGGAATGTGTGCTCGTTTCCAATCCGCTCCTAAGGAGACTCATGCTAAACACGTGAAAAAGGATTTTCAGATATCTTGCTGAGAAGAATTGGGATTATGGTTTCCTAAGGGTCAACCTGAACATCAGGTAGCATGTTCGGACTCAGATCATGCTAGATACAAGATGGATAGAAAGAGGACAAGTGGCCAATGTGAGTTTATTGGTGGTTCACTTGTCTCTTGGTTCAGCAAGAAGCAAACAACCGTCTCAGTATCATCAACTGAAGCTGAATATATAGCTGCATCAAGTTGTTGTGCACAAGTGATGTGGCTCAAACAGCAACTTCAAGATTTGGGAATTCATCTCAAGGAAATCCCAATCCTTTGTGACAACACAAGCACAATAAGCTTGGCCAAGAATCCAGTGCAACATACTCGGACCAAGCATATTGATGTTAGACATCACTTCATAAGGGATCATATTCAGAAGAAGGATGTCAAAGTGATGTTCATCTCAACTCATCTACAACTTGCTAATATCTTCACCAAACCATTGGCAAAGGAACAATTCAATTTCATAAGGAGAGAATTGGGAATGGTAAATCCCAATGAACTGTAAGTCACTCCTACTCAATGTTAGTTATATGTTTTTGATGATTTATGATCACTAACTTAAGCTTCGGAGTTTCTAGATATTGTCTTTGCAGGATTATGAATTCATATTAGTAAGCATCAGAAACAATGACTCGAGTCATTTTCCAAGCAACTTGAGTTAACCTGGTATTTCAACACTAATAATTTTGTGGAGTTTTGCAGTAACTCGAGTCATGATAAGATAGCTCGAGTCAAACATAGCACAGAGAGCAACCAAGTTGTTGGAACACAAATAAAACTCGAGTCATGCAAGCTCAACTTGAGTCACGAGAAGACAGAAGCAAAGTACCTCTTATGACTCGTGTTAGTAAGTTATAACTCGAGTCACTGAGTCGCGACAGGTTAGTTTTCCTTCATATATGACTCGAGTCATTCACTAAATAACTGGAGTCACGCTAACTGATATATATGTTTGTCGCATCTGAGGCTCTTCATTTCTCATATTTGCAAACCCTAACCCGAGTTCGTTTCGTCTTCCTCCCTCTCTTCCTCTCTCTGAAACCTCACCTCTCCGACTATGAATCATCCTCAATGGCCCCCAAAAACCCTAAATCCAAGGAAGAATCATCTTCCGACTATGAGGTGACAGTGTCAGCATCAATAATACCGGATAATTATTTATCGGAATATTATATTTTGATAAATAATACCTATTTAAAATAGGTGAACATGTGGTTTCAAATAATAAGTAATAATTATCTTATTTTCTAAGGTAATTACTATGGAAATTAGGAAAGATAAAGAGCTAAAATGTATTTTTAGGGCATTAAATGGCCTAAAAATATTATGATAAATCCCAAGAGGTAGTAAAATATTTATAAAAAATTAGAAAGTATGTTGTCTCTAATTTTAGGAATTTTTGGGATAATTTCCCTTGAAAAATAATGAGGCAAAATTAAGTATTATTTTGGGATCATAAGTGACCCCATGATTTTTAATATTTTACATGGGATATAAAATACCGATGTAAGTAAAATAGTTGTGAGATAATGATTTATCCTAATTAAGAAAATTATCAAAAATTAGTAAGTGGCTAATCGGTAATTAATGGGATAATTAGGGTATAAAGTAAATGAATTAAAAATAATTTAAATAATTATTTTTAATTGGAGAAATTGAAAATTATTAAATAAATAAAAAAATAAAATATTAATAAAATATTTTATGCTTAGAAAAATAAATAAAAAATAAAAGAAAAAAAAATAAATGTGAAGGCATTTTGAATAAAATAATAATATAATGCGGTGAGTCGATACATATGGGGGGCCCAGGGGAAAGGTTAGAAATAAATTCTACGGGTAAACCAGGGTAAAAGTCTTTTCGGACTGATCAAATTAAGTACAAGTGAAATTCTACACGAAGAAAGAATTTACCAGGCGTCGATTCCGAACCGAAAACCCTAATTTCAAATAAGACGAAAAGTTGATCGGATAGAGTGGAGTCAGATAGGCAAAGTGAGAACCTATAGAAACAATTGTGTCTTTTTAAACACGAGATTAAGTTAGGCAACAACTGGACGTTTTACGATTCAGTGAATTGTTGTCCAGAAGTTGGTTCTATCGGAAGCGATTTCCGTAACCGGACGCGTTTGTCCGAATATCTTCCGACGCACCGGAGAATTCCTGGATATGATCAAAAAGGGGATCAAAATATATAATATGAAAGAGGATGGAAAGATCTTCAAAGTTACACGCCGGATTTTTGAGTTTCGCGAAATCGCGCGAAACGGACACGTCGGAGTAGCTTTATCGGCGGAGGCCATAAAGCAAGAGCCATCATGGATGACAACTCATCCATTGACTTTAGGGCTCTTAGATTTCGATCTTGACCATGGATGGCCAAGAGTGTTTTGTCCTCAAAAATGCGATCCTACGGTCCATATTCGTCAAGACGAAGTTCGAATTATTTACCGTTACGCCATCCGTCTCTTCTATAAATACCAAGCTCCTCTTCTTCATTTCTCACACCAAAAATCTGCCTCTTAGAGAGAAGTTAGAGAGAGAAGCTCGGAGAAAGTCGAGCAAAGTCTCGGGTAAGTTCTTCGGTCCCAGGTCTTTAGTTTCGGTAGTTCTTTCGGTAGATATAGTAGGAATGCTAGATTTATCTTTAATTTTTCAAGATAGTCTAGATATCATATTTAGGGGTAAATATGATATATATTTCGAAAATATGATGAGGGAAAAGATTTGTCAAAATTCTAGAGAGATAGAGCGAAAACAATGGGCTCGGCGAAATTCCGCCGATTAGGGGTTCGGGGGCAAAATGGTAATTTGTACCTAAAATGCCTTATGCTGCTAAAAGTTGTTAAATATTATCCTTATAGGATATTTGAGATAATCGTACCGCTGTCGAGCCGCTGTTGTGCCGCCGTCACACCGCTGTTTTTCCCGCTGTCGGAAATTTACCGTTTTTCCGTAATAGTTCCGTTGTACCGCCAAAAAGGTACGTTCGCGTACTGTAACACTAACTCGATATTTACTTGTATACCTATATGTGATAGACGACTATACGAGTGAATTGTATAGATAACTTTACATGCGATGTGTACTGTTAACATAGATAACTTTACATGCGATGTGTACTGTTAGCATATATAACTTTACATGAGATGTGTACTATTGTTATATTAATCTTGCATATGCTATGTACTTATGTGTGGATCAATGCTGTGATTGTCTTCCATATGCTGTCTATATAAATATGAGGTTAACCGTTACCTGAGGTCCGATGTGCATTTGGACCTCAGCATTTAAAATAGCTTCAGGGTCAGGAGGACCGAGCGCCGAAGATAAGGGCAAGCAGCACGCTTAGAGTCTCAGCCGGAGAATTTCTTTTGTTGCCACAGCATGGGTGTTGCCAGGGAGACACTTCTGTTGTTATTTACTATGAAAACTCTCGGTCATTGTACCGCTTTTGTAATCAGCCAGACTTACGGCATTTGAATACAATTATCAGTTACTCAATCGCTCCAATGCTCTACTCTGATGAAAAAAAAAATTATACTGCTTTTGAAAATGGGATGTTACAATCACCTCCTGAATCGACCAGACCCAAGCGCAAGCGAAAACCAACTTCAAAGGTGATACCCAATGTTTCTTCAGAAACTCCAACGAAGAAACCAAAGAAGCTAACGATTCAAGAACCTCCTGAGGTTCTTCCACCAAAGCCCATAGATCCTGTTGCTGCTAAGCGTAAAAATAAGGAACCAGTGGTGGCTCTTCACAAGAAGAAGAAGAAGATAGTCACCATCTTTGAAACTCATGGCTCTGCTTCAAAGGCCCAGGCTGGATCTAAATCAGTTGCTTCTAGAACTAATGTATCTGGACCTACCAAATATGTCTTCAATCCTCCTAACCTTGTGAAACCTCCAAATTCTGATTTCATCTGTCAACCCACTCCTTTGTCTAATGCCCAATTGTTAGAGTTTAAGGAAAAATATTTTTCTAGAGGCTTCTGTCCCACAGTTTATGTGGATTTGGTCAAACTAAAGGAGGAATGTCATCTTGACTTATCCCCTTGGTTGGATCAATTTAGGAATTTGTTAGCCATAAACACTCCTTACACTCTTTCACTAGTCAAGCACTTCTCTTTCAATATGTCCATGGCTAATATGGTAAATAATACGGGTCATATCATTGAGGATAAATACATCACTTCTATTAGAGGAAAATCCATCATTGTCTCTGCTGATATAATCAACTCCCTCCTCTTTATTGAAAATCCCCCACCTGTGCCTCACATTAAATATGACAAAGAAAAATTCTACAAAATTCTTAGGCCTAGTGGACCAGTAGGGGAACTCAAATTTTCTCCTGTTCATATGCCTCTTATTCACAGAGTTCTATGGTATATTTACTCTAAAAATCTGGTTCATAAAAGGAAAAATTTCACTCATTTCAACTCTATTGACTATGGCCTTTTTGCCTCTCTGGTAGACAAAGTACCTTTCAACATAGGTCACTGGGTCTATCAAGAGATGAAGAGGTTTAGGTTTGAGTCATCTCTATCTGACACAATCCATTTTCCCAATTTGGTGTCTCTTCTGTTATATACAAACAAAATCTGGTATCTTGATCTTCTTGAAAAACCTGTCAAGCCATAATTGTTTGGTCAAAACCATTTGAACTACATGAAAATCTCCTTTAAAGAAGGATTAGGGCAGTCCAGAGCCCCTTCTAGGTCTAGAGCTTCTGTGCCTGAACCAACTGAAGTCCAGTCTACTCCTACTCAGTCTCAGCCTGCTCCACAATCATTCAGCCTTCATGCTTCAATCAAGAGCATTGTGGAAAAAGCAATGCAAGAAACCTTTGGAACCCTTCAAACTACTCTGACAGCTCAATACTATGAGTTGATTGACAAACTTGAGTTAGAAGTTGGTAAGCTGATTGAGAAGGTCACTTCAAAGTAAGAGACTCAGGAAGAAAATATGGATTCTCTGGATGAAAGGATGGAGAACATTGAGGGACATTTTGAGGACCTTAGAAATAGGTTTGAATCCATGCACTCCATGTACCAGATTTTGGACTCCAAGATCTCTCAACTACTGAAGAACGAGCCTGCTGTTGGTCCATCTAGAGTGGTTCCTTCTCCCAGTCATTCCCCCATTCCATCTCCTCTTCACTATTCCCCTCCTACCTACCCTTCTCCTCCACTTTCCTCCACTCCAATATTACCCACTCCTCCATTCATTGCTCCTCATATCTCCTCTGCTCCTCCTACTGTTATTGTTCCCTCTTTTTAGGTTTCCATTGTCAAACTTTCTACTTCTGGAGATACTGCTAATCTTTTTGATGAACATTCTTCTAGAGCTTCTGTCACCACCTCACTCTCCAGGCCTCTCTCTCCCCTTCCTCTCACTTCCCCACCTGCACATCCATCTCTCACTCTCTCCATTTACTCACCCCTACCCATTCTTCAGGCCTTGCATGCTTCTCTGGCCTCTGATACTCCCATTTTGCCTCATGACAAAGGGGGAGATAAAGGGAAAGAAGTTGCAAAGAATGAAGAGGATGTGAAGAAATGAAGTGTCTACAGCTTATTTGCAGCTTATATGTTTTTTTTTCTTGTTTATTATATACTTTTATGTTGTTGTAGTTCATTTCTGTAGCTTCTATGGTGTGTACTTAGCATCTATGTGAAATGAATGAATGTTAAAACCTTTATGGCATCTATTTCCCAATTCTGTGTTCTCTTGCAAAGTTCATTTTCTTTTACAAGTGTTGTCATCATCAAAAAGGGGGAGAATGTTAGTTCTCTATGTGTTTTGATGATGACTGACAATTGTAGAATGATTCAAGTTAATATGATTTTATTTTTAAAAAATAAATTAATCATCTCTTGGCTCTGATATGTCATGACTCCAGTCATAATATTTTAACTCCAGTTAAGTAAGATATGACTCCAGTTACTATTCTTGAAAAACAAATTTAAAAGTTGCTCATGACTCGAGTTATCACTTAACAACTCAAGTCATGATTGTACTTCAGCTTTTCCAAAATGACTCCTTCGATAGCAACTTCTGTCATATGATATGACTCGAGTCATCCTTGGTATAACTCGAGTCATGATAGTCATAGTGAGCTCTATCTGATTTATTTTCTCTGATATAACTCGAGTTACTGTGGTATAACTCGAGTCATCATATTGCACCTCGTTTCTGTCTAACATTATTTCAACCATGACTCCAGTCATAACTCGAGTCATTACACTGCAATTTCTTTCTGACTGAATTATTTCAACCATGACTCCAGTCATAACTCGAGTCATCAAATTGCAATTGAAATAATTTGAATCATGACTCCAGTCATAACTCAAGTTAAGCATGTCAGTGTTTGAAAGCATCGTCTTCATAATATGAAATTCTTTGATTAAGCTTTGGGTACTCAATATTATTAATTCTTACAATTCCTAACCAAGTTTAATCAGTTTGCTCATGAGTTTCAGATATGATCAACACGTTTTAATCATCAAATTTTCATAAAGCAAACCTTGTCAGACGCATTAAATGCTTGAACAGAGTTAAAGCATGAAAATGGAAATTGAGCTTCTGAGCAACCAAAAAGCATTCTGGCCATTCCCAGTCAACATTCTAACTGAGTCTCAACAGACAAATCGAATGAAGAATGTCAACAGAGAATAACGGCAACATCGGAAGATACGAAGAGACAGAGCAACATTCAAACTCAACGGATATATTTATTATTCTCAATGGCTCATTAATCTCTCTTCAACGGTCATTAAATGCCATCAACTATAAATAGCAGAAGCATTCATTTCATCAACTACCGAAACTGCACATTCAATTAGTGATTTAAGCATTTACTGTTTCTACTCTTAAAGACAATATCTTTGGATATTTGTACTTCAGTGATTATCATTATCCACTCTTAGAGAAAGTATCATTTATTGAAATCATTCATTATAAGATCTCAAGTCGTGGGACTTGGAGACCCCTCCTCGAGATGCAAATTCCGCCATTGGCCTCTTCGATCATGCCAGCGACATTAACCGCCCCGGCCCCTGCGATGCAGTCACTAGGTGAGCAGAGCCCCACAAATCCCTCACCCCTCTTGGCGCCGCCACTGCGTGGTTCCCCCTCAGCCACTGCTGATGATGCAGATGCACCCTCTTCAAGGTTCTGTGCGCGGACCTTAACCTCTTATCTTTGTACTTTTTGGATTGTCTTTCTCGCATCCCTCATGTGCTACCCTGTGGCTCCGCCACTCCCTTTCGACTAAATCATTGATGACCCCCTTATGTTTGTGTCCCTTTGCATCTTGGATCTTCTTTGCATAATTGTTTACCTTTTATTCCTGTGTTTGGCCGTAGTCTTGCTGCAATGGGGACATTGCACCAATTAGGTGTAGGGGTGGGGATAATTTAATCTGTGCTGTGCTTGCAAATTGACAATTAAAGTTCTTAAATCACTCCTAAACTTAGTATCTGCACAAACTGAAAATTATTTAAATGTATGATAGAGCACGAACAGAGGCCAATACCAGTAGAATGAGTATCTATATGGCTTAGTATAGCATGATTGCTTGAAGGAAACTGAACTGTTAGGCTTGGGAAATTGACAGTACTACTAGCTCTATGTTGGGTAAAGTGATGGTGAAGAAGAAGAAAGAGAAAAACCACTTTGGAAGGATTTGTTTGAGCCTAATTGTTTCCATTCTAGTGTGCATATCAGTTAACTCATGTATGATCTTTGATTTGTCTTATTTCTCTGATAAACTGATTGGCATCTGAGTAAATAATGCATAGGATAAAGGCATTCATATCTTATCCCCAATTCCCATACACAACCCATGAATATCATTCTCCATATTCCTACCTTTTTTTAGCCTTATAGACTTTACTATAACAGAACCCGTTAGACAATCAAGTATGAGGAAGGCCATGTAAAATGCTATGGCAAGATGCCCCTACTAAAAATGCTGTGAGAAAGTTGTTTATTAGTAAAAACAAAAAGAGAAGAAAAAGAAGTAGCAGAGGGTAGCAAGGCAATATAAAGGTTTAAATGGGGCATTGGGCCAATTTAACAGGACTTGGAATCTGTCTAGCACCCTGCTATAACAATGATCATTTTTATCATCTCTACTCACATATGGCCATCCACACATTACAACCCAAGAAGCCTTTTTGACGTATGAAAACTCAGATGCTAGGAAGTAATCTTAAGATTTTGACAAGGCTATAGAGCTTCTAAGTTAGCTTGACGAGAGCGAAATTTACATCCCCAAGGTAAAAGAGAGTAAACATCAAGTCTGAGAGTCTCTTAACGCTTCCTTATCTAAGCGATATCTTGCATCAAGAGCCACTAGTACTGGGCAGTGAGATTTCCTACATGGGGAGGTGACCTGAGGGCAAAAATAAGATCATGGTTATATAGATAGGAATACTGCTACTAATGGTTAACGCTCCGCTCTATTGACTCTATCTTTATTTTGCCCAGGAGTGCAAAAAGCTAAGTGTGCATTGATTTGAAAGAAATCTTAGTCGCCTCAGGGTCAAATCACAATTTACCACGAATTAAAATGCAATATAGTGCAAACAACTCGGGATCGTTCTCTTATCAAGGAGCCAATTTATTTTGAAGTCCTATGTTAAACTAAGTGCTAAAATCATGATTGGAAATGAGGTTTTGAAATTGGTTTTCTATAAACTAAATTCATAAAAATAATAAGAAACTAATTCTATTCTTTTTGGTATTTTTAGAAAATAATGAAGAATGATTTGGATTAAAAAGGATTTAATGATGAATGCTCTTGGTAAGGAAGAAAATAGCTATCCTCGCTCAAAATAAATATGGGAGTCAAAGCTTCATTAAATCTTGATAAGAAAAACCTCAAGATACCACTTGAGTCCAATATTCCCAATTAATAGTAGCTCCTACTACCGTAGCTAACTACTACCTATTGAGATATTGTTAAAAACCACTTAATGTGCAATTGAAATTGGAATAATGCAATTTGAGTCTTCTTAAATTTGAGTGCTAACCAGCCCCTCAAGGGCACAAATTAACTACATCAACTAGACAATACCACGCTAATCAACATAGCTTCATTGCAACCACAAAGAAATTCAAACATATATAATCTTCAAACCACAATATCCAATTTCAACTACAATTATCAAACTAACAGAGATAATTACCATTAGTCTCAGTACCAGAATCATATATATAAAAAAATTGAGAAATTCAAATACATAATTCTAGACAAATAGTTTGATAGATAAACTCCCCTATGTAAGCACATGTGGGCTCAAGCCATCTCAAATTCATCACCAAGAGCACAAAATTGCCTAGCCACTCATGAAAATAGCTTCAAGAAACATAATCACTCTCTAATTCAAACATCCAGCCATAAAATACTAATTAAAACGAAAAATTAGCACTAAACCAAGAAAGCTTGGTGGCTGAAAGGAAATCCAAAAATCAAAAAGAGATAATGAATTCAGAAGCAAACAGTATGGTGTATAGTGGTTGAGAAAATTCAGGAACAGAGGAGCCATGGTGGGTGAAGGCGATGGAGAAGGTGTATGGAGGATGATTCACAGAATGAAGGATGGAAGGAGGTTGTGGGTCGAAGGTGCTGAGGCGTCCCTATTTCTGTATGCTCGCCGGGTTCTGTTTGATTCGGTGGCGAATGAAGACGATGATGATCTTTGGTCGTCGATAATGGCGGAGCATGGAGGTGATGAGGGTGTTGAGGAGAATCATGAGGGAAGGTCGAAGATGGATCAAGCTCCCAGGTCGATAGGCGTTGGTGGATGATGAAGCTCCCTTCTCACGGCGCTCTCCCCTCAGCTCTGTCTTCGTTAATGGTGGAGCACGGAGGTGATGAGAGTGGAGGTAGAAGTCGGTGATGGGGAAGGTCCAGAAAAAAAATGAAGAAGAAGGTCGCTATGTTCTCCGTTCTCCAGACGATGAAGTTCTCTCCCCTCCGTCTGTGTTTTCGGCGTTGTCTCCTCCCCCCATTAAATCTGTCGGATCCTCCTTTCATTCCTCACAGCTCACGGGTCATGGGTCTCCTGGATGAAGAAAAGAAAACCTAATTAATCAAAACGCTGTGTTTTTGCTGCAGGGACCAAATTGAAAGTTTTACAACTTGAGTCAAAACTTCCATTTTCAAATTTGATCTAATCTTTTTAAGCATCTACAATCCAAAATAATTAATCTATCATGAAATATTCTCAGAAAAATCAATGATTAAGAGTAATTACATTTTTTTGACAATTTTGCCCTTTTTAGCCCTAATTTAATGTATTTACTCTTAATATCAATTTATCATAAGAAACACATTTTAAGCTCAATAACTACGACAAAATGCATTAAAAATCCCAATTTAATTATCAAAAATCATGTAAAAATATGGTTCAATCAGGGGGTATTTGATGAGTACTATTTATGCCATGTTTTTCCCTATAATATGTGACTGCTTTGTATTGAATATGAGCTTAAAAGCACCTTATCTAAGAAAATATGTCATAATTCACGCATATGGGGAAATTCAGGATACATCTTATAAATCATGGTAAAGGCATAATTATTCTATACATGCGCATAAGAAAAAGGCAAGCTTAAGGGTTTATTATGAACACATAGCACTGCCAATACAATGCTATAGCATCGGGTCAACCATATCAAGCTGCAATACAATGCAACCCATATGCTATAATAGTGTAACGGAAGCAATGCTATGCGCCATATGTTCTAACTTTTCCTCAAGACTTTTTCAGGAAATAAGTGTAAGGTAATGGATGGACGTTAGTTCACGGTTAGATTGCTAACGTATTGGAATAGAAGATGCGGAGGATCAAAGATCAAGATTTGGAGAATCCCGTAGGATCAACAGAATCAATCTATCGAATTTGGAAAGCTGGACCTGATAAATTTGGAAAGGCCCAGCTCACTGAATGTACGCCGCAAGTAACCTAACTATAAAAGGAAAAGACGGCCAACCCTAAAAGGATTGAGTCATTGAGAGTCAAAGACAATTCCTATTCGGCTAAGCTCGAAAGAAGAGTGAGAGAAGTTACTTTCGTTTATTTTCCGTTTATCTTTTGTCATGGGCTATTCTGCTGTGATTTGTTTTGTGATTCCCTTATCAGTCATGAACTAATTTCCCTTGGCTGAGTGTGGATGGATTCTTGAGTATAGAATGAACTCAGTTTGCTAGTTCTTTAATTTAATAAATTCAGTGTGTTTATTAGTATTTTTATCTCTTGTCGGTTAGCAAAAGCTAAGGGCTATATCAGTGGCCTCGGTTTACTGGAAGGGAGTTGGGGTTAGACATCTGATAGACAGTGTTTGCTAGGCAGGCTAGTGCAAGGCTTAACCTATCATTGTAGGCTTTAGGAATGGGTCTACCGCTCATAACCATAACACCTTGATTTGAAAAGATAATCTGAACTAGAAAATCCCATAGGCATATGGGAGAAGTATAGTTAAGGTTATACGTATAGGATGCGGAAGCTTCTGTCGAATATAGTTGTGGGTTAACTGAATAACATTGTTAAAGACAGTTATGTTGTAGCATTGTGGAAGTTGTGCAGTATAATTGCTATAGCAATGCGTTAAGGCAAACTGGGGGATTGATACGCTTAGGAAGAAATCCGATGCTCAGCCTATCTTTTAACCGATATCTTCTTATGACTTCGATCATTCGTTTGTTTTATTCCTTATTAGTTATAACCACAAAAATCCCAAACCAACATACTTTTCTTTTAAATCTTTTACACAACTATCTGCATGAATCAGTAGCATCATCGGTATTTCAGTCTCTGTGGGACGATACTTTACTTACTCTTTATTACTTGTTCGACTGGTTTACTTGCCATTAAGGAAATCGACCAACAGGGTCCAACAACCTGAGACTCATCCGTCACATCAGAACGCGCTCTCACTTGACGCGCCCCATATAACGATCGAAGGTAGGCACAAGCTTCATGAGTACCCATACGAGCAGTTATCTTGTATTTAACCATTATTTAAGCAGTTGGGGACAGAGGATTATCAGGGACGTGGTGAGGAGTTAGGGCAGAGAGACATGAAAGAATGGGATTCAATTGGTATATATAATTAGTAAATACTTTTAAGAGCAAATTTCTAAAATATGTGGTCCTAAATGTACTTTTAAGACCGATTTCTTATGGCAGAAAGGTATGAAATGGATGAAATATGGAAAGAATGGGAGTTTATTGGTTTTTAAGTTAAATTTGTAAACAATATTAAGACCGGAGTTAGAACAGGTCCAGTTCTAAAAGTCTATCCTTACTTTTTTTAAAAAGTAAGATTTTTTTTGTAAAATAGTATTTATAAGACCGGTTGTTTTACCATATCCGGTCGGTCTTAAAAGTTCTAGTTTCATATTCTTCAGATAGAGTCGTATCATTACATTCTGTTCAATGAATGATTCAGAGTCTCTTCGGCTTCCAGGTAAAATTTCACCTACGTGTCTCCTCGTATTCTGAGGAACTATGCGTCTCCTCGTGTTTTGAGGCCACTCCACTTGTTAAAGTTTCAGGTGCCTCCACCATAATGTCTACTCCATCAGGTCCTCATTTTCCTCTTCCTCCTCCTCAACCTTAGTGCCCTCCTACATTGCCTCCAAATCCATCTTTCAAGTAGATGTTCGAGCACTTACTGGCCCGCATCGATCACATTGACCAACGTTTAGGCCAATTGGTTGGGCTTATTCAAACCGTCAACAACAAGCTCAACATGGTACTCCACTCCAATGACGTGGAATACTATCCCGCTGAAGAGGACTCCTCCGACGCGCCCTTCGCTGATTCCTTCCCCTCTGACAACGATGGGGAGGATTAGATGTTTTATGTTTTTTTTTGTTTTTTATGTCTGTAGTAGTGTTGCCCTTTATCGGGCAGTATAAAAAATATGAATAAAATATTTTTAAATGATGTTCCCCTCTTCATTATTCATCTTCATTCCATACACAGTAGTAAGGAAACAAACAGTAAGGAAACAAAAAAACATTGTCCTCGTGTGTCGACACGTAGAATACATTTAAGACCATACAAAAGAAATATAGTGACAATTCTTCTCAAGGTGGACCGTCATTGACGTCAATTTTACCTCGCTCAGATTTGATCATTTTTAGTGTCCTTTTCATTATCTTTTTTTGACAAAAATAAAAAATGACAGAGAAAAGGGAGACCGATAATGCTCATCAATACCTGGAGAGGTAAAAACAACGATAACGAGGGTCCTACCTTGAGTAGAACCTCGGTTGCCTTGAACCCTAACACATTGTTTGAAAAGCGTGTCACCATTTCTTATATATAAACAAAGACTTTTAAGACTGGATTTTAAAACAATATGGTTCTAAAAGACATATTTGTAAGACCAGAATTATTAAAACTCCAGTCCTAAAATTCTCACCATATTTTTCAAAATTAAATGAAGACTTTTAAGACCAGACCTTTATAAATCATCCGGTCCATAAAGTCTCGCCATATTCAATAATTAAATGAAGACTTTTAGGACCGAACATTTAAAACAAATCCGGTCGTAAAAGTCTCACCATAATTTTGAAATTAAACGAAGACTTTTAGGGCCGGACATTTAAAAACTATCCAGTCCTAAAAGTCACGAAGACCTTTAAAAGACTCATACTACTTATTTACAACATCATGTCCGCAAGGTACAAGCACTAAATAGCTTTATCCATCATCCAATACATTCAGCAACAAAAAATGGACATATGGAAATTGTTCGAAAAAATAAAAAAATTTATTATTGACCATTAAACAAATTGTACAATTATTCATTTACAGAATATGATTATTGCTACAACATATATTTACAAATGAATTCAGGACTTTATTGTTCTGACTTTAAGAGGTCATACAGATATTCACAAAACACTTTGCGTATGTGCTCAATATCATCATCAGAAAAGGGATCAGCACAGGCAAACATCTGTAACATCAAAGATAGAAACTGAATTAACTTGCGTGCATATTTCATATGTAACATTAAGCCATAAACTGAATTCAGCCATAATATGTAACATCAAATACATTTACCTTTCCAGTGAATTTAGTCCTTCCTTGCATGATAGTATCATATATGTGTTTCAAGACATAATGGCCACATAAGTTGGATGCCCGTGGTTGCCGACAGGTCTAAAAAGAACAAGAAATATATATAAGAGCATATATAGCTTACTGACCAAGTTCACAAGGCAATGTGCCAGTGTCTAAATATGTACTAACCTTTGGACAAATCCATCTAGGATCTTTGGGCTCATACCCATGCTTTTTTCTTACCTCAAGTTGGAAGGTCCTCATGGCGCTATCATCAAAATCACAAATTTATCAATAATGGTCACTGAAAATTCACAGCAGAGATTTCAGACAAGACAATCAAAATGACATGCTTACTTGTTTATGGTCTGCTTTAATGTAGGCCCTGGAATGCTATGAGTATAGCATAAGAAAACCATTGTATTCTCCTCCATGCACATGAGGACCAACTGCCTGTGGTGGCTGAAAATTCACAGTAGACAAGAACTTAGTGATATATGTAGCAGAATTAAGTGAATTGCATACAAGAATTGTGATATGTACCTATGGAAGTATGGAAACAAGTACACCTTTTTTATCACTTCGCACACCCTCTTTGATCTTGTCTATGAACTAAGCCTGTTGTACTTGCATAGTCTGAGCACAAGAATCCAAAATCTTTGCTTCTGCCTTGTTGTTCCAATTTATCATGCATGAACCTACAATAATGACATCAGGGAATTAGTATATATGTATGTGTGTCTAAATGATGCATTTAAATTATGTACTCATAGAATAAGATACTTACTTTATAAACATTTGAACAATTGCATTAGTAAGTTCCTTTCCAGGAGACACCAGGGACATTAAATCATCTTGGTCAACGAAAACCAATTGCTTATTAGGGAAGAGTACTACCTCATTCACATGCCACAATCTAACTCGAAAAGATCCATTGAATACCATAACGACAATTTTTTCCTTGGCAGTCAACTTAACCATGTCAACAACTTCAATGGCTGAAGCTTGAGGAGGGGATAAAGCTTCAGGAGGAGTAGAAACACGTACAAGCTTCACTGGCCACGAGATGAAGGTTCCCTCTACATCACTTACAACCTTCAACTAATCAGTTGGGAGAGGGACAGGTGCATTAGCAATGATCACCTTTTCAACTGACACTCTAACTTCATCATCATCCATTTGTTTGTGGTGTACAACAATTAATCCCAAGTTTTGGACAGTCCCATATGCAACTAATTGCCTATCAGGATCCTCCACAAAAAGGTGACAAGGTTCCTCTGACTGTCCAATAATGCAACTCCCTTTAGTGCTCTGATGCATAGGTGCAGGTGAATGTGGGAAGGGAATACTAGTCTCTGCACGAGAGCTCAAAAACAACATCAGTTTATCCATTTCCTCCTTCATCTTGCTCATCTGAGATTGAAACATTGCAGTCAATGAAGCTTCTTGAGCCGCTGCTTCCTCACTTAATTTAGCCACCATATGTTCCATCTCCTCTCGGGTAACCATACTTTGTTTATGGCGTTTGGATTTACCAAAGTATTGCTTTAGGCCTACCGTCCTCCAATCCCCCTTACACGCCCCGCGTGATCCGATTTTCCAGTCGCAACGGTTAGAATATCATTCCTCCCCTCCAACACAAAAATCCCTCTGCTTCTTTCTTTTTAAGATCTTCCTGTAAGATACAAATAACGAGAAGCTTAGTAATGAAACATGTTTAGTAACTAAAAAATAACAAATAATGATACTTACAATTCTTTTAGCAACTAGACGAGTTTGTTCACTTGTGTAAGCGCCGCTTGGGTTTTGGCGAATATACAACCATAACTCTTTGCGACGTATTGGAGATGGCGGATCACATATCGTTGAAGGATTGGATTCAACTTTATCTTCCAATCTCTTTCACTTGGCCACCATCAACTCTTTTTCGGCCTTTTCATATCCTCCACGAGACAATCTCTGCAAGAAA
Source organism: Acacia melanoxylon (assembly GCA_019022615.1). Taxonomy (NCBI): domain Eukaryota; kingdom Viridiplantae; phylum Streptophyta; class Magnoliopsida; order Fabales; family Fabaceae; genus Acacia; species Acacia melanoxylon. The sequence continues at coordinate 5,599,196 of JAFJYJ010000020.1, read as the reverse complement.
TCATTCTTTCTCCCAATATCTTGTGCTTGTTCCCTTCTTTTCTGTGAATCAGAATTGAAAACAACTATTCATTATGAATTCCAGGCTATCTCACTAACAGAAATTAGAGAACTTCTGCTTGATATGAACCTCAAACACTAGTCAAATGCACTTCATCAAGTTTCAAGACTTTGTTAAGGAACATGTAGAATCGTTGAAGAAATTGGGAGAAACAGAGGAAAGGGAGTTACAGAACTGCTGCCAACTCAGTCAATTCATTCATTCCTCATAACTGGTTCCTACACATATTAGTCTAACCTTTTATATATAGTTAGAGGCTTGACTCTTAAGGCCCAATAACAGATTGCACATAAACCATTACACAGTTAACATACTAACTAACTAACATCAATGTCTAACCACTACCTACTATAACAAAATACCTTCCTAATTGACTAATGACCTCATATATGCCATTATTATTTCCCTAATTACTACTTAGTAATATTTTTACCTTTTCACGGTTTACATATCAGACTTGCATAGAACAATAGCAAACTTTTACTGTATTACTCCATCTATAGTCACATTCACATAAGAACTAAGACATGCTCCTCTAATGTAGGACAAAGGATGGAAATGAATACTTCTATTCACACACCAAACTATCTAACTAACAGAATTAGATGAACACAATAACATTCACATATCCGCACAAGTTAATAAGCAAACAAAAAAGGGCAAAAGGAACTAAATATAAACTCGCCAAAGCTTTAGGAGTAGTCCACATCTGAACAAATTGTTGCCAAGTTTGTTTGTTACACCCCTACCAGCCTCGTCCTTTCGGGTGGCAGGTTAGAGGGATTCCTTTTATCTCTTACCTTTCCTCGGTTATTTACTCCAGTTTAGCATATATCAGAGTGAGTGCAATAGAGTATTTAACTGATTTGGACAATCTACTATACTGGTAAAAGTAAACTAAACAGAAAGTAAAAGTCCCCGAAGGGTTAAGGGTACAGTCATCCAAAATTAAATACCAAAAATATAAATACAATCATCCCAAACTTAGTACAAAATATGGTAGGGCATCCCCTATTCTTCAACTGCATCGATAAGCCCTACCTTTCCAAAAAGGTCCTTCTATCTCAGGCACGATATCCTGAAAACTCATATTTTTATGGAGTTCGAAAGTGAACGCCAGCGTAATTGTCAATACTCATGTACTAAATGTGTATAGTGTATGCATGCAACCATGACACGTAAACCACAAATAAAATGCCAAATACACCACATATGCATCCAGAAACATACACCATAATTGACTACCACGCACCGTCGGGTTGCCCTACCAAGACAAGCCCCAGAATTACCGGAGTCACAAACCTCACACCATCGAGCCGCCTGAACCAGGACAACCTCAGAATTACCGGAATCACAAACAGTCTCCGTTGAGCCGCCACATATGGTAGGCCCCAGACCGGTATCCTCAGCGCTAGGAACACAATCATTAGGGACTCAAACCCCATCATGCTCTGTATGCATATTTGGCAAAAATACAAACACAAAACATACATGGCAACCAAACATACAACAAACACATAAAAGTACTTGAGTAAAGCAGTTACTACCTGATGGGGTATGTACTGTCTTAAAATTTTAGTATGCCGATTGCTTTTCCAAATATGCCCTTGTCCTAAAAATCTCCAAAATATCTTATTTTAGCATTTTTCCAAAATTACCCTTGCATTTTTAATTAAAACCGAGCCTTGAACAATTTTCCAGAAAAATCCAGTGCATCAGGCCCAACTTCAATGATTTTTAATAAATTACGAAAAACTCATATTTTCATGAAACCAGCGCCATCTGAACCATTAAGATGTCTATGTTTCAAGAAAAATAATTCCAGAGACCAAAAGTACACATATTTTTGCGTGTAGACCAATTGCTACACTCTGGTCAGAATTACTCTGTTGTTTTCTGGATCAAATTTACCAATTTATTTCTCCTAGTAGAAAACTCCAAAAGACCCAAAATTATACATCACGGTGAACCTTAGGATGTCAAATTTCTGACTGTAAACTTTCAGCTTAATACAAGTTCATTTACTATTTGTAAAAATCGTTTGAAGCTTCGCTGCCCAGATTTTCCAGAAACTGGCAGCACGCTTGCTTTTAGGATTTTCGGTGTTTTTGAGTTCGGAAACTTAAACCATAGCTTAACCCCATACAAAATCACGTTTTGAAAACTTTAAGACCATAAAAAACACCAAAATTAGATTTTAACACCAAGCCCTAACCACTTGAACGAAAACCTTAAGTTTAAGCTTCCAAGGTTCGGGTTTTTGGTGTTTACCTGAATTCGGAGTTCGGCTTGGTGATCTTGGTGATTAATCTCTTGTTATTGGCTATGGAAGCTCAGCTGATGCTCCTCTCCTCTATGAAAATTTTGTGCCTTATGGTTAAGAGAGAGAGAGAGTTTTTGCCCTTTTTAAAATGATTAAAAGAATCTAAGCAGTCTGAAATAACTGGTGTAAATTCCTGTCCAATTATTAATGAATTGGATCTGGCTTTTTGGATTATTTCCCAAGAAAATCCAGATAATTCCAGAGATCTCTAGGGAGTGGACAAGTGGCACATCCCCCTCCATTCAGGTCAGATTTTATTTTTCAAATGGAAAAAATTACCTACTTTGGCCCGAAATTTATGAAAATTACCTGTTTTGTCACGGAACTTCTTTATTATTCTTATCTTTTTCCCCAAGCTCTCTAGATGATTCCTAGGGCTAGGTGGCGCCATCTTGGGCCCACAAATCAGATCCCTTGATTTTTATTTTATTTTTTCCCAATTTATTAGATTTATCCCTTTTTATCCAGAAAGTGGGACCCACACTTTGACTTTTGGACTGATGTTTCTTTTCTTTTCCTCCAAGAAAATTCTTAATAATTATAAGGGCTAGGTGGCACTATTTGGGCCCCAACAAATTTGTCCTCATGCTTTTTCTCTGCCTTTTCCACTTTATCTGGTCCAAACTCCTTCCACCGGTCCACGCTGGGCCCCGCTAGTTAATAGGGTGCTTTCTTTTGTACTTTTCTTCAACTTTTCATATAGTTTCCCCTGACCACCTACTCATATGTGGTGTCATCTTAATTCCCAATATGGCCCCACACTTGACTCATTAAGTCCAAAAGAAACCCCTAACTGGTCCCTATCAGTCCCTTTTTTACCGGTTGATCACTTGTGGGACCCACATTTTGTGTTTGGGTCTGAGTATGGATAAAACCATCTGATTTCTCCTTCTTTCTCCTGGGTGGATGAAATTGAATGCTTAAGTGGTAAGGATTTGACTATTTTGCCCCTGTAATCATTACTTACTTTTGCTTTTAATCCCGTAGTGACACGTGTCCTCAGGTAATTATTACAGCTGACTTTTCATTCTTATCTCTTCAAAAAAACGCAGGAAATCCTTACCTAACCAGGAAATGTCATGTGTACACTTATTTTAGCACATTTTTACTTGGCTAATTGCCCAATACCTTAGGACATAGCTAAACGACATTTTTTCCAACTAATTAACACTGTATAGGTCTTTTGTGCCCCTTTTTCCATTGGCACTTTAATTCCACGGCTTATACATACTAGGTCCACTGACCCATATAGCCAAGTTACTTAGTCCCTAAAGACTTCCTTTCTCTCGACATCCTTTCGACTCTTCCCAAACCGAGCTTAGTCGTCTGCCTACTTTAGGCTTATTCTCAATTCTCAGGGTCTAAAATTAAGGATATTACATTTCTCCCCTCCTACAATAAATTTCGTCCTCGAAATGTGAACATTTATACCTCAAGGAATCATTTTGACTATTCAATTTATTCCTTTTCTATAAATGCTAACAAAATCTGCAACATAGTCATCAGATAATAGTTTCATTCATTCTGGGGATGTGCATGCTCTCCAAGCATGCATCACAATCATACACTACTCTCTTTTATATTGTACCCAAGTGTAGTGCTTAATCACCCAAGACCAACTATCTGTTTTCACAACGCCTTGTTACACAAGTCTTACTACTTGTTTAGTTTGCTACTTGGTTTATCACATACTGGCCTTCCGGCTTAGCCTATTTTAATAGCGCGGGACTTTCTAGCCTTACTGGTTAGGGAATCTCCCTAAGGCCTTAGGCATCTCATCTATCACTTGGTATAATTCAAATGTTTTGCCAGCCTCAAGATGAACTCTAGACACACTGGTCTGAAGTTACCATGCCAATTAGTATTTCATACAGTGCTAAGCAATCACAGGTCTTACAGCCCAGGGAAACCGCCCCATGCAAACTTGCACATCGGGTCTTACTGCCTTGAGTCTCTGCTCATCAACTTTGTCTGAGCTTCCTCAATTCTAAGCTCTCAAATCATCTTCCTCTTGCTTAACATGATAACTAGCAAATACTATCTGATTTACTTAGTTCATATTTGTAGACCATTCTATCAGTTTCTTTTCCTGTATCAATACAATAACCAACTGCATTGCTTTTCATTTCAATACAATAGCGACGACAGTCATGTCACCGCTTACTATGTTGTCTCATATTCAATATTTCAAATTTTCACATATTTGAAAATCTCTGTGTGCGACATTTCACAAACTGCACTATACAAAAGTAGTAGTGCTATCATATTTTCAAATTCAATCGCTGCCAGTTCAAATTTTGGTGAGAACAATTTACTGCCAGACCATTTTCAGAAAACATTTACTATCGGCATACATTAATGAGCAGGATTATTTATTTCACAATTTCAACATTCAAGGCGATGAGAAATTTTAGCAGAAATGTGAGCAAAATAAGTTAAATAGGTCTCGAATGGATGGACCGTCATATACTGGCGGCTCCATTTCGATAAGTGAGCATCGAAGAAAAAGTGTAAGTATGCGTTATTTTCTATTTCAGTATTCAATATTTTTTACTTTGAAGTAATTAATTAACAGTAATCATTTGTGTTTGCAGGCAAAGTCTGGGGAAGTACCTGCAAAATTGGTTGATTGGGCTACCTTTGAGCGAACCCATTCCTAGGAGTCTTAAGATAGTGGGAAGCGCTAGATTAACTCTAAGTCTTAGCAATTAGTGGTAAGACATTTATTACATTTATTATTCGTTTTAGACACCAACATATTTATTTCATTTTACATGCCTTATTTTTGATGTATTTTTGTACTTGTAAGAAACCTAGGAGAAGCTGTCATAGGAGAGAGCCTCACAGATTGAGAACGATCCCACATCCTATCAGTCCAATAATGAGAGTCTCTTTATTTAGGCTGCGGGATGTGATGGGTGCCTCTGCCAGCCGAGTGAAGTCTACGAAGAGCTCATCTAGCCATGTTGGAGGTGTTTTTATAGGTAAACGTAATACTTTTGATATTGATTGTTACAACTTCATTCCCTCATCCATTTAAATGAAGTACAAAAAATAAACTGACTTCCTAATGTTGTTTTACAGATGAGCTTAAGAGGGTGAAGGCATTAGAACAACCGATGAATCAGCAAGCAGATCAGCTGAATCAGCATGCGAAGATGATGAATCAACAAAGAGAGAAGCTGAGCCAAGTAGAGCAATAGATGAATCAGCAAGCAGATCAGCTGCATCAGCAACATGAGATGATGAAGCAAATGCAGGATCTACTCGAGTCCCTAATAAAGGACAAGGTATGAGATCGGCTCCTGGTGATGATGATGACCATACTACTACTCTTTAGACTTTTTTGGTTCATTTTGCTGCCAACATTATTATTTATATTTTATTTTCTCTATTTAAACTCTTATGATTGCTACTATATATTTTCATGATATACAATTCTTTTTTATTTAGTACTTTTATATTTTTATTATTTTTTTTTTATGAAATGAATTGTGCGACGAGAACACTAATTCCATCGCAAATTATCAAATTTGCAACGGAAACTAATTCCCTCGCAAATTTGGAAATTTGCGACGAAAAATTATTTCGTTGCAAATTTCCAACTTTGTGATGGAAAGTTTTTCGTCGTAAATTTGATATTTTGCGACGGAAGAAGTTTCCATCGCAAAATTGGTTTTTTGCGACGGAAATTAAATTTTCCGTCGCAAAAAAAAAAGGCTTTGTGATGACATTTTATGCTACGGACGTAAATCCGTCACAAAACGTTTTTTGCAAAGGAATTCCCCTATTTTGCGATGGATTTTGTCCGTCGCAAATCTTGACTTTTTTTGTAGTAATATGTTGCCGGGTTATGGACATACTAGTCTATCATGTCTTATGGCCCTAGAACATGTCGTCCATCATCTTTGTTGAATACATATTGAGTCTAACTACCTAGGCCACATAGTCTACTAGGTATTTTGGATTTATTACAAACTCCACCTCTTGCTACTCGAACTCTTCATATACTTGTGTACAGTTCACGAAACACACAAAACAAGCCACCAAATCAACAATTCAGCATATTCACGATATAGAAATCATCATATATCATGGGGAACACTGATTGCATAACAAGTCTTACCACCTTAGACACAGTCATAAGGTCTTTACTGCCTCGTCATGTCTTACCCACTTAGACACATAGTCATAAGGTCTTTACTACCTCAGGATGCACAGTCCAATACAATGATTTCATAACAAGTCTTACTGCCTTTGGGACACATAGTCTGATGATCAGGTCTTACGACCTCAAACACACAATCCAAGAATCACGTTGAATGAACATCAAGTCTTGCAGCCCCATTGGGTCTTATTACCTCATATATTGATGAAATGAATATAAGTGATGGCACAAACAAACATGTTGGTTATACATAATATACAAGAGTAAGAGTTACTACCCTTTATATCACCGAGCCTGTTCTTCCTTATTTCCTTTCTTCTGTTTTTCATTCAACACATAACAATGGAGCACCCCATGGCGATACACTAGGTCATATAAATCTTTTTCTAGGAAACTCATCCGATGTAAGACTCATTACAATGCACTAATCTTGAGAGCTGATGCACCGATAGCTCTACTTTACGGTTCGTTGTCACGACAGATTTACTCTACGGTTCAACGTCATGGTGGCTCCACTCTACGGTACTTCACTCGGTGCTTTACTCAGTCTACTCTGACTGTTCAGCCCCTCCAATCAGAATCCTCAGTAGGTAGCCCTTTCCTATTAGAACCCTTCGCATGTAGCCCTCTCCGATGCTAACTCTCCATAAGTAGCTCTCTCCGGTTGGCCGCCTTTAAATAGAAGTGCCATTGTAACGGGAAACCTAGATCTTATAAGGTCCTTCTTCTTTCGTAGTTTCGTAGTCTACTTTCTTTTATTCTGCCATCTTATCTTAAGGTCATTCTTTATGGACTTTTGATATCAGTCCAGCTCCAGGCAATATTACAAATTCTACTTAGGCCTTTCAACACACTGTCTGTCGTCCACCAATCGACTCCTATTATAGCCTCAAGTTAGTGGAATGGTAGGTCGATTCACTCTTTATCTTATTTCGTTAATCATTCTTTCCAACGGAATATTCTACAATTAAGATCTTTCCCTTAAGCATTTACTTATCCTGAGGTTGTAGCTTCGAGACTCGGGAGAGGCGCTCTTGAGTGAAGTATGTGTTACTTACCAAGAGACAAATCCTTTAGATGGGAGAACAATACCTACCACAGTGGTGGCTGGCTACTTGTAGTATGTGTTATTGGGTGGGTCATTACATGGTCACCGATGGGGTTATTATTTTTCAAATTATATATATATATATATATACACATATATATATATATAAGGGCATTTGTTTCTTTTTGCTCGAATTTCCAATATCCCATTTTGAGAAAATAGCATCTCATAGGAATATTGAATTTGGTAACGTCTTTTTGTCTTTTACTATTTTTAAAGTTCCTTCAATCGAATTTTCCATAATTTTTTTAGTATCACCCTTATTCAAAAGTAATTTTGTGTATATCTAGCACCTTGAAAAATTTTTAAGTAGCACTAAGTATTCTAAGTTTAGGGTACTCGTTGATACTAAGAAAAATGCTTTAAGGGAAAATTAAAATTTCCCATAAATTACTTAAGGGTATTGAGTGATATTGGGAAAACACTTTATGGTGTTGGATGGAAAAAAAAAAGATTAGGATATTGATGTTGGGATCCGTACACGCAGCAGAAGGATTTCATCCATTAAAATTTTACTAATCCCATAGAAGAGGATATATCAACAACGTTTAAATCGGGTTCATTAGGAACCGTACCTATCTAGCTCGTGAGCGTCTCGTTCAATTCGAACTCGTGTGCGTCCTACTCGATCAACATGAGCCGACTCTACGAATCCACTCCCTCTACCGGTATCCACACTGAACAGCACTCCAACACAAACGGCAGCGTACTAGCGCCTTCAAGCTTGGCGTCTCACGTCTCTCCTCTAGGGTTTTCTTTTTGCAGCTCGTCTGTACATTATTTTAATACAACTAGATCAATATCTCTTATAGAGTTTCTAAAACCCTATTTGGGCCGTATTAAAATATTCAAAATTAATCTCAATTAATCTTGAATTCGAATTTTAGATTAAAATAACATTAATTAAATCTGTCCAACAGATCTAATCTAATATATTTATTTTAATCCAAAATAAAAAGCCAATCGATTTAATTTATCTTTATAAATTAAATCTAAGATATGATATCTATTTATTTAATTAAACCCGAGATACTATATCTCAATTTAAATTAAATCTAAGATACTATATCTCTATTTGTTTCATTATTTAATTTATCAAATAAATTAAATACAAAATAAATAATATATTATAATATTATAATCTATATTAATAATATCATTTATTTAATTTCAAATTTATATTATATTAATATATATATATATCCTAGATTAAACGCTGTATTCATTAAATCTTAGACATATCAAAGATTCAATGAATCTGGACACTTTTACTCGTGTTGGGCTATTCTTGTGCCCCCGGACCCATGTAAGTTGGGAGGGCAAGTTTTTTTTTTTTTTTAAAAAAAAATTAATACATGTTTGAATTATTGCTAACCCTTAAATTAAATGCCCACCCTTAATACATTAAGGCTGCACTTCATAATGGGAGAGGGATCAATGGTTGAATGATTGTTTAGTGCCTTATATTGAAAAAAATATATTTAATAGCATTGATAATAAGGCAATTATGATGGAATTCCAAAAAATAAGGCTTAAAAAGATGATATTCTAATTATTTTTATTGTAATATACTTTTTTTATTAAAATATATGTACTTGAACTTATTGAGTGCCCATCCTTCATTGTAATTTATGTAGCTGCATTTATTTCTAACAGTATTTAGCCTTTCTTTTCTAAATGACAAGTTTGTAAAATAATTGCCTCTTTTTATTATATCACTAGTATTCACTCGATTTCATAAATATTTTTTTGATATATTTTTTTCTTGTTTATACTCTTTTGTTTTTTAATGATTTAAAACTTTCCTTAAAAAACAATTTGAGGGCGCTGCCCCCGAACCCCCGAATATCCCAGCCAATTGTGCCCCCCCCCTTCTGTGATTTTCTGGGTCTGCCCCTACCTGCAAGCCCACATGAGATTGGCAGCAAGCCAATACTATACCAACCCACAAGTTGCAAGCGGTTTCTAACAAGACATTGCGACTACCCAACTCAAATGGGGATTGATGATGAAAGTGGAGCTTAATCACCAAGAGGGGGTGAATTGGGGATTTTAAAATTCTTTTGAAATTGCTCTATTTTTGAACACTAAAACAGAGCTAGACAGAGTATAAGGAAGAATAGCAAGACACAAGAAACTTATACTGGTTCGGTCCAATCTCTTGACCTACGTCCAGTCCCCAGACACTCTGAGATTTCACTATCTCGATTGATTACACACTCTGTAACTCAAGAGTAATTCTCTCACTAGAACTTACTCCCCCTTACAAGTTGCAATCAAATAACTCAATCCCAAAGTCCCAATACTTTGAGATTCTTACAAGGAAGATAATCAATAAAGAACTCTCTAAAAGAGAAGATTAATAATCACTGAAGATTGATATATCCGAAGATATTAACTCTTAGAGTAGAAACAATAAATGCTCTTAATCGTTAATTGAATGCACAGAGTTTCGATAGGTGGAGACTTGAATGCTTCTGGCTTTTATAGACGCTTGCAATTAATGACCGTTGAGGAGAGAGATTAATGAGCCGTTGAGAATAATAAATATATCCATTGAGTTTGAACGTTGCTCTCTCTCTTTGTATCGTCCGATGTTGCCGTTATTCTCCGTTGACATTCTTCATTCGATTTGTTTATTGAGACTCAGCAAGAAAGTTGACTAGGAATGGCCGGAATGCTTTTTGGTTGCTCAGAAGCTCAGTTTCCAATTTCATGCTTTAACTTTGTTCAAGCATTTAATGCTCTGACACAGTTTTGCTTTATTGCAATTTGATGATTAAAACTTGTTAATCACATCTAAAACTCATTAGCAAACTGATGAAACTTGGTTAGGAATAGTAAGAATCAATAATATGGAATACCCAAGACTTAATCAAGGAATATTAGATTACGCAGACGAGGCATCAAAAACTGATAAGCATAACTTGAGTCATGACTAGAGTTATGATTCAAAATATATCAATGCAATTTAGACGACTCGAGTTGTAACTGGAGTTATGATTGAGAAATTTCAAACAGAAAAGAATTGCGCATCGATGACTTGAGTTATGACTAGAGTCATCGCTGAGAAATTTCAAACAGAAAAGAACTGTGCTTCGATGACTTGAGTTATGAATAGAGTCATCGCGAGAAATTTCAAACGAGAAAGAATTGCGCTTGAGATAACTTGAGTTATGGTGAGTCATCGGCGAGAAGTTTCAAACGAAAAAGACTTGCGCTTAGATAACTCGAGTTATGACTGGAGTTATGCAAGTTATGACTGGAGTCATTCTGAAACAATTCCAGACAGAAGCGAAGAGCAATAGGATAACTTGAGCTATGCTGGAGTAACTCGAGTTACATCAGTGAAAACAAATCAGACAGAGCTGATTGGAACTATCATGACTCGAGTTGGCCAAGGATGACTCGAGTCATATTAGTTGACAGAAGTTGCTTATCGAAAGAGTCATTTTCCAAGGATTGAAGTACAGTGATGAGTCGAGTTGTTAAGTGACAACTCGAGTTAAAAGCAACATTTTCATCTGTTTCTCAAGCACAGTGACTTGAGTCATAACTAGAGTCAAAATGCTATGCTTTAAGTTGTCTCAAAGCAGAGTCAAGATATCTTTAAATTATCCTGTCAATGAAATCATATTGGCTTGAATCGATCTTACAATTGCCAGTCATCATCAAAACACAGAGAACTAACAGATGATACGATACAACCTATCATACAACCATGTCACGTCCCTTTTGTCACGCGATAATTTGGTCAAGGATGAAGCATGAATAATGTCAACCTCCTATTCTTGACCATTACTTTCTTGATTCTTGAGTAGTCTAACAATTGAACGAAATGGAAACTCATTTCCATCGTAGGATGACCATACATTTCTCAGACTCACTCATCGAGGGGCCCAGTATTATCTCTCTACAAATGTGAGGGACAAATTTCATCTTGACCATTCACATTCCTTTGCATGAAAACCATTAATCCCGATCAAAGTCTTTATCATCACCCGGTTAAAGGTGACTTTTGAGTAAGTCAAAGATCAGCGACTCTCATGTAGGAATCCATGATGATCTCAAGTCAAAGAGCATTGTGACGTGGTTATATATGAGATAAACTTATGACTTAATCCATGCAGCTTTCTCATAACGGGTCGGTCCAGCACCTTGTACTCTTACAAGTGCCTATGACTTTGATTCGTATCTACATACCTCATCAAAGTCACACTAGTGCAAAAAAGGACTTTAAGACCGGATAAAAGAGGCATCGTAAGACCGGACGATCGACCGGTCTTGTTCCTGCCGGTATTAAAAGTCCACATTTAAGACCGGACTATAACCGATCTTAAAGCAACTCTTTCAGACCGGACATTTAAAACATTAGGTCTTAAAAGTCAGACTAAATAAGGCTGAAATATTTTTTGTTCGGTCTTAAAACTCAACTTTTAAGACCGGGCAAACACTCAAAATTTTAAGACCGGACAAAAATATACCTGGTCTAAAAAATAGCGGCTTCTAAGACCTGACGACTAATTATACGCGGTCTTAAAAGACTGACTTTCAAGACTGGACAATAAATTGTCCGGTCTTAAAAATTGAATTTTAAGACCGGACGTATAAACACACCAGTATTAAAAAACAAACTTTTAAGACTGGCTTAATATCAAATATGTACACATGACCTTTAAGACCGGACATATGGATACATCCAGTCTTAACAGTTGAACATTTAAGACCGGCCTATTTATTACCAGTCTAAATTTTCCCGAATGTTTTCCCTATTTTGTTCTTCCTGATCAATATTCACAAATCCACCACGCAATCCAGCACATAAAAGTCGATACTTTAAGTACAAGCTATGAACAATTATGAATAAATTGAACTGGGAAAAAGAATACAAATAATATTCACCATGAGTTATGTCGCTTCTTAAATTAATGAATATATTATGACTACAACACCTAAATTAATTTATACAATAAGATAACTTACTTACAATCCAAATACAATCAGTTACAAATACAACATACATGCCCAATATAATATTCATCATGCCTTCATCTGATTCCCACCAAACAACGTAACATCCTCTTTTATAACATGCCCCTTTGGATCCAATCCTGCCACAAAAATAAAATAAGATCAAACTTCATAGTCAGTGACATTGTTTAAGAACGTAGAAGGAATATAATATAGTAAAAACCTTGAAGTTTTCAAAGAAGTTTTCATATGAATATTACCTTATGAATTATATTAACTCTTTTATAAAGCGATATCCTCCCATATCCCTTCTTGATGATCATTTCTTATGCCAGGTTCATTATCCGCTTCATCTTCTTCGTTCATTTCCTAGACCCCTTGAAAAAGGAGTACTCTCGGGAAGACCATAATTTGAATGACTTTCCTCATCAATATCAATGACCCTTTTTCCTTGGAGAGCTACGAGACCACATTTTATTTTCTTGATCGGTGATATAGAACACTTGTTTCGCACAGTCCGCCATAATAAAAGGTTCATCACCAAAACTTCTACCGTTGACATCGACTAATGTAAATCCTAGACGATCGATCTGAACACCATTATTGAAATTAACCCACTTGCATTTGAAAATGGGAAATCTAATTTTAACATAGTCTACCTCCCAAATCTCTTCAATAACCCCATAATATGGCATGACTGCCAATAAAGGCCTCTTGTCTTTCGAACTAGAGAAGTGCATAGATTCACCTCTAACATAACACCATTGTTACGGACGGTGCTCCTATCATCTAGGGACTTCGTATAAAATGTATAACCATTGATCACATACGAATTCCAACTTATGACATCAACCTCAGGACCACAGGCTAACCATTTGATTGTATCAGAAACACATTCCTCTCCCTCGACCTTTTGTTTGAACCAGTTTGCAAAAGTTATGTTATGCTCCCTAATCAACCTTTGTTCAGTCATTCGATGATTTTCTTTCGTTCTGACTTCTTTATGAGCAGCTATCTTTGCGCTTGAACTTCATCAACATTATTCAAGATGTATAAGTGGACTTGTGACAATTCATCAGTATCCACATTCTTTACTGAAGCCCCTCGTCTACCCCTTCAGCATGCTGACGTTTTGGAAGCCCAATATGTCTTACTTTGGCCAAATAATTTTGACAAAATTTCATGGCTTCTTTAGAAACATATTTCTGAACAATTGATGCTTCTGGCCAGTATGCGTTCTTCACGTACCCTTTTAGGAATTTCATAGATATTTCAATTGGGTACATCCACCGTAAATGGATAGGTCCGCACAACTTTATCCCCCTCACTAGATGAACAATTAGATGAACCATGATGTCAAAAAAGGTAGGAACAAAAAGCTTCTCAAGGTGGCACAAGATAAGATATCCTTCATTCTCCAATTCATCCAACTTTTCAATCTCAAAAACTTTACTACAAACCGCATTGAAGAAGACACAAAGTCTAGTCAAAACGACCCGAAGATCATATTCGGCGATGCCTCGAATAGCTACGGGAGTAGGCTGTTGCATCAAGACATGACAATCATGAGACTTTTGGCCTACTAATTTCAAGTCCTTCATCCATACAAGCCTCTTAAAATTTGAAGAATACCCCGAGGGAACTTTTGTGCCATGTAAACACTCACAAAAACTTCGTTTCTCATCCTTAGACAAAGTATGAGAAGCCGGGGGACAATAAGTTCTCTTCCCATATGGCCTTGGATGTAAGTCTTCGCGTATTCCCATTACTTGCAAATCCAATCTTGCCTTCACACCATCCTTGGAACTACCTTGTATGTTAAAAATCGTGCCAACAATACTATCACATACATTTTTCTCCACGTACATGACATCAATACAGTGTCTGACATCAAGATTGCGCCAATATGGAAGATCGAAGAATACAGATCTCTTTTTCCATATATTTGTTTCTTTTCTACTCTTTGCAGTCTTACCGAAGATGACAACGATATTTTTCACCTTTTCATAAACTTGATCCCAAATCAATGCCACCGGAGCATCTTCATACTCCTGGCCACCAAAAAAGGCTTTCTTTAATCGACGATATGGGTGGTCCCGTCGAAGAAATCTCCTATGTCCAAGATAAACCATCTTTCTTCCATGTTGAAGTTGATGGTAGTGAGTGCCTTCTTCACAAACCGGACATGCTTTATGCCCTTTTACACTATACCCTGACAAGTTCCCATATGCTGGGAAGTCGTTTATAGTACAAAATATCATGGCTCGTAGTTTAAACACATCCTTCTTTAAAGAGTCAAAAACATCGACACCTTCTTCCCACAACTCCTTCAAGTCTTCGATCAAGGGCTCAAGGTAAACATCAATGTCATTTCCGGGTTGTTTTGGTCCCGAAATCAACATAGACAAAGCATGATGTACTTTCGTTTCATGCATAACATTGGAGATAAGTTGTAAATAATAAGGAGCACGAGGCCATGAACTATGTATCTTTGCTAAGGCTTCCATATGGATTCATGTCATCCGTGCTAAGGGCAAGCCTAAGGTTCCTAGGTTCTTCGCCGAAGTTCGGAAATAAATGATCGAATTTCTTCCATTGAGAAGAATCGGCCGGATGTCGAAGCTTTCCATCAGAAATCCTCTCATCTGCATGACACCTCAAATTCTTTGCATCATTTTCATTCGCAAACAACCGCTTGAACCTTGGTATGATTGGAAGATACCACAACACTTTTACAGGCCCCTTATTTGACTTGTACCTTGGTGTTTCACATATCGGACAATTCTGCTTCTCTTCAAACTCTTTTCTATACAATACGCAATCATTCGGGCATGCATGGATGTTTTTGTACTCCATCCCCAGTGGACAGAGTATTTTCTTAGCATCATAGTATCGATGCGGCAACACATTCTCATCCGGAAGCATGTCCTTAAAAGCCTCAAGCATTTCTGAAAAACTCTTGTCGCTCCATCCATGACGTGCCTTTAAGCTTACCAATTTCAATAGAGCGTTCAACAATTGGTATTTTTTACAACCAGGGTATAGTGGGGTCTCTGCATCACTGCACATATTACCATATGCATGTGATTGATGAAAAGCCTCTTCTCCTACATCACGAATAATGTCCTCTATGTGATCATCCATATCCGTGTCATTATCATCAAAGGCCACTTCCTCATGTTGAGACCCACTTGGTATTTTTTCACCATGCCATACCCATACTGTATAAGTCTTACAAAATCCTTCACAAATTAAATGTGTGTAGATAACTTCAGGACTTAGTCGCTTGTCATTCAAACATTTTACACAAGAGCAATAAAACTTCCAACTATCATCATGGGCATTTTGTTTAGCAAATTCTATAAATTCCCTCACCCCATTCTGATATTCAACACTCGTCCGTAACACAGTTATCCAACAGTGATCCATAGTAGAATTCCTATTTATGACACGGATACAAAATAAGGAAACACCAAATTCATATTTATGCTCAACGAAGAAACTTGCCCATTAAATGCATAACGAAGAAACACTGTTGGTCATAAATATCATATTTTTTCCAAGAAGTAAATTAAAGCATGACGAGGAAATTAAATGCATCGTGTGAAATTAAATGTGGACTCACCTGTAGCATATAAATTCAAATGGTTTGCGAGTCTTTCTTCTCCCGCCACGAACGTTGATGTTGCGAGACAACAAGAGTAACCTAAAAACATGTGTTGGTCAGTTGGGTAGGTCAAAAGCGCAAATATAATCTTCAAAATACAATATTCATTAACAACGAGAAAACCCACTAGAACATTTCATCGATTTCGTTCAACCCGAAAACCATAAAGTAATTTAACCGAAACACCTCTTACGGCTTGGTCGATAGACGTTTAACTAAGGAACCGAGAAAGTGATTGTCGAGAGAGCAACGCGAAGCAGTCGACGAAGCAACACAAAAACACTGAGTAATCACTTTCGGCGCGACAAGAGAAGTTCTGAGAGGGAAATTTGATATTCCGCGCGTCAGAGACATGTTTTAGTATTTTGGATTTTATTAAGACCGGTTAATTAAAAAGTAGACGGTCCTAAATATATAATTACATTTTTAAGACCGGACGTTTACAAAACGCCGGTCCTAATTTTTTATTATTCATTTAATTTTAAGACCGGAGTTTTATTAAAAATCCGTTCCTAAAAGTCCTCATTTATTTATTTTTTTAAAAAACGATGATTGGCTTTGGCGAGCGCAGCAGTAACTCAATGAAAAAAAAATAAAGGAAAACTTGAGAATATGAACAAAAAAAAGACACAAGCTTAGCGGTCCTAATGTTTTATTATTCATTTAATTTTAAGACCGGAGTTTTATTAAACATCCGGTCCTAAAAGTCCTCATTTTAAAAAAAAAAAAAAAAAAAAAAAAGAGGATTGGCTTTGGCGAGCGCAGCAACAACTCAATGAAACAAAAATTAAAGGAAAACTTGAGAATATGAACAAAAAAAGGACACAAGCTTAGTTCTTAATACTTCATACATTACTGGAGAATATGCACGTACACAAGAAAAAATACAAAAGAAAAACAAGCAGAAAATTATCAAAAACAAGAATCTGACTAAACATCCTTGGCGATATCGGCGTGAAAAGCATTAAATTCCCGTCAAATATCAGCAAGTTCCTGTCTTATTCGCATCAGCCTCAATGCATCATTAGAGGAAAGAGGAGAGGGGTCAGCGGTAGGCACGCTGGGGCCAACTGGTCGGAGAGGGGGAGCGGGAACCTCTTCATGATCGAAGGGTGGAGGGTGCGGCAATCTCTTCATCATCCGAAATAACAATGGGTCCAACGACCCGAGACTCCTTCCTCACAATAGAACGCACTCTTGATGGAGGAGGCGCACCGTATAACGATCTACGGAAGGCATGAGCATCAGGAGTAAGTGCACCCCTACGAGCGGTTCTCTTGTATCTAACCATGGTTTGAGCAGTTGGGGCAGAGAGCCACGTAGTGTGGAGTTATGAGATTGTGAGGAGTTACTAATGACAGAGAGGTATATATGTTGAGTTACGAGGTATGAGGAGTTTAATAAGGACAGAGAGGTATGAGGAGTTAATAAATATGCGGTCTAAAATTTATTTCAATTTTTTTCAATTCAATTGATTTTAAGACCAACCGTTTAAAATATATCTGGTCCTAAAAGTCTATTATTTATTTTTTCAATCAATTCAATTACTTTTAAGACCGACATTTTGTCTTATATCCGGTCCTAAAAATCTTTTTTTTTTCAATTCAATTTTTTTAAGAGCGGATCTTTTACAATATCCGGTATTAAAGGTTCCCCGAGTCGTATCCCTACACTCTCTTTTCAAATGAATGATTCAGAATCTCTTCGACTTCCAGATAAACTTCCCAACTAGGCGTCTCCTCATATTCTGAGGAACTATGTGTCTCCTCGTTATTGTTTCCGGTGTTTCACATTGTTCAGGCAGGGTTCTCTATTTAAACCCGATGTTACTTTACTTCCTTCACATTCATCCCCATCACTTCTAAAACATCCACAGTAATGGCTGCTCCACCACCACGAGGTCCTCCACCACCACCAAGTCCTCCTCCTCCGTTGCCTCCGGAACCGACAATCCACCAAATGATTCAGCACATCCTGGACCGCCTCGATCATATGGACTGACGATGTGGCCAGCTTTCTCAGGTCTATCACGCCATCAACGCAAAGCTGCAGGTGGTACTCGATGCCCATGACATTGAGTACCATCCTTCAGATGACGACCTCTCCGACGACTCCCTCCCCTCCGACAACGATGGGGGGGAGTAGATATTTCTTTTTCTGTTTTTTTTGTCTATCTCACAGCTTTCTGCTCCTCACGGGGTAGCAGTAAAAAAATATAAATTAAAGATCTTTTTGTTTCAAGTCTTCGATCGCCAAGTCCTTTTCATTATCTTCTTTCTTTTTCCGACAAAAAAGGAAACAAACAAAACATTGTCCTCGCGTAAATCAACATTTAAAATTCATAGAATACAGTTAAGAACATACAAAAAAAAACAAAAACAAAAACAAAACCGTTTACCTTATTTGAATAAAAACAAACAAAGTGACTATTCTTGTCAAGGTTGGACCGTCGTTGTCTTCGGTGTTACCTCGACCTGAGTTGAATATTTTCAGTTTCCTTTTAGTATATTCCTTATTTTCCAACAAAAAGAAAAGAGACAACGAAAAGGGAAACCGATAATGCTGCTCAACATCATGAGAGGTAACCTTGAAGACAACAAGGGTTCTAGCTTGAGCAGAACGCCAAAACCTCGGTTGTCTGGAACTCTAAAAATTTGTTAAACGTAAAATGCGGATGTTCAAGTAAAATGCGGTCCTAAAACTCTAACATTGTAGAACTAATTTTTAGAAGACTTTTAGAACCGGATGTTCAAGTAAAATGCGGTCCTAAAACTCTAAAACGAATTTTTAGAAGACTTTTAGGACCGGATGTTTAAGTACAATGCGGTCCTAAAACTCAAACGAATTTTTAGAAGACTTTTAGGACTGGATGTTGAGGTAAAATGCGGTCCTAAAAGTCTAGCCATAGTTTTTTAGAAGACTTTGAAGACCGGACGTAATGATTTGTCCGGTCCTAAAAGTACAGCCATAATTTTTTTTAAATTAACGAAAACTTTTAGAACCGCAGGTTTAATAACTATGTGGTCCTAAAAGTCTCGCCATATCTTTATGAACAAAGACTTTTCTCATTTACAACATCCTGTACCTCAAATTTCAAGCATAAATATCTAGAATGAATGAACGAATTTATTCTTGAATTACACAGTTTGTATGTTTATTTACAAATGAATGACTTGTTCGAAAAAATAAACAAATTTACAGAAAGAAACTCTTAAGACTTTTAGGAGACTTTTAGGACCGGATGTTCAAGTAAAATGCGGTCCTAAAACTCTAAAACAAATTTTTAGAAGACTTTTAGGATCGGATGTTGAAGTAAAATGCGGTCCTAAAAGTCTAGCCATAGTTTTTTAAAAGACTTTGAAGACTGGACGTAATGATTTGTCTGGTCCTAAAAGTCTTGCCATATTTTTAGAAGACTTTTAAGACCGAACAAATGATTAAGTCCGGTCCTAAAAGTACAGCCATAATTTTTTTTAAATTAAGGAAGACTTTTAGCACCGCAGTTTAATAACTATGCGGTCCTAAAGGTCTCGCCATATTTTTATGAACAAAGACTTTTCTCATTTACAACATCTTGTACCTCAAATTTCAAGAATAAATATCTAGAATGAATGAACGAATTTATTCTTGAATTACACAGTTTGTATGTTTATTTACAAATGAATGACTTGTTCGAAAAAATAAACAAATTTACAGAAAATTATTTTTTCTACAACATATATTTACATCCACATTTAAGACTTAATTAGCTAGGCCATACAGATATTCACAAAACACATTGCGTATGTGCTCCACTTCATTATCAGGAAAGGGACCAGAAGCTATAAACATCTGTAACATCAAAGACAGAAACTGAATTAACTTGTGTGCATATTTCATTAAGCCAGAAACTGAATTCAGCCATAATATGTAACATCAAATACATTTACCTTTGCTAACAATTTTGTCTTTCCTCCCATGATAACATCATACATGTGTTTCATGACGTACAGGCCACATAAGTTGGACTGTTTTGGTTGCCGATGGGTCTAAAATGAACAAGAAATATAGGATAAGTGACAATAAATATAGCATATATATAGCTTACGACCAAGTTCACAAGGCGGTGTTTCGGTGTCCAAATATGTACTAACCTCTGGGGGTGTACCGCTTAGGTTTAATAGTGGCCTCTTTCCCACGCTTTAATCTTACCTCGACTTGGTAGGTCAACATGGCACTATCATCAAAATCACAAATTTATCAATAATGTTCACTGAATATGCAACGTAGAGATTTCAGACAAGAAAATCAAAATGACATGCTTACTTGTTGACAGTCTCCTTCAATATAGGATCTGGCTTATTGTGAGTGGAGCATAAGAAGATAACTTTATTATCCTTCATGCACATGAGGACCAACTGCCAGTGGCGGCTGAAAATTCATAGCAATAAAGTACTCAGAGATATATGTAGATGAATTAAGTGAATTGCAGACAAGAATTATGGTACGTACCCGTGGAAGTATGGAAACAGGAACACCTTTCTTATCACTTCACACACCCTGGTTGACATGTATTCTTGTCGATCTTCGGGCCATTGTACTTGCATAGACCGGGCACAAGAATCCAAAATCATTGATTACGCCTCGTTTGTCCAATTCTTGATGCAAGAACCTAAAATAATGACATCGATCAGGGAATTAGTATATATGTATGTGTGTAAAAACGATGCAGTTAAATTATGTACTCATCATAGAATCAGATACTTACTTCATAAACAGTTGAATGATTGGATTACTAAGCTCCTGTCCAGGAATCAGTAGGGACATTACATCTATTTTGTCAACGTAAACATCTACAGGATGAGGGACGCCTACTACTTCTTGGATAGGCCACGATTTATCTGTAAAATAATTATTGTTTGCCAAATCAGTTATTTTTTGCTTGGCAGTCAAATGAGCAGTAGGGGATGGAACTTGAGGAAGAGGGGATGCAGCTTTAGGAGGGGATGGAACTTGAGGAGGAGGGGATGCAGCTTAAGGAAGGGATGGAACTTGAGGAGGAGGTTGCTCTGACTGCTGTCCAACAATGCAGCTCCCCCTAGTGCTCTGCTGCATAACCGCAGGAGAATGTGTGACGGAACACCGCTTCTCTCGGACGAGAGCTAAAAAAAGCCTCATCTGATTCATTTCCTCCTTCATCTGGCTCATCTGGGATTGCCACATTGCTTCTTTAGCCGCTGCTTCCTCACTTAATTTGGCCATCTGGATTGAAGCATTGCTTCTTTAGCTGCATCTTCATCACTTAATTTGACCAGCGTCTGTTCCATCTCCTCCCGGGTAACCATACTTTGTTTGTGGCGTTTAGATTTACCAAAGTATTCCTTCAGGCCTACCCATCCTCCAACCCCCCTTACACGCCCCGCATGATCCTGTTTTCTGGTCGCAACGGTCAGAACATCATTCCTCCCGTCCAACACAAAAGATTCCTCTGCTTCTTTATTTTTAAGATCTTCCTGTAAGATATAGATAACGAGAAGCTTAGCAATGAAACATGTTTAGTGACTAAAAAATAACAAAAACGATACTTACAATTCTTTCAGCAATTACACGAGTTTGTTCACTCGTGTAGGCGCCGCTTGGCTTTTGCCGAATATGCAACCACAACTCCTCGCGACGTATAGGAGATGGCTGATCAACTACGGCAGAAGGATTGGATTCAGCTTCATCTTGCAATCTCTTCCGCTTGGCCGCCATCAATTCTTTTTTGGCCATTTCATATCCGCCGCGAGAAGCCCTATGCGGGCAATCATTCTTTCTCCCTATCTCTTGTGCTTTTTCCCTTCTTATCTGTGAATCAGAATTGAAAAAAAAAACTATTAATTATGAATTCCAACCATTGCTGTCTAACAGAAATTAGAACACTTCTGCTTCATATGAAGGTCAAACATTAGTCAAATTCACTTCATCAAGTTTCAACATTTTATTTAAGAGAGATGTAGAATGGTAGAAGAAATTGGGAGAAACAGAGGAAAGGGAGTTGCAGAAATGCTACCAACTCAGTCAATTCATTCATTCATCATAATTGGTTCCTACACATATTAGACTAACCTCTTATATATAGTTAGAGGCTTGACTCTTAAGCCCCAATAACAGCTTGCATCGAAACCATTACATAGTTAACATACTAACTAACTAACAACAATGTCTAACCACTACCTACTATAACAGAACTAAGACTATAATAATGGCTTGACTACATATCCGCATAGGTTAATAAGCACACTAAAGGGCAAACAAAACTAAATATAAACTCACCAGAGCTTCAGGAGTGGTCCGCAGCTGAACAAATTGTTGCCAAGTTTGTTGATCAATAACCCCAAGGATGTTCTTGAGGCAGAACCTTGGCAAAAATATAGGTGTTAGCTAGAAAGGTCTTAAACTTCCTCCACCGATCAGCACAATAAGACAAGGTCTTGTGTTTCAACTTTTTGCAGTCAGGGACAGTGTATGTAAGCAGGATAGTGTCCCAAATAGGATCCTTTATTGCGCCACGGTCCACACTTTTCCATCATCTGTCAAGATGCTAACCTTGCTGCGTGCTAGATAGCCAACAAAACTAGTATATTTGGATTTATTGGGACCGAAAGGTTGCAACTTTTATCAAACTGAATCTCTAGCCTTGAGCCTCCCGTCCGACTTAGGGTTACATCCGCATTCGTGTGCCTCTTCTACCACGACGTGCGGGGGCGGTTACGAGGCTCATTGTGAGATGAAGAGGATTCGTTCGACTCACATCGTCCACAAGGCGATGGCGCGTTCCGGAACAGGGGGAGTAGAATCGTTTTCACCGTTCATTTTCGAGACAGGAATAGAGGTAATGCAACAGGAAGGGTTTTGCAACGTAAACAGAGGTTCTTCAGTGATAGTAACAAAAGCTTTCACGCGAAGAAATGTATATTTGGCAGTTCATATTCAAGACCGGATATACAAAGAGACGGTCTTAATAATTAACATTCAAGACCGGTCATATTAATCTCCGGTCTCAAAAGTAATTAATTTTTATACGCACTCTTTTTCTATATTTTATACCGGCCGCATTTTATGTCCGGTCTTAAAAGAATTACTTTTAAGACCGGCTTTTATATATGTTCGGTCTTAAAACTTTATTACCTTTATATTTAAATTTTTCCTTATTATTTTGGACCGCATAAAATATTAGTCCGATTGTGTGAGATTTCTCCATAAAGTAATTGATATTTGAATATTTTTTTAATAACATTTTTAAGGCCGGCTTGGTTTTTAACGGGTCTTAATAATATATTTAAGACCGAACAAAAAATGATCCGGTATAAGAAGTTCTTTATATTTACAAAACTGCCACCGGTCATACATAAGAAGTTCCTTTTATTTACAACACTTCCACCGGTCATACCTTTAAGACCGGTGCGTCCAATGTCCGCTCTAAATGAGGCGGTCTTAAAGCCTTTTTTTGTACTAGTGATATCTTTGCTCCCACGTAGATGACCAACCAGGGACATTTAGAATAATCTATAAGATATATCCAAGGGTACAATTATCACTATAAACATTCAAATGAAATGATAACTAAATAGAGAATACATTAAATGACATTACGTTTAAAGTACAATGACTTGCCTCTAGGGGATAAGTTCCAACAATTGAGTACTATTAAAAACTACTTGAGGGTGTATGATGATACTTGGCCCTTTATTATATTTCAATATGATTGATTAGACAAATAAATAATTTATTCTTCATACACGCCACACATGACACTCACTAGTAAATTAAACTTTGCTTCATTACATATAGTGTTCTTTTATATATATAAAAAAAAACTAATATTTCTATGATTTGGAAGATGATTTAATAACGAAATTGATGAGGCCAGGAATGTGAACATTCATCATATAGTCTTCCCAATCAATGCTCTTGGGGTCGAATTCAACATTCTCCATCTTCCTAGTCTTATAGTATAATTTTTCTGTGTTTTTGTCATCGAACCTGTTATTATATACAAAATATAATTAAGGTTAATCAAGTTTTTAAATTAATACGTGTGTGTGTGAGTATGAATAATGAATATAGTATCAGATATTTCCATATATAATTTAAGAGAATAATGGATAATAGTTAAGGAACATACACAGCTTTAAAAAACGCATAGGGTTTGTAAAGTTTAGCCATTCTTCTCGCCAATTGAACTTTTTTGTGATTCTTACGGTACCAATCATCGAAGATCTTGAAAAGCACATTGTTCACCAAATTCAGCACCTTGTAGAATACAACAAGTTCAAAAAGATTAGTATATACTACCTTTCTTCAATACAAACTAGATCCTATATATCTTAAGGACTGGAGGTAGTAGTTTATATAATTATGGTTAAAGAACATTTTTACCCTAAAAGTATTCACAAAGGAGCTATAACAATCCTAAAGAAAATTATGGAGCAATGTATGTACCTAGCATATAATGCTTTTTTAAAATTAGTGCATTACTGTCCTTTTTAACTATCAACATTAAACCAATATTGATTTAAAGAAAGTCTTTTGTTATGCCAAGGAAAAAAGAAAAACAAGCAAACAAAGTCTTTTGACCTGCACTACAGTTGATGATTTAACATTAACTATTAAGATAGGGCAACATTGCACTGGTTTTGAAATATAAAGTGCTCCTTTAGTTCATAATTTTGTTTAGAATACTCCAAGGTGAAAATGGACTTCAACCCTTTACATAATAACGTAGCATAGATGTTTTGTTATAAGGCACATATAATGAGGAGTGAGGATACGCACACACACACGACATACCTTTAGAGGTAACACATATTGGATCATCATGTGTGTCTGAAAATTCCGATATCCTGAACATCTAAACTTGGAGGTCA
This sequence comes from Acacia melanoxylon, assembly GCA_019022615.1. NCBI lineage: Eukaryota > Viridiplantae > Streptophyta > Magnoliopsida > Fabales > Fabaceae > Acacia > Acacia melanoxylon. Next base: position 5,574,011 of record JAFJYJ010000020.1, on the reverse strand, counting down.
TTATTGGCATGCCAGATTTGTTGGTCAGTGGGTGTTTTGAGAAAAAAAGATGAGAAAATTCAGCAACTTTTGAGATTCTGAGAGGATTTCTTGATGAAGAACAAACATGGTAGATGAAATTCTCTGAATCTTTATTGATGGAATGAGTCACCATTGCCGCCACCATACAATTTGTCACCATGTCCACAGGCATCTATGTACAATCACCATTAATAGTATAAATTATTTTACTAATCTAGAGTAATTTTTGATGAATTTAAAAACAGCACTAAAATTTTTTTTGAAAAACAAAAAATTTCTGATAATGCCAATTTTAGATATGGCTTAACTTACAACACCAAGTATTGTCTTAGGATCGCCTAGAAAGTGGGATATTGTTCCTTTAGCATAGCCACCAATCACACTGTCAAGAGTTCTGTCAACAATAAGAAAAAATCAAATGAAGAAGAAGAAGAAGAGTGTTCTGTCAATATTAAATAGAAGAGGGACGATAACAACAAAAACAATTCAACAAAGGTTGATTCCGCTAGCAAGGAATTGGCTCACAACTCACAAGATCGTGAATTTAAATCTTATGTGAGGATTTGTAAGTGATGTTTAAGCTTTGAGGTATGCCCCTAACTTTGGTGAGCCGATCCGATTCACTAAAACTTTTATATATTTAAAAGTTCAGTAGAATGTACCTGAAACCTTCAATCCAACCGGGAAAGGGTTCTCTGACTGTACTTGTGATCATGGAAGGACGTATGATAATTAAGGGCACATTATCTTTATAAGTTGACAGAATCATCTCTCCCATTGCCTTTGTAAACACATAAGTGTTTGGCCATCCATACAATTTTGCTCTGTTAATTTGAATGAATATCATAGCATCAATACTAATTATATTTTTAAAAAATTAATAGTAACTTCATACTATATATTAATGACCGAGTTACAAATGTTTATGTAATGAACTAGGACCATGAATAACCTCTTAATTCCATAATTTCTCATTTCAGAAGTCAAGGCCTTTCCACCAGAATTCTCTGCTTCAAGCTCCTTCATTCTTTTCTCCATCAATTCTTTTTCTGACTGAATATCTAATTTTGAATTCCCTTTTACTGTCTGACCCATCTTAAATGGTTCTTCCTTAACCACTTTTTCAGTATAACCTTCGCCGCACACATATGCTGAAAAAATTATGTTCCGCAATAAGTTAGTTGTACATATATGAAAAAATAATAATATAATAGAGGCAAAAGTGTAATTTTGGTCATTTAACTTTATATTTGATTTCTTGGTTTTATAAAGCATCTTTTAAGTCATTAATCCTAACATGGTAAATCTCAAATGATGATTTTTTTTTTCTTTTCTAGCCAATCATTTTTATTTTCAAAAATTAAACTTAAAATATTATCATTTGAGACTGTTTCTCAATATTTAAAATGTCAATATCAACAATTTTTGTAACAACATTATGGTTACAGAACTAATAAAAGGAGGAATCCCAAGAAAATAGCATTTAAATTTCAAAATTCTAAATATGCGATTTTCCAACAAAACAAGTCGTCAATTGTTTTACTATTCTTGTTAATCTCATTACTACATTGTCAACAGGGTTTTGAACTTTAATGGTATTTTTCTGTTATTTTCCTAAAAACACTTTAAAAAAGGAACCAAAATAAAACTTTGTGTATGGATTTTATTTGTATTTTTCTGTTATTTTCCTAAAAACACTTTAAAAACGAACCAAAATAAAACTGTGTGTATGGATTTTATTATCAGTCTACATACCCGTTGAAACATGGAGAAGAGCTTGTAATTTAGGACAACTCTTTGCGAAGTTTAACATATGCAAGGCGCCCATTGTGTTGATACTCATTGCAACATCAAATCTGCATTATATTAATATATATATATATATATATATATTCCAAATCATGATGACCTTATATATTAAATCAATTTGGTAAGTAAATTTCACTGTCATATATAGCCCTTCGGTACTATACCTTTCATCAAACTTAGTGGCCGCAGCAGAGCTGACAATAACATCTATTTCTTCCTTAATTTTTTTTCCAATATTTTCATCGTCAAGTCCCAAGTTCACAAGTGAAACATCACCTCCAATGGCTTCCACCTTCTCTGATATGAAAAAATAAAAATCTGCTCCCATCTCATTTCGAAGAACCTTAAACAAGTCCTTCCCCAAAATCTAGTCATCAATTACATATGAGGGAAAAAAACAAGAAACATGTTAATTATTGTATGTGTATGTAATTTATGTGTCTTTATTATAATTAAGTCATCAAAGTTATACTGAATTAATATATGTACATCTTCATGCAAGCGCTGTGTAGCTGCTTCAGAGTCAGAAGCTCTTAGAAGAAGATATAATTTCTTCAAATCAGGCTCAGTCCTTAATAACTTCTCTATAAAAACTGCAAAGGAAGGAAGTTAATGCTTGAGGACACAAGAGAAAAGAACACTTTATTTATTACTTAATGCACAGAGATAAAAATCTAATGTGAGATATACTCCTCTGGTTCTACTTATAGGGTAATGAGAGAACATAGTTTTTAGTCCTATTTATAAGTCACATCATTTATTTATTTCATATGAATGTATAATTTTACTTTTCATTTATTATTGTGTTGATTTCGTTCCATGGTGTGAAATTTATATTAAACAGGGATAAAGTTATAAAGTTGTTAAACTTTAAAACAAAGTTAATGAAGTTTAAGATTTTTAGTTTCTCATTCTGTCTGAAACATACGGGAAATGGTTTATAAATAATATCAGAAAAGTAAGAAGAAATCAAGTGTTATTTTCAAGATCAAATTTAAATACTTAGGTAGATCAATATTTAGTACCGGAGAAAGTAAGCGTTTAGCTAGTATCAACATTGGACCTAAGCTATATATGGTTGATAAAGAGACAAGAAACAACAGTAGCTAGCACATAACAAATACATCGTTGGTAATGAATGTGTGTGTGTGTATATATATATCTATGTATGTATGTTTACATACATACATACATATATGTACGTATATATATATACACACACAAATCCATTGGAAAGATTGATTAAAATTCATAAACATGATACGTACCTTTTGCTAAGAAGCCTGTGGCACCAGTCACTAAAAGGGTCTTACCCTTGAGAAATTGATGTGCACTTTCCAACTCCATCATTATAGACTTGCAAAGGCTCTAATTCTAAGCTGTATGTATTTGGAACAAGAAAGGATGATATATCTAATTCCACCGATATTGGAAGAAGCTATTATTTATAGTTGGCGTCTAACGTCACCCTTGGACTAGTTGATGTCACTAGTGCAATAATCGACATTTTTCTTAACTTTTAATATTGGTTGTTTGAGAAATTGATCTAAATAATATCTTTTAGATCTTATACTAAAAGAATTGGTCTAAAAAGTTCTTTATATTTACGAAACTGTCACCGGTCATACTTTTTAGACATGATCCTCTACGTCTGGTCTAAATGTGACAGTCTAAAGGCCCTTTTTTGTACCAGTGTGTGACAAGTAATTAGATTGTATTTCCTCCTGTTCAAAATATAAGACGTTGTTAACTAATTCACATAAGTCATGGAATGTTAGTTCAGACATACATTTAATGTGTGTTAAATTGATAAAATTTACTTATTTTGCCCTTATTATAGAATGCGCTCCCTCCATCCCTAAATATAAACTTCAAATAAACAATTTGTGCTTATTAAGAAAAGAGTTAAAATTAGTTAAGAGCAATAAATATGTTTTTTTTTTTTCAAATATGCCCTTATTTGTAAAGAAGATAGATGAGAGAGGAATAATGGATGCAACAAATATAATTAAAGGGTAAAGTTGAAGAAAATGCAATAAATGCTTAAAGAAAACTAAAATAAAACTTATATTTTGGGACAAGTTCAATCACAAATTTAAAACTTATATTTAGGCCGATAGACGGAGTAATTTTCAAATTTACATTTATTATCTGTCACATATTTCTCTCGGTGGAAAACAATCATTAATTAACATGTCAACCTCTTATATTTTGTGCCAAACTTTCTTTCTAAAAGACTTCTTATATTTTGAGCAAGAGGGAGTAATATACCTCTAGTCCATATAACATATGATAATGATTTTGTTTTTTGGCCAGACGTATATATAGCATATGATAATGGTGCTATATATACGTTAAAATTTATATTCATACATCAAATTCGGTCATATATATTGTTTATTTTTCAAACACTTACACAAAATATCGTTAAAATTAAATTAGATCAATAAATAATGAATTAAAAAAATAAACCATAATCTGCTGGTCTGAAATGCCACAGAAACTCCACATCCTTTCCAATGTTATTCAAACTTCGCCTGTTTACATCTGCATAAAAGCTTATAACTAATTAATCTAAGTTTAACGCATGTTGTAAGCTGTAGATTATTATTAAAAAAAAAAAAAAAAAACGGATACAGGTAATACTCATAGATTTTTACATAAAGTTCCCTAAACATAATATACTTTTTGAAGATGCAAAACTACCCATAAACTTTGAAAATGAGAGTAAAAATTTTAAAATCATTAAAATAACCCAATGGCTGTAACTCTTTTTGTGGCAGGACCCACGCTATTGTTGTGAATAAAAAAAAAAAAAAGTAAAAGCGTCAAGTTATTTTATAGGTTTGCAGTATGTTTACTTTTATTTTTAAAGTTTATGAGTAATTTTACATCTAAAAGAAAATAAAATAAAATAAAAAGCATAGATGCCTATTAGATTAAAGTTATAATTATTTTTAAACATTTTTCCATAAAATTTAAAAATGATGGCAATTCTGTCACACGTTTTCAAGTTTATATTGGCTTTCTCTCTCGTGCAGGGAAATTGAGTGGTAATCGCTTGGTCTAAACGAAACCTTGTCGGCTTATCGCTAATAAAAATCCACTTTGTCTTTATTATTACGTGTAAATAAATGCTAGATTATTAGTCCAACTGAAACTGGACCATTAAAATGTTCAAATTCTATTATCCAAATAGAAGCACCACAAGTTACGGGAAATTGATTTACGACTTTGCAACTATTCACCTTTGGAAGGCTATAAACTTTGTCATTATTAATTTAGTTCATGAACATGTAAGTCTTTTAGACCCGAACATGATTTTCTTCCTAACAAGTCCAAATATATGCCCTTCATACAGCTTGATATCATCGCCGCTGATCCCTCACTATATTTTAGTCTAATACTGTCTAACTCCAATCTTTAATTTAAGAGCGAGTTGATTAACTTGAGTAGATTAAGAAAGTTATATAAATTATTTAATTATATCATATTTGGATAATCTCTTTGAAATACTTATATTTATGTATTGTTAGATTATATATTAGTTATAAGTAAAGCCATTTTTTTTTTTTTTTTGAAGAAAGATGATAAATATAAGATATAAAATCAAAAAGTCTTATATTTAGGACCTAAATTTACTTTTAAAATAGCTCTTATATTTAGGTGTAGAGGTAGTATAATTTTTATAAATTATATTTTATTTAAAATGAAATTTTAATTTACAAATTGAAAAAAAAAAAAAAAAAAAGGATGTTGTATCGTTCAAAATGAACATATACACTCATACAGACAGACACTAAATTTCATCTAAAATCAAATAAGCACCCTCCCTCTCTCTCTAAAACTGCTATGGAAACTTGATTTAAAAAACAATAGTTAAACGCCAATTTTGGTGCAAAATTAGGAGTCTAAACATATAGTTTTCTCTCTATCATCTATGGAAGCCATTTATATTAATCACTGAAATTGTGAAGAGATTGGCCTAAGAATAAAATAAAATAAAATACAATTCTTGATCATCATCACGTGTTTCTGAATATTCAGATTTGTTGAAAAGTCATAACTTGGAGGTCAATTTTGGCATTCCAGTTTTGAGAAATACAGTACAAAACATTACAGAATTCCGAAATATTTGAGATTGAGATTCTGAGAGGATTGTTGGATGAAGAACAAACATGGTAGATGAAATTCTCTGAATTTTGGATTAATGGAATGAGTCGGCATTGCTTCCTCGCCACACCATACAACTTGTCATCATGTCACAGCAGGTATCCGTCGCATTCCCGAGAGCCGTGTCCTTTATGATATACAAATCACAGATAATAACAATAACAAGGGGTGGGATCCGAAGGTTCCTAGAGTAACAATTAATATCAAACACAAAGTATAGATAGTATATGACAGTTAACCACAAGTAGCAAACAATCCACTACAACATAACATCATTCAGAACTCATATCATAGATCACATGCAACCATATCGACAAACATAGATCACATAACCATAGCGCTAGGAATAATTGACTGGGAACCGCCCAAGTTGTTTGAATGCAACTAAATTTGTTACCCATGGACTACCGGTCTAATAGGCCCTAACAACCAGGAAGGATTTCCATGGTGAGCCCTTTCGCTCAATCAAGTTACGAGTGGTGCTGGCTCCACACGGGACAGAACTTTCACATACATAGTTCAAACAAACATATACAGTCATACAAAGCATGTGAGATTAGAGTTACTACTTGAACGTTTTACCAATTTTCGAATAGGCTCCCAATTCGTTGGTCGTCCCAGACAAATGTCAAGTCTTATGGTAATACAATTGCGGACAATGGATTACTATTCATTCCAAAGCATTAGGAATGACCATTACTCTATACTAAACATAAGGTTAAAGGTCTATATTAATTTCCAAGAGCCCACATTAACCCTTGTACACCAAATTATTTACTTTGGGCTATAACTATCTATTTTCGTTCCTAGGCCCAATTCTGCCAATTTTTTCTACAAACTTTGAAAACTCATATCTTCATTGTACAAGTGTCCAAATGGGGTGGTTCCAAAACTATGTAATCATTGTTGAGTCTATTTTCAAGAAAAAAATACTGCCAGTAATCATATATACTCACACTAATCCAAATTCAACAATAATTACGCATTGCCTAGAATTGTGTTCCAAAATCATAGGTCATTATCAAAAATTTATATATCCACATGCACACATCCAAATAAGGCATATGACCTATCCAATTAAATATTTATATGTCTACGTTAATTTTGAAAAATATCATAGCCGTTGGACACCATTTACTTATTCAAAAACATGACATAACTCGACGGGAACACAATTGGTAGCATTTAGCTAGGGCTTTGTACAATTTTCTTCCAAAGCTTCTAAATTTACATCCTAACCATTACCCTACACAATTTCCCATTTTACACCCATTAAAACCATCAAAATGAGCAAAATCACAATCCTCATTGGTTCGCTGTTTTGGCCTAAACATAGCAAAGAACGACAACAATTTTGATTTCCAACTTAAACATAGTCTATAATCACTTCTAGCTTGTTGTTTAGACCCTTAATCCATGTTTTAACCATTTATAAACAATTGGTCAGCACCTCTCCTTGTCATCTAGTGTTTCCAAAATCACAAGAAGAAACCACCACAAGTTCAAGAATACAACAAATCTAAACTAGAAATCCACTCACCTTGACTTGTCTTGTGATTATTGAAATTTTTCTTCTTCCTTTGTTCACCCAAATTTTCAGACTCCCTCTTAAAACACCAAAGGAAGAGAGATTTTAGGATTAAGAATCTTTACAAGAGGAAGATTAGAAGAGGTAGAGAAGATTACACAAGAATTTACCTCTTGATCTTGATCTTTCCTCCTTCTCCTTTCCCTTGAAATTTTTGATGCTCTTCCTCTCTTCTTTAGGTGCTTATTCGTCCGACTTTAGAGAGGGAAGAAGATTTGAATGGTTAATTAAAGGTGCATTTTGGCTGAAGAAGAAGGGAAATAATATGACATTAACTTACCCCTTATATAATAATTTGCCATCTTGTTGCAATGTAACCATACGGTTAGGGTCTTATGGGCTTTTCTTCCTCTTTCTCTTTGGGCTTCTTTGGCCAAAATTTAAGGCATGAGGGAGGAGTTTAGATTGTTCTTGAATTTCTTGGAGGCCAAATCCATAGGCCCCACACTCCACTAACCTCATTTGACCATTTTACCTTTACAAAACTTAATTTTTCACAAACTGACAGAATTTTCAACCAACTTTGAAAATTCATATCTCTATGCAAAAATGTCAAATTGCAGTGATCACAAAGGCTATGTGACCATTAATAAGTGTAACACCTGCCCGGGGTGCCGGCATTATTTACCTTATTCTCACGCAGTAGTGTGGCAAAATCAGAAATAGTTCGCTATACTGATACCACGGAATTAAATTTTGATTACATGACTGGGTATTCCCAAGGTTTATACCCCTTTACACTCATTTACATGATAGTAAAAATTAAAACCAACTAAACACTAATCATTGTCTCCCCTTGGTTCTTCAAGATGTCCCTCTGCTGGGCCATCTTTAAGCAACACTCTCTCCTTGAACCATGTGAAATGCTTCTCTTCCTGTGCTCACCTCTATTGGTTGGTAGTGGAGGGTGAGATTTTGAGGAATCCCAATAGTAGACAATACCAATACAATGCATGCAAGATAAATGCTAATGTATGATATACTTGCCTTGCACAAGCTCATGTTAACATAATGACATATCTGCATGCTCAATGCTTTATGCATCATACTCATGGCCATAGAATAATCATAATCAGAGCTTCAATCATTCAAGTATGTTAAACATAGCAAGCAAGTATAGCAATCAAACATATACATACAAGAAATCCTATCAAATACATGCAAGTAAGGTAAGTCCACTACCTTTTAAGGACTACCGTCCTTACTCAGGTTCTTCTTTCGCCAACCATTAGGGTTGCTTGAAGTTCTTTCCTTCTCCTTCTGGCTCTAAGGACATATCCATAACTTAAGAAGAAGGGAAAATGAATGTTTATTTACCTTCTTAACCCTTATTTCATTAGGGTTTAATTAAGTAACTTAAACTTGTTACTTTTAGCCATTATCTTTAATTATCCTTAAAAGTCCAGCAACTTCAACTATTTTTAATTAATTCCAAAAAAAATCATTTTAATGTTCCGTCAACTCTCACGTGTTCCTAGAAAAGTCCACTCTCATATAAAAATACTTTCAAAGGTCAAGACTTGTCAAATAATTCCTAGGTTTTACGTTTCCACTGACTGTCCTGTTACGCTTCCAGAATTCATAGCTTATCTTTAAAAATTCATATCTGGAGTTCTAGATGTTCAATTTAAGTGATTAAAAAACCTATGAACTCCTTATTAAGTCTAGTGTTTTTTGGAAAATTGGTTCCAGAATTTAATCACATGCCATTCATTCCCAGATCCTAAAAACGTTCCGACTGTTCAGATTGGTTTCCAAAACTCAGGGTCATTTTGTACAATTTATTTCTCTCTGATCAGAGCTTAGAAAAATACCAAATACCCACCATTTTAAAGATATGCATGTCCTCTATATTATAGAATATTTTCAGAATTTGTAAAGAAATTTAACCCAGTCAAAACATGCTCACAAGTTTACTGGTTTTAATTATTCAAAATGGGCAGATTTGACTCTTTATTTGTGCTCGTTATTTCATATGTAAAAATGCCTTTGCAAAATCATCAAAAATAATATTCTCACACCATTTTTTGTAAGAAACACAATGGTGGTCTCATATTTTCCAAATTCCAACGTTTTATTTGAGTTTACCACAGATTTCCAGATCTGGGTTTTAACCAAAAATGCAAGAACTTGAAGAAGATGAAGGATGTTCTTACCACTTTGGCTTGCTATTGAGCTTGTGATCAACTATACCACACTTATCCTTCAGTCAAGCCTTGAAAAATCACATGCATGTAAGTTTTTAATCATCCAAAACAACATGCATGAAGGTAAGAAGGATCCTTGAAATTCACAAGAAACCTTACCTTGAGTTTCTTGTTCTTCCTCTTCCTATTTCCTTGCTTCCAAACTGATGACTTCCTATTTTTAATTGATTTGAGATATGTTTTGATATATTTAGGAAGTCATCAATGCTAAATTAAAGAGATTTTGTTGAAATTTTAAGAGAAATCAATCTAGATGCATTATTAGGGGTTTCAATTTAAAATAGAAGCTTTTGAGTTTAGGAAATAAATAATAATAATAGGAAGTTTTCTATAAAAAAAAATAATTCAGTGATTTTTATACAATTTCCTTTTCTTGTGCACAATCAGGGTAGCACGAGGAGTAATTATTTGATTTGTTTCCAATTCATTGTTTTGGAAACATTGGAGGATTGATGACGTGGGAACCACAATGAAGCAAATCACGTACAGCAGAGGGAGCTAAAAAATGATATGATATATTCTTTAATAAAAAAAGAAAAGAAAGATGTTGAAGGAGACTTATGGAATACGTGGTCCCAAAGTAATTGACAGGAAGCAATTTGTGCACGTGGCCCAACATGCATGAACCCTAAAATCTATATAATAAAGAGATGAAGGAACGGAAATAAAAAAAAAGGGGAGGAGAGACGCAAACAAAGAAGCAGAGACGCACATCAGCGGAATTGGAGAAGAGTTGCAGTACGCGTTGCACCAGGAGAAGGCTCCACAGTTTTGTGATCTTGTCTTTCTTCTTCTTCTCTTTATTCTGAAATCTGAATTTCTTGTTTTTGTAATGGATTTTCTTATAGCCATGTGTGGCTAATTTTTCTTTTTAACCTAGAGAATCTATGAACTTGTTTGGGTTTTAGATATTATTCCCACTGGTTAGTTTTGCTTAATTTTATTTTAGTTTATTTAATCTTGTGTTTATCGTTATTGCTTATTGAGTGGCCACCATTGAGCATGTTGTGGGGATTTAGGGTTGAACTTGGAAGATGGAATCCTAAATAGACCTTGAGATTAAATAATGTGGAATTAGGTTTAAATTTAATGTTAAATTAGGTTTTAATCTAATTTGCGTCTAGGATAGGAATATACCTAGAAGCTCCGCATAATCAAATTAGAGTGAGCCCGATTTAAAACGCATCTTATTTAGTTGTGTGAGGCATTGCATAATTAATAAGGTAGGTATATAAGTGGACCGGAAGGCATTTATAGACATTAATACTCTAGATTAGCTGATTAAGTTAAGTCGAAATTAATTTAGTGGGGATAAAATCTAAGAAACCAACAAGGGATTAGTGACTCTAGGTTGTATTTCTCGATATTGGAATTTGCTCTTTTGCTACTATTAGTTCTTATTACTTTTCTTTTTGAAAACAATTCTTACTCCCTCAACTTAAACGAAACAAGGAAATTTAATATATAATTGCTAGTTAGATTGAGTCCTCGTGGGAATGATACTTTTCTTATCACTCTATTACTTGATATGACCCGTACACTTGCGGAGTCTATAGGTTATAAGTTTTTCCCTATCACAAACCGTGGCTTCCTTTTGAGTTTGATGTTGATGAAGATGATGATGGTGGTGTTGGATAAGGAGAGGCCATGAGGGAGTTGAGAGGAAGGAGTATTAGTTGTAAGCAAATGTTTGTGTGTGAGAGGAGGGAGGACGGTTGGTAATTTGAGTGGAAGAAGATTGGAGTTGAGAGGAAAGGAAATTGGTTTGAAATGGGGGGTGATCACGTGAATGAGAGGGGAGGGAGTATAGGATCAGATTTGTGTGAGGGAGGGGGAGGTGTGTGTGCGTGAAATAGAAAGGGAATGAGTGAAAAATCATATTAGATATATATTTGTGTGTGCAACGGCAAGGAAAGGGAGATGCCACTTGTCAAGATTTTTGCATGTTGTGTGTTGTCAACAAAAGAGGATGCCATGTGTCTTGTTGGATGCATGCAAGGTGCCATGTGGCATCTTGATATGAGTGTATGTGTTGTCTTGTTTTGCATGTTGTCTCGATTTACGTGTTTTTAGGTTTCGGTGTTGTTGTCTTTATTTGTGTGCTTGGGTTCCGATGTCGGTGTCTCAATTTACGTGTTTGGGTTATGTTGTGGGTGTGGCACAATTTTCAAGGAAGTATCCGAGATTCTTGCTCAGGTTTTACTCAAGATTACGACACGAATATTGAGACCCGACAAACGATGCCACATACTGGTGTTTTCTCAAAAACGAAGGGCATACCCGACTACCCTGGAAATGTCGTATACTCACTTATACCGGCACATTTACACTCAACTAATCGTCCCAAACCTTAGGACATAGTTGGGTGGCATCTTTTTCCACTGGATTTACACCGTATAAGTCTTCTGTGTCCCTTTTTCATTAGCACTTTAATTCCACGGGTTATACATAGTGAGTCCACTGACCCGTATAACCGAGCTACTGAGTCCTCGAGAGGCTTCCTATATCTTGACATTCTTGGGACTTTTCTCAAATTAGGCTTAGTTGTCCGCCTAATTTAGGCTTATTCTCAATTCTCAGGGCCCAAAATTCGGGATGTTATAATAAGTATATTTTCATGAAAAAATACCTCCCCATAGTCAATTACACGTCAACTATTCCAGAATCATTATTTAATGCACACTAGTCCATAAAATGTTCCAGATTTGAGGGCTAAATTCAAAAATTCACAATTACAAATATACAAATCCAATTAGCCCAAATTATTTATCAAATTAAAGTTTGGGATGTCAACTAAAATTATGAAAATTTTCAGGGCTATTGGATACCATTTGATTAGTAAAAAATGCGTCACAAATTGACTACCTCCCAAAAATCCATTCTACTAGCATCAAGGGAAATTCCCTTCAAAATATTTGTCACACTTCCTGAAATGGGCTTAGTCGTCTACCTAATACATGATTATCCTAAAATCTTTAGGCTCAAAGTTCAGGATATTACAAGGGGAACGAGTAGTGTGAAGCTGACGGCGATGGTCCTCAAAGACGACAAGGAAGTCAAGCTGTTGGGGAGTAAGGGAAGCAAAGAATCCATGGAAGACAGTGTAACAAACATGAAGGATGCAAGTGGGGTCGGTGAACTCGGTGGTGTACAATGATAGTGAGTAGGGAAGATATAGGGCTTGGAATCAGAATGAACCCGAAAGATGAAGGTCTTAGGAGTGTTATGAATGGAGAGAGAAGAAGAGGGAAAGGTGAAGGAATGAGAAAGAAGGAGTAAGGAAAAAAAAAAGAGAAGTAGAGGCATGGCGAGTGAATGAGTTCAGGGGAGTGAGAGTGAGAAGGAGATGTTAAGGCGTCCTAATTTTAAATTAGGGACGTCGAAAGACCCCTTTTGGCGTCCCAATTCTAAAAGGGACGCCAAAAGTAGTGTTCTTGCCTCTTAGCACCAAAAGCTCTAGTTTTGGCGTCCTTTTTAGAGTTAGGATGCCAAACTCCCCACTTTTGGTGTCCCTTTTCTAAATTGGGATGCCAAAAGTAGACTTTTGGTGTCCCATTTTTAAATGGACGTTTTTTAGGGAAGTAAAATCAATTTTTTGTAGTAGTGCAATTATGTGGTCTGTAAGTTATGAAAGTCACAGAGAAATGTGGAGAAATCAATAAGAAAATAGTGGACTAGCAACAGAATTTAATGATTCCATTGTAAAATATACTATTATTAATTCATCAATGACCTGATTTTATTGCTAATTTGTTGTTGTTTTTTATTTAGGGTTAAGTATCAATTTTGCCCCTGAAGTTTTCAGCATAGCAATATTGCCCCCGAAGTATAAAAACGTAGCAATGTTGCCCCTCCATTAACAACCTTAACGGTCAACTAACATTGACCGTTAGTTGACCGTTAGGGTTGTTAACAGAAGGGCAACATTGCTACGTTTTTATACTCCGGGGGCAAAATTGCTTTTTGCCCCCAGAGTATAAAAATGTAGCAATGTTACCCCTCCGTTAAAAACCCTAACATTAACCGTTAGAGCAGTTAACGGAGGGGCAAAATTGCTACGCTTTTATACTTCGGGGGCAACATTACTACGTCGAAAACTTTATGGGCAAAATTGCTCTTGGGCGTGTACTTCAGGGCAAAAATTGATACTTAACCTTTTTTTTAGTACCATACCATCAAGGTGTTTAAGATAAAGGAATCTCATATGCCCTATCTTTTTACCCTTTATATATGGAGATATTGAGTCATATAAGACAAAGGGAAATTAGATAAAAGGTATAATTGCTTATATTTTGGGTCACTTGCACATAATTGCTCTAATATTTAAAAGCTTAAATTAAAAACCTTGATATTTCATATTTTGGTTATCAAGGCAATGCAAAGTGATGGACTCATGGAAATGAAATGTCATAATTTTTATAATTATATTATGTTTATATCATGTAAAAAATAACACTTGACATTTGACCTAAAGTTCATAAAACATTAGAGTCCTTAATTTATACTTTTAAAGGTTTGGGAGTTGATATATGTAATATCCTAAAAATTGCTCTGACAAATTCCATGTATGATGTATGTGCTTGGAGAAATAGTAATGGGATAATGTTGGCCTAGAAATTTTAGAGGCAATATTCTATGGTCTAGAGAAACTACTTGGGGAAGAGAAATCTCTATATTGAATTAAGGATTAATTCCTAACACTTATCCAATATTTACAACTAAATAAGTAATGAACTAAGTTGCAATAAGAAAATATCGTGGATGATCAAATGGAATCATATTGGAATGAGCTTCTACAACACCACACTTCACCAATTTATTAAATTAGCCAAGACCTAAATATGTTCCACATGCTTCATGAATAGCACGCTACATCAGCCTTTTTTTTCTATGAAAATTTCAGTCAACCATAATCATTCAAATTAAACCCACTGGTATTATGGGAATTAAATGAAAGATTGGTGTCTTATGATTTCCTCTGTGCCTCCACCGACTTTAAACTTTCAATATCTATTAAATCATATGTTTCATTATCTCTAATTCAGCCAGATCAATAGAAGAGAGAAGGAAGAGCTCAAAGGAATTAAAAATGGCATATGGAGCTCTAAGAGGAGAGAGAAATGAACCCTAAGCAAAATCATCTACTAAAGCACCTCCAATCCAAAAACTCTCTTCAAAAACATTGTTCTACACATCAAGTACTTCAATTATCATAGGAGGAGTTTCAAATCATCAGGTTAGTTAAGTTGCTTCCAAAATTCTAAACCGACTGCAAAATCATGATAAGGTAAGCGTAAGCTTCATTTTGAACCGATTGGTTTGAGATTTTGATGAGTTTTTAAATGTTATGAAACCCTGCATTTTCGTCCAATTAGGGTTCTTGGAGCCTCATGATGATTTGTTCATGAATGTGTGATTATATGATGATTTGGGAGCATATAAACCTAGTTTGGTGGATAAATTGTGAATTGGTAAATTGTTATATTTGAGCCTTAATTTCGGTCTGAATATGACATGTTTTTGGAGTATGATTTTCATCATTTTGATGGTTCCATTGTGTTCAAAAAGAACAAATTGTAATTGATAGAGGTTCAGTAGGAAAGCTCTGGAATCGGATTATACCGAAGCCCTAAAATCTGTCCTGAAAATCCTATGCGAACAGTAAGATTGTGACACATATTTGGGGTAGTTAATGATGTCCAATTGTAATGAAATTTTTCAGGAATA
The DNA here is from genome assembly GCA_019022615.1 of Acacia melanoxylon. Taxonomy (NCBI): domain Eukaryota; kingdom Viridiplantae; phylum Streptophyta; class Magnoliopsida; order Fabales; family Fabaceae; genus Acacia; species Acacia melanoxylon. The sequence continues at coordinate 5,558,486 of JAFJYJ010000020.1, read as the reverse complement.
AATTAGACATAATGATATTTAATTTTATAGGTCATTGTTCAAATTTGGATTTATGTACACTGAGTTATGAATTTTTGAAAATGACCTACAATTCTAGAATGAAATATGGATAGAAAGCACTGTTTTATTGATTTGGGAATAGTATGCGTGAGAATAATAGCTAAAACTATTTTTCCTTGAAACTAGACTTAAAAAGGAGTCCACAGGGTTTGGGATCACCTTATTTCGATATTTGTGCTAAGAGATATGAATTTTCAAAGTTACATCACAAATTCTGGAAAATAAGGTCAAATGTGCAAAAATAAGGGAAACAATGGAATTATGGACATAAACTAAATCTAGTAATTTCATGTTTAGTTATAATATATTAGATGACATTTGAAATGTCAAGAGTTGGAATTAGTAATGACCATTGTCTATAACGTGTTCTAATAGGAACTTATCATCACTCGAACAAGTAAAGTACCTGGGAAACGATCTAGACAATTATAAAGCTATCAGGTAATAACTCTAATCTCACATACTTTGTATGGCTATGTATGTCTGTTTGAATCAAATATGTGAATTTCTCGGTAATTCACATATTTGATTCAATTTGCAAGTAAGTTAATTCAATTTCTACCTTTGATGTTACAGACGTTTGACCTTATTGACCTTTTATCTGAAGATGATATTGATCTCATACGCAAAGTGTGTTGTGAATATATATGAGCTCATATAGTCAGACCAATAACTGTCTTGAATTCATGTGTGTGTGTAATACCCGGATTTTAGCAAATCTGGAATTCTTGAGATAAGAGAAATTAATGAATATTTTGATAAAGCAAATTCATGAGTTTAAAACTATTATAGAAAATTGTTATAATTGTCGAGTAAATTGTCGAAAAAGTTACGTAAAAATCGATGAACGAAATGACTAAAAATGCAATAATGGTGATAAAAGCGAGTCTAAAAACATTATGATAAATACTGAAAGATCATGAAAAATTATGAGAAAATTATGGGAGTATTATCTTTAATTATGAGAATTTAATAAATTATTTCGAGGAAATAACATGAAGAAATGTTTAAAAAGCATTCCAGGACCATAAAGTAACTTTATGGTGTAAACATTTTTAATATTTTACATAGGATATAAAATGACAATGTCGATGAAGTTTGTAAGATAATAATATACTGTAAATTATAAAATTATCAACCATTGGTAAGAGAATGATTAGATAATTACTATCTAATTGATTCAAGAAAAACAAGAGAAATATAGAAAGTTAAGTTTATCCTTAATTAATAGATTAAGGTGGTAATTAGCATAAAATATACTTACTGATTATGATAAAAAGATTAAGAAAAATTAGTAAAGATAAATGTATGAAGAAATCTAATCCTAAAAAGATCACTAAACGAAGAATTTAGGCCTGATTAAGCCTTAACGAAGGTAGGGGTAAAACAAGAATTTTTGGTAAAAAATATTATATTTTTTAAAAAATGGAAAAAATTATGAAAAAATAATTAAAACTGAATTTTAAAATGAAGGGGCCGAGATTATTGGTATTTTTAATTAAAAAGAATTGTTTAAATAATTAAAATGATAATTGGAATAAAATAATAATATAATGCGGTGAGTCACCTTATAGACAAAGCCGAGGGGAAAAGTTAGAAATAAATTCTACAGGTAAACCGGAGGTAAACGTATTTTCAGACTGATCAAATTAAGAACAAGTAAATTTTTACACGAAGAAAGAATTTACCAGGCGTTGATTCTTGTAACCGAAAACCCTAATTCCTAATAAGACGGAAAGGCGATCGATAGAGTAGAGCCGGATAGGCAAAGTGAGAACCTATAGAAACAATTTCGTATTTTCAAACACGGGATTAAGTTAGGCAACAACCGAATGTTTTACGATTCACGAATTATTGTCCGTAAGTTCGTTCTATCGGAAGCGATTTCCGTAAAATCGGACGCGTTTGTCCGAATATCTTCCGACGCACCGAAGAATACCTGGATATGATCAAAAAGAAGATCCAAATAGATAATATGAAAGAGGATGAAAATACCTTCAAAGTTACACGCCCGGATTTTTGAGTTTCTGCGAAATCGCGCGAAACGAACATCGATCGGGTAGCTTTATCGGGCCGGAGGCCATAAAGCAAGAGTCATCATTGGATGACAACTCATTCTTTGAATTTTGGGACCCCTTGATGTCGGCCTTGACCTTGGATGGCCAAGATTTCCTCTCACAAAACCCTAGATCTAACGGTCCAGAAACAAAGCAGAAAATTCCCGTTACGTCCCGAGTTTTCACTATAAATACCCCCTCCCCTCTTCTTGAAAATTCACACCATTCTTCTCTCTTCCTTGGCCGAAATCTTAGAGTGAGAAGCTCTGCAAAAATTCTGCCTAGCTCCGAGTAAGTTCTTCTGTCCTTAGCTTTTAGTTTCCGTAGTTCTTTCGGTAGTTATAGTAGAACTGTTGTTTTGATCTAGGAAGTTTCAAAATATATTCCTATACTTGTTTTTAAGCCTCATTGCATTGAAAGATTCCTGACGAGGTAAAAACCTAGTGGGGATAATTTTGAAATGGAATAAGGTCAAAGTAACGAAGTTCTGGCGAAATGCCGCCAAATAGAGGTAGTAGGGGCAAAATGGTCTTTTTCTCCTAAAATGCCTGTTATGCTGCCAAATATTCATAAGTGTGTTATTATTCTGATTAGAATACTTCTGACGTCGAACCGCTGTCGAAATTCCATCATTCCGCTTTGCCACAGCTTGAGCCGTTGTTTTACGTACGGCGTCAAAAAGTACCGTTTTTAGCCTAAGAGCCGGATATCTCGCAACTAAGGTACGGACGCATACTTGTAACCCTAACTCTATGCTGCTTATATACTTTTGCGTTATAGATACGTTCATAGACTGAGGTTCTGTTGAGAATCGTCAGAGATACTTACAGCTTTACCCACAGATTATAGTATTGGTAATGTCGTTTGAGTTATTCCTAGCGCTGAGGACACATTAGTGGTGTGGCACTGGATATGTGCAGAACTAGTCGAGAGAGACTTTACATACTGCTTTGTGCTTATGTTCTGTCCATGTTTTGATCATACATCTGCTGTTTGCTTTTGTGGTGATATGTTGTATTGAAATGAATATTTGTTGTACGTATACTGTTTTATTTGAGCATAAGGTTAACCGTTACCTGAGATCCATATGTGGAATGGATCTCACCGTAGCATCGTGGTCGGAGGACCGATGTTTGGCGATCGAGGCTAGCAGTTGGAATAGGCCAAGACGTGTCTACATTATTTATCATTTTCTTTAGTTTCTTTAACTTTTGAGAATTCTGGATGACTGTAATCCGATACATTTACACTATGGTCCATATTTTGAATGTAATATTACTTACTCGCTCCAATGCTCTACTCTGATTACTCTGCTTGAAATATTTGGAAACGTTTAAAAAAAAAAATTCCGCCGTTTTCAAATGGGATGTTACAGTGTGTGTGTGTGTGTGTGTGTGTGTGTGCGTGCGTGCGTGTGTAGCAATAATCTTCTGTAAATGAACAATTGCATAATTTGGTTAATGATCAATAGTAAATAAATTTATTTATTCTTTTCCAACAATTTACTTGTGTCCATTTTGTGTTGCTGTATGTATTGGATGGTGGAAAAAAACAATTTAGTGCTTGTACCTTTAGGACCAAATGTTGTAAACAACAAGTCTAAAAGGTCTTACATTTGTTTAAAAAATAAAGACGATACTTTTAGGACCGGATTTTCGACATAACAGGTCTAAAACGTCTTACGTTTATTTCAAAAAAATATGGCTAGACTTTTAGGACTGGATATTGTTAACAAGCAGTCTAAAATGTATGACGTTTTATTGCATTTAAAAATTAAGCTAGACTTTTAGGATTGGATTCATTTAATATCTAGTCTTAAAAGTCACTTTCGATAAATACTTTCTGGCCCAACCCCCTAATCGTCGTCTCTGATCAAACAATACCGAGGTTCAAGACAACCGCTCGTAGGGGTAGGTGTGCTTTGCCAACCGGTGCCCCCATATTCATATCCATGGCGCTAGAAATGAGTGTTCCTTCTATTCCGTTGGAAGAGTCTCGAGTCGTTGGACCCATTGTTATTTCCGACGATTAGATAGAGACCGTTCAGCCCTTGTTTGTCATTATTTTTACCTCTCCAGATGTTGATTATTATCAGTCTACTTTTTCTTTGTCTTTGTTATTTTTTAAAAAAACAAACATAAAGAAAAAGGAAACAAAAAATGATCAATATAAGGAGAGGTAAAAACGAGGACACACGTGGGCCAAACATTTCTGCGAATTATCACTATTTTGTTTTGTATGTTTGTTCGAATATTATCAATGTAAACAACAAATGTAAATGATGTTTTGTTTGGTTTGTTTGTTCTTGACTACATTTCTACGAATTATCAATGTAAATGATGACACTAAGGACATTGTTTTTTTTATTCTTGACTATGTTTCCTTAGTAGTTATTGTGTGTGGACCACACTTGAAAAATGAAGATGGAACAAAATTATTCAATATTCATTCACAATATTTTGGGCAGCATCTAGTACAATGATAAAAAAAAACAAATACATCATTAGAAAAAAAAAACCCCCTCAATCCTCCATATCATCGCTGGAGGAGGGGTCATCAAAAGGATTGTACTCGACGTCATTGACGTCGAGTACAAGGTTGAGCTTGCAGTTGACAGTATGTAGAAGCTCAACCAATTTTCCCAGTCGTTTGTCAATCGACCCTCACATGCAGTTGCTCAAGCATATGCTTGACTAATGCTAGTGGAGGCGGTGGAGGAGGCCTTGGAGGTTGCAGGGGAGGAGGAGGAAAATGAGGAGGAATATAATCAGACATTATGGTAGAGGCGTTGGAAGAGGCCGTGAAAGTTGTAAAGGAGGAGAAGGAAGTGGAGATGAATATGAAGAAACTAAAGTAAAGAGGAGCTTACATAGATCATCATAGTTGGAGTGGCCTCAGATTACGAGGAGATGCATAGTTGGAAAGTGGCCTCAGATTACGAGGAGACGCATAGTTGGAAAGCTTACTTAGAAGCCGAAGAGACTATGAAGCATTGAACTTAGAGGAAATGATGGTATTTGAAGAGACACAATGAAACTTTTAAGACCAGATACTGTAACAGAACCAATCTTAAAACTTGTTAATTAGAAAAACATCTAATAGACTTTTAGGACTGGATATTTTCAAAATGCGATCTTAAAAGTATTTTTAGGACCGGATAGTTTTCAAAATGTTGTCTTAAAAGTTTTTTTAGGACCGGATAGTATAAATGTCCAATCTAATATGTCTTACTTTAAAAAAAAATTAAGGCTGGACTTTTAGGACCAAATATTTAAAACATCCAGTCTTAAAAGTATTTACAAATTAACACTTAAATACCAAAATTACTCCCATTCATTCTCACATTTACTTCATTTTGTACCTCTCAGCCCTAACTCCTTACTCTGTCCCAATAATCCTCTCTGCCCCAAACCCTTAATCATCGTCTCTGCTCAAACAATGCTGAGATACAAGACAACCACTCGTAGTGGTACTTATGATGATCGAGCCTTCCGTAGATTGATATCTAGGGTGCCTGAAACGAGTATGCCCTCTATTCTGTCTGAAGAGTCCCGTGTCATCTGACCCATTGTTATTTCAGGCGATAATGAGATGACTGCTCCCCCCTCTAGCCTTCAGTCGATATTTGCCAACCTCTTGGCCCCACCGCGCCTACCGTTGTCCCCTCCGCTCTTTCCTCCTATGATGCTCGTGTGGCCACTCTTAGACAGCGACTTGCTTATCTCCGATGGGACATTGATGCTGCTCACGCTCATGCCAAAGCATTAACCAATAAGCTTAAGGATTTTTAATGACCTTCTTCTTGTTATTCATTTTCAGTTTGTGTTTCTGTTTATTCTTTTGTGAGTGCATATTCTCTAGTAATGTAAGAAGCATAAAGAACTAAGCTTGTATCTTCATTTTGTTCATATTCTCCAGTAATGAAAGAAGCTTATTCTCTAGTTTTCTTCATTTTCATTTTCATTTTCAGTTGATGCTCTTGTCAAAGCCAAGCCTCTCTTTTGTTGTTCATTTCATAAAGAACAAAATTATATTTTTTTAAAAAAATTATAAGGCAAGATTTTTAAGATAGGATATTATAAAACAACCGGTCGTAAAAGTATTACGTTTTTTAATTTAATAATCTTACTTTTAAGACCAGAGTTTTACTAAGAACCGGACTAAAATGTTATATTTTTAGACCTGATGTTTAAAAATATTTGGTCTAAATAATATCCACCAATTAAAAATAGCTCTCTCGAAATCTATCTTTTTTGCGCCAAAAATTAAATTTCCCTCTCTGAACTTCTCTTCTTGTTGCGTCGAAAGTAACTTGTTCATCTTTTGTCGCCAGTGTTTGTGTGTTGCTTCGTCTCTGCTTCGTGTTTCTCTCTCGCAAGCTAGTTCTGGTCAGCTTATCACTTTCTGGTTTCTTAGCTTAACGGCGATACACCAGGCTGTCACAAGAAGTGTTTTGGTTTGATATCACTTTGTTATTTTCCTTTTTATGTTTCTACTTTTTCTCAAGGGTTGAATTAAATCGATGAAATTTGCTTGTGGATTCCTCTATTGGTACTAAATATTTAGTTTTCAAGATTATATTTGCACTTGAGCCTTACCCAACTGACCAACAATTGTTTTTTAGGGTTACTTTTGTTGTTTGAAAAAGCAACGTTTGTGAAATTATTCTTGTGCAAAAGCCTTTCTAACAGAAGCAACATGTGTGGAATTATTGCAAAAGCCTTTGAATTTATATGTTAAAGGTAAGTCCACAAAACCTTCATGCAATGCATTTATTTTCCTCATGAAGCATTTATTATGCTTGTTGGATTCTCTGTGATGCATTTATGACCAAAAGTGATTCTCCATGATGCATTTATGGTCAAGTATCTCCTTCCAAAAAAATATATAGAACCTACATTGGGCATATGCATTTGGAGTTGGCTTAGTTTATGCAATTTTCAATTTTTTGCGATAATGTATGTTAAATCTTTCCGTTTATAGGAATTTGACTATGGATCACAGTTGGATAAATGTTTTACGGACAAGTGTTGAATATGATAATGGGAGGGAATTTTTAGAATTTGCTAAAATAAATGCCAATAATGATATTGGGAAGTTTTATTACCCTTGTGTAGAATGTTTGAATGAGAGGCGACTAAGTGCTGAAGCTATATACACATATTTAATTTGTGAAGGATTTTGTAAGATTTATACAGTATGGATATGGTATGGGGAAGAAATGCCAAGTGCATCTCAACATGGGGAAGTGGCCTTTGATGATAATGACACGAATATGGATGATCAAATATAGGACATTATTCGTGATGTAGGAGAAAAAGCTTTTGAGCAATCACATGCATATGGTAATATGTGCAGTGATGCAAAGAAGCTGCTTTACTCTAGGTGTAAAAAATATCAATTGTTGATCACATTATTGAAATTGGTAAGCTTAAAAACACGTCATAGATGGAGCAACAAGAGTCTTTTAGAAATGCTTGAGACTTTTAAAGACATGCTTCCAAATAATAATGTGTTGCTGCATTGATACTATGATGCTAAGAAAATACTTTGTCTACTGGGGATGGAGTACAAAAAAAATCCATGTATGCCCAAATGATTGCATATTGTATAGAAAAGAGTTTGAAGAGAAGCAGAAGTGTCCAGTATGTGAAACCACAAGGTACAAATAAAATAAGGGGCCTGCAAAAGTGTTGTGGTATCTTCCAATTATACCAAAGTTCAAGCACTTGTTTGATAATGAAAATGAGCAAACAATTTGAGGTAGCATGCAGATGAGAAGATTTCCGATGAAAAACTTCGACATCTGGCTAGTTCTTCTCAATGGAAGAAAATCAATCAATTATTTCCTTTGGCGAAGAACCTAAGAACCTTAGGCTTGCCCTTAGCACATATGGCATGAATCCTTATGGTAGCCTTAGCAGCATACATAGTTCATGGTTTGTACTCCTGATTATTTACAAATTATCTCCTATGTTATGCATGAAACAAAAGTACATCATATTGTCTATGTTGGTTTCATGACCAAAAATTGATGTTTACCTTGAGCCCTTGATTGAAGACTTGAAAGAGTTATGGGAAGAAGGTGTTGATGTTTTTTACTCGAACAAGAAAGTTTTTAAAATGCGAGCCATGATCTTTGGTACTATAAATGACTTCCCTCAGGGTATAATGTAAAAGGCCATAAAGCATGTCCAATTTATGAAGAAGGCACGTGCTATCATCAACTTCAACATGGAAGAAAGACAGTTTATCTTGGCCATAAGAGATTTCTTAGACCGGGCCACCCATATCGTCAATTAAAGAAAGCTTTATTTTATGGCCAAGAGTATCAAGATCTCCGGAGGCATTGACTGGGGAGCAAGTTTATGAAAAGGTGAAAAATATCAATGTCATCTTTGGTAAGACTGTAAAGAGAAGAAATGAAAAAATAAATATATGGAAAAATATATAAGTATTCTTTGATCTTCCATATTGGCGCAATCTTGATGTGAGACACTGAATTGATGTCATGCATGTAGAAAAAAACTTATGTGATAGTATTGTTGGCACACCTCTCAACATACAAGGTAGTTCTAAGGATAGTGTGAAGGCAAGATTGGATGTGCAAGCAATGGAAATACTGAAGACTTACATCCAAGGCCATATGGTAAGAGAACTTATGGTCCCCAGATTCTCATACTTTGTCTAAGGATGAGAAAAGAAGTTTTTGCGAGTGTTTACATGGCACAAAAGTTCCCTCAGGGTATTCTTCAAATCTTAAGACGCTTGTATCGATGAAGGACTTGAAATTATTAGGCAGAAAGTCTCATGATTGTCATGTCTTAATGCAACAGCTACTCCCAGTAGCTATTCGAGGCATTGTCGAATATGATCTTCAACACATTTTGACTAGACTTTGTTTCTTCTTCAATGCAGTTTGTAGTAAAGTTTTTTAGATTGAAAAATTGGATGAATTGGAAAATGAAAGATATCTTCTCTTGTGCCAGCTTGAAAAGCTTTTTCTTCCTACATTTTGTAACATCATGGTTCATCTAATTGTTTATCTAGTGAGGGAGATAAAGTTGTGCGGCCCTATCCATTTACGATGGATGTACCCAATTAAAAGATCTATGAAATTCCTAAAAGGGTTTGTGAAGAACGCAAACCGATTAGAAGCATCAATTGTTCAGAAATATGTTTTTGAAGAAGCCATAGAATTTTGTCAAAATTATTTGGCTAAAGTAAGACATATTGAGCTTCCTAAATTGTCAGCATAATGTAGGGGGTAGATAAGGGGCTTCAGTAAAGAGTGTGGATCCTGATAAATTACTACAAGTTCACTTATACATCTTGAATAATGTTGATGAAATTCAAGACAACATAAATGCGCATAAAGAAGCTATAAGGAAAGAAAATAGTCGAATAAAAGAACAAAGGTTAATTAGGGAGCATAACAGATCTTTTGCAAATTGGTTTAAACAAAATGTCGAAGGAGAGTAATGTGTTTCTGATACAATAAAATGGCTAGCACGTGGTCCTTAGGTTGATGTCATAACTTGGAATTCATATGTGATCAATGGTTATATCTTTTGACATGAAGTCCCTAGATGATAGGAGCACTGTCCAAAATGGTGGTGTTATTTTAGAGGCTGAATCTATGCACTTCTCCAGTTTGAAAGACAAGAAGCCTAAATTGGCAGTCATGCCTTATTATGGGGTTATTGAAGGGATTTGGGAGGAGGATTATATTAAAATTAAATTTTTCATTTTCAAATATAAGTGGGTTAGTGTCAATAATGGTGTTCAGATCGATCGGCTAGGATTTACATTAATTGATATCAATAGTGGCAGTTTTTGAGATGAACCTTTTGTTATGACTGACCATGTGAAACAAGTTGTTCCATATCACCGATCAGAAAAATGAAATGTGGTCTGTAGCTCTCTAAGGAAAAAGGTTCATTGATATTGATGAGGAAATTCATTTAAATTATGATCTTCCTGAGAGTACTCCTTATTTTTCAAGGGGTCTCCCGGAAATGACCGAAGAAGATGAAGCTGACAACGAACCCAACATAAGAAATGATCATCATGAAGGGATATGGGAGGACATCCCTTATAAAAGAGACAATTCATTAGGTATTATATTCATATGCAGAATCGGTTGAAAACTTTAAGGTTTTAAATGTATGTTCGTACTATGTTCTTAAACAATGTCATTGACTGTAAAGCCTTTCTTTTCGTTTTTATTTTTGTGGCAGGATCCTCGAGAGATACGAAAGGGGCATGATAAAAGAGGAATGTTGTTGGATGAGAATCTGATCAAGACATGATGAAATGGGCATGTATGTTCATTTATGTGCTGTCTTTGTAAATCATATTGTATTGTAACTCTTATTGTATATTCATTTAGGTGTTGTCTTAGTATATTCATTAAGAGGACATAACTCATGATGAATAATATTTGTATTCATTTCCAATAATTAAATTTGCAATTCATAAAGAATTATTCATAGCTTGTAGCTTAAAGTACTGTTTTCAGGTGCTGAATTGGTTGGTGGATGAGTAGGAGGAAGAAATAGAATAGAGAAAAATACGAGAAAATTTAGACCGGATGATAAAAATAATAGGTCTAAAAAAAAGTTTGTCCTAACTTTAAGACCGGATGAATTACACATAAGGTCTAAAAAATCCGACTATTAAGACCGGATGTATTACGAAGCCGGTCTTAAAAGTTCTAACTTTTAAGACCAGATCTATTACATAGTTGGTCTAAAAATTCAGACCTTTAAGACCACTTGTGTGTAGTTAAATATCTGGTCTTAAAAGTCGGACTTTTTAGACCAGCATTTTTACAAATCCAGTCTTAAAAGTCGATCTTTTTAGACCTAACATATTCGATGTCAGGTCTATATAGTACAAGTTTTAAGACCGCGTATTTTAAAAGTCCGATTTAAAAAAAATTGTTTAAGACCGATCATGCATCTGGTCTTAAAAGTAATAGATTTTCTAGACCTCATGTATTAGGACCAGTCCCAAATCCGGTCTTACGAGGCGTTTTTTGTCTAGTTTTAAAAGCCTTTTTTGTACTAGTGTACACTAATATTTTCTTGATAATATTTCAAGAATTAAATACAGGTATTCAAGGCGAGGATGAATTCTTGAGTTGTAGTACGAAGCCGGTTTGTTAGTTTTAAATTTAATAAATTCAATTTGCTTAACTATGATATATAGTCTTGTATGTTAGTTGGCCGCTAATAGGCGAGATCCGTGGTCTTGGCTTACTGGAAGGGAGTTAATGTTAGATTTCTATTAAGCAGTGTGTGCTAGGCGAGCTTGTGCAAGGTTCGATTTAAATTGGAAGCTACAAAAATGAGTTTACCTCACATAGCTAATACACCTAGGTTAAATTGACGTTCTAAGCCTAAAAATTGCCATAGGAATATGGGAAAGAAGTAGAGTAAGGAATGTATTTACAGGATGCAAACGCTTCTGTATAAATTAGTGGTGGGTTAATTGAATAACGTTGCGATAGGCATTTTGTTGTAGCATTGCGAAAGCTGTGCAATAGATTGTTGTAGCAAACTGAGGGAGTAATGTGACTTAAGATGAAATATGAGCTCTGCCTATTATAAATCCGATTGTCTCCAATGAACTCTCAATCAACTGTTTACTTTATTAGATAGTAGTAATAGCTAAAACAACCATCTAAATCATTACCTTCACGCAACTTTCATTTCATTACTTACTGCATAATCGGTGTTACAATCTCTGTGGGACGATACTCTACTTACTCTTTATTACTTGTTCGACTGGTTCACTTGTCATAAGGGTTTTTTGACCAACAGGTTATCACTTGTACATATACACTAATATTGTGGATGCTACACATGCTCTCTATAGAGATCATACGAATGCGAGTTCAGATGGGAGTGCGAGTTTAGACGGCACATGTTGTTAGTGCTTGTTTGGAATAGCGATTAAAGCCTTTAAAAGAAGCTTTTCAATAGTGATTTACGATATACGAGATAATTATTTGATATGAGTTTTGTCTTGATTTACGTAAATAAACACTTTTGGGGTCTCAAACATGATCCTAAACAAGCACCAGTCACTCTAGAACCAACAATTTTGTTCTTTTCATCAATCCCTACCTCAAATTAGGGATTTGGTGGTTGATGAAAGGATAAAATTTGTACACTAACTTGTTTTTTCTTTGTGAATAATAGTTATGGTCTTCATTGAAAAAGAGTGAAATATGCTGGCACATTGGTGCTAATGGTGAGTCAATGAAGGAGAAGGAGAGAGAGAGAGAAGTTCAAATAAAATAAAAATATATATTAAGATAAATTGAGACAACACAATTTTTTTAGCCAGCAAATCAAAGTCTTTTTCTTTGGAGAAAATTAATATCTTTTGATCTTTGTAATTTTGACTCATTGAGTTACCCACTAGTTAAACTATAAAAGCCAAACACTGGTTTTTCCCCCTTTTTTTATCTACATTATCCTTAGTTGTTTTAGGGGAAATTACTATAAGGTCTTAAGGAAGATCAATATCGAATAATTTCTTTTCTCTGTTTTTTTTTTACCAGAATATCCAATAACATTTGTCACTTGAAAAGAATGCAATGACATTTTTTTTAATGCAGAAATGATAATAAATTTATGTTGTTAACTTGTTATTGCAACTTGTTAGTAATTAACTAATTTCTTTTTGGATCTTTTAATAATAATTCTTCTTGTTTTTTTAAAGGAAGACAGAAAAAGAACTTTGAAATTACAAAATGTCAAATCAAGTTCGTTACCAATAATTGATAAAGTAATGACAAGACTTGAAATCACTCATGGCTCCCGGTCCCAATTAATTGCATCCCGGTTTCACTACTACCAGGACGGGACGGAAATCCCTCATTTAAAAAAAACAATTAAACTTAAAAATATCATTATACTAGTTAAATTATTCATATTCTATTGTTTAAAGTGTTGACTAGTATGATTAGAGAAGATAATTAGGAGAAAGAAGATGAAGAATGATGTATTATTAACAATAGAGAGCATAATACTCTTACAAAGAGTAATTGTGATACTCACTCTTATTAATTAGTATTAGCTAAGCCTAGGACCCCCTTTATATAAAGTAGGGCCTAACTAACTCACTAACCCTAACTAACTCTGTAACTAATCATTTAACCTTACCTTATATTCTAACACGCCCTCTCAAGTTGAACACTATTTATCTTAAATGTGCTCAACTTGAACAACACAAAAAATAAGGGATAAGTGAATCAAATTGACTAGTTTTCAAACACAAAACAATATAATGATTTCTCAATCCCATTCTTCTTTTCTGAAATGCTTCACTTTTGGAATGCTTCAGTCTCTGCAATCATTGCCTCACATATTGTAGTGCATGTAGCCCATCATTATCTGCACTATTATTTGATAATCCAGTCCATTTTTAGCTTCCCTCACAACTTCAACAAGGTCGGGAGATTGCTCCCGGCTAGACCCATTATGGTCACCATTTTCATGCGGTGATGGAATCTGATCATGTGACCAAGTCCCATAAGCATTTTCACTTTCACTAGCATCCACCAAACTCCCCTGATTCTCACTTCCCCGACTATCTGACGTGGTACTTGATCCATTGGCATTACCAGCATTTAGGTAATCAAAACTTCATCTGGGAAATGTCAAGAACAAGACAAACGAATCCAACACCATATTCTAGGAAGTACAGCTCAAAACACTCGATGATAACCACATAATAGCAGTTAAAAGCATCACTGACATTAAAACCAAGAAACCATCACTTCATCCATATCAGTAAAAAACAAGAAAGCATAACTCTACTTTCCAACTCATCCATTAAGTCTTCAAATGCATGCCCTGATTGTTACAACTCTACGATGTGCAACTGATATTCAGAATCGCAAGATAGGAGCGAGGAGGCGACTTTTCTCTGCTCTCAACTCTGCTCTCAATTCTACATATTTTCCGAATCGGTGAGACCTCCATCAAGAATAGTCGCGTTGAGACCAATCTGAACACTAACTAGCGAGATAGGAGCGAGGAGGCGACATTTCTCTGCTCTCAACTCTACTCTGCTTATGTTCCGAATCTTCATATTCATTTGGCCACGACTTATAAACTGTTGTCCACCATTGCCATCATCAGCTAGAAATTTTACATCAGAGATGTGTGAAGCTCTTTTCTCGTAAGGGTGATTCAAGTCTGAGAGTGATGGATCAAGAAACACTCTAGCACTATTATCAAATCTTAATGCTTGTCTTAAGTCAGATATACGAATACGACCACGTGAGTTGCCATACACCAGCAAGTTGCAGTTTACTGGATGGAATTCAGCTAATGTTATCCTCTCCTCTGTCTCCCATGGTTTCATTTCGACGAGATTGAAACTACAATCTTTGACATCAAGATTCCATAAATTGATTTTATATGCATCTGCTGAGATAAATGTCTGGCCATCACTATTATTCGAAATGGAGTGAATATAACCTCCGTGAAAATTCAAAACCCAGAGAGACAAGCACAAAAATTAGCAAGATTCGTTCCAAACTCGGGAATATGACAATCGAATCCGGCGGTCGATCCCTCCAACTTCACCGTCAGAAAATGATGACGCTTTACCGCTAGCTTCAATTAAGGGTTCACAACTTCACTTGAAACATAAATCTGACGCTTGAAGGAGGAGCTCCATCGTTCAACAATGAACGATCTTGCTAAGTGAAAAAAATTGGACTCAGATTCCGCCATCTGTTGTCTCGCGAATGATGCTTCAAACAGGTTTCCCTTCTGAGTCGGAGTACCGCCGCCAGAAATCGGGTCCTTTATCAATGCCGAGAATCGCGAGGACACACGCACACTCGTCTTCAACGCTGCTCGCCTAACACAGCGGAAAATCAAGAATGGAGGGCACGTGCGGATGAATTACATGACCTGGAGGAGGGTCTGGTTGAGATTGCAACGGATCTTGATGGGAGAAACGTTTTCCGGTGTCGTCGATCTCCCCCTTCTTTAGAGGTGTCGCGCCGACGTGGGTCTTTTTCCCTCTTCACCGGCGTCGATCTTACCGACGTGGGTCTTTTTCACTCTTCGCCGGCGTCGATCTCTCTCCTCTTCAAAGGTGTCGCGCCGTCTTCTCCGGCCTCGATCTCTCCCCTCTTCAGAGGTGTCGCACCGATCGTTAATCATTTTCCCTGTTCACCGACGTCGATCTCTCGTGTGTTCACTCGCGATTCAAGATCCCTGGTTGGTGCTTGTCGAGTCAAATGGTGTTGGGAAGACGGATCTTGATATGTGGGCTGTCTAGTCTTGAAAAAATCAAAGAGGATGAGCACTTTTTGGGCCTTTTTGAAAATGGGCCTTGGCTTCTTTAATTTCTGATGATGGATTCTTTGAACAAGAAACCTTCATGGGCTTCTTGATTATATGGACAAACCCAAAATCTAAAACCTAGGCTCATGATACCATGTTGACTAGTATGATTAGAGAAGATAATTAGGAGAAAGAAGATGAAGAATAATGTATTATTAACAATAGAGAAAGATAATCGCTTTCTTACAAAGAAAAGAATTGTGATACTTCACTTTTATTAATTAGTATTAGATAATAGCCTGCTTCCTGACCCTTTATATAAAGTAGGGCCTAACTAACTCACTAACCCTAACTAACTCTGTAACTAATCATTTAACCTTACCTTAAATTCTAACATAAAGTGATCATTTAACAACTAATAAGACCATAATAATTGCGTAAATTGATCTAGAGTTGAAGAATAGCATTTATTCTTCTTCTTCTTGTCGTTGTCTTCCTTATTATCTTTATACAGTATATAATTAGGATTAGTATTACAAATCACGATATATACGATTTAACTCCAACTAAAGATGTTATCCACATCTTATCAAATAGTAATTTAATTTATGAGATAAAAAGTTGAACAAAAAAATCTATGAGATAAAAGAACCAAAACTGAGATCTCAAGGGTGATCCAGATTGCCATCCTGAACGGAACAGAAGATTCTGAAAATCAAAATATTCGGGACTAGGCTAAAACGATCAGGACCAGATACTTTGAACACCCCTCAAATATCTAATTTAGGATTTTACAATTTCAAGTTTTTTTTTTTTCTGTCATTCTTTTTTTCTTTCAATTTAAATGATGTTACAGGTTGTTCCCTGTAACTAACTGCCCACTATTTTTTTTTGGGCGAAGTCTTACAATTTTGTCTCCTAGCGACAAATTATCACGGACTGATAATATACGCTACAAAACAAATTAATCGAACCAGCTTCTCTCTTCTGCGCTTCCTATCCGGCGTAAAACAGTATCAGTTGGTTTTTTTTTTTTTTTAAAAAAAAAAATATATATATATATATATATATATATTTTTATATATATAAAAATATATATATATATTATATTTTAGGATATTGATATTACTGATATTAAAAAGATACTTTAGGATATTGACCGATAATGAAAAAATACTGCCGATACTTTATGATCTTAAAAAATTATTGTAGGATTAAAATAATATTTCAGAATATTGATCGGTACTAAAAAGATATTTCAGAATTACTGAAAATCGCTTCAATATACTAAGTATCTTTTAAGTACCTTGAAATAATTTTTCAATATCTTAAAAAAAAAAAAAAGGTTAAGTAGCGATTTTCTTCTAAACACCTGCGAACAATTTTGCCCTGAAAGGTTTTTTTGGATTCAATTTTACCCCTTAAGTTTTTTTTTTTAGCAATGTTGCCCCTCCGTTAATAACCCTAACGATCAACTAACAGTATTGTTAGTTGACCGTTAGGGTTGTTAACGAATGAGTAAAATTGCTCCAAACAAAAACTTTCGGGGCAACATTGCTAAAAAAAAAATTTCTGGGCAACATTGCTCTAAAAAAACTTTCAAGGCAAAATTGCTCCTGAACGTATACTTCCGGGGTAAAAATGCTACTTAACCATTTTTAATATTTAATTTTGCAATCATGACTCGTTAATGAAAATGCAACCCTTTTTTATCTCTGCGTTGGCTAATTTATGTAATTCGGCCTGTTTAAAGTAGGCTTATTTTTGGTGCTTGTTTGAAGTAGGCGTTTTGCGATGAGGGCGTGTGGCGCATTTAGCCTAATTATAAAATTTTAAAAAATATAGGTCTCTTTAATAGAGGCGCTGAAAGTAGCTCGAAAAAAAAATGGCTCTAATGTGACATAAAAGCTCGATCAGCGCCACTTTGTCTGAAACAGACTTTTACTTATTAAGGGTGAAGCGCAGGGGCATTTGCCCCACCCTAGATATTAGATAAATAAGAATTAAAAATATATGATATCATAAATAGCGGTTTTAACATTTTTTTGGGTTAAGTAGCGATTTCTTTCAAAAGTTTTTTTTTTTGGAGCGATTTCTTTCGAAAGTTTTTTTGGAGCGATTTTGCCCCGTTAACAACGCAATGGTCAACTATTAGTTGATCAACGCTTAACCGATTAAGGTTGTTAACGGATGGCCAAAATTACTCCAATTTTAGACTTTCCAAGACAAAATCGAATCCAAAAAAACTTTCAAGGGCTTAACCCAAAAAAATAATCCAACATATTTTTCAGTCCGTGATAAAAGAGGAGGGCTGGGTAGTGCAGAGGAGCCGGATCCAAATTAGTTATAGACAATCAATATGCTGCGTTCGCTCAAAAGGGTTAAGCATTTCTTCGCACCAAGCATTCAAAGTCGCTCTTTCACTGATTCCGCCGCAAAATTTGCTTACCGGTGAGGCTTTGATTTTCGATTTTAATAATTTTCTTTAATTTTATAATAAATATTTGACTGAAATATATGTATAAATTTTTATTATTCGTGTGTATTCATTGCTTTCTGCTCTGCCTATCGCTGTCTGATAGATGATTGTACTTGGTAGCGAAACATTGCGGTCCATAAATATGTTTTTGGTGTGAGAAAGCTGATGTCACTAGTGAGTGCCATTTCATAGTGACACAGATTTGTATTTCTTTGAACCATTAGTAACACTCCAAAATTTTGTCAATTATGTTAGTTGTTTACGTAAGTTGAAAGAAAGTATAGAATATTTACCTTTTGGTTCTGTGTTACTAAAATAATTCTGCAAGAGATTGTGGCTTTGCCACTGAATGTTCCCTACTATCTGTTAGACATGAGCTTGCGATATCTGATTCTTTGTTATGCTTTTCACTTCACGATACAGCAGTAACTCCTTCCGTCTTTAATATAAAAGCTATAGAACTAGTTTGCGGATATTAAGAAAATTAATTAAGTTAGTTACATGTAACAAATGTGTGTTGGTTTTCCTAAACTACTTTCTTCAATCTTGTACATTGAAACTACCTTGATGGAAGCCTCCTTAACATGTGTAACAATAGGGATACTTTGGGAAACAATTATAAATTTGGAAGACATTGATGTTTTATATTTAGGAAAAGCAACCCCCTTTCTAGCTCTTATATTTGGGACCGGAGGAATTATTTCTGAAGTTCCAGGTCATGATGCCCTGTGACTGTGATAGAATAAAACTAAACATTTTCCCTCCGGGCTATTTACAATTATTGGTTGGTGCTATAGATAAGTGAACGTCTTATTTCGTTAATTACCAAATGATTCTAAGGGCATCTATGTAATGTACATATAGCTTCCTTAGCGCAAACTCCAATTGTGTCTCTGAACTTAATGACATAACTTTTCATACAATCTGATCCCTGCTACTTGTATGGCATACCAAAACTTCTGAGTATATCAGCTTTCTCGAATTCAATTATAAGCAAGATCACTTAGTAAGTTGGAATGTTTATTATGTTCCTAGAAGGGAATGAAGATTTTATTGGAATCTGCCAATTTGGTTTTTAAGCACATTATATCTAAACTAGAAAAGGACCCATTAGTTGTAGGGGTATCAACATTTTTATCCACAGACTGACTAAAAATTTAAGGAATTATGATGAAATTCTATTTTATTCTAATATGCATACATATTTTTCTTTTCTATTATGAATCGTGGTATCTTATTTTTCTGTATTGTGTATCTACATGTTCACTTTTGTGTATTCTGCTTCATTGTGATCTATACTTTCTTTTCCGAACTGAAATAAGGAAAAAATGTGAAAGTAAAAGGAAAAACATAACTGCTATCGTTAATCTTTATCACATCTTTGCTTCCTATCTTAACTTCCTAGGGTGAATCTTATGGAGGCAGATGGGAGCATGATCAAGAATCATGACAACCACATCACCCGTGTTTTGTTTTGCGGGCCCCATTTTCCTGCCTCTCATGATTATACAAGAGAGTATTTGCAAAATCATTCATCTATCAAGGTACTTTAGTATTATTGCATATTTGATTTCGATTCATTCAATCATCGTTTCATTGTATGTTCGACATATTTAGTTATGGAATGCAGCTGGGAGCAAAAATGAATAAGGATTCTATGGCAAGTGATTTGCATAATTTTGCTCAATATTAGAATGTGTATTAGCTTCCGTAATGTAACTTTCTGAAATAATTTTGCCAGTATGTGGTTCTGATTTTATATTTTGTTTAAGAAGTGTTTTGCTGTCTGGAGCTGTGTTTACTTTTCAAGGGTCTACAGGTTGCTTCTGCTGTGTGTGTGTGTGTGTGCTTTTTGGGTGAGTTCTATTTTTATTTTATTTTTTTTTTTTGGGGGGGGGGTGTTTGGAAGCTATGCTGGTTTCCATTTAATTGTCTTTTATATATATTTATATTTTTTTATTCTCTGTTTATTTTTGTCATCACTTGTTTCCTATTACATAATATCTAGTCCTGTTCCATTGGTCTTCTCATCATCAATAACATTTCTTTTTCTGCAAAAGCAGAAGCTCCAGTCAATCTGGTGATGCTTGTCATTGTGATAGTAGTTGATTTTCTTCTGGCTATCATTCTTTTCTTAATTGCATATAGATTTTATATGACATAGTGAAAGAGTATTTCACTACTACATCCTCTATTTATCATGTGACCTAGCAACCCCTTGTTTGACAAACCCAAAAAAGCACTTTTTCGGGAGATGAGACAAAACTTCTCTCACATACTTATCTCGTAAATCGTAAAAGTACTTCTGAATAGCTAAAACAAACAGGCACTTAATTCTTGTTTTTGCTTTGAATGGTTTAGGTGTTAAATTAATTCTTTCTCTCCAGAGTAACAAAATTGTATTGCTGTCATCTTTATTGTACAGAGAATGAGGTGCTTAATGTAATTGGAGTTTATTTACCTTTGGTTTATCACATTCATAGGTTGATGTTCTCCCCTTGGATGATGTACCCAAGGCTATCGGTGACTATCACATGTGCATAGTAAAAAGCATGAGGCTAGATTCAAACATAATTTCTCGTGCAGTTAACATGCAGCTTATTATGCAGTATGGTGTTGGTCTGGAAGGTATTGTGTTTGGAGTCAGTTGATTTTCTTTAGTGATGTTTCTTGGAGATCTTATCAAATTGGCCTTTTTGGTTAAATGACATTTACATTTTCTTTCTGCTCTTTGTTCATTAATGCTTTTGTGACCTTTTATAAAGGTGTTGATATTGATGCTGCAACCAAGCATGGAGTTAAAGTTGCTAGGATACCTAGTGATGGTACTGGAAATTCTAGTTCATGTGCAGAAATGGCCATATATCTGATGTTGGCTCTCCTTCGTCGGCAAGTATGAGGTCTTCAGTTTTAAATTAGTGAACAATAGTGAAGATTCCGAAAGGGTAGATGATGACTGATACAAGTAACATAGAACACGACATTACACATGAGAAGCCCCAAGTAAGGCCAATAATCACTAGGGTTTCAGCAAAGCTTCATTGTTCTTTGCATTTCTAGCAAAGACACTTAAATTTTTTCAAGAGTAAAGCTCCTGATAGAAGCACCAGTTATAATCTTGTTTTTTAGTTGGAGAAAAGAATTTGTTAATAGATAGAGTGAGTAGTACGGAATGTTACATAAACAGAGAACTCTTTTACAATGCTATTTAACTGAAACCCACAAAGAGGACGTAAAGATAATCCTCTTTCAAAGTCCATGCAGTGGAAAAAGTTCAAGAAGAAAAGAAGATTGATCGATGCAATGATCTTCCCAAAATTAACAGTAGATCCCAGCTCATAATTCAGAGAAAGCATTGCGGAAGAGAAAAGAAATACATGAGAGAGAAATTTTCAAGGGCTTGTATGAGTAGCAACAATCATGGATTAGCATTTTCTAAATGCATATTTGCTCCTGATACATTTACCAACTGGGGAGTCTCGTTTAGACACTAGAGGAAAATGCCTAATACATTTACCGACTAGGGAGTCTCGTTTAGACACTAAATTGCCCTAACCCGCCCTTCATTGTCCTTCAACCTTCAATAAAACTCCTAATTAACCAAGTGCTCTCTTTTACACTCCCCATCCCTAGGCTTTGTGTTATGGTATTCACCAAAGAATGAAGAGAGAGAAAATAGAGAGAATTCTGAATTCTTATGATATTGTTCACACTGAGTCAAAAGTCTGGTTTACATTGGAGGCCTTCTAATATATTTATAGGCTCCTTCTTTAGATTACCGCCTAACGTTAACTTCTCTAACTAACGCTTTTTATTCATTAACTGCCTATCTTACCCAACCAACAATAACTGGCCCTGTTCACATTCACTTTAACATTCCATAACATTGCCCCCCCCCCCCCCCCCCCCTCTTCCTCCAAACAAACAAACAAAAAAAACCTTATCCTCAAGGGTTAGGAACCTTAAACTCTGGAAACTGTTTCTGCAAGTGAAATAAGGAAACCCAAGTTGCTTCCTCATCAGGATATCCTTGCCATTGCACTAAAACTTCTGTGATGATTCTCTTCTTACAGTTGGAACCATAGGCCAATCAATGGGAGGGATTTGGAAATAATTTCAGCAAGGAGACCTGAAATGTAGAATGGATTCTTGTCTCAGCCAGCATAAAAACCCACTGCCCTACTTGAAATTCCCTATCTGAGCGCTTCAAGTCAGCTTTCTGCTTCATAGTGTTAGCTGATCAGTTCAAATGGTACTTACGATCTACAATCATCTTTTCCCTGGCTTCAAAACTTCTGTGAACAACCTCAACAATGGCTGATCTAGGAATATAAGGACTGTATGATGGGGGTTTTTGTCCATAAAGAAGTTCATAGGGAGTTTCTTTGGTTTAAGTGTGGAAATTTGTGTTGTACCACCATTCAGCGATAGTTAACCACTGATTCTATTCCCTAGGGGCTTCCCAATACATACAGCGCAGATATGATTCCACACATCCGTTAAGAACTTCTGTTTGACTGTCACTTTGTGTATGGTAGGCTGAAGTAAGGTTTTGTTGCACTTTCAACACTTTAAAAACTCCTTCCAGAAGTTGCTAAAAAAAGCTGGATCTCTGTCACTTATTGTTTCTGTCGGTGCTCCATGCAGCTTATAAACTTGGTGTAAGAAGCATTGAGCAAGAGTAGAATCTGTGTGAGGACGAGAAAGAGGGATGAAGTGGGCAAACTTACTCATCCTATCCACAATGACCCAAATAACTTCTTTACCACCCGATTTTGGCAACCCTTTTATGAAATCCATTGAGATGCTTTCCCATACTTTGCTAGGAATTGGCAAAGGGCTCAACAATCCTGGTGTAGCGACTGTTTCATACTGTTTAATAAACTGCCTATAATAGCCGCAGACCAAGGAATGCTCGGAGCTACTTTGCTGTCTTTGGTTCTGGCCATTACGACACTGCCTAGATTTTCTTGGGATCAGTGGAAACTGTCATTGATGATAATATGGCCCAAGCATTCCACACTTTTTGCCGTAAATGTGCATTTGCTCTACTTCACAAAATGGTGGTTGTCTTGCAATATTTGGAGCACCTCCTTCAAATGTTGTGCGTGCTCTGCAAGAGATGAGCTATATATTAGAATATCGTCAAAGAAAACTAAAGCTAATTTTCTCAAAATGGCCTACTAAAAATATCATTCATTGCTCCCTAGTAAGTTTGTTGCATTTGTTAACCCAAATGACATCACTAGCCACTCAAAGTTCCTTAGTGAGTTTTAAACGCCGTCTTGTAGCAATCCTCAGGTACCATCCTCACCTGATGGTAACCAGCTCTGAGGTCCACCTTTGTAAACCACCTGGCAGCATGCAATTCATCAAGCAAATCCTCTACCAAAGGGATGGGGTATTGGTTTTTCACTATCTTTTTGTTCAATTCACGAAAATCCATGCACATGTGTCATGTCCTGTCCTTTTTCTTGACCAAAACGGTATGTACTGAGAAGGGATAAGAACTCTCTTGTATAACTCCTGTTGGAAATTATGCCGTGAGTAGTTAATAGCGCGCAATAGCGGCGCTATTGCGCCGGTGCGGAGCAGAACAGTGGCTGGTCGCCACAGCAGGTCCTTCGCGGTGCATTTTTGCATCGCGTAGGTAGCGCTAGTTACGGTGCGGCTGGTCGCGCCTGCGTCACACGATTTAGGTGTTTTTTAAAATAAAAAAAAAACGAGTCAGAGGCCGAGATCGAGAGACGTAGTGCATCCGAAAACGGTTTTAAAGCCCGACCCGAAGACTCGAGAGACTTAGGTTTGAGTTGTCGAGAGCCGCAAGACGCAAGGCTTCTGAAGACGCTGTCGTGATTGAGTTTTGGGCGAGACGCAGTCGTGAATCTCGTGATTCAATTCTCGGCGAGACTGTCGATATGCTTGAATGAGTTTTTTTTTTTTTTTGGTCAAAGCTTGAAGTTCTGACTTGGGAGTTCTCAGCGTTTTAAAATACTACCTCCGGTCCTAATTATAAGAGTTAGTTGACTTTTTTTGGAGAGATTAAGGAAGCTAAATAAGTTACTTAATCATTTCATATGTTATGTTTTCTTAGATTATATATTAGTTTATGAGTCAAACTATTAAGTTTGAAGAAAAAAATAAAAATACTCTCAGCTAATTTAATTAGCTTCCTTAATCTCTCCAAAAAAGTCAACTAGCTCTTATAATTAGGACCGGAGGGAGTATATACTACTTGTACAGTAAAAATGCCGTCCCAGTCATAGCCTAGGAGTAGGAAAATTTAGAATTTATGTTTAGTTATCATATTTCTTAATTTAGGAATTTTTTTTAGTTTGAATTATGATTTATTCTATTATCCTATCCTACGTTTTATCTCATCCAGGTAACATTAAGTTATTATTATTTTAATAGTTATACTTTACAAATAGCCTTAGGATTTCATCAGACCTTTTGATAAAAATTCAATATATTGAGAATTTTTGCTTATATTTATGGCCTTTAAAGGCTAATTTAATGTTGAATGTTTTCTTATATGTTAATGTTTTGTTTATGGCTTCTAGAGACTTGGATGATTTACTGTTTAATGTTGAATATGTCTTAAATTTGTAAGTACATTTTTATTTTGAGTATTTATGTGTATCTTCAGTGTAGCGGTCATCCCGCAACACGCTATACCGCTATAGCGTTTTTTGGGCCAGCCGCTATCTGGGATTGACTACTGCCCGTAGGGGCAAATCATTGTACTTTAAACACAATTGTTATTTAAAGTATTTCTCTTTTTTGTTATCATATTATTTGCATGTTTATTATGATGATCAGATCCTTGACGTATCATAAAGATTGTCCTAAATGTCACTTGGTCATCATCTATGAGAGCAAAGATGAAATAAGACCAGTATGACTTTGATAAGATATGGCGATACGAATCAAAGTCATAGGCACTTGTAAGAGTACAAGGTGCTGGACCAATCACTATGAGAAAGCTGCATGGATTAAGTCATAAGCTTATCTCATGTATAACCACGTCACAATGCCCTTTGACCTGAGATCATCATGGATTCCTACATGAGAGTCACTGATCTTTGACTTAGTCAAAAGTCACCTTTGACCGGGTGATGATAAAGGCTTCGATCGGGATTAGTGGTTTTCATACAGAGGAATATGAATGGTCAAGATGGGGTAACAAAAGGGACATGACATGGTTGTATGATATGTTGTATCGTATCATCGATCCTCATATGAGTTGGGTAGTCGCAATGTCTTGCTAGAGGCGAACTGCTTGCGGTGGTGGAATAAAGACGATATTGGTCCGCTACCAATCTCATGTGGGCTATGATCATCGCGCAAGAATAATAGCGCAACACGACGATAATGTCCAGGATTCATTGAATCTTAGATATGTCTAAGATTTAATGAATACAACATTTAATCTAGAATGGATATATATATATATATATATATAATGTAATTTCAAAAATAATAATAATATTATTTATGTAGATAATAAAATTATTATATAGTATTTAATTTATTTGATAAATTAAATAACTAAAACAAATATCTATATCGTATCTCAGATTTAATTAAATAGACAGATATCATATCTCAGATTTAATTTATAAAGATAAATTAGCAGGCTTTTGATTCGGATTAAAATAAATAGATTAGATTAGATCTATTGGACAGATTTAATTAATATTATTTTAATTCAAATTTGAATTTCAAGATTAATTAAGATTAATTTTAAATATTTTAATACGGCCCTTTAGGATTTTAGAAACCCTATAAGATAATGATCAAGTCGTATTAAAATTGGATGAGCCGCGAAAGAGAAACCCTAAAGAAAGTAAAGAGACGTAAGACGTTGAAGGCGCTAACAAGCTGCTGTCGATGTTGGAGTTTTGTTCAGTGTGGATACCGGTAGAGGGGGTGGATTTGCTCCATGTTGATCGAACAAGACGCACACGCATACGAGAGGTACAGTTCTGACTAATCCGATTTAAATGCCGTTGATAGATCCTCTTATGGGATTCGTAATTTTATTGGATAAATTTCCTTCCGCTATGTATACGAATCCCAACAACTCCCATATCCAGCAGCCCAGCAACTTGTTTCTCTATAATATCCTTCTGTGCAGCCGAGTAATGATACTGTTTGAGGCTAATGGGATTTGTTCCTTCTTGATGGATGATAGGATGGTTGTAACCAAGGCGAAGAGGTGGAAGACCACTATAAATCTAGGCATTGCTGCAGCTTCTCTTTCTGAGGTTGTCATAGTTGAATGAGGAACACTTGCTGTTCTGCAGAATGCTCTAGCTCCAACCTCCTAGAGGGTACAACTCTTAATGAATTAACCAGGCTAGCCTACAATCTGCAATGTTTCCCCTTGTACCAGAATTGCATAGAAAGATTTTCATAGTCCCAGAAGGCACTTTTAATTGATTTCAGCCAAGTGAGACCAATAACAACATCATAAGTATGTAAATCAATTATTCTCAGGTCACATTCAAAATCCATCCCTTGCATCCTCCATCTGAACCCATGCCACACCCCCATGCACTTTTTGCCGTCGCTCTCCTTCAACCTGTACCAAAGAACAATGCATGCCATTCTCATGCCACCCCAGTCTTACTGCAAGATTATAATCCAAAAAATCGTGGATGCTACTGTTGTCGACAAGACCCTGGATTTGATGTTTACCCACCCTCCCCTGTATTCGCATGGACTCCTCTGTATCCACACCGTTGATGGCATGCAAAGAAATCAGGGGCGCCACTTCTTCCTCTATTTCACTTGTCGGTTCGGTAATATCAGTGGGATCGCCTTCCTCCTCCAATTCAATGTAATGGAGCTGCAACCTTTATCTTTGGGGGCACCTATGGTTACAAGAAAACCTTTCGTGGCAATAAATACATTGGTTCTTGGCTCAATGTTCAGCTTCATCCTTTGCTGAAAGCACCTTTAATGGCCGCCACGTGCAACGTTATTTTTGGTTGTCGCGGACGTGTTTCTAGTCAACGATGATGAAAGAGAATCTTTCTGAATGACATGCTGGCTGAACTCGGAGCCATCGAGGTGGTCTGGGCCACGTGTCTAGTGGGCTGATCGCCAGAAGCCCTCTGTTCCTTCCTGTGTAGTGAGATTTCTTGACCACGCGCCAACCGCCTAGCTTCACTGGGTTCGTGAATTAAACACCAAAACAGAATAAGCGATATCCTCTTTCAGCGACCCTACATATGCATCAACCAAATATTCCTCCGACCATTAAAGTTTCAATGATATCGCGTCAAATCGAATATCAAAATTCTGCTAGCATCCCTATTTGTCGAAGGTGAGTGAAATCACTCATGGGTTTCTCATGGGGTGAACTGAAGGTATCATTCAACAAGGCCACGTATTCATTCCACGTGGTCGGCGATTTCCCCACCTCTTTTCGGTCTCAACATGCCATTGAAAACCTTCATCATCTAAGTTCATCGAGGCCATTGAAAATCTTGGACGCTTCTGGTGTCTCAGCCAATTGAAAGTATCGCTCGCATTTCAGAATCTAGGTGTGTATGTCTCTTCCTTCATATCATGGAAAGTCCATCTTGGTAAATTGAGTGGGTTTTTGATACCCATGCCGATGACCCTGTTGTTGGTGACACTGCTGATCATTGTTAGCCAATCTTGTGGCCAAGTTACGAAATTCTCGACCCATGAAGCATGATTCATCTCTAAACCCCAAAACAGTCTCCTTCAACTCATCGACTTTATCAAGTTTTACTAGCTTTGTTTTGATCGCCTGAATTCTTTCATCCATGATCTTGGCGTTTCTTGATCGGGTTGAGACCATTCAATGGAAATAGAAGAAGAAAGGAAGAAGAAGACAGTGGTGGCCGAGGAACGTCACCTCTGATACCACTATTATGGTATTCACCAAAGAATTAAGAGAGAGAAGGGGAGAGGGAGGGAGGGAGAGAACAGAGAGAATTCTTAATACTTCTGATATTATTCAGAGAGTCATAAGTCTGATTTACATTGGAGGCCTTCTAATATATTTATAGGCTCCTCCTTTAGATTACCGCCTAACGGTAACTTCTCTAACTAAAGGCCCGCCTATCTTACCCAACTAATAATAGCTAACCCTGCTCACATTCACTTTAACATTCCATAACACTCTAGCTAGTATCCTTTCTAACAACAATTTGCATCTACTTAGGACTTAGTCAAAATGGGATTTAGGAAGGGATGTACAATTTTTTCATAATAGAGGAGGAGGGGACTGTGTATTTAAACCAGATAGTGGATTACCACCTTACTTAGCCTTTATACTTTTTTCCTAATAAAAAGATTGATGAAAAGCTGATGCAAATATATTGTTCTTGCAGAATGAAATGCGAACTTCCATACAACAGATGAAGCTTGGGGATCCAATTGGTGACACATTACTGGGAAAAACAGTAAGTTAGTTGGCGTAGTTTTTTTTTTTTTTTTTTTTTTTTTATAGAAAAATGATTTTTATTGAGAACGCATTGAGTTACAAAATAGAAAAATAAGTCATCTTCCAAAAAGAACCTCAAGAAGAAAATTGGCATAAAAATTATTTATGCAAAAATAGGCATCATATCAGCTCCAAATTGGCCACCAACGACAGGTACATGCTAAAAATATGCAAAAAATTGTACAATGGTTAAAGATCTCTTGCCACAATGAAAAGCAAATGAGCTTTAGTTTGGTAACTTCTACAGCTTTCCAAGGCACATTGAAGATCAGGAATGGAAGATGTATATACTGTTAGGTACTTAGGTTGTTCATTGCCTTTAAGTTTTGGTGTCTTTCTTTGAATCTAGGCTAGGGTTTAGGGTTGGGAAATGGGAAGTGAGAATGATGCTTAGATCCCATGTTAAGACTTGGGAGAAGAATAGACAGCTGGCAAAGAAACATTTAGTTGAGGCATGAAATAAGACACTGCTTTGTTGAGCATGTATGCTTATACTTTGTGTATGTAATATAACTTGGTATTCACGTAAAAAATTAATATTTATTTTCAGTTAGACGCCAAGTGGAAGTGCATGGTCAAAGAGAACAATCTAAGAAAGAAAAAGAATTGTGCAAAGTGTACTAGTTTTTCTATCTGTTTTCTTGGTGTATTTTCACTTGTTACAGATATTAGCAATAATTTCTTATAATGTTTGTGGTTTCTTTCCTTGATCCTGTAGGTTTTCATTTTTGGCTTTGGAAACATTGGAATAGATTTAGCAAAGCGATTGCGACCATTTGGTGTAAAAGTTATTGCTACAAAGCGGAGTTGGGTTTCATATGGTCGTGAGTACCTTCCTTAAAGTTGTGGAACCTGGAATGTTCACTAGTATATACCCTTGTTAGTTCTCTCTTTTTTCTCACTTGTTTTGTATTCTTTCAAGATGATGTTGGTGATCTCATTGATCTGAAGGGTAATCATGAAGATATGTATGACTTTGCAAAGGAAGCTGACATTGTTGTTTGCTGCTTAAGATTAAACAGTGAAACGGTCTAACTCTTTCCACTCTTGTTATGCTTGCTTTTATATCAAACACAGTTTATGTTATTTATTTTGTTCTTATTGATTAGGGGGCTTAAATATATGAAATAGCAAATGACTGACAAATATGTCGGCAAGTTTGTCATGGTTTGCATATCTTTTTTCTTGTCACTACTGCTTCTTCGTGATCGTCATCCTGCTTTTAACCTAACTGATCCATACTTAACTTTTTGAATATAGACTAACAGGCATTATGTGCTCAAGCATCAATGGCATGTTAGGTTTGCATCATTTATTTCCTTAAAACGAATGGTATATGTTATGCATAAAATAGAAAGCTTATTGACTTGGATATAATGCTTTTCAGGTTGGTATGATAAACAATAAATTCATATCTTCGATGAAGAAGGTTTGTTACAATCACAGACCATCAATTTTTTTCCCCTCTTATATGGTGAATATATTCGTAATATACATGTCCGTAGTCCAAATCCTTTTACATGCTCATAGGCCATCATCCTTTTACTCATGAATTCTCGCAAACTAATTGGTTGTTTCATTTTCTTATGAAATATTTTAGTTTACACTAAGTGGCATTCCATGTTTTGTTGATGTTATATTTGATTACCTTAACTTCATAATCTTCATTCTTAGTTGAAAATGCAATGGCATAAAATTTTCTTCAAGTTTACTAAACCATTTTCAGTTTGTTTTTTGGTCAGATGCTAAACTTTTTTCAGTTACTCAGAGGCTTTGCAAAGGAGGAGTTTTAGTATTTTGATTTCCTTTAAGTGAAACCAAATTTTAATGCTAGTCATAAGCAACCTTGTCCTTGAAAAATACTTTTCAAGACATTTTTCAAAACCTTACTCATTCCCATTTTCTAAGTTCTGTTTTTATCCAAAAAAAAACAAGTGATTGGTACCTCATTATTTGTTTTTCGTTTTGTGTTGTGCCCTTTCTGTTTCCCCTTGGTCAAACATGCTCTTCTTGTTTGTTGCAATATTTTGACTTTATCTGTAATATGTTTGAGATAGAGGAGTTGACTCATGCATTTATGATACGATGGGACTGTTTGAATGTCCATATCTGTGGATTTGGGGGCCAGGGTGGATAAAGATGATAAATTATAGAATTTAAGGTGCTTTTGACATATACATTCAATAGTTTTATATGTTCGATAAGCCGGCATACTTTTCTTCATACTAACTGGAAGTGTTAGACTTTAAAGACAATACTGATCAGAAACTGAAATTTTAAACATCGGGAGATGTATTGTAATGCACAGAAAAATAAAATAAGACAGCGCTTAATTCAAGTTAAGCTGCAAAGCAATGATTAAAAACAACTTGTCTGATAGAGCGTAACAATATCCTTGAAATCTATGAAACATAGAGATGACATTTTTGAAACAGAAGAGATTATCTGAATGAGATGAGGGACAGCCAGACTTGTATGGAAGGAAGTTCAAGAGATAAGGTTGCAATATTGAAGAATGTAAATCTAAGACTATTATAACCGAGCTGTTGGGTGGGGGACATGACATTAGCAATGAAGACTTTTATACTTCAATTTCTTCTATATGTGGATACTAGCGGCTTTTTTCCTTTTTTAACCTCTATCATGGCCTATCAAGTCATTGTGAAAGTGGAATTAGGATTTGCCACTGGCCTTTGCATTAATATGACTTGTTTCTGCCACTGTACATCTGATATGTCTACATATACTTTCAGGGAGCTCTTTTGGTGAATATTGCAAGAGGGGGTCTAATAGATTATGAGTCTGTGGCCCACCAACTTGAGTCAGGTCACTTAGGTGGCTTGGGTACAGATGTTGCTTGGACTGAGCCATTTGACCCAGACGACCCAATATTAAAACACAAGAATGTTATTATGACTCCTCATGTTGCGGGTGTTACAGAATATTCTTATAGATCCATGGCTAAGGTATGACTTCTATGTACATCTCTAAGCCTTGGTTGGTATGAAATTTATTGTCCCTATGTTCAAATTGCTTTGCTGCTTGATATTTTCTACATCATATTGTAAATTTAAAGAAAGAGAAAACATAAATGAAATGATAGCCTGTAATATGATCTCTGCTTCCTGGTTGTTCAAGTGCAGGTTGTTGGTGATGTTGCTCTTCAACTCCACGCAGGACTTCCTTTGACTGGAGTAGAAATTGTGAATTGATGTGGGGATAACAAAACGCCAATAGATACTTGATTTTCTACATCTTTTTTTGGCTGAAAGTAGTTAAATGATTTAAACGTATCATTCTTTTAATGGCCAACGACTTCTTACAATACCAAGGCGGCCAGGTTATACTGGTAAAACCCATTGTAATGAGAGTAGAATCCAGTGCTGAATTGCTCTGGGTGAGAGATGAAATGAGTATATCATGTGGCTTTGTATCTTTCTCTTGCCAGACTTTTTGTAAAACTTGAAGGATAAAAACATGAATAGGAATGAGAATAGTGATAAAACTTAGAATTTTGATGGGGTAAGATCATTGTGATTGATATGATATGGGAACAAATAAATACTTTGTTTTATTTTGAGATTGATTGGGTGAAACTAAGGTCAGGTCTAGTGGTAGTGACGTGGAGATTAAGAAGTGAGTTAGTGAGCCACTGTCTTGAGAATATAAGTTTATCCATAGAAAACTTTTCTAAAGGAAATCCATGAGAGATTTTGCGGGCGTACAATTCAATAAACCAGTGTCTTCTAATAATTCAAGGCCAACATTTCTCTAATCAAGCAAGAGACCTTAGGCTAACAGCTACTTTGAGCCTATAAAAGAACTTGAAATCACGTAGGTCCTTGATTTAAAAGCCTCAAGAAATTATCTAATTCTGTTATTTTTGTCCAAATTATTGCCTTCTAAGATTACATGTCAACCTGGACAAGTAAAACAGTCATGCAGTGAATGATATGAGGAACAAAGAGAGACTGGTCAACTTGAGATTGAGTGTAAACATAGGAAAGGAGACTTCAGTGAAAGTTTGGCAAATCATTGCATGCTAGGCCAGCCCTGTCATGAGTTCCGGGTTAGGCATAGCGGGCTGAAAAGCCCCGATATTAAAATAGATTTTAATTTTCTGAATCCAAGTCATAACTTTTTGACAGGTTGAACCTAGTTACCAGCTCTAATGCTAGCCTGCTTCAAATCATGAAGTGATTTGTGAAGTTATTTGATGACTTAAAACATTGATAGGCTTCACCAAGGCCTTGGTATAAATGCTTCCTTATAAGTGGGAGGTTTCGGGTTCAATCCTGCTTGTAATTCAGGCTGTTAGTGTCTGTCTTTGTAATTCAAAATAAAATGCATTGATAGTCTTCTGATGCCACCCAAAAAAAAAAAAACAAAAACAAAGAAAGAAAGAAAGTAAAAAGGAAAACATTAGGTGCCTACATTTAGTATTTGATAGCACCTCAAATAAGATTGTTTCCAATAGGATCATTTGTTCTTTGGCAATGAGAATTGATATAAGAAGACACACACCAGTCATCATCCATAGCTCGGATTGGTACGTGTTCCTCTGCAATTGTGAATTGTGATAAGTGTGTCTAGAAATAGATAAGACAATTTTCACTTGAAGCGGAAAGATTTTGATATGAAAGAACAAGAGACAGTGGATAGAGACTACCTAATTAATGGACCACATTGAATAATGAGAGAACAGAGTCTTTTCTTTAGGCACAAGTACTCTCCTATTAGAGGTAATCTTGTTTGACACACTGTCAGGTATTAAATGTGAGCATACAAAGCTTGATAAATCACATTGTGAGAAATTAACCCATTTTGCTAGACTTAATCCTTATTGGTAGGAGGGCGTCAATTAACACAATAGGCTAGCGTGTGAAACAGTGTGAGGCCAATAAACTTGAGGCAAATTGGACGGAAAACAGTGAAGCATGAGCTATGTTAAGCCAATGTTCATACTTACGCTCCATAATACATTATACTATTCCGTTGTGGGGTCTTCATACATCAAGTTTAGTGAATGAATTAATCTCTTGCCAGCATAAAATATTTGCAAAGAAAATTCAACACTGCCATTCTTATGAAGGTTTTGAATTTTGCTGTTATATTGAGTTGCAAACAAAGAAATTAAAATCTTGAAGAAGTTGGTGGGTTTCATGGCATCCCTTGAGGAGGCTGAGATTGCCCTGTTAAGAACAAGAGTCTTGGATTCAACAGAGACACCCATTTCTCGTTCGTATTGTATAAGCGAGAAAACCTTTTTAATGCGTGGTAGGCCGCTTTAATAATCTCTTTCTCATGAATCTTGAGAAAGAACTGGAGGAAGAATTGGTGAATGTGTTCAAACAGGAAGAGCTACTGTGGTTCCAGAAGTCAAGAGGATTATGGATTAGCCAAGGGGATAGAAATACGAGGTACTACCATAATATGACAATGATTCGTAGACGGAGGAATAAGGTAAAAAGCCTTAAAAATAATTGAGGGCGTTTGAATGGAGGACAAGAATCTAATTTGTAACATTTTCCAGACCTTTTATGATTCTTTGTTCTTGGAGGAAAATATGAATAGAAGATGGCATTTGACCAAACAAGGTTGGGGAGTAGTGAGAAGGGAGGACATGAGAAGAATAGAAAGGAGGTTAGAGAATGAGGAAATTAAAAGTTCATTCTTTGATATTGAAGGTTTCAAGGCGCTAGGGGAAGATGGAGTTCTGACGGTATTTTATCAAAGAAACTGGGATGTGGTAGGACAAGAAGTGTATGAGTTGATTAGAAGACTATGGGATAGACCAGAAGGGATTGTAGATCTGAACAAAACTCTCCTAATCCTGGTACTAAAGGTGGAGAGCCCAAAGCGAGTTACTCAATTCAGACCAATTGCTCTTTGTAATGTGCTATACAAAGGATTGACAAAGATATTAGTGCACAAATTAAAAGATGTTATGGATAGTCTGGTGTCACCTTTTCAGGCTAGCTTTGTGCCAGGACGTAACATCCAAGAGAACATTATCATCGCCAATGAGATTGCCCATATAATGCAAAGGATGAGTGGCAAGAAAGGTTATATGGTTATTAAGATTGATCTTGAGAAAGCCTACGATAGGCTAAGTTTGGGGTTCTTAATGAAAGTATTGGAAGAAATTGATTTACCGGAGAATATAGTCAATATCATTAAACACTGCTTGTATTCGGTCAGAATGTGTTTATTGTGGAATTGGAGCAGAAAAGAGGAGTTTAAGCCAACTAGAGGGATTAGACAAGGTGATCCCCTGTCGCCTTATCTATTTGTTCTTGCTATGGAGAAATTATCTCATATTATTGCGGATTCAGTTAAAGATAGAAGATGGAAACCGGTTAGAGTTGGAAGATCTAATGTATGCATATCACATCTCCTATTTGCGGATGACCTATTACTGTTCTGTGAAGCTAGTGAGGAACAAATAGGGAATGCGCTCGAATGTTTGGATCTATTTGGGGAGGTTTCAGGGCAGAAAATCAATCCAAGTAAGACTTCTATTTTTTTCTCGAAGAAATGATCCTAGAGACAAACAAAGCATCATTTCTGGGATAGGAGGTTTTCAACACAAGGAGGAGTTGGGAAGGTACTTAGGGGCACATATCACTCAAGGCCATAATTTCATAGCTAAATTTCAAGTTTTGATTGACAAATTAAAAAAAGGAAACTTAGTGGATGGAAAACCCAATCCTTGGCCCTAGCAGGAAGGATCACTTTAGTCCAATCAGTAACTTCACAGGTTATAAACTTCCAAATGCAACACAAAAACATTCCAGGTAACGTTTGTGATGAGATTGAAAAACTCCAAAGGGATTTCATTTGGGGTTCAAATGGGGAGAAGAAGAAATTACATGCCATTAGCTGGAAAGGAGTGTGTAAGCCTAAGGAGGAAGGAGGTGTAGGCATAAAAAGATTGAAAGGGATGAATGATGCTCTAGTAGGGAAATTGTATGGAGCTTAGTAGCCAAAATGCTCTAAAATCCTAAAAGTAAAATATGAAATGGGTGCTAATTGGCTAGCTGAGTGTACTGTGAAGCAACATGATTCACGATTATGAAAAAATGTTGCTAGATTATGGCCTGACGTTATTAAGGGTATTGGATGGGAAGTAAGGGATGGTAGGAGTGTGAAATTCTGGGAGGATAGATAGTTGAATGGGGTGGATAAATTAGGAAACTATTCTGTAGGGGAGTTGGGAATGTTAATTCCTACTCTCACTGTGAGTCAAACCCTAAACAGATAAGGGAATTGGAACTGGGCATTGCTCGAAGGGGTTCCACCGCATGAGGTTACTCAACTATTAAAAGTCATTCCCCCACCATGTCCTGAGGATGGTGACGACATAGTTGTGTGGAGAGGGGGACATGGAAATAGGTTTTTGGTATCAGCAGTTGAGAGAAGATGTGAACATGGAGTTAGGGGCCATTTGGAAGGTGAAAACCACAAGAAGGATTCAGGTATTTTTGTGGTTGGTAGCACACGATCGGCTTCTCACGATAGCTAGAAGAGCACGTATCCTAGGAGGTGCGCCTGCTTGTAGTAGGTGTGGTGGAGGAGTTGAGGACCTTGACCATGTATTGAGAAGTTGTCCGAAATCTCGTCGGATATGGCTAGCCTTAAAGGTGTTAGAGGTACGTCCACAATTTTTTACAGAGCACAAGAATTGTTGGCTTCTAAATAATCTGCAAACTGGAGAAGAATGGAGTATGGTATTTTCAGTGTGCAGCTGGATGATTTGGGGATGGAGGAACAAGTTATTATTTGAAGAAGGTTTTAATATGCCTGATCGACCTGAGTTTATTATCCAGATTTATGTTAGAGATTGTGTTACTTCATTAAACAGATTTGATGGCCTTATGTTGTTAAAGAAACCAAGGGAAATTAAATAGAATTTCTCGAAAGAGGAGTGGGTGAAACTAAATTTTGATAGTACTGCTAGAGGGTGTTCGGGCTTGGCAGGTTGTGGAGGGGTATTGAGGAGGAGTGATGGTAGCTGGATTTGTGGGTTCGATAGGAAATTAGGACGATGTCAAGCTTTGGCTGCTGAGATTTGGGGATTCGTACAAGGTCTTAGATTGGCACAGGGTTTGGGTTTTAATAAGATCATTGTAGAAGGTGACTCAACGATGGTTGTACACATGATTCAGGATGCTTGGATCCAAGCAAGGGCCAGGACAGAATTCTGAATGTATGGCTACGAGACAATAACAACGAGCTACATATTTGCTTTTCTCACATTCTGCGAGAAGGCAACGCTGTGGCAGATTGGTTAGCCAAACATAGCTTTATTTGTAATGATGATTTTACTATTTTAGATTCTCCTCTAGCATGGGTGGTAGATTTTTTGTTCAAGGATACTGTGGGGGTTGTTTACCCACGCCTAAATCCTGGTTAACTTTTTTTAGTGAAGTAATGGGCAATTAAGCCCCAATTTTTACCCCAAAAAAAAAGGATCATAATTTACAATTTCTTTGGGTTACATTGCCCAGACTCCCATTATAGGAGTTAGATAATTAATCTATAAATATTCAAAAAATTACTTAAGTCAGGTATTTGTAAAATATATGTGTCTTGATTTTTTTAAAAATAGCCCTATTAATAATTTGCACTGAATATTACTCCATTGATTATTATTTTTTTTAAAAAAACTTTATTAACAAAGGAATTAAAAAAAAGTTACAAATTTAGAAGCCAATTAGGTAAAAATCTTATATTTAAAATGAAAACTTTTTTTTTATATAAAGAAATTTTAGGAAAGGGGTTAGGTTCATCCACGATCCAAAAGCAGGGCGAAATCTCCCTCCCTCTTTGGTCATACCGATGTTAGGCAACTCCAGGATCGAACCCCCTCCCTTTGGTGAGAGTGTCCGACCCCTTTGCCAGTTGAGTCCAAGAACGAGAAGTGAAAACTGTTCAACACATGTTCACTAACTTTTAAGAACAAAGGGAAAGCCCATATATAAATCAAGTCACATATATAAATCAAGTCACACAATCTTGATTGCTATAACAAATCTTGATATCTAGAATTCTTGAAGGCATAGTATGGCGAATAGAGTTTATTAGGGCCCTTTTATCAGCCCTTACTAATTATCTAATACACTATATGCTTCTATTGATGAAATTCATCTTTTATTTCGTTTGAACAAAAATTGTATCACATAAAACTCAATAGTATGTACTCAAGATTGCAAAAGTAGACACAAGTATGAAACATTAAAGTTTAGTGAAATGAAATGTTATAATTGCATCAATATTCCACGAACAAGGTTTTGCGTTTGAAGGTTATTGTTACACAAAGACAATGTTGGGAAAGCTTGCAAATGGGAATTGACTAAATGCCATATGATTTGAACAAAGAATGAAATTCAGATAAAAAAAAGAGTAAAAATAAATAAATAAATAAATAAATACCATATGTGAATTCTCTAAAAGAATTCATATATCATTCCTTGAAATCGTCGTCTGCAAAACATGAGCTATCAAGCTTCATACTTAAACCTGACTAGATGTAATTTTCTTTATTCTTTTTATTTTTATTTTTTTGTAAGGAACTAAGTGTAGCTTTCGTTCATTTATTTATTTCCTTCACTGTCTCTTTTTGAACTCCATCTTGAATCAAATCTTGAGGTGTCAGAAAACTTGGTTGGTTTGTTGATGAAAGAACTCTTGCCCACATCCGACCTGTCAACTCCACTGTATTTTGTCTCTCGGTCACACGCTGCAAGACGAGGAAAGTTACAGAGAAGATCAAGAAAGAGATAATGTACTCCTTCATGCTCACAACACTCTTCATTAAAACCACTAATAATAGTAGCATTTTATCAATAAATATTACCACACTATACAAATCCATTTACGGGATGAAATTAGAAATAATAACATCACATGGTGATGATATTTTGATGACCGACCTTAAAATGATGTTTGAGTTCGTTTACTGTTAGAACTAATAAATAATTAGTTGTTGTAATTAATTGTTAGAATTATGTATAGGTGTGCTAGCTGTCATATCTCTGTAGATTCTCTCATATACCACATGTAAGGCTAAGATCATTCTGTAACAATAATCTGTTATACATTTTACAATATATAAAGGACACTGCTCAGTGGTATTGCTTTATCCACTGAACAATTCAATTTCACCTTTTTGTCCGATTCCTTTCTTGGTACCAGAGCTAGGGTATCTTTTTTTTTTTTTTTTTTTTTTTTTTATTGTCTCTCTCTTATTTTTCGAATGGCATCGTCTTCCTCATCTCCCAGCTCCGCCTCTCTCACTTCGACTGGTTCTTTCGCTGCTCCTAAGTCGTATCCCCTTTTTCAATCCTTCAGTCAAACGTCCTCGATCAAGTTGGATCGGACGAACTATTTGGTGTGGGCTTCCGTTGTCTTACCTAATGTTTTGAAACCCGGACCGGACCGGCCGGTTCAGACCGAAAACCGGCCGGAAAGCCGGTCCGAGTTAAGGAGGAACCCCGGTTTTTGAGTTGACCCGGGTCAACTCGGTCAACTCGGCCTAAACCGGCCGAGTTGACCGAGTCACAATTTTTTTTTTAAAAAAAAAAAAAAAACGTTGACGAAGGACGAGAGGGTGGTGTCGACGTTTAGAAAAAAAGATGGAGAGAGAGAATCGACGGAGGCGTAGATCCATCCATGGCAGCGAGTTTCATCGACGGTGGTGCCTCAAATCCGCTGAAAAAGGTGAAAAACATGAGCAGATCAAAGATTTATTTGGGTTTCGTTGATTTGTAGAAGAAATCTTTTGCTGGTGGTGTAAGGATTTGGTTGTGTTGCCATTTTCACCTTCTAGCGAGATCCAAGAAGAAGAAGAAGAATAAAACGAGATCCGGCTCTTGGTACAACGTGTTTGAGTTACGGTGGAGGAGGAAGGACGGTAGGGAGGGAGAGAGAGAGCGTGAAGAAGGAGAAATGAACCTCTGGAGAAATATGATTTCAAAATGTGTTTGTACTATTGGAGAGAGATATTGAGGCATTTGGCTCGGGTGATGCTTGACTTTGCCTTGGGTGGCGTTCATCCATTAATGAGACTTGATAGGTCTTTGTACAATTACTTAATTGATACCTTTTCCTTTCCTTGTGATCATAAACCCGTGAAGGCTTGAGGCAAAAAAAAAAAAAAAGCTGTGAAGGCGTAAATGTGAACCATGAATAAAGTAAACTCAATAAGAAGGGATGTTTGGCAAGTCAAGAAAAACTGTAATCTCCGTTTTTTTTAAAAAATAAATCAATATAATTTTAAACATCCTCCTAAATTTATATAAAATATTTTTCTTATTAAAATATAACTATTTTTACCTATTTTAATGAAATTATATTTTTTAATTAATACCGGTTTGACCGGTCTGACCCACTGACCCTTAACCCACTACCCCTACCGGTTCAATGACCGGTCCGGTTTTCAGAACCTTGGTCTTACCTCTCATTGAAGGCAATCGGCTTCAATCCCATCTCGATGCAACTGCGCCTATTCCTCCACTCACGGTGGTTCTTCCTAGTACCACCACGGCTGTCCCTAATCCTGACTTTGATGAGTGGTTCTCCACCGATAGGATGCTCATTGGCTGGCTCCGTAATACAATGTCTCAGGATGTCGCCACACAGCTCCTTCACTGTCGCACGGCGTTTGAACTTTGGTCGGAGGCTCGTGCTCTTACTTCTGCCGTTTCCAAATCTCGCCTCATGATTTATCGCTCTCAGCTACATCAGACCCGAAAGAATGGTCTAACAATGACAGATTACCTTATGCGTATGAAGAACATTTTGGACCAGTTGGCCCTCGCCGGTGCTCCAATCTCTACCGACGAGCTCATTCTTCATACTCTGAATGGCTTGGATGCTGATTACAACGCCATAGTTGTGAAGCTTGTTGATCAAGTTGGTCTTACTTGGGTAGATGCTCAGTCTGCTTTACTAGCTTTTGAAAGTCGAATCGAACAACTCAATAATTTTTCTTCTCTTTCGATTCAACCCACTGCTCATTTTGCTTCTAAATCGGCTGATTCTGACTCCTACCCTGATCGACCTTCTGCTCGTGGCTCCTGGAGGGGTGGCCGTGGTGGCCGTTCCTCACGCTCACGTGGTGGCCGGTCCTCCTCTGGTGGTCGTTCTTCCTCTGGCCGCCCATTTTGTGACTTGTGTGAACGTCTTGGTCATCGGGTTGCTAATTGCTTCAAACGCTTTGACAAGTCTTTTCGACCTCCTACTCATACTGCGCCTCAGTCTTATTATGTTGCCTCTCAGTCTGTTGATGATGATGAATGGTTTCTGGATAGTGGTTCTAATCACCACGTTACTGCTGACTCCTCCCATCTTGACTCTGTGACACCAGTGGGTAAGTCTTCTTCCCATCTTCTCTCTTGCACTGGCTCTAAGGCTCGTATTCAGGGTATTGGTTCTTCATCTATTAATTGTTCTAACTCTACTATTCGTCTGAATGATGTGCTTCTTGTGCCTACTGTTACTAAAAATCTGTTGAGTGTTCATAAGCTTGTTTCGGATAATCCTGTGACTGTTTTGTTCATTAATAAGGGTTGTGTTGTGAAGGACACAAAGACAGGATTCCCTCTGATGACCGGAACACCAAAGCACGGGCTATATCCAATGAGTAGAGTGGCTCCTTCTGTTCAATCAAATATGGCAGTGGCTTCTATGTCTGATGACTCTTTTATCTTGGCATTATATAAACTTGGTCATCCAAGTAATAAGATTTTACAGCAAGTTCTCAGTCTGTGTAATGTCAAAGTTAAATTTAATGACAATTTTGTGTGTGAAGCCTGTCAATATGGCAAATCGAAGAAATTACCTTTTTCTCAGTCTTTATCTCATGCCTCTTCACCTTTTGCCCTTGTTCATACTGATTTATGGGGTCCTTCTCCTATAGAGTCTACTCATGGATATCGCTATTATGTTCATTTCATTGATGATTTTAGTCGCTATACATGGTTATACCCTCTCAAAAATAAAGGTGATACTGTTTTAGCTTTTAAACATTTTCACAAAATGGTTGAGACTCAATTTCACACTAAGATTAAATCCATCCAATGTGACAATGGCACAGAGTATAAACCTCTTATTCCTATTGCTGAGAATCTTGGTATTACTATGCGGTTTACATGTCCTTACACCTCATCTCAGAATGGTAGGGCTGAAAGAAAACATTGTCACATAGTTGAAATAGGCCTCACTCTTTTAGCCCAATCAAAAGTTCCTTCAATTTATTGGTCTGAGGCATTTCAAATGGTTGTGTATTTGATCAATCGTCTTCCAACTCCAACTTTACAGGGCGAGTCCCCTCTACTTTGTTTATTTGAGAAGCAACCTGATTACAAATCTTTGAGGCCTTTTGGGTGTACATGTTATCTATGCTTGAAGCCATACAATTCTCACAAGTTGGAGTATCATAGCCAAAAATGCACTTATCTTGGGCCAGCTTCAAATAAAAAAGGGTCCAAATGCTTAAGTCCATCTGGTCGTATTTATGTTTCTCGTCATGTAATTTTTGACTCATTTGCTTTTCCCTTTCATACAGGCTCTATGTCTCCTGCAGGCCCATCAGCTGAACAACCCTTATCACAATTGGATTTGATTATTCCTAGTTCAACGTATGAGAAAGACAAAATTTCATCCAAGCCCATTCCGCA
Organism: Acacia melanoxylon; assembly: GCA_019022615.1. Classification (NCBI taxonomy): domain Eukaryota; kingdom Viridiplantae; phylum Streptophyta; class Magnoliopsida; order Fabales; family Fabaceae; genus Acacia; species Acacia melanoxylon. Next base: position 5,516,403 of record JAFJYJ010000020.1, on the reverse strand, counting down.
CATTTCAGCCCAACCTAGTCATGCGTCACCTCCTCTTTCTTCTCAGATTGTCACACCCATTTCACACCAACCCACTTCTCGCCTATTATCTCGGCCCACTCCTCATCACTCTCAATCCTCTCCTCTTCTCCCTCCTATAACGCCTAAGTCCAATACCCCTTCACCTGAGCCCACATGTCCTTCATCCCCTGCCCTTATTCACTCGACTCCATCCCATTTACTTCCATCCAGTCCACCTCCCCATCCTTCACTCTCATCTTCCTCGTTGTCTTCGGATTTCATCTCCAGCTCCGACGATCAGCTTCGTCTGTCTTCCTCTCCTTCATCGTCCTCTACTCCACCCTCTTCCTCTCCTAATCTTCACCCCATGGTCACCAGGGCTAAGTCCGGAATCTTTAAATCCAGGTATCCCTTTGTTGGCCTTCTTCACTCTGAAACTCCGACTTTACTTTCTCATGCGTCTGAACCCTCATCTGTCACTGAAGCACTCGCTTCTCCTCACTGGCTGTCTACTATGAAAATGGAATATGAGGTTCTCTATAACAATTGCACTTGGGTGCTTGTTCCATACAAAGGCCAAAAGCTTGTTGACTGTCGATGGGTCTTCAAAACTAAGTTTAAGGCTGATGGTTCTATCTTGAAGCATTAAGCCCGACTTGTTGCTAAGGGATTTCAGCAGTCTGCTGGCATTGACTATGGTGAGACTTATAGTCCTGTTGTGAAACCTACAACTATTAGGCTCATCCTCACTCTTGCTTTCAAATTTGGTTGGGTAATCAGGCAGTTAGATGTAAATAATGCCTTTCTGAATGGCTATTTGAAAGAAGAAGTGTATATGAATTAGCCACCTGGCTTCAAGGATTCAGCTAAACCCACTTATATCTGTCGTCTCACAAAGGCTATCTATGGTCTCAAACAAGCTCCACAAGCCTGGTATGACGACTCCAACACACGCTAGTTAGCTGGGGGTTTAAGAATGTCTGCAGTGATGTCTCTTTGTTCTTCGTCAAACATAACCGAATAATGGTATTTATTCTTGTTTATGTTGATGACATTCTTATTACTGGGAATAATTCACAATCTGTTCAGCGGTTTATTACTAAGTTGAATGAAGTTTTCTCTCTCAAGGATTTGGGGCCTATTTATTACTTTCTTGGGCTTGAAATTTATAGAGATGATTATGGTTTCTATGTTACCCAAACTAAATACATTCTTGATCTTTTAAAAAGATTCAATAAGTCTGATTGTGCTCCTGTACCTACCCCCATGGTAACCGGTAGACAGTTTTCAGCTACAGATGGTGAGTTGATGACTGACCCTTTTCTGTATAGAAGAGCAATTGGATCCTTGCAATATTTGACAACATCTAGACCAGACATAGCTTATTCTGTTAATAAGCTTAGTCAATTTCTATCTCAACCTACTGATATACACTTTCAAGGGGTCAAGAGAATCCTAAGATATTTAAAGGGTACAATTCACTATGGTTTGCATGTTAAACCCATAGGATCTCTTCAATTGATAGCTTTTACATATGCTGATTGGGCTACAGATCTTGATGATAGAAAATCCATGGGAGGCTATTGTGTGTATATCTAGGTGGAACACTGGTGCCATGGTGTTCAAAGAAACAAAGAGTGGTTTCTAGATCAAGTTCAGAATCTGAGTATAGATCTTTATCTGATGGTGCATCTGAAGTTAAATGGTTAAATTCTCTCCTGACAGAAATTAGTATTTTCATTCGACAACCTTCCATAATCTGGTGTGACAATCTAAGCGCTCAAGCTCTAGCCTCAAATCCTGTACACCATGCTCGAAGTAAACATATTGATATTTATGTTCACTTCATCAGAGACCAAGTTTTATCTGGTTCCATTAAAGTTCGATATGTGGCTTCATCACATCAAATTACTAACTGTTTCACTAAGGCTTTGTCGCACTCCCAATTTCCTTATTTTAGGAACAAACTCGGTGTGTATCCCACACCCTCTCGTTTAAGGGGGAATGTTAGAACTAATAGATAATTAGTTGTTGTAATTAATTGTTAGAATTATGTATAGGTGTGCTAGCTGTCATATCTCTGTAGATTCTCTCATATACCACATGTAAGGCTAGGATCATTTTGTAACAATAATCTTTTATACATTTTACAATATATAAAGGACACTGCTCAGTGGTATTGCTTTATCCACTGAACATTTCAATTTCACCTTTTTGTCTGATTCCTTTCTTTTACAAAAATTATAAAAATTTGTCATGCGATCCAACAAAGGAAATAGAAAAATAAAATTATTTGATAGAGTTAGTTCATTGGAGTTTTCTTAAACAATATGCATCAAAATGGGGTGAAGCGTCAGGCTCTTGAGTTTTCGGATTATGGATATTTTTTAAGACATTAGTAAATATTTAAATATAGACAGGAATAATTTTGTTCCTGATAGGAAGCTAGAATCACAGCACCCTTTTCTGGTTTATTCAAGGAAAAGGCATGTGAATAAGGCTGGTTAAATGATAGCAGTTATGTCTAATCTGCTTTATATCTAGGGAAGTTATATTATCTTATCCATAGGAAGTTAAGGTATTCTGTCTTTAGGAAATTATAATGTAGTTATTATCAGTTACTCCCTTTCTGTTCTGTTTATATATCTCTATGTAAGACAATGACAAGTATGAATGAATATATGGGTGTTATGTATTTGGTCAGGGACTAGATTCTGGTTCTTGAATGTGTTACTACTGTTCTAGAGTCAAGATCCACCAGTTTCACTAGTGTTTCTTCGATTCATTCAGAAAGTTTCAGGTCCAAGTTAAATTTGGATAAGGTTGTCAAGAGAAGAGTAACTCCGCCAATGTTTTATAAATGCCACTAATAGGTTTTTATACTGCTTCTTTCAAGGCGTTGAGTAATGACAAGATGTGTTAACATGTAATGAAGATCATTTAAAAAGACCTATTAGTGACATTTATAAAGTGATGAAGATCATTTACTCAAATTAAAACATAAGGCAATAGAAAGAAACACTTACAGCAATGGGAATATATGCATGCCGGCTGTTCACAGGTCCAACTGTGAAGCCAGTGTACCCAGCCATAGCTCCATGAACAGCACTATGAGCAAGAAGTGTGCAGTAAATGTTGTCTGATGCATTACTTGGGATAGCTCGAATCATGTATGTAGGATCTGCACCATAAACAAAGAAAGAGGATACTTTTTGATATATGAAGAAAGACTATTCAAGAAAAGATACTAGAATATTACAGAAACAAAGGACAAGAGATCCTCTTCAATCAAAGCGAAAGAAGCAAAAGGGAAAAACTCCAGAATCTTAAGCTTCCTGATCCCTTTGTATGCCCATAAGGGATTAACCCCCACTAGGCCCACTTTCCCTCTTTTCCCCAAGAAAACACACGAAGAAACTTTTACGCAAATTCGGACAAAAAAAAAAACAGTAGAAAGTGTATGACACCTGTTATGTCGTAGTGTGAATATAAAGTGTATCTTAGCCATATCCAGTTGGTAATATAGTTGGAGTTTGTAGTTCCACATAGATGAAATATTTATTTTACAAGCTGTGGAGTCTCAATGAATACCATTTCTTTGAGGAAATACTATCGTCAACACTCAACATACATTCAGTGACCTATGATTTCCTTTCATTTTATTTTCCAAACTTCACAATATCAAGCGTTTAATAGAAGAACAAGGTGAAGATGTTTCAACATAAACTTGAAAAAAATGTATTACTCCTCCCGTCCTTGATATAAGACAACTTTAGGGAGTTGATCTTGGTCTTAAATATAAGACATAGTTTTTATATTTGTCAATATTTTCCTAATTTAACCCTAATGATACTCACTCAAAAATAGTTAAGGGGGAGAGGAAAGGAGGGAATTGAGGAAAATGACAAGGGTATTTTAGAAAATACATGTCACATTAACTAACTCAACTAACTTCCTTAATCTAATCAAATTAGGTTGAAGAGAGTTGGAGGACTGAATTGATCGATATATTATTTGCACTAGCAAATTACATATATATACACATATGACAGAATTGTGCATTAATTAGGTCCTAATATGACACTATACAAATAAGGAAATAATCAAGATTAATTATCCTAATTCGTCCCTATAATTTTGGATTTGAACTTGCTCCTTAAGTTTTGGGATTCTACACTCCCCCTCAAGTTGGACTGTAGACATCAATCAAGTTCAACATGACAATCACATACTCAAACCTGTTCTTGGGCAATCCTTTATTGAGGGTGTCTGCGGTCTGTTCTTTAGAGGATATATACCTTAGATCAATGATACCTTCATAAACTTTTTCCCTTACAAAATGTCTGTCAATCTTGACATGCTTGGTTCTATCATGTTGAACTGGATTATGAGTAATATTAATTGCAGCCATATTATCGCAATAGACCTTGATTGGCATATTTATGCACTTCCTCAAGTCTTCAAGGACACTCTTTATCCATATCCCTTCAAAGGTTCCAGTGCTACAGCCCTGTATTCAGCTTCAACACTGCTTCTTGCAACTACACTTTGCTGTTTACTTCTCCAAGTGACCAAGTTACCCCACACATGTGTGCAATATTGAGATGTGGATTTCCTGTCATCTTGATCACCTACCCAATCAACACATGTAAATAACTCTACATTCCGTTTGTCAGTTTTCTTAAATAGCAAGTCACATCCGAAGATCCCTTCAAATAACGAAGGATCCTGTAGACTTCATTTAAATGTTTCTGTTTAGGATCATGGGAATATTGGCTAACCATACTTACCGCAAATGCAATGTCTAGTCTGGTATGAGACAAGTACATTAGTTTGCCCACCATCCGTTGATAGTTCCCTATGTCCACAACTTTCCCGAGATCTGCTTCTTTATCTATTTTATCAACCCATATAAGAGTGTCATTGGGTCTGCAACATGTCTTCCATGTTTCCTTTAGAAGGTCTTGTTTCCTTTGGGAGTGTTAGTGGTGTGTTAGGTGGAGTGTGTTAGTGGTGTGTTAGGTGGAGTGTTAGTGCCTTGATTCCCTCTCCATGTTCCCCTCCCTAATTCCCTCCTTAATTCCCTCCTTTATGTCCCCCCTCCTTTCTATATAAATAGGCTATGTATTCCTTCCATGAAATATATCATATGGTACACAATTATATGAGTATGTTGTTCTCCTTCCTCTCTGCTTCTCTAAGTTAACATGGTATCAGAGCTAAGGTTTCTGCCCTGGTTCGCGTCTGGTTTTCATTTTCTGGTCAAGTCCCTTTGAAACAGAAACAGTGAGAGAGAGGGAGGAGAATTCGAATTTGGTTCCCGACGTCTTCTTGGAACACGCGCCCCTCCACCGTGTTCCTCATCTTCCGGTCGGCGTTCGCCTGAAATTTGGTGGTCGTCGGACTTCTCTAGGGTGGCGCGTGTAGTACACGTGCTGGCAGGCAGCGGTCTTGTGGCGGCGCGTGACGGCGCGTGGGCCGTCTGTTTGGTCGGTGACTTTCTGTTTCGGCCTTCTCGTCTCATTTCCGGTCTGATCCGTGAGTTTGGCAGCTTCCGGTGATTTTTTGAATTTCCCAGCGAGAATTTCCAGATTCCGGTGAATGCTATGGGTCTTCCGACGACTCCTTTTCTGACTATTTCCGGAAGGATTTCAGTTCTGGACTTACCTATTCAGTTGCGTACGTTAGGTTCGTCGCAATTAAGGTGGTGTGTGGGTGTTTGGTGTGTTTGTTTGGTCACGTTTGTGATTGTTTATCTTATGGTTTTTTGGTTATTTCTTATGGCTAAGTGTGTTCATTATTGGTCACGTTGGTGACGTTTGTTTGTCAAGAATTGTGAAGCCTCGGTTGGAGTTGTGACCATTTTCGGTCATGGTTTTGTTCTACAACATCGAGCCTTCATTCCGGTGTGTATAGTCCGGTTCTTTGCTTGAAGGTTATGTTGTGAGAATGAATTCAGCACGATCGGCATTTCGCTTCATGCACGTTCACCGGTTTCTAGTGGCTGGATGTTTGGTTGTTTCGTTTTCCAAAGACGTTCGTGAAGTGCTCTTTTGTCTTGAATGCCAATCTGCTGAATTTTGCGTCCTCCGGAGAGGTGTTTGGCAATTATTTGGGTTTTGTTGTACTCGTCTTCAAGCCGCTTACATACGGCGAGGGGGAGTGTGTGAGAATTTTGGATTATTTCTTTTGTGTGTAAGAATTTTGTAATTTTGAATTATTTCTTTTATGTTGGGATTATCTTTGTAACAAGTTGGATCTATGCTCCAACTTGAGGGGGGGAAGTGTTAGTGGAATGTTAGTGGTGTGTTAGGTGGAGTGTGTTAGGTGGAGTGTTAGTGCCTTGATTCCCTCTCCATGTTCCCTCCCTAATTCCTCCTTAATTCCCTCCTTTATGTCCCCCTCCTTTCTATATAAATAGGCTATGTATTCCTTCCATGAAATATATCATATGGTACACAATTATATGAGTATGTTGTTCTCCTTCCTCTCTGCTTCTCTAAGTTAACAGGGAGATATAGTTTCCTCCCTTGAATTGAGCAACTTCCATCCCAAGAAAGTACTTTATTTCTCAAAGATCATTGATCAGGAATTCTCATGCCAGGACTGCCTTGATTTGATTGATTTCTACCTCGTTATCTCCGGTAAGGATTATATCATCAACATACACAACTAGAACAACCATCTTACCCTTATGATGTTTAACGTATGCTCTCTGCCCTTAAGTATACAGGTGTCTCTTCAGGACCTGAGTGAATCTATCAAACCAAGCACGTGGAGATTGCTTCAACCCGTATAATGACTTCTTTAGCTTGCAAACTTGGTTAGCCTTTTTCCCTGGGAACCCTGAAGGTAACTTCATGTACACCTCTTCCTTGAGTTCTCTGTTGAGGAAGGCATTCTTTACATCGAGTTGGTGCATATCCCAATCTAAATTTACTACAATAGATAAGAGAACTTTGATGGTATTCAACTTGGCTATCAAAGCAAATGTTTTTGTGTAAACTTCCACATATATTTACGTAAAACCTTTTGCAACCAGTCTATCTTTGTATTTCTTAAGCATTCCATCTGCTCTATACTTAGGAGTAAATACCCATTTGTATCCAATAGGCTTCTTTCCTTGACGTAGATCTACTACATCCCATGTCTTATTTTTCTTGAAGGCCTCCATCTCTTCCAAGATAGCTTGCCTCCACTCAAGTATAGCCATGGCCTCATCAATCGTGTCTGGTACCCTGATACTGTCAAAATGAGAGACAAATGCCCCGTATTTAGAAGAAAGGGCCTTATAGGAAACAAACCTCTCAATGGGATGTCAAGTGCATGATCTGGGAATCTTTCGCACTGCAATGGGAATATCAAGGTTAGAACCCTCTGTTACCATTATTTCTCCTGGACCTGCCTCTGGTTCTAACTCTTGGTGTGTGTTAATAGCCTGTGGCTCATTACCTCGTTTGTGTCATCATATGTAGGTATTACCACACTTGTTTGTGTCTTCCCCTAGAATTGGCACATTATCAGGGTTATCAGAAGTAGAATTAGGTTCTATTTGGATCGATGCATAAACTATAAGTCCACGATGAGATGGCAACGCGCTGAAAACTTAGGGTGGTTGCATAAGATGGAAGGCACGCCGAGACTTCGACTGGGAGGGAAGACTCACCGTGGACTGATTGGGCTTGTCGAGAGTTTGGACAGAGTAGAGGACACCGACGAATCCGCCAAGGAAGACGATTTGGACAAAGGACGCTGACGAATCTGCCAAGAAAGATGATCAAACTACCGAGTAAGAAAAACCATTTTTTCTCTTCGAATCAAATCAACCTCGATTAGTCTCTCCGATGTTCTGATACCATAAAGAGAGTTGGAGGATAGAATTGATCGATATTTTATTCACACTAGAAGATTATACACACACACACACACACATAACAGAATCGGGCATTAATTCGGTCCCGATATGACACTATACAAGTCAAGAAATAATCAAGATTAATTATCCTAATCACTCCCTATAATTTTGGATCTAAACTTGCTCTCTAAGTTTCTGATCTTGCTCCTTAACTTTTGGGATTCTATATAGGTAAATATGTCTTATATTAAGAACCGGAAGAGTACAATTCAAAGTATAGAAATCCCAAAGAAATTTTTATGCTTTTAGCCCTTTACAGGCCTTCCCTGACCCCAAAGGGAAAGAAATTTAAATGTGTTATAGGAAGAGTAAAGAAAGAAGAACGAGATAGGAATAGAGAAGAATAGAGAGAGGGAAAGAAGAAAGAAGAGAGAGACTGGAACTTCTCCGATTTATTCATTCATTCATCATAAGCATAGAGGAAAAATGAGAAGGCTTATCTCTCTTATATAGGCCTAAAACATCTCGTCTATTCTCTAATCATCTAACTAGCTAACCGTTACATTCTAACTGCTTAACTAAGCCTCCTTTCAATATTTCAATATTTTCTACACTAACTGTTACCCAGTCACCAACCCACAGCATGTTTATAGGCTTTAAGGGTGAGGGTCATGGCCATGTGATATATTGCCATACAATGGAGGATTTGCTTCATGCCCTCCACTGTTAATTGGACTATAAATAAGAAAGTTCAGGAGTATGACTAATTAGGTCTTCAAGGGTATGATTCCTACTTTTATACACCTCATATGCAGAACTCTACAGGAAGGTGCAAGTGTTCAAGAGACGGCCAGAAAAGGTAAAAGTCTTATGTTTTCAATTTGGGGGAGGTTGACATAGAGGAAGGAGTGTATAATTTATGGCTGATTTAACAGTTTTCAATAGTAATAGAAGATGAGAATATGTGTAAGGATTTTTTTTGTTTTCATTCTTTTTAGGTTTTAAGGGTTAAGTTAATAAAGAACATTAATGGAGTGCGGTCCATGTAGATCTAGTGGGATAAGACTTGTTATTCAAGAGTTAAGTTAATAGTGCTAGGAATTATGTTAGTAAGATCTAAAAATAATGTGTAGCTAGTTGATTAGATAACCTGATGTAAGGTTTAAGTATACATGTTTTGTCCAAAGATAATAATTGTTATTAGCAAATAATAGTTATTAAAACCAGAACTTCGTAGTACAATAGAAATGTGAGAAAGGAAATATTCATGGGCAAAACATGAATTTACCTATATATTTCATATTCACCGCCATCTTTTTAACTTTTGTGAAATAATCCTGTGACAGACAGTACATGGATTAAGAAATTGGATTAGTAACCAAGATTAAGAACAATAAATAATCACAACCTTTTGAGAAATAAAACCAACTGCTCATCTAACATGGAAATTGTTGCCTTTAACAAACAATCTCTAATCAAAGAGAAGTAATTAGTTGAAAATACAGTATAATATCTAAGGTCCACGCTCCAACACATTCATCGATCCTTATTTTGGATCTAATAATTAATTTTTGTTGCTTGTTCCAAATCATGGGAAAAATTTTGAGAATTGAGTGAGAGTTAACAAATGGATTGGAGCACCACTTAAAGGGAAATAATTGAACTTAAGAAATTAACTTTTCTTCATTGTATACCAAAAAATGTTTGTCTTTTTTTATTATAGTTGTTATTTTTTGATGTTACAGAATCCATCTACTAATAAGAATACAATTCCCATCAGAATAAACATTTTACTCTTGAATCAGGTGGAAGAATTTCTTAGGAGTTACACTCTGATCATAATCACAATTGTTAAAATTATGGAATTGACTCCCAAAGAAATCATCAATCTCGTAGACTCTCTAGTCCTCTATAATGGAATTTAGCAGACATATCAGCTGAAAAAAAACATCTATATAAGAGGAAAACAACAAACACAGACAGCAAGTAAGGATAACGCAAAATACCTTGATCTTTTGGGATAACCATGGGCCAACATCAAGAAGAAGTTGGTTTCCTGACGCATCCTTATCAGCTGATGCGTTCAGATCAGCAGTAGCATATTCCTGGCCAGCACCTTCAGCTATCACAATAACTAAATGTCCATTTTCTTTTAGCCTCTCTTCAATAAAGTTAAAAAGGCCACCCTTTCCTTCTAAATAAAATGGGGACTCTGGAATCAAGCAGCAATCCTGTTACAGCTGACACATGATCAGTTGTTATATTTTTGTGGTTTTTCTTTTCTTTTACCAATTTTGAAAGGAGAGCAATTCAAAGAACAAGAAGGCAGTATGAGGATGAGACATCCCCCAAAGAAAACTACATATAAAAGAGAACCTGAAGAAGAAAGATTAATGAGAACACATAAAGAAAGAGATCCCCAAAAAGAAAAGAAAAAAAACATTCCCAAACCTTACAGTACCTACAAAGAAACGCCTTTAAGAAGAATATTGATTCTTTACTATCAATTATCTATGCCAATTTCTGAAAGGATCCCTGCCTAAAGGGTGATTTTTTAAATTTTTCAAATGTTATTTGCATATATATTTAAATTTTTTAGAGGAAGGGCATTAGATTTTGAGCCAAAAATTTACAAAAAGAAGCACAACTTTCTGAGTTTTGCTTTTGTTTGGACGGAGTAATTTTTGTTGAGTGCTAATATGGTTGATTTTGGTATCATCGGTTGTCTCTATAAGCAATCCAAGTTACGTGAGGAGTAGTAAGTAGTGGAGATTATGAGATTTGTACCACCAATGTTTTGTATGACAATCTGCCTCTATTTGAAGTACCTTTGGTTGCTAACTTGTGGTTCTAGCTACTACTGATGGATTCTACACCAACTTTTTTGGTTTTCAGTGATGACTATGCTTGGTTTCTCGCATATCGACAATCATTAAGATCAACATCTTCGGTTACTACTATTGCTAAATCAGGTAAATCAACTAACAGTCTCCTCTCTTCATCATCCAAAGGATCATAGATTCTAGTGTACAGGTCACATGACAGGCAATCCAAATCTCTTCTCCACCTTTCAGTCGCATACCAACCCCTTGCATGTTACTATAGCTACATTGTTTTATCACATTATTTCCTGACTACAGCTTACCGCAAAATATTACGACAAAGCAAATTATTGGTAAAGGCTATGAGTCTAGCTGTCTTTACATTCTTGACAGCCTCAATTACTTGCTTTGGCATTCTAGATCACTTTAAGACACACTATTGTTTAGGTCACCCATCTTTATCTTCTTTGAAGAAGCTTTACACACAATTTCCATCCCTATACTCTTTGGACTGTGAATCCTATTAGTTTGCTAAACATCACCATCTTCCTCTTTTGTCTAGAATCAATAACCAAGCTGTGTCCCCTTCAGAATTAACTCATTCTGACGACTGGGGTCCATGTCCTGTTCCATCCAAATATGGTTTCAAGTACTTCATTATATTTCTTGATGACTATTCTCAAATCACTTGGTTATATTTCATGAAAAACCATTCTCAGGTGACAACAAACGTTGTTGGATGTCACAGAATCTAGAATTTAATGAAGATATCAGAAGGGAATTGTTGGAGCACAAACATGGGTATAACTTGGGCGATTCAACTTAATTAATGAATGGACCAAATCTGGAATATCTTCCAGATCTGAATCAAAAATTACAAATCAAATCTGCCTCTATAAGCCAAGATTTCCATCAGCTGTCAGATTTTTATTTAATTCCTTTATTTTCCTACCTTATCTTTGTAGATATGAGAAATCAAGACGATTGTTTTCTTCATTATTTTCTTTCTATTTCCAGAGCATGGCCTGTGGTAATTAAATCTCCAGCCTAGGCTATTGAACCGTAGCATCTTATTCCTCCTAGCAGATAGCTGCATTTGTTCTTCTGATTTATAATACTATTCCATGAAAATATTCATATATGAAAGCCATGGCTAAGAGGGTAGATGATATGGAAATAGAGTGAACCCTCTCACTGTGTTGAAACGACAACGACAAAAGGGCTCTATAATGGAATTTCAAGAGAAATTTGAGCAGTTTATCTCAGAAGTTGAATCATCAGATGCAGCTGCCATAAGCTTTTTTATTGGAGGGTTTAAAGCAGAGACAGAAAATCTGGTGTGAATGTTCAAGTGCTCAAGTTTGTTGAGTGCTACAGAGCTAGCATGGATGCAAGAACTCTCAGCTTAGCAGTTCTTCAACAATAAGGAGGAGTAACCTTTTTTACCTAGGTCTTTCAGACGCTCTAAAAGCTTTTGGCTGAAATAGGCTATGGGTTTTCCACCCTGCATTAATACAGCCCCAATTCCCCTTCCAGATGCGTCTGGCTCTATCACGAAGAGCTTGGTGAAGTCCGGCATGGCTAATACGAGAATGGTGGTCATGGCTCGTTTTAGCTCTTCAAATGCCTTTTGAGCCTCTTCAATCTACTTGGATGAGTCCTTCTTTAATAGGTGAGTCAGTGAGGCAGCAATGTTACTGTACCCTCTTACAAACTTCCAATAATACCCCGTTAGTCCGAGGAACCCCCTTAGTGCCTTCAAATTCTGTGGCTTTAGCCATTGCTGCATTGCCTCAATCTTGGAAGAGTCAGCCTTGACCCCTTCGGCTGATATGATATGTCCCAAGGACGCTATCTATGGCTGCCCCAAAACACATTTATTTGGGTTCACCACTAAATGATGTTTCTAAAGCAACTTTAGGGCAATGGTAGGTGCTCCTTGTGGATGTCCCTCTTTTGGCTATACAAAAGGTCATCATGTGTACGGAAGGATCTCGAAATACATCATTCATTAGAGATTGAAAAGTAGAGGGGCATTAGTCAAACCGAAAGGTATAACCTTAAACTCGTAGTGGCCATCATGTGTACGAAAGGAAATTTTGGGCTCATCCCCTTCTCTGATGCGTATCTGGTGATACCCTGATTTGAGGTCCAGTTTGGAGAAATTAATGGCGCCTCCCAATTCATTTAAAAGTTCATTGATGGCAGGAATTGGGTATTTATCAGGAATAGTGACGTTGTTCAAGGCACGGTAATCCACATAGGATCTCCAACTCCCATCCTTCTTCTTTACCAGCAATACAAAGCTCGAATAAGAACTCGTACTTGGTTGTATGACCCCTGCCTTCAACATCTCCTTGACCATCATCTCTATCTCAATCTTCTAGGCATACCCATAACAATACGGCTGAAGGTTGGAGGGCTATGCTCCTCCCTTCACAATAATTGCATAGTCTTGAGCTCTTCTGAGAGGAAGTTCCTTTCTAGGTTCATACACATCCGGGAATCCTCACAAAATTTCCTCTATCTTGGTGTCCCCACGCAGAAATTTGATTTGCTCCTCTCGCTCCAAAGTTCTCATTTCCACTAAATATCCACATCCCACTTCCCAGATCGTCTTTTTGATAGACTTGAAAGAGACCTGAGAGTAAGTAAGGGTTGGATCGCCCCTTAAACACTTCAACTACCCACCTACTCTAATCTTCATATAGAGCTATCTCCAGTTCATGCCACCAAACACACTATCGACATTTCTGAAGGCAAAATGGTAAATTATCTGTCGGATCTCCAATCCTTGGATTCCCAACTCATCGGGGCATTGAAGGTCCAAAGTCGTGCGCCTGCCATCTCCCAAAGTGACAACATATGTTTTTACTCTTCTAGTTGGTAGGTTTAGTAGCATCACCAAACTAGAGGCAATGAAGTTGTGGGTGGCCCCACAATCAATTAGTCCTAACACTGCTTCACCTTTCATTCGTCCTCCCATCTTGAGGGTCTGTTTCCCTGTGAGCCCCACAGCAATGAACATAGATAATTCCCATAAGGCCATTCCCTTCTCTCCAACATCATTTGGGCTTTCGTGGGCCTCTTCATCTGAATCCAGCCCAAGTTCTCCTCCTTCTTCCATCATAATAATCCGCAGTTGTTTATTTTTACAGTTATGGTTCGGCCCATACTTTTTCTTCACATCAGAAACACAAGCCCAACTCGCATCTTCGATTGATCTCCGTTTCTGATAACCAGCGCCTGAAAAAATTACTTCCAGCACTACTGGCTTGCGAATTGGTAGGGCAAGTGATGCGTGTCAGTGTGCTCTTCCCCTTGGCACCACTCTTTGCCCCCATCGTCGGCTTTGTCGCCAATTGGTTCCCGCACTCTTTGGACTTTCTAGCATATAGAATTTAGGAACCACGGGTTTAAGGTCGCTCCACTTAGTTCCTATAGCTGGCCGCACCACCCTACTTTCCCGTTGCTCTCTCAACCAGTCCTTTACCCTGTTTCGATCTTCCACTTCACCCGCGAAATTCATGAGCTGCTTTAACCCTCGTGGGTGCATTAATTTGACATCGCACCTAATCTCTTACTTCAACCCATTCATAAAGGCTCCGACTAACACTTCCTCAGGAGAATTCTCTAAGGGCACCGATATGAGCTCAAACTGTTGTCTGAATTCAGCCACAATCCTTGTCTATCTCAAGGCCATGAGCTGTTCATACTCATCCCCAGCCTACTTACAGTGAAATCGCTCTCAGTTTTGAGATCTGGCCATATTTTGGCCAAAGTTCGAGCTTCAAGCCATTAGAACCATGTCACAGCCTTCCCTTCCAACCCAACCACGGTGGTGTCCAACTTGTTCTGCTTAGTGACTTCACTCACCAAAAAGTACCGTTGAAACTGAATATCCAACCTAATGGGTCATCGTCGACGAAACGAGGAAGTTCCAGCTTCCTGTGTTTTGTGGGATCACTTGACCCCCATCCTCTGTTTTATGCTTATCATGTACCCTCCCATCAGGGGTGTGGGGGTTTCCCCCGTCTCCATTCCCATGGTGGGTACCATCTCGGGGTGATGGTGATGGTGATGGAATCCTACTTCGGCACATTTGCTCTAGAATCTAGTTAATGTGGTTTCGATCCCTGCAAGTTGCTCCATCAAGTCTGTTTGTCTCCTTTGCACCTCTTCCACCACTCATTCCAACTAATCCAGCCTTCCTTCCATTCGGGAACTGACCATCCCAAAACAACCACTCTGATACCAAGATACCTACCAAATAGTTAGAAAATAACAGCAATGCAATGTTGAAGATTACTTTGCTCCAATTGAAGGAATTACAAAGTCCCACTTTGGACTGACTGAAACTAACTTGCCCTTACTAAAGGAGATCAAGATAAACTCTCCTTGTCACAAAGGAAGAACAATAAAACAGTAACACTCTCCCTGGTTTTCGAGAGGCCAGGTCCCCTCCTCACTGCTCTCCTATTGCCTGCCTCTCTCGCTTGTCCTTACCCTCCTTATACGCACTCCCACTATCATGCCCCTGTCAGAGAATCAACAACTTCCTTATTCCCATCTTGCCCTTCAGCTGGTGGTCCTCTGGATGTCTCTAACATTGGGCCTGATCCATTGGGTTTGGCCCTCTTTTGTATACTTGGCTCCAAAACTTGTCGAGCCCATCAATTTTACCAAGGCAACAGAACAAGCTTAACAACTTTCATGCAATGATCAAGCAGATGTGAGACTGGGTAGTGATCTTACCACATCTCGACTTGCCAAAGTTGCATGCATAGCAATGAAACCTGCAGATGGAAGGTTGTAAAGTACATTGCTGAAAAAAGAAACAAGATGCTTATACATTATGCATCATATGAAGCTCACATTCCGCATTTTTATTTTAAATAATTCTTTGAGACTAAGAAATTGAGAGAGGGGGGGGTTAAAATTAAAAAGTGAAGCATCTCTTAAGAGCTAATACCGCTGTATCTTCCCATTAGTTTAACAATTCCAACTCCATTTTCAACACTCAGAACCTCCACATGTGCAGCATTAATGGCCCTTTGAGCTTCTTCAACAGCAGTATCAAATCCAAAAGATTTGTCTATCACCTGAAGTCAAACAAGAAAAATATCAAAAGTAATTATCACTAAGTCTTCTCCCCGGAAAATAATCATTGGCTACTTAATAAAGTACAAAATGCTAATCGTTTTGTGCATGCAAACTGTACATATGTAGCTGTATAATTGCTATATTTATTGTACTTACAATAGCAATAAACAGCAATGGAAAAGACTATTGTCAAATTTTAATGGAAACAAATGTTTCAAATTTAAAAGAATTTATGTTTGACGATATTGCCTTCTTCAAATTTCATGATACTGAGGACCCCTCTATTATTGTCAAGCACAAATCTGCACTGCCAAAGCATACTGCAAAATGGCATAACTTTTTTTTTGGGGGGGGCAAATTGCAGTTTAATGACAAGCTTTTCTATTGATATAGAGAAGAATAAGAAAATAAGACATCTGCATAATTTACATAAAACATCAAATGTATCAGTTCAGGCTCAAAAATAGTACTTTGTCATGGTTTAATTTAAAGAGTTAAGAAAGTCATCAAACATAAAGTTGTCATGTGCATGATTTTAGCTGCAAAAGAAAAACTACTGTTCATAAAAGAGGAAAATGATCAAATTATAATATGCAACCAAGGATTCAAAATTCTCACCTGCAAAAGAATAGAAATAGAAATAAAACTAATAATTTATAGTAAGCTTCACTTACAGCAATATCATTATCAATTGTCTTTGGAATCCCGGCCACAGCAACTTGAAGACCACGTTTTTTAACTTCCTTCATAAAATTGTGCCGATATTAATTTAGAAAATTATTCATAAATGAATAAGCAATTAAAGACTTCATGTTCAAGGTACGAAGTTTCATCATATTGCACAAAACAGTTACCTCATATATGACTGCAGCTCCTCTCTGGGTACCATCACCTCCAATTATGTATACCTAACATACACAGATCAGTTCAACTATCAAGGTTTGGCCTACAAAAAGGTGTAAAGCTATCAAAACAATTATGACAACTTAACAAACAACTACCTGATTTATTCCCCTGTCCTGAATGTTATCAACTATCTTGTGGGTATCATGTCCTCCACGAGATGTGCGAAGAAAAGTTCCACCACGTTTATGGATATCATCAACAACTTTAGGTGATAATTTCAATGTATTTTTTGAATAAAATCCTCTATATCCTTCCTGAATTGTTTTCAGCAGCATCATAGTCACACAAACTGAGGTGCCAATACAAAAAATAATAGGAATATGCCTTCAAACAATTATACTCCTCCGATCCTAAATGTAGGATCTAGTTTGTAGTGCAAATTGCACTACAAACTAGGTTCTACATTTAGGACAGGAGGTAGTATCATTTAAACCTCAGACAATAAGAATGAAACAACATATCTAAACTAACAAGATAAATCTGTGTTCCCTATCACTTTCAGGTGATTGAATCCAATTAATGGTCATAGGATCAAAGTTATGAAAGGCAAATAGCAAATCAAACTGACTAAATTATCCAAGGAGACCATACTAATAAAAGAATACACTTGTACATGCTATGCTTTGAAAGAAAGGCTTCATAACGATGAATATGCAGGTGTAGCTTTTGGATGACAATTTTTCCATAAAGAGAAATTTGTTAGAGAAAGAAAACACTAAAAAGATGAAGAATATGATATCCTACTAAAAACAAGAAGAAGAGATCTCTGCATATTTGGGAAGGAAAACTAGAATCAACTACAGGAGGAACACCATTGGGAAGTCATAAAAACTTCTCCACTAGCTGAAATGGTGGCATAAAAAATGTCAGAAATACTCTGCAGAGAGCTGGGAATCAGGGCCGGCCCAGCCCTACAGGGCCCGAGGTAATAAAAGAATCTATTTTTCAAAGCCCGGCCCGAAAGCACCAAGGCCGACCCTACAGGGCCCTCCAAATTTTAACTATTTTTCCTTCGTTTTTTTCAAAGAAATATAATTAGTAAATTATAATAATTAAAGTTCTAATTTATCAAATAAATGTTGTCAACATTAATATCCAAACAACACAAATCATCCAACAAATAAACACATTCACTAATTCGTAATCAAAAGTAAAATATTGTCCACAAATAACTCACATAAAACATAAGCATACTACCAAGCAACATTAGTACGATGACTATCATTATCATCTTCTTTGCCACTATTATCAATTTTCAAAGGCATTTGATTGTACTTCAAGTCTGTGAGTGAGTCTATAAGTTTGAGTGAGATTTTTGAAGGAAAAAAGGAAAAAGAGAGACCGAGATTGAAATTTTTAGGGTTCTCAACTCTCAAATCTAAGTAGCCTAGGTAAAAAAATATTTTTTTTTTTTTAAAAACAAAAAAAAAAAAAAAAAAAGGGCCTAACGAGT
This sequence comes from Acacia melanoxylon, assembly GCA_019022615.1. Classification (NCBI taxonomy): domain Eukaryota; kingdom Viridiplantae; phylum Streptophyta; class Magnoliopsida; order Fabales; family Fabaceae; genus Acacia; species Acacia melanoxylon. The sequence continues at coordinate 5,498,264 of JAFJYJ010000020.1, read as the reverse complement.
CGGCCCTTTTAAGCCCGAGGCCCTACAGGGCTAACCCTGCAGGGCCAATTTCATTTAGCTCCTCTAATTTTAAAACCCGGCCCTTGAAGGGCCAGGGCTTAAACACCTAGCTCTAACTCTGCAGACATATCCCGTGACATTGTGCATTATGTATGAGTTTAATCTAAAAACAGCTGCCCTTATACTTTTACATTGCCCAACAGCCACTTCTATTTGAAGTAGGTTGTGTATAATTTTAGGTAAATCTTGGTGTGTACTCTGATTTTGAAGAGGTTTCTTCATAACAAGATTATAGGTCCAACTTATAAATGAAATAACAGAAAAAGGCTTTATAGCAATATGCAGCCTACACTGTCTCTTGATTTATTTCTCTGTAAGTAAATGCTCAAAATTTTAAAGAATCTTCCTGGCCAAAAAATTTGTAGTGGAATAAGTTTGTTTTTATAACCTCCCATTGGTGTTCTGCTGACAGTATCTATAAGGGAGCACATTGCATTTGGTAAAAGGAATGGAAAGCATTCCCTTCCCATTGCACAAAAGACAAGATATATAACACATTACACCCCTAGCATCATTACTTACCAGTGAGTATCATTTTCTACAATTAATTTGTTATTCAGGAGCGTAAAGGACTTTTCTAAACTACTCAATTACTTTTTCTATTTCATTTCTTATTCCATTTCATTCTATTTTGCATACAAACAGCCCCTTAATGCTATGTAGAGGGATTGGAAAGCGTTATTATTATGAAGGGCTAGTAAGTTTCTATTTGTTCCTTTTTTGTACCACTTTTAAGGAGGATATATTGCCTTCCACCTGATTTTTAATAGCTTCTCTATAATAATGTTCCTACCATAAAAAATGAAACAAGAAAGCAACTCGTCTATGGCAATTGTGTCGTTATTCTCTATCATTCTATTGAATCATGTCACTACATAAGATTAAGTGATAATACCATTTTTTTAAAATAATATAAATGAAAGTTTCAGGGAATAATACTTTATTGATATTGTTTAGTAACCATGTATAGAGAAGAGACAAAAGACCAAGATAAATAGAAAAGCTGGAGCATAAGAGATGTGCTCCCAGGCCCACTCTAGAGGAAAGAAGAAAGCAAAATTAAAGTACAAAGATTGAGGGCATTAAATGCCCAATGACAATGAGAAGAAGGAAAGGAAAAACAAAATGAAAAACAAAATGGGAGAGATATTAGCGTAAGTCCGTTGCATAGGAGTTCATGAGAGATTTCAATCAGCTATTGATCATACCAGATCTGGCCCACTATAGTGATAAGAAAGTTGTAGAAGAAGGTTTAGGGAAGAAGAAGATAGAGACTCTTGACAGAACTGTTGTCCTAGTCTTTCATTCATACACAATCAATCTGAACAACACCTTCTATTAGCCTAGCCTCACCTATATATAGGATAGAGACTAAGACTCTCAAGGCAACGGTCAAACACAATTCATAACAGAATAACTAGTTAACTACTAATCCTAACTGACCTAACTAACAATAATATTATCCCTCGGCCTCATAGTATTAGTTTAGTGCCGTCTGGCCTAATTAACTAAGTGGCCTCATAGGATTAGTTTAGTGCGACATCAGATATATTATATATTTCATGCATTATATATCATATAGTTAATGATTTTGAACAACCAGCAAGTATCAAGTATTCGCTCAGCAAAAGCAAAGAACATAAAGAGAGAAATAGGTTTCAATGAAATCACCTCAATTCCTAGTATATCCTGAACATCATACATGTAGTTCAAGCCACAAACAAGTTCCCTAATCACTGTATTCATTCCGGGGCATAATCCTCCACAAGTAACTATGCAAGCTCGAACTTCTTCTGGCTTGAAATAAACCTAGCATTCCAGTACATCAGTATTAATTTATGAATATTAGAAATGGACAAATATAACACGAGTTATACCTTTTCTCGAGGCCCTGCACGCCTAAAATGAATTCCTCTTGGACTGTCTTTCTGAATCACAATCTAGGGAGGGTATGAAAAATGAACATAAAGCCAGGGTCATCCGTCATCAATGATTTAAAAAGAACACGCACTCATAGAAAGAGAAATGAAACATTGTGTCACTCACATTTTGTGCAACCACATCTTCAGGGCTGACAAAAGTGTTCCTAATAATCCAAAAGAAAGAAAAACAAAAAAACAAAAAAAAAACTTTCAGTTTAAGACTATAAGAAACAAAATATAAAGGGAAAATATTATTAGAAGTCCCATAATTTGTCAATGACAGCTCTTTCACTTGTCCATGGTAACTCTTTCACTTGTCAATGGGACTTTTCTAATATTATTTTCCTTGGTTGGGATCTTAATGATATTTTCCCAAATATTAAGTACAAGAAGACATCCGATAAAATCTTCAAAATTACAAAGAAAATCACAAGTCATGTCATAAAAAATTGAAAATAAGTGAACTAACTTGACAATTGCATAAGCTTGGCTCTTCTGCAATGGATTTGGATATGACTGCAACAAAGGATGTAATGCAATAAGCATCATGGATCAGCTCAAATGAAAAAATATGGAAAGAGAATTATAAAAATGAAATATTTTCTGTTAAATAAAATATAGAAAGTGAAAAACTGTCAGTGCATCCCAAGCTTCTTCCAGCTATAAATAACTGCTATGAACAGGGTTTGAGTGCATACAAAACAAAAGGCGAATAAACAATAGATTCACCATATCTAAAAGAAAGCTGCCATCCATTATTACTACAATATTCTTGTTAAAATTGTTCTAGAACAATATCTTTCTTGTTCTAGAACTAATTCCCTTCATAAGGCCAGAGCAGCTGCCATTCTCATATTCACCAAAATTCAACATTTTGCTCTCAAATAAACTTTTATTTCTGGACAATCATGTTATTCTGCATGAAATTCAGATTCCAGATGCAATGCTTAAAACAGAAAAAGGTTATAGCCAGTCAACAAGCAGTCCACACATGGTCACTTGACCCATTTTTCTTCAATTCAAATTTATCATGCAGAACTCAGAAATAGGACCAAATGGAGAAAACCCATGACTCAGATGCCTTTTTATTAATTACAATTTGAATTTTCAATTTTTTTGTGTTTTCCTATCAGACGTTGATTTCAAATGGGAAAATCTCACTCAGGTCCCAAGACTAGAACAAATATCAAAAAAGTCTCAGTGTAGATTCCTCTATCAAAAAAGTCCCAGTGTAGAATTATCTATCAAAAAAGTCCATAGGGACCTCAGTGACATGAATGGGCTTGTCAATGGGCACTATAACTTGTCAATATAATCACATATACTTGTCAACAAAAGTTGTTTAGTTAACATAGATAGGTTTGTCAATGGTCATTCTATGACTTGTCAATATAGTGACATTCACTTGTCAGCAGGAGCCGATTTAGTTAACATAGATGGGCTTGTCAATGACCACTCTATGACTTGTCAATATAGTCACATACACTTATCAAAGGAAGCTGCTTTAGTTAACATATATGAGCTTGTCAATAGCCACATTACGACTTGTCAATATAATCACATATAGTTGTCAATAAGGTAATCTCACAAGTGAAATCTATCTCACTGAGGTCCCTAGGAACTTTTTGATAGAAGATTCTACACTGGGACTTTTTTTATAGAGGAATCTACACAAGGACTTTTTTTATATTTTTTCTGATCCTTGGGACATGAGTGTTCCTAATTCAAATTTATCAGAGTATGTTATTTTTTTGGATTGTGATTCATTTTCGACATCAATAAATTCAAATGGCATTATCTTAGGTTTTTAATAGTTGGTGCAATTTTTAAACAAAGGGGCCCTACATCAATCGAATTCTCTCATAGAGCATATTTACAGGATAGAGAAGCAGAAGACAAGTATAATCAAGACAACTTTAAAGCTCATTTTGTGATCAAAATGAAAAGATTGCCCCCTATAAACATTACTAAAAGAATAGACAAAGTCTACCGGTGTCTTTCCCTCTCCTCACATGCTCTTCTTTTGTTACATACAGTCCCCTCATTAAATTAGAGTTAATGCTACCTTTCTCCCTAATAAGACGGGAGGAGATGATCCAAATGTATGGCAAAGATGAACTTTCAAAAAAAAAAAAATAGTAAAAAATAGCATATCAGCCTATTTCGTTTTGAATGCATAAATATTGTATACTTTCATTTCTAGTTCAGAGCCTTAACACTTCAATTTAAACACCAAGATCTCTCCTTTAAATTCACATACAGAAAAGAAAATTTCGCATGCTATGCAAACAACGCTATCAATAATATAGGATTACAAGCTAGAAAAATCCAGATGAGCTAAAGCACATAATAGACTAATCAGCACAAAACAACATATTTAATGAAAACTAACGCAAACAAAATCAACACCTGTAAATCGGGGAGGAAATGCGTCAAATGGGGAACGTCTTCCAGCACAAACCCGTCATTCTGTGCTTGCTTTGAACTCTGGGCAGCTTTTATCACACGAAGCTTTTGGCGGGAAAGCAACGACTTCCTGAGAAATATTCTGGATCGGGAACGCAAATTTGGGGGAAAACACAATGATTTAAAGGTGTTTGGTTCGAGGGAAGGCTGAGGGGAAAATGAAGTGGAAGGAGAAGACAGAAAAAACGAACAGGAGATTTCAAAGAGCGAAGAGGAAAGTGAAATATCCATAGCGAAGTGACAAACAGAGAAAGAATTGCACGGAAACGAGTTTGATTCGGAACTTAAGATCGTGATTCGTGAATCTAGCTTCCAGTTTCGTCGCTGCAAGAGACGTAAGTAAGCTTTGTCGTTACGGCACGAAAGTGACATAAAATATAGGACTCCTCTTTTTGTGGAACAAATATTATGTCTGAATTTTGGAACCCTTGAATTCAATTTTGTCCCTGAAAATTCTGTTTGACTGATAATACGTTATGTTTTGGGAAAATCCTTTAAAAAAGAACTTCAAAATTATGAAAAAACAAAAAAGTGATCTCAATATACATATTCCCAAAAAAGTGTTAGGGCATGTACCGTCTGTTTCAAAATTAAAAGAAAATGACATAATTAACCCATGGACAAGAAATAATAGAGAGGGAGGCGTTATATTAGCTCTCCCTTCGTGAAAAACAATCGGCATTAACAAACACTCTCATTTCCGGAGTTGCCAGTTTTTGAGAGCCGAAATTGTCATTGTGAGAGGTGTGGTTGGTCACACTAAGAGAGGAGACTGGGTGGAAAGTTGGTTTCGTCAATTTGAGGAGAAGGAAAGGCATGGACACCGGCACACATTGGGTCGGGATTTTGCCCTTTTGGGTTGGTGCTGAAAGGCGTTTGACACTTGCAGTGAAATTGGTGTCCGACAGTGAAATTGGTCTTGGCGCTTAAGTTGAGTAAATCAATGGGTTTAAAAATATTTTTTATGTTTAATTGTCTAGTTGATTAGAAATCTTCTTCAAAGTCGATGGGTTTAAATAATGTTTACAAAATGTTGAGAAAACATTAGGGATTTACTTGAATGATATATGAAGGTTTGAAATCTACTTCCAAGTGCGGAGTGCTTAGTTCGGGACTTGTTAAGTGTGAATCCTTTATAAGAACTTGTGAAACCGTGTTGTTATGTGAGGAATTTTGAATGGCAAGTTGTGAAATCTTGATATAAACTTGTGAAATTCTGCAGCAAACCTATGAAAACAGCATTCGAACTTTTGAATGCATGATCAGAAGTTGTGAAACGTTTTTGAGATGTGGGAAATTTTGATTTGGTAGTTGTGAAAATGTAATTTGAAGTTGTGAATCCTTTATGAGAACTTGTAAACTCTATTGTTATGTGGAGAATTTTGAATCATCGAAAGTTGTGAAATTCTTAAGTGAACTTGTGAAAATTGCATTTGAACTTGGGAATACTTGATCAGAACTTCTAAAACCCTGTTCGTATGTGGGACTTTTTTATTTGCAAGTTGTGAAAACATAATCCGGAGTTGTGAATCTAGTTTATGTTGGAAATTATGCCCTAGGGGCAAGTCATCTTCATTTAGTTAGCATTTCATTTGCATGTTTATAGTGATAATCGTATCCCCGGATATATCTTATAGATTATCCTAAATGTCCTGGTCGGTCATCTACGCGGAGCAAAGATGAAATAAGACCGCATGACTTTGATGAGGTATGGAGATACGAATCAAAGTCATGGGCACTTGTAGGAGTACAAGGTCTTTGGGCCAGACCCACTATGAGAAAGCTGCATGGATTTAATCATAAGCTTTTCTCATGTATAACTGTGTCACAACGCCCTTTGACCTGAGATCATCATGGATTCCTACATGAGAGTTGCTGGCCTTTGACCTAGTCAAAAGTCACCTTTGAACAGGTGATGATAAAGGCTTCGATCGGGATCAGTGGTTTTTATGCAGAGGAATGTGAATGGTCAAGATGGAATTTGTCCCTCACGTTTGTAGAGAGATAATACTGGGTCCCTTGATGAGTGAGTCTAAGAAATGTATGGCCACACTACGATGGAAAAGAGTTTCCATTTCAATTGTTAGACTACTCAAGAATCGAGAAAGTAATGGTCAAGAACAAGAAGTTGACATTATCCATGCCTCATCCTTGACCAAATTATCGCGTGACAAAAGGGATGTGACATGGTTGTACGATAGGTTGTATCGTATTATCGATCCCCATATAAATTGGGTAGTCGTAATGTCTTGCTAGAGGCCGCTTGCGACTTGTGGGCTGGTACAGTATTGGCCCATTGCCAATCTCATGTGGGCCTACAGGGTCGCACACAAGAATAGCCCAATATGAGCAAAAGTGTCCTGATTCATTGAATTTTAGATATGTCTAAGATTTAATAAATATTGTATTTAATCTAGGATGGATATAAATATATATATATATATATTATTAAATTCGAAATTAATAATGATATTATTTATAGATAATAATATTATTATATATAGTATTTAATTTATTTGATAAATTAAATAACTATAATAAATTGAGATATTGTATCTCGATTTAATTTTCGAATAAAGATATAGTATCTCGATTTAATTAAATTGAGATATAGTATCTCATATTTAATTAAATAAAAGATATCATGTCTCGATTTAATTTATAAAGATAAATTAAATCAGTAGGCTTATAATTCGGATTAAATAAATATATTAGATTAGATTTATTTGATAGATTTAATTAATATATTATTTTAATTCAAATTCGAATTTCAAGATTAATTGGATTAATTTTGAATATTTTAATACGGCTTATTAGGGTTTTAGAAACTCTATAATATATATTGATCTAGTCGTATTAAGTAGACGGGTGAATTAGAAAAGCCGCGAGAAACCCTAGAGAGAAAAGAGAGAGACGCAAAAATATTGAAGGCGCTAGCACGCTGCCGTCGGTGTTGGAGGATGTTCGTGTGGATACCGATAGAGGGAGGAGATTCGCAGAGTCTGCTCATGTTGATCGAGTAGGTAGCCCACCAGATCAAATCGAACGTAGGACGCTCACGAATTTTGCATAGGTATTATTTCTAACGAACCTTGATTTAAACGCCATTGATGGATCCTCTCAAGGGATCCGTAATTTTTAATGGATGAGAATCTTTCCACTGTGTGTACGGATCCCAACAATTTCCAGTTTCGTCACTGCAAGAGACGTAAATAAGCTTTGCCGTTACAGCACTAAAATGACATAAAATATGGGACTCCTCTTTTTGTGGAACAAATATTATGTTTGAATTTTGGAACCCTTGAATTCAATTTTGTCCCTGAAAATTATTCTGTTTGACCGATAATACGTTATGTTTTGGGAAAATCCTTTAAAAAAGAACTTCAAAATTATGACTTATCCCTATGTTGAGGAGGGCTTACTACGATGGTGCAACAAAGAAGTTTCAGATACTGAAATTAGAGAAGCTATCTTCAGTATGGGTCCCCTAAAATCCCTGGGTCCTTACGGTTTCAACGCCCTTTTTCTATCAAAACCAATGGAGCACGATATGTACGTCCTTATGAATTATGTGAAGTATATGTTTGCTAACCCACAGGCTATTAACGAGATTAATGGAACGTTGGTTGTCCTTATCCCAAAGAAAGATCACCCAAAAACTATGGGGGACTTGAGACCGATTAGCCTGTGTAATGTCATTTATAAGACTCTCTCAAAAATTATTGTGAACAGATTAAAGCCTATTCTCCCCTAGGTGTTAGCCCCCAACCAATGCAGTTTTGTGCCTGAAAGACATAGCAGCGATAATATCATTGTGGCCCAGGAGGTTATCCACACAATGAAAGGCATGACACAGAAGAAGAGGTTTCTGGCAATTAAAATTGACTTGGAAAAAGCCTATGATCATGTCAACTGGGACTTCTTAATGCGATGCCTCTAGGAAATTGATCTGCTCAGTTGTCTTACTAAGGTTGTTGACCAGTGTGTTTCTAGTTCTAGTATGCAACTTTTATGGAATGGGAAAAGGCCGATTGTTTCCTCCCATCTAGGGGGTGAGGCAAGGGGATCCGTTATCGCCCTATCTTTTTGTCATATTCATGGAAAAGCTAGCACACCTTATCCAAGCTGCTATTCAGGAAGGCGACTAGAAGCCAATTCGCCTCACACAAACTGGTCCTCCTATTTCCCACCTCTTTTTTTGCGGATGATATCATCCTATTTGCAAAAGCCTCAATGGATCAAGTCTCTATAATTAATGATTGCCTTAAGACTTTTTGTGACAGCTCTGGCTTGAAGATTAACCAACAAAAAACTCAGGTGTTCTTCTCAAAGAACGTGCATCACGCTCGAAGAAGTGAGATGTGTGTGTCGCTTGGTTTCTCCATTACAAGTAACCCGGGCAAATATTTGGGTGTTCCTCTTCACCATAAGCATGTAATGAAGAATCCTTCCATTATGTGGTCGATAAGGTGAAGATAAGGCTATCAAACTGGAAAGCAAAATCTCTATAATTCGTAGGGAGATCTACCCTCATCTTGTCAGTGACCACGGCGATTCCAGGCTATGTCATGCAAACTTCCCTACTCCCGGCTAGCACGTGTGAGTCTTTGGACCAATGCAATCGAAAGTTCCTATGGGGAAGTACGGAGGAGCAAAGGAAAATACCATTGGTTGCTTGGGATGCCATTTGTAAACCTAAAGCTAAAGGTGGGTTGGGACTCCGACTCACTAGTTACTACAATCAAGCCTACCTAATGAAGATTGGGTGGAATCTAGCAGCCAAAAGGGATGATTTCTGGGTAAAAGTTATTCGGAACAAATATAGCTGTGGCTTGGATGTAATACCAAAGATTGATATGGCAAGACCTGGGTCAAATTTGTGGAGTGGGATCAAATGCACGTGGAATAAAGTTCGGGAAGGAATTGAGGTAAGGCCACATGGGAAAGCACGGTGGAAATGGAGTAAGAGCAGCACTTTCATCGTGAAGTCTACATATGACACTATCACCTACGACTTGACACCTCTGAACCCTATATGGGGAAAGATATGGAAATTAAAGGTTCCAAAGAGGTGTAAAATGTTCCTTTGGCTGGTCCTCCATAAACGAATTCTAACTAATGCCTCTAGGTACATGCGTGGTTTGAGTGTAGACGCTAACTGTTAGGTAAGTGGTGCAACAATGGAGACTTTGCAACACTTACTAAGGGACTGCCTAGAAACTCATGATTTGTGGTAGCAGTTTGCTCCCCCCAAAATTTGGCGCAAATTCTTTTCCTTGCCTTTTGATTTTTGGCTCAAATAGAACCTCAATCCCAGAGGTGAAAACTAGGACAAGGAGTTGTAGCGGCAACTGTTCATGACTACCTGTTGGTGGCTATGGAGGAGACGCAATACTTTAGTATTTGAAGGAAAGAAGACTTCGAATAACACTATCATGTACAGCGTCTCTGCCATGGTTGGCAGTATGAATGAAGCCCGGAGAAGATGCTGCACAACAATTGATAGGAGGGTGCTACCCAGTGAGCATGGGGAAAAATGGCAGCCACCACCGGCCGGTTTGGTGAAGGTCAATACCGATGGTGCCTACTCGTCCTTGACTCTGAGCGTGGCCAGCGGCGGTATAATGCGGAATGAACATAGCGACTTCCTAACGGTGTTCATGTTCAAAGGGGAGGAGGGAGATTTCCTGACAGCTGAACTATGGGGATGCCTCTATGGAATTAAGCTTGCGTTGGATTTGGGCTTTCGCAATGTTATCCTAGAAATTGACTCGGCAGATGCAGTTGCACTGATAAAGTGAAAGTGGAGCTAAATCACCAAGAGGGGGTGAATTGGGGATTTTAAAAATTCTTTCGAAATTGCTTTGTTTTCGAACACTAAAACAGAGCTAAACAGAGGATAGGGAAGAACAGCAAAACACAAGAGAGTTATATTGGTTTGGTCCAACTTCTTGACCTACGTTCAGTCCCCAGACACTCTAGGATTTCACTATCACGATTGATTACACACTCTGTAACTCAAGAGTAATTCTCTCACTAGAACTTACTCCCCCTTACAAGTTGCAATCAATATCCCAATCTCCAAGTCCCCAGACTTGAGATTCTTTACAATAAATGATTTACAATCAGTGAACTCTCTCTAAGGGCCCGTTTGGTTCAAAGAATTTGGGGGGAGGGAAAGGAACTTTGAGAAGGGAAAGGAACTTAAAGGAAGGGAAAGGAAGATTTAAAAGATGATGGAAGATGGCTTGAGTTGTTTGGTAGGAAGAAAATGAAGGGGTGGTAGTTGGTAAAGAATTAAGAAATGTCTATTTTACCCTCAAAAGAAATTAATTCAAAATAAAAAAGAAAAATATTTTTTTTGTTAAAATATATTTTTTAAAAAAATGTCCTTGTTAAGTTCGAACTTCTTACTCAAAAATTTTTTCGCAAAGTTTGAACTTTCCCGCCAAATTTGAATTTCAGGGGTAAATATGTCCAAAAATGTGAATAGTGACCAGGGAACTTGAGAACCCACCAATTTTGGTGGGATCTCAAGTTCCCACATATGAGGAAGAGTGGTGGGCTCGGTGTGGGCCGGGAAGTTGGGTTCCGGGCACTTGGCGCACCAAACGGTCTTTTTGCATGGGAACTTTATTAAGTTCCATTTCCCTCTTCCAAATTCTGTCAACCAAACGGGCCCTAAGAGTAGATAATGATAAACACTGAAGCTTAATGTATCAAAAGATACTTTACAAGTGAAAACTGAAAGAGTAGTTGTAAAACTTGAATGTAATTCGTTTTCAGCAGGTGTGTTGTTGAGAAGAATTGAATGCTACTCTATTTATATTAAGAGAGCATTAAATAACCGTTGCAAACTCCATTATATCCGTTGGTGCACTAATCCAGCTGTTGGAGGCACTTTGGTATCTTCTCTCTCTACTCTTCAGTTAATTCCTTTTGCCCAGAGGATTAGTATTGACTTTCCTTGTAATAGATCCGTTGGAAGAGCAAGTACTGCTTAGGGAAAGCAGACATTAATCCTTTTGCAAACATGTAGAGAATGATGGCTCAAAAGGATGCAAGCTTCTGGACTTGCATTTAATGTTCTGACATTGCTTTTTGCTTTTGTTCAAATCTTCATTTAATGTCCTCTAAACAATCTGAAACTCACTAACAAACTCATTAAACATAGTTAAGAATAGTAGTGGATGTAGAGGAGAGGCATTGAGATTAAACAAGAAGATTTCACACATTCGTCAAATTTAATTTTAAAACCACGCGACCTATACTCGAGTATGTTCTTCAATAATCGAGTTTAGCACTGTGCACTTATATCAATATTTGAGTATCCAACATGATATTCGAGTATTCCTCTTCCAGAGAGGAATGTCATGATTTGATCTTTGGACTATATCTTTGAAATAGGAACAATACTCGAGTGTGAAAATCAATACTCGAGTATGCAAATCATTTGAAAAACTTTGTGAAATCTTATCCCAAGTCAATACTTGAGTATTCAAACAATACTTGAGTATTCGAATAATTGTATAAAACTTGAAAACTTTATGTCAGTCAGATACTCGAGTGTTCAAGCCAATACTTGAGTATTCAGAGAATTTGAAAACTTTGAGAAATCTTTGTCAAGTCAATACTTGAGTTTTCAAAGACATGTGTAAAGTTTGAAAACTTTCTGTTAATCTCATACTTGAGTATTCATACTAATACTTGAGTATTCACAAGTTGAAACTTTTTTGTGACTCTCTGTAATACCAATACTTGAGTATTGTAATGGATACTTGAGTTTTGAAAGATATGTGAAAAACTTGTATGTTTTCTGTCAATTCGATACTCGAGTATTCTCAAGTTGAAAACTTGGGTGAATCTTTGTAAGATCAATACTTGAGTATTCAAAACAAATACTTGAGTTTTGAAATCTTTAGGAAATATTGAGAGAGTCTCTGCATGATGCATACTCGAGTATTCAAACCAATACTCGAGTTTGGCTCAGGGTGAAAAACTTAGAGTGCTCTCTGTAAGTTCAATACTTTAGTATCCAAAGGAATACTCGAGTATTGCTTTGTTTAATAAAATTGAGCTACTCTCTGTCAAGTCAATACTCGAGTATTGAGACCAATACTCGAGTTTGCCTTTGACAGTAAGTTTTTCACCTTAACAAAGACAAACTTTAACTTGTGTTTACAATTGTCGGTTATCATCAAAACACATAGAGAACTAACATAAAGAACCTAATGAATGACACTCATGAAGATGGTCAGCTTATTGAGGAGATTAAAAGTGTTATGAATCGCGAGATTGGGTGATTGAGGTTCAGCTCATCAGCCGATGGATGAATGAAGCAGTTGACAGGTTAGCCCAAACAAGCCTTTCCTCTATGCCTAGGTTTCAGATTGTTCCACTTGTTGATACATCGTTAGACAGGATCCTCGTTAAAGATAAAGCTTAGTTTCTAATTGGTTACTTAAATGTATCCAAAAAAAAAAAGAACTTCAAAATTATGAAAAAAAACAAAAACAAAAAGGTGATCTCAATATACATATCCCCAAAAAATGTTAGGGCATGTACCGTCTTTTTCAAAATTAGAAGGAAATGACATAATTAACCCATGGACTTTTAAAAGAAATAACAGAGAGGGAGGCGTTATATTAGCTCTCCCTTCGTGAAAAACAGTCGGCATTAACAAACACTCTCATTTCCGGAGTTGCCGATTATTAAGAGTGGAAATTTCCATTGTGAGAGTTGTGGTTGGTCACACTAAGAGAGGAGACTGGATGAGAAGTTGGTTTCATCGATTTGAGGAGGAGGAAAAGCATGGACCGGTGCACATTGGGTTGGGATTTTACCCTTTTGGGTTGGCACAAAAAGGCGTTCGACACTTTCAGTTAGGGGTGAGCAAATCAAAACCGAACCGAATAATCCGGTGTTCACTGTTTTCGGTTTTTCGGTTCGGTTTTTTAAACTAGTTTAGTTCAGTTTTCGGTTCGGTTTTTGCAAATTTATTTCGGTTAAAACCGAAATTTGCAAAAAATCTTCAACTTATTGTCATTCAAGTAAAAATAGATATATACCAAGTGCTTCATGTAAAGTATATTATAGCCAGATTGCACTCAATAGTTAATATTGTAGATTGATTCAGCAAAAAAAAAAGTAGATTGGCCATTTTACGGAATTAACCCAAACAAGAAGGCCCACAATAAGGCCCAACTTAAGCCCAAAAACCGAATTAACTACAAAACCGAACCGAAATATTTCGGTTTTTTCGATTTCGGTCTATTTGGTTTCGGTTCGGTTTTTAAAATGTATGTATTTTGGTTTTTTCGGTTTTAACCGAAAACCGAATGCTCACCCCTACTTTCAGTGAAATTGGTGTTCAGCAATGAAATTGGTCTTGGGCGCTTAAGTTGGGTAAGTCAATGGGTTTAAAAATGTTTTTTATGTTTAATTGTTCAGTTGATTAGAAATCTTCTTCAAAGTCGATGGGTTTAAATAATATTTACGAAATGTTGAGAAAAATTTAGGTTTTACTTGAATGATATATGATGGTTTAAAATCTGCTTCCAAGTGTGAAGTGCTTAGTTCGGGACTTGTTAAGTGAACCTGTGCATCCTTGATGAGAACTTGTGAAACCTTGTTGTTATGTGAGGAATTTTGAATGGCAAGTTGTGAAATTTTGATATAAACTTGTGAAATCTTGCAGCAAACCTATGAAAACAGCATTTGAACTTTTGAATGCGTGATCAAAAGTTGTGAAATGCTTTTGAGATGTTTGAAATTTTGATTTGGTAGTTGTGAAAATGTATTTTGAAGTTGTGAATCCTTTATGAGAACTTGTTAACTCTATTGTTATGTGGGGAATTTTGAATCATCACAAGTTGTGAAATTATGATGTGTTGTTGTGAAATTCTTAAGCAAACCTATGAAAATCGCATTTGAACTTGGGAATGCTTGATCAGAACTTCTGAAATCCTATTCATATGTGGGAATTTTTTATTTGCAAGTTGTGAAAACAAAATTCGAAGTTGTGAATCCTTTATGAGTTGTTGTGAAACTCTATGTAGAGGTTAATTTAGGTAAGGAAGTTGTGAAACTTTTATCAGAACTTGTGAATCCTTTTTCATAACTTGTGAGACCTTGTTTAAATGTGGGGAATTATGATTCGCAATTTTTGAGATTCTGATCCGAACTTGTTAAATTCTGATGTGAACTTGTGAAAACCTTGTTTAAATTTGGAGAATTATGATTTGCAAAGAAATATATGAGTAAACTTGTTCATGTCTGAACTTGTTGATGACTGTAAAATGATTGTTGTGTTGGTGAAAGAAGATGGCATTAGAAAAAGGTGAAACATCAAAATCAGAACCAATAAAGTGCAAACGTGTAAAGAGTAGAGCAGTAAAGAGCAAATGTGTAAAGACGAAAGCAGTAATATCAAACCTATAAAAACTAAACCATTAGAAAGCGGGTTTATGCTCTTTAGAAACAAGTTTGTGGCTAACTGGGGGGAGAAGAAGAAAAAGATGACAGATGAAAGAAAGGCCATAGGAAAGGCATGTTGTGAGCTACCAAAAGACAAGAAGAAGGAGTATACTGAAAAAGCTAAGCAATCAAGGCTGGAAAAGAAGAAGAGCAAAATCAAAGTGTCATTTCATACTCGCTGCTCACTGCGAGAATTTAGATCGTTAGTGGACTTTGTCAGTGATAATGAAAATTTAAAGGAGAGGGTTAAGAGAATAAAATTTAGAAATTTGTTAAAGGTGGAATTAGATAGACGCCTCCATGACCTAATTGTATCCATGCTTAAAGCATATGACCCATCAACACATCAATTTAGGATGACACAAGAAATAGAAGCAAAAGATGTGGAGAAGTTTCTTGGTATACCTAGTGAAGGGGAGGAGGTGAAGGTGGATGTGGAGGATTCTGATCCAACATATGAGAGGTTGAAGAGGGTGTACGAGAAAAAGAAATATATTGACATATTGAAGCACATAAAATCTGGGGCAACTGGGGACAACTTTGAGTTTATGTTTGTGATGTACACTTTAGGATCTTTTTTATGCCCTAACTCAAGTGGAGTCATAATTGATGATAGATTTTAAAAAATATGACAGGGCAATGTACTTCATCAAAGACTTGTGGAAGGAAATGAGCGATTATGAAAAAGTCTATAGGAATAAAAATGAAGGGGAAGGGACCTGCAATGTCGTGGCTGCCTCTTCTTATTTCTGGTATGTAACATTTTCCATTTATATTAGTTATGATTCACTTGAGAATAACGACCCTTATATATTTGGTGGTGTAGTTATTTTTGGGGAAATTTTCCCTTTGAAACAAATTGTCCAACATCAATCCACCACCCCTATTGAATGATAGACTAAGGAAAATATCAACGAAATGGTAAACAAAGAGAGGACGAGCAATATGGGCATTTTGTATCAATGAAGGGGCAGTGAAGTAAGGGCGGCCAATGAGGAGAGAGAACAATTTCCTTATTTAGACCCGGTATGTGTGTTGTTTGGTAATTTCTCTTATCCATGATTAAGCAATTTAAATGACAAATTAAATTATGTTATTCATGCAAGAGTTGAGGGATTTGCATGTGTGATTGATGAAAGTCATTGATTAAAACTGAAATAGACTTATCAATTTAGTAGTCGAGGAGTTAATGAATGTGCAAATTACCTAGACACGAAAATGGTATTCCCAAATTCAGATAAGCGTTTGTCAATTTAGCATAAGCTTTTTGCAAGTTTAAATAAGAGTTTCATAGGTTCATTCACATATTTCTCAACTTGCAATACAAATTCCCCAGACACGAAAATGGTATTCCCAAATTTAGATAAGCGTTTGTCAATTTAACATAAGCTTTTCGCAAGTTCAGATAAGAGTTTCACAGGTTGGTTCACATATTTCTCAACTTGCAATACAAATTCCCCAAACATGAAAATGGTTTTCCCAAATTCAAATAAGCATTTGTCAGTTTAGCATAAGATTTTTGCAAGTTCATATAAGAATTTCACAGGTTGCTTCCGTACTTTCAAAACTTTCTTTTCTAAATAGCAGTAGGTCATGACAGTATAATTGTATTATCATATTCAATCAAAAGTGGACAATATTCCACCCTATACATTACTTACAAAATAATGGAGTGGACAACATGTACCCCCTAAAACCATGACATACTGACACTATGGCCTCTTAATGGGTATGAACTTACATACAAAATAATGGGGGATCGAATTTCATACTAACACTAAGGCCATGACAGTACCCCAAAACTAGCAAGTAGTACGATTGTTCTATCATTTTTAATGACAAGTCGACGTTAAGATAGTAGTTCCTTTTAATGTTCCTTTGTCATTGATATCACCCTATATATGTTACTTTCAAAATATGATTCCCTATTTACCCCATCCCTTCAAAAAAAATACAAAAGGGTAAGACCAAAGTATATATATACCAAAATATTATGCCTCATAGATTAACACCGAATTTCAACATAGGTTAGGATTTTTGCACGTCCTTCATGTGTGTCCAGCTTCATGTCACAATACACAATGATAGATCTTTCTATTTTGGAACTCTTGTTTTCCATGTTGTCAGCTTGTAGTTGAAGGCTGCAAGAAGATATTTTGGGATATATTTTGCATGGTATAAAGCCTATAGTCATTCAGGCTGGGCATGTCTATTGTGACAACTGGAATAATGTAGTGTTGATAAATCTTTTCCTAAGCTTCAATCTTAATAATCAACATATTCATAAATATTGTTGTGGACAACCTTCACACTGCGCAAGCATGTATGCATGGAATCCCACTCATTTGCCAAGCTGCACAACTACATTGGTGTAATCGAAGGTCAACCCCATGGTCTCCATGTCCGGTATGCACACAGAATCTTCCCTGACCATAATCTTCACACCATATATACTCACATCCAATCACATTTTCCCTCGCATTTGCCTCTATATTTGGCCCAACACAATTCTTCCACTTAGTCATTGAGAAATATAAGGCATGCAACTTCTTAGCTACTTTGTCACCATGTGCATGGATTAGTTGGGCTACATTATACTTTCTCCCCATCACCATCCAAGCATTGAATGACTCAGCAACATTGGTTGTTATGTTGTCCCATCGCTTGTATGAGAACTTGCTTAGAGTTCAACTATCAACATCCACATGATTGTTAATCCAATCAAATATCTCTTTAGATTACTCCTGCATCTGTTCTATTGCCTTATCAAAGTCATCTGGAAGCCTTGCATATACAACTTTGTCAAGAAGCATCAATTCATCCTCCTTTGACCGAGAACTTGTCTTCCTTTTGCCCTTGTTTAATTTCAGTATCTTTGCACTGAAGTTTTCCTTAACATGTCTATAACAAAATGCATGCTGATGACCTCCAAATATTGCTATCACACGGCCTATTATGGCATTGTGACTGATAAGTATATATTTTATAATTAAATATGTATATGTTTTATGATATAATGAGTTGGATTTATTAATATTATATACCTATTTAATTATCTTTTATATATTTATCTATCTTTTAATTAAATATAGGATAAAAGAATGTTATAACAGAAAATCTATTGATATCTTATTTTATTATCCAGGAGATATTATATGAAAGAGAAGAGACAAAAAGCATATGGAGCTTGCAGTCATAAGTTAAATAAAAGGAATAAGGACGTGGACCCACATACTAAAAAGCAAGGTTCTGAAAATCGGACCGATCACTGAACCTAGGGGTCTTTGGGTTAATGGTCGTGGGTCGACACGAGTTAAACCGGTATTAATTAAAAATATAATACAATTAAAATAGATAAAAATATTTATATTTTAATAATAAAATATGATCTGATAGAACTTTTTGTTTTGGCCAAGATATATAATATTTATATTGAGTTTTTCAAAGATAGGAGATCATAGTTCAGCGTCCCCAATCTCCAATCTTAAATGTGATGTACTGATGTGTCATAGTAGGGTATAGGTTGCAGGCTACACGCATAGGCTTTTTGACTTTTTTGATATTTTGTTTAATTAGTAAAGTTAGCCCTACGTTTTTTTCCCCACCATCCAGTTCGTCCGTTCGTCTTGAGTTGTTTTTCTCTCCCTTCTTAAACTCTTCAGTTAGATATCTCCTTCTCTCTCAGTCCTCGTCCTGATCTCTCTTTCTCCTTCAACTCTTCAACTCTTCAGATTCAGAAATCTCTCTCTTAGTCTCTCCTCCTTCTTGTTCGATCTGAACATTGAGAAGCAGGGAGGCGCCGTGGAGCTTCTGGTTGTGAACTACCAGTCAAAATCCGTTTACAAGCTCTAACCTTCCACCTTCAACAAACCTAGATCGTAATCTCCGCTAGCCACAGTCGAGGCGCCGATAATCTCCCCTTCTTCTTGTTCTCCTTTAGTCGTTTTTTTTTAAGAAAATCGTTTTGACTCTGACTCGGCCAACTCGGCCGGTTCAGGCCGAGTTGACCAAGTTGACTCCGGGTTAACTCGGGACCCCGGTTTAACCCTTAACTTGGACCGGTTTTCCAGCCGGTTCGACGGTTTCCGGTCCAAACCGGCCGGTTCGGTCCAGTCCAGGTTTCATAACCTTGCTAAAAAGATTAAAGAATCCTCACACATGGAGTCAAAGATATTGATCACATTTTTTTTTTGTAATACATTGGCAAGCCAAAGGCTTGAGGTTTACAAAAAGTCTAATATTAGACTACATTCACTGATCCAGTGGCATTTCACCACACTCAAGAATTACTAAGTCAATACATTCAAAAGGTTGTGATGGAATAATTACAAAATCCTGATTCATCTCATGAGCCGATCGGGCTAAATAATCAGCACATCTCAAGGCTTCCCTGTAAGTATGAATAATCTGTAGATCCTCATGTGAAAGGATAAGGGATCTTACCTCTTGTATTTCATCTCTCATAGGATGACCCAACCCACAATCAAGTAATAACAACTGAATGGCATCCAATGAATCAGTATGGAGCATGATCTTTTTGAAACCCAATTGTTTGCAAAGTATAAGGTCCCTGTAGATAGCATGGTTTTCGGCAGCAGTTGACGTAGTATGGCCTAACTTTTGTTGAAACCCACGTATCCAGTTTCCTTGGTGATCCCTGATCACGCCTCCACAAGTTGCATGTCCACTATTCCTGTATGATCCATCCACATCCACACGTACATAACCTGGATCCGGGGGACGCCATCTAGCTTCTGCTCTGTCTGGTATCTGCATAATTTGATGCTAGAACCGGCCATGCGCCACTCCTTCCATTAAGTGGTAGATTCATTTTTGTGTAATCGCTTTTGGCTGATCTCTTGTGCCTTCAAATACTTTTGTACATCTATTCTTCCAAAGAAGCCAACACACAACACCAAATGTTCTGTGCCAAGGCCATCTAGCCGTAAGCCTACCAGATGGATTGTTTTTTGAGTTCCATTTTAGCCAATCCTGCAAAGAGCCAGAGAAAAATATAGAATAATATAATGGGTTAGTTAAATTAAACCACACTCTCTTGGCAATCTCACAGTCTCTCAATATATGATAATGGTTTCCTCTCTATCACACTCTAAAGGACAAGTTTTTTGCACATGAGGATTTTTTTTTCTGAGTGTATTAGTGGGAAGTCTCTCATGAAACACTTGCCACATGAAGAATTTTGCTCTTTCAGAAATCTCCCAACGCCATATACGCTGCCAGATGGGCACAAGTGTATGCTCCTGTTGATGGTAAATCATAGTGTATGCTGATTTAACAGTGAAGTTCCCATCTGAAGCCTTACGCCAACAGAAAACATCCTCACCCAAGCCATTCGGTGGAACAACCTTTAAAATCTCTTCTACAATCCTATTTGGAAGGAATGTTCTCCATTTATCCTTATCCCATTGTCCATTTGGCTTAACAAAGTCCTTTACCATTTCCTCTAGATCCATCAAGTGGAGATTCTTATCCACATAGTATTTCAAAGGCTTGTCTAATGGTGTCCAATGATCCTCCCACGCATTTGTAGATAACCCACTTTTTAGTTTATTCCCAATCCCCTTACAGAATTCTTCCCATACCGCTGTTATCCCATTCCAGGCTGCAGATTGATACCTTTTCTTGTTTACTTGTGGCTTCTGACTCTCACCACATCTATACTTACTACACAAACATTTCACCCATAGCGCATTCGGCTTGGTAATAATCCCCCAGCAGAGCTTCATAATAAAAGCTTTATTTTGACACTGCAGATCTTTAATTCCTAGCCCACCTTCAGATTTATTCCTCTTCATTACATGCCAAGATATAAGATGCATCTTCCTCGAATCCCTATTGTGATTCCAAAAGAAGTCTCTACTCATCTTTTCAAGACTAAGAAGGATCCCCTTAGGTATGAGTATTGATTGCATCTGATAATATGGAATTGCAGATAAAACAGATTTAATGAGAATAGTTTTACCTGCCATGCTTAGAAAACTTCCTTTCCAGTTTGCAAGTTTCTGACCAACTTTTTGAATTAAGGGCGTAAAGGTCAATTTAGTTGCTCTCTTGTGCAGGATAGGAACACCAAGATATTTCCCCAGGTCAGGTGTAAGACCAATTCCCAGGATTTGGCTGAGTTCATATGCCATGTTGAAGTGGACATTCTGGGAAACAAAGACCTTTGATTTGCTGAGATTTATTTTATGTCCGGAGACCTGACAAAAGAATTGCATTATATTCTTCATTTCTAGCATCCGTGTGGAAGCTTCACCAAATAAAATTAGATCATCGGCAAAAAGAATAGGTGGGAAATCTTTGGTCCTCTTGTGCTAATCTTCAGTGGCTTCCATCTTCCATTTTCCACTTCGTACTGTATGATCTGTGCCAGTCTTTCCATGCATAGGATAAAGAGGTACGGACTCAGCGGATCCCCCTGACGGACCCCTCTAGTAGGGTGGAACTCCTCTAATTCTTGTCCATTCCACAAAATTCTCATTGAAACTGAGTTTACACATTTCATAACCAGATTAATAAAACCCTCTTCTAGTCCTAGACTACCAAGTGTGCATTCAAGGAATTTCCAATCAAGTCTTTGAATCAATTTGAATCAGCTGTGTATTGGATGACGTGGGCCCAGGGCAATGAAAATAAAATAATGAAGATATTTTTCCCATGGCCCAAGTCATTGAGAGAAAGCATTGATACACGGCCCACGAAGCAATAAAGATAAACTGAGAGATTACACCACGGATAACCTAATGGATATATTTGATATATATTGAATAGATCATCAGAAGAGAAAAAAACGCACGCAGTAAGTAATATATATATTAAAAAGAAGAATCCACACAGATCATCACGAGACGCAACACGGCACGCACAAGAGAACAGATCACGAACTGCACAACGGGAATTCAGGAAGCAGAGGGACAGGACGAACACACTACGCACGAGACGGCATCGCTCTTCCTTCACGCCGTTTGTTTGAACCTGAATTCTTATCTTTATCTTTTAATTATGGATTTTATTAGAGCAATGTGTGGCTAACTTTTCTTTTCAACCTAGGAGATCTATAAACTTGTTTGAGACTTAGAGATTATTCCCACGAATTATTTTTGCTTAATTTTATTTCAGTTTATTTAATCTTGTCTTTATTGTTATTGCTAATTGATTGGTCATCATTGAGCATGGTTTGGGGATTTAAGGTTGAATTTGGAAAAGGGAATCTTAAATTGACCTTAGATTAAATAATCTGGAATTAGGTTTTAATCTAATTTGCGTCTAGGATAGACATATACCTAGAAGCTCCGCATAATCAAATTATAGTGAGCCCGATCTAAAACGCATCTTATTTAGTTGTGTGAGGCATTACATAATTAATTAAGGTAGGTATATAAATGGACCGGAAGGCATTTATAGACATTAATACTCTAGATTAGCTGATTAAGTTAAGTCAAAATTAATTTAGTGGGGATAAAATCTAGGAAACAAATCAGGGATTAGTGACTCTAGGTTGCTCGTTTGATTAGTGGTAGTTTTTTTATTTTAATTTTAGTTTTAGTTTTAGTTTCTTAATTAAATTCAATTGGTTTTGTTCAACTTAAACGAAATTGTAAAATTAACGCTTAACTGAAGTTTTTGAAACTAAGTCCTCGTGGGAACGATACTTTTCTTATCACTTTATTACTTGATACGGCCCGTATACTTGTGGAGTCTATAGGCTATAAATTTTGCCCTATCAGTGACGATCTAACACAAATAGTCATCTCGATTGAACCAACTATCTTTTTAATCATATGCATACACCAAGTACAATTATCCAATGTCTCTCCCTTTACAATTGTTATTGCAAAAGGCAACAACTCATTATCCGCATCAAAGACTGCAGCTGAAAGTAGAGTCCCCTTATACGGCCTACTAAATGAGTTCCATCAACATACATGTCTCACACCTCCCAAGAAACCCTCTATACTCATTTGAATGAAAACTTGTAACCATCTACTACCCATTCAGTAACTATTTTATCATATGTTTCCTTCAACCTTTGGCATATCCATGGGATTAACGTGTATGACTATTTTGGTCTTCCATGTATGTCTTCCATTGCCCTATATGCTTGTTATATGTTAGCTTCACACCATGCCTACAAAAGCCCATCATGGTAGGAACCCCCAAAGCACTGAACCACATATTATGATACTTATAAATAGTTGATTATGATAGTACTTTGGTATATTATATGACGTAACTATATTTAATGACACTTATAATTGTTAGCATGTTCTACCATATAATGTGAATTTACTTGCAACATATAATAATTGTTTTTGACTAGGTTAAGTCTTGTCTTTCGCATAGGTTTTATTATCCATAGAAAGTTTGAGTAATGACAGTATTTCAAAGGGAACGGAGGAAGTTCGAATGTTTCATGGACAAAAAAAGTCCCCAGAAATTTCTCTTTTGGACAAAGACACGACAAAGTATGAACAGATCGGTGTATTGATGGCTCAATATGTCACGCTTTAGGTTTGTAAAGAGCTACGTAGAACTAGTAAGCAAGTAGGAGCAATGTGGGTGTAGGTGGTTTTGCAAGGCCATAATACAGTATGTCATGAACATTTTCAAGTTGAAAAACATGTCTTCCTTCACTTATGCTCTAAATTGGTAGAACATGGTTTACGACACCTAAGTACACAGGAGTTGAAGAATTGGTTGCCATGTTCTTATATACAGTTGGACATGGACAACGAAATAGAATCATACAAGAACGATTTCAACATTTAGGAGAAACTATTAGTAGCGTTTTTCACATGGTTTTAAATGCTTGTATCAGTCTATCAACAAAAAACATCAAACCGCTTGATCCAGAGTTTCATCATTGTCACCCAAATATTGGTAATGATTTGAGATATTACCCATATTTCAAGGATGCAATAAGAGCAATTGATGGAACTCACATCAGGTGTGTGGTCAGACAGTTTGAGCAAGACAAATATATCATAAGAAAGGATATCCAACACAGAATATCATGGCCGTATGTAATTGAGATATGTGCTTTACTTTTGTGGTTGCAGGATGGGAGGGAACTTCCCGTGATGCCAGTGTGTTCCACTCTACTATCTCTACTCCAGCTATGAATTTCCCCCATCCACTCAAGGTATATCTTCAACACCATAACTTCAATTACATTTTTTTTCCGTGTTTATTTCACATTTCCTATAATTTCACAATGTCAAAAATTTCTTCATGTATTAGAGAAATATTACTTGGTCGATGCTGGCTATCCAACACTAGGTGGATATATTGGTCCCTATAGACGTGAGCATTATCACCTTCCAAAATTTAGGCGATAACCAGGATTTCGAAATAATAACGAACTCTTTAATTATTATCATTCACGTTTGAGGTGTGCTATAGAAATGACGTTTGGAGTATGAAAGAATAGGTTTAAAATATTATAAGATATGTACTCATATAGCTTTGAAATACAAGTCCACATAGTTTGTGCAACAATGACTATACATAGTCTTATACGGAGAAATTCCCAAACTGATGTGGATTTTTGTAACATCCCAATTTTTACAGCGGATTTTTTTTTTCTTTTCAATCAGAGTAGAGCATTAGAGCGAATGAGTAACTGAACCATAGCAAAATCATTAACCATAGTGCAATAGTATAGATACAGTCATCCTAATGTTCAAAAGTAAATACATAGTCGATAATTAAATCTCCATCTTGAATCCTACTCCGGCTGCTTGCCCCTGTCTCCAACCCTCGGTCCTCCAGACCCTGAAGCTACAGCTGAGATCCAATTCCAATTTGGATCTCAGGTAACGGTTAACCTTATGCTCAAATAAACAGTATATCGACAACAGATATTCATAACAATACAACAGCATATCAACACATAAGCACAGAGCATATGTATGATCAATACAATGACAGAACATAAGCACAAAGCAGTATGTAAAGTCCTACAACATGTCTGCACATACCCTGTGCCACGATCACAACACGTGTCCTCAGCGCTAGGAAAACTCAAACGGTATTACCAATACTATAACCCGTGTAAACCGTAAGTATGATTGACGACCCCGAACGAGCCTCGCCTATGAACGTATCTATCGCATATATGTATATGAGTAGCACGAGTTAGGGTTACAAGACACGTCCGTACCTTCGTTGACGGTATTTCCTAGTACGTTTGACGAAAACGACACTTCCGACGTAAAATGGCACGTTTGACATGCGGTACGGACAATGGCGCAAAATGTTCGTGATCAAAGATATCCTATAAGGATAATATCACATTTATCAATATTTAGCATCATAACAGGCATTTTAGGTACAAATTATCATTTTGCCCCTAGTTTGACTACTCGGCGAAATTTCGCCAGAGCTTCGCTACTTTGACTCTAATTTTCCCAAAAGTTTGCCATATCTCTTCTTCCAATATATTTTTGAAATAAATATCATATTTATCCCTAAAACATGATATCTAAACTATCTTGGCAAATTAAAGATATGCATAGCATTTCTACTATAGCTACTGAAAGAACTACTAAAGCTTAAGACTATGGACCGAAGAAATTATCCAGGGCTTCGCTACAATTTTCTCTGGACTCCTCCTTCTCTCTAGAAATTCTCTCTATTTCGAATTAGGCAAGGAATTGGTGTGAATAAATGAGATGGTTTGAAGGCTATTTATAGAAAAATTTGTGCACTATTCACACTTTATCAGATCAGTTCTCGGCCGTCGGATCTAGGGTTTTTGAGAGAATTCATCTTGGCCCTTCCTTGGTGTGTGCCGACCTCCCCTTGCCCCAAAAGTCAAGAAAATGATGTCATGATGATGTCATCTTCTTGCTTTATGTGACTGTACCGATCAAGTTCCCTGTTTCGGTGATCTTATCGCGTAATCTTGGCGAATCTAAAAAATACAGCAGCACAACGCTGAAGGTCTACTCTTCCTCTTTCAAAATACTTAGGTTAACTAAATTTTTGATCCCATTAAGGGTATTTCGTTGCCTGTTGAACATTTTCGGACAAACGCCATCGGTTACGGAAATAACTTCCGGCAGCACCAACTTCTGGGTAAAAATTCACTGGTTCATAATATGTCATGACTTAAGAAACCTAGTTCATGGTTTGTCACAAACGGTCTTGTTTTCTATTGGTTCTCGTTTCTACTATCTGCCCTTTTCCCTTTTTATCCTGTCTCCTAATCACTCTGCCGGTTTCGGAAATGACTTCGGAGACAGCCCACTCCAGGATAAAATTTCACTCGTTTATAATAAGTCCAGATGTTAGCTACTTAGTTCACCTATTTTGTGATAGGATTTTATTTCTATCGGTTCTCATTTAGCCAACTGGTCTTTCTACCGAATATATTATTATTTAATTACTTAAATATTATAATATATTTTTGAAATACCTCAAACCCTTTTCATACTATGATTTTCGCCCCTCCCCCTTATTTAATTTTTTATTTAATTTTTAATTTCATTAATAATATATTTAATTATTTTAGAAAGCTTAATAAAGCCCTAATCCTACGATTAGCAGTCTTTTAATATTAGGGGTTTTCATGTACTTAATCTCATACATTTTTCTTAATATTTGTCAATTAATTAGTAATTATACTTTAGGCTAATCTTAGCCATAAACTCCTATTTAAAGGGTTTTACATAATTTGCCTTAAACATTCTCTCGTTTAAGCCCAAACAATTAGCCATTAATTACTTAATTAGTCACCTACTAATTGTTGATAATTTTATTAATTAGGATTAATCATTATCTCACAACTATTTCACTGACATTGATATTTTATGCTCCATGTCAAATATTAAAAATCATGGGGTCACTTATGATCCCCAAAAATAATATTTAATTTTGCCTCATTATTTTCCAAGGAAAATATTCCCATAAATTCCTAAAATTAGAGACAACATACTTTCTAATTTTTAATAAATATTTTATTTCCTCTAGGGATTTATCAATATATTTTCGAGGCCATTTTATGCCCCACAATTGCATTTAGGGATTTTTAGCTCTTTATTCACCCTAATTTCAATAGAAATTACCTTAGAAAATAAGATAATTTTTACACTAGTTTTGAGACCACATATTCACCTTCTTGAATTAGTCATATATTTATCTTAATATAAAATTCCAGATAAATCAATATCCGGGTATTACAATTTTTCTCAAGGGGAACGAGGAAATGTGGGTGATGAAGATAATAATGATCAACTTGATGTAGCATCCTCATTTAATATTCATACATTATCTTCAACACAAATGAATCATGTTCGTGAAAGAATCAGAAACCAACTTGTTAGGGATAGGTGATCCAATTAGCATTGTACTATTATTTAGTATCAAACTTTAAAAAAAAACATTTGTATGCATTCTAATTTATATACAATTTTATCCACTAAATATATTTAATTAATGACTTATTATTTATTAATTTTCTTGATAATAATTTATCTTTTTTTATCTTCAATTATCACAATATATACAACTAATAAGTATATGTAGTATTCAATAAGACTCATGTCATTTTGAGTCTTTTTCGATCTCAACTAACTTTTCAAACAATAATCCAAACACGTTTTAGTTTGAAAAAAAGTCACTTCTGCCACTGTCAATCCAAACACAAATTACATTTACAATATAACTTTTATCATATTTTACTTCTGTAAAAGTCAGATTGAAAATAAGTAACTTTTGCCACCGCTAACCCAAATGGGCCTAGTAGGTAAAGATAAGATAAAGACGACACAAATTTTTCAACCAAAAAAAGGTACTATCTTTTAAATACTTTCATAACTAGCATGGCGAAAAATCTTCATTATAGGGATTTTTTAAATGCAAACTTCTCTCCATTTAAATTGGAGGGGTTTATTTTTTATTTTTTATGAAGTTCATTTTTTTTAAAAAAAAAAACTTCTCTAGTCATATTTATAAGGAGGAGAGAGATTTTTTTTTTTTTTTCTTATTTGTAAATCATATTATTAAATTTTTTACATGAATCTATAATTTTGCCCTTCATTTATTATATTGACTTTATACTCTCTTGGTAGAGTGTATATTAAATATTGGTAACAGAAAGTTATTAAATTTTAAGATGATATTAATGATTTTTTTTTAAAAAAATTATTCCTCAAGAATATGTTAAAAATTACTTATAAATGGAATAAGAGAAATGAATGCCCAGATTCAGTTGAAGACCCCGTGTAGAGAGATTAGAAGCGTCCCCCCTGCATACAAGATAAAAAGCTTTTGGTCTTGTGTCTTTCTGGTTTTCATCACAACATTGGGCCTACTTGAGTTAAGCTTGCTGAGATTCATGCCATCTTTAATGGGCCGTAATCTAGAAGCATGGACTCAATGCTTCAACAAACTTGTTGGATTGTATAATTGTGTATGTGTGTGTATATAAAAGAAAAAGAAAAAGAAAAAAAACACCAGTGGGAGTTAGCTCAAGTGGAAGGGACTTGGGCTGCTTAAGCAAGGGTCTCGAGTTCGAGTCCTTGTGGATGCAGAAAACTCTCCTGGGAGAGGTCCCCGCATATGCGCCCGACAGAACCTCGATCCAGACTAGTCAGGGCAAAGCTCTGGTGAACTGGATGCAATAGCAAAAAAAAAAAAAAAACTAACTTGTTGGAGGGTCATTTTCGGCCTGAAAACTCATTGGAGAGTATGATACCAAGGGTGTTATTGATATTTCTCGATAATTTCGAAACGGGATTTTGCTGGCTCCTATTCACTGCTCATCGGGGATTGGGACATTAAAAAATTGCCATGTGAATCTTCTAGCAGAACATGGTTCTAGATCTAGGACTTTTTTATTTAGACATTGTTTCCCTCTATTTATCTTCCCATTTATTAGTGAAGTCCAATTCAAACTATCTAGATGAGATTTAGACGTTTTACATTTAATTTTTGGGTTAAGGTGCAATTTTACCAATGAACTATTGCTCCAGGAGCACCCAACACAATGAACTCTTATATGGACCTTAAATACAAACTAACTTTAGAAAATGTTAAATGAGCACAGTGCCGTTAGCTGTGGGAAACGTCCATCTGTCTGTTGGAAGGAAATAAATCATTGAAGCCACGTGTTGCTGAGGTTTTCTAAAAAACTAGATTTTCAACGCCAAAATGTGGTAATTCATAGAAGCAAGAAAACCTCTCTTCGCCAAAATGTTCTTCCAAGACAGCGACGACCTCAAGAAACTAGATGGTGTTTTGATTAACTCGTTCAAAGAGCTTGAACCAGAGACCATAGACGCCATTAATGGTGGAGAAACACTCAGAAAATTACTTCCCCCTATTTTCGACATCGGTCCATTCATGCTGTGCGAGTTTGAGAAAGTGGATAATGAAAACTCGATGGATTGCTAAGCACAGCCAGAATTGTACCCACTGGTATGAGTTCTAGTCCTACCATGGTTGAACGTCTATACTGAATTCTTCCTACTAGAACTTTGTAAATCAGACCCTATTAATTCTTCCAACCTATAGTCACGTGAGTTTCTCCATCAAGTATAGCTGCTTAGCATTTAGAAGCATTAAATAGAAACCATGTTCATTTTTTCTTTTTCCCGAACTGCAGCGATTATACACACACACATATATCAACAAGGTTCTGTTTCTATCTCTCTCTCTTTTTTCCTAACTGTGTGGCAATGACAACAACATTTTCACACACACACACACACACACACGAATATATGCTTACAACACAGTGAAGCTTTCTCCAACTTTTCCTTTGTTTTTCTTCAACTTCCTTCTTCTCGGATACACTCTCTTCGGTCTCTCTCTGCGCTGTAGTTCTTTCTGGTTTTTATGTAGCACCAGGTCAAACGAGAATGATCACGGCTTCCTCTGTTTACCGGATTCAAAACAGAGCTCAGCTCACACTAGCATATTAAACAAATACATGACCTTCAAGAACATATTCAAAGCCTTTCTAGTGCCCATTTACATTTACAAACTTGCATTCTGCTCATTAAAAATGTTCAAGACCATTGTCATTTTTATTACTAGAAGTTCCAAGTGGCGTGTAATTGAGATAACACCATGTACATATTATTGATTCAATACAATTTGCAATTGCAGAGGTGGCTGAATTTTAACACTTCACAGACAGTGAACAATATTGTCATTGTTTCACAGACCATAAAAAAACAAATGACGTGCTTAGTCTGACACACTCGAGTAATTAACATCATGAATTTGAAATAAAACCTAGAAACTCTAGACTTTCTTGTGTCATTAATTATGAGCATACCAATACTTTTACTTCTCAATTCTGATAGTATTCCTTGAGCAATCTTCAATGTCAAAAGAAAGGAACTTATTTTAACTTAAGGTCCAGGAGTAGGGTGCTTTAGAGACAAAAAAACGTGTCCAAGTAAACTAAACGTGCAAGGGCAACAAAAGCCAATTAAACAGTGATGTTGAAAAAGATTTGCGAAAATACCCGCCACAACAGATATTTTTATCCCGATATCTCTCCACAAACAAATCAATCGTGTCCTTGAAAGCCTTTGTATCAAGAAGCAAGGTTGTTATATCTTGAAACATGATCCTTGACAAAATCAAAAGAGTACAAAGATTAAAACCCACAAAACAAAGATTAAAACACACAAAGTATGCGTCTTTTAAGCTAAAACTAAAAATCTGAGAAAGGTAAAAATGTACCATCATCATATAGAAAATAATGGCGAAACCATGAAAACAGAAAAATAACTAGTGGGTTATTAAAAAAACCTGGTTAGAAACCGAGGTTGAAGGCGAAGAGAAGAAGGTAGTGAACTAGTAAAAGGCGGAAACAACGAATTCAACGAGCCCACTGGGGAAGTACACCACTGAGCCTTTAGGTTGTTCGTCCAGCCACTTCAATGGACAATCCACCGAGTTTTCATTATCCACTTTCTCAAACTCACACAGCATGAATGGACCGATGTCGAAAACAGGGGGAAGTAATTTTCTGAGTGTTTCTCCACCATTAATGGCGTCTATGGTCTCTGGTTCAAGCTCTTTGAACGAGTTAATCAAAACACCATCTAGTTTCTTGAGGTCGGCGCTGTCTTGGAAGAACATTTTGGCGAAGAGAGGTTTTCTTGCTTCTATGAATTACCACATTTTGGCTTTGAAAATCTAGTTTTTCAGAAAACCTCAGCAACACGTGGCTTCAATGATTTATTTCCTTCCAACAGACAGACGGACGTTTCCCACAGCTAACGGCACTGTGCCCATTTAACATTTTCAAAAGTTAGTTTGTATTTAAGGTCCATATAAGAGTTCATTGTGTTGGGTGCTCCTGGACCAATAGTTCATTGGTAAAATTGCACCTTAACCCTTAATTTTTTTAAGAGATGATTTTTAAATATGAAAAATTGTTTTTTTAAAAAAATTAGTTAAAAGATTATCTTTATTTTAAATTTTTAATCCACTAAAATAATGTTTTATAAAATAAAAAGTAAAAAAATTAAATCTAGATCATCGAAATAGAATTTGAGCGGTTAAGATGGGATAAGCGCGCTTATCCTCTTGTTCCTCAAATACCACTTTGTGTATTCACCAAAAAAAAAAAAAATACCCACTTTAGTGCAATCTGGACTCTAAGCCCACACATTTCTTTCAAAAAAAAAAAAAAAAAACCAAATGGCACTAGATATATCAAATATGGGGAAGAGGAACAAGTTCAAATCCCACTTACGTGAGAAGATCTTGTTGGAGGGCAATTTGTAAGTACATCTATAAGTATTTTTAAAGCCTGAAGGCATAACTGGCATAATGAGCCCCATCTCACATAAACTTTTTTGTACTAAAAATAATTTTACTCCCTCCGGATAGGTTTTAAATGTGAGAACTGCATAACTAATTGCCAATGATCATTAGTCCCACAGTGTGTGTGGTATTTTCCCTTCACTATGTGATGAAAAAAGAATTGTATAACTAATTTGCAAAGATTAATTCAATTATTTAACTTAGTTATTTATAAAAACTGTGTACTTATTTTCCTATAATATCTTCTTTAATCATTAGTATTAGAATTGTCATGGAAACCCCCATCACATGTGCAATTGATAGAGATATATTGAGAAAAAAATTATAAATTTAAGAGACAAACTAAATTAAGATCTTACGTTTAAGATTAAATAAGCTCTCTAACTAGTTCCTACTTTGGGGGTGTCTATAGATGTAAACTTTATAATATTTAGCCCTCTTCTCAAAATAGTGTCAATCAACTTCAGAGCCTCATTTTATATTTAGGCATTTGGACAAAGTGAAGAAATGTGATGACTGATGGCCATTTCAAATCATTGCCAATGTTATGTTTGGATTAGCGGTAGTAGAAATGACTTTTTTCCAATACGATTTTTACAAACGTAATATTTTCTTTTAGAGTTTTTCATAAAGAAGTAGTAATAACAATTCAGATAATTTTAAAAATATACTTTGAAAAAAATACATACTTATAACAAATAAACTTAGCTAACATTTTTTTAATATCTGTCGCGTAGTAAAAGGATTGGAGGAAGTAATATTTACATATTTTGAAAATGTTTTTTTTTCCCTATCTTTCTGCTTAAAATTAATGTAACCATTTCTAAGATCTTAAGCATGCAATTAATCTGATCATTTGGGTTTTGGGTATAGTGTGCTGCTATAGATATAGAAAAGTAATGCTTAGCAACTCTATGCAGATATCCTACTATTTTCTATTTTTACCTGTTCTGTTGTTAGAGTTAACCAAACCATGCTAACAGGCTAGCATTGAAAGAAGAAGGATGTCAAAACGTCTTGCAGAAGATGCCATGCATGGCATATTTTGATGAGTGCGTATCATTATCCCCGTTTGATAGTTCTGACTTTTCATCACAAGACGACCCACCACTCAATTTATTTGGGTCTTCCATGCCATCAGACAACCATTTACCTGAGGTTAGTTTAAGTGGTTTAATTTCTAATTTTCACTATGGAGCTCTTTTGCTAAACAGATTATGACTACCTTTTAAAAAAAAAAAATCTTAAACAGTTTATTTTGTGAAACCAACATCATATGATTTAGTCATCCACCATAAAATGGTCTTTCAATATATGTGTGTGTCTTTCATTATTTATTTACTTACTTGGAAGAAAAGTATTGAAATGGGATCTAACTGGGAACAAATTCATGTGCTGCTATTGATTCCATTATTTCTTATTTGATTGAACTCCATGACTTCATCATGTAGTTGTCTTGTTGGCCTTTATGCCTAAAATAATTAAGGAAATACTAAAACCAAATTTTCAGAATATAATTTAGTTATCTTCACGGGGATTCTGATATGCTCTCCTGAACAATCCATAATTAATCATAATGGAGTCTCACAACCAAATCAAAGCATTAATATCATGGCATCTGTGCAAGATCAACTAAGTCCAAGTGGTTCCAAATTCCAGTTCTCCTTTGCAAAGAAGCCATTTGAAGCCTCCGAGCCTCATCATGGCATTCAAGAGTACATCAAGAACTTCGACAAAAATGTTATCAGGTTGTCGATTGTAAGACCATCAAATTACTATGATCTTGATCAGTATGATAATTCTTCTGCTGAGAATTTTTTGACGGATTCTATGTTGATGAAAAATAGAATAGACTCAGGTGGTTTGTTACTTTGCGGTGGTGGTAACCTGTCTAAATATTGTGGTATAAGAATTTTATAGGAAAACATGAAATGTTTCTATAGGCATGATGTAATTTTTCATGCTTCTTTTATCTTTTGGCCACTAATAGATATATACATGTATATGTATATCGCTCAATTAATATAGCTTCTCTTGTTTGGAATGCCATCTTGAGATCAAGTTCTTGTTCCTTAATTTTTGAAAAAAAAAAAAAAAAAAAAAGCTTTGGTTTTAATCTCATGGTGGCTTCTTTTCCTCTATTGTATCTTCTGTTATGATTGCATTGAAATTATTTGGTAATGAATTGTAAAGTCTCTGGCATGTTAGCGTTTATTCAAGTAGTATGGTTATATTTTTATTTGATATTTATAATTCGTACTGCTAGAATTATAGCATAACTCTCAAGCACAGGGAAATTTTTTTATGTAAAAAAATATTCATATAAAGGATAAAATAAATAATATTCTAAATTCCTTTAACAATTATTATTATATACGGTGTTATAAATAATAAAGAATTAGATAAAAAATAAAAAGTTGTTTTCTCTTTTTCTTTGAAGGAAGGAGCAATTTATTCAATAAAAGGAAACAGGTATGTACTCGTACAGACAATATAGGACCTATGTAATGGGTCTAAATTTTGCTACTAGAGGGGCATTTTGGGTTATACCCAATGTGATCCAGTATGAAGTCAGGTCCTACGCAGTGGGTCATTTTACTTCTATGGAAAGAAAAAAAATTCTTACTCTTTGGATTCAACTAGTAAAAGGGTGGAAAACTCTCACAAAAAAGGAGGGGATTTAATCCTGAAGTTGGTCATGACGCTGGGAGAGGCATCTCAGAGGTCTACAAAGCAACGATAACCTAGGCTAAGGTGGAGACATGTGTACTCTTAGTCCTAAATTCCTTGCAGAGTGGACTCCAAGCACCCTGCCCTTGGACTGCGGATGAGCTCAACTCCTTTCCTAGAATTTATATATATATATATATATAAAATTTCTTGATTTATATATATAAAAAAATTCTTGATAAATACTCTTACCCTATTATTACCCTCTTTTTGGATATAATGGGCCTGTTTGGGTTGGCGGTATGAGCGGTGACTTAAAAGCTATCTGACTTTAAAAAATAGTTCAGTAGGAAAAAAGTCAGGTTATAGATAATGATTTGTGTTTGGATTGATGGTGGTAGAAATGGCAGGGCCCACGTCAAAAAGCTGAAAGCATTTTGGAAAAAGCTGGATTCTAGAGCATTTTCCTTAACGGGCTTTTTGAGCGTTAAGAGCTTTAAGTCCACTGAACTTAACGCCGAACCCAAACACACCAAGTCGAGTTTTTTCTCCAAAGCCCATTAACTCTACCGCAAACACTCCTAATGCTCTTCTAACGCTCTCACCAAACAAGCCCAATATTATTGAGGAGCTGGTAAAAGAAACAACAGAGTGAGAGAAGTCTAGAATCATAATCAGTTTCTGACTTATATATATATATATATATATATATATATATATATATATATATAGTTCTAATATGATTGTGTTATCTGATTGTTGAAGTATTCTCTGGTTGCTTTTTTTCTTTTCCCCCAATAACAAATCATCCAGTTCTGACGATATCAACTTATCCATTTTGGTTGCCTTTTGAATTGATAGTTGAGATAAACCATACAAATACACAATGTGCATGTCAATTTTTTAAGGGTTGATATTACCGTTAGTTTTTGTAATTTAATTTGATCGAATTTTAATTTTAAGCCCAATAATTTTAAATTGTGATTTATAGTCCTAATAGTTTCATAAGAATTTGATATAGGTTTATCGATGTTAACTGATATGATTCCCGAAAGAAAAGGAAGATTGGATCAACTAGGAATGGAATTTCGCGCCGAAAATTCAGCCTCCAACACGTCCTGATACGAATAGACGTATCTCGCGCTATAGACCTCAGATTTGAGTGATTCCAAAACGAGGTAAAAGATGGCTTTCCGAAACGCGACTTTGGCTCAAGAAACACCGAAAAAGGATAAGGGAATCTGGAGATACGAAACCAATAAATATAGAACGAAAACTGAAGTTTATGGATTATAGGTAGGCGCCACAATTCCAAAGAATTGATAAGCCCAAGAACGCCACAAGGATTGATGCCCTTGATAAGTTCAGAGATTCTCAAAGAACCTTAGAGAAGCTTGTCTCTCACCAAAAAAGTTAACTTTCAATTCTGCCGTCCTCTCAAAAAGACTATGGTGTTCCCTTATATAGTGGACAACATCCATATTGAGTTTAACCTAAATATGCTTACAAAATAAGAAAGCCCAATAAGCCTTATTACAAAAGTTTAACTAAATGTAAGAAAAATAAAACTAAGTGCAGAATTTGGGCCAAGTAAAATGATGCCTTCATGCATATCCATTGAGGCTTATTCTTCAAGGTCTTCAATATGAATTAAGTGTATCATTTCGGTCTCTTCTTCCTTTAGACTTGGGCTTGTCTCAAGTAAAGTGGTCACCAAGAGATTTAGAGTCTCTTTAGCCTTTTTAGCTTTTGCTCTTGTCATTGGGCCTCCAAGACCTTGTATGTCCTCCAAGTTTGTTGCCTTGGTCACGCCGCCTCCTATGTTCTCATCATTCTGCAAAGCCTTTAAATAGTGCTAATAATATGCCAGTCAATTATAATCTAGCCGTTAACTTATTCATTTGGGTTGCTTTTTGAATCGATAGTTGAGAAAAACCATACAAATATACAATGTGCATGTCAATTTTTAAGGGTTGATATTACCGTTAGTTCTTATAATTTAATTTGATTGAATTTTAATTTCAGGCCCAATAATTTTAAATTTTGATTTATAGTCCTAATAGTTAGAATGTGATATGGGTTTATCGGTGTTAACTGTAAATCCTTATAAGTAAACAAGAATATTTTTATATATATAATAAAATATGTATGGCATTTTACAATAAACTTAAGGAAAATATTTTTCACCATGTTTTTTTATCAATCAATGCGTAAATTAATTCTATTGGGGACATCCTGTAACATCCTGAATTTTTAATTGGAACCATAATATTATAGGATAGATTAATTTATGATAATTGATTTATCAGGTATTTAGAATGAGTAAATTTTCTAAGGTTAGAATTTAAATTATATATATACACAAATATTATATTTCAATAATATATATATATATATATATATATATATATATATATATATATATATATATAGTAGAAATGGAGAAAGAGAAGAGGGTAAAAGAAAATGTGACGGAAGGAAGAAATGAAGAAGGGAAAAAAAAAGAAGAAGTAGTGGGCGGGGCCCACTACTTTTGAAATGGGGAAGGGGTGGTGCTTAACACATTGACGAAACGGGAAGTGGCACCTACCCTTTTGAAAAATAGGTGAGCGGTGCCACAATCAGCGGGGCGTCGTTCCTACCTAATGTAAAAGCGGTGGGGGATTTTTCCTATAAATACCCCCACCCCAACACGCAAACACACACACACACACACACACACACACTCTTTCATCGTATGCAGAGAAGAGCGTGAGAGAAAAAGAAGAGAGAAGGAGAGTAACGTGGTAATTATTTGAGAGCCTTGTAGTAGCTTTTTGGTCATTATTTGGGAATTAGCGAGTAACAGATAACTCTGAATATTCTTCCATATACTTGTGAATTGTGTATGATTGTAAATTATATTATTTTTATAGACTGAATTATGTGTATATGTATTATAATATTATTTTAATAAAAGCTGAATATTACAGTTTTGTACCCAAGAAAATTACAGTTTTGTACCCACAAAAGTTACAGTTTTGTGCCTAGCAAAAATTACGGTTTTGCCCCCGAATTTCAGAAATGACATTTTAGTCATGAATTTCAGAAATGACAGTTTAGTCCCGAATTTCAAAATGACAGTTTAGTCCTTCGAATTTCAAAAACGACAAATTGGACCGATGAGTTTTATGAGATGTTTGGTTTACCTTGTGATGATATTTTATATAAATGAAAGCTTAATTTAATATACTTTATTTTATTTACATAATTATCATGGCGACAGTACGTGTGATGGGTTGGAGTAAAGAGGAACTTGAATGATAAGATTTGTTTATACCACCACTCGGTGCACAGTGGATGGTACTTTTCAAGGCCCCATCTTCCATGTTTTCCTCTGGCCGGGATTATATTGGAGTTGTGGGACATGTGACACCTTCTTAGTTGTTATTTTTAAGGAGGGAAGCCATAGTCCAGACTTAAACTCTATACCTTTGGCCGGGTGTATCTTAAGTTTTGGTGAGCTTGAAACCATCCAGTCAAATGAATGAGTTTCTATTGGACTATGTGTTAGCCTATGGCTCCAAATAACCAACGTACAAGGGCGGATGGTGATATAAGGGAGGCTGCATATTGCATATTGTAAAATTGTATAATTCACAATTCGACATAATGATGATTACTTTTGCAAAAGAATTTTGTATGAGAAATTATGGTCTATATAAATATATTTGAGATCAGCCCTGCTTTTTGTCATATATAATTTGCTTGTGTACGGTAGAAACTTTCAGTAGTTACTGAGACGTGGAATCTCATCCCATGTTAACATTTTTCAGGTGAATATCCTAGTAGGGAGCAAGGGAAGGCACCTATGGAGTGAGCTTTGAAGGCTCTTTTGTACTCATATAGTTTATGTTATGTTATTTTATTTGCCATGAACCTAAGACGTCCGCTTTGTATTAAACTCTGAAACATTTTCGGAAATTTATTTTGAATATGTATTATGAATTTTATTTTAAATGGTCTTGTAATTTAATGATTTGGATATTGATTATCCCTGTTGGAGGTATTTCAAATATTTTGACCAAGTTTTCAAGTGTTGAATTTGAGGTATTACACATACTCCCAACCTCTATTTACAGAGCAACTTCTAGAAACATTTTTCAGTCTATATAACATTAGACAAACATTCTTCTCATATTATTCCTTTTTTAATTTTTTTTTTCATAATTATGTATTAATGTTATTGGAAGTTGGAACAGACAATAGTTACTTGTAGTAAATACGTATATATTGAAAAGAAAACTTCCTTAAGGCCCGTTTGGTTTGGTTTGGTTGGAAGGGATGGAATGGGAGGAAAAATGTGCCCTTCCCATCATTTAGTTCAAAACTTTGGAAGGGAGGGAACTCCAAAGTTTCTATCCCCTTTGTAATATCCCGAATTTAATTTGGTAAAATTCTTTGTACATTATGTGAATAAAATGGAATTAGCTATTGAATTTTGACTAAGTGCTCTTTTTTTTTTCCTTTCTGAAATACCCGATTTTCCTGAATCCGAAAATTTTGAAACACGTGTTGGTACAAAATAAAATACTTGGGACCAACATCCAAATTAATTATTTTGGGCATGAATTCGGTCAAAAGGGATTAGAAAGAAAGAAAAGAAAAAAAAAAGGAAGAGGAAGGACAAGATTGGAATTCTAGGATGGTATGTTTGTAATTAAGAAAGAAGTAATGTCCAATTATGCTCCCATTCTTCTCCACCGCCAAAACTCATCTTAATATCCATTTATTCTCTTCCTCATTCATCTAAAAGACAGCCAACACACCCAAGAACCGAAAATGAGAGATTGAGAAGTTGGTGGAAGAAGAAGGAAGAGGAACCAAGAACATTGTTTGTTCACCACCTAAACACTTAAGGTAACCCTTCTAATCATCTTCCTAATCTCATATTAGGGTGTTGTTGTTTCTGCCATGATGGTTGTTGAATGCTAGCTTTTGTTTAGTTGGGTATATAATATGAAATGGAAAGGAAAATAGAAGAATAGGAGTAGAGTAGTGTGATATGTGTGTTTGGAAGCAACATAGTTGAGTTTCACTGCTTTTCTATAAACCCCTGTTTCGGTCAGCCCTTGTTTTGGGATAAAGGAGTTGGTTTTTGTTTAATATAATGCTTCCAAT
Source organism: Acacia melanoxylon (assembly GCA_019022615.1). Classification (NCBI taxonomy): domain Eukaryota; kingdom Viridiplantae; phylum Streptophyta; class Magnoliopsida; order Fabales; family Fabaceae; genus Acacia; species Acacia melanoxylon. Next base: position 5,458,698 of record JAFJYJ010000020.1, on the reverse strand, counting down.
GTGTTTAGAAGGTGTTTTTGTGTAGGGTAGTGCCTCAATCATAAATTTGGAACCATTAAAATCAATGGGAAATGCTGCCCAAAATTTTGTGGAAAATGAATTTTGAAAACTGGGCACTGATTTTTGAGTGAAAGAAAGACAGGTAATTTGACTTCCTATGACCATGAAATATTTTGTACATGTAGTACACATATCAAGCTTTAAAATTGAAAGTGGAGCTTAATCACCAAGAGGGGGTGAATTGGGGATTTTAAAATTCTTTTCTAAGTGCTCTGTTGTGAACACGAAAAATAGAGCTAAACAGAGTATAGGGATGAAGAGCAAGACACAAGGAATTATACTGGTTCGGTCCAACCTCTTGACCTACGTCCAAATCCACGTACTCTCCGAGATTTTCACTATTTCAATTGATTACACACTCTGTAACTCAAGAGTAATTCTCTCACTAGAACTTACTCCCCCTTACAAGTTGTAATCAATATCTCAATCTCCAAGTCCCCTGACTTGATATTCTTACAATGAAATTAATCACAATAAATGAACTCTCTCTAAGAGTGGATAAATATAAACACTGAAGATCAATGTATCAAAAGATACTTTACAAGTGAAAACTGAAAAAGTAGTTGGTAAACTTGAATGCAATTCGTTTTCAGCAGATGTGTTATTGAGAGGAATTGAATGCAGCTCTATTTATACTAAGAGAGCATTCAACTAGCTGTTGGAGGTACTTTGGTGTCTTCTCTCTCTACACTTCAGTTAATTCCTTTTGTCCAGAGGATTAGTGTTGACTTTCCTTGTAATAGATCCGTTGGAAGAGCAGCTACTGCTTAGGGAAAGCAGACATTAATCCCTTTGCAACGTGTAGAGAATGATGGTACAAAAGGATGCAAGTTTCCTAAGCTTTGCATTTAATGTTTTGACATCACCTTTTGCTTTTGCTTTTATCCTTCAATTAATATCCTCTAAATGATCTGAAACTCACTAACAAAGTGGTTAAACATAGCTAGAAATATTAATGAATGATAATAGGAAGTATTAAGATCAAACAAGAAGGTTTCACAAATTCATCAGATTTGATTTTCAAACTCTGCGACTCATACTCGAGTTTGTTCTTCAATACTCGAGTTTGTCACTATGCACTAATATCAAAACTCGAGTTTCAATAATCATACTCAAGTTTTGGACTTTTGTTATGAAAATACGTGTAAGTCGAAAACCTGAAAACTTGAGTTTCCAAAGTAAACTGGAGTATTGAAAACACTGGAAAATAGTGATGCACTCTGCCTGGACAAAACTCGAGTTTCCATAACTAAACTCGAGTTTTCATTTAAAGATGAAAACCTTTGAAAGTCTATGTCAAAGTGAAAACTTGAGTTTCCAAATCATTGAAAAATAGCAAAGCTCTCTGTATGGCTAAAACTCGAGTTTCCAAATTCAAACTTGAGTTTTCAGAGATTGTGAAAACTTTGAGAGATCTATGCCAAGTCAAAACTTGAGTTTTCAAAACATGTGTTAAACTTGAAAACTTTCCGTCAATCAGAAACTCGAGTATTCTCAAGTTGAAAACTTTGGTGACTTTCTGTATGACCAAAACTTGAGTTTCCAAATAGAAACTCGAGTATTGACTTCTTCAGGAAATATTGAGGAGTCTCTTTGTATGATGCAAACTCGAGTATGCAAACCGAAACTTGAGTATGGCTCAGGGTGAAAAACTTGGAGTGCTCTCTGTAAGTTCAAAACTCGAGTATCCAATGGAAACTTGAGTTTTGCTTAGTTTGATAAAATTGAGCTACTCTCTGTCAAGTCAAAACTCGAGTTTTGAGACCAAAACTCGAGTTTGCTTGTGACAGTAAGTTTTTCAACTTTCCAAAGACAAAACTCATATTGTGTTTACAATTATCAGTTATCATCAAAACCCATAGAGAACTAACATTCTCCCCCTTTTTGATGAGACAACACTTGTAAACCAAAATTTCAAGAGTTTGACATAATTTGCAATTTGGAATTGATTTTGTAGTAGGCAGTGCTATAAAAACTTGACATCTGCATTTTGAAATACTTGGTCATTTTGAAAATGGTTTTGCACATAACGACATTCAAGTAATTACATAATTTCATAGATGAGCAACGAAGCCGCCAGTAAGCATGAAAATTCGCAAAATGCATTTCTTATCATAAAGCTATATCAGGAGTTTGCAGAATCACAGAAACTGAGAAAATACAGTTACTAAACTTAAAAGACTTAAGATTCTACACTTCTCAAAACCTATCTTCACAGACTCTTCTAAATTCTTCTCAAACTCTAGTTTTTAGTCTTGGTTTTTCTCTCACCCTTTGGCATCTTCAAACTGGGAGGAGCTGAGATAGAGGATTCATTGAGATTGAGCAAAGGAGTAGGAGGAGGTGAGTGTGGTAGGACTTCAATAGTGGGAGTGTGAGAGAGATAAGGAACCTCAGTGGATGGGGTAATTAGAGATGGAGAGGCTAGGATCTCAGTGGTAGGGGTGGAAGCAGGCATAGGAGACGAGAAAATGGGAGTGGATGGTTCAGGTGATGAGGTATGAACTTGAGGGCTAGTGAAGTTAAATGAAGGTGATGAGGAGGAAGGTTCATAATCAGGCTTCATATCAGGACCTGCAGAGGGACCAACACCAGAAGAGGAGCCAAGATGCTTCAAGATCTTATCTAGCTTATCACTCAACTTACATTGGACACCATTAAGGTAGTGAGCTTAGCATCATGATCCATCATATGTCCAGTGAGATCATCAACCTTTGCTTTGAGAACACCATTCTGACTAGAGATACCTTCAATTTGCTCTTTCATGGCATCCTGAGCATCAACCATCTCATGGTTGCTTCTGGTTACCTCATGCACTAGCTTCCCAACTTCAAACTCAATCCTTATTGACATAGCAGCTATTGCGATCCACAATGCTTTTACTCGAGCATCAAGATCGGAAGGCGAGTAGATGACGAGGAGGTGGAGTAGATTGAGCTTCCTGTGCTCTTGCCTGAGAAGCTCTTGCTTGGGATCTGGAAGGAGCCCAAGATTGGCCAGACCCCTCAACCTCAAAGTTTATCCTCATAAGATTCAATTGAGTTTTCCCAAAGAAATGAGGATATTTCAGTGCATCAGCAGTACCAACATACCAGATTTTGTGGTAAAAGAGAATAACTGAAATGAGGGATGGAAATGGTATGTGGGAAGGCCTTCTGGATGAAAATTTGAATTTGATCATCTCCTGGAAAATCCAGTGGCCAAGGTTTATAGGATCCTTTTTCACAAAGGCAGTGAAGAGGGGATAGTCTTTTTGGGCAAAATGTGTGAAACTCCCTCCCTTCTGAATGAAGTTCCTGGAATAGATATACCAGAGAACATGGTTGATAGGAGACATTGACCCTGGGTTGAAAGAAAGCAACTGCTGTTGGCTTTCAGGAAAGGGCTTATTTGGTCTAAGTGTTGTGAAAATCTCTTGGTTACTGTAGTTTGGTAAGGAAACAGGAAGAGGGTTGTCAATTTTCATGATGGTATTAAGAATTGAAGCAGACAAGGTGAATTTGACACCCTTGACAATGGTAGTCACTCGTTCCTCAACCAATTCTCCATCCGAATTTAGGATATTGTCAGATTCCATATGGAAGTAAAATAGCCTAACTAAATTGGGAGTATAAGGAGCAGAAATGGATATGAACATGTCATAAGGTGTGAGCCAAGGGGATAAATTGACATTACAATCTTGTTGGAGTTGAACTAAATCTACTGCAACGACAGGGCAAAATTCTTTCTTCATGTATGACTCTTTAAACTTAGCATTCTGTTCAGAAGTGAGAGTTGTAGAAGCAATGGTAAAACCTTGAGGAGGAGAAGGATGACGATAGATATCTTCTCCTGCATTGGCCATCTGTAACATCCCAATTTAAAAGCGGAATTTTTTTTTTCAATCAGAGTAGAGCAGAGTAGAGCATTAGAGTGTAAGAGTAACTGAGTAACTGAACCATTAACAAAATGTTGACCATAGTGTAAGAGTAATGATACAGTCATCCAATGTCTAAAAGTAAATACAGAAAACAGTAAATAAATCTTCATCCGGACTCCTACGCCGTCTGCTTTCCCCGATCACCAACTCTTGGTCCTCCTGACCCTAAAGCTACAGCTGAGATCCATTTCCCATATGGATCTCAGGTAACGGTTAACCTCATACTCAAATAAAACAGTATATGGACAACAGATATTCACAACAATACAGTAGCATATCAACACATAAGCACAGAGCAGATGTATGAACATCAAAACGACAGAACATAAGCACAAAGCAATATGTAAAGCCCAACAACATGTCTGCACATTACCCTATGCCACGATCTCAACACGTGTCCTCAGCGCTAGGAAAACCCATACGGTATTATCAATACTATAACCCGTGTAAACTGTAAGTATGATTGACGACTCTAACGAGCCTCGCCTATGAACGTATCTATCACATATATGTATATGAGCAGTACAAGATTAGGGTTACAATACGCGTCCGTACCTTCGTTATGGTACAAGGAACGTTTCGGCGCAAAAACAGCGTTTTTGACGAAAAGTGGTCCGACGGCGGTACAACAGCGGACCGATCAACTCAAATATCCTATAAGGATAACATTTATCAACTTCTAGCAGTATAACAGGCATTTTAGGTACAAATTACCATTTTGCCCCTGAACCCCTAATCGACGGAATTTCGCCAGAGCTTCGCTACTTTGACTCTAATCTTCCAAAATTTTGCCATAACTCTTTCCCCCAACATATTTTTCGAAATATATATCATATTTAACCCAAAAACATGATATCTACAATATATTGGAAGATTAAAGATCAAAACAACATTCTTACTATTACTACCGAATCGAAAACTAAAACTTAAGACTAGGTACCGAAGAAATTACCCAACACTTTGCTACTCCTTCTTCAGAGCTCCTCCTTGCTCTCACTTCTCTCTAACCTCTCTCTAGGATTTCTTTGTGATTTTTGGTGTGAAGAAATGTGAAGGGGTTGGGCTCTATTTATAGGGAGAGGTCAAGGACCTAGTTGGCAATTTAAATATGAAAGTAAAAGAATTCTCACCCACACAAAGGCATGCCGACATGCTTCACCACGCACAGCTATTTTTTGTGTGTGTTTTGTTTTCAATTAACCAATTGACTTGATTAATGTATTAATAAATGCATGCCGACATCCATTTGTTTTATTCATTAATGTGTGTTGTTTCTCTTTCTTTATTATTCCTAACATATATTAATTATTTCATGAAAAACGAAATCCTATCCCTCTGGTCGACATGCTTCTCCAATAAGCTATTTTTGTGTTTTAGTTTAACAAAATAACAGATAACTCCTTGCTTTAATTGTTGAGTTGAAAACATTGACTTTTTCAAAGCTAAAGCATGTGGTCCTATTATTGCAAAAACCCTGATTGTAACTCAGCAACACACACCAGCGAAAATGAAGTTTTGATGATGTCATTTGGTAATGTAATTAAGGGTTTAAATGTTCATTAATGCCACATGTTATTGTGCAATTTGTTTGATAATTAATCAAAGCCATTTGTGCCTTATTAATTAAGCTTAATCTTGTCTTTCATTGGCCCTCAATTTTTATTTTTTTTCATTTATTTTTTAATTACTTAATTTATGCCTTAATTATCTTAATTAAGCAATTATCCTATGCTTAAACAATTAGCCACTAATTACTCAATTAGCCACTTACTAATTGTTGATAATTTTCATAATTATGATTAATTATTATCTCACAACTATTTTACTGACATTGGTATTTTATATCCCATGTAAAATATTAAAAATCATGGGGCCAAAAAGTGCTTTTAATAATATTATATTTATGCTTCTCTATTTTTCAAGGAAATAATCCCAAAAATTCCTAAAATTAGAGACAACATACTTTCTAATCTTTAGCAAATATTTTATTGCCTCTAGGGATTTATCATAATATTTTCAGGCCATTTTATGCCCCATAAATGTTTTTTTTTTTTGGATTTTAGCTCTTTATTTCCATAGAAATTACCTTAAAAATAAGATAATTATTACACTAGTTTTGAGACCACATATTCACCTTCCCGAAATATTCATTTATTTATAAAATTTCCAGATAAATAACTGGGTATTACACCATCACTGGAAGTACGTCCTCTGGTTGAGTGTGAGTTGATGAAGCAGCCTTGGAAGAGGCTTGGCCCTTTGAAGTGGTGTAAGACTTAGAAGCAGTGGCCCTCTTCTTCCTCACTGGCTTAGAAGCCTCAGTTGCTTTTGCCTTTCCTTTGCCTTCTGGTTCAGGGTCCTTTCTCTTCTTCGAGGGAGACTCAGCTGGTTCCATGAACGAAACCCCCTTCGTTTTAGGGTTAGGAGATTCTGGAATACTTTCGCTAAGTCCTCTGATAGATCGATCAACTCCATAATGGAAACGCCTAGGAGTCGTCTTCATCCTTCTTGGACGCTGTAATACCTGGATTTTAGCAAATCTGGAATTCTTGAGATAAGAGAAATTAATGAATATTTTGATGAAGCAAATTCATGAGTTTAAAACTATTATAGAAAATTGTTATAATTGTCAAGTAAATTGTCGAAAAAGTTACGTAAAAAATCGATGAACGAATGACTAAAAATGCAATAATGGTGATAAAAACAGGTCTAAAAACATTATGATAAATACGAAAGATTATGAGAAAATTATGGGAGTATTATCTTTAATTATAAGAATTTAATAAATTATTTCGAGGAAATAACATGAAGAAATGTTTGAAAAGCATTCCGAACCATAAAGTAACTTTATGGTGTAAACATTTTTAATATTTTACATAGGATATAAAATGACAATGTCGAGATAAAGTTTGTAAGATAATAATATATCAGTAAATTATAAAATTATCAACCATTGGTAAGAGAATGATTAGATAATTACTAGCTAATTGATTCAAGAAAAACAAGAGAAATATAGAAAGTTAAATTTATGGTAAAATCCTTAATTAAGAGATTAAGGTTTGGTAATTAGCATAAAATATACTTACTAATTATGATAAAAAGGATTAAGGAAAAAATTAGTAAAGATAAATGTATGAAGGAATCTAATCCTAAAAAGATCACTACATGAAGAATTTAGGCATGATTAAGCTTTAACGAAGGCAGGGGTAAAACATGAATTTTTGGTAAAAAATATTATATTTTTAAAAAAATGGAAAAACATTATGAAAAAATAATTAAAACTGAATTTTAAAATGAAGGGGCCGAAATTCTTGGTATTTTTAATTAAAATGAATTGTTTAAATAATTAAAATGATAATTAGAATAAAATAATAATATAATGCGGTGAGTCGCTTATAGGCGGGACCGAGGGGAAAAGTCGAGGAAATAAATTCTACAGGGTAAAAACCGGAGGTAAAAGTCTTTTCGATCGATCAAATTAAGAACAAGTAAATTTTTACACGAAGAAAGAATTTACCAGACGTTGATTTCCGCAACCGAAAACCCTAATTCCTAATAAGACGGAAAGCTGATCAGATAGAGTAGAGCCAGATAGGCAAAGTGAGAACCTATAGAAACAATTTTGTGTTTTCAAACACGGAATTAAGTTAGGCAACAACTGGACGTTTTACGATTCAAATTATTGTCCGTAAGTTGGTTCTATCGGAAGCGATTTCCGTAACCGGACGCGTTTGTCCGAATATCTTCCGACGCACCGGAGAATACCTGGATATGATCAAAAAGAGGATCAAAATAGATAATATGAAAGAGGATGAAAAGATCTTCAAAGTTACATGCCCAGATTTTTGAGTTTCTGCGAAATCGCACGAAACGGACACCGATCGGGTAGCTTTATCGGGCCGGAGGCCATAAAGCAAGAGTCACCATTGGATGACAACTCATTCTTTGACTTTTGGACCTCTTGGATGTCGGCCAAGACCCTTGGATGGCCAAGATTTCATCTCACAAAACCCTAGATCTAACGGTCCATAAACAAAGCAGAAAATTCCCTTTACGTCCCGAATTTTCACTATAAATACCCCTCCCCTCTTCTTGAAAATTCACACCATTCTTCTCTCTTCCTTGGCCAAAATCTTAGAGTGAGAAGCTCTGCAAAAATTCTCGCTAGCTCCGAGTAAGTCCTTCCGTCCTTAGCTTTTAGTTTCCGTAGTTCTTTCGGTAGTTATAGTAGAACCGTTGTTTTGATCTAGGAAGTTTCGAATATATTCCTATACTTGTTTTTAAGCCTCATTGCATTGAAAGATGCCTGACGAGGTAAAAACCTAGTGGGGATAATTTTGAAATGGAATAAGGTCAAAGTAACGAAGTTCTCGCGAAATTTCGCCAAATAAGGATAGTAGGGGCAAAATGGTCTTTTTCACCTAAAATGCTTGTTATGCTTCCAAATATTCATAAGTGTGTTATTATTCTTATTAGAATACTTCGACGTCGAACCGCTGTCGAAATTCCATCGTTTCCGCCGTTTGCCGCCGTTGAGCCGCTTTTTATTTTTTACGTACGGCCAAAAAAGTACCGTTTTTAGCCGGAAGAGCCGGATATCTCGCAACTAAGGTACGGACGCGTCGTAACCCTAACTCTATGCTGCTTATATACTTTTGCGTTATAGATACGTTCATAGACGAGGTTCGTTGAGAATCGTCGGAGATACTTACTGACTTTACCCACGGATTATAGTATTGGTAATGCCGTTTGAGTTATTCCTAGCGCCGAGGACACGTTAGTGGCGTGGCACTCGGATATGTGCGAACTAGTTGAGAGAGACTTTACATACCGCTTTGTGCTTATGTTCGTCCATGTTATTGATCATAAATCTGCTTTTGCTTTTGTGATGATATGCCGTATTGAAATGAATATCTCGTTGTACGTATATTTGTTTTATTTGAGCATAAGATTAACCGTTACCCGAGATCCATATGTGGAATGGATCTCACCGTAGCATCATGGTCTGGAGGACCGATGTTTGGCGGTCGAGGCAAGCAAGCGGTGGAGTAGGCCAAGACGTGTCTACATTATCTATCGTTTTCTTTAGTTTCTTTAACTTTTGAGAATTCTGGATGACTGTAATCCGATACATTTACACTATGGTCCATATTTTGAATGTAATGTAAATTACTTACTCGCTCCAATGCTCTACTCTGATTACTCTGCTTGAAATATTTGGAAACGTTTAAAAAAAAAATCCGTCGTTTTCAAATGGGATGTTACAGACGCTGGGGAGGAGGAGGAGGAGACCAAGACTTTGACCCTTCTTGGTCAAAAGTCATGTCGTGAATCTCCTGGGGAGTTGATTTGGAGGCCATTTAGGGTTTCTGAGATAGGGGTTTGATCGAGAGTTGAGAGAATCAGAGAGGGAAGAGAGAACGACTACGGCAAAACTTGAGTTTTGAGGCGAGTCTTGAAGAACATGAATAGTGACCCATATATATAGACGCGACAATACTCGATTTTTCATTACAAAACTCGATTTTTGATGAATGGTTACTAACCTGGACTTCAAAGATGTAAGGTGAACCTTTGAACTTCCGCGACCAAAACTCGAGTTTTTACTTACCAAACTCGAGTTTTCACCATTCTTCAAAACATGGTTGCTCTCTGTCTGATGGAAACTCGAGTTTTCAACTTACATACTCGAGTTTTCATCTACTCCAAAAATCAAGGTTGCTCTCTGACCCCGACAAAACTTGAGTTTTGTTCCCAAAACTCGAGTTTGCTTCTTTCGACAGCAAACACCAGTATTTCAAGCATCTTGCATAAAACATAACTAGATACTCCGATGCTTAAATTAGTTTCTAACAATCATCAAAACCATAACTAACATTGAGTGAGAGATACTTACAACTCATTGAGATTTACCATTCTCAATTCTCTCCTTATGAAATTAAATTGTTCTTTGGCCAATGCCTTGGTGAAGATGTCAGAAAGTTGAAGATGAGTTGGGATGAACATGACTTTGACATCCTTCTTCTGAACATGATCCCTTATGAAGTGATGTCTTACATCAATATGCTTGGTCTGAGTATGTTGCACTGGATTCTTAGCCAAGCTTATTGTGCTTGTGTTGTCACACAATATTGGGATCTCCTTCAGGTTGATTCCCAAGTCAGATAGTTGTTGCTTGAGCCAAAAGACTTGAGCACAACAGCTTGAGGCAGCCACATATTCAGCTTCATTAGAGGATACAGTCACGCATGTTTGCTTCTTGCTGAACCAGGAGACAAGTGAGCCACCAAGAAATTCACATTAGCCACTTGTGCTCTTTCTATCCGTCTTATACCCAAAGATGGTCCGAATCAATATGCCACCAAGTGTTCAGGTTGACCTTTGGGAAACCATAAGCCAAAGGTTTTTGTGTCAGTAAGGTATCTGAAGATTCTCTTCACATTCTCAGCATGAGACTCCTTGGGAGCAGATTGGAACCTTGCACACATCCCCACACTGAATTGGATGTCTGGACGGCTTGCTGTGAGGTAGAGCAATGATCCAATCATTTCTCTATATCTTGTGATATTGAAGTCTTTGCCCTCTTCATCAGCATCCAAGGCAATGGTTGAGCTCATTGGAGTATCAGCTCCATTGCATTGATCCATCCCAAACTTCTTCAGCATATCATTAAGATACTTGGTCTGAGATATGAAGATTCCATCTTTCTTTTGCTTGATTTGCAGACCAAGGAAGTAGTTGAGTTCTCCCATCATAGACATCTCAAATTCTCCCTGCATATTCTTAGCAAACTCTTCACACAAAGCATCATTAGAGGCACCAAATATAATGTCATCAACATATATTTGAACAATTAAAATTTCACCAAGCTTATTACTCTTTATGAAGAGAGTTGTATCTGCTTTTCCTCTAATAAATCCTTAATCAAGAAGGAATTTGCTTAATCGCTCATACCAAGCTCTAGGAGCTTGCTTAAGACCATAAAGAGCCTTTTTGAGGCGATAAACATGATCTGGATGATAATCGTTTTGAAAACCGGGAGGTTGCTCAACATAAACTTCCTCCTGAATAAAACCACTTAAAAACACACTCTTTACATCCATTTGATAGAGCTTGAATCCTTTGACACAAGCAAAGGCTAGAAGAACTCTCATTGCTTCCAATCTTGCCACTGGAGCATAAGTTTCTTCATGATCAATTCCTTCTTCTTGATTATAGTCTTTAGCAACCAATCTTGCCTTATTACGGACAATGATTGCTGATTCATCTCGTTTGTTCTTGAATACCCATTTGGTGCCAATGACCGGATGGTCGTTAGGCCTAGGTACCAAATTCCAAACTTGATTTCTATCAAATTGATGTAACTCCTCTTGCATTGCTATCACCCAATCATTGTCTGAAAGGGCTTCATCAATTTTAGAGGGTTCAATCTCTGATATAAAGGCAGAAAAAGTTACTTCATTCAAGGTACTATTTCTGGTTCTTACACATTGTTTTACATCTCCTATTACTTGGTCCAAAGGATGATTCCTAATGAATCTCCAAGCTCTATGCTGAGATTGATCAGGGTTTTCTAAATTATTCAGAGAATCAGCCTCGAAAACATTTTCAGAATTTTCAATAGAGGTAGGAGTAGTTTTCGAAAAGAATTGATTTTTGAAATTATTTTCTTCATCATCATCCAGAGACTTATCAGCTTTGGATTCACAGAATACAACATGCATAGACTCTTCAACAATACGATTACGAGTATTAAAGACTCTATAAGCTTTACTTCTATTTGAATAACCCAAAAATATATCTTTATCCGCTTTGGGGTCAACCTTTCACAAATTGTCCTTACCATTATTGTGGATGAAGCACTTACATCCGAAAACGTGCAAATGAGTCAAGTTTGGCTTTCTTCCCTTGTACAGCTCATAAGGGGTTTTGCTCAACTTCTTCCGGAGATATGCTCGATTCGAGATGTAGCAAGCCGTACTCATTGCATCAACCCAGAATACTTGGGAAGTATTGTTCTCATTTAGCATAGCTCTTGCCATCTCGGTGAGGAATCGATTCTTTCTCTCTACAACACCATTTTGTTGAGGTGTCCTCGGGGCTGAGAAATTGTGATCAATTCCCATGTTGTCACAAAATTCTGCAAATGCATGATTTTTGAATTCTCCTCTATGATCAGTTCGTATTCCTGAAATAGAGAAACCTTTCTCATTTTGGACCTTCTTGGTAAAACAAACAAACTGATCAAATGTTTCATCTTTAGAGGATAAGAATATAGTCCAAGCAAATCTAGAAAAATAATCAACTATAACCAAAGTATAAAGATTGCCACCAAGGCTTTTTACTCTGGCTGGTCCAACTAGATCCATATGAAGTAGTTGAAGAGGTCTATTAGTTGAAATTTCATTTTTAGATTTGAAAGATGATTTGGTTTGTTTCCCTTTTTAACAAGCATCACAAATCATGTCATTTTTAAAACGAAGTTTTGGAACACCAATAACCAAATTCTTTTTAAGTAATCTGTCAAGTTGAATCATGTTGACATGAGCTAATCGCTTGTGCCATAGCCAACTATCATCCAAATTACTAACAAAACATTTTTCGAAAAGAATCATTTCTAGAGAGATTAAGTGTATAACAATTTCCTTCTCTAGGAGCTCTGAATAAAGCTTTTGATTTTATATCTTTCAAAGGGAGTATATCCTTACTGACAATCAAGCACTCCTTAGAATCAAAGATAACTATGTTACATTTATTAGTGCTTTGGCTTACACTGAGGAGATTGTGACAAAGTCCCTCCACTAGGTAGACATCTTTGATTTGTGGTCCTTCATTGTTTCCAATTTCACCAATGCCGGCAATCTTTCCAGATTGATTTCCACCAAAGGTTACCTTACCACCATCCTTGGACTTGATTGAAGCAAATTTGGATTGGTCCCCCGTCATATGTCTAGAGCATCCACTATCAATATACCACTTGTTGGGATTTGATACTCTTAGACAGACTTGCAAAACACAACAATTCAGGTCTTAGGTACCCATCTTTTCTTGGGTCCTTTGGGGTTAGTTTGTGTCTTAGGAATCTTGTAAGATCCCTTTGGCACCCATTGATAATTTCCTAAAGGTTTACTCTTTCTTTCTTTTTTTATGAAAACAAGAAGAAGTAGTATGACCTTTACAATTGCAATAATTGCAATGAGCAAAAAGATTTGAAGAATGGACATATTTTCTAAAATAGTTCATATAGGTCTTTTCTCCAAATTTCTTTTTGCCTTTCTTTTTGTCAAATTCTGTCATTTGTAAATCTTTGCTGTTTCAAAATGACATTGAGCATTTCACTATCTCTAGTGAATTTCTCAAGTGCCTTTGTAAGATGCACATTCTTTTTCTTTAGATCAGGAAAATCTTCACAAATAGTATTTTCAAGACAGGAAAACTTTTCTACTTGTTGTTCAAGAGTTATATTTTTCTTTTTCAAAGCAAGATATTTTTCAGCAAGTTTTTCAAATTCAGATTGCACAAGGTTATATTCAGCAAATAACTCATCATAAGTTGGTTGTGAATCATATACCTCATTACTATTTTTATAGTGCTCTTCTTCTTGAGCTACGAGGCATATGTTAGCTTTGTCCTCCTCTTCACTTCATCTTCATCGGATGAGTCAATTTCCCCATATTGCCGAGGCATAAGCTTTCTTTTTGAACTTATTGAATTTCTTCTTGTCTCTCGTCTTTATCCTTCAATCCGGGGCATTCGACTGATGTGGCCGACTTTTCACATTCGTAGCAGATGATTGGCTTCTTTGCCTCAATGCTGGAGCTACCTTTGTGAAACTTTTTGTATCCTTGATCCTTTTTGTAGAATCTTTTAAATCTTCGAACAATCATTCCCAGCTCTCTTTCTTCGTCTTCTTCTTCATCATCATCTGTCTCCTTAACTTCTTTGACAGCTTTAAAAGCAACGCCTTTGAACTTGCTAGTTGCTTCATCAAGTCCCTTTTTGAACTTGAGCTTGGATTCATATTCAGAAAGACTACCAAAGAGGGCTGCAACAGATGCCATTGATTCACCACGAGTTTCTTCAATCGCGGCACTTTAGCTTCCCAAATCCTTGTTGAGGATATTGAGAATTTTCCTCACTTGGGCAAAAGTTGCTCATATTCTTTGCCCAATGCAACAAGCGGAGTTGATCGAGATGAGTGAATCTTAATCGAAATTCGTTGATAGATTCACCAGGCTTCATTCGAAGAAGATCATATTCTGTTATGAGAGTGTTGATTATGTTCTGCTTTACTCCAGTAGTTCCTTCATGAGCCACCTCCAAAGCATCCCACATGGCCTTTGCGTTTGGCAATGTGCAAACACGAAAATACTCTTGTTGACTCAAGGCACTTTGCAACATAAGAATAGATTTACTGTTGAGTGTGATATTTCTCCTATCATTTTCATCATAAGCTTCTTCAAGCTTTGGAACTCTGACGCCATTTTCGAGCACTGTTGGATTGTAGTCTCCAGTTTCAAATACACTCCATAGGCCATATTCAGAAGCCATGACTAAGACTCTGAACTTGGCTTTCCAGAAGGAGTAATGCTCTCCACTGAATCCCGGTGGTCGGTTGATCGAAGCTCCATCAGGTAGAATACCTTCCACAGTGATCCTTCTCAAGATGTTCATCTTTTCAGAGAAGACCTGCTCTGATACCAAATGAAAGTGGAGCTTAATCACCAAGAGGAGGGTGAATTGGGGATTTTAAAATTATTTTCTAAGTGCTCTATTTTGAACACGAAAAACAGAGCTAAACAGAGTATAGGGATGAAGAGCAAGACACAAGGAATTATACTGGTTGGGTCTAACCTCTTGACCTACGTCCAGTCCCTTTGCAACGTGTAGAGAATGATGGTACAAAAGGATGCAAGTTTAGCTCCCTTTGACATTAATTATAAACAGAGTATAGGGAAAGCAGACATTAATCCCTTTGCAACGTGTAGAGAATGATGGTACAAAAGGATGCAAGTTTCCTGAGCTTTGCATTTAATGTTCTGACATCACCTTTTACTTTTGTTTTTATCCTTCAATTAATATCCTCTAAATGATCTGAAACTCACTAACAAAGTGGTTAAACATAGCTAGGAATATTAATGAATGATAATAGGAAGTATTAAGATCAAACAAGAAGGTTTCACAAATTCGTCAGATTTGATTTTCAAACTCTGCGACTCATACTCGAGTTTGTTCTTCAATACTCGAGTTTGTCACTATGCACTAATATCAAAACTCGAGTTTCAATAATTATACTCGAGTTTTGGACTTTTGTTATGAAAATACGTTTAAGTCGAAAACCTGAAAACTTGAGTTTCCAAAGTAAACTGGAGTATTGAAAACACTGGAAAATAGTGATGCACTCTGCCTAGACAAAACTCGAGTTTCCATAACTAAACTCGAGTTTTCATTTAAAGATGAAAACCTTTGAAAGTCTATGTCAAAGTGAAAAATTGAGTTTCCATTTCAATACTTGAGTTTCCAAATCATTGAAAAATAGCAAAGCTCTCAGATGGCCGAAACTCGAGTTTCCAAATTCAAACTCGAGTTTTCAGAGATTGAGAAAACTTTGAGAGATCTATGTGAAGTCAAAACTTGAGTTTTCAAAACATGTGTAAAACTTGAAAACTTTCTGTCAATCAGAAACTCGAGTATTCTCAAGTTGAAAACTTTGTTGACTTTCTGTATGACCAAAACTTGAGTTTCCAAATAGAAACTCGAGTATTGACTTCTTCAGGAAATATTGAGGAGTCTCTGTATGATGCAAACTCGAGTATGCAAACTGAAACTTGAGTATGGCTCAGGGTGAAAAACTTGGAGTGCTCTCTGTAAGTTCAAAACTCGAGTATCCAATGGAAACTTGAGTTTTGCTTAGTTTGATAAAATTGAGCTACTCTCTCTGTCAAGTCAAAACTCGAGTTTTGAGACCAAAACTCGAGTTTGCTCGTGACAGTAAGTTTTTCAACTTTCCAAAGACAAAACTCATATTGTGTTTACAATTATCAGTTATCATCAAAACCCATAGAGAACTAACAAAAATGAGTTTTGGATCATGTCAATTGAAAGTCTAGAACTCAAGTTATGATTTTCCAAAATTAGGCTATGAAACCTGTAAAATTTCTGTCTCTAGATTTGAATACCTATTTTCGTGAGGTTTTCACCAAGTAAATGATATCTAAGGCATAATAAACTTTAATTTAATAGGTCATTTGTCGAATTCTGAAACTGACCTACAATTCTAGAATGAAATCTGAATAGAGGGCACTGTTTTATTGAATTGGGAGTGGTATGCGTGTGTTTAGCTGCTGAAACAATTTTTCCTTGAAATTAGACTTAATAAAGAGCCCATAGGTTTTGAAATCACCTTATGTGGATATTTGTACTAAGATTTATGATTTTTCAAAGTGGTGGTAAAAACTTTGGAAAATCAAGTCAAAGGTGTGAAAATGATGCAAGCAAAAGAACATGATGATCAATTTGATATCTAAGTATGAAATGAATTATTTATCATAGTTTAGGCTTATTAGTTTCATGTTTAGATATGATATATTAGATGACATTTAAGAATGTCAAGAGTCGGAATAAATAATAACTATTGTTCATAATGCATTAGTATAAGAACTTATAATTGTCTGGAATAGTCAAGGAATTCGGAGTTGATTCAAGAAGTTATACAACAATCAGGTAGTAACTCTAATCTTGTATACTCTATATAATTGTATATGCATGTTTGTACCCTGATTATAAACCGTATAGTGAACCCGTTAGGCCATAGGACTTAGAGGAACGGTAGTCCTCAGGTCGCAAAGTTTGTAATGTATTTGGTTGTTATGAGTTTTTACCCAGTTGTTGCTCAGCACTGAGGCCCAAGAAATGTCGAGTCCTGCGTGTAACATCCCGATTTTTCTAATAGTAATTAAGTATTTTTAGGATGTGATTTATCAAGTATTTTGAAGTTTAGAGGAGATCTAGAGGTATAAATTTAATAGTTTTTGTCTATATTATAGGATAAATGAATTTTTCTTTTCTTTTTTTTTTTTTAAAAAAATTATATTAACGTGGGGTCCACACTTTTATTTTTCTTCCGCCGCACCGTCCGTTTGATTTTTCTTACTATTTTTATTATATATATTATCATGTGGGACCCACACCTTTTCTATATAAGCTGGGACCCACACCTTTTTATGTTCAACTTTCTATGTGCTGGAGACGTGGGAGGTTTGAAAAATTGGCTAGGGGAAAATTACATGAAAGTACCCAGAGGTAAAAATTACACTTAAGTACCCATTTTCCAACATTATATAAACACCCCACGGTTTCATTCATTCAGCGCAGAGAGAGGAGAGAGAGAGAAGGAAAGAGAGAGAAGGCGCAGGAAATAATGATGTAAGTTGAGGTTAAATTATTTGGTGTTTGTAAATTGGGAGCATTGAAGTATTGGTAAAAATAAGCTTGGAATTGAGGTAACCTTGGTTATTCTTTTATATACTTGTCAAATGTATATATGTATTTATATATATATTAATTGTTTTGGGATTTGTTGTGCCTATGGAAGGCTTGATTTGAAAATCTAATAATGTTGATTTGATGAGATTAGATATTCTTGGAGCCCTTGGTATCACTTTTCTTTTAATCGGGTTAAGTCTGACACCTCCTTGGTTGTGTTTTACAAGGAGGGGAGCCATGTTGGAGTTATGAGTAATGGATATGTTTTGTTGGAGGATGTGTTATGTGTTAGATGGCTTCAGTCAACGGTTATAAGAAGTGGTCAGGGTAATAAGGATGATCTATGCATCAATAATTGTTTGGCATATTTTATATGTGAGATCTCTTGTGAAATGTTGGAAATAAATTATGATGTTTTTGGAACCCTTTTTGGGAGGGAGTTTCGGCAACCGAGTCGAGAACAATTTTGTGAAAAGTTTTATATGAAGTGATATAATTTAATTATTGTGAATTTTAACTGGATGTTCTCGATCTTGGTTTACATGTATATTTCTGAATAACCAATGGTTACGGGGATCTTTGGATCTTACGGTTACTATGTTTATTATTTTTTTCAGGTGAATATTTAGTAGGAAAAATCAGGGAAGACACATATGGAATGAGTCGTGAAGGCTCTTTTGTATTGTTATACTATTTGTATTTGTCATGACCATAAGACTTCCGCATTTTAGAAACTCTGATATATTATTTTGGATTTAATTTGGCCCTGTATAAATGGATTTTTACCGTTTGGCCATATTGTAAATATGTATTTGGATGTTAAACATCCTTGTTGGAGATATTTCAAATATTTTGGCTAAGTTTTCGAGTGTTGAATTTGAGGTGTTACACTGCGATTTGCTTTCGCAGTTAATATTGCCCGGGACATGTTAAGTCCTACGTACATTATCAACATTGTATGTAACTATGCCCAAGACATATAGAGTCCTGTGATTAGCTTTCACAGTTAATACTACCCGGGACATGTTAAGTATTGCGTACACTCTCAACAATGCATATAACTATGCCCAGGACACGTGTATCTTGCGTTTGTAAACAATATTGCGTGCAGTTTTGTGTTTTTTGCTGCACATGCTTTATGATGATTGATCTCTGATAAATAAGTCGTTATGATTGTAGTTAACCATCATACGCAGTATATATATAGTGTATGAGATTAATTGGTTAATCTAGGGTTCAAATTGAATCCCAGATGTTTCCAAGGGTTCAGGATCTGGACATGGTCATAGTAGCTGACAAGATTCCAAAGGAAAGGCAACGGGTGCAGAATACTGAGACTGCTGTTTGGATATTAGCCGGAATTGTAAAATTTTAATTTTTTTTTACTACTTTTCTTTTGAGACTGTATATTCGATGTATTTGAAAACTCTATATGTATTTATGTACATTATCAAGAGTGTTTTTAGTTATCAGTGTACTATTCTATATTTGTATTGCTCACTAAAATTTGTTGTATTACTTACAAGGGGTATAACACCCTCCCTTCTAAATTGGAGGGTTTTGGAGGGGAACCCAAAATTTTGGATGACCTTACTCTTGTAACTTATGTACTCATGTAATATTACAATAATGCTTATCTTGAAAAATATTATGACATATAAAAATATTGTTATCATTACTAATATTATATAACAAAAAATTATTATAATTAAAAAATATATTATTAAAAAATAATTTAACATAAAAATTATATTTTTATAAATAAAAATTATTATAATTATAACATATGCCATTATAATTAGAAATAAAAAAATTATTTTAACCAAAAAATATATTATAATGATTACATTAATTTAAATAAAAACATACTTTTCACATTAAAAAATTATTATTATGAAATAACATTTTTTTACCCGAGAAAAAAAAAACATTTTTTTTAAAAAATCTATTTTTATGAACAAAAATATTATAATAATAGAAAAATATTAGTATGATTAAATTAATTTAAATAAAAACATATTTTTAGCATTAAAAAAATATTATTATGAAATAAATTTAAAAAAAAAAATCAAATTTTTAAATAAAAAATAATAATAATTATAAAATATGTTAACATACTTTTAATTAAAAATAATAATATAATATATTATTACAATTTATCATTTTTAATTAATTATAATAAATATATATTTACAATTAAAATATATTAGTATTTAGTTAATTTCAAGTAAAAATATCTTATTATAAATAAAAAATACTATTATAGTTAAAAAAAACTATATTATGATAAAATTAATTTAAAACAAAATATATTATCATATTAATTAAAAATAAAAAATATTACTTTATTAATTAATTAATCAATATAATAATATTTTTATATATTATAAATTTATTAAATATAAATTCATTAATGTTATTCTATTAATTATAAATTAGGGTTTAGGGTTTCTCAATTATTATAATAATTGATATAATAATAATAATTATTATTATATTAATTATAAATAAATATATTATTATATTAATGAGGTAATATGTAAATTAATTTACATAACGTATAAATAAAAAATAAAACCAAATATATGAAGATAAAATGGTAAATTATTATTATTCCTTCCTCCCTCTCTCCTCTTAAATCAAACAAGGGACTTCCATCCCCTCCCTCCCAACTAGGCCCTAAATTGCAATAAGTGAATTTCCCAAAGCTAACATGTTTCACTCTCCATAAATAGGTGTTTTGGAGTAAAATGCCGAGAATAGCATTTGTAGCCCTACGAAAGTACTCCTACCTCCTAACTCCTAAGTAATACTAATAACTACCCATTTTTTGCCTTAGGGACACTTAGAGAAAAATTCAATCTCAGACGTAATTAACAGAACCATCTTTCTTAATCCTCGTAAAACGGTTATTTTTGCTTCTATGGCAATCCAAATAGGGTATAATTAAAATGCACAGCAAAATTAATTTATAGTGTCTGTAGATAAAGACGACATTGGAAGATCTCCCTTCTTTAGACACCACAATATTTAATCTGTATTAATCAATACTATAAAATATAATAGCTTTACAAAAAATAAAAAGAGGAGGGAAAAACAAATCAAGAAGTGTGCATAACAACGTGCTGCAACCAAAAGATCATCAAAATGGTCAGATGCGGATTTGGCAAGGTTAAGAAGTTAAAACATACAAGGAGAGAACAAGGTACACATATAAGGATTTGGCAAGGTTAAGAAGTTAAAACTTACAAGGAGAGAACAAGGCAGACATATAACTCACTACATCCATAACACATTCCCGTTTTACTACAAACTAACTCAGAACATTCAAAATGAGATTTTGATAACTAAAAAGCATCAGGGGAACAATCAATAAACAAAAGGAATCAACCTGTACTTAACTTTGCTTGCATATTCTGTGTACCTCTGGCCAAAAGTCTCAATCATCAAAGCTTCCTCCTGCACTGCCTTCTGCCTGTAGTACAACAAACAAACTGCCACAACAAATAGCAGGCTTAAAGGTGCTTGAAGGGCAACGCAGTAAGTAACAAAGAGAAGCATAGTTGATGAATATATCGGATGACGGATCCAGCGATAAGGTCCGAATTGCACAACAGCGGTAGGTACAACCACCTTTTCAGAGTACTTTGACAGATACAAGGTGGCATTATGATGCATCAGCAGAGTTGCCATAATTAATGTCCAGATACCAAGGTTGTTCCATCCACCTGGAATTTGATGAAGCTCTGGCCCTTCAAATGCTGCAAGCCAATGGCCAACCATGACACCGACACTAAACAAAAGGCGATTCCACATTGGCAGGTTCACATCCCATTTGGGGTCATGGGGGCGCAGGTAATAATCTCCATATAATCGCTTTCTGACAGTAACACTGAAGAAAAAGAAGTAATGGTAGACAAAGAAGAAGACAAAAGGCCATCCTTCAAGGTAGCCATTGAAATATGCAGGAGGGACAAGAGTGAGCCAAGTAAAAACTGAAGTAACTATAGCCAGCTGCTCAAACATGGTTGCCTCACCATGAAAGTGTCTCCAAAAACTGTATAACCCATAAACTGCAACCACAAGGGCCACCATCCATGGCCAGAACAACCAAGTCCAGCTGAAATACATCCAGAAAAAGGGGTTGAACAGAGTATTCAGAGTCCATTTTGAGGCTGCAATTATGACAGATAATATCCCAGACCACTTCACAATGTCAATGGGAGTCAATTGTAGCAGGGATGACTTTATTGAATCAAAGGAAAAGTTTGTCAGATACTTTAGGATTGGATTATGTGATTCTGAATTGACATTACTGGACACTGAACATCTGGGAGGAGATACCAAGTTACACCTTTTTCTTAGTTTTGATAATGCAGAAAAGGGGTTTGAATAAAAAGTGCAACTCACTGGAAAACCATTAAAATTTAATTTTGAGTGGTATTGAAAACTATTATTGGTAAGAGCATGGCCATGGAAATATTTGTTAAAAGGTCTCAAAGCAAGCTTATTGCCTACAACAGATAAACCAGAAGGGGCTGTCTTGGAGTGGGAGAGAATTGTTGTCGCTTCCATTACCATTTGAGGACAACTAGCAATGGCTATCAAGCACCAAAATTATGTTGTTAGAGCATCACCACCTGTTGAAGGATGATTACAAAGTCAAGACACCATCAAACTCATATCCTTTAACTCACCAAGTCATTAATCACACTAATAGTAAATATAATCTAATGACATGCAGGAAAAACTAACAGCTTCATGCTACATTTTTTGGCTACTCTTTGCAGATTCAACCAAATTCCTCAATATTGTAAATGATATGATTATTTGATCCCTAGAAAACACGAGTCAAAAGAATACACTAACAGCAAACTAACAATGGATTCACTCTTCTGCTGTCACATCTTTAGGTAAACAATCTCCTATTCAACAACCATTCACCATTTTATGATGGCGTTGCATGAAGCAGATATTTTTTAAGGCAAATTGGCAATTAACCCCACCTAATGGCATAGGCGGACCCAAATTAAACTCAGAACTTTTTTTTTTTTTAAAAAAAAAATGAATGGTTAATATAATATCCTTTATCATTTTTGTTGCAGATGCTTTGACGAAGATGCCTTGGTAACAGAATTGATTCAGGCAACTCCTCCAAGCCACTGAAGAACGACAATGTAAACTCATCCTTCTCAATTGTTAGACACAACTCGAGCCAAGTCATTTACAAGATCATGCTTCACAAATACCTTGAGAATTTTCTAAATAAATGATAATATAACAGAAACCCAACACACAACAAACCCAACATTGAACAAAAAACAAGCCAAAGCATATAAGTACCTAGTAACCAAAATGAAGAGTGCAGAAGAAGTACACACCATTGAAGCAGAAACTAGCAATTTAAAAAAAGAAAAGAAAAGAAAGAAGTAAGCTCAACCTTTATTCAAAAGCGTCAAATATTCCAACTATTACCCAGACCAGATTCAAAACCAGATTAAAATGTACAATTCTAAACAAAGAAAGAACAATTGCGACAGAGTCAGACAAAGGGTTGACAACAACAAAGTGAACAGATGACAAGGGGAACAAATTCAAAGCCAGATTGAATAAATCAATCTCACCTGATTTTGGGACGAGATAAAGCCCTAGGGTTCGAACCTTGTTGAATACTTGCCCGAGAAAAACCAACGGTAGGCGGCATCCAACGGCGAACTCGACCAAGTATGGAGTGTGTTTGCTTCTTCAGCCTTGCTCCCAACTTCCTTGCTTGTTTGCTTATGGTGCTTATCCTCTAGTTGCTCAAATACCACTTTCGTGTATTCACCAAAAATATAAAAACACACTTTTGTGCAATCTGGACCCCAAGCCCACACTTTTCTTTCAGAAAAACAAAAAAAAAAAGCAGAAAAAGCCCAAATGACACCAATTTGTCGATCTTGTTGAACGATATGTAAATACTTTTATAAACGCTCTAAGCCTGGAAGGTACCCTGACCCTAGTGTGCCCCAGGACCATCTGAACTTTTTTGTACCAAAAATAATTTTACTCCTTCCAGATAGGTTTAAAATGTGAAAACTATATAACTAATTGACAATTCTCATTTGTCCCGTAGTGTGTCTGGTATTTCCCTTCGCTATGTAGTAAAAAAGGAATTGTATAACTAATTTGCAAAGATTAATTATATTATTTAAATTGGTTATTTATAAAAACTGTGTATTTGTTTTCCTATAATATCTTCTTTAATCAGTAGTATTAGAATTGTGATGGAAACCCCCATCACATGTGCAATTGATAGAGATATATTGGAAAAAAAAAAAAAATTTGAGAGGTAAATTAAATTGAAATCTTATGTTTAAGATTAAAGTAAGCTCTCTAACTAGTTCCTACTTTGGGGGTGTCTATAAATGAGATTTGGCTCTTATCCTCTTCCCTTCCCATTCTCTTCCTTATCTCAACCGTTGGACTGAAATCTGAACGGTTTAAATACTTTCTAATAGTTAGCCTTCTTCTCAAAATAGTGTCAATCAACTTCAGAGCCTCATTTTATATTTAGGAATTTGGATAAAGTGAAGAAATGTGATAACTGATGACCATTTCAAATTATTGTCAATGTTCTGTTTCGGTAGCAGAAGTAAATTTTTTTTTTTAATATGACTTTTACAAACATAGAATTAAATAAAAGTTAGAGTTTTTTTTATAAAGAAGGAATAACAATTCAGATAATTGAAAAGGATATTTTGAAAAAAATAATACATATATACTTATTACAAATAAACTTATCTAACATTTTTTTTTAAAAAAAAAAAAATATCTGTCGTGTACAGTAAAAGGATTGGAGGAAGTAATATTTACATATTTTGAAGGAAAAAAAAAATCTATCTTTCTGCTTAAAATTAATGTAGCCATTTCTAGGTGCTCCGGACAAACTATTTTTGTCGAGTAAAACCATACAGCCAAAATCTCGTACGATTCTCATGAAACTCAACCACATCCTTAAAATTAGAATCTACTTGTTCCGAAGAATTCCAAAATTTTATCTATAAAAAAAGGTAGAGAACTTAAGTTTTTTTTTTTTTGGGGGCCAAGTTCTGTTAGTTCACGTTCCGAATAGTATTTTAACACCATCATGATTGTAAAACATTTATCTGGAAGCAAATTTTGTGAGAAGTGCACGTTTTCATTTTCAGATTACAATAATTAGATCAAGTGAGGTGTATAAATGGAAATATTAAGAATAGGTGGGAAACTTACTCTAACATCCCATTTAAAACTATAATATTTTTTTTTTAAAACGTTTCCAAATATTTCAAGCAGAAAGAATCGAGTAGAAAGATTGGAAATGAGTAAGTAATTTACATTACATTCAAAATATGGACCATAACAGAGTGTAAATGTATCGGATTACATCATCCGTAATTCTCAAAAGTTAAAGAAACTAAAGAAAACGATAGATAATGTAGACACGTCTTGGCTTACTCCAAAATGCTAGCCTCGATCGCCAAACATCGGTCCTCCGGACCACGATGCTAAACCGAGATCCATTCCACATATGGATCTCGGAATAACTTAACCTTATGCTCAAATAAAATAGATATCGTACAAATGTATATTCATTTCAATACAAAGATATCATCACAAAAGCAAACAAGCGAGATGTATGATCAATAACATGGACGAACATAAGCACAAAGCGGTATGTAAAGTCTCTCTCTCGACTAGTTCGCACATATCCAAGGCCACGCCACTAACGTGTCCTCGCGCTAGGAATAACTCAAACGGCATTACCAATACTATAATCCGTGGGTAAAGTCGTAAGTATCTCCGACGATTCTCAACGTAACCTCAATCTATGAACGTATCTATAACGCAAAAGTATATGAGCAGCATAGAGTTAGGGTTACAAAGACGCGTCGTACCTTAGTTGCGGATATCCCATTTCTTCGGCTAAAAACGGTACTTTTTGACGCCGTACATAAAACAAATAAACAAATGCAAACAACGGAACGATGGAATTTTGACAAATGTTCAACGTCGAAGTATTCTAATCAGAATAATAACACACTTATGAATATTTGGCAGATAACAAGCATTTTAGGTGAAAAAGACCATTTTGCCCCTACTACCCCTATTTGGCGGAATTTCGCGTAACTTCGTTACTTTGACCGTATTCCATTTCAAAATTATCCCCACTATGTTTTTACCTCGTCAGATCTTTCAATGCAATGAGGCATAAAAACAAGTATAGGAATATATTCTAAAACTTCCTAGATCAAAACAACAGCTTCTACTATAACTACCGAAAGAACTACTAAACTAAAAGCTAAGGACGGAAGAACTTACTCGGAGCTAGGCAGAATTTTTTCAGAGCTTCTCACTCTAAGTTTCGGCCAAGGAAGAGAGAAGAATGGTGTGAAGAATGAAGAAGAGGAGGGTGCTATTTATAGAAGAAATTCGGACGATCGAGAATTTTCTCGCTTTGTTTTTGAACCGTTAGATCTAGGGTTTTGTAAGATGGAATCTTGACCATTCAAGGTCTTGGTCGACATCTAAGAGCCCAAAAAGTCAAAGAATGAGTTGTCATCCAATGATGGCTCTTGCTTTATGGCCTCCGGTCCGATAAAGCTACCCGATCGGTGTCCGTTTCACGATTTCGCGAAACTCAAAAATCCGGCGTGTAACTTTGAAGGTCTTTTCATCCTCTTTCATATAATCTATTTGGATCCTATTTTTGATCATATCCAGGTATTCTCCGGTGCGTCGGAAGATATTCGGACAAACGCGTCCGATTCTTTAAATCGCTTCCGATAGAACCAACTTCTCGGATAATAATTTGCCGAGTCGTAAAACGTCCGGTTGTTGCCTAACTTAATCCCATGTTTGAAAACACGCAATTGTTTATATAGGTTCTCACTTTGCCTATCTCGACTCTACTCTATCCGATCAACTTTTCCGTCTTATTAGGAATTAGGGTTTTCGGTTGCGGAAATCAACGTCTGGTAAATTCTTTCTTCGTGTAAAAATTCACTTGTTCTTAATTTGAACAGTCTGAAAAACTTTTACCTCTCGGTTTACCTGTAGAATTTATTTCTAACTTTTCCCCTCGCCTTCCTATAAGTGACTCACCGCATTATATTATTATTTTATTCTAATTATCATTTTAATTATTTAAAAATTATTTTTAATTAAAAATAACCATAATTTTGGCCCCCTCATTTTAAAATTCAGTTTTAATTATTTTTTTCATAATTTTTTCCATTTTTTTAAAAAATATAATATTTTTTACCAAAATTCACGTTTTACCCCGCGTTAGGGCTTAATCGACCTAATTTCTTCATTTAGTGATCTTTTTAGGATCAGGTTTCTTCATATATTTATATTTACTAATTTACAATATATTGTTATCTTACAAACTTCTATACTTGATATTGTCATTTTATATCCTATGTAAAATATTAAAAATGTTTACCCCATTAGGTTACTTTATGATTAAAATGCTTTTTAAACTTTTCTTCATGTTATTTCCTCTGAAATAATTTATTAAATTCTCATAATTAGGGATAACACTTCCATATTTTTATCATAATTTTTCATGATCTTTCGCATTTATCATAATATTTTTAGACCGTTTTTATCACCATTATATCATTTTTAGTCATTCTTTCATCGATTTTCCGTAACTTTTTTGACAATTTACTCTATAATTATAACAATTTTCTATAACAGTTTTATCTCATGAATTTACTTCATTAAAATATTCATTAATTTTCCTTTATCTTAGAAATTCCAGATTTGCTAAAATCCGGGTATTACACTTACTTTTATAAGTTGTTCAATAATGGAGATAGAAGGTTTATTTATGACATGTAGGATCTGACAACTTGAGAATGTGAGCTTAATTTTCATTTTATCGCAGGATTATATTCGAGTTGGCAAGGTTAAGGAATTTCTTAAAAAGATGAAAAATGGTAATGTTGTTGGACCTTATGCCATTCCTATTGAAGTTCGAAAATGTTTGGGTGAAGAGGGCGTGTTGTGGCTTTCTAAGTTGTCTAGTGAGATTCTACAATTCAAGAAAATGCTTGATGCTTAGAGAAAAAGTACATTGGCCGCTATTTATAATAATAAAATATATACTCAGAATTGTGCAAACTAGAAAGGAATTAAGCTTATGAGTCACAATGAAATTGTGGGAAAAGGTTATTGAACACAAGTTGAGGCTCGAAACTAGTGTTTTTGAGAACCAATTTGGGTTCATGCTGGGAAAGTTTACAATAGAAGCACTTTATTTACTAAGGGGGCTAATGAAAAAGCATTGAAGCAAAAGAAGGGATTTACATATGGTTTTCGTTGACTCGGGAAAAATGTATGATCATGTACTAAGAGATGTACTTTAGAAGGCCTTATAAAAGACGGGGGTGCGTGTTGCATATATCAAAACTATTCAGAACATGCATGACAAGGTAACAACCAGTCTTAGAATGCCTGAAGGTAAGACAAAAGACTTTACTATAAGGATTAACCTACATTAGGGATCAGCTTTGAGCTTCTTTGTTTAATCTAGTGGTTGACGTTCTAATTGAGCTTATCAAAGAAGATACCCCTAGCTGCATGCTTTTTACTAATGATATCGTTCTATTGATTGAATCAAGGGGGGAGATTAATTCTAAACTTGAGATATGGATGAGGACTTTGGATTCAAAGGGTTTTTGTCTAAGTATGAGCAAAATAGAATATATGCATTGCAAGTTTGATAAGACACAAGTGAGAAATGATGTGTAGGTTAAATTGGGAGAACAACAAGTCATTCGACAAGTGGGCAAAGTTTAGATATTTGAAATCAATTATACAACAAGATTGTGAAATTGATGAAGATATAAATTATAGAATTCAGGCGAGGTGGTATAAATAGAGAAAAGCTACTAGAGTTATTTGTGATAAAAAAGTTCTGAATAAAGTAAAAGGGAAATTTTATTGCACTGCTATAAGACTAGTAATGTTATATGGTAGTGAATGTTGGGCTTTAAAGGAACAATAAGAACATAAAGTTGGATTAGTCAAGATGAGGACGTTGAGATTGATTTTTGGTCATACAAAAAAAAAGATAAGATTCGTAATGATCATATACGTGAACGAGTTGGAGTGGCATCTATAAGGAAGCCAATGGCAGAAAATCATCTGAGGTGGTTCTCACATGTCCAAAGACGGCCATTGGGTGCGCCAGTGAGGAGAGTTGATCAAACAGTATGGAGCCCTAAAAAGAGGTAGAGGAAGACTGAAGTGAACCCTTAATGAGGCTATAGAGTGGGATCTATATATTGGTTAATAATATGTTTAAAGATTTGATTTTTGATAAAACACAATGGCGTCATACAATCCATACAGTTGACCTCACCTAGTGAGACAAGACTTTATTGTTGTTGTTGTATTATTCGAATTTGAATATTGTCTTATAGGCAAGGACGAACACAGGGGGCTAGGGGTGGCCCCCGCCCCCCAATATTTTTTTAAAAAAAGAAATTAACATTAGTGGTTTGGTTGAATATATATTAACTGATGAGATATACATTAGTCAATAGCTGTTCGTTTGCTTTCATACATATTAAACAAAAATTAAAGAGTTGGGGCCCACACCTTGTTATATCCCCAACCTCACTTGTTTTGCACTTTTCAGAAATTGCCCTGGTCTCTTCTTCCTCTCTCGACCCCCATTTTTTTCAACAGCTTAGGGTAAGTTTTCAGAATCAATAAGCTACTTAAAATAACTTCATTTTATTTTTCTAATGATACTACTTTTATACTGATTAGAGAATATTTTAGGGTTAGTATTTTGCACAAGTTTTGAGTTTTATTAAAAGATGGCTATGAGAATATAGATGATAACTAATAGCTAATTTTAATCGGTTTACTTTTGTTATTAATAATATTTTTAATAATTTATACTCTTTGTAGGTGATTATTATAAAGAATAGTGCTATGATTGATGTAAGATTTTTTATTTTCGCCCCCCATCGGTAAAATTCCTGGGTCCGTCCCTGCTTATAGGTTATAATGTAAATCCATCTGTGTGTGTGATAACACTTTTAAGTTTTATCCAAAGGTAAAACTTTGCAAGATGACATCCTATGGTCTTCCCATCATTAGATCAGGATTGTCTAAAATGTGTGTGTATTATACATTTATAAGTTTTATCCAAAGGTAAAACTTTGCAAGTTGACATCCTATGGCCATCTTCCCATCATTAGATCTGGATTGTCTAAAACAAAACTTCACGGTCCAGATTTTTTTAATTTACTAGAATATATTGTAATATTTTTTTGGAAAGTTTTAAAAATAATATTCTTAATATATCTTTCCTCTAATCCAATCCTTATTAGAAGATATTTCAATCATCTCACCAGTACCAACAAAAGTGGTTAAGTTATTAGATTTGTTTGAATTTTTTTTAAAAAAAACTTTACTCATATTTAAAATAGTAAAATAAATAAGGGTAAATGAGCAAAAAAATACACACGTGCTTTACCCTTAGCGTCCGTCTACCATATGCTTTTTTTGAAAGCAAAAATACACACGTGGTTACTATTTTGGAACAAAAGTCACACCCCACCATTAATTCAACAAACGTCTGTCATGTCTATGCTTTCACTTGCACCAGTAAGCCTATGAAGCCCAAAATCACCATGAAGGTCATTCACCTTCTCTCAGCCCAACACGAAAATATACCTACATTCCTTTATCATTCATTAAATTAATGGCTTACCTTAGCCAATGAAAACACATAAAGAGACCACAACATCACAGAAGGAAATCATGCAAACCAGCGAGTTCCACGGGTTGGATACAACAAAGATGTAAAAAGCCATCCCTCCACCATGCTTCTCGAGACACACAATCTTTCTTGAAAAACAGTCATAAAAAATAGTACTTTTAACGACTGTTCTTAAAAAAACGGTCATAAAAAAATACTTTTAACGACTTTTTTTAAAAAAACAGTCATAAAAAAGATCACTTTTAATGACTGTTCTTTAAAAAACAATCATAAAAAAAACTTTTAACGACTGTTCTTAAAAAAAAATCATAAAAAAAATACTTTTAACGACTGTTATTTTAAAAAAAAAAAAAAGTCATAAAAAATAGTACTTTTAACGACTGTTCTTGAAAAAATAGTCATAAAAAATAGTACATGTGCACAAACACCTCTATTTTCTTGCTTGAAAACAGAGTACATATGGTTTGAGAACCGAAACAAAGACCTTGTGGTATGGTTATATATATATATATATATATATAGAAGTATCGCTGCTCATGGGAAATAGATTTATTGAACCTACACACACACACGCACACACAATCATGGGAGTATATGTATCTGGTATTAAGGAGGTGGGAGGGTTTGTGTTGTTACTATCGTGTCTCAGTGCATCGGGTTCAGGTGAGGGAAATGTACATGTAGAGAGCAAGTAAAATGATAGAGTTCAAACGTTAATTTACGTGAGGTTCTTTCTCGTTAATAACACATTTTTGAGTATTTGTTTTTTGTGCTTTTGTCTTAACCCAAAGAACACGATGCAGCAGAGACATAACGGATGTTTTTTGAATTAACGATGGGCTGTGACTTTTGCTCTAAAATGGTAACCACGTGTGTATTTTGCTCCCAAAAAAAGCATATGGTGCTGGGCGCTCTCGAGGGTAAAACATATGTGTATTTTTGCTCCTTTACCCAATAAATAATAACATCTTTAGAAGTGACAAGGGAAATCAAATCAAACTTTAATTAGGAAAATTTGGAAAACTGTAATTTATATTTCACTTAGTGATGACTTATAATAAAGACGACTCATTCTTTTTAAAGAGTGTCTTGTAATAGCAATCACTGGAAATATCTTTCTCAATTTTTTATTAAAAAAAGTTTTAAGTTAAAAATTACAAAAATAAAACAATAAAAACTGGTCAAGCCGATCGATAATGACATGACTCATATTTTATAAGGATATGCGTTTGAATCCCATTACTCATATGAGAACATTATTAGTAGATACTTTATAAATATTTTTAGAAGTATTTTCTAGCTAATAAATTATGAAAACTCATCATATTCCTAGTAATTTCGGGGACCAAACTCACATAAGTTTTCTATTATATTTTTTTAAAAAAAATTAAATCTAAACAATGAAAATTAATTAAATTTAAGTAGTCCAAAATCTCATCTCAAATCCTTCAAATAATGAACACTAAATCCAAACACGTGCAATTTGAGTCATATAATACAAGTAGCTAGTGGTAACCAACAAGTTGAGCCTTTAATTTATGTCCAATGCATGTAGTTGCAAGGTCCCAATCAAGTGATGTGTTCTTTCTATGAAAAATCAATCATACATTAACTCAAAACCTCAAAACACACACACACTTTGCTGATCTTATTTATAGAGAAGAGAGAAGAAATATTTAGGTCTTGTTTATAGGGCACCTTGTTCAATTTTAATATAAACGTACAATTTTACCCTCCATTTACTATTATGTCGACTATATTCTATGAGTATGACACACACACACACACAATTTGCTGGTCTTATTTATAGGGTGAAGAGAAGAAATATTTAGGTCTTAATTGTAAAGCACCTTGTTCAATTTTACATATAAATGTACAATTTTATCCTCCATTTACCATTATGTTGACTATATTCTTATGAGTATGATGTTTATTAAATATATATAAAAATAAAGTTGGAAAGTTATTAAATTTCATTGCAGAGTTAATAAAGTTTAGGGCTTTTCTTATTATGAATGAAACATGTTGAAAATAACTTATAAATACCCCAGAGGAGTACGTGTGTGTATTGTCACAATAATAATTCATGGCCTCCACACTCACATGCCAATGACTATATGAAGGAAAAGAAAGCAGAGAGAACCCCACTCCCCTCCAATTATTGCACGGATGCCTGCATGCCTACTATACGTTTATCTTCAATATGGACACAATCTCAAAATACATCTACATTGGATATACTCTCCCGGTCCTAAATAGAAAAACTAGATAATTAATTTATAAAATTATAACAATTAGTTAAGTTCATTATTTATAATTAAGAAGATGTGTGTTGATTTATCTAAAATATTTCATTTAATTATTTGTAATGGAAACTACTCTGTTGATAGAAATTAATCCTCTTAATATGATATCTATCGATAGAAAGAGTTTAGGAAGAAAATTATAAATTTTAGGTTATAAAATAGATTTAAGTCTTTTATATTTAGAATAGAAAAAATTCTCTTTACTTTCTTTTACATTAGGGATAGGAGGGAATATTTTTTGTTTTCCCTTTATTAAAAGTTTTACACACATTATATAGGACCCAGCTTATATGAAAAATTCCGACTCAGATTCTCCTAACCATCTTTTATCAAGGACCCCCATCACTAAGATTTTAACTAGATAATTTTCTGAAATAATAACTCAAAGGAATATATATACTCCAGTCTTTTATATAAACAACTTTTTTTTATTGTGCAAAACAAACTGACAGTTAAGATTACTTAAAAACAATAAATGTGTCAAAAATGTCATGTTTTTCCAAATATGAAAATAGCAGAAGAAAGAGAATGAGTAAAAAATATGACATAATAAATAATAAATGATTAAATGAAAGAGAATTAGTAGTAAGTTGGGGATAACTAATATAAATATATGTATTTAATAGGGGTAGAAAAAGAAAAAGCAGTTTAAATTTTAAGATACAAGAAAAAATGTGTTTATATTACAGACCAACCCCAGAGAAAGTTACTTAAAAGAAGGACAAAATGGAGTATATGATAGGACAAAAAGTGAGTTTTGATAATAATAAAAAATTACAGTTCCATACATGATATTACATCTAAGTATGTTTAGTATGTAATTTGAGTAGATTAAGAAAATAAAATAAATTATTGAATTAATTATAAC
The DNA here is from genome assembly GCA_019022615.1 of Acacia melanoxylon. NCBI lineage: Eukaryota > Viridiplantae > Streptophyta > Magnoliopsida > Fabales > Fabaceae > Acacia > Acacia melanoxylon. Next base: position 5,425,291 of record JAFJYJ010000020.1, on the reverse strand, counting down.
AAATTAAATGTGATATAATCTCTCTAAAATACTCATGTTTAATATTAGACTATATATTAGTTTATAAGTTAGGTAAATTATTTTAGAAAAAAAAAATACGGGAGATAACATGTATTAGATGAGTATTATATATTTAGGACCAAATTTAACACTCTAACTAACGCGTATATTAATTAGAGACCCGAGGAAATAATAATTATTAACCAAGTTATCTGAATTAATAATAATATTAATCAAGTGAAGATCTTGGACAATTTATAAAATTTTAAACTAATCTCGATCCATAGTGAACAGTAACATTCCATTAATCTATTGATGGAAGAATTTGTTGGAGTTTTTTCCCCTAGGGAATAATGAGGAATGGAATACCATTCATTAATTATTTCAAATATTGCTTGGCCAGGTTTATTTTCCCTTTTCCATTCCAATCCATTCATTTTCCATAAACGTTCAAACATGACGTGAAATTTTTGTCACCTAAGACTTGAAATATAGAAAACAATACGAAATGGTTAAAATCAAAGTATTAAAAATGGACTACCCGTGATTAAATTGGTTGAGACTTGAGACAATGATTTAAGGGTCAAATATTCAGTAGTCCAATCATAGTTGAGCCGGAGTTAACCCAATTAAAATAATTTAATTTAATTAAAATATATGAAATATTTGATATTTAACCCTAAAAAGAGTAATATTGAAATAGAAAATGCATCAATTCAAACCACAAGTAAATGAAATGCTCCCTCCATTCATTATATGAGACAATTAATCGACTCATGTTGATTATAAAACAAAAAAAAAAAAAAAAGTTGATCAAAATTAATTAGAACAACAAGAATGTAAAAACATGTAACTTTATTTCCAAAATACTCTTATTTATGGGGAAAGAGAATGAATAAGAGAGAGAGAGAGAGAGGGAGGGAGAAGATGTGTAAGGAAAAGAGATAATATGCATCATGCATGGTGGAGATAAAGTGTGAAAGTGAATTCAATAAATGCAATGATAAATCAACATGGGGAGAGAAATTAACAAAAAATTGGAAGCAACAAAGTGTCTCTTATAAAAGAAACAAGATATACCCAAAAATTATCTCTTATAAAAAAGAATGGATCAAGGGAGTATATTACTGTATATACTACAGTTAACAAAATAGAGTTGATATAAAACACAAATATGATGTAATGCTATTTTTCAAACCTTAAACAACGTTTCATCAAGGGGGAATATATAAAATCCAATTAAGTCAATCTGTCCAAAACTCTTAACCAAACTGGATAAGAGAGTTGAATTACTGGTTTACTAGTTACTGGTCAACCTGATTTGGGTTTTATAGTCAAAATAGAAAGCTTATGTTTGCATATTATCACTACTAAAGAAGAAACGTCTTTTGAAGAGTTATCCCAATTGCTTGGGCAATTTTAGTTACTGACCAAGTGATATCAAAGAAGGGAATAGTACAATACAATATTACTTCCCTAAAAGACGTCCTTATTTTAAAAAAGGAAGTAAAAAGTATAGGCGGTGGCAATTACATAATTATTTGGCTGAATTTTGAGACTTAAGCATCCTAAATATAATTTTAGGACGTCTAAAATTAATTTAGGCGTCCTAAAATATATTTAAAACGCCTAAAATTAATTTTTTAGCGCATTTTGAGGAATTTTTTTAGCGGAAATTTTTTGCGTCCTTGAAATAAACTCGGGACGCCAATGTTGAATTTTAGGCGTCCTAAAATATATTTAGGGACGCCTAAAATTAATTATTTGGCGCGTCTTCATGAATTTTTTGGCGCCTAGAAATTTTTTGGCACATTTTCATGAATTTTTTGACACCAGGAAATTTTTTGGCGACATAAAATTTAAATCGGACGCCAAAATTAAATTTTACTCAAATCAAAGAAATCGAAAATAATCAAATCAAATCAACAAAATCGAAACTTTTACTAATCAAATCAAAGAAATTGAAAATAATCAAATCAAATCAAAGAAATCGAAAATAATCAAATCAAATCAACAAAATCGAAAATTTTATTAAACAAATCAAAGAAATTGAAAATAATCAAATCAAATTAAAGAAATCGAATCTTTTACTAATCAAATCAAAGAAATCGAAAATAATACTAATCAAATCAAAGAAATTGAAAATAATACTAATCAAATCAAATCAAAGAAATTTAAAAAAAAAAAATTAAGATGCCTAAAAGGGAAATTTTTTAGAATCTAGGTAATTTTTTAAAAAAAGTTGGCGCTAGGTACTTTTTGGCGTCCCGAAATTTAAATCAGACGCCAAAATTAAATTTTACTCAAATCAAAGAAATCGAAAATAATCAAATCAAATCAACAAAATTGAAACTTTTACTAATCAAATCAAAGAAATTGAAAATAATCAAATCAAATCGAAAATAATCAAATCAAATCAACAAAATCGAAACTTTTACTAATCAAATCAAAGAAATTGAAAATAATCAAATCAAATCAAAGAAATCGAAAATAATCAAATCAAATCAACAAAATCGAAAATTTTATTAAACAAATCAAAGAAATTGAAAATAATCAAATTAAATTAAAGAAATCGAATCTTTTACTAATCAAATCAAAGAAATCGAAAATAATACTAATCAAATCAAAGAAATTGAAAATAATACTAATCAAATCAAATCAAAGATTTTTTTTTAAAAAAAATAAGATGCCTAAAAGGGAAATTTTTTAGCACCTAGGTAATTTTTTAAAAAAGTTGGCGTTAGGGTTTTTTTGGCGTCCGAAATTCGTTTCAGGACGCCAAAAATAATATTTTATTAATTTTGGCGTCCCGAATATGGATTCGGGACGCCACAAATATTATTTATGGCGTCTGAATTAGGATCATGACGCCAAAATTAATATTTTATTAATTTTGGCGTCCCGAATATGGATTCGGGACGCCAAAAATATTATTTTTGTATTTATCATCGAACTAGTTATTCCATCTCTCATGATGGCTACACAATCGATCTCCACACACAGCGCTAAAACTCCTCTCATCTCCCACTCATCTCGCGCCTCATCCTCTCTCTATCTACCCTCCCCCGATCCTCTGCTCCTCCTCTGATTCAGGCAGTCATTAGTTTCGTCCGCCTCTTCCTACCATGAGAAGTTTAGAGGAAAACAGATCTGAGTTCCCCCTCGCCGTCGAGATCTGAAACCCAGCGACACCAGATGCCGCCGCAGATGAAAGCCGCAGTCGATTTCGTTGCAGATCTGTTCGGTGGGTTTGTTCTAGGTTTTTTTGTTAAGATAACCTTATCACTTATCGCAAAGATCTCGACTTCTTTTTTATTTTTGATTTTTAGGATTTGCTTCGCATGTTTGATTTTCTCGGGTTCAGTTGTTTTCTGGATTTGCTCCATGGCATTTTTTATTCGGATTTGCTCCTTGACATGTTTCTGGATTTTAGATCTGCTCTTCCTCTTGCCCAAATCGTGGCTTCTTCTTCGATCCGCTTGGCTCACTAACTAGCTCCCGAACCCGAGGTTCGGGGTTTTTTTTTTTTTTTAAAAAAAAAAGTAATAAAGCGTTCTGAATTAAACATGTGACGCCTTTTTAAGCGTTCTTGATTAAACACAAGACGCCTTTTTAAGCGTCGTCTTGATTAAACACAAGACGCTTTTTTTAAGCGTCCTGAATTAAACACGTGACGCTTTGTTAAGCGTCTTGTATAAAAACATAGACTCAAAAACTTAAAATACAACTTCACGGGTTAGACGTCCTTCTAAAAAGGGACGTTAATTGCTTCTAATTAAAGACGTTATTTCACGTTTTTGTAGTAGTGATAAATTAATTATTACATCTTTTATTATATTTTATTTGTGGAGGAAGATCTTTTATAACTTTAATAATATCTTTTCCGCAAATTAAAATATCTTTCTCTATGTCCCCCATCACTTCGTTATCACAAAGCAGTAGTAAAACCCATGAAATCACATTATTTTTATTACCATGAAATCGCATTATTTTCTGTCCTATAAATTGCATACACATTCTCTCTATTTTTCCCTCACCAACACCAAACATAAATCATCCTATTCCATTTTCTGAGAAATTAAGATCATGAAGGCCTTTTCTTCTACTAACCACATTCTCTTTATCTCCATTTTCATTTCTTCAATATTCTCAATCTCATCTTCTGAGCAAAAACCGTACCAAGATGCCAACACACAGTTCATCAGAACCTCTTGTAATTCCACAACCTACCCAAGGCTCTGCTTCGCCTCCTTATCCAAGCATACCGCCTTCATACAAACCAACCGCGTGCTGCTAACCGGCACGGCCTTGAACGTGACTCTGAAGGCGGCGAAGGCGACATCAGCAATGATGTCGGCACTGTCCAAGAGCTACGGTGGCGGTATGAAGCCGAGGGAGGTGGCTGCGATGAGCGACTGCATGGAGGAGCTGAGGGACTCGGTGGACGAACTCAGGAAGTCCATTGGTGAGATGAGTCAACTCGGAGGCTCCTCCAACTTTGAGCTGACCAAGAATGATGTTCAGACTTGGGTTTCTGCTGCTTTGACTGATGAGAGCACTTGCACTGATGGGTTTGAAGAAGTTCATAATAATGGGACTTTGAAGAACACTGTGAAAAGTCGAATTGTTCAGGTGGCTCATCTTACTAGTAATGCCTTGGCTTTCATAAATCAGCTTGCAGCTTCTTCACATGCTTAAATAAGTCAGATCGACCAAATACATGAATTTTTATCTTTCAAGGTAAGCTTCTGTGTGTAAGTGTCCCTTTTCGGTTCAACCTGTTTAACTGGCCAGTTCGATCCGAATTTTTTAAGATCGGTAAATATTCTGCTTTAAAGTTGTTACTAATGTCAACTCAAATTTTGAAAGAAAAAGCAGAATTTGGATACCTCAAATTAAAACTGTCAGAGAAATTTAGTCTGTAAGTTTTGTGTGTGTGCGGGCGCCATTTACTCCTCCGGTCCTAATTAATTATAGGAGCATTTTTATTGTGTAATTTGCACTATAAAAGTACTCCTATAATTATCACCGGATGTAGTAGTTTTTAGCTATTGATGTATATATGTACCCACTGGTGCTGATAGGTGTTAATAATATATGGTTCAAAGTGGTGGTTTTGTCTGATTCTGTGGAATCTAGTAATGTCATTGTTTTATATTGTAAAGCTATTGTCACAATAATAATTCATGGCCTCCACACTCACATGCGAAACGCTGTATGAACGAAAAGAAAGCAGAGAACCCCACTCCCCTCCAATTATTGCACGGATGCATATGCATGCCTACTATACGTTTATCTTCAATATGGACACAATCTCAAAACATATTCTCCATTGGATATACTCTCCCGGTGCTAAATAGAAAAACTAGATAATTAATTTATAAAATTAAAACAATTAATTAAGTTTATTTTTTGTAAGAAGATCTGTGTTGATTTATCTAAAATATTCCTTTTAATTATTTGTCTCGGAAACTACTTGAAAACCCACTTAATATGATCAGGGACGGAGCTTGAGAGAAAAAGTTGGGGGGCCAAATGTATACTCATTAACTAATTAAAAAGAAAAAAAAATTGGGGGCGCCAAATATATAATTTTTTGGGGCAAATGTATAATTTTTTAGGTCAAATATATATATATATATATATATATATAATACTTTTCATTATATTTTTAGGATAATTATATTTTTTTTTTTTTTTTTTTTTGGGCCTATTACTCAAAAGAATCGACACAATACGCCTAGTCGATTGGAATTGAGAAAATTATGTCCCTGTTGTTGCAAACATACGATTAACGGGGAGATAAAGAAATAAAGAAAATTGATCACTTGTGTGTCACCCCTCGAAGGAAGATGGCCCCCTTGTATCCAAGATGCTCAGTCCCTGAATATGATATCTATTAATAGAAAGAATTTAGGAAGAAAATTATAGATTTAAGAAATATTAGATCTTTTATATTTAGATTAAAAACAAATCTCTTTACTTTCTTTTTATATTAGGGATAGGAGGGAATACTTTTTGTTTTCCCTTTATTAAAAGCTTTCCACACGTTACGTAGGACCCAACTTATATGAAAAATTCCTACTCAAATTCTACTAAATACCTTTTATCAAGAATCCCACCATACGATACAAAATAGGCCTTTTAAACCAGTTATAGGGATCATAACTAAAAAGTATGATCGATGGCTATTTTGTAAATATAAAGGATAAGGGTCTTATTTGTCATGGAAGTTTTCGCTCAAGAGCATTGGATGGACGAAGTTTTTTTTGGATCAAAATTGCCACGGAAGTTCACAAAACGTAGCAATTTTGCCCCTCTATTAATTTTGTCAGTTAAGTTTAACTGAGTGCACACGTGGCATGCCACCTCATCAATCAAATAAGAGTTAAGTATCATTTTTGCCCTGAAAGTTTTCGCTGAGGAGCAATTTTGTCCCGAAAGTTTACAAAACATAGCAATTTTGCCTTTATGTCCCCCATATTAAATTTGACTATTAAATCAATCAAAAAACACACATGTCATGCCTTGAAAAGGTCGGACTTAGAGTTACAGAGGGAGATCCTCGAGACGTTGAGCTTAGGGGTGGGAATAGGCCGGCTGCCCTTCGGTATCGGCCTACGCCCGCCTATTAAGGGCCTCGGGTCGCTAGCCTACTTTTGTTAAAAAGTCAAGCCAAGGCCTATTTAAAGGCCTAAATATGTAAATAAAAAATAGGCCTATTTTGTTAAGGCCTGACTGTAAGCCTTCGCGCCTACTGTTTAAATATTAAATAAATATAATTATATTTTTATCATATAAATAAGATAATATTTATTGTTTTTCATTTTTATATTATAATTTCAAGATATATTTATATAAGTTTTGATAGGCTTGAAATATACAAAGCCTATTTATGGCCTCCAAGGCCTGTAATATGAGGCCTTTTTAAAGGCCTACATTGTAAGTAGGCCTTTAAAAAGACTTCAGGCTCGACCAGGCCTTATGAAGGCTCAGGCCTGAGCCTAGAAAAAGGCCTGAATTCATGCTCAGGCCCAGACTCAGGCCTTCTGCCCCCATTGCAGGCTCAGGCCTATTTAGCCAAAGCCTGGCCTGGCCTATTTCCATGCCTAGTTGAGCTCAAGGCGGCTGGAATTTGTGAAGCCGAACTAGTCAAAGGGACTGAAAGGTCTATCGTAAAAACTAGAGGAAGCATCACTTATGATCTAAGCAAATGAAACGCAAAGCGAGAAATGAATTGTCCCAAAAATTGGTTCAATAAGACAAATCAATAGTGATAGTATTTACCTTTGTATAGACTGATCTAGGCCATTCACCCTATCCTATAAGATAAATCTCCAGCGATTTTAAGTGATACTTACCGAACCAATTTTTGGGACAATTCATTATTGATTTGTCTAGATCAAACCAATTTTTGGGACAAATCAATAATGAATTGTCCCAAAAATTGGTTCAGTAAGCATCACTTAAAATCACTGAAATTTTTAGGAGCAATATAGATTTACCTTGTGGGACAATGTGGGTGGCCTAGATCAATATATACAAAGGTAAATACTATCACTATTGATTTTTCTTATTGAACCAATTTTTGGGATAATTCATTTCTCGTTTTGCGTTTCATTTGCTTAGATCATAAGTGATGCTTCCTCTGGGTTTTACGATAGACCTTTCAGTCCCTTTGACTAGTTCGGCTTCACAAATTATGGCCGCCTTGAGCTCAACGTCTCAAGGATCTCCCTCTGTAACTCTAAGTCCGACCTTTTCAAGGCATGACATGTGTGTTCTTTGACTGATTTAATAGTCAAATTTAATATGGGGGACAAAAAGGCAAAGTTGCTACGTTTTGTAAACTTCCAAGGCAAAATTGCTCCTCAACGAAAACTTCTGGGGTAAAAAAGACACTTAACTCTTATTTGATTGATAAGGTAGCATGCCATGTGTGGTGAGGTGGCATGCCACGTGTGCATTCAGTTAAACTTAACAGTCAAAATTAACGGAGGGGCAAAATTGCTACGTTTTGTGAACTTCCGTGGCAATTTTGATCCAAAAAAACTTCCGTCCACCCAGTGCTCCTGAGTGAAAACTTCCGTGGAAAATAAGATCCTTATCCCTAAATATAAAGAACTTTTTAGACCATTTCTTTAATATAAGGTCTAAGATATATTATTTAGACTAGATTTCTGAACACTCAGTCTAAAAAGATTTTTTTTTTAAAAAAAGGTCGATTACTTTTTGGACCGATTGTCTTTTGTAACTGGTCCAAAAGATGAAACTTTTTAGACATGATGTTTCTTATAACCAGTCTAAAATATGCGGAATAGAAAAATAATATATTTATTACTTTATGACCGGATATTTCAAATAACCGGTCTAAAAGGTGAACTTTTAAGACATGATTTTGAGCATAACCGATCTAAAATATTAGCCCCAAATTAAAACTAGCTACTTGAATCCTCTCTTCGTCACGCGCAAATTGAATTTTGCTCTTTGAACCTCTCTTCTTGTTGCGAAACCTCCCAAGAGTATGTTTTGTTAATTCTGCTAAAGTTCCCAATTATAGGACCATAGCATCTAAGTGTAGTCTCTTGGCTTCAAGGCCAAGCTCACAGGCAAGGTTCATACAACACAAGAAAGAGGCTTTTTGGTTCTATAGCTTTTTGTCTATTGTATATGACCATACAACACAATAGTGGGTTTTGTTAGTTCTACTAGAGTTCTGGGTTTTTTGTTTGCTTTATTCCCTGCCTTCTAATTAGGACATGTTGTTAGCTTATTATATGTTAGAATAATGCAGACTTTAGCATCTTGCAAGGTTTTTTTTTTTTTTTTTTTTTGCTTCAAGATGCATCTTACAGTTGGATAAAAATTAAATAGACGAGTATTTAATATGATAATGAGGTGTGGGAATTTTTAGAATTTTCTAAAAGAAAGGCCTATGATGATAATAAGATGTTTTATTGCCCTTGTGTAGAATGTTTGAATGAGAATCGACTAAGTGCTGCAGATATATATAAACATTTAATTTGTGAAAGATTCTGCAAGAGTTATACAGTATGGTATAACATGGTGAAGAAATAGAAATGCCAAATACGTCTCAACAGGGGGAAGTGGCCTTTGATGATAATGACATAGATATGAATGATTAGATAGAGGACATTATTCGTGATATAGGAGAAGAGGTTTTTGAGCAATCACATGCATATGAGAATATATGCAGTGATGTAGAGAAGCCATTGTACCTAAGGTGTAAAAAATACCAATTGTTGAAAGCAGTATTCTTGAAAGCACAGCATGGATGGAGCGACAACAGTTTTTCAAAAACGCTTGAGGCTTTTAAAGATATGCTTCCATATGAAAATACGTTGCCAAGTTGATACTATGATGCTAAGAAAATATTGTGTCCACTGGAGATTAAGTACAAAAAGATCCATACATGCCATAATGATTGCATACTATATAGAAAAGAGTTTAAAGAGAAGCAGAAACGTTCAATATGTGAAACTTTAAGGTAAAAATCAAATAAAGCTTTTGCAAAAGCATTGTGGTATCTTACAATCATACTAAAGTTTAAGTGCTTGTTTGCTAATGAAAAATGATGCAAGAAAATTGAGTCGGCATGCATATGAGAGGATTTATGATGGAATGCTTCAACATCTGGCTTATTCTTCTCAATGGAAAAAAATCGATCAATTATTTCCTAACTTAAGCAAAGAACCTAGGAACTTTAGACTTAGCCATAGCACGGATGGTATGAATCCTTAGGGTGGCCTTAGCATATACTTAGTTTATAACATTTTCTCTTGATTATTTACAACTTATCTCCTCTGTTATGCATGAAACAAAAGTACATTATGTTGTCTATGTTAATTTTGGGACCAAAACAACCTAGAAATGACATTGATGTTTACCTAAAACCCTTGATCGAAGACTTGAAAGAGTTGAAGGTGTCGATGTTTTTTATTCAAACAAGAAGGAGGTTTTTAAAATACGAGACATGATCTTTTGTATTATAAATGACTTCCCAGAATATGGAAACCTGTCAGAGTATAGTGTGAAAGATCATAAAGTATGTCCGGTTTGTGAAGAAGGTACATATTACCATCAACTTCAACATGAAAGAAAGACGGTTTATCTTGGCCATAAGAGATTTTTTGGACCGGCCTACTCATATTGTAGATTAAAGAAAGCTTTTGACCCATATCATAGACTAAAGGGAGTTGTTGCATTATTGGGCAGTCATCAGAGGGTTATGGAATTCAAATTCCTGAACTATTGTGACCTTTTTGTGGAGGATCCTCTAAGACTATTAGTTGCACGTGGGAGTGTCCACATCTTGGTATCAACTATATATCACCAACAGATAGAATATGATCAAGTCAAAGTGTCAGTTGAAGATGTGATCGTTGCAAATGCACCTTTCCTTATCCCTACTAGTGATTTAAAGATTGTGAGTGATGTCAAGAGTACCTTCATCTTGTGGCAAAATAACATTGTTTCTATTCAAGCTGAAGAAACCCCAATCATAACCTCAATTGTAGCTCTATCCACTCAATAAGTTTCACAGCCTAAGCTGAATGCTATGCAACAAGTGATTTTTATGGCATATGATACATCTTTTACAACAAGATCGTGGCCTATGGATTTAGTTGTAGGCAAGTCAACGGTACTAGTTTTTTTTAGAGTGATGATTCAATGTCCCTTATAGCTCATAAACAGGAGCTTACAGTAGCAATTATCCGAGTATTTTTAATGTAAGTATCTTCTTGTAAGTGTAAATATTTTAACAATATAATTAAGTCATTATAATTTGTTGCTTACATTATCGTAGGTACATGAATTGTTGGTTGGATTCCTCGGGCAAAAATAATAATTTTGGATTCATTTGCCCAGTTCAAATAACAAAAAAAAATAGGAACCACTGCTTCTATTAGACACATACTTATCAGAGAGGCTTAGTGAAAACAAAACTGAGTGTTTCTTAGCACCATATATGCATAGATAAGAAGAAAATTTTTGTTTCATAATATATATATTGCTTGAAAAGTTTGATTAATAGTCAATTCTGTTATTTTCAGTGATCATTGACAGTTGGTTCGTTTATGCAAGAAGAGTTATACTGTTGTTTTCATATGCTTCATTCACTACAAACTAGGGAATGAATTGAACAAAACCATGAACTTGTAAGTTTTCTTATTACTAAATAACGTAGTGAACTAACAATGTCATTTGAATAAATAAGAGAAAATCATCACTTTTCTTGCATTACCTATTGTTGGAAGTTTATGGAATTTGTGGAAAATAAGTAAGCTTTGTGATTTTGATAATAGGATAATGAGGGCATATCGACACGCTGCTTGTGGTAAGCATGTGCATGAGGTAAAAAACCCTAAATGGATCATACTAAAGGTTAGTACAATAAGCTATGCTCTATACAATTTTAATTATGTCATGTTCTTTTTTAGACTCATAGGCAACCACCAGGATCCAACTTATGTGCCTTTTATTTGTTAAGACACATATTTAATATTATCACATTAGGCATGATTGGATTAACTCAAGAAGTAAATGTATATTTCAACAGTTTTGTACTACTTCTAATTTTTTTTTCAACTTAGAAAGTTAATGATTTGTCTAACTTTGATGTTACAGATGTTTGATCTTTCTGATCCCTTTCTTGAAGAAGATATTGACTTCATCCACAAATGTTGTGGTGAATTCATTTATGAGCTCTTAGAACAATAGTATATTTATGTCTTGTATTTTTCATCATGTATGTATTCATCATTTGAAAACTGTGAAATATATGTTGTGGTCTGTGATGATTCATTGGCTATGAAAATATTGGTGTGGTCTGTGGTATATGATGAATAATAGTTATTAGATCGATTTTGTTCCCACTTGAATTGAAATATATTATTGGCATCATATTCATTCTAAATAATTCAATTTGTATATTCATTCCCAATAATTCAATTTGCAACTCATATTAAGTTGTTAAGAGTTTATAGTTTAAATTGTCTTTTAGGTGCTAGATTGGATGGTAGGTAAAAAGAAAAAAATGAAGGGATATGTGAAAAACATGAAAAAATTTAGATTGGATGCTATAAATATCATGTCTTAAAAGAATTAAGATATGAAATATAAAATATGGGGTCTAAGAAGTTTCACTTTTAAGAATATCATGTCTAAAAACTATTTTTAAGACGTGTTTTCGAAACAACCGGTATAAAAAGTAAGATATTTTAGACCTGATATAAGCCAAGTTAGGTCTAAAATGTCCAAATTTTAAGACCTGATCTTTTACGCAACTGGTCTAAAAAGTATGACTTTTAGACCTGATCTTTTTCTTAACGGTCTAAAAAGTTCGACTTTTTAGAATTGATATAAACCAAGTCATGTCTAAAAATTCAAACTTTTTAGGCTTGATATTTAAGCAAATGGTCTTAAAAGTGATTGTTAAGAGCCGTTGCTTAACCGGTCTAAAAAGTAACACACCTTTTAGACTAGCTGTGTCAAGAGTTGATCCAAAACCGGTTTAAAAACGATTTTCACCTGATCTAAATAAAGCGATTTTTGCACTAATTCCACTTCGTTCTTTCATATTTTAACTAAATATTTTTCTAAATTAATAACTCAAACTAATACACACACAAAAAGTGAGTTTTTGATTATTATTATTTTTAAAAAAAGATAATTTATGGGGGAAAAAAACTTGCAGTTCCATACATGATGTTACATCTTAGCATGTCTAATAATTTGAGTAGATTAAGAAAATAAAATAAATTATTTCATTATAACAAATATAATATGATCTCTCTAAAATACTCATGTCTCCTACACACTTTTGGAGGTGGCTTTTTGTCTTCAATTTAATAGTTTTAAGATTCATATCACATTTTTAAAGAGATGATATTATAGTTTTAAAATTCAACTTTCATTCACATAACTTTTTGTTGACCGTGAAATCAAAACAATGATATAATTTTGATCAAAATGCCCCTCCTTCATATAAATATTAGTTAATAATCATTTGATCACATGTCCTTATCCATAATTTAAAACTAATTTATAATATATATATATATATATATATATATATATATATATATATATATATATATATATATATATATGTGTGTGTGTGTGTGTGTGTGTGTGTGTGTCATATTTTTAAATTGATTACCATATTACAAAGTGAATTAATTTTATAATTATGTGTTTTTCAGTAATTTAAATGATTAATCTCATTTGTCTACCAAAGCTACTTATGATGTAATCTTTTTTAAATTCATGTTTTTTTTACCAGAGTTTTAATACATATGTTGGCTAAAATATTATGCAATCGTACATGCGTGCGTGCGTGTATTCAATTAAATTATAAAATGATATTATTTTTTTATCCTTATATTAATATATTATAATTCAAAAAATTTCAATATATTTTATTAAACATGGTTGGTTCAAATAATTACTCAGATTTTCAATGAAGTTGTTAATATTATTCATATAAAAAATTACTTAATATTTTCTAAATTTAGTAAAAATTAAATAGATCATTAATAAATATTATGGGTTGAGACACAATTTTGTCTCAAAAGTAACCGCTAGGAGCGTGGGATATCTAAAAGTTTTTTGATAAGCAATATTGCTATAAAAGTAACCAAAACATAACAATTTTTTTACTTAACATTAAAAATGTTAATAGTTTTCAAAATAGAGGATGAGATGCGTGTAATTAAGGAAAAATATAAGGGTAGTTGACGTATTTTACTATATTTTTAGAATGAGTTAACGAAGAATATTTTTTTTTAACTCATTTACAACTTAACTCCTCAATTATGACTCAGTAAGACTCAGCCTCCAAACTTTTAGTTAGGTTAAAAGTGAATTCCTAGATATCACATCCTAATAGGCTCTAAATTTACATGCCTCAAGGCTCACAGAATCCTTACAGAAATACTTAAAAATCGCTCACCATGCCCCAAGCTTGAAGAACCCTTACAAACTTAGCTCCTCAATTATGACTTAGTAAGACTCAGCCTCCAAACTTTTAGTTAGGTTAAAAGTGAATTCCTAGATATCGCATCCTAATAGGCTCTAAATTTACATGCCTCAAGGCTTACAGAGTCCTTACAGAAATACTTAAAAAATCGCTCACCATGCCCCAAGTTTGAAGAACCCTTACAAAGATACTTAAATAATACTCACTAACAAGGTCCTCCTCACATTAGCAACGGATTTAACCTCACAACCTAATATGTTATAAGCCAATTCCCAACCAATTGAAGCAACATTTCTTGCTGTTATTAAACCATTGTCAATATCTTTAAATATAAATTAACAAACTATGGAATATCATTAATTTAAATAAGGGTTAAGGTGCAAAAATAGACATGTGATTTTCTCCAAGGAGCGCCCAGTAGCAAATGTTTTTTTTAGGTGCAAAAGTGATTATGTGGTTACAAATTAGGTGCAAAAATAGCGTTTGACCTTAAGTTTGACTTTTGACATGATTAAGTTTGACTTTTTTTTGCTGACGACGATGACATGGCATTTCAAAGGTGCAAAAATAATTGTATGATCTTAAAAAATATTTCGGTATTGACCGATACTAAAAGGATAATTTAAAAAAATATTTCGGCAGTCTTGACTAGTACTAAAAAGTATTTTCAGATATCTTTGGTACAAAAAAATATTTCATAATTTTGAAAAATTATTTTAGGATCTTGAAAAAATATTTCAGGTATTGACCTACTAAAAGGATACTTGAAAAAAATATTTGAAATGTCACGTCATCGTCGTCAACAAGAAAAAGTCAAACTTAACTATCCAAACGCTATTTTTGCACCTAATTTGTAACCACATAGTCACTTTTGCACCTAAAAAAGCATTTGCTTCTTGGACGCTCTTCAAGATAAAGACACGCTCATTTTTGCACCTTAAACCCTTTAAATAAAATACATTGGTGATGATTTCCTATAACTATAACTTTTATGTATAAATAATAAATAAATAAATAAATAAGTGGGCCGCCGGGTCTAAGTGAATAACAGTGAGTAGTGTCATGTCTTACCATGAAGAAACTAAAGAATCAAGTCCCAGATTTTCCATAACTTTTATTATGAAGAAAATTTAAAAAATAAATAATAATTGAATTTAAATGACAATATTCATATCCTCTCTCCTTTTTTATTTTTTCGTTTTCTTCTCAAAATATCATTGATATCTTTCGGATACAAAATAGATAGTTCATATTTAATATTAAATAAAATTATAAAATTATATTTTATAAATTAATTTTTTTTTTCTATTCTTTATATACTATGTAACATGCCAATTTTTTATTCTAGAACTAAGTAATATTTTAGGAGAAATTAATTTATGGTAATTAAAATTTATCATGCAATTACTTTATGAAAATAAATTTTCTAAAGTGAGAGTTTAAGAATGTCTAATATATACACACACACGATATGATAATATATTATATGATATATTAATATTAAATCTAATATGTTCATAACCGTGAGAGAACCGAGCGTATAGTAGTCCGCCACACATCTCCACAAAAAACACCGAACACACAGAGAGCAGAAGCAAGCACAATTTAGAATTGTTATTTGACTAAATTTATATTAATGAGGTGGGAAATTGTTTAAGCATGCTTATGTGTCATGATAAAAATATCGTTTATTATAAATAATTTTAAAATAATGTTTTATGTTTTAGATTATGTTATTTATCATCTTAAAGATGATTAATAATGGATTATTTGGTAAATCTTGTTTAGAACTATACTTTGTGATTTGTAACTTGCATATACATACCAATATTGTGATTATTTGTCATTGATGCATATGAATGGTGGTAAGTGATGAGTTGGAGTAAGGAAGAATTTTTATTATGAAATCTCTTACGATATGTTATACCATTACTTGGTGCACAACGGATAGTACTTGCCAAGGCCCCTTCTTCCATGTTTTCCTTTTGCCGAAATTGCATTGGAGCTATGGGACAGTGACACCTCCTTAGTTGTATTCTTTAAAGAGGGGAGCCATAGTTCAGACTTAAATTTTATACCTTTTGCTGGGTGTATCTTTAGATTTGGTAACTTGGAATAATCCAATTAAATGGATGGGTTTTGGTTGCACTATGTGTTAGCCTATGCCTCTAGTCAGCGGTATAATGGTGGACGGTGATATAAGGGAGGCAATTCCATACTGCATAATTGTATAGTATATTATGTGATATCTCTTCACTACTAGAAAAAAGATTTTTTACGTCATTTTCCCCCCTTTTCTACATCTTTTTTCTTTTGGGACGCCTATTTGGGATGCGTAGAAAGTCAAGGACTACAGCGCCCTAACTTTTTTGGGACACCATATTGCTTAAGTCCAGGCTTACGGTGTCTCAAATTTTTTGGGAAGCCATATTGCTTTTTTAAAAAACAAAAACAAAAACAAAAAAAAAACCCCAAACCAAGTTCAGGAGGCTCATCGGAGCTATCAAACACCAATTCTAGATCTACATAAACAATCCTCAAATCCTCAAAACCATCATCAAACAAGAAATCAAAGGAATTAAAACAATCAAACCAGAAATTGTCAGCAATCGAATAAGAACTAGAATCACCATAAATAAGAAATCAAACCAAATCGAGCAAAGAAATAACTAGAAAAATCTAAGGATTTAGACATAACAAAAACTAGAATCATCATAAATGGCGAGCGAGCAACGGCGAATGACCTGGTGTAACGCATCAAATCCAACACCCAAAAACTTGGCTAAAATATTTGAAATATTTCCAACAAGGATAATCAACATCCTTATAATTAAATTACATAAATAAATCAAACCAAGATCCATTTTAAAGTCAATATAAATTCTCAAAATATTTCATAATAAAATTACAAAGTGGAAGTCTTAGGGTCATGGAAAATAAAAATAACATAACATAAGCTATAGGAGTACAAAAGAGTCTTCAAAGTTCACTCCATAGGTGCCTTCCCTTGCTCCCTACTACAACATTTACCTGAAAAATATTAATATAGGATGAGATTTCACGTCTCGGTAACTACTGAAAGTTTCCACCGTACACAAACAAATTACATATGACAAAAAGTATGAGTTGATCATATATATATATATATATACCATAATTTTTCATACAAAAATTCTTTTGCAAAAGTAATTATCATTTTGTCAATTCGTGAACTATACAATTATGCAATATGCAGTATGCAGCCTCCCTTATATCACCGTCCACCTTTATACCGCTAACTGGAGCCATAGGCTAACACATAGTCCAACAAAAACTCATTCATTTGATTGGATGGTTCCAAGCTCACCAAAACTTAAGTTACACCCGGCCAAAGGTATAGAGCTTTAGTCTGGACTACGGCTCCCCTCCTTAAAAACACACTAAGGAGGTGTCACATGTCCCACAGCTCCAATGCAATCCCAGCCAGAGGAAAACATGGAAGAAAGGGCCCTAACAAGCTAGTACCATCTACTGTGCACCGAGTGGTGGCATAAAAAAATCTTATCATTCAAATTCCTTCTTACTCCAGCCCATCACACATACAACCTTCATGATAATTATATCAATAAAATGAAGTATATTAAAAACATGCTTCCATTTATATCCAATATCATTACAAGGTAAACCAAACATCCCATAAAAACCTCGTCGGACCAATCTATCATTTTTTAAATTCCAAGGACTAAACTGTCATTTTGAAGCTCAAAAACCAAACTTTCATTAAAATTTCAGGGACAAAACCGTAATTTATTTGAGAACAAAACTTTATTTGAGAACAAAACTTTATTTGGGAACAAAACCGTAATTTTTAGTTTTTATTATAATAATATTATAATAAATAAACATATCATAAAAAAAGTAATAATTCATAATCATACACAATTTACAAGTATATGGAAGAATATTCAGAGTTACCTGTTATATCCTAGCTTACATATAATCCTCAAAAATTTCTCCGAATCTCTCTATAAGAGTCTTCTAGCACCCCAAATAATTTTTTTTACACTATTTCTTCATCTCTCTTTCTCTCACGCTCTCCTCAGGCTGAATAGTGAAAGTGTGTGAGTGTAGGTGTGTGTTTGTGTGTTGAGGTGGGGATATTTATAGGAAAAATCCCCACTGTTTTTACATTAGACGGGAATGATGCCCCCTCTTTTTTTTTCTAATTTGGCGCTAATTGTGGCACCGCTCCTCCTCATTTTCAAAGAGGGTAGGCACCCTTCCTCCAATTTTCAAAAGTGTGGACCTCGCCCATTTTCCCCTTTTGTTTCATTTCTTCCTTCCGTCACTTTTTTTTCTCTTTCTCCGTCTCTACCCTACATTTATATATAATATATTATTATATAATTAAAATATAATATTTATGTGTGCATACATACATACATGTTCTAACTTTAGACAATTTACTCATACTGAATACCTGATAAATTAATTATCATCAATTAATCTATCCTATAATATTAGAGTCTCATAATAAAAATTCATGATGTTACACCTGGAACCGAAGCTGGGATATTTAGCATATCTAGGCTTTTCGCCATTTTAGATCTAAAACTGAAGCTGGGATATTTTGCAAGCGACGGCGAGATGGGATGGTGAGTGAGCAACCTGGAATGTGAGGTGGGACATTTAGCAGATTTGGGCTTTTCAGCGTTGCAGATCTAAAACCGAAGCTGGGACAGCGAGTTGGGACAACAAGAGATGGCGAGCTGGGACAGCGAGCAAGTGAGCGACAGCGACCTGGAGGATTGAAAGAAAGGGAAGAAGAGAGAAAGTGAAGGCAGGGAGATGGGAGCTGAGACATGATGAAATGAGAGAATGAGATCGAAGTCACTGGATATTTAAACCTAAAAACAAAAACAAAAGAAGTCATGAAATGGTGACTTTGGCGTTCAAAATCAATTTAGGACCCCAAAAATACTGCTTTTGGCGGCTTAAAACTAATTGAGGACGTCAAAAACACTGCTTTTGGCATCCTAAAACAAATTTAGGACGCCAAAAATGCTGCTTCATATCATTAAGATTCACTTTTGACGTCTTAAATTTAAATTGGGACGCCAAAAGTAACTTTTGGCGCCCTTTTTAAAAATTAGGATGCCAAAAACCTCTACATAATTACAAAATTATCACCTCCTTTATTTTTTTTCTGCCCTTTTTAAAAAGGGATGTCTCTTAGGGAAGTAAAATCCATTTTTTGTAGTAGTGCTTGTGAAAGAAGTTTGGAAAAATAAAATAATGTCCCATAGTTTTGAAACCTTTTTGGAAGGGGATATTGGTAACCAAATCGAGAACGAGTTTGAAGGTTTTTATATTGATAATATTAATAAATTATTATGAGTTAAACTTGATTTTGAAACTGTATGTTCTTGATCTTGGTTTGCATGTATATTTCTGAATAACCAATGGTTAGAGGGATTTTTGGATCTCATGGTTACTTTATTTATTTTTTTCAGAAGATTAGTAGGAAGCAAGGGAAAACACCTATGGAGTGACTCTTGAAGACTCTTTTGTACTCCTAGAGTATGTTATGTCATTTGTATTTGCCATGACCATGAGACTTCCATATTTTATCAACTCTAAAATATTTTAGAAATTTATTTTGACACTAAAATTATTTTTTAAATATTTTGGGAAATTAATTTGTCCCTGTAAATAATGGGTTTTTTATGGTTTGCAATGTATTCAAATACTTTGGTTAAGTATTTTGTCATTTGATTTTTGAGGTGTTACATACTACAATTATGAATTAATTCCGGTTGAGTTTTAACAATTTAAATTTAGTAGTTTTATAAAATATTAAATAAATTTTATTGATTTTTTTTTTAATCTAAAGGTGGAAGAAGAAAAGGAGGTAAAAGAGAATAAAAGAGAACATTTGGCTCTAAACAAAGAACTGAAGAAGTATGTTATAAAAATAAATAAATAAATAAACTGAAGGAGCAAAACACAATACTTGATAGCAAATGACTTGACTGACTAAATTAAGGAAACCTTTGAAAGATGCATTTGATTAATTGTTGTATTATGAATGATTTAGAATAGACTTGTAGAGTTAACTTCAGCATGATGAACGAGTTCATTAATCTCTAACTCAATATGTCAATTCCATCTCTTTTTAAGAAAGAATGTGTTTATCAGTATATCAGTTTATGTTAATCATGGGTCTGCTTTTTTGATGATATATAAGACATTGACATAAACTGTTTCATGAAGTCCCTTGGCATGCACGTAGTCTACAACGAGTGAAATTGTAAGTGAAACTGAAACCCTAACTCTATTAGAGTAAATTATTAGGAAAATTTTGGACAAGGAATACTGTAGCAAGTTAATTCCTACTACTAAGCCTAAAGAAATTTGAAATTTCACTACAATCCAATGAACGTATCTATCAATCAAATTTCACTATAGTCAGTTAAATGCCTCAATCATATAACCAATACTCACATGCCAATCACTGTATGAATGAAAAGAAAGCAATAACCCCAACTTGTTCAATTATTGGCTACCATGTGGGTTCATTGAATTTCATTGGATAACGAACACATATATATCTACTTGGGATACCTCTTTTACTACAATTAAAGAGACTTACATGTCGTACATGTAGAACAACCAGATTTTATGAAATCATTAGATATTTCTCAAAATATCTTCTCCAAGATCCCCATCACTTAACATCAAGGATATTTTTGCTATTAAACTATTTTGCCATGAATATTTAGGTATACTCTCGATCTTAATTATAAGATAAAGTTTGAACAATCTTTATCCTATAATTAGGACCAGAGATAGTATCAAATTAACACATGGTGTAGTATCCTTTTCCAAATTAAATATGGGTGTAGCTGTCCTTGTGTTAGTTAAACATTCATTGTTTGGCAATGAAAATTTTGAAAAAGACCCCAATAAATTACAATAAATACCCTATAAAAAAATTAATATCAATTAAGTCTCAAACTACGAATAAATATCAAGGGGCTAATGTTATTTCTTACACATATAAAATACTAAAATACCATTTCAACTTACTACGTCCACAAGGTGACCAACTCTTTTGTTAGTGTTGGTTTAAGTAATAAATACATTATTTTTATTTTAATAATATCTTACAAAAATATCAATACTTTAATATTTGATAACTTCTTCTTGGTCAAAATATTTGATGACTTAATATTTTTATTTACCAATAAGTTATTGATTGATATAGTAAGTGACTTCACCAACACAACATAAGGAGGAGAGCACAAGTTTGATTCCCAAGAAGCGCACTTGCTGGGAAAAACGAAAATATTTTGCTCTCTAAACCTCGATAGGAGAAACCCTTAAGTTCTACCCCAAAAAAATAATATTAATGTTATTTACAAATCTTTACACAGTTTACAAGTCAACTTTTGAGATTAACCAATCCTTCAGAAAATTACAGCTTAACTAGCATATATGTTATCTAAAAGTTAATGTGTGGTTTAATTTAACTAACCCATTATATTATTCTATATTTTTCTCTGGCTCTTTGCAGGATTGGCTAAAATGGAACTCAAAAAACAATCCATCTGGCAGGCTTACTACTAGATGGCCATGGCACAGAACATTTGGTGTTGTGTGCTGGCTTCTCTGGAAGAATAGATGTACAAAAGTATTTGAAGGCACAGGAGACCAGCCAAGAGCGATTACACAGCGATGCATATTCCATTTAATGGAAGGAGTGGTGCATGGTCGTTTCCAGCATCAAATTATGCAGAAGCTAGATGGCGTCCCCCAGATCCAGGCTATGTACGAGTGGATGTGGATGGATCATGCAGGAATAGTGGACAGGCAACTTGTGGAGGAGTGATTAGAGATCACCAAGGAAACTGGATATGTGGGTTTCAACAGAAGCTAGGATATACTACGTCAACTGCTGCTGAAATCCATGCTATCTACAAGGGCCTTCTACTATGCAAACAATTGGGTTTCAAGAAGGTTATGCTCCATACTGATTCATTAGATGCAATTCATTTGTCACATTCTTGGATTGTGGTCATCCTATGAGAGAGGAGATACAGGAGGTAAGATCCCTTATCATTTCACACGAGGATCTACAGATCATCCATACCTACAGGGAAGCATTAAGATGTGCTGATTATTTAGCCCGATCGGCTCAAGGGATGAATCAGGATTTTGTAATAATCTCATCACAACCTATTGAATGTGTTGACTTAGATAATATTGAGGATGGCGGAATGTCACTGAGTTCAGTGAATACAGTCTAATATTAGACTTTTTGTAAACCTCAAGCCTTTGGCTTGCCCATGTATTACCAAAAAAAAAAAAAAAAAAAGTTAATGTGTGGTAATTTATACATATTTCTTCAAAATTTACAGCTCAACTAGAGTATCGGAGATTTATATACGAGAATGTCTTTTTCACACTAGCTAATTAAGTTGTAAATTAAAATAGTGTGATAAATTATAAGTTTCTTCCTTCAAAAAAATTTCAGTTCAATTTGTGTATTCAGAATTTTATTAAAAAATGTGTTTTTTTTATCTAATTGAACTATAAATTAAAAATAATGTGATAATTTACTACTCATTTAACCGTTTTTTCAGTGTGTGAAATACTAACAGAAATAACCTCAAGAAATCACATTTGGGTCCCATTAATTGGTTATATATTTTCACTAATGTTATTTACGCCATAAATCTTTTCGTAGAAAAAGATGAACGGCAAGCACTTTAGTTTCACTCCTCCAACTATTAAAATTATAGACGGGTCTGACTTCTCACTTTGATTTTTCTAAAAGAATATGAAAGCAATACAAGCAATTTCATCACATCATTCACCGATGAGCTCAACCCTTTCATTTATTAGTTGATCACACCTACTTCTTTTTACTCGTTTAAGATGTCAATGCTAACTCACTCTCTCTCCTTTGATTAGTGTTGTTAGTTGAAGCAAAATAATTGTAGTAGCTTTATTTTAGTTATGCCCACATGAAATATAATAACCTAATAGAAGGGGTTTGTCTCAATTTCTCTAAGAAAAACAAGAGGTAAAATATAATAATTTTACATGTCACTTTTTATGCTTGATTAATTTTAGAAAATGTATTTCTTTAATCAATAGATGAGGGGAAAATTAGAGATAAATCCCTATTTAACAAGTTAATTGAGGAATGAGACCTGAAACATTCAAGTCATTGAGTGTCACTAAATATGAGGGGCAAAAGACCAAATTACCCTTTTTTAAAAATGGCAAAAAAATATCCTTATTAAAAACTTGAGAAAATACCTTCTCCAATCTCCAATTTGTGTGGGAGGACGTTGCAGATGTCCGGGACGGACACAACTTCTAACATCATGAAATCGAACCAGTAGAGGTGAACCCACAAATCAAAGGCAAAAAAGATTGATCCCCTTTCACACAAAGGCAAAGCAATCGAATCCCTCTTTACTATTGAATCCACAAAGATGCAAGTGAAACCAAAGATACAACTTTCTAAAAATCAAGATCCAAAAATCACATAACAGCGATAGGTCTTTGTTGAACGGCAATGGGTTTCCCCTTCTTCATTATCAAGCTTCTTCTCCTTCACAGAGAGTGATGAGCAAGGACGATAACAAAAACAATGGGTCTTCGATGAACAACAATGAGTCTCTTCGATGAATGGTAATGGGTCTTACTCTCTTCATATTTTTCAAATTAACCAAGGCATTGACTTCGATCTTGATGATGCTTCGCCCTTATGGCCCAGTGGGCGATAGATCTAAAAGAACAAGGTAGTTTGTTCCTAGCGATAGAATCAAAAATGAAGAAAATGATGAAAAGATCCTAACGATAGGGTGATGTGAAGTTTGAAGTTGGCATATATATGATGAGATGGGATGGAGGGAGGGCATGAGAATGTGGGTTAAAAAGTTGTCAACATGGGGGAAGAAGGCTGTTAGCTGTGAGTATGGAGATCTCAGGTGGTAGAAAACTACCAAATTTGGCAAATATGCATCCACTAATTGCAAATGAGCTTCCATGATGCAAATGAGCATTCAATAATTGCAAATGAGCATCCACAATTTGCAAATATGAGCATCCATGAACAAGCATCCTGATTTGCATATGAGCATCCACAATTTAGAAATGAGTATTTACGATTTGCAAATGAGCTTCCACTAAGGATGATTTGGTCTTTTACCCCTCACACTTAATGACCCTCCAAAACCAAAATGCTTCAGGTCCCATTTTCCAATTAATTTAAATAGGGATTTATCTCTAATTTTCCCACAGATGATTTGGTTTTTCTCATTCTTACTTTCTCGGACAATTATTGCCGCTAGTTATTTATTCCCCTTACCAAAATCTTACATTGAGGTGAGAATGGATCCTAAATTTTTAAGACATAAGTAGGCTTTTAAATAGGCTTAGGGATTATATAAGAACTTAGAGGCATAGGCTTTTCAAGCCTTGTCAGGCCTTTTGAAGGCTAGAGTCTAAACCTAAAAAAAGCCTATATAAAGGCTCAGACTAGGCTTAGGCTTTAGATCTCCGTTGTAGGCTCAAGCTTATTTAGCTAAAACCTAGCCTAGCATATTTTCATATCCTTAAATTTAAGCATAATTTATTGCCCACTAGAATCTAAATTTTACTTCCTCCCCTTTTTTTTTGATATTATCATTTGATATCCGGTTTAAGAATCGTGACTGCCTCTCCTAACACAAATAACTCCTCTAGGACTCAAATTCGAGACCCAAAGGAATTTAGCAGAGCCTTACACAGATCAACTCTATGTTGGTTACTTCCTCCGCTTTATTTTTGAAGAAAAATTTCTTTCATGTTACATGTCCTTTTTTAATTCCAAAATAACATTTAATACCATTTTTCTTGTTTTCCATTGGAGTAAAATAATGTTTTCAGAGGCATTAAAGTGCTGTTAGCAATACATGAGAGGCAAATTTGGCAACTACATATTTTTCCATAGTCATTGTATTTGTTAATCTTTTGAGCAAATCTTAGAGGACAAATACAGTGATAGAAAGCATCACTGTATTGTTAGGTTTGACATTAAATTTCAAAAAGAGATTAGATGAGAAAGACAATTTCAGGTATTTGAATAATTGAAAAATTAAATTACAAATAGAAAAATTAAATTGCTCTTTGTCAAGAGATGGCTTAGTTACATTAGTAAGCGTTGGTTGTTTGTAGTTAAAGGGACTTTGGTTGTTTAAGCATGATATCTTAAGTTCGACAACGAGATGGCTCAATTATATATTTTTACGTTCTATTTTTAAAACTACTATCTAATAACTTTGAAAACAAAAATTCAATTACAGGTACAGCTATACCCACTTTGAGTATATACTTTTTAAGGAAAGGAAAAATGACTTTCATAAGCTTAAAGAAGTAGCAGAGTACCACAAGAAAATCGATAGAGTATTTCTAAGAACATCAAAAAGAAGAGGGAAAGGGCCAAAGGGGAACTAAAAAAGAGATTACAGTTCTGGGATATGGTGTTTGCTGTTGGTATATGGAAACTCTGGACATGGAGAAATTTATTTTTGTTTGATCACAATTTTGCAAAGCCTCCTGATCCTGCAACAGTTTTATCTTACTCTTGGAAAAGTTTTGCTATTACTCCCACTTCCATGTCTATATCTGGTGTGACTTCTGACGGTCCTTTGCAAGGGTGGCGTCCTCCCCCAGATGAGTGGGTCAAATTGAACACTGATGGAGCTATGGAGCTTAGGTCATCTAACGCTGGTTGTGGTGGATTATTGAGGAATTATCAAGGTGCTTGGATTGCAGGTTTTGTGAAGAAGCTAGGCAGGTGTAACCCGTTGATGGCTGAACTATGGGCTGTCCTTGAAGGCCTATGCTTGACTTGGGATATGGGTTTCAAATCTGTCATTTTGGAGGTAGATGCCGAGGAAGCCCTTAAATTGGTATCTAATGAAAATACTCTCCCAGAGGACCTGTTAGTTTCCAGGATTAAGGATATGTTAGCTAAGGATTGGCATGTCAAGCTTTGCCATATTCCTAGGGAGTCTAATAGAGTGGCTGATGCTTTAGCTAAATTGGGTATATCTTCTAGTTCTATCTTTGCTAGTTGTCTTACTCAGTTGAGGACATGAGTAGATCAGGAGTCTATGGAATTAATTTCCCCACTTTTGTAATTGTCTTTTACTCTGCTGGCTTTTTACCCCTCATCAATATCAAAAAAATAAACAAACAGAGATTATATTGGCCCAAAAAACACAGGACATTCAAATCAAAACTGCTTTCGTAAATTTAGCAAATTTTGAAGTCAAACAAAAATCCACATTTTCTTCAAACATAATTATTATAGGGTCAAGGTGCAGATTTGCCTACCAACTATTACTCGAGGAGCGTCTGGCACAAATAACTATTGAGGGGACCAAAATTGCCAATCAACAATTAAAAAGTGAAAAAAAAAAAAAAAAAAAAACACACACAATTTAGAGCAGATTCGCCAACGAACTATTACCCCGTCACCGTCTTGGTGTCTGTCTTCCATTGATGTTGTCACAAAGTGTCGGCCGACGTCGGCATCTCCAAAGCTTCTATTGTTCTTTGGGTGTTCCACTCACCCTCTTGAACTCATCCAGTAGTCTACAACGTTCGACTGGCACGTACCTTGCACCCTGGTTCCATCCTCCGACGCCACAAGCAGCAACCGCTGCTGCCTGCTCCCATGGGTCCCATCCCTGTTAGTGTTTTCCTTTTCCAACAAGAAGGCTTAACCGCTCTTTTCTCCAGCATGTCCACCACCGTCCTATGCCAGTGCCTCATATTTTAACTTAATTGTGATTGTTGTTTTTTTTTTAATAGTTATTTGTTTTTTTTCCACTTTTAATAGTTATTTGGTGTTTTTTTTTTCACTTTTTAATTGTTGATTGGCAATTTTGGTCCCCTTAATAGTTATTTGTGCCAGACGCTCATCGGGTAATAGTTGGTTGGTAAATCTGCACCTTCACCCTTTATTATAAGGGTTAAGGTGTTAAAATAACCTTCAACTTTTATGAGAAATGCAACATTAACCATAAACTATTTTTTGGAGCAGAAGTAACCTTAAAATTTTAAAATTGGGGTAAAACTATTAAATCCAACTAACTTCCATCTATTACAATGGGAAAAATTAATATTTTGGCTTTTAAAATTGTGATTCACTTATAATTTAATCCCTGAATTTTTTGTTCGTTTTTAACTCAGTCCTTGATGTTTCTTAGTCACCCTATGCGGCAAAAAAAATTTAAACATACTATTAAAAATTGCTTAAGTGGATTTTACATAAATTAAAAAAAATAACCAACGTCTTTGTCCCACCATCTTGAATCCTCCTCCACCTCTGTTTTCAAGAAATCTGCTGAGCATCTACTATATCCATGACAAATCCTTTATAAGTTCCTTTTAAGCATAAGATGAGATTGATTTTCTTTTATTAAAAAGCCTTCAAAATTATAGCATAATGTAAAGGATCTATAGTTCCATTTGTTATTAAAATGAGAGATTGTGCACTCTATATGTTGTGAATTAGGTGTTCTTTGACTTTTTCTAATCTCATCTTCCAAACGGCGCTATTCATCATTTATCATTCAAAAGTTAAGAAATCTCTTTTTCCACGATTGTTCTTTCTTGCATATGTGGGTGCTTTATGAGAGAAAGTAGAGAGAGGGGCTCTCATCCCCTTTCTTCTCTGCTTCAGCTCTTCATCATCCTTCAGGCTCGCCGGTGGCTTGTAGCTCCTCTACAAGTCGCCGGCGAGTCCCTTTGTCGTCTTTGGGGCGACTTTTTCCCTCTCCTTCTTAAGATTTGTCTTGTAGAGGTGAGAGTTCTTCTTTTGTTGTTTCCTTTTTTTGTAGTTATGGGTTTTGTGTTGGTGTTCTTCTTTTCTCCAGAAATAATCAGATTTGTTAGATCTGCTTTCAATTCCTCTTTGTTGGATGGCTATTTGAGCGTTTTTAGATCCGAATATCACACAGTAGCCGGATCTGCGTTCTTGGGGGCGATCTAAAGAGGTGTTATTTGGTTTGTGGTCGAGGTCACCGGATCTATTTGGTCGAGAGAGCGGGAGTGTTCTTCGGGACATCAAGGTTCTTCTTTCTTCCGAGGTTGGGTTCTCTGGTTTCTTTACCCCAAGATGGGGTACCCGCTAGCTTAGGCGATTTAATTGCGGCTATTGCTTATAAGATCGTGTGCCCTTTAGGGTGGGTTTTCCAACCAACACTCTCTTGCTCGTTACTTCTAACCTTGGGTTTCGAGGAGGCCGATTATGTCCATGATTCTACTTCTACTCTTATATTCGTAATATACGGTGCTTCGCTAATATTGTATCCAGTTTATTTTGTTTTTGTTGTATTTGTTTTAGATTTCTTTGTGGTTATTTTTATGTATTGTATGGATTTGCAGTATTAATATATGGGTATACCCTTTGAGCAAAAAAAAGCATATGTGGGTGCTTTATCAAAGTCAAAAGCACAATAAGTGGTTTCAACATTTTCTAGAAAACAAAAGCGGATAGGATGCAAGTCAGTGGGGACGAGGACGTTATTTTTATAGTTTATGTAAAATCCACCTAAGTAATATTTAACAGTATTTTAAGAAAAAAATTGCCACCTAGGTCGACTAAGAAATATCATGACCAAGTTGCAAGTGCGTCAAAAGTTCAATAACTGATATACCAAGTCAAACTCCATGGACTAAATTGTAAGAGTTCAAAAGATTAATTTTTCCTATTGTAATATATGAAAGTTAATTGAGTTTAACGGTTTTGCCTCAATTATAAAAGTTTGAGTACTTTTACTCTAAAAAATAATTTATAGTTACTTTTGCAATTTTAATAAAAGTTGAAGTTTATTTTATCACCTTAACCCTTATTATAAAGTAGTAATATAATCATCAAACAAATTTAAACAAGCATAATATTTTTTTTAAAAAAAAAAATTACTTTCTCCAATCTTTGATGTAGGAACTAGTTGAGGAATTTATTTTAACTCTAAATATAAGACGTCAATCAATGTCTCTCGAATTTATAATTTATTTCACCATGTTACTTTTATTGATCGCACCTAGTAAGAAAGTTTCAATTGAAGAATAGTTATAATAAAAATTCTTAAAAAGCATTTTAGGAAAACTGATGCACATTTTTTACCAATAACAAACTCACCTTTTTTTTTAAATATTTATAAACTAATTATTTAGAACCTATATAAAGGATCAGAGGGAATCTGTCTTACCTACAAAATACTCTTGATTTGCTGAAGGGATGTTCCATGAAACTATTCAACTATCACAAACTATTTTGTTGTAACTACTCAAATCTCTCCCAAACGAACAAGTAAATAGTTTTTAACAAAATTATTTAACTCCATCAGTTTTCTTCAATCCTCTTTTTCTTAATGAGAGGAATGACAAAATGATACTGAGGCAAAAGGGAACAACTCATTTTTCTTCAAGTCAATCAACCACCTACACTAAAAAGATGGTGCACAAAAAAAAAACACAAAATTAGCTGCCAATGTTAATCATCAGTCTTTGCAAGCCAGTAAACAACCAAAAATTACTGTCACTTTTCCATCCAAGCACACAAGTCACAACACCATTATCTACATCTCGCCAAGTTCCTTTTCCACCCACTCCAATTTTTGTGTAAACCCCCAAAAAGAACAATCTTCAGTTGCTGAACTCAACCAAGGAAAGTAAGCATTAGAAAGAAATACGGTAAACTTCAAGAGACAACAGAATCCACATATTGAATCCTAAATTGTACTCCCTCCGTTCCTTTTTATAAGAAACAACCACTACCTATGGCTTGATCCTATTTATAAGAAACATTTAGAAGTTGTCTAAATTTTTTTAAAAAAACATTTCTTGTTTTACCCCCATTTAATTACTCACATTACCTATATCATCATATTTCATTCCCACACATGCTCTCTCTTCTACTTAAATCGAGGTAATTTTGGCAAAAAAGTAACATTTTTTACATCTTTATTGTCCTTAACCAACTTTTTTATCAACGTGATTTGATTAAGTGTTTCTAATGAAAAGGGACGAGGGAAGTAATGGATAAACACAAGTTGGTCAAATCATCAAACTGTTACCTGTAAGAAATCAGTACTTAATATTCCAAAGGACAGAGGAATTTGATGCATTGACTGCATGCAAGAGGTCAGGAGACCCACTTGAAGATATTTTATGTGAATGAAACCTTGATCTCAGAATAGCCAGCAATTCTTTATGACGTGATTCCTTTCTCTTCAGTACTTGTACATAAGCATGAAGCCCAAGCCACTCAACTTCATCCTTCTCCAGCCTCAGAATTGGCCGGAAATTACAGCGAGAAGCCATGGAATGCATCCTTTTCTTTATGAGCCCGTACAGATAACTGGCAATAGATCATTAAAGAAAATACTAACTGACGGGGTCTAACACCAACAAATGATTTTTTTCTTAGTTTTGTATCAGTAAAATGCTAATCGTGACAAAAAAAAAAATGATCCAAATAGTACTCCCTATGGTCCTTTTTATAAGATCCTTTTAACCAAATTATGCTATTTAAGAAATCAATTAAAACTAGTTAAAAGTAATAAATATATAAGAAATAACTTTTTTCTCAAGTATGTCCTTATTTATAAAGGGGCAAGAGAGAAATAGGAGTGAGAAAAAGGACAAAAGAGAATGTACGAAAAAAAGATGAGAGAGAATATAATTAATTAGGGGTAAAGTGCATTTGATGTTCAAATAACCACAAACTGAATCTTATAAAAAGGACAAAACCAATTCAAAAATTAGAATCTTATAAAAAAGACCGGAGGGAATAAGAAACTACATCCTTACCTGATAGATCTTTCAATACTTTTTAAACAAACTCTCTTGTGAAGTTGGCAGATGATTGATAATTCACAGATGTAACAATGAAACTTCATTGCACATAACAAAAATGCTTGATAGACATTTAATCTGACAACAGCTGCGGAATTGATATTCAAATCAAAGAATATGGGATGACATTTAGGTCTCAAAAAGGCACAAAGCTTTTCCTGAAGGCTAAGGCCTGGTTTCCCTTGCCAGCAGACAGTAAGTGTTGAGCGCAAATGGCCATTTAAGTACCTGTATGAATACAGAACCACTTAATTCAAACCAAGGAAGAACACAGTATTCTTGTTTAGATATCTTGTCAACATGAAAAAGATCACGTCACCCATGTCACATCAATACTCAGAAAAAGACAGAAGCTTTGCCAGATCTCGGGAGAGATCAAAGAACAAAAATTGAACGAGAAAAGAATAAGATAACTAGAAGGAAGGAAGAATAAGATATCCTACTTAACAGAGAAACGGAAGATCAACTCTATAACATAAACTAACAAGGGGAAAAATGAAGATATAGACTCCTGAAATCTTTAATCACATATTCAAAATTATTAGCATTTCATCAAGAGTATGAACAATGAATCCTGAAAAGTATAATTATTTTTAAAAAAAAAATCACAATGACAAATATAGATGTTATATGCTGATAACATTAATCAAAATAAAAGTCCAGATGAAAATTAACTTGGTATAGTCTGCCTGAACTTCCAAGGTACTGCGATTAATAAGAAGACCACTCCAGCAAAGAAATGAAATGCCATCTTCTCCAACATGAACCCTCCTCCCTGAGGATCCTGACATCTGTCCAACATCAAAGTTGACTCCAAACTTTTTTTCATTCATGTAGCAGTTGTAATCACGAAATCCTCTCTGCAGCCTGGAGAAAAAGCCAGCTGCTTGCTTTTTTGAAGTTGAAATAAAAAGGATGTCATCAATAAGTCGGATTACAACATAACATGGGGAAGAGACTTCGCCACCATTGCTCATGTTTGAAGCACATTCTTCATTGCAACTTCCAAGTTCAATAGCTTTTTCAAGAAATGGAAAGATCACATGCCTCTCCAAATGTCCGTAGTATAAGGAGCAAAGCAAAGATGACAAAATACCTCCTTGGGGAATACCAACACCTTGCAAATAAAATTTTCCTTCCAGCTGCAAAATATTGTCCTTCACATGCTGCCTAAGATATGATAGGAGCACTTTATTTTCCACATGCTTGACAATCCCCTGTACTATTAGAAAATTTTATATTGAGCACAGTTTTCTTTTTCCATTTGACCAAAACTTTCAATAGTTCTAATTGGGATATC
Source organism: Acacia melanoxylon (assembly GCA_019022615.1). Lineage (NCBI taxonomy): Eukaryota > Viridiplantae > Streptophyta > Magnoliopsida > Fabales > Fabaceae > Acacia > Acacia melanoxylon. The sequence continues at coordinate 5,393,081 of JAFJYJ010000020.1, read as the reverse complement.
TAATCGCCACTATCACCACTTTAAAAGCAAAGCACTGTGAATAAGAAATCAAGCAAATCTACTGTTTTGGGTAGGTACATAGTTCAGCACTTCTCAAGCAAACTGATAGGTCCCAACCCACTGCAGCCACCAAAACACACACAAGGAGACATGGGGGAGAACAAAATGGCAGAAAATGAAAGACTATTGGTCCAGAAGAAAGCACATAAGCATGAATACAAAAACATAGGAAAGTGAAGGAGCCAACCTCTTGAAAGTCGGGAAAGCTGTTATTTTTATGAAGTTCTAGTTCAGCTTGATCGTGCTGGAAGTGTGTGCTTGCTTAGTAAGTATTTAAGTCCATCAATTACTACAGTTTGTTAAGTGTTTTGAATCATAATCTGTGTTTTCTTTATCAGTGTCAAATATAGTATGTGTGGTAGAATATTCTGTAGCTGCAGTGTAATCATTCTGAGTATGGTTGCTGTATTTTGGGGTTTTCTGGGTGTAACTGGGTGCTGAGTTGGATCTTCTAAGTTGATATAGCGTGTAAAAGCATGCAGTGTATAGTCAGAACTCAAGCTCCCCACTAGTTTCCAACTTGATTTAAGTTTTTGTTGAGTTTCTCGGTTGGAGAACTTCAGGGGTTCCTATGACACGCCCAACGGAATTAAGCCATGAGTTTGACATCTCCATTTTCTAAAGGATAAGATATAGCTACGAGACCAAGCAGCTCTCAAATTCAGTTCCTCTTCATAATTGTAAATCAGCACAAGCAATCAAATTCAGCCAGCACCCTTTGAATAGACCCTTCTCAAACTAGCCAATTTAGTGACGTGAAGAAAAAGCTCAGGTCATCACAGCAGTTCAAGAAACAACTTGTATTGACATCAGATGGGCATATTGCTTATTATAGCTTTAATGAAATGAGCAGTAGACAAGTGTGCCAATCTCAATAAAAAAAGTCGTGGACGACAAACAACAAAAATAATGCCACTAGGTGGGCCCGACCACATGGATCACAAAACACCATTGTCCAAAATTAAAGCCAATAAATTTCCAGGGCAATATTATTGGACAGGCAACATGGGAGGAAAATATTTTTTTTTTTATTTTATTTTTTTTTTTTTTAAAAAAAAAAAAAAAAAAAAAAAAAAAAAAAAAAAAGCTCCGTACAATGCAATCAATATATGACAAAAGTCACAATCAGGACTGAAAGTACATGGAATTGAAATTTAAGTAACCAATCAGTATGACAACTGCATATGAACAATAAAGAAACAATCACAGAATATCGTTGTAATAGAACCAGAACATTTTCTCATACAATAGACTGAAATTTCAAAAACGATACCTTATCAACCAAGATGTTATGCCTGGAAGAGAACGAAGCAGGTGAGGTGAACCTTTCGTAGCCAATGCTCATATTTTCATCAAGCACGCTGAAGAACTTGCGAACCCACAAGGACTTCTTTGTGCTAACAACTTGATCATACTGTTTAAGAAAATATTCACGTTTTGGTAAAATGTCATTCATAACACTTAGCAGCTTGTCCTGATCAACAGAATCAAATGCTTTTAATACATCAGAAGTGACAATATAAAAGTCAGGCAAGGGCTTTGATCCCTCCTTCAGGCCAATAAAGAATTGGCATAGTTTTTTATATACATCATTGTAATCAAAAACTGATGAACCTAGCTTCTCAGGTTCCCTGAACTGAATATCCTTCAGAACAATATGGGCATCACGAAGAACATAATTCACAGATTGATAATAATCATATTTCTTCTTACGAGCATTTTCTTTTCTCAACTTTCTAAAAGATACTTTCCTGGAAGATGTGCAGGCAGGAATTCTAGAAGAACCACTAAGATTAGCCACCATCCTTACTCCATTCTCTTTTGGTCTAAGTCTGAGCTTTGAAAATCCAAATACTCTGCCTCTAAGAATATTCCTAACAGCCACTTCATCCAGGCAACTGTATCTCTGATTGTTCAAGCAAGCAATTGTGTTACTTGTCAACTTCTCCCAGATTGGTTTCCGATAATAGAATACATCTTGTTTCCCATGCTCACTTTCAGTAACATAAAAGTTTGCTTGAACCAAAGGCACAACCAGAGAAGAGAAATACCAAAAGATCCACCTTTCTAGAAGCTTGCGTTTGATAACATGCAGAGTATTATTCCAATTTCTAAAGTCTTCATGCAGACCAATATTATGCCCCTCTGTATGTATTGGAATCCGAGCATTCCGACTATTTGAGAAATATTTGGTTGATAGGAACGGAAAGGTTGATGTTTTCAATCCATGTGTACATAGCTTCAAAGGGAACTTTTCAAACCTTCTCAAGCGTATAAACCTGGAAATGTTTCTAGTCATTATCCTCCAATGACAAGGATCGCCTAACAATTCTGGGGGTAGAATACTTCTAGAGACAGCCCAGATGTAAGACACAACCTGACTTATTGAGCAATAAGATTTAACAGCTTCATGCTGTGAATCAATTGCTTCTAGAGAATCCATGCACTGGTTTCTATCAAAACCATGCAATTTCTTTTGCCCTCCGGTCTTTGAAACTTTGCTCTGTAAGGAGCAAAAAAGAATAATTCAGAAACGTATCATACATTTATTAACATTATGAAAGATTTTTTTACTGGGTTGGATAGAGTTCCCTTGAAAAGAAATTATTCAATTAATTTGTAAATGTTTGGAGCCTACTTTAAAAAAAATTAATGTCAATTTGTTTACAAGTACAGTCCATTGCTTGAAACGTCTAGTAAAATAGACAAATTCAATTGAATCATTAAGAGAAGATTAAGAATTTAGGAACATCAAGAAGATTAAGGAAACACTAACTTGTAGTGAACCTAGATGGTATTGTTCATGTTAGTGTACATCACATTTATGAGCTCTTCAATGACAATGTACTGTGTGAAAAATCCAGCAACTTAAAATATTCTTTTTTCCGCCCCTTGATTGCATTGATTTATTGTTGGCTCATACACCCAGTAGTTAGTTTTTCCTCTATATGACTTGATGCATAGCCACTGTATTAATATACATATATATACATGACTTGATGCATAGCCACTGAATTATTGTGTGTGTGTGTGTGTGTGTTTTCTCTGATTCTATATTTCACAGGTTTTCCATTCTTTCACAAGATTCAGATATTTGAAGGTACCATTTTCATGTATAGAATAGATGATAGTGTTCTTATGCAGTGGTTGTGGCAATAAAGGTCAAAGCATCAGTTTGCTGTCAAAGAAAATTGTAGCCAAAGCTCCCAAAAAGTGGAGACCTCTAGAGTTGCATATTGCTGACTTCAACAGTAGTAAGAGTTGTGTTGTTGGCTACAATGGGAATCGACCCAAGTAGAAAAAACCAAAGTTATCAAACTCGCGAAATTAATTAACTCATGAGGGATGTAAACTCGGAGTGTAGACTCATATAATAATAACCTTTGCAAGAGTTTGTGTTGATTAATAAATATCTATTAAAAAATGATTATATAATTAAAATATAAGATATGACAACAAATTTATTTAAGCACTGTCATTAAATTTTTATAATACTATATTTTGTTTAGTCTCCTCTCCCCCTTCGGTTTTCACCAACTTTGTCTAGCCTCTCTCCTAACTGAAAATTTGAAGACTGAATATATATATATATATAGCTAGCTTTAGAAACCTTGTTACACTGTTTATCTCAGTTGAAATTAATATCCTGTTTGCCGGTTATTGTCACCTTATAACCATAATTAAAATTAACTTCAGATGAATTCCAATTAAAGTTGGTTGGATTTCTTAATCCAAAATTTAAACAACTTATGATTTGCAAATCAAATAAACTCTTTTAGAAGTAATATAGTTCCAAACAAGTTTTATAAATAAATTTATTTATAAGCCAATTCGATTCCACTTTTTAGTTGTTCAAAACATACGATCAAAGATTCAGGCAAAAACAATTAAGGACACACAAAAAAAACAAAAAATCAATCTTCCACTTATTTGACAATCTGAAATTTTGTCCAGCTATCAACCTGAGCAATGAATTCATGTGAAACAAGAGAAGTCTTGCTAAGCACAACCTCATCAACCAAATGGAAATATATCAAAACAACCAACATATTCCTAACTCAACAATCTTAATGAAATTATGAACCTGAAGTGGGGAGCTAGATCTTCCAACTGGATCTTCATCACATGATGGAAGAGCACAATGCTTCTGCAAGAGTTTTTCATATTGGCAACAGTGGCTCCTGCGTATGACATGCTTAAACCACCTAACAAGGGAGTGATAACTGCACACAAAAGAAATAGGAGCCATTACAATGATATTCTTCTGACAGGAGCTCAACGCATTGTAATTGTGACAATCTTTGCTCTTTAGCCCTTCATTTGTTCTAGAACTCATCTAGGTAATCACTATAGTGGGCAACAAGGAAGGACAACAGGGTGAGGAGGAAGCCCTCTATAACCTCATCTGCAAGTGCTAGAATTTCTAGCTTACCCAACCTTTTGCCATAAGGTCAAAACCAAAGATCCATTAAACATAGGAACACAATATAAAAAACTGAACTAAATACTCCTCCAAAACCCATAGAGTGAGATTATAAGATCAGTCCTCCATCATAAAACCCATACAGACCCTAGACTGACTGCATAGGATGCAATAAACCTTAATTGCAATGTAACCACAAAAGAACAGAGTATGAACTATAATAATTACCTTATCAACAAAATATTAAAAATGCACGGTAATCAAAAGAGCCTCGACGAACTTACAGGCATACAGAGCCAGCGAGACAAGACCCACTTTTGTGGAAGCAATGCGTTGATAGAGCTTTGACATCCACCTCCGAAATGCCATAAATATCTCTAATGAGATACTCTGAACCAACCAAATTGGGACTTAAAGAATTTAATATGTCTGAAAGATCATATGTTAAGGTGTTACTAACCTATGGCAAGGTGAGAGAAAGCCCTTTTGAGTTAAGGTATTTTGATTGTAATATCTTGCTATCACTCTCAGACCTTTTGAGCAAGCCCTTTCACAAGCATTTGGCAGTTAACTAAAGGAGAAAACATAGGTGTAACTTATATGCAAGTTATAGGTCTTTGCTATCAGCTTATCAATAAAAAGTGAAGATTTTTTACAGCTTGAAGTCATGGTTTGCTATCATCTTATCAGTAAACAAGCTGATTTTTTACATCTTGATACTGATTGATAGGGCCATTTATTATATATATATCACTTTCTCAACCATTTGCCACAAGGGTCTCCTGTTATAACACTGCACATAGAGGATATATATATATATATATATATATATCCTCTATGTGCAGTGTTATAACAGGAGACCCTTGTGGCAAATGGTTGAGAAAGTGAAACTTCAAGTCTTCTTCCTAAGAGAGGCAAAACAGGGGGAAAAAACTAAAACTAAAACACTCATTCAAATAAGACTGTTTGTAACAGATTTAGAAGTTATTGGTGGATACGCCTCTTAGGAAGAACTGATGAGGAAGGCTCTGAATTATAGAAGATTGATCGTCTGTTTATCTCAGTCCTCTTGGGAAAAGTAGGAACTGATTGCAAGATCATACAACAAGGACATTGCCACAGCATCTGCAGTTGAACAACATATGCATGTTGGAAGAGATGGAAGGGAAATCAAGCCACCCACATTTGCACAGAAAAAGAATGCAACTGATTACTAAAAAGTATAATAAATTACTATTTACATCTCATGAAGATCAAAATAAATTCCTAAAACTCCTATAGTCTGTCAGAAGCAACAGGAAGAAGGCATGCAAGAAATCAAACGATCAAAGGAAAAATTCAAAATTCAATTAACAATATCACAATACTAAGATCAGAATACTAAGTTATGTTACACCTCATGTTCCACATTACGAATGAATTTATAATTATATCAAACTTTAGAGATATTCCAAAATTTCAGTTCAAATATAGTGAAAATGAATAAGATGGTACTTCCTCAAAAAACAACTAAAATCCCGCTAGAGGTATAAATTGGTCTGCCATGTTTGGAGTCTCATTAGTTTGAAAAGTTATACAGTCATCAGCAATGAAAATGATATGCATATGAACTAAAATTAAGCTAATGGCTTACAAACTTCCTTCACTACTTTCAATCAGTACAGCATGTGTTACAACACCAAACTTTATAATCACTAAAACATACTATCAATTATACATGTGTTATGTAAAAAATCCAGGTTTCAATACATGAAAAGCTTGAACACTAATCAAAAGACTTGTGAACAAAGTTTATAAATGGCCATCAACAATATTTCAAGGAAATAATAGATCACCTTTTTTTTATGGCCTAAGCTGGTTTCATTGCAATGAAAACCTCCAGGTAAGCAGCCTTCTATAGAAGGAGCCATATTGCCCTGTATATGTACACCATTTTCATCCAAGTTTGATTGCCTCCGCCTTTGAAGGCGGTGCCAACTAAATGGCCTTGAACGCTTTCCAAGCTTACCTGCAACAGAATTTGAGCTTTTTTCCCCTTCTAACTCTGCTTTATGTTTACAAGACTCAGATCCAACTGTTGACTTTGGAATGTTAACAAAACTTGTCAGCGGATGCCTTGTCCCATGATTCCAGACCAGTGGCATTGAAGACTTGGTACCAATGATGTCAAGACCACTTACGTGGATTGCAGGATCATTTATATGAACAGAAATACAGCGCTTCCTCTTTCCTGTTGTTGAGTCAATATCACCAGTTCTTTTTCTTTTCTTTTGCATTTCTGGAAGAAAATTGCAACCTAAAAATCATCATGGCAAAATCCTACCCATTTCTAGAATCCAAAAGGGATATCTTTCATTTCAATATGTAATGATGCTGACAATCACAAGACTTTAATACCACATCAAAAATCAGCACACTCCAAAAAGCTTAAGCTATTATATGAGTGCCAATATAGAGGCCAAAAAAGGCCAGACTAATCTGGCCTGACCTTTTGCAGTTTAGCCAGCCACTTTAACAGGCAGGCGAGGCCCTTTTGGTTAAAGGACTGGTGAAATGATTTAAAATGAAAATAACATAAATGTTTTATAAGTACTGTAGGGAATCCCAATCCAGGGTTAAGCAGGCTCACCAAAAAATGAAAATAATCAATAACATGAATTTATTTATATAAAAGTACTTTTCAATTATTTATTAACTATATCTATTCACGTCAACAAACTAAGAACTTTGTTCTTTTTAAATGCTTTTAACAACTTCAGATCAGAAGGCTAGCTCAGCCCAGCCTTTAGCCCACCACTTAGGACAAGGACAGAGCAGATCCATCTTATAAAGAGAGTTCTACCACAAGTATTACAAGCTGGATAGTTTACAACCCAATTTGAATGCTTTAAATTTGATCTCACTATATACTCATACATGTTTACTAAGATCATAGTATGACATAGTAGAACAACTTATTACCGCCTTGACGAAGTGAGTTCGTCCTGGAGTCAACTTTTGATGAACACTTAGACATCTTAAAGCATAGGCCAGTAACAGAAGGACCTGCCACCTGATGGTATTTCATGTGGGAAACTGGCAAGAATATCGATGTATTCCTTAATAGGTAAATCATTAAATCATCCCCAACCTGCATATATACAATTTACCTTACTGAGAAGAAGAAAGCAGGTCCTTGTAACTATAGAAGCTGTATATACGCATAATTGTTGTTCATATGACATACCCTACTCAACAGAACATCCCAAGGTGAACAAGATAGAAGCTCCGATGTGGGGCTGAAACATCTTCTCTGCATATGAATCCATAGATGTGCTGAGTACAAGGGGCGAGAAAGGTGAAGATATATGAACCCACCATTTAAAAATATGGGAGTTATAAATCACAACAGGCTTCATAGAAAGTCAAAACACCAACATCCTTTCTTCATTCTTAGAACGCAGAAAACAGAAAACCCGCTTATATTGTGACCCAAACAAAAAAGAAGAGTTCAGGATCAACCGTACAACAAGTAATCAAACCATTTCGACCTAAGGAACGCTGCTTTAGGAAGGGCACGTGGAATAAGTAAGCCAACACGTTATGACGCATGTTGTAAACTAAAAACAAGGCTCGTAAATGAAACAGGAAGAGTACAAAAAAAGTACAGAAAAACAGCACCAATGCCCCCAAACAGCAGGGAGACGAGAAAAAGCTGCTTGCCTTAACATAATCAGAGCACAGCACATTGCTAAGTTCTGAAACTGCTTCCTTTCCGCAAGCCATCATTTCTATGGTCCTTCTCACAATCTGAAAGCAATAATTACTAATTCGTAAGCCTGATCAACCCAACCGAACTTCCTACGCCAACTGACAGAAAGACAATGTCCAGGAGAAACTGAGAGTGCAAACCCTTTTTGAAACCAAGAATGTTACACATTTCATCTGTTCAATGATCCATTTCCCAAACATGAATTCTTTCAATAAACCCCACATTACAAGTTACTATGTGCACAGAAGGAATTTACCAGACCTCATTTTGAGACCAGCGAGATTGAGGGATGAACAACGATAATGAAGGTGCATTGTCAGAGATGACAACGAAGCAGTGAGTAAGGAGTTTGCGGTAGTCAGAGGAATCGCCGGGTCTGAGAAGAAATGACATAGGGTCAGCAGAGCAGCCAAGGCAATGCAGCCCCTTGCAGAGGCAGTTCTCCGGCGAAGAAGGCGGAGGAGGAAGTAATGATACTATCGTTTCTGAAAGAGGGCATGCTCTGTCACGAAATAGACGCCATAAAAGCTCTGGAACCCTGTGTTTCTTCTTGGGCATTTTCCCAGTAAAGTGACGATCTGGTGGAATGAGGACAAACTCAGGGAAGCAAGCCTGACTCGGTTTTCAAGGGGATGAAAATGAATGAATGTCCGGTTTTGTTTTTTGGTCAACAATGAATGTCCGGTTTGGGGTCAAACATTATTTAATATGGCGCGAATTTCATTATTTTTGACTCAATTCTCCCGCCCCAAGGCCCGAAAAGCGGTCGCAATAAAGTCTAATATGTGCCTATTTTGGATTATTAGTGAAACCCTAAATCCTAAACCGTAAACCATTTATGATATAGAGGTAAGTATATATTTTTCTTTTTTTGTATACATGGGCAAGCCAAAGGCTTGAGGTTTACAAAAAGTCTAATATTAGACTGTATTCACTGAACTCAGTGACATTCCGCCACCCTCAATATTATCTAAACAACACATTCATAGGTTGTGATGAAATTATTACAAAATCTTGATTCATCCCTCGGTAGCCGTCGACGGCTTTAAATAATCAAGACATCTTAATGCTTCCCTATAGGTATGGATGATCTGTAGATCCTTGTGTGAAATAATAAGGGATCTTACCTCTTGTATCTCCCCTCTCATAGGATGACCCTGCCCACAATCCAGTAACAACAAATGAATTGCATCTAATGAATCAGTATGGAGCATAACCTTCTTGAAACCCAGTTGTTTGCATAGTAGAAGACCCCTATGCATATGCTTTTTTAAAGTCAACTCCAACATGCCCATAGTAAGTAGTCTGAGAGGGTGTTAAGGCCTTGTTAGGGATAATAGCATTTAAGAGTGTGTTTGGATTCGCAAGAATACGAATGACTTTTTTTGTCTGTTTGAATTAGTGGTAAAAACTGATTTTCTCATATGATTTACCGTATACGAAGTAAGTATGTGGGAAGAGTTTTATCTCGATTTACGTAATTATATTTTTTAAACGTCAAACTCAAACAAGCCCTTGTCATCCTAACTTTTAAAAACTTAAGTTAGGAAGTATATTATGATTTATGTTTAAATTAATTTTTAAGAAAAAATTAGTTTGACAATTTGAATTATTAATAAAAAATGAGTTTAGATCTAAAATAACTGAAAATGACATAAATTTTATCAAACACGTTGTGGGCATAATGTGATAATTCTAAGAGAAATATTAAAATTAAATGTTACAAAAATAAAAATAGTTAAAGTATTATTAGGAAAAATCTAAAAATACTTAAATTTTAGCGAAAACTAGGAATTTGATCCCTATTAAAAATTTAATTAGTGAAAATGACCTAAATCCAAATTTGGTACTCTATGTGTACAAATTTACATAGTACTAATACTCATTGTGTATAAAAATTTATCTTACTAATTAAATTTTTACTCCAACTTTCTCTAAATTTAATTAGGAGTATTTAATGAAATAAGGTGAACCTCATTTTATTTTATTTTTCTCTTGAGTGTTCCTATCTCTCCCCAGGGCATCTGCAGGCTTTATACACAAACCCATAGCAATGGGTATGAATTTTTGACTGATTTACGGGTTTGTGTATAAAGCCTGCAAATGCCCTGTTTCTTCGAGTTGGGTACACAGTGACATTTTTTAACGCTTGTTTGGAGTGGGTATTTTTGTGGGTTCAGTGATGGTGAGATTTTTAATCACTAAGAGCACTTTTTGTATTTTGCATTGTTTTCAGATCTGGTTAACTCTTGTTGTATTGGTTTACCTTCTGTCACGTATGTTCGAACTTGGCTGTGTGGTTCAAACGTAAACTTCAATGTTTTTTTTGTTGTTGTTTGTTGTAATTTTTACAAAAAAGCCAGTCCTTTCAATTATCTCATCCACGTCTTTTTTTCTCAACCTTTTTATTTTATTTTAGGGGAAAACACAAAAAATTCAATTATCATATTTATTTATTTTTTTATTTTAGGAATTTCACCTCATCTTCCCACTTAACCAACACCCAATTCTTCATACCAAACATTTCATTTTCCCTCAACTTAAGTTCAATTCCCTAGTATGTCAAACAACTCACATTTTTAAGTTCCTTCCTAATCTTCTTTTCCTTTCTTTTCACTTCCTTTCATTTCCTTCCTCAAATCTTCCTTGTACCAAACAGGGCCTAAGTGTTTGGTATATGGGACCTCCCTATCGGTTTAACCTAAAGTGACTATTGGTTGCTTTTTTTTTCTTGAATTAAAAAAGTAGGCATTAACAATCTCCTGTTATAAGAAAGATCAAATTCACAATCTTTTATTTAGAGGAGCTTATATGTCACTAGGTTGCAAAGTCATTTAACAACTATTAGGTGCTTTTACATGGTATGGGCTGCATTAAAAAAGTGAAAATCACCCTTAGATTCACTAGATACCCCTTTGTTATATTACCCAGATTATTATGAAAAAAAAAAAAGCCATTTTAAGTTTCAAGGACGAAACTTATTTTAAGGAGGGTAGAATGTAATACCCCAGATTATTATGAATAATAATACCTTTAAATAATAAATATAATAGTAAAAGTAATAGATTTATATTATAATTATAATAATAATGATATGATAATGATAATGATATAATAACAATAATGATATAATAAATAATAATGATAATGATATATTAATATATAGCAAAATCCAAAAAAAAAAATTATAATGGTTGTATTGTTAATTTATTAATTTAGAAATAATTAAAGGGCCCAGCCCAGAGCTAAAACCCTAAAATTTAAATTATAAATATAGATTAGCCGCTCAAACCTAACCTAAAAAAAACACTCGTTACTTTTCTCTGCCGTCTTTCATCAATTACTCTCCTAGGAATACCGAGTCGGGTTCTTCTCCTACCCGTATCGAATAGAACATGCTTTGAGCCAAATCTTCTTCATGTAAAACCCGCTTTATTTATATCGGTAAAATCATACGGTTTTATGAAACCATGTGCTATTGCTCGAATCCGTAGTCAATCCTATTTCCGATAGGAGCAAATTGACAATGGTTAGCAAAACGGAGACCAGGTAATTCTAATCCTCATATCAATAAAAATCATTTGTTCATAGGATTGTATTTCCTTTAATCCTAAACCACTAATATGTTTTTATGAGTAGATCGTGAAATTTCCCCTGAACATGACAATCCTAAACCACTAATATGTTTTTATGAGTAGATGTGAGAATTTCGCATGAACATGACAATCCTAATCCCATGAGTCTTAGGTAAATTTTATATGAATCTTGATAGGTAATTCTAATTCCCATGAGTTTAGGTTAATTTTTGATCTTGATAGGTAATTCTAATCCCTATGAGTCTTAGGTTAGTTTTATATAAATTTTGATAGGGTTCTTATACATGAAATATATTATATGTAATCTATTCGTGAGTAACTTTGCAATCGTTTCGAATGCCCGAAGTATGAATTGAATACACTTGACAATTGTTTTATTGTTTCGCCTCGATCTTTGTGCTTGAATAATATAATCCTTTCATTCATTGACAGTACCCAATTTCGGATGACTTGAGCATATCTGGACGTCTTCTATTTTTGTTTTCTTTCTTTTGCCTTGGATGCCTCGGCCTTCGTGTTGGGAATTATATATATATATACGCCTTCTACGTCTCATGCTTTTTGTGATTGAACCTCTGGGTTTCTAGATTTTATCAATTATAATATATTATGATCATGAGTTTAAAGAGTGATAATGAGTAGAGCCATGGGTTTAAAAAGGGATAATGAGTAAAACCATGATAGTCATGAGAATTTCTCATGACAACCTTTTAGAAACTTGTGAGAATTTACTTTATACTTTAATTTGAAAATCCATTTTGTGTTATATATATATATATATATATATATATATATATATATATATATGCATGTTGTTGGTTGTTGGTTGTATCAACACAACAATTGTATGTTGTGTTGATTACAATACAAGTGTTTCAAACACATATTAGAAATAATTTGGGATTAATTATATGTGTACTTAAAATAACTTAACAAAGTGGGAGGATAGCTTTGGGATGGTACCTCCCAAGGTGATGAACACAATTAGGCTTTATGCCTCTGATATAAATTTTGATGTGAACAGATAGTATCCGTTCTTCCCAAGGTGGTGTCTGGCAGGTTTCCGGGACACTAGTAGCAACCTTGGGAAGAGGTGTGCACACTAGGAAGATATTTTATATGGCCAACTTGATGATTGTGACTGGCAGGTTTCCGGGTCACAGGGTAGTAGCGGGTTTCCGGTCTACTATGGTTCTCTTCCCACTTAACTAAATAGGCGCGGGGTTTCCGGGTCTAAAGTAAATTTAAGAAGAAAAAAGAGAGAAGATAATGATTAATGTTTGATGAGATTACCACATGATGATATATTTACTTTGGTTAATATATATATATATTTGTGCTATTTAAATTGTGTTTTATTAGGATTACCAAGAATTGCTTTGATGTTTGTGTTCATGGCGCGATGATCCTTCGGGGAGCACGAGTTTCGGTGGTGAAGCGTGTACCAAGAGTTGGGGCAAGCGGTGAGTAGTCCACTTTCTTTGTCTTTATTTTTATTTTCTTAAATAAGTCACATTTAATTTTTTTTTCATTAATGGTAGAAGAAGCCAATTTTTTTTTCATTCATTTATAAAATCATTTAAATTTTATATTAAGATAATTGTTAGAAATTGGGGTAACTTAAGATAAGGTAGAAGTTAGATTATTAATGTTAGATTTGTATATTTAGATAATTTTTTATGAAAAAGTCAATTTTAACAAAATGTGTCTTGTTTGGATGATTAATGGAAAAGCAAGTTTAGATGTAAAATGATTGAAAATGACATATGTGTTTTGAAATAATACTCTCTTCGGTCCTTAATATAAGACTTAATTAACTAATTTGGGAAGATTAAGAAAGTTAAATAAATTACTTTAAAATATTTATATTTATCTTTTTTTTCTACAAACTAATTTGACTTAAATAAATTAATATGTAATCTATTTATAAAAATAAGTATTTCAAAGAAATTATTTAACATATGCCAAAATTAAGCAATTTATTTAAATTCATTAATCTCCTAAAATTAGTCAATTGAGTCTTATATTAAATACCAGAGGAAATACACATTTATATTTTTTTCATTAAAGTAAGGTAGGGCCCACCTCAAACCTATTCTTTTTCTTCTGATGATTATATTACCTCCCCACAGTGACATATACAAACAACAAATTTTAGCTTTACACTTCAACGTGGCTTATGGATCAAAAGTCCAATTGTCACATCGTCAACCCAGACACGACCAAAGAAAGCAATCCTACTTATCCCTCTCTGATCACACATTTAAGACGGCCAAATGTCATCCCAAACATAGATTATAGAACCCAAAGGTTCTCGGTGTTAGTTCTATAGTTGAAAAATCATTCGCTATATCAAAAGTCACTCAAGTAATATCCTTAACTCTAGACCTCATGGCTTCAATAGAGACCACTTTTCATTCCGAAAAGTAAAATTTAGAGTGTTTGTGATGGCCGCAGAATACGGGTTACGGCAAGTCATCAAAGAAGGAAACTATGTCCTTATGAAGTCTGTGAATGAACAAGCAATCCGAAAATCTCCTTCGGAATACGATGACATCAATAAGAGTCTGGTAACTCTTCTGATGATACAAAGTGCTCTTAGCCAAAAGGAATATTTCTGTATATGTAATCTCTCAACAGCCAAGGAAATGTAGGAAGCACTAGAAATTGCCCACAAAGGAACTTCTGGCATAAAGGAGAACAGAGTCAACACACTACTTCGTATGAAGTCTGGTGAATCCATAGCTAAGTTTGGACTCAGGTTCACTCATCTGAAAAATTAGTTAGTAGCCTTAGCGAAAACGTACGATCAAAATTCTGAAATGAGAAAAATTCTAAATATTCTCACAGAGGAATGGGAGGAAAAATTTATGGCCATTGAAGAAGCTAAAGGAGAATCAATGAGGTTAGTATATGCTTTATTTGGAAATCAAGTTTGGGACTTAGTATCCAGGCCTAAAGACCATCCGGTCATTGGCATCAAATGGGTTTTTAAGAACAAACGAGATGAATCTGCAATCATTATAAAAAACAAGGCAAGATTGGTGGCCAAAGGGTAAAATCAAAAAGAAGGAATTGATTATGAGGAAACCTATGCTTTAGTTGCTAGACTAGAAGCCATACGAGTACTGCTAGCCTTTGCATGCATCAAAGGATTCAAACTCTATCAAATGAATGTTAAGGGTGCCTTCCTCAATGGTTACATTATGGAAGAAGTTTATGTTGAACAAACTCTTAGTTTTAAAGATGTGTCCAAACCCGACCATGTTTTAAGACTTAAAAAGGCTCTTTATGGCCTTAAATAAGTTCGGAGAGCATGATATGAAAGGTTGAGCAAATTCCTCATAGAATAAGGATTTACCACAGAAAAGGTTGACATAAAACTCTTCATCAAGCACAAGAAAAAGGATTTATTAATTGTGCAAATTTACATTGATGACATTATATTTGGTTCTACTAATGATTCTCTCTGCCAAGAGTTTTTTAAGATCATGCAGGGCGAATTTGAAATGTCTATGATAGGAGAATTAAATTTCTTCCTCGAACTTCAAATTAAGAATAAGAAGAATGGGATATTCATCTCACAAACCAAAAATCTCATAGAACTTCTTAAAAAAGTATGGAATGGATCATTGCAATAGAGATGACACACCAATAAGCTCAACGGTGCTACTCGGCGCTGATGTAAAAGGGCTAGATTTCAACATAACCAAGTATAGAGGAATGATCGGTTCTTTGCTATATCTAACCACTAGTAGGCTGAACATCCAATTTAGTGTGGGGATTTGTGCGAGATATCAATCTACACAACAGGAATCTCATGCTGAAACGGTGAAGAGGATATTCAGATATCTTGCCGACATAGCAGAACTTGGAATTTGGTATCCAAAAGGAGGCAATGAATATCTCATTGCTTACTCAAATTCAAATCACGGTGAATACAAAATTGATAGGAAGAGTACCAATGGACAATGTCAGTTACTCGGTGGCTCTATCGTATCATGGTTCAGCAAGAAGCAGAACATCGTATCTCTATCCTCAACGGAGACTAAGTATGTAATTGCCTCAAGTTGTTGTGCTCAAGTGCTATGGCTAAAACAACAACTTCAAGATTTGGGTATCTATCTGAAGAAAATTCCAATTCTATGACGACATGAGTACAATAAGCTTAGCCAAAAATCATGTTCAACATTTAGAACCAAGTATATTGACGTGAGACATCACTTCATCAAAGATCATATTCAAAAGAAAGATGTTAAAGTGATGTCCATCCCTACTCATCTCTAGTTAGATGATATCTTCACAAAGACGTTCGCGAAAGATTAATTTTCTATATAAGAATAGAGTTAGGAATGGTAAATCCCAATGAATTATGAGTAATCTCCTTCATACTATTCATTTTAAGTATGTTTTGATGATTTAATTATTGATTTAAGTATCAAAGTTCCTAGTATTTTTTTTTCAGGATCCCTTGTTATTATGTTGAAAAAGAAAGTCAAACAGAGAAGGGATCACTTGCAAAAGGTCACTCGAGTGACAGTGAAAGTTAAAGGCTTTTACTTAAGTTAAAGCATTGGTACTCGAGCGATATTGAGAAACTTTCCCGTAAAAGTTGTAACAAATCAAACATACTTAAATGAAGTACTAAGCACTTGAGTGAAGGCCTTAAGTACTCAAGTAATGAGCAGCTAAAGCAGACTTAAAAGTTCAATTTTGGCAGGCACTCAAGTAAAGGAAGAGTACACTTGAGTGAAGCACTTGAGTTAAGTTACAAGTAACTCAAGTATCACTAGAAGTAAAGAAAAGCATTACTCGAGTGATCCACTCGAGTGTAGCTTGTAAGAACTCGAAGTGCAGAAGCAATAGAACCCGATAGAAAGGAGTTAGCTCCCAAGCAGAACATGTACTCAAATGGAGAAAAAGCACAATGAAGTAAGGAAATTTAGCACTTGAGCGCTGAAGAAAATGTTGAAGCACGAATACTACTAACATCACAAAGCAAAGTGTGCACTTGAGTGCAAAACAAGGACACTCAAGTGAGACACTCAAATGAGAGAATTTGGCACTTGAATGCTGAAGAAGTTGAACAGTCTTAAAACAAACAAGAGGAAGAAGTCAGAACGTCAAACAAGGATTTCCACTAGAGTGTAGTAACTAGGACTCGAGTGATATTCAAAGCCACTCTCAAATAGGATCGAGTGTTCACAGAACATAGAACACACTCGAAGTGAGGTATCTTTATTGTTTTGATCTTCTGCAATTTCACTCGAGTGACTTGGCTTCCCTCGAGTGTGAATGATGACACTTGAAGTGGAATGCGATATCTTAACAAATTATATTAAACACGTTTCCTTTTGTCTTCCTTTCATCCGTTAAACAACACGTCCTTTTCTATCAAAACCTCCCAAAACCCTTTCAACTCGCCTATTCAAATCCATAACTATTAAGTTGTTACGTTTCTATTCACTCAAATAGACTTCTTAACTCTCCATTACCATTGTTTCCCCTTCATCTCCTTCACCATAAATCTTCTCTTTTGCTCTCTTTTCCTCAATCACTCTTCAATACTCTATCCGAAACTAAAACCCTAAGAGCAATTCTCTAAAAAAACTTCACTTTCAGTTCTATTGACCTTTTCGATAGCATCTTCCAGGCTAAATGGCAAGAACAAAGCGACCTATAGTAGACAAAGATGACTCGCCAATACTGTTGAAAAAGGCAAGAACAATGAAGTTCAAATCAAAGGTTCAATCTTTAGGTCCTAAGCCTAAAGCCAAAGGCGTTGTGATTTGGGAACCATCTGCTACTCTTGCTAGACCTACTTCCTTTATTCCAATTGGGAAAGACAAATGCAAGGAGACAAAAGTTGATATTCAAGCCCAACAAGAGGAGGCGAGAACGGAAGCTGCTCTTCATAATCTTAAAAGCCAATCTGGCATTCCTAAGAAATCCAGATTTGGCACCCCTTCTTCAGAGGCCACTGGAAGCTAGGCAACCCAGTGGCATTTGGTTCTATGAGTCGTACTTCGTCACAGTTACTTGAAGAACTTCAAGCTTTGGATCCTCCTCCTGGTATTATCACTTCCCCTCTTGGTATTTCTAACAAAGTTGCTTTCGAATTTCATTACGATGAACGGTCCTTCTACCCGACTGTGTATGTTGATTTAGACAAATTAAAGTCTGAGTGTAACGTGGATTTATCACCATGGTAGAATCAATATGCATAGTGGTTGAGTATTAGGACTATCTATTGTCCTAAAGTGATCCAAATCTTCTATTTCAAATGAGCATAAATGATATAATTGATGAGGACAATAATATTATAGAAGAGATAGTCGAGACCAAGGTCAAAGGACAAACAATTAAACTCACTGTTAAGTTAATCAACACGTATTTGGGGATTACTGATGTTCTTACTTAGCTCGAAAGACTTTATTAGATTTAGAGATCTTTAGTATATTGAATCTAGGAGAACCTTTAAGGCATCTAAATTTCAACCCTACCTTTATGAGTGATACCTTCCAAACCATCTGGTATATCTACATGAGGAACATGGTGAATAAGAGTAAGAATTTCTCTCATTTCACTACTAGAGACTATCTCATGTTTGCCTCGATTATCTCTGAGGAACCTAGAAATATAAGTGAATGGATTTTGGATTAGATGCGCAATTTTAGATTTAATTCTAATATCACATCCACCATCCCTTTTCTCAATGTCTAGTACCTTATCCCAAAAGAGAAGTCTATGAAGGGAATCGAGATGAATTTAAAGAAAATGAGAATTTCTAGGAAGAATCACTTAAAGAAAATGAGAATTTCTTTTTATACACACGGAGGCCTCTAACGTTTTTCTATGCATCATTGAAGGCCAATTAATCTGCATTAATGTACAATCAATACGCATTAAGTTTGAGATTAATGAGATTCAATGAACCCGGACACAAATGCTCGTGTTGGGTTATTCTGCGATTTCGTTGTGCCCATATGTGATCGACCTGGGCCAAAACTGAGATTGGCGGTGGGCCCACAAGTCGCAAGTAAGCGGCCTCTAGCAAGACATTGCGACTACCCAACTCACATGGGGATCGGTATCACGATACAACCTTATCATACAACCATGTCACGTCCCTTTTGTCACGCGATAATTTGGTCAAGGATGAAGCATGGACAATGTCAACTTCCTATTCTTGTCCATTACTTTCTCGATTCTCGAGTAGTCTAATAAGTGAAATGAAAACTCTTTTCCAACATAGTATGGCCATACATTTCTTAGACTCACTCATCGAGGGGCCCAAGTGAGGGACAAATTCCATCTTGACCATTCACATTCCTCCGCATGAAAACCACCGATCCCGATCCCACCTTTATCATCACCCTAATCAAAGGTGACTTTTGACTAGGTCAAAGATTAATGATTCATCATCCCAATATACATGAGACAAGCTAATGACTCCCCCTTGTACTCTTACAAGTGCCCATGACTCGATCTGTATCTCCATTTCAATCTTTAACTCTTTAGGCCTCCACATTTATACTTATATCAAAGAGCGAAAATGATAACAAAAGGAGAATCTAGTTTCCCATTCATTGATACTATGGGCATAATTTCCAATCCTCACCCAAAGATGAGGCCTCTTTCAAACTTTAGGCATCTTATATCAAAGAGGTCATCTAGTTTGCCTTGCAAGCCTTTAATGACTAACTGATCTCCACTCTGGAGGCTAAGATGAAGAGTTTGGTTAATCAGATGAATACAAACTTCTAGATGTTCTTTGATCTTCAAGATGAGCATACTAGAAAGATCAAGAAGAATGAGGAAGCCTTGCATATTTTGGATTCTCTCTCTCTGAGCCTTCCACTTCTACTCCTGAGCCCTCTGATTCTACTCCAGCTCCTCAGTCCACCATACATATTTCTGAACCACCTCCCACCATAACCCCCAAGACCACCACACTCTTATCCCTGAGGGCCCTCTCCCTTCCTCTGTTCCTCCCTCCACCACTACTAATAGTCCCATTTCCCCTACTAGCTATGTTGAACCAGAACCTACCCTTAAACCTCACTCTCACTCCACCTCATCTTCCTCCAATGCCACCACTGTACCTCCTCTTGACCCCTTTATAGCCATGATCATATACACACCTCCATCTCTTCCTCCTTCACCCATAGATTTCACTTTTCCCACCTTTTAGCCTAATAACAAAGGGGGAGAAGAGTAATGTAGTGACTGATAGAGTCTGTTATGTTTTCCCAATATGTTTTAGTGTTTAAGTGTTTCATGCTCTTTGAATTATGCACTAATCTATCTCAAGTTATGTTTCTTTTCAGTTATCAATAATAATGTTATATGTTTTACTTATATTTTTTTCTTTGTGATCTTCAAAAGTATTTCAAACATTCTTTCAAAAATTCCCCAAGTATTAGCATTATCAAAAATGGGAAGAATGTTATTTCTCGATCTATGTTTTGATGATAACAAACTTAAAAAAGAAAAGAGGACTTGATGATTCAAGTCACTCATGAAAGTGGAGCTTAATCACCAAGAGGGGGTGAATTGGGGATTTTAAAATTCTTCTGAAACTTGCTCTGTTTTCAAACACTAAAACAGAGCTAACCAAAGTATATGGAAGAAGAGCAAGACATAAGGAATTTATACTGGTTCGGTCCAATCTCTTGACCTACGTCCAGTCCCCAGACTCTCTGGGATTTTCACTATCTCAATTGATTACACACTCGTAACTCAAGAGTAATTCTCTCACTAGAACTTACTCCCCTTACAAGTTGCAATCAATATCCCAACCTCCAAGTCCCCCGACTTGACATTCTTACAATAAATGATTTACAATCGTGAACTCTCTCTAAGAGTAGATAATGATAAACACTGAAGCTCAATGTATCAAAAGATACTTTACAAGTGGAAACTAAAAGAGTAGTTGACAGACTTAGATGCAATCCGTTTTTGTGTCTTAGCTATTGAGAAAAATTGAATGTTGCTCTATTTATACTAAGAGAGCATTAAATAACCGTTGCTAACTCCATTATAACCGTTGGTGCACTAATCTAGCTGTTGGAGGCACTTTGGTGTCTTCTCTCTCTACTATTTAGTTAATTCCTTTTGTCCAGAGGATTAATGTTGACTTTCCTTGTAATAGATCCGTTGGAAGAGCAGCTACTGCTTAGGGAAAGCAGACATTAATCCCTTCTCATTGTGTAGAGAATGATGGTACAAAAGGATGCAAGCTTCTGGACTTTGCATTTAATGTTCTGACATTGCTTTTAGCTTTTGTTCAAATCTTCATTTAATGTCCCCTAAACAATTTGAAACTCACTAACAAACTCATTAAACATAGTTAAGAATAGTAGTGAATGTAGAGGAGAAGTTAAGATCAAATAAGAAGATTTCACAAATTCGTCATATTTGATTTTCAAACTCAGCGACTCATACTTGAGTATGTTCATTAATACTCGAGTTTGTCACTGTGCACTAATATCAATACTTGAGTATCCATGATCATACTCGAGTATTCTTCTTCCAGAGAGGAACGTCGTGATTTGAGCTTTAGACCATATCTTTGAATTGGAACAAAACTCGAGTTTCCAAACCCAAACTTGAGTTTTGGACTTTTTATATGAAAATAAGTTTAAGTCCAAAACCTCAATACTAGAGTTTCTATTTCAATACTTGAGTTTCCAAATCATTGAAAAGAGAGGAAAGCTCTCTGTATGCCCGATACTCGAGTTTCCTAATCCATACTCGAGTATTCAGAGATTTTGAAAAACTTTGAGAAATCTATGCCAAGTCAATACTTGAGTTTTCAAATCGATACTTGAGTTTTCAAAACATGTGTAAAACTTGAAAACTTTCTGTCCATCCGATACTCGAGTATCCAGACCCATACTCAAGTTTTCACAAGTTAAAAACTTTGGTGACTCTCTATATGACCAATACTTGAGTTTTCAAAATAGATACTTGAGTTTTGAAAACTTTAGGAAATATTGAAAGAGTCTCTGTATGATGCATACTCGAGTATTCAAACCGATACTCGAGTTTGGCTTAGGGTAAAAAACTTGGAGTGCTCTCTGTAAGTTCAATACTTGAGTTTCCAAAGGAAACTTGAGTATTGCTTTGTTTAATAGAATTGAGCTACTCTCTGTCAAGTCAATACTCGAGTATTGAAACCAATACTCGAGTTTCCCTTTGACAGTAAGTTTTTCAACTTATTAAAGACAAACTTCAACTTGTGTTTACAATTGTCAGTTATCATCAAAACACATAGAGAACTAACAACTCAAGTTCTATATTTCAAGATACTCGAGTGATTAAGTTTTATTTGAAATAATACCTGAATCACTAAGGATATTCTTCAAAAGTAATCTGAGATGATCACTTGATTGGCATGTAATGCACTCGAGTGATGATCCTTAACTTCTAGTGATTTTGCAAGTCACTCGCTGAAATAATGAAAGTGGTGCAAGATCACTCGAGTGGCTAAGTAAGTACTTGAGTAATCCTATGTCACTTGCAACAAATCAGCTTAACAATCACAGAATCCTTAGAAGTTCTGGAAGATCAATCGAGTGAAAAGCTCAGAGCACTCTAGTGGATAAGTGACCACACGAGTGTTGACGATCACTCACTGATATTTTACAATTCACTCACTCACTTATGTAAGTGTTCAGACTCCCAATCGAGTGAGCCTTCTATCACTCAAGTGAAAGATGAGCACTCACGAGTAAAGTACAGTCACTCGCTGATGAAATGAGAGTGTTGCAAAAGTACTTGAGTCACTGGAAGAAGTTGAAACCATGTATAACTGACACTCGAAGTTAAGTTTTTCCAATACTTGAGTGAGCCTCTTTTCAATAGTCTTCTACTAGAGACACATTTCAGAAGCACTCAAGTGAGATCAGAGATGCACTCGAGTGATTTTGAAGTCACACTTGAGTGACTCTTCTTGCTCTACTGAACTATTGTCTCCAAGATTTCAAATTTACTGATTAATATTTGATTAACTTGGATTGCAACTCATTATACTTCTCAATGCTATTAACCTTATTTGTGTATGAGTTTTAGAAGTTTGAATTAATGGATTATGACCAAAACACAAAAAGAAAATCTCTTTGTCAAACATTTTTTGCATAGTAGAAACAAAGCAAAGGAAAGAATTCAGAGCAAACCAAACGTGTTTCATTCAAAGCTTTTATTACATCGAGCACAATGCAACCCAACCTTAAGCAAATCTCAGAGCAGGTCAAAGGAATGTCATGTCATATTAAGTGAAGCGAAAGCGACAGAATATTGAAATCTTCCACGACTTCAATTTGTCTCTAATGGATAGTTCAAATGCTCACAACGGTCATTAATGGGATTCAACTATAAATAGATGAACATTCAATACAGAGCAACCAACCAAGCAAGATCAATCTACTGCTCATAAATTCTTGTGTTCTAATATCTTTTGATATTATATGTTCATAAGTGATTATGTATCTATTATATGAGAGAGTCATTTAAACGATTTCATATCTGTAAAACCTCAAGGTAGTGGGACCTTAAGTGTGGTTGTTAGATTACAACTTGTAAGAGGGAGTGAGTCTTGGTGAAGATTACTATGTACTGAGGTACCAAGAAATCGTGTAATCTTGGAACAATAGCGAAATCTTAGAGATGCTCTAGGATTGGACATAGGTTAGGAAATTAGGGCCGAACTAGTATAAATAGCTATGCACACTTCGATGATATTTCTCTAACTCCTTATCTTCGATTTAATTGACTGTCATCTTTAGTTTAAATTTTTAATATCACTCAATTCACCTCCATCTTGGGTGAAATGTTGGTACTAACACGACTTCCACTTGAGTAACATTTGAAAACCTTATAACTTGCAAATTTCGCTCAAGTGATGTTTTTCACAGCTTTTGGTCTTCATCTCAGATTTTTCCAAATTCTTCTAAACTCGAACAAACTTAGTTTAAATTGTTTGTTATCAGTCTTATTCATTATTAATCAAGTTTGCATTGAGTTTACATGTGCTTAAGCGAAGATTAACACTCAAACAACTATATTACATCAAATTTGCTTTTGTATCAAAAGCATTTAATGCAAAAGCTCAACAAACACTTTGCTGAGATTAACGAGAAGAATCGAGTTTCAATGATCATTTAAATCTTTCTACCAACAAACACTTTGCTGAGATTAACGGGAAGAATCAAGTTTCAACGATCATTTACATCTTTCTACCTATAAATAGAAGAGTATTGAAGATGAAGCAACAACAATTGAACTTCATTTACTATTGCATTCAATTCTCTAAGTTTTAAGTGTTATGATACTCTATTTTATGAACTTTAGTGTTTATCACATTACTCCAAGAGAAAGAGATTCACATTTATTGTATCCTTTGAGTAGCTCAAGATTCTGGAATCTTAAGAGGGTATTAGCTTACAAGTTGTAAGGGAAGTGTTTTGATCTCTGAGAGAGGTTGATTGTAGTAAGGTATATAGAGCCCTTTTCAAATCTTGGAAAGGACGATAGAAATCTCATTAAGCGTTTTGAGAACTGGACGTAGGTCAAGTGATCGAGATCAAACTAGTATAAATCTCTTGTGTCCTTCTCTTATACTTTCCTGAATGATATTTCTCTAACCCACTTTTGTTCATTATTTGTTTTAAAGTTTCAAATTTTTAATGTCACTCAATTCACCCTTCTTTTAGGTGAAATCATGTCTAACACTTGGTCTAGTGGGGGATTAACTAGACTACAAAGTAGGCAAATTGAATTCGAATCCCACCTTATTAAATAGATCCTTGTGGAGACGTATCCTAATCCCAAAGCATCAATTCATATTAGTCAGTTGTTCATATACTTGCCAATAAGATCTAGAAAAAGAACCAAACACCGAGTGGCGCTCAATGGGTTATAAAATAATAAGTATACTCATATAGAGTTATTAATAATTATTTTTTTAATTTCACCCTTATTTATTTTTTGTTGTAAAAAGAGGAAGAGAGGAGAAAAGTGATAATGATTTAACATTTTTTAAAAAAATTATCAATTTAAAACTTAAGGGTGATTCTTTTGTTAATTGGAATTAGTTAGAAGCAAATGAGCAGTGTGCAATTAGGACAAGTATTAAGGAGACCTAATGCCACCATTTATTTCGTTAGCAAAAGAAAAAATTAAAAATGGAGAAAATCCCATAAAAAGAACTTTCAAAATAGCAAAAGACAAAATAGTATTTCAAATATTCATAATCTCACATAGATGTGAGTACTTGATTTGTCCTTTTTTAAAATTAAAAGGAAATAAACACAAATTCCCTTATATATATATATATATATATATATAAATATTACCTCCACCTTGCTGGCCACTGGTGTTGGATATAATTAGTTTTGATGATGTCTTATATAGATGCCATCTTAAGAGCAAAAAGATTGCATACTACATTTATCTTCTACATTGACTAATTACTATATTTAATGTAGATTAGTTCAAGTTGGATTATAGAGATTAATCAAAAAGGAGAGAATGCCAAGGAAGCAAGAAGTTATCACAGTATTTTGGGAATGATCAAGAGAAGAGAAGAAAGAAAGTGTTCAATTATGGGGAATAACCAAGAAGGAAATAAGATATTATAGAAAGAAGAATCTGCAAAGAAGCGAGAAGTTATCAAAGGATTTTGGGGATAATCAAGAAGAAGAAGAGAGATTGAAGAAAGAAGAACTTGCTGAATGGAATATCATTATTGAAGTTCTTAGATCGATACTAGAAGTATCCAAGATCATATGGAAGTTGGAATGGCTCAATTCGGATTTAAAGTCAGCAAAAATCAACTTCAGGATGAGAAAACTCGAGTTCACAACTCAAAACTCGGTTTCCTACTTCGCTACAATGATTTGCTCCTCTGGTACAAGAAAACTCGAGTTAAGAACTCTAAACTCAAGTTTAGAACTCAAAACTCAAGTTTGTCACTAACTAACTCGAGTTAGTAGTGTCTTCAGCACCTCAGGCGTCTCTGGACTAGAAAAACTCGAGTTTACAGCGCTGATCAGCAACTCTATTCTACTATGTTTCACATTCAGCTTGGGCGAGATCTGGTAATTCGATGATATCTCCCAAACCAGAGATCCGATTAAGGTGAAACCAGTGGCATATGAAAATATACTTCCAATGCGTCATTTTGATATAAAATTCAATCCCAAAGGAGTTCAGATCAAGGAGCTACGAATTATGGAAGTTGACCGTGAAATCAACGTCATACAGTAGACCAAGCTTCAATGTTTTGAGTGTATCTCACAAACTACAAATCCAATGGAGCTGAAATCAGTGGAATATGAAGACTCAAAGGTCTTTCCATCAAGATTTGAACCAACCAAAACGGAGTTCATACCAGGGAGATATGGCCTTTGAAAGTTGATGGTCAGTTCAAGAAGTTGCAAAAACGCTCAACAGAGTCCAAACTTGAGCCAGGCCAAGTCAGAGAGCAACCAAGGGCAAAACAACTTGCAAACTTGAGTTTGTAAGTATCAAACTCGATTTAGGAGAGACAGAGAGCAAATATTGTTTTGGGAGAAAACCAAACTCGAGTCATTAAATTGGAAACTCGAGTTTCCATCGACAGAGCAAACGTGAACGTCGAGCATCTTCCAAACTCGAGTTTGTGAGACCAAAACTTGAGTTTCAATCAGGTAGAGAAGAACCTGGAGTAACGCAACAACCTCAAAACTCAAGTTTTCAAATGCAAACTCGAGTTTACATCTTTGCTTTAGAAAATCACCGTGTCAAAAATCTCGTTTCTCATCAAGAACATCCAGATGATTACCCAAATGATTTATAATACTTCTTAAAATTATTTATATCATTTGAGTACATGTTTCAGATGATCAAAGGGTGTTAAATTGAAGATCAAGGGTAAACCAAATGCTGATGTCACAGCTGGTTCAGAAAAACGAAGTTCTAACGGCTAGTTCCAACTGATCTCTAACGGCTACTATTCACAACGGTCATATTCTCAACGTTCAAATGATCTTCATCTATAAGTAGAGACACATCCAAGATGAAAAAAAACGATGGCAAGAGCTTGCACTATCAAAATGCCCAAATTCTGAATCCAAAGTTTATCTCATACACACTCTGTTTTTCAATGCTTACATAGTTCATCATAGAGAGAGTGAAATTATTTGTAATGCACTTCAGTGTTTATCTTATTCACTTCTGAGAGAGAAGATTCATTATAAACATTCTATCTGTTTATCTGAGAGTTACTCAAGATTGAGTGATCTTGAGAGGGAAACAGATTGTAACCTTACATTGAGTAAGGGGAGTATCTTGGTGAGAGATTTGGTTTTACAAGTGCCTAGGTGAACTTGTGGGTTTGTAAAGACTTTTCTTGTGCCTGGATTAAACAAGAGGATAGTGGATTGAAAATCTCAAGTAGAGCTTGGGGACTGGACGTAGGTCAAGGATTGGGCCGAACCAGTATAAATCTCAGTTTGCATATTCTCTTCATTAATTTCCTATATTTTCAGCATATATGTTTGAATGACTGTCTATAGCTTTATAACTCTTTATTGTCATACAAACTAATTTTACTGAGTTGCAAAAAGATTTTCAAAGTTCCTAAGTTTTTATCATTCACCCAATTCACACCCCTCTTGGGTTCAACAAGTTCTTACAACTGGCAGTCGGCGCTGGACTTCCGGCTGGAATATTTATTTGGCAACGTGGTGGGGGTGGGATTTGAGCCCCTACCACTTGTTTTACCAAAAATATTGGTGACCGTTGAGCCATCAATGCTTTTAAATATATAGTATGGAAACAAATATATATAAGCAAACTCTTTATCTTTGATTCAAGCTTATTCACAAAATTTGTTAAGGAATTTCACAATCTTTCATTAGGTTTTAACAATTTTTGTTTACCCGGTAAAAAATTTCACACTACCAGCTGATTCACAAGTTTACTTAAGGAATTCATGACATTTCATTAGGTTTTAACAACTTCCGTTCACCCAACAAAAAAAAAAATCACACCTCAGCTAGTTCACAAGTTTTGTTAAAGAATAACATTTCATTAGGCTTTAACCAAGGTTATTAAACCAAGATTGGTCGCTAAACCGATATGAGAAATTGGTCAAGAGTCAGTGGATTAGATCAGAGTCAAACTGAAACTAACCCGGGGTCAGACCAGTGAGGAAGTGAACTTGAACGATAATAAATTTTGGAATAGTTTTGGAGTTTGAGAATTTTCAAACATAAAATGATACAAGTTTTTAGTGATTTGTTTTGCATTAGAAAGAAAACATCTTAAGCTTTTCATAGAGTCTTAATTTGTAATTTTTGGAATTATGTAGAATTAGATATGAATTTTTTAAGTCATGGATTCTTAATAAATAATGAGTCGATCAAACCAGTCAGGGATGATCGGTTCGACGGTTTTGTGATCGAATCGTCCGATCCAATCTTAATAACCATGGCTTTAACAACTTTAGTTCACCCAGTAAAACACTACTAGCTCATTTATAAGTTTTGTTAAAATTCACAACATCGCATTAGGCTTTAACAACTTTCGTTCACGTGGTAGAAAAATTCACACTATCAGCTCATTCACAAGTTTTGTTAAGGAATTCACAACATTGCATTATATATATTTTGATAATTTTCATTTAGCTGGTAAAAAATTCACTTTATTAGTTCTTTCACAAATTTTGTTAAGGCATTTCCCACTTTTTATTAGGTTTTTACAAAACTAGTGAATGGAATGAATATGTGGATTTGTTATTATTTGGTCAATCCTGATGAAATACAGTTAATTCCTTAATAAAACTTATGAATAAACTGATAGTGTGAATTTTTTTATTAGGTGAACGAAAGTTGTGAAAACCTAATGAAATATTATGAATTCTTTAATAAAACTTGTGAAGGAGCTGATAGTGCGAACCTTTTTATTGGGTAAATGAAAGTTGTTCAAACATAATGAATGTTCGAATTTCTTAACAAAACTTATGAATGAATTGATAGTGTAAAATTTTTTATTGGGAAAACAAAAATTATTAAAACATAATGAAACATTGTGAATTCCTTAACAGAACTTCTGAATGAGCTTGAGCGAAAGATAATCAATTAACTTATATATTTGTTTGAATAATATATTGAAAAGCATTGTGACGATTGGGGCACCAAAGTTTTTGGCAAAACAAGTGGTGGGGTTCAAATCCAACCCCCATCAGGTCACTACTTTGCCAAATAAATATTCCTGTCAGAGCCCATGCTTTGGCATGGGGAGGCTATCATGTGCCACTAGTCGTCGATTCTTGACCGACTGCTTCTAGTGGCCAGCGAGGGTAGGGCTGATATTTTTAACACACACACAAGGGCGTTTGTGTCATTTCCTTTTAATTTTGAAAAGGACAAATCAAATATTCACACCTCTTTGAAATTATGAATATTTGAATATCATTTTGTTTTTTTTTTGCTATTTTTAAAGTTTTTTTTTCTGGGATTTTCAACAACAACAACAACAAAAACCTTCTTGAGGCATGAATCACAATCTATCTCCTCTCAATTTTCTTTTCCTTATAGTTTTTAATCTAGATCCTAGGATTTTTTACATTTTTGTTTTATAAATTTAAAAAGAGGTCATACTGAACAAAAAATTTCAAAACAACTTTATTTTGAATTTTTTTTTTTTTTGATTAAGTCCTTTTAGTTTCTTCAATTATAAGTGTAAGTTTTCTTTGCCATGAAGTTTTGGCTCTTATTCTAATAATTTATGAATTTATAAGAAAAACTATGTCAGGAGCCCATATCTCTCGCTCAACATACACCTAGATTGATTTTGTTAGAATTGGATAAAATCAAAATCAACCAACATATAAATTATATATAGATGCAAGGAAAAAATTATTACCATAATTTTTTATGTTCGACAAAAAATAGAATGTCGGTACGCCTCGCCACTCTTACAATTATGGACGGCGAGAATTTTTTTTTAAAACATAATATTTTTATCCAAGGTGATTAAGGGTCGTTTGAGTAGGAGTTGGAAAAGTGTATTCACGTAAGTCAAGATAAAACTTATTTCACAAACTTACCTCGTATACTGTAAATCACGTTGGAAAGTAGTTTTTACCATTATTCATGCCATACCCTTGAAATTACGACATTTATCAAAGTAACACAATGATATACAATGGGCAACATAGGAATATCTTAGTATATCGATAAATAAAGTCATTCTTGGTTACAACAGGTTTATTCTGCAGAGTTCATCATACATAAATCCAAAGTACCAGTATCATAATTATACAGGTCCAAAATAACTATAACTAAAATAATATATCATTCTACGGTCCTATCTAATATTCAGGCTGCTGCCATCAATTTTCGATATCTGTCGTTTTTCCCTTAGAGCATTGCCCGTTGCCCTGACCTCGTCTTGAACCTTGGGGAAAGTCTGTGATTCAAGTGAATCCCAGAGTAATAGTTAACCTCACATACGAAGTATCCACAGTGCATTACATTTATTCTTAAACGTACAATTAATCATAAACAACAAATAGTTCACATAACAACATTACCATACTCAAGAATCAAACATCACAAATCACGTGCAACATAAGTTGCAACGATTCATTACACGTTACATTACCACAGCGTTGGGTACTCAACAGGGTAAGTTCTAATAGGTCTTACACCTAATCATCAGAAGAGACCAAGGGTTCTTCCAACCAACTGGCTTGTAAATGGTGCCACTGGGAAGAAACCAAGGGGTTCCTCCTACTAAATGGCTTACAAATGGTGTCACCATGAAGAGACCAAGAGGTTCTTCCAGCCCACTGGCTTATAAATGGTGCCATTGGGAAGAGACCAAGAGATTCTTCCAGCTCACTAACTTGTATATGGTACTACTGGGAAGAGACCAAGGGGTTTTTTTAGCCAACAGCTCTTAAGTGATATTGACCCACACAAACAAAACTTTTACAAACATGGTTCAACCATATACATATATATGGTCATACAAGGTATGTGCGAGTTAGAGTTACTACCAGATTGTTTTATCTGAGTATATTCCAGGAACTTCACTTGTTTCGGGTAATTACAGGTTCCTAAAAGAACATGTAATGGACAATAGTCAATACTCACTTCACTTTGGAAATTTGAAATGTCATCTAGCACAATGCAACTAATATGTAACTATTAGGCCTAAAACATGATCATCAAGTTCCTTGGTTTACATTATTTTCGCACATTTGAACACTTTCCAGAATTTGTATTATAACTTTGAAAAATTATATCTCTTAGCACAAATGTCCAAATGAGGTGATTCCAAAGGCTATGGACTCCTTATTAACTCTAGTTTTAAGGAAAAATGGTTGCAATAGCCACACACGCATACCATTCCCAGTTAATAAAACATTGACTCCTGTCCATATTTCATTTCAGAATTATAGGTCATTTTCAAAAAAATCATAACTCAGTGTACACAAGTCCAAATTTGATAAATGACCTATCAAATTAAATCTCATTATATCTACTTTAATCCTGAAAAATTTCATTGCAATTTGACATCATTTATTTCCCCAAATATTGGTTACAAACTTGCTGCATGCATAGAGTTTTCAAGACGGTTTTCGGGTTTCGATACAATTCAATCTTAGAGCTTCCAAAATTCCCACTAAACCCCTATCCTACACAATTTTTGGTGTTGAATACAATGGAATCATCAAAATGGTCAAATTCAAACTCCCCTAGTCTGCCCTGTCTCTAGCCAAACCTAGGGTTCATTGTGGTCGTCAACATTTCGTGATTCTTACTTCATAAACACCCTAATTTCGGTTCCTAACCACATTTTATCTTGTTATTTAGACAAATACATATGTTAACCCACTTTGTTAATTTGGGCAGCATTTCCCCCTAGAGTTCAACCATCCAAAATTCACCAAAAAGTAGAGAAACCACCAGTAAACTCTAATACACAACCAGTAGGCTTATAATTGTTTACCTTAATCGTTATTCGATAAATTTCGCGGAAGCTCTTCCTCCCTTGGCTATTTTAGGTTTCTGTTAGAACCCTAGTCACCACCCAAATGTGTTTTTGTGAGATTAAGGAGTAGGAGAAGGAAATGATTAGAGTTTACAAGTTCGTATGGTGAGAAATTGCCTCGATTTTGCAGATTTTTCTCTTCCTCTTCTTCCTCTTGTATGTTCAACTTCCTCTGAGTATGAGAGCTTGAGCACAATAGAAATGGATTATTAAGGGAGTGTTGGTTGATCATTTAGGGAGCGGCTAGCATCTACTTTCCTTAATATCCACTGACATCCTCTTCTTTGAAACAGTGCCGTTTTAGCCCAAAATTGGGAAGGCTAATGCTTTTTTCCCTCAAATATTTCAAGGCATTGACGAGTACTAAAAAGATACTTTAGGATACTGACCGTCATTGAAAAATGCTTCATGATTTTGAAAAATTATTTTAGGATTTTGAAAAAAATATTCCAGTATACTGAATGGTACTAAAAAGATATTTTGAGGATATTGACTGGTACAGAAAAAATTACTTCATGATATTGAAAAATTATTTTAAGATCTTGAAAAAATATTTCAAGGTATTGACTGGTACTAAAAGGATATTGACTGGTACTGAAAAATACTTCATGATCTTGAAAAAATATTTCAGGGTACTGACTAGTACTAAAAAGTACTTTGAGGATAGTGACTGGTACAGAAAAAATACTTCATGATCTTGAAAAATTATATTAAGATCTTGAAATAATATTTTAGGATATTGACTGGTATTAAAAATATACTGAAGGATATTTTTTCAAGATTATAAAATAATTTTTCAAGATCATGAAGTACTTTTTTTTTTATACTAGTCAGCATTCTCAAAATATTTTTTTAGTACCCGGTCAAGATTCAATTTTTTTTTTATGATATTAAAATAATTTTTCAAAATCACAAGATTTTTTCAATAACTCGATATCCCGAAGTATTTTTTAGTGCACATCAATGCCCCGAATTTTTTTTTTTTTTTTGGGGGGGGAAGCATCAGCCTTCCCAGTTTTGCCCCAAAATGGCTTTGTTTCAAAGAAGAGGGTGGCAGTGGATATTAAGGGAAGTGGATGCTAGTCGCTCCCAGTCATTTAAGGGTCCAAGTCGGTTTAGAGAAGGGGTTACCAATTTGCCCTGTAATCATAAGTTATTCGCCATTTTAGTTCATTTCTAACCAAGCCATCAACTTTTAACTTTTCCTACTTCATTCATTTTCTTTTCTTTTGACTAAAATCCCTTGGCCATTTAGAGGGCTTCTTGATTATTATATTACATGCATAATTAATTATTTATAATTTCTTTTGTTGCCCATAGATGACAAGTGGCAACAATTTGTGTAAGGAAAGAAAGTAACCGATTATACTTTGACCATTGACATGTTTATTATGTAAAATTCCTTTGGTTTCCTTCTTTTCCCTTTATGGCCAAAATTAATGAGTCAAAATGGAATAAAGAAGTGTCAATTCCATATGTTTCATTATTACTAACATATATCTCAAAAATTTTAGTTTCGGCAAAATCGGATATTTTAAGTAAAATTGACTTTTTAGTCAAAATTCTCTATTTCTTTTCACCAATTACATATACATCGTATACAGAATTTATAGAGTAAATTTTGGGATATTACAAATCTAGCAAACAGGCACTCAGTGAATGTCTGGGGATCCACATGAGGTGCTTATAGCTTACATGCTTATTACATGATAATACCTCAAATTGAGGTATAAGCATGTAATTATTTATTTTTATATATATTTGTATTTATTTATATTTAAATTATGTGCTGCTTTCCGAATTTTTTTTTTTGCACCCGATCTCAAATTAATTACTTTCCAGTCCGCATTCAAAAAAATATGTATGTAACACCAAATATCATGGAAACTAATTAATTTGAGATATTAGGTGCGAAAAAAAAAAAATTCCGTAAAAAAGACATAATTTAAATATAAATAAATACAATATATAAAAAATAAATAAATAAAAAATTACATGCTTATACCTCAATTTGAGATATAAGCATGTAATAAGCATGTTAGCTATAATCACCTTATGTGGATTCGAATGTCTGGATGATGCCCACGTGAGAGAGGAGGAAAACACGCGATCCTCATTAACCATAACTTGCGCCTTAAGTTAAGCGTACTTCATCAAAAGATCCATTCATTTCATAAAAACGGAAAAGTCTTCATTTGAAGCACATTCCAAAAATACATTATTTTATTTTCAAAGGTCCATAATCCATATAGACACACACACCACTGTGGTTTTTTTTTTTTTTTTTTTTTTTTTTTTTTTTTTTAAAAAAAATTTATTAGTTAACTCATTAAATATATCATTAATTGATGTACTTTCACAATTTACCCTCATTTATGAATCATATTTTCAACATTCACTCTTCATTTTTATTACGTTTAATAAGGGCAAAATTGTAATGTTGTCATTAATTATTCTCTAAACGAACTTATAATAAAGATAACTTTTTTTAAAAAAAAAATTGGATTTATAAAAAGGACATTGTGTTCATCCAAAAGATGTACATTTAGAACCCTTTTTTTTTTTTTTTTTTTTTTTTTTACTTTTAGTACACTTTAAAATCAAAGTATTTCAAAATTTTAATTAAATGAGCTATAAATGTGTTCAATAGGAGTGTTGAATGGTATAAATAAGAGGGAAATAATGGACAAATACTTACATTCTCTATAAGTACCAACTCATTTGAACTTTGTCCAATAAAAACATAATTTTAATTCTAATTGGCAGGTGACTCATGAAAAAAATTCAAATTTCAATTTGTTTTAAAAAATATGAGTTCACTATTTTGTTTTAGTTGTTTCGAATTAAGATGTGTGTTTTTCTTAAAAACATATTAAAACTCAATTTTCTTTTTATATCAATCACTAGCCAACTATGATTAAAATGAGATGGCACATGGATGAGACGACTATAATGCTGAATTTGCCTCCATTATTTATCATTAAAGGTAATTTTTTTTAAAAAAAAAAATCATTTAATTTAACTTTTATTATTTTTCTATCCTTACAACTTTTTTTAAGATTCTTCTAACATAAAAGGAGAAAGATTAAGTTTATGTGTTCAATCAAATTTTAAAATAACCATAATATGTTAATTTTGAAAATACATTAATACTTTCATTTAATCATGACCTAATCTTGTTATTTTCTCATTTTCTTAAAAAAATGGCATATGTTATTTATTTGTGAATTTACAAGTACTCATAAACATTTTAACAAGTATAAATTTTTAATCCTCTTTTTTTAACATCATTAGTCTCACTTAATGGAAAATTCTTACTCAACAAATTTAAATGCTGACTTTTTAATCGTCGCCGGAGTTTTGACAACTGGTTACTGGAAGCCACCTGGCTAAAGCGGTCTACAACCACCACTCGAGGCTCCAACCACTAGAAATTAATTTGTGTTATTCATATACTTATTCTACTTGTTCATGAAGAGTTACATACTTACAAATGAGATTTGTTAAATTTGTGTTATTCATATGTCTATTTCACTTGTTTATGAGGAAGTTGGCACTTGAAAATGTGACTTGTTCTTAATCTTATGTTTTCTTGTTAACCAATTAATCTGTAATGTTCAAATGAGACTTAGTAATGACTTTATGTTTTCCTATTAACCAATCAATTTGTCTTATTCATACGTCTATTCCACTTATTCATAAAGAATTTGATACTTATTAATGGGACTTGTTGTGTTGCTTATATGTTTATTTTACTTGTTCATGAAGAATTGAGCATTTTCAAATGGGACCCATTTGTTGAAGAAGTCACATTTGCAAGTGTGTAAATATTCATGAACAAGTATAATAAGCATATAAACAATACATATTGTTTTCCATTGGCCGGAGCCTGCTTCAGACAGTCAGGTAGCTACAAGTAATTGGTCTCTGAAGCACAAAATCGATTGAAAAGTCATCATTTAAATTTGTCGAGTAAGCATTTTGCGTTAAATGAGACCAACGATGTTAAAAGAAAAGTATTAAAAATTAATACTTGTTTAAATGGTTATCAATACTTGTAAATTCTCAAATAAATAATTTAAGCCTTTTTTTAAATGAGAAAATTAATAAGATTAAGTATGGTTAATTAAAGGAAAGTATTAATGCATTTTCAAAATTAACATTTTATAATTATTTGAAAAACTTGAAATTTTGGTTGAACACTTAAACTTAATATTTCTCCTTTTATGTTAGAAGAGTCTCCGGAAAAAATTACAAGAATAGAAAAAATCATAAAAGTTGAATTAAATGAAATGTTTTTAAAAAAAGAAAAACACATATTACCTTTTTTGCTGAGGAAAAAATATATATTACCTTTAAAGATAACTAGTGGAGGCAAATTCAGCATTCCTCTGTCTCATCATGTGACATCTCACAGTTTTTTGGTTTATTTCAGACCTCTTTTTTATTTCAAGCTAAGGCTATTTTTTGTCTTCTTGCATTCAAACTTCAGCCCTGAAGATTAAGATCTGGAGTGAGGATTCAGAATTTCTCCGTCCTCCTTTTAAAATATGTTGCTGCAATGGTCCTGCTTGAAATTCTCCCTATTTTTAATCTGTTATAAAATTATTGCCGCCTAATTTGATCCTAAATTCAACAAAGTTGCCGGAAAAAGAACCAAACTTTTTTTACAAATTACAATTCTCAATTCCATCATCATGTATTAGCATTACTTGAGTTTCAAATTCTATTGGATGGATTCTTAACTACATCACATAAAGCACTCACTAATTCAAAATGAAAAACAAAAAGTAGTACAACTGTTCACTGAAATGGTTCTCAAAGCAAAATCTTCTCTTCCATTCTACCATGGCCTACTCATTTTCATTATCTTCTTACTGATCGGAATTCTCAACAAACATGTGGATCGACACAAACACACACACAGCTTTTCAGATTCAAACCATAAGCGAATCCACACACACACACAGAGATCAACAATTTTCAGATCAGTAGTGTTTACTGTTTAGACCCATAGTGATTGATGAGAGAGAGAGCATTACTAGTGACCTGAGCAACACGAAGCATTCTGGTCCTTATAGAACTCTTGAGTCTTCCGTTCAAAGCCCTTCCGGCGAATCCATCGGTGCAAGTACTCTCATCGGTGATCGCAGAGCTCACCCACGTCTCGACATTGCTAATGTGCCACTGGAAGTCCTGACCCTTGGATTTATCGCAGAGCTTGAGCTCCTTGATAGATCGGGTGAGCCGATCGACGCTGTCGCCGATCTCTTCCAGGCAGTCTCGGAGAGCCTGATTCTCTCTGTCCTTGAGGCCTCTGAACTTGTTAAGCTTGGAGACGAAGGATTTGGTGGAGAGCGTGGTGTTGAGGCTGAGAGATAGAGCGGTTTGGACCAGCTGGTGAGGGTCTTGTTGGATGGAGGAGGCGTAGGAAGAGAGAGATTCGACGCAGATGGAAGGGTACGTTGTGGTGCTGCAAGAGGATTTGATGAAGCTTGAGGGAGTGGCGGCTATGGCGGAAATGAAGATGATGAGAGAGAAGAAGAAGAGGAGGGTGAGAGAGGAAGAAGAAGATGCCATGAACATGTTTGCTAGAATGCGCCAACAAGGGAAAAGGATCGGGTTGGTTTGGACTTGGGAGGGTGATGGGTTGGGTTTTATAGAGAGGGCTTGGCCAATATAGAGACAAAGCACGATCTTATGTTGGAGTTTTAAAAAAAAAAAGTTTAAGCTTTATATATATATATATATATATATATATATATATATAAAACTTAGCACCACTAAGAAATAAATGAAAAAGAAAAGAGAAGAAGAAGAAGACGTGTTTGATTTCTTTTCCTGGATAGCATGATTTTGGTCTGTACAGTGTTGATTTATTCGGATTATTTTTTCTTATTAATGAATTCATCATTAAAATTATAATTATGGGTCAAGATATAAAAATACACACGTTGTTTTTCTAAAAGTGCATCCAAAACACTAAATGTCTTTTTAGTGTAAAAAACGATTATGTAATTTAAAAAGAACAAAAGTAACACATATTCTACTTTATATTAGTGAGGCTCACAATCACTTTAATAAGATATATGGCTTTTACTTAGTTTTGTATATATGATCTTTTTTCACCTAAAAAACTTAATTGTTAGAATGCTTACTTTTGAAAAAATCACGTATGTATTTTTTTAACCTTAACCCTATAATTAACTTTGGTTAAGAAACTTGGAAAAGGAAAGTATTCCTAAGAAAAGGAATTCCTCAAACATGCCGTTTCTAAAATTTATGACGTAAATATGTAAGAAAAATTTTATTTATGAGCTCTAGAAAGGAGTCAAACATGCACCTATATTAAGATCAGACAAGCAGGAGTACTTGGAAAGTAGAGGTATTTTGAGATAGTTA
Organism: Acacia melanoxylon; assembly: GCA_019022615.1. Lineage (NCBI taxonomy): Eukaryota > Viridiplantae > Streptophyta > Magnoliopsida > Fabales > Fabaceae > Acacia > Acacia melanoxylon. The sequence goes on along the minus strand of JAFJYJ010000020.1, from coordinate 5,354,800 downwards.
GAGACTTTTTTTACTTGGAGTCTTTTGAATTTGGAAATGTAATCTAAAGTCAAAAGGGGTCGACATGATTAATGGAACGTGTGGGGTTTGGTTTTGGGGTAGTTATTTTGTTAGTTGGGAAGGTCAAGGTAACGAATTTATGCCTTTATATTTCAATGGTTGGGTAACATTCAAATTCAGATAAAAATACTACTCCCTCATCTTCTTAATATTATAAGACTCAGTTACTTTTCTTTTTAAAAATTTAATGAAGCTAAATAAATTATTTTAAAAAACTTATATTTATTACTTTTTTATAAACTAATTTATCTAACTTATAAACTATTATCTCCGCTTCCTAATTATAAAAACACTTTTTGTAGTGTAATTTATACTACAAAAATGTTTTTATAATTAGGATTGGAAGGAGTAATATATAATCTAATAATATTCAACATATGTTATGATTAAGTAACCTATTTAATTTATAAAAAAAAAGTTAACCGTGAGATAAAAACAATGAGATGGAAGTAAAAGAAGCATGTCAACTTTTCTCTCAAATATGCTTATAATAAGGTAGAGGGTAATAATGTTCGTATGGAAACTCAAAGATGGAGTAGAGTTTGGAGTCGAACTTTTATGTGGTTGGCTCTTCTCAAAATGTGGGAGAGTATTTTAAAACCAAGTGGTAATAAGCATCATTTTATGAATCTCTCAAAGAATACAAGGAGTTGTGGAAGGAATGGTGTTGTGTTGATTTGTTGGCTCCGATGGAAGCCTCGTAATGAATGGGGAGTGGTTACCGTCCATTTCCTAACTGTACCTCATAATTAGATAATTTACCGCATGTGGTAAAAATTTAATTATAAGTAAAGTAGAGAAGTGGCGGTCCACTAGTGGACCGTAACCGGATCCTAATGAATGTGTATTTATTATTTAACCGAACTGTTCCCATAGTTGATAGCGTTGTCGGTAGGGCCAAGGCCACTCTTTTACATGTCAGCCACAATAAAGTTGCAAAATATGCAAATTCAAGGCACACAAGCTGCTGCAGAAACTACACATGATTTAATAATGGAGGAGGCCGGGCTCTATCTGTGTCTCAGTGGATGGAGCTTATTCCTTCACCAGCACTTTAGCAGTTTGGGGAGGGATCATCAAGGATCATGAGGGAGTATTACAATTTTGATATTTGGTTTTAAAATGGGGCAAAAAGTCTCTCATTGAAACTTTTATTTGATAAAACAATCTAATTAATCTTTAGGAAAAATATAAGAAAATACTACTTGAACTTTAAAATTCTAAATAAGTATTTTCTCTTAAAATGAGTTGACAATTGTTACTTAAATGTAGTCATTACATATAATCTTCTAGGTAATAAAACTTATTTGAAATTTTAAAGTTTAAGTAGTATTTTCTTATATTTTTTCCTAAATTTTATACACATTGAGTATCACTGTTCTACAAATTTTATACTCTCTCCCATTCAAAATATAATATTTAAACTTGTGGCGTGATTTTTTATAAGATTTACTTTACTATTATATCTAGATTTTAATGTTTCTTTTCCAAATTTACCTCTAGCGTTCTCTCTCATTTGCTACACTCTTATCATATTTCTCCTTTACATTTTCTTTTTGACTTTTCCTCATTTATTACCTATCTTACTTATTTTCTTAATAAATAAGAGTATATTTGAAAAAATATATCTTACATATTTATTAGTTTTAACAAATTTTAACTAATTTCTTAATAAATGTAAAACAGTTGTTTAACTCTTATATTTTGAATCATAAGCAATACATACTAAGCACCATTATTCTAATTTATGTTATTTCCATCAATAAATACTTTGATAAAGGATTTCTCTCCAACAAGCGATTTTGTTTTGTTTACTACTTTTTTTTAATAAAATTTTTAATGATAAAAATTTCCTCCAATTTCCCCAAATTACTTACAAGCTGCAAATAAATGTTGAAAATGAATGATAAGAACGCCCCCAATCAAGGAAAAGGGATAATCACAAACGACTGTGTGTGAAAATAAGAAAGATGGGCGCAGTAATCAAGAAAGATGATGCGATTCGATTCACATCTTTCTTTAATTATTAATTATTAATTATTTTGTTGGTCAAATTTGCATAATTATAGAGTTTTGGAATTGGACGAAACAATATCTCGCCGACCTGACAATATTATATTTTTATTTCTTAAAAATTATATATTTGTAATATTATCTATTATTTTTCATCAAATGGACAACTAAACGTCATCAATCATCCGTTCACGTCACTCATGCAACCAATAAAAATCCGCTGCCATCCTGTGATTCAAATGATATCGTTTTACGTGCCGGATGATTGAAGAAGTTAACCCAGATTTTAAACAAGAAGATACATATGGGCAAGGGCATGGAGCTGGGTCCACCGCATGACCCGACAATTTAAATGTAGCGTGCCATTAATGAAAGGAATATTTTTTTTGTTGAATATTATCTCTACTAATCGCACTAAACTCTAATATTATATTTATTATTATTTTCTTTTTCTTTTTTGGTTTCATGTAATTTCCATCATTAATTTCTAAAACATGTATAAACAATAAAGAAGATGCTCCATGCAAATCATCTGTTAGGATTAATGAAAATTTACAGCGTAAATTTTTAACGGTATAAAAATAATTTCAATATTAAGTTTTTTAAAAAATTATTAGTTAAATTACAATCAAAATTGAAATAATTTTAATAATATGATAGGTTCTAAAACATTGTAACATGCAAATCTCTTATGAAAGTTAAAAAAAAATTACATCCTTTTTCACAATTGCTTAAGTTTTATTATTTCAAAATCTTATATTCATTTATATTACTCCCTCATGTTCTTAATATATGATATATTTGGGATTGTTGATCTTGATCCTAAATATAAGACATAATTTTTATATTTGTCAATCTTTTTTCTAATTTATCCCTAACTATTTATACTTCCTCACCAATAATTTAGGAGGGGAAAAAAGGAATTAAAATGAAGGTTGAATAATGTTTTAAAAATTATATGTCATATTAATTAATTTAATAAATTTTTTAATCTAATAAAATGAGATAAATATATCTTATATTAAGAAATGCAAAAGTATGAACTAAATTATTATTTTTTTTCCAGAAATTATTTCATTATTTATAGAAATGAGATATATTCAATCCGTCTCATACCCATTATATTAATATATAAAAAAAAGGGATGTATTTTTTTTTTCACAAGAGATTTAGTGTTTTAGAACCTCTATATTATTAAAATTATTTCAATTTCCATTAAGAAATTATTTCTATTTTGATTGTAATTTAACTAATAATTTTTTTAAGAAATTACTATTGAAATTATTTTTATACCAAATTTAAAATAAACATTGCATTACCAATAGCCCAATTATTCATGACAAGTGAGGCATGTGACTGTCAGTCAATGTTCCTTTCACTCCACTTTTTAGATGTGAATAGAATAGAGTTTTGGAGTTGGACGAAACAATATCTCGCCGACCTGACAATATTATATTTTTATTTCTTAAAAATTAATATATTTGTAATATTATCTATTATTTTTCATCAAGTGAACCCCACTTGCTTGCCCTTGTCGTTTTCCCACGCGAACGTCATCAATCATCCGTTCACGTCACTCATGCAGCTCATGGACTGCCCAGTTTAGTGCGAAGTAACTACGAATTAAGCTCCTCACTCTAACGTTAGTTCTAGACAGCAACCACAAAATTAATCTATGTATCATTGCAGACAATCTTATTTGAGATATTATAGATAATTAAATGTGAATACTTCTCTTAATACAAATTTGAGTCTTGACTAGTCATATTGTGAAGAATTAGCATTCCCAGTTCTCCACTAAACCCCAACTTCATCGGTAATAATCTTCATATTTTTTTTGATACAACAGAAAAGTTTAGTTTAGTTGAGTCTCAGGGATTATAAGAGTCAAAGATGCATTCGAGCTCAAAAATTTTATAGAGGTATTTATAGATCACTTACTAATAAGGTCCTGCAGCGTATCGCTCCAGGTTCAAAGCGTGCTTTACAGATACTTTATAGTCACCCATAAATAAGGTCCTCACATCGATCAGCGGGTATCGAACCTCCTCCCTTAAAAAATGAAGGTTGTCGATTTAGCCAACTATACCAATCCTCACTAATAATCTTCATATTATTTCTTCTGAAAAACGTTCTTTATTGAAAAAGCAACCCTTCTGAGCGTGAAGCCCATTTATTCATGCAAGTCTTTGTTGGGCTTTCTAATATTTTAAGGCCCAAATATTATTTTTCTACCTTATTTCTTTTGCTCCTCCTTAATTTTGGGTCGAAGGATGTCAATAGGACCAAACTTGCCAATTTTTTTTTAAAAAAAATACAAATCTGAAAGCATACATAACCTAACTAGAAAAACAACAAAATGACACCTAGTCTAGGATTCCTCATCGGCTACCACCTCACCGAGGGAAAGTGGATGCTGATCAAAGATACAAAAATTCTAAAGTTCTGAGCATTTTTAAATGTGCTTCAACCTTTTTTTTTATTTGAAGAAGTAGGTCATTTGGTTAAACCAAACATATTTTTTTGGCTCCAACCAAGCACTTAATGTGTTAAAGACTCATAACCCATAGATCTCGTAGCACATGGGCATTTGTTTCTTTCACACAAACAAAAGGAATAATTAAATATCTTGGCAGATGTTGCAGGGAACATTTGGAAAAGTTCAAAAATAGACACATTAATATACGCTTAGTAAACGTTTCAGATAATTAAATAATGGTATCCTGGAATGAGTGCTCTCGCGCTTCTGGAACAGAAGGACTCTCAGGCGGCTAACACGACGGAGGAGGAAGACTTATTAGAAAGAAATTCGAAGAAGATAAAAAAATGTGATTCCACGAGCTAATGAGAAAGGATGCACGGATCATTGGCCGAAGATGGGGAGTATTTCCAGAACCTACAATACTGGAGGACCTTCATTTGCGGACAAGCTGAAAGGAGCGTATGCAGAGGAGGATGTCTTGGGTGGCAAGGAAGGAATAGATAGATCGGGTTCCGCAGTTAACCCCTTGTTTGATGACTCAACGGGAGACTTGGAGGAGGAAGTTGAGGAAGAGAAATGCAAGATTTCGGAAAGTTCTAAGTTCCCTTCATTTTGTTTCTCAAACAAGATGAAGCAGAGGCACTATAAAACATGGGGCAAGGCTGTTATTGTCAAACTACTTTTAGGGCTCTGGAGAAAAGATTACAGACAATGTAAGCGAAACGAGGTGTTATTACACTGATTAACATGGGGCATGGTTATATCATGGTTAAGTTTACCAATGGAGATGACCTCTCAAATGCTCTCACCCTCGACGGGGGGGGATGGTTGATATATGATCATTATCTTACGGTTCAACCATGGGAGGCTAACTTTAGACCTGATAAAGCTAGTATTGATAAAGCTGCTTCCAAAGCTACCGCTAGAATATTATGACAGTGAGGCCCTAACCATGATTGGAAACAAGATAGGGAAAACATTAAAAGTTGATATGAATACTTCTTGTCAACTTTGGGGACACTTTGCCAGAGTCTGTGTGTTGGTAGAGCTAGGGAAGCAGCTAATGCAAGGCTTTTATCTTGATCAGGAGGCTTTTTACCTAGAGTATGAAGATTTACACCTCTTTTGTACTATGTGTGGAATTTATGGGCATAGATTTGACACTTGTCTGAATCGAAGAATGGGGAATGAGGAAGAGCCGATGAAAACAACTATGAATAACAATGACAGGGAGGAGTGGCGAGAAGTCCAGGAGACAATGGAGCAGTGGAGAATTGTACAGAGGCTTTTTTTCCAATTTGCCCCTTATAAAATAACTATTTAACAAAATGTCCATGTTTGCAAACTATTTAACGATTTGCTCCTGTTTGTCCTTTTAGTCGACTAAACACCTCATTTAGTCGACTAAAACGCGGGGCCAATTTTTTTTTTTTTTTTTTGAACATCCCCGTGATTTAGTCGATTAAACCATGTAGTTTAGTCGACTAAAACGCGGGGACAAATTTGTTTTGAATATCCCTGCGATTTAGTCGACTAAACCTTGTAGTTTAGTCGACTAAATCGCCACAGGGGCAAATTTTTTTAAAATTTTCCTGTGATTTAGTTGACTAAACTACGGTCTTGAGTCGACTAAATCGACGACAGGGTTTTTTAAAAACTCCAATCGCGGCATTTCCAACCTTAATCGACTAAGCACCCTCCCCAAACCTCTACCCCTCTATTGTTTTTCACCAAATCGACGCAAATGACACTAGAAGGAAACTTCACTCTACCACAACCAATTTACTAACCATTAATAACTCTTCTAAAATTCTACATAAAATTATAATTTATAATTTCGTAAAATTAAAAGTATACAATTTTTAATAATAAACTTGGAATGCTTGAAGTCGGTAAATTATGACAAGACTGAAAAATTAGGGAGACTATTAATTCTTTTTTCGTTTATTGTTTATTAATAATACCCTTTTCTATTTGTTAGTAATTAATAGGGAAAATTCCATATAAAGACGATTGAAATAGGAAAATTCTAAATTAGGTTGGTAAATTTAACAAATCTTAAATTGGGTCATTAACCCAATTTAGAATATTTAAATGTTAAAAAATTTCCAATAATACCCTCATCTATCGTCCAAAGAGATTTTAAATCCTAACCGCAAAATTTGAAAAGGGGCTTGCATCCAGTATTTGAAGATTTTAAATCCTTATTGCCCTAGACAAACAATGATATTATAAATTCCGAAATTTAAATTTTAGCCTGGAGCAACCGTCTTATTTGCAAAATAAACATCCCACAATCAAAGCTCTGAAGAATTTACAACACATCGAAAATTGTTTTTGAAAGAATCATGCAAGATAAAACTGGATTAAAGGATTAATTCTTCGACGCATTGAATTATATTAATCACCAAAAATTAAAATTGAATGAAACCTCGCAAGGATGAAACGATTAATTCTATGAGATCACCTAATTATATTGATCACAAAAATATTGTATTGATCTGCTATACCACCTCCTCCGTTATATAAATAAACTAAAAAATCAAGGAATGAAGATTTAACATCACAACCAACTTACCGTAGCTTTCTTTGCCGATATTCTGATAGTCTTGAGGTCTCCAATGAATTATCTGCCATTAGGGTTCTTACTTCTATCTTCAATTTTGATTTTTTGTTTAATAACTAAGGGATATAGAGGTAATTTTTCTCAAATTCTAAATATCTAATTGTGTTACATAACCTTATTAATAATTTGTTAAGTTTAGTAACCCAAATTAGAATTTGATTATTTCAACCGTCTTTATATGAGATTCTCCCTAATTAATAATACCCCCTTTTTTTATTAATTACTAACTCCCTTTTAATTTATTCCCTCTTTTTTTAATAATAATAATGATCTATTTTATTATTATTTATTCTATTCTATTTTATTATTATTAATTTTTTTCCTAATAACAATAACAATTATTATTATCATTATTGTTATTATTTATTATTATTTTTCTACAAGTATTTAAATTCTCGGAGCTTATTTCAATACTTTAAATTAAGAGTTTAAATAAATATTAACAACATAAAAATATATTTTATATCATATATCTATATTTGTAAATAATACTAAAAATGAAATAATATAAGAATGAGCTAGATTAGATCCTATTATATAGGGGAAGTTGGGTCGATTTTATCTTTTTGATTTCATGATATTAGATCAATAAAATAACCTCCTAAATATAAACGGATCCCTATTTCACGTGCAAGTGAGATGGTATATATATATATATGTGTGTGTGTGTGTGTATTTTCAACCATGAAGTTTTTTCCATTCACCTTTTTATGCGTACAGTGCAACTATTTCAACAAGCTTCCTATATGTGTGCGTTTCATTTTGTGTATATATGTAAATATGTATCTACTTATATATATATATATATATATATGTTATATAATAGCAACATTTAAGTATATAGATGTCATAATAAAGAACATTTAAACTTCATTCTACCAACGGATTCAGGATTTGGTGAAAAAATAGAGGGGAGAGGTTGGGGAGGGTGCTTAGTCGATTAGGGGTTCCAAATGCTGCGATTGGGGTTTTTAAAAAACCCATATGTTGCGATTTAGTCGACTAAGCACGGTAGCTTAGTTGACTAAATCACGGGGATTTTTTTTTTAAAAAATTTGCTCCTGTAGCAATTTAGTCGACTAAACTACCGGGTTTAGTAGACTAAATCGTGGGGATATTCAAAAAAAATTGGCCCCGCGTTTTAGTCGACTAAATGAGGTGTTTAGTCTACTAAAAGGGACAAACATGGGTAAATCGTTAAATAGTTTGCAAACAGGGGCATTTTGTTAAATAGTTATTTTATAAGGGGCAAATTGAAAAAAAAGCCATTGTACAGAAGCAGCATCGACTAAGGAAACCAAAGGAGAAAGCTAATGATGTGGTTAAACAACAAAATGTGGGGTCGAGATTTGAGGTGTTAGTTGAAGTGGAAGGGATTAATTGAGTAATTAATGACGCCAGAAGAATCTTAATCATGTTATGGCTGCCCCTGTTTGGAGGCCATTAGAACAAAGTGCGACGAGGAAATTGAAGGGGAAGGGTACTTGGAAGAGCAAAGATATGGAGTCCGTTATGAAAGTGGTGGAGAACGCACAAACCAATGTAGTACAACTGCAAAGCAGGTGAGTGGAGAAAAGAACGAGCTAGGTGTCGAAAAATGAGTACGGAAGTTCTGAGGATAACGATGGGGGATGATTGTGATATTCATGAGAGGGAAAAAGTGGGAGATTTTTTTTTTTGTTGATAACAAGGCGATAGGGGATGGGGGGGATCGAACCCAGGACATAGGGAGGGGAAATGAATCCCAATACCATTTGCGCTACTAAGGCGCTGGTAAAAGTGGGAGATTATGAATGGGCGAATGAAGGTGATGCGGCAATGGACAAGGAGACCCTAGCCCTTTCCAATGAGCCCACACCTTTTGACCTAGGTGAAAATATGCCATTATCTGATAGGCCGATGGGGGATCAGGCGGCTTTAGTTGATAGTAGCCCAATAGAGTTAGGGGGAGTTTCAAGCAAAGATGGGTTGGGCCTGGATGTGTCCATGGTCCCTGAAACCCAGATGTGATTGGATTGTGTGTCTCCTTTATTTTAGAATTTTAGTTTTTATGGATCGGTTATTTTATTGGAACAGTAGAGGCTCTTGTGGATCGGGCCTACTCAAAAATATGAAAATAAGTTTTAATGGGTCGATGACTTCTTATTTTTAATAGATTTGAGATATATTTTGATATATTTAGGAAGTCATCAATGCTAAATTAAAGAGATTTCGTTAAGATTTTAAGGGATATAAATTTAGATGCATTATTAGTGAGTTTCAATTTAAAATAGAAGCTTTTGAGTTTAGGAAATAAATAATAATAATAATAATAATAATAATAGAAAGTTTTCAAATAAAATAAAAATAAGAATTCAGTGATTTTTATACAATTTCCTTTTCTTGTGCACAATCGGGACAAACGAGAAGTAATTATTTGATTTGTTTCCAATTCATTATTTTGGAAACATTGGAGGATTGATGACGTGGGGACCACAATGAAGCAAAGCACGTACGAAAAGGAAGTAATTGGAATGAAGGAGTTATTGGATGATATCATTGTGATATAATATACCTAATGAATGAAAGAAAGATCACAGACGCACACGTAGGGCCCACGGCAATATCTTTTAAAAGATATAAAAGAAAGGAGTTCACAGAAAAGGAAAAAAGAGGGGGGATCGCAATTCAGAGCAGTGAACACGCAAGAGACGCAGAGGGACGACACTGGGAAAAAGAGCAGTAGATGCACGAAGAGTTGCGACACGTTGCACAAGGAGAAGGCTCCACGGTTTTTGTGATCCTATCTTTCTTCTTCTTCTCTTTATGCTGAAATATGAATTTCTTATAGCCATGTGTGGCTAATTTTCTTTTCAACCTAGAGTACTATGAACTTGTTTGAGACTTAGAAATTGTTCCCACTAATTAGTTTTGCTTAATTTTAATCCAGTTTAATTAATCGTGTTTTATCGTTATTGCTTATTGAGTGGCCACCATTGGGCATGTTGTGGGGATTTAGGGTTGAACTTGGAAGAGGGAATCCTAAATAGATCTTGAGATTAAATAATGTTGAATTATGTTTAAATTTAATGTGAAATTAGGTTTTAATCTAATTTGCGTCTAGAATAGGAATATACCTAGAAGTTCCGCATAATCAAATTAGAGTGAGCCCGATTTAAAACGCATCTTATTTAGTTGTGTGAGGCATTGCATAATTAATTAAGGTAGGTATATAAGTGGACAGGAAGGCATTTATAGACATTAATACTCTAGATTAGCTGATTAAGTTAAGTCAAAATTAATTTAGTGGGAATAAAATCTAAGAAACAAACCAGGGATTAGTATCTCTAGGTTGTTCTTCTTGATATTTGAATTCTCTCTATCTTTGAAAGTGCTTGTTTTTATTAAATTCTTTTTTTACTATTATTGAAAACAATTCTGATTTACTCAACTTAAACGAAAAAAGGAAATTTAACACCTAATCACTAGCTTGACTGAGTCTCTGTGGGATGACCTTGATTTGCCACTTACTATTTTCATGACCCGTACACTTGCAAAAAGTGCTTAGTTAAATTTTGGTAGCATCAAGTTTTTGGCGCGTTCTTGGGTACTCAAGGCAATTGGTGATTAGTATTAGAAATCCTTTAGTAGTTTTAGTTTGAGTAATTTTATTTTATTTTTTATTTTTATTTTTATTTTCCTTTTAAGCTTTTGGTGTTAGTTTGATACTTTGAGATTTGTTTGGTTTTGCAGGTACTTTGATATATGACCCATAAAGCCAAAGCTACTAAAACACCACAGAAAACAAGGAATATCCAAGAGCTTTTGGAAGCTACAACACCTCATATTCAAGAGGAGGAAGTAATCCTTACTGAAACTGAAGAGATGGCTGAGGATGAGAATGATAATTTGTGTATCGATGATTTTCTGGGAAGACAATCTCGGGGCTATCAGTCAGGAATCGAGTGCCTAACTTTCAAGCCAACAATTTTGAAATCAAGTAGACTATGCTCAAGATGCTTGAACTACTGGTCGATTCGAAACGATTCGAGAGGATCCAAATCGGCATCCGATACAATTCCTTGATGTTTGCAACTCCTTCAAGTAGAATGGAGTTCCTAATGGTGTGATCCGTCTTCGACTTTTTCCTTATTCTCTACAAGGGAAAGCCAAAGAATGGCTCAACAATTTAGAAGAGGGCAGTATAACCTCTTGGGAGACATTGGAAGAAAAGTTCAGATCAAGATTTTTCCCACATAACAAGATGGTGGATGCAAGAGAGTCAGCTCTTACTAATTTCTCGTCAACAATTTGAGGAACATCTCGTATGAATCCCGGGAGAGGTTCAAGTTGCTTGTTAGGCGAGTCTTGGTCACAATCTAGAGAAGTGGGTCTTACTTCATGTTCAAGATTTCGGTTGACTTCCGAATCTAAATCGAATTAAATGTCATTACTAATGGGGAATTACAAAGCAACCGGTGAATCATGTCCGGAAATGCTTGGATGACTTATCACCGACTTTATTCGAATAACAATGAAAGAAGGCCAATGAAATCAGTTGATAAAGTTACTGAGGAACCTTCTTCACAGTTCATGGCAATGTTGAATACAATCAACAAGAGGTTTGATCACTTAGAGGCTCAAGTAAACCGATCTAATGGTAGACAGATGGGAGTCAATGCTATTCATGCTTCTTGTGATTATTGTGGAAATGGTCATGATAATGGACAATGCCTCATATCTCAACAAAGGTGGAGCCGATCAACTATGCGGAAATTACCGGGCAATAACCGAACCGAACAATCCATACTCAAATACATACAATGCGGTGGCGTAAAATCCCAACCTCTCTTGGAAATATGGTGCAACTCTTAATGATGCATCAACCTCTAGTACAAGACAAGTGCCACCTCCTGGATTTCATCAATTGGAGAAGGAAGTCATTCCTACCCAAGAACCAAAATCGATCTAGAGGCAATGATATCTCAACTCGTAAGTTTTCAATTCAAGAGTACTCAGGATCAAGCTGCTACTAATGCAAGAGTAGACTCATCTATTGCAGAAGTAAACTCATCTATCAAAAATCTTGGGGTACAAATGGGACAACTTGCCAATGTTGTGAATGTTTTACAACAGAGAGAATTGCCAAGCAATACTGTGCCTAATCCTCGTAGAGATGTGAAAGAGGAATGCAAAACTCTTACATTGAGAAGTGGAAAGGAATTGCCTGAGATTCCTCAACCAAAGAAGAAACCTTCAGCTTCTACTGATCAAACCAATCCTACAGTCACTATAGAAGATGATGAAAAGGTTATACAGAAGGTGAATGGAGAAGTCAATGAGGAGAAAATTGAGATTGAGTCTAAAGAGGGTGAAGTGCAAAAGAAGACAAGCCAGGAGAATCTTAAATGGGTACCGCCTTTACCATTCCCTCAGAGATTTCAAAAGAAAGCTTTAGAGGAGCAATATAAGAAGTTTTTGGGATTTTCAAGCAACTACACATTAACATCCCTATCCTTGAAGCGTTAGAGCGAGATGCCTCGATGTGAAGTTTCTAAAGGAGATGTTGAGTAAGAAGAGGAGGTTTGGTGATTATGAAACCGTAGCCTTAACTGAAGAGTGTAGTGCTATTCTTCTCAAGAAGCTACCCCTTAAACAAAAAGATCCAGGCAGTTTTTCTATACCTTGCATAATTGGAGAAAAGTTTTAGGGAAGAGCATTATGTGATCTAGGATCAAGTGTTAACTTGATGCCACTATCTGTGTTCAGAAAATTACAACTGGGTGAAGCTCAACCAACTTCTGTGACACTTCAGCTAGCTGATCGAAGTTTAGTTTTTCCAAAGGGTATCATTGAAGATGTTTTGGTTAAAGTTGACAAGTTTATTTTCCCTGCTGACTTTATTGTCTTGGACTGTGATGAAGATAGAGATCTACCGCTCATTGTGGGAAGACCTTTCCTCGCTACAGCTCGAACACTGATTGATGTTGAAAAGGGAGAGATCAAGTTGAGGGTGGATAATGAAGAAGTTATATTCAACATGAACAAGGCATTGAAGTATCCTAGGGAAGTTACAGATTGCTTCAGGGTTGAGACTTTAGAGTCCTTTTCTATAAAAGAACCGTTAGCATCTGTTTTACTTGGGACTGATAAAATTGAAGAAGAGACTATAGTTGAATGTAAGAAGTTACTTGAAGCCTCTCCTTATTCCAGGAAATCATCACAGCAGTTTGAGTTGTTAGAAATGGAATCAAGGCCCACTACTTCCTTGAAGCCTTCTATTGAACAAGCACTAATTCTAGAGCTTAAACCCTTACCATCGCATCTTGAATATGCATACTTGGGTGAATCTGAGACACTACCTATTATCATCTCTTCTTCCTTATCTGAAGATAAAAAAGAACAGTTGTTGAAAGTTCTCAAGAGCCACAAAGGTGCCTTAGGTTGGACAATTGCAGACATAAAGGGTTTAAGCCCATCAATTGTAATGCACAAGATACTCTTGGAAGATGATCACAAGAAGTCTATACAGAATCAAAGAAGATTAAATCCTATGATGAAAGAAGTGGTCAAGAAGGAAATTATCAAATGGTTAGATGCTGGGATCATTTACCCCATTTCGGATAGCTCATGGGTTAGCCTAGTGAAATGTGTTCCTAAAAAACGGGGTATGACAATGATTACCAATGAGCAAGATGAGATTATCCCTACTCGCATAGTTACTGGTTGGCGTATTTGTATGGATTACAGAAAGTTGAATGATGCTACAAGGAAAGATCATTTCCCACTTTCTTTTATTGACCAGATGTTAGACCGATTGGCTGGTAAAGAATTCTTCCGTTTCTTGGATGGGTATTCAGGGTATAATCAAATTGTGGTTTCTCCCGAAGATCAAGAGAAGACAACATTTACTTGTCCTTATGGCACTTTTGCCTTTAGAAGAATGCCATTTGGTTTATGCAATGCTCCCGCTACTTTTCAAAGATGTATGATGAGCATATTCTCGATATGATAGAAGAGATAATGGAAGTGTTCATGGATGATTTCTCGGTATTTGGAGAATCATTTAAAGAGTGCTTGATCAATCTGGAAAAGGTGTTGAAGCGATGTGAGGAGACAAATTTAGTGCTCAACTGGGAGAAGTGTCATTTCATGGTGATTGAAGGCATAGTTTTGGGTCATAAAGTTTCTAAAAATGGTTTAGAGGTTGATAGAGCCAAGATTTCTGTGATTGAACAGCTTCTTCCTCCTTCTAATGTCAAAGCTATAAGAAGCTTCTTGGGCCATGCTGGATTCTATCGTCGATTCATCAAAGATTTTTCCAAGATTTCAAAGCCCCTTTCACAGTTACTGGAGAAAGAAACTCCTTTTCAGTTTATTGAGGAGTGTATGAAGGCTTTTAAAGAATTGAAGAGAAGATTGACTTCAGCTCCTATCATTGTTGCTCCTAATTGGTCACTACCTTTTGAAGTAATATGTGATGCGAGTGACTATGCTGTTGGAGCTGTGTTGGGACAGAGGCGTGCGAAGATCTTCCATCCTATTTACTATGCGAGCAGGACCCTAATAGCAACTCGGTAAATTACTCTACCACGAAAAGAAATGCTTGCTATAGTGTTTGCTTTTGAAAAGTTTAGGGTATATTTGATGGGTGCTAAGGTTATAGTTCACACTGATCATGCGCCGCCATTAAATATTTGTTGGGAAGAAAGAATCTAAACCTAGACTGATTAGATGGGTCTTGTTGCTACAAGAATTTGATGTGCATATAGTTGATAGGAAAGGAATTATAAATCAAGTTGCTGATCATTTGTCCAGAATTGTGAACCCTTCTGATCATGTAAGTGATTTGTTTGTGAATGAATGTTTTCCTGATGAGCAGTTGTTTGTTGTAAGTAGTTGTGGTTTGCCATGGTATGCTGATATTGTGAACTATCTTGTGTGTGAAGTATTACCTCCTGATTTGAATTTCTATCAAAGAAAGAAATTTTTGCATGATGTTGCCTACTATATTTGGGAAGAACCATTTCTTTTTAAGAGACGTCTTTGATTTGATTATTAGAAAATGTGTGCCGAGGTAGAACAAGTGGAAATTTTGAATGCATGTCATGCATCTCGCATACGGGGGACATTATGGGGGCAAAGAACTGCATCAAAGGTGCTTGAATCTGTTTTTATTGGCCTCGCTTTGTTTAAAGATGCTCACCACTTTGTTACCAAGTGTGATAGATGTCGAGAACAGTAATATTTCTAAGAGACATGAGATGCCTCAACTGAATCCTTGAGTTGGAGTTATTCGATGTTTGGGGGATGGATTTCATGGGTCCTTTCCCATCTTCAAGAGGAAACAAGTACATCCTTGTTGCCGTGGAATATGTGAGTAAATGGGTCAAGCTATGGCTTGCCAAGCTAATGATGCTAACACAAGATTCGATTCTTGAAGAAGTATATCTTGACAAGATTTGGCACCCCCGCAAGCAATCATTCTTGATGAAGGGACTCACTTCAACAACAAGAATTTCAAGGATCTCTTGGAAAAATATAGAGTGCACCACCGGATGTCACTTGCATACCATCCACAAACTAATGGTTTGTGTGAGTTGACTAACAGGGAAATTAAGAGGATTCTTGAGAAGACTGTGGGTCTGACTAGAAAAGATTGGTCTGACAAGCTTGATGATGCTTTATGGGCTTATAGGACAGCTTTCTATACTCCCATTGGCATGTCACCATACCGTTTGGTTTTTGGAAAAGCGTGTCATTTACCACTTGAATTGGAATATAAAGCATGGTGGGCCATCAAGAAGCTAAATATGGATCACAAGCAAGCGGGCTCAAAAAGGCTGCTGCAACTGAATGAGTTGGAAGAATTTAGACTTTAAGCATATGATAGTGCACGATTGTATAAAGAAAGAACAAAGAAATGGCATGACAATCATATCTTGAAGCGATCTTTTGAGCCCGAGTAGTTGGTGCTTCTCTTCAATTCAAGACTGCATTTATTTCTTGGGAAGCTTAAATCAAGGTGGTCTGGTCCTTTCAGAGTGGTTTCGATGTCATCAAAAGGTGCAATTGAGGTTAAATATGAGAGAACAGGAAATTGCTTTAAAGTAAATGGACAAAGACTGAAGCATTACCATGGTGGTGAAGTGAACCGGCAAATAATGGTTCACCACTTGTCCCCGCCTACTTAGATTGCTGACATAGTCGGGTTGAAGACTATAAACCAAGCGCTTGTTGGGAGGCAACCCAAGGTGTGATTTGATGCTTTAGTTGATTTTGTAGGATTGTTGATAGCCCTTGATGATGTGTTCCACTTTGGTAGCAAGGATGCAAGCGCAACTCATGGACAAATAGGATTGTTGATAGCCCTTGAGGCTGGGCTTTGATTGCATCTCTAGTCATTCAAAGCGAAGGTAGATCAGGGGGTCTAGTAGTGGTATGGAATAGTAGTGCGATCATGGTGTCGGTGATTGAGAAGGACCGACAATTCTTCCATATGGATTGCTAAATTCCAGGTATGCCGAGGTTCTACTTAACTTCTATCTACGCCCTACCCCATTCTGATTTCAGATCCGTTCTCTAGAATAAATTAAAAGTGATAACTGCCGGTTTGTCCTTGTCGTGGGTCGTATGGGGAGATTTCAACGATATTCTCTCTTGTAATGAAAGAACTGGAGGTGTCAACGATAACTCCAAGATGATTCAATGGTTCCAAATTCAAATCTAATGATTGTGGTCTAATCGATTTGGGAGCGTCTGGGCCACGTTTTACTTGGAAGGGTCCTCAAGTTCGGGGAAGTCGTAGGCTTTTTGAAAGGCTGGATAGGGCATTTGAGAACCAAGAATGGATTTCTCAGTTCTTTAACTGTGCAATGAAGAATCTACCCAGACTTGATTTTCAGATCACCGCCCTCTTCTTCTAGGTCTGGGATCGCTAAGTAGAATTTCCAGACAAAGACCCTTTCGTTTCGAGGCCATGTGGGTGACACATGACAATTTTCCAGATTTTCTGAAAGGCTTATGGAATGAGAATGGTGAGTTTGAAATCCATCTGGATCAGCTCAGATGTGCTTTACCGCATAGGAACAGGGATATTTTTGGGATGTTAGAGGTTAAGAAGAAGGAGATTCTCGCCAGACTGAATGGGATTCAAAGATCATCTGCTTATCCATTTTCCAGGTTTTTATGCAATCTTGAAGTGCAATTGCAGGAGCAGTTAGAGGAGGTCTCACGGTTGGAAGAATTAAAATGGTTCCATAAGTCAAGATTGAAGTGGATTTCTCAAGGAGACAAAAACACGCGATATTATCATTTGAAGACAAAAATCAAGAAGAGACGAAACAAAGTTAACTCACTTAAGAATGGTTCTAGTATTTGGATAGAGGAGGATGGAGAATTAAAGAGTATGGTAGTGGATTATTTCAAAAATTTATTCAAGGAGGAGGACCATGAGCAGCTCCTTTTGTCGACAGTAACTTCATTTTCGAGGATTGAGCAGGGTGTGTCCGATCTTGCAATGGTCCCCTCTGACAAAGAAAGACAGAGTGTGGTCAATCTGATGGGACCCCATAAGGCCCCTGGGGTTGATGGGTTCCCACCCATTTTCTTTTAGAGGAATTGGGAACTAGTTGGACTAGGTTTTTGTAGTTTTATTAAAGGTGTTTTTTAGGGTAGTTCAGACTTGGCAATAGCGAATCAAACTCTGATCTCTCTAATCCCGAAAGTAGTGCAGCCGTAGAGGATTGAACAGTTCATGCCGATTTCACTTTACACTGTCCATTATAAGTGCATAACAAATATTAACTTAAAGGCTAAAAGGGATTATAGCAAAGCTGACTTCTCCTTTCCAAGCCAGTTTTGTTCCTAGGAGGCACATATCAGATAACATTGTGATAGGACAGGAGATTCTACACAAGATGAAAAAGACGAAAGGAAAGCGTGGATAAATGACTATCAAGATAGATTTTGAAAAGGCATACAATAGGATTATTTGGTCCTTTATTAGAAGAGTCCTTGAAGAGGCTAGGTTAGATGGCAAATTCATAGAGCTTGTTGTGAATTGTATTACATCTTCATCATTAAATGTTCTGTGGAATGGAGATAGAACTGAAAACTTCTGTCCAAGTAGAGGCCTAAGGCAGGGAGACCCTGTGTCTCCTTTTATCTTTGTCTTGTGCATGGAGAAGTTGTCACATATCATCCAAGATGAGGTTAGTGATCATATGTGGAAACCAATTTTCATTACGAAAGAAGGACTAGCGATCTCTCATTTGATTTTCGTGGATGATCTCCTCCTTTTTGGGGAAGCTTCGGAAGCTCAGGCATTGTGCATAATGAAGGTTGTTAAGTCATTTTGTGATGCATCAGGGGCAAAGGTGAATCTTAGTAAATCCTCATAGTTCTTTTCCTCAAAAGTACCTGCAATTTTGAAAGGCATAGTGAAGAGCATTTTGGTAAGGAGAATTTCTGATGATATTGGGAAGTACCTCAGTTTCCCTTTAACAAGAAATAGGCGACATAAGGATACTTCTCAGCATGTGGTTGATTGAGTCAAGAGTCAACTGGCAACGTGGAAAGTTAATTGCATATCTAATGCAGGGAGGATAACTTTGGCAAAATCAGTCATAAGTTCAATACCTCTATACCCTATGCAAGTGACTCATCTTCCAGTGAGTGTATGTGAGGAGGTTGAGAGGCTGCAACGTAATTTTATTTGGGGAGGCAGTGATGATAGAAGGGGTTATTACCCAATTAGTTGGGAGAAAGTCACTCAACCAAAGCAATATGGTGGTATGGGAATTAAAAAACTTGGTGTCACGAACCGTGCTTTTGGAGCTAAATTGGCATGGTCCTTGACAAGGGGATCATAGGGTCTATGGGCTGATGTGCTATAGAAAAAATATATGTTTAGGGATGGATCCTCATTGTTGGAGGCTAGAGTAGCTGACTCTAGTGTTTGGAAGTTCATATGCAAGCAGAAGGATGTTGTTGAGGCCGGTTCCAAATGGCAAATCAGAGATGGGAGATCAGTCAAATTTTGTTGGGATTGTTGGCTCTTCAATGATAAGACAGTTAGGAATTTATGTTTAAGGCCACTTAATTCTGAGGAGGAGGAGAGTACCGTGGCTGAATGGATGAAGCGTAGAACGTGGGATATATCTCGCTTGGCAATAGTTGTTAATGGAGAAATTATCAAGAAGCTGCTTGCTATACTTCCACCTATGTTAGCGGCATGGAATGATGTATTGGTATGGAATGCAACTGCACATGGAAATTTCTCAGTGAAGAGTGCTTACTACCTAATTGCTAAGCCTCCCATTCATCTTCATAGCAATATTTATAAGAAAATCTGGGCTTGGCAAGGGGTGGAGAGGATTAGAATGTTTCTATGGCTGGCATGTCATAATAGATTGCCAACAAATGAGAGAAGAAGTATGTGGTCTTATGGCTCAAGTTTTTGCTCTTATTGCGATGAAGGTGTGAGGGATGAATTACACATTTTCCGTGATTGTAACTATGCGAGGCGAATATGGCTGCCCTTGATCCATCCTAGGTATGTTTCAAGTTTCTTTACAATGTCTCTTAAAGATTGGTTTTCCTTTAATTTCTCTGAGGAGTTGGGTGTAGAGAGTGATATTCCATGGAGGTTGATGTGGGAAGTTGGAGTCTGGATTTTATGGCAATGGAGGAATAATTGTATATTCCGAAATCATTTATGGAAGCCTTATAATCCTACTGAGATATTAAAGAACTCATGGAAATTTTTCTGTTTCAATTTTAATTTTGATCAGCATTTGACTGTACCGAGAGTGGAAAATATGAATAGTTGGAATCTATCGCCACCAGGATGGGTTAAGCTCAATGTTGATGGGGCTACTATGTTGTCCGGGAAAAAAGCAGGTTGTGGAGGAGTTTTCCGAGACCATGGGGGAATTGGATTTCTGGATTTTCACAAATATTAGGACAATGCAATGCTCAAGTGGCTGAGGAGTGGGCACTCTTATATGGACTCAAGAGAGCATGGGAAGAAGGATTTAAAAAAGTCCTAGTCGAATCTGATGCAAAGTTTTTGGTTGATAAGATTCACTGAAATTATGAGGAGCCAAATACTAGTTTGGTGTTTTTGCAGATAAAACAAATGCTGCTATATTCATGGGATGTTAAGATTCAATATATCCTTAGAACGAGTAACTCTTTAGCTGATGCTTTAGCAAAAGAGGGAATGTCCTTCACCTCCTTTTGAATTTTTGTCCTCCTAAATTTAGGAATGTGCTTGACTCTGATTGTATGGGACTTGATCTCCTTTATAATGTTTTTTAATATATGATGGCAGATGCCTCACGTTTACCAAGAAAAAAAAGCAATAATTGAAAAAACAAAGGCCTAACAAACAAAAGCAAGAAAGAAGCTTGTGTCACAGTATCTCGTATACCATTTTTTTTTGGGTTTATAAAATCAAAACGAGCGAACGCACACAAATAAAGAAATTTTCTTATTTTCATGAGCTCTTTCTAAATCTCTTCCGTTTAGTATGATTTGTATGTGGATGGCTCTTGCAGGCCTTGCCAGTCGGTATATCAGTACCATCCTTACTCCTTCCGCCGGATCTCTTATTTTCGTTGAAATCAAAGGTTTCTCCTCTTGAGACTTAGAGCTTAAAGGCAACCTTTTAAAACTTGGACTGGCCATTAAACCGGTTGAGGCAGTGGCGGAGCCAGGATTTTATATTTGTGTGTGCACAATTAGTGAGGAGATTTAGGGGTTCAGGGGTAGCGCCCCTAATTTTTTTTTAAGGAAAGTTTTAAATACATTAAAAAAACAAAAGAATATAGACAAGAAAAGAAAAGAAAAGAAAACTTCAACTTAACATAGAAAAATAAAAATCAAGAGTCAACTAAGCTATTACAACATAATGATTACAAAAGCATTCTTCAATTCTTCATTCCTTGAAATGAAGTAAGATCATTAGGACTTCAAATCAAACATATCACCTTCAACATAAGTGTGTCAAGAGTTCTCTAAGATCATGCAAGGTGAGTTTGAAATGTCTATGATAGGAGAAATAAATTTCTTCTTAGGACTTCAAATCAAGCAAAAGAAGAATAAAATATTTATTTCCTAAACCAAATACCTGCGAGAGCTTCTTCAGAAATATGGAATGAATCACCGCAATGCAGCCGATATCCCTATGAGCTCAACGACTTTTGTAATATCCTAATTTTTACTTTTAGGATTTATTTTAATTAAGAGTGATATTATACATGATAAATGTATTTAATTTATAATTTTTAAAAATATATAAAAAAATGGAAATAATGGGTGTTTTGTTGTAATTTTTTTCCCTATGAAAATATATATATATATATATATATATATATATAACAAAAAAAGATGAATGAATAATGAATAATGGACTAGTGGGACCCTCGGCAATGACATGCGAATTGCAAAAAAGGAAATGAATTAATGGTCCAACCAAGAATTGATTCTGGGTTCGGTACCATGACAAACATTCTACCACTAGACCACTCGGGCTTCTTGATGAAAAGTTCCTTCAAAATATATATATTCTTATAAGTTTGTTCCGTACTTGCACACACATGCACAAGTGTGGCTCCGCCACTTGGTTGAGGTATTGGGTTAAGGGTCAGTGAGTTAGACCAAAGTCAAACTAAAGCTAACCCTAGGCCAAACCAGTGAGAAATTGAAGATTTCATGGTAATTAATATGAAATTCTAAAAAAAGAAATTTTAAAACGTGATTTTAAAAAAACGAATCAGGTTGATGCTCTAGACCAAACTGGTTTACCGACCGGTTTTTGGTTTGGGTTTCAGAACCTGGCCTAAAGAGTTTTTGTCTCTCCTAATAAGTGTACTTTCGATATTCAAATGTGTATTTTTCTCCTTAAGGAAGTGAGGTTGCTTGCCACCTTAACTAACAGTTTATTGGTCTTGTTGGTTTCTATCAGATCTCTCGTTGATGGGTGCGATGCATAATTTGATCTTGCATATGAGCTTCGGCCCACACCATTAACGTCGGCTTGCATATGGGCCTCGTGTTTGATCCAATCTACCTGTAGTTGTCATTTTATCTTTTTCGAAGACTAATATACTGTTATTGGGTTTTCTATATGCGAATATATGTGATGTATATATGGATGAAACTGAATTTGTTATGTGTTTTGAAAAGTAGTTCGCGTTAGGTTTTTCTTTGGATCGCTACTTGGATGTTGCGGCCGTTTCGTATAGTTCTGAAGAGTTTAGATCGGACGAATCGAACAACGTTCAAATACGTCGTGAGTTCGCGCATCGGTCGTGTTGTTCTAAAATGTTCAAATTTCATGACTTTTGGAAGCGACGGTCACGCTGGGGTTATACAATGGTTTGAAACGTTCAAACTTCGCTGACGGTCAGAAATGTTGAACATGCAGGGGTCAAACGCATTCGAACATTCAGATCAAACGTCGGTGATGCTTGGATGACGTTATTTTGTTCGCCGTCGGTCATGTTCGGACTTGATTGGACTAAGACATATTCATATTTGTTTTGAAAAGATTGGACTAAGACACGTTCATATTTAGTTCGAACAATATGACGTTTTCAAAAGTTTCCTGGGGCGCTCGCCTTGACCAAATTTCGCTAACCAACTAGCGGGATCGCCCGTAGGGACCGGCCGATTGTTCGTAGCGAGAATTTAAATCATGATATTATATTATATATATAATATAATATAATATAAACTCAATAATTTTATCATAATATTTTATTTCATAATTGTATGAATTAATATATGTTGTGTTTTACCTTTCAAATGTTGTTTGGGTATGGTGAACAACATGGCTCTAGAGTTTTACAAGTGTTGTAAATTTTAAATATGGCCTGCGAGCCATGCCTCTCTCTAAATATTCTTGAGGTACATTCTCTTCTCATCCCACTCCCCTCGTATGTGAAACGAGGTTTCTCTTGATGTATTTCTCTTTTCTTATTTAGAGAAGTCCTCTCATTGGCTTGAGAGGATTTTAGGTTAAGTATGAGCCATGTTGTGTCACAATTTTAATTATGTTTTGATTTGATCACTGCATGATTAATTTAGAGTTTTAATTGTGATTTGATTAGATCACTCATAATTAATTTAGATTTTTAATTATGATTTGATTAGATCACTCATGATTAATTTAGAATTTTAATTAAGATTTGATTAGATCACTTCTGATTAATTTAGAGTTTATATGACATACAATTGTGATTGCATTCATATAAGTAGAATTAATAAGATTAATTAGATTATACCGATGATACCCTATAAGTAGAATCTTAAGTCATAATACCGTCAATTAATGAATACTTGTCAAAACCTAGATCGCCCATTTGTATGTTCCACCAAAGTGGATGCATTTGAGTTATCTTGGTGAGACAAGAGTGGGTAATGGTGATACTCAACATTCATTATTGTCTTGACTTAATTGAGATTATCAAAATGATTTTGGATCTCAAGGCATTAGATGGGATTAAACATGCCAAGTCATATGATGATCGAATCCCATAAAGATCTAAGAGTTACATGTGATGTAATTGGCAAAGATGTTGCCTACCTAAATAACTTGATTTTAAGCATTCTGCCAAAGCGAACTTAAATTTAAGCCAAATATGGATCTTAGCCCACTAATTATAATGAGGGTTCTTAATTCAGTGGGAGATTACTAATTAACTTTGCTATCTTTTAATTGTAGAATCATGTCAAATAGTAACACCGCAACACTATTACTGCGATCAGTCCTTGAGAAGGACAAACTGAATGCGACAAAATTTCTTGACTGGTTTAGAAACTTGAGAATTGTTCTCAAGCAGGAAAGAAAGGCTTATGTCCTAGATCAACGCATTCCTGACGAGCCTGCAGCTGATGCTCCAAGAGCTCAGAAAGATACTTACATGAAGCATCAGAATGACTTTGTGGATGTAGGATGCTTGATGCTTGCCACTATGGTTCCAGATCTCCAAAGCGATCTAGAGCATATGGAAGCTTTTGAGATGATTGTTCATATCATCTCAAAGAAATGTTCCAGCAACAGGCAAGACAAGAGAGGTATGAGACCACAAAGGCCTTACATTCTTGCAAGATGGCTAAAGGTGCATCAGTTAGTCCTCATGTTTTGAAGATGAAAGGCTACATTGATCACCTTGAGAGGCTTGGATTTTCCATGAGCCATGAGTTAGCTACAAATATGATCTTGAACTCACTCCCGGATAGTTATGACCAGTTTGTCATGAACTATAACATGAACAACATGGAGAAATCAATTTCTGAATTGCATGGGATGCTCAAAACAAAGCCGAAAGCGAGCATTAAAAAGAGGCCCAAGACTGCTTGATGGTTCAGAAAGGAAAGGGTATGA
Organism: Acacia melanoxylon; assembly: GCA_019022615.1. Lineage (NCBI taxonomy): Eukaryota > Viridiplantae > Streptophyta > Magnoliopsida > Fabales > Fabaceae > Acacia > Acacia melanoxylon. The sequence continues at coordinate 5,330,245 of JAFJYJ010000020.1, read as the reverse complement.
AAAAGAAAGGCAAGGGCAAAAGATGGGGTAAAAGCTCAACTGGTAAGACCAATGAGTCAAACAGGCCCGAATCTAAGCATGCAGCCAAGAAGGCAAAGCCTCCAAAGGATGGTGTCTGCTTCTTCTACAATGAACTTGGTCATTGGAAGAGGAATTGCAAACTCTACCTCGAAGATCTGGAAAAAAACAAGAAGGATAGCAAGGCTATCGCTTCTGGTATCTATGCCATAGATATTCTTTTTTCTGCTTCCTCTACATGGGTATTAGATACCACATGTGGTTCTCACATTTGTATAAATGTGTAAGGCCTCAAGAACAGTAGAAAATTGAATGGACATATCTATGACATAACTACTAAAAGGATCAAGTCAAATGATTTGAATCCGACCTACTTATGGCATTGTCGTCTAGGCTATATAAATGAGAAACGCATTTCAAAACTCCATCAAGATGGATTTCTTGGCTAATTTGATTTTGAATCATTTGATACATGTAAGTCTTGTTTATTGGGAAAGATGATAAAGGAACCTTTACTGGGCGTAGTGAAAGGGCCACTGATTTATTGGGCCTCATACATACTGATGTGTGTGGACCAATGAATACATCTGCCAAAGGAGGTCATTTGTACTTCATTACATTTATAGACGATTTTAGTAGATAAGGGTATATCTATCTAATGAAACATAAGTCTGAATCTTTTGAAATGTTCAAAATATTCCAAAATGAAGTGCAAAACCAACTTGGCAGAAATATTAAAGCACTTCGATCCGATCGGGGTGGTGAATATTTGAGCCAAGAGTTCATTGACCATCTTAGGAGTTGTGGGATCATCTTACAACTTACTCCTCCAAGAACACCTCAATGGAATGGTGTTTCTGAGCGGAGGAATCGAACTCTATTAGATATGGTTCGATCTATGATGAGTCAAACAAATTTCCACCTTCTTTTTGGGGCCATGCCCTAGAAACAGCCGTGTTCACACTAAATCGTGTTCCGTCAAAGGCAGTTGAAAAGACACCATATGAGATATGGACTGGGAAGAAACTCAGTTTGTCATTTCTTAAAATTTAGGGATGTGAGGTTTACGTTAAACAACAAGCCTCTGATAAATTATAATCTAGATCCTCAAAATGCCTTTTTGTGGGGTATCCTAAGGAAACTAAAAGATACTATGTCTACAGTCCTACCGATCACAAAGTGTTTGTTATCCGGAATGGTATCTTTCTGGAGAAAGAATTTATCTCTAAAAGAACCAGTGGGAGTAAGGTGTACCTCGAAGAAGTTCGAGAGCCACAAGACAACATAGAACCACATATGGAAAACGAAGAAGACTCACAACAAGTTGATGAGTCTACTCAAGTAACACAAGGCCCACGAAGGTCCGATAGAACACGGCTACAGTCTCAGAGATATGGATTTCTGATTACTGGAAGTTGTGATGTTTTGCTCATTGAGCAGAATGAGTCAACTACCTATCGAGAGGCCGTGGTGGGACCAAACTCCGAAAGATGGCTTAATGCCATGAAGTCTAAAATGCAATCCATGTACGACAATGAGGTATGGACCTTAGTTGATCCACCTGAAGGTGTAAAAACCGTTGGGTGCAAGTGGGTTTTCAAGGAGAAAATTGACATGGATGGCAAAGTAAATGTCTTTAAGGCACGATTGGTTACAAAAGGATTCACTCAAACTCATGGTGTAGACTATGATGAAACCTTTTCCCCAGTTGCAATGGCCAAATCAATCAGAATCCTTCTTGCCATTGCATCATATTATGACTATGAAATATGGCGAGATGGACGTCAAACCGCCTTCCTTAACGTAAACTCCTTGAGGATGTGTACATGACACAACCGGAAGGCTTTGTGCGTCCCGAGGAATGCAAAAGTTTGCAAGCTTCAAAGATCCATTTATGGATTGAAGCAACCATCTCGGAGATGGAATCATCGTTTTGATGAAGTAGTCAAATAGTTTGGATTCATTCAAAACATCGATGAACCTTGTGTTTACAAGAAGGTTAGTGGGTGCTGCGTGTACGGATCCCAATGAAGCATTCTCATCCATTAAAATTATGAATTCCTTGAGAGGATCCATCAACGACGTTTAGATCAAAGTTCGTTAGAAACCATACCTATGCGAAATTCGTGAGCGTCCTACGTTCGATTTGATCGGTGGGCTACCTACTCGATCAATAGGAGCGACTCTATGAATCCCTTCCTCTACCAAGATCCACACGAATGTCAGCCTCCAACACCGACGGCGCCGTAGTGCCTTCGATTTTCACATCTCTCACTTGTCTCTCTAGGTTTCTCGGGGCTTTTCTAATACATCTGACAAAATATCCCGTAGGTTTTCAAAACTCATTAGACGTATTATATATTCAAAATTAATCTTTATTAATTCTGAAATTTTAATTTGATTAAAATAATATATTAATTAAATATATCAAATAGTTCTAATCTAATATATTTATTTAATCCGAATTAAAAGCTTTCGATTTAATTTATCTCTATAAATTAAATCTAAGATATGATATCTATCTATTTAATTAAATTTGAGATACCGTATCTCAATTTAAATTAAATCGATATATGATATCTTTATTCGAAAATTAAATCTAAGATACAATATCTCTATTTATTTTAGATATTTAACTTATCAAATAAATTAAATACAAAACAAATATTATATATAATAATATTTATAATCTCCATTAAATAATATTATTATATCATTTTCGAATTTAATAATATATATATATATATATCCATCCTAGATTAAAGTTGTATTCATTAAATCTTAGACATATCTAAGATTCAATGAATTTGGACACTATTGCTCGTGTTGGGCTATTCTTGTGTGCAACCCTGCAGGCCCACATGAGATTGGCAGTTGACCAATACTGTACAAGCCCACAAGTCGCAATCGGCCTCTAGCAAGACATTGCAACTACCCAATTCATATGGGGATCGATGATACGATACAACCTATTGTACAACCATGTCACGTCCCTTTTGTCACACAATAATTTGGTCAAGGATGAGGCATGGATAATGTCAACTTCCTATTCTTGACCATTACTTTCTCGATTCTTGAGTAGTCTAACAATTGAAATGGAAACTCCTTTCCATCGAAGTATGGTCATACGTTTCTCAGACTCACTCATCGAGGGACCCAGTATTATCTTTCTACAAATGTGAGGGACAAATTCCATCTTGACAATTCACATTCCTTTGCATGAAAAACATTGATCCCGATCCAAGCCTTTATCATCACACAGTCAAAGGTGACTTTTGACTAGGTCAAAGATCAACGACTCATCATGTAGGAATCCATGATGATCACAGGTCAAAGGGCGTTGTGACGCGGTTATACATGAGAAAATCTTATGACTTAATCCATGCAGCTTTCTCATAGTGGGTCGGTCCAACACCTTGTACTATTACAAGTGCCTATGACTTTGATTCGTATCTCCATACCTCATCAAAGTCATACCGGTCTTATTTCATCTTCGCTCCCGTGTAGATGACCGACCAGGGACATTTAGGATAATCTATAAGATATATCCAAAAATACAGTTATCACTATAAACATGCAAATGAAATGATAACTAAATAGAGATGACTTGCCCCTAGGGCATAATTTCCAACAACATCCACTATGTAATTGGGGCCTTACCTTTTTTTGAACAAAGGGGCCATACCTTATATATCGTTTTATATATGGTTAGATAAATTTTCCTTAGTATATAAAGAAAAAACTATATACGCACTTTCACATCATATCAGAACAACTTTCTAATCAAGTAATTGGAATTACCAACATCCTTTGGGAGCAAATGGTAAGGGACTTGCTCTTCCATCCTTTGGTCAACCTTTGGCTTGTGTAGTAAATTTCGCTTGAGCTTTTAGTTAGGTTTACAATTTTTCTTTCTTTCCTTTATTGATCTTTTGTTTTAGTTTGATACTCGCTCTTGCTTGTTTCTCTTGTAGGTACCATTTCAAGATATGCAAAACTTGCATCCGGACGGATTGGTAGTGGTGCTTGACGGGTACCTCTCATTGACGAAGTGCCTCTCATTGAAGAAGAGATCAATCCGATCCGAAACCATGGCGGACGATGAATATGATAGAGCTACCGTCAATGACTTTGCTAGTCGGAATATGCAAGGTCCTCAATCTTGCATTCGAATGCGAAATGCAAGCTCGTACCTTTGAGATCAAGCCGGTTATGATAACAATGCTTCAAATGCATGGGATGTTCCATGGTCTAAAAACTTGTTCGCCTCGCAAGTGCACGAGTTTTTCAAGTAATAAAGTGATAAATAAAGTATCATTCCCACGAGGATTTGTTTAACAAATTGGTCAAGCAAGAGGCTTAGTGAATTTCATCAAGTTGAGCTAAAACAAAGTTTTGAGTTGGAATGCGAATTTTTAAAGACTTTTTCTAAGACTAAAAATTGATAAAGGTAAATGATTCTTTGACTTCATGGATAAAGAGTCTAGGATTCTTCTTCCCCTTTTGCATTTCATAAAACTTGGTTAAATACCTCTATAATAGTATTTCAATACATATATGTGTTAGTCTAAGGTTCACAAACACTTGACACGCTTCTCAAGTCAAAATCAAGCTTCTTTCTCATTAAAATGCACAATCTCTTGCTACAATTAATGAGAATCAATCTTTAAGCAACAACCTTAATGTGACAATGCAAGGTTAGTAAATATATCTCTATTTTACCAACAAACTATCCATTTATCAAGTAAACTTCAAGACAAGCATGATTTCAATCAAGTTCGCACCTAGACTAGCTCTCTCAAGTCATAACCTAAGTGAATAAATCATCTAAATGGAGGCCAATCACTTAGAAACATTAAGCCAAGGTTAAAATCAACACATATATATATATATCTACCAAAAGAGAGGAATATTCAAGTATTAATCCATACAAAGGGTAAGAAGAACCCTAGAATGAAAGGTTTAGCTACTCATGTTCAAATTCAAAGAGAGTCTAAGCAAAGAAACTGAATACATGAAGAAACTAAGAAGAAAAGAGGAAGAACCAAGGTGAAATCCCCAACATCTCTCTTAGGTCGAGCACCCAAGCCTCCAAGATTGTCCAAATCTCTCTCCCTTCCAGCTGCAACAGTCCATTTCTAAGTTGAGTACCCTTTTCTTCCTACAAAACAAAAGGATCAAACATAAACCTACAAAAAAATAAAGACACACACACACACAATGAAAAGATTTGGTTTAGAGCTTGGGTTGCCTCCCAAGAAGCTTAATTTATAGTCTTTAGCTTGACTCTGGTGGTCACTCCTCATTAACTAAGTAGATAATGGACACAAGCCTATCCACATCTCCACCCCAATAATGTTTCAATCGTTGACCATTAGCCTTGAATCTTTCACCTTTCTCATTTTCCAGCTCCCACATCACCAAATTTAGATGCTTGAACCACAGTGAATGGACCGGACCATCGAGATTTTAGCTTTCCTAAATAACCTCAACTTGGAATTATAGAGGAGAACACTTTGACCGGGTTCAAAACTCTTGGATATGATTTTGCTGTCATGATCTCACTTGGTCTTCTCCTTGTATATCCTTGCATTCTCATAGGCATTCAGGCGAAATTCATCTACCTCGTTGAGTTGAAGTAGCCTCTTCTTCCCCACAAATTGGGATCAAAATTTAGCTTTTTGATAGCCCAATAAGCTCCATGCTCCAATTCCACCGGTAGGTGGCATGCTTTCCAAAACACCAAGCGATAGGGGGACATACCAATAGGCATTTTGAAAGCCGTTTGGTATGCCCATAGAGCATCATCCAACTTGGTAGACCAATCCTTCCTCGTAGTTCCCACCACCTTCTCAAGAATGTTCTTGATCTTGCGATTGGAAATTTCTGCTTGCCCATTACTTTGAGGGTTGTATGGCAATGATACCTTGTGCTTGACACCATATTTCTTCATCAAGGCCTGAAATTGGTGATTGCAAAAGTGAGAGCCCCCATCACTTATAATTGCTCTAGGTGTTCCAAAGCGAGTGAAAATATTATTCTTGAGGAATTTCAACACCGTCTTGGCATCATTGGTTACACATGCAATGGCCTCGACCCACTTGGAGACATAGTCAACTCCAACTAAGATATATTCATTATTAAATGACTTAGGGAAAGGGCCCATGAAGTCAATTCCCCAAACATCAAAAAGTTCAACTTCGAGCATGCTAGTCAATGGCATCTCATTCCTCCTAGATATGTTCCCTACTCTTTGACATCTATCACATTGAAGAGAAAAGGCATATGCATCCTTGATTAGAGTGGGCCAATAGAATCCACTTTGGAAGACTTTTGCAGCAGTCTTCTCTCCTCCAAAATGGCCACCATATTCAGAAGAGTGACAACAATGCAAAATACACTCTTGTTCATTCTCTGGTACACATCTTCGAATAAGTTGATCAGGACACCTCTTGAATAAATATGGTTCATCCCAAAAGTATTTCTTCACTTCATGTTGAAACTTACGCTTTTGGTGAGAATTGAAATCCGGAGGTAAGACTCCACAGACTAAGTAATTGACAAAATCAGCATACCATGGTGTGAATAAGCTATCAACTAGGAACAACTGCTCATCCGGGAATGATGCATGAATCATATCCGAATCATCAAGTTTAGCCTCAGTACTCAACCGTGAGAGATGGTCGGCCACTTGATTCTCATCCTTTTCTATCAATGATGTTCAAGTCAAACTCTTGAAGTAGAAGCACCCATCGAATTAGTCTTGCCTTAGAGTCCTTCTTTGTGAGTAGGTATTTTAGAGCTGAATGATCGGTGTAAATGATGACCTTAGTACCTACAATTTAAGGCCAAAACTTCTCACAAGCATAGACTATAGCAAGTAATTCCTTCTCGGTGGTGGTATAATTAAGTTGCGCACAATCAAGAGTCTTGCTAGAATAGTAAATGGGATGAAATACCTTTTCCTCCTTTTGCCCAAGCACAACACCAACTGCATAATCACTAGCATCGGCCATGATAATGAAAGGTAGAGCCCAATCCGGAGCTATCAAGATAGGAGAAGAAATGAGACACTGTTTCAACTCTTCAAAAGCTTTTAAGCACTCTTCATCAAACTTGAATTCTACATCTTTTTCTAATAGCTTGGAAAGTGGCTTGGCAATCTTAGAAAAATATTTGATAAATCTCCTATAGAACCCAGTATGACCAAGGAAGCTTCGAATACCCTTTACACTAGTAGGAGGAGGCAATTGCTCAATGATAACAATTTTGGCTTTATCAACTTCTAGACCCTTCTTGGACACCCGATGGCCAAGTACAATGCCTTCTTGCACCATGGAGTGACATTTCTCCCAATTGAGAATCAAATTTGTTTCTTCACATCGTTTAAGCACCGCATCCAAATTATCCAAGCATGAATCAAAAGATGGACCAAACACGAAAATCGTCCATAAATACTTCAATGGTCTTCTCAATCATATCAAAGAAAGATGGACATCATGCACCTTTGAAATGTGGCGGGAGCATTGCAAAGTCCAAATGGCATTCTTCTCGCAAAGCGAATGTACCATAAGGACAAGTAAAAGTAGTTTTCTCTTGGTCTTCCGGGGCTATGGCAATCTGATTGTAGCCTGAATAGCCATCTAGAAAACAGAAGAACTCTTGGCCAGCTAGCTTGTCAAGCATCTGATCAATGAATGGCAAAGGAAAGTGATCCTTCCTTGTAGCAGTATTAAGCTTCCGATAATCCATACACACCCCCATCCAGTCACTGTGTGAGTGGGAATCAATTCATTTTGGGTGTTAGCCACTACAGTCATGCCACCCTTCTTAGGGACACTTTGGACCGGGGTCACCCATGACTATCGATATGGGATATACAATTCCAAATTTAAAGCTATTTAAGAATTTCCTTCTTGACCACTTCTTTCATAACCGGATTCAAACGCCTTTGATGCTCAATGGAAGTTTTGTGATTATCCTCCAATAGAATTTTGTGCATACAAATAGAGGGCTTATTCCCTTGATATCGCGATAGTCTACCCGATAGCATGCTTGTATTCTCTCAAGACCCTTTGTAGCTTCTCTTCTTGCAAATTAGAGAGGGTAGAAGAGACAATCACCGGTAGAGTATTAGAATTCCCAAGATAAGCATACTTGAGATGAGAAGGTAGTGGCTTCAACTCTAAAACCGGAGGAACTTCAATAGAAGGCTTCAATGGAGTACTTAAGGCATCAGACACCTCAAAGGGTTCAAAAGTTCTTGGTCTAGAGTGAGGGAATGACTCAAAACGAAAGAGCTCTTAAACAACATCTTCATCAAACTTTGCAATGCTCTTCTCACCTATCAAGAATTCCTCTAAAGGGTCTTTAATCATGGAGGCATATGATTCTTGAGGAATAACTGTATCCAATATATTTACAAATGAGCATTGAGCATAATCATCATGAAACTTCAAGGCTTTTTGCATGTTGAATATTACTTGCTCATTATCAACCCTCAAAGTGACCTCACCCTTCTCTACATCAATGAGAGTCCTTGCAGTGGCTAAGAATGGATGCACAAGGATTAGAGGAATTTTCCAATCAACTTCACAATCAAGCACAACAAAATCCGCAGGAAAGATAAACTTGTCGACTTTAACTAGGACATCCTCAATGATTCCTCTAGGTCTAGAAATGCTACGATCGGCCAAGAGAAGAGTTACTATAGTAGGTCTTGGCTCTCCCAAGCCTAATTGGTTGAAAACAAACAGGCATCAAGTTAATACTTGCACCCAAATCACAAAGGGCTTTACCATTAAAGTTGGTCCCAATGTTGCAAGGGATGTAGAAGCTTCCTAGATCTTTAAGCTTAGCCGGTAACTTCCTTTGAATGATCGCACTACACTCTTCGGTCAATGCCACAGTCTCAAATTCATTGAATCGCTGCTTCTTGGACAAAACATCTTTAAGGAACTTAGCATATTTAGGCATGCTCTCTAAAGCTTCGGAAAAAGGAATGTTCACATGGAGTTGTTTGAACATGTTCACAAACTTTTTGAATTGAGCATCTTCCTCTTTCTTCTTGAACCTTTGAGGAAAAGGTAGCGGTGGCATAAAAGTAGGAGTGGTTGGCTTTCTCGTTTTCTCAACATTCATGTCTTGTTCCACCTTCTTGTCTTTGCCCATATCATACAAACTTTCTTCAATTTTCTTTCTCTTCTTAGTTTCATCATCCTCCCCTACACTTTCTTCATCAACATCAACAATCACTTGATCATCTTGCTTTGGTTGAGGAATACTTGAGCTAGGCACATCCAGTAGCACTTTTCCGCTTCTCAAGTTAATGGCATTGCATTCATCTTTTCCAACTCGTTTTGGATTAGGAATGGTATCACTAGGAAGACTGCTTCTTCACATAACATTCACTTGTGATGCTAATTGCCCCATTTGCACTTCAAGATTTTTAATAGCAGTTTCATGGAGAGAAAAAGTAGCCTTAGTTTCAACCCTTGAAGATTCCACCTCAGACAAGATTCGAGCAAGCATCTTGTCCATTTTAGACTCCTCTTCCTTAATAGGAACTTGCCTTGATTGCATTTGAAAACCGGGTGGAATAGGTTTAGTGCCATTCATAGACCCATGTGCTTGATTCAAACTATTACCTTGACTCCAAGAAAAATTTGGGTGAGTTCTCCAAGCACTATTGTAGGTTTGTGAGTAGGGGTTGCCTTGAGGATGTTGGAACTTGCCCATGTAGTTGATGATTCAAGTAGCCATGTAAAGAGGACAATGGTCGGGCATATGGACATCATGACATTGATCACATGCAATTGGTGTAGCATGAATAGAATGCACACCTTGAGTAGTGCTCTTTTGCATTTGAGACTCTAATACATCAAAACGCTTATTCAAAGTGGATAAGAGAGTTGCAATTTGTGAGGAATAGTCTTCTTTTGCATTAGGCATGGTTTGGTTAGTCCTCCTATCATTGCCTTGAGTATTGTTTGCGGACAACGATCCAACAATTGAATAACCTCATTCACGGAACATTCCGGTATCCTCCATTGGTCATAGAATCAACCATTGCTTTAGATTGAGGATTAAGTCGAGTACAAAAAATTTGGACTACAACCCATTTGTCCACTCCATGGTTAGGGCATTGCTTCATTAGCATCTTGTATCTCTCCCAAGCAGTGTAAAGATGCTCCTCTGGATATTGTTTAAAGCTTAGAAATTCATCCCTAGCTTCCACAGATTTGTCATCAGAAAAGAATCGAGCTCTAAACTTAGCTTCAAGATCGGTCAGAGAATGGATAGATCCTTCCGGAAGATTGTTGAACCAATCTCTAGCCTTGCCTTGTAGAGAAAGAGGGAATAACCGTAGCTTCAAAACATCTTGGGGGACTCCATTTTGCTTGAAAGAATCACACACTTCCAAGAAGTACATCAAGTGCTTGTTGGCATCTTCATTGTAGAGACCATGGAACATCCCATGCATTTGAAGCATTGTTATCATAACCGGCTTGATCTCAAAGGTACGAGCTTGCATTTCCGGCATTCGAATGCAAGATTGAGGACCTTGCATATTCCGACTAGCAAAGTCATTGACGGTAGCTCTATCATATTCATCGTCTGCCATGGTTTCAGATGCAGATTCAGTCTCTTCTTCAATGAGAGGCACTTCGTCAATGAGAGGTACTTCGTCAAGCACCACTATCAATCCGTCCGGATGCAAGTTTTGCATATACTGAAATGGTACCTACAAGAGAAACAAGCAAGAGCGAGTATCAAACTAAAACAAAAGATCAATAAAGGAAAGAAAGAAAAATTGTAAACCTAACTAAAAGCTCAAGCGAAATTTACTACACAAGCCAAAGGTTGACCAAAGGATTTGTTTGCACAAATCCCCGGCAACGGCGCCAAAAACTTGTTCGCCTCGCAAGTGCACGAGTTTCGCAAGTAATAAAGTGATAAATAAAGTATCGTTCCCACGAGGATTTGTTTAACAAATTGGTCAAGCAAGAGGCTTAGTGAATTTCATCAAGTTGAGTTGAAACAAAGTTTTGAGTTGGAATGCGAATTTTTAAAGACTTTTTCTAAGACAAAAAATTGATAAACGTAAATGATTCTTTGACTTCAAGGATAAAGAGCCTAGGATTCTTCTTCCCCTTTTGCATTTCATAAAACTTGGTTAAATACCTCTCTAATAGTATTTCAATACATATATGTGTTAGTCTAAGGTTCACAAACACTTGACACGCTCTCTCAAGTCAAAATCAAGCTTCTCTTCTCATTAAAATGCACAATCTCTTGCTACAATTAATGAGAATCAATCTTTAAGCAACAACCTTAATGTGACAATGCAAGGTTAGTAAATATATCTCTATTTTACCAACAAACTATCCATTTATCAAGTAAACTTCAAGACAAGCATGATTTCAATCAAGTTCGCACCTAGACTAGCTCTCTCAAGTCATAACCTAAGTGAATAAATCATCTAAATGGAGGCCAATCACTTAGAAGCATTAAGCCAAGGTTAAAATCAACACATATATATATATTTATCTACCAAAAGAGAGGAATATTCAAGCATTAATCCATACAAAGGGTAAGAAGAACCCTAGAATGAAAGGTTTAGCTACTCATATTCAAATTCAAAGAGAGTCTAAGCAAAGAAACTGAATACATGAAGAAACTAAGAAGAAAAGATAAGAAAAGAAGAAGAACCAAGGTGAAATCCCCAAAATCTCTCTTAGGTTGAGCACCCAAGCCTCCAAGATTGTCCAAATCTCTCTCCCAAGCTCTTCCCTTGTGTGTCCACTTGTTTCCTTAGGTCAAGAGTCCCTTTTTCGGCCCTTCCCTTCAGGTTAAATAGTGTTTTTCTGTTTTCGAAATGTAAAACGCGTAGCACTGCACTTTCGCATTTTTTTACGATTGGTCATGCGCTTGTTGACTTTCCGCGGAAACTGCGGGCACAGCCGGTTGTTGACTTTCCGTGGCCGATTGCGGCGGTTTGTCGCTTTGCTGCGACGGGTTATACGGCTGTTCTTCTAACTTTGCACCGCTTCACCTCCTTTATTTCTTTCCTTGTTTCTTGGTTCTTATAGAGCTTCAAAACTTGTCTCCATCTTCCTACAAAAGAGGAAGCAATTATCAATTCTCAATTGAATCAATAACTCTATAATAACAAGAATTTCTTTGATTTTTGGCTTATACTTTGATATGCACATTTTTTCTCTACAACTTCATTTCTATGCACATTTTGAACCAAAAAATAGGTAATAAGAGAGAGAAAATGTGCTGGAATATTATCAATTTCTAAGAGTTAACACACCACCATGTCCTCGGTTCGAGGCGTGGGAATGAAAAAAATGGTATTGAGAGCTCTTCCCTCACGACCGCGGGCCCAATGTGGAGCGAAATCTGGATTAGTCAGAATCGAAGGTTCCGATGAACTCAAGGATACCCAAAAAAAAAGTAATTTGAATGAAAAATTAAGTAGAATAAATATGAACAGGCTTCATGAAAAAGCATTCATACCCATAAGCAGATATAAGTCGAGATTTTAAAATATAAAAAGTATTAGAAGCATTTTGTTGACATAAAAATGGATAATTAAAGATATTTTGCATTAAAAAAATTATTGTTTTATTATTTTTTGTATGAGAAAATTATACTTAGGTTTAGGTAAGAAAATTATATACAAATAAGTTCCTCAGATTTTAATACAAATATGTTTCAAGCGTTTTAATATTTATAAGCTAGACTTATAAATAAATGACCTAACTGGTCTGTAAATGGTTTAGATTTCTAAACATAAAATTGTTCTGAATTTGTATAAGTTTTATTATAATAATGAGTAAATGTCTACTATTTTTCGGCTAGAAATACAAAATATTATAATTATGGTTATTATGAATTGTTATGGTTAGGAAACGTCTCATTATCATCAACTGTAATGACATTTGAAATATTTCCAAAAAATCTCTAATGCTACCCAATTAATGTCACCTTTTTCAAATCAAATCAATGTTTAATTATAAATTCTATTCTCTCCGGTTTTAAATATAAGACAAAGTTACCTTTTTTAGAGAGATTAATGAAGCTAATTAAATTACTTTAAAGTTTTTTTATTTTTATTTTAATCTCTAAACTAATTAGTTTGACTAAGAAACTGATATATAATTTAAAGACATACAACATATGATATGATTAAGTAACTTATTTAGCTTCTTGAATCTCCTCAAAAAAAGTCAACTATGTTTTATATTGAATTACGTTAATTTTGAGTAAATTAGGAAATTGAAGAAATAATCAAATCATTTTTAAATATGATTGCTATGATTGCTTAATCAATTAAAAGTGCTTGTTTTTGATCCAATTTGGAAGCACAAAACCGACTTTTAGTCTCTTAAAAGTTAGTTATTATACATGTTTTGGTTGACGGTAGAAACTACTCTCAATATGATTTACAATATACGAAGGAAATATGTGAGAATAATTTTGCCTTGACTTACGTAAACGTGCTTCTCCAACACTAACTCGATCAGGCCTCATTTTTGAATTAGTATTGAGAGCAAATGAGTTTTTTTTGTTCAAACGATTTTCTTAGTTGAAAATAATTTTAAAACAGACAGTCAGATCGCACTAGTGCAAAAAAGGGCTTTAAGACCGGACAAAAGAGGCATCGTAAGATCGGACCCGCGACCGGTCTTGTTCCAAATTTATTAAAAGTCCACATTTAAGACCGGACTCGAACTGGTCTTAAAGAAACTCTTTTAGACCGGACATTTAAAACATTAGGTCTTAAAAGTCGTACTAAATAAAGCTGAAATATTTGTTGTTCGGTCCTAAAACTCAACTTTTAAGACCGGGCAAAAACTCGACCGCTCTTAAAAGATCAAAATTACAAGACCGGACAAAAATAAATCCGGTTTTAAAAAAGCGGCTTCTAAGACCTGACGATTAATTATACGCAGTCTTAAAAGACTGACTTTCAAGACTGGACGGTAAATTCGTCCGGTCTTAAAAATTAAATTTTTAGACCTGACGTATAAATACACTGGTCTTAAAAGACCAACTTTTAAGATCAGTTTAATATCAAATACGTACACATGACCTTTAAGACCGAACAAATAAATATGCCGGTCTTAAAAGTTGAACATTTAAGACCGGCGTAATTTCCGGTCTAAATTTTCCTGAATTTTTTCCCTGTTCTGTTCTTCCTGATCATATATATACACAAATCCACTACCCAATCCAGCACATAAAAGTCGATACTTTAAGCTACAAGCTATGAACAATTATGAATAAATTGAATTGGGAAAAAGAATACAAATATTATTGACCATGAGTTATGTGGCTTCTTAATTAATGATTATACTATGACTACAACACCTAAATTAATTTATACAATAAGATAACTTACTTACAATGCAAATACAATAAGTTACAAATACAACATACATGCCCAATATAATCTTCACCATGCCTTCATCTGATTCCCACCCAACAACGTAACATCCTCTTTTATAACATGCCCATTTGGATTGGATCCTGCCACAAAATTAAAAATAAAACAAGAACAAACTTCATAGTCAGTGACATTGTTTAAGAACATAGAAGGAATATAATATAGTTAAAACCTTAAAGTTTTCAAAGAATTCTGCATATGAATATTACCTTATGAATTGACTCTTTTATAAAGTGATATCCTCCCATATCCCTTCTTGATGATCTTTTCTTATGCCGGGTTCATTATTCGCTTCATCTTCTTCGTTCATGTACGGTAGACCCCTTGAAAAAGGAGTACTCTCAAGAAGACCATAATTTGAATGACTTTCCTCATCAATATCAATGACCATTTTTCCTTGGAGAGCTACGGACCACATTTTATTTTCTTGATCGGTGATATAGAACACTTGTTTCGCCTGGTCTGCAATAATAAAAGGTTCATCTCCAAAACTTCTACCATTGACATCGACTAATGTAAATCCTAGCCGATCGATTTGAACACCATTATTGACATTAACCCACTTGCATTTGAAAATGGGAAATCTAATTTTAAAATAGTCTACCTCCCAAATCTCTTTAATAACCCCATAATATGGCATGACTGCCAATAAAGGCCTCTTGTTTTTTAAAATGGAGAAGTGCATAGATTCAGCCTCTAACATAACACCACTGTTTTGGACGGTGCTCCTATCATCTAGGGACTTTGTGTAAAATGTATAATCATTGATCACATACGAATTCCAACTTATGACATCAACCTCAGGACCACGTGCTAACCATTTGATTGTATCATAAACACATTCCTCTCCCTCGACCTTTTATTTGAACCAGTTTACAAAAGTTCTGTTATGCTCCCTAATCAACCTTTGTTCAGTCATTCAATGATTTTCTTTATTTACAGCTTCTTTATGTGCAGCTATGCTGGCTTGAACTTCATCAAAATTATTCAAGATGTATAAGTGGACTTGTGACAATTCATCTGGATCCACACTCTTTACCAAGCCCCTCGTCTACCCCCTTCAAGATATGCGACGTTTTGGAAGCCCAATATGTCTTACTTTGGCCAAATAATTTTAACAAATTCCATGGCTTCTTCAGAAACATATTTCTGAACAATTGATGCTTCTGGCCGGTATGCGTTCTTCACGTACCCTTTTAGGAATTTCATAGATCTTTCAATTGGGTACATCCACCGTAAATGGATAGGTTCGCACAACTTTATATCCCTCACTAGATGAACAATTAGATGAACCATGATGTCAAAAAAGGTAGGAAGAAAAAGCCTCTCAAGGTGGCACAAGATAAGATATCATTCATTCTCCAATTCATCCAACTTTTCAATCTCGAAAACTTTATGTAACATCCCATTTCCAAAAGCAGTATATTTTTTTTTTCATCAGAGTAGAGCATCAGAGCGATTGAGTAACTGATACATTTATTCAAATTGCCGTAAGTCTGGCTGATTTACAGAAGCGGTACATTGACCGAGAGTTTTCAAAATGAATAACAACATAAGAAAGTCTTCAGCCGGGTCTCGTGCGGCCGCTCGCTTTTTCCTCTCGGTTCTCGGTTCTCCCGAACCCGACGCTATGATAAGAGCCGAGATCCAATTGCAATTTGGATCTCGTGTAACGGTTAACCTCATGCTGAAATACGACCACATATACACGAAAGTAGCAATCAAGATAACAACACCACAACGATGTATGATTAAAAACACATAACCACGTATACAAGATAATAACCACGTATGTAACATAACCTCGTATGATACAACAATAATAACCTCGTATGTAACATACCGTGTATATAGCATAACTTCGTACACTACTACACAACAATCATATACAATCATATAATAAACATTAGAGCTAGGGTTACAGTACGCGAACGTACCTTCGTTGACGGTAAACGACACGTTTTACGAAAAATGGTATTTTCTCGACAAATGGTACGACAATGGACGATTAATTCAAATATCCTATAATGATGATATTTATCAACATTCAACATCATAACAGGCATTTTAGGTAAAATTACCATTTTGCCCCCGACCCCTAATCGGCGGAATTTCGCGTAACTTCGTTACTTTGACTCTAATCTTCCAAAATTTTGCCGAACTCTTTTCCCAACATGATTTTCGAAATATATATCATATTTAACCCAAAAATATGATATCTACAATATATTGGAAGATTAAAGACTAAGCTAGCATTCCTACTATAACTACCGAAAGAAAACACCGAAGCTTAAGACTAGGGACCGTAAAACTTACTCGTGGCTCCGCTAGACTTTCTCCTAGGCTCCTCCTTCTCTCTAACTTCTCTCTAGGTTTGAAATTTTGGTGTGGGAAATGAGAAGAAGAGAGGTTCCTATTTATAGAGGTTTTCGGGTTAAAAACCATGCAACTTCATTAAACAACCTACAACTTCGGATCGATCTTGCATCGTTGGATCGCATTTCGCCATGTGGCGCCATCTTGACCTTCCACATGTCCCGCTTATGTCATCCTTCTAGAAGAGGATGATGTCATCTTTGCTGACTACCGATAAAGTTCCCTAATCGGTGTCCGAATCGCGTAATCTTGACGAATCTCAAAAATCTGGGAACTAGGTTTTGTAGTTCCATTCTTTCTCTTTAAAACTATTGGGTTTCACTATATTTTTGATCCCATTAAGGGTATTCCGTTATCCGCCGAAGTTTTTCGGACAACGCCGTCGATTACGGAAATAACTTCCGATAGAACCGCTTCTTGCGAAAATCACCGGTTCGTAATATGATCTCGATTTAAGTAACCATATCCCTGGTTTGAAAAACACGGTGCATTTTCTATAGGTCACTTTTTAGCACTATCTCGCCTTATCTTAATTATCCGGTACTCCTAATTACGTTGTTGGTTTCGAAACGACTTCGAGACCGCTCAATCCGAGATAGAATTTCACCGGTTCATAAAAGGTCCAAAGGTAAAAGACTAAATTTCTATATCTTGAGGTAGAATTTCATTTCTATCTCGTTCTCATATCTCCCGTTGGCTCTTTACCGATTATATTATTATTTTATTCAAAATATCTAGATATTTATTTATTTATTTTTCTTTTTTATTTTTTATTTATTTTTCTAAGCATAAAATATTTTATTAATATTTTATTATTTATTTATTATTTATTTAATTATTAATTTCGAATTTCTCCCTTAAATTAATTATTTACTAATTAATTTACTTATATCTTAATCTAAACAATTAGCCACTAATTACTTAATTAGCCATTTACTAATTGTTGATAATTTTCATAATTAGGATAAATTATTATCTCATAACTATTGACCGACATTGGTATTTTATGTCCCATGTAAAATATTAAAAATCATGGGGCCATAAAGTGCTTTTAATATTATTATATTTATGCTTCTCTATTTTTCAAAGAAATAATCTCAAAAATTCCTAAAATTAGAGACAACATACTTCCTAAGTTTTTATCAATATTTGCAGTCATATGAGATTTATCATAATGTTTTCAGGCCATGTTCTGGCTTATAAAATACATTTTTCAAGGATTTTAGCTCTTTATCTCTCCTAATTCCCATAGTAATTACCTTAGAAAATAAGATAATTATTACTTATTATTTGAAACCACATATTCACCTATTTTCAATAGGTATTATTTACCGAAATATAATATTCCGTATAAATAATTATCCGGGTATTACACTTTACTACAAACCGCATTGAAGAAGACACAAAGTCTAGTCAAACGACCAAGATCATATTCTAGGATGCCTCGAATAGCTACCGGGAGTAGCATCAAGACATGACAATCATGAGACTTTTGGCCTACTAATTTCAAGTCATTCATCGATACAAGCCTCTTAAAATTTGAAGAATACCCCGAGGGAACTTTTATGCCATGTAAACACTCACAAAACTTCGTTTCTCATCCTTAGACAAAGTATGAGAAGCCGGGACAATAAGTTCTCTTCCCGTATGACCTTGGATGTAAGTCTTCGCGTATTCCCATTACTTGCAAATCCAATCTTGCCTTCACATCATCCTTGGAACTACCTTGTATGTTGAGAAGCGTGCCAACAATACTATCACATACGTTTTTCTCCATGTGCATGACATCAATACAGTGTCTCACATCAAGATTGTGCCAATATGGAAGATCGAAGAATACAGATCTCTTTTTCCATATATTTGTTTCTTTTCTACTCTTTGCGTCTTACCGAAGATGACACTGATATTTTTCACATTTTCATAAACTTGCTCCCTAGTCAATGCCACCGGAGCATCTTCATACTCTTGGCCACCAAAAAAGGCTTTCTTTAATCGACGATATGGGTGGCCCCGTCTAAGAAATCTCCTATGTCCAAGATAAACCGTCTTTCTTCCATGTTGAAGTTGATGGTAGCGTGTGCCTTCTTCACAAACCGGACATGCTTTATGGCCTTTTACACTATACCCTGACAAGTTCCCATATCTTTGGGAAGTCGTTTATAGTACAAAATATCATGGCTCTCAATTTAAAGACATCCTTCTTGAAAGAGTAAAAAACATCGACACATTCTTCCCACAACTCCTTCAAGTCTTCGATCAAGGGCTCAAGGTAAACATCAATGTCATTTTCGGGTTGTTTTGGTCCCGAAATCAACATAGATAGCATGATGTACTTTTGTTTCATGCATAACAAAGGAGATAAGTTGTAAATAATCAGGAGCACAAGCCATGAACTAAGTATGCTGCTAAGGCTTCCATAGGGATTCATGCCATCCGTGCTAAGGGCAAGCCTAAGGTTCCTAGGTTCTTCGCCGAAGTTCAGAAATAAGTGATCAATTTTCTTCCATTGAGAAGAATCGGTCGGATGTCGAAGCTTTCCATTAGAAATTCTCTTATCTGCATGCCACCTCAAATTTTTTGCATCATTTTCATTCGCAAACAACCGCTTGAACCTTGGTATGATTGGAAGATACCACAATACTTTTGCAGGCCCCTTATTTGACTTGTACCTTGGGGTTTCACATATCGGACAATTCTTCTCTTCAAACTCTTTTCTATACAATATGCAATCATTCGAGCATGCATGGATCTTTTTGTACTCCATCCCCAAAGGGACGAGTATTTTCTTAGCATCATAGTATGGATATGGCAACACATTATCATCCGGAAGCATATCCTTAAAAGCCTCAAGCATTTCAGAAAAACTCTTGTCGCTCCATCCATGACGTGTCTTCAAGCTTACCAATTTCAATACAGCGTTCAACACTTGGTATTCTTTACAACCAGGGTATAGCGGGGTCTCTGCATCACTGCACAAATTACCATATGCATGTTATTGATGAAAAGCCTCTTCTCCTACATCACGAATAATGTCCTCTATGTGATCATCCATATCTGTGTCATTATCATCAAAGGCATGTTAAGACCAATTTGGTATTTTTTCACCATGTCATACCCATACTGTATAAGTCTTACAAAATCCTTCACAAATTAAATGTGTGTGGATAACTACAGGACTTAGCCGCCTCTCATTCAAACATTTTACACAAGGGCAATAAAACTTCCCACTATCATCATGGGCATTTTGTTTAGAAAATTCTATAAAGTCCCTCACCCCATTCTGATATTCAACACTCATCCATAACGCAGTTATCCAACTGTGATCCATAGTAGAATTCCTATAGACGGAAAGATTTAACATACATAATCCAAAAAATTGACACTTGCATATAAAATAAGGCAACACCAAATGCATATTTAAGCTTAATGTCGGTTATGTCATATATTTTTTTTTACGGAGAAACTTGCCCATTAAATGCATAACGAAGAATTACTTTTGCTCATAAATGGATCACAGTGAATCCAAGAAGCAAAATAAAAGCATGACAAGGAAATTAAATGCATCGCGTGAAGGTCTTGTGGACTCACCTGTAGCATATAAATTCAAATGCGTTTGCCGGGTCTTTCTTCTCCCACCACGAACGTGTTTGAAATTATGCCCTAGGGGCAAGTCATTCTCCATTTAGTTATCACTTCATTTGCATGTTTATAGTGATAGCTGATCCCTGGATATATCTTATAGATTATCCTAAATGTCCCTAGTCGGTCATCTACGTGGGAGCGAAGATGAAATAAGACCGCATGACTTTGATGAGTATGGAGATACGAGTCAAAGTCATGGGTACTTGTAAGAGTACCATGTCTTGACCGACCCACTATGAGAAAGCCGCATGGACCAAGTCATAAGCTTTTCTCATGTATAACCGCGTCACAACGCCCATGACCCGAGATCATCATGGATTCCTACATGATGAGTCACTGTTCTTTGACCTAGTCAAAAGTCACCTTTGACCGGGTGATGATAAAGGCTTGGATCGGGATCAGTGGTTCTCATGGAAAGGAATGTGAATGGTCAAGATGGAATTTATCCCTCACATTTGTAGAGAGATTATACTGGGCCCCTCGATGAGTGAGTCTAAGAAATGTACGGCCGTACTGTGATGGAAAGGAGTTTCCATTTCACTTATTAGACTACTCGAGAATCGAGAAAGTAATGATCAAGAAAAGGAAGTTGACATTATCCATGCCTCATCCTTGACCAAATTATCGCGTGACAAAAAGGACGTGACATGGTTGTACGATAGGTAGTATCGTATCATCGATCCCCATATGAATTGGGTAGTCGCAATGTCTTGCTAGAGGCCGCTTGCGACTTGTGGGCTAGTACAGTATTGGCCCACTGCCAATCTCATATGGGCCTGCAGGGTCGAACACAAGAATAACCCAACACGAGCAAAAGTGTCCGGATTCATTGAATCTCGTTAATCTAAGATTTAATGAATACTTGTATTTATCTGGCTGAATATTATATATATTAATATAATATAATATATATAATATTATATTAATTCAAAATTAAATAATATAATAATATTAAATAATGATTATAATATTATTATATAATATTTGTTTAGTATTTAATTTATTTGATAAATTAAATATCTAAAACAAATAGAGATATTGTATCTCATGTTTTAATTTTCGAATAAAGATATCATATATCTATTTAATTTAAATTGAGATATAGTATCTCGATTTAATTAAATAGATAGATATCATTTCTCGGATTTAATTTATAGAGATAAATTAAATCGAAGGCTTTTTGATTCGGATTAAATAAATATATTAAATTAGATCTATTAGATAGATTTAATTAATATAATTTTAATCAAAGATTCAAAATTCGAATTTCAGATCTGGCTTTTAATTCGGATTAAATAAATAGATTACATTAGATCTATTAGATAGATTTAATTAATATATTTTTAATCAAGATTTAAAATTCGAATTTCAAAATTAATGAGGATTAATTTTATATAATATGCCGATTGGGTTTAAAAAACCTACGGGACTTTTTGTCGAGCGTATTACGTAAAGCCGCGAGAAACCCTAGAGTAAAATTGTGAGAGACGCAAAACGAAAAGGTGCTAGCACGCCGCAATCGGGTTCGGGGATTATTCATGTGGATACCAGTAGAGGAAGCCGATTCGAGGAGTCGACTTCTGCTGATCGAGAAGGTAGCCCACCAGTTTAAAGAGAACGAGACGTGGACCATTTTCAGCCGTAGGTAATATTCGATTCCTTAGCCTTAATTTAAACGCTATTGAGTGATCCTCGGGACGAGATTCGTAGAAATTTTAATCTGCTGCGTGTAGCGAATCCAACAGAACGTTGATGTTGCAGACAGCAAGAGTAACCTAAAAACATTTGTTGGTCAGTTGGGTAGGTCTAAAGCGTAAATATAATCTTCAAAATACAATATTCATTAACAACAGAGAAACCCACAACAACATTTCATCGATTTCGTTCAACCCAGAAAACCATAAAGTTATATAACCGAAACACCTCTTACAGCTTGGTCTATAGACGTTTAGCTAAGGAACCAGAAAGTGATTGTCGAGAGAGTAACGCGAAGCAGTCGACGAAGCAACACAAAAACACTGGAGACAGAACCTAAGTAATCACTTTCAGCGCGACAAGAGAAGTTCAGAGAGGGAAATTTAATAATTCCGCGCGACAAAGACATGTTTTAGTATTTTGGATTTTATTAAGACCGGTTAATTATAAAGTAGCCGGTCCTAAATATATAATTACATTTTTAAGACCGGAAGTTTAAAAAACTCTGGTCCTAATTTTTTATTATTCATTTAATTTTAAGACCGGAGTTTTATTAAACATCAGGTCCTAAAAGTCTTCATTTAAAAAAAAAAGAGGATTGGCTTTGGTGAGCGTAGCAGAGGATTGGCGCGACAGAGACATGTTTTAGTATTTTGGATTTTATTAAGACCGGTTAATTATAAAGTAGCCTAGGTCCTAAATATATAATTACATTTTTAAGATCGGAAGTTTAAAAAACTCCGGTCCTAATTTTATATTTTTCATTTAATTTTAAGACCGGAGTTTTATTAAACATCCGGTCCTAAAAGTCCTCATTTTTTTTTTTTTTAAAAAGAGGATTGGCTTTGGCGAGTGCGCAGCAAGAACCGAATGAATAAAAATTAAAGAAAAACTGGAGAATAAGCTTCTTTAATTACTGGAGAATATGAACAAAAAAAAAAGACACAAGCTTAATTCTTAATGCTTCATACATTACTGGTGAATATGCACGTACACAAGAAAAAATTTAAAAAAAAAACAAGCAGAAAATTATCAAAAACAAGAATATGACTAAACATCCTTGGCGATATCGGCGTGAAAAGTATTAACTTCCCGCCGGGAGATCAGCAAGTTTCGTCTTATTCGCATCGGCCCGCAATGCATCATTAGAGGAAAGAGGAGAGGGGTCCGTCAGCGCGGTAAGCCAACCGGGTTGGAGAGGGGGGAGCTGGAACCTCTTCATGGTCCGAAGGCCGGAGGGTGCGGCAATCTCTTCATCATCTCGAAATAACAATGGGTCCAACGACCCGAGACTCTTCTCGTCACGGTAGAACACACTCGCTGGAGGAGGCGCACCGTATAACGATCTACGGAAGGCACGAGCATCGAGTAAGAGTACCCCTACGAGCGGTTCTCTTGTATCTAACCATGGTTTGAGCAGTTGGGGCAGAGAACCACGTAGTGTGGAATTACGAGATTGTGAGGAGTTAATAAGGACAGAGAGGTATGAGGAGTTTATAGACTTTAAGAGCCACGTAGTGTGGAGTTACGAGGTATGAGGAGTTTAATAAGGACAGAGAGGTTTGAGGAGTTAATAAATATGCGGTCTAAAATTCTATTATTTAATTTTTTTCAATTCAATTGATTTTAAGACCGACCTTTAATAATATATCCGGTCCTAAAAGTCTATTATTTATTTTTTTCAATTCAATTGATTTAAGACCGACCTTTTAAAATATATCCCGTACTAAAAGTCTATTATTATTTTTTTTTTCAATCAATTCAATTATTTTTAAGACCGACCTTTTATCTTGTATCCAGTCCTAGAATTCATTTATTTTTTTCAATTGAATGATTCAGAGTCGTATCCTTACACTCTGTTCAAATGAATGATTCCGAGTCTCTTCGACTTCCAGATAAACTTCCCAACTAGGCGTCTCCTCGTTATTGTTTCCGGCGTTTCACATTGTTCAGGCAAGGTTCTCTATTTAAACCCAATGTTACTTTACTTCCTTCACATTCTTCTCCATCACTTCTGAAACATCCACAGTAATGGCTGCTCCACCACCACGAGGTCCTCCTCCTCCGCTGCCTCCGAACCGACAATCTACCGCATGATTCAGCACATTCGCCCGCCTCGCTTATATAGACCGACACTGCGGCCAGCTATTTCAGGTCTATCACGCCGTCAACGACAAGCTGAAAATGATACTCGACGCCCAGGACGTTGAGTACCATCCTGAAGATGACGACGTCTCCGACGACTCACTCCCCTCCGACAACGATGGGGGGAGTAGATGTTTTTATGTTTTTTTTGTTTGTCTTTAGCGTGCCGCTGCTCCTCACGGGGCAAAACAAAAAAATATAATAAAAAAAATTGTTTCCATATTCGATCTCCATGTCCTTTTCATTATCTTCTTTCTTTTCCGACAAAAAGGAAACAAACAAAACATTGTCCTCGTGTAATTCAACATTAAAAATTCGCAGAATACAGTTAAGAACATACAAAAAACAAAAATAGATCATTTTCCTTATTCGAATAAAAACAAACAAAGTGACTATTCTTCTCAAGGTTGGACCGTCGTTGTCGTCGGTGTTACCTCGACCTGATTTCAATATTTTCAGTGTCCTTTCATTATCTTCCTAATTTTTTCGACAAAAAGAAAAGAGACAACAAAAACAGAAACCGATAATGTTGCTCAACATCAGGAGAGGTAACATCGAAGACAACGAGGGTCCTAGCTTGAGCGAGAATACGTAACCTCGGTTGTCTTGAACCCTAAAAATGTCTGAAAAACGAGTAAAAAACTATTAAGAGCTAACAAATACACGGTCCTAAAGGTTAAGCCATATTTTTTAAATTAACTATTTTTATGACTAAACTTTTAGAAGCGGACAAGTAACAAAAATACGGTCCCTAAAAGTCTCGCCATATTTTTAAAATAAATGAAAAAGATGGACTTTTAGGAGTGGCTATTTAACAAATTTACGGTCTTAAAGTCTAGACATATTTTTAGTTAATTAAACGTAGACTTTTAAGACCGGTCATAACATAAATATGCGGTCCTAAAAGTCTAGCAATTTTTAGAAGACTTTTAGGACCGGATGTTTAAATAATATGCGGTTCTAAAAGTCTAGCCATAGTTTTTTTAGAAATAAACGAAGACTTTTAGCACCGGAGGTTTAATAATCATGCGCTCCTAAAGGTCTCGCCATATTTTTAAAATAAACAAATACTTTTAGGACCGTACTTTTACAAATATACGGTCCTAAAAGTCTTTTTATCTTTTAGGACCGGATCTTTAAAAAATATCCGGTCATAAAAGTCGCGAATACTTTTCAGATAGTGTCTTTTTTCTCATTTACAACATCCTGTACCTCAAATTTCAAGTACTAAATAGCTAGAATGAATGAACCAATTTCTTCGAAAAAATAAACAAATTTATTATTGAATTACACATTATGCGTATATTTTACAAATGAATTTAGGACTTAATTAGGTCATACAGATATTCACAAAACACATTGCGTATGTACTCCACTTCATCATCAGGAAAGGGAGCAGGTCCGGCAAACCTCTATAACATCAAAGACAGAAACTGAATTAACTTGCGTGCATATTTCATATGTATCATTAAGCCAGAAACCGAATTCAGCTATAATATGTAACATCAAATACATTTACCTTTGCAGTTAATATTGTCGTTCCTCCCGTGATAATATCATATATGTGTTTCATGACGTACATGCCATATAAGTTGGACCCCGTTGGTTGCCGATGGGTCTAAAACAAACAAGAAATATATATAAGAGCTAGCATACATAGCTTACTGACCAAGTTCGCAAGGCAGTGTGCCAGTATCCAAATATGTACTAACCTGTGGTTTGTACCATTTAGGATAAGTGGCTTGAGACCCACACCTTTTGTTTACCTCAACTTGGAAGGTCCTCATGGCACTATCATCAAAATCAAAAATTTATCAATAATGTTCACTGAAAATTCACAGTAGAGATTTCAGACAAGAGAATCAA
The DNA here is from genome assembly GCA_019022615.1 of Acacia melanoxylon. NCBI lineage: Eukaryota > Viridiplantae > Streptophyta > Magnoliopsida > Fabales > Fabaceae > Acacia > Acacia melanoxylon. The sequence goes on along the minus strand of JAFJYJ010000020.1, from coordinate 5,304,045 downwards.
AATGACATGCTTACTCGTTGACGCTCTGTGTCAATGTAGACCCTAGCTCACTGTGAGTGGAGCATAAGAAGATAACTTTATGATCCTCCATGCACATGAGGACCAACTGTCAGTGGCGGCTGAAAATTCACAGCAGTAAAGTACTCGGTGATATATGTAGCTGAATTAAGTGAATTGCAGACAAGAATTGTGATATGTACCCGTGGTAGTATGGAAACACGTACACCTTTCTTATCACTTCACACACCCTCTTTGACATGTATTCTTGTCTCAACTCCAAGGGTGTTGTACTTGCATAGACTGGGCACAAGAATCCAAAATCATTGATTCTGCCCTATTCAACCAATTCTTGATGCATGCACCTACAATAATAACATCAATTAGGGAATTAGTATATATGTATGTGTGTCTAAATGAGGCATTTAAATTATGTACTCATAGAAGAAGATACTTACTTCATAAACATTTGAACAATTGCATATGTAAGCTCTTGTCCAGGAAGCAGCAAGGACGTTACATCTACGCTGTCAAGGTAAACCTCTTCAGGATGAGGGACACCTACTACTTCATTGACAGGCCACGATTTATCTTTAAAATATCCTCTCTCTTTTTCAAATCGGCTATTTTTTCCTTGGCAGTCAAATTAGCAATAGGGGATGGAACTTGAGGAGGAGGGGATGCAGCTTGACGAGGGGATGGAACTTGAGGAGGAGGGGATGAAGCTTCAGGAGAAGTAGAGACATGTACAAGCTTCACTGGCCAAGAGATGAAGGTTCCCTTGACATCACTCATAAGCTTTAGCTGATCAGTTGGGGGAGGGAGAGGTGCATCAACGATCACCTTTTCAACCGACACTCGACTTCATCATCGGCCATTTGTTGGTCGTGTACGGTTGATCCCAAATTGTGGGCCAGTCCTTTTGCAACTAATAGTCTATGAGGTTTTTCCACATACGGGCAACAAGGTTGCTCGATCATCCAACAATGCAGCTCCTTTAGTGCTCTGCATAGGTGCGGTGAATGTGTGACGGAACACCGCTCTGCGGACGAGAGCTCAAAAGCGCGGCCTTATCTCGATTCATTTCCTCCTTCATCCGCTCATCCGGGCTTGAAACATTGCTTCTTTAGCCGCTGCTTCCTCACTTAATTTGGCGGCGTACGATTTCCATCCGGGATTGAAACATTGCTTCTTTAGCCGCCGCTTCATCACTTATTTTGGCCACGTCTGCTCCATCTCCTCCCGGGTAACCATACTTTGTTTGTGGCGTTTGGATTTACCAAAGTATTCCTTCGAGGCCTACCCATCCTCCAACCCCCCTTTACACGCCCGCGTGATCCGGTTTTCCGTCGCAACGGGTCGAACATCATTCCTCCCGTCGACACAAAAGATCCCTCTGCTTCTTTCTTTTTAAGATCTTACTGTAAGATACAGATAACGAGAAGCTTAGTAATGAAACATGTTTAGTAACTAAAAAATAACAATAACAATACTTACAATTCTTTTAGCAACTATACGAGTTTGTTCACTCGTGTAGGCGTCGCTTGGCTTTTGCCGAATATGCAACCACAACTCCTCGCGACGTATTGGAGATGGGCGATCAACTATCGCGAAGGATTGGATTCGGCTTCGCTTCCAATCTCTTCCACTTGGCCTCCATCAATTCTTTTTCGGCCATTTCATATCCGCGCGAGAAGCCCTATGTGGGCAATCATTCTTTCTCCCTATCTCTTGTGCTTGTTCCCTTCTTTTCGTGAATCGAAATTGAAAAAAAAACTATTAATTATGAATTCCGGCCATCTCACTAACGAAATTAGAGAACTTCGCTTCATATGAAGGTCAAACATTAGTCAAATTCACTTCATCAAATTTCAACATTTTATTTAAGAAAGATGTAGAATTGTAGAAGAAATTGGGAGAAACGAGAGGAAAGGGAGTTGCGTAAATGCTTGCCAACTCGATCAATTCATTCATTCATCATAACTGGTTCCTACACATATTAGACTAACCTCTTACATATAGTTAGAGGCTTGACTCTTAAGGCCCAATAACAAACTTGCACCGAAACCATTACACGTTAACATACTAACTAACTAACTAACAACAATGTCTAACCACTACATACTATAACAGAACTAAGACTATAATAATGGCTTGACTCTTATGCCATTATTATTTCCCTAATTACCTTCTTAGTATTTTACCTTTTCAGGGTTTACATATTAGACTTGCATAGACAACGGCAGGAAATGTATACTTCTATTCACACACCAAACCATTTAACTAACATGATTAGATGAACACAATAACATTAACATATCCGCACAAGTTAATAAGCACACAAAAGGGCAAACAAAACTAAATATAAACTCACCAGAGCTTCAGGAGTGGTCCGCAGCTGAACAAAGTGTTGCCAAGTTTGTTCATCAATAAATGTGTACTTGTCCCAAGGACTTTCTTCAAGCTGAACCTCGGCAAAAATATATTTGTTAGCTAGAAAGATCTTAAACTTCCTCCACCAATCAGCACAATAAGACAATGTCTTGTCTTTCAACTTCTGACAGTCAGGGACAGTGTATGTAAGCCGGATAGTGTCCCAAATAGGATCCTTTACTGTGCGAACGTCCACATTTTTCCACTCATCTGTCAAGATGCTAACCTTGTTGTGTACTAGATAGCCAACAAAACTAGTATATTTGGATTTCTTGGGACCGAAAGGTTCCAACTTTTCATCAAACCAATCTTCGCCTTGACCCGGAAGTCGACTTAGGGTTACATCCATCATTCGTGTGCCTTTTCTACCACGGCGTGCAGGGCGGTTATGAGGCTCATTGTGAGATGAAGAGGGTTCGTTCTGACTCACACCAGTCACACCAATAACTGGCGTTCCCGGAACACGAATAGAATCGTTTTCACCGTTCATTTTCGAGACAAGAAGAGAGGTAATGCAACAGGAAGGGTTTCGCAACGTGAACAGAGGTTCTTCAGTGAGAGTAACAAAAGCTTTCGCGCGAAGAAATATTTATTTGGCGGTTCATTTTTAAGACTGGATATAAAAAGAGACGGTCTTAATAATTAATATTCAAGACCCGTCATATTAAAGTCCGGTCTTAAAAGTAATTAATTTTTTATCCGCACTCTTTTTCTATATTTTATACGGTCGCATTTTATGTCCGGTCTTAAAAGAATAACTTTTAAGACCGGCTTTTAAATAAGATTTAAGTCTTATATTTGTATTGTGGATGAAAGTGGGGAGAAACATAAGCATGCATTTTATTTCATTGATAAAGAAAGGAAATTACATTTTGGCCCTCTAATGAGTTTGTATATATTCTTTGGCAACAACTAGCACAGGCTGGGTAAGCAGCAATTTCTTCACATAACCTAATACAAATGTGCTCGCATTCAAACTATCTTGGGTCACATTTAGGACTTGGACATATCTGGTAGCAAAAATCAGGTGATGAAGGTGTTGGAAACAGTGCTTCTCCAACTTCTGCAACTACCAACAACAACATGAATCCTAGGATCATCTTTGTTGCCACTTTGTTTGAAGCCATTTTTTAATTGGATGGTGTTTTGTGGATTTTGTTTGTTGACTTAATGAATTTTCTCACCTTTCTGTCTTTGTTTTTATAGCACTTGTGATTCTAGAACACAAATCATTTGTAATTGATGGAGAATCTTTTTACTTCAATTTCTTTCTTGTTTTGTGATTCTTGAACACAAATCATTTGTAATTGATAATGGAGAATCTTTTTACTTCAATTTCTTTCTTGTTTTGTGATTCTTGAACACAAATCATTTGTAATTGATGGAGAATCTTTTTACTTCAATTTCTTTCTTGTTAATTTTATTTTTCCCGACCTTAATTTTTAATCGAGTATATTCGATTTAATAATTCATATTTTAAGCTGAGTTGAATGCGTTATAGTTTTTTTTTTCTAATTAAGAAATTAAAAATTATAGAACTAGATACATTTTGTGCCTTATTTTGAATGATTTTTTCAATTCCAACTATGTCAAAAAAAAATTCTAAGAAAATTCTTGCTCTTGTACCTTATATATATATATATATATGCATGTTATTGTCATTATTACATATCAATAGTTATTACTTTATTTTATTTCACTTTTTCCTTTTTTAACTATAAGGTGTTCCATACCGACAAATTAGATTTCAACTTGTCAAATGTAAACAGGAGTATTTTTGCAATCTTGTTCTTTTAACTAGGACTATAGCCTATTATGTTTATGGAAACGATAAAATTCAAAAGTGAATATTTCATTGGAGTAATCAACAACAATCAATCATTAATCAATTGTACTATTTAAAACTTGTAATACTTGGTTTGATAAAAAAAAAATGAGTTAATTTGGGTCCATCAACCAATAAATCCACATTATTAATGTTTATTTACTAATTTTAATTTTTTTTTATATTTGATCGAATAAGAAATCATGTTCAAAGATGATTTTGTTATTTCTTAAATTTATTAATTTTTTGAGTAAAATATTCTAACCACCCTTATGTTTTACTTGAATTACATAGACTCTTTATTTTGAAAACTCATATAAATCTCCCGTAAAATTAAAATATATATTACACAAATCTCCATTATATTTTGAGATTCTATTTCCATCCACTCAAACCTTTAGTTGACAGTTAAGTTTTGACTTTTGAACTTTTGTTTTACCAAAATACCTTTATTTAACATTAGAGTTATTTAAATAAATATATATATGTATGTGGGCAAAAAAAAAGAGAGATTATTCTTAACGGAGTTAACAGTAAATTTAGGATTTAGCATTAAGGGTAAATTAGTAAATTAATTTTATTTTTATATAAATTTCAATTAAAAATATATTTTTAGAATCCTTTTAAAATATTTTTAATGAAGTTAACGGTTTGGACTTAAGTGTTTGTTTTCAAGATAGATAAGAGATCTGTGTAATTAGGATAAAACAGAAAGGGTGATTAAAGTATTTTATTCTATATTTTTTTTTCCTAATTTCCTCATAATGTGATTCATGCGGCGAAAATAATATTTCTAATCAATCATATTGCAGAATTTAAAATTAAGGACTTTGTTTTCATTTAGAAATAATGACATTAATTGTGCAACATTATTATTAGTTATTTCCTAATATTTTCTAACCATAATCATAATATTCCTTTTTTCTAGCTGAAAAGTAGTGGACCGTTTACACATGATTATAAGGTAAAGAATCTGGAAAAAAAGAGGGGGGGGGGGGGGGAGAGGGGTTGCCTTTTTTATTTATTTTTTTTCCCCTTCTTCCATTTGCATTATTTATCTAATAAAGTACTCCGTAATAAACAAATATTAGATATACGGTGTATCAGTGCTTCATAACCTTTTTTTGTATAAAAAGAAAACAAACCCAAAGGCTTTTTATAGTAAATTGAAACATGCAAATTTTTCGTAAAATTTGAAGACCCATACAATTTAAACGAGATCTTATTCATATTCATAAACAACTAAAATCACATAATAAATATAGTTATTGGGATATTATAGATATAGATTTGGAAAATATAATCAAATCAGTTAGGAAAAATCTCAGAAAAATCCCAAATTATTTTTGTTTCCTACAATAGTTTTTGTATGGAAAAATGACAGAAAAATATCACTTGAACATCAAAAATCATGTTGCCAACAACAATAATGAGATTAACGAAACAATAAAGCAATTGATAACTTGCTTTGTTGGAAAATCATTTATTTGAGATTTTGAAATTCAAGTGATATATTTTTAGGATTTTCCCTTTTTTGTATTGGTTATATTTGATTAGCAATTTGATAACTCATTTTAATAGAAAATTAATAATTTGAGATTTTTGAAACTATTTACTTGGAATTTTCCCCATCAGTTTTTGGGATATTATAAAAACAACAGGGTCCACATTATGTGCTTGTTGACAAGCACATTTTATTTTATTTTATTTTTAATTTTTTTTAAATCTTTTATTTAGTTAGTTAAAATTATATGTTGCTTTCTAAAGTTTTTTTTACCCATCTTAAATTAATTAGTTTTCGATATCTTGGGTGTTACAAGACAAATATTTATGTATGCAACCGAAAATTAATTAATTTGAGATACTTGGGTGAAAAAAAAAAATTGAAAGAACATATATAATTTTAATATAAATAAATAAAAGATATAAAAAAAATTAAAAAAATAAAATAAAATGTCTTTGTCCCGACAAAGACATAAGAAGCACATAAGGACAAGCACCTTATGTGCTTCCGTTTATCTTCTGCTACTGTTCTTTTTCTTTTGTTGGATATATAGTTGTTGCCTCCTTATGATAACTAAACTGCCGAATAACATAACAGGAAGGTGCACAAAGTAACTAATAATAAATTAACTTCATTATTAAAAACCAAGTTATTGAATATTTCAAACAAATCTCGAAATTCTAAACTACCTGTTATCCAATAAAGACCCAAAATTCTCAATAATAAACAAAAATCCCCTACCCAATTAGTTACAAACGCTTTTTGACAAGTATTTGCCGTAATAGGACGTGTGAACCGTTGTTGTAATGTTCAGAGAGTGGCAATCCAAGAAGTCCCAACCCTTTGATTTGTGAAAAGTCGGTATAATTTTACTTGACAAACATGTTAGTGAATGATGTACGTAGTTGTCATACTCAAGATACATAGGGTGGCAGGATTGAGGCTTCTCTTATTCAGAAGCGACATCTACAGAGATATATCAATGATTTATTAGAGACGGTGAGGTCTACCAATTCAAGAACTTCAAAACCTTAGACAACAATCCATTGTATCCTGACTAAGTCGACAAATCCTTCTAGACATAATTGGATTCCTACAAGCATTTAATTTGGAAGCCAAGTCAATATTAGAAAAGAGCTTAACACATTGAAGAAATTGATTCTCACACTATTGGTGACCATGATCATAAGTAACATGCCTTTTAAATTTAACATTAACTCAGTAAATCACTATCATAAGTGAAGTTAATTGCTCACGAATGATAATATGATAAGAATGAATTGAGTTGCCAAAAATTGATAATGATTTAATGATTTAATGTTAAATTTAAAAGGTATGTTACTTACTATTAGCAATAGTAGTGGAAATCAAAATTTTCACTGTGTCAACCTATTTTCTATGATTGACCAAAGTTCCAAATTCTTGTAGGAATCCAAAATCACATCTGGATGAATTTGTTGACTCGGTCAAAATAGAACGCATTGAATGATAACAATATGAAGAACATATACTAACTAATCTCTGTTTTTTTCATTGATTGAGACAAAGTTGAATGCATTTAGAGGGATTGGTAAATCATGTTCCTAGAAATATGTCATCAAATGGAACACAATCTTTCAGCGGTGGCTACAAGTTTTGTGAGTATCGTCATTGGCCATGACTTTGAAGTTTGGTAGACCTCATCCTCTACTAAATCTGTTATGGACCGAGATAAACGGGCCTCGGAAGATAAGGCCCATCAACGTGCTCCTCTTGGGGACAGACCCACGATCCCATAATCCCATGATCCCATGATCCTAGAACCCGGAACCCACGATCCCCATCATCATGAATGATGGAGGAAGGACACGCCGAGTGGAAAGGCGGGAAATCGCAACTAACGGTCGGACACTTCCTCTATAAATAGGAAGGATCCAACGGGTGCACGGTACACATACATTCTCTCCTAACCAATTTACAATATTGCATACACAGCACACACCCCACGCCTTAGGGTGAAAACCCTTGTGTTCAAGCTCTGTGATCTCCGATTTGTCTAGATATCTCATTTATAGATATCTAAGATAAAGCTTAAGATCCTACATTAATTCACTAGTCCAATCCCGGGCTAGACATTTGTGTTCTATACCAGAACATTGGCGCCGACCGTGGGGACTGTAAATTTCGAATCCCACATCGCAAAGCTACGGGCTCAACCAGGAGCATGGCGAACACCAGAAGAAAAAACATAGAAACTTGGCAGGATCAACTACCAGACGAAGCGGGGCAAAATCTCCAGGAGCCGACATCACGCCAGGAAGGTTCTACCAACCCAGAAGCAGAAAATGTGATGGTAGAAACCGAGTATGAGACATCGGACACGACAAATTCCCCTGCTCCCGGGAATGTCGTCATCCAGCAAATTAATCAGCAGGTTCCACTACAGCAACACCCATTAGAGTTCCAAAATGTAGACCCCGACATTCGCATTATGCAAACCGCACTCAGCTCCATGTATAATCGGATGGAGGCAATGGAAACCCGCAATCGCCTACTGCGCGAGGAGGATGCCCGAGCATTCATGGAGGAGTTGAATAGTCGAAATGAAGAGTGGAAGCGAATGTTCGAGCGACATTTCGGATATGCGAGAAAACCATACTCGGATCCGGGTAAAAATGTTGTCGGTCATAGTCGGGATGAGGTTTCCATATCTCAAAGGGAAGGAACTTCACGGCACAACAAAGAGAAGAAACCATACTCGGGGAAGATCAAGAACAACTCATCGAGGAGCGGTCGCGAAGATACGAGCTTTGCGAACAAATCGAATTCGAGATAGCTCGGAGGAACCAAATTGAGCACGATCGTGAAGCGAATTCTCGGGCAAACATTGACAAAGAAGGACGAAGTCGGACAGAAGCAGAGAAGTTAATCGGTGAAAGGGCAAAGGAGCCACTGCAGGTCCGCAAGCACTCAAAGAAAGATGCGACGCCGACTTCGTCTGAGTCAGATGCCTATGATGACAATATCCAGAGTCCTTTCGTGGATAAAATAATGGCCGTCCCATATCCAAAACGCTTGGATACCAAATATTTTCCTAAATATGACGGGAGTCAAGATCCGCAATTGCACATCGGTCACTTTAAAACGGATATAATGGTGAAAGGGTTTACTGGGCCGGTGATCCCTTGACTATTTGCCGGAACATTTCGAGGTCCAGCTCAAATATGGTTCAGCTCTCTACCAATGAAGTCAATCACTGACATGAAAGATTTCGAAAAGAAATTCTTGTAGAACTTCACCACAAGTCGGAAACAACCAAAAACCGAGTTTCAACTCGACCAGGTTAAGCAGTCGCCAGGAGAAACAATACAAAGATATCTGGAGCGTTTCAAGGACGTAGCCTTACATGTCCCCGGACTGAAGGATGAAGTACATTTGCATTGTGTGATTTCAGGCTTAGACAGAGATTCTCGCCTGAAGAAGTCAGTGATGAAACGCCGGCCCAAAACTCTGTCGGATTTCCAAATTCGCTCTAAGCAGTACATAGAGCTAGAGCAAATGGACATCATGACCCGCGCACCTCAAAGTAAGGCGAAAAGCCCGACTCCCAGAGAGAAACAACAATTCGGAATGAATCGTGGGATAATCGGACACATGTAAGGGATAGCAAATCAAGAAGAGACAAGGTCAAGGAAGATATGACAGATATGCCCCGTTAAGGATACCGCAAGCGCAAATCTGGAAGGAAGACTTTAACGGAGATGAAAAAGGTGGAATGACCACGGCCAATGCGCAATGAAACCACTCTGGATAAATCTAGATATTGCGAGTTCCATGATCAGCATGGCCATACTACGGACATGTGTTGGGACTTGCAAGACATCATTGAGAAATTTATTCGAGAAGGAAAACTGTGCCGTTATGTTATACAAACACAAGGATGGCAAAAAAAGCGTCGGGAAGGCAGAAGTAAGAGCCCGGCACTTGAAAAGAAGAGAAGAGAATAGAGGAAACCGGGGCGAGGCCAGGATGACGAATTTCCCGAGTCAAAATATGACTGTAATGTCATAGTCGGAGGTTTTGGTGGAGGAGGAGATTCAGTTAGTCAGAGAAAAAAGTATTTGAAAGAGATCCTCTCTGTAAGAAGTCGTCCCGAGTTTAAGGAAGAATCTGCAAAAACTCCTACCCCAGTACTTGGGTTCACAAACGAAGAACTGGATGAGGTAATACCAGGGCATCACGACGGCCTGGTCATCACGGGGACGTTGGTGAACTGCCGGGTAAGTAAAATCTTTCTTGATAATGGCAGCGCCGTTAATATCATCCTTTGGGATGCGTTCAAACGCATGAGGTTTGATTCTGAAGAGCTGAAACCCTGTAAGACCGTGTTAACGGGTTTTAACGGTCAAGATACCCGTCCAAAGGGATTCATTGATCTCAAACTCACTCGGGCACCAAGGAGGCTTTTAAGACAAAATGGTTCGGTTTGTCGTTGCCGACTTCCCTCCACATACAATATCATCCTGGGACGACCCGCTATTCATGACTGGAATATGTTGGTATCTTCAAACCACCAGAAGCTGAAGTTTATCAATAAGAGAAACAAGGTGGTTACCGCCAAAGGCGACCAAAAAGACTCTCGGCAATGCTACTTTGACACTGTCAAAGGTAGTAAAAATTCAGAGAAAGGCGAGTTAGAGAAAGAAGCCGAGTCGGTCCAAGTTGTGGAGTTAGATTTGAGGGAAGAGGACAAGATCCAAAGAGCAGAACCAAATGATGAACTCGAGGACTATGTCTTGGGGGACACCCCAGAGAAAATCACCAAAGTCGGGAAAGGGTTGGATCCCGAGATCCGTAGGGAAATTGAAAAATTCTTAGTCGAAAATAAAAATGTATTTGCATGGAAGGCCTATGAAATCCCGGGTATGGATCCTGAGTTCTGCTGCCATAGTTTGGCGATCCACCCTGGCTCAACACCCGTGGCGCAAAAGAAGAGGAAGCAAGGCTCCGATCGGTCTAAGGCCTTAGAAGCACATATGGAGGAGTTACTGAAGTCGGATTTATCAGGGAAATACAACACACAACATGGCTCTCCAACGTGGTTATGGTCAAGAAACCAAATGGGAAGTGGTGTGTTTGTACTGATTACAAAGATCTGAATAAGGTATGCCCAAAAGACGCATTTCCAATGCCTAACATAGATCACCAAGTGGATAAATCCTAGGGTTTTCAACTCCTATCATTCATGGATGCATACTCGGGGTACAATCGAGATAGCCATGCATCCCGATGATCAAGAAAAGACAACTTTCATCACAAATAGCGCTAATTACCGCTACAACGTGATGCCTTTTGGCCTTAAGAATGCTGGAGCTACTTATCAGAGGATGACGACTAAGGTTTTTGCTAGTCAAATGGGGAATGATGTGGAAGTATATATTGACGATATGATAGTCAAATCAAAGGAAGAGAACAACCATGTCAATGATCTACGACGACATTTGAAAAACTGCAAAAGCATCGGATCGAGTCGAACCCGGCCAAATGTGCGTTCGGAGTACCATCGGGCAAATTCTTGGGTTTTTTTATTGACCCACCGGGAATAGAGGCCAATCCAGAAAAATGCAAAGCGTGTTGGAAATGAAGGCTCCGGTCAACAAAAAGAAGTCCAACAAGTAACGGGCGATTGGCGGCGTTGACAAGGTTTTTGCCTAAGTCGGCTGAAAAGTCACTTCCGTTTTTCAAACTTCTGAAAAAAGAGGCACATGGAGGATGAAACTTGGATTGTGAATAGGCATTTGCAAAGATAAAGTCATGTCTGGCATCCCCGCCAGTGCTCTCTAAACCTGAACCCGGAGAAACGCTGATCCTATATTTATCAGTAGGAGAGGAAGCGGTCACTGCCGTACTCGTCCGAGAACTGGAGGAGGGGCAAAAACCCGTGTACTTCGTTAGCAGGGTTTTACAAGGTTCTGAATTGAGATATCAGAAGTTAGAGAAAATGGCATTTGCATTGCTAACTGCGGCAAGGCGACTGCGCCATTACTTTCACGGGCATTCTATTGTCGTCAGGACCAATCAACCCATACGTCAAGTACTGCATAAACCAGACTTAGCCGGAAGAATGATAAGTCAAGAATCCAACCGTCCGAGTTCGACATCGCCTACGGCTCGGCAATCAATCAAATCTCGGGCCTTGGCTGATTTCCTAATGGAATTAACCCCGTCAACTCCAATGGAGGGAATGCAAAATGAGCCATGGAAGGTGTTTGTAGACGGCTCATCAAATGTTAAGGGAAGCGGCGCGGGAGTCATTGTGGAGAGCCCCGAAGGAGTCGCAATGGAATTATCACTCCGGCTGGATTTCCCGACATCAAATAATCGGTAGAGTATGAGGCCCTCATCGCGGCTTACCGCAGCTAAGGAGAATGGAGCTCAACAGTACATTTAGCAACCGATTCTCAACTGGTGTCTTCCCAGATACAAGGAACCTATCAAGCCAAAGGCCCGTTATTGGCAAAATACTTGCGAAAAGTAAAGGATATCATAGCTGATTTCGATAAAGTAGAAATTGAGCACATTCCTCTGACTGAAAATGTTAGAGCCGATGTCTTGTCTAAACTCGATAGCACTAAAAGTCCAGGTAATCTTCGGACTGTGATACAGCAGAATCTCCTAGAACCGAGTTGCATTATGCTTATTTCAGATAATCGCGATGGGAGAAAGCCAATTGCCGACTATCTAGAAAGGGGAATCGTTCCAGAAGACACGGCGGAATCAAAGAGACTAATCAGAACAGCAACCGCTTATTCAATGATGGATGATCAGTTATATCGAAGGGGCTTACACTCCTCGATGGCCAAATGTCTCGACCAACTTGAAGCCCATTATGTACTTGCAGAAATCCATGAAGGGATAAACGGACAGCACATGGGAGCAAAGGCGTTGGCTCGAAAAGCAATACGAGCTGGATATTATTGGCCTACTATGGCCCAGGATGCCAAGGATCATGTCTAAAAATGTGAAAGCTGCCAGAAACACGGCAGAATAATATGGACCCCTCCATCCGAGTTGACACAGATCTCAGCCCTTTGGCCGTTCTACAAATGGGGCATGGATTTGTTGGGACCATTCAAGGCGGCACAAGGACAATTGAAGTGGCTCATTGTTGCGGTGGATTACTTCACCAAATGGATTGAAGCCGAACCTTTGGCGACCATCACCTCGGCAAATGTGCGAAATTCCTCAAAAGAAGCATTATTTCGCGTTTCGAATACCTAGCCGAGTTGGTGACCGACAATGGAACCCAATTTGTGGATAAAAACTTTCAAAAATTAGTAGCCGACTTCCGATTAAACATCATTTCGCCTCGGTTGAACACCCACAATCAATGGGCGGCCGGCGGCCAACAAGATCATAGTGGATGGACTGAAGAAGCGTATGGAAGATGCAGAAGGTAGTTGGGTTGAACATTTACACTCAGTTTTATGGGGGCATCGGACTACTTCTCAGACTTCAACACATGAAACCCCGTTCCGACTCACATATGGATGCGAAGCAATGATCCCAGTCGAAGTCGGGGAACCTTCATGGAGAAGGCTACACCATTCACGGGAGCAGAATGATCAGGAGCTAGCAATGGAAATGGATCTCATAGACGAAGTCAGAGCAACAGCTCACCTTCGGGATTTAGCCGCCAAGCAACTCATCGCCTCGAGATAAAATAGAAAGGTAATTCCACGCTCGTTCGTAAAGGGCGACCTGGTACTCCGAAGGGCTGACATTGGCAATAAGAACGCACGGGATGGCAAACTCGCCGCCAATTGGGAAGGGCCATACCGTATTACCGAGGAACTCGGAAAAAAGGGGCTATGTCTTTGGAATCTTTGACGTGCAAAGCAATTAAAAGGACATGAAACGCGGACAAACTTAAGGCTACTATAGTTAAAGTCGGGAGAGATTAGTTTCCAATTGGGTTTGTTTTCGCTTTTTTGCAATTTCACTTAGCTTTATTTTCGGAAAATCGGTCGCAAGTACATGTAAATTCCCACGTGAATCAAATTTGATGTAACTTCGTGGACCAAGAAATAAAGAATATAGGGTCATGGAGCCCGTATTTGGCAACCTGCGAGTGAATATAAGAACACTGAACATGTATGAATAGAGGTTCGAAACTCCTTCATAAATCATGTGGTGTGAAAGACCGAGTTTTAACTCATACAAGACATGAGCGACTCAGGGTAAAAAGCCCGATTACGTGAAATTTGTCATAGCGGTAAAGCCGCCAAAGAAAAAACATACCCCGAGTCCAAATAGACAAGGCGAGTATAAATATAAGACATGAGCGACTCGGGGTAAAAAGCCCGATTACGCGAAATTTGTCATAAACGGCAAAGCCGCCAAAGAAAAAACATACCCCGAGTCCAAATAGACAAGGCGAGTATAAATACAAGACATGAGCAACTCAAGGTAAAAAGCCCGATTACGCGAAATTTGTCATAGCGGCAAAGCCGCCAAAGAAACAACATACCCCGAGTCTAAATAGACAAGGCGAGTATAAATATAAGACATGAGCGACTCAGGGTAAAAAGCCCGATTACGCGAAATTTGTCATAGCGGCAAAGCCGCCAAAGAAAAAACATACCCCAAGTCTAAAATGACTAGGAGAGTATCGATGATAAAGATTTCCCGACACTGATCACGTCGGATCTTAACTTCTATTAAGGACGAGAATAAAAAGCAGCAAGTGCAAAGAAGAAAAGGAGTCAATTCGAATACATTTAATAGATTGTCTATTACAAAAGGCCCAAACGGGCAAAGATAAAGTACAAAGCAAATTATGGACTAAGACAATCAGTTCGGGGAAGAGATTGGTCTTCCCCATGAGATTGATCTTCCTCGTGGGCTTCGGAACCACCACGGAGCTTGGAGCGGGTGAGCCAACGGTTGGAGAAGGGCGGGGAAAATTTCCCGTCCTCAACATAGGCGTTCATGTGTGCCCCTTCCGATTCAACGTCACCGTTGGGTTCAAGAATTGAACTGCTCCAGGGCGTTTGCAAAAGCATCCGAGACACCATTCTTCGCCTTAAACATCGGCTTGGGACACGAAAGAGCATCCTTGTACAAAGCCGGCTCCCGGAGGACGTCGCGCTCTTGCGGACGCCAACTCGGACTTTAGGGCCGAAATCATAGTTTTTTGACGGCTCATGGCCTCCAAGTCCTCTTTGTGAATCTGCAGCCTCCGGGTAATCTCGGATTCAGCCTTATTAAGGTTGTCATGGATGCGTCCAAGCTCCTCATCCAAGCTCTCCTTCTGGCCCTTTGCCAACTCCAAGTCCTCAAGCGCTTGGGTTAACCGTTCCTCGACCTTTTTCTTCTCCTCCTCAAGCAGGTCCAACTCTTCTTCATTGAGGCCGACCTTTTTCCTTCAAATGGGCAACAATTTCACACAGCCGGCATTCTTTAAATTGACGCTCGCCGCTCCAAAAGCTCTTCCTTCTCAGAGTTGGCGAGCCTCTTCCTATCAAAAAAGTTTGCGGGAGGACGCAGAGCTTTGCGAAGGTCAGGAGGAAAACGACCGCCCCAGAGATAAGAAGCGGGAAGTCGGACTGCGGGACCAGAACCAGAGGGCACACCTCCTTGAGTCTCAGGCTCGGGAACTGAAGAAGATGGGACAATAGCTTTCTTCTTCTTGGAAGTTTTTTCCTTCTTGGCAACTGGGGGAATGCTAGGCTCTCCACTCGGGAGTGTTCGTTTTCCGCCCGCGGGTGTATGGACCATCTCCCGACGGCAAGTCACATCAAGGTACTCGGGCCTTTTCCCCATTTGCCCACGTGAAAAGAAGAGCAAAACGCATCACGGATCTGAGCAAAGACAACAAAAATTGAGCCAATGAGAAATATCATACCCAAAACGGGTTTTGAGTTATTACAAATAATATACTCGGCCGAGTCCACCAAAGGCCCCTTTTTACTGGCAAGAGTGGTTAAGGTAACAATGACTTCATCCTCGGAGTCAGAACGCTGCGAAGGGGCGGGTAAGAAATCCTTGGAATGAAACTTATGATGACTTTCACCCCAATATAGAGGAAAGCGCTCTTCAATGTTCCCGGACGGGCTCCTCTGAAGAAACCAAGGTACCTCCCCGGCTTTAGCCACTACTTTAAAAAAAGAAGTTTTAAACCCTTTCCACGAATCAGTGAACGGCTTTAAAAATTTCCGTCCGTGACAAGCGCGAAGAGATGTCCAACCATACCACATCTTCTCCTCCTCCACCGTCATATTGGTCTCTAAAGGTGAAAAGAAGCTACAAAACACATGTACGGAACACTTGAGTTCGTGTTTCATGCAATATCTTTCAAAAGCTAAGGCAAAGGCCCATCCATTCGGGTGTAGTTGCGAAGGAGCCAAATGCAGGTGGCGGAGTAGGCACATTTGAAAGTCGGAAAATGGAAACAAAAGGCCGAGTCGGGTAATCACATCCCGATAGAAATAAAAGAAATGGCCGCCTTTATCATATAATCGACCAGAAGCCACTGATTCGTTCACTGAAGGCAAAACTACATTGTATCTCGGGCCACCTCGGATGATTCGGTCAAGCTCTTTCACGGGCATTTTATTCCGTACTCCGATTCTGCTAATGACGTATTCCTTAGCCGACGTCATCCGAGACGACCACGAAGGGCGAGATTCTCCGGTCTCGGACTGATGAGACGGGTGAGAGGGGGAAGACATCTAATACCTATAATAAACAGAAAATAAAGGGAAGGGTCAGAATCATGAAGTATACCTGACATAACAAGATTGTGGAGACAAGTATCGTAAAACAAAGGAACGGGAGGAATCTGGGAAGCAACAGCCAAAGTCGTCTGAGGTCTGAGGAGACAGTGACATTTGTCCATTAATAAATCAGCGTCTCTCTCTCGGCCATGACGGACTAGCTCTATCGCCCTCGACACGGCAATCAATTTTCGCAAGGATCGCAACCTCGGAATATGATTGGCGGATTATCAACCACGGATGTCGAAGAAGACGTTGTCAACGACGAGGTTGGTGCACTTGCGATAGGTAAAGTCGGCAATGGAAAACCTCGGGTGTTCCTGATCCTTCCACCTCCCCGAGAAGAGCCTCCCCCCGAGTGGGGCCGAGCAATCTTGCCATCCTTTCTTCTTCAGAAGGAAGAAGAGACAATAGCCACTGTTTGGCCGTACCAGGGGTGTTTTTAAGAATTTCCCTATCTTCCTCTGGGATAGGTCTACCATACATGTCTACTAGCATCTCGGGATCGGGATCCATTTTTGACAATGATGAGAGGCTATAGGTGTAAACAACCCTATCAGCGCTAAACTCAGATTGCCCAGAATGGCTTGAAAATTATGGATTCAAAAGGAGCTCCTACGAATACAAATTCTATTCATACCCAGAATACCCAGAAAACTCAAGAACACAAAAACAGAGAAATTACCAAAAGGGGAAATGCGATAGAAGAGGAGTTATACAGTTCAATTGAAAATCATACACACATTTAGTAAGCAAGAACGTTGAGATCAAGTATAATACCGGAAAGAGATAAGAGGGAACTACTTTCTGAGAAGGAACAACAAAGGAATGCTCTGCAAATGGAGGCTTCTTCAATCGCTTCAGAAGTCTTAGTGAGTGCGAAAGTGAAAAATGAGATGAAGGGGTTAGAATATATAGGCGAGGAAGCGCCAAGGAACCCCAAAGCGCCAATCGCCGTGACAATTACGAGGTGAAAACCACCGAGTAATCATGACCGATCGGTTAAAAGACGTGTGAAACGCCGGGGGCCATTAATGGGCACGATAACCGAAGGCGGCGTTTGGGGACGCGTGGGCTGCGCGTCGAAATAGAGTTTATCCGCTGCTACGCGGGTAAATGAAAGGGCACCTAGTAAAGTTAGCTAATCGCCAGGGCGGGAGTTGAGATGTACAACTCGTCCTCCATCTGTACGGGAGGATGATAAGAGAATCAGTGAATGCCTGAGTATAAAGTCGGGGATACAAAGGCTAAAGGTTCGAAGCCTACTCGATTCCAAAAGTCGGGCTTAGCAGCAAAATCTTCCACAATAATATCAACTCGGCGATTAGAAACCCGAACGACCGAGCTTGGGGCAACAAGTATGGGCGAGATAAACGGGCCTCGGAAGATAAGGCCCATGAACGTGCTCCTACTGGGACAGGACCCATGATCCTAGAACCTCGGGAACCCACGATCCCCATCATCATGAATGATGGAGGAAAGACACGCCGAGTGGAAAGGCAGGAAATCTGCCAACTAATCGGCCGTGGACACTTCCTCTATAAATAGGAAGGATCCAACGGTGCACGGTACACATACATTCTCTCCTAACCAATTTTACCATATTGCATACACGAGCACACACCCCACGCCTTAGGGTGAAAACCTTTGTGTTCAAGCTCGTGATTTCGATCTATCTAGATATCTCATCCATAGATATCTAGGATAAGACTAAAGATCCTAGATCAATTCACTAGTCCAATCCCGGGCTAGACATTTGTGTTCTATACCAGAACAAAATCATTGATGTATTTGTGGAGCCGTCTTTTCTGAATAAGAGAAGCCTCAATCCTATCACCTTGTTTGCCTCGAGTACAATGAAATCAGTACGTCACAGATATTTTCTTCAGTGAATATGACAGCTACATTATTCACTAACCTATTTGTCAGCTAAAATCATACCGACTTTTCAAAAATCAGAGGGTGGGGACTTCTTGCACTTTGTCCACTGTCTGAGTACTCAAGCAACAATACAGCATGTGTATTTTCTATCACCAATGTCCTTGGCAGATGATGAGCAATGTTCGCCATTTGTTTTGATAATGCTAGTGAGGCGCGAAAAATCATTTGTGGTTATGCCTAATATCATAAGGAGGCAACAACAATTGAACAAAACAGAAGAACCGTACAAGAAGATTATTATACCTTGGATGCGAGGGTTCTGTGACTCAAGATCATATATTCTCATATGTGAATGGGTGATGTTTTTATAATATCCCAGTAACTTATTTGTATTTATTTTCCAAATCTATAATATCCCAATTACTCGATCTGTTTATTACGTGATTTTATTTTGTTATGAATAAGTTTTATGTTTTCAATTTTACTATAGGAAGCCTTTGGGTTTCTTATGTAGTTTCAAAGTTTCAATTAGGGGTGTTCATGAAGGATGAATGTCCATGCAAATTCTATTAAAAAAAAGGCCCAACCTGACTCTAAAAAATCAGCCTATAAATCATTTAGATGTTTTTAGACCAGGCCAAATACTAAGTAGGGCTAGACACCAGACAAGGTATGCTGTATATTTAGAATACATAATGAATATAATATTTTAACCATTATTTGATAAAATTTAACCATTCAATTAGAATATAATGAATAAACATATTTCTATTTACTCAAAAAATATGCATAATTTTTCATAAACATATTGAATTAAAAATTTGGTAAATTGAGTTCTTGAGAAATAAACTATTATTAAATAATAAGAAAATAATATCTATTAATTTATTTTATTAGCCCATGGATTGAATGTAAACAATAAAATCGAAAAAGGATTATTGTATAGAATATGTTTTTAAAATATCAAACTATACATTTGTTTTAATGGTTCTTTATTTTTTAATTTTAGGGAGATTTTTGGGCATGGAAGGCCACCCAAATTGACTCAAAATTACTCGGCTTTTATTTGGTAGGGCGGGCATCGAAGCTACAAAATACCGCCATTAATCTTTTCGAGATGGGCATCGGGCAAGGATCATGCCCTATGCTGCCCATAAACACCCGTAGTTCCAATGGTGTACAAATTTTTAAATGTTATGAAGCCAAGCTATCTAATATGCGTTTATTTCTTTATTAGATAAATAATTCATATTTTTGATAAGTGAGTAGAAATTTTAATTAAAAGCATTATGATTCACTCATGTTTGGTATTCAAATTTTGTTGCAAAAAAATTATATGGGTTGGTCAGAAGGAAAAAAAAAAAAAAAAGGGCCAACCAGGCCTTCTTTTCTTTTCTCCCCCCAAATTCTTCATATTATAATCATGTATAAATGGTCTACCATTTTTCGTAATTCATAGATATTATTTTCTACCATATTATGAATTACGGAGAAAAGTTGAGTTCTTGCATTACTCAACAACTACTATTGTATTCAGTTGAGTTGTTGTGTTCAATCCATTGCAGTGCAATGCAATATTAATTACGGAGATAGTGTTTGGTTTGATTTTTAAGTAAGGTGCAATGAGTTATTTTTTTAAATAATTATTTAGAATTAAAATATCGCACAAAGTCTATTTTACCTTTAATATAATCATTATAAAAAAAATAGTTAAGAGTCATTGCTTTGCTTCATCATAACTATCACATGATGGCAATTGTTATGGTGGTGGAGGCGACAATGACGATGGTGTAGTGGTGACTACGATGGTGGCAAGTGGTAACATCAACGATGGAGAAGAAAGTAGTGGTGGTGATAGTAGGTGGTAACAGCAATAACGGTGGAGAAGGCAGTGATGGTGGCAACAGTGGCCATGGCAGTGACAACGATAACGTTGGAGAAGGAGGCAGTGGCGGTGATGACAGTTGTCATGGTGACAATGACGACAACAGTGGAGGTAGTGACAATTATAAATTTGCACATCCACTCTTTAATTTTAAAGTGGCTAGATCAAGCGAGATTATTTTATCAAGTGAGAGTATTTTATTTTATTTTTGTGACTGATTAGAGGAAGTTGTTGAGCTTTCTTAGAAAGCTCAAGGCTCCTTCTACAAATTCTCCGTAGTATAATAGCTTGGATTTGTAATCATACTTTGAAGCTTTATGATTTCTCTGATATTTTCTTCCTCTCCCTCTCTGTTTCAGTCAAAACATACTATTTTGATTCCTTTCCCTCTTCTCCTTTCTTGTCATTTTTATTCATCAAACCATTTCTGAAGCATCGATCATCAAATGAGGAAGATAGCGTTTTAAGCTTGTGTTAATCAGAATATTTAAAAAAAAGAAAAAGAAAACTGGAGATTGAAACAGTAGATGTAGAGATGAAGGATGAAGTTGAAGAGAAAGAGATGGGCCCATAAGAGAGGAGATATGGCTTATAGAAATGAAGAAAGAAAGAAACTAACCATGAGGCCTAGCACAGTTGGTACTTAACTAGGTTCCTTATGTATCTAGTCAATAGTTCAATCCCTGGCGGTATGTATGGAAAGGGTTTCATGGCTAATACTAAAACCTCTTCGAAAAGTCTATTTTGCGAGGGGATTGGTCACTGCTATCGGCGGTGGATATCTTGGCTTACCAAAAAAAAAACAGAGAGAGAGAAGGATGTTTTGAAAAGGGGAGAAAGAAAGAGAAGCAGGATTAATCAAACTTCAAAATATATCAGCTTCCTATAGATTTCATTCACACATATATATTGCCAATGATTTCATACACATATTGAGGATCCTTTATAATTGCAATACAAATTATAATTCGGTCCAAAACAAAACAGACAAATTATAAAATAATATAATTATATAACCAAGTCATATGTGGCATACATTCAAGAAACCTTGGCATAAAACAAACTAAATTCTATTATCCCACAGTACAAACAGTGATTATATACATACCCGACCTTGATGAACACCCAAAACACAACTCACTTAGACTTTTCCCTATCAAAAAAAAAAAAAAAAGCGGTGGTGACTATATACATAAATATATAATTAGTATAGAATGATTCAATAGAAATCAATAGCCTATTCTAAATCTGTTCAATCACTATTCAGCCCTGAACTGAATTATGTAGACAAGGAAACAAGGCAAACCACAAGAAATCTATGGACAACAAAGGTTATATAAGGTTACAAAAACCAGGTTGTTTTCCACACATGCTAATAGAGCTGACTTTCATGGAAGTTGCTATCACCAATGGAGCTCCAGGAGAGTCACTATCAGCAAATTTGTCATGCATAAATCGAGATTCTACAATAGACTCATCCTTCACTACTATCATATAACAGTAACAGCTCTTAAGCCCTTGCTGATGATTTCTATAACATTCATGATTAACCCTGTTCTTCACCTGCTCAAAGCTCCATATCACACTAAAGTTACCCACAGTTGCAACAAAGTGACGCTCCTTTTTGCCATTCTCAGTGACCTGAAAGAGAAAAGAAATTACAAACATGCAATACTTGCTGCAAGTTTACAAACAAAACTACCCTGTAAATTTAGAACAAGTTCAAAGTTGTCAGTCTGCAACACTGCAAGGAGAGTAGCAGAGTATCAAATATTCAAGTTACATAAGTTCATCAGATTTGAACTATCTGCTTCACAATATAATATGCAGCATAAGCACTGTACGCACATATTAGGACCCTATCCACAATATTTGGTTCGGAAATTTACTGAGGTTAATCAAATAAATCCCAATAAACATAAAAATTACTCCCTCTAGTCCTAAAATAAAGGAGTTAGCTTTAGTCTTAAATATAAAACTTCATTCTACTTTGTCTTCTACGTTTATAATTCTTTTGACACAAATTAAGGAGCTTTTGCATCAATAGAATAGTTTCTAATGCAAATGATTAAAAGAGGCATTTTAGCGAAATCAACACTCATTTATTACATATAACTAATTTAACTATTTTTCTTAATATCTGCAAAGTAGGTATTAAGCTCCTATATTAAGGAGCTTTAGGGAAATCAAGGAACATATATTAAGGACTGGAAGGAGTACATTGAATAGGTATAAGGAGACCAATCAGTTGCAAACTGACAATAAAATGTACTCTATGGCTGCTACAAGAAAGATAATTAACTAGTTAGGATTTTATAGCAACAGTAGCATAGCATAAGGATGGAGCAGAAAGTAATTAATTACCCACGAAAATTGGCCACCATGAAACTTATTGTTTGTGCCAGCTAATTGTGAATCCTGAGGAGACAACTTCAGCAGTATCGGCATACGTTCAGTGAATCCATCTTCTGTTTTCCCATCTAATGAAGTGCAAATCAGTATCAAATAAGTGTCAGTAGTGCCTAACACCCACTTGCCATCATAAGTAACATCAACATGGGTAATTGGATAGCCAAGCCCAGGAAAAATAGTCTTTAATTGCCACATTGATTTCTTTGAATACAACCGTATTCTTCCATCAAGAGACCCTACAAATATCGAACCATCTCCACTTGTTACAAAGCACTGAAAATTTGTCCCTCTTGAGAATAGATACCCGTGGTTCCAATGCAACACAGGCGAATTTGCTGCCCCAGAAATACTTTGAACCATTCCTTTCCTGTTAATAGAATATCAAGGAAAGTCTCACTTAGTCACATTTACTGATTGGTAAAGGAACATATAATGTTCAGGTGAGTCTTAATGTGACTGGTTAGAAAAAGAAGGAAAAAAGAGTCTTAATTAATACCTGTCACGCATGTCCCATTGACAAAGCATATTATCAGCTAAGCCCAGAAACGTGGAAATGGAAGGATCCAATTGTGAACCTTTAGCATCATTTGTGATATCCCTCATAGTGATATCGACTCCATCTTTCTCAAACTTCCATTCATTTACAATCTTACCAGTCTCAAGATCAAGCTGATGAAGACTAGAGGCGTGTGGCATCCCTTCCTTAATTGGACTCATAAGTAGCATATCAGTTTCGACCCTCATCAATATCGCTTTATTCACCGCCGATTCGCCTAAATTCGAACTTCCAAGCAAATTACCACCATCAAATTTAACAAAAACACCTTCCCCGTGAATCCCGCTGCTAAAATTTCTGAAAACCTGAACTCCTGTATCGTTCACTAAGAAGCTCTGATCAAGAGCACCCAACGTTAAGTTCTTAACTCGTCCCTTTGCAGCCTCTTCGAACTCCTCCATCATAATGCCCTTGGGGTAAATCCAATCCAGCGATGCTCCGGATTTGGATTCGGAGTCGGAGGACGTATTTGCATCGTTATTATACTCTTCTTTTTCTTCGAATTCGCGTTCTGACTCATCGTAATCAGAGTCGGAGACATCGAGGACTTCCCTGCTGTGTGAAGCTCCCATGGACGATGAATTTGACAAAGATACATTGAAATGGGTTGGATTTTGGCTTTTGATGTTGCAGTTTGAATTGTAATCATTGCCTTGAATTTGCTTCGCTTTTGGCGCTCATATGTCATTATAGCTTCGCGACGAAGCTTTTGGAGCAGAATTCATAGAAAGCGATTTGCTCCCCGCTCCTCTGTGTATATATATATATATAAATATATATATATATATATATATATATATATATATATATATATATATTTATATTTTAATTGAAAAGTCTCATCTCAACCAATTCAATCAAAATGTTTTCACCGCATTAAAACTCAATTTGAGTACAAACCAGTTAACCAAGAATTTTAGTAGCTCAGTCTTGTTAAATTACATGTGGTATATATGTGGGTGTGAATTAATGACTTTTTTATTTAAATACTTTTTAAATTTTAAATATAGAACATAGTTTGTAGTATAAATTATTTTACAAACTATGTCTTCTACTCCCTTTTATCCTTATTATAAAAAATACCAACTAACTTTTTTCATAAACCAATAAAAATAAAAAAAAGTCTATATAAAGTTGTCCTAAAATCTAAGTAATTTAATATTACCTCTATTAATTCACTAAACTTTAATATTATATTAATTATTACTCTCACACATTTACCCTTATTAATAATGAGCATGACAAAAAAAAAATTAATGCTTATTGAATTTAAAGTAAATGCCTTATAAAAAAGATAAAATAAATTTACTTAGTTGGTATCATTATAATAAGAATCGGAAGGAGTATTTAAAACAGGAGGTAATATTATATATGAATTTTTTTATATTATAATTAAATTTTGATATTATAATCCTGCATAACGGTGTTACTTTTTGTGGTGAGACCCACACTATTATTATGAAAATACAATAATGCCCTTGTGCAAATATGATAATAATTATAACATTTTTAAATATATTTTATATTTATATTTGTTATAAAAATAAGAAGAATGCAGGAAATGAGATGAGGGGATGAAAAAAGACAAGAGGGAATTAGAGAGGGAAAGAAAAAGCAAAAAGAAAATGACAGGCTAATTTGAGGCGGCAATTATGCTCAAGCATGTACTTTGCTAAGGATGGTTATAAAATTTCCTTCCAATACCTTTTGAGTTGGCGTTTAAAAAAAACACGTTTACGTAAATTGAGATAAAATTCCTCTTATATACTATCTCGTATACCATAAATCACGTCAGAATAACAACCTCCCAGTGGCGGAACCAGGAAATTATTTTAGCCCGGACCAAAAAATAAACATATTAAACTATTTACTAAATATAATCGCATAATATTTAAAATACAAATAAATCATAATCGACAATTAAAAATCAAAAGATAACCTAATAAATAAAAATTCTATGACATTTAGAAGGAGACTCATTATAAAGTGCATCACTTTCGAAATTATTTTATAAGAAATACCACTTTTTGAAGTTATTTTCTTTTAAAGAAGCATCTTTGCTTTTTTTTTATCCTTGCTCATTTTTTTTTTCCTACAAAAAAATTGGTGACTCGAATATATATTGATGTCGGTGTTAATTAGTATCTTATGTCACTAAACATTAATTCTTATAGTACTACTCAATCCACAAAACTAACATTTAAATGTGCATCCCACTTACCTCAAAACAAAATAATTAGAGAAAATAAAATAAATATAATATGAACCCAAAAAATATTTTTTTAAAAAACAAACAAATCTGATTCAATTTCAGCTAAACAAATAACCTATTATAATCTATTTTTAAAAGACAAATTCATTATAAAATCATAAGACAACCAAATAATAAATTCAAACCCATTAAAATTAGCCATTAATCATCCTCTACATATATATAATTATCTATTATGTCAAAACTCAAGACTTTCCCCAAATCATAATCCCAAACTTTTCACTAATCAACACAATATTACCCTCATTAGAAAGATAAAAATACATAGAATAACTTTCATGAAAGGAGTGAGGTGAAAAGAAGTGATTTTGAGTACCTATTTGGTCCTTAAAATGAAGATGAACAACACCGAGATATAAGATGATACTAATATTTTCAATTGGTATTTCAAACAAAATTTTTACTTTCCTCTCACATCCCAAAAAAAGAGTATGATTATAGAAAAGATAAGAACTTAGCTAGGGCCAAATTAGTGGCCAAAATAAAATATTATATAATACATACATATAAATATATAAGATAAGAGAAAACACGCGGGGCAAGGCCCCACTGGCCATAAGGCGTTCATCTCGCCGCAACCTCCACCGCCAATCCAAACATGTCTGGCTGATATGATCCATTATGGAAGTTTATTTGGTCATTTAAGAATATGCTTTTAATATGATAGACTCTAAATCAAACTCGGCCTTAACTAATACTACTCTGATCCTATTTATAAGTTTCTTTTGACCAAAAAATTTGATCCTATTTATAAGTCTGGTTTTATGTAATAAATGAGATTGTGGCAATTTTACTCATATTAATTGTACCCATCAAGATAGATAGAGAAGAAACAGTTTTAAAATATCCAATCAGAGAGGGCAAAGTTGAAAATTTACCCCTATAATCATTGGGTTAACTACCTCTCCTTAGTATGAGACTGAGTCAAAGTGGACTTATAAATAAAACCGGAGTAGTATTCTCTTAAGGTATGTTTGGTTTGAGGAAGGGAAAGGAAGGGGAGGGGAGAGAGAAAAAAAATGAGAGGAGGAGAAAATTGTACCAAAATTTAATGTAGTGGGACCCACAAAGTTTTCCTCCCTATTACATTTTTTCTCTCCCCTCCCCTCCCCTTCCCTTCCCTCAAACCATGCACACCCTTAAGGGTATGTTTGGTTTGAGAGAAGGGAAGGGGAGGGGAGAGAAAAAAATGAAGAGGGAAGAAAATTGTACCAAAATTTAGTGTAGTGGGGCCCACAAAATTTTCCTCCCCCATTACATTTTTTCCCCCTCCCCTCCTTTCCCCTTCCCTCCCATTCCCTCAAACCATGCACACCCTAAGGGTTTGAGGGGAGGGGAGGGGAGGGGAGAGAAAAAAAAATGAGGGGAGAAGGAAATTGTATCAACATCGCATTTTTTTCCTCCCCTCCCCTCAAACCAAACTTACCATGTCACATAATTGTTTGGGGCCATCAGGCATGCATGTGTCTCTTGAGTTGTAGGATATGTTTGGTTTGAGGAAGGGAAGGGAGGGGAGAGAAAAATGTAATGGGAGGAAAATTTTGTGGTTTCACTACACTAAATTTTGGACAATTTTCTCCACCCCCTCTTTTTTTTTTTCTCTCCTCTCCCCTTTCCTCTCCTTCCCTCAAACCAAACATACCCGTAACACCATAAAAACAGTTTTTTTTTTTAATTCAAGTCGAGTAGTTAGCGTCTTAGCAAGTTTTCAAATTTGAGTTAATATTAAATTTAGACAAACAGATCTAGGCAAAGCTTTCTGTATATAATATTATAATTGCTTCTGACTTCTGAGCCCAGCTTTTTATTTGGCCCCCACTGCCAAACTGTCACCGACCACCCCTACTCTCTTTTCTCTTTTGTATGTCCTACGCTTTCTTTCACTCACTCATTGTTTTGGTGCTTTTAAAAAGTTGATTTAAATCCTATATATAAAATATATTTTTTATATTTGTTAATATATTTTTTACTTGATCTCTTATTGATATTTCTTTAACTATAATTAAGGAAAATAGGGAAGGGGAGAATTCAGAAATGAGACTAGGGTGTTTTAGAAAATACATATTATATTAATTAACTTAATCTAATTAAATTAGATAAATATACCTTGTATTAGGACCAAATGAGGTATTTCCTCCGTCCTTATTATATGAAGAATTAAAAATGAAGATTATTTTATAACTATAATTTCTCATAAAAATGAATTTATCATTTAAAAATCACAAATTTTAAATTTGGATCGTTCAAATCAAAATTTAAACGGTTGAAATCTCATCACACAGGAGAAGAAATTAGTTATTCATTACTATGATGAGCACGGAATGCAAACTCATGATTAAGTAGTTTTAAAAAAAGTTGTTTGGGTTCTGTATTAAGGACAAGAAAGAATAATAAAGAAATTTCTAAATTAAATGAAATATTAGGAAGGATAATTTAGTACTTATAAATTTAAAATTTCATCATAGAATCTTTAAAATTGCAAATTTTAGAGATGGAGAATACTTACATGAATCTTCATGCTTATTTATGTAGACTACTCCAGACGACATTCTTTATACAAGTGAGTATACACTATACACAACCCCTGCCCAATGTTGGGAATGCGGGTCAATCCGCAGGGTTGTGGGTTTTTTTGCTCGAAGCAGGGTTGTGGGTTGGCTCTCCTTAAAAGGGATTCATATTTTGCCAACCCGGATCCGTTAGAAATGGGTTGCTAGCCAACCTGCCACTTTATCTTTTAAAAATATTTTTCAAATATTTTTAAATTAATTTACAAATTTTCATCAAGTTATAAAATAAAATTAACCCAAAACTGGTCAATATAAACATTTAATATAATTATTCTATTAATATAAGAATGATAAATTAATTAAAAAAAAGAGAAATCAAACATGAAATCATCTAGGAGTAGTTACTAACTTGAAATAAGATCATGTCTAAATTAAGGGCCCATTTGGGATAGCGAGTGGTAGAAATGACTTTTTTTTTTCTACTAGACTTTTTTTTATGGTTTTTTTTTTTTTTCCTTTTTCTAAAAGTCATATTGTTGATGAGAATTATGTTTGGGATAGCATGATGAAGTGACTTTTTTTCCAGATGGGTTCTTGTTTAGCATAAAGCTTTTGAAAAGTCATTTAAGATAGAAAATGACATCGTCTTTAAGATATATCAAATGTAAAAAAAAGCGTATTTTACCAACAAACAAAAACCAAAATCGTTTCAAGAAAGTCTCTAATCGGTATAAATTCCCCACCCCACCCAGGATTCAACTCACAGATCCTTCCTTTTCTCTTTCAGTGTGAAGTGATAGTTTTTGTACCGCACGGTCATTTCCCGAAAAAAGTGAAGCCATTGTAATGGTGATGGACTAGAAGCTCCAAGAAGTGGCTTCGACCCAAAAGTCCATCAAATGTTAGAAGCTTTCCCAAACACCCAAAAATCATGTTTTCACTACCACTGAGCTTTTTTCTTCTTTTGATGTCATCCCAAACAGGCTCTAAGTACAATTAATCATTTCATTTATTTAAATAAAAATAAAACTATTGTTAAAATAAAAGCATGCGCGGGTTAGATAGGGCAAGCTAAGAAAAGCTCATGCTCATATTTAATGTCCGACAATGCCTCGAACAACCTCCAATAGGAGGATACTTGTACTTAAAAAAAAAAAAAAAAAAAAAAACATGTTCTGATTTTGTAAACCCAACCACATATTACCAAATCAATTGGTGAGAACTTAGAAAAGAGAAACGAGTGTAGGAAAATTTCTAATATTGTTTTCAGCCCCTTGGCACCCCACAGATTTAAAAGGGAAAATTGCACAATCAAGGGGTATCAAGTTTTCTTCTCACCTCTATAAGTATCTCAGCACATTCATTGATGGTCATGGGTGGCAATTCAACCCTAAAACGCAATGAACTTGCGAGAAAACAGATAGAAAACTAACTAGAAAACGCAATAGCCGGGATGAAAATGGGCAATTTCTTCTTGGGTGACTCGACGATAACCGACATATATGTTTGGTTAATTGGCATGATATTTGCAATCCTTTTTCGAAGGATGCTTGAATGTAAAAAAATAAAAATAAATAATTAAGCAAAGCTCTTCTTGCCAACCAAATGTGGAGAATCATAAATGATACCTCATTTTTAAATCTTCTCGCTTCTAGAATGTGGAAAGATTTAACAAGCTTTTGTGGTCTTTGCGATTAAGGGCGGTATGCATACCTCGAATTGGAAAGCATCCAACTTTATATTCGCCTAACATTGCCTCACAAATTTTACATATCCCTAAAGTTGAAAATTTACCCTCATAATTAGGGTGAGCAAATCAAAATCAAAACCAAAAACCGAACCGACTAATTCGGTGTTCGGTTTTTCGTTGGTTTCGGTTTATGAAATTGGTTTAATTCGGTGTTCGGTTCGGTTGTTGTAAATTTATTTTGGTTAAAACCGAAGAACCGAAATGAACAAAATGATGTCGTATATGTATTATTATTATTTTATTTTATTTTTAACTAAACCCACATCAAGTCTTTGCCCGGTGCACCACGTCCTCGGCCCACCTCCGTGGCCCAACCCAATTACAAATTACTCTCTAAAAACCCTAACCCGGTAACCTCTACCCTATAACCCATCATTAACCCCTTTCTCCTCAATTAAGAAACAAAATCGCGGCTTCCTCTCCACCTAAATCATCTTGTGCGACGGAGAGCGGCCACGGCGACCTTCAATCTCCTCTTTATTAATCTTCTCTGCTCGTGATCTTTGCCCCGAGCTCTCCTTCAATCTTTACTTCTTCAGTCAACGGCGTACCCATCATATTCATTGATTTCATTCCATTCATTCTGAGCTCTCGCCTCTCGGTGTCTCCGACCTCTCAATCTCAACCTCTCAGGCTCTCACTCTCACTCTCGCTCTCGCTCACTTCACCTGATCTCCACTTCTCAGGATCTCAGTTGTGGTTCCTGTCGTATTCCTCGCAAAGTCGCCCACAGACCCACTCAGTTCGCCTTCTCAGCTGTTCATTTCGCCTTCACAGGTCCGATCGTGCCAGACTCTGCAAAGCTTCTCTGCGAGGACATCGATCGCCGATCAGTGGAGAAGAGATCCGCCATGGAATTTCTGGGACGGATCTACCGATTTGGTAGAGAAGACAAATCTGCTGATATTTATTGTAGCTGCTATTTTTTTGGTCGAAATTGTAGAGTCTTTGTGAGGACGTCGATTTGCTGATCTAGTGGAGAAGACAGATTTGCCATTTTTTGGGACAGATCTGGTGGAGAAGACATTGTAGCTGCAGTTTTTTTTTTGGTGGAAATTGTAGCTGCAGTTTATTACTACACATACGGTTACATACCATCAAACTTTCTTCTTTTTCTTATCATATCATGTATTGTAGATTTGTAGCTGCGGTTTAATTGTAGTTTATTGTTCTCGCCATTGGATTTACGGACAAAGTTTATACCAGGTTGCACCGATTCGAGCAAAAAAAATTTGTAGGTTGGCCATTTAAAAGAATTCTTTCAACTTAATTTAAACCCCAAAACCGAAATATTTCGGTTAATTCGGTTCGGTTTTTAAGATATTTCGGTTTTGGTTCGGTGTTAACAAATGCATGTATTTTGGTTTTCGGTTTTAACCGAACACCGAACCGAAAAACCGAATGCTCACCCCTACTCATAATCATTGGGTTAACTACCTCTCATTGATATAGGAGACTTAATCAAAATGGATTTATAAATACAAGCATAGTAGTATTCTCTTAATGTCGATAATTGTTTGGGGGCATCGTGCATGCATGTGTCTCTTGAGTTGTAAGACCATAAAAACAGTTTTTTTTTTTAATCCAAGTCGAGTCGTTAGCGTCTTAGCGACATGCTTCGACTTCGAGCCAAGCTTTTTATTTGGCCCCCACCGCCGAACCGTCACCGACCCCTCTACTCTCTTTTCTCTTTTGTATGTCCTACGCTTTCTTTCACTCACTTATTGTTTTGGTGCTTTTAAAAAGTTGATTTAAATCCTATATATAAAATATTTTTTTTTATTTGTTAATTTTTTTTTAATATATCTCTTATTGATACTCCTTCAACTATAATTAAGGAGAATAGGGAAGGGGGGAATTCAGAAATGAGACTAGGGTGTTTTAGAAAATACATATCATATCAACTAATTTAACCAATACTTTAATATAATCTAATTAGATAAATATATCTTTTATTAAGGACCGAAGGGAGTATTTCCTCCGTCCTTAATACAAGATTGAATAGACTTTTTTAGAGAGATAAGGAAACTAAATAAATTATTTTAAAACATTTATATTTATTATATCTTTTGAACTTGAACTTACTTACTTGTATACACCACATGTTATGATTAAGGGAGCACATTTTATGCTCATAATTTTGATGAGTAAAAGTGTCCTCATCACCCATCTTTATTATTGGATTCATTTTGAACGGTCTATATTTAAATAAATTTTTATTTTATTATATGAAGAATTAAAAATAAAGATTATTTTATAACTATCATTTCTCATAAAAATGAATTTATCATTTAAAAAATCACAAATTTCAAATTTAGATCGTTCAAGTCAAAATTTAAACGGTTGAAATCTCATCACACAGTGAGGAGAAATTAGTTATTCATTCCTATGATGAGCACAGAATGCAAATCCATGATTAAGTAGTTTAATTAGGTGTTTTAATCTCTCCCAAAAAAAAAAGTTAATTGGGTTCTGTATTAAGGACAAGAAGGAATAATAAAGAAATTTCTAAATTTAATGAAATATTAGGAAGGATAATTTAGTACTTATAAATTTAAAATTTCATCATAGAATCTTTAAAATTGCAAATTTTAGAGATGGAGAATACTTACATGAATCTTCATGCTTATTTATGTAGACTATTCCGGACAACATTTTTTTTTTTGATATAAAAGATGGCTGGCGCCTACATTACAAAAAAGAAATTACACATAAGAGGAATTTAATCCTAAACACTCTTGGTCCACCCAAGCTCCCAAATGAGTGGGGCACCGGCTAAGATTGCGGGTGAAATACCTCATTTGGCCAAGGCATCCGAATTCTATTGCATTCTCGAGGATGACCCTAACATCAACTTGCCAATCCCAACAAAGCATAACTCTAGCTTTTGCAATCAAGCTACTGCCAGTAGTACAAGAATTATCTAAAATCAAATTAACAACCTCATCAGAGTCAGATTCCAAAATGATCTTCTTTAGGCCCATATCCCAAGCCAATTGAAGACCCTCGAATAGCCCATTCCTCAGCGGAATTGGAATGACATAGCCCGATCTTTCTGGTAAAACCGACAACCCAGCTGCCAAAAGAGTCACGAACTACACCCCCACAACAAGCCTTCGACGAGCGAGCAACCATGGCCCCATCCACATTCAATTTGAACCAACTAAGCGGAGGTTTTTCCCAACCCATAAACTGACCGCATCCTGCTTGGGCCTCCAGAGACCCACACAATCATCAAGTGAAACAAATCTAGGCCAAGTCATAGATAAAACAAGTTGCGGTGGTTACGAGGTTTAATAAAGTTACAATAAAAAATACATTGATTTCTCCAATCCCATAGCTTCCAAATAGCAACTCCAAAGAATAGCATCCAACATCCTTCCCACAATTTCCCTACCTGGTTTCTACAATTAAAAACCAACCAGTCCCGTAAATTTAAAGAGAAGAAGCGGGAAACATACCTCCGTTTAATTAAGGCAAGCCACATGCTTTTTGCATACTTACAGTCGCATAAGATGTGTAAAGTATCCTCAAGATCATCAATACAATATCCACATAAAGGAGAAGACTGAGACCACGAACTTCGCCATAGATTCGTGGAAAGTTTATTCAACAAAACCTTCCACATAAATACTCTAATTCGCTCCGCACCTTTCCACTTCCGAGAAAACATCGAACACTTTATCCCTTAAAGGCAAAGGGGATTGGGTTCGATAAGAAAATAAGCACTCCTAAAGGAGAACTTACCATCACCGATCACCCCACACAATCTGATCATCCACCGCATCGTGCCCGGGAGGTAGAATAGCGAATGCGGCCTAACCCATCATCATTGATGATAGTAGATAGTCCTGTCAACATCCCAACACCCACTAACCACCCAATCCGCTACAACTGAGTCCTCTTCCTCCTCCATTAAGGGCCGCAAACAAAAATTCCTGATTTCCAATCCCTCCCCAATCCAGCAGTCATTGAAGAAATTAGCTATGCACCCATTTCGAATTTGCCATTTAGTACCTTGATCAACAACCTCCTTTTGGGAACAAATAAAACGCCATAAACGGGAATCACCCTACCTAAAAGACAATAGAGACTCGTCCTCTCTTAGCATATACCGTTGAGTTAAGATATCAACCCATAGACCTTTACCCAAAGAATAACAAAGTGAGTATACATAACCCCGGCCCAATGTTGGGAATGCGGGTCAATCTGCGAGGTTGTGGGTTGGCTCTCCTTAAAAGGGATTGATATTTAGACAACCCGGATCCGTTAGAAATGGGAGCCTCACTTTAATCCTTTAAGAGCTTCGTGGACAGTGGTCAAAGTGGGTGATTGCCCAATGTCTTTCTTGAATACTATGATAGAGAGGCTTTATCATGGATTGGGATCGAATAGGTGAGACGATTAAGATTGACATTAATACGTCAGGGCAGCTCAGAGGCCACTATGCGCGAATCTGAGTTCTGGTGGATTTAAGTAAACAATTAATGTCTGGTTTCAATCTTGAGGGTGAAGATTACTATTTAGAATATGAAGGCCTCCATTGTTTATGTACCAACTGTGGTATTTATGGGCATAAGGTTGACGAATGTAAAACAAGGGAGAGTGTTAAGGAAACAGGGGGACATGTGGGGGAGAGTGTTAAGAAAACAGGGGGTTATACAGGTGGCGATTCTATTGAGGAAAGGAATAATGACATGGTTCTCGGTTTGCTAAGGAAACACTTTGTAATGCCTCTTCTTCAAATCCTCCTTAGGTGTGGAAGGTGGTGCGGCGCACCGGAGGCCGAAGAAAGCGAACAAGGAGAACCAGAGGGGATGCTCCCAAAAAGGCTCTCGCTTTGAGGTTACGCCGAGGAAGGTGAAGCCATTGTTCATGTCGTCTAGTCCGCTCAGGTTGTTCAGGGTGTGCATCTAAATGTCGATGATAAATGGGTGCTACATCAGACGTACAAAGAGCAGGGCGGCAAAGAGAAAAAAGGGGGAATAAAAAAAAAAGAAAAGTAAATCTTTGAGTATACCTGGGGGAAGTAAGAGTCATGTTGGTGGCAGTCAAGTAACTCGGAAGGAAAAACGCTTGAGAGAAATGGATCATGGGAAAGCTAAAAGCAACGAGGTACTTTATCTGACATATAGGAGTACGAAGGAGGTCAATTGTGATGGAGATGATACTATGGGTGTACTTGGTTCGAAGGAGCGGGGAGGTAGGCCGGCTTCCACTTGACCGGGTGAAGTGAACCATTTCTCTCCGGACTCTTTGGACCGGGTGACCTGCAAGATCCGGAGAATATTAATGGGAGATTTTGGGTTTGGGCCTAGGCGTATGGATCCCGAGCAAATGTTGATGGTTGATGATTCAAGTGATGGGCCTCATGATACTTGTGTGCCTGAAACCCAATTACCTAGTGAGTGTTAATTGGGCCACATTCTAGCCCAGTTTGTTTTATTTTATCAAATAAACCAAATGAGGTCCCTTTTTTGGAATGTTAGAGGCGCATGTGCCAAGATCTTTTTCCGTCAAATCCGCTCCATCTCTAAATCCCCAAATCGTGATGTCTTGATCCTTGCCGAGACTAAGTGCGACAAAGAGATCCAATTCCGTTGTCTTCGAAGCTCGGTTTCGATGGCCTCTTTTTGTGCCGAGTATTGGGCGCTCACGGTGGTCTAATCGTTGCGTGGAAAAGCTTGAAGTTTGATGATGTGGTGGTTATTGCATCGGTCGTCGGTTCATTCATCTCGGGTGCGAGTCGAGGGAGACAATCTTTCATCTTATCGGCGATTTATGGTCTCTGGGGCCCATTGTTGGTTATGATTAGTTTTGATGATGCCTTATATAGATGTCATTATTAAAAGCAAAAAGATTGAGTAATATAGTTATCTCCTACATTGACTAACTGTATTTAATGTAGATTAATCCAAGGTGAATTATAGAGATTAATCAAGAAGGAGATATTGAAGAAGATTATTCCAAGTTGAACTATAGAGATTGACAAAGAAAGGAGGCTAAAGAAATAAGAACTTGCACTATATGGATACTTGGAAATCTCCATGATCAAACTGAAGTTGGAATGAAGCTTCATCATATTTGAGCTACAATGGAGTATACATGAATAGTGCTGATACGGAAAGTCGACACATTAAATTCTAGAACAAGTTTAGCATAGGCTTGGCTTTATGGATATTGAAGAAGATGTAAGAATGATCAAAAAAGTAGATTGAAGAAAGAAGTTCTTGCACACAATATAATGGGAATATTAGAATGTCAAGGGAGCAAGAAGTTATCAAAGGACTTTGGGAATAATCGAAAGAAGAGGAAATGTTGAAGAAGGTAGAACTTGCAAAGAATGATGAGTCCAAGTTGAATAATGGAGAGCGTTCAACAAAAAGATCAATAAATAAGTATTGAATTAGAGAAAGAGATTGAATCAAAGATGTGAAGATTGAGTGATGAAGAATGATCAAGGTGTGAGATGGAAGAACTTGTTGAAATGGAATGAAGATATCATTATTCAAGTTCTTATATTGATACTAGAAGCCTCCAAGATCATATGGAAGTTGGAATGGCTCAATTAGGAGATTAAAGACAGCAAAAATCAGCATCAGGATGAGAAAACTCGAGTTCACAACTCAAAACTCGAGTTTCCTACTTCGCTACAGTGATTTGCTTCTTGGATATGAGAAAAATCGAGTAAAGAACTCAATACTCGAGTTTAGGAGTCAAAAATCGAGTATGTTCATCAATACTTGAGTATTGTAGTGTCTTCAGCATCTCTTGAAAGTGGAGCTAAATCACCAAGAGGGGGGTGAATTGGGGATTTTAAAAATCTTTTTTGAAAAACCTGCTTTTTGAACACTAAAAACAGAGATGAACAAGGATGAGAGTAGAAGAGCAAGACACAAGGATTTATACTTTTGGTTCGGTCCAATCTCTTGACCTACGTCCGGTCCTCGACTCTCACGGGATTTTCACTATCTCAATTGATTACACACTCGTACTCAAGAGTAGTTCTCTCACTAGAACCTACTCCCCTTACAAGTTGCAATCAATGAACCCAATCACCAAGTCCCCGGACTTGTGATCCTTTACAATAAATGATATACGAAAAGAAACTCTCTCTAAGAGTGGATATTGATAAACACTGAAGCTTTAAGTGTCAAAAGACACAATACAAGTGAAAACAGAAATGTAGTTGAAGAACTTTGAATGCTATACGTTTTCAGCTGATGTGTTGGTTGTTGAAGACTTGAATTCTGTTCTATTTATACTCAGAGATCATTAAATGACCGTTGTAATTCTTCATATAACCGTTGAATCAATAATCCAACTGTTGTAGGCTGTTATAGTGTCTTCTCTCACTAATCTTCATTTAATCCAGTATGCGAAGTTCAAGGTTGACTTCTCTGCGAATTAGTCCGTTGGAATAGCAGCTCTTTTGGATGTGGTAGGTAGACATTAATCCTACGTAGACGTGTGCGAAAGGATTACCCAAAAGTATGCAACTTTCGGGTTTCGCATTTAATGTTCGACATCACTTTTGCTTTATCTTTGAACCTTCAATAAACATTCTCTAATTCATCTGAAACTCACTAAAAAGTGGTTAAACATATCTAGGAACATTAGAGATTAATCATTGGAAGTATTAAGATCAAACAAGAAGGTTCAAGGAATTCGCAGAATTTGAAATTCCGAATATGCGCCGAAACCTCGAGGTTTGTTCCTCAAACCTCGAGTTTTGGACTGTAGCAAGTGAAAGTTATCTAAGTCCAAAACATCAAACCTGGAGGTTTTGAACCAAAACCGGAGGTTTTTAACATAGCAAAAAGCGACACTCTTTCTGTTTGGAAAATACTCGAGGTTTTATCAAGCGACACCCTTTCTGTTTGGAAAATACTCGAGGTTTTATCAGAAACCTCGAGGTTTCACTTTGAATGTGAAACTTTGCAAAATCACGCCAAGTGCAAACCCGGAGGTTTTCGGAAACCCGGAGGTTTTCAAAACCGATGAAAAGTCGTTTCCTCTCTGGATGCCAAAACCTTGAGGTTTTGCATTAAAACTCGAGGTTTCTCTTAAATGTGAAAATCTTGAGTTTTTGCGCCAAAACAAAACACGGAGGTTTGAGAATAAAACTTGAGGTTTTGTATGTTGGAAAAACATAGATACTTTCTGTCTGGACAAACCTCGAGGTTTGTCCCCAAAACTCGAGTTTTCTCTTAATTTCGAAAACTTTGAGAAAACTTCATTTAGCTCAAACCTGGAGGTTTTCTCACAAAACTGGAGGTTTTAAAATGTTCAAAACTTAGGAGACTCTCTCAGTAAGTCAAAACCTCGAGGTTTGAACAAGAACCTCGAGTTTTTACATTTTTTTTTTTAAAAATGCCTCGAACAACCTCCAATAGGAGGATACTTGTACTTTTTTTTTAAAAAAAAAAAAAAAAAAAAAAAACATGTTCGATTTTGTAAACCCAACCACATATTACCAAATCAATTGGTGAGAACTTAGAAAAAGAAACGAGAGTGTAGGAAAATTTCTAATATTGTTTTCAGCCCCTTGGCACCCACGGATTTAAAAGGGAAATTGCACAATCAAGGGGTATCAAGTTTTCTTCTCACTCTATAAGTATCTCAAACATTCATTGATGGTCATTGGTGGCAATTCAACCCTAAAACGCAATGAACTTGCGGAGAAAACAGATAGAAAACTGCTAACTAGAAAACGCAATAGCTGGGATGAAAATGGGCAATTTCTTCTTGGGTGACTTTGACAATAACCGACATATATGTTTGGTTAATTGGAATGATATTTGTAATCCTTTTTCTGAAGGATGCTTGAATGTAAAAAATGAAAAAAATAAAAATAAAAAATAAGCAAAGCTCTTCTTGCCAATCAAATGTGGAGAATCATTAATGATACCTCATCTTTAAATCTTCTGCTTCTAGAATGTGGAAAGATTTAACAAGCTTTTGTGGTCTTTGTAGCAGTTAAGGACGGTATGCATACCTCGGAATTGGAAAGCATCCAACTTTATATTCGCCTAACATTGCCTCACAAATTTTACATATCCCTAAAGTTGAAAATTTACCCTCATAATTAGGGGTGAGCAAATCAAAATCAAAACCGAAAACCGAAAACCGAACCGACTAATTTGGTGTTCGGTTTTTCGGTTCGATTCGGTTTATGAAATTGGTTTAATTAGGTGTTCGGTTCGGTTGTTGTAAATTTATTTTGGTTAAAACCGAAGAACCGAAATGAACAAAATGATGTCGTATAGGTATTATTATTATTTTATTTTATTTTTAACTAAACCCACATCAGTGCTGCCAGTGCACCACGCCCTCGGCCCACCTCCAGGCCCAACCCAATTACAGAATTACTCTCTAAAAACCCTAACCCGGTAACCTCTACCCTATAACCCATCATTAACCCCTTTCTCCTCAATTAAAACAAAATCGCGGCTTCCTCTCCACCCGTAATCATCTTGTGCGACGGAGAGCGGCCACGGCGACCTTCAATCTCCTCTTTATTAATCTTCTCGCTTCGTGATCTTTGCCCCGAGCTCTCCTTCAATCTTTACTTCTTCGATCCAACGGCGTACCCATCATATTCATTGATTTCATTCCATTCATTCTGAGCTCTCGCCTCTCGGTGTCTCCGACCTCTCAATCTCAACCTCTCAGGCTCTCACTCTCACTCTCGCTCTCGCTCACTTCACCTGATCTCCACTTCTCAGGATCTCAGTTGTGGTTCCTGTCGTATTCCTCGCAAAGTCGCCCACAGACCCACTCAGTTCGCCTTCTCAGCTGTTCATTTCGCCTTCATAGGTCCGATCGTGCCAGACTACGCAAAGCTTCTGCGAGGGACATCGATCTGCCGATCTGGTGGAGAAGACAGATCTGCCATGGAATTTCTGGGACAGATCTACCGATTTGGTAGAGAAGACAAATCTGCTGATATTTATTGTAGCTGCTATTTTTTTGGTCGAAATTGTAGAGTCTTTGTGAGGACGTCGATTTGCTGATCTAGTGGAGAAGATGTTGCCATTTTTGGGACAGATCTGGTGGAGAAGACATTGTAGCTGCAGTTTTTTTTTTGGTGGAAATTGTAGCTGCAGTTTATTACTACACATACGGTTACATACCATCAAACTTTCTTCTTTTTCTTATCATATCATGTATTGTAGATTTGTAGCTGCAGTTTAATTGTAGTTTATTGTTACGCCATTGGATTTGGACAAAGTTTATACCAGGTTGCACCGATTCGAGCAAAAAAAAAAAAATTTGTAGGTTGGCCATTTAAAAGAATTCTTTCAGCTTAATTTAAACCCCAAAACCGAAATATTTCGGTTAATTCGGTTCGGTTTTTAAGATATTTCGGTTTTGGTTCGGTGTTAACAAATGCATGTATTTTGGTTTTCGGTTTTAACCGAACACCGAACCGAAAAACCGAATGCTCACCCCTACTCATAATCATTGGGTTAACTACCTCTCATTGATATAGGAGACTTAATCAAAATGGATTTATAAATACAAGCATAGTAGTATTCTCTTAATGTCGATAATTGTTTGGGGGCATCGGGCATGCATGTGTCTCTTGAGTTGTAAGACCATAAAAACAGTTTTTTTTTTTTTTTAATCCAAGTCGAGTCGTTAGCGTCTTAGCGACATGCTTCGACTTCGAGCCAAGCTTTTTATTTGGCCCCATTTGACTTAGAACTGTCACCGACCCCTCTACTCTCTTTTCTCTTTTGTATGTCCTACGCTTTCTTTCACTCACTTATTGTTTTGGTGCTTTTAAAAAGTTGATTTAAATCCTATATATAAAATATATTTTTTTTATTTGTTAATTTTTTTTTTTAATATATCTCTTATTGATACTCCTTGACTATAATTAAGGAGAATAGGGAAGGGGGAATTCGAAATGAGACTAGGGTGTTTTAGAAAATACATATCATATCAACTAATTTAACCAATACTTTAATATAATCTAATTAGATAAATATATCTTTTATTAAGGACCAAAGGGAGTATTTCCTCCGTCCTTAATACAAGATTGAATAGACTTTTTTAGAGATAAGGAAACTAAATAAATTATTTTAAAACATTTATATTTATTATATCTTTTGAACTTGAACTTACTTACTTGTATACACCACATGTTATGATTAAGGGGAGCACATTTTATGCTCATCAATTTGATGAGCAAAAATGTGCTCATCACCCATATTTACTATTTGATTGATTTTGAACGGTCTATATTTAAATAAATTTTTATTTTATTATATGAAGAATTAAAAATAAAGATTATTTTATAACTATCATTTCTCATAAAAATGAATTTATCATTTAAAAAATCACAAATTTCAAATTTAGATCGTTCAAGTCAAAATTTAAACGGTTGAAATCTCATCACACGGTGAGGAGAAATTAGTTATTCATTCCTATGATGAGCCTGAATGCAAATCCATGATTAAGTAGTTTAATTAGGTGTTTTAATCTCTCCCAAAAAAAAAAAAAAAGTTAATTGGGTTCTGTATTAAGGACAAGAAGGAATAATAAAGAAATTTCTAAATTTAATGAAATATTAGGAAGGATAATTTAGTACTTATAAATTTAAAATTTCATCATAGAATCTTTAAAATTGCAAATTTTAGAGATGGAGAATACTTACATGAATCTTCATGCTTATTTATGTAGACTATTCCGAGACAACATTTTTTTTTTGATATAAAAGATGGTTGAGCGCCTACATTACAAAAGAAAAATTACACATAAGAGGGATTTAATCCTAAGCACTCTTGGTCCACCCAAGCTCTCAAATCAGTGGGACACCCGGCTAAGATTGCGAATGGAAATACCTCATTTGGCCAAGGCATCCGCAATTCTATTGCATTCTCGAGGGATGACCCTAACATCAACTTGCCAATCCCAACAAAGCATAACTCTAGCTTTTGCAATCAAGCTACTGCCAGTAGTACAAGAATTATCTAAAATCAAATTAACAACCTCATCAGAGTCAGATTCCAAAATGATCTTCTTTAGGCCCATATCCCAAGCCAATTGAAGACCCTCAGCAATAGCCCATTCCTCAGCGGAATTGGAATGACATAGCCCGATCTTTCTGGTAAAACCGACAACCCAGCTGCCAAAAGAGTCACGAACTACACCCCCACAACCAGCCTCCGACGAGCGAGCAACCATGGCCCCATCCACATTCAATTTGAACCAACTAAGCGGAGGTTTTCCCAACCCATAAACCGACCGCATCCCGCTTGGGCCTCCGCACCCACACAATCATCAAGTGAAACAAATCTAGGCCAAGTCATAGATAAAACATTTGGTTACGAGGTTTAATAAAGTTACAATAAAAAATACATTGATTTCTCCAATCCCATAGCTTCCAAATAGCAACTCCAAAGAATAGCATCCAACATCCTTCCCACAATTTCCCTACCTGGTTTCTACAATTAAAAACCAACCAGTCCCGTAAATTTAAAGAGAAGAAGCGGGAAACATACCTCCGTTTAATTAAGGCAAGCCACATGCTTTTTGCATACTTACGATCGCATAAGATGTGTAAAGTATCCTCAAGATCATCAATACAATATCCACATAAAGGAGAAGACCGAGACCACGAACTTCGCCATAGATTCGTGGAAAGTTTATTCAACAAAACCTTCCACATAAATACTCTAATTCGCTCTGCACCTTTCCACTTCCGGGAAAACATCGAACACTTTATCCCTTAAAGGCAAAGGGGATTGGGTTCGATAAGAAAATAAGCACTCCTAAAGGAGAACTTACCATCACCGCCGCACCCCACACAATACTGATCGTCCACCGCATCAGGCCTGGGAGGTAGAATAGCAGCAATGCGGCCTAACCCATCATCATTGATGATAGTAGATAGTCTGTCAACATCCCAACACCCACTAACCACCCAATCCGCTACAACTGAGTCCTCTTCCTCCTCCATTAAGGGCCGCAAACAAAAATTCCCGATTTCCAATCCCTCCCCATCCAAAGCATCATTGAAGAAATTAGCTATGCGCCCATTTCGAATTTGCCATTTAGTACCTTGATCAACAACCTCCTTTTGGGAACAAATAAAACGCCATAAACGGGAATCACCCTACCTAAAAGACAATAGAGACTCGTCCTCTCTTAGCATATACCGTTGAGTTAAGATATCAACCCATAGACCTTTACCCAAAGAATAACAAAGTGAGTATACATAACCCCGGCCCAATGTTGGGAATGCGGGTCAATCTGCAGGGTTGTGGGTTGGCTCTCCTTAAAAGGGATT
Organism: Acacia melanoxylon; assembly: GCA_019022615.1. NCBI lineage: Eukaryota > Viridiplantae > Streptophyta > Magnoliopsida > Fabales > Fabaceae > Acacia > Acacia melanoxylon. The sequence continues at coordinate 5,260,963 of JAFJYJ010000020.1, read as the reverse complement.
GATATTTAGACAACCCGGATCCGTTAGAAATGGGAGCCTCACTTTAATCCTTTAAGAGCTTCTGTGGACAGAGTGGCTGTGTGGGTCAGATTGCCCAATGTCTTTCTTGAATACTATGATAGAGAGGCTTTATCATGGATTGGGATCGAATAGGTGAGACGATTAAGATTGACATTAATACGTCGGGCGCTCGGGGAGGCCACTATGCGCGAATCGAGTTACGGTGGATTTAAGTAAACAATTAATGTCTGGTTTCAATCTTGAGGGTGAAGATTACTATTTAGAATATGAAGGCCTCCATTGTTTATGTACCAACCGTGGTATTTATGGGCATAAGGTTGACGAATGTAAAACAAGGGAGAGTGTTAAGGAAACGAGGGGACATGTGGGGGAGAGTGTTAAGAAAACGGGGGTTATACGGTGGCGATTCTATTGAGGAAAGGAATAATGACATGGTTACGGTTGCTAAGGAAACACTTTGTAATGCCTCTTCTTCAAATCCTCCTGAGGTGTGGAAGGTGGTGCAGCGCCACCGGAGGCCGAAGAAAGCGAACAAGGAGAACCAGCAGGATGCTCCCAAAAAAGGCTCTCGCTTTGAGGTTCTGGCCGAGGAAGGTGAAGCCATTGTTCATGTCGTCTAGTCCGCTCAGGTTGTTCAGGGTGTGCATCTAAATGTCGATGATAAATGGGTGCTACATCAGACGTACAAAGAGCGGGCGGCAAAGAGAAAAAAAGGGAATAAAAAAAAAAAAGTAAATCTTTGAGTATACAGGGGAAGTAAGAGTCATGTTGGTGGCGGTCAAGTAACTCGGAAGGAAAAACGCTTGAGAGAAATGGATCATGGGAAAGCTAAAAGCAACGAGGTACTTTATCGACATATAGGAGTACGAAGGAGGTCAATTGTGATGGAGATGATACTATGGGTGTACTTGGTTCGAAGGAGCGGGGAGGTAGGCCGGCTTCCTTGACCGGGTGAAGTGAACCATTTCTCTCCGGACTCTTTGGACCGGGTGACCCAAGATCTCGGAGAATATTAATGGGAGATTTTGGGCGGGCCTAGCTGTATGGATCTGAGCAAATGTTGATGGTTGATGATTCAAGTGATGGGCCTCGTGATACTTGTGTGCCTGAAACCCAATTACCTAGTGAGTGTTAATTGGGCCACATTCTAGCCCAGTTTGTTTTATTTTATCAAATAAACCAAATGAGGTCCCTTTTTTGGAATGTTAGAGGCGCATGTGCCAAGATCTTTTTCCGTCAAATCCGCTCCATCTGTAAATCCCCAAATCCTGATGTCTTGATCCTTGCCGAGACTAAGTGCGACAAAGAGATCCAATTCCGTTGTCTTCAGAAGCTCGGTTTCGATGGCCTCTCTTTTGTGCCGAGTATTGGGCGCTCTGGTGGTCTAATCGTTGCGTGGAAAAGCTTGAAGTTTGATGATGTGGTGGTTATTGCATCTGGTCGTCAGTTCATTCATCTCGGGTGCGAGTCGAGGGAGACAATCTTTCATCTTATCGGCGATTTATGGTCTAGGCCCCATTGTTGGTTATGATTAGTTTTGATGATGCCTTATATAGATGTCATTATTAAAAGCAAAAAGATTGAGTAATATAGTTATCTCCTACATTGACTAACTACGTATTTAATGTAGATTAATCCAAGGTGAATTATAGAGATTAATCAAGAAGGAGATATTGAAGAAGATTATTCCAAGTTGAACTATAGAGATTGACAAAGAAAGGAGGCTAAAGAAATAAGAACTTGCACTATATGGGATACTGGAAATCTCCATGATCAAACTGAAGTTGGAATGAAGCTTCATCATATTTGAGCTACAGTGGAGTATACATGAATAGTTCTGATACGGAAAGTCGACACATTAAATTCTGGAACAAGTTCAGCATAGGCTCGGCTTTATGGATATTGAAGAAGATGTAAGAATGATCAAGAAAGTAGATTGAAGAAAGAAGTTCTTGCACACAATATAATGGGAATATTAGAATGTCAAGGGAGCAAGAAGTTATCAAAGGACTTTGGGAATAATCAGAAGAAGAGGAAATGTTGAAGAAGGTAGAACTTGCAAAGAATGATGAGTCCAAGTTGAATAATGGAGAGCGTTCAACAAAAAGATCAATAAATAAGTATTGAATTAGAGAAAGAGATTGAATCAAAGATGTGAAGATTGAGTGATGAAGAATGATCAAGGTGTGAGATGGAAGAACTTGTTGAAATGGAATGAAGATATCATTATTCAAGTTCTTATATTGATACTAGAAGCCTCCAAGATCATATGGAAGTTGGAATGGCTCAATTAGGAGATTAAAGACAAAGAAAAATCAGCATCGGGATGAGAAAACTCGAGTTCACAACTCAAAACTCGAGTTTCCTACTTCGCTACGATGATTTGCTTCTTGGATATGAGAAAAATCGAGTAAAGAACTCAATACTCGAGTTTAGGAGTCAAAATCGAGTATGTTCATCAATACTTGAGTATTGTAGTGTCTTGACATCTCTTGAAAGTGGAGCTAAATCACCAAGAGGGGTGAATTGGGGATTTTAAAAATCTTTTTCGAAAACCTCTCTTTTTTGAACACTAAAAACGAGAGATGAACAAGGATGAGAGTAGAAGAGCAAGACACAAGGATTTATACTGGTTCGGTCCAATCTCTTGACCTACGTCCGGTCCTCGACTCTGGGATTTTCACTATCTCAATTGATTACACACTCGTACTCAAGAGTAGTTCTCTCACTAGAACCTACTCCCTTTACAAGTTGCAATCAATGAACCCAATCACCAAGTCCCCGAGACTTGTGATCCTTTACAATAAATGATATACGAAAAGAAACTCTCTCTAAGAGTGGATATTGATAAACACCGAAGCTTTAAGTGTCAAAAGACACAATACAAGTGAAAACAAATGTAGTTGAAGAACTTTGAATGCTATACGTTTTCGGTGATGTGTTGGTTGTTGAAGACTTGAATTCTTTCTATTTATACTCGAGAGATCATTAAATGACCGTTGTAATTCTTCATATAACCGTTGAATCAATAATCCAACTGTTGTAGGTCATTATAGTGTCTTCTCTCACTAATCTTCATTTAATCCAGTGTGCGAAGTTCAAGGTTGACTTCTCTGCGAATTAGTCCGTTGGAATAGCAGACTCTTGGATGTGGTAGGTAGACATTAATCCTCCGTAGACGTGTGCGAAGGATTACCCAAAAGTATGCAACTTTCGGGGTTTCGCATTTAATGTTCGACATCACTTTTGCTTTATCTTTGAACCTTCAATAAACATTCTCTAATTCATCCGAAACTCACTAAAAAGTGGTTAAACATATCTAGGAACATTAGAGATTAATCATTGGAAGTATTAAGATCAAACAAGAAGGTTCAAGGAATTCGCGAATTTGAAATTCCGAATATGCGCCGAAACCTCGAGGTTTGTTCCTCAAACCTCGAGTTTTGACCGTAGTAGCAAGTGAAAGTTATCTAAGTCCAAAACATCAAACTGGAGGTTTTGAACCAAAACCGGAGGTTTTTAACATAGCAAAAGCGACACTCTTTTCGTTTGGAAAATACTCGAGGTTTTATCAAGCGACACCCTTTTTTGGAAAATACTCGAGGTTTTATCGAAACCTCGAGGTTTCACTTTGAATGTGAAACTTTGCAAAATCACGCCAAGTGCAAACCCGGAGGTTTTCCGAAAACACGGAGGTTTTCAAAACCGGTGAAAAGTCGTTTCCTCTCGGATGCCAAAACCTTGAGGTTTTGCATCAAAACTCGAGGTTTCTCTTAAATGTGAAAATCTTGAGTTTTTGCGCCAAAACAAAACACGGAGGTTTGAGAATAAAACTTGAGGTTTTGTATGTTGGAAAAACATAGATACTTTTTTGTCCGGACAAACCTCGAGGTTTGTCCCCAAACTCGAGTTTTCTCTTAATTTCGAAAACTTTGAGAAAACTTCATTTAGCTCAAACCTGGAGGTTTTCTCACAAAACTGGAGGTTTTAAAATGTTCAAAACTTAGGAGACTCTCTGTAAGTCAAAACCTCGAGGTTTGAACAGTAACCTCGAGTTTTTACATTTTTTTTTTAAAAATGCCTCGAACAACCTCCAATAGGAGGATACTTGTACTTTTTTAAAAAAAAAAAAAAAAAAAAAAAACATGTTCGATTTTGTAAACCCAACCACATATTACCAAATCAATTGGTGAGAACTTAGAAAAGAGAAACGAGAGTGTAGGAAAATTTCTAATATTGTTTTCAGCCCTTGGCACCCCACGGATTTAAAAGGGAAATTGCACAATCAAGGGGTATCAAGTTTTCTTCTCACCTCTATAAGTATCTCAAAGACATTCATTGATGGTCATTGGTGGCAATTCAACCCTAAAACGCAATGAACTTGCGAGAAAAACAGAGATAAAAACTGCTAACTAGAAAACGCAATAGGCGGGATGAAAATGGGCAATTTCTTCTTGGGTGACTTTGACAATAACCGACATATATGTTTGGTTAATTGGAATGATATTTGTAATCCTTTTTCGAAGGATGCTTGAATGTAAAAAATGAAAAAAATAAAAATAAAAAATAAGCAAAGCTCTTCTTGCCAATCAAATGTGGAGAATCATTAATGATACCTCATCTTTAAATCTTCTCGCTTCTAGAATGTGGAAAGATTTAACAAGCTTTTGTGGTCTTTGTAGATTAAGGACGGTATGCATACCTCGGAATTGGAAAGCATCCAACTTTATATTCGCCTAACATTGCCTCACAAATTTTACATATCCCTAAAGTTGAAAATTTACCCTCATAATTAGGGGTGAGCAAATCAAAATCAAAACCGAAAACCGAAAACCGAACCGACTAATTTGGTGTTCGGTTTTTCGGTTCGGTTTCGGTTTATGAAATTGGTTTAATTAGGTGTTCGGTTCGGTTGTTGTAAATTTATTTTGGTTAAAACCGAAGAACCGAAATGAACAAAATGATGTCGTATAGGTATTATTATTATTTTATTTTATTTTTAACTAAACCCACATCAGTCTTTGCCGGTGCACCACGCCCCTCGGCCACCTCCGAGGCCCAACCCAATTACGAGAATTACTCTCTAAAAACCCTAACCCGGTAACCTCTACCCTATAACCCATCATTAACCCCTTTCTCCTCAATTCTGAAACAAAATCGCGGCTTCCTCTCCACCCAGAATCATCTTGTGCGACGGAGAGCGGCCACGGCGACCTTCAATCTCCTCTTTATTAATCTTCTCTGCTCGTGATCTTTGCCCCGAGCTCTCCTTCAATCTTTACTTCTTCGATCAACGGCGTACCCATCATATTCATTGATTTCATTCCATTCATTCGAGCTCTCGCCTCTCGGTGTCTCCGACCTCTCAATCTCAACCTCTCGGGCTCTCGCTCACTCGCTCTCGCTCTCACTCACCCGATCTCCACTTCTCGGGATCTCGGTTGTGGTTCTGTCGTATTCCTCGCAAAGTCGCCCGCGTAGACCCACTCGGTTCTTCTTCTCGGTGTTCATTTCGCCTTCACAGTCCGATCGTGCCAGACTCTGCAAAGCTTCTCTGCGAGGACATCGATCTGCCGATCTGGTGGAGAAGACAGATCTGCCATGGAATTTCTGGGACAGATCTACCGATTTGGTAGAGAAGACAAATCTGCTGATATTTATTGTAGCTGCTATTTTTTTGGTCGAAATTGTAGAGTCTTTGTGAGGACGTCGATTTGCTTGATCTAGTGGAGAAGGTGTTGCCATTTTTTGGGACGGATCCGGTGGAGAAGACATTAGTAAATGCAGTTTTTTTTTGGTGGAAATTGTAGCTGCAGTTTATTACTACACATACGGTTACATACCATCAAACTTTCTTCTTTTTCTTATCATATCATGTATTGTAGATTTGTAGCTGCAGTTTAATTGTAGTTTATTGTTCTGCCATTGGATTTCTGGACAAAGTTTATACCAGGTTGCACTGATTCGAGCAAAAAAAAATTTGTAGGTTGGCCATTTAAAAGAATTCTTTCAGCTTAATTTAAACCCCAAAACCGAAATATTTCGGTTAATTCGGTTCGGTTTTTAAGATATTTCGGTTTTGGTTCGGTGTTAACAAATGCATGTATTTTGGTTTTCGGTTTTAACCGAACAGAACCGAAAAACCGAATGCTCACCCCTACTCATAATCATTGGGTTAACTACCTCTCATTGATATAGGAGACTTAATCAAAATGGATTTATAAATACAAGCATAGTAGTATTCTCTTAATGTCAGATAATTGTTTGGGGGCATCAGGCATGCATGTGTCTCTTGAGTTGTAAGACCATAAAAACAGTTTTTTTTTTTTTTTAATCCAAGTCGAGTCGTTAGCGTCTTAGCAGACATGCTTCCGACTTCCGAGCCAAGCTTTTTATTTGGCCCCCACTGCCAAATCACCGACCCCTCTACTCTCTTTTTCTCTTTTGTATGTCCTACGCTTTCTTTCACTCACTTATTGTTTTGGTGCTTTTAAAAAGTTGATTTAAATCCTATATATAAAATATTTTTTTTTTATTTGTTAATTTTTTTTTAATATATCTCTTATTGATACTCCTTCAACTATAATTAAGGAGAATAGGGAAGGGGGAATTCGAAAATGAGACTAGGGTGTTTTAGAAAATACATATCATATCAACTAATTTAACCAATACTTTAATATAATCTAATTAGATAAATATATCTTTTATTAAGGACCGAAGGGAGTATTTCCTCCGTCGTCCTTAATACAAGATTGAATAGACTTTTTAGAGAGATAAGGAAACTAAATAAATTATTTTAAAACATTTATATTTATTATATCTTTTGAACTTGAACTTACTTACTTGTATACACCACATGTTATGATTAAGGGGAGCACATTTTATGCTCATCAATTTGATGAGCAAAAATGTGCTCATCACCCATATTTACTATTTGATTGATTTTGAACGGTCTATATTTAAATAAATTTTTATTTTATTATATGAAGAATTAAAAATAAAGATTATTTTATAACTATCATTTCTCATAAAAATGAATTTATCATTTAAAAAATCACAAATTTCAAATTTAGATCGTTCAAGTCAAAATTTAAACGGTTGAAATCTCATCACACAAAGGTGAGGAGAAATTAGTTATTCATTCCTATGATGAGCACGAAATGCAAATCCATGATTAAGTAGTTTAATTAGGTGTTTTAATCTCTCCCAAAAAAAAAAGTTAATTGGGTTAGTATTAAGGACAAGAAGGAATAATAAAGAAATTTCTAAATTTAATGAAATATTAGGAAGGATAATTTAGTACTTATAAATTTAAAATTTCATCATAGAATCTTTAAAATTGCAAATTTTAGAGATGGAGAATACTTACATGAATCTTCATGCTTATTTATGTAGACTATTCCAGACAACATTTTTTTTTTTGATATAAAAGATGGTTGAGCGCCTACATTACAAAAAAGAAATTACACATAAGAGGAATTTAATCCTAAACACTCTTGGTCCACCCAAGCTCCCAAATGAGTGGGGCACCCGGCTAAGATTGCAGAATTGGAAATACCTCATTTGGCCAAGGCATCCGCAATTCTATTGCATTCTCGAGGGATGACCGTAACATCAACTTGCCAATCCCAACAAAGCATAACTCTAGCTTTTGCAATCAAGCTACTGTCAGTAGTACAAGAATTATCTAAAATCAAATTAACAACCTCATCAGAGTCAGATTCCAAAATGATCTTCTTTAGGCCCATATCCCAAGCCAATTGAAGACCCTCGGCAATAGCCCATTCCTCGGCGGAATTGGAATGACATAGCCCGATCTTTCGGTAAAACCGACAACCCAAATTGCCAAAAGAGTCACGAACTACACCCCCACAACCAGCCTCCGACGAGCGAGCAACCATGGCCCCATCCACATTCAATTTGAACCAACTAAGCGGAGGTTTTTCCCAACCCATAAACTGACCGCATCCTGCTTGGGCCTCCAGACCCACACAATCATCAAGTGAAACAAATCTAGGCCAAGTCATAGATAAAACAGTTGCAGGGTTACGAGGTTTAATAAAGTTACAATAAAAAATACATTGATTTCTCCAATCCCATAGCTTCCAAATAGCAACTCCAAAGAATAGCATCCAACATCCTTCCCACAATTTCCCTACCTGGTTTCTACAATTAAAAACCAACCAAATCCGTAAATTTAAAGAGAAGAAGCGGGAAACATACCTCCGTTTAATTAAGGCAAGCCACATGCTTTTTGCATACTTACGTCGCATAAGATGTGTAAAGTATCCTCAAGATCATCAATACAATATCCACATAAAGGAGAAGACTGAGACCACGAACTTCGCCATAGATTCGTGGAAAGTTTATTCAACAAAACCTTCCACATAAATACTCTAATTCGCTCTGCACCTTTCCACTTCCAGAAAACATCGAACACTTTATCCCTTAAAGGCAAAGGGGATTGGGTTCGATAAGAAAATAAGCACTCCTAAAGGAGAACTTACCATCACCAGTCGCACCCCACACAATACAGTCATCCACCACATCAGGCCTGGGAGGTAGAATAGCAGCAATGCGGCCTAACCCATCATCATTGATGATAGTAGATAGTCTGTCAACATCCCAACACCCACTAACCACCCAATCCGCTACAACTGAGTCCTCTTCCTCCTCCATTAAGGGCCGCAAACAAAAATTCCTGATTTCCAATCCCTCCCCAATCCAGCAATCATTGAAGAAATTAGCTATGCGCCCATTTCGAATTTGCCATTTAGTACCTTGATCAACAACCTCCTTTTGGGAACAAATAAAACGCCATAAACGAATCACCCTACCTAAAAGACAATAGAGACTCGTCCTCTCTTAGCATATACCGTTGAGTTAAGATATCAACCCATAGACCTTTACCCAAAGAATAACAAAGTGAGTATACATAACCCCGGCCTAATGTTGGGAATGCGGGTCAATCTGTAGGGTTGTGGGTTGGCTCTCCTTAAAAGGGATTGATATTTAGACAACCCGGATCCGTTAGAAATGGGTTGCTAGCCAACCTGCCACTTTATCTTTTAAAAAATATGTTTCAAATATTTTCAATAATTTTTAAATTAAGTTACAAATTTTCATCAAGTTATAACATTAAATTAACCCAAAACTGGTAAATATAAACATTTAATATATGTAATATAATTATTCTATTAATATAACAATGATAAATTTATATATATATATATATATATATATATATATATATATATATATATATATATATATATATATATATAAGAGAAATCAAACATGAAATCATCAAGTTACTAACTTAAAATAAGGTCATGTCTAAATTAAGGGTCCGTTTGGGGTAGCGGCGGTAGAAGTGACTTTTTTTTCTGCTAGACTTTTTTTGATGGTTTTTTTTTTCTTTCTAAAAGTCATATTGTTGATGAGATTTGTGTTTGAGATAGCGATGACATAAATGACTTTTTTTTTTTTTTCATATAGCCTCTTGTTTGGCATAGCTTTTAAAAAGTCATTTAAGATGGAAAATGACATAGTTTTTAAGATATATCAAATGTAAAAAAAAAAAATCGTATTTTACCAACAAACAAAAAACAAAATCGTTTCGAGAAAGTCTCTAATCGGTATAAATTCTCCACCCCACCCAGGATTGAACTCAGATCCTTCCTTGTGGATTGAGTTTCTCTCCTAATCCTTTTCTCATTATCTCTAAATCATATCCATTTAATCAATCACAATACTACTTTAATATCTCTCTCCTCTTCTCAATCAATGACCTAGATGGGCTAATGAGAGAAAAGAAGAAAAAGGATGAGGAGAAGACCCTCTTCCCTTCCTTTTCTCTTACAGTGAAGTGATAGTTTTTGTCCTGCACGGTCATTTCCCAGAAAAAAGTGAAGCCATTGTGATGGTGATGGACTAGAAGCTCCAAGTGGTGGCTTCAGACCCAAAAGTCCATCAAATGTTGAAGCTTTCCCAAATACCCAAAAATCATGTTTTCACTACCACTGAGCTTTTTTCTTCTTTTGATGTCATTCCAAACAGGCTCTAAGTACAATTAATCATTTTATTTATTTAAATAAAAATAAAGTTATTGTTAAAATAAAAGCATGCGCGGGTTAGATGGGGCAAGCTAAGAAAAGCTCATGCCCATATTTAATGTCCGACAATGCCTCGAACAACCTCCAATAGGAGGATACTTGTACTTTTTTTTAAAAAAAAAAAAAACATGTTCTTTTTTTTTTGGCATTAAAAGGCAAGCCGAAGCTTGAAGGGTGGGAAATGAACTAGATTATAATACTCTAGCCCTTAGTACAATAAGGAAAGAAGAAAAGAAAAAACTAAGAACGACAAGATTGCTGATCCTTCAAAACCGTATCAAGGCATCCTCTGGGGATAGTTGGAATCATAACCACCCCAGCACCAAAGGTAACACTATGGCCCTCCTTGGCCATGTAGTCAGCACAAGAGATGTTTTCTCTTGGAGTATGGTGAAGTTTCACGTCCCAGTCCCAGAACAGAAGGTCTCTAGTCTCCCCAATAATGTTTTTAAGGGGATGATCGATAGTGCAGTTTCTCATTAGCATATTGAAGGCGTCCAGAGAATCAGAGTAGATGATGATTTTCTGTAACCTCATCTGAAGACCAATAAGTAACCCTAGCATTATAGCATGGATTTCAGCTTCAATGACAGAAAGGAGGCCAAGGGGTTTATAGAAACCCATTAACCAATCTCCCTGAGTATTCCTTAAAACTCCCCCACAAGCCGCTTGGTGATGTTGACGCACCAAACCATCCACATCAATGCGGACAGTATTAACAGGAGGGGGTGTCCAAGATTTCTCCTCTATCTTGTCCAGTTGGAAGATCTGATGGCTTAACTTTTGATTCGCCCGTTTTCCATGAGAAGATAGTTGCACCGGTGTAGCATCTCCCTGGTTTCAGTGCTCTCTCCCTGGAAAAGAAATTTGCATCTGGTTGTCCAAAGAATCCAGTGTTCCAGGCTAAAGATTCTTGTCCATGGGAAGTTCTGGAACCTCCCATTCCCCGACTTGTGTCTGATGTTCCAATTGAGCCAAACCTGCAAGCTGCCAGAAAAAAAAAACTGAGAGAAATAGTTAGGTTTTAAAATTTGTTTCCACAAGTTTCTAGCTCGCTCACAATCACGAATTATGTGAATTATACTTTCCTCACAATTACATTGGAAAGGACAACCACTATCATTGGTAAAGCCCCTTTTGGCCCGAAGAGAGTTAGTGACAAGTCTCTCGTGACCAACTTGCCACATAAAGAATTTAATTTTTTCGGGAAGTTGCCATTTCCACACTTGGGACTAGAAGGTATTGGTGCTTGTGTCACGCAGGCAGAGAGGAACTGATAGGCTGATTTTACAGAGAAACCTCATCCTTAGCTGCTCTCCAGGTAAAGCAATTCGGGGAATTATTAAAGGGAGGAGTCATTTTTGTAATGATGTTTATAATATCCGGAGGGAGCACTCCAAGCCATCTATGATAGTCCCAGCGCCTACTTGGCAGAAGATGATCTCTAACCGTCTCATCTTCATTAATAGAAGAGGGGCACTGAACAAAAAAAGCGATGATGGGTTGGTTAAGGGGGAGCCAAATGTCAGTCCAGAATTTGGTTCCCGCTCCGTTGTTGACCCTCTTACCAACACCACTGAAGAATTTATCCCAAACTTCAACAATAGCTTTCCAAGCAGGAGAAGAGCTTCTCTTTCTGGATATAATAGGCATCTGCAGATCACCACAATTGTATTTAGACCATAAACATTGAACCCAGAGCGTATCCTTCTTTGTCAAGAGTCTCCAGCATAGTTTCATAATGAAAGCTTTATTCTGGCGACGAAGATTTTTAAACCCAAGGACCCCTTGCTTCCTGGCTTGAGTAATTTGTTCCCAAGCAATAAGATGCATTTTCCTCACGTCTTCTTCTTGAGACCATAAGAATTTTCTGAAAATTTTCTCAATTTCTCTAATTGTACAAATTGGAAGAAGAGTTGATAATATGCAATGACTAGGCAAAGGAGAGAGAACAGACTTGATAAGCACCGAACACTTGCAATAGTCAAAAATTTGCTTTTCCATGTGGATAGCTTTTTCTTGGCTCTTTGCACAATAGTCTTGGCTCTTTGCACAACATGTTCTGATTTTGTAAACCCAACCACATATTACCAAATCAATTGGTGAGAACTTAGAAAAGAGAAACGAGAGTGTAGGAAAATTTCTAATATTGTTTTCAGCCCCTTAGCACCCCACAGATTTAAAAAGGGAAATTGCACAATCAAGGGGTATCAAGTTTTCTTCTCACCTCTATAAGTATCTCAGCACATTCATTGATGGTCATGGGTGGCAATTCAACCCTAAAACGCAATGAACTTGCAGAGAAAACAGATAGACAACTGCTAACTAGAAAACGCAATAGCTGGGATGAAAATGGCCAATTTCTTCGGGTGACTCTGACAATAACCGACACATATGTTTGGTTAATTGGAATGATATTTGTAATCCTTTTTCTGAAGGATGCTTGAATGTTAAAATAATAATAATAATTAAGCAAAGCTCTTCTTGCCAATCAAATGTGGAGAATCATAAATGATACCTCATCTTTAAATCTTCTGCTTCTAGAATGTGGAAAGATTTAACAAGCTTTTGTGGTCTTTGTAGCAGTTAAGGACGGTATGCATACCTCGGAATTGGAAAGCATCCAACTACCCTGTAAATTTAGAACAAGTTCAAAGTTGTCAGTCTGCAACACTGCAAGGAGAGTAGCAGCGTATCAAATGTTCAAGTTACAAAAGCTCATCAGATTTGAACTATCTGCTTCACAATATAATATGCAGCATAAGCACTGTACGCACATATTAGGACCCTATCCACAAAATTTACTAAGGTTAATCAAATAAATCCCAATAAACATAAAAAATACTCCCTCTAGTCCTAAAATAAAGGAGTTAGCTTTGATCCAAAATAGAAAACCTCAATCTACTTTGTCTTCTACGTTTATAATTCTTTTGACACAAATTAAGGAGCTTTTGCACCAATAGAATGATTTCTAATGCAAATGATTAAAAGAGGTATTTTAGCAAAATCAACACTCATTTATTACATATAACTACCTTAACTATTTTTTTTTAGTATCTGCAGAGTAGGTATTAAGCTCCTATATTAAGGAGCTTTAGGGAAATCAAGAAACATATATTAAGGACTGGAAGGAGTACATTGAATAGGTAAAAGGGGACCAATCAGTGGCAAACTGACAATAAAATGTACTCTATGGCTGCTACAAGAAAGATAAGTAACTAGTTAGGATTTTATAGCAACAGTAGCATAATATAAGGATGAAGCAGAAAGTAATTATTTACCCATGAAAAATGGCCACCATGAAACTTATTGTTTGTGCCAGCTAATTGTGAATCCTGAGGAGACAACTTCAGCAATATCGGCATACGTTCAGTGAATCCATTTTCTGTTTCCCCATCTAATGAAGTGCAAATCAGTATCAAATAAGTGTCAGTAGTGCCTAACACCCACTTGCCATCATAAGTAACATCAACATGGGTAATTGGATAGCCAAGCCCAGGAAAAATAGTCTTTAATTGCCACATTGATTTCTTTGAATACAACCGTATTCTTCCATCAAGAGACCCTACAAATATCGAACCATCTCCGCTTGTTACAAAGCACTGAAAATTTGTCCCTCTTGCGAATAGATACCCGTGGTTCCAATGCAACACAGGCGAATTTGCTGCCCCAGCAATAGTTTGAACCATTCCTTTCCTGTTAATAGAATATTAAGGAAAGTCTCACTTAGTCACATCTACTGATTGGTAAAGGAACATATAATGTTCAGGTGCGTCTTAATGTGATTGGTTGGAAAAAGGGGGAAAAAAGTCTTGATGAATTTTGAAAAAAAATGAAGATGGGTGACCTTAGGCCTCTGTGACTCTAAAAAGATATAATAATGTTCAGTTGAGTATCAAATTGGATTATACTCTTTGGATAGAAAAACAAACATAATTTACTAATAATTTAATATGATGACAGAGCCAGTTTAATCTGCGACACACAAACCAAAAACAATGAAAATTGAAAAACAAATGAAGATTATGAACCTAAAGGGCTCTGAGACACAAAAGAGGTATAAAATAATTAAGTGAGTCTGTCAAATTGACTTGAACTATTTGGATAAAAAGGCAAACCTAATCCATTCATAATTAATACCTGTCACGCATGTCCCATTGACAAAGCATATTATCAGCTAAGCCCAGAAACGTGGCATTGGAAGGATCCAATTGTGAACCCTTAGCATCATTTGTGATATCCCTCATAGTGATATCGACTCCATCTTTCTCAAACTTCCATTCATTTACAATCTTACCAGTCTCAAGATCAAGCTGATGAAGACTAGAGGCGTGTGGCATCCCTTCCTTAATTGGACTCATAAGTAGCATATCAGTTTCGACCCTCATCAATATCGCTTTATTCACCGCCGATTCGCCTAAATTCGAACTTCCAAGCAAATTACCACCATCAAATTTCACAAAAACACCTTCCCCGTGAATCCCGCTGCTAAAATTTCTGAAAACCTGAACTCCTGTATCGTTCAGTAAGAAGCTCTGATCAAGAGCACCCAACGTTAAGTTCTTCACTCGTCCCTTTGCAGCCTCTTCGAACTCCTCCATCATAATGCCCTTGGGGTAAATCCAATCCAGCGATGCTCTGGATTTGGATTCGGAGTCGGAGGACATATTTGCATCGTTATTATGCACTTCTTCTTCTTCGGATTCGTGTTCTGACTCATCGTAATCAGAGTTGGAGACATCGAGGACTTCGCTGCTGTGTGAAGCTCCCATGGACGACGAATTTGACAGAGATACATTGAAATGGGTTGGCTTTTGGCTTTTGATGTTGCTCTTTGAATTGTAATCATTGCCTTGAATGTGCTTCGCTTTTGGCGCTCATGTGTCATGATAGCTTCGCGACGAAGCTTTTGGAGCAGAATTCATAGAATGCGATTTGCTCAATTGCTCCCCGCTCCTCTGTTTTCTTTTATTATTATTTTTTAAAATTTAATTGAAAAGTCTCATCTCAACCACTTCAATCAAAATGTTTTCACCGCATTAAAACTCAATTTGAGTACAAACCAGTTAACCAAGAATTTTAGTAGCTCAGTCTTGTTGAATTACATGTGGTATATATGTGGGTGTGAATTAATGACTTTTTTATTTAAATGCTTTTCACATTTTAAATATAAGGCATAGTTTGTAGAAACGATTTATACTACAAACTTTATGCCTTATATTTAAAACAGGAGGTAATATTACCGTTTCTCAGATTATATATGAATATTTTTTATATTATAATTAAATTTTGATATTATAATTCTGCATAATGATGTTAGTTTTTATGGTGAGGCCCATACTATTATTATGAAAATACAATAATGCCCTTGTGCAAATATGATAATAATTATAACATTTTTAAATATATTTCATATTAATATTTGTTATAAAAATAAGAAGAATGCAAGAAATGAGATGAGGGGATGAAAAAAAGAGAAGAGAGAATTAGAGAGGGAAAAAAAAAGAAAGAGAAAATGATAGGCTAATTTGAGGCGGCAATTATGCTTCAGACATGTACTTTGCTAAGGATGGTTATAAAATTTCCTTTCAATATCTGCTTAAGTTGACATTTAAAAAACACGTTAATATAAGTTGAGATAAAACTCATCTTATATACTATCTCGCATATCGTAAATCACGTCAGAATAACAACCTCCACCGGCCACCGCCAATCCAAACATGTCTGGCTGATATGATCCATTATGGAAGTTTATGTGGTCATTTAAGAATCTGCTTTTAATATGAAAGACTCTAAATCAAACCTGGCCTTAACTAATGTCACTCTGGTTCTATTTATAAGTCTCTTTTGACCAAAAAATTTAGTCCTATTTATAAGTCAAGTTTCATGTAATAAATGAGATTGTGACAATTTTACCTATATTAATTGTATCCATAAAGATAGAGAGGAGAGAAGAAACAATTTTAAAATATCCAATCATAAATGAAGGTGTTACGGATCTGACTCACGGCCCAATAAGAGCACGACCCAGCAAGGGCATACCCGGACCTCGGCCCAGCCAGTCGACGGCCCAAAGAGTAGGATCCCGAGTATCCGGTTTCCCCGCATATCGGGGGTAATCTATCATATCCATAATCCAGGGATATGATAGATAAAAGATTAAGATCCACGCCACACCCTATAAATACCAGGGGTAACATCAAGTCACACGTTCTAACTCCTTTTTACTTTCGTGTTGCACATCACAGCCCCCACTAAACACATACCCTCCCCCTTTTTGGTGAAAGGCGCTTGTGTTTAGTGATTAAGCTACTTCGCGAGATATCTCCACTCATAGATACTCCGTGGGGGCAACCCAATCCAAAATCAAACCACCACCGCGCAGTGGACATCCTGTTCCACACCTAACGGAAGACAAAGTTGAAAATTTACCCTCATAATCATTATGTTAACTACATCTCCTTGGTATATGAGCAGTGGCTGACTTATAAATAAAATCGAAGTGGTATTCTCTTAATGTCACATAATTGTCTGGGGCATCAGGCATGCATGTGTCTCTTGAGTTGTAAGACCATAAAAACAGTTTTTTTTTTTTAATCCAAGTCGAGTCGTTAGCGTCTTAGCAGACATGCTTCTGACTTCTGAGCCAAGCTTTTTATTTGGCCCCCACTGCCAAACTGTCACCGACCCCCCTACTCTCTTTTCTCTTTTGTATGTCCTACGCTTTCTTTCACTCACTCATTGTTTTGGTGCTTTTAAAAAGTTGATTTAAATCCTATATATATAATTTTTTTAATATATTTTTTAATATTTTTTAAATTTATCTCTTATTGATACTACTTTAAGTCTTTAACTATAATTAAGGAGAATAGGGAAGGGGGAATTCAGAAATGAAATGAGATTAGGGTATTTTAGAAAATACATATTATATTAATTAATTTAACCAATACCTTAATCTAATCAAATTAGATAAATATACCTTGTATTAAGGATCAAAGGGAAAATTTCCTTCGTCCTTAATACAAGATTGAATAGACTTTTTTAGAGAGATAAAGAAACTAAATAAATTATTTTAAAACATTTATATTTATTATATTTTCTGAACTTATTTACTTGTATACACCATATGTTATGATTAAGGGGAGCACATTTTATGCTCATCACCCATATTTACTATTTGATTGATTTTGAACGGTCCATATTTAATTTAAAATTTTTATATTTTAAATAAATTTTTATTTTATTATATGAAGAATTAAAAATAAATATTATTTTATAACTATCATTTCTCATAAAACTGAATTTATCATTTAAAAAAAATCACAAATTTTAAATTCGAATCGTTCAAATCAAAATTTAAACAGTTGAAATCTCATCACACAGTGAGGAGAAATTAGTTATTCATTACTATGATGAGCACGGAATGCAAACTCATGATTAAGTAGTTTAAAAAAAAGTTATTTGGGTTCTGTATTAAGGACAAGAAAGAATAATAAAGAAATTTCTAAATTAAATGAAATATTAGGAAGGATAATTTAGTACTTATAAATTTAAAATTTCATCATAGAATCTTTAAAATTGCAAATTTTAGAGATGGAGAATACTTACATGAATCTTCATGCTTATTTATGTAGACTACTCCAGACAACATTCTTTACCCAAAGAATAACAAAGTGAGTATACACAACCCCTGCCTAATGTTGGGAATGCGGGTCAATCCGCAGGGTTGTGGGTTGGCTCTCCTTAAAAGGGATTGATATTTTGCCAACCCGGATCCGTTAGAAATGGGTTGCTAGCCAACCTGCCACTTTATCTTTTAAAAAATATGTTTCAAATATTTTCAATAATTTTTAAATTAAGTTACAAATTTTCATCAAGTTATAAAATTAAATTAACCCAAAAATGGTAAATATAAACATTTAATATATTTAATATAATTATTCTATTAATATAAGAATGATAAATTAATAAAAAAAAAGAGAAAATCAAACATGAAATCGTCAAGTTACTAACTTGAAATAAGGTCATGTCTAAATTAAGGGCCTTTGGGATAGCGGTGGTAGAAGTAACTTTTTTTATGGGTTTCTTCTTCTTCTTCTTCTTTTTTTATTTTTTTCCCTAAAAGTCATATTGTTGATGAGATTTATGTTTGAGATAGCGGTGACAGAAGTGACTTTTTTTTTCGGATGGACTCTTGTTTGGCATAGCTTTTGAAAAGTTATTTAAGATGGAAAATGACATCATTTTTAAGATATATCAAATGTAAAAAAAAAATCGTATTTTACCAACAAACAACAAACAAAATCGTTTCGAAAGTCTCTAATCGGTATAAATTCCCCACCCCACCCAGGATTCAACTGTTTCGAGAAAGTCTCTAATCGGTATAAATTCCCCACCCCACCCAGGATTCAACTCACAGATCCTTCCTTTTCTCTTACAGTGAAGTGATAGTTTTTGTCCTGCACGGTCATTTCCTAGAAAAAAAGTGAAGCCATTGTGATGGTGATGGACTAGAAGCTCCAAGAAGTGGCTTCAAACCCAAAAGTCCATCAAATGTTGAAGCTCTCCCAAATACCCAAAAATCATGTTTTCACTACCACTGAGTTTTTTTTCTTCTTTTGATGTCATCCCAAACAGACTCTAAGTACAATTAATCATTTCATTTATTTAAATAAAAATAAAACTATTGTTAAAATAAAAGCATGCGCGGGTTAGATGGGGCAAGCTAAGAAAAGCTCATGCCCATATTTAATGTTCGACAATGCCTCGAACAACCTCCAATAGGAGGATACTTGTACTTTTTAAAAAAAAAAAAAAAAAAAAAAAAAACATGTTCTGATTTTGTAAACCCAACCACATATTACCAAATCAATTGGTGAGAACTTAGAAAAGAGAAACGAGAGTGTAGGAAAATTTCTAATATTGTTTTCAGCCCCTTGGCACCCCACGGATTTAAAAGGGAAATTGCACAATCAAGGGGTATCAAGTTTTCTTCTCACCTCTATAAGTATCTCAGCACATTCATTGATGGTCATTGGTGGCAATTCAACCCTAAAACGCAATGAACTTGCAGAGAAAACAGATAGAAAACTGCTAACTAGAAAACGCAATAGCTGGGATGAAAATGGGCAATTTCTTCTTGGGTGACTCTGACGATAACCGACATATATGTTTGGTTAATTGGCATGATATTTGCAATCCTTTTTCTGAAGGATGCTTGAATGTAAAAAAATAAAAATAAATAATTAAGCAAAGCTCTTCTTGCCAACCAAATGTGGAGAATCATAAATGATACCTCATTTTTAAATCTTCTGCTTCTAGAATGTGGAAAGATTTAACAAGCTTTTGTGGTCTTTGTAGCAGTTAAGGACGGTATGCATACCTCGGAATTGGAAAGCATCCAACTTTATATTCACCTAACATTGCCTCACAAATTTTACATATCCCTATTCCAATTCGTTCAAAGAAAGGTGTCTTGATTCGGACTGGTAATTGCCAGGGTTCTTATACGGTCAATCATGGATGTAAAAAATTGTTGCAAAATGCATCACCAAACACTTAGATTAACTGGTAGGGATTACTCTAATTTTACCATGGGCCTCGAGTTCGAGACTTGAAAATGTAACAGTGTTAGGTAGTAGGGGCATAACTTGAAAAAATGGACTTGTCATGTCTCGAATTCGGATTAGTCATAACCCATAAAGTTCTTCATAATAAGAGGCTGGCCTGGGATATCGGGAGCGGATATATATATATATATATATATATATATATATATATATATATATAAAATAAAGGTTTTGGAGGGTTCGACATCGTCCCCCACTGAAAGCGCCAAGAAGACGGGCAGGCTCATGAAGACTTACGGGACTTACGAGATCGCTACCAAAGCGAGTCCCAAGGTGACGGCAAAGGGATCGAACCCACGACCCAGCGCCTAATCCCGATCCTTACCATCTACGCCAACTCGATATGAAAAGACAATTGTTGCAAAATTGCGTTAATCAGCACTGTTCTATGGCTTCAAATTATAAGCATACAAGGGGCATTAATATTCCACCATGAATTAAATTGTTGATCTGATGAATTCTTTGGCAAAGATTACCGACCACCGCTTATCTCAAAACTCATCATTTCATGAAGTCAATGAACATATAGACATAAGCAAAGTTGCAATCTCCAATCTATCTTCCACTTCCAGTACTCCGATTATACAATATGCCAGCAAAGTTACCCCAAACTCAAAAATTGCTTGGATTTATGATTCAAAGCTGACAAAGATTCCAATCCCAGATAGGTTTAACGAATATTATGACATTAGAAAGATGGAAAGAGCATTCGCATAAAAAAATGTTTCCCAAGCAAAACATACACAGTCCTTAGGTCAAATATGAAAGAGGGACCTTCCATTTTTCACTCCTAAGTCTTCCATGTATAGACTTGCTAGTTACAGAGAACGAAATAACAATAGAAACTAGGGGGTCATTCTCATAATCCAAACAATCTCATGTTTATAACATGTGACTGTCAAATGCTCCTCACGATATTATTTTGAAGGCAATATAATAAAACATTATTTCACTTATTAAAGTTACAAACATGAGTCAGAGTTGCAGATCTATACGATATTCAAAATCTCACTATTCAATTTCAAAGGATAAAACCTGCAAAGCTCCTTGTCTAAAAATCTAAATTCCGAATTCCCAGAATGGGGGAGGCTCAAAAATGATTGAGAGAAGTCCTCGTTGCCATATCACCAGGTGTCAGATGGGGCTGATATAGTTAACAAATTTTCCTGTGATCAGAGAAAAATAAAGTTGTCATGATTCATGAGCTTAACTTTTGTCTGAGAGCAAAAGATTATAGCTAAACTGGAAAAGCAACATGTTTTAAATAATACAATGAAAATAACTAGCCCATGGTGTTGATGTTTTTGAGAGTCCATGGACTGATCTGATTGACACTCAAATCTTTTAGTGTTACCTCTGCAGATAACTTTCTAGACACTCACCAGTTATCTAATAATTCCCATAATTCTACTTCTGTAGTTCGGAGAGCACTACTTATGCTGAGAAAAGAAATGGATAGAATCACATAACAGAAAAATCTCCCTTTACATTCACGGATCGAATGAGGATTTCTAAATTGAACCCTTAATCTCAATCTATATCCTCCCGATGATCTCAGTAAGTGAACTAAAAACACCGGATACCCAACTCCTTTCTAGAATTCTTTAAAGCTATTGGCTAAAACATGTTAAAAATAGGTGTGCAATATCATCAAATAGTTTTTGGCGAAAACAAATATCATCAAATAGTTGACCATAGCGATGGAGTCCAGCATAGAGCCAAATATTGCTTTTAACATACGACTGTTTACATGGACAAAATGCCAATCATGTATGATCTACATGGTTTCACCGCAAAGTACAAACAACAATCGAAAGAGAAGAAAGAGAAACACACCTTCGCTGGAGGTGTAGGCATCGCAGGGAAGCTTGGAGACAAGATAAGCGGAAGCAATCGCACTGTGTAAAGGTTTAAAGGAGCTCAATTCTCTTCGCAGCAACCTAAGCAAGGATTCAAAACGGACCTCATAAATCATAACTATCATCAACATTATCTAAATCCAAACGACCATGAATTTGAAGCGGTATGCATGAATCGAGAGCATCAGAAGGACTAGAGTACCTTAGAGGAGAAGGTTGAACAACAGGAGGTCGAGGAAGAGTAAAATTTGAGTTTCTAAGAGAAATAGCAAAAGAGGGTCTTCTTGGAGCCGAGTTAGTTGAAGCTCTGCATAAAATGCATACGACCGTTCGTCTTCCAACCACTGAAGCCATTGAAGCTACCTCTTTTGCTCACCCTCTACGAATCGTACCCTAAAACCTCTGTAGAAGCCACATCCCAAAATTAAATCCCACATAATCGCGCTCCCAATTATCATATTCTGAATGTTTAAACTAGATTGCATTTCAAACAAGCACTCAAGTATTGGCGAGGGCTTATTCTATCAGTACAATGTCAATGCATGGTCGGCAGAAACTACTCAACTGACCTAATTATCGGCTTGCGTTTACAGGACCACGGTTTTAACGCATAAACAGATGGATTCCTAACACACACATATTTAAATAGATACAGTTAAACTAGGTTTTGTAGAGAAGATTCTTATATTTCTACTGAAAGAAGCAGGCTTGGCCGGAGAAAGCATTTCATATAAAGAAACTAGAACATACGAAAGCAATGGACAGCATCAAACGCGAATCAGGGAAGGGGTACAGAATAAGGAACGTGAGGAGATTTTGGAACATACCTCAAAGAAATCGTCGGGCTTGAGACTTGACGGTGGTCGGCTGCGCGACGGTGGAGCTGAGTGACGGTAAGAACAGAGCGACGATGGGCGGACTGCGAGATGGAACTGTAGTTCCAATCGAGGGGTGGAAATAGGCAAATAGCATTCTGATTCAATCTAACCGTCCATTTGATCTATGGCAAGGAAAGGAGTACGCTTTTGGCAAATCGAACGATGTCGTTTTATGGTTCTTCATATCAATCTATCCATGCTAGACTATAAATGTGTAAACATTAAAGTTGATAAACATTACTCAAATATAGTTGACTTGGCAAGGAAAGGAGTACGCTTTTGGCAAATCGAACGATGTCGTTTTATGGTTCTTCATATCAATCTATCCATGCTAGACTATAAATGTGTAAACATTAAAGTTGATAAACATTACTCAAATATAGTTGACTTTTTAGAGATTAAGGAAACTATTTAAATTATAGTATTTATATTTATGTTTTTTCTCTAAACTAATTAATCTAACTAATAAATTGATATATAATCTAAAGATCTGTGATAAATGATATGATTAAATATCTTATTTAATTTTCTTAATCTTTTTAAAAAAGTCAACTATGCCTTATATTTATATTTAAGACCGAAGAGAGTATGATTTTACATAGGAAAAAGTTCGGGTAAGTTGGGTTTCATTATTCATAAGTGTGTTGGCATATTTTTGAGTTTAAAAGGCGCTTACAGAGGTACTTTCATATATACTTTTATATGGCCTACTAACATGGTCTTCACACACTATAAGATTTAAATTCACGAACTTATATTTTATTGACTCCTTATCAACTAGACTAATCTTTATTGACAAGTTGATAAAAATTATTTGAAGGCGTTTACATTTATTGTTAGTTGATTGTGGTTCTTCAAACCCTTTGATAATTGAGATTACTTGTGTGATCCCTAAAAAATTTAATCAAACCTTGGGATTACAATTTTTTTACATAAGATAGAAGTTCTAAAATATGATGACTGTAACACCCCACTGTTTTGAGTCCAGAATAGAGTGACATCTTCACCTATCATGCAATTTGATGTATTATTTAACAAAAAATTAAATCACTGGGCCAAGTTTGATTCTAGAAATGAAAGCCATTTTTATAAAGATTTCAAAATAATATTATAATTCGAATGAGTTTTTTTTTTTTTTTAAAACATTTGAAAACCTTTTTCTCAGTGGTTCAAACTTATCATTGACAATGCATCATACCTGTAACCTTGTTAGGTTTTATCAGAGTATTTCCTTATTTCTCCAATTAATCTAATGCTCTACCATCCACTTGATCATCCATTTCATTATGGGCTCGTGATATACGTGCCCCTCCTGCAACAATACAATACATACATGTTCTACTACTATCCGATCATAGTATCTACATAAATATACATCCCAATAGCCACATACGGCTATCTCAAAATATAATCTAAGTCATAAGGAAATAAAATTATTAATATACAATAGTGAAACTATATGTTTCATTTGCATCATCAACACCACCTTCTTCTCAAGATCAAGCAATATCTACGCCCTGCCTCTTCCTCTTTGCCTACTAGACTGCCACGTCTTGGATTTATGGAAGGCTCTGAGATTCAAATGAATGAATCCCAAAGTAACAGGTTAATCTCAAATTCTAGCATATGCAATATATATGTAAATCAACCAAACAAAGTAGTCTACACAGCATATAAAACATTCAAATTCAGTTAAAATTCAACGACAAGTATTACATACCAAATGCAGCTTGTAATACAAGTAAATCATAAAATGATTTCAAATACCTTAGCACAAGGAAATTCATTTCAGGTAATTCAATACCAAAAATACTGAATGCATTAGGCCATGCCTAGCCACCGGGAAGTTGGCCCCATGGTCGGCCCTTCCGCTCAATCGAGCCACGAGTGGTGCTGGCCCCATACAGGCGGAACATACAATATGGTTTACAAAAACATATAAAGCAATGCAAAGAATGTGAGATTATAGTTACTACCTGTTGGTCTTACCGAAAGAACCACTTCCACAAGATGTTTTTCACTATGCTTGTCCTTCAGGCACGGTGATTCTCAGGTCCTATAATTAACATTTACATATAGAGATGGGTCACTAACTATTTAAATCTTAATAACATAATTAAGATTTAGCTCCTTTAGACCCACCCCAAAATACTTGTCTTTTATTATCCTTATGACTATGGATGTATACTCATTGAGACTTAATTAATTAGATACTATTCACTATAGGATAATTATTATCTCAGCCATTTAACCTTTCATTTTATCCAAAGAAACCTTTACTTTAAAGGTTAAGCACAATTAACAACTTATAAAAAATTCAGCCTTTAACTTTTCTGAGAATTTAGAAAATTCATAACTTAACCAATATAACTCCAAATGAAGCAATTCCAATTTTTACTTAAACCTTGATAAGTCTATTTCCATAAATTAAAGTCACCAAGTTGATTTATGGCTGAGAAAAATTCTCAAATAACATTTTCTATCACCAACTTAAGCATCCTAAAACATTCTTTTAACATCCAGAATTACTTATTTAACACTTAGAGACCTCCATAACAGCAACTATATTTAAGCTGCAACCTTAATCCTTCCAAATCCCAATATATTTATCAAATTGCAATATGCAGCTTAATCCTTCCAAATCCCTACGTATTGATCAAATAGCAATTATATAACTTTGGTTCTTAAATGACAATACTTATTATTATTATTATTATTTCTATTTAATCAATAAAAATACTTTTCCCAGATGGCTACCAACCAAAGTCCTTTATTTGTTCTTATTATCTCCTTGCCAATACGTACAGTGATTAATCATTCATGTCATATCTCTTTGAAGTACTAAATAAAAAAAACTGAAAAATCAGTTTCCAAAAGGAATCACAAAATTTCAGACCCCACATTCTCTAGCATCTTACGCGGTCTGACGAATGCCTACACAGATAAGCATCATGTTCTCCCAACTCTACTTAGACTTCCATTAGAATAATTCCATTTAAAAACCCGACACTAACCCACCAAAACAGGGGCTTCATATTCGGCTATTACAAATCAAAACCAATAACACATGCAACCTCAAATGTTATCTTTGATCTACTCAAATATACCATTACAATCATCTATCCGGTGATATCTCTTTACTGAGCTCTGAATCTCCTCAACCCAAAACTCTCAAATCATTACTCAAATAACGAAATAAATAACAGGAGAAGGATTAGGAGTCTTACTATAGCTAAAATCTAAGGTTGCATGTGGTTTCTTCAACCCCTCCTCCTCCTTCTTCTTCCGACTCCTCTCGTGCTCCCTCTCCCTCTCTGTTTTCTGTTTCTTTTTCTGTACTGGTCGAAATGGATGATCAAATAAGAAAAGGCTTTGGAAAATATTGGGTTGGATAAATGAGGGAGAGGTGAGGTGGCGGATTGCATGAATGGGTGAGGTGTTGAATAGTGGAGGATCGGTGTGGTGTGCTGTTGGAGGAAGGAACAAGAACGGAGTGAGGTGGCGATAAATATAATGGAAGGAGGAGTGAGCATTTGTTTGACCGTGGACACGTATATGTCGAATTAAGAGGGAATTGGGTTAGATATTAGAATATGTGTGTTGTGTATATTGGGTTGCAGCCAATTAAATCAGTGTCTGCGTGTTGGCCCAACTGGATATCTAATTAAATGATGGAGAGAGGCATGTGTTATTTAAATGGGCCAAGTGAATAATAGACAATGATGGAATTAAAGTACTGAGATGATCTCGCTGGTCCAAAGAAAATGAAGAATGAATTATATGATGGAAGGTAAGTACAAGATAAAATGGGTTATTCAATTCAGAGGAAATGGCGATTGTGTTGAGCAAAAAAAGTTCAGTTCTGGTACCAGCATCGGTTGAAGACGATGATTTACTTCTTCGGAGCTCTAAGAAGATTAAGAATACAGAATGTTCAGAGACGGTTGAAGAGTGGCCTAGTCTGAGTAAGAATGGAGCAAAGCTTTGGGGTTCTGGTAAGTCTTTCGCAGAGAAACTTCAGGGCATAAATCAAGGTGGAAATGGTGCTACAAAGGCGGGTGAAGAGGAAATGCTCCCTGATGATGTTTCTTCTGACCATGAGTCGGATATGGAGGATAATACTCCTCTTTGTCGGATAACAGAGGAGAAAAATAGGAACTTCCCTAAGTTCGAATTCTCTGAGAAAATGAAGAAACGTCTTCACAAAGCATGGAATAAAGCGGTTATTGTGAAACTTCTGGGGAGGAGTATTGGGTATAAAAGTCTGTTGGCTATTCTTCAATCTCTTTGGGCAAGAGTGGGGTCATTACTTTAATCAACATTGGTAATGGATTCTTTGTTGTCAAACTGACTAATAAGGATGATTATTTGAACGCACTTACTGGAGGGCCTTGGATGTTGTTTGATCACTATCTTACTGTAAGACCTTGGCAACCTCAGTTTCAACCAGGGAAGGCTACTATAGATAAAGTGGCGGTATGGGTGAGAATGCCCAAGGTTGCTCTTGAATATTACGATAAGGAAGCCTTAGAATGGATTGGGGATATAATAGGGGAAATTATCAAGGTTGATTTTAACACCTCTTGTCAACTTAGGGGGCATTATGCTCGGATTTGCGTTCTTGTTGATCTGAGTAAGCAGTTGATGGCTGGTTTTACGTTAGATGATGAGGAATATTATTTAGAGTATGAAGGCCTTCATGGTCTCTGTATTAATTGTGGAGTTTACGGGCACAAAATCGAGCAATGTAAATCTGAGTTAACTGCTGCGAAGCCAAAAGAAAATGAGTCTGCAGTGGAAGAGGTAAGGTCCAAGGGTGAAACGGCTATGGAGGATGCTAGTGCTTGTGATCAGGATACGTGGAAAGTGGTGAAGAAAGTGAACAGGAAAAAGAAGGTGGTAGGTAAAGAAAATTTGGGTGGAAGTACTAATCTGCAGGGCAAGGGTTCGAGATTTGGGGTCCTAGCTGATGAAGAGGTTGATATTGGTGGTGTGGGGCAGAGTGAGGAGGCAAAAAAGGCGGTGGCTGCAAGCAATGGTGAAGTGACATCTTCTGTGAAGGGTACAGGAGCTGGAGAGACAAATGGGGTTGATTTGGGTGTACGGTTGATCAGAGAGAAAAAAGGTGGGGGGAATAAGAAGATTGGAAAAAGTAAGATTATACCTAGAGAAAAAGAAAAGTCTGGTGGGGGTCAAGTAGGTGGGAGAATCAAGAAGAGGACAAGGGATATGTTGGGGAAAAAAGGCTCTTTGACTTTGGCCATTGAAAATCCTGCAGAGGAGCAGCGCCACGTCAAGTACCTGGTGGTGCAACCTATCAGTCAAAAGGGCCCGAAGGTGGTGGATAAAGTTGAAAATGAAAACTTTGTGAGCCACGGTTTGGATCCAGGTGACCCAAGGCTTGTGATGGGCTTGGCTGGGTAGTTCTAGGCCTCTTCTTCAGTGTTGGAATTGGATGGCGGTTTGGGGCAGGAGACTGGGCCTGATATAGCGATGACTCAAGAATCCGACTTGGGCAGTGAGTGGGTGCAGGACACTGGGCCGGATTGTGAAATGGTGCCAGAGACTGGGCCGGAGGTATTAGGTGTGGAGCTGGGTCAGATTGGTGACAGGGAGGGAATTCAAGACCAAAATCAAGAGTTGTGAATTGGTTGGGTTGGGCCTTGTTTTCTTTCTTGTTTTATATTTTATTAATTGGTTTAATGAATATTCTCTATTGGAATGCAAGAGGGGCGTGTAGCCCGAGTCTGATGCGTATTCTTCGACTGGTGTGCCAGAGAAATAATCCGGCGATGATTATCCTATCTGAAACTAAGAGTGAAGATGTGGAGAGGTTCCGCTGCCTTTCATCTCTGGGGTTCGATGGGTATGCATGTGTACCTAGTGTTGGACGTTCAGGAGGGCTTGTGGCGGCATGGGTGACGGTGAGATTGAGTGTCCAGGTTCTTGATTTGAATCGTCAATTCCTTCATTTTCGGTGCTCTGGTATTGGGATCCCTCTTTTCTTTCTTACTGCAATCTATCTTTGTTCCAACTTATGTTCTGAAACAAGAGCTCTGGGGTGCTCTGGAGGATTTTGCTTCTTCAATTTCAGCGCCTTGGGTCGCGATGGGGGATTTCAACGATGTCAGTTCCTCGTTTGAAAGGGTGGGTGGTTCACTTGGTAATGAAGCTAGAATTAGGCTGTTTAATGATCGGATGCAGAGGTGTGAATTATCCGATTTGGGTTACCGAGGTCCCAAATTTACTTGGCGTGGGCCGAAGGTTGTGGGTGGTCGTCGGCTGTTCGAACGTCTGGATCGGGCTCTTGCAAATGAAGCTTTTTTTATGGAATTTTCAAATTGCGAAGTTCAGGTAGCTCCTCGTATCCAATTTTCAGACCATAATCCGATATTTCTAATGTGTGGGAATCCTGATGCTGTAAATAGGGGAAACCGTCCCTTTAGATTCGAAGCCATGTGGGGCAAACATGAAGCTTTTAAAGATTTTCTATCTGAGGCATGGAACCATGGTGATGATATTCATTGTTCTTTAGCTCAATTGCGATTTCGTCTCGATAGATGGAATAAAGAGGTCTTTGGGATGATTGAGAAACAGAAGCATAACATTATGGTCAGGCTAGAGGGCATTCAAAAATCCAGTGCATACCCTCATTCGGACTTTCTATGCAGTCTGGAAATGGAACTTCAATCTGACTTGGAGAGAATTTTAAAGTTGGAGGAAATTAAATGGCATAAAAAATCCAGGTCTGAATGGATTACCAAAGGTGATCGCAATACAAGGTTTTACCACCTGAAAACAAAAATGCGAAGAAGACGTAACAAGATCTCTATGTTAAAGAATGCGGAGGGATTGTGGATTGACAATGTGGAGGAACTCAAGATAATGGTTATTTCCTACTTCAAGGCTTTATATAGTCCTGAATCTGAACAGCTCGTTGAGTTGCATACTTCTTCAAATTTTCCTGTGATTGATCCCCAAATCCTTAAGGACCTTGGCAGCCTTCCTAGAGACGAGGAGATTAGAGCTGCAATGTTCTCGATGGGTTGTTTCAAGGCGCCTGGGTATGATGGTTTCCCGCCGTTTTTCTTTAAGTCCAATTAGGAAGTGGTTGGTCCATCCATTTGCAATTTTGTGAAGAAGGCTTTCCAAGGTAATATTTCTCTTTCTGAAGCTAATAGAACTCTAATTGCTCTTATTCCTAAACAGCAAAATATTGAGTTAGTAGCGCATTTTAGACCTATTTCCTTGTGTATGGTCCACTATAAATGCATTGCTAAACTGTTAGCTATGAGATTGAGAGGGGTTATGAATGAGTTGATTTCTCCCTTTCAAGTTAGTTTCATTAAGGGAAGGCAAATTCATGATAACATTATTATAGGGCAGGAAGTGTTGCATGTTATGAACAAGAATAGAAGTAAAAAGGGTCTCATGGATATGAAAATTGACTTAGAAAAAGCCTATGACAGAATTAGTTGGGACTTTTTGGAAAAAGTTATGCTTAATGTGGGACTGGATGCCAATTTTGTTTCTCTCATGATTTCCTGTGTTTCTTTTGTTTCCTATAATGTGTTATGGAATGGGGAACAAACAGAGTTTTTTACTTCTAGCCGAGGGTTGCGTCAGGGGGATCCAATTTCTCCTTTGTTATTTGTTTTATGTATGGATCATTTGTCTTACGTGATATGTGATGCAGTTGAGGATGGGAGTTGGAAACCTATCTATGTTTCAAAGTCTGGTCCCAATATATCTCATTTGATGTTTGCTGATGATTTGCTGTTGTTTGGGAGTGCTTCTATTACTCAGGCTAAGAAAATGATGAAATGCCTTAATGACTTTTTGTTAGCCTCGGGAGGGAAAATCAATAAAACAAAATCGTCTATGTTTTTTTTCCCTAGAGTCCCTTTGAGTACTAAACGAGAATTAAAGATATAACTCGATTCCCATATCAAGTCGATTGGGAGATACTTGGGGTTTCCTTTGTCCAGATCTGTGAGGGCCAAGGAGGATTTTCAGTATATCATTGATCGTGTGAGATCGAAACTGGGGGTTTGGAAAGCTAAGTGTTTGTCTATGGCGGGAAGAATCACGCTTGCTAAGTCTGTAATTAGTTCTATTCCTTTATACCCTATGCAAGTCTCTAAATTGCCTAGGTGTATTTGTTTGGAAGTGGAGAGATTGCAGAGAAACTTCATATGGGGCCATGATGAAACATCTAGGCATTTTCATGCTATTGGATGGGATCAAATTACTAAGCCTAAAGAGAATGGGGGGCTGGGATTTAGGTGTCTGGTTTCTATGAATAATGCTTGTGGGGCTAAGTTGGCTTGGAAACTGGTTATTGGGACTAAAGGGCTATGGGCTGAGGTTCTTTCTAATAAATATATGATGCGTGATGATGAGTCTCTGCTACGTTTCCAAAGCTGGGGACTCCATACTTTGGAAATTTATTTGTTCTCAAAGTGAAGTTGTGGATCAAGGCACTAAATGGCAAATCAGGGATGGCCTAACAGCTTAATTTTTTTCTTTGATTGCTGGTTGGGGGCTGGTGTTTGTCTGAAAGATTTTTGCTTGAGATCTTTATCTTTGGAGGAGGAGTCCTCTGTCGTCGCTGATTGGGCAAGTGGGGGGTTTTGGGATATTGTTAAACTTGCTGAGGTTATTAATCCTGATGGGATGAGTCGTCTGGCAGCTGTTCTACCTCCAAGACCATTTTCTGGGATTGATTTAATGATTTGGGGAATGTCTATGGATGGAAATTTTTCGGTCAAAAGTTCCTATTTCTTGATTGAAAAAAATTTACCTATGGTGTGTGAGCCTATTTTTAAGACTATTTGGAAATGGGGAGGTTTTGAAAGGATTAGAATATTCTTGTGGAAGGTGGCCTTGAATAAACTTGCTACTAATGTATGGAGAAGCACTTGGTGTTCTACCTCTGCTACTTGTGCTTACTGTAATTCAGGGCTTGAAGATATATTGCATATTCTAAGGGACTGTGCCTTTGCTAAGAATATGTGGCTAGGCTTGTTGCATCGCAGGTATATTGCTATCTTTTTTTCTGCTAACCTTTTAGATTGGTTGAATATGAATTTAAAGGGTAAGTTGGGCAAAGAACAGGACTGCACATGGAGCTTAATTTTTGGAGTCTCAATATGGAAACTCTGGGAGTGGAGGAACTGTTCTTTATTTTAGACCAACTTTGCTAGACCAAGGTTTCCTAAAAAACAATTATTTCTCGATTTGGCCTCATTATGTTGTTGTTCCCGAGACAGTGAATGTGAGGTGTAGGCGAATACTTTAGTTTGTTCGGTTTGGTTTAAGCCCCTATCGGTTGGTATAAAGTTTGAATGTAGATGGGGCAATGAATCAATTATCTTCTAAGGTCAATGGGTGCGGGGGGGCTATTAGAGATTGGAATGGTAAATGGGTGATGGGATTCTTAAAACAAATTGGGGTGTGTCAAGCCAATTTATCCGAGGAGTGGGCTCTTCTTGAAGGGCTCCGGCTAGCTTGGGATATGGGCATAAGGAAGTTAATTGTTGAGTCGATGCGAGAGGAAGTGCTAAACTGATCATGGATCCCACACATGTAACTCGGAAGTCTTCGGTTGATTAAAATTAGAGATTTTCTTGGCGTGTTGGCGGTACAAGTTAAATGCATTAATCGTGAGAGTAATAGGGTTGCTGATGCTTTGGCAAAAGCGGGTATATCTAAATCTTCTATTCTTGATGTTTGTCCTTTTTATTTGAAATCTTGGGTTAACCAAGAGTGCTTGGGATTAATTTCCCCTCCTGTGTAACACTTTGTTATTAATGTAGGCTTTTAGCCATCTTTTATATCAAAAAAAAAAAGAAAGATAAAATGGGTTGTGGTTATATAATTATGAAAATAGGAATTGGTGCTAGAAAATAATTCTTAATCCTAAATAAGAATTTCTCTTCCCTTAAAATAATTTATCTAGGCCGAAAATTGTTCCCCAATTATTTGTCCTTAATTTATGAAAAAAATAAAATAAGCCTTTAATTCCAAATACAAATTCTAAACTTCATTAAGGCTATATTTCCCACAATAATCCCAAATTATATTTAATTCTCAAATTCCAAATTTTGGGATGTCACAATGTCTGCCTTCCAAAAAAAGGCTTATGAAGGGAGGAGTGTTCTGTTTACTCTTTGGGGAGGTCAACTTCAATTAAATTTGGGCTAATTGGTTCGGTTTCTATCCTTATTTTATGTCCTAATGTATGATTTATATTAATTTTAAGGAATAGGATATTGTCACTACCATTTTTATGTCACTATCAAGTCACTACCACTTTTTTTACCGTTAGATCAAAATCTCATATACCTTTATCATTTCTCTCTCCTATTGAGATTTTGATCTAACGGTAAAAAAATGGTAGTGACATAAAATTGATAGTGACAATATCCTATCCCTATTTTTAAAACTTGGTTTTGTCTTTGTATGAAAAGAAAGTTAAATTGAGTGAGAGAAAAAAGTTAGTTAAGCTGCTTTTAAGTAGTTAATTGTTTGAAATCCCATTTGGAAGTACAAAATTGACTTTTGAATCCTTAAAGGCTAATCAAAGCCAACAATCATGTTTAATTTAACATTAGTAACAAATAAGTTTTCCTTCAAACAGTTATTTAGGTTTAAATCTAGATTTTGAGACTTCTAAAATTGGTTTTTCTTCAAATGGTGAAAATAATTTTTAAATGCACTTTTTATAATATTTTTTAATTTTAATATTATTTTTAACTTTTATACGTACATCCAAATAAATTTTAATATGATACTTTCATAAAAATATATCCAAACATAAATTAGTCACTTTTATCAACTTTAGATTGCAAAATGAAATTGACATAAAAGTCAATTTTCTATATGTATTTATGTGTGTATATAAATGCACACATGTCATGTCATACAATATATATATATATATACACACACAGACACACAAATTATGAAATGTCTATATATAAAGAAGCATTAAGCTTGAAGCGCATGGTTGTATGACCAGTACTTATTCTATATAAGTATATATGTATTAGGCAAATTTACCCCAAGCCACAAATAGTAAAGAAAATTACCAGAATACGATATGATGAAAAATATTTACCAAAATACTACACTTGAAATTGTTTTTGGTATAAATGATTTTAAAATTGTAACGAAGTCGTTTTTCACAAGACTGATTTTACTTTATTATCACTTCTCTTCCCATACCTCTCTCTCTCACTTCTACCCCTTCCCACTCCCAATGTTTAAAAGGCCCATATAGAACTAGAGTCGAAAAATTGGTAGGCCCTTTAAGAAATTGAAAAATAGATGAATTTAATGAAATAAGTCCTGTAGGGCATTGGGCTTAAAAGGGCCGGCCTTGGAGGGCCTCGAGCCGGCCCTGCAGGCCCTTTTTTTTTGAATGCATGGATTCATATATAATGGTAATTTACTAATTTATATGTATTTTGTATTTGTTATAGAGTTATTTATCCATTTAAGTACAAATACACAAATACATAATAACTATACTCTAATTTTATGATTTGGTTTATTATCTCATTGTAGATAAAGATTATGGATATGTTCATGATGCGGGAAAAGAAATTCATGATATTCTTACTCATGAACCAGAGCCTACTCAAAGCGAAGCACAATCAAATATCGTTGAAATTGATGATTGTGGCGAAGATGACGACAATAATAGTCATCGTACTAATGTCGCTTAGTGATATACTTCTTATGTTTTATGTGAGTTATTTGTGAACATAGTTTGCTTTTGATTATGAATTAGTGATTGTGCTTATTTGTTGGATGATTGTGTTGTTTTGATATTAATGTTCACAACATTTATTTGATAAAAATTATAACTTTAATTGTTGTAATATACTAATTATATTTTTTCAAAAAACGGAGGAAAAATAGTTAAAATTTGAAATAGTAACTTTCGAGCCCGGAGGGCCGGCTTTGACCCTGGTACTCTCGGGCCAAGCTTTGAAAAAAAAGATGTTTTTCTTACCCCGGCAAAAAAAAGATGTTTTTCTTACTGGCGCCCTCAAGAGCCGCCCTAATTCCCAGCTCTACTAGGACATACAAATGATAAATGGAAACAGTGATTGAAAACTCATTTTTTTAATAAAACTAAATATACAAATGTTTTTTTTAATATAATCAATTAAAGCACACACTTTCATAATTTTAAATTTGATAGTAGATCTTCTACATTATCATTTTTGTCCTTAAAATTTGATCTCTAATATTTATTATAAAATGAAATATTGTCATCTATTATATTTTGTTAAATCAGGATTTATTAGAGGAAATAGAGTGATTTTTCTTTACAAATATTTAGGAAAAAAAAAGTACTTAGATGTAACTGAACCCAATAAAATATACTTTGCTAAATCAAGATTTATTAGAGGAGATAGATTGATTTTTTCTTTACACGCATTGAAAAAAAAAAAATTCTTTTATGCAATTCAACTCAATAAGATATACTTTGTTAAATCAGGATTTATAAGAGGAGATTGATTGATTTTTTTCTTAAAAATTATTAAAAGAATGCTATAGATTGATTTTTTCATTAAAAGTATTAAAAAAAAAAATGCTTGGATGCAACTCAACCAAAAAGATATATTTTGTAAAATCAGGATTTATTTTCGCAGAGAGATCAATTTTTTATTTACAAATATTGTAGAAAATGAAATATCTTTATCAAAATCTTATCGATTAAATTTTCATAAAAAATATAATTTAGAAGATTTGCTATCAAATTTAAAATTATAAAGCAAGCAATTTAATTGTTTATCTTTAAATTTTTCCCTTGGATTTCACATATGTATTTTTAAATGTATAGAAAAAACGTGTTTTTAATCGCTGTCCCCCCTAAGTCATTGTGTGTCTATGTTGGCCTTTTAACATTGGGAGTGAGAGAGGGGTAGAAGTGGGGGAGAGGCAAAGGAAAAAGTGGCAGAGAGGAGATGTAGTGATTTAATAATTAATAATTTTTTTTGTGCAGAAGCAGCAAAAGCCTCATACATCTAAAAAGAAAAAAATGAGTTCTCAGGAAAAAGCTCGATCTCTGCTCCCTCCGTCCCGTGAAGAGGATGATTTGTTGCTCAGAAGTTCAAAAAAGATAAAAAATGGGGATAAAATTTTGTGTGATGAAGCTTGGCCAAAACTGGGTTTTGACCCAAAGAACCTTTTGATTGCTGGCCAGTCCTTTGCCGAGAAGCTGCAAGGTATCAACGGTCAGAGTGTGAATGGTGGGAATATTGCTGAAGCAAATGATTTGTCCGATGACTCCCTTTCGGATGATACTGATGACTGTGAGCCTTTATGCATTATTAAAGAGGACCCCCATCGTAACTTCCCTACCTTTTCTTTCTCTGGAAAGCTGAAAAAAAGATTGTACAAGGCGTGGAATCAGTCTGTTATAGTGAAACTGCTTGGCAAGAGTATTGGCTATAAGGTGCTGCTATCCATTCTTCAATCATTATGGGCCAAAAGAGGAGTTATTTGACTCATTAATATAGGTAACGGCTACTTTGTTGTTAAGCTCACAAATAAGGAGGATTTTGATAATGCCCTTACTGGAGGGCCTTGGCTAATCTTCGATCACTATCTTATAGTCCGACCATGGGAGCCTCACTTTAATCCTTTAAGAGCTTCTGTGGACAGAGTGGCTGTGTGGGTCAGATTGCCCAATGTCTTTCTTGAATACTATGATAGAGAGGCTTTATCATGGATTGGGATCGAATAGGTGAGACGATTAAGATTGACATTAATACGTCAGGGCAGCTCAGAGGCCACTATGCGCGAATCGAGTTCGTGGATTTAAGTAAACAATTAATGTCTCGGTTTCAATCTTGAGGGTGAAGATTACTATTTAGAATATGAAGGCCTCCATTGTTTATGTACCAACCGTGGTATTTATGGGCATAAGGTTGACGAATGTAAAACAAGGGAGAGTGTTAAGGAAACAGGGGGACATGTGGGGGAGAGTGTTAAGAAAACAGGGGGTTATACAGGTGGCGATTCTATTGAGGAAAGGAATAATGACATGGTTCTGGTTGCTAAGGAAACACTTTGTAATGCCTCTTCTTCAAATCCTCCTGAGGTGTGGAAGGTGGTGCAGCGCCACCGGAGGCCGAAGAAAGCGAACAAGGAGAACCAGCAGGATGCTCCCAAACAGGGCTCTCGCTTTGAGGTTCTGGCCGAGGAAGGTGAAGCCATTGTTCATGCCGTCTAGTCCGCTCAGGCTGTTCAGGGTGTGCATCTAAATGTCGATGATAAATGGGTGCTACATCGACGTACAAAGAGCGGGGCGGCAAAGAGAAAAAGGGGGAATAAAAAAAAAAAAAAAGACAAGTAAATCTTTGAGTATACCGGGGGGAAGTAAGAGTCATGTTGGTGGCGCCAAGTAACTCGGAAGGAAAACGCTTGAGAGAAATGGATCATGGGAAAGCTAAAAGCAACGAGGTACTTTATCTGACATATAGGAGTACGAAGGAGGTCAATTGTGATGGAGATGATACTATGGGTGTACTTGGTTCGAAGGAGCAGGAGGTAGGCCAGCTTCCACTTGACCCGGGTGAAGTGAACCATTTCTCTCCAGACTCTTTAGACCCGGGTGACCCGCAGCATCTGGAGAATATTAATGGGAGATTTTGGGCTGGGCCTAGCTGTATGGATCCTGAGCAAATGTTGATGGTTGATGATTCAAGTGATGGGCCTCATGATACTTGTGTGCCTGAAACCCAATTACCTAGTGAGTGTTAATTGGGCCACATTCTAGCCCAGTTTGTTTTATTTTATCAAATAAACCAAATGAGGTCCATTTTTTGGAATGTTAGAGGCGCATGTGCCAAGAGCTTTTTCCGTCAAATCCGCTCCATCTGTAAATCCCCAAATCTTGATGTCTTGATCCTTGCCGAGACTAAGTGCGACAAAGAGATTCAATTCCGTTGTCTTCGGGCTCGGTTTCGATGGCCTCTCTTTTTGTGCCGAGTATTGGGCGCTCTGGTGGTCTAATCGTTGCGTGGAAAAGCTTGAAGTTTGATGATGTGGTGGTTATTGCATCTGGTCGTCAGTTCATTCATCTCAGGTGCGAGTCGAGGGGGAGACAATCTTTCATCTTATCGGCGATTTATGGTCTGCCGGCCCCATTGTTGGTTATGATTAGTTTTGATGATGCCTTATATAGATGTCATTATTAAAAGCAAAAAGATTGAGTAATATAGTTATCTCCTACATTGACTAACTGCTGTATTTAATGTAGATTAATCCAAGGTGAATTATAGAGATTAATCAAGAAGGAGATATTGAAGAAGATTATTCCAAGTTGAACTATAGAGATTGACAAAGAAAGGAGGCTAAAGAAATAAGAACTTGCACTATATGGGATACTGGAAATCTCCATGATCAAACTGAAGTTGGAATGAAGCTTCATCATATTTGAGCTACAGTGGAGTATACATGAATAGTACTGATACGGAAAGTCGACACATTAAATTCTAGAACAAGTTTAGCATAGGCTTGGCTTTATGGATATTGAAGAAGATGTAAGAATGATCAAAAAAGTAGATTGAAGAAAGAAGTTCTTGCACACAATATAATGGGAATATTAGAATGTCAAGGGAGCAAGAAGTTATCAAAGGACTTTGGGAATAATCAGAAGAAGAGGAAATGTTGAAGAAGGTAGAACTTGCAAAGAATGATGAGTCCAAGTTGAATAATGGAGAGCGTTCAACAAAAAGATCAATAAAGAAGTATTGAATTAGAGAAAGAGATTGAATCAAAGATGTGAAGATTGAGTGATGAAGAATGATCAAGGTGTGAGATGGAAGAACTTGTTGAAATGGAATGAAGATATCATTATTCAAGTTCTTATATTGATACTAGAAGCCTCCAAGATCATATGGAAGTTGGAATGGCTCAATTAGGAGATTAAAGACAAAAAATCAGCATCGGGATGAGAAAACTCGAGTTCACAACTCAAAACTCGAGTTTCCTACTTCGCTACGTGTGATTTGCTTCTTGGATATGAGAAAATCGAGTAAAGAACTCAATACTCGAGTTTAGGAGTCAAAAATCGAGTATGTTCATCAATACTTGAGTATTGTAGTGTCTTCAGCATCTCTTGAAAGTGGAGCTAAATCACCAAGAGGGGGGTGAATTGGGGATTTTAAAAATCTTTTTCAGAAAACCTCTGTTTTTGAACACTAAAAACAGAGATGAACAAGGATGAGAGTAGAAGAGCAAGACACAAGGATTTATACTGGTTCGGTCCAATCTCTTGACCTACGTCCAGTCCCCAGACTCTCTGGGATTTTCACTATCTCAATTGATTACACACTCTGTACTCAAGAGTAGTTCTCTCACTAGAACCTACTCCCCCTTACAAGTTGCAATCAATGAACCCAATCACCAAGTCCCTGACTTGTGATCCTTTACAATAAATGATATACGAAAAGAAACTCTCTCTAAGAGTGGATATTGATAAACACTGAAGCTTTAAATGTCAAAAGACACAATACAAGTGAAAACAGAAATGTAGTTGAAGAACTTTGAATGCTATACATTTTCAGCTGATGTGTTGGTTGTTGAAGACTTGAATTCTGTTCTATTTATACTCGAGAGATCATTAAATGACCGTTGTAATTCTTCATATAACCGTTGAATCAATAATCCAAATTGTTGTAGGCTGTTATAGTGTCTTCTCTCACTAATCTTCATTTAATCCAAACTTGCGTGCGTAAGTTCAAGGTTGACTTCTCTCCGAATTAGTCCGTTGGAATAGCAGCTCTTGGATGTGGTAGGTAGACATTAATCCTCTGTAGACGTGTGCAGAAGGATTACCCAAAAGTATGCAACTTTCAGGGTTTCGCATTTAATGTTCTGACATCACTTTTGCTTTATCTTTGAACCTTCAATAAACATTCTCTAATTCATCCGAAACTCACTAAAAAGTGGTTAAACATATCTAGGAACATTAGAGATTAATCATTGGAAGTATTAAGATCAAACAAGAAGGTTCAAGGAATTCGCAGAATTTGAAATTCCGAATATGTGCCGAAACCTCGAGGTTTGTTCTTCAAACCTCGAGTTTTGGACTGTAGCAAGTGAAAGTTATCTAAGTCCAAAACATCAAACCCGGAGGTTTTGAACCAAAACCGGAGGTTTTTAACATAGCAAAAAGCGACACCCTTTACTCGTTTGGAAAATACTCGAGGTTTTATCGAAACCTCGAGGTTTCACTTTGAATGTGAAACTTTGCAAAATCACGCCAAGTGCAAACCCGGAGGTTTTCCAGAAACCTGGAGGTTTTCAAAACCAGTGAAAAGTCGTTTCCTCTCTGGATGCCAAAACCTTGAGGTTTTGCATCAAAACTCGAGGTTTCTCTTAAATGTGAAAATCTTGAGTTTTTGCGCCAAAACATAAACCTGGAGGTTTGAGAATAAAACTTGAGGTTTTGTATGTTGGAAAAACATAGATACTTTCTGTCTGGACAAACCTCGAGGTTTGTCCCCAAAACTCGAGTTTTCTCTTAATTTCGAAAACTTTGAGAAAACTTCATTTAGCTCAAACCTGGAGGTTTTCTCACAAAACTGGAGGTTTTAAAATGTTCAAAACTTAGGAGACTCTCTGTAAGTCAAAACCTCGAGGTTTGAACAGTAACCTCGAGTTTTTACATTTTTCAGAAAATCGATGAAAAGTCTCTGTATGACGAAACCTGGAGGTTTCTCCGGAAACCTAGAGTTTTGCTCGAGTCCGAAACACAGGTTCTTTTATGTAAGGCCAAACCTCGAGGTTTGAACAAGAACCTCGAGTTTTGCTCTTACAGGTGGGTTTTACATATTTGAGAGCAAAACTTTATGCTTTGTTTACAATTATTGGAGATCATCAAAACCCTTAGAGAACTAACATCTCTGGCCTCTCTGGACTAGGAATACTCGAGTATCCAAGTCAATACTCGAGTATGCAGCGGTGATTAGCTCTGTTTGACGTTCAGCACGGCGACGTCGATAAGTTGATGATATCTCCTAAACCAGAAATCGGATTGAAGTGAAATTAGTAGCATATGAAATTAGACTCCAAATGTGCCATTTTGATATAAAATTAAAGTCCAAAAGAGTTTAGATCAAGGAGTTATAAATTGTGGAAGTTGACAGATAAATCCACGCCACACAGAAAACCAAGCTTCAATGTTTTGAGTGTAACTCACAAACTAAAAATCCGATTGAGCTGAAATTTGTGGCATATGAAAGTATACTCACAGAGCTTTCCATCAAGAGTTTAACGAACCAAAACAGAGTTCAGACCAGGGAGATATGACCCTCGAAAGTTGATGGTTAGTTCAACAAGATGAATACTCGAGTATGTAAGTTGGATACTCGAGTTTCCATCAGACAAAGAGCAGCGAATGTTAGAGCATCTTCCAAACTCGAGTTTTGATCAGACAGAGAGGAACCTGGAGTTACGCAGCAACCTCAATACTCGAGTTTCCAAATGAATACTCGAGTATTCGTCGCTGGTTCAGAAAATGAAGTTCTAACGGCTAGTTTCCATCTGAGTCTAACGACTATATTTCTTCATCCAATGGTCATATATTGATCTCTACCTATAAAAGAAGTTAGATTCAAGATAGAAGAAGCAAGACACAAGCCTACATCTTCAAAATGCTCATACTCTGATCTTCACTTTATTTACTCTCTGTTTTTCAAATGTTTACATAGTTTATCATAGAGAGTGAGATGATTTGTACTTCAGTGTTTATTCATTCACTTCTGAGAGAGAATATTTATTGTAAACATCCTACCATACTATCTGAGAGTAACTCAAGATTGGGTGATCTTGAGTAGGAAACCCATTATATTGATTAAAACTTGTAAGGGGAGTGAATCCTAGTGAGAGGGTTACTTCGAGTGCAGAGTGTGTAATCAAATGGGTGTATTGATTATAGCTTGTAAGGGGGAGTGAATCTTAGTGAGAGGATTACTTCGAGTACAGAGCGTGTAATCAAGTTGAAAGAAGATAGTGGATTGAAAATCTCAAGTGAAGCTTGGGGATTGGACGTAGGTCAAGGATTGGCCGAACCAGTATAAATCTCTGTTTGCATATTCTCTTCCCTTATCTCTTATATTCCCAGCATACATATTTGATTGACTGTTTATTTCTTCATAAATCATTACTGTCATACAAACTACTTTTAGTAAATTGCGAAAAGATTTTCAAAGACGATAAGTTTTTATCAGACACCCAATTCACCCCCCTCTTGGGTGACTGTCAGGTCTTTCACCCATCCCTTAAATCTGATTTGTGGCAAAGCTTATTCTCCTTATGGGTGATTTTAATGATTTTCTTTCACTGGATGAGAGGGTGGGAGGTCCACCTGTTAATTTCTCGAGAGTTAGGCTGTTTCAGGACAGACTTCATTCTTGTGTATTGACGGATTTAGGAAGCGTTGGCCCTCGCTTTACCTGGCGTGGCCCGAAACTGCCTAATTATGCTAGAATTTTTGAAAAGCTTGATCGTGCACTGGAAAATAACGCCTTCCTGTCTGGGTTTGATAAATATTTTGTTCAAGTTCTTCCCAGAACAAAATTCTCGGATCAGAACCCCATTCTCTTGACCTTGGGTGATTCTCTGACGGCGTTTCCTAGGAGGCCTCCTTTTAGGTTCAAAGCAATGTGGACTCGGCATGATCTGTATGATAAGTTCGTGGATGAAAATTGGAATTCTAATGGGGACCTTCATTCTTCTCTGCTTCAATTTCAAGACTCTGTAGGGGTGTGGAATTTGGAAGTCTTCGGGTTGGTTGAGAGTCAGAAAAAAAGAATATTGAACAGACTGGATGGTATTCAGAAGTCAAGGAATTATCCTTACTCTTAGTTTCTTTGTAAGATGGAAATCGAACTTCAAGATGATCTTGATAGGCTCCTTCGGCTTGAAGAGATCAAATGGTTCCAAAAGTTTAGAGCGGAATGGGTTGCTAAGGGTGATAGGAACACACACTATTACCACTTGAAATAAAAAATGAGAAGCAGAAGGAATCACATTCTCTTCTTAAAGGATGCTTCTGGTTCTTGGGTCACTGAGGAAGGTAGTTTGAAGAAATTGGTGGTTGATTTTTACAAGGAGCTATACCGGGATGACAGCTCAGATTCGGTTTTCCTTCCTATCGTCAACCACTTTCCTGCAGTGGATGTTTTATCACTTAGGCATCTATCTAGAGTCCCGGATGACGATGAAATCAGGAGTGTTGTATTTGCTATGGGGAGCCTCAAAGCACCTGGGATTGATGGTTTCCCTCCTCTTTTCTACAAAAACAATTGGAGTAAGGTAGGCCCTGCTTTATGCTCCTTTGTTCAGAGTATTTTCTCTAGATCCACTAACATGGAATGCTCCAATAGGACTCTCATATCTCTTATTCCTAAAAAGGATAAC
Organism: Acacia melanoxylon; assembly: GCA_019022615.1. NCBI lineage: Eukaryota > Viridiplantae > Streptophyta > Magnoliopsida > Fabales > Fabaceae > Acacia > Acacia melanoxylon. Next base: position 5,218,010 of record JAFJYJ010000020.1, on the reverse strand, counting down.
CCTGATTTTGTTGCTCATTTTAGACCTATAGCTCTTTGTACAGTTCATTATAAATGCGTGACAAAACTGATAACTCAGAGACTTAAAAGTGTTATGAATAATATTATCTCCCCCTACCAGTCTAGTTTCATCAAGGGTAGGAGTATTTAGGATAACATTATCATCGATCAAGAGCTACTTCATGTTATGTGTAAAAACAAAAGTAGGAAAGGGTTGGTTGCAATGAAAATTGATCTAGAAAAGGCCTTTGATAGGGTTCGATGGGATTTCTTGAAGCAAGTCCTTATTGAGGTAGGCTTTGAGATGGGGTTCATCCATCTGATTATGGGATGTGTTACATCTGTTTCTTATAATGTGTTATGGAACGGTTCTCAAACAAAGTTTTTCTTTCCTCAGAAGGGTCTACATCAGGGTGACCCAATTTCACCTTTTCTTTTTGTGTTATGTATGGATAAGCTTTCTCATGTAATTTGCGATGAAGTGGATAATGGTAATTGGATTCCTATTTCTACCTCTAGAATGGGGCCTAAGGTTTCTCACCTTATGTTTGCCGATGATCTGCTTTTGTTTGGGGTTGCCTCTGAGGCCCAGACTGCTTGTATGATGTCATGTCTTGATAAATTCTCCTTTGCTTCGGGTAGTAGAGTTAATAGAGGGAAATCCACGCTGTTTTTCTCTCCTAAGGTTCCGGAGGTCACTAGGAAGAACATTAAAGATTTTACTCTGATGAGGATCTCCTGTGAAATTGGTAAATATTTGGGTTTTCCTCTTTCTAGAAGTAGGCGGAAAAAGGATACTTTTAATTATGTTATTGATCATGTTCATTCCAAACTGAAGGCTTGGAAGGTAAATTGTCTTTCTATGACTGGTCGTATTACTTTGGCTAAGTCCGTATTGAGCTCCATTCCCTTGTATCCTATGCAAGTTGCTAGACTTCCAAGGAGTGTTTGTTTAGAGATTGAAAGACTTCAAAGAAATTTCATTTGGGGTCACACGGAGAATCAGTCTCGATTCCATCCGGTAGGGTGGGATCTTATTGCTAGGCCTAAGGAATATGGTGGTTTGGGCTTTTGGAAACTATTGTCTTTCAACAATGCTTGTGGGGCAAAATTAACTTGGAAGTTGACTGTGGGAGTCAAAAGCTTATGGTCTGAAATTCTGCAACACAGATATATGCTTCGCGATGAGGCTTCCTTGTTTACTTATAAATCATGGGATTCTAATCTATGGCGATTCATTACATCCCAAAAGAGTGTGGCTGATCTGGGTGCTAAATGGCTTGTCAAGAATGGTTCATCTGTTGGATTATTCACTGATAATTGGTTAATAGATGGTAAGAAGGTTTCTGATTTTTGCATGAGATCTCTATCTATGGAGGAGAAGAACTCCACGGTGTCTGACTGGGTAATTCATGGTATGTGGGATCTTCAGTGTTTAAAGGATATTGTATCTCCTGAAATTATGCTGCGGTTATCCTCTACCTTGCCTCCTAGAGTTGAATCGGGTCATGATAATCTAGTATGGGGTGCCTCCTCAAGTGGTAACTTCTCTATTAGAAGTGCTTATAATCTAATCGAAGGTGATTCCCCTGAGGCTAACGGAAAACTATTCAGGACTATTTGGCGATGGAAAGGCATTGAACACATCCGCGTATTCTTATGGATGGTTGCTCTGAACCGTCTTCCTACAAATGCTTGGAGGAGTCGCTGGTCTAGAATTTCTGTAGTGTGCACCTTCTGTAATGCTGATTCTGAAAATATTATTCATATTCTTAGGGACTGTCATTATGCTAGGAGGCTGTGGCTTGAACTTGTTCCTAGCAGGTATGCTCCAAAAACAATTTCTCCTGTTTTGAAAGATTGGTTATTGCTGAATCTGCAGGGGAATCTTGGGAGGGAAATGGGTGTTTTTTGGCCCTTAATATTCGGTGTGGCACTGTGGAAGTTATGGGGATGGAGGAACCTTTTCACTTTTGAACAGGGGTTTGTCAAGCCGCCATCTCCAGGGAAAATAGTGATGCAGATCTAGAGGAAGTATTCCTTGCACCGGGACTTTAGTTCAGTTCCTCCTGCCATTTTGTCTGATACTGATTCTTGGCAGCACCACCTGTCGATTGGTGTAAGATTAATGTTGACGGGGCTATGGTTGCTGTGGAGGAGTCATCCGTGATGATAAAGGAGTCTGGCAGGTGGGATTTACCAAAATGCTTGGGATCTGAAGTGCTCAAACTACTGAAGAATGGGCAATTTTTGAAGGTTTAAATTTAGCTTGGGATTTTGGCCTTAAGCGAATTGTTCTTGAATCTGATGCAGCTGAAATTATTCATCACCTTTTTGATAATTCAGTTTCTACTGAGAGCCTTTTAATCTCTCATATCCGGTCAATGCTTGCGAGAGACTGGCTGGTGGTTTTGGGTTTTGTCCCTCGTCAATGTAATCGTGTAGCTGATGCATTAGCTAAGTTGGGTTTATCTAAATCTAGCTTTCTTAGTGATTGCCCCTACTCCTTGAGGGTTTGGGTTGATCAAGAGTCTTTGGGATTATTCCCCTTTACTTTTTAATTTCCTTGTACTCTTGGCTTCTGCCATCCTTATTATAAAAAAAATAGAGAGAAGTGATAATAAAATAAGGTAAAAGTGTAAAAATGTACATATGTTTTTATCTTTAGGAGCGCCTAACACCAAATATTTTTTTGTGCAAAAATACTGTGGTTATAGTTTTAGAGTAAAAGTTACGGTAAACATTATGAGACCAAAATGTCTGCCAGTTAAATTTGCCAGGGGCTTTATGCATTGAAGATTTATCATTTAAGTAATTTATCACCCTTTGAACAAAAAAAAAATCACCACCGAGTCTTGCGTCATCTTCATTGTCGAGAGAGATTAACTTCCATTTGTCATCTGCAACGCTCGACAAAACGCCATAGCCACTGTCGTTTCGGCGTACGGCGGGCTCCGACTGTGGCGGCGAAGCTAGTGCTAGTTTAGAAGCAGTAGGTTCTTTAACTAAGGTCGGTGAAGATGGTAGTGGGGGAGAGGTCAACGTGGCAGGCTCCAACAAGAAAATGACCCGATTGAAGTCCGGCGGAGGCAAGAGTCGGGTAGGGCAGGTGGCGAAGGAGTTAGAGGTGTAAAGACCGAAATCGGACTCTGATGCGTGAGGGCCAAACCCAACTTGAAAGGGGTTGGAGAAATCAGCTCTGGTGAGGCCAAAACCCAGAGGAGGAGTGTTCGTCCATGGATGAATTACTTAAATGATAAATCTGCAATCCATAAACAGAGCTGCTGGGCCAGATCTTCTTCAAGCGTGCCTTAATGTTCCAGAAGTCAAACCTGGAATTCGCTGTCCGACAAGGGAACCTAGGATCACACGGTAAGTTCTCCTAGAGTTACGATTCTAAGTTCATATAATATCTAGCATTCCATCATTTTCTGTCTGCCTTATTTAGGCCTTATACTTATTAATTTGCAGAGGTTTTAAGACTTGGTGGTGATTTTTTTTTTGGTCATAGGGTGATGAATTACTTAAATGATAAATCTGCAATCCATAAAGCCATGGCACACCCGGCAAATTTAACGACGGACGTTTTGGTCTTTAATGTTTACCGTGACTTTTGCTCTAAAATTATAACTACGTGGGTATTTTTGCACTAAAAAAACATTTGGTGTTGAGCGCTCCTGAAGGAAAAATATATGTACATTTTTGCACCTTTACCCATAAAATAAAATAGTTTTTACAAAGAACAACTTCTTCACAATTTTAAAATCGTTGTGAAAAATGATTTCAAATAATTTTTTATAACATATTATTTTAGTAATTTCTTTTAGGGGTAGTAGTATGAGGGTAAATTTGCCTATATATTACTAATACTTATATAATATAGTGTTTTGAAAAATAACTTTGAAGAACCAAAAATTAATATACGAATGAAAACATTTTTACCCAATCAATTAATATAGTTACGTTTTAAAATTGGAAGCTTAGTTGTAGAAATTACATATATCTCATTTATATATCATAAAATCTCACAAGTGTGTGTATATGAAAATATTTAAGAATTTAAATTTTATAAACAATGCATTAAAAAAATAAACATTACAATATTGATTTGAAACTGAGTCTATTAATGGTGGATAACTTCTATAAAATAAATGGATTATACTTACATCAAGTTTCTTGTATTTATCACACACATAACCATGTGTTTTAACTTTGTTGTGTTAGATAATATCTATAAGAAGTGATATTATAGACACTAACAAAGTAAGAAAAATCCATAGAATTGAGCAGTTGATAATTTAAATGTCGAGACATATCAATCTTGTTGTGATAGATAATATCTATAAGAAGTGATATTACTGACATCAATAAAGTCATTGGGACCAAGAAAAATCCCAACATAGAATATAGCATTTGGTAACCTAAATGTCGAACTGAGATATATCAGACTTAGTCGGCTCAATCCTAGATGTTTCAAGTTGTTACACCCCTACCAGCCTCGCCTTTACAGGTGGCGGGTAGTGTGATCATCTTCTTGTTATCAATTATTTATTACCCATATTAATTTTCGACGTGCATCAGAGTATGTACGCAGCAAAGCATGTAAACAGTTTGAACCATATAATACCGGTAAAGTAAATAAAAGCCAAAAGAATAAAGTCCCCAAGGGGTTAATATACAATCATCCCAAATATAATACTAAAATAACTGGAAATATTCTATAGTCACCCAGACTATAAAAGATAATAACAAAAAGTAGATCAATAGCATCCCTCTCCAACTCCACATCCTTACCTCTTGCTCCCTAACCAGCCCTAACCGAACTTCTTGTATTCTTATAATAACCTGGGATTCATAATTGAATTCTAGAGTAACTGTTAATCTCATATTCAAAGTATGTAAAAAAAAAACCATAAACACAAACCATAAAGCATCCAGTATCACACACAACATAACAAAATCTGGAACAAGCAGTTCCAATAGCACATAGCATAGATTGTAGGGCATGACACACAGCAAAGCCCTCGAGGCACTCAGTCCTAATAGCACACAACACAAATTGCAGGGCATGGCATGCAGCACAGCCACCGTGCACCCGACACGTTCTGGTTTCACAGCACTTGGAAATAATCAATCACCAAATGCATGCATATTCATGGTAAAACATACATACACAGACATACAAAACATATGAGATTAGGGTTACTACCTGAAAATTGTTGACCAACAAGATATCAAATTCCCAGAAACTGAGTAGAAATAATAGACCTAAAGTAATACAATATAAATAATGTTATCACTTATATAAGCTCTCCTCTTTGAAATATGTAACTTCACATCTTGCTTAATCTTCATTCCTTAGTCATGATCTTGGATTATAATCTTCATTAAACCATGTTCAGCATCTTGGCAGCACCTCTTCTAAGAAAATATTAATTTTCATATTCACCAATAGTCATGATCTTGGATTATAATCTTCATTAAACCATGTTTAAGATCTTGGCAGCACCTCTTCTAAGAAAATATTAATTTTCATAGTCACCAATTATTATGAAAGAGAACCCAAAATTCCAAATCACTAAATCACGAGTAAGTTAGATAAGTGACTTACTTGGTTTGAACTTGATTTCTCTTGAATCACTTCCTCCTTGAACCCGTTATGTGTTTCGACCTTGAGCTAAACAACACTATTCAAGTTGTTCATGAGGACCTTGAAGATATTCATGAAGATTTAAGGCTATCTTAACATAGTTCTAACTTACTTGCCTTAAATCTCACTTGTACGCCTTCCTCTCTTTTTCTTTCACTTGAGCTAACCTTTACTCTCTTTTCTTTTCTCTCTTGTGTCAACTTGGTGTCTTACAAGTGAGGGGGATGAGTCCTTAAATAGAAGTCATAAGTGAAGAGGGAATATCCCCTAGAGGAGGGGGTGAATAGGTGATTATAAAATTCTTTCGCTAATTGCTCAATAACACTTAAAAACAGAGACAGAGAGAAGAATTGAAAGACACAAGAGATTATCCTGGTTCGGTTTAACTCTTCGACCTACGTCCAATCCCTAGAACCCTGGGATTTCCACAATCTTTCAAAGACAATTACAATTACACACTGTACTCGGATGATCCTCTCACTACGACTCACTCCCCGTTACAAGCTGTAATTGTACACCCACACTTAAGGTTCCACAACCTTAAGATTTTATAGAACAATAATCAAATAAGTGTTTAGAAACTCCTCATGAGTAGATAAAAGATAAACACTAAATTACACATAAATAGAAGATATTAAGCGAAGTTAATGAAACAGTAGATTGCAATAAATTCGAATTGAATGCACAACGTTTCGATAGTTCGGTAGTTGGCGGATTGAATGTGGTGAGCATTTATAGCGATCTTCAATTAATGCCGTTGTGAAGAACTTGAATATAGCCGTTATGTCTCTTCATAATTCCGTTAGGCACAAATGATTTCCGTTGAGTTTAATTGACCGTTGCTTCATTAAATGCTTCGCCGTCAATTGTTCTTGTGCAGAGGTTGACTCAGAATAATAGTTGGAATAAGTATGCCTCGAAGGAATGTCTTCGACTGCTACACGCTTTAGTTCCGTTTGTATGTTCTACTTTTTCAGCGCAATAAATGCTTCTCACACGTTGAAATGCTTTTCGGCTAATCTCAGATTAAACATAGGTTAATCAACTGAAATCCACTCAAAAAGATGTTTAGATATGATATAAATAAGTTTGAGAGTGGTTAAGAGTAATTAAAAGATGACCCATAATGATTACAGCAGAGTTTAAGCACATAGCGATGGATTCCAGAATTTGCAAGAACTTACTCGGGTAGCTTAAAAGATTACTTGAGTAATATCTTACATTTTCAAGATAGAAAATACTTTGGAAGATATTACTTGAGTGATGATATATGTTTACTTGAGTAGTATCAAGTTGTTCAAGAAACAGAAGTGTTAGAAGCATTTTCACGAAATTACTTGCGAAGCTAATGGACCTTACTCAAGTAATTTCGAAAGTAATATCGAGAGGCTTTGAACAAAACCAACGTTACTAGATTACTTGCAGAGCAGATGAGCCTTACTCAAGTAATGCCAAAAAGTAATGAAATTACTTACGGAGAAGAAATAGCTCACTTGAGTAATGACGCAAGTAATGTCGAATATCTTTAGAGAGAAAGTGACTGACTCGAGATTACTTGCTGAGCTATTAAGTCTTACTCAAGTAACGCCTGAAAGTAATAAAATTACTTGCGGAGAAAACTTCATTACTTGAGTAATTTTGAAAGTAATTTTTGAGCAAAAACGATTAGGTCCATATTACTTGCAAATCAAAAGGTATTACTCGAGTAACTTCAGAAAGTAATGCCGAATGAAATAATTACTTGCGGAGCTAAAGAACCTTACTCAAGTAACCATAGAAAGTAACTAAATTACTTGCAAGGAAGATAAGCATTACTCAAGTAAAATCGAAAGTAATATTGGACAAACATTTTAAAAGTGACAGTTTCCAAATTTACTCGCAAAGCAAATGAACATTACTTGAGTAACCATTGAAAGTAATCAAATTACTTGCGAACCGAGTGCTCATTACTTGAGTAACATCCGAAAGTAATAACGGATAGTTTTCAATAGATTTTCAAAAGAAGTTTCAATTCAATCAAGAGAACTTCTTGAGTAACCAAGAACGCCTTGCTTGAGTAATTAATTTAACATTTACTGATTAAAAACAAAAATCCCTTTTAACAAAAGGTTTAAAAAATTAAGTATTGTTATCATCAAAATTCACTCTGAGAACCAACAATGAGCCATGCAAAATATCTCCTTTGATCATTATCCTTTGGTCCTTAGGTTTTACCTTTAGTTGACTTGTGTTCTTCTCATGTTCTCTAGATTTCTCTTGACCTTTCTTGCTCTTTCTGTTTGGCCGAAATTCATGGCTTGGAGGAGAAGATATTTGAGCTTCAATCATCATTTATTATGCATGTCTATATTTGGCACTTTATGAACTTATCTTCTTAATTTATCATTCTATGTGTCATTTGAATCTTCCTTCTCCTTGCTTCTTCTTGGACGAAATCTTTGGCATTTAGAGAGGATAATTATGTCTTTACATTACATTAAATATAGTTAGATAAGTGTCCCTTTCACAAAGTTAAATAAGTTCCTATTGTGACACTTGTCTTTTCTTGAATTTTCTAGGTTGACTTTGTGTATTAACATGTGAAAAATATCATTGTTCTCTTCCTTCCTTTTGTTGGCCGAATTGGGTAACTTATGAGGGAAGGATTCTAGCCTTCAAATATCATTAAATAGATGTGCTCATGTGTCCAACTCTAAGTCAACTTAAGCTCTTATGAAGACAATTGTCATTCTAAAATTGTGTAATACCCTAAAAATCGTACTTTATGATAAGTATATATTTTAGTAAATAATACCTATTGAAAAAAGGTGAATATGAGGTTTCAAATAATAAGTTGTAATTGTCTTATTTTCTAAAGTAATTTCTATTGAAATTAGGGTGAATAAAGAGCTAAAATGCATTTTTAGGGTATTAAATGGCCTGAAAATATTATGATAAATCTCATATGACAACAAATATTGACAAAAACTTAGGAAGTATGTTGTCTCTAATTTTAGGAATTTTTGGGATTATTTCCTTGAAAAATAGAGAAGCATAAATATAATATTATTAAAAGCACTTTTTGGCCCCATGATTTTTAATATTTTACATGGGATATAAAATATCAATGTAAGTAAAATAGTTGTGAGATAATAATTAATCCTAATTATGAAAATTATCAACAATTAGTAAGTGGCTAATTAAGTAATTAGTGACTAATTGTTTAGATTAAGATATAAGTAAATTAATTAGTAAATAATTAAATTAAGGGGAGAAATTCGAAATTATTAATTAAAATAAATAAAAAAATGAAAAAGTAGTGTGGTAAATAATTAAATTAAGGGGAGAAATTCGAAATTATTAATTAAAATAAATAAAAAAAATGAAAAAGTAGTGTGAAAAGGGTTATGGCTATTTCAAATAATATCTAGATATTTGGAATTTAATAATAATATATCCGTAAAGAGCCAACGGACATTTGAGAATGGATAGAAATTAAATCCTACACCAAAATATAGGGATTTAGTCTATGTCATCCTGGACTTTTTATAAACCAAATTAATTTCTACTTGTTGGACTAGCTTCCTATTTATAGAAGAAAGGAATGGCATTTTGGTAATTAATTCAAACTTTATCAGATTGATTTTGAGTCGTCGGATCACACTTGGGGAAAATGGCTTGATCTTGGCCCTCCCTCCTCTTGGCCGACCTCCCTTCACTCTTCCCAAGGAAAAGTGATGTCATGCATGATGTCATGCCCCTACTTTATGGTCTTGCATGACCGATAAAGTTCCCGATCGGCTGTGTCCGAATCGCGTAGTTTGGGAAAATCTTAAAATCCGATAGCAAGGCACTGAAGTTTTATTCTTTCTCTTCAAAACTACTTGGGTTAACTAAATTTTTGACCCATTACGGTATTCCGTAGTCTCATCAAGATTTTCGGACAGACACCAACGGTTACGGAAATCACTTCCTGAAGTTCCAGCTTTTGGACAAAAATCCACTGGTTTGTAATATGTCCTGACCTAAGAAACCTTATCCCTAGTTTGTCACAACTATTTCGTTTTCTATAGGTTCTCATTTATACTATCTGCCCTATTTCTGATTTATCGGGAGGACTGAGAGCCGAAGATAAGGGCAAGCAGCACGCTTAGAGTCTCGGCCGGAGAATTTCTTTTGTTGCCACAGCATGGGTGTTGCCAGGGAGACACTTCTGTTATTTACTTTAAAAACTTTCGGTTATTGTACCACTTTTTGTAATCAGCCCGGACTTACGACATTTTGAATCTAATTATCGCTTACTCAATCGCTCCAATGCTCTACTCTGATGAAAAAAATATATATATACTGCTTCTGAAAATGGGATGTTACAAATTGTGTGGTTGACTTTTGTATAAACATGTTGAAATTATGTGTTTGTCTCCTTCCTCTTATGAGTTGGCCAAGTTCTAGACCTTTCCACGAAGCATTTATGCCTCTTTGATTACCATTAGATTTTTATGCAATAAGTCAACTTGATGACAAATTGATGATGTAAGCTAAGTTGACAAAATTTCAAAGTCAAAGATATTTTCCTTATGTCAACTCCTTGACTTCTATGTGTCCCTTTTTATATAAATGTTTTCTTGTCTCCTTATCATGACAAATGACATTTTTGAATAATCATTAACATTTTCCCAAAAACGCAGGGAATCCCTATTGGTCCAAGAAATGTCATATACGCACTTATACCAGCACATCTTGCTCTACCAATCTTGCCATACCTTATAACATAGATGGGTGGTATCTTTTACTACCCCAATAGCATTATATAAGCGTTCTGTACACTTCCACACTAATATTTTGATACTATACCTTACGCATACTAGGTCCATTGACCAGTGTGGCCAAATAACTTAGTCCCTGCAAGCTATTTTATCTCTTGACATTCTTGGGATTCTTCCCAAACTAGGCTTAGTCGTCTACCTAGTTTAGGCTTATTTTCAAATTTCTAGGCCTAAAATTCAGGATATTACACAAGACCTAAGACCTCATCACTTCAAACTTACTGGGCCACGTTAGGACATTAATCTCTACACATAAGGAGAGCTTGCAAGTTTACTAGCCCTCAGCATCACTAATGAATCGTGGTCAAATTCTTTCTGATGCATAGGATCCTCTTAGGAGAGGCAAATACAGAGCATACTAAAATAGTTGAAGACAAAAGTAAGAAATTATAAACTCAGACTTCTAAGAGAAAGAAAGGACTTAAAGGAAATCAATGGAAAACACACTTCTATTATGATATAAGAGATTACAACTTGTTCTGTCATTTTCTTTGAGAAGGGTCTCTTTATATAGACCCCCGAACTCAAAACGTGACATATAGCTCATGGAAAAAGCTCACAGACTCATGACATACAAAAAATAAAGTTAAAGTTAAATCTTACAGATTCGTGACATATGAAAAATAAAGTAAAAGTAAATCTTATAGACTTTTGTAAGATTTACTTTAAAGTAAAACTTAGTGGCATATAGCTCACAGATTCCTATAGACATGGATTTGAGTCCCACAAGATTTACTTTAAAGTAAAGCTTAGTGGCATATAGCTCACAGATTCCTATAGACATAGATTTGAGTGGATTATGTAAAGTGGCCTTGGTGGACACAACTTTTGAAAACTTTATTTATCCCAAGCATATAGGTTAGAGTAGTCCTCATTGGCCCTGTTTGGGCTAGCTTTTTAATCAGCGTTATAGTGCAAAAAAATCAGTGGCTTTTAAGCAAATGGACCAGTGAGAAAAAAAGCCCACTGAGCCTTGTTTGGATTGGCCAGTACATTGGCTGGACTTATATCATTTACCCAAACGCCACAGGACTTAATCAACGCCCCAATTTGGAGCTTATTTGCTCGATGCACCAATTCAGACGCTCCCCCTCCATCCCGTGCTCTCCGTCACTCGTCCCCTCCATCAGAAAAAGCCTGGAACATCGCGTGCCTTCTAAAATTTATCAGAGATTCTCCATCCCGTGCTCACTCGTCCCCTCCATCAGAGATTCCCGTGCTCACTCGTCCCCTAGATCATCAGTTTTGACTCCATCATCTCGCTTTCCCTTCCTCCAAACAGAGATTCTCCACCGGTTCGCGTGCTCGTCTCGTCCAATCAAAGTGCGAGCCATTCTCGTCTTCAAATAGTGGTCTCGTGCTCCATCTACGCACCTATGCTCAATTCGTCCTCTCCGAATCTCTCGCTAGCGGAAGACGCTGTTAGTTCTCTATGTGTTTTGATGATAACTGACAATTGTAAACACAAATTAAAATGAGTTTTTGATAAGTTGAAAAACTTACTGTCAAGTGAATACTCGAGTATTGGTCCTATTCAAAAAAATTGTCCAAACGCTCAAATCATGTAGTGCCTTCTCTGGAAATCGAATACTCAAGTATTCAGATGAATACTCAAGTATTCACATTAGTGCACAGTGACATACTCGAGTATTGTGGAACATACTCAAGTATTGGTCGCGGTTTTTGAAAATCAACTTGAGCAAAATTGTGAAATCTCATCTCGATTAATTCTAATACTTGTCATTATTATTCTTTGATATTCCCAGCTATGTTTAATCAGTTTGTTAGTGAGTTTCAGCTTTCTTAAACGAGATTAAATGAAGATTTAAAGCAAAAAGCATGTCAGAACATTAAATGCAAAACCCAGGAAGTTGCATACTTTTGGGTAATCCTTCTGCACACGCCTACAAAGGATTAATGTCTACCTACCACATCCAGTAGCTGCTATTCCAACAGATTTATTTATTAGAAGTCAACTATGAACTTCTGCCCAGCTGGATTAAGTGAAGATTAGTGAGAGAAGAAGACCAGAACATTTCCTAATCCTTGGTTAAAGTCTCCAACGGTTATATGAAGGATTACAACGGTCATTTAATGCACTCTCAGTATAAATAGAGCTGCATTCAATTCCTCTCAACTACTAAGACCTCAGAAAGCGAAAATCATTAAAGTCTTCATCTACTCTTGAGTCTTTCTGTACTAAGTATCTGTTAATACATTCAATCCTCGGTGTTTATCATTATCCACTCTTAGAGAGTTTTTCATCTTGAATATCATTTATTGTAAAGAATCACAAGTCGGGGACTTGGTGATTGGGTTCATTGATTACAACTTGTAAGGGGAGTAAGTTCTAGTGAGAGATTACTCTTGAGTGCAGAGTGTGTAATCAATTGTGATAGTGAAAAACCCGAGAGTCCGGGACCGGACGTAGGTCAAGAGATTGGACCGAACCGTATAATTCCTTGTGTCTTGCTATTCTTCTCTACTCCATAGTCTACTCTGTTTTAGTCTTCGAAAACAGAGCTTTTCTCGAAGAATTTTTAAAAATCCCCAATTCACCCCCTCTTGGTGATTAAGCTCCACTTTCAGACGCCGTTGCCAGCCATCGCCCATCGCCAGTCGCCATCGTCAGTCTAGACTCGTCTTACTCAGTCGATCAGCCCAAGCACTTCAAAAAGCTTCTTCAGGTTTGTGATTTCCTTCCATCTGATGTGCCCAAGAACTGGATTAGCTCTGGAATCATGAGTCTGAGAATTTTATTTTGAGTTTGATTTCAGTTTATTTTGAGTTTCTATCTGGTGGTTTAGCTTTGATTCTTGCTTCCCATTATTTTGTTCCTGTGAAATCGACTGATCTGTACATGTGGGGTTTTTCTTCTTCTTCATGTTGTTGCTCTGTTTGCATTCTAGACATGGGTTTTCCATTGGTCTCACACCACTCTTGCTTCTATTACTATTTATGTTTGTTTTATTAATACTGAACTGTATGCTACTCCTCTCACCTCTAACAAAATTTAAATCAGCATTGTGACAACTGATGTTAAGAACATCATAGTATATGAAAGCAAGTAGCTAGATCATACACTGCACTATGCCTTATCCTAAATTCCTAAAACAATTACCAAAGTATAGTTGGAGCAGATCCAGTTTCAAGATTTACGCATGATTGTGAGACTGTATTATCCATGAGGGAGTGGAGGACCATTAAATTAGTAAGGGAGGTAGATTGCACATTTTCCTTGGAAGGTGGTATTTCTAATGATGGATGAGTTACCTGACATTTTTCCGGTAGCTTTTAATGAAATGCTTCTAGTGTAGCCTCTTATCATAGAGATGAGGTTGTAGTATGTCTGGCATTAGACTTCTTAAGGGAGTCAATGATTGGATCTGTTTAGGCCGTGTGATTTTCTTCTGGGGATATTTTTCGTTGGGGACAGTGGATGGTGGGCTCATTTTTGTTTTAAACATGTTTAATTAGTTTAGCATGAAAGCCTCTCTGCAGGTGTATGATTCCTTTTTTTTTTTCTCTCGGACCGTCAAGTAACTTGGGAATTGTGGGCCCTATTTCTTACTTTGGCTATAAATGGAGTGATGCCTCGCTATCTTGTTTAGTAGATAATGGGGTATCATTTTGGTGGTTCTGGTTACTTTCATGATTTATTGGGATAGAATGGGAAGTTTTTGAGGTAGAGTGTTCCTCTCGTTGAGACCTGTATGTTGTCATGATGAATTGTGGTGGTAGCTTTCAATATGTTCAATTAGTGTTGTAATTCATACATATAGTTGTTCTCTTCTTTTTCTTCCCCTTTGCAACCTTGAATTTTATTGATATATATCAAGATAATTAGAATTGTGCTGAATTGTTTTGCAAAAATCTCTTCTTTAGTATCATAAACTTGATAATCAGGCTATATCTTATTCTTTTATGCATTGATGTGACAATGTCACCAAAATACCAATTTTTTTGCTGATTTTTTAGTCATTGTTGTTAGTTTTATCCTACTTTAGTTTTGATTTATGTATTTTCAGGTTATATTGGTTCAGTTTCTTTCCTGAATACTATATTGGAAGTTGTCGCAAGCTTCGTACAATAAACCCCGCACTTACATATGGTGAGATTTCTGAAATTACTTTAGCGCAAGGGTAACCATGAGTTGATCCATATAATCGTTCTTCAAAGATGTACGGTGTACCAACCATTTGTAATTCTTGATCCATATATTCGTTCTTCAAATGCCTATCTTGCACTGTTAACTCTTAGCAAACCGCATTATAACATTATGCAGAAGTTCTCTTTGTTCCCCTCTACTCTCAAACTACAAGATGTAAATTAGTTTGAGTTTTGTTTCTATTAAGGTTTCGATTTCAGAATTAGAATTTTGTTTTATTTTCTTATTTGATTAGTTTGAGTTTTGTATCTATATGCAATTTTGTCTCAGCCATGTGCTATTGTTGGGTAACGCAATCTAAGATTCAACTTGATTCATAAAAATCCAAGAAACAAATGCCCTGGTAATTATTTATAGGTAACGTCTTTACGTGAAGTTTATCTTTTATTAAAAACAATTAAATTCGGTATATATATGTTTAAAGAAACAAATAAACCCGATGAAAAGGAAAGTAAGGAGTAGATTAAATCCAAAGATATTACATTTGTTTATTATATTGCTATTATTTATTATTACATTTAAATTCAGTATACATTTTCCACTATTTTTATTATAAAGTAAGTATATGTTTTTGTTAATTACCGATTATTTACATAGCAATATGAGCACGGACAAAAGTAGAATATGTGGGATGAAAGATGCACAGGAATTTTCCTCCAACAATGTATTGACCAAATTCTGAAAAAAGAACGACAAGGCAGATCATTTACAGCTATTGGATGGAGAAATATTTTTTATGGATTTAACAAAAATTCAGGAAAATCATTGGAAAAAACAACAACTGAAAAATAGGTATGATAGCTTGAAGAAAGAATGGAGGGTATGGGACAAGCTATTTGCAAGAGAGACCGATATATCATATGACAGTGTCAACCATAAAGTGATTGCAGAAGATAAGTGGTGGGATAAGAAAATTCAGGTATACAAACTGTTAAGTTTGTATTTATATTGTTATTATTTATTATTTTATATTACACTTAGAGTTTTTTTTTTTTGGAGAATCCAAAGTATGCAAAGTATAGGTACAACGGCATAAAGTTCACCAGAGAATTAGAGATAGTCTTCAAGGATGGTATGGCATTGGGTTCTTTACAATTCTCACCATCTGCAACACCGCGTGATGACGAAGATGATGTGTACCGGCCCACAATGGACCTCGAAGAAGGCTCGGGTGATAGTGAGGAAGAGCTTCCGTGTACAACTACGAAGTTAGTTCCCTTTAGAAGGCCTAAATCGACAACAAGCACACAACCTAGTGCACCTAGTGGTTCGGATCCGGAAGAGAAAGAGGGGTCAAGGGTCAAATGTAGGAAGAAGGAAAAAAATGTCTGCCTCGAAACAAATAGTAGATTCTCTTAGTATGATAGCTACCGCAACTAAGGATAGAACACAACAACTTGAAAATGTCAACCATGATGTTTCAATGAGTTACGTTGTAGGTGAGTTACGGAAAATTCCAGAAGTTGCAGCTGATCGTGACTTTCGCCGGTGATGTTATAACATGATGATTCATGACAGATGTCGCGATGTGTTTGCTGCACTACAAGGGGACAAAGATGACTTGGTAGAGTACGTGGTTGCAGCACCATGCGTACAACACCCCATCATGGCAGGAACCCCCGAAGAACTGAACCTGAATTGATTATGCTACAGCATTTGTATTATGTATTTTGTCTGACGCACCTATTTATGTGACGCTTATTATTGTTGTTTGACGCTTGTTATTTTATGTTCAACTTTATGTTTGTATGTTTGATGCACCTATTATTACACCTATCTATGTATGTTTTTCATTCATTTAAGTCTTCGCCTTGACACAAGTATTATTCTCCATGGAAGGACGACGTTTGTCTCGTGCCCAAAAAAAGGCCTTACAAGTTTCTATTATGGAGGAAGAGCTAACAAATAACGTACAGATTGCTGCCTTGGTGGCTCAACATATGACATCATATATTTGCAAAGAGCCATGTAGAACTAGTAGCCAAACAGGAGCAATGTGGGTGCAGGAGGTTTTACAAGGCCATGACATAGTATGTCATGAAAATTTTCGAGTTGAAAAACATGTCTTCTATCATTTATGCTCTAAATTGGTAGACCATGGGTTAGAGCACACGAAGTACATAAGAGTAGAAGATATGGTAGCAATGTTCTTATATACAGTTGGCCATGGTTTAACAAATAGAATCATACAGGAACGGTTTCAACATTCAAGAGAAACTATCAGTAGGTTATTCCACAAGGTTTTACAGGCCTGTCTTGGTCTATCAACTGAATACGTCAAACCGCTTGATCCTGAGTTTCCCGATTGTCACCGTAACATATCAGAAGATCGCCGCTACTTCCCATATTTCAAGAATGCAATAAGAGCAATTGATGGAACTCATATCAGTTGTATGGTGAGCGAATCTGAGCACGACAAATATGTTGGGAGAAAGGGATATCCAACATAGAATATCATGGTGGTATGTGATAGGGATATGTGCTTTACTTATGTGTTGGCAGGCTGGGAAGGTACGGCACATGATGCACGTTTGTTCAATAGCGCTCTCACTACTCGACGTTTGAATTTTCCCCATCCACCTCGAGGTATATCTTCAACACCATCACTATAATTAGATTTGTTTTTCCGTGTTTATTTCACTTTTCCTATAATTTCTAAGTGCCACAAAATTTCCTCACTTATCGGGAAATATTACTTGGTCGATCTTGGCTATCCAACACCGGTTGGATATATTGGTCCGTATAGACGTGAACGTTATCACCTTCCACAATTCAGCGACAACCGGATTTCGAAATCCTAACGAGTACTTCAATTATTATCATTCAAGTTTGAGGTGCACTATAGAAAGGATGTTTGGAGTGTGGAAGAATAGGTTTAATATATTGTGAAATATGCTCCCTTATGACTTTCAAACTCAAATCCACATAGTTTGTGTAACAATGGCTATACAAAATCTCATCCGGAGATTTTCGAATTACGATGTGGAATTTGAACGAGTTGACCAAAGGAGATTTGGGTGATGACGATGAAGATGAAGATGATGATGATCCACTTGATGAAGGCGCCCTCATCAAATATCAATACATTATCTTCACCACAAACGAATCATCTTCGTGATAGAATCGAGAGAAAAACTTGTCCGCCATCGCAATAGGAGAAATTAATGTATTATTTGTATGCATTTTATTTTATGAACAATTTTATCCATTAAATATATTTAATTAAAGACTTTATTATTTATTAATTTTTAATAATCATTTAACTTTTTTCCAAATTAAAATTAAAATTAAAATTTTTATTATCCTAATATATACAACTAATATATATAGTAGTACTCAATATGATTCATGCCATTTTCAATCATTTTCCATCTTAACTGACTTTTCAAATAATAATCCAAACATTCATCAGTTAAGAAAAAAACTACTTCTATAAAAAGCCAAACTGGCAATCCAAACACAAATCACCATTTACAACACGACTTTTTTCCTACTATCCTGGACTCTTGTAGTTGGTGATATGGCGGGGGTCCTATGAACAATGCTCCGGATAATCCTGTTGGGTCAGACATCAGTGAACACTTCATTCAAGTGCAGCTGTCAATGTTAAACTCCAAACACCTGCTGTCAGTAATACAGAAGGGTTGGATAGCAACTGATCTGAATGATTTGGACCGGCCCTTGTTATCTCCCAAGCGATATCTCCTCCTCTCCATTGCCTGATGGAAATTAGCAATACAGAGTTTACAAAATCATCAAATTCAAGCAAAAAAACCTAAAAACCACCATAATGGACAACAAATGGTCGGCCTCAAGATGTAATAAATTTGATAATAGTTCTGCTATCTCCTTTATTTGGTGAGCACTGAAACTGATTGGCATGATAAGACCAAATGCAATTCCTTGCAGTAGCTTGCAGCGATTCATGCATGGCTAATGATGATCTTTAGGAGAAAGTAAAATATCATTGGCGTCATGCTAAAGGTTTTGCTTAATATTACAAGCAAGTCAGAAGGAGAATCAGAACTTTAACGCCTCAAAAGCAATTTCTTAACTCTCCATTGAGAAAGTTGTGAGGGAGGAGATCCAGAAATTCAACCTGCTGAAGAACCCAGATCAGTCCCTGCAACTTCCAGTGAATCCAAATCAAATATTGAAGTTTTGAGGCATGAAGCTTACGAATATCCATCACTTTAGCAAAAACGAAATGGCCCCCACTGAAAGAAGACCAGCCTGGGGACATATTGTCTATCGATCACAGAAACTCACTGTACCAAGTCTAAGAAGAACAAACCAGAAGGCCAGAATAGAATTTCCCCAATATTAGAAAACACAAATCACCAATAAGAGGCCGATGTAAAACTGGTTGGGACTAGCTGAACTCATATCATAGTCACGGGCAAAATCCCAACCAAAGCGTTTCTTATATGTAAAATTCAAGGTAAAAGCTTCATTTTTTTAATCAGAATTCTTTTGAATATATATTATAAAATCTTTTTCACTGGTATATTTATTTACACCAATTATGTGCAAATTTATGATTATTTGTGCCGTTATAAAATCTATAAAAAGTCATATTCAATTATTTATTTTCAGTCATTATCAATATTTTTATTCTAGATAGATTCATCAACAGTATGTTGTATGTATGCATGTTTTAGATTAATTTTACAATCAAAATTTTTATATTAAAGCTAATAATTAAATCTATTATTATTAAGCAAAAGTATATCTCCCGTCCTCTAATTCTTTTAAATTAAGCACATGTATCATCAAATTAGAGCTAATAATTAAATCTATCATCATCATCATCATCATCAAGCAATTACCGTAAATCGTAAGGCTATGATTTCTTGTCTCTGTGGATCCATTTTGTTTATGAGCCTTTTCTGTGCATCAATGGACAAGTGGAGATTAATAATTTAGTTAAGACCTCGAATATGTTCATGGAGGTAATTGAGGATCTCATTTTGGTAATTTTATAATTTCAGGGTGCTTTTTTAATAAATTATGGACATGAAGGTAATTTGACCCAGTATCTAAATCCTAACTTAGTTATGCGACTTGATTAATGATTTGTTAAGTTTAATAACATAATAATAAGAATTTGAGTGTTTCACATTGATTTTAATAAGATTTTTTTAAAAAACAATAAAAAGATTTTTTTAAAAAATTATATATCAATTTATAAGTTTGACAAATTAGTTACAAATAAATATTATTATAAACATTTTAAAATAACTTATTTAACTTTTTTTTTTTTTTTAATATCTCAAAACAGTCCATTAATTCTTATATTAACAACATCTTCGTTGAACATTTTCCCTTTTCCCTTTTTTTTTTTTTTTTTTTTTTGGGAAAAAAAAAGGAGACGGCTTCGCTTCTCTGGATAGCGTTCGCAACTTACAGCTTCCATTTCCAGCTCCATGTCTCACTGATCGTGAAGTCGCGGCGCACCCAATCTCTTCATCCTTATCGCCCAGGTACCCACCCCGTTTTGGTCTTGAATTTATTCTCTTGTTTTTGCACAGCCAGAGTCGTATAGGTTTTTAATGGAGTTGTTTTAGGTGATTATCAACAAAAATAATAATAATAATAATAACAAAAGAAAACAACTCTTTCGGTATCTTCTCTGTCGAATCGTTGGATTTGGGTTTTCAGTTTCTTCTCTATAAAATCTCTGCTGAAGTTGGAATCCGATTCCTGATAAGTGGAAAGAAAAACGAAGATAAGGAAGTTCCAATACACCCCATTACCTGCTCTTCCTTACACTCTATCTTTGCTTTAATAGATATGGCATACGAGTTTGTTTGTGTTAGCAATGTGAGGGTATCAGTCGCTCAAGAGTTTGAGTGGTTGATTTCAGCGTGTAGATTACAATTGCTTCTGGCTAGTATTATATTAATGTTTAAGTACCATAGGAGTTTGTTACAATGCCAATAAATATTAGATTGCCGAAACATTGTGCATATAATTCAAGAATTAACACAAATAAAGCAAGATACTATTTCTTAAATGTCTTACTTGAGCCTTGAGGTAATACTCCACATATCATATCACTAGCCTTCTACGCTGACTCAGCAAATCCAACTTCGTTATTCCTATAATAAGAAACTGTATGGTAGCGACCCATGAATATATTCCCGAGAATCATGCATTTCAGAATCAAGTAAGCATCTTATTATGGAGCAAAGATAGAATTCATAACCGATTCAGTGAGACTTAAGTCGAACAGAGTGTCAAATAGAAGCTAAAAGCTATATGATTAAGTACTCACAATATTACCATAGAGGCCCTTGAGGAGGGGCTATATCCAAAGCTTTAAATCTACTTATGCATTGTGTTGCGTCTCCATCTCCCACTTTCAGGACATACCGATTCATGAAAACGTCCCATTAGTCTTAGCATAGGCTATGTAGTATGCCAAAATGCAAGGGTTTGAATTGCGATGTGTGGTTTGGTGAGAGGCCAAAAACTTTGCCACCAATGGTCGATGAAATGTTTGAAATGGAAGAGAAGCTTCCATATTCAACTGTTGTTTCTACATTTGGATTGGGAACTGATCACAGAGCTGCACATGAGATTAAGGGTTTGAGCTTTTGCTGAAAGGAAGTTTATTTTCTGGGAGACATGAAATTAAGGATGTTTTACTTAACCTCATTGACGTAGCCTAGGATCTGGTCTTCTGTCCCATTTAGTTTCAGCCTATTTTTTATCCGTGCCCCTGCCACCTCACAGAAGTACATCTGGTAATATGACTTATGTTTGTTCATTAGGTGTGCGTATACTAAGGTCTCTTGACAGTTTCAAAGTATGGGTTCATGTGGTATTTTAATAGGATATTATTTGAAGTTATTCAATTCTGATTCATTTACACCCAGAACCAAAACCCGTTTTTTCTTTTTATTGTTGCTGAATGTGTTTGTTTCCATTGGTTAATGTCTAATATTTCTTTTCTTATTCCATATTCTTGGTTATAAGATATACTGACTGATTGAAAGTGGCCTTTTTTATGTTTTGAAATTTTCGAGGAAATTAATGATTGAGAAATATGTGTAGAAGAGGAAAATATTTTAGAAGAATTCTATTTTTATGTTTTTCATGTTGGAGTGAACTACTACTTGAAAAAGGTCTCTAGTATTTACATGGTTATTTTTATGGTATTTCAAATCTTAATTCAATATCATATATTAGTTACAAAGTTTTCACTGTTTCCAGGTAATTACTTCATCTCACAGAATTCTAAGCTGGTTACAAGCGCCAATGTGTAATGTGTGAGCTTCGGTGTGCTTGATCAATATACAAAAAGATGAATAGCATCCAAGTGACTGCATGCCAGCCTAGGATCCATATTACAAATATATCTCACCGTCCTTCTAAAGCATATGCATTTACAATTACTAGTGGCCCTCCCTCTAGGATTTCACTCAGCCTAAGAGGAGAACCTTCATCTGCCTTGCAATGTGTGCCATTTTCAAAATCAAGGCAACCTCTTCATGTATGCTTTGCCGGTGATAAAGGAATGATGGGTAATAATAGTGAGGTAATGCATATTCTCTGGGCTAAACATTTGGTGTTAGATATTATTATCACTATATTTGCTCATAGTTAAGTTGTTTAAGGAAAGTTCTCCAAACTTCTGCTCATTTCCTCTTAGTTGGAGCTTAACCTTTTCAAGCTGTCTGATGTAGAGACATTTTCTTTGGATTTAGCTTTCATTCTGAAACCTTATACTACCACTGTGTCTTCCTGTTAATGTAACTAAATTATTTATCTACATTCATCTATTGCTTTTTCTGATTTTAAACATGTGGTCTTACTTTGTATCATGAATGCCCTCCGACATAAACTTGGTCTTAATCCTCATACACCAAATTGACATACATCATAAATTTGTGGTTACGTATCCTTTTTTATGACTGTTTGTGCCAGAAGCAAGAAAAGTTGAGTTTGATTTGAAATTTTAATCTCTATTTTTCTGTCAGTATTCTTTGTATGAAGAATTAACTTTTCTCTTATTTTGCTGTTATTATGAACCTCTACAAATCATGTCTAGGGGGTCTTAGCAAAAAGAATTCAGGGTAGCTCAGATTCTTATGGTTTGACTATATCCTCATTTTTGCAATTATAATGATGCAATTAGGATTCACCATGGAAAGCGCTAGAGAAAGCAATGGACAAATTTAAGGGACAGTCAATAGAGGATGTCTTACAACAGCAGATTCAAAAAGGTCAATATCTTGATGACGGGGACAGTGGGGCAAAGCCACCACGTGGAGGAGGTGGCGACGGCGGCAGTGGTGAAGGCCCTGGTGGATCAGAGGAGGAAAGCTCTGGTGCGAAGTTGGATGATACTCTCCAAACGGTTTTTGCAACTTTGGGCATTGTATTTCTGGTACTTTCTCCCCCTTTGAACGTGTTTACACCATTATATTTATAAATGAGAGCGGCTTGGTTTCATTTATATATATATATATATTGTTTACCAAAATGAGAGCGTCATGTTGGATGAGAACGTTTATATTTTTTAGTGTACACAAATTATCATATAAAAAAGGGTTGAAGTTGAATTGACTAAGGAAACATTGGATCCTCTCAGTTACTTAGTTGTTCAAGTGAGGAGATATATATATAGAGAGAGAGAGAGAGGTGAATCTCGTGGGTCATACTCATACCCTCTTTATCCTTCTCCTCACTTGAGCAATCAAGGGAACCCAAATCCTTACTAGTCTTAATGATTGATTTTTTATGCTTGCATTATATTCATATGTTGACCCTTACACATAGAACTGATCCCCTGAAGCACCTATCTGCCTCCTCCATTGCTCAAGTTCAATCTAAAAGTTAAAATATTTATCTTATTTACAACAAATTTATCACACTCCAATACACCACACTGGAGAATTTGGGGGAAATAAGTGCGGGAAGGATCCAATCACACATGATGTCCAGGATTGTTGGGTCATATCTTATTGCCATGTCTTATTTACTAACTTCAAAATTATTCGTTTTTCTCAGTATATCTATATCCTTACTGGTAAAGAACTGGTAAAGCTAGCTAAGGACTACATCAGATATCTGTTTACGGGGAGGGAAAGTTTTCGATTAAAGCGTGCAATGGCTCAATGGGGGGCATACTATTTTGACATAAAAGAGAAGGTGGTGGTTGACAAGTACCGCTTGGAGAAGGCCATTCTCATTACTCCCACTTGGTGGAATGATCCTGGTGATTATCGTGAAGTCGTTATAAATTACGCGAAGTCAAATCGAGGTGAGTAAATTTTCATTTTCATTTTCATTTGTGCCATCTTATATTTCCCTTGAATTTGTTTTGGTTTTGAGATCGATGAAGCTTAATTTATATGAACATCATGGTGTAATTGACTAGTTGTTGAGGCCATTTGAAGCGCACATACGTTACCATGATTTGTTTTCAATATCTGAAGATAATCTGTCTATTTAGTTGCAATGTTGCGTGTGTGTGTGTGTGTGTGTGTGTGTAGGAATAAAAGCAATTATATTATGAAGTCAAGATAAAATGTTCAAAATACAAGTTCAAGAGAAGGATCCCATGAAGAGAAACCTTTAGAAAACAAGGAAATGTCATGGGAAACTAGAAAGAAAGCATGGCCAAACAACTCTAGGCAAGAGCAAATATCTGAAGCAAGACCATTCTTTGATGCGATCCTGAATCTTGTTGGATCAAGAAATTTGGAGCCAACACACCAGACTATCAAAGAAGGATGTTGATGATGATAAGAAAAGTAAGGTGGCATCAAAGAAAGAGCGAATATAAGTTAGAAGAGGATATGGCAAAATTTAACTTGCTTAGATTTGAACTTTCTAAAACCATATATTCCAATTCATCGGGAAAAAAATAAGGCTGATTGGAAGAGGTACGGACTACGTACGTGGACATTGGCTCATCTCTAAAACATGTGCATTTTCATGAAGCTTATTCACGAGAAGATGTGGATTGGGGTGTACAGAGCCCTGGTGGACAGCGAGATTAATAATGACCAAATTCACCATGCTTCTAAAGTGAGTAGAAAGTACTCCCTCCAATCAATAATATAATATGTCAGGTCTAAATATAGGACATAGTTTGTAGTACAAATTGTACTATAAACTATATCCTATATTTAAGACCGGAGGTAGTATATATTTTGAAGGTTGATGTTAGTTCTAATTATAAGGCATATTTTTCATATTTATCAAATTTTTTCTTTTATCCATATTTATGCTCTCTCAACAATAATTAAGGAGGAGAGAAAATGAGAAAATTAAGGAAGATGATTAGGATGTTTTGGAAAATACTTGTCATATTAATCATCTTAACCAAATACATTAATCTAGTCAAATTAGAACTAGAGAGAGTATTTAATGACTTGGTTATGGATACCAGACTCCAAGATATCAGAAGATTTAATTGAAAGGAAGCCAAACCAAACTGCTTTACTGTATAAGTGTATGAGCAGAAAATATGTTCAAAAGATTATTAGAGGGCAGAGACATTAGATAATGGTCTTTGAGAATATTGGATCTGGTTTCTTTCATCATTTCTCATAATATTTAAATCATGTTTGTCCGATCAATCTGATTGGTCAAAAATGAGTCACGTCATCAAGTTATCACTCATTTGACTTTTCTCTCATCTTCCTAATCATCGGTCCAGATGAGCTAACGAGGGATGATGAGAAAATAAAATGACGAGAGGATTTGCTTCGAGAATGTTGGAATTGCCTTGTGAAATACTTTCCAAATGAAAAGCTGAAATTTATAATCTATAAGGCAGATGAATATTTTATATATATATATATATATAGAGAGAGAGAGAGAGAGAGAGAGAGACTACTGAATAAATAGGATTTCGTTTATCCGAAGGAGCTCTACCTAGTGAATCGTACAATTTAAGGGCTGTATGTTAGGGTAACTTGTTATACCACTCTGGTCTTATTTATAAGTCTAGTTTGACCAAATCTTACATACCAAGGAGGGGTAGTTGATACAATGATTATGTGGGTAAATTTTCAACTTTGCCCTCATTTATGATTGGACATTTTTTAACTGTTTCTTCTCTCTCTATCTTTATGGGTATTATTAATATGTGTAAAATTGTCACAATCTCATTTATTACATGAAACTGGACTTATAAATAGGACCAAATTTTTTTTGGTCAAACTAAACTTATAAATAGGACCAGAGTGATACGTTTTAATAATGTATTGATTGAAAAAAAAAATATATATTAAGGTTGAACAGCTACTTCATAAGGTTCTAATGTAAGAGTTATATAATTAATTTGTATAGTTTAAAGAAATTAGTTTTTTATATATAAAAAAAATGTATTAATTTATTCAAAATATCACTTAATCATTTGCATTGAACATTATTTTTTTAATAAAAATCCCTTAATAAAAGCAGTTAATGAGGATAACTTGGAGGATAAAAAGTATAAATTTAGAAAATAAAATGGATTGAAATTTTAGCTTTAGAGCCAAGACGAGTCAAATTATATATCATGGAAATCTTCCACGAGTGTTCATTGTACCTTGACCCTTTTTAGAATTTCACGTAATAGGTATTTTTGTTTTGATTTTTTTTTTGTATGTAAATCAATTTTTTTTAAATCCAATCATAAACCCATAATAATCTCCAACAACATGTCATTAAACAAGAATAATTGAATAGAGTTTCTCACTAAAAACAAAAACAAATGTTTGATACGAAAAAAATTTTAAAAAAAAATTAAAATTAAAAAAAAAAACATTTTCGAAATTTATCAGTCACTTTTAGTAATTTTTAAGAACTTTATTTTCATTAAATTTTAATAGGTATTTTTGTTTTGATTTCTTTGTATGTAGTTAATATCACTAAAAACAAAAACAAATGTTTGATACGGATCCAGTCACTTTTAGTAATTTTTAAGAACTTAATTTTCATTAATTTCATCCTCGTTTCCATCTTGCAATTTCACATCATTGATTTTGATTCCAATAGTTTTATAATTATTTAGTCTAAGATTGAGTATATGAATAAAAACTAAAATTGGTTAAAAGTATAGGAATCACTAATCAATGGTTAAATTCATACCTAATTTTTATGATACTATATGAATCAAAACCAATGATTTAAAACTAAATGGACCAAAACCAAAATTCAGTCAAATTATATAGACTAACAATAGTATTAACCCTAAATTTTATTTGTTGGGACCTAAGTTTCATTTACCTATAAAAAAATGCTTTCAAGCAAAAATCACAATTAACCAGCCAACTTTTAACTAATATCACCTATGAAAGTCACGATTATCTAGCATCATGGTTGTTCATGCACTAAATTCACCAAGATCTTTGATTAAAACTTACACGAATTCCCATTCAAGCAATTATCCTAAGTTTCTTCACAGAACAGTTATAACTTGTGCCCCCCACTTGCCACTCAAAATCACCCATCGAAACCAAAATCCGCAAATGATATTGTTAATAACAGTAAATCAGCCTCTTATATTTTTCATTCTCATGTTAACAATCAACCAACAACAACAAATCTTATCCTCCGAGATGTTGTCATGGATCACATGGCGCCATTATCAAAGGAAGAGGGTTCTGCTAAGTTCTCAACAGCCAACATGAAATTCTGTCGACCTTTTATGACATGAATTGATGTTCACAATCAATTATGAATATTACCTCAGATGTCCTAGAAAACAAAGAAACCTTTATATCCGTATTGATTTAGCCTAAGAGTTTTGCTATCTTTTTTCCCATCAATCAAATGAGGAAAACAAATGCAGGGAAAGATCAAGACAGGATGATACAAAAGTCCAGAAAATTTTATTCACTTGATTTTGCTTGCAAGTAATTCCGTTTGAGCATAGCCTTCTGCAACAAATGCCTGTCCACCACCTTCTCTGTCACGCTCCGGCAGAGTCGTTCCCATTTGAACATGGCACGCTTTAATCGCACACTCTGTTTTCCACTATGCAGATAGCTGATGTAGTCCTTAACTAGCTTGGTGAGTTCCTCACCAGTGATGTCATAGATATACTGGAAAAGAAGTAGAACTTGCAAGTTAACAAATGAAGCATGGCATTATCACCTATTAACCTAGGGAATCTCGTCTAAGATGGTGACTCTCTATTTGACATGTGTGTAAATAAATAGCCCCTCCATTTCTTTTTATAAGAAACAATTAATCGAATAACATTGTCCACAATGGCCCAAAAAAAAAAAAAGATTTACATTGTTCGAAAAGTTTGTTAAAATTAGTTAGGAACAATAAAGATGTATAAAATGTAACTTTTTCGCAAAAAAAAGATACTCTCATATACGTGGAAGAGAGAGAATGTGTGGGAATTAAATATAATTATATGGGTAATATGAGTAATTAAAAGGGGTAAAATGGAAAATCAACTAAAAAAATTCGAGACAACCTCTAAATATCTATTATAAAAGTGAACATGCCATATCTACAAATTGTCTCTTAAAGGAACGGCGGGACTATTGCAAGATTAATCTTATTTCACTTACCTACTTCCACCTGATGCTTTTATATATTTATTTATTTCCCATTTCTTCATTTTTAATAATAAGTGATAAACTAAGGTCATGGATCCAGAAAGATCAGGCAATTCTTTATACACATCAGCTGATGCCAAGAGGAGAGAAGAGTACCAGAACTAGAAATCCAATGGTAGCTAAAACAACTTGGAGAGTTTCATTGGACTTCCCAGAAAAGCCTCCATCACCTGATCCGCCAGAGCCGCCGCCACCACCCCCTCTCGGTGGCTTAACTCCACTGCTCCCATTGTCATATTTTTGCTTTTGAATCTGTTCCTGTAGTAACTCCTCTATCGACCTTCCCTTAAATTTTTCCATGGCTTTCCATGGAGAATCCTAATTAATGGTATTTATCATGTTTAGTAACAGGTAAAAATATCCATACCACAATACTTAACATATAATTATTCATCAAACTGACACTTATTCCCTCTGTATATTTCCTCAAGATAGAAATAATAAGAGAAAGAAAATTCTGAGCACTTAAGAGAGTTAATAAAATATAGAGTTGCTTCAGTCCACCCTAGTTGTTCTAGATCAGGTTGAGCAAATCAAATAAGTACTTCAAAAAAACCAAACTTACCAATTACCGCCTCTATCAAATATGCATTATTCATAAGGCAAAGAAATCTATGCACTTCCCTATTAAATTACCATTTGGTTGTCTAATTAAAATGTGAAAAAGCATGGTTCTTTAATAACATCATAAGCGTATGGTTGTTCATTTAATATATACACTTCTCATGTTTCAATTGAAGAACCTGGCAGTAAAGATATAAGGAGTTGCATCACCCTCATAGTCTAGTCCTTATTCATGGTTGTAGCAATAGAGCTAATCCAGCTTTACTTAGTAAATATTCCAGTTTTCAAGGTGGTGTGGTAAGGTAACACAGAAGTGAAAACAAAAAATCTTCAAGTTAGAACATGAATTCAAGTTTTCTTGTTTCATGCATAATAATTCATCAGAAAAGTAAATAAATACCCAAATATTTATCATAAAAGTTAAAAAGGGTATTGAAACGTCTCCAACAATGGTAGAGCTTTGTTTTGCAAGCCAGAGTACTATCTCACACATTTGAAACATGCAAACAAAAAATATTTTGATGCAAAACCTGCCGATATAGCCTATGGCAAGAAAACAAAACAAAGGAGATTGTACTATTACAGTCAGAATTTTAAAAGATATATCGCCAGATCAGATGGCACAAAATGGGGAGACAGCAAAGAACCTGCTAATATGGCCTATGGCAAAATGTCTGAATAAGATTTCTCACAGCTAGACTCCAGCAAAATGTAGCTATGCATAATATACACATTTAAAACATAACATCCAATACAGAATTATAAAGTCAAATTGCATTACCTCATTATTATTTTCCATCATTCCACTTCCACCAGCCAGGCAAATTTGAAGAGATGGTCGTGATTTTGAAATAGGCATGCATTGCAAGGTAGATAAAGTGTTTACTCTTAAGCTCAGGGACGTGTGAGGGAGGGGATCAAATTTTTGTGGTAACATACATGATTGAGGAGGAAGATGGTGCAAACAAGATACTTTTTTGTAAAAGGGCAAATAGCGGGCTGCAACTTGGGTTTCCATTTTCATCAAAAAGGTCAGGTACCGCAAAATTCACAAGTTACACTCCAGCACTTAAACAGGTTTTATGTTAAACCTTTAACTGAAGTATTACCTGCAAGTGGAGAGAAATCAGTAAGATGAATATAATATTTATTAATGTTTTACTCAAGCAACTTCACAAATAAACTGAGTGTAGAATCAATTATGTTGTAGTCCAATCTTGAGAACAGTCTTCGGGTTATTCCTTTAAAAAACTACCAATTTTTATGCATATTCTGATCACACAAGCCACATTTCTCAAATAACATTTTCCTTAAAGATTTCATTACTCAAATGAGGTCTCTCAATAGCTCAGTAGTTCTTAACAAAAAAAAAACATTAGTCACCATAGAGACAAGATAATTTAGCAAACCAAGAGAGACATGTCAGGGAATTAGGGCAACAATTTCCTTGAAACTTGAAAACTAGATTACTCAAGTCCAAAACTCCATAAAATACCTGTCAAATGCACCAACTCCTTTAAATCATTCAGCGAACTTAGCCAATTCTCTAACTACCCACACTTTATAGTCATTTCACAAATCCCCTTGAATGATTTTGAAAGTATTAGGATTCCCCTTCTTTATCCTGCTAAGTTCCATTCTTGACATGCTTAATATGAATACTCAAGGAACTTTATCAAGTGCTCCTACTTTTCAAAATCAACAACCTTCTGACACCCGAGCATAACAACTGATCAAATAAGTGGAGAAACGTAATCTCCATTTATGACCAGCGATATATCAAACCAAGGACAAATTCTCAATTATAGACGGACCAATATAACACTCCGTGGGACATCTGCTATGAACATTTCAAATCATACCCTTTTAATTTTTTGTTCCGAATACTTTAACGATGCCTTAGTCAGTCAATTGATACACGCAAAGAAATGATAACGCTCTTGCAATTTATGATCTTCCAATGAATCAAAATGAAAAAACAAAACAAAAAAACAAAAAAACAAATCAGAATAAAGAAAGAAACTATGCGACGGCGTCCGACGCAGGATTGACAATGATCAGCTGAGACGGGGAACAAATTTATATCAAGATTCAAAGCCAAATCGAACGAACCGACCGGATTTTTGGAGGAGATAAAATTCGTACCTTCTTCAATACTTGCCGGAGAACATCCACGCAGGGCTGACAACAGTGGACGGCGTTCAACGGCGAGCTCGACGAAGTTCGGACTTCGGAGTGCCGAACAAGATATGAATAACTCCTCCCTGAAGGCGGTGTGTTTTGTTGAGTTATTATTTTATTTTTTTGGTCAACAGTTTTGTAGGGTCATTAATAGGGTTAAAAACGTAGGCTGTATTTTATATTATTCTTTAATCTTTTTTAACCATATCTTTTAAGTATCAATCAATAATTACGAAACACAAATATCTTTTTATGCTTTTAAAAATTAATATTGTCCAAAAATCAAGGGAAAATCAAAGACCCTTTAAAATTTAAATAGGAAAGTCCCATATTAGGGAAGGGAAGGGAGTAATTGCACCTAACGCTGTGCTTCATTTCAGGGGAGAGGAGGGGAGTTTCCTTCCTTCCTTGATGTGAAAAGTTAAATATACTCATAAATTACATAACATTTCGCATCAAGACAAGCACAAACATTTTATATCATGGTCATATTTGACTTTTTACACAATAAGGGAGGAAAACTCCCCTCATCTCAAACCAAACACACCCTAAGGCTTTGTTTGTGAGTTCCATTTTGAAGGAAAATGAAAGGGAAGTAAGGGTTTTGGTAATCCCTTCCCTTATTTACAAATTTTTAAAATAAGAGGGGAGGAAATAGAGGATTTTTACAAATCCCCAAAACCCTATTTCTTCTAAAAAATAAAGTTCCCACAATATAAAAGTTTTAAGAGGGAAAATAAATTAATTACTTTTTTACCCTTGAAACATGATTAAACCTTGAACTTTTTACCATAAGGGATTTTAAACCACTTGACTCTTTTTAACTTTTTTATTTCATCTAAATGATTTTTAATTTTTTCTTAAACCAATTTGCACTTTTTTCCCCTTATGTTTTCCACAATTTAGCATGCTGGATAACTACTTGAACCTTTTCTGTATATGATAACTATATTTTTTTGCCCACGATAACTGTTTAACTAAGAATGGCGGGAGTATAATCTGATATATTTTGCCTACAATTATTATCATTCTTATTTATTAAATGATAGCTTCACTGAGTTACTATTTATCTTTTTTTGTTGAAAAAAAAGTGTTAGTGTAGTGTTCATACTGATGGTGATGAAAAAGTTTTCGATGTGATGTTATATCGGCTATACTTCCCCACCCATTTTAGATTTTTTGTTTGGTTGACCACTTAAAATTTGACGCGTGCTCTTCATCATTTCTCAGATAAACTGGTATCTTTTTAGATTTTTTTTTTATTTTGAATTAACATGCTTTCACACTACTTTAGCACAAATTGGATATTCTTTATTTTTTTACCAATACACAAATTGGATATTTAGTACTTTAAAACATCACGTAATTAACTAAAATACTAGTAAAGAGTACTCTGGAAATTATGGCGACAATGTTAAAAAAATATTTATCAGTGTGAACTTTATTTCTTGGAAATTATGACGACAATGTTAAAAAAAAAAAAAATTCTTGGCGAT
Organism: Acacia melanoxylon; assembly: GCA_019022615.1. Taxonomy (NCBI): domain Eukaryota; kingdom Viridiplantae; phylum Streptophyta; class Magnoliopsida; order Fabales; family Fabaceae; genus Acacia; species Acacia melanoxylon. The sequence goes on along the minus strand of JAFJYJ010000020.1, from coordinate 5,185,567 downwards.
AATATAAAATATTAATCTATTTTATATTTTAATGGGGGCAAAAATGTTTCTAGTTATGGAATTATGTATAATTTTATATTTTAGGTTGTAGTTTTATATACTTAAATCATTATGTACTAAAAAATATATATAAATCATTATAGAGAGAGAAAAATAACTATTAGAAAGAGAAAATATTTTTTTAGGGGAAAATATTTTTTGAATATAAAAATTACATAAATAATTTTCTTTTAGAAAATTTAAATTTAAAATTTATTTGTACAGTATAATAATTATATTAATTTTTAAATAAAAGGACAAAATGATAAAAATAACTCATTAATTTTCTATCTTCCTCCCTTACTATTTTTTTAACTTCCAAACAAGGGGAGGAAATATCCTCTATTTCCCTTCCCTCCCCTCCCCTCTCTTCTCCTTGCATTCCCTTCCTTCCCCTCCTTCAAACTCCCAAACAAAGCCTAAAAGTGTCTACTTTTGTCCTCTCCCGGTCATCCTGTTCCAATTTTGGTCATTTTCTGTCTCGAAAGAATTTGGGATGGTACAGGACGCGTGACAGCCTTTATTTTTTTGTCCTGATTTTTTTTCCTATTCCCAAATAATGTTATTATTAGTTTAAGAAAATACTTAGATCAAGTTCCTTACATCAATTTTGTCAAGTTCTTCAATCACAATGACCATGTATCCTATTTTTGAACTAATATCATTTAATTATAATCTCATATGAAAAAAATAAAACACATGATTATATGTGATTGGAAAACTTGACTAAATTGATATAAGAAACTTGATGGAAGTATGGTCTATTAGTTTTTATATATAATATATATAATATTTTATATTTTATATTTTTTTAACAAAAATATCTTCTTTTTTGGGTAAAAATCGAGGCCTTAGCCCATTCTCATTCTTATAACAATATAATCCTATGCAACACCCACACAATCCCTGTACAGATACCTATTCACAATCAGTGATGGAATATCAAATATAACTCTAGACTCCTCTTGCATAAAACTAAGATTTGCAAAAACATTAGCACAAGCATTTTATTCCCTATGCAAATGTACAAATACAACATTGGAAAATTTCTTCATAGCCCTATCAATCTGACACAATATTTTTGGTCCAGCGGCTCCTTCCACCTGCAGAGCTTTCAAGAGATATATCACAGCAACAGAATCACTTTCCACAATAATACTATCAAAACTATATTCCAGTCCAGACAAGCCCATAGCTCCCACCTTAATAGCAGAACAAGCTGCCAACTTTCGTCCTGTTCTTGGATCGTGGATGAACTCAATCTCTTTCCTAAAATTTTCTTATAAAAAAAAAAAAAAAAAAACCTTTCTTGTAAAGCCACATAGCCACTTACCATTGCTTCCTTGAATTAATCCTCCACACCACCAAGTTTCTTCGAATTAATATTTTTATTAAAGATATAACTAATATAGTTCTTAGACAAATGTTACTTATATAAAAAAAATATTATAATATAATCTTTGTAGACAAATTTTAGATCATATATTGGTTATATCTTTAATAAAAAAAATATTATAAATATTTAAGAAAACCTTCACAATCACTAGCACAATGTCACTGTCTTCATTCACTCCACTCTCTATTGGTCTCTCTTGCACATTCTTGGCTAATTCTCTATTAAATACTATAAATATTTATGATCTATCATTGCTCTTAGTAAGTTTAAGTTTTAATTATTTCTTATTTTTAATTATATTTTCGATCTAAATATGATAAAAGAGGATGATTACATAATTTGTATTTTATATTTTCAATCATCTAGCTTGTTATGTTCAAAGTGTCCTAGTTTTGGTTGTCTCGGCCCAGCCCTGGACATTTTGATCCCATAATCACTCGTCCCTTCTTGAACCTGACTGGGACTACCCAGGATCACCCTTGAGATCCCGGTCCCAATCTCGGTCCCTTTTTTATTTTTTATTTCATAAATTAAATTATCCTTTTTTTTGTCTTTTTTTTTTTACCCCATAAATTAAGTTGTCCTTTGATAAGATGTGTATCACATCTTTAGTTGGAATTAAAATACATATATTTTGATACTAATCCTAAGTATATATTGTATAAAGAAGAAGAAGATGATGATAAGAATAAAATATTATTCTTCAACTCTAGATCAATTTATGTAATTATTATGACCTTATTATTTGTTAAATGATCACTTAAAATAATAAAATATGAAGAATTTAAAGAATTTAAAATACTAAAAACCAGGACGGGAACCAGGATTGGTGTATTTTTGCTAAATTATCTTAAGGGGACAGCCAGATGCTTGACAAGGTGTTCTATGAGAAGGAAGCGAAGAGGCTTTGCTTAGCGTTTGAGCAACATGTTTAGATTTGATTGTTTCATTAATTATGGTCCTAGTAGGAAATTAACTAAAATTGGAGGGGCTGCTATATTTCTCTCAGTGAGTCATGTAAAACAGTCAGTCGTCCCGGATGGATTGTAGGAAGAAGATCCTCGATGAGAAAAAAATCAAAGTAGTATTGTGGCATTTCAGATTGAAGATGATTTAGAGATTATGAAGGATAATACACAACCCAAAAATTGCATAGTTTCAATATTATGTCACAATGGCTAAACTCTCTTTATATGTTTTGTTTTTATTTTTGCAGTTCCCTTGTGTTGTGTTCTTCACATATAAGAGGTTAAGGGAGCAAGAGATTGGGAACCTAATGTGGAATTCTGAATGCGTGGCCTAGAATCAAAACTCAAGAGTTCATGACAGTGTTGTGTTGTTGTCTTCATATTTTAGGCTGAATTATAAATTGTTACATTTTTGTGTCCTTTCGGGATAATTGTCTGTAAATCAATCTCCACATTTCAATATAAGGAGTTGCCAATTGGTCGATGGCGCTATTCAAATACACACTGATACAAAAAAAAAATTCCTACCGTAGGGCTCCTATTACGCAAACAATAGGGTTGTCTTTTCAATTTTGTTTTTTTTTAATAATTAAGGGATATAGAGGTAATTTCACCCAATTCTTAAATCTTTAATTGTGATATATAATTTGATATATGATTTGATAAGTTCAGTGGTGTAAATTACAATTTGTGTAATTCAACTATTTTTACATGGGATTTTCCCAAAAACCATGTAGGTTAAAAAAGTTAATTATGTGGGTGTATACCTATACATATGTGTGTATGTGTATATCTATACATATGTGTGTGTGTTTTATATACCTATACATATGTGTGTCTGTATATACCTATACATATGTGCGCGCACATATTTTATTCATATTTAAAATTTGCTTAGTTATAAAAATTTGTTTATTATTAGTTTTTTAAATTAAACGTCTAAGTTTATTAAAATAATATTTCAAACAATAAATTAGTCAATATAAATTATATTTATTTTTTAAAACATTAAAATGCAGAAATTGCCCACAAATCCCTATTTAAAAATTTATTTGTGAAATGAGACCTTAAATCCTGTAAAGATGTGGGGTACCTGAGTGTAAATAATTATGGTAAGAGAAAGACAAATTTACCCTTAATAAAAAGCATCCCTTTATGCAATCTAGCTTTTCTTTATGTGCAATCTATCTTTCTTTCTGTGCAACTCATCTTTCTTATGAGCAATCAATCTTCCCTTGTGTTGCAAAATTAGTCCTTGATGTAAAAATTACGTTGTATGCGAACAATTTTCATTTATTGCAAACAATCTTCCCTTATGAGCAAAAGATCTTCCTTTATACTCAATTCATATCTCTAAGTGCAAACCTTCTTCCTTTATGTGCAATTCATCTTCCTTTTTGTGAAAAATTAGTGTTTGATATGCAAATTACGTTTTATGTAAAACTATCTTCCTTTATGTGCAATTAATCTTCCTTTTGTGAAAAATTTATCTCCAATATGCAAATTACATTTTATGCAAACTATCTTTCCTTATGTGCAAACAATCTTCCTTTCATGCAATTCATCTTCATATGTGCAAACCATCTTCTCTTTGTACAACCTGTTTTTCCTTATGTATAACTTGCAATTTATCTTACCTTTTGTGCAATTCATATTCCATAAAAAAGCCAAGATTTTCAACTTCACGACCCACCATACATTTTATCCCTCCCCTTCTTTAAATTTGTGATCCTTCCACTTTCATAACCCATGACAAATACAGCCACCATCAATCATCCCACTCATTAAAGTTGTTGCCACCATAGACCTCACCAATCGTCGGCACCACCACTACCATATACTTCATTGACTAACCTTTGATTCTGCTATCTTCTCCTACTCCACCTTGAGATCAGGTTCCTTGTTGACACCTTCACTTCACATATATAGGTCCTCTTTAATCTTCTTTGTCTTCTCCCCCTACTCATCATTGTCTTTATGGCTGAAGAAAGACGATGGCTTCTCTTGATGGTGGCTTATGCTTTAGATTTTCTTACAGATCTAAAGAATGAGACGTTTAGCTTAACAACGATTTCTATTGTCGTGGGTTTTCGCTAGATTTTTTTTTTGCCCAAAGGTCTTCAATAGATTGAAGACATGATTTTTTTTTTTTTTTAAAATTTTATTGGTTATATGGGTTTGATTTTATTGAAATTGATTATTTTTGAATTGAATTATAGTTTGAAGAAGATGATTTGCTTCCATGGTTCTTAAAACTAAGGCCACGTTTGGATCAAAGAAAAGGTGGGAATGGAAATGAATGAAAATGAAAAGAATGTAATGGAAAATATTTTACCTCGTTACGTTTGGTTGGCACTGAAAAAGAAAATGGGTTGATAGGAAAAATTTTGTTTGGTTGGAAGAAAATAAGGTAGGAAAATGAGGCAAAAATATCGTTTTACCCTTCCAAATAGAAAAAAAAAAAAAAATTGCTTGTGGGAAGGCATTTAAGGCATTCTCGAGAATGCCTAAGGCATTATACATCAGGATAATTTTTTAAAAAAATTATAGAGTGGAGAATGCCCTGGGCATAGGCATTCTCAACAGAATGCACTGTCGAGAATGCCTGGGCATTCTCGAGACTGCCAGGCATTCTCGACAGTGCATTCTGTTGAGAATGCCTATGCCCAGGGCATTCTCCACTCTATAATTTTTTTAAAAAATTATCATGATGTCTTCAATTCTGGAGAGTTCAGTGACAATACCTAGTGTAAGAATATTGGAGAATTATAAGTAAAAATGGTTTCTACAATTCTCGAGAATCATATGGAATTCTCGAGAATACGACTTTGGCTCACTTTCACTCTCGCCAATTCTTGAGAACCCCTTAAAGATTCTTGAGAATGATGATTTAATTGTGAACAATAAATACTGAAAAATTATCAAATCCCAGGCATTCTTGAGAATGCATTATTAATTCTCGAGAATGCTTTAGAAATTACAAGAACAATGAAACTCTGTAAATCTCTGTTTTCTAGTTGCAAACCAGGGAACCTGCAAAACATAATCTACTCCGATGCTTAAGTTAATCAATATTAATTCAAAAGTCTTGTTATCATCAGCACACTAGAGCTAACAGAAATTACTTGCAGTCAATTACTCGTTACTTGAGTAACGTCGAAATTAATGAACAAAAATATCATTTCCACATTTTAATTGGCATGTTCTCTATTCTTGTGAGGAAAAAAAAAACTTCAACCAGTTTTTTTCACATTTTTGCGCTATCACACTCGACTATGAATCATTTCACTTGAGTTTACAAGATGTTATGCATAGTCTCTATTTATCTCTGTTTTACGATCATTGAACAGGGGATATGAGAGAAGGAACACAACTTGTACATAACTTTAGAACTTTATATATATTAATCCATACAATATATTTGTCTGTCGTTTGTTGTCAATTGCACGCTTACAGTTGCCTTTGCGTTTGACAAAATTATAAATATACGTGGGCAACAAAAAAAACCCAGCTATGACAGACTTTCTCAAAAACTTCAAGATAACCCACAGAAATCTATGTTGATCTTTGAAAGGACTATAATATCAGTTCACTCATGCTTGAATCATCATTCCTTAGTTTTTCTTTCCTTGATCTACCATGTCCGATGTGCCTAAGTTGTGTCGTGTTGTTATAGTACTTTGGTTCAAATGCCATGTTGATATTTGTTTGTGTCATGCGGTGGAGGTTCGCTAGCTATACTATTGGTTCTTTGGTTTCACGACTATAGCGATAAGAAAAGGCTCAGTAAAGACGAAATGATAGATCTTTGAGCCAATGGCAAAACTCTCTCCATTTTCTTCCCTTGAAGTGTGGGCTTGGACTGGGATTCTTATTGTATCATTTGTCTCTGCATTGTATTATCCAACTACACTGGGGACAAGTGCTAGAACCTGTCTTCCTTTCTTGAGTATGTGTGCACACTCAAAATTGAGTGTGCAGTGTCTTCTTCTCCGATTCTCGAAAAATCTCTCTTCTCTTTCCCTCCTTCCTTCCTTCGTTAAAGTTCCAATGGTCGTCGACTCTCTTCCATTTCCGTCACCTCCAGTTTGATGGATCTGCAACGCGTCGTGGCTTCTTCTTCCTCCTTCCACAATTTTTTTCAGCGTCACTCTCTTCCTCTCCCCCGTCACTCTCTTCTCTCTCTGCCATGTGATTAGGGCAAAATGGACTTTAGGCCATTTTCATACGCCCTGGAAAATGGCTTCCCACCATTTTTGGTGGGAACCAATTTTCATTCAAACGTGGGAGAATGGCGCTAACGCGAAAATGTTTTCCAGGAAAATTTGAACCAAACGGCCGCCGCCACTGGAAAATGTCAATTTTCCTTTTCCCTTCCCGGATTTTCTCTGATCCAAACGGGGCCTAAATCTCATTGAGGGTTCTTTGAAATCAGTGCTGGTGAAGGAGAATTGTTTTATGATGAATGTTTGGTCTTGGCGAGAGATTACACAAAAGGAATGTGTTCATTAAAGGGTAATTTTGTCTTTCTTCGCAATTATTCACACATGAGAATTTCACACCTTTGCATGATCTCATGTCCCAATTCACAAATGAATTCTTAAATAGGAAATTATGAGCAATTTTCCCTTTCTATAATCTTGCCTCGTTTTTAATTAAGTTTTTGTATTTTTCATTGGGCGACCTAGATTAATTTTACTACATAAATTTAAATAAAATTAAAATCAATTAAATTACAAAAGTATATATAAATAGAAGGAAATAATTATGAGCATAATAATTTTTATTTTTATGTTGTTAATAAATAAATTTTATTTTGGGAAATCCCATATAAAGCCACTTAAAATAGGAAATTTTTAAATCAGGTTGGTAAATTCAACAAATAATTAATTGAGTCATTAGTCCAATTTAAGATTTCAAAATATGGGTAAAATGACTAATACCCTCTCCTCTCATTAAAGGGTTTCATTCACTTTATAACTTATATTCTTCAATATATGTATATGTGTGTGTATATATATAAACATTAATATTTAATAAAATAAAATATGATTGATCTATAGTTTAAATATATTAACTATAATAGTAAGAGAAAAGCATACAACAAAGACTCCTTTTAAAAGTAGTGTTGGTTAATCATGTTTTCTATTTGGATATTATTTTTACAAGTGATTTTGAGCATTTTTATTATATTTGGATTTTATTTATTAAAAGCACCTATAGATGTATAATTACAAAAAAAAAAATGTATGAATTTAAAACACATGTTTCAATCACTTTCATTCAAAAATAAAAAAACATGTCTCAATCATATGAGACCATTTGTCACAATCATCACTTTGCTTGAAAATCTTTGATATGCATTTAAATTAATGTTTGCCTAACTTCCAGGCTCAAATTCTCACATCCTCGTATTCTTCTTCCCTAGGAAGACCCTTATTATTAAACTTAGCATATTGTAGATTATTTTTCATATGAAATCCCATAGTCAATTTTTTTATACTATAAAAAATACCAAAATTAATAAATATGGATAGACTATGGGATTTCACATGTCCTTTTATATTATATATAAGTTACAAAGGGAATGAAACTGAGGGAGGGAAGAGCATTTTACCTATATTTACTAATCTCATTTAGAAATTTTCTATTTTAAGTGGTATAGAATTTTCCCAATAATTAACGATCCCATTGTCTTATATATATATATATATAATGCTCTTCTATCCCCGTTTTCTCCCCTTGTAAATTCAAACAGCTCTATTTTCCTCCCGCTATCGCTGCCTTGTTGAAATTCGCTGTTCTACGAAGATCATGGCAAAAGGGGCATCTCAATCTCAGTCCGCCACAACGGCCTCCACCTCCACTACACGCCCAGGAGTCATGGCTCCACGTGGCTTTGCTGCTGCAACCGCTGGCATGCGCCGCCGTCGTGTGACCGGTGTAGGAAGCAGCTCCGGCGGAGGAAGAGGAATTGGAGGTGACGCCAACATGCTGAGGTTTTACACGGACGAAGCCCCAGGGCTAAAGATTTCGCCAACCATGATGTTGGTGATGAGCCTGTCCTTCATCGGATTCGTTTCAACTCTCCACGTGTTTGGCAAGCTCTACCGCTCTTGATCTGGTGGCGATTGGAAATTATACACCCCTGATAACGTGTGTGGCGTTGGATCCGCTGTATTTACAGTTTTTAGAGATCCGTTAGGGCAGCGAGCGCCATTTTCGGTTCTCCATTATTGGGTAACGGAAAAATCTATTTAAATATTTTAGATTGGGTCATTGACCTAATTTAAGATTTATTGAATTTACCAGTTTTATATAAGATTTTTCTATTTCAAATTCTCCCTTTTATTTTATCATTTTATTTTAAAAAAGCTCTTTTATTTCCAATTTTGTAGCTACATACATGTTGCTCAGTCAACATCTGCATCAACCCTAATTAACAAATTATAAGTATAGGGATTGAGGCTTATAATTAAAGGAAATGGATCAGATGAAGCTATAAAGATTTGATTACTTAATTTTCTCTTAAAATAATTTATTACTAAAATATAAAATTGTATTTTTTGCGAGAAATTTTATTTGGGCTGTATTTGTTAGATAGACCCAAACACTATCGTATCATTTAGGCAAAGTATTTAAATTGTAAGGGTGTATAAATAGGATTCTCAGGAAAAGCTTACGAATTGCTTCTGATTAATTTGGAATGTACAATTTAACTTCATTTTTTTTGCCAACAACTATAAATAATAGAGTTTATGGATAACCAATATCTATTTGGGCAGTTGATAAATTGATGATGAGCCAAAAAAACTCGAGTAGTTTAGAAGATCTCAAGAGAAAGTGGAGAAACAAACCAAGTGAATTTAACAAAATTGCATTGTGAAAATAGATTATCTGGTGATTTTTTTCGGATATTGGCAGCACACTTTTGTTATAATCAGTTTACTAAAATGGTTCGTTACCGAAAACCCTTTATTGTTAAATTGAAGTAATGACTAAATTTACTTTTATATTTTTCTTAATAAGTTAACCTATTTTTATTTTTTTAAACCACAAGAAGTTTAGGGTTCATCTCATAATATTTTGCATGCATAGTCCTTATGCTTTCAATAATATATATATATTTTTTTTTTTAAAAGGTCATTACGCTTCCATTAAAAAAAAAAAAAAATCCTTCTGCTATTTTGTTGCGCATTAAATTTTAATAAAGTAATTACTATATTGATACTCAACTAATTGTCATAACTAAAAACATTGAAGTGAATTGGAATTGTTTCTAAACGCTCTAAACAGATATAAGAATCAATTACAAAATGCCACATCCACAAGAATCAAATATTGTATAAAAGATTTTAAAAAATAATAATATTTTAATAGCTACTCAAGAGAAAAAGAATACCTTAAACAAGTTAAATGCCAATATGTTACTTTGAAGAAACAAACACGTTCACATTGGGTAAATTATACCATAAATGCGTCAATATTTTATTTCATAAATAACTAAGCAAATATTCATGATGATCAGACTTCCATCTTCTAAATTATAAATAAGAGACGCAAGCCATAATATGGCAATAAATAATTTGAAAACACAGCTCAAACATGTAGCTCATAAAAGGTGTTCATCAAAAGCCATAACCATTGAACTAACTGTTATAAACTTTAGCAGCAAAAAATATTTCAACTTCAAACTAAAACCAGAGAAGGCATTGTATCAAACCCTAGATTGCAAGTGTTGGACTAAATCCTAAGCAAAATAACTCATTTTTGGGACAAATCAAGCATCTGCAATGGTAACCTCAACTTCCACACCAGGTTCAATTGTAATTGAAGTAATCTGCTTAACTACATCTGGGGAGCTGTACAAGTCAATCACTCTCTTGTGCACGCGAAGTTCAAATCTGTCCCAAGTGTTGGTACCTGATGCAATAGGCATCCTAGTTATAACCACAATAACTAGAATATCATGCAATTATCATGAAACGTGATAACATGTAATGGGATAGATCAGCTCTGGAAAATAGATTCTGAATAATGCAGTCAAGGGTGGGAAAATAGTCTCAACAAACAATTGCCAAGACAATAGAATTATATCAAGGCAATCCACAAATAGCAAAACAGGCAATTCATTACACTAGTAGAAACTAGAAAGTGGGGAAAAAACCCCACAATCTAAAATTGGACTTCATTTGGCCAAATTCTTACTTTCAGAAGTTTGAATTAATCAAACTAATGGTGTAACTCGAATAAATGTGATACTAGATATTCACAAGAAAGCAACTCAGTATATAGCTAATAACCAACATTAGTCATTGATGAACATTTCATAGTAAGTGGTAATGGCAAACCCCATCAAATAGAAGAACAATATGATTCTCCCATGTCACGTCTGCAAGAGAGAATTATTTTTTTGGCCCCCCCATGAGAGTGAGAGTGTCAGCATATGGCTTCTTAGCTGGGTTTGTTTTGGTCTGTGTTTTCTTGTTTGATAGGATAGCTTGACATCTGTTTTTAAATACTTCTTTTTGCATCAATAAATCCTTCCCTATCCAAAAAAGGGAACAATATGAAGTATAAAATTAAGGCAACCAACAACTGAATCTGACTTCTGCCGTTCTGCGACATTGTTATGGACTACTGAAAATCCAGAAACCCGGAAAAGCAGAACGATAAAAGATAATAATAGTAGTCCAAGATTGGCAAAACAAGTCATCAGACAATTTGAATTTTGTTATATTAGAAATATAACTTGTTTTGAATATTAATTCAGATCTACGCTTAGTAATTACCAAACCATGTTTCTTTGTGGGGATGCTCCACAAGTTAGAGGGACCCATTGCCTATTGCCTCTCAAAAGAACTCTCCTTTAGACTACCTTACTAAACACATTTTAAAGACACTCCAGACCAATTCATATTTTGTGCTAATAAAACCAAGATTAGACTTCAATACATCTGCCAGGGCAGGACTTAAGAACATTGTGTGAGAACAAAACAATTAAAAGGGGAAAAAAAAATTAAAAGGGCAGGTATAGCACGATCTCAGAAATTGAAATATGAACATATAACAGAAGCAATTCTGATTTTTCCCTAAAATCAGAAAGATATCCAGAAGGTAAGAATCAGAAAACACAAGGCAGAGGTATCATTTCTAAAATTCATTTAAAACCCAAAGGAAAAAGACATGGGCTACAAAGGGTAAATGATCACTTTCAAACTAAACTTACCTTCACCACAAGGCGATTTCCTAGTGGTGATGTTAAGAACTTTAGTGGGCATTCTAACAGGTCCCTTGACCCTGAGCCTCTTGTCCTTGGCACCTCGAACCAAGTCAGTACAAACTGCCAATAAGCCACATTTAATCATCAGGAAAATATCAATCAAATCCCCAGAACTAAACTGCATTCCAGATTTAAATGCAAACCCAAATGTGGTTTTCTATGAAGTCTGAGACGCTATTCATAATATATAACTAGTGCGACTTCATATAGAAATTATTTTACATATATATAGCAAAGCATAATTCAATAAACAAGTCTATACTAAAAACTAACGGATTAAATTCAAAACCATAAGAGTTGAACCTCAAACTGTCACTAAAGCGAAATGTAGACATCTAGACATTCAGCTACAGACTCGGAGACCTTTGACAATCAAAATGGTATATTCATCCATGCTGAGACCGCAATTAATAGTGTAGGATAATAGAATCTAATCTAACATCAAATTAAACAAAAAATCAAAGCAGAACATAATACAAGTTTCAAAAAACAGAAAAAACCTTTCTCGAGATTTTTCACGTTCTTAGAGGAAAGAGTGATCCTTATCTTATGGATCTGCTCCTGAGACTCCTCCAATCCAGGTTTAGCTGAAGACTTCATCGCTGCATACGCCATATTTGCCTTGTTTAATTATACGATCCCCTGCACACAATTGCATTAAGCTATTTAGCTACAGAAACACAATTAAAACCCCAAAAGATCAAACATAAACAAGTACTCTCAGTCATAAAATCCTGTACAAAGCCCAGGAATAAGATGTTGTGCCTTCAAATTGAAATCATTCAGAACATAATCCATTTGCATTATTGACTCACCGTGTTGCAAGGCTAAAGACGCAAAGCAATCCTCCAGAGCAACCCTCTTCTGAAGCCGGTGCTGTCTAACCGTCGTGAGAAATGAGAATGGGAGGTTTATATACTAGGGTTAGGGGTTTTTTTTTTCATATATTTGTTTTTGTTTTTGTTTTTTTTTGTTTGTAAAAATATTCTGAGATATGGGTGGGTAATGGTTTGGGTTGAATGAGTTTGCCAACTAGCCCAATGTTGGTACGGAAAAGAGTCCGTTGTAAGGTCAGAGTTGGCTCATATTTACAATGACTTTTGGCAAAAATAAAATAAAATATAAATAAATAAATAATACTCCCTCCCATCCTAATTATAGGAAAGACTTTTACTGCATTTGGAGAGATTAAGGAATGAAGTTAAATTAGTTAATTATGATTATTTTCCTAAAATACCCTTTCTTAAAATTTAAAATGACATCATAGAAAAGTTTGCTTTGAATAGGTAGGCCCGCCACACACGGTACTGCGATTTATCCGAGATTCGAGCTAATAGTCCGAATGGTAAAAAGCAAAAGCCTATGATGACAACTTATTTATATATCTTATATCAAAAAGGAAACTTATATATATATATATATATATATATATATATATATATATAAAAAACACCAATTGATATTCAAGTTGTCTTTACCAATTCAATTGTAGAAATATATTTTCCAAAAGCAATCACTTTACGGATAGTTACGGAAAATATTTTTAAACAATCTTAAATTTATTTTATTTAAAAATAAAAAAGAAAGTAGAATCTCTCACTTGATATAATATAAGTGTGTTGTTAAATTAATTATTGTGGAGGAAGTATTAGTAAGGGTGTTGATCGAAAAAATGACCAAAATTGCTCAAAATTATTTTATTAAAAACAGTATAATTGAGGTGTATATGACATTAATGAGTTCCAAGCATTACTTACTTTATAAAATATATAGGTACATTATTAAATTATTATTGTCTTTAATTATTATTGAGAAAGTATAGATAGGGGAGATAGGGGTATTATAGGAAAAAATTGACAAAAGTTAAAACGTGCTCTTATAATTAGGACCAAAACCAATTCCAAAATTTGCTCTTATAATTAGGACCGAAGGGAGTACATACATATATATATATATATATATGTGTGTGTGTGTGTGTGTGTGTGTGTGTGTGTTCAATGGGGTGTATTTGTCATACTTTGCTTTCCCCTCGAATCTTTCGCTTCGAGATCTCTTATCCGGATTCCTTCTACGGAATCCTCCTTTCGACTTTCCGACTGCCCTTTTCCCGCTGGAGGTGAATTCTACCTTCTGTCGTTTCCAGTCGCATTTGCTATTTCCATTTGTTGCACCTCTAAGTATTGCTTCGACCGCGTGTTGAACTCGGTTAGGGTGTAGACTCGGTACTTGAATATTGATTTCGCCAACCGAGATAATGGATCCAGGCCGTCAATAAGGCAGTGCACGTGTACCTCTTCTGGGAGTGAACGTACTTGCAAAGAAACGTCCTTGAATCTATCCAGGTACTTTTGGAGCGTCTCTCCATGCTGTTGTTTAATCTTACTAAGAGCAAACTGAGACTTCGGCTGCTTTCTACTAGTCGCGAAGTTCAACTCAAACTTTCGTCCGAGATCTTCAAATTTGTGGATTGACTTGATTGCTAATGTATGTAGCCACTTTTGGGCAGCTCCTGTGAGTGTGGCAGCAAAGAGCCAAGGAACAACAGGCCCAAAAATTCGTCGTACAAACATAAGCAATTCAAACGTGTCGAGATGAGATCGTGGATCTTGGGTTCCGTCGTACTTTGGCAAGTTTGCTAAATCGAATTCTTCCAGGTATGGCGCGCTCGTCATCTCATCGGAGAAAGGACTGCTGTTGTGTTCCACAGTGTATTTCATCTTGTACTCTTTTGGGGAACTCGTCGGTCGATCCGCCCTCCAAGCATCTTGGTCCTCATCATCCGAACTCCTTTCAGTGTGCAATTTCTTTAAGGCCAAGGTTGTCTCATGTTGCGTCGATCTAGGCTGCTTACTATGACGGTGGTTATCGGCCTCTTGTGTGGCTTTTTCTTGCCTCCCACGCATGTCATCTCGGTTTTCCTTGCGAGCTGACGGTTCAAACTGCTTGAAGCGGTCCTCAATCATCTGCTGTATTATTCTGAGATCCTCTTGGCGTTGGAGATTGTTGCGTTTCTCCATTCGCCTCAGCATTGAGTCCATCGTTTTCTGTAGAATAAGAACGTCTGAATTCGGGACGGGGATCTCCTGGAAGAGGTTCTGTTGGGGGTCTCTTCTACCGCCACATCCTGAGGATTAGGGACTTTTTTGGGGGGGGGAGGATGTCGTGTCAGATGCGTCACTCCCCTCATTCGTAGCGTCATCCTCGGGGATATCTTCAGGTTGTGGTGGGTTTGGAGTTTGTTGTTGTTGACTCGCCTCCACCTGAATTGGATTTCCAGGCTAAGGGATCCGACTACTGCTTCTGGTATGAGCCATCATCGGTCATGGGGATCGAAGTTTATCGTCCCTACGGTCGGTGCCAATGTTCTAGTATAGAACTCAAGTGTCTAGCCTAAAGGGTTAGTGCTTTGATATTGGATCGTTAGGCTCTGCCTGGGTATCTATGGGTTAGATATCCAGGAGAGCGGGGGATCACTGTACACAAACAAGGCTTTCGCAAAAGGGGGTGGTGTGTGTGCACAGTGAAGACTGTATGTAAATAGTTCAGGGTTTAGAACCTGTGTACCTTAGGATTCGGCCTCTGTATTTATAGAGTGTACCTTAGATTGGATATCTTAGGCCTCGCGTGATCTCCGGCTCGAGCATCCTGGCTGTTATATCATATCTAAAGATATTCCTTTATTATGGGTGAGTTAGGATCCTTCAATGTAGATAGATCCTGATATATACCATATCTTTTGTTGGGTCGTACTGCTATTGGGCCTAATGTAGGTCCGTAACAAAACTCAATAAACAATTTGAGATGGTTTTGTCAATTATATCCATTTTGTTAAGTCTATAGGTGAATTTACAAGTGTACATACACATTTTAACAATTAACATTAACAACAGTAAAATAACAAGTGTTTATATGTGAATTTATAAATAATAATTTTAAATAGCTAACCATAGCAAAATAACAAATGTGATTTGAGAATTTGATATACTAATATATATAAGCAACTTAATCTAAGTTTTGTCTCTATAAAATAACAAATGGGGATAGATGATTTTACCAGTGTTGATACAATTTTTAACAAGTGTTTATATAAAAATTCATGAGTTATTATTTTCATTTTAATAGGTTCTTATTTATAAAATGACACATGTGGGTAGGTGAATTTATAAGATGGTTGGCCAAAAAAAGAGAATTTACAAGGGTTGGATATCAATTTTTACAAACCATGTTGCAAGGATAAATGCGCAAAGAAATGCTATTAATGAAGCCTTCTCCTAAAACCTCAGAATCAGGGTGGAAGGCTTATATTTCATCAAATGCTACTAGGTAGTTTTTTTTTTTTTTTTAAAAAAAAAACAAGGGTAAAATTTTTCTTCATATATTTTTTGTAAATTAAATATTTTACGAGTCTTGGGATGGTGAGATTTAGGTTGAATGAGTTTTAGTATTAGCCAAATTGACACAGGAAAAAGGTGGCCTTGAAGTTAGTCACTTGGCTCATATGTTAAAATGACAAAAGTCAAATTTCTCTAATTTTATTTAAGATTTTAATTAGGTCTCTTAATTTATTAAGTTATCTTTTTAGCCTTCTAATCCTAATGCCATTAGCGGTAAATGATATTTTTTTAATAATCATTATAAGTTTAAAAATTAAACTTAATATATCAAAATTTGATAATATGGTTAAAGCCTAAAGTATATATCTAACCATTTAAGTTTACATGAAATTTCAGTTTTGTCCTTCATATTTTAAAAGTGCAATTTATGTAATTTAAATTTTACACTTTAATCCCATTAACAGGAAACACTAACTCAACAAATTTAAAATGTTGAGTTAGCAATTATTTTTTTTGGGGGGGATCAACACCCATGTGATTATCATTAATATAATTAAATTCTTCATTTCTAAAATCTTCAAATTTAATACAAAAAATATGGTTAGAAGAATCCCCATGGTTGGTGCGACCGAGAAGACTATATACTTAGTATGTTCATGTTTCCCTCTCCTCTGTGAGAGAACCAACCATCCCTCTTCTCTGTGAAAGAACCAACCCTCCCTCTCCTCTGTGAGAGTTCCCTCCCCCCTACTGTAAGCTACGTATACCCCCCGTGCTCTTATGTGAGAATCTACTTTTACTGCACCCTCTCGACTGGTGATCTTTCCATCGTCATATCTAGTGTAGTATTCGACAACCCTAATATTTGTGCGTCAGCCTCTATCTTACCCAAACCAATGGAGAAGGGCAACAACAGTAGCGGCGAAGAAATTCTAAGGCAGTGCAGTTGAATCTAAGCCCCCCAGTAAGCACTCAAAAGGGCAGAACACTTGTTGGTTGTCTGGAAACTGACAAAAACCTTAACAAAGGTATAGTGCTTTCCATGATCAAGAAGGGATGGGGCCTAGACAAAGGAATGGAGATCCATGAATTACCTGACAACAATGCTTTCCTATTCCGATTTTCAAAACAAGATGATTCCCATAGAGTGCTTAAAGGTCAGCCTTGGGTGATCCAGGGTGCTTTGCTGAACCTGCAACATTGGGACGAATACGCAGTCTTTCATAAAGTTAATTTCGATTAGTGCCCTTTTTGGATCCAGTTTCACGGTCTTCCTCACGTAGCGTTCAATCATGAAAATGCCATAACTCTGGGTAACGCTGTGGGGAAAGTTGTGATGTATGAGTCTTCTAAGCTGCAAGACAAACTTTCCAGGACCTTGATACGAGCTAGGATGCTCGTCAACATCCGCGAACCTCTTGTGGCTGGTTTTTGGGTTCCCAAGCCTCAAAGGGAACCTATCTGGGTAACAGTTAAGTATGAACAACTCCAGAATTATTGTTATGATTATGGACGAATTGGCCATGAGGCGAGGAACTGTAAAACCCAGACTGGATGCTATGATGAAGCAAAGGTGGAAGAACGCCCTGGCAGTGGACTAGGCACACCCCATGTGAAGACCATCGAAGATGCGGTGGTGGTGATTGATCAGGACTGGGACGAGAAGGTGTGGCTAAAAACTAGGCGGCGGCGGCGGAGCACTCTAGAAGCAGACGGTTGTCAAGCGAATCTCCCAAAAAAGGAAATAGCGGCACTCAGTGCGTGAACCTAGCAAACTCTTTATTGTGCCACATGGA
The DNA here is from genome assembly GCA_019022615.1 of Acacia melanoxylon. Taxonomy (NCBI): domain Eukaryota; kingdom Viridiplantae; phylum Streptophyta; class Magnoliopsida; order Fabales; family Fabaceae; genus Acacia; species Acacia melanoxylon. The sequence goes on along the minus strand of JAFJYJ010000020.1, from coordinate 5,167,751 downwards.
TTTCGGCAACGGTCTTTCTCCTATTAAAGCCATGGTTAATGAGCCTATGCAGAGAGAAATAACAATCACTAAAATTCCATTATTCATGGATCCATTAACTGCCTGCCCGATTCCTCGCAACACTCAATGACTGGTCAACATTCTCTAATGGATGAAATTCAAACCTCTATGTTTGCTAACCCGGCAATCTAGACCCCAGCCGTACCCCACAACCCGGAAACTAGTACCCAAAATCCAAACCTAAACTATCGGGTTGAATTTCCGACCACTAAGACTGATGCTCTGATCACGCTAATGCCTCTTATGGGGCTGTCACCAGTTTCAGCAGTCACTCATGGCTTGAATAACATCCATCTTAAGCACAAATATGAACCCCTGGATGATGACCTTGCTCTTAACCCCACAAAGAAAAGGTTGACCTCCCTAGAACTTGAAGATAATACCTCACCAAGCCTCCCTCTCATATGTGCCACAACCAGTACCCATAGAATGAACGTCCACAAAACCAAGAAATCCATTCGTGGAAATAAAAGTCAACGCTCAAGCAAGCTCAGTATACTGCCTCCTAATGACGTGCCAACTAATCCAGTGACTCCTGATCACTCTCATGCTGATGTCACCAATCACACTCTGTTTACCTCAGATACTCCATATACAGCCGATGGTTGCCACCAAGCAGCCATCGGTTCGCCATGAGTCTGTGATCTTGGAATTGTCAGGGGTTAGGGGTTCTCCTGACAGTCAAACACCTTAAAGAGGTATGCAATAAACAAAAACCCTAGATTGTCTTCTTAATGGAGACCAAGAAGAAACGCCTTTAGGTTAGCAAAATTCGGCGAGATACGGTTTTGATGAAGAATGGATTATTGATCCGGAAGGGATAAGTGGTGGCCTTGCATTGTTCTGGGTGAAAGATATTATTGTTAACATCCTCTCCTCATCAAACAATGTCATTCATACCTCAGTCTTCGACCCGTCTATTGATTTCCCTCACTACATTTCTTTTTTCTATGGCCCCCAACAGAAAATGATAGGCTTACCATATATGAGAGCATCATCACATTTGCTCAAAGAAGATCAGAGAGTTGGATCTATTTGGGGGACTTTAATGACATCATATCTCATCAGGAAAAGCAGGAAGGGAATCCGAGAGCCATTCAGAAAATACTTAACTTCCAAAAATTCATTTCCGACTGCTCACTAATCGATCTGGGCTTCAATGGATCATGGTTCACCTGGTGCAACCGTAGGCAAGATGAAGCAACGATCAGAGAAAGGATTGACAGGGTTATGGGGAATGAAATCTTCTGTCACCAATTTCCTTTTGCCCAAGTATTTCATATTGACCCTCTAGGGTCTGACCATCATCTGTTGTTTGTTAATCTTAATCATGTTTCTTCTAATAAAAAAAGACCTTTCAGGTTTGAGGATTATTGGACTGTTCATAATGACTTTTTGCAGGTTGTTCATGAAAGCTGGAACGGGGGTGCTTATCAGTATAATAATGCTCTTAATTTTTTTGCCCTAACACTTAATAAATGCAGAAAACATCTGATAAATTGGAGCAAACAAAATTTCCCTAACTGAAGAAAGGTCATTGAACACTTGGAATCTAACTTAGCCTTTGTTCATCAGGGTAACCAAAACGAGGATAGCAAAAGAGAAGAGGTTATGCTTTCGCAACGCATTGAGGAGTTGATGGATCAAGAGGAGACCTACTGGTGACAACGATCACGCATCTCATGGTTTCAAGTAGGGGACAGAAACTCAAAATTCTTCCATCTCTCTACTCTTATCAGACGGAGAAGAAATTTGATATTAAGCATCAAGGATGAGAATGGCGTGTGGATTAGAGACAAAGGTATTATTAATAACATGTTCACTACCTTTTTCACTAATCTATTTTCCACTTCAGGTCCAAGACATCTACAGAAAGTTATCCACTCAGTGACGACAAAAATTGATGACACCTCAAATGACCTCCTTCTTCATCCTATCACTCGGGAAGAAGTTTGTCTAGCAGCATTTGAATTGGGAGGGTCCAAAGCCCCCGGTCCGGATGGCTTCTCAAGTAAATTCTACCAATTTTCATGGGTGGAGGTAGGTGATTCAATGTTTATTTGGTTAAGGACTTTTTTTGAAAATGAGACTCCCCTAGATGAAATTAATGGCACCAATATCACCCTTATCCCAAAGGTTGATAAACCTGAGTCAATCTCTCATTTCCGTCCTATTGGCCTTTGCAATTTTTCGTACAAAATAATTTCCAAAGTTTTGGCTAATAGAATGAAATGCTACCTTGACAAGTGCATTTCACCTAATCAAGGAGCTTTTGTACCTGGGCGTTTAATTCAAGACAATATTATCATAGCCGATGAGGTTTTTCATTATTTAAGACAAAGGAAAACTGGTAATCGATATGAATTCGCCTTAAAAATGGATATGAGCAAAGCTTATGAACAAGTTGAGTGGGACTTTTTGAGAAATGTATTGTTAAGGTTTGGGTTTTCAAAAAAATGGGTGAAACTTGAAATGAATTGTGTAGAAACTGTGCACCTTAACCTATGCATTGCAGGTGAAAAAATAGCCTCGATTAGCCCGGGTATAGGTCTTCGTCAAGGGGACCCATTATCACCATACCTATTTATTTTGTCCCTGGAAGCCTTTTCTTGTATGATCAATAGTTCATTATCACAGGGTCATCTCACTGGGATTAAGTTAAGCCATCTCTGCCCTGTATTAACTCACAACTTTTTCATAGATGATGCTCTATTTTTTTATGAACGCAGATATCCAAAATTGTCAAACACTGGCGGGCATCATTCAAAGCTACTGTGGAGCTTTAGGACAATTAGTAAACTTGGACAAATCCAGCATTGTGTTCTCCACAAATACTCCGCTCCCGCTAAGGCAAGATATCTACAACATCCTTGGCCTTAGAGAAAGTTTAGATCAAGGCAAATACTTGGGTATCCCGAGTGTTTGGGGGAAAAAGTGGGCAAGAAGGTCCTAGGATGGAGTTCAAAGCACTTATCCTTTGCAGGCAGAGAGGTCATGATGAAGGCCGTTATCAACGCCATCCCAATCTTTCCCATGACATGCTTCAAATTCCCTAGCAAAACTTGCAAAGAACTCAATAACATGGTTGCAAATTTTTGGTGGGAAGGCCAAAACAAAACTCATTGGGTTGCATGGAAAAAGCTAACAAGGCCCAAGACTGAAGGGGGTATGGGATTCCGAGACTTTATAAAATTCAACAATGCCCTTCTAGCTAAAACAGCCTGGCATCTTTCACAACACCCAAATGACTTATGGGCTCAAATTCTCAAAGGGCTTTACTTCCCTAATGACTCCCTTCTTGATGCCAAGAAAGGCCATAGAGCCTCATGGTGTTGGTCAAGCATTTTGGAAGGAAGGGAATTCATAAAAGAGGACTTATGTTGGCAAATTGGGAATGGGAAATCAGTACAAATATGGCAGGATAAATGGATTCCCACCCTACCCACTTGTGGCTTAAGTACGGAGAATGAAGATTTAAAAGAGTCAAATCACAGAGTGGCATCACTTTTCTCTTGTGAAGGAGGGGGTTCGGACCTAACCATAATCAGACCCCACATTAATGACCAAATTTATGAGGCTATTTGCGCCATTCCAGTCCCTCGGGTGTAACATCCTTTTTTTTCTAATAATAATTAAGTGCTATTATGATATGATTTATTAAGTAACATGTGTTTAGAGAAGATCTAGAAGTATAGAATTGAGAGTTGAAAATAATAATAATAAACAAATATATTTTTTTTTTTTATTAAAGTTGATTAATTAACAATGATAAATGATATTGATAAGAATAATAAAGAAAAGAAAATATATAGGAGAAATATCTTCATGAAATAATATGATCTATATCTAAATAAAAAGAAAGAGATAGAGAGAAAATAATTATATATAATATTATTATTTTAATAAGAGAGTCAAACCCTAACCATATCCTTATAAAACCCTATTTTCTTCTCACCCCTCAACACTCAACTCGGAGCGCCGCATCGTCTTGTCTCCCACAGATATCTTTATTTGTCCCTCTTGTGTACGCCACAAGAAATTTTATGTACCTATATGTATTATATCTGTGAGTTACTTCGAAATCTTTGTTTTAGCCACAACCACAGCCACGTGAGCGATTATATAGATATATATTTATATCAATTCATTTCATACAAGATGTTCTTAATCGCTTCCATTATCGAATTTTGACATCAAATTTCTTAATCCTAGTAATTTTAATGTATAATCTCTAAATTTCCAGTAGCCTTATAATAACACTAGGTTAGCTTTCAATGGTCATATTGATAGAAATTTATGTTTATGGTTGTGTAGAGTCTCACTAAAAGGTATGTAGTAATTCTTTGGTAAATATTCTTAATTAGGCTAAGGGGTTAATTTGAAGCTTTAGTGTAGAATTATAGTAATTCTAGAATAATTTTGATTAATATATTAATAGGTACCCATGTTTTTGACTCTGTAGACTCTCATTGAGAGCTTTGGTGTGACACTTGTGTGATTACCTGTACACTAAAGGAGTAATAGATAACTCTGAATATTCTTCCATATACTTGTAAATTGTGTGTGATTGTGAGTAACTATCTTTTATTTAAAATTAAAGGACTGAATCACATGTATATATGTATGTATTGTAAATTGATATTTTATATTAATTGAAGTATGATTTATTGTTACTGAACATATTTGTCATGGCGGCTGTGTTTGTGATAGGTTGGAGTAAGGAGGGATTTGTATGTTGAGATCTTTTACCACGTGGTATGTCATCACTCTGTGCACAGTGGATGACACTTGTCAGGGCCCCTTCTTCCATGTTGTTCCTTTGGCCGGGATTGCATTGGAGTTGTGGGACATGTGACACCTCCTTAGTTGTGTTCTTTTAAGGAGGGGAGTCATAGTCCATACTTAAGCTCTATACCTTTGACCGGGTATATCTTAAGTTTTGGTGAGCTTGGGACAATCTAGTCAAATAGATGAGTTGCTATTGGACTATATGTTAGCCTATGACTCCAGTCAGCGGTTGAGGATGGACGGTGATATAAGGGAGGCTGCATATTGCATATTGTATAATTGTACAGTTCACATTGATATCATGATAATTATTGTTGTATGAAATTATGGTATATGCAATATATATATATGTAATCAGCTCCTGCTTTTTGTCATATGTGACTTGCTTGTGTACGGTAGAAACTTTTAGTAGTTACTGGGATGTCAAATCTCACTCTATATTAACAATTTTCAGGTGATTGTTCTAGTAGGGAACGAGGGAAAGAATCTATGGAGTGAGCCTTGAAGGCTCGGTTGTGCTCCTAGAATTTATGTTATGTTATTATATTTGTCATGGCTATAAGACTTCCGCTTTGTATTTTATCATTAAATATTTTGGGAATTTATGTCGACTCAAAAATACATTTTGATTTGTATTAATTATGTATTTTAATGATTTGGATGTTGATCATCCTCATTGGAGACATTTCAAGTGTTTTGGCCAAGGTTTTGGGTGTTGGATTTTGGGGCGTTACATCGGGTACCAAGCGAAGATCATCTAAGGTGGGTTCTTTCAAAAAATGGATGTTATTTTGTTAAATTGGGCTATTATCTTACAGGAACAAATGTGCAAGCCCAACCAGCGGGGCTTCAACTCAAATACCCAGCGACACCTGGAAAAAGATATGGAATATAAAAGTGCTCCCCAAAGTCGTTAATTTTATGTGGCATGTTCTGTCTCAAGCAATAGCCACCAACGCAGCTTTAGTCAGCCGAAAACGAGGGAGTTCAGATGTGTGCCCAGTTTGTCAAACTGCAACAGAGACCATAGAGCATCTTTTTCTTCAATGTCCATGGGTTCAATGCGTATGGTTTGGATGCAGGATGTCCATTAAAAATGATCTGGTTTTACCATGGTTTGTGAAACCGGCTGGTTCAGACCGGGAACCGGCCAACCGGTTCGGTTTGGTGCAAAACCGGACTGAACCCGGGGTAACCCGGACAGGTCACTGGGTCAGACCGTTTTTTTAAAAAAAAAAATCTCTCCTTCAATTTTTTATTTATTTCTCCCTCAATTTTTTTTCCTTTTTTCACTTTTGGATGTCATATGGGTTTGATTTGAATTCATTTTTAGGTTTTCCTGAAGCTATTGTGGTTTCTCTGTTTTCGGTTGGCTCTACTTAGTGGATGTCAAATGTAGGTTGTTAAGAATATCTAAATATGTCACAAGTATTGGAGTATATGATTATTTTGCCACTGATCTAAAGTATTGAAATGATATAATGTATGTCAAATTTAGGTTGGTGTGATAAGAAATTAATTATTTTCCAATTTTTTATACTTCACCGGTCTAGGTCCGGGTTGACTCCGGGCTGACTCCGGTCTGACCCACTAACCCTTAACCCAGTACCTCGACCGGTTCAGTGACCGGTCCGGGTTTCAGAACCTTGGGTTTTACCCAAAGCTTCAAACAGTGGTGGCTGAATATTATGAACCTACAAGGTAGCTTTACCGACTATGATATAGCTCACATCAGCTAGTTGTTATGGTACATCTGGAAAAGCCAAAACGAGAAGCTATTTTGCGGAGTAGAACCGAACCCCATCATGGTTATTGAACACACGAAGCGCTCATTTACCGACTGTTGGAACACGTGCTATCCTGATAATAGCAACAGCAAAACAAATGAACCCCCTACGAACAAGCCAGCTGCTTCCTGGGTATCGCCACCTGAGCATATGCTCAAGGTAAACATTGATGGGGCATTCCACGACAATACAAAGCCGGCTAATATAAGTGTTATATGCCAAGACCACTGGGGAGCCTGAAATGGGCCTTTGTCGACAAGGTTAAATCCATCTTGGTATTCATGACCAAGGCGCTAGCACTGAAAAGAGCTTTAATGATCGTCCAAGACTTGGGAAATAAGAATGTTATATTTGAGACTGATTGTCTTACACTGGTGCGATGTCTAGAAAATTGCTAACTAGATCTCGGTGAATGCAATCTTGTTATACTCGATGACATCGTTCGAACGCTAGAGTCTGAATCTAGCTTTTCAGTTCAATTTATCCCTCGACTAGGGAATAAAGTAGTAGACCTACTTGCTGCAACTACCTGTAAGGGGGTGTGCCCAACCGGGTGGATAGAAATACCCTTACCCCCTTTGTTACCAATTTTGGATGAAGATGCAAAAAGCTCCAGGTATCAGTGAACCCATACTGCGACATAGCCCAGGCGTGTGGATCCTGGTTGACAATCTCCCCTATGATGAGTATTTGTTTTTTGTCTAGTCCTCTGTGAGTCTTGATGCTTTTCTTTTCATGTCTTTTTTGCTTTCTCTAGATTAAAGTTATTTCTGGAAGTGCCTACACTAGCGTCTTTGTAAGCCTTTATCTCAGTAATGAAAATATCTAGAAGTGTTCAAAAAAAAAAGAAAGACTATATACTTGTTTAGAATAGTAATTGGAGATTTTAAAAATAGTATTTTCAATCATGAATTATGATATGCAAGATAAATATGTCAAATGAGTTTCGTCTCTATTTATGTAAATAAGCACTTTTGAGGTGTCCAAAAGTGATACCAAACAAGTACTATACTTTCCCATATTGCCCTAGAGATGCCCAATACAGTTACATGTGAGAGCACAAAATTGAAGTCATGAGCAGTGGGAAAGTCCCAATAGGAAGCAACGAAGAAGATGAAGGATGTTGCAAAGGGAAGAGAGGTTGAAGAGTTTGAGATTTCATGGGTGTTTTTGTAAGGGTAAAAGGCACATCCTATTTGGAGAAACAGGTCTGGTTGGTAAGAGTGAGAGCAGAGATTTGATGAAAGCATCATCGGAGATGACGATGTTGGTGGAGTTCATAATTGAATTGAATGAGTACCTGCGCCCCGGGGATAAAAAAAGTTGAAGTCAATAATAATTGAATCCTTCAACCTTTTTTGGACATCAAATTTTTCATTAGGGTTTTAAAAAATATAATTAATAAAAGGGAAAAAGATAGAAAAAGAACTTTGAAATTGTAAAATCTCAAATCATGTTTGTTATTAAGAGTTGATAAGGTAATGATGAAACTTGATGAGTGTAACACCTCAAACCAAACAAACAAATACTTAATCAGAATATATCAAAAGTCACCAATAAGGATGTTCAACATCCAAATCATTGAATTATATAATCAGTTCAAATAAAACTCACACTATAGCGTCAATTTAAATCCTCAAAACATTTTGTTAAGTAAAAATAAAATGTGAAAGTCTTATGATCATAGCAAATAAAAATGACATAAGATGTGTTCCATGAGCATAAGAGAGCCTTCAAGGCTCACTCCGTAAATCTCTTCCCTTACTCCCTGCTAGAACAATTACCTAAAAAATGTTAATGTAAGGGATAAGATTCTGAGTTTCAATAACTACTGAAAGTTTCAACCGTACATAAGTAAACCACATATGCTAAAAAGAAGGAACTATTATATATATATATATATATTTGCATATATAACAATGCTCAAATAAAACAATTTAAAGTCAATCATCATTAAGCAACCTCTATTCTTGTTCATAACATGTAATATACAATTATGCAATATGTAACCACCATTAATCACCGTCCATCCTTATACCACTAACTAGGGTCGTAGGCTAACACATATTCCAACAGAAACATGTCCATTTGATTGGATTGTTCCAAACTCGCCAGTTCTTAAGATACAATCGATCAAAGATGTAAAGCTTAAGTTTGGACTATGACTTCCTCCCTTAAAAAAAACAACTAAAGAGGTATCACATGTCTCACAACTCCAATGCAATCCCGGCTAAATGAAAACATGGAAGAAGTTGACCCTAAGAAGTGTCATTCACTTTACATCGAGTGATGACATACCACGTGGTAAAAGATCTCAACATACAAATTCCTCTTTACTCCAATCTTCACAAATTCAGCCATTATGACAGTTATATTCAATCACTAATAATATAATTAAAAGACAATGTATAATAAATCATGCTTCCATCCGCATAAAATATCATCACATATTCAAACATGCCTAAAAGGAAACAATAATCCAACAATATATTACTTATAATTAAATTCTTAACTATGTGAATATAGTGACTTATAAAGAACTTTACTTATAGCATTACTTAATCGAGAATTTACAATACATAGACATATACATATAATTCAGTCCATTTTTTTTAAAATAAAATATAGTCATTCAAAAGCATATAAACAAATATTCAGAGTTACATGTTATTTCTCAGCATATAGATAATTACACAAGTGTGACTCCAAAGTGAAAGTTTACAAAATCACACGCATAAATTTGCATCAATATACTATATAAAATACTCTAAAGCCTCAAACAACCCTAAGAATTAATATTATATAGATACAAATGTACTAGTTACCATGTATCAACTTTTTATATTTAGAGATTTTAAATTAGCTAGATTTAGAAATAAAAATTATCTTAAGTACAGAAGCTTTTATATATATATATATATATATAAAATATAAAGAAAATCTTTGAAATGATATATCCACAAGATGCAGTTAAAAGAAAAATGATACTGCACAAATGGTTACAATTGCATTAGAGAGTGTTTGAATTAGTTCGTGGAGAATAATTTCTGGAGAAAAAGTGGTAAAAGTGTTATTTTAGAATAGATTATGTGAAAAAAAAAATGATTTTAATAAAATAATAGTGTTTGAATATTGTTATCGAGAATAACTTTTTCATGCTCAAATTACTAAAAATGGCATTAGCTTTTGTGATTATTTCATATAAAGATAAGATTTTATTTTAAATATTTTTAACATTAAATTTCAAAATAAATACCAAAAAAATAAATAAATTTGTCTGCAAAATTTAAATTATAACATTAGTCAATTATGTAACATAATAAAAAATAACTCAAACATATATGTATTAAAAAATTGTATAGACTAAAATCATTTATAAACACTAATTATCCAAAATAATACTATACTATATTTTAGATAATAAGTACTCCTCCTCCAAATCACTAAATATAAGACATAGTTGGCTTTTTTAGAAAGATTAAGAAAACTAAATAAGTTTTATAATCATATCATATATTGTGTATCCTTAGAACTTAGATTATATATTAGTTTATTAGTCAAATTAATTAGTTTGGAGGGAAAATTAAAATATAAATACTCTAAAATAATTTAATTAATTTTTTAATCTCTTCAAAAAAAGTCAATTTTATCTTATATTTAAGACTAGAAGGAGCAATAAATTTTGACATAGTTGTTTTTCTATACAAATATGTCAAAATCATTGATATGGCGCAAATAAGAAAATAGGAATAGAGATTCTTAATAATAATAAAAAAGGATGAATGGATTATCCACCTAGCTTTTGGGAGGTTTGGTATTGGAGTATTGGTGCTTGAGGCAGTGGGCACTGTTTCGATTAGCCTAGGACAAAGCTTGGAGGGTCTCAAATAGATCTGAAGAGGGATGTATGGTGGATGGAGGAGAGAGAGAAATAGTAATTGTGTCAGGTGTAGATGATGAAGATGAAGATGAAGTGAATGGAGGGGGATGATGACAGAGAAGAGATAGAAAAAACAGAGAATGTGGGAAGAGGCCATTGAAGAATTTGCTTGGGGCATGCAAGCAAAAGGGTAGAGAAAAAGAATTGCTAAGCTCAAACCTGATATCGCATAAATGAAAAAAATAGAAAGAGATTCTAAAAGAAAAGGAATGAAGAGAGAGAGAGGACGAAGGAAGGAAGAAGAAATGAAAGAGAAAAAAAGGATGAGAAAGAAAAGATTGATGAGGCACACACATGAAAAAGTGAGAAAAATCAGTTTCCCCAAAACCATGATTTTAATAAAATTAAAAAAGCACTTTAGACCCTTTTTAAAGTATTAGGCAATTTTTTTGCAAAACCAATGTTTTGCCTCAGAGTGACTATTTTGTACTTTAAAAAATATATCATAAAGATCCTATGTAGAGTTATAGACCCACCCAAAGAGAAAAGAGGAGGGAAAAAAAATACAAGAGCCATGTGGAGTTTGAAAGATAACATTTACTCACACACGCACAAACAGTAATCTAGATGAAAGATGGCTTGTTTTAGAAATAAATCAAAAAGGATATAAATATGCTTGTGTACCCATTCACAACATCAAAAAGGAGGAGTCAGTCAAAGAAACATGCATTGAAGGGACTTTCATACACACAAGTATTGCAATGGCTAATGACTCTGACAGCCAATTAAATTAAAAAGGGAAGGGTCTAAAAGATCCTGTTTATAAAAAATCCCTGGTGATGTTGAATGGCCATGTGATCTTCTCCTTAAAAATTTAATTATCTTAAGGAAAACGATTAGGAATCTGTTTTGTGATTGGATTCGAGAGAACCATGTTTGGTAGTTGAAGGGCTGTCAAAGCTTCATTGGTGGCATTGCGACCTCCACTTCAACTGCAGCATTTAATGTTGAAGGATTATCTGGACGCTCTTATTGATCTGGTTGCTATTTGGATTGTTGTCTTTTTCCCTTTCAATGTTTGTTTATTAGGACTAGTTTTGTTTTTGTTTATTAGGACTAGTTCGCCTCTTTAGTTTTGTTTATGAGGGCTAGTTTACATCTTTAGTCTTGTTTGTAGTCTCTTGTTTGTTTTACTTTGGTTGTACACCTTGAACTCCTGATTTTCCGTTTTAATGAATTTTCTTGTTGGCAAAAAAAAAAAATGCGGGAAAGGGGAGCTTGGATATAAATTAATTGAGCTGAAGTTATTAGTTGAAAATTTTAAATGTGGACCATTAAAACTAGAGCAAATTTCATTCAGCCCCTCTGTAACAAATTATTTTCAGTTAACTCCTAAAACTTTTTAAAATTTCACTGTACCTCTATGGTGAAAATGAAATTAATTTGTATGGGTGAAAATACAATGATGCTCTTCTTTTATTTTTTTTTCATAAGAGCATTTACAAGATAAATAAGGGCGTTTATAAGGTAAATAAAATGATTCGAAAGAAGTCAAAGACTTAAAAATATTTTGGTCATTTACAAGATAAAGAGGAAAATTCATAAGACAAATAAAGGGATTCAAAAGAACCTAGAGAATTAAAAATATTTTACCATTCACAAGATAAATATGAAAATTCATAAAACAAATATAAGTATTTACAAGACAAATAAAATAAAGGCGTCATTGTTTTTTCACCTATAAAAATTAATTCCATTTTGAACATAGGATGCAGTAAAATTTCAAAAGGTTTTGAGGGTTGACTAAAATTAATTTGTTACATAGGGATCTAACTGAAATTTTCCCATAAAACTATATTTAGATAATGAATATATCATGCAATCATGAACCCTAGTGTTTTGATAATAGGCTAAAATATATTTTTAGTCTTTTAAATTTATATGAGTTAAACTTTTGATTCCTTAACTTTATAAAATATATTTTTGATCCTATAATTCTAACACCATTAATATTGCTAACGAAAAACGCTCAACAAACTCAAGTGATGAAAGTGTAAACTTAATTGATGACATTGTAATTAAATGCTATTAATATTAAATTTAAAATATGTGTAAATTGAAAAATATCTAAAAGTCTAATGAAACAATCAATATCAAAACCTCAAATATATTATAAAATTATAATTTCATAATCTAAATATATTAGTTTATTACAAAATTTAGTTTAATAATATAAATAGAAAAACCTCGATTTCATTTGTAATGATTTGTCGATTTATTTTAATTTAATAATCTAAATATATTATTTAAGAAATTAAAACTTAAATATGTTTTATCATGTGCACAGTCATCACTTGAATTTGTTGTGCCAACATTTTCCGCTGGTAATATTAACAATATTAGAAAGAAATAAATATATATATATATATATATATATATATATATATATATAAAAGACTAAAAGTATACTTTATAAAGTTAAGAAACAAAAAAAAATATAAAACTTAAAGGACTGAAAGTATACTTTATCCTTATAACAAGGGGACAAGATAGAGAAAGAATGTACACATGTCACCTCCCATTTTCCTTTATGATGGAGATAACTTCATCGATAAGACGAAAAGGAAAGAAATATTAGGGACCTATATAAAAATTAGGATTAAGTAGCAAATCTGTCTCGTAAGTATACGCCCAAGAGTAATTTTTCCCTAAAAGTTTTTTTTTGGCTTAATGTAACCCCAGAAGTCTAAAAACGTAGCAACCTTACCATTTTCCGTTAAAAAACTAAAAAAAAAACATTGACCATTAACTTTTTAACTGAAAATAGCAACATTGCTACGTTTTTAAATTTTCAAAGCTACATTGAGCTAAAAAAACTTTTAGGGCAAAATTGCTCTTGGGCGTGTATTTCCAGGACAAATTTACTACTTAACCCTAAAAATTGAGCAAAATTATAGAGAGTAATGAATCAATGATTTATTCTAATTTTATTATATTAATAAATTATATTTATTTGTCCAATAATATTAATAAATTTTAATTTTTAATAGTTATTCGTATTTAAAATAAATTTCACCCACTTGAAATAGTATATCTCTATTGATAACTTTTCTTCTGAGATTTTTAATTTAATTGTTTATTATTGACAAACAATCTTCCAACCATATCATTTTGACATTTTCTTCCATGAAACTCTTTTTCAATAGTCAATAATCTTAAAACTCGTGTATAATTTTACAAATTAGAAACACATAATTATCATTATATTCCCAACAATGGACGTATAAGTAATATTCCCACAAAATAAAAAAAGAATGAACTGCGACTCAAAAGAAAAAAAAAAAAAGAGAGAATTAACTGACTCAATCTTCCGCCAAGAAAATTGGAGTATAGTTTTATTTTCTTTCTGTCATTATGTTTCCACAAAATAAAACAGTCATAGTATAATAGCACAGAAAAAAGAAGATAAAGCTTACATATTCAATATCAACAAATGTATCTAATTGTCAAAAAAAAAATTGAATACATTTTCAAATAAATTAATTAAACCCATTGGTTTAACCATTGACATTTTTACCACTAAATTACCAACTAGATATAATTAGCCAAGGCCCGCGCGGGTTAGAAGCAATATATTTATTAATGTGTTGTTATGTAAAATAGCACTTAGATATTTAAGGAAATAATTAAAATATTAAATTAAATATTTACTAAATATTTTGTATATACCACCCCTATTATTAATTTACAAAATATTATATAACTACCTTGTCCATTATTTATCTTTCATAACCGTCTTACTTTTTATTTTTTAATTAGATCTCCAAAGGAATAATCAAAATATTAAATTAAATATTTTGTACCAACCACCTCCATTATTAATTTACCAAATATTATGTAGCTACCTTCCCATTATCTATATTTCATAAATGCCTTGCTTTTTATTTTTTTTTTTTGTATTTTAGTGTTTTGAGCCTGCCATTTTATTGATGTGTGAGTCGAGAAAGATGCTTCCCGCTCTACTTTTATATAATTATTAAGATTGTTAGTCAAATTTTGAAAACTATTGATTAATCACTGTTCATCTGTTTCTCAATCTTCTAACTAGGCGTGTGATTGGGGACCTAGTGGCCCGTTTGGTAGATGGTAGAGTTGGAAAAAAAGATGAGCTAGTTTTCTTGTCTAATACACTTTTAGAATTCAATCTTCTTGGGACTCAAGTTCTTGGGCCTACAAATTTTTCTTAAAAGTTGAAAAGATAAGATCCTACTAAAATTGGTGAGAATTCAAAATTTCCTAGTAAAGCTTTCAACATATTTACCTCTTATAAAACATTTATTTTCTATTAGGCAAGAAAATAGGATTACATTCAAATTTATGCGACAAATTCAAATATGATAAAAGAAGATTTTAGAAAAATTCAATTTTTTTTTTACGAAATAAATGCTCCGTCATAAAATTCAAATTTGACCCATAAATTCAATTTTCCCCCAAAATAAATGCATCGTCATAAAATTTGAATTTGACTCATAAGTTCAAATTTGATGCAAGCAAATTTGTATCAAATTCTAATTATTAAAAAAAAAAACATTTTTTTCCTTTTTATTTTGAATTAATTACTTTTGACGGTAAAATAAATATTTTGTTATTTTTCTCCCAACTGTTACCCCTTCATTTTCTTTATGTCGAACAACTCATCTTCCCTCATCCCTCAAAATATTCATTTTCCTCCTCAAATCTTCCCCGTACCAAACAGGCTCTATTAAATCTTTCTCATACCAAACAAGCCAAATGAGAATCTCCAAAAGTCCCCCCCCAAAAAAAAAAAAGTCCCACCAATGTTAAGGCCTTGTTGGTAAACGTCTTTAAGTCTTTCTTTGAACCCGGAGGCATACCCCAGCCCTACCCTAGTGAACCCCTGGGACCCAACACACTCAAACTAACTTTTACCAAAAAAGGGGCTAGCCTATTTATAAGCAGAGTTTCCAAGAAGATAATATAAAAGTAATCTTAATAAATCAAGATAACTTAAGATAAACTAATTAAATACTTCAACTTATTCAAAATAAGAAAAACTGATTAAACAAACTAATTAATTCTCTGTTTCTTCCTCCTTCTAGCTATTGGTATCTTATCAATTTGTTTCCAAGCACATTTCATATCTCACAAAAATGGCTAAAAATCGACCCCAAGAAAAATATTCAAGTACTAAAAAGAATATTGAATTGTAAACCTACAAGAATTCAAGTTCATCTTTGAATTTGTCTACATGATAGTGGGACAAGCCTTGAAAGCCTTGTACAATATATATACACTATAGTCTTCTATGTACACAAAGTATAACCACCCAGAAACAAAGAATCAATTGTTGACCAAAAACAAAGAATCAATACAGCTAAAATCCTCCCTCCCCGTATGTATAAACTCAAAGCATGAGTAGCCACCCCTCTCTAAATGCAATAAAAATCATGAATGGTTCTCTCTTCAAGTGTCATAATGAAGTGAAGAGAGAGACAGAGAGAAAGAAAGAGAGGCAAGATTCACTTCTATAAGACTCTAACAATGATAAAGGTTGATCCCACATCTCTCTCTTTTCCTCTCTCTTCACTTTAGCAAAATCTCACCTGAAAAGATTATGATCGATCACCGGCAAGCTAACCAACTGACTGTTAGAATCTGTAACCTGAAGAACCAGGTGGGGCAGGGGGTAATTGGTTAGGAGTACGACGACTACCAGAGTTTGAGTCATTGTTCATCTCCCCATTTTGAGTTATGTCACCATTAGGACGATAGTAACCATTTGATTTAGATCTAGTTGAACTGCTACGACTACTGGGGCCAATGGCAGCTGCAGCATCAAAGGCAGTTCTCCAATCGTCACCTGAACCATTACTTCTTGGACTATCATCTGCCAAAAAGAGATACAGAAGTTAAGAGGAAGACCAACTAGGACAAAGATAGAGAAACAATTTATTTTCAAGTCCTCTCATGAGAGTCTTTTTGCTTGTGCTGGAATTTAGCTAGCGCGCCAAAGAAAGGGAAATTAAAATTACTTCGTCAGTCCTTATATTTTTGCATGATTTTCAATCAGGTTCCTGTAATTTTTTTATTAAGTCCTTACAGCTTATTCAATTACAGGCATCAGTCTATATGCTCAGAATTTGTTAATTATGGCCCATGTGAAGACTAAGCGACATATTAGTTATCATAAAATACAAAAATACAAAAGAGGGTTTGTAAAAATAAAATGATGGATACTTACCTTCAACACTGCCGTTTGACAAGCTAGAGGCAGCATGTGGACTGTTGTCATGAATACTCAGTTGACGTGTAAGTTTCGAGAGAAGTGAGGACTGCTTTTGGTAACGTTCCCTCCTTCGCTTCACATTCTGATCTTCTTGTATCAGCTCCTCAATCTTAGCTGTGCTTTGAGAACTGTCCGTAATAAAGAAATAAAACGGTTACCATAAAGTCCATAACCAAGTCACAGAAAAAAACACGACACAAAATGCATTCACAAGCTCCTTCAACAATTTACATCGTTCTCCAGAAAGACCTCAAGTATCTCCTAAACTACATAGCTCAAATTAACAAGGAATAAAACTCATGCCCCCATAAATCAGAGCTTCACTCATCGAGGAATAGGCACAAGCCAATAAATAAATCCTAAGAAACAAGATCACGAATGAAGTTCTCAGCTTACACTAAAGAGAATCACATGAGGCATGTGATGGGCCCCCGGCAAGGATTTTACCCACACTTATCAGAAGAGGAAGCCCAAGGGTAAGAGAGGGGTTCAGATATGGGCAGGGCCCCACCAAGAGAGGGCTGGACTTGAACCAGGGCCCAATAGTGGGAAGAGAATGGCAAGGTACTTATCTAGGGCTGCGTGCTAAGAGGAGGGGCAGACAGAGACTCGGCTGAACTAGGAGAGCTCCTAATATCTCGAACGTTAGGAAACCATTTTCATTTTTCTTGTTGCCTCTGCATTTTCTTTATGTTTTCCTAGCTGTGATTTCTGGAACTAGGCTTAAGTTAGCTTCATTTTGTCATATTTCCTACACTCTTATCGAAGAGGTTGTAGCTAACTTCAATCGGCTAATAATACTCCAGTTCCATCAGCATGACAACAGAAAAGGAAAATGTAAATGTAGAAAATTTCAAACCTGACAGAACTATATAATTGATTCAGCATATCTTCCTTAGCTTTTTCAACTTGGCAAAGGACAACTGCCTGCTCAGACAATAAAGCAGAAAATGTGATAAAACATTGAAAAACCTGCAAGAAGAAAAAAAGAAAGTTTTTGTGGTCAAAGTCTTACCTTTGGTACATTAGCAGCTAGACTGTTCAAAACAGCTTCAACATAACCACGGACTTCTTGGGACATCCATCGTAGTTCTTCTTCGGGATCTACAGGTCTCTGCGCAATTGTGTCCTGAAATGGGGAAAAACAATGAGCCTACTTCTTTTAAAACCAGTAATCCAATACCCATATGTGTGGGGCAAAAGCTATAAGGTAGTAACTAACCGAGGGACCATCAGAGAGACCCTGTCTCATTGTAGGGCCACCATTAGATGAAATACCTATCTGTACTCCTTTTGCTTGTATAACATTACTTATCTTACTAATCCATTCAACCTTATCAGCTGCACTCTCAGCCTTCAAAAGAACAGCACTATGTGCTGTATAGAGAAACAAATCAAATTCAAAAAGTTATAAAATATATCCAAGAAATAAATTGGGGGGGATGTTCCAAAATGCCTAAAGTAACGGTAGAATATACCTTTCAAAACAGTTTTATATGGAACTCTACTAGTGATCTTGAAAACAAGGCTAGGTTTCCCCGAATCAGGTCCATTGGATTTTTTATCCTTTGAGCTCTTTGGCGGAGGATCCTCTTCATCTGAAACCTCTTCAATATTGCATTCCTGCATGTTAATAAAATTGTTATCTAGATTTTTCAGTTATACTCTCAACCCACTCACTATACAACCAACCCCAGCCAACAAAACGTTGGAATATGCAACCAAAAAAACGTCCAAACTACCAATGGTATAAAAACCTTTTTCAATGTATATTCAATGAACTCTTACAATGAGAGGATTTGTGCTCTAGTGCTCTTTTTAACACCAGAAGTGAGAAGATAACTAAGGCCAGTAAGCATAAAAGGTGTTTCAAGAAATGAAGAGAGATAAATCCTTATCTTGAATTCTTGGTGCATATTATTATTATTATTTGGAATAGGTGCATATTTAGAATTTGAAAAAATTGATGCTTCCCTCAAATAGAGGAAATATGCTTTCTATGCTTGACACAACTTGACTTGTAAATGTTAAATCAATCCCTTGGGATCCATTAGCATTAAATGAAATTCAGGAGACCTATTTGTATTTAATTTTCTCACCTTAAAACTATGGGTAATTTTCCCATAGGGGAATATTCAGATGTAATGGTGTGTTATATGGAATTAATACTACTTCGGTGGTTCTGAAGATCAGAAATCTGTCTACCATATAGCCCGCACATTAAGCAGGGCTTTCAGCTATAAAGTCTAGATCTAGAAGTTAACAAACCAATTCAAATGATTATGATTCTTTGAATCTTATGCCATTGTAAGTAATCTCTTCTCGGTAAAGCCTGTTAAAAATTCCAAACTTTTAATGAACAGCCCAAGGGGCTAGCATAAGATTCTCACCAAGATATAGCACAGCCTTTGGTACATTACAGGCGGAAAAAAGAAAAATAAAATAAAAACGATTCAGCATTCATAAACAGAGAAGTTACTGTCACGCAAAATCAATTAGAGACCCAATCATAACATATAACTATTCCAATCAACTGAACATAATTGCCAATACTCAAATATAAGTTTAGTTCTGGAAAAATAAAAACCACCAACCTTCCAGTGTCAGGGATACAAAGTTTTGTAAAAGAAAATAAGGCTTATCATTCATTCTCCATATAAAGAGCCACTGTTACTTTATTGTTAGAGACAAGGAACAAGACTTTACAAGAAAACTTTTAAATAATTTAGACAAACACAAATAATATAGGAAAAGCTGTCAATGATAACCAAATTAAATTCAACCTAGCACTTATTTAAGCATTCCACCTGGAAATTAATTACTAATTAGGCTATAATCGGACTAAAGATTTCTGTCACAATAACTTTAATGCATATGCAGAAAATATAACTGTTGAAAAAAGAAAATTCATGCACAAATGAATTGATAGTCCTCATACCTCTAAAGTAATTACACCACGAAAATGTCTTTCCTCTTGCTTTTTTGTGTAACCAAGCTGTGAAACAAAAGCCATGTCAATGCTACTCGTAGCAGATTATGTAGTAAACGAAGCTAATGATATCTCTTCACTCACCAAAAACCAAAATTTAATTATATCCCTCCAAACACAATTAACAAAGCAGAACAAAGATAAACAAATGTAAAACTGTCAAAAACTCAGAAATGATAATAATCATTGCATCAATTACTAAAAACAGCACATAAGAATGCAAGAGCTTTTCGCTAATGAAGTCATCTAACATCTATGTGTATAACTGTCAGTCTAAGGAAAGATTCATCATCGCATCAATTACTACTCTTTGCAGAAAGATTCGTCTGGCTTGGTAAACAATGAAAGCAATCAACCACAGAAAAAGAGTCATCACAAATACCTAAATGGAGGCAAGCAGTTATAGAAGAGATGAAAGCCCTGAAACGTAATAACACATGGGATGTAATTGATCTACCTTGACAGAAAAAACCAGTCGGTTGTAAATGGGTATTCACCCCAAATTATAAAGATGATGGAAGCCTTGAGAGATATAAGGCTAGTTGGTTGCAAAGGGATCCACTCAAGTTCATGGTGAAGATTGTACGGAAACTTTTGCATCAGTGGCAAAACTTAATACTATCATAATTCTATTATCTCTTGCAATCAATCTAGATTGGAAACTACACTAGTTGGATGTTAATAATGCCTTCCTCAATGGAGAACTCAAGGAATAAATGTATATGAAGCTACCTCCAGGGTTTCTGAGGAAAAGAGATAGTCAACGAACGATCATTATATGGGCTAAAGCAGTCACCGAGGGCATGGTTTGATAGATTCACTCGAATCTTGAAGAGAAAGGGGTATAACCAAAGGCAAAGTGACCATACCTTGTTTTTTAAGCATCATAAGGGCAAGGTAGTTGTACTAACCGTGTATGTTGATGACATTGTTCTTACAGGAGATGATGAGATAGAAATCAGTCAAATCAAGAAAACCTTCACTCGAGAGTTCCAAATTAAAGATCTTGGAGAGATGAAGTACTTTCTTGGAATGGAGGTTGCTCGATAAAAGGAGGGATCTACATTTCTCAAAGGAAGTACATCCTAGATCTTCTAAAGGAAACATGGATGCTAAGTTGTAGGCCTAGTGACACGCCTATACGAGTTGACAAGATAAGTGAAGAAGGAGACCTTGGGAAATTTTTAGAGGATGGTGGGAAAACTAATCTATCTCTCCCACACTAGACCAGACATCACATTTGTGGTTAGTGTGGTCAGTCAGCATTTCCATGATCCTAAACAGAAGCATCTGAATGAAGTTTACAGGAAAGGATCTCCATTGTTCTTCAAGAAAACTGATAGGCGGGATATAGAACTGTTTACAGTGCTGATTGGGCAGGTGATCAAGATGACAGGAAGTCAACATCTGGGTATTGCACGTACGTATAGGGTAGGTCATATAGAGGAGTAAAAAGTAAAGCATAGTTGCGAGGAGTAGTGCTGAGGCTAAATATAGGGCTGTGGCACTAGGGATTTGTGAATGTATATGGCTAAAACGAGTTCTTGAAGAATTAAAGCAAGTTATGAACCTACCTTTCAAACTCTATTGTGACAACATGGCTGCAATTAACATTGCTCATAATCCAGTCCAACTTGGGAGATTGATAGGTACTTCATAAGAGAAAAGATAGATGAAGGTGTTCTTCACTGGAAGTACATTCCATCCAGAGTGCAGATGGTGGATATTCTCACAAAAGGACTGCTCATATAGAAATTCGACTACTTTGTTGGCAAGTTGGACATGCTCAACATCTATGGTCCAACTTGAGGGGAGTGTTGAATCTTGAGATTATAGGGATTAGATAGGAGTAATTTCAAATTAGATTTATTAGATATTATTTTGTGTAAATCAGATAATATCGAATCTCCAAAATCTGAGATATTTCTGGATCTTTGAAAATCATCTGAGATACTCTTAGGTGTATATATGAGACTTCATGAATGGAATAATACATCAGAAAAATTCCTCAAAACGTTGGAATTTCTTCAAGATGCAAACATGAATTTGACATATCTCGAGAAAAAGGTAACAAACCTTTCCTGTCTTCCCGTTTAGAACAAACCATAGCCTGCTCCAGCCGTTAGTTTTTGCACTTTTCTTCAACAAATATCCTGCAATTGATACAGAATGAACTTTTATATAGCAATCATTAAAACTCAAATATTTTCTGTTGAAGAACATATTTGGAAAATTCCAATTTCCAAATGATATGTTAGATCATGCTACTATGCCTTTCAAGGTTAGATGGCCAAGAAATTGAATATATCGTTGTTAAGGGGTGCCATGGACCATTTCAACCGAAAACCAAAATCTAAGGGAAGAACCATATATAGTTGTATCATAGTTTTGATAAAAGGAATTACCAATGTAGGAAAGTCATGAATAATAAAGAAAGAGTTACTTGTAATCCACCCAAAGTAAACAAAATAAATATCATTGTGGTTACAGAATTAATATAAATCAATACTGATAATCAGTAGGCATCATGTATGTATTTATTCATTTTTGGGTGGATGATATAGATATGATGAACGCACCTTCAAAATTTGATGTTTGAGCTGCTAAATTATAGAAAATAACTAAAACCATGGATCAAAAGTATTTTATCCATCTTCCATTTAAAATTGCCTTGTTCTTAATCTTATGCCCTTGTCATATATTTTAATACATATATTATACTTAGAGAGTATACAATTGAAATGAGTTGTTTTTTTTATAAAAAGACACACAAAAGCAGTGGCGGAACCAGAAATTTTTTTTAGCTCGAGCCAAAAAATATACATATTGAACTATTTACAAAATAATATCACATAATATTAAAAATATAAATAAATAATAACCGACAATTATAAATCAAAATAAGATATAAGATGATACTAACATTTTCAGTAGGTATCTCAAACAAGAATTTTACTTTCCTCTCACAGCCCAATGAGTAATGAACCAAACATTGTCCTTATAGAGAGGATAAGAAATTAACTGGGGCCAAAATAAAATATCATATAATAAATATATATATATACTAACAAATTTTAGAAGGTCAATCGGGGCCAAGGCCCCGGTGGCTAGGTCCCAGTTCCTCCACCGCACAAAAGCCAATGAATTGAACTTTATTGTTCTTCCCTTTCTAAAATAAATCCGATCAAAAGCTCATATTATTATGGGCTTTTCACTTTTAAATAAAATTTCTTCTTGTCTAAGGGGCTGTTTGGGATGATGTATTTGGAGGGGAGGGAAAATTATTGAGTTGGATTTAAAAATATTGGAGAAGTGGGGTTACAAAATTGTAATTAAGAGAAGATGTAAGATAAAAGAGTACGAAAAATTAGTTAAACACTATCAACCTCACTTCTCTAATTTTTTTAAATCCAACTCACAATTCAAAAAAAAAAAAATATATATATATATATATATATATATATCCCTCCCCTCCCCTCATACGAAACAGTCCCTAAAAATAATGATCATATTGAAGTCTGACTTATGCTTTTGTTATAATTCTACCCTGTCAAAAAAGATATTTGATAGGTACTGAATATGCTACACGCCAATGAGTATGAAACTGTGGTGGCTCCAAAAGAAAATTTCTGTGCGCAAACAAGGACCAAAAAACTATAAAAGGTGCCTAGCAAGGATGAAACTTGAGTTATATGGCATATTATATTATTGACTTTCCAATAAATTACCACTTAAATGGGAAAAAATGGCTTCATTTAAATTTTTCCACTATAAAAAGGTAGTAGCTAGAGCATGGAATCATCCAACGGACCTGCGGTTATTTCTCCTTCAGGACCAGCAGTTTTTAAACCAGAACCTTCTTTCCCTTCTTTCTCTGCCTGACCTGATTTGTCCTTTTCCTTCTCATCCTTCATTGATTTCATGCTTCCACCAGTTTGAGGGCTAGTGGCCTAAGTTAATTAAAAGAAGTTTAAACCAAGAAACCACGTTAGAAAAAATAAGAAACAAATCACAATTTGGAGTTAGAAAATTATAAACTACTATTAATTTCTACAAACCCACATTGAGCCACATTAAGTGACCACCTACCCGGTTAAGTATCAATTGCTCTGCATCCTGCCCTTTTTTTGAAGATCGATTTTTCAGTTCATCTTCTAGACGTTGCCTTTCCATTCTAAAGTACATATCATAGAATAATTAAATCAAATTGAGAAATAACTTAAAATAAACTGTAAGGGAAAACTAAATTGAACCTTAAGTATTGTGTTAGCAAGAGTTTGTGATATTAAGTTAAATATGTCCAAAATGATGGATTAAGTAGGTAAAGATAAATACAAAACCATGTGAGAAAGACAATTAGAAATTGGAGAGATTTCTTCTCTGGGAATTATTACTTTAGTCACAATTCAATTTTGCTGTAGTCTTCAATAAACACTGGTCACAAAAGTTGTAGGCTAATACGAAATAAAGAAAAACACGTGTATATTCAATTCACTAATCGAGTCACGTATTTATACAGTTGGGGGTATTTATAATTGATCCCCCGAACCTCTTCGACTGCTATGTAACAGAAGTGGTAACTACCACTTTTATTATTAACCAATTAACAGACTAATGGCCCTCTCTAATATACAAGTACAACTTACAATACAGACTGACATTGACATAGGTCTATGATACTTTAGTCAAAAGAAATACATCATTTTTTTTAAGCAAGAGTAATGAAAATTTAATTCATAATTAAATCTTCCCATTTTGATGGAATACCTTAAACATTTTTAAGAGATCATTTTCAAAAAAAAAAAAAAAAATCCAACAGCTTTAGATAAAAGCATCAGAAAAAAACCCTAAATTCTATAGGGTATCTCCGCTGCATGTGCCAAACAATTTTCCTTAGTTTACAGCCTCTTCATTAATTATTGACAAGCCTTCACATGGCTTAAGCTTCTGGATGGAATAATTATTGACATGATATCAAAGCCTCTTTATCCAGGTAGTAATGTGGTTAATCCTTTCCAACCCATGCCATCGCCAACAAAATTTGAATTCGACTCATTAGCATGTCTGTTTAAATATCTCTAAATGAAACCACTAGACATTGTTTGATAGTTAGCAGGAAATGTTGGGTTCAAACCCCATTTTTTCATAATGCATCAAAATAAAATATTCCAAAATGAAGAGACAATCTCCAAAACTTAGACCACACATAGTTTAGGACAATAGCAACTTAAATCATAAACTTGTGAGAAAACTTCAAAAGATGTCAAAGGAAGTTAGTAAATACCAGCATAACAGTTGCCACTAAAATAATTTCAGTATTACCTTCTTTGAACCAAGCGAATAAAGTGTTGAGGTGGCACAAAAGCACGCTCCATATCAACTAGGGCAACGGCCATCTTCTTTGCCTCATTCCTAAACCCTTCCAATGCGGTTGTTGCGATGGCCACAACCTTGAAGAATTTATAAAAAGTTTATTCATGATAAGGATGAGGCCTTCTCCCGTGTAATTGATAATGAAGAATAATGGAAAATTAAGAGTTTGACTCCAATTAACATAAAAATACAAGTATTATGCAGCAATTAAAATAAATTAAGATTTAAGAAATGAAATGTAGCAACAGAGTGCAATACCTCTCTCTTGAAAACCGGATACCTTGCAAGACCTGGAGTAGCATTGGCAGCAGCTGAAACTATATCTATTAGGACCCGATGTACCTGGATCAGAAGGCCAAAAGGATCTCTATTAGTCGTCAAGAAAATACATAGGTCATTAATCGTGAAAGTAACAATTATTCAATAAAGTAATAGTATACAGTTCACACATAGTGCTCTGAAAAGCTGTAAAAAGAACAATTAAGTGGCATTTGGTTTGCAGAATCTCTTTGGCTTCCAGCCAATGATGCCTTTTCATGTTTGGTGCAACTTTCACCAAAAAATAAAAATATTTTTCAACATTCCAATGCAAGAAGGAACACATGCAGGATTCCCATGGGACGGTAATGTTTTGTATGCAATTTTAAAATATCATTTTGCCAGTCACAAGTCATGGGTTAAACAAGCTGCCTCATATGCACATCCTAGTTTGGTTAGTTTAAAATCAAAACTTGACGCACCAAGTGGATTAGGTTGGTTGGCTAGTTTTTTAAACCAACATATGAAAATAAAATTAAAAATTAAAAAACACACATAACGCAATATATCACAAAAAATAAACTTTTCTTCCTTGAGTTATTGAATAGGTATTCAAAATTTAAAATTTAACAATAAAAAATACACGAGACAACATATTCTTAACCCTCATTAAACTTCAACCATATTTGAATTTTGTCTTACAGCAATAGCCAATAGCTTCAACACAATACCAGCATCTACATCTCCACAAACAAATCAACACCATCTACAACTTAAACAAAGACATATGATGAAACTTTAGGAGATTTCAAACTTAAGGATTTTTATATTACGATAGGATAATTAAATGGACTTAGCCACCAAACTCAAAAATTGGCTCATTTAACGCACAAGTTAAAATAACTAAGGTGATTTTCCATATAAAGCTTCCAAGTAAAGCCCCAACTCAAAACCCTCAATTGTTGGATTAAATACACCAATCCAGCAAGCTCAACCAATTTTGACAGCTCTACTCCTTTGACTATCATGCTTCCTATTAGCAAGTCTGTCCAGTAGATTTGAAGATAAATATTCTGTGCAGCAGCTTCAGTTTTGCTGATCTGTTCTGCAGGTGATGAGAAACTTCTACCTTCTCAAAGAGGGTGACCATTTCTTTGTGGCAAAATGTTTTAATTCCTAGGGGGCTTTGATATCATGCAGAAATTCAGGGTTTAATTTCAATTGACTTATAAGACAAACGCACTTTCACCTTAATAGACAATATAAGAGAGAAGAAACCCGAGCTCTCAAATAACCAAATGAAAAGGATTATCCAAACAAAATATTTAACTAATTAACTTAACTGTATCACAATCAAAATAAGATAACTCTATTCTAATTAAAACAGAACAAGAACTAATTATAAACACAGAAAAAGTGACCAAAAAATAACTAAAAAATAAATAATCATAATATTGAAAGAAAGAAAGAAAATTAATTATAATCAGCAAGGATTCCTAGAAAAACTAATGAAGGGACTATAGCAATTATTGATCTAATCACAAGGTCACTAATTAAACTAGTTGAAATAGCCGTTTCGATAATATACATTTTAAAATTTTAAGTTGAATATACGATAACATACTGTATCAAAAACGCAGAGATATGAATACTTGTGTATTCATATTTTTCCATTACATCTTGGTGAAAACTATTATCATATTAATAATCAAGTAAAATGCTTTTCAGATGCAGTTTAATAAGTTTATTTATTTTCTTCTAAAATAATTCAAAATACATCTAATAGATTCTATTTTGATAAATGTATAAGCATCCAATTAAATGAAAATCAAAATTAAAAATTATCATCAATTTACACAGGAAAAAATTATTTCCTGGAGAAAAAAGAAATAAAAATAAAATTTATAATCTGAAATTATAAATTAAAAAAATGAATAGGAAATATAACAAATAATATATAAATTGATAAAGAAATAATATTAGCAGAATTATTGAATGGTTGAGTTGATATAATATACATAAAATATAAATATAAATGTTAGAATATGACAAATTAAAAAATAAAAATATATATTTATAATTATAAACATTATACTCCCTCTCGCTCCTTATTATAAAAGACCAACTAACTTTTCTCACAAACCAATAAAAGTAGTTAAAGTCAATAAAGTTGTCCTAGAATCTAAGTAATTTTCAATACTACCCCTATTAATTGCACTAAACTCTAATATTATATTAATTATGGGTAGACATGGAAAAAAATAATTAATCTTTTTAAAAAGTTAAAGATCTTTATAAAAAGGACCAAATAAAACTTCATAATAGTTGGTGCTTATAATAAGACCCGAGGGAGTATTATAATTATAAATAACAAAATAATAGAAATGATTATAAAATACAACTATGTAAGAGTGTTATACATATAAATAAGTGAAATAGTACGAGTATTAAATATTTCACAAAATGTAAATAGATATCCAAGAATATGTGTGATGAATTAATGCGACGATTGTAGGTAGCTAACGATGAGGACGACAGAGAAGAGAGACTGAATAAAATCACTGACCTGTGAACCAATTCTCTGCGTGCTTATATAGTTATATTCATAAAAATGACCAATACGCTACTATAGGACCAACCACTAGAGATTAACACGCAAGAATGCTATATGCCAAGGAATGGGGAATTGCATTCAAGAATTATGTTTGATTCCACAAACCAAACACTCCCTTACTCACGGTACTGGGGACAAGAAATTATTTGCAACCCACCCATTATCACGTTTTTACTATCAAGTACAAGGAAGACAGGGAAGAACACAGCGCAATTGGATCAGATTCAACAATAAGCCTAAGCTTCCATAATGGACATCACAACACAGAAGCTAGGATTATTTACAAACTACCTAAAGAAATCTAAAAATAATTGAAATTGAGAATTACAAAAAATGCATACCTCATCAACACAAAGACGTGATGGTTCTTTCGCAAGCTCTAAAACACCTTTAATAAGAGATCTCAGACCCTTTTCAGGGGAAATAAGATATGGTTGGTAACCATCAGCCTCCAAAACGATCTGATTATTAAAAAATGGGTCAGTAGAAGCAAGAATCACGACCAAAAAAATCATCTTACAAAGGGTGTATCAGTGAAGCAACAGTTCAAAACTTACCCTCTTTACATTGCTGATATCAAAATGCCTATCAATAGGCAATTGCTTGATTCTATTAGGGAAATTTCCATCAAAACTGGCAACTATTTTCCAGCCAGCACCCTGAGAGACACATGGACATAAATAAATAAATAAATAATGGCACCAAGCAATTAACAGAAAAAAATAGTTATGTTCAAGAACCAAAAAAAAAAAAAAAAAAAGTTGTCCGTCCAATGCTATTAACATGTAAAAATAGGTTACTCTCAAACAATAGCAATAATGAAGAGCACATGCTATGTCCAACTAATGTTAATAGATCAGTACACTAAAGTGATAATTGTACCTCAATTGCATATCGATGACACAGACATACTAAGTTTTAATGATAAGCAAGACTTGATAAGCTGAGATATACAATGCTTCAGAAAGTCATTTAATACGAAATATTATAACATCCTGGACAACAAACAATATTGATATGGGCTGAAGTAAAACAACACATATAAGAAACATACCTCACCAGTGGTGATGTGTTGGAGGAACTTATCTTCATATTCACGGCAAAGGGCCAAGGCTATAGATCGTGTACCCTCTGCAGTTGTAACCATTTGTTCCCCAAGCCTCATTAGTTCATCCTGAACTATCTGAGATTTCCCTTGTAACCTTGAAAATGTGACAGTAGAAAATAAGAGAATACAATTTATATTGTGGTTCTATAGACAACAGACAAATGTTTGCAAAACAAAACGCAATCATTCAGCCAATTGATGATGCAAATAATCAGTTCTTTCCAACGATCACAAATAAATAATTGATTATGCACCTCCCTTATTTCAACTTAACCCAATTTATTTTGGCTTACGTGAAAAATTCTTACACTTAAGTATAAAATCAATAAATTTTAAAACAAGAAACAAAGATAACTAAACTTTTCACTGCAAAAATAGAAGATTTTTTATCAAAAGGAAAAAAAAAAAAAAAAAAGCAGACTTTTCAAGAAATCAAACCAATATGATATTCAGGTTACACGTTAAAATCAATATCTTTAAAAATATTGCATATTAACCAAGCTTGTTCTTTTTTCCCCCCTTGATACACCTTAACCAAGCTTGTTCTGTAGGTAGGGGAAAAATTAAATTAGAGAAACAAATCTTCAAGACCGCAACTTTAAATAAAAGTACCAATGGTAAGTCAATTTGCCTTGAACAGCTTTTTCATAAAGCAAATAAAAGGTATAGCCAAGAACATATAATCATGGAGGAAATTACATGAAGGCCAAGGAGAAGATGGATCTATAATTGTTAGGGAAAAACATTCTCCCCTTCGTAAGAAATCATTTAATTATTAAAACAAAGAACCAACTAACAAAATCATTTTTTAATGAAATCCAACCATCCAACCATAGACAATAAACACTACCCAGTGTTATTTATATCAAATATATATAATTAAAATAAATTCTGTTAAAAATGTAATAGAATTATATTTTAAATAAACGCTGTTTTTACACATAAAAACAATACTGACAATACAAGTATAAATAAATTCATTTAAAATTTTAAATGTTACATCTGGAAAAAATTTATGGAAAAAAATTCTACATTGAAAGGCTTTTGTTAGAAATGGGTCTAGGGGTGGCACATCTTTGGTTTAAACGGAGGTCTATAAATTTCTGCAATATCTCAACTAGATAATGAAGTTAACAATACCACGGACAAAATGGAAATAAGGACTCTCAATTACTAAGAAAAATGTTAACTTGCACAACACAAAAATTACCCAGAAAGAAGGTTAGGCAGCCTGAGTTTCATCCGACTCCGAATCTGCTGTGCTAGAGCATCAACTAAAGCTATTCTTCCAAGCTTACTTTGAGGAGCTCCAGTCAATATGGATCTGAGACTTTCACTCTCTGCTCTCCATGCAGTTTCCAGAGAATTTTCAGAACCATTAGATCCAGTTTGTGCTGTAGCTATTGTAACTGATTGACCAATTAAAGCGACCCATGGAATATCTGATGCTCTTGCAGGGCCCTGATTCAAAAGAAGCGCTTGAACTGCTGCTAATGACTTTTTATCAGATGCAGCTTGATCTATTTTACTAATAACACCAATGGTTCGGGTACCTATATTAAATTTTTAGAGCCTATTATTTACTTAGGAAATGGGAAATATACAAAAAGAAGGGAGAACAAAACAAGAGCAAATCATCCACCTTCTGCATCATATTCCTTTGCAGTTCTTAAGGCTCGAGATGAAGCAATTTCAGATGCTTGAACTGCAGGTACCACAACTAGCAAAATGGCATCATTGTGCTCCAAATATTCACTAACCTATTAAAGGACCATATAAAAGAACATTTGAATCCAACCAACACAGAGATTAGAAACCAAATATAAAGAGAAAAAAATTGCAGTTGACCATGACAGAGTATATTAATAGACAATATATATCTTACAATAAATGAAAGTTTGGAAAAGACAGGCCAACACTTACTATTGATTCATTCATGATGTTCTGATCCAGCCCAGGTAGATCAACCAACTTGAGAGGTGGTGCTGGTGACATAATATGGTGAGAAAATGTTAGGAAACGTAACTAGGAAAAGGGAGCATAACATGTGCAAAACAGATCATATACAATTGGAAATAAGGGAGAACCAACTTTCAGAAGCTATCTGATATCAGAAATACGAGGTGCAAGTAGCACAAAGCAACTTGAAAGCTTTTCATAAGAGAGGAACAGCCAAGAATAATTGGTTTTCACACTCTAATTTCCAGCACTACTGCATGGCTTTGTACATATTATCATCTAAAAATAAGAAGCCAAATACTAATTTTAAGGTTATAATGGAAATGGAGTATGGGGATGCATAGTCAGGCAACTGTTTTTCCCAAAGTTGTTTAGCGGCTAAACAGATTGTATACGTCTAACTTAGATATACAAATTGAAGGCAGCAACTGCAATCAAACAATAGCCATCAACAAACCTGTACTTGTGCGAAGCTTTAAATATATTTCATCACGACCTTTGCCTGAGTAACCCTTAGTCAATCTATCCTGTAAAGAATGCCGTAAGGCACCTGCAGCAATGAAATAAAGCACTTAAATATCCTTGGAAGGAAAAGAAACGGCATGTATCATAATAATACCAAGCAAGCGAGGGGAAGAGAGAGGTGCAAGATAATTGCTGGGACTTATTATCAAGGACGTCAATTTAGAAAATAGAAACTAACTTGCAGAAACTTGCTGGGACTTATTATCAATCTGCAAGATAATTGATTTGCTACTTAAGGAACTATCTCGCTGCAGATCAATGCTTATAGGAGCCTGGGTAGCTCCTTTTTCACCGGTAGGCTGGAGATGAAGAAGACTTCAAGAGTAAGCATAGATCATATAAAGGGGATATCATAGAGCAGAAGTTAACTAAAATAGATGGAATCTGATAAAACCAACTTACCAAAACAGGATGTCCGATCAAACTGTTCAATGCAGCAGATTTACCAGCACCCTAAAAAGTTGAGCACAAAAAAATAAAAAAAATAATACATCAATTTGCCAAAGCAGATAAAAGATTTACCATGTAGTAGCAAACAATTAGTTTTCAATATAAAAATATTGCATTAACTCAAAATATATGTTAAATGACTTGTCATTTCAGGAAAAAAATTGTGCCTATGTTCAATTTATGATGCAACTGCAATCCAACAATTTTAAATAAAACCTTCCATAGAAATACTGCTATCACTTTGTGTACACAATCCTACATGATCGAGTTGCATGCATTGTAACTCATCAAAAATAAATGGGAAGGAAAAGAAATATATGTCACCAAAAAATAAAAATAAAACTAAAGAATTCCTGAGAATGCGAGATTGTTGTTACTGGCATTCACATGCACTAAGAAGATTAAATTATTATTAGATAAAATTATATGGTTGAAAATCCCACTTAATCTGTTCGCTTGTAGTTTCTTGAAAAATTATCCTACCTAAAAGTCATTACAGATTAAGCAAGGAATTCAAGAACAAATTAAGATTCCTTCAAGCTCTCATTTTATTAGTGAATTTTAGAAATCAAATTCTAGGCATTGTCCTCAACTAATTCAGAAACCGCAGAGGCGCAGCTATAAAGAAATAATGGAAGATCAGATCTCAAAGAGTTCAATTCCCATTCTTAACACATGATCAATATGAGCATTAAGTTTCCTGGTCGAAATATGAGCAACCAATTCAAAAGTCACATGAACTAAAAATGAAAGTTATAGTACTTCCACAGAAAAGATCTTCAATTTTATGTCCTGGAATAACAAAACCTGTCCAAATTATCCAATGCTCTAATCTCAACGCATACAGTAAGTTAAAATGCGATGCTATGCCTTGCCTGGCAGTAAACTAGCACAACCAACCAACTCCTACAACTAATTTATCAGTTACCTATATCTATTGAAATTCTAATTTTTAATCGATGTTGTCACCACTCACCACCCACAGTTGACCAAAATAAAACAAAATAACTGTCAACCTCCATATGCGCAGCATCACACAACCGAAACTCAATGAATATCTCAAGAAAACCCAGATTGGAAAACTCAAAAGCTCTGAATAATAGAGGCAGCCAAGACCCTACCCAGATAGAAAGTTTAATCCGCAATAGGTAGTCAGAAATCATAGACAACAAAAAACTTACAACATTTCCAAGTGCTACAACGTTAAGAAAAGTGGAGGGCCTCCTTGAAGATGCAGAGCTGGACTCATCAAAATCTTCGTCAGCAAGTAAAGCCGCCGCCTGGCGCATGGAATCAGCCAGCTGAGTTAACTCCTCGATCGACTCCATCAGTCGCAGAAATCAAGGATCCAAACCCAACAGAACACAGTTCAAAGGCTATATCAAATCGCCTAGCTGACAAATTATTGTAACCGATCAAAATCGATTCTCAGACAAAGAGCTTCACAGCGATCCGAGAGAGTCAAATAGATCCCTCCCTCTCCCCGGGGAAGATTGAACTGGAATATAGAAGGAACCCTGAGAGAAAAGGGAGAGAAAGAAAGAAGACAATGGTTGATCTTTCTTCGACTTGAAAGTGCAAAAGGTTAAAACTCTTTCTCTCTCTTTCCAAGCGTTTTTGAATTGAAATGGTTGTCTCAGTCGTCCAACGCTCCAACTGGTCTCGTCTCCGTCATTTGTTTTGAATACGAGTAATAATAATAATAATAATTTATTAAAATTCAACGCGTATTTAAATTTATGGCTGGGTAAAACCGTCAAACTGTAAAAGAGGGAGTATTAAAAGTGTTGGCAAAAAAACGGGAGTTTTAAAAGTGAATAATCAATATTTATATTTTTTAATTACCGATCATCAATCATAATCAATTAATATTCAACATTTATTATCAATATTTATATTTTTTAATTACCGATCATCAATAAATTAATATTTGACATTCATTCATTTAATTTAATATAATTTTCAGATTATGTTTAGTTTTTTGATACATAGATTCTGTTTAGTTTGTTTTACTCTTTCATGTAATTTCATTTTTCTTTATATATTTTGTTCTTTATATATTTATTAAATTACATATAACTTATTCTTTTTCTTTAAGATTTTACTACATATTTCAAGAAAATTTAAATGTTAAAAATTACTCCTATAAGTCTATATCTTGTTGATTTTACTACATATTTCAAGAAAATTTAAATGTTAAAAATAGATAAAATAGATAATGATCAATATATAATTTTGTTGGCAAAAAAATAATCAATATATAATTTTATGTATTATAAATAATATATTTGGCTACATATCTATCTTTATCTTACATAGCAATCAGATTAATATTATTCTTTGACTATACTTTCAAATAAATGTATTATAAATAATACAGAAATTGGAATATAAATAAAAATGTTGAACACTGATTTATAAGTGGTCACTAATATTAATATTCTTCTTTGACTAAACATTCAAACAAAAAAAGACAAGGGTAACAAAAACTCCTTATTATTTTGACCGCACAAATTACATATTTGAGATTGACATTAACATAAGTTATGTCCTTTGGGGAAAAAAGAACAAGTCAAATTACTATTGGTAAATATCATGTCCCTCTAGTTAATTACTACTCCCTCCGGTCCTAATTATAGAACATATTTAACCAATTTTGGGGAGATTAAGAAAATTAGTTAATTTTACTTATTTTCCTAAAATGCCCTTATATAAATTTTAAATGACATAAGTAAAAGTGAATCAACAATATCGCCACATATCTCTCCGACCAATTTTCCTTTTAATCATTTTTGCTTTCTAATTGAAATAATGGTCTTGCTATATATACATATATGTGTGTGTGTATGTATACATATAAATCTATACACACACATACATACATACATATAGACACACACCCCCATATATCTACACACACACATATATATATATATATATATATATATGTTTGTTTACACACACATATACACACAGATATACATATATATATGTACACACACATACATATATACACAGACACATACACACAAACACATATATACATATACATATATATGTTTATGGACACACACACGTGTGTGTGTGTACGTGTGCGTATTTCAAATTAACGTCAGCTGATCGATAAATAAATTAAAATCCAATAATTTAAAAGTTTCATTTACTGGAAGAGTTTACAACCCAAATACATATACTCACCAAAAATCAAACACACTTGAGAGAATAAAATAAGGGTATTTTAGGAAGAAATTGACAAAAACTAAAAAGTTGTCATATAATTAGGACCAAAACTAACCTCAAAATGTTATCCTATAATTAGGACCGGAGGGAGTACTCTATTTAACAAAATTGTCCTGTAGTAAGGAAGCAGAGTTTTGGAGATTGACTCGCTTGAAGGGACTCGTCTACTTTAGAGTCTATTTGGTTTGAGGGGGATTGGAGGGGAGGGGGGAGGATGGAGGGATTTTAGTCCCCTCCCTTCGTTTGGTTAATGATATTTTTAAGGAGGGGAGGGGAATTTTTTTAGAATTTTCCCCTCCCTCCCCTAAAAAATGTCACCCCCAAATCGGACGGATTTGGAGAGATTATTAGAATATGTGTGTCAGTGGACTAAGATGTCCCTAAATTTTTTCTATTATTCCTAAAATATCCTTATGCCCTTTTAAGTCGATGCATCCCAGGACACGACGCTGCTTCTACCCTCCGACTCTCTTTTTCTACGCCTGAGTTGCTGAAACCTTTTCTCTTTCACTCTATTTCTTCTACGTCTTTATTCTTGCCTTTTCTTGAAGCATTTGATCTATCACTAATCTTGTTTCTTGTATAGCATTTTCATCTGAAATTAGCTGGTTATTCATCCTTTTCTGGAAATCTTAGTCTTTTACCAATCAATTTGTTGAAATCCATCTGGGTTGGGTAATGCGCCGGCATTTCTTACCCCGAATGAGTAAAATGTTTTAGAAGAGGAATTTTTCAGGATTACGTAATAATAATGAAGTTAAGTATTCATGGAAACTCTGGTCGAAGCAAAGACAATTTTAACTTGAATCGTTCACAGTAATATTTTGGGGGAGAACTTGGAGGTTTAATTTGAGATTTTTTTTTCCTCTTCAAATAAAGTGGATATCTATACTCCATATATTGGCGGCAAATTTTTCTCAAGGATATTATTCCCACTTCTTGGTAAAACTGTTTTCATAGGAATCTCATATTGAACCACACTTTCCCTAATTTTACAGTGCTTATTCTGTTAATCATAGTATTCTGTAGTCCTACTGCTATAGGACTACTATCACCATCAACAATAAATAGAATTCATAAATAACCTGATAGTGATACACACACGGTTGTAATGTTAATTTTCATTTTAAGGCATAAAAATGTTATTTATAATTAAACGATATTATACCTTTAATAATGTTTGGAAAAAAAATCACTTACAACATAAGTAAAGTTGTCCATGTAAAGATAATTTCCCTCCCCTCCTCTCCAGAACCAAATAAAGTAACATTAAAATCTCTCTTATAATATAAGGGTAAAGTTGTCATGTGAAAAAAATTCCTCCTCCCCCTCCTAAACCAAACAAGTTAACATTAAAATCTCTTTCCTCCCTTTCCTTTTGATCAATCCAAATAAGAATAAGGTAATATTAAAATCTCTTTCTTCCCCTCCCATCTATCGAACCAAACAAACCCTTAAAGTCTGCTTCAACGAATCTACATTATGTGCATATTTTATGTGCTTTTTAGATATGAGCATTTTTTTTATATTGTATTTATTTATATTTAAATTATAAGAAAAATTAGAATGAAGGACCTAGTGGAAAAAATATTTATGGGAAAGGACCTTAAAAATTCTAATTATTTAGAAGGACCAAATATAAAATTAAAATTACTAAGATGCCCCTAACAAAATTTTCTATATTTCCCTCTTACATTCTCTTCTCCATTCTATTTTTAAAACTAATATAAAATTTTTAATTTTTTGCAAAAATTATATTTTTTTAAATCAACAAAAAATTTTATCAAAAATGGAATTATATAGTTTTAATAAAATCAAAGTCTTTTATAATTTCTCATATATGTTAAACGAATAAGGTTTGTATGATTTATTTTTGCTTTAGAAGAAATTCATTTAGGCTAAAAAATTCATGTAATATTAATAAAATAAAATTAACCTATTATATCATGAAAAATATTAAATAATTTTAGTTTTATTTTTATAAAAAGAGATTAATTGACATCAACGTTGATATTATAAATCGGGCAACTTGATGATATAAATTGGTGAGAAATAAAAATTAAGAAAAATATTAGTTTAACAATTATTAATTAAATCATATATATAACAAATATGATCATATCATGATAGGTAGTTTTAGTTTTAATTTTAGATATGTTTTTTAAATTATGAATACAAGAAATAATACATGATGATTGAATAAGGGCAATTCAGTAATTTTAAATTTATGTTATGATGTTCGGTCCTTCTAAGTAATTAAAATTTTTATGGTCATTTATAGTAAATATTATTTTCTCTTGGTCCTGTATTTTAATTTTCTCTAAATTATATGCTACTTTCTGACATGTTTTTTGCACCAAATATCTCAAATTAATTAGTTTCTAGTTTTGCATTCAAAAATATTTGTCTATAACACCAGTATCATGGAAACTAATTAATTTGAAATACTAGGGTGCCAAAAACATGTCAAAAAGAAACATATAATTTAAATTTGAATAAATACAATATATATATATATATATATATATATATATATATATAAACAAATATGATGAGCACATAATAAGGAGGATCAGATATATGTAACCTTACACACCACAAGTGAAGAGGTTATTTCTATGATTTGAACATGTGACCTTCAAAACACATGGTAGCAACATTTATTGTTGCTTCAAGGTTCACCCTCTAAAGTTAAGCCTCCGTTGTATACAATAAAATAAAATAAAAAATACTTAAAATAAAAACGTGAAATTTGAATTTATATTATCATTTTATCAATAAAATAAAATTTAAAATTTGAGAAAATTAATTCAAAAGTCCATATAGTTTCCAACAATTTTTAAAGAGGTTCGTAAGCTCCCCCCAAAAAATATATATATTGGGTTTTTAAAATTTTTGTCACTATATATGTATGAGTCCCTCCAATAATCCAATTGAAATCTGAAGATCAACAGAGGACCAAATAGGGCTTGAGTTTGAGGGAGACAGGGAGAGAAAGAGAAGGGATCTGGCTTTGGTCCTTTGTGGATTGCTATTTGCTGCACTCCTATACTTGAAACGGTGACATTTTGCGCCAAAACACTGAGCATTTGTCCCTTTTTTTAATATTTCAGATTCAGAGTACTGATGGTTACTAAAAAATACTTTAAAATATTGACTGGTACTAAAAAAATACTTCATGATCTTGAAAAATTATTTTTGGATCTTAAAAAATATATTCAAGACCTTAAAATAATTTTTCAAAATCATAGAGTATTTTTTCGTACTAAGTCAGTAAGCTAAATTATCTTTTTAGTACCTGTAACACCCCCAATTTCTAACAATTATCATAGTATAAAATTTCCATGATTTTTATAAATAATTACTGAAATTTGAAATAAACAACTTTGGAAAGTGTTATCGCCACACTTGTGCTGAGACTAGTGCAAGACTAACTTATAACAATAACGTACTTAAAGAAAATGTGTTTTGTTCATAACAAAATAAAATAAAATTAAGGCCAATGTCTTCCTCACTTTTCACCGATAGCCCTAACCTTTGGCACTGCTTTTGTTTCATTGAAATTCTACTCCCCCGGAAGGATCATCGCGGCACATGAACACAAACAAAAATCAAAGAAAGTTTAATCCTAATAAAACACAATTTAAATGGCTCAATATACTAATCAAAGCAAACATATATAATCATATGGTAATTGCATCAAACATTATTTATGATCTTTTTAAATTTATTTAGACCCGGGAAACCCTGCCAGTCTATTTAGTGGGAAGAGAACCATGGTAGACCCGGATATCCTGCCAGTCTACCCTGTGACTCAAAAACCTATCAGTCACAAATTATCAAATTTGGTAATAAATCATTTCTTCCTAGTGTGCACACCTCTTCCCACAGTTGCTACTAGTGTCCCGAAAACCTGCCAGACACCACTTTGGGAAGAACGGATACTATCGATTCACATCACATAATATATCGGAGGCATAAAGCCTAAACGTTGTGTTTATCACTTTAGGAGGTATCGTCCCAAAGCTATCCTCTCACTGTTAAGTTATTTAAAATACACACATAATAAACTCCCAAATTATTTCTATTATTTAATTATATTTTATATACTTTTCTATTATTTAATTAAATATAGAATACAATGATATTTTGACATAAAATCTATTCATATCCTATTTTATCATGTATGAGATATTATATAAAGAAGGAAATAAAAAGGAATGAAATAATATAGCATTGCACAGGCGTACAACTAGCATCTATGTTAATATAGTATATTATATTATCTATAATATATTGCAATAATGAAAAGAAAGCCCGGACTCCACACGAGGCAATTGTCACGGATGTTAGTTATGGAAGAGGTATTATTGTGATAATGTAATATCTAATAAAAGAGGGATTGGTGCCGCAAGCTACAACAATTAAGAGAATTGAAAGATGCAGTTAGATGCACAAACAGATTGGTGACTTTGCAAAAAAGTTACTCACGCAAAACAAGAAAAAAAAACAATATATGTGTATTCGATTGCCAAAGACTGAAACACCCAAGGCCAAAACGCACATGGCTAGTCAAAATCAACCAGAACCATATCATAAGAAGAAAACAACTTTCTCATAGAGGAAGGCAAACACAAGATTTATAATACCGAATGAGAATCACGAGAAAGAACGAGACGACAGTTTTGGGGATTTAAAAAGAATTATATTATGTAGCAATGTATTTCTATTGTTCTAGGGATTAAGATTACCTGGTCTCCGTTTTTGCTAATCTCCTAGAAGAATAATTGATGCAGGATACGAAAAGAGAAAGTAGAAGAGGAGAAGAGAAGTATTGAGCGTTTGCGAGGGTTAGGCGGCTAGACCTCTATTTATAATTTAAAATTAGGGTTTAACTATGGGTTGGGCTCTTTAACTATTGCCAATTAATAAATTATAAAATAATACCAACATTATTAATTTCTAGATTTTTATTATTATTATTTTAATATATTATTATTATTATTATTAATCGAGGTATTGCAGTACTAGTTATCATGAAATATATTTTTAAAATCCTAAAATAATTTTTCAAGATCATAAAATAAATTTTCAATATCAATCAAGATCATTTTAGTAATAATCGGGCCTTAAAATAAAATAAAAATAGGGACAGCTACTAAGTATTTTGACACAAAACGGCGTCATTTCAAGTATAGGAGCGCAGTGGACCGCAGTCCGCAAATGACCAAAGCCACGTCCAAAGAGAAGGGCCAAAGAGTGAGATGGAGACAATGGGAACCACAAAAGAGAGTATATGTGAGAGTGAAGGGATTTTCAATCAGTTTTCATTTCTGGTTTTGAGACTGCAATAATTTTTTGGGTCATGATAAAATCTAAAATTTCAAATGGGAGAAATTAAAATCTACTAACACATTTCTTTTTTGCGTCTCTTGTATGAGATTAAAGCTTTATTAGATCATTCAAATTGCCTCAATATTTACAACTTCCTTGAACCATATCATTGTCATTTCATACAAGAAGAATTTGCCCAACGTTCTCCTCCATTCTAGCCTTAAAGGCACATTGACAAATTAAAGTAATTTCATAACTTATTGGGAAAATTCTATTAAAAGACAGTGAAATTATTCAAATTCTAATTTGAATCATTAAACTTAATAAATTGTTAATCAGGTTATGAGGCACAATTAGGGATTTAAAAATTAAGTCAAATTATCTCCATGCCCTTTACAAAAGAAAAAATTGATTCTTCAACTTGTTCGAACCTGTAGAAGTAAATCTTGCCAATAAATTACTTAAAATCTTAAGCTGGAAGTACTAAATTCCTTGAAATTGTAGTTAGATGGAATGAAATTTCGGATACTAGAACTAAACTTTGGAAAAATCTATTATATTGTACTTAGTTATTACGAAGTCTGAGTGGTTCATAACTTCATACCCATTAGAAAATAGAAAACTGTAAAAATGAATCTTTTAGGAAAAAAATAATTCAAAATAGAATTATTGTTGTCTCTTTGCTTTAAAAAAATGAGTTGTTACTGTCTCAAAATCGAATTTAGAAAACTTGAGGGATTGTTACAGAAATCGCATTCGTCAAAGCGAATCTCTTTGCATAAATTTTCTTTTTTTTTTTTTACTTTAAATTAGTTTTGACTTAATTGAAACCCTCTCCAAATAATTATACTAGTCGAACCCCTCCTTCTATTGAAGACATCTTCCTCTCTTGCTAAAAAATCACTTTCATGAAGAAGTTTGGTTTTGCTTTCTCTTCTTCTCATTTATTTAGGGGCATTGTGGGCATTTAATCAAATTTTAAAATCCTATGACATATAACCTGATTAATAATTTGTTAAGTTTAATGATATAAATTAGAATTTGGATAATTTAATTAAATCTTTTAATAAGATTTTCCCTAACTTATATCTTTTTTCAGTCATTCAATATAGGGAAAATTCATTTTAAGTTAAGGACTTTAGAAAATGTAAAAAAAAAGTCCGAGGAAAATCTTCGGATGTAAAACTCTTCTTATAGTTAACAACTCTTCTTATAGGATTAACAACTCATATCATGGGATTAACAACTCTTTGACTTTTTTAATATCTAAATTTTTCTTAAGATTTTTTTGACATTTTCTTTTAGACCAATTTTTTTTTCCCCTCTCAATATATAAACTCGATCTACTTAAGATACCCACTTTCGTGACTCTGTCGTACCAACTTTAGCTATATAATTTCCATTTTATATATAATTGATCATTTTATCCCAAAAAAATGCACTCTATTAAAATTCCGATTAATATTTAAGTAAATACTCTTTTGGGTACAAAAAAGGTTTTTGGAATTTGCTCTGTCAAAAAATTCTTACTATTAATATTTATTTAACGATTTTAAAAATAAGACACTTAAGAGATTTAATGGCAGAAATTTAAAAGACTCAATTTTTTATTATAAAATTAAGAAAAAAAATATGGAGTTCTAAATTAATTTTTTCAAAAAAGTGTACCATACCCATATGATTTACCCATTTATTTGGTAGCTGGTTCATATTTACTTGATGCGAAAACAACAGTTTAACGTGGCAAAAAAGAAAGCAAAAGCTTAACAATTTTCAATCACACAACATCCCCCATGATTACGCCACCCGACCGCCCAGTATGAACGCGCCTTCGCTTTTTATTTTCTTATGCTTGACACCGACTTTGGTTTTCTGCCCGTGTTAGAAAAAAGCAGAAGTAGGTTGTTTGGATTGAGGTTTAAATTCAGTGAGTTTTCTTAAAAAAATCAGTTAAGTTAAGGAAAAAGTTTTATGAGGGTAGCTTTTTCTAAAAAAACTCTCAGCTTTTTGACATGGGTCACGCCGCTTCTACCACTACCAATCCAAACACAAATCATATTTACTACCTAACTTTTTTCCTACCGAGTTTCTAAAAAATTCAGATAGAAAATAAATAACCGCTCCTACCGCTAACCCAAAAGACAGACAAGTATTAACGTCAATAAAAATGATTATTATTCTATTTGATTTTTATAAATTGCAGTTGGGGTAAAAATTAATTAGTATAGTTTTATTTATATTTAAATAATTTTTTTATAAAAAAGTCAGCTTTATATTTTTTGTTTTTGGAATGATCTATTTTTTTCTTTTTACCAAACTTTTGAAAAATCATATTTGGAATGTTGAAATTTAAACAAAAGTTTGCTTCACTTTGAACATGCGTTGGAGTCCGAAGTTACTTGTTGAACATTGTGCCAAAAGCATATTTTGCCTCAAAAGATGCTTTTGTCATCTTCATCATGCTTATACCTTCCATAATGCTACCTATTCCTTGTTTGCTTTTGTTTGAACATGCCTTGGAGTCCGCTGTGTGTGTGTGTGTGTGTGTATATATATATATATATTCGTATTCATGTGTGGGAAAAAAAAAAGAGACAAGCCTTGCGAAGGAAGGTGTTTTTATTGTCAGGAAGTACAAAGAGAAAGAGATGAATTATGAACTGTTGGATAAAAAAGTGGATCTTGAAAATTTCCCTTTAACAATGAAGATAATAGTATGGCTAACATAGATATAATAATTAAAGCGTATTTATGTTTTTTTTAATATTCCCTCTATACATTTAACTTTTTCTAGGTTGATAAGAAAGAAGTTTTATATTTATGTTTTTTTTAATAATTCCCTCTATACATTTAACTTTTTCTAGTTAGATAAGAAAGAGCTTTTACATTTGCTATCAAAGTCAGACTCAAGTTGATATAGGCCAATGAGCCAGCACATATCAAAATGGGTGGAGTGTGTTAAGATGTTGCAAGGGTGGACTTAAAGTAGTATCAAATAGCATCAAAGCTAAATGATCCTAAAGTATTTATTTTGTTGAGGATTATGAGGTTTCTCTTTTATATAGATGAAATAGGTGGATGATATTGGAGAAAAAGAATATTATATAGGATTTTGATGAATTGTATACTAATTATCATGCTCTGTAGAAAATGGCACCAGGACGACGGAGCCAATCTAGTAATAGTCAAGACCACGTAGAAAATAATATGTTAAGTGCTATTGAGAAAATGAATAATACTATGCCTGAGCAAGCAGAAGCAACGACTAATGCCATAAGAGAACAAACGACAGTTACTGCACGTATCATACAATTTCTTTTGTAACCCAGTTGCAGCTGATGAATGGTTGGACCAAATAGAGAAGATATTTGAAGTGTTGGGATGTACCAATGAACAAAAGGTATCTTTTGTAACCTATATGTTGATAGGAGATGCTCACAATTGGTGGAAGGAAATTAGGCAAGTAAAAGAAATACATCAAATAAGAATAACGTGGACAGAATTTAAAACTGCTTTTCTAGATAAATATTTTTCGGAAAATGTCAAGCATGAGAAGGAGATTGAATTTCTGCCACTCCTTCAAGCACGATGACCATGGACTAGTATGTTGCCAAGTTTGAATGCCTCTCTCAATACTCGTCATGTCTATTTGATAAACCTGAGAAAACCTAGAAGGCTTGAAAGTTTGAAGCAGGGTTACAGTCAGACACATCTGTCAAGCATAAATTGCCCTAGAAATTCGTGATTTCCTGGCCTTGGTAAACAAGTTTCATGCAGTGGAAAAACATCTACTGGAAGTTGAACGAGAGAAGCAGAAAAAGAAGACTTTTGGGATAAGAATAGGAATGGAGGGATACAAAAGAAGAACTTTAAACCACCACTTGATAAGGGGAAAGGAAATGGATTCTGTTCTACTCCTTGCAATAGCTTGCGGGAGATCCATGGAAACCAGCCTTGCTATTCTAGCCCTTTACCAAAAGTTTGTTATATCTGTAGGAATCTTGATCACTTCGTTGGAAACTGTCCTCTCAACCAAAGTAAAATTATCGAGGAAC
This sequence comes from Acacia melanoxylon, assembly GCA_019022615.1. Lineage (NCBI taxonomy): Eukaryota > Viridiplantae > Streptophyta > Magnoliopsida > Fabales > Fabaceae > Acacia > Acacia melanoxylon. The sequence goes on along the minus strand of JAFJYJ010000020.1, from coordinate 5,123,024 downwards.
CTAATTCGGCCCAAAAATCTGTGACAAAAGGAAGAGTCTACACCATAAACGGAGAAAATGTTAATGAATCCACGAATCTGGTACAAAGTAAATGTTTTATACAAAATGTGCCGTTACTTGGACTTTATGACTTTGGAGCTACTCACTCTTTCATAGCAACTGTTAGCATGAAAAAGTTTAATCCGTCTGTTTCTGATTTACCTTGTCAACTTCGTGTTTCTACACCTACAAGAGAAGAAATTGATACAACATCTATCTGTTTTAATTGTACTGTTCAAATTGATAATCACTCTTACACTGCTCATCTTGTCTGTTTATCATTAAGAAATATAGATGTTATTTTTGGGAAGGATTGGTTAACTCAGAATCAAGTTATAATAGTTCACGAAAACTTGCAATCTTTCCTACAAATTCTGCACTTAACCACCTGACTGCTTACCCTACAGGTATGGAAACAGAGGAAGGAAATACCAAAGAAATATCAAAGGAGAACTTGGCTATTGAACAGATACCTATAGTTAGCAAATATGAAGATGTATTTCCCTCTAATATAACTAAGTTGAGTTTTCAATAGATTTAATTTCGGGAACAGGACCCATATCTATCGTTCCCTATAGAATGTCTCCTTTATAACTCAAAGAACTAAAGACCCAAATAGATGATCTATTATAAAAGAAATCCATCCAACCTACTATTTCCCCTTGGGGAGCCCCTGTTCTGTTTGTTAAAAAGAAAATGGAAGTCTTCGATTGTGCATAGATTACAGGCAATTAAACAAAGTGATTATTAAAAATAAATATCCTATTCCAAGACTAGATTACCTCCTAAATCAATTGCGGGGAGCTTCAATTTTCTCAAAAATAGATTTACGGTCATGATACCACCAAATAAGAGTTAAGGTAGAGGATATAGCTAAGATAGCATTTAAAACTCGTTATGGACTTTAGGAGTTCTTGGTAATGCCTTTTAGTTTGACAAACACTACAACAATGTTTATGGATTATATGAATTGCATCTTTAGACCATTTTTAGACTTGTTTGTGGCAGTGGTCATTGATGATATTCTAATTTATTCTAAATAAGTAGAAGAACATGAAAGACATCTCCAAATAGTTCTTCAAGCCCTTAGAAAGAAAAAAAATGTTTGCTAAATTTGAAAAATGTGATTTTTGGCTTAAAGAGGTAAAATTTCTAGGCCATGTCATATCAGAGATGGGTGTGACTAGACCTTGAAAAAGTAAAAGCTATATTAGAGTGGAAAAGACCTCAAACTATTACCAAAATAAGGAGTTTTCTTGAATTGATGGGCTATTTTAGATGTTTTATCTGAGGATTTTCACATATAGCCTTACCTTTAACTAAATTGATGCGAAAATGTATCCCATTTGCATAGACAAAAGAATGAACTTCATAGTCAGTGACATTGTTTAAGAACGTAGAAGAAATATAATATAGTAAAAACCTTAAAGTTTTCAAAAAAGTTTTCATATGAATATTACCTTATGAAATATATTGACTCTTTTATAAAGCGATATCCTCCCATATCCCTTCTTGATGATCATTTCTTATGCCGGGTTCATTATCCGCTTCATCTTCTTCGTTCATTTCCGGTAGACCCCTTGAAAAAGGAGTACTCTCAGGAAGACCATAATTTGAATGACTTTCCTCATCAATATCAATGACCCTTTTCCTTGGAGAGCTACAGACCACATTTTATTTTCTTGATCGGTGATATAGAACACTTGTTTCGCCTGGTCTGCCATAATAAAAGGTTCATCACCAAAACTTCTACCGTTGGCATAGACTAATGTAAATCCTAGCCGATCGATCTGAACACCATTATTGACATTAACCCACTTGCATTTGAAAATGGGAAATCTAATTTTAACATAGTCTACCTCCCAAATATCTTCAATAACCCCATAATATGGCATGACTGCCAATAAAGGCCTCTTGTCTTTCGAACTAGAGAAGTGCATAGATTCAAATTCTAACATAACACCACTTTGTTTCGACCCGGTGCTCCTATCATCTAGGGACTTCGTGTAAAATGTATAACCATTGATCACATACGAATTCCAACTTATGACATCAACCTCGGGACCACAAAGCTAACCATTTGATTGTATCGAAACACATTCCTCTCCCTCGACCTTTTGTTTGAACCAGTTTGCAAAAGTTCTTTATGCTCCCTAATCAACCTTTGTTCGATCATTCGATGATTTTCTTTCCTTACAGCTTCTTTATGAGCAGCTATGCTTTGGCTTGAACTTCATCAACATTATTCAAGATGTATAAGTGGACTTGTGACAATTCATCAAGATCCACACTCTTTACCGAAGCCCCTCGTCTACCCCCTTCAGCATGCTGACGTTTTGGAAGCCCAATATGTCTTACTTTGGCCAAATAATTTTGACAAAATTTCATGGCTTCTTCAGAAACATATTTCTGAACAATTGATGCTTCTGGCCGGTATGCGTTCTTCACGTACCCTTTTAGGAATTTCATAGATCTTTCAATTGGGTACATCCACCGTAAATGGATAGGTCCGCACAACTTTATCTCCCTCACTAGATGAATAATTAGATGAACCATGATGTCAAAAAAAGTAGGAACAAAAAGCTTCTCAAGGTGGCACAAGATAAGATATCCTTCATTCTCCAATTCATCCAACTTTTCAATCTTGAAAACTTTACTACAAACCGCATTGAAGAAGACACAAAGTCTAGTCAAAATGACCCGAAGATCATATTCGGCGATGCCTCGAATAGCTACTCGGGAGTAGGCTGTTGCATCAAGACATGACAATCATGAGACTTTTGGCCTACTAATTTCAAGTCCTTCATCGATACAAGCCTCTTAAAATTTGAAGAATACCCCGAGGGAACTTTTGTGCCATGTAAACACTCACAAAAACTTTGTTTCTCATCCTTAGACAAAGTATGAGAAGCCGGGACAATAAGTTCTCTTCCCGTATGGCCTTGGATGTAAGTCTTCGCGTATTCCCATTACTTGCAAATCCAATCTTGCCTTCACACCATCCTTGGAACTACCTTGTATGTTGAGAAGCGTGCCAACAATACTATCACATACGTTTTTCTCCACGTGCATGACATCAATACGATGTCGACATCAAGATTGCGCCAATATGGAAGATCGAAGAATACAGATCTCTTTTTCCATATATTTGTTTCTTTTCTACTCTTTGCGGTCTTACCGAAGATGACACCGATATTTTTCACCTTTTCATAAACTTGCTCCCCAAGTCAATGCCACCGAGCATCTTCATACTCCCGGCCACCAAAAAGGCTTTCTTTAATCGACGATATGGGTGGTCCCGTCGAAGAAATCTCCTATGTCCAAGATAAACCGTCTTTCTTCCATGTTGAAGTTGATGGTAGCGTGTGCCTTCTTCACAAACCGGACATGCTTTATGGCCTTTTACACTATACCCCGACAAGTTCCCTTATCTTTGGGAAGTCGTTTATAGTACAAAATATCATGGCTCGTAGTTTAAACACATCCTTCTTGAAAGAGTCAAAAACATCGACACCTTCTTCCCACAACTCCTTCAAGTCTTCGATCAAGGGTGAAGGTAAACATCAATGTCATTTCCGGGTTGTTTTGGTCCCGAAATCAACATAGACAACATGATGTACTTTCGTTTCATGCATAACATTGGAGATAAGTTGTAAATAATAAGGAGCACAGCCATGAACTATGTATGCTTTGCTAAGGCTTCCATATGGATTCATGCCATCCGTGCTAAGGGCAAGCCTAAGGTTCCTAGGTTCTTCGCCGAAGTTTGGAAATAAATGATCGATTTTCTTCCATTGAGAAGAATCGGCCGGATGTCGAAGCTTTCCATCAGAAATCCTCTCATCTGCATGCCACCTCAAATTCTTTGCATCATTTTCATTCGCAAACAACCACTTGAACCTTGGTATGATTGGAAGATACCACAACACTTTTGCAGGCCCCTTATTTGACTTGTACCTTGGTGTTTCACATATCAGACAATTATGCTTCTCTTCAAACTCTTTTCTATACAATACGCAATCATTCGGGCATGCATGAATCTTTTTGTACTCCATCCCCAAGGGATGTATTTTCTTAGCATCATAGTATCGATGCGGCAACACATTCTCATCCGGAAGCATGTCCTTAAAAGCCTCAAGCATTTCAGAAAAACTCTTGTCGCTCCATCCATGACGTGCCTTCAAGCTTACCAATTTCAATATAGGGTTCAACAATTGGTATTTTTTACAACCAGGGTATAGCGGGGTCTCTACATCACTGCACATATTACCATATGCATGTGATTGATGAAAAGCCTCTTCTCCTACATCACGAATAATGTCCTCTATGTGATCATCCATATCCGTGTCATTATCATCAAAGGCCACTTCCATGTTGAGACCCACTTGGTATTTTTTCACCATGCCATACCCATACCGTATAAGTCTTACAAAATCCTTCACAAATTAAATGTGTGTAGAGAACTTCGGACTTAGTCGCCTCTCATTCAAACATTTTACACAAGGGCAATAAAACTTCCCACTATCATCATGGGCATTTTGTTTAGCAAATTCTATAAATTCCCTCACCCCATTCTGATATTCAACACTCGTCCGTAACGCAGTTATCCAACAGTGATCCATAGTAGAATTTCTATTTATGACACGGATACAAAATAAGGAAACACCAAATTCATATTTATGAATGAACGAAGAAACTTGCCCATTAAATGCATAACGAAGAAACACTTTTGGTCATAAATATCACAATGAATGCAAGAAGTAAAATTAAAGCATGACGAGGAAATTAAATGCATCGTGTGAAATTAAATGTGGACTCACTTGTAACATATACATTCAAATGGTTTGTGGAGTCTTTCTTCTCCCGCCACGAACGTTGATGTTGCAGATAGCAAGAGTAACCTAAAAACATGTGTTGGTCAGTTGGGTAGGTCAAAAGCGCAAATATAATCTTCAAAATACAATATTCATTAACAACGAGAGAAACCCACTAGAACATTTCATCGATTTCGTTCAACCCGAGAAAACCATAAAGTTATTTAACCGAAACACCTCTTACAAACTTGGTCAATAGACGTTTAACTAAGGAACCATAAAGTGATTGTCGAGAGAGCAACGCGAAGCGATCGACGAAGCAACACAAAAACACCGAGTAATCACTTTCGGCGCGACAAGAGAAGTTCGAGAGGAAATTTGATATTCCGCTCGTCGAGACATGTTTTAGTATTTTGGATTTTATTAAGACCGGTTAATTAAAACGTAGACGGTCCTAAATATATAATTACATTTTTAAGACCGGACGTTTACAAAACTCCGGTCCTAAAGTTTTATTCTTCATTTAATTTTAAGACCGGAGTTTTATTAAACATCCGGTCCTAAAAGTCCTCATTTTTTTAAAAAAAAAAGATGATTGGCTTTGGCGAGCGTAACAGTAACTCAATGAAAAAAAAATTAAAGGAAAACTTGAGAATATGAACAAAAAGAAGACACAAGCTTAGCGGTCCTAATGTTTTATTATTCTTCATTTAATTTTAAGACTGGAGTTTTATTAAACATCTGGTCCTAAAAGTCCTCATTTTTTTAAAAAAAGAAGAAGATTGGCTTTGGCGAGCGCAGCAGCAACTCAATGAAACAAAAATTAAAGGAAAACTTGAGAATATGAACAAAAAAGGGACACAAGCTTAGTTCTTAATGCTTCATACATTACTGGAGAATGTGCACGTACACAAGAAAAAATACAAAAGAAAAACAAGCAGAAAATTATCAAAAACAAGAATCTGACTAAACATCCTTAGCGATATCGGCGTGAAAAGAGGAGAGGAGAGGGGTCAGCGGTAGGCGCGCTGGGGCCAACTGGTCGGAGAGGGGGAGCAGGAACCTCTTCATGATCTGAAGGGTGGAGGGGAGGTACGGCAATCTCTTCATCATCTGAAATAACAATGGGTCCAACGACCCGAGACTCCTCTGTCACAATAGAACGCACTCTTGATGGAGGAGCACCGTATAACGATCTACGGAAGGCACGAACATCGGGGGTAGTAAGAGCACCCCTACGAGCGGTTCTCTTGTATCTAACCATGGTTTGAGCAGTTGGGGCAGAGAGCCACATAGTGTGGAGTTACAAGATTGTGAGGAGTTACTAATGACAGAGAGGTATATATGTTGAGTTACGAGGTATGAGGAGTTTAATAAGGACAGAGAGGTATGAGGAGTTAATAAATATGTGGTCTAAAATTTATTTCAGTTTTTTCAATTCAATTGATTTTAAGACCGACCGTTTAAAATATATCTGGTCCTAAAAGTCTATTATTTATTTTTTAACAATCCAATTCAATTACTTTTAAGACCGACATTTTGTCTTATATCCGGTCCTAAAAATCTTTTTTTTTCAATTCAATTTTTTTAAGAACGGATCTTTTACAATATCCGGTATTAAAGGTTCCCTGAGTCGTATCCCTACACTCTCTTTTCAAATGAATGATTCAGAATCTCTTCGACTTCCAGATAAACTTCCCAACTAGGCGTCTCCTCGTATTCTGAGGAACTATGCGTCTCCTCGTTATTGTTTCCGGCGTTTCACATTGTTCGGCCAGAGTTCTCTATTTAAACCCGATGTTACTTTACTTCCTTCACATTCATCCCCATCACTTCGAAACATCCACAAGAATGGCTACTCCACCACCACGAGGTCCTCCACCACCACCAGTCCGCCTCCTCCGTTGCCTCCGAATCGACACTCCACCGAGATGATTCGCATATCCCGCCCGCCTCGATCATATAGACCGACGCTGCGGCCAACTTTTTCAGGTCTATCACGCCGTCAACGCAAAGCTGCAGGCGGTACTCGATGCCCAGGACATTGAGTACCATCCTTCAGATGACGACCTCTCCGACCTCTCCCTCCCCTCCGACAACGATGGGGGGGAGTAGATATTTTTTTTTTGTCTCAGACTTCTTCTTCTTTGCTCCTCACGGGGCGAAGGTAAAAAAATATAAATTAATGATCTTTTTGTTTCCATATTCGATCGCCATGTCCTTTTCATTATCTTCTTTCTTTTCCGACAAAAAGGAAACAAACAAAACATTGTCCTCGCTTAAATCAACATTAAAAATTCATAGAATACGTTAAGAACATACAAAAAAACAAAAACAAAAAACAACCGTTTACCTTATTCGAATAAAAACAAACAAAGTGACTATTCTTGTCAAGGTTGGACCGTCGTTGTCTTCGGTGTTACCTCGACCTGAGAGGTAACATTGAAGACAACGAGGGTCCTAGCTTGAACGCGTAACCTCGAACTCCCTATCCGGAACTCTAAAAATTTGTTAAACATAAAATGCGGATGTTCAAGTAAAATGCGGTCCTAAAACTCTAACATTGAAGAACGAATTTTAAGAAGACTTTTAGGACCGGATGTTGAGATAAAATGCGGTCTTAAAAGTCTAGCCATAGTTTTTTAGAAGACTTTGAAGACCGGACGTAATGATTTGTCCAAATCTAAAAGTCTTGCCATATTTTTAGAAGACTTTTAAGTACAGCCATAATTTTTTTTTAAAATTAACGAAGACTTTTAGCACCGCAGGTTTAATAACTATGCGGTCCTAAAGGTCTCGCCATATTTTTAACAAAGACTTTTCTCTTTTACAACATCCTGTACCTCAAATAGTTCCCATAAATATCTAGAATGAATGAACGAATTTATTCTTGAATTACACAGTTTGTATGTTTATTTACAAATGAATGATTTGTTCGAAAAAATAAACAAATTTACATAAAGAAACTCTAAAGACTTTTAGGACCGGATGTTGAAGTAAAATGCGGTCCTAAAAGTCTAGCCATAGTATTTTAGAAGACTTTGAAGACCGAACATAATGATTTGTCCGGTCCTAAAAGTCTTGCCATATTTTTAGAAGACTTTTAAGACCGGACAAATAATTAAGTCTGATCCTAAAAGTACAGCCATAATTTTTTTTAAATTAACGAAGACTTTTAGCACCGCATGTTTAATAACTATGCGGTCCTAAAGGTCTCGCCATATTTTTATGAACAAAGACTTTTCTCATTTACAACATCCTCAGTATCTCAAATTTCAAGCATAAATATCTAGAATGAATGAACGAATTTATTCTTGAATTACACAACTTTGTATGTTTATTTACAAATGAATGACTTGTTCGAAAAAATAAACAAATTTACTAAAAAATTATTTTTGCTACAACATATATTTACATCCACATTTAAGACTTAATTAGGCCATACAGATATTCACAAAACACATTGCGTATGTGCTCCACTTCATTATCGGACGGGGACCGAAGCTCTAAACATCCGTAACATCAAAGACAAAAACCGAATTAACTTGTGTGCATATTTCATTAAGCCGTAAACTGAATTCAGCCATAATATGTAACATCAAATACATTTACCTTTGCTAACAATTTTGTCTTTCCTCCCCGATAACATCATACATGTGTTTCATGACGCATGTGCCACATAAGTTGGACTGCTTTTTGGTTGCCGATGGTTCTAAAACGATATAGGATAAGTGACAAGAAATATAGCATATATATAGCTTACTGACCAAGTTTACAAGGCAGTGTTTCAGTGTCCAAATATGTACTAACCTCTAGGGTGTACCAGTTAGGTTTAATAGTGGCCTGAGACCCACGCTTCATTCTTACCTTGACTTGGTAGGTCAACATGGCACTATCATCAAAATCACAAATTTATCAATAATGTTCACGAATATGCAACGTAGAGATTTCGCACAAGAGAATCAAAATGACATGCTTACTTGTTGACAGTCTCCTTCAATATATTATCTGGCTTATTGTGAGTGGAGCATAAGAAGATAACTTTATGATCATCCATGCACATGAGGACCAACTGCCAGTGACGGTTGAAAATTCATAGCAGTAAAGTACTCAAAGATATATGTAGATGAATTAAGTGAATTGCAGACAAGAATTGTGATACGTACCCGTGGAAGTATGGAAACAGGAACACCTTTCTTATCACTTCACACACCCTGGTTGACATGTATTCTTGTCTGATCTTCTGGGCCGTTGTACTTGCATAGACCGGGCACAAGAATCCAAAATCATTGATTCTGCCCTGTTTGTCCAATTCTTGATGCAAGAACCTAAAATAATGACATCGATCAGGGAATTAGTATATATGTATGTGTAAAAACGATGCAGTTAAATTATGTACTCATCATAGAATCGATACTTACTTCATAAACAGTTGAATGATTGGATTACTAAACTCCCGTCCCGGGAATCAAGAGGACATTACATCTATTTTGTCAACGTAAACATCTACGGGATGAGGACGCCTACTACTTCTTGGACAGGCCACGATTTATCTATAAAATAATTATTGTTTGCCAAATCGGTTATTTTTTGCTTGGCGATCAAATGAGCAAAGTAGGGGATGGAACTTGAGGAGGAGGAGGATGCGGCTTGAGGAGGGATGGAACTTGAGGAGGAGGTTTCTCTTATCGCCGTCCAACAATGCAGCTCCCCCTAGTGCTCGCGCATAACCGCGGAGAATGTGTGACGGAACACGCTTCTCTCGGACGAGAGCTAAAAAGTAGCCTCATCTCGATTCATTTCCTCCTTCATCTCGGCTCATCCGGGATTGCCACATTGCTTCTTTAGCCGCTGCTTCCTCGCTTAATTTGGCCATCTCGGGATTGAAGCATTGCTTCTTTAGCCGCAGCTTCATCACTTAATTTGACCAACGTCTGCTTCCATCTCCTCCCGGTAACCATACTTTGTTTGTGGCGTTTGGATTTACCAAAGTATTCCTTCAGGCCTACCCATCCTCCAACCCCCTTACACGCCCCGCGTGATCCTCATTTTTCGCCGCAACGGTCGAACATCATTCCTCCCGTCCGACACAAAAGATCCCTCTCGCTTCTTTATTTTTAAGATCTTCCCGTAAGATACGGATAACGAGAAGCTTAGTAATGAAACATGTTTAGTAACTAAAAAATAACAAAAATGATACTTACAATTCTTTTCAAAGAACTACACGAGTTTGTTCACTCGTGTAGGCGCCGCTTGGCTTTTGCCGAATATGCTACCACAACTCCTCGGGATGTATAGGAGATGGCTGATCAACTACTGCAGAAGGATTGGATTCAGCTTCATCTTGCAATCTCTTCCGCTTGGCCGCCATCAATTCTTTTTCGGCCATTTCATATCCGCCTCGAGAAGCCCTATGCGGGCAATCATTCTTTCTCCCTATCTCCTGTGCTTTTTCCCTTCTTATCTGTGAATCAGAATTGAACAAAAAAACTATTAATTATGAATTCCAGCCATTGATGTCTAACAGAAATTAGAACACTTTTGCTTCATATGAAGGTCAAACATTAGTCAAATTCACTTCATCAAGTTTCAACATTTTATTTAAGAAAGATGTAGAATGGTAGAAGAAATTGGGAGAAACGAGAGGAAAGGGAGTTGCGTAAATGCGCCAACTCGCCAATTCATTCATTCATCATAACCGGTTCCTACACATATTAGACTAACCTCTTATATATAGTTAGAGGCTTGACTCTTAAGCCCTAATAACAGCTCGCACCGAAACCATTACACAGTTAACATACTAACTAACTAACAAAGAATGTCTAACCACTACCTACTATAACAAACTAAGACTATAATAATGGCTTGACTATATATCAAAGACAAAAGTTAATAAGCACACTAAAGGGCAAACAAAACTAAATATAAACTCACCGAGCTTCGGGAGTGGTCCACACGGTGAACAAATTGTTGCCAAGTTTGTTGATCAATAAATGTGTACTTTTCCCAAGGATGTTCTTGAGGCAGAACCTCGGCAAAAATATAGGTGTTAGCTAGAAAGGTCTTAAACTTCCTCCACCGATCAGCACAATAAGATAAGGTCTTGTTTTTCAACTTTTTGCAGTCAGGGACAGTGTATGTAAGCCGGATAGTGTCCCAAATAGGATCCTTTATTGCGTCACGGTCCACACTTTTCCACTCATTTGTCAAGATGCTAACCTTGCTGCGTGCTAGATAGCCAACAAAACTAGTATATTTGGATTTATTGGGACCGAAAGGTTGTAACTTTTCATCAAACCGAATCTCTAGCCTTGAGCCTCCCGTCCGACTTAGGGTTACATCCGCATTCGTGTGCCTCTTCTACCACGACGTGCGGGGCGGTTACGAGGCTCATTGTGAGATGAAGAGGGTTCGTTTCGACTCACACCGATCACAAAGCAGAATCGGCGTTCCCGTTCCGGACAAGAGTATAATCGTTTTCACCGTTCATTTTTGAGACAGGAATAGTGGTAATGCAACATGAAGGGTTTCGCAACGTAAACAGAGGTTCTTCAGTGATAGTAACAAAAGCTTTCGCGCGAAGAAATGTATATTTGGCGATTCATATTCAAGACCGGATAGACAAAGAGACGGTCTTAATAATTAACATTCAAGACCGGTCATATTAATCTCTGGTCTTAAAAGTAATTAATTTTTTATACGCACTCTTTTTCTATATTTTATACCGGCCGCATTTTATGTCCGGTCTTAAAAGAATTACTTTTAAGACCAGCTTTTATATATGTTCGGTCTTAAAACTTTATTACCTTTATATTTAAATTTTTCCTTATTATTTTGGACCGCATAAAATATTAGTCCCAAAAGTGTGAGATTTCTCCATAAAGTAATTGATATTTGAATATTTTTTAATAACATTTTTAAGACCAAATTGATTTTCAACGGGTCTTAATAATATATTTAAGACCGAACAAAAAATGATCCGGTATAAGAAGTTCTTTATATTTACAAAACTGCCACCGGTCATACATAAGAAGTTCCTTTTATTTACAAAACTGCCACCGGTCATACATAAGAAGTTCCTTTTATTTACAAAATCACACACGGCCATACCTTTAAGACCGGTGGTCCCAATGTCCGCTCTAAATGAGGCGGTCTTAAAGCCCATTTTTGCACTAGTGTGAAGTTTGGAGGTGTTGAAAGAAAAGTTAACTACTTCTCTAGTTTCAGTTCTTACTGATCCTCAAAGGAATTTTGAAGTATATATTGATGCTTCTAAGAAAGGTCTGCGTTGTGTTTTAATGCAGCAAGAAAAAGTTGTTGAGTGTGCTTCTGGACAACTTAGACCACATGAGGAAAATTATCCTACCCACGATTTGGAATTAGCTGCCATAATTTTTGCCTTAAAGATTTGGCGGCATTATTTGTTTGGGGCTAGTTTTAAGGTTTTTAGAGATCATAAAAGCTTCAAGTATCTTTTTTATCAAAATGAGCTGAACATGCGGGAGATGGATAGAATTTAGGGTCAATGTGCAAAAATACACATGTGCTTTTCTCTGAGGAGCGCCCAGTAGCAAGTGCTTTTTTTAGATGCAAAAGTGACTATGTGGTTACAAATTATGTGCAAAAATATCGTTTGACCGTTAAGTTTGACTTTTTTTGCTGACTAGACGATGACGTGGCATTTCAAAGGTGCAAAAATATACATGTGGTTTGTCAACAAGAGCGTTGAACACCAAATTATTTTTTTAATTTAATAATTTTATTTTAATTACTACGGGTACTAAAAAGATATTCGGATATCTTGACACTAAAAAATTACTTCATGATCTTGAAAAATTATTTTAAGATCTGAAAAAATATTTTAGGGTACTTGACTCGACCGGGTACTAACAAAATACTTTGAGAATATCGCCGTATAGAAAAAATATTTCATGATCTTGAAAAATTATTTTAGAATCTTAAAAAATATCTTTGAAGATATTTTTAGTAAGATCACAAGACTTTAAAATATTTTTTCATTATCTTAATATAATTTTTCAAGATCATGAAGTATTTTTTAGTACCAATCAGTATCCTTTTAGTACCAAATCAGACCACGAAATATTTTTTTCAAGATCGGGCCAAGATCCTTTTAGTACCGGTCAATACCTGATATATTTTTTCAAGATCCTAAAATAATTTTTTAAAATTATGAAGTATTTTTTTGTACCAATCAAGATCCCGAAAGTACTTTTTCGTACCCGGTCCAAGACTTAAAATATTTGTTTCAAAGATCGGTCCGATCCTTTTAGTACCAAATCAATACCTGAAATATTTTTTCAAGATCTTAAAATAATTTTTTAAAATTATGAAGTATTTTTTTTGTACCAAATCACTATCCTGAAAGTACTTTTTGCCATTTAGTACCCTAAAATATTTTTTTTTGGATCGATCAAGATCTATCTTTTTATTACTAGTCAATACTTGAAATATTTTTTCAAGATCCTAAAATAATTTTTCAAAATTATGAAGTATTTTTTTGTACCAACAAGATCTTGAAAGTACTTTTTAGTACGAGTCGACTCAAATATTTTTTTCAATATCTTTTTAGTACCGGTCAATACCTGAAATATTTTTTTAAGATCCTAAAATTATTAAATTAAAAAAAAATTGGTGTTGAGCACTTTTCTTAACAAACCACATGTGTATTTTTGCACATTTGAAATGCTACTTCATCGTCCAGTCAGCAAAAAATGTCAAACTTAACGATCAAACGTATTTTACACCTAATTTGTAACCACGTGTATACTTTTGCACCTAAAAAAAACACTTGCTATAGGGCGCTCCTCGGAGAAAAGCACATGTGTAATTTTGCACCTTAACCCTAGAATTAACAAAGAACTATGATCTCAAACTTTGATATCACTCAAGAAAAGCATCTGTTTTTTTTTATACTTTTTTTTTTTAAAAAAATTAATGAATAGAGAATCTAAAATAAAGATAATCTTTCAACTAACATTTTTTAATAAAAAAAATGCTTTTTTATTTATAAAAAAGATAAGAAAATAAAATAAAATAAAAAATCAGATATTGATAGTCTAAATCTAGATTTGGAGGACGAGCTCCCCCTTCTCTTCCAAAGGATGAGTAGGATAACTAATTCCGAAATCAGACAGCATGACGTGATCGTGAAGGCCTTCTTGGGAATCTGTTGAGACATGTTTCTACGTTGATCTGTTTAAGATTATAATACGTTCAAGATTATAAATATTTAAACAAAATGTGGGAGCGGCTAGTTTAAGATTATAATATGTTCAAGATTATAAATATTTAAACAAAATGTGAGAGCAGCTAGAATACGAAATCAAAAGATATGGCGTGAGAGAGGTTCAAACTCTTAAGCTCAGGATAATTAAACAAGCATTCTAGCCAATAGCGCCAACACGACATTTGTTAAAGGATTCAACAACTATTTTATATAAAACAATCGTTGTTGTAACTAGTAGAGATACAATGATTATTTTTATTAAAATAGTCCTTGTATCCCAAATCAATAAAACAATAAATTGGGGTGACAAGGTTTCAAACTCTCAACCTAAAGATAAGTCACCAATGCTTCTAGCTAACTGTACCACGACGAAACTTGTTAGAAGACTCAACAACTGTTTTTAATAAAACAATCGTTGTTTCTAAAAGAAAATTAAATGTGTGAGGATGATGCTAGAGATATAACGAGTGTTTTTCTAAAAATAGTGTATCTCAAATATTTAACGTTTGTTTTATACAAACGGACGTTAAATGTTCACTTTTAACGTCTATATTTTAAAAAACTGGCGTTAAAAGTAAGGAGAAAATTATAATAGTGACAGCACCTACTTTTTAGCATCTTTTTTTTTTTAAAAAAAAAAAATGACACAAATTGGGGACGATAAATCCTTACTTTGTAGCGATAAGTCTAAGAGAAAATGATAAATATAAAGGACGAAATTGATTGAGTTCTTATAGCCATAACCCAATCGGGTTGGCTTTCTCTCCTAATCCTCTTTTTCATTATCCCTCATGATCTTTAAATTATATCCGTCCAATTAATTAGAGTATTACTTTAACCTCTCTCTTCTCTTTTCAATCAACATCCTAGATGGGCTGATAAAGAAAAAGAAAAAACAGGATGATGAGAACAACCTCATGACCCAATCCAACCTCTCAATTGATTCTTATATCCTCTTGAATCCACCATCCTCTTTGATTAGAACTTTGACCGGCGTTCGATTGTCACCGGACACATTGACTAGTAATTTTATAGTATAGCTTCTTCCCTCCAATTAATTGTGTATAGGTCCTTCCCCCAAGCACATTATCTATCTGAACACATTAATTGCCCACCCAACCCAACCACCTCTTGATTATATCCCAAGAATATTTAATACATATTTGTAAATAATAAATAAATAAATAAATACAGAGGGTCAAACTGCATAATAAAATTAATAATGGAGAATGATTAGGTGGGATATATCAAACTTTTTCTGGACAATCTTTTTTTAGATGAAAATCATGAATGTTGTTCATAAGACACGGGACTAGCTAAAGGTGAAGGTTCAGAATAATTGAATCTACTGTTACCCTCGTCCTTAGGTTCAACTTACCCTCGTCCTTAGGTTCAACTGATGAAGGGGTCGGACACTCTCACCAAACGGGAGGGGATTCGACCTTGGAGTTGGTCACTGCTACGTGAGGATCCTATGAATCTACGAAGTAACAAGAACTCCAAACTAAAATGGAGTGATGTCTTTCTTGGTCCGAATTCGCGAGCCGCTTCAAACATCCTGCCCTTAGATTGTGGGTGAGCCATCTCCTAAAATTTTGATATAAAAAAGAAAAAGAAAAAAGAATCTGCTGTCACATCACAATATTAACTCTTAATCTGGATAGAAAGAAAATTGTAGAGAAAAGTGTACTACGAGAAAAAATCTCAAAAATAATAAATATTTCTTCCAATTATTGTTTCCCTCAATTTTCTTCCATCAAAACCGAGCTTAACAACATGGTTGTCTTCCCACGTCATCTTTTTTTTATTTTGAAAAGATTGTATCATTAATTCATTCAATAAGAATAAAACTGCACAAGGTAAATACAATTAAGGGCCTGTTTGTTTTGGAAAAAGAGAATATTCATTGCTTCATTCAATCAGAATAAAACTAGAGACTAAATACTACTAAGAACTTATTTGGAATGAAGATTGGAGAGTTAAAATATGCAAGTTATTTGGCTGTGATCGTTCAAACAAATACAATTTCAAGTACCTTCCTTTGGTTTCAGTCAAAGTATATGTACAGAGCCTTCCATGTGTAAGACCAGGAATTATGTCATGTTAACAAATCCAGTTTGTAGATAAAAATTTGAAAGCAAGACTTAATATGATAAGGTATCAAAAGGTAATGAAACTTTAGAGTAAGCCATGAAAGAAGTGGTAAATAATCAAACAAAAACACAAGCCTCTGACCTGCTCTGTTGAGTTTACAGATATTTTTTGGGGTTCATAGGCATTAGCAAATTACCACATGGTAAATACAAGAATAAGAGCTTCGTGAAGCTAAACTTGTAACAATCATATAAAGCAATTCCATCCCAAAACCAACATAAAGAACAATAGGATAGAAAAGCAATAAACATTGATAAATAATAAGCTTATCACTTTAATGATTGGAATGCTGCTTGATACAAAGAGTGATGAAAGTTTTGTGAAAAGTAAAGAGAAAATCATGTGTAGAGCAGAGGTTGTATAATGCTTAAAGCTTTATAGTGCAGACCTGATATGCCTTATATAATGGCTCAAAAACAAAAAATTTAAGAAACCAAAACATATCCCACAAAATAAAGATTTTATAGCCACTACAAACAACTACCCATATTTCTGAAATGGACCAAGTCTAATCAAAATAATTTTGAATTTGAATTAAAAACCTTCAACAAATATCACCATCACCCTTCAATTTATTCACCATGCTCTTAGATAACGACTTCCACTGAAGACTACAGCATTTCCAAAGAATAAATAACATAGCATGAAAAATGTACACACAAAGAACTAAATTCCCAGAAATTTTCAGTCCCATCCACAAGCATAGGTGTGTGTGTATATATATATATATGAATAAACAAACAAAAGTTCAAAGACAAAATTTGACAGATAAAACTAACAATTTCAACTTTTAATGGAAGGTTCCACTTCTAATCAAATATCAGAGCTTAAAATGTCGAAAGGTAATGTGAGAGGTAAAAATCTTGAATTCAACCAAAGGAAAAAGAAAATGGCATTCAATTGTGGATAATTCAAGTACATCATCAAGCAAGAAAACTGATAAACCATTACTGGATAAACCACCCGTCACTAGTGGCAGAGAAAGATGAATCTGGAAGGTGATAGGGAGGAGGGAAGGCAAATTACAAAGAAAGAGATCTTTAGTTTAGAGCAACAAAAGAGGAAAAAAGACATCAATTACTTTCTTGCCTCTCGTACAGGATAATAAAACAAGTGACAATTATTCACCCAGAAAAACATTGGTATGTTAATAGAAAACAAGCCCCAAGTTGTCGTTACATCTGAGGAAAAATATCTGTGGTCATCATTCTAGTTAACATCTCCAAAGGCATCAAATATTAAAGGAACAGAATCATACAAGCTGTTGATATTCCTTTCCACCAAAAGTACTTAAACAAAGTAAATAAGCAAGGTAATAATTATGGTTTCAAATCAGCGGTATGTGCCAAGTGATACCAGGCTTTCCACGTAATTACACATACTACGAACATAGTAGCAACATTTTGGAATGTCAAATGTCTTAGCTTCATTAGTAGTGAGATTCAACAGATATAGGGCATCCCTTCCTTTTACCTTGTCCTCTTCAGAAGAAGCTTTGCAAACAACATGGTTCCTCCAAATAGTCATCGGTTCTAATGTGTATGAACAGGGATTGCTACTATATATTTTAATCCAATTCCATCTCTCCTCTGTACCCTTCTCCATGACCCACAAATCAATCATATCAGACCTTTCATCATCCTCATCCCAAATGTAGCAAAGCATGGCAAGTTTGTTTTCATAAACGGTAAGCTTTTCAATTGCATCATATTCTAAATCAGGCCTTGGCATCAATATAAAGATTTCCCTTGCTATGTCAAATGAAACTATAACCTCTGTTTCATCTTTAGCCTCCTCCATATCATCATCATCATCATCATCATCCTTATAATCATCCTCCTCAGTATCATCTTCACCCTCCTCATTCGCACCTAGTTTTAACCCAGACCAAGATATAGCTCCATTAGTCGCAACACTCTCAGAACAAAGTTTAACCCCCTTCAAGTTCCCAATATCTATCCCCTTCCATGACCCTCTATTTAATGAAAACACTTCCACCCGATTAACCACATCATCGGACTCAGAATAAGCTCTCACTATCTTGTAATCATTAACAACTGGACTAAACCCAAATCCTACCTCGCAATCATCAGAGTCATCATAAGTTCTTCTAGGCACATACCTATAGGCTCTATTGGCAGGATTCCACAATAGAAGGGATGGAGGAAATTTATTATCCTGATCCATTTGAACACAGAGCAGGCCATTGCAGGAGCCCACGATCCTAGCACACTTAAAGGATTTGATCGGAAGGGCGCTCTGAACTTTGCGGTGTTGAAGTTCACAATCGAGCAAACACAAGCGCAAGTTATCTTCTTCTAAAAGAAGAGAAAGATTTTGATGAGTGGAGTGGTGAAGGTGTTCTGCCACGAAAGATCGACTTTTGATGAGATTTTTCCAATGTTTGCATACACATTGAAATCGTATCAGTGACTTCACAGGAAGCCGTTCGAGAATGTTTCTGGTGATCTCTTCCGGAAGAAGTGGAGTCTGGCTCTTCATTCCCATGTGATTCATAATGCTCGACCAGCGAGAATGTCGCAAAAAGCCTCTCGCAGCCGTTAGGGATTACGGGGACAATGTGGAAAGAAATAATGCTTTCATTACGGAACGTCTGAATCTGAAACCAAAGTGATGGGAGTCATGGGACTATACACAAAAACCCTGGGCAGGAAATGACTTAGAGTAAAGCTATCTCGCTCACCCTAGCTACACTTGGGAGAGGAGAGGTTCGCAGACGGGGGGACACCCATTTATGATTCCAGCCGAGAAGACTAGTAAAAAGAAGGAAGAATCAAAATACTCTATCAAGTGTGTCTGTGTGTCTATAAAATTATTAATTGAAAATTATATTTATTTGAAATTTAATATTACTTATCATTAAAATATTTATCACAAAACATTGAAGAGACCAATAAATTCTTCCTTTGTTTAATGATAAAAAAAGTAATCGTACTAAACTTTAATAAATAAATAAATAAATAATATTTCAAACAAAAAATAAATCAATATAAGCTTATTAAAAAAACAATACTTCAGCATAATTTTTTTAAATTTAAGATTATTAAAATTCAAGTAAATATTACTAACAACAATTTATTGAATCTAAGATTATAATCACTTTGGAAAAAAAAAAAAAAAAAAAACTCCAAAATGTTGCTCCTCTATTTTCTCTCTTTTTCTCTCTCTCTTTTTTTTTAGAAAACAAATACTCAAAATACGTAAAACAAGTTAGTAGTTAAAATTAGTTAAAAACAATAAATGTGTAAGAGATTCAATTTTTTTTTTTCCCAAAACTTATCCTAATTTATGAAAATTATGAGTGTGAGGGAGATTGAGTGAGAAAAAGATATTTGAGAGATATACAGTTAATTAGATGTAAAAATGGAGAAAACACATTAATAATTAGACAAAATCAAATTGTTGCTCACATATAGACCAACTCATGAGAGAGAATATTGCTTATAAATAGAATCAGAAGTGAAATATTTTTATATATTTTTGGGAAAAAGAAAGAAAAATACTGCCAAAATTTATAAAACACAAATAAGGAGGTTGAATTTCAATAGTTCGAAATGGACTATTTTGAAATTTTGAAATGTTGCCAAATATGGGAAATTACCAAACTGTTGCTGCCAGTGATTGCCAGCGGCGGCCATCACCAAAGCTTTGGTGCCCTTGTTGGGCAACAACGGCCGATCACCAAAGCTCTAGTAGTTTAATATGTATATGTGTGTGTGTGTGTGTGCGCTCGCGCACACATTTATCAAGTCGCGCACACATTTATCAAGAAAAAAGTCATCAATATGTATACTTGTCTTGTTAATATGTATACTAATGTAGTAAACATGAGCTCCAACGGTCTAATATATATTTTGTGAATTTTTCAAACAAAAGTCATCGATATGTATATTCCAATTGTTAATATATATATATACTAAAATAGTAAACAAAAGCATCGACGGCCAGTTACCGGAACTTTGACTATCTTTTTTTTAAAAAAAAAAAATTCTTAAGTAAAAGTCGTCAATACACACACACACACAATGCGCGCCTGCACGCGCACATTTATCAAGAAAAAAGTCATCAATATGTATACTTGCCTTGTTAATATGTATACTAATGTAGTAAACATGAGCTTTAGCGGTCTAATATATTTTTTGTGAATTTCACAAACAAAAGTCGTCGACATGTATATTCCATTTGTTAATATGTATATTAGAGTAGTAAACAAAAGCATCGGCGGCCAGTTACCAGAACTCTGACTTTTTTTTTTTTCCTTCAATTTCTAAGCAAAAGTCGTCAATATGTATAATACTTGGGTTGTTAATATGTATACTAAAGTAGTAAATAGGAGCGCGGGCTAGTATATATTATTTGACTTTCTCAACAAGAGTAATCAATATGTATACTTGAGTTGTTAATATGTATACTAAAGTAGTAAACATGATACTTGTTGAATATTTCCTAAAAACTACTTTTGTTTCCCTATTAACAACTCAATTTATCATATTGTCTACATTAGTTTCCAAGTTGACTACTTTTTATTTATTTAACTTAAGTAACCAATCGAGGCTTCCATTTCCTAATTTAGTATTAACAACTTAAGTATATGTATTGACGGTCTTTACTTGAGAAATTTAAAAAATATATTAGATTGTTAGAGCTCTAGTAACTTGCCGCCGGAGCCTGTTTGCAGGCAAGGTCATCAGAGCTCCGGTGACGGGCTGGCAATGGCGGTCATCGCCCTAAAGCTCCGACAACAGACAAAGTGGTTTGAGGATTTTATTTAAAAAAAACTAATGGTAGTTAGGTAATTTCCCACATTTAACAACATTTCAAAATTCTAAATTAATCCATTTGGATTTAATAAAATTAAACACCCTTATTTGTCCTTTATAAATTTTAACAGATTGAGTGTCATGCAAAATCTGTGCAAGTGTTAGCCAGCACTCGAGTGTTCATTACAATACTTCCATAAATCAAGCGAGTGTTATGCAAAATCTTTGCGAGTGTTATGGACATACTTTACAGCACTCGAGTGTTCATCTAAGCAGTCGAGTCATCTCAGAACACTTTATTACAGTTTGCTGATTCAAGTTTTAGTTCAAATAACTAAAGGTTGTTCACTTGAGTGTCTTAAAACACATACTCGAATGACTTTAATCAATAAGTTCTCTTTCTTTTCCAATTTTGTTATTATCAAAATGTAAACTAAGAACTAACATTTTTTTTTTGATGATGACAACTATTCTGGTGTATAACGCAGATGTCTAACCCGTTGGGCTAGTGCTTTGATATTGGATCGAATGGCCCTACCGGAGTATCTATGGTGTAGATATCCGGGAAGACACGGGATCACTGTACACTATAGGCTATCCGCCAAGGGGGATGGGGGATGTGTTCAGTGGGGATCGTGCACAGTGATGCGTAATGTAATGGGCTTGAGTTAGAACGTGTGCACCTTAGATTTATGCCCTTGTATATATATGGTATGCATTGGTATCGTAACTGCATGATCTATCTTATCTCTCGATTGTAGATATGATAGATTCTCCATGATTGTAGGCATATACGGAATATATGATATATTTCGTATTAGGCCGTCTAGGCATTTGGGCCGTTATGCTGGACCGTAACAGTTGCCCCCCAGCTCGGTAGTTCAAGCGTTTGATCTGCTGAGATGTATCACGCTCTGGTACTTTCTGTCCGAGGTGCAATACTGAGCTAGGCTACACCCGTCGGCCTAGCATGTCGGATTTTTGATTTATTTGGGCTTGACCTAGGGAGGCGCCTAGGGCCTACGTACCCTATAAAGGGATCAAAGCCACCGTAGTTCGAGATGTCAATCATCCTTCCGCCATATGGCGTTTGGTGACGGCTTAGACCGGATTACTACATGCCTCGACCACGGGAGTTGCGTTCTTCGGAATCCGAGGTACGATCTCAGGATCCGAACTCAAGCCCAGAGGTTTGCCGAGTCCGCGGTAATGCCAGGAGGTTCCCGTCTTCAGGAAACTCATCCGGGGGGCCGGGGTCTGAGGTAAGGCCAAGCGTTCTGGCTTACTTCTAGGTGAGAAACCTTCCGTATCCTCCATCATTGCCCCCTGCCATGTGGCTCCCCTGGATTAGCGAGGGATTTCCACCGCCCTGCTACGCCACCTTCGATTTTCGTGGCATTTAATGCGCCTATTGCGTCGCACGTCACTCCTATGAATAGGGCGAATTCTCTCTTTTACCCCTGACGTTTGAACTTTGCTTTGCTCTTCCCTCCATTACTCCCACTTACTTTCACTTTTCTATTCGTCTTACGTTGTTATTTTCACGACTCTTTCTGCTCTTCGCTGCGATTTTGTTCCAGCTACGCTCCCTCTACTGCTCAGTTCATCGCCTACCTCTTTTACTCAGGTATACATTTTCCTCTTCCATTAATATTGTTTTTTATTTTTATTTTTTTCTTACAGCTTTTGTGATTTCCATCCGCCATGTCCTCCTCTTGTTTACGCGTACTTCTACATTTCTGGTTTTGTCAAACTGAGTTCCCGTGAGAGTTTTTGGGTATAGATAGGATTTTGTGTTCCTCCTTCCGGGTGCATGTCCCTTTTTGTTAGAATATCCCCTTTGACTTCTCCCCGTCTCATCTCCTTTTGTGCCTGTTCTAGGTTTCTACCTCTCGTGTTTTGATGGATAGGAATAATCCTTCATCATTTTCAAACCCATCTCTCACCCCAGAAGAGGAAGAAGAGGCATTACGCGCTCGTTTCCCAAGGGCCAGCCACTGGATATTGGGGATGCCTTTGCCTGAGGGGGTTAGGTCTAACCTTTTACTGCACGGTGGTTCAAGTAGGGGAAGTGCTAGTAGGTCGCGTTCCACCTCGGTTAGGAGCCCAACCGCTTGTCCTTTCCTAAGTGGGTCACCGAACCCCGCAAGCCAAGATGTACCCGAAGCCATCCCGATCGAGCCTCTTAATTTCTACGAGCCCCCTCCGCGTGCCAGGGTAGAATCTATGCCCGAGGGATACCTTGGCCCTTGTTGGGATTGTCTCGCAGACAGCTCTTATTTCATCGCAAACGGCTGGGATTCCCTGGCGAATACTACCCTTGGCTCCTGCCGACATAGGTCCCCTGTAATTTCTACTTCGACCACTAACCCCGGAAGTCGCCCTTCTTCTAGTATTTACATGCACGCGTCAGGTATACCCTTCAGTTACTGATTTTTGCCCTTTTTCTTTTCTGTGTTTCTAGGTCTAAATGGAGTCACCCTCGCCTGATAGGACCCCTTCAGTGACTGGAGAATCTGACTCTGCCAGTCTGCCTCAAAATCTATTAGCAAAATACCCCGGGTCGCCCATGGGGTACTAACGACTCATTCATTGATGTCTCAGTCCGACATCACGAGGCTAGATTTGGGGGATACTTCCTCCTGCGTTCTTTCTCCGCCTTCGACTGGGGAGCCTGTCTGTGCAGCCCGGGAAGGAACCAATCCTTCCTTCTTCTTTTTCTTCAGAGATTTTACTACTCGGCTCGGTATTCGCTTCCCGTTTACCGACTTTTAGATGGCTGTTCTAAGTTATCTCCAACTTGCTCCTACCCAGCTTCATCCAAATGGGTGGGGTTTGTTTTGGCCTTCGAGCGCCTCTGTCATTCCTTTCCCCAGCCTATTCCTGCAAAATTATCCATATTCTTCTTCTTCTTTTGTCCCTTCACACCTCGGTCTGATAAGAATAATGAGGACTTGAGGGGGTTGACATCCCTCCGAGGTGTTGCTTGTCGAAAACTCTTCGTCCCTTGCTCCGATTCTTTCAAACATTTCAAAACCAGTTTCTTTAAGGTTGTCGCTATTTCTGGGCAGCAACCCTGGTTCCTCAATGGTCCTGAATCTAAGGATGTGGAATGGAAATTCCCGCTTTATTGGACCGAGGAGCATCATAAAAAAGACTCTTCCAGCTATCAAGTAGATGGGGACGATCTCCCCGCCGAGGATGTCATCTCGGTATCCCAGCTAGTGACCGATGTCAAAGAGCACGGTGTACGGACCGTAGCTTGGATCCTTTCACATACTGCGGTGAGCTTGCGGCGACGCGGCTTGTGGCGACG
Source organism: Acacia melanoxylon (assembly GCA_019022615.1). Lineage (NCBI taxonomy): Eukaryota > Viridiplantae > Streptophyta > Magnoliopsida > Fabales > Fabaceae > Acacia > Acacia melanoxylon. Next base: position 5,098,673 of record JAFJYJ010000020.1, on the reverse strand, counting down.
CGGCGTACATTTTCCTCCTTAGTCTAATTTACTTTTTGTACTGTCCGACTAAGTATTTGTGTTGATATCTTTTCTCTAACCTGGTTCGTTCTCTTTTTATTGCAGCCCAAACTATGAATCCACTGCCCCTTACTTGACTCAGTTAAATCCTGGTGGAGGAGTTCCTTCCCGCAATCCACTACGGAAACGTGCCGAGGCCGAGGTTGGTCGGGGACGGGTGCGAGCAGCGTCTCATCCCCTGCTTCTAAGAGGATCCGGACCTCCGCTCCGGTCGACATCTCTTCGTCTCCCACTGCTGGGCCATCTCAAACCCGCCAGAAGGAGGCCGTGGCTGCGGAGGCTCAACCTTCTTCTCAGTCCGTCCCGGCTACGCCTTCTCCTCCTCCTCTTCTTCTCTCTAAGCTACCGCGCGGCCTAGCTTTGGAAAAGGGGGTAACCGAAGAGCTCAGTGTTGCCTTTTTCCCCCATATCGGTTCCTCGACACTGCTATCCCCCTGAACGAGGTCGATGAGCGCTTGATTCATTCAATTCAACATCATCTGCTGCAAGGGGTGGGCTTGGCACAATCCATGCTTCACCTTAAACACCAGGTAGTCGGGATCTTGGCTGAGAAGCGGCGGATGGAGGCCAAAAGGGATCTGGCTGTGGCGGCTAGGAAGAAGCTAGAGGAGGAGCTAAGTGCTGTTCGGGAAGGGGTTGAGAAGACCGTGGGTGAGTTGACACCTACCAAGTCTGAGCTTCATAACGTGCAAGCCGCTCATTCCCAATGCCTAGACGCTCTGAAGACTGTCCAGACTCAACGGGGGAGTTTGGCCGAGGAGTTATCTGGGGTCAAAAACGAGCTCGAAGATGCCCAAAAGGCCCACGCCAACTGTTCTTCAACCGTGGCCTGGACTGCGAAGGATGCGTTTGATATGACCTTGGCCAGATCCGGCACTGGAATCTTGACGTGACCTTGGATCTCAGCAAGTGTCATTATCTCGCTTACGTTCACCAGGGCCAATTTTTCCCTCCTCCTTCGTCTCCTGAAGATGCTTCAGTATCGGAACTTGAAGGCTCCCGACAGGGGGAAGAGAAAGAACCCGGGGTCTTGCCTAGCGCTCCTTCCGAAGATGGCCCGGGTCCTGAGAATCCGGTTGCTTCCGACCCTTGAGACGTTGAGGTGGTTGTCATCGTCTGTTTTTTGTATCGGGCGTCTATGCCCTTTTTGTTTTTGTATTTATCCGGCGTATGTGCCAGCTGTATAGACATCTTTGAACTTTTTAAGTAATGTATCACCTTGACATATCTTTAAAGTTTGTAAGACCAGGCCAGGGTCTTTTAATTGTGCAGATCTGCGTTTTCTTCCAGATTTATTATCTGGGAATCGGTGGTAGGGTTTTCTTTGTTTAACCGCCGAGGGTATTTATTTCAACGCGCTACCGAGTTCCGGTTCCGTTGTCCGGGATCATCACCAGGATAAGGGCAAATTGTCACATCTCTAAAACGTGGTGTCCACAACGCAACGTTTTAAACATTTGGACCTGATCAGGGTCGGAATGACAATTCAACTTCTTTATCAAGGAGCGAACGTATACGCGTCAATTTTGCGAAGACCTATACAAGCAACTTCACATTGCTCGTAACCTAGGCACGTCGGCCCTAGTGTCATCCATGGGTTTAATTGAAAACCGGGCTCTAAAGACCGCGGTGTAAACTTAAGTTGTAATTTTTAACATCCACTGAGGATTTCTTCATTAAAGGAAATATCGAGCTCTAAAGAGCTAATAATGTCATAACAAACAAAAAAGAATGTAAATGACTCAAATTTAAATACTAAAATTGCAAAAAATAACCAGGATCAGACTTAGGGTGTTTGAGGTTGTGCTAGTGCATGGCCGAGGTCTAACTATAATAGATCCTCAACTTGTCGGCGTTCCATGTCCTTTTGATGGGCTTCCTCGCCAGGGTTTCCAATGTGTACGCTCCATTGCCCAGCTTCTCTTTAATCCGATAAGGACCTTCCCAATTTGATGCTAGTTTGCCATCTCTGGCGTTTTTGTTTCCAATGTCTGCGTGTCGGAGTACTAGGTTGCCCCTGTTGAAGGAACGGGGTCTGACTTTCCGATTGTACTTCGCCGCGATGAGTTGTTTGGCGGCTAGCTCTTTACAATGTGCCGTGATTCTGATCTCATCTATCAGGTCTAGGTCCGTCCTTAAGCTGTCATCGTTAACTTCCTCACTATCTCGTAGTGCCTTGACCTTCCTCCATGTCGACAACCCTATCTCGACCGGGATCATTGCTTCACATCCATAAGTCAACCGGAAAGGGGTTTCCTGGGTTGAGGTCTGCACGCTTGTCCTATACCCCCAAAGTACACTGTAGAGTTGTTCTACCCAGTTGGACTCGGTGTCTTGCATTCGCTTTTTTAAGCCGTCGAGAACGACTTTGTTGGCTGCTTCGGCCTGGCCATTTGATTGTGGATGTTCGACCGAGGAGAAGTGCTGTATAATGTCGAGGTCCGACATCATCTTCTGGAACCCTTGGTCTATAAACTGGGTCCCGTTATCTGTGACTATCTCGGCTGGAATTTCGAATCGCGAAACAATGTTATGACGAAAAAAGCGTTGTATCCGGGCCGAGGTTATGGTGGTTAAGGGCTCAACTTCGATCCACTTAGTAAAGTAGTCTACTGCCACAATAAGCCACCTTAATTGCCCAGGTGCCGCTTTGAAAGGACCGAGGAGGTCCATGCCCCATTTGTAAAATGGCCAAGGGGCCGAGATGCCTTTTAATTTAGATGGCGGGGGCCACATGATCTTGGCGTGTTTCTGGAAACTATCACATGTTTTGACGATTTCCATAGCGTCCGCCTTCATGGTTGGCCAATAGTAACCGGCCCTTAGGGCTTTTCTTGCTAGGGCTTTGCCCCCCATGTGATGGCCGTTGACTCCTTGATGTATCTAGTCCAGAACATATTTTACCTCGGACGAACCCAAACACCTCATCATAGGAGACTGCAGACCTTTCCGGTATAGCTGGTCATCAATCATCGTATAGACAGCGGCTTCTCGGATCAATTTCTTAGCTTCAGTGGAGTCGATTGGAATGATTCCTCTTTCTAAATAATCTTCAATCGGTTTTCTCCAATCTGTTGCTGCCGAAATAACCATGATGCAGCTCGGTTCTGCTAAGTTTTGCTGGATGACGGTCTGATGGTTTCCCGGGGCTTTGGTACTTGCCAGTTTGGAAAGGATGTCGGCTCTGGTATTTTCCTCTCTCGGTATGTGGGTAATAATTACCTCTTCGAAGCATGAGATCACCTCCTTTGCCTTATTGAGATACTTGGCCAATAACTAGCCTTTTGTTTGGTACGTACCCTCGATCTGTGCTGCTATGAGCTAGGAGTTGGTGAAAACCCTTACTCTTTGTGCTCCGTGTTCTCTGGCCTGCAGTAATCCGGCGAGCAACGCCTCGTATTCGGCTTGATTGTTTGATGTGGGGAAATTTAGTTGAAGGGAATGTTCAATGGCCACACCCTCCGGGCTTTCCACTATAATTCCAGCTCCACTACCCTTTGAATTCAAGGAACCATCAACATAAACCTTCCACACTTTCTCTTGATCTTCGTCGGTTTTATCCACCGAGGTGAGTTCTCTTACGAAATCCGCCAATGCCTGAGATTTGATTGTATGCCGGGCTTCGTAGATGATACCGAACTCGGACAACTGGATGGCCCAGCTGGTCATTCTTTCAGCCAGATCCAACTTGTGCAATATTTGGCGAAGTGGTTGGCTGGTTCGGACTATGATTCGATGTCCTTGGAAAGAGGGCCGAAGCCTTCTTGCTGATATGAGGAGGGCGAAGGCCACATTTTCTAACTTCTGGTACCGTAATTCCGAGCTCTGCAATGCTTTACTTACAAAATAAACCGGGGCCTGGCCGACTTCGGTTTCCCTTACCAAGGTGGCACTTACTGCTTTTTCTCCAACGGACAAATATAAGAATAATGATTCATCTGGATTGGGTTTTGATAGGACTGATGGGGTCGCTAGGCAGAGTTTGATCTTTTCAAAGGCAACTTCACAGCCTGTGTTCCATCCTCCCTGCGTTTCCTTCTTCAACAATTTGAAGAATGGAAGCGCCTTCTCAGCCGACCTTGGCAAGAATTTGGTAAGTGCGGCAAGTCGGCCGGTCAGCTGCTGGACTTCCTTCTTCATCCTTGGGGCTTGCATGTCAAGGACGGCCTTGCACTTGTCGGGATTGGCCTCGATTCCACGGTTTGTTAACATAAAACCCAGGAATTTCCCAGCTGGGACCCCAAATGCACATTTGGTCGGGTTTAGACAGATCCGGAACCTCCTTAACTTCTCAAACGTCTGTTCTAGATCTCTAATATGATCCTCTGGGTCTTTGGTTTTTACGATCATATCATCGATGTAAACCTCGATGTTCCGTCCAATCTGGTTGGCGAAAACCCTGTTCATCATCCTCTGATACGTGGCCCCGGCATTTTTCAAACCAAACGGCATCACGTTGTAGCAGTAATTAGCCTGGTCAGTCATAAAGGCCGTTTTCTCCTAATCGTCCGGGTGCATGGGGATTTGATTATAGCCGGAATATGCATCCATAAAAGATAGCAATTGAAAACCCGAGGAGTTGTCTACCAATTGGTCGATGTTCGGCATCAGGTAAGAATCTTTAGGGCAAGCTTTGTTTAAGTTGGTATAATCTGTGCATACCCTCCACTTTCTATTTGCTTTTTTCACCATGACCACGTTTGAGAGCCAGGTAGTATACTGTATTTCCCTAATGAACCCGGCTACCAACAGCTCGTCAACATGTTCCTCCAAAGCTTTTTTTCTCTCAGCTCCAATATTTCTCTTCTTCTGTGCCACAAGCGTAGACCCCGGCTGAATAGCCAATTTATGGCAGCAGGAGATGGGGTCGATCCCTGGTATCTCGGAAGACGTCCATGCGAATACATCCTGGTTTTGTATCAGGAACTCAATCAGCCTGGTTTTCAAGTCTGACTCCATCGCGCCTATGATCTTCATGGTTTTCGAGGGATCATGCCCAAGGATTAATTCTTCTAACTCACCCTTGGGTTCTGGACGGGGGATCTCGGGCTCGTCCCTAAGGTCAAGCTCCACCAGTCCTACTGGATGTTTATTCACTATGGGCTCTTGGGGTTGTTCACCCCTACGAATCCGAGGCGGTGATGATGGTCCGCCTTCTCCCTCCCGAACAGTTTTGAAATAACATTGCCGGGATTCCTTCTGATCTCCCTTAACGACTACTACTAGGTTTCTGCTGTTCACCATCTTCAACTTCTGATGCTTCGTGGACACGATCATGTCCTAGTTGTGGATGGTCGGTCTTCCCAATATGATGTTGTACGGGGATGGGAAGTCGGCTACTATGAATCTTACCCGCTCGATTTGAAAGCCTCCTTCGTCCCCAAAGTCAGCCTTAGGTCGATATATCCTTTGGGAGGTGAATGTTCTCCATTAAACCCTATGAGGGTCGTCTTGCACGGCTTGAGATCTTCCACATCCATCCTCATTCTTTTAAATGCATCCCAGCTGATGATATCAGCCAAACTTCCTGCATCAACAAAAATTCTTTTTACCTGGCATCGTGCCAAGGTTCCCGTGATAACTAAGCCATCCTGATGCCCCGGGACTACGTCCTTTAGTTCTTCATTAGTAAAAAGCAGTAGTGGAGGCATTGGATTGGAGGCGTCGTCTTTAAACTTTGGGGCGCTCCTCACGGAGAGGACATCTCTCAAGTATTTCTTACGCTGGCTAATAGTATCTCCCCCTCCTCCGAAGCCTCCATTAATGGCGTTGCAGTGAAACTGCGCTTCTGGAAACTCATCTTCTTCTGCCGTTGACTTCCATGGCTTATTATCTTTCTTCGGTCGGTGATCGGGCTCCTACTGTGGACTTCTGGTCTGCGTTTGTTATTCTTACGTCCCTGGGTTTGTATCACGTATTGATGTAGTTTCCTTTCTCTGATGAACCTCTCTATAGCGTCTCGGAGTTCATAACATTGGTCCGTGGTGTGCCCCGGCCCGTCATGAAACGCATAGAATTTGGTTTGGTCCGTCGTAAGTCGTAGCCGGGGAGGCCGAGGTCTTGGGGCTCTGCTCATCTCGGTTTGGGCCACTTCCCTCCAAATCTGGGAGCGAGGGGCGTTCAGGGGGGGTGTATCTTTCATACTTTGCTTTTTCAGTTCTTCCTTCTTGAGGTCGCCTTTCCCGGTTCTGCTGGCATTGGGAGGTTTCTTCCTTTTGCTTATGGATTTGATCCTTGTCCTCGGGCGACCTGTTACCCCGTTTCTCGGTTCCAAGAGCGTTGGCGATCTCCATTTGTTCTACGTCCAAGTACTGCTTTGCTCGAGTATGAAATTCGGTGAGAGTGTGTACTCGGTTCTTAAAAATATTCTTGGCCAATCGAGACGTGGGGTCCAAACCATCTATAATGCAATGTATGTGAACGTCTTCCAGGAGTGACCGTACCTGCAGTGCTACTTCTTTGAATCGATCCAAATATTTTTGGAGCGTCTCCCCCTTTTTCTGCTTAACTTTACTCAAAGTGAATTGGGACTTCGGCTGCTTCTTACTAGTTGCGAAGTTTAATTCGAATTTTCGTCCGAGGTCTTCAAAATTGTGTACCGAGTCGATGGGTAAGGTGTGGAGCCATCTCTGAGCCGGTTCGGTTAACGTTGCTGCGAAAATCCATGAAATGACCGGCCCTTAATCAGTCGAACAAACATGCCCAGCTCGAAAGTGTCGAGGTGAGTACGTGGGTCCTGGGTCCCATCATACTTCAGGAGATGCGTCAAATCCAGATTCTTTGGATACGTAGCATTGGCAATTTCCTTTGAGAAAGGACCCCGGTTGAGATCGGTCAAGTACTTCATTTTATATTCTTCGGGGGAACCCCGAGGCCGGGATATTCTCTCCGAATCTCGGTCTTTGGTGTCCGAGATCTGTCCCAGGTGTAATTTTTTTAAACCCGAGGCCGTTGGTCGGGCTCGCCCCGAGCCTGTTAAGTGGGTATTTCGGCTGGCATCCCGACGTGACGAACTCGGTCCACTACTGGAAGAAGAACTATCCGTGTCTCAGGACCGTTTTTTCTTCTTTTTATGTAGGTCTTTATGACCTCTCTTCTCCACAAGCGACTCGAATTGGTTGAATTGTTCTTCCATCATCTGCTGTATGACCCTAAGGTCTTCTTGGCGTTGGAGGTTACTGCGCTTTTCGCCATTCTCCATTCGTTTCAGCATCGATTCCTGTGTTTTCTGCAGGAGGACGAAGTCTGGATTTGGAACCGAGGCCTCCGTTGTCGCTAAATCGTGTGTTTTAGCGGTAACTGGAGGAGAGGATGTCGTGTCCGAAACGTTTCCTTCTTGGAACCCTTCCGGTGGTTTCGGAGCATGATTGTTTTGATTGGCCTCAGCCTGTTGTGGATTTCCAGGCTGGGTGTTCCAACTGCAACTTCTTGTGTTAGCCATCGGTGGTCATGGGGATCGTAATTTACTGTCCCCACGGTCGGTGCCAATGTTCTGGTGTATAACGCAGATGTCTAACCCGTTGGGCTAGTGCTTTGATATTGGATCGAATGGCCCTACCGGAGTATCTATGGTGTAGATATCCGGAAGACACGGATCACCGTACACTATAGGCTATCCGCCAAGGGGGATGGGGGATGTGTTCGGTGGGGATCGTCTGACGATGATGCGTAATGTAATGGGCTTGAGTTAGAACGTGTGCACCTTAGATTTATGCCCTTGTATATATAGGGTATGCATTGATATCGTAATTGCATGATCTATCTTATCTCTCAATTGTAGATATGATAGATTCTCCATTATTGTAGGCATATACGGAATATATGATATATTTCGTATTGGGCCGTCTAGGCATTTGGGCCGTTATGCCGGACCGTAACAACAACTGTTGGAAATATTTGAAAAAGTGTTTGAAAAAAAACTTTAGAGATTATCAAGAAAGAATGCGAGAAACATATATGCATAAGTTGCACAAATTGTCAAAATTGAATTAGTTTTTTTAAAAAACGTTTACAATTTACGAAATAAATATATGATGAGAATTTTTTTTTTTTTTTTTTTTTGGGTATAAAAAAAAAGCATCTGAAACTACCCTAACAGAATTCCATTACATTACATATACAATGTAAACTCTTCTGGCCTGATATAACGGGCATGGGCGGCAATGGCTTCGAGATTTGGCAGGAGGCAACAGCTATTTCCAAATACTGTTAGTGTTCCAGGACCCAGAAATCGGCTTCGCTTCCGATTTTCTTCTCGGAGGGTCATCAATACGATCCTCATATGTCTCGCGTTGCTCGCTATTTTGCCTCCTCTTTTCTTCCACTTCCGTCTTCGACGACTGCATCAGGTACTCCCATGGCCATCGACGTTCTGTTAAACGGCCTCACTTAACTTATTCTTTGAGTTGTTAAGGATTTACACATTCATATTAGTTTCCTGCGTAAAGAAGTAATCTTGAAGCTAAATGAATTATGGGTGTGAAGTGGTGTACATTCAAAACGATGGTTGCATTTATAAATTTAGTGTTTGGCTTAGGATAGTGGAGACTTTCTCTCAGAGTGGGATTGGAGATTTTTGTTCTTTTTGGCTTCAAATGATGGCCAGATCTGGGCTTTAGTTGTTAAATCACCATGATTAATTGATAATCTTCGTCGGGGCTAGTTTTAGAAATCCTATGATAGATAATATTTTCTATACAGGCAATTATATATAGACAGCTCAAATATCCTAAATCAACTAAAGTGTGGTATTATGAGTTAGGGTAATAATTATCAATTCCCAGACGTCAACGACCAAATATAAATCCCCAATGACATACCTTTGATTTATAATTATTCGTACATCTTATAGTTAGAAGATAATTGCAGTTACCATCCTGAACCGGTTCAAAGAGTCACTTCATTTTGCTTGAATTATCTTCTAAGCGTATCTACTTTGTCTATGCTTTGAGATAAAAGTATAAAACTTGGATTTCTAAGAGGAAAAGTTCACTAACTCTCTTGACTGTGGTTCAATTTCTCTGTTTGACGATTATTATGATAGGTTCGCATGGTTAATATGTAATTGTTGGATTGATTTTGCAGATGCAGTTGAGTAAATGTGCTTGGCTTAATGATCCGCCTCTTGTATGTGCGCATGGGGGTGATTCATCTAAGGCTTTTCCTAACACAGTATGTTTCTGTTTTCATCTTATTGATTCATTTCGTGCATCATTATGCTGGAGTTCCTGATTGAGGATCTACTGGTAATTTATGCAGTACTTGAGGGCCATGGTTCTCCCAGTTTACAAATTTGTTTTAATGGTGGTTTTCTCTGCTTTCTTAGGTCTCCATCACTTTCTGTCCTACTATCACCCCTTTTTTATCCCCATTTCCTAACAAACTTCTTGTAGATTCTCCTAACAAGGCTTCCATTTGTCTCTGCTGGCCTAAACTTTGTTCAATCTCATCCTTCTACTTTGCACAGACCATTCTAATTAGGAGGATCGATCAAGTTTTCACAGAAGAAGTCCAAACTTTAGATCAATACAAAATTACTTTTTGTGGATTTTTTTTGACCAAAATAGGAAATATTAGATGTTAGGCTAAATGGTAATGAGTAATGCATTATAGTTCTACTTCTACATATAAATGATTATGAACGTACTCCCTGCAGTCCCTTAAACAAGGTGCCTTCTAAAAATAAAGGCTGGTCCAAATTATAAGGTGCCCAGTTATAAAATCAAATGATATTCCATTTATACCCCTGGATATTAATAGTTGTCTCGTAACTTAAGAAGGTACCTCTTTAATTGATAAGGGTATAATTGGAATCCGAGGATATTTTTGAACAAATAAAGCAATATCATACTTTTCTTAATCTATGTGAAAAGTGTCTAAAACATCTTATACAAGGGACTGGAGGGAGTATATGTGAATACACATGCTAGAATTAATTTAAGAATGGCAGTGATGTTGAAGCAATGTACCTATTTATTTTTATCCCAATTTTTTTTTGAATGGTTGGTAACTATCTGGTTAACTTCTTCGAATTTGATTTGTTATGGATTTGTCACATGTATTATCTGTTTGAGAATATATCTGTATGGTAGAGTTCTTGTTTATGAATTAGTTCTTTTGGTTGTTCTATCTGATCATCCTTACAGATAGCTGCTTATGTCTCCGCTCTCCGTTCTCAAGTGGACTGCATTGAGATTGATGTATCTCGTTCTTCAGATGGAGTTTTGTTTGCTCTCCATGATAGGTACTTTGGCTTATAAGTTTTGTATAGGGATTAGTCACAACAATCCTTGAAATGCCAAAACCAGTTATACATTCTTCTTAGTATTAGACAAAATAATAAAAAAAATCTTATTAAATATTTTCTGATGCATTTCATTGGATTTATTTGAGGTTTGAAGTCCTACATTTGACGTATCACTAATACTGACATCACGTTTATCAAATTCAAATTTATGGAGTGCTATCTTTTTTGTTGAATGTATGAAGATTATATTTTTGCACTTCTCTAATATTATTCTCATCAGTTTATTTTGCAATCTGCTAAATATTAATGGACTTATCAGCTTTATGTTATCACCTCTAAACTTTAGCTTTATAGCTAGACAGAGATTAATTCTTGCTTGATGCAGGCAGGGATTTGCAACGGATATCGAGAAACACTACATCTAAAGTTGGGCATTTAAACGCAAATCAGGTGAGACTAGCTAATTTTGTTTTATTCACAACCTATTGGTATTGGAGGTGTCCCTTAAGTATTGTCGTGGGTCGCTGGTGAGCTGAACTTATCTGTTATCCCCCCTGTAGTTTCATACCACATGTCTTTGTTTTTATTTACCTTCATGTTTGTTTCATTTTGATGGTGATTGCCTGAAACTTTTGTGGCTTACATTTTTATACAAATTGTAACCATTGTGTTTGAAATAAAATGAGAAATTTCCGATGGGTACTTTAGCGAGGTGGGGAATCTCTCCCAAAATCTGGCTATTGAGATAGAAGAATCAACCCACCTAAATATCTCATAGAGCATCACATGCTTCTCAATGTGGGATTTAGGCATCCCATACTATCTTAGATTTCATGAATTGGCTCCCATTGAGCTGTCATTGTGTTAGTCAGCTAAGTTGTGTTTCCTTGATTAACCTTTGTCAATCTCCCATGGAAGTTGCTAGTTTAATCTGAATTTTGTCCTAAAACTTAGTATTTCATAGCTGATAATAATATAGTGGTGAAGTTTCCATCAGATACCAATATGTGGGCACTCAAGTGGGATGGGAAACCCTCTTCGGAAAGCAACTATTAAGGTGGGAGAACCAATGTACTTAAATACTCAATGTAGTATTCAGACATCTCATCCTACCTTAGTCTTCAATATTTTTCAAAGGGAAATTCTTCTATAACTGTATATGAAAATTCCTTAGCAGGATCTTTGTCACCTAAAGTAATAATTATTTTGAACCTGCAAGTTTGATCAACCATTGTCTACAAAATAAAATAAATGCTGCTAAATTTACTATCTCTTACCAGTTGGCTTAATGGTTCAATTGGCCAAGATCTATTGGTATGATGTAAAGACCCTATTGCATAATCTCCTGTAATCTTTTTTATCAATAGAGCTAGTGAGCCTTCATTTTTCTTGGGTTTTGAGACTCATGAAATAATGTTGTGTTGCCTTTTTGCATTTTTGTGGTATCATGAGAGTGGAAGCTTGGACAAATGGTCTCCTCTGTTTGTTTTCATCCATTGCATTGGGTCATTTTATGCCAAAATATCTGTTAATTGATATTACTTTTTGAAGTTGCTTTTTCTCTCTCGTGATAAAAAATTTTTGTTGGTTTGTTAAGTGTAACATTGACTAAGATCCTGTTCAGTTTGTTTTTACAGATAAGAGAGCTTAGTGCTTTGAATCAATCTGGGGAGAAGTTCAATGATGAAGGTATAACTACCATTGAAGAGGCACTTAAGGTATAATTACAGGGTTTTAAAACTTGAATATTCCTGCTCTCCCTTTGGTTTGCTTTCCTCCTTGAATTATGGTTAGTTGCTATTGTCATTGTTCCTTGACTTTTCTCTTTTTACATTTTTTCTTGTAATATTTTTAGGCTATTCTCTGACTATTATTTTAATGTCTCAGTTGACCGCTAATTCAGTGAGGCAGATAATCCTAGATGCTAAGGTTGGACCACCATTGTATGAAAAAGGGCTTGCTAGAGACATTCTATCTGCTGTAAGTATAATGCTCCTTTCCACTCCCCAGGCATCTAGATTTCGTTATTTTCCATTTTCTAGTGGTTGTTGGGCCTATCATTTTGCTATAATATGCTTATTTATCTGGGCTTAAGTTTGTCATTGAGTTGGTGGCCTGTCAAAATTGACATGATAGGAATTCCCATGAGAAGGACTGAGTTTGAATATTGACTTTTGATCTCTTATTCATGATATTAAAATTTAATTTCCTTTCCAATGTATTTTGACTACAAGAATTTTAAAAATTATCTGCTTGGCTTGGTGAATTTTCTTTAGTTATAGGTTTTCTTCCTATCAGTCTTTATAGGATGATTTAATGTATTGATATGGTTGGTTAAATCTTCTTTTCTCCCTCATATATAACTCCTCGTGAGAAAGAAAAGAAGATACTGATATTGATAAGTTGATAGAGCTTAGGTATGGACTTGAACTCTCGTTTTAATATGTTAGAGCCTAAAAGTTGTTCAAAATCCCTTTTCCACACCACTTGAAATCAAGCAGTCGTCTGCAGGCATCACAGATACGTGAATCCAATTGCAATAGACAGCGGAACTTGTAAATTTGACCTTATATTATTAAGTAATTTTCTGTTTGCCCAGTAATGTGATCTCAACTTTTCAGTACCTCCTTCTTTCAGGTGGAAAGGACAGACTGTGGAAACTGCCTCGTGTGGGCTAAAAGTGACAGTTTAGCAAGGGACGTGATTAAACTGTCATCAGATATCACAGTAAGAAGCAATTAGCCTTATTTACATTATTTCCCCCATAACTAGGAAAAATTCTAATGGAAGTCTTTGCCTCTTTGGTTATCTTCTGAGATGGCTGTTTTATATTGTTTCTTCTTAATTCACTTTTGGATCTCACTTGGCATGGGAAAAGGAATGTTAGGTGTTTCCTATCAAATTATTTATGATTGATAGGGTTACACAAACATGAAAGATTAGTCCTGAGATTCTTGTTTGCCCCTTTTGCCATCTATAAATTTTATCATCAATTTATAAAAGTAGAAGGACAAGGTCCATCGCTTATTTCAGCTAAGCCTTCACGATCATCAGAAGCATTCTGGTTGATCACTTCACTAAGGCATGCTGGTTTTCTGTTTTCGTATTGGTCACTTTAATGATGATAAAATAAATCTTGGAAGCAGCCTCTCCACTTGCAGTGGTAAGGTTACGTACTTCTAACTCTCTCAAGGAGTCTTGTGAATTGGGCTGCCTTTTTTAGATGATGACAAAATTAGACTAGATAGAACTTTTTAGAAATTAAATGATATTGGGGGTGTGAATTTTACCACTTTGGTCCTTCACTATAATTTCCTCGCATGTTCTGTCATAATGCAGGTAGGCTACATTGTTATGAGAGACCCATCTACTGGGGCTAGAACAAATTTGTTGAGGATTAAAGATGCTGAGGTTGTTGGTGTCTATCATCCATTGATCGATGAAAAACTTGTTAAAGTCTTGCACAGGTGTGGATTTCGTGTTGATCATCTATGAATTAGCTGGGTAAATGAATCCAATGTTTGGATGCAGAGAAAAGTGAGAAGAAAATAGGAGGGAGGTGATACTACTGGGGAAAACTCCCAAAAATAGTACTCGTAGTATTCTTTTCTTCCTAATTTCTTCCCATCCAAACATAAGGAAAGTGTGCATGTGTAATGATCAAGTTTTGCTTGATGGTTGACAGGAGAAAAAAGAGGGTATATGCCTGGACAGTTGATGATGAAGAATCCATGCAAAGGATGTTGTCTGAGCATGTTGAAGCTATTGTTACTAGCAATCCGACTTTACTTCAACGTGTGATGCAAGATGCTAGAACTCGATGTCTCGTAGAAGGTTATTCATTATCAAAATAACATTTAGCTCAACAAGCTTATATCCAAAAATTCCCAGTTTTTGTTGCAAATATCTATGTAACATCCATTATTCTTTAAATTGGCTGCCTCAAGTGGATCTAACCTAAGCAAACAGAAGAGTATACCATGTGTTGGATTATTAGCAAATTACTTCAGTATTAAACATCAGATGTTATTGGTCAATAAAGTACTAGCTGCACAATGGAGGATACCAAAGTTTCTAGTATATGATCAAGCAACAACTCTCCATTTATATGAAATTTGGTTAACTTCCAACTCAGCAATTTGCTGTATCTGAGCGTCCGTCCTATTATGAATAGGGTGTTTTTGGCGTTTGGAAGTTTTGTACTTTTCCTCTTTGTATGGATTCAAAATGACTAGTTTGTTTGGATTCCATCAAGGAATTTTTCTTACATGATGGAGTGGTTATTTAACCGGATGCTTTTTCTTTTTAAATCATTTTTTGGTTGTTTTTAAGTCTCAATATATTGGGGGTGGGCCTTGGAATAACTTGAAGGTTGCTGCCATATAGAGGGAGTAAGGTTGCTTATATATATATATATATATATATATATATATATATATATTATTTTCTAGACTTCGCTAGGTCAGAACTTTATGCACTGGGTCGTTCTTTTTTCAATCTCAATATACACACATACATGTTACAAATCTAGCTTCTATTTGGTTCAATTTTGACCTTTGTTCTGATAGTGCTTATTTGAGTTGGTGTTAGAAAAGTATGTTCATGCAAATTGAGATAAAATTCTTTTTACATATTTACCTCGTAAACTGTAAATCACGTTGAAAAAATATCTTCTACCGCTAAGCTAGATGGACACAAAATCATTGGCAAATTTCAACAATAAGAGTCTACATTATGTGCACATAAGATATATGCTTCTTATGTGCTTATACTTCTATTAGAGGTATGAGCATATTTATATATATATATATATATATATATTATATATATATATATATATATATATATATATATATATATATTGTATTTATTTAGATTCAAACTATATGTTGTTTTCTGAGTTTTTTTTTGTACCCAGTATCTCAAATTAATTAGTTTACATGATATTGGTGGTACAGACAAATTTAGAACTGGAAACTAATTAATTTGATATCTTGAGTATAAAAACAAAATATCAGAAAACAACATATAGTTTAAATCTAAATAAATACAATATAAAAAAATATGCTTATACCTCTAATAGAGATATGATCACATAAAAAACACATATCTTATGTGCACATAATTTGGACTCATTAAATAAAACAAGAAGATAATCATTGGCAGGTTATGCAGATTGCGCTTCTCGAGTAATGGACACAAATGAGGGTTGGGTTTTGCAGTTGAAAATGGATACGTCATTAGTAGAGAGTTTCCTACACAAATTCATAACCACTTTTTGGAGGTTTCTAGATTTCATGCCTTCTATTTCGAAGACCATAAGTTGGTTTGAGTTTTGGCACCGAAATCTGGATCGATTCAAATTATATTTTATATTTTTATTATATACTATTCTATTATATTATTTCCTGTTATTCTATTATAATTTTAAAAGGGAATATCCAATATGAAGCTGTTCGAAATAGAAAAATTCTAAATTAGGTTGTTAAATTCAATAAATCCTTAATTAAGTTATTGACCCAATTTAGAATTTCAAAATTTAGATTAAATGACGTTACTTTATACTCTTATAGTTTCCTCTCTCATCTGAAAAGGGTTTCAATGCTTTTTAACTTATTTTTACAATAAGTGTAAATATATATAAACATTAATATATAATACAATAAAATATGATTAAGTTAGATCAAAGAAATTTTATGTTTTGTGGAAGAATGATCCGGAATAATTCAAAAAAAAAAAAGTATTAGCCTCAATATTAATTAAATTATTTCTAGTTGAACATTGAGAATAAAAATATTATTTATTTACTTGATTTTTTGTTCATTGAGAAAAAAATGTTAATATAAAAAATAACTTGTTTGATATAAAAACTGCATATCAAAGATTTTCATTAATGATTTTTTAAAAGAAAAGATATATATTAACGTAAAAAAACAACATATATATCACATAAGTAAAATTGCATGATTAATGAAGATTGATTTTTTTTTTCATTGACAAAAAACTAATTTTGAGTTCTTTCAAAAATAAACTCTTATTCAAAATATTTAATAAAAACATTTAATTGATAATGTTGTTATGCGGTTGGTTTTTTTTTATACTTAAAACATTCTTAATCATTCCTCTTGAACACAAAAACTCATTTGATTTAAATGAATCATGTTTTATCTTATTATATATTAATGTTAATATATATGCACACTCATTAAAAGACTAAGTTAAAGAGCAATTAAATTATTTCAAGAGGAAAGATGATAGAGAAGATTAAGAGAGTGTAATAAAGTCAATTTACCTATATTTCAAAATTTCAAATTGAGTCTATAAATTAATTAGGAATTTATTGGATTTTACAATTTAATTTAAAATTTCTCTATTTTAAGCAACTTTATATGAGATTTTCCCATTTTAAAATAAGGGCTGAAGGGGCATCACCTCGTGTCACCCTTGAAATTTCTTTCCAATGAAAAGCATCCACGTCCTACTCCGACGAATGCCTATAAATAACTATCCGTAATCTCCCTCTGTATCATGCCACCTGTCCTAATCCCATTATTCTTTTATCTCCCTCTGTATCATGCCACCTGTCCTAATCCCACTATTCTTTTATGCTCCCATTTTATTTGTAGTTAAAAACATTAATGCTTAATTTATGAGACTTTTTTAAGGAATTTATTTAACTTAAAATCCATTTTTCTTCTTCTGATTTTTAAGGAAATTATTAAATATGATGGTATTAGTTTTCCACTTATTTATCTTTAACTATATATAGTGTTATAAACATTATAATTATGTGTGGATGTCTATAACATTCAAGAATAGAGTTTTTTTGATTTATTGAATGGCATTATATCATATAACGCCCAAATTATAGGGTTTATGCTATTTATTCCGTATAATCTCCAATTATACAATTAAGTAGTATAATACTCTTGTTCAAGTAACTCTTTAGGTTAGTCTTCAATATTGGGCTTGTTTGGAGAGAGCTTTAAGTACCTTAAAGCCATAAAAAAGTAGTAATGAAAAAAAAAGTCAGAAATTGAGTGTTTGGGTTGAGTCCCCCCAAAAAAAGCTCCTAAAAGTCAATTAAAGAAAAAACTCTATGGGGTAAGTTTTTTTTTAAAAAGCTCTCAGTTTTTTGATGTAGGTCCCGCCACTTCTACTACCATTAATTCAAACATAAATCATAATTACAACCTGACCTTTTTCTTACCGGGTTTCTAAAAAAGTCAGATAGAAAATAAACCACTGCTAACCCAAACATGCCAATTAAGATCCTATTAATAAAGTTGATGTACACACATTTGAGATAAAAAATAATAATAATAGAATAAGAACATCCCCCCTCTCTTTCTCCAATTTTTTCTTGTCTTGCTCATCTTCTCATCCTAAATCTCTTTTGACTTGTCATCGACTTGTCATCAACAAGAGTTCGCGCCGAAAATTTGGGGTATAAACTCCTTATGCGTTAATGTGTCATTGCGGTAAATAATAATGCTCCATATTAGCTTTCATTTAACTAATTATCACGTGCACTTTTAATTTCCTATGCATTTTCTATATATATATATATACACGTTGTTTCTTTTTGTTTTTTATTCTAGTGTTCTTTTTAATACATTTTGATTTTGGCCTCATCATGAGATTATAGATGTGTTATTTTTATTTTATATTCTTCTATTTTCTTTGTGATATATTTAATAGCACAATAAGTATTATTCATTTTTCTTGCATTTTCCATAACATATTTTTACATATAGACACTATAAAAGTTTATTGCGCAAACACGCACACACATGTGTAAGTATGTATATGTATGTCAAGCATTGTGTTATATTGCTATGAATATTTGTTTAATATTGCTAGAGCTTATGTGATATATATGTATGTATGTCAAGCATTGTGTTATATTGCTATGAATATTTGTTTAATATTGCTAGACTTTATGTGATATATATGTTGTTACGGATCTATATTTAGGCCCAATAGCAGTATGGCCCAACATGCAATATATCACATATTAGGATCTACCTATAATAAAAGGAAATCTTATCTCATCTATAATCAAGGAAGATCTATCTTATCTAAAGATAGATACGACAGTTATGATACTAGGGCCGTGGATTACGAGGCCCATACTATCCCACCTGAGGTACACTCTATAAAAACAGAGGTCAAACCCTAAGGTGCAGATAGACTACTCTCACTGGAGCATACACACCACCCCTTTGGCTAAACGCCTATGTGTGTGTCGAACTACATGGACTTTGATCCCTCTACAAGATACGTAGGCCCTAGGCATCATTCCTAGGTTAAGTCCGCTCCAACCAACATCAAACAGGCTAGTCCATTAGGGCTAGCCACATCTGGTTCTACACCAGAACATTGGCGCCGACCGTGGGGAACCGTAAATTTTGATTCCCGCGACCAAAGATGGTCAATACTAGAAGCAGCAGTCAGATGCCTTTGCATGGGCAATTCCTGAAAATCCGTAGCAGCCTCCGGGCCCACCGTGCAACAATAGCCACTAGACAGAGGATGATTAAGAGAAATAATGGTTCTTAAGCAACGACTTTGGGTTTGAGCTGCTTTGCATGGGTTTTTCTTTGAACTCTCCATGTCATTTAGTTCAAAGTAATTGTCACTTTCTTTCAAATGTTTTTTATCAAGCTCTAATATTGAAAACTCCTCAAAGTTACTGTCACCCATGCGAGATTCTTCTAGATCTTGTATTTCACTTTGGGTATTTTCACCACTAGGTGGAGGAGGAAGGTCAATAATAGGTTCACACTGCATTGTGGTTGTACTTTTTGCAGCATCCAAACATTTAGTAGTCATTGAACTAGGCCTTCCATCAGCAGCCTTTTGAGGTAAGGCAAGTAGTATTAGCAGTGTTTTGAGGTAAGGCAAGTAGTGTTGGACTTGCAACTGCACTTTGAAAATGTTTACATTATCCTCTCATTGGATAAGCTTGGCAATTGGGTCGTCTTCATATGACGAGAAGATAGTTAGAAGGATCACCAGGTTCTCTCTTTGGGTCCTCTCCCATGGTTTAAAGATTCTATGTTTTCCTATTTAGTTCTTCTATTATTCGTAAATGGCGACCCCAACAACCATGGTTAATGTCGTAACGGCAATGATAGAAGAACTTCGTCGTCTGCATCGGGAAGAACTCAGAGAAGCCTTTGATGGCCTTAGTAAAAAACTAGCAAACCTAAAGGATTTTGTTCGGCAACTTCAGATCCTCACATGGGTTTCCTTTTAACTCTCCATGTGTCCACATGACGAGAAGATAGTTGGAAGGATCACCAGGAAGAACTCAGAGAAGTCTTTGATGGCCTTAATAAAAACTAGCAGACCTAGAGGATCTTGTTCGGTAACTTCAGATCCTCCTGTCATCATGACAGCAGCCATCGGCACACACCTCCAGGCCTACCACGAGACAACGATCACTGGACAAAGGATGAGATCTAGGAATTGATACAGCTATGAGCTCAATACCCATTTGAGAATCCCAAATGAGCAAATCAAGATAGCTGAGGTTGTTGGTAAGCCAATTGTTGGTAAGCCGAGGCCGATTTAATGCCAAAGGAGTTATTTTTACGACTTGGTGATGCAGGGAGGTCAATAATAAGGATCACACTATTTTATGTTTGTCTTTGCTATATCTGCTTTATGTTTATCTTTTCTATATCATTCACATTAGAAACAATTAGCGGATTACTAGAACCCCAAATATATAGCAATAACGTTTGATCTCGTTGAACTATTATTTGGTCTCTGAGAATTGTTTTGAGGCAGGGCTAACGAGCAAATCGAGATAGCCGAGGTTGTTGTTAAGCCGAGGCTGATTCAACGCTTATGGCGTCCCGACTTCATCGCGATAGTCAAGGTTGATGATACGCCGAGATGAGGAGGTGCCGAGACGCCGAGATTGTTAGATGCCGAGATTCAGAGAATGTCGGGATCCAGATGAGTATCACCCTCTATCTCATAGATGCTCAATCTTTTCTTATTATCAATTATCTATAAACATGTAGGAATCCAAGGTACATAAACCCGTTTTCGCAAATCATGTCGGAGCTAAACATGTAGGAATTTGAGGTACATAAACCCGTTTCCGAAGATCATGTCGGAGCTAAACATATAGGAATCCGAGGTACATAAACCTGTTTCCGAAAATCATGTCCGAGTTAAACATGTAGGAATCTGAAGTACACAAACTCGTTTTCATGAATCATGTTGCGATGACTATGCCGCTAAGACTGTTTAAGATTCCAATGAGAATCATCTGCTACGGCAAGGCCGCTAAGTCTATCTTAAATTCATGTAGAGGAAAAGAAGGTGGACCCGGTTTTAACTGAATCTAGTTGAAATCCAGGATCCACGTAAAGTTTTGAAGACGGACCCGGTTACACCAAATCTGGTTAAAATCCCGGCTTCGTGTGCATTTTTGAAGTCGGGCCCGGTTAACTGAATCTAGTTAACGTTCGGGATCCGCGTAAAGTTTTGAAGTCAGGCCCAGTTAACTGAATATAGTTAACGTTCAGGATCCGCGTAAAGTTTTGAAGTCGGACCCGGTTAACTGAATCTAGTTAACGTTCGGGATCATCGTAAAGTTTTGAACTCGGGCCCGGTTAACTGAATCTAGTTAACGTTCGGGATCCGCGTAAAGTTTTGAAGGCGGACCCGATTTTAATCGAATCTAGTTGAAAACCGAGCTCAGTGAAAATAACGGTTAAAACGTGTCTCCTAGGGAACAGACGTGTTTCCTCGGGAGCACGGTAAAGCTGAGATAAAAATTTAAACGTTTCCTTGGGACACGGTAACACCGAGCTTATGGCTAAAACATACTCCTTCGGGATACAGTAACGCCCTCATTATGGCAAAAACTATTGATAGTCAAAAATAAAATACACCGAGGTATTACACTCGGTTAGATTACACCGAGGTCATTACACCCAGTCAGATTACACTGAGGTCATTACACCCGGTCATAAATAGAACACAATTTAAAGGGATTACACCAGGGCTTCCGAGCCCAGGTCCTGGAATGTTCGAAACACGCTTCGGGATGACGCTGCGATTCTCATTGTGACCCTGATCAGGTCGAAGTGTTCAAAAAATCTAGTTCACGAATCGAGTTCGAACATGTGATAATTTGCCCTCATCCTGGATTGAATCTCGGTCAACGACACCGGAAATGAAGGTTTAATGACAACTCTTCACTTAAATTTTGTACCCGGAGCTTTTTAGTACTGGAAGAACATTTCAGCAGATTCTGCATAACACATTATTTGGCCTTGGCCCGGTCATTCAATAAAACTCGGACATGATATCTGAGTTAAATAGTCAATGCACCCCGGCAGCCTAGAGCCTTGACTGCCAGTGTCACACCCCTCTCGGTACACCGACATTCGTCAGAGATAAATGCACAGCTTAATAAACATACTGGTTCCAGCATAGTAATACTGATTACAAAGTCTGGTTACACAACCGAAAACCATAAAAGGTTCATACAAATATTACAAACTTCATAACAGTCTAATACACGACATATAAAATAAACGGCAGATCTTGGCTCGGCGCAGCACCATCAAATACCGGCATCCACTGCCTTACCACGTGAGCCACGTCCACTATTGTGTTCCCGTCCTGAACTTTGTGGAATATCTGGGATTCAAACGAATCCCAGTAGTAACGTTAATCACTCACATAAGATGCATGCACAGTACATGGTAGATAACCAGTTGCAATAAATTCAATATTCAAATAAATTCAAAATTCAAATTCAGATTCAATTTGCAGCTCAAACATATTCAAGAACCTACCGGTTCATACGTGCAGCGCTGGATATTTAAATGGGTATTTACCCTTCATTCTACAAATACAACAATTCTCTTATCGAACTACCACCTCCGGCCTCAACCGTGATGGCATCTAGGGTTACCCTACATTCTAGGGCACTACCTCCCGGCCTCAACCGGCGATAAGGTTAGATATTCACAATTCACATATCACAACGGTACATACATGCATATAAAGGCACATAGAGTATGTGAGAGAAAGTTACTACCTGAACTCCAATTAGCTAAAAATAATTCACCGGTGCTTGAACCACTTGGAAACCAATTCCTAAAATAATATCATCAAAATATTAATTTCCCTTATTCTATAAGGTACTAAAATTAATTACCACTTTATTCTATTCTCCAAAAATATTCAAGAGGGTTCTTATCATCATTTAGGATCCTTGTGACCCAAAGATATTAAGTTATCCAACTTAAACCTTAATTGTATCAATTTTCGGATTAACTCCTTTTCCAATCAGAATTTTCACTGAACTTTACAAATTCATAATTAAATGCAAAAAAATCCAATAGATGTGCTTCCGAAGCTCAAATGTCCATTAACATGCCTATTTTCATGGAAAAATAGTCCCAGACGTCTAGGGAATCTGAATCATTCCCAGTTTTAATGTTTTCCAATACTGTTCAGAACCCAATTCCAAAAACGTAGGTCATCTTATAAAATTAATTCCTCCTTGTACATAGCTTTAAAAATTACATATTATATATCAAAAGAAAGCTTAAGATGTCTACTTCAAATCTGGAAAATTTCATAATTTATAGACATCATTTACTTGATCGAAAATGGTGTACAGGTCGACTGCCTTTCAAAACAAATTAAAACTAGCAGTTTTGGCAACTTGTACCATTTATTCTCTTTGATTCTAAAATCATTTCCAACTTTATTCTCACTCAATTTTTCGTGGTAAACTCTTTAGTATCCTTAAAATCTTCAAAATCCTTATAGTTTCACCACTTTTAAATCAACCCAAAATATTTCATAAATCACGTAAAGCAACATTTTAATGCAACTTTACAAATTCTAAGACTTTATGAACCAAATTGTCTTCTAACTCATTTTCTAATCCATTTTAGAAGTTTGAACAGTATATCCCCATAGGCTTTTATGCTTTCAAAAACTAAAGAAACAATGGATAAACCATATTCCAAATTATCCATAATATAAAATAACACAAGACAAGTTAAAACCTTTACTTACTTGTCTTGATCCTTGGACTTAAGCAACTTCTTCTTCTTCCTTTTTTTGCCTCCTAAAAGTCCAGGCCTTCACTTCTCAAAATACTATAAGAAAGTGTTTCGCTCGCAGTTCTCACTCTCTTATTTCAACTCTCTCTCCTTCTTTGCGTTCTTTCCTCACTTAACCGATAGCAAATAAAATGGAAAGACATACGATTGTATATATTTATCGTAAAAGAAAAGATTGGTTCGTCCATGAATAAACAATAAATCCATTGTGATTGCTCCCGTGAATGAATAGGAATCACTCGTGATACGCTTGCATTTGTCCGGATGGTGCAAGAAAAATTTGATTAGATTAGCCTTTTGTCCTTGTGCGTGTATGGATATATTTAAAAAATAAAAGTGGATGAGTGAAAGTTTGGATGCATACGCGAGATGAAGAAAAATGAGTGTATGTGGGAACACTTGGGACATATTATGGTGATAGTGGAGTGTCGGTAGAAAGTTTATGGATTAAAGAATGAAAATGAGATGTTGCATTTGTGTTGTCGCCTAGCTCATAATTGGTTCATGGAGGAGGATATAATTGAAAGGTAGTATGAAATGAAGAAAATTCAGGATCCATTATTGCTTTTCCTCTCTTGCATATCCGTGAATGGGTAGGGGAAACATGATTAATTGATAGTCAAAGATGTCTCCACAAGTGGACAAACACTAAACTAAAGGCTAAAATAATAATAGTTTAATATAGTGGAGTCACGGATGTTACAGCCAGGCTGTCGGGCGACAAGACAAGTGTGGCACTGAAAAGCTGTCAGCAATATAAGCAAAAGCCCAGCCCGTTCCTCTTCAGGATTAAACGGATTGGGGGAATTCGGTGTTGCAGCAAACAAACTTGGAAACCTAGATGATTGAGGAAAAAGAGATCCTGACGATCATGAGAAGAAACAGACGAAGTTTCAAACTTCAATTAACCCGGACTACATGTCTGGGGGCAATTCAATCAGAATACAAGTAAATCTGGGGCTCGTTGAAACTCGGATAGAAACTTCATCAAAAACCAACAAACAAGTTGTAGCAACTCGGGTACGATATTCGGGTTCAATAAACAGATCCACCCCGGTGGCCCAGAGACCTGGACTACCGGGCTGGGGGCAACTACTATACAGTTGTCGATGGTGTCAGAAGAACTGACAGAAGTCCTCACGGGGTTATTTGAGAAAGCATGTTCACCATCAACCGAGATCGAGGCAAGCGAAAACAAAGAACTAGGGAAAGACAAATAGATTCCGCCTTGGGAAAAACCTATCGCCTAAACAGGCAAATCGGTAGCAAAATACGAATGAATCCGAACTCATCAAGACTCGGACAAAAGTAAATCAAGCTGAAACAACTCGGATACAAAAGATCCCAACCTCGAAGTCAGGCAAACCACCTTGACACTACCTCGGATCTTTGAGACACTACCTTGGATCTTTGAGAAGCAAACTACTACCTCGGATCTGTGAGTAAATGACTTCGGTCGCCAGGGCCAGAATGACCCAACTTGACAATGCGCGATAAACATACGAGAGGGTAAGGTTCACGACAGCCTACCCCGGATAACCTGCTTGGGGACAAAATACATCCCGGCAGCTCGAAAGCTTGAACTACCGGGCTGGGGAGCAACTGTTACGGATCTATATTTAGGCCCAATAGCAGTATGGCCCAACAGTCAATATATCACATATTAGGATCTACCTATAATAAAGGGAAATCTTATCTCATCTATAATCAAGGGAGATCTATCTTATCTAAAGATAGATTTGACAGTTATGATACTAGGGCCGTGGACTACGAAGCCCATACTATCCTACCTGAGGTACACTCTATAAATACAGAGGTCAAACCCTAAGGTGCAGATAGACTACTCTCACTGGAGCATACACACCACCCCTTTGGCTAAACGCCTATGTGTGTCTCGAACTACGTGGACTTTGATCCCTCTACAGGGTACATAGGCCCTAGGCATCGTTCCTAGGTTAAGTCCGCTCCAACCAACATCAAACAGGCTAGTCAGTTAGGGCTAGCCACATCTGGTTCTACACCAGAACTAGGGCTGTCAAGGGGGCAATTCAATCAGAATACAAATAAATCCAGGATTCGTTGAGGCATGTACAAAAGCAAATCAAACTGGAACAACTCGGATACGAAGGACTCTGACCTCGAAGTTAGACAAACCGCCTCGACATTATCCCGGATCTTTAAGACATTACCTCAGATCTTTGAAGTAGACAACTTCGGTAGCCAGGATCAACACCTGGATTCAAATGCAGGCAAACCATCTCGACACTACTCAAGATATTTGAGATAAGACCTCGGATCCTCGAAGTAAGTCACCTTGACAGCCCGGATCAACGTAACTCAGCTCAGCAAGGTAAGGCCCACGATTGCAAAGCTTGACCAGTGAATGAAGTCCGACAAAAAGCATCCTGGCAGCATAAAAACCCCAACTACTATACAATTGTCAATTGGGTAAGAAGAACAAACGAAACCCCATGAGGGCTCACCATCAACCGAGATTGAGGCAAGCAAAAACAAAGAATGAGAGAAAGACAAATAGATCCCGCCGTGGGAAGAACGTATCACCTAAACAGGAAAATCGGTAGCAGAATACGAATGAATCCGAATTCATCAAGATGATGGCAATCACAGCGGGAACCCGGCCTTGAAACCAAGCAAGTTCCCCGATACTACTTCAGATCTTTGAGACACTACCTCGGATCTTTGAGCAGCAGACTACTACCTCGGATCTTTGAGACATTACCTCGGATCTGTGAGTAAATGACTTCGGTCGCCAGGGCCAGAATGACCCAACCCGGCAATATGCGGTAGATAGGCAAGAGGGTAAGGCTCACAACAACCTACCCTGGATAACCTGCTTGGGGGCAAAGTACATCCCGGCAGCTCAGAAGCCTGAACTACCGGGCTGGGGGGCATTTGTTACGGACCTACATTAGGCCCAAAACATGGACGGCCCAACAGTGAATATATCACATATTAGGATCTACCTATAATAAAGGGAAATCCTATCTCATATAGAATCAAGGGAGATCTATCTTATCTAAAGATAGATTCGACCGTTATGATACTAGGGCTGTGGATTACGAGGCCCATACTATCCCACCTGAGGTACACTCTATAAATGCAAAGTGTACCCTAAGGTGCAGAAGAGAGACTGACTAGAGCATACACACCATCCCTTTGGCTAAACGCCTAGGTGTGTCCTCGAACTACGTGGACTTTGATCCCTCTTCAGGGTACGTAGGCCCTGGGCATCGCTCCTAGATCAAGTCCGCTCCAAATCAACCAACATCAAACAGGCTAGTCCATTAGGGCTAGCCACATCGGTTCCACACCAGAACATATGTATATGTATGTCAAGCATTGCGTTATATTGCTATGAATATTTGTTTAATATTGCTAGAGTTTATGTGATATATATGTGTGTGTATATATATAATGGGCAAAAGTTGCAATATGACATATAGATAAATATCTATAAATTAATTGAAGTTACATTTCAAAAATTGGTTATGAAGCTAGAATTGTTACACTCCTACTGGCCTCGCGCCTTTCGGGTGGTAGATAGTGTGATACTTACTTAATTATTAAAATAAATTACTTAACGACATGCATCAAAGTTAATACGCAACAGAGCATTCATTCGGTTTGAACAATAAAATACTGGTAAAGGTAGATAGATATTCTGCATATCACCAAAATAAATAAATCTCTAAAGGGTTAATATATAGTCATTCCGAATAAATCTAAACTACAAATAAAATATATAATTCATTCCTCCAAAATATAAACAATATACAAAAGCCTCCTCATCTCCACTATCAACTTATCATTGCTCCACATTTTTACCTTTATGCTCCGCCCTAGAGAAACTACCAGTATCTTTCAAAAAATGTAATAATTATAAATGCTTAGGTGTCCCTTGAAATAACCAAATGAAATCCCATGCAAATACTTGGTATATTACGGTTTTCTTACTTAGCTTGACTTTGGATATTATCATGAACAAAAGAAGCTTTGGTTTCTTCCCTTTTATGCCACACGAAATAAGGCTTATGGAAGAAGCCTTTTGTGCATTTTTTATATACTTAAGACGCTTGCACATTAAGCCAACATATGTTACCTTTATGATGTAAGCATATCACAATTTTAGTTTTCAAAGTCAAGAGTTACTTTTACTTTACAACTCTTGTCTCGCCAAGTGTCTAGTTTTCTTGAGAATTCTCTTTGTCTTCTTTACTCCTTATTATTTTTGAAATTTGTGGTCCTTTTTGGCTCCAAACTTTGTCCAATTATCTTGCATTACTACCTTAACACTTAGCAAAAACAAAAAATTGCTTTTCAACTTTGCAAATTTCCTTCTTTTCTTGCATTCTCTTTTCGTTCGAAATTCATACTAGAAGGGAAAAGAATGTTATCTTTTGACTTCCATTGTCATCTACTTTATTTGGTTGTCCAAGATCTTTATTCAGTTGACCACGTCTACATAAAACAATTCCCATTCTCCTCTTTTTCTTTAGGCCGAAATAGTGTCACTATCTTAGTGACTTTCACATTGCTTCACATACTATTTTAAAATCATCCCACACATATATATAGTATGTCACCATGTTTACATCATGGCCTAATTTTATATTTTAGGAAAACAAATATTATTTCCAAAAACATTTCAAAAATTTCGCATACTTTACTAATTTTCTTATTAATTCACTTCATACAACAATTTACATACATGAAAGTAGGGATATTACACTTCTCCCCCCCATTTAATAAATTTCGTCCTCAAAATTTAGACACATAATTCTCGGGGAATCATAATAACCACTTGATTTACTCCTCTTTTCTATGCATGCATACTCACCAAGCATGCAACATAATCATCGTACAACATTCTTATTTATTATGTACCCAGGTGTAGTATTGACCCATGGTCCATTTCCTAAGCGTTTGGTTACATAGGCCTCACTACCCGTAATCATCTGCCTCTCAGCTTATGATCTCTTACCCCAACGTTGGATATCCCGGCCTTACTACTCAACAACCACTTGGTAGAGACTGAACATTTTGCTAGTCTCATAACATACTTTGGTCCCAAAGTTACTTATGCTAGAACACAAACATAGTGCTAAGCACACAGGCCTTACAGCCTAGGATATCACCCCGTGCAATCTTGCACATCAGGTCTTACCACCTTGAGCCTCTGCTCGTCTATAGTGTGTCTAAGTTTCTTCAATTCAAGCTCTTAAACCATTTTCCTCTTGCTTAGCATTATAGCTGGCAAGTACTGTCTAATTTAACCAATTCAGATTTCTAGATCATCTTATCAGTTTATGTTCCTGTATTAACATAATTACCACCTACACTGTTTTTCGTTTCAATACAACAACGATGACAGTCATATCACTGTTTACTATGTTGTCTCATACTCAACATTTCAAATTTTCACATATTAAAAAAATTCTGTGGTCGCAGTATATTTTCATAATCACACAAAACAGTATTTTCACATTTTCAATAAACCATAATTGCTGCCAGCTTAATTTTCAAGAAAACACATTCATTGCTGGATTGATTATGTTTAGCAAACATTTACTACCGGCACACATTAATGAGTGAGATTATTCATTTCACAAATTTAAAATTCAAAAGCTCTCACACTACTTCAACCTTTCAGTATAGCGGCATATCCCAATCCTTTTTATATACAAACCACTAAGTGGCAAGTACTTGTTGGCCAATGTGGAAGAGTTTCTGTCCCCCCATAAGGGACCCAGTGTCCACATTAGCACGTACAATAACGGGCCACCCATTGGAATCCCATACCGTGACAAAGGACCATTGTTCACAGAGCTCTGTTCCAAACGCCTGCGTGGGTGCCAGCTAGACAAGGCAAAATACACGCCCCTACAAGGCGAAACTACTCAGATTTGATGCATTCACTGCTGGTGCGAGTATCGGCTTTTCAAAACTAATCCCCTCAAAAGAGCTTTTAACCAGTGGCCAGCAATTTCAAAACAGTTTTTAAAACATCTGGCAAGATCCAGCAAATTGAGTATGTCTACAATAGTTTCTGGCCTCTTCCAGTTCTGTACTGTTTCCACCACAAACATGATTCACATTTCAAATATGGGTTCTATTCGGACCCTATTTATGAGACAACACAGTTTTGAAATAACCATTACAATTGGTCTCAAATTCTGTAGAAAAAATTTCATTCAAAAATTTAGTTTAGAAAATTTAATTTCAAAATTTCATAAACACAACAGGTGCATTGGCAAGTTCAAAATTCGATTTTCAACCATATCGGGAACTAGACAACTGATATAGAAGGTCATCAATCATAACACATTCCACATTTCATGTTCTTGCTACTCGAGCCTTCCATATGACACAAAGTCCATTCAATTCCATTTGTCAGCCATTTTCAAACATTGCTTGTAATTTCCAGATTTCACAATTTCTTCGGTACATAGTCTGGTATTCATGATCTAATATCTGTGGGTATCTGCCAGCCTATGGACATACCGGTCTCACATGACTGAGGGCTTCTCATTGAACACATACCCAATTTTAACAACTTGAAGTTATACCAATCCAGTAAGTCTCATTGCCTACTGTATACTCAATAATAAACTCACAATGCTGGAGCACCCCCATGACGATACATTGCATCACATAAATCTCATATGGGTCATTATATGGCTTTCCAATATTAGTCCAGCTCCAGGCATAGCCGCAAATTTAACTTTCTCTAACGGATATTTTAACCCACATCTTCCAGGGAAACTATTAGCTACTATCATATCTACAGTTATCGGTCCCAATCATGAGACCATAACTTATGGCTACCAAGGTTCTAGCTACTCCTTGATTCCACCAAGGAACAAACTTACTCATTCTTTCTAAGAGAAAATCATGAAATTAAATCATTCCCTAACAGCTAGTAACCTCCAAATACCTCATATATATTGGTACCAAACTCTAGTGCCTCAATGCATTCAGATCAATCAAATGCCTAAAGAATCACTCATTATCAGATCAAATTCTTAGGTCACGATCTAGTTGGTAGCAATCCGGTGGATACCTACCAATTTCTTAGGTTCATCAACCTAATTCTAAAACCTCGACCGCACCCAATAACATGCTACGATCATCATGATTCTTAGCTTACAACATTCAGGCACTATCTTCAAATATTCCAAATCAATAATTGTCAGATTCACAATCCAATCTCCTAGAATCTCAACATTAACTGGGTTGAGAAATATTGCCTCAACAATACCCAGAATATAAACTAGGATAACGATTCACATTTCTTAGTCTAATCCTCGAAACATTCGAATAACATTAACACTATTCATGAGGTTCTAATTCCATCTCAATCCTCAATACCACTGGGGTATATTCTAATATCATTCTTTCACTTCATGATTAATCTTTAATCTTCAATCATACCCAAAGCATTGCTGACAACATAGCATTAATCAACATTCATAGGGTTCCTATCTCAGGTATTGGAACCTAAGGCAACCTCAATCATACTTTGACCTAAAAACTGACATGCAAGCACTGAGATCATACTTAGAACCTTTTCTTGCAAAGTGAACGAAGCTCTACCCAAGAACACTCAACTTTAGCAACCTTTGGACCTCAAAAACACCATCAATTAGCTGAAATGAAGATGGGAGAGGATTAGAATACTCACCCAAGTCTATAAGTCGGTTTGCATGCATGAAATTCCTCTTCCTTCGATCATCCAACTCTCCTTCTCTCTCTCTCTCTCTCTCTGCATTCTCAACTCTCTCCCTTGCTCTCTCTTGTTTCTGTCCTAATGGAAAATGAAATGAGTGAGGAGTGTTTGCCTTTGCTAATGAATGAGTGGAGAAAGGGGCGTGTGTGCACCTTTATGATCTGGTTGATTGAAAATGGAAATAAGAGAGTATGGGTGTGAAGATGAATGTGTGTGCTGTCTGACTATTAACATGTGTGTGTGAGAGAGAGTGTATGTGTGCTGCCAAGATGTTGGAGAGGTGTCGTGATAATGAGAGAGGGAGGAGTTAGGTGTCACACATGCAAGGAGTGTGGATTCATTTAATTACAAATATTGGATAAGTGTTAAAAATTTATCCTTAATTTCTTTTAAAGATTTTTCTTCCTCAATTAGCTTCTTTGGGCCATAAAATATTATCTCTAAAATTTTTGGGCCAAAATTATCTCCTTACTATTTTCCCCAAAATTTTCAGGAAAATATGCCTTAAATTCCAAATAATAGTTTTAACACTATTTAGGCCAATTTTTTATTTTTTTTCGTAATTAATCCCTTCATAATAATTCTAGGTCCTCAAAATAACATTTCATAATTTTTGCCTAAATTTTAAAGGTCAATATAAGCTTAAAACTTCTGACTCCTACTAACTTAGAAACCTTCTTATTTCAATCTCATTCCTAAACTCCTTGTCCCAAAATTTGGGATGTTACACAAGTCCTCAAGAGCAACACTTAATTAAGTTAAATAAGTCATTGTATGTCCTTAAGCAATCACGACGCATGTGACAGAATCATTTCAATGAATATCGGTTGAAAGAAGGATACATAAATGATTCAATATGCACATGCATTTTTACGAAAAGATCTGAAAGTGAGTTTACTATAATTGTAGTTTATGTTGAATAGTTTAA
Organism: Acacia melanoxylon; assembly: GCA_019022615.1. Lineage (NCBI taxonomy): Eukaryota > Viridiplantae > Streptophyta > Magnoliopsida > Fabales > Fabaceae > Acacia > Acacia melanoxylon. Next base: position 5,066,580 of record JAFJYJ010000020.1, on the reverse strand, counting down.
ATATCTTTGGAACTCTTGAAGAGTTTATAAAAACTGTGATTTTTCTTGAACCTCTAAAGAGCTTGCAAATCTACGAATTGCTTACACTTTTGAAGAGCTTTTTAATGCCATAAAGTGCTTAAAGAAAGCATTTGAAATGAAGGATTTGAGAAAAATAAAGGGTTTTTCTATAGAGAAATGCTTTGTCCGGAAGTATAATGTCTTTAGACCTCAAGAAGGTGATGAAGAAATATTTGGTCCAATAATATCATATCTTAATGTAATTGAAGCACTTATGTTATATGTATCTGGCACACATGACTTGATATATCACTTGCCTATTAGTAAGATATAGTTATTCACCAACACGAAGACATTAGAATGGGCTACATCAACAGAAGAGAGTGAAATTAGCATCCAACAGTGAAATCTAGCAAATTTGTTCACCATGTTACGTTAGCAACAATATTTGGAAAGCTTGTTTGTGATATCAGACTTTAAAGATTCAAAGATATCAACTCACGTTGCCAATAGAGGGAGCTGATATGCACTGTACTTTTTTTTCCCTTGTCTATGGTTTTGTCCCACTTGGGTTTTCTAGCAAGGTTTTTAACAAAGAAGCACCAGATAGCATATCAATGAATGATGTACTCTTTTTCTTTCGCTCAGATTTTGTACGTCCCACTGGGTTTTTTCTAGTGGAAGTTTTTTAATGAGGCACATTCGTATATAATGGACATCAAAGAGAGAGTGTTATGAATATCATATTTGTGTGTATGTTCATATATCTTCATTATCTCTATTATCTTCAGCATCCCACAATTATCTCCTATTGTTATCAAATAGGTAAATACTGATTCTATTGAGATTGTAAAATTATGCCTATAAATAGAAGGCATATATTATGTACTATATACACCTTGAATAGTGAATAAGAATATTCTCTGTATTTATAACATGTATAAAAATAAAGTTACAAAAGTTACAAAGTCAATAATTTGGGGGTTAATATCACAGACTTAAAAAATTTACGGGTGTTTATTAGTAAGTTTTAAAAGTTAAGAAAATTATTAAATTCAGGAACATGCACTTTTTTGTAATTTAGCCTATAATTTATAAACAAACATGCAATAAGGCTGGCTGTAAACTATACAGAGAGTTGAATGGTTTAACATAAAGCAGTCGTAGTTAATTATTGACCGCAAACAACATACACAGGGTATACAACGATAACATGAGATTAAAATGGACAGAAAATAAAAACACTGAATAATAAACTCCTTATTCCATGGCTGTATACATATGAACTATATGAGAATGGAGTAGTAGTGACTAGTAGTGTTGATGAACAATGAACTTGTTCTATCTATCCGATCTTGGGAACCCTAGTGACTATGCCATCACTATTCACCCAAACCCAAACCCTATCGCATCGGAAATCAGTGATCACGCTTGATCCTTCTTCCACAATTATGGCATCCACCAAGTCGTTCTCTCTCTCTCTATTGTTGCTTCTGCTCTCTCTCCTTCCACCCCTACCAGCTCCGGCCATGAACTCTTACCTTCACATCAACACACAAGTCAGAAATCAGAAATATTATCAAGAATAAAAGGAACAAGAAGTCAAACAAGTCTTCACATAACAATATTATTATATATCGAATTACAACATTATTTTCTATTACCTCGGCATTCCTCAGACATGTCTTCCACTACTTGGGAATTTCCTGCTGCAATCTGTCTCAAGCTTATGTCTTTTGTTTGGGATAATTGGGATATGTTGTTGCTTTTCATGTAGGGGTTCCTATTTATAGTACGGTTGAGGTTGAGTTGATCGAGTAATGGACATTTCTGACTTTTCTCCCTCGCCATATGGCAAGCATTGCCGTACTTTTATGCGTACGTTCATTCAACTGAAATATATATAGTCAATGTTCATGTTTGACACAATATTCTCCAATCGTCTTGTTTTCAACCTCCTCTCATTCATGCTTATGCATATAAATCAATTAGAAAGCTTATCCTTTCTACTTCTACAATCTAATCATTTTTTAAGAAGAGAAGATAGACAAAAAGGTTAATGTGCATCCAGCACCTCAAAGTTGTATCTTTTTAGATACATGAAGTGCCGTAAAATATTTTGTTGTGCATCTAACATCTTAAAGTTTTTTTTTTTTTTTTGCACTGAACAGTCTAACATATTTTTTTCAAGTGCGTCCAATACCATGAACTATTTTTTGGATGCATCCAACATCCTGAAGTATTTTTTTAGATATATTCAACATCCTAAATTATCTAAATTGTTAAATGCAAAATTACACAAATAAAAAGTACTTCAAGGTAATGGACACACCTAAAAAATAATTTAGGGTGTTAGGTGCGCCACAAATTATTTTAGGCCGGTCACGAGATGAACCTGAAAAATGTATTTTAGGGTGTTAGTTGTACCTAAATTAAACCCTAGAAAAAAAGAATATAGTATTCCAACATACATACGTACTTGCTGATTATATTATAAGTATTACAATCCAACTTGTTTTCTCTTGAATTGACTTTGAGAAAAAGCAGTAAGGGCATTGGCAAATAACTCAGTCAAACCATCAATTATATATTCCTAAAAGCCATGTTTAAGTAATTACTATTCCTGAACCAATCTATAAATTATAATAAATGGAACGCATATATTTGGGTGGAACAAATAAATAATAGATGAACTATTGATTTGAACTCCTTGCATATATCTTACCACACGAACCATAATTGATGGGTTGCTTTCAGAACAGAGTTTAATTAAATTTACATCATCATCTAAAGCTTTTGCAAAGTATCAGTAAATAGAACAGCCATACCTTCAAATTAACGAAACTTTCAAATATAAGCTCTTTGCTTCACACGGTTGCTTCAATTTTGCGCTTATTATTCCAAGTCACCAAAGCCGTCTAAATTTAATAGATTATCTAAAACTTACAAAAAATTCAAATATCTCCTTCTCCAAAAACTTAATAGGATTAGGAAGGGCAGCGAAAACTTTGACTTTCTCTCCGCACCCCCTCAAAGCTTGTAAATGAATAGCTTCAGTTCATACAATGGCGCTTTCCTGGTCAATGATCATAGTATGTGATTTCATTTCCATAAAAAAGTTTAAATCGAATTCCTTGTTGATATTTAAAAATCATGACAGCTATATTTAAGTTTGCAAACTTAAATTTTCTTTAAACTCAAGCTCGAAGATTTGCATTGTGCGAGCTTGTCGTCGTTGAAAATTTATCCTGAAGGTTGCGATGACAATCACAATAATCTCTCTTTATTTCCGTGTAGCCGATATGGTAGACCTATTCCAGGTTTTTAGATTGCAATCGATGATCATTACTTGCTTCTTGGTTACGTAATGCGTACCAATTTTTCCCCAATTTGGGTTGATATAAATTAAAATATTAAGTCTTTTTTTCAACCTCAGAAAAAAAAATGTGGAGTCGTTTTGCACAATTAACTATAGCGGTAGTCAACAACAATCCAAAATAGAATCAGAATATTGTTCTGTTGATCAGTGATTGGCTTAGTTACTTAGGGCTTGTTTCGTATGAGAGATTTAATACACTTCAGCCTACTTTATATATGCAATAACCTTTGCAATCATAAATTGCACAAAATTAGTATATTTTTTGGGAAATTAAATATATAATAAGGATAATCTTCAAATTTTTATCCTAAGGAAAAATTTGGGAAGTTGATTTTTTTTTAATAATTATTATTATGATAGCTATTATTTAATGACGGTAGAGGCCAATGTTTTCAATGTTATCTTCAATTTTTTTTAAAAATGAAACCACTAGATTGACTGGAAAAAAGAGAGACAAACAAAGGATTGAGATGCAGCACGTGATCAAAGTATCCGGTTATGACAGTAACACGCAGTCACACACCATCTAGGCATTTACACAATAATTTTTTTTAAAATCCTTTATACCTAAAAAGAAAATTTTGGTGGGAAATTTAATACTCCGCCTGGCCTCCGGTCCTTGTTATATGACATATTTGAGGAGCTGATCTTATTCCTAAATATAATGCATAGTTTTTATATTTTTAAATCTTTTCCTAATTTACCCCAACTATTGATTCTCCCTCAACCATAACCAAGGAGGAGCGAGGGGGAAGAAGGGAATGAGGAAGATGACAAGGGTTTTTTGGAAACACATGTCATATTGACAAACTTAATTTGGCTAGTTTGATTAGACTGAAAGAGTTGGTTAATTAAGTCCGTCAAAAAGACATGTATTTTCTAAAACACCCTAGCCACCTTCCATAATTTCTTCATTCTCTCCCATCTTTGATTATGGTTAAGGGAGCATCAATAGCGGTAAATTAGAAAAAAATAAATAAAAAATCACTGGTTTGTCTATTATTTGTTCCACACGGATGCTTTCCCTTTATCATACTAATTTATTAGATCGATTAATGACCGGTAATTTCTTTTTTATTTTTATTTTTTATACTTTCAACCGGTATCTGATGCATTTTCTGAATCCGAGTAACCGACAAAGGCTCGTATTTTTCTTATACATTGCTTTTTTGCATATATAGCTGATAGTTTGATTGAGTTATTAGATAATGCCCTTATATGGCTGTTTGTCCAAATCTATTCACGAGAAAACGTACCAGTTCAACTGCAATTATATAATTAGTGTGTTGGAATATAGACTTCTTTTGTTTAAAAAAATGAATTGATAAGCACGATGAAGGATAAACCAAATGGAGAAAGTTGAAAACAAGAAGATTGGAGAATAGTGTGTCAAACATACATTAACAATTGACTATTTCAATTGGATATAATCAACATACGTATGCATTATGAAAAGTACAACGTACCATATAAAGAGAGGGAGAAGTAGTCAGAAACATCCCTTACTTGATCAACGACACCTAACCTCTCAATCGTACTATAAAAAGGGACCCCGTACATACAGAGCAGCATATCGCAAACAAAACACATAAACCGCTTTAGACATATTGCAAGGAAATCCCCAAGTAGTGGAAACATGTCTGGTGGCTGCCGAGGTAATAGAGAAGAGAACGTTGTAATTCGATAATAATGTTATTATCTACATGTTCTGTCTTGTTTTATTATTCTGGTTCTTTTTCCTGGTACATATTTGTGACATGTGTGTTGATGTGGGTGAAGGTAAGGATTCATGGCCAGGGCTGGTAGGCGAGGAGGAGGACGAGAGCGAGGCAACAATAGAGAGAGAGAACCGATGGGTGAAGGTCATAATTGTGGTGGAAGGATCCTCCGTCACCGCTGACTTCCGATGCGATCGAGTTCGGGTTTGGGTCAACCGTCGGGCGAGTGACTCGGGTTCCCAGGATCGGATAGAGCATTATACTATAAAGCTACCTCTTCAATGTTATCAACACTACTGTACTACTCCATGTCATAGTATACAGGCCGTGGAAATAAGGAGTATACAGTTCAGTTTTTTATTTCCTATCCAGTTTAATATAATGTCATGAGTGTTATGTATCCTGTTTATGTTGTTTGTGGTCAATAATTAAGTACGGGTGCCTTTTATATGTAAAATATCGAACTCTGCTGCTCGAGTTTACAGTCTTACTGCTTGCTTGTTTATTATTTAGAATCATGTTCATCGAGTTACTTTCTTAACCTTTATAACTTAATAGTAATAAACTTCGTCAAATTTTTAAGTCTATGATGCTAACCTCAAACCGTCAACTTTTAAACTTCATTTTTATACCTATATAATCGCTCAAATTTTCAGTTATATGCCTTAAACTTCAAGCCATTTGGAAATAAGTAGTGAATAAATTAAAACTAAGAGTATAAGAATTATTTATACTAATGTAAAAATTCAGTGGGATTTATTATAACATTTCAAAGTCTAGAGAGCTCTTTTTTGCCAATAAGAATATATATTTCATTAATCAACCAAGAGACCAGCTGCGATAGAGTGAAAAATTAAAACTAAAGACATAACAGCCTGCACACGGAAGTAAAAAAAAAATAATAATAAAAAAACTTGTCAGCAACAAAAATAAACTGAATCCTAGGTAGAACGCCAAAATACAACTCAGATAAAAGAAGCCTCCTCTTGATCATAGGAGAAGGGGTGGCGACACCCACTCTTTCAGCCACTCCTCTTCATAGGAGCCGCACTGACACACCAAGTTGTCGTTAGATAAAAGGTTTGAGAGGCTATTTACGTATCATACCACAAAATTCAGGAGATTTTGTATCCTTTAGACTAATTTATATATGCAATCACGTTTGCAATAATAAATTTTACAAAATTATTTATTTTTTTATATTAAAAAATAATAAGTATAATCTTCTTCATATTTTTACCCTAAGGAAAAATTTGGGAAGTTGAAAAAGATTTTTTTTTTTTTAAATTCTTATTATAATGGCTATTATTTAATGAGGGTAGAGGAATGTTTTCAATGTTATGTTCAATTTTTAAAAAAATATGAAACCAATAGATTGACGAGGGGAAAAAAAAAAGACAAACAAAGGATTGAGATTCAAAACATGATCAAGGTATCCCGGTTAAGCAGAGCAACACGCAGTCACGCACCATCTAGGCATTTACACAATTGCAGTACATGAATATATATATATATATATATATATATATATATATATATATATTTTAAAATCCTTTATACCTAAAAAGAAAATTTTGGTTGGAAATTTGATACTCCGCCTGGCCTTTGGTCTTTGTTATATGACATATTTGAGGAGCTGATCTTAATCCTAAATATAATGCATAGTTTTTATCTTTCTCAATCCTTTCCTAATTTACCCCTACAAATGATTCTCCCTCAACCATAATCAAGGAGGAGGGGCTGGGAAGAAGGGAATGAGGAAGATGACAAGGGTTTTTTGGAATCACATGTCATATTGACGAGCTTAATTTGCCTAGTTTGATTAGACTGAGGGAGTTGGTTAAGTTCGTCAATAAGACGTGTATTTTCTGAAACACCATAGTCACATTCTCTAAATCCTTCATTCTTTCTCATCATTGATTATGGTTTAGGAGCATCAATAGAAGTATAGTAGAAAAAAATGAAAAATAACTGGTTTGTCTATTATTTGTTCTACACAGATGCTTTCCCTTTATCATACTAATTTATTAGATTGATTAATTACCAGAAATTTCTTTTGTTTTGTTTTTATACTTTCAACAGTATCCGATGCCTTTTCTACATCTTATTATTAGGTATCCGAGTAACCGAAGGCTCATATTTTTCTTATACATGGCTTTTCTGCATATATAAGATAGTTTGATTGAGTTATTAGATAATGCCCTTATATGGCTGTTTGTCCAAGTCTATTCACCAGAAAACGTACTAATTCAACTGCTATTATATAAGTAGCGTGTTGGAATATAAACGTCTTTTGTTTAAAAACATTAGTAAATAAGCACGATGAACGATAAACCAAATGGAGAAAGTTGAAAACAAGATGATTGGAGAATAGTGTGTGAAACATACATTAACAATTGACTATTTCAATTGAATATAATTAACGTACGTATGCATTATGAAAAGCACAACATACCACGCTTGCCATATGGAGAGAGGGAGAAGTAGTCAGAAACATCCCTTACTTGATCAACGACACCCAACCTCAACCGTACTATAAATAGGACCCCGTACATACAGAGTAGCATATCGCAAACAAAACACATAAACCGCATTAGACAGATTGCAGGGAAATCCCCAAGTAGTGGAAACATGTCTGGTGGTTGCCGAGGTAATAGAGAAGAGAACATCGTAATTCGATAATAATGTTATTATCTGCATGTTCTGTCTTGTTTGATTATTCTGGTTCTTTTTCCTGGTACATATTTGTGACATGTGTGTTGATGTGGGTGAAGGTAAGGATTCATGGCCGGGGCGGTAGGCGAGGAGGACAGAGAGCGAGAGGCAACAATAGAGAGAGAGAACCGATGGGTGAAGGTCATAATTGTGGTGGAAGGATCCTCCGTCACCGCCGACTTCCGGTGCGATCGAGTTCGGGTTTGGGTCAACCGTCGGGCGAGTGACTCGGGTTCCCGGGATCGGATAGAGCATTATACTATAAAGTCACCTCTTCAATGTTATCAACACTACTGTACTACTCCATGTCATAATATACAGCCCGTGGAAATAAGGAGTATACAGTTCAGTTTTTTATTTCCGATCCAGTTGAATATCATGTCATGAGTGTTATACAGCCTTTTATATGGAAACTATCGAACTCTTCTGTTCGAGTTTACAGCCTGACTGCTTGCTAGTTTATTATTGGGTGCTTCTTATGTGTTATTCCATAAGGTGCTTCTTATGTGCTTTTCCCTCTAATTAGAGGGATGAGGATATTTTTTTACATATTCTATTTATTTATATTAAATTATATGTTTCATCCTAATTTTTTTTTACACCCAGTATCTTAAATTAATTAATTTTCAGGATACTGGTGTTACAGGAAAAATATTTCTAAATGCAGGACTAAAAATTAATTAATTTGAGATACAAAGTGTAAAATTATACAAACAAAAAGTACTACAAGGTAATTGACACACCTAAAAAATACTTTAGGGTGTTAGGTGCGCCACAAATTACTTTAGGCCGGTCACGAGATGAACCTAAAAAAGTATTTTACGGTATTTGTTGTACCTAAATTAATCCCTAGAAAATAAAGAATATAGTATTCCAACATACATACCTACATGCTGATTATATTATTAAGTATTACAATCCAACTTGTTTTCTCTTGAATTGACTTTGAGAAAAAGCAGTAAGGGCACTCGCAAATAATTCAGTCAAACCATCAATTATATATTCCGAAAAGCCATGTTTAAGTAATTACTATTCTTGAACCAATCTATAAATTATAATAAATGGAACGTATATATTTGGGTGGAACAAATAAATAATAGATGAACTATTGATTTGAACTCCTTGCATATATCTTACCACACGAACCATAATTGATGGGTTGCTTTCAGAACAGAGTTTAATTAAATTTACATAATCATCTAAAGCTTTTGCAAAGTATCAGTAAATAGAACAGCCATACCTTCAAATTAACGAAACTTTCAAATATAAGCTCTTTGCTTCACACGGTTGCTTTAATTTTGAGCTTATTATTCCAAGTCACCAAAGCCGTCTAAATTTAATAGATTATCTAAAACTTACAAAAAATTCAAATATCTCCTTCTCCAAAAACTTAATAGGATTACGAAGGGCGGCGAAAACTTTGACTTTCTCTCCGCACCCCCACAAAGCTTGTAAATGAATAGCTTCAGTTCATACAATGGCGCTTTCCTGGTCAATGATCATAGTATGTGATTTCATTTCCATAAAAAAGTTTAAATCGAATTCCTTGTTGATATTTAAAAATCATGACAGCTATATTTAAGTTTGCAAACTTAAATTTTCTTTAAACTCAAGCTCGAAGATTTGCATTGTGCGAGCTTGTCGTCGTTGAAAATTTATCCTGAAGGTTGCGATGACAATCACAATAATCTCTCTTTGTTTCCGTGTAGCCGATATGGTAGACCTATTCCAGGTTTTTAGATTGCAATCGGTGATCATTACTTGCTTCTTGGTTACGTAATGCATACCAATTTTTCCCCAATTTGGGTTGATACAAATTAAAATATTAAGTCTGTTTTTCAACCTCAGAAAAAAAAAATGTGGAGTCGTTTTGCACAATTAACAATAGCGGTAGTCAACAACGATCCAAAATAGAATCAGAATATTGTTCTGTTGATCAGTGATTGGCTTAGTTACTTAGGGCTTGTTTCGTATGAGAGATTTAATACACTTCAGCCTACTTTATATATGCAATAACCTTTGCAATCATAAATTGCACAAAATTAGTATATTTTTTGGGAAATTAAATATATAATAAGGATAGAAGCCAATGTTTTCAATGTTATCTTCAATTTTATCTTCAATTTAAACCTTTATTTAAATATTTAATAAATATTATTATGATGGCTATTATTTAGTGACGGTAGAAGCCAATGTTTTCAATGTTATCTTCAATTTTTAAAAATATTAAACCACTAGATTGACGGGAAAAAAAAGAGACAAACAAAGGATTGAGATGCAGCACATGATCAAAGTATCCGGTTATGACAATAACACGCAGTCACACACCATCTAGGCATTTACACAATAATTTTTTTAAAATCCTTTATACGTAAAAAGAAAATTTTGGTGGGAAATCTAATACTCCGCCCGCCTCCGGTCCTTGTTATATGACATATTTGGGGAGCTGATCTTATTTCTAAATATAATGCATAATTTATATATTTTTCAATCTTTTCCTAATTTACCCATACTTTTGATTCTCCCTCAACTATAACCAAGGAGGAGGGGGAAGAAGGGAATGAGGAAGATGACAAGGGTTTTTCGGAAACACATGTCATATTGACAAACTTAATTTGGCTAGTTTGATTAGACGGTAGGAGTTGGTTAATTAAGTCCGTCAAAAAGACATGTATTTTCTAAAACACCCTAGCCACCTTCCCTAATTCCTTCATTCTCTCCCATCTTTGATTATGGTTAAGGGAGCATCAATAGGGGTAAATTAGGAAAAAAATGAAAAATCACTGGTTCGTCTATTATTTGTTCCACACAGATGCTTTCCCTTTATCATACTAATTTATTAGATTGATTAATGACCGGTAATTTCTTTTTATTTTTCTTTTTTATACTTTCAACCGGTATCCGATGCCTTTTCGGAATCCTATTATCAGGTATCCGAGTAACCGACAAAGGCTCGTATTTTTCTTATACATGGCCTTTTTGCATATATAGCTGATAGTTTGATTGAGTTATTAGATAATGCCCTTATATGGCTGTTTGTCCAAGTCTATTCACGAGAAAACGTACCAGTTCAACTGCAATTATATAATTAGCGTGTTGGAATATAGACTTCTTTTGTTTAAAAAAATGAATTGATAAGCACGATGAAGGATAAACCAAATGGAGAAAGTTGAAAACAAGAAGATTGGAGAATAGTGTGTGAAACATACATGAACAATTGACTATTTCAATTGGATATAATCAACATACGTATGCATTATGAAAAGTACAACGTACCATATAGAGAGAGGGAGAAGTAGTCAGAAACATCCCTTACTATAAAAAGGGACCCCGTACATATAGAGCAGCATATCGCAAACAAAACACTTAAACCACTTTAGACAGATTGCAGGGAAATCCCCAAGTAGTGGAAACATGTCTGGTAGCTGCCGAGGTAATAGAGAAGAGAACGTTGTAATTCGATAATAATGTTATTATCTACATGTTCTGTCTTGATTATTCTGATTCTTTTTCCTGATGCATTTTTGTAACATGTGTGTTGATGTGAGTGAAGGTAAGGATTCATGGCCAGGGCTGGTAGGTGAGGGAGGACAGAGAGCAGAGGCAACAATAGAGAGAGAGAACCGATGGGTGAAGGTCATAATTGTGGTGGAAGGATCCTCCGTCACCGCTGACTTCCGATGCGATCGAGTTCGGGTTTGGGTCAACCGTCAGGGCAGAGTGACTCGGGTTCCCAGGATCGGATAGAGCATTATACTATAAAGCTACCTCTTCAATGTTATCAACACTACTGTACTACTCCATGTCATAATATACAGCCCGTGGAAATAAGGAGTATACAGTCCAGTTTTTTATTTCCTATCCAGTTTAATATCCTGTCATAAGTTTTATATTTCCTGTGTATGTTGTTTGTGGTCAATAATTAAGTACGGGTGCCTTTTAAATGTAAACTATCGAACTCTGCTGTTCGAGTTTACAGTCTTACTGCTTGCTTGTTTATTATTTAGAATCATGTTCATACAGTTTCTTTCTCAACCTTTATAACTTAATAGTAATAAACTTCCTCAAATTTTAAAGTCTATGATGCTAACCTCAAACCGTCAACTTTTAAACTTCATTTTTATACCTATATAATCGCTCAAATTTTCAGTTATATGCCTTAAACTTCAAGCCATTTGGAAATAAGTAGTGAATAAATTAAAACTAAGAGTATAAGAATTATTTATACTAATGTAAAAATTCAGTGGGATTTATTATAACATTTCAAAGTCTAGAGATCTCTTTTTTGCCAATAAGAATATATATTTCATTAATCAACCAAGAGACCAGCTGCGATAGAGTGAAAAATTAAAACTAAAGGCATAACAGCCTGCACACGGAAGTAAAAAATAAATAAAAAATAAAACTTGTCAGCAACCATAATAAACTGAATCCTAGGTAGAACGCCAAAATACAACTCGGATAAAAGAAGCCTCATAGCCTTAGATTCAGCGGTTGCCAAGATCTTGATCATAGGAGAAGGGGTGGCGACACCCACTCTTTCAGCCGTCTTCATAGGAGCCGCCGCACTGACACACCAAGTTGTCATTAGATAAAAGGTTTGAGAGGCTATTTACGTATCATACCAAAAAATTCAGGAGATTTTGTATACTTTAGACAAATTTATATATGCAATCACGTTTGCAATAATAAATTTTACAAAATTATTTATTTTTTTATATTAAAAAATAATAAGGATAATCTTCTTCAAATTTTTACCCTAAGGAAAAATTTGGGAAGTTGAAAAAGATTTTTTACTTTTTTTTTTGTATAAAAATATTCTTATTATAATGGCTATTATTTAATGACGGTAGAGGAATGTTTTCAATGTTATGTTCAAATTTTTTTTTTTTAAATATGAAACCATTAGATTGAACCGGGGGGGGGGGGGGGGGGGGGGGGGGGGGGAGGCAAACAAAGGATTGAGATTCGAAACATGATCAAGGTAAGAGCAACACGCAGTCACGCACCATCTAGGCATTTACACAATTGCAGTATATTAAAATACTTTTTTTTTAAATCCTTTATACCTAAAAAGAAAATTTTGGTGGGAAATTTAATACTCTGCCTGGCCTCTGGTCCTTGTTATATGACATATTTGAGGAGCTGATCTTAATCCTAAATATAATGCATAGTTTTTATCTTTCTCAATCCTTTTCTAATTTACCCCTACAATTGATTCTCCCTCAACCATAATCAAGGAGGAGGGGGAAGAAGGGAATGAGGAAGATGACAAGGGTTTTTTTGGAATCACATGTAATATTGATGAACTTAATTTGCCTAGTTTGATTAGACAGAAAGAGTTGGTTAAGTTCGTTAATAAGACATATATTTTCTAAAACACCCTAGTCTCCTTCTCAAATTTTTTACATATTCTATTTATTTATATTAAATTATATGTTTCATCCTGAATTTTTTTTAACGCCCAGTATTTTAAATTAATTAATTTTCAGGATACTGGTGTTACATGAAAAATATTTCTAGATGCAGGACTAAAAATTAATTAATTTGAGATACAGAGTGTAAAATTATACAAACAAAAAGTACTACAACGTAATTGACTTTGAGAATATAGTATTCCAACATACATACCTACATGCTGATTATATTATTAAGTATTACAATCCAACTTGTTTTCTCTTGAATTGACTTTGAGAAAAAGCAGTAAGGTCGGCACTCGCAAATAACTCAGTCAAACCATCAATTATATATTCCTAAAAGCCATGTTTAAGTAATTACTATTCTTGAACCAATCTATAAATTATAATAAATGGAACGTATATATTTGGGTGGAACAAATAAATAATAGATGAACTATTGATTTGAACTCCTTGCATATATCTTACCACACGAACCATAATTGATGGGTTGCTTTCAGAACAGAGTTTAATTAAATTTACATAATCATCTAAAGCTTTTGCAAAGTATCAGTAAATAGAACAGCCATACCTTCAAATTAACGAAACTTTCAAATATAAGCTCTTTGCTTCACACGGTTGCTTCAATTTTGCGCTTATTATTCCAAGTCACCAAAGCCGTCTAAATTTAATAGATTATCTAAAACTTACAAAAAATTCAAATATCTCCTTCTCCAAAAACTTAATAGGATTAGGAAGGGCAGCGAAAACTTTGACTTTCTCTCCGCACCCCCTCAAAGCTTGTAAATGAATAGCTTCAGTTCATACAATGGCGCTTTCCTGGTCAATGATCATAGTATGTGATTTCATTTCCATAAAAAAGTTTAAATCGAATTCCTTGTTGATATTTAAAAATCATGACAGCTATATTTAAGTTTGCAAACTTAAATTTTCTTTAAACTCAAGCTCGAAGATTTGCATTGTGCGAGCTTGTCGTCGTTGAAAATTTATCCTGAAGGTTGCGATGACAATCACAATAATCTCTCTTTATTTCATTGTTCAATTTTATTTACTTAAGAGGCCCATATGATAAAAATTTGAAGAAAATTTCATTTTTTATAATTTCATTTCCAAAAAAATAACTTAATTTGTCTAATATTTGATTGCCAACATGATTGTATGAACAAGTAAGGTTAAATTACTGATTGAACCATATTTTTATAAGTTTTTTCATAATTAATTTGGTATTTTTAATTCATTTCTGGCACATTATTGCATGATTAAACACTAATTTGTGTTAGAGATATTTGTATTGAATTAAGTGTAATTAGGAGAAAATGGTCATAATTTGTTAATTATTCATACAAATGATTTCTTTGACTTTTGATGCTATACCTTATGCTTAATTTTGCATTGTAAGTGTTTAAGAAGAAAATTTGAGATTTTGGAGGGTCATAATTAATATTTTGAGGTCTGAAAAAAACTGTAGAAAAGGTACCTAGAATTTCTGGGAATTGAAAATCAATGAAAAAAGTGACCAGAAACAATTACAAAACGATGCCCACATGTTTTGGAAATTTCAGTCAAGCTTTACAAATGTTTGAAATATTTTTATTTTAGTCCCACATCGAGAACTTTTGAAGTTTACAATTAAGTTTAAAAAATGAAATATTGTTCTCTTCCAGCTCATAGACATAAAATTTTAGGGGGTATATTAAGTTTTAATTTTATTACATGGTCTAAATTCAGGGAAATTTCATGTAACTTATGAATTATAAACAAACATATATATGCAATGGGACTACTGTAAACTTTTTGACAGAGTACATTTAAAAGCTTTCAATAAGGCACTCATAATTTATTATTGACCGCAAACGAACATAGACGACACAACAATGACATGATATTAATAAACTGGATAGAAAATAAAAACACTGAACAATAGTTAAACTTCTTATTCCACACGGCTATGACATGGAGTAGTACAGTAGTGTTGTTGAAGAATATTGAAGAGGTACGCAAGCTTAATATATATTTATATTCTCCAATCTTCTTGTTTTCAAGTTTCTTCATTTGGTTTCTCATTCATCATGCTTATGTATATGGAAAATTTAGAAAGCTTATCCTCTAAATTCATTTTTTAAACAAAAGAATATAATATACAAACGTGCTAATTATATTATTACAATTCAACTTGTTTTCTCGTGATTAGACTTTGAATCGGATTATATTATTTATTCATTTTCCTGGTTAATGATCAGATTTTGTGATTTTATTTACGTACAGAAGTTTAAATCGGATTCCTTGTCAATACTTACAAATTAAATAACTAATTTTGTGAAATTTATTATTGCAAACGTGATTGCATATATAAATTAGGTTAAATTATACAAAATCTACTGAATTTTGTGTTATGACATTTAAATAGCCTCTCTAACCGCTACAACTTGGTGTGTCGGTGATTCGGTGTAGCTCTTATGAAGATGAATGCCTGAAAGAGTGGGTGTCGCGGCTCCCTTTATCTGAGTTGTATTTTGATGTTCTACTGGGTTTGGCTTTATTTTGGTTGCTGTTATGCTTAGCTTCTTGTTGTTTTTGTTGGTTTCTTCTTTATGAAGACTGTTATATACTTATATGTCTTTCATTTGGGCCTCTCTTGCTGATTTCTTGATTGATTAACGGAATATATATTCTGATTGGCAAAAAAAAAAAAAAAAAAAACTCTCTAACATTTGAAATTTTATAATAAATCTCACTGAATTTTTACATTATTATAAATAATTCTTACACTATTGCTTTTAATGTATTTATTAATTATCTACAAATGATTTGAAGTTTAAGGAATATATATAACTTCAAATTTGCGGGATTATATGTGCATAAAAATGAAGTTTAAAAGGATAAAAAGTTAATAAATTGAGGTTAGTATCAGAAACTCAGAAGTTTAATTACAATTTAGTTATAAAAGTTAACAAAAGTAACTCGATGGACATGATTCTAAATAATAAACAAGCATGCAACAAGACTGTAAACTCTACAGAGTTCGATAGTTTTCATATATAAGGCACTCTTATTTAATTATTGACCACAAACAGCATACACAAGATATATAACATTTATGACATGATATTAAACTGGGTAGAAAATAAAAAATGACTAATATACTCCTTATTTCCACGGGCTATAAATTATGACATGGAGTAGTACAGTAGTGTTGATAATATTGAAGAGGTAGCTTTAAAGTATAATGCTCTATCCGATCCTGGGAACCCGAGTGACTCGCTTCCGACGGTTGACCCAAACCCGAACTCGATCGCACCGGAAGTCGGCGATGACGAAGGATCCTTCCACCACAATTATGACCTTCACCCATCGGTTCTCTCTCTCTATTGTTGCCTCTGCTCTCTGTCCTCCCTCGCCAACCAGCCCTGGCCATGAATCCTTACCTACACTCACATCAACACACATGTCACAAATATGTACCAGGAAAATGAACCAGAATAATCAAACAAGACATAACATGTAGATAATAACATTGTTATCGAATTAAAACGTTCTCTTCTCTATTACCTCGGCAGCCACCTGACATGTTTCCACTACTTGGGGATTTCCCTGCAATCTGTCTAAAGCGGTTTATGTGTTTTGTTTGCGATATGCTGCTCTGTATGTACGGGGTCCTATTTATAGTACGGTTGAGGTTGGGTGTCGTTGATCAAGTAAGGGATGTCTCTGACTACTTCTCCCTCTCTCTATATGGCAAGCATGGTACGTTGTACTTTTCATAATGCATACGTACGTTGATTATATTCAATTGAAATAGTCAATTGTTCATGTATGTTTCACACACTATTCTCCAATCTTCTTGTTTTCAACTTTGTCCATTTGGTTTGTCGTTCACCATGCTTATTTATTCATTTTTTTAAACAAAATTTTATATTCCAACACGCTACTTATATAATTGTAGTTGAACTGGTACATTTTCTCGTGCATAGACTTGGACAAACAGCCATATAAGGGCATTATTTGTAATAACTCAATCAAACTATCAGTTATATATGCCAAAAAGCCATGGACAAAAAGCCTTTTTTGGTTACTCGGATACCTGATTATATGATTCAAAAAACGCACCAGATACCAATTGAGAGTATAAAAAAACAAATTATCAGTCATTAATCAATCTAATAAATTAGTATGATAAAGGGAAAGCATATGTGTGGAACAAATAATAAACGAACCAGTGATTTTTCATTTTTTTTCTTCTTCATAATTTACCCCTATTGATGCTCACTCAATCATAATCAAAGATGAAAGAGAATGAAGAAATTAGAGAAGGAGACTAGGGTGTTTTAGAAAATATATGTCTTATTAACAAACTTAACCAACTCTTTCAGTCTAATCAAACTAGGCAAATTAAGTTCGACAATATGACATGTGTTTCCAAAAAACCCTTGTCATCTTCCTCATACCCTTCTTCCCCCTCCTCCTTGATTATGGTTGAGGGAGAATCAATAGTTGGTGTAAATTAGGAAAAGACTGACAAATATAAAAAATATGCATTATATCTAGGGAGAATCAATAGTTGGGGTAAATTAGTTGTATTTTGGCGTTTTACCTAGGATTCATTTTATTTTTGTTGCTGACAAGTTTTTTTTTTTTTTTTGCAGGCTATTATGTCTTTAGTTTTTTTTTTTACTGTATCCCTGCTGGTTTCTTGGTTGATTAATGAAATATATATTCTGATTTGCACAAAAGACCTCTCTAACCTTTGAAATGTTATAATAAATCTCATTGAATTCTTACATTATTATAAATAATTCTTATACTCTTAGTTTTAATTTATTCACTACTTATTTCCAAATGGCTTGAAATTTAAGGCATATAACTCAAAATTTGGGCGATTATATAGGCATAAAAATGAAGTTTAAAAGTAAACGGTTTGAGCTTAGCATCATAGTCATGGACTTAAAAATTTGAGGAAGTTTATTACTATTAAGTTATAAAGGTTAAGAAAGTAACTCGATGAACATGATTCTATATAATAAACAAGCAAGCAGTAAGACTGTAACTCGAACAACAGAGTTCGATAGTTTACATTTAAAAGGCACCCGTACTTAATTATTGAAATAGTCAATTGTTCATGTATGTTTCACACACTATATTCTCCAATCTTAGTGTTTTCAACGTTCTC
This sequence comes from Acacia melanoxylon, assembly GCA_019022615.1. Classification (NCBI taxonomy): domain Eukaryota; kingdom Viridiplantae; phylum Streptophyta; class Magnoliopsida; order Fabales; family Fabaceae; genus Acacia; species Acacia melanoxylon. The sequence goes on along the minus strand of JAFJYJ010000020.1, from coordinate 5,048,184 downwards.
CGTTTGGTTTAGCGTTCATCGTGCTTATTTATTCATTTTTTTAAACAAAAGAAGTTTATATTCCAACAGGCTAATTATATAATTGCAGTTGAACTGGTACGTTTTCTCGTGCATAGACTTGGACAAACAGCCATATAAGGGCATTATCAAATAACTCAATCAAACTATCAGTTATATATGCCAAAAAGCCATGTAAGAGAAAAATACGAGCCTTTGTCTTCAGAAAAGGCACCCGATACCGGTTGAATGTATTAAAAAAAAAACAAAAGAAATTACCAGTCATTAATCAATTTAATAAATTAGTATGATAAAGGGAAAGCATCCGTGTGGAAAAAATAATAGACGAACCAGCTATTTTTCATTTTTTCTTAATTTGCCCTGTTAATGCTCCCTCAACCATAATTAAGGGAGGGAGAATGAAGGAATTAGAGAAGGTGACTAGGGTAGTTTAGAAAATACATGTTTTATTGACGAACTTAACCAACTCCTTCAATATAATCAAACTAGGCAAATTAAGTTCGTCAATATGACATGTGTTTCCAAAAAACCCTTGTCAACTTCCTCACTCCCTTTTTCCCCCTCTTCCTTGATTATAGTTGAGGGAGAATCAATAGTAGAGGTAAATTAAGAAAAGATTGACAAATAAAAAATTATGCATTATATTTTGGATTAAGGTCAACTCCCCAAATATGCCATATAACAAGGACTGGAGGCTGTGCGGAGTATTAAATTTCCCACCATAATTTTTTTTAGGTATAAACGATTTTTTTAAAAAATTATTGAGAAAATGCCAAGATGGTGCGTGACTGCGTGTTGGTGTGCATAACCGGATACTTTGATCATGTGCTGCATCTCAATCCTTTGTTTGTCTTTTTTTTTTTTTTTTTCTTCTTCTTCCCGTCAATCTAATGGTTTCATATTTTTTTTTTTTAAAAATTGAACATAACATTGAAAAAATTCCTCTAACGTCATTAAATAATAGCCATCATAATAATAATTCTAAATGAAAAATATTTTTCAACTTCCCAAATTTTTCCTTAGGATAAAAATTTGAAGAAGATTATCCTTATTATATATTTAATTTCCCAATTTTTTTTATACTAATTTTGTGCAATTTATGAGTGCAAAGGTTATTCCATGTATAAAATAGGCTGAAGTGTAGAAAATCTCCGGAATTTTTTGTTATGATATGTAAGTAGCCTCTCTAACCTTTTATCTAGTTACAACTTGGTGTGCCAGTTCAGCCCCTATAAAGAGGAGTGGCTGAAAGAGTGGGTGTCGCCACCCCTTCTCCTATGATTAAGATCTTGGCAACCGCTGAATCTTAGGCTAAGAGGTTTCTTTTATCTGAGTTGTATTTTGGTGTTCTACCTAGGATTAACTTTATTTTTGTTGCTGAGAAGTTTTTTTCTAATATTATTTTTTTGACTTCTGTGTGCAGGCTGTTATGTCGTTAGCTTTTTCACTCTATCGCAGCAGCTGGTTTCTTGGTTGATTAATGAAATATTTATTCTGATTTGCAAAAACGACCACTCTAACATTCGAAATCTTATAATAAATCTCACTGAATTCTTACGTTATTATAAATAATTCTTATACTCTTAGTTTTAATTTATTCACTACTTATTTCCAAATGGCTTGAAGTTTAAGGCATATAACTCAAAATTTGAACGATTATATAGGTATAAAAATGAAGTTTAAAAGTTGACGGTTTGAGGTTAGCATCATAGACTTGAAAATTTGAGGAAGTTTATTACTATTAAGTTATAAAGGTTGAGAACGAAACTCTATGAACATGATTCTAAATAATAAACAAGCAAGCAGTAAGACTATAAACTCGAACAGCAGAGTTCGATAGTTTACATTTAAAAGGCACCCGTACTTAATTATTGACCACAAACAACATACACAGGATATATAAAACTTATGACATGATATTAAACTGGATAGGAAATAAAAAACTGGACTGTATACTCCTTATTTCCACGGGCTGTATATTATGACATGGAGTAGTACAGTAGTGTTGATAACATTGAAGAGGTAGCTTTATAGTATAATGCTCTATCCGATCCTGGGAACCCGAGTGACTCTGCCCTGACGGTTGACCCAAACCCGAACTCGATCGCACCGGAAGTCAGCGGTGACGAAGGATCCTTCCACCACAATTATGACCTTCACCCATCGGTTCTCTCTCTCTATTGTTGCCTCTGCTCTCTGTCCTCCCTCGCCTACCAGCCCTGGCCATGAATCCTTACCTACACTCACATCAACACACATGTCACAAATATGTACCAGGAAAAGGAACCAGAATAATCAAACAAGACATAACATGTAGATAATAACATTGTTATCGAATTACAACGTTCTCTTCTCTATTACCTCGGACCACGACATGTTTCCACTACTTGGGGATTTCCCCGCAACTGTCTAAAGCGGTTTATGTGTTTTGTTTGCGATATGCTTTGCTCTGTATGTACGGGGTCCTATTTATAGTACGGTTGAGGTTGGGTGTCGTTGATCAAGTAAGGGATGTCTCGACTACTTCTCCTCTCTCTATATGGCAAGCATGGTACGTTGTACTTTTCATGATGCATACGTACATTGATTATATTCAATTGAAATAGTCCATTGTTCATGTATGTTTCACACACTATTCTCCAATCTTCTTGTTTTCAACTTTCTCCATTTGGTTTATCGTTCATCGTGCTTATTTATTCATTCATTTTTTTAAACAAAAGAAGTTTATATTCCAACACGCTAATTATATAATTGCAGTTGAACTGGTATGTTTTCTCGTGAATAGACTTGGACAGTCAATCATATAAGGGCATTATCTAATAACTCAATCAAACTATCAGTTATATATGCCAAAAAGCCATGTATAAGAAAAATACGAGCCTTTGTCGGTTACTCGGATACCTGATAATAGGATTCCAAAAAGGCATCGGATACCGGTTGAAAGTATAAAAAAACAAAAGAAATTACCGGTCAGTAATCAATCTAATAAATTAGTATGATAAAGGGAAAGCATTCGTGTGGAACAAATAATAGACGAACCATTTTTTTTTTTTTTTTTTTTTTTTTTTTTTTTTCATGTTTTCTTAATTTACCCCTATTATGCTCCATCAACCATAATCAAGGATGAGAGAGAATGAAGGAATTAGAGAAGGTGACTAGGGTATTTTAGAAAATACATGTCTTTTTGACGAACTTAACCCTCCTCCAGTCGAGCTAATCAAACTAGGCAAATTAAGTTAGTCAATATGACATGTATTTCCAAAATACCCTTGCCATCTTCCTCATTCCCTTCTTCCCCCTCCTCCTTGATTATGGTTGAGGGAGAATCAATAATTGGGGTAAATTAGGAAAAGATTGACAAATATAAAACTATGCATTATATTTAGGATTAAGATCAGCTCCCCAAATATGTCATATAACAAGGAACAGACGCCGAGCGGACTATTAAATTTCCCACCAAAATGTTCTTTTTATATATAAAGGAATTTTTTTTTGATGGTGCGTGACTGCGTGTTGCTGTGCATAACCGGATACTTTGATCATGTGCTGCATCTCAATCCTTTGTTTGTCTTTTTTTTTTTTTTCCCGCCAATTTAATGGTTTCATATTTTTTAAAAATTGAACATAACATTGAAAACATTCCTCTACCGTCATTAAATAATAGCCATCATAATAATAATTATGAAAAAAATATTTTTCAACTTTTCAAATTTTTCCTTAGGATAAAAATTTGAAGAAGACTATCCTTGTTATATATTTAATTTCCCAAAAAATATATGTGCAATTTATGATTGCAAAGGTTATTGCATTTATAAATTAGGCTGAAGTGTATAAAATCTCAAGAATTTTGTGTTGTGATAATGTAAGTAGCCTCTTGAACCTTTTATCTAGCCACAACTTGTTGTGCCAGTTCGGCTCCTATAAAGAGGAGTGGCTGAAAGAGTGGCCGCCCCTTCTCCTATGATCAAGATCGATCTTGGCAACCGCTAAATCTTAGGCTATGAGGTTTCTTTTATCTGAGTTCTATTTTGGTGTTCTACCAGGATTCACTTTATTTTTGTTGCTGATAAGTTTATTTGTTTTTTGTTTATTTGTTGATTTTAGTGTGCTGGCTGTTTTGTCTTTAGTTTGTGTACTCTATCCACTACAAAAAAAAAAGGACTTTCAGTGGAATGTTGCCGCTGAAAGTATGACTTTCAGCGGCGACAATAGAGTCGCCGTTGAAAGTATTGACTTTCGGCGGCGACATTTTTTGCCGCCGCTGAAAGTGTGACTTTCAGCGGCGACAATTTATGTCGCCGCTGAAAGTTTTTTTTTTTTAAATTTTTTTATATATAATATTTATACAATAAATATGTTTTTTTATATAATTTCTTACGAAAAAATAAATTAATTTTTTGGATCATTGTGAGATAAAGAGAGTTTAAGAGATAGTGTGTGTTGTGCATTTGAGAGTAAGAGGAAGAGAGTGGTATTTACTAACATTGCATTGTCACATTAATGTTGTTGCTTAAAGTTGATTTTCATTCATAATAGCAAGAGATTGTACATTTTGATGAAAAGATAAACATGATTTTGACTTGAGAAAGTTTTGTCAAGTGCTTTTAAACCTACTTCTAACACATATATTCATTGAAATACTAGTAGCGAGGAAATTGATTTAGTTTTATGAAATGCAAATGAGAGAAATATAATATTAGGCTCCATTTAATCATTGAAGTTAAAGAATCATTTGCATTTATCACTCTTTCCATATCGAAATTTGTCTTGCTCAACTTAATTGAATTCACTAAGCCTCTTGCTTAATCATTTGTTTAATCAAATCCTCGTGGAAACCATATCTCTACTTATCACTTTAATAATTTTTTATGTTATACTAACTTCAATAATTTTTTATCTCATTTGTTTCATGCTTTAATTGTAGGTTAACTTGCAAGAACTTCGCCAACAACAAGAAGAGGTAGAGGTTGATGCTCGAATGACCTCTAATGAAATATTGGCAGCTGTTCTTGGTGAAAATCAGGGTATGTAAGAGGAAAAGGGTATGGAGCAGAGCCATTGAGGAAGAGAAATCGCACTCAATCCAATGATCATTTAGTTGTGGAGACTGCGTACCCAATTGCTTGAGGAGTTTGATAAAAAAATTCAGGAGGAGCATGAAAAGATAGAAGCAGAGCGTGCTGAGGAACGTGCTAGGATGGAAGCAGAGTGCGCAGAAGAACGTGCAAGGCTAGAAGCGGAGCGCGCAGAAGAACGTGCAAGGCTGGAAGTAGAGCGCGCAGAAGAACGTGCACAATTTGATGAGAAGATGAAACAAATGGAGTATAGGATTCTAGCCTTTTAATGCAACAGGGGCAAATAATGACTCCTACTTCATCTACTCCTAGCCTTCCTGTCCCACCAGCTGATCGTTCTTCATAGTTTTATGTTTGATGTTTCCTTCCAATGGACAACCTTTAGACTTTGTTTATAGAAAATTTAAATATTTCATGTTAATTTTGAACATTTATGTTAGTATCTTTGTTAGTTAATATATTATTCGTTTTAAGTTTCTTATGATCTTAATCAATGTGGTACAGGTTTTAATTGTGGTACAATTTTTAATTTTATCAATTTACATTTAATTTTTTTTTTAAAAAATGTTACTTTTGGCGGTGACAAATGTCACCGCTGAAAAGACTATCCGACATTTGTGTCGCCGCTAAAAAAATGTATTAGTGGCGATACATGATTGCAGTGAAAGAGTGTATTAGTGGCGATTATAAGTCGCCACTGAAAAGACTATCAGCGGCGACATTTGTGTCACCGCCGAAACTAGTATCCACGGCGACAATTTTATCGCCACCAAAAATAGTATCGGTGGTGACAATTGTCGCCGCTGAAACCCCACCTTTAGCGGCGACATCGGCTTTCGTGGCTTCTGATGAACTTTCAGTGGCGACTGATTGTCGCCACTGATACTCTACTTTTGGCGGCGACATTTTAATGTCGCCACCGAAAGTATCCGCGTCAGAGGTATTGGTGGCGACTTTTTTCGCCGCTAATACACTTTCGGCGACTTTTGTCGCCACCGAAAGTCAATATTTTTTGTAGTGATTGCAGTTGGTTTCTTGATTGATTAATGAAATATATATTTTGATTTGAAACAAAACATCTCTAACCTTTGAAATGTTATAATAAATATTTATTATATATTCATTTCCAAGAAGAATAACTAATTTTGTGTCCTTTATTATTACAAAGCTTCCGTTTATTTTATGTTCTATGAAAGTAACCTCTAACCTTAGAAATTGTACAATAAATCTCCCGGAATTCTTGCATTATATAAATAATTCTTATACTATTTTTTATCCTTTATTTATATGTAAATAACTTAATATCATGAAATAAAGTTTAAAAAGTTAACAAGTTAATAATTTTGGGGTTAATATCATAGACTTTAAAATTTAAAGGGGTTTATTATTAAGTTTTAAATGTTAAGAAAATCATTTTTACTTGGTTGATTTTAAATTTAGAAACATTTTATATAATTTATCCTTGCTATAAATTATAAACAAACATGCAATAAGGTTGGACGGAAACTCAACATATTCCTCTGGTCCTATATATAAGGTAGAGAGAGAAACTTTTTTTAGTCCTATTTATAAGACACCTCATTAAAGTTTTAAGGTAAATGTACAATTTAACCCTTCATTCATTATTATGTTGACTTTGTTTTTATTTAGTATTATATATATTAAAATAGGGGTAGAATTAGAAAGTTGTTGAATTGTACGGCAAAGCTAATAAAATTTAAGGTTTTCCGTAATCTATGTTAAAAATATTGGAAGTGCCTTGTAAAAAGGACAAGAGGAGTAGTTGTGACTGGGATAGTTCTTATTATATGTAGTGGGACCTGTTTATAGTACGGTAGATCCAAGGGTACGGTCAATGAGCTCCAGCCCTCCTGCCTTGCGGTTGGTATGTGGTTGTTCAATGTGAAATACAGGGCCGATGACAGCGTTGAAATGTATAAAGCGAGATTAGTGGATATTTCTGACTTCCGCTCCCTCTCTATATATGGCAAGCCTGGTTGTATTTTTGTAATGCGTACGTACGTTAATTCAATTGAAATAGTCAATAATGTTTATATTTCACACATTATTCTCCAATCTTCTTGTTTTCAACTTTCTTCATTTGGTTTGTCATTCATCATGCTTATTATGCATATAACTATGACCCATCAATCACAAAGCTTATCCTTTACATTTACCCTCATTTTATATTTATTCATTTTTTAAACCAAAATAATATTCCCTCAGCCCTAATATAAGACATAAATATTTACCTAATTTGATTAGATCAAATAAGTTAGTTAAGTTTGTTTTCATATATTATCATTTGGTATCCGGTTTGGGGTTCGCGGCTCTCCCTCCCAACATATGTGTCTCCTTTGGAACTCGAACTCGAAACCTGAAGTGATCTTGCAGGGTCTTACACTACTAGACCAACTCTGTGTTGGTAGTTAAGTTAGTTTAATATGATATATATTTTCTAATACAACCTAATCATCTTTCTTAATTCCTCTATTCTCCCTCCTCCTTTATCATTGTTGAGGGAGCATCAATAGAGATAAATTAGGAAAATATTGATAAATATGAGAAATAATCCTTATATTTAAGATCAAGATCAACTCATCAATGATGTTCTCTATTAAGGATTGGTGGGATCATATAATATTTCAAGCTGATAATTATATAATTACAATTGAACTTGTTTTCTCGTGAATGGACTTGGGCAAACAGCTGTAAGGGCATTAACTGTAACACAATCAAACTATCAATTCTATATGCCAAAAAGCCATGTATAAGAAATTACAAGTCTTTAGTCAATCTAATAAATTAGTATGACAAAGGAAAAGTATTCGTGTTGAACAAATAAGAGATGAACCAGTGATTTGAACGCCTTCTGTATATCTTAGTTAAAAATAAAATTGAATATAACATTAAAAACATTTCACTACTGCCATCAAATTATGTAATAGGCATCACAATAAAAATGATTTTTCAACTTTACCAGCTTTATCCACATAATAATGATGAGAAGAAAATTCTCTTTATTATATTTCCTGCGGTTCTTAATATAAGACATATTTATCTAATTTGAAATTAGGTTAAGGAAGTTAGTTAAGTTAGTTAATATGTCATGTATATTCCCTCATTCCCTCTCCTCCTTGATTATTGTGGACAAAGCATTAATAGGTTAAATTATATTAGGAAAAAAATTCACAAATATGAAAACTATGTATTATATTTAGGATCAAAATGAACTCTCCAAATATGTTTTATATTCAGAACTGGAAGGAGTATATTCATTTCCAAAAAAGAACAACTAATTTTGTGTCCTTTATTATTGCAAATGTGATTGTATATATAAATTAGGCTAAATTATGTAGAATCCTCCATGAATTTTATGTTATATGTAAATAAATACTAACTTATGAAATTTTACAATAAATCTCCCTGAATTTTTGCATTTGTTTAAATAATTCTTATACTATCAATTTTATTAATTATTTAACTGAAAATTACTTAAATATTAAGGAGTTCACCTATATATAACTCAAAATTTGTCAGAACTATATGCATATAAAAAATAAAGTTTAAAAAGGTACAAATTTAATAATTTGGGATTTATATCATAGACGTAAAAATTGGAAAAATTCTATTTAAGTCCGGCTGAAATACCATAATTATTAAATTCAGGCCAGCACTTTTAATAAATTCTTAATGAATAATTCAAGAGGCTAAATTAGAGATTTTAGAATCATATTAAGTGACTAAAATACCTCTCTATAGTTGAAAAGAAAAAAAGAAAGGCAGAAGCGATTTTAAACTGATTGTTCCCACTTCTACAGAGGGATGAATACTGAATAAACATAAAGCACTCGTAATTAATTATTGACCACAGACAAAATACTCAAGGTATACAACAATGACATGAGATTAAAATGGACAGAAAATAAAAACACTGAATAATAAACTCCTTATTCCATGGCTAAATACATGACCTATGACAATGTAGAGTAGTAGTAACATCATTACTAGTAGTGTTGATGAACAATGAACTTGTTCTATCTATCCGATCTTGGGAACCCCAGTGACAATGCCATCACTATTCGCCCAAACCCTCTCTCATCGGAAGTCAGTCAGTTAGGACGCTTGATCCTTCTTCCACAATTATGGCATCCACCAAATATTCCAACGTGCAGATTTTTATTATTCCCTTCGGTCCTTAAATATAAATATAGGAGTTATTAACTGAGAGTTTATCTTAGTCCTAAATGTAAGACATATTTCTCATATGTATTAGACTTTTCTAAAATTATCTTTATTAGTGCTTCTTTAACAATAATCAAGTTGGAGCAGATAGAGGGAATTAATTCAGGAAGATGATTAAGATATTTTAGAAAAAACATGTAACTAACATCTTTAACCTAATCAAATTAAATAAATATGTCTTATATTAAGGACAAGAGGAATATATTATTTCAATTCAACTTGTTTTAAGTTGAATAGACTTTGAGAAACAACTGCAAGGGCATTAGCTAACTCAGTCAAACTTACAAACGCGTTCCTTCTATATTTTCAGAGAAAGAGAAATAATATGTAATATATTCCAAGCCAACACATGTAATGATGCATACACACACATATACATACATACATATAAATATATACATGCATAAATATATATATGTGTGTGTGTGTGTGGGTATTATGTCAGCGGGTTAGCAGTGCTGCTATATGCCAAAAAGCCTCAATCAAACTACTCTCATCTTCTTAATATAAGACATATTCTCCCTCTTGATTATTATTGATTGAGCATCAATAGGGGTAAATTAGGGAAATAATGACAAATACAAAAAATATATTTTATATGTAGAATCAAGATCAACTTTTCAAATATATCTTACATTAAAGACCAGAGAGTATAAATTATGATATTTGTCTGGAAGAAATCATAGATGAACTAGTGATTTGAACTCCTTGTATATATCTTACCACAGGAACCATCATGGATCGGTTGCTTTCAGAACAGAGTTTAATTAAATTAACTTCATCATCATAAGCTTACTAAGTATCAGTAAATAGAACAGCCATGCCTTCAAATTAATTAACAAAACTTCCAAATATATGCTATTTGCTACACAAGATTGCCTTAATTTTGTGCTCATTATTCCAAGTCACCAAAGCCGACTAAATCTATTAGATTATCCAGAAACTTATATAAAACTCAAATATCTCTTGCTCCAAAAACTTAATAGGATTGGGAAGGGCAGAAAACAACTTTGACTTTCTGTCCGCTCCTCCTCAAAGCTTTTAAACGAACAGCTTCAGTTCATTCCATATCACTTTCCTGGTCAATTATCATAGTTTGTGATTTCATTTCCTTACAAAATTTTAAATCGAATTCCTTGTCCATATTTAAAATTCATGAAGCTATATTTAAGTTTACAATAATCTCTCTTTGTTTCCGTGTGCAGGCAGTGTAGCCGATATGGTAGACTTATTCCAGGTTTTTAGATTGCAATCGATGATCATTACTTGCTTCTTGGTTACATAATGCATACCAATTTTCCCCCAACTTGGGTTGATATAAATTAAAACAAGAAGTGTCTTTTCAACTTCCTTCTAAAGAAAAAAAAATGGAGTCGTTTTGCATAGTTAACAATAGCACTGATCAACAACGATCCAAACTAAAATCAGAATATTCTGTTTTGTTGATCGGTGATTGACTTAGTCATTTTAGTGTTGGGCTTATGTAAAGTATTGTTGAATAATTCCAACTAAAAAACAATTAATTACCAACAAAATTTAGCGATAGAATTCTGTCACTAATTAATTAGTGATAGTCTATTTGGCTACGGCGCTAAATTTCATCACTAATCCGCTATTTTTTCTTTTTTTTGTACTCTTTTAGTTTTGTGTATACTGCATCTTTTCTAAAGGTGAATGGATGGAGTGATAACAGATATAATAGATAATGAAGCTTTCAAAAGTTATGCATTTGTTGAAACAACTCACGGTCTGACGATGAAATCTCAAGTTCAACCCTTCACAAGGGTTCTACACTTTTCCCCCTACTAATTAAGCACATGTATTCTCGTATTGGAAGCAATTTAATTCGAGGCACTACAGATCAAGAAATGTGGACACTTCTTTGTGAGGATTTGAACATTGATTTCCCACATTGTGAGAGACTAGTTAACCCATTCTATTAGACCCAACCCTGTTGATGGGGTTCTACACTTTAAATGTACGTCATTTGTTAAAGTGATGTTATATGTAAAATATTTGTTGGGCTATAGGATATCACTCCTATGTAGAGGCTTATGTTTTTAATTGTTAAATTTTATTTACTTCTTATGTGATGTTACACACCTACCGACCTCGCCCTTTCGGGTGGCGGGTAGTGTGATCCTTTACTTTTATTCAATTCTAAATTATTTTTCCTAGGTTAATTTACGTCACATTGGAGTATAAGCAGCAGAGCACACATCGGTTTGGACAATAATATACTGATAAAAATACGGAAAGATAAATTTTTCCCCGTAGGGATCAAAATATACAGTCATCTGGATAATGGGGCCTAACAGGCCAAAATAAAATATTACAGTCATCCGGAAATCAAAATAAATAGCCAAAAGAAAATCATCAACATTCACCTTCACACTAGCCCTGCTCTGGAGCCTTACCTCTGTCTCCCTACTCCGTTCTAGATGAACTGTGTAATACCCTAAAAATATTATGATAAATATCATATGGCAACAAATATCGACAAAAACTTAGGAAGTATGTTGTCTCTAATTTTAGGAATTTTTGGGATTATTTCCTTGAAAAATAAAGAAGCATAAATATAATAATATTAAAAGCACTTTATGGCCCCATTATTTTTAATATTTTACATGGGATATAAAATACCAATGTAAGTCAAATAGTTGTGAGATAATAATTTATCCTAATTATGAAAATTATCAACAATTAGTAAGTGGCTAATTAAGTAATTAGTGGCTAATTGTTTAGATTAAGATATAAGTAAATTAATTAGTAAATAATTAATTTAAAAGGAGAAATTCGAAATTAATAATTAAATAAATAATAAAATAAATAAAATATTTTATGCTTAGAAAAATAAATGAAAAATAAAATAAAATAAATAAATATCTAGATATTTTGAATAAAATAATAATATATATGGTAAAGAGCCAACGGAAATATGAGAACATAGAAATGAAATTCTACCTCAAGATATAGAAATTTAGTCTTTTACCACCGGACCTTTTATGAACCAGTGAAATTTATCTCGATTGAGCGGTCTCGAAGTCGTTTATGAAACCAACAACGTAATTAGAGTACCGGATAATTAAGATAAGGCGATAGTGCTAAAAGTGACTTATAGAAAACGCACCGTGTTTTTCAAACCAGGGATATAGTTACTTAGATCGATCATATTACGAAACCAGTGATTTTCTCGCAAGAAGCTGGTTCTATCGAAAGTTATTTCAGAATCGACAACGTTTGTCCGAAAATCTTCTACAGATAACGGAATACCCTTAATGGGATCAAAAATATAGTGAAACCTCAGAATACCCGGATTTTAGCAAATCTGGAATTCTTGAGATAAGAGAAATTAATGAATATTTTGATGAAGCAAATTCATGAGTTTAAAACTATTATAGAAAATTGTTATAATTGTCGAGTAAATTTTCGAAAAAGTTACGAAAAAATCGATGAACGAAATGACTAAAAATGCAATAATGGTGATAAAAACAGTCTAAAAACATTATGATAAATACTTTGAAAGATCATGAAAGATTATGAGAAAATTATGTGAGTATTATCTTTAATTATAAGAAATTAATAAATTATTTCAGAGGAAATAACATGAAGAAATGTTTAAAAAGCATTCCGAGAACCATAAAGTAACTTTATGGTGTAAACATTTTTAATATTTTACATAGGATATAAAATGACAATGTCAAGATAAAGTTTGTAAGATAATAATATACTGTAAATTATAAAATTATCAACCATTGGTAAGAGAATGATTAGATAATTACTAGCTAATTGATTCAAGAAAACAAGAGAAATATAGAAGTTAAATTTATGGTAAAATCCTTAATTAAGAGATTAAGGTGGTAATTAGCATAAAATATACTTACTAATTATGATAAAAAGGATTAAGGAAAAAATTAGTAAAGATAAATGTATGAAGGAATCGAATCCTAAAAAGATCACTAAACGAAGAATTTAGGCCTGATTAAGTCTTAATGAAGGCGGGGGTAAAACATGAATTTTTTGGTAAAAAATATTATATTTTTAAAAATGGAAAAAATTATGAAAAAATAATTAAAACTGAATTTTAAAATGATGGGGCCGAAATTCTTGGTATTTTTAATTAAAATGAATTGTTTAAATAATTAAAATGATAATTAGAATAAAATAATAATATAATGCGGTGAGTCGGCTTATAAAGGCGGGCCGAGGGGAAAAGTCGAAATAAATTCTACGGGTAAACCATAGGTAAAAGTCTTTTCAGACTAATCAAATTAAGAACAAGTAAATTTTTACACGAAGAAAGAATTTACTAGACGTTGATTTCCGCAACCGAAAACCCTAATTCCTAATAAGACGGAAAGCTGATCGATAGAGTAGAGCCGGATAGGCAAAGTGAGAACCTATAGAAACAATTTTTTGTTTTCAAACACGGGATTAAGTTAGGCAACAACCGGACGTTTTACGATTCGGCGAATTATTGTCCGAAGTTGGTTCTATCGGAAGCGATTTTCGAATCGACGCGTTTTTCCAAATATCTTCCGACGCACCGGAGAATACCTGGATATGATCAAAAAGAGGATCAAAATAGATAATATGAAAGAGGATGAAAAGATCTTCAAAGTTACATGCCCGGATTTTTGAGTTTCGCGAAATCGCGCAAACGGACACCGACGGGTAGCTTTATCGGGCGGAGGCCATAAAGCAAGAGTCATCATTGGATGACAACTCATTCTTTGACTTTTGGACCCCTTGGATGTCGGCCAAGACCCTTGGATGGCCAAGATTTGATCTCACAAAACCCTAGATCTAACGGTCCGAAACAAAGCGAAAAATTCCCTTTACGTCCCGAATTTTCACTATAAATACCCCTTCCCTCTTCTTGAAAATTCACACCATTCTTCTCTCTTCCTTGGCCGAAATCTTAGAGTGAGAAGCTCTGCAAAAATTCTGCCTAGCTCCGAGTAAGTCCTTCGTCCTTAGCTTTTAGTTTCCGTAGTTCTTTCGGTAGTTATAGTAGAGAACTCTGTTGTTTTGATCTAGGAAGTTTCGAATATATTCCTATACTTGTTTTTAAGCCTCATTGCATTGAAAGATGCCCGACGAGGTAAAAACCTAGTGGGGATAATTTTGAAATGGAATAAGGTCAAAGTAACGAAGTTCTGGCGAAATTCCGCCAAATAGGGGTAGTAGGGGCAAAATGGTCTTTTTCACCTAAAATGCATGTTATGCTACCAAATATTCATAAGTGTGTTATTATTCTGATTAGAATACTTCTGACGTCGAACCGCTATCGAAATTCCATCATTCCGCTGTTTGCCGCTGTTGAGCCGCTGTTTCGCTGTTTTACGAACGGCCGTAAAAAAGTACCGTTTTTAGCCGGAAGAGCCGGATATCTGCAACTAAGGTATGGACGCGTACTGTAACCCTAAATCTATGCTGCTTATATACTTTTGCGTTATAGATACGTTCATAGACTGAGGTTCTGTTGAGAATCGTCAGAGATACTTACAGCTTTACCCACGGATTATAGTATTGGTAATGCCGTTTGAGTTATTCCTAGCGAGGACACGTTAGTGGCGTGGCACTTTGGATATGTGCGAGAACTAGTCGAGAGAGACTTTACATACTTTGCTTTGTGCATATGTTCTGTCCATGTTATTGATCATACATCTCGTTGTTTGCTTTTGTGATGATATGCTTTGTATTGAAATGAATATCTTTGTACGTATCTTTTTTTTATTTGAGCATAAGGTTAACCGTTACTCGAGATCCATATTTGGAATGGATCTCAACCGTAGCATCGTGGTCGGAGGACCGATGTTTGGCGATAGAGGCAAGCAAAATGGAGTAGGCCAAGACGTGTCTACATTATTTATCGTTTTCTTTAGTTTCTTTAACTTTTGAGAATTCTCGGATGACCGTAATCCGATACATTTACACTATGGTCCATATTTTGAATGTAATGTAAATTACTTACTCGCTCCAATGCTCTACTCTGATTACTCTGCTTGAAATATTTGGAAACGTTTTAAAAAAAATTCCGCCGTTTTCAAATGGGATGTTACAAACCCAGTAGCTTTAAAGAGAAAGAATGGAACTACAAAACCTAGTTCCCGGATTTTTGAGATTCGGCAAATTATGCGATTCGACACCGATCGGGGAAACGCTATCGGTAAGTCAGCATGCATGACATCATCTTCTTCGGAAGGAAGATGTCGGCCAAGAGGTGTATGGACAAGATGAAGCCACGTGGCGAAGTGCGATCCGACGGTTGAAATCCGATCTGAAGACATTTGATGAAATTCCCACCTTGTCCCTCCTTTCTTCTATAAATATAAGCCTTCTCCTCTTCATTTCTTCATCCCAAAAAACGCAGCCTAGAGAGAGGTTTTAGAGAGAGAAGCTCTGGAGAAAGTCGAGCAAAGTCGGGGTAAGTTCTTTGGTCTCGGTCTTTAGCTTCTGTAGTTCTTTCGGTAGATATAGTAGGAATGCTAGATTTATCTTTAATTTTTCAAGATAGTCTAGATATCATATTTAGGGGTAAATATGATATATATTTCGAAAATATGATGAGGAAAAGATCTATCAAAATTCGGAGAGATAGAGCGAAAACAAAAGCTCGGCGAAATTCCGCCGATTAGGGGTTCGGGGGCAAAATGGTAATTTGTACCTAAATGCCTGTTATACTGCTAGAAGTTGATAAATGTTATCCTTATAGGATATCTAAGATAATCGGACCACCGTCGTACCGCTGTTTCACCCGCTGTCAAAAAGTACCGTTTACCATCAACGAAGGTACGTTCGCGTAATGTAACACTAACTCTGATATTTACTGTATACTTATATGTGATAGACGACTATACGAGTGAATTGTATAGATAACTTTACATGCGATGTGTACTGTTAACATAGATAACTTTACATGCGATGTGTACTGTTAGCATAGATAACTTTACATGAGATGTGTACTGTTGTTATATTAATCTTGCATCTGCTACGTTCTTATGTGCTTATTAATGCTTTGTGATTGTCTTCCATATGCTGTTTATATAAATATGAGGTTAACCGTTACCCGAGGTCCGATGTGTATTTGGACCTCGGCCTCTAAAATAACTTCGTGGTCGGGAGGACGAGGACCGAGGAGGAGAGAGGAAAGCAAAGACGCATAGAGACTCCGCAAGATTTTCCTTTGTTGTCATTTACTTTGAAAACTCTCGGTCACTGTACCGCTTTTGTAACCAGCCAGACTTACGGCATTTTGAATCTAATTATCAGTTACTCAATCGCTCCAATGCTCTACTCTGATGAAAAAATATATATACTGCTTTTGAAATTGTGATGTTTCAAACTGCCAAAGGGCTTAAAAGGGGCTGAGATTTAAAATTGAATCCCAGAGTAACCGTTAATTAATATCATATAAAATGTATAAATAATGCATGTAAGAAAAACCATAAGTAAACAAATACCACATAACATTCAGTATCAAGGTACACAGCCAAATCCGGAACTAGCAGTCCTAATAGAACACAGCACAGACCACCAGGCACAGCACACAACAAAGCCCTTAATGCACACAACATGTTCCGGTTCCACAACGCTTGGAAATAAATGATAACTAAATGTATGTAACATACATATATAAGTCACATAGAATATATGAGTATTAAGGTTATTACCTTGCAGTCGACTACAGGTAAAAATTATTTCCCCGGCACAAAAGATTACAATTAAACCTAAAATAATAATAAAATATGAATATAATTAATTCCACCTCGATAAATATTTTCTTTGATAATTTAAAATAAGCCCAATTCATGTGTCCATATTTACTAAATTCTTTTTCTTACTAAGGAATTTAATATGAGCTTATATTCCCTCTATTTTCGTCATTTTTCAGGAATTTCCAGCAAACAATGACTGATCTTCAAAAATTCATAATTAAATATAGAAAAATCCTTTTGGGTTGGTTCCAAAGCCCAATTAACCCTTATTATGTCTATTTTCAACAAAAAATACTATCTTGGTCCAGACCAATTCGAAAATTCAACCATGTCCCAAAACACCATTGCTGGTCCAAAATATCTCCAGGTTTTAGGGTTAGTATTCAAACATTTATTTCTATTAGGCACTTAAATGGCTTCATCAAATGTCATTTCCTCCTTCATTTTTTTAAAAAATATTTTTTCTCTTCCTTCCTTTCTTCCTAGTTGGGCGAAAATGAGAGGGAATTGAAAGGAAAATAATAATAATCTGATTTCTTGTGTTTCCAATGCTTCTTCAATGGCATGGTTTGGAAACATTGTGTTTCCAATGTTTCCAATGCTTCTTGCCCATTTTTCGAAAATTAAGGGGAAAAGAAGAGATTACATGTCAATCATATATCTCTTGCATTACTGGATGATTTAATATGAGTGATGTCATCAAGTTTACTTAAGCATGATGTAATTAATTTCACTCTTCAATGTTTAGGCTTCTAAATGGCCCATTATCCATGAGCACATTTTTGTTTCCCTCTTCTTCTCCTTATGCGGATTGGGTCCTCTTCTTGGGCTTCAAGAATTGTTTTTCCTACTTAGACCAATAGCCCATAGTGCTTGGTTAGGTCCATGACACATTCTTAGGTAGTTTTGGAATTTATGCGTTTTTCTCTATTTCTTCCCTTATGCATTTTGGCCGAGGGTAAAGAGGGAAAATAAAATATGTTTTGACTTCCATTGTCTTTTTTCCCCCTCCCTTAGGGTTGTCCCTAACCATAATCATTTAATTACACATAAACAAATAATTTCACATCCTCATCTTATTCTAATTATTTCATGCAAATAAATGTTTATCTTTAACACATGACTTCATAAAAATTCATATATGCAAATGACTTCACATTGATGCACATGAAAAATGGGGATGTTACATGTGAGGCCCATATGATAAAAATTTGAAGAAAATTATCTTTATTATATATTTCATTTCCAAAAAATAACTGTCTAATATATGATTGCCAGCGTGATTGTATATATGAACAAGTTAGGTAAAGTTACACAAAATTTCCCTGGATTTTATATTACATGTAAATAACTTCCCTAACCTTTGAAACTTTACAGTAAACCTCCTCAAACTATTAATTTATATTATACTATTAATTTTATTAGTAATCTTTCATTATTTACAAATGGCTTGAAGTTTAAAGAGTTTATCTGCATATATAAAGTTAGGAGCGTTATATGCATACGGAAATAAGATTTAAAAGTGTATAAAGTTAATAATCTTGGTAAGCGTCATAGACAAGACAATTTAAGGGGGTGTATTAAGTTTTAATTGCACTACATGATCTAAATTCAGGGAAATTTCATGTAACTTATAAACAAACATATATATGCAATGGATCGGAACTACTATAAACTTGACCAAGAGTACATTGAATAGCTTTACATAAGGCACTCGTAATTGATTATTGATAAATAACGAACATGCACAAGATACGCAACAGTGACCTGAGATTAATAAACTGGATAGAAAATAAAAACAATGAACAATAATTAAACTCCTTATATCACACTGCTATGACATGGACCAGTACAGTACAGTGTTGTTGAAGAATATTAAAGAGGTACGTAAGCTAATTATATATTTATAATCTCCAATCTCAATGTTTTCAAATTTCTTCATTTGGTTTCTCATTCATCATGCTTATATATATGGAACAATTAGAAAGCTTTTCCACTAAATCTACCCTCATTTTATTTAATTTATTATTCATTTTTTAAACAAAAGAGCATAATATACAAACGTCTAATTATATTATTACAATTCAACTTGTTTTCTCGAGAATAGACTTTGAATTTGAATCCCATTATATTATTTTATCAAATTTTCCTGGTTAATGATTAAAGTTTGTGATTTTATTTAAATATTGTATTTAAATAGTCCTAAGGTTTAGAAATGAAATAGCGGAATGACGGAATAACGTATAATAACAAGACGATAAGATAGAAATAGTCTTCACCCGCACGTCTATTCCGGCACTTGCCTCGATCCCCGAACCGTGGTCCTCCCGACCGACTGAAGCTACAACAGAGATTCAATTCACCATATTGAATCTCGGAGTAACGATTAACCTCATACCCAAACAATACAATATACGAGACAATAGATATTTCTAGAGCTAATACCACAGTATATCATAAGCATACAAACGATGCATGATCATTATGCCGACAAACATAAGCACAAAGCAATATGTAAAGCCCCATAAGGTAAACAATAACAGCCTGCACTATTCACCAAGCCACGATAATTACTCGTGTCCTCGCCGCTAGGAAAACAAAACGGTGTTACCAAAACTATAACCCGTATAACATACGTATAACGGTCTACGAACATATCATTGACATATAAGTATTTAAGATGTACAAGATTAGTGTTACAAGACGCGTCCGTACCTTCGTTGGCAACGTTAGGTACTACCTAAAGAAGACGTACTTTCACGGAAGAACGTGAACTTCAAACGGTTCGTCGGGCAACAGAATGGCAAGAAAATCGAGATTCTGATATCCTATAAGAATAATATCACCTTTATTAGCGATTTGACACTATAACGGCTTTTTAGGTAAAAATTACCATTTTGCCCTTCTACCCCTAATCGGCGGAATTTCACCAAAGATTTCGTTACTCTAGCAAATTTTCTTCCCGAAATTTTGCCGAAACTTCGACGCAACTATGATTTTCGAAAATAATGACTAAAATAGCCCTCCCATATGATACCCAAATCATACTTGAAATTTAAAGGCTATTCTAACAAATTCTACCCTTCCTTTTAAAAAGAACTGCTAAAGTTCCAACTTTTCTACGACTCGACCCCTACTATGTTTTTACCTCTTTAGGCATATTTTTCAATGCAATGAGGCCTAAAAACAAGCATAGGAATCTTATCACCTACTTCCTAAATCTAACTAACAATTCTACTAACTACCGAACTAAAGACTTAAAAGCTAAAGGCCAAAAGACTTACCCGTTGAAGAATTCGAGCTTTTCCCGCAGCTTATCTCTCTACTTTCTCTCTCAAGAATTTCGGTCAAGACAAGAAAGAAATGGTGTGAGGATTTCTCAAGGAGCATGCCTCCTATTTATAGACTTTGGTTAAGGCTTTGTTTGGAATTCCAAATTGTAAAGAACCCATTAATGCAACTTGAACACAAAGTCACAAACTACACCTCCCCCCTTTGGTCGACATCTTTGGGCTGTTTGGCAGCCAAGGATTGGCCAAGAAGTGATGACTCACCTCACTTTATGGCCAAATCAGCCGTATTTCTCGATCGGTACCCGATTCGCGTAATTTCGGAGAAATCTCAAAATTCTAGATTTAGAACTTTGAAGACCTTCTCTTTCTCATCAATAATATCTATTATAACTTGAATTTTGACTTTAGACAGGGTTCCAACCGTCCCGCTTTGAAGTTTCTCGAAAACGTGTCCGTACGCGTCCGGTGTCGAAAATCGGTTCCGGAATCATCAAGCTCTAGATAATAAGTCACTGATTCCAAATGTATTTTTATAATTATAAACTCATCCCTAGATGTTGAGTTATAATTTATTTCCTTATTTTCCCAAAATGTGACTAGCGGATTTTCCCTATTTCGTCTTATTAGGACAATGTGCTACGGGTCTCGGAATTGACTTCCGGAAGAGGTCACTTGAAGGTAAAAACTCACTGATCAATATTTTACCTTGACTTTGGAATTCCTATTCCTGGTTCCCTAAATAGGATCTGTTTCCTAAATATAAGATTACTATTAATGCTTTTTAATTATATTATATAATAATCAAAAATTTGCAAAATATCAAGATATCAAATTTTGCTTCTTATTCTCAAATTCTTTGGCCAATTTTCGGCAGCCATCTTCTTCTTTTTTTTTTTTGTAAATGTTTTTTCAAGAATTAATTAATTACTTAATTCAATTTTTATTAAAAATTCTACAAAATTCCCTAATTGGTCCATTCTTGTATTTAGGTTTAAAAATACCTAAACTCAACTATTTTTCTCAAAACTTTCCAATTTAATTAGTAAATACATTTTATTAATATTCAACTAATTTCCACTAATTTTAGAGCTTCACATAATTATTACTTTGAAATTTCCTTTGCTTATGCTTAAGTAATTAGCTATTAATTACTTAATTACTCTTTTAACCATAGTTGGTATTTTTCTTAATTAGAATGCTTCATTACCTTCATATTCTTGTATTAACATTAGCATTTCCATGCCTCTTGCATTGTTTCATAATTACAAGGGTATTTTGGTCATTTTATTACTTTATGAGCATCCTTTCTCATTTTCCCCAAGTTTGTAATTTATTTAATTACTGTAATTAGAGATAATATACTCTCTTAATTCAACTGGTCATTTTACTCGACTTTTAGGATTTTTCATGAATTTTCTAAGTTAATTACCCTTTGCGGGGGCATTTTGGTCATTTTGGCACTTTGACCCTTAAACTCCCTAATTTCTTGCAGAAATTCTACCTAGAAAATAGACTATAATTACCCAAGAATGGAGATTGCAATTTCACTTATCGTAAATATCCAACTTTTATTTATAATATTCCGGATAAATATCCTGGTATTACATTTCTCCCCCTTACACAAAATTTCGTCCTCAAAATTTAATCTATACTAACTAAACTTCGGGCCATAAACTCGGGTACTTCTCCTTCATGTCACTCTCGGTCTCCCAAGTTGCCTCGCTCGGTGTCAAACCCTTCCGCACCACCTTCACTATCGGTATAGTTTTAGTCCTAAGCCGTTTCTCCCGGCGTTCGAGAATTCGCTCCGGCTCGACTACAAAGGTGTTACCATGCCGTACTTCAACATCATCGTACTTTATGACATGATCTCGATCTGGTAGGTACTTCTTCGGTTGTGACACGTGAAAAACATCATGGAGATTACTCGGGTTTGGGGGTAACGCTAGTTGATATGCAACGAGTCCTCGCTCGGCTAATACTTCAATTGGTCCAACGTAACGCGGACTAAGCTTCTTTCTCTTCGGTGTTCTCCGCCGACACCCATCGGAGATAACTTCGTAAACACATGGTCTCCGACTTCAAACTTCAACGGTCTTCTCCTCTTATCTCGCATAGCTCTTCGTCTACGTGTGCGCAAGCAAGGAGTCTCTTCTTGATCGGTGCGATCTGCTCGCAGGTCCGCTCAAGCATGTCGGCCCAAGTAATCGCTTCTCGGACGAATCCGTCCAAAGCACAATGGTGATTGACACTTCCGCCCATACAATGCCTCGAACGGGGCCATTTGTATACTAGCATGATAACCGTTGTTATATGCAAACTACGCTAGCGAAAGATGTTGATCCCAACTTCCTTTGAAATCTAGGGCACATGCTCGCAAAGATATCCTCCGAGCGTTTGTATGGTCCTTTCGGATTGACCGTCTGTTTGTGGGTGATAAGCCGAACTGAACTTCAGCTTGGTCCCCATACCTTCATGTAATGATTGCCGAAACGGGATTTGAACCGCGTATCCCTACGAGACAATGCTCGTAGGAACACCATGTAATCTTACTATCTCTTTGATATAAATCCCCGCCAATCGTTCCTGAGAATAGTGGATACTGATGGGAATGAAGTGTGCTGACTTGGTTAGTCTGTCAACAACTACCCAAATTGTATCATGGTTTCTGATTTTGGGTAGACCTACCACAAAATCCATGGTTATGTTCTCCCACTTCCATTCTGGCAACTCTAGTCCTTGAAGAAGACCAGGGGTCATCGGTGTTCAATCTTTACTTTCGACGGGTCAAGCATTTGGCCACGTGATTCTTACGTCTTTCTTCATCCCGGCCACCAAAACTCGGATTTCATACTGCGGTATCTTGACCATGCCTGGATGTAGAGTGTACTTACTCTTATGAGCCTAATCCATTATTGTCCGCTTTAATTCATCAATTGGCGGTATGTAGATTCGTCAGCTTATACCCGACCAAACCACTAAGTGATAGATCATAGTCTTGGGTCTCACCTCGAGTGATCTTCTCACGTATCTCTTTTGCCCAATCATCTTGTTTCTGCGCTTTCTCCACTTCATCTCTCGCATCATACTCCCCTTGACTCGCAAGAAGTGTAGCAAGATAGGCATCACCGTGCGTGCGTCTTGACCCATGCAGATTTGGTTGGTTAGATTCAGTCTCGAAATCTTCCAAATAGTTCCCGTATCATCATGTGTGATACCCGCACCGTCTTTCTACTAAGAGCATCGCAACAACGTTTGCTTTACCCGGATGGTACTTGATCTCCGTGGTGTAGTCTTTAATCAACTCCATCCAACGACGTTGTCTCATATTGAGTTCTCGTTGATCGAACAAGTATTTCGACTCTTGTGGTCACAAAACACTTCTACGCTTACACCGTACGTGGTAATGCCTCCATATCTTCAAAGCGAACACGATAGCCGCCAGCTTCTAGATCGTGTGTAGGATAATTTAACTCGTGGGGTTTCACCGACGAGAGGCATAAGCCACCACTCGCCCAATTGCATTAGGACACAACCCAATCCTTGCCCACCGGCATCACCGTAGACTACATAAGTCTCATCGGGATCTGGGGATAATCAATACCGTGCCGTAGTCAACCTCTCCCTCGCTTTAAAAGCTCTCCTCACGATCATCTCCCCCATACAAAGGGTTGATTCTTCCTCGTAAGCTTTGTCAATGGTAGGGCAAGACGCGAGAAATCCCGTATAAATCTGCGGTAGTATCCCGCCAGACCAAGAAAACTACGGATCTCCGTCACAGTCTCTGGCCGTTTCCAGTCCATAACTGCTTCCACCTTGCTTGGATCAACTGCAACTCCGCCGCTAGATATAACATGGCCCAGAAATTTCACTTCCTATGACCAAAATTCACATTTGCTCGCTTTAGCATAAAGTTGTTTTTCCCGAGTATGCCTAACACCTTTCGCAGATGTTCTTCGTGCTCTTCTTTGCTCTTAGAATATATCAAAATGTCGTCGATGAACACCACCACAAATTGGTCTAGGTGTTGTCGGAAGATACGGTTCATGTAATCCATGAATACCGCAGTGCATTTGTCAATCCGAAGGGCATCACAAGGAATTCATAATGCCCATATCCGGTTCTCAAAGCCATCTTGGGAACATCGCCATCTTTAACTCGCAACCGATGGTATCCCGAACGCAAGTCAATTTTTGAAAAGAGCATGGAACCGCACAATTGATCCAAAAGATCATCAATCCGGGGAAGTGGGTACTTGTTTTTTACAGCTTACTTTGTTGAGCTCGCGGTAATCGATCGTAGTCGGAAACTTCCATCTTTCTTCTTTACAAAAAGTACCGGGGCTCCCCACGGTGAAACGCTAGGTCGAATGAACCCCTTCTTCAAAAGCTCTTCCAACCGCTTCTTCAACTCCCGCATCTCGTTAGGAGCCATTCGATACGGCGCCTTTGATATTGATCCTGTACCAGGCATCAAATCAATGTTGAACTCCACTTCTCGGATTGGAGGTAACTCGGTGAGATCCTCTGGAAATACATCAGAAAATTCATTCACCACCGGTATGTCCTGGAGTGAAAGGTTAGCTTCTGCTTTGACAGAAAAAAATACCATGAAAGCATGACATCCTTGCTTCACGCACCGATCGCCTTCCGTAGCGGAGAGAAAGTTCAGGCTCACTTCAACCTTGTCTCCGGCAAATGATATCTCCTTTTTTGCCACAATCGATCATCGCACCGTTGGCCGTTAACCGATTCAGCCCGAATATGACGTCAATGCCGTGAAGAGGTAGACGGATGAGATCCACTTTAGAAACTCGTCCATCCACATTAGCGGACAATTCATACATGCATTAGAAGCTAAAGACTTTACACCCAACGGTGTAGCTACAACAAGATCAAATGGTAATCTACGGCATGCAATCCTAAACGACTCGCACAATCATAGGAAATAAACGAGCGACTAGCACCCGAGTCATACAATGCTTTCAATAGATTTCCATTGAGATAGATGGTACCTTGAACCATCGCGGGGACTTCTCGGCCTCTGTGTTTGTCAATGCAAAGATCCGGCCAAGTGTTCGAGGTCTTGCCTCTGCGGTCCTCTCGAGGCAATCCCGCTAATGTGTCCAGGCTTCGACATCCGAGCGACTTGTTTCCCATCACGGTTGGCTCCTGGATGGTACTTCTTACATTTCGACACGTCCGGGATCCCGTCCGTTTGAAACTATTTTGTTGGTAGGGCTTCTTGTTCCCGCTTCGGTTGTCATTCCAAGGCGTTTTCCTCTTCTCGTGAGGAACCTCCGCGGTTTGATCCACCGCGATTTGCGTTGTTACCTTCCCCGGCCTCGAGTCTTGCGCAGCTCCTTTAAGTTGCGCTCCGTCATTCTCGGGATTCTACCGCTTGGGCCATTCTTGGAAATTGCTTTGAGATACTAACCTTACCTTTATATCGTACTTCAATCCGGTTAATAGTCGGTTAGCCTTCCAGCTCTCATTCTTGTAGACTTTTAGGTATGATGAATACCTTGACAGTTGGTAAAGCGGGCGAAGTAGTCGTCAAATGACTCTTCACTCCTTGCTTGATCTCGGGAATTCTTCCTCTTTAATTACCCGCGTTGATGGAGGAAAGTATTGTTCGTTGAATTGTTCAAGGAACATTTCCCAAGTAACAGATCGGGGGTTGTGGAAACACTTTTCCACCACCCGCGGGCATCTCCCTCAAGCCGGTATATTGCTAGGCCCATCCGATTTCCGGGCACTCCATGACTTCAAAAATCTTCTCAAGACTCAAAAGCCAATCCTCGCCTAGCTCACTCTTTCCTCGGAAACCGTGTGGTTTCAACTTGCGGAACTGGTTTACCCAATTTTCCGTAGTTCTCTCTATTTGTTCATGCCTGGGTTGTGATTGGGATCTCTCGGACCCTTCAGCTCTTCATAATTTTCATCATCTTCATTGTCATCATACCCTTCGTCGTCATCATTGTTATTATCTTCATTTTCTCGATCATCCTCGTGTTGTTGTGCGTCTAATTGCCTTTGTGCCTCCTGGTCTTGTTGGTTTTGTCTTGCCGGAAGAGAGCATCAATCGAACTCTTTGTTCTTGCGAGTTCTACGCATTTCTTCAATTTCTTCACGTCCGGGTTGATTCGGTTCATCGTTTCGTTCATCCCGAGGTCATCTCGCTTTCCTACCTCGGCCTCGACCACGGCCTCGGCCTCTTCCTCTTGGTGCACCAAAGACCCTCTCAAGTTGGCCATGTTTTAAATTCTTTTTCCTTTAAACAATTATGAAAGAATATATAAATATTAAAAGTGACAAAACAATTTGCACACCAAACATATATTCACATATATTCATTCATAAAGTTTATACATATCGATCGATCTAATACTAATACAAGTCATACCGTACAATCTCCTTATTCAAACGTA
Organism: Acacia melanoxylon; assembly: GCA_019022615.1. NCBI lineage: Eukaryota > Viridiplantae > Streptophyta > Magnoliopsida > Fabales > Fabaceae > Acacia > Acacia melanoxylon. The sequence continues at coordinate 5,021,402 of JAFJYJ010000020.1, read as the reverse complement.
TTTACAATATTCAAAGGTGCTTGGAGATACAAACTAAACTCCCTAGTTTCTACAATCCACAGCTTCCTTGTACCGACGTTCTTCCTCTACATGTAAAGGCGAACCAAGCTCTTCAGGTAGCGAAGGTGTATGCTAACACTTAAGATAGGTCCGTCATCTAATAGTTCATTACGATCCTTGCCCAAAAGCGGGTATAGGGAAAGAAGTACAATGTGGTCCTAACCCAATCTGCGGGTGAATGTCCCCCTATTATTGGCTTGGTAGTTTGAGATTAGGGTTAAAAACACAAGATATTTTCCTTGGGTGGTGCTAGTGAGATTCGTAGCTTCAATGAGAAAGTTTTCCAACAAAATGACTAACGTGTCATTATCATTCGGACATAGTAGAAATTTTCTTCGGGTTCACCGCCTCATCTTCAAGAAGTTGAATGTCGGGGTAGTCAAAGTTATCATCAACGAGGAATGGGTAGGGCTTCTGGATCAGCTTGGTCCTCAATCTCCGGTCGTTCGTGTTGAGATTAGGAGAATCAGGTTCAGAGTCCTCTGTAGCAGGGTGATAGGAGGGTTCTGGCTCACTGTAATAGTGACTAGGAGTTGTGGGGTCTGTACACTCGTGGTTTGGATCCAAAGGAAACTGTTCATAGTGATCTGTACTCCCGAGGTATAATAGGTTCGGCATGGTTTTCGATCTCGGGCTCATCCGATTGTGCGTTGTAGGAATCGCCTCTTCTTCGATGGAATCTCCTTCCGTAGTCGGTGGGGATGGGTTATTTGAGGGTTCGGCACGACGGAGGAATGGATCTCCCGGGCGGGACGCCTCCGAATCCGTGATAATTGTAGAATGGCTCTAAGACGGGCTCTTCGTCCCCGTTCATCTCTACACATTACACCAATGGCCTTATCGCACTCATTTTTAAAAATGTGCTCATAATTAAAAGGCTTAAGAACCTAACTTCGTTATCCGAAAACGAATGGCCGGTAAGTGTCTACCATGGGGGCCTCACCGGATTAAAGGACTTATGGCACACCCACGTAGACTAGCCTTGCCTTTGGCACCAAACTGTCCGTGGTAACATAGTTAAATACTTGCCAGAATTTCATGCTCTGATACCAAAAATGTAACATCCCATTTGAAAACGGCGGAATATTTTTTTTTTTTTTTTTAAACGTTTCCAAATATTTCAAGCGAGTAATCGAGTAGAGCATTGGAGCGAAAGAGTAATCGAGTTCATAGCCAAAACATCAACCATTGTGTAATATTGTATAGATTACAATAGTCCTAAGGTTTAGAAATGAAATAGCGGAATGACGGAATAACGGAATAACGTAAGACGATAAGATAGAAATAGTCTTCAGCCGCACGTCTATTCCGGCACTTGCCTCGATCCCCGAACCGTGGTCCTCCTGACCCTGAAGCTACAGCTGAGATTCAATTCACCATATTGAATCTCAGGTAACGGTTAACCTCATACCCAAACAATACAATATACAGACAATAGATATTTCTAGAGCTAATACCACAAGATATCATAAGCATACAAACGATGCATGATCATTATGCCGACAAACATAAGCACAAAGCAATATGTAAAGCCCCATAAGGTAAACAATAACACTGCACTATTCACCGGTGCCACGATAATTACTCGTGTCCTCGGCGCTAGGAAAACAAAACGGTGTTACCAAAACTATAACCCGTATAACCGTTTGTATAACGGTCTACGAACATATCATTGACATATAAGTATTTAAGATGTACAAGATTAGTGTTACGATGCGTCCGTACCTTCGTTGGCAACGTTAGGTACTACCGCGGAAGACGTACTTTCACGGAAGAACGTGAACTTCAAACGGTTCGTCGGGGCGGTAATGACGGCAAAGAAATCGTAGATTCTGATATCCTATAAGAATAATATCACCTTTATTAGTGATTTGACACTATAACTGGCTTTTTAGGTAAAAATTACCATTTTGCCCTTCTACCCCTAATCGGCGGAATTTCACCAGCACTTCGTTACTCTAGCAAATTTTCTTCCCGAAATTTTGCCGAACTTCGACGCAACTATGATTTTCGAAAATAATGACTAAAATAGCCCTCCCATATGATACCCAAATCATACTTGAAATTTAAAGGCTATTCTAACAAATTCTACCCTTCCTTTTAAAAAGAACTGCTAAAGTTCCAACTTTTCTGGCGACTCGACCCTACTATGTTTTTACCTCTTTAGGCATATTTTTCAATGCAATGAGGCCTAAAAACAAGCATAGGAATCTTATCACCTACTTCCTAAATCTAACTAACAATTCTACTAACTACCGAACTAAAGACTTAAAAGCTAAAGGCCAAAAGACTTACCCGTTGAAGAATTCTGCGGGAGCTTTTCCCCAGTAGCTTATCTCTCTACTTTCTCTCTCAAGAATTTCGGTCAAGACAAGAAAGAAATGGTGTGAGGATTTCTCCAAGGAGCATGCCTCCTATTTATAGACTTTGGTTAAGGCTTTGTTTGGAATTCCAAATTGTAAAGAACCCATTAATGCAACTTGAACACAAAGTCACAAACTACACCTCCCCCTTTGGTCGACATCTTTGGGCTGTTTGGCAGCCAAGGATTGGCCAAGAAGTGATGACTCACCTCACTTTATGGCCCGGTCCCAGTAGTATTTCTCGATCGGTACCCGATTCGCGTAATTTCGGAGAAATCTCAAAATTCTAGATTTAGAACTTTGAAGACCTTCTCTTTCTCATCAATAATATCTATTATAACTTGAATTTTGACTTTAGACAGGGGTTCCAACCGTCTCTTTGAAGTTTCTCGAAAACGTGTCCGTACGCGTCCGGTGTCAGAAATCGGTTCCGGAATCATCAAGCTCTAGATAATAAGTCACTGATTCCAAATGTATTTTTATAATTATAAACTCATCCCTAGATGTTGAGTTATAATTTATTTCCTTATTTTCCCAAAATGTGACTAGCAAAGATTTTCCCTATTTCGTCTTATTAGGACAATGTGCTACGGGTCTCGGAATTGACTTAGGAAGAGTCACTTGAAGGTAAAAACTCACTGATCAATATTTTACCTTGACTTTGGAATTCCTATTCCTGGTTCCCTAAATAGGATCTGTTTCCTAAATATAAGATTACTATTAATGCTTTTTAATTATATTATATAATAATCAAAAATTTGCAAAATATCAAGATATCAAATTTTGCTTCTTATTCTCAAATTCTTTGGCCAATTTTCGGCAGCCATCTTCTTCTTTTTTTTTTGTAAATGTTTTTTCAAGAATTAATTAATTACTTAATTCAATTTTTATTAAAAATTCTACAAAATTCCCTAATTGGTCCATTCTTGTATTTAGGTTTAAAAATACCTAAACTCAACTATTTTTCTCAAAACTTTCCAATTTAATTAGTAAATACATTTTATTAATATTCAACTAATTTCCACTAATTTTAGAGCTTCACATAATTATTACTGAAATTTCCTTTGCTTATGCTTAAGTAATTAGCTATTAATTACTTAATTACTCTTTTAACCATAGTTGGTATTTTTCTTAATTAGAATGCTTCATTACCTTCATATTCTTGTATTAACATTAGCATTTCCATGCCTCTTGCATTGTTTCATAATTACAAGGGTATTTTGGTCATTTTATTACTTTATGAGCATCCTTTCTCATTTTCCCCAAGTTTGTAATTTATTTAATTACTGTAATTAGAGATAATATACTCTCTTAATTCAACTGGTCATTTTACTGACTTTTAGGATTTTTCATGAATTTTCTAAGTTAATTACCCTTTGCAAGGGCATTTTGGTCATTTTGGCACTTTGACCCTTAAACTCCCTAATTTCTTGCAGAATTTCTACCTAGAAAATAGACTATAATTACCCAAGAATGGAGATTGCAATTTCACTTATCGAAATATCCAACTTTTATTTATAATATTCCGATAAATATCCTATTATTACAATATTATTTTATCATTTTCCTGGTTAATGATTAAAGTTTGTGATTTTATTTAAATACAAATATTTAAATCGGCTTCCTTGACAATACGTATAAAAAAAGGACTAATTTTATGAAATTTATGATTGCAAACGTGATTGCATATATAAATTAGGTTAAATTATACAAAATCTCCTAAATTATGTGTTATGATATGTAAGTAGCATCTCTAACCTTTATCTAGCTACAACTTGGAGTGTCAGTGCTGCTCCTATGAAAAGGAGTGGCTGAAAGAGTCGGCGTTGCCGCCCCTTCTCCTATGATCAAGATCTTGGCAACCGCGGAATCAATGGCTAGGAGGTTTCTTTTATCTGAGTTGTATTTTGGTGTTCTGCAAGGATTCACTTTATTTTGGTTGCAGATAAGTTTTGTTGTTTTTGTTGACTTCTGGGTGCAGGCTGTTATGTCTTTTGTTTATTTACTCAATCGTAGCTGGTTTCTTAGTTGATCAATGAAATCTATTTTCGGATTGCAAAAAACACCTCTCTAACCTTTGAAATGTTATAATTAACCTCACTGAATTCTCACATTATTATAAACAATTCTTATACTCTTAGTTTTAATTTATTCACTACTTATTTCAAAATGGCTTGAAGTTTAAGGCATATAACTCAAAATTTGAGCGATTATATAGGTATAAAAATGAAGTTTAAAAGTTGACGGTTTGAGGTTAGCATCATAGACTTCAAAATTTGAGGAAGTTTATTACTATTAAGTTATAAAGGTTGAGAAAGAAACTCTATGAACATGATTCTAAATAATAAACAAGCAAGCAGTAAGACTGTAAACTCGAACAGCAGAGTTCGATAGTTTACATTTAAAAGGCACCCGTACTTAATTATTGACCACAAACAACATACACAGGATATATAACTGGATAGGAAATAAAAAACTGGACTGTATACTCCTTATTTCCACGGGCTGTATATTATGACATAGAGTAGTACAGTAGAGTTGATAATAATATTGAAGAGGCAGCTTTATAGTACAATGATCTATCCGATCCTGGGAACCCGAGTGACTCTGCCCTGACGGTTGACCCAAACCCGAACTCGATCACACCGGAAGTCAGCGGTGACGGAGGATCCTTCCACCACAATTATGACCTTCACCCATCGGTTCTCTCTCTCTATTGTTGCCTCTGCTCTCTGTCCTCCCTCGCCAACCAGCCCTGGCCATGAATCCTTACCTACACTCACTTCAACACACTTGTCACAAATATGTACCAGGAAAAAGAACCAGAATAATCAAACAAGACATAACATGTAGATAATAACATTATTATCGAATTACAACGTTCTCTTCTCTATTACCTCGGCAGCCACCAGACATGTTTCCACTACTTGGGGATTTCTCTGCAATCAGTCTAAAGCGGTTTATGTGTTTTGTTTGCGATATGTCTTTTCTCGTACGTATGTACGGGGTCCTATTTATAGTACGGTTGAGGTTGAGGTTGGGTGTCGTTGACCAAGTAAGCAGATGTTTCTGACTACTTCTTCCTCTCCCTATATGGCAAGCATGGTCCGTTGTACTTTTCATTGTGCATACATGCGGGTTGATTATATTCAATTGAAATAGTCAATTGTTCATGTACGTTTCACACACTATTCTCCAATCTTCTTGTTTTCAACTTTCTCCATTTGGTTTATCGTTCATCGTGCTTATTTATTCAGTTTTTTAAACAAAAGAATTTTATATTCCAACGCGCTAATTATATACTTGCAGTTGAACTGGTATGTTTTCTCATGAATAGACTTGGACAAACAGCCATATAAGGGCATTATCAAATAACTCAATCAAACTATCAGTTATATATGCCAAAAAGCTATGTACAAGAAAAATACGAGCATTTGTTGGTTACTCAGATACTTGATAATAGGATTTAGAAAAGGCACCGAATACCGGTTGAAAGTATAAAAAAACAAAAGAAATTACCGGCCGTTAATCAATCTAATAAATTAATATGATAAAGGGAAAGCATCCGTGTGGAACAAATAACAAATGAACCAGTGATTTTTCATTTTTCCCCCCTAATTTGCCCCTATTGATGCTCCCTTAACCATAATTAAGTATTAGAGAGAATGAAGGAATTAGAGAAGGTGACTAGGGTGTTTTAGAAAATACATGTCTTATTGACGAACTTAACCAATTCCTTCAGTCTAATCAAACTAGGCAAATTAAGTTCGTCAATATCACATGTGTTTCCAAAAAACCCTTGTCATCTTCCTCATTCCCTTCTTCCCCCTCCTCCTTGATTTTAGTTGAGGGAGAATCAATAGTAGGGGTAAATTAGGAAAAGGTTAAAAAATATAAAAAATATGCATTATATTTAGGATTAAAATCAGCTCCCCAATATGTCATATAACAAGGACTGGAGGCCGGCCGCACGGAGTATTAAATTCCCCACCAATATTTTCTTTTTTGGTATAAAGGATTTTTTTTTTTTTTTTTTAAAAAAAAATTATTGTGTAAATACCTAGATGGTGCGTGACTGTGTGGTGCTGTGCATAACCGGATACTTTGATAATGTGCTGCATCTCAATCCTTTGTTTGTCTTTTTTTTTTTCCCCCATCAATATAATGGTTATTGCATATATAAAAATTTGAAGAAGACTATCCTTATTATATATTTAATTTCCAAAATGATATACTAATTTTGTGCAATTTATGATTGCAATGGTTATTGCATATATAAATTAGGCTGAAGTGTATAAAATCTCTAGAATTTTTTGTTATCATATGTAAGTAGCCTCTCGAACCTTTTATCTAGCCACAACTTGGTGTTCCAGTTCGGCCCCTATAAAGAGGAGTGGCTGAAAGAGTGGGTGTCGCAGCCCCTTCTCCTATGATCAATATCTTGGCAACCGTTGAATCTTAGGCTATGAGGTTTCTTTTATCTGAGTTGTATTTTTTTTGTTCTGCCAGGATTCACTTTATTTTGATTGCTGATAAGTTTGTTTGTTTGTTTGTTTTTTGTTGATTTCGGTGTGCAGGTTGTTATGTTAGTTTGTGTACTCCATCGCAGCTGGTTTCTTGATTGATTAATGAAATATATATTCTGATTTGCAAAAAAACATCTCTAACCTTTGAAATGTTATAATAAATATTTATTATATATTCATTTCCAAGAAGAATAACTTGTTTTGTGTCCTTTATTATTACAAAACTTCCGTTTATTTTATGTTCTATGAAAGTAACCTCTAACCTTTGAAATTTTACAATAAATCTCCCAGAATTCTTGCTTTATATAAATAATTATTATACTATTTTTTGTCCATTATTTATATGTAAATAACTTAATATCATAAAATAAATTTTAAAAGTTACCAAGTTAAGAATTTTGGGGTTAATATCATAGACTTAAAAATTTAAAGGGGTTTATTATTAAGTTTTAAATGTTAAGAAAATTATTTTTACATAGTTGATTTTAAATCCACAAACATTTTATGTAATTTATCCTTGCTCTAAATTATAAACAAACATGCAATAAGGTTGGACGCAAACTCAACATATTCCTCCGGTCCTATATATAGGGTAGAGAGAGAAGTTTTTTTATCCTATATATAAGGCACCTTATTAAAGTTTTGAGGTGAATGTGAATATACAATTTAACCCGTGACTTATTATTGTGTTGAATTTGTTTTCATTTAGTATTATATATATTAAATAAGGGTAGAATTAGAAAGTTGTTGAATTTTACGGCAGAGCTAATGAGATTTAAGGTTTTCCATAAACTGTGTTAAAAATGTTGGAAGTGTGATAATTGAATATTTAATACACTTCTTTGTATCTCTTGGTGAATAAATGCAGGACTCTTTAGTTAATAAATAATGAATTTTATACTTATTTGAACTTTGGGTCTTTGATTAGATTTTAGTCATTTTTAATGATAAAATTCTAGATTTACGTTACTTTACTGTTTTCATCATAACTCTTGAACCACATATCCGATTAGCCTCATTATTGTTTCATATTTCAGATGATTCAAAGATCTACAATTGTTATGAAGACTTGAAGAGCAAAGTTGGACAAGAAGGCGGTCAATTTTGGTGCCGAAATCATATGTATTTTTTTTTTTGGATTTTTATTTGGGCTCGAATTTTGTAATTAAAGCCCATATTTATTTTATTTCTGTTTTGGGCTAAACTGTTGGAGCTCAATCTGTTTTGTAACTAGGTTTTTACCTAGGTCAACCACCAACATCATTCATTCACGTTTTTGACAGATTTGAGATTAAAACAGAGGTTATATTTTTCTCTCTATTGTTCTTCATATGTTCTTCATTTCTGGGTTTTCGAATTTCTTAGCCATGCTTGGCGAAACTTTTTTGATTGATCCTTATGGCTTGGAGAGGCGGATGATTGTGCCTTCTTCTTTTTGATAGCCCCAGGTTGTGTAAAGCCAGGGTTGGCTAGGGCAAGAGCAAAGGCGGGCAATTTTTCTGTAGGTAGATCTGGAAAATTAAAGATGGTTAGTCCGACATTCAAAAAGCAATATGCAATACAACAAAACGGAAGTATACATCAGTACCTGTCACGAATCGTTTCTTAACTCGAGGTTTGGAGAGACGATCGGCCATGTTCAGTATGCCGTACTCTAAAACATGATGCTCCAGTATGGAGACTGTTTTAATCTCGGCATCAGAAAGATTGTCAGCATGAAATTCATAGTCGGAAGGAGAAAGCTTGTGTTGATCATAAGTCCAATACAGTGGAAACTTCTCCTCGACTTCCCCGGTTTTGGCATGCTCGAGAAACCAAGGAAGTCTCCGGCTTCGCGAGATACCTTGAAAAAGGCGGATTTGAAGGAATGAAACGGAAAAATTAGAGGTTTGAAAAGGGGCGATTAGGGACACTGATGGACGTCCATCCTTTCCTAGAAGGAACATTGCCATCCTCGTTGGGGTTTTGGATCTAAAAAAAAAAAGAAACACCGGGACGGTGCAAGCTAACTTTTCGAATCGGCAGAAGGTCTCAAATGCAACGGCAAGGGCCCAACCCTCGGGGTGAAGCTGAGCAGGAGCCAGGTGTAGATGGTTGAGGAGGTTGATCTGAAATTCGGTGAATGGAAAGCTAACGCCAATCTCGAGAATGCAATCCCGGTAGAAGAAGAAAAAGTGGGGTTCTTTCCCTTCAATCCGGCGGCTGGATATGGATTCCTCGGATATGGGAAGGCGGATATTGTAATCCTCTTGGCTATAAAGATCGGTTTTGCGGAGTTCTTCGATGTTCATAGTATTTCTTGTGTTCAATACTTCCTTGGTAACCCATGGATCAGGAATTTGCTTGTGAGACACGGCGTTTCCAGAAAGTGTCAGACTGACAGGAACGATGAGACACGGGCAATAAATGTACACAAGAACCAGGGAAGCGCCAAGATTGGCTATTGCATGGAAAGGACTATTACATACCCTAATGGGGGCAGGCAAACAGCTATCGTTATCAATGACGGGTTAGGCTTGTTCGTATTCCAACACCCCGTTTGCATGATACCCCATATTGAGGGCAACATACACAGGACGGATATAAGCAAGCTGGGAAACTCAGCATTCAAAGTTATAAATGGAATCCCGGCTATCATAAAACAGGAGTTTTGCAAATAACAAGGAAATGGTTCGGTCCACGGCGATCAACCTTAGGGATTTGCCGGTTTCTAGCAAAACCTTGCGGCTAAAGGAGCAAAACAGATGAAAGCGATTAAGTCGGACAATCAATCTCGGCAGTTCAGAACCCTAAAATCCCAAGCTTGGGGGCAACTGTTATGGATTCTATTTTGGGCCCAGATGAGATATGGCCCAATATAGGCATATTGTAACTAAAGCCCTCCACAAGCAGGAGAAACGCTAATCGCCCTATAATCCCGGCACTAATCTGACCGTACAGACAGTGGAGCAGAGGCATGTAGTGGAGTAGGGGTTTCTCAGGTAGTGGAGCAGGCATCTAGAGAATGTGGGAGGTGCATGTTGATGTGGGTGAAGGTAAGGATTCATGGCCAGGGCTGGTAGGCGAGGGAGGATAGAGAGCAGAGGCAACAATAGAGAGAGAGAACTGATGGGTGAAGGTCATAATTGTGGTGGAAGGATCCTTTGTCATCGCTGACTTCCGGTGCGATCGAGTTCGGGTTTGGGTCAACCATGAGGGCAGAGTCACTCGGGTTCCCAGGATCGGATAGAGCATTATACTATAAAGCTACCTGTTCAATGTTATCAACACTACTGTACCACTCCATGTCATAATATACAGCCCATGGAAATAAGGAGTATACAGTTCAGTTTTTTATTTCCTATCCAGTTTAATATCATGTCATAAGTGTTATATAGCCTTTTATATGGAAACTATCGAACTCTCCTGTTCGAGTTTACAACCTAACTACTTTTTTTTTTTTTATTGGATGCTTCTTATGTGTTTTTCCATTAGTTGCTTCTTATGTGCTTTTCCCTCTAATTAGAGGGATGAGGCAATTTTTTTACATATTCTATTTATTTATATTAAATTATATGTTTCATCCTGATTTTTTTTTTCATTCAGTATCTTAAATTAGTTAATTTTCAGGATATTGGTGTTACAAGAAAAATATTTCTAAATGCAGGACTAGAAATTAATTAATTTGAGATACTGATTGTAAAATTATACAAACAAAAAGTACTACAAGGTAATTGACACACCTAAAAAATACTTTAGGGTGTCAGGTGTGCCACAAATTACTTTAGGCCAGTCACGAGATGAAACTAAAAAAGTATTTTACGGTGTTTGTTGTACCTAAATTAATCCCTAGAAAAAAAGAATATAGTATTCCAACATACATACCTACATGCTGATTATATTATTAAGTATTACAATCCAACTTGTTTTCTCTTGAATTGACTTTGAGAAAAAGCAGTTAGGGCACTCGCAAATAACTCAGTCAAACCATCAATTATATATTCCTAAAAGCCATGTTTAAGTAATTACTGTTCTTGAACCAATCTATATATTATAATAAATGGAACGTATATATCTGGGTGGAACAAATAAATAATAGATGAACTATATATTGATTTGAACTCCTTGCATATATCTTACCACACGAACCATAATTGATGGGTTGCTTTCAGAACAGAGTTGAATTAAATTTACATCATCATCTAAAGCTTGTGCAAAGTATCAGTAAATAGAACAGCCATACCTTCAAATTAACGAAACTTTCAAATATAAGCTCTTTGCTTCACACGGTTGCTTTAATTTTGCGCTTATTATTCCAAGTCACCAAAGCCGACTAAATTTAATAGATTATCTAAAACTTATATAAAATTCAAATATCTCCTGCTCCAAAAACTTAATAGGATTAGGAAGGGCGGCGAAAACTTTGACTTTCTCTCCGCACCCCCTCAAAGCTTGTAAATGAATAGCTTCAGTTCATTCAATGGCGCTTTCCTGGTCAATGATCATAGTATGTGATTTCATTTCCATAAAAAAGTTTAAATCGAATTCCTTGTTGATATTTAAAAATCATGACAGCTATATTTAAGTTTGCAAACTTAAATTTTCTTTAAACTCAAGCTCGAAGATTTGCATTGTGCGAGTTTGTCGTCATTGAAAATTTATCCTCAAGGTTGCGATGACAATCACAATAATCTCTCTTTGTTTCCGTGTGTAGCCGATATGGTAGACCTATTCCAGGTTTTTAGATTGCAATCGATGATCATTACTTGCTTCTTGGTTACGTAATGTATACCAATTTTTCCCCAATTTGGGTTGATATAAATGTGGAGTCGTTTTTTCAACCTCAGAAAAAAAAATGTGGAGTCGTTTTGCACAATTGACAATAGCGGTAGTCAACAACGATCCAAAATAGAATCAGAATATTGTTCCGTTGATCAGTGATTGGGTTAGTTACTTAGGGCTTATTTTGTATGAGAGATTTGTTGGGGAGGGAAAATTTTAATGAGTTGAATTAAAAAAAAAATGGAGAAATGATGTTATAAAAATTTAATAAAAGGAAGTTGCAAGATAGAAGAATAAGAAAAATTAATTAATTTTTTTTAACCCAACTTCTGTAATCTTTTAAAATCTAACTCAAAAAAATTTCCTCCGCTCCCTTCATGCCAAACGGCCTCTAAAGTGTTGGGCTTATGTAAAAGTATTGTTGAATAATTCCCTAAGAAAAAATTAATTACCAACTGAGTTCGTCAACAAAATTCCGTTAATAATTAATTAGTGACAGTCTATTTGAAGCAAAATCGTACAATTCTATCACTGAATTTCATCGCTAATCCACTATTTTCTTATTCTTTAGTTTTGTATATGCTGCATCTATCTTTTGTAAAGGAGAATAGATGGAGTGATAACAGATCATGAGGCTTTCAAAAGTTATGGATTTGTTGAAACAACTCACAATCTGATGATGAAATTTCAAGTTAAACTCTGCATAAGGGTTCTACACTTTTTTTTGCTAATTAAGTTCATTTATCCAATTCAATTCGAGGCACTATTAGTTACTATATTAGTTACTAAATATAGGCATTTCTCAGCAAGGATTCAAATATTGATTCATCACGTTGTGAGAGACTAGGTGACCCATTCCACTAGACCCAACTTCGTCGGTAGGGTTCTACACTTTAAATGCATCCCACTTTGTAAAGTGATGTTATATGTAAAATATTTGTTGGCCTATAGCATATCACTCCTATGTAGAGGCTTAAGTTTTTCATTGTTCAATTTTATTTACTTAAGAGGCCCATATGATAAAAATTTGAAGAAAATTTTATCTTTTATATATTTCATTTCCAAAAAAAGAACTTAATTTGTCAAATATATGATTGCCAACATGATTGTATGAACGAGTTAGGTTAAATTACTGATTGAACCATATTTTTATAAGTTTTTTCATAATTAATTTGGTATTTTTAATTCATTTCTGGGACATTATTGCATCACTAGGCACTAATTTATATTAGGGATATTTGTATTGAATTAAGTGTAATTAGGGGCAAAATGGTCGTAATTTGTTAATTATTTATGCAAATGAATTCTTCTTCGACTTTTGATGGTATACCTTATGCTTAATTTTGCATTGTAAGTGTTTAAGAAGAAAATTTAAGATTTTGGAGGGTCAAAATTAATATTTTCAAAACTGGAAAAAAATTATAAAAAAAGGTGCCTAGAATTTCTGGTAATTGAAAATCAATGAAAAAAGGGACCAGAAACAATTACAAAACATTGCCCACATGTTTTGGAAATTTCAGTCAAGCCATACAAATGTTTCAAATATGTTTACTTTAGTCCCTCATCGAGAACTTTTGAAGTTTACGATTAAGGGTGTATTTAGTTGGAGGGGAGGGGTTGAAAGGGAAGGGAAAATTTAAAAAATGAAATATTGTTCTCTTCCAGCTCATAGACATAAAAATTTAAGGGGGTATATTAAGTTTTAATTGTATTACATGATCTAAATTCAGGGAAATTTCATGTAACTAATAAATTAGAAACAAACACATATATGCAATGGGACTACTGTAAACTTTTTGACAGAGTACATTGAAAAGCTTTACATAAGGCACTCGTAATTTATTATTGACCACAAACGAAAATAAACAAAGATACACAACAACGACATGATATTAATAAACTGGATAGAAAATAAAAACACTGAACAATAGTTAAACTCCTTATTCCACACGGCTATGACATGTAGTAGTACAGTAGTGTTGTTGAAGAATATTGAAGAGGTACGCAAGCTTAATATATATTTATATTCTCCAATCTTCTTGTTTTCAAGTTTCTTCATTTGGTTTCTCATTCATCATGCTTATGTATATGGAAAATTTAGAAAGCTTATCCTCTAAATTCATTTGTTAAACAAAAGAATATAATATACAAACGTGCTAATTATATTATTACAATTCAACTTGTTTTCTCGTGATTAGACTTTGAATCGGATTATATTATTTATTCATTTTCCTGGTTAATGATCAGATTTTGTGATTTTATTTACATACAGAAGTTTAAATCGGATTCCTTGTCAATACATACAAATTAAATAACTAATTTTGTGAAATTTATGATTGCAAGCGTGATTGCATATATAAATTAGGTTAAATTATACAAAATCTACTGAATTTTGTGTTATGACATTTAAATAGCCTCTGTAACCGCTACAACTTGGTGTGTCGGTGATTCGGTGTAGCTCTTATGAAGATGAATGCCTGAAAGAGTGGGTGTCGCGGCTCCCTTTTCCTATGATCAAGATCTTGGCAACTATCGAACTCTTCTGTTCGAGTTTACAGCCTGACTGCTTGCTTGTTTATTATTGGGTGCTTCTTATGTGTTATTCCATAAGGTGCTTCTTATGTGCTTTTTTCTCTATTAGAGGGATGAGGCAATTTTTTTTTTTCAAATTTTTTACATATTCTATTTATTTATATTAAATTATATGTTTGATCCAGAATTTTTTTTTTTTTTACACCAAATATCTTAAATTAATTAATTTTCAGGATACTGGTGTTACGGAAAAAATATTTCTAAATGCGGACTAAAAAATTAATTAATTTGAGATACGATTGTAAAATTATACAAACAAAAAGTACTACAAGGTAATTGACACACCTAAAAATACTTTAGGGTGTCAGGTGTGCCACAAATTACTTTAGGCCAGTCACGAGATAAACCTAAAAAAGTATTTTTACGGTGTTTGTTGTACCTAAATTAATCCCTAGAAAAAAAGAATATAGTATTCCAACATACATACCTACATGCTGATTATATTATTAAGTATTACAATCCAACTTGTTTTCTCTTGAATTGACTTTGAGAAAAAGCAGTAAGGGCGGCACTCGCAAATAACTCAGTCAAACCATCAATTATATATTCCTAAAAGCCATGTTTAAGTAATTACTATTCTTGAACCAATCTATAAATTATAATAAATGGAACGTATATATTTGGGTGGAACAAATAAATAATAGATGAACTATTGATTTGAACTCCTTGCATATATCTTACCACACGAACCATAATTGATGGGTTGCTTTCAGAACATAGTTGAATTAAATTTACATCATCATCTAAAGCTTGTGCAAAGTATCAGTAAATAGAACAGCCATACCTTCAAATTAACGAAACTTTCAAATATAAGCTCTTTGCTTCCCCAATTTGGGTTTATATAAATTAAAATATTAAGTCTTTTTTTTCAACTTCAGGAAAAAAATGTGTAGTCAACAACGATATTGTTCTGTTGATCAGTGATTGGCTTTGTTTCGTATGAGATTTGGAGGGGAGGGAAAATTTTTATGAGTTGAATTTTTTAAAAAAAGTTGGAGAAATGATATTATAAAAATTTAATAAAAGGAAGTTGCAAGATACTAGTAAAATAATAAGAAAAATTAATTATATTTTTTTAACCCAACTTCTCTAATTTTTTAAAATTTAACTGAAAAAAATTTCCTCCTCCCTTCATACCAAACGCCCCCTAAAGTGCTGGGCTTATGTAAAAGTATTGTTGAGTAATTCCCTAAAAAACAATTAATTACCAACCGAGTTCAGCGACAAAATTCCGTCACTGATTAATTAGTGACAGTCTATTTGAAGCAAAATCGTACAATTCTGTCACTAAATTCTATCGCTAATCCACTATTTTTTTATTCTTTAGTTTTTTGTATATGCTTCATCTTTTCTAAAGGAGAATAGATGGAGTGATAACAGATCATGAAGCTTTCAAAAGTTATGGATTTGTTGAAACAACTCACAATCTGATGATGATTCTCAAGTTAAACTCTGCATAAGGGTTCTACACTTTTTATGCCAATTAAGCCGTGGCGGATCTTGGAGAAAATGTTTGGGGGCCAAATGTATACTCATTAACTAATTAATTTTTTTATGATTATATAACAGTTTTAAAATATTATATTCAATTTTTTTTAAAAAAATAAAATTCTGAGGTTTGTGATGATTTCTTGGACTTTTGATATTAGGGTTAAAATGATCATAATTTGTTAATTATTCATATAAATGATTTCTTAGACTTTTGATACTACTTGTTTTTAATCTTGCACTGTAGGTGTTTAAGAAGAAAATTTGAGATTTTGGAGGGTCAGAATTAATATTTTGAGGGCTGGGAAAAGTTATAGAAAAGTCCCTGAAATTTCTTGAAATTGCAATCAATGAAGAAAAGGCACTAGGAAAAATTACAGAAAAATACCCATAATTTTCAGAAATTATAGCACTCTCTACAAATTTTCAAAGATTTGTACTTTATTCTCTTTTTTTAAAAAACATTTTTTTTAAAAAAAAAAAACTAAACATTTTTTTTTCAAAGATCCGCCATTGCAATTAAGTACATTTGTCCAATTTAGTTTGAGCCACTATCAGTCACTAAATATAGGCAATTCTTAGGAAGGATTCAAATATTAATTCACCACGTTGTGAGAGACTAGCTAACCCATTCTACTAGACCCAACTTCGTCGGTATGGTTCTACACTTTAAATGCATCTCACTTGGTAAAGTGATGTTATATGTAAAATGTTTGTTGGCCGGGCTATAGGATATCTGATTGAGTGGATTTTTGTCTCTTTCTTTAAAGCCTTGGGGTCCACAATCAAAAATAAAC
Organism: Acacia melanoxylon; assembly: GCA_019022615.1. Classification (NCBI taxonomy): domain Eukaryota; kingdom Viridiplantae; phylum Streptophyta; class Magnoliopsida; order Fabales; family Fabaceae; genus Acacia; species Acacia melanoxylon. Next base: position 5,004,815 of record JAFJYJ010000020.1, on the reverse strand, counting down.
CAAGGATTGCGTATAGGCAAACCTAGGATCGTTCTCTCTCTCGATGAGCCTTTTATTGAATCCTAAGTAATCTAAATGACATGCAAATTCAATTAAAACAAGGGGAACATTGATTTTGGATTTTTAAATTAATTAACTAAATTAAGCAATGCAATTTAATTAAATCCTAACTATAGTTTTTGGTATTTTCTTTATAAAATGGTGAATGAGTAAATGGAATGGATGAAGTGAAAATATGAATTATGATTGTTCTTGGTAATGAAGAAATGACTATCCTAGCTCAAAAAAGATTATGGGAGTTAAAATTCATCAAGTCTTAAAATCAACCTCAAGATAACACTTGAGTCCAATGTTCTCAATTAATAATAGCTCATACAAACATAGCTAACCACTACCTCTTGAGAAATTGTTAAAAAACCACTTGATGTGCAATTAAAATTGGATTAATGCAACATGAGCCTTCTTGAAATTGAGTACATAATAGTCCCTCAAAGGGGCACAAATCAACCACATTAACTAGACAATAACACACTAATTAATATAATCTCATTGCAACCACAAGAAATTAAAAACATATATTTTTCACATTACAAAATCCAATCACAATCACAATAAATCAATCCAACAGAGACAATAAACATTAATCTCAGTTCCAGAATTTATACACAATAATTCCTAAAACTAGGTAATCTAAATATATAAATCTGAACTAATGAAATGATAAATTAACTCCCCTTTGTAGTCCATTGAGCTCAAGTAAAAATCTCCATCAACAAGAAAAGGGGAAATCAGCTACACATATTCATTGAAAAACCCACATTAGCTTCACAACCCAAAGAACCAGAGAACATGAAGGCAGCACTGAATCTGGAATTTTAGACTATGAAAGAGGTAGAATGAAGACTCAGGAAGGTCGATGGTTCCAAAAACGAAGCTCTGCTTCCTCCTCCGTTCACGTCTCTGTCTGAACTTGAAGATCTGGTTCACAGCGTTTCTGTTTTCTCCCTGGGTGGTGGTGGAATGCTCACCGGCGACGGTGAGGATGAAGGACGTCGCCGGTGAGGAGGAGGAAGGTTGAAGACGATGGGTTGAGAGTCCAAGTCTTGAAGTCCGAATGTCTGCGTCTCAATGTGTGGTTCCCTTTCTTTTTCTTTTTTTTTTTTCACTCTCGTATGCGGCGCTCGATTAATCAATTCCATTCTCGGGGTCAAGCCTTTCAAAATTCTGACCTAAAGCAAAACGCATAGTTTAGGCAGGAGGGACCTAATTGAAAATTTAAAACTTTCTGGAGTAGGGACCAAACTGAATTTTTTTAAAACGTGAGCCCAAACTTCCATTTTCAAATCTTGTCTAATTTCTTCAAATACCTACAATAAAAATCAATCAAGCCAACATCAAATATTCTCAGAAAAATCAATGATTAAGAGTAATTACATTTTTTTGACAATTTTACCCTTTTTAGCCCTAATTTAATATATTTACTCTTAATCTTAATTTATCATAAGAAACACATTTAAAGCTCAATAACTATGACAAAATGCATTAAGAATCCCAATTTAATTACAAAAAATCATATAAAAATAGGGTTCGATCAATATCACTCCTATGTAGAGGCTTAAGTTTTTCATTGTTCAATTTTATTTACTTAAGAGGCCCATATGATAAAAATTTGAAGAAAAATTTATTTTTTTATAATTTCATTTCCAAAAAATAACTTAATTTGTCTAATATTTGATTGCCAACATGATTGTATGAACAAGTAAGGTTAAATTACTGATTGAACCATATTTTTATAAGTTTTTTCATAATTAATTTGGTATTTTTAATTCATTTCGGCACATTATTGCATGATTAAGCACTAATTTGTATTAGGAATATTTGTATTGAATTAAGTGTAATTAGGGGAAAATGGTCATAATTTGTTAATTATTCATACAAATGATTTCTTTGACTTTTGATGCTATACCTTATGCTTAATTTTGCATTGTAAGTGTTTAAGAAGAAAATTTGAGATTTTGGAGGGTCATAATTAATATTTTGAGGTCTGAAAAAAAAACTATAGAAAAGGTACCTAGAATTTATGGGAATTGAAAATCAATGAAAAAAGTGACCAGAAAAAATTACAAAACGATGCCCACATGTTTTGGAAATTTCAGTCAAGCTTTACAAATGTTTCAAATATTTTTATTTTAGTCCCACATGGAGAACTTTTGAAGTTTACAATTAAGGGTATGTTTGGTTGGAGGGTGTAACATCCCATTTTCAAAAGCAGTATATATATTTTTTTCATCAGAGTAGAGCATTGGAGCGTAAGAGTAACTGATACATGTATTTCAAATGCCGTAAGTCCGGTCAATGTTTACGAACGGTACATTGTACCGAGTGTTTACAAAAGTAGATAACAACGGAGGAAAGTCTTCAAATGGGTCTCTATGCGGCCTCGCTTGCCTTTCTCCTCGGTCCTCGTTCCTCCTGAACCTGACGCTATATTAAGAGCTGAGGTTCAATGCCCATTGAACCTCAGGTAACGGTTAACCTCATGTTTATATACACCACATAGACAGTATATGAGTACACTAACAAGCATATCCTAAGATCATATAAGCCCCCTGGCAGATATGTCGCACTTAGCAATCGTTTCGCACTTAGCATTTCGCACTTAGCCAACGTATCCCAACACCCAGTAAGCATAATAACAGTACAATGAACATACCACAGAGCTATCAATTACCTCACATAGGCATACCATACACATAGTACATATACGCATATAATAAACATCAGAGTTAGTGTTACAGTACGCGAACGTACCTTTGTCCGTTCGGTTTCGTGGTATGTCTGTTTGTTGGTACGTCTCCCGATATTTCTCGGATATCCTATATTAGTATTTCCGCGTTATTTTCTCATAAATAATATCTTAAGTGGTATTTTAGTCACTATTGACCTTTCTACCCTTAGGAGATTTGATATTCCTATTTTGCCCTTACATTTTATAAAAAACGCATATACTGATTTTTCTTGGGCAGAATTTTGATTAACTTTGAAAAATCATAATTAAATCCAAAACAAATCGAAATGAAGATCCGTAAAATTATTTGGAATCGTTAAGATGTCTAATTTTGATTAAAAATACTGGTATTAACCCAGATTCATTATACAATTCCCAGTTTTTAATTTCCAAAGATCTGTCCAGAATTTTAGTCCAGAAAAATGGCCTGATTTCAAAAATTCATATTCCGTTGCACAAAACTCATTTTGACATGATATAAGCATATTTGGAAAGGTTTATATGTCTACTCTAACCATGAAAAATTTCAGATTAAAAAGACTTCATCTTCCCATAGATTTAAGGTTTTTGCGAAGCTAACTTCAGAAATCGCCTAACCGATAAAATTTCGCCAGAACTTCGTTACTTTGTGGTTTCTCTTCCAGAAATTTTGGTCTATGACTACCCTCACTAATTTTTCGAAATAAATCTAATTTTAATCATAAAAAAATGAAAATAAAATTACTTCTAAGAATTTAAGATCAAAGCATATCTACTTAAGAATTTAAAAGCTAAAACTTAAGAACTAGAGAACTTACCCTTGAATACTTTGCTACTATTTCCTTCTTGCTTCTCACTAGCTCTCTTCTTTCTTTAGAAAACCACTACTTGGAGTTGGTTTTGGTGTGAAGAATAATGAAGCCTAAGCCCTCCTATTTCTACTAAAAGGTCATGGCACTCATGGTAATTATTCCTAACCTAATTCATCTTGCATGGAACCATGGGTTTACACTAAATAATCTGAATTCTTCTTCAAGCCAAGGCCAAAAACGTGGCCCTTGTAATACCCTAAAACTCCTATTTATCATAAATACTATATTTTGATAAATAATACATATTAAATACAAAGGTGAATATTTGTCTCAAGAAATTATAATCTATTGATTATATTTTCATCCAAATTCCACTTTGGAATTAATTAACGAATGGTTAATTATGAGACATTATTTTGGAGCTATTTAATATGATATAAATAGCACATAAAAAGGTAATTAATTTATAACCAAAAGGAGGAATGTAATATCCCAAATCTTTGGATTTGGAAATAAGAAATATTTTATGGGAATTTATTATGAAAATTTGGCTAAATAGTTTTAAAGCTATTTTCTGGATTTTGAGGCCTATTTTCCCAATAATTCAAGGAAAAATAGTTAGAGGATACTTTTTGGTCTAGAAATTTTAGAACCAATATTTTATGACCTAGAGAGTTAATTATGGAAGAAAATTCTTATATGGAATTAAGGATTTTATTTTCCAATACTTATTTAATATTTGTAAATAAATATTAAATGGTAGTTGGATATTGGTAGATATGTATAAGGTGGTATGAATGTTTGGTGTAAGAGTGTTTGGTGTGAGTGTTTGGTGTAAGAGTGTTTGGTTTGAGTGTTTGGTTTGGGTGTTTGGTTTGAGTGTTTGGTTAAGGAAGAAATGTAGTTGGAATAGCCTTTTGAATTTCTTCTATAAATAGAAGACTCTTCTCTTCATATTCTTCACACCAAAATCAGCTCAAAGCATCTGATTTTAAGATTAGAGAGTGAGTAGAGTGAAGTTCTTGGAGCAAGGAAGAAGTAGTAGCAAGGTTCTTCAAGGGTAAGTTCTCTAGTTCTTGAGTTCTAGTTTTAAATTCATAGATAAGTAGTGTTTTGATCTTTAATTTTCCAATATATTTTTGTTATCATGTTTTTATGGTTAAAAATGGTTTTATTTCAAAAAAAATGATGGAAAAGGTTATATAGCATAATTTTTGGAAGCTAATCATAAAGTAGCGAAACTCTGGCGAAATTTTATCGGTAAGCAATTTTTGAAGTCAGGGGTAAAAACGTCAGTATTTTATATTGAAGATGAAGTTCTAAAATTCTGAGAAACTTCATGGTTAAAGTAGACATATATACCTTTTCAAATATACCTAGAATGTATTATTTCGAGTTCTGTGCTAGAAGATAAAAATGTCCAAAGTTGGGCTACGTTTTCTGAAAATTTTCTGGGCAGATGATGAACACGTGAAAACTGGGAACTGTTCATAAAATCTGGGAAAGAACCAGTATTTTTCCACAAAATTAGACATCCTAAGGATTCCGGGGAATTTTACGGATCCTCGTTTTCGAGTTTTCTAGAATTACTTATGAATTTTCAAAGTTAGAAGTAAATCTGGCCATAATGCTGAAAGTAACGTTTTTATTAAATAAAATGTAATGGCAAAATGGTAATAACAAATCCACCAAGGGTAGAAAGGTAAATTAACCTTTTGGATATTATTCTAAGCAATATGGTAATATGTTAGGATATCCGAGGATTCTGGAGTCAGATTTGAAGGACGGGCATATTACTATTCATAGTGCCGTATTTATGAATAGTACCGTATACATGAATAGTAAATTACTATTAACACGGAAGGAATGTACGTTCGCGTACAGTAACTTTAACTCTGATATGACTTGTATGCATGTATGAGATGAAATGATTTCATAGAGTCATGGACAAGACTTGGTCTTGGGTCATGCACCGTGGTTAAGACTCGTCTTGAATCACCGTTTATATACATTCAACTTGATACGGGTTATAGTCTTGATAATGCCGTGAGATTGTTTTCCTAGCGCGAGGACACGAGTGTACATCGTGGCACGGGTGGTGCAGACTATTTAACTATACATGGATTTGTATAGATAACTTTACATGTCTTTGTGTGCTATGTCTTGTTGTTGTTTTGACATTACATCTGCTGTGTTTATGTATTGTTGTAACCTTACATGTCTTTGTGTGCTATGTATTGGTTAATGCTGAAATGTAATGAATATCTCATCATACATATCTTTATACTTTTCATATGAGGTTAAGCGTTACCTAAGATTCAATTTGTTTTGAATCTTAGACTTGACTAGAGGTTCAGGAAAGGAACCAGGATTTATGAAGACGTTGTGAATGGAACCATGAGAAGGAGCATTAATGGACGGAGCCGTGAGGAGGCACCGGTCAAAGGAAATGCAGGAAGAAAGTCAACAGAACCTACCTTATGGCATGAATCTAATAAAGTTACTTCACATCATTTGGTGCTTAAACTAGAAGGGTCGTCTATGTGGTTCGATCAATCGATCGCCCTAGCACGGTGAGACTTCCACTAGACCTACCTAGCACGGCCAAATGAGATGATTTAACGAGTTAGGTTCTATGCCCCAAGTCTACTCAAGGCTTGGTTGAAGAGGGTATAGTTACATGTAAGAATTGTAATTATAAAGTTTTGTATTACCGTATCACATGAACAATCCTTCGGGAAATTTATAATATATCGGTATACGTCGGGCATCGGCATATGTCTGAGTATTTTTATATCAGTTACTCAATTGTTCAAATTTTTAGTACATGCTCTCCGTTTCCGCAAAACGCTAAGCTGTAGCACCTCAAAACTCTGATGAATTTTTATAAAACCACGTGTCACCGGCACGATTTATGCTACGGAATTTGGGGTGTTACAGCCCTCTCTCCCTCCATCACTTTATTCCAATTCCAAGAGGATATCCTATCCAAAGGTACCTTATCCTCTTCCAAAATTGAATATTATTATCACATGTGTGTTTTTGTTTATGTTAAACAATTCTTGGCTTGAAGAAGGCATTGGTGGCTTCTCCACCTTCATCCATTCTCCAAGCAAGCCTTGGTGGCCTCACCACCATCATGCATTTCCCAACTATGTGCTTTGGTCCCTAGTTACTCTAAGTGTGTTTGTAACTAGATGACTTTGGTAGTTTGGTTAGCAATTAAGCAAAAATGCTCTTAGGGTTTAATTTGGAGTTTAATCAAGTTCCCTAATCAATCTTGTGATTGTTTTGAACATCATGGCTTAATTAGAAGTATTTAATTACCCCTTCATTATTTTAGAATTTATTGTATTTGTTAGGTAACAATTAAGATGATAATTCATCCTAAGCCAAATTTGTGTTCTTGTCTTGGATTAATGCTTGTATTTAATCTAGGATTAAAATCCCTTAATTGTCTTTGACAATATTTGATTGAGTAATTAATTGATTTATAAACTTATTATGAGAATTAGTGGTTAATTAGGCAAATTTTACTTTACCTTAATTGTCTTTGAGATTTTTACCTATGGAACACTTGCTCCACATTGAACCAACAAGGCTATTTCCCTTTAATCACTACATACACACATACACACCCACTAAAAACGTGGCCTCCACATTGTCTCTTGCTTTATTTTCTTTTTCATGGTCTACAATCATCCACACACAAGCCTTTGTTGCCTCATGAATTTTCACTTGAGTTTATTCTTTAATTAGCTTAATCTTTGGTCATTAATTCTAAAATGGTGTTTTAGGTGTTATTGAATCTATTTGATTGGCTACTATAATAATCATGATCATTAGTAATCATCTTTATGCTAATCTTGGCCCTTCATTAGCCATTGGTCTTTAATTAGGGTCATACATCCAATTTATGCCTGTACAACATGTTATTAATTAAGAAATTAATCTAATTAATTACTTAATTAATCACTTACTAATTGTTGATAATTTTCTTAATTGAGATTAATTATTATCTCACAATTATTTTACTGACATTGGTATTTTATGCTCCACGTAAAATATTAAAAATCATGGGGTCAATTATGATCCCCAAAATAATATTAAATCTTGCCTCAATATTTTCCAAGGAAATTAATCCCAAAAATTACCTAAATTAGAGACAACATATTCTCCAATTTTTAATAAATATTTCATTGCCTCTTAGGATTTATCATAATATTTTCAGGGTATTTTATGACCCACAATTGCATTTAGGGATTTTTAGCTCTTTATTCACCCTAATTTCAATAGAAATTACCTTAGGAAATAAGATAATTATTACTTATTATTTGAAACCACATATTCACCTATTTCCAATAGATTTTATTTACTAAAATATAATATTTCAGATAAATAATTATCCGGGTATTACAGAGGGGAGGGGATGAAAGGAAAGGGAAAATTTAAAAAATGAAATATTGTTCTCTTCCAGCTCATAGACATAAAAATTTAAGGGGGTATATTCAGTTTTAATTCTATTACATGATCTAAATTCAGGGAAATTTCATGTAACTTATGAATTATAAACAAACATATATATGCAATGGGACTACTGTAAACTTTTTGACAGAGTACATTTAAAAGCTTTCAATAAGGCACTCGTAATTTATTATTGACCGCAAACGAACATAGACGACACAACAATGACATGATATTAATAAACTGGATAGAAAATAAAAACACTGAACAATAGTTAAACTCCTTATTCCACACGGCTATGACATGGAGTAGTACAGTAGTGTTGTTGAAGAATATTGAAGAGGTACGCAAGCTTAATATATATTTATATTCTCCAATCTTCTTGTTTTCAAGTTTCTTCATTTGGTTTCTCATTCATCATGCTTATGTATATGGAAAATTTAGAAAGCTTATCCTCTAAATTCATTTTTTAAACAAAAGAATATAATATACAAACGTGCTAATTATATTATTGCAATTCAACATGTTTTCTCGTGATTAGACTTTGAATCGGATTATATTATTTATTCATTTTCCTGGTTAATGATCAGATTTTGTGATTTTATTTACGTACAGAAGTTTAAATCGGATTCCTTGTCAATACTTACAAATTAAATAACTAATTTTGTGAAATTTATGATTGCAAACGTGATTGCATATATAAATTAGGTTAAATTATACAAAATCTACTGAATTTTGTGTTATGACATTTAAATAGCCTCTGTAACCGCTACAACTTGGTGTGTCGGTGATTCGGTGTAGCTCTTATGAAGATGAATGCCTGAAAGAGTGGGTGTCGCGGCTCCCTTCTCCTATGATCAAGATCTTGGCAACTACTGAATCTAAGGATAGGAGGTTTCTTTTATCTGAGTTGTACTTTGATGTTCAACTGGGATTGGCTTTATTTTGGTTGCTGTTATGCTTAGCTTCTTGTTGTTTTTGTTGGTTTCTTCTTTATGAAGACTGTTATATGTCTTTCATTTGTTGCCTCTCTTGCTGATTTCTTGAATGATTAACGGAATCTATATTTTGATTGGCAAAAAAAAAATTTCTCTAACATTTGAAATTTTTTAATAAATCTCACTGAATTTTTACATTATTATAAATAATTCTTACACTATTACTTTTAATGTAGTCATTAATTATCTACAAATGATTTGAAGTTTAAGGAATATATATAACTTCAAATTTGCGGGATTATATGTGCATAAAAATGAAGTTTAAAAGGATAAAAAGTTAATAAATTGAGGTTAGTATCAGAAACTCAGAAGTTTAATTACAATTTAGTTAGAAAAGTTAACAAAAGTAACTTGATGGACATGATTCTAAATAATAAACAAGCATGCAATAAGACTGTAAACTCTACAGAGTTCGATAGTTTACATATATAAGGCACTCTTATTTAATTATTGACCGCAAACAGCATACACAAGATATATAACATTTATGACATGATATTAAACTGGGTAGAAAATAAAAAATGACTAATATACTCCTTATTTCCACGGGCTATAAATTATGACATGGAGTAGTACAGTAGTGTTGATAATATTGAAGAGGTAGCTTTAAAGTATAATGCTCTATCCGATCCTGGGAACCCGAGTCACTCTGCCCTGACGGTTGACCCAAACCCGAACTCGATCGCACCGGAAGTCAGCGGTGACGGAGGATCCTTCCACCACAATTATGACCTTCACCCATCGGTTCTCTCTCTCTATTGTTGCCTCTCTCTCTCCCTCCTCCCTACCCTACCCCCACAGCTGGCCATGAATCCTTACCTTCACTCACATCAACACACATGTCACAAATATGTACCAGGAAAAGGAACCAGAATAATCAAACAAGACATAACATGTAGATAATAACATTATTATCGAATTACAACATTTTCTTCTCTATTACCTCGGCAGCCACCAGACATGTTTCTTCTACTTGGGGATTTCCTTGCAATCAGTCTAAAGCGGTTTATGTGTTTTGTTTGTGATATGCTGCTCTGTATGTACGGGGTCCTATTTATAGTACGGTTGAGGTTGGGTGTCGTTGATCAAGTAAGGGGTGTCTCTGACTACTTCTCCCTCTCTCTATATGGCAAGCATGGTACGTTGTACTTTTCATAATGCATACGTACGTTGATTATATTCAATTGAAATAGTCAATTGTTCATGTATGTTTCACACACTATTCTCCAATCTTCTTGTTTTCAACTTTGTCCATTTGGTTTGTCGTTCACCGTGCTTATTTATTCAGTTTTTAAAACAAAAGTTTATATTCCAACACGCTACTTATATAATTGTAGTTGAACTGGTACATTTTCTCGTGCATAGACTTGGACAAACAGCCATATAAGGGCATTATTTGTAATAACTCAATCAAACTATCAGTTATATATGCCAAAAAGCCATGGACAAAAAGCCTTTTTTTGGTTACTCGGATACTTGATTATATGATTCAAAAAACTCACCAGATACCAATTGATAGTATAAAAAAACAAAACAAAAGAAATTATCAGTCATTAATCAATCTAATAAATTAGTATGATAAAGGGAAAGCATATGTGTGGAACAAATAATAAACGAACCAGTGATTTTTCATTTTTTCATGATTTACCCTTATTGATGCTCCCTCAATCATAATCAAGGATGAAAGAGAATGAAGAAATTAGAGAAGGAGACTAGGGTGTTTTAGAAAATATATATCTTATTAACTAACTTAACCAACTCTTTCAGTCTAATCAAACTAGGCAAATTAAGTTCGACAATATGACATGTGTTTCCAAAAAACCCTTGTCATCTTCCTCATACCCTTCTTCCCCCTCCTCCTTGATTATGGTTGAGGGAGAATCAATAGTTGGGGTAAATTAGGAAAAGACTGACAAATATAAAAAATATGCATTATATATAGGATTAAGATCAGCTCCCCAAATATGTCATATAACAAGGATTGGAGGCCGGGTGTAGTATTAAATTTCCTACCAAAATTTTCTTTTTAGGTATAAAAGATTTTTTTAAAAAATTATTTTTTAAATGCCTGGATGGTGCGTGACTGCGTGTTGCTGTACATAGCCGGATACTTTGATCATGTTCTGCATCTTTGTTTGTCCTTTTTTCCCCGTCAATCTAATGGTTTCATATTTTTTTTAAAAAAAAAATTGAACATAACATTGAAACATTCCACTACCGTCATTAAATAATAGGCATCATAATAATAATTAATTTTTTTTTTTCAACTTCCCAAATTTTTCCTTAGGATAAAAATTTGAAGAAGATTATCCTTATTATATATTTAGTTTCCTAATTTTTTTTACTAATTTTGTGCAATTTATGATTGAATAGGTTATTCCATATATAAATTACGCTGAAGCGTGTAAAATCTCCAGAATTTTGTGTTATGATATGTAAGTAGCCTTTCGAACTTTTTATCTAGCCACAACTTGGTGTGCCAGTTCGGCTCCTATAAAGAGGAGTGGCTGAAAGAGTGGGTGTCGCTGCCCCTTCTCCTTTGATCAAGAACTTTGCAACCGCTGAATCTAAGGCTAGGAGGCTTCTTTTATCTGAGTTGTATTTTGGCGTTTTACCTAGGATTCATTTTATTATTGTTGCTGACAAGTTTTTTTTTTTTTTTTTTTTTTTTTTTTTTTTTTTTTTTTTTTTTTTTTGCAGGCTATTATGTCTTTAGTTTTCTTTATTGTATCCCTGCTGGTTTCTTGGTTGATTAATGAAATATATATTCTGATTTGCACAAAAGACCTCTCTAACCTTTGAAATGTTATAATAAATCTCATTGAATTCTTACATTATTATAAATAATTCTTATGCTCTTAGTTTTAATTTATTCACTACTTATTTCCAAATGGCTTGAAATTTAAGGCATATAACTCAAAATTTGGGCGATTATATAGGCATAAAAATGAAGTTTAAAAGTTGACGGTTCGAGCTTAGCATCATAGTCATGGACTTAAAAATTTGAGGAAGTTTATTACTATTATGTTATAAAGGTTAAGAAAGTAACTCGTTGAACATGATTCTATATAATAAACAAGCAAGCAGTAAGGCTGTAACTCGAACAACAGAGTTCGATAGTTTACATTTAAAAGGCACCCGTACTTAATTATTGAAATAGTCAATTGTTCATGTATGTTTCACACACTATATATTCTCCAATCTTAGTGTTTTCAACGTTCTCCGTTTGGTTTATCGTTCATCGTGCTTATTTATTCATTTTTTTTAATTAAACAAAAGAAGTTTATATTCCAACAGGCTAATTATATAATTGCAGTTGAACTGGTACGTTTTCTCGTGCATAGACTTGGACAAACAGCCATATAAGGGCATTATCAAATAACTCAATCAAACTATCAGTTATATATGCCAAAAAGCCATGTATGAGAAAAATACGAGCCTTTGTCTTCAGAAAAGGCACCCGATACCGGTTGAATGTATTAAAAAAAGAAAAAGAAATTACTAGTCATTAATCAATTTAATAAATTAGTATGATAAAGGGAAAGCATCCGTGTGGAACAAATAATAGATGAACCAGCTATTTTTCATTTTTTCTTAATTTGTCTGTTGATGCTCCTCAACCATAATTAAGGGTGAGGGAGGATGAAAGAATTAGAGAAGGTGACTAGGGTAGTTTAGAAAATACATGTTTTATTGACGAACTTAACCAACTCCTTCAATATAATCAAACTAGGCAAATTAAGTTCGTCAATATGACATGTGTTTCCAAAAAACCCTTGTCAACTTCCCCACTCCCTTCTTCCCTCTCTTCCTTGATTATGGTTGAGGGAGAATCAATAGTAGAGGTAAATTAAGAAAAGATTGACAAATTAAAAATTATGCATTATATTTTGGATTAATATCAACTCCCCAAATATGCCATATAACAAGGACCGGAGGCTGCGCGGAGTATTAAATTTCCCACCATAATTGTTTTTAGGTATAAAGGATTTTTTAAAAAATTATTGAGAAAATGCCAAGATGGTGCGTGACTGCGTGTTGGTGTGCATAACCGGATACTTTGATCATGTGCTGCATCTCAATCCTTTGTTTGTCTTTTTTTTTTTCCTCCTTCCCGTCAACCTAATGGTTTCATATTTTTTTTTTTTTTTAAAAAAAATTGAACATAACATTGAAAAAATTCCTCTAACGTCATTAAATAATAGCCATCATAATAATTTTTCCTTAGGATAAAAATTTGAAGAAGATTATCCTTATTATATATTTAATTTCCCAAATTTTTTATACTAATTTTGTGCAATTTATGAGTGCAAAGGTTATTCCATGTATAAAATAGGCTGAAGTGTAGAAAATCTCCGGAATTTTTTTTTTATGATATGTAAATAGCCTCTCTAACCTTTTATCTAGCCACAACTTGGTGTGCCAGTTCAGCCCCTATAAAGAGGAGTGGCTGAAAGAGTGGGTGTCGCCACCCCTTCTCCTATGATTAAGATCTTGGCAACCGCTGAATCTTAGGCTAAGAGGTTTCTTTTATCTGAGTTGTATTTTGGTGTTCTACCTAGGATTAACTTTATTTTTGTTGCTGAGAAGTTTTTTTTTTTTTAATATTATTTTTTTGACTTCTGTGTGCAGGCTGTTATGTCGTTACCTTTTTCACACTATTGCAGCAGCTGGTTTCTTGGTTGATTAATGAAATATATATTCTGATTTGCAAAAACGACCACTCTAACATTCGAAATCTTACAATAAATCTCACTGAATTCTTACTTTATTATAAATAATTCTTATACTCTTAGTTTTAATTTATTCACTACTTATTTCCAAATGGCTTGAAGTTTAAGGCATATAACTCAAAATTTGAGCGATTATATAGGGTATAAAAATGAAGTTTAAAAGTTGACGGTTTGAGGTTAGCATCATAGACTTGAAAATTTGAGGAAGTTTATTACTATTAAGTTATAAAGGTTGAGAAAGAAACTGTATGAACATGATTCTAAATAATAAACAAGCAAGCAGTAAGACTGTAAACTCGAACAGCAGAGTTCGATAGTTTACATTTAAAAGGCACCCGTTCTTAATTATTGACCACAAACAACATACACAGGAAATATAAAACTTATGACAGGATATTAAACTGGATAGGAAATAAAAAACTGGACTGTAGTGTTGATAACATTGAAGAGGTAGCTTTATAGTATAATGCTCTATCCGATCCTGGGAACCCGAGTCACTCTGCCCTGACGGTTGACCCAAACTCGAACTCGATCGCATCGGAAGTCAGCGGTGACAGAGGATCCTTCCACCACAATTATGACCTTCACCCATCGGTTCTCTCTCTCTATTGTTGCCTCTGCTCTCTGTCCTCCCTCGCCTACCAGCCCTGGCCATGAATCCTTACCTTCACTCACATCAACACACATGTCACAAATATGTACCAGGAAAAGGAACCAGAATAATCAATCAAGACATAACATGTAGATAATAACATTATTATCGAATTACAACGTTCAATTCTCTATTACCTCGGCAGCCACCTGACAAGTTTCCACTACTTGGGGATTTCCCTGCAATCTGTCTAAAGCGGTTTATGTGTTTTGTTTGCGATATGCTGCTCTGTATGTACGGGGTCCTATTTATAGTACGGTTGAGGTTGGGTGTCGTTGATCAAGTAAGGGATGTCTCTGACTACTTCTCCCTCTCTCTATATGGCAAGCATGGTACGTTGTACTTTTCATGATGCATACGTACATTGATTATATTCAATTGAAATAGTCAATTGTTCATGTATGTTTCACACACTATTCTCCAATCTTCTTGTTTTCAACTTTCTCCATTTGGTTTATCGTTCATCGTGCTTATTTATTCATTCATTTTTTAAAACAAAAGAAGTTTATATTCCAACATGCTAATTATATAATTGCAGTTGAACTGGTACGTTTTCTCGTGAATAGACTTGGACAAACAATCATATAAGGGCATTATCTAATAACTAATCAAAAGACACTGAATACCGGTTGAAAGTATAAAAAACAAAAGAAATTACCGGTCAGTAATCAATCTAATAAATTAGTATGATAAAGGGAAAGCATTCGTGTGGAACAAATAATAGACGAACCAGTTTTTTTTTTTTTTTTTTTTTTCATGTTTTCTTAATTTACCCCTATTATGCTCCATCAACCATAATCAAGGATGAGAGAGAATGAAGGAATTAGAGAAGGTGATTAGGGTGTTTTAGAAAATACATGTCTTTTTGACGAACCTAACCCTCCTCCAGTCTAGCTAATCAAACTAGGCAAATTAAGTTCGTCAATATGACATGTATTTCCAAAATACCCTTGTCATCTTCCTCATTCCCTTCTTCCCCTTTCTCCTTGATTATGGTTGAGGGAGAATCAATAATTGGGGTAAATTAGGAAAAGATTGACAAATATAAAAACTATGCATTATATTTAGGATTAAGATCAGCTCCCCAAATATGTCATATAACAAGGACCAGGCGCGGTCGAACTATTAAATTTCCCACCAAAATTTTCTTTTTATATATAAAGGATATATATATATTTTTTAATTATTGTGTAAATGCCGAGATGGTGCGTGACTGCGTGTTGCTGTGCATAACCAGATACTTTGATCATGTGCTGCATCTCAATCCTTTGTTTGTCTTTTTTTTTCCCCCGCCAATCTAATGGTTTCATATTTTTTAAAAATTGAACATAACATTGAAAACATTCCTCTACCGTCATTAAATAATAGCCATCATAATAATAATTATGAAAAAAATATTTTTCAACTTTCCAAATTTTTCCTTAGGATAAAAATTTGAAGAAGACTATCCTTATTATAAATTTAATTTCCCAAAAAAGATAATAATTTTGTGCAATTTATGATTGCAAAGGTTATTGCATATATAAATTAGGCTGAAGTGTATAAAATCTCAAGAATTTTGTGTTGTGATATGTAGGTAGCCTCTTGAACCTTTTATCTAGCCACAACTTGGTGTGCCAGTTCGGCTCCTAGAAAGAGGAGTGGCTGAAAGAGTGGGTGTCGCCGCCCCTTCTCCTATGATCAAGATCGATCTTGGCAACCGCTAAATCTTAGGCTATGAGGTTTCTTTTATCTGAGTTCTATTTTGGTGTTCTACCAGGATTCACTTTATTTTTGTTGCTGATAAGTTTATTTGTTTTTTTTGTTTATTTGTTGATTTTAGTGTGCTGGCTGTTTTGTCTTTAGTTTGTGTACTCTGTCCACTACAAAAAAAAAGGACTTTCAGTGGAATGTCGCCGCTGAAAGTATTGACTTTCGGCGGCGACATTTTTTGTCACTGCTGAAAGTATGACTTTCAGCCGCGACATGTGAGTGTCGCTGCTGAAAGTATTGACTTTCAGCGGCGACTCTCATATGTCGCCGCCAAAAGTATGTTTCAGCGGTGACTTAATGTCGCTGTCGAAAGTCTTTTTTTTTTAAAAAAATATCGTTTATATAATATTTATACAATAAATATGTTTTTTAATATAATTTCTTACGAAAAAATAAATTAATTTTTTGGATCATTGTGAGATAAAGAGAGTTTGAGAGATAGTGTGTGTTGTGCATTTGAGAGTAAGAGGAGGAGAGTGGTATTTACTAACATTGCATTGTCACATTAATGTTGTTGCTTAAAGTTGATTTTCATTCATAATAGCAAGAGATTGTACATTTTGATGAAAAGATAAACATGATTTTGACTTGAGAAAGTTTTGTCAAGTGCTTTTAAACCTACTTCTAACACATATATTCATTGAAATACTAGTAGAGAGGAAATTGATCTAGTTTTATGAAATGCAAATGAGAGAAATATAATCTTAGGCTCCATTTAATCATTGAAGTTAAAGAATCATTTGCATTTATCACTCTTTCCATATCGAAATTTGTCTGGCTCAACTTAATTGAATTCAATAAGCCTCTTGCTTGATAATTTGTTTAATCAAATCCTCGTGGAAACCATATCTCTACTTATCACTTTAATAATTTTTTATGTTATACTAACTTCAATAATTTTTTATGTAATTTGTTTCATGCTTTAATTGTAGGTTAACTTGCAAGAACTTCGCCAACAACAAGAAGAGGTAGAGGTTGATGCTCGAATGACCTCTGACGAAATATTGGCAGCTGTTCTTGGTGAAAGATCAGGGTATGTAAGAGGAAAAGGGTATGGAGCATAGCCATTGAGGAAGAGAAATCGCTCTCAATCCAATGATCATTCAGCTGTGGAGACTATGCGTACCCAATTGCTTGAGGAGTTTGATAAAAAAATTCAGGAGGAGTGTGAAAAGATAGAAGCAGAGCGTGCTGAGAAACGTGTTAGGATGGAAGCAGAGCGCGCAGAAGAACGTGAAAGCTTGGAAGCAGAGCGTACAGAAGAATGTGCAAGGCTGGAAGCGGAGCGTGCAGAAGAACGTGCAAGGCTGGAAGCAGAGCGCACAAAAGAACGTGCACAATTTGATGAGAAGATGAAACAAATGGAGCAGAGGATTCTAGCTGTCTTAATGCAACAGGGGCAAGTAACAACTTCTACTTCATAGCCTTCCTGTCCCACCAGCTGATCGTTCTTCATAGTTTTATGTTTGATGTTTCCATCCAATGGACAACTTTAAGACTTTGTTTATAGAAAATTTAAATATTCATGTTAATTTTGAACATTTATGTTAGTATCTTTGTTAGTTAATATATTATTCGTTTTAAGTTTCTTATGATCTTAATCAATGTGGTACAGGTTTTATTCGTTACTTTTGGCAGCGACAAATGTCACCGTTGAAAAGACTATCAGCGGCGACATTTGTGTCGCCGCTAAAAAAATGTATCAGTGGCGATACATGATTGCAGCGGAAGAGTGTATCAGTGGCGATTATAAGTCACCGCTGAAAAGACTATCAGTGGCGACACAAGTGTCACCGCCGAAACTAGTATCCACGGCGACAATTTTTTCGCCACCAAAAATAGTATCGGTGGCGACAATTGTTGCCGCTGAAACCCCACCTTCAGCGGAGACATCGGCTTTCGTGGCTTCTGATGAACTTTCAGCGGCGACTGATTATCGCCACTGATACTCTACTTTTGGCGGCGACATTTTAATGTCACCACCGAAAGTATCCGCGACGGAGGTATTGGCGGCGACTTTTTGTCACCTCTAATACACTTTCGGCGGTGACTTTTGTCGCCACCGAAAGTCAATATTTTTGTAGTGATCGCAATTGGTTTCTTGATTGATTAATGAAATATATATTCTGATTTGAAAAATACCTCTCTAACCTTTGAAATGTTATAATAAATATTTATTATATATTCATTTCCAAGAAGAATAACTAATTTTGTGTCCTTTATTATTACAAAACTTCTGTTTATTTTATGTTATATGAAAGTAACCTCTAACCTTTGAAATTTTACAATAAATCTCCTGGAATTCTTGCATTATATAAATAAGGGTTAAGGAGCAAATTTACCAATAAACTATTGGTCCAGGAGCACCCAACACAATAAACTCTTATCTGGACCTTAAATACCAACCAACTTTATAAAAAGTAAACTGAACACAATGCCGTTAATTCAGAAGCTAACGTCCGTCTATCTCTCTCCCTCTCTCATTCATTCACCTTCGCTTCTCCATTCCCTCTATTAAAAAACCTCAAACTTTACTTATTTCCCTTTCATTTCTATCTCTATACTTCTTGGCAGTATTTCGAATTTCAAACCCGTGCTTGCTTATTCCCCAAACATGGTTTCGGCTTCCCATTGCTGCTGCTTCTCCTTCCACCTCGTCGTTTTCTTCATCTTCTTCACACTGCCTTCGATTTCTCTTGCCCAGGCCGCCACCTCCTACAACGGCATACTCGTGTCCTACGCCTACACCAGCGGCTCATGGCTGCCTCCCAATGTCTCCGATCCCAAGCAGCAGCCGTACCACATCACGATGCTTAATAATGGACTCGACGAGCTCAAGTCCTGGAAGGTGTTTGTGGGATTCCAGCACGACGAATTCTTAGTCTCTACGTCTAATGCCGTGCTCGACGATGGCACTAGCCTCCCTGCTGGTGTTGGAAATGGAATCGTCTTCGCTAGCTATCTGATGACTGATCTCAAGACGGCGGTCGAGACTGCTGGCGACTTGACCCAGATGCAGGCTCAGATCGATTTGGTGGGCACCGTGTTCGGCGTGGTGCCTCCCAATGTGCCGATGCCCGCTAATATCACCCTCGCCAACGATGGATTCGTCTGTCGTAAGCCCACTAGTCGAGGTGATTTCACTACTTTCTATTCTTTGGTTCATTTGATTTGCGTTAGTTGGGATATGTGATCTATTTAAACTAGCGATTTGTGTTGATTTGAGCTTATGTGGAGATTCATTGGTTCATTTTATGATTCTGCGTGGTTTTTCCGATACATCGGCGAGGTGGGTAAGACAGTGATGAATAAACCATTGGGAAATCGGTCAATCGACGACTAGACACAAGGTTCACTTGCTTTTCCATTCTTTTTCTATGCGAATGCTTTCCGGTGAAGAGGAAGGAGGATCCGGTGGAGAAAAGGAAGAAGA
Organism: Acacia melanoxylon; assembly: GCA_019022615.1. NCBI lineage: Eukaryota > Viridiplantae > Streptophyta > Magnoliopsida > Fabales > Fabaceae > Acacia > Acacia melanoxylon. The sequence continues at coordinate 4,985,204 of JAFJYJ010000020.1, read as the reverse complement.
TGGATGGAAAAGCGAAGGTGAATGAATGAGAGAGGGAAATGAATGAGAGAGGGAGAGAGATAGACGGACGTTAGCTTCTGAATTAATGGCATTGTGTTCAGTTTACTTTTTATAAAGTTGGTTGGTATTTAAAGTCCAGATAAGAGTTTATTGTGTTGGGTGCTCCTGGACCAATAGTTTATTGGTAAATTTGCTCCTTAACCCTATAAATAATTCTTATACTATTTTTTATCCTTTATTTATATGTAAATAACTTAATATCATGAAATAAAGTTTAAAAAGTTAACAAGTTAATAATTTTGGGGTTAATATCATAGACTTAAAAATTTAAAGGGGTTTATTATTAAGTTTTAAATGTTAAGAAAATCATTTTTACTTGGTTGATTTTAAATTCAGAAACATTTTATGTAATTTATCCTTGCTATAAATTATAAACAAACATGCAATAAGGTTGGCCGCAAACTCAACATATTCCTCTGGTCCTATATATAAGGTAGAGAGAGAAGCTTTTTTTAGTACTATTTATAAGACACATCATTAAAGTTTTAAGGTGAATGTACAATTTAACCCTTCATTCATTATTATGTTGACTTTGTTTTTATTTAGTATTATATATATTAAATAGGGGTAGAATTAGAAAGTTGTTGAATTGTACGGCAGAGCTAATAAAATTTAAGGTTTTCCGTAATCTATGTTAAAAATATTGGAAGTGCCCTGTAAAAAGGACAAGAGGAGAAGTTGTGACAGGGATAGTTCTTATTGTATGTAGTGGAACCTGTTTATAGTACGGTAGATCCAAGGGTACGGTTAATGAGCTCCAGCCCTCCTGCCTTGCGGTTGGTGTGTGGTGGTTCAATGTGAAATACAGGGCCGATGGCAGCGTTGAAATGTATAAAGCGAGATTAGTGGACATTTCTGACTTCCGCTGCCTCTCTATATATGGCAAGCATGGTTGTATTTTTTTAATGCGTACGTAATTCAATTGAAATAGTCAATAATGTTTATATTTCTCACATTATTCTCCAATCTTCTTGTTTTCAACTTTCTTCATTTGGTTTGTCATTCTTCATGCTTATTATGCATATAACTATGACCCATCAATCACAATTCACAAAGCTTATTCTTTACATTTACCCTCATTTTATATTTATTCATTTTTTAAACCAAAATAATATTCCCTCAGCCATAATATAAGACATAAATATTTACCTAATTTGATTCGAACAAATAAGTTAGTTAAGTTTGTTTTCATATATTATCATTTGGTATCCGGTTCGAGGTTCGCGGCTCTCCCTCCCAACATATGTGTCTCCTTTGGAACTCAAACTCGAAACCTGAAGTGATCTTGTAGGGTCTTACACTGCTAGACCAACTCTGTGTTGGTAGTAAAGTTAGTTAATATGATATATATTTTCTAATACAACCTAATCATCTTTCTTAATTCCCTTATTCTCCCTCCTCCTTTATCATTGTTGAGGGAGCATCAATAAAGATAAATTAGGAAAATATTGATAAATATGAGAAATAATTCTTATATCTAAGATCAAGATCAACTCATCAATGAGGTTCTCTATTAAGGACCGGTGGGATCATATAATATTTCAAGCTGATAATTATATAATTACAATTGAACTTGTTTTCTCGTGAATGGACTTGGGCAAACAGCTATAAGGGCATTATCTGTAACACAATCAAACTATCAATTTTATATGCCAAAAAGCCATGTATAAGAAATTACAAGCCTTTAGTCAATCTAATAAATTAGTATGACAAAGGAAAAGTATTCGTGTTGAACAAATAAGAGATGAACCAGTGATTTGAACGCCTTCTGTATATCTTAGTTAAAAATAAAATTGAATGTACATTAAAAACATTTCACTACTGCCATCAAATTATGTAATAGCCATGACAATAAAAATGATTTTTCAACTTTCCCAACTTTATGCACATAATAATGATGAAAAGAAAATTCTCTTTATTATATTTCCTGCGGTCCTTAATATAAGACATATTTATTTAATTTGAAATTAGGTTAAGGAAGTTAGTTAATATGACATTTATTTTCCCTCATTCCCTCTCCTCCTTGATTATTGTGGATGGAGCATTAATAGGTTAAATTATATTCGGAAAAGATTCACAAATATAAAAACTATGTATTATATTTAGGATCAAAATCGACTCTCCAAATATGTTTTATAGGAGTATATTCATTTCCGAAAAAGAACAACTAATTTTGTGTCCTTTATTATTGCAAATGTGATTGTATATATAAATTAGGCTAAATTATGTAGAATCCTCCATGAATTTTATGTTATATGTAAATAAATACTAATTTATGAAATTTTACAATAAATCTCCCTGAATTCTTATACTATTAATAAATTCTTAATGAATAATTCAAGAGGCTAAATTAGAGATTTTAGAATCATATTAAATGACTAAAATACCTCTCTATAGTTGAAAAGAAAAAAGAAAGGCAGAAGCGATTTTAAACTGATTATTCCCACTTCTACAGAGGGATGAATACTGAATAAACATAAAGCACTCGTAATTAATTATTGACCACAAACAAAATACTCAAGGTATACAACAATGACATGAGATTAAAATGGGCAGAAAATAAAAACACTGAATAATAAACTCCTTATTCCATGGCTAAATACATGACCTATGACAATAACTAGTAGTGTTGATGAACAATGAACTTGTTCTATTTATCAGATCTTGCGAACCCCAGTGACAATGCCATCACTATTCACCCAAACCCTATCTCATCGGAAGTCAGTCAGTTAGGACGTTTGATCCTTTTTCCACAATTATGGCATCCACCAAAGATTCCAACGTGCGGATTTTTATTATTCCCTTTGGTCCTTAAATATAAATATAGGAGTTAACTGAGAGTTTATCTTGGTCCTAAATGTAAGACATATTTCTCATATGTATTAAACTTTTAAAAAATTATCTTTATTAGTGCTTCTTTAACAATAATCAAGTTGGAGACAGATAGAGGGAATTAATTAAGGAAGATGATTAAGATAGTTTAGAAAAAACATGTAACTAACATTTTTAGCCTAATCAAATTAAATAAATATGTCTTGTATTAAAGACAAGAGGAATATATTATTTCAATTCAACTTGTTTTAAGTTGAATAGACTTTGAGAAACAGCTGCAAGGGCATTAGCTAACTCAGTCAAACTTACAAACGCGTTCCTTCTATATTTTTAGAGAAAGAGAAATAATATGTAATATATTCCAAGCTGACACATGTAATGATGCATACACACACACATACATACATATAGATAAATACATATATATATATATATATGTGTGTGTGTGTGTGTGTGTGTGGGGTATTTTATCGGTGGGTTAGTAGTGCCGCTATATGCCAAAAAGCCTCAATCAAACTACTCTCATCTTCTTAATATAAAACATATTCTCTCTCTTGATTATTATTGATTGAGTATCAATAGGGGTAAATTAGGAAAAGAATGATAAATACAAAAAATATATTTTATATGTAGAATCAAGATCAACTTTGACTTTCTGTCCGCTCCTCCTCAAAGCTTTTAAACGAACAGCTTCAGTTCATTCCATATCACTTTCCTGGTCAATTATCATAGTTTGTGATTTCATTTCCTTACAAAATTTTAAATCGAATTCCTTGTCCATATGTAAAATTCATGAAAGCTATATTTAAGTTTGCAATCTTAATTTAAGTTTAGAATAATCTCTCTTTGTTTCCGTGTGCAGGCAGTGTAGCCGATATGGTAGACTTATTCCAGGTTTTTAGATTGCAATCAATGATCATTACTTGCTTCTTGGTTACATAATGCTTACCAATTTTCTCCCAACTTGGGTTGATATAAATTAAAACAACACTAGTGCAAAAAAGGACTTTAAGACCAGACAAAAGAGGCATCGTAAGACCGGACCATCGACTGGTCTTGTTTCTGCCGGTATTAAAAGTCTACATTTAAGACCGGACTATAACCGGTCTTAAAGAAACTCTTTCAGACCGGACTTTTAAAACATTAGGTCTTAAAAGTCGGACTAAATAATGCTGAAATATTTTCTGTTCGGTCTTAAAACTCAACTTTTAAGACCGGGCAAAAACTCGGCTGCTCTTAAAAGATCAAAATTTTAAGACCGGACAAAAATATAACCGGTCTGAAAAATAGCGGCTTCTAAGACCTGACGACTAATTATACGCGGTCTTAAAAAACTGACTTTCAAGTCTGGACAATAAATTGTCCGGTCTTAAAAATTGAATTTTAAGACCAGACGTATAAACACACCGGTATTAAAAAACAAACTTTTAAGACCGGCTTAATATCAAATAGGTACACTTGACCTTTAAGACCGGACATTTTGGTTACATCCGGTCTTTACAGTTGAACATTTAAGAGCGGCCTATTTATTACCGGTCTAAATTTTCACGAATGTTTTCCCTGTTCCGTTCTTCCTGATCAATATGCACAAATCCACCACCCAATCCAGCACATAAAAGTCGATACTTTAAGTACAAGCTATGAACAATTATGAATAAATTGAACTGGGAAAAACAATACAAATAATATTCACCATGAGTTATGTCGGTTCTTAAATTAATGAATATATTATGACTACATACAACACCTAAATTAATTTATACAATAAGATAACTTACTTACAATCCAAATACAATCAGTTACAAATACAACATACATGCCCAATATAATATTCACCATGCCTTGATCTGATTCCCACCAAACAACGTAACATCCTCTTTTATAACATGCCCCTTTGGATCCGATCCCGCCACAAAAATAAAATAAGAACAAACTTCATAGTCGGTGACATTGTTTAAGAACGTAGAAGGAATATAATATAGTAAAAACCTTAAAGTTTTCAAAGAAGTTTTCATATGAATATTACCTTATGAAATATATTGACTCTTTTATAAAGCGACATCCTCCCATATCCCTTCTTGATGATCATTTCTTATGCCGGGTTCATTATCCGCTTCATCTTCTTCGTTCATTTCCGGTAGACCCCTTGAAAAAGGAGTACTCTCAGGAAGACCATAATTTGAATGACTTTCCTCATCAATATCAATGACCCTTTTTCCTTGGAGAGCTACGAGACCACATTTTATTTTCTTGATCGGTGATATAGAACACTTGTTTCACACAGATGGCCATAATAAAAGGTTCATCACCAAAACTTCTATCGTTGGCATCGACTAATGTAAATCCTAGCCGATCGATCTGAACACCATTATTGACATTAACCCACTTGCATTTGAAAATGAGAAATCTAATTTTAACATAGTCTACCTCCCAAATCTCTTCTATAACCCCATAATATGGCATGACTGCCAATAAATGCCTCTTGTCTTTCGAACTAGAGAAGTGCATAGATTCACCTCTAACATAACACCACCGTTCGACGGTGCTCCTATCATCTAGGGACTTCGTGTAAAATGTATAACCATTGATCACATACGAATTCCAACTTATGACATCAACCTCGGGACCACGGGCTAACCATTTGATTGTATCAGAAACACATTCCTCTCCCTCGACCTTTTGTTTGAACCAGTTTGCAAAAGTTTTGTTATGCTCCCTAATCAACCTTTGTTCAGTCATTCGATGATTTTCTTTCCTTAGAGCTTCTTTATGAGTAGCTATGCTGGCTTGAACTTCATCAACATTATTCAAGATGTATAAGTGGACTTGGACAATTCATCAGGATCCACACTCTTTACTGAAGCCCCTCGTCTACCCCCTTTAGCATGCTGATGTTTTGGAAGCCCAATATATATTACTTTGGCCAAATAATTTTGACAAAATTCCATGGCTTCTTCAGAAACATATTTCTGAACAATTGATGCTTCTGGCCCGTATGCGTTCTTCACGTACCCTTTTAGGAATTTCATAGATCTTTCAATTGGGTACATCCACCGTAAATGGATAGGTCCGCACAACTTTATCTCCCTCACTAGATGAACCATGATGTCAAAAAAGGTAGGAACAAAAAGCTTCTCAAGGTGGCACAAGATAAGATATCCTTCATTCTCCAATTCATCCAACTTTTCAATCTCGAAAAACCGTACTACAAACCGCATTGAAGAAGACACAAAGTCTAGTCAAAACGACACGAAGATCATATTCGGCGATGCCTCGAATAGCTACGGGAGTAGGTTTGCATCAAGACATGACAATCATGAGACTTTTGGCCTACTAATTTCAAGTCCTTCATCGATACAAGCCTCTTAAAATTTGAAGAATACCCCGAGGGAACTTTTGTGCCATGTAAACACTCACAAAAACTTCGTTTCTCATCCTTAGACAAAGTATGAGAAGCCGGGGGACAATAAGTTCTCTTCCCGTATGGCCTTGGATGTAAGTCTTCGCGTATTCCCATTGCTTGCAAATCCAATCTTGCCTTCACACCATCCTTGGAACTACCTTGTATGTTGAGAAGCGTGCCAACAATACTATCACATACGTTTTTCTCCACGTGCATGACATCAATACGATGTCGACATCAAGATTGCGCCAATATGGAAGATCGAAGAATACAGATCTCTTTTTCCATATATTTGTTTCTTTTCTACTCTTTGCAGTCTTACCAAAGATGACACTGATATTTTTTACCTTTTCATAAACTTGCTCCCCAGTCAATGCCACCGGAGCATCTTTATACTCCTGGCCACCAAAAAAGGCTTTCTTTAATCGACGATATGGGTGGCCCCGTCGAAGAAATCTCCTATGTCCAAGATAAACTGTCTTTCTTCCATGTTGAAGTTGATGGTAGCGTGTGCCTTCTTCACAAACCGGACATGCTTTATGGCCTTTTACACTATACCTTGACAAGTTCCCATATGCTGGGAAGTCGTTTATAGTACAAAATATCATGGCTCGTAGTTTAAACACATCCTTCTTGAAAGAGTCAAAAACATCGACACCTTCTTCCCACAACTCCTTCAAGTCTTTGATCAAGGGCTGAAGGTAAACATCAATGTCATTTCCGGGTTGTTTTGGTCCCGAAATCAACATAGACAGCATGATGTACTTTCGTTTCATGCAAAACATTGGAGATAAGTTGTAAATAATAAGGAGCACAGGCCATGAACTATGTATGCTGCTAAGGGTTCCATATGGATTCATGCCATCCGTGCAAAGGGCAAGCCTAAGGTTCCTAGGTTCTTCGCCGAAGTTCGGAAACAAATGATCGATTTTCTTCCATTGAGAATAATCGGCCGGATGTCGAAGCTTTCAATCAGAAATCCTCTCATCTGCATGCCACCTCAAATTCTTTGCATCATTTTCATTCGCAAACAACCGCTTGAACCTTGGTATGATTGGAAGATACCACAACACTTTTGCAGGCCCCTTATTTGACTTGTACCTTGGTGTTTCACATATCGGACAATTCTGCTTCACTTCAAACTCTTTTCTATACAATACGCAATCATTCGGGCATGCATGGATCTTTTTGTACTCCATCCCCAGTGGACAGAGTATTTTCTTAGCATCATAGTATCGATGGGGCAACACATTCTCATCCGGAAGCATGTCCTTAAAAGCCTCAAGCATTTCAGAAAAACTCTTGTCGCTCCATCCATGACGTGCCTTCAAGCTTACCAATTTCAATACGGCGTTCAACAATTGGTATTTTTTACAACCGGGGTATAGCGGGGTCTACGCATCACGCACATATTACCATATGCATGTGATTGATGAAAAGCCTCTTCTCCTACATCATGAATATTGTCCTCTATGTGATCATTCATATCCGTGTCATTATCATCAAAGGCCACTTCCTCATGTTGAGACCCACTTGGTATTTTTTCACCATGCCATACCTATACTGTATAAGTCTTACAAAATCCTTCACAAATTAAATATGTGTAGAGAACTTCAGCACTTAGTCGCCTCTCATTCAAACATTTTACAGAAGGGCAATAAAACTTCCCACTATCATCATGGGCATTTTGTTTAGCAAATTCTATAAATTCCCTCACCCCATTCTGATATTCAACACTCGTCCGTAACGCAGTTATCCAACAGTGATCCATAGTAGAATTCCTATTTATGACACGGATACAAAATAAGCAAGGAAACACCGTCTTCATATTTATGAATGAACGAAGAAACTTGCCCATTAAATGCATAACGAAGAAACACTTTTGGTCATTAATATCACAGTGAATGCATGACGAGGAAATTAAATGCATAGTGTGAAATTAAATGTGGACTCACCTGTAGCATATAAATTCAAATGGTTTGCGGATTCTTTCTTCTCCCGCCACGAACGTTGATGTTGCGCAGACAAGAGTAACCTAAAAACATGTGTTGGTCGATTGGGTAGGTCAAAAGCGCAAATATAATCTTCAAAATACAATATTCATTAACAACGAGAGAAACCCACTAGAACATTTCATCGATTTAGTTCAACCCGGAAAACCATAAAGTTATTTAACCGAAACACCTCTTACGACTTGGTCGATAGACGTTTAACTAAAGAACCAGAAAGTGATTGTCGAGAGAGCAACGCGAAGCAACACAAAAACAATGAGCAATCACTTTCGACACGACAAGAGAAGTTCTGAGAGGGAAATTTGATATTCCGCGCGTCAGAGACAGGTTTTAGTATTTTGGATTTTATTAAGACCGGTTAATAAAAACGTTGACGGTCCTAAATATATAATTACATTTTTAAGACCGAATGTTTAAAAAACTCCGGTCCTAAATTTTTATTCTTCATTTAATTTTAAGACCGGAGTTTTATTAAACATCCGGTCCTAAAAGTCCTCATTTTTTTTTAAAAAAGATGATTGGCTTTGGCGAGCGCAGCAGTAACTCAATGAAAAAAAATTAAAGGAAAACTTGAGAATATGAACAAAAAGAAGACACAAGCTTAGCGGTCCTAATGTTTTATTATTCTTCATTTAATTTTAAGACCGGAGTTTTATTAAACATCCGGTCCTAAAAGTCCTCATTTTTTTTTAAAAAAAAGAGGATTGGCTTTGGCGAGCGCAACAGCAACTCAATGAAACAAAAATTAAAGGAAAACTTGAGAATATGAATAAAAAAGGGACACAAGCTTAGTTCTTAATGCTTCATACATTCTTGGAGAATATGCACGTACACAAGAAAAAATACAAAAGAAAAACAAGCGAGAAAATTATCAAAAACAAGAATCGACTAAACATCCTTGGCGATATCGGCGTGAAAAACATTAAATTCCCGCCGGATATCAGCAAGTTCCTGTCTTATTCGCATCAGCCGCAATGCATCATTAGAGGAAAGAGGAGAGGGTTCAGCGGTAGGCGCGCTGGGGCCAACTGGTCGGAGAGGAGGAGCAGGAACCTTTTCATGATCTGAAGGGTGGAAGAGGGGTGCGGCAATCTCTTCATCATCCGAAATAACAATGGGTCCAACAACCCGAGACTCCTCTGTCACAATAGAACGCACTCTTGATGGAGGAGGCGCACCGTATAACAATCTACGGAAGGCACGAGCATCAGGAGTAAGAGCACCCCTACGAGCGGTTCTCTTGTATCTAACCATGGTTTGAGCAGTTGGGGCAGAGAGCCACGTAGTGTGGAGTTACGAGATTGTGAGGAGTTACTAATGACAGAGAGGTATATATGTTGAGTTACGAGGTATTAGGAGTTTAATAAGGACAGGGAGGTATGAGGAGTTAATAAATATGCGGTCTAAAATTTATTTCAATTTTTTTTTTCAATTCAATTGATTTTAAGACCGACCGTTTAAAATATATCCGGTCCTAAAAGTCTATTATTTATTTTTTGAATCAATTCAATTACTTGTAAGACCGACACTTTGTCTTACATCCGGTCCTAAATTTTTTTTTTCAATTCAATTTTTTTAAGAGCGGATATTTTACAATATCCGGTATTAAAGGTTCCTCGAGTCCTATCCCTACACTCTCTTTTCAAATGAATGATTCAAAATCTCTTCGACTTCTAGATAAACTTCCCAACTAGGCGTCTCCTCGTATTCTGAGGAACTATGCGTCTCCTCGTTATTGTTTCCGGTGTTTCACATTGTTCGGCCAGAGTTCTCTATTTAAACCCGATGTTACTTTACTTCCTTCACATTCATCCCTATCACTTCGAAACATCCACGGAATGGCTCCACCACCATGAGGTCCTCCACCACCACCAGTCCGCCTCCTCCGTTGCCTCCGAACCGACACTCCACCGGATGATTCAACACATCCCGGCCCGCCTCGATCATATAGACCGACGCTGCGGCCAGCTTTTTCAGGTCTATCACGCCGTCAACGCAAAGCTGCAGGCGGTACTCGATGCCCAGGACGTTGAGTACCATCCTTCAGATGACAACCTCTCCGACCTCTCCGACGACTCCCTCCCCTCCGACAACAATTGGGGGGGAGTATATATATATTTTTTTTTGTCTGTACTACTGCTGCTGCTGCTCCTCACGGGGCAGCAGTAAAAAAAATATAAATTGAAGATCTTTTTGTTTCCATATTCGATCGCCATGTCCTTTTCATTATCTTCTTTCTTTTTCCGACAAAAAAGGAAACAAACAAAACATTGTCCTCGCTTAAATCAACATTAAAAATTTGTAGAATACAGTTAAGAACATACAAAAAAACAAAAAACAGCCATTTACCTTATTCGAATAAAAACAAACAAAGTGACTATTCTTGTCAAGGTAGGACCGTCGTTGTCTTCGGTGTTACCTCGACCTGAGAGGTAACATTGAAGACAACGAGGGTCCTAGCTTGAGCAAAATGCCAGAACCTCGGTTGTCTGGAACTCTAAAAATTTGTTAAACGTAAAATGCGGTCCTAAAACTCACGAATTTTAAGAAGACTTTTAGGACCGGATGTGGAGATAAAATGCGGTCCTAAAAGTCTAGCCATAGTTTTTTAGAAGACTTTGAAGACCGGACGTAATGATTTGTCCGGTCCTAAAAGTCTTGCCATATTTTTAGAAGGCTTTTAAGACCGAACAAGTAATTAAGTCCGGTCCTAAAAGTAACGAAAACTTTTAGCACCGCAGGTTTAATAACTATGTGGTTCTAAAGGTCTCGCCATATTTTTAACAAAGACTTTAATTTTCTCATTTATAACATCATGTACCTCAAATTTCAAGCATAAATAGAGAGAAAGTGAGAGTGAGAAGCTTTGGGAAAGAAGGAGCAAAGTTCTAGGTAAGTTCTTGAGCTCTAGAATGAATGAACGAATTTATTCTTAAATTACACAGTTTGTATGTTTATTTACAAATGAATGACTTGTTCGAAAAAATAAACAAATTTACAGAAAGAAACTCTAAAGACTTTTAGGACCGGATGTTCAAGTCAAATGCGGTCCTAAAACTCTATCAAATTTTTAGAAGACTTTTAGGACCGGATGTTGAAGTAAAATGCGGTCCTAAACGTCTAGCCATAGTTTTTTTAGAAGACTTTGAAGACCAGACGTAATGATTTGTCCGGTCCTAAAAGTCTTGCCATATTTTTAGAAGACTTTTAAGACCGGACAAATCATTAAGTCCGGTCCTAAAAGTACAACCATAATTTTTTTAAAAAAAAATTAACGAAGACTTTTAGCACTGCAGGTTTAATAACTATGCGGTCCTAAAGGTCTCGCCATATTTTTAACAAAGACTTTTCTCATTTACAAAATCCTGTACCTCAAATTTCAAGCATAAATATCTAGAATGAATGAACAAATTTATTCTTGAATTACACAGTTTGTATGTTTATTTACAAATAAATGACTTGTTCGAAAAAATAAACAAATTTACAGAAAATTATTTTTGCTACAACATATATTTACATCCACATTTAAGACTTAATTAGGCCATACAGATATTCACAAAACACATTGCGTATGTGCTCCACTTCATTATTAGGAAAGGGACCAGAAGCTCTAAACATCTGTAACATCAAAGATAGAAACTGAATTAACTTGTGTGCATATTTCATTAAGCCAGAAACTGAATTCAGCCATAATATGTAACATCAAATACATTTACATTTGATAACAATTTTGTCTTTCCTCCCCTGATAACATCATACAGGTGTTTCATGACGTACAGGCCACATAAGTTGGACTGTTTTGGTTGCCGATGGTTCTAAAACGAACAAGAAATATAGGATAAGTGACAAGAAATATAGCATATATATAGCTTACGACCAAGTTCATAAGGCGGTGTTTCGGTGTCCAAATATGTACTAACCTGCGGGTGTACCGAGTTAGGTTTAATAGTGGCCTGAGATCCACGCTTCATTCTTACCTTGACTTGGTAGGTCAACATGGCACTATTATCAAAATCAAAAATTTATCAATAATGTTCACTGAATATGCAACGTAGAGATTTCAGACAAGAGAATCAAAATGACATGCTTACTTGTTGACAGTCTCCACCAAGATATTATCTGGCTTATTGTGAGTGGAGCATAAGAAGATAACTTTTTGATCCTCCATGCACATGAGGACCAACTGCCAGTGGCGGCTGAAATTTCATAGCAGTAAAGTACTCGAGAGATATATGTAGATGAATTAAGTGAATTGCGGACAAGAATTGTGATACGTACTGTGGAAGTATGGAAACGGGGAACACCTTTCTTATCACTTCACACACCCTGGTTGACATATATTCTTGTCTGATTTTCTGGGCCGTTGTACTTTCATAGACAGGGCACAAGAATCCAAAATCATTGATTCTACCCTATTTGTCCAATTCTTGATGCAAGAACCTAAAATAATGACATCGATCAGGGAATTAGTATATATGTATGTGTGTAAAAACGATGCAGTTAAATTATGTACTCATCATAGAATCAGATACTTACTTCATAAACAATTGAATGATTGGATTACTAAGCTCCTATCCAGGAATCAACAGGGACATTACATCTATTTTGTCAACGTAAACATCTACAGGATGAGGGACGCCTACTACTTCTTGGACGGGCCACGATTTATCTATAAAATAATTATTGTTTGCCAAATCGGTTATTTTTTGCTTGGCGATCAAATGAGCGATGGGGATGGAACTTTAGGAGGAGGGATGCGGCTTGAGGAGGGATGGAACTTGAGGAGGAGGTTGCTCGGCTGCTTTGTCCAACAATGCGGCTCCCCTAGTGCTCTTCTGCATAACCGCGGGAGAATGTGTGACGGAACACTGCTCTCTCAATACCCTAAAATTCCTATTTATCATAAATACTATATTTTGATAAATAACACATATTAAATACAAAGGTGAATATTTGTCTCAAGAAATTATAATCTATTGATTATATTTTCATCCAAATTCCACTTTGGAGTTAATTAACCAATGGTTAATTATGAGACATTATTTAGGAGCTATTTAATATGATATAAATAGCACATAAAAAGGTAATTAATTTATAACCAAAAGAAGGAATGTAATATCCCAAATTTTTGGATTTGGAAACAAGAAATGTTTTATGGGAATTTATTATGAAAATTTGGCCTAAATAGTTTTAAAGCTATTTTAAATTTTGATGCCTATTTTCCAAATAATTCAAGGAAAAATAGTTAGAGGATACTTTTTGGTCTAGAAATTTTAGAACCAATATTTTATGACCTAGAGAGTTAATTATGGAAGAAAATCCTTATATGAAATTAGGGATTTTATTTTCCAATAATTATTTAATATTTGCAAATAAATATTAATTGGTAGTTGGATATTGGTAGATATGTATAAGTTGGTATGAATGTTTGGTGTAAGAGTGTTTGGTGTGAGTGTTTGGTGTAAGAGTGTTTGGTTTGAGTGTTTGGTTTGAGGGTTTGGTTTGAGTGTTTGGTTAAGGAAGAAATGTAGTTGGAATAGCCTTGAATTTCTTCTATAAATAGAAGACTCTCCTCTTCATATTCTTCACACCAAATCAGCCCCAAGAGGTGATTTCTAAAGAGTAGAGAGGAGTGAGAGCTAGAGGGAAGCAAGAAGGAGGAAGTTCTTCAAGGGTAAGTTTTCTAGTTCTTGAGTTTTAAGTTTTAAGTTCTTATGAGTTTTAGTAGAAATGTTAGTTTGATCTTTAATTTTCAAATATAGTTTTGTTATCATGTTTTTATGGTTAAAAATGGTTTTGTTTCGAAAAATTGATGGAGAAAGTAATATAACAAAAATTTTGGAAGATTATGATCAAAGTAGCGAAGCTCTGGCGAAATTTTGTCGGTTAGCGATTCCTGAAGTCAGTGATACAAACGCCAGTATTTTATATTAAAGATGATGTTCTTAAATTCTGATAAAATTCATGTTCAAAGTAGACATATAGGGCTTTTCAAATATACCTAGAATGTATTATTTCGAGTTCTTTGCTAGGAGATATAAATGTCCAAAGTTGGGCTACGTTTTCTGGAATATTTCTGGACAGAGGATGCACACGTGAAAACTGGGAATTATTCTTAATATCTGGACAAGAACCAGTATTTTTCCTCAAAAATATACATCCTAAGGATTCCGGGAATTTTACGGATCCTCGTTTCGATGTTTGTAGAATTAATTATGATTTTTCAAAGTTAATCAAAAATTCTGTCCAGAAATTCAGTATTGCGTTTTTAAGAATATGTAAGGGTAATAATGGAATAATAAATCCACCAAGGGTAGGAAGGTAAAATTAACCTTTTGGATAATATTCTAAGTGTTATGGTAATATGTTAGGATATCCAAGGATTCCGGAGTCGATTTGAAGGACGGGCATATTACTATTCATAAGTAGTGCGTATTTATGAATAGTACCGTATACATGAATAATAATTACTATTCACACGGAAGGAAGGTACGTTCGCGTACAGTAACTTTAACTCTGATATGTCTTGTATACTTATATGTGATAGATGATTTCATAGAGTCATGGACAAGACTTGGTCTTGGGTCATGCACCGTGGTTAAGACTCTGTCTTGAATCACTTTGTTTATATACATTCGGCTTGATACGGGTTATAGTCTTGATAATGCCGTGAGATTGTTTTCCTAGCGGCGAGGACACGAGTGTACATCGTGGCACGGTGGTGCGGACTATTCAACTATACATGGATTTGTATAGATAACTTTACATGTCTTTGTGTGCTATGTCTTGTTGTTGTTTTGACATTACATCTGCGTGTGCTTATGTATTGTTGTAACCTTACATGTCTTGTGTGCTATGTATTGGTTAATGCTGAAATGTAATGAATATCTGTCATACATATCTTTGTTATACTTTTCATATGAGGTTAAGCTGTTACCTAAGATTCAATTTGTTTTGAATCTTAGACTTGACTAGAGGTTCGGGGAAAGGAACCAGGATTTATGAAGACGTTGTGAATGGAGCCATGAGAAGGAGCATTAATGGACGGAGCCATGAGGAGGCACCGGTCAAAGGAAATGCGGAAGAAAGTCAACGAGAACCTACCTTATGGCATGAATCTAATAAAGTTACTTCACATCATTTGGTGCTTAAACTAGAAGGGTCGTCTATGTGGTTCGATCAATCGGTCGCCCCTAGCACGGTGAGACTTCCACTAGACCTACCCGGCTGGCCAAATGAGATGATTTAAGCGAGTTAGGTTCTATGCCCCAAGTCTACTCAAGGCTTGGTTGAAGAGGGTATAGTTACATGTAAGAATTGTAATTATAAAGATTTGTATTCTTGTATCACATGAACAATCCTTCGGGAAATTTATAATATATCAGTATACGTCAGGCATCAGCATATGTCTGAGTATTTTTATATCAGTTACTCAATTGTTCAAAATTTTAGTACATGCTCTCCGTTTCCGCATTACGCTAAGTTGTAGCACCTCAAACTCTGATGAATTTTTATAAAACCACGTGTCACCGACACGATTTATGCTACGAAATTTGGGGTGTTACAATTTTGGTATCGAGCTAGCTTCACGACTAGTCTCAAGAGCATTGTATGAACAACAAAAACAAGAGTATGCGATATAATACTTGGTTTTGTGATACAATAAAACAAATACCCTAAGGAATGGTTAGAGTTTACGAAAAACTCTAAGACTTCGATATGGAAATCGGAGTCGAATGAAATTCCCGAAACAAAAGCGATAGTTGTACTTAGAAGACAATACTACCTAGGTCTTCCAATAAACAGTAACCTATTGTTTAGGTTTGTCTGTGAAAACAGTGGCTTCTCGGATAAAAGTCTTCCGGTAAGAATAGTAACTTACTACTTAAGTTTCCTTGTAGGAACAGAAAACCTACTAAGTACTAAAAATTAAAAAAAAAAGTCCCTGCCTACTAAAGGTCGGACATCATGCGTACAACAGAGTGTGGTTCGGGGATGGAGGTCTTTGACTAAATCTTTGACGGTGGTGGTCCATTACATAAAAAGGGTGTAACTTATAGGAAAGGGAAAGTACCCGGTATTTACGGGAGGCACATATGTCGTACTAGTACCTATGAGAGTTGTTGGTATGCAGTGGTATGTGTATCGGTATTAGTACCCGAGATCCGATAGACGTTATGAAGTTAAGCATGCTCAGGCGAGAGAAATCTTAGGATTTTTAACCCCTGGGATGTAGCATAAGGATGAGATCCTTTGAGCTAAAGCCTAAATACCGTGAGGTATGAAACATAGTAATCCTTTGGGATACCGTGAGAATATATGATAGACTTAAAGCAGAGATAGTGCTTAGGTCAAGATATGATTGAGCATTTCTTATGTTCCAGTACCTGAGAGTTGGAATCCTGAGAAAGTATGAGTGAGATTACCTTAGGTTCAACGCCTGAGAGTAAGTCCCTTAACAAAGTGCAAACTCCTCGAAAAGTTGAGTTGTTTGGGACGTTATATCAAAATCATGTCAAAAAGGTGTTTAACATTTTAAACATTGGGCATCCAAATTTCTCTGTTCACAGACATCTCATCAGGTGCATTTAGAAGAGTACATGTACCGGTTGTGAATGATTTACGTGACTTGATCGAGAACACTTTACGAAGGACCTTGACTTCAAAAGGAAAGTGACCATCATTCAAGATTTGCGTGAGATGACAAGTCAGGTACTTCATTACTACAAAGGAAATAGAACCTTAGTAGCCATGGGTTATAGTTTCAAGGTGGGACCAATAACCGTAGAGATATTAGTGGTAAATAAATTCCCTAAGAAGAGGGTGATTACCCGATAGGGAAAGTTAAGCTAAGGATTATGCCTGGAGCTAAAATAGATAGTGAAATCCACGAATAAAATGACCCTAGATAAGATGGCAGACATAGAGACATTAGATTACGAAACCACTAAAGGGTAGGAACACGATAGAGATATGATTTCTTGTTATAATGATTCGAGACGATCAACGCGCTACTTGTGGAAAGTTTTGATTGGAGAAGGCTACCTACGGGAGTTCGATCGAGGAGGTTTTACCTACAAAGGATGCTGGACCGGAGAAGCGACCGGCCATAAAAGACTACGTGAAGCACCGAGTAAAGTGCCGTAGAGCAGTGCCACCGTGATGACAAGCCGTAAGGTGCAGCCGCCATGACAACGAACCATAAAGTAGAACTATCAGTATATCGATTCTCAAGGTAAGTACATTGTAGCAAGTCCCATATCTAATCGGTTCCCTAAAGGGAAGGTTTTCGTAATCCAGTATATCGCCATAGAATCCTCTAGCGCTATATAGCATATATTGTGCTATGGTATTCCAACAGGAACAAAACTTGCACTAGAAGACATTCTAGTTGTGAACAAATTTTACGAGATGTTTCTAGAAGCTCTCGGCGAATTACCACCGATGGGGAAGTTGAATTCACCGGTTGGTTGATGCCTGGAAACGAACCAATATCAAAGGTGAAGTATCGAGATGGCTCTAAATGAATGAGTTTCATGAAACGAAATCGCACACCAAAACGAATAGCCCGAAACTAAAGAAGAATAGACGAGCATTCTATGAATGACTTGAATAGCCAAGGACGAGAGGTCCAAATGCGTTAGTTAGTAATGACCTTCTAAGGTTAGTTATGCAGTTCTGAATAGTTTTAAAAATTGAATTTTTGACTTACCAATACACCTGCTATATTTGAAATTTTCGGAATGGATTTTTCGAACTTATGAATTTTCGAAATTGAGTTTTCGAGAGAAATATTTTCAACGAATTTGAGACCACGGTGATGGTTATTTTGAAATGATGTTGTCTTAAAAAAGGGGGTTTTGTTAAAACCCAAAGTTTGAAACGAGTTTTCAAATGTGTTGTGGTAAAATCGGTACGGCGGAAGGACGTAAAGCTGTTGTAGATATACACGGTTTGCTTTGGGTCTTGCCGAGATGTTTTAAAGTGTTTGAAATCGGCGGCGGTTATAAAGCTCATTTGAATTGAAAATTTGTTTGATGGGATATGAGAGGTTGACACTCGCACCAATGGTTAATATTCCCAATCGAGAGTAGTTCCGCCTTAAAGGGGCGCATATTTCGCCGTGTTGCGCGGCACTAACCGTGATTACGAACTGGTCGGTTGGGAAAGCGGTGCACGGTGGTGGCCGTGACTACGGACTAACTTGACCGGGAAAACGATGCACAATGGTAGCCGTGATTACGAACGGTCGACTAGGAAAGCGGTGCACAGTAGTGGCCGTGACTACGAACTAGGTTTGACTGGGAAAGCGGTGGAGATCCTTTATTATATATGCTAGTGTGGACACTGGGGCCCTTGTGGGGAATGGAAATTCTCCTACATCGGTCGGCAGATGCGTTGTTACTGTGATGGTTTGTATGAAAGGATTGAGATATGTCCTGGTAAGCCAGGGCAAAGTGGTGGTGTGTGCCTTTTAGTTGAATTTTGTGAAATGAATTATCCCTCTCAAAGATATGTGTCGGTAGTAAAAGTTTTTGAAAATGATCCGACGGTGAATGTGTTTTCACGAATTTGTTTTGGCGGCGATTAAAATTGCAAATGTAATAGCACTATTACTTTTTGGTATAGTGTAAATTATGAAATGTGCGAGACCACGGAAAATTTTCAATGTTTGAAAATTTGAAAATGAGACAACATAATGGTTTTTGGGTAGCGACGATTTGTCAATGCTATTGTGTTGAAAAGCGGTGTAGTTGGAAAATTTGGAACGAAACTATTAGAAAGGTCTAGAACAACTAACTAGTTAAGCCGGATAGTAGTTGTCGGCTATAGTGCTAAGTGAAAGTAGTCGAGAGCTTGAATGAGAAAGACTCGGATGAAATAGACGAGCGGATGCTCGAGGCAATAAGACCTGGTGTGCAAGTGTGCACGGGGCGGTGTCCCTAGGCCATAAGGCCGGTAATGGATAAGCACTTTGTGTGAAATGCGATTGCCATGGTGACTTTAGACTATTATGTCTACAGTACCTTTAAAGTCTAGTAAAACATTCATTGTACCAGGTAAAAGTTGAAATGCCTAAGACCTGAGGATAATTTCCTAGGTAATGAGGCTAGAATCTCCTGTGTTGTGGTAATAATTTGAGCCGGAAGGCCAATATGTGTTAAGCCAAGAGGCTAAATGAGTCAGGTAGTGAGGCCTGCATAACCAAACACTGAGAGAATGGATCAGTGGATCCTGTGTTTTGATACTATACCTGGATACAATATGAATGAGATTAGGATGTGTGCTAGTTAAGCATGCATAGTAAGGGAATAGACGAGACGTCTAGAGTTTTTCTCAAGATTATACGGTCAAATTTCGAGGGCGAAATTTAATTTAACGGGGAGAAATGTAATACCCTAAAATTCCTATTTATCATAAATACTATATTTTGATAAATAACACATATTAAATACAAAGGTGAATATTTGTCTCAAGAAATTATAATCTATTGATTATATTTTCATCCAAATTCCACTTTGGAGTTAATTAACCAATGGTTAATTATGAGACATTATTTAGGAGCTATTTAATATGATATAAATAGCACATAAAAAGGTAATTAATTTATAACCAAAAGAAGGAATGTAATATCCCAAATTTTTGGATTTGGAAACAAGAAATGTTTTATGGGAATTTATTATGAAAATTTGGCCTAAATAGTTTTAAAGCTATTTTAAGATTTTGATGCCTATTTTCCAAATAATTCAAGGAAAAATAGTTAGAGGATACTTTTTGGTCTAGAAATTTTAGAACCAATATTTTATGACCTAGAGAGTTAATTATGGAAGAAAATCCTTATATGAAATTAGGGATTTTATTTTCCAATAATTATTTAATATTTGCAAATAAATATTAATTGGTAGTTGGATATTGGTAGATATGTATAAGTTGGTATGAATGTTTGGTGTAAGAGTGTTTGGTGTGAGTGTTTGGTGTAAGAGTGTTTGGTTTGAGTGTTTGGTTTGAGGGTTTGGTTTGAGTGTTTGGTTAAGGAAGAAATGTAGTTGGAATAGCCTTGAATTTCTTCTATAAATAGAAGACTCTCCTCTTCATATTCTTCACACCAAATCAGCCCCAAGAGGTGATTTCTAAAGAGTAGAGAGGAGTGAGAGCTAGAGGAAGCAAGAAGGAAAGTTCTTCAAGGGTAAGTTTTCTAGTTCTTGAGTTTTAAGTTTTAAGTTCTTATGAGTTTTAGTAGAAATGTTAGTTTGATCTTTAATTTTCAAATATAGTTTTGTTATCATGTTTTTATGGTTAAAAATGGTTTTGTTTCGAAAAATTGATGGAGAAAGTAATATAACAAAAATTTTGGAAGATTATGATCAAAGTAGCGAAGCTTCTGCGAAATTTTGTCGGTTAGCGATTCCTGAAGTCAGTGATACAAACGCCAGTATTTTATATTAAAGATGATGTTCTTAAATTCTGATAAAATTCATGTTCAAAGTAGACATATAGGGCTTTTCAAATATACCTAGAATGTATTATTTCGAGTTCTTTGCTAGGAGATATAAATGTCCAAAGTTGGGCTACGTTTTCTGGAATATTTCTGGACAGAGGATGCACACGTGAAAACTGGGAATTATTCTTAATATCTGGACAAGAACCAGTATTTTTCCTCAAAAATATACATCCTAAGGATTCCGGGAATTTTACGGATCCTCGTTTCGATGTTTGTAGAATTAATTATGATTTTTCAAAGTTAATCAAAAATTCTGTCCAGAAATTCAGTATTGCGTTTTTAAGAATATGTAAGGGTAATAATGGAATAATAAATCCACCAAGGGTAGGAAGGTAAAATTAACCTTTTGGATAATATTCTAAGTGTTATGGTAATATGTTAGGATATCCAAGGATTCCGGAGTCAGATTTGAAGGACGGGCATATTACTATTCATAAGTAGTGCCGTATTTATGAATAGTACCGTATACATGAATAATAATTACTATTCACACGGAAGGAAGGTACGTTCGCGTACAGTAACTTTAACTCTGATATGTCTTGTATACTTATATGTGATAGATGATTTCATAGAGTCATGGACAAGACTTGGTCTTGGGTCATGCACCGTGGTTAAGACTCGTCTTGAATCACTGTTTATATACATTCGAACTTGATACGGGTTATAGTCTTGATAATGCCGTGAGATTGTTTTCCTAGCGGCGAGGACACGAGTGTACATCGTGGCACGGTGGTGCGGACTATTCAACTATACATGGATTTGTATAGATAACTTTACATGTCTTTGTGTGCTATGTCTTGTTGTTGTTTTGACATTACATCTGTTGTGTGCTTATGTATTGTTGTAACCTTACATGTCTTTGTGTGCTATGTATTGGTTAATGCTGAAATGTAATGAATATCTGTCATACATATCTTTGTTATACTTTTCATATGAGGTTAAGCGTTACCTAAGATTCAATTTGTTTTGAATCTTAGACTTGACTAGAGGTTCGGGGAAAGGAACCGGGGATTTATGAAGACGTTGTGAATGGAGCCATGAGAAGGAGCATTAATGGACGGAGCCATGAGGAGGCACCGGTCAAAGGAAATGCGGGAAGAAAGTCAACGAACCTACCTTATGGCATGAATCTAATAAAGTTACTTCACATCATTTGGTGCTTAAACTAGAAGGGTCGTCTATGTGGTTCGTCAATCGATCACCCTAGCACGGTGAGACTTCCACTAGACCTACCCGGCTGGCCAAATGAGATGATTTAAGCGAGTTAGGTTCTATGCCCCAAGTCTACTCAAGGCTTGGTGAAGAGGGTATAGTTACATGTAAGAATTGTAATTATAAAGATTTGTATTACTTGTATCACATGAACAATCCTTCGGGAAATTTATAATATATCGGTATCGTCGAGCATCGGCATATGTCTGAGTATTTTTATATCAGTTACTCAATTGTTCAAAATTTTAGTACATGCTCTCCGTTTCCGCATTACGCTAAGTTGTAGCACCTCAAACTCTGATGAATTTTTATAAAACCACGTGTCACCGACACGATTTATGCTACGAAATTTGGGGTGTTACACTCTCTGGACGAGAGCTAAAAAGCAGCTTCATCTGATTCATTTCCTCCTTCATATGGCTCATCCGGGATTGCCACATTGCTTCTTTAGCCGCTGCTTCCTCACTTAATTTGGCAATGCTGGGATTGAAGCATTGCTTCTTTAGCCGCAGACTTCATCACTTAATTTGACCGGCGTGCTCCATCTCCTCCCGGGTAACCATACTTTGTTTGTGGCGTTTGGATTTACCAAAGTATTCCTTCAGGCCTACCCGTCCTCCAACCCCCTTTACACGCCCCGCGTGATCCTGTTTTCCGGTCGCAACGGTTAGAACATCATTCCTCCCATCCGACACAAAAGATCCCCCTGCTTCTTTATTTTTAAGATCTTCCTGTAAGATACAGATAACGAGAAGCTTAGTAATGAAACATGTTTAGTAACTAAAAAATAACAAAACGATACTTACAATTCTTTCAGCAACTACACGAGTTTGTTCACTCGTGTAGGCGCCGCTTGGCTTTTGCCGAATATGCAACCATAACTCCTCGCGACGTATAGGAGATGGCTGATCAACTACGGTAGAAGGATTGGATTCAGCTTCATCTTGCAATCTCTTCCGCTTGGCCGCCATCAATTCTTTTTCGGCCATTTCATATCCGCGAGAAGCCCTATGCGGGCAATCATTCTTTCTCCATATCTCCTGTGCTTTTTCCCTTCTTATCGTGAATCGAAATTGAACAAAAAAACTATTAATTATGAATTCCAGCCATTGATGTCTAACGAAATTAGAACACTTCGCTTCATATAAAGGTCAAACATTAGTCAAATTCACTTCATCAAGTTTCAACATTTTATTTAAGAAAGATGTAGAATGGTAGAAGAAATTGGGAGAAACGAGAGGAAAGGGAGTTGCGTAAATCTTGCCAACTCGATCAATTCATTCATTCATCATAACTGGTTCTTACACATATTAGACTAACCTCTTATATATAGTTAGAGGCTTGACTCTTAAGCCCCAATAACAGCTTGCACTGAAACCATTACACAGTTAACATACTAACTAACTAACAACAATGTCTAACCACTACCTACTATAACAAAACTAAGACTATAATAATGGCTTGACTACATATCATCACAGGTTAATAAGCACACTAAAGGGCAAACAAAACTAAATATAAACTCACCAGAGCTTTAGGAGTGGTTCACAGCTGAACAAATTGTTGCCAAGTTTGTTGATCAATAAATGTGTACTTTTCCCAAGGATGTTCTTGAGGCAGAACCTCGGCAAAAATATAGGTGTTAGCTAGAAAGGTCTTAAACTTCCTCCACCGATCAGCACAATAAGACAATGTCTTGTCTTTCAACTTTTTGCAGTCAGGGACAGTGTATGTAAGCCAGATAATGTCCCAAATAGGATCCTTTATTGCGTCACGGCCCACACTTTTCCACTCATCTGTCAAGATGCTAACCTTGCTGCGTGCTAGATAGCCAACAAAACTAGTATATTTGGATTTATTGGGACCGAAAGGTTGCAACTTTTCATCAAACTGAATCTCTAGCCTTGAGCCTCCCGTCCGAGTTAGGGTTATATCCTGCATTCGTGTGCCTCTTCTACCACGACGTGCCGGGCGGTTACGAGGCTCATTGTGAGATGAAGAGGGTTCGTTCTGACTCACACCAGTCACAGCAGTAACTGGCGTTCCCGGAACAGGAGTAGAATCGTTTTCACTGTTCATTTTCGAGATAGGAATAGAGGTAATGCAATAGGAAGGGTTTCGCAACGTAAACAGAGGTTCTTCAGTGATAGTAACAAAAGCTTTCGCGCGAAGAAATGTATATTTGGCGGTTCATATTCAAGACCGGATAGACAAAGAGACGGTCTTAATAATTAACATTCAAGACTGGTCATATTAATCTCCGGTCTTAAAAGTAATTAATTTTTTATACGCACTCTTTTTCTATATTTTATATCGGCCGCATTTTATGTCCGGTCTTAAAAGAATTACTTTTAAGACCGGCTTTTGATATATGTTCAGTCTTAAAACTTTATTACCTTTATATTTAAATTTTTCCTTATTATTTTGGACCGCATACAATATTAGTCCGGTTGTGTGAGATTTCTCCATAAAGTAATTGATATTTGAATATTTTTTAATAACATTTTTAAGACCGGCTTGATTTTCAACGGGTCTTAATAATATATTTAAGACCGAACAAAATATGATCCGGTATAAGAAGTTCTTTATATTTACAAAACTGCCACCGGTCATACATAAGAAGTTCCTTTTATTTACAAAACTGCCACCGGTCATACCTTTAAGACCGGTGCGTCCAATGTCCGCTCTAAATGAGGCGGTCTTAAAGCCCTTTTTTGCACTAGTGCAAGAAGTGTTTTTTCAACTTCCTTCTAAAGAAAAAAAAAATATGGAGTCGTTTTGCATAGTTAACAATAGCACTGATCAACAACGATCCAAACTAAAATCGAAATATTACGTTACATTGATCGGTGATTGGCTTAGTCATTTTAGTGTTGGGCTTATGTAAAGTATTGTTGAATAATTCCAACTAAAAAACAATTAATTACTAACAAAATTTAGCGATAGAATTCTGTCGCTAATTAATTAGTGATAGTCTATTTGGCTACGGCGTTAAATTTCATCACTAATCCGCTATTTTTTTTTATTTGGTACTCTTTAGTTTTCTATACATTGCATCTTTTCTAAAGGTGAATGGATGGAGTGATAACAGATATAATAGATAATGAAGCTTTCAAAATTTATGCATTTGTTGAAACAACTCACGGTCTGACGATGAAATCTCAAGTTCAACCCTTCACAAGGGTTCTACACTTTTTTCCCCTACTAATTAAGCACAACCTTCACAAGGGTTCTATACTTTTTCCCCCTACTAATTAAGCACATGTATTCTCCTACTGGAAGCAATTTAATTTGAGGCACTACCGATCAAGAAATGTGGACACTTCTTTGTGAGGATTTGAACATTGATTTCTCACATTGTGAGAGACTAGTTAACCCATTCTATTAGACCCAACCCTGTTGATGGGGTTCTGCACTTTAAATGTATCTCACTTGTTAAAGTGATGTTATATGTAAAATATTTGTTGGGCTATAGGATATCACTCCTATGTAAAGGCTTATGTTTTTAATTGTTAAATTTTATTTACTTCTTATGTGATGTTATCCATCTATTGACCTCGTCCTTTCGGGTGGCGGGTAGTGTGATCCTTTACTTTTATTCAATTCTAAATTATTTTTCCTAGGTTAATTTACGTCACATCAGAGTATAAGCAGCAGAGCACGCATCGGTTTGGACAATAATATACTGATAAAAATACGGAAAGATAAATTTTTCTCCATAGGGATCAAAATATATAGTCATCCAGATAATGGTGCCTGACAGGCCAAAATAAAATATTACAGTCATCCAGAAATCAAAATAAATAGCCAAACGAAAATCATCAACATCAACCTTCACACTAGCCCTGCTCTGGAGCCTTACCTCTGTCTCCCTGCTTCGCTCTAGATGAATTGCCAAAGGGCTTAAAAGGGGCTGAGATTCAAAATTGAATCCCAGAGTAACTTTTAATCTCATATAAAATGTATAAATAATGCATGTAAGAAAACCATAATTAAAAAAATACCACATAACATTCAGTATCAAGGCACACAGCCAAATCCGGAACTAGCAGTCCTAATAGCACACAATATAGGCTAGGTGGTCTTAATAACACACAAGACACGAGACCCATTTGGGCACATGACACAGCAAAGCCCTTAATGCACACAACACGTTCTGGTTCCACAGCGCTTGGAAATAAATGATAACTAAATGTATGTAACATACATAGTAAAACATACATATATAAGTCACAGAATATATGAGTATTCGATTTACTTACTACGCGATCGACTACTGACTAAAAATAATTTCCCCGGCACAAAAGATTACAATTAAACCTAAAATAATAATAAAATATGAATATAATTAATTCCACCTCAATAAATATTTTCTTTGATAATTTAAAATAAGCCCAATTCGTGTGTCCATATTTACTAAATTCCTTTTCTTACTAAGGAATTTAATATGAGCTTATATTCTCTCTATTTTCGTCATTTTTCAGGAATTTCCAGCATACAGTGACTGATCTTCAAACATTCATAAATAAATATAGAAAAATTATTTTGGGTTGGTTTTAAAGCCCAATTGACCCTTATTATGACTATTTTCAACCAAAAATACTATTTTGATCCAAACCAAGTCGACAATTCAACCATGTCCCAAAACACCATTGCTGGTCCAAAATATCTCCAGGTTTTAGGGTTAGTATTCAAACATTTATTTCTCTTAGCACAAAATTCATAAAATATATGTTACCTATCAAATTAATCCTTGGGATGTCTACTCTCTCCCTGTAAAATTTGATAATTTTCTAAGTCCATCTACTAAGTCAAAAATCATGAAGAAGGCGACTGACTTCTCAGGAATTTAACAAAACACTAAACCAATGTTTGTTACACTTTTATCTAGGGTTCCAAAATTTTGATCCAAGTTCACCCTTATACAAAATCTCATTTTAAACACTTTAAAACCCTCAAAAACACCAAAATCAACTCATATCCTCAAGAAAAACCAGCTGCACGAAAATTATTATTTAATCAACAAAACATCAAACTTTCATTCTAGCTTCATATCTTTCATATACTAAGTTTGGTATACCATTTTAGGCCATGAACCTTAACTTTAAACCTTTATTCATTCTTTTCATTATCCAATCAGACCCAAATATAAATATGTACGCTTAGAGAAACATCCATTTTCAAGCTTTACAACCAAAGGAAAATATAAGAAGGTTCATAGATAACTTACTTGACTTAGGACCTAAACTTCCTTTGATCTTTGCTTCCTTTGATCACAATACACTTATCCTTCTCCTCAAATCACCAAGAAAAGGATTATCTTTAGTAACTTCACCACTTTAGAAAAAAATAGTGGAGAGTAGATTAGGGTTCCAAGGTCATATATCTCACCTTTGCTTCAACTTTTCTCTTCTTGCTCAGACACTCTTATGCTCTCATGAATAGAACCACTTGCGTCTCTATTTTTCCTCTCTAATCAGCTAAACATGCAACTTAAAATGAGGGGGAGTTGGTTCTTTTAAAATGCTCAAGTCTTGTTTTTTTGAGCAATTACCTTTATGCCCATAAGTTCTCTAGATAATTCCACATATTTCATGAACGCTCTTCTCTCCTCTTATTTTTTTATGCTGATCGAAATTATGGGCTGTTTGGGGAGGGAAATTTGTTCTGAAATATGCTTGGATAATCTGCACAAAATCCCCATTTAATGCTTGGGTCATATCTCCTTTGCTAGCCATCATTAGCTCTAGGTATTAGGCACTTAAATGGCTTCATCAAATGTCATTTCCTCCTTCATTTTTTTTTTTTTTTCTCTTCCTTCCTTTCTTCCTAGTTGGACGAAAATGAGAGGGAATTAAAGAAAATAATAATAATAATCTGATTTCTTGTGTTTCCAATGTTTCTTCAATGGCATGGTTTGGATTCAATGATAGCATCTCATTATATAGCATCTCATTATATATATATATATATATATATATATATATATATTCTCCTTCTTGCCCATTTTTCAAAAATTAAGGGGAAAAGAAGAGATTACATGTCAATCATATATCTCTTGCATTAAGGGATGATGTAATATGAGTGATGTCATCAAGCTTACTTAAGCATGATGTAATTAATTTCACTCTTCAATGTTTAGGCTTCTAAATGGCCTATTTTTCATGAGCACATTTTTGTTTCCCTCTTCTTTTCCTTATGCGGATTGGGTTCTCTTCTTGGGCTTCAAGAAATATTTTTCCTACTTAGACCAATAGCCCATAGTGCTTGGTTAGGTCCATGACACCTTCTTAGGCATTTTTTGGAATTTATGTGTTTTTCTCTATTTCTTCCCTTATGCATTTTGCCCGAGGGTAAAGAGGGAAAATAAAATATGTTTTGACTTCCATTGTCTTCTTTTTTTTCCTTCCTTAGGGTTGTCTCTAACCATAATCATTTAATTACACATAAACAAATAATTTCACATCGTCATCTTATTCTAATTATTTCATGCAAATAAATGTTTATATTTAACACATGACTTCATAAAAATTCATATATGCAAATGACTTCACATTGATGCACATGAAAAATGGGGATGTTACATGTGAGGCCCATATGATAAAAATTTGAAGAAAATTATCTTTATTATATATTTCATTTTCAAAAAATAATTGTCTAATATATGATCTCCAACGTGATTGTATATATGAACAAGTAGGGGTGAGCATTCGGTTTTTCGGTTCGGTGTTCGGTTAAAACCGAAAAAACCGAAAACCGAAATACATGCATTTTTCACACCGAACCGAAACTGAAGTGTCATAAAAACCGAACCGAAATAACCGAAATATTTCGGTTAATTAACCGAAATATTTCGGTTTTTAGGCGACTTTCTATTTTGGGTGAATGTTTTTTTTCTCAAATTGTTTTAGTGAAATCTGTTAAATGGTTCCGAACAAAAAAAATCTGTTAAATGGCAAACCTTTTTTTTTCTCTCAAATCAATCTACAATAATGTTTGAATATTGAGTGCAACTGGTATATATTATACATTACGGAGCAGCTGGTATAGATCAATATATATCAAGGTAGCACAGATTTTTTTCATAACAGTAATCTCAGATTTTTTTTGTTAACCAGTAATCTCAGATCAAGCAATCTCAGATTTTTTTCCATAACCAGTAATCTCAGATCAAGCAATCTCAGATTTTTTTCAGATCAAACAAAATTCCTAGTCTACAATACATGATATGTGTAACATCCCATTTTCAAAAGCAGTATATATTTTTTTTTCATCAGAGTAGAGCATCGGAGCAATTGAGTAAGCGATACATTTATTCAAATTGCCGTAAGTCGGATGATTTACGAAGCGGTACATTGACCGAGAGTTTTCAAAATGAATAACACCCAAAGAAAGTCTTCGTCGGGACCTGTGCGGCTGCTCGCCTTTCTCCTCGGTCCTCGGTTCTTGAACCTCGACGCTATGATAAGAGGGCGAGATCCAATTACAATTTGGATCTCGGGTAACAACCTCATGCTTAAATATGACTACATATACACGACAATGACAATCAATACAACGACCATAACGGATGTATGATTAAAAATACATAACCACGTATGTAAGATAATAACCACGTATGTAACATAACCACGTATGATATCTGACAATAATAACATCGTATGTGACATAACCACGTATGTGACATAACCGTGTATATAACATAACCACGTATGCTACAACAACAAACAGAACACAACAAACATATATAATCATACAATAACCATCAGAGTTAGTGTTACAGTACGCGAACGTACCTTCGTTGACGGAAAACGGTACTTTTTACGTAAAACGGTAAATTCCGGCAATGAAAGGAAAGGTGGTGTGGTGCGGCAACCGGCGGCTCGGCAGGATACGATTATCTCGAGATATCCTATAAGGATAATATTTAACAACTTTTAGCAGCATAACGGGCATTTTAGGTACAAATTACCATTTTGCCCCCAGAACCCTGTCTGCGGAATTTCGCGAGCTTTGTTTTCGCTCTATCTCTCTAGAATTTTGACAGATCTTTTCCCTCATCATATTTTCGAAATATATATCATATTTACCCTAAATATGATATCTAGACTATCTTGAAAAATTAAAGATAAATCTAGCATTCCTACTATATCTACCGAAAAGAACTCTACCGAACCTAAAGACCGGGGACCGAAGAACTTACCCGAGACTTTGCTCGAGACTTTCTCCGAGCTTCTCTCTCTAACTTCTCTCTAAGAGGCAGATTTTTGGTGTGAGAAATGAAGAAGAGGAGCTTGGTATTTATAGAAGAGACGGATGGCGAACGGTAAATAATTCGAACTTCGGTCTTGACGAATATGGACCGTAGGATCGCATTTTTGAGGACAAAACACTCTTGGCCATCCATGGTCAAGATCGAAATCTAAGAGCCCTAAAGTCAATGGATGAGTTGTCATCCATGATGGCTCTTGCTTTATGGCCTCCGGCGATAAAGCTACCGATCGGTGTCCGTTTCGCGATTTCGCGAAACTCAAAAATCCGGGCGTGTAACTTTGAAGATCTTTTCATCCTCTTTCATATTATCTATTTGGATCCTCTTTTTGATCATATCCAGGTATTCTCCGTGCGTCGGAAGATATTCGGACAAACGCGTCCGATTCGGAAATCGCTTACGATAGAACCAACTTCCGGACAACAATTCTTGAATCATAAAACGTCCAATTGTTGCCTAACTTAAACTCGTGTTTAAAAAGACGCAATTGTTTCTATAGGTTCTCACTTTGCCTATCGACTCTACTCTATCGATCAACTTTTCGTCTTATTTGAAATCGGGGTTTTCGGTTGCGGAAACAACGCACAGTAAATTCTTTCTTCGTGTAAAAATTCACTTGTTCTTAATTTGATCGATCTGAAAAGACTTTTACTTACAGTTTACACCGTAGAATTTATTTCTAACTTTTCCCTCGGTCCGCCTATAAGTGACTCACCGCATTATATTATTATTTTATTCTAATTACCTTCACATTTATTTTTTTTTTCTTTTATTTTTTATTTATTTTTCTAAGCATAAAATATTTTATTACTTTTTTTTTATTTAATAATTTCGAATTTCTCCAATTAAAAATAATTATTTAAATTATTTTTAATTCATTTACTTTATACCTTAATTATCCCATTAATTACCGGATTAGCCACTTACTAATTTTTGATAATTTTCTTAATTAGGATAATCATTATCTCACAACTATTTTACTTACATTGGTATTTTATATCCCATGTAAAATATTAAAAATCATGGGGTCACTTATGATCCCAAAATAATACTTAATTTTCCCTCATTATTTTTCAAGGGAAATTATCCCAAAAATTCCTAAAATTAGAGACAACATACTTTCTAATTTTTTATAAATATTTTACTACCTCTTGGGATTTATCATAATATTTTTAGGCCATTTAATGCCCTAAAAATACATTTTAGCTCTTTATCTTTCCTAATTTCCATAGTAATTACCTTAGAAAATAAGATAATTATTACTTATTATTTGAAACCACATGTTCACCTTTTTTAAATAGGTATTATTTATCGAAATATAATATTCCAAATAAATAATTATCCGGGTATTACAATATGATAAGAAAACGATGATTTTTTTCTTAACCAAAGACCACCACCAACTTCAGATCCAATCAGAAGACAACAACGCGATCAAAAGAATCGAGAAGACCCGTGATTCAGCGATCACGAACAAAGATCACCACACCCACAAACAGATCGGGCGAGAAACGGCAAGGAGAAGTCGAACGCCCACCACCCACAAACGATCTGAATCTCTCACCACCGACTACGACCCCGCGATCACGATCAACACAAGGAGACGCCGACGGCCTCGAATAGCTTAGCTGTCACCTATACAAAGGATCTTTTGATGTCTTGATGTTGCCGATGAGTTGGAGAGAAAATCGAGAAAACGATGTGTGAGAGAAAAAGGAGGAAGAAGACGATGGACAAAGGATTTTTTTAAAGAAAGAATGAAGGCCGACGGATTTAATGGAGGAAGGATGGAGGAATTAGGTTAAATTTAAATGGGACTTGGACTTGGAAGTTGGACCTAATGAAATGGGCCTGCAGGTTTTTAGTTTTTTGTGTGGAAAACATGAAACAAGGCACAAGGGTTCATATATATTTAAAAAAAAAAACAAGGCTAATACTTCGGTTATTCGGTTTTCACCGAATTAATTTTATAAAAACCGAACCGAACACCGAAAACCGAAATATGTCTAATTTAAGAACCGAAAAAAACCGAAAAACCGAAACCGAAAAACCGAATAAGCTTCGGTTCGGTCCGGTTTTCGGTTTTTCGGTTTTTTTGCTCACCCCTATGAACAAGTTAGGTTAAATTACACAAAATTTCCCTGGATTTTATATTATATGTAAATAACTTCCCTAACCTTTGAAACTTTACAGTAAACCTCCTTAAACTCTTAATTTATATTATACTATTAATTTTATTAGTAATCTTTCATTATTTACAAATGGTTTGAAGTTTTAAGAGTTTATCTTCATATATAAAGTTAGGAGCGTTATATGCATACGGAAATGAGATTTAAAAGTGTATAAAGTTAATAATATTGGTAAGCGTCATAGACAAGACAATTTAAGGGGGTGTATTAAGTTTTAATTGTACTACATGATCTAAATTCAGGGAAATTTCATGTAACTTATAAACAAACATATATATGCAATGGATCGGAACTACTGTAAACTTGACCAAGAGTACATTGAATAGCTTTACATAAGGCACTCGTAATTTATTATTGATAAATCACGAACATGCACAAGATACGCAACAGTGACCTGAGATTAATAAACTGCATAGAAAATAAAAACAATGAACAATAATTAAACTCCTTATATCACACTGCTATGACATGGAGCAGTACAGTACAGTGTTGTTGAAGAATATTAAAGAGGTACGTAAGTTTATTATATATTTATAATCTCCAATCTCAATGTTTTCAAGTTTCTTCATTTGGTTTCTCATTCATCATGCTTATATATATGGAACAATTAGAAAGCTTTTCCTCTAAATCTACCCTCATTTTATTTAATTTATTATTCATTTTTTAAACCAAAGAATATAATATACAAACGTCTAATTATATTATTACAATTCAACTTGTTTTCTCGAGAATAGACTTTGAATCGGATTATATTATTTTATCATTTTCCTGGTTAATGATTAAAGTTTGTGATTTTATTTAAATACAAATGTTTAAATCGGCTTCCTTGACAATACGTATAAAAAAAGAACTAATTTTATGAAATTTATGATTGCATATATAAATTAGCGGTGTCAGTGCTGCTCCTATGAAACGGAGTGGCTGAAAGAGTCGGCGTTGCCGCCCCTTCTCCTATGATCAAGATCTTGGCAACCGCGGATTCAACTTGTTGTTTTTGTTGACTTCTGTGTGCAGGCTGTTATGTCTTTTGTTTGTTTACTCAATCGTAGCTGGTTTCTTAGTTGATTAATGAAATATATATTCTGATTGACAAAACAAACCTCTCTAGCTTACCTTTGAATGTTATAATAAATCCCACTGAATTGTAACATTATTATAAATAATTCTTATACTCTTAGTTTTAATTTACTCACAACTTATTTTCAAATGGCTTGAAGTTTAAGGCATATAACTCAAAATTTGAGCGATTATATAGGTATAAAAATGAAGTTTAAAAGTTGACGGTTTGAGGTTAGCATCATAGACTTGAAAATTTGAGGAAGTTTATTACTATTAAGTTATAAAGGTTGAGAAAGAAACTCTATGAACATGATTCTAAATAATAAACAAGCAAGCAGTAAGACTGTAAACTCGAACAGCAGAGTTCGATAGTTTACATTTAAAAGGCACCCGTTCTTAATTATTGACCACAAACAACATACACAGGAAATATAAAACTTATGACAGGATATTAAACTGGATAGGAAATAAACAACTGGACTGTATACTCCTTATTTCCACGGGCTGTATATTATGACATGGAGTAGTACAGTAGTGTTGATAATAATATTGAAGAGGAAGCTTTATAGTACAATGCTCTATCCGATCCTGGGAACCCGAGTGACTCTACCCTGACGGTTGACCCAAACCCGAACTCGATCGCATCGGAAGTCAGCGGTGACGGAGGATCCTTCCACCACAATTATGACCTTCACCCATCGGTTCTCTCTCTCTATTGTTGCCTCTGCTCTCTGTCTTCCCTCGCCTACCAGCCCTGGCCATGAATCCTTACCTTCACTCACATCAACACACATGTCACAAATATGTACCAGGAAAAAGAACAAGAATAATCAAACAAGACATAACATGTACATAATAACATTATTATCGAATTGAGACGTTCTCTTCTCTATTACCTCGGCAGCCACCCGACATGTTTCCACTACTTGGGGATTTCCCTGCAATCAGTCTAAAGCGGTTTATGTGTTTTGTTTGCGATATGCTGCTCTCTATGTACGGGGTCCTATTTATAGCACGGTTGAAGTTGGGTGTCGTTGATCAAGTAAGCAGATGTTTCTGACTACTTCTTCCTCTCCCTATATGGCAAGCATGGTCCGTTGTACTTTTCATAGTGCATACGTACGGGTTGATTATATTCAATTGAAATAGTCAATTGTTAATGTATGTTTCACACACTATTCTCCAATCATATTGTTTTCAACTTTCTCCATTTGGTTTATCATCGTGCTTATTTATTTGTATTTTTAAACAAAAGAAGTTTATATTCCAACACGCTACTTATATAATTGCAGTTGAACTGGTACGTTTTCACGTGAATAGGGTTGGACAAACAGCCATATAAGGGCATTATCTAATAACTCAATCAAACTATCAGTTATATATGCAAAAAAGCCATGTATAAGAAAAATACCAGCCTTTGTCGGTTACTCGGATACTTGATAACAGGATTCAGAAAAGGCATCGTATTCTAGTTGAAAGTATAAAAAAACAAAAGAAATTACCAGTCATTAATCAATCTAATAAATTAGTATGATAGAAGGAAAGCATCCGTGTGGAACAAATAATAGACGAACCAGTTATTTTTTATTTTTTTCATTTTTTCCTAATTTGCCCCTATTTATGCTCCCTTAACCATAATCAAGGATGAGAGAGGATGAAGGAATCACTAGAGTGTTTTAGAAAATTCATGTCTTATTGATGAACTTAACCAACTCCTTTAGTCTAATCAAACTAGACAAATTATGTTCGTCAATATGACATGTGTTTCCAAAAAAACCCTTGTCATCTTCCTCATTCCCTTCTTCCCCTTCGTCCTTGATTATAGTTGAGGGAGAATCAATAGTAGGGGTAAATTAGGAAAAGATTGAAAAATATAAAAACTATGCAGTATATTTAGGATTAAGATCATCTCTCCAAATATGTAATATAACAAGGACCGGAGCCCGGGTCGCGCGAAAATTTAGTGTGTAAATGCCTAGATGGTGCGTGACATTCGTGGTGCTGTGCATAAACGGATACTTTGATAATGTGCTGCATCTCAATCATATGTTTGTCTTTTTGCCCCTATAACGGTTTTATATATTTTTTTAAAAAATTGAACATAACATTGAAAACATTCCTCTACCGTCATTAAATAATAGCCATCATAATAATATTTGTAAAAAAAAAAAAAAAAAAAATTTCAACTTCCTCAATTTATCCTTAGGATAAAAATTTGAAGAAGGCTATCCTTATTATATATTTAATTTCCCAAAAGATATACTAATTTTGAGCAATTTATGATTGCAAAGGTTATTGCATATATAAATTAGGCTGAAGTGTATAAAATCTCCAGAATTGTGTTATGATGTGTAAGTAGCCTCTCGAACCTTTTATCTAGCCACAACTTGGTGCGCCAGTTCGGCCTCTATAAAGAGGACTGGCTTAAAGAGTGGGTGTCGCAGCCCCTTGTCCTATGATCAAGATCTTGGCAACCGTTGAATCTTAGGCTATGAGGTTTCTTTTATCTGAGTTGTATTTTTGTGTTCTTCCAGGATTCACTTTATTTTGATTGCTGATAAGTTTATTTGTTTGGGTTTTTTTTTTTTTTTTTTTTTTTTTTTTTTTTTTTTTTCTCGGTGTGCAGGTTGTTATGTCTTTAGTTTGTGTACACTATAGTAGCTGGTTTCTTGATTGATTAATGAAATATATATTCTGATTTGCAAAAAAAAAAAACATCTCTAACCTTTGAAATGTTAGAATAAATATTTATTATATATTCATTTCCAAGAAGAATAACTAATTTTGTGTTTTTTTTTTTTTTTTTTTTTTTTTGGGTAAAAGCGGGGCATTCAGCCCAAATCTATTATTTCACCAAAATACAACGTGGGTACGAAAATCCCACTGAGTCCTGGTACATCAGCCTAGTAACCTCCAGAGGGGGGGAGTCAAACACAATATATACCTCCTCTTGCTTAAAACTAAGACTAGCAAGTAAGTCTGCACAATTATTAGCTTCCCTGTACACATGAGTAAATTTTATAGTAGAAAATCTTTGTGCCACCTCCATGATTGCTGTCAACATCCGAGAGTCAGTATCTCCTTCCACTTGCATCTCCCTTAACATCTGGACTACAGCTGTTGAGTCACTCTCAACACATATATTTGCATAATTCATCCTAGCTGCCAACTTTAGACCTGATAAGACAGCCCAAAGTTCCGCCTTTACAGCAGAGCAGCTCCCTAGTTTTCTTGAAAAACCTCCTAACCATTCTCCAGCGCTATTCCTCAACAAGCCACCACATCCAGCTATTTTTTGTTTCCCTCTCGATGCGACATCAACGTTCATTTTAATCCACCCCTCCATCGGAGCCTCCCATCCCACATTGAACTCCACTCGACCTCCCTTAAGCCTCCCGTAATCCTCCTGGGTTCTTTGGATTTCTTTTACATACCACATCACCACTGCATACTGATTTGCAGGCATCACAAAGTCCCTCTCAAACATAGCCTTGTTCCTCCATGTCCATAGCATCCAGGAAGCCACACCGAAAATTAAATTCCTGCCATTCCTCCTATATGCCAAATTCCAATCAAACCAATCTCTCCCTACTTTGTTCCAAAAATCCTCCTCCAATCTGCCTCTCCATAACTCTTTCCACAGTCCTTGAGCCACCACACAATCTCTCCCTAATTTTGTGTCCTTTATTATTACAAAACTTCCGTTTATTTTATGTTCTATGAAAGTAATCTCTAACCTTTGAAATTTTACAATAAATCTCCCAGAATTCTTGCTTTATATAAATAATTATTATACTATTTTTTATCCATTATTTATATGTAAATAACTTTATATCATAAAATAAAGTTTAAAAAGTTACCAAGTAAATAATTTAGGGGTTAATATCATAGACTTAAAAATTTAAAGGGGTTTATTATTATGTTTTAAATGTTAAGCAAATTATTTTTCATGGTTGATTTTAAATTCAGAAACATTTTATGTAATTTATCCTTGCTATAAATTATAAACAAACATGCAATAAGGTTGGCCGCAAACTCAACATATTCCTCTGGTCCTGCATATAAGGTAGAGAGAGAAGCTTTTTTAGTTTTATTTAGTATTATATATATATTATATATATATATATATATTAAATAGGGGTAGAATTAGAAAGTTGTTGAATTTTACGGCAGAGCTAATGAGATTTAAGGTTTTCCGTAATCTGTGTTAAAATTTTGGAAGTGTGATAATTGAATATTTAATACACTTCTTTGTATCTCTTAGTGAATAAATCTAGGACTCTTTAGTTAATAAATAATGGTACTCATTTGGGCTTTGGGCCTTTGATTAGATTTTAGTTATTTTTAATGATAAAATTCCAAATTTACATTACTTCACTATTTTCACCATAACTTTTGAAGCGAGATATTCGATTAGCCTCATTCTTGTTTCATATTTTAGATGATTCAAAGATCTATAATTGTTATGAAGACTTGAAGGGCAAATTTGTAATACCTCAAAATTCATATTCATCATAAATCTTATATTTTGATGAATAATAAGTATAAAATGAAGGTGAATGTGTGTCTCAAATTATTATAATTTATTGATTATAATTTTAGAAATTTTTTACTTGGAATTAAATTAACGAAAGGCAAGATATGAGGCTATACTTAGGGATCATAAAATGTGATAAAATTAACACATAAAATAATGATTATTTTATAACCAATAAAGGCAAGAAAGTGTTATGAAAACACTTAAGTAAATTCAAGGAAATTAGTAAAAACTAATGGGTAAATTATCTTGGATTAATTAAAATTAATTGCATAAATTGTTCTAATTAATTAAAGACAAATTAAAAGCATCAATGAAGGGCTGTTCTCTTCAAAAATTAAGGGCTAAAAGATGAAGAATTTAGCTTTAATAATAAAGTGCTAATGACTAAGATTAACAAATAAATCAATCCAACAATGACAATGGTAATTAAAGGGCAATTAAGCGCTAGATTAATATGATAATTAAGCATTACTAACCAGCCTTGAATTAATAAAAAATGCTTCTATAAATTCAAATAGCCTTTTGATTTAAAAGTGCTTTTTAAATTGTGTATCCAAACGTAAAATAGCTTAATTTCTAATTAAAGCACTTTTTTAAAAAGCAATAAAAAAAGTCCTTTTTTAAAAAGCTCATCCAAACGGGCCCTAAGTTTGGTCTACCATTTTAGGCCATGAACCTTAACTTTAAACCTTTATTCATTCTTTTCATTATCCAATCAGGCCCAAACATAAATATGCACGCTTAGAGAAACATCCATTTCCAAGCTTTACAACCAAAGGAAAATATAAGAAGGTTCATAGATAACTTACTTGACTTAGGACCTAAACTTCCTTTGATCTTTGCTTCCTTTGATCCCCCAATACACTTATCCTTCTCCTCAAATCACCAAGAAAAGAATTATCTTTAGTAACTTCACCACTTTAGAAAAAATAGTAGAGAGTAGATTAGGGTTCCAAGGTCAAATATCTTACCTTTGCTTCAACTTTTCTCTTCTTACTTAAACACTCTTATGCTCTCATGAAAGGAACCACTTGCATCTCTCTTTTCCTCTCTAATCAGCTGAACGTGCAACTTAAAATGAGGGGGAGTTGGTTCTTTTAAAATGCTCAAGTCTTGTTTTTGAGCAATTACCTTTATGCCCATAAGTTCTCTAGATAATTCCACATATTTCATGAAAACTCTTCTCGCCTCCGATTTTTTTTATGCTGATCGAAATTATGGGCTGTTTGGGGAGGGAAATTTGTTCTGAAATATGCTTGGATAATCTGCACAAAATCCCCATTTAATGCTTGGGTCATATCTCCTTTGCTAGCCATCATTAGCTCTAGGTATTAGGCACTTAAATGGCTTCATCAAATGTCATTTCCTCCTTCACACACACACACACACACACACACACACACACACACACACACACACACACATATATATATATTCTCTTCCTTCCTTCCTTCCTAGTTGGGCGAAAATGAGAGGGAATTGAAAGGGAAAAATAATAATCTGATTTCTTGTGTTTCCAATGCTTCTTTAATGGCATGGTTTGGATTCAATGAGAGCATCTCATTATATATATATATATATATATATATATATATATATATATCTCCTTCTTGCCCAATTTTCGAAAATTAAGGGGAAAAGAAGAGATTACATGTCAATCATATATCTCTTGCATTAATGGACACTAGTGCAAAAAAGGGCTTTAAGACCGCCTCGTTTAGAGCGGAGTACTGACGCACCGGTCTTAAACGTATGACCGGTGGTAGTTTTGTAAATATGAAGAACTTCTTGGACCGGATCCTTTACTAAAGGGTCTTAAATATATTATTCAGACCGCTTAAAAAACCAACTGGTCTTAAAAATGTAATTAAAACTTCAATTATTTTATAGAGAAATCTCGTACAGCCCGAACTTATATTTTCTACGGACCAAAATAAGCAGGAAAAATTTAAATATAAAGTCTAAAACTTTTAAGACCGGACATATATAGAAACGGTCTTAAAGGTTATACTTTTAAGACCGGACTTAAATTGTGGCCGGTACAAAATATTGAAAAAATTTAAACAAAAAGTTTATTACTTTTAAGACCGGATTTTATTAAAGGACGGTCTTAAATGTTAACCTTTAAGACCGGCGTTTTAGTTCATCCGGTCTGAAAACAAAAGCGCCAAATATTCGCGCGAAACCTTACCTTAGGACTTATACGTTGCTCTCTCTGAACTCTGAAACCCATGTTCTTGTTGTGAAACCCCTCTTCCTGTGGCATTACTTCTCTTCCTCACCCACCACTACCATCCTCTGTTACTCTCTCACTTTCTCAGGCGTTCCTCTTTCGCACCACCACTCTCAGCCTCTCTTCCTTTCTCGAAAATGAACGGAGAAAATGGTTCTTCTGCTATTCCTTCAACGCAAGTTACTGGTGCGACTGGTGTGAGTCAGAATGAACCCTCTTCATCTCACAATGAGCCTCGTAACCCTCTTCAGTTTGATGAAAAGTTGGCTCCTTTCTGTCCTAATAAACAAAAATATAATAGTTTTGTCGGCTATCTAGCACGCAGCAAGGCTAGCATCTTGAGAGATGAGTGGAAAAATGTCGACCGTCGCACAGTAAAGGATCCTATTTGAGACACTATCTTGCTCACATACACTGTCCCTGACTCACAGAAGTTGAAAGACAAGACATTGTCTTATTGTGCTGATCGGTGGAGGAAGTTTAAGACCTTTCTAGCTAACACATATTTTTGCCGATGTTAGGCCTGACCATCATCCTTGGGACAAGTACACATTTATTGATGAACAAACTTGGCAATAATTTGTTCAGCTGCGGACCACTCCTGAAGCTTTGGTGTGTTTATATTTAGTTCTGTTTGCCCTCTTTTGTTTGCTTATTAACTTGTGCGGATATGTGAATGTTATTGTACATGTTTATCTAATCCTGTTAGTTAGATGGTTTGGTTTGTGAATAGAAGTATATATTTCCATCCTTTGTCCTGCATAAGAGGAGCATGTCTTAGTTGTATGCAAGTCTGATATGTAAATCGTGCAAAGGTAAAATACTAAGTAGGTAATTAGGGAAATAATAATGACATAAGATTCAAACCATTATTATAGTCTTAGCTAGTTCTTTTGTAGTAGGTAGTGGTTAGACATTGCTATTAGTTAGTTAGTATGTTAAGCGTGTAAAGGTTTCGGTGTTGTTACGCAACTCCTTTACTGGTTCTCCCAATTTCTTCTACAATTCTACATCTTCCTTAAATAAAATGTTGAAACTTGATGAAGTGAATTAGACTAGTGTTTGAGGTTCATATCAAGAAGAAGTTCTCTAATTTATGTTAGTGAGATGGCTAGAATTCATAATTAATAGTTGTTTTCAATTCTGATTCACAGAAAAGAAGGGAACAAGCACATGAGATAGGGAGAAAGAATGATTGCCCTCATAGGGCTTCTCGCGGCGGATACGAAAAGGCTGAAAAAGAAATAATGGCAGCCAAGCGGAAGAGATTGGAAGATGAAGCAGAATCCAATCCTTCTGCGATACATGATCTGCCATCTCCAATACGTCGTGATGAGTTATGGTTGTATATTGGGCAAAAGCCAAGCGGCGACTACACGAGTGCACAAACTCGTCTAGTTGCTAAAAGAATTGTAAGTATCGTTATTGTTAATTTTTAGTTACTAAACATGTTTCATTACTAAGCTTCTCATTATCTGTATCTTACAGGAAGATCTAAAGAAGAAAGAAGCGGAGGGATCTTTTGTGTCGGACGGGAGGAATGATGTTCTGACCGTTGCGACCAGAAAACTGGATCACGCAGGGCGTGTAAGGGGGATTGGAGGAAGGGTAGGCCTGAAGGAATACTTTGGTAGCGCCAAATGCCAGAAACAAAGTATGGTTACCCGGGAGGAGGTGGAACAGACGGTGGCACAGGGGGTGGCCAAATTGAATGAGCAAGCAGCGGCTAAAGAAGCTTCATTGACTGCCTATTTGCAATCCCAGCTGAGGGAGATGAAGGAGGAAATGAATCAAATGAAGGTGCTTGTGAGCTCTCGTGCGAGAGACCGTGTTCCCTTGCCACTCTCACCTCTGACTATGCGGCGAGAGGACTAGAGGGAGCTGCATTGTTGGACAGTCAGAGCAACATTGTGACCTTTATGTGGAGGATCCTGAACATCATGATAGACGATTGGTTGCAAAAGGGACTGTCCACAACTTGGGATCAACTGTGAAAGACCTGGCTATCACCCAAGAGGGGAGTGAATTGGGTGTCTGATAAAACTTATCGTCTTTGAAAATCTTTTTGCAATTTACTAAAAGTAGTTTGTACGACAGTAATGATTTATGAATCAATAAACAGTCAGTCAAATATGTATATTGGGAATATAAGAGATAAGGGAAGAGAATATGCAAACGAGATTTATCTTGGTTCGGCCAATCCTTGACCTACATCCAGGTCCCAAGCTTCACTTGAGATTTTCAATCCACTATCTTCTTTCAACTTGATTACACGCTCGTACTCGAAGTAATCCTCTCACTAGGATTGACTCCCCCTTACAAGCTGTAATCAATACACCCACTTGATTACACACTCTGTACTCGAAGTAACCCTCTCACTAGGATTCACTCCCCTTACAAGCTGTAATCAATACAATGGGTTTCCCACTCAAGATCACCCAATCTTGAGTAACTCTCAGATAGTATGGTAGGATGTTTACAATAAATCTTCTCTCTCATAAGTGAATGAATAAACACTGAAGTGCATTACAAATAATTTCACTCTCTCTGATAAACTATGTAAATATTTGGAAAACAGAGAATAAAATAAGATGAAGATCAGAGTATGAACATTTTGAAGTTGTAGGCTTGTGTCTTGCTTCTTCTGTCTTGAATATGACTTCTTTTATAGGTAGAGATCAATATATGACCGTTGGAGAAAGAAATATAGCCGTTAGACTCAGATGAAAACTAGCCGTTAGAACTTCATTTTCTGAACCAGCATCGAATACTCGAGTATTCATTTGCATACTCGAGTATTGAGGTTGTTAGGTAACCCCAGGTTCTTCTCTGTCTGATCAATACTTGAGTATTGAGATGGAAACTCGAGTATTGGAAGATGCTCTAACATTCGCTGCTCTCTGTCTGATGGAAACTCGAGTATTGAACTTGTATACTCGAGTATTGAC
The DNA here is from genome assembly GCA_019022615.1 of Acacia melanoxylon. Classification (NCBI taxonomy): domain Eukaryota; kingdom Viridiplantae; phylum Streptophyta; class Magnoliopsida; order Fabales; family Fabaceae; genus Acacia; species Acacia melanoxylon. The sequence goes on along the minus strand of JAFJYJ010000020.1, from coordinate 4,941,942 downwards.
CTTGTTGAACTAACAGTCAACTTTGGAAGGTCATATCTCCCTGGTCTGAACTTTGTTTTGGTTTTTTTAACTCTTGATGGAAATCTCTGTGAGTCTACTTTCATATGCCACCAATTTCGGCTCAATCATATTTGTATTTTGTGAGTTACACTCAAAACATTGAAGCTTGGTTTGCTGTGTCGCGTGAATTTATCTATCAAATCCCACAATCCATAGCTCTCTCATATGAACTCCTTTGGGCTTGACGTTTATATCAAAACCACGCATTGGGAGTCTAGTTTCATATTCCACTAATTTCACCTCAATCGGATCTCTGGTTTGGAAGATATCATCAAATTACCAGACGTTGCCCGTGCTGAACGTGAAACAGAGCTGATCACCGTTGCATACTCGAGTATTGAACTTACATACTCGAGTATTGACATTCTTGAGACCCCAGAGATGCTAAAAATAGTGCATACTCGAGTATTGACTTGGATACTCTAGTATTGACTTGGATACTCAAGTATTGCTAGTCCAGAGAGGCCAGAGATGCTGAAAACACTCAAATACTCGAGTATTGATGAACATACTCGAGTTTTGACTCCTAATGTAACATCCCATTTTTAAAAGCGGAATAAAATTTATATTCATCAGAGTAGAGCATCGGAGTGATTGAGTAACTGATATATATATTCAAAATACCCACGGTAGTATGTCTGGCTGGTTTTTATCAGCGGTACATTAGTGGTTCAACGAAAACGTAAATACATCATAAGTGTCTCCCTGACGATTCCCACGCCGTGGCAACCGAAGATAGTCCTCAGTCGGTTCTCTGTGCGGCCTGCTTGCCTTTCTCCTCAGTCCTCGGTCCTTCTGACCCTGAAGCTATATTAAGGGCTGAGGTTCAATGCATACGGACCCCAGGTAACGGTTAACCTCATGTTTACATACACAACATATGAACTACGGACGTTCACAACATTAACAGCACATGAGCCCAGCAACAGATATATTACACACACAACTAATGCAGATATATCGCTCCCAGCATACAGACATATCGCTCCCAGCATTACAGACGCATCGCTCCCAGCTTACATACAGTTATACTCTAACATCTATATGCACTCAAGCAACATAACAACTATACACACACAATACACATAGCACATACATGCATAACATAAACATCAGCGTTAGTGTTACAGTACGCGAACGTACCTTCCTTCTGCGTAGTTAGCAATATGCCCGACCTTTGAATCCGGCCCCGGACTTCCCGGATATCTTAACATATCACCATATCACTTAGAATAATATCCTAAGAGATATTTCCACCTCTATTTACCTCTCTACCCTTGGTGGATTTGTTATTTACAATTTTGCCCTTACATTTAATTAAAAACGCAGTACTGGATTTTCTGGGCAGATTGTTTTGATTAACTTTGAAAAATCATAATTAAATCTAAAAAAATCGAAACGAGGATCCGTAAAATTCCTAAAAATCCTTAGGATGTCTAATTTTGAGAAACAATACTGGTTCTTGCCCAGAATTTATGAATAATTCCCAGTTTTCATTTTTCTCAGCGTTGCCAAGAATTTCGCCCAGAAAAATGGCCTAACTTCAACCGGTTGTATCTCTTTGTACAGGAATTGAAACGCTATATATTATATATATTCGGAAAGCCCTACACAACTAATTTATTTCTGGAAAGTTTCGTGATTTATGGGCTTCATTTTCAACATAAAATATTATCATTTCTTTCGCTGTTTGCCCAGAAATTTTACCGAAAATTTCGCCAGAACTTCGCTACTTTGATCTTCAACTTCCAAGAATTTTGCTCTATCATATTCTCTATCATATTTTCAAAATAAAGGCATATTTAATCTCAAAAACATGAAATCAAAACTTCTTGGAAGATTTAAAGATCAAACATAAACTAATTATGAACTTAAAACAATAACTCAAGAACTTACCCTTGAAGCTCAACTCCTTCTTCCTTCTTGCTCCTCAATTTTCCCTCTCACTCTCACTACTCTACAATCAGATTTCTTTGTGATTTTTGGTGTGAAGAATTGAGGAGGGGAAGCCTCCTATTTATAGGAAAATAATGAAGGACACAAGTGGCAATTAAATTTGACTAACACTCACCTTAACCCTTGGATTAAAATGACATCATGAAGCTAAATCTCACCCATTAATTGTGCATGCCGACATGCCTTTCACCATCAACATTCAATGTTCTTATTTAGGTATTTAAACTCACTTTATAATATTAATTCTCCACTTCTCCTTTTGTGCCAACATGCTTCTACTCATTAACCATTTCATGTGTTTTCTTTTATTTACAAATTACATTATTTGTTCAATTGCATGTTCCCATCTGATTCATTCAAATACTCATGCGCCACTTCTTTTGACTGTTCAACTCTAATATATAATGCTTTATTAATCTCTTTCATCAAGTGCTTAATTGCCATTTAATTACCCTTGTCATGGTTGGATTGGTTCATTAGCTAATCATGGCAATTAGTGCTTATTAAGACAAATATTATTTCATTCTTTTTGGCTTAATTACTTTCAAATATAATTAGCCCTCATTTGATACTTTTAATTTGTCTCTAATCATTTAGAAGAATTATGCAACTAATCCCAATTATTGCAAGTTTATTTTGCTAAAGATAATTGCTAATAGATAACAATTAAACAAAGTATTTCCCATATCCCTTTCTTTGTCTTATGAGCATTTTAAAATAGCTATTATTTCATGTGATTTAATGTCACATTTTATAGCCCCTAATATGTAGTCTCATAATTAACCATTAATTACTTAATTAATCACTTACTAATTGTTGATAATTTTCTTAATTAGGATTAATCATTTTCTCACAACTATTTCACTGACATTGGTATTTTATGCTCCATGTAAAATATTAAAAATCATGGGGCAACTTATGCTCCCCAAAATAATATTTAATCTTGCCTCAATATTTTCCAAGGAAATTAATCCCAAAAATTACCTAAATTAGAGACAACATATTCTCCAATTTTTAATAAATATTTCATTGCCTCTTAGGATTTATCATAATATTTTCGTGCCATTTTATGCCCCATTAATGTATTTTAGGGATTTCTAGCTCTTTATCTCTTCTAATTTCCATAGAAATTACCTTAGAAAATAAGATAATTATAACTTATTATTTGAAACCACATATTCACCTATTTCCAATAGATTTTATTTACTAAAATATAATATTCCGAGATAAATAATTATCCTAAGATTATTACACCTAAACTCGAGTATTGAGTTCTTTACTCGAGTTTTCTCCTCCTGAAGATGATTTTTGTTGTATTTAACTCCTAATTGAGCCATTCCAACTTCCATATGATCTTGGAGGCTTCTAGCATCAATACAAGAACTTGAATAATGATATCTTCATTCCATTCAGCAAGTTCTTCCTTTTTTCATCTCCCAACTTGATCATTCTTCATCATTTAACTTTTTCTTTCTTCTCTTGGTCATTTTCCACAATTCAATTCTTTATTTCTTCTCTCTCTTGATCATTCTCTGTCATTCAACTTGTACTCATCATTCTTTGCAAGTTCTACCTTCTTCAACATTTCCTCTTCTTCGATTATTCCCAAAGTCCTTTGATAACTTCTTGCTCCCTTGACATTCGATATTCCCATTATATTATGTGCAAGAACTTCTTTCTTCAATCTACTTTCTTGATCATTCTTACATCTTCTTTAATATCCATAAAGCCGAGCCTATGCTGAACTTGTTCTAGAATTTAATGTGTCGGCTTCCCGTATCAGCACTATTCATTTATACTCCACTGTAGCTCAAATATGATGAAGCTTCATTCCAACTTCTGTTTGATCATAGAGACTTCCAGTGTCACATATAGTGCAAGTTCGTCTTTCTTTAGTCTCCTTTCTTGATCAATCTCCATTATTGAAGTTCTACTTGGAATAATCTTCTTCAATATCTCCTTCTTGATCAATCTCTATAATTCAACTTGGATTAATCTACATTAAATACAACAGTTAGTCAATGTAGGAGATAACTATATTACTCAATCTTTTTGCTTTTAAGAATGACATCTATATAAGACATCATCAAAACTAATCAAAACCAACAAACTGTACACCACCAACAAATGGCTTATGATGAAGTCAGAGTGTCAGTTGAAGAGGTGATCGTTGATGCACCTCTCCTCTTTCCAACCGATGAGGTGAAGCTTGTGAGTGATGTCATTGGAACCTTGATCTCGTGGCCGGTGAAGCTTGTGCATGTTTCTACTCCTCCCGATGCTCCAGCCCCTACTGAATTGGTTGGCACGGCTAAGTTGAGTGCCAAGGACAAGTTTGTCCTTATGGTATCCAATAAACAAGTTGCACTTAATAAGTGGCCTGTCAATACAAAAGTAGGTCTTAAAAACAAGCACCCGGTTTCGGTTTACCAAGATGATATAATTTCCCTATTGTTTGATAAACAGGAGCTTACTGATTCAATGATTCTCATGTTTATAAAGTAAGTATCTTCTTCTATGAGTACATAACATAAATGTGAGACACTCACATACGTATATACTTATTCCCTGACGTCATTATTGTAGGTTAATGCATCGTGAATTAGAACAGCGGGGCAGAAGCCAAGATATTGGATTCTTGTGCCCACAATACATAAGTCAACCACCCTTAGCGGAGAGACAATCATACATAATATCAAGGTTGTCCAACAATAGGAAAAAGTGGTACTTGGCACCGTACTACAATAGGTACATATCATAATTCTTTTCTACAATTCCCTTAATTCTGCTACATATTACTGAGTACTTGTCTGTTGTGAATTTTCAGTCGCCATTGGCAGTTGGTCTTGATTTTCCCGAATGAGAATAAAGTGGTCTTTTTATGCTCCCTTCACTACGATCCACCACCTACATTGCAGCAGATGGTGAACAAGTAAGCATATGTCATTTTGATTGTCTAGTCTGAAATCTATGCTGTAAATTTTTCGACACCATTATTGAGTAAATTCATGATTTTGATAATAGGCCCTTAAAATCATTCCAAGAAAAGGTCAAGTACAGGTTTGGGGCTGAAGTCAAATAGCCTACATGGAGCAAACCAAAGGTTAGTACATATTTGGACATTGGCACACTGGCTTGTGAACTTGGTCAGTAGCAATATATGCTCTTATATATATTTCTTGTTTGTTTTTAGACCCGTCGGCAACCGAAGGAGTCCAACTTATGTGGACATTATGTCTTGACACACATGTATAATATTGTCATGCAACCAGTGACTAATATCCAAGCAAAGGTAAATGTATTACATAACTTTGCCTGTGGCTGACCCCTTTGATATGCAAGGAAGGATCACTAATATATTTCTGTCTTTGATGCTACAGACATTTAACTGTGCTAACCCCTTTCCTGATGGTGATATTGAGCGCACACGCAATGTCTTATGTAAATATCTGTATGATCTGCTGATCTCGGAAAATCAGAAAAATAGTTGATTTGTGAATTCATTGTAAACATCTTGATGGTCACGTATAATGAACAATTGTCCAATTTGTGATAGTATACAATAATAATTTTTTAATTCTTTTCAAACAATTTCCTTACGTCCATTAGTGGTTGCTAAATGTTTTGTTGGATAGTGGATTTATTGCTTAATTTATTTTTTTAATATATTTATTGATAATATACAATAATAATTTTTTAATTCTTTTTATTGCTTAATTTACAAATGCGAGAAGTTTAGGACCGTAGATTTACTAAATAGCCGGTCCTAAAAGACTTCGTTTATTATTGGAAAAATATTCCAGTCTTTTAGGACCGTAGATTTAAAAAATAGCCGGTCCTAAAAGTCTTCGTTTATTATTGGAAAATATGATAGTCTTTTAGGACCGTAGGTTTTATAAATAGCCGATCCTAAAAGTCTGGCATATTATTGAAAAATATGCTAGTCTTTTAGGACAGTAGGTTGACTAAATAGCCGATCCTAAAAGTCCTTGTTTATTTTTGGAAAAATATGTTAGTGTTTTAGGACCGTAGGTTTACTAAATAGCCGGTCCTAAAAGTCTTCGTTTATTATTGGAAAAATATGTTACTGTTTTAGGACCGTAGGTTTACTGAATAGCCGGTCCTAAAAGTCTGGCATGTTATTGAAAAATATGCTAGTCTTTTAGGACCGTATGTTTACTAAATAGCCGGTCCTAAAAGTCCTCGTTTATTATTGGAAAAATATGTTAGTGTTTTAGGACCCTAGGTTTACTAAATAGCCGGTCCTAAACATCTTCGTTTATTATTGGAAAAATATGTTATTGTTTTAGGACTGTAGGTTTACTGAATAGCTGGTCCTAAAAGTCTGGCATATTTTTCAATAATATGCCAGACTTTTAGGACCGTACGTTTACTAAATAGCCGGTCATAAAAGTCTTCGTTTATTATTGGAAAATATGCCATTCTTTCAGGACCGTAGATTTAAAAAATAGCCGGTCCTAAAAATCTTTCATCGGAAAATATATTTATTAATATATTTTTAATCGCATCAAAACATTAAATTAAATATTTGTACATATTACAACCTCCATATTTCATAATTGATTTTTAAATCTTTTTTTTTGTTCTTTTTTTTTTTATTTTGGTGTTTTGAGTCTGCCATTTTCCATATTTCATAATTGACTTTCTTATTGCTTTCCGGTTCGGATAATGCATATAAACTAATTAATTAAAACTCCCACGAGAACAAAATACGGAAATATTTTATTTATTAATTTTGTCGCCCTATAGGGCGGCGACTATTACAAAACAAAAAGCAAAAAAAAAAACTATAAAACAACTAATCCTCCTCGATGTCGGAGAGGTAGGAGGCGTCGGAGGAGGTAGGATCGTACTCGACGTCATTGGCGTCGAGTACCATTTTCAGCTTCTGGTTGACGGTATGAACAAGCTGAAACAATTTGCCCAAGCGTCGGTCGATGTGATCGACGCGGGCCTCAATGTTCTGCACCAAGCGGTTGACGATCGGATTTGGAGGCAATGGCGGAGGGGGCGAGGTTGAAGAGGTGGAGGAGGAAAATGAGGACCTGGTGGAGCAGCCATTACAGTGGAGGCTAGGCGGTGGAGGAGGCCGTGTAGAAGTGATGGAGAAGAATGTGAATGAACTAAAGTAACAACGGGTTTAAATAGAGAACCTATCCTGAATTATATGAAACGCTGGGAACTTTTTACGAGGAGATGCATAGTTCCTTAGAATACGAGGAAACGCATAGTTGGGTAGTTTACCTTGAAGCCGAAGAGACTCTGGATCATGTGAACGGAGTATAAGGATACGACTCTGCTATCTGAGTTATTTTGAAGTGACGAACATTTAATACCGGATTATGTAAAAGATCCGTTCTTAAAAGTAATATTTTTTAAGGAAAAATTCTTACTTTACAAAAATAAATAATCGATAAAAAAATAATTGACTTTTAGGATCGGATATAAGATAAATTGTCGGTATTAAAAGTAATTGAATTGTGTGGAAAAATAAATAGTGGACATTTAGGACCGAATTATTCTAAAAAAACAGTCTTAAAAGTAATTTAATTGAAAAAATAAATAATATACTTTTTGGTTAACACATATAATAAAAAGAGTGTATCAATTGCGTATCCTCTCTCTGTCCTCATTAAGTATCCCTATCTCTGTCCTCATTAACTCCTCACACTAGCTAGTTACCTCCTTGTCCTTATTAACTCCTCACTATACCTCTCAGTTTCTAACTCCTCACAATCGGAGCTCTCTGCCCCAATTGCTCAAAGCTTCAAACCATGGTTAGATACAAGAGAACTCCTTGTAGGGGTTCTCTTACACCTGAAGCTCTTTGACAGAGATTTGCCGTCATCTCCCAAAATTACCAGATTAGAAAGGATTTGCAGTATAATGTAACCTGGGTCGTTTCTCTCAAGGAATTTGCAATAGGTTTAAAACAAGAACAAAAAAAACAAACAACAATAAAATTGGGGGTTTTTGATTTGAAGCAGTTAAAACGAAAATAAACTGAAACATATCTGAAATATGCGAAACAGATTAAAACGAGATTGCAATAGATTAAAACGATCAACCCAACGTTTAGATTCCGAAACTTCCTTCATTGAACGAAATATAAACGAACTCGCGTTTGGCTGCGACGAACCGAAATCTCTGCGTTCGTCAAAATCCCTCAACTAGACGATCGTCTAGAATCTGTCCGAACAATGGCGTCTCAGCGTGCAATCGCACGACAACACTCTAACCTAGTTCGAACTCGAGTCCTTGGGATGAACCAAACCGAATATTAAATCTAATAGTCGAACTATTTCCGAAATCGGATCCGATAAGATGAAAACGAAACGAGTAAAGTTACCGATTAAGTACGAGTTCTCTGGATGAATCATGGAATCCTCAACGTTGGGTTAACCACGAAGGTTTAGCCGAACATGGCTGGAAAATCGAAGAACAGAAGAACGCGAAGAACACGAAGAACACGAAGAACATTTCAGAGAATCTGAAAAACTCTATTTTGATCCACAAAACAGAATAAAAACGTGAATGAAATGTTTTTGTGGCTGCTGCCTTACTTAACCTAAATTGGAAAACGAAATGGGGCTCCAATCAATAATCCAGGCCCAAACGAGAAAATAATACGAGAATGGGCTTTAGTCACAAATTCGAGCCCAAATAAAACATCTGACTTTGGCTTCAAAATCGACCATCTTCTTGTCCGAATTTGCCCTTCATGTCTTCATAACAATTGTAGATCTCTGAATCATCTGAAATATGAAACAAAAATGAGGCTAATCCGATGTCTGGTTCAAGAGTTATGGTAAGATTAGTGAAGCAATGTAAAACTGGAATTTTATTAATAAAAATGGCTAAAATATAATCAAAGGCCCAAAGCCCAAATAAGTATAAAAGCCATTATTTATTAACTAAAAAGTCCTAAATTATTAATCAAGAGATAAAAAGAAGTGTATAAAATAGTCAATTATCAAATTCCCCCACACTTATCTTTTTGCACTCCCGAGCAAAATTCAAAGAAAAAGACGTAAAGGAGAAACTCTTCTTTTCTACAAATTGCTAACAATGCGAGAAATTGAACAAGGGACACGAGTTTCATTAGAACCAATCAATCAAGACCCAAAATCCCTTCATCTTAAATTACAATTCCTGGTAATCTCAATCAATGATGCTAATCACAAATGATGGTCTCTCAAATGATGCGCTCAATCAATCAATCTCTCAAGTGTTTAAGGTAAATAAGTGTATAGCTCAAATTCTACTCAAGAAAATTGTTCTACCATAAGCTTGCTCAATTTCTACGTCTCCACTACTCATAACACATGCATGCGCAAATCAAGAGAGCTTATTATTAAAGGTTGTAATGGGGTTAGGGTGAAGGTAGGTAATAGTATGGAATGAGAGGCTAAGCACCCAAGAAATTAAAAAGAGCATTGATTAACCCAATTCTCTAAATATATAAAAACTTTTTTTTTTTACTCTTTTTTTTTTTTTTTTTTTTCTTTTGTCTTTCTTTCTTTTCTTTTTTTTTTTTTTTTTTTTCAGAACTATATACAAAATCACAATGACAAAACCAAACATCTCCCCCCCACACTGAAACTGTTGCACTCCTGAGCAACCCCCACACTTAAACACAAAACCAAGGTGAAACCAATGCTCAATAAATCTCCAAGGTACGGAATAAAATGGTTTTACGCTTAGGCTTGTAATGTGGCTTAGAAAAGAATGAGTCGAAAAGGCACAAATGGGCTAGCAAAGGAAACATAATGCAAGGGAAAGCTATTTGGCCAAAGTGGGGAAAATAGAAGAAAGAAAACAAGCTTCTATCATATTTAAGCATGTAAGTGAAAAATGTAGTTTCAACAAGAAAAGGAGCAAGTTCTAGAGAACACAAATCAAGAGCAGATGCACACATTAAAGAAAGAATGGGAAAAGATGAATTCCATTCAAGCAGGCCCAAAACTTCACAAGGTCGGTACCAACTTAGGCAATCAACAACATCAAATCAACTACCAAGATATGTAATCGAAGAGTCAAGAATCACGAGACCAAACGAATGATCTATTAAAACCAAAATGTCCTAGTTCATAATATATAGCAATCATAGAAAGATAGACGTATTTATTTTCGAAAAGGAAATTGCAAATATGAAAACAAATAAAAGAGAAAGAGGAGAGGAAAGAAGAATACTCCCCAAGGGTTTAAGGAGGATAAGTGGCATCAATGAGGATAATCTCGCTTCTGTTCTTTGTTCTTTGGGATCCCTCATGGAATTGCTTGAGGCGATGCCCATTGACCTTAAAGGTTCTCCCCGTGGGTGGATCACATAGCTCAACAACACCAAATGGAAATATGTTAGTGATCTCAAAGGGCCATCCCATTTAGATCGAAGCTTACCAGGCATAAACTTCGGACGGGAGTTAAACGAAGAACTTTCGGCCCACGAAAATTCTTTCCTCGAATATGCTTATCATGGAATGCCTTAGTCTTTTCCTTGTACAAACGCGAACTCTCATAGGCATCCATCTAAGTTCATCCAACTCTTGCAACTGCAGCTTCCGTTCCATGCCGGACTTAGCCAAATCCATGTTACACTTTGCTTAATGGCCCAATAGGCTTGATGTTCCAACTCAACCGGAAGATGACATGCCTTACCAAAGACAATCCGATAAGGAGACATCCCAATCGGAGTCTTGTAGGCGGTGCGATATGCCCACAAAGCATCGTCTAATCGCTTACTCCAATCTTTCCGGGTAGAGTTAACGGTCTTCGAAGGATTTGCTTAATCTCTCTATTAGAGACTTCACTTGACCATTGGTCGAGGATGGTATCTTGTGGAGACCTTGTGAAGCACTCCATACATGCGTAACAAGGCACCCATGCTTCGGTTGCAAAAATGGGAACCCCGTCACGATAATAGCTCTAGGAATGCCAAACCTGCAGAAAATGTTAGACCTAACAAAATCCACCACCACAAAAGAATCATTAGTCCGAGTGGCTTTCGCCTCAACCCATTTTGAGACATAATCAACAGCTAGCAGGATGTAAGTATAACCATATGAAGCAGGAAATGGACCCATAAAATCAATACCCCAAACATCAAAGATCTCACAAAACAAAATAGGGTTTTGGGGCATCTCATGCCTACGAGAAATACTCCCTGTTCTCGACGGTTATCACGCGACTTACAAAACGAGATGGGAATCATGAAACAAGGAAGGCCAAAACAATCCACAATCTAACACTTTCCTAGCGGTTCTTTGGGGTCCAAAGTGACCACCACGAGCGAAGCATGAGCAAAATGCAATATAGAGTGAAACTCATGATCGAGCACACATCTCCTAACTACTTGGTCACTACAAAATTTCCACGAGATAAGGGTCATCCCAAACATAGTATTTAGACTCACTCTTTAATTTGAAGGTTTGGGCCCTAGTAGAATCTTCGGGCAAAACACCGGCTACCAAGTAGTTAACCGGATCGGCATACCATGGAAGCTTACCTTGTAGGCTGCGAGAAGGCTCATCGGAAAATCATCCCGAATAGAAGAGGGGTGAGAGGAAGAATGGGTGATACGACTCAAGTGGTCGGCTACCCGGTTTTGTGCTCCGCTTCACGTCTCGAATCTCAACATCCAACTCTTGGAGCAATAGCATCCACCGGATGAGTCGTGGCTTAGCATCTGCCTTTTTCAAAAGAAATTTCGAGCAGCATGGTCGGAAAACAATTACTCTACTAGCTAGCGAGATATGACCTAAACTTATCAAAAGCAAATACAATAGCCAACAACTCCTTCTCGGTAGTGGTGTAATTAGACTAATTCGGATCCAAAGTCTTGGAGGCATATGCAATCACATGAGATGCCTATCGACCCGTTGTGCCAAGATAGCACCAACCGCATAGTTGGAAGCATCACACATCACTCAAAGGGGATGCACCAATCGGGGGGGCGGATCACCTGGGGTTGTAGTCGAGCAACGCTTCAAATGATCGAAGGCCGCCTTGCAAGCATCATCAAAGACAAAGTCGGTGTCCTTATGCGAAGGTTGGACAAGGGTCGGGCGATCTTGCGAAATCCCGAATGAAACGCCGATAGAAACCCGCATCACCAAGAAAAGAACGAACTTCCCGCACGGATGCGGGGTAAGGCAAAGCGATAATCACATCTATCTTAGCGGGGTCTACCTCAATCCCTTTCCTAGACACTATGTGTCCCAAGACTATACGACTCAACCATAAAGTGACACTTTTCATAATTCAAGCACAAGATTAGACTCAATGCACCTATGCAAAACTCTAGATAGATTAGCTAAGCATGCATCAAAATCGAGACCCATATACGGTGAAATCATCCATAAAGACCTCCATGCAGTCCTCTAGAAACTCGGAAAATACTCACCATACAACGCCGAAAAGTACCGGGTGCGTTGCGAGAGGCCAAAAGGCATCCTTCGGTAGGCATATGTTCCAAAGGGGCATGTGAAGGTCGTCTTCTCCTGATCCTCAGGAGCAATATGGATCTGGAAGTATCCGGAGTAGCCATCCAGGAAGCAGTAATGAGACTTGCCAGCCAATCGCTCTAACATTTGATCAATGAATGGTAAAGGGTAATGATCCTTGCGAGTGGCTTGGTTGAGTCTCCTATAGTCAATGCAAACTCTCCAACTATTCTGAACTCGAGTAGGGATGAGCTCATTCTTCGATTGGCCACCACAAAGTGACACCGGACTTCTTGGGAACCACACGGACCGGGCTAACCCACCGGCTATCGAAATGGGATAGATGATACCGGCTGCGAAGCTTAGTGACCTCCTTCTTCACCACATCCCGGGATAAGGGGATTAAGGCGTCTGCGGGGTTGCCTCACCGGCTTAGAGTCCTCTTCCAACGGAATTCGATGCATGCACATGGAAGGGGCGATGCCAACTATGTCAGCTAATGTCCACCCAATGGCTTTCTTGTTCGTCCTTAATAAGCTTAGCAACTTCTCTTCTTGTTCAGGAAGAAGGTTATTTGCCACAATGACTGGCAACTGTTCATCCGCCTCCAGAAATGCATATTTCAAGTGATCTGGAAGGGATTTCAACTCAAGTTTGGGTGGTTGCTCAATAGATGGGAGAAGCTTGGGTGGTTGTTGCAATAACTCTGATGTCATCACACTGGAAATGCCTGAAACCACATTCAAAGAAGCAGAAGAACTATGGCTACACGGCTCAATGTTAACATCGAATTCAGCTCATCAAAATCGAGTTAAGCTCATCAAAATCGGGATGCACATCGGGATCGGGATGAAGCTCAAACTCGAAATGAATATCGAGAATCCACAAGTAATGCGGAATAATCACCCAAGTCGAATCACCAAATAATGCAGCATTAAGCAAATGAGTACAAATAGAGCACCATTCATTATCGGCAAAGACATGCACAAATGGCAGAATCACTCTCACAGGAAAAATCGGGATAATCAAGACACCATTCGGCAAGAACATCATCCACAAGATCATCAATCACATCAATACGAGAAAATAGAATGTTCTTCCCTAGGATGTTTCATGGCATCAAAGATATTAAAATTCACGAAATATCACCAAATTCCATGGAAAGAGTACCGAATACACATCTATCTTCGTCCTAGTAGTTTTCATGAAAGGCCTCCCTAGAATGATTGGTGACCTACTACTAGAAGACTCATCCCCATATCTAAGATGTAAAAATCAGCGGGAATATCAATTCATTAACTTTGACTAATACATCTTCAACTAAACCGGAAGGATGGGCATTACTCCTATTAGCTAGTTGAACAATAACACCGGTTGGACGCAAGGACCAAGACCAAGAGATCTATAAATAGATGCGGGCATGACATTTATAGAAGCACCTAAATCTAGCATGCAATCATCAAATTTATAATTACCAATAAGGCAAGGGATAGAAAACGTCCCTGGATCTTTGCACTTGCGAGGCATGGTAGGAATTTGGATGAGTGCTTGATACATTCGTTCAAACTCACTCGTTCATTTCCCTTCAGTCGCCTCTTGTTAGTACATAACTCTTTCAGAAACTTGGCATATTTAGGAATTTGTTTGACTGCATCTAAGAGAGGAATGTTGATCTCTACTCTTCTGAACGTCTCAAGTATATCCTTCTCTTGTGCTTTTTTTCGCCAACTTCTTGGGTTTAAGCTGCTCTTCGAGGGAAAGGAAGAGGAATGGGAATGTCTTCCTCTTCACCTTGCTGGATTGCCTTTTTATTTTTAGAGTCAATCTTCACATTTTCGACTCTCTCTCGATGTGGAAGTCACATCTACAGCTGGTTTAGGTTCCTCCATTGCTTGCCGGATCGAAGGAGATAGCACTCACATTCCCTTTAGGATTAGGAATTCTTTGTGAAGGAAGAGTGTTGGATCCACGAGGTTGAAGCCGGTTCAATGATGTTGCCAACCGCCCAATTTGTGTTTGCAAAGTCGAATGGAAGTGTCGGTTTTTGTTGAAACCGCATATTGGCCGTGACAAATTGCTTCATCATATCCTCTAGTGAAGAACCACTACTACTTGGTACTAGCTCTTCTTTGTTGCCGCCCGTGGAGGTGCACATATGGCCGGTCGAGGAGGTGGTGCGGGCAAAGGAGGTGCGCAGAGTGTTGTTGGAAATTTTGTGGCATGTACTTTGTCTCTGTGGTAATTCCCGACTGCTAATATTGGTTACTACGGTTCGATTCCGGTTCCAACGGAAATTGGGGTGATTTCTCCAACCGGGATTGTAGGTATTGGAGAAGGCATTATTCTCCGGTATTGTGGCTTTCCCGGAAAAACACCCACTGCAGCTCTTGTTGGTCTTGAGAAGTAGGATCATGCAAGGTAGGACACGAGTCGGTAGAATGATAAGGGTCGAACAAAACCCACAAGGAGTACCCAATCGAGGAGGGAAGATTGTCTTGTTTGGGTCACCGCTAACCGCCCTCACAAGGGAAGTCGATCATCAAGTCTATTCTCCAATCTCGAGAATCGTCTTTGGACCGGAGGTGTTTGAATATGGTAAACAGGAGTACCATTGGCCCCGGTGCCAAATTGCCGAGAATTAGCGGCCATAGTAGATATCGGCTCTCGGGCATCTTCGGGTGTCTTGCTATCTAAGGCCCCACCACTGGACGCATCCACGAAACTCTTATCCATCGGTAACAAACCGGAATAGAAATATGTAATCAGGAGTTGGTCTGAAATCTGGTGGTGTGGACAACTTGCACACAACCGCTTGAACCTCTCCCAATACTCATACATGGTCTCCCCATTGATTTGTTTAACACTAGTGATCTCCTTCGAATAGCAATGGCTTTTGAGGAAGGAAAGAACCTCACTAGGAATAACTTCGCATATCATTCCAACTCCCAACGAGATGTCGGTTGCAAATTGTATAGCCAATCCTTAGCCACGCCATCTAGGGAAAATGGAAAAGCTCTCGACTTAATGTGGTCCTCATCAATTGCTTGAGGTTTCATCGTGCTTTGCATACCACATGGAACTCCTTGAGATGCTCGTGAGGACATTCACCCGCAAGACCGTGAAACTTGGGCAACAAATGGATAAGACCAGATTTTAATTCAAAGTTAGCGAAAGTTCGGGATATTGAATACACAAATTCGATTGCCCACATCGGGGGTAGCTAATTCTTTCAAAGTGGGACGAGCTACTTGCTCTTCGCCATAATTTCGAGTTAGCAAAATTGCTACTAGAATCGGTGAAAACAACAAGACTAGCGAAGTACTATCGAGTCAAGATCAACGGAATGGACACAATCGGACTCGGACTCAAGTTCAATGTCAAATTCGGTATCAATCCCACGACTAAGCCTAACAATTCCTCTAGCAGTGAGAATTGTTCTTTCAATTTCAGGATCAAGTGGCAACAAGTCTTCTGGATCAATAGTACTCCTAGTACTCATGCAGCATAAACACAAACACAAGGCAGAAACACACAAGGCAGAATTTGCAGAAAATCAGAATTACGAAAATGCCACTAAAAATGGTAAAAATGAGAAAACACTAAGATGACACAAAAACACAAAAACCTATGTTGGAATTTGACCAAAACAAGTCCAAAACAGCATCAAATGATTTTTAAAATTTATGGGACTTAGACAGGGAAACTCCTAGACAATTGGGGAACACAAAAATGAAATAAAAAAACTTCAAAAAATGAAAAAGTGGTCAAAACGATGGAATTTGGGAAATGCGAGCATACCACACGAGAAATCAAAATTTCTTGTGTGCCCAAGGTTTTTGACCATTTTCTATCGCCTTGTAAAAATTTCAGCTCATTCGGAGATACTCCGGAAAAAATGACCTAGTAGAAATCACAAAATAGAAACTTAAAACAGGAAAACGAGGTCTAAACGTTGGAATTTGGGGAAAATAGGGTAGACCTCACTCCCAAGGAGAGTGACTCTTGTTTAAAATGCCCAATTCCTTGTGAATAAGACCTGGTTTGAGTGATCTGGGTCAAAAATATTTTCTGTCCAGCCACCGAACCACCAAAAACTACCGTTGCTTAACGAAACCGATGCAAATTCCCGAATCGGCGCCATATTTTGACAGAGATTTGCCGTCATCTCCCAAAATTACCAGATTAGAAAGGATTTGCGGTATAATGTAACCTGGGTCGTTTCTCTCAAGGAATTTGCAATAGGTTTAAAACAAAGAACAAAGAAAAAGCGAACAACAATAAAATTGGGGGTTTTTGATTTGAAACAGATTAAAACGAAAATAAACCGAAACATATCTGAAATATGCGAAAACAGATTAAAACGAGATTGCAATAGATTAAAACGATCAACCCAACGTTTAGATTCCGAAACTTCCTTCATTGAACGAAATATAAACGAACTCGCGTTTGGCTCGACGAACCCGAAATCTCTGCGTTCGTCATTCCGAAATCCCTCAACTAGACGATCGTCTAGAATCTGTCCGAACACATGGCGTCTCACCGTGCAATCGCACAAAGAACACTCTAACCTAGTTCGAACTCGGTCCTTGGGATGAACCAAACCGAATATTAAATCTAATAGTCGAACTATTTCCGAAATCGGATCCGATAAGATGAAAACGAAACGAGTAAAGTTACCGATTAAGTACGAGTTCTCTGGATGAATCATGGAATCCTCAACGTTGGGTTAACCACGAAGGTTTAGCCGAACATGGCTGGGAAAATCGAAGAACGACGAAGAACGCGAAGAACACGAAGAACACGAAGAACATTTCAGAGAATCTGAAAAACTCTATTTTGATCCACAAAACAGAATAAAAACGTGAATGAAATGATTTTGTGGCTGCTGCCTTACTTAACCTAAATTGGAAAACGAAATGGGGCTCCAATCAATAATCCAGGCCCAAACAGAAAATAATACGAGAATGGGCTTTAGTCACAAATTCGAGCCCAAATAAAACATCTGACTTTGGCTTCAAAATCGACCGTCTTCTTGTCCGAATTTGCCCTTCATGTCTTCATAACAATTGTAGATCTCTGAATCATCTGAAATATGAAACAAAAATGAGGCTAATCCGATGTCTGGTTCAAGAGTTATGGTAAGATTAGTGAAGCAATGTAAAACTGGAATTTTATTAATAAAAATGGCTAAAATATAATCAAAGGCCCAAAGCCCAAATAAGTATAAAAGCCATTATTTATTAACTAAAAAGTCCTAAATTATTAATCAAGAGATAAAAAGAAGTGTATAAAATAGTCAATTATCACTCTTGCCATCCTTAGATCATTATACGATGTGCCTCCTCCAGCGAGAGTGCGTTCTATTGTGACTGAAGAATCTCGGGTCGTTGGACCCATTGTTATGTCGGATGATGAAGAGGTTGCCGCACCCCTCCGGCCAAAGATTCGGACCATGCGGGAGTTCCTGCTCCCCTCTCCAATCGGTTGGCCCCGTAACGCGCCTACCGCCGACCCTCTCCTCTTTCCTCTAATGATGCATTGCGGTGATGCGAATAAGACAGAACTTGCCGATCTCGGCGGGGGAAGTTAATGCTTTTCACGCCGATATCGCCAAGGCATTGGATGATAATAAGCTTTAGGATGTTTTGTTAGATTCTTGTCGTTGATAATGCTCAGTTATTGTTTTTCTTTTTTTTTTTTTCTTGTGTACGTGCATATTCTCTAGTTATGTATGGAAGCAGTAAGAACTAATTAAGCATGTGCCTTTTTTATATTCATATTCTACAGTTTTCCTTTATTTACTTTATTAATTCGATTCTTTTATTCGCCTCATTTTTTTTTAGTTTGGTTCATTAATAAACGAAGAGGTTTGCTCTATAAGTATTTGACTTTTAGGGTCGGATGTTTATAAAACACCGGTCTTAAAATTAAATCAATAATAAATATTAGGACCGGAGTATTCTTAATTGCCGATCTTAAAAATGTATTATTATTATATCTTTAGGACCGGATACTTTATAACTAACCGGTCTTAATAATAAAATTATATATTTAGGACCGGACACTTTATAATTAACCGGTCTTAATAAAATCCAAAATACTAAAACATGTCTCTTTCGTGGTGAAAATTAAATCTCCCTCTCAGAACTTCTCTTGTCGCGCCGAGAGTGATTACTCAAGTTTTGTCTCCACATTTTGCTTGTTGCGTCGTCGCTGCTTCACGTTGCTCTCTCGACCATCACTTTCTAGTTCCTTAGCTAAATGTCTATAGACCAAGCTGTACGAGGTGTTTCGGTTATATAACTTTATTATTTTCCTGGTTATGGTTATGGGTTTTTCATGGGTTGAACGAAATCGATGAAATGTTCTTGTGGGTTTCTCTGTTGTTAATGAATATTGTATATTGAAGATTATATTTGCACTTTGGACCTACCAAACTGACGAACTAGTGTTTTTAGGTTACTCTTTGTTGTCTGCAACATCAACGTTCGTGGCCGGGAGAAGAAAGACACAAGCAAACCCATTTGAATTTATATGCTACAAAGTGAGTCCACAAGACCTTTATGCGATGCATTTAATTTCCTCGTCATGCATTTATTTTGCTTCATGGATTCATTGTGATACATTTATGACCAAAAGTGATGCTTCGTTATGCATTTAATGGGCCAGTTTCTTTGTAAAGAAAAAAAAAGACATAACCGACATTTGAGCATATATATGCATTTGGATTATGTATGTCTTATTTTATATGCAAGTTTCAATTTTTTTCGGATTATGTATGTTAAATCTTTCCGCATATATATAGGAATTCTACTATGGATCACGTTGGATAAATGCTTTACGGATGAGTGTTGAATATGAGAATGAGGTGAGGGAATTTATAGAATTTGCTAAACGAAATGCCCATGATGATAGTGGGAAGTTTTATTGCCCTTGTGTAGAATGTTTGAATGAGAGGTGACTAAGTCCTGAACTTATACACACACATTTAATTTGTGAAGGATTTTGTAAGACTTATACGGTATGATCATGGCATGGTGAAAAATGCCAAGTAGGTCTCAACATGGGGAAGTGGCATTTGATGATAATGACACAGATATGGATGATCGCAAAGAGGACATTATTCGTGATGTAGGAGAAGAGGCTTTTGAGGAATCACATGCATATGGTAATATGTGCAGTGATGCAGAGACCCCGCTATACCCACAGGTGTAAAAAATACCAATTGTTGAACGTTGTATTGAAATTGGTAAGCTTGAAGGCACGTCATGGATGGAGCGACAAGAGTTTCTTTGAAATGCTTGAGGCTTTTAAGGACATGCTTCCGGATGATAATGTGTTGCCGCATCAATACTATGATGCTAAGAAAATACTTTGTCCACTAGGGATGGAGTACAAAAAGATTCATGCATGCCCGAATAATTGCGTATTGTATAGAAAAGAGTTTGAAGAGAAGCATAATTGTCCGATATTTGAAACCCCAAGGTACAAGTCAAATAAGGGGTCTGCAAACGTGTTGTGGTATCTTCCAATCATACCAAGGTTCAAGCGGTTGTTTGCTAATGAAAATGATGCTAAAAATTTGAGTTGGCATGCTGATGAGAGGATTTCTGATGGAAAGCTTCGACATCTGGCCGATTCTTCTCAATGGAAGAAAATCGATCAATTATTTCCGAGCTTCGGCGAAGAACCTAGAAACCTTAGGCTTGCCCTTAGCAGCATACATAGTTTATGGCCCGTACTCCTGATTATTTACAACTTATCTCCTATGTTATGTATGAAACGAAAGTACATCATGCTGTCTATGTTGATTTCGAGACCAAAACAACCTAGAAATGACATTGATGTTTACCTTCAGCCCTTGATCGAAGACTTGAGGGAGTTTTGGGAAGAAGGTGTCGATGTTTTTGACTCTTTCAATAAGGAGGTGTTTAAAATGCGAGCCATGATATTTTGTACTATAAACGACTTCCCGGATATGGGAACTTGTCAGGGTATAGTGTAAAAGGCCATAAAGCATGTCCGGTTTGTGAAAAAGGCACACGCTACCATCAACTTCAACATGGAAGAAAGACGGTTTATCTTGGACATAGGAGATTTCTTAGACGGGGCCACCCATATCGTCGATTAAAGAAAGCCTTTTTGGTGGCCGGGAGTATGAAGATGCTCCGGTGGCATTGACTGGGAGCAAGTTTATGAAAAGGTGAAAAATATCGTTGTCATCTTCGGTAAGACCGCAAAGAGTAGAAAAGAAACAAATATATGGAAAAGAGATCTGTATTCTTCGATCTTCCATATTGGCACAATCTTGATGTCGACACCGTATTGATGTCATGCACGTGGAGAAAAATGTATGTGATAGTATTGTTGGCACGCTTCTCAACATACAAGGTAGTTCCAAGGATGGTGTGAAGGCAAGATTGGATTTGCAAGTAATGGGAATACGCGAAGACTTACATCCAAGGCCATATGGGAAGAGAACTTATTGTCCCCGACTTCTCATACTTTGTCTAAGGATGAGAAACAAAGTTTTTGTGAGTGTTTACATGGGATAAAAGTTCCCTCGGGGTATTCTTCAAATTTTAAGAGGCTTGTTTCGATGAAGGACTTGAAATAAGTAGGCCAAAAGTCTCATGATTGTCATGTCTTGATGCAACAACTACTCCCAGTAGCTATTCGAGGCATCGCCGAATATGATCTTTGGGTTGTCTTGACTAGACTTTGTTTCTTCTTCAATACGGTTTGTAGTAAAGTTTTTGAGATTGAAAAGTTGGATGAATTGGAGAATGAAGGATATCTTATCTTGTGCCACCTTGAGAAGCTTTTTGTTCCTACATTTTTTGACATCATGGTTCATCTAGTGAGGGAGATAAAGTTGTGCGGTCCTATCCATTTACGGTGGATGTACCCAATTGAAAGATCTATGAAATTCCTAAAAGGCTACGTGAAGAACGCATACCGTCCAGAAGCATCAATTGTTCAGAAATATGTTTCTGAAGAAGCCATGAAATTTTGTCAAAATTATTTGGCCAAAGTAAGACATATTGGCCTTCCTAAACATTAGCATGTTGAAGGGGGTAGGCGAGGGGCTTCAGTAAAGAGTGTGGATCCTGATGAATTGACACAAGTCCACTTATACATCTTGAATAATGTTGATGAAGTTCAAGACAGCATAGAAGCACATAAAGAAGCTGTAAGGAAAGAAAATCATAGAATGACTGAACAAAGGTTGATTAGAGAGCATAACAGAACTTTTGCAAACTGGTTCAAACAAAAGGTCGAGGGAGAGGAATGTGTTTCTGATACAATCAAATGGTTAGCACGTGGTTTCGGAGGTTGATGTCATAAGTTGGAATTCGTATGTGATCAATGGTTATACATTTTACACGAAGTCCCTAGATGATGGAAGCACCGTTCAGAACAGTGGTGTTATGTTAGAGGCTGAATCTATGCACTTCTCCAGTTCCAAAGACAAGAGGCCTAAATTGGCAGTCATGCCTTATTATGGGGTTATTGAAGAGATTTGGGAGGTGGACTATGTTAAAATTAGATTTCCCATTTTAAAATGCAAGTGGGTTAATGTCAAAAATGGTGTTTGGATCGATCGGCTAGGACTTACATTAGTCGATATCAATGGTAGAAGTTTTGGAGATGAACCTTTTATTATGGCGAGACCCGGCAAAACAAGTGTTTTATATCACCGATCGGAAAATAAAATGTGTCTCGTAGCTCTCAAAGGAAAAAGGGTCATTGATATTGATTATGAAATTCATTCAAATTACGGTCTTCCCGAGAGTACTCTTTTTCAAGGGGTCTCTGGACATAAACGAAGAAGATGAAGCGGATAATAAACCCGGAATAAGAAATGATCATCAAGAAGGGATATGGGAGGATATCCCTTTATAAAAGAGTCAATTCATATGGTAATATTCATATGCAGAATTCTTTGAAAACTTTAAGGTTTTAACTATATTCCTTCCATGTTCTTAAACAATAATGTATGTCACTGACTGTGAAGCTTTTGTTCTTGTTTTATTTTGTGGCAGGATTAGATATATATGTTATAAAGGGGATATCATGTTACGTTGTTGGGTGGGATCAGATGAAGGCATGGTGCGGTATTTGTAACTCATCATTGTATTTGTAAGTTATCTTATTACATGTATATATTCATTACGGTGTTGTACTAAATTAAGAGGCCACATAACTCATGGTGATATTTGTATTCTTTTCCCAATTCAATTTATTCATAATGGCTTGTTCATAGCTTGTAGCTTAAAGTATCGACTTTTTTGTGCTGGATTGGGTGGTGGATGTGTGTAAATATATATATATATGATCAGGAAGAACAGAAAAGGGAAAAATTCTGGAAAATTTGGACCGGGAAATAATTGCACCGGTCTTAAAAGTTCAAATTTTAAGACCGGATGAATTTATATGTCCGGTCTTAAAAATTGGTCCTTTAAGACCGCTGTTTATTAAGACCGGTCTAAAAAGTTCAACTTTTAAGACCGGCTTTATTACGACCGGTCTTAAATTTAATTAATTTTAGAACCGGATTAGTTAGTCGTCTGGTCTTAGAAGTCGGTATTTTTTAGACCGGAGTTTCTTTATCCGGTCTTAAAAATGTCAATATTTGTAGACTGGTCTATGGTTTCGTCCGGTTGTAAAAGTTGATTTTTAGGACCGAACAAAATACATATCATGTCTATATAGTATGACTTTTAAGACCTAACTTTTAAAATGTCCGGTCTAAAAGAGTTTCTTTTAGATCGGTTCGAGTCCGGTCTTAAATGTTACGGACTTTTAATACCTGCTAGAACAAGACCTGTGTCGTGTCCGGTCTTACAGGGCCTCTTTTGTCCGGTCTTAAAATCCTTTTTCCACCCGTGGGATGATGTAATATGAGTGATGTCATCAAGCTTACTTAAGCATGATATAATTAATTTCACTCTTCAATGTTTAGGCTTCTAAATGGCCCATTATTCATGAGCACATTTTTGTTTCCCTCTTCTTCTCCTTATACGGATTGGGTCCTCTTATTGGGCTTCAAGAATTGTTTTTCCTACTTAGACCAATGGCCATAGTGCTTGGTTAGGTCCATGACACATTCTTAGGCATTTTTGGAATTTATGCGTTTTTCTCTATTTCTTCCCTTATGCATTTTGCCCGAGGGTAAAGAGGGAAAATAAAATATGTTTTGACTTCCATTGTCTTTTTTTCCCCCTCCCTTAGGGTTGTCCCTAACCATAATCATTTAATTACACATAAAAAAATAATTTCACATCCTCCTCTTATTCTAATTATTTCATGCAAATAAATGTTTATCTTTAACACATGACTTCATAAAAATTCCTATATGCAAATGACTTCACATTGAAGCACATTAAAAATGGGGATGTTACATGTGAGGCCCATATGATAAAAATTTGAAGAAAATTATCTTTATTATATATTTCATTTCCAAAAAATAACTGTCTAATATATGGTTGCCAGCGTGAATGTATATATGAACAAGTTAGGTAAAATTACACAAAATTTCCCTGGATTTTATATTATATTTAAATAACTTCCCTAACCTTTGAAACTTTACAGTAAACCTCCTTAAACTATTAATTTATATTATAGTATTAATTTTATTAGTAATCTTTCATTATTTACAAACGGCTTGAAGTTTAAAGAGTTTATCTGCATATATAAAGTTAGGAGCGTTATATGCATACGGAAATAAGATTTAAAAGTGTATAAAGTTAATAATCTTGGTAAGCGTCATAGACAAGACAATTTAAGGGGGTGTATTAAGTTTTAATTGCACTACATGATCTAAATTCGGGAAATTTCATGTAACTTATAAACAAACATATATATGCAATGGATCGGAACTACGTAAACTTGACCAAGAGTACATTGAATAGCTTTACATAAGGCACTTGTAATTTATTATTGATAAATAACGAACATGCACAAGATACGCAACAGTGACCTGAGATTAATAAACTGGATAGAAAATAAAAACAAGGGAAAATTCATATGTGGGCCCCTTTAGCCAAAAAAATCCTAAAAAAGGCCCATAAAATCTGTAAATACTACAAAAGGCCTTAGGGCCTTTATAGGTATTATGTTACAATGCAAAATTACCAATACACCCCTGGGAGTAAAAAAGAAAAAGTCATCTATTTTGGCGCTAAAACGTGACATCATAATGAAGAAATGCTGAAACTGAACATGGGTTTCCTCTGACTGATCCTCACCAACCTCCTTGATCGTTTATCCTTCTCTTCCCTCTTCCCTCTTCCCTTTTCCGTAGTTTATCCTTAGGTGTATTCTGATCATCCATTGCATTATCCCGAACTCTCAACTCGAATCTGTATATTGCTGTTCGTCATCCTTTTTTTCAGTCAGAAGGTTGGGTGACTGAAAGGTTGGAACTTCGCCTCACTTATGCTATTATTGGGTAGAAGTTATGTAAGAAATGCTAATATTTTGATTAAAATATCATAATCACCATGCTACTTCGTTTGTAATCACTGTAGGGTTGGGTTTTTAAAATCTTGCTCTGTTTTTGGGCATGAAAACATAGGGGAAGGTCTGTATTTGAGTGGGAATGGTTGAAAGTGATCAAGGAGTGAAGGCTGAAAAAACGTTGAAATTTGATAGTTGTTAATACCTACAGTTTTAGTTGTTAATACCTTCTGTTTTAGTTGTTAATATGGCTGTTTAACTTTTTAATGCGAGATGAAAGTGAAAACGTTGTAGGGTAGGTTGCTCTATTTTTCGGGAATAGAAACAGAGGGGGGTTTGTTTGTTAGTGGGAATGATTGAATGTGAAAACGCTGATATGGGATAGTTGTTAATACCTACAGTTTTAGTTGTTAATACCTTCAGTTTTAGTTGTTAATATGACTGTCGAAGTTGTTAATACTAACTTTATGTTGCAGATCAACGTTAAAGATGGCTAGTACTTCGGTGAAGAACTTGTTATGTTTCTTCCATGTAGAGGGTAACTTTATAGAGGGGGAGGACAAGCTAGTGATTATATTGGTGGAATGGTAAGAACAAGAGGCATCAAGGAAGGAACAACATACGAGGAGTTGCTAAGAATCATAGCATCTTTAATTGGGGAAGAAAATACTGAAATTTGCATGAAGTGCAAACTTACCTGGATACATCTACATTTTTTGATCTTGTAGATCATGAAGGGGTAGAACATTTAATAAGGTATAATGAAACATATTGTCATGTGTACATTGAAGAAAATGGGAATAATGACAATATACCACAACGAACGATGGTTCAAATGGAAGAACAAGAAGTGTAAGTGTAGTTGTGTTAACAAATGTAATTTGTTCGTATACTTGGTTTTCATTACTTGCACTAATAATTGTTGTTTGTCGCAGGAGGGATCAAGTCTTTGGAGGTGCAGATGGGTTGTCTATGTCTCCCCCTCAAATGTTTAATGAAACTCAAGAGTTGCCATCATTATCGTGTAGTTCGCAAAGTGTGCCATTAAGCTCACCTGAAATGAATCATTATAAATGGAAGGATTTGATTATGGGAAAAGGACAACTTTTTGCGAATCCTGTGACCCTCCATGAAACATTGTACAAATATAGCATTGCACACAAGTTTTCATACAAATTTGTCAAGAACATGCCAAAGCAGATAATAGTGAAGTGCAAGGTTGATAGTTGTCCCTGGTACATGGGTGCATATTTCACAGGAGAATGTCAAGATACCGAGTTCCTAATCATTAGAACATACAGAAGTGAACACATACACCATGCACATGATAGCGTTATTGTATCTCATCCACCCAAGCGTAGCTTGACATCATCGATTGTAATTGATGGTTTGAGAAATAATATTGAGAAGACACAACTAATGAAATTCAAACTGATTTGTATAGCGAGTATGGGGTACGCCTAAACTATCATCAAGCACATAGTGTGAAAGAAAGAGCAGTGAGGCAATTACATGGATGAGTAGAGGACTCTTACAAGGTTATTCCTTGGATGTGTGGCAGACTCATGGAGAGTGATCCCGATACAATTGCAAAATGGGAAGGGTCAGCCGATAATAGATTTAAGAGGCTATTTATTGCCTATGGTTGTTCTATAAAAGGTTTTGTAGATGGTTGTCGGCCAATACTTTATATAGATGGATGTCATCTGAGTGGCCCTTATAGGGGAACAATGTTGTCAGTTTGTGCCTATGATGCTAAAACCAAATGTTTCCCTTAGCATATGGCATTGTCAGTGGTGAGACATATGATGATTGGGATTGGTTTTTAAATAATGTAAAACATATTACAGGATCGTTGATGATAACAATTGTGTCTGATCGGAATAATTCCATTATTGGGGCTGTAGCAAATATATTTGGCACCGACAGACATGCATTTTGTTACACGCATGTTAAGGAAAATTATAGTGCAGAGTTCCTCAAAATCATGAAACGGATGCCACGTACCTCTGGGAATAGCAAGGATACTGCATTGCACCTCCTCGATGGAATTGCATACGCAAGGCTGGCTGAAGAATTCACTATTGCGATGGGAAAATTAAAATCGTTCAATCCAGCATTGGCACAGTGGGTTGAGACTCATGGGACGTTGATCAACGGGCTTTAAGCAAGTTTCCTTTGAAAATGTGGGATAACATTACCACTAACATTGCTGAATTGTTCAATGCATGGATGGTGAAAGAGCGGACGCACAATGTGTCAATGTTAATACATGAGCATAGAGAGAAGTTGGCTGCGAAGTTGCTTGCAAGCAAGATGGCTTTGGTGAATTGGAAAAATGGTGTGGGACCCAACATAGAAAAAAACTGTTGCAACATGTCAACTTTGCAGAAAATATGCATGCTAGATATTATGGGGAGAACCAGTTTTTGGTTGAAACTAGACGCGGCGATGCCTTAATTTATGTGAAAGTTATTGTGGTTGCAAAAGAATGCTCTTGTTTGACATGAAAAATGAGTGGACTACCTTGCCCACATGCATGTGCAGCAATTAAGGTACTTAATGGTAATGTGTACACATTCGTGGATGATTGCTTTACACTTTCAGCACAAGAGAAAATTTATACACATAGCATGCGGCCAGTTGCAACACATGACTGTCCACGTGTTGATGCACCCACAGTGACACAAATGCTAACAGAGACCTTCTTGGAGCCCCCGCCAATTACTACAAGGGCGGCAGGTAGACCGCCAAAAAAAGGCAGGAATCTCAGTTCCAAAACAAGAAGGATTATCATTGTGGTAGATGCCATGAGCTAGGACACTCCGTCAGGACTTGCAAGAATCCAAATCCAAGTTGATAATTGATGGTGCCTTGGGTGTTTCTTTTTGGGTATTGCGTCTCACACTCTTTTGTTGTATATGGCTTTAGATAGAAATCCACACCATATTATTTTTGGAGATGGTGTGTGATGTTGTCATTATGAATTTGTAGATGCATTGGGTGTTGTAAATGAAGGTTGGATATTGTTGTCACAATTGTATCCAAGTGTCATTTAGTACACATATTCATACTTTGTTACAAATGTTAATGATGTTGACAAATATATGTTACACATATTCTGATATTCTTGTTATTTGGGGTTGATGTCGTTGTTAAAGATGGCTGATGTAGTTGTTAAAGATGGCTGATGTGGTTGTTAGTGGGGGCTGATATGGTTGTTAGTGGGGGCTGATGCAGTTGTTAGTGGGGCTGATGTCGTTGTTAAAGATGACTGATGTAGTTGTTAAAGATGGCTGATGTAGTTGTTATTAGTGGGGGCTGATGTAGTTGCTAGTGGGGCTGATGTCGTTGTTAAAGATGACTGATGTAATTCTTAAAGATGGCTGATGTGGTTGTTAGTGGGGGCTGATATGGTTGTTAGTAAGGGCTGATGTCGTTGTTAAAGATGGCTGATGTAGTTCTTAAAGATGGCTGATGTGGTTGTTTGTAGGGGCTGATGTTGTTGTTAGTTTTTTGCTGATGTAGTTGTTAGCTTTTTGCTGATGTAGTTGTTATTTGGGGTTGATGTTGTTGTTAGAGATGGCTGATATGGTTGTTAAAGATGGCTGATGTGGTTGTCAGTGGGGGCTGATATAGTTGTCAGTGGGGGCTGATGTGGTTGTCGGGGGCTGATGTTGTTGTTACTTTTTGGGCTGATATGGTTGTTTGTGGGGGCTGATGTAGTTTTCAGTGGGGGCTGATGTTGTTGTTACTTTTTTGTTGATGTGGTTGTCAGTGGGGGCTGATATGGTTGTTAGTGGGGGTTGATGTAGTTGTTAGTGGGGGCTGATGTTGTTGTTACTTTTTTGCTGATGTACTTGTTAGTTTTTTGCTGATGTAGTTGTTAGTTTTTTCTTATATGGTTGTTATTTGGGGTTGATGTTGTTAGAGATGCCTGATATGGTTGTTAGAGATGGCTGATGTGGTTGTCAGTGGGGGCTGATGTGGTTGTTAGTGGGCTAATGTCGTTGTCAGTGGGGCTGATGTCGTTGTTAGTGGGGGCTGATGGAGTTGTTACAAATTTGCTGATAATGTTGATACGGGTACCTTATTATATCCCATTTTCCAGCTTCTGCACACACAAATAACAATGACAGATGACGAGAAACGATTGTCGTTCTCATTCATATTAAAATGTCATGACACCTACATAATAAAATTTACAAAACTTTGTCCTAAATATGAACTCAAGTGTTTTGCACAATTGCCTTAATAAAAACTGTCATACAACCACTGAGATTTATGTCCACTTAAAAATAAGTCAGTCTATGTAAATTAAAGGATTGCTTCCTAACGGCTCGTCTTCCGCTTCTGGGAGTCCCCATTCAGCGACAACACTTTGTCTCGATGCATGTTGTTTTGATGATTGACCAACCACCACAACATGTCAATCTTCAGTTCCCGAATTTCATCTATGGAGTAGTAAGGCATTGTGTATCCATCCTCTCGCTCCTTGGCATCCCACATCTGTAACCACGTAACGACATGAACACCACACAAGTCCCTGAAAACAAGAAATATACAGAGGAATTCAGACAACTTAATAGACACTGGTGTTAACTACATGCTTCATGTAACTTGGACTTTATATATATGAATGTTAAACATCTTAATAGACACTTACACATCCTTTTGGACATGGACTTTAGCCCATGTCACCCCCTTGGGAATTCTATCCTCCTGCTTGAACAATTGTGACTTAACCCTTCGTAGTATGTCCATGAAGCATTTTCGTTGATATTAGAGTTGACAAAATTAGATGACAATAATGGTGGCCATTATCTAACATAAACACACATTCAAATTCAGTTCAACTTACCACACGAGTTGCCAACTGTTCCTTTTCCTGAAAGGATTGAGGTTTTTTTGCCTTCTTTGTTGTCTTGGTTGCCAATTTCTTTCCCTCTTCCCTTACGCGCTCCATGCGTGAATATGTCCATATGTCGACTAACGAATCTAGGGCGTAGAAGGTCATCGTTGTTGTGTCTACAACATAGCAGAACCAGTGATCCTACCTAAGTGACGGTCCAAACATGAAACGACAGTCCCTGATACAGCTGCTCCTTCTCATCATAGAGTCTCTTCTCCTTGCACTTGCGGTTTGGATCGATCCAAGGTGATTTTAACACATTGCTACAAGTTATCACCCTCTTAGATCTTCTAATTTGTTCGTCACTTCGTTCTCCCTCTTGTGCTTCAGGTTCTTCCACAACATCCACTTCAGTGGGTTCAACGTGAAGACCATCTTCAACAATAGTTGTGTTGTGACGGTGGTCGTTGTCATCGTCAATGTCTTCAAAATTTTCAGTCTTATCTTCCTCATCTCTCTCTTTCTCAGACTCCCTGGAACTTGAGGGCTGGTTGTTGGGTGTTTCACTTTCATGCAAGCCGTCTTGTGGCCCTTCAGCTTTATTGGTGTCCCATGTTAATCTATCTTGAAGGGCCAACATCTCTTGTCCCAACATGGACACAAGCCTGAAATATGTCCTGCGAACTTCCTGGAAAATAAAAAAATCAGTTGTTCATTCATCAATCACAGCAACAACTCGACTCAAGGACAGTGCAAGAACTCATAGACACAGTAAAACTACATATTTGAATACACTGTAATGCTTTATTTTTAGGACAGTGCAAGAACTCATGGACACCAATATTGTGTTTTAGGACAGTGCAAGAACTCATTTAATTCTTTGTTAAAACATCAAACACAGTAACAACAACTATAATTACACAAATTACATAATGTAAAAAAAATTAAATTTCCATGAACAATTGTTGTCACACATTACCGGGTGAGTGAGCATCATGTCAGGGTCAAACTCAACCAACGGAGTGACCGATGGCTGAGGACGAGAGGCGCGAGCCAGCAGGCATTTTTGGATTTTTTTTTTCTCGAGCACAACTCTGCTCTTAATCTTGTCATCGGTCCAATAAGCCATGGCCGACTCATGCTCAGAGGATATCACATCACCCAACCTAAAATGTTGCAAACAAAACAACTGAAAAAAATTTCAAACCATTGATAACAGCACTCAACAATTGATGTATAACGTTTACATACAAACTTAGTTAAAGACAACTTACCATGAGGAAGTATACACATCCTCCAACAGTTTTGCTCTTGTTACCGGACTTGTGGGAGTCTTTGTTGAACTCATAGATCTGTTGGGTGAGTTCTTCAAGAATGAAGGAGGACCAATCAAAATGACCAAGTGCATCCTTAGTGAACGTAAATGGATGCACTTGAAGCCAAAAGGGTACCTAGGGTGAATAGAACAAATAGATACTCAAAGTGTTCATCTATTTTTTCTAACAACGAGTCACCGATTGCTTTATACTTTACATTCTTGTACGCACGCCTAAAGTGACTAAACACTAGGTTCTGATCGGGAACTTTAACTTCTATGCCCTTACCCCCCACAGGTAAACCCATAAGTTGATGCACATGTTCAGTCCCTATGACTCAGGTCTCCCCTCTAATGGACACTTGCTTTGTTGGGGGGTCAAAACAAGCCATGTATTGTGCACATAAGGAACGATTTATTTGTCGGAAATTAATTTCACCAACCTATCAAACCCAATCGGTTTCAGCCTTGCCATGGCCTCGGGTCGTTCCTTTAACTTATGGCATACTTGAATGAAAGTGTTCGGTGCACACCTCGTTAGGAATGACACAATATACTTCTCCACTTTACCAGGGCCTCTTAGTTGTTGAGCCCTCTTGTTGTATTCACCTTTCTCAGTTGAACTCAAACTTTTCCATGATTCTCTCATTTGTAGACTTAAGTCAGCATGGGTTCTTTGGTCACCTCCTACAGCTTTCTTCCCCTTGCCCTTCGCCTTTTGTTTTTCTACATGTTGCTTGAAGAATTCTTCTATGAACAAGTTATAGCCTAAGAACCTCGCATCCCTTTGAGAATGTTTCATTGTTGTTCCTTGTCCTTATGTTAAAGCGTTGATATCAGCACTGCAATATGGAAATTAATGTGTTAAATAGCAACACATGCAAGTTGTTTTAAGGAAATTTAATTCGACATTCAGGTTCATTAACAAGAGTGAAAGCAGCAAGTTTTTCCTTCACGTTTTGAATCCAAAATCAAAATGGTAGACAGAAATTCAGCACAAGGGTATATGAGTAGCAGTGCCCTAAAGTGAATTTGCAGAAATTCCAACAAAATGTACCATAATAATAATTATGAAATAAAGAGCATAATCAAGATTGGCGTTTTATTACTATGCTTCAAAAACTATGAAGAGTGTAAAGGTTGCAGAATGATGAATATGTCCTGCTCATACGACTACAAGTTAGTTCAACCATTCAAGGCCAACAATGAAAAAGTCCAGCTGCATGTGACATCTAAGCAAACATCAATTTCCTAATCCCTTCAAACTAAAAATTAGTGATAGCATGCAAAACACCTTTGAAGAAATGGGGAAGGGAATAGAACAACATAAAAACTTCAATTTCATCATGAAAGTTGAGAATACATGGGGGATTTTCCTTTTTCATCCAAAAAGCTCAACAAGTATGCCTAAGTTTGTGAAGAAGTTATGTCTTTCAGAATGCCGATGCAAATAACAATAAGATTAGAGACTCATTTCAGCAGCTATACTTCATATAGTTCCCACAAATGTGAGAGTTTGCAGCATATTATAAACTCATTTCAGAAGCTATACTTCATATACTTGTCACAATTTTTCAGTTAAGGATTGGCATTCCAGCAAGCTAATAATAATAAGATGCACCAGCATAATTGGTAAAAAAATAATAATAATCAGAAATACACTCAGTTTGCCTAGTCAAACGAATCAGAACAAGTATGGAATGTGACAAGCATGCGGCATGTAGCAACAATGACTATGCAATGGCAGGATGCAAGTTTAGGACTAAACCAGTTATAATTGCAAATGCAAAGCTAAAATGCACATTTCATGCAAGTCAAAGTAAAGAAAATTTAGTTGACGTCTACTAATGAGATTAGCACATGTGATGACAATATACAAACAACATATAACAGTGACTTGTCTGTAGCTATAAGAATAAATTTAGCAAACCCAATGCCCTGCAACCACAAGGTTAGATTCTCAGCAATGAAACTGCAATTTATGATCCAAAAGACCAAAAACTTAGACCAAAATTCAGATTTGATGCAAATCTGAATTCAAAGGTTTTCTCATAAAAAAAAAACTTTTCACACCATTCAGTTAAAGCTCAAATTCACTAGAGCATCAAGTACGCATATGTAAAACAAGACAATAGTAATCTCAGGTAGTATCCAAGATTTGGCAACAATAATGACTTACCAAAATAGCAAACAGTTTAAATGTACAACCAAAAGCTCTTGCACAATTTTTTTTTACAAGGATAGCACAAAATCCCAATCAAACCTTCCAAAAACCATGGTACTATAGTCACAGATTCAACAATTAAATCTCATCGTACAATACTTTTGATAATGCCAAAATATGATAGTCAGGGATTTATACTTTCACAATGATGGAAAATGCAACTTTGCATGGTGAATTGATAACACACTGATATATTCATTCAGTATGATCAGTGTCAAGTTTTCCCTGGGAAAGAAGCTTACCTTGTTTTAGCCTAAATTTTAAACTCTAGTATAAGACTCTAATTGTCTAGTTTATTTTTATTTGTTTCCCCAAACTTACAGGCTGGTGTCTTGGTTGTGTTATAGATTCTCCGTGTATAGCTATTAAGATTCTTGTTTGTATAATCTATCATATGATATACTTTTATTGTTTTCAGCGTTTCTAATCTTGTATATGCCAATGTGACATTTTTTTCCTTTTGTTTTGTTTGCATTCTTTCCATTTCTTATTAAAACAGCTAAATATACCTCTTCATTGACCACCGGGGGTTTTATTTGGATGATGATTTTCATCTTGGTCTTTTATTGTTAGTGTTGGGGGATATGCGTTTTACAAGTACAAAGTCCAGGTATGATTCTTTCAGACTTGATTGTTTTGTACTATAAAAGCAGGCTTTTGTTCTGAAAACACAAAGTGCAATTATTCATATGCTGGCTATCTAGTTTATCATGAACATGACATGGAAAAACATTTTGTAACACATCACCGGATTGCTTCTATCAGAAGAGATTCTCTATAATCTAGATGTTGTTATTTTTAATTCAGGAACTTGATAGCGAATAAATAGGTAAATTTACATAAGCTGTGTCCTTAAATTAATAAATCCACAAGGCAGTCATATAAATGCTAGCTGATAGATATTTTGTTATAGAAGGATGAGCTCTGTTAAGAGGGAGAAGCATTTCAAAAAAGTTTGATTTGTCAGAAATTAGGGACGAAAAAACCTAATCCTAAAATGTTTCTTATCGAAGATTGCCACAGGCGACGGCAAGACTTTCAGAGAGCAGAGATGGTCGCACTGTGGCTGATGGTTGCACCTTTGCCACACGACCGCAAACGGCGTCGGAGAGCGCAAACGGCGTCGGAAACTTGAAAAACTTGAGCACACAGCGGAGGTTTCAGAGCAGAGCCACGATCGAGAGAGAGAGAGAGAGAGAGAGAGAGAGAGAGAGAGATTTGAAATTGCCTCCACCCCTCCTTTGTTTGTCGTATTAGTGGTGGGTGTCTAGGTAATTTTGCATTGGAACATAATACCTATAAAGGCCCTAAGGCCTTTTCCAGGATTTACAGATTGTATGGGCCTTTTCTAGGATTCTTTGGGCTAAAGGGGCCCATATGAATTTTCCCTAAAAACAATGAACAGTAATTAAACTCCTTATATCACACTGCTATGACATGGAACAGTACAGTACAGTGTTGTTGAAGAATATTAAAGAGGTACGTAAGCTTATTATATATTTATAATCTCCAATCTCAATGTTTTCAAGTTTCTTCATTTGGTTTCTCATTCATCATGCTTATATATATGGAACAATTAGAAAGCTTTTCCTCTAAATCTACCCTCATTTTATTTAATTTATTATTTATTTTTTAAACAAAAGAATATAATATACAAACGTCTAATTATATTATTACAATTCAACTTGTTTTCTCGAGAATAGACTTTGAATCGGATTCTATTATTTTATCATTTTCCTGGTTAATGATTAAAGTTTGTGATTTTATTTAAATACAAATGTTTAAATCGGCTTCCTTGACAATGCGTATTAAAAAAGAACTAATTTTATGAAATTTATGATTGCAAACGTGATTGCATATATAAATTAGGTTAAATTATACCTTTTATCTAGCGCTGTCAGTGCTGAAAGAGTCGGCGTTGCCGCCCCTTCTCCTATGATCAAGATCTTGGCAACCGCGGATTCAACTTGTTGTTTTTGTTGACTTCTGTGTGCAGGCTGTTATGTCTTTTTTTGGTTTACTCAATCGTAGCTGGTTTCTTAGTTGATCAATGAAATCTATTTTCTGATTGCAAAAAACACCTCTCTAACCTTTGAAATGTTATAATTAATCTCATTGAGTTCTCACATTATTATAAATAATTCTTATACTCTTAGTTTTAATTTATTCACTACTTATTTCAAAATGGCTTGAAGTTTACGGCATATAACTCAAAATTTGAGCGATTATATAGGTATAAAGGTTGAAATTTGAGGTTAGCATCAGAGACTGGAAAATTTGAGGAAGTTTATTACTATTAAGTTATAAAGGTTGAGAAAGAAACTCTATGAACATGATTCTAAATAATAAACAAGCAAGCAGTAAGACTGTAAACTCAAACAGCAGAGTTCCATAGTTTACATTTAAAAGGCACCCGTACTTAATTATTGACCACAAACAACATACACAGGAAATATAAAACTTATGACAGGATATTAAACTGGATAGGAAATAAAAAACTGGACTGTATACTCCTTATTTCCACGGGTTGTATATTATGACATGGAGTAGTACAGTAGTGTTGATAATAATATTGAAGAGGCAGCTTTATTGTACAATGCTCTATCCGATCCTGGGAACCCGAGTGACTCTGCCCTGACGGTTGACCCAAACCCGAACTCGATCGCACCGGAAGTCAGCGGTGACGGAGGATCCTTCCACCACAATTATGACCTTCACCCATCGGTTCTCTCTCTCTATTGTTGCCTCTGCTCTCTGTCCTCCCTCGCCTACCAGCCCTGGCCATGAATCCTTACCTTCACTCACATCAACACACATGTCACAAATATGTACCAGGAAAAAGAACAAGAATAATCAAACAAGACATAACATGTAGATAATAACATTATTATCGAATTACAACGTTCTCTTCTCTATTACCTCGGCAGCCACCAGACATGTTTCCACTACTTGGGGATTTCCCTGCAATCAGTCTAAAGCGGTTTATGTGTTTTGTTTGCGATATGCTGCTCTGTACGTATGTACGGGGTCCTATTTATAGTACGGTTGAGGTTGGCTGTCGTTGATCAAGTAAGCAGATGTTTCTGACTACTTCTTCCTCTCCCTATATGGCAAGCTTGGTCCGTTGTACTTTTCATAGTGCATACGTACGGGTTGATTATATTCAATTGAAATAGTCAATTGTTCATGTACGTTTCACACACTATTCTCCAATCTTCTTGTTTTCAACTTTCTCCATTTGGTTCATGTTCAAATATAAGCTCTTTGCTTCACACGGTTGCTTTAATTTTGAGCTTATTATTCCAAGTCACCAAAGCCGTCTAAATTTAATAGATTATCTAAAACTTATATAAAATTCAAATATCTCCTGCTCCAAAAACTTGATAGGATTAGGAAGGGCGGCGAAAACTTTGACTTTCTCTCCGCACCCCCTCAAAGCTTGTAAATGAATAGCTTCAGTTCATACAATGGCGCTTTCCTGGCCAATGATCATAGTATGTGATTTCATTTCCATAAAAAAGTGTAAATTGAATTCCTTGTCGATATTTAAAAATCATGACAGCTATATTTAAGTTTGCAAACTTAAATTTTCTTTAAACTCAAGCTCGAAGATTTGCATTGTGCGAGCTTGTCGTCGTTGAAAATTTATCCTCAAGGTTGCGATGACAATCACTATAATCTCTCTTTGTTTCCGTGTGTAGCCGATATGGTAGACTTATTCCAGGTTTTTAGATTGCAATCGATGATCATTACTTGCTTCTTGATTACGTAATGCATACCAATTTTTCCCCAATTTGGGTTGATATAAATTAAAATATGAAGTCTTTTTTTCATCCTCAGGAAAAAAAATGTGTAGTCAACAACGATATTGTTATCAGTGATTGGCTTTGTTTCGTATGAGAGATTTGGAGGGGAGGGAAAATTTTTATGAGTTGAATTAAAAAAAAGTTGGAGAAATGATATTATAAAAATTTAATAAAAGGAAGTTGCAAGATAAAAGAATAAGAAAAATTAATTAAATTTGTTTAACCCAACTTCTCTAATTTTTTAAAATCTAACTGAAAAAAATTTCCTCCGCCCTTCATACCAAACGCCCCCTAAAGTGTTGGGCTTATGTAAAAGTATTGTTGAGTAATTCCATAAAAAAAATTAACTACCAACCGAGTTCAGCGACAAAATTCCGTTACTGATTAATTAGTGACAGTCTATTTGAAGCAAAATCGTACAAATCTGTCACTAAATTCTATCGCTAATCCACTATTTTTTTATTCTTTAGTTTTGTATATGCTGCATCTTTTCTAAAGGAGAATAGATGGAGTGATAACAGATCATGAAGCTTTCAAAAGTTATGGATTTGTTGAAACAACTCACAATCTGATGATGATTCTCTAGTTAAACTCTGCTAAGGGTTCTACACTTTTTATGCCAATTAAGCCGTGGCGGATCTTGGAGAAAATGTTTGGGGGCTAAATGTATACTCATTAACTAATTTAAAAATGTTATGATTATATAACAGTTTAAAAATATTATATTCAAATTTTTTAAAAAAAAAATTCCGAGGTTTGTGATGATTTCTTGGACTTTTGATATTAGGGGTAAAATGATCATAATTTGTTAATTATTCGTACAAATGATTTCTTGGACTTTTGATACTACTTGTTCTTAATCTTGCACTATATGTGTTTAAGAAGAAAATTTGAGATTTTGGAAGGTCAGAATTAATATTTTGAGGGCTGAGAAAAGTTATAGAAAAGTCTCTAAAATTTCTGGAAATTGCAATCAATGAAGAAAAGACACTAGGAAAAATTACAAAAAAATACCCATAATTTTCAGAAATTATAGCACTCTCTACAAAGTTTTCAAAGATTTGTACTTTAGTCTCTTTTTAAAAAAAAAAACTAAACATTTTTTTTCAAAGATCCGCCATTGCAATTAAGTACATTTGTCCAATTCAGTTCGAGCCACTGTCAGTCACTAAATATAGGCACTTCTTAGTAAGGATTCAAATATTGATTCACCACGTTGTGAGAGACTAGCTAACCCATTTTACTAGACCCAACTTCGTCAGTAGGGTTCTACACTTTAAATGCATCTCACTTGGTAAAGTGATATTATATGTAAAATGTTTGTTGGGCTATAGGATATCACTCCGAGGCTTAAGTTTTTCATTGTTCAATTTTATTTACTTAAGAGGCCCATATGACAAAAATTTGAAGATTTTTTTTTTTTATATATAATTTCATTTCCAAAAAAAAAAAAAAAAACTTAATTTGTCTAATATTTGATTGCCAACATGATTGTATGAACAAGTAAGGTTAAATTACTGATTGAACCATATTTTTATAAGTTTTTTCATAATTAATTTGGTATTTTTAATTCATTTCTGACACATTATTGCATGATTAAGTACTAATTTGTGTTAGGGATATTTGTATTGAATTAAGTGTAATTAGGGGAAAATGGTCATAATTTGTTAATTATTGATACAAATGATTTCTTTGACTTTTGATGCTATACCTTATGCTTAATTTTGCATTATAAGTGTTTAAGAAGAAAATTTGAGATTTTGGAGGGTCATAATTAATATTTTGAGGATTGAAAAAAACTATAGAAAAGGTACCTAGAATTTCTGGGAATTGAAAATCAATGAAAAAAGTGACCAGAAACAATTACAAAACCACGCCCAAATGTTTTGGAAATTTCAGTCAAGCTTTACAAATGTTTCAAATATTTTTATTTTAGTCCCTCATCGAGAACTTTTGAAGTTTACAATTAAGGGTATGTTTGGTTGGAGGGGAGGGGATGAAAGGAAAGGGAAAATTTAAAATGAAATATTTTTATTTTTATTTTAGCCTCTGTAACCGCTACAACTTGGTGTGTCGGTGATTCGGTGTAGCTCTTATGAAGATGAATGCCTGAAAGAGTGGGTGTCGCGGCTCCCTTTATCTATGTTGTATTTTGATGTTCAACTGGGATTGGCTTTATTTTGGTTGCTGTTATGCTTAGCTTCTTGTTGTTTTTGTTGGTTTCTTCTTTATGAAGACTGTTATATGTCTTTCATTTGTTGCCTCTCTTGCTGATTTCTTGATTGATTAACGGAATCTATATTTTGATTGGCAAAAAAAAAAAAAAAAACCTCTCTAACATTTGAATTTTTTTAATAAATCTCACTGAATTTTTACATTATTATAAATAATTCTTACACTATTGCTTTTAATGTATTCATTAATTATCTACAAATGATTTGAAGTTTAAGGAATATATATAACTTCAAATTTGCGGGATTATATGTGCATAAAAATGAAGTTTAAAAGGATAAAAAGTTAATAATTTGAGGTTAGTATCAGAAACTCAGAAGTTTAATTACAATTTAGTTAGAAAAGTTAACAAAAGTAACTTGATGGACATGATTCTAAATAATAAACAAGCACGCAACAAGACTGAAAACTCTACAGAGATCGATAGTTTACATATATAAGGCACTCTTATTTAATTATTGACCACAAACAGCATACACAAGATATATAACATTTATGACATGATATTAAACTGGGTAGAAAATAAAAAATGACTAATATACTCCTTATTTCCACGGGCTATAAATTATGACATGGAGTAGTACAGTAGTGTTGATAATATTGAAGAGGTAGCTTTAAAGTATAATGCTCTATCCGATCCTGGGAACCCGAGTGACTCTGCCCTCACGGTTGACCCAAACCCGAACTCGATCGCACCGGAAGTCAGCGGTGACGAAGGATCCTTCCACCACAATTATGACCTTCACCCATCGGTTCTCTCTCTCTATTGTTGCCTCTGCTCTCTGTCCTCCCTCGCCAACCAGCCTTGGCCATGAATCCTTACCTACACTCACATCAACACACATGTCACAAATATGTACTAGGAAAAGGAACCAGATTAATCAAACAAGACATAACATGTAGATAATAACATTATTATCGAATTACAACGTTTTCTTCTCTATTACCTCGGCAGCCACCAGACATGTTTCTTCTACTTGGGGATTTCCTTGAAATCAGTCTAAAGCGGTTTATGTGTTTTGTTTGCGATTTGCTACTCTGTATGTACGGGGTCCTATTTATAGTACAGTTGAGGTTGGGTGTCGTTGATCAAGTAAGGGATGTCTCCGACTACTTCTCCCTCTCTCTATATGGCAAGCATGGTATGTTGTACTTTTCATGATGCATACGTACATTGATTATATTAAATTGAAATAGTCAATTGTTAATGTATGTTTCACACACTATTCTCCAATCTTCTTGTTTTCAACTTTGTCCATTTGGTTTGACGTTCACCGTGCTTATCTATTCATTTTTTTAAACAAAAAGTTTATATTCCAACACGCTACTTATATAATTGTAGTTGAACTGGTACATTTTCTCGTGCATAGACTTGGACAAACAGCCATATAAGGGCATTATTTGTAATAACTCAATCAAAGTATCAGTTATATATGCCAAAAAGCCATGGACAAAAAGCCTTTTTTGGTTACTCGGATACCTGATTATATGATTCAAAAAACGCACCAGATACCGGTTGAGAGTATAAAAAAACAAAAAACAAAACAAAACAAATTATCAGTCATTAATCAATCTAATAAATTAGTATGATAAAGGGAAAGCATATGTGTGGAACAAATAATAAACAAACCAGTGATTTTTCAATTTTTTTTCATAATTTACCCCTATTGATGCTCCCTCAATCATAATCAAGGATGAAAGAGAAGGAGACTATGGTGTTTTAGAAAATATATGTCTTATTAACGAACTTAACCAACTCTTTCAGTCTAATCAAACTAGGCAAATTAAGTTCGACAATATGACATGTGTTTCCAAAAAACCCTTGTCATCTTCCTCATACCCTTCTTCCCCCTCCTCCTTGATTATGGTTAAGGGAGAATCAATAGTTGGGGTAAATTAGGAAAAGACTGACAAATATAAAAAATATACATTATATCTAGGATTAAGATCAGCTCCCCATATATGTCATATAACAAGGACCAGAGGCCGGGCGTAGTATTAAATTTCCCACCAAAATTTTCATTTTAGGTATAAAAGATTTTTTAAAAAAATTATTTTTTAAATGCCTGGATGGTGCGTGACTGGGTGTTGCTGTACATAGCCGGATACTTTGATCATGTGCTGCATCTTTGTTTGTCCTTTTTTCCCCGTCAATCTAATGGTTTCATATTTTTTTTTTAAAAAAAAATTGAACATAACATTGAAACATTCCTCTACCGTCACTAAATAATAGCCATCATAATAATAATTAATTTTTTTTTCAACTTCCCAATTTTTTCCTTAGGATAAAAATTTGAAGAAGATTATCCTTATTATATATTTAGTTTCCCAAAAAAATTTACTAATTTCGTGCAATTTATGATTGCATAGGTTATTCCATATATAAATTACGCTGAAGCGTGTAAAATCTCCAGAAT
Organism: Acacia melanoxylon; assembly: GCA_019022615.1. Taxonomy (NCBI): domain Eukaryota; kingdom Viridiplantae; phylum Streptophyta; class Magnoliopsida; order Fabales; family Fabaceae; genus Acacia; species Acacia melanoxylon. The sequence continues at coordinate 4,900,155 of JAFJYJ010000020.1, read as the reverse complement.
TTTGTGTTATGATATGTAAGTAGCCTTTCGAACATTTTATCTAGCCACAACTTGGTGTGCCAGTTCGGCTCCTATAAAGAGGAGTGGGTGAAAGAGTGGGTGTCGCTGCCAAGTTTATCTGAGTTGTATTTTGGCGTTTTACCTGGGATTCATTTTATTTTTGTTGCTGACAAAAAGTTTATATTCCAACAGGCTAATTATATAATTGCAGTTGAACTGGTACGTTTTCTCGTGCATAGACTTGGACAAACAGCCATATAAGGGCATTATCAAATAACTCAATCAAACTATCAGTTATATATGCCAAAAAGCCATGTATGAGAAAAATACGAGCCTTTGTCTTCAGAAAAGGCACCCGATACGGGTTGAATGTATTAAAAAAAACAAAAGAAATTACCAGTCATTAATCAATTTAATAAATTAGTATGATAAAGGGAAAGCATCCGTCCGTGTGGAACAAATAATAGACGAATCAGCTATTTTTCATTTTTTCTTAATTTGCCCTGTTGATACTCCCTCAACCAAAATTAAGGGTGAGGGAGAACGAAGGAATTAGAGAAGGTGACTAGGGTAATTTAGAAAATACATGTTTTATTGACGAACTTAACCAACTCCTTCCGTCTAATCAAACTAGGCAAATTAAGTTCGTCAATATGACATGTGTTTCCAAAAAACCATTGTCAACTTCCTCACTCCCTTCTTCCCCCTCCTCCTTGATTATGGTTGATGGAGAATCAATAGTAGAGGTAAATTAAGAAAAGATTGACAAATTTAAAATTATGCATTATATCTTGGATTAAGATCAATTCCCCAAAGCGTGGAGTATTAAATTTCCCACCATAATTTTTTTTTAGGTATAAAGGATTTTTTAAAAAAGAAATTATTGAGAAAATGCCAAGATGGTGCGTGACTGCGTGTTGCTGTGCATAACCGGATACTTTGATCATGTGCTGCATCTCAATCCTTTGTATATATATAACATTGAAAACATTCCTCTACCGTCATTAAATAGTAGCCATCTTAATAATAATTTTTAAAAAAATTATATTTTTCAACTTCCCAAATTTTTCCTTAACATAAAAATTTGAAGAACATTATCCTTATTATATATGTATATATATATATATATAAATAAAATTTCCCAAAACGTTTTTCTAATTTTGTGCAATTTATGATTGCAAAGGTTATTCCATATATAAATTAGGCTGAAGTGTATAAAATCTCCAGAATTTTGAGTTATGATATGTAAGTGGCCTCTCGAACCTTTTAATTAGCCACAACTTGGTTTGCCATTTCGGACCCAATAAAGAGGAGTGACTGAAAGAGTGGGTGTTGCCGCCCCTTCTCCTATAATCAAGATCTTGGCAACCGCTGAATATACGGCTCGGGGGCTTCTTTTATCTGAGTTGTATTTTAGCGTTCCACCTAGGATTCACTTTATTTTTGATGCTGAAGAGCTTTTTTATTTTTATTTTTTTGACTTCTGTGTGCAGGCTATTATGTCTTTAGGCTTTTTATCGCAGCTCGTTTCTTGGTTGATTAATGAAATGTATATTCTGATTGGCAAAAAAGGCCTCTATAACCTTTGAAATGTTAGAATAAATCTCACAGAATTCTTACATTATTATAAATAATTCTTATACTCTTAGTTTTAATTTATTCACTACTTATTTCCAAATGGCTTGAAGTTTAAGGCATATAACTCAAAATTTTAACGATTATATAGGTAAAAAACTGAAGTTTAAAAGTTGACGGTTTGAGGTTAGCATCATAGACTTAAAAATTTGAGGAAGTTTATTATTATTAAGTTATAATAATAACTTAATAATACAGTTGATCAAGTAAGGGATGTCTCTGACTACTTCTCCCTCTCTCTCTATATGGCAAGCATGGTACGTTGTACTTTTCACGATGCATACGTACCTTGATTATATTCAATTGAAATAGTCAATTGTTCATGTATGTTTCACACACTATTCTCCAATGTTTTCAACTTTCTCCATTTGGTTTATCGTTCATCGTGCTTATTTATTCATTCATTTTTTTAAACAAAAGAAGTTTAATATTCCAACACGCTAATTATATAATTGCAGTTGAACTGGTAAGTTTTCTCGTGAAAAGACTTGGACAAACAATCATATAAGGGCGTTATCTAATAACTCAATCAAACTATCAGTTATATATGCCAAAAAGCCATGTAGAAGAAAAATACGAGTCTTTGTCAGTTACTCGGATACCTGGTAATAGGATGCAGAAAAGACACCGAATACTGGTTGAAAGTATAAAAAAACAAAAGAAATTACCGGTCAGTAATCAATCTAATAAATTAGTATGATAAAGGGAAAGCATTCGTGTGGAACAAATAATAGACGAACCAGTTTTTTTTTCACGTTTTCTTAATTTACCCCTATTATGCTCCATCAACCATAATCAAAGATGAGAGAGAATGAAGGAATTAGAGAAGGTGACTAGGGTGTTTTAGAAAATACATGTCTTTTTTACGAACTTAACCAACTCCTTTAGTCCAGCTAATCAAACTAGGCAAATTAAGTTCGTCAATATGACATGTATTTCCAAAATACCCTTGTCATCTTCCTCATTCCCTTTTTCTCCCTCCTCCTTGATTATGGTTGAGGGAGAATCAATAATTGGGGTAAATTAGAAAAAGATTGACAAATATAAAAACTATGCATTATATTTAGGATTAAGATCAGCTTCCTAAATATGTCATATAGCAAGGACCGGACGCCGGGCGGACTATTAAATTTCCCACCAAAATTTCCTTTTTATATATAAAGGATATTTTTAAAAAAAAAAAAAAAAAAAAAAAAAATTATTGTGTAAATGCCTTGATGGTGCGTGACTGCGCGTTTCTGTGCATAACCGGATACTTTGATCATGTGCTGCATCTAAATCCTTTGTTTGTCTTCCCCCCCCCCCCCCGGCCAATCTAATGGTTTCATATTTTTTAAAAATTGAACATAACATTGAAAACATTCCTCTACCGTCGTTAAATAATAGCCATAATAATAATAATTATGAAAAAAAAATCCAACTTTCCAAATTTTTCCTTAGGATAAAAATTTGAAGAAGACTATCCTTATTATATATTTAATTTCCCAAAAAATATACTAATTTTGTGCAATTTATGATTGCAAAGGTTATTGCATATATAAATTAGGCTGAAGTGTATAAAATCTCAAGAATTTTGTGTTGTGATATGTAAGTAGCCTCTTGAACCTTTTATCTAGCCACAACTTGGTGTGCCAGTTCGGCTCCTATAAAGAGGAGTGGCTGAAAGAGTGGGTGTCACCGCCCCTTCTCCTATGATCAAGATCAATCTAGTCAACTTTTATCTGAGTTCTATTTTGGTGTTCTACCAGGATTGACTTTATTTTTGTTGCTGATAAGTTTTTTTGTTAATTTTCAGTGTGCTGGCTGTTTTGTCTTTAGTTTGTATACTCTATCGCAGCTGGTTTCTTGATTGATTAATGAAATATATATTCTGATTTGAAAAAAAACATTTCTAACCTTTGAAATGTTATAATAAATATTTATTATATATTCATTTCCAAGAAGAATAACTAGTCCTTTATTATTACAAAACTTCCGTTTATTTTATGTTCTATGAAAGTAACCTCTAACCTTTGAAATTTTACAATAAATCTCCCGGAATTCTTGCATTATATAAATAATTCTTATACTATTTTTTATCCTTTATTTATATGTAAATAACTTAATATCATGAAATAAAGTTTAAAAAGTTAACAAGTTAATAATTTTGGGGTTAATATCATAGACTTTAAAATTTAAAGGGGTTTATTATTAAGTTTTAAATGTTAAGAAAATCATTTTTACTTGGTTGATTTTAAATTTAGAAACATTTTATATAATTTATCCTTGCTATAAATTATAAACAAACATGCAATAAGGTTGGACGGAAACTCAACATATTCCTCTGGTCCTATATATAAGGTAGAGAGAGAAACTTTTTTTAGTCCTATTTATAAGACACCTCATTAAAGTTTTAAGGTGAATGTACAATTTAACCCTTCATTCATTATTATGTTGACTTTGTTTTTATTTAGTATTATATATATTAAAATAGGGGTAGAATTAGAAAGTTGTTGAATTGTACGGCAAAGCTAATAAAATTTAAGGTTTTCCGTAATCTATGTTAAAAATATTGGAAGTGCCTTGTAAAAAGGACAAGAGGAGTAGTTGTGACTGGGATAGTTCTTATTATATGTAGTGGGACCTGTTTATAGTACGGTAGATCCAAGGGTACGGTCAATGAGCTCCAGCCCTCCTGCCTTGCGGTTGGTATGTGGTTGTTCAATGTGAAATACAGGGCCGATGACAGCGTTGAAATGTATAAAGCGAGATTAGTGGATATTTCTGACTTCCGCTCCCTCTCTATATATGGCAAGCCTGGTTGTATTTTTGTAATGCGTACGTACGTTAATTCAATTGAAATAGTCAATAATGTTTATATTTCACACATTATTCTCCAATCTTCTTGTTTTCAACTTTCTTCATTTGGTTTGTCATTCATCATGCTTATTATGCATATAACTATGACCCATCAATCACAAAGCTTATCCTTTACATTTACCCTCATTTTATATTTATTCATTTTTTAAACCAAAATAATATTCCCTCAGCCCTAATATAAGACATAAATATTTACCTAATTTGATTAGATCAAATAAGTTAGTTAAGTTTGTTTTCATATATTATCATTTGGTATCCGGTTTGGGGTTCGCGGCTCTCCCTCCCAACATATGTGTCTCCTTTGGAACTCGAACTCGAAACCTGAAGTGATCTTGCGGTCTTACACGCTAGACCAACTCGTGTTGGTAGTTAATTAAGTTTTAATATGATATATATTTTCTAATACAACCTAATCATCTTTCTTAATTCCTCTATTCTCCTCCTCCTTTATCATTGTTGAGGGAGCATCAATAGAGATAAATTAGGAAAATATTGATAAATATGAGAAATAATCCTTATATTTAATATCAAGATCAACTCATCAATGAGGTTCTCTATTAAGGATTGGTGGGATCATATAATATTTCAAGCTGATAATTATATAATTACAATTGAACTTGTTTTCTCGTGAATGGACTTGGGCAAACAGCTGTAAGGGCATTAACTGTAACACAATCAAACTATCAATTCTATATGCCAAAAAGCCATGTATAATAAATTACAAGTCTTTAGTCAATCTAATAAATTAGTATGACAAAGGAAAAGTATTCATGTTGAACAAATAAGAGATGAACCAGTGATTTGAACGCCTTCCGTATATCTTAGTTAAAAATAAAATTGAATATAACATTAAAAACATTTCACTACTGCCATCAAATTATGTAATAGCCATCACAATAAAAATGTTTTTTCAACTTTCCCAACTTTATTCAAATAATAATGATGAGAAGAAAATTCTCTTTATTATATTTCCTGCGGTCCTTAATATAAGACATATTTATCTAATTTGAAATTAGGTTAAGGAAGTTAGTTAAGTTAGTTAATATGACATGTATTTTCCCTCATTCCCTCTCCTCCTTGATTATTGTGGATGGAGCATAAATAGGTTAAATTATATTAGGAAAATATTCACAAATATAAAAACTATGTATTATATTTAGGATCAAAATCGACTCTCCAAATATGTTTTATATTCAGAACTGGAAGGAGTATATTCATTTCCAAAAAAGAACAACTAATTTTGTGTCCTTTATTATTGCAAATGTGATTGTATATATAAATTAGGCTAAATTATGTAGAATCCTCCATGAATTTTATGTTATATGTAAATAAATACTAACTTATGAAATTTTACAATAAATCTCCCTGAATTCTTATACTATTAATAAATTCTTAATGAATAATTCAAGAGGCTAAATTAGAGATTTTAGAATCTTATTAAATGACTAAAATACCTCTCTATAGTTGAAAAGAAAAAAAGAAAGGCAGAAGCGATTTTAAACTGATTGTTCCCACTTCTACAGAGGGATGAATACTGAATAAACATAAAGCATTCGTAATTAATTATTGACCACAAACAAAATTCTCAAGGTATACAACAATGACATGAGATTAAAAAGGACAGAAAATAAAAACACTGAATAATAAACTCCTTATTCCATGGCTAAATACATGACCTATGACAATGTAGAGTAGTAGTAACTAGTAGTGTTGATGAACAATGAACTTGTTCTATCTATCCGATCTTGGGAACCCCAGTGGGAACCAGTTTCGGTGCCTATCCAAAGGATAGACACCATTTGCCCAGCCTCCCTGGACCGTCCAGATCAGATCTGGACGGTCCAGATTTTATTTTTTTAAATTGCTACTTTTTGAATAAAAAAACATTTTTAAAAAAAATGTTAGTTGAGAGATTATCTTTATTTAAGATTCTGTACTCATTAAAATATTTTTTTTACAAAAATAAAATAAAATCTTGACAGTCCAGATCAGATCTGGACCGTCCAGGGAGGCTGGGCTCTCCCTGCCTATCCTAAGGATAGGCAGGGAAACCCAATCCACCCCAGTGACAATGCCATCACTATTCACCCAAACCCTATCTCATCGGAAGTCAGTCAGTTAGGACGTTTGATCCTTCTTCCACAATTATGGCATCCACCAAAGATTCCAACGTGCGGATTTTTATTATTCCCTTTGGTCCTTAAATATAAATATAGGAGTTAATTGAGAGTTTATCTTGGTCCTAAATATAAGACATATTTCTCATATGTATTAGACTTTTCAAAAATTATCTTTATTAGTGCTTCTTTAACAATAATCAAGTTGGAGATAGATAGAGGGAATTAATTAAGGAAGATGATTAAAATAGTTTAGAAAAAACATGTAACTAACATCTTTAGCCTAATCAAATTAAATAAATATGTCTTGTATTAAGGACAAGAGGAATATATTATTTCAATTCAACTTGGTTTAAGTTGAGTGCATGTTTGGCCTAGCTTATTTTTAGCTTATAATTTACTTATAAGTATAAGCTTGGCCAAACAAGATTTAACATAAGCTCTTATAATTATAAGAGCTTATTTTATAATGAAGAAAAAAGAGCTTAAAAATAAGCTCCTATGAGGAGCTTATTTTTAAGCTCTTTTTTTATAAGCTCTTTTTTTTTCAAAAAAAAAAAGAAAGAGAGAACCTGTAATCTCTTGATCAAACACTACTGTCACTCCGCGTCATCACCGCCGCCGCCACCACCACCTTATTATAATATACCTTTTATGATAATTTTTATTAGAAAAAATGCTTTGACAAAAAAAATTTCAAACAACTTATTTTTAATTTCAGCTTTTAAGTAACTTTTAAGCTAAAAAAATTATATAATCACCAAACAGCTTTTAGCTTTAGCTTAAAAGTAGCTTTTAAGCTAAAAATAAGAGGATCCAAACGTGTAACATCCCAATTTCAAAAGCAGTATAATTTTTTTTCATCAGAGTAGAGCATTGGAGCGTAAGAGTAACTGATACATATATCAAAATGCCGTAAGTCCGGTCATTTACGTGCGGTACGGTGGACCGTGAGTTTTCAAAGTAAATGACAACAAAGGGAAGTCTTCAGCCGGGTCTCTATGCGGCCTGCTTGCCTCTCTCCTTGATCCTCGGTCCTCCTGAACCTGACGCTATATGCAGAGCTGAGGTCCAACGCGCACCGGACCTCAGGTAACGGTTAACCTCATATTTACATATACAAGATATCAAAGATACAAACAAGCATATCCCAACATCATATAAGCCCCCTGGCAGATATGTCGCACCTAGCATACGTTCCACTCCTAGCAATCAATTCGCACCAAGCATTTCACACCAAGTGTAACACCCCATTTTTCAAAAGCGGAAAAACATATTTTTATCAGAGTAGAGCATCGGAGCAAATAAGTGAGTAACTGATAAGTATTAAAAAATGTTAACCATGGTGTATCCGATCGGTTATAATAACGTTACAATTATTCCATAATTGAAAATACACATCCCAAAATGAAAATCTCCAATCGGGTCTTCATGCGTCTTTTACCCTTGTCATCGGTCCTCGGTCCTCCGCACCACGAAGCTATGTTAAAAGCCGAGGTCCAATGCCCATCGGACCTCGGGTAACGGTTAACCTCATGCTCAAGTAAACAATACATGTATGACGAGATATTTATGACATTTCAGCAATAACCAACACATAAGCACACAAAGAGATGTAAGGTTAACATAACAACAATACATAGCACACAAAGACATGTAAAGTCACCCACGTTTGCACTAACCGGTGCCACGACGATCTCTCGTGTCCTCGCGCTAGGAAAACTCAACGGTATTATCAAGACTATAATCCGTAATAAGCTGAATGTATAGGTGGTGATCTAAGACCAAGTCTTAGTCCATGACCCTATGAAATAATCTATCACATATAAGTATACAAGAAGCATCGAGTTAATGTTACAATACGCGTACCGTACCTTAGTCCGTGCGGATAGCGGTATGTCTCGTCTCGGTACGTTTTCTCGGATAGCCTATAATAGTATTACCGCATTATTCCCTTATAAATAATATTCTAAGAGATATTCTAGCCACTAATGATCTTTTTACCCATGATAGATTCATTATTCCAATTTTACCCTTACATTCCTTTAAAAACGCTATTGCTGTATTTTCTGGGCAGTTTTGTTAGAAAATTCGTAAAATCATAATTAATTCTACAAAAATCGAAATGAGGTTCCGTAAAATTTCCCATGACCATTGACATGTCTAATTTTAAATAAAAATAACGGCTTTTAGTCGAAATATATGAGTCATTCCCAGTTTTTCTGTTTGCAAACGTTGTTACAGTTTAACTTCCAAAACGTGACCCAACTTCAAGAATTATTTTCTTTTTGTACAGACCTCAAAACTTTACAAAATTTATATCAATGGAAAGATATACATGTCTACTTTACCCATTTAATTTTTCATAATTTTAGGACGTCATTTAATATATACAGTAATTCCTACAATATGACAGACTCCATAAACACTGAAATCTGGGAATTTTCTCAACTTTTGCAAATTTGATCTTTTGAATACAAGAATCATTTTCTACCTTGTTCTTTATCTATTTTACATTTTAAAAACCATATTAACCTTAATATCATGTAGATAAAATTATTTTACAAATTCATAGATTAAACTAAAATTCTACCAACATCTAAAAACTAGAGCTCAAGAACTTACCTCTTGAAGTTCTTACTCCTTCACCTTGCTCCTCAACTTTCACCACTCTCACTCTCACTCTTACTACTCAATACTCAGCTGCTTGGAGCTGATTGTGTGAAGAATGAAGAGAAAACATTCTCTATTTATAGGCTAAGACTAGTTCAAAGTGGTACATAGAATAATGAGTAAGTGCACTTCTACGTAGGTGCTGAATCGATTTCCAAATGTGTAATGGGTTGGCCTAACTTGTGCACCGAAGAAATAAATAAAATATGGGAGATATGTGGTATTTGAGTCATCCTTTCATTACTTTGTTAAGGAGATGGAATGTATACGTATGTCTTTGTGATAATAGAGATAAAGATCATAAAATATATATATACTTCCTACTTAGCCACTAAGCTTGGCTGAAAATGAAAGAAATGGAGCATGCACCGTAGAACACCTTCATTAACAATAGTGAGTGGCAGATTGGGGTATTATATTTCTCCCCCTGTAAAAATTAAATTTCGTCCTCGAAATTTACTACACACCATCTGTAAACTGAGCCATGAACTCCGGATATTTTTCCTTCATGTCTTCTTCCGTTTCCCAAGTTGCCTCTCTAGGAGATAAACCCTTCCAAACTACCTTCACAATCGGAATGCTTTTGTGTCTAAGCCGCTTCTCTTGGAATTCGAGAATCTGCTCTGGCTCGACTTCGAAAGTATTGTCATGTCGCACTTCGACTTCTTCATACTCAATAACATGATCGCGGTCTGATTGATATTTCTTCAACTGAGAAACATGGAAAACGTCATGGAGGTTGCTTAGGTTCGGGGGTAAGGCTATTTGGTAAGCGACTGGTCCACGCTTTGCCAGGATTTCGAACGGCCCTATATATCGAGGACTTAGTTTTCGCCTCTTAAGTGTTCTACCGACACCGCCATCGGGGATATCTTCGTAAACACATGATCTCCGACTACGAATTCCAAAGGTCTTCTTCTTTATCAAGATAGCTCTTCTGTCATGCGCTTTGCGCGCTAGGAGTCTCCTTTTGATCAAAGCAATTTGTTCGGAGGTCTTATCAATCATATCCGGCCCAAGCAATTGTTTCTCAGATGATTCTGTCCAGCACAGAGGTGACTGACACTTTCGCCCGTACAATGCCTCAAACGGAGCCATTTGAATGCTCGCATGATAGCTGTTGTTGTACGCAAATTCTGCCAACGAAAGATGTTGATCCCAACTTCCTTTAAAATCCAATACACACGCTCTCAACATATCTTCTAACGTCTGTATTGTCCTTTCTGACTGACCATCGGTCTGAGGGTGGTAAGCCGTACTAAATTTAAGCTTGGTACCCAGAGCTGCATGCAATGCCTGCCAGAAACGGGATGTGAATCGTGGATCTCGGTCAGAGATAATGCTTTTAGGCACACCATGGAGTCTCACGATCTCTTTGATATAAATCTCCGCCAACCGCTCTGGGGAATGGTTAATGCTGATGGGGATAAAATGTGATGATTTAGTAAATCGGTCAACAATTACCCAGATCGCATCGTGATTCCTGATCTTGGGCAATCCTACCACCAAATCCATGGTTACATTCTCCCACTTCCATTCCGGAATTTCCAGTCCTTGAAGAGGACCAGGGGGTCGTCGATGTTCAATCTTCACTTTTTGGCAAGTCAAGCATCCGGCCACATCTTGGTTACATCTTTTTTAACCCGGCCACCAAAACTCGATCTTAAATTTTGGTACATCTTAACCATTCCCGGATGTAGAGTATACTTACTCTTATGAGCCTCATCCAGTATTTTCTGCTTTAACTCATCAATCGGTGGTACATAGATCCGCTTCTTATACCTGACCAACCCACTAGGTGAGAGGTCATAGTCTTGTGTCTTGCCCTGAGAGATCATCTCCTGCATTTCAATAGCCCGTTCATCTTGCTTTTGAGCTTCTTTAATCTCACCTCTCAAATCGTATTCTCCTTGACTAACAAGAAGACTTGCAAGATAGACTTCATTGGTTGCCTTCGTACTCAAACTAATTTGTTTACAAAAATTTAAATCTCTGAAATCTTCGAGCAGTCTCCGCTCTTGAATCATCATGTATGCCACCTGTACCGACTTTCTACGAGAGCATCTGCAACGACGTTCGCTTTACCTGGATGATACTTGATTTCCAGGTCGTAATCTTTTAGCAACTCCATCCAACGACGTTGTCTCATGTTGAGTTCTTTATGATCAAACAGATACTTCAAACTCTTGTGGTCACAGTACAATTCTACAGTTGCACCGTATAAGTAATGCCTCCATATCTTCAAAGCAAATACGATAGCCGCAAGCTCTAAATCATGCGTAGGGTAGTTCGACTCGTGAGGCTTCAACTGACGAGAGGCATAAGCCACCACTCTGCCCTGCTGCATCAGAACACATCCCAATCCATGCCCACTGGCATCACTATAGACTACATAAGTCTCACTCGGATGCGGGATAATCAACACCGGTGCCGTAGTCAATCTCTCCTCGATTCTTGAAAGCTCCCCTCACAGTCATCATCCCACACAAATGATTGATTTTTCCTTGTGAGCTTTGTCAATGGTAAGGCAAGACGCGAGAAATTCTGTATAAATCTGCGGTAGTAACCCGCTAGACCTAGAAAACTACGAATCTCCGTCACTGTCTCTGGCCTCTTCCAGTCTAGAACTGCTTCCACTTTGCTGGGATCAACAGCAACTCCGTCGCGTGATATAACATGACCCGAAATCTCACTTCGGTAGCCAAAAATCACATTTGCTTAATTTAGCAAAGAGTCGCTTTTCCCTTAATACACTCAGTACTAATCGTAGATGTTCTTCGTGCTCTACCCTACTCTTTGAGTAGATCAGGATGTCGTCAATGAACACCACTACAAATTTATCTAAGTGTTGACGAAATATTCGGTTCATATAGTCCATGAACACGGCGGTGCATTTGTTAAACCAAAAGGCATCACCAGGAATTCGTAATGTCCATATCGGTCCTCAAGGCCGTCTTCGAAACATCACAAGCTTTAACTCGCAGGCGGTGATATCCCGAGCGCAAATCAATCTTTGAAAAGACAGAAGAACCGATAATTGGTCGAGTAGATCATCGATCCGGGAAGTGGGTACTTGTTCTTGATGGTCACCTTGTTCAATTCTCGGTAGTCGATACAAAGTCGTAAGCTCCGTCTTTCTTCTTTACGAACAACACCGGGGCTCCCATGGTGACACACTCGGGTCGGATAAATCCTTTCTCCAATAATTCTTCAAGTTGCTTTTTCAACTCATGCATCTCGTTTGGTGCCATACGATACGGCGCTTTTGATATTGATCCTGTGCCGGTATCAATTCAATGGTGAATTTGACTTCCCTTTCTGGAGGCAACTCAGTGAGATCTTCTGGAAACACATCAGGGAATTCATTCACGACTAAGATGTCTTTAAGTGAAGGTTCGGTTTCCGCCTTGATTGAGAAGAAAACCATATATGCTTGGCATCCCTGCTTCACACATCTTTCGGCTTTCCGTAACGAGAGAGAAAATTTAGGCTCACGTCAATCTTATCTTTGCCTTGCGAATGAGGAACAAGATTTCCTTTTTACCACAATCGATCATTGCATTGTTCGCCGTTAGCTTGATTGAGACCAAGAATGACGTCGATGTCATGAAGTGGTAACCGGATAAGATCTATATTAGACTCTCGTCCATTCACACTCGCAATACAATTTAGACATGCATCAGAAGCTAAGGATTTCACGCCAAAAGGTGTAGATACTATCAGGTCATAAGGTAATCTATAGGCATGCATTCCCAAACGTTTTGCACACGGTCATAAGAAATAAACGAATGACTAGCACCGAATCATACAATGCCCGTATGATTCCCATTAAGAGAGATAGTACCTTGGATCATCTCGGGAGATTTTACGGCCTCGCATTGGTTAGCGCGAAAACTCGGCCCGTGTTCGTGGCCTTATCTCTCGCAGCTCTTTGAGGACAATTCATGCTAATGTGCCCCGGCTTGACATTTGTAGCAAATTTGTTTCCCATCACGGTTACACCTTGATGGTACTTCCCGCATTTTGGGCATGGTCGGGGTCCCGACATCCTTGGATAGTTCTGCGCCGCCCCGGCCTTGGAATGGTCTCCCGTTTCCGCCTCTGGGGTTGCTCCAAGGTGCCTTCCTCTTCTGTGAGGAGTTTCCTTGGCTAAAACCGCCACGACTTACACCGCTGCTATTAAAGGTTCTGAACTTACGTAGTTCCTTCAAGTTTCGTTCAATCAGCCGACAAGATTCTACTGCTTGAATTAACTCCGAGAATTGCTGAGACACAAGCTTTTCCTTTATTTCATACTTCAACCCGTAAATCAGTATATTTGCCATACGCCTTCATCATCATTTCGTCTCAAATGTGATGAGTATCGAGACAAATTGGTAACCCGGGCAAAGTAATCATCAAATGACTCACTCTTGACCTTGTTGGATGTGAAGGAATTCGATTCTCCGATCATCCGCACGAGGGAGGAAAGTCTTGCTCATTGAATTTTTCCATAAATTTCTCCCATGTGATGGGACAGTAGCGCGCCCGTAGTGTTACCGCAATTCTCCTCCACCATCGGTCTGCATCCCCTTCTAGTTTATAAATTGCTAACTCGAGCTTTTCTCGTTCTCCGGACATTCCATGACTTCAAAGATCTTGTCCAAATTTCATTAACCAATCCTCGAGCCGAGCTTACCCCGAAAAGCCGGTGGTTTCATCTTGCGTAATTGGGTAACCCAAGATCGCGTAGTCTCAACCACTCTATTGGGTTGAGGCAACGCTGCCATTACTCTCCCCCCGCGGTAGTGATCGAGATCGATCTGATTCCTCGCTTCATTGTTACGTTCGTCGTCTTGTTCGTTTTATCTTCTTCCTCGGTCTTGTGTTCTTCCTCGACTTGTCGTCCTTCAACTTGCCTCTCCCCGTCTTTCGTCGTGAGTACATCAATAAGAGTCCTCTTCTGCAAAGATTCTTCTCATCTCTTGCAACTCATCCCGCTTTCGGTTGATTTGGTACTTGACCTCATTGCTCGGGATCCGTGCACCGGAATTTGTACCATTCGTGGTTGTCTACCTCTACCTCTACCTCGGCCTGGGGACTCTGCTCCTCTTAGGTTTGCCATTCTTAATTTCCTTTATTTTATTAACACAACGAGACACAAATATTAGAGAGACTTAGCCGAACACAAACTGAAATATATATATATTCGTCACTATGTTACGTTATTAATGCTTCATACTTATCAAACTAGCTTATATATTACAAAGACAAAACCACAACACCCTAGCTTCTACTACTTCTTTCCACAATTTCCTTTTATCGGCACCCGATTTTCTTCCTCTCTTTTGCTACATGTTTTGGCACACAAGGCATTTGAGACGCCAAAGGTAGGTACGAACGTTTTGGATAAGTCCCTTCCTAGGAGTTCATTTGTCTTTTCCACCCAAAACGGTTTCGGGAAAATGGTACAAAGTGGATCTGATCCAATCTTCGGGAGAGTAAGGAATTTGGAATTGTAAGTTCATTACATAGAATTCTTCGACTCGGTCTAAGAAAAGTAGGTATTTCTTTTGGTTGGTTTTTGAGTTTTGTTCTGCCTTCACAAGGTCTAATTGTAGGGCTTGTGTCAATATAAGTTTATCATTTAGGGCATATTGTAGGTATGGGGTTTCAGCTTCATCACCGTTTTCAAGGTCTTGGATTTGAGGATAGTCAAAATTGTCTCCTACTGAGGAATAGCTTGATCCATCGGGTTCTCGCCGTCCATGGTGTACTATATTCGGGGTACGACATGAACGGTTCTCAGGTGATATTCGGGTTCATCGGGATATTCGATCCGGGGTGATATTCGTTCGTCGGGATATTCTCGGTCCGGATGATATTTAGGTTCGGGTGGAGGATAGATAGGGTCGTGGTTCACCTTCTTCCCACCATTTCCGACACTACGTACTTTCTAGCGGTACGTCTCCACCTCCCATGGTACATGATATATGGGTTATCGTCTCTGTTCATTTCTACAAATTACACCAAGGTCACATCAGTACTCATTTCAAAAAAAATGTTTTGTCAAAATGCAAAGAGTCTAACTCCGTTACTCAAACAGTTTGGCCAGGCTGGGTATATTTTATGGAAGTCTCACCGTGCTAGGGTGACTGATTGACAACCACAAAGACCCTTTCTAGTTTAAGCACCAAACCATTTACAGTAACATAGCTAGATCTGTGCCAGAATGAATGCTCTGATACCAAAAATGTAACACCCCATTTTTCAAAAGCGGAAAAACATATTTTTATCAGAGTAGAGCATCGGAGCAAATAAGTGAGTAAATCGATAAGTATTAAAAAATGTTAACCATGGTGTATCTCGATCGGTTATAATAACGTTACAATTATTCCATAATTGAAAATACACATCCCAAAATGAAAATCTCCAATCGGGTCTTCATGCGTGCTTTGCTTACCCTTGTCATCGTCCCTGTCCTCGGTCCTCCGGACCACGAAGCTATGTTAAAAGCCGAGGTCCAATGCCCATCGGACCTCGGGTAACGGTTAACCTCATGCTCAAGTAAACAATACATGTATGATGGCGATATTTATGACATTTCAGCAATAACCAACACATAAGCACACAGCAGATGTAAGGTTAACATAACAATAATACATAGCACACAAGACATGTAAAGTCACCCACGTTTGCACTAACCAGTGCCACGACGATCTCTCGTGTCCTCAGCGCTAGGAAAACTCAACGGTATTATCAAGACTATAATCCGTAATAAGCTGAATGTATAGGTGGTGATCTAAGACCAAGTCTTAGTCCATGACCCTATGAAATAATCTATCACATATAAGTATACAAGAAGCATCGAGTTAATGTTACAATACGCGTACTGTACCTTAGTCCGTGCGGATAGCGGTATGTCTGTCTGTCGGTACGTTTTCTCGGATAGCCTATAATAGTATTACCGCATTATTCCCTTATAAATAATATTCTAAGAGATATTCTAGCCACTAATGATCTTTTTACCCATGATAGATTCATTATTCCAATTTTACCCTTACATTCCTTTAGAAACGCTATTGCTGTATTTTCTGGGCAGTTTTGTTAGAAAATTCGTAAAATCATAATTAATTCTACAAAAATCGAAATGAGGTTCCGTAAAATTTCCCATGACCATTGACATGTCTAATTTTAAATAAAAATAACGGCTTTTAGTCGAAATATATGAGTCATTCCCAGTTTTTCTGTTTGCAAACGTTGTTACAGTTTAACTTCCAAAATGTGACCCAACTTCAAGAATTATTTTCTTTTTGTACAGACCTCAAAACTTTACAAAATTTATATCAATGGAAAGATATACATGTCTACTTTACCCATTTAATTTTTCATAATTTTAGGACGTCATTTAATATATACAGTAATTCCTACAATATGACAGACTCCATAAACACTGAAATCGGGAATTTTCTCAACTTTTGCAAATTTGATCTTTTGAATACAAGAATCATTTTCTACCTTGTTCTTTATCTATTTTACATTTTAAAAACCATATTAACCTTAATATCATGTAGATAAAATTATTTTACAAATTCATAGATTAAACTAAAATTCTACCAACATCTAAAAACTAGAGCTCAAGAACTTACCTCTTGAAGTTCTTACTCCTTCACCTTGCTCCTCAACTTTCACCACTCTCACTCTCACTCTTACTACTCAATACTCAGCTGCTTGGAGCTGATTGTGTGAAGAATGAAGAGAAAACATTCTCTATTTATAGGCTAAGACTAGTTCAAAGTGGTACATAGAATAATGAGTAAGTGCACTTCTACGTAGGTGCTTGAATCCGATTTCCAAATGTGTAATGGGTTGGCCTAACTTGTGCACCGAAGAAATAAATAAAATATGGGAGATATGTGGTATTTGAGTCATCCTTTCATTACTTTGTTAAGGAGATGGAATGTATACGTATGTCTTTGTGATAATAGAGATAAAGATCATAAAATATATATATACTTCCTACTTAGCCACTAAGCTTGGCTGAAAATGAAAGAAATGGAGCATGCACCGTAGAACACCTTCATTAACAATAGTGAGTGGCAGATTGGGGTATTATACCAAGCATTTCACACCGAGCATTTCGCACCTAGCATACGTATCCCAACACCCAGCAAGCAAAATAACAGTACAATGATCATATCACAGAGCTATCAACTATCTCACAACAACATACAATACACATAGCACATATATGCATACAATAAACATCAGAGTTAGTGTTACAGTATGCGAACGTACAACATACAACATAGACAGTATATGACATACAGCAGAACTATCAGCTACCACATACAATACACATAGCACATATACGCATACCATAAATATCAGAGTTAGTGTTACAGTACGCGAACGTACAACATACAACATAACAACCATACACACACAATACACATAGCACATACATGCATAACATAAATATCAGCGTTAGTGTTACCGTACGTGAACGTACTTTCGTTGATGGTAAACGGTACTTTTACAGAAAAACGGAAATTTTCGACAGCGGGTGAAACAGCGGTATGACGGCGGTACAACAACGGTCCGATTATCTCAGATATCCTATAAGGATAACATTTATCAACTTCTAGCAGTATAACAGGCATTTTAGGTACAAATTACCATTTTGCCCCTAACCCCCTAATCGGCGGAATTTCGCCAGAGCTTCGCTACTTTGACCCTATCTCTCCAGAATTTTGACATATCTCTTTTCCCAGCATATTTTCAAAATAAATACCATATCTACCCCTACATATGATATCTAGACTATCTGGGAAGTTTAAAGATAAATCTAACACTCCTACCGAATAAAACACCGAAGCTTAAGACTAGGGACCGAAAAACTTACCCAGGGCTCGGCTAGAATTTCTCCGGGCACTTCTTCTCTCTACTTTCTCTCTCTAGTCACAGTTTTGGGGTGAAGAAATGGGAAGGGGAGAGCTCCTATTTATAGGCCAAGGGAGGTTACTATTTATCACTTTATCATACTGGTTTTCGGCCGCCGGATCGCACTTCGCCACGTGGCTCCATCTTGGCCCTCCATGTGTCTCTAATGACATCATCCTTCTAGAAGAAGATGATGTCACCCATGTTCTAGAAGAGCCGGTACTGATAAAGTTTCTGGTTCGGTGTCCGAAACGCGTAATCTCGGCGAAACTCAAAAATCCGATAGCAAGGCACTGAAGTTTTATTCTTTCTCTTTAAAACCACTTGGGTTAACTAAATTTTTGATCTCGTTAAGGGTATTCCGTAGTCTGCTGAAGATTTTAGGACAGACGCCATCGGTTACGGAAATGACTTCTGATAGAATCAGCTTCAGGACAAAAATTCACTGGTTCGTAATATGTTATGACTTAAGAAACCTAATCCCTGGTTTGTCACAACTATTTTGTTTTCTATAGGTTCTCATTTACACTATCTCGACCTATTTCGATTTATCCCGTATCTTAATGACTCATTTGTTTTCATAAATGACTTCTGAGATAGTCCACTCCGAGGTAGAAATTCACTGGTTTATAAAAAGTCTAGATGACTTAGACTATATCCCTATATTTTGGTGTAGGATTTTATTTCTATCCATTCTCAAATGTCCTGTTGGCCCTTTACCGAATATATTATTATTTTATACAAAATATCTAGATATTTATTTATTTTTCTTTTATTTTTTATTTATTTTTCTAAGCATAAAATATTTTATTATTTTTATTTATATTTATTTTTTAAGGGACTTTTTTTGTAATTTACCTAAAATAGGGGTAAATTAGGAAAAGAATGATAAATACAAAAAATATATTTTATATGTAGAATCAAGATCAACTTTTCAAATATATCTTACATTAAGGACTAGAGGGTATAAATTATGATATTGGTCTGGAAGAAATCATAGATGACATCTTACAACAGGAATAAACCATCATGGATCGGTTGCTTTCAGAACAGAGTTTAATTAAATTAACTTCATCATCATAAGCTTACTAAGTATCGTGAATAGAACAGCCATGCCTTCAAATTAATTAACAAAACTTCCAAATATATGCTATTTGCTACACAAGATTGCCTTAATTTTGTGCTCATTATTCCAAGTCACCAAAGCCGACTAAATCTATTAGATTATCCAGAAACTTATATAAAACTCAAATATCTCTTGCTCCAAAAACTTAATAGGATTGGGAAGGGTGGAAAACAACTTTGACTTTATGTCCGCTCCTCCTCAAAGCTTTTAAACGAACAGCTTTAGTTCATTCCATATCACTTTCCTGGTCAATTATCATAGTTTGTGATTTCATTTCCTTAAAAAATTTTAAATCGAATTCCTTGTCCATATGTAAAATTCATGAAAGCTATATTTAAGTTTGCAATCTTAATTTAAGTTTACAATAATCTCTCTTTGTTTCCGTGTGCAGGCAGTGTAGCCGATATGGTAGACTTATTCCAGCTTTTTAGATTGCAATCAATGATCATTACTTGCTTCTTGGTTACATAATGCTTACCAATTTTCCCCCAACTTGGGTTGATATAAAATAAAACAAGAAGTGTTTTTTCAACTTCCTTCTAAAGAAAAAAAAAATATGGAGTCGTTTTGCATAGTTAACAATAGCACTGATCAACAACGATCCAAACTAAAATCAGAATATTCTGTTCTGTTGATCGGTGATTGGCTTAGTCATTTAAGTGTTGGGCTTATGTAAAAGTATTGTTGAATAATTCCAACTAAAAAACAATTAATTACCAACAAAATTTAGCTATAGAATTCTGTCGCTAATTAATTAGTGATAGTCTATTTGGCTACGGCGCTAAATTTCATCACTAATCCGCTATTTTTTTTGGGTACTCTTTAGTTTTGTGTATATTGCATCTTTTCTAAAGGAGAATGGATGGAGTGATAAGAGATATAATAGATAATGAGGCTTTCAAAAGTTATGCATTTGTTGAAACAACTCACAGTCTGATGATGAAATCTCAAGTTCAACCCTTCACAAGGGTTCTACACTTTTTTCCCCTACTAATTAAGCACATGTATTCTCCTACTGGAAGTAATTTAATTCGAGGCACTACCGATCAAGAAATGTGGACACTTCTTTGTGAGGATTTGAACATTGATTTCCCACATTGTGAGAGACTAGTTAACCCATTCTATTAGACCCAACACTCAATGGGGTTCTCGCACTTTAAATGTATCTCACTTGTTAAAGTGATGTTATATGTAAAATATTTGTTGGGCTATAGGATATCACTCCTATGTAGAGGCTTATGTTTTTAATTGTTAAATTTTATTTACTTCTTATGTGATGTTACACACCTATCGACCTCGCCCTTTCGGGTGGCAGGTAGTGTGATCCTTTACTTTTATTCAATTCTAAATTATTTTTCCCAGGTTAATTTACGTCACATCAGAGTATAAGCAGCAGAGCGGTTTGGACAATAATATATTGATAAAAATACGAAAAGATAAATTTTTCCCCGTAGGTATCAAAATATACAGTCATCCGGATAATGATGCCTGACAGGACAAAATAAAATATTACAGTCATCCAGAAATCAAAATAAATATCCAAAAGAAAATCATCAACATCCACTTTCACACTAGCCCTGCTCTGGAGCCTTACCTCTATCTCCCTGCTCCGCTCTAGATGAACTGCCAAAGGGCTTAAAAGGGGCTGGGATTTAAAATTGAATCCCAGAGTAACCGTTAATCTCATATAAAATGTATAAATAATGCATGTAAGAAAAACCATAATTAAACAAATACCACATAACATTCAGTATCAAGGCACACAGCCAAATCCGGAACTAGCAGTCCTAATAGCACAAAGTACAGACTACAGTAGTCCAAATAGCACACGACACAGACTACTGGGCACAGCCCTTAATGCACACAGCATGTTCCGGTTCCTCGGCGCTTGGAAATAAATGATAAGTATGTAACATACATGGTAAAACATACATATATAAGTCACATAGAATATATGTGTATTAAGGTTACTGATAATTGAATATTTTATACACTTCTTTTTATCTCTTGATTAATAATTTAGGACTTTTTAGTTAATAAATAATGGCTTTTATACTTATTTGGGCTTTGGGCCTCGATTATATTTTAGCCATTTTTATTAATAAAACTCCAGCTTTACATTGCTTCAGTAATCTTACCATAACTCTTGAACCGACATCGGATTTGCCTCATTTTTGTTTCATATTTCAGATGATTCAGAGAGCTACAATTGTTATGAAGACATGAAGGGAAAATTCGGACAAGAAGGCAGTCAATTTTGAAGCTAAAGTCGATGTTTTATTTTGGGCTCGAATTTGTGATTAAAGCCCATTCTTCATTATTTTCTTTTTGGGCCTGGATTATTGATTGGAGCCCCATTTCGTTTTTCCAATTTAGGTTAAGTAAGGCAGCAGCCACAAACACATTCCATTCACGTTTTTATTCTGTTTTGTGGATCAAAATAGAGGTTTTCAGATTCTCTGAAATGTTCTTCGTGTTCTTCGTGTTCTTCGTCTGTTCTTCGATTTTCCCAGCCATGTTCGGCTAAACCTTTTGTGGTTAACCCAACGTTGAGGATTCCATTTTCCCAGAGAACTCGTACTTAATCGGTAACTTTACTCGTTTCTATTTTCATCTTATCGGATCCGATTTCTGGAAATAGTTCGAATATTAGATTTAATATTCGGTTTGGTTCATCCCAAGGACTGAGTTCGAACTAGGTTAGAGTGTTGCTTTGTGCGATTGCACGGTGGAGACGCCACTGTTCGGACAGATTCTAGACGATCGTCTAGTCGAGGGATTTCTCGACGAACCCAGAGATTTCGGTTCGTCCGAGCCAAACGCGAGTTCGTTTATATTTCGTTCAATGAAGGAAGTTTAAGATCTAAACGTTGGGTTGATCGTTTTAATCTATTTCAATCTCGTTTTAATCTGCTTCGCATATATTTCAGATCTGTTTCAATTTATTTTCGTTTTAATGCTTCAAATCAAAAACCCCCAATTTTGTTGTTGTTACGTTTTGCTTTTGTTCTTTGGTTTAAACCCACTGCAAATTCCTTGAGAGAAACGACCCAGGTTACATTATACTGCAAATCTTTTCTAATCTGGTTATTTTGGGAGATGTCGGCAAATCTCTGTCAAAATATGGCACCGTTGCCGGGGATCGAACCCGGGTCACCCGCGTGACAGGCGGGAATACTCACCACTATACTACAATATGCAGTTTCAATAGAAACTGACACTTCCATTCAAACTTTGCAAACACAAATTGGGCAGTTGGCAACATCATTGAACCAGCTTCAACCTCAGGGATCCAACACTCTTCCTTCACAAACAATTCCTAATCCCAAGGGGAATGTGAGTGCTATCTCCCTTCGATCTGGCAAGCAATTGGAGGAACCTAAACCGGCTGTAGATGTGACTTCCACATCAGAAAGAGAGTCCATAAAATGTGAAGATTGACTCTAAAAACAAAAAGGCAATGCAGCAAGGTGAAGAGGAAGACATTCCTATTCCTCTTCCTTTCCCTCAAAGAGCAGTTAAATCCAAGAAGTTGGCAGAAAAAGCACAAGAGAAGGACATACTTGAGACATTCAGAAGAGTAGAGATCAACATTCCTCTCTTAGATGCAGTCAAACAAATTCCAAAATATGCCAAGTTTTTGAAAGAGTTGTGTACCAACAAGAGGCGATCGAAGGGAAATGAACGAGTGAGTTTGAACTGAAATGTATCAAAGACTCATCCAAATTTACCATGCCTCGCAAGTGCAAAGATCCAGGGACGTTTTCTATCCCTTGCCTTATTGGTAATTATAAATTTGATGATTGCATGCTAGATTTAGGTGCTTCTATAAATGTCATGCCCGCATCTATTTATAGATCTCTTGGTCTTGGTCCCTTGCGTCCAACTCGGTGTTATTGTTAAATTAGCTAATAGGAGTAATGCCCATCCTTCCGGCTTAGTTGAAGATGTATTAGTCAAAGTTAATGAATTGATATTCCCCGCTGATTTTTACATCTTAGATATGCGGGATGAGTCTTCTAGTAGTAGGTCACCAATCATTCTAGGGAGGCCTTTCATGAAAACAACTAGGACGAAGATAGATGTGTATTCGGTACTCTTTCCATGGAGTTTGGTGATATTTCGTGAATTTTAATATCTTTGATGCCATGAGACATCCTAGGGAAGAGCATTCTATTTTCCGTATTGATGTGATTGATGATGTTGTGGATGATGTTCTTGCGATTGGTGTCTTGATTATCCCGATTTTTCATCCGAGAGTGATTCTGCCATTTGTGCATGTCTTGATAATGAATGGTGCTCTTTTGTACTCATTTGGTTAATGCTGCATTATTTGGTGATTCGACTTCTTTGGGTGATTATTCCGCATTACGTGTGGATTCCGATATTGATTCCGAGTTTGAGCTTCATCCCGATCCCGATTTTGATTTTGATGATCTTAACTCGATTTTGATGAGCCGAATGCTTGATGTTAACATTGAGCCGTGTAGACATAGTTCTTCTCGCTTCTTTGAATGTGGTTTCGGCATTTCCGGTGTGATGACATCGAGTTGTTGCAACAACCACCCAAGCTTCTCCCATCTACGAGCAACCACCCAAACTTGAGTTGAAATCACTTCCGCATCACTTGAAATATGCATTTACGGAGGTGGATGAACAGGTTGCCATCATTGTGGCAAATAACCTTATGCCCGATCAAGAAGAGAAGTTCTGCTAAGCTTATTGAGGGCGAACAAGAAAGCCATTGGGTGGACATTAGCCGACATAGTTGGCATCGGCCCTTCCATGTGCATGCATCGAATTCTGTTGGAAGAGGACTCTAAGCCGGTGAGGCAACCCCAGAGACGCCTTAATCCCCTTATCCTTGATGTGGTGAAGAAGGAGGTCACTAAGCTTCTACAAGTTGGTATCATCTATCCCATTTCGATAGCCGGTGGTCGGCCGGTCCGTGGTTCCTAAGAAATCCGAGTCACCGTAGTAGCCAATCGAAGAATGAGCTCATTCCTACTCGAGTTCGGAATAGTTGGAGAGTTTGCATTGACTATAGGAGACTCAACCAAGCCACTCGCAAGGATCATTACCCTTTACCTTTCATTGATCAGATGTTAGAGCGATTGGCTGGCAAGTCTCATTACTGCTTCCTAGATGGCTACTCCGGATACTTCCAGATCCATATTGCTCCTGAGGATCAAGAGAAGACGACCTTCACATGCCCCTTTGGAACATATGCCTATCGAAGGATGCCTTTTGGCCTCTGCAACGCACCTGGCACCTTTCAGCGTTGTATGGTAAGTATTTTCTCTGAGTTTCTAGAGGATTGCATGGAGGTCTTTATGGATGATTTCACCGTATATGGGTCTGATTTTGATGCATGCTTAGCTAATCTATCTAGAGTTTTGCATAGGTGCATTGAGTCTAATCTTGTGCTGAATTATGAGAAGTGTCACTTTATGGTTGAGTCAGGTATAGTCTTGGGACACATAGTGTCTAGGAAAGGGATTGAGGTAGACCCTGCTAAGATAGATGTGATTTCTGCTTTGCCTTACCCCGTATCTGTGCGGGAAGTTCGCTCTTTTCTTGGTCATGCAGGTTTCTATCGGCGTTTCATTCGGGATTTCAGTAAGACTACCCGACCCTTGTCCAACCTTCTACATAAGGACACTGACTTTGTATTTGATGATGCTTGCAAGGCGGCCTTCGATCATTTGAAGCGTTGCCTGACTACAACCCCAGTGATCCAGCCCCCTGATTGGTGCATCCCCTTTGAGTTGATGTGTGATGCTTCCAACTATGCGGTTGGTGCTATCTTGGCACAACGGGTCGATAGGGCATCTCATGTGATTGCATATGCCTCCAAGACTTTGGATCCTGCCTAGTCTAATTACACCACTACCGAGAAGGAGTTGTTGGCTATTGTATTTGCTTTTGATAAGTTTAGGTCATATCTGCTAGCTAGTAGAGTAATTGTTTTCTCTGACCATGCTGCTCTGAAATTTCTTTTGAAAAAGGTAGATGCTAAGCCACGACTCATCCGGTGGATGCTATTGCTCAAAGAGTTTGATGTTGAGATTCGAGACAGAAGCGGAGCACAAAACTGGGTAGCTGACCACTTGAGTCGTATCACCCATTCTTCTTCTCACCCTCTTCTATTCGTGATGATTTTCCGATGAATGCCTTCTACGGCTACAAGGTAAGCTTCCATGGTATGTTTGATCTCGGTTAACTACTTGGTAGCTGGTGTTTTGCTCGAAGATTCTACTAGGGCCCAAACCTTTAAATTAAAGAGTGAGTCTAAATACTATGTTTGGGATGACCCTTATCTCTCGGAAATTTTGTAGTGACCAAGTAGTTAGGAGATGTGTGCACGATCATGAGTTTCACTCTATATTGCATTTTGCTCATGCTTCTGCCTGTGGTGGTCACTTTGGACCCCAAAGAACTGCTAGGAAAGTGTTAGATAGTGGATTGTTTTGGCCTTCCTTGTTTCATGATTCCCATCTGTTTTGTAATGAAGGTGGAATATCACCTAGAGGGGGGTGAATAGGTGATCTCAAAAATCTTTTCGCTGTAAGATAGGTGAACGATGAAAGCAGTAAGGAAGTAAAGATAATGGACACAGAGAAGTTATCCTGGTTCGGTCAAACTCTTCGACCTACGTCCAAATCCCGACACTCTCTCGGGATTTCGACTATCTTACAAATACAATTACACACTCTGAAACGAAGGATGATCCTTTCACTCTTGGACTCACTCCCCTTACAAGTTGTAATTAATACACCCACACTCAAGATACCTCTATCTTGAGATTTGAACGAATTGTAATAACAAGTAGTAAAACTCTCTCACGAGTAGATATGATAATGAACACCGAAGCTTAGTATATCCGAAGATATAATTAGAATACAATTTGAACTATTTGAAAGCTTTTTCAATGTATGCACTGGTTCGTAAATGTCGAATTCAATCCGTCGTGTATTTGTACTGGTTGAAGTTGAAGACCGTTGAAGGATTTGAATGTGTCTGTTTGGAATATTTGAATATGTCCGTTAATAGCGCACTCGCGCCTTCTGCTTGCCCATGTTTGAAGTTTGCTTAGTGGAATGTCTTTACAAATTGTTGCTCGATGTTCTTGGATGGAGATCATCATAGTTTAATGATTCTAAGCTTTTGGCCGTTGTATGGGCACCATTATGATAAGATTCTTTTGTCGGCTCGTTCTCGCGACATTCTCAATGTGCCACTGTCACAATTTGAACATTGAGAAGCAAACCTTGATCTTCTAAAATCTCATCAGCAAACTTGTTAAATATGGTTAGAAGGTATATAAATCAATGATAATAAACAAAGAAGGCATATTCAATCATTTGCAGATCAAAGAATAAGAGGCATCCTCGGTGTTCTTCGTCCGAATGTGAAACCTTAATGTATAAATCTGAAAACACTTAGGAAGATGATTAGTAATATCATAGTTAATAAGGAATGATGTTTGAGAGGTTAAAACAATTAACTAGATCATCTATAGAAAGTTACGATGAACTGGTCGTTGCTAACTGGTATGGATGCCGATAGACCATTCTCGAGAATTGCGTAAGCCATACTCGAGAATCACTCAAGGAATCATTCTCGCAGATTGATCAATTTCGATCGTTCTCGAGAATTACTTAGTGATTCTCGAGAACCATTCTCGAGAATTGAATTTCAATTCTCGAGAATCCAAGAGAGACGAAGCAAACTTCAAGCATCGCGATCGAGCATTCTCGAGAATTGTTTGCTAATTCTCGAGAACCATTCTCGAGAATGACTTCCTCATTCTCGAGAATTACTTGCAAACCGAGAGCTCGAACTGAAGCTTACGATCATACTCGAGAATCCATTCGATTCTCGAGAATCATTCTCGAGAATGACTTCCCATTCTCGAGAATCACCTCAAGAATGTAAGATATCGAAGGATCATCGACCATTCTCGAGAATTATTTTCTGATTCTCGAGAATCATTCTCGAGAATTGATTATCATTTCTCGAGAATCACTCGAGTAACATATTTCTGTTTCTGCTTCAAATCTGATCATTCTCGAGAATTACTTGGTATTCTCGAGAACCATTCTCCAGAATCCAATAAACACTCTCGAGAATGCTTTGTCTTTGCGATGGAAAATAAATTAGACTTAGTAACACAAATCTTGCAAACCATTCTCGAGAATTCAAGATCTGATTCTCGAGAGTCATTCCCTGGAACACATGAAGCAAAATGCAATCATAGTTTCAAAACTTAAATGCTTAAACATTTGTTATCATCAAAACATAGGAGCCAACATGTAAGTCATGTGATAACTGTCAGAGAGCAGGGAGTATTTCTCGTAGGCATGAGATGCCCCAAAACCCTATATTGTTTTGTGAGATCTTTGATGTTTGGGGTATTGATTTTATGGGTCCATTTCCCGCTTCATATGGTTATACTTACATCCCGCTAGCCGTTGATTATGTCTCGAAATGGGTTGAGGCGAAAGCCACTCGGACTAATGATTCTTCGTGGTGGTGAATTTTGTTAGGTCTAACATTTTCTCGGGTTTGGCATTCCTAGAGCTATTATCGGTGACCGGGCTCCCATTTTTGCAACCGAAGCATGGGTGCCTTGTTACGCAAGTATGGAGTGCTTCACAAGGTCTCCACAAAGATACCATCCTCGCACCAATGGTCAAGCCAAGTCTCAAATAGAGAGATTAAGCAAATCCTTCGAAGACCGTTAACTCTACCCGGAAAGATTGGAGTAAGCGATTAGAGGATGCTTTGTGGGCATATCGCACCGCCTACAAGACTCCGATTGGGATGTCTCCTTATTGGATTGTCTTTGGTAAGGCATGTCATCTTCCGGTTGAGTTGGAACATCAAGCCTATTGGGCCATTAAGCGAGTGTAACATGGATTTGGCTAAGTCGGCATGGAACGGAAGCTGCAGTTGCAAGAGTTGGATGAACTTAGATTGGATGCCTATGAGAGTTCGCGTTTGTACAAGGAAAAGACTAAGGCATTCCATGATAAGCATATTCTGAGGAAAGAATTTTATGTGGGCCAGAAAGTTCTTCTGTTTAACTCCCGTATGAAGTTTATGCCTGGTAAGCTTCGATCTAAATGGGATGGCCCTTTTGAGATCACTAACATATTTCCATTTGGTGCTGTTGAGCTATGTGATCCACCCACAGGGAGAACCTTTAAGGTCAATGGGCATCGCCTCAAGCAATTCCATGAGGGATCCCAAACAGCCTGAGGAAGCAGAGATTATCCTCATTGATGCCACTTATCCTCCTTAAACCCTTGGGGAGTATTCTTCTTTCCTCTCCCTCCTTCTCTTTTATTTGTTTTCATATTTGCAATTTGCTTTTCGAAAATAAATACGAGTCTATCTTTCTATGATTGCTATATATTATGAACTAGGACATTTTGGTTTTAATGGATCATTCTGTTTGGTCCGTGATTCTTGACTCTTCGATTACATATCTTGGTAGTTGATTTGATGTTGTTGATTGCCTAAGTTGGTACCGACCTTGTGAGGTTTTGGGCCCGCTTGAATGGAATTCATCTTTTCCCATTCTTTCTTTCATGTGTGCATCTGCTCCGATTTGTGTTCTCTAGAACTTGCTCCTTTTCTTGTTGAAACTACATTTTTCACTTACATGCATAAATATGATAGAAGCTTGTTTTCTTTCTTTTATTTTCCCCACTTTGGCCAAATAGCTTTCCCTTGCATTATGTTTCCTTTGCTAGCCCATTTGTGCCTTTTCGACTCATTCTTTTCTAAGCCACATTACAAGCCTAAGCGTAAAACCATTTTATTCCGCACCTTGGAGATTTATTGAGCATTGGTTTCACCTTGGTTTTGTGTTTAAGTGTGGGGGTTGCTCAGGAGTGCAACAGTTTCAGTGTGGGGGGGAGATGTTTGGTTTTGTCATTGTGATTTTGTATATAGTTCCAAAAAAAAAAAAAAGAAAAAAGAAAGAAAGAAAGAAAGAAAGACAAAGGAAAGAAAAAAAGAAAAAAAAAAGGAAATTTATGAGTAAAATAAAGGTTTTTATATATAGAGAATGATTGTGTTAATCAATGCTCTTTTTAATTTCTTGGGTGCTTAGCCTCTCATTCCATTTTATTACCTACCTTCACCCTAACCCCATTACAACCTTTAATAATAAGCTCTCTTGATTTGTGCATGCATGTGTTATAAGTAGTGGAGACGTAGAAATTGAGCAAGCTTATGGTAGAACAATTTTCTTGAGTAGAATTTGAGCGATACACTTATTTACCTTAAACACTTGAGAGATTGATTGATTGAGCGCATCATTTGAGAGACCATCATTTGTGATTAGCATCATTGATTGAGATTACCAGGAATTGTAATTTGAGATGAAGGGATTTTGGGTCTTGATTGATTGGTTCTAATGAAGCTCTGTGTCCCTTGTTCAATTTCTCGCATTGTTAGCAATTTGTAGAAAAGAAGAGTTTCTCCTTTAGATCTTTTTCTTTGAATTTTGCTCGAGTGCAAAAACATAAGTGTGGGGAATTTGATAATTGAATATTTTATACACTTCTTTTTATCTCTTGATTAATAATTTAGGACTTTTTAGTTAATAAATAATGGCTTTTATACTTATTTGGGCTTTGGGCCTCTGATTATATTTTAGCCATTTTTATTAATAAAACTCCAGCTTTACATTGCTTCAGTAATCTTACCATAACTCTTGAACCGACATCGGATTCGCCTAATTTTTGTTTCATATTTCAGATGATTCGAGAGCTACAATTGTTATGAAGACATGAAGGGCAAATTCGGACAAGAAGGCAGTCGATTTTGAAGCTAAAGTCAGATGTTTTATTTTGGGCTCGAATTTGTGTTTAAAGCCCATTCTTCATTATTTTCTGTTTTGGGCCTGGATTATTGATTGGAGCCCCATTTCGTTTTTCCAATTTAGGTTAAGTAAGGCAGCAGCCACAAACATATTCCATTCACGTTTTTATTCTGTTTTGTGGATCAAAATAGAGGTTTTCAGATTCTCTGAAATGTTCTTCGTGTTCTTCGTGTTCTTCGCGTTCTTCGTCTGTTCTTCAATTTTCCCAGCCATGTTCGGCTAAACCTTCTGTGGTTAACCCAACGTTGAGGATTCCATTTTCCCAGAGAACTCGTACTTAATCGGTAACTTTACTCGTTTCGTTTTCATCTTATCGGATCCGATTTCGGAAATAGTTCGAATATTAGATTTAATATTCGGTTTGGTTCATCCCAAGGACTGAGTTCGAACTAGGTTAGAGTGTTGCTTTGTG
The DNA here is from genome assembly GCA_019022615.1 of Acacia melanoxylon. Lineage (NCBI taxonomy): Eukaryota > Viridiplantae > Streptophyta > Magnoliopsida > Fabales > Fabaceae > Acacia > Acacia melanoxylon. The sequence continues at coordinate 4,869,514 of JAFJYJ010000020.1, read as the reverse complement.
CGATTGCACAAAGGAGACGCCACTATTCGGACAGATTCTAGACGATCGTCTAGTCGAGGGATTTCCGGACGAACGACGAGATTTCGGTTCGTCCGAGCCAAACGCGAGTTCGTTTATATTTCGTTCAATGAAGGAAGTTTCTGGAATCTAAACGTTGGGTTGATCGTTTTAATCTATTTCAATCTCGTTTTAATCTGTTTCTTCATATTTCAGATCTGTTTCAGTTTATTTTCGTTTTAATCTGTTTCAAATCAAAAACCCCCAATTTTGTTGTTGTTCTGTTTTGCTGTTGCTGGTTTAAACCCACTGCAAATTCCTTGAGAGAAACGACCCAGGTTACATTATACTTGCAAATCTTTTCTAATCTGGTTATTTTGGGAGATGACGGCAAATCTCTGTCAGTTACTACCTGGCAGTCGACTACAGCTAAAAATAATTTCCCCGGCACAAAAGATTACAATTAAACCTAAAATAATAATAAAATATGAATATAATTAATTCCACCTCAATAAATATTTTCTTTGATAATTTAAAATAAGCCCAATTCGTGTGTCCATATTTACTCAATTCTTTTTCTTATTAAGGAATTTAATATGAGCTTATATTCCCTCTATTTTCAGGAATTTCCAGCAAATAGTGACTGAAAAATACTATTTTGGGTTGGTTCTAAAGTCCAATTGACCCTTATTATGTCTATTTTCAACGAAAAATACTATTTTTGTCCAGACCAAGTCAAAAATTCAACCATGTCCCAAAACACCATTGCTGGTCCAAAATATCTCCAGGTTTTAGGATTAGTATTGAAACATTTATTTCTCTTAGCACAAAATTCATAAAATACGTGTTACCTATCAAATTAATCCTTGGGATGTCTACTCTCACCCTGTAAAATTTGATAATTTTCTAAATCCATTTACTAAGTCAAAAATCATGAAGAAGGCGATTGACTTCTCAGGAATTTCACAAAACACTAAATCAATGTTTTTTACACTTTTATCTAGGGTTCCAAAATTTTGATCCAAGTTCACCCTTGTAACACCCCAATTTCTGTAGCATAAAACGTGTCGGTGACACGTTGTTTTATAAAAATTCATTAGAGTTTTGAGGTGCTACAGCTTAGCGTTTTGCGGAAACAGAGAGCATGTACTAAAAATTTGAACAACGAATTTAACAATGAGTCACTGATATAAAAATACTCAGACATATGATGATGCCTAACGTATACTGATATATATATTACAAAATCTCCCGAAGGAATTATTCATGTGATACAAAGAATACAAAACTTTATAATTACAATTCTTACATGTAACTATACCCTCTTCAACCAAGCCTTGAGTAGACTTGGGGTATAGAACCTAACTCAGTTAGATCATCCCATTTGGCCAGGCTGGGTATGTCTAGTGGGAGTCTCACCGTGCTAGGGTGATGATTGATCGAACCACATAGACGACCCTTCTAGTTTAAGCACCAAATGATATGAAGTAACCTTATTAGATTCATGCAATACGGTAGGTTCTGTTGACTTTCTTCTCGCATTTCCTTTGACCGGTACCTTTTCACGGCTCCATTTACTGGTGTTTATCTACGGTTCCATCCCTTGGTACCTTCTCTGATCCTGGTTCCTTTACCTAAACTATTATACAGATCTGAGATCCAATACCCATCGGACCTCAGGTAACAATTAACCTCATATGAAAAGTATAACAGTATATGTATGACAATTATTCATTACATTTCAGCATTAACCAATACATAGCACACAGCACATGTAAGGTTACAACAATACATAAGCACACAAAGATATGTAATGTCAACACAACAACAAGACATAGCACACAACACATGTAAAGTCTATCCACGTTTGCACTAACCAAAGTGCCACGATAGCTATTCGTGTCCTCGGCTAGGAAAACAATCTCACGGCATTATCAAGACTATAACCCGTATCAAGTTTGAATGTATATAAACAATGACCTAAGACAGAGTCTTAGCCACAGTACATGAATCATTTCATCACATATAAGAATACAAGACACATCAGAGTTAAATTTACAGTACGCGAACGTACCTTCCTTCCATGTGAATAGTAATTACTATTCACGCATACGGTACTATTCACGTATACGGTACTATTCATGTATAGTAATACGCCCGTCCATCAAATCTGCCTCCGGAATCCTCGGATATCCTATAAGGATAATAACGTTTCTAATCAATGATCAACATTATAACAGACATTCTAGTCCCAAATTACCATTTTACCCCTGACTCCCCTAATCGGTGGAATTTCGCCAGAGCTTCGCTACATTGACTCTAATCTTCCAAAATTTTGTCATAACTCTTTCTCCAACATAATTTTCGAAATATATATATCATATTTAGCCCTGAAACATGATATCTACAATATATTGGAAGATTAAAGATCAAAATAACATCTACCCTAGAACTTCAAGAACTACCGAAAGAACTACTAAAGCTTAAGACTAAGGACCGAAGAACTTACCCTTGAAGAACTTCCTCCTTCTCTCTAGCTCCAAGAATTCTCACTCATCTCTTAAACTCAACCATTTTGATCTGAGTTTGGTGTGAATAAAATGAAGAAGTGAAGCCTCTATTTATAGGGTGGAAAAATGGGTCCTTTAGTGTAATTTTCACTTCTGGGTCATTCTACGTAATTTTCCCCTAGCCAAATAGTGACTCTTCCCGTGACTTTTGCCTCTCACGTTTTAAAAGTTTTAATAATATAATATCTTAAGTTCTACTTTAACAAAATTCATTTCCAGTTACTAGACCAATCACTAACACTTTTAAATTTTGAGTATACTTTTTGGATGGTAGTAAAATACCGAGATTTATGGTCTAATTAGACTTCCCTAGTTGGACTAAACTTATTCCTCAGTGTTAGCAAAAATAACCTTAACTGGTCTTACTTTCGAGGTTAAATTATGTGGGTTCCAGATAAGTCCTTATATTTTCTCCAGGATTTCCACATCTTCACAACTATTCCATATAGCGTTCTTGAATGAAGTGGGAGAGAGAATATTATATTATTATTCAAATAGTAAATTACTATTGAGTGGGTCCCGCGGACATTTTTTTCAAACTTCACGTGAATGTCTGTCGGCAGAGGAGTTTGAATAGTAAATACTATTCATGGGTCCAAAAATTCTGATTCCAATTTTGTCACTCCCAAAAATAGGGCTTAGTAGTCTCCCAAAAATAGGCAAATTCTCAAATATAGGGTTCTAGATAAACAAGTATCCGGGTATTACAACCCTTATACAAAATCTCATTCTAAATACTTTAAAACCCTCAAAAACACCAAAATCAACTCATATCCTCAAGAAAAAAAAGCTGCACGAAAAATTATTATTTAATCAACAAAATACCAAACTTTCATTTCTTCATATCTTTCATATACTAAGTTTGGTCTACCATTTTAGGCCATGAACCTTAACTTTAAAACTTTATTCATTCTTTTCATTATCCAATCAGGCCCAAATATAAATATGCACGCTTAGAAAAACATCCATTTTCAAGCTTTACAACCAAAGGAAAATATAAGAAGGTTCATAGATAACTTACTTCTTGACTTAGGACCTAAACTTCCTTTGATCCCCCAATACACTTATCCTTCTCCTCAAATCACCAAGAAAAGAATTATCTTTAGTAACTTCACCACTTTAGAAAAAATAGTAGAGAGTAGATTAGGGTTCCAAGGTCATATATCTTACCTTTGCTTCAACTTTTCTCTTCTTACTCAAACACTCTTATGCTCTCAAGAAAGGAACCACTTGCATCTCTCTTTTCCTCTCTAATCAGCTGAACATGCAACTTAAAAAGAGGGGGAGTTGGTTCTTTTAAAATGCTCAAGTCTTGTTTTTTTGAGCAATTACCTTTATGCCCATAAGTTCTCTAGATAATTCCACATATTTCATGAAAGCTCTTCTCTCCTATTTTTTTTTTATGCTGATCGAAATTATGGGGTCTTTGGGGAGGGAAATTTGTTCTGAAATATGCTTGGATAATCTGCACAAAATCCCCATTTAATGCTTGGGTCATATCTCCTTTGCTAGCCATCATTAGCTCTAGGTATTAGGCACTTAAATGGCTTCATCAAATGTCATTTCCTCCTTCATTTTATATATATTTTTCTCTTCCTTCCTTCCTTCCTAGTTGGGCGAAAATGAGAGGGAATTGAAAGGAAAAATAATAATCTGATTTCTTGTGTTTCCAATGCTTCTTCAATGGCATGGTTTGGATTCAATGATAGCATCTCATTATATATATATATATATTCTCCTTCTTGCCCATTTTTCGAAAATTAAGGGGAAAAGAAGAGATTACATGTCAATCATATATCTCTTGCATTAATGGATGATGTAATATGAGTGATGTCATCAAGCTTACTTAAGCATGATATAATTAATTTCACTCTTCAATGTTTAGGCTTCTAAATGGCCCATTATTTATGAGCACATTTGTTTTTTTGTTGCCCACCCGGTTCACCGGGGCTTCGCCCCGACTATTCCGGATCCGACCCGTGTCACGCACCTAGCTATGGTGGGAGAGTCCCCCAGCGGGGGGTTTTTTTTATATTCACAAGGTTCGAACCCGAGGCCTTGCTTAAGCGACGCAAGCCGCTTACCACTTGAGCCAACATGTTTCCCTCTTCATCTCCTTATGCGGATTGGGTCCTCTTCTTGGGCTTCAAGAATTGTTTTTCCTACTTAGACCAATAGCCCATAGTGGTTGGTTAGGTCCATGACACATTCTTAGGCATTTTTGGAATTTATGCGTTTTTCTCTATTTCTTCCCTTATGCATTTTGCCCGAGGGTAAAGAGGGAAAATAAAATGTTTTGACTTCCATTGTCTTTTTCCCCCCTCCCTTAGGGTTGTCCCTAACCATAATGATTTAATTACACATAAACAAATAATTTCACATCCTCATCTTATTCTAATTATTTCATGCAAATAAATGTTTATCTTTAACACATGACTTCATAAAAATTCATATATGCAAATGACTTCACATTGATGCACATGAAAAATGGGGATGTTACATGTAAGGCCCATATGATAAAAATTTGGAGAAAATTATCTTTATTATATATTTCATTTCCAAAAAATAACTGTCTAATATATGATTGCCAGCGTGATTGTATATATGAACAAGTTAGGTAAAATTACACAAAATTTCCCTGGATTTTCTATTACATGTAAATAACTTTCCTAACCTTTGAAACTTTACAGTAAACCTCCTTAAACTATTATTTTATATTATACTATTAATTTTATTGGTAATCTTTCATTATTTACAAATGGCTTGAAGTTTAAAGAGTTTATCTGCATATATAAAGTTAGGAGCGTTATATGCATACGGAAATAAGATTTAAAAGTGTATGAAGTTATTAATCTTGGTAAGCGTCATAGACAAGACAATTTAAGGGGGTGTATTAAGTTTTAATTGCACTACATGATCTAAATTCAGGGAAATTTCATGTAACTTATAAACAAACATATATATGCAATGGATCGGAACTACTGTAAACTTGACCAAGAGTACATTGAATAGCTTTACATAAGGCACTCGTAATTTATTATTGATAAATCACGAACATGCACAAGATACGCAACAGTGACCTGAGATTAATAAACTGGATAGAAAATAAAAACAATGAACAATAATTAAACTCCTTATATCACACTGCTATGACATGGAGCAGTACAGTACAGTGTTGTTGAAGAATATTAAAGAGGTACGTAAGCTTATTATATATTTATAATCTCCAATCTCAATGTTTTCAAGTTTCTTCATTTGGTTTCTCATTCATCATGCTTATATATATGGAACAATTAGAAAGCTTTTCCTCTAAATCTACCCTCATTTTATTTAATTTATTATTCATTTTTTAAACAAAAGAATATAATATACAAACGTCTAATTATATTATTACAATTCAACTTGTTTTCTCGAGAAAAGACTTTAAATCGGATTATATTATTTTATCATTTTCCTGGTTAATGATTAAAGTTTGTGATTTTATTTAAATACAAATGTTTAAATTGGCTTCCTTGACAATACGTATTAAAAAAGAACTAATTTTATGAAATTTATGATTGCAAACGTGATTGCATATATAAATTAGGTTAAATTATACCTTTTATCTAGCGGTGTCAGTGCTGAAAGAGTCGGCGTTGCCGCCCCTTCTCCTATGATCAAGACCTTGGCAACCGCGGATTCAACTTGTTGTTTTTGTTGACTTCTGTGTGCAGGCTGTTATGTCTTTTGTTTGTTTACTCAATCGTACCTGGTTTCTTAGTTGATCAATGAAATCTATTTTCTGAATGCAAAAAAACACCTCTCTAACCTTTGAAATGTTATAATTAATCTCATTGAATTCTCACATTATTATAAATAATTCTTATACTCTTAGTTTTAATTTATTCACTACTTATTTCCAAATGGCTTGAAGTTTAAGGCATATAACTCAAAATTTGAGTGATTATATAGGTATAAAAATGAAGTTTAAAAGTTGACGGTTTGAGGTTAGCATCATAGACTTTAAAATTTGAGAAAGTTTATTACTATTAAGTTATAAAGGTTGAGAAAGAAAATCTATGAACATGATTCTAAATAATAAACAAGCAAGCAGTAAGACTGTAAACTCGAACAGCAGAGTTCGATAGTTTACATTTAAAAGGCACCCGTTCTTAATTATTGACCACAAACAACATACACAGGAAGTATAAAACTTATGACAGGATATTAAACTGGATAGGAAATAAAAAACTGGACTGTATACTCCTTATTTCCACGGGCTGTATATTATGACATGGAGTAGTACAGTAGTGTTGATAATAATATTGAAGAGGCAGCTTTATAGTACAATGATCTATCCGATCCTGGGAACCCGAGTGACTCTGCCCTGACGGTTGACCCAAACCCGAACTCGATCGCACGGGAAGTCAGCGGTGACGGAGGATCCTTCCACCACAATTATGACCTTCACCCATCGGTTCTCTCTCTCTATTGTTGCCTCTGCTCTCGTCCTCCTCGCCTACCAGCCCCGGCCATGAATCCTTACCTACACTCACATCAACACACATGTCACAAATATGTACCAGGAAAAAGAACCAGAATAATCAAACAAGACATAACATGTAGATAATAACATTATTATCGAATTACAACGTTCTCTTCTCTATTACCTCGGCAGCCACCAGACATGTTTCCACTACTTGGGGATTTCCCTCCAATCAGTCTAAAGCGGTTTATGTGTTTTGTTTGCGATATGCTGCTCTGTACGTATGTACGGAGTCCTATTTATAGTACGGTTGAGGTTGGGTGTCGTTGACCAAGTAAGCAGATGTTTCTGACTACTTCTTCCTCTCCCTATATGGCAAGCATGGTCCGTTGTACTTTTCATAGTGCATACGTACGGGTTGATTCTATTCAATTGAAATAGTCAATTGTTCATGTACGTTTCACACACTATTCTCCAATCTTCTTGTTTTCAACTTTCTCCATTTAGTTTATCGTTCATCGTGCTTATTTATTCAGTTTTTTAAACAAAAGAATTTTATATTCCAACGCGCTAATTATATTTGAACTGGTATGTTTTCTCGTGAATAGACTTGAACAAACAGCCATATAAGGGCATTATCAAATAACTCAATCAAACTATCAGTTATATATGCGAAAAAGCCATGTACAACAAAAATACGAGCATTTGTTGGTTACTCGGATACTTGATAATAGGATTTAGAAAAGGCACCGGTACCGGTTGAAAGTATTAAAAAAACAAAATTACCGGTCGTTAATCAATCTAATAAATTAGTATGATAAAGGGAAAACATCTGTGTGGAACAAATAACAAATGAACCAGTGATTTTTCATTTTTCCCCCTAATTTGCTCCTATCGATGCTCCCTTAACCATGATTAAGTATTAGAGAGAATGAAGGAATTATAGAAGGTGACTAAGATGTTTTAGAAAATACATGTCTTATTGACGAACTTAACTAACTCTTTCAGTCTAATCAAACTAGGCAAATTGAGTTCGTCAATATCACATGTGTTTCCAAAAATTCCTTGTCATCTTCCTCATTCCCTTCTTCCACCTCCTCCTTGATTTTAGTTGAGGGAGAATCAATAGTAGGGGTAAATTAGGAAAATGTTGAAAAATATAAAAAATATGCATTATATTTAGGATTAAAATCAGCTCCCCAATATGTCATATAACAAGGACCGGAGGCCGGCCGCACGAAGTATTAAATTCCCCACCAATATTTTCTTTTTGAGTATAAAGGATATTTTTTTAAAAAAAAAATTATTGTGTAAATGCCTAGATGGTGCGTGACTGTGTGGTGCTGTGCATAACCGGATACTTTGATAATGTGCTGCATCTCAATCCTTTGTTTGTCTTTTTTTTTCCCCCATCAATATAATGGTTTCAGATTTTTTTTTTTAAAATTGAACATAACATTGAAAACATTCCTCTACCGTCATTAAATAATAGCCATAATAATAATAATTATAAAAAAAAATTCAACTTCCCAAATTTTTCCTTAGGATAAAAATTTGAAGAAGACTATCCTCATTATATATTTAATTTCCCAAAAGATATACTAATTTTGTGCAATTTATGATTGCAATGGTTATTGCATATATAAATTAGGCTGAAGTGTATAAAATCTCTAGAATTTTGTGTTATCATATGTAAGTAGCCTCTCGAACCTTTTATCTAGCCACAACTTGGTGTTCCAGTTCGGCCCCTATAAAGAGGAGTGGCTGAAAGAGTGGGTGTCGCAGCCCCTTCTCCTATGATCAATATCTTGGCAACCGTTGAATCTTAGGCTATGAGGTTTCTTTTATCTGAGTTGTATTTTTTTTGTTCTGCCAGGATTCACTTTATTTTGATTGCTGATAAGTTTGTTTTTTTGTTTTTTTTTTGTTTTTTTTTGTTGATTTCGGTGTGCAGGTTGTTATGTTAGTTTGTGAACTCCATCGCAGCTGGTTTCTTGATTGATTAATGAAATATATATTCTGATTTGCAAAAAAACATCTCTAACCTTTGAAATGTTATAATAAATATTTATTATGTATTCATTTCCAAGAAGAATAACTTGTTTTGTGTCCTTTATTATTACAAAACTTCCGTTTATTTTATGTTCTATGAAAGTAACCTCTAACCTTTGAAATTTTACAATAAATCTCCCAGAATTCTTGCTTTATATAAATAATTATTATACTATTTTTTGTCCATTATTTATATGTAAATAACTTAATATCATAAAATAAATTTAAAACGTTACCAAGTTAAGAATTTTGGGGTTAATATCATAGACTTAAAAATTTAAAGGGGTTTATTATTAAGTTTTAAATGTTAAGAAAATTATTTTTACATGGTTGATTTTAAATCCAAAAACATTTTATGTAATTTATCCTTGCTCTAAATTATAAACAAACATGCAATGAGGTTGGACGCAAACTCAACATATTCCTCCGGTCCTATATATAAGGTAGAGAGAGAAGCTTTTTTTAGTCCTATTTATAAGACACCTCATTAAAGTTTTAAGGAGAATGTACAATTTAACCCTTCATTTATTATTATGTTGACTTTCTTTTCATTTAGTATTATATATATTAAATAAGAGTAGAATTAGAAAGTTGTTGAATTTTACTAAGCAGAGCTAATGAGATTTAAGGTTTTCCATAAACTCCGTGTTAAAAATGTTGGAAGTGTGATAATTGAATATTTAATACACTTCTTTGTATCTCTTGGTGAATAAATCTAGGATTCTTTAGTAATAAATAATGACTTTTATACTTATTTGGGCTTTGAGCCTTTGATTAGATTTTAGTCATTTTTAATGATAAAATTCTAGATTTACGTTACTTTACTGTTTTCATCGTAACTCTTGAACCAGATATACGATTAGCCTCATTATTGTTTCATATTTCATATGATTCAAAGAGCTACAATTGTTATGAAAATTTGAAGGGCGAATTTGGACAAGAGGGCGGTCAATTTTGGAGCTGAAATCATATGTATTTTTTTGGATTTTTATTTGGGCTCGAATTTTGTAATTAAAGCCCATATTTATTTTATTTCTGTTTTGGGCTAAATTGTTGGAGCTCAATCTCTTCTGTAACTAGGTTTTTACCTAGGTCAGCCACCAACATCATTCATTCATGTTTTTGACAGATTTGAGATTAAAACATAGGTTATATTTTTCTCTCAATTAATCTTGATATGTTCTTCATTTCTGGGTTTTCGAATTTCTTAGCCATGCTTGGCTAAACTTTTTTGATTGATCCTTTAGTTCTTGGAGAGGCGGATGATTGTGCCTTCTTCTTTTTGATAGCCCCAGGTTGTGTAAAGCCAGGGTTGGCTAGGGCAAGAGCAAAGGCGGGCAATTTTTCTGTAGGTAGATCGGGAAAATTAAAGATGGTTAGCCCAACATTCAAAAAGCAATATAATATGCAATACAACAAAACGAAAGTATACATCAGTACCAGTCACAAATCGTTTCTTAACTCGAGGTTTGGACAGACGATCGGCCGGGTTCAGTATGCCGTACTCTAAAACATGATGCTCCAGTATGGAGACTGTTTTAATCTCGGCATCAGAAAGATTGTCAGTGTGAAATTCATAGTTGGAAGGAGAAAGCTTGTGTTGATCATAAGTCCAATACAGTGGAAACTTCTCCTCGACTTCCCCGGTTTTGGCATGCTCGAGAAACCAAGGAAATCTCCCGGCTTCGGCAGATACCTTGAAAAAGGCGGATTTGAGGGAATGAAACGGAAAAATTAGAGGTTTGAAAAGGGGGCGATCAAGGACACTCTGGATGGACGTCCATCCTTTCCTAGAAGGAACATTGCCATCCTCGTCGGTTTTTGGATCTGAAAAAATATAGAAACACCGGGATGGTGCAAGCTAATTTTTTGAATCGGCAGAAGGTCTCAAATGCAATGGCAAGGGCCCAACCCTCTGGGTGAAGCTGAGAAGGAGCCAGGTGTAGATGGTTGAGGAGGTTGATCTAAAATTCGGTGAATGGAAAGCTAACGCCAATCTCGGAATGCAATCCCGGTAGAAGAAGAAAAAGTGGGGTTCTTTCCCTTCAATCCGATGGCTGGATATGGATTCCTCGGACATGGGAAGGCGGATATTGTAATGCTCTTGGCTATAAAGACTGGTTTTGCGGAGTTCTTCGATGTTTATAGTATTTCTTGTGTTCAATACCTCCTCGGTAACCCATGGATCAGGAATTTGCTTGTCGGGGGAGAGACATGCAGAGCTTTTATCCTTAGTCATGGATCATCTTACGTGATTGGAAGATGTGCGCATTTATACCTATATAAAGAAATTATAAGTCAGACACGAAAAATATACTTGAGTTTAAAAAATTATGAGCAATGTCAAAAAAGGATAGGCCGGTATACTGCGACTGAGTATGGACCAAGATAGCATATGCAATATATTTATGTTGGCATGTATTCAAAACCGCATAAGCTTCTTCCTCGTATCCCTCCTTCGTGAGGGTAATGTTTTGTTCGCAGCACTCATCACAAGGATCAAAAAGGTCTCCCGGATTCAAACCCGGTATATCTTGAGCGATATCGGGGGCGCAAGTATGAAGGGCCGGGTAAGGAATGACGGGAATGGTATTAGGTCGGCCACGACTTGAAGATGGGTTGGGGGCAAGGTTAGATATGGTAGTATTTGAGTCGGAAGATGCATGTGATCGGGTTTGAAGTCTAGGAGTGTTTCCGCCACACTGAGGTTTGCGAAATAACACATCCCTTTCTTCTTCCTCGGTGCAGGGCGTTGCCCAAACCCACAGTGTCTGACCATTGGGAAGGATTCGAAGAACATCTTTATCCCCTTCGGGAAAAAGATTACCATACATGTCTGAAGACGAAGATCAAGAGAATTTGGAGGAGAAAGATCATGAAAGCCAACAAATCATGATGCATATATTTCTAAACCCAGAAATTCGCTAAAAACACATTGGAAAGCACACAAAGGCAAGCCGGAAAGTGTGAAAAGCAGTTTCTCTAAATGCAAAAGCTTCAAATAAGAATGAAGAACTCAAATGCATTACAATGACTCAGACTGTATAAGTGGTCTTCAACGTTTTTCTCAACATTGTCTGTTCAGAGAGGAATTCGTAGTTGGTCATCATAGTCATACAGAGAATGAAGTGTTCAAATATGTATGCCAGAAGAGACCAGAAAGCAGAATAAAGCAGAAATAGAAGAGGAAGAGGGAGCAATAATAATACCTGGGCAAAGAGATGGCGAATGAAGTTAGGAATTGCAGGCGAAGAAGGTTGCGAGGAAAAGGAAGTTCTCTCTGAAAATGCAAAGCGTTGAAGAGAGCAAAATGAAAAGAATAACGAAGTAAGGATATATATAAACGTTTCGAATATGAAAGGTCAGGGCACGATGGAAAGTACGAGGCAAAATAGGGTTAAAATCCCATAAAGGATATTCATGGCGGAGGTGAAACGACGCGATCATTAAATGCGTACGAAAACCGAAGGTGGCTGACATGGATAAAGATGAAACATTATGGCGTTTCAAATAAAGATGGTAGTTTTGTGCTATAATGTGGACACGCGAATAGCCGCTGTTATGAATGAGGGCTTAAGTTTGTTCATGTAACGACATGATCATATGATACCTCGGATAGACTGAGTTTAAGTCAGAAACATTATTTCAATTACCTTGATGGCGGGTGAATAATTATGAAAAAGCCACCCATCCTTTATCTTGGAGGGCAAGTCGAAGTTTAAGTCGGGTTTACAAAAAATAAGTCGGTTGTCAGAAAGAATATTTTGCGCTGTGATTCAATTCAATTCAATTCATATCCTTACAAGAGTTGGCAAGAGTTCGCAATGTGCAGATCATACAAAAAGAAGATAGCTCAAGACAATGTGTTTCCATCGATAGTGGAATGATTTACATGGAATTTCTACAGTAAAATAAATGGAGTGGCGAACTCGAGAAAGAAAAAGACAAGAACCAAACACAAGCACATAGTCAGAATTGGCAAACAGACAATGTGAACTTCCCAACTTGTCACAGACAATGGGCACCCAAAGTCACTAGCAGTAGTCGGTAGATTCACATGCTGGACAAGCTTTAGATGACCATCGTAGTGGTAAAGATCCCAGAGAATCTTTGAAGACCCAAGATTGAAGTTGAGCCAGGTAGATGAAGACTGGCAAATATATCTGGGATCCCAAATGCTCGCTCGGCCGTACGTGTAATACCCGGATTTTAGTAAATCTGGAAGTTTTGAGATAAAGGAAATTAACGAATATTTTGATAAAGCAAAATCATGAGCTTAAAACTGTTATAGAAAATTGTTATAATTATAGAGTAAATTGTCAAAAAAGTTACGGAAAATCGATGAAACGGAATGACTAAAAATGATATAATGGTGATAAAAACAGTCTAAAAATATTATGATAAATACCGAAAGATCATGAAGAATTATGAGAAAAATATGGAAGTGTTATCCCTAATTATGAGAATTTAATAAATTATTTCAGAGGAAATAACATGAAGAAAAGTTTAAAAAGCATTTCGGAACCATAAAGTAACTGATGGGTAAACATTGTTAATATTTTACATAGGATATAAAATGACAATGTCGAGATAAAAGTTTGCAAGATAACAATATACTGTAAAATTGGTAAAGATAAATATATGAAGAAACCTGATCCTAAAAAGATCACTAAACGAAGAAATTAGGTCCGATTAAGCCCTAACGGGCGGGGTAAACGGGAATTTTTGGTAAAAAATATTATATTTTTTAAAAATGGAAAAAATTATAGAAAAATAAATAAATATGAATTTTTAAAAGAGGGGGCCGAAATTCTAAGTATTTTTAATTAAAAAGAATTGTTTAAATAATTAAAATGGTAATTAGAATAAAATAATAATATAATGCGGTGAGTCGGCTTATAGGCGACCGGGAAAAGTTAGAAATAAATTCTACAGGTAAACCAGAGGTAAAAGTCTTTTCAGACTGATCAAATTAAGTACAAGTGAAATTCTACACGAAGAAAGAATTTACCACGTCGATTCCGCAACCGAAAACCCTAATTTCAAATAAGACGAAAAGTTGATCGATAGAGTGGAGTCGATAGGCAAAGTGAGAACCTATAGAAACAATTGTGTCTTTTTAAACACGAGATTAAGTTAGGCAACAACTGGACGTTTTACGATTCAGTGAATTGTTGTCCAGAAGTTGGTTCTATCGGAAGCGATTTCCGTAACCGGACGCGTTTGTCCGAATATTTTCCGACGCACCGGAGAATACCTGGATATGATCAAAAAGAGGATCAAAATATATAATATGAAAGAGGATGGAAAGATCTTCAAAGTTACACGCCGGATTTTTGAGTTTCGCGAAATCGCGCGAAACGGACACCGATCGGGTAGCTTTATCGGGCCGGAGGCCATAAAGCAAGAGCCATCATGGATGACAACTCATCCATTGACTTTAGGGCTCTTAGATTTCGATCTTGACCATGGATGGCGAAGAATGTTTTGTCCTCAAAAATGCGATCCTACGGTCCATATTCGTCAAGACTCGAAGTTTGAATTATTTACCGTTCGCCATCCGTCTCTTCTATAAATACCAAGCTCCTCTTCTTCATTTCTCACACCAAAAATCTGCCTCTTAGAGAGAAGTTAGAGAGAGAAGCTCGGAGAAAGTCTCGAGCAAAGTCTCGGGTAAGTTCTTCGGTCCCCGGTCTTTAGTTTCGGTAGTTCTTTCGGTAGATATAGTAGGAATGCTAGATTTATCTTTAATTTTTCAAGATAGTCTAGATATCATATTTAGGGGTAAATATGATATACATTTCGAAAATATGATGAGGGAAAAGATCTCAAAATTCTAGAGAGATAGAGCGAAAAACAATGGCTCCGCGAAATTCCGTCGATTAGGGGTTCGGGGGCAAAATGGTAATTTGTACCTAAAATGCCATTATGCTGCTAAAAGTTGTTAAATATTATCCTTATAGGATATCGAGATAATCGTACATTTGTCCGAGCTCTTTGTTGTGCCGCCGTCACACCGCATTTTTTCCCGCCGTCGGAAATTTACCGTTTTTAGTAAAAGTTCCGTTGTACCGCCAAAAAGGTACGTTCGCGTCTTAATAACACTAACTCGATGGTTATTGTATGATTATATATGTTTGTTGTGTTCTGTTTGTTGTTGTAGCATACGTGGTTATGTTATATACACGGTTATGTCACATACGTGGTTATGTCACATACGAGGTTATTATTGTTTGTATCATACGTGGTTATGTTACATACGTGGTTATGTATTTTTAATCATACATCCGTTATGGACTGTTGTATTGATTGCTTTGTTGTCGTGTATATGTAGTCGTATTTAAGCATGAGGTTAATCCGTTACCCGAGATCCAAATTGTAATTGGATCTCGCTCTTATCATAGCGTCGGTTCGGAAGAACCGAGGACCGAGGAGAAAAGGCGACGGTCGTATAGAGTCCCGATCAAGACTTTCTTCGGGTGTTATTCATTTTGAAAACTCTCGGTCAATGTACCGCTTCTGTAAATTAGCCAGACTTACGGCAATTTGAATAAATGTATCAGTTACTCAATTGCTCCGATGCTCTACTCTACCGATCGGGTAGCTTTATCGGGCCGGAGGCCATAAAGCAAGAGCCATCATGGATGACAACTCATCCATTGACTTTAGGGCTCTTAGATTTCGATCTTGACCAGTTTGGTATCAGAGCAGTAGTCCTGGCATTGATATGACTATGTTATTACGGACAGTATGGTAGGACAGTTAAGGCTAGTCTATGTGGGTGTGGCCAATCAGTCGCCATAGAGTTGGTGAGGTCCCCATGATAGACACTTATCGCCATTCTGTTCGGTTAACGGAGTTATGTTCAAATCAGCCTTTTAAACTTTGAGCGTGTTTTGAAAATGAGTACGAGGTAGCCCTAGTTCGGTGTACCGCTTTGAACCGGTATACCATCTTGAACCGTGTACCACCCTTTGTCGGTGCATCACTCTAACCCAATCCGCAAATCCATTGTCGGTACTAATATCGCCTCTAATAATCCCGATAATTCGATAATCGCGCTTGTACCGGACGGTAACTTCACCCTAACCCGAGCTTATATGTGGAGCCGGGCCACGTCGGATGAAACTCGTGACGGGGCCACGCCGACGAAACTCGGAGACCGACAAAGATATATTCATGTGGTATTTGAACCATGTTGAGAAGTTCTATTAGTTTTCGGTGGAAAGAACCAACGAAACCCCGAACGAGGGGAAATAGTACGAGTGTCCGTACGTTTGTAGTACTAGTGTGATAAAGTCTGCGATAGAGTAACCATTGTTTTTTTTAAAAAAAAATAAAAAAATCTAACGTTTTCCCTAATGAAGGAAAAAGAGTGAGACATTTTTGGTATCATATGAATATGCGAATCATTTTGGGATGCATACGTATATGTATTACCTTACGATCCAATAGTAGCTACACCATTGGGTGTGAACTATTTTGCTTATGTAATCATGTCTCGAATTCCAAATCGAATATATATCTCGTTCAAAAACTCTGTTCACAAACATCGACGACATTCTCAAAATTCACTATGACATTAATACCTAGCATAGGATCAACATCTAAAACGCCGTATCAAATGATACCGAACAAAGTACAAGAGTTGTGACTTTGTATCAACCATCGCAGGATGGACAAAATGACTATCATGAACACATACCCACTTCCCATGATCTATGATTTACTCAGTTATGTAATTCCTACGTTTTGTCAAGGGTTGACGTATGCTCGGAACACCATTTCAGCTGTACATCAAGGAATAGCAATCTTCTGAAGATAGTAACATAGATATTTAGTTTCTGGATCTAGCGGGATAGTACCGCAGATTCATACCGAAATTTTCTCATAACCATTGATAAAGCTTAAAGAGTAAAAATTAAATCATTGCGTAGAACACAGACTGAGACGAGCTTGCATAGACTGAGAACGAAGTTGGTCATAAGCACCAAGAGTTGGTTGTCCCGGATCCAAGTAGATGGTCGTGGTGCCATTAGGTATGGGTCGGGATATGTCTTGCTGCAGCAAGACAGCGTGATGACTTACGCCTCTCGCCTATTGAAGCCTCTCAAGTTGAACTAATCGATGTAAGACCTAGAGTTAGTGAGTATTGTATAGAATTGTACTGCTAACACAAGTGTTTGAAGTACCTTTTGAGTTGAAAGAAACTCGGGAAGGGACAAGAAGTCCTGTGTTTTAATGGACGAAAAGTCCTGTGTTCGAAAAACTACACCTGAGTACAGGGTAAAAGAAATCCCCTATGGTTTGATAAATAGTTGTCTTACTTGCCGTGAAAATTTTAGTTTCCGATGCATATCTCATAGTTACTACTATCCGACTGCGATCGTGTCATTGAGTAAGAGGTATCTTGTGTTGTCATGGTGTATGGGCGTCATGGAAACATTTAAGGTATCTTGTGTTACCATGATGTATGGGCGTCATGGAGACATTTTGATATCTGTATTGACCGGGTATATAGGTGCCATGGAAAATACTAAATATCAAAGTACAAAATGACAAGATCTTGACAACAAACCCGAGCAAATTCTCGATCATCAAGTGGAGCGGCCGACATATAGAGAAAAGTTCGAGCGAATAAGTCGTGGAGCTGGTTGCATGCGCGAGAGATGCGGTGCGTAAAACTAGCGGCTGAGGTATCTTTTGTCGTCACGGCACGTGGTTGCTAAGGAAACAGTTTTGGCACGTGGTTGCTAAGGAGATAGTTTTGGCATGTGGTTGCTAAGGAGCGAATAAGTCCGAAGTGTAGTTAGTACAGAGTCTAAATTGGTATAGAGCAAATTTCGAGGGCGAAATTTTATTTAACGGGGGAGAAATGTAATACCGGATTTTAGTAAATCTGGAAGTTTTGAGATAAAGGAAATTAACGAATATTTTGATAAAGCAAAATCATGAGCTTAAAACTGTTATAGAAAATTGTTATAATTATAGAGTAAATTGTCAAAAAAGTTACGGGAAAATCGATGAACAATGACTAAAAATGATATAATGGTGATAAAAACAGTCTAAACATATTATGATAAATACCGAAAGATCATGAAGAATTATGAGAAAAATATGGAAGTGTTATCCCTAATTATGAGAATTTAATAAATTATTTCGAGGAAATAACATGAAGAAAAGTTTAAAAAGCATTTCGGAACCATAAAGTAACTCGATGGGGTAAACATTGTTAATATTTTACATAGGATATAAAATGACAATGTCGGTAAAAGTTTGCAAGATAACAATATACTTTGTAAAATTGGTAAAGATAAATATATGAAGAAACCTGATCCTAAAAAGATCACTAAACGAAGAAATTAGGTCTCGATTAAGCCCTAACGAAGGCGGGGGTAAAACGGGAATTTTTGGTAAAAAATATTATATTTTTAAAAAATGGAAAAAATTATAGAAAAATAAATAAATCTGAATTTTTAAAAGAGGGGCCGAAATTCTAAGTATTTTTAATTAAAAAGAATTGTTTAAATAATTAAAATGGTAATTAGAATAAAATAATAATATAATGCGGTGAGTCGGCTTATAGGCGAAGCCCAGGGGAAAAGTTAGAAATAAATTCTACGGTAAACCCGGAGGTAAAAGTCTTTTCGAATGATCAAATTAAGTACAAGTGAAATTCTACACGAAGAAAGAATTTACTAGACGTCGATTCCGCAACCGAAAACCCTAATTTCAAATAAGACGAAAAGTTGATCGAGATAGAGTGGAGTCGATAGGCAAAGTGAGAACCTATAGAAACAATTGTGTCTTTTTAAACACGAGATTAAGTTAGGCAACAACCGGACGTTTTACGATTCAAAGAATTGTTGTCCGGAAGTTGGTTCTATCGGAAGCGATTTAAGTAACCGGACGCGTTTGTCCGAATATTTTCCGACGCACCCGAGAGAATACCTGGATATGATCAAAAAGAGGATCAAAATATATAATATAAAAGAGGATGGAAAGATCTTCAAAGTTACACGCCAGATTTTTGAGTTTCTGCGAAATCGCGCGAAACGGACACCGATCGGGTAGCTTTATCGGGGCGGAGGCCATAAAGCAAGAGCCATCATGGATGACAACTCATCCATTGACTTTAGGGCTCTTAGATTTCGATCTTGACCATGGATGGCCAAGAGTGTTTTGTCCTCAAAAATGCGATCCTACGGTCCATATTCGTCAAGACCGAAGTTCGAATTATTTACCGTTCGCCATCCGTCTCTTCTATAAATACCAAGCTCCTCTTCTTCATTTCTCACACCAAAAATCTGCCTCTTAGAGAGAAGTTAGAGAGAGAAGCTCGGAGAAAGTCTGAGCAAAGTCTCGGGTAAGTTCTTCGGTCCCCGGTCTTTAGTTTCGGTAGTTCTTTCTGTAGATATAGTAGGAATGCTAGATTTATCTTTAATTTTTCAAGATAGTCTAGATATCATATTTAGGGGTAAATATGATATACATTTCGAAAATATGATGAGGAAAAGATCTGTCAAAATTCTAGAGAGATAGAGCGAAAACAAATGGCTCGCGAAATTCCGTCGATTAGGGGTTCGGGGCAAAATGGTAATTTGTACCTAAAATGCCCGTTATGCTGCTAAAAGTTGTTAAATATTATCCTTATAGGATATCCGAGATAATCGTACCGCCGTCGAGCCGCTTTGTTGTGCCGCCGTCACACCGTTTTTTTTCCGTTTTCGGAAATTTACCGTTTTTCCGTAAAAGTTCCGTTGTACCGCCAAAAAGGTACGTTCGCGTACTTTGTAACACTAACTCGATGGTTATTGTATGATTATATATGTTTGTTGTGTTCTGTTTATTGTTGTAGCATACGTGGTTATGTTATATACACGGTTATGTCACATACGTGGTTATGTCACATACGAGGTTATTATTGTCTTTGTATCATACGTGGTTATGTTACATACGTGGTTATGTATTTTTAATCATACATCTCGTTATGGACCGTTGTATTGATTGCCGTTGTCGTGTATATGTAGTCGTATTTAAGCATGAGGTTAACCGTTACCCGAGATCCAAATTGTAATTGGATCTCGCTTCTTATCATAGCGTCGGGTTCGGAAGAACCGAGGACCGAGGAGAAGGCGAGCAAAGCCGTATAGAGTCCCGACGAAGACTTTCTTCGGGTGTTATTCATTTTGAAAACTCTCGGTCAATGTACCGCTTCGTAAATTAGCCGGACTTACGGCAATTTGAATAAATGTATCGATTACTCAATTGCTCCGATGCTCTACTCGATGAAAAAAAATATATATACTGCTTTTGAAAATGGGATGTTACAGTACGATTGAAGACTGGCAAATACATCTGAAGGAGGAGGCTGCCAAGAAAGAGCCTTAGCGTTATGATGAACCTTTTCTCCTTCATCTTTGCTTTGTGTCCCCATGCTCCTGAAATACTTGAAGCTTGGGATAGACAAAGAGGGCTTGACTCCTTCGATATGTCTGATTCAACTCATGAGAACCAGCAATCCATTTGTGAGTTTGAAGAAGAGTGCTATTTTGTGAGGAGAAAGAAAGAAGAGGGAACATGAATTTATAGGCGTTTTGATTTCGAAGCGCCAGGGATAATTTAATGCTCCCCCAAATCCCCAATCGACAGATGGACCTTAAATGTGCATTTATGAGACGCGGGGTTTCCAGAAAGTGTCAGACTGACAGGAACGATGAGACGCGGGAAATAAATGTACACAAGAACCAGGGAAGCGCCAGGATTGTCTATTTCATGGAAAGGACGATTACATACCTCAATGGGGGCAGGCAAATAGCTATCGTTATCAATGAGGGGTTAGGCTTGTTTGTATTCCAACACCTCGTTTGCATGATACCGCGTATTGAGGGCAACATACACACGACGGATATAAGCAAGCTGGGAAACTTGGCATTCAAAGTTACAAATGGAATCCCGGCTATCATAAAACAGGAGTTTTGCAAATAACAAGGAAATGGTTCGGTCCACGGCGATCAACCTCAGGGATTCGCCGGTTTGTAGCAAAAACTTGCAGCTAAAGGAGCAAAATAGATGAAAGCGATTAAGTCGGACAATCAATCTCGGCAGTTCAGAACCCTAAAATCTCGAGCTTGGGGGCAACTGTTATGGATTCGTATTTTGGGCCCAGATGAGATATGGCCCAAAAGGGGCATATTGTAACTAAAGCCCTCCACAAGCAGGAGAAACGCTAATCCCCTATAATCTCGGCACTAATTTGATCGTACAGACAGTGGAACAGACACATGTAGTGGAGCAGGGGTTTCTCAGGTAGTGGAGTAGGCATCTAGAGAATGTGGGAGGTGCATACTGTTGAAACAATGGACGTGGAACCAAGAGAACGAAACCCTAGGTAATCTCTATAAATAGGAGATGGTTCCACCAGGTGCACACATCCTGTTCATATCCTTTTACTATATTGTTACACTGTGCACACACCCCACTCCCTTTGGCTTATCGCCATTCTCGTGTCGCACAGTGATCAGACAATATTCTTTGGTGTCTTCCTCATAGGCACCACTAAGTACTCACCATATCTTCGGTATTGCTTATTCACTTACCAGAGATTACACAGATCCTACATTAACCAGATACTAACCCAGAGGTTAGACATTTGTGTTCGTAGAACCGAACACCATGCTTGCCATATAGAGAGAGAGGGAGAAGTAGTCATAAACATCCCTTACTTGATCAACGACACCCAAACTCAACCGTACTATACAGAGCAACATATCGCAAACAAAACACATAAACCGCATTAGACAGATTGCAGGGAAATCCCCAAGTAGTGTTAACATGTCTGGTGGCTGCCGAGGTAATAGAGAAGAGAACGTTGTAATTCATTAATAATGTTATTATCTGCATGTTCTATCTTGTTTGATTATTCTGTTTCTTTTTCCTGGTACATATTTGTGACATGTGTGTTGATGTGGATGAAGGTAAGGATTCATGGCCAGGGCTGGTAGGCGAGGGAGGATAGAGAGCAAAGGCAACAATAGAGAGAGAGAACCGATTGGTGAAGGTCATAATTGTGGTGGAAGGATCCTTCGTCACTGCTGACTTCCGGTGCGATCGAGTTCGGGTTTGGGTCAACCGTGAGGGCAGAGTCACTCGGGTTCCTAGGATCGGATAGAGTATTATACTACAAAGCTACCCCTTCAATGTTATCAACACTACTGTACTACTCCATGTCATAATATACAGCCCATGGAAATAAGGAGTATACAATTCATTTTTTTTATTTCCTAACCAGTTTAATATCATGTCATAAGTGTTATATAGCCTTTTATATGGAAACTATCAAACTCTTTTGTTCGAGTTTACAGTGTGACTGCTTGCTTGTTTATTATTGGGTGCTTCTTATGTGCTTTTCAAATTTTTTACATATTCTATTTATTTATATTAAATTATATGTTTCATCCTGATTTTTTTTTTACACCCAATATCTTAAATTAATTAATTTTCAGGATACTGGTGTTACAAGAAAAATATTTCTAAATACAGGACTAGAAATTAATTAATTTGAGATACTTATTGTAAAATTACACAAACAAAAAGTACTTCAAGGTAATGGACACACCTAAAAAATACTTAAAGGTGTCAGGTGCGCCACAAATTATTTCAGGATACTGCTTGCGGTCACAAGATGAACATGAAAATGTATTTTAGGGTGTTAGTTGTACCTAAATTAAGCCCTAGAAAAAAAAAATATATAGTATTCCAACATACATACGTACGTGCTGATTATATTATAAGTAGTACAATCCAACTTGTTTTCTCTTGAATTGACTTTGAGAAAAAGCAGTAAGGGCATTCGCAAATAAGTCAGTCAAACCATCAATTATATATTCCTAAAAGCCATGTTTAAGTAATTACTATTCTTGAACCAATCTATAAATTATAATAAATGGAACGTATATATTTGGGTGGAACAAATAAATAATAGATGAACTATTGATTTGAACTCGTTGCATATATCTTACCACACGAACCATAATTGATGGGTTGCTTTCAGAACAGAGTTTAATTAAATTTACATCATCATCTAAAGCTTGTGCAAAGTATCAGTTGTGGAACTTACCACACGAACCATAATTGATGGGTTGCTTTCAGAACAGAGTTTAATTAAATTTACATCATCATCTAAAGCTTGTGCAAAGTATCAGTAAATAGAACAGCCATACCTTCAAATTAACGAAACTTTCAAATATAAGCTCTTTGCTTCACACGGTTGCTTTAATCTTACGCTTATTATTCCAAGTCACCAAAGCCGACTAAGTTTAATATATTATCGGCTAAAGTATACTTTTAGTCCTTTAAGTTTTACATAAGGCATACTTTATGTCCCTTAACTTTATAAAGTATACTTTTAGTCCTAAAGTGATGACTAATAACATTTAATTACACAAATTTTCTATATTGTTCAATTTACCTATATTTTAAGTTTAAACTTAATAGTATTTAATTACACATTCATCACTTAAGTTTACACCGTTATCACTTTAGTTTGTATTTTCCATTAGCAAAATTAATGGTGTTAGAATTATAGGACTAAAAATATACTTTATAAAGTTAAGAGACCATAAGTATACCACATGTAAACTTAAAGGACTAAAAGTATACTTTAACCTATATTATCTAAAACTTATATAAAATTCAAATATCTCCTGCTCCAAAAACTTAATAGGATTAGGAAGGGCAGCGAAAACTTTGACTTTCTCTCCGCACCCCCTCAAAGCTTGTAAATGAATAGCTTCAGTTCATACAATGGCGCTTTCCTGGTCAATGATCATAGTATGTGATTTCATTTCCATAAAAAAGTTTAAATCGAATTCCTTGTCGATATTTAAAATTCATGACAGCTATATTTAAGTTTGCAAACTTAAATTTTCTTTAAACTCAAGCTCGAAGATTTGCATTGTGCGAGCTTGTCGTCGTTGAAAATTTATCCTCAAGGTTGCGATGACAATAACGATAATCTCTCTTTGTTTCCGTGTAGCCGATATGGTAGACCTATTCCAGGTTTTTAGATTGCAATCGATGATCATTACTTGCTTCTTGGTTACGTAATGCATACCAATTTTTCCCCAATTTGGGTTGATATAAATTAAAATATTAAGTCTTTTTTTCAACCTCAGAAAAAAAAAATGTGGAGTCGTTTTGCACAATTAACAATAGCGGTAGTCAACAACGATCCAAAATAGAATCAGAATATTGTTCTGTTGATCAGTGATTGGCTTAGTTACTTAGGGCTTGTTTCGTATGAGAGATTTAATACACTTCAGCCTACTTTATATATGCAATAACCTTTGCAATCATAAATTGCACAAAATTTGTATATTTTTTGGGAAATTAAATATATAATAAGGATAATCTTCTTCAAATTTTTATCCTAAGGAAAAATTTGGGAAGTTGATTTTTTTTTTTAATAATTATTATTATGATGGCTATTATTTAATGACGGTAGAGTAATGTTTTCAATGTAAAAAAAAAAATCACTGGTCTATTCATAATAATGACGGTAGAGTAATGTTTTCAATTTAAAAAAAAATATGAAACCACTAGATTGACGGGGGGAAAAAAAAAGAGACAAACAAAGGATTGAGATGCAGCACGTGATCAAAGTATCCGGTTATGACAGTAACACGCAGTCACACACCATCTAGGCATTTACACAATAATTTTTTTTAAAATCCTTTATATCTAAAAAGAAAATTTTGGTGGGAAATTTAATACTCCACCTGGCCTTCGGTCATTGTTATATGACATATTTGGAGAGCTGATCTTATTCCTAAATATAATGCATAATTTTTATATTTTTCAATCTTTTCCTAATTTATCCCTACTATTGATTCTCCCTCAACCATAACCAAGGAGGAGGGGAAAGAAGGGAAAGTGGAAGATGACAAGGGTTTTTTTTGGAAACACATGTCATATTGACAAACTTAATTTGGCTAGTTTGATTAGACGGAAGGAGTTGGTGAATTAAGTCCGTCAAGAAGACATGTATTTTCTAAAACACCCTAGACACCTTTCCTAATTCCTTCATTCTCTCACATCTTTGATTATGGTTAAGGGAGCATCAATAGGGGTAAATTAGGAAAAAAAAAATGAAAAATCACTGGTTTGTCTATTATTTGTTCCACATGGATGCTTTCCCTTTATCATACTAATTTATTAGATTGATTAATGACCGGTAATTTCTTTTCATTTTTCTTTTTTATACTTTCAACCGGTATCTGATGCCTTTTCTGAATCCTATTATCAGGTATCCAAGTAACCGATAAAGGCTCGTATTTTTCCTATACATGGCTTTTTTGCATATATAGCTGATAGTTTGATTGAGTTATTAGATAATGCCCTTATATGGCTGTTTGTCCAAGTCTCTTCACGAGAAAACGTACCAGTTCAACTGCAATTATATAATTAGCGTGTTGGAATATAGACTTATTTTGTTTAAAAAAATGAATTGATAAGCACGATGAAGGATAAACCAAATGGAGAAAGTTGAAAACAAGAAGATTGGAGAATAGTGTGTGAAACATACATGAACAATTGACTATTTCAATTGGATATAATCAACATACGTATGCATTCTGAAAAGTACAACGTACCATATAAAGAGAGGGAGAAGTAGTCAGAAACATCCCTTACTTGATCAACGACACCCAACCTCAACCGTACTATAAAAAGGGACCCCGTACATACAGAGCAGCATATCGCAAACAAAACACATAAACCGCTTTAGACAGATTGCAGGGAAATCCCCAAGTAGTGGAAACATGTCTGGTGGCTGCTCGAGTTCACAGTCTTACTGCTTACTTGTTTATTATTTAGAATCATGTTCATCGAGTTACTTTCTTAACCTTTATAACTTAATAGTAATAAGTAGTGAATAAATTAAAACTAGGGTATAAGAATTATTTATACTAATGTAAAAATTCAGTGGGATTTATTATAACATTTCAAAGTCTAGAGAGCTCTTTTTTGCCAATAAGAATATATATTTCATTAATGGGATAAGGGTCTTATTTGCCCCAGAAGTTTTCACTCAGGAGCACTCAGTACCCGGAAGTTTTTTATGGAGCAAAAATGCCTCGGAAGTTTAAAAACGTAGCAATCTTACTCTTCCGTTAATCTTGACCGTTGAATTGTTGCTCCAATTTGTAAACTTCCAAGGTAAAATTGCTCCTAAAAAAAAACTTTCAGGGCAAAATTGCTCCATTTTGAGTGAAAACTTCCAGGGCAAATAAGACCCTTATCCCTTCATTAATCAACCAAGAGACCAGCTGCGATAGAGTGAAAAATTAAAACTAAAGACATAACAGCCTGCACACGGAAGTAAAAAAAATAATAATAATAAAAAAACTTGTCAGCAACAAAAATAAACTGAATCCTAGGTAGAACGCCAAAATACAACTCAGATAAAAGAAGCCTCCTCTTGATCATAGGAGAAGGGGTGGCGACACCCACTCTTTCAGCCACTCCTCTTCATAGGAGCCGCACCGACACACCAAGTTGTCGTTAGATAAAAGGTTTGAGAGGCTATTTACGTATCATACCACAAAATTCAGGAGATTTTCTATACTTTAGACTAATTTATTTATGCAATCACGTTTGCAATAATAAATTTTACAAAATTATTTATTTTTTTATATTAAAAAATAATAAGGATAATCTTCTTCAAATTTTTACCCTAAGGAAAAATTTGGGAAGTTGAAAAAGATTTGTTTTTTTTTAAAAAAAATATTCTTATTATAATGGCTATTATTTAATGACGGTAGAGGAATGTTTTCAATGTTATGTTCAATTAAACTTGTTTAATGAAGTACTAATAACCAAGATTAAAAAATAAACCAAATTCAACCATGACAATGGTAATTAGAGGGCAATTAAGCTCTTGATTAGCATGATAATTAAATTAATAAATCAACCCCCAAAGTCAACAAAAGTGGCGCCAATCACTTGGAGGATATTCAATAGGATTTTGTTTTTCTCTTTCATGAAATAATAAAAATATTTTGATGATAAAAGCACATTAAATGGCTGTTTCGGGGAGAGATGTCGACTATCCATGGAAGGGTGGAGATTTGTCTTCAAAAAGTGGTTCTTCATCTTATGGTTATAAGGAAAGATGGAGTTTTGGTTTACCTTCTTAATTACCATTTTAACCCTTGAATTTTCCATATAAATAGGAGGCACCTCCCTTCACAATTCTTCACATCAAAATCAGCATAACATATCTGATTTAGAGATAGAGAGAGAGAGTGGGGAAAATTCATAGGAAACAAGAATAAGGAGCAAAGTTCTTGAGGTTAGTTCTCTAGTTCTAACTTTGGTTTTTAGTAAAAGTGTAGTTTAATCTAGATAGGAAATAGTAAAGTAAATTCCTTTGTATGGTTTTAGGCCTCCATTGCATTTAAAATGCTAAATGAGGTAAACAAAACATGTTGGGAAATAATTTTTGGAATCAAAAGACCCAAATGGTGCAAGTTGGAAAAAATCCCAGATTTCAATTTTTCTGGAATCAGTCACATTGTGGTCATTATTTTATGTATCAAATAAAGTCCTAAAATCATGAAATTTTAAAGGGTTAAAGTAGACATGTAGGGATTTCTTTTGATATAAAGTTTGTAATGTTTTGAGTTTTGTACAAGGAGATACAATTTCTGGAAGTTGAGCCACTTTTTGGAAGATAATCTGAACATTGGTTGAAAACATTAAAACTGGTATTGACTCATGTATTTTGAGTTAAAGAAATTATTTTTCCATGGAAATAGACATGTCAAGAGTTATGTAGAATTTTGGATCACGTCATTTCGATGTTTGTAGAATTAGTTATGATTTTTCAAAGTTACCGGAAAATATGGGCAAAAATGCAGAAATTCTATTTTTAAGGAAATGTAAGCGTATAATTGGAATAACAAATCCACACCAAGGGTAAAAAGGTCAATAGTGGCGAAAATATCTCTTAGGATATCATTCTAAGTCATATGGTATTTATTACAATATCATAATATGGTGATAATTATATAGGATATCCGGGAAAGTCAGGAATCTGTACCGAAAGGAAATCGTACCACTAGCTACGCGAAGAAAGGTACGGACGCGTACTATAACTCTAATCTTCTATATCTTGTTTGTATATATGATAGGGAAAAACTTTATAGCCTATAACTCCGCAAGTATATGGGCCGTATCAAGTAATAAAGTGATAAGAAAAGTATCATTCCCACGAAGACTTAGTACCCAAATTTCAGTTAAGCATTAATTTTATACTTTCGTTTAAGTTGAGCAAACCAAATTGAATTTAATTAAGAGAAAAGAAATGAAAACTAAAATAAAAATAAAAATAAACAAACTATCACAATAATTGAACGAGCAATCTAGAGTCACTAATGTAATACCCGGATAATTATTTATCTGGAATATTATATTTTGATAAATAATACCTATTGGAAATAGGTGAATATGTGGTCTCAAAACTAGTGTAATAATTACCTTATTTTCTAAGGTAATTTCTATTAAAGTTACGGTGAATAAATAGCTAAAAATCCCTAAATGAATTTGTGGGTCATAAAATGCCCTTTAAAATATTATGATAAATCCTAAATGGCAATTAAATAATTATTAAAAATTAGAAAGTATGTTGTCTCTAATTTTAGGAATTTTTGGGATTATTTCCCTTGGAAAATAATGAGGCAAAAATTAATATTATTTTTAGGGACATAAGTTACCCCGTGATTTTTAATATTATATATGGAGCATAAATTACCAATGTAAGTCCAATAGTTGTGAGGAAATAATTAATCCAATAAAGATGAGATAATATTTGCCTAGTTGAACACTAATGGTCATGATTAACTAATAAATCAATTAACCAATAAAACATATAATTAATGGGGCATTTTAACACTTCAATTGGATGCTAATTGAAGAATAAAGTGATCAGCCCCTCAATCAATGGAGAAGGACGAGATGCACATGGGAAAGAGATTGGGATAATATTTATCATATAATAAGATAGCTTTGAAAAGTCAAATTTAGCAATCAACCAATGAGACTTAGGATGTTGTAATGATGACATACGAAAAGCATAAGGGATCAGATGAAATTCTAATTGAATGAGTAGCATTTGGCTATTTAAAAGCATATTAAATGATTAAAGCATAAAGGGATGTCGGCAAGCTTCAATGGATTCATTTTTGTCAATGAAATACACAATAAATGGCTGAATGAAGTTGGGATGTCGGCATGTACT
Source organism: Acacia melanoxylon (assembly GCA_019022615.1). Classification (NCBI taxonomy): domain Eukaryota; kingdom Viridiplantae; phylum Streptophyta; class Magnoliopsida; order Fabales; family Fabaceae; genus Acacia; species Acacia melanoxylon. Next base: position 4,840,131 of record JAFJYJ010000020.1, on the reverse strand, counting down.
TTAATGGGTAGGATTTTGTTTCAAAAAGTGCAAATTAATCCAAGGGTGGAGGTGAATTTATGTCACATTTGATTTCCATTTGTGTCCCCAATTTTCTCCCATAAATAGAAGGCTTTGCCTCTTCAATTCCTCACACCAAAATCAACCCAAGATGTGATTTTCTAAAGAGACTATAGAGAAGTGAGAGCTAGTGGGAAGCAAGAAGAAGGAAGTTCTTCAAGGGTAAGTTCTTGAGTTCTTGAGTTTTAAATTTTAAGTTCTTGTAGTTTTTAGTAGAAATGTTAGTTTGATCTTTAATCTTCCAATATAGTTTTGTTTTCATGTTTTTATGGTTGAAAATGGTTTCATTTCGAAAAAATGATGGAGAGAGTGATATAGCAAAATTTTTGGAAGATTATGATCAAAGTAGCAAAGCTCTGGCGAAATTTTATCAGTTAGCGATTCCTGAAGGCAGGGGTAAAAGCGCCAGTAGTTTATGTTGAAGATGAGGTTCTTAAAATCTGAGAAAATTCATGGTTAAAGTAGACATATAGATATTTTCAAATATACCTAGAGTGAATTATTTCGAGTTCTGTGCTAGGAGATAAAAATTCCCAAAGTTGGGCTACGAAATTCTGGAAAAATGCTGGACAAAGTTTAGAAACCTTAAACCTGGGAATGACTCAGGGAATCTGGGCATAAATGAGTATTTTTACTTACAATTAGACATCCTAAGGATTCCGAGGAATTTTACGGATTCTCATTTCAATTTTTGTAGAATTAGTTATGATTTTTCAAAGTTAGGCGAAAAATCAGCCCTAATGCTGTCAACAGCGTTTTTCTACGAAATAAAGGGAAAATAATTATAAAATAATTACACCAGGGGTAAAATAGTCATTTGTGACTAATATATCTATTAGGATATTATTTATGAATTAATAAATGTGATATTACCCTTATAGGATATCTGTGATCGCATTTCAACTGACAAACGTACCGTATTCACCGACGAAGGTACGTTCGCGTACTGTAACACTAACTCTGATGTTTATTGTATGCGTACATGTGCTATGTGTATGGTATGCTTATGTGCGGTAGTTGATAGCTCTGTGGTATGTTCATTGTACTGTTATTATGCCTGCTGGGTGTTGGGATACGTTGGCTAAGTGCGAAATGCTAAGTGCGAACCATTGCTAAGTGCGAAATGATTGCTAAGTGCGACATATCTGCCAGGGGGCTTATATGATGTTGGGATATGCTTGTTAGTGTGCTCATATACTGTCTATGTGGTGTATATAAACATGAGGTTAACCGTTACCTGAGGTTCAATGGGCATTGAACCTCAGCTCTTAACATAGCGTCAGGTTCAGGAGGACCGAGGAGAAAGGCAAGTAGCACGCATAGGGACTCGGCTGAAGACTTTCTTCTGTTGTTATTTACTTTTGAAACCACTCGGTATAATGTACCGTTACTGTAATCAGCCAGACTTACGGCATTTTGAAATATAAGTATCAGTTACTCTTACGCTCCGATGCTCTACTATGATGAAAAAAAAATTTATACTGCTTTTAAAAATGGGATGTTACAACTAACCCTTATTAGCTTCCTAAATCTTGTTTTCACTAATTTAATTAGCATTAATATCACTTTTGTTAATCTCGAGTATAAATAGCTATAAGTGCCTACCGGTCCATTTACAACCCTCTCTTAAGTGTACTTTGTTATGTCTAACATAATTACTTAAGAGGCAATAAAACTCAAACACACTCTTCAACAATTATATGGGGCTATTAGGTATATGTCTATCCTAATTACTTAAGAGGTAAAAAAGGTGAATGATGATGGTGACAATGCTGGACGAGAAGGAAGGAGACTATGGTGGAGATGACTGGTGGTGGTGAGTGAAGAGTAGAAACCGATGGTTGAAGGTGATTGGAGGAAGAAGTAAGTGGTGGTTGTTTGATGTTCCAAATCTGGCTATGGTAAACCCAGAAGGTGATCGGCACTGTGGTGAACAAACGATGGAAAGGGAGTGAGGAAGGAGGGAGTTGAACCACGATGGAGTGAGAGAGAGAGAGAGAGAGAGAGAGAGAGAGAGAGGGTAGAAGATGCTATGAAAATAGAGGTGGAGGTGAGTTGAAGAGTAGAGATGGTGGTGGAAGAGAAAATGGTTCCAGTGAAAATTCGCTAGAGGTTGCGCTATGAGAGAGTGACGAGAGCTGGAGGTTCTGAGTGCTTTTTCTAGAGAATGATAAATGAGTAACTGATTACAGAGGAGGCCAACAGTTATGAGCTTCCCAAATCTGAGTTTTATTTGTTTACGGCGAAAGAGGATGTGTTTGACAGTGGTGGTAGCTCTCTGTATCTTTCCCTCTCCTCTCAACCTCCTTCGGACCTCTCTGTGATCTCCATGTGTTACGCGGCTACTCTCTGTTAGTTCTCTAAGGGTTTTGATGATCTCCAATAATTGTAAACAAAGCATGAAGTTTTGTTCTCTAATGTGTAAAACTCACTGTAAGAGCAAAACTCGAGGTTTGCACAGAAACCTCAAGGTTTTTACAGAAACCTCAAGGTTTGACCTTACGAGAAAAAAAACACCGAGCAAAACTCAAGGTTTTCGCAGAGAAACCTCAAGGTTTCTTCATTCGAGACTTCTCATCAATTTTCGGAAAATGAAAAACTCGAGGTTACTGTTCAAACCTCGAGGTTTTGACTTACAGAGAGTCTCCTAAGTTTTGAACTCTTGAAAACCTCCAGTTTTTGTCTAAAACCTCAAGGTTTCGTTTTAACATGAAAATCCCAGGTTTCACAAGTTTTGTGAAACCTTGAGGTTTGTGAATAAACCTCCGTGTTTTGACCTACCTAAGAAAACTCATGTTTTGGCCGTTTTTCAAAACCTCCGCTTTCATGAGAAACCTCCGTGTTTGAGCTAAATGAAGTTTTCTCAAAGTTTTCCAAAATTAAGAGAAAACTCGAGTTTTGAGGACAAACCTCGAGGTTTGTCCAGGCATAAAGTATCTATGTTTTTCAAACTTACAAAACCTCCAAGCTTTACCTTCAAACCTCTAGGTTTCTGTTTTGGCGCAAAAACTCGGATTTCCACGTTTAAGCGAAACCTCGAGTTTTGATACAAAACCTCCGTGTTTTGGCATCTAGAGAGCAAACGACTTTTCACTGACTTTGAAAACCTCCAGGTTTGCTCTTTGCGCGATTTTGTAAAGTTTCACATTCAAAGTGAAACCTCGAGGTTTCTAGTAAAACCTCTAGTATTTGCCAAACAGAAAGGGTGTCGCTCTTTGCTATATTAAAAACCTCCAGTTTTGGTTCGAAACCTCCAGTTTGATGTTTTGGACTTAAATCTCTTTCACTTGCTACAATCCAAAACTCGAGGTTTGAAGAACAAACCTCGAGGTTTCAACGCGTCTTTGGAATTTCAAATCTGACAAATTTGCAATGCCTTCTTGTTTGATCTTAATACTTCCAATGATTAATCTCTAATGTTCCTAGATATGTTTAACCACTTTTTTAGTGAGTTTCAGATGAATTAGAGAGTGTTTATTGAAGGTTTAAAGAAAAAGCAAAAAGCATGTCAGAACATTAAATGCAAAACCCAGAAAGTTGCATACTTTTGGGTAATCCTTCTGCACACGCCTACAAAAGATTAATGACTACCTTCCACATCAAGTAGCAGCTACTCCAACGGATTAATTTGCAGGAAGTCAACTCTGAACTTCTGCACAGCTGGATTAAGTGAAGATTAGTGAGAGAATACACTATAACTGCCTACAACAGCTAGATTATCACTTCAACGGTTATATGAAGAATTACAACGGTCATTTAATGATCTCTGAGTATAAATAGAACAGACACTCAAGTCTTCTACGCTGAGAACACACCCGCCGAAAACGCATAGCATTCAAAGTTTTTCAACTACCTTTCTGTTTTCACTTGTATTGTGTCTTTTGACACTCAAAGCTTCAGTGTTTATCAATATCTACTCTTAGAGAGAGTTTATATCTGTAAATCATTTATTGCAAAGAATCACAAGTCAGGGGACTTGGTGATTGGGTTCATAGATTACAGCTTGTAAGGGGGAGTAAGTTCTAGTGAGAGAATTACTCTTGAGTACAGAGTGTGCAATCTTTTGATATAGTGGAAATCCCAATGTGGCTGGGGACTGGACGTAGGTCAGTGGTTGGACCGAACCAGTATAAATTCTTGTGTCTTGCTTCTCTACTCTCCTCTCTGTTTATCTCTGTTTTATCTTTAAAAAACAGAGCAAGTTTCGAATTTTTTTTTAAACATACCCAATTCACCCCCCTCTTGGGTATTTAGCTCCACTTTCACTCTCTCTATCAAAACCAGCTCCCTCTCACGATGTAGGTGAGTCGTTGATAGCAATGGTAAGGAGGATGGAAGCCGCCGGCGAAAAATAAAAGGAAGGTGGATGAAGGAAGGATGAGGTGATTGTTCTCATCTCAGCTCCTCGCGGCACCTCTACTGTGATATCCAGAGCTTTGTAATGTTGTGTCTCTGACCTAAGAAACCTGGTCAAAATGCAAGTTTTGACCAATGACCCATCTGCAAACTTTGAAAGCTTGTGGAGGGACTAATTTGAAACTTTATAAATTGAGTCCAAATTTCCATTTTCAAATTTGGTCCAATTTTTTCCAAAATTCCTACTATGCAAAATTAAGTACAAGGTAGCATCAAAAGTCCAAGGAATCAATTGCTTGAATAAATTAACAAATTATGACTATTTTACCCCTAATTATACTTAATTCAGTACAAATGTCTCTAACTCAAATTAGTGTTTAATCATGCAATAATGTCTCAGAAAATGCATTAAGAATCCCAATTTAATTATGCAAAATCATATAAAAATATGGTTAAATCACAAACTCATATATATTGGCTCATTCAAATAGCATGTAAACCTTACAAGTATTCAATAAATTTGATAGATACATATATGAGATGAATACATGCATAATTATTATTAGTTTACAACTTGAAGTTTGTAAGATTGTTTGAATAAATTATTATAGTGCACAATTTCCAGACTACATGATCCATAATATGATCTATCAAAATAATTTATTGAAGCCTTCATAACATAAATGTATCAAGACAACAAAGTATTATAAATTCTCCCATTATAATTGGCTTTGGGTTAGGAGCTAGATAATTTCCATCTTAGAATTTTGAATGTGTAAATCTATTCTTATTATTCCACCACAATATCAAGGTTCTGAAAACCGGACTGGTCAGTGAACCAGTGAGGGTATTGGGTTAAGGGTCAGTGGGTTAGACCGGAGTCAAACCGGTATTAATTAAAAAAGATAATATAAATAAAATAAATAAAAATATTTTGTGATCAAAATATGTGTGATGTGAGGTGAATTTGGAATATATTATATTGATTTTCACTAATTTTTTATTTTATTTTTTTATCTGTATACATGGGAAGCAGCGCACATATATGATATTATTAATATTTGAATAAATATCTTGAATCGAGATTTGGCCTTTGGGGAACCTAAAAAGCTAATGGGCTTTAATAAGACGGCATAGGACAGGGAACGATGGGAAGAGAGAAAAGAGGATTGCGTATCAATTGGTGAACAGAGGCGAATAGAACAAAATGAGAGAGAGAGAGAGAGATCGTCGTCTTCGTTATTCTACTAAGAACAGAGGCGGTGACCATATCAGTTGGTGAAGCAAGGAAAACATACCCTTGGTCGGCTTCTCTCTCTTTGATTACCTCTTCATCTTCTCCTTCTCCTCCTTGAACTGTCGCATACAGCCTCCTTCGAGCCCCTGTCGTCACCGTCGTCACACAAATCTAGCTAAAGATCGAACCTGGATCTTCTTCTACTTCTCAGATCTCTGGATCTTCTTCTACTTCTCATATCAGTGTTTTCTTCTGATTCTCCATTTTTTTAAATTGACTCAGTGACTCCTCAACTCGGTCGGTTCAGACCGAGTTGGCTGAGTTGACTCGGAGTCACTGAGTCAAACCGGTTTTCGTCTAACTCAAACTGGTGTTTCGGCCGGTTCGCCGGTTTCCGGTCCAAACCGGTCGGTCCGGTCCGAGTTCCTAAACCATGCACAATATTTCATATATTGATGGATTTTCAAAGAAAGTTGGGCTAAATGTTGGGTAAGAACCTCCTTCCTCTTGTTTGTCTCTAAATGAAACAAATGATGTTTCTAAAGGGAGCAAATGGATTTATGAGACTTATACTGCATGATTAGTTGACTAACATTCGACAATGTTTTCTAACATGAATAGGAGAAAACAAGTAGCTAGAAAAGAGAATACATTCAATGCATAAAACGTAGATCCTCAAATATAAGTATGAACTAGAAGTTCATTAAATATTGTATTCTTAACATATTGTAAAATATCTGTTAGATGCAATCACTGACCTAAATGAGAATTCTTAAATCTCATATTCCAGCTAAAAAAACATGCTCCATTAAGTATAAATGAAAATGAGACATGAGAAAATGACCGATTCCAAGAGTAAATAAAGGGAAAAAATAGTCAAGATTATCACATTGAGGAGGCATGAACTGAGACATAACTGTTTGTGAGTCCCAGAAGAGGTTCAGGTACCTAAAAGCAATAAAGAGATCTTAATTAGTTATGTCATAAAAGAAAAGAGACTAAAATGATATAGTTGTCGACAACAATTTTGATGATAATTATCATGTGATTAAATGAGGATCTTGCATATGAATATGCCATGAGATATAGACATAAAGATGGTTGGCCAATAGGCAACATAATAGAAAAGGAACAACTTGCAATATTGTATAACATGAATTTGAGAAGCCTGACCACCCGAAGTGCAATGTTAGTATCACATAAATGGGAAATTTTGCAAAAGTTCAATGTCAGTAGACATTATCTTATGGTGAATTAAATGTCTTGTTAATTTGGAAGTCTGACCGTATATAAAATTTTGATATGCAAAAGAAGATTATAACCTGTGACTCACTATATTGTGAATTATATGTGAATCCTAGAAGGATTTAAAATGTTTGGAGTATATATATCTAGAAAAATCATTACACTTATAAAATCCCTGAAAGATCAAATACATGTATGGATTTAGATATAAACTTATGAAAATCTCTGAAGATTCAAGTTGCTAGAAGCATATGGTCAATGTATACGAAACTCCCTAAAGGATTAAGTTGCTTGAATCACAAGTCCCTAAAAGACTCAAGGTGCCAGAAGCACAAGCCCCTAAAGGACTCAAGATGCTAGAAGCATCAAATTCAAGTTGTCACGCCTTGAAATTCAAAGGGTGACCGGCACCAAATATGAGTGGACTCACATTCCTTAAGCCTTAAACTTATAAAAAAGTGATTCAAAATACATGGATCCTACCTATAAATTACATGGAACATTTAACTTTAAATAATAATAAAAAAGTCTAGTGTTCGGATACATCAAGTAGCAATACTTCAAAATGAGTCGCTGAACTTTAAATCCTTAAGGAGATTCTTCACTGTTCAACAAGAGGTTCTAGGTTAGCAATATCTTCTTAACCAAAGCAAATTTTCCGATGAATAACGTCTCATTCTTATAATTTAATAAAATACAAAAGTAAATAATTTAAACGTTTTCATCTTTTGATAATAAGAATATGTCAATAGATTTTAATTTCTATATCATATGATTGTTGGGTCGAATTCCTTGATAGCAAGTAAACCACTCAAACAAGTAATAAAGAGTATGTAGAGTATCGTCCCACAGAGACTGGGATACCAAATGTTGACACCTTATTGCAGAATTAGTTGTGCTTAAAAAGAAAATAACTTTGATTGGTTTGAGAGGTTTGATAGCTATACTAATGAACAGGAAAATAACCAAATGATTGTAGTCGTAAGAAGATATCAGTAAAAAGATAGACTGAACTCGGAATCCTTTCTAAGCATATCATTCCCCCAGCTACCTATACGCAATGCTATAGCATTCATACTGTACAGCTCTTACAATTGCTAGAGCATGAACACCCTATACAAAGTTATTCAGTTAACCACACCACGCTAATCTACCAAAGCTCTCACGTCTGATACATACAATCCTAGTCTGTACTTCTCCCATATGTCTATGGCGATTTTTCTAGTTGGATTATCAATACAAATCAAGGTGTTATAGTTATGCACGGTAGACCCATTCTTGAAGTCTACAATAATAGGTCAAGCCTTGCACCAGTCCGCCTAGCAATCACTGCTTCTCAGATGTCTTACCCCGACTCCCTCTCAGTAAGCCGTGGCCACTGACCTAGTCCCTAGCTCTCGCTAATCGACAAGAAATTGAATTACTGATAAGCAACCGAATATACTAAATTAAGAACTAGCAACTGGGTTCACTCTATGCTTAGAAAATCATCCTCGTTCAGCCTCAGGAAATTAGTTCAGGATTGACGAGGGAATCACAAAATAGAGTACTATAGAATCGCCCATGATAAAAGATTAACTAGAATTCAAATAAAGAAACAAGAACAAAAGCTTGATGGATGCTCCGACGGCGTGGAAGAAGCCCTGTCACGTCACAACTCCATGTCTTCTTCACTCCATCTCACTAGTAGGAAGGATGCTGGGTTCTCCTGGGGTCCTCGTGCTTCGTGACTTATCTCCCTCTTCTTTCTAGTTAGGTCGTATCTAATTTAGACTCCTTTCTCTCGATGACTTTCGACCCGCTTTAAGGTTGGCGGCTGTTTCCTTATATAGTCTGGTCTACTTGCAGTGTACGTTCATCAATCTGGGCCTTTCCTAATCTGTCGAGGTCTGATCGTATCTATCTTCCAATTCTCGGTAGATTGATTCTGCTGATCCAACGGGATTCTTCAAATCTTTTAGTTTCGATCCTCCGCATCTTCTATTTCAATACATCAGCAATCTAACCGTTATCCTCGACCTTCACTATACTTCCTGAAATAATCTTGACAAAAGATCAGGATATATGCCACATAGCACTGTGTCACTTACTATGCTATAGCTTCAGGGATGCATTGTATTGCACTTCGATAAAGTTGTCTTGATGCTATAGCACAACATCGGCTATGTTATGCTAAAGTCAGAAATTTCTTATTAAAACTAGTTAATTAGGAAGAAATATACTCACAATTCGTTGGGATTAGCCATTCCCAATTCTCTACGAATGAACATAAATTACTCTTTAGCCAGCGGTTTAGTGAAGATATCGGCCACTTGCAGATGGGTTGGCATGAACATCACTTTCACATCTTTCTTTTGAACATGATCTCTGATAAAGTCTCGCATCAATGTGCTTGGTTCTTGTATGTTGAACAAGATTCTTTGCCAAGCTTATTGTGCTGGTATTGTCACATAGGATTGGAATTTCTTTCAGATGGACTCCCAAGTCAGATAATTGTTGTTTCAGCCAAAGAACTTGAGCAGAACAACTCAAAGCAGAACAACTCAACGATGGTTTGTTTCTTGCTAAACCATGAAATGAGTGAGCCACCAAGGAACTCACATTGTCCACTCGTGCTTTTTCTATCAGTCTTGTATCCAGCATGATCAGAGTCTGAGTATGCAACCAGGAATTCTTGTTGTCCTTTTGGAAACCAGAGACCCAATTCCTTTGTATCTGAAAGATATCGAACGATCCTCTGAACATGCTCAGCATTTGATTCTTTTGGAGCTGATTGGAATCTTGCGCACATTCCTACTCTGAATTGAATGTCTGGTCTGCTAGCGGTTAAGTATAACAAAGATCCAATCATTCCTCTGTACTTAGTTATGTTGAAGTTCTTGCCCTTTTCTTCGTGGCGTCCAAAGAAGCAGTTGAACTCATTGGGGTGTCTGCACCATTGCAATGCTCCATTCCAAACTTCTTTAACAAGTCACAGAGGTATTTTGTGTTAGTTCTCTATGTTTTTTGATGATAACTGACAATTGTAACCACAAGTTGTAGTTTGTCTTTGGTAAGTTGAAAAACTTACTGTCAAAGGCAAACTCGAGTATTGGTCTCAATACTCGAGTATTGACTTGACAGAGAGTAGCTCAATTTTCTTAAACAAAGCAATACTCAAGTTTCCATTTGGAAACTCAAGTATTGAACTTACAGAGAGCACTCCCAAGTTTTTCACCCTGAGCCAAACTCGAGTATTGGTTTGAATACTCAAGTATGCATAATAAAAAGACTTACAATATTTCATGAAGTTTTCAAAACTCAGGTATCCATTTGAAAACTCAAGTATTGGTCATACAGAGAGTCACTAAAGTTTTCAATTTGATAAAACTCGAGTATGGGTCTGAATACTTGAGTATTGGATTGACATAAAGTTTTTTCAAGTTTTACACATGTTTTGAAAACTCAAGTATTGACTTGGCATAGACTTCTCAAAGTTTTCAAAATCTCTGAATACTCGAGTATTTATTTAGAAACTTGAGTATCGGGCATACAGAGAGCTTTGCTCTTTTTCAATAGTTTGAAAATTCAAGTATCAATTTTGAAAACTCAAGTATTGACTTAGCATAGTTTTCTCGAGTTTTCAAAATATCTGAATACTCGAGTAATTGCCATACGAGAGCTTTGCTTCTTTTTGAATGTTTTGGAAACTCAAGTATTGAGGTTTTGGACTTAAACTTATTTTCATATCAAAAGTTCAAAACTCGAGTTTGAATTTGGAAACTCAAGTTTTGCTCTTTTTCAAGGATATGGTCCAAAGCTCAAATCACGACGTTCATCTCTGGAAGAAGAATACTCAAGTATGCTCATGGATACTCAAGTATTGAGATTAGTGCACAGTGACAAACTCGAGTATTGAAGAACATACTCGAGTATGAGTCGCAATGTTGGAAAATCAAATCTGACGAATTTGTGAAATCTTCTTGTTTGATCCTAATACTTCTCCTCTACATTCACTACTATTCTTAACTATGTTTAATCAGTTTGTTAGTGAGTTACAGATGAATTAGAGGGCATTAAATGAAGATTTGAACAAAAGCAAAAAGCTATGTCAAAACATTAAATGCAAGTCCAGAAACTTGCATCCTTTTGAGCCATCATTCCTTACACGTTGCAAAGGGATTAATGTCTGCTTTCCCTAAGCAGTAGCTGCTCTTCCAACGGATCTATTACAAGGAAAGTCAACACTAATCCTCCGGACAAAAGGAATTAACTGAAGAGTAGAGAGAGAAGACACCAAAGTGCCTCCAACAAATAGATTAGTGCACCAACATAATGGAGTTAGCAACGGATCTTTAATGCTCTCTTAGTATAAATGGAGCAGCATTCAATTCTTCTCAACCAACACATCTACTGAAAATGAATTGCATTCAAGTTTGCCAACTACTCTTTCAGTTTTCACTTGTAAAGTATCTTTTGATACATTGATCTTCAATGTTTATCTTTATCTACACTTAGAGAGAGTTCATTGATTGTAAATCATTTATTGTGAGTATCTCAAGTCTGGGGACTTGGAGATTGGGATATTGATCGCAACTTGTAAGGGGGAGTAAGTTCTAGTGAGAGAATTACTCTTGAGTTACAGAGTGTGTAATCAATCGATATAGTGAAATCCCAGAGTGTCTGGGGACTGAACGTAGGTCAAGAGAATGGACTGAACTTGTATAAGTTTATTGTGTCTTGCTATTCTTCCCTATCCTTTGTCTAGCTCTGTTTTAGTATTCGAAAACAGAGCAATCCGAAAACATTTTTTAAATCCCCAATTCACCCCCCCTCTTGGTGATTGATAGGGCAAAACTTGAAGCCTATAACTCCGCAAGTATACAGGCCGTACCAAGTAATAAAGTGATAAGAAAAGTATCGTTCCCAAGAGGACTTTGTACCCACAACTTCAGTTAAGCATTAATTTTACAATTTCGTTTAAGTTGAGCAAATCAAATTAAATGTAATTAAAATAAAATAAAATAAAATTAAAACAAACAAACTACCACAAATATTAAATGAGCAACCCAGAGTCACTAATCCCTTATTAGTTTCATAAACTTTGTTTTCACTAAATTAATTAGCCTTAATATCAATTTTGTTAATCTTGAGTATAAATAGTTATAAGTGCCTATCGGTCCACTTACAACCCTCTCTTGAGTAAAATTAGTTATGTCTAACATAATTACTCAAGAGGCAATAAATCTCGAACACACTCCTCAACAATTATATGGGGCCATTAGGTATATGTCTATCCTAATCGCAAATTAAATCATAATTTAATCCCATATTACTTAATCTAAGAGCCTAATTAAAATCCCCTTCGTCAAGGTAAATTCTAATTCTCAAATTCATATTCAAGTGATGATCGACACTAATAGATAAATCAACAAGATTAAGTAACCAAAATTAATATTAATTATAACTAAATAATAAAAACAAAGTCTAATCCACACCTATAAGATCATAGCTACTCTAGGTTGCAAAGAGGAATTAGCCAAACATGGCTTTAACACAAATCCAGAACATCACAGAAAAATTCCAAAGTCAAATTCGAATTTAAAAGGCAAACCGAACAAAAGGACCAAGGAACAAATATGCCTGATGAAGTTGGATTGTGGCTGTGATGATGAAGCTTGCGGCGACCGTGGTGGAGAAGGAAGCCGCCGGCGAGAGAGGAAGAAGAAGGTCCAAGTTCTGAACCCGCGGTCGCTCTGTTCTTTCCGTCAAGTCGTGCCCCCAATTCGTAGCTCTCCTCTGTGCGTCTTTTGCGAGAGTGAATATTCAATGTGCCGCCTCTGCTCTCTTCTATTGTTTAATTCGTAATCTCCAATTTCAGCTTTTAGGTTTTCATTCCCTTTTCATAAAAACGCTCTCTCTATTCTCGTGCATTTTTTGCTCAGTCCGCTCTCGCCCAAAGATCTTTTTTTTTTCAATTAGGTCACCCAATTTCAATTCAAATCGTGGGCCCAACTTTCAATTGCCATTCAAACCTTCAATTCCATATCCAATTCTTTCTCCCGGTCCACGTCTCGTCTACGAAAAAGAAATTAAATTATAATAATAAAAAAAAAAACTAATTTTTTATTTCTTCTTTTCTTTTCTTTTCTCTAGAAAACTTCCTATTACTATTATTTATTTCCTAAACTCAAAAACTTTTATTCTAAATTGAAATCCCCCAAATGATGCATCCAATTTGATATCTCTTAAAATCACAATAAAATATCTTAAAATTAGTAATAATGACTTCTCATATATATCAAAATATATCTCAAATCTGTTAAAAATGAGAAGTCATCGGTGATTAAGCTCCACTTTCATTTTGTTTGTGAAATGAATATTTCATCCTTCTGTTGTTTGATTTGCAAGCCAAAAAAGTAGTTCAACTCTCCCATCATGGACATCTCGAATTCTCACTACATTTTCTTGGAAAATTCTTCACAAAGAGAATCATTAGTAGCACCAAATATTATGTCATCTACATATATTTGTATGATTAAGATTTCATTAAGCTTATTGGTTTTGGTCAACAATGTTGTATCTGCTTTTCCTCTAACAAAGCCTTGATCTAAAAGAAATTTACTTAAATGTTTATACCAAGCTCTAGGAGCTTGTTTAAGACCATACAAGGCTTTCTTAAGACGATAAACATGATCTGGATGATGTTCATTTCCGAAACCTGGAGGTTGTTCAACATAAACTTCCTCCTCAATGAAACCATTTAGAAAGACACTCTTAACATCCATTTGATAGAGTTTAAATCCTTTGATACACACAAAAGCTAGGAGTACACGTATAGCCTCCAATCTAGCCACTGGAGCATACGTTTCCTCATAATCAATGCCTTCTTCCTGATTATAGCCTTTGGCAACCAGTCTAGCCTTGTTACAGATTATAATTGCATATTCATCTCGTTTGTTTTTGAATACCCACTTAGTGTCAATGGTCGGATGGTCTTTAGGCCAAGGTACCAAGTCCCAAACTTGATTTCTATCAAATTTATGTAACTCCTCTTGCATTGCTTTCACCCAAATAGGGCTTCGTCAATCTTAGAGAGCTCAATCTCAGATATGAAGGCAGAAAACGTGACCTTATTTAAGGTACTTTTTCTGGTTCTTACTCCTTCATTTATATCTCCTATTACTTGGTCCAAAGGATGATTCCTAATGAACTTCCAGGCTCTAGGCTAAGATTGATCATAATTTTCAAAGATTTTTTGAGAATTATTTTCAAAAACATTTTCTGATTTTTCAAGAAAGGCAAGAGTAGTTTTTGAAAAGAATTGGTTTTTATCAAAAACTTCCTCATCATCATCCAAAGATACATCAAATTTAGATTCACAGAGCACAACATGTATTGATTCTTCAACTATACGAGTACGCTTGTTAAAAACTCTATATGCTTTACTTCTATTAGAATAACTGAGAAATATACCTTCATCGGATTTGGAATCAAATTTTCCTAAATTGTCCTTATCATTGTTATGCACAAAACATTTACAGCCAAAAATATGAAGGTGAGCCAAATTCGGTGTCCTTCCTTTGTATAGTTCATAAGGAGTCTTATTGAGCTTCTTTCAGAGATAGGCTCGGTTGAAAATATAGCTGGTCGTGCTCATTGCATCTACCTAGAAGACTTGTGAAGTTTGATTTTCATTAGCATGGCACGAACCATCTCAGTGAGTACACGATTCTTCCTTTCCACCACACCATTCTGTTGTGGTGTTCTTAGAGCAGAGAAATTGTGATCAATTCCATGGGCTTCACAAAATTCTCCAAACGATTGATTGTCGAATTCACCTTCATGATCTGTTCGAATGGCTGTAATGCAAATACCTCTCTCATTTTGCACCTTTTTGGAAAACACAACAAATAGATCAAATGTTTCATCCTTAGAAGATAAGAAAATAGTCCAAGTGAAGAGAGAGAAATCATCTACAATCACCAGAGTATATAAGTTACCACCAAGACTCTTTACCTGTGCAGTCCAACTTAATCCATATGAAGTAGTTGAAGAGGCCGATTTGTCGAAATTTCAGGTTTTTTTTAAAGATGATTTAGGGCCCGTTTGGAAGACTCCAAAACCTAGGTTTTGTTTCCAAAACCTAGGTTTTGTCAAAGTTTTGACAAACACCCCAATTTTTCTCCAAAATCATTTTCCACCCAAAACCTAGGTTTTGGGCTCAAAACATAGGTTTTGCCAAATCCAACTTTTTTTCACTTTTCACTTTTTAAAACTCATTTTGCAGAATTGTGGGGCCCACCATGATTGGATTAAACCAAAATACCGTCTATCCTCCTCTCTCCCTACACATTCACATTCGTGCTCCACATCCTTTTTTTTTGCCCGTAGTTCCTTTCTTTTTTTTTTTCGAGATCCTTTCTTTTTTTTGCCCGAGAGATCCTTCTTTGTTTTTGTTTTTTGGAATTCTAGTGAAATAACTATATTGGAAATACAACTATTACAATTTATTAATACATTTATGTTTGATCTAACTTTTATCATGTTACATAATTTACTAATGGTAGAAATTTATTTTTCTAACAATTTTATGTAATTTTTGGTATTTATTATTGAATATAATGTTTATAATATTTAAAATACCACTTTATCCTTTAAATGCAATTATACAAAAAGCTAATGTCCTTTTTGGTAAATTTGATCCCCCAAAAGCTATTATGATAAAAACATCCAAACACTATCAATTTTTTCCAAAATCATTCTCTAAAAATCATTCTCCAAAATCATTTATCCAAAATCTAGGTTTTACCTCGTAAATGGTGAAAATCATTTTCCAAAAGCAACTCCCAAACGGGCCCTTAGTTTGTTTACCCCGTTGGCATGAACCACAAATCATGTCATTTTTAAAATGAAGTTTGGGTAAACCGATCACCAAGTCTTTTCTTAACAACTTATCTAGTTGAAACATGTTGACTTGAGCTAGTCGCTTATGCCAAAGCCAACTTTCGTCTAAGTTGCTAACAAAACACTTTTCAGAATTTACTTTAGACAAGTCCAATGTATAACAGCTTTCCTTCACGAGGAGCTTTGAATAATACCTTCGCTTTACCTTTATCAATTGGGAGATCATCTTTGTTGACAATGAGACATTCTTCCGAGTCAAAGATAATCCAGTTGTTCTTATCAGCACTTTGACTCACACTTAGGAGGTTATGGCAGAGACCTTTAACAAGGTATACGTCTTGAATTAGAGGCCCACTCTTGGCACCAATCTAACCAATCCCAATGATTTTTTTGGATTGATCCCCTCCAAAGGTGACTTTGCCACCATCTTTTGATCTCATTGTAACAAACTTATCTGCATCCCCCATCATGTGTCTTGAGCATCCACTGTCAATATACCACTTGTTGATCCTTGATGCTCTCAAACACATCTACAGATCAGAAGAGATTAAGCTTTAGGTACCCATTTTTTCTTGGGTCCTTTCGGGTTAGTTCGGGCCTTAGGAGCATAAGTTCCCTTAGGTACCCACTTATAGTTGCCAACTAGTTTATCTCTTCTATCTTTCTTGTGGAAACATGATGAAGTATTATGCCCTTTCGATTACAGTAACTACAATGGGCAAAGGGATTTGAAGAGCGAACAGTTTTTTGAAAATAGTGGGTGTCGTCGCCCCTTCTCCTATGATCAAGATCTTGGCAATCGCTGAATTTTAGGCTAAGAGGTTTCTTTTATCTAAGTTGTATTTTGGTGTTCTACCTGGATTGACTTTATTTTGGTAGCTGATAAATTCATTTGTTTTTTTTGTTGATTTCGGTGTGCAGGCTGTTATGTCTTTAATTTGTGTACTCTATTGCAGCTAGTTTCTTGATTGATTAATTAAATATATATTCTGATTTGCAAAAAACATCTCTAACCTTTGAAATGTTATTATGAATATTTATTATATATTCATTTCCAAGAAGAATCACTAATTTTGTGTCCTTTATTATTACAAAACTTCCGTTTATTTAATGTTCTATGAAAGTAACCTCTAACCTTTGAAATTTTACATAAATCTCCCAGAATTCTTGCATTATATAAATAATTCTTATACTATTTTTTTATCCATTATTTATATGTAAATAACTTAATATCATAAAATAAAGTTTAAAAAGTTACCAAGTTAATAATTTTGGGGTTAATATTGAAAGTGGAGCTAAATCACCAAGAGGGGGGTGAATTGGGGATTTTGAAAATCTTTTCAGAATAGCTCTGTTTTTGAACACTAAAACAGAGATGAGCTAAGATGAGAGTAGAAGAACAAGACACAAGGATTTATACTGGTTCGGTCCAATCTCTTGACCTACGTCCAAATCCCGGACTCTCTGGGTTTTTCACTATTTCAAAAGATTACACACTCGTACTCAAGAGTAATTCTCTCACTAGAACTTACTCCCCCTTACAAGTTGTAATCAATGAACCCAATCACCAAGTCCCCGACTTGTGATTCCTTACAATAAATGCTTTACAAGAATGAAACTCTCTCTAAGAGTGTATTATGATAAACACTGAAGCTTTGTATCAAAAGTCACTTTCACACAGAAGAACTAGAGAGTAGTTGAGAGCTTTGAATGATTTTCGTTTTTCAGCAGATGTGTTTTTGTTTGGGAAACTTGAATGCTGCTCTATATATGCTCAGAGATCATTTAATGACCGTTGCCAACTTCATATATCCGTTGAGGGATTATTCTAGTCAGTTGGAGGCAATTCGGGCTTTCTCTCACTAGTCTTCATTTAATCCAAATTTGTGTAGGAGGTCGAGTTGATTTCGCACAAATCAATCCGTTGGTGTAGCGTGTTTGGAAGTGGAGAACATTCTTTAATGCTTTGCAAGCGTGTACAGATGGATTACCGTATGTATGCAACTTTTCTGGTTGAAGCATTTAATGTTCTGACATGCTTTTTGCTTTTCCACTAAATCTTCATTTAATCTTGTTTAAGCAAGCTGAAACTTACTAACAAAGTGGTTAAACATAGCAGGGAATATGCAAGAATGATAATAGAAAGTATTAGGATCAATCAAGAAGGATTCACAGATTCGCCGATTTGAATTTTAAACTCGTAATGAAAACTCGAGTTTTTATTTCAAAACTCGAGTTTTGGACTTTGATGAGTAAAATTGATTTAAGTCCAAAACATCAAAACCGGAGGTTTATTTGCAAAACGGAGGTTTTCAAAACGTTGAAGTGTATCAAACTTTCGTCAAAAAACTCGAGTTTTGATATCAAAACTCGAGTTTTCATTTAAACATGAAAACTTGGGTAAATTTTCGCCAAGACAAAAACTCGGAGGTTTTAGAAGAAACTGCGCAGTTTTCAAGACTCGAAAAATTCAAAGACTTTCTCAAAATCAAAACTCGAGTTTTGAAATCAAAACTCGAGTTTTCACTTTACCGTGAAAACATTGTTAAAAACCAAAACTGGAGTTTTCATGGAAAACTGGAGGTTTTGGAAGCCGAGAAAATCCAAGAACTTTAATCGATCAAAACTCGAGTTTTGAAATCAAAACTCGAGTTTTCACTCTACCGTGAAAACATTGTCCAAAACCAAAACTGGAGTTTTCTTGAGAAACTGGAGGTTTTGAAAATGTGCCAAAGACCGAAAGCTTTTCGCAACTCAAAACTCGAGTTTTGCCTCAAAACTCGAGTTTTCACTTGTTGGTGAAAACTTGGAATATTTCAAGTTAATTTGAAAACTCAAGGTTTTAGCCAAAACTCGGAGGTTTTCAAAATCTCAAAATGTAGAGACTTTTCGTGAGTCCAAAACTCGAGTTTTAAATGAAAATCGGAGTTTTGACTTTCTCAAAAATATTGAGAAGTCTCGTGTAGTTAAAACTTGAGTTTTGAAAGAAAACTCGCGGTTTTGCTTTGATAAGAGAATTGGTTTCTTCTCTCGTAAGGTCAAAACTCGAGTTTTGAATCCAAAACTCGAGTTTTGCTTTGACAAGTAAGTTTTTTTAATTTACAAAGCAAAACTTTATCCTTTGCTTACAACTTGTTGGTAATCATCAAAACCTTTAGAGAACTAACATTCTCCCCTTTTTGATGATGACAACAAATGTAAACAAGCGTAATTTGATTTTGAGGTTAAGTTTGCGAATATCGCAGATTGCATTTTGAAAATTCAGAATTGTAAAGCCGTAGAATGAATTTACACAAAAATGACAAAGATGAGCAAAAGCACGAAAATCACAAGTTGTATCTCATACCCAAAGTTCAATCATAAATTGCACCGAAATACAACTAACAAACATAAGGACGGAAGCATGGTTAACATTAAAATTTTCAAAATACCAAGATCAAACATCATAGCTATAACTTAATCTCTCAATTGCTTTTAACTTTGGTCTTGGCCTGTCGCTTTCTCTCCCCCTTTGTCATCTTCAAAAGAGAGTGGAGCTGAGAGAGAGGATTCATGGAGAGTGAGTATGGGAGTAGGAGGAGGTGAGGCAGGGTGAAGAACCTCAGTAGATGGGGTGGTTGGTGATGGTTCGGGATGAAAGGGTTCGATTCTTTGGGGTAGTGGGAGATGGAGAAGGAAGAATCTCGGTGGGTCAGGGGTAGATGCGGAACAAAGTGAAGAAAAGATTGGAGTGGAGGGAACAGGTGAAGATGTGGGAATCTGAGGACTGGTGAAAGTGAAGGAAGGGGATGAGGAACCAGAAGCAGGGCCTGAAGTGCTTGGACCAGCAGAGGTACCAATATGGAGATGCTTTAAAATCTTATCCACTTTTTCACTGAGATCCAAGTTGGAGACAAGCTGAGTAGAGAATTTGGCATCAAGATCCTCAGCCTTGCTCTTAATTTCAAGAAACCGTTCAAAGAACCCCTTCAATCCGAGTCTTCATTTCTTCCCGAGCATCCACCATTTCGTGGTTCCCACTTCGACTTCACCACCGCCTTACCAATTTCGAACTCTAATCTGATTGACAAGGAAGCAAGTGCCTTGTCCACAATATTTTGGATTCTCGGAATCAAAATCACAGCAATGATGATGGCCGAGAAGTTCGGAGGAGCAGATTGAGCTTCCCGAGCTTGGGAGTGTGCTCTAGCTTGTGATGCTCTAGGTTGAGACCTTGAAGGTGCACGAGATTGCCCAGGATCCTCAACTTCAAAGGTGATGTGCATTAAATTCAGTTGAGCTTTCCCAAAGAATGGAGGGTACTTGAGAGGCGCGGCAAGACCTACATACCAAATCTTGTGATAGAACATAATGACCGAGATTAATGAAGGAAAAGGTATGTGAGAAAGCCTCCGACGAGCAAACTTGAACTTGGTCATTTCTTGGAAGATCCAAAGGACCGAGATTGAAAGGCACTTTATTGACAAAGGCAGCGAAGAGAGGGTAATCTTTTTGAGCAAAGTGGGTATAATTTCCACCTTTCTGGATGAAATTTCGTGAATAGATATACCACAAGACTCGATTTGTATTGGACATTGACCCAGGGTTGAAAGTGAGCAAGTGAAGTTGATCTTGAGGAAATGGCTCATTGGGTCCGAGGGTCCCAAATATTTCCGATTGCTATAGGAAATGTCGGGAATAGGAGGTGGATTGAATCTTTAAGATATTGTTGAGAATGGTAGGAGACAAAGTGAATTTGACACCCCTAACAGTAGTAGTGATTCGTTCCTCAACTATGTCACCACTAGAATCCAATACATTGTCATATTCCATATTAAAGTAAAATAATCTGACAAGATTGGTAGCAAAAGGAGCAGATATAGAAATGAAAGTCTCATACGGTTTTAGCCAAGGAGATAAGTCCAAATGACATTCCTTGAGAAAGTCCGCAAGAATGACAAACCTACTACGGGACAAAATTCTCTTTTCATATATTGTTCCTTGAATTTGTTGTTTTGTTCAACGTAAAGACCATCGAGATGATTCTAAAACCTGGAGGTGGGGAAGGATGAAGATAAATATCTGATATGGCATTGGCCATGATTGGAGAGGCCGCTTCTTCTTTGATTAGAAGACGATGAAGGAGCTTTGGATGAAGATTGACCGGGTTGTGATACGAAGCTCTCTTTGTTCTTGCCGACGTCGTCGCAGCCTTTTTCTTTACGGGCCGAGAATCTTCGAAATCTTCTTTCCTTTGCCCTTTGGTTCGGTTCCTTTCTCTTCGTTGCTTGCGATGATACGGTCCCGAAATGACACGCCTTTGGACTTGGAGGAACCAATGGGAGCTTTCTTTTTCCCTTTTGATAGAGGCGAATCGGAGGAAGGAATTTCCAGGCTAATTCCTCTTATTGAGCGATCTACCCCTTGATGAAGTCGCTTGGGTACCGCCTTCGCCCTCACAGGTCGCTGAGGTGGAGGAGGTGGAGGTGGAGACCATGATTTTGAACCTTCGTTGCTCGAATCAGTGTCGGAATCCCCAAGAGAGTGTGATTTCGAGGCCATGAGAGATTTTTGAGTAAGGGTTTAGGTTGAAAGATGAGAGAATCAGCAATATGAGAGAAACCCTAGATAAAACTTGAGTTTTAGGTCGAGTTTTGAAGAACTTAAAACAAAGTGACCTATATATATATATAACCTTGACAAAACTCGAGTTTTCAATTCAAAACTCGAGTTTTGATAGTCACTTAGCGCTTAATCTGATGACAAAAAGTTATGTGACCCTTTGAGTTTCCATGGGCCAAAACTCGAGTTTTCACTTCAAAACTCGAGTTTTTTAAAAAAATTTAATCCCGACTTACCAAAATCAAAACTCGAGTTTTGATATCAAAACTCGAGTTTTCACTCTTCGACAAAGGAAACTCGGATTTTGAATTATCCCGCATACAACATGTCTAGACACTCCGATGCTCAAGTTAGTTCTTTATCATCAAAAAAAATATAGCTAACATTTAGATAGAGAGAAATACTCACAACTCATTGGGATTGACCATTCCCAATTCTCTTCTAATGAAATTGAATTGTTCTTTAGCTAGAGGCTTTGTGAAGATGTCGCAAGTTGAAGATGTGTTGGGATGAACATAACTTTGACATCTCTCTTCTGAACATGATCCCTTATGAAATGATGCCTCACATCAATATGTTTGGTCCTTGTATGTTGAACTGGATTTTTCGCCAAACTAATCGTGCTAGTATTATCACATAGTATTGGGATCTCCTTCAGAGTGATTCCCAAGTCTGATAGTTGTTGCTTGAGCCATAAAACTTGAGCACAGCAACTAGAAGCAGCAACATATTCAGCTTCAGTGGATGATACAAACACTTGTTTGCTTCTTGCCGAACCAGAAACAAGTGACCCACCGAAAAATTCGCATTGGCCACTTGTGCTCTTCCTATCTGTCTTATAGCCGCATGGTCTGAATCAATATGCCACCAAATGTTCAGGTTGACCTTTGGGAAACCATAAGCCAAGAGTCTTTGTGTCGGCAAGGTATCCGAAGATCCTCTTCACATTCTCGCATGAGATTCCTTGGGAGCCGATTGAAACCTTGCACACATACCCACACTAAATTGGATGTCCGGGCGACTTGTTTGTGAGATAGAGCAATGATCCTATCATTCCTCTATATTTCGTTATGTTGAAGTCCTTGCCCTCTTCATCAAGATCCGGTGAGGCGGTGGAACTCATTGGTGTGTCACTCCATTGCAATGATCCATCCCAAACTTCTTCACAGATCATTGAGGTACTTGGTCCGAGATATGAAGATTCCATCTTTTCTTTGCTTGATTTGCAGACCAAGGAAATAGTTGAGTTCTCCCATCATGGACATCTCAAACTCTCCCGCATACTCTTAGCAAAATCTTCACACAAATCATCATTAGAAGCACCAAATATAATGTCATCAACATATATCTCGGACAATTAAAATTTCACTAAGCTTATTACTCTTTATGAAGAGAGTTGTATCTCGCTTTTCCTCTAATAAATCCTTGATCAAGAAGGAACTTGCTTAATCGCTCATACCAAGCTCTAGGATCTTGCTTAAGACCATATAATGCCTTTTTGAGACGATAAACATGATCTGGATGATGATCATCTTGAAAACCAGGAGGTTGTTCTACATAAACTTCCTCTTGAATAAAACCATTTAGAAAAGCACTTTTTACATCCATTTGATAGAGCTTAAATCTTTTGACACAAGCAAAGGCTAGAAGAACTCTTATGGCTTCCAACCTTGCCACTCGGAGCATAAGTTTCTTCATAATCAATTCCTTCTTCTTGATTATAGCCTTTAGCAACCAATCTTGCCTTGTTACGGACAATGATTGCTGATTCATCTCGTTTGTTTTTGAATACCCATTTGGTGCCAATGACCGGATGGTCCTTGGGCCTAGGTACCAAATCCCAAACTTGATTTCTATCAAATTGATGTAACTCCTCTTGCATAGCTATTACCCAATCATTGTCTGAAAGGGCTTCATCTATTTTAGAGGGTTCAATATGAGATATGAATGCGAGAAAATTACTTCATTTAAAGTGCTTTGTTTCGGTTCTTACCCCTTGACTTGCATCACCTATTACTTGGTCCAAAGGATGATCCTTTATGAACTTCCAAGCTCTAGGGCCGAGACTGATCAGATTTTCGAGATTGTTTTGGGATCAGCCTCAAAAATATTTTTAGGATTTTCAATAGATGCGGGAGTGGTTTTCGAAAAGAATTGATTTTTAAAAACATTTCCTTCTTCATCATCCAAGGATTTATCGCTTTTGGATTCACGAGAAAACAACATGCATTGATTCTTCAACAATTCGAGTACGAGTATTAAAAACTCTATAAGCTTTACTCCTATTTGAATAGCCTAAAAATATACCTTCATCTCGCCTTGGGATCGAATTTTCCCAAGTTATCCTTACCATTGTTGTGGATGAAACACTTGCATCCAAACACATGCATGAGCTAGATTTGGCTTTCTTCCCTTGTACAATTCATAGGAGGTTTTGCCCAACTTCTTCCTAGAGATATGCCCGATTTGAGATGTAGCAAGCGGTGCTCATTGCATCAGCCCCGTAACACTTGAGAAGTGTTGTTTTCGTTCAACATAGCTCTTGCCATCTCGGTAAGAACTCGGTTCTTTCTCTCCACAACTCCATTTTGTTGAGGAGTCCTTGGGGCTGAGAAGTTATGATCAATTCCCATGTTATCGCAGAACTCAAAGAAATGCATGGTTCTCGAATTCTCCTCCATGATCGTTCGAATTCTGAAATAGAAAGACCTTTCTCGTTTTGAACCTTCTTGGCAAAAACGACAAACTGATCAAATGTTTCATCTTTTGAAGATAGAAATATAGTCCAAGCAAATCTAGAAAAGTCATCAACTATGACCAAAGTATATAGATTGCCACCAAGGCTTTTTACTCTAGCTGGTCCAACTAGATCCATATGAAGTAGTTGAAGAGGTCTATTAGTTGAAATTTCATTTTTAGATTTGAAGGAAGATTTGGTTTGTTTTCCTTTTTGACAGCATCACAAACCATGTCGTTTTTAAAATGAAGTTTTGGAATACCAATAACCAAATCCTTTTTGAGCAATCTGTCAAGTTAGATCATATTGACATGAGCTAATCGCTTGTGCCATAGCCAACTATCATCTAGATTACTAACAAAACATTTTTCGAACCGAACCATTTCTAGAGAGATTAAGTGTATAACAATTTCCATCTCTAGGAGCTCGAATAAGGCTTTTGATTTAATATTTTCTAATGAGAGAACATCCTTGCTTACTATCAAGCATTCCTCGAATCAAAGATAACTAAGTTACCTTTATCGGTGCTTTGGCTTACACTTTGAGGAGATTGTGGCAAAGTCCTTCAACAAGATAGACATCTTTGATTTGTGGTCCTTCATTGTTGCCAATTTCACCAATTCCAATCTTTCCAGATTGGTTGCCACCAAAGGTCACCTTGCCACCATCTTTGGGCTTGATTGAAACAAACTTAGATTGGTCTCCGTCATATGTCTTGAGCATCCACTATCAATGTACCAAATTTGATGCTCTTAGACAAACCCGCAAAACGGATCAAGTCTTAGGTACCCATCTTTTCTTGGGTCCTTTGGAGTTAGTATGTGTCTTAGGAACCTTGTAGGATCCCTTAGGCACCCATTGATAGTTTCCCATGGGCTTACTCTTTCTTTCCTTCTTATGAAAACAGGAAGAGTGGTATGACCCTTTCGATTACAATAATTGCAATGTGCAAAAGGATTTGAAGAATGAACAGATTTTTTGAAATATTTCATATAATTCCTTTCTCCAAATTTCTTTTTCCCTTTCCTTTTATCAAAACTTGGTTTGTAACCAATTCCTGATCTATCATTTGTAAATCTTTGTTCTTTCAAGATGACATTGAGCATTTCACTTCCTCTAGTGAATTTCTCAAGTGCCTTGGTAAGATGTAAATTCTTTTTCTTTAGATCGGGACAATCTTTACAAATAACATTTTCAAAGTGGAAAGCTTTTCAACTTGCGCTTCAAGAGTTACATTCTTCTTTTTCAAGGCAAGATATTTTTCTCGCAAGTTTTTCAAATTCTGTTTGAACAACAATGTATTCAGCAAACAATTCATCGTAGGATGGTTTTGAACTGTATACCTCATCATTGTTGTCATGTTGCTCTTCTTCTTCAAAGAACTAAGCAAATGTTTGCTTTGTCTTCCTCATCGCTTCATCTTCATCGATGAGCTATCTCCCCAAATAGCCGAGATATAAGCTTTCTTTTTGAATCGGTTGAACTTGTTCTTTTCTTTGTCCTTGTTGTTCAGTGGGGCACTCGAGATTTGATATGACCAGGCTTTTCACACTCGTAGCGATAATTGGCTTCTTTGTCTCAAAGTCTTTGGAGCTACCTTTGTGAAACTTCTTGTATCCTTGATCCTTACGATAGAATCGCTTGAATCTTCGAACAATCATGCCCAGTTCTTTTTCTTCGTCTTCCTCTTCATCATCTGTCTCTTTAGCTTCTTTGATAGACTTAAGAGCTATGCCTTTGCTCTTACTATGGATTTCATCAAGTCCCTTTCGAACTTGATCTTGCCTTCATATTCGATAGGCTACCAAATAAAGCGCTCTGATTGCATTGATGCGCCATGAGCTTCTTCAATGGCAAAATCCTTGGCTTCCCATTCCTTGCTGAGAATGTTCAAAATTTTTCTGACTTGAACTGGTTCATCATAGATTTTTCCCAATGCAGCAAGTTGATTGATCAGATGAGTGAATCTAAGCCGGAACTCATCAATAGATTCCCCTGACTTCATACGAAGGAGGTCGTACTCAGTCATAAGGGTGTTAACTCTATTCTCCTTGACTCCAGTGGTTCCTTCGTGAGCCAACTCCAATGCGTCCCACATTGCTTTAGCGAAGTCTTGGAGCATATTCGAAAGTATTCACTCGACTTAAGGCACTTTGGAGCATGAGAATGGCTTTGCTGTTAAGAACAATCTGCTTCTGGTCATTCTCATCGTATTCTTCTTCTCGCTTTGGAGTTTTTACTCCATCTTTAGTAGTTGAAGGAACATAGTCTCCTTTTTCAAATACTCTCCAGAGACCATATTCAAGCCATTACGAAGACTTTGAATTTGTTTTTCCGTAATGAGTAATGCTCTCCAAATAATCCCTAAGGTGGTCGGTTGATCGAAGCTCCATCGGGTAGAATACCTTCCATAGTGATCCTTCTCGAGATGTTAATCTCTTCGGAGAGACAACCAGGCTCGATACCAAATGAAAGTGGAGCTAAATCACCAAGAGGGGGTGAATTGGGGATTTTGAAAATCTTTTCAA
Organism: Acacia melanoxylon; assembly: GCA_019022615.1. Taxonomy (NCBI): domain Eukaryota; kingdom Viridiplantae; phylum Streptophyta; class Magnoliopsida; order Fabales; family Fabaceae; genus Acacia; species Acacia melanoxylon. The sequence continues at coordinate 4,813,481 of JAFJYJ010000020.1, read as the reverse complement.
ATAGCTCTTTTTTGAACACTAAAACAGAGATGAGCTAAGATGAGAGTAGAAGAGCAAGACACAAGGATTTATACTGGTTCGGTCCAATCTCTTGACCTACGTCCAAATCCCCGGACTCTGGGTTTTTCACTATTTCAAAAGATTACACACTCTCGTACTCAAGAGTAATTCTCTCACTAGAACTTACTCCCCTTACAAGTTGTAATCAATGAACCCAATCACCAAGTCCCCGGACTTGTGATTCCTTACAATAAATGCTTTACAAGAATGAAACTCTCTCTAAGAGTGTATTATGATAAACATCGAAGTTTTGTATCAAAAGTCACTTTCACACGTAAGAACTAGAAAGTAGTTGAGAGCTTTGAATGATTTTCGTTTTTCAGCGATGTGTTTTTGTTTGGGAAACTTGAATGCTGCTCTATTTATGCTCGAGATCATTTAATGACCGTTGCCAACTTCATATATCCGTTGAGGGATTATTCTAGCTTTGGAGGCAATTTTGGGCTTTCTCTCACTAGTCTTCATTTAATCCAAATTGTGTAGGAGGTCGAGTTGATTTCGGACAAATCAATCCGTTGGTGTAGTGTACTTTGGAAGTGGAGAACATTCTTTAATGCTTTGCAAGCGTGTACGATGGATTACCGAAGTATGCAACTTTTCCGGTTGAAGCATTTAATGTTCGACATGCTTTTTGCTTTTCCACTAAATCTTCATTTAATCTTGTTTAAGCAAGCTGAAACTTACTAACAAAGTGGTTAAACATAGCAGGGGAATATGCAAGAATGATAATAGAAAGTATTAGGATCAATCAAGAAGGATTCACAGATTCGCCAATTTGAATTTTAAACTCGTAATGAAAACTCGAGTTTTGATTTCAAAACTCGAGTTTTGGACTTTGATGAGTAAAATTGATTTAAGTCCAAAACATCAAAACTTGAGGTTTATTTGCAAAACTGGAGGTTTTCAAAACGTTGAAGTGTATCAAACTTTCTGTTCGGCCAAAACTCGAGTTTTGATATCAAAACTCGAGTTTTCATTTAAACATGAAAACTTGGGTAAATTTTCGCCAAGACAAAACTGGAGGTTTTAGAAGAAACCGCGCTTTTCAAGACTCGAAAAATTCAAAGACTTTCTCATCAAATCAAAACTCGAGTTTTGAAATCAAAACTCGAGTTTTCACTTTACCGTGAAAACATTGTTAAAAACCAAAACTGGAGTTTTCATGGAAAACTGGAGGTTTTGGAAGCGAGAAAATCCAAGAACCTTTCGTTCGATCAAAACTCGAGTTTTGAAATCAAAACTCGAGTTTTCACTCTACTTGTGAAAACATTGTGCAAAACCAAAACTGGAGTTTTCTTGAGAAACTGGAGGTTTTGAAAATGTGCCAAAGACCGAAAGCTTTACGCAACTCAAAACTCGAGTTTTGCCTCAAAACTCGAGTTTTCACTTGTTGGTGAAAACTTGGAATATTTCAAGTTAATTTGAAAACCGAAGGTTTTAGCCAAAACTCGGAGGTTTTCAAAATCTCAAAATGTAGGAGACTTTCGTGAGTCCAAAACTCGAGTTTTAAATGAAAAATCGGAGTTTTGACTTTCTCAAAAATATTGAGAAGTCTCTCGTGTAGTTAAAACTTGAGTTTTGAAAGAAAAACTGGCGGTTTTGCTTTGATAAGAGAATTGGTTTCTTCTCTCGTAAGGTCAAAACTCGAGTTTTGAATCCAAAACTCGAGTTTTGCTTTGACAAGTAAGTTTTTTTAATTTACAAAGCAAAACTTTATCCTTTGCTTACAACTTGTTGGTAATCATCAAAACCTTTAGAGAACTAACATTCTCCCCTTTTTGATGATGACAACAAATGTAAACAAGCGTAATTTGATTTTGAGGTTAAGTTTGCGAATATCGAATAGATTGCATTTTGAAATTCAGAATTGTAAAGCCGTAGAATGAATTTACACAAAAATGACAAAGATGAGCAACGAAGCACAGAAATCACAAGTTGTATCTCATACCCAAAGTTCAATCATAAATTGCACCGAAATACAACTAACAAACATAAGGACGGAAGCATGGTTAACATTAAAATTTGCAAAATACCAAGATCAAACATCATAGCTATAACTTAATCTCTCAATTGCTTTTAACTTTGGTCTTGGCTCATGTCGCTTTCTCTCCCCTTTGTCATCTTCAAAAGAGAGTGGAGCGAGAGAGAGGATTCATGGAGAGTGAGTATGGGAGTAGGAGGAGGTGAGGCGGGGTGAAGAACCTCGGTAGATGGGGTGGTTGGAGATGGATCAGGATGAAAGGGTTCAGTTGCTGGGGTAGTGGGAGATGGAGAAGGAAGAATCTCAGTGGCTGGGGTAGATGCAGGAACAGGTGAAGAAAAGATTGGAGTGGAGGGAACAGGTGAAGAGGTGGGAATCTGAGGACTGGTGAAAGTGAAGGAAGGGGATGAGGAACCAGAAGCAGGGCCTGAAGTGCTTGGACCAGCAGAGGTACCAATATGGAGATGCTTTAAAATCTTATCCACTTTTTCACTGAGATCCAAGTTGGAGACAAGCTGAGTAGAGAATTTGGCATCAAGATCCTCAGCCTTGCTCTTGATTTCAAAAACCGTTCAAAGAACCCCTTCAATCGAGTCTTCATTTCTTCCCGAGCATCCACCATTTCGTGGTTCCCACTTCGACTTCACCACCGCTTACCAATTTCGAACTCTAATCGATTGACAAGGAAGCAAGTGCCTTGTCCACAATATTTTGGATTCGAATCAAAATCTGCAGCAATGATGGCCGAGAAGCTCGAGGAGCAGATTGAGCTTCCCGAGCTTGGGAGTGTGCTCTAGCTTGTGATGCTCTAGGTTGAGACCTTGAAGGTGCACGAGATTGCCCGATCCCTCGGCTTCAAAGGTGATGTGCATTAAATTCAGTTGAGCTTTCCCAAAGAATGGAGGGTACTTGAGAGTCTTTGGCAAAGACCTACATACCAAATCTTGTGATAGAACATAATGACCGAGATTAATGAAGGAAAAGGTATGTGAGAAAGCCTCCGACGAGCAAACTTGAACTTGGTCATTTCTTGGAAGATCCAAAGGGCCGAGATTGAAAGGCACTTTATTGACAAAGGCGCGAAGAGAGGTAATCTTTTTGAGCAAAGTGGGTATAATTTCCACCTTTCTGGATGAAATTTCGTGAATAGATATACCACAAGACTCGATTTGTATTGGACATTGACCCAGGGTTGAAAGTGAGCAAGTGAAGTTGATCTTGAGGAAATGGCTCATTGGGTCTGAGGGTCCCAAATATTTCCTGATTGCTATAGGAAATGTCGGGAATAGGAGGTGGATTGTCAATCTTTAAGATATTGTTGAGAATGGTAGGAGACAAAGTGAATTTGACACCCCTAACGAGTAGTGATTCGTTCCTCAACTATGTCACCACTAGAATCCAATACATTGTCATATTCCATATTAAAGTAAAATAATCGACAAGATTGGTAGCAAAAGGAGCGAGATATAGAAATGAAAGTCTCATAGGTTTTAGCCAAGGAGATAAGTCCAAATGACATTCCTTGAGAAAGTCCGCAAGAATGACAACTACTACGGGACAAAATTCTCTTTTCATATATTGTTCCTTGAATTTGTTGTTTTGTTCAACGTAAAGACCATCGAGATGATTCTAAAACCTGGAGGTGGGGAAGGATGAAGATAAATATCGATATGGCATTGGCCATGATTGGAGAGGCTTGCTTCTTGGTGATTAGAAGACGATGAAGGAGCTTTGGATGAAGATTGACCGGGTTATGATACGGAAGCTCTCTTTGTTCTTGCCGACGTCGCACCTTTTTCTTTACTGGCCGAGAATCTTCGTAAATCTTCTTTCCTTTGCCCTTTGGTTCAGTTCCTTTCTCTTCGTTGCTTGCGATGATACGGGTCCCGAAATGACACGCCTTTGGACTTGGAGGAACCAATGGGAGCTTTCTTTTTCCCTTTTGATAGAGGCGAATCGGAGGAAGGAATTTCCGGCTAATTCCTCTTATTGAGCGATCTACCCCTTGATGAAGTCGCTTGGGTACCGCCTTCGCCCTCACGTGTCGCCGAGGTGGAGGAGGTGGAGGTGGAGACCATGATTTTGAACCTTCGTTGCTCGAATCAGTGTCGGAATCCCCAAGAGAGTGTGATTTCGAGGCCATGAGAGATTTTTGAGTAAGGGTTTAGGTTGAAAGATGAGAGAATCAGCAATATGAGAGAAACCCTAGATAAAACTTGAGTTTTAGGTCGAGTTTTGAAGAACTTAAAACAGTGACCTATATATATATATAACCTTGACAAAACTCGAGTTTTCAATTCAAAACTCGAGTTTTGATAGTCACTTAGCATTAATGGGATGACAGTGTTATGTGACCCTTTGAGTTTCCATGGGCCAAAACTCGAGTTTTCACTTCAAAACTCGAGTTTTCAATTAAAAAAATTTAATCCCGACTTACCAAAATGAAAACTCGAGTTTTGATATCAAAACTCGAGTTTTCACTCTTCGACAAAGAAACTCAGATTTTGAATTATCCCGCATACAACATGTCTAGACACTCCGATGCTCAAGTTAGTTCTTTATCATCAAAAAAAATATAGCTAACATTTAGATAGAGAGAAATACTCACAACTCATTGGGATTGACCATTCCCAATTCTCTTCTAATGAAATTGAATTGTTCTTTAGCTAGAGGCTTTGTGAAGATGTCGCAAGTTGAAGATGTGTTGGGATGAACATAACTTTGACATCTCTCTTCTGAACATGATCCCTTATGAAATGATGCCTCACATCAATATGTTTGGTCCTTGTATGTTGAACTGGATTTTTCGCCAAACTAATCGTGCTAGTATTATCACATAGTATTGGGATCTCCTTCAGAGTGATTCCCAAGTCTGATAGTTGTTGCTTGAGCCATAAAACTTGAGCACAAAGAACTAGAAGCAGCAACATATTCAGCTTTCAAAGGATGATATACACCCACACTTGTTTGCTTCTTGTCGAACCGGAAACAAGTGACCCACCGAAAAATTCGCATTGGCCACTTGTGCTCTTCCTATCTGTCTTATAGCCGCATGGTCTGAATCAATATGCCACCAAATGTTCAGGTTGACCTTTGGGAAACCATAAGCCAAGAGTCTTTGTGTCGGCAAGGTATCTCAAGATCCTCTTCACATTCTCGCATGAGATTCCTTGGGAGCCGATTGAAACCTTGCACACATACCCACACTAAATTGGATGTCCGGGCGACTTGTCTGTGAGATAGAGCAATGATCCTATCATTCCTCTATATTTCGTTATGTTGAAGTCCTTGCCCTCTTCATCAAGCATCCAAAGTGAGGCGGTGGAACTCATTGGTGTGTCGGCTCCATTGCAATGATCCATCCCAAACTTCTTCACAGATCATTGAGGTACTTGGTCCGAGATATGAAGATTCCATCTTTTCTTTGCTTGATTTGCGACCAAGGAAATAGTTGAGTTCTCCCATCATGGACATCTCAAACTCTCCCCGCATACTCTTAGCAAAATCTTCACACAAATCATCATTAGAAGCACCAAATATAATGTCATCAACATATATCTCGACAATTAAAATTTCACTAAGCTTATTACTCTTTATGAAGAGAGTTGTATCTGCTTTTCCTCTAATAAATCCTTGATCAAGAAGGAACTTGCTTAATCGCTCATACCAAGCTCTAGGAGCTTGCTTAAGGCCATATAATGCCTTTTTGAGACGATAAACATGATCCGGATGATGATCATCTTGAAAACCAGGAGGTTGTTCTACATAAACTTCCTCTTGAATAAAACCATTTAGAAAAGCACTTTTTACATCCATTTGATAGAGCTTAAATCTTTTGACACAAGCAAAGGCTAGAAGAACTCTTATGGCTTCCAACCTTGCCACTCGGAGCATAAGTTTCTTCATAATCAATTCCTTCTTCTTGATTATAGCCTTTAGCAACCAATCTTGCCTTGTTACGGACAATGATTGCTGATTCATCTCGTTTGTTTTTGAATACCCATTTGGTGCCAATGACAGGATGGTCCTTGGGCCTAGGTACCAAATCCCAAACTTGATTTCTATCAAATTGATGTAACTCCTCTTGCATAGCTATTACCCAATCATTGTCTGAAAGGGCTTCATCTATTTTAGAGGGTTCAATATGAGATATGAATGCAGAGAAAATTACTTCATTTAAAGTGTTGTTTCTGGTTCTTACCCCTTGACTTGCATCACCTATTACTTGGTCCAAAGGATGATCCTTTATGAACTTCCAAGCTCTAGGCTGAGACTGATCAGGATTTTCGAGATTGTTTTGGGGATCAGCCTCAAAAATATTTTCAGGATTTTCAATAGATGCGGAGTGGTTTTCGAAAAGAATTGATTTTTAAAAACATTTCCTTCTTCATCATCCAAGGATTTATCGCTTTGGATTCACGAAAAACAACATGCATTGATTCTTCAACAATTCGAGTACGAGTATTAAAAACTCTATAAGCTTTACTCCTATTTGAATAGCCTAAAAATATACCTTCATCTCGCCTTGGGATCGAATTTTCCCAAGTTATCCTTACCATTGTTGTGGATGAAACACTTGCATCCAAACACATGCGATGAGCTAGATTTGGCTTTCTTCCCTTGTGCAATTCATAGGAGGTTTTGCCCAACTTCTTCCGGAGATATGCCCGATTTGAGATGTAGCAAGCGGTGCTCATTGCATCGACCCCCGAACACTTGAGAAGTGTTGTTTTCGTTCAACATAGCTCTTTACCATCTCGGTAAGAACTCGGTTCTTTCTCTCCACAACTCCATTTTGTTGAGGAGTCCTTGGGCCGAGAAGTTATGATCAATTCCCATGTTATCGCAGAACTCGGCAAATGCATGGTTCTCGAATTCTCCTCCATGATCGTTCGAATTCTCGAAATAGAAATACCTTTCTCGTTTTGAACCTTCTTGGCAAAAACGACAAACTGATCAAATGTTTCATCTTTTGAAGATAGAAATATAGTCCAAGCAAATCTAGAAAAGTCATCAACTATGACCAAAGTATATAGATTGCCACCAAGGCTTTTTACTCTAGCTGGTCCAACTAGATCCATATGAAGTAGTTGAAGAGGTCTATTAGTTGAAATTTCATTTTTAGATTTGAAGGAAGATTTGGTTTGTTTTCCTTTTTGACAGTGCATCACAAACCATGTCGTTTTTAAAATGAAGTTTTGGAATACCAATAACCAAATCCTTTTTGAGCAATCATCAAGTTGGATCATATTGACATGAGCTAATCGCTTGTGCCATAGCCAACTATCATCTAGATTACTAACAAAACATTTTTCAGAACCGAACCATTTCTAGAGAGATTAAGTGTATAACAATTTCCATCTCTAGGAGCTCGAATAAGGCTTTTGATTTAATATTTTCTAATGAGAGAACATCCTTGCTTACTATCAAGCATTCCTCGAATCAAAGATAACTAAGTTACCTTTATCGGTGCTTTGGCTTACACCGAGAGAGATTGTGGCAAAGTCCTTCAACAAGATAGACATCTTTGATTTGTGGTCCTTCATTGTTGCCAATTTCACCAATTCCAAGAATCTTTCCAGATTGGTTGCCACCAAAGGTCACCTTGCCACCATCTTTGGGCTTAATTGAAACAAACTTAGATTGGTCTCCGTCATATGTCTTGAGCATCCACTATCAATGTACCACTTGTTGGGATTTGATGCTCTTAGACAAACCCGCAAGACAAAACGGATCAAGTCTTAGGTACCCATCTTTTCTTGGGTCCTTTGGAGTTAGTATGTGTCTTAGGAACCTTGTAGGATCCCTTAGGCACCCATTGATAGTTTCCCATGGGCTTACTCTTTCTTTCCTTCTTATGAAAACAGGAAGAGGTGGTATGACCCTTTCGATTACAATAATTGCAATGTGCAAAAGGATTTGAAGAATGAACAGATTTTTTGAAATATTTCATATAATTCCTTTCTCCAAATTTCTTTTTCCCTTTCCTTTTATCAAAACTTGGTTTGTAACCAATTCCCGATCTATCATTTGTAAATCTTTGTTCTTTCAAGATGACATTGAGCATTTCACTTCCTCTAGTGAATTTCTCAAGTGCCTTGGTAAGATGTAAATTCTTTTTCTTTAGATCAGACAATCTTTACAAATAACATTTTCAAAGATGGGAAAGCTTTTCAACTTGCGCTTCAAGAGTTACATTCTTCTTTTTCAAGGCAAGATATTTTTCTGCAAGTTTTTCAAATTCTGTTTGAACAACAATGTATTCAGCAAACAATTCATCGTAGGATGGTTTTGAACTGTATACCTCATCATTGTTGTCATGTTGCTCTTCTTCTTCAAAAACTAAGCAAATGTTTGCTTTGTCTTCCTCATCGCCTTCATCTTCATCGATGAGCTATCTCCCAAATAGCCGAGATATAAGCTTTCTTTTTGAATCGGTTGAACTTGTTCTTTTCTTTGTCCTTGTTGTTCAAATTTGGGGCACTCAGATTTGATATGACCAGGCTTTTCACACTCGTAGCGAGATAATTGGCTTCTTTGTCTCAAAGGCCTTTGGAGCTACCTTTGTGAAACTTCTTGTATCCTTGATCCTTACGATAGAATCGCTTGAATCTTCGAACAATCATGCCCAGCTTCTTTTTCTTCGTCTTCCTCTTCATCATCTCTGTCTCTTTAGCTTCTTTGATAGACTTAAGAGCTATGCCTTTGCTCTTACTATGGATTTCATCAAGTCCCTTTCGAACTTGATCTTGCCTTCATATTCGATAGGCTACCAAATAAAGCCGCTTTCTGATTGCATTGATGCGCCATGAGCTTCTTCAATGGCAAGAACCTTGGCTTCCCATTCCTTGCTAGAATGTTCAAAATTTTTCGACTTGAACTGGTTCATCATAGATTTTTCCCAATGCGCAAGTTGATTGATCGATGAGTGAATCTAAGCCGGAACTCATCAATAGATTCCCCGACTTCATACGAAGGAGGTCGTACTCGATCATAAGGGTGTTAACTCTATTCTCCTTGACTCCAGTGGTTCCTTCGTGAGCCAACTCCAATGCGTCCCACATTGCTTTAGCGAAGTCTTGGAGCATATTCGAAAGTATTCACTCGACTTAAGGCACTTTGGAGCATGAGAATGGCTTTGTTTGTTAAGAACAATCTGCTTCGGTCATTCTCATCGTATTCTTCTTCTCCTTTGGAGTTTTTACTCCATCTTTAGTAGTTGAAGGAACATAGTCTCCTTTTTCAAATACTCTCCAGACCATATTCGAAGCCATTACGAAGACTTTGAATTTGTTTTTCCGAATGAGTAATGCTCTCCAAAGGTGAATCCCGGTGGTCGGTTGATCGAAGCTCTATCAGGTAGAATACCTTCCATAGTGATCCTTCTCGAGATGTTAATCTCTTCAGAGAGACAACCAGGCTCTGATACCAAATGAAAGTGGAGCTAAATCACCAAGAGGGGGGTGAATTGGGGATTTTGAAAATCTTTTCAGAATAGCTCTGTTTTTGAACACTAAAACAGAGATGAGCTAAGATGAGAGTAGAAGAGCAAGACACAAGGATTTATACTTGGTTCGGTCCAATCTCTTGACCTACGTCCAAATCCCGGACTCTCTGGGTTTTTCACTATTTCAAAAGATTACACACTCTGTACTCAAGAGTAATTCTCTCACTAGAACTTACTCCCCTTACAAGTTGTAATCAATGAACCCAATCACCAAGTCCCCGCACTTGTGATTCCTTACAATAAATGCTTTACAAGAATGAAACTCTCTCTAAGAGTGTATTATGATAAACACCGAAGTTTTGTATCAAAAGTCACTTTCACACGTAAAGAACTAGAAAGTAGTTGAGAGCTTTGAATGATTTTCGTTTTTCAAATGATGTGTTTTTGTTTGGGAAACTTGAATGCTGCTCTATTTATGCTCGTAGATCATTTAATGACCGTTGCCAACTTCATATATCCGTTGAGGGATTATTCTAGTCATTGGAGGCAATTCGGGCTTTCTCTCACTAGTCTTCATTTAATCCAGTGTGTAGGAGGTCGAGTTGATTTCGGACAAATCAATCCGTTGGTGTAGCGTGTTTGGAAGTGGAGAACATTCTTTAATGCTTTGCAAGCGTGTACGAGATGGATTACCGAAGTATGCAACTTTTCCGGTTGAAGCATTTAATGTTCAGACATGCTTTTTGCTTTTCCACTAAATCTTCATTTAATCTTGTTTAAGCAAGCTGAAACTTACTAACAAAGTGGTTAAACATAGCAGGGAATATGCAAGAATGATAATAGAAAGTATTAGGATCAATCAAGAAGGATTCACAGATTCGCCAGATTTGAATTTTAAACTCTGTAATGAAAACTCGAGTTTTTATTTCAAAACTCGAGTTTTGGACTTTGATGAGTAAAATTGATTTAAGTCCAAAACATCAAAACCGGAGGTTTATTTGCAAAACTGGAGGTTTTCAAAACGTTGAAGTGTATCAAACTTTACGTCAAAAACTCGAGTTTTGATATCAAAACTCGAGTTTTCATTTAAACATGAAAACTTGGGTAAATTTGCGCCAAGACAAAACTGGAGGTTTTAGAAGAAACGCGCTTTCAAGACTCGGAAAATTCAAAGACTTTCTCAAATCAAAACTCGAGTTTTGAAATCAAAACTCGAGTTTTCACTTTACTTGTGAAAACATTGTTAAAAACCAAAACTGGAGTTTTCATGGAAAACTGGAGGTTTTGGAAGCCGAGAAAATCCAAGAACCTTTATCGTTCGATCAAAACTCGAGTTTTGAAATCAAAACTCGAGTTTTCACTCTACCGTGAAAACATTGTCAAAACCAAAACTGGAGTTTTCTTGAGAAACTGGAGGTTTTGAAAATGTGCCAAAGACTCGAAAGCTTTCGCAACTCAAAACTCGAGTTTTGCCTCAAAACTCGAGTTTTCACTTGTTGGTGAAAACTTGGAATATTTCAAGTTAATTTGAAAACCGAAGGTTTTAGCCAAAACTGGAGGTTTTCAAAATCTCAAAATGTAGGAGACTTTTCGTGAGTCCAAAACTCGAGTTTTAAATGAAAAATCGGAGTTTTGACTTTCTCAAAAATATTGAGAAGTCTCTCGTGTAGTTAAAACTTGAGTTTTGAAAGAAAATCGCGGTTTTGCTTTGATAAGAGAATTGGTTTCTTCTCTCGTAGGTCAAAACTCGAGTTTTGAATCCAAAACTCGAGTTTTGCTTTGACAAGTAAGTTTTTTTAATTTACAAAGCAAAACTTTATCCTTTGCTTACAACTTGTTGGTAATCATCAAAACCTTTAGAGAACTAACAAATATCTAACCGCAACGAATTCATGGATTTGTAGCGGTTTTACCCAAAACACACGCTTGTTTGCAACGATCTTTGTAGCGGTTAGTGTAAAATAAACTGCTACAAATGTGGCGCTAGCTTGGAGTGTAATGCCGCGAATGTTTGTGGTGTGGAATTTGTAGCGGCTTTTTGGAATCACCGCGACAAATTTGGCGCCAGTGGTTGGCGCGTAATGGTGTGAACTTTGTCGCAGTAAGTTTATTGTAGTTACATGAAAATAACCGCTACAAAGAAGCGAAATGACACAGTTTTGTGTAGGTCAAATTAAAGCGACGCATTGACCGCAACAAATTCTAATATTTTGTAGCGATTTTTATGTAAACCGCTACAAATATTGACTGCTATATATAGTTGACTCTGTCCGTACATCAATTATAAATATTAAGAAATTCCTAAATCTCAGTTTGTAACTGAATGAACTATCTCAGCTTGGTAGTCAAAGACATGTAGATATCTGCATCTCTGATCTCTTCTCTCGGGAGATCGGGTTGCGATATTTGCCTCTCTCATCCTTCAAGCCGAGACAGTTTATTCAATGACAATCCATATTTAATTATTTATTTGACGTGAAGACTTCTACTCTTCTGAAGATAGTCAAACATGTGACTGAAGATTGGGTTCTAATATAGCCACCTTTGTCTCATGAAAATATCTCTGATCAAAATGAGTCAATGAGTTTTTTTGTGGGAGATTGGTGGCTATATTGAATCCGAATTTTCACGGGCATGTTGTACTATTTTCAAGAAACTTATTATTCTTAATTTATTACTCCCGTCTTTTTTGGAGAAACTAAAGAAGCTAATTAAATTAATCAAGAGTTTTTTATTTTAATTTTTTTCACCAAACTAATTAGTTTGACTAAAAAACTAATTAGTTTGGAATTTATTTTTGCCAAAAATTAAATTTGTAGCGGTTGGTCCAATAACCACAACAGAATATCGAAGGTCAATCAATTTGTAGCGGTTCGATAACCACTACAAATTATCACAACGAATGAGGCAAATTTGTCGCGGTTGTTGAAGCGGTTATTTCAAAATCGCAACATCTTGCTGAATTTTGTTGCGGTTACAATAGAAAACCGCTACAAAATGACGCGGTTTTTATACAGTTGTTCCTCATTTTGAATCACACAAGGTTAAGGTTTTCATTTTTCACCTTTTAACCTTTTATCTTCTTTTCTTATACCGGTAAAACTTATACATTATGGTTTCTAAGGATAAGGGAAAAGAGAAACAAGTTCCTAAGGGTAGAGTAGGCCTAAGGGGTAGTAGTAGTAGAGGGAGCCGTACGGAGGGCATGGGGCTCTAAATATCCCTCTGCCCCTTCAGGCAAGGAGTGAGTTTGATGTCTTCTTCGCCGATGAGCCAATCCCAGACCCAAAGACCGTAGAGGGAGAACGAGGCGCAAGCCTGTCGTTCAGCGACCTAGATGAAAATGAGGAAATCCAAATTAACATTCCCATAGCCGAGGCGCAGCAGTTTCTTGACCAGGAAAACGAGCGGGACCAAGGGAACCCCCAACCCTCATCTTCGCGTTCCACCGGATTTGAGGTAGAGGTCGAAGGTAAATGTAATTAGTTTTTTGACAAAAATTAAATTTAAATTCCTTACGTTTAATTAAATTTTATTCAAACGCAATACAAACATGTTTTTATAATTGTGCAGATACATAGGGGAACATCAGCAGGAGGATGCTAGATGTTTTCGGGGTCACTCAGATGGACGGGCCTCGCGTCGTAGTCCTCTGGAACATGGACACAGACCAGCCAATCTGCAACGGTGGTCACCTTTTGAAACGATTCCTGTCGAAATTTGGTGGGAATTGGGCATGGTTCCCGCTCGACTTCAAGGATTGGAAGCGTGTTCCAAAGAATAACAAAGACAGAGCGTTTGCTAACATTGTGCGTAGATTATGTAGTTTAATTAAATTTTACATGTTAATAGTTATAATTTGTGGTTTATTTATTAATTATTAATTAAATTATGATATAGAAAAAGTTTAATGTGCGAGCCCGGCGAAGAGGTACGTACTGCTGAAAATGCGGGAAGGGTGGAAGAGCCGCAAGGGTCGTCTCTACACCCAGAGGAATGGAGATGGGACGATTCCTCTGTAGCAGCTGATTGAGAACGTCCCAGACGGCGTGGATCCAAATGACTGGGCGGGTTTTGTCCAATATAGAAGGAGTGCAGATGGATAGGTACATTTTTTAATAAATTATAGTTAAACATTAGTTAATTTATAGTTTAAATTTTCTTTGAATTAATTTTGTTTAAATGTTTTTTAAAAATATAAATATAGTTTAAATTAATTTATAGTTTACATTTGGTTTAAATTAATTAATAGTTTAACTTAATTTATAGTTTAAATGTAGTTGAAATATAGTTTAAGTATTAGTTAATTTATAGTTTAGATATAGTTTAAATTACTTTATAGTTTAAATATAGTTTACAAGATATCAAAATATTAATTAATTTCACTTAACATTTTGTTTGCTCCTCATTGCAAGCTTTGTCCCGTAGGAACACGGCCGGTCACGGCGGAGGGTCTATCACACGACAGATCCAAGACGTTTGTTGTGACCTACGGTGAGATGGTATGTTGAAAGTTAAATTAATTTTAGGTTTAAATGATTGATTGTTTTATTTTTTAAATAATAAAATTTATTTTCTTTTAATTCTTTCAACAAGTGAAGGCTTGGGAGGAGAACTATCGTGACGGACTATGGGCAAACTGTTCACACGCACCCATAGACACCGTGATGGGACGTCGACCTCTGAGGCGGTAGAGGAGATCATAGTAAGTTACAAAAAAAATTATATAGTTAATTTAATATATTTACATTGAATTAAATTGTTTCATTAATGTTTCATGCAATCCGTGAGTCAGGCCTGAATTGAGCAGAGCCAGGAAGATCTACGAGCGTCGCAGCCCCTGAAGTCACAGGGGTCTATGGATCCTACGACCCCATTGAAAACTGATGTGGGCTTAGTCGAGCATCCTAGCCACATTAAGGGTATGGGGCTAAGCGCCAGGCCTAGCATGGTTTACGGCAAGGCCTCCGCCTCTGAGGCCGGAACCTCCGATTCGAGATGGCCACCAGAGGCAGTTTAGGCAATGATTTCCGAGAAGGTTTTCGAGCAGGTTGCTGTGCAGGCGGCCAAGCATGTTGCCAGGATAAGCGCATGTAGGAACAATGCAAGCGTTGGTACGCTACTCGAGGTAGTAGGCGGGATGCTTACCGGTGTCTTGACGAGTTGTTACCTCACGACGGTTTCCATCCCCCCGCCCCCTTCCGTTCATCTACGACGATACCCCTCGCCTCCCCTCCCCTCCGTTCACCTATAAGGATTCCCATCCGCGTAATGCCGCGATGATGATGCGGCGTTGTTACCTCGGTCGTGCACGCGCCCCCTAAGACAGCCCCCGAGACAAGACTCCGATCATCGGGCTTTTGATAGTTAGTTTTTATTTTCACACACATACTTGTACTTGAGATGTTTGTTATCTTTTTATTTTATTGGGTTTTTTTTAACAATTTTATTTCTTTAAGATATTTGTTATATTTTATTTTAGTTGGTTTTTGTTATTGGAGTACTATTTTAATACTTATATTCATTTATTAATGTTACTTATAATATATAAAAATTGCTATTGAAAAATATCTTTAATGAAATAAATTTATTTTAGTTACATAAAATAAATATTTCAAAACAAATAATGGAATTAATATTAAAAGAATGAAATTATATATTAACGAGACTTTGTAGCGGTTATATGGACAACAACCACTACAAATTTGAATTTCAAACTAAATAAGAACCGCCAAATATTTGTAGCGGTTAATATCTAAGACCGTTACAAATGTCCAACGACTTACATTTTGTAGCGGTTTCTTAACCGTGACTCAACTGGGGCTAGATTTTATTCAGTTTGAATTTCATATTTTGTAGCGGCTCATGTAGCGGTTTTGTAACTGCTACAAATAGAATTTTTTATTTGTCGCGGTTAGGGTAGCGGTTTATAAACCGCTACAAATTATCCATTTTTGCATTTAAAGATCTCAAGTTGCTTTGTGAAGGTAATTAAACAATCTCTCTTCGTTTATATTCTATCCTAACTTTGTTTCCTACATATGGATAAGTCATGGATCAAGTTGCCGCGCAATTCTCCCGTATATTTAGCGGGATTGAAAACTTTCTTAGATTTTGCCTTCTTTCATGCTAGCATTAATGGCAAGATCGTGCGTTTGTGTTGTCGATGCAAGTTTAAGAAGTGGCAAACACGAGAAGGTGCTATGGAACATCTTCTTCTGAATCCTTTCTCGAAAGCATATACATTCTGGGGAGTTCATGGTGAGAAACGTGGTATGAGATATGAGGATCATATTCCTCAAAGCTCACAAGTAGCAAATCAAGTAGATCAAGGTGATCTGGTTAATGAAGCTGTTCGCGATGCTTTTGGTTTTCAAGACAACAACTTCACGGCTTGCAATTTTGACTCTGACTCAGTGTGCCTTCCCCATAGTCGTAAGTGGTGCTTCATGGGTCATCGAAGGTTTCTCGATAGTACGCACAGGTTTAGGTTGCAACACAATTGTTTCAATGGGCAACAGGAAAAATGAGGACCTCCTCGTAATTTATCCGATGTTGAAATCATAAAGCAGCTTCTGGATGTTGAATTTGAGTATGGGAAAAAAGACGATCCAGCAAAGGCCGGGACAAAGACTACTAGGGCTTCTGGTTCTGCGCCCCAACAATGGCGGAAGACAAGCGTCTTCTTCACTCTTCCATACTGAAAGATAATTTGCTCCGACATAGTCTGAATGTCATGCACATTGGAAAGAATGTGTTCGACAATGTGTTGTACAAGATTCTAAACGAACCAAGCAAATCAAAAGATCATCTTCAAGCGAGGAAAGATTTACGAGACATGGGAGTTCGTGGAGGCGTGTGGGTGGATAAGCATGACAAATTTCAACAGGCAAAATTCACCATGATGTGTTGACGTGTAGGCTCGAATAAGGAAATCTTCCTCGCGACATTAAAGGCTATAAAAGTTCCGGATGGGTATTCAAGCAACATTTCATGATGTGTTGACGTGTAGGCTCGAAAGGTTGTTAGGCTAAAGAGTCACGATTCACATATGCTTATGCAACAGTTACTTCCTCTGGCCATCAAAAATACACTGCCTCTCAATGTGTCGATTTTTTTGGTCAAGCTGCGTTCTTTCTTCCGGAAGTTGTGTTCCAAAGTTTTGATCGTGGAAGAGCTCGACCAGCTGCAACAGAAACTCATTCTTACGCTGTGTCATTTGGAGATGATCTTTCCTTCGTCATTTTTCACGGTCATGGTTTACCTAATAGTACACCTTGTTCACGAAACAAAGCTTGTTAGCCCAATTCACTACCGATGGATGTATCCTGTTGAGATGTACTCATTTAAAATTAATTACTTTAGGATTACTTCCTAGTCACACATTTCAGCATTCATGTAGCAACATTTTTCCTTCATTACTTTATAGGTTTCTTGGGAAACTAAAATTTTACGTGAGGAATAAGGCATGGCCTGAAGGTTCAATAGCAGAAGGTTATATTGGGGATGAGGTCTTGTATTTTTGTTCAAGGTAATTTGATGACATTGAGACGTCATTCAACCAACCGCCTCGTGTAGACGATTGTCCAAAGCTAGAGCTAGAGCCACCAGCAACAGAGTTGTTAATCCCTCGCGTTGGTAAACCAGTTGGTAGAACTAAGAACTTCAAATTGACGACACTTGAGAAGTTTCAAGCACATAGACATGTGTTGATTAATTGCACTAAAGTTGAACCATACCTTTAGTAAGGATTGCACACAGATATATGTTATCCTATATATTTCCTTACATTTTATATTCGCATTTCATGATCGTCATCGCATGTTTAATTGATAGAAATTGATAGAAAGGTCCACAGAGAATTTCCGGGTTGGTTTAGGAGGAGAATAATGAATGACCACAACCCGCACTCACCAAAATTCAGAGCTCTCACACTCGGCCCGCTTGACCACGCCCAAAGATTTACAACATAAAATGTCAATGGTTTCAAGTTTTGCACCATTTCACAATATCAAGGATTATTGACCCAAAACTCGGGTGTATATGGCACCTTTGGGATGAGGAGTTATGCGAGCAGCAGTGACGGGAACATGCAGTTCAAGTGGCGTCCGGTATTATGAAAAGTTGCTTGATGTAGTCAAGATAAATTACCAAGGTTGTTTCACTATGACACTGTTCAAGTGTTTGTGGGCGAATACGACAACATCCTGGGGACTCAAGACTGACGGCTTAGGCATCACATCAGTGAATTTCTCCAGGCCTATTCACAATGATCACTGAAGATGATGAACTGTATATTCTTGCCTCAGAGGCCCATCAGGTTTATCATGTCGCTGATGAGAGGCACAGGATTGGAATATGGTGGTTCACTTAAAAGCCTCGGAACCTTTACGACATGGGCAATGGTGATAACGTCGCCTACGAGAGTGAGTTGTTCCAGCCCGCCAGTTTAGAAAACTTCTTCCCAGACGGCGATAACAATTTACCTATAGTTCGGTACGTTTTTTTATATACGCTTTAGGAAATAATAACATTTAACTAAAGTTTTATTTGTTAGTTCTCTAAGGTTTTTGATGATTACTAACACTTGCAAACAAAGCATAAAGTTTTTCTTTGATAAGTTGGAAAACATGTTATCAAAGGAAAACTCGAGTTTTGATCTTACAGAGAAGAACTCAATTTACTGAACCAAGCAAAACCGCCAGTTTTCAGAGAAAACTCAAGTTTTCACTATACAGGGACTTCTCAATATTTTTGGAAAAGACAAAACTCCAGTTTTCATTGAAAACTCGAGTTTTGGACTTACAGAGAGTCCCCTAAGTTTTTTGAACTTGGAAAACCTCCAGTTTTGGCTAAAACCTCCGTTTTCATTTTAACTTGAAATTCTCAAAGTTTTCACTCAATTTGTGAAAACTCGAGTTTTGAATCAAAACTCGAGTTTTGAGTTGGCGAGAAGATTCGGTTTCTATCCGAGTTTGCAAAACCTCCGGTTTTTGTGAAAACCTCCGATTTTGAGTTTAGCAAAGTTTTCTCAAAGTTTTCACAAGAAAGTGAAAACTCGAGTTTTGATTTCAAAACTCGAGTTTTGCTCGATAGAAAGTCTTTGCATTTTCTCGCTTTTTTGAAAACGCAGCTTCCTCTAAAACCTCCGGTTTTGGATTTGACAAAGTTTTCTCCAAGTTTTCACAAGAAAGTGAAAACTCGAGTTTTGATTGCAAAACTCGAGTTTTGCTCGAGCGAAAGTCTTTGTATTTTCGCATTTTGAAAACCGCCAGCTTTCATCCAAAAACCTCCAGCTTTTGACTTGGCGCCGTTTCTTCTAAGTTTTCGTATTTAAATGAAAACTCGAGTTTTGAGATCAAAACTTGAGTTTTGGCCAAACAAAGATTGATGTATTTCATTATTTGAAAACCTCCAGTTATGGAAGAAAACCTTCAATTTTGATGTTTTGGACTTAAAACGTTTCTACACACCAAAGTCCAAAACTCGAGTTTTGAAAAACAAAACTCGAGTTTTTCATTAGCAAGTTTGAAATTCAAAACCGATGAATTTGCGAAACCTTATGTTTGATCTTAATACTTCCAATTATCATTCCTATATATTCCCGGCTATGTTTAACCACTTTGTTAGTAAGCTTCAGCTTGGTTAAACAAGATTAAATAAGGACGAAAGGCAAAAAGCAAAAAGCATGTCGAACATTAAATGCCACACCTGAAAGTTGCATACTTTTGGGTAATCCGTCTCGCACACGCTTGCAAAGTATTAAAGAATGTTTTCTTCATCAAGTAACTGTTCTACCAACGGATTAATTTGCGAGAAGTCAACTCGAACTTCGCACAACCGGATTAAAGTGAAGATTAGTGAGAGAAGACACCATAATCGCCACAACAAATAGATTAACACTTCAACGGATATATGGAGTTGGCAACGGTCATTTAATGCCTTCTCGCATAAATAGAAGAGCATTCAATTCCTCTCAACAACTAAAACCTCGAGAAGCGAAAATCATTAAAGCCTTCATATACTCTTGAGTCTTTCTGTACTAAGTATCTGTTGATACATTTAAGCTTCAGTGTTTATCTTTATCTACTCTTAGAGAAAGTTTCCTACTTACAAATCATTTATTGTAAAGAATCACAAGTCAGGGGACTTGGTGATTGGGTTCATTGATTACAACTTGTAAGGGGGAGTAAGTTCTAGTGAGAGAATTACTCTTGAGTGCAGAGTGTGTAATCAATTGTGATAGTGAAAATCCCAGTGAGAGTCCGGGACCGGACGTAGGTCAAGAGATTGACGGAACCAAGTATAATTCCTTGTGTCTTGCTATTCTTCTCTACTCCATAGTCTACTCTGTTTTAGTTTCGAAAAACAGAGCTTTTCTGGAAGAATTGTTAAAAATCCCCAATTCACCCCCCTCTTGGTGATTAAGCTCCACTTTCATTATTTGTGTTCAAACATATTCAACTCACACATAACATTTTCTCCATACTTTTTTTGTAGGGATGGCGATGAAGATTGACAAAAAAAATTATACTTACTATGTAATCTGTAATGTTCTCATTTTTTTAAATAAAGAAAAACATAATAGTATTTGTTACGGTTAAAAAACCGCTACAAAACCAAAATACCGCTACAAAAATATAATTGCAACAAAAACCACATCCTAAGTACAACCGCTACGAAAAGCGACAACTCAACCGCTACAAAGTGCTGTGCATATATCAATATAAATACCCACACCAAACCACATTTAATATGCTTCAGTTTTCTTTTCTGCACACGTTTTCTCTCCCTTTCCTCTCATATTTCTATGTTTTCTCAAAAAGGTTAAGTGTTTGAAGCGGTAATTACTGTTCAACCGGATGAAATACTATGTTTATCGAAATATTTCTTTTTTCTTCTACCTTGGTGATATTAGCTTTTGTCAATTTACAGTTCCATTACGAATATTTTTTAATTTCCTTTCTACTTTCACATACATTATCCAATCTACTTTCACACCCATTTTCTTTAGAATTAAATATTAGTTTATTAACCCATAATTAGTTGTTATTATACCTACATATTCTCATTGTTTTACACCTATATAATAACCCGTTATAATCAAATATCATATTTTAATATCATTTATTTTCACTAAAAATACAATATTTACTTAACTACTATAATTATTAAAAAATTAATCTTTTTTCAATTTTATTCATTTGTAGCGGTTAATAAACCGCTACAAATATGAACAAAAATATGACAAATGCGCCAAATTTTTTTTTCCAAAAACCGATAGGAATATTTTGCAAAAATTGAAAAAGGCGGCATTACTTTTTTCCCCAATTTGTGAGAACTATATGCATATAAAAAATAAAGTTTAAAAAGGTACAAATTTAATTATAATTTGGGATTTATATCATAGACTTAAAAATTGGAAAAAATCTATTTAAGTCTGGCTGAAATACCATAATTATTAAATTGAGGCCTATGCTTTTAATAAATTCTTAATGAATAATTCAAGAGGCTAAATTATAGATTTTAGAATCATATTAAATGACTAAAATACCTCTCTATAGATGAAAAGAAAAAGAAAGGCAGAAGTGATTTTAAACTAATTGTTCTCACTTCTACAGAGGGATGAATACTGAATAAACATAAAGCACTCATAATTAATTATTGGCCACAAACAAAATGGACAGAAAATAAAAACACTGAATAATAAACTCCTTATTCTATGGCTAAATACATGACCTATGACAATGTAGAGTAGTAGTGACTAGTAGTGTTGATGAACAATGAACTTGTTCTATCTATCCGATCTTGGGAACCCTAGTGACAGTGCTGTTGGGATCCGTACACGCAGTGGAATTAAAACAACTTTACAAATCCCTTCTGAGGATCGCTCAACCACGTTTAAATCAAGGTTATAAGAATCCGAATCATACCTACGGCAAACTGGTCCACGTCTCGTTCTATTTGAACTGGTGGGCTACCTTCTCGATCAACTAGGAGCAGACTCTATGAATCTTCTCCCTCTACCGGTATCCACACGAACAGCCTTCAAACACGGATGGCAGCGTGCGAGTGCCTTCAGTATTCGTGCGTCTCTACTTTTTCTCTCTAGGATTTCTCGCGGCTTTTCTAATTCATCTCGTCTACCTAATATGACTAGATCAATATCTATTTATAGGGTTTCTAAAACCCTAATAAGCCATATTAAAATATTCAAAATTAATCCAATCAATTTTGAAATTCAAATTTCAATTAAAATAATATATTAATTAAATCTATCAAATAGATCTAATCTAATATATTTATTTAATCCGAATTATAAGCCTACAAATTAAATATGAGATATGATACCTTTTTATTTAATTAAATATGAGATATTATATCTCAATTTAATTAAATCAGATACTATTTCTTTATTCGAAAATTAAATCGAGATACAATATCTCTATTTGTTTTAGATATTTAATTTATCAAATAAATTAAATACAAAACAAATATTATATAATAATATTATAATCTCTATTAAATAATATTACTATATTTAATTTTGAATTTAATAATATATATATATATATATATCCATCCTAGATTAAATGTTTTATTCATTAAATCTTAGACATATCTAAGATTCAATGAATCCGGACACTTTTGCTCGTGTTGGGCTATTCTTGCGGCGACTCCCGTGCGCCCACATGAGATTGGCAAAGTGGGCCAATATTGTACCAGCCCACAAGTCGCAAGCGGCCTCTAGCAAGACATTGCGACTACCTAATTCATATGGGGATCGATGATACGATACAACCTATCGTACAACCATGTCACGTCCTTTTTGTCACGCGATAATTTGGTCAAGGATGAGGCATGGATAATGTCAACTTCCTGTTCTTGACCAGTACTTTCTCGATTCTCGAGTAGTCTAATAATTGAAATGGAAACCCCTTTCCATCGTAGTATGGCCATACATTTCTCAGACTCACTCATCGAGGGGCCTAGTATTATCTCTACAAATGCGAGGGACAAATTCCATCTTGACCATTCACATTCCTCTCCACGAGAACCACCGATCCTAATCGAAGCCTTTATCATCACCCGGTAAAAGGTGACTTTTGACTAGGTCAAAGACCAACGACTCATCATGTAAGAATCCATGATAATCTCATGTCAAAGGGCGTTGTGACGCGGTTATACATGAGATAAGCTTATGACTAAATCCATGAAGCTTTCTCATAGTGGGTCGGTCCAGCACCTTGTACTCCTACAAGTACCCATGACTTTGATTCGTATCTCCATACCTCATCAAAGTCATACTGGTCTTATTTTATCTTCGCTCCCGTGTAGATGACCGACCAAGGACATTTAGGATAATCTATAAGATATATCCAAGGATCAGTTATCACTATAAACATGCAAATGAAATGATAACTAAAGGAAAATGACTTGCCCCTAGGGCATAATTTCCAACAAATGCTATCACTATTCAAACCCTATCTCATCGGAAATATTTGAGGAGGGAAAGGAAGAGAAGGGAATGGAAGATTTTGAGGATTAGAGAAGATGACTTGAGGGAAGATGAGTTGTTTGGTAAAAATAAAATGAATGACCGATACTTGGTAAAGAATCGAAAAATAACTATTCACTAAAAAAACAGTTTTTGCAATGGACAAAATCCGTCGCAAAAAAGGGGATTTTCCGTGCAAAAAACCTCATTGCAATTACGATGGAAAATCAAAAAATTTACAACGGAAAATCAAATTTTCATTGCAAATCCGGGGATTTGTGACGGAAAGGAAATCCGTTGCAAATCCCGGTATTTGCCATGGATATCCATTCTACGCGAATCCCGACATTTTTGCGACGAATTTCCTTTCGTTGCAAATCCGAAATTTGCGACGTAATTCAATTTCGTCGCAAATTTAATCATTTTATTACAAAAAAATATTTTTTTAAAAAAATACATAAAAAAATAAAGAAAAAACCCGTATATCATGAAAATTTATAATAACAATAAAAAAGAGTTTACATAGAGAAAACAAAATATAAATAATAACATTGCAAAGAACATGTACTAAAAAGTAGTCTTAACAACAACATTTTGATCATGATCATCATCACCAGTATGGTCATCATCACCAGCATGGTCATCATCACCAGGAGCCGACCCCATACCTTTGCCTCTCATTAGAGACATGAGTTGAAGCTGCATCTGCCTCATCATCTCCTGTGTCTGATGCAGCTCATTTTCTTGCTAACTTATCTGGTGTCATGTCTCGCTAAGCTCATTTGTTGTTTGACTCCACAGGTGCTTTGTGAAAGTAGAGCAAATCACCAAGAGGGGGGTGAATTGGAGATTTTAAAAATTCTTTTCAAAGAACTCTGTTTTCGAATGTTAAAACAAAGTAGAACAGAGCAGTGGGAGAAAGAGCAAGACACAAGGAATTTATACTGGTTTGGTCCAATCTCTTGACCTACGTCCAGTCCCCAGACACTCTGGGATTTCACTAACTCAAATGATTACACACTCTATAACTCTCAGAGTAATTCTCTCACTAGAACTTACTCCCCCTTACAAGTTGTAATCAAGTAGCCCAATCTCCAAGTCCCACGACTTGAGATTCTTACAATGAATGATATCAATAAATGGTACTCTCTCTAACAGTGGATAATGATAATCACTGAAGTACAAATGTATCAAAAGATACTTTACAGTAGAAAACTCAGAGTAGTTGGAAACTTGAATGATTTTCATTTTCTGCAGATTGGTTGTTGAGAAGAATTGAATGCAACTCTATTTATGTGAAGAGAGCATCAAATGACCGTTGTAATCTTTAATATGACCGTTGCCAGCATTAAGGAAGGATTAGGTGAAGGTTTGGTCTTCTTCTCTCTCTACCTTTGGTTAATCCAAATTGCACGTAAGTTTATGGTTGACTTCTTGAATATTAATCCATTGGAAGAGCAGGCATCGGATGAGGAAAGGAAACATTAATCCCTTTGCAATGTGTGTAGAATGATTGTCCAAAAGGATGCAAGTTTTCTGGACTTTGCATTTAATGTGTGCCGACGTCACTTTTTGCTTTTGTTTAAATCTTCATTTAACATCCTCTAAATCATCTAAAACTCACTAACAAACCGATTAAACATAGTTAGGAATAGTAATGAGTGATGATAAAAAGTATTAAGTTCAAACATGAAGATTTCACAAATTCGTGCAATTTGATTTTCAACCACAGCGACACAAACTAGAGTTTGCAGAAGGTCAAACTCGAGTTTCCTTCTTCTAGAGAAGAATGTCGCAAGTTGAGTTTTGAAGCACATTTTAAAACATTGAGCAAACTCGAGTTTGTTAATGACTAACTCGAGTTTTGGACTATTATAGTGAAAACATGTTTAAGTCCAAAAGCTCAAAACTGGAGTTTTCAAAATTACTCAAATGAGCAAAGCTCTCTGTAAGGCACAAACTCGAGTTTACTAACCCAAACTCGAGTTTCCAAATAAACTTGAAAACATTTGAAAAACCTTGCCAAGTGAAAACTGTAGTTTTGAAAACAAACTGGAGTTTTCTCAAAGTGGAAAAATATGATAACTCTCTGTCAAGCGCAAACTCGAGTTTAGAAAAACTCGAGTTTCCTCAAAACTTTGGAAACTTACAAAATGCTTGGCCAAGTGCAAACTGAAGTTTGCTTAGGATGAAAAACATTTATACTCTCTGCCAAGCCCAAACTCGAGTTTGGAAAACACAAACTCGAGTTTGGTCGAGTTTACAAAACTTGACAAAACTCTTTGTTTGGTGCAAACTGGAGTTTCCATCTGAAAAATGGAGTTTACTTAAGTTCAAAACTTTGGGAGCTCTCTCGTATGACCAAAACTCGAGTTTACAAAACTCAAACTCAAGTTTCCTCATAAGCAAAAACATTTACAAACTTTCCGGAAGATGAAAACTAGAGTTTGTAAATCAAAACTGGAGTTTTGTATTCTTCAGAAATATTGAAGTGTCTCGATGGTACAAACTCGAGTTTGTAAACCCAAACTCGAGTTTGTCTTAATGTGAAAAAATTGAGTGCTTTCTTCGTGTCTTGTAAACTCGAGTTTGCCTCAAGAAATTGGAGTTTTCTTTAGTTCATAAATTTGAGCTACTCTCTATCAAGTCCAAACTCGAGTTTTGCTTCCAAAACTCGAGTTTTCCTTTGATAGTAAGCTTTTCAACTTACCAAAGAAAAACTTCAACTTGTGTTTACAATCGTCGCTTATCATCAAAACATATGGAGAACTAACATTTTTCATCCTAAGCAAACTCCAGTTGCACTTGACCAAGTATTTTCTAAGTTTTCCAAAGTTTTGAGAAAACTCGAGTTTGTATTTGTAAACTCAAGTTTGTGCTTGATAGAGAGCTTTCATGTTTTACCCACTTTGAGAAAACTCTAGTTTGTTTGGAAAACTCCAGCTTTCCATTTGGCAAAGATTTTCAACATTTTTCAAACTTATAAGGAAACTCGAATTTGGTTTAGGTAACTCGAGTTTGTGCCTACAGAGAGCTTTGCTGTCTTTCAATATGTTTGAAAACTCCAGTTAAGATTGGAAACTCCAGTTTTGAACTTTTGGACTTAAACATGTTTTCACTATAAAAGTCCAAAACTCGAGTTAGTCATTAATAAACTCGAGTCTTGCTCAATGTTTCAAAATGTGCTTCAAAACTCAAATCACGACATTCTTCTCTCGGAAGAAGGAAACTTGAGTTTGGCTTCTGAAGCAAAGTTACAAACTCAAGTTTGGATGAACAAACTCGATTTTTTGTCGTTGAGTTTGAAAATCAAATTGGACGAATTTGTGAAATAATTATGTTTGATCTTATTACTTCTTATCATCACTCATTACTATACCTAGCTATGTTTAATTAGTTTGTTAGTAAGTTTCAGATGGTTTAAAGGATGTTAAATGAAGATTTGAACAAAAGCAAAAAGTGACGTCAGCAAATTAAATGCAATGTCCAGAAAGCTTGCACCCTTTTGGACAATCATTCTACACACGTTGTAAAGGGATTAATGTTTCCTTTCCTCATCCAGTAGCTACTCTTCCAACGGATTAATATTTAAGAAGTCAACCATAAACTTCTGTGCAACTGAATTAACCAAAGAGTAGAGACAGAATAAGACCAAAGCTTAATCTAACACTTCCTTAATGCTGGCAACGGTCATATTAAAGATTACAACGGTTATTTAATGCTCTCTTCACATAAATAGAGCTGCATTCGATTCTTCTCAACAACCAATCTGCAGAAAACGAGAATCATTCAAGTTTCCAATTACTCTTTGAGTTTTCTACTGTAAAGTATCTTTTGATACATTTGTACTTCAGTGATTATCATTATCCACTCATAGAGAGAGTATCATTTATTGATATCATTCATTGTAAGAATCTCAAGTCGTGAGACTTGGAGATTGGGCTATTTGATTACAACTTGTAAGGGGAGTAAGTTTTAGTGAGAGAATTACTCCGAGAGTTACAAAGTGTGTAATCATTTGAGTTAGTGAAATCCCGAGTGTTCGGGGGACTAGACGTAGGTCAAGAGATTAGACCGAACCAAGATAAATTCCTTGTGTCTTGCTCTTTCTCCCACTTCTTTGTTCTACTTTGTTTAAACATTCAAAAACAAAGTTCTTTGAAAAGAATTTTTAAAATCCCCAATTCACTCCTTCTTGGTGATTTGCTCTACTTTTATTTTGTATCGAGCAAGGTCTTCTCTCGAAGAGCTTAGCATCTCGAGAAGGATCAATATGGTCAGTATTCTATCCGAGGGAGCTTCGATCAATCGACCACTGGGATTCAAAGTGAAGAGCACTATTCCTTCTGGAAAGCCAAATTCAAAGTCTTTGTTTTGGCTACTAAATATGGTCTTTTGAGAGTGTTCGAGAGAGGAGATTACAATCCTACTGTACTCGAAAATGGTCTCAGAATCCCAAAGCCTGAAGAAGACTATGATGAGAATTATAGGAGAAATATCACTCTCAATAGTAAAGCTGTCCTCATGCTGCAAAGTGCTTTGAGCCAACAAGAGTACTTTCGAATATGCACTTTAACCTCTGCTAAAGCTATGTGGGATGCTTTGGAGATAGCTCATGAAGGCACCACTGTAATCAAGGAGAATAGAATCAATACCCTCATGACTGAGTACGATCTTCTTCATATGAAGTTTGAGGAATCCATTGGAGAATTCCAAACTGAGGTTCACTCATCTGATCAACCAACTTGCTGTTTTGGGCAAACACTATGAACAACCTGTCAAGTGAGGAAAATCCTGAATATCCTCAGCAAGGAATGGGAAGCTAAGGTCACTACTATCAAAGAAGCTCGTGGAGAGTCAATGGCTTCTGTGGCAGCCCTCTTTGGCAGCCTATCTGAGTATGAAGGCAAGATCAAGTTCAGAAAAGGACTTGATGAGATCAATAGCAAAAGCAAAGGTGTTGCTCTTAAAGCTGTCAAAGAAGCTAAGGAGTCAGATGATGATGAAGAAGACGAAGATGGAGAGCTAGGCATGATGGTCCAGAGATTCAAGAGATTATACAAAAATGACCAAGCACTACAAAAAAAAGGGCATTAGTAGCGGTTAAAATGGCCTATTTTGAGCGGTTTTAACAGCTACTAATGATATTTGTAGCGGTTAATCAAACCGCAACAAAATCCACTGTGGCAAACCTATTTGTAGTGGTTAAAAAAAACCGTTATTCCATATAACATGACCGCGATTGTATCTGTAGCGTTACAAATAACCGCCACTATATGAGGCCAGATTGACTCCTTGTTTGATCATTAGTCGCGGTTATGAAACCGCTACAAATGGAGATCGACCACGTTTGTAGCGGTTACATAGCCGCAACTAATTATATTAAAAAGTAGCGCCAAAATGTTTCAAAATTTGTATCGGTTACATGATCGCTACAGAATATTCCTGCCAATTTTTGGGCAAATTTTGGCGCCAATATTTGTAGCGGTTCTTCACCACCACAAAAAACATCCCGCCATTTTTTGGGAAAAATTTGGCGGCATTTTTGAGTATTTAATTTTTGTAGCGGTTTAAAACCACTACAAAATATTCCTTTTATTTTTTGCTGTTTTGGCGCGTTGTCATATTTTTGTTCGTTTTTGTAGCGGTTTACTAATTGCTACAAATAGATGGAATTAAAAAAAATATTAATTAAAGTAATTAGTTAAATATTGTATTCATAATAATTTATATTTTTGGTAAAAATAAATTATATTAAAATATGATATTTGATTACATATGGTTAATATATAATAGAAAACAATGAGAATATGTAGAAAATAGAAAGAATGTGTTAATTAAAATATAATTACTTCTACAAAAAATGTGTGTGAAGGTGGATCGAATAATATATACGAGAAAGTATAAAGAAAGTGTAAAAAAAAATACCAAATGCACCTGTAAAATAACAAAAGTTAGTATCAGTAGGGGTAGAAAATAAGCATTAGATTTGATGCGGTTAAACGGCACTTACCCCCTTCAAACACTTAACCTCTTTGAGAAAACGTAAAACTATGAGTAAATACGAAGAGAAAACGTGGAGAAGCAGGAACTAAAGCATATTAAATGTGGGTGGGTGGGGGTATTTATTTTGATATCCTGCGAATCATTTTGTAGCGGTTTAGTTGTCAATTTTTGTAGTGGAGTCATTTAGTAGCGGTTGATGACACGTCATTAGTAGCGGTTTCTCTTTGTAGGGTTTTTTGTTGGTTTTGTAGCAGTTTTATGACCGCTACAAATATTATTGTGGTTTTTTTTTTAAAAAAAAGATTACGCATTAACTATACATTGCATAATCTTTTCTCTCAATCTTCGTCACCATCCCTCCAAAGAAAGTTTGGATAAAATGTTGCGTGTGAGTTGAATATGTTTGAATACAAATAAATCTTTGGTTAAATGTTATTATTTCATAAAATGTATATTAAAAAACTTACCGAACTATAGGTAAATTGTCATCGTCGTCTGGGAAGAAGTTTTCAAACCGGGCCGGGCCGGAACGGCTCACAATCATAGGCGACGTTATCACTATCACTTATATCGTAAAGGTCCCGAGGCTTTAAGTGAACCACCATATTCCAATCCACGTGCCTCTCATCGGCGACATAATAAACCTGTTGGGCCTCTGAGGCAAGATTATACGGCTTATCATCTTCAGACAGACCAGTGTGAATAGGCCGGGAGAAATTCATCGATGTGATGCCTAAGTCGTCAGTCGTGAGTCCCCGGGGTGTTGTCATATTCGCCCTCAAACACTTGAACAACGTCACGGGGAAAAGGCCTTGGTAAGTTATCTTGACCACATCAAGCAGCTTTCCATAATACGGGACATCACCGAACTGCATGTTCCCATCACTGCTGCTCGCATAACTCCTCATCCTAAATGTGCCATATACACCCGAGTTTTGGGTCAGCAATCCCTGATCTCGTGAAACAGTGCAAAACTTGAAACCATTGACATTGTATGCCGTAAATCTTTAGGCGTGGTCAAGCGAGCCGAGTGCGAGAGCCCTGAATTCTGGTGAGTGTGGGTTGTGGTCATTCATTATTCTCCTCCTAAACCAACCGGGGAATTCTCTATGGACCTTTCTATCAATTTCAGAGGATGTCTACGTACGGATCCTCAGTTGACGCTTCACATGACTCATGAATTCCCTGCAATTAAACATGTGATGACGAGCATGAAATTTGAGTATAAAATGTGCAGGAAATATATAGGATAACATATATATATATATATATATCTGTGTGGAATCCTTACTGAAGGTACGGTTCAACTTTAGTGCAATTGATCAAGACATGTCTATGTGCTTGAATCTTCTCAAGTGCCGTGAGTTTGAAATTCTCACTTCCGCCAACTAGTTTACCAACATGAGGGACTAACAACTCTGTTCCTAATGGCTCTGGCTCAGGACAATCGTCAACACGAGGCGGTCGGTTGAATGACGTCTCAATGTCATCAAAGTACCTGGAAAAAAATACAAGACCTCATCCCCAATATAGCCTTCGCTATTGAACCTTCGGAGCCACGTCTTATTCCTCACGTAAGACTTTAGTTTCCCAAGAAACCTATAAAGTAATGAAGGGAAAATGTCGATACATCAAAGGTTAGACGTGGACTAGGAGTAATATAATGCTAAAGTAATTAATTTTAAATGAGTACCTCTCAATAGGATACATCCATCCGTAGTGAACCGGGCGACAAGCTTTGTTTTGTGAACAAGGTGTACGTCAGTGAACCATGACCGTGAAGAATGACGAAGGAAAGATCATCTCCAAATGACACGTACGTAAGAATGATTTTCTGTTGTAGCTGGTCGAGCTCCTCCACAATCAAAACCTTGGAACACAATTTCCGAAAGAAAGTACAAAGCTCGACCAAAACGATCGACACATCCAATGGCAGCGTATTTTTTTATGGCCAGCGGAAGTAACTGTTGCATAAGCACATATGAGTCATGACTCTTCACCCAAAGGACCTTTGAGCCCGCACGTCAACACATCATGAAATGTTGCTTGAATACCCGTCGTGAACTTTATCTTCTTCAACGTTGCGAGGAAGATTTCCTTATTTGGTTTTGTCGGGTGAATTTTGCCCGGTTGAAATCACATGCTCATCCGACCAGCGTCTCCACGTACTCCCATCTCCTGTAAATATTTCCTCGCTTGAAGATGATCTTTTGACTTGCCTGGTTCGTTCAGAATCGTGTACAACATATTATCGTACACATTCTTCTCAATGTGCATGACATCCAGACTATGTCGGAGCAAATTATGTTTCCAATATGGAAGAGTGAAGAAGACGCTTATCTTCCGCCATTGCTCAGCGCAGATCGAAGCCCGAGCGGTCTTTATGCTTCGGCCTTTGTTGCATCGTCTTTTTTCCCATACTCAAATTCAACATCCACAAGCTGCTCTATGATTTCTGCACCGGATAAATTCCGAGGAGGTCCTCTTTTTTCTTGTTGCCCATTGAAACGATTACGTTGCAATAAACCTGTGCATACCATTGAGAAACCTCCAATGACCCATGAAGCACCACTTGCGACTGTGGGGAAGGCGCACTGAGTCAGAGTCAAAATTGCAAGCCCGACACGCAAGGCCGATATGCACATTCCACCGGATAATGTTCCCAGTCTAGGGAAGTCATTGATAGTCCACATCAACGCCGCACGTAAGTTGAACAGTGTCTTCTCGTGCGCGTCATAGGTCTCGACGCCAACATTCCATAACTCCACTAACTCCTTGATAAGCGGTTGGAGATACACATCGATGTCATTTCCCGGTGCCTTTTTGCCTGGAATGATCATGGACATAATGAAAGAGCTCTATTTCATACACATCCAAGGCGGCAAGTTGTAAGGTATCAAAACAACTGGCCATATACTATAGCTTGTACTAAGATTCCCAAACGGATTAAAACCGTCGGTTGCCAAAGCAAGACGAACATTTCTCGAGTCCGCTGCAAAATCAGGAAAGTCTGAGTTTACCACCTTCGATCTTGTTAGCTTCATGCCACCTCATATACTCAGCTGTCTTAGACGACATAAACAATCTTTGTAGGCGAGGTTTTAAAGGAAAGTACCTTAAAATCTTTGCGGGTTTCTTCTTCTGCTTCTTTCCCTTCCGAACTGTCCTAAACCTCGAAGTGTGACACTTCTTACAAGTCTCCCTCCGAGCATCCTCTCCTCAATAAAGCATACAGTCGTTGGAACAGGCATCAATTTTTTCGTAGTTCAGGCCTAATCTGTTGATTACCTTCTTGGCCTCGTAGAAGGTTGTGGGAATATCCGCGTCAAGGAAAGCATCTCGTAGTAATCCAGCAACATCGACATTGCCTTATCAGTGATCCCACACAAGCACTTGATATAGTACAATTTGATCAGAAAAGATAATTTTAAGTATTTCTGACAACGTTGATACAAAGGACGATCGCTCTCATCCATTAGGGCGAAAAATTCCTGAGCTGCATCATTGCTAAAGAAAACTAGTTCTGGACCCTGAACTTCTACTGTGAAGTTGTCGTCTTGAACACCGAAAGCATAGTGAACAGCTTCATTAACCGGATCATGTTGATGTACTTGATTTGCTACTTGTGAGGTTTGAGGAAGATGATCCCCATATCTCATACCACGCTTCACCATGAACTTGCCGTATGTATATCCTTTTGGGAAAGGCTTGATAAGAAGATGTTCCATAGCGCTTTCTCGCGTGTGCCAATTCTTAAACTTGCATCTACAACAAGGACACACGATCTTGCCATTAATGCTAGCGTGAGAGAAGGCGAAATCTAAGAAATTTTTCAATCCCGCTAAATATATAGAAGAACTGTGCGGTAGCTTGATCCATGACTTATCCATTTGTAGTTATCAAAGCTAGGATATAATATAAATGTAGAGAGAATGTTTAATTACCTTCATAACAGCACCTGAGATGTTTAAATGCAACATGGAAACACTTTGTAGCGGTTCATTAACCGCTATAGTAACCGTCACAACTATGAAAATAAACTTAGTCGCGGTTCTTTAATTGCTACAAATTTTGAATTCAAAATCCCGCCAAAATTCAGTCGCGGTTATTAAACCGCCACAACCACCGCTACAAATTAGCGATTTTGAATTCAAAATCCTGCTAGATATTTGTCGCCAGGAACCGCTACAAAATTATAGTCGTTTGAATATAGTTGCCGTTATTCGTAATAACCGCGACAAATGTTGGCGCTATTTTATTCACGGGAAAATTCAAATATGTGGCGGTTCTTTCAACCTAACCGCTACAAATGTTTATTTATTTCACAATATCAATTTTATTTGTGAAAAATTACTTTTTATTCCCTTCATATTAACTCCAAGTAATTTTTTTACAATATCTATTTTATTTAGTTATACTAAATTTTATATTGTACGTTATATATTATAAGTAACATTAAGAACCTAACATAAATGGAATATAAGTGTTGAAAATTTATATAGTAAAAGATAACAAATATCTAACCAAATAAAAATGTCAACAAGCCAAATAATATAAAAAAGAAAACAAACATCCACGGTTCAAAATAAAAACTAACTATCGGGAGCCCGATGATCGGGGGCTCGTGCACGGCCCGGAGGTAACAACGCCCTCGTCATCGCATCGGGAGGGAGGGAGGTGGGGGAATCCTCGTCGGCGAACGAAGGGGAGGCTTGGGAGTTGGAAACCATTTGCCAGCATCAACTCGGTCAAGGCATCGTGAACAGCATCCCATGTATGCTTCTGACTCAAGTACCAACGGGCCGTATCTCTCTTGTCGGCGCCTTCTCTTGGCATCATTCCCAAATTTTCTTCGTGTAGTAATCGATCGGCAACCTACGCAACAACCTTCGCGGCAATGATCGCATCAACCTTCGCCGATGGTGGCCTTCTCGAAGCCGAGGGTTCCAGCCTCGAGTCGAGGCCTTGTCGTACACCATGCTAGGCCCGGTGCCTAATCCCATACCCTTCACTCCGCCAGATACTCTTTTGGGCCCACAGCAGCTTTCAAAGGGGCTCATAGGATCCATAGACCCCCGTGACTCCGGGCCGCGACGACGCAAATCAGCCCGGGCCGCTCAATCCGGCCCGACACACGATTTCGATAACATTAATCAAACTATATTTAATTCAATTTAAATATACAACATTAACTATATAAATAATTTTTTTGTGACTTACTATTATCTCTCTCGCCGCCTCGGAAGTCGGCGTCCTATCATGGTGTCTATGGGTGCGTGTGAATAATCGCCATAGTCCGTCGACTCGATTCTCCTCCCGAGCCTTCTCTAGCCGAAAGAGTTAAAAGAATATAAACTTTATTATTTCAAAAACAAAACAATCATCTTTTGACAAAAAAATTAATTGATCTTTGAACATACCATCTCACCGTAGGTCACGGCAAACGTCTTGGTTCCCGCGTGATGGACCCTACGATGTGACCGCCAGGGTGTTCCTTCGCAATGAGCACGTAGCAAAAGAAACAAAATGTTATGTGAAATTAATTATAGGTTTAAATGATTTCTTGTAACCTATATTTCAAATACATTTAAACTATAAATTAAGTTAAACTATTAAATAATTTAAACCAAATGTAAACAATAAATTAATTTTTTCAATATTTATATTTTTAAACTACACTCAAACAAAATTAATTTAAAGTAGTTTGTCACAATAAATTAACTCATGTCTAAAAAAAAACTTAAACTACGATTAATAATTAAACGTACCTGTCCATCCGACCCCTCCGTAATACCCTTGATTTTAGCAACTGAATTCTTGTGACAAGAGAAATTAATGAATATTTTGATGAAGCAAATTCATGAGTTTAAAACTATTATATAAAATTGTTATAATTGTCGAGTTAATTGTCGAAAAGTTACGTAAAAATCGGATGAACAATGACTAAAAATGCAATAACGGTGATAAAAACAGTCTAAAAACATTATGATAAATACCGAAAGATCATGAAAGATTATGAGAAAATTATGGGAGTATCATCTTTAATTATAAGAATTTAATAAATTGTTTCGTAGGAAATAACATGAAGAAATGTTTAAAAAGCATTCCGGAACCATAAAGTAACTTTATGGTGTAAACATTTTTAATATTTTACATAGGATATAAAATGACAATGTCAAGATAAAGTTTGTAAGATAATAATATATCAGTAAATTATAAAATTATCAACCATTGGTAAGAGAATGATTAGATAATTACTAGCTAATTGATTCAAGAAAACAAGAGAAATATAGAAAGTTAAATTTATGGTAAAATCCTTTATTAAGAGATTAAGGCCGGTAATTAGCATAAAATATACTTACTAATTATGATAAAAAGGATTAAGGAAAAAATTAGTAAAGATAAATGTATGAAGAAATCTAATCCTAAAAAGATCACTAAACGAAGGATTTAGGCTCGATTAAGCCTTAACGGCAGGCAAGGGGTAAAACATGAACAAGTAAATTATGAAAAAATTATTAAAACTGAATTTAGGCCTGATTATTATATTTTTAAAAATGGAAAAAATTATGAAAAAATAATTAAAACTGAATTTTAAAATGAAGGGGCGAAATTCTTGGTATTTTTAATTAAAATGAATTGTTTAAATAATTAAAATGATAATTAGAATAAAATAATGATATAATGCGGTGAGTCACCATAGGCAGCCGAGGGGAAAAGTCGAAATAAATTCTACAGAAAACCGAGGTAAAAGTCTTTTCGCATCGATCAAATTAAGAACAAGTAAATTTTTACACGAAGAAAGAATTTACCCGAGTACGTTGATTTCCGCAACCGAAAACCCTAATTCCTAATAAGACGGAAAGGCGATCGGATAGAGTAGAGCCGGATAGGCAAAGTGAGAACCTATAAACAATTTCGTGTTTTCAAACACGGATTAAGTTAGGCAACAACCGGACGTTTTACGATTCAAATTATTGTCCAGTTGGTTCTATCGGAAGCGATTTCAGAATCGACGCGTTTGTCCGAATATCTTCCGACGCACCGAAGAATACCTGGATATGATCAAAAAGAGGATCAAAATAGATAATATGAAAGAGGATGAAAAGATCTTCAAAGTTACATGCCCGGATTTTTGAGTTTCTAAGAAATCGCGCGAAACGGACACCGATCGGGTAGCTTTATCGGGCCGGAGGCCATAAAGCAAGAGTCATCATTGGATGACAACTCATTCTTTGACTTTTGGACCCCTTGGATGTCAGCCAAGACCTTGGATGGCCAAGATTTCATCTCACAAAACCCTAGATCTAACGGTCCAGAAACAAAGCAGAAAATTCCCTTTACGTCCCGAATTTTCACTATAAATACCCCCTCCCCTCTTCTTGAAAATTCACACCATTCTTCTCTCTTCCTTGGCCAAAATCTTAGAGTGAGAAGCTCTGCAAAAAAAATTCCTAGCTCCGAGTAAGTCCTTCTGTCCTTAGCTTTTAGTTTCCGTAGTTCTTTCGGTAGTTATAGTAGAACTGTTGTTTTGATCTAGGAAGTTTCGAATATATTCCTATACTTGTTTTTAAGCCTCATTGCATTGAAAGATGCCTGACGAGGTAAAAACCTAGTGGGGATAATTTTGAAATGGAATAAGGTCAAAGTAACGAATTTCTGGTGAAATTCCATCGTTCCGCTGTTTGCCGTCATTGCTGAGCCGCCGTTTCGCTTTGTTTTACGTACGGCCACAAAAGTACCGTTTTTAGCCGGAAGAGCCGGATATCTCGAACCGAGGTACGGACGCGTACCGTAACCCTAACTCTATGCTGCTTATATACTTTTGCGTTATAGATACGTTCATAGACTGAGGTTCTGTTGAGAATCGTCAGAGATACTTACAGCTTTACCCACGGATTATAGTATTGGTAATGTCGTCTGAGTTATTCCTAGCGTTGAGGACACGTTAGTGGCGTGGCACTGGATATGTGCAGAACTAGTCGAGAGAGACTTTACATACTGCTTTGTGCTTATGTTCGTCCATGTTATTGATCATACATCTCGCCGTTTGCTTTTGTGATGATATGCCGTATTGAAATGAATATCTCGTTGTACGATATCGTTTTTATTTGAGCATAAGGTTAACCGCTACCCGAGATCCATATGTGGAATGGATCTCTACCAGAGCATCGTGGTCCGGAGGACCGATGTTTGGCGATCGAGGCAAGTACCGGAGTAGGCCAAGACGTATCTACATTATTTATCGTTTTCTTTAGTTTCTTTAACTTTTGAGAATTCGATGATCAAATCCGATACATTTATACTATGGTCCATATTTTGAATGTAATGTAAATTACTTACTGGTCCAATGCTCTACTCTGATTACTCTGCTTGAAATATTTGGAAACGTTTTTTAAAAAAAAATCCACTGTTTTCAAATGGGATGTTACACCTCCAATAGTGGACAAAACCCGCCTAGTCATTTGGGTCCACGACATCTGGGACGTTCTCGATCAGCTGCTGCAGAGGCATAGTCGAATCTCCATTCTGCGCGTTGTAGAGACGACCCCTCCAGCTCTTCCACCCCTCCCCCATTTTCATGAGTACGTACCTCTTATGGATGGCTCGCACGTTAAACTTTTTCGGTATCATAATTTAGCTAGTAATTAAGTAAGAAATGAATAAATAAATAAATAAACCACAACTTATTACTATTAATATTTGAATTTAATTAAACAACATAAGTTACCTACACAACATCAGTAAACTCTTTGTCCTTGTTCTCCGGCGAAATCTTTTTCCAATTGTGGAAAAATATCGGAAACCATGCCCAATTCCTGCCAAATTCTGACATGAATCGGTTCATCAGATAACCATCATTGCCGATCGGCTGGTCCGTGTTCGTGTTCCAAGGGACTATGACGTGATGGTCGTCCATCTGAGTGACCGCGACAACATCCAGAGTCCTCCTGCTGATGTTCCCATGTTCATCTGCACAATTATAAACACATTGATGTATTGCGTTTAAATAAATTCAAATTACACGTAAGAAATTTAAATCAATTTTTTTGACAAAAAACTGATTATATTTACCTTCAACATCCACCACAAATCCGGTGGAACGCGAAGACGACGGTCGGGGGTTCCCCTGGTCCCGCTCATTCTCCTCATCGAGAAACCGCTCCGCCTTGGCTATGGGAATCACAATATGGATCTCCGGATTTTTGTCCACGTCGCTCAGCGCATACTTGCACCCTATTCTCCCCCTACAGTCTCGATGTTTGGGATTTCCTTATCTGCAAAGAGGGCATCAAACTCCCTCCCCTCCACCCGAGGGGGCGGAATGGGGGATATTTACAGGCCCACGTCCTCTCGTACGGCCCCCTCTACTACTACCGCCCCTTATAAGCCTTCTCTCTCGTTCAAAAACTTTTTCTTTTCCCTTGTCTTTAGAAACCATGATGTAGAAAGGTACAAGTTGAAGGGTTAAAAGGTGAAAATCAAAACCTTGCGCGCGGCATTTTCAAAATGAGAGGAATAGTTATAAAAAAAACCGCTACATTTGTAGCGGTTATTAAATATAACCGCGACAAAATCATAAAACTTGTTGCGGTTAAAAATGAACCGCCACAAAAACCGTGACAAATTTGTCTCGTTCTTCGTGAAAACCTGTCGCAGTTAAGAAACCGTGACAAAATATAGACTTTTACAATTCTGTAGTGGTGAGAGTCAAATAACCGCAACTAACTAGAGCCCTTTGCTATTCTGTAGCGGTTATAGCTTAACCGCTACAAAGTTACTTTTGTGGCAAAAAAAATTCCAAACTATTTGGTTTGTCAGTCAAACCAATTAGTTTGGTGAAAATATTTAAAATAATAGAACTTTCAATTAATTTATTTATCTTCTTTAGTTTCCCCAAAACACTCGAAAGTAATAAATTAGGAATAATTAGTTTACAGAAAATAGTCTAACATACATGTGAAGATTCGCATTCAGTATAGCCACCAATCTCCCTGGAAAAACTCACTGACTCATTTTGATCAGAGATATTTTACAGAGAGAATGGTGGCTATAGTAGAAACCAATCTTCGGTGCAAGTTGGACTATCTTCAGAAGAGTAGAAGTCTTCACGTCAGAGAAAAAACTAAATCGGGATTGTCACTGAAGGAACTGCCTCAGCCAGAAAGAAGAGAGAGGCAAATATCTCGCGCTCTCATCTCTCGACATAAGAGATCGGGGGCTGCGATATCCGCATGTCTTTGACTACTCAAATGAGAAAGTTCATTCAAATGGACAACGCAGATTTGGTATTTTCTCGAAAATTTATAATTAGCTGTATGGATGATTAACTATATATAGCATAAATATTTGTAGCGGTTAATGGAAAAACCGTTACAAAAAGATATTATCTGACGCGGTTGTAGCTTTGCTTCACAATGATCGCGACAAAACGCTGTCGTTCCGCTATCCTGTAGCGGTTTCTTTCGTATAACCGCTACAGAATTACAGCGACAAAGTTCGCGCCATTACGCGCCAACGCTGGCGCCAAATTTGTAGCGGTTTACTTTTGTGTAACCGCTACAAATAGCTCAGCAACCATTAATTTGTTGTGGTTCATTAAAAAACCGCAACAAAAATGCGGTAAATAATGATTTTGTAGCGGTTATTTATGACCTCTACAGATGGACCGCGACAAACAATAGTTTTTTTGTAGTGAAGGATACAAAAAGTTTCACAAAGGTAGCTCCAGCATTGAGGCAAAGAAGCCAATCATCTGCTACGAATGTGAAAAGCTTGGCCACATCAAGTCAGAATGCCCCCAGCTGAAGAACAAAGACAGAGACAAGAAGAAATTCAATAAGTACAAGAAGAAAGCTTATGTCTCAAAGAATATGGGGGAGACAGCTCATCCGATGAAGATGAAACCGAAGAAGAGGATAAATCCA
The DNA here is from genome assembly GCA_019022615.1 of Acacia melanoxylon. Taxonomy (NCBI): domain Eukaryota; kingdom Viridiplantae; phylum Streptophyta; class Magnoliopsida; order Fabales; family Fabaceae; genus Acacia; species Acacia melanoxylon. Next base: position 4,773,561 of record JAFJYJ010000020.1, on the reverse strand, counting down.
ACATATGCCTCGTGGCTCAAGAAGAAGAGCAATCTGAAAACATTGATGAGGTATATGATTCACAACCTTCATATGATGAGTTATTCGTTGAATACAATATTTTGCAATCTGAATTTGAAAAGGTTCCCGAAAAGTATATTGTTTTGAAAAAGAAAAATATAACTCTTGAACAAATAAGTCAAAAAAATTTCTTGTGAAAACACTTTATCTGTGAAGATTGCATTGATTTAAAGAAAAAGAATGTATATCTCACAAAAGCACTTGAGAAATTCACTAAAGGGAGTGAAATGCTCAATGTCATTTTGAAACAGCAAAGGTTCACAAATGACAAATCAGGAATTGGCTATAAACCTATTTTTGATAAAAAGAAAGGCAAAACGAAATTTGGAGAAAAATCTTATATGAACTATTTTAGAAAATCTGTTCATTCTTCAAACCCTTTTGCTCATTGCAATTATTGCAATCGTAAAGGTCATACTACTTCTTCATGTTTTCATAAAAAGGAAAGAAAGAGTAAACCTATAGGAAATTATCATTTTATAGAACCTATCGGCTTATGGATTAGGATACTCTCCCATGTATGATGGTTACGTATGTGTACCGGTCTCTTCTCCCATGTATGATGTTTCAGCATGAGTAACGGGATCAAAATATTGGCCGATCGACGGTCCTGCGGCATCCATAATCAACTGCTCATATTGATTAAGGTTGTCTTGATGACTACTATCCCCATAATAACCACTCGGAGTCTGTCAAGCTTCGCCATGACATTCCCAACATTCATAATCCTTCATGAATCCCTTTTTACACATGGATTCTGATCGTGCCCGGATCTTGAAATTTTAAACACCTACATTTGACACACGCATAACCGAGGTGTCATATTTTGGTCGAGTTTACCGTACCTTCAGTACTTGAATTAGTTGAATGCGCCAAAGCAAATTGGATGAACTCTTCCAAACCTACCAAGAATGCTTGAGTTAGTTCTCTTCTCTCCGTTAGATGATTGTACATCCAACTCCTATCATGATTGCCTTCCATACTTCCCCATCCCAACCCTACACAAATATACAAGGGATATACCCCGATCCCACAAAAAGACATGTCACAAATATAAGTGGCAAATACAATTGGCCACTTATGCCAACCAACCGCCCCTTAATCGAAAAAAGTGAGAAACAAACACATGACGTTGAAATAAGAATGAAATTGTAAAGTTTTAATAAAATTCAAGGTTTAATATGAATTATAATTTTTTTAAAATCAACAAAATTTTTAATTAAAAATAGAATTTTATAATTTTAATAAAATTCAAGGTTTAATATGAATTATAATTTTTTTAAAATCAACAAAATTTTTAATTAAAAATAGAATTTTATAATTTTAATAAAATTCAAGGTTTAATATGAATTATAATTTTTTAAAAAATCAACAAAAAAATTAAATTAAAAATGAAAATTTATAATTTTAATAAAATTCAAGGTGTTTTATAATTTATCCTATATGAATTTTTTTTTTAGAAGCAATTTATGTGGGTTAAAAATATGAATTTAACCGTTGTTGATTAAATAATATATTGAAAATAAATTATTTAATTAACAAGTAGCTTATTGCATAACTTGTTAACAAAATTATCACAAACAAGTAGCTTCAAATCAAGCCAATTAGATGATATATTTTTCTAAAAAACTTAACAGGCATTTTTTTAAGAAATTAATTTAACTAGTTTGTTTCACTAATTTTTTAAATACATACAAATTTCAGAGAGGTTAAAAAACAATTCAAACCAATTAATATTCTCATTATTCACATACAATCAAAACGTCCAACGAAACGATTTAATTCACCAAAGGAACACTCATTATCATAAAAAATAATAAAACCTCAAGCATTGGCTTTCAAATTTTCTAACAAAACAATTTTACCGATTCAACATGTAGTATCATCACATTATATTACCCAGTATAACTAAGAGTTTTAGTTTAATACAAAATACACATACATATATTGAACACTACAACAGGGGTAATTGATAAATTGCATGATTAATACATATACAAAACGCACATACATAAAAAGCAAGGCTATTACATAAAAGGAAATTTGCATTGACATCATTCAATTTAGAGTAAATACCCTTTTGGGTCCCTGTAAAAAACACGGACCCCATTTTAGTCCCTAGGGACTAAAATGAGACTTTTTTATGGACTAAAAAGAGCATTTTGGAAATTTGCGAGGGACCAAAATGTTCACCAATCGACCCTTATTCGTCCTTTTCAGGGACTAGAAGAGCATTTCTCTATGTGAGGGACCAAAATGGGGTTCATGTTTTTTTCCAGGGACCCAAAAGGTGAAAGTGGAGCTTAATCACAAAGAGGGGGGTGAATTGGGGATTTTAAAAAATTCTTCCAGAAAAGCTTTGTTTTTCGAAGACTAAAACAGAGTAGACTATGGAGTAGAGAAGAATAGCAAGACACAAGGAATTATACCGGTTCGGTCCAATCTCTTGACCTACGTCCACGCCCCTGACTCTCCGGGATTTTCACTATCACAATTGATTACACACTCGCACTCAAGAGTAATTCTCTCACTAGAACTTACTCCCCTTACAAGTTGTAATCAATGAACCCAAACACCAAATCCCCGACTTGTGATTCTTTACAATAAATGATATTCAAGATGAAAAACTCTCTAAGAGTGGATAATGATAAACACTGAAGATTGAATGTATCAACAGATACTTAGTACAGAAAAACTCAAGAGTAGATGAAGGCTTTAATGATTTTCGCTTTCTGAGGTCTTAGTTCTTTAGAAAAACTGAATGCTACTCTATATATACTAAGAGAGCATTAGATGACCGCGCGCCCGACTCCATATATCCGTTCGTACTTGGATCAATTCGAAAATCTAGCTGTTGAGTCCTTAGTTGCCGAATATAGTCATTGAAAGAACTTCGGAATTGAATATTTGAATGTTGGCTCCAAGAGAATATTTCCCATGCTGTTATGCTTAGTGGAGGACATTGTATAATGTTCTCCAAATTCGTTGATGGATGCTAGCTTTCGTCTTGGAGAATGGTTGTGCAACTTTCTAGGTTGTCATCTATTTGCTTTGTATGGGAGATATAATAAAATATTGCAAGTTGTCAGAGTAGTTGTTTTAATATTTATCAAAACAAACTTTGATCTCCTGAAATCTCATGAGCAAACTGGTTAAACATAGCTGGGAATACAGAGAATTGATAATGGGAAGTATTAAGATCAAACATGAATGTTTCACAAATCCGTCAGATTTGAATTTCAAATTCTACGACTCATACTTGAGTATGTTATTATATACTCGAGTGTGTCACTGTGCCCTAATGTCTATACTTGAGTATGAAGAGTGATACTTGAGTATGATTCTTACAGAGAGCATTATCGTGACTTAAGCTTTGGTCTATATCTTTGAAGTGAAAGTCATACTCGAGTTTGTCATTCCATACTTGAGTGTGAAACTTTTAATATGAAAATAAGTTTAAGTCCAAAGTCTCTATACTTGAGTATGTAGATCTATACTTGAGTATGCCCTCTTTCAAAAGGAATAACTTTCTCGTATGTCCTATACTTGAGTATGTACAGCCATACTGAGTATAAAATTATTTTGAAAGACTCTTTGAAATCGCTTTCACGACCACACTTGAGTATGTAAAGTCATACTTGAGTTTACAAAGCTTTGGGGAAAGAAGAATATCGTTCGTATGACTCATACTTGAGTGTGTGACTGCATACTTGAGTATGCTTATGTATGAAACTTTTGTATCTTTCTGTAAGACGAATACTTGAGTATGCACATGTATACTTGAGTATGGATAAGCATGTGAGAGATTTGAAAGATTTTTGTTCAGACTATACTCGAGTGTGCATTCATATACTCGAGTATGATTAATCTTAAAAGAAACGTTAGATAGCCTCGTAGGTTCCATACTTGAGTGTACATTTGAATACTTGAGTTTAGAAGACTTAGACAAATATTCAAGTAGTCTCGTGTGATCTATAATTGGAGTATGCAAAGTCATACTCGAAAGTGTAGCTTGGTGTAAAACTTAGAGTGCTATCTCGTGAGGACTATACTTGAGTATACCCATGGATACTTGAGTATAGTTCATTTAATCAAATTTGTGCAATTCTCGGTAAGTCCATACTTGAGTGTAGATTCCCATACTTGAGTATGGCTTTGACAAAGAAGTTTTTAACATTCTTTAAATTGTGTTTACAATTTTCGCTTATCATAAAAAACATATAGAAAACTAACATTCTCCCCCTTTTTGATGATGACAACACTTGTAAACCAATATTTCAAGAGTTTAAGGAAGTCTTGCATTTTGAAATGAAAATGTGCAAATTTGGACAGACTTTGTAGAGTACAGAAGTATGTAAAGATGCATCACTTGAAAACTAAATTTGCAATTGACATAATAGAGATGAACAATAGGAACCAGTCAATAAGTACACTAACTCAGTTTTATATCAGAGAATCCAGATATGAAATACATAAACTGAGAGTAAAACAAGGTGCAAAAATATTAAAGTAGGCTAGACTAAAGGCTAGACTAAGACTACATTTCAAATGCAACCCCAAAAAAAAAACTCTTTGCCTTAAACTACTCTTTGCCAACCTCAAAAACATTCTTTGCCTTTCTCTCCCCCTTTGTCATTGTCAAAAGGTGGAGCTGAGATTAAGGGTTCTTGGAGAGGGTCAATAATAGGGGTAGGTGGAGGAGACTGAGGTAGAGTATCAAGTATAGGAGTAGGCAGAACCATGGTGGCAGGAGTGTTGGGAGAGGATAAGTTCAGGATTTCAGTTGTGGGAGTAGAGGTAGTATGGAGGGACTAGTGAAGATGAATGATGGTGATGAAGATGAGGGTTCGGATCGTCTTAGGCATGGAAGGGGAGGAACCAAAAGCAAAGTCGATGGATTCGACCACTCAAGTGAAGGTGCTTGAGTATTTTCTCAACTTTGTCATCGAGACTCACTTGGGAAACCAAAGGGGTAGATAATTTTACGTCGTGATCCATGATCTGATCAGATAATTCAAGGTGAGTTCGCTCAAGTTGCTCTTGTAGTTTCCTGTTCTGAATCAGGAGACTGTCAACATCTTTCTTTAATGCATCCTGTGCATCTACCATCAGATCATTTCCTCGTTTAAGTTCTGCTACTAACTTTCCCATCTCAAAGTCAATTCTAATGGATAGCTTGGCGATTGCAAAAAGATCTACCATCCCTTGAATTCTTGTTTCAAGATCAGAAGGAGCAGATTGAGTTTCTTCATATGCTTGAGACTGCTCTGGAATTGCTGATGCTGGAGCCTGTGAAGTTTGAGGCTGAGATCTCGAAGGAGCTCTTGATTGACCATAGCCTTCTTCTTCAAAGCTTATTCTCATTAAGTTCGGTTGAGCTTTTCCAAAAGTGGGGGCAACTTCATTGATTCCGGAGAGCCTACATACCAGCTTTTATGATAAAACAAATGACGTAAATCAAGGATGGAAAAGGAATGTGGGAAGACTTTCTAGAGGTGAATCTAAATTTAGACATTTCCTGGAAGATCCATTCTCCTAGATTGATAGGTACCTTCTTCACAAAAGCAGTAAAGGTAGAGTAGTCCTTTTGTGCGAAATGAGTGAAACTTCCTCCCTTATGGAGAAAATTCCTTGAGAAAATGTACCAAATTGTTCGATTGATAGGAGACATTGAACTAGGTTTGAAGGAAAGTGTGCGATGCTGATTTTCAGGAAATGGCTCATTGGGTCTAAGTGTAGAAAAGATATCTTGGTTGCTATAGGTGGGTGGAGATTCGGAAAGGAGGATTAGAAACTTTCGATAGTGTTCGGATGGTCACGCAGAGAGAGTGAATTTAACACCTTGACAAAGTGGTTGAAATTTGTTCTTCAACTAACTCATCATTGGTATTGAGAATGTTGTCTCGATTCCATATTGAAGTAAAATATTTTGACTAAATTGGGAAAATATGGAGCGAGATAGAAACAAAAGATTCATAGGGTTTGAACCAAGGTGATAGGTCGAGATTGCATTCTTCCTTTAATTTACTCGCATTGAGAATGACAACTGGACAGAATTCTTTGGGAACAAAATTTTCTTTCAATTTAGCATTCTTTCGGATGAAAAGTAAGTAGGTGAGACAAACCTTCCGGAGCATCCGTATGTAGGTGAATGTCCTCAATTGCATTGGCCATGACGAGATGGTACTTGAGGTTCTTGAGGTTCATGGGATGTCCGAGCTTTACGAGAGACCGAAGGTTGAGATTTGGTTGAGCCCCGCCCTTGCTCATGAGTGGAAGGAAGCTTCGACCTCTTAGCTTTGGGAGGCTTAGGAACCTCGGACATTTTCTCGCTTCCGTTTGGCCTTAGGCTCGGGGTCCTCAACGGCTTTGAGTCTCGGTTCCTTGAAGGTGATCCCTTTGGATTTGGGTTTCGCAGCCTTCCGAGATTTTGAGGTTTCCTTCAACTCATAGAAGCTTCGGGATATTTTCGCTCACCCCTCTAATCGAACGATCAACGCCATAGTGAAAGCGATTGGGAACAGTTTTCACTCTTGTAGGTCGTGGAGGAGGAGGAAGAGGCAACGACTTGGAGTTTTCCTGATCGCTGGAGATTTCTTGGGGTTTTGATTTGGAAGACATTTTAGGGTTTATGCAAGAAATTTGAGCGAGATGAGAGAGTCGAAGGTGAGAAGAGAGATCGTTTTAGGGCAAAACCGCGATGAGGTCGAGTTTGAAAGAACATGAGCGGGGGTATATGTATATTCATACCTAGCCATACTCGAGTATATACTAACACACTTGAGTATAGGAAATTTTACCAACCTGGACTTCAAAGGTGTAAGGTGAACCTTTGAAATTCCGCCACTCATACTCGAGTATGTACTTACATACTTGAGTATGTACTTTCTTCAAGGCATGGTTGCTCTCTGTCTTGCGTATACTCGAGTATATAACTTATACACTTGAGTATAGATCTTTCATGGAGAACAAGATTTCTTTCTGACCCCGACATACTCGAGTATAGTATCCTACACTTGAGTATGCTTCTTTTGACAGCAAACATCGGTATTTTAAGCATCCTGCATAAGACATAACTAGACACTCCGATGCTTAAATTAGTTTTTAACGATCATCAAAATCATAACTAACATTGAGACATAAAGAAATACTCACAACTCATTGGGATTTACCATTCCCAATTCTCTTCGTATGAAATTAAATTGCTCCTTTGCCAATGGTTTGGTGAAGATGTCAGCAAGTTGAAGATGAGTTGGGATGAACATGACTTTGACATCTTTCTTCTGAACATGATCCCTTATGAAATGATGCCTCACATCAATATGCTTGGTCCGAGTATGTTGAACTGGATTCTTGGCCAAGCTTATTGTGCTTGTGTTGTCACACAATATTGGGATCTCCTTCGATTGATTCCCAAGTCGATAGTTGTTGCTGAGCCATAAGACTTGAGCACAACAACTAGAGGCAGCTACATATTCAGCTTCGTGGATGACACGGCTACACTTGTTTGCTTCTTGCTAAACCAAGAAACAAGTGAGCCACCAAAAAATTCACATTGGCCACTTGTGCTCTTCCTATCCGTCTTATAGCCGCATGGTCCAACTGAGTATGCCACCAAATGTTCAAGTTGACCTTTGGGAAACCATAGTCCAAGAGTCTTTGTGTCAGCAAGGTATCTGAATATCCTCTTCACATTCTCAGCATGAGACTCCTTGGGAGCTGATTGAAACCTTGCACACATGCCCACACTAAATTGGATGTCCGGGCGACTTCTTTGTGAGATAGAGCAATGATCCTATCATTCCTCTATATTTCGTTATGTTGAAATCCTTGCCCTCTTCATCAAAGCATCCAAAATGAGGCGGAGAACTCATTGGAGTGTCGGCTCCATTGTATTGATCCATCCCAAACTTCTTCAATGAGATCATTGAGGTACTTGGTCCGAGATATAAAGATTCCATCTTTTCTTTGCTTGATTTGCAGACCAGGAAATAATTGAGTTCTCCCATCATGGACATCTCAAACTCTCCCCGCATATTCTTAGCAAAATCTTCACACAAAGCATCATTAGAAGCACCAAATATAATATCATCAACATAAATTTGCACAATTAAAATTTCACCAAGCTTATTACTCTTAATGAAGAGAGTTGTATCTCGCTTTTCCTCTAATAAATCCTTGGTCAAGAAGAAATTTTCTTAATCGCTCATACCAAGCTCTAGGAGCTTGTTTAAGACCATATAAAGCCTTCTTGAGACGATATACATGATCTGGATGATGATCATTTTGAAAACCGGAGGTTGTTCTACATAAACTTCCTCTTGAATAAAACCATTTAGAAAAGCACTTTTCACATCCATTTGGTAGAGCTTGAATCCTTTGACACAAGCAAAGGCTAGAAGAACTCTTATGGCTTCCAATCTTGCCACTGGAGCATAAGTTTCTTCATAATCAATTCCTTCTTCTTGATTATAGCCTTTAGCAACCAATCTTGCCTTGTTACGGACAATGATTGCTGATTCATCTCATTTGTTCTTGAATACCCATTTAGTGCCAATAACCGGATGGTCCTTAGGCCTAGGTACCAAATCCCAAACTTGATTTCTATCAAATTGATGTAACTCCTCTTGCATAGCTATCACCCAATCATTATCTGAAAGGGCTTCATCTATTTTTGAGGGTTCAATGTGAGATATAAAAGCAGAAAAAGTTACTTCATTTAAAGTGCTATTTCTAGTTCTTACTCCATGATGTACATCTCCTATAACTTGGTCCAAAGGATGATTCCTTATGAACTTCCAAGCTCTAGGTTGAGACTGATTAGGGGTTTCAATATTGTTTTGGGGATCAGCCTCAAAGACATTTTCAGGATTTTTGATAGATGCAGGAGTAGTTTTTGAAAAGAATTGATTTTCGAAAACATTTTCCTCATCATCATCCAAGGATTTATCAGATTTGGATTCACAGAAAACAACATGCATAGACTCTTCAACAATTCGAGTACGAGTATTGAAAACTCTATAAGCCTTACTTCTATTTGAATAACCCAAAAATATACCTTCATCTCGCTTGGGATCAAACTTTCCCAAGTTATCCTTACCATTGTTGTGGATGAAACACTTGCATCCAAACACATGCGATGAGCCGCATTTGGCTTTCTTCCCTTGTACAATTCATAGGAGGTTTTGCCCAACTTCTTTCGGAGATATGCCCGATTTGAGATGTAGCAAGCGGTGCTCATTGCATCAGCCCAGAACACTTGAGAAGTGTTGTTTTCGTTCAGCATAGCTCTTGCCATCTAGGTAATAACTCGGTTCTTTCTCTCCACAACTCCATTTTGTTGAGGAGTCCTCGGGCCGAGAAGTTGTGATCAATTCCCATGTTTTCGTAGAACTCAAAAATGCATGGTTCTCGAATTCTCCTCCATGATCGGTTCGAATTCCCGAAATAGAGAGACCTTTCTCGTTTTGGACCTTCTTGGCAAAAACAACAAACTGATCAAATGTTTCATCTTTTGAAGATAGAAATATAGTCCAAGCAAATCTAGAGAAATCATCAACTATGACCAAAGTATAAAGATTGCCACCAAGGCTTTTTACTCTAGTTGGTCCAACTAGATCCATATGAAGTAGTTGAAGAGGTCTATTAGTTGAAATTTCATTTTTAGATTTGAAGGAGGATTTGGTTTGTTTTCCTTTTTGACAGGCATCACAAACCATGTCGTTTTTAAATCGAAGTTTTGGAATACCAATAACCAAATCCTTTTTGAGTAATATGTCAAGTTGGATCATATTGACATGAGCTAATTGCTTGTGCCATAACCAACTATCATTTAGATTACTTACAAAACATTTTTCAGAACCAGAGCCATTTCTAGAGAGATTTAGTGTATAGCAATTTCCATCTCTAGGAGCTCTGAATAAAGCTTTTGATTTAATATTTTCTAAAGAGAGAACATCCTTACTTACTATCAAGCATTCCTCATAATCGAAGATAACTATGTTACCTTTATCGCTGCTTTGGCTTACACCGAGGAAATTGTGGCAAAGTCCTTCAACAAGGTAGACATCTTTGATTTGTGGTCCTTCATTGTTGCCAATTTCACCAATTCCAAGAATCTTTCCATTGGTTGCCACCAAAGGTCACCTTGCCACCATCTTTGGGCTTGATTGAAGCAAACTTGGATTGGTCTCCCGTCATATGTCTTGAGTATCCACTATCAATATACCACTTGTTGGGATTTGATGCTCTTAGACAAACCTGCAAGACAAAGCAGATCAAGTCTTAGGTACCCATTTTTTCTTGGGTCCTTTGGGGTTAGTATGTGTCTTAGGAACCTTGTAGGATCCCTTAGGCACCCATTGATAGTTTCCCATGGGTTTACTCTTTCTTTCCTTCTTATGGAAGCAGGAAGAAGTGGTATGACCCTTTCGATTATAATAGTTGCAATGTGCAAAAGGATTTGAAGAGTGAACTGATTTTCTAAAATAGTTCATGTAAGATTTTTCTCCAAATTTCTTTTTACCTTTTCTTTTATCAAAACTCGGTTTGTAACCGATTCCTGATCTATCATTTGTAAATCTTTGTTCTTTTAAAATAACATTGAGCATTTCACTACCTCTAGTGAATTTCTCAAGTGCCTTTGTAAGATGTAAGTTCTTTTTTTGTAGATCAGAGCAATCTTCACAAACATCATTTTTGATAAAGGAAGACTTTTCAAACTGCATTTCAAGAGTCATGTTTTTCTTTTTCAAAGCAAGATATTTTTCAGCAAGTTTTTCAAATTCAGTTTGAACAACAACATATTCAGCAAATAATTCATCATAGGTTGGTTTTGAATCGTATACCTCATCATTGTTGTCATGTTGCTCTTCTTCTTCAAAGAACTAGGCAGATATTTGCTTTGTCCTCCTCATCGCCTTCATCTTCATCGGGATGAGCTATCACCCCAAATGGCCGAAACATAGGCTTTCTTTTTAAATCGGTTAAACTTCTTCTTTTCTTTGTCCTTGTTGTTCAGCTGGGGGCACTCAGACTTGATATGGCCAGTCTTTTCACATTTGTAGCAGATGATCGGCTTCTTTGCTTCAGTGCTGGAGCTACCTTTGTGAAATTTCTTGTAGCCCTGATCCTTTCGATAGAATCGTTTGAATCTTCGAACGATCATGCCAAGCTCTTTTTCTTCGTCTTCTTCTTCATCATCGATCTCTTTAGCTTCTTTGATTGCCTTGAAAGCTATTCCTTTACTCTTGCTGTTGATTTCATCAAGTCCCTTTCTGAACTTCATTTTTCCTTCATATTCAGCAAGGCTACCAAAGAGAGCTGCTACAGATGCCATGGATGCCCCATGGGCTTCTTCAATGGCAATGACCTTGGCTTCCCATTCCTTGCTGAGAATGTTCAAGATTTTTCTGACTTGAATAGGTTGATCTTAGACTTTTCCCAATGCAAAGTTGATTGATGAGATGAGTGAATCTGAGTCGGAACTCACCAATTGATTCCCCTAACTTCATACGAAGAAGATCGTACTCAGTCATGAGAGTGTTGACTCTATTTTCTTTGACTCCGGTGGTTCCTTCATGAGCTAGTTCCAAGGCGTCCCACATAGCCTTTGCGAAGTTAAAGTGCATACTCGGAAGTATTCACTTTGACTTAAGGCACTTTGAAGCATAAGAATAGCCTTGCTGTTAAGAACTACCAGTTTCTTGTCATTCTCATCATATTCTTCTTCGAGCTTTGGAGTTCTTACTCCATCTTCAGTGGTTGATGGAATATAATCTCCTCTTTCAAATACTCTCCAGAGACCAAACTCAGAGGCCATTACAAAAACTTTGAACTTGCTTTTCAAGAATGAGTAGTGCTCTCCAGTGAATCCTGGTGGTCAGTTGATCGAAGCTCCATCAGGTAGAATACCTTCCATAGTGATCCTTCTCGAGATGTTAATCTCTTCAGAGAAGACCTTGCTCTGATACCAAATGAAAGTGGAGCTTAATCACCAAGAGGGGGTGAATTGGGGATTTTAAAAAATTCTTCCAGAAAAGCTTTGTTTTTCGAAGACTAAAACAGAGTAGACTATGGAGTAGAGAAGAATAGCAAGACACAAGGAATTATACTGGTTCGGTCCAATCTCTTGACCTACGTCCGTCCCGACTCTCTCGGGATTTTCACTATCACAATTGATTACACACTCGCACTCAAGAGTAATTCTCTCACTAGAACTTACTCCCCCCTTACAAGTTGTAATCAATGAACCCAATCCCCAAATCCCCTGACTTGTTATTCTTTACAATAAATGATATTCAAGATGAAAAACTCTCTCTAAGAGTGGATAATGATAAACACTGAAGATTGAACGTATCAACAGATACTTAGTACAGAAAAACTCAAGAGTAGATGAAGGCTTTAATGATTTTCACTTTCTGAGGTCTTAGTTCTTTAGAGAAACTGAATGCTACTCTATATATACTAAGAGAACATTAGATGACCGTTGCCAGCTCCATATATCCGTTCAGACTTGGATCAATTCGAAAATCTAGCTGTTGAGTCCTTAGTTGCTGAATATAGCTGTTGAGAGAACTTCAGAATTGAATATTTGAATGTTGGCTCCAAGAGAATATTTCCCATGCTGTTATGCTTAGTGGAGGACATTGTATAATGTTCTCCAAATGCTTCGTATGATGGATGCTAGCTTTCAGTCTTGGAGAATGGTTGTGCAACTTTCTAGGTTGTCATCTATTTGCTTTGTATGGGAGATATAATAAAATATTGCAAGTTGTCGAGTAGTTGTTTTAATATTTATCAAAACAAACTTTGATCTCCCGAAATCTCATGAGCAAACTGGTTAAACATAGCTGGGAATACAGAATTGATAATGGGAAGTATTAAGATCAAACATGAATGTTTCACAAATCCGTCGATTTGAATTTCAAATTCTACGACTCATACTTGAGTATGTTATTCTATACTCGAGTGTGTCACTTGTGCACTAATGTCTATACTTGAGTATGAAGAGTGATACTTGAGTATGATTCTTACAGAGAGCATTATCGTGACTTAAGCTTTGGTCTATATCTTTGAAGTGAAAGTCATACTCGAGTTTGTCATTCCATACTTGAGTTTGAAACTTTTAATATGAAAATAAGTTTAAGTCCAAAGTCTTTATACTTGAGTATGTAGATCTATACTTGAGTATGCAAGTCTTTCAAAAAGTAATAACTTTCTGTATGTCCTATACTTGAGTATGTACAGTCATACTCGAGTATAAAATTATTTTGAAAGACTCTTTGAAATCTGTTTCACGACCACACTTGAGTATGTAAAGTCATACTTGAGTTTACAAAGCTTTGGGGAAAGAAGAATATCTTTCTGTATGACTCATACTTGAGTGTGTGACTGCATACTTGAGTATGCTTATGTATGAAACTTTTGTAGCTTTCTGTAAGACGAATACTTGAGTATGCACATGTATACTTGAGTATGGATAGGCATGTGAGAGATTTGAAAGATTTTTGTTCAGACTATACTCGAGTGTGCATTCATATACTCGAGTATGATTAATCTTAAAAGAAACGTTAGATAGCCTCTGTAGGTTCCATACTTGAGTGTACATTTGAATACTTGAGTTTAGAAGACTTAGACAACTATTCAAGTAGTCTCTGTGATCTATCTTGGAGTATGCAATGTCATACTCGAGTGTAGCTTGGTGTAAAACTTAGAGTTCTCTCTGTGAGGACTATACTTGAGTATACCCATGGATACTAGAGTATAGTTCAGTTTAATCAAATTTGTGCAATTCTGTGGTAAGTCCATACTTGAGTGTAGATTCCCATACTTGAGTATGGCTTTGACAGCAAGTTTTTAACATTCTTTAAATTGTGTATACAATTGTCAGTTATCATAAAAAAACATATAGAGAACTAACAAAAGGGTATTTACTCTTCAATTTATCAAATATCTATCGGATCTAAGCAAAAAAAAAATGTCAGACGAGAAAGGGAGGAAGGTTACCGGATGGCGAGCAAAAGGTAAAGGGAAGGCGGCACCAGACGGAGAGGACATGACGGAAGGTGGCTCTAGACAGGGAAGAGACGATACTAGGCGGCCCAACCGAAGAATGGAGGAGCAGAACGAAATCGCAAGTAGAAAAGGCCGGACAGATGAAGGACGACGGTCAACAGCGGAGACAGGAGAACCAGTAACGACAGTCAGCGCCGGAGATAGGTGGACGAGCCATAGCAGAGGAGGTGAGGGACGATCAGATGGGGTAAGCGGAGAAGTGAAATGAGAATGAACGTGGGCTTTTTCAAAAAAAAATTACGACGGAACAAGAGTTCTGTCGCAAAATTGGGGGTATCTGGTGGCAAAATTGCCGCTACTTTGCGACGGATGTGACATCCGATGGAGCTACTATCTGTCGTAACCCCAGCTAGGGGTTGCGACGGATGTAAACTGGTGGCCATTTTGTCGCCAGTCTTCCTATTGGTCGATTTTCTTAATTGCAAGTGAACCATTCGAACAAGTAATAAAGTGTAAGTAAAGTATCGTCCCACAGAGACTGAGATACCGGGAAGTGACGCTCAATTGTTAAAATAGTTGTGAGAAACAGAACATAAATATAATTTGTTAGAGAGGTTGTTGTGGTTATGCTAAGTAACAAACAAAAGTAAACAAAGTTTCGTAGTTGTGAGAAGATATCAGTAGGAAATCAGGTTGAACTTGGAATCATCCTTAAGCATCTCAATCCCCCAGTTGCTTTACCCATTGCTATAGCATCTATACTGCACAGCTTCCGCAATGCTACAGCATAGCTACCACTTACAATGCTATTCAGTTAACCCACCACTATAGTCTATCGAAGCTTCTACATCCAATACTTCTAATGCTAACTCTACTCCTTCCATATGCCTATGGCAATTTTCTAGTTAGATCAACATTACAAAACGAGGTGTAGTGGTTATGAGCGGTAGACCCATTCCTGAAGCCTACAATAATAGGTCAAGCCTTGCACCAGCCTGCCTAGCAATCATTGTTTCTTAGAGGTATAACCTCGACTCCTTGCCAGTAAGCTGAGGCCACAAATCTCGCCCTTAGCTTCTGCTAATCGACAAGGTAATTAAATCACTGATAAGTGACAGAGATTTGCCGTGATCTCCCAAAATACCATATTAGAAAAAGATTTGCAGTATAATGTAACCTGGGTCGTTTCTCTCAAGGAATTTGCAGTGGGTTTAAATCAGCAACGTAAAATGAATAATAACAAATTGGGGGTTTTTGATTTAAACATATTGAAAACGAAATTAAACTAAACGAACGAAATATGCGATGCGAGAAACGGATTAAAACGGTTAAAAACGATTAAAAACAGTTAACCCAGAATTGGGATTCCATAACCTTCATCGGTCAAACAGATAATAATCAAACTCGTGATTGATTCTGGATGAACCGAGATCTCTGCGTTCGTCCAGATATTCCCTCGACTAGACGATCGTCTAGCATTTGATCGAACACGTGGCGAGCTCGTTGTACGATCTCACAATGCTCTCTCAGAACCTGGTCCGACCTATGTCCTTGGGATATCAATCTAGGTATTAAATCTAATACCTTATCCGCAATTATAATCGGATCCGATTAAAATAAACAGAGACGATTCCAGATTACCGAATGAAGCACATGTCCTCTGGATTTTTGGAACCCTCAATCCATAGGTTAACCACAGAAACTTAGCCGAGCATGGCTAAGCAAAACGCAGAAGAAAAGATGAAAAATGCGAAGAACACGAATAACACTTGAGAGAATTTGAAAACTCCTATTTTGATCCACCAAAGTCTAAAAACGTTAATAATCATCTGTTTGTGGCTGCTGCCACACTTAACCTAAAATGGAAAAACGAAAATGGGGTTCCAATCCAATTCAGACCCAAAACAGAAAATAATAAAATAAACAGGTTTTAATTAAAAATTCAAGCCCAATTAAAATTCCGACTTCGGCTCCAAAATCGACCGCCCTCTTGTCCGAATTTGCCCTTCACATGTCTTCATACGAATTGTAGCTCTCTGAATCATCTGAAATATGAAACAAAAATGAGGCAAATCCGATGTCTGGTTCAAGAGTTATGGTAGGAATAGTGAAGCAATATAAAACTAGAATTTTATTATTAAAAATGGCTAAAATATAATAAAAGGCCCAAAGCCCAAATAAGTATAAAAGCCATTATTTATTAACTAAAGAGTCCTAAATTATTAATCAAGAGATAAAAAGAAGTGTATGAAATATTCAAATATCAAATTCCCCCACACTTATCTTTTTGTACTCCTGAGCAAAATTCAAAGAAAAAGAACTAAAGGAGGAACTCTTCTTTTCTAACAATTGCTAACAATACAAAAATTGAACAAGGGATACAAAGCTCCAAAAGACCGATCAATCAAGATCAAAATCCCTTCATCTCAAATTACAATTCATGGTAATCTCAATCAATGATGCTAATCACAAAAGATGGTCTCTCAAATGATACGCTCAATCAATCAATCTCTCAAGTGTTTAAGGTAAATTAAATAAGTGTATCGCTCAAATTCTACTCAAGAGAATTGTTCTACCATAAGCTTGCTCAATTTCTACGTTTCCACTACTCATAACACATGCATGCACAAATCAAGAGAGCTTATTATTAAATGTTGTAATGGGGTTAGGGTGAAGGTAGGTAATATAGTATGGAATGAGAGGCTAAGCACCAAAGAAATTAAAAAAAGCACTGATTAACACAATCATTCTCTATGTATGAAAACTTTTATTTTACTCATATATCTCCTTTCTTTCTATGTATTTTTTTTTTCTTTCTTTCTTTCTTTCCTTCTTTTCTTTTCTTTTTCTGCTTTTCTTTCTTTTGTTTTCCTTTTTTTTTTTTGAAGAACTATATACATAATCACAATGAAAAAATCAAATATCTCCCCCACACTTAAACTGTTGCACTCCTGAGCAACCCCTACACTTAAACATAAAACCAAGGTGAAACCAATGCTCAATAAATTTCCAAGGTGCGGAATAAAATGGTTTTACGCTTAGGCTTGTAATGTGGCTTAGAAAAGAATGAGTCGAAAAGACACAAATGGGCTAGCAAAGGAAACATAATGCAAGGGAAAGCTATTTGGCCAAAGTGGGGAAAATAAAAGAAAGAAAACAAGCTTCCATCATATTTATGCATGTAGGTGAAAAAATGTAGTTTCAAAAAGAAAAGGAGCAAGTTCTAGAGAACACAAATCAGGAGCAGATGCACACCGAAAGAAAGAATGGTAAAAGATGAATTCCATTCAAGTAGGCCCAAAACCTCACAAGGTCAATACCAACTTAGGCAATCAACAACATCAAATCAACTACCAAGACATGCAATCGAAGAGTCAGGAATTGCAGACCAAAAAGAATGATCCATTAAAACCAAAATGTCCAAGTTCATAATATGCAGCAATTATAGAAAGAGAGACTGTATTTATTTTCAAAAAGAAAAGTAGAAAAAGGAAAACAAATAAAAGAGATAGAGGGAGAAGAAAGAAAGAATACTCCCCAAGGGTTTAAGGAGGATAAGTGGCATCAATGAGGAGAATCTCTGCTTTCTCATTCTCCTGCTGGGATCCCTCATGAAATTGCTTGAGGCGGTGCCCATTAACCTTAAAGGTTCTCCCTATGGGTGGATCACATAGCTCAACAAAGACCAAATGGAAAAATGTTAGTGATCTCAAAAGGGCCATCCCATTTAGATCGAAGCTTACCAGTGCATAAACTTCGACGGAGTTAAACGAAGAACTTTCCGGCCCACGTAAAAATTCTTTCCTCGAATATGCTTATCATGGAATGCCTTAGTCTTTTCCTTGTATAACCGCGAACTCTCATAGGCATCCAATCTAAGCTCCTCCAACTCTTGCAAATGCAGCTTCCGTTCCATACCAGACTTGGCCTAATCCATGTTACACTGCTTAATGGCCCAATAGGCTTGATGCTCCAACTCAACTAGAAGATGACATGCCTTACCAAAGACAAGCCGATAAGGAGACATCCCAATCAGAGTCTTGTAGGCGGTGCGATATGCCCACAAAGCATCCTCTAATCGCTTACTCCAATCTTTCCGGGTAGAGTTAACGGTCTTCGAAAGGATTTGCTTAATCTCTCTATTTGAGACTTCGGCTTGACCATTGGTCCGAGGATGGTATCTTGTGGAGACCTTGTGAAGCACTCCATACTTGCGTAACAAGGCACCCATGCTTCAGTTGCAAAAATGGGAGCCCCGGTCACGATAATAGCTCTAGGAATGCCAAACCTGCAGAAAATGTTAGACCTAACAAAATCCACCACCACAGAAGAATCATTAGTCCGAGTGGCTTTCGCCTCAACCCATTTCGAGACATAATCAACAGCTAGCAGTATGTAAGTATAACCATATGAAGCAGGAAATGGACCCATAAAATCAATACCCCAAACATCAAAGATCTCACAAAACAATATAGGGTTCTGGGCATCTCATGCCTACGGAAATACTACCCGCTCTCGACGCTTATCACATGAATTACAAAACATATGGGAATCATGAAACAAGGAAGGCCAAAACAATCCATTATCTAACACTTTCCTAGCAGTTCTTTGGGGTCCAAAGTGACCACCACAGGCAGAAGCATGAGCAAAATGCAATATAGAGTGAAACTCATGATCGTGCACACATCTCCTAACACTTGGTCACTACCAAATTTCCACGATAAGGGTCATCCCAAACATAATATTTAGACTCACTCTTCAATTTAAGAGTTTGGGCCCTAGTGGAATCTACGGAGCAAAACACCAGCTACCAAGTAGTTAACCGGATCGATACCAAGGAAGCTTACCCACTGCGGCTATAGAAGCCGCTCATCGGAAAATCATCCCGAATAGAAGAGGGGTGAGAGGGAGAATGGGCGATACGACTCAAGTGGTCAGCTACCCAGTTTTGTGCTCCGCTTCTGTCTTGAATCTCAACATCAAACTCTTGGAGCAATAAAATCCACCGGATGAGTCGTGGCTTAGCATCTGCCTTTTTCAAAAGGAACTTTAAAGCAGCATGGTCAGAGAAAACAATTACTCTACTAGCTAGCAGATATGACCTAAACTTATCAAAAGCAAATACAATAGCCAACAACTCTTTTTCAGTCGTGGTGTAATTAGACTGAGCGGGATCCAAAGTCTTGGAGGCATATGCAATCACATTAGATGCTTTGTGGACTCGTTGTGCCAAGATAGCACCAACCGCATAGTTGGAAGCATCGCACATCAACTCGAAGGGGAGGTACCAATAAGGTGGTTGAGAGTTGTAGTTGAAAGTGGAGCTTAATCACCAAGAGGGGGGTGAATTGGGGATTTTTAAAAATTCTTCCAGAAAAGCTCTGTTTTTCGAAGACTAAAACAGAGTAGACTATGGAGTAGAGAAGAATAGCAAGACACAAGAAATTATACTTGGTTTGGTCCAATCTCTTGACCTACGTCCAAATCCCGCACTCTCGGGATTTTCACTATCACAATTGATTACACACTCGCACTCAAGAGTAATTCTCTCACTAGAACTTACTCCCCTTACAAGTTGTAATCAATGAACCCAATCACCAAGTCCCCCGACTTGTCATTCTTTACAATAAATGATATTCAAGATGAAAAACTCTCTCTAAGAGTGGATAATGATAAACACTGAAGATTGAATGTATCAACATATACTTAGTACAGAAAGACTCAAGAATAGATGAAGGCTTTAATGATTTTCGCTTTCTGAGGTCTTGGTTCTTTGGAGAAACTGAATGCTACTCTATATAACTAAGAGAGCATTAAATGACCGTTGCCAGCTCCATATATCCGTTCAGACTTGGATCAACTCGAAAATCTAGTTGTTGAGTCCTTAGTTGCTGAATATAGCTGTTGAGAGAACTTCGAATTGAATATTTGAATGTTGGCTCCAAGAGAATATTTCCCATGCTTTGTTATGCTTAGTGGAGGACATTGTATAATGTTCTCCAAATTCAGCTTTTCAATGATGGATGCTAGCTTTCTGTCTTGGAGAATGGTTGTGCAACTTTCTAGGTTGTCATCTATTTGCTTTGTATGGGAGATATAATAAAATATTACAAGTTGTCGAGTAGTTGTTTTAATATTTATCAAAACAAAATTTGATCTCCCGAAATCTCATGAGCAAACCGGTTAAACATAGCTGGGAATACGAGAGAATTGATAATGGGAAGTATTAAGATCAAACATGAATGTTTCACAAATCCGTCGATTTGAATTTCAAATTCTACGACTCATACTTGAGTATGTTATTCTATACTCGAGTGTGTCACTTTTGTGCACTAATGTCTATACTTGAGTATGAAGAGTGATACTTGAGTATGATTCTTACGAGAGCATTATCGTGACTTAAGCTTTGGTCTATATCTTTCAAGTGAAAGTCATACTCGAGTATGTCATTCCATACTTGAGTGTGAAACTTTTAATATGAAAATAAGTTTAAGTCCAAAGTCTCTATACTTGAGTATGTAGATATATACTTGAGTATGCAAGTCATTCAAAAAGGAAGAACTTTCTGTATGTCCTATACTTGAGTATGTACAGCCATACTCGAGTATGAAATTATTTTGAAAGACTCTTTGAAATCATTTCACGACCACACTTGAGTATGTAAAGTCATACTTGAGTTTACAAAGCTTTGGGGAAAGAAGAATATATTTCTGTATGACTCATACTTGAGTGTGTGACTGCATACTTGAGTATGCTTATGCATGGAACTTTTGTAACTTTCTGTAAGACGAATACTTGAGTATGCACATGTATACTTGAGTATGGATAGGCATGAGAGAGATTAGAAAGCTTTTAGATCAAACTATACTCGAGTGTGCATTCATATACTGGAGTATGATTAATCTAAAAAGAAACGTTAGATAGCCTATGTAGGTTCCATACTTGAGTGTACATTTGAATACTTGAGTTTAGAAGACTTAGACAACTATTCAAGTAGTCTCTGTGTGATCTATACTGGAGTATGCAAATTCATACTCGAGTGTAGCTTGGTGTAAAACTTAGAGTGCTCTCTGTGAGGACTATACTTGAGTATACCCATGGATACTTGAGTATAGTTCGGTTTAATCAAATTTGTGCAATTCTCGGTAAGTCCATACTTGAGTGTAGATTCCCATACTTGAGTATGGCTTTGACAGCAAGTTTTTAACATTCTTTAAATTGTGTTTACAATTGTCAGTTATCATCAAAAACATATAGAGAACTAACAGTAGTCAGGCAATGCTTCAAGTGATCGAAGGCTGCCTTGCACTCATCATCAAATAAAAAGTAAGTGTCCTTATGCAGAAGGTTGGACAAGGGTCTAGCAGTCTTGCTAAAATCCTGAATGAATCGCCGATAGAATCCTACATGACCAAGAAAAGAGCGAACTTCCCGCACAGATGCGGGATAAGGCAAAGCAGTAATCACATCTATCTTAGCAGGGTCTACCTCAATCCCTTTCCTAGACACTATGTGTCCCAAGACTATACCTGACTCAACCATAAAGTGACACTTCTCATAATTCAGCACAAGATTAGACTCAATGCACCTATGCAAAACTCTAGATAGATTAGCTAAGCATGCATCAAAATCAGACCCATATACAATGAAATCATCCATAAAGACCTCAATGCAGTCCTCTAGAAACTCAGAGAAAATGCTTACCATACAACGCTGAAAGGTGCCAGGTGCGTTGCAGAGGTCGAAAGGCATCCTTCGGTAGGCATATGTTCCAAAGGGACATGTGAAGGTTGTCTTTTCTTGATCCTCAGGAGCAATATGGATCTGGAAGTATCAGGTGTAGCCATCCAAGAAGCAGTAATGAGACTTGCCAGCCAATCGCTCTAACATCTGATCAATGAAAGGTAAAGGGTAATGATCCTTGCGAGTGGCTTGGTTGAGTCTCCTATAGTCAATACAAACTCTCCAACTATTCTGAACTCGAGTAGGAATGAGCTCATTCTTCTGATTGGCTACCACAGTGACTCCGAATTTCTTAGGAACCACCTGGACCGGGCTAACCCACTGGCTATCAGAAATGGGATAGATGATACCAGCTTGTAGAAGCTTAGTGACCTCCTTCTTCACCATATCAAGGATAAAGGGATTAAGGCGTCTCTGAGGTTGCCTCACTGGCTTAGAGTCCTCTTCCAACGTAACGATGCATGCACATGGAAGGGCGGATGCCAACTATGTCGGCTAATGTCCACCCAATGGCTTTCTTGTTCGCCCTCAATAAGCTTAGCAGCTTCTCTTCTTGATCAGGCATAAGGTTATTTGCCACAATGACTGGCAACTGTTCATCCACCTCCAGAAATGCATATTTCAAGTGATCTGGAAGGGATTTCAACTCAAGTTTGGGTGGTTACTCAGTAGGTGGGAGAAGCTTGGGTGGTTGTTGCAACAACTCTGATGTCATCACACTGGAAATGCCTGAAACCACATTCAAAGAAGCAGAAGAACTATGTCTACACAACTCAATGTTAACATTAGAATTCAGCTCATCAAAATCAGAGTTAAGTTCATCAAAATCAAAATCAGGATGCACATCAGGATCAGGATGAAGCTCAAACTCAGAATCAATATCATAATCCACAAGTAATGCAGAATCACCCAACAAGTCAGAATCACCAAATAATGCAGCATTAACCAAATGAGTGCAAACAGCACCATTCATTATCAAGACATGCACAAATGGCGTAATCACTCGGATGAAAAATCGGGATAATCAAGACACCAATCGGCAAGAACATCGTCCACAAGATCATCAATCACATCAATACAGAAAATAGAATGCTCTTCCCTAGGATGTTTCATGGCATCAAAGATATTAAAATTCACAGAAATATCACCAAACTCCATGGAAAGAGTACCAGAATACACATCTATCTTAGTCCTAGCTATTTTCATGAAAGGCCTCCCTAGAATGATTGGTTATCTACTGATAGAAGACTCATTCTCCATATCTAAGATGTAAAAATCAGCAGGGAATATCAATTCATTGACTTTGACTAATACATCTTCAACTAAACCAGAAGGATGGGCACTGCTCCTATTAGCTAATTGAACAATAACACCAGTTGGACGCAAGGGACCAAGACCAAGAGATCTATAGATAGATGCAGGCATGACATTTATAGAAGCACCAAAATTTAGCATGCAATCATCAAATTTGTAATTACCAATAAGGCAAGGGATAGAAAACGTCCCGGATCCTTGCACTTGCGAGGCATGGTAGGTGGATAAGGGCGATACATTCTCGTTCAAACTCACTCGTTCATTCCCCTTCGCGCCTCTTGTTGGTGCATAACTCCTTCAGAACTTGGCATATTTAGGAATTTGTTTGACTCGCATCTAAGAGAGGAATGTTGATCTCTACTCTTCTGAATGTCTCAAGTATATCATTCTCTTGTGATTTTTCTGCCAACTTCTTGGATCGAGGGGCTCTCTGAGGGAAAGGAAGTGGAATGAGAATGTCTTCCTCTTCACCTTGCTGCATTGCCTTTTTGTTTTTAGAGTCAATCTTCACATTTTCTGACTCTCTTTCTGATGTGGAAGTCACATCTACAGCTGGTTTAGGTTCCTCTAATTGCTTGCCAAATCGAAGGGAGATAGCACTCACATTCCCTTTAGGATTAGGAATTGTTTGTGAAGGGAGAGTGTTGGATCCCTGGGGTTGAAGTTGATTCAGTGATGTTGCCAATTGGCCAATCCGTGTTTGCAAACTCGAATGGAAGTTTCGGTTCTTTGTTGGAATTGTATAGAGTTGGTGGCAAATTGCTTCATCATATCTTCAAGTGAGGAACCACCACTACTACGGTACTAGCCTCTTTGTTGTGCCGCCCGGAGGTGCACATATGGCTGGTCGAGGAGGTGGTGCTGGCAAAGGAGGTGCAGACTGCTGTTGGAAATTCTGATTCTGGTTCCAACGAAAATTGGGGTGATTTCTCCATCCCGGATTGTAAGTATTAGAATAAGCATTATTCTGCTGGTATTGTGGCTTTCCCGGAAAAACACCTACTGCAGCTACCGACTGGTCTTGATAAGTATGATCATGCAAAGTAGGGCAAGAATCAGTAGAATGACAAGGGTCAGAACAGAATCCATAAGAGTACCCAATCTGAGGAGGGGAAGATTGTATTGTCTGGGTCACTGCCAACTGCCTCACAAGGGAAGTCAGATCATCAAGTCTATTCTCCAATCTCTGAGAATCGTACTGGACCGGAGGTGTTTGAATCTGGTAAACAGGAGTACCATTGGCCCTGGTGCCAAATTGCTGAGAATTAGCAGCCATAGTAGATTTCAACTCTCGGGCCTCTTCAGGTGTCTTGCCATCTAAGGCCCCACCACTAGATGCATCCACGAAGCTTTTATCCATCGGTAACAAACCGGAATAGAAATTGTAATTAGGAGTTGGTCTGAAATCTGGTGGTGTGGACAGCTTGCACACAATCGCTTGAACCTCTCCCAATACTCATACATGGTCTCCCCATTGATTTGTTTAACACTAGTGATCTCCTTCGGATAGCAATGGCTTTTGAGGAAGGAAAGAACCTCACTAGGAATAACTTCTGCATATCATCCCAACTCCCAACAGATGTTGGTTGCAAATTGTATAGACAATCCTTAGCCGCGCCATCTAGGGAAAATGGGAAAGCTCTCAGCTTAATGTGGTCCTTATCAATTGCTTGAGGTTTCATTGTGCTACATACCACATGGAACTCCTTTAGATGCCTGTTAGGACATTCACCTGCAAGACCATGAAACTTGGGCAACAAATGGATAAGACCAGATTTTAATTCAAAGTTAGCAGCAAGTTCGGGATATCGAATACAAAAATTTTGATTGCCCACATCGGGGTAGCTAATTCTTTCAAAGTGGGACGAGCCGCTTGCTCTTCCGCCATAATTTCGAGTTAGCAAAATTGCTACTAGAATCGGTGAAAACAACAAGACTATCGAAGTACTATCGAGTCAAGATCAACGGAATGGACACAATCGGACTCAAGTTCAATGTCAAATTCAAGATCAATCCCACGACTTAGCCTAACAATTCTTCTAGCAAGAAGAATTGTTCTTTCTATTTCGGATCAAGTGGCAACAAGTCTTCGGATTAATAGTACTCCTAGTACTCATGCAACAAGGCAGAATTTGAAGAAAATCTGAATTTACGAAAATGCCACCAGAAAATCAGAATTACAAAAATGCCACTACAAGTGATAAAAAGTAGGAAACACTAAGATGACACACAAACAAAAACACAAAAAGCTAAAACCTATGTTGGAATTTGACCAAAACAAGTCCAAAACAGTATCAAATGATTTTTAAAATTTGTGGGACTTGGACAGGGCAACTTCTAGACCATTGGGGAACCCATAAATGAAATAAAAAAACTTCAAAAAAAATGACAAAGTGGTCTAAACGATGGAATTTGGCAAAACAGAGCATACCACACGGAAAATCTTATTTTCCATGTGCCAAGTGAGATAGGCCATTTTCTATCGCCTGGAAAAATTTCAGCTCATTCGGAGATACTCCAAAAAAATTGACATAGTAGAAATCACAAAATAGAAACTTAAAACAGTAAAAAAGTGGTCTAAACGTTGGAATTCGGGGAAAATAGGGCAGACCTCACTCTTAAAAAGAGTGACTCTTGTTTAAAATGCCCAATTCCTTGTGAATAAGACCTAGGTTTGAGTGATCTGGATCAGAAAGTTTTTCTGTCCAAACCCGAACCACCGAAAACTACTGTTGCTTAATGAAACCGATGCGAATTCCCCGGCAGCGGCGCCATATTTTGACAGAGATTTGCCGTGATCTCCCAAAATACCAGATTAGAAAAATATTTGTAGTATAATGTAACCTGGGTCGTTTCTCTCAAGGAATTTGCAGTGGGTTTAAATCAGCAACATCGAAACAGAATAATAACAAATTGGGGGTTTTTTATTTAAACAGATTGAAAACGAAATTAAACTAAACAGAACGAAATATGCAGATGCAAAAACGGATTAAAACGGTTAAAAACGATTAAAAATAGTTAACCCAAAATTGGGATTCCATAACCTTCATCAGGACAAACAGATAATAATCAAACTCGTGATTGATTACGACGAACCGCGATCTCGCGTTCGTCCGATATTCCTCGACTAGACGATCGTCTAGCATTTGATCGAACACGTGGCGAGCTCGTTGTACGATCGCACAACGCTCTCTCGTAACCCGGTCCGACCTATGTCCTTGGGATATCAATCTAGGTATTAAATCTAATACCTAATCCGCAATTATAATCGGATCCGATTAAAATAAACGAGACGATTCCATTACCAAATGAAGCGCATGTCCTCTGGATTTTTGGAACTCTCAATCCATAGGTTAACCACAGAAACTTAGCCGAGCATGGCTAAGCAAAACGCAGAAGAAAAGATGAAAAACGCGAAAAACACAAAGAACATGAAGAACACTTGAGAGAATTAGAAAACTCCTATTTTGATCCACCAAAGTCTAAAAACGTGAATAATCATCTGTTTGTGGCTGCTGCCACACTTAACCTAAAATGGAAAAACGAAAATGGGGCTCCAATCCAATTTAGGCCCAAAACAAAAATAATAAAATAAACAGTTTTAATTACAAATTCAAGCCCAATTAAAATTCCGACTTCGGCTCCAAAATCGACCGCCCTCTTGTCCGAATTTGCCCTTCACATGTCTTCATAAGAATTGTTTCTCTCGAATCATCTGAAATATGAAACAAAAATGAGGTAAAATCCGATGTCCGGTTCAAGAGTTATGGTAGGAATAGTGAAGCAATATAAAACTGAATTTTATTATTAAAAATGGCTAAAATATAATAAAAGGCCCAAAGCCCAAATAAGTATAAAAGCCATTATTTATTAACTAAAGAGTCCTAAATTATTAATCAAGAGATAAAAAGAAGTGTATGAAATATTCAAATATCAATAAGCAAACTGAATTTATTGAATTAGAAACTAGCAACTGGGTTCATTCAAAACTTAAAGATTCATCCTCGTTCAGCCATATGGAATTTAGTTCATGACTGACGAGGGAAACACAAGACAGATAATCACAAAATGACCCATGATCAAAAGATTAAACAAAAGGAAACAAAAAGCTTGACGAAGTCCCGACGGCGTGGAAGAAGCCCTATCACGTCACCACTCCACGTCTTCTTCTCTCCGTCTTACTGCAAGGAAGGATGCTGGGTTCTCTTGGAGTTCTCGTGCCTCGTAAATTCTCTCTCTCTTCTTTTGAGTCTGACCAAATGTGGAATTCGTTTTGGCTCTTCACGACTCAACTCCCCTTTTAGGGTTGGCTTGTTGTTTCCTTATATAGTCAGGCTTTCTTGCGGCATAAGTTTCAGCGAGCTGGGCTTTCCAAATCTATCGAAATCTATCGTATCTTTCAATCGCAATAGATTGATTCTGCTGATCCTGCGGGATTCTTCAAATCTTTTAATTTCGATCCTCCGCATCTTCTATTTCGTTACGTCAGCAATCTACTTGTCTTTTCTTGACCTTCACAATATTTCCTGAAACAATCTTGGCAAAAGATTAGAACATATGCCGCATAGCATCGCGTCCTTTACTTTGCTATAGCTTCATAGATGCTTTGTATTGCACTTTGATATGCTGTCAGAATGCTATAGCCTAGTATCAGCTTTGCTATACGTTCTTCTCATAAAACCTTATAACTTGTTCTTCTTTTAGCACATGTTTAGGATGTGCATGGGTTTTTATCCTTCAGTTCCCTATATTCATGAATTAATGCCTTTTTACTTCGATTGATTGTAGTCAAGCTTGTATTTACCATACAATTCAATCATAATATATAGTGAAAACATGACATAAATTGTGCTCATCACTTCCCCTTTTGTGACGGAAATTAATTTCCATTGCAAAATTCATTATTTTTGTGATGAAATTGACATTTCCATCGCAAATTATTATTTTTTGCGACGGAAAAAAATCCGTCACTATTTCCCTCTTTTCTAGTAGTGATTTTACCTTTAAAAGTAATTAATTCAAAATGAAAAGGAAAACCATTTTTTTTCTAAAATAGATATTTTTAAAAATATCCTCTTATCAAGTTCGAACTTGTAAAATATTCTCCCACCAAGTTTGAACTTCTCGCATAAGTTTGAATTTATCACATAAATTTGAATTTAATCATATTTTCTTGCATTATTGGAAAAACATTATGAGGGGTAAATATGTTCAAAAGTGTCACTGTTCATTTGGGAACTTGAGTTCCCACTAATTTTTATGGGATTTTATCTTCCCACCTTTAAAGGAAGATTAGTGGGCTTGGAAACCTGAGTTTTTTGAGAAGATTAGACACAAAAAGTGTACCATATAAGAGAACTTGCTCATCTTTCCTTCGCCCGTGCGTACCAAACAAGCCCAATGAAATTGGTATCATGTTGTTTGCTTTCAAATGTCACAGCAACTGGATGCCCCACTTATTTGTTCGGACAAGACTTGGTTAAGAGGTTTTAAAATTATTAAACATATTGTAACTCAATCCAATTCTTAAAAATTAATAGGTTCAAATTCAATGCAGGTGTGGCTAGCTATTCTAGAAGAGAACTTGGATGCAATTTTTAAACATTATCCAAATCCTTCAATTACCGTTCCGGGATTCTAAAAGCAACACTACTAGTCTACTATACTATTTTTTTTTTTTTTTTGTGGTTAAGGTGCAAAAATGCACATATGTTTTACCCTAAGGAGCGTCCAACACCAAGTGTTTTTTTTAGGTGCAAAAATACCATCTTTGTTAAAACAGTGTAACTGCCATTAGCCTCCGGTTTTTTGGCAGAAACAGAGGAGGATGATGACTTGGAAGAAAGATGAAGAAAAGACCAAAACTCATTCCTCTTTATAGGACTATCCCCTGGGTCATTCAAGAGCCTGCCTCTTCTAGGTGTGGCGGTGGATTTGCTCCACTTGAAGATGAGTTAGAGGTGGTGGCAGAGGTGGAAGTGGAAGGAGTAACAAAGGGTTTCTTTTTGTGCTGTGTGTATCTCGCTGCATTCAGTCCGAGGAGTAATTCCTATCACTTCGAATCCTTATTAGAAATGTATTTATAGTTGTGATTTTGTTTCATTGTTTCTAATTAGTTCTAGTTTTGCTAAATATGAAGGCATGGAATATGTGATAGCCGAATGATACCCCTCTCACATTAATTTACTGCATTCGTCTTTAAATAATACTCCAAACAGACCCATGGAGATGCAATTTTTCCCATGCACCAAATATAGTCATGTTGGCCATTTTTGGTTTGGTGTTAGGAGAAGTTGGTGAAGTGAAATGAAGGGAGAGCTATATTTCAGTCCACTGGGCTTTGGTAACAGCGAGAAAATAGAGATGAGAGCAGCAGGAGATGATGATATGCATTAGTGTTGGGTTGGGATTAAGGGAGGGTGAGGGAAGAAGAAGATGGGCGAGAGGTGGAGGAGGACGGCAGAGGAAGGAGGTGGTCAGATCTGAAGGAGGTCGGAGAAGGCGGGAGGAAGTTTGGAGAGGGAAAGGGATGGATCACCTAAAACTAACGGTCGTTTGATGTGAATTGAACAATGTGCAGTTGGCTAGTGACGGTGTTAAGGTGACAAAGATCTAGTTCTTCGGACAGACTTATCCCTTAGCCTTAGATCTCTGCCTTTGACATGCAACACAAGAACCTTTGCCTCTTCTTCATCATCTTCTCCTCCCACATCTAGCAAGGGAGCAAGAACCTAAGGGCGTTCCAAGTTGGTCAAAAGCGAACCTGATGTCCTCTACTCGATCAATATCTACCAACATTGGCTTGTTCCTTGTTCTTCACAGCCTATCATCGGCGAATTTCAAGAAAATCTAGTTTTCTTCTTTGGTTTTCTACTATCTCATGTCGTGGCTTTCTCTGATTTGTTTGTGTTGAAAATTCAGCCACCAAGCTCCATTGAAAATCAGCCTAATACGAAACGGTCGTTAGCTTGATTTTAATGTCATTGTGCTAGTTACCTATTTTTAATTGTTGATTGTGCTAGTTACCCATTTCTAATTGTTTATTGGTTCTTTTAGTTCGTTCAAAGCTTAACCTTTTTTTAAGGGTTAAGTACCAATTTTACCCTGTACGTATACCCATAGGAGCAATTTTGCCCTGGAAGTGTTTTTGGGTTCAGTTTTTCCTCTGAAGTATCAAAACGTAGTAATGTTGCCTCCCTACCTAACGGGGTTAGCCCACATTCGAGTGTGAGTGTACAGACATTTCATTTTTGTTTTTTTCCCACCCTCGTGCACACTCTGAGTATGAGTGAGCGTGTGGAAAAAAAAATCCAGATTCGTACACTCACACTCAAGTGTGACCCTCGCACTTGAGTGTTTTAACGCTATTAGTGTCTATCTAACGGGAGGGCAACATTGCTATGTTTTGATACTTCAGGGGCAAAATTAAACCCAAAAAAACTTCCAAGGCAAATTTGCTCCTGAGGATATACTTCGAGGCAAATTGGTACTTAACCTTTTTTTTAACAGACGTGTAACGGCATTGTGATATTTTGCACTTTTTAATTGTTTTTTGGTAGTTATAATCCACTTAAAACTTTTTTGTCTTTAGGTCTTTCCAAACGTAACACTTCATTAATAATCTGCACCTTAACCTTTATTTAAACATTATTAAAATAGTAAATGATATTTTTAATTTTTCATTATTTCATATGTATATATTAAAAATTATCTTAATTATAAAATTTATTAAAAAATATATATTTTGAAAAATTATCTGTTGTCTTTTTTATTGTTTTCATACCCTAGTTTTATCATCTGTTTTTTGAATAATCTCTGCGACGTCGTTCTGAGCGGGACTCCCTAGACCCCAATTCGAGCATCAGTCAGTCCCTCCCTCCTTCGTCATTTTCTTCTTCCCTTCGACGACCGCTTCACTCAAGTACTGTGCCACCATCTTTGTTCCTTCCTTTGTCGTAAGCTTCACCTTCGCTTCGTATACTTGCAGTACCACCACCGTCGTCTGAGTTTGTCTCCCTCAGTTCCGCCCTTCGTTTTCCTGGTAAAATTATTACTTTCTTATGCTCTTCGGTCTTTGTTGAAGTTTGAATTCTTGCAATTGCAATAAGAGGATTAGTTGTTACTTTAAGCATAAGATTTGACAGATAATGTTTTTGGGATCTAATTTCTAGCATATGACCATCCCCATATGACTTGGCCTGATAAAATGTCCCAGTATTCTCTGAGTAACGAATTTTTCTGAGGGAACTCCATGAAGCTTTCTGTTTATGTTCTATTGATGATCACTCTATTTGGATACAAAGAGTACTTTAAGGAGTGAACTTGATCACTCACTACCTTCTTTCTTTTTATCTTCTCTTTATTTTTTCTGTGAGGATTTTCTTTGATAATTGGTGCTGTATGTTAGGTTTGGTAAGCGTTATATTGAGTTCTAAACTTCATTTCTAGTTTCCAACTTGCTTAAAGAATGAAAATTTGAAAAATAAATAAATAGGTTTGGTCTTCTTAGGTTTAAATTTAAGCAGCAACTAGTAGTGTGTTCATGTTTTCGGGCTGCTGAGGATAGACACAGTGAATGCATACCTTCAAATATATCATACTGTATTTTCTTCTTTGAACTGGTAGTTATGAAGTATTTCAATATTTTGTCATCATTAAGTTTTGGTAATTTAATGGATCAATTAAAACTTAGAAGCTACAGAATAGAATAGAATCAGAGTTGACACTTGATTAGAAAGAATCTACCTCATTTTATTTACATGATCTATATTACTTGTTACTATTGGGAGATGGCTCGGAATGGAGCTGACGCTTTTTATTTGTGTGATCCTTTTTTCATAGAATCCACTCAAGTAATTGATTGACTCTATTGGTTTTAGCTGTTATTCATCTGATCTTTCCTTGTTGGCGGTTGCTTGGCCATTTATTTTGGATTTTACATTGTATATCAACCTCCTCAAATATACTTCATTACACATATTTCTTCCATCATGCAAAATTTAAAATATTCGTTTGATTCATTTAACAAATTTACATCAGAAAAACGTCTTTCCCAGTTTCACTAATCACCTCTTTCTTACCAAACAGAGATTATATGGTTTCGTTGTATGCTTTGTTGCTGGCTTAAATTTTACACTATTTCTAAGTTTACCCCATGCTTTTAGGCATGCATTACACTTGTGTGTGCAATGAGAACTGGAAGACTAAGCTTTATTTATCTAAATATGAGGTAGATTATTGTACTTTTAGTTGGAGAATCCTTTCTTTCATACTCTCTAATACAGCTTATTATGTAAATGTACTAAGTTAATCCTTGGAAATTAGAATAATATTCAATAGTAAGATTTTGTTTCTTGTTTTTACACATCAGGCTCTTCCATTGAAAAATAATTCTATTTGATATATTGACCTGTAAAAGGATAAAAAATTCAACATGAAATTATAAGTGATTTATTATCTGTCACACTTTAGTTTTCCTCCACATAGAAAGATAACCGATCATCAAAACTCAAGGAAATTGTTCTTGAGTTTATCGGTGTTGAAATCTGCTCCATGTAGGAAAAAAAATCATAAATTGGAGTATAATTCCAAAATACAATAGAAGGTTCTGTGTCATGAAAGGGCTTTTCATTTTCTCGATCAGTGTCCTTGATAGTATTGATTTGGAGTTTGACTTGGAAAATCATGTTTGAATTAGATGTTTCATGTTTTTAATGTACTTATAATGTTTTGGTGAATTTGATATTTGTAAATGTCATGTATTTCTATGATATTGGCTTGTGAAATTGAATCAAATAACGTTTGGAGAACTATTTTACATGCAAAAAAATGGATTTCATCATCTTATGTACATGGAAAATATTTTTTTTTTTTTGCCCAAAATATATGGAAAATAATTAGATATTAAGAAATAGTCAATACAGGAAAAAAAAAAAAAAAAAAAAAAAAAAGTGGGTTGGCTGTGCCTAAGCAATTGCAGTATTAAATTGCTAAGAAATTGCATTTTTCTTACTTTCTCTCTTTCTGTTGTGTGGATGGCATGTTTGGCTTGAAGTCGTTTCTATTTTTTGGGTTGTATCCTGACTTCAGGTGATGAATTTTTGTTGCTAACGATTAGCATTGATTTCTTAGCAGTATTTAATAGTGATGCTATCATCTAATAGGTTCTTTTCTAATCCATTGGATAAGTCAATTCCCTCACCATGACTTTTATCCGTTTGATCTATGACTGCATATCTTGTGACAATCATAATTCATAATTCATAAGGCTAGAATTTGAGTTGACATGGCTAACTTGTAATTACAATCTCCTTTGTTGATACTGGAACTTATCTCTATTTTTTCTTTTTCCCAGCCTCGCATACTGTTGTAACATCTATCAAGTTCATTTATAATTCTAATCCATTGGATGAGAGAGTCAGAAGAAAACGGTCCAAGGTTAACAGGAGCAAGGACTTTATGGATATGCCAGCAAATGATGAAAAGGATCTGGGGCATAGTCTTAAGGGGGAGTCAGATATAGAAAAGAAATGGAAGTATAAGGATAAAAAGAACAAATGCTCAACTGATGAGGTGTTGAATTTGGACAAAGTCGTTGAGGAACATTCTATAGGTATAGCAGCCAAGGGACGAGATTGTTCCAGTGAAGAAGATGCCATGAGAAATGGAGAAGAGAACAATAAAAGTAAGAAAAAGAAAAGCAAGAAGGGAAAAGATAAGGATGAAATATTCAGTGGTATCATTGATGGTGATAGTGAAATGCAGTTCTTAGATGACAAGCAAGAAAGGAAAACAAAGAAAAGAAAAAATCGCTATGATTCAATCCCTGAAATGCAAGAAGGATTTGCTTTGGAATCGAGAAGTGAAAACAATGAAGGTGCTAATACTCATTCAGTTGTCACAAACAATGGTGATCAAGGGAAGAAGATTAAGAAGAAGGAGAAGGAAAATGAGAAGGAGAAACTAACCAGCAAAGGCAAAATAATAGAAGATAATGAACTCAGAAACAATGGTGGTGATCGAGCTTCAGCTGAAAGTCATGAAAGCGATCCCCTTTTGACAGAAATCAATATGGGGAATGCCATTGAACATGCTAGTTCCACCAAAGGTGATGATCAAGGCAAGAAGAAGAAGAAAATGAAAAAGAGAAAGGAAGATAAACGAGTAACATTTTCTGATCAAGTGGAGGTTTACAATGATGGTTTAGTGCAAGGGAAAAGGTTTACAAAAGAGGAAGATGAGAAGATTAAAGAGGCTATTTACAGCTATATAGATGCTCATGGGTTGGGTGATCATGATCAAGGCGTGGATATGATTCTCCATTGCTCATTTTATCCCAAGCTTAGAGGTTGTTGGAAGGAAATTGCATCGGCTTTACCTCACCGGCCTCTGGAAAGTGTATATCATCGTGGTCATATTTTGTTTGAAAGGGATGATTCTCGTAAAGGACCCCTGAAGAGTTAGAAATTATACGGAACTTCCACGAAAAGCATGGACCTAACTGGAAAATGTTGGCTGATGCAATGGGGAAACATCGGTTTCACGTAAAGGATGCATGGCGTAGGATAAAATTAGGAGATGTAAAGAAAGGACACTGGTCACAAGATGAGTATTAAAAGTTATTTAATTTGGTAAATGCTGATCTAGTATTTGGCATCTTATACCATATTATTGTTCTTCATAGAATTTGAATCCTGTTCTTCTGTCTCTTTTTAGTCAAAAGTGCTTACTGTTTGGAAGGGGCTTTTATATCAACTGACACTGCTGAAAATAAATTTAAAACGGATGAGCTGTTTCTCATTAGGATGTATCTGGCAAGTAGATTCATTTCTGTATAACTTTAAAAGAGTTCTTATTTGTAATATTTTATTTATTAATCAGTAGCTGGGCAATTATTTACTAAGAAGGTTTGCAAGTTCATTGGGTTGAAGCTAATATTGTTATACATCGTTGGGTTGAACTTAGAAGAATTTGTTTTTGGAAAAATATTGAGCCTTGATCAGAGGTGGTAAAATCATAATCTTACAACAGTCCAACAGATTCCTTAACAATAATTCTATTGTTTGTAACAACTATGTATTTCAAGGAGAAAAAGCGCAGTGAGATCAGATGAACCTGTTTGGGTTTGTGATTGAGTGAACAGGCTGTTAGCCAAAATAATGTTATAAGTTGCCCTGAAGAAATCTCATTCACCGTCGCCCATCGTGCTTGTGTAGGTCTTCATCGCCATCGCCCACTGTCGTACCCTTTCGCCGTGGCTCACCATCGTACCCTTTCGCTTCACCCCACTGTCGTCCTCTTCACAGACGCCTGCCGCCGTATAGATCTACACCATCATTTAGAGAAGAGAGGTAAGGTTCCATTCTTTCATGCCGCCGATTTCTTAGTCTTTAAAATGCTTTAAATGTCGCCCTTTTGCCTCACAAATTAAACCCCTCTATCTTATTTTCAGTCTCAGTTTATGCGAAATAGTTGGGAACAGTTCAAAAATTTAGTTTGACAAAAAGCTTTTGAAGGAGCATTTAGAAAAATATCACCTGGTGACCTTCCATTTTTCTTTGATACGCTAAGGTCTTAAATGCTGTAAAAGGGATAATGTTCATCATGAATAATCTGTTTGAATAGCTTCCATAAGTTTTTCTGTTTCACTTTTCTTACTGTCTCAATTATTGTCTACATTTTTCAGCTTGCAAAGAAGCTCCATCCAGACACGAACAAAGATGATCCTGAGGCTGGAAAGAAGTTTAAGAAGTTTCGATGGCATATGAAGTATAATTTTATTGGTGTTCCTTGTTATTACCCTGAACTCTAGTAGCTTCTATCATCTTTAACTATTTATTTGATTTTTTTTCTTTAGTAAACTCTGATGTAGGTTTTGATTTTATGGATTGTGGTACTAACTATGCTTTGGTATTCATACTTTAGGTGTGTGATCAGAATAAATAAAACAATAGTAATGTTACATACTTTAATGGTGATCAATTAGATGCAGATGAGATGATATCATAGTCTTTTAGAAAGGTTGAATTTGATAAAAGCCCATCTTATCCCTGCTAATGTCCTCCTTGATAAGTGGAATGAAACAAGCATTTCCAATATTGCATCTAGAACTGGTAGCAATTCTGATTGTCCAGCTTCAACTCAATCTTTGAACCTGTCAATGCTGCATCATATGAAATTACTGGCTTTGTTTGTAAATAGTAAGGAAGCATTATATGCCTTTATTCTACTGCCCTTTTTTTTTGAATTCCAGTCCACAAACCTGACTGTTCTTTACTTGTTTTAGTTAGCTTTTTGACATGAACTTCATATTTCGTTGCTTCAGATTTCAAGTTTCATTGATCTTGTAGTTCTTGATGGGGTATCTTTTGTGAACAATGATTCTCTGCAACGACTGAACGACTTAGTAAAGTATAGACAATGAGACATATATTTGGCATGTGAGTTTTAGCACTCTGTTTCTTTTTAATGGGACTCTGTAGTTATTATTAGGCGGAGTCTCTTGAGCTGTTAAATAAAGTTTGGCTTGTAGCTTGACTTGACCTCAATATAACTGTATTTTAGTTGAACGAAAAACTTTACATTTCAGAGATTAATTTTGATGCTATTGGAAGATGGTGTGCAAGCTTTTGTGTTCATTGATGTATAATAATTTAATTTTAACTTCAAAGCGTGTCAAAATGCTAATATAGTGGCATGATTGGCATATTTTATTAGGTTGGGTTATAGGTTGATTTCTGATGGCAAAAAGAAAACTTGTTATGAACTGGAGTTGATAATATGCATAAAAAGGGACTTTTCAAGTTTCATATGTTTTGCACTTTTGTCTTAATACATTGTGGTAGATAATTACACTAGCCATACACTGTGAAACTTTATAATTGCAGTCAAAAAAGAAAGTAGCAGGTGGAATCAACTAATGAGTTATGAACAGAATCAGCTACATGACAAAAAGAGAAGCTCAAGTGTATCCACCAGAAGCTGGGGTTGGAACAAGTGTAGAAGTAGTGGTTGGCAGAAAAGGAAGCAAAAGGAGTTGGGATGCAAAGAGCTTATTAACTGGATGACTTCATTTAGGAGGATCTAAGTTCATTTGTGAACCTGTATCTGTAACATGTTGTAACATAGTTTATAAGCAGACAGTGCAATGCAATTCTATTGTAATAAAAGTTCCTTTATTTCAGAACAATTGTCTCAATGTTTTTAACATATTTTCATGTGGTGATATGATATACCTTTTGTAGATACTTGACTAAATTGTAATGCTTCAAATGACTTGACATCATAATCCAATGGAGCCTACAAGCACAAACAATAACATGACAATAACATGATATGTTTGAAATAAACAGCTCAAGGACTTGAAAAATAGTAGCCTCACCATCATTAATCTTGTGAATGGCATTTGACCTAGTTCATGTGTATTTGAGATTAGTGCACCATTTTGCAATGGCATTGGTGCAGTTGACATGGGAAGGCCATATTGCTTTGGCACTTGTGTATTTGACACTGAGGGACCATATTGCATTGAGTTTGGTGTACATGCCATAGCAGGACTATATTGCATTGACACCGGTGCACATGACATATATATTGCATTGGCAATGGTGTACATAGGGGGACCATATTGCATTGACACAGGTGTACATGGCATAGCAGGACTATACTGCACTGGTACTGGGATATTTGACCTTGGGGGTCTGTGTTGCAATGATGTAAGTGTATCACATTGCACCAGAGTTGATGAGCCAGCTACTTCCAATGTATGTTGGTTTTCCTGCAATAATATTTAGAAAAATACAGTGCCACTTAAAAATATCAATTAAAAAAATCTATACCTTTGAACTTTATGACGTCTTATTAGTAGGTTTACTTTTATTTTTAAGTTCTCTTTCTTACTAGGGTTGCCAACCCAACTTTTAGTCATCTTTTTTGGCTCTCTCTTTTTGAATCCAATGCCTTCACCACCATTCTTACCATCGTCATCATCAACACCACCTTCACCATCAACGCCATTTGATGAGTGTTTAATAAGAAGTTTAGACACTTTCTTACTGAGTTCTACCACTGCTTGATGAACCATAGAGAATTCCTCTGGACACTTAGATGCATCACTGGCTAATTTTATCAGCATTGGGGCACAATTGCATATGTCGATTCGAGCATTTTAGTTTAGGATCAACCTCAATGTCCTTTCCCTTGTTATCATACACTACAATGCACCTTGCTTCTCTTGTCCATCCTTTTAAAATATATATTTGTGGAAGTAGCGTGACATCATGGTCGCACAATATCCTTAATGCATGACAATATAATATTCCCCATTGTTCAAACTTCTTACAACTACAAGTAATGGTGGCCTCCTTCTCTTCTCTTGATAGTTCAAATGTCAATCTCCACTCTCCCTTCTTATCAACTCTTGTGAATTGTGATGACATAATCGAATACAAAAGAATCATCATCTTCATTTATCTTTCTTTCTTTTCTCTTTTTTATACGCGTAGCATTACGTAAGTCATACTCCTGTTGGAAGTTGGAACAAGTCAAAACCACCTTCTAATGGCAGAAATAACGGATGAAGAAGTGAAGCATGCTGTACTTGAGGTGGGAGGAATGAAGGCTCCAAGTCAGGATGGTTTCACTGGCCTCTTATTGGAGACCAGGTTTGTAACTTAATTCGTAAATTTTTCTCTAATGGTTTTCAGTTACACGATACAAATCATATTGATCTTGTCTTGATCCCGAAGAAAGATTGTCCTGAAAATGTTAGTGATTACAAGCCTACAAGTTTATGTAACTTTTCATATAAAGTTTTTTTTCCAAAGTGATTGCTAACAGGTTGAAGCCGATGCTTAATATGCTTTTTTCTGAAAGCCAGCAAGCTTTTTTTCCTGTTAGGCTTATTCAAGACAATATAATTATTGCGCATGAAGCGTTTCATCAATTGAAAAGTAAGAGAAGCAAAGGTGAATTGGCCCTTAAGCTTGATATAAGAAAAGCTTATGATAGAGTATAACGGGACTTTCTTGTTTCATTACTTCTTAAAATGGGTTTTTGTAAGGATTGGGTAGATAGAATTGTTTAGCGCATTGCTTCAGTAAACTTTTCCATGATTTTTTCTGCTAAAAGAATGTCGTAGGTTGCGCCTCAGAGGGGTTTACGACAAGAAGATTCTTAGTATTTAGGTGTCCTAGAGATAATCTGTTATGATAGATGAACACCTTTTTTACATTGTAGTATTTCATGGTTTATTTAAATGAGCATATTTTATCTTTATCATATTTATGTCTCGCCTTTATTAAAGTCAATATGCGTTTAAAGATAAAGCCCTAGAAATAAAACAAGTGTTCACTCGAGGATCTATGATAGGGATCATGATCATAAGGACTCGAGGATACTACATGTCTATTGCCTGAAATTCGTTCCTAGTCTTGAATCACCAAGAAAAGACATTGTAATCTCAATAAGACTAATACGACATTATCCACTTGTCACTAGTACAAAAAAGCCTTTTAAGACCAGACAAAAAATGCGTCGTAAGATCGGATCTGGAACCGGTCTCGTTCCAAGCGGTCTGAAAAATATGTTACTTTTAAGACCGGATGAACGACCGGTCTTAAAAAAAATCGTTTCTAGACCGAACTTTTGAAATATCCGGTCTTAAAAGTGTTTCAAAATAATTAAAAAAAAAAAACCCAAATGAAACAAATGGTCCCAAATCACTAGATCTGGCAACATTTTGAATGTCCCTCCGTCATCAGCGACGAATAACCAAGAGAAGATTGGAAGCAACAACAACAAGAAAAACAAAAAAGATGATTACAAAGTCCATAAATAAGAAAAAATAACATGAAACAGAAATCATTCACGATGGAAATCGAATTTGAATCAATATAAAATTAGAGGTGAAATTGAAGTTCATATCTACAAAAAAAATCACAAGCTTAAAGCTACCAAATCTGAGCAGGATCCTCTTGTCGGTGCTAGCAAAGCTTCAAGCAACCAAAATCAAAGTCCAGATCTAAGCAGGAGCGGTCAAGGTAGGAATAAACAGACTTAAGCAAAAAAAGATCTGGGTTTGATTTTAAGCCGGATCTGTGCGAAGGCGGCGTGGGAGGAGCCATAGATCGAAGAGGAAGAAGCCGCCGTCCTCCAAAATCCTCGAAGTAGTACGCTTTCGCCGTTGCTGAGGATTGGAGTCGACGCCATCGCAAAACCCTCGAAGCATCTCACCGCCAACGTTGCTAAGGATTTGATTGTGTGACTCTTGGGACGACTTACGAAGATTGTGAGTAGGTTAGAGGAAGAGGATGGCATTCTTGCTGAGGATGTGACCCGTGTGAGGCTCTTGGGACACTCATTGAATCTATAACTAAGCAAATGTTATATCACCAAGAAGACAAAGCAGGCTCACGGACTTAACAGGTTTAGCGAATTTAGCTTTTGTTTTTTTGTTTTTTTTAACACTTTTAAGACCGGTTTTTTGAAACAACCGGTCTTAAAAGTTTTCTATATATTTATGAAATTGCCACCGGTCATACTTTTTTTTTACACTTTTAAGACCGGTTGTTTCAAAACAACCGGTCTTAAAAGTGTTTAAAAAAAAGTATAACCGGTGGCAATTTCGTAAATATATAGAACACTTTTAAGACCGGTCTTAAAAGTATACTTTTAAGACCGGATCCTTTATAAACCGGTCTTAAAAGTGTTCTATATATTTACGAAATTGCCACCGGTCATACTTTTAAGACTGAATCCTTTATAATCCGGTCTTAAAAGTGTTCTATATATTTTTGAAATTGCCACCGGTCATACTTTTTTTTTTACACTTTTAAGACCGGTTGTTTTCTTAAAAGTATACTTTTAAGATCGGTTTTTTGAAACAACCGGTCTTAAAGGTGTTATATATATTTACGAAATTGCCACCGGTCATATTTTTTTTAAACACTTTTAAGACCGGTTGTTTCTTAAAAGTATACTTTTAAGACCGGATCCTTTATAAACCGGTCTTAAAAGTGTTCTATATATTTACGAAATTGCCACCGGTAATGCTTTTAAGAATGGATCATTTATAATCCGGTCTTAAAAGTGTTCTATATATTTACGAAATTACCAACGGTCATACTTTTAAGACCGGATCCTTTATAATTCAGTCCAAAAATTTCTTTATATTTATGAAACTGCCACCAGTCATACTTTTTAGACCGGATCCTCTATAATCTGGTCTAAATGAGGCGGTCTTAAAGCTTTTTTTGTACTAGTGTGTATAGATATACAAGGTAGGAACCTCATGGAATATAGACATGATGATGCGCTCACTGATGTTGTGAGTGGATCTGTTGGAGGATAGATAACACTGAACTGACCCACCGAAACACTCCACAAAGATTTATTGTAGAGAGTATCACTGGATATTTTTAGTCTCTCATCGTTTGGTAGTGTGGATTGTACTTTGAATGTACCATGTCATCGAACACTAAGTCCTAGGGTTATACTTTGAATGTACCACTCTATCCACCTGAAAATGAGGAGAACAATGTACTCTTGGGTGTAACTCGAATACATGAGTATAGATGGATATGCCAAAAGGACTCGTAGTCCCCTACAAGGGATTAGTCATTCACAAGACCGGTAGAGCTTGGATGACTTCTAGTTGACTCAAGAGTCTGTGCGCACAAGTGATAATGAAGAGTCCTCTTAAAGTCAATGGAAGAAGATTTCTAGTTCTGTGAATTAGCTACATTTAGTTAATCAAGAGAGACGATACTCTATCATTGCTCTCAACTAAGTGTGAATGATGATTTGAGGGATGAGGTTGGCACGGTATCCAAATTAGAAAGGTAAATCACTTGATTAAATCAATTAGTTTTTGGATCGCAGAACATTGCTAGTGTCTTATGTGGTCATTGAAAAGACCCTTTGTCATTAAATAATAATTAACCATAATGTTTTCATAAAACTGGATTAATAGGTAATAATGGAAACCCTTTTTATTTTCAAGACAACACACCACAGGGTCCAAGGTACAAATTTTGACCACATACCCACCACAAGAAATCCATAACTCTAGGCACAATTATCTAACATGAAAATACATAGCCCACGAGTCTTATAACACTAACCCCACAACAAAGGATCTATATAAAGCAATTTTCGCACAAAATATGATTGTGGATCCACTACAATATGTTAGTGTATAAAATAAGGCCTTTGGAAAATAAACAGTCATCCAAAAATAGTTGATGTGGTATTCCAAAAAAAAAAAAGAGGGCCCTAGGATGATAATATAGAAATCAATAAACCACTAATACCAAAAAAAGGCCTATAAATTCCCCACGATTTCTTTTCCTCTGGCTACTTCCCTTATCCTCTAGTAAAGTTAGAGGTCTCGGCTGAAAAATTTAATAATGATGAGGTGAGACATAAAGTCCCCATAACTGAAATTAATTTATCAAATATGCAGGAAAGAATTGCAAGTTAGAGAAGCGGGTATATTAACATAATTATAATATCAACAATAATTAAATAATACATAATAATTAACAATAATTAGAATCATCCTCACTCATCTATCCTAATCCTCCTTATATCTTCTGGACGTGGTACAACCTATCAGTGCTAGTATTCTAGGCCAAGGTTAGCTAGTCACTTCGAGAATACTGTCCCCTCCCATGTCACCACCGATATACCGTAAATGGGAGGTGTCTACCCAAAACACTCAACTCATATTCCAAGCCAGGAATGAGAGAGCTGATAGACACAATTTTACCCTCAATCTCTTTCACACAACCCAACATATCTCACAACAGAAGAAATAATATAACACTAAAATTTTCAACATCATTTTACTAAATATTATTCCATATACATCATCACACAACAAACATTATAACCATCACAACAATAACAACCCCAATAATAATATTCACTTAAATACACAGATTGGAAAAATACATTTCTTCACTGAAATAATTTCATATTCAAAGATACACATAATTTTTCAAAACACATACAAGTACTATATATGAAAGTAAGGCTTAGAAAACCACCTTATAGCCCAAAACAAGTATATACCCTGGTTACCTCAATTTCAAGCTTAACCTTAGCTTAAGGAACACAACCCGAACAATCACCAGTCACAAGCAGCCTCTACATTATCATAATTATAACTTATAATTTCCTATAATTTAAAATATACAAATTCTAATAATAATATATTATTATAACAAAAAATTGAAAAAAGACAGTTTGGGGTTTAAATTTTGAAAATGACCATTTACTCCTTCAAATATCGAAATGACATTTTGGTCTTTTATATATCAAAACAAAACCGATTAAAATTCCAATAATATCTCCACTAACCCAAATAAATTATTTACATAACATTTAATCAGTAAAATCATTTTATAGGATATAAATCCTAAACTTCTTAAATAGAAAAATATATTTTAAATTCCTATAACAACCAAACAATAAATCTAAACCGATTAAAATTTACTATTAATCATCCACTACATATATATAGTATTCTATTGTTAAAACTCAAAACTCTCCCAAAATCTTAAACTTGAAATTTTCACCAACCAACACAATATTAACCTCATTAGAAAGAGAAAAATATGTAGAATAACTTTCATAAAGAAAGTTTGTTGAAAAGAAGTTTATTTAGCTACCTAAATAATCTTATAAGATAAATAATATACCTTAAAATACACTGAAAAACCTCCAAACTTCTCTTTTTTTCTTTCCTTCCTCGTTCTCACTCTCTCTCTCGTCTGTTCTCAAGCTCACACCAACCCCCTAGCATGAATATATAGAGGGGAAGGGGTGTGGTTGGAGGGAAGTGGTTGGGAGTGGTTTAACCACTCCCTCATGCAAGGATGGGGGTAGACCTGCCCCCATTTGACGCACCAGACCCTTAATTATTATTATTATTTTACTTTTTGCTGCTGCTGTTGTTTTTTCCAAATTTCTTTCTTTCTCTTTCTCTTCTTATTATTCTTCTTCTTTTTCTTTCCCAACAATTAGATAATAAATACATTTATCATATATAATTCTTTCATAATTATAATTAAATCCTAAAATTTAAAAAACTAGGATGTTACAACTCTCCCCACCTAAATAGAATTTTGTCCCCAAAATTCTCAACAGTTTATTAAAGGAAAAAAATCCACAATACAAGAATCCAATACAACAATATCAAAGTCAAGACAATACTAAAAAAAAAAGTGCAATAGTATGCTGACATAACAAAACAAAAGTCACCAACACAAATTTGATCACCATACAAAACCATAAAAATACCATACTACCACAACACACAAACATACCTAAGCAAACAAGTCAAGAAAATCACTCTGCATTCGCTCCTCAGTTTCCTAGGTAGCATCACCGGGAGACATACCCTTCCAAAAAACTTTTAGAAGACGAATTGTTCTATTTCGCAACTATTTGTCCTTTACTTCAAGGATTCTTTCTAGCTCAGGCATATAGGTCAAATTTTCTTTCAATTAAACCGCTTCAGGCTCAATTACATGGGAAGGATCTAGATGATATTTCTTAAGTTGTGACACGTGAAACACGTTGTGTACACTCGATAGGTGCGGCGGCAAGGTGATTCGATAAGCAACTGGTCCAATTCGCTCCAGAATCTCGTATGGCCCAATAAATTGGGGAGTCAATTTCTTGGCTTTAATGGATCTGCCAATACCAGTTACCGATGAAACCTTAAGGAATACATGGTCCTCTACTTCAAACTCCAAAGGTCTTTATCGCCTATCAGCATAACTCTTTTG
Source organism: Acacia melanoxylon (assembly GCA_019022615.1). Lineage (NCBI taxonomy): Eukaryota > Viridiplantae > Streptophyta > Magnoliopsida > Fabales > Fabaceae > Acacia > Acacia melanoxylon. The sequence goes on along the minus strand of JAFJYJ010000020.1, from coordinate 4,728,634 downwards.
TTTGCTCTAAGCAATCAACAACCTCTAGCGAATCATCTCAATTTCTTTGTAGTTTTGTCCACCAAATTTGGTCTAATCACAGTTTGTTTGCTCAATTCAGTCCAACAAAGAGGCAATCTACACTTCCTATCGTACAATGCCTCGAAAGGAGCCATTTGAATGCTCGAGTCATAACTATTATTGTAAGCAAATTCTGCCAAAGGCAAGTGATGATCCCAACTACCACGTAACTCAATGGCACACCTCAACATATCTTCAAGTTTGAATCGTCCTCTCTTCTTACCATCGGTCTGCAGATGATAAGTGGTACTGTACTTCAACCTTGCCCCCATAGCCTCTTGTAACACCTTCCAAAAGTTCGATGTGAACCTTGGATCACGGTCTGACACAATATCTATGGGTACACCATGCAACCTGACAATCCAATCCACATACAACTAATCTAGCCTCTCTAAGCAATATCCGATATGGATCAAAAGAAAATGAGCTGATTTCACCAATCTTTCTACAATGACCCATATGGCTTTGTGGTGTCCTGTGGTTTCCAGCAATCTCACAATAAAATCCATGAAAATGCTGTCCCACTTCCATTACGAAACTTCTAAAGGTTGAAGTAATCATGGAGGCTTTTGATGCTTGATCTTCACCTTCTGACAAGTCAGACACTTCAATATGAAGTCTGTCACATCACACTTCATCTTTGACCACCAATACCCTTGTTTCAGATCTCGATACATGAGATTCATGGATGAATGGTATACTTGCTCCGATGCGCCTCTTCAAGAATTGTCTTCTTGATTTCCTTGTTATCCGGAACACAAATCCTCTTCTTGTACCTCAACATACCTATAACCCCATTATCGTAATCAGTTACTTCTTCGTTCTCTAACTCTTCTCTGATCCTTAACAATCAATCATCTTCCATCTCGGCCATTTTCAAATCACTATAAAAGTCAAAATTCTTGAGTACTGTATTCATAATCACCGCTGATTTTGGTTCAAGATAAACCTCTGATAATACTTCTGATAGATTATGTTCAGTTACACACATTAAACACGTGTATTGACTTCTAGCTCAAGGCACCAGCAACTATATTCGCCTTCCCTGGATGATACTTCAACTCAAGATCATAATCTTTCAAGAACTCCATCCATCTTCTCTATCAGTTTTTCAACTCCTTTTGATCCACAGGATATTTTAAACTCTTATGGTCACTGAAGATCTCAAATTGAGATCCATACAGATAATGCCTCTAGTTCTTCAAGGCAAAAACAACAGCTGCAAGCTCTAGATCATGCATCAGGTAGTTTTCATCATGAGGCCTCAACTGTCGAGATGTATAAGCCACCACTTTATCATCTTGCATGAGCACACATCCCAAGCCCTTCAATGACGCATCTGTATACACTGTGTACGGTCTGTGTGGATCGGGTATGATGAGAATATGTGCAGTAGTCAACCGGTTCTTCAGTTCCTGAAAAGCTGTCTCACACTTCCCATCCTAAATAAGTGGTTGCTCCTTTATAGTCAATCTGGTGAGTGGCCCAACAATCCTAGAGAATCCTTTTATAAAACGGTGGTAATAACTAGCCAACCCTACAAAACTGTACACCTCTGTCAAGACTTAGGTGGTTCCCACTTCAACACTTCGTCAACCTTTTGGGATCTACTATTACTCCATTTGCTGAGACCACATGACCCAAAAACTTCACCTCTTTCAGCCAAAATTCACATTTACTCAACTTCGCATACAAATGATGCTCTCTTAGAATTTGCATTACTATTCGAAGATGCTCTCGGTGTTCCTCTTCACTCTTTGAATAGATAAGAATATCATCAATAAATACTACCACAAATTGATCCAAATAAGGTCTAAAGATCTGATTCATATAATCCATGAACACCGTTGGCGCATTAGTCAATCCAAAAGGCAAGACAAGGAACTCGTAATGGCCATATCTGGTACGAAAAGCAGTCTTTGGAATGTCTTATGCCTTTACCCTCAACTGATGATAACCCGATCTCATATCAATTTTTGAAAATACTGATGAGCCTATTAGCTGATATAATAAATCATATATCCTTAGCAATGGGTATTTATTCTTGATAGTGACTTTATTCAATTGTCGGTAGTCAATGCAAAGCCTCAAGCTACCATCTTTCTTCTTCACAAACAGAACTGGTGAACCCCATAAAGATACACTTGGCCGAATAAAGCCCTTCTCCAACAAATCCTCAATCTGCTTATTTAATCCAGCCAACTCTAAAGGTGACATCTAGTAAGGAGCCTTGGAGATCGGCTCTGTCCCTGGCACTAATCAAATGGCGAACTCGACTTCTCACTTTGGAGGTAATCTAGCCAATTCTTCAGGGAACACATCAGGAAACTCTTTAACCATTTCGATCTACTCAATATTTCCCTTTGATTCCACCTGAACTAAGATGAACACCATGAAGGCTTCACAACCCTTCTTTACACTTCTCTCAACCTGGGCCGCTGACAACATCATCGGAACTTAAGGAACTTCTTTAATTATTGAGCAAGTGTTAAATTGTACAACTTTTTCCTTGCATTGCAAGGACACATCATTGGATGTTAACCAATCCATACCTACAATCACATCTATACTCTGCATGGGTAGACAAATCAAATCAATGGTCGTTTCACGACCCTCACATACAAACATCAATTTCTTGCACACCATAGTAGTTTTTACACGTATACCAGTAGGAGTAGACACAAACAAATCATATGACATATCACTCATAGTAAGATTCACCAAAATCATATATAGCACATAAAGAATGACCTTAAAGAATAACATTACCTTGGATCAAATTAGGAGCAGCTCTCACTTCCTCTGATGTCAAAGCAAACACTCGCCCAGGTACGGACAGTCTAGATGTCTGGTCCTCCTTCCTTCCTTGTAGCAATACCTTGCAATATGGCCCTTTCTCCCCACAATTAAAACAGGTCCAAAACTCGCTAGGATGTGCTCTCCCACAACAAGTACAAGGAGGGTGCTGGGTCACACTGGGGGCTAATGCTACGAATCCACGTTGAGAGCCTTGACTTACTCTAGTATTGCTCCTACGGCTCTAATTCATTGGAGGACGACTCCTTTGCTGGGAGCTCCCCTAATGGAAACTCCTTCTACCCCCAGATCCACTAAAGCTTGAAGGGTGACCTTTTTTATTAACACCCCTTGATATTCCCATATGACCACTGAATCGGCCATAAGAATCCCTCCTCGCAGATCTCTCAGCAACTTTATACATTCTACAGACCTCTCAAATTTTTGCTATCAACCTCTCGAGAGTAGTGATGTCATAGATACCCATTCTTGCCTTGACCTCATCATTGCATCTCTCAAATATTTGTCTGCCAACCAATTATTGTGCTCCTAATCCGTTCTATTTAACTGTGATACATATTTAGCCAGCCCCATAAATTGAGCTATAAACGTATTCTCTTCCATCTCCCCTTGTTGAAGTATGAAGAACTCAACTTCTTTTTGATATCTCATCTAAATAGGGAAGTAGTAATCATAGAGCATTCTCTTAAATTCATTCCAATCCAGTTGATACCTATCAGCAGGCTTCACCGTATTCCACCAATCCAATTCACCCCCTTTTAATAGGGTCTTCGTAGCTATAACCTTTTGATATTTATCACAGCCAATAGACTCAAATAACATCTCCAACCGATCAATCCAACTCTTAACCTCTATTAGTAATCCTCTTGAGAAGGTCTCAGGATGGAAACAATCTAAATGTTTCCATACTGTGAGCATGTTAGGAACAACCCTTTATTTTGCTGACTCCTCCGATTCAGAGCTTGGTGGATTTGGAATTATCTCCTTATAATGAACAATGTTTTCTTCCTCTGATTCTACGTAAACCTCTTGGGTATGACCCTTGCTTCCACCACTAGGCCTTACCCTCCTCGAGTCTTTTCAATCGTTCTTTTGTCGTACAGGTCCATCAATACAGATGTTGCAACATTTCAGCCTTAGTTAACTAAACCTGGGACCCATTAGATTCCTGTTGGCCGTTGTCACCGATGTTTGTACGCGGGTTGCCATCGATTTTTGTACGCCTGGTATTCACCATCTCTCCCTACCTAAGGGTAAAACCTATCATAGATGGATAATAATAATAATAACAAGGAACAAAACAAAATACAACAGGGAAGCATGTGTGTAAAGATTATACATTGCCATAATCTAAATGCAATGCACAACAGGGCCATGAAATCATAAACATAGGGCTCTGATACCAAATTGAAAGGACTCTTTCTCATTAAATAACAATTAACAATAATATTTTCATAAAACCGGATTAACATGTAATTATGGAAACCCCTTTTTCTTTTCAAGACAACACACCTCGGGGTCCAGGGTACAAATTCTACCCACAAACCCACCAAAAGAAATCCATAACTCTGGGCACAATTATCTAACGGGAAAATACATAGCCCACGAGTCTTATAACACTAACCCACAACAAAGGGTCTATACAAAACAATTTTCGTACAACATATGATTGTAAATCCACTATAATATGTTAGTGTATAAGATAAGGCCTTCGGAAAATAAACAGTCATCCAAAAATAGTTGATGTAGTATTCCAAAAATATGAGGGCCCTAGGATGGCAATATAAAAATCAATACAAAACTAATACCAAAAAGAGGCCTACAAATTCCACGACTTCTATGCCTCTAGTTACTTCCTTTGTCCTCTAGTAAAGTTAGAGGTCTCAGCCGAAAAATTTAATAATGACGGGGTGAGACAATAGTCCCCGTAACCGAAATTAATTTATCAAATATGTAGGAAAGGATTGCAAGTCAGAGAAGCAGGTTTATTAACATAATTATAATATCAACAATAATTAAATAATACATAATAATTAACAATAATTAGAATCATCCACACTCATCCATCGTACTCCTCTTTATATCTTCTGGACAAGGTACAACCTATCAGTGTTAGTATACCTGGTCAAAGTTAGCTAATCACTTTAAGAATGTTGTCCCCTCCCATGTCACCATTGATATGCCGTAACAGGGAGGTATCCGCCCAAAACACTCAACTCAAATTCCAGGCCAGGAATGAGAGAGCCGATGGGCACAATTTCACCCTCAATCTCTTCCACACAACCCAACATATCCCGAAATAGAAGAAATAATATAACACTAAAATTTCAAATATCATTTTACTAAACAATCATTATAACCATCACAACTATAATAACTCAGAGGTAATGGACTAGGAAAAAAATTATTAATTAAATTATATTAGTCTAATAGATATATTAATTAATATTTGGTGTAGTGTGTTAACAATGGAAAGTTTGTGGTCAGATGGTATTGGAGGCTGAGGAGGGTGTCCAAGGTTTGGTGTTCGAATTCCATCTCCCTCATAAGTAGATTTGTATTTTAATTCAGCATAGTTAAAATTACTTAAACGCCCTTGTTAATATAATTAAAAAAACAACAAAGAAAATGGATCATATATTTTTCCCCCTTCTTTCCCCTCTCAGTCGACGATACGCAAAATAAGGAGAGCTTCACTGTCAAAAACTCAAACCCTACCCTCTCTTTCTCGTCTCAAACCACCGTCGGCGTCCATCGTCCATCAAACCACTACCGTTGTCTCCGTTCTCTGTCCCAAATCGTCCCTTCTCATTTTGATTTTGAGGTCTGTTCATTTTTCTCCAATTTTTGGTGTGGCGTGAGAGTGTGATGGAGTATTTTGTTCTGATTCTTACTCTCTTCTTTGCAGGACGTGCTTTGGGTAAGATTGAAGCCTTAATTGTTGCTAAAATGTGTAAACCCTTCTTTAATTTCCAATTGCTACTAAGGACGTTTTTATTTAGGTATGCTTAAGGGTTCCCTTTTCTAAAATCTTATGAACCTTGTAGTGTGTGGTTTTCCTTGGACTTCTATAATTTGGGGCTGTTGTGATCTATTGTTAATTTAGGGGGGTAAATGGAAGTTTAACTAAGCTGGAATTATAGTTCCAGATGCTTGGTAAACTTTCTTTATAATCATTGCACATAAGGTGTTTGTTATAATGCCTAAGAGAAGAATTTAGTTGGAATGTTGTTGAAATTGCTAAATAGTTAAGGTTTATGTCGTAAGAAACATAGAAGAGGTTTTAAAGAGGTGTAGAATGCACATAAGGTGTTTGAATAAATGTCTCAAAGGAGAATATTCATATAGATATGAGTTTACATAATTCTTTGATGGTGGAAAGTAAATTATATACTATTTTGGATTGAATATAATTTATACTTCAGTTTTCATGAGATTTTTTTGGGGGGGAATAATAGTTATTTTCTCCTCTATATATAGGAAATTTGGATGTTATGGGATTTTTTTGATATAGTTGAGAAAGAAACTTTATGGGTTCATTATTCCTCCTATGCTGAAATTTGGCGAAGAAGTGAAGTTTGGAAGGAAGCTTATTCAAATTTGTATTTTTATCTGACTTGAAGGTTACAAGAGGGTGGGTTCATTTTATTTTATGTTAAATGTGCGTGCTTTTATAGAATATTGATTGGGGGGAATCCAAGAAAGTTCATTACGAAGAAAAATGTGAATTTTGCTAAATGAGATATTATGGAAATTTTATGTAAAGTTGTACTTGAAATAATTATGATTTGTTTTGGTCATTAGGAGAAACGACAAAATAAGTTGGAAGCTGAAGATTAGGGAAGGGTTATATTTTAGGAGTACATCAAGTAAGTGAATAACGTCCCATTATAATTTTTATATATGGTACTTTTACTAGTTGTCGTACTTTTTGTTAAATACCATATTTATAAGTATAAATTAGTACAGGAAAGTTTATTATATTTGTTTCATTTTCTTATTGATATTATATGAGCAAAGATTGATGATTTTACTTGTTATTAATTATTTTTCTCCAATTGCTTCATGGTATAATTCATGATTATGCACTTAGAATCGTAAGGAAACTTTTAAGATATATTTCATAAATTTTCATATTAAAATGATCTTGCATTTTAGAATATTCATATGCCAAAATCTATTATTTCAAAAGGACTTTATTGAATTTGAAGGAAAGCTTGAGATATTGTCAGTGAACCTTCATGCTGAGGAATTCTATTAGGAAGTATTAGATATTAGCTTTTATTATCTTGAAAGAAGAATTTTCATTGCTTTGATAAATTGGCCCTAAGCATGCTTGAAAACATTGTTGAGAGGACTCAATACAGAACGCTGGTTACTAACAGTAGTACTGTTAGTCCTTGGTGTACCATGGTTAACCTCAAGCTCGCTTGATATTCGTGGGATTCGTTCTCATGCTTGATATTCGTGGGTCTTGTGCCTACGCTTGTTTCGTGGCTTCGAATTGCGCTTGATTGGTTACTTACCCTCATGGACTGTGTGCCATGCTTGTTTTCGTGGCCTTGAGCTGCGCTTGATTAGTTACCCTCATGGACTGTGTGTCCACGCTTTGTTTCTCGTTCTGTTCAAGTCCTCGTTCAGAATGACTTTTTCATACCAGTTGATACTTAATTTCATTGTTGAGTTATTTGTTTATCTAGTATTTTCTTATTAATAACCTTTTATACAATGACATCAACGTTTATGATTTTGTACCTGGAAATTGAATATAATTGTCGTTTCGTTATGATGATATATTATAGAAATTGAAGTTGATTGCTCTACTATTATAATTCAAAGTTAGATCTGTTTATATTACTTTTATTAGTATTTCATTAAATTTTATAAATGGGATGTTATTCATCGGAAAACTTTTGGCCTCAGATGACATTGCAGACCTTGCACCCTTCGGTTGAACAGTGAAGACTGTCTTTGCTGACCAAGCTTGTCGATGTATTTTGGAACACTTGTTGGTGGATGTACAATTGAGTTTTTATTCATATATTATTGTCTGTAGTTTAGATGCTTCACGTAGTTTATAGGTAGGATCCTTGTCTTCCATTGTAAATTGGAATATATATACATATATACGCTATAGTGGAGCATAGCTCCAAATGCTATTATGAATATTATTTGATGGACGTATATAAGTTTATGGCTTAAGGAATGTGAGTTCACTCATATTCCGTGTCGGTCACCCCTTAGTTTTCAGGGCGTGACAACAACAATAACAACCCTAATAATAATATTCACTTAAATACACAGATTGTAAAATACACTGCTTCACTGAAAGAATTTCATATTCAAACATATACATAATTTTTCAAAACACATACAAGTAGTATATGTGAAAGTAAGGCTTAGAAAACCACCTTACAGCCAAAACAAGCATATACCCCGGTTACCTCAATTTCAAGCTTAACCTTAGCTTGAGGAACACAACCCGAACAATCACCGGTCACAAGAAGGCTCTACATTATCACAATTGTAACTAATAATTTCCTATAACTTAAAATATATAAATTCTAATAATAATATATTATTATAACAAAAAATTGAAAAAAATGACAGTTTGGGGTTTAAATTTTGAAGATGACCATTTACTCCTTCAAATTTCGAAATGACATTTTGGTCTTTCATATATCAAAACTAAACCAATTAAAATTCCAATAATATCTCCGCTAACCCAAATAAATTATTTACATAACATTTAATCGGTAAAATCATTTTATAGGACATAAATCCTAAACTTTTTATATAGACAAATTCATTTTAAATTCCTATAACAACCAGACAATAAATCTAAACCGATTAAAATTTACTATTAATCATCCACTACATATATATAGTCTTCTATTGTCAAAACTCAAAACTCTCCCAAAATCTTAACCCCGAAATTTTCACTAACCAACACAATATTAACCTCGTTAGAAAGAGAATAATATATAGAATAACTTTCATGAAGAAAATTTGTTGAAAAAAAGTTAGTTAGTTACCTAAATAATCTTATAAGATAAATAACATACCTTAAAATACACTAAAAAACCTTCAAACTTCTCTTTTTCCTTTCCTTCCTCGCTCTCACTCTCTCTCTTGTCTGTTCTCAAGCTCACACCACCCCCTAGCATGAATATATAGGGGGAAGGGGTGTGGTTGGAGGGAAGTGGTTGGGAGTGGTTTAACCACTCCTTAAACCATTCCCTCACGCAAGGATGGGGCAGGGACACGTCGGACCCTTAATTATTATTATTATTATTATTATTATTGCTTTTTGCTGCTGCTTTTTTTTGTTTTTTTTATTCCTTTCTTCTTCTTCTTCTTCTTTTTTCCTTTCCCAACAATTACATAATAAATACATTTATCATATATAATTCTTTCATAATTATAATTATACTTGTTCGGTCCAAATACTTGACCTACGTCCAGTCTCCAGACTCTCCGGGTTTTTCACTAACTCAAATGATTACACACTCTGTAACTGACGGAGTAATTCTCTCACTAGAACTTACTCCCCCATACAAGTTGTAATCAAATAACTCAATCCCAAAGTCCCAATACTTTGAGATTCTTACAAAGAGGATAATCAATAAAGAACTCTCTAAAAGAGCAGATTAATAATCACTGAAGATTGATATATCCAAAGATATTAACTCTTAGAGTAGAAACAATAAATGCTCTTAATCGCTAATTGAATGCGCAGAGTTTTTGGTGGTTGGAGACTTGAATGCTTCTGGCTTTTATAGATGCTTGCAATTAATGACCGTTGAGGAGAGATTAATGAGCCGTTGAGATTTACAAATATAACCGTTGAGTTGGACTTTGCTTCGTCTCTTTGTACTTCCGAAATTAGCCGTTATTCTCCGTTGACATTCTTTGTTTGATTTGTCCGTTGAGACTCAGGTAGAATGTTGTCTGGGAATGTTTGAAATGCTTTATGCTTGCTCTGACGTTCATTTTCCACTTTCATGTTTCGTCTTTGGTTCAGCATTAAATGCGTCTGACACTATTTTGCTTTATGATAATTTGAAATCTAAAAACTTGTTAATCATATCTAAAACTCATAAGCAAACTGATTAAACTTGGTTAGGAATAATAATATTCAATAATATGAAGTACCCAAAGATTAACCAAGAAGATGCAGATTACGAGAACGATGAATTCAAATTCTGATACAGATAACTCGAGTTACATACAATGACTCGAGTTATAGTGTAGTGATCAAAAAGGCAGAGAAGAATTATGAAATAACATAACTCGAGTTATTCACCATGACTCGAGTTATCTCAACAAACTTTCAAATAGACAGCTAAGAGAAGTAAGATGACTCGAGTTACTCATAGTGCCTCGAGTGCCAATTCAATTTTATTTCAGGCAGAAGCAATTGTCTTATAGATTACTCGAGTTGTTCATTGCGACTCGAGTTGCAAGTCTTCACACAAAGAGCTAAGTGAAATAGTATGACTTGAGTTAATCATGGTAACTCGAGTTAACAATGCAACTTTATTTCACACAGAATCGACTGACATATGGATGACTCGAGTTAGATAGAATGACTCGAGTCATATCAGCATTTTTATATCAGATGGAGTATTCTGTCTTGCTCAAGACTCGAGTTAACTAAAGTAACTCGAGTCATATCAGTTCTTGAAAAAGCTGATATCAAGATTGTCTTTTCAAAAAAGTGAAGTACAATTCATGACTCGAGTTCTTAAGTGACAACTCGAGTTATGTTCTTTAGAAAAATGAATTTTCTTAAAAGAATGACTTGAGTTATATTGGTTAACTCGAGTTACTAAGTTTTAAAATCAGTTTCCAAAGACTCAAGGTTTTGTAACTTAAACCACCAATTATTACAATTGTTAGACATCATCAAAACACATAGAGAACTAATATTCTTCCCCTTTTTGATGATGACAACACTTGTAATTTGTGAAGTGAAAATGAGTTTGCAAAATATCATGTATGACAAATACCTCAGAGGCAGATATCAAAATTCATTACATATGAATGAATATTAGAAACACACAGTTAGCTCATACATTGCAAAGATTGTCAAGTGCCAAAAGATATAGATAAACTACATGAAAATGAAACTAGACACATCTGCAAAATGATAAACACATATTTAAACTGCAAACTTCATTCTTCATTTCTTCTCTTTTTCTCCCCCTTTGTCATCAGGAAAAATGGGAGGAGTGGAGGTCAGGGAAGCACGCAGGGCCTGAAGGATAGGTAGTGGTGAGTAGAGAGTGAGAGATAAAGATGGAGGTGAAGTGAAAGTGAGGGGTGAGGTAGGTTTAGGAGAGTGGGGTGGTGAAGAAGAAGCACTAGAGGAGTGCTCATCAAATAGATCAGCAGTATCACCAGAAGAGGAAGGTTTGGCTGAGGAGAGCTGAGGAGAAGGGATAATGACAGTAGGAGGTGCAGATGAAATGAAAGGAGCAGAGAGTGGTGGAGTGGGTAATATAGGAGTGGTGTCAGGATGAGGTGGAGAGAGAGGAGGAGGTTGCAAAATAGGAGAAGAATTAGGTGGAGGTGGAGAATGGTGAGGTGGAGACTGATAAGGAGGAGATGGAATGGGTGAATGATGAGGCGAAGGAACCATCCCTGAAGGACCAGCATCATCTTCACTCTTGATTAGCTTGGAGACCTTAGAATTCAATAGCTGGTACAAGACATGCATGTTCTCAAATCTGTGTCCAAGATCCTCGAAATGTCCTTTCAACATTCTCCAATCGCTCATCCATTGAGTCAATCTTCTCATTCCTGGAGTTGAGTGTGTTAACCAATTTTCCAACCTATGACTCCAATTTATCAGACAACTCATAATATTGGGCAGTTAAAGTTGTCTGAAGAGTCCCAAAAGTTTCACTCATGGCCTTTTCCACAATGTTCTTGATGGTAGCACTAAGATTGGATGATTGAGGAGCAGGCTGGGACTCAGATGGTGCAGGGGATGACTAAGCTTTAATTGGCCTAGAGACAGATGCTCTGGATCTAGAAGGTGCTCTGGATTGCCCTGACTCTTCTTGAAAAGAGAGTTTCATGTAATTTAGGTGACTCTTTCCAAACATATGAGGCTTGATAGGTTTTTCATGAAGATCAAGGTACCAAATTTTGTTTGTGTATAAAATAAGAGACACCAAGTTAGGGAAAGGAATTGTGGCTGAGGAGAAAGACTGAAATTTGAATCTCTTCATCTCTTGATAGACCCAGTGACCTATGTTAAAAGGCACTTTGTCTACCAAAGAGGTAAAAAATCCATAATCAATGGAATTGAAATGAGTAAAGTTCTTGCCCTTTTGGACCAAATTCCTAGAATATATGTACCACAAAACTCTATGAATTGGAGGCATATCAACAGGAGAAAACTTAAGTTCACCAACATATGGTTCACCAGGCCTAAGGATTTTGAAAAACTTTTCTTTGTCATACTTAATATTAGGCACAAGTGGAGGATTTTCAATGAACAGAAGAGAGTTAATTATATCAGCAGAGATGGTAATTGACTTTCCCCTAACAGAGGTGACACACTTATCCTCAATAAGTTTTCCCTTTTTATTGACAACATTAGCCATGGACATATTATAGTAAAAGTGTTTGACTAAGGAAGGAGTGTAAGGGGTATTGATGGCTAAGAGATTTCTAAATTGGTCTAACCAAGGAGACAAGTCAAGATTGCACTGCTCCTTCAGTTTGACTAAGTCTACATACACTGTGGGACAAAATTCACAAGAAAAGTATTTATCGTTGAAATCCATGAGTTGGGCATTTGACATAGGAGTAGGATTGCAAATAAACTCATGATTTGGGGGCTTAACTAGAGTATGAGGATTAAAGATATAGGTTTGAGGAGGAATTCCAGATACCTTAGGACCAGAGCCTCCTGGTCTAGACCCACTTTGAGCTTTGGAACTAGAACCCTGACCTTTAGTAGTAATCACAACTTTCTTCTTCTTCTTGAGAGGAGCAATGATTGGTTCTTTATCTCGTCGAATTGCAATCTCTGGGTCAATTGCTTGGCGAATAGGAACTTCAGGAGGTTCCTCAGTCCTTAGCTTCTTGGGTTTATCAGTTGGCATATCAGAAACCTTGGACGAAGTTTTTCTCTTTCGCTTGGGTCTTGACAAAGCTTTGAGAGATTCAGAGACAGTGGGTTCATAATCTGACGAGGATCCCTTTTGAGTTTTCGAGGATTTAGGGTTTTTAGGTGCCATTCTGTGATTCAAAAATGGGAGGAATTTGGAAACAGAGAAACAGAGAGGAGTGTCGAGAGGAGAAGAACTGGATGACTCGGGTTAGGGTTTGAGAACACGAGAAATGAAGTGTGACAATTGTGACATATATATATATATATATATAAAAAATGCCAACTCGAGTTATTTAATGAATAACTGGAGTTATGGATGTGTACAACACACCTGGAATGCGATTAACATGATTATGACTCGAGTTATTACTTACTGACTCGAGTCATAAATGTCCATTTTGCTTTCTGCCTGTCGCGTGACTCGAGTTGAATTGAATGACTCGAGTCATGTTTGTGTTCCAAACTTCGATCGCTTTACTTTGTGACTTGTAACTCGAGTTAGGCGAGATGACTCGAGTTGCTGTAAAATCTCTCAAATAGCATTAGTGTTAAAGAAACGCATGACTCGAGTTATTTTGAAAATGACTCGAGTTATGTCAGTTAACAGACATATATCATAATTGACATCAGATATGAGGATTTACTGATTTAAGGTTGTACACTCCTGCAAAACATTATGTAGACACTCCGAAGCTTAAGTTAGTAACTGTAGATCATAAAAAACATATAACTAACATTGGGTAGGATTGACTTACAGTTCATTGGGATTTACCATTCCCAATTCTCTCCTTATAAAATTGAATTGTTCTTTAGCCAATGGTTTGGTGAAGATGTCAGCAAGCTGGAGATGAGTTGGGATGAACATGACCTTGACATCCTTCTTCTGAACATAGTGCCTTATGAAGTGATGTCTTACATCAATATGCTTGGTTCGAGTATGTTGCACTGGATTCTTAGCCAAGCTTATTGTGCTGGTGTTGTCACACAATATTGGGATCTCCTTTAAGTTGATTCCCAAATTAGATAATTGTTGCTTGAGCCATAGGACTTGTGCACAACAACTTGAAGCAGCCACATATTCAGCTTCTGTAGAGGACACAACCACATTGGTTTGCTTCTTGCTGAACCAAGAGACAAGTGAGCCACCAAGGAGCTGACACTGGCCACTTGTGCTCTTCCTATCTGTCTTGTATCCAGCATGATCTGAGTCTGAATATGCCACAAGATGTTCTGGTTGACCTTTTGGAAACCACAAGCCAAGGGTTTTTGTGTCAGCAAGGTATCTGAAGATTCTTTTCACATTCTCAACATGTGACTCCTTGGGAGCGGATTGAAACCTTGCACAAATCCCCATACTGAATTGGATGTCAGGACGACTTGCTGTGAGATAGAGCAATGATCCAATCATTCCTCTGTATCTTGTGATGTTGAAGTCCTTGCCCTTTTTATCAGCATTCAAAGTAGTGGTTGAGCTCATTGGAGTATCAGCTCCATTGCATTGATCCATCCCAAACTTTTTCAGCAGATCATTGAGATACTTGGTCTAAGATATGAAAATTTTATCCTTCCTTTGCTTGATTTGCAGACCAAGGAAATAGTTGAGTTCTGCCATCATGGACATCTCAAACTCTCCCTGCATATTCTTAGCAAACTCTTCACACAAAACATTGTTAGAAGCACCAAATATAATGTCATCAACATATATCTGAACAATTAAAGTTTCACCAAGCTTATTACTCTTTATGAAGAGAGTTGTATTTGCTTTTCCTCTAACAAATTCTTGATTAAGAAGGAATTTTCTTAATCGCTCATACCAAGCTCTAGGAGCTTGCTTAAGGCCATAAAGGGCTTTCTTGAGGCGATAAACATGATCTGGATGATGATCGCATTGAAAACCAGGAGGTTGTTCAACATAAACTTCCTCCTGAATGAAACCATTTAAAAATGCACTCTTTACATGCATTTGATAGAGCTTGAATCCTTTGACACAAGCAAAGGCTAGAAGAACTCTTATAGCTTCCAATCTTGCCACTGGAGCATAAGTTTCTTCATAATCAATTCATTCTTCTTGATTATAGCCTTTAGCAACCAATCTTGCCTTGTTACGGACAATGATTACAGATTCATCACGTTTGTTCTTGAATACCCATTTAGTGCCAATGACCGGATGGTCGTTAGGCCTAGGTACCAAATCTCAAACTTGATTTCTATCAAATTGATGTAACTCCTCTTGCATTGTTATCACCCAATCATTGTCTGAAAGGGCTTCATCAATTTTTTAGGGTTCAATCTCTGATATAAAGGCATAAAAAGTTACTTCATTCAAAGTACTATTTCTGGTCCTTACACCTTGATTTACATCACCTATCACTCGGTCCAAATGATGATTCCTAATGAACCTCCAAGCTCTAGGCTGAGATTGATCGAGGTTTTCTAAAATATTTTGAAGATCACCCTCGAAAACATTTTCAAGATTTTCAATAGAAGCATGAGTAGTTTTCAAAAAGAATTGATTTTTGAAAACATTTTCCTCATCATCATCCAGGGATTTATCAGTTTTGGATTCACAGAATACAACATGCATAGACTCTTCAACAATACGAGTACGAGTATTAAAGACTCTATAAGCTTTACTTCTATTTGAATAACCCAAAAATATACCTTCATTCGCTTTGGGATCGAACTTTACCAAATTATCCTTACCATTATTGTGGATGAAGCACTTACAGCTGAAAACATGTTGATAAGCCAGATTGGGTTTTCTTCCTTTGTACAGCTCATAGGGAGTTTTGTTCAATTTCTTCCGGAGGTATGCCCGATTTGAGATGTAGCAAGATGTACTCATTGCATCAGCCCAGAATACTTGAGAAGTATTGTTTTCATTTAGCATAGCTCTTGCCATCTCAGTGAGGACTCGATTCTTTCTCTCCACAACACCATTTTATTGAGGTGTCCTCGGGGCTGAGAAGTTGTGATCAATTCCCGTTATCACAAAACTCTGCAAATGCATGATTTTCGAATTCTCCTCCATGATCAGTTTGAATTCCTGAAATAGAGAAGCCTTTCTCGTTTTGGACCTTCTTAGCAAAAACAACAAACTTACCAAATATTTCATCTTTAGAGGATAAGAATATAGTCCAAGCAAATCTAGAAAAATCATCAACTATGACCAAGGTATAAAGATTGCCACCAAGGCTCTTTACTCTAACTGGTCCAACTAGATCCATAGAAGTTTTGGAATACCAATTACTAAATCCTTTTTAAGTAATCTGTCAAGTTGGATCATATTAACATGAGCTAATTGCTTGTGTCATAGCCAACTTTCTTCCCGGTTACTAATAAAGCAATTTTTAGAAGTAATTCCATTACAATTACTAGAGGTTTAAGGTATAACAGTTACCTTCTCTGGGAGCCCTAAATAGTGCTTTTGTTTTGATATTAGCTATGGGCAGATCATTTTTACTCACAATCAAGCATTCCTCAAAGTCGAAGATAACAAAGTTACCTTTGTCTGTGCTTTGGCTCACACTGAGGAGATTGTGACAAAGGCCTTCTACAAGGTAGACTTCTTTAATTTGAGGTCCATCGTTGTTACCAACTTCACCAATTCCAACAATCCTTCCGGATTGCTTTCCACCAAAAGTCACCTTGCCACCATCCTTGGTCTTGAGAGTAGCAAATTTAGTATGATCTCCCGTCATGTGTCTAGAGCATCCACTATCAATATACCACTTGTTGGATTTTGATGCTCTCAGACAAACCTACAAATCACAAGAAATCAAGTTTTAGGTACCCATCTTTTCTTGGGTCCTTTCGGGTTAGTTTGTGTCTTAGGAATCTTGTAAGATCCCTTAGGCACCCATTGATAATTACTTATAGGTTTACTCTTTCTTTCCTTTTTATGAAAACAGGAAGAAGTAGTATGACCTTTTCGGTTACAATAATTGCAATGACCAAAAGGATTTAAAGAATAAACGGATTTTTCTAAAATAGTTTATATAGGATTTTTCTCCAGATTTCTTTTTGCCTTTCTTTTTATCAAAATCAAGTTTATAGCCAATTCATGATCTGTCATTTGTAAATCTTCGCTGTTTCAAAATGACATTGAGCATTTCACTACCTTTAGTGAATTTCTCAAGTGCTATTGTAAGATACACATTCTTTTTCTGTAAATCAAGACAATCTTCACAAACAGCATTTTCAGGAGAAAGATTTTTTACTTATAGTTCAAGAGTTATATTTTTCTTTTTCAAAACAATGTATTTCTCAGCAAGTTTTTCAATTTCAGATTGTACAAGATTATACTCAGCAAATAGTTCATCATAAGATGGTTGCGAATCATATACCTCATTGACATTTTCAGATTGCTCTTCTTCTTGAGCCACGAGGCATATGTTAGCTCTTTCCTCATCTTCAGCTTCATCGGATGAGCTGTCTCCCCATATAGCTGACACATAAGCTTTCTTCTTGAAATTATTGAATTTCTTCTTCTCTCTATCTTTGTTCTTCAGCTGGGGGCATTCTGACTTGATGTGGCCAGGCTTTTCACATTCGTAGTAGATGATTGGCTTTTTCGCCTCAAAGCTGGAGCTACCCTTGTGAAACTTCTTGTATCCTTGGTCCTTCTTGCAGAACTTCTTGAATCTCCGGACCATCATGCTTAGCTCTTCATCTTCTTCATCGTCATCTGATTCCTTTGCTTCTTTGACAGCTTTGAGGGAAATTCCTTTGTTCTTGCCACTGATCTCATCAAGTCCTTTTATGACCTTGAGCTACCAAACAAGGCTGCTATAGAGCTCATCGACTCTACACGAGCTTTTTCGATAGCTATGACTTTAGCTTCCCATTCCTTGCTGAGCATATTGAGAATTTTCCTCACTTGGACAGGTTGTTCATAATGTTTACCCAGAGCAACAAGTTGGTTGATCAGATGTGTGAATCTCAATTGGAATTTGATAATGGATTCCCCAGACTTCATACGAAGAAGATCGTACTCGGTCATGAGGGTATTGACTCCATTCTCCTTGACTCCAATTGTTCCTTCATGAGCTATCTCCAGTGCATCCCACATGGCTTTAGCATAGGGCAATGTACAGATACGAAAATACTCTTGTTGACTTAAAGCACTTTGCAACATGTGGACAGCTTTACTGTTGAGCATGACATTTCTCCTGTCATTGTCATCATAGGCATCTTCAGGCTTTGGGACTCTGAGACCGTTTTCGAGTACAGTTGGATTGTAGTCTCTAATCTCGAACACTCTCCATAAACCATATTCAGTAGCCAAAACAAAGACTTTGAATTTGGCTTTCTATAAGGAATAGTGCTCTCCACTGAAACCCGGTGGTCTGTTGATCGAAGCTCCGTCAGGTATAATACCGTCCATATTGATCCTTCTCGAGATGTTAAGCTCTTCAGAGAAGACCTTGTTCTTATACCAAATGAAAGATGGAATATTACCAAGAGGGGGGGTGAATTGGGGATATAAAATTTTCTTCTAACAAATATTCTGTTAGTAGTAACGAAATAGAGATGAACAGAGTAGAATAGGGAGAGATTGAACACAAGCGATTTATACTGGTTCGATCTAAATCTTCGACCTACGTCCAGTCCCCAGACTCTCCGAGATTTCGCTAACTAAAATGATTACACACTCTGTAACTCTCGGAATAATTCTCTTACTAGAACTTACTCTCCCTTACAAGTTGTAATCATATGTCTCAATCCCAAAGTTCCAATACTTTGAGATTCTTACAAAGATTGATAAACAATAATGAACTCTCTAAAAGAGCAGATGTATAAACACTGAAGGTTTAAATATCCGAAGATATTGTCTATAAGAGTAGAAACAGTAAATACTAATGTTGCTAATTGAATACGCAGAGTTTCGGTAGTTGGAGACTTGAATTCTTTTGGCTTTTATAGATGGTTGCATTTAATGACCATTGAAGAGAAATTAAGGAGCCGTTGAGAAGAATGAATATATCCGTTGAGTTTTAACGATGCTCTGTCTCTTCGTATTCTCCCGAGGTTAGCCGTTATTCTCCATTGACATTCTTCATTCGATTTGTCCGTTGAGACTCAGGTAGAATGTTGACTGGGAATGGTCGAAATGCTTTATGGTTGCACAGAAGTTCATTTTCCACTTTCGTGCTTCATCTCTGCTCAAGCATTTAATGCGTCTGACATAATTTTGCTTTATGATAATTTGAAATTTAAAGCTTGTTAATCATGTCTGAAACTCATAAGCAAACTGATTAAACTTGGTTAGGAATAATAAGAATCAATAATATGAAGTACCCAAAGCTTAATCAATGAGTTGCAGATTACGAGGACGATGAATTCAAATACTAATACACTTGACTCGAGTTACATCGAGATGACTCAAGTTAGTCTAACTCGAGTTGCTTACAATGACTGGAGTCATAGTTCAGATGTTTAAAAACAGATAAGTTTTTTCAAATAGGATAACTCAAGTTATACCAAGTTGACTCGATTCATAGTTGTAATATATTCAGACAGAGAGGAATTTCAAATAGAATGACTTGAGTCATATAGGGTGACTCGAGTCATATCAGTATATTAAACCAGTTGAGCTTTCTATGACTCGCATGACTCGAGTTGTTCAAGGTAACTCGAGTCATATCAGCATTTTATATCAGTTGAAGTTCTCTGTCTCACGCATGACTCGAGTTAATAACAAAATGACTCGAGTCATATCAGATTTTGAAAAAGCTGATATCGTGATGAACCATTTAAAAACTAAAGTACAGTCCATGACTCGAGTTGCTAAGTGATGACTTGAGTCATGTCCTTTGCAAAGATTGATTTTATTAAAAACATGACTTGAGTCATATTTTTGTTAACTTGAGTTACTAAGTTCAGGAATCATTTTTCAAGGACTAAGAGATGTTTTGACTGGAGTTAAGGCATTGTAACTTGAGTCATATTTAAACTGAGTTATTTGACCTAAATCAACAATCATTACAAATGTTAGACATCATCAAAACACATAGAGAACTAACAAAACTTCCCACTATCATCATGGGCATTTTGTTTAGCAAATTCTATAAATTCCCTCACCCCATTCTGATATTCAACACTCGTCCGTAAAGCATTTATCCAACTATGATCTATAGTAGAATTCCTATAGATGGAAATATTTAACATACGTAATCCAAAAAAAATTGAAACTTGATTATAAAATAAGCCAAGTCCAAATGCTTATATATGCTCAATGTCGGTTATGTCTCTTTTTTTTCTTTACGGAGAAACTTGCCCATTAAATGCATAATGAAGAATCACTTTTGGTCATAAATGTATCACAGTGAATTCAAGAAGCAAAATAAATGCATGACGAAGAAATTTAATGCATCACATGAAGGTCTTGTGAACTCACCTGTAGCAAATAAATTCAAATGTGTTTGCTGAGTCTTTCTTCTCCGGCTATGAACGTTGATATTGCAGACAGCAAGAGTAACCTAAAAACACTTGTTGGTCAGTTAGGTAGGTCTAAAGTGAAAATATATTCTTCAAAATACAATATTCATTAACAACAGATAAACCCACAAGAACATTTCATCGATTTCGTTCAACCCATAAAAAAACCCAGAACGATAAGCAGGAAAATCATAAAGTTATATAATCGAAACACTTCTTACAGCTTGGTCTATAGACGTTTAGCTAAGGAACCAGAAAGTGATTGTCAAGAGAGCAACGCGAAGTAGTGACGAAGCAACACACAAACACTGGAGACAGAACCTGAGTAATCACTTTCGGCGCGACAAGAGAAGTTCAGAGATGGAAATTTAATTTTCCATGCGACAAAGACATGTTTTAGTATTTTGGATTTTATTAAGACCGGTTAATTATAAATTATCCGGTCCTAAAGATAAGCATTTTTATTAATTTAATTTTTAAGACCAGAGGTTTAGAAGACTCCGGTCCTAAATTTTACTATTCATTTAATTTTAAGATCGAAGTTTTATAAAACATCTGGTCCTAAAAGTCAAATACTTTTTAGACCAGACACTTATAAAGTATCTGGTCCTAAAGGTCCTCATTTATTAATCAAACCAATAAAAAAGGATTGGCTTTGGCGAGCACAACAGCAACTGAATAAAATAAAGGAAAACTGGAGAATAAGCTTCTTAAATTACTGGAGAATATGAACAAAAAAAAAGACACAAGCTTTGTTCTTAATGCTTCATACATTACTGAAGAAAATTCACATACACAAGGAAAAAAAACAAAATGAACATTATCAATGACAAGAATCTGACTGAACATCCTAAAGCTTATTATCCTCTAATGCCTTGGCGATATCGGTGTGAGAAGCATTAACTACGCGCTGAAGATCAGCAAGTTCCTGTGTTATTCGCATCAGCCGCAATGCATCATTAGAGGAAAGAGGAGAGGGGGTGCAACAATCTCTTCATCATCCAAAATAACAATGGGTCCAACGACCTGAGACTCTTCGGTCATAATAGAACAAACTCTCGCTTGAGGCGCCCCGTATAACGATCTACCAAAGGCACGAGCTTCAGAAGTACCCCTACGAGCGGTTATCTTGTATCTAACCATGGTTTGAGCTGTTGGGGCAGAGAGCTAGGTAGTGTGGAGTTATGAGATAGTGAGGAGTTAATAAGGACAGAGAAGTAGTCTGAGAAGTTAATAAGGGCAGAGAGTAGAAGAGATACGCAATTGATGATGAGAATGAATTGGGATTCAATTGTTATAAATGAATTTAGTGTTTTTACTTTAAAATCGTATTTTACAAATATCCAATCCTAAAAGTCTATTATTTATTTTTTCAATTCAATTACTTTTAAGACCGTCCTATTAACATATATTCGGTCCTAAAAGTCTATTATTATTATTTTCAATTCAATTACTTTTAAGACCGTCCTATTAACATATATCCGGTCCTAAAATTATATTATTTATTTTTTCAATTCAATTACTTTAAAGACCGTCCTATTAACATAACTCTGGTCCTAAAAGTATTTTTATTTTTATTTTTTTTGTTTTTTGTTTTGTTTTTTTCCAATTCATTTTTTTAAAAGTAAGAATTTTTTCTTAAAAAATATTACTTTTAAGAACAGATCTTTTACAATATCCGGTATTAAAAGTTCATTCTTTTCAAATTACTCAAATATCATAGTCGTATCCTTACACTCTGTTCAAATGAATGGTTCAGAGTCTCTTCGGCTTCCAAATAAACTTCCCAACTATGCGTCTCCTCATATTATGAGGAACTATGCGTCCCCTCGTTAAAGTTTCTGGCGTTTCATATTCTTCAGGATGAGTTCTCTATTTAAACCCGTTGTTACTTTACTTTCTACACATTCTTCTCCATCACTTCTACAACCTCCACCGTCCTCCTCCACTGCCTAGTCTCCAACGTAATGGCTGCTCCACCACCACCAGGTCCTCATTTTCCTCGTCCTCCTCTTCAACCTCCGTACCCTCCTTCGTTGCCTCCGAACCCGTCATTCTACCGAATGATGCAGCACCTTCTGGCCCGCGTCAATCATATCAATCGACGCTTGGGCCAACTGTTTTAGGTCTATCACGTCGTCAACAACAAGCTGGACGCGGTACTCGACGCCCATGACGTTGAGTACCATCCTTCTGATGATGACGTCTCCTCCCCCTCCTCCCCTTCCGACAACAATGGGGAGGATTATATTTTTTTTTATTTTGTCTGTACTACTGCTGCCACTGCTGCTGCCCGGTGAATAAATGAAATTTTTAGTTCCCATCTTCATTGTCCTTTTCAATTATCTTCATTTTTTTCCAACAAAAAGGAAACAAACAAAACATTGTCCTTGTGTGTGATCAACATTAAAAATTTGCAGAATACAACATTAAGACCATATAAAACCAAAAAAAACATTGTTTACCTTATTCGAACAAATACAAACACAGCGATAGTTCTTCTCAAGGTTGGACTGTCCTTGTCGTCGGTTTTACCTCGCCCTGATTTGAATAATTTCAGTGTCCTTTTCAGTATATTCCTTTTTTTCTGACAAAAAGAAAAAAGACAAAGAAAAGGGAGACAGATAATGCTGCTCAAAATCAGGAGAGGTAAAAACGACGACAAGGAGGGTCCTAGATTGAGCAGAACCGCGGTTGTCTTGAACCCTAATTAATGAATTGTCTAAAAATGGGGTCACCATTATTTATATTTACGCGAAGACTTTTAAGACCGGATGTTTAAAAAATATAGATCCTAAAGGTCTCGCCATACTTTTAGAATTAAATGAAGACTTTTAGGACCGGACTTTTAACAAATATACGGTCCTAAAAGTCTCGCAATATTTTTAAAAAAATTAAATGAAGACTTTTAGGACCGGACGTTTAACAACTATACGGTCCGAAAAGTCTCGCAATATTTTTAAAAATTAAACAAACGCTTTTAGGACCGGATCTTGAAAAAATATGTGGTCCTAAAAGTCTCGCCATATTTTTAGTAATTAAATGAAGACTTTTAGGACCAGACTTTTAATAAATATACGGTCCTAAAAGTCTCGCCATATTTTTACAATTAAATGAAGACTTTTAGGACCGGACTTTTACCAAATATACGGTCCTAAAAATCTCGCCATATTTTTTAAAATTAAACGAACGCTTTTAGGACCGGATCTTGAAAAATATGCGGTCCTAAAAGTCGTGAAGACTTTTCAGAGACTCTTACTGCTCATTTACAACATCTTGTCCTCAAGGCACTAAATAGCTTTATCCACCATCCAATATTCAGAAACCCAAAATGGACACAAGAAAATTGCTCAAAAAAATAAACAAATTTATTATTGAATTACACAAATTGTGCAATTGTTCATTTACAGAAGATTATTGTTGCTACAACATATATTTACAAGTGAATTTAGGACATTAATTTTTTTTGACTTTAAGAGGTCATACAGATATTCACAAAACACATTGCGTATATGCTCCACTTCATCATCAGAAAAGGGATTAGCACAAGCAAACCTCTGTAACATCAAAGACAAAAACTGAATTAACTTGCATGCATATTTCATATGTAACATTAAGCCAGAAACTGAATTCAGTCATAACATGTAACATCAAATACATTTACCTTTGCAGTGAATTTAGTCCTTCCTTGCGTGATAATATCATATATGTGTTTCAAGACATACGGGCCACATAAGTTGGACTCCTTTAGTTGCCGACGGGTCTAAAAAGAACAAGAAATATATATAAGAGCATATATAGCTTACTCAC
The DNA here is from genome assembly GCA_019022615.1 of Acacia melanoxylon. Classification (NCBI taxonomy): domain Eukaryota; kingdom Viridiplantae; phylum Streptophyta; class Magnoliopsida; order Fabales; family Fabaceae; genus Acacia; species Acacia melanoxylon. The sequence goes on along the minus strand of JAFJYJ010000020.1, from coordinate 4,704,378 downwards.
CAAGTTCACAAGGCAGTGTGCCAGTGTTCAAACATGTACTAACCTTTGGTGTGAGCCATTTAGGATCTTTGGCATCATACGTATGCTTTTTGTTTACCTGGATTTGGAAGGTCCTCATGACACTATCATCAAAATCAAAAACTTATCAATAATGATCACTGAAAATTCACACAAGAGATTTCAGTCAAGAGAATCAAAATGACATGCTTACTCGTTCACGATCTGCATCAACGTAGGCCCTGGACTACTGTGAGTGGAGCATAAGAAGACCACTATATGCTGGTCCATGCACATGAGGACCAACTGCCAGTGGTGGCTGAAAATTCATAGTAGTAAAGTACTCAGTGATATATGTAGCAGAATTAAGTGAATTGCAGACAAGAATTGTGATATGTACACATGGTAGTATGGAAACAAGTACACCTTTTTTCTCACTTCACACACCCTCGTTGATATGTACTGTTGTCTGTAATACCCGGATTTTAGCAAATCTGGAATTCTTGAGATAAGATAAATTAATGAATATTTTGATGAAGCAAATTCATGAGTTAAAACTATTAAAGAAAATTGTTATAATTGTCGAGTAAATTTTCGAAAATGTTACAGAAAAATCATATGAACAGAATGACTAAAAATGAAATAAAGGTGATAAAAACAGTCTAAAAACATTATGATAAATACTGAAAGATCATGAAAAATTATGAGAAAATTATGGGAGTATTATCTTTAATTATAAGAATTTAATAAATTATTTCATAGGAAATAACATGAAGAAATGTTTAAAAAAGCATTACAGAACCATAAAGTAACTTTATGATGTAAACATTTTTAATATTTTACATAGGATATAAAATGACAAATCGATAAAGTTTGTAAGTTAATAATATACTGTAAATTATAAAATTATCAACCATCGGTAAGAGAATGATTAGATAATTACTAGCTAATTGATTCAAGAAAACAAGAGAAATATAGAAAGTTAAATTTATGGTAAAATCCTTAATTAAGAGATTAAGGTTGGTAATTAGCATAAAATATACTTACTGATTATGATAAAAATATTAAGAAAAATTAGTTAAGATAAATGTATGAAGAAACATAATCCTAAAAAGATCACTAAACGAAGAATTTAGGCTTGATTAAGCCTTAACGAAGCGAGGGTAAAACGAGAATTTTTGGTAAAAAATATTATATTTTTAAAAAATGGAAAAAATTATGAAAAAATAATTTTAACTGAATTTTAAAATGAAGGGGCCGAAATTATTGGTATTTTTAATTAAAAAGAACTGTTTAAATAATTAAAATGATAATTAGAATAAAATAATAATATAATGCGGTGAGTCGGCTTATAAGCGGGGCCAGGGGAAAAGTGAGAAATAAATTCTACAGGTAAACCCGGAGGTACAAGTCTTTTCGGATGATCAAATTAAGAACAAGTAAATTTTTACACGAAGAAAGAATTTACCAGACGTTAATTCCGCAAATCGAAAACCCTAATTCATAATAAGACGGAAAGGCGATCGGATAGAGTAGAGCCGGATAGGCAAAGTGAGAACCTATAGAAACAATTGCGTGTTTTCAAACACGGGGTTAAGTTAGGCAACAACGAACGTTTTACGATTCAACGAATTATTGTCCGTTGGTTGGTTCTATCGGAAGCGATTTCCGTAAATAACCGGACGCGTTTGTCCGAATATCTTCCGACGCACCGGAGAATACCTGGATATGATCAAAAAGAGGAGCAAAATAGATAATATGAAAGAGGATGAAAAGATCTTCAAAGTTACACGCCCATATTTTTGAGTTTCTGCGAAATCGCACGAAACGGACACCGATCGGGTAGCTTTATCGGACCGGAGGCCATAAAGCAAGAGTCATCTTGGATGACAACTCATTCTTTGAATTTTTGGGACCCCTTGATGTCGGCCTTGACCATGGATGGCCAAGAATGCTTTGTCCTAAAAAATGCGATCCAACGGCCGGAATCTGATCTGAAGACTTTTGTGTTAATGCCCACCTTGTCCCTCCCTTCTTCTATAAATAGCAAGCACCTCTCCTCTCATTCTTCACACCAAAATTTGAAACCTAGAGAGAGGTTCTAGAGAGAGAAGCTCGGCAAAAATTCTGCCTAGCTCCGAGTAAGTTCTTATGTCCTTAGCTTTGAGTTTCCGTAGTTCTTTCGGTAGTTATAGTAGAACTGTTGTTTTGATCTAGGAAGTTTCAGAATATATTCCTATACTTGTTTTTAAGCCTCATTGCATTGAAAGATGCCCGACGAGGTAAAAACCTAGTGGGGATAATTTTGAAATGGAATAAGGTCAAAGTAACGAAGTTACGCGAAATTCCGCCAAATAGGGGTAGTAGGGGCAAAATGGTCTTTTTCACCAAAAATGCCTTTATGCTGCCAAATATTCATAAGTGTGTTATTATTCTGATTAGAATACTTCGACGTCGAACCGCTGTCGAAATTCCATCATTCCGCTGTTTGCCGCTGTTGAGCCACTGTTTCGCTGTTTTACGTACGGCCGTCAAAAAGTACCGTTTTTAGCCGGAAGAGCCGGATATCTGCAACTAAGGTACGGATGCGTACTGTAGCCCTAACTCTATGTTGCTCATATACTTTTGCGTTATGGATACGTTCATAGACTGAGGTTCTGTTGAGAATCGTCAGAGATACTTACAGCTTTACCCACGGATTATAGTATTGGTAATGCCGTTTGAGTTATTCCTAGCGGCGAGGACACGTTAGTGGCGTGGCACTTTGGATATGTGCAGAACTAGTAGAGAGAGACTTTACATACTTTGCTTTATGCTTATGTTCTCATCCATGTTATTGATCATACATCTCGCTGTTTGCTTTTGTGATGATATCTTTGTATTGAAATGAATATCATTTGTACGTATACTGTTTTATTTGAGCATAAGGTTAACCGTTACCTGAGATCCATATGTGGAATAGATCTCAGCTGTAGCATCAGGGTCTGGAGGACCGATGTTTGGCGATCGAGGCAAGCAGCTGGAGTAGGCCAAGACGTGTCTACATTATCTATCATTTTCTTTAGTTTCTTTAACTTTTAAGAATTCTGAATGACTGTAATCCGATACATTTACACTATGGTCCATATTTTTAATGTAATGTAAATTACTTACTCGCTCCAATGCTCTACTCTGATTACTCTGCTTGAAATATTTGGAAACGTTTTAAAAAAAAATTCCGCCGTTTTCAAATGGGATGTTACATTGTCTATCAGTCAAGGGTGTTGTACTTGCATAGACTGGGCACAAGAATCCAAAATCTTTGCTTCTGCCCTGTTGTTCCAATTCATCATGCATGAACCTACAATAATGACATCAGGGAATTAGTATATATGTATGTATGTCTAAACGATGCATTTAAATTATGTACTCATAAAAGAAGATACTTACTTTATAAACATTTGAACAATTGCACTAGTAAGCTCCTTTCCAGGAAGCAGCAGGGACGTTAAATCATTGGGGTCAACGTAAACTTGTTGGATATGAGGGAGGCCTACTACTTTATTGAGAGGCCACGATTTATCTTTAAAATATCCATTGGATACCATATCAAATTTTTTTTCCTTGGCAGTCAAATTAGCAGTGCGGGATGGAGCTTGAGGAGGAGTAGAGACATGTATAAGCTTCACTGGCCAAGAGATTAAGGTTCCCTTGACATGACTCACAACCTTCAGCTGATCAGTTGGGAGAAGGAGAGGTGCATCAATGATCACCTTTTCAACTGACACTCTGACTTCATCATCAGCCATTTGTTGGTGGTGTACAGTTGATCCCGAGTTGTGGACAATCCCTTTTGCAACTAATCGTCTATGAGGTTTTTCCACATACAAGTAATAAGGTTGCTCTGACTGTCCAATAATGCATCTCCTTCTAGTGCTCTGCTTCATAGGTACAGGTGAATGTGTGAAGGGAACACTGGTCTCTGGACGAGAGTTCAAAAGCAGCATCATTTTATCCATGTCCTTCTGCATCTTGCTCATCTAGGATTAAACATTACAATCAATGAAGCTTCTTGAGCCGCTGCTTTGGCTGCTGCTTCCTCATTTATTTTGGCCACTCTTTGTTCCATCTCCTCCCGGGTAACCATACTTTGTTTATGGCGTTTGGATTTACCAAAGTATTGTTTTAGGCCTACCCATCCTCCAATCCCCCTTACACGCCCCGAGTGATCCAATTTTCTGGTCACAACGGTCAGAACATCATTCCTCCTGTCTGACACAAAAGATCCCTTTGCTTCTTTCTTTTTAAGATCTTCCTGTAAGATACAGATAAGGAGAAGCTTAGTAATGAAACATGTTTAGTAACTAAAAAATAACAACAACGATACTTACAATTCTTTCAGCAACTAGACGAGTTTGTTCACTCGTGTAGGTGCCGCTTGGCTTTTACCGAATATACAGCCACAACTCCCCGCGACATATTGGAGATGGCAGATCATATATCGCAGAAGGATTGGATTCAACTTCATCTTCCAATCTCTTCCTCTTGGCCGCCATCAATTCTATTTCGGCCTTTCCATATCCGCCGCGAGAAGCTCTGTGCGGGCAATCATTCTTTCTCCCAATCTCTTGTGCTTGTTCCCTTCTTTTCTGTGAACCATAATTGAAAACAACTATTAATTATGAATTCCAGCCATCTCACTAATAGAAATTAGAGAACTTCTGCTTGATATGAACCTCAAACATTAGTCAAATTCACTTCATCAAGTTTCAACATTTTATTTGAGGAAGATGTAGGATTGTAGAAGAAATTGGGAGAAACAGAAGAAAGGGAGTTGAAGAATTGCTGCCAACTCAGTCAATTCATTCATTCATCATAACTGGTTGCTACACATATTAGACTAACCTCTTATATATAGTTATAGGCTTGACTCTTAAGGCCCAATAACAGCTTGCACCGAAACCATTACACAGTTAACATACTAACTAATTAACAGCAATTTCTAACTGTAACATCCCATTTGAAAACGGCGGAATTTTTTTTTAAAAAAAACGTTTCCAAATATTTCAAGCAGTGTAATCAGAGTAGAGCATTGGAGTGAGTAAGTAATTTACATTACATTCAAAAATATGGACCATAGTGTAAGAGTATTGGATTACAATTATCCAGAATTCTTTAAAGAAACTAAAGGAAACGATAAATAACGTAGACACGTCCTGGCCTACTTCGGTTGCTTGCCTCGATCGCCTAAGATTGGTCCTCCAGACCCTGATGCTACAACGAGATCCATTCCACATATGGATCTCGGTAACGGTTAACCTTATGCTCAAATAAAACAAGATATGTACAACAGATATTCATTTCAATACAGCATATCATCACAAAAGCAAACAGCAGATGTATGATCAATAACATGGACAGAACATAAGCACAAAGCAGTATGTAAAGTCTCTCTCTCGACTAGTTCTGCACATAACCAGTGCCACGCCTCCAACGTGTCCTCGCGCTAGGAATAACTCAAACGGCATTACCAATACTATAATCCGTGGGTAAAGGCATAAGTATCTCCGACGATTCTCAACGGAGAACCCTCGCCTATGAACGTATCTATAACGCAAAAGTATATGAGCAGCATAGAGTTAGGGTTACGATGTACGCGTCCGTACCTTAGTTGCGAGATATCCGGCTCTTCCGGCTAAAAACGGTACTTTTTGACGCCGTACGTAAAACAACAAAACAAAAATGGCTCAACGGCGGCAAACAATGGAACGATGGAATTTCGACAATGCGGTTCGACGTCGAAGGATTCTAATCAGAATAATAACACACTTATGAATATTTGGCAGCATATCGGGCATTTTAGGTGAAAAAGACCATTTTGCCCTTACTACCCCTAATTGGCGGAATTTCGCGAACTTCGTTACTTTGACCGTATTCCATTTCAAAATTATCCCCACTATGTTTTTACCTCGTCGGGCATCTTTCAATGCAATGAGGCATAAAAACAAGTATAGGAATAAATTACGAAACTTCCTAGATCAAAACAACAGTTCTACTATAACTACCGAAAGAACTACGGAAACTAAAAACTAAGGACGGAAGAACTTACTCGGAGCTAAGGCAGAATTTTTCCGAGCTTCTCTCTCTAGAACCTCTCTCTAGGATTCGGATTTGGTGTGAAGAATGAGAGCAAGAGAGCTTGCTATTTATAGGGAAAAATAGGGACAAGGGAATTTCCACAAAAGTCTTCGATCGGATTCCGTAGTTGGATCGCATTTTTGAGGACAAAACACTCTTGGCCATCCATGGTCAAGATCGAAATCTAAGAGCCCAAAAGTCAATGGATGAGTTGTCATCCAAGATGGCTCTTGCTTTATGGCCTCCGGCCCGATAAAGCTACCCGATCGGTGTCCGTTTCGTGCGATTTCGCAGAAACTCAAAAATCTGGGCATGTAACTTCGAAGATCTTTTCATCCTCTTTCATATTATCTATTTTGATCCTCTTTTTGATCATATCCAGGTATTCTCCGGTGCGTCGGAAGATATTCGGACAAACGCGTCCGGTTCGTAAATCGCTTCCGATAGAACCAACTTGGACAATAATTCGCCAATCGTAAAACGTCCAAATTTGTTGCCTAACTTAATCTCGTGTTTAAAAAGACGCAATTGTTTCTATAAGTTCTCACTTTTCCTATCTGGCTCTACTCTATCTGATCAACTTTTCGTCTTATTTGAAATTAGGGTTTTCGGTTGCGGAAACAACGACTAGTAAATTCTTTCTTCGTGTAAAATTTCACTTGTTCTTAATTTGATCAGTCTGAAAATACTTTTACCTCTGGTTTACCGGTAGAATTTATTTCTAACTTTTCCTTCGGTCTGCCTATAAGCCGACTCACCGCATTATATTATTATTTTATTCTAATTACCATTTTAATTATTTAAACAATTCTTTTTAATTATAAATACTAAGAATTTCGGCCCCCTCTTTTAAAAATTCAGATTTATTTATTTTTCTATAATTTTTTCCATTTTAAAAAATATAATATTTTTTACCAAAAATTCCCGTTTTACCCTCGCCTTCGTTAGGGCTTAATCGACCTAATTTCTTCGTTTAGTGATCTTTTTAGGATCAGGTTTCTTCATATATTTATCTTTACTAATTTACAGTATATTGTTATCTTACAACCTTCTATACTTTGATATTGTCATTTTATATCCTATGTAAAATATTAAAAATGTTTACCCCATCAAAGTTACTTTATGGTTCAAATGCATTTAAAACTTTTCTTCATGTTATTTCCTCTCGAAATAATTTATTAAATTCTCATAATTAAAGATCACACTTCCATATTTTTTTCATAATTGTTCATGATCTTTCAAATATTTATCATAATATGTTTAGACTGTTTTTATCACCATTATATCATTTTCAAATTACATTCGTCGATTTTTTCGTAACTTTTTTGACAATTTACTCTATAATTATAACAATTTTCTATAACAGTTTTATCTCATGAATTTACTTCATTAAAATATTCATTAATTTTCCTTTATCTCAGAAATTCCAGATTTGCTAAAATCCGGGTATTACACTAACCACTACCTACTATAATAGAACTAAGACTATAATAATGGCTTGACTCTTATGCCATTATTATTTCTCTAATTACCTACTTAGTATTTTACCTTTTCATGGTTTACATATCAAACTTGCATAGAACTAAGACATACTCCTCTGATGTAGGGCAAAGGCAGAAAATGTATATTTCTATTCACACACCAAACCATTTAACTAACACAATTAGATGAACACAATAACATTCACATATCCACACAGGTTAATAAGCAAACAAAAGGGCAAACAAAACTAAATATAAACTCACCAGAGCTTCAGGAGTGGTCCGCAGCTGAACAAATTGTTGCCAAGTTTGTTCATTAATAAATGTGTACTTGTCCTAAGGATTAAGGTCAGGCTAAACCTCGACAAAAATATAGTTGTTAGCTAGAAAGGTCTTAAACTTCCTCCACCGATCAGCACAATAAGACAATGTCTTGTCTTTCAACTTCTGACAGTCAGGGATAGTGTATGTAAGCCGGATAGTGTCCTAAATAGGATCCTTTACTGTGCGAAGGTCCACATTTTTCTACTCATCTATCAAGATGCTAACCTTGTTGCGTGCTAGATAGCCAACAAAACTATTATATTTGTTTTTATTAGGACCGAAAGGTTCCAAATTTTCATCAAACTGAATCTCGAGCTTTGACTTAGAAGTCCGACTTAGGGATACATCCATCATTCGTGTGCCACTTCTACCACAGCGTGCACGGTGGTTACTATTAGATATGATTAGTTTTGATGATCTCTAATATAGAAGCCATTATTACAAGCAAAAAGTTTGCACACTACATTTACATTATACTTTGACTAATTCTTATATTTAATGTAGATGCAAAGTTTAATAATGGAAGTTGGAATAAAGCTTCATCATATTTGGGCTACTGTGGAGTACACATGAATAGTGCAGATATAGAAAGATGACGCATGAAGAATGATCAAGAAAGTAGATTGAAGAAAGAAGTTCTTGCACACAATATAATGAGAATATCATAATGTCAATGAAGCAAGAAGTTATCAAAGGATTTTGGGAATAATCAAAAAGAGAAGATATTGAGGAACTTGCTGAGAATGATGAGTACAAGTTGAATGACAGAGAATGATCAAGAGAAGAGAAGAAATAAATAATTGAATTATGGAAAATGATCAAGAGAAGAAGAGAAGAGAAGAAAGAAAGAGTTGAATGATGAAGAATGATCAAGTTGGGAGATGGAAAAAGGAAGAACTTGTTGAATGGAATGAAGATATCATTATTCAAGTTCTTATATTGATGTTAGAAGCCTCCAAGATCATATGGAAGTTGGAATGACTCAATTTAGAGTTAAAACAAGAAAAAATCAGCTTTAGGAGTCAAAACTCGAGTATGTTCATCAATACTCGAGTATTGGAGTGTTTTCAGCCTCTCTGGCGTCTCTGAACTGGTAATACTCGAGTATCCAAGTCAATACTCGAGTATGCAGTGTTTTCAGCATCTCTGGTGCCTCTGGACTGTCAATACTCGAGTATGCAGCGGTGATCAACTCTGTTCACGTTCAGCATGGGCGACGTTTGGTAATTTGATGATATCTTCCAAACCAGAGATTAGATTGAAGTGAAATCAGTGGCATATGAAACTAGACTACCAATGCGTCATTTTGATATAAAATTAAAGCCCAAAGGAGTTCATATGAGAGATCTATGAATTGTACAAGTTGATAGGTAAATCCACGCCACACAGCAAACCAAGCTTCCATGTTTTGAGTTTAACTCACAAACTACAAATCCGATTGAGCTGAAATTGGTGGCATATGAAAGTAGACTCACAGAGCTTTCTATCAAGAGTTGAACGAACCAAAATGGAGTTCAGACTAGGGAGATATGCCCTCGAAAGTCGATGGTTTGTTCAAAGAGTTGCAATACTCGAGTATGTAAGTTCAATACTCGAGTTTCCATCACACAGAGAGCCACAAACGTTAGAGCATCTTCCAATACTCGAGTTTCCATCTCAATACTCAAGTATGGATCAGATAGAGAAGAACCAGGAGTTACGAAACAACCTCCATACTCGAGTTTCCAACCCAATACTCGAGTATACGTCGCTGGTTCAGAAAACGAAGTTCTAACGGCTAGTTTCTATCTGAGTCTAACGGCTATATTTCTTCTTCCAACGGTCATATATTGATCTCTACCTATAAAAGAAGTCAGATTCAAGACAGAAGATGTAAGATACAAGCCTACAACTTCAAAATGCTCATACTCTGATCTTCATCTTATTTACTCTCTGTTTTTCAAATGTTTACATAGTTTATCATAGAGAGTGAGATGATTTGTATTGTAATTCAGTGATTATCATTATCTACTCTTAGAGAGAGTTCACTTATTGTAAATCATTTATTGTAAAGAATCTCAAGTCTGGGGACTTGGAGATTGGGATATCATTACAACTTGTAAGGGGGAGTGAGTCCTAGTGTGAAAGGATCATCCTGAGTACAGAGTCGGTAATTGTAAGAGGATATCTCAGAAAGAGATTGTAAAGGCTGCACAAGTGCCCGGCTAAACTTGTGAGGTTGTAAAGGCCTTTCTCTTGTGCCTGGTTAAACAAGGAGATAGTGGAAAATCTCAAGTGTTGCTTGGGGACTGGACGTAGGTCAAGGATTGGGCCGAACCAGTATAAATCTCAGTTTGCATATTCTCTTCTCTTATCTCTTACATTTCCAGCATATAAGTTTGAATGACTGATTATTGATTTATGAATTATTACTGTCATACAAACTACTTTCAATAAATTGCGAAAAGATTTTCAAACTAACAAAAGCTTTATCATACACCCAATTCACCCCCCCTCTTGGGTGATAGCCAGGTCTTTCAGTTACGAGGCTCATTGTGAGATGAAGAATGTTTGTTCTGCCTCACACTAGTAACTGGCATTCCAAGAACAAGACTAAAATTGTTTTCATTGTTCATTTTCGAGACAGGAAGAGAGGAATGCCTGAGCAAATGAGAGAGTAATAGAGGCTAATGGTATGTGGGTGACGAAGAGAGGTAATGCAACAAGAAGGGTTTCACAACGTTAACAGAGGTTCTTCAATGAGAGTAACGAAGGTTTCACGCGAAGAAAAATATATATAGAGCTTTATTTTTAAGACCGGATACAGAAAAGGTTCGTCTTAATATATAACATTTAAGACCGGTTATATTAAACTGCGGTCTTAAAAGTAATTAATTATTTGTTTAATTTTCTTCAATATTTTTGTACCGGCCACATTTTAAGTCCAGTCTTAAAATATTTAACTTTAAGACGGGACAAATAATAAGATGGTCTTAAAAGTTAACCTTTAAGACCGGTCCTTATAAAACTCCGGTATTAAAATTAATTAACTTTTTGTTTAATTTTTTTCTATATTTTGTACTGGCCTCATTTTATGTCCGGTCTTAAAAGAATACCTTTTAAGACTGGCTATTAAATATGTGCGGTCTTAAAACTTTTATACCTTTATATTTAAATTTTTCCTTATTATTTTGGACCACCGGTTGTTGTATGAGATTTCTCTATAAAATAATTGAAAATATACAATGAGGCGGTCTTAAAACCCTTTTTTTGCATTAGTGTCTTTTCATTATGGTTAGCTATGTTCTATCAAATCTTATTGACAAATGGGAAAGTCAAGGGTATCTTTGTGGTCTCAAGTTGGCAAGAGATTTTCTTGAGTTGACTCGCTACCTTTTCGCTGATGATTCTGCATTTTTTCTTAAAAGCTGAAATGGAAAATTGCAGGACTTGAGATACATATTAGATTTGTATTGTGCTTAGAGGCGGAGCCATGTGTAGACTATAAAATTCAAGTTTCCCCAAGAGGATGGTTGAAAAGTTGATCTTGCCAAGAGGATGGTTGAAAAGAAAAAACATATTGTTGTTGTATGAGATTTCTTACTATAAAATAATTGATATTTCAAATTTTTTAATAACATTTTTAAGACCGTCACATCTGTTGATACTCTTAAAGAAAGATAAATATATTATATTTTTCGTCAGTTTTTTAAATTAATAAGGGTAGTGGTTGAGAGTAATAATTAATATAATATTAGAATTTAGTGCAATTAGTATGGGTAATATTAAAAGTTATTTAAATTTTATGACAACTTTATTGGCTTTAACATTTTTTTTTGTGATAATTGTTAGTTGGTGTCTTATAATAAGGATAAAAGGAGTAGTCACTCAGACAATGGATAATTGATGTTTGCTCTTTATTTTCTGTATTTTCATGCTTTTAGACATAATGAGGTGCCGCAAAAAAATAATAATAATAATAATTAAAAAAACCTATCTAGTAGTGATTCACCGTAATATATTTAGAGAAATTTTTTAGAAAATACTTTCAAATATCAAAATCTCAAATCAATTTTATTTCCTATAATAGTTTAGGTATTGATTATACTTGATTAGGAGTTCATAACTCATTTTAGTAGGAAATCACTGAATTTAATAATATATTTAAGACCTTAAATTAGCTTAGGTATTTTTATTTTTATTTTTTTCTTCAAACTGAAAAAATATGCGATCCAGTACTTCTCCTATTCTTGGGTCAGCAACTCAGCATCAATGCTTTATATTTACAAAATGCTTTTAAATTATAATTTTGTGATTAAGTCATGATTTGTGACTTAGCATCTTAAAATATATTTTCATTGACACTTATTATCCTATAATGCTTTAATGCTTTTAAGAGGGTGCTGAATGAATCTCAAATCAGTTTTGGATGTTGAATCATGAATGGAAGCGTCTTCCCTCCTTTGCTTTTGAGGTATGATGCCTTCCTTTTCTTTAAAATCGCCCCGTATTTTGGTGCAACATACTGATGGTGATTACTTCTTTATGAAAAATAATATTTAGCATCATAATTTTATTTTATTTTTAGTATCACTCAATACCCTAAAACATTTTTTAAATATCACTCAGTGTTCTAAAATAATTTTTGGTCTATTCATCATCCTAAAATATATTTTAGTATCACAAAATATCTAAGATCTAGCGGAAGAACTTAGTATCTTAAACTAATCTTTAAACATCTTAAAGTATTTTTTGGTGCTAGATGCATTAAAAATTAGTTTAGAATACTAAGTGCTACTAAAAAAATGTTTCATGGTGCTCGATGTATTTGGTGATACTAAAAAATATTTGAGGATGGTTAAAGGACCAAAAATTATTTTAGGACACTGAGTGATATTTAGAAAATATTTTAAAGTACAGGTGATACTGAAAAAATACTTTAGAATGTTAAAATGTTATTTTTTTAAAAAAAAGTAATTGTCATCATTATTTTGCACCAAAACAAGGCAATTGTAACGATAAGTAGGGCAGTGAACCTCAAAAGCAAATGATTGAAGCTGCATCCTTCACGAATCAGGACTTAAACACAAATTGTGATGCAATATATTTGATTATATTTTTTTATTTTAAATTTGTATATTTAATTTTACAAAATAAAATGAGTTGCCATTTTTTCAAGAATAATATGTATTTCCCCAGCTGGGGTGAGGTTTGGTTGAGGTGAGATAAGTGAGTGGGAGAGGAGTAAAGGTTAGAGAAGGTTAATTCCCTCACATATTGAAGGATTTCACCTTTTCCATTTAAAATTAACATTTAAGTCTACATAGTTTCACTTCATTTTAATTAAGTCCTCATAGCTTTTTGATACCCGGTTTTTATAATTTTCTCATTTATAGGTATTAATTGGTTCATACACTTACTACCTCCAGTCCTAATTATAAGAAAACTTTTATAGTACAAACTACATTATAAAAATGTTCCTATAATTAGGTTCGGAGGGAGTATAATTTATAGTTCTTCACGTGACACCTTTTTTTTTTGCCTCACACGTGACTCTCACTCAACATTCATTAGGATATTTATGAAAATAAATTTTATATATTTTATTTAAATGCAAGGAGACATTTATGAGCTTAATTTTGAGATTTATAAGCATAAAAACGTGAAACAATAAGGACTAATGAATTAATTTTCCTAAAATCTAATACTACATCCGGTCCTAATTATAAAACCTAGTTAACTTTTTTAGGAGAAATTAAAGAAGCTAAATAATATACTTAATCATTTCATATGTTGTATATCCTTAGATTATATATTAGTTTATTAGTCAAACTAATTAGTTTGAAGAAAAAAATAAAAATAATTTAAAGTAATTTAATTGGTTTCCTTAATCTTTCCAAAAAAATCAACCAGGTCTTATAATTAGGACCGGCGAGAATAATATCTAAAATTATAAACAAGAGGATGAAACACAGCCTATGTATAGTCTCACCAACCGCACATCATATTATATCAAATTTTTTTCTGTGTGTCCAAAGGAGCGGTTCCAAGAATGAAAAAGAACATGATCTAACATGATCTATGCATCACATGTGAATTGTGATGTGTAATTTTATGACTTGTGACTTGTGAGGCTTCAATGGGACAAGGATTACGAACAAGTTTGGAGCGCACTTGTCAAAGACAAGTACAAAAAAGGGCCCTGCATGCAAACCCCATTTTGAGAAATTAATAACCTTCTTATTATTAATTCAAGCCAAGCACAAAGTTTTTAATCAATTCATTAATGTTTTAAATCGTTAACATAATAATTATGTGAGTTATGGGTAAAATTTTACGTGAAAAAATAAAATACACATTTATTTTCTTAAAATTCTATTTTATAAAAAAAATTGCGTACGTGTGCATTAAATTTTATTTAAATGAGATCAAATATAAAAATGAATGTCATACATTGTATGAAGTTTGAAAATAAATGAAATGTAAGACTTGATATAATAAATAATATTGATGTTTAGTTTATAAGATAATTTGCACTACAAACTATTGCTATAATCAATAATATTAATATTCAATTTATAGAGTAATTTATATTACAAACTAAGCTCTGTATTTAAGGTAGGAGGTAGTAGTAGAAATTTTTCCTTTTGTCAGATTTTAATAAAATCATCAATCATCAACTTTATACAAGAAATATTGTAATACCTGCCTTCAGAACCCATTTCACTACAAAATGGGTCGGAAAATCACACCATTAAATTAGTCCACGTGTAATTATCCTACAATCATTCAGTTAATACCTGTTAAAGTAATTTTTGTTAGACCAAGACTTTCACCCTAGAGGGGGTAGATTGGGTGATAATTAAAATATTAAACTTCAATACAAATGTAAAGAAAATATGATAGAGTCGAAGAGATATCACCACACAAGATTTATACTGGTTTGGTCCAAACCTCTTGACCAACGTTCAACCCTCAGAAGCCTTCTGAGATTTTCACTATACTCCAAGATTTGTCGGGCTCTTGGTGCCTCAGAACAAGCTAATTATTTTTTAAGAACAATAGCTCCCCCTTACACTTTACAATTTAATGCTGCTCAAGATTCAACAATCTTGAGTCTCTCAAATAATAAATGATTCAATAAATATTTCTCATAAGAGTATATATATGAACATGAAGAACAAAATCAAGCTTAAGCGTTTTAAGACTTGGCAATAAATGTAACAAAGGCTTTTCGTAGTAGTTCGTTGAAGTTCGGTACGTTTGCCTTCAATACTCTAGGTATTTATAGTTTGGATGAATTAATGACCGTTGTCTTGTTGAATATATCCGTTGAGGTTTCCTCGATCTTTGATATCTATCCGCTAAGACTCTAAACATTCATTATGTTTTAGAAATTAGCTGTTGGAGCAGAGAGAATATTCGAAAGTTTGAATATCTTTGCATTTAATGCTTCTAACACAAAAGTGCCTTTTCCATTTTTTGAATTAAATCCTGTTTGATCACCTAAAAAACACTTAAGCATCGGTATAGTAAATAGTTACAATGATTAGAAGTAAAAAGAACAAATTTTATAATCATTCTAGTGATTTACAAAATTCCGAAGCGATGCTCTATCTTTTGGGAAAGCATCACTTGAGTGATCTTCTCTTAGATTTTGAAAACATTTCATATTATTATTGGATGGGTCACTGGAGTGATGCGCTAGTGATGCACAAAACTGGATCACTCAAATGGTCACCCATGTGATCTCTTCAGATCACTTGATGCATCACTCGAGTGATCAACTAGTGATGCAAAATTACAGGGTCACTCGAGTGATCTTTTCTTCAAAACATATCACTTGATCACATCACTAGAGTGTTCTGCTAGTGATGAATTGTAACACATAACTCGAGTGGTCACTCGAGTGATTTCATACTTAGAAATTTTTTGATTTCAGAACACTTTCAGGATCACTGTAGTGTTGTGCTAATGATGCACTTTATCTCATCACTCGAATGGCCACTCAAGTTATCTCATGTCATCACTCAAGTGAAGTTTTCTTTGAAATATTTCATAGTAGCATCATTGGGATAAATCACTTGAGTGGTGTGCTGGTAACGAATTTTATGCCATCACTCAATTGGTCACTTGAGTGAAGTTGAAAGATCACTTGAGTGATTTCCTCTTTGAAAGTTTTTGTAGCCACTGATACAATGGTGATAAAATATATCACTCAAGTGATTACTTGAGTGATCTTATTTTGTGAAACAATTTTATTAAAGAGATCACCATGATGATTTATTTAGGATCTATCACATCACTTTAGTGATCCAAAGATTTTGCAAAATGTGGATCTTTTCTTGTTCAAAAATTCTGGAGTTTGTTTGTATTTGTTTTTCAAAAAAGGAAATTATTGGATCCTATGTTTTAATGATACAAAGCATAAAAAGGTTTTGCATAGCATTTAGATAATAACTGTGAACTACAATTATACATTTCTTTTCTAAGCTATTCGAATTAATTGGGATATTGTTCCCATTTTGAACATAAGATAATAAAATAAATTAAAATTGAAAATAGGCATTAAATCATGAATCATAAGTCATAATCAAGTAATAGGAATTTCCCAAAAATAACCAAAAACTCCATTTTCCATAATTGTAGGGATCTCTAATTCATTTTGGAAAAACTAATATTGGGATTTAGTTGCTAAATGATTCAATGGAGGCATGTACCCTCATTCCTGGGGTGAGGAGAAAAATTTAGGGACAGAGGTTTGTTGCTACAAATCAACAGTATCTCACAACAGGATTGGAGGGTAGAGGTGCAAATCATTTGGCCAAGGCATCTCTTGCGGAAGCCTTGGGATTCCATCGTCTAATGGCTACATCAAGCATTTTGTAAAAACTTGCGTAACTCTATTAATTTTGCAATCTATTTATAAATTATCAGGAAAAAACCATGTTCATTAACATTTGCTCGATCAATTGGAAAATTTTGGTTTTTTTTTTTATTAAAAAAAAAAACTATGTTCAAGTTGAAACTCTTTCCTCTGTTCCTCTTTATACTAGGCATATTCTGATTATACTAAGCTCGTAGAAGCAGTAGATCGAATTGTTGTATAGCAATGAGTGAAGATGAAGAGGATACATAGTTAATTAGTCAAATTATATTTAAATATACGCACACATTGATATCTTGTCATTTCAACTTTTAATAATATGATTTGTTAGGTTTGACTATTTTCAAAAGCTTCTGCGATGGTACTTTGACTTTGCACAACTAGGAGCATCCTAATATCCATTCATTTAAGGGAAAATTACTCACAGGTCCCAAGGACCACAGATAATTACAAATAGGTCCCCTGAAATGAAAAAATTACACAAAAGTCCCTAGGGACTTCTGTGTAATTATTTGTGAAAGTGAAATTACTAATCTAACCTTCTTCTTCCTTCTCCTATCTCTCTCCTCTCTCCATTTTCTTCTCTCCCGATAACTCATTTTCGTTTAAGCACACTTCCAATCCTTCTTTCCCTCACGGTGGCCGACGTTCTCTTCCTTCCGCCGCGGACACCTTCAAGATGAGAGGTGTTGCGATGAGACAAGACGATCTTGACGACGTGAAATAACCACAAAACCTCGACTGATAAATATGAGCAAAATCGCGAATTTGTTGATCTGTGGTGGACTTCAATAAGATATAAACCTCATGAATCCGTCAATTCTGAATCTTGGATGGCAAAATCGTGAATTTGTTGATCTGTGGTGAACTTCAAAAGTTGTTGCTAAAATAGGAATTTGCTGTTGTTAAGATAGTAATTTCTTGTTGTAAATGGACTCTGGACCTCGAGTTCAAAAAATACAAGTTTCCCAAACTTGTTGCTAAAATAGAAATTTGTTGTTGTTAAAATAGGAATTTCTTGTTGTAAATGGACTGTTGTTCAAAAATACGGAGTTTCCCAAACTTGTTGCTAAAATAAGAATTTGCTTGTTGTTAAAATAGGAATTTCTTGTTGTAAATGGACTCGGACCTCGAGTTCAAAAAATACAAGTTTCCTAAACTTGTTGCTAAAATAGGAATTTGCTGTTGTACGTTAAAATAGGAATTTCTTGTTGTAAATAGACTCTGGACCTCAGAGTTCAAAAAATACAAGTTTTCCCAACTTGTTGCTAAAATAGGAATTTGATGTTGTTAAAATAGGAATTTCTTGTTGTAAATGGACTCTGGACCTCAGAGTTCAAAAAATACAGGTTTCCCAAACTTGTTGCTAAAATAGGAATTTGCTGTTGTTAAAATAGGAATTTCTTGTTGTAACTTCCTCTGTATATGTTCGAACTGGGATGTTAAGTTCAAACTGTGAAGTTAAGTTCAAACTCGGAAGTTACGCTCGAATGTCCCAAACCACATTTGAAAACCTGGATTTTTTCATTTCTCACATCCGTGAGGCTATTTACAACAACAAATGCTATATTTACAACGAAAAAACATATATTAACAACAACCTTCGAAAATCTGGATTTTTTCCATTTCTCATGTCCAGAGGCTATTTAAAACAACAAATGCTATATTAACAACAGAAAAATCATATATTAACAACAATTTTTGAAAACTTGGAATTTGTTATTTCGACTTCCGGGCTATTTACAAAATCAAATGCTATATTAACAACAGAAAACCCATATATTTACAACAACCTTTGAAAACTTGGATTTTTTTTTTCATTTCTCACGTCCAGAGGCTATTTACAACAACAAATGCTATATTAACAACATAAAATGCATATATTAACAACAACTTTTGAAAACCTGAATTTTTTCATCTCTCACTTCCAGAAGCTATTTACAACAACAAATGTTATATTAACAATATAAAATGCATATATTAACAACAACTTTTGAAAACCTTTGATTTTTTCATCTCTCACTTCTAGAGGCTATTTACAACAGAAAATGCATATATTTACAACAACATTTGAAAAATTTTGCAGATTCCCCAATCTACTTAACATGCCCATTGAAGATGATGAAGAAGCTTCTACTGAGAAGCCATCGCAGAAGACCTCTCCTTTGCCGTCGACGCCATTGCTCCTCTATAATAAACATAATCAATTTCAGACTTTAAATAAAATGTCGTACAAGAACTCTCCTCTGCCGTCAATGCCGCTGCCTCACCCTGAGCCACTATTTCGACATTGACGACCTCGCCTCTACTGTCGGCGCTGCTGCTCCTCTGTCCTCCTTCGACGCTTCCTCCACGCCGGTTTCATGCTCCTCCCTCCTTCCCTCCCTCTCTCGATTCTACTCTCTTCTTTCTGGGTGCGATTGCTTCTTTAATCTCTCCTGATTTTTGTTCATCCTCTTCAATATAGTTTATTTGTGCTTTTGAGTTTGATGTGGATCTAAGTTTATTTTTAATGCTCATTGATTTTAAATTTGTGCTTAGTGGTTGTGACCATCATTTTATGCCTATTGATTTTCATTTTCATTCTCTTTCTCCCCGCCTTCCATAAACGTCGATGATGGTGAATGGGGGCAGCGTGAGATGAGATCTGGAGGAGGAAAGAGAGAAGAAAAAGGGAGAGAGGAGAGAGACAGGAGAGAGAAGAAAAAGGGAGAGAGGAGAGAGGGAATGTCAAAATGGTAATTTTACATTTACAAATAATTACGCTCAGGTCCCTTGGGACTTCTGTGTAATTTTATGATTTCAAGGGACCTAATTGTAATTATCTCTGCTCCTTGGGACCTGAGCGTAATTTTCCCTTCATTTAAACATAACATCAGGCGTAAACGTATTGTCAATAGTACCACTCATGGTGGACTTCACATAAATATCGTGCTTACAATTAACCTTCTTTTACCTATCCATGTTTGGCTTTGCCAACCTTTTTAATTATACGGCATAGTCATCTTATGGAAATTTAGTTTCTTGAAATTTACCTTTTTATATTTGTGTAATGGCCATTGGTCATATCAGAATTGGACTTTGATTTCCGTAATCTACAAGATTTTGTTGTTGTTTATATATGTTTAACGCTCAAAGTCATGTGCGTTGTTTCAATTTTCTAATCCAAAATGCAATTTGAAACATCCTCAAAGATGATTGGATATGGTAATGTTTATTTTTTAGTATATTCACGTGTATAACAGAATATTATATAAATCATGAATTTATGAATTATTACATACACAAACACACTCCAAACTATTACTGTCAACTTTAAAAATAATTGTTCTTTGATTTTCATGAATGATAATAATAACCCATGGGCAACCAATTTCACTTGGGGAAAAAAATTCATTATTTTTCATATGGGAAATATAATACCACAATAATTACAATTAGGGTATTAATCGAGATATTAAAAATATTTCAAAATAACATTGTTGACTTTAAATATAAATTGGCTTTTGACTTTCATGAATGATAATAATTATCGCATGAGCAACCAATTAGACCTAACAAATGAAATTCATTATTTTTCAGATGCATTATAGATTTTTGGAAATATATAAAAAGAAGTTTATGGAATACGATCAATTAGTATATTAATCAGGATACTAATATAAGAATAACTCTTATTTTGTCTTTTCATGATAATTAGATATTAATTGAGATATTAATAACTTTAAAAGTAAATTTTCTTTTGTTTTTCAAGAATGATAATAATTAACTTCATAAACAATCAATCGGATTTTTAAAGAATAAATTCATAATTTTCCAAATGAATAGAAATTCCTACTAAATTTTGTTCTTATACGTCCAGATCAAACAAACAATGTTCTAGTATGTCTCACCTCCAACAACACTTCTCGTACAACACACGGGGATATAACATGTTTTGCTTTAAGCCTCGTATGTTTAAAATACGAGACTCGTGGCACCTATGCTCGCCGGTTTGCTCATCAAATTAATTCATCATATAGCTTTCTCATTACTGATGAATATTCAAATAATATAGTTAAAAAGCTCCATAAAGAATTTTAAAAGTAAACATAGCTAAATTGACAAGTTATATTAAAGTTTTAACAAGTCATTTCACGTTGTAACAAGTAAGTCCATTACATTTATGATTTTTTACATTTAATACTTAAAAGGGTCTAATATATATGGCATGGTGGTCATAAATATTTTAATGAGCCAATGGTAGAAAATTTGTTCTTGAAAAACACTATCATAATGGGCATGTGCATGCGGTAGAAAAATTACACCAATCCATTAAGATATAGTACAGTAAAGGTGAATATTTGCAACAAGAAATGAATCCTAATTTTAGGATGACTAACAAATTCTATTGAACCTGACTCATAGTGATCCTTTAATTTATTAAAAAATGATTTTGGTTGGCAAATGATTGAACAACCGGGAACAATTTACTTAACGGCTTCAGCATATAGGCATATTATTATTTTTTTAAATGAAGGAATGACATTTTGGTCATATACCAATAAAACATAATTTTAATTTTATCCTTTAATATTAAATTGAAATTTTAAATAAACTCTCCTAATTATTATCCACATGTCTTTGCAGTTTCCCCCGGGAAAATTAATACCTTTTGGCAAACCAAAATGGGTTGAGAATTTCCCTTGCAACAGCATATTCAGATCTGTGTCATTTTAGTCCACTATATATTTGTGTGTAGACAAAATATTATTGACATCTTTATATCTAATGTTCTCTTTTTAGTCAAACAAACAGTGCCTAAGAAGCATTAATTACTCTCTTTTGTTATTATCGATGAGGCCATATATTCTTGGGTTCAAAGGAAACCGCAAGAAGAGGGCAAGAGCACAACTTGTAGTCTCATCATCTTCATACCGTTTATATTATATTTGTTTGTTTTTCTTTATAACTATTATGAAATTTGTTTTTCTTTGTATGTCGGAAGAGTCAATTCTACAAAAAATGAAGAGCAAGAATACAAACATCAAGCCTGGAGCCCACTTGTCAAAATCATATTATCTCTCTGGTCCTATTCACTGGGGAAAAAAAAAATTATTCGCTGATAAAGTAATATTCTCTTAGAAGTTTTATTTGAAGTTAAGATTGCCCTTAAAGTGTTAAAATGGAACAACGTTCTCTTTTACTATTAAAATATTAATAGTTAATATTAATTTTTTAATGATCAACGTTAGGTTTTTAACTGGGTGAGACACTATTACTACGTTTTGAAACTTTCAAAGTGATATTAAATCCAAAAAACTTTTAATTTAAGATAATATTACTCCTCAGTAAAACTTTTAGAATAGATTTGCAACTTCACTGTTGATTATTCTTACAAGGCATTTGATAGTTTTCATAATATCATTTTTTTTTTATATATATACTCATATACTCATGAAAAATAGTGAGAAAGAATAAGAATTAATATGATGTTAGAGCTTATATAATCCATAACAGTAATATTAAAAATCGTTTGAGTTTTATAATGAATTTTAATACTTTTAACTGTTTTTATATATTAATTTGTGTAAATTAGTTAAAACTGAGAAAATATAAATTTAAAGGGGTGAATATAAAATCCTTTTTCAGTATAATAATAGTATTGGATTCCTTTGCTTGTCATTCTAGAGATGAAATGAAGCAGAGTCGTTTCACGGTCTTCTTACGAATCATGAGTGGTCAACGTTCATATCCATGACATCAATCACACTCCACGCAGCTCATTGAGGCACATGGTCAAAATTTACGGCTGGTTACGAATCAGGTAGAAATATTTTTAAGAAAGATGACATTTACGGATATTCCCATGTTTTTTTTAAAAAAAAAAAGTAAAAATTCTAAATAAACGCCTCTAAAACTTGCATATTGCAAATGAGTATGCCAATATCTCAAATTCCAAAATTCAATCATCACAAAAAAGAATATACAAATATTACTCCTAAAGGTCACCACTCACCAGTGAACTTTATAATCAAGAAATCAACTCAATCATTATATTATAAGTTCAAAATCCTAGCCTATCTCCGTTGCTCCATCCCGTCGGCAGCCACCTTGGCCTTGGCCAATGGCTGAGATTCTTTTGGCACATCTTGGATGCCAAAAGAGTATATGATCATTAAAAATAGGGAAAATCACGTCAAGACTTTTATTAAAATGATTGAGTAAAATAGTGTAAAATAATATATAAAATAAATATTAAACTTTAAACATATTCCAAAGAAAGGAGAAAAGAGAATATATATAATAAAAATAGGGAAAATCACGTCAAGACTCTAATTAAAGAAAATAATATCAGAAAAACTTATAATAACTTGTTTATGATGGCTCTTTCTTTATTTTTCTTGTTTGGGTGCTTGTTGTAATTTTTGCATAAAAATATACCACTCTGATCCTATTTTTAAGTTCATTTTGACCAAATCACACACACCAAGGAGATGTAGTTAGCTCAATGATTATAGAGTAAATTTTCAACTTTACCATTATTTATGATTAGGTACCTTTCAACTCTTTCTTCTCTCTCTATTTTCATTGGTACAATTAATATGGGTAAAATTGTTACAATCTCATTTATTTGGTCAAAAAAGACTTATAAATAATATCGAGTGGTATACTTTAGTTGTATTAAAAATATACACAAACACTTGAGATCACAACTAACTCTAAAAGTTCTAAAAATCAAAATGCTACCCTATCGATGCACAATTAAATGAACACAATTGAAAAGTCATTTCAAATTACCTTTTACACCGATTGTTGAGAATTTCAGTATAGAAAGTTATTACTTTTTAAAAAAAAACTTAAATCAATAACTATACAGTTATTTTTATTACCCAGTGCGTAACAAAAATATATATACTAGTACCTCGAAAGCTAGAGAGAGATATGACAACGGCACTGTTTGTACACGGGAAAGACGAAGAAGACAGAAGAGGAAGCGAAATGTAGAGAAGGCAATAGAGAGTAGAGATTTAAGGTTGAGTATACTACTATAGATTTGAACATATATAACGCTTAATAAATAACAGTTACAACTAATAGATGTCATGTATATATGTCGAGGTGGAGGTCCACTAAAAAAAAAAACCTTTTGTAGCGGTTAATCTGTAGCGGTCAATAATAACTGGTACAAATAGTAGATTTTGTAGCGATTTACGCATAAACTGCAACAAATTCGTAGTGGTAGTAATGGCACCAAAGCACGGGCTTGTTTGGAACAAACTTTGTAGCGGTTACTATAAATACAACCGCTACAAAGTTGGTGCCAGCTTGGCGCGTTATTGATTGAAGGTTTGTGGCAGGGACTTTGTAGCGGTTACACGAAATAAACCGCTACAAAGTTGGCACAAGTTTGGCGTGTTATGGCGCGACCATTGTGACAGTTAGTTTTGTAGCGGTTAACAGAAAATAACCGCTACAAAATGCGAAGAGACACAATATTTGTCGCAGTGAAGAAAAAAGAGATGCGTAAACCACAACAAATATCCTCTATTTGTTGCGTGGTTATAAACAAAACCGCTACAAATATTCACCCTATATATACACCCACCCCGTACTAGGGGTCGTGGGGGTCGAAATATCCCTTTGCTAGCTCAGGTGGGTATCGAGATAGATCAGCTCTTCACTGATGAGCCAATCCCATCGTCGGAGACCGTAGGGGGAGAATAGGGCATACATCTATCCGTCAGTGACCTTGATGATAAAGAAAATGCTGCGATAGAGATTGACTTTCCCATTAGCGAGGCGAAGCAGTTTAATGATCAGGAGGAGGAGCGGGACCAAGGAACCCCTGACTGTCGTCTTCTCGTTCTACCGGATTTGAGGTGGATGTCAAAGGTAAATGTAATTATTTTAGTGACAAAATTTAAATTTAAATTTCTTACGGTTAATTAAATTATATTTAAATGAAAATTGTTTTTATAATTGTGCAGATCCGCAGGGGAACATTAGCTGGAGGACGGTGGATGTTCTCAGTGTGAATCTGTTGGAGGGGCCTCGAATCGTAGTCGACTGGAATGAGCACATAGACTAGCCAATCGACAATGGTAGTCACTTGTTCAACTACTACCTGACGCAGCTGAGCGGGAATTAGGCGCAGTTCTCCCTCCACTTTCAGAGTTGGAAGCAAGTTCCAAAGGGGGCGAAGGACACGGCGTTTGAGGAAGTTTTGTAGGTAAGTTATTTTGTTTAATTCTATTTTACATGTAAATAGTTATAATTTATGGTTTATTTATTTATTAAATAATTAATTACTTAATTAATAATTAAATTATGATGCAACATAAGTTTAAAGTCTGAGCTAACATGAAGAGGTACTCATTGCTGAACATAGGGGACGACTGGAAGAATCGAAGGGGTCGTCTTTACACCAAGATGGATGGAGATGGGATGATTCCTCTGCAACAGCTGATCGAGAGCATCCCAGACGGCGTTGACCCAAATAGTTGGTCGAGTTTTGTCCAGGCCAAGAAGAACCCACATGGACAGGTAATTTTTAAAATAATTATTGTAATATGATTTTAATGTTGATTGCAATTAAATATGAAAATACAAGAATGATACAATTCTTGGGATCCGTACACACAGCGGAAGGAATTCATCCAATAAAATTTTATGAATCCCATAGAAGAGGATCTATCAACGGCGTTTAAATTAGATTAGTAAGAACCGTACATTACGTATGGGTGTGCGTCTTGTTCGATCAACAGGAGATGACTCAGCAAATCCACTCCTCTACTACGTATCCACACCGAATGTACCTCTCCAACACCGACAGCAGCGTGCTAGCGCCTTCAAGGTCTCAGCATCTCTTCTCTAGGGTTTTTCTTTTCGAGGCTTTTCTAATACGTCTTGCAAATTGTCTCTTAAGGTTTTCAAACCCTAATAGGCGTATTATATATTCAAAATCAATCTTCATTAAATTTGAAATTTGAATTTGGATTAAAATAATATTAATTAAATCTACCCAACATATCTAATCTAATCTATTTATTTAATCCGAATTAAAAGCCTGGTGATTTAATTTATCTTTATAAATTAAATCGAGATATGATATCTTTCTATTTAATTAAATCTAAGATATACAATATCTCTATTTGTTTTAGTTATTTAATTTATCAAATAAATTAAATATAAAACAAGTAATACATAATAATATTATTATCTTCATAAATAATAATAATATTATTATTTTTGAACTTATATTATATTATATGTATATATATATATATATGTAAATACCTATCCACCGTAGATTAAACTTGTATTCATTAAATCTTAGACATATCTAAGATTCAATGAATCTGGACATTATTGCTCGTGTTGGGCTATTCTTGTGTGCGACCCTGTAGGCCCACATGAGATTGGCAGTATCGGCCCACAAGTCACAAGCGGCTCTAGCAAGACATAGCGACTACCCAACTCATATGAGGATCGATAATACGATACTACCTATTATACAACCATGCCACGTCCCTTTTGTCACGCGATAATTTGGTCAAGGATGAAGCATGGATTGTGTAATCCTCCTGTTCTTAACCATTACTTTCTCGATTCTTGAGTAGTCTAACAATTGAAACGGAAACTCCTTTCCATAGTAGTGTGGCCATACATTTCTCAGACTTACTCATCGAGGGGCCCAGTATTATCTCTACAAATGTGAGGGACAAATTCCATCTTGACCATTCACATTCCTCTGCATGAAAACCACTAATCCCGATCGAAGCCTTTATCATAACCCGTTCAAAGGTGGCTTTTGACTAGGTCAAAGATCAACGACTCTTATGTAGGAATCCATGATGATCTCAGGTCAAAGGGCATTTGTGACGCGGTTATACATGAAATAAGCTTATGACTTAATCCATGCAACTTTCTCATAGTGGGTCGATCCAGCACCTTGTACTCTTACAAGTGCCTATGACTTTGATTCGTATCTCCATATCTCATCAAAGTCATACTGGCCTTATTTCATCTTTGATCCCGCATAGATGACTGACTAGGGACATTTAGGACAATCTTTATGATACGTCCAAGGATACAGTTATCATAATAAACATGCAAATGATATGATAACTAAATGGAGAAATACTTTAATTAATAATAACGTTTAAAGTACAATGATCTGCCACTAGGGCATAATTTCCAACAACAATTTTGTTTAAATATAGTTTAAACCTAAATTATATTGAAATGAAATATATCAAAAAAAATTAGTTTATCATATTCACCATAAAAAAAATTATATTTATATATATAATTTTGTAATATATGGAACAAATTATAAATTTAACAAAACTCATAATATGTTTGATTAGCATCCTCTTCAATTTCTTCGTATTTTTACCATTTTTGCCTCTAATCATTCTATTATCTCTCTTCATCTTTTTTTCCATGCTATATATTTATTCTTTCATACTTTTTCACAACACCTACTCTTTTTTAATAATTAAATACTTATAATTTTTATCATGAAATTAATAATAAACCTAAAATTAATTTATGTTTGTGATTGTTTTTGCCTCGGTGAATCTTTCTTTGTTTGTTTGTTTTGGATAATTAAGAAAACATTACTTGTTTATTTTGATTATTAATGATTAGAAACAATTAATTAATTTCACTTAACATTTTGTTTGCTCCTCATTGCGGCTCTATCCCAGAGGAACACTGGAAGCTGGCAATGACATAGGATCCATCACACAGCAAGATCCAAGACGTTTGCTCTGACCTACAGTAAGCTGGTATGTTTAAAGTTAAATTAATTTTAGGTTTATTGATTGTTTTATTTTTGAAATAATAAAGTTTATATTCTTTTAATTCTTTCAACAAAGGAATGCTCAGTAGGAGAATCGACGAACTATGGGGAGCTGTTCACATACACCCATAGACACCGTGATGGGACGGCGACCTCTCAGGCGACAGAGGAGATGATAGTAAGTTACAAACAAATTATTTATATAGTTAATTTAATTGAATTAAATTGTTTGATTAATGTTTTATAAAATGTGTGCACCAGGGGCGGATTGAGCAGACCCAGGCATTGCTGTGAGCGTCGTAGACCCCAGAGTTACAAGGGTCTGTGGATCCTACTGCCCCAATGAAAGCTGTCGTGGATCCAATCGATCATCCTCTTACGAAACAACAATTATGAAACACTTACAAATGATTTGTCTTCCAACCTCTTATATTAGTGCAGATAAAACATAATAGTCTTCAGAACCAACCGTCATCTAACACTTTCATAACCCTTTGTAACATTGTTGGACCTTCATAAGTCGTAATTCATAACCTTTTGTAATATGTTAGACCTTCATAAGTCATAAGTCATAACCCTCCGTAATCAATTGAACCTTTATTTAAATTCACATATTCCTTCTGATTTTTACTACTTTTCTTTATCAGCCTCCTTATTCTCTTCTTCATCATGTGAAGTTCCCAGGGAGCTCCTCCGCCATTGCCACCCCCTCCTTTACAACCACCACCTCCTCATCCTCTGCCTCCTCATGAAATAGAGGCTCTAATGTAAATGTTGGTAGGCCTTGACCACCACACAAGGTGTCTCACGGCATACGCCAACAAGTTGAGCAGAAGTTGAACCACATGCTTGATCACAATGATGTTGAATATGATTTGCAGTCAGACTCTTCATCTCCCTCCTTCGATATGTGTAACATCCCATTTGAAAACGGCGGAATATTTTTTTAAAAAAACGTTTCCAAATATTTCAAGCAGTGTAGTCAGAGTAGAGCATTGGAGCGAGTAAGTAATTTACATTACATTCAAAAATATGGACCATAGTGTAAGAGTATTGGATTACAGTTATCCAGAATTCTTTAAAGAAACTAAAGGAAACGATAAATAACGTAGACACGTCCTGGCCTACTTCGGTTGCTTGCCTCGATCGCCTAAGATTGGTCCTCCAGACCCTGATGCTACAACTGAGGTCCATTCCACATATGGATCTAAGGTAACGGTTAACCTTATGCTCAAATAAAACAAAGATATACGTACAACGATATTCATTTCAATACAAGATATCATCACAAAAGCAAACAAAGATGTATGATCAATAACATGGACGAACATAAGCACAAAGCGGTATGTAAAGTCTCTCTCGACTAGTTCTGCACATATCCAAAGGCCACGCCTCCAACGTGTCCTCGCGCTAGGAATAACTCAAACGGCATTACCAATACTATAATCCGTGGGTAAAGCTATAAGTATCTCCCGACGATTCTCAACGTAACCTCGCCTATGAACGTATCTATAACGCAAAAGTATATGAGCAGCATAGAGTTAGGGTTACAAGACGCGTCCGTACCTTAGTTGCGGATATCCGGCTCTTCCGGCTAAAAACGGTACTTTTTGACGCCGTACGTAAAACAAAAAACAAAGGCTCAACAACGGCAAACAAATGGCGGAACGATGGAATTTCGACGGTTCGACATCGAAGGATTCTAATCAGAATAATAACACACTTATGAATATTTGGCAGCATAACGCATTTTAGGTGAAAAAGACCATTTTGCCCTTACTACCCCTAATTGGCGGAATTTCGCGAACTTCGTTACTTTGACCGTATTCCATTTCAAAATTATCCCCACTATGTTTTTACCTCGTCAGCATCTTTCAATGCAATGAGGCATAAAAACAAGTATAGGAATAAATTAAACTTCCTAGATCAAAACAACGGTTCTATTATAACTACCGAAAGAACTACGGAAACTAAAAACTAAGGACAAGAACTTACTCGGGGCTAAGGCACAACTTTGGCAGAGCTTCTCACTCTAAGTTTCGGCCAAGGTAGAGAGAAGAAAAGGTGTGAAGAATGAAGAAGGGAAGGGTGCTATTTATAGAAAAAATTCAGGACGTAAAGGGAATTTTCTGCTTTGTTTTTGAACCGTTGGATCTAGGGTTTTGGGAGGAGCAATCTTGGCCCTCCATCCATAGATGCCGACCTCTTTGGCCCAAAAAGTCAAAGAATGAGTTGTCATCTTGCTTTATGGCCTCCTATCCGATAAAGCTACCCGACGGTGTCCGTTTCGCGCGATTTCGCGAAACTCAAAAATCCGGCATGTAACTTTGAAGATCTTTTCATCCTCTTTCATATTATCTATTTTGATCCTCTTTTTGATCATATCCAGGTATTCTCCTAAGGTGCGTCGGAAGATATTCGGACAAACGTGTCCTATTCTTTAAAATCGCTTCCGATAGAACCAACTTCTGGACAATAATTCGCTGAATCGTAAAATGTCCAGTTGTTGTCTAACTTAATCCTATGTTTGAAAATACGCAATTGTTTCTATAGGTTTTGCCTATCTGACTCTACTCTATCTGATCAAATTTTCGTCTTATTTGAAATTAGGGTTTTCGGTTGCGGAATCAACGTCTGGTAAATTCTTTCCTCGTGTAAAAATTTATTTGTTCTTAATTTGATCAGTCTGAAAAGACTTTTACCTCTGGTTTACCTGTAGAATTTATTTCTAACTTTTCCCTGGTGCGCCTATATAAGCCGACTCACCGCATTATATTATTATTTTATTCTAATTACCATTTTAATTATTTAAACAATTCTTTTTAATTAAAAATAACCATAATTTCGGCCCCTCTTTTAAAAATTCAGATTTATTTATTTTTCTATAATTTTTTCCATTTTTTAAAAATATAATATTTTTTACCAAAAATTCCCGTTTTACCCTTGCCTTCGTTAGGGCTTAATCGACTTAATTTCTTCGTTTAGTGATCTTTTTAGGATCAGGTTTCTTCATATATTTATCTTTACTAATTTACAGTATATTGTTATCTTACAAACTTCTATACTGATATTGTCATTTTATATCCTATGTAAAATATTAAAAATGTTTACCCCATCAAGTTACTTTATGGTTCTGAAATGCTTTTTAAACTTTTCTTCATGTTATTTCCTCTGAAATAATTTATTAAATTCTCATAATTAGGGATAACACTTCCATATTTTTCTCATAATTTTTCATGATCTTTCAGTATTTATCATAATATTTTTGACTTTGTTTTTATCACCATTATATCATTTTTAGTCATTCGTTCATCGATTTTCCTGTAACTTTTTTGAAAATTTACTCTATAATTATAACAATTTTCTATAACAGTTTTATCTCATGAATTTACTTTATTAAAATACTCATTAATTTTCCTTTATCTCGTAAATTCCAGTTGCTAAAATCCGGGTATTACAATATGAGAAAGAGAAAAAGAACGAGGAAAAGGAGGATGAAGACGGCAGTGGGTGGTGATGACTGAGCATCATCATTATTTTTTAAAAATATTAAAAAGACGTTAACAAAAAAACAACGTAATTATTCAGGGTTATTAATTATGAACTGTAAAGTATTCTTACATGTCGTCCTCATCCTCCTATTCCTCTTCTTTTTCCTCATCCTCATCCTCATCCTCATTTTCATCATCGGAAGAACGAGATGAAGTTAACAAAAAAATAACTTAATAATTCATGGTTACTAATTAAGAACCGTAAAGTATTCTTTCCAACATACTTAACAGTTCCAACTTAATAAACGTTAAGTTAATGATAAAGTTAACAAAAGAAAAACAACTTAATAATTCAAGAGTATTAATTAAAAACCGAAAAGTATTTTTGCAAACATACTTAACGGTTGTAACTTAATAAACGTTAATTAAAACTTTCAAAACATTTCCTCTTCCCAGTACTTGTTGACTTTGGGTGCCTCCTTGTTATCCGATGATCGTCAGGAGAACCAGGTATCCTTTCATTACGCCTTGTTCAACTTCCAACACGTGTAATAATGGTTTTTTCACTTCCCTTCTAGATGTCTATTATTTAAACTCCACATTTTCATTTGTCTTTCCTACGTTTTCTTCATCATCCTCTTCTTTGTTCTCTAGCTCAATCGCCAAGATGAAACGCTGTGAGGAAGACATGCCAGAAAACTCTCAGCTTCATCCTCCACCTCATCCTTCTTCTCCTCCTCAACCTCTACATCTTGCCTCTTCTCCCCAACATTCGCCACCGCCACCTCTTCCTCCACCTCCACATGTTATGCTTCCTTAGTTGGAGGTATGCTACAGTATGCACAACAGACTGACAATGCCCTGAGGAGGCATTCTGGATACCTCTTTAGTATGAATAGGAAGGCCAATCTCATACCTGATGAGTATGGGATGAGCCATGATTTTAACAATGATCTTAGCCAATCCTCTGGTGACAAGAAGCCTGGTGATCTCATTAGCATCAGGCTACTCGCCACTGTTCTTTTTTTTTCCTTCATTTTTTAAGTATTTTATAAAAAAGAATATATCCAATGGTTCTTATAGAAAAAGCGTCATGAAATAAGATGAATAACAGTTCTTATATTGTTCTTTCTTAACAACCGTTATGAATACAAAATAAATAGCAGTTCTATTGAAACAATTATCACGTAACTCACGTGGGAAAAATGAAAAATTAATAATGGTTATTAAAAACTAACTGTCACCATGTGTAAAATATAATCATATGTAGATCTAAAGGACGCGACGACTTGATAATCCTCAAAACCTTGTCTATATAAACGTCTAAGAACTAAACTCCACTTATCCACTTTCATTTCAATTTCTTATAGCCAATTGCAAGCTTTTGTTTTTCATCACCAAAATTATGGGCAAATGCAAGAGAACATCTGCTTCATCATTCGGGACCAAACTGAAAGATGAACTCCCTTCATAAACAAGCATTGAAAGGCTCATCCACATGACCTACAAGTTCTATCATATGGTTCAGGTTTACCTGTGAGAGTAAAAACATATGGACTAGTGCTTGAAGAAACTTACCACTCTCGTTCAATCTTTTGAACGAAAAGGTGAACAAGTTACTAGAGAAGGAAGAACTTAATGATGTATTAGATTCTTAAAACATCTCCATTACTTGTTATTTTTAGTTATTTTTATATACTTTGTCATTTCATTTTTTTTATTTTGTTTGTAAAATGATGGTTGCATAATCAACCACCAATTTTTTTTTTTTTTAAAAAAAGTGAAATATATAATGGTTATTAAGTAAAACTCGTAACTTATTAGAATACCATGTGAAAAAAATGAAATATATAATGGTTATTAACAAGAAACCATGATAAATGTAAACAAATAAATAATAGTTATTACAAATGAACTGTGATGTAAAGGCACAATAACCTAAAAAACCCTACGATTCCTTTTCTATTTAAACGTTTGAAAAAAAAACACTTGAAACTTAGTATGTTTGAACGGAACCCACCAATATCTTAACACTATGACTCCTACTGTCTTTTCTAGCTGTCGGGAGTCATTTTCAATCGAATCCCATGATAAAAAGTTTTCGTCCGACTTCTCAGTGACAACTCCGCTAATGAATACACTCAATCCTTGTCTCAACGACTGTCATGCGAGTTGTTTTCGTTTCTGAGCCCTAATTAGGTATTGTTATATTTCCCTTATCCATTTCACATTATCCTTCCTACATTCACTTCTAATGGTTCCTCTCCTATTTCTTGTAGTGTTCAATTCAGTGATTGGGCTGCCTTTATGAAGTCATGACATGATAAAGCATCAAAGGTGACATTAAATTGCTTTTGTGAAGTTATGCTCTTTTAGAAAACCTATTATTTCTCTAATCGAAGATTCCTTTCTTGTTACATGAAATTGTCAACTCCATTGCTTTGACTGAAGGTTCCTACTATCTTTATCTTTTTTGAAGTAATTTTGGGAGATATGGATCCCTAAGCAAATACCTCTCCTTTTTTGAAAGTATCTATTGTTAGTACAAGCTTTTCACCTAAGAGGGGCTGAATTAGGTGAAGTTAAAAATTTTAAACATCAACACAAATTAATTACAGATAGGATAGTTTGAAAGATATAAATGAAGGTAGACACAAGAGATTTATACTGATTTGGTTTCAACTACTTGACCTACGTCCAGTCTTTAGAAGCTCTTTCTAAGATTTTCACTATCTTTCTAAGATTCATAGGGCTCTTAGTGCCTCAGTACAAGCTAGTTCTCTTCAAAGAACATTCGCTTGCCCTTATACTTTTCAATCAATGCCCACTACCTTGAGTATCTCAGATGAAATAAATGCATAAGTATAATCTTCAACAAGAGTAAATAAATTATCACTGAAGTACAAATTCACACAGAGATTAAGCTTTGAGACTTACCAAATGAGTGTAACAATAAATGCAAAGTTTTGGTTGTTGCTCTATCTTCAATGCTCTTTTATCTATAGTATGAGAATGTTTGAAGACCGTTTCTCTTTGATTATAGCCATTTGAGTGTATGGTCTTTTCTTTAACCGTTGAGAATGTTAGATTTATCTTTGTGTCTTTGGATTTGTTCGTGAGAGCAAAGAGAATGTGAAGTGTTTGAACTTTGATGCATTTAATGTTTTGACACAAAAGTTCCTTTTGCTAATCTTGATTTAATCCTTGATTAAGTACTTGTAATATGATCTAGCAGTGGTATAATAAAGTGTTAGACCAACTAGAAACAAATAGAACAAGTTTAGGATAGACTTGAATAAGTATCAATATTTTGTATACGATGCTCTATTTTCTGGAATTGCATCACTCTAGTAGTCATTAGAGTATTCTTCACTTAGTCATTTTGAAAAAAAAAAAATCACTTAATGGTTCACCATGGTAATATGGTAGTGATGTATAAAATATAGGATCACTTGAGTGAGCTTATTTCTTTTGAAAATAGATCACTAGATACTTCATTATAGTGACCTGGTGGTGATGAATATAATAGGATCACTCGAGTAATCTTATTTCCTTAGAAGAAATATATCACCTCTCAAGCCCTCGAGCTAACACTTGAGCCGCTTCGCACGTTGTGCATTAGCTTCGCGTAGGAGTTTTCTTGCTCGTTGCGCTTCCGTGCATCCGTTTTCTTGCTTGTTGCGCTTCTGTGCATCCGTTTGATATGGTCATGATGCTCTTTTTTACACATAACTCGAGTGATCTAGTCTTAGAAAAAATTTCAAGAATACTGAGCCCTACCAGAGTCATTGTGGGGTTGTGCTAGTGATACACTTTTTCACACATCACCTAGTGATCTTCTCTCAGAAAATTTTTAAGAAAACTGATCACTAAAACAAATCATTGTGATGTAGTGGTTGTGATGAAAATTTATCATATCACTCAAGTGATCTTCCCTTTGAAATGTTTTAGAAAACTGATCATTACGAAGGATAACTGTGGTGAAGTTATAATGATGAGATTTTTGAAACATCAATCAAGCAATCAAGTTTGAAATCTTTTTTCAGAAAGCTTATCACCAGATGGTTCATTATGGTGGTCTAATAGTGATGCACTTTGTAGCTCATCACAGGAGTGGTCACTCAAGTGATCTCTTAGGAAAATATTTTCCAGAAAAAAAAAAGATCACTATGTTAGTCACCATGGTGAAGTCATAAACTTTCATATTACTTGGGTAGTTACTCAAGTGATCTTTGTCTATCACTTCTAGTGAGAACTGTAGTGATGAGTTAACTTTTAAAGAACCACTTCATCATTGTTCCAGAAATGAGTTCACCAAATTTTGTCACATCATTCGAGTAGTCACTTTAGTAATCATTATTTATCACTACTAGTGAGCACTGTGGTTGTAACATCCTGAATTTTTTTCAGAAGAAATTAATTTATGATAATTAAAATTTACCATTTAAGATTATTTTTATAATACGAATATCTCAAATTTTGGAACAAGGAGTTTAGGAATAAGATTGAGATAAGAAAGCTACTAGGCTCTTGATAATCCGTATTTTTCATTGCAATCAGGGTAAAATCATATATTAATTTGAATGGTAGATGATTATGTAGTAGATAAGCATGTGAAATTTGATCGGTAGATGAGTATTCGGTAGTTAGATGGTAGATGGACATATGTATGGTAGTTAGATGGTAGATGGACATAAGAGTGGTAGATAGATGGTAGATTAACATGTTTAAAGTAGTTGGGTAGTAGATAGTCATGTGATTTTTGAAAAATGGTTGAGACCCAAAACTCTTTAAATATCTCACCCCTTCTCTTCTTTCACAACACACAAACACTCAAGACTCACAGAAAGGTAGAGAGAGAGAGAGGGAAAAAGAAGGAAAGAGAGATAAGGCGCAGAAAATAATGGGGTAAGTTAAGGTTAAATTATTTGGTGTTTGTAAATTGGGAGTATTGAAGTATTGGTAAAAATAAGCGTGGAATTGAGGTAACCTTTGTTATTCTTTTATATACTTGTCAAATTTATATATACATCAACTGTTTTTGGATTTGTTGTGCCTATGGAAGGCTTGATTTGAAATCTAATAATGTTGTTTTGATGAGATTGGATATTCTTGGATCCCTTGGTATCACTTTTCTTTTAACCGGGTTAAGTATGACACCTCCTTGGTTGTGTTTATCTTTAAGGAGGGGAGCCATGTTGAATTTATGAGTAATGGATATGTTTTGTTGGAGCATGTGTTATGTGTTAGATGGCTCCAGTCAACGGTTATAAGAGGTGGTCAGGGTAATAAGGATGATCTATGCATCAATATTTGTTTGGAATATTTTATATGTGAGATCTCTTGTGAAATGTTTGGAAAATAAATATGGTGTTTTGGAACTTTTGGGGAGAGTTTTTGGTAACCGATTCGAGAACTATTTTGTGAAAGGCTTTGTGTAAAGTGATATATTTTAATTATTGTGAATTTTAACTGTATGTTCTCGATCTTGGTTTGCATGTATATTTTTGAATAACCAATGGTTACGGGGATCTTTGGGATCTTACGGTTACTATGTTCATTTTTTTCAGGTGAATATTTAGTAGGAAAATCAGGGAAGACACATATGGAATGAGTTGTGAAGGCGCTTTTGTATTGTTATGTTATTTGTATTTGCCATGACCATAAGACTTCCGCATTTTAGAAACTTTGATATATTATTTTGGATTTAATTTGGCCCTATATAAATGGATTTTTACCGTTTGGCCATATTGTAAATATGTATTTGGATGTTAAACATCCTTGTTGGAGATATTTTAAATATTTTTGGCCAAGTTTTCGGGTGTTGAATTTGAGGTGTTACAATGGTGACAATGATTTTCATAGTAAAATCGTTTTTAGCTATAGTACCTTTTCCAAAACACTTTCTTAATTATTCTTAAGCTGTGTTATCATCAAAACATAGGATCTAACATCCATATCTCTAGAAGTTACTTTGAAAAGATCAATAGGGATGTGATGAATAAACTAGTTTAGTTGTACTGAGAATCATACATGAACAAGAGAATACCTGCAGTATTTGTGAAATTACAACGTGATAAAAAAAAATTCAAGGTGACATATTAAATTGGTTTTGTGAAGTTATGAGTTTTTTGGAAACTCATTATTGCTCAAATCGAAGATTCTTCTACTATTACAAGAAGTTGTCAACCTACTACTTTGACTAAAGGTTACTACTTTGTTGATTCTTTTTGAAGTAACTTCAGGAGATATGGATCCTGTAATACCCGGATTTTAGCAAATCGGAATTCTTGAGACAAGAGAAATTAATGAATATTTTGATGAAGCAAATTCATGAGTTTAAAACTATTATAGCAAATTGTTATAATTGTCGAGTAAATTGTCGAAAAAGTTACGTAAAAAATCATATGAACGTAATGACTAAAAATGCAATAATGGTGATAAAAACAGGTCTAAAAACATTATGATAAATACGAAAGATCATGAAAGATTATGAGAAAATTATGGGAGTATTATCTTTAATTATAAGAATTTAATAAATTATTTCGAGGAAATAACATGAAGAAATGTTTGAAAAGCATTCCAAAACCATAAAGTAACTTTATGGTGTAAACATTTTTAATATTTTACATAGGATATAAAATGACAATGTCAGTATAAAGTTGGTAAGATAATAATATACTGTAAATTATAAAATTATCAACCATTGGTAAGAGAATGATTAGATAATTACTAGCTAATTGATTCAAGAAAAAAAGAGAAATATAGAAAGTTAAGTTTATGGTAAAATCCTTAATTAAGAGATTAAGGCTGGTAATTAGCATAAAATATACTTACAAATTATGATAAAAAGGATTAAGGAAAAAATTAGTAAAGATAAATGTATGAAGAAATCTAATCCTAAAAAGATCACTAAACGAAAGAATTTAGGTCGATTAAGCCTTAATGAAGCGGGGGTAAAACAGAATTTTTGGTAAAAAATATTATATTTTTTTAAAATGGAAAACATTATGAAAAAATAATTAAAACTGGATTTTAAAATGAAGGGGCCGAAATTCTTGGTATTTTTAATTAAAATGAATTGTTTAAATAATTAAAATGATAATTAGAATAAAATAATGATATAATACGGTGAGTCGAAACTTATAGGCGGGGCCAGGGGAAAAGTCGAAATAAATTCTACGGTAAACCGAGAGGTAAAAGTCTTTTTCAGATCGGTCAAATTAAGAACAAGTAAATTTTTACACGAAGAAAGAATTTACCGACGTTGATTTCCGCAACCGAAAACCCTAATTCCTAATAAGACGGAAGGCGATCGAGATAGAGTAGAGCCGGATAGGCAAAGTGAGAACCTATAGAAACAATTTCGTGTTTTCAAACACGGGATTAAGTTAGGCAACAACGGACGTTTTACGATTCAGCGAATTATTGTCCGTAAGTTGGTTCTATCGGAAGCGATTTCCGAATCGGACGCGTTTGTCCGAATATCTTCCGACGCACCGAAGAATACCTGGATATGATCAAAAAGAGGATCAAAATAGATAATATGAAAGAGGATGAAAAGATCTTCAAAGTTACATGCCCGGATTTTTGAGTTTCTGCGAAATCGCGCGAAACGGACACCGATCGGGTAGCTTTATCGGGCCGGAGGCCATAAAGCAATAGTCATCATTGGATGACAACTCATTCTTTGACTTTTGGACCCCTTGGATGTCGGCCAAGACCTTGGATGGCCAAGATTTCATCTCACTAAACCCTAGATCTAACGGTCCGAAAACAAAGCGTAAAATTCCCTTTACGTCCCGAATTTTCACTATAAATACCCCTCCCCTCTTCTTGAAAATTCACACCATTCTTCTCTCTTCCTTGGCCGAAATCTTAGAGTGAGAAGCTCTGCAAAAATTCCGCCTAGCTCCGAGTAAGTCCTTTTGTCCTTAGCTTTTAGTTTCCGTAGTTCTTTCGGTAGTTATAGTAGAACCGTTGTTTTGATCTAGGAAGTTTCGAATATATTCCTATACTTGTTTTTAAGCCTCATTGCATTGAAAGATGCCCGACGAGGTAAAACCTAGTGGGGATAATTTTGAAATGGAATAAGGTCAAAGTAACGAAGTTACGCAAAATTCCGCCAAATAGGGGTAATAGGGGCAAAATGGTCTTTTTCACCTAAAATGCCCGTTATACAGCCAAATATTCATAAGTGTGTTATTATTCGATTAGAATACTTCGACGTCGAACCGTCGAAATTCCATCATTCCGCCGTTTGCCGCTTGTTGAGCCACCGTTTTTTGTTTACGTACGTAGTCAAAAAGTACCGTTTTTAGCCGGAAGAGCCGGATATCTCGCAACTAAGGTACGGACGCGTCTGTAACTCTAACTCTATGCTGCTTATATACTTTTGCGTTATAGATACGTTCATAGACGAGGTTCTCGCTGAGAATCGTCAGAGATACTTACAGCTTTACCCACGGATTATAGTATTGGTAATGTCGTTTGAGTTATTCCTAGCGCTAAGGACACGTTAGTAGCGTGGCACGGGATATGTGCAGAACTAGTCGAGAGAGACTTTACATACCGCTTTGTGCTTATGTTCTCGTCCATGTTATTGATCATACATCCGCTTTGTTTGCTTTTGTGATGATATCTTTGTATTGAAATGAATATCTTTGTACGTATCTTGTTTTATTTGAGCATAAGGTTAACCATTACCCGAGATCCATATGTGGAATGGATCTCACTTTGTAGCATCGTGGTCTGCGGAGGACCGATGTTTGTCGATCGAGGCAAGCAAATGAGTAGGCCAAGTCGTGTCTACATTATTTATCGTTTTCTTTAGTTTCGTTAACTTTTGAGAATTTCGATGATCGTAATCCGATACATTTACACTATGGTCCATATTTTCAATGTAATGTAAATTACTTACTCGCTCCAATGCTCTACTCTGATTACTCTGCTTGAAATATTTGGAAACGTTTTTTAAAAAAAAATCTGCCGTTTTCAAATGGGATGTTACAGATCCCTAAGCAAATACCTATTCTTTTTTGGAAGTATTCATATCTCTTGAAGTTACTTTGAAAAGATTAATAGGGATGTGATGAATAAACTAGTTCAGTTGTACCGAGAGTCATACATGAACAAGAGAATACCTGCAGCATTTGTGAAGTCACAGCGTGATAAAAATTTCAATGTGACATATTAAATTGCTTTTTGTGAAGTTATGTTTTTTTGGAACCTATTATTGCTCGAATCAAAGATTCCTTTGCTATTACAGGAAGTTGTCAACCCATTGCTTTGACTGAAGGTCCCTACTCTGTTGATCTTTTTTGAAGTAACTTTAGGAGATATGAGTCCCTAAGAAATACCTCTTCTTTTTTGGAAGTATCCATATCTCTAGAAGTTATTTCGAAAAGATTAATAGGATTATGTTGAATAAACTAGTTTAGTTGTATCGAGAGTCATACATGAACAAGTAAGTACATGTAGCATTTTTGAAGTCATGACGTGATAAAGCTTTCAAGGTGACATATTGAATTGCTTTTGTGAAGTTATAGTTTCTTGGAAAACCCATTATTACTCTGATTGAAGGTTCCGCTCCTGTTTCTATATTGAGCAAGTGGCACCAAGTTAAAAGCTCTGAAATTTAGCATTGTGATCAGTCTTAGACTCTTCAATGTGAGATTATGAGCTACTTGGTCTCAACTCTATCTAATAGAGCAGTACTTTCCACATTGAGTAGCCATGCAATTTAGGACCGGTCAAAATTTTCTAAGCTTGGGCTAGAATCAATCGTACTCTTGACCAATATATATCATAATGCAAGTGTTCATCACCTATACCTTGTGGCTCTTCAGTAATTAAGCCAGGAAAGCATTGGCTGGGTGAAAAAGAACACGAATATGCGTATAGGAAAGGTCGCAAGGGGTAAGCAAACCCTTGAGCATACCCCTTGCTTTGCTCAAAGGTTTGCAAACCCCATGGGTCCTTTCCTATACGCATATTCGTACCATTTTTCCTCTCATCCTTAGCTTTCCAAGGTTAATTCCCATGTAGAGACACAATGTATAGGTCAACAGTTACATTATCATAGATATAGGTCAACAGTTGTCATTAATTCTCCCCACAAAGCCTGGAATATCTTGGTCCATCCTGAATTGCATAGCCACTCGATGTGGGAGGTATTGTTCTATTATATACAGACGAGTCCAACAATCTAAAAAACTCTCACTTGAAGAGTCTCACATCCATACATCATGGTTATTAAATAATAATCGTCAATTATTATAAAAGTTCACAGTTCATATTTAGAAACCGTTATTAATGTACTAAATATATAAAGGTTGTCTATGTGACCGTTATTTATTTTTGTTAAAAGTAACAGTTCTTACATAAGAACTATTATATATGTTATTGAATAAATAATGGTTGTCAATATGAGACAGTTATGAATCATACAAGCATTACCATATATTATGACAGTTTTTTACGTGTGTCCGTTAATTATTATCATAACAATGTGCATATCATGGCCTCATTGATACTCAATCCATAACGGCTGTTATATTAGAACCCTTATAATAGATTCAAAATAAATAACAGTTTGGAATTGTAATGTATCTATATCGAGTAATTATAGCACCCGCATATATGATGGTTCAAAACCATGATTTATGGCCAATAATAACCATTATGTATCTCAATTATTTCCGTAATAGTGGTATTATGAAATGTGTTGTGAATGTCCCAAATAAAGTGATAGTGTAGGGTATTTATAGACAAAGAAGTGATGCCTCTTGAAGCAACCTCTTCATTGAAAAATCATGACCATATATTA
This sequence comes from Acacia melanoxylon, assembly GCA_019022615.1. NCBI lineage: Eukaryota > Viridiplantae > Streptophyta > Magnoliopsida > Fabales > Fabaceae > Acacia > Acacia melanoxylon. Next base: position 4,662,485 of record JAFJYJ010000020.1, on the reverse strand, counting down.
GATTCATAGACATCATATATTTATTCGTGAGCCAACATAACTTATATATGTTAGACCTGGCTGTTACCCAAGAGGGGGGTGCATTGGGTGTTTGATAAAAAATTATCAGCTTTGAAAATCTTTTCGCAACTTACTGAAAGTAGTTTGTATGACAGTAATGATTTATAAAGCAATAAACAGTCATTCAAATATGTATGCTGGGAATATAAGTTCGGCCAATCCTTGACCTACGTCCAGTCCCCAAGCTTCACTTGAGATTTTCAATCCACTATCTTCTTTCAACTTGATTACACGTTCTGTACTCGAAGTAATCCTCTTACTAGAATTCATTCCCCCTTAAAATTTGTAATCAATACACCCACTTGATTACACACTATGTACTCGAAGTAATCCTCTCACTAGGATTCACTCCCCCTTACAACCTGTAATCAATACAATGGGTTTCCACTCAAGATCACCCAATCTTGAGTAACTCTCAAATAAAATGTTTACAATATATCTTCTCTCTTAGAAGTGAATGAATAAACACTGAAGTACAATACAAATAATCTCACTCTTAAAGGTAAATTATATGATCATTGAGATAATTGGAGAGTAAGTGATATAGACGTCAGAGTATTGGCATTTTGACAATGAAGTAGTAATCTTGTGTCTCTGTATCTATTTTGAATGCTTATCCTTTTATAGTCAATGAAGAACATTGAGCAATTCTTCCAGGTTTGAATATGATCGTTGTGAGCGTATATGACCATTGGAACTATTCGACCGTTGGAAAATATTACGTTGAAGGTTCTGACTGCTTTTTGATAATCTGATGTTAATCCTTCATTTGATCATCTGAAACTTGCTAACAAACATGATTAATAGCATTGAGAAGTATAGCAAGTATGAATCAATTGATAACAATCATTTCTGAATTCTCGGAGACATTGTGGAATTGTGCTCTGCTGTCTGATAAGCTATGTGCTTGAGTCCTTCATATAATCATCTGAAATTTATACAAAAATGATATAAATAATGTTAAGAAGTAGTATAAGTTCTTTTGGAATTCATCTGGATGTTCTTGATGAGAATCTAAGATTTCAGACACGGTGAGTTTGAACTGTATACTTGAAACGCCTCTGAGTCGAGTTACAAATAATTGACTCAAGTTAGGCTTTTACTCCAAATTTCTCTTTGTCTCGTCTTGACTTGAGGCATCAAAAACCTTGACTCGAGTCTAGGCTTAGGCTCGAGTCAAAATCAAATGATCACTCAAAAACATTGAAGACATTTAACGGCAAATTTCTGTGGCTCAAGTCAACCTCTAGACTCGAGGCAAGTAAACAGGCTCGAGTCGATCACAAAGGAAAACATTTGAAAGCTTGAAAGACAAGTCTCTAGCTCGAGTCATTAAGTGGAGGCTCGAGTCAAAAACTCTTCTCAAAACGTCTAACTCTCTGTCTTGCTTTGACTCGAGGTTGACAAAGCCTTGGCTTGAGGTAAGATCCCATCAAACTTGGTTTCTTCCAAAATTTGTGAAACACTTGTTGAGTCTACATTCATATGGAATTGGTTTTACTTCATTTGGTTGTGTATAGTGTGAGCTATATCCAAAAATCGAGCCTATACTAAAATGAATCCAGAATTTTGAGTGTCAACTTTCGAAGGCCATATCTCCCTGGTCTGAACTTTGTTTTGGCTGGTTCAACTCTTGATGGAACTATTTTGAGTCTAATTTCATATGCCACCAATTTCAGCTCAATTGGATTTGTAGTTTGTGAGATACACCCAAAATAGCGAAGCTTGGTCTGCTATGTGGCGTGAAATGATGTGTCAACTTATGAAATTCATAGCTCCTTCATCTGAACTCCTTTGGACTTTAATTTTATATGAAAATGACTCATTTGGAGTCTAGTTTCATATGCCACCGGTTCATATCAATCGGATCTCTGGTTTGGGAGATATCATCGAATTACCAAACCTCGTCTAAGCTGAATGTGAAACAGTAGAACGTTACAAAAAAACACACCTAACTCGAGTCAACTGAAGCCTGACTTGAGTCAACTCGTTCCAAAGAGCAAAAATGGCTTGAAAATCACTATTGGCTCGAGTCAGAAAAATGGCTGACTCGAGTTAAGACCCAGACTCGAGTCAATGATTTTCTTGGCTCGAGTCAACTCCTACCAGATGCCCAAAACACTGTAGAAAACATTTTAACTCGAGTTTAGACCCCTTGGCTCGAGTTAGTTCATCCCAAATCTTGATTTTGCTTATCTTAACTCCAAATTGAGCCATTCCAACTTCCATTTGATCGTGGAGACTTCTAGAATCAATCTAAGAATTTGTATAATGGTTTTCTCATTCCATTCAGCAAGTTCTTCTTCTTTCTTTTTCTCTTGATCATTCTCCATAACCCAACTCTTTCTTTCTTCTCTTCTCTTGATCATTCTTCATAAACCAATCATTCTTCATAAACCAACTCTTTCTTTCTTCTCTTCTCTTGATCATTCTTTATTATTTGACTTGGACTTATCATTCTCTGCAAGTTCTACATTCTTCAATATCTCCTCTTCTTCTTGATTATTTTCAAAATACTTTGATAACTTCTTGCTTCCTTCTGCAAGTTCTTCTTTCCGTAACCTCTTATCTCCTTCTTGATTAATCTCTATAATTCAACTTGGACTAATCTACATTAAATATATAGCCGTTAGTCAATGTAGGAGATAAATATAGTATACAAGTTTTTTGCTCTTAATAATGGCATCTATATAAAACATCATCAAAACTAATCATATCCAACAATATAACCAATGGTTATTTAAAAGGGAAAATCCTTGAAAAAGAACTTTGAAAATTATAAAGGACAAAAAGGTGTTCCAAATATTCATAATACCAAAGAGGTATGAGGGCTTGATTTGTTCTTTTTAAAATTAAATGGAAATGGCAGAAATTTTCCTCTGAGTTGAAAAAAGGTGCTCCCATTTTTTATAAGGGTTTAACAAGTTCGTTTAAAGTTTTAATAAGTTTTGGTAAGATTTTTACAAATTCTAATTTAAAAATCACCACTTGCTAATACAATGGCTAGGTACTGACTCACACTTCTGATAAAATCTTATCAGAACTTATTACAACCTTATCTAAACTTATAAAACCCTTATCAGAAGTGGGAATCAATACCTTGTCATTGTAGCAAGTGGTTAATGTTAAATTGGAATTCATGAAAATCTTATCTGAACTTGTCAAAACCTTTGTGAAATCTTATCATAAATGTGAATCAATACTTTGTCATTATAGCAAGTGGTGAATTTTGAATTGGAATTTGTGACAATATTATCAAAACTTGTTAAAACCTTGTATGAACTTGCAAAACCTTATTATAAGTGAGAATCAATACATTGCCATTGTAGCAAGTGGTGAATTTTGAATTGGAATTCGTGCAAATCTTATCAGAACTTGTTAAAACCTTATATGAACTTGTGAAGCCTTATCATAAGCAATAATTAATACCTTGTCGTTGTAGTAAATGTTGATTTTTGAATTGGAATTTATGAAAATTTGATTAGAACTTATTAAAACCTTATTTGAACTTGAGAAACCATATCACAAGTGAAAAGTAATACCTTGCCATTGTAGCAAGTGTTGATTTTTGAATTGGAATTTGTGAAAATCTTATCAAAACTAGTTAAAACCTTATATGAACTTGTTAAACCCTTATAAAAAAATGTGAGCACATTTTTTAAAATCTGAGGACATTTATGTCATTTCCATTTATTTTTGAAAAGGATAAATTAGGTCCTCACACCTTTATGATATTATGAATATTCGGAAAACCTTTTTGTCATTTAGCATTTTTTTAAGTTCTTTTTCAGGGATTTTCCTTATTTAAAATAATTTTTCTATGAAGAGTTACACCTTGATAGTATGTAAGGTTTTCTTAAAACCAAGAACCTTTAGTTATAATCTCTTATGTGTCTCTAGGAATTAAGGAGACGTAACATTGGTGATATTTAATGTTATAACTCCCTACACAACTCTTTTCGCATAAATTCCTTACTTTAAAAGAACATGACTTTACCAAAAGCACATCTAAGATCTATTCATTTTAAAATATTCCAACATAAATCATCTTCTGTTCCTTGATAATTAATGCATTTGACCAAAAGGGTATATAATATTACTAAGATTGATAAAGATATTTTGCGAGATTCCTCATGTAAAGCTTTTTATTAAATCAAATAATTGAAATTAAATATATCAACATTCATAATTTATTATTATTAATAAAGAAATTTTTATAAAATTCATATATAAAGTTGTTGAGGGAACAACATTTGATTAAAAACGTAAAAACGGATTAAAGAGTATTTATGATTTTAAAGTATTCATGGATAAGTAACTAAAACCCCAAAAAGATATTTTGCGAGATTAATGATGATTTTAAAGTATTCATGGATAAGCAAAACCCCAAAACTTTTTTTTTGGGATTTGAACTTGTATTTTTTATGAGGTGAGACCGCTTACCACTTCAATCAATAGCTTGTTGGTAGGATGAGAGAAATTTTAAAGAGACCTTATTTAGTTAGTTTAAGAGGGATGCTAAAAAAATTGATTGTTTTACCTTTATATAAAATATAAATGAATTGTTCTCTCTCTTTTTATTTTAGTAGTATATAACTATGTATAATCAGTTGTATAAAAAAATGTATAATCAAGTTATTAAAGTTGGACAGGCCTTTGAACCGGTTGAGAGGTAGTGGGTCAAGGGTCCGTAAGTCAAATCACAATCGACTCGAGGGCCAAATTGATGATGAATAAAAAAAATTAAAAAGTAATTTAAAGTCTCATCACACCATCCAAAATTTCAAATACTAAATATCATTTCAATACCTGGAAATACTAACAAAATAATCATACACTTATTAAATATTCTTTAAAATTTCTTTGACATATTGACATCATAGTATCATACTTCCACTGATTGACAACAGAATCAATAATATTCAACACCAAAACTTTATGATCACAAAATATCAAAATAGGTATATGATAACTAAATATTACCACAAACAACCTTTAATCACTAAACTAATAATTATCAACACCAAAACTATCATTAACATCATTCAAATCTCAAGTTATTGATACAATAGGAGGCGGAGTGGTAGGAGGAAAAGTAAAGGCAATAGGAGCGTGACATAATCATCATTGAAAGATGGGACTCAAGAATATCCATATTTTCATCATCTATATATGAAATGAATTTCACTATTGATAGTTACGTAAAACATAAAGTTAAATACTTTTGTACAAGACTATAATCTTAAATAATAGAATATATATATATATATATATATATATATATATATATAATATTATAAACCTCCATAATTCCTCATCATTTGTTCAAATTAAGATATATCACTTCTAGATTATCAAATTCAAGAGTTGGATATTCTTAAACACCCAAAAGTCAAGTTTATCAACTAATTCATAATGAACCGGATCATAACTATCATTATTTTTCTTCAATTGATTGCTTTGATGCCAACATGAAAAAGATCAACATTAATAAAATGTATATTTAATAAAACTATAAAATCATTCATAAGTCATAACTTTAAGATAACCTATACTTTAATCTCATATTGTAGTTTATGAAAATCAAATCATCAAGCCTTTAATGCTCCCATTTGTTTCTTTTTCTTTTCTTTTTTTCTTTTTTAACTATGGATGCACTCAAATAAGCTTCAATTTCTTCACAACCTGAAGAAGAAGTTTGGCTAAAAACACATATAGCAATTTATTGCAATTTCGAAGAGACCCCATAGTAAAGCCACCACTCATCAACATAATAAAATAACAAACATTTAGTATGTATTTATGTCATAATATGTGCTTTCAAATATGAAATTGAATATACTTACGACGAACTAGTTTTTGCTACATTTTCACATGAAACTTCATTATAGGATTCGTTACGTACACAATAGATATCGATTCGCTGCATCATTGTAACATAATGACCAGGATCTTCAAGTGAGTTTGATTCAAACAAATTGACCATAGAGAGTAAGTCAAGTTATTTTAACTTAGCTAAACTCGATCTTGGTCATGGAAACCTGAGTTTGTCCTTGGCCAAGAGCCTTCAAAGGTTTTTTTTTTTAGTTAAGTAAACTCGAGTTAGTACAGGCAAACTCAAGTTTCTGTCAGAATGAGAGTTTTTTCAAAGAAACCAATTTATTAAACAAACTCAAGTCTGCTTGATTAAACTTGAGTTTCTGTCAGGCGAGAGTTCTAAAAGTTTTTCACATTATGTAAACTCGAGTCAAGAGTTTTCAAGGATTTTTTAAATTAAAGAAACTCGAGTCTATTTCTTAAAACTCCAGTTTGAGTTTTTATGGACTTAAACTCATTTCCAATATGAATAGTCTCAAACTCGAGTTTGCATCTTGTTCAAAATGTTCTCAAAGTGCTGTCACGATATTCATTTCTAAAGAACTAAACTCGAGTTTAGGGAATTAAACTCAAGTTAGACACTTGAGTGAAATATTCTAAACTCCAGTTTCAGTCTTACAGAGACGTCTTCACTTTCAACTTCAACTCCGTTCTAAAGAAGATGTCTATGAGACTCAAATTTGGAAGAGTAAACTCGATTTTCGAACTCCAATTTGCTTGAACAAACTCCAGTTTAAAGCGCTCTATTTTAAAATCATCTTGCTCGGATTTGTGAAATTTTCTTGTTTGATCTATATACTTCATATCATCTTTTACTACTACTCTTAACTATGTTTAATCAATTTGTTTGTGATTTTCAAATGATCAAACTTGTATTAAACTGAAGATTAAGCATAAAGCAAAAGGTGATGTCAGAACATTTATTGCTGGCTCAGAAAACTTAGCATCCTTTTGGCAAATCATTCTCTGGACCTTGCAAAGGTTTAAATGTTCTCTTTCCTCATATGGAAGCCACATCATCCAATAGATTTATTTCAAGGAAAGTCAACAAGAATGTTTGAGCATCTGGATTAACTCAAAACATGAGAGAGAATGGACCTAGTTGCAACCTAACAGCTTCATTAATGTCTCCAACGGTTACATTAATGTTTCCAACAGTCATTTAATGCTTCCAACATATATAAGCTGAAGCATTCAATTCTCAACATCACCCAGAGTACAGAAAACAAAAATCTATCAAGTGTCATTTGCATTTACTGTTTTCTACTCATCTATAAAGTATCTTTTGATACATTGAACTTCATTGTTTATTACATATGCTCTTTTAGAGAGTTTAGCTTTGATTATCAATCATTGTGGGACTTTGAGATTGGGTTTATCAATTTACAACTTGTAAGGGAGAGTGTATCCTAGTGAGAGGATAACTTTCGAGTACAAAATGTGTAAGTAATCATAGTGATAATGAAAATCTCAGTGTCTAGGGACTAGACGTAGGTCAAGAGTTGAGACCGAATCAGTATAAATCTTCCTGTGTCAAGCTCTTCTTCTCTATCTCTGTTTTACCTTCTTTTGGTATCTCTAGTTTGGGCGTTTAAAAAGAATTTTTTAAAATCCTCAATTTACCCCCTCTTGGTGATTTCCTCCATTTACATTTGGTATCAGAGCAAGGTCTTCTCAAAATAGCTTAACAACTCGAGAAGGATCAACATGGATGGAATATTACCTGATGGAGCTTCAATCAACAAACCAACGGGTTTCAATGGTGAGCATTACTCCTTCTGGAAGGCTAAGCTCAAAGTCTTCATATTGACCACCAAATATAGCCTATGGAGGGTGTTCGAGAGAGGAGACTATGCTCCAACCACAGTTGAAGATGGGGTTAGAACTCCAAAGCTAGAAGAAGAATATGATGAGAATGATCGAAGGCAAGTCACTCTCAACAGCAAAGCAATCCTCATGCTGCAAAGTGCTCTAAGTCAAAAAGAATATTTTCGTGTTTGCACTTTGTCTTCTACTAAAGCTATGTGGGATGCTCTAGAAATTGCTCATGAAGGAACGACTAGAATCAAGGAAAATTGAGTAAATACCCTTATGACTGAGTATGATTTATTCATATGAAGTCTGGGGAATCCATTGGCAAATTCCAGCTTAGATTCACACATCTGACAACCAACTTCCTATATTGGGCAAAGAATATGATCAACCTATCCAAGTGAGGAAAAGTCTAAATATCCTCAGCAAGGAATAGGAAGCTAAAGTCACTGCAATCGAAGAGGCTCGTGGAGAGTCGATGGCTTCAGTGGCAGCTTTATTTGGCAGTTTGTCTGAGTACGAAGGAAAGATCAAGTTCAAAAATGGACTTGATGAGATTGGTTGAAAGAACAAGGGAATTTCCCTTAAGACTTTCAAAGAGGTAAAAGAATCAGATGATGATGAAGATGAGGACGAAGATGAAGAGGTAGGCATGAAAGACCAAGGTTTCAGAAAGTTTCACAAGGGTAACTCCAACACTGAGCCTAAGAAGCCAATCATATGCTACAAGTATAAAAAGTCTGGCCACATCAAGTCAGAATGCCCCCATCTAAAGAAAAAGAGAAAGAAAAGAAGAAATTCAATAAGTTCAAGAAGAAAGCTTATGTCTCAACTATATGGGGAGACAGCTCATTCGATGAAGGTGAAGTTGATGAAGAAGAAAGAGCCAACATCTGTCTTGTGGTTCAAGAAAAGGAATCATAGAATGAAGAGGTCTATCTAAGAGCATCAAAATCCAAAAAATGGTACATTGATAGTGGATGCTCTAGACACATGATGGGAGATCAATCCAAGTTTGCTACAATCAAGCCTAAGGATGGTGGCAAGGTGACCTTCTGTGGAAACCAATCCGGGAGGATTGCTGGAATTGGAGAAGTTGGAAACAATGAAGGACCACAAATCAAATATGTCTACCTTGTGGAAGGTCTATGCCACAACCTCCTCAGTGTGAGCCAAAGCATAGATAAAGGTAACCTAGTTATCTTTGATTCTGAGGAATGCTTGATTGTAAGCAAGGATGTTCTCTTTTTGGACAACATTAAATTTAAAGCCTTATTCAGGGCTCCAAAAGAAGGTAATTGTTATACTCTTAATCTCTCTAGAAATGGTCCTATTTCTAAAAACTATTTTTTGCTAACTTGGATTAAAGTTGGCTGTGGCACAAGCAATTAGCTCATGTGAACATGTTTCAACTTGACAAGTTGCTGAAAAAGGATTTGGTCATTGGTTTACCAAAACTTCATTTTAAAAATGACATGATTTGTGATGCTTGTCAAAAAGGTAAACAAACCAAATAATCTTTCAAATCTAAAAATGAAATTTCAACTAATAGACCTCTTCAACTACTCCAAATGGATTTAGTTGGACCGGCTAGAATAAAAATTTTGGTGGCAATCTTTATACTTTTGTCATAGTTGATGATTTCTCTAGATTTTCATGGACTCTTATCCTCTAAAGATGAAAAATTTGATCAGTTTGTTGTTTTTTCCAAGAAGGTCCAAAATGAGAAAAGTTCCTCTATTGCAGGAATTCGTACTGATCATGGTGGAGAATTCAAAAATCATGCCTTTGGTGAGTTTTGCGATAATATGGGCATTGATCACAACTTCTCAGCGCCAAGGACTCCTCAACAAAATGATGTTGTGGAGAGGAAGAATAGAGTCCTTACTGAGATGGCAAGAGCAATGTTGAATGAGAATTCTACTTCCCAAGCATTTTGGGCTGATGTTATGAGTACAGCTTGCTACATCTCGAATCGGGCATATCTCTGGAAGAAGTTGAACAAAACTCCCTATGAGCTATACAAAGGAAGAAAGCCCAATCTAGCTCATCTGCATGTTTTCAGCTGCAAATGTTTCATCCACAACAATGGTAAGGATAACTTGGGTAAGTTTGATTCCAAGTCGGTTGAAGGTATATTTTTGGGTTATTCAAATAGAAATAAAGTTTATAAAGTCTTTAATACTCGTACTCGTATTGTTGAAGAGTCTATGCATGTTGTGTTCTGTGAAACCAAGTCTGATATGTCCTTGGATGATGATTAGGAACTTGTTTTCAAAAATCAATTCTTTTCGAAAACTACTCCTGCCTCTATGGAAAATCCTAAAAATATTTTCAAAACTGAACCTCAAAACTCTTGTGAAAATTATGGTCAATCTCAGCCTAAAGCTTGGAAGTTTATTAGGAATCATCCTTTGGACCAAGTAATAGGTGATGTAATTCAAGGTGTAAGGACTAGAAAAAGTACTTTGAATGAAGTTACATTTTCTACCTTCATATCCGAGATTGAAGCATTTAAGATTGATGAAGCCCTTTCAGACAATGATTGGGTTATCGCAATGCAAGAGGAATTACATTAATTTAATAGAAATCAAGTTTGGGACTTAATACCTAGGCCTAAAGATCATCCGGTCATTGGCACTAAATGGGTATTTAAGAACAAATGTGATGAATCTGCAATCATTGTCTGTAACAAGGCAAGATTGGTTGCAAAAGGCTATAATCAAGAAGAAGGAATTGATTATGAAGAAACTTATGCTCCAATGGCAAGATTAGAAGCTATAAGGGTTCTTCTAGCCTTTGCTTGTATCAAAGGATTCAAGCTATATCAAATGGATGTAAAAAGTGTTTTTCTAAATGGTTTTATTCAAGAGGAAGTTTATGTCGAAGAACCTCCTGGTTTTCAAAGTAATCATCATCCAAATCTTGTTTATCGCCTCAAGAAAGCCTTATATGGTCTTAAGCAAGCTCTTAGAACTTGGTATGAACGATTAAGCAAATTCCTTCTTGATCAAGGATTTGTTAGATGTAAAGCAAAACGTAACTCTCTTCATAAAGAGTAATAAGCTTAATGATATATTAATTGTTCAAATTTATATTGATGATATTATATTTGGTGCTTCTAATGATCCTTTGTGTGAAGAGTTTGCTAAGAATATGCAGGGAGAGTTTGAGATGTCTATGATGGGAGAACTCAACTATTTCCTTGGTCTGCAAATCAAGCAATGCAAGAATGAGATCTTTATTTCTCAAACCAAATATCTAAGAGATTTGCTAAAGAAATATGGTCTGAATGAATGCAATGGAGCTGACACACTAATGAGCTCTACTGCTTCCTTGGATGCTGATGAGAAAGGAAAAGATTTCAATATACAAGATATAGAGGAATGATTGGATCATTGCTTTACCTAACAGCAAGTCCACTTGATATCCAGTTCAGTGTGGGTATGTGCGCTAGATTCCAATCCACTCCCAAAGGGACTCATGCTGAACATGTGAAGAGGATATTCAGATATCTTGCTGATACAGAGGAGTTGGGATTGTGGTTTCCCAAGGGTCAACCTGAACATCTGGTGGCATGTTCAGATTCAGATCATGCCGAATATAAGATGGATAGAAAGAGCACAAGTGGCCAATGTCAATTCCTTGGTGGATCACTTGTCTCATGGTTTATCAAGAAGAAAACAACCATCTCAGTGTCATCGAATGAAGCTGAATATATTGTTGCATCTAGTTGCTGTGCTCAAGTTCTATGGCTTAAGCAACAACTTCTGAATTTGGGACTTCATCTCAAAGAAATTCCAATTCTTTGTGATAATACCATCATAATAAGCTTGGTAAAGAATCCAATGCAACATACTCAGACCAAGCATGTTGATGTTAGACATCACTTCATAAGAGACCATGTTCAGAAGAAGGATGTCAAAGTAATGTTCATCCCAACTCATCTTCAACTTGCTGATATCTTCACCAAGCCATTACCTAAGGAACAATTCACTTTCATTATAAGAGAATTGGAAATGGTAAATCCCAATGAGTTGTAAGTAACCTTTACTTAATGTTAGTTATGTTTTTTATGATTATTAGATACTAACTTAAGCATCAAAGTGTTTAGTTATGCTTTGTGCAGGATATCTGGTGTATCTGTCAATCTGCTAAAGTTTGTTGTCAAAAGAAGCAAACTCGAGTTTGTGAATATCAAACTCGAGTTTAATGAAGGCAAAGAGCAAACTCTGATTTATGGACAAAACCAAACTTGAGCCTAAAGATGGCAAACTCGAGTTTAGTTCAGACAGAGAGCAACCAAAGTTAGAGCAACTTCTAAACTCGAGTGTGTGATACCAAACTCGAGTCCACGAATTGTTTCAAGTGTTTACTGATACACACTTGAAATCCATGTCAGTACAAGTTTATGCAAACTCGAGTTTATACTAATGAACTTGAGCAAGTAACTCGAGTTAATAATTACAAACTCGAGTTTGTCGCGCCTTATATATATCTGAAACTCGACCGTTGCTCTTCACTTTCTTCTTCCCTCGAGTTTAACCCTAGTTTCCCTGAAAAACTTCTCCTCTTCCTCAACCAAACTCGAGCTTCCTTTACCAAAAATGGCTCCTAACAAAGCTCAGGACACCGATTCAGACTATGAGGGTAATCGTTCTCCATCTCCACCTCCTCTAAAGCGACCTAGGAGAGAGAAATATGCTCCAAGAAGACTTCAACTTGGCATCGACAACAGAATACCAGGCATTCCTATTAATGAACCTTCACCTACTACCAGACCAAAGAAGGTGGTTATTCAAGAACCTCTCGAGGTTCCAAAGAGGCGTATTGATCCAAAGGCTACTATTCAAAAGGACAAGGAAGGAAAGGTTGAAGCTGTTAAGCTTAAGAAGAAGAAGAGATCAATTCCATCTTCTGAATTCAGAAGTTCTGATGAGGGTCAAGGCCCTTCTAAGGCTCCTTCTTCTTCTAGACCTAGAGAGCAGTCAAGTTCTAAGGTATATGAAGATATTCCAGCTCTCTTTGATATTTATAATCATCCCTCTATTCCTCAAGAATTTTGAAATAAGTCTATTCAAATAGTTGGTGAAGATGCCATCTGTTAGACTCGACTATCACCCAAGAGGGGGGTGAATTGGGTGTTTGATAAAACTTTAGATTATTTTGAAAATCTTTTCGCAACTTACTAAAAGCAGTTCGAATGATGGAAATAGTTTATAAATCAATAGTCAATCATTCAAACATATATGCTGGAAATGTAAGAGTTTAGGGAAGAGAATATGCAAACCAAGATTTATACTTGGTTCGGTCCAATCCTTGACCTACGTCCAGGTCCCAAGCTCCACTTGAGATTTTCAATTCACTATCTCCTTGTTTAACCGGGTACAAGAGAAAAGCCTTTACAACCTCACAAGTTTAGTCGGGCACTTGTGCAGCCTTTACAATCTCTTACCGAGATACTCCCTTACACACCGTAAGGATACAATTACACACTCGTAAACGAAGGATGATCCTCTCACTCTTGGACTCACTCCCCTTACAAGTTGTAATCGTACACCCACTCTCAAAGGTTCCACAACCTTGAGATTTGATAACTAAACAGATAATCAAATAAGTGTTTGGACTCTCTCACAGAGTAGATGAATAATAATCACTGAAGAACATAATCGATCATCTCACTCTCTACTGTAAACTATATAAACACCGAGAAACAGAGTATATGAGATAAGTGTTTGGGTTCGAGAATATCGATTTCGACAAAGGCAAGCTCGTATCATCGTCTTCTCCATTTTGAATGGTTGTCCTTTTATAATCAAGGAAGAACATTGAGCAATTTCTCCATTTTTGAATATGACTTGTTGTGAGCGTATATGACCGTTGGAAAATATTACCGTTAGGATATTACCGTTGGGATAACTTGAATTCTGTTCGTTGAAGCTTTTGTCCGTTGGAGTATTTCACTTATCTGAACATTTGAATCCATTGGAGAACATTACAGTTGAGCATTCAACTTCATTTCTTCAAGTTCCTTGTTGAATTTGATCTTCTCTACCATTTCTGAAAATCTGCAGAAATTCCTTCTTCATGCTTATGACAGATTTTGATTTCTGTCAAGTTTGATGTAATCTCAAACTTTAATCACCTGTAACTTATACACAAATGATATAAATGATGTTAAGAAGTAGTATAAGTTCTTTTGGAATTCATCTGGATGTTCTTGATGAGAATCCAAGATTTCGGACACGGTGATTTACAATAAGAGAGATTGGCTCGAGTTAATATTTATCCTGGCTCGAGTTAAACCATTGTGATAGACAAGGACAAGATTCCGAAGTCATCTTGACTCGAGGTAGGAAAGACCTTGGCTCGAGTTCATCGACTCGAGGCATCATTCTTGTAGGCTCGAGTTCGTTGCACTTGAACATTTGATTGAATGTGATTCTGATAAGCTGTGACTCAAGGTTGAACAAATTCTAGCTCGAGGTAATAGTGCGAAATGAAAGTTTTGAAATATTAACTCGAGGCATAGAGAAACTTGACTCGAGGCATTTGATTCGAGGTTGCATGTGGAGAGGCTCGAGTGAATTCATCGTGATCGAGTATTTCAGAAATCAACTTGACTTGAGGCACATGATTCATTGGCTCGAGGCCATAGACTCGAGGAAGCATTTGAAGAGGCTCGAGTCAATGTCAATTGATCATTTAGGTTCAGAAGCATCTGACTCGAGGCACCATTAATTTTGGCTCGAGTCTGTGCTCAAAACAGGATTTCTGTCATTCTGACTTGAGGCAAACTTTCTGACTTGAGGTAAAAAGTGCTCTCCATTGTTCTAACTCTCTGGTTGGCTATTGACTCGAGGTTGCACTTCTGACTCGAGGTAAAAAGCCTTCTCAATTCTTCTAACTTTCTGTTTGCACTGAGACTCGAGGTTGAACCGTTCGCTCGAGGCAAACTCTTCAATTCTGTGCTCTTTGACTTGAAGTTGACTTGAGGAGATGCTCATTAAAATTGGTTTCTTCCAAGTTCTATGAAATCCTTGTTGTGTCTAGAATCATATGGAATTGGTTTCATTTCATTTGGTTGTGTATAGACGAAAACCGAAGCTATCTTTGAACGATTCCAGAATCACATGTGTCCGCTTCTGAAGGCCATATCTCCTTGTTATGAACTTCGTTTTGGCTGGTTCAACTCTTGATGGAAATATATGTGAGTCTAATTTCATATGCCACCGATTTCAGCTCAATTGGATTTGTAGTTTGTGAGATACACTCACAACACCGAAGCTTGGTCTGGACTGTGATAGTGATTGATGGTCCAACTTGTAGAATTAATATCTCTCTCATCTGGACTCCTTTAGACTTGGATTATATATCACAATGACGCATTGGGAGTCTAGTTTCATATGCCACTGGTTTCACGTCAATCCAATCTTTGGTTTGGAATATATTGTTGAATTACCAGAGGTCGCCCGAGCTGAACGTGAAACAGAGTATGCTGAAGGTGCACCTTGACTCGAGGCAGCTGAATTTCTGACTCGAGGTGGCTGACTCGAGGCATCTGATGTCCTGACTCGAGGTAAACCACTCCAAAGGTGAAAATCACTGTAGCAAAGTGCTGACTCGAGGCAACTGATCCCTGGCTCGAGTTAACTCATCCCAAAACTTGATTTTGCTTATTTCAACTCCGATTTGAGCCGTTCCAACTTCTATATCATCGTGGAGACTTGTAGAATCAATCTAGTAACTTGTATAATGATTTTGTCATTCCATTAAACAAGTTCTTCCTTTCTTTCTTCTCTTTTCTTGATCATTCTCCATCATTAAACTTCACATCTACATTAAATATAAGAATTAGTCAAAGTAGAAGATAAATGTAGTGTGCAACTTTTTTGCTCTTAAGAATGACATCTATATAAGATATCATCAAAACTAATCAAAACCAACACCATCAAATTGAAAGAACTATATGCTCATAAGACCTTCTATCCTATAGTATCTGTTAACTTAGCAAAGCTCAAGGAAGAGTGCAATCTTGATCTCTCTCCTTGGCTTAAGCAATTTGAAAATCTAATTTCCATTTGTGCTTCATATAGCCTTGTTCTTGTCAAACTGTTTTATCATGGTATGCAATGGGCTAATCTGTTAGATAGTGAAAGAGACCTCATTGAGGAAAGAATTGTCATTCACATTAGGGGTGAAAAAATAGTCATAACTCCTGATTATATCAATTCTCTTTTGCAAATTTCCAATCCTCTTCCTGTGCCTTCTTTCAAATATGATAACAGGGAAATCTTTGAAATTTTAAGACCTAATGAGCCTGTACCTGATGGGCCATTAGATGAGATTTCCTTTCCCCTGTTGCCATGCCCCTTGTGCATAGAGCTATCTGGTACATCTATGCCAAAAATCTCATGCAAAAAGGTGGAATCTTCACACATTTTGCAAAGAAGGATTACCCTCTCTTTGCTGCTATCATAGATAAGGTGCCTATCAATGTTGGCCACTGGGTCTTCCAGGAAATGGCTAAGTTTAGATTCACATCTAGAAGATCATCCTCTATCCCTTTTCCAAATTTGATCTCTGTGATCCTCTTTCACCGCAAAATCTAGTATTTGGCTGCTAATGAAAAACCTGTGAAACTTGCTGTTTTTGGCAAACATCATCTAATTCCATGAGGTTAAACTTTGACGAAGGTTCAAGCTAATCAAGGGCCCCCTCTAGTTCAAGAGCTTCTCACTCTAGAGCTTAAGAGGCTCAGTCTGCTCCTCCACCTCAGCATGCTCCATCTCAACCTTCTGATTTGGATGCTAGGATCAAGGCCATTGTTGACAAAGACATTTCATATCTCACTGACAGAATAGAGACTGAAGTGAGCAAATTAGTCCATCCTTCTGGTTCTGGTTTTGGTACTCCCTCTTCCACCCCTGCTGGCCCTAGCTTTAGTATTCCCAAGACTGAGCCCATTTCTTCATCACCCACTTTCACCTTCACCACTCCCATCATCTCTACCACCCCAGTTGTTGATTCCATTCCTGCAACTATCATCATACCCCCCCTCTCACCCCTCTACTGTCAAGATCTCTCCTGATTAACCTAACTCTCCTCAACCCACACCCTTGGTTCATCTTCAGCCAGATGATACTACCTCCCAAGATCCACCTTTGTTTGGTGATGACAAAGGGGGAGAAGGAAAGCGAAGACTTATTCTATGTTTTTAGTTAGCAAATGAGCATGAGCATTTTTTTTTATTTGTTGTATATGCTTTTGCTGCTATTAACTCTGATGTAGCTTTTTGCATCGAATGAATAGCATATTCTGTTTTTGAATCATTTTAAGTTTTTCTCTTTTCATTCTTTCATGCTCAAATCTTTTTGAATCTCTGATAAATGGTTTACAAGTGTTGTCATCGTCAAAAAGGGGGAGAATGTTAGTTCTCTATGTGTTTTGATGATAACTGACAATTGTAAACTTAAATGAAGTTTGTCTTTGTTAAGTTAAAAACTTACTGTCAAAGACAAATCTTTGAGTTTAGAATTGTCAAACTCGAGTTTGAACTTGATAGAGAGTAAGTCAAGTTATTTTAACTTAGCTAAACTCGAGCTTGGTCATGGAAACCTGAATTTGTCCTTGGCTGAGAGCCTTCAAAGGTTTTTTTTTAGTTAAGTAAACTCGAGTTAGTACTGGAAAACTCAAGTTTTTGTCAGACCGAGAGTTTTTTCAAAGAAACCAATTTATTAAACAAACTCGAGTTTGCTTGATTAAACTTGAGTTTCTGTCAGGCTGAGAGTTCTCAAAGTTTTTCACATTATGTAAACTCGAGTCTATCTTAGTAAACTTGAGTTTACGCCTGACTAAGAGTTTTCAAGGATTTTTGAAATTAAAGAAACTCGAGTTTATTTCTTAAAACTTCAGTTTGAGTTTTTATGGACTTAAACTCATTTCCAATATGAATAGTCTTAAACTCGAGTTTGTCACTTAATGACTTGAGTTTGCATCTTGTTCAAAATGTTTTCAAAGTGTTGTCGCGATATTCATTTCTAAAGAAGAACTAAATTCGAGTTTGGGGAATTAAACTCGAGTTAGACACTTGAGTGAAATATTCTAAACTCCAGTTTCAGTCTTACAAAGACGTCTTCATTTTCAACTTCAAATCCTTTCTAAAGAAGATGTATGTGAGACTCGAGTTTCAAACTCCAGTTTGCTTGAACAAACTCCAGTTTAAAGCGCTCTATTTTAAATTCATCTTGCTCGGATTTGCGAAATTTTCTTGTTTGATATATATACTTCATATCATCTTTCACTACTACTCTTAACTATGTTTAATCAATTTGTTTGTGAGTTTCAAATGATCAAACTTGTATTAAACTGAAGATTAAGCATAAAGCAAAACGTGATGTCAAAACATTTATTGCTAGCCCAGAAAACTTAGCATCCTTTTGGAAAATCATTATCTGGACCTTGCAAAGTTTTAAATGTTCTCTTTCCTCATATGGAAGCCACATAATCCAACGGATTTATTTTAACGAAAGTCAAAAAGAATGTCTGAGCATCTAAATTAACTCAAAGCATTTGAGAGAATGGACCTAATTGCAACCTAATAGCTTCATTAATGTCTGCAACGGTTACATTAATGTTTCCAACAAATATAAGCTGAAGCATTCAATTCTCAACATCACCCAGAATACAAAAAATGAAAATCTATCAAGTGTCATTTGCATTTACTGTTTTCTACTCATCTGTAAAGTATCTTTTGATACATTGAACTTCAGTGTTTATTACATCTGCTCTTTTAGAGAGTTTAGCTTTGATTATCAAGCATTGTAAGAATCTCAAAGTTGTGGGTCTTTGAGATTGGGTTTATCAGTTTACAACTTATAAGGGGGAATGTATCCTAGTGAGAGGATAACTTTCGAGTACAGAGTGTGTAACTGATCATAGTGATAGTGAAAATCCCAGAGTGTTTGGGGACTGGATGTAGGTCAAGAGTTGAGACCGAACCAGTATAAATCTTCTTGTGTCAAGCTCTTCTTCTCTATCTCTATTTTACCCTGTTTTGGTATCTCTAGTTTGGGTGTTTAAAAAGAATTTTTTTAAAATCCCCAATTCACCCCCTCTTGGTGATTTCCTCCAATTGCAGATTCTATTTTTAGTCCTTTGTATGCCTTCATAGACATAAGGCATTGGAGGCTTCTCATCCAAATAAACTATTCAACAATCATATCAGCGATGATACAATCCTTACAACTTGATAGCAATCATTTAGAACCGTTTATCTAGTATGATTGCACTAAAAGTTTTTACAACTTTAGTGCTTGTCGGTTTGTGGCATACATAGTGATGATCAATAACCAAAGCTCGTAAGTCATGTTTGTGCAAATATATGCTATACGAGGTGATAAGTGAGGTGCCAAACCTTGTTGCACCAGAAGGAACAATTTCCTTCTAACCATGTCCTTTCCTTAACCATGACAAGAAGACCATATGATTATATGCAAATATAGTGATTTAAGATGCCTTCTTTGTAAGGTCTGATACATGAAGTATGGATGCAATGTCTTTCAAAACAATATTCAACTAGTGAGTTGTACAAGATAACCAATAAATAGCTTTATATTTATCTTTCATCAATTTGTCACATGCTACATAGTTAGCAGCATTGTCAATAACCACATGGACTATATTTTGATGACCAATCCACTCAATAACTTCATTGAACAATGAGAATAAGTGTTGGCATCTTTAAATAAATCTAAAGCATCAACTGACATCACAAATACCATGTCATGTACTAAATAGATTAAGAAATTAATTAAAGTTCATTGTCTGACATCAAACCAACTATCATCCATGAGTGGACAACCATTTTCTTTCCATTTAGTTCAATGGCTATCAATTATAATCTCAACAAGCTAAGTTTGTACTCATGAAAAGTAGGACCCTGAAACGTAAGCCCAATTGTAACAACAACATCAATAGCATTTTTAAATAAGGGACAAGTCAATGCATTAAATGGAATACAATTCACATAAGCCTATTCAACGATAACCATTTTGGCATTATATTGTAATTCCTGATACGTCCATTCACTCTTGATGCTTTGTTGGGATCAAGAATTGTCCTATGTGCAAAATAATTGTCAATCCTCCTAGCCCCAAGAGTTTTCCTCTTTGAAGCAATTGGTTCCTAAATTTCTTTATCTACAATGTATTCTTATGCATTATGAACATGCTTTTTCTTTGCAACTTCTATCAAAGATTCTTTCATTCTAGCACGTATATCATTGAAGACTTTTTTGCAAGAACACACTTGACCACACACACAGCTAAATGTTGCTTCAACCTATTTATCTCACCTTCCCTATAACTTGAAGCACATAAAAGGCATGTAAAAACATTTATTTTCTCCTGTTTTTTTTTAAAAAAAAAACATATATTGCCAAGAAGGATATGTTTTTTAACACTCCCGGTGATTGTGGTGGGACAAACTATTGTAAGGAGGATTGCTAGACTTGGGATTAGGGTTGAGGTATTCTCAGCTTTTTCATTATTTCAAACCTCCATTAACAAGCCAGAAAGCAAACCAAAAATACCTTTTCAATCAACAGTAGAAAGCAAGCCAAAAATAGTTCGTTGGATTAACAATCAGAGCTACAATGAAAGAACAAACAAATAACACCAAAAAGTCCAAAAAAAAAAGCAATAGCCAACCATAACCATTTTAAAGCAAACCAAAACTATCAAAGCAATGAAAAAAAATAGAAATAGAGTTGAAGGATTCCAAAACACAGACCCAAAAAAATGAAAGAAAAATCTAGCAACATCGAGCTTGAAGAATATATTGAATTTTGGGTCAAGAAACTTGAGAATAAGCTTGTATCATGCAAACGACTAGACCCAATTTAGGAAGGGTGATATTAAATTTTGGAAACATTGTATGGAATCTTCATAAAGTCAATAGTAAATGATGTTTATTCTCTAACATGAATAATTAATGTAAGAGAAGGATGAGGAATTGTTCAATGAAGCTTGGTCAAATAAATTTGGTCATGAACAATCAAAAAGCTTGTGAAAGAAGCTATGCTAAAGGAAATATTTTAAGGGTATTTTAGTCAATTGCTATGAGGGACGCATGTGCATGCAATTAATATGAAAAGATGACTGAAAAGCTTCTTTAATAAGCCTCAAATTCTTGCAAAGCTAGGGGAGAGAGAAAAGTCAACAAAACTTGCAAAATAAGCCAAGTTAAGAGGATATTTTGTAAGGGCACTTTGGTCATTTGATTTGGGATATTTTTAAGTGTCTTCTTTACATATTTTAAAATATTTTGCACTCCCTTTGGCATGAGTATTTCACCAAGAGCTCAAGGGCCAAAGAAGAGGAAAAGAGGACAAGAAGATTACTCATGATGAAGTTAAGAGGCTTACTTAGGAAGTTAATCAAGAAGCTTGCTTGAGAAGTAACTTCTTGATTTTGAAAATACTAATGTCATGCTTATGCAATTCATATGACATTATCAAGGGTGACTAGAAGGCATGTCAAGCTTCCCAAAGAAGCCAAAAATTTTAGCTTATTAGACAAGGAAAGACAAGAAGAAAGAAACAATTGGCTTATGGAAGAAGCCAATACAACATCTAGAAGGACCTAGAGGAAACTTATGAAAAATAAGACATAACTTGGCCATAAGAGAAGGACATTTAGACACTTAAATTAATGAAGTTGGAAGGCCAAAATCTTCTCCCATAAGCCTCCATATTTTGGCCAAGTCATTAAACAAGGGGGAAGAGTATGATGCAAGCTAATTTTTTCCTAGAAGCTTGTAGAGAAATCCAAGAGAAGTGTGTTGGAAAAGCCACAACTTTTCTTGGAGAGTAAGTAGGGTTTGGAAGGAATATTGTAAGGCTTCATTCCTTCATTCTCTCTTGCTGAAATTTTCGAACTAGAGAGAGAGCTAGGGAGAGAAAGAAGCTATTTTGCAAGAACTCAAGAACTCTAAGAGAAAGCCAAGGAGCAAGATCAAGGTAAGTGTTGTGGACTCTTTTCCTACTGTCTTCTACCTTCTCTCATATGTATAAGACTTTAATAAAACAATTTTTCATGGTGATTTTGGGGTCAAGGCCGAAAGGGAGGAGGAGAACCAAGGGAGTCAAGTTTCAAGAAAGAAATCAAGGAATCAAGACAATTAAGTTCTATCTCCAAACTCCTTGTGACTTCAAAGTTGTTTGACTTGAAAATGGTTATTTCCTTGAGTATTCATGTATGAAATGGGTTTGTTTGGTGGATGAAGAGAATGATTAAAGAATTAAGTTAAGATCTATGGCATAGAAAGAAAGATCAAGCATGATATAGGGAGAATATGTTGTTAAAACGAAAACTTGATATGTTGCTTGCAAATCATGATTTTCGGCTAGCCATGTGAACATGAGAATATGATTTGATTTTGATGATTTTAAAGTGGTTAGAATGAAATTTTGCATGAGGATGAGCATAGAGCATGTTTTTGGAAACAAAGGTGGAAGTTTTCAAAACATTGAAAATTGTCTTATGAAAAATCAGAGGAGTCAGTCGGTTTGCACAAGAGTTTTGACATAGTAAATGAACTTTAAAAATTATACAAATTTCCAAAAATGAAGAGGACATCTCGAGATTTAAGTTGATAGGTAATTCATAATTTTTGGAGTTAGATTCAAGAAGATATGAATTTTTGAAGTTAACCCTTAATTCTGGAATAAAAATCTGGATAGTGGGGGTATTTTCCTAAACTGAAAAAAATAGGACTTCTTCTGGACCTAGAAAGTATTTTTGGTCAAACATAGACATATCAAGGGTCAATTAGCCTTTTGAACTACCTCAATCGGATTTTTCCAGAATTAATTATGAATTTTTGAAGTTGGGTGACTGTTTCTGGAACTTTTGTTTTTGGCAGAAAATGAAGGAAATTTAACCAATAATAAATTCCTTATTAATGAAGGGAATTTAAAGGATTTGGGTACTTAAGAGAGCTTTATTTCAAACCAAGTACTCAAATATTTATTGAGGAAGATTTATTTATATTCATATTTTGTTATTTTAGGGTTGTCTTTGTTATTTGCGCACCGAGAAATTTGCTAACACTTGGACAACTATCAGGTAGTGACATTAACCTCATATGCTTGGTATTACTCTGTATGTCTATTTTCCATGATTGTGGACCCGTGTCTCGTGAGGGGGACATTTGTTTGTGCATTTAGTATGGTCTGGGTTTGAGGCCCGGCTACTGTGATTTTCCTAGCTCTATGGATCCGGGGCTTGCCTAAATTGAGCAGTTCTGCGTTTATTTTTAGGACATATGGTCCTTCCACAGTTAACATTGCATATGTGGTATGCTATACTTATGTTACTGTGCGTGTTGTACTAAATGCTTTGTGATATGGTGTTTTTACTGATTATAGTTGCTTACATGCATTGTATATACAATTCATATGAGATTAATGTTTACTCTAGGATTCAATTATGAATCCCAAGCTTTTGTAAGACTTCTGATAGTTCTAGGACAGTACCGGGAGATAAAGGTAAGAATATGGAGCTAGAATGAGAAGTTGTTGATGGTGACTGTTGGTGACTTTTTTTTTGTTATTTAACTTTTGAGCCCGAATGACTGTATGATATTATTATTATTATTTTGGCTATTTTGGTCATTATGATTTGTATGATTGTATATTAACCCTCCGAGGAAATTTATCATTCAATATTTATTTACTTTACCAATATGTTATTGTCCAAATCAATGCATGCTTTGCTGTTTAAGTACTCTTAAGCTTGGCGTTCTATAACCTGGGCAATGAATAACTAAATAAAAGTAAGGATCATACTACCTGCCACCTGAAAAAGCGAGGTTGGTAGGTGTGTAACAGAAGACCTCAACAATCGGCAACCCAAACCTTCATCTCTCCCATAACTAGCTACCATCATGCCTTTGGACCAACGACAATCAGTGATCAGAAGCGAAGAATCAACCCAAAGCTCAGAGCTTGCAAGCAAAACCGTTGAGGCAAGGAGATTAGGGCTAAATAAAGCAATTGGGAAAAGCCATGAACTAATTGCCTCAAGGCACGTTGAAGTTGCCTCGAGTCGGGTTTCCAACGACACACAGGTAAGAGCTTTTATTTACATCAAGTTTCCTTTAATGTTTCAAGTTATTTTTTTTACAAAAAGAACATTAAAAAATTATAACTTTTTTTACTTACCCCGAGTCACCTTTATGAATGCCTTGAGGTGTCTTTGCTTTTAAAAAGGGTCTCTCTCGGTTCTTCTTTTTCTTTCATTTTCACGATCGTTTACCCTGTTCCGTTGCACCCCTTTCTCGAGCTTCGTCCAAAATATCTCTTCTTCCTCTCCAATTTCTTCAAATTTCCGACAAAACCCCTCAAAATGCCTCCCAAAAAGACATCAAAATCTAGAGATTCGCCCGATTATGAACCCAATCGACCCACCTCATCTCCAAAACCCTTGATTCGTCCTAAGTGGGAGAAGAAGCCACCGAAGCGTTATCTTCCAAGGGTCGCCGTCGATGAAGGAATTTCTCCAAAATCAAGACCTAAGGGCATTGTGTTCAAAGAACCATCTCCTGTTCGAGCAAGTCCAAAGTCGTTCTTTGAATCTAAAAAAGGGAAGAAAAAGGTTCTTATTGAAGCACCCCAGGCAAGAGATTAAAAACGACGATTTCGGCCTCAGATTTTAAAGGGGGTTCGTCCTCAAAGGTATCTGACTCTGCTCCTGTATCTAAGACTGCTCTTGTGACTGATCATGTTCCTACTCATTCACCTTTCTCTAGCTATCCTAGACCTGAGCAAGGATTTTTAACTCATCCTATTATTCTGTCTGGAAGAGATTTACTACTTTTTAATGATTGATATGGGAATCGTAAATTTTGTCCTACAATTTATGTTGATTTGGAGAAACTCAAAAATGACTATAATCTGGATTTATTGCCTTGGCTTATTCCTTTTGAAAACCTTCTTGCCATTTCAACTCCTTATTCTCCTTTTGTGAATAAAAATTTCTATTTAAATATGAAAATTGCCAATCTTTTGAACTCTGATGGAAGTCTTCAAGAGGCAAGAATGACCACTTTTGTTCGTGGGAAGAGGATCATTGTAACGGCAAAATCCATCAACACTTTGTTAAGAATTATTGATCCTCCTCCTATGCCTGTTCTTAATTATTCTAAAGAAGAACTCTTTGAAATTCTCAGACCAGGTGAGCCATTAAGGCCCCTGAAGTTTTCTCCCATTTCCATGCCACCTTTGTACAGGGCTCTTTGGTACATTTACTCTAGAAATCTTGTGCAAAAAGGCAACGACTTTACTCATTTTGCTCAGAGAGATTATGCTTTATTTGCTTCGATTTTAGATAAAACTCCTCACAACATTAGTGAGTGGGTTTACTCTTAGATGCTTTGTTTCAAATTTCACTCATCCTCTTCTGCTCCTATTCCTTTTCCAAAATTAATTTCTCTAATGCTTTACGAAGCTGGCATTTGGCACCTTGAGCTTCATGAAAATCCTGTCAAACCCCAGTTGTTTGGCCAATTTCATCTTAATCATATGAAAATTTCTTTAAAAGAGGGAACATGACAAACAAAGGGCAAATCTAGGTCTAGAGCCTCTCAGTCTCAAGCAACAAAAGCTCAATCCACTCCTGCATATACTGGTGCTCAATCCCAACCTTCTCAGCCTCTACCTTCAATGTCACATTCTTCTGTGAAGGCTATTGTAGAAAAGGTTGTAGCTGAAGCAGTTAGTTCAATTCAGGTTTCTCTCATAGCTCAACAGATAGAGATCTCTACAAAGATTGAATCTGAAGTGAAGAAGCTAGTAGATATTGAAATTGAGGAGCGCCTTGGGAATATTGAAGGCCATTTGGATGATTATGGTGTCAAGTTTGATAGTCTCTTCAATGCTTACATGACTTTGGACTCCAAGCTTGATAAGGTGCTTCTAGCTTTATCTGCTCCAGTTGGTGCTTCTGAGGCTTGACCTTCGAATGTTGCACCCTCTTCTCCCATTCCATTTGCTCCTACCCACTTAGTGGCATCCACCCCTGTTTTAGCCACTTCTCCTATTGATGAGCTTACTCCAGCCACTATTGTTTTTCCTTCTTCTCAGTCTTCCCCCATTGATCCCTCCACTGTTAAGCTTCTATCCTCCTCATCCTCTGATTTCCTAGATGATTCTCCTCCCTCTCCGTTTGTTTGATCCTCCCTTTTCGCTGATGACAAAGGGGGAGAAAGCTAGTTGTTGATATGTTATTTTTCTGTTAATTAGTTGTTAATCTCAATTGAACAGTTTGACATTTGTATATCTTATCTTATCTGGTTGGAGCCTTGAACTTAACTATATGCATATATTTTGTCTACTCCTGCAATTATTATTGTTGTTATTTGGTTCAAGTTATCTATGCTTATTTAGAAAAATATTTTCAAATTTTCAAAACATTATAAGTGTTGTCATCATCAATAAGGGGGAGAATGTTAGTTCTTATGTTTTTGATGTTTTGATGATAACAATTATAATGTAATTAAATCTTAATTTTTGATGAAAATTTGAAGTTTCTGATTTTCCTCTAGTTAAAAATATATACCTCGAGTTATCTTTTTGAAATATTTTTAAATCCATTTTCGCGCCTTAAGGATACCTCAAGTCATTTATCTAATTGCCTCAAGGTAACTGGTTTATTGCTCAAATATTTTTAGTCTCTGTGAATTGTGTGCCTCAAGGCATTTTATAAATGCCTCAAGTCACATGACTCAAGGCAAGTCATGAACTGACTCTTCTCTTCTCGCGATAAACCCCCGGCAATAAGTACTTGACTCTAGGAATTTATCATAGATTTTCAATCCACTATCTCCTTGTTTGACCACTCCTTTACAACCTCACAAGTTTGACTCTTCTCTTCTCGCAATAAACCCTTGCCTCTAGGCAATAAGTACTTGACTCTAGGAATTTCTCATAAATACCTCCAGGTATCAATTCACTAATGGCAATCTCATTATTTTTGCTAAAATCAAGTTTTGCCTCTAGTCACTTAATAAGTGCCTCAAGGCATGTGAGTATTTTCGTTTTACCTCCCGATTCCTGGTTTGGGAGATATATCTATTTGACTATCTAATGGGAAACTCGTAATTATGCTTAAATCTATGGTTTGCCTCTAGGCATTTTATTTATGCCTCCGAATTGAGTCGTTTCAACTTCTATTTAATCGTGGAGACTTGTAGAATCAATCTAGGAACTTGTCATTAAACAAGTTCTTCCTTTCTTTCTTCTCTTTTCTTGATCATTCTCCATCATTTAAATGTAGTATGCAAGCTTTTTCTCTTAAGAATGACATGTATATAAGACATCGTCAAAACTAATCATGAACTATGGAAGTGATTGCCTCTAGTCCATTAATAATTGCCTCTAGGCAATATGACTCTAGGCACATGACTCAAGGCATCAAATAATTGACTCTAGGCAAGCTCGTCAATCTCGTTATTTTGCCAAAGTCGATTTTGCCTCTAGTCAAATAATAGTTGCCTTTAGGCACATGACTCTAGGTATCATATTTTGACTCAAGGCAAAATCTTTTCAAGATGAATTTCAAACCATTTATTCTTACCTCTAGTCAAGCTAAAATGCCTCCAGTCAATATGCCTCTAGGCATGCTCTTTTTAACTAGAGTCATATCTCTTTGATTTTCAAATCACCGTCTCCGGAAAATCTAAATCAATTGATTATGATTTTATTTCTTCAAATCATTACTTATTAATATTCTTAAATGCTTTTAATCAGTTTTCTAAATGAGTTTCAGATGATTAAATCCCGGATTAACAACAAATTTCCGTAAAGCAATTTGTGTGTCAGAGAGCATTTAATACAGTTCCCAAATCAAGTCATATTCACGATAACCAATCTTCTGATCATTCTAAAGTTTTTGCTGCTATTCCATCTGCGCAATTAATGCTATTTCTCAACGGGCAAAACAAAAGGAATGAAGAATATTTGCGAAGACCAAAATCATTAACGACGAAAGTGACCAGCTTCATCTGTCTAATGGCTATATTCAAGAGTCACAACGGTTAATCTTCAAACCTCTCCAACGGTCATTAATTGCAACAACTATAAATACCGAAAGCATTGAATTCGCCACCTACCGAAACTCTGCACGTTCAATTCTATATTATTGCCATCAATTGTTTCATTAAACTCATTTAATATCTTCGGATATTTCTTATACTTCAGTGTTCATTTATTATCTACTCGTGAGGAGTTGTAAAACACTTATATCATTTTCAGTGTAAATCTTAAGGTTGTGGAACCTTAAGTATGAGAGTACAATTACAGCTTGTAAGGGGAAGTGAATCCTAGTGAGAGGATCACCCGAGTACAATGTAATTGTCCTTGAAAGATAGTGGACATCCCAGGTGTTCTGGGGACTGGACGTAGGTCGAAGAGTTATACCGAATCAAGATAATTTCTTGTGCATTTCTGTTCTTCCCTTCCCTTCCCTTCATCCTTGTCTTTCGTGTTCTTGATTTCTTTGCGAAAGAATTTTTGAAATCACCTATTCACCCCCCTCTAGGTGATATTCCATCTTCAATATAGAGTGTTGTTATATTTATTCTCCCTTCTTTAACATACTCTCTTTCATTATCTTTTCTCCATATATTCTCTCCCATATTTTTTCTTATTTATTCTTTGTGACTTATCCTCTTTATACATACAGGCATAATTGGAAGAAAATATATTTCTTACATATTTATTGTGTTTAACTACTTTCTTGATAAACAAAAAATGGTTAAATCAAGCTTACATTTAAAGAACTGAGGGAGTAACAGTTACAACGAATAAATGTTATATATATTAGGCATAGGTCACACAAAAATATATAACACTAAAATCTAACGGTTAAATATGCACATCGTCATATATTGAGAGGAAGAAGTTGCGAAAACAA
Organism: Acacia melanoxylon; assembly: GCA_019022615.1. Lineage (NCBI taxonomy): Eukaryota > Viridiplantae > Streptophyta > Magnoliopsida > Fabales > Fabaceae > Acacia > Acacia melanoxylon. The sequence goes on along the minus strand of JAFJYJ010000020.1, from coordinate 4,633,761 downwards.
AAATATAACAGTTGTAATTTTTAATTGTCATGTATTTACTAACAAAAAATGATGGTTCTTACGAAATAACTGTCAGGTAAAACTTTCAAACAATTTTCATCACAACTTTTTATTAACAAAAACAAATACACACACACACACACACACACACATATGTGTGTGTGTGTGTGTGTAAAAGTTATACTAATTAACCATAAAGTATGATTCCTAACTACTTGTCTTGTTTAAGAATACCTAACGGTTAAAAATGATAACCGTCATATATAAGAAGGCAGGATTTTGAAAAAAAAATATTTGACAATATTTGACAGTCCTTCAAAATGAACCATTATATATTCTTCAAGAATACTTAACAATAAAAAATTATTTGACAATACATTATGGTTCTTCATAAATAATTTTTAACTATTATTCAATATAAATAAAAGTAGGATTATGAAGTGAAGAACAACTGCTCCACTATGTTTGCGTCTGCTAGGGTTTTTTTACAGTGGTACTCGAATTGCTCCACTATTGCTTGGTGGCTAGGGCCGTGGTGTTCTCTATCGCCCACTATGACGGAGTTGAAAGAGGGGACCTAAATCATTACTTACGACATGGTAGAAAGGTACATGCCAGCGAATGTAAACAGAAAAGGGGTTGGAGGGTAGTAACCCGACGACGAAGGTTATGGAGGCTAGGAAACACTGGAAAAGGAGGATTAGGAGCCGCAATGTTATGTTTAGTGGAGAAGTGTCAACCCCCCCACCCCCGCGTGCGCGCCTTGAACAGTGGATGCGTGACACGGATGATGGTAAGATGCGAGTCACGAACAAAGGTAAGGAGGAAGGGAGTAAATAGCAATCTTACAAAAAGTCTCTGATGGCTAAATCAAAGTGGGGCGATACCTACTTTGCGATGAGGGATGAGGATGGAGATGAAGCGATAGCTGGAGTAGGAAGTGGTTTTGATTCAAACATTGGATTTGAGGATGTACTGAATTTTCATTCAGGAATTTTCGTTGATCTATCTGACCCTTTGTGCCCCAAATTTTTGATTGATGATAAAGAAAGGGAATGTCTATGCAAGCCATTTGCAAAATCTCTATTTGTTAAATTGTTAGGAGGTTCGATGAGTCCATATTTTCTAGAATCTAAGTTGAACCAAATATGGGCTAGAAAAGGTGCAATTAAATTGGGGGATTTAGAGGATGAATTTTTTGTAGTCTCTTTTCAGGAGTAGGAAGATTATGAAAGAGCTCTAACAGGTGGCCCATAGGTGATCTCAGATAAATATCTAAGTGTTATGCATTGGGCGTCTGGGATTTAATCCTAGAAAGGAGAAAATTGATAAGATCGCAACTGGTACATTTCCCTGTAATTGAGGCTGAGTTATTTGATTAAAAAAATATTGTTTAACTTAGCTAATTCAATAGGGAAGGTGTTGAAATTGGATGTACTTATTGCTAGTAGGGGCGTAACAAATTTTCTAAAGTATGCATTGAATTGGATCTCACAAAACCGCTAGTCCTTCATTATATTGTGGATGAAGTCCTTAAACATGTGGAGTACGAGAGTTTACATGCTTTATACCTGAACTGTGAATTGTTTGGTCACTTTAAGGAAAGCAGTGTTCATGGTAAGAAAGGCCTTAGTGAGGTAGAAAAGGTGGTGTTGGAAGGGACAGAAGGGTTTGAAGAAGGTAAGATGGTAGAGAGTTCTAAGGAGGCTATTGGCCCGTGGAGCTGATGAGCATGATTTATGCCATGTTTTCCCTATATTTTATGACTGAATTGTATGGTGAATATGATCTAACTACATTTAATCTGAGCAAAAAGGCATTTATTCATTGTATAGGGAAATTAAGGGTGAATTCTATTTACATCCTAAACATGTGCTAAAAAAAGAGAAAGTTTTAAGGTTTTATGAGAAAGTCGCATAACATAGCCGATGATGTGCTATAGCATCAGGACAGCCTTATCGAAGTGCAATACAATGCATCCCTGAAGCTATAGCATAGTAATTGATGCAGTGCTATGCGACATATATCCTGATCTTTTGCCAAGATTATTTCAGGAAGTATAGTACAGGTTGAGGATAACGGTTAGATTGATGATGTATTGAAATAGAAGATGCGGAGGATCAGAGCTAAAAGATTTGAAGAATCTCGCAGGATCAGTAGAATCAATCTACCGAGAATTGAAAGATAGATACAACCGGACTGCGACAGATTAGGAAAGGCCCAGAGTGATGAACGTATACTGCAAGTAGACCAGACTATATAAGGAAACGACGGCCAACCCTAAAAAGATTCGGAAGTCGTCGAGAGAAAAGAGTCTAAATCATATACGGCCTGACTCGAAAGAAAGAGAGAGAGAAGTCACGAAGCACGCAGACCCCAGGAGAACCGAGCATCCTTCCTACTAGTGAGACGGAGAGAAGAAGACGTGGAGTTGTGACATGACAGGGCTTCTTCAACGCCGTCGGAGCATCCATCAAGCTTTTGTTTTCTTGTTTCTTTATTTGAATTCTAGTCAATCTGTTATCATGGGCTATTCTGTAGTACTCTGTTTTGTGATTTCCTCGTCAGTTATGAACTAATTTCCTGAGGCTGAACGAGGATGATTTTCTAAGTATATAATGAACCCAGTTGCTAGTTCTTAATTTAATATGTTCAGTTGCTTATCAGTAATTAAATTTTTTATCGATTAGCGGAAGCTAGTGAAAGTGGAGCTAAATCACCAAGAGGGGGTGAATTGGGGATTTTAAAAATCTTTTCGAAATAGCTCTGTTTTTTAACACTAAAAACAGAGATGAGCTAAGATGAGAATAGAAGAGCAAGACACAAGGATTTATACTGGTTCGGTCCAATCTCTTGACCTACGTCCAGTCCTCAGACTCTCTGGGTTTTTTTTTACTATCTCAAATGATTACACACTCGTACTCAAGAGTAATTCTCTCACTAGAACTTACTCCCCCTTACAAGTTGTAATCAATGAACCCAATCACCAAGTCCCCTGACTTGTGATTCTTTACAATAAATTATTTGTAAGCAAGAAACTCTCTCTAAGAGTAGATATAAATAAACACTGAAGCTCTAATGTATCAACAGATACTTAGTACAGAAAACTCAAGAGTAGTTGGAAACTTTGAATGATTTTCGTTTTCTGATGTCTTAGTTGTTGAGAGAAATTGAATGCAGCTCTATTTATACTGAGAGTGCATTAAATGATCGTTGTAATCCCTCATATAACCGTTGGAGACTTTAACCAAGGATTAGGAAATGTTTTGGTCTTCTTCTCTCACTAATCTTCACTTAATCCAGTTGGGCAGAAGTTCAGAGTTGACTTCTAGTAAATAAATCCGTTGGAATAGCAGCTACTGGATGTGGTAGGTAGACATTAATCCTTTGTAGGCGTGTGCAGAAGGATTACCCAAAAGTATGCAACTTTCTGGGTTTAGCATTTAATGTTCTGACAGCTTTTTGCTTTTACTTTAAATCTTCATTTAATCTCGTTTAAGCAAGCTGAAACTCACTAAGAAAGTGATTAAACATAGCAGGGAATATCAGAGAATAATGATGACAAGTATTAGAATCAAACAAATAGGATTTCACAATTTCGCTCAAGTTGATTTTCAAAAACCGCGACCCAAACTCGAGTGAGTTCTTCAATACTGGAGTATTGCACTGTGCACTAATGTGAATACTTGAGTATTCATCTGAATACTTGAGTATTCGTTTTCTAGAGAAGGCACTACATGATTTGAGCGTTGGACAATTTCTTTGAGTAGGACCAATACTCGAGTATTGAAACCAATACTTGAGTATTGAACTTTTTATGTGAAAATAAGTTTAAGTCCAAAACCTCAATACTTGAGTATTCAAATCAATACTTGAGTTTTCAAAATATTTGAAAAAGAGCCAAGCTCTGTGTGTGCCCAATACTCGAGTATTCAACTCAATACTTAAGTATTGAATTTGTTTGAAAAACTTTGTGAAATCATTTCCAAGTCAATACTTGAGTATTCACCTTAATACTTGAGTATTCAAATCACTTGGAAATAGCGAAACTTTCTATCTGGTCAATACTCGAGTAATCATATCAATACTCGAGTATTGAACTATTTTCAATACTTGTGAAGTCTCTGCCATTCCAATACTTGAGTATTCATTTCAATACTTGAGTATTGATAAACATGTGAAAAACTTTGAAAACTTTCTGTTTGCCCAATACTCGAGTATTCAAACCAATACTCGAGTATTCACATGTTGAATACTTTAATGATTTTCTGTATGACCAATACTTGAGTATCCATATGGATACTTGAGTATTGGCACTTTTGCCTTTTAGCGAAAGAGTCTCTGTAAGATCAATACTTGAGTATTGACTTAAAGTGAAAAACTTGGAAGGCTCTCTGTAACACCAATACTTGAGTATTGAGACCAATACTTGAGTATTGTGTGACTTTGTGGAAACAAGCCATTCTCTGTCAACTCAATACTTGAGTATTGAAACCAATACTTGAGTATTGAGCATTTTGCGAAAAATGCACCATTCACTTTATCAACTCAATATTTGAGTATTGAAACCAATACTCGAGTATTCACTTGACAGTAAGTTTTTCAACTTATCAAAAACTCATTTTAATTTGTGTTTACAATTGTCAGTTATCATCAAAACACATAGAGAACTAACAGCTAGGGACTAGATCAGTGGCCTCATGATGAGGACATAGGAGGCGGCACCAAGGCAACAAACTTGGAGGACATACAAGGTCTTGGAGGCCCAATGACAAGAGCAAAAGCTAAAAAGGCTAAAGAGGCTCTAAATCTCTTGGTGACCACTTTACTTGAGACAAGCCCAAGTCTAAAGGAAGAAGAGACCGAAATGATACACTTAATTTAGATTAAAGACCTTGAAGAATAAGCCTCAATGGATATGCATAAAGGCTTCATTTTACTTGGCCCAAATTCTGCACTTAGTTTTATTTTTATTACGTTTACTTAAACTTTTGTAATAAGGCTTATTGGGCTGGCTTATTGGGCCCTTTGTGTGTAAGCATAATTAGGTTAAATTCAATATGGATGTTGTCCACTATATAAGGGAACACCATAGCCTTTTAGAGGGGGTAATTCAAAGTTTATCTTTTTGGTGAGAGACAAGCTTCTCTAGGGTTCTTTTGAGAATCTCGAACTTATCAAGGGCTTCAATCCTTGTGGCGTTCTTGGGCTTATCAATTCTTTGGAATTGTGGCGCCTACCTATAATCCATAAACTTCAGTTTTCGCTCTATATTTCTTGGTTTCGTATCTCCAGATTTCCTTATCCTTTTTCGGTGTTTCTTGAGCCAAAATCGCGTTTCGGAAAGCCGTCTTTCACCTCGTTTTGGAATCACTCAAATCCGAGGTCTATAGCGCGAGATACGTCGTTCGTATCGAACGTGTTGGCGGCTGAATTTTCAGTGCGAAATTCCATTCCTAGTTGATCCAATCATCGTTTTCTTTCGGGAATCATATCATCTGGTATCAAAGCTCGGTTCTAGGATTGGAATTGGGTTATCTTTTCTCCATTGTTTACATCCAATCTGGTAACACATTTGGTAACCCTAATCCCTAAAATTTGTGTTTCGTATTTTCAATTGTGCAATTCTGTTTTAGCCGTTGTTGTTTGTTCCTAATTTGTTCTTTCAATCTTTTGGTCGTTGTTTCTTTCAATTTCTTGTTCAATTCACATATTTCTGCACTTGGTTCTTGGTGTTTATCCCTTGTTCATCAATGTTCTTGAATTTTAATCCTTTCAATTCATGTTTCTTGAGTAGTATGTTGTTAGTGTGTTAAATAATAGCTCGGTTGTGGGGAATTCTATCTAATTTAGTTCTGAATTAGTACAGTTTCAAAGTTTGATTCCAAGATCACAAATTCCTTTGGTTGAAGAATCGGGTGTTATTTAAAAAAAAAAAAAAGAAAGAAAGACAAAAAAAAAAAAAAAAAAAGCAAAAAAAAAAAAAGGCCAAAAAAAAAACGAAAAAAAAAAAAAAATTATTACTATACAAAGACCTTACTATTCAATTACACACACTACTACTACTTGTGAATCAAGTCCAAAGTGTCTTCCTTGAATAGTTCCTCCAAATTGTTTTGGTTTCCTCTGTCTTGTCTTCTTTGACATCTTTTTTTCCAATTTGTCTTGTGAGTCACCACCAATTCTTGAGTTTGGGATTGTACTCTTGAGTGTTCTTGGAGATTCTGTTAAGAACTTAAAGAGAGCTATTGAGTGGTAAAAGGCAAGAGAGCACACTACACAAAAGCCTTATAGAGAGCAACAAACACGAGTGATACATTTTTAAGAGTGTAAACACGTGAGCGAGTGGTGAGGTCCTATTACTTTTATTCTTGTTCTTTTCCTTGAATTATGGCAGGTGCGGGTGGTGAAGGTATTCCTCCTCCTATAGGAGATAATAGATTGCTTTGATTGAAGCCATTACAACTCAAATGCAAAGGATGATGAGGGAACACACAGAGGAGTTATATGAGAGAATTGAGAGAATACAAAATCAAGGGAATCATGATGAAGATAGACGAGAGAGGAGGGATGAAAGAAGGAGAAGAAGAGATAATGAGAATGATGCTAGAGAGGATAGAATTAAGGGAGTGAAGCTTAATATACCATCTTTTAAAGGAAAAAGTGATCCGGAGGCCTATTTAGAGTGGGAAATGAAGATTGAGCACTTATTTGCATGTCACAATTATACAGAAGAGAAGAAAATGAAGGTGGCAGCCATGGAGTTTAGTGATTATGCTCTCATTTGGTGGGACCAATTGCAAAAGGAGAGGGTGAGATATGAAGAACCATTGGTGGATAGTTGGGTGGAGATGAAAAGGCTAATGAGAAGAAGATTTGTTCCTTCCCATTACCTTCGAGACCTTCACAATAAACTTCAAAGGCTCACACAAGGTAACAAGAGTGTAGATGAGTATTATAAAGAAATGGAGGTGTCCTTGATTAGAGCAAATATTAGTGAAGAACGGGAGGCTACTATGGCACGTTTCTTGCATGGGCTGAATAGTGATATAAGGGATGTTGTGGAGTTGCAAAATTATGTGGAGTTGGAGGATTTAGTGCAACAAGCTAGTAAGGTAGAACAACAACTCAAGAGAAAGGGTGTCATGAGGAAAAACTCTTCAAATTTTAATTCTTCAAGCTGGAAGGATAGAAATAAGAAGGAGGGAGGTACTTCATCAAGCAACCCCATGCTACACCTCAAAGGACTCAAACTAAATCCAATGAGGTCCCTAAAAAGACAAGGAGTAGTGAAATAAAATGCTTCAAGTGTTTGGGGAGAGGTCACATAGCTTCGAATGTCCAACCAAGAAGACTATGTTACTTAAAAAGGATGGAGAGCTTACTAGTGAGTCTTCTTCAGATTCTCCTCACATGATGATGAAGATGAGTATATTGAAGAGATAATTCCAGAAGGAGATTTGTTTATGGTAAGAAGGATGTTGGGTAGCCAAGCAAAAGACATGGATGATAGTCAAAGAGAGAACATCTTTCATACTAGATGCCTTATCCAAGGAAAGGTATGTTCTTTAATTATTGATGGAGGGAGTTGTACCAATGTTGCAAGTGCTAGAATGGTGTCTAAATTGGGCATGGAAACCAAACCTCACCCGCTGCCATACAAGCTTCAATGGCTTAGTGAGGATGGTGAAGTGACCGTAAACAAACAAGCGGAGGTGAACTTCTCCGTAGGAAAGTATGATGATACGAGTTTTATGTGATGTGGTACCAATGGAGGCTTGTCATTTGCTTCTTGGGAGACCTTGGCAATATGATAAGAAAGTTATGCATGATGGTTACACCAACAAGTTCTCTTTTGTACATAAAGAACGCAAGACTATTCTTGCACCTTTGACACCAAGAGAAGTTAGTGAGGATAATTTAAAAATGAGAGAAAAAAGAAAGCAAGAGAGAAAAGAGAGTGGAAGAGAGCAAGAAAAAAAAAAAGAGAAAGAGAGAGAAATGCACCAAACTTGTTTATAAAAGAAAAAGAGGTGAAAAAGGCAATGAATTTGAAAAAGCCAATGCTCTTACTTTTGAGTAAAGAGAATAATTTTACGGATGCAAGTCCTACTAACTCTCTTCCAAATGAGGTTTCTAATTTGTTGCGGAATTTAAAGATGTTTTTCCTAAAGAGGTACCTCACGAACTACCACCTCTAAGAGGCATAGAACATCAAATTGATCTCATTCCAGGAGCTTCATTACCTAACAGGCCAGCCTATAGGAGTAACCCCAAGATACCAAGGAGATTCAAAGACAAGTTGGAGACTTGATGCAAAAAGGGTGGGTGCAAGAAAGCTTAAGTCCATGTGCAGTTCCAGTCATTCTAGTACCTAAGAAAGATGGAACATGGAGGATGTGCACGATTGTAGAGCCATCAATAACATCACGGTAAAGTATAGACATCTCATTCCTAGATTGGATGATTTATTGGATGAATTGCATGGTTCTTGTTTCTTCTCTAAAATTGATTTAAAGAGTGGATACCATCAAATTAGGATTAGAGAAGGGGATGAATGGAAAACAGCTTTTAAAACTAAATATGGGCTGTATGAATGGTTGGTTATGCCATTTGGTTTAACTAATGCTCCTAGTACCTTCATGAGATTAATGAATCATGTGTTAAGGGAATTTTTAGGGAAGTTTGTTGTGGTGTATTTTGATGATATTCGATTTATAGCAAATCCTATGATGATCATCTTGTGCATTTGAGGTGTGTTCGGAAGCTCTTAGGCATGAGAAATTGTATGCTAACATGGAAAAATGTGTGTTATGCATAGACCATGTAGTTTTTCTTGGTTTTGTTGTTAGCTCCCAAGGAGTGCGGTTGATCAAGAGAAGGTGAAAGCTATTCAAGAGTGGCCAACTCCTAAGAATGTAAGTGAGGTAAGAAGCTTTCATGGCTTAGCTAGTTTCTATAGGAGGTTTGTCAAAAACTTTAGTACAATAGCTACACCTTTGAATGAAGTGATTAAAAGGCATGTTGGTTTTAAATGGGGGAAAAACAAGAGCAAGCCTTTGTCGCCCTCAAGGAAGAATTAACCAATGCACATATTCTTGCTTTGCCTAATTTTGCTAAGTCATTTGAAATTGAATGTGATGCATCCAATGTGGGGATAGGGGCTGTTTTGATGCAAGAAGGACATCCCATTGCTTATTTTAGTGAAAAATTGAATGGGGCTGCTCTTAATTATTCCACATATGATAAGGAATTGTATGCATTAGTAAGGGCTTTGCAAACATGGCAACACTATCTCTTGCCCCAAAGAGTTTGTCATCCACAGTGACCATGAATCCTTAAAGTATTTAAAAGGACAAGGCAAGCTTAACAAAAGGCATGCCAAATGGGTAGAGTTCTTGGAGCAGCTTTCCCTATGTGATCAAGCACAAGAAAGGTACGTCTAATGTGGTTGCGAGATGCACTCTCAAGAAGGTATGCTCTATTCTCTACTCTTGAAACTAAGTTCATTGGCTTTGATCATATTAAGGCATTGTATGAGCATGATCCGACTTTGCACAAATCTATAAAACTTGTGTGCATGCTGCTCAAAATGGATTTTTTAGGCATAATGATTACTTGTTTAAAGAAAAGAGATTGTGTGTCCCTAAAGGTTCTATTAGGGAATTACTTGTGAAGGAGGCACACGAGGGGGACTAATGGGCCATTTTGGGATCCAAAAGACTCTAGACATGCAGCATGAACATTTTTATTGGCCACACATGAAGCGTGATGTTCATAAATATTGTGAAAGATGCATTGTATGTAAACAGTCTAAGTCTAAATCATTGCCTCATGGGTTGTATACTCCTTTGCCTATTCCGTTTGCCCTTGGATTGATATTTCTATGGATTTTGTGTTAGGACTACCTCGGTCTAAAAATGGCAAAGATTCTATTTTTGTTGTGGTGGACGGGTTTTCTAAGATGGCACATTTTATCCCGTGCAAAAAGGTTGATGATGCAATCCACATTGCTGATTTGTTCTTCAAGGAAGTGGTAAGACTCCATGGGCTTCCAAGAAGCATTGTCTCGATCGTGATACAAAATTCTTAAGTCATTTTTGGAGGACATTATGGAGTAAGTGGGAACTAAACTTCTCTTTTCTACTACTTGTCATCCACAAACGATGGCCAAACCGAGGTAGTGAATAGAACTCTTTCTTCTCTTTTGAGGGCTGTAATTAAAAAGAATATCAAGTCATGGGAACAATGTTTACCCCACGTTGAGTTTGCATATAATAGGGCTGTTCATAGTGCTACTCATTATTCTCCTTTTGAAATTGTTTATGGCTTAAACCCTCTCACTCCTCTTGATTTGCTACCTTTGCCTAACAACTATGTTTTTCAAAGCATAAAGATGGTAAGAGTAAGGCTCAATATGTGCGGAAACTACATGAGAAGGTAAAAGCAAACATTGAAAAAAAGGTAGAGAGTTACGTCAAGCAAGCGAACAAAGGAAGGAAAAAGGTAGTGTTTGAACCAGGTGATTGGGTTTGGGTTCATTTGAGAAAAGAGAGGTTTCCTACCCAAAGGAAATCTAGGTGAGTATGGTGTAAGTGCTACTTTTAATGTGGCTGATTTGTCCCTTTTTGATGCAGGAGAAGAGGATTACAATTTGAGGACAAATTCTTCGAAGAAGGAGGAATGATGAGGACATAGGAGGCGGCACCAAGGCAACAAACTTGGAGGACATACAAGGTCTTGGAGGCCCAATGACAAGAGCAAAAGCTAAAAAGGCTAAAGAGGCTCTAAATCTCTTGGTGACCACTTTACTTGAGACAAGCCCAAGTCTAAAGGAAGAAGAGACCGAAATGATACACTTAATTTAGATTAAAGACCTTGAAGAATAAGCCTCAATGGATATGCATAAAGGCTTCATTTTACTTGGCCCAAATTCTGCACTTAGTTTTATTTTTATTACGTTTACTTAAACTTTTGTAATAAGGCTTATTGGGCTGGCTTATTGGGCCCTTTGTGTGTAAGCATAATTAGGTTAAATTCAATATGGATGTTGTCCACTATATAAGGGAACACCATAGCCTTTTAGAGGGGGGAATTCAAAGTTTATCTTTTTGGTGAGAGACAAGCTTCTCTAGGGTTCTTTTGAGAATCTCCGAACTTATCAAGGGCTTCAATCCTTGTGGCGTTCTTGGGCTTATCAATTCTTTGGAATTGTGGCGCCTACCTATAATCCATAAACTTCGCGCTCTATATTTCTTGGTTTCGTATCTCCAGATTTCCTTATCCTTTTTCGGTGTTTCTTGAGCCAAAATCGCGTTTCGGAAAGCCGTCTTTCACCTCGTTTTGGAATCACTCAAATCCGAGGTCTATAGCGCGAGATACGTCTGTTCGTATCAGAACGTGTTGGCGGCTGAATTTTCAGTGCGAAATTCCATTCCTAGTTGATCCAATCATCGTTTTCTTTCGGGAATCATATCACCTCAGCTTACTGAGAGGGAGTCGAGGTTAGACATCTGAGAAGTAGTGATTGCTAGGCGGGCTGGTGCAAGGCTTGACCTATTATTGTAGACTTCAGGAATGGGTCTACCGCTCATGACCATGACACATCCAACTAGACAAGTCGCCATAGACATATGGGAGAAGTACAAACTAGGGTTGTATGTATCGGACGCGAGAGCTTTGGTAGATTAGCGTGGTGTGGTTAACTGAATAACTTTGCATAGGGTGTTCATGCTGTAGCAATTGCGGGAGCTATACAGTATGAATGCTATAACATTGCGTATAGGCAGCTAAGGGAATGATATGCTTAGAAAGGATTCCGAGTTCAATCTATCTTTTTACTGATATCTTCTTACGACTACGATCATTATTTATTTTCCTTTTTATTAGTATAGCTATAAAACCTCTCAACCAATCAAAGTTATTTTCTTTTTAAGCACAACTAATTTTGCGATAAGGTGTCATCATTTGGTATCCTAGTCTCTGTGAGACGATACTCTACTTACTCTTTATTACTTATTCGACTGGTTCACTTGCCATCAAGGAAATCGACCCAACAGGAGCGTTGTTCAAAGACTTTAGAGTAGGAACAAGTGCAGGGTGAGATCTCTTCTAATAGAGGAGTTGTGGTGGTGGAAGAAAACAATGGGAGACACTTTTAAAAAAAGGAGGGATAAGGAGCTCAGGAAACCTGTGAGTAGAATTAAAGAGAATGAGCCAATTACTGATGTGACAAGTGTTCCCAAAGGATCACAATAGATGTCAGTCCAAGGGGTGAGGAGCAAACAAAAAGGGAGAATGGGGTCCGATAAGAGAGATCTGATTGATCCTGTGTTGGAGCGTAGAGGTGAAGAGCATGGTCACATGGATTTGACTGTCAAAGATGTATCTGATTGCAGACAAAGAAAGGAGTTGGACTCGGTTGAGGATGTAGGCCAATACTATGGTGACAATATGGAAGATAATGAGTGTGACAAGGGCTCGTTAGTAGCTGCTGAGGCAGAACATGTTCGGATTGAAGGTCAATGGATGTGTGCGAGGGACGGGAGGTATCACCATTTAAAGGTTTTTAATGTTAAAGATCTTACTCTGGAACTGTAGAAGGGCAACTAGTAAAGGATTTGCTGCTTCCTTGAAAAACCTATTTTTTTTTCATAAAGTGGATATGGTTGTTTTGCTAAAAACTCGCATTAGTGGCAATAAGGCTAAGAAAACAATTCGGTCTTTTGGTTTTAAATATTCAGAGATAGTGGAAACAATGGGTTTTGCGAGAGGTATATGGTTAATGTGGAATGACTCAAACTTGGGTGTGAATGTAGTAGAGAGACACTTACAGTTTTTACATTGTCAATTGAAGATTGGGGGTCTAGTGCCATGGTACTTTACCGCCGTCTATGCTAGTTTGCATGAGATTACAAGAAGGGAACTATGGGGGAAATTAGATGACATAGCTACAACCATGACTGAATCGTGGCTGCTAGCTAGCAAGAGATTGGAATGAAATAAGTACTTGCTTGGAGCAAAAAGGAGGAGGTAGGGTTAATAAGGGAAGGTGTCGAAGATTTCATGACTGGTTTGAAGGGATCAGACTTATTGACTTGGATGCAAAAGGTCCTTTCTTCACTTGGAGGGGGCCGAAATGGAGAGGAATGAACACTTTCAAGAGACTAGATCGTTGTTTATGTAACATGAGATGGTAAGAATTGTTTTTGGATTCGATGATAAAGGTGGGAATGAGGATAAGTTAAGATCATCACCCCCTAATTATTAACCCTCACATTGAAACGGATATGGGAAGACAAAGGCCTTTCCGTTTTGAAGCAGCATGGCTAAATCATAGTGATTTCAAGAGCTTCCTTTTGGAAACTTGGGTGAGAGGAGGAGATGTATGCAAGAATACACCTTTTAACTTGCATTATTTTCTTAATTTCTTTCCTTTTCTTCCTCTCTTCCCTTCTTGCTACTTGGCTGAAAATTAGGACACTTTGGAGAGGCTTATTGATCACATCTCTTAACTTATTTTCGCACAAGAAGCAAAGTTGGAAGAATTTGTCAACCAACTTTAAAAATGCATATCTCTATGTACACATGTCCAATTGGAGTGATTCTAAAGGCTATGTAACCATTAGAAAGTTTATTTTAAGGGAAAAATATCTCTCACAGCCAATAAAACACCAAATATTCCAGAATTAACATTTTGTACACGCTGCCCATAATTATGTTCCAGATTCCAGGGCCGACTTCAAAAATTCAAAACTCAGTGTATATAGGTTCATTTTACCTATATTACATATCAAATCAAAGCTTATCATATATACTTATATCCTTGAAAATTTCATAATCTTTAGATATCATTTACATAGTCAAAGTCACGTCACAAGATGACTGTCTCCACGGAAGCCTTAATCTGCAACATCAATGGAAACTCCATAATATTTGTCATACTTCCTGAATAGGGCTTAGTTGTCTACCATATACAAATTTATCCTCAATTCTCTAAGCCCAAAATTCAAGATATTACATTGTTTATCAAATTTGACCTGTCATAGTAAAAAATTAATATTCATAAAAATTCACAAATTAATCTTAAAATGAATAACTAACAATCAATCATCATGATAAATTTATGAAAAAAAATCATCCTAATATTTATTAATAATATATTTGTTAGGAAAAATTTTATTAGCATGTGTAAAGAAAACCACCATCATTATTTGATTGTTCCACCAGATCATTGGATAAGCCTACACTTTGGATGTTTTGTATTAATATTCATAATTTTCTTTACCAGCAGCGTACTAATAATATTCATACTGCCATCATTTTTTTGGGGAAACATATGTTCATCATTTAATTATATCTCTAATAAAAATATTATTGATAGTTATGTAAAAATAATGCTCTTATTTCATCTTATTACAAAAAACTTTAAAAATGTCAAAAGATAAAAAAGCGTTTCAAATATTTATAATGCCAAAGAGGTGTTATAATATGATTCGTCATTTTTTTGGTATCAAAAAAAATAATATGATTCGTCATTTTCAAAATTTAAAAAATAAAAAATAAATTGTTCCTCTAAATTTAAAATCAAGAATAGAGAGGAATGTGTGATTTTAAAAATTTTGATAAAGATTTTCACAAATTTAGATAATGTTTTCACAATTTCTCATAAAAATTGCACATGTTACAAATTTAAATTCTCAAAATATAATTAGGGCTTCATAAATTCGGATAAGGTTTTTACAAGTTGGAAATTTAGATTCACAATATTTGAAAAGGGTTTCACAAATTCTTATAAAGGTTTCACAAGTTTTTAAAAGAATTTCACAACTTCTTTAAAGCATTTCATAAGTTACAAATTTTGATTCATAAGATCTCGATAAGGATTTCATAAGTTCTTATAAATGTTTCACAAATTCGATAAGATTTTCACAATTAATTCTATTAAATTGAAAATTAAACTATGAGAGATAATTTTGTCGTTTCTTTTTAACATTATAAATATTCAGATTACCTGTTTATCTTTTGACATTTTTAAAGTTTTTTCAAAGAGATTTTCCCTAATATAAATCTCATGCGTAAATATTCATTAATGCACCTAATCTTTTTATTTTCAAATGTTTGGTAATTTTATTAATAATTTTATAAATACTTCAACTAATTTAGGTACGGTTGATACAATTTGTATGAACCATTATTTGATTTTTCCCCAAGATCATTAAATAAGTCGACAATTTGGATGTTTTGTACTAATATCGTCATATTGCCATCATTTTTTTTTTTGTGAAACTTATTGTCGTCATTTAACCAGGTCTTTAATAAAAATATATTATTTATAATTATATAAAGATAATACGAGTACTACCTTTTTTTTTTTACGAAAATAATACGAGTACTAGCTAAGCTATCACCTCCTATCTTAAAATAACATCAATATCTAGCTCATACAGATCAATTAATATCGATACATTTATTACATAATTAAGGTATTTTATACATTATAAAATCACTGTATTTTTATTTAGTTCTCCTTCTTAAATATTATACGTTAATTTTCGTATAATCACAAATTCATAACGTTAATATTAATCAGTATTCACAAATTAATGTTAAAAATAAATAATTCCCAGTTGGTATAGAAAAGATGGGAGGTAGAAGAGAAATGATTTATTGTTTAGATGTAGCAGTAATCAGTCCTTTTTCATATGTATTTGCTAACCTATTTCTTCTTCTTCCTTCTTCATATTGTCCTGATAATCTCCTTTAAATCATTTTATTAATCTCATTTGGCATTTTTATCGAAAAAGAATACATCCATTAGGCCACAATTTATTATTACTAGCATCTATTGAAAAAGAAAAATCACCATCACTATTTGATTGTTCCACGAGATCCTTAAATAAGTCGTCAATTTTGAGGTTTAGTACTAATATTCATATTGCTGTCATTAATTTATT
Source organism: Acacia melanoxylon (assembly GCA_019022615.1). Taxonomy (NCBI): domain Eukaryota; kingdom Viridiplantae; phylum Streptophyta; class Magnoliopsida; order Fabales; family Fabaceae; genus Acacia; species Acacia melanoxylon. The sequence goes on along the minus strand of JAFJYJ010000020.1, from coordinate 4,617,805 downwards.
TTTTCAGTGAACAATATTGTCACCGTTTAATTATATCTTTAATAAAAATATTCTTAAGAATTATATAAAAATAATACTTCTACCTAATTTCCTTTTATAAAAAATAAATAAATAATAACCAACTAAAAAAAATTCAAATTAGCAAGCACCTAATGTTTTTCTTATTTCAATTTTTGTTCATTTTGTTAATTTTGAAAATTACTAATTTTATAAATATTTTTATATCATTTGGGTATGATTAATTTATTTTTAATAACATCAATTTCTTTGATTTCCTTGTAATAAAATATTGATAAGGTTGGCAGAAAATAAAATATTGAACCAACAAGATAATAGTTGAGATGGTAAGTGGTTTCGCTTCAGTAAGTACGATAACACAAATTTGAATCCATTGGAGCATACTTATTGGGAGGGGTGAAAACTAAAGTTGTTAAACTCGAGTTTAAGAAACTCGTGATGATAACGTAAACTTATAAGAGTTTATTTTTATCATTAAATAAGTGTTTATAGTGCATAATTCAATAATTAAAATATAAAAAATGATCACAATTTGATTTAAATATATTTTAACTCTAAATAATTGAAATCAAATACATCAGCATTCATAATTTATCATATTTAGCAAAGAAATTTATATAAAATTCATATATAAAACAATTGAGTATAATTAAATAAAAAAAGTTAACACAAGTTTAAGAGTGATTTAACACGGTTTTAAAAGTTAGAAACGTTAAAAAAAAAAAAAGTAAAGTCAATATGTAAACTCGCGAGTTTATCTAAGTTTACAACTAACATGAGTTTACTAGTGAATTTTATAAGGTAAAAATGTAAATACGATAAAGGCATAAAGTCAACTCTTGAATTTGACATTAATAGTGAAACCCTTTGTATTATAAGTATCAAATGAATTATACCCTTGACAATTAAAAATAAATAAAATATTCATAAGGATGAATGGTTTGTTTTGTTCCTAAATAAAGAAATTGTCTCATAAAATCAAGGAAAAAGTATTCTGCAAATTCTTATAGTTTACCTCAATTTTAATTTTAATTTCTGTTCCTATAATTTATTTTGTTTCAATTGATTTCTAACTATTTTTATTAATTTTAATATATATTTTATAAAATTATATTTATAAAAATGCACGAGGCAAAACAATGTACGGAGTAAAATGAAATGAAAGATTTTACCGAGTCCATTAACTTCTATATATTTTTGGCAAAAAAATAACTCCTGTAAAATAAAATTAATATTTTTAAACTCAAAGATTGAAAGTTGGGCACCTATATATTTATTGGGATAGGATATTGTTACTACCATTTTTTCATTATTAGATCCGAATTTCATCCGGAGAGAGAAATGATAAAGGTAGATAAGATTTAATCTAACGGTGAAAAAATGGTAGTAACATTGGTAGTAACAAAAAATGGTAGTAACAATATCATATCCCATGTTTATTAGAATCAACTTATAAGGGTATAATTTAAAGGGTTTAGGAGCAAAAAAAACGCATACGCTTTATCCCCGATGCGCCCAAATCATATACTTTTTTTGGGAGCAAAAATACACATGTGGTTACATTTTATGAGCAAAAGTCACACCACACTGTTGTAAATATGACATTTCAACCTATTGTAAATATGACTTTTTTTCTGTGGTAAATGACCAAATTTTAAATTTTGTAGTAAATACATCACTTCCTGTTGTAAATGACCTTTCTACGTTCAAAATCCAAGTGTTTAAATGTTGATGTAAATATGACATTTTCTGTTATAAATATGGTTTTTTCTGTTGTAAATAGCCAAAATTAACATTGTTAAGTTAGATTTTAACGGTGGTGTAACTTTTGCACCTAAAATATAACAACATGTGTATTTTTGCTCCTAAAAAAAGCATAAGGTGCTGGGCGCTCCCGAAGATAAAGCATAGGTATATTTTTACTCCTTTACCCTAATTTAAATAAAATAAGTAATACAAATATAAGCTAAAATTAAGATAAATTATATAAAGGCTTGCATATTATTTTTTAAAATCATTTAAAATAATGTTAGCATCTTCCCAATCAGTCAACGAGAACATCATATTACCTTCACATCAGACACTATTGAGTGATGACTGATGACTAATCGGAAATTTGAATAAAAGGCAATACACTGTTCATTTACCTCTCACAAGTTAAAAAGATATTAAAGCACTTTTATTTACAGTTAACTTGGTGTGCTGCCAAAAGACCTAAAGAAAACAAAGAACCCAATGTAAATGAAATATGCTTTTTTTTTTCCATGGAAAGAGCACTTTTAATAAATTAAAAATTGAACCATAAATTGATTTGTAAATGGATCCTTTATTAATTTAAAAATTATATATAAATCTTCTACTTTATGATGAAAGTGTACTTGAAAATTTTAAATTAATATATAATGAAATATTTCTAAGAAAAAATTAACTAAATAGATCATAATCTTCATAAAAAAAACTTAGATTTCAAAATATATATTTTCTCATAGGATTCAAATTAATTTATTTCATAAAATATATAAGAAGGTTTTAGTGATAATACATTTTTTATTTTGAGAAAATGTAGCAAAAATTTTTCTTAAAAAAGAAAGAAGTGTATAATGTTGGCATGTTTAAAAAGATGTGTAATTTGTCCTAAAGTAGATATATAAACTTGGCACCTCATATGGATTATGAGTTATATTTGAGGAGTGTATCATAATTAGAGAGACAAATAAAAGTGAGACCTTTTATTTTTATTTTTTGGTTGTTTGTTGGGCATGAATGATGGCGTCAAGCTCAAAGCATTTTAATGGAAACAAGTGGCCACAAATTTGGCTTATTTCTCGTGTGCTTTGGGTACCTTTATGTCACATGCCCTTTCCCTCTTTTCCATTAATTAATTAATATTTTTTTGAAAAAAAATTGTTTATTTCATTTCTTTCTTGACTTCAAAGCAGGATATCTTGGAAATTTGTAACAATCCAACATGAAAATCAACCATAATTAAGTGCATGGAACTATAGTTCATTTACTGACTTTTAATTTTTAAATCTATTAATTAGAAGTAAGGTAAATACAAAGTTTGGCAAAGTTTTCATTAGATTGCTAAAGTATAGGTAGGGGTAAACACCGGTACCTCATTAAGGTTAAGGTATACCTCTAAACTCAAAGAAATTTGTAGGATGATTGTAGATCGCCACCTATAAAACCCTCATATCGACCAAATATATCAAACATCTTCCTTTCGGAATGAAAAGTGATGCCTTACCAACCGTACCAAGGCTGATCATATGTGTGAAGTCCTTGCCAATTTGGTTTAGATTTGTACTTTCTTATCTTTGTTTTGTTGGGTTATATATAGTTTATACATGAATGTTCAAATTTAATTGTACATTAGTGTCTTTTTTATTTAAATAAAACTCTTTTCACAGTTACGTGAACGTTTTTAAATTTTTATTCGATATATTATTCTAATTATGATTAGATTAACCTCAGTTTAACCATAATTAGAGCACTATTGGTTATTGAACCACTATCTCAATCTGGTTTTACATTGATTTAAACTTATACAACAACTTTTGGCAAAATCTTCACCCAACGAGATCTATTTCAATTAGCCCCTTGTTGGTTTTTGTCAAACACCCAAACATAATCATTGGAGACAGAAAAGGAAAAAAAAAAAGGTTATTTACATATAACTGTTCATATATACTCACGAAGAATGATGTATTTGTATAAAAGTAAACATTTAGACATGATTTAAGAAATGAATTGCATTCTTCATTATTTGTGAATAACGTGTCTTGTTATAGATTTTATATTATATATACATATATATTATGGGCAAATTTTTTATATTATATATTAATGATATCAATTAATATATTTGTACCTTGATACATTCACACTCTTAAAAATTGTTCCCTACAATCCACAATATAAGTCACTTCTAAACAAAAGTCTTTATCTACAATATAAGTCACTTGGAGAGTAATTATTACTTATTTGTCAATTTTGCCTATGTAATTAATTCTTAATTATGATTTTTTATATTTTTCTCTTATTTGAAACCATATTTAATATGGGTAAAATTGAAAAAAAAATCAATTTAAGTCATATTCAACAAGTTCTGTTAACTATCATTTATTGTTTTAATAAATCAGTTGAAGTAACTTTGTGAATCGGAGGAAGCGTATGATATAGATTAGTTATAAATGATGTCAAATTAAATAAATTATTTGTGTATCACTTTGAAATACTAGATTAATAAATAATTATTTTTTCTATTTGAGTTATTGATGAAAAAAGTGGAGGATGTATTGGAAATTAAAATTGAATGTTCTATACTTAATAATCTTTATTTTTTGTCGACTCATACTGGATCAAATGACATAACTACAAAATTGGACATTTATAACGCCTAATAGGTTACAACTAATGTCATGTATGTTGATGGATACATAATGCTTAAAAGTAACGATTAATTATGCACACTATCATATGTTGTGAGGCGAAATTCGTGAAAATACAAAAAATAAGGGTTGTTGTTGATAATCATCATTTATTTAGTGACTAAAACAGAACCGTCATGTAACACTTATAAATGATTTGTCTTCCAACATTACATCAGTGAAAACACAAATATAACGATTATGTCAATTGACTTTAAAGTATGAACGGCAAAAACGATATTTCATAATAAAGAACAATAATGTAAAGTACAAATCTAAAAAGCACATTTTTCAAACCTTGTTCAGTTTTACCAATTCTCCTATAGTTAAATACCTTAGAATGAAGTATTCATTTTGTTCATAGTACTTTTCTAAAAAGTACATTTTGATAACCTTGTCCTTATCTACCTCATCATGGTCAAACATCAAAAAGCTTTTTCCATTCGCCCTCCTCCTCATCGCCATGCTCGCCTTCCTCTTCGTCCTCCTCCTCGCTATCCTCACCCGGCTCCTCCACCACTGCCTCCTTCTCCACCACCACCACCACCACCTTGTCCTCTTTTGCCTCCTCTTTAAATGAAGGCTCTATTGTAGATGTTGGCCAGCCTTGACCACTCCACAAGGTGTTTCGATAGACATGCTCACAATCTGAACAGGAAGTTAGACCTTGTCATTCATCTCAATAAGGTTGTATATGATCATTTTCAGTCAGACCCTTCGTTTCCTTCCTCAGACATCAATGATGTGTCAAGTGAGGGAGAGCAGCAGGATGAGGCGGAAGACAACAGCAGTAGTGATGACTAAAAACCACTACTGCTTCTTTATTTTTTGAATATTAAAAAAAATTAATCGTTAAGGCAATATGACCCAAAAATATTTTTAAAAAAATTTGTCTCTTCATGATTATTAGTAAATAATTGTTACTAATTTAGCCATTTTCTTACAATGCTCTATAATGTAACCCTTTTCATTTCAAAGGACACGTTCTATTGGATAACCCGCGAAACCCTTTCCATTTAAACATCCAAAAGATGAACTCCATTTATCCATCCACTTCTATTTATTCCAACTTCTCATATCCAACTTCTGACTGTTGTTCTTCATTGATTACATGGGAGAGCAATGACGCATGGACAATTGCTTGAAGGAACTAATATTTCTCGTTCGCTCTCTGATCAAGAAGGTAGACAAATTACAGGAGAAGGAAATGAATTTGATGATGCAACAAATCCTTCACCCACATAACTTTTTATTTTTGTTAGTTTATTCAAAGTCTTGTTTTCTTTTTTAAATTTTCTGTTTGTACTATGGGGTTGAATAATCAACTTTAAAAATTATTTTTTAAAAATTCAAATAAGTCACGATTATTATGTAAAACCCATTACTTTTCTGAATACCATGTCAAATACCTAACAATTATTAAGAAATCACCATTACTGTTTACAAAGCTAATAAGTCATATTTCTACCATATATTTCCTATGTGCCATAACTGTTTTGCATGGTAAAACTGAGCCTGAATGTATTTGATTTGAGGAAATATGTTAGAAATCATGCACAGATGAAAATAGAGGATAAAGGAAGTGAGTTGTTACATTTTAAATATTATCCTCCATATAGGCAGAAGAAAAGGGTACATTTCATTGCATTCTGAAATTGCTTTTCAAAGTTGATATGATGTTGCAACATAGTGGATGTTTGCTCTGAACGAACATTACAATGCCATCTCAATGCTATAACATCATAAGTAATGACCTGTTATATACTGTGTTACGCTCATCTTTTCTCGAGGATATTTCAGGAAATAAATGCAGGTACTTCGGCTGAACATTTAGACGACGGTTGACTTGACAAAGACAAAAATAGAGAATGTAGAGAATTGAATAGAAAATCTACAGGATCCCGCGGAATTAAAGAAAGAATCAATCAACCAAATCTAGGGAGTCGGGCCTAACAGAATTGGAAAGCCTAGCTCACTAGACTTACGATGCGGAGGACCCGACTGTAAAGAGAAAAGACAGCTAGACCTAAAAGGGGGTCAAGAATTAGTAGTCAGCGATAGACGACGGGACTCAAAGTGAGAAAACGGATTCATCGAGAAAGATTAGAACTTTGTTGGGAGCTGCAGAAGACCAATTGTGATGGAAGTCAGACATAGTTGAAAAAGACGCAAAGGCATTGCGTGACAAACGTCCCCTACGTTGTCAAACACTTTGACGACTTTCTCTGTTTTCACTTTTATTTCATATTTTCCATGGATCAGTTTTCTATAGTTTCGATTGTGTTTCCCTCATCAATCATGAACTAAATTCCATTGGCTGAGCGAAGATGGATTCTTAATTTGTAGTATGAACCCATATTGTTAGTTTTAATTTATTAAATTATGTTTACTTAACTGTGATTTGAATGTCTTGTTTGTTAGTTGGTCGATAATAGGCGAAAGTAGTGGCCTTAGCTTACTATGAAGAAGTTAAGGTTAGACCTCTGTTAAACAGTGTTGCTAAGCGAGCTTGTGCAAGGCTCGATCTAAATTGTAAGCTATAGAAATGAGTTTACCTCACATAGCCAAGACACCTAGATTATACTAACGTTCTGAGCTCGAAAATCGCCATATGAATATTGGAGAAATAGAGTAAGAGATGTGCTTACAAGATTGTGAATGCTTTTGTATAAATTAGTGGTGGGTTAGCTGAATAACATTACGATAGGCATTTTGCTGTAGCATTGCGGAAGTTGTGCAACAGAGTGCTGTAGCAATGTGATAGATGCAATATGGGGGATTAATGCGACTTAAGATGAAATCTAAGCTTTGCCTATTTTAACTCTGATTTTCTTAAACTAATTCTCAATCATTTATTTTATCTTATTATTAGTAGCAATAGTCAAACAACCATCATAACTATTACCATCACGCAACTTTCAATCGATTACTAGCTGCATAATCGGTGTTACAGTCTCTATGCGATGATACTTTACTCATGACTATTTCGAAAACAGTTTTAAAAAATAGTCATTGTAAGTCTGCTACGTACAACGTCTGTTTTTGGTAAAACCGTCGTTAACTTACAATGACGGTTATATTGAAAACATACATTGTATGTAGCAGACTTACAACAACAACTTTTTCAAAATAGTCATCATAAGTCACTTATAAACGATGATTTGGAAATAGACATCTATTTTAAAACTTTTAACAACACTCACATATACCTTCCTCTGAAATTGGTCGTCTAAGGGTTCTAAAAACAGACGTTAAAAGTTCTTTCTATAGTAGTGCATCGTTCAAATCACTTCATCCCTCTCTCTTCCTCACCACACATCACTTCATCCAGATTCATTTGTGCTCAATTGACACAAATGAATCCCCATATTCTTTCTTGAAATCCCTGGATCTCTAAATCAGGGCTTCCAAATCATGCCTTCACATTAACCAACTGATTCCCCCAAAACCTAGCACGATTGAACCAACAGATAGATGATGAGTGAGGGTGAAATGGTGGTACATGGAGGAAGAAAAAGGACTACGTGGAGGACATTTGATGAGATGGATGGTGAAGTAGCGTGCCACATGAATTTAATGGCCAAATTTAACACTAGCTATCAGATGAAGATTGCTCTATTTTTGTTATTTTTACTCTTCCGGGTAAAGGTGCCCTTGCTCAAAAACTTTCAGGGGTAAAATTTCCATCTAAACCTTCATTTTGTATTTTTGATGAAAACCAAATTTTTTCGATGAAGATTGCTCTACTTTTACTCTTCCGGGGTTAAAGGTGCCCCTCAAAAAACTTTCGGGGTAAAATTTTCATCTAACCCTTCATTTTGTATTTTGTGAAACCTTTTTTTGGCCAATGTATGTGAGAGAAGTTTTGTTTTGACTTACAAGAAATTGCTTCTTTAACGTTAACTCAAACATGCACATATTATTTGTTCTACATCTATGTTAGCTTTAAGTAACAGAAATTTTTTCGGCTTTCCCATTAATTGACAGATTATAAACAGCGTGATTAACCCTTATAAATTTTGTCCAAAAAAATCCCTATCACTTAGAAAATTTTAAGGATAAAAAATTTTAAAAATAAGGAAAATGATTTTGCAGATATTCATACGTTTCTTCAATTTTTAATTTGATAACTTTATGTATTTCTCTTTTAATTAAATCCTAAACTTTACTCCACAAGGTTACGAGGGTTAATGGTGCTAGCAGAGAATAATTTCAAAAAATTAATTACGTGAAAAAAAAAGTTTAAAACTATGGAAAAGTATAATAGCTTTTCCTTAAAAATAAAAATAAGATGAAACTAACCAATGGGAGTTGAAGACAAGTTTTAAATGGCCATGATCTTTAAAGAAGCGCGAGTTCGAAAGATTGTAATCGCAAAAAAAGGATTTTAGGCTCACCCACCATATAAAAATACACGGACCAAGAAGATGAAGCAACAAAAAAAAAAAAAAAAAAGATGAAACTATATCTCCATCGAGTTAGTTTAATTTATTTATTTTTGTTGCTTTAATCCTTAAATGGGCCGGCACCACTTATAATAATATAAGCCAATTTGTTTTTGGTACTACGTATTTGCCACCGTGTCAATGTCAAAGGATAAGCAACCCGAGTGAGATTATTGTTGGCGGACAAAAAAAAAAGTACATGGTTAAGTGGGGCCATTCAACTTCGAGTCTACTACTTCCTCTCCTTCATTAAAACACACAAACCAGCTGTGTGCGCGTATTCATAAATTTTCCGCCATTACAGAGAAAATAACAGTAACCGGTCGCTTCTGTGTATCTCTCTCTCTCTCTCTCTCTCTGTATCTATAGTTGAATTGTGCCAGTCTCTGATACTTCTCGTGATTACCATTTCAACCTTTTCTTCCTTTCTCTTTCCTCCTTATTCACTCCCTCTTTCATTTTCTACCCGCATCACTCCCCAACTTTCTCTGTTCTCTCTCTTCAAACCCTAGGCATTCTTATTCTTCCCGCCGCTTGCTTCTGAAAGATTTTAACTTTTTGGTTTTTGAGGTTCTTGGGTTGTTTCTTCTCTCCGTCGTTGCCGTGTTCTCCGCCTTTGATTTATTGGGTTTCAGGTAATTCCCCCTCCCCCCTTTCGGCTACCCCTTTGGATAAATTTTACTTTCCCCCCGTTTTTGTTTGGTTTTTCTGTTGTGTTGATGATGTGTTCGAATTTTGTTTTCGTGTTGTTGGTAAATGTGTTGTTTAGATTGGAGGCCTGATAATAATTTTGTCTTTCCCCTTTGATTCTCAAGCTTTCTGTGAAACTTGATCCGTGACGAGTTGGTATGATCGTCTTGTATGTCCGATTTGTGAGTTTTATTCTTGTAGTTTCGCAGTCTCACTGGTTTTAGCAGATGATTCTTTTCAAATTTCTTTCCTCTTTGGTTTCCCTCCTTTCCTTCAGCCTTAACTGAGTGGTGTTTTTTGAATAATTTTACCAAATGACAATTTGCACTATTGGCAACTCTTCCTTCATGTTCTGGTGGACTTGGAGGGTGCGAATCATTACATGACTAAGAGAATAACTGTAATATCTTCCAAAGTGCACAGTGCGTCATAAAATCTGCGCCAATAGTTCACCTTCCTGCGTAGAAAACCTAGAAAACATACATTGAGCTCTCATGGAGGATGTGATTCTACATCTGCATCGGAATTGTTAGTGGCCTCAGATAGTTGGGGAGTCTTCTCTGGAGAAACAGAAGCAGGGAACGGAAGAGGACGGGATTGAGATCCTCTAAACACTTTTGGGGTAGAAAAACTCATCTGATGAGGGCCCTACTTTCAAACAAAATGATGGATCCATTGATTTAATAGTGAGCCTCACATGTTGTATTCTTCCCTCATACAGCCTGTTTGAAATGTTTGAAGGAAATGGAATTTTCTTACCATATTTTCTCATTGTGTACCAAACAGCCCTCTAAATTGTATCATGTAAACATCTCTAGAACTACGAGGGACCCCAATTTGAGTGGAGGGGAGTGGCTGGATAGAAGTATTGATAGAAAAGGGGGCCCTGGAGATGAAGAAATAAATTGAGTAAACGTAACAAAACAATAGGACTGTATCTTCAAATCAAAGGAGACCAAACAAATATAAGAGAATGAACACATTTCTATAAAATAAAAATGTCTCGTATGAAAAAGGGAGATTTTTACATGGATTTTGATAAAAGAATGTTTTTATGAGCGAATATCAACACCGTTTTGTATGGAGAACTTGTGTTGGACATGTTTCATATGGTGTTCTACGGAAGTCTATATTTTCTTATTTAATATGACCGTGCAGCTAAAAGTATGGATGTTTTAATGTGTGATTGTGTTGGTGCCAAAAAAGCTGCCTGTGTACTGAAAATATTTCCTTTGAATCACATTTCTTGCTTAATCTTATCTGAAATACTTTGAATATGTCAGGATTTGGATACTTCATTTGCTAATCGATAAAGGAATTCTCATCAGTCCATTGATTCTGCAGAGAACTATGACTGAAGAGAAATATGGAGGCTGTGCAATGCACTTCCTGGTTTTTGTGCTATGTTCTCTGCATGCCTCATCTTTAGATATGGGCTGACATATTAAGTTTCTAATTTCTATTTGTTTCGTCATCATATATATCTATCAAGTATGGATGCCTCATCCAGTACATGTGAGATAGTGGAATCAAGAGAAGAGATTATTTCTGAGTTCAGAATGGATGAAAAAGCTGAGAGTAGTTGTGCCCACAGAGCAGGGAAAAAGTATTCTGTAGAGGATGATATTGATCGTCTCTTCCAAGCTATTGACTTCAAAAATTCAGCTAGAGGTTCTAATACACCACGTTCTCAAAAGAGTGCTCTTAAAAGGCCAATAAAAGTCAGTTCGTCTCAGGCGTCAGGAATTGGGATTGCAGAGCCTGTAAGTTTAAAGCAGGCACTTAGAGGACTTTGCATATCTCAGGCATCAGAGATAGCTGCTTTGAAGCGACTATCAAAGCCGTCCAGTTCATCTAGAGCATCTGAGGCAGGAACTATTAAGAAGCTGTATACAGCAGTGGTAGATGAGGGGAAGGGGAACTTGGTGGAAATCTCCCTTGTGCCTGAGATATCTGCACCTTCTGGTAAAATGCATAGGGAAGATAAGTCAAGTTCAAGTGCTGATCATTCTACTCATTTTGTTGGTGTAACAAACCCGAAAACAGTCACAACCAGGGTAGCATCCCGGGATCAGATTGTTCCTCTTCAACCAGAAGGTGGTAGTGAGAAGTTAGTCACAGTTACCGGAAAACCTGTACTTCCAAATCCATCCACAGTTGATTATGGAAGTGAGGAAATATCTAAGGTCAAGATTGTCTCTGCTTCCTCAAGCAAAGCTTCCCACTGCTCTTCAATGCTTGATAAGGGGCAGGAAGTAGACTTACATTCTGATACTAATCAACCAAGCTCTAGTACGAGCAGTGGAGTGGAGAAATCCACAAGCAGTACTACATGTTTGGCAAAGCCAATGTTTAGGAACATGAGCTTCCTTAGGAAAAAAGTAAAGCAAGAATTATGTTCTACCTCAAGTGGCTCCACACTATGTACCAGAAAAGTTGACAATGACTTGGATCCTAGTACGAGTAATTTGAACAAGGAGACTGATAAATATAATTTGAAGCAGGAAATGAAAGAAAATGATAAATTGTCTCCCAGCAGTTCGAATCACAGTGTTGAAGTAAATTCAAATATTGTGGGTGCAGATTCAATGAAAACTGGTTTCAGTATGAATTGCAGTAAGAAAACTAAATTTCTAGTAACAAAAATTGATGAAAAATCAAGATCAAAAGAAAAGGGTGAATTTTCCCAAAGCTCAAAAAGCAGCATTGGTGAGTATAGTAGCAGCACAACGACAAGCACAAGTGAAGAGAGCAATCTGAGTGGTTCTAGTCGCAGTGGCCACAGGCCTCACATGTCAAAACACTTGAGATGGGAAGCTGTTCGTGCTATTCAGCAGCAGCATGGGAACTTAAGTTTGAAGCACTTCAAACTCCTAAGGAGGCTAGGTTGTGGGGACATTGGAACTGTTTATCTTGCAGAACTAATTGGTACAAGCTGTCTTTTTGCTTTGAAAGTGATGGATAATGAGTTTTTGGCCAATCGGAAGAAAACTTTCAGGGCCCAAACTGAGAGAGAGATCCTGCAGATGCTGGATCATCCTTTTCTTCCTACACTTTATGCCTGTATTACTACTGATAAGCTCTCTTGCTTGGTTATGGAGTATTGCCCAGGTGGAGATCTACATGTACTGCGCCAGAGGCAACCATATAGGAGTTTCTCAGAACAAGCAACCAGGTAGGACTTTTCAGCCTTTCTTTTTCTTGGTCATTTGATTTTGTGATATCTCTTTTTGCTCTGAAACCCAAATCTTGTGCAGTCGCTTAACATTTGTGATTAATGCGATTATGCAGTTAGAGCTTCTGTTTCTGTGGATATAGATGTTTTCTGAAAGAGTCTCTTTTGAATATTTTTTGTCAACGCTTTTTTATGCAGTTGGATATTTGATGATTCTACTGTGTAATTTCTAGTACTTTTACCCTTTGATTTATGCTTGTTGCTATGCTTTCAAATCAAGCAACACGTGGTCTAATTTTATCAGAACTTTACTGTGGATGTTGCTAATGAAATAAGTTAACAAAAACTATGCAGTAGGATCATGATTTAGTATTAGGGTTAAACGGCTTAAATGCCGTGGAAGTTTTCGCATATGGCATTAGGCACTTAAAAGTTTTTGATGGGGCAAATGTACCCTGGAAGTTTCAAAAAAGGGGCAATTGTGCCCCTCTGTTAACTAGTACTAATGGTCAACATTTGTTGACCAAATATGCAAAGGTGACATGCCTATGTGGCATCCACCTCGCTTTTTTTTTTTTTGTCCATGTCAGGAGTCATCTTTTTTATAGTATTTTTTTTTTGTCCATGTTAGTAGTCATCTTTTTTATAGTATTTTTTTTTTTCAAAAAAATCAGATCCTCCCCTACAATGTGCCTGTTTGGAATCAACGTTAGGAGAGCGTTAGGAGCGTTAGCGGTAGAGTGAATGAGCGTTGGAGAAAAAGCTCAACGTGGTGTATTTGTGTTGCACGTTAAGTTCACTGGACTTAACATCCAAAAAGCTCAAAAAGCCCGTTAAGGAAAAAGCTCTAGAATCCAGCTTTTTCCATAATGCTCTCAGTTTTTTGACGTTGGCCCCGCCACTTCTACCACTATCAATCCAAACACAAATCATTATCTATAACCTGACTTTTTTCCCACGGAGTTTTTTTTTTAAAGTCAGATAGCTTTTAAGCCACCGCTCCTACCGCTAACCCAAACAGGCCCAATGTCTCACGTCTTTGATATAAGACTCAGTTGAGTTATTGGGAGAGAATAAAAAAAGCTAAATAAATTACTTAATTTATATATATATATATATAAAAATACTAGTTTCAGAAGTTTTATAATTTGGGAGACTAAAGAAGCTAAATGAATAACTTTAATGTACTTATATTTAGGCTAAAGTATACTTTTGGTCCTTTAAGTTTATATGAGGTATACTTTTAGTCCCTTAACTTTATAAAGTATACTTTTAGTCCTATAATTCTAACTCCGTTAATTTTACTAACGGAAAACGTAAACTCAAGTGATAACGGTGTAAACTTAAGTGATGACTGTGTAATTAAATGCTATTAAACTTAAATTTAAAATATGAGTAAATTGAAGAATATATAAAATTTGTGTAATTAAATGCTATTAGTCATCACTTGAGTTCGTCACGTCAGCGTTTTCCGTTAGCAATATTAACCGTGTTAGAATTTTAGGACCAAAAGTATACTTTATAAAGATAAGGGACCCAAAGTATACCTTATATAAAACTTAAAGGACTAAAAGTATACTTTAGCCCTTATATTTATCATTATTTTCAAACTAATTTACTTGGCATATAAGCTATTATATAATTAAGTAATGAGTAAATACCCTTTCTAGTCCCTGACAAAAAACGCGATCCCCATTTTGGTCACTTACAAAAAAGAGGTCTTTTTAGTCCATAAAAAGGATGAATAAGGGTCGATTGGTTGACATTTTGATCCCTCACAAATTTTTAAGAGGTTCTTTTTAGTCCATAAAAAGGATGAATAAGGGTCGATTTTTTTATAAGAGACCAAAATGGGGTCTGTGTTTTTTGTCAGGGACCAGAAAGGGTATTTACTCTTAAGTAATTTATTTAGTTTTTTAATCTCTCCAAATAACACAATTAAGTCTTATATCAAGGATTGGAGACATTGCAGGAGAGGATTTGAGTTTTTTTTTTTAAAAAAATCTGTCGACTGGTGTGGACAAAAAAAGGTGAGGTGGATGCCACATAGGTATGCCACCTTTGCATATTTAGTCAACAAACGTTGACCGTTAGGCTAGTTAATAGAGGGGCAAAATTACCCCTTTTTTGAAACTTCCCGGGGCACATTTACCCTCTCAAAAACTTCCAGATGTCCAATGCCACGTAAAAACTTCCGGGGCATCCTTTAACCCTTAGTATTAAAATTGAATGATATAAGTCACTATAGAAAACTAAGCCATCCGCTGGTTATTTTGTTTGGAATGTTGTGATTTACTTGCAGCTTCATGAGACACAATCTTTTGCCTGCTGTTCACAGCATGTTAATTCAAGTATTTTGTGGACTAAAGTCGTGCTGGTATTTCTACAGGTTTTATGTTGCTGAAGTTCTTCTTGCCCTGGAGTATTTGCACATGCTAGGAGTGATATATCGAGACCTGAAGCCTGAAAATATCCTTGTTCGAGAAGATGGTCACATTATGTTGACAGATTTTGACTTATCACTTAGGTGTTCTGTGAATCCAACGTTAGTCAAGTCATCTTCTCCGGATGTGGATTCAACAAAGAAGATGTCCAGTCCTTGTGCAGAGGCTAGCTGCATACACCCTTTCTGTCTACAACCTGATTGGCAAGTGTCCTGTTTCACTCCTATTCTTATATCTGCCGGAGCGAAATCTCGAAAGATGAAGTCTGAGGCTGCCCAGGTTGGTCCCCTGCCACAACTCGTCGTTGAGCCAACCAGTGCCCGCTCTAACTCATTCGTTGGTACCTACGAATACCTTGCTCCAGAGATCATCAAAGGTGAGGGCCATGGGAGTGCTGTGGATTGGTGGACTTTTGGTATATTTTTGTTTGAGCTTTTGTATGGCAAGACTCCCTTCAAAGGAGCTGGAAATGAGGAAACACTATCCAATGTTGTGTCACAAAGCCTCAAGTTCCCAGATGCTCCTATTGTCAGTTTTCATGCGAGAGATCTGATACGTGGATTGTTGATAAAAGACCCGGAGAACCGGTTAGGTTCTGTAAAAGGTGCCGCAGAGATAAAACAACACCCTTTCTTTGAAGGCCTAAACTGGGCTCTGATAAGATGTGCAGCACCACCTGAGCTGCCCAGGTTTCGTGATTTCGGAAGTTGTGTTCCTTCCATGGCTTCACAGAAGGAGAATGCGAATGATTTAGAGGATACAGAAGATTGTGAGGAGTTTGAGCTGTTTTAGTGATACTCTACCCCTCCCCTTTTTTCTCTTTCTTTCTTATGTTGGAGATGGGGATTGTAGTCTAAAGGTGTAACTCAAACGTGGTGACATATATAGATAGGTTAATATATGTTTATACGGATTTATAAGTTGCATATTCATATAGGAAACACGAGATGTGGCCGCTGACCATACCTTTATGTGATCTTAGCAGTGTATTCATTTTTCTTTTGGTAGGCTTGTAAGTTAGCTCCTTGGTTGAGATATTGTTTAGTTGGCTCACATTGTAGACCGTAGTCTTGGGCTAAAAAGCTAGTCGGAGGCAAAAAATATGTTTTGGGTAGAACTATTTGCAAATAGGGGCTTTTTTGGGGGGAAAACTAGCTAGGTTGAAAGCCAATCGGGCTGCAAGAAGTTTCTCAAGAAGTCTCCTTTTCGTGAGAGCATATCTTCTCCGTCCGTGAGAGCTGCTTCCGGCGCCTCTCTCTGTCCTAGGCCGGAAAGGAGGTCGTCTGGCTAGTGGTTTTTTATCTTTGGGGGTTTAGGTGTTTTATTTTCCTTCTATAGTGAATAGGATCTATGCGACACCGTTCAAGGGAAAGACCAGGTCAAAGATGGTATGGTTGCCAGTAGCGCCGATCAAGCAAGAACGATCAGGATGGGTGGCGGTGCTATGGTGGATGGAAAGTGATAAGCAGATCTAGTGGCTATGGTTTGGGGAATGTTTGGTGGCGTCGAGTGGAGTCATGGTGGTGAATAGAGCTGAGAAATTCGACCGAGCTGTCAGTTAGTCTTTTTAGTTCTGACTTCGGGCGCTCACTTAAAAATTATGTGTTTAATGAAATAAGCTTCGACAGTAGCTGCAATAGGCCGCTTAGGCAAAGGCCCAGGTCCTTATGAGGGCTTAGCCTGCCGTGACCCTTTTAATTTATTATTATTATTTTTTGGATGCATAGATTCACATATGATGATATTTTACTAATTTATATGTATTTTGTATTTGTTATAGTTATTTATCCATTTAAATACAAATACATAAATACATAATAACTATACTTTAATTTTATAATTTGGTTTATTATTTGTTGCGATAAAGATTATGGATCTGTTTATGATCTTTATAAAGAAATTCAAATGATATTGTTACTTCATGAACCAAAGCCTACTCAAAGTCAAGACAATCAAATGTTGAAATTGATGATAGAGGCGTCCTTATGTGCTTATTTTAATTTTTTTATATCTTTTATTTATTTAGATTAAAATTATATGTTGCTTTCTAAAAAATTTTTTTTAGCGACCCAATATCTCAAATTAAAGTTCTGCATACATAAATATTTGTCCCGTAACACCATCCCGAAAACTAATTAATTTGAGATACTTTTGGTGCAAAAAAATCGAAAAGCAACATATAATTTTAATCTAACTAAATAAAAGAAATTAAAAAATAAAAAAATAAAATAAAATGTGCTTGTCCCTCTAATTAGAGGGACAAGCACATAATAAAGATATAAGGGATAAGCGCATAATGTGGACCGATAGAGGCGAAGATAACGACAATAATAGTTATCGCATCTAACGCCACTTAGCCAGTGGTATCTTTTATGTTTTGTGAGTTATTTGTGAGCATAGTTTTACTTTTGATTATGAATTAGTGATTGTGTTTATTTGTTAGATAATTTATATTGTTTTGATATTAATGTTGACAACATTTATTTGATAAGTTATAACTTTAATCGTTGTAATTTACTAATTATATTTCTTTTTTAAAAAAACGAGAGAAAAAATAGTTAAAATTTAGAATAGTAAGAACTTTGGCCTTTGGTGCTACAAAGGGCAAAATTTTGAAAAACAGATGTTTTTCTTACCCCGAACCCTAGAAGGCAAGGCCGGGCTAATCCTGATTCCCAGCTCTAATGGTGAATATGCTCTGTTTTGGGACGGGATGGGGCCAGGAAACCCTATTCCCAATCCCATCCAGAGAAATGTCTCGGGACCGCAATGCTGTTCGGATCCTAGTTGTGACAAGAAATTCTCGGGACTGGGGTGAGATTTTACCGAAAATTTTGATTTTGATTTTTTTTTTTTTTCTAAGTTTTTTTTTTTTTTTTTTTCCTATATTGACTTTTGACCCAATTGGCCTCGATTTTCCCGTATTTCCTTTAGAATGGCTAAAATAGAATTATCATATTGTACCATTTAGTCCAATACAAATATTTAAGGCAGAAGAAGGTATGCATATATATGAGTTCACATTAGGTGCTAATATAATTAGAGGTATTAGTTTTTTTTTTAATTTTTTTTTATATTGTATTTATTTAGATTTAAATTATATCTTTCCGCTTTTCGAGATTTTTTTTTTTTTTTCGACTCGCATCTCAAATTAATTAATTTTCAGTTTTGCATTTATGTCAGTAACACCGCATTATGAAAATTAATTAATTTGAGATATCGAATCAAAAAAACATCTCAAAAAGCCACATATAATTTAAATATAAATAATACAATATATATAAAAAAATAAAACAATATGCTAATACCTCTAATTAGAGGTATTAGCACCTAACGTGGATTCACATATATATGCCTTTATCTTTGCTCTCAAGGTTGGAAACTAAATTTATATATTTTCATTTTTTTTAATGTTTTAAGATATTTATTTTATCATAAAAGATTTCATATCTAATTGAAATTGAAATGATTTTTTCATTTATTATAAATTATTTTAAAAATATTTTTGTTACAAATTTAAAAAAAAAAAAAGAGATAAAAATACTAAGACTTATATATATTACTTTTCTGAAAAGAAATATAGAGCTATGATTTTTTTGGCCAGAATATAGAACTATGATCATATATGCTAAAAAAATCGCTATTAATTTAGGTATTTCAAAAATATGGTAACTAAAAAAAAAATCAACTCAAATTCAAATATAAAGATTTTCATCTAAAAATAATTATTCCCTAATCAGTGGGACGTGATATCATTATTTAAAGGAGGAATATATTCTATTTTTTAAATTAGAATATATACAATTATAGTGGAAGAAATTGTTGTGGGTTAAATTTTCGTTTTAAATTTGGTGAGACTTTTTTTTTTTTTTTTAAAGTCAACTTTAGATTAGAATAAAATTTTCTTATTTAATGTTATGTTTCTGTATTAATAACTGTTAGGAAATAAATGAAGAGGAAGGGAGGGTAGCATACCAGATTAGAACATTTTAGGGTAATTTTTTTTTAAAAAGAAAAATAGTGGGTGGGTGTTTTTTTTTTTTTTTTTAGGAAATGACAACGATCTAAGCAAAAATCTCCTTAGGAAATGGGTTGGGTTTACATACCGATCTAATTGGTGGGGGGTTCGGGAGCAGCACCCCCGATTTTTTTTTTTGTAAGTAAAATTTTAAATGCATTAAAAAAACAAAAGAATATAAAGGGAAAAACAATTCCTCCCTAAAAAGTAATTTGACCTTTTTAGAGGTCATATATACGATGAACATCTGTTTTACAAATTTGACATCATATAATTAAGCGATGTTAACTAATGCAATTTATTTATTTATTTTTTTAAAAAAAAAACAGAGAGAGGGCCGGCCACTCTTTAATTTGCCAACAATTTGAGTTTGAGGCAAAATAGGACAAATAGAATGATAGTACTACAACTCTACTTTAGAATAATTTATTAATAATGAATAAGCATATATGTGTGGGTTTACTGGAATAGTGGAATATATGTAGTGGGAGGAAGCAATGTTGTAGGCCCTCACGTCTAAAGAGCTGATCATGGACGTGAAGAACAGCTAGCTAGGGAAGAGGCAGAAGCAATGAATGGAGCGTTAGGATTAGGTTTGACCCAAATAAAAATGGTTATTCAATTATTAATCTCAACAACCACATCACAATTCACAAGTACTTGCATGCGTTATTATTGCATACCCACATGCGTACTATTCTTGACTCCATCGGTCGCATTTGGGTCTCCTTAATTAATTACGTATACTCGTCGTTTGATCGTTTCCCATTTCTATTAAAAAAAAAAAAAAAATCAGGTGGGCACTTGCCCACCCAGTGTCCACCCTTTACTTTAAGATCGAACCCTCTTGGTGAGAGTGTCTCAAGCGACCAGGGTTAATAGTAGGTGTGTGTGTGTGTGTGTTCAGGATGGGGTGGGATCGGGAAGTCCATTTACCAATCTTGAACCAATTTTTTCGATCATGAATTTTTCCATCCCAATTTATTTGGGCCTGAGACGGAAAAACCTTGAATACCCAAACTCTCAAGGTAGCAAATGATTTGGTAAATGGATGAGACTGTTAAGATGGTTCTTTGAACCACCATTCCTTGTTTCGGACATGATTTTTTGGCTACTCTTCATTTTCCAATAGTGGCAATGGCTGCGCATGTGTCCTTCCGAGTTTGTGATAGGAGTAACATAATTGTTAAATTGTTATTCTGTTATATATTTTGCTTTATTATGATGTAACTACTTGTAACTAGTTTGTTATGATGTAACTATAAGTTTTCCTCCTGGTTGTATATATAAGCACATTGCTTCAATCAATAATACAGATTCAATTCTTTCTCCACAAGTCTCGTCACATGGTACCAAAGCCATTCTGATTTTTTTTTTCTCCCAAAATTCTCCACCACTCCTTTTCACTTTACCTACTTTCCTTCTCTTTCCTTCATCACTTTCCTTCTCACTCCCCTACTTCGATTTCTCTGATCCCTTTCCATGGCTTCCACACCTTCCGATTCTGACTCCACTGCATCAGCGCCTCTTCGACCGCCGTCATCTATGATAGCTCCGGTGGTTGATCATGCAAGTCCGTTTTATATTCATCCAAATGAGAATCCTACTCTCATTTTGGTTGCTCCGCCGCTCGATGGTGCAAATTATCACGGCTGGGCTCGAGCCATGCGCATGGCCCTTCTTTCCAAGAATAAACTGAAATTTGTTGATGGTTCACTGCTTCTGCCACCGTCGATCGACCCTAACTTTCCAATTTGGGAGCATTGTAACAACCTAGTTCAGGGCTGGCTTACACGTTCCATCTCGCCGACGATAACCAAGAGTATCCTCTGGTTTGACACTGCTCATGAAATCTGAAGTGATCTTCGATCTCGATTCTCTCAGTCAGATCTGTTTCGTGTTGCTAATTTACAAGAGGAAATATGCACTCTCAGACAAGGTGCTTCCACTCGGCCGCCGATTATTTCACTCAAATGAAAATCCTCCGGGACGAACTCGCCAATATCCGACCTCTGAAGCCCTTTCGTGTGGATCCATCACTTTGTTGCAATCCTACCATGAAGAAGATCGGGTTATCCGATTCTTGAAAGGCCTCAATGACCAATTTACTTTTGTGAAATCTCAGATAATGCTTATCGATCCTTTACCTTCTATTACTCGAGTTTTTTCTCTTGTCACTCAACAAGAACGGGAACTCCATTCACCTACTGAACCTACTGAGGTTAAGGTTCTTGCTACTCAAGCTCCACGGTTTGTGCCTCCTGGTTCCAAGATCAAGCAATGTTCATTCTGTGGTAAGCCAAGGCACACTGAGGCTACTTGTTATCGGAAACACGGGTTTCCCCCTGGTTTCAAATTCCGGCCCTCTGGTTCTTTAAGTTCGATGAATCATCTTGCAGTGCCTGAGTCTGGAATTGTTCAATATCCTTCCCCTGCTCTGGCTTCTCTCCCGGTTCCTTCTTCACAGCTTGCTGTTCTACCTCAATTATCTGCTGATCAGTACAATAAGCTTCTCACTCTGCTTAATTCATCTGCAACATCTCAACCAGTAATCAATAATTTGTCTACCTTGGTTCCTACTAAAGGTATACCTATTTCTCAATTTTCTTATGTTTCTGTTTCCTGGATCATCGATTCTGGAGCAACCGATCATGTTTGCTCATCTCTGGCTTTGTTTGCTTCCTACAAACCTATTTCTCCAATTTATGTAAGACTTCCTACTAGCTCTAACACTGTTGCAAGCTTCTCTGGCACGGTTCACATATCTGATTCTTTAATCTTACAGAATGTCCTTTATTTGCCTAATTTTTCCTTTAATATTGTCTCTGTCTCAAGATTAACTCGTTCACATAATTGTTTTCTTACCTTTTGCTTTAATGCTTGTCAGATATACCAAACTCATCCTTTGCTGATGATTGGTTCAACTAGACTATTTGAAGGTCTTTACATACTCACAGTAGAAATGAATTCCCAGAAATCATCTTCCCAGATCCTTATGGCCAATACTTGTTCACCTTCACCAGCTTCTCTTTGGCACCTTCGGTTGGGTCATCCCTCTGCCTCAACTTTATCTATTTTACATAAACAAATACCTGATGTTTCTTGTGTATCTCAATCTTTTACATGTGATGCTTGTCATTTTGCTAAACAAAAGCGTTTACCTTTTCCTGTAAGCACAAGTTCATGCAATAAAATCTTTGATATACTTCATGTTGATATTTGGGGTCCTTTTTCAATTCCTTCTGTGCAAGGACATTGCTATTTTCTCACTTTGGTTGATGATTATTCTAGATATACCTGGATATTTTTAATGAAAAATAAATTTGATGCCCGTACTCACATTTTCAACTTTTTTTCTCTTGTGGAAACTCAATTTTCTTCTTCCATTAAAATTTTACGTTATGATAATGGTCTTGAATTCCATTTACCTCAATTTTATACTTCTAAAGGTGTTATCTGTAACATCCCATTTGAAAACAAATGAATTTTTTTTTAAAAAAACGTTTCCAAATATTTCAAGCGAGTAGTCGAGTAGAGCATTGGAGCGAGTGAGTAACGATTCATAACAAACATCAACCATAGTGTAACATTGTAATGATTACGTAATCCTAGAGTTTGAAATTGGATAACCGAAAACGATAAAGATAGATAAGTCTTTGATTGTACGTCTCTCTCGCTTGCCTCGATCTTCGATCCGTATTCCTCCGGATCTCGATGCTATAGCCGAGATTCAATTCACCGCATTGAATCTCGTGTAACGGTTAATCTCAAACCCAAACAATACAAAGATACGATAACGATATTCTAGACAATACAACAAGATATCACTACATAAGCATACAAAAATGCATGATCATTATGCCGACAAAACATAAGCATTACGCAAAGATGTAAAGCCCCACAATGTAAAACAATAACAACTTGCACTATTCACCGGTGCCACGATACCACTCGTGTTCTCGCCGCTAGAAAAACATACGGCGTTATCATGACTATAACCCGTGTAAAACTGTCTCGTATATCGGTCTACGAACGTATCTATCACATATATGCATTTAAACAGCACAAGATTAGTGTTACAGTACGCGTTCGTACCTTCGTTGACGACGTTAGGTACTTCTGGCGGAAAAACATACTTTTTACGGAAAAACGTGAAATGTTCACCACGCACGTCGGGCGGCGAACGGCAAAAATCAAAGTTTCGATGCCCTATCGAGTAATATCACTTTCATTAGTGATTTGACATCATAACTGCATTTTAGGTAAAAATTACCATTTTGCCCTTCTACCCCTAATTTGGCGGAATTTCGCGAACTTCGTTACTTTGACCTATTCCATTTCAAAATTATCCCCACTATGTTTTTACCTCGTCGCATCTTTCAATGCAATGAGGCATAAAAACAAGCATAGGAACAAATTCTCAAACTTCCTAGATCAAAACAACAAGCTCTACTATAACTACCGAAAGAACTACGGAAACTAAAAGCTAAGGACAAAGAACTTACTCGAGCTAAGGCAAAACTTTTGCAGAGCTTCTCAATCTAAGTTTTGGCCAAGGTAGAGAGAAGAGGAGGTGTGAAGAAATGAAGGAGGTGCTCATGCCTTTATATAGGCAAAATTTGTGCCACTTTGGTAATTTCTACATTCCAAATCTTGTAATTTTTCCTTTCCTTATAACCATGTAAATTCAAGACAAAATGGTGGTTAATTCTTGACCATGGGCAGCTCATAGTCGACACAAGGGGGTGATGTGGCATCAAACCATTGGTCCAAGAATGGTGACTTAAGCTTACTTTATGCCCTATCCCGATAGAATTTCCCCGATCGGTGTCCGTTTCGCGTAGTCTCTAAATTCTGAATTCATAACTTTGAAGATCTTCTCTTCCTCATCAATAATATCTAATTTAACTTAGATTCCAGTCCCTTACTGGGTTCCAACGGTCCAGTTGAAGTTTTCTCGAAAACGTGTCCTAGCGTCCGATTCTAAAATCGTTTTCGGAATCATCAACCTCTCGACAAAAATTCACCGATTCCAAATATGTCCATATAATCATAAACTCATCTCCGGATGTTGAGTTATAATTTATTTTCTTCATATCCAAAATGTGACTATCTGCATTTTTCCCTATTTCGTCTTATTAGGTAAATGCACTACCGAATTCTAATTAACTTCCTAAGAGGTCACTTGAAGGTAAAAACTCACCGATCAATATTTTACCTTGACTTTGGAATTCCTATTCCTGGTTCTCTAGATAGGATCCGTTTCCTATTTATTCATTTACTATTCACTAACTTTAATTATATTATATAATAATAAAATATCATGATTTTTTTAAAATTTATTCCTTTCTCTATTTTCTTTCTCAATTTTCGGCTGTCCCCCTTTTTTTATTTTTATTTTGTATTTATTTTATATTTATTTATTCCATTTTTCCAAAAATTTCTCAAAATTACCTAATTGGTCCATTCTTGTATTTAGGCTTAAAAATACCTAAACTCACTTATTTTTTACAAAATTCTCCAATTAATTACTAAATATGTTCTTACTAATTTTAAGCCAAAAACCACTAATTTTAGGGTTTTACAAAATTACTTATGAATTTCCTTTACTTATGCTTAAGTAATTAGCCGTAAATTACTTAACTACTTTATTATCACTAGTTGATAATTTTCTTAATTAAAATGCCTCATTACCTCATAATTCTAGCACTGACATTTCTGTTTTCATGTATTCTCGTTATTCTAGAATTTGAGAGGGTATTATGGTCATTACAATGCTTTCTCGAGCATTTTTATTCAATTTCCCCAAGCTCACAATTTATCAAATTATCACAATTAGAGATAATATACTCTCCTAACTCAAATAATTATTTCATTGCCTTTTAGGATTTTTCACAATTTTCCTAAGTCATTTTGCATACCAGGGGTATTTTGGTCATTTGGCACTTTGGCCCTTAAATTCTCTAATTTCCTACAGAACTCATCCTAGAAAAATAGGCTATAATAACACAAGTCTTGCAACAATAATTCCACTTATCAGCAATAGCCAATTTATTTACCAAAATGTAATATTTCAGATAAATAAATATGCGGGTATTACATTATCCATCAAACATCTTGTGTTGCTACCCCTCAACAAAATGGTTTAGTGGAATGCAAGCACCAACATATTTTAAACGTTGCACGTGCACTTTTTTTTCAATCTCATATCCCTATTGCTTATTGGTCTTTTCTTGTTCAGCATGCTACTCACATTATTAATTGCTTACCTTCCTCTATTATTCAAAATTGCACACCATTTGAACGTTTACATGGTTTTCCTCCCACTTATTCTCATTTTAAAGTTTTTGGTTCTCTTTGTTTTGCATCCACTTTATCTTCTCATCGTTCTAAATTTGATCCTAGAGCACGAAAATGTGTTTTCTTGGGCATTCCACATGGTTCCAAGGCTTATACTTTACTAGATATATCTAATAATTAGATTTTTCTTTCTCGCGATGTTGTTTTTCATGAACATGTGTTTCCATTTCAAAATGGCAGCATCTCCTCACTTTATTTTCCCTTACCCGAACCTCAACCTTGTTCCCCTTTAATGGATGATTCCATTCCTCTTCCTTCCCCACCATTATCTTCTTAGTCTCCTATCCCTTCCATTACTTCACCTCTCCTACCCTCATCTCCTCCCCTTCGCCGTTCAAACCGACCTTACAATCCTCCTTCATATCTGCAAGATTATCATTGTGCCTTCTTATCTTCTAATCATCAATCATCATGCAAAGGTAATCCTAGATATCCATTGTCTTCTGTTCTCTCTTATCAATCCTTTTCTCCCTCTTATAAAACTTTTGTCAATGCTGTTACTATTTCTCTTGACCCTACTTCCTTTAAGCATGCTGTGAAACCCTCTATATGGAGAGAGGCTATGAATACAGAAATTCTTGCTCTTGAACAAAACCAGACCTGGGTTCTCACTCCTTTGCCACTGGGTAAGAGCACTATTGGCTGTAAATGGGTTTTCCGTACCAAATTTAAAGCTAATGGTGATATAGAAAGACATAAAGCTAGGCTTATCGCCAAGGGTTATATGCAAACCGAGGGTATTGATTTCTTTGACACTTTTTCTCCTGTTGCAAAAATGACTACTCTTCGTTTATTGCTTTCTATTGTTGCTGCCAAACATTGGCATTTACATCAATTATATGTAAACAATGCTTTTTTACATGGGGACTTGCATGAAGAAGTGTGTATAGACCTTCCTCCTAGCTTTACACCCTCTCATCCTAATCAAGTGTGTGAATTACAGAAATCACTTTATGGTTTGAAACAGGCTAGTCGTTAATGGTATTCTAAACTTTCTTCCGCTTTGCTGTCTTATGGTTATTCCCAATCAGCTTTTGATCATTCCTTATTTTTTAAGGCATCTTCCACTTCATTTACTGTTATTTTGGTTTATGTTGATGATGTGGTGCTTGCTGGTAATGATTTGGCTGAGATACAGTTGGTTAAACAACAATTACATACTGCCTTCACTATTAAAGATCTTGGTGAACTTAGGTACTTTCTTGGTCTTGAGCTTGCAAGGTCTAAGTCTGGAATTTTTCTATCACAACGCAAATTTGCTCTAGAATTGCTTGATGACACTGGATATTTAGTTTGTAAGCCAGCAACCTGTCCTATGGATCCCCGATTAAAGCTCTCTAAAGATCATGGTAAACCTTTACTTGATCCTCTTTCTTACCGCAAGCTTGTTGGCCACTTACAATACCTTACAACAACTAGACCTGATTTGAGCTTTGTCACCCAGCAGCTTAGTCAATTTATGTCTAATCCCTGTGATACCCATTTGGCAGCTGCTTATCGCGTTTTGCGTTATCTGAAATCTTCCCCTGGTGCTGGAATTTATTTTTCCGCTGACTCTGATTTGAAACTACGTAGCTTTAGTGATTCTGATTGGGCCGGATGTGTTGACACACACAGATCTGTTACTGGGTTTGCTATTTTTCTTGGTTCTTCTTTAATATCTTGGAAGGCTAAGAAACAAGCCACGGTTTCTAAGTCTTCTTCGGAGGCTGAATATAGAGCTTTGGCCTCTACAACTTGTGAATTGCAATGGCTTGTTTACCTTTTGAATGATTTTCATATTTCCCATATTGATCCTGCCCTTCTTTATTGTGATAACCAATCTTCTATACAAAGTGCTGCAAACCCCACCTTTCATGAAAGGACCAAACACATTGAATTGGATTGTCATTTGGTTCGAGAAAAGCTTCAAGCTAAGCTCATTCATATTCTCCCAGTTCGGTCCTCAGATCAAATAGCTAATATCTTCACTAAACCTTTACATCCAGCAAGGTTTCATGAACTCACATTAGGGTTAGGGCTATGGTTTGTATTCAATGGGAAAAGAAGTCAAGAAAAGAAAGAAGTTATTGAAATGGATTATGGTGAATGATCAAGAAAAAAATTAAGAAGATATTGGGCCTGTTTGGGTTGGCGGTAGGAATGATGGCTTAAAAGCCATCTGACTTAAAAAAAAGTTCGGTAGGAAAAAAGTCAGGTTATAGATAATGATTTGTGTTTGGATTGTCCATTTGACTTTTTGCAGAAGTAACTTTTTTCTTAACTGATGAGTGTTTGGATTGTCATTTGAAAAGTCAGTTAAGACGAAAAATGACTGAAAATGGGCATGAATCATATTGAGTACTACTATACATATTAGTCGTACTGCAATAAATAAAGATAAAAAATTATATTTATATTTAAAATTGAAAAAATAAAAAATAAATGTATTTATTATTTAAAAGAGAACTCAGCTTACGCAAAAAGAGAACTGTGGGTTGAAAAAATAAATGTATTTATTATCATATTGGGTTGTATTTATTATTTGTATAGTTGTAGCTTTTTTTTTTTTTAAAAAAAATATAACATGAATAGAGAACTCAGCTAACGCAAAAAAAAAAAAAAAAAGCTCCAAAATGGAGAGTTGAATAAGTCCATTAGCATTGGCTTTAATGAGATAAGTCACTGGACTCCCCAAACAGCATTCGGTGAACTTTTTTGTCACTGGCTCATTGACTTAAAAGCTCGGTTTTTTTACACTGTAATGCTAATAAAAAAGCCAACCCAAACAGGCCCATTGAAGATTGAAGTTATCAAATGTGGGGAGAGGAAGTCAAAGAAAATAAAGAATCTATAAAATTGGATTATGGAGAATGGCTAGAAGAAAGAAGAAGAAAGAGATTGAAGATAATAACCAAAAAGGGTACGGAGTTATCAAGAAGGATTTTAGAAATTAATCAAAAAGAAGGAGGAGAGATTGAAGAAAGGAGAACTTGCAAGATATAAGGAGAATATCAAGAATCAAGTTCATGGATTTGATATTGGAGGTCTCTATAATCAATTGGAGGTTAAAATGAGTCAATTCAAAGATAAAATGACTTACAAGAAAGTTATATTAACTTCACTCGAGTGATCACTAGAGACTTGAGTGATGAGATCAAGCTCAAAGAGTTTCATATGGAAAATATTTGAATTTTGGAAGTTGAATATAGAATTTATTGTGTTATTCTAGACCAGGTTCAATAATTTGGACATATCTCCAATACCACAACTCTGACTAAGTGAAACTTGTTTCATATGAAACTATACGTCAATGGCGACACAACAAAATGAAGATCAAACTGAAATGATTTCCAATCAAAAGGATATGAATTTCAAAAATTGATGCCAGAATTTCTCACACGCTGTTCTAGATGAGGTTTAGTGATTTTGACATATCTCCCAAACCAAAAATCCAATTGAGATGATGCTTGTTGTGTATCAAAATGAGACACAAAATGCGACAAAACGAAATCAAGATTAAGTTCAAAGAGGGTCAAATGAAAGAGATGAGAATTTCATAATTTAACGCTTGAATATGACACATGTTCCAAAGCAGCAGACGCTCTTTAGATCATAACTTTCGAAATACAATGATTTTTGAGCTGATTCTTTTTGAATTAGAATGTAGACTTTAATAACTCTATGACAATAGGTTATTTTCTAAATTTGGATTCAAAATAAGTTTATCACTAGAAAAGATCACTCCAGTGATTTGAAAGTGATGCACATCACTTCCAGTAATGCACTGTTCACTTTGAAGATCACTATGGTGATCGTTGGAGTGATCTTATTTGCACTCACCATTACCACATCACCACAATGATCATAGAGAGTGATGTTCTACAAAGTTTTTAATCATTGTCTTAGATTTCACGATTCTCTTTCAAATTCATATAAACCTTTATTATATTGTTTCTAATCATTCTTGATAATCACTAATCAAGCTTATATGAAGATTACATGTAATTATGTTAGTGACAACGTTTCACCCAAGAGGGGGGGTGAATTGGGTGATATTAAAAATTTAAAACTTCATGTGATAAAAAATTAAATTGGAGAGCAAAAGTTAGAAAAATATCACCTAAGTGTGCACATCGAATTATAATGGTTTGGCCTTAACTTTCAAACCTACGTCTAGCCCTCATAGCATTTCTAAGACTTTCGCTATTGTTCCAAGATTCCACGGGTTCTTGGCACTACAGTACATAAGTAATCCTGAATAGCAGCAGGACTCACTCTCCCTTAGAAGTTGTAATCCAACAACTACACTCAAGGTCTCACTACCTTGAGATTTTACAAAGATTGAAAATGTTTGTAAATGACTCTCTCAAAGAGTAGATATATAATCACTGATGAACAATGAATAATTCACTACTTTTCTTATAAAAAAAATATTTTTATTTTTTTGGAATTTCATATTAAAAACCATGGAATCTTAAATTTTTCACCGGTTTAGCCTCAGGTTTGACTCCCGTCTGACCCACTAACCCTTGACCCAATAGCCCTACCAATTTAGTGACCGGTCTGAGTTTAAGAACCTTGTTTATATGCATTGCATGAAATTCTTATTAATGGCATCTTTTCTACATAAATTTTATTTAGAAATCGTCATTGATCATTGAAAAAGAGCATCATTATTGGTATCCTTTGTTCGATACCCCTTATGATTTAATGACTTGAATTTAACTACTTGGTCTCTATTGGTCTATTATATTCTTTGCTCAAATATCATATGGTTTAATTGTATAAGAGTATAAAAGTTGTTATGCTAATATTGTGTGGATCTAAGAGAAGTTGGGTACCAAAAAACATATTTTATACTTTTCCAAGAGTTGACCAAAATGCTTTGATTTTTTTTTTTTGATTGGGGACCAAACGGTCCCAGGAAGGGTCGAACCTTGGTACTGGCACACAGCCAGACACTGACACAAGGCCAGCTAACATGCCACAGCGCTACCAAGGCGCTGGCTAAATGCTTTGATTTTGGGTACAAAGAAGAGAGGCTAACAGAGTACGTCTAATTGACAATGTTGCAATGTGTAATATCCCAAATTTTATTCCTAATATTTAAGTAACATTAGGCTGTTATTTATTAATTAACTCGAGATTTAAAGAAGATTAAAATTTATTGTCTGAAACCTTGAAATATATAATTGAGAAATGAAAGAAGCATGATTAACAATTGAGGTGGAAAATCCAACTTAGGATAAATGAGGCCTAATTATACTTTTATAAGTTATCTAATTATCTTTTATAAAAAGAAAAATATAAAATTTAATGCAATAGATATATATTGATTTTGATTTTGAGTTTAATGAGATTATTTCTTGATATTGGAATTTACTATGAATATATTTGTGTAAGGAAAATTTTAATCATATGAAATTAATTCCAAACTACGATTTCAGAAGAAAGAGAAAAATCTATAAAGCTGGAAGAAAAAGAGAAAAATCTATAAAGCTGGATCTCAAGAAAAAAAAAAGTAGCTAATAATGAGTAGCCAAAACATTTTTTTTAAGTTTTTCCCCTCTTATCTTCAGTTTTTTATGAGAAGAAAGTTTAGGGTTTATTAGATTTCAAGTTCTTAGTCTTCTAATTGATTATTTTGCTTTTAATGGAGCTAGTGAGGTTTGCATAAGAGTTGTATGGTTTATATTTTTGTTTGAGTGGTTGATTTGAGAAAACTAAAGTTAGGGTTTGGTTAAGAAATTGTGATTTAGGAGACAGGGTATGTTAATTTCAAATTTAATGACTTCTTTTTAACTTATTGGAGGTTATATTGATGACTGAATATCTTAGATAGAAGGTTTATGGTGAAATATAAATATTGAAAAAAAATTGGGTGAAACTTTAAGTGTTGCAAATTGGGTGTTTTTGAAGAATTTAGGAGATAGTTATAGTTTAATGATTCTAATGGGTAAGAAAGAATTAATAGAAGGAAGAAATGAGATTGGAATGACGATTTTGGAGAATTTTGGGAATTTGTATTAAAGATAATAGTTTGAAGGTTATGTGAAGATCTGAAATAGAGTTTGATATTCTTGAGTTGATATTGAAAATATGATTATGGGAAATGAGGCTTGGTAATTGAGTTAGTTGAGTTGTTTAAGCTTTTGTGGCACCAATTTCGATGTTGGGTTTATTGGGAACAGTCAAAGATTCTAGTTGGGATGTTTAGAAAAATTTAGAGCCTCTAATTGCTTTATTTAACCACTCAATTAATTTGAATACTAAATTGTGGTGATGATTGATTGTTATAGATCAATTTGTGACTTATGATTCAGTTTGAAGCTTGTATTCTTGTGGTAAACTTAGCTTTGGCAAGAGGTAATCACTTTTCACTTGTTATGTGTGTTGGTATGTTATATGTGAGTATTTTGTGAAGTGATTATGAGAATGAAAATGAAAATGATATGTTGATATTGATTATAAATTTTAATGAGTACTTTGAAATGTTTATTGAGATTGAGGAAGTTATCATCATGTTGATGAGTATTTTGATATAAATGGCCTTGTAGAACCTTATAATTTGAATTGTGAAATATACATATATATATATATATATATATATATGTGTATATAAAAATAAGGGTAAAGGTGCAAAAATGTACTTGTACTTTATCTTCAAGAGCGCCCAACACCAAATACTTTTTTGGGTGCAAAAATACACATAACTTTGAAAATTGGAGCAAAAGTCACACTGTAATACCCTAAAATCTGACTTATGATAAATATCATAAGTTTAGTAAATAATACCTATTGAAAATAGGTGAATATGTGGTTTCAAATAAGAAGTAATAAATGCCTTATTTTCTAAGGTAATTTCTATTGAAATTAGAAATGAAAAAGAGCTAAAATCCTTGAAAAAGGTATTTTATAAAGGCGAAAAATGGCCTGAAAATATTATGATAAATCCCATATGACTCGCAAATATTGAAAAAACTTAAGAAGTATGTTATCTTTAATTTTAGGAATTTTTGGGATTATTTCCCTGAAAATATATAGAGCATAAATATAATAATATTAAAAGCACTTTATGACCCCAAATATTTTTAATATTTTACATGGGATATAAAATACCAATGTAAGTCAAATAGTTGTGAGATAATAATTTATCCTAATTATGAAAATTATCAACAATTAGTAAGTGACTAATTAAGTAATTAGTGGCTAATTGTTTAGATTATGATATAAGTAAATTAATTAGTAAATAATTAATTTAAGGGGAGAAATTCGAAATTATTAATTAAATAAATAAAAAAATAAATAAAAAAATATTTTATGCTTAGAAAAATAAATAAAAGAAAAAAATAAATATCTAGATATTTTGAATAAAATAATAATATAATCGGTAAAGAACCAACGGGAGATATGAGAACGATAGAAATGAAATTCTACCTCAAGATATAGAAATTTAGTCTTTTACCACTAGACCTTTTATGAACCAGTGAAATTCTATCTCGGATTGAGCGGTCTCGAAGTCGTTTACGAAACCAACGGCGTAATTAAGAGTACCCCTAATTAAGATAAGGCGAGATAGTGCTAAAAGTGACTTATAGAAAATGCACCGTGTTTTTCAAACCAAGGATATAGTTACTTAGATCGAGATCATATTACAAACCAAAGTGATTTTCTCGCGAAGCCGGTTCTATCGGAAGTTATTTCCGAATCGAAAGCGTTTGTCCGAAAATCTTCGGCGGATAACGGAATACCCTTAATGGGATCAAAAATATAGTGAAACCCGGTAGTTTTAAAGAGAAAGAATGGAACTACAAAACCTAGTTCCGGATTTTTGAGATTCGGCAAAATTACGTGATTCGGACACCGATCGGGGAAACGCTATCGGTAAGTCGCACATGTGATGTCATGCATGACATCATCTTCTTCTAGAAGGATGATGTCAGCCAAATAGGTGTAAGGCCAAGATGAAGCCACGTGGCGAAGTGCGATCCGACGGTGGAAATCCGATCCAAGACATTTCATGAAATTCCCACCTTGTCCCTCCTCTCTTCTATAAATAGCAAGCCTTCCTCTTCATTCTTCTTCATCCCAAAAAATGCAGCCTAGAGAGAAAAGCTCTGGAGAAAGTCTGAGCAAAGTCGGGGTAAGTTCTTCAGTCTCTGGTCTTTAGTTTCGGTAGTTCTTTCGGTAGATATAGTAGGAATGCTAGATTTATCTTTAATTTTTCAAGATAATCTAGATATCATATTTAGGGGTAAATATGATATAGATTTCAAAAATATGATGAGGGAAAAGATCTGTCAAAATTCTGGAGAGATAGAGCGAAAACAGCGAAGCTCTGGCGAAATTCCGACGATTAGGGAGTCAGGGGCAAAATGGTAATTTGTACCTAAAATGCCCGTTATGATGCTAAATGTTGATAAATATCATCATTTTAGGATATCTCGAGTTAATCGTGCCATCGTCGTACCGCCAACATCCCGCCGTTTACGCCGTCAAATTTTCCGTTTTTCCGTAAAAGTACCGTTGTACCGCCGACAAGGTACGTTCGCGTCTTAACACTAACGCTGATGTTTATGTTATGCATATATGTGCTAGGTGTACTTGTGTGTGTTTAGTTGTTATGTTGCTTGAGTGCATATAGATGTTAGAGTATATCTGTACTGCTGGGTGCGATGTGTCCACACTGCTGGGGGCGATATGTGTGATGTGTCTGCATTGTGTCCACACTGCTGGGGGCGATATGTGTGATTGTGCTAGGTGCGATGTGTCTGCATTGTGTATGTGTGAAAATGCTGGAAGCGATGTATCTGCATTAGTTGTGTATATGTGCTGTTAATGTTGTGAACGTCCGTAGTCCATATGTTGTGTATGTAAACATGAGGTTAACCGTTACCTGGGGTCCATATGCATGGGACCTCAACTCTTGATATAGCCTCGGGTCCGGAGGACCGAGAACCGAGGAGAGAGGGAAGCAGCACGCATAGGGTCACGTGGACGCCACAGAGACAATTCTGGTCGGAGACACATCTGTTGTTATGTTCCTCTGTTGTTATCTTCTTTTGTAACCGCTTCTGTAAACAGCCAGACTTACGGCATTTGAAATATATGTATCAGTTACTCAATCGCTTCGATGCTCTACTCTGATGAAAAAAAAGTATACTGCTTTTGAAAATGGGATGTTACACACACCATCGTTAATTCCAGCATAATTGTGTTAGTTTTTGTGGTAGGGCCTACATTATTATTCTGAAAAGACAATAATGCCCCTAACTTTAAAAAAAAAATCATACACAACCCTCCCTCCACCGAGAAGAATGAACTTGAGATATAGGGTAGTCGTTTTCACTTTTTCCTGGAACGGGAAAGAGGAATTCTCATCCCCAGAATATTTATGAAGAAGTTTTGGATTCTCATGGCCATGAGCCTAGCAACATAGATCTCTAGAGCCTTCACCGCTATGGTTACTATATACAGAAGCATTTTTTCTTGGACTATTAGAGAATTGCTAAGTTATACGTTCTTTTAAGGTAACTCTACCTCTATTCTTAGTTTGAATTAAATCATACTTTTGTCCCCTCCACAATCAGCCGGAACAGCGCCATCTCCCTCCCGAACACTGGGAAAAATTCAAACCATAGATCCGAAAAGAAGAGAAAATTAAGGAAAATATAAAAGAAAACGATGATAGATGATGATGGGTTTATAGTTTTTATTTATGAAAGGGAAAAAATATGAAGAATCAGAAATGGATATCCTAAGCATCGAGAGCGAAGGGCGTCTCTTGCGATAAGTGGTGCCGTCGGGTTCGACGGTCTAGCCAGCTCCATTGCAGAGAGCCTTGAGGACTTCATTATTGTCGCAGTGCTTTGGCAACTTGTAGTTACTGTACATTTTGAGACCAGCGAAGATCTTAGCTGGTATGGCTTTCCGTATCCTCTCTCTTCTCTTGTTGTCCTCTCTCTCCTCCCATATCGATAGCCTCGTCCCCGACGTCATTTCTCCTTCAGAGAAACCATAGACAAAAAATGCCGAGAAAAAAGAGAAAAGGCGAGTAATCAGAAGCAGATTACAACACACATTTATGGGAAAATTTTTGTGTCACAAAACAAGGAATCAAGGAGGTGAACAAAGCAGGGAAAGGCTACCATTTTTGCAACGAAACTGACTAAGAAGCTGAATTTTAGGTGATACAACTGTGTGGGGTGGCCGGAGTAGGATTGGTGATCAGAGAAGATGTGTGTTGGAAAACGTACGTGGTATTGGTGAGAGGAAAGTGACGAGAGAAAAGGGAAAGAAAAAGAAAGCATGAATTTGGGGGATGAGGGGAATTATTGTATTTTCAGAATAATAATGTGGGCATCACCACAAAAACTAACATTGTCAGGCAAGATTTAACGGTGGTGTGACTTTTGCTCCAATTTTCAAAGTTCATGTGTACTTTTGCACCCAAGAAAAGAATTTGGTGTTGAGCACTCTCGAAGGTAAAGCACATGTGTATTTTTGCATCTTTACCCTAAAAATAATTTGAATAGCATGATATGAAGGTGAACCTCTTGAGAAATGCTCGTTGAGTTATTTATGGATAATTATTGTAATGATTGGATTAGGATGAGATGAAGTAGTTTGTTCCACCATATGGTATAGCCTCCATTGTGCATGATCGTTGGCTTTTAATTGTCCCACGGTTCATTGAGGGACTATCCCACTGGTTCAATAAGGGGCTACGATAACCCACTAGTTTAACGAAGGGAAAGACCTATGGTCTAGGCATATGCTCTGTGGATTTTGGCCCCTCATCACATAACCAATGAGCTTTTGAGTGGCTAGTGACATGGATAGTAACTTAGCACATAGGTCTAGTCGGCATAAATAAAGAGGATCGATTGGATTGATGGGAGGAAATTTAGGAATTATGATACAAAATTTGTGATCTAAAAATTATGATATAAAAATTGTATACAAAATTTATGATATGTAAATTGTGATACAAAATTTATGATGTGGAAATTGTGATATAGAAATTGTGATACGGAATTCTTGATATGAAATTTGTGATATGAAAATTGTGTATTAGAAATTGTGATGCGGAATTTGTGATACGGAATTCCTGACATGGAATTTGTGATATGGAATTTGTGATTTGGAAGTTTGTGAATTATATTTCTAATAATTTGTTATATAAATTGTTCCACTTGGCATGTGTAATGAGTTGGATAGCTGGTTACTGAGTCTTTTATCTCACCCTGTTCAGAAGTTGACTCTCGAATTTCTCACATTATTATAGACTAGGATCAGTAATTTGGGCATATCTCCCAAACCACAACTCCGATTAAGTAAAAATTGTTTCATATGAAACTAGACGCTAATGGCGACACAATGACACCAAGATCAAACTCAAAGGATTTCTGATCAAAAGGAAATGAATTTCGGAAGTTGATGCTGGAATTTCTCACATGCTGTTCCAAACAAGGTTCAATGATTTTAACATATCTCCCAAACTACAAATCTGATTGAGATGATTCTTGTTGCTTATGAAATGAGACACAAAATGCAACAAAAAGAAACTAAAATCAAGCTCAAAGAAGGTCAAATAAAAGAGATGGGAATTTCAGAATTTGACGCTTGAATATGACACATGTTCCAGAACAATAGATACTCTTTGGATCATAACTTTCGGAATATGACGAATTTTGAGCTGATTCTTTTTGAATTGGAATGCAGACTTTAAGAACTTTCTGATGATAGGTCATTTTCCAAATTTGGATTTAAAATAAGTTTATCACTAGAAAATATCACTCCAATGATGTGCAAGTGATGCACATCACTTCTAGTATGCACTGTTCACTTTAAAGATCACTATGGAAACCACTCGAGTGATCATATTTGCACTTATTACTACCACATCACCACGATGATGCCAAAGAGAGCTGGTATGTACAATTTTTAATCACGGTCTCAGATTTCACGATTCTCTTCTAAACTCTTCTAAACCTTGATTATATTGTTTCTAATCATTTCTCATCATCAATAATCAAATTTATATGAAGATTACAGGTGATTAAAATTGGATAAAGCTTAAACACCAAAAAGAAAATCGTTTCAAAAAAGTTCCAATGATAATTTTCTGAGAACTTCAACGGGAAGAAGAGAAGCTCAACGAAAAGAAATCTAATCAACAATCAAATACTCTTCATTAACTATAAATAAAAGAAGCATTCAAAACCAAAGAAAGATAGCTTATGCCTTCATCATCAATGTGCCAAAATTCTCCTACTCATATACTCTCTGTTTCTCTTTGTTCATATAATTTACTTTAGAGAGAGAGAGAGATTATTCGTATTGTGCTTCAGTGTTAATCTTAATTCACTTTTGAGAGAGAAGATCATTGTAATCTTTTATCATCAAGAGAGCTTGTATTTTTATGGTGTGTAAGGGGGAGTTCTTGCCTTGGTGTGAGGGAATTGATGTTGAATAGACTAAGAGTCTATGATTTTTAAAAGGCTTTGCAAGTTCTCGCTAAACTTATGGGATTGTTATGGCTTCTCTTGTACCCGGATTAAATAAGAAGATTGTCATACGTAACCCTTATAATTACGACATTTATGAGAGTAATACAACGAAATACAGTGAGCAACACAAGTATAAAATAGTATATTGATGATTGGAATCATTCTTGGTTATGAACATGAATAAACTAAGGAGTTCTCAATACAGTCATCCATTACACTAGTGTCAAAATATCACATTACCAAAATAAATTTAACTAAACAAGTCTATAAGTTTTATAGCTTTCCAATGTCGAAATAGTAGCCATCAATAATTTGTCTTGCTACCTTCCTTTTTGAACTTTGTCTACTACTTTGACTATGTCCATATCCTAAGCCCTTGGGAACATCTGAGACTCAATTTGAATTCTAGAGTAACATTTAATCTCATATACAATGTATAAATAGCATATGATAGTTAACCACAATCATAGAGAATCATAACAACTCAGCTATGAGAGATCAATCATCATAAATCATATGTGGCAACAATATGCAACACAAAACTACACTCAATGTTGTTTGCAAACACAGGACTCAATGGGCCCT
This sequence comes from Acacia melanoxylon, assembly GCA_019022615.1. Lineage (NCBI taxonomy): Eukaryota > Viridiplantae > Streptophyta > Magnoliopsida > Fabales > Fabaceae > Acacia > Acacia melanoxylon. Next base: position 4,579,143 of record JAFJYJ010000020.1, on the reverse strand, counting down.
GGGCATGGTTTCAAGCAATGTTGATAGTGCATGTAGGACTCAGTATGTCCCGGGCATGATTACATGCAATGTTAACAATGTTTGCAGGACTAACATGTCTCGGGCAGTATTAATCACGAATCGCAGGACTCGTCATGTCCTGGGCCTCAACGCTAGGCAACAACTAGGTAAGAACCCATAACAACCAAATCCATTACAGACTTCAAGACTCAAGGACTATCGGTCCTCCAAGTCCTATAGCCAAACGTGTGTTCACAACACAATTTACAATTAGGTTACAAACATGCATACACAATCATACAGAGTATGCAAGATTAGAGTTACTACCTAAATGCTTTATAATTTCTCGAGTCGGCTCCGAGTTCTTTGACTATTCTAGGCATTTATAAGTTCATATTATAATACATTACGGACAATGATCATTACTCACTTCAACTCTTGACATTCTTAAATGTCATATAGCATATTATGCCCAACCATAAAGCCAATATGCCTAATCTATGACTAAGAGTCCATTTCACACTTAAACATTAAGTTAGTCATTATGTACCATCGCATGCCTCATTTTCACCCTTTTTGATCTAATTTCCAAATGTTTTACCAAAATTTTGAAAAATCATATCTCTTAGCACAAGTGTTCAAATGGGGTGATTCCAAAGCCTATGAACTCATTATTAAGTATAATTTCAAGGAAAAATGATTTCAGCATCCAAATATACGCATACCAATCCATGTTCAATCAAACAGTGACTACTGTCCAGTTTGCATTCCAGAATCATATGTCATTTTCAAAACTTCATATCTCAATGTACACATATCAAAATTCAACAAATGACTTATAAAATTAAAGCATATTATGTCTACTTCCATCCTTAAAAATCTCATAGTCATTGGACATCATTTACAAGCCCAAATACTTATTGAAATATCACTGCCATGCATAAGGTTTTAGAGCAATTCAATTCCAAAGCTTTCAAAATCACTACTTAACCTATATCTTACACAACTTTTTATTTTAGAGACATTGGAAGCATCAAAATGACCAAATTCTTATTCCTCTTGCCTACCCTGGTTTTTGCCGAAACTAGGCTCAGTGGGACCCAAAATTGTTTTTGCAATTTCATTTCAAAAACACCATATTCTTGATTTCTAATCACTTTCAATCTTGTTATTTAGACCATATACACACTTTATCTCATTTTGGTCAATTGGACAACACCTTACCATTAGGGTTTCAACCACCAAATTTCCAAGACAACCAAGAAAACCACCAACAAACTCCAAAACATCACAAGACCTTTACTTGGTGTCACAAGTTTTCTCTTCTTCTTCTTCTTCTTCCTTGCACTTGATTTTAGCTTCTTGGGTGTTAGAGCATGGAGTCCACTGGAAATGGATAATTAGAAGAGATAAAATCTGAACTTTAAGGGTCCAAGATCAGTTAGGGAGGGAGGATTACCAATTTTCCCACCAACTTTCACGTAATTACCGGTTTGCCATTGGTTAAACATTTAGTTATATTCCAATTGTTCTTGATCCGAATCCAACCAATTTTCAGAGATTAGAGGGGATGATTATTGTGTTCTTATATCTAATTGAAGAACGCTCATGTGGGTCCCACCAAATTCCCTTAAAACCGAAATGCATCCCTTCATTTTTTTCCCCTAAATTTTCCATCATGTGCTCCAATGATGAATCCATGTGTTCCTTTTCCCTTGTGGCCTCTTGGCCAAAATTTTAACCTTGCTGGGGAGGCTTTTTATCCATTTTGTTGACTTGTAATACATGCTCCTTTGTTCATAAATTTTTAAATAATTATGGGACATGTGCCACAAATTCGTACAAGATGCAACTTTAAATATTCCTTAATTTTTCTCATAATTTCTAATAAAATTCATGCAATCTTCTTCTCATCCCTTTTTGATCAATTTAATGAGCTAAAATGGAACAAAGAAGTATCAATTCCATATGTCCCATTATGTGCCAACGTATATCTCAATTGTTTTTTGTGTGTGGAAAAATCGGGTATTTCGGGTGAAATTAAACATTTAGTCAAAATTCTCTATTTCATTCCACCAAATACACATACATCATACAAGGAATTTGTTAGAGCAAATTTAGGATATTACAAAAATAATGGATTGAAAATCTCAAGTGGAACTTGAGGACTAGATGTAGGTCATCAAGGATTGGACTGAACCAATATAAATCATAGTTTGCATATCATTTTCTCTTATCTCATATAATTCTAGAATATTTGATTTGAATAATCAATTGTGAATTTATGATTCATTATCTTCATATTTGTTATTTTCACTAAGATGTAAAAAGATTTTTAAAATTTTTAAGTTTTTATTTTACACTCAATTCACCCCCTCTTGAGTGTCAACCGGTTCTAACATAAGTTGGGCTTAGGATTTTATTGTATGGGCTTTGGCCCCTTTTGTTGTTTAGGTTTCCGGTCTTTGCTCTGTATCTAGCTTTTAATCAACAGAATATAAACCCCTCGTCCTTAGGTTCAAATGGCGAAGGGGTCAGACTTTCTCACCAAAAAGGAGGGGGTTCGATCCTGGAGTTGGTCAAGGCGCTGGGGAAGGCATCTTAGGAGTCTACGAAGCAGCGACAACAATGCTGTGGACTGGGCTCCAAGTGCCTCTGCCCTTGACCGTGGGTGACCCCAACCCTCTCCTAAGATTTTTCTATCCAAAAAAAAAAAAACAGAATATAAATGCTTTTGACACACACAAAAAGGCTTTTACTCAAATAATTTTTTATTATTTATACTCTTAAATTTAAAAATGTGTGTGTATATATTATTCATTGAATACATCTAATTAAATATTTCAGTATTTACCAATTTTTTTAATAATCCATTAACTCTACCTCTTTACTTTTATCCTTGTAAAATGCAAGTAGGATAAAAGTAAGTTTTGTGCCAATGGCTTTATAGTTTAATGGCATAAGAGCTCCCATGTAAGTTTGAGGTTGCGGGTTCAATCCCGCACATAACTTTAGTTTATTAACATCTACCTCTTTAATTTTTTTAAAAAGGTAAGTTTTGCAAACATTAATCTCTTAGCAAGATGTAAGTGGGATAAAAGTAAATTTTGTAAATGTTTGATCTAAACTATCCGTTAGCATGCACCAAATTGAGGTCAAATGTAGTTTCATCCGACTTGGAGGGTTTATATTATTTTAGATTCAATTAATACAACATTTTATTTTTTAAAAAAATAAATTAAGCCAACGTTATTTAAAATTGTATAATCTTAATAATTTTCCATTAAAATTATATTAACGTACTTTATAAAATTAAGATAAAACAATTACCCCACATGATTATTTTGGTTTTTATCAATACATAAGTAAGGTTAAATGATTGTGTTTGTATTAATTCATTTCAATAGACAAAAAAAAGATAAGAAAAGAAGAAGAAATGTTTATATGATAACTGTATTGATTATGTTGATGGTAAAAAAAAAAAAAAACTAGTGATTATGGAACATAAATGAATTTAGCATACCTAGAGTATTTTTAAATTATTTTTTGTAAATTATTTATTTTTTTAATTATAAAATAAAATATGATGGATTTATACCACAAGAGTGTGGATTCTGACTTCACTTTTTTTTTTTTTTTTTTTGGAATTTACTTAAATTCATAAATACAATAAATGACACTTGCAAATTATTATCAAGATATATAGATAAATTATAGTAGGGTCATACTTACATCAAGTTTTTTTTTAAATCTATTTTGTCAAGTTCTCCAATTACATATGAATAATGTGCCCGATTTTTTTTTCATGTGAGATTATAGTTAAATAATAATAATTTAAAAATAGGACACATGTTCACTTATAATTAATTTAAGAACTTAAAAGAAACTTAATATAAGTATTTATTTTATAGTAATATCAGTCATCATATCCCTTGCAATTATGACAAAGCACTCTTTCTTCTTTTGACTACGTTTCACTAAAGATTAACATATGGAGAAATAATCATAATTAAGCCTTTGATGATTATTGATCCTTAATTTGTGGCTTTTACTCTTGGTTTTTAAAATTGCCTTTTTTTTTTAAATGAATGCTCACTTTTTAATAAATGCGCTACCTAACTTCGAAATTTCATGCGGCTCTACAAACAGTAGAGTACAATATATATATATATATATATATATATATATATATATATTTTATAGAGGTGTGTGTACACATCTATATTAAAGAGGAAAAAAAAATTTACATTCAAATACTATAGGTTTATCAAGTTTGAAGACCAAAAAAAAAAAAAAAAAAAAAAAACTACGACTATTAGACAACACCAAAGATAAATTAGTACAATGTCCGTATTTACAAAACACATTTTTACAACTTTGCATGATTTTTTTCCTTTCCCGAGTTTAATGATTTGTAACTCATTAGAGAAAAACTTATTACAATTAGCTAAATGTTTGTTTACAATTGTCTTTGATAATTTTTTAAATTTTATAATCAACTGCTGTAAGATATCATATCAATATTTAATAGTTAAATATGCTAATTAACAGTCAAAATTTTGTCTCATTTTTCCTCAAGATTTTTTTGTTGTTGTATTAAACATGTTAATTAATAGTGAAAAATCCAATATTAATTTAAACCTAAATTAAACAGAATTAAATCGCTCCAAAACCAAACCAAAATTTATTAGAGAAAAAAATTGAGTAAGTCTTAAGAATATTGGTTTGGCTCGGGGTGATTTTTCTTAAAAATGAACCAAATCGAATTCATGAAGAATCTTACCTCTACCAATAGAATGTTTTATTTTCTAATTAAATATTTAAATTACATTTTTGAATGAAATGAATAATGTTTTTCATGATTTATAAATAATACTTTCTCCTGGTCCTAAATATAAGACAACACTTTGTTCTATATTTAGGATTGTAGGTAATATAATTTAATAGTTATTTTACTTATTTGATCAAAGCTATAATTCTTTTTGAGATTTAAACTTTTAGACTTTCTAAGATTCGAATTTGTATTTACTTTCTTATAAGGTGGGTCAACTTATCACCTTTTTTTTGTTCAAATTCTAGTACCCTTCATTACTGATAAAAAACGCTATTATAGAAGCGAGGCATTGAAAGCCAGTGAAGAAAGACCACCTAAAGTACAACAGGAATGAGAAATCAAAGACAATTATACTAACACCGAAATCAAACTACGAAAACGAAAGCACTCAACCAAGCGTAGCAAGTAGCAAACACTTCACCCTGGATCCTCGTTCCTGGGGTGAACTGAGATTCTATTGGACTGATCCCTGGTGACTTTCCTATCTTCATCCAGAATGACGGACAAAGGGGGTAAGGGTATTTCTACCCACCCAAGTGGGCACACCCCCTTATTGGTAGATGCAGCAAGAAAATCAGCTACTTTGTTCCCCCTGCGGGGCGTGAATTGGATCAAAAAGCTGGATTCCGATTTGAGCACACCAAGAATATCTTCAAGAATTCCGTGAGATTGCCACTCACCAAGATTAGGCTGGTGAATTTTCAAACATTGCATAAGTAGTTGGCAGTCAGTCTCGACAATGACATTTTTATTTCCCAGATCCTGAGTGAGCATCAGAGCTCTTTTCATTGCTAGAGCTTCAGTATGAACGTCGAAATTGATTTCACCTTATCAACGAATGCCCACTTCATGTCTCCTCTATGATCAGGACAAATGATTCCTATTGCAGCAGCTGTCGCTGAGGATTGGTATGCTCCATCAATATTGATTTTCAAAGCATTTGCTGGTGGTGGAGTCCATGTAGCAAGGGGAGTTAGCGCTGTATTGGCTTCATCTTTGTCTACGATGGGGTTGCTCACGTGCTAGTGCTCAACCAGGGATCTGGAAGCTTTTTCAATTACGGTAGGCTGGATAAGGAGGCACCTCATTGAAGACATAATCATTTCGGGCTTTCCAGATGTACCAGAGAAGCCAGCTTATAAGCGCAATATCAAAGTCATTGAGTTGGCACTATGTATTCATAATCTCGATCCACCATCCTCTAAAGCTTCCAAGATTGGTCACATCGATATTGAGTGAGAGTCCACTTCCAAACCACACACAGCGAACCCATGGGCACTGAAAAAACAGGTGTTCTATTGTTTCATATGCCAACTTACAAATGGAGCATACGGCTGTACTACCTCTCTTTCGGTTAACTAGGGCAGCATTTGTGGCTATGGCTTTTGAGAGAATCCTCCATATGAAGTTGATTACTCTTGGAGTGGCCCGGACTTTCCATGTACTTTTCCAAGTCTCCTTTGATAAGTACGTTGACGGTCCAGCCGAATTTGTATGCATAGAGTGGACAGGTGCTGTTAGGTGATATCCTAGTTTGACTGAGTAGGACCCATTATGAGACTTTGACCATATTAATCGATCAGCAGAGGGGATCCGTGGAAGGGGGATGGCAGCGATGGCATCATTGGTCCGGTTATCTATTGCGTTCCTTATTGGCGCGACGTCCCAGATGCCAAGTCCCCTAGATAGAATAGATGACACTGTTTGTGTGGATTCTTTAAGGGCCTCATCCTCCGTTGGTACTCTGAATGAAGGTAAAGTGGGAACCCACTGGTCTTGCCATATTCGGACAGACTCCCCATTTCCAATTTGCCAGCACATGTCATCTTTTATGAAGTTCCTGCCATCAAGTATGCTTGACCAACACCAAGATGATCTATGTCCTTTGGTTGCATCTAGAAAGGGTCCATTAGGAAAGTAGAGCCCTTTGAGGACTTTAACCCACAAGGCGTTAGGATTTTGAGTCAATCTCCAGGCTGTCTTTGCTAGTAACGCATTGTTGAATTTAGTGAACTCTTGGAAGCCCATACCTCCTTCAGTTTTAAGAAGAGTGAGTTTGTTCCATGCAACCCAATGTGTTTTGTTTTGTCCTTCCCACCAAAAATTGGCCACCATGCTGTTGAGCTCTTTGCATTTCCTGACAGGGAATCTAAAGCATGTCATGGGGAAAATTGGAATTGAGTTTATCACAGCCTTGATCATGACTTCTCGACCTGCAAAAGATAAGTGTTTGCCATTCCATCCCAAGACCTTCTTGCTTACTTTTTCAAGAACATATGCCAGGGCCTGATGCTTGGTTTTCCCCCAAACACTTGGTATACCCAAATATTTGCCTTGATCCAGACTCTCCCCTATTCCCAGGATCTCACAAATGCTTTGTCGTAGGGGTGGTGGGGTGTTAGCCGAGAACACAATGCTAGATTTCTCCAAATTTGCTAACTGGCCAGATGCTAAGCGAGTAGGTTTGGAGTGTTTTTTGTAATACCCTAAAAACCCTAATTATCATAAATGATATATTTTGATAAATACTTCAAGGAGAGTATATTGTCTCAAATTTTGTAATTTGATTATTATAAATTTATGAGCAATTTCTCCTTGAGATTTAAAAGGATCAAGTGCGAATCTTGAGATTTCATTTAGGGATCATAATATATCCTAAAATAAATATTGAATTTTAGGAAATAAATACTAAAAATACAAATGTGAATTTATCAATTGTATTTTCATCCAAAATTCATTTTGGAATTAATTAACCAATGGTTAATTATGTGACTACATATTAGGATCTGTAAAATGTGATATTAAATCACATAAAATAATAACTATTATAGATGATCATAAGGCAATTAGAGAATATCTAATAAAGGAAATGATTTTCGAAAATCAAGAGGCAATTATAATAAAATTGTCATGATTAAGCATAATCTTAATTTAATCATGAGAGGCAATTAAATGACATAGAAATTGTAATATCCAAATAATTATTTATCTTAGATATTCTATTTGGATAAATAATATATCTTAAATATTATATTTGAATAAGTAATACCTATTTAAAATAGGTGAATATGTGATCTCAAATTTTTCTATTATAATTATTTTATTTTTCTAGGCAATTTCTTCCTAGAATTAAGGGGATCATATATTTGATTTTCTAAATCTTATTAGGGATAATAAAATATCCTAAGATTATCCTAATTAAGTGGGATTTTAATTTTGTCAATAAAGGCAATTAAATATCATCAAAATATGCCTAAATCAATTAGAGAAAAGTAGCAACAATTATTGGGCAATTAAATTTGCAATAATTGAAATATTTTTTTGTAATTTTCGAAATTAATTAATATTTAATTTATAAAGGGCATAATTAAAAATATATCAACTTAATTAATATCCAAATGATATTTAAAGGCCAAGATTAGTACACAAGGGGTTTTTAATCATCAAGATTAATATTGTAACCTATCAAATTTTGACAATTAGGCCTAATAACACCTAAAACACTATATTAGAAATATTAACCAAGATTAATTAATTCTCCCTTAAATTATTTTAAAGTGGCGAAAATTACTAATTAAAGAGGCTAAGTAATTGCATTAATTCTTAATCCTAAATCATTAACAAATATCATCAATAGTGTTTAGATTTTTCCAACCCAAATCAAAGGTTTGGATTAAATTTAATAAAGCTAATCTAAAGGCTTTAAATTTGATTTCATAAAGCAAAATCCATGTGAAATTAAATCCACCAATGAAAGGGTTTCTTTTTGATTTCATGAGACAAACAAAGCATAAATCCAAGAGGCAATATGAAGAAGCATGTCACGGTTAACATGTCTTGAGAAAGAGGAAATCAATTGATTAACAATTAATTAAAAACACATGTCTAAATAAATTACAAACAAATCAATTAATTTAAGATAAAGTGAAAGTGTACAACAAAGACTTTTAAGGCTACATGTCTTAATCTCATTTAACTCAAGAAGACTTAATGGTAAATGATGATGTAAGCATAGGTAATAAAGGTATTAAATGGTTAATTAATTAATGGTAAGATAAAAACCATTAGGATAAATTCAGGACACAAGTAAATGAGAACCAATAGAAAATAAATTGTATCTTGAAAAATATTGATCATGAAACAAATATAAGTAGATATTATGAACAAGCACAATTTAAGCTTGAATTTGATTATCTCCAAAGTGATTTTCACAAACTTTTATGATTCATACTTAAGTGATATAAGAGTTTTAAAAAGACCTTTAATTAAGCCATAAAATAGAGATTTGAAAAGTGGAAATGAATCTTAAATAAAATCACCAACTTGCACCTAACTAAATAAGCATTTGGGGTAACTGAAAGTTGAAACAAACTAACTAGGGGAGAGAGGAGTGGGAAGTCTATTTTAGTAGGTGTAAGGGTGAGATTTAAACTTCTCAACTAAGTTTAATCCAAGGGCTCAAATTGAAGGAAAATTGTTAGAAAGTTAATGGCCAATTTGCTATAAATAGGAGGCTTTAGTCTTCATAACTCTTCACACCAAATCAGCCCAAAGTGATCTGATTATAGAAGCTAGAGAGCGAGTAGTGTGAGTTCTTGAAGCAAGAGGAAAGAAGGAGCAAAGTTCTAGGTAAGTTCTTGAGCTCTAGCTTTGTGATTTATAGCTTAAATGTTGTTTTGATTCATAATCTTCCAATTATAGTTTTATTTTCATGTTTTTATGGTTATAATTGGCTTTATTTCAAAAAAATGATGAAGAAAAAGTTATAGCAAAATTTTTGGAAGATTATGGTCAAAGTAGCGAAGCTCGGCGAAAATTTGTCGGTTAGCGATTTCAGAAAGCAATTGTAAAAACGCTGGCATCTTATGTTGAAGATTATGTTCTAAAATTCTGATAAAATTCATGTTCAAATTAGACATATAGAGCTTTCCAAATGTACCTATAGCATGTCGTTTTAAGTTTTGAGCTAGGAGATAAAAATTCTAAAAAATGGGCTATGAAATTCTGGAAAATTCTGAACAGAGGATGAAAATACGAAAACTTGGAATTTTTCATATACACTGGGAAAAAACCAATATTTTTTCTTAAAAGTAGACATCCTAAGGATTCTGAGGAATTTTACGGATCCTCGTTTCGATTTTTTTAGATTTAATTATGATTTTTCAAAGTTAATCAAAAATTCTGCCCAGAAATTTAGTATTGCGTTTTTGAGAAAATGTAAGGGCAAAATAGTAATAATGAATACACCAAGGGTAGAAATGTCAAAATGGGTGGAAATATCCTTTTTGATATTATTTTAAGAGGTAGAATATTAGTTGTGTTATTATGGGAAAAAGAAATAATCCGACGATAACATATAGGATATCCGGGAGGTTCGGAGTCGGATCAATAGTCAAGCAAGTTGGCCAATACACGGTGAAAGGTACGTTCGCGTACTGTAACACTAAATCTGATGTTTATTGTATACTTTTATGTGATAGACGACTATACATGTGAATTGTATAGATAACTTTACATGTGATGTGTACTGTTAACATAGATAACTATACATGTGAATTGTATAGATAACTTTACATGTGATGTGTACTGTTAACATAGATAACTATACATGTGAATTGTATAGATAACTTTACATGTGATATGTACTGTTAATATATATTAATCTTACATCTGCTGTGTGTGCTTATGTGTTGATTATTCTTTGTAATGTCATGAATATCTCATACACATATTGTTTACATAAGCATGAGGTTAATAGTTACCTGAGGTCCAATGGGCATTGGACCTCAGTCTTAAACTAATAGTTCAGGAAAGGATCAAGGATCAGAGAAGGCACCGGTAGATAGAGTCGTAAAAAGACGCCGATGGACGGAGCCGTGAGGAGGCGCCGATCAAAGCAAATGAAGGAAGAAGGTTAACAGAGCCTACCTTCTGGCATGAAACTAATAGGGTTACTTCAAACCATTTGATGCTTAAACTAGAAAGTGTCATCTATGTGGTTTAGTCAATCAGTCACCGTGAATTCGGGGAGACTTCCACTAGACTTTACCCGGCCTGGCCAAATGAGTTGATTTAACTATGTTAGGTTCTATGCCCCAAGTCAAGAAATGGCTTGGTCGAAAATGTATAGTTACAATGTAAATTCTGTAATTATACAAGTCTTGTATCACATGAATATTCCTTCGAGAAATTTTTAATATGCCGATATACGTTGGGCATCGGCATATGCTGAGTATTTTATATCAATTACTCGTTGTTCAAATTTTTAGTACATGCTCTTCGTTTCCGCATTTCGCTAAGCTGTAGCACCTCAAACTCTGACGATTTTTCTAAAACCACGTGTCACCGGCACGATTTATGCTACGGAACTTGGGGTGTTACATTTTTGCTAGGATTTGACAATTCTGGACATCTGCCTGCATAAAAAACAAAGCATCATCTGCGAAAAAAATGTGTGAGAGTAATGGGCAGAGATTACCAAGTTTAACTCCTACTAGTTGTCCCTGTGCCAAGGATTTGTTAATCATGCATGAAAGGACCTCCAGGGTCAGTATAAAAAGGTAGGGCGAGAGCAGATCCCCTTGTCGGAGTCCTCGTCCCGGATTTATTGAAGCTATTTTTTCTCCTACAATACAAAGGTTAAGGTGAACAGATTCTACACAAGACATGACAAGACTGACCCATTTTTGAGAGAAACCGAATTGTAGCAATGTACTCCTCAGAAAATCCCATTCCACCCTATCATATGCCTTACTCATGTCCATTTTCAAAGTGAATTCATACTTGTTACCAGTTTTCCTTCGCCTTAAATAATGGAACACTTCGTGGGCAATAATGATATTATCTTGTATTAATCGTCTAGGTACAAAAGCACCCTGATTTGGATAGATGCATTTATCTAGACAACCCTTCATCCTATTGGCCAATACTTTGGAAATGATTTTATAAGAGAAATTGCAAAGTCCAATAGGTCTAAAGTGGGACACTGTCTCAGGTTTATCAATCTTTGGAATGAGGGTAATATTTGTTCCATTAATCTCTTCTAGGGGCAAACCCAGTTCAATAAAGTCCTTTACCATTTGAGTAATTTTATCGCCTACCTCTTCCCATCAGAATTGGTAGAATTTACCTGAGAAGCCATCAGGGCCAGGGGCCTTAGAACCGCCTAACTCAAAAGTTGCTAGACGAACTTCCTCATTTGTGATGGGGCGAAGCAAGAGGTTATTGGTGGCTTCATCAATCTTTGTTTCCACAGATTTTGTAGCCTCCAACAATTGTCTAGGCCCTGAAGGGGAGAAGAGATTAGTGAAAAATTCCATGAATAAATGATTTATTTTACCTTTATCTCTCGTCTACACTCCATTTTCGTCTCTGATGCTCAATATTGAATTCTTTCTTCTTTTGATAAGCGTTGAGAGGTGGAAGAATTTTGAATTTTTGTCACCAGATTGGAGCCATGAAATGCGTGAACGCTGCCACCAATAGTTTTCCTCCTGGTCCATTAGATCTTCAATACGTTGCAGGCTGTCAGCTTCTTCTCGCTTGCTCTCCATATTTTGGTACCCCTGGCGACATGAAGCTAGGCAAGATTTTAGCATTTCAATCATTTTTTTTCGATTAGGGAATGTTTTTTTGCTCCAATTTATCAGATATTTTCTACAATTATTTAAAGTTAGAGCAAACTGAATGATAGAATTATTTTCCTGTACTACCCCCACTCCCCAGCTATCATGCACAACCTGCAAAAAAAATTTGTGAGTAGTCCAATAATCCTCAAACCTGAACGGTTTTATTTTATTATAAGAACAATGGTGAAAGTTAACAAGCAAAAGGTGGTGATCAGATCCCAGTGGATCAATGTAAAAAACTTGAGCAAAAGGAAAGCAATGACAGAAAGTAGCATTTCCCATAACCCGATCAATCCTCTCTTTGATGATGGCCTCGCCTTGTCTGCAGTTGCACCAGGTAAACCATGAACCATTAAAGCCCAAGTCAATAAGAGAGTAGTCTGAGATAAATTTTTGAAAATTGAGGATTTTCCGGATAGCTCTTGGATTCCCCCCTTGTTTTCCCTGGTGTGACGTTATATCATTGAAGTCCCCCAAACAAATCCAGCTCTCCATCCTGCAGTTGGCAAATTTAACAATGTTTTCATAAATGGTGAGCCTGGTCTTCTTTGTTGGAGGACCATAGACAAAGGAAATGTACTGAGGGAAATTTATTGACGGGTCAGAAACTGAGGTGTGAATAACATTGCTTGATGAGGAGAGGATATTCACTGTGGTATTTTTATCCCAGAATAGTGCCAGACCGCCACTCAACCCAATTGGATCAACAATCCATTCTTCATCAAATCCGCATCTCCTTTTGATCTTGCTGACATACACCCGATTCTTCTTCGTTTCCATGATGAAAACGATGTGGGGTTCTTGTTTAACTGTCAGGGGAACCCCTAACCCCTGACAGTTCCAAGCTAAGAGACTCATGGCGAACCGATGGTTGCTTGGTGACAACCATCGGCGGTATTCATTTTCTCTGAATTAGAGCAGGGATTATTTGTCTTATTGTCAGATGGGATATTCAGGGGAGTGTCATGGGGGGCATGGTAGATGGAGCCAGATCAACTACTCTGGCCTTGTGACTATTATTATTTTTCTTTCCACGTAGGGAATTCTTCAGCTTCCGGTAGTTCACACGTTGGTGTCCCGAGGTGACAGGTTGACTGAGAGTGTTATTCATGGATTCATGTTCAGGTTCCAAAAACAAAAGGCGCCTCTTCATTGGGGTAGGGTTCTGCTCGACCTCACGAGGGTCCTGTTGTCTTTTTAGCTGGATTCTATTTAATCTTGTAGTTACAGCAGAGAGTGGCAAGAGTCCAACTTGAGGGGTGGTGATTGGTGGGTCTTCGGACTCAGTAGGTGGGAAATCCACCCGGTAGGACGGGTTTCTGATCAGTGAAGCAGATTCGGGGCTGGTGGTGATAGCCTGTACCTGATTTGGTGGAAGCTGATTTTGGCCGAGATTAATGTCATTCAGAATTTCCATAGTAGTTCTCGCAAATTGCTTTAGTGAGTGCATGAACTGGATTGAAGGGCCCGTGATGGGGGGAGGTTCCATGATCTTAGGCATATACTCCTCATTTGTCATAATGGTCTCCTTAAATATTCTTTGACCGTTGTCCACATCAATTCCACATGATAGATGGCCCACGGTGTCTTCGCCTTGAGTATGGGAGTTTCCATGATTCGCTGTAATGGCTTGTTGCTGAGATTCAGGTTTGACCATTGACAACGAGATTTGGGGGACTTCCGTGATTCTTGGAACGGTCTGATTTACCACCATAATTGCGTCATCAATGAGATTCTGCCTATTGACCAAATCAGTGCCACGTGGTAGCGGTTTAACGGAAGGGACGCCCTGAGAAAAGCTATTTCCATCTTTAGAACCTGCACCAATTGTTCTTCTTTCCAAATTCTGTCCGGCCGCCGCCGCCGGTGGTTTATTCCTGAGCACTACCATCTCGTCCCAGTTCTTGTTGATCACCACAAGGGCTTCCTCTATTGTCTTCACGTGTGGCGTCCCCAGGTTGCTCCCATACCTCAGTTTTGGCTCCTCCTCATCAGTATTCTCTAGTTGGAATTTACAGCTTTTTGCGTCATGCCCAATTTGGCCACAGTAGTAGCAATAATTTTGGAGTCGCTCATACTTGACGGTCACCCATATTGGATCCCGATAGGGTCTAGGGACCCAAAAGCCAGTAATAAGGGGATCACATATGTTGACGACAACTCTGGTTCTGATGAAAGTTCAGGAGAGTTTATTTTTCAGTCTGGGGGCTTCATACATTACTGCCCTCCCCACAGTGTTTCCCAGTATGATGGCATTCTCACTTTCAAAAGCTACATGTGGGAGGCCATGGAACTGGATCCAAAAAGGGCACCAGTTAAAATCCACGTCTTGCATGAGTGTGTAGTCATCCCAGTACTGGATATTTAGCAGAGTTCCTAGGATTGACCACGGGCGGCCTTTTAACACCCTCAGGTAGTCATCTTGTTTTGAAAAACAGAATAGGAAGGTGTTTTTGTCTGGCATCTCATGGATTTCCATACCTTTGTCAAGACCCCAACCCTTTTTTATCATTGAAATAACCACCCCTTTATTCAGATACTTATCGGTTTCCAAACGTCCTACTAGGGCTCGCCCCTTCTGAACGTTGGTTGGGGAACTCAAGTTCAAATGTACTGCTTTTGGATGTTTGTGACCGCTACTGCTCGAACCTTTCTCCATCGATCAAAGATTGCTAAACTGAAAGTAAACAGGGTTTGTAGAAGGACTCAGTACCAACATAGGATGTTCCAAGACGAATTGCTAACTCTGGACCACTCTCTCGCCGGAGAAGAGAAATAGCTCACCCAAAAGGAGAGGGAAAAGACTCTCACATGAGGAGAGAAAAAAAAGATTGTGGGACTTAGTGTTGATTATTCGCTCCCGTTGTGGGACTTAGAAAAAAGACTCTTACAGGAGGTCAACTTATCACCTCAATCAACATCTTTTTGATATTTAATGAACCGACACCTTGTTAGTATTTAATGATTATTTTATATTATGTAAATATTTAGTTGTTGACATCGCACAATGATATTGGGGGACTGGTGCGTGTAGTTAACTCCATCTAAGGCTTTTAGTTTTATTTATAAGGTACTTTTATCATGTTTCACATAAACAATAAAAATATGAAAATTAATTATATCACACGAGAACGAAGGTCAATAAAATAATAATTAAATGGTTAAATTGTACATTTATATAATAAATTTATTTATTTGTATTATAAAAAAGAGAAGGAAATTTCTTTATTGATTTTAATTCCATTTATGATAAAAATGGCGGGGAAAGCCAAAGGACGAAAGTGGAATTTAAAAAGCCTATAGAAGACAAAACCCCTTCAAACCCCAGAAATTGTGCGTCTTGTCATATTTTCAGTGAACCCGAAAATGGCGTTTTCTTCTCTGAAATTGAAATCTCTTGCTCGAGCTCTATCATCATCAACCTCTGCTTCTCCTGTCTCGTTGTCCAAGTCAAAATCGGTGCTTCCGCTAGGCCATTGGCGCTCTTATTCCAAATCTTCTTCTTCTACTACTTATGCTGCTGCAGGAAATAGTGACGAAGACTTAGCCGACGCCGTTCCTACTTCTGGAATCAGTAGGCCGCTCTCTGAAGTACTTAAGGAACTAAACAAGAAAGTCCCTGATTCTTTAATCAAAACTCGCGTTGAGCAAGATGGGTTCCCTATTAAATACATTCCCTGGTATTCCCTCTTTTGTTTTCTGCTCTAAAAATTGTTTTAAGATGTCGTCCTGTTGGGTCTTGTGTTAGTAAATCAAACTCTTCCCTCTTTAGTTTTCAATGCTGATGATAACTTATTTTCCTATTGTTGTGTTTTTATTTTCTTGTACAGGCATGTCGTGAATCGTATTATGAACTTACATGCTACTGGTTAGCAGTTAATCTCATCGTACTTTTAGCGATTATATTCTTTTGGATATCTTATTTGTTGAAATTTCTTTCATAATGAACTCTTTTAATGTTGTAATTTCTGATAGAGTGGTCTGGTGAGGTTCGAAATATCAGCTACGGTGCTGATGGGAAGACTGTCTCTGTAGTTTATCGCGTGACTATTTATGGAACTGATGCTGAGGTATGGTGTCCTTTTTTTTTAACCATGAAATTGCACAACTTAATTTTATGTTTCATTTTTAATGCTTGCCTTATATTTAGGCATTAGTTTATTTTTTCCCCAACAAGTATTATCAAATTGTCCTTCATTTTCATGCTTTAAATTGATTTTATTAATCTATTTCTTTTGATATTTCTTGTCTTTAAAAAATAATTACATGGTCACCAGGTTGTAGGGATGGGGTGAGGTGAGGATAGTGGTCAAGAGTATTAAATACACTTCATATAATCAAGGAGAAAAAAGTCATCATCATAATCCATGTTTCACATTCTAGAAGTTTTACTAACAAAATATTTATATGAGTAAAACTTTCTTGATTGTTTGTTCCAAACTGTGACTAATTAGATTCTTATATTTTTTCAAAATATGTGGTGTCAGTTGGCCATAGATTATGTTTGTTTCTCATGTTTTTTTTAATGCTCAACTATAAATTGAATATTTCCTTCCTTGAAGATAAAGTAGAAACTTGAAATTCCATACATATGGTCAGCAGGATTAACTATTATATGACTTTTGGTTATATGCTTCTGGTATCATGTAAGTTATTATGTTGCACTCTTTCTCCTTAGCTCAAGTCATAAATCCATATCAAATACACTGTAGGAAAGCCTTGTTCACGCATCGTACTTGTAAAATACTCAGGTTCTGCTTAAAAGTAGAAACCTGAAGCAGGTTTTCTGTTTTAGATTACTTGTGAAGTATAAATCAGTTTCTCCTTTATGTATTGGTGGCATAAGTTACTTGCGTGCGCTACTAAACACTCAATGAAGATTGGAATGAACTCTTCACAACGGCAAGAATGTACATGGCTATGAAAATTTAGGTTTTAAATTAATAAATTAGCACATTAAGAGTAGTGGAACCATAAAATAGTTACATCTATTCTCTGATATAGTTAGCATATTCACTGATAAAAGTCTACTGAACCTGGAGATGAAGCACTTAATATTCTTGTCTTTGGAGCTAAAATGAGCCCAATCAAATTACCCTATAGGCTAGTTTAGCCTATCAAATATTTTTTACATTTATTGAATGTCCCATTAATGCTTGTATATATCAAGAATTTTCTACACTGAAAATTTTAATAAAAGGTAGTATATGAGATCATTTGCCTGCTTCGTTGGCTAGACATGAGTACTATGTGTATACTGAGCTTTACACAACTAGGTATTTGTAAACTTAATGATTTTGTCGTCCTACTTACACATAGTCGTTGTCAAGCAACGACAGCTCGTTTTGTTCTTCATACTTTGTAAATGTAAACACCAAATCTCTTTGAGTTGAGTATGCACTATTTTTTGCATCTTTGCTTTTGAACTTCATGTATTTAAGTATCCTTATTTGTAACTCATTTTTTGGTCTTATTTAGTCTTTTTGTGTACTCACTGAAGAAACAATATCCTCCATCTATTGAGGATTAAGGCAATATAATTAAGCATCAAAATCAAGATACTAGTGAAAATAAGACTAAACACATAGGACCCTAACTGATTTATCAAGATTTGGTGATAGTGAAAATCAAGATGCTAATGATAATTTGGTGAAATGGCTGTAGACCCTTCTATCCTGTCCAATGCACATGTAACGTGTGGAGATTCTAAAATTCTAACTTATCAAGATGATCATATATATAGAAACTGAAATGAGTGATAGAGAAGTGCATTTATTACATTACGTTATTTAGCCAGGGAAATAGAGTTTGCTAGTACAGATGGTTTTGGTACATTTTGGCTGAGTATGCAGAGTTAGTCTTATTTAGTCTTTTTCTTCTTTACAATATTGTTTTGTCAACTGTTATGCCCCCATTTCCTGTAGATCTATCGAGAGTCAACTGGTACTGCTTCACTAGATGACACGAATTATGGAGATCCTGTACAGAAAGCAGAAGCCATGGCTTTTCGTCGAGCTTGTGCACGCTTTGGGCTAGGGCTTTACCTTTATCATGAAGACGCATCATAGACGGTTGGTTCTGCTATTCAAGTTCAAATGGTTTGTGACTTCCATTGTTTCTTTTTCTGTCTGCAGACTTGGTCTATTTAATTGGAAGGAGATCGTATGCATAGGGATAGTACGTAATAGGAAGCCATTTTGTTTATTGTCACTTTCAAGTGGCCTCCACGGGCTTCCGTAGTAGCATGCAAGATTTTCCAGGTCATATATCTCTTGGATTATTTCCATCAATCTGCCTTGCTCACATGCAGATTGAGGAATTTGTACTGCTGTTACTCGTTAATGTAACTGTATATCTAAAATCATCATCTTTGCTGTTTATTTTAATTAAGAATACTCCTAAAAATCAGTATTTTTTGTATTTGATACGTATTGATTATGTATGTGTTTGAGTAATGTGAAATATTAATATATCTCAGGTTCTGTATAAAGCACAAGGCTAATAATAGTCTAATTAATTTTCAGACAAGTTTAATGAGTTAAAGTTTTATTGTCTTGTGTGAAACACATCAGAGCCTAGCTAGTTTATCAGGATATGGTGACCGTGAAAATCAAGATACTAGTGATTATTTTGTGAAATGATTGTAGACTCATGTATTCTGTCCAATGCGCATATAACATGCAGATTCTAAAATTCTGATTTTCTCATTAAAATGATATCTATATAGAAACTGAAATGAGTGATAGAGAAATACTCATATATTACTACTTTATTCAGCCAGGGATATAGAGCTTGCTAGTACACTTAGTTTGGTACATTTTGGCCAGAGTATGTAGAGCTTGAGATAACTAAAGAAGAGCCATCTGCTGAATATTAATGGGATAAGAATCAGAAGGTGGGCCATTAACAGCTCTCCAAGAGAAGACATATGCTGCAGCTTGTGATGGATGAAAGGCATCCCAAAACGCATATTGGTTTCTGTTTGGACATGGTGCTTCAAGTGGAAGACATGTTATCTGCCCTTGGTTCCTTCCAATTCCACAGCAGCCTCTATCAATCACTGTGAATGCTGCACATCACCACCATAGTACCATTTTGGTTAAATTAATTCTATCACATCCTTCTATGTGAGAAGAGGACAGACAAATTTAGATCCTGAAGCCTGAGTCTCTTAAGAGTGCGTGTGTGTGTGTCTTGAGAGAGTTTTTTTTTGACCCCCCCCCCAACAAAAAAAAAAAAAAAAATAAGGGTCAGAGACACGAGGAACTTAACACTTAGGATCTAAATTAACTAATTTTTTTTTAAATGGGATTATATACACACTTTGGAGGATATATACAAAATGAAGCATGCGATGCCCATCTAAAATGAAAGACAGGTTGTATAAGCTTATGAAGCACTTTCAGAATGGGATAAGAGAAAGTGAACAGTATAAAGTAAACCTTATGAACTACTATTTGTGTCTCTATCTGTTTCATAGTTATGCATGGGTTTCTTACGTTAGTAAGATCCAAATTATTTACAAACTTCAAAGTATACACACACAAAAGGTTGTATAAGCCTATGAAGCACTTTCAAAATGGGATAAGAGGAAATGAATAGTATAAAGTAAACCTTATGAACTTACTATATGTGTCTCTATCTGTTTCATGGTTATGCATGGGTTTCTTACGTCAGTAAGATCCAAATTATTTACAAACTTCAAAGTATACACACACAAAAGGTGCACCTTTTAAATTGAATGAAAGATCTGTGAACTGTCTCTGAAGCTGAATTGAGAGATCAAGCAAAGAAAATAAGGCAGTGAGTGCTGTACATACTCTCTTTCTCTCTCTGTGACTCTGTTAGATTTTAGAGGATCTTAATTACTATAGAAATAAGCTGCATTTAAGATTGGGATTAGAAAAGCTTACCATAGGCAGCAGGGTTATTGAGGACATCACCAAAAACAGCATAAGTATTGCCATAAGTAAACATGGCATCAGGATAGTTCTTATTGAACTGTTCAACCATCGCTCTGAGGCCTTCATTGAAGGTCCCAAGTATCTGGTTCACCCCATCTGCACATCTTCCTGTTGGGGCATTTGCCCTTTGGTTTGGGATGCAACCCAGTGGCCCGACCCCTGCTATGAAGAACTTCCTTAGCCCTACACTGTATAGTGCCTGCAAATCCCCACATTTCCATATTCAATCATATACCTCCTCATAAATCCTTATTTTAGTCCATCTTTGTTAATATCAATGTGCACAAAATCAATTATGTGTGTATACACTTTTTTGATTCTATTTATAAGTCACTTTCAATATGTTTCACCAAAATGAAAAAATAAAATAAAATAAAACCTCATTAATTCTGTTATAAAATTTAATAACTTTTTAGCTTTACCCTTTTTAATGTGCACTCTACCCGAAGAGTACAAAGTTTACATAGGGTGTGTGTGTTTGGATTCGTGGTGGTGACGTTTTCTTAATATGACTTTTGCAAATGTAAGATAGGTAAAAGTTAGTTAAATTGTGTGATGTAATTTATGTTTGGATTGACTTTTGAAATAATCAGTTTGATAAATTGAAACTTGTTTGGATGATTAATTTAAAAATAAGTTTGGATGTAAAATAATTAAAAAGGATATGAATTTAATAAAAACAAAAATACATTATGTATTATTGGGAAATTTTTTTGGAAAAATTACTTAGTTACTTAAATTTTTAGAGAAAATTGGAAAAAAGTCCTCTTTTAAAAATTTAAGTGGTGAGGATAATCTCAATTAAAGTATTGTCATTCTTCATATGTATAAACTTATCAGGTTAATCACACAAATTAAATTTCTAATACGGGAGTCTTTACTGATTTTCCTATTTTTTTTTTCATTGGGTTCTTACATAAATAAGAATAAAATTAGAAAACAATCATTAGTAATCTTAACTTATATAATTATGACAAAAAATTTCATCTACAAGTAAACTTATAATAAGGATTAAAATGTTATTTTAATAGAAGTTGGGACTCATTATCTTTTCTTCATGAGGTGTTTAATTTCTTCTTTTTCCATAATAGAAATTTATCTCTCCACGATAAAAAAGTCAAAAGTATAAAATTTTAGCTTATAACTTAAACTAGCTTTTTTTTTTTTTTTTTTTTTTTTTTTCAAAAGCCCAATAAAACAAAATACTGATCCAAATATCACAAAAAAAGCCGAAAAGTGGCTTTTGGATGTTGTGATGCAATTTTGGGCCTACAAAGTGGTCCCAAACACATTTTGAAAGGTGAAATTGTATATTCATGTGACATTGAACGATGTAACTTATATAGAACAAATAGCAAGATTACTGGGTATCATATGGGTGGTGGAAATGTCTTAAACAGGTAGTGAGGAAAAAAAAAATTTATTACCAGAATTTGACGAGCATAGTTATTGAGGAGAAGAGTGCCAAATTGTTGGGGATTGTAAACGTAACTGGAATTGTACATTGTTGGCAAGAGATAGTTGTTGATGTAATCATTGCTTCCTAACGCTAAAATAGCTATTGATTTTGCCAAGTATCTGCTCAATTCTGTTCCATTAATCATTGTTCTCAGTTCATTCAATGTGTTCCCAAAATTTAACACTTGCTGATTCAAGCTAAACCTGTCACCCTGCATAATAATATATACACTAATTAAATTAGAGTACCTTTCATTTCAGTTCTAACATCCTAATAATTAGACTGGAATATTTTTTTTTTTTAAAAGAGGAAAATTAATTCATGAGTACTTTTACTTTATCTCAATTTTGAATCAGGTATTTGTTATTGATTTTGTTTGGTTTGTTAATTTTATTTTATAAAGAGTACGCAATTGCATTTATGAAAATACGGTGTGAAATGAAAAGCGATTTCATTAAGTTTATGGAATTATATAAATTAAAATTATCAGTTTGTACGTTAAAGGATGGCTACTTTATTACTACTTATAAAAGATCAAACTTTGAGAACTTAATCTAAACAAAATAACTGCAAGCTTCTAATTCAAAGTTGAGGTAAATTATAAGAACTTGCAAATTAATTTTTTGGATTAAGTATCATTTTTGTCCTATAAATTTATCTTTGAAGAAGCAAAGTTGAGGTATCATAAAAGTTTTTTTTTTGAAGTAATTTTTGTCGCTTTAAATTTACAAAACGTTTTTTAGGAGAATTATACCCCTTCATTAATTTGATTGTTAAGTTTAATTGAAATGAACATGTGGCACCAAATACTTGCCACCTCATTATCCACATCACTGAGCCCAATGATGTGACATTACACCTCCTCATCTCTATTATCCTCTCTCCCTCGTTCACTCATCTCCATCTCTCTCATTCACCATCACCATAGAAAAGCTTCAACCAACCAACATTGTCATCTTTCTTTGGCCACAACACGGCCGAAGCACCCCGTTGGGGTCGTGACTTGGGACTAGGAAGGCGATTTCGAATAGTGACTGAGAGGAGGAAGGTCATTGGGTTCAGTGATGTGGAAGATGAGATGATAAGCATTGGGTGCCAAATATGCATATCGATTAAACTTACTCGTCGAAATTAACAAAGAGGCAAAATTGTTTCTGAAAAACTTCCAGATATCCACTGATCATCAACATAAACTTACCGGACAAAAATAATACTTAACCCTAATTTTTTCAAACTAAAATGTTGTATTAGTCAGACGATCAAATATATATTTTTGCCTAAAATTAAAATTAAAAGAATTTATTGAAAGTTGAAAGCATATAAGAGAGAGAGAGAAATGTTGTACGTAGTGACGGCCAGTTTCGTCAAGGATGCCACCAGCGGCAGAAGCATAATTGACTCCATTCAGTATTGCTGTTCCTCTTGTTGTCGGATTTGCATATGCTGGTCCTGCTGGAACCCCTAACATGTTTCCTGCCAACATTTTTTTTTTTTAAGGGAAGCTATATTATTAAATATATAAAAAATTTGTAGAATTTCTTAAATATTCCATTTTTTTTATAAAGCGTAATTTCATTCTTAAATATTCCAATGAATTAATTAATTATAAGATTGTATACAATTTGTACAAAATGGTAAAAAAAAAAAAAAAAAAAAAGAAAACAAAAAATGTTGTATGAAATAACTTGAATAACTTTTAAGATTGTTTAACTAAATCAAGTTTTTTTTTTTCAATCTAAAATTATCAGTATAGTGTTCTCAAATTAATAACCTAATGACGTATTTCAGAAGAATAAAAAAGGTAGAACTGTGTAAAAAAGAAAAGAAAAAACCAGAAAATAGTACCATCACATCTTAATTCACTTAACATTAATCAACAAATGGATTAACATTAGAAATTATCAATGCTTTAAGACTCGGATGATACATCAAACTGAAAAGATCAACGTGATTTGGTTTTCATGGTTCAATAAGTTAGATCAGTGGTTGAACTGATGACATAATAATTAAATAAAAATGTGATAAAAATGATTATATATGCATATATAGAATATTTATAGGGCAAATGTGCAAATTTGGCAATAAAGTTTGGGCAAAGGGACATCTAACAACTTAATGTTTTTTTGGTGTAAAACTATTCATCAAGTTTTTAAATGAGGCAAAAATAACTCCCCAGTAACCACGTTAATCGTCAGTTACTTTTTCTTCTTGTGGGTCCCACCTACCACCTTCTCTCTCTTGCTATCATCTTCAACCACCGTTTGTCCCACAAGAAGAAAAAGTAACGGACGATTAATAGAGTTAATTGGTGTATTATTTTTTGCCCTCTTTAAAAGATTCGATGTATATTTTTACACCCAAGAGAACATTATGGTGTTAGATGCCCCTCTGCCCAAACTTCGTTGTCAAATTTACACCTTTACCCATATTTATAACTAGTGGGAAATAAGATTTAATGTTTGTGAGTGCGCGATTAGTGGTGGAGTTTGGGGTCTTTGCTCGAAAAATTTTTTAAAGAAAAATTTTAAATGCATTAAAAAAATAAAAGAATATAAACAATAAAAAAAAAAGAAAACTTCAACTTAAAAGCAACTCACTCATTTGTAAAGTTTAACAAAAAATTTCCATTTAAAATCAATTTAAACAAACAATATATTTTAATCCCAATACCCGATGCCAATTGACTATTGCTCTACCACTGAGCTATGGAAACATTCATGTTAATTGATTTCCACTAAAACATATACATATCTTTAAAATCTTCTGTCTGCACTTGCAGACACACCTCGCACTCAACGCGGCTCCGCCACTAACAATGGCAACAATGCCTTATCCCACTAAACAGAAATATATGGATCCTACATTAAGTTACGCTAAGTTATATATAATCTATAATAAGTTCAACTGTCAATATAATAACACCACAACCATCAACCATGAAAACGATTTTTGGTCCAAATCTAGTAGCTAACGAGTTGGATCAACAATTCGACCAATGGGATCAGCTGGTCCAATCTAGTTCTTTAATAATCTTTCGTTTACCAAAAGAAAAAAAAAGAAAAAATATTTAAATAAAACAATCGCAAATTAAAGTTTAGTAGAAGATTAATTAAATTACGTACCAACGAAGTCAATAATGTTGAGGCCATTAGAGAATCTACCAGTCGGACCACCACTGAAATCAATTCCATAAGGGAAGTAATTAGCCTTTGCTAAAGTGTTTAAGAAGTTATTGTTTCCAACGTCCACAAGTGAATCTCCAAACACAAACAAGGCTGTAACTCTTCGTGGCTGTTGTTGTGACTTCACTTCCATGCACATCCCCATCATCACAACCACAACAACCTTCAAACCACTCACAACTTTATTACTATTCCACCTACCCATTATTATTTCTCTAATTTTCAAAGAAACCTTGAATATAATTAATGAGGAACCAAACAAGGTGTATATATATATAGTGGTTTCTGAAACTGTTGTGATGAGTTTGTTAGTTTGTTGCAGAAAATGATGAATTGAAGCCCATAGAATCAGTGGTTGTGGGTTTTTTCTTGTGTTTTTGGTTTTGCCTTTTATCTTTTTTATTATTTTATTTTACTTTGATGGTATCTTTGGTTCTTTTGTAACCATTTACATCAAGTTTCAAGCTTGTTTGTTATGAAACGACTATGTGTTGTGAGATTGAAGCTATATATATGATATGCGTGGTTTATGCTTCTCTGAGATAAAATACTAAAAGTGATGTGTGGATCCACACATTACACAAAAGAACCCATAATCAAGAAAACATGATTTATTACATTAAACTAGTAGAGAGGATTACCATTTGTCCGTTCAACTGGTAAAGAGATCAAACACTCTCACCAAAGGGAGGAAGTTCAATACTGGAGTTGGTTAAGGCGCTGAAGGAGGCATCCTTGCTCTTGGGTATCTAGGTAAACACCTGAAGATAATTGATGGCTCGTTCTATCAAACATTGATATCACCCAGGAGGAATAGAGATTTTGCCTTGCCCTTGGATTGTGGATGAACTCAACCCATTTCCTAAAATTTATATATAAAAAAGAAAAAGAAAAACTATTAGCGAGGATTCTTGCGCCACAAAGATTGATCTAATTGCTGATATGCAAGGCATTAAAATCCAACTTGGGTCGCCCGATTAGATTGGCAACTAGTGAATCGGCCTCGATCTCATGGCTAGTCCGATCAAAAGTTTTGATCGAATGACCGAGTTGGATTTTACTTTATTTTTCTCTTTGTTGAGTCAAAAACGACATCCTTTTGAATTAAAAGAACATGTAGTTTTTGGTAACTATGTTTTTATTGTAGTTAAGAGGTATAATCACTCTCTATATTGTATTATTTGATGAAGAGGATTACAATGTACTTATAGGAGAAGTGAGGGAGAACAGAGGAGGTACATTAGGAAATACAATAAAGCATAATAAAGACTAATAACTCACTAATTAGGATCCTATAATCAGGGCAATAATCAAGGGATCCTAATAAATGGGTGATTTATTTCCTAATACTCTAGTACTCCCCCTCAAGATGGAGAGTATATGTCGATCAATCCCAGCTTGCCACAAAATCCTTCAAACTTCGTTCGACCGAGTGGTTTAGTTAGGATATCTGCAATTTGGTCTGCAGATCTTATGTGAAACAATGTCATAATGTCTGCTTCAATATTTTCTTTAATCAAGTGTCTGTCCATCTCAACATGTTTGGTTCTATCATGATATACTGGGTTCTTGACCATTTCAATGCTGGCCTTGTTATCACACCAAAGTTGCATTGGTCCCTCATGTTGAATTCCCAACTCCGTCGGTAATCTTATAATCCAGATTCCTTCACATAATCCTTTGTTGACAGCTCTTAATTCTACTTCAGCACTGCTTGTTGACACCACTGTCTGTTTCTTGCTTCTCCTGGTAACCAGATTTCCCCACATGTATGTACAGTACCCTGAGGTTGACCTCTTGGTCTCTCTATCTCTTGCATGGTCTGCGTCAATGTAGATTTCTATGTTTCTCGTAGTACCTTTCTTAAAGAATATTCCCCTTTCAGGATTAAGCTTCAGGTAGCTCAAAATTTTGTATACCACCTCCATGTGTTCTTCTTGGGGCTGATGCATAAACTGACTTACTGTTCCAATTGCATAGCTAATGTTAGGACGTGTGTGGGTTAAGTATATCAATTTTCCCACAAGTGTTTTGTATCTCTCTACATTAGCTGGAACACCTTGTGGCTTGATCTCTAAGTGTCATCCCTCTTCCATTGGTATCCCTTCTGGTGGAGTGCCCAACATTCCTGTCTCATGTAACAAGTCTAGTGTATACTTGCGTTGAGAGACATTGATGCCCTTCTTGGTTCTTGCCTCATTTGTCCAAGGTCTTTCACCTGGAATTCAGTCGACAAGTCCCGTTTTAGTTTAGCAATGGATTCTTCATCATCTCCTGTAATGATTATGTCATCAACATACACGATCAATATGGTGACTTTGCCATTAACACGTTTGGTGAACAACGTGTCATCTGCTCGTCCCTGAGTATATCCAAGCCCTTTCACTGCTTTGGTGAATCTACCAAACCATGCCCTCGGAGATTGTTTCAGATCGTACAATGACTTCCTTAGCTTACACACAGAGTTATTAGGAGCTAAAACTCCATCTGGAATCTCCATGTATACTTCCTCCAGGTTGCCATTCAGAAATGCATTTTTCACGTCCAGTTGAAATAGTGACCAATCCAAGTTTGTTGCGAGTGATAGCAGTACTTGAATAGTATTGAACTTGACCACTAGAGCAAATGTCTCCTGGTAGTTGATCCCGTACGTCTAGGTATATCCTTTTGCAACAAGTTTCACCTTGTATTTGTTGATACTGCCATCGGGATTGAATTTTGGAGTGAAGATCCACCTGCATCCTACTGGTTTCTTTCCTTTAGGAAGACTCGTGATCTCCCACATTCTATTTTCCTTGAGTGCCCTCAATTCCTCTTATGTAGCTTGCTTCCAATTTGGAATGGTTATCTGTGCACTGTTTACAACAAAACTTTACATTTTTGCAGACAGATTACCATATGAGACAAATCATTGAATTGGATGATGAGTACACGATCTTACCCCTTTTCTCAAGGCAATAGGCCAAACCGGTTCTTCAGGATTTAATCCCGGATTGGATTCATGGTCGTTCCTTTGAATGAGAGAGATAGTTCTACCGATTATGCAGTTCGGTTTGAACTTGTGAGCTGGACTCTGTCTCTTGTTGTGATCCTGCATCCATCCTTGAATTGATCTCAACATGTGTTTCCGGTTCATTGGGTTCAAGTTGGGGTGGAGTGTATGTGTTAGGCTAGTTCGTGGGAGCAAGTGAGTCAAGAGAGGCTATAAGGTTAGGTGGCACAGATGATGTGTCAAGTGAGTTTGAGGTGTTGGAATTAGATGCTTCCAAGATTAGCCATTCAATATCAGAATACTCCGCCTAAATGGGTAATTTAGGATAATAAGCTTCGTCTTCTGAGAAAACAGTATCCTGGGAGACAATAAGTGTCTTGGAAGACAGACAGTAGCATTTGTACCCTTTTCGAGTGGAGGAGTAGCCAAGGAATATACACTTGTCAGCGCGAGCACCAAATTTGTTGCCCTCCTTTTTGTGAACAAAGACAACACAACCAAACACCTTGGGAGGTAATGAATTGATGAGGGGGAAATTTGGAAAGAATCCCAGGAGGTTTTGAATTGGAGTGTCGTATTTGAGAACTTTAAAAGGCATGCGGTTAATGAGATAAGCTGCTGTGAGGATGGCATCACCCCAGAATATGGTGGGAACATTCCGTTCCATTAACAAGGCACAAGTTACTTTCAACAGGTGACGGTTTTTCCGTTTGGCTACCCCATTTTGTTGAGGGGTGTAAGGACAAGAAGTTTGGTGATGAATTCCTTGGTGATCAAGAAACTCTTTAAAGGTTGTATTCATGTATTCCTTGGCATTATCACTTCGAAACACTTTAATAGACGTGTTGAATTGGGTTCATACAAAGGTATAGAAGTTTTGAAAGACTTTGGCAACATCAGATTTGTCTTTCATTAAATAAACCCATGTGGTGCGAGTGTGATCATCGATGAAAGTAACAAACCATCTGGTATGAGTGAGAGTAGCTATTCGGGCAGGGCCCCAAATATCACTGTGAATCAATGTGAATGGTGAGGAGGGAGTATAAGGTTGTTTGGGATATGAAGATCGTGTCTGTTTTGCAAATTGGCAAGTTTCACAATGAAAAGGAACATAAATTTTATTGAATAAACTGGGAAACATATGTTTCATATAATCAAAACTAGGATAGCCTGACCAACAGTGCCACAACAATAAATCATTATTCTGTGAATTCGAGCTAACCAATGCTCGTCTTGCCTTCCACGTATCTTTATTCTTCAAGGTTGATCCTTCAAGGTAGAACAATCCATCCCATTCTCTAGAAGTCCCACTCGTCCTCCTAGTTCTTAAATCCTAAAACACACATAAACCATCATCAAAAATCACTCGACATATTTGACCTCTCTTCAACTTGCTCACAAATATCATATTACAAGTAAGTTCCAGTACAAACAAAACGTTATGTATTGCCAAGTGATCAGATAGTATAATAGTGCCAAGACCCTCAACCCGTGTGAATACACCATTAGCTACTTTTTCTTTGAGGTGTTCATGACAGAGTTTAAGGTTGTGGAATAGAGTTTTGTTACCGGTCATATGATCTGTAGCTTTTGAGTCAACAATCCATGTATCGTCACTAGTCATCACAGCGTTGAGAGCAACAATAGAATTACCTGATTGTACAAGATTCACGCTGGGAACAAAATTAGACTTATTTTGTTTGTCGAGCATTCTGCGAAACATCTGTAATTCCTTCGGACTCAGGCGATTGTCATTCTCCATCGTTGGTTCAGCTGAGGTCAAGTGACTTTGGAAGTTCAATTTTCCCCAGGAAGGTTTTCCATGAAGTTTCCAGCATTCTTCCCTTTTATGGCCCTTCTTCTTACAATAGTTGCACCATTTATTATTCTTTCGTTCCCCCCTGTGGTCCATGAACGGCGAGCGCCGAGCTTTCAATTTGGCTTGGTCCACTTCGGTTTAAGAGTTTCCGACTTTCCTCAAATTGCACAAAGTTAACAACATCAAAGAGCTGTGGAAGCGGCTTCAGTCCTATGATTCTACCCCTTATCTCTTTGAATGCGTCATTTAGGGCTAAAAGAAAGTCGTGTATCCTTCCTTCTTCTACAATTCGTTTGTACAATTGTGCATCTTTGAGACTTTCCCAGGGGTGAACCTCAAATAAGTCTTGTTGCTACCACAATTTCAGCAATGCATTATAATATTCAGTTACTAACTTATTACCTTGTCATAAATCTTGGAGTTGTCTTTTCAGGTGAATCAAGGCAACAATTTTTTCAAGGGAGGAGTAGGTCCTCCTAGCGGCATCCCATATTTCCTTTGCCGTGTGTGCAAGCAGATATCTCTCACTGATCTCCAAGGTCATTGAATTACACAACCACGTCATGACTCGGTTGTTTTCAGCAAACCATGTGTCAAAATTAGGGTCATCGGGGGCTGGTTGAGGGGCTGCCCCATTAATGTATTTTTCCTTTCTTTTACCTTGAATATACCTGAGCACGCTATGTGACCACTGGAGATAGTTCCTACCATTAAACTTATGGCTAATAGCCATAATGTGATGGTCTGAGAATTCTGAAGCCATCTCTGAGGTTCTGTTTGGTACTGGATTGTTGGTTAGAGAGGAAGAAGATGAGGAATTTTGAGTTTGAGAATCAGTACCGGACATAAAAACCATGGGAGATGTTCCGGTTGATTTTCTGGGAATTGATCCGAACAAAGGAGGGAACTGAGAGAGGTCCATGTTTCTGGAAGAAAAGTAGTCGCCGGAATATGGAAATCTTCACCGGAGATCTCACCGGAAAACCCAAAAGTTCACCGGAGGATGTAATGAGCACCGGGGATGGCCGGAAATTAGAGGAGGAGGTCGAAACAGGAAGTCGCCGACGAAAAAGACCCCACATGCGCCGCCACAAGCTCGCTGTCTATCGAGCGCGTGTACACCACGCGCCGCCATGGAGACGTTAGATGGTCACCGGAGTCTGGGCGTTTGCCGATCGGAGCCTTCTGATCCTTCTGAGCTGGCCGGTGTAACTCGCCTCCTACAGAGAACCCTAACTAGCCAGAAACCTCCACTGCACTATTTCTCTCTTCCTCACCGTCACTCACTGTTTCTCTCGCTTTCCCTGGCCTCAGACAGATGTCTTTGGCTCTGATACCATATTGTAGTTGAGAGGTATAATCACTCTCTATATTGTATTATTTGATGAAGAGAATTACAATATACTTATAGGAGAAGTGAGGGAGAACAGAGGAGGTACATTAGTAAATACAATAAAGCATAATAAAGACTAAT
Source organism: Acacia melanoxylon (assembly GCA_019022615.1). Lineage (NCBI taxonomy): Eukaryota > Viridiplantae > Streptophyta > Magnoliopsida > Fabales > Fabaceae > Acacia > Acacia melanoxylon. The sequence goes on along the minus strand of JAFJYJ010000020.1, from coordinate 4,547,791 downwards.
AACTCACTAATTCAGATCCTATAATCGGGCACTAATCAAGGGATCCTAATAAATGAGTGATTTATTTCCTAGTATTCTAACAGTTTTGTTGAATTACATGTAGTTTATACATGAATATTCTATTTACTTGTTTTATTTAACTATTACCCTTTTTAGGGTTATATATATGAATAGTTTTGTGTATTTTAATTAAGTTATATTTTTAAATTATAATTGAGTAATTCCACTCCAAGCATGATTAGATTATTGACCCTTTTAACCACTGTCTCAAGTCTCAACAAATATAATTATCGGTTTGGTTTTTAGTAACTTCAAACCAAGTCAAGATTTCTTTTAAAATAATTATCATAATTACGAAAAGTAAGCATACATAATGGGAATTATGGTTCATTGAAAGAAGATTCTTGACTCCCCCACTACTAATCTAATATTTAATATAAGAGCAAATTACTTTCTTTTCTTTTTTTTTTTTTTTTTTTTTAAAAAAAGGGAAGCTAAATACATTATGGGGTTTACACTTCTCATGTTGCATGAGAAGTGTAAAATTCCTACACAATTTGAAATGGTGGGACCCACATATTTTATATATATATAAAAAACTCAAGCATGAAAATGGTGGGACCCACATTTTTTGTATATGACGTGAGGATACACTTCTCCTACAACGTAGAAGTGTATTTCCCATAAATTATACATAAATATTTATATTTATCATTTTTCTAAACTAATTTATCTGAGTTATAAGGTGATATATAATGTAATGACATGTAACATATGCTTTATGATTAATTAATTTATTTAACTTCCTTAATCTTATTTTGCACGAAAGAGGTGGATCTGACCTTCTTTCAATCAAATCTATGACTCTCTTATGTGAAACAATCTTTGCATTAGATAAAGAAGCAGCAAGCTCAGTTACGGGACCAAATCTCATTGGCATATCAAAGATTATTACAGATTTGGACTGATAAAAGAATTGCGGGTTGGGACTGCATTTCCTTGAAGCAATCTTCTAATATTTTTTCCTTTACAGGATGTAGTTTCTATGCTTAATAGATTTAGTTTTGTAAATTTGTTTGTTTTTTTATCATCATGAACAAAAAGGTAACCCCTTTTTAGGAACTCTAATTTCTGCACCTCTACATTATTTCTTTAGTTAATTATCTATAAAGTTGATCATTTTACAAAAAAATAAAAATAAAGGTAAGGAATGGTGCGTCTGGCGCCACCTATAGGATAAGGGAATAAATTTGATGGTTAATGATTAATGGAAGATATTCAAATATATTAATCGAGTGGTGATGAGATAATTATATTAAATTAATTTAGTTTTAAAGAAACATGGCATGGGTTTAAAGTTAAGAATTTAATCATCAGGGCCTTGTGGTCCAATAACACTAAAATCCTCCTTAAAATCTTGCTTGAGTGTGAGATTGTGAGGCGACTGTTCGACACTCAAGGTATAATAATTGCATGAGTTATAATTTTAAAAAATAAAACTAAGAATTTAATCATTTAATACTAAAAGGCAAAAGCTTCATTTTTATTTCTTCTTTCCGCGGTAAATATTTAATGTACCAAAAACATGCTGGGAGAACAAAGTGAAAGCAAACTGGGGTACCTTGGAAGATTTTTTTTTTTTTAAAAAAATCATCTCGACCATTTTCAATTGTGAAGTTTATGACAGGAGGCTAAACTAAGAAAAACTTCCTTGAACTTTGGGTGTATTGCAAATAACTCCCCTCATCTTTAGAAGTTTAAAACTAAGATCCTGAAGTTTAATATTTTGACCGTTAACCTCCCTTCTGTTAAACTTAATTGTTTATGCCATCTCACCTTAACCAATGACACTAGGCATTGATAGGGAATTCATATATTTTATTTTTTCCCATAATTTAAATATGTTAACTATTTTGTTAATATTTAAGTATTTATTAATATAATAAAATACAGTCTAAAAAGAAAATATATCTTAATAAAGTATTAAACTTCATAAAATAAAAAATATTGTTCCCACATCCCTTTTTTTCAGAATGTAATTTATTATATAAAATAAAATATGTGAATTCCATGTCAATGTCAAGTGTCATTTGTTAAGATGAGATGCAATGAACCGTTAAGTTTAACGGCAGTTAGGGTAACGGTCAAAATGTTAAACTTCAGGGCCTTGGTTTTAAATTTCTAAAGGCAGGGAGGTTATTCGCAACACACCTAAAGTTCAAGAGAGTTTGTTGTGTTTTAGCCATGATAGGATAACAAGAAAGGGAAGTGAAGAACATACAACTAAAAACAACAGTGAAAAATTAGGAGGAAGTTACGGGCAGAGATAATGTATTTTAATGGAAAAGAAAGAAAGGGAAGATAACGGAATGGAAAATTTCCAACGGGAAGGAAAGGAAAATGATGAATTATAAAATCCCCAAATCATCCATCACAGGTTTAGGAAAGATGGGAGGCATGGAGGAAAGATGACACATTATCTACATAGAAAAATATCTTCCTTGCATATATGTTGAGGGAAGAGGCTTTCCCTTATACATAGGAAGAGCTCTTCCTTGGAAAACCAATTTCTTCCTGCCCCAAACATGCCACACAAAAGGAAAAGAACTATTTTCCTTTTCTATCCACAAATTTTTCTTGTGACAAACGGGACCTAAGGAAATCAAACTGTATTCAGAGTATCAGCCAAGCACCGCAGTATACAACCGAATCCTGCCCTCTCTGTCAATTTTTCATGAATCCGAAGACACTGTTCACATGTCGGTCGATCTCCGGTTGCCAGACCTTTGTACAAGTACCTATTTTCAACAGCAAGGCAAAGAACAAGCAACTTTAAGACAAAATACAACATGCAACTTGCTTGAATGTAGGAGTTCCTATTCTTTATGAACCATTTATATCTAAAAAGTGGCAAAATAATACAAAATGCAAGCAAGGTATGTAATTTCATTGTTGGCATGCATATGTATTACTAGCTCATTCTAAATTCAAAGCAGAACAAGTCTCATGGTTACTTGTATGCTTGGGTGGGCATTTTGGAAGTCCAAAATGCAGTTTGAGGATCAAACTAAGTTTGAAAAATGGTCAAAACCAAACAAGTCTCATGATATGTTTGGGTGATCATTTGTTGTTTCTTGCCACTCATCCTTCTGTGCCCAGTATTAGCTGATGAGACTCCAATGATATCTCAGTTGTAAGTTTCTACATTTTTCAAGGAAAAGCTGACTGTCAAGAACCCAGAAACTTTGTTAATAACTTTGGATGAAAATGTCGTCTATTATACTAAATCTGGAAGATCAGGTTTGTAACTTTTAAGCAAGGGCGATGATTTTACAAAGCACCGACAGTAACTCGTTCTTATGCTCTTAGAGATAACTTTGATTTTTAAGGTCCTTAGATGTCATTAATATAAGATATGGGTCTGTGGATGTCATTTTTCCTTTTTCTTCTCATCAAATGATATTCAGGGGAAGTCTTGCAAGAATATAACACAATGCAAAACTACAGTTATGGAAGTGTTGTTTAATCAGGCAAACCTTATCCAAGGACCACAATAGTCTTTCTTCAGGCATTATGCACTAAGCATTAATCATAAGGTTTCTACCATGTATGTTTTTTGGGGCATAAGATCATTGTTTAGGCCTCAGATTCTGACGTTAAAAAAGAAATTTTCTGATTCTAGAAGCACTACTCCCTGAATAAAGCACCGATATAGAATATAATCAACTTATTTCAAAACCCCAAGATCTTTAAGCACACTCCCCATTGTTATAAATTCATGACTACCAACCCAACATGTCAAGTTCTTCAAGCTAGCCATGACTAATAACCAGTGGCAAAGAATGTATAAGAAAGCTGAATTGCAATCACTTCAAAATTAATGGGGGGCAAAAAAATCAACCCTGCCACTGGATGCAAAAATCTTTCACAAATGTCTATCTAAAATTCACTAAAGATTATTAAATAATTTGTATAATGAAGATTCTGTTCTGTTCAGCAAGGCAGTCTAGAACAACCACGCAAGACTTGCCTTTTATGCAAAACATCCAAATTAGTGCATATGCACCGAGAGTAGCTCACATGCATTAAAGGTAAGTCACAGGGGACATCTTCTTTTTCTACAGTGAATTCAACGGAAAATGCATAAGAAATATATATATATATATTGCTGTCGCAATTCACTGTCATGCATTCTGAAGTTATTTTTCTCAGTTAACAATTCAAATGCATAATGCAGGTTATGAAAAGAAAAGCAAAGGGAAAGTGAAAATGAAATATTATTTATCCCTTTTCACAGATGGAAAATTCTGGGAACCAAGCTGAAATAGTCGGTGACTAGTAATTCCATAATGTTAACACTATCCGAAAAATTCATTATTCCCAACATAACTCCCAGATATTGAACTCAAAATTCACATGTATAAAGATTTAAACAAAACACCCTATCACTTACTTCATTAGGATGTCATAATACTCAGGGTCCAAAGAAGAAAGCATTCCATCCACATCTTTTATAGCCATTAAAGCTCTATGTACCACAATCCAATGTGCTGACTGCCAATTGAACAGCATCATATAAAACAAAATGGTTTCAGGGTTAAGAATACAAGATTGTCAACAAAATAAATATTTCAAACCATGCAGAAGAAATCAAGGGCGTGTTAATATGTCTACAAATCAAAATCAGGACGATATGAAATTCTAAAATCAAATAGCCTGAGCCGCACCAAAATCTAAAAATTTACATTCTTATCGTTCAATCAAGAAAAGAAAAGAATAAGAAGATCCTAAATTACCATACAACTAAGCTCCGAATGAAAAATGGTCAAGCCCCTTTTGCCTATATAGCAGTATGGAAAATCCAGCAACAAATGTGGGCTTATATTCTTCCTTATAAACCCTAATGTACATTTAATTTCGAAGTTTGAAAAAATTAACATGACTGAAGAGAGAGAGAGAGAGAGAGAGAGAGAGAGAGAGAAAACCTTGCAACGTTCATCTCGGGTCATGGCATGAGTGCCTTCAAGAGCAGTTTTAAGTGCTTCAACTGGTTTATACCTGGTTTAGCATCAAAGATAAGAAAAAATTGAAGCATTAGTGTAAGAACAAGGAAATATCTTACGGTTCAATTTAAACAGATCAGAGAGATAGGCAAAAGATGAAGAAGAAGCCATTACTGTTTGAGTAGGCTTTCGATCTTCCGAGTTTTGTGTTCAATTCTAATCATAATAGCCTCTGCATTATCCGCTTCAACAAATCCTTCTGCTCCTGCCATTTCCGAGAAAATTGTCTTCGCAAGAGAACGCCTTCTTTAGCCTTACGACGTCCTTCCCTAAAGGCTTTGTTTGGATAGAGTTAAAATAAAAATCCAAAATGGTCTGTCCAAGGAGGAAGAAAATCAAAATCAAAACTTTCAGTAAATTGAATTGCCGATGGATCATACGGTATCTCCACTGTTCCTCATCTCCGCCAGAAGCTGCTGTCATGGGCCCTAAGAAGAGAGGAAAGGGAAAAATATAAGGTCGTGTTTGGTATACGGAATTGGTGGGAAAGGAAAGGAAAATTAACAAGTTCATTTGTTTGATACGCTTTTTGTGTCAACTCTTCCTCGAACTCAGGTTCCTAGGCCTATGTCGGGCCCACCAATCTTTTTTGTATGTGGGAAGATAAGTTCTCATCAAAATTGGTGAGATCTTTAGTTTCCACGTGAATAGTATCACTTTTGGACATATTTACCCCTCATAAAATATTTTTTTCTATTATGCAAAAAAATAGGATGAAATTCAAATTTATGCAATAAGTTTAAACTTATGCGATAAGTTCGTCTTTAGAGGAATTTTTTTTAGACAAATTCAAACTTGGCGGGAGAATATTCTAGATAAATTTGAATTTGAAAAGAAACTGTTTTAAAAAATATATATTTTAGCAAAAAATTGTTTTTCCTTTTCATTTTGAATTAACTACTTTTGAGGTAAAATAGATATTTTCTTATTCTTTACCAACTACTACCCCTTTATTTTCTTCCTACCAAACAAATCATCTTCCCTCATTCCTCAAAATATTCCCTTCCCTTCCTTTCCCTTCTCTAAGTTCTTTGCCTCTTCAAATCTTCTTCGTAACAAATAAGGCCTAAGTTATGGGAAAATCACTGTCAGGTCATAAGGTATGGAATTAATCACAAAAAAGTTCCACACCATATTCTCCTCACAAAAAAGCCCAAAGGGAATTTGGTGTGAGATTTTTGTGTGATTAATTTAAGTACTTTTAACCCGACAACATTTTCCCAAAATTATATTCTCTCATTAGTAAGGTTATCTTTGAGGAACCAATGAGGAGTGGCGCTATTGATCAAGGCGACGGCCTTCATCCTAAAGAGAGGAGGTTCAATACCCGCTGATCGAGTTTCGTTGGTGCCTCTATAAGCGCTCTTTAAACCTGGAGTCGTGCACTGATCCTGATGGGTTAGCATGCCCGGCTCCGGATGGATTACAACTGTTTACCTTACCTAAACATTTACCATATGAAAAAAAAAGGGTTATCTTTGAGGGGGAAAGAGTAGCAAGGTTATCAAACCTGACGGTTGAGCCAATGAGTGGGACAGCTCAGAATCAATGTGATAAGATTGGTGGGGATAAAAAATTTAAAAATAATTTAAATTTTTATCATACAATTATATAATTTAAAATTAATTTAATATCTTGAATCACTTATAAAATAATCATATACTTATTTAAGGGTTAAGGAGCGTCGTCCCAAAGACAACAAACTATTAAATTTCAAGAAATCAAAGACAATTAACTATTAAGTAGACCGCCCAACACAACAAAAACTATTAAAAAGGAGCGTCCGGACAACACCGATTAAAACAAAGTTAACGCCGTTAGCAAAAAGTTAACGTCCGTTATCTAAGGAAATACCTTGCGACAACAAACTATTATTCCAAGAAATAGCTCAAAGACAAAATTCTAAATTTTACTAAATTAAATAATTTTTTTCTCAATTGTCATTATTCAAAACTACTTGTATAAATATCTATAGACAAAAATTACTCATTTTTCAATTTTGTCAACAAATTTTTTAGATTTTTTAAATTTTATTAACATTAAATGAATTTTTTAACTCACATAAATTTCTTCTAAAATAAAAATAAATCATATATATTTTTTGTTTAACATATATAATAAACTATAAAACACCTTGGGTTTTTACTAAATTAAATAATTTTTTTCTCAATTGTCATTATTCAAAACTATTTGTATAAATATCTATGGATAAAAAGTACTCATTCTTTAATTTTTTCAACAGATTTTTTAGATTTTTTAAATTTTATTAACATTAAATGAATTTTTTAACTCACATAAATTTCTTCTAAAATAAAAATAAATCATATATATATTTTTAACATATATAATAAACTATAAAACACCTTGATTTTTATTTAAATCATATAATTATATGTTTAATCAAAACTTTTGTTTATTTTAGCAAATTATAATTTTTGACAAAATTGAAGAATGAATAATTTTTGTCCATAGATATTTATACAAGTAGTTTTGAATAATGACAATTGAGAAAAAAATATTTAATTTAGTAAAAATTAGAATTTTGTCTTTGGGCGCTCTTGGAATAATAGTTTGTTGTCTTTGCGCTCCTTAGATAAATGTTTAACTTTTTACTAACGGCGTTAACTTTTTTAACGGCATTGTCTTTGGGCGCTCTTTTTTAAAAGTTTGTTGTCTTTGGGTGGTCCACTTAATAGTTAATTGTCTTTGGACGCTTCTGAGCTAATAGTTTGTTGTCTTTGGACGCTTCTTAACCCCTTATTTAATGATCTTTTAGATTTCTTTAACATATTGATATATAGTACAATCGATCATGACACTAAAATCAATAATTATAAATATTATCAGTAACAAATTATCAAAATAAATAGATGATAACAAAATATTCATACATAAAGTCCTTCAATCATTATTAATTAATACAAAAATTATCATTAACTTTGACTAATATTGTTATTTACCCCATAAATAAAAAATTTGGCAATTGGGTCAACCCCATCAACTCGCCCCTGGGTTGACCGGGTCGAGACTAGGTTACTTCGAGTTACAAAAAAAATCGGTTTAGGGACCTTCCCAGAGCAATTTTGGGTGTGCATGGTAACGCTCTTAGAATGATTTTTTTCTTAAAATCTGTTTCCAGGAACATAAATAGATAGGAATTGTCTTTGGTAAATTCGGTTTTTTTTTTTGTTCTCGGGATGAACTAGTTTATTTTCTGTGCTGGGGAACAAAAAAAAAAGAAGCAGAAAATTTCTGCTTCTCTATTCGTGGGCACAAAATGAGAATCATTTTTCTCTCAACAACCTCTCTTTCTTTGTTTATATCTCTAGCACTGAAACAAATGTAGGGCACAAAACAATCTGAATAACTTCCGCAATCATCAATCAAGAATCATTTGCAGGAAGACGACCCTCAATTTCACTAATCTCCATTTTCTTTCACCGACTTCTTCCATGGCGGATTCTGTCGCTTCTCTTGCCATTGGAGTGATGCCAGATCAACCGCTAGTTCTATCGCTATAGATATTCTGAATTTGTATTTGGTGATAAGTTCAATTTGGGCTTGACTTGGTTTGATCCTCTCCGATTATGATGGATTTGGCTTGACTTGGTTTGATCAATAAAGAAAACCCCCAAACTCAACCAAATTACTGGCGCGAAGTTCATTTGATTGGTTTTTCTACCTTCAGATTCTGAACTTCAATCGATGAGATGAAATCAGTTTAATGCCATTCATTCTTTTTCTCTTTTTCTCGGAATGAAAAAAAAAAATTGTTTTAACAAAACGTAATTCTGATTCTAAGAGTAAAAATAAAATGGGTTAACAAACATAATTTTGATTCGCAGAACTCTTCTAAGGCATAGAATAAGAAAAAACTGTTTCATCTAAAAAACAATGTTGGGGAATAGAATGGTTACCATGCACATCCATCATGGCTGGGTCATTGATTTCCAAGTTGACTTGGCCGATCTGATCTGGATGTGATAACCCTGCTTAGTAGTCACTAATTAGTTTAGCACATATGGGACCAAAATAAATAATAATAATTTACTCAAAGTAGAAATCCCTTTTTTGCCAACAAAGGTAGGAGGGAATAAGAGTATGTAGAGCTGATATATTTGATTTAAATATATTTAACATCCAGATAATTGAAATTAAACTCATCAATATTTATTGTTTATAAAAAGTGAAGTTCATATATGAAGTTACTAAACATAATCAAATCCAAAAAATACAGCATATGTTTAAAAGCGAGCTAACATAATTTTATAAATAAAAAAGATAAATACGATAAAGCGCAGTCGATTAGCGAGTTTGACAAAAAAAAATTAATATAATTGAAATAACCTTTTTTGAATAAGGGAGCCGAATATAAAGATCAACTTTGCCTATTGGAGATATGAGTTCATTGCCATCCTTAAAAGTAAAACATCTAAAGATCAGGTTATGCGTAACAACATGGAAATCAAGCTATGCATAGAGGATGTGCTTGGCTAGAAATAGATATTTTTTTTCCCTAGGATAAAGGATTTCTCTTTCGAGACTCAGAGGACAAAGATTCTAATATTTCTTAATAAGTGTGTTTCTCAAAATTCATGAAATTTGTGTCACTAGTGAAAAAAAAAAAGACTTTTAGACTGCCTCGTTTAGAGCGGAGTAATGACGCACCGGTCTTAAAAGTATGACCGATGGCGATTTTATAAATATCAAGAACTTCTTGGATCGGATCCTTTATTAATGGGTCTTAAATATATTATTCGACCGCTTAAAAAACAACCGGTCTTAAAAATATTATTAAAAAAATTGAAATATCAATTACTTTATAGAGAAATCTCGTACGGCCCAGAGCTTATATTTTCTACGGACCAAAATAATAAGGAAAAATTTAAATATAAAGGATTAAAACTTTTAAGACCAGACATATATAAAAAATGGTCTTAAAGGTTATACTTTTAAGATTGGACTTAAATTGTGGCTGGTACAAAATATTGAAAAAAATTAAACAAAAAGTTTATTACTTTTAAGACCGGATTTTATTAAAGGACGGTCTTAAATGTTAACCTTTAAGACCGGCGTTTTAGTTCATCTGTCTAAAAAAGCGCCAAATATTCGCGCGAAACCTTACCTTAGGACTTATACGTTGCTCTCTCTGAACTCTGAAACCCCTGTTCTTGTTGTGAAACCCCTCTTCCTGTTGCATTACCTCTCTTCCTCGCCCACCACCACCATCCTCTATTATTCTCTCACATTCTCAGGCGTTCCTCTTTCGCACCACCACTCTCAACCTCTCTTCCTTTCTCGAAAATGAACGGAGAAAACGGTTCTTGTCCAGTTTGTTCAACGCCAGTTACTGGTCTTTCTGGTGTGAGTCAGAACAAACCCTCGTCATCTCAAAATGAGCCTCGTAACCGCCCGAACGCCATGGTAGAAGTGGCACACGAATGAAAGACGTATCCGTAGGTCGGACCTCTAGGTTAAAGCTCGAGATTCAGTTTGATGAAAAGTTGGCTCCATTCGGTCCTAATAAAGGCAAATATAATAGTTTTGTCGGCTATCTAGCACGCAGTAAGGCTAGCATCTTGACATATGAGTGGAAAAATGTGGACCTTCACACAGTAAAGGAACCTATTTGGGACACTATCCGGCTTACCTACACTGTCCCTGACTACCAGAAGTTGAAAGACAAGACATTGTCTTATTGTGCTGATCGGTGGAGGAAGTTTAAGACCTTTCTAGCTAACACCTATATTTTTGCCGAGGTTCAACCTGACCATAATCCTTGGGACAAGTACACATTTATTGATGAACAAACTTGGCACCAATTTGTTCAGTTGCGGACCACTCCTGAAGCTTTGGTGAGTTTATATTTAGTTTTGTTTACCATTTTTTGTTTGCTTATTAACCTGTGCGGATATGTGAATGTTATTGTGTTCATCTAATCCTGTTAGTTAGATAGTTTGGTGTGTGAATAGAAGTATATATTTCCATCCTTTTTCCTACATAAGAGGAGCATGTCTTAGTTCTATGCAAGTCTGATATGAAAAACCGTGCAAAGGTAAAATACTAAAGCATGTCTTAGTTCTATGCAAGTCTGATATGTAAACTGTGCAAAGGTAAAATACTAAGTAGGTAATTAGGGAAATAATTTATAGTCTTAGCTAGTTCTGTTATAGTAGGTAGTGGTTACACATTGCTATTAGTTAGTTAGTACGTTAAGCGTGTAAAGTTTCGGTGCGGTTACGCAACTCCCTTTCCTCTGGTTCTCCCAATTTCTTCTACAATTCTACATCTTCCTTAAATAAAATTTTGAAACTTGATGAAGTGAATTTGACTAGTGTTTGAGGTTCATATCAAGCAGAAGTTCTCTAATTTTTGTTAGTGAGATGACTGGAATTCATAATTAATAGTTGTTTTCAATTTTGATTCACAGAAAAAGAGGGAACAAGCACAGGAGATAGGGAGAAAGAATGATTGCCCGCATAGGGCTTCTCGCGGCGGATATGAAAATGCCGAAAAAGAATTGATGGCGGCCAAGCGGAAGAGATTGGAAGATGAAGCAGAATCCAATCCTTCTGCGATACATGATCCGCCATCTCCAATACGTCGCAATCAGTTATGGTTGTATATTCGGAAAAAGCCAAGCGCCGCCTACATGGGTGAACAAACTCGTCTAGTTGTTGAAAGAATTGTAAGTATCGTTATTGTTAAGTTTTAATTACTAAACATGTTTCATTACTAAGCTTCTTGTTATCTGTATCTTACAGGAAGATCTTAAAAAGAAAGAAATAGAGGGATCTTTTTTGTCGGATGGGAGGAATGATGTTCTGACCATTATGACTAGAAAACCAGATCACGCGGGGCGTGTAAGGGGGGTTGGAGGACGGGTAGGCCTGAAGGAATACTTTGGTAAATCCAAACACCACAAACAAAGTATGATTACCCGGGAGGAGATGGAACAAACGGTGGCCAAAATAAATGAGGAAGCAGCGGTCAAAGCAGCAGCTCAAGAAGCTTCATTGACTGCAATGTTTCAATCCTAGATGAGCAAGACGCAGGAGGAAATGAATGAATTGAAGCTACTTTTGAGCTCTCATCCAGAGACCAGTGTTTCCTTTACACATTCACCTACACCTATGCAGCAGAGCACTAGAGGAAGCTGCATTGTTGGACAGTCAGAGCAACCTTGTGACCCTTATGTGGAGGATCCTGATCATCATGATAGACGATTAGTTGTAAAAGGGACTATCCACAACTTGGGATCAACTGTACACCACCAACAAATGGCCGATGATGAAGTCAGAGTGTCAGTTGAAGAGGTCATCATTGATGCACCTGTCCCTCTCCCAATTGATCAGGTGAAGGTTGTGAGTGATGTCATTGGAACCTTCATCTCGTGGCCAGTGAAGCTTGTACATGTTTCTACTCCTCCTGAAGCTCCAGCCCCTCCTGAATTGGTTGGCACGGCTAAGTTGAGTGCCAAGGACAAAATTGTCCTTATGGTATCCAATAAACAAGTTGGACTTAATTAGTGGCCTGTCAATACAAAAGTAGGCCTCTGTAATAAACACCTGGTTTTGGTTGACCAAGATAATCTAATTTCCCCGTTGTTTGATAAACAGGAGCTTACTGATTCAATTATTCTCATGTTTATAAAGTAAGTATCTTCTTCTATGAGTACATAACATAAATGTGAGACACGCACATACGTATGTACTAATTCCCTGACGTCATTATTGTAGGTTCATGCATCGTCAATTGGAACAGCAGGGCAGAAGCCAAGATATTGGATTCTTGTGCTCAAAGTACATAAGTCAACCACCCTTAGCGGAGAGACAATCATACATAACATCAAGGTTGTCCCCCAATAGGAGAAAGTGGTACTTGGCACCATACTACCATAGGTACATATCATAATTCTTTTCTGCAATTCCCTTAATTCTGCTACATATTACTGAGTACTTGTCTGTTGTGAATTTTCAGTCGCCATTGGCAGTTGGTCCTGATTTGCGCGAATGAGAATAAAGTGGTCTTTCTATGCTCCATTCACAATGATCCACCGCCTAAATTGAAGCAGATCGTGAACAAGTAAGCATGTCATTTTGATTGTCTAGTCTGAATCTCTACTGTAAATTTTCGGTGACCATTATTGAGAAAATTTGTGATTTTGACAATAGGCCCTTGAAATCATTCCAACAAAAGGTCAAGAAAAGGTTTGGGGCTGAGGTCAAAGAGCCTACATGGATCATACCAAAAATTAGTACATATTTGGACACTGGCACACTGGCTTGTGAACTTGGTCAGTAGCAATATATGCTCTTATATATTTCTTGTTCGTTTTTAGACCCGTCGGCAACCAAAGGAGTCCAACCTATGTGGCCATTACGTCTTGACACACATGTATAATATTGTCATGCAACCAGTGACTACCATAACTGAAACGGTAAATATATTACATAACTTTGCTTGTGCGTTGACCCCTTTGATGCCAGGAAAGACGACTAATATATTTCTGTCTTTGATGCTACAGATGTTTGACTGTGTTGACCCCTTTCCTGATGGTGAGATTGAGCGCACACGCAATATGTTTTGTGAATATCTGTATGATCTGATGATCTCGGAAAGTTGGAAAAATAATTGATTTGTGAATTCATTCGTAAATATATGATGTATCAACAATCATCTTTAGTTGTAAATGAACAATTGTCCAATTTGTGATAGTATACAATAATAATTTGTTAATTCATTTCAAACAATTTCCTTGTGTCCATTTGTGGTTGCTGAATGTATTGGATGGTGGATAAAACTATTTATTGCTTAATTTTAAAAAATATTGTGAGAAGTTTAGGACCAGATTTTCTATAAATTTCTGGTCCTAAATGTCTTCGTTTCATCACAGACTTTTAGGACCGTAGATTTACTAAACATCCGGTTCTAAAAGTCTTATAAAAAATAGCCAGACTTTTAGTGTAATACCCGGATAATTATTTATCTGGAATATTATATTTTAGCAAATAATATCTATTGTAAATAGGTGAATATGTGGTCTCAAATAATAAGTTATAATTATCTTATTTTCTAAGGTAATTTCTATGGAAATTAGAAGAGATAAAGAGTTAGAAATCCCTAAAATGCATTTATGGGGCATAAAATGGCTGAAAAATATTATGATAAATCCCAAGAGGCAATAAAATATTTATTAAAAATTAGAAAGTATGTTGTCTCTAATTTTAGGAATTTTTGGGATTATTTTCCTTGGAAAATAATGAGGCAAAATTAAATATAATTTTGGGGAGCATAAGTTGCCCCATGATTTTTTAATATTTTACATGGAGCATAAAATACCAATGTCGATAAAATAATTGTGAGATAATAATTAATCTCAATTAAGAAAATTGTCAACAATTAGTAAGTGATTAAATAAATAATTATTGGCTAATTGTTTAAGCATGGATCAAGAGAAATGATCAAAGATAATGGTGAACATCTTCCTTAGCCAAGAAGGAGGTGAATTTCGAAAATGGGAGAGAGGAGTAGAAGAGAAAAAGATGTCAAGTGTAAATGCAATGCAAGTGGATAGGAAATATTAAAGTAGAAAGAGATATTTGTTGAAAAAACAAGTAGGATAAATGAGAACCGATAGAAAATAAATCCTATCTTGAAATCCTTGAATTAAGAAGTAAACATTAGGACATATTAGGAACAAGTGAATTTTTGTCCCGAAGTTGATGTTACCCGAAGTCATTTCCGTAACCGACGGGTTTGTCCTAAAATGCTCGGCGAGCTACGAAATACCCTTAATGGAATCATAAATTTCATTAATCCACATATTTCTCAAGAGTGAATAGAGACCTTCAGGGGATATGCTAAGGAATTTTGAGATTGGTTAAGATTATGCGATTAGAACACCGATCGAGGGATTTTATCGGGTAAAATCATAAAGCAAGTGTGTGACATCATTGAGATGACTTCATCCTTTGAAGAATGATGTAAGGGGACGAAATTAGTGGAGGAGAATGGAGGAGAAAACTTGCTAGCTAAGTTGTTCAAATGGATGGCCAAGAATGAGTAAGGGGAAATTGTTATACCATTTGGGTCCCTAAGTTTTTGGCTATAAATAGCCCTTCCATTTCTCTTCAAACTCACCAATTCACAAAGAAATCCTAGAGAGAGTTAGAGAGAAGTGGGAGCAAGAAGGTTGAAGGAAGTTCTTCAAGGGTAAGTTCTTCGGTTCTTAGTTTTTAGTTCGATAGTTCTTGAAGTTCTAGGGTAGATGTTGTTTTGATCTTTAATCTTCCAATATATTGTAGATATCATGTTTTAGGGTTAAATATGGTATATATTTCGAAAATTGTGTTGGAGAAAGAGTTATGGCAAAATTTTGGAAGATTAGAGTCAAAGTAGCGAAGCTCTGGCGAAATTCCGCCGATTAGGGGAGTCAGGGGTAAAATGGTAATTTGGGACTAGAATGTCTGTTATAATGTTGATCATTGATTAGAAATGTTATTATCCTTATAGGATATCTGTGATTACGCTCGATCACGATCGTACCGAAATTCCGTCAACGAAGGTACGTTCGCGTACTGTAACACTAACTCTGAGGGTTATTGTATGCATATATGTATTTCCTCCGTCATGCTGCTGTATTTCCTCCGTCATGCCTTAACCTTACATATGACTGTATTTTTATTGCCGTCCATATCCGATTATGTCCAATGTCCATTGTGCCTTAACCATACATCCGACTGTATTATTGTCCATTGTGCCTTAACCTTACATCCGACTGTATTGTTATTGCCATATATATATATCTGATTATGTATACCCTACCTTTGAACGTAGTAAGTGTCGCCAAAATTCCATGAATATCTGTAGTACATATATGATGTATGTAAACATGAGATTAACCATTACCTGGGCTCCGGTGCATTGGACCTCAGCTCTTAACATAGCGTTAGGTTCAGGAGAACCGAGGACCGAGGAGAAAGGCAAGCAGGCCGCATAGAGACCCGGCTGAAGACTTGACTTACGGCATTTTGAATATAAGTATTAGTTACTCTATCACTCCGATGCTCTACTCTAATGAAAAAAAAATTATACTGCTTTTGAAAATGAGATGTTACATTTAGGACCATAGATTTACTAAATGTCCTAGGTCCTAAAAATATTCGTTTAATTTAAATTTTTATGCCTGACTTTTAGGACCGTATATTTACTAAATGTCCGGTTCTAAAAGTCTTCCTTGAATTTAAAAAATATGCCAAATTTTAAGGACCGTTGATTTATTAAATATCCGGTCCTAAGAAGTCTTCGTTTAATTTAAAAAATATGGCCACACTTTTAGGACCGTAGTTATGTTAAATGTCCAGTCCTAAAAATGTGGGCAATATATTTATTAGTATATTTTTATATAAAAAAATCACTTAGATATTTAAGGAATAATCATATTATTAAATACTGTGTAACTATATCATCTCCATTATCAATATTTCATAATTGCCTTGCTTTTTATTTTTTATTTTTTTAATTTTAGTGTTTTGAGTCTGCCATTTTTGCTGATGTATGTGTTGGCTAGAGATCGGATGCTTCTTTGCTCTACTTGTATATAGTTAAGATGAAGATTGCTTTCCACCACCGATATTCGAGATAATGCATAAACGTAACTAAACACACACAAAAACAAAATTTTAAAATATTTTATTTATTAATTATTATGCTTTTGCCCTAAAAAGGGCAGCGACTATTATAACAACAAAAAAACCATAAAAACTAATCCACCTCATCGGAGAGGGAGGATGTGTCGGAGGCGTCAGAAGGATGGTACTCCACGTCATTGGCGTGGAGTACCATGTTCAGCTTGTTGTTGATGGTATGAACAAGCTGAACCAATTGGCCCAAGCGTCGGTCGATGTGATCAACGTAGGCCACCACGTCTTTGCACCAACCGCTGACGGTCGGATTTGGAGGCAATGGAGGAGGGGGCTGACGTTGAGGAGGAGGAGGAGGAGGAGGAAAAGGAGGACATGGTAGAGCAGCCATTACAGTGGAGGCTAGGCGGTGGAGGATGCCGTGTAGAAGTAAAGGAGAAGAATGTGAAGAAACTAAAGTAACAACGGGTTTAAATAGAGAACCCATCCTGAAGAATATGAAACGCCGGAAACTTTTTACGAGGAGACGCATAGTTGGGTAGTTTACTTGGAAGCTGAAGAGACTCTGAAACAGAGTGTAAGGATACGACTATGCTATCTGAGTAATTTTGAAGTGACTGAACATTTAATACCGGATTTTGTAAAAGATCCGTTCTTAAAAGTAATATTTTTAAGGAAAAATTCTTACTTTAGAAAAATAAATAATTGAAAAAAATAATTGACTTTTAGGACCGGATATAAGATAAAACGTCGGTATTAAAAGTAATTGAATTGATTGGAAAAATAAATAGTAGACATTTAGGACCGGATATATGATAAAATGACGATCTTAAAAGTAATTTAATTGAAAAAATAAATAATATGCTTTTAGGACTGGGCATATGATAAAAGGACGGTCTTAAAGTAGAAACACAAAATCATTATCAATTGCGTATCTCAGCTCTCTGCCCTTATAAACTCCTCACACTACCTCTCTGTCCTTATTAACTCCTCACTACCTCCTAACTCCTCACTACTTAACTCTTTGCCCCAACTGCTCAAAGCCTCAAACCATGGTTAGATACAAGATAACTCCTCATAGGGGTACTCTTAGTTCTGAAGCTTGTGCCTTCCTTGGATCGTTATACGGTGCGCCTCCTCCAGCTAGAGTGCGTTCTATTGTGACCGAAGAGTCTCGGGTCGTTGGACCCATTGTTATTTCAGATGATGAAGAGATTGCTGCACCCCCAGCCTTCAGACCATGAAGAGGTTCCAGCTCCCCCTCTCCAACGTCTTGGCCCCAGCGCGCCTACTGCTGACCCCTCTCTTCTTTCCTCTAATGATGCATTGTGGCTGATGCGAGTAAGACAGGAACTTGCTGATCTCCGGCGGGAACTTAATGCTGCTCACGCCGATATCGCCAAGGCATTAGAGGATAATAAGCTTTAGGATGTTTAGCTAGATTCTTGTCGTTGATAATGTTCAGTTTTTTTTCTTGTTTTTTTTCTTGTGTACGTGCATATTCTCCAGTAATGTATGAAGCATTAAGAACTAAGCTTTTGTCTTTTTTATATTCATATTCTCCAGTAATTAAAGAAGCCTATATATTCTCTAGTTTTCCTTTAATTTATCTTATTCATTCAATTGCTGCTGCGCTCGCCAAAGCCAATCCTCTTTTTTTTTTTTTTTTAGTTTGGTTAATTAATAAATGAGGACCTTTATGACCTGAAAAGTATTTGACTTTGAGGACCGAAGTTTGTATAACATCCGGTCTTACAATTAAATGAATAGTAAAAATTTAAGACTAGAGTCTTCTAAACCGCGAGTCTTAAAAATTAATTAATAAAATTATATCTTTAGGACCGGATACTTTATAAATAACCGGTCTTAAAAAAAATCCAAAATTAATAAAATGTCACGCGGAAAATTAAATTTCCCTCTCAGAACTTCTCTTTTCACGCCGAAAGTGATTACTCAGGTTCTGTCTCCAGTGTTTGTGTGTTGCATCGTCACTTCTTCGCGTTGCTCTCTCGACAATCACTTTCTGGTTCCTTAGCTAAACGTCTATAAACCAAGCTGTACAAGGTGTTTCGGTTATATAACTTTATGATTTTCCTGCTTATGGTTCTAGGTTTTTCATGGGTTGAAAGGAAATCGATGAAATGTTCTTGTGGGTTCCTCTCGTTGTTAATGAATATTGTATTTTGAAGATTATATTTGCACTTTAGACCTACCCGACGACCAACAAGTGTTTTTAGGTTTCTCTTCTCATGTCTGCAACATCAACGTTCGTGGCCGGAGAAGAAAGACTCAGCAAACGCATTTGAATTTATATGCTACAGGTGAGTCCACAAGACCTCATGCGATGCATTTAATTTCCTCGTCATGCATTTATTTTGCTTCTTGGATTCACTGTGATACATTTATGACCAAAAGTGATTCTTCGTTATGCATTTAATGGGCAAGTTTCTCCATAAGAAAAATAAAATAAAATAAAAAAAGACATAACCGACATTGAGCATATATATGCATTTGGAGTTGCCTTATTTTATAAAGCAAGTTTCAATTTTTTTTGGATTATGTATGTTAAATCTTTCCGTCTATAGGAATTCTACTATGGATCACAGTTGGATAAATAATGCTTTACGGACGAGTGTTGAATATCAGAATGGGGTGAGAGAATTTATAGAATTTGCTAAACAAAATGCCCATGATAATAGTGGGAAGTTTTATTGCACTTGTGTAGAATGTTTGAATGAGAGGCGACTAAGTCCACGAAGTTATACACACACATTTAATTTGTGAAGGATTTTGTAAGACTTATATCGGACATTGATATTGATGACGAAATTCATTCAAATTATGGTCTTCCTGAGAGTACTCCTTTTTCAAGGGGTCTACCGGACATGAACGAAGAAGATGAAGCGGATAATGAACCCGACATAAGAAATGATCATCAAGAAGGGATATATATGGGAGGATATCCCTTTATAAAAGAGTCAATTCATAAGGTAATATTCATATGCAGAATTCTTTGAAAACTTTAAGGTTTTAACTATATTCCTTCTATATATATTCTTAATTAAACAATGTCACTGACTATGAAGTTTGTTCTTGTTTTATTTTTGTGGCAGGATCCGATTCAAAGGGGTATGTTATATGTAAAAGATCGAGGATGTTACGTTGTTGGCTGGGAATCAGATGAAGGCATGGTGAATATTATATTGGGCATGTATGTTGATTTACGTGGTGTATTTGTAACTCATTGTATTTGTAAGTAAGTTATCTTATTGTATATATTCATTTAGGTGTTGTACTGTCATAGTATAATCATTAATTAAGAGGCCACATAACTCATTGTGAATAATATATGTATTCTTTTCCCAATTCAATTTATTCACAATGGATTGTTCATAGCTTGTAGCTTATAGTATCGAATTTTATGTGTTGGATAATGTATTGGATTTGTGTATTATATTATCAGGAACTACAGAACAGAGAAAAAATTTAGGAAAATTTGGACTGGAAATAAATACGCCGGTCTTAAAAGTTCAAATTTTAAGACCGGATGTATTTATATGTCTGGTCTTAAAGGTCTGATGTACATATTTGATATTAGGCCGGTCTTAAAAGTTGGTCTTTTAAGACCGCTGTATTTATACATCCGGTCTAAAAATTCAATTTTTAAGACCTGATGTATTCTTCATCCAGTCTTGAAAGTCAGTCTTTTAAGACCGGTATAATTAGTCGTCTGGTCTTAGAAGCTACTATTTTTTAGACCAGATTAATTTTTGTTCGGTCTTAAAATTACGATCTTTTAAGAGCGGCCTATTTTATATCCGGTCTTAAAAGTTGAGTTTTAGGACCGAACAAAAAATATTTCAAGTGTATATAGTACGACTTTTAAGACCTAATGTTTTAAATGTCCAGTCTAAAAGAGATTCTTTAAGACCGGTTTGAGTCCGGTATTAAAAGTTAGACTTTTAATACTGCCTGGAACAAGACCGGTCCACGAGTCCAGATCTTACGATGCCTCTTTTGGCGGTCTTACAACCCTTTTTTCACTACTAAAAATTTCAGTTTTTGCTACGGAAAAAATCTGTAGCAAAAACCCATTTTTCCGTAGTAAAACGTATTTGCTACGGATTTTGCTACGGATTTTGTCCGTAGCAAAATATTGCGTCGCAATTGCGACGGATATTTACATCCGTAGCAATTTGCTACGGATTTAACAATCCGTAGCAAATTGCTACGGATTGTTTGTCCGTGGCAATTTTCTACGGAATCAAATTCCGTAGCAAATTGCTATGGACAAAAAATCCGTAGCAAATTTTCAAATTTGCTACGGATATTTTTTCCGTAGCAAATTTCAAAAATTCTAAAATTTGCTACGGATTTTTTCCGTAGCAAAATCCAAATTTGCTACGGATTTGTTTTTCGGTAGCAAATTTCGGAATTTGCGGAGATTTTTTTCGTAGCAAATTTTAATTTTTTTTTAAATTTTTTTAATAGAAAATTGAATACAAATAATAAAATAATGTACCATGAATATATTAACGATAAAAAAGAGTTTACATAGTGAAAACACAATATATATATAATCCGTAGCAACAAACAAATTCAAAAAAGTAGTAGCAACAAGCAAATACAAAAAAGTAGGCTAAACAGCAGCATCGTGATCATCATCATCACCAGCATGGTCATCATCACCAGGATTCGACCCGGAACCTCTGTCTTTCATAAGGGACATGATTTGAAGCTGCATCGCCCTCATCATCTTATTCTGCTGCGTCATCTCCTGTCGCATCATCGCCGTTCTGCGCAATACCGCTTGATCGATCTTGTTCTGCTGCAAACGCCTTGATCGATCTTGTTCCGAATCATCTGCTGCCTCATCATCTGGGTTTCCTGAGTCAGCCGCTGGCTCATAATCTCCCGTTCCTGGGTCATCTGTGTTGCTTGCTCCTCCACCAACGCCTTCATCTTCTTCAGCTCATCTACAAAATTGATTAGTACATTTATTATTTGTACTTCATTTGAATGGACAAGATAATGAAAATTATCAATATCAAATGTATTATGTTTACACGAAGAAACCCCTCCGGTGCGGATGAGAGGCGCTTTGTCTCCTTCGATCGGGTGGCGGACTCACCGTATCCAAAGACCACTCCCTTCTTGTCAAATCCGCCGGTAGCCTCGAAGAACGGACTCTCGTTGTCGGATATAGAGGATGAGGGGTCGATCTCACGCTGAGGCTCTCTCTGACGATGCTTCTCAAAGTTTTCCTACAAGCAAACAAATACATACAAATAAGACATGTAAAATGAAATAAATATGGTGGTGCATAAAACAAGTAATAAAGGCAATAAATGTCTAACCGCTATTTGTTGCGCCCTTGGATTAATCCATTGCCTCTCACTCCCTTCAGATTGTCGGGAATGGGTCCGCTGAAAGGTAACCCACTCAACCGATCCAGCTGGAGCTTCCCCAGAATCTATCTGCAAACGCAAATGATGACCTTAATTAATTACTTCAAAGTACAAAATATAGAATACGTAAATAGAAAATAACGTGTACTTACAACTTTGCGTCGATGCTCACTAATTGATATGGAGCCGCCAGCATATGACGGTCCTTCCATTTTGGCCCTATTTTCCTTATTTTTCGCACTTATGGCCTTAAACTTGTCATTGTTTTCCCAATTGCCAAATAATTCATCCCTAGTGTCCTGTGGAAGCCAATCTGTCTTGCCTCTCGACCTTCTCAATGCATAGAGCTTTCGACGCACCATCACGCCGGCCCCGTGGTTATAAGCTTTTTTCGATTTTCAAGATGCTCGGCAACGTCATATGCTTATCCACGAAAATCAATAACGAACAATTAGTGCTCAAAATTTTAAAAGTACTTAATTAACACGCATAAAAAAAATAACTTACCAAGAAATCCTTGAACCACCTGTCTCATTGCGTCTTAGGAATCTCTGTCCACGCGATCCAAGCTTGAGTGTAATTACGGAATATTTGGTCCGACATGAAAGTCGCCACCGGAGTATCAGGCACAAATCTGAAAACAGAGATTATCATGCAAATATTAGCATACAAACCAATTAGAAAAGAAAATTGTAACATTACAAGTAACTTGGCATGACTTACTCGTTGCCGTCAGGACGGATCCAAAGAAACCCTGTCTCAGGATCTCTTGAGCCCCGTTGGTACCTCGAAGAACTACCTTCTTCCCGACGTGGCTACGAGGCGACGCAGTGTGCTAAGGAAGAAATGTGAAATATTGAAGATGTTTATACATAGATGGTTTCAAGAAACTAAACAAATGTAAATCAATCAGAAATGGTAAAGTAAACCTATGGACGCAACCTTCCCATAACGGACGCTGTGCTTCTTGAAGCATTTTATAGAACCTAGCGGCTTCCGGATGAGGATCCTCACCCATGTATGATGGTTGAGGATGTGTACACGTCTCCTCCCCATGTATGACGGTTCGAAAGAGAGTAACGGGATCAAAATATTGGCCGTCGACGGACCCGCGGCATCCATAACCAACGCTCATATTGATTAAGGTTTTCTCGATGACTACATCCCAGTAATAACCACTCGGTGTCTGTCGGACTTCGCAATGAAATTCCCAACATTCATAATCTCTAATGAATCCCTTTTGACACAAATGAATTCGACCGTCTCCGCATCCGTAAATCTTAAACACTTACATTTGGCACACGGACACTGATCTCCCTTCTTGAATTATTTGAATTCGCCAAAGCAAATTGACGAACACTTCCAAACCCACCAAGAATGCTTGCGTTAGTTTTCTTCTTATCGGTTAGACGATTGTACATCCAACTTCTATCATGGTTGCCTTCCATACTTCCTAGCTAGTTCGAGTTACTACCCTAATTAACTTCTCAACATACCACAAATATATATATATATATATATATATATATATATATATATATAAGTCGCCTCTTATGCCTACCAATTGCCACTTAATCAAGAAAGTGAAAAACAAACACATGCATTGAACAAAGAACATATTCCAAAGCAACCGAGAGAATGAGGATAGCACACCCGAAACATGGTTACATGCATGTGGAGGGGGCAAACAAAGAATAGAATACTAAGTATTTTGGAGTTTCTAACATATATGGGCTAGATCAAAGAGATTACTTAACATTTAATCAAATTTATTGTATAACTTGTTAAACATAGATTGAAATAAAAAATTTAAATGAAATATTTTTTAAACAAATTACTAACATCATGTTTATAATAGCCTAAATAGAATAATAAATTCTACTAATTTTTAGAACACATACAAATGTGATTATTCTTCAATGTCACACTTTCCTCCTACCAGTTGACATTAATTAATTAATTGTCTTATCCCTAAATTTTATTTCCAAACACTTCACTTTTCTAGTTTCAACAAAATCATATTTAAAGATTTATGTATCAATACCAACTAATACAAAATCTTAATTTTATCACACCAAAATCGAATTGAAATTTCTAAATTCCTAAAAAGTGCTAGATAAAAATACTTCACATAAAAAAACGATTTCAACTCATGTAATTGATAATCTTCTACCAACATACATATTTTCATTATTGCAGCTAAGCAAACATAACATAAATACCATATAGTGATAAAAAGAAAATATACTTCAAGCTAACCCGCAAAATAAGAAGTGCTAGGATTTGTTGGCTAATTCCCCTTCTGGAAGATCTTAGTCTTGGGATTTGTTTGTCCGGGAAGTGCTGCACCAATGAAATTACTTAGAAGTGTTTGAAAAAAACAAAAATGGAGGTTAAAAAAAAACCCGCAAAAATGGAGGCCAAAAAAGAAAACAAAAAACAAACCCGCAAAGGGGGAGGGGATGGGGGCGGAGTTGAGGGTGGTTGGGGGGATGAGGCGACGGAGGGGAAGTGTCCGACGGAGGGGAGCGGGGGAGGGGGGCGGAGACGGGGGATGGGGGATGAGGGAAGGGTCGGGGAGCAGCGGGGAGGGGGCGGAGACGGGGCGGGGGGGGGGTCGGGGTCGGGGAGGGGGATGAGGGGAGGGTCGGGGAGGAGGGAGGGGGTGCTTGGAGACGGGGAGGGGGGGCCGGCGAGTTCGTGAGGGGGGCGACTAAGATCGGGAACATGAGAGATGAAATTTTTATATAAAAAAATGAAGCTTTTTTGCGACGGATATGTGATCCGTCGCACAAAGTAGCGACGGATACATGATCGTCGCTAAAAGCTGCAAATTGGCGGACTTTACGCCGCCTTTTTGCGACGGATACATGATCCGTCGCTACTTTGTGCGACGGATCACGTATCCGTCGCAAAAGCGGACAAAAGTCCGCCAATTTGAATCGGATGACGTCATCCGTCACAAAAAGGCGGACTTTACGTCCACCAATTTGCGACGGATGACGTCATCCGTCGCAATGCGACGGCCCACGTGGTCCGTCGCTCATTGAACGGACCAAAATGGTCTGCCATTTTGGTCCGCCCCGATGCGACGGATGACGTCATCCGTCGCCATTTTGCGACGGGTGAAGTAATCCGTCGCAAATTTGCGACGGATGACGTCATCCATCGCACTTTGGCGACAAAATGGGCCGCCTTTGCGACGGATGACGTCATCCGTCGCAAAAAGTGCAAATGGGCATTTTTTGCTACGGAATTACAAATCCGTAGCAAAATCCGTTACCATTGCTACGGAAAATGTTCCGTAGCAAATTCCGTAGCTATTTCCTATTTTTCTAGTAGTGTTTCCACTAGTGTGTTCTCTTCTTTATGGAGTGAGGCTCCTTACTATTTCAACCAATAACTTATTGATTTAAAAATAAATGTTTTATTTGTTAGGGAACTAGCATTACTATACATATTTTTCACTATGACAAAATACAGTAATTATTTTCTATAAAATCAGAGGGTATTTCATGTAGTTTGTACAAAAATTTAAGCATCATAATTTTTTTTTTTTGATATGAATTAAAATGTTAAGTTTTGCACAAACAAGTAATGATTTAATACTCAGTTTTTTAAATATATAAAAAAAAATCTGTAGTTACAATAACACAATTTCTGGTTAAAAAAATCTTGAAATTTTTGTTAAGAGAAAATCTCATTCACTGAAGTACTCAAATTCTTAATTAGTCATTAGATTTAACGAATCATAAATTAGGTTAAATCTTTTAAAATAGAATTTTAGAATTTGATAATTTTACTATACTACCCCTAATTCTCTAAAAAAAGTGGGGATCTTTTTAGTTGACCAACCTTCTCCCTCTTCTGTCATCATTCGACGCGGTCTCTCCCTCCATGATTTCAAGCTACTGCTTCATCTTTTTTTTTTTTGCTCAAGGAAGTACTTGCATTACCATAATAGAATCAGAAGTACAACAATTACATTAGGAATAAAGAGAGCAACCAAACCAAATCGAAAGACAAGAACAGAATAACAAAGTAGCTACCTATCAGCCGAAACAAAATACAAAAACAAGGAAAACAAGCTAATCCCCAACCATTACATGGCTAGAATGTGGAATATCACCCATATCACCATAAGCCTCCTGGACATCCAAAGTTAGCAAAGAAGACAAAGAATGTGCTAGTTCCTGAACCCACCCCACCGGGTATACCTCCTTAAAAGCATTTGCTGCAAGAGAATCAACAACTTGGTTACCCTTTCGCAAAGTAAAGGATAGAGAGAACCCAACCCTGTCAGTCAAGAGGCAAATCATGAATAATACCCCTACTTCTCCAATCACATAAAGCAGGGGATTTAGAATCAACACAAGATATCAGAGGAAGACAATCAGTTTCAAAAATGACTTTATCGTGCCCTAAGTCGATAGCTAAAATCAAGGCCCTTTTAAGAGCCAAATCTTCCATCATAAAGACAGAGATAGATTTTACTTTGTCCACAAAACCCCACCTAAAGTGTCCTAGGTAATCCTGGCATACCACCCCAATAGCAGCAAACTCCTTTCCAGTCACGAAGGGCCCATCAAAGTTAATTTTCAAGTAATGAGGCTTAGGTGGGTGCTAATGGGAATGAGCGATAGACGGCTCATTTGGCATGCCCGACTTCATATTCAGATTCTCCAAACAAGACCAAAAGTCACCATTACTCTTCTTGGCTAGTTCTATGACAACAAGGGGTTTGGATCCAAATGATTGAAAACTTTATCATTCCGTTGTTTCCATATAAACATAATATCCAGCAAATAAAGGAAGTATCATATGGAGTCAAGGTAGACATACCAAGTATTAGTAACCACCAAGCATTGAAATTAAAAACACAGGTAAGATCAAATTTGGCACCTAATAAACTTCCAAACCATACACAACGGGTCCAGGCGCAATGAAAGAATAGGTGCTCAAGAGTTTCCTCAGCCTCTTCACAGACTGGACATAGTTTCACATGTATTCTTAATTGTCATTAGATTTAACGAATCATAAATTAGGTTAAATCTTTTAAAATAGAATTTTAGAATTTGATAATTTTACTATACTACCCCTAATTCTCTAAAAAAAGAGGGGATCTTTTTAGTTGACCAACCTTCTCCCTGTTCTGTCATCATTCGACGCGGTCTCTCCCTCCATGATTTCAAGCTACTGCTTCATCTTCGCATCCCAGCCTTCTCTCCTCTTTCCCCACTTTAATCCCAGCCTACTGTCACGGATCACAGGGAACGCAAGATATTTTGTGCACAAGACACTCCAAAGGAGGTTTCTAGAGAACTCCAGATTATTGTAGATACTTGTACATAGATATAGAATTGTATAGAAATCTCTAGAACTCTCATGAAATATGTAGATATCTAGATAATTCTAGGGAAGGTTCTGGAGAACTATTCTCCACCGTTGGATGTAATCGATCTTAGCCGTTCATTGAGGAGGTGGATGCCTATAAATAGGAAGTGCCACCCTCATTTGTAACCATCGAAAGCAATACAAGTCATTTTGCATTCCGAGCTTCTCTCTAAAGTGCTCACTTCTCTCTCTAAAAGTTCTCTTTGTCTTTGTGCTCTTTGCCTACTTGTGAGAGTTCGGCTGACTTAGCCAGGATCAAGGGAGTGATCAAGCTAAGGCCGGCACGGTTTTGGGAGGACTTTGTCTAAGACCGTGACAACGTGGTATCAGAGCTTTGGTTCGAAGCTTTGAGCGTGGTTCTTGAAAGACCTGGCTATCACCCAAGAGGGGGGGTGAATTGGGTGTTTGATAAAAGTTTAGGAACTTTGAAATTCTTTTCGCAACTTATTGAAAGCAGTTTGAATGACAATAATAATTGATAAAGCAACACTCAATCATTCAAACATGTATGGACATTCGGATATATATATCTTTGAAATATAAGAGATAAGGGAAGAGAATATGCAAACGATTTATCTTTGGTTCGGCCCAATCCTTGACCTACGTCCAGTCCCAAGCTCCGCTTGAGATTTTCAATCCACTATCTTCTTTCAACTTGATTACACAATCTGTACTTGAAGTAATCCTCTCACTAGGATTTACTCCCCCTTACAAACTGTAATCAATACACTTGCTTGATCACACACTCTGTACTCGAAGTAATCCTCTCCCTAGGATTCACTCCTTACAAGTTGTAATCAACACAATGTGTTTCCCACTCAAGATCACCCAATCTTGAGTATCTCACGAATAGAATGATAGGATGTGTACAATAACTCTCTTCTCTCTCGAAGTAGATGGATAAGCACCGAAGCACAATTACAAGTCATCTCACTCTCTATGATAAGCTATGTAAACATTAAGAACGAGAGAGTAAATGATATGAAAATCGGAGTATTAGCATCTTGAAGATGTCGGCTTGTGTCTCGTTTTTACGCTCGCTGTGTACTACGTGTTTACGTATGGAGTCTTCAAATCTTCGGGTATTTATGCTAGTTGAAGCTTAATGACTGTTGGAGTGCTTTGAATTCGTGGAGAATATAGTCATTTGAGAATATGGTCATTGGGAATATAGGTTGAGATATAGCCGTTGAGAACACTTGCGATTTGAATATTTGAATATTTGGCTCTTCAAGAATGTCTCCCATGATGTTCAAAACTTTTGTTGGTGGGAGCCTTGCTTTGTCAGCGCCTTGAAGAATGGTTGGTCTTCTTTCCAGTTTGTCTTCCATTTGCTTTGTTTGAGAAGATATAATAAAATAATACAAGTGGCTCATGGAGTTGCTTTATTTGACTTTAAAGCAAATTCAAATCTTCTCAAGTATGAAGTTAAAGCATATCAAAGACATTGGACATTCGAATCCATTAGAGAACATTATTCTTTGAGTATTCAATTTCGTTTCCTCATTGAATTATGTCTTCTTTGTCATTTACGAAAAATTGCGCAACCTTCATCTTCAAGCTTATGACATGATTTTGGTTTTGTCAAGTTTGATGTAATCTCAAACTTTAATCACCTGAAACTTATACACAAATGATATAAATGATGTTAAGAAGTAGTATAAGTCATTTGAGTAATTATCTGGATGTTGTTGATGAGAAACAATATTTCAATCATGGTGATTTTTCTTGAAACAGATCGTAAATCATTACGGTGTTCCAAGCTCGAGTTTACATAGGTAAGCTCGAGTTTGGTCTTCTTTTGAACTTGGATTTTTGCCTCGGAAGTCTCAAGCTCGAGCTTATAACTTATAGACTCGAGTTTGGGTGTTTATCGGGGCTGTTTGCACTCATCGAGCTAAACTCGAGTTTGGTCACTTATAGGCTCGAGTTTGGCTTTTTCCCAAAGTTCATTTCTTCTGGAACTCTCGAGCTCGAGCTTGTAACTTCAAGCTCGAGTTTGGACTTCTTCAAAATCAGCATTTCCTCTACGTAACCCGTAAGCTCGAGTTTGCTACTTGTAAGCTCGAGCTTGCTATTTGTAAACTTGACCTGGCTGATTTTGGACTTTGTTCGGTGAGCTTGCAACTTTGTCCACTTTCGAGGGCCATATCTCCCTGGTCTGAATTCCGTTTTGGTTGGTTCAACTCTTGATGGAAAGCTATTGGAGTCTACTTTCCAATGCCACTGATTGCAGCTCCATTGGATTTGTAGATTGTGAGTTACACGCAACACATGGAGGCTTGGTTTTCAGTGTGGCGTGGATTTCTATTTCAACTTCCACAATTCATAACTCCGTTATCTAAACTCCTTTGGGCTTGGATTTTATATCAAAATGACGAATTGGGAGTCTAGTTTCATATGCCACTGGTTTCACCTCAATCGGATCTCTGGTTTGGAAGATATCATCAAATTACCCGAGACGTTGCCGTCTGAACGTGAAACGCGAGTTGATCACATTTGTAAACTCGAGTTTGGAGTGCTAAGCTCGAGTTTGCCTAGTCCGAAAACACCAAAGCTGCTGAAGAAACTTATAGACTCGAGTTTGGAGTGCTAAGCTCGAGTTTTCTCATATCAGATAGGCAAATTACTTCAGCAAGGCAGTAAACTCGAGTTTAATACTTGAAGGCTCGAGTTTGCTCATCCAGAACCTCATATTTGCTGACTTTAACTCTGAATTGAGCCAATCCAACTTCCATATGATCTTGGAGGCTTCTAGCATCAATATAAGAACTTGGATAATGATGTCTTCATTCCATTCAGCAAGTTCTTCATTTTTCCATCTCTCAACTTGATCATTCTTCATCATTTAACTTAGGCTCATCATTCTCTGCAACTTCTACCTTCTTCAATATCCAGAAGGCTGATCATATTCTGAACTTCTTCCAGAATATCTTGTGTTGGCTTTGTATCGGCATTATTCATGTGTAGTCCATTGTAGCTCAAATATGATGAAACTTCATTCCAACTTCGTTTGATCATGGAGACTTCCAATAACACATATAGTGCAAGTTCTTCTTTCTTGAGTCTCATTTCTTGATCATTCTTCATTATTAAACTTTGCATCTACATTAAATATAAGAATTAGTCAAAGTAGAAGATCAATGTAGTATGCAACCTTTTTGCTCTCAAGAATGACATCTATATAAGACATCATCAAAACTAATCATAACCAACAGTTCTTGGGAGCCATTGTGTAGGCAAGGATGTCGGGCACAACTGAGGACATTGTGATGTCTGGTGAAGAGAGAGGTAGGGAGACTCAACCTCCTCACCAACCAAAGAAGGTTCGGGGCACAAGTAAGTCTCGCCAAGCCGCGGATGTTACCACCTTGACGGTAAAGGTGGAGGCCCTTGAGGAGGCTTTACAAGAGGTGGTGACTAGGGTGGACAAAGTGGAAAATGACTTTGCTACTCTTGAAAGTCACACCCTAGAGCAACTTGACAATGTGAGGTTGGATCTTGATTCGCACCTCAATGTCGAGGAGGAACGAGCTGAGTCTATGAGGCGACTCGAGGCTAAGGTGATGGATGCCATTACGGCCATGCAGGATCAGCTTAACTCTCTTAAGGCTTCTTTAGAGAGTCAAGCCAGAACTCCATTGGTAGGCGTACCCGGTGGAGCAAAGGAGGTAATTTGGACCTCCCTAAGCCAAAGGAATTCAAGGGTGTTCGTGATGCCAAGGAGGTCGAGAACTTCTTATGGCAAATGGAGCGCTATCTTGAGAGCATGAATTTGGCCAATGACACAGACAAGGTACGCACTGCTTCCTTATTCCTTACTGATAATGCTATGTTATGGTGGCGTAGGAAGCATGCAGATATGGAAAAGGGCCTTTGCACTATTACAACATGGGAAGATTTTAAGAAAGAACTAAAGAAGCAGTTCTATCCGGAGAATGTGGTTTATGAGGCTCGGAAAAAGTTAAGGGAACTTAAACACAAGACCACGATTGCCGACTATGTACGAGACTTCACTACCCTCATATTGCAAATCCCCAACTTGACCGGTGAAGAAACATTGTTCTACTTCATTGACGGTCTTCAGAATTGGGCTAAACATGAGCTTCAACGGCGTGGTGTAACAAATGTGGATGAAGCCATTGCCATTGCCGAAAGCCTTACCGAGTATCAAAGGGGAGAGAAAGGTGAGTCTTCCAAGCCTAAGTCTTCGAAACCTTATCAGGGAAAAGGTGGGGGAGACAAAGGCAAGGGGACTACCAAGGGAGGACCTAGCAAATCCTTCCATAAGAATCAATATGAGGAGAAGAAGAGGGACAAGAACTACACTATCAGCTGCTTCGTGTGCAAGGGACCACATCGTATGAGTAATTGTCCTAAGCTCGGCACTTTGTCAGCCATTGTTGAAGGGCAAGATGTACCCAGCGAGGAAGGGCCAAGTTCTCGATAGGGTCTCTTAGACTCTTGAATGCTTTGAAGGCTAAACACATGTGCGGCTGCTCCAAGGAGTAACGGACGATGTACGTGGAGGCAAAGCGAACGGGAAGCCGTAAAGGTGATGGTGGACACGGAGCTACCCACAACTTCATTACTCCGAAGAGGCCAAGCGGGTCGGCCTCTCGGTCACTCAACCACGAGGAGGATGGTTGAAGACGGTGAACGCTCTGCCAAACCCCTCAATGGTATAGCTAGCGGAGTTGAGCTATGCCTTGGCACATGGAAGGGAACAGTGGATCTATCAGTGGCCCCTATGGATGATTTTGACGTGGTATTTGGTCTGGACTTTTTGCGCAGTACAAAAGCCTTCCTCATGCCATGTTATGACTCTGTGTGTATTCCGGAAAAGGGGGTCGCTTGCACAATACCTGCAACAAGCCACGACCGGGTTGCTCATTTGTCAGCCATGCAGGTGGAAAAGGGACTTAAGAAGGGGGAAGTCACCTACCTTGCAGCTCTAAAGGAGGTGAGTTCTAATGAAGAAGATAATGGAAGCCTTCCCCCTATCATTCAGAACGTCCTTAAGGAGAATGAGGACATAATGCCGCCAGAACTTCCTAAGAGGTTGCCACCTAGACGGGAAGTGGATCATAAGATCGAGTTGGAACCGGGAGCACGTCCACCCGCCATGGCACCTTATCGCATGGCACCGCCTGAGTTGGAAGAGCTAAGGAGACAACGAAAGGGTTGCTCGATCTTTGGACATATACGGCCTTCCAAAGCACCTTATGGGGCACCAGTCTTGTTTCAACGCAAGCATGATGGATCATTACGACTTTGCATCGACTATCGGACCCTGAATAAGGTAACCATTAAGAATAAGTATCCTATTCCTTTAATAGCAGATTTGTTTGACAGGTTGGGTAAGGCGAAGTACTTCTCCAAGTTAGACTTAAGGTCGGGGTACCATCAAATTCGCATCGCCGAAGGAGATGAACCCAAGACCGCTTGTGTGACAAGGTATGGGTCCTTTGAGTGGTTGGTGATGCCTTTCGGTCTAACCAACGCACCGGCGACATTTTGCACATTGATGAATGAGATCTTTCATCCTTTCCTTGATCGGTTTGTGGTGGTCTACTTGGATGACATAGTAATTTACAGTGACACCTTGGAGACCCATGTAGAACACTTACGGGCTGTGTTCCAAACTCTGCGTGAGAATGAGCTATATGTCAAGAAGGAGAAATGTTCTTTTGCCAAGGAGGAGGTGCACTTCCTTGGACATATAATTCGCCAGGGGACCCTTATGATGGACAAGGAGAAGATTCGTGCTATTGAGGAATGGGAGCCACCCACCAAAGTATCTGAGTTACGATCTTTCCTCGGGTTGGTGAATTATTACAGGCGGTTCATCAAGGGCTACTCTGCTCGGGCAGCACCTTTGACAGACTTGTTGAAGAAAAACAAGTCATGGGAATGGACTAAGGAGTGCCATGATGCCTTTGAAGACTTGAAGGCAGCAGTGATGGAGGAACCTGTGCTTGCTCTCCCGACTTCTCCAAAACTTTTAAAGTTCACCTGACACGGATGCTTCGACTTTGCTATCGGAGGAGTGCTAATGCAAGAGAGGCATCCAATAGCATTTGAGAGTCGTAAGCTTAATGATGCGGAGCGGCGTTATACCCAAGAAAAGGAGATGACAGTAGTGGTGCATTGCTTGCGCATTTGGAGGCATTATCTGCCGGATCAAGGTTCGTGATCAAGACGATAATGTGGCTACTCGGTATTTCCAAACTCAAAAGAAGTTAACACCCAAGCAAGCCCGTCCGGCAAGACTTTCTAGCCGAGTTTGATTATGTGATGGAATACAAACCCGCACAACTAATGTAGTAACGGATGCATTGAGCCGAAAAGCGGAGTTGGCATCAATGAGTCAAGCCAAGGGCGACTTGATCACAAAAATCATTGAAGGTATGAACCATGACCCCGTGGCTCGACAATTGGTAGAGATGGCCAAGGAAGGGAAAACCAAGAGGTTTTGGCTAGAGGATGGCCTTCTATACCGTTGGGAGCGAGTATTTGTTCCCAAATGGGAGAATCTACGTAGAGAGCTCATTAAGGAATGTCATGACTCCAAGTGGGCCGGTCATCCGGGACAAAGACGCACACTTGCTTTATTGGAAGCATCTTATTACTGGCCGCAGATGAGGGATGAGGTGGAACTTTATGTGAAGACTTGTCTTGTATGTCAGCAAGACAAGATAGTGAACCAACAATCTGCGGGGTGTTGGAGCCTCTCCCTATACCGGGGCAACCATGGGAAAGTGTTTCCATGGACTTCATCTCGATTACCGAAGTCTGAAGGGTGCGGCTCCATCATGGTGGTGGTAGACCGATTCTCAAAGTATGCAACCTTCATAGCCGCCCCTACGGATTGTACAGCAGAAGAAGCGGCTAGGCTATTCTTCAAGAATGTAGTGAAGTATTGGGGTCTACCTAAGACAATCATCAGCGACAGAGACCCCCGTTTCACTGGCAAGCTATGGACTGAGTTGTTCAAGCTCCTGGGCACTGAGTTACACTTTTCCACAAGTTTTCACCCACAGACCGACGGACAAACAGAAAGGGTGAATTCTTTGTTGGAATGCTACTTAACGGCACTTCGTGAGTGCGAACCAAAAGGATTGGGCCAAGCTCCTTGATGTGGCTCAATTTTCCTATAACTTACGAAAGAGTGAGGCAACAGAAAGAGTCCCTTTGAAGTGGTGACGGGACAACAACCACTCACTCCCCATGCCCTTGCCACCACCTACAAGGGCAAGAGTCCAGGAGCCTATCACATGGCCAAATCTTGGCAAGATCAAGCTGAGGTGACGAGGTCCTTTCTTATCAAGGCGGCCAAGCGGATGAAAAAGTTTGCAGATAGGAAGAGGCGAGCTTCTGAGTACCAAGTGGGAGACATGGTAATGGTAAAGCTTCTTCCTCAACAATTCAAAGTGTTCCGAAAGGTACACAAGGGCCTCATCCGCAGTATGAAGGCCCGTACAAGATCGTGGGAAGGGTAGGAAAGGTTTCTTACAAGCTGGACCTACCCCCAAACTTGAAGATTCATCCTGTCTTCCACGTTAGTATGCTCAAGCCGTTCCATGAAGACAAGGATGATCCTGATCGAGCCATCTCAACAAGAGCACCTCCGACCATGACCAAGTCGTTCGATCGAGAGGTAGAGGAGGTGCTAGCTGATCGAGTGGTGCGGCGACGAGGGGTACCACCAAGTACCCAATACTTAATCAAATGGAAAGAATTGCCAGAGAGTGAAGCCACATGGGAACCTCAGGAGGATCTTTGGCAATTCGAAGACCACCTACACCGGTACAAAGACAAGTCAGTGACGAGGACGTCACCGGATTAGGTGGGGGAGAGTGTCACGGATCACAGGAAACGCAAGATATTTTGTGCACAAGACACTCCAAAGGAGGTTTCTAGAGAACTCCAGTTATTGTAGATACTTGTACATAGATATAGAATTGTATAGAAATCTCTAGAACTCTCATGAAATATGTAGATATCTAGATAATTCTAGGGAAGGTTCTGAGAACTATTCTCCACCGTTGGATGTAATCGATCTTAGCCGTTCATTGAGGAGGTGGATGCCTATAAATAGGAAGTGCCACCCTCATTTGTAACCATCGAAAGCAATACAAGTCATTTTGCATTCCAGAGCTTCTCTCTCTAAAGTGCTCACTTCTCTCTCTAAAAGTTCTCTTTGTCTTTGTGCTCTTTGCCTACTTGTGAGAGTTCGGCTGACTTAGCCAGGATCAAGGGAGTGATCAAGCTAAGGCCGCACGGTTTGGGAGGACTTTGTCTAAGACCGTGACACTACGCTTAGAATCAGCAAATATCTGGATTATTAAATTGCATCCCCTTTGCAGTGAAAAAAAAAACGAATTTTATTCATTTTTCTAGGCTTAAATGGAGTTTTATTCGTTACACATGAGTACAAAATATTAACTACCAACTGCTTTACCTAAATTATAGAAAATCTCTCTTCTTTTTTAAAAACTTATATAAAACTCCCTTAAAATAAAATTGCATGTTTGTTATCCAAATCTCTCTTATATTTTTTAAATTTTATTTTCATTTATCTAATTGTTAGTTAACTATTAAGTTTGACTCTTATCTTGGATTTTGACCAAAATACCCCATTTGACAAAAGAATTATTTAAACAATTTTATTTTTTAAAAAAATTATACAACCAAAAATTTATAATAGCTAATGTTATAAAATTTATTAATTTTGATTATATTATAAAATTAATATATAAAATTAGTATATTTTTTATTTTTCATGAAACTTATTTATTTATGTTTCTTTTAAATGGGTGAATATTTTATTTTATCATAAAGTATAAAATGATTAAGTTGGAGAGATTATGTAAATTATTTCAATTTATAATATATATATATATATATTTATTTATTTATTTTGCTAAAACATTAGTAAGCATACTCAATTTGTATATATTTATTAAAAAATTAATTAGATTTCAATCAAGTTTCTTAATCTACATCAACTAAATTACTTAAACTTAGGTTCGAATAAGATAAAAATAAAACAAATATAGAGATTTAGTACTCCCTCCCGTCCTAATTATAGGATCAAATTGACTTTTTTAGAGAAATTAAGGAAACTAATTAAATTACTTTAGAATATTTGTATTTGTATTTTTTTCTCTAAACTAATTAATTTGACTAATAAACTAATATATAATTTAAAGATATACAACATATGATATGATTAAGTAACTTATTTAACTTCGTTATTTTTTTTAAAAAAATCAACATGGTCTCATGATTAGGACGGGAGAGAGTATCATGAAAGGTAAATTAGTAAAAAAAAATTATTTTAATAAATTATTTAATTAAAAATATTTTCATAAAATATTCTTAACGGTGTTAATAATATGAATTTCATTGTATGTTTTAAAAAATAGAGGGGAGGTGAATGTAACTAAGGTAATATGGAAGAATAAACTGTCCATGATGATAATTGGACAAAGACGAGAATACGTTGGAGAGGGAGCAAGGCTCGTAGGCGCAAATGGTCGAATACATGTTTTCTCTCCACATCTCCTCGAGGAGCGAAACTTTGGGGATTTCCCTTTATTTTTCTCCTTAATATTTTTTTTTTTATCTCTAATTTTCTTCCTATCAAAACATGAAGTACGGATGCGCTCGTTTTCGGGTTTGGTTATTGTCCTTTGTTTTTATTGGTCTCTTCCCATCCTTTACTCATTGTAACTTTTAGGTTGAAATTTGAGCAATTTAGATTTAATGTTTACTAAAAATATTAATAAAATATCAAATTATTAAAAAAAATCTAAATGTTAATTAGGATGATTTAAAACTATAAAAAAAGTCATAAAAATAATATTTTAATAAAAAAAATTAAATTTAAACTGTTCACATCTTAACCTAAATGTTGAGATGAGTAGTGGAAAGATAGAGGAGGGGAAGAAAACGGTAAAAATAAAATAAAAAAGGTAGCCAACCCCCTTTTTTCTTAAAAAAAAAAAAGATGCAATGTTTTCTGTTGGCAAAAAAATGCACATCTTTGAGAGAAAATTAGGAGTAGTATGTACAATTATTAAATTTTGAAATTATATTTCATGACATCTGACCTAATTTAGGATTTATAAAATTTAATGACCCAATTTAAAATTTGGACATTTTTGATGTCTTTTAGAGGGATTTTCCCTTTTGTTAACCCATAAGATCAAGAGATTATTATCAATGGCTAGAGTAGAAATAACCTCCGAGATTTACTAACTTAAAATATAACTGAAGTATTCAATATTTGATTATGATCCTATTTATACAACCCTTTAAACACGTTTAACCAAAATAAAAAATAAACTTTAAACCTTAGTAACTTTGTTTAAATTTTTTTTTTTTTTTTTAATTTTACTTATACTTAACATGAAGCAATGAGTGAGAATTGAAAAGCGTGAAAACAATATATTAGAGAATAAATTGTACATTTAGATAATAAATTTAATGGAGCAACTTTTATAAAGAGTAAAAAAATACTCTACCTACTCTGTTAATTAATAGGACCAAAGGAGTTTTTTTTTTTTTTTAAGACCCTAAATGAACTTATATAACCAGCTGAACAACACATAACAAAGTCATTGTAACAAAAACACACACACACACACAACGAAGCCCTTCAAACTTAAACTTGGGCCAATGAGACCTACTTTCCACTCCAAACAAACTGTGAATGAATTTGGGCCTACGTGACCATCATGTAGGCCCACGATCATACAAAAGGGCCTGTTGCTTCTGTCCAAATTCAGAACTGAAAATACTCTTAAAAAAACCATGGTTCTTATTTGAGCCAATCATTTGATAGCAAACGTGAGCCTTTCCCCTTCCTCTGGTGAAGGTCTGTGAGGTTTGGCCCTCTGTGAGCAAGCTTTGTCTTGTTGAAGTGTCTGTTGTAGGAGAGCTAGTAGCTTTGATTGATCGAAGCTATGGAGGATGTGTTGGGTAGAGGGTCTAGGAATCAAAAAGAAGTGGCGCTGCAACTGGGTCAAAAACGTGAACAGCGAGGGGGGACTCTTGTGGGAAAGATCCTAACTGGTAAGAATCTTAACATCTCCACTGTAATCTCTATGATAAAGAAAGGTTGGCAAATTAGTGAAGATGTATAGGTTCATGAGCTTGACCGAAGACAACTTATTTTTTTGTTTCGTTTTTACAAAAAACAAGATTACTATAGAATTCTTAGAGGTAGACCTTGGTCTATACAAGGTCATATGTTAAATCTCCAAATATGGGAAGACTATATGGTGCTTCCAGAGGTTGATTTCAGTAAGGAGCCCTTTTGGCTTCAATTTCATGGCCTCCCTTTGGAGGCATTTGATGACCAGAATGCAAAAGTATTGGGTGATGCGGTTGGGGGAATCTGTGATGTTTGAAAGCCCCATGGTTGAAGGAAAAATGCCCCGTAGCTTTATCAGAGTTAGGTCCTTCTTAGTTTAGAGGCTCCATTGTTGTCCGGTTTTTGGGTGGGAGGGGAAGAAACCTATATGGACTACAATTCGATATGAGCGATTACAAGTCTTTTGCTACCGGTGTGGTCGGATAGGGCATGATGACCGGAGCTGCAAGATCCTCAGTTCAGGGGATGGCAATGAGGACGAGAATTAGTTTGGTAGTTTGTTGAGTACTCTCGGAGTGAAGACTTTTGATGATATTCTAGAAGTCTGCAAGGAGGGGTGGCCGGAGGTATTTGTGCCCAATGATAAATGGAACTCTCAATTTTCCGGGAGTCCCTACACTGAAGAAGTTTGGCGGTCCGTCCGACAAGACTCAATCGTGGCGGAGTCTGGCAAGCTCGTCTAGTAGGGGTTGCCCGACGATCAGCAGGTCATCGGTGAGGGCTCCCTCGTTGGAGAAGCATCGAGCCTATCACCATCCATTAGGTGCAGATCTGATAGTGACGGGTGAGGCTTATGCTGAGGTGAGCAGGGAAGGTGTCGATCACGTGCCTTGG
The DNA here is from genome assembly GCA_019022615.1 of Acacia melanoxylon. Lineage (NCBI taxonomy): Eukaryota > Viridiplantae > Streptophyta > Magnoliopsida > Fabales > Fabaceae > Acacia > Acacia melanoxylon. Next base: position 4,508,283 of record JAFJYJ010000020.1, on the reverse strand, counting down.
CTCTATTAAATCCGGATGGAATGCTGGCAACGATGGGTCCTAGTGTGTTGCCTATTGGAGATATAATTTGTCCTCTAGTGGGGAGGAGTTTTCCTAAGGCTAATGGGCTTGTTGGGGCGCCTCTTGTGGTGGATGGGCCTACTAGTTTCACTTGTTCTTCTGCGGCCCAGTTGTGTAGTCCCATTTAACTAGCATTGATTAACACCCCAAGTCCATCCATGGAGCGTTGTATTAGTGAAGTTGTTTGCCCAGATGCTCTTACAATCAGTGATACTATTTCTAATGGGTGTGATCATATTTCCTCATTTATTTCCCAACCATACAGTGTGGACTTTCCTAGTGGTGAGGAGCTAAATGTCAAATCAATAATTCCTTTTAATGGTCTGTCTCCTATCTCCGCTATATCTACTGGTTTAAAAGGAATTAGGATCAAGAGGCAACTTGATGATGACCTAGATTTGGAAAAACCAATTAAGTGTAGAAAGTTGGATTTTGAACCAGCTGGGGCGTTGGCTAGTGAGAAATGTATTCCGGGGAAAGCGAAGAAGGAGCGCAAGAGAACTTTTAAGTCAGTTAAAAAATTCATTCGGCAGACTGGGAATGCTTCGAGATTGGCTACATCTGTTGGAAATCCTCCCCCCGGTAAGATAGATTTCCGGACAGTTGGTTGGTTGTTGGTGGTAGTTCGGAGGCGGATCAGGGGTCTTCTATTGCGAACAACGCCGGTGGTTGGATGTGACCAACCACCGGTGCACCATGAATCTATTAGCCTGGAACTATCAAGGTTTGGGGGTTGCCTTGACAGTCAGAAATTTGAGGGAAGAATGTTCTCATAAAAAATCCCACTTAGTCTTCCTGATGGAGACTAAGCAGAAGGTGAGTGTGGTAAGGAAAGTGAGGGAGATATGTGGTTTTAATGAGGAATGGATTGTTAATCCTGTGGGAAGAAGTGGAGGGCTAACTTTATGGTGGTCTGATGTGCTTACAGTCAATATCCTATTCTCGTCTTCTAATATTATTCATACCAGTGTGGTGTCTGAGACCTTGTCGACTCCGACTTATATTACTTTTATCCATGGCCCTACTGATGAAGATGAAAGAATGTTGTGTTGGCAAGAGGTTCGAAGAATTAGCAACAATATCGGGGACTTTTGGATGTGTATTGGGGATTTTAATGATATCCTTTCTCAGCATGAGAAGAGTGGTAGCCGCCCTAGAGCCTGGAGGAAGATCCTTAATTTCAAGTGTTTTGTGGTTGATTGTGAACTTGAGGATTTGGGTTACAATGGATCCATTTTTACCTGGTGCAATAATCGTGAATACCTGGATACAATTCATGAGCGCATCGATAGAGCCTTGGGTAATTTGCAGTTGAGAGAGCAGTTCCCGTGTCTCCAGGTTTTTAATGTTGACCCGGCCGGATTTGATCATCATCTTCTGTTCATCCGATTTCAGTATGAAAATCGTCAGCTAAGTCGGACCTTTCGTTTCGAATCTGCTTGGGCATCTCATGGGAATTTTCTTGACGTAATCAAGGGGTGTTGGCGGAATTTTAGTGAGCATTGATCACTCGGTACTTGAAACTTTTGTGAGCAATCTGAAGAGTTGTACGCATAGGCTAATTGCTTGGAGTAAGAAGGAGTTCCCTAATAGTGGTAAGCTTATTGAGCTGTTGAAGACCCATCTGGCTGAGCTGACTCAAGAAGTTTGAACTCCTGATATCGCTAGAGGGATTGCAAAGGTAAAAGGAGAGTTGGAGAGATTATTGGAGCACAAATAACAATATTGGTGGCAACGATCTCGAATTAATTGGTTAGGTGCTGATGACAAGAACTCACGTTTCTTTCACATCTCTACTATCAAGAGGAGGCAGCAGATAACATGATCTTGTGTATTCGAAATGATGAGAGCAATTGGTTGTATGAGAAGGATGCTATCTCAAATAATATTGCTAGCTTTTTTCAGGAGCTGTTTACCACTTTTGGTGCACGACTAATGGATACAGTCTTGGGTTTCATTGAGCCTACTATCTCATTTGATATGAATTGCAGTCTCTTGTTACCAATTTCTACGGAGGAGATTAAAGCAGCAGCCTTTAGTCTTGGGAGCACAAAAGCTCCTGAACCTGATGGTTTTTCGGGTAAATTTTATCATTCCTCTTGGTCTGAAATTGGTGAGTCTATTTGAAGTTTGGTTAAAGAGTTTTTTGCAGGTCATTTGGTACTTAATGATTTAAATTCAACTAACATCACTCTTATTCCTAAACTTCAAAAGCCTGAGCATGTTTCCCATTTTCGCCCTATTTGTTTGTGTAATTTCTCTTATAAGATCATTTCTAAAATCATGGCCAATAGAATGCGGCCTTTACTTGATACTTGTATTTCACAGAATCAAAGTGCCTTTGTTCCTGGTAGGTGTATTCATGATAATATTATTATTGCTAATGAGGTATACCATTATCTTCGTCGCAAGAAAACTGGGGGTAAGTATGAATTCGCTCTGAAAATGGATATGAGCAAAGCTTATGGTAGGGTGGAGTGGAATTTTTTGGAAAATGTGTTGTTAAGATTTGGTTTCTGTATAAAGTGGGTATCCCTTTTGATGAAATGTGTGTGCTATGTTAGTTTGAATATTTGTTTATCAGGTGAAAAAGTGAGTTCCTTTGCTCCGAGCCGGGGCATTTGTCAGGGAGATCCACTCTCTCCATATCTTTTTATTATTATTGCTGAAGTTCTCTCCATTATGATTAGAAAGAGTCAGGCGGATAAATTTTTTAAGGGCGTCAAATTGAGCCACAGCTGCCCAGAACTTACTCACAGTTTTTTTTTGCTGATGATGCTCTTCTGTACATGCGTGCAACTCAACCCAGTTGCAACCATCTAGCTGATATTTTGAAAATGTATTGCATTGCCTCTGGTCAAGTCATCAATCTTGATAAGTCTAGTATCCTTTTCTCTTCTAATGCCCCAAAGGATGTTGATAATCTTTGAATTCATATTATTTTAAATGCAAAAAGAAGCTAAAAACTCTGTCATTATCATGCTTTAATGGATCAATTAGTTAAATATATGATATCATCTTCATAATGAGTTTTTAGACTTTATTTGCATTAATCTTGATCACATCTTGAGTTTGGATTCAAAATTGAACTTGAGTCATATTCTTACTACAATTGGGTAGTGAACACTGTTCGGTATTTTGGGTATAACTTGAGATTTAGAGATCCAATGGCTCTGCAATTTATATTTTCAGAAAGCTAAAATGAATATCTACAAACCATATGAAGAGCCCAAAAGCTAAATCAAATGTTTAAAGGACCAAATTGGGCCTGGAATACGGAACAGGGGCGCTGAACTGGGCTCCGGAACAACGTTCGGTGTTTGATCCATATCTGGCGCTACAGAACTCCAAATGAGGTCCGGTTTGAACGACTGGCAAGCTGACATCCATAGCAACATTTCATATGAAGACCACGTGGTCCAGATCCGCCGCTTCCGTGGTGTAATCCAGCTTGCAAAAGGACGCGTTTTGGAGGTGTAAAGTAGTTCAATGATTCTTCCATGTTGGCCACTAAGTAAAGTGACGAAATGAGTTGTAAAATGGATGAATGAGATACCAAATTTTCCTATAAATAGATGGAGAGGCTGAAGAGAAACACACACCTTGAAGAGACCAAGATCTCTCCCATTCTAAGTTCCTTCTTTTATTTCTTGCCTCCTACTTGGGATGGCTTAGTTTTGCTTTATTAGTTTCATGTATTGTCTTTAATTCTTGTCTTTAATTTCTTGCCTCCTACTTGGTATGGCTTAGTTTTAATCTTTCCTTTTAATTATTTTATTTTGATTTTATGTTCTTCATCTTTTTCCTTTATTCGTTCATTATGTTTTTGATATTTACTTTTATATTGGAATAGAAGCTTTCATTTTCTTTAATTGTTCTTTGTGTTCTTCATGTTCATGATGAACTTGTTCATGTTCTTCGTGGTCATGATGAACATCTTTATTTCTACATTTTCATCTTACATAGCCATGCTTGGCTAAGTTTTTGTGATCGACCCATGAGTTGAGGATTCCATGGTGTCATCCGGAGGACTTATGCTTCAATCGATAAGCGACTTGTTTCTTCGTTTACTTTAATCGGATTCGAGTTTAGAAACAGTTGGATGTTAGATTTAATATCCAGATTGAAATCCCAAGGACTTAGGTCGGACCAGGTTCTGAGAACGTTGTACGATTGCACAGCGAGCTCGCCACATGTTCGATCATATGCTAGGCGATTGTCTAGTCGAGGGAGCTTCGGACAAATGCGAGATTTCGGTTTGTTTAGAATCAATCACGGTTCTGTTATTCTATTTCTTTGTCCGATGATGGAAGGTCTTGGAATCCCAATTCTGAGTTGATCGTTTTTCATTTGATTAATCTCTCCTTTTCATTCTTCTTCAATTTCTATTCTAATTCCATCAAAACCCAATCCCCCTTGTTTTTATTTCATTTGCATGACATCTAGATTACTTAGGATTCAATAAAAAGCTCCTCGAAAAGAGAGAACGATCCTAGGTTTGCCTATACGCAATCCTTGGTTAATTGTTGATTGTGGACCCCAAGGCTAATGAAAAAAGGTCTTCATCAAATGGCGCGCTTGTCGGAGCTAAGTAATTGGCTCCCTAGGTAATCTAATTGTCAAATTGACTTTTGACAAGGGGTTTCTCGTGTGATGCTTGTTAATTTTTCATTTTTTTTTTTCATTGCATATAGTTCAGGGTTTTTGCATTTAAGTAGCTTGTATAGCATTCATTGCATTATTGCATTGTCTTGACTTGGTAGCTTCGTGTGGTGTGTTTGTATCAAATTCAATATGATCTTGAGTTTATTTGTTTGATTTCACCATGTCTCCAAGTTAATTCATAGCATACTTGCATCTTTAATCATTTTTTTTAAAAAAAAAAAAAAAAAAAAAAAAAAAACCTCCTTCTTTTCTTTTACACTTGCATTTTTATTTTATTATATTCTTTTTCTTAATTTTTATAGTTAGATTGTTATCTTGTAATTCACTGGAAATTAATTGCATTAAACTTTCATGGCTTGGTTTTATGATAATCATGAACTACCTTTCAATTCTCACTCTTTTGTAGGCAATCAAGAATGTGATGGCTTATTCCACCACCAATATCATGAGCCTTACCAACATCCTCCATTCCAACAATATCATCAACACTCTCACTTACCATACCATCCTTCATTTCATCCCACTTCCATACCATGCCCTCCATCTCATGAATCCTTATACCCATTTGAGCCACCTTATGAACCTCATTATCAACCATGTGTGCCCAACCAAGATCCTTCATTTTGTGAAGTCATTGGAGATTTCCAAAGTCAAACGACTTGGGCTATAAATGAGGAGTGGTCACATAAGGACGACTTTCATCAACAAATGGACTATATTTTTAGAAGAATGGAACACCAAGCGGAAAGGTATGAGAGATTAGGAAAAGAAATTGAGCAGCAAACACAAATGTTGAAAATGAAATTTCAAGAAAATCCTTCTCTCATGGTCACACATGCACAAGAAGTGAAGCAAGTACAAAAGCATATTGAAGAGTCTTCTCTCCCATTTGGTAATGATCCTATCCTTATAGAAGTAGACTCTCCTACTACTTTGGCTAACGAAGCAATTCATGATTTGAGTGATAAAGAGGTGGATGAGGAAATCATTATTGAATCCCCTCAATTTTTTGAAAATGCAATTGCCCAACCAATTGGATTTAGTAGTAGTGATTCACTTGTACTTGTTGATGAGTGTGTTCCTATTTCTTCATGTGATTCTTTAAATGCTGAAAATGCTTCTCTTCATAGTACTATGGATGATTGTAATAAATTGAATGACATATTTTCATGCTCTTGTGAAGAATATCAAATATGTGTAGATTGTTATCATGAAAAATGTCATTTACTTGATGAGCTTCCAAAGAAAGCATTTAGTGAAGTGGTTGATTCTACCATTGATCATAATGCACAATCTTGTACTATTGATGATAGTAAGCATGTCAATTTTGAAAAGATTGAATCAAACATGAATACCAATGTTGTTGATGATGTTCTTGCTGATTATCCCGATCTTGCATCTATGAGTGACTCTATTAATTGTGCATGTTACGATGATGAATTGTGTCCTATTTGCACCGAAATTAATGATGCATTATACGGTGATATTGAATTAACTAGTGATTCGCATTGATTGTGGATTCTGTTGTTGATGTGAGTGAGAACAATCATAGCCTAGAATGTCAAATGCATAAAACTCCAATTGGATTACCTCCTTGTAGTCTTGTTGGTGACAAAGATTCTGAAGTTTTTATTGATAAAATCCCGCATGTTGATGAATCTTTCCAACAAGTACTTTCTTGTGATTTGCCACCCGATTTAAAAAAAGAAAATAATTGCTTTGAAATTTTGGAGCTCTCGGGTGGTGACAATTTTAAAAATTCCCTTCATTCTTCCACTCTTTTCCTTCCATCTCTTGTGATTGCAAAGATGATGTGGTATACTTCATTTATAAGTTGGATTCCATACCTTCCATTTTGCAAGCACAAGAGAATGTTCACAAAGATAACTAGTTCCTTGACTCCTACGATGGGAGTAATATTGACTTCCTTGGATGTGATAGTTACTTGGAGAGTTTGATTCCTAAAATATCTTTAATTCACTTGAAATCTCTCCATGTCTCTATTTTTGGATGGGATACTTGCTATTTGCTTGTCTTCGTTGCGTGCACATTCTTGGAAAGGTCATCGATGGAACCAACATCCACCACACATTTTTGGACGTCTTCCAATTGATCCCGAACCACCTCCACCAAGGAAAATCATTGAGGGGAAAGTGTTTTCAAAGACAAATGCAAGATTCTCATTGATGATGAGAATTTCTCCTTCAAGCAACTCAAGATACTCTAACAAAGGTTGTCTCTTTCCTTACTTATTTTCTTCCTAATTCATATGCTTACTTGGGCTTAATTGTTGTACGAGGAAGATAAGTGTAGGGGAGGACACATTCCAATAGCAAAAGTAGAAATAATGTAGTTTAGTAAGTAGAATAAAAACTCCCTATGTATGGAGGAAAATATATTTTGAATCCTTTTGATTATTGTTTTATTTTTAAATGAGAAAATGCAAAAAAAAAAAAAAAAAAAAAAAAAAAAAAAAAATCATTTTGCAAAATACATTCTCTCCTTCTATGATTGCTCCATATTATGAACTTGGACATTTTGGTTTTGATGGATCATTTTGTTTAGATTGATATTTTGAACTCTTGGATTATAATATCTTGGTAGTTGATTACGTGATGCTTTGATTGCATGACTTGGCATTTCCCTTTGTGAGATTTTGGGCCTACATGAATGAAATTCATCTTTTACCATTCTCTCTTTCTTGTGTGCATCTGCTCATGATTTATGTTCTCTAGAACTTGCTCTCTTTCTTTTTTTGAAACTACATTTTCACTTGCATGCAAAAATATGATGGAGGCTTGTTTTCTTTCTTTCATTTTCCCACTTTGACTAAATAGCCTTTCCCTTGAATTATATGCCCTTTGTTAGCCCCTTTGTGCCTTTTTGACTCATTCCTTTCTAAGCCACATTACTAGCCTAAATGTTGAACTATCTTATTCTGCACCTTCAAAATTTATTGAGCATTGGTTTTGTGGTGAAGTGTGGGGTTGCCCAGAGTGCAACATTTTAAGTGTGGGGGGAAGTATTGGTTCGAAGTATTTGATTATGTGCCATTCATTGTTTGGTAAAAAAAAAAAAAAAAAGAAGAAGAAGAAGAAAAAAAAAAAAAAAAATGAGAAAAAAAAAAAAAAAGGAAAAAAAGGAAATTTGCTATTTGAGTGACTTTATATTATTTACTAGTACTCTTTTAAATTTCTTAAGTATTTAGCCTCTTATTTCCATACCATTACCATAGCCCCATTGCAACCTTAATAATAAGTCCTCTTGATTTTTGCAAGTATGTGATATCGAGTGGAGAAGTAGAATTTGAGCAAGCTTATGGTAGAACAGTTTCATTGAGTAGAATTTGAGCGATACACTTATTAACCATATACACTTGAGAGATTGATTGATGGCATCCCTTGAGAGACTATCTTGTGTGATTAGCATCATTGAATGATATTGCCATGATTAGTAATTTGAGATGAAGAGATTTACTGTCTTGATTGGTTGATCCTTTGAAGCTTTTGTGATCCTTGTTAAGTTTTGAAATTTCAGCAATTGTTAGAAAAGAGAATCTTTTTTTAATTTTGCTTTCGGGAGTGCAAAAGGATAAGTGTGGGGGAGTTTGATAATCTTTGAATTCATATTATTTTAAATGCAAAAAGAAGCTAAAAACTCTGTCATTATCATGCTTTAATGGATCAATTAGTTAAATATATGATATCATCTTCATAATGAGTTTTTAGACTTTATTTGCATTAATCTTGATCACATCTTGAGTTTGGATTCAAAATTGAACTTGAGTCATATTCTTACTACAATTGGGTAGTGAACACTGTTCGGTATTTTGGGTATAACTTGAGATTTAGAGATCCAATGGCTCTGCAATTTATATTTTCAGAAAGCTAAAATGAATATCTACAAACCATATGAAGAGCCCAAAAGCTAAATCAAATGTTTAAAGGACCAAATTGGGCCTGGAATACGGAACAGGGGCGCTGAACTGGGCTCCGGAACAACGTTCGGTGTTTGATCCATATCTGGCGCTACAGAACTCCAAATGAGGTCCGGTTTGAACGACTGGCAAGCTGACATCCATAGCAACATTTCATATGAAGACCACGTGGTCCAGATCCGCCGCTTCCGTGGTGTAATCCAGCTTGCAAAAGGACGCGTTTTGGAGGTGTAAAGTAGTTCAATGATTCTTCCATGTTGGCCACTAAGTAAAGTGACGAAATGAGTTGTAAAATGGATGAATGAGATACCAAATTTTCCTATAAATAGATGGAGAGGCTGAAGAGAAACACACACCTTGAAGAGACCAAGATCTCTCCCATTCTAAGTTCCTTCTTTTATTTCTTGCCTCCTACTTGGGATGGCTTAGTTTTGCTTTATTAGTTTCATGTATTGTCTTTAATTCTTGTCTTTAATTTCTTGCCTCCTACTTGGTATGGCTTAGTTTTAATCTTTCCTTTTAATTATTTTATTTTGATTTTATGTTCTTCATCTTTTTCCTTTATTCGTTCATTATGTTTTTGATATTTACTTTTATATTGGAATAGAAGCTTTCATTTTCTTTAATTGTTCTTTGTGTTCTTCATGTTCATGATGAACTTGTTCATGTTCTTCGTGGTCATGATGAACATCTTTATTTCTACATTTTCATCTTACATAGCCATGCTTGGCTAAGTTTTTGTGATCGACCCATGAGTTGAGGATTCCATGGTGTCATCCGGAGGACTTATGCTTCAATCGATAAGCCGACTTGTTTTTCATTTTACTTTAATCGGATTCGAGTTTAGAAACAGTTGGATGTTAGATTTAATATCCAGATTGAAATCCCAAGGACTTAGGTCGGACCGGTTACGAGAGAACGTTGTACGATTGCACAGGCAGCTCGCCACATGTTCGATCATATGCTAGGCGATTGTCTAGTCGAGGAGCTTCGGACAAATGCGAGAGATTTCAGTTTGTTTAGAATCAATCACGGGTTCTGTTATTCTATTTCTTTGTCCGGTGATGGAAGGTCTTGGAATCCCAATTCGAGTTGATCGTTTTTCATTTGATTAATCTCTCCTTTTCATTCTCGTCTTCAATTTCTATTCTAATTCCATCAAAACCCAATCCCCCTTGTTTTTATTTCATTTGCATGACATCTAGATTACTTAGGATTCAATAAAAAGCTCCTCGAAAAGAGAGAACGATCCTAGGTTTGCCTATACGCAATCCTTGGTTAATTGTTGATTGTGGACCCCAAGGCTAATGAAAAAAGGTCTTCATCAGATGTTAAAAATATGGTTGGAAGAATCTTGGACATTCCGGTGACAGAGGACCTGGGTAGATACCTTGGTATTCCGAGTATTTGGGGAAAGACAAAGCATCAGGCGCTGGCTTATGTTCGAGAACACATTGCTAATAAAATCCAAGGATGGGGTCATTCTCTTCTTTCCTTTGCTGGACGTGATGTAATGATTAAAGCGGTTCTTCAAGCAATCTTTATCTACCATATGAATGTTTTTCAAGTTTCCAGTCAAGACATGTAGAGAGATCAGCAGCCTTATCGCTAACTTTTGGTGGAGCGGTACTGTTTCTGGTGGAACAACACATTGGAAAGCCTGGGGGTCTTTAACGAATGCTAAGAGTTTTGGTGGGATGGGTTTTCGAGAACTTTCTGTCATGAATGATGCTCTTCTGGCTAAAACTGCATGGAGACTGCTGATGAGCCCCAATGACCTGTGGGCTACGGTCTTGAAGAGTGTGTATTTTCCCAAAGATGATTTTATTAAGGCAAGCAAAGGATATAAAGCATCGTGGTGCTGGTCTAGCATTTTGGATGGTAGGAAATTTCTCGTGAAGGACTTGCACTGGGATGTTGGAGATGGAGCAGGTAGTAGAATCTGGGATGATAAATGGGTTCCATATGTTGATTTCCCGAAGAAACCCAGTAATCTTAATGATCCTATTATTACAAAGGGTAGAGTTTGTGATCTTATTGTCAATGGTAAGTGGAATCTTACTCCCATTGACCAGTATGTATTGTTGGAAGTCAAGAGGGCGGGGCTATATATGAGATTGATATCCCATCTAATGGGTTGGTTGATATATTGGTGTGGACCAGTGCTAAGAATGGTATGTATTTAGTGAAAAGGGGGTATCATAACAGTAAAGGGAACTTGCTGTCTGAGGGCAACAAGGCTGGGTCTTTAATAGTAATTACCTCATCCTGCTGGAAGTCGATTTGGAAGATTCAGATTATCCCGAGAGTACATCAATTTGTCTGGCGGATATTAAATAATGTTGTCGCTACCAATGATGCTCTTTATAGGAGAAAGAGATCTCAGAGTAACATTTGCCCTGTCTGTTCTAATGCTGTGGAGACGTTGGAGCACTTGTTTTTCCATTAGCCCTGGACGAGGTGTGTCTCGTTTGGGTGTTCCCTTGGCGCAAAGCTTGATGTTGATAGTATTCCGAATGTTAATGCTTGTGGATTCAACTGACATGTATGTATTTTTTGAGTAAGCAAAACCTTTCATTAATTTGTTGGATCTTATGGTTTATATGGAAACAAAGAAATAATTTGGTTTTTAATCATAAAGATCCTAACCCTATTGATGTCATTGAATATGTGAGGAAAAACAATTTTGACTTTTGGGTGAATTGCGATAAAAAACACGAAAATCCGGAGGATCAAAGGGTTGGTCTTACTCATCTAGTTTTTTGGTCCCTTCCATCTGCTGGCAAACTTAAATATAATTGTGATGGGGCCTTTTCGGCTAATAAGACTGGTACTACTATCAAAGTTATCTGTAGAGATCATTTCGGTGATTTCAAATGGGGTTTTGTCGATAAGGTGAATCTATCTCTGCATTTATGACTGAAGCTTTAGTTTTGAAGAGGGCACTGATGCTCGTTGTTGATCTCGGTCATGATAATGTTGTTTTTGAAACCGACTGTCTTTCTCTTCTTGAATGTGTTGATGCTAAATCTTCCGGATATGATTGATTGGAGGAGTAGGAGCATTATTTTTGATATTATTCGTCTTTTGGTGACCAAGGTTGGGTTCTCTCTGTCCTTTACCCCAAGGGGGTAATCGTGCCGTTGACCTTGTTGCAGCAGATGCTTATAAAGGGGTGTGCCTGATTGGGTGGGTTTTACAACCAACACCTTCTTTGTCACTTCTTTTGATGTTGTTTCCCTTCTCTGATGTTGGTTTGTAAACTTTTTGGAGTATTAATATAAATATCCTTTATCCAAAAAAAAAAAAACATCATTTGATAGCAAACATAAATGGAACAAACATGACGTGCCATTATAATTATAAATATAAACATTGAAGAATTTTTGACTATTTTTACCCCAAAAAAAAATGAAACTAACGGAAAAAGCACAAATGTAATGAAGATCATCATTCCAATTTTATAAAATGTACCCCAAAAACATCATTCAACTTCGCCAAATTTGGTTTAAATTATTATGGAAAAAAATTACCTTTTTCACAACTCTCAAATTCTGTTCATTTTGGATCGACCGATTCTAATTAAAGGTAAAAGCTAATTGAGGAAGTCATCTTAGTTATATATATATATAAAAGACATCAATTCATTTTATCTTCCAAATTTTTAATTTTATTCATAAACTATCCTTATTATTGCACATATTAAATGGGGATTTTTATGAACATTAGATAATTTTCAATACAAGTGATTAAAGGAGATATTATAAGGAAACCAAGACAAAATTGTTTTACAAATAATTAAATTAACTAATTTTATTAATTTATACTCCCTCTAGTCCTTATTATAAGGCTCCAACTAACTTTTCTCACAAACCAATAAAAATAGTTAAAGTCAATAAAGTTGTTCTAGAATCTAAGTAATTTCCAATATTATCCCTACCAATTACACTAAACTCTAATATTATATTAATTATTACTCTTACCTATTACCTTTATTAATTAGGGGCAGACATGGAAAAAAACAATCATTGCTCATTGGAAACAAGCAAGTGCTTTATAAAAAAGACCAAATAAACTTGTTAGTTGGTGCCTTATAATAAGGATTAGAGGGAGTATAAATTAATTATCTAACACATATGCAGGCAGGAACTAATAACTATATATGCAAGATTGCAGGTAGGAACTAGTGGAGCTTTTATTTTTAAAATTTATCTCTAACGTCAGTACTGTACTACTATTCCCCTGCAACAAGCATTCGGACAAAAAATTACAGTAACCAACAAATGGGTTGGTTTGAAACATTGCCATAGGCAAATCACACATCTACAAGTCCTTGGAAATCAGATAAATAAGGGACCACCCAATCACAAAGCTTATTGAAATATTAAAGTAACGCTGAATTGAAGGAGATATTGAAATGGTGTTCCTCCACAAGGTTCAAATATCGTTTTTCAGTGCATAGGAAGCATTTATAGGAGCCTACATATAGATGAATGATGATTAAGTTTAGGAAAATACATACACACACACACACATGGTTGCATAAGCCATGAGGGTATTATCATTGTTATTTTATTCATAAAATTATTTGAAATGAGCACAAAGTTAAATTTAAATATTACCGGCATCAATAAAAAATAGTTTTTACTATATACTTTCTAAATATAAGAGCTAATTGAAGAGTTTGTTTCTAATTTTAGATGTGGGATGCAAGACCTCAATTCATTTTAGGAAAAAAGATAAATAAATACCATTTGAATTTGCAAAACCCCCAGAAGCTTGTCGAATTTGTAAAAAGACTAAGAGGTGACAAAGACTTTTGAGGGTTATGCAAATTCATGCAAAATGACCATAATGCCCTTCCTCTCTTCCTCTTCCTCTTCCTCTTCCAGGCCCTTCCTTTTTGAACTAGAACCAGGACCAGGACCAATTCATTCAGAGAGGACGGGCCTGAAAGAGGAAGAGGAAGAGAGGAAGGGCATTATGGTCATTTTGCATGAATATGCATAATCCTTAAAAGTCTTTGTCACCTCTTAGTCTTTTTACAAATCCTAAGGCCTACATGGGGTTTTGCAAATTCAGATGGTATTTATTTGTTTTTTTCCCTTCATTTTATTTCTTAAATTCATTTTTTTTTCTAATAGTTATCCCTATTGATTGCATATATTAAATGTGGTTTCCATCAATAAGGATAATAATTTAATGTGTTATTTTAGGAAAATCAGCTCATATTTATTGTAAATAATTAACATATTTGATTTTCCTTACTTTAATTTTGACTCTTATTCCTCTACTCAACTTAACCATCATTAACATTATCATTATTTTATGAATAGTATGAGTTGTATAGCTTTCAACAATTTTAAAAATTTATATTCATAAAAATAAAGCAATTCTCACTTGGAGAATTGCCTACCTTTAGTGTCTGAAAATGTTTCAAGCCGAATTGATTCCAATAAAAAGATATTTGTTTCTATAAAAAATAAATGTAATTCTATTTGTTTCATATTTAGATAATTAATGAGAGCGATACCAGAAAATAAAATTATATAAAAATCTTATGTTACAGCTATATATTTTTTATCATATTTTACTGAATATATCATTATATTGTATACATTTAATGTTGTGAAAAAAAAAAAGAGATCCTGACTGGATTTGAAGCGAATAACTTTTAGATTACAATTTATCCTTACCTAATAATAATTTGTTTTCGTTTGACCTCCATGTACTACCAATAGTAGTTTATTTTGAGTCCTTCATTTGAGGAGGAAAATTGGAAGAAAGTAACCATAGAGAGAAGGTAAAGTAGTGTTAAAAAAAAAAAAAGATTTTTGTCTATTTTGGTCGGTTGTATTAAAATCATGAATCTCTTAAGAAACCAGAGACAAAGAAATTAACGTGGTGCTAAGATTTCTAGCTAATGTTGACTTATCCCACAAGATAAATTCAAGTGCATCATTATTTAATTTTGATCATCATATTAAACCTCAACCTGATTCGGCCAGCCATACCAACCAACTGGTGAACTAGTCTGGTTAAGAGTTTTAAACAGGTAGACTAAATTATTGTTATTATTATTGTTTCTCCTCTTATTAAACCTAAAACAATACTACCTCTGGTCATAAATATAGGATGTCGTTTATAGTACAAATTGCACTACAAACCATGTCCTATATTTAGCACTGGAGAAGTATTATTTTTGAGTTAAAAAAATAACAGTCCATCATATTCATGCTTTAGTAATTATATATATATATATATATATATATATATATATATATATATATATTTATATGTATGTATGAATTTCTTTACATATTTTAATTTAATTTAATTATTTTAATTATGATTAGGTTAACTCAATCCAACTACAGTTGTACACTTGTACTACTAACCCTTGAATCAAGTCTTGACTAATTCAATAATCATCTAGTTTTTAGTAGCTTGATATATATATATATATATATATATATATATATATATATATATATATATATATGTATGGGGTAAAAGAGCCAAGACGAAGCTTGAAAAGGAAAAGGAACTAGATTATAAAACTATAACCCTTAATACATCAAAATAAAAGAAAGGAAACTAGGAATAACAAGATCGTTGATCCTTCAAAACCAAATCAAGGCATCCTCTGGGGATCGTATGAGTCATAACCACATCGGCACCAGCAGCATCACTGTGACCCTGTTTAGCCATGAAATTAGCACATGAGATATGATCTCTCGGAATAGAAGATCCCTAGTCTCCCTAATGATGTCTTTAAGGGGGTGATCTGTAGAACAATCTCTCATAAGGATATTAACGACATCAAGAGAATCAGAGTAGATGGTAATTCTCTGAAAATTCATTTGGAGACCAATCTGAAGCCTTAATAGGATAACATAAATTTCAGCTTCAATAATAGAACAAAGGCCAAGGGGTTTGTGAAAACCCATCAACCAATGACCTTGGGAATTCCTTAGCATTCCTTTGTTGTTGACTCACGAATCCATCCACATCAATGCGAACTGTATTAGCGGGAGGAGGGGTCTATGATTCCTCTTCTAACTTGTCCAGTTGGAAGATCAAATGCTTTAACTTATGGTTCTCTCCATTTTCCATAAGAAGATAGTTACACTGGTACAATAGCTCCTTGATTTTTGTGTTCTCTCCTTGAAAAATAAATTTGCATTTAGATGTCCAAAGGATCCAGCATCCCAGGTTGAAGATTCTTTTCCATGAACATTTTTGAAATCTTCCTTTTCCAGGCTTATGATTGGTGTTCCAATTAAGCCAAACCTGCAAGTTGCCAAAGAAAAACTGAGAGAAATAGTTAGGTTTTGAAATTTGTTTCCACAAGTTTTTAGCATGCTCACAATCTCGAATTATGTGGATCACACTTTCCTCACTATTATAATGAAAGGGGCAACCACTATCATTGGTGAAGCCCCTCCTAGCCCAAAGAGAGTTGGTGAGAAGCCTCTTGTGGCCAACTTGCCACATGAAATATTTGACTTTCTCGGGGACTTGCCATTTCCATACATGGGACCATAAGTAATTAGTGGTTGCACCTTCTTTGTCAGAGAGGTATTGGTATGCCGATTTAACAGAGAAACCCCCATCCTTAGCAGCTCTCCAAGTAAAGCAATCTGGGGAATTATTGGAGGGGGTGTTCATTTTATATATGGTATTAATAATACCCAGGGGCAGGACACCAAGCCTTTTGTGATAGTCCCATTGTCCATTAGATAGGAGATGATTGGTAACCATCTCGTCTTTGTTAACAAATAAGGGATGCTGAACAAAGGATATGATTGGTTGATTAAGGGGAAGCCAGAGGTCAGTCCAGAACTTGGTTCCCTCTCGTTGTTGACCTTTTTGCCAACTTCGCTAAGGAATTTCTCCTACATTTCAACAATCCCTTTACAAGCAGGGGAGGAGTTTCTCTTTCTGGAGATACTAGGCATGTGAAGGTTGCCACATTTGTATTTGGACCACAAACATTGGACCCAAAAGGTATCTTTCTTAGTTAGAAGGCTCCAACAGAGTTTCATAATGAAAGCTTTGTTTTGGAGACGAAGGTTTTTGAAGCCAAGATCCCTTGCTTTTTAGCTTGAGTAATTTTTTCCCAAGCAATAAGATGCATTTTCCCTACTTCTTGAGACCAAAGAAAGTTCTTGTTGGAAATTATGCTCTAGGGGCCAATCATTGTACTTTAAACATTATTGTTATTTAAAGTATTTCTCCATTTTGTTATCATATCATTTGCATGTTTATTATGATGACTATATCCTTGGATGTATCATAAAGATTGTCCTAAATGTCCCTGGTCGGTCATCTATGCGGGAGTAAAGATGAAATAAGACCAGTATGACTTTGATGAGGTATGGAGATACGAATCAAAGTCTTAGGCATTTGTAAGAGTACAAGGTGCTGGACCGACCCACTATGAGAAAGCTGCATGGATTAAGTCATAAACTTATCTCATGTATAACCACGTCACAATGCTCTTTGACCTGAGATCATCATGGATTCCTACATGAGAGTCGCTAATCTTTGACCTAGTCAAAAGTCACCTTTGACCGGGTGATGATAAAGGCTTTGATCGGGATCAGTGGTTTTCATGCAGATGAATGTAAATGGTCAAAATGAGATTTGTCCCTCACATTTGTAGAGAGATATTACCAGGCCCCTCGATGAGTAAGTTTGAGAAAAGTATGGCCATACTACGATGGAAAGAGGTTTCTATTTCAATTGTTAGACTACTAAAGAATTGATAAAGTAATGGTCAAGAATAGAAGGATGACACTATCCATGCTTCATCCTTGACCAAATTATCACATGACAAAAAGGACGTGGCATGGTTGTATGATAGGTTGCATCGTATCATCGATCCTCATACGAATTGGTAGTCGTAATGTCTAGCTAGAGGCCGCTTGCGACTTGTGGGTTAGTATAGTATTGGCCCGCTGCCAATTTCATGTGGGCCTACAGGGTCGCACACAAGAATAGGCCAACACAAGCTATAATGTCCAGATTCATTGAATCTAAGATATGTCTAAGATTTAATGAATACAATGTTTAATATAGGGAGGATATATATATATAATATATTCGGAAATAATAATAATAATATTTATATAGATAATAATATTATTATGTAGTATTTTTTTTGTATTTAATTTATTTGATAAATTAAATAACTAAAACTAATAAAGACATCGTATCTCAGATTTGATTTTTGAAGATAGATATCATATCTCAGATTTAATTTATGAAGATAAATTAAATCGATGGCTTTTAATTCGGATTAAATAAATAGATTAGATTAAATCATGGACATATTTAATTAATATTATTTTAATCCAATTCAAATTTCAAAATTAATTAAGATTAATTTTGAATATATAATACGGCCGATTAGGGTTTGAAAACCTATAAGACAATGAGCAAGACGTATTAAAAAAGTCGTAAGAGAAACCCTAGAAAAATAGAGAAAAAACGTTGGAGGTGCTAGCACGCTGCCGGTGTTGGAGTTTTGTTCGTGTCGATACTGGTAGAGGAAGCTAGATCATTCAGTTGGCTCCTAGTAATCAAACAAGACGCATACAAAGAAAGGTACAATTCTGACTACTCAAATTTGAACGCCTTTATAGATCCTCAATTGGGATTCAAAATTTATTTTGATAAATTTCTTCCGCTGCCTATTTGAATCCTAACAGTTCTGAGAATTTTCTCGATTTCTCTAATAGTACAAATAGGAAGGAGAGATGATTACATGCAGTGGCTAGGCAGGGAGGAAAGAACAGACTTGATGAGTACCGAGCGTCTGACGATAATAAGAAATTTACTCTTCCATGTGGACAGCATTTTCCTGGCATTTTGTACAATGGGGTAGTAGGTGGCCTGAGAAACCCTTTTATGGATAATCGGAACCCCCAAGTATTTACCAAGGCCAGGAATAATTCCTATCTCAAGAAGTTGACTCAACTCAAAAGCCTTTTTGAAATTAACTTTTTTAGAGCAGAACATTCAGGGATATGTCAAGGTTGATACGATGCCCCGAGACTTCACAGAAACTTTGCATAACTTTTTGAACTTCAAGCATTTGGCTATTAGAAGCTTTGATGAAGAGGATAAGGTCATCGACAAAGAACATGTGGGAAATATGAGGGCTACCACGGTTGAAAAGAAAGGGTTTCCAGCGATGGACTTCACATTGAGCTTTAATTAGATGGCCCAAATGTTCCATACATAAGACAAATATACAAGGGCTTAGGGGATCACCTTGTCTAACTCCTCTAGACTGGATAAAACTCGGCCTTTCGTCACCATTCCAGAGGATAGACATAGAGGTAGTAGAGATACAAGCCATAATTAGGTCAATGAGATTGTTTTCCAGATTTAGACATTTGAGGGTATTTTTGATAAACCCTCACTAACCTTTCAAAACTTGATTGCCACAAAACTTTTTTTTTTCTGCCAGACATTTTCATGGAGTGGATGATTTCTTGGGCAATAAGAATATTATCACAACTAGATCTGTTTGCAATAAAACTGCACTGCTCTTGACTAATAAGGTGGGGCATGATTCCTCTTAACCTATTAGCAAGGAGTTTAGTAATGATTTTGAAGCTGACATTGCAAAGGGAAATTGGGCGGAAATGATACCACAAAAACTTACGGGTGCTGGATGCTCCCTTAGCAAAACTTCGTGGCAAATTAGGACTTTAACCCTATAATAAATCACAACTACTATATCTAATTATAGCTAATAAATAATAAGCAAAACAATAATAAGAGGAGCAAGACAACAATAAGAGAAATACCAGAATTTAATTTAATTCCAAATATTTATAAGTGAAATACTACAAGAGAAGAAGAAACACAAATGTTAAAAAAAACACACGCGCATGTGAAGACGGAGGAAGAACTAGATCAAACTCATTATCTCAACAACTCGGGTTGCAGATAGAGCTAGATAAGAGGATGCACATGAAAAATGCTAAATGCATGACTACTATAAAGATCAAAAAGAAAGAAAAAACGTCTCCCTCTAACCCATATTCATCAATAGCTTTTTCATCATCAACCATCTTTAACAACAAATCTCTCCAAAACATTGAAATTCATCGTCAAATTTAGCTACAAAGTAAACCAGAAACAATCAATCTTAATATATTGATTCAAATCAAGTGAGTATTGAAAAAACAAATGGATAAAAATAAAGTAAAACCCAGATGAGGCAATGAGGTGATGAGGTGGCCGTGAATTCGCATTCCAAAATTGATCAACAAGTTCAATAATTATACTCACAGGAAAATTTGAAGGAAAGATAGGACATGGATGCCTCTTGAAATCAATTGGATTTAAAGCAGCATCTCGAACTTGAATGAGAAATTGTGTAATACCCGGATAATTATTTATCTGAAATATTAAATAATATCTATTGGAAATAGGTGAATATATGGTTTCAAATAATAAGTTATAATTATCTTATTTTCTAAGGTAATTACTATGGAAATTAGAAGAGATAAAAAGCTAAAATTCATAAAATGCATTTATGGGGCATAAAATAACCTGAAAATATTATGATAAATCTCAAGAGGCAATAAAATATTTGTTAAAAATTAGAAAGTATGTTGTCTCTAATTTTAGGAATTTATGAGAAAATTTTTCTTGAAAAATAATGAGGCAAAATTTAATATTATTTTTGGGAGCCCTAAATGGCCCCATGATTTTTAATATAATGCATAGGACATAAAATACCAATGTCAAATGAAATAGTTGTGAGAAAATGATTAATCCTAATTAAGAAAATTATCAACAATTAGTAAGTGATTAATTAAGTAATTAATGGCTAATTGTTTAAGCTTAAACAAGTGAATATCCAAGGTAAATTTTGTAAAACCCTTTAATTAGATGTTTATAGCTAAGACTAGCATAAAGTATACTTGCTTATTAATTAGAAAGGGTTAAGAAACATTGGTGAGATTAAGTACCTAAAAACCCTAAATCCTAAAAGGTTACTAATCATATGATTAAGGCCCTAATTAAGTTTTCTAATTGAATTAATTAAATTAAACAATGATCAATGGTTAGGATGTAATCTAATAAAGCAAGATCAAAGGCTACAAGAATTTCTAACAATTTTAAATGCCTTAATCCATGTAATTAAGTAAGAACCAATGAGATAATTTCTTGAATTAAAATATAAAGTAAATTAATTAAAGAAACAGATAGAAGAAATGAGAACCGATAGAAAATAAATCCTTTCTAGAAAACATTGAACTAAGTTTCTAAGGTCAGGACATATTATGAACCAGTGAATTTTTACCCGAGAAGTTGGTGCTACCGGAAGTCATTTCCGTAAATCGACAAACGTTTATCCGAAAATGTTTAGCAGGTGCTACGGAATACCCTTAATGGGATCAAAAATTTAGTTAAACTAAGTATTTTGAAAGAGGAAGAATAGACCTTCAAGGCTATGTTGTCGGATTTTTGAGATTGTGTAAGATTACGCGATTAGGACACCGAACAAGGAGCTTTATCGGTACAAGACCATAAAGCAAGAGAGGATGACATCATTGATGACCACATTTTGTTGAAAAATGGGGCAAGGAGGTCGGCATACACACATAAAGGGCCAAGATGGAGCCAACAAATGAAAACAAGATCCGACGGTTGATATCCGATATGATAAAGCATGAATAGTGTCTCAAAATTTCCTATAAATAGGCCTCACCTCTCTTCACATTTTCCACACCAAAATTTCGAACCTAGAGAGATTTTAGAGAGAAGAAGGAGTCTGAAGAAAGTATAGCAAAGCCCTGGGTAATTTCTTCGGTCCTTAGTCTTAAGCTTTAATAGTTCTTTCGGTAGTTATAGTAGAAATGTTAGGTAGATCTTTAATTTGCCAAGATAGTTTAGATATAATGTTTTAGGTATAAATATGATATTTATTTCAAAAAATAAAAGATATGGCAAAATTTTGGAAGATTAGAGTCAAAGTAGCGAAGCTCTGGCAAAATTTCGCCGATTAGTCAAACTAGGGGCAAAATGGTAATTTGTACCTAAAATGCCCGTTATGATGATAAATATTGATAAATGTGATATTATCCTTATAGGATATCTTTGATCACGTACCGTTGAGCCATCAAAAACGTGCCGTTTTTTAAATCGGAAGTACCGTTTTACATCAAACGTACATCAAGTACGTCAACGAAGGTACGGGACACGTATCGTAACCCTAACTCGTGCTGCTCTCATATACATATATGTGATAGATACGTTCATAGACTGAGGCTTTGACTAGGGTCGTCAATTATACATACAGTTTACACGGGTTATAGTATTGGTAATACCGTATGATTTTCCTAGCGCTGAGGACACGTGTTGTGATCGTGGCACTGGGTATGTGCAGACATGTTGTGGGAATTTACATACTGCTTTGTGCTTATGTTCTGTCATTATATTGATCATACATCTGCTTTGTGCTTATGTGATTGACATGCTGTTGTATTGTTATGAATATCTGTTGTCCATATACTGTTTTATTTGAGCATAAGGTTAACCGTTACCTGAGATCCAAATAGGAATTGGATCTCAGCTGTAGCTTTAGGGTCTGGAGGACCAAGGATGGGAGATAGGGGTGACAGAGATTTGCCGTGATCTCCCAAAATACCAGATTAGAAAAATATTTGCGGTATAATGTAACTTGGTCGTTTCTCTCAAGGAATTTGCAAGGTGGGTTTAAATCGGAACGAAAAACGAATGTAATAACAAATTGGGGTTTTTGATTTAAACATATCGAAAACGAAATTAAACTAAACGAACGAAATATGCAGATGCGAGAAACGGATTAAAACGGTTAAAAACGATTAAAAAAAACAGTTAACCCGAATTGAGATTCCATAACCTTCATCGGACAAAAGATAATAATCAAACTCGTGATTGATTCTCGGATGAACCGAGATCTCTGCTAAGCGTTCGTCGAGATATTCCCTCGACTAGACGATCGTCTAGCATTTGATCGAACACGTGGCGAGCTCGCCAGTACGATCGCACAACGCTCTCTCGAACCCTGGTCCGACCTATGTCCTTGGGATATCAATCTAGGTATTAAATCTAATACCTAATCCGCAATTATAATCGGATCCGATTAAAATAAACAGAGACGATTCCGGATTACCGAATGAAGCGCATGTCCTCTGGATTTTGGAACCCTCAATCCATAGGTTAACCACGAAACTTAGCCGAGCATGGCTAAGCAAAACGCAAAGAAAAGACGAAAACGCGAAGAACATGAAGAACATGAACACTTCGAGAATTTGAAAACTCCTATTTTGATCCACCAAAGTCTAAAAACGTGAATACTCATCTCTTTGTGGCTGCTGCCACACTTAACCTAAAATGGAAAAACGAAAATGGGGCTCCAATCCAATTCAAGCCCAAAACAGAAAATAATAAAATAAACGGGTTTTAATTACAAATTCAAGCCCAATTAAAATTCCGACTTCGGCTCCAAAATCGACCGCCCTCTTGTCCGAATTTTCCCTTCATGTCTTCATAAGAATTGTAGCTCTCGAATCATCTGAAATATGAAACAAAAATGAGGCAAATCCGATGTCTGGTTCAAGAGTTATGGTAGGAATAGTGAAGCAATATAAAACTGGAATTTTATTATTAAAATGGCTAAAATATAATAAAAGGCCCAAAGCCCAAATAAGTATAAAAGCCATTATTTATTAACTAAAGAGTCCTAAATTATTAATCAAGAGATAAAAAGAAGTGTATGAAATATTCAATTATCAAATTCCCCAACACTTATCTTTTTGCACTCCTGAGCAAAATTCAAAGAAAAAGACCTAAAGACCTAAAGAAGAAACTCTTCTTTTCTAACAATTGCTAACAATACAAAAATTGAACAAGGGACACAAAGCTTCATTAGAACCAATCAATCAAGACCCAAAATCTCTTAATCTCAAATTACAATTCCCGGTAATCTCAATCAATGATGCTAATCACAAATGATGGTCTCTCAAATGATGCGCTCAATCAATCAATCTCTCAAGTGTTTAAGGTAAATAAGTGTATCGCTCAAATTCTACTCAAGAAAATTGTTCTACCATAAGCTTGCTCAATTTCTACGTCTCCACTACTCATAACACATGCATGCACAAATCAAGAGAGCTTATTATTAAAGGTTGTAATGGGGTTAGGGTGAAGGTAGGTAATATAGTATGGAATGAGAAGCTAAGCACCAAAGAAATTAAAAAGAGCATTGATTAGGCTTGTAACACAAAACTTTTATGAAAACTTTTATAAAAAGAGCATTCTCTATGTATGAAAACTTTTATTTTGCTCATATATCTCCTTTCTTTCTATGTATTTTCTTTCTTTCTTTTTCTTTCTTTCTCTGCTTTTTTGTTTCTTTTTTGTTTCTTCTTTTTTGTTTTGTTTTTGTTTTGTTTTTTTTTGAGAACTATATACATATACACAATGACAAAATCAAATATCTCCCCCCACACTTAAACCGTTGCACTCCCGAGCAACCCCACACACTTAAACACAAAACCAAGGTGAAACCAATGCTCAATAAATTTCCAAGGTGCGGAATAAAATGGTTTTACGCTTAGGCTTGTAATGTGGTTTAGAAAAGAAAGAGTCGAAAAGGCACAAATGGGCTAGCAAAGGAAACATAATGCAAGGGAAAGCTATTTGGCCAAAGTGGGGAAAATAAAAGAAAGAAAACAAGCTTCTATCATATTTATGCATCTAAGTGAAAAAATGTAGTTTCAAAAAAGAAAAGGAGCAAGTTCTAGAGAACACAAATCAAGAGCGATGCACACATGAAAGAAAGAATGGCAAAAGATGAATTCCATTCATGCATGCCCAAAACCTCACAAGGTCAATACCAACTTAGGCAATCAACAACATCAAATCAACTACCAAGACATGCAATCGAAGAGTCAGGAATTGCAAACCAAACAGAATGATCCATTAAAACCAAAATGTCCAAGTTCATAATATGTAGCAATCATAGAAAGAGAGACTGTATTTATTTTCAAAAAGCAAAGTAGAAAAAGGAAAACAAATAAAAGAGATAGAGGGAGAAGAAAGAAGAATACTCCCCAAGGGTTTAAGGAGGATAAGTGGCATCAATGAGGAGAATCTCTCGCTTCCTCCTCACTTTGGGATCCCTCATGAAATTGCTTGAGGCGGTGCCCATTAACCTTAAAGGTTCTCCCCGGGTGGATCACATAGCTCAACAAAGACCAAATAGAAAAATGTTAGTGATCTCAAAAGGGCCATCCCATTTAGATCGAAGCTTACCGGATAAACTTCGATCGGAGTTAAACGGAAGAACTTTCCGGCCCACGTAAAATTCTTTCCTCGAATATGCTTATCATGGAATGCCTTAGTCTTTTCCTTGTATAACCGCGAACTCTCATAGGCATCCAATCTAAGCTCCTCCAACTCTTGCAACCGCAGGCTTCCGTTCCATTCCGCACTTGGCCAAATCCATGTTACACTCGCTAATGGCCCAATAGGCTTGATGCTCCAACTCAACCGGAAGATGACATGCCTTACCAAAGACAAGTCGATAAGGAGATATCCCAATCGGAGTCTTGTAGGCGGTGCGATATGCCCACAAAGCATCCTCTAATCGCTACTCCAATCTTTCCGGCAGTAGAGTTAACGGTCTTATGAAGGATTTGCTTAATCTCTCTATTTGAGACTTCACTTGACCATTGGTCCGAGGATGGTATGCTTTGTGGAGACCTTGTGAAGCACTCCATACTTGCATAACAAGGCACCCATGCTTCGGTTGCAAAAATGGGAGCCCCGGTCACCGATAATAGCTCTAGGAATGCCAAACCCGAAAAATGTTAGACCTAACAAAATCCACCATAACAAGAATCATTAGTCCGAGTGGCTTTCGCCTCAACCCATTTTGAGACATAATCAAAAGCCAACAAAAGATGTAAGTATAACCATATGAAGGTGAAATGGACCCATAAAATCAATACCCCAAACATCAAAGATCACACAAAACAATATAGGGTTCCTGGGTATCTCATGCCTACTGAAATACTACCTGCTCTCTGACAGTTATCACATGACTTAAAAAACAGATGGGAATCATGAAACAAGGAAGGCCAAAACAATCCACTATCTAACACTTTCCTAGCAGTTCTTTGGGGTCTAAAGTGACCACCACAGTGTAAGCATGAGCAAAATGCAATATAGAGCGAAACTCATGATCGCACACATCTCCTAACTACTTGATCACTACAAAATTTCCACGATATAAGGGTCATCCGAAACATAATATTTAGACTCACTCTTCAATTTAAGAGTTTGGGCCCTAGTGGAATCTACAGAAAACACCAGCTACCAAGTAGTTAACCGTGATCAAAGATACCATGGAAGCTTACCTTGCACTGTAGGTCGCTCATCGTGGAAATCATCCCGAATAAAGATGGGTGAGAGGGAGAATGGGTGATACGACTCAAGTGGTCAGCTACCCGCTTTGTGCTCCGCTTCTGTCTCGAATCTCAACATCAAACTCTTGGAGCAATAACATCCACCGGATGAGTCGTGGCTTAGCATCTACCTTTTTCAAAAGGAACTTTAAAGCAGCATGGTCAGAGAAAACAATTACTCTACTAGCTAGCAGATATGACCTAAACTTATCAAAAGCAAATACAATAGCCAACAACTCCTTTTCAGTCGTGGTGTAATTAGACTGAGCGGGATCCAAAGTCTTGGAGGCATATGCAATCACATGAGATGCTTTGTGGACTCGTTGTGCCAAGATAGCACCAATCGCATAGTTGGAAGCATCGCACATCAACTCGGGAGGTACCAATCAGGTGGTTGGATCACCGGAGTTGTAGTCGCAACGCTTCAAGTGATCGAAGGCCGCTTGCACTCATCATCAAATAAAAATAAGTGTCCTTATGCGGAAGGTTGGACAAGGGTCTAGCAGTCTTGCTGAAATCCTGAATGAATCGCCGATAGAATCCTGTATGACCAAGAAAAGAGTGAACTTCCCGCACAGATGCGGGGTAAGGCAAAGCAGTAATCACATCTATCTTAGCAGGGTCTACCTCAATCCCTTTCCTAGAAACTATGTGTCCCAAGACTATACCTGACTCAACCACAAAGTGACACTTCTCATAATTCAGCACAAGATTAGACTCAATGCACCTATGCAAAACTCTAGATAGATTAGCTAAGCATGCATCAAAATCGAGACCCATATACAAAGGAAATCATCCATAAAGACCTCCATGCAGTCCTCTAGAAACTCGTAAAAATGCTTACCATACAACGCCGAAAGGTGCCGGGTGCGTTGGGGGCCGAAAGGCATCCTTCGGTAGGCATATGTTCCAAAGGGGCATGTGAAGGTCGTCTTCTCCTAATCCTCGGAGCAATATGGATCCGGAAGTATCCGGAGTAGCCATCCGAAACGTGAATGAGACTTGCCACCAATCGCTTTAACATCCGATCAATGAAAGGTAAAGGGTAATGATCCTTGCGAGTGGCTTGGTTGAGTCTCCTATAGTCAATGCAAACTCTCCAACTATTCTGAACTCGAGTAGGAATGAGTTCATTCTTCTGATTGGCTACCACAGTGACTCCGGATTTCTTAGGAACCACTTGAACCGGCTAACCCACCGGCTATCGAAATGGGATAGATGATACCAATTGCGTAAGCTTAGTGACCTCCTTCTTCACCACATCAAGGATTAGGGATTAAGGCGTCTCGGGGTTGCCTCACCGGCTTAGCTTCCTCTTCCAATGAATTCGATGCATACACATGGAAGGGTCGATGCCAACTATGTCGGCTAATGTCCACCCAATGGCTTTCTTGTTCGCCCTCAATAAGCTTAGCAACTTCTTCTTCTTATTCGGAAGAAGATTATTTGCCACAATGATCGCAACCGCTCATCCACCTCCAAAATGCATACTTCGTGTGACCGGAAGGGATTTTAACTCAAGTTTGGGTGGTTGCTCAGTAGATGGGAGAAGCTTGGGTGGTTGTTGCAACAACTCTGATGTCATCACACTGGAAATGCCTGAAACCACATTCAAAGAAGCAGAAGAACTATGTCTACACAGCTCAATGTTAACATTAGAATTCAGCTCATCAAAATCAGAGTTAAGTTCATCAAAATCAAAATCATGATGCACATCAGGATCATGATGAAGCTCAAACTCATAATCAATATCAGAGTCCACAAGTAATGCAGAATCACCAAGCAAGTCGAATTACCAAATAATGCAAAGATTAACCAAATGAGTGCAAACAGCACCATTCATTATCAAGACATGCACAAATGGCGAATCACTCTCGGATGAAAAATCGGGATAATCAAGACACCAATCAAGAAGAACATCGTCCACAAGATCATCAATCACATCAATACGTAAAAGTAATGCTCTTCCCTAGGATATTTCATGACATCAAAGATATTAAAATTCACGTAAATATCACCAAACTCCATGGAAAGAGTACCGGAATACACATCTATCTTAGTCCTAGCTTTTTCATGAAAGGCCTCCCTAGAATGATTGGTGATCTACGATAAGACTCATCCTCCATATCTAAGATGTAAAAATCAGCGGGGAATATCAATTCATTAACTTTGACTAATACATCTTCAACTAAACCGAAGGATGGGCATTGCTCCTATTAGCTAATTGAACAATAACACCAAATTGGACGCAAGGACCAAGACCAAAAGATCTATAGATAGATGCAGGCATGACATTTATAGAAGCACCTAAATCTAGCATGCAATCATCAAATCTGTAATTACCAATAAGGCAAGGGATAGAAAACATCCCTGGATCCTTGCACTTGCGAGGCATGGTAGGCTGGATGAGGGCCGATACATTCTCGGTTCAAACTCACTCGTTCATTCCCCTTCGCCGCCTCTTGTTGGTGCATAACTCCTTCCGAAACTTGGCATATTTAGGAATTTGTTTGATCGCATCTAAGAGAGGAATGTTGATCTCTACTCTTCCGAATGTCTCAAGTATATCCTTCTCTTGTGCTTTGTCTCGCCAACTTCTTGGATCGAATGGCTCTCGAGGAAAGGAAGAGGAATGGGAATGTCTTCCTCTTCACCTTGCATTGCTGTTTGTTTTTAGAGTCAATCTTCACATTTTCTCGACTCTCTTCGATGTGGAAGTCACAACTACAAACTGGTTTAGGTTCCTCCAATTGCTTGCCGATCGAAGGGAGATAGCACTCACATTCCCTTTAGGATTAAGAATTGTTTGTGAAGGGAGAGTGTTGGATCCCCGGGTTGAAGTTGATTCAGTGATGTTGCCAATTGGCCAATCCGTGTTTGCAAACTCGAATGGAAGTTTCATTTCTTTGTTGGAACCGTATAGAGTTTGTGGCAAATTGCTTCATCATATCTTCAAGTGAGGAACCTCCACTACTACCGGTACTAGCCTCATTGTGCGCGCCCGCGGAGGTGTACATATACGGCTGGGTCGAGAAGGTGTTCTTTGGCAAAGGAGGTGCAGACTGCATTGGAAATTCGTAGTGGGTCTCGTACTCTTGTCTCGTTGGTAATTCCCACTCGCGATATTGGTTACTCTGGTTCTGGTTCCAACGAAAATTGGGGTGATTTCTCCATCCCGGATTGTAAGTATTAGAATAAGCATTATTCTTTGGTATTGTGGCTTTCCCGGAAAAACACCTCCGCAGCCTACCGATCGGTCTTGATAAGCAGGATCATGCAAAGTAGGGCAAGAGTCAGTAGAATGACAAGGGTCAGAATAGAACCCACAAGAGTACCCAATCTGAGGAGGAGAAGACTGTACTGTCTGTGTCACTGCCAACTGCCTCACAAGGGAAGTCAGATCATCAAGTCTATTCTCCAATCTCTGAGAATCGTATTGGACCGGAGGTGTTTGAATATGATAGACAGAGTACCATTGGCCCCGTGCCAAATTGCCGAGAATTAGCAGCCATAGTAGATATCAACTCTCGGGCTCTTCGTGTGTCTTGCCATCTAAGGCCCCACCACCGGATGCATCCACGAAGCTTTTATCCATCGGTAAAAACCGAAATAGAAATATGTAATTAGGAGTTGGTCTGAAATCAGGGTGGTGTGGGCGCCTTGCACACAATCGCTGAACCTCTCCCAATACTCATACATGGTCTCCCCATTGATTTGTTTAACACTAGTGATCTCCTTCGGATAGCAATGACTTTTGAGGAAGGAAAGAACCTCACTAGGAATAACTTCGCATATCATCCCAACTCCCAACGATGTTGGTTGCAAATTGTATAGCCAATCCTTAGCCGCGCCATCTAGGGAAAATGGGAAAGCTCTCGCCAATGTGGTCCTCATTAATTGCTTGAGGTTTCATTGTGCTGCATACCACATGGAACTCCTTTAGATGCCCGTGAGGACATTCACCGCAAGACCATGAAACTTGGGCAACAAATGGATAAGACCAGATTTTAATTCAAAGTTAGCAAAGAAGTTCGGGATATCGAATACACAAATTCTGATTGCCCACATCAGGGGTAGCTAATTCTTTCAAAGTGGGACGAGCTGCTTGCTCTTCTGCCATAATTTCTGAGTTAGCAAAATTGCTACTAGAATCAGTGAAAACAACAAGACTATCAGAAGTACTATCAGAGTCAAGATCAACAGAATGGACACAATCAGACTCAAGTTCAATGTCAAATTCAGTATCAATCCCACGACTTAGCCTAACAATTCTTCTAGCAGTAAGAATTGTTCTTTCTATTTCAGGATCAAGTGGCAACAAGTCTTCTGGATTAATAGTACTCCTAGTACTCATGCAACAAGGCAGAATTTGCGTAAAAATCAGAATTACGAAAATGCCACCAGAAAATCAGAATTACAAAAATGCCACTACAAGTGGTAAAAAGTAGGAAACACTAAGATGACACACAAACAAAAACACAAAAAGCTAAAACCTATGTTGAAATTTGACCAAAACAAGTCCAAAATAGTATCAAATGATTTTTAAAATTTATGGGACTTGGACAGGGCAACTCCTAGACCATTGGGAACCCAAAAATGGAATAAAAAAACTTCAAAAATTGAAAAAGTGGTCTAAACGATGGAATTTGACAAATCGGAGCATACCACAAGATTTCTGGTGTGCCCAGTGAGATAGGCCATTTTCTATCGCCAGGCAAAATTTCAGCTCATTCGGAGATACTCCAAAAAAATTGACCTAGTAGAAATCACAAAATAGAAACTTAAAACAAATGAAAAAGTGGTCTAAACGTTGGAATTTGAGGAAAATAGGGCAGACCTCACTCACAAGGAGAGTGATTCTTGTTTAAAATGCCCAATTCCTTGTGAATAAGACCTGGTTTGAGTGATCTCGGATCAGAAATTTTTTCTCCAGGTCACCCGAACCACCGAAACCTACTGTTGCTTAATGAAACCGATGCGAAATAGAAAAAAGAAGTGTATGAAATATAATAAAAGGCCCAAAGCCCAAATAAGTATAAAAGCCATTATTTATTAACTAAAGAGTCCTAAATTATTAATCAAGAGATAAAAAGAAGTGTATGAAATATTCAATTATCAAGGGGCAAGCAGCATGAGTAGACATCAGGATGGAGAATTTACTTATCGTCTATGTCTTTACTTTTGAACACTTGGATGACTGTACCAATTACTATTACACTATGGTTTAAGTTTTGTTATGGTTCGGTTACTCACTCGCTCCAATGCTCTACTCTGATTGATTAAAATAATAATAATTGCCGTTGTTAAAATGGGATGTTACAAATTGGTTTCACTGAGGAGTTGGAAACAAAAAATTGCTAATAAGCTTAAACATTTCCACAAATGCATACTCTTTATGTCCCTATTACTCACTCAAACCCAGATAGGGAGATTATAATCGACGGCGCCATGAACGCAGAACCTTCAATCATCAGATGCGGCGTTGAGGCGGTCATCGGAGCGGAAGGAAGCGCTGGTAACAACATCACCGAAGAAAGAGATCATGGAGGTGAGGCTAAGAAAGAGAGAATGTATAGAGATGGGTGACGCCGCTGTTGCCGAAATCTGAGAAGAAATGGGGGAGTTGAATAAAGGAAGGGAGGGTTTGAGAGAAAGAGAGAGGATGGAGGGTGAAATGAGAGGGTACAAAAGGAGAGAGGGTGGGTCATGGGAATAGGTGTATGATTTGAGTGAAATGACTTATCTTTTAGGCGTCCTAAATTTCATTTGGGACGCCTAAAGTGTAAAAATAGGCGTCTCAAATTTAATTAAGGACGCCAAAAAATACCAAATAACCCATTTTAGGTGTCCTAAAATAATTTTAAGACTCCAAAAAGTCCCAAAATTTTCACAAGGTGCCAACAAATTTACCAATGTGCGTCAAATAACTCATTTTAGGCGTCCGAAAAAAATTTTAGGATGCCAAAAAGTCCTAAAAGTTTCACCAGGCGCCAAAATATTTCCCAATGTGCGCCAAATAACTCATTTTAGGCTTCCCAAAATAATTTTAGGACACCAAAAAGTCCCAAAATTTTCACAAGGCACCAAAAAAATTCCCAATGTGCACCAAATAAATCATTTTAGGCATCCTAAAAAATTTTTAGGACACCAAAAAGTCCCAAAATTTTCGCTAAGCGCCAAAAAATTTCCCAATTACACCAAATAACTCATTTTAGGGGTTTCAAAAACATTTTAGGATGCTAAAAATTCATTTTAGGCGTCTTGAAATGTTTTTGGGACGCCTAAATTAATTTTAGGCTTCCTAAAATATGACTTGTCCGCCTATGGCTCAACATTCAACCAAATAATTACGAGAATGCCACCGCGTTCACTTTTTACTTCCCACTTTTTAATAAGGACATCTTTTAGGGGAGTAATATAATATCCCATTTTTATAGTAGTGAAACCACAAACAAATTCATGATAAACAATTATAAAATTTTCAATAAATCAATTCCATGGCACTAATCATTTCTTGATCATGGAACCCAATCAAGAACTAAGCCATTTTTTCCAGAAACTTAGCCGCCGCTAGATATGTGCTTGCCTTCCCTACGGTTTCTCCAATCACGCTCATCCTCAACCAATTCGCATCTAGAAATATTCTCACCAGCTCCTCCATGTGCTCTGTGAGAATCAAAACTGACCTAGAGGACCATTAATTTGACCTCAATTATGAGGATGGTGTTGTTGAAAATACTTTATAAGTAGAAATTCCACAAGGGTCAGAATCTGTCTAATCAATATGCATAATTTGTAAACATACAATACTCCTACACAAGAAGAAAACCAGTAAAAAATCATAAGACTTCCGAAAATAATGATAATGAAAATGGTGAAATCTTAGCCCAATGTATGTTGTCTCCTTAAGACAATTTGTTCTCTCTATTTGGATGCCCAAGGTTAATGAACAATTGTCTTCCAGGATAAAACGGATTGCAGGTCTTCAGAATGATGACATTATCAATTAGAAGCCCGAACGAACACAACAAGTCTGCTTTCAGAATCGCATAGATGAGACTTATAGCAAAATGCATTAAACTATATGTATGAGAGCATAGTGTTAGAAAAACGAGTTGATTTTTTTGTCACATGCGCGTCCATTTATAGATGATGAAATGATCAAATAGAGTCTTGTCGGCAAACCAACGCGACCATCGGTGGCGAACCGATGCGACCAGCAGTGGTGAACCGACGCGACTTCTTATTCATAATCCATGGGATTTAGACACAAAATCCAATAGATGGTGACGAAGAGATTTTGATGGAGAAACCAAACATCGACCTCTCTCCCTCTGCAATTTGGAGAAACCCAAATGGCGACTTCTCTCCCTCTTTGATCTACGAAGAGCGGACGACAAAAAGTGATAAGTTGCAAAGATGAGTGATTGTAGGGAAGAGGAAGGAGAGAAGATGAAAGAGGGAGAGAGGTCTTTAACGGTCAAATTACCAGAATGTTGTCAAATTCCCATGATACCCCTAGCATTCTAAAAACCTAAAATTGTCCCGTGACAACTTTAGGGGTAAAATAGCCCTTAACCGTTCAATGTTTTGCTTGTGTTACGACTTCTTTTCTTTTACAATGCTGAGGTGTATCATGGTAAGTTGACAACGTTATGAAATTTAATATTAGCATCTTTGAACTCATTTGGGATTTCATCATTTCAGGTGACTTATTTTGGTTTTTAGATTCTTCAGGGCATTTTATAGTCTTTTTACCACATCTGATAAATTCATGGTAATTAATTTTGATATATGAGACCTTTCCATTTTATTCTCAATTACAACGTCAACCAGGATAATATGGCTATTATTAAAAAGGGCCGAAAGTGTGATTGTCCAAAAGCTTTTTGATGGGTCAAAAGGTAAAATTACAAATCTCCATATTTTGAATGTTGATATTTCTGTGATGAAGATTAATCATACTATTATAAAAAATTATTTATGTTTTGGTTTCATAATCATTTGAAAATTCATAAATAATCTATGGCATTTTAATTTGTGAATTTAAATACTTCAAACATCTATACTGTACAATATAATATATATATATATATATATATAAAATATGTAATATCTATAGAAGCCATAATTTAATTACCACTTGTATTTTTTTTCTGTGACTTGTTCCAGCCATTATTAAATGCTTCCTACCAACAAGCATTCTGACACAAATTACAGTAACCCACAAATTGTATGGTTTCAAGATCGTCTCGTGCCTAATGTCCACTATGTAAGGGGAAACTTTAGAGCATTTAGTTTTTATTGCTCTTGGGTTATAGTAGTATGGTTGGGCTGTCCTCTAACTATTAAGATTGACAGGGCAAGGATAAATTGTTTTAAGAAATGTTGTGTGGATTTACTTGTCTCAAACCAAGTGTTCATTGATTTTGGTAAATCTTTAATACTTTGGATTTTGTGGCTTATTTGAAAAGGGAGAAATAATTTTGTGTTTAATCGTATGCAACCGGACCCAGTATCTGTGGTTGATTGTGTCAGGAAGAAATTGAATGAATTCTGGCTTGCGAATGAGTCAAAGGATCCCAAGTTAGGTATCGTCCCTAATCCTAGCTGTAAATATTGGAAATCGCCTGATGTAATTGGGTAAAGGTAAATTGTGATAGCTCTTATGACCCAATATTGAATGAGGCTGCTATTGGTATGTTGTATAGAAATGATTTGGGGGAGATCATGTGGGGTTTTGGAGAGAAAATTCATGCTAAATCTGCATTCATGGCTGAGATAATGGCTTTGAGATAGGCTATTTTGGTAATCGATGAATTTCAATTGCCTAGAGTAATTGTAGAAGTGGATAATAAGGAATTGATAGACTGTTTGAAGAAAAATAGTGAAGATTGTGGGGAATGGGAATGTTGCTTTTTTTTTTTTTTTTTTTTATTTTATACATGGGAATGTTGCTTTTGATGTTACATGACTTGAGGGATTGTCTGCTATCTAAGGCAAATTGGGTTATTTCTTCTCTCATAGAGAAGGGAATGAGGCAGCAGATTACATTGATGTGAACGTCAGAAAGGGATTGTGATGCCCAGTTGGGTGTGGGTTCATGAACCAGCACCCCTCTTGCTCTTATTGACAAGGATGCGGAGAATGCTGCAAAAGTCTAAATCAGAACCTGGAAGGAATGCTCATCACCGAGAAGGCATAACTGATATGGTTGTAGTTGTTTGTAATGTTAATTGACAGCATTGTACTCGATTGGTTAGTAGTACGTTGTGTATACTGGATAGTTTGCGTAATGTTTCGTATAGCAATAAAATCTATATTTTTGGTCCCAAAAAAAAAAAAAACTATAGGAACTATGACTAAAAAGTGGCCAAAACTGTCGGGATCAAAAACTTAGATTTCCCAATATAATTTTAATTTTTTTTTTATAACATACCAAACATATAATTATTATCTTGTATTCACCCCTATTCCATACCAAAACACAGCGGAAAAAAGAAGAAGCAACTTGTGTCTTTTAAATGGATGTCCTATAAGTTTTTCCACCTTTTTACCGGTCACCATAAGTTCAATTTCCTTCGTGGGGCATGTAATAATTTCTAAGAGTCTAGGCGCAATTACTAAGTTTCACAAAGTTTGTTTACATCAAACACGAAATTATGATTTTATGACTAGGTCTTGCACATTTATATATATCTCAAGCTAAACATATTGTCATAGCTTATGATGAATAGAAGGAAGGATATTGAATGAGAATGAAAAAACACCTTCAGTTCGTAGAGTAAGACCTAATTAATTAATTTGTTTAAATTAAGGAAGTTAGTTAAGTTAGTAAATATAATATATATATATTTTTTCTCTAAAATATCCTAATCTTATTCCTTAATTCCCTACCAACTACATCCCTCTTCCTAGTTAAGTATTGTTCAAAGAATATTATATTGATAGGGTTAATTTGAAAATAATTGATAAATATATAAAATAGGCATTGCATTTAGGATCAATATTAACTCTTCAATCAGGTCATACATTAGGGACTGAAGGAGTCTTATATACCAGTTCATATCTTATTATTATATTTATTTATTTAATATTTCACTAAATACACTATATTTATAACTATGAGATCCAAACTCGATTGAAATGAGTAATATGTACAATATACCGTACTTAATTAATGTCTAATACGTACAAACCGATATATATCTTTTTTTTTTTTTTTTTTTTTAAAAGAATTTAATCATGGAAGAGGTGAAGTAGTTTTCATTGAGATTTTTGTCCAGTTTGGTCGGTTGTATTAAATGATGAATATCTTTTTACACCCAAGCGCACCAAAGAGACAACGAATTAAATCAATTATCTTGGTCCAAGAAATTCAAACTACAATTGGCTCATCCCACAAATTGTATCCACCAATTATTTTGATTAATTAACTTATTATACTAATTAAATGTGGAATTGGCTCATCCTGCTAATTGATATGATCGAGCGTGGGTACCATCCCATGTAGCATCTAAGTTGGCATCCAAAAGAGTGTATTTTGATTATTTTTTAAGAGACTATGTTCTGGAACAAAGTTATAAAAGTGATTTTATAGAATAGATTTTGAGAAGGATAGGATTTTTGTCAAATGAGAATATTTGAATGATTTCTATTAGAATTTGTTTTTTTCATATATAAATTACAAAAATGATATAATTAATGTGATAATTATATGAAGGAGAAATTTTAATTTATATTTTTGCTTAATGTAATAAATAAATGAGTAATATTTATATATGTGTAAGATCAATTTATTATTTATATAATTAAGTAATAATTAATATTTATATATATGTTTATCAAATATAAGATTGAATATATTTTTATAATAATGAAAAATTCATATCAAAGTGTCATAATAATTGTTCATTATGGGGGAAATTATAAAGAAAAGCCCAAACCATGGTTTTCGATGGCAACGGCATCATATGTACATTAGAGATTTATTAAAGTTTAAAACATGATTGTAAAAGCGTTACAGGAGAAATCTCTGGTGCAAGTGAATCACAGAAAATTATTAGGTATTTACAACAATATTATACATATTCACCATATTAGCGGCGGTGGCTGCTGACAGAGTTTTTGTTTTTAAAAAAATGAGAAGTAATGTGGTAAAAGCTCATCATTCACAAATATTAAATTGGTCCCCCAAGCCTAACTTGAAATTTATTGAATTGGGTGTATCAATTTTGAATTTGATCTTTTTAAATGGGATTCTTCCTATCTCATTATTATATTTATTTATATTTTACTAAATACACAATATATATAAATATATTTTTTTGGGTGAAATTATGAGATCCGAACTCGACCGAAACGAGTAATATCTACTATATACCTTAATATATACTATATGTACAAACCAATATTAACTTCTTCTGAATCCATTATTTGAGGAAGAAAGTCTAAAAATAGTAACAGTAGAAAAGGTGATGTAGTTTTCATGGAGATTTTTGTCTAGTTTGGTGGGTTGTATTAAAATCATGAATCTTTTTAAACCCAGGCGCACCAGAGAGACAACGAAATTATCCCGGTCCAAGAAACTCAAGCAAGGGTTGACTTATCCCACAAATTATATTAATTAATTATTTTGATTGATTAATTAACTTAGACTAATTAAATGTGGAACATTTTCATCTAGTTCTTAATATGATCACAAGTGATGTCATATGTGGCATCCATTAAGGTATCCAAGTCTTACATGATAGTCAAAGTGGCATCACATATGGCAGCCCCGCCATACATGAAATCTATAGTCATCAAGGGGGTGTACTGTTCATGTTATAAAAAAAGTGTACAATCAATCTCAATATTTTTTTGCATGGCATTGAAGACCTAAAAATGACTAGAAGCATAATAAAGATTGGGGAATCAAGAAGTTAGAGATAACATTTGGGCTTCAATTTACAACATTAAAGGCACTTAATGTTGTAATACATGTTGAGAGTGCAAATGGGTTTTAACCATACATATTCAGATCCATATATATGCATGCTTTTACAACCCAAGACAAAAGCTTGAGCACATGGGGAAAATAATGAAGATCCATATATGAAGTATTTTTTTTTTCAAGAACATGAGGTATTCTATTAACGGAGACAATTTTGTTCGACCTTGGACATTAAATGTAGGCACATCTTCCTATATGGAGTCAAATATTAATTCATCACATGCATTATAAAGAATTAACCCCTTCCGCTAGACTCAACTCTTACTTGATAACATAAATTAAACATGAAAGAAGCTTCATGGTGTGTCGGGTAAAACAACAAGCCCATAATAGAATTCAATAGTTATTCCAAGGCTTTCTGTTAATTTGATTATTTTAATTGTATTTTAGTGTATTTTCAGTACATCAAATGTTAATAATTATGTCATGTGGCTAACATACGATTTTATTGATCACGTGACATGTTTATATTAATTCACCCTTATTTTTTATATATAATATTTTGTTCATATTTAAGTTTTTTTTTTTTTTTTTTAGGAACATGTAATCTCTTATTTATGTATCTTTTAGATTACCGTCTTGACATTTAATAGGCTATTATGAGCTTTTGGGCTTATGTTATCAATTAAGGTCTTCAAGAGTCCTAACTACTTCGGAAATCTTTTATTTTAATTATTCGAATAAGTTTTGTTTGTTACTCGATATTGTTTGAATACCCATGACTTAA
Source organism: Acacia melanoxylon (assembly GCA_019022615.1). Taxonomy (NCBI): domain Eukaryota; kingdom Viridiplantae; phylum Streptophyta; class Magnoliopsida; order Fabales; family Fabaceae; genus Acacia; species Acacia melanoxylon. The sequence continues at coordinate 4,469,416 of JAFJYJ010000020.1, read as the reverse complement.
TATAGGTTTTTTTATCCTGTGACATTCAGTGAATTTATGTTCCACTACTTGATGTTCTTAGACGTAATTTAATTAAAAAGGTTTGCATTGTTAAATTTTCACTCTAAGTAAGAACTTGATAATAATCTCCTTAACCTGATTATGGTTATAGATCAAGAGAAAACACAATATTAATTTTTACCTTAAAAAACAACATTCCTTTCTTTTTTCCTTTTGAAAAAAATGTAAAACAGTGGCATGCCTTACCCGTCTTGCACCATTAATGGACTTCAGTGTTAGCCAACATTTTGTGAATTTAAATGCTCCAACCAATTAAAGGAACAATTATAACACTATAATAATATAAAAAGAGCTCCAACGATCACTTTCAATTTATGGGTTTCTGTTTCATCCATGCTTATTTCCTTATGGTCCCGTCCAATCACAAAAAGATCCAAATTTTATACACACTATGCTTTTCTTATGAGTCTCACGGTGAGAGCCTAAAAAATAAAGCGTAATTTATAAGTTTAAGGAGTTTTTTGATTCATAAGGTTACTTTTTGAAACGAGTTCTTTCTTTTGAATTTTAGATCACAAAGATGCTTTCATTGAGAGCAAGATCATTGTAGAGAGAGCTACCAGTAGAGAATTCTAACTGGCAAAAAGCCCGGCGAAGTGCATGTTGTAGTATGGATCCACTATGGATGTCACATGTTTCTTGGGACTCTGCTGAATTTGTGATCATAATAGTATTATATAAATCTATAACAATACACAGTTCAAATAGTGAATAGTGCATATTCAAAATGGTGACTTTTGCGGAGGCAAAAGCCGGTTTTCATGGCGATTCTTCATAATCCAGTGTTTGCCACTAGAAAATGTAAAATCTTGAGAAGGTATTGTTATGGCTATGTCGAGGAAATCAAAGGCCAATCTATAATTGTAGTGTCATTGATTCATGATGTGGTAAAATTAAAACCTCATCTCTCAATTTGCAATCATATCTTTTGTTTATTTTTTTGGTGCATTTCAACTTTAATTAGTGTTCATGGAAACAGCCATCTTAATTTTAGTGCTTTCCACGTACATGTTGCCCATGATAGAGTAGAAATAAATTTGAATCGATCATTGAAGATATAGATAAGAATTTGTGTTGATTATACCGTAAGTCAATGAGATCATGCTAATAGTTTTTTTTTTAAAAAAAAAAAAAAATTATTAGAAGTTGATTTAGTAGGTACATACAGTTATGAAAGTTACACAAAGGAGATATCTGTGTAAGTTTAATGGAATTTCAAAAGGGCTATATGTATCTTCATTTTAGAAATTGAGAGAAAACTATAAATTTGAACAAAATTCAGACTCTTTTTCTAGGGATTGACATCCTTCGCAGATTGGTATTGCCTTACATGAGGAGCAATATTTATTATTTATACACATAAAATATTTAAAATTGAGTAAATTTGCCTTAACATTTTAAAAACTACCATGGATGGTTAGTATTTTCAATGGCTAAGGATGCCATTACTCTTTTTTAACACTGATGAAATTGATCATTTTTAGCGTTAGCGCCTGTTTGGGGTTTCTTGATCATACGGCCAACCAAAACCCTTATTACTCAAATATTTTCTTCAATCCTCAATATTTGAGCTATTTGAGATGTTCAATTTGATACTAAAAAAGAAGATCCAAATTCACTAAAAAATACTTGGGAAAATCTCTATATGGTCTCAAGGAACGGAGAAAATATAAAAAAATTAAAGTCCTAGTATATGATTCACTATCTAAAAACTCTAAAGGGATCTCAGTGATATATATTCTAATTGTCAATTTATTTGTTTGCCTCCATTGTTAATATGACATATAAACTTATCAAAGGTAACACTATGATTTGTCAATATGGCACATGTACATTACTACATAAAACACTTTTAACATATATTTTTAGGCTCTTTCTACATCCGTTTCTTGGCGAACACATGTGTGAGGGAAATAGAAAAGCTTGGGAAGGAACTACGTCCGTTAAAAAACGTAGTGGACGCTGCAAGACCCTTACGACGTCCGTTTTCCACAAATAGACGTCGTATAAGTATGGCAATGACGGCATCTGTTTTTGTGAAAATAGACGCTGTAAGGTTCTTACAACTTATGTTTTTTAGAAACGAACATTGATTTTTTTTTTTTTTTTTTTTTTAAAGTTTTGCTTTCTACATCATCCAGCACTTCATAAACCAAAATATCCCTAAAAATAGTACAGAAACAGCCAACAGTAGCTGAACAAAGTGTGAACTATACTACTACTATCTACAATAATGAACACAAAAGTGCCTAAAACTTGTGTAAAAGACTACTATCTAAAATAAACATTATATCAAAATAAACTTTACTCATCATCTATGTGTGAAGAAAATGTCCAGCTAAACGGTCTCGAATCAAATCAATGTCTTCATCTAAGTAGGCTCCTTATTACCAAAAATATACAAATTGAAAAATAAGCTAAGATAAATCAATGAAGTGAATGAAATAATTAACAATTAAATTACAACACCAAAAATATTATCATTTGAGAAAGAAGAAACGATTATCTGGTTAAAAAATATAGTAAATCAACTCTGAACGATATTATTATACATATAAGGTAACACATAGCATCCGCACTCAGTTCTTCTTAATTGTCGAGGGCACTACTATCAATAAATGAACTTGAATTCAAACTAGTTACTATCGGAAAAACCACTTTGCCTCTCTATTTTTAGTTTCGCTCCCCCCCCCCCTTACTCTATATATGTCTTGAGTGCACTATCATTAAAACGAAAATCACAAGACATTAAAACAATTCATATAAGTAAGAACCAATGATTTACAAACAAATTAACTTACATGTTGAAGATGGATTTTGACTCTTCGTTTGGCCTGTGACCCAAGGAATTAAATCAATAAATGCCGCTGATAATGGGGGAACAACACAAAAACTTTAATGATAAGTATAACAACATATACAGATTAAAATGAAGTTAGATAACATGATAATTCTTAACAAATTGAAAATATTTTAAATAGACAAAATTAAAATACTTACCCTTCAACAATTGATACTACATAACAAGGCAATTTAGTCTTTCCCATTGAGTAGCTCACATAGCTCGTCCTAAGTTCCAACCTTTGATACTTCTTTGTCGTATTCGCAGGACATAAGATTCCATATAAACTGTTACTTCCTCTTTTGACACATAGGTTGTGGAAGAGCTATAATAATATTTAAATGATAAATGAATTAATGAATATATAAAACCTAAAAACCCCTACATTAATTGAAGTTAAACATAAAAATAAAAACTTACATGATTGCAAGTTTAACCATCCTATATCTATCTCCCTAGTTTCCATTTTGTGTGAAGTGAGGGACGAGCTAGGGCCTGGATAATAATGCTAGGATCTGATTTGGCCTCTTACTTCATTTTCTCCAACTCTTTTGTCATCATCTTCTGTTCAAGCTTCCGATAATCACCACGAGACATGAAATGTTGATACTTATTTCCTACTTGCCTCTCTCTATTTGCTTCATTTAATTCCTATGAAAGGAAAACATAGAAAACTGAGTAGTCAATGATGTCAAATAATTTAGGTAAAAAGTTCTATACTATAATGAAATAAATTTACCAAAAATTTAGGATCTTGTTGTGTTATTTTATCAGCTTTAGGGATCGAATTAACCAAGGTTATCTTTACCATTGCTATAGATGAAGCATTTTTGTCCAAATAGATGTAGGTGAGCAAGCTTTGGTTTCCTTCCTTTGTAGAGTTCGTAGGGTGTCTTTCCAAGTATTGCTTAGATGTAAACTCTATTTGAAATGTAACATGTCGTGCCCATTGCATCTGCCTAGAATACTTGTGATACCTCCTTTTCATTTAACATTTCTTTTGCTATGTGAGTAAGGACTCTATTCTTTCTTTCAAAGACATCATTTTGTTGTGGAGTTCTTGGAGCAGAGAAGTTGTGATCAATCTAATTTTCATTACAATATTCTTGAAAAGCTTGATTCTGGAATTCTCTACCATGATCAATTCTAATTGACATAATAGGCATACCTGTCTCATTTTTGACCTTTTTGGCAAACACAATAAATTCATCATAAGTTTCATATTTTAGAGAAATAAAAATAGCCCAAGTGAATCTAGAATAGTCATCAACAATTACCAAAGTATAGAGGTTTCCATTGAAACTCTTAACTCTCACTGGTCCAACTAAATACATATGAGAGTAGCTTCTCTGTTGAGACTATCTTAGATTTAAAAAAGGAATTTATTTGTTTCCCCTTTTGGCAAGAGTCACATATGACATTATTTTTCAAATGAAGTTTAGGTAGACCATAACTAAATCATTCTTGACAAATTTTCCTAGTTAGTTCATATTGACATGAGCTAGTCTCTTATGCTATAACCAACTTTCATCGGCATTGCTCAGAAAACAATTTTCAATAACATTAGTATTCATATCAAGAGTGTAGAGTTATCATCCCTTGAGGCACTTATCTTTAACTTAAGATCATGCTTGTTGATTTGGAGATCCTTCTTGCTCATAATGAGACATTCTTCTGAGTTAAAGATGACCCAATTATCCTTGTCAGTGCTTTGGCTTACATTGAGTAGGTTGTGGCATAATCCTTCTATGTAGTAGACATATTTAACTTGTACTCCATCTTTCTTTCCAACTTCACCAATTCCAGAAATCTTTCCAAATTGGTTCCCTCCAAAGCTTAATTAGCCTTCATTCTTTGGTTCCATTTTTGTAAATTTGTTCTTGTCACAAATCATGTGTCATGAGCATCCACTATCAACATACCATTTTGATGTCTTTGATGCCTTAAGGCATACCTACAATAAGGGACAATCAAGTTTTAGGTACCCACACTTTCTTGGGTCCTTTGTGGTTAGTACAAATTACTTTTGTCACATGTGATCGTTTTGGGACCCATTGATAAGTGCTTATGATTCCTTCTTCTCTGTGATAACAAGAGGAAGTGTAAGGTCCTTTTCTATCTTAAAAATGATAGTGAGAAAAAGAGTTAGAAACATGCACAATGTGTTGAAAATAATTGAAGTAAGTTTTACCACCCTTTTTCTTCTTGCCCTTACTTTTGTCTAAGTCTAGATCATATTTTATACTAGACTTATAATTTGTGAACCTCTAAGCTTTCAAGATAACCTTGAGCATTTCATTTTCCTTAGTAAATTTCTCAAATGTCTTAGTGAGGTCAATGTTCATATCTTCTAGAGCTTGACATGTTTCACAATAACAAGTAGGTGGTTTCTTGAGTTGTTCTTCAAGTAGTTTAACTTTGTTTTTGGAGCTTACCAGCTCCTTGACTACTTTTACAAACTCAAAAGGTAAATCATTGTATTCATATTCTAATTGATCATAGATAGGTTCAAAATCCATTACCTCCTATAGGTCTAATTCTTCTTCTTGAGCCACTAAGCATATGTTGACCACCTCTTCATCAGAAGAACTATCTCCTCAAATTGCAGTGACAACCTTCTTTTTGGAGTATTTATTTTTCTTCTTATCTTTGTTCTTTAGATAGACAAGGGTTTCATATTTGATATGCCTAGATTTGTCACTTTTAAAGCAAATAATTAGATCTTTTTCTTCTTTTCTACCACTAGGACCTCTTTTGTGAAACTTCCTGAATCCTTGATCCTTTTTGTAGAACTTTTTGAATTTTCTCATAATCATTCCTATCTCATTATCTTCAGTTTTTCTTCCTCCTTTGGCTAGTTTTCTTTGACTACATTCATAGCCACTCCTTTCTTCTTCTTCTTCTTGTTTATTTCTTCCTGCTTCCTTTTGAAGTTTTGCTTCCTTTCATATTCTGAGAGACTTCCAAACAAGGCTGCTATTGATCTCATTGATTCTCCTCTAGACTTCCTCTATGGTCATGATATTGGATTCCCATTCCTTTGTGAGAATATTAATGGTTTTTTCTCACTTGGGAATTTTGATCTTAGGTCTTGCCTAGAGCAGCAAGTTTATTGACAATATGAGTGTATTTGAGCTCAAATTCAACAATGCTTTGTCTCCTGGCTTTATTGGAAATAAGTCATACTTAGTGATAACAATATTGACTCTATTTGCCTTAATCCTAGATGTACCTTCATGAGAAATTTCCAATGCCTCCCACATATCTTTGGCAGAGGGAAGAGTATAGATTATGAAGTACTATTTCTGACTCAAGGCATATCGGATCATAAGAATGACTTTGCTGTTGAGAGTCACTAACTTCTTATCATTATCATCAAATTCTACTGATGTCTTTAGGATCATTCTTTCTCCTTCTTTATTCATAAGAACATAGTCTCCATCTTGTATGACTTGCCAGAGGCCATACTCATAAGCTGTCACGAACACTTTGAATTTGGCTTTCTAGAGAGAGAAGTGTTCATTGCAAAATCCTATGGTCTAGTGATTGAAACTCCATCAGCCTTCATCTATGCTTTCCATTAGTTCGTAACTAGCAAGTAATAGACCATTGAAATAGAATACATATTCATGAAGTACAGAGAAGAAAACTAAAACAAAAGAAGAATCGTCGAAGGGTCACAATCAGCCTTCTCGAGCTCTTCTGCATACTGTGATCTTTCTAGAGTATCTTCAATTCTTTTCGATTCTGACTTCCTCCCCTTTTTTAGGTCTAGCCATTTTTCCTTCTAAGGCCAGGGTTCTCGCATAGTACGTCTAATGAGTTGGGCTTTTCAATTATGTTAAGCTCGACTCCAAAGATTTGGTTGATTGATTTTCTTTTAATTTAGTGAGATTCTGTTAGATATTCCTTCTGATCTCCCGCCATCTTGATTTTCGCTTCAATCCAATCAGCAGCCTTCTAAACATTCAGCTCGATTTCCTATAATTATTTACTGCACATTCTCAAGAAAAGATCAGCACATAATAGCATACAAAGTCTCGGATAACCATCCTGACGATGTTGTAATATCGCTACAACATTAGCATGTCAGCTCATAACTCACTTCAATTTTAAGTCATTTTTTTGGGATAATTCCCAAATTGTATGAAATCAGCTTTTCTAATCCCTATTTCCACATATGCATGAATTAACTCATATTTATCATATCAGACACATTTAAGCTCAAAAATACCATGCAAATCAATCATCACATTGTGAAAATTTACATAAGAAATATGACTTATCAAACACCCCCACACTTAGCTTTTTGCACTCCTAGGCAAAATCAAGTGATAAAAGATTTATTAGAATCAATCATATAACTTTGTTCTTGCTTTTAGGAACTATGTATCTTGTTGTCATCTTAAGCTCAACTTACAATGTAAACAATCCCACTACCTAGCACCGACCTAACTTTGTATATGACTTTGCTCTAGCAAAGAACTTCCAGAGACTCTCAGGTTAAATGTTTGTCTCTTTCTCACATTGGGTGATTTATTACGCTCTCTCTCTGCTAGTCCAAACCTTCCATAGGCTTGTCAAAGTTCTATAATCTCTACCTTACACCTAAGTTCACCGCATCAAGAGGACTTTTAAGGGTTGTAATGTTGGGATGGCTAAATGAATGGATCCTATGGACTTGAAATGAATGCTCCATTCATGAAGATCATACAAGAATGTAGATAATTGTAAGCATTCTTAGACATTCTTCTTACGCTGCTATTCTCGCTCTCTTTATGTATATATATAACACTACTTTTTGTTTAGAAAACTGCATTTGTGAGCATTATATACTCACAACAATGTATTTTTTCTATTCCTTATGCTACAACATTGATAAGTTGGTTCGACTACATTCTCAATTTTAGCTTCATGATAGCATGTATGTAAGGCTCAAAGTGGGTAGCAATGGTCATGCGATGAAAAATGGTTTGTGTATGGGATGAAGGGTAGACAAGTAAATGCCTCGATCCTATGCAGATACACTCAGATGCATATTGGTTTCATTATAAGAACTAAGGCAAATCAAGGAGTTTAATAGTCCAAAAGAGTATGTACATTGAATTTGAAAGAAATTATAGCTAAAAAAACTTCCATGTGGCTAATTCTCCAGATTTTTCCTAGCAAAGGTTCTGCCATTGTTAGTCGATTTCCTTGATGGCAAGTGAACCAGTCGAACAATAAAGTGTAAGTAGAGTATCGTCCCACTTAGACTGAGATACCTAAGAGCGACGCTCAATTGCTATGATAGTTGCGCAAACAAAAAGTAAATATAATTGGTTTGAGAGGTTTTTTGTTGTTGTAATTATGCTAATAATAGAAGTAAAGAGAATAAGTTTTAAGAAGATATCAGTGAGAAGTTAGGCTAAACTCAGAATCATCCTTAAGCGCATCAATCCTCTAGTTGCTCTACTCGTTGCTATAGCATCCATACAGCACAGCTTCCGCAATGCTACAACATGGCTACTAACTACAACACTATTCAGTTAACCCACCTCTATAATCTATCGAAGCTTCCGCGTCCGATACATATGATACTAACTATACTCCTTCCATATTCCTATGGCAACTTTCTAGTTAAATCTGCATTACACTCAGGGTGTCATGGTTATGATAGGTAGACCCATTCCTGAAGCCTACAATAAATAGGTCAAGCCTTTAACCGGCTACCTAGCAAACACTCAAGTTTCTCGAGAGTCTAACCTCGACTCCTTGCCAAGATGCCGAGGCCACAGATCTAGCCCTTAAATTCCTCTAATCGACTAGTAATAAATTTACCGATAAGCAAACCAAATCTATTAAATTAAGAACTTGCAACTGGTTCATATAACACTTAAGAATTCATCCTCATTCAGCCATCGAGAAAGTTAGTTCATGATCGATTTAGGAAACACAAAACAGATAGTAACAGAATGACCCATGATCTAACTACTAAAATAAAATAAAGGAAAACAGAAAGCTTGACGGTGTGGACGAAGCCCTGTCACGTCACCACTCCACGTCTTCTTCCCTCCCGGGTCTTCTTTGTAAGAAAGGATCTTTGGGTTATCCTAGAATTCTCGTGCTAGTGAAGTCTCTCACTCTTCTTTTGAGTCGGCCGAATGTGAAATCTTGTTTTGGCTCTGTGCGACTCTCCCTTAGGGTTGACTCACTGTTTCCTTTTATACTCAGACTTCCGTGTGGCGCAAGTTTCAGGTAGCCGGGCTTTCCAAATCTGTCGAGATCTATCGCATCTTTTGTTTGTAGATTGATTATGTTGATCCTGCGGGATTCTTCAAATCTTTCCATTTTGATCCTCCGCATCTTCTATTTCATTACGTCAGCAATCTACCTGTCGATCTCGATCTTTATTATTATTCCTGAAATCAGCTAGATAAAAAGGTTAGAAAATATGCCGCATACCATTGCATCCTTTACTTTGCTATAGCTTTCGTGATGCCTTTTATTGCACTTTGAGTTGCGGTCAGAATGCTATAGCATCGTATCAGCTTTGCTATAAGTTCTTTAAAAATAATGTAATTTGCTCCTTCTTAGCGCATGTTTAGGATGTAAATGGTTTCTATCCTTCAGTTCCCTATATCATGAATATATGTATTTTTGCTTGGATTGTTTGCAGTTAAGCTTTTATTTACCATACAATTCAGTCATGAAATATAGGGAAAACATGGCATAATTTGTGCTCATAAGCCATATACAATATCAGGCCTAGCATTGTCAGTTTCCCAGGCTCACACATCTTATATTCCTTAAGATAGTTATATTTTACACATTCCTTTATGCAATTACTTTTCTAAATGACGAATTCTACTTCATTATGAAATAGTTTAATATTTTGAATTGGCCCAAAATTGTAGAATGATAAGTGTGGAAACTAGAAGTGCCAATCTGTACTCAATCAGCATACATTAGCGCGTGCACATGCACACTACTTAAAACCTCCACTACACTTAAGAATTGCAATGTCTTCAATGCAAAGGGAAAAACTTACAGACGGTGGCAAGCATAGTATAAATCACAGGAGATCATATGCGTGCAATGTGTCTACTTAGTAAGCCTTGAGATAAATACACACAAATAAGAGATAAGAGCATGCGAGAGACAATGTGATGCTAAGAAAAAATGAATAAGTAGAAGGATATATATATATATATTTATATATATATAAAAGAAAAAAAAGAAAAAGGAAAAAAATGACAAAACAACGTAAACAAAGTGTAGAACAAGGGTACCAATATATGATTGGTAATGCTAAGGGAAAAGCCTTACTCATCCACGATGCTAGCAAAAGCATTGGATGCATTGTCGTTTGCTTCATCAGCTTCCTCTAATCCTGATTCTTCAGCAATGTCATGCATTATGTCTTTACCCCTCTGCCACTTGTGAGACCCAGATGCTTCGTTGTTAGTAGGGTCATCGGTTGGGCCAGCTATCTCAAAGATGGACTAAGGAAATGTCGGTAAGGTGTAAACTTCATAAAATTGGCCATGAGATTTGCAGCTAGAGCAGCATAGTGATCAGCCTCATACCGCCACATTAACTATTGTTGGAGGAGAAGGTAACGACTTACTACTTGAGGTCGGTGACCTGCTGGGTGAGCCTATCTAAACTTGTGGCACTGGCGGGAGCGAATGAAGGTCCCGACGGTGAGGTGGATGGCCCTACTGTAGGCTTGTTGGTGCTAGTCGGCTGGCTAGACATGCGTTGGATGGTGGTAAGGGAAATTGGTGTCGGGATCTTAAGCCTTTCCTCGGTGGCTTTAAGGTTTATGCCGACATTGCAGTAGAGTTTTGTGATAAGGGCTGGGAACCATAAGTTGCCAGAGGTCATTTTCAGGCAGGCGCAGAGCTCACGATACACAATCTCGTCAACATCAATCTTATCCCTTCCGGGAGGCAGTAGAGCAGGATTGCTTTGTCGCAAGAGATAGTCTGAATATGCACTGTAGGAAGGAGGCGAGAGTGAAGGAAATGGTACTAGACTTTGGCATCTAGCTTAAGGCATGTTCTTTTGAAGGTATAAGCCCCTTCTTTAAATACGACCCATTTAGTGCTAGGGAAATAGAGCCTAGTGCAAACTTGTATGAGCAACTCGGGCTCATTGCTCCATTTGAGCAAAGGGAAGTAGTCGTCATTGACAGGTTCCAAATCATAAATGTCTCGAATGTACCACGTGTTAGTTCCAAATTATTTGAGCAACTCGGGCTCATTGCTCCATGTGTAATATCTTCAGATATCTAATCTTCAGTGATTATCAATCTACTATGTAAGAGTTAATTTCTAAACTTGATTTCTCTAAAGAAACTCATGGTATAGGGACTTTGAGAGTGGGTGTATTGATTACAATTTGTAAGGAGGAGTGAATCCTAGAGAGAGGATTGAAAGATAGAATATTACTAAGAGGGGTGAATTGGGTTGTTTTAAAAAATCTTTCAGATTTCCCCTGAAACTTAATCACTAAAACAAAGCTTAACAGAGAGAGAGAGAGAGAGAGAGAGAGAGAGAGATTGACACGAGAGATTTATATTGGTTCGGTCTCAACTCTTGACCTACGTCCAGTCCCCAGACTCTCTGGGATTTTTACTATCACTTTAACTGATTACACACTCTGTACTCGAAAGTAATCCTCTCACTAGGATTCATTCCCCCTTAGAAGTTGTAATCAAATAACCCAATCTTAAAGTCTCACAACTTTGAGATTCTTACAAAGATATTGATTCAGAAATAAACTCTCTAAAAGAGCATATTGGTAAAAATTGAAGATTATAAATATCCAAAGATTTTATACAAATGAATGAAATAGTAGTGTTTGTGTGTTCAGTAGTTGGAATGAATTGAATGCTTCAGCTTATATTTGGTGAAAGAATGAAATGACTGTTGGAAGCCTTCAATGCACCGTTGAGAGTAATCAATATAGCCGTTAGACTTGAAGTTCGTTCATTACTCACAATGCTTGATTTGTTCAATGATCATCGACATTCTTTGTTGACATTCCTTCTGATCTTCCCTTTGGATGATCTAGCGTTCATTTTAGGAAAGAAACTATTAATGCCTTTGGAATGTCCAGAGAATGATTAACCAAATTCATGCTTCGTTGTCTGGAGATGCATTTAATGCAGCTGGCATAATCAATGTTTTTTTATTATTCTGCATTTAATCATTCATCTAATTATATGAAACTTATTAACAAACTGATTAACCATAGTTAGAAATATTAATGAGTGATGATATGAAATATTGAAATCACAATCAATGATTTAGAGTTTATGAACACAATGATTTGCGAAAGTCCAGAAAGTTAACTTGAGTCAACCTGATCTTAACTCAAGTTACCTAACTCGAGTCTGATGAACTCAACTCAAGTCACATCTTCATCTTCATATGAAAAAAACTTTGAGACTAAACGAAGATGTTTCTGTAACAACTTGACTCGAGTCGCACAAGACTTAACTCGAGTCAACATCATTTTCACAAAAGGTTATTGAGATGAGTTTTGAAAATGATTTGAACATAATGCTTAACTAGAGTCATCTAGTGATTGACTCTAATGGAGGTCTTTGTCAAGACTCGAGTCACACTCACTTAACTCGATTTGGTTGAAAAGAGATTTGAAAGATAAGTTCCAACCAAAGCTAACCCAAGTTTACTCAATAGTAATTGGAGTCATCTTTTGACTATTATAAAATATTTGAAAAGCTAAGTTTGAAATCTCAAAAATCAACTCGAGTCATAATAGCCTTGCCTCGAGTTGATCCCTTTCATAAATTCATTTCACAAAGACATTAACTTGAGTCACCCAAGGTTAACTTGAGTCAGTCAAGTTTACAACATATTTAGACTGAAGTTTCAATACACTTAACACGAGTCAGCTAATCCTTAACTCGAGTTGTAATACCCTAAAAATCGTATTTGTGATAAGTATCATATTTCAGTAAATAATACCTATTGAAAATAGGTGAATATGTGGTTTCAAATAATAAGTAATAATTATCTTATTTTCTAAGGTAATTACTATGGGAATTAGGAGAGATAAAGAGCTAAAATCCTTGAAAAATGTATTTTATAAAAAAAAATGGCTGAAAATATTATGATAAATCCCATATAACTGCAAATATTGACAAAAACTTAGGAAGTATGTTATCTTTAATTTTAGGAATTTTTGGGATTATTTCCCTGAAAATATATAGAGCATAAATATAATAATATTAAAAGCACTTTATGGCCCCATATTTTTAATATTTTACATGGGATATAAAATACCAATGTAAGTCAAATAGTTGTGAGATAATAATTTATCCTAATTATGAAAATTATCAACAATTAGTAAGTGGCTAATTAAGTAATTAGTGGCTAATTGTTTAGATTAAGATATAAGTAAATTAATTAGTAAATAATTAATTTAAGGGAGAAATTCGAAATTAATAAATAAATAAAAATAATAATAAAAATATAAAATGCTTAGAAAAATAAATAAAAAATAAAAATAAAATAAAAATATCTTGATATTTTGATTAAAATAATAATATATCTGGTAAAGAGCCAACAAGACATTTGAGAATGGATAAAAATTAAATCCTACACCAAAATATAGGGATTTAGTCTAAGTCATCCGGACTTTTTATAAACCGTGAATTTCTACCTCGGAGTGGACTATCTCGGAGGTCATTTACGAAACCAACAAATGTAATTAGGAGTACTTGGATAATTAGGAAAGGGCGGATAGTGCTAAAAGTGACTTATAGAAAAACGGATTTGTTTTTCAAACTAGGAATTAGGTTACTTAGATCGATTATATTACGAACCGGTGATTTTACGCCAGAAGCTGGAACTTCCGAAGTGATTTTAAAGTAGCTTGACGTCTGTCTGAAAATGTTCAACAGGCAACGAAATACCCTTAATGGGATCAAAAATTTAGTTAACCCAGGTATTCTTAAAGAGAAAGAATAGAGCTTCAGTGCCTTGATCCCGGATTTTTGAGTTTCGTCAAGATTACGTGATTAGAACACCGATCAGGGAAATTTATCGGTAAGTCAGCAAGATGACATCATCTTCTTCTAGATGGATGACATAGGCAAGACATGTGTAAGGCCAAGATGGAGCCACGTGGCGAAGTGCGATCCGACGGCGAAATCCGATCGATAAAGTAATGAATAGTGTCACTTTTTCTTCTATAAATAGAAGCCTTCCATCTTCATTTCTCACACCCCAAAACTGAAATAGAGAGAGGTTTTAGAGAGAAGGAGGAGCCCGGAGAAGTTCTAGCCGGACCCTGGGTAAGTTCTTCGGTCTCTGGTCTTTAGTTTCGGTAGTTCTTTCAGTAGATATAGTAGGAATACTAGATTTATCTTTAATTTTTCAAGATAGTATATGCAATACCCGGGTAATTATTTATACGGAATATTATATTTCGATAAATAATACCTATTGAAAATAGGTGAATATGTGGTTTCAAATAATAAGTAATAATTATCTTATTTCCTAAGGTAATTTCTATTGAAATTAGGGTGAATAAAGAGCTAAAAATCCCTAAATGCAATTGTGGGCCATAAAATACCCTGAAAATATTATGATAAATCCTAAGAGGCAATGAAATATTTATTAAAAATTGGAGAATATGTTGTCTCTAATTTAGGTAATTTTTGGGATTATTTTCCTTGGAAAATATTGAGGCAAGATTTAATATTATTTTGGGGATCATAATTGACCCCATGATTTTTAATATTTTACATGGGATATAAAATACCAATGTAAGTAAAATAATTGTGAGATAATGATTTATCCTAATTATGAAAATTATCAAAAATTAGTAAGTGGCTAATCTGGTAATTAATGGGATAATTAAGGTATAAAGTAAATGAATTAAAAATAATTTAAAAAATTATTTTTAATTGGAGAAATTCGAAATTATTAAATAAATAAAAAATAAAAATAAAATAAAATATTAATAAAATATTTTATGCTTAGAAAAATAAATAAAAAATAAAAGAAAAAAATATCATGATATTTTTGTAAAATTGTATTATTATATAATATAGTGAATAGTAATGGAATAAATAGGAAACGGATCCTATCTAGAGAACCAGGAATAGGAATTCCAAAGTCAAGGTAAAATATTGATCAGTGAATTTTTACCTTCAAGTGACCTCTTCCGGAAGTTAATTAAGGCCGGTAGCGCATTGCCTAATAAGACGAAATAGGGAAAAATGCGGATATTCACATTTTTGGATTTGAAGAAAACAAATTATAAGTCAACATCCGGAGATGAGTTTATAATTATATGGACATATTTGGAATCAATGAATTTTTGTCCGAGAAGTTGATGATTCCGAAAACGATTTTAAATGACGCGCCTTAGGACACGTTTTTCGAGAAAACTTTAACTGGGCTGTTGGAACCCCGTAAGGGACCGAAATCTAAGTTAAATTAGATATTATTGATGAGGAAGAGAAGATCTTCAAAGTTATGAATTCGGAATTTTGAGATTTTTAAGACTACGCGAAACGGACACCGATCGGGGAAATTCTATCGGGCCGGGCATAAAGTGAGCTTGAGTCACCATTCTTAGACCAATTGCTGCCACATCACCCCCTTATGTCGACTAGGGCAGCCCATGGTCAAGAATTAACCACCATTTAGCCTTTATTTTACTTGGTTATAAGGTAAGAGAAAATTACAAGATTTGGAATATGGAAATTACCAAAGTGGCACAATTTTTGCCTATATAAAGGCATGAGCACCTTCATCATTTTTCACACCAAAAATCTGCCCCTTAGAGAGAAGTTAGAGAGAAAGCTGCTGGAGAAAGTCGAGCAAAGTCTCGGGTAAGTTCTTCGGTCCTTAGTCTTTAGTTTCGGTAGTTCTTTCGGTAGATATAGTAGGAATGCTAGATTTATCTTTAATTTTTCAAGATAGTCTAGATATCATATTTAGGGGTAAATATGATACATATTTCGAAAATATGATGAGGGAAAAGATCTGTCAAAATTACGGAGAGATAGAGCGAAAACAGCGAAGCTCGGCGAGATTCCGCCAAATAGGGGTACTAGGGGCAAAATAGTAATTTTCGCCCAAATGGCCTGTTATGATGCCAAATGTTGATAAAAGTTGTCCTTATAGGATATCTGAGCTAATCGAGCATTTGTTGTGCCGCCGTCATACCGTCATTTTTTCCGCCGTCGAATTTCACGTTTTTAAAGTAAAAGTTACATTGTCTGCAGCCAAAAGGTACGTTCGCGTCTTCGTAACCTTATCTCGATGTTTATGGTTTACATATATGTGATATGTGTGTTGTAGAGATGTTATATTGTGCGAGTGCATATAGCGGTTAGAGGATATGTCTCGTATCTTTGGGTGTAATATGTCGATCTGGGGTGCAATATGTCTCGTATCTTTGGGTGCAATAGGTTCGTATCTTTGGGTGCAATGTGTCGCATCTTTGGGGGCAATACATATGCATGGGTTGTGGTAGAGTGATTGTTGTCTTGTTGATATTATGGATGTCTGTATGTCGTATGTGTATACATAAACATGAGGTTAACCGTTACACGAGATCCAATGTGGTAAATTGGATCTCGCTCTTAACTTAGCATCAAGTTCGGAAGGACCGAGGACCGAGGAGAGAGGAAAGCAACAGGTTCAAGGACCCGGATGAAGACTTTCCGATGTTGTCCTTTACTTTTGATGATCCGGCGGAAGCCTTTCTTTCAGTTGTTTTGTACTTTTGAAACACTCGGTTACTGTATCGATGTTGTAAACAAATGACCATTTACGGCTTTTTGAATCTATATATCGATTACTCTTCCGCTCAAATGCTCTACTCGATTTTAAATGAAAAAAAAATTATACTTGCTTTTAAAAAGTCGGGATGTTACGGATAGATATCATATTTAGGGGTAAATATGATATATATTTCGAAAATATGATGAGGAAAAGATCTGTCAAAATTCTGGAGAGATAGAGCGAAAACAATGAAGCTCGCGAAATTCCGCCGATTAGGGTTCGGGGGCAAAATGGTAATTTGTACCTAAAATGCCCGTTATCTTGCTAGAAGTTGATAAATGTTATCCTTATAGGATATCTGAGATAATCGGACCGCTTTTGTGCCACCGTCATACCGCTGTTTCACCCACTATCAAAAATTTCTGTTTTTCCGTAAAAGTACCGTTTACCATCAACAAAGGTACGTTCGCATCCTGTAACACTAACTCTGATATTTATTGTATGTGTATATGTGCTATGTGTATGGTATTGTATGTGGTAGCTGATAGCTCTACTGTATGTCATGTACTGTCAATATGTTTACGTTTGCTAATGGCCTAGGTGCATACGTTCGCGTACTGTAACACTAACTCTGATGTTTATAGTATGCATATATGTGCTATGTGTATTGTATGTGGTAGCTGATAGCTCTGTTGTTTGTATGTACGTTCGCGTACTGTAACACTAATGCTTATGTTTACGATATGCATGTATGTGCTATGTGTATTGTGTGTGTATAGTTGTTATGTTGTCTGAGTGCATATAGATGTTAGAGTATAACTGTATGTACGCTGGGAGCGATATGTTTGTACGCTGGGAGCGATATATCTGCATTGATTCTGTGCGCTGGGAGCGATATGTGTGTACGCTGGGAGCGATATATCTGCATTGGTTTTATGTGTAGTATATCTATTATTGGGCTCACATGCTGTTAATGTTGTGATTGTCCGTAGTCCATATATTGTGTACGTAAATATGAGGTTAACCGTTACCTGAGGTTCAATGGGCATTGAACCTCAGCTCTTAACATAGTCGGGATCGGGAGGAATGAGGACCGAGGAGAAAGGCAAGCGGTGCCGCATAGAGACCCTACGAAGACTTTCCTCCGTTGTTATCTACTTTTGTAAACACTCGGTACAATGTACCATTATCAGAAACAACCGGACTTACGGCATTTGAAATATATGTATCAGTTACTCTTACGCTCTAATGCTCTACTCTGATGAAAAAAAATATACTGCTTTTGGAAATGGGATGTTACACGAGTCAACATGTGACAGAAACTTAAATCAGTTATAGAAACAAGTTTTCTTAAGATAAAATATTGAACTTGAATCAATAACATTCTTTTACTTACAATTGTCAATTATCATCAAAACACACAGAGAGAACTAACAAGGATTACTCGAGAGTTACAGAGTGTGTAATCAATTGAGTGAGTTAGTAAAAAACCCAAAGCATTTGGGGATTGGATGTGGGTTAAGGATTTAGACCGAACTAGTATAAATAACTTGTGTATTTTATCCTTCTTTTCTTGCTATGTTTTTAGTGTGAGTCTCAGGGGTCATTTGAAAAAGTTTTTCATTCACTCTAGAGCCATAGGGGCTGAGACTCCTCGAACTGTAATGGCATATGGCATGGTGTCGAGGAAATTGGAACAAAACTCACGCGCCAAATGAATAACGACCTCAGCAAGATTGGCATAGAATTGCTCCCATTTACTATCGTGAATGACCTTCAGCACATACTCTAGGTAGGCTTCTTGGTTGATCAAGGAGGAATCAAACCCTCATTTAGGGACAAGGGTTTTTTTTTGTCCTTAATCACTTTAAAGTGCATCTTGGCCTCCTTGGAGGTGAATATTGGGGGGTCCTTTCAGACAGCCGAGGAGGTTTAGTGGCATACTTGTTTAGTTTTAACCATCCTGATATGAATGTTGAGGGACATAGAATTGAAAGAGGATTGAAAAGGAGTTTGTTGGGGCATGAGATGTAGTAACATAAGGTTGGAATAGGAGGTGAGAGTTGGTCTTTATAGGTAATGAGAGCAAGCAAAGAAGTGAGGGGCAAATGGTTTGGCTAGGGTTTTCTCGGTGAGTGGTAAAGGACAAAGTTAGTGGAAGATAAGGGGATTGCGGAGAGAGGGGATAGAGAAGTTGAGGGCGGACATTGCATTGTTAGTGTGATTGGAGAGATATTGTGTAGTGCAATTATGGCAAGCGATTTTTGTAGGCTAGTTTTGTGAATGGAAGAAAATCACCAAGAGGGGGTGAATTAGGGATTTTAAAAAATTCTTTTCGAAAGCTTCAGAATAAAGGCTCACAAAACAGGGTATAACAAAGAGATAGAGAGAAAGCTAGACACAGAAGATTTATACTAGTTCGACCTTAACTCTTGACCTACTTCGAGTCCCCAGACACTCTGGAATTTTCATTATAACTTAAATTAGATACACACTTTGTACTCGAAAGTTATCCTCTCACTAGGATACACTCCCCCTTACAAGTTGTAAACTGATGATCCAATCTCAAAGTCCCACAACTTTGAGATTCTTACAATGATTGATAATCAATGATAAACTCTCTAGAAGAGCAGATGAATAAGTACTAAAGTTCAATGTATCAGAAGATATTTTACAGATGAGTAGAAAACAGTAAATGCAAATGACACTTTGGTAGATTTTTGTTTTCTGTATTCCGGTGGTTGTTGAGAATTGAATGCTTCAATTTATATATGTTGGAAGCAATAAATGACCGTTAGAAACATTAATGTAACTGTTAGAGACATCAATGAAGCTGTTAGGTTGCAACTAGGTCCATTCTCACTCATCCTTTGATTTAATCCAGAAGCCCAAACATTCTTGTTGACTTTCCTTGAAATAAATCCATTCGATGATGTGGCTTCCAGATGACGAAAGAAAACATTTAAACCTTTTAAATGTGCAGAGAATGATTTTCCAAAAAGGTGCTAAGTTTTCTGGGCCAGCATTTAATGTTCTAACATCAGCTTTTGCTTTATGCTTAATCTTTATTTTAACACACGTTTAATCACCTAAAACTCACTAACAAATTAATTAAACATAGTTATGAATAGTAGAGAAATACGATATGAAGTATATAGATCAAACAAGATGATTTCGCAAATCCGAGCAAGATGATTTTAAAACATAGTGCTTTAAATTGGAGTTTGTTCAAGAAAACTGGAGTTCTCAACTCTAGTATACACTTTTAAACATGAGTCTTATGAACATTTTCTTAGGAAAATATTTTGAAGTTGAAATAAGATGTCTCTAAAAGATTGAATCTGGAGTTTAGAATATTTTATTCAAGTGTATGACTCGAGTTTAATTCCCTAAACTTGAGTTTAGTTCTTCTTTGGAAATGAACATTGCGACAGCATTTTGAGAACGATGCAAACTCGAGTCATTAAGTGATTAACTTGAGTTTGAGACTATTTAAACTGAAAATAAGTTTAAGTCCATAAAAACTCAAACTGGAGTTTTAAGAAATAGGCTCAAGTCACATTAACTTCAAAAATCCTTGAAAGACCTCGGTTTGGCTTAAACTTGAGTTTACTAATCCAGGCTTGAGTTTACTTTAAATGAAAATTTTTGAGAACTCTCTGCCAAGGATAAACTCAAGTTTCCATGACCATGCTCGAGTCAAGCTGAGCTCAAATAACTTGACTTACTCTCTGTCAAGTGCAAACTCAAGTTTGACAATTCTAAACTCGAGTTTGTTTTTGACAGTAAGTTTTTAACTTAACAAAGACAAACTTCATATACGTTTACAATTGTCAGTTATCATCAAAACACAAAGAGAACTAACAATTATCAGTTCATAACTAGCGAGTAACAAACCATTGAAATAGAATACATATTCATGAAGTACATAGAAGAAAAACTACAATGAAATAAGAATCGTTGAAAGGTCTCGACAGCACATGAGACGCCTGTTACGTAACACCTATGCGTCTTCTTCGGATTAGCAAAGCTTTTATCACAATCGGCCTTCTCAAGGTCTTCTGTGTACTGTGATCTTTCTAGCGTATCTTATATTCTTTCTGATTTTGACTTACTTGTAACACCCCTACGGTTGTAACCAATGTACTTAACTTTGGAAAAAGTTGAGGAAAGCTACAAAGAGAGACCTTGTTGACCTCGGCGACCCACGTGGACCGGTAGATGGAGACCGGACCGGACAAAATGAAAAGATCAAGAGGAAATGGGGAAGACGGATTTGGTGGGCCGAAAGTGGCGCCACCCAGATCCCTTAATGACTTGGAGAGCAAGAAACAGAAAGGTCAACTGCGGGCCCCGCCGTCTGGGCAAAAGGGAATATATCAGATAAAATAGGGAAGAATGGAATAAAGACCAAAGGATTTTATTTGTGGGGCCTAGGAGGCGCCATTTAGGCTTGGGAAAGGTCTAGAAGGCTTGGGGAAAAAGTTAGGGGAGTTAATGGATCCCAGGAAAAAATCGGTAATTTTCATAAATTCCAGGCCAAAGTAGGTAATTTTCCTAAATGTAAGAAAATATCAAGATACTTGTCGAAGAGGAGGTGCCACATGGCAGAAATCTAGGAGCCTCTGGAATTCTCTAGCATTGCTTGGGAAAGAAGAAAAGGGAAATCAGTGCAAAAGTCAAACCGCGGACCCCACACTTTGGACAATAGGGCAAAATAGGAAATAAATGGGTAAAAGTTGATTTGGGCTGAAAGGTGGGCCCAAAATGGCGTGCCATGTGACCTCTTGGGCAGATGAACAGATGGGGAAAAAGTGGGTAATTATTAAAAAGTTCGGGCCAAAATCGCAATTTAAAAAGTTTCGGGCCAAACGTGTAATTTTCCCCAAAAAGCGAGAAAATACCTCGAGATATTTTTGGGTGAGGGATGCAGCACGTGGCAGCACCCTAGGAGGCCCTGGAAAACTCAAGAAAAACTTAGGAAATAAGTCAAGAAAAGTCGATCCCATTTATTAACCAATTGTCCGAAATTACATCTCGTTAATTCCAAAATTACCAGATCAAAATCACCTTTATAAAAAGGTGATTAACCCTTCATTTTTCACCCTTAGAGGGTGAAAATTCCAGAGTGAGAGGGAAAGGAATCTGCAACCATTCAACACCAAGCCAAGACTCAAGAATCATAGGAATATCCACCGATTTGCCGTTCTTGAGGTAACCTGAAAAACCTTGTCTTCTTAAGTTCTTGCTAAGTATTTTCGTGGATCTGACTAGGGTTTGATGATAAGGTCTGATTTTGGATATTTTTATGGTTGAAAAGTGTTCAAAACATGATTTTGTGTAGGGTTCACCTATGGTTTAAGTTTCTGAAGCCGAAAACCCTTTAAACTAAGTTTATTCTCAATTCTGGAAATTCTGGCAGAAGTGTTTTAACTCCCCCTTAAAAATAGTACATGATGTCTTTTTAACCTGAAAGTTTTATGGTGGAAATTAGACACCCAGGGATTTACCGTGATATATAATATTGTAAGATTTTGACTTTTCAACTAGGAGATAAAAATTACTAAAGTTGGTACATAAGTAACAGGGGCGAATCTGGGCAGAGGGTGTAAAAGTGACCCCACGCCAAAACATATGAACTTTTGTCTTCTGGGTATATTTTTCCTGGAAAACGAACATCTTAAGGGTTCAAAGGGCGTTGGTTTCATATGAAAATGAGGTTTTTGAAATTTTCTAAAAATCATGGAATTTGGGCCAAAAACACTGAATTTCTGGAAAACCTGGGTTAGGATCGATTTTGGTAAATAATAAATGGATGTAAACCCAGATGGCTTATGTAAATCTTTTTCCCATATACTAGACGTCCTACGGGTTCCGTTGGCACTGATTTTGTGTTAATATGAGTTTTCTAGAATTTATTAAAAATCGGTGAGTTTGGGAAGACGATTCTGGAAATTCAGGATTAGGTGAAATTCATAGAAATTAAGAAGTAGAGTTGTTACATATAATTGAATGTGTGATATTTTGTTGTAACTAGGGTGTTAGCTTGTGTGGGCTGTATCAAGAGAAGTAATTGCTAATTTCAAGGAGTGCTAGGTAGTAACTGTTGACTCACATACTCTATGTTACTTTTGCATGTTGTGTTGATCATGATGTAGGAGATCGAGCTGTAGTACCTATTGGACTGCGTGTTCTTAGGAATTCGCTACAGTACCAAGGGCATGTATGATCGGGCTGTGGTGCCTATTGGGCTGCAGTACCAAGAATTGTTGGGGTAGGTAGGGCCTATATGACTATGTGTTTATAGGTTACTACCGAGGCCCCTGCGTGCGAAACGTATCGTGGGGCTTGTCTTGACCAGGCGGTCCTGCAGAATGTGCCGGAGGCAGAACATACATGCCAGATTACTGTGCCTGAGGCAGAATTGTTTGCTTTACTTTCCTTATTGTGATTTACATTGCATGCACTGCATACATATTGTATTTGAGTCTAACAGTTACTCTGGGGTTCAACCTTGAACTCCAAACCATTGTGAAGATACAGGGGTGAGAAAGTAGCAGGCGGAAGCAGAAGAAGGTAGGGCTTGATGCGGGAAGTTGAAGAAATAGGGGATGCCCTATTATCACTTTTGTATTTTGATACTTTTGGGATGACTATATCACTATTGGTATTTATTTTGGATAACTGTACCCTTAACCCTTCGGGGACTTTTACTTTCTATTTAGTTTACTTTTACCAGTACAGTAGATTGTCCAACCGGTTAAATGCTCTGTTGCGCTCACTCTGATACATGTTAAATGGACCTAATAATGAAAGAAAGGTAACTCAGTAAAGGAATCCCTCTAACCCGCTACCCGAAAGGGCGAGGCCGATAGGGGTGTAACATTCCTCCCCTTTTTTAGGTCTAGCTGTCTTTCTTTTTAAGGCTAGGGTTCTCGTGTTGTATGTTTAATAGGCTAGGCTTTTCAATTCTATTACGCCCAACTCCCAAAATTCGGTTGATTGATTCTCTTTTAATTTAGCGAGATTCTGTTAGATATTCCTTTGGATCTCCGCTATCCTGATTTCCGCTTCAATCCAATCGCTACCTTCTAGACCTTTGGCCGATTTCCTATAATTACTTACTACACATTTTTAAGAAAAGATTAGCGCATAACAACATTCGAAGTCTTGGAAAACCACACTAATGATGATGCAGCAGCATGACTACATCATTAACATGTTAGCTCATAACTTAGCAATTTTAAGTCATTTTCTCGGGATAATTCCCAAATTGTATGAAATCAACTTTTCTAATCCCCATTTTCACATATGCTTGAATCCACTCATATTTTATCATATCAAACACATTTAAGCTTAGAAATACCATGCGAATCAGTCACCACATAGTGCAAAATTTACATAAGAAATATGATTTATCAACGGTCGACAATCGGAGTAGTGGGATTCTGAGATTGGTGGGTTTAGGGTTTACATTTTACCTAAGACAAGTGTGCTAATAAATGAAATGGAGAAGAGGATAGACGTTTATATAGAGTTGAAAGTTTAATTTTATAACGGTTCAAATACAACACCTATAATGTATTGCCCCATTGTTACATATATTATAGTTATTATAAGAATCTGTTAGGTATTGTAAAAACATATATTACAATTTCTACCTAATAATCGTTAAATATATGCAACATTTTTAAAAAAATATTTAGGGGGTACTGCTATTGATTTTCACCTGTTTTTATAAACAACATATAAACAAACAACAATGCAATAGATCTTCCATTAAAATACAAAAATGAATCTAGCCCATGTGACGCACGTCCTTAATACGCCTTTATCTATCAGAGTTTTAATGCACAAGCATCGAAGTAGTTTGGACAACTTAATTGCGGAATAAAACTTTCATAAAAGAACTTAGTTTGAAAACGTGAGGATAAATTTTTTGCGAGTAATAACTCTCCCATTGAGGGATCTTAATACATTAATCCAAAAGTAGACAAATGATAAACGATAAAATACAGTCCATCTACTCATATTTTTCCAAAAAGTTCCTTTTGCTGTAACCCTTACAACTGCATCTTTTCTATTAATCCCGATCCACTACCTGTCTCTTTCATGCGATCTGGAGTTCAAATGAATGAACCCCAGGGGTAACAGTTAATCTTATATGCAAGTATGAAATATAAATGACAATATATCACATGTTAAGTATAAAATAATTCACAGTAAATAAGTCACATCGTAACCGTAGTTATTGGCCAAGGATCACAGCCTTTTAAGACACGCCGCCCTATTCTAAGACACATAGCCCTATGGGACACGCAGCCCTAATCCATAGCTAGGATACACATATGGAAAATTATCTAGCAATCATGGTTAGTCATACATGAATATATGCATACAAGCTAATAAGATAGCAGTTATCTACCTCAAACTTGAATCCTTAACTTTGTTTGGAGATGTTGGGATCAATAGAGGTGTCAAAGTATGCTTATAAACGTTTATCATTGTCGTTAATTACTTCTTGCATCGCAAATTAACTAACTACGTGAATTAATTTTAGAGGATTAAAAGTGGTTATTAATCCCTAAAATTCCCTTATCAATAATACCCTTTTTATAAAGTCGTTCATATATACAAAAAGACATTTATCAAATCCATAAAAAATGCCGGGTTCGAGATATGGTGTATGGGCTAAGGAGGTGACGATTTAAAGGAGATTGCCGTGATTGTGTTAAGTGTATGGGCTATAGTGGTGACGATTTATAGGAGATTTTCGGGATTGTGTTAGAGTGTATGGGCTATGGTGGTGATGGTTTAAAGGCGATTAGCATGGACACCAGGCTTTTTGACCAATTTTCCCCTTACTAAATAACTATTTACCAAAATGCCCCTATCTGGAAACTATTCACATATATGCCCCTGTTTAGTCGATTACACCCCTCATGTAATCAACTAAAACGCGGGGAATTCTTTTTTTTTTGAATTCCCCGCGATTTAGTTGACTAAGCTACAGTTCTTAGTTGACTACATCGCGATAGAGGGGTCTTTTAAAAACCCCAATCGCGGCATAATAAACCCTAATCAACTACTAAAGCTCCCCAAACCTCTCCCCCTCTATTTTTTTCACCAAATCCTTGCTGAATCCATTGGTGGGTAGTGAAGGAAACTTCATTGTAGTGTCATTTGCGTCGATTTCGCATGTTCTCATCTCCATTTCGAATTTTCGCCGTTGTTGTTGCATTTATGCGAACCCCCATTTGCGTTTTTGCGTTTTGTGCTTTCATTGGGTGGTTTTGTTGTGTATCTTTGACTGATTTGAGTATATCATTCATATTTATGGATGAAAATGATGAATGTACATGTGAAAGTGGAAAGATTTACTTCAGTTGAGAATTTTTTTTATTTTTGGACGAATTTCACTTTGGTTTTCATCAATTTCTTTTGTTGTTGATTTTGTTTTGTGTATATTTGATTGATTTGAGTATTTCATTTGTAGTTATGGATGAAAATGATGAATGTACATGTGCAAGTGAAAATATTTACATCGGTTGAGAATTTTTTTTATTTTTCGACGAATTTCACTTCGGTTTTCATCAATTTTTTGTTGTTGTTGATTGTGTTTTTTGGTTAAAATGATGAATGTTTGTTGTTTATACTGATTAATGTTTGCTTACGTTGCTTAGATGTTCATTTTTTCAAATAACTCATCTCCTTGAATGTTTGTTGTTTATGGTGATTGTGTTTGTTTGTGAAAATGATGAATGTTTCTTGTTTGTTGATGGTTTATAATGTCTCTTTGTAGGTTGTTGTTGTCAACATGCGTCGTAGACAAGCTCCTTCTAACACCGGCAATTAGCGTGGGAGGCGGATTAAGCAATGGGCGAACCGCAGGGCATCTTCCTATATGCCACAGCAGCCACAACAGCCTGAGCCCGTTGTGGATCTCCCTTTCGGTTATCTGGTTGATAATAATATAGAAGAGCATAAACGATTCATTTAAAATTTTGCTACCAGACCCATTTGCAAGCCGAAGTCATTAGATATCGCATTCTCTGCGAATGAGGGATTTGAGATAGTGTCGATGTTGGAGGTTTCCCATTTGAGAGGCTTGGCGGAGATGACGTGTGCCTATTCAGAGGTTTTGGTGAGAGCTTTCTACCATAACCTAAGCTACATAAATGGTGATTTGCAATCTCGCGTCTGTGGGGTTGACATATTGGTGACGGTTCCCATCTGGATGG
Source organism: Acacia melanoxylon (assembly GCA_019022615.1). Classification (NCBI taxonomy): domain Eukaryota; kingdom Viridiplantae; phylum Streptophyta; class Magnoliopsida; order Fabales; family Fabaceae; genus Acacia; species Acacia melanoxylon. The sequence goes on along the minus strand of JAFJYJ010000020.1, from coordinate 4,442,516 downwards.
AGTTATTGGGATACGATTTTTGATGCAGTGGAGACAGTTCAATATGATGAGGATAGCATTGTACCCATAGAGGGATTTCATCGAGATGAGGTTGTGCATTAGGCCAGGAGGTCATAGAGCTATATTTTTTGTGGGCCAGCTGACTGTTAATGCCCGTATCCTCTTTTGCGTCATCACCCACATATTGTTCCCTTGGCCTTACAATCATTCGAGGGTGTTGGAGGGTGACATTCCTGTTATGTGGGCTATTCGTCATGCCATTTAGGTGAATTGGAGGCATTACATTTGCTGGATGATGTATAAGGCCAAACCAAAGGATAACGCTGCACTCCCATACGCCTATCTGGTTTAGATGATATTGGAGTATTTTGGTGTTCCTATGCACACTGAGCAAATGGTGAGTCAGAGAACGTGGAATGCTAGGTTTGGACAGCATCTATTGGAGCAGTGCAAGATCTCCAAGGGGCCAAATGGTGTGTGGCAATACACTAATGTTGAGGAGGAGGTACCTAATGCTGGCACGGTTCCACCCGTTGTTGCTCCTGAGGTCCATGATGATGATGACGACGATGCTGATATGGAGGACTTTGTTGAGCTGGAGGGTGGATTCTCCACTCTTGATGTCATGAAAGCCATCAATGCTAGCATGAAACAGATGTCCAAGATGGAAGTGAAACTGAAAAAGAGGTGGAAGAGCCACATTGAAAAAGAGAATGAAAGGTGGAGGTGGATGCGAGGTCGGATGAAGGGTTAGAGGATATGTTTGGTCGATTGCGGCTTGACGAGAGCGGGAGCGGCCGGTGATTTATGACCGATGAGCTCCATCTTCTGAGGAGGTTGAGAAGGATGCTGAAACATATGAGGAGGAAGTTTAGATTTAGCATCATTTATTTATACTGCCATTGTTGTTTTTAGACTTGAAATTTCATTTGACTTGATGTTGCTTTTGGCTTGATGTTGCTTTTTTGTTTGTGTGGTTAGACTTTGTCTAGTTGTAATGACATTGATGTTATTTTGATAATGAATGTTGCTGCTTTTGGTTTATGTGGTATGAATTTATCCATTTTGGTAAAGACGTGTTATAGACCTAAAATATTAATTTTGGGACATTAGCGGACCAAACCTATGCAATACCAACGAATGATGCTCAAATAACCTTCCTAAGTCACATTGATATGTAAAATTGTGTTGGAAATGTTGTTGTGCATGCTTTGGAAATGGAATTGGACGGGTGAGGGTGCCTGCCTCTACGGGTTTTTGGTCGAGTACACCATTATGGTGTACTCGACTAAACCAGTCCGAGGCACCCTCACTGTCCAATTCCATTTCGGCATGCACAACAACATTTCCAACACAATTTTACATATCAAAGTGACAAGGGGAAGGTATTTTGAGCATCAATTAATGGTCTTGCATAGGATTGAACCGCTAATGTCCTGAAAATAGTCAATGGTTCGTTACAACAAAACAAGTCATCAACAGTTCAAAGTTTGAAGCCATTACCAAAACAAGTCATCATAAACTCAACACAAAACACGTTACATAGAATTCAAGCTTGTCTAATCCTCGTTGGACATGTACGCATATTATGACCGATTTGGTTACAACTCCTACATCTTTGCTGACTGCCCGAGGGTTTAGACTCCACCCAATCCATCTCATTTTGTATCCTGTATGTTACATTATATCCATACAGACGTTGTATCCTCTCTTGTATCAGCACTGGTTTCAAAGCTGGATCTTCTCTTAACATACCTAGTGAAAACAAAGCAAATTTTAAATGTACTATCAATAAACAAACCGAATGTAACTAAAAAAATGGAAAACCTACTGATAATGGATGCACAAATAACATCTGAATCTAGCTGTCTATGATCCGGGGCGATACTCTGGTTCAGGCAGGTGTGATCTTTATCCCACTTACGCACCACCCAACTATTTCCATTCTTGGGGAAAATTTCCCTCATATACCAGGGACAACCGTCAGCATGGTTTCGACACCTCATCACAAACCTATGCTCATCGCTTTTTTCAACTTTGGTTGTACGATGAGACTTCATGCAATATAATTTCACGGCATGTTGCATTTCAGACTTAGAAAGAAACCACTGATACAAATATAATGGATCACCTAAATGCCAACCACCTTGCCTGTCATCATCACCATACAACATTTCCATGTCATCATCTCAGTGCACCTAATTAATGAAGGAATAGTGTGGGCTTTCATTCCAAAATGGCTCAGTCTTAGGCCCTACATCTATCAAAACCTTTTTTTGTCAGAATCACAAAATAAAAATCACAAATACAAATACAAGTTTACTAACTTACCACTGTTAACTGGGTCAACTCGAAGCGGTGGCATTGTTGCGGTCCTCGGGTTTGTTGGGTTCATGCGAGAATCAAAATCACCCTCCACATCAGTATCTGAGGTGTCACCTAGTGGAATAAACCTCTCAGATTCGCTCTCCTCATCGCTGTGCATATTCTCGTCTTCCTCATCCTCCTCTTCCTCCGTCAATGTTATCTGACTTAAGACTTGAGAAGGTGTAGATAAACCGACAGGTCTTTCTTCTTGACCAAAATACTATGGAGATCTTGTATGCATGGGTACAGATGATGACTCACCAGATTCAAGCTCAACATATATCTCAATAAAATTTTGTGATTTCCGATTAGCAAATGCATCTATGACACACTCTACGTCTTCATCATCGCATACATCATTACTAATGTAGTATACACTATCCTTACCCACTACAGTCTCCACTTTGGCAATTAACCGATGAATGCATTGGCTTCCATGTAGCCCCAATTTTTGATAAATTCTTTCTTTGAGCTCGTTGTACGTAGTGCCCCGTTTGATTTTCATCATTTTCGTTTTTCCTTCAAATTGAACGCCATTGGGACCTACAAAATGCCTCCCACTATGGTAGATTACAGTAACGTGTGTGTTTGGACTTGAACTCATCCTTCACACCAGAATTTGGGAGCTACAAAAGGGAGGGTTTCAGATTACAAACAAAAACAAAAGCTTAACAAAGTGAAACTACAAAGACTACACAACAATAATACCTTCAACAAGGTGGGATGGTATTAAACCTTGATGGGCCATACTAAAATTGAGAAAAGAGAGAGTATTGGAAGGGGAAATGGGTGCTTAGTCGATTAGGGTTTATTATGCCGCGATTGGGGTTTTCAAAAAACCCCTCTATCGCGATGTAGTCGACTAAGCACTGTAGCTTAGTCGACTAAATCGCGGGGAAATTTAAAAAAAAAAAAAAGAATGCCCCGCGTTTTAGTTGATTACATGAGGGGTGTAATCGACTAAATAGGGGCATATAGGTGAATAGTTTCCAGACAGGGGCATTTTGGTAAATAGTTATTTAATAAGGGGAAAATTGGTCAAAAAGCCATGCACACCATATAATACTTGTTATTAATCCCTAAAATTCCCTTATCAATAATACCTTTTTTATAAAGTCGTTCATATCTACAAAAAGACGTTTATCGAATCCATAGAAAATGTCGGGTTCGATATGGTGTATGGGCTAAGGAGGTGACGATTTAAAGGAGATTGCCAGGATTGTGTTAGAGTGTATGGGCTATGGTGTTGACGATTTATAGGAGATTGTCGGGATTATGTTAGAGTGTATGGGCTATGGTGGTGATGGTTTAAAGGAGATTAGCATGAACACCATATAATACTTGTGCTTCAAGTTTTCAATTAGTAGAGCCAGATAGTCATATATGTCATTCCCAAGTTGTTTGGGCCTCGAGATTAGCATGGACACCATATAATACTTGCCATATGTTCAACCACTCTACTGCTTGTCTCACATACCTTGTCCAACATGTATAAGTAGGATTGATTCCATGAATCACTAAGTATTACAGGCAAGTTTCTTAATTACACTACTATACATTACCATACTTTACACAGGGGCAAAGAATCAAATCGTCATTTGGGGGATTATGCTCAAATGGAAACTCAAGAAAATTTGTTACCCCATCTTAGTAGTCTTTCGTTAGCCGATTGACATGCATCCATTGCTTATTCAAAGACCCTATGTAGCATAAATCATTTAGGAAAAAATAAAATAAATTCCAATCAAAACCCAATAATCATCTGCACCTAGAATAAATTCACGAAAATGTATAATAAAAGAAAAACCACGAACCTTATGTCATTTCAGCCAAAAGTTAAAGTAAGAAAACTCTGAGGTTGAACGGATGCTTTTCATAGAGTTGAATTAGCTAGAGTTTTTGATCGTCTTCAAAAGTTTTCAAATGTCAAATTGATTGGATATTTTATAAACAAACCCCCATTAAGTAGTTTTTATGGTCTTACATCATGATTTATTGGTAAGAACCACTAATTGTTTTATTTTTAAAACGATTATGTTCAAATAACCGTGACGTATGTTATTCACAATTCTCTAGTATTTAAGTTCTTTACATAACAGTTAGTTACCTCTAACTGCTAATTATTGTTTTACCTTTATAACGGTTATTTTTAGCTTATTGTGAGGTATATTATTTGTTTGATTTTTGAAGGTTCTTTAATAACAACCGTAAGGTATGTTATTTATATATATATATATATATATATATATATTAGAGCCATAATTACATTAATATATTTTTATAAATAAAGCTAAAAAATGGAAATTAATAAAACCTACCCATTATCCTCCAAGAAAGTGATCTAAACCATTTAAGAAACAAGAATGAGCTTGTGGTGGACGCGGTAGTGGCGTCGTCCGTAGGTTAGAGGCGAAGGTGGAGGTTGGGGAGAAGGAGGAAGGGAAGCAGGCGGGGGTGTAGGTTTGGGAGGAGGAGGATGGGAAGTGATAATTGAATATTATTTCACTTAATTTCATCTCTTATCTACTAAATTTAGGATTTTTAGTTTATAAATAAATGGTTTTTACGCTTAATTAGGCTTTGGGCTTCTTATTAGATTTAATTCATTTTAATGAAAAAATTTCAGATTTATAGTGCTTCACTATTTTCACCATAACTATTGAACCAGATATCCGATTAGCCTTATACTTTTCTCATTTTTTTAGATGATTCAAAGAGCTACAATTGATATGAAGACTTGAAAGGCAAATTCGGACTAAAAGGTAGTCAAAATTGGAGCTAAATTCAGATGTGTTTTTCTGGAATTTTATTGGGCCCGAATTTTGTAATTAAAAGTCGATTTTCCATTTTAGGTTAAGTTAGTATGGTGGTTGAAAACAGATGGTCATAACGTTAACGTTTTGGTTGCAATTTAGGATTGAAACTGAAGTTTGCATTTTCTTTGAGATGTTCTTCGTGTTCTTTATTTGTTCTTCGTCATTTCCAGAATGCTTGGCTAAAATTTTGTGATCGACCCATGGATTGAGGGTTTCATATTTTATTCAGATGATGGGTTTTAATCGGTAACTGTAACATCCCGTTTTCAAAAGCAGTATATTTTTTTTTCATCAGAGTAGAGCATTGGAGCGATTGAGTAACTGATAATTGTATTCAAAATGCCGTAAGTCTGGCTGATTACAAAAGCGGTACGGTGACCGAAAGTTTTCAAAGTAAAAACAACGAAGTGTCTTCCCGACAAATGCCATGCCGTGTCAACAACGTAAATTCTCCTACGTGGGACTCTAAGCATGCTTTTGCCCTTATCTTCGGCGCTCGGTCCTCCCGACCGAAGCTATTTTAAATGCCGAGGTCCAAATGCACATCGGACCTCGTGTAACGGTTAACCTCATATTTATATACACAAAAGATATGGAAGATCAAACACAAAAGATTAATCAACACATAAGTATATAGCAGATGGAAGATTAATATAACAACGAGACACATCTCATGTAAAGTTATCTATGCTAACAAGACACATCGCATGTAAAGTTATCTACGTTAACGGTACACATCTCATATAAAGTTATCTATACAATTCACTCGTATAGTCGTCTATCACATATAAGTATACAAAATATCGAGTTAGTGTTACGACGCGAACGTACCTTCGTTGACGGAAAACGGTACTTTTACGTAAAACGGTAAATTTCCGACAAATGGGAAAAAACGGTGTGACGGCGGCACAACAAAATGGCTCGACAAATGGTTTGATTATAACAGATATCCTATAAGGATAATATTTAACAACTTTTAGCAGCATAACGGGCATTTTAGGTACAAATTACTATTTTGCCCCCGAACCCCTAATCGGCGGAATTTCGCGAGCTTCCCCATTTGTTTTCGCTCTATCTCTCCGTAATTTTGACAGATCTTTTCCCTCATCATATTTTCGAAATATATATCATATTTACCCCTAAATATGATATCTAGACTATCTTGAAAATTTAAAGATAAATCTAGCATTCCGTCTATATCTACCGAAAGAACTACCGAAACTAAAGACTAAGGACCGAAGAAATTACCCAGACTTTGCCCAGACTTTCTCCAGAGCTTCTCTCTCTAACTTCTCTCTAAGGGGCAGATTTTTGGTTTGAGAAATGAAGAAGAGGAGAGGTTCCTATTTATAGGAAAATGGAGGGACAAGGTTGGAATTAAGGGATTTGTTTCCAGAATGAATCTTGCACCGTTGGATCGCATTTTTGAGGACAAAACAATCTTGGCCTTACACCTAGTTGGGCTGCCCTACTTGCCCATTTATGACATCATCTTTGATGATGTCATAATGCTGACTTACCGCTTCCGTTCCCTGATCGGTGCTCGAATCGCGTAATTTTGCCGAATCGCGAAATGCTGTCGGTGTAGTTTCGAAGTACTTTTCTTCCTTAGTAGGAATATATACTTTAATGAAATTTATGATCCCATTAAGGGTATTCCGTTATCTGCTGAAGATTTTAGGCCTGACGCCTTTGGTTACGGAATCAAATTCCGGAAACACTAGTTTGTAGGCAGAAATTCACTGGTTCGTAATATGATCTGATCTGAGTGACCTTATTCCTGGTTTCCACAACTCGCTTGTTTTCTCTAAGTCACTTTTAGCACTATCTGCCATTTCCTAATTACCCGGTACTCTAATTATCTTTGTTGGTTTGGTTTCGTAACGACGAGACCGCTCAATCCGAGATGGATTTTCACCGGTTTATAAAAAGTCTTTGTTGTTTATGACTTCAATCCTATATCGGAGGTAGGATTTAAGTTCTAGTTGTTCCCACTTCTCCCGTTGGCTCTATACCGATTATATTATTATTTTATTCAAAATGCCTTCACATTTATTTATTTTTCTTTTATTTTTTATTTATTTTTCTAAGCATAAAATATTTTATTAATATTTTTTTTTTATTTAATAATTTCGAATTTCTCCAATTAAAAATAATTATATAAATTATTTTAATCCATTTACTTTATACCTTAATTATCCCATTAATTACCATATTAGCCACTTACTAATTTTTGATAATTTTCTTAATTAGGATAAATCATTATCTCACAACTATTTTACTTACATTGGTATTTTATATCCCATGTAAAATATTAAAAATCATGGGGTTACTTATGATCCCAAAATAATACTTAATTTTGCCTCATTATTTTTCAAGGAAATTATCCCAAAAATTCCTAAAATTAGAGGCAACATACTTTCTAATTTTTTATAAATATTTTACTAACTCTTGGGATTTATCATAATATTTTTAGGCCATTTAATGCTCTAAAAATACATTTTAGCTCTTTATCTCTCCTAATTTCCATAGTAATTACCTTAGAAAATAAGATAATTATTACTTATTATTTGAAGCCACATGTTCACCTATTTTCAATAGGTATTATCTATCGAAATATAATATTCGAGATAAATAATTATCCGGGTATTACAGTAACCAAACTCATTTTTGTTATTTTAATCGAATTTGATTTTAGGACATAGTTCAAATATTAAATTTAATATTCGGATTGATATATCCCAAGGACAGAGTTTGAACCAGGTTATAGTGATTATTGTGCGATCGCACAATGACACGCCACGCGTTCGATCAAATTCTAGGCGATCGTCTAGTTGAGGGATATTCTTGGATGTATGTAGAGATTTCAGTTCGTCCAGAATCAATCATGAGTTTAGTCGTAATATTTTGTCCAATGATGGAAGGGAACCTCGAAATTCTTGTTTTGGGTTGATCACCTTTAATCTAGATTAGTTTCATTTTCCTTACATTCTGTCTTAGTTCTTGCTTTCATTTTTATTGCACTAAAAAACTCTGCCCATTTCATTTATTGTTACTGTTTCTACTGTTCAAGTTAGACCTTATTGTGAATTCCTCTGAGAATGATCCAGGTTCCCTATATTGCAAATCTTCATTGAACTTGATTATTTTGTGAGAGCTCGGCAACTCTTGTTCAAAATATGGTGCCATTTCCGGGGAGTTTTGCATCAATCTAGTATTAACAGTAGTGTAGTTTAGTATAGAATAGAATATATTAGGTGGTTCTGGTGGCTGGGAAGATTTCTATCTCACCCAGATCACTTTGACCAATTGTTTTCCATAAGGAATTAGGCATTCTTAGCAAGAATCACTTCCTTTAGGAAGTGTGGTCCTATTTGTTTTAGCCAAGTTCCATCATCTTGACCTTGTTTTTATTGTTTTTTTGGTCTTGGTAGGACATATCCGGTATTTCAGAATTTGTTCAAGAAGTAGGCGGAGATACATGTTGGGAAGGAGGAGCAAAAGGAGGAGAAGGAGGTGGAGGTTAGGGAGGACGATTCTCCAGCATTTCTTCACCATGGTGATGAGGATAACAAAGGAAGAGGATGAAGAAAACATATGAAAATGAGGAGTTTAAATAGATTAGAAATGAAGCGTGCATTGAAAGTTGAATAGGATCAGTACTCAGGAAACTATGTTCTTTTCCTACGCCATGAGTTACATGACTAGTTGTTTTATAAAAAGCATTATTTATCTAAGCATTCATGACTATATAACGGGAGGCACCCAGAGTCAGCCGCGGGGAAAAGGAAAGGTTTTTAAAGCTTTAATTAATTTCTATTAAGTTAGAATCATTAAGTTTGTGATTTATTTGTAAGCATGTTAGAAGAATACTTTACGGTTATTAAGTATGAGGTTCAAGTTTCTTTCCTCCTCCTCATTCTTATCATCGAAGGAAGGAGATGAAGGGTTTGACTGCAAGTCATTTTTAGTCTCATTATGATGAAGTATGATGTTCAACTTCCAGTACAGATTGTTGGCGTATGCTATGAGATGCCATGAGTGGCAATCAAGGCCTACCAATAGTTGCATCATAACCTCCATTTCAAGAGGAGGTGGAGGTAGTGGTGGTGGCGGTAGAGGAGCTCCCTGAGATTTTAACATGATGAAGGAGAGAAGCAGGAGACTAATAATGAAAAGTATAGTAAGAATTACAAGGAGCATGTGAGTTTAAATATAGGCAAGTCTAATGGATAGTAAGAAGGGTTATCACTTATGACAGTCTAATGATGTTACAAAAGGTTAAGAAAGTGTTAAATGATGGTTGTTTCTTAAGATTGTTATGCTTTGTCTTCATTAATATTAGAGGTTGGAAGACGAATCATTTGTTAGTATTACATAACAGTTGTTTTAAAGGAACCTTTATTTTTGTCACTATATAAATGACGGTTATTAACTACAACCATTATTTTTGTGTTTTTGCAAATTCTGCCTCATAATACACGACGATGTGCATATTTAACCGTTACTTTTAAGCATTATATATTATTGTGTGGTATCCACCTTGACATACATATGTTTATTCGTTGTGACTGTTATATATTAAGCATTATATATGTCCGAATCTGTAGTATCAAAAATACTTTAAGATGAACCACAAAATACCTTAGGGTGCTGAATGCATTTGAAAATTACTTCAGGATACTGGATGTGCCACAAAGTACTTTAGAAAACTTGACGCCATGAGAAAATACTTTAAGGTGCTAGACCCACTTTAACCTAAATTTATTGATGAAAATGGACGTGTCATCTTAATCTGGACTTACCAGGAGCTTGCACGTGGTTTGCTCTTTTTGACGGAAATGAACAAGAAGAAATACTGAAATAAATATTCTGGTGGGCAAATAAGAATAATAAGAAATATAGAATAACGCTTTAACACAATCTAAACATCTTAATATGTTAAATCTCCAAATTATATAAAGTCTTGTGATCTTATTAGTTTAATGATTTTTTATTGTGTTATTTCGTGGAACAAATAATGTTTGTTTTTAAAAGAAAAAAAAAATAAGTCAACGCTTATTGGCGCAACTAATTAAAGTATCCCTTCCACAAATAGGCCTTTTATTAAGTGACGACCAAGTGTCATTTAAACAATATTGTCTTATTGCTCCACTTAGAATAAAATTGTTTTCCAGAATGTCATTGATGCCTTCATCATTAGGGTTTGAGAAATTCATCCTATTAAAAAGGAAAAGATAAATGATCATCGATCACTTGACCAATCTTTGTCCTTTCTTTCTTTTTTTGGTTGCTTGTTGGCTCAATCATATATTTAGATAAAAGTGTATTTTTGATCCTCTAACTTTATGTAAGGTTTTGATTTGATTCCATAAAATTTTTTTTAAAAAAAAATAATCAGTCATTTAACCCTAATACTATTAGTCTCAAATGATTTTTTTGTGTGACCCTCATTATTATTTTTGAAAATTAAACTCAATATATCAATATTTGATAATGTTTTTTCAACATTTAAAATTTCAATTCATGTCAACGTACATCTTTTGTTAATTGTGTTAGGATTATAGGACTGAAAAGTCATTGTATAAAATTAAGTTATCAAAATAAAACACTGTGTAAAATAAAAGGGCAGAAGAAAGAGCACCTTTGCCTTCTGTTTATTTTTCATCAAAGTTTATTCCAAAGAAATTTTAAATACGATTCTCAAGCCATTTTTGTGAGGATCATTCTTACTATAACTAATTTTTTAAAGAAAAAAAATTGATGTAGGGGTAATAAAATTTAGGTTAAATTTTATAAAACCCCCTAAACTTTGGGTCAGTTACATTTAACTCCTAACATTTTAAAGTTTAAATTTAACCCCTTGACCTTTTATTCTTTTAATATTAACCCCCAGCTGTTAACTGACGGGTGAAATACTTACATACTCCAACAGTATCACTTAATCTAAACTATGTACAAAAAAGAAACATAATAAATCATATCATTTTGATCCCAGTTGGATGATGACTTATCTAAAAAAATATCAAATTTTATATTGTTTTCAAGGGAAAAAAAAACTAAAAGAAAATGGTCAACTAATATTTTTCTTAAAAACAAGATAGAATTTGAATTTGTTTTAGATGTGGCATAAGCCAACTAAGATTAAAATGATCTAAGTTGTTATGTTTTCATTGGAGAACGCTTAGAAGACATGATACTCATTGACTAGGTAAGTATTTTTCAACTAACTGCTATCCTTTTAATGAAAATTGTCACGTCAGATTAACAGATGACATATGACATCTTTCGTGGCATCCCATGTAAATTGCTAATTTTATAAAACCTCCTGAAATGTTTGACTAGTTATAGATAACCACTTGATTAGTTACAAATAACCCCCTTGACATTTCAAAATTTAAATTTAACTCCCTTAGAATTTTGATCTATAATATTAAACCCAATGTCATTACTTTTTTCATTTTAATAAATTTATTAAGATTATTACTATCATTTGTCAATTAAAATAGTTTTTTTTTTCTTGTATGGCAAAATCTAGGAGAATAATATTTAAGAAAATGATAAAAATAACGATGGGATTTAATATTATCGATCAAAATTTGAAGGGAGTTAAATTTAAATTTTTGAAATGTAAAGGGGATTATTTGTAACTAATTAAAGTTCATGGCCGTTATTTATTTCGAACTTTTAGTAGCATTAGGTTAAATCAAAATAAACAAAATTATGTAGTGAAAGGCACAACTTGCTAAGTCTAGTGATATTAATTAGTGATTACCCCTAGAACCCTAGCTAGATTTAGTGTGAAATTTAAGATTGGTTTTATGCAGTTTGTTCCTCTATGTAATGTTCACTCAACTGAGATATTTAAACAAGATCAAAGTAGTCATAATACTCAGTCAAACTATGAAAGAATAATACAACCACGTTCAACTGGAAAGGGAATATATAAATATAAATCTCAAACCACACAATTCAATCAAAATCACAATTGTTCAATCCAAATTAAGATAAACAATTTGCAATCTTAGTAAATTAACCACATAACATAAATCCTAACTTAGGAAATGCATTATATAGCCAAAATCAGAGGATGAAAACAAATAACTCCCCTAAGTATATCTTTGAAGCTCAAACCAATCTTTCATCCCCAAGAAACATGAATGAATTTAGTTTCTCATGGAGTTTACCAAAGCCACAATGTAACACCCCAAATTCCATACTTCAAATTGTGTCGGTTGACATTTAATTTTAAGAAAATCGACAGAGTTTGAGGTGCTACCACTCAGAGTAATTCGGAAACGGAGAGCATGCTCTTACATTTGGACAATTAGTCATTGATATAGAATACCCATAATAAACTGGTATATTAAAAACTTCCCGAAGGAATATTCAAGTGATACAATACTACAAAGCTTTGTATAATTACAATTCCTACATGTAACTATACAATCTTCAACCAAGCCTTAGATAGACTTGGGGCATAGAAACCAACTCAGTCAATCAAACCTATTGGCCAGGTAGGTGTCTAGTGGAAGTCTCCACGTCTTTCAAGGCGACTTATTGACTGAACCACATAGACTAGCTCTGCCTTCGACACCAAATGGTTTGAAATAACCTTGTCAAATTCTTGCCAGAAAGAATGCTCTGATGTAGCTCTTCCGGCATTTGCTTTGACCGGTGCCTCTTCCCAGCTTCATCCATTAGTGCCTCTTTTCGGCTCTGTCCATCAGTGCCTTCTCGTATCCTAGTTCCTTTCTTGAACCTTAGATAAATCTGAGGTCTAACACCCATCGGACCTCAGGTAACAGTTAACCTCATATGAAAAGTATGAACAACATATATGACAGATATTTATTACATTTCAGCATCAACCATATATAACACACAACAAATATAAGGTTACAACAGTACATAGCACACAACAAATGTAATGTTAACAACACAACAATACATAGCACACAACACATGTAATGTTATCCATGTTTGCACTAACCAGTGCCACGATGGCCCCTCGTGTCCTCAGCGCTAGGAAAACAATCTTACGGCGCTATCAAGACTATAACCCGCATAAAGCTGAATGTATAAATAGTGACCTAAGACAGAGTCTTAGCCACGGTACATGACCCAAGACATAGTCCTGTCCATGACCCTATGAATCATCTCATCACATATAAGCATACAAGACACATCAAAGTTAAAGTTAATAGTACACAAACGTACCTTTCACCATGTAATTGCCAAACATCCAACTTTTTGAATCCGACTCCGGACTTCCCGGATATCCTATACATTATCATCAGATTATTTCATTTCCATGATATTATAATTAATATCATATTTACTAGAATAATATCAAAAAATGATATCTCCACCTACTTTTGACATTTCTACCCTTGGTGGATTTGTTATTACAATTTTGCCCTTACATTTTCTTAAAAACGTCATTTCAGCATTTCTGGGCAGATTTTTCAACAACTTTGAAATATCATAATTAATTCTACAAAACTAGAAATAAGGATCTTTAAAATTCCTCATGACCCTTGACATGTATATTTTCAAGGAAAAATATTCCAAGAACCTAGAACACCAATAATCATTCCCAGTTTCATTTTCTCAACGCCGCCCAGATTTTATTCCAGAAAACGTAGCCTAACTTCAAGGATTTTTATCTCCTTGTACAGAACTCAAAATGCTACAAATTAGGTATATTTAGAAAGCTCTGGATGTCTACTTTAGGCATGAAGAATTTCAGAATTTAATGACTTCATCTTGTTCATAAAATCATAGCCTCAACGTTGCTGACTCCAGAAAAACTCCCAACCGTAAATTTTACCAGAATTTCGCTACTTTGATCTTCAACTTTCAAGAATTTTGCTCTACCATATTTTTCATCAAATTTTCGAAATAATCTCATTTTTAACCATAAAAACATGAAAAAAAACTACTCTTGAAGATTCAAGATCAAAGCACAATCTAACTATGAATTTAAAGACTAAAACTTCAAGAACTTACTTGATCTTGCTTCTACTCCTTCAAACTACTCCTCACTCACTCTCTACTCTTTAGACAGCACCTCTTGGAGCTGATTTGGTGTGAAGAATATGAAGGGAGGAGCTCTCTATTTATAGGAAAAGCTCAAGGGTTAAAATGGTAATCAACCAAGAGATCCAACACTTCATCTTTCCTTACAACCATGGGATTAAATTTCACTTTATGAAATTCAATCCTATCCCTTTATTGCTGGCCGACATCTCCCTTATTTAGCCATTTAATGTTCCCAATTTATTAATTGCCAAATGCTTTGATTATTTAATAATAACTTTCATCCAAAACCTCTCCATGCATGCGCCACTTATGTGGACTTTTCAACTCTAATATACATAATGATTTTATTTCATCATCTTTGATTCTCCTCCATTATCTATTACTTCATGTGCTTCAATTAAAATTAATGACTTCCTTGGCAAGATTTATGAAGTGATTTGATGACCCAATTAATTTGCAAATCTTATCTCAATCTTTCCCATGTGCTAACCGTACCTCTCCTTCCTTCTTGGCTCAAGGAATGTGTTTTCTATGTGTCTAACATCTAGTGATTCAAGCCTCCTATTGGTTCACCCAAATTCACATGGATTTAGCTTAATTGTGTAATTAATTAAAACCATTGGATTTAACTTTATTAAACTTAATCTTGGCCTTCCATTTATGTAGAAAAATCCTACTTACTATTTAAAGATTTTATTTCAAATCGCATGTGCTTTGATTAAGATTTATTAAATAATTTCACACTCTCTCTCCCATGTGAATTTCGTCCTTCACCATGACTTTAGGGGCTGAATATTTAATCTTAATTAACATCCCTAATGTAGTGATTTATATATTATTAGATGTAATTGCCATAGTGTGATTGGCTCTTTAATTGATTATGATAATTAGTGCTTCATTCAAGGCTAATCTTGTCTTCTTATTGGCTCTTGATTCTTAAATTAAGACATCCCTAATTAATGCTTTTTAATTTTCCCCTTGATTAATTTTGACGAATTACATAAATTATTTAATTAGTGCAAACTTAATTGTCCATTAATTTTTGTTAATTTCCTTTAACTTGTTTAAGTGTTTTTATAACATTTTCTTGCTTATTTTAGCCATAAATAATTATCATTTTATGTGCTAATTTTATCACATTTCATGATCCATAATATTGGTCTTATATCTAGCCTTTTGTTAATTTAATCTCAAGAAAATTTGCCTAAAATTACAATTAACAAATTACACAAATTTGAGACACATATTCACCTTCATTTTATAGGTATTATTTATCAAAATATAACACTTATGATAAATAGGGATTTTAGGGTTTTACACACAACTCCTTCAAAGCACAAAGAATCCTTCGAATGAGATAATGGAAGGAGAAGAACAAGATGGAGGCCATGGTGGTTGATGAACGGTGATGGTGGTAGAATGAGACATTGGTGAAGCTCGATGGTGAAGGCCGTCTCTGTTCTCTCCGATCGTTTAAAGTCTCTCGTCACTCCGTGAATCTCGTCAGCAGTTGTTGCTTTGTGACTCTTGTTCGCCTCCTCCCCTCCTTTAATTATCAGTCAATATCCTTTAAAATATTTTCCCCCTCTGTAGGTTTATGTTCGGAGGTCTGGGCTTTAAGAAAATCCTCAAAATCTGAGTAAATCAGCCTTAAAATCAGATTCAGCAGAGGAAGACACTGATTTTCGGTAATGTGGACCAAATTCGTATTTTGGAAATTTGGGGTACTAAACTGAAAATATCTCTAGGTATTAAAATATCATTTACGTAATTAGGAGTCCTTTTTGTAAATGTTTCTTATCTTTCTCTGTTCTAAAAGTGATGCTAATATTATAGAACAATGCCTAGCCAAATGAAGAATTTTGTTTTACATTTTAATCCTTGTGCATCTTTACTTTTTGGTTCTTCTGGTCCAACTTTCTCAAAGTGACCTACAATTCAAATCCATATCTTGTGATATCTTCATTCAAAATTTAAATTTTAAATAACAATCACAAGATTATAACAAACATATCCTTTAAAGCTCTATTTTCACACAATCATCTTTAATTCAATTTAATCATACTAAATGCTATTTAGCCCAAAATTAATGATAAAATCCATAAAAATGATATTAAATATTATGAAAAAATTGGGATATATCAGTTATCTATAACTAGTTTTCAAAGGGTTTTATGAAAATTAGTAATTTACATAGGCTGTCATGTGCCATCTATTAATCTGAAGTGACAATTTCAGTAAAAAAGATAACGGTTAGTTGACGACGAAGAGTTAATACTATATAAACAAAATAAAGATAAGGGGAGTTAAATTTAACGATAAATATCATTTTTGCTTAGGAAGTTTTGGCTCGACACTTCGCACCAATAAGTTTTTTTGGAAGCAAAATAGCCTTAGAAGTTAAAAAACGTAGCAATCTTGCCATTTCGTTAATCTTAACCGTTAAATTGTTGCTTCAATTTGTAAACTTCTAAGGGCAAAATTGTTGTTAAAAAAACTTCCGGGGAAAAGTTGCTACTTTATAATAACTCTCGGGGCAATTTTGCTCGGAAAAAAAAAAACTTTTAGGTGCCTAGTGCTCCTAAACTAAAACTTTGAAATGTTAGGGGTTATATGCAACTGACCCAAAGTTCATAGGATTTTTATATAATTTAGCCTAAAATTTATATACAAAAGGCAATCAATTTTTTTAAAAACAAGTGAAGAGATAGTTTTATGGTAAAATTGCAGTACGACTTTAATTTGTTTTATTGTAATATTTTGATCATTTCTTTTCAACAAAACAAAAACATTATTGATGGGGTGATTTGATCAAATGAGCCCTTCCATTCCTATAACATGGAAAACCTAGACGTCCCCCAACGGAAACCTATGATAATCTAGGAATGTTTTAATTACATAATGTCTAAAATGCCCT
This sequence comes from Acacia melanoxylon, assembly GCA_019022615.1. NCBI lineage: Eukaryota > Viridiplantae > Streptophyta > Magnoliopsida > Fabales > Fabaceae > Acacia > Acacia melanoxylon. Next base: position 4,425,371 of record JAFJYJ010000020.1, on the reverse strand, counting down.
TCTTTTATTTTTTACCGGTGACTAATATGTTAATCTATGGATATTTAGTTTAATGAAATTTTACATTTTTTAATTGTATTATGTATACATAAAATAAAATGTCAATTCCTTTTCAAAAAATACCAAACATAATCATTGGATTCTATTACATTCATTCATTCTTATTCCCCATTAAATGGGCTACTGTTCATGATTACATGATGTAAGTGTATGTGTATGTATATACATTCCACTACAAACCAGAGGGAGGGGGGGGGGAACTGAGCCATAATTGACATTGACCTAAAGGGAAATTCAATGGCATGCCACGTAGAGATTTGCTTTTTGACTAAATTTATGAAGGGAAATTCCTTCATCTTCCCCTCCTTGACATCTATTCAAATTCTTTTTACTGGTTTAATTCCTGAAGGATTCGGCAAACTCTCTCCACTGCAGTAGTTTCTTTTTTTGCTTTGAACTGGAAAGATTATTCCTCATTGATCTAACCATATTTTTATATGATTTTTTCATAGTAAAATTGGGATTCTTAATGCATTTTGTCATAGTTATTGAGCTTAAAATGTATTTCTTATGATAAATTGAGATTAAGAGTAAATACATTAAATTAGGGTTAAAAAGGGCAAAATTGTCAAATGAAATGTAATTACTCTTAATCATTGATTTTCTAAGAATATTTGATGTTAGATGAATTATTTTGGATTGTAGATGCCTGAAAAGATTAGATCAAATTTGAAAATATAAGTTTGAACCCAAGTTATAAACTTTTCAATTTAGTCCCTCTGTGAAACTTTTACACTTTTCGTTCAGGTCCCTGCATGTAAAGCTATGCGTTTTGGCAAAAGTAAGTTTGATTTCTTGATTCAACTTATATATCAGATGCGCAGATGGAATAAAGAAAGGGCCCAGCGCTGCAAACGAGAAAAAAGGGCAATTAATTGATATACACATATGGGCCGTGAATGAATAGGAAGGGATCCATAAGCGCCACGCAAGAGAAGACCTGAATTATTCATTAAAGAAGGTTGACCCGTGAACCCGAGGAGCTGAGGGAAATTGAAGGAGCAGCCGACATATTAAAGGGAAAAACAGAACGCGTTCACAGGGGGGGACCTTCAGCTGGACATTCGGACAGAGCTGGGAGATCGTCTTCATCGAGCTAGCTGAGGGAAAGAGCAGAAAGGAAAAAAACGCAGAGGGAGCTGAGGAAAAAAATCAGAGGCAGCGCACACACAGAAAATCATCGCCCTCTGCGACTTCATCGACCTTCTTCCTCCCTCCACCCTAAACACCACCATCATCACCGACCTCACCTTCGTCTTGCTCCGCCACTCCCTCTGTTTTCAAAATTTTGTGAATCTGACTCACATTCTCCACCGACTGAGAGTCCCAGAGATCAGAACAGAATTTTCAAGCAAGCTTGGTTCCTCCTATGGCTAGTTCATTTTTATTGATTGTGCTGGACTGTTTGATTGCCATGAGTGGCTAAACTCTTTGCTTCTTGGTGATGAAGAATTGTGGCTTGAGCAATTGTGCTCCAATAGGGGAGTTATTTAATTCAAACTTTTGCTTAGACTAATTATTTGATTTCCTGATTTAGGTTTATCATTAATTAGTTGTGAGACTTGGACATCTTGTTTTGTGTCCATGTGGATTGATTGTTGCAATTTTAATTGGATGATTATTTTGAAGTGCATATTTATATTTATCTCTTTAAAGGCTTGATGGAATTATGTTTTAACGTGTCATGTTTATGAATGGTAAATATAATTGATTTTAGGCTTTTGAATAGTTAGTTAAACATTCTAATCGAGAAGAACAATTTGTATCATCCCAATTTAAATTGCACATTAAGTGATTTTAACAATATCTCGAGGTAGTAGTTTCTTTATGTTTGTAGGAGCTAATATTAATTGAGATTATTGGATCAAGTGTTATCTTGAGTTTGTTCTTTAGACTTAATGAAATTTTAACTCCTATATATATATTTCTAAGAATGATACCATCTTCTTCATTACCAAGAAAGATTCCTCATTAATCCCTTTTTAATCCAAAGCTTTATTCACTATTTTCCAAAAATACCAAAAAGAATAGAATTAGTTGCATTATATTTTTCATAAATTTTAGTTTATAAAAAACGGTTTCAAAACCCCATTTCTAACCATGTTTTTAGACTTAGTTTAATCTAGGGAATTCAAAATAAATTGGCTCCTTGATAAGAGAACGATCCCGAGTTGTTTGTACTATATCGCATTTTAATTAAGTGGTAAATTGTGATTTGACCTCGGCGCGATGCTGTTTTTGTCAAATCAATGGCAACTTGCTAATCTTAAATAACTTCAAGTTTTCTGCCTTCAAGACCTTTAATGGGTCAATACCGTCAAAGTTATACTCTTTGACATCTCCACTAGTGTTTCGAATTGGGGGCAACAAGCTTTTTTCAATTACGCGATTATGCAGGGGTTTTTTTTCAATGTTAAAATCACAATTTAACCCTTGGGCAAAAGATATATAATTAATACAAATTATTAGATTGTATAGATGTCATATAGAATGTCATGTGCCATATATCAATCTGACATGACAATTTTCGTTAAGAAGATAATGGGGAAGTTCATAGTATAATATATATATATATATATATATATATATTAAAGATTAAGGTGGTTAAATTGAAACTTTGAAATGTGAAGAGGGTCATGTACAACTGACTCAAAGTTTAAGGGAGTTTATATAATTTAACTTTTTTTAACATTTATTTGATATCATATATATTGTTAACTAATATAAATTCAACCATTATCGGGTTTAAATATAGGAGAAGCTACTTTCATGATATATTTTTTCATCGAAAAAAGTGCATCTTTAATTATTTAACTTTCACATAAGATGTTATCTTTTCATTAATCAAAAAAATGACGCCATTAAAATTTTAAATGTTAAAAATATTATCAAACGCTGATATATTATGTTTATTTTAAAAATATAAGAATGATTGACACACACAAAATATATCATTTGAGACTCAGCATTAGGGTAAAAAGAACGAAAAAATACTATATAAAATTAAGTGACGAATTAAATCAAAACCTTATTTAAAGTTAGAAGATGAAATGCACATTTTTGCCCTTTTTCATTTATATGATTCAAACTCAAAATTTTTACGGTGTATTAAATTTTCTTTTGCTCAACTTAAACCTTTATTGGAAGCTAGATAACGAATTTTTATAGCACATACAGTACTCAATAGTAACATAAATATTAGTGGATAAATTTGATCCACTCGTTTAAAGGGGGTTGACCCACTTTGAGATATGGCATACCAACTAAAATGATCATCATGATTCATTTACAGGTAGTGCTAATAAAGAAATTAAATAAAAAATATAAACATTATTTAAGAAAAAAATGTGCATGGTATCCGGAACCACCCATCTATATGGTGGTGGGTGGGAACAGATATATATAATTCTTCTTAAATAGCAACAGATAACAAGTGATTGTGGGGAGCTTACTTGCTTTGCAAATTTTTGTTTTTTTTTTTTGGGCTAATGGCCCATGCCACCACCATCACCACTTCTTAGTCAACTTAACATTGACCAGATCAAGTCTAGATACTTTGCACATTAAATATGGAGATAAACACTGCTATAAAAAAGGACTTTAGGACCGGGTAAAAAAGACCTTTTAGACCGGTTTTAGAACCATTCTCAATATAGCCAATCTTAAAAGTCTATTATTTATAAAACCAGTTGCTCAACCGGTCTTAAAAGTCACTTTTTAAACTAGTTTTTTAATATACAAAGTCTAAAAGGTAAGACTTTTAAGACCGATTCAACCACCAGTATTAAAAGTGTCTAAACAGATTTGAGATAAAGAAGAAGCACGAAGTTGACTAGTCGGTGATGAGAGAGAGAGGTTAAGGGTGACGAGAGATGAGCTTGGCGAGCGTCCAAGAGTACTAAGGTTTACAACGAGGCTGAGGGCGAGTGGATGAGAGTAGTGAGTCCATATCACTTAGACGAGATGTCACGGGCTAGTAGTGAGGTTGAGGGCGAGAGGCCAAGAGTGGTGAGTTGAGAACTTCAGATCACGACGATGGTTTTCTCTGAGGCCGTTGATTCTGACTCTATATCATGACCTAGCTGTTTTGCCACAAGTACTGCTCCATGATATTGTCCTCAGGCTTGTTTCAATTTTAACTATTAATTAAAGCTACCAAGCACTCTCTGAAAGATTGAAAAAGAGAGCTTACACGGAGGGCTTCTTTTGACGAGGAAACCCAAAAGCTATGGGCATTGGATATTCTGACTGATTCTCGCTGCGATGAGGAATTCGCTCGCTGCGATTCCGTGGAGATCCGAGATAGTGTAGAGGATCTATTCCTCCAAACTCGTTGAAGCTCTTTGCCGTGTTCTTTGCTAGGGTTCTTCTTCCACAACCAAGCCTCGCCTTAGGCACGATGTTTGTAAGGTCGCTAATAGGGTTCTCGTTGTGACAACAAAAGGCAATACTCGGTGTAGTTGGGCGATATTGGCCTCTCCGCTCAGTTGAAGAAAGTTCCAGAGGCAGCATAAGAATTAAAATCATATATGAGGGTTGGCCTCAAAGAGGATGAAGAAAGTGTTGCGAAATTCAATTTTTGGCACGCGATGAAAAGTCTTTTAGACTGATGATGATAAAAATGAGGCTTTAAAAGTTAACATTTTAGACCGGTTATTTGTAACAAGCGGTCTTAAAAGTAATAAACATTTTATTTTATTTTTAACTTTTTAGACCAGTTATTTGTATCAACCGATCAAAAAAATAATGGACATTTTATTTTATTTTTAAATTTTTAGACCAATTGTTTGGGGAACCATTTTAAATAATATCTTTTAGATATCATATTAAAAGAATCGGTCTAAAAAGTTATTTATATTTAGAAAATTACACTTTTGCCCCCTAGTTTTATCGTTTTAAATATTTTTTTATACTTTTTAAACATTTTTTTTTAGTCAAAAAGTGTAATTTCACCTAAAACTAGGGGCAAAAGTCACCTACTTTTTAGACATCATCCTCTATATCTAGTCTAAATGAAGCGGTCTTAAAGTCTTTTTTTTAGTAGTGAAATTGAGACAAATATTTGATTCAAATTACTACTTCATCCTCAATGTAAAAGCTAATAGATGAGGATTTGGTCCTAAATAATGTAAAACCTCAAAGTTCAAATTCTCTTTAGGAAATATGACTATATTTAATGTTCGATAGAGCCTCAAATAAGATTTATCCTCTAATATGATATTTGTGCACTAGGGGAAAAAAAGCAAGTATAGGTAGAAAAGGCTTCAAACTAGCCACTTAGCATAGTGTAGGGTTCTACAGTGTAATGGACATCATTATATATACCAGCTATCACCACTCATTTTACCTGTCGCAAAAATCCCAAAGATTTCTCTCAAACAACAGACAACTTCAAGTTTTAAAAAGGTAGTAAAAGACAATAACAAGGAGGCAATTTTAGATATATGGAGAAAAACATGTGTGAAGGTGAAGCTCATGTGGTGGTGGATGAATCTTCTGTGGATTGGAGAGGCAGACACTGCAAGCCAAACAAACACGGTGGAATGAGTGCTGCTATATTTGTTCTTGGTCTGTTTCTCTCACTAGATCTCTCTCTCTCTCTCTCTCATATATATATTCTTATTTCACTGTGAATTTTTTGTATCTTTCTATGTTCTTTTTCGTTTGTTGTCTTAAGAAGGAGCATGTGAATGAATATACATGATTGTTTTCAGGTCTTCAGGCATTTGAGATGATGGCTGTTGCAGCTGTTGGGAACAATCTCATAACTTATGTTTTCAATGAGATGCACTTTCCACTGTCAAAATCTGCAAATATTGTCACAAACTTCATAGGCACTGTCTTCCTTCTTTCCCTTCTTGGTGGATTCCTCTCTGATTCTTATCTCGGAAGCTTCTTCACTATGCTTATCTTCGGCTTTGTGGAGCTGTCTGTATGTTTTTACTCTCTGATCTACTTGTACTTTATTTCTTCTTGCAGAAATTAAACACTCATGCTATTTCCGGGAAGTAATACATATATATTGTTTCATTCAATTTTGTAGAAATTATATATATCTCTAATTTCAAAATCAATATAAATTTATCTTGAAATTTAGTAGGTGGGCCTTTGTGAATGTATTGCAAGGAGTCAGAGAATGAGTTGTCTGGCCTGTGAATATTGCTCAACTTTATATATAGTTTATCTTTGTAATGATTGCGTATTAGTTTTCTAAATAAATGGTTAAATTCATGAATCACGCTTAAATTCTATTAAAATTACACAAAGGACCCGTTTACATTACACCTATTTTTTCTATAAGTAGAAGAGATTTTACTTAATTTTGAAGCAATTTTCTCTTTAATTTCAATGAATAATGTTGAGGAGATGATAAAAATAATAGGAGGATTTCTGTAATTTAATAACATTTCAGGGATATTTTTATAATTTTTTATTTCAAATAAATGTTATAAATAAAAAACTATGTGATTTCCACACAAAAATCTAGAGATATTTGTTTTAAACTAATTGAGCAGAAAAATAATTTTTTTCTTAATTTTCCCAAATAGGGTTTCATCCTTCTAGCTGTTCAAGCCCATGTTCCAAATCTAAGACCACGAAAGTGCAACATGATGGGTCCTGGAAGCTTATGTGAAGAGGCAAAAGGCTACAAGGCTTCAATATTGTTTTTAGCTCTCTACTTAGTGGCTTTAGGAAGTGGCTGTCTGAAACCTAACATAATCTCTCATGGGGCAGATCAGTTTAAGAAGGAAGATCCTTCACAGAACAGAAAGCTTTCAACTTTCTTCAACGTTGCCTACTTTGCCTTCTGTATGGGAGAGCTTTTTGCTCTCACTCTTCTCGTCTGGGTCCAAACCAATTCGGGTATGGATCTCGGGTTTGGTGTCTCAGCTATCGCCATGGCCATCGGCTTGATCTGCTTAATCTCTGGAACTTTTGCTTACCGAAACAAGCATCCTCAAGGAAGTATTTTCACTCCTATTTCCCAGGTAAAGTTTATTATTGTGTGTAAAATGTTTTCTGAAAGGAATATATCTGTTGTGTTTCTGAGAGAGAGAGAATTGCATGCAGTTAGAATTTAAACGGTCCAGATATTGCTATAGTTTTTTTTTTTTCACAATTCAACTTTTTCTTTAAAAAAAAAAAATTAATCAATTATTTATTAAGTAAAAAAAAAAAATAAGATTGACATAAAAAAAATGAGCTATCCATATTTGCTAAAATCCAATCTATTAAGAATTGGTAAAACATGTAAGTTGGTAAAAAAAATCCAAGCTATCCATAATTATTATCTTTTGAATAATATTTTCCAATAATCTACATAAATCAAAACTATGTTTTTTTTTTTTTTTCTAGTTTCATTGGTTCAACAACAACATTCATATCATTAACAAAGAATTTAGCATCTTTGTTGATTCACTGATATTTATCCCATTTTAAAATTAATATTGACTTTTATTAAAGTTTCATTTAATTTTTATCATATTGCATATATTTTAGACGTAGTTGAAATATTATATATCGAACCTCGGGTAGTGACGGAGGGCCATGACTCCTCAACCTCAAGTATTCACTTTTTCTAATATTACATGTGTTATATATTTTTATTTCCCAAAACTTTATGTAAATCTTGTGTGTGAGTGTGTATTTTGTTTATGTGTGTGTGCTTCTTCTAATATCAGCCCAACTAATAACCAAATCTTGTCTCCACCCTTGAATCGTGAATTATTCTTTTTGGCTAATAGACAAATATGCTAAGCGATATATTATATAATAATTTACGTTTGAAGTTAGTCCAATTTTGGGGTGGGAATGAGACAGACTCTCTTTTGCTTAATTATATACTTCTGATTTTCTCTTTGCCTTTTCTTTTCCATTACAATTTATTATATTTTGTATTACTATTGTGCCTGAAGTTTCCTTGTTGGTCGGCAAAAGATTAAAGATTTAATTTACTGTAGAATCAATTAACATTTTCATTATAAAATTACGGATGAGCTTTCTTGCCGATTAAGATAGTAATAATTTTTATGATTTTAAATTATTATTTTTGTCTTCTCATTAGGTTTTAGTGGCTGCAATAACAAAGAGAAAGCAAATATGCCCTTCAAGTACGGACAAGAAGCTTCATGGAAACCAAAACAACAGGCCAAATAATGACTCAGAAGCATCATCAACTAAAATCAACAATTTTCTTTTTGCTGAAAAGTTCAGGTGGGGTTCATAATTTTACTTTGTATATAATATTTTGTTAGACGATTAGAATAGAATTGGACAAATTATTTCTATTAAGGCATATTCCCTTTAATAAAAAGCGAGGAAAAAAATGTTTCCCATATGAAGAATATTCGCCATTGAATCAAAACAGTATATTCACATCTAGTTGAAAAATGGTAGAGGTTACTTTTGCTTCTTTAACTTTACATAAGATTTTATTTTGATCTCTTATATTTATAAACTATTGTTTTAGTCATTTTTTGACTCTATTGTCGTTAGTTTCATCAACAAAAATACCAACAATGAGATTTTAAATATTGATAAAACATTCATAAATACTAACATACTAAGTTTAATTTTTTGAAACAACAATGATTGGCACAAAAAGGCATAACTTGAAACTAACGGTGTTTAGGATAATAAAATTAAGGATCAAACTGAAACCAATAAAGTTAAAAGCTTAAAGTATATTTTGTTTGCCTAAAAAGAGTAAAGCACCCTATAAGAGAGAAAAAAGGCATAGCGTGTGCAAGTCACTTGCAAGTCTCACCCACTTTTCATTTTTCCTTGCCTTCCTTACGAGTCTTGTATTCACTCATCACTTGATAAGTTCATAGAACAATTGAATTCGTTGAAGCACTAATTCAATATTTATTATTGACTCATTTATATTTAAATTGTAAATATGCAAAAGGTCCTATAAGGAAAAAATAATTATTTTATCCATCTTCTAATTCTTTTTTTACTCTTGATTGCTTTTTATTAGCTTTTAATTGACTTAATATATAATAATTTTAAATTATTGCAGATTTCTTGACAAGGCATGCATCAAAATCCAAGATGGGACTGAAGCAAAGGAAAGCCCATGGAAGCTATGCACAGTATCACAAGTGAAGCAAGTGAAGATAATTATATCAGTTATTCCAATTTTTGCCTGCACCATTATATTCAACACAATCTTAGCTCAACTTCAAACCTTTTCAGTACAACAAGGAAGCATCATGGACACACACATCACAAAAGGCTTCAAAATCCCACCAGCTTCACTTCAATCCATCCCTTACATTATGCTCATAGTTTTTGTCCCTCTCTACGAAACTGTTTTTGTTCCAATTGCGCGAAAATTCACCGGAAAAGATTCCGGGATCTCCCCTCTACAAAGAATTGGCGTTGGACTCTTCATTGCAACATTTTCAATGGTAGCAGCTGCCATTGTAGAATACAAGAGAAGGAATTTATCTTCGAATGGAACACTTTCGATCTTCTGGATCGCGCCTCAATTCTTAATCTTCGGTCTCTCAGAGATGTTCACCGCGGTAGGGCTTGTTGAATTCTTCTATAAACAATCATTGGAAGGAATGCAGTCATTTTTGACAGCGATGACTTATTGCTCATACTCATTTGGATTCTACTTGAGCTCACTTCTTGTGTCTCTGGTGAACAAAATTACTTCAAGCTCAGGAGGTGGATGGCTCAGTGACAATGATCTTAACAAGGATAGGCTTGATCTTTTCTATTGGCTTCTTGCTTCCTAAGCTTCATCAATTTCTTTAACTATCTCTTTTGGTCAAGATGGTATTCTTCAAACTCTTCAGCTAGGTATCCACCTCCGGAGACTTGTATAGAAGATAAATAGAGTCTTAGGCTAATTTATGATATTCTCTTAGCATGTTAGAGTTGTGAATGTCAGAGCTTGAAATGTTATGTCATATGGTATTGACTTAGTTGGATATTGTACTGAAAAATAATATATATAATCTTTTTTCAAAAAAAATAGCTTAGATGTTTCCATATGTGATCCTTTAATTTGTCCTCTTTTTATTACATCCCCAATAATTAATTTAAATTCAACATGGGTCAAGCAATAAAAAAGTGTGACCAGAGGAAATTTCGTAGATAAGTGGCAAAGTTGTTGATTTTCTACACCTGTAGATTTTCTCCCTAACCTTTAAAAGTTTAAATTAAGACCCTAATGTTTCATATTTTGACTAATAACAATTCTACTATTAAAATCACCATTAAATTTAATAGCTTTTGTCATGTCATAATTTTTATATTATCTATTATATATAATGCGATTTGAAAAATTAATACTTGGAATTCGACATGTAATTTTAAGTATTTTATACTTTTTTTTTATTTAAAAAATACATGGTCAAATAAATATTTTTAATATTTTTTAATTTTTAAATATTTGATTTTAAGTATTTCAAAAATATTTAAACCCTAAACCCTTAACTATAATTATTTAAAAGTACTCTCAATTATATGTCAAATGCCAGACATTATTGTTTGAATGAGATTCTATATAATAAGGAAAAACCGTTAACTTTAATGGTAGTTTTAAAGACAAGGGAGTTATAGTCAAAACATTGAAATTTAGGTATTTAATTTAAATTTTTAAATGTGAGGGAGGTGATGTGTGGCTGACCCAAAATTTAGGAATGTATTGTGAATTTTATCCCTCAGATTTGAGAATAATATTCTCCACTCATATTTTGAAATTGGTAGTTTTTGAAGAGATAACTTATTACATATTCTCCAATATAATCATGTGCAAGGAATTGCTTTTGTTTATGGCCGTGAAAAAGGAGATGAAGAAGTGGTCGGTATGATTTATGCTTTATCTAAATGAAGCAATTTCAAAGCAGATCTGAATTTTATAATGATGGAGATTTCCTCAGTATAAAATCTTGCTTTAACCCACAAGCTTTTTTCGGGGAAACTAAAATGACCTGATATGATAACACGTGAACGAAATCTTTACCTAGAAACCCATTAAAAGGTAACTAAAGTCAAAGTTGGCTTTATCTTTTGAGAGATCAGAAACATGTTTCAGACATGTTCTTGAAATTGAAGATTTCAGAGTAGTGCTCATCATCTGCAGTGCAATCCTCAAACTAGCTACCATTGGATAATAGTATGACTTTTGATTGAGCCTTTTCATGTTTATGTTTGGTTAAAGTGTTAGGTGGGCCCCAAGAGCACCAATCTTTACCAGCAGAATTCACTGAATTCTGTTCTGCTCATTATGAGTCCACTATAAGCGTTCATGGATTTAGCTCTTTGGTGATCGCTTCAATATATATATGACACTACCCTAAATACACGGATTCACCTTATGGATATATACACCCTTCTCTGAGCAAAAAAAGATATATACACCCTTCCTAACCGTTATTGCTCCCTCTAGTATTTAATGTAAGAGTTAGATAATTAATTTATAAGATTCAAAAAATTTATTTAATTAGTTATTTGTAAAAAATGTGCGTTAATTTTTCTGAATTGCCCTACTCAATATTGGAACTACCTATTGATGAAAACCCCATTAATATATGTAATTAATCAAAAGAATAATTTTGAGAAAATATATAAATTTGGGAGATAAAGTAAATCAAGGTGTTATATTTATGATCAAAGTAAACTCCTTAATTAGTTTTTGCATTTAAGACTAGGGGAGTAATTGTTTGTAGAAGGAAGGACATACTGAAGCAAAATGTAGGGGCTGAAATGAGATTCACAAATTAAGTTTTGTTTAACAAAATTATATTGTTCCTTCAATTCTGGTGAAGGAATTTAGTTATTTTCACGGCTAGAAAAATGCCTTTCAGACTGGTTGAAATTGACTTTTTAGATTGGGCTTAGGTTTGGTCTTGTATCGATCGACTTAGAAAGTATGCCCTTACTAAAACCATACCTACAACCGCTATTAAAAGTTACTTTTAATGACCAATTGGTTAAATGACCAATCCTACAAAGTTTCAATTTAAAATAAAAAGTGGGCAAATTCTTATTTTTTTTAAAGGGTTAAATACCAATTTTGCAATGGAAGTATTGGTAATGGGGCACTCAAGACCCGGAATTTTTTTGGTATCTTTTTCCCTGAAGTTTTACAAACATAATGATCTTGCGATCGGTTGATCTTGACCGTTGGATCATTGCTCTCTTTGTAAACTTTCAGGGCAAATTTGCTCCTAAAAAAAACTTCTAGGGAAAATTTGCTCCTTGAAAAAACTTTCAAGGCATATTTGCTCCCTTTTGTAAATGTCCAGGGCAAAAATGATACCAAAAAAACTTCCGGGTGCTGAGTGCCCCCTTACCAATACTTTTGTGGTAAAAATGGTATTTAAACCTTTTTTTTTTTAAAAAAAATGTACATTTATTTTGTTTGACAGAAGCCCTATCGGATATTATTATATTTAAAAGCTATATTATGTGATATAAATAATACAAACAACCCTAAAAATGCAAATGCAATAGATATAACATAATTGTAACTAATAACCATGAATCTAAGCCCTATATTATTAGATAACTATTGAATCTTAATTCCGGAATTTGTTCTTTTAAGGTTTACTTTTTTTGCTTGTATTTTCCCCACATCTAAAGGAGTTCAATGATTTTTTTAGTGTTGGATTTAATGGATGCAATTTTAGGCACAACATTTGCATGTTGTTGACGCATGACTCATATTGTAAGCATGCCTAAAGTTGAATGCTACTACTACCCATGGATTGGGTGCTAGGTTACTATAATTATGCATTTTGATTCTTCTAAACCTCAAATATATGAAACATGCCTTTGCTCTTGTAACACCCCAAGTTCCGTAGCATAAATCGTGCCGGTTGACACTTGGTTTTAGAAAGATTGTCAGAGTTTGAGGTGCTACAACTCAGCGTGTTGCGGAAACGGAGAGCATGTACTAAAAATTTGAACAATTGAGTGACTGATATAAAATAGTCAGACATATGCTGATGTCTGATGTATATTGATATATTACAAATTTCCTGAAGGAATATTCATGTGATACATTAATACAAAACTTTGTATAATTACAACTCTTACATGTAACTATACCATCTTCAACCAAGTCTTAAGTAGACTTGGGGCATAGAACCTAACACAGTTAAATCAACCCATTTGGCTAGGTTGGGTAAAGTCTAGTGGAAGTCTCCCTGAATTCAAGGCGACTGATTGACTGAACCACATAGACCGACCCTTTCTTAGTTTAAGCACCAAATGGTTTGAAGTAACCCTATTAGATTCATGCCAGAAGGTAGGCTCTGTTAACCTTCTTCCTGCATTTGCTTTGACCGGTGCCCCCTCACGGCTCCGTCCATTGGTGTCTTTCTACGGCTCCATCTACCAACCCCTTCTCTTATCCTTGATCCTTTCCTGAACTATTAGTTTAAGACTGAGGTCCAATGCCCATTGGACCTCAAGTAATGGTTAACCTTATGCTCATGTATAACAATGTATGTATGACACATATTCATGACATTACAGCAGTAATCAACACATAAGCACACAGCAGATGTAAGATTAATATATCAACAATACATATACATGTAAAGTTATCTATACAAATCCATGGTCGTCTGCACCTCACCGTGCCACGATGGTCTATCGTGTCCTCAGCGCTAGGAAAACTCTAACGATATTATCAAAACCATAACCCGTGTATAAAGCTGAATGTATATGTAGTGATCTAAGCCCCATAAACTTAGTCACGGTGCATGAACCAAGACAGAGTCTCGTCCATGACTTTATGAAAGTATCTATCACATATAAGTATACAATAAGCATCAGAGTTAGTGTTACAGTACGCGAACGTACCTTTCACCGTGTATTGGCCAACTTGCCTCACTTTTGATTCGACTCCGACTTTCCCGGATATCCTATATGTTATCGTCGGATTATTCCTTTTTCCCATAATATCACAACTAATATTCTATCTCTTAAAATAATATCAAAAAGGATATCTCCACCCATTTTGACATTTCTACCCTTGGTATATTCATTATTACAATTTTGCCCTTACATTTTCTCAAGAAAAACGCAATACTGAATTTCTGGGCAGAATTTTCTATTAACTTTGAAAAATCATAATTAAATCTAAACAAATCGAAACGAGGATCCGTAAAATTCCTCAAAATCCTTAGGATGTCTAATTTGGAGGAAAAATAATGGTTCTTTCCCAGATTTTCAGAAAAATTCCCAGTTTTCACGTGATCGTCCTCTGCCCAGAAAAATTCCAGAAAACATAGCCCAACTTTGGACATTTTTATCTCCTAGCATAGAACTCGAAATAATTCACTTTAGGTATATTTGAAAAAATCTATATGTCTAATTTAACCATGAATTTTCTCATAATTTTATAACATCATCTTTAACATAAGATACCAGCGTTTTTACCACTGACTCTAGAAATCGCTAACCAATAAATTTTCGTCAAAGCTTCACTACTTTGATCATAATCTTCCAAAAAATTTACTCCAACCCTTCCTCCATCATTTTTTTTGAAATAAACCCATTTTTAAACTCAGAAAACATGAAATCTAAATAATTTTAGAAGATCAAAGATTAAAACAACAATTTAACTAAAAACTCAAAAGCTAGAGCTCAAAAACTTACCTAGAACTTTACTCCTCCTTTCTCCAAGACTCTCACTCACTCTTTCACTCTTAGAACCAGATGCTAATTGATGTTTTTGGTGTGAGAATTTGTGAAGAACCCAAGCTCCTATTTATAGCATTTTGTTAGGGCAATTTTGGTAAAGGTCTTGCACTTCCCTCATCTTACACTTGGACCATTGGATCTAGGGCATCTTTGGAAGGCTTCATCCTCACCCTCCACTCTTCCTCACCGTCCTCCCCTCTCTCACTCCACCTCTTCATCATATTTTTTTTTCCCCAAAAGTCTTTGGATTACATCACCTTATCCTTCAATTTGTCCCCCTAATAATTGTCATCTTGTCATCTTATCTTTGTGATTAATGCTTCATTAATGACCAACATTTTTGCCCCTTAAGCAAGTCTTCAATTTCGTCCCCCACCCCTATTGTTCTTTCATTTCTATGACTCAAATACAAGTTACCTAAGTGTACAAGTAACTAGATACAATATGGTAGTTGGTTGGTGCTTTGAGTTGGAACACTTTAAGGAATTCATTCAAATCTCTTCCTTTACTCATGAATTTCAAAATTTATAACTCAATTAGAAGCCTTTACTAGCCCTTTAATTATTTTAAGATTAATCACAAAAGTTGAGGAAATAATTTTGGAGATAACCTATTCCAAGCTCAAAATATGCTTGTTTATAATAAATCCTTATATTTGATCTATGATTAAAGTTTCTCAAGATACAATTTATTTTCTATAGATTCTCATTTACTTGTGTCTTGAATTTATCCCAATGGTTTTTAACTTTCCATTCAATAAATTTCTCACTTTTCTCTCTCCTACACTAGGCTCACAACACTCACAACTCTCTCATACACACACACACACACACAATTACTATTCATGGCCGCCTCCTTCACTCAAAGAATCATCCAAAAATTTCATCATTATATGCCTTGAAAGTCTTTGTGTACAATTAGCATCTTTTTAAATTGTCCCCTAATTAATAGCCTTGATTATGATTGATCACCCATGTGCAAAGATGCTTTTTCATTGATTACAACTTTTCTTACTCCACAAGTTGTATGAACCGTGTAAATCTCTCCCCTTTGTACAATTCAATTTTGATTTTACCTTCTTACTTAATTAATGAGGGAATATTTCACTTGATTGGTTTTACTTTATTTAATTCCTTTCTTAGCCAACAAGCTTGTGTGAACCGTGTATTTCACCTTGCTATTTGATTTATTGTCTGTTATCATTGTATTCAAAGTCAAGAGGAAAATCTCTTTGATTAATTTTTAAAGATTTTCACTTTATGAGGGTTAATTAATCATGAAAATTAATTCTTAATTAAGCAAGTATTATTTCACCCTCATTGGCTTAATTATTTCCAAGTATAATTAGCCCTCTTCATTTTCGAAAATTATGGCATCCCTTAGATGTCTCTAATTTGCCTTTAACCATCTTGAAGCATTTTGCAACTAATCTCAATTAGTGCAAGCTAAATTGTTAATTTATTGTTGCTAATTTTCTTTAATTAATTTAAGTGTTTTCATAATATTTTCTTGTTTATTTTGGTTACATATAAACCATAACTTAATATGATAATTTTTAGGGTATTTTATGAACCCTAAATAGAATTTCAATATTATATCTTGATCTATTGAATCTCAAGGAGAAATTGCCCAAAAATTTTAATAATCAAATTACAAAATTTGAGACAATACACTTTCCTTTATCTACCATGTAATATTCATCAAAATATATCATTTATGATAATTAGGGTTTTTAGGGTATTACAGCTCTACCCCAATCTTTGATGATAAAGGAGAAGATTTTATTTAATGAAGCTGTGTATAATTGAGTTAATATACAAGTATAAAAAATAGATTTTATATGTGTGAATATGATCTAGTGGGGAGGTCTTGATTGACCAAGAAACTAAACTGAAGGCCAATAAGAAAGAAGGAACAACCTAGGTGGAAATACTAGTGACGAGGTGAGGGATTATTAATAACTTTAAATTGGAGGGTGAAAAATATTGGGTGGATGATCATCACTTGAAAGGACAAATTAGTTGGATTGGTTGGTAATCTAGTTCAACGAATTTTTCTTGTAATCATTGATCACCCGCCCTACATTTTTCATTATCAAATTTATATATTTTAATGATCAACCTGTCACTAGTAACTCCACCTAGCTGGGTAGCTCCTTATTATTAGCCTTTACTTTAATTTTTATCTCAACCAAAACCTCATCACATGACCATATTCAATCATACAAAATAGATTTCTCAAGTTTATATATCAACCAAGTTAGACTCAGCTTTATTAAATAAGATTCTCCACCTGTATTGCCTAAAACTAAGGTAGGCTAGAGCCATATTATATCTAAAGTCTCAAAAGAGCCAAAATGCCAAAGGTTAGTAAACTTAACACCCAATCAGGGTTGCCACAATCGATTATAAGTATGATCCACAATACATACTAGGCGTCAACAGTACCCAAATGTCAAGGTAAAACTACAATTGATACTCCCACCCAACAGACAATAATGATCTAAGCCTTTTCAAAGAGGGAGCATCCAAGCCAAAAAAAAAAATTTGAAAAGAAAAAAGGAATGACAAATAGATTCAATTAACATATATGTATGCAGATTTTTGTCCATGGAATTCTGAAGATTGGATTTATGAAACTTGCCATAATGAGAATGATACAATGAAATTGCATTATTGTTGTCATCACAAATTTCATAATCCCAACCATGACGAATTCCATGGACAAAAATTTGAATGCACTTATGCTAATTGAATATTGAGCAAGTAGAAAATGAATATCATATTTATACTTATGAAAGGAAGGCTTTTTTTCGTTTTCTAAGTCCTACAGGAATGACTTGACAACGTGTATCTGCAACCTCAAATTGCATGCATGCATCCCCTATTTTCAATTGCACGAATTTACATATTAGATCAAATTATTTAATGCTCTTCACATGTCTACAAAAACATAAGTGATAGCTATAAAAAAGCCACTCAACTTGGCCCTTCACATGTCTTTTTGGCGCTCTTCATACTACTTTCTGTAATGGAAAAGAAAAAAAAATTGTCATAAACAAATTAAATAAAAATACGTTCTAATGAAAATAAAGTTTTTTACTTACTCATGAAAAGCAAGATCCAATTAAGCAACCAAATGAACAAATAAATATGGTGATGATGATGATGAGAATGATACAATTTCATTAAACATGAACATATCAACTTGATGCCTCTAATGATATAACAAAACATGAGATACACATGTTATATGATATCAATGTTGTGTTATATCCTGAGAGGCACTAATATATGTTTATGTTTAATGAAATTGTATGATTTCATAATGATAAGTTCATATTTTTGTCCATAGTGTAATATATTTATACCTTGGCGCTCTTCACATATCTTTTTGGTGCTCTTCACATGTCTTTTTGGTGTTCTTCATATTACTGGAATCAATTTTACTCATTATTATTTGAATAATTTGTAATAAGAAAATTAAATACAAATCCATCACAATAAAAATAAAGTTTTTGACTTACTCATGAATATATGGTCTAATTAGTGTTTATCTAGCCTTTGTGCTATGTATGCAAATGCAATGGAACTCATTAACATGTGTACTATATAACAAAATTATTGCCTATGTAATGTACTACATATGTTGATGAACTACATTGCATTTGGAGCAAGCCTCAAATTAAAATAATCTAGGCCTCTTCATAAATTTTTCACACTCATGAATATATAGTCTATTTGGCACTCACCTAGCATTTGTTCTATGTGTGGTGGTGTTGATTGGCCGGAATTATCATTACTTGCTTCAAATTCAATATAGTTTGTACATATAATTATGAGCTACTTTGAACTTGAAGTAAGTAGCAAATTATATTGGCCTACCCACACCAGCACATATAACACATATCTTGAATAAGCAAATTAAATATAAATCCCACTCAACTTATCGCTCTTGCTCTGAATGCAATGCAACTCTTGAACATGTGTTGTACATAATAGAATTACTTCACATGTAATGTACTACATATGTTCACGAGTGCATCACATTTGGACAATTTTCATAAATCAAGACAAAAAAAAAAACTTTCAATCAAGGTTTTGACAAAGCAGGAAAAAGAGCAAGTGTCAGTGTTTTGACAAAGGGTGCTTGTCTAGGCTATGTGCAATGTATGCATGCCTTGTGTCTTTCCATTGAGGGAAAACTTTGTGATATATGTGGTGGTCGGAGGATATTAGAAATGTATGTATAGCACAAAGGGTAAACGAGAGAAAAGATGTAAGCATTAGTGTTTTGACAAAGAAATAAAAGGAGAAAGTAAATACAACAAAGGATAACACTAACAAAAGAGTGTTGGCTCTTGGATTTATGTTTTGATGATAACAAACTTGGAAAAGGAAAAATAATTTAATTAAGTGAGATGAGGTGAGCATACCCGAGTATTGGAAGCAATACTCGAGTAAGGTAGCTTAGATGCTCAAGTATTCAAGAAAATACTTGAGTATAACTAAAGCCTCAACCTTAGACTCACCTCTCATTGCTGATATAAACATATTATAATAAGTACTCGAGTATCCATTTATGTACTCGAGTGTTGTGCTTGTTCTTGTAGGAATTGAAGTTGTTATTCAAGCATGCTTTAGCAATACATAAGTATGATACTTGAGTATGCAAGTCATTACTCGAGTACAGATGTTTGATCATGATGCAGTTGTTGGCTGTCTGAAGAATATTCAAGTACACAATTGTAGTGCTCGAGTATGATACTCAAGTAGAGGATCATATTACTCGAGTATGTTTGATTAAACACGAGGCACTGAGTTTCTTTTAGGTTAATACTCGAGTATGAGGATTCGTTACTCGAGTAAGCTCGTTTGCTGCAGAAATTCAGAGTAACTCTCGCAAAGCTTTCTGGAAAATAATTGAAGAATACTTGAGTATGTTTTAAGTTACTCAAGTATGGTACTCGAGTATTGACAAGCACAAAAAGGCATTGCCAGAATCTGAAGTGTAAGAGTTAGAAGGTTACTCAAGTAGAGTTCATTTATACTCGAGTACACTGAGTGAATACTTGAGTAGAAATTCACCTATTTTTGTAATCTCCGTCTTCATAAATTCATATTCATTTGTTATGATTCCATAACTTTTGATTATTACTCATTATTGTTCTCATGCTTTTAAACATGTTTGTTAATGAGTTTCAGATGAACTACAAGATTACATGCAAACCCTCAAAAAGCAAGAATTGTATCAGAACATTAAATGCATCGTAGAAAAACATAGCACACATGGAATGCAATTCAGAGTAGGTCAAATGATCATACTTTCAAATACCCATTCCAACGAAAGCAAAAGCGATTCATCCTTAGTTAATTACAGAGTCCAAAGGCATGTCGTATGAAAATTTTCAAAAGTGATACGAAAGTGACATATCCTCAAAGCTTCCAACAACTCCGGTTTGTGTCTAACGGAAAGCTTCCGAGTCTAACGGAAATTTTGAAGTCTCATAACAGATAGTTTGAAGCTTCTCCAAAATCATTTATGGAGTTCATCTATAAAAGGAAGAACATTCAATATAGAGCAACCAAACAACTATGATAACATTTATTGCTCATTAATACTCTTTGAAATATCTTGTGATATTCATATAATTCAGTGTTCATTTATCTACTTTATGAGAGTCTTTATTACCCAACTGAGTGTTGTAAAATCTCGAGGTAGTGGGACCACAGTCGTAAGGGGAGTGAGTCCTGATGAGGATTACTCTAAGCTTGTGTAATATTGAAAGATAGTAGAGACACTCTGAGGACTAGATGTAGGTCAAGATATTAAGGTCGAACTAGTATAAATCTCTGTGCACACTTTGGTGATATCTTTCTAGCATTTCCTTCTTGATTTAATTTTTTGTTAAGGTTATTTTAATTTTTATAATTTACCCAATTCAACTAACAAAGAGGACTAGTGAGGGTTTGTGAAAGGCAACAATTTTTACCAAACGTGAGAGCAAAACGACAGAGAGAAAGAGCCCAATGAAAAGGAATACCATGACATCCTGATGGTGCACAAAGATGTATTACAGCAATGGAGAGAGGAAGAGCGCATATAGCGGAGATGAAGACTGAGCTTGAAAGTGAGTATATAACTAAATATACTAGGGCAATGTTTTCTAGACCAATGCTATATAAAGTTTGGTCTCAATATGTAAAAAAACATTTTTAATTCATAACGAGGTTGTCTTTTAATTCAACCAGTCTTAAAATGTAATTTTTATAATAGAGAAAAAAGTTTTTAGAAACAAAACTTATAAGAAAAACTTAAGGGTAAAGGTGCAAAAATACACATGTGCTTTGACCTCAGGAGCGCCCAATACCAAGTGCTTTTTTTAGGTGCAAAAATACACATGTGGTTATGAAAAAGGTGCAAAAGTCACAGCAAGAGAACATCCGTTTATTTTTTATTTGAAAGTACCAAAATACCCCTGACTTTTAAAAAAACTCTCCCTCATCCCCATCAATACTAGAGACTAGTAATTCATCATGGTACAATTCTAACTTCAAATAGATGAACAAGGCCAAAAAATCAAATAGATCAGGATCTTGAACCAATATGCTGATTACGATATCTAAACCAGTAAAATTTGACATAGATAAATAAGTCACAGTCTCAAAGAATCGAATCAGAAGCATAAATCCTCTTCTATAGAGGGTCCTCCAACTTACAGAAAAAAAAACAATACAAGAGACCAGCAATTCAATATCTTCCTCAAAGTCACAGAAAATTCTCATTCGGTATAACATCCAAAATCAAATAATACAACATGCATATCAATAAAACAAAATTCTTATTTAAATTACAAAGGCAAAGTGGGTGAGGGAGAGAGAAGAAATTACAGGGTATTGGCAAACTGGATATTAGCTTCGAGAGCTTTGAGGGAATCCTTGAAAGACTTGTGCATTTTTTCCTTTCTTCGATCGTTTCGTAATTCAACAAAATCCCATTCAGAAATCAAAGAAAGACGATACTCTCAATAAAAACTAGTAACTCCACATTAGAACCTAGAAATTGCATGATCCCAAAACGTTAACCCTCATTTTCCAGTGGAAATAATCACGTGAAAGAAACAGAGGAATCGATCTCTGCATGAAATAATCAACCAATGATTGGCCATTGTCACAATACCCATTTGACGCTGACTTGTGATGAAAACCCTAGAACATTTGGTATAAATTGCTAGCTTTTGTTCAATAAGAATGAACCGTCGCCGCTGGTGGTGGGTGCCGCCATCGCCGCTGGTAAAAGGTGATGCCGCCGCCACCGCTATCCTCCATGAGAAGGAAATGGGGATGAAGGGAGACAATCGAGACAACAAAGGAGGAAGAGCTAAGGGGTAGAAGGGAATTTTTTTTTTTTTTTTTAAAAAAAAAAAGCTTAGGCATTTTTTTAATAGGGTGGGGCCCATATAAAAATAACGTCATTTACACTATTTAGATGGTGATGGTATTTTTGCACTGTTTTTCAAAGTTTATGCGTAGTTTTGCACTGGAAAAAAGTATTTGGTGTTTGGCACTCTTGAGGTCAAAGCACATGTGTATTTGTACACCTTTACCCAAAACTTAAATATAATGCGAGATGATCATCAACAAGAAATAATAGAAAGATTGAAACTTGAAAGACATAAAAGATTGAAACATTTTCATTAATAATCATCACCTAAATGTGGCAATATACATGCATATAAAATCAAAATTACATCAAAATATTATATATGATGATGATCAGGCACAAATTCAAAATTACATCAAAATATGATAACAATGGGGGTTCTTGAAACCCAGGCCTTTAAATAGCCATCATCATTCTAAGGGACAATCACCCCTAATCCAAACAGTCAATGATGTCATTCAACACTTTAGATAACTCCTCCAATCGCTTAGAGAAGTAATCTTACTTTGCCATGAGCTTTAGAATGGTGGCCTAAAGGCAAAATATGGTCTCAATGATTTTCTTCAAGGTCAAAGGTGAAGGAGTTTGCAAAGAGGAATCGTTGGTAGGCGACATAGGAGAAGGAGGGAAATGTTGTCTCTTTGGTCTTGCTATTGAAAGTGTTTCCGCTCAAAGAAGAAAGAGAGAACTAGAATGAGACTTATCCAAATCGTCTTTGAAAAAGTGGTCTAAATAATAATTATGAGACAAAATGTACATCTTATTCGATCTAAATAAAAATTGAATGACAAAAAAATAAATGACATTTAGACTAGTCAAGAGTTAAATCACAATTCATATTAACATATTTAGACCTTATGCCAATATAACGGTATGAATATAATCGATTATATATTTAACAATATCTCGTATAATATAATTTACTAATAAATTATATCTATCATAATTCATAAAATTGAACTATCAAGGTAGAGATAGAAACAACAACAAAATAAAGATACAAGAGACGTTCAAGATCAAGATTAGAAATAATTTTTTTCATTAATATTATATTTTCTTGTTGCTCAAAGGCAGTAGTTGATTATATTAAATAAACAATTTACATAATAATAATAAAAAGGACTTGTCATTCTCCTCCATTTCGTTCAACATGTTCATTATAGTCAAGAAGATGCCTCACTACTTGTGAGGAAGGCGTTCATCATTCTTTGAATCTTCATTTTTTTTTAAAGTCATTTAAGATCACGATTCATAAAAACCAAACATATAAGGTGAGTTTTTTTTAAATTTTCATAATGTTTAATAGTTATTGGTGTTAATTTATTGTAAAGTCAAAATGCGTACTCTAAATTGTCATTTCTAGATGATTTGTTTAGTTAGGGTACTTATGGGTCCATTCTAGATTCTAGGTTTAGGGTTTGAAGTAGCCATTTGGTTTTGTTCTTGCTTTTTCAAAATAAATTGACAAATATTTTTGAAACGATTGCTTGGCTTGCTTTATCATTCTATCAAATATAATTTCATTTTTTTAGTCCCTTTTTTTTTTGTGGTGTTAATTTATTGTAAAGTCAAAATGCGTAAAATTGTCAATATTTGGTTAGTACTTATGGGTCCATTCTCGATTCTAGGTTTAGGGTTTGAAGTAGCCATTTGGTTTTGTTCTTGCTCTTTTTGAAACGATTGCTTGGCTTGCTTTATCATTCTGATCAAATATAATTGCAATTATTTTCAGAACAATATGGTGTTTAGGGGATGAGCTTCGATTGTTTTATGATCTCTTTATTTGTCTTACATTTTACCTCTCATATTTGCACATAATCATGGTTGCATTTAGTTGAATTCATTTAATGGTTGAGAGTTGGAATGAGTTGTGGGATTGTACACCTATTATTATGATATTGTCAATTTGATTTTGGAACAAGAAATGTGATATGCTAATAGAGAGTATAATAAGTGGGAATATTTATGTATGCTACTGGAAGTTTGTTGGGTTTAGATTTTTAGGGTCAAAATGATATGCTAGTTGCTGGAAAATTTCTTCTATTTGTTACAGATTAATATGTTGTCATTCAATATTGTGCTCAAGTATTGCAGGTCCTACCCTTAACCAACCCCTCAACCCCATCGCAACCCCTCTAGTGTGCAACAGGATGATAATGACACATGACTTATAGAACAAGAGGAAAGAGTATGGAGGAATGAATAGCCTTATTGTGATGAAGGAGGTCCAAAAAGCAAAGAGAGGGGAGGAAACTTAATGTGAGATGGAAAAAGAAAGGGCAAGTTGTGAAATATGACAAGTGTGTAAGCTACCTTAGGTATGCAGCAAAAACCAAAGTGGTTATCACTTTGAACAATTGCAAGAAGGAAACCAAGTCAATGGGGAAGGTTGTATGGGATGAAGTATTGATAAGACATGATGCTATATAGTTAATAATATCTTGTTGATCGATATACCTAAACTAACAATGATTTGTGTGTTTTGTTGTATGGATTTCACATAGATTAGGAGAATAAGGATTATATGCTCGGGAAGGCTGGCCGCGTACTACTCTCGTTCTGAGGGTTTGTGACAAAGAAATATTTGTTGGAACCCGACTTTGTAAATGAGTCGGTGGTTCCAACGCTACCAAAGGAAGTTTTCAAACAACCCAAATGAGCTGCTTTTGTACGGTCATGACACTCTCCAACGTTCAAGGTAAATTAAATTTACTAGAATAAAAGGTCAATGGTACTTTTGTATTAATATAATGTGTAACTCTAACATCTTTGTTATTTTTTTCCACATGCATTAAGCACGGAAACCCGTGAGAGGGTGAATACAACAAGTACCCGTACCGTGGAGGCCGCACGGGTATGTAAACATCGAGCAGCAATTGATAGATAAGTTGGGGTCAGGATCAGATGTGACTATTAATCGTTGATTATTGTTGTTGCTGTGAGGCAAAACAAAGATAGCAATATTTACAATCCTTGCGTGTAAGAGGTTGTCTCAAGAATGGTAGTACTGATGATTTTAATTCAATTATAATTGAGTTTTTCATATGAAATGATGTTTAACCTTTCATTTTGCTACAAGATACCTTGAGTCAAGAATTAGAGCGAGGCGAGCTTCCTGAGGATAAGGATGTCTTGGAAAAGGCTCTGAGTCCTGACTATGGAGGCCTTTTAAGGGGTGCCAACAATGGAGTTAGTAAAAAAGAATACTTTGGTAAGCGGAAGAAGCCGACAAGGGTGTCTAATCAGAAGCTTCAACAATATATGGAGATGACCGAGATACTGAAGCAACGGGTTGAAGCACAACTGTAACATCCCATTTTCAAAAGCAGTATATTTTTTTTTCATCAGAGTAGAGCATCGGAGCGATTGAGTAACTGATACTTATATTCAAAATGCCGTAAGTTTGGCTGATTACAAAAGTGGTACAATGACCGAGAGTTTTCAAAAGTAAATAGCGAGAGAGAAAGTCTTCAGAGTCCCTATGCGTCTTTGCTTGCCTTTCTCCTCGGTCCTCGTTCCTCCGTAACCCGTCGCTATATTAAGAGCCGAGGTTCAATGCCCATTGAACCTCGTGTAATCTGTTAACCTCATGTTTATATACACCACATAGACAATATATGAGCACACTAACAAGCATACCCCAACATCATATAAGCCCCCTGGCAGATATGTCGCACTTAGCATACGGTTCGCACTTCACAATGGTATTCGCACTTAGCAATGGTATTCGCACCTAGCAATGGTATTCGCACGTAGCAATGGTATTCGCACTTAGCAATGGTATTCGCACTTAGCCAACGTATCCCAACACCCAAAGACAAGCATAATAACAAGACAATAAGCATACCACAGAGCTATCGACTACTTCACATAGACATACCATACACATAGCACATAGACGCATACAATAAACATCAGCATTAGTGTTACAGTACGCGAACGTAGATACAAACAGCAGAGCTATCAGCTACCACATACAATACACATAGCACATATATGCATACTATAAACATAAGCGTTAGTGTTACAGTACGCGAACGTACAACATAACAACTATACACACACAATACACATATCACATATACGTATACAATAAACATCAGAGTTAATGTTACAATACGCGAACGTACCTTTGTTGACGGAAAACGGTACTTTTACGGAAAATGGTAAATTTCCGACAGCGGGAAAAACAAATGACGGCGCACGACGGCGGCACAACAAAGCGCTCGACAAATGGTACGATTATCTCAGATATCCTATAAGGATAATATTTAACAACTTTTAGCAGCATAACAGGCATTTTAGGTACAAATTACCATTTTGCCCCTGAACCCCTAATCGGCAGAATTTCACCAGAGCTTCGCTGTTTTCGCTCTATCTCTCTAGAATTTTGACAGATCTTTTCCCTCATCATATTTTCGAAATATATATCATATTTACCCCTAAATATGATATCTAGACTATCTTGAAAAATTAAAGATAAATCTAGCATTCCTACTATATCTACCGAAAGAACTACCGAAACTAAAGACCGGGACCGAAGAACTTACCCGGACTTTGCTCGACTTTCTCCAGCTTCTCTCTCTAACTTCTCTCTAAGGGGCAGATTTTTGGTGTGAAAAATGAAGAAGGTGCTCATGCCTTTATATAGGCAAAAATTGTGCCACTTTGGTAATTTCCATATTCCAAATCTTGTAATTTTCTCTTACCTTATAACCAAGTAAAATAAAGGCTAAATGGTGGTTAATTCTTGACCATGGGCTGCCCTAGTCGACATAAGGGGGTGATGTGGCAGCAATTGGTCCAAGAATGGTGACTCAAGCTCACTTTATGCCCTCCGATAGAATTTCCCCGATCGGTGTCCGTTTCGCGTAGTCTCGAAAAATCTCAAAATTCTGAATTCATAACTTTGAAGATCTTCTCTTCCTCATCAATAATATCTAATTTAACTTAGATTTCGGTCCCTTACAGGGTTCCAACAAATCCGCTTGAAGTTTTCTCGAAAACGTGTCCGAACACGTCCGTGTCGGAAATCGCTTTCGGAATCATTAATCTCTGGATAATAATTCACTGATTCCAAATATGTCCAGATAATTATAAACTCATCTCTAGATGTTGAGTTATAATTATTTTCTTCAAATTCCAAAATGTGAATATCTGCATTTTTCCCTATTTCGTCTTATTAGACAAATGCGCTTACCGACCTCGGAATTAACTTCCTAAGAGGTCACTTGAAGGTAAAAACTCACTGATCAATATTTTACCTTGACTTTGGAATTCCTATTCCTGGTTCTCTAGATAGGATCCGTTTCCTATTTATTCCATTACTATTCACTATATTATATAATAATACAATTTTACAAAAATATCATGATATTTATTTTATTTTTTTTATTTTTTTTCTAAGCATAAAATATTTTATTAATATTTTATTTTTTATTTTTTAATAATTTCGAATTTCTCCAATTAAAAATAATTATTTAAATTATTTTTAATTCATTTACTTTATACCTTAATTATCCCATTAATTACCAGATTAGCCACTTACTAATTTTTGATAATTTTCTTAATTAGGATAAATCATTATCTCACAATTATTTTACTTACATTGGTATTTTATATCCCATGTAAAATATTAAAAATCATGGGGTCAATTATGATCCCCAAAATAATATTAAATCTTGCCTCAATATTTTCCAAGGAAATTAATCCCAAAAATTACCTAAATTAGAGACAACATATTCTCCAATTTTTAATAAATATTTCATTGCCTCTTAGGATTTATCATAATATTTTCGGGGTATTTTATGGCCCACAATTGCATTTAGGGATTTTTAGCTCTTTATTCACCCTAATTTCAATAGAAATTACCTTAAGAAATAAGATAATTATTACTTATTATTTGAAACCACATATTCACCTATTTTCAATAGGTATTATTTATCGAAATATAATATTCCGTATAAATAATTACCCGGTATTACAACAACAAGTCATTATTGATTAGTTAATGAGCTGAGGAACTGCAGGGAAGTATGGAATGGCTCATATCCCAAGTGCTAAAGATAGTTGCACATTCCCTTCTCAAGACTTTACCAAAGGTAGTATGACTCATGCCAAAAGCTTATGCTTTATTTATTTTTTGCTTTACGCTAATTGTATTTTCTCTTTATTCAGAGTAAGGCTAAGTTTGAGTGTGTGGCAGATATCCCTAAGCGGCAAGCGATTGCTATAGGCCGCGTGTACAACTTACAAGGGGAGAACACGATTCGCAACTCACCTTTCCCTTTAAATCATGTTAGTGTAGAGGTGAAGATGGCCATCAATCCCAAGTATGCCCTTCTGATACCCACCCCAGATGTAGATACAATGAAAGGAGATGTACTTGGCTTTGTTATGTGGCCAAACCACCTTATTGTCATACCATCGAGACAAACAAATGTATACCATCATCTTTTGAGCTCGCTAATAAAGTTTATAGTAACTATTTTCCTAACTTCTCAACTTGTTTAGCTGAAGAGGAAGAAGAGCAATCTTGGAGCTTAGTCCAGCCATGGTTCGATTTCTTATGCATTGATGAAGATGGTTGAGCTTGTTGTGTCTCAACCTCCTATTTCACTAGTTCTACCAATAAATATCGGATGGCTCTTGAGGCACACACTACATTTGTAACTGAAACACACCCTGAGCAACAAGACTATACCAAACAAGTTCCCTTTGAGCAAGATATCTATCGGGAACAAGGCTTGTTTGACACTATCAATCGGGTATTAGTCAAAGAGATCATCATAGGCAATATGGCTAACTCGAGTGTTTATGACTTTTATATCTGGTATTTATTCTACTGTGAATGAATACTTAGCTACTCATAGCATTTATATGTATTGATTTGCTTGTTTTTGTATGTAAATTACCTTCACAAGGAGCATGTAGCCCACAATGGCCTACTGGACACATTCTTGCTCCTTAAACCCCACCACTATTTAGGAATGTTAGATCTAGGAAATAAGCAAGATGTTGTGAAGAGAAAAGCAAGGGAAATGGTAGATATGGTCATTAGAAGAGCACCAAAGAAGGTCGGTTTTTTCTTGGTGCCATACTGCAAGGAGTAAGTATACTACTTCATTATATTATATTATGTTTTTTACTTAGTTTTTCCTCATTATGTTTATTGTACTTAGGGGTTATTGGATGCTCAACATGCTAAATCCTTTTAAGCAAAAGATTTGGTACTTTGATTCAGTTCATCAGGATGCGTACAATCAACCGCAGATGGTTGAGGTTTTCAATAAGTAAGTTGATGAATTTAAATTTGGTACTTTACTTTCTTATTGTCCTATCGGAGTTTATTATAAATTGGTGCTTTAATTTCTTATTGTGATCTTGTTGGAGTTGTTTATTATTAGCGATGGACAAAAGTCTCAATTGCCAAGCATTATATGGCAAAGGCATTGCATCTGCTTACAAATGGAAGAGAGTAGCGGTAATTTACCAATACTTAACGCTTTTTGTTAGACTTGTTAGTGTTGGATTTTTGTGTTAGATTGATATATTTCATTTGTTTGTTTATATTGTTCACGACAATGAGATAGGAGCTCTTATTGTGGGTATCGTGCCATGAAGACATAGTCACCCACAATCCCAACTCAATTAACACTAAGGTGTGTGTGTGTGTGTTTTTTTTTTTTTTTTTGTTAAATTAAAAGTCAAGTCATATGTATTTCAACATACTTTGTTTTTGCGTGCAATACTTTGAGGACAGCTATTCTAAGCAATATTTGTCTGAACAAATTGAAGAAGTCATAGAAGAGTTGGCTATGATAGTTTATCGTCAATGAATGGGAGCAAAACGGAGTTAGCTATAGAGTATCAATTTTTTGTTTAAGTGTACATTAGGTTCTTAGTTTAGCTAGTTCAGATTGTGTTTTGGCTTCTATTTTGGTTCCTACTTTTGTTTTCTCATTTCCTCAAACTGATTTGCTTTTGGTTATTAATTTGGATTAGTTTTTGGTTTCTATAACGTACAGTTGTGTATATGTACTTTTTCATAACTGGAATGGATATGTTTAATTGGTTTATGTAAGGTAGATATATCTTTTTGATTATTTGGTAATGATCTGTTTGGTTTCTATATATGTATGTAATATGCATATGGGGGCTTATAAAAAATGAACCTCAATTTTTTTCTTAAAAACATTGTATATTATCTTCACGGTTATTATGTAATAACCGTCATATATTGACATATATATCACGGTTTTTTCAAACAACTGTTAGTTAAATATATACATATATTTTACAATTAATTACCAACAACCATCAAATATACTCCTTATTGATAACCGAAACTAGTGTCAAATACTTAAATGTTCATTATATGAACTGTAATGTATTTGGTAATATATTTCACAGTTTTTATTGAACAACCGTTGAATATAGTCTGCCATATGTAACAATCATGGACTAAAAACTGTCAAATATAGGGCTCAATAAATTACAATTGTCGTTAAACAACTCTGAATTATAGGGCCTTATATGTAACAGTTGACAACCATTAAATATATATTGTAGCACTCGGATATTTTACGGTTGAATATAGATAAAAGTAACCATTAAATATAGAAAAATATATAGTAGTGTCTGAAAAGGGAAATAGAAATGGAATTCTAAAACTTCTCATGGAGGCTGAATTGTCTGACGATTATGCCCCTACTAAAGATTGGTTGCACCTCCAACAACTTTGAAATATTTGAAATTGGCAATAGTTGAACTAACCACAACTTCGACAACTCTGATGACAAGATCAAGCATATGTTTAGTCCTTTCTTATCCTCCCACATTCCACCAAACAACATTTTTTCTCCGCAATACTCTAGTTTTCACCATTTGTTTTAGTCCTTCTTATCAACCAACGACAAGATCAAGTATATGTTTAGTCTTTCTTATCAAGTACAAGCTGTGAGTTTAGTGGTTGTTTTCTAGTTGAAACATAGCCTCGATGGATGGCTGATCAATGAAAGAATATTGATTGGTCTATCTCCAAAAGTCTCAACTCATTCAAAATGCCCAGAAAGCTAATTGATCGAGCAGAGAAACTAATCAACAAGTGAAATTTTGGTGGAGACAACTAGAGATTTTCAACGTGAATTTAGTGAGTAAATTGTAATGGTTTTGATGATAAAATCATTGTTTCGGAAGTCAGGGAAGCGGTTTTTCAATGAGCAGCAGATAGCGCACCAAGGGCTGAATGTTTTCAAGCACGCTTCTTCCAAACAAAATTGGGATTTGATTCAAAATGATATTTGTTAGATGACCATCCAATTTAGGCAAAGCGGATCTGTTTTGAAAGTATTGAATCACTCAATCATTACTCTCATACCTAAGTGCCCGGGATCACTGGGAGTGTCGTCTTATTAACTTGTATAATGTTGGTTATAAAATAATTTTCAAGATCTTGTGTAATCGTATTCAGAATTTCATTGGAGATTATATTGCGCCTAACCAGCGTGCTTTTGTGAAGTGGTTGTCTGATATCTAATAATGTTCTCATAGCCTCGCAGCTAATACATAGAATTCATAATTTGACAAGAGGTAGAATGGATGGGCAGCATTGAAAGTAGATTTCTCCAAGGCGTATGACTCATTTTTATTGAAGCTTCCTGGAAGCAGTTCTCAGGAAAATGGATTTTCTAGTGGAATGGATAGGTATGATTAGTATGCAATGTGTTTTCACAGTATCTTATCGATTCATATTAATAGAAAATTAACAAGGTCCTTTCTACCGTTTAGAGAGGAAATCTTGTGTAACACCCCAAATTCCGTAGCATAAATCGTGCCGGTGACACGTGGTTTTATAAATATTCATCAGAGTTTTGAGGTGCTACAGCTTAGCGTAATGCGGAAACGGAGAGCATGTACTAAAAATTTGAACAATTGAGTAATCGATATAAAAATACTCGCACATATGCGATGCCGACGTATACCGATATATTATAAATTTCCCGAAGGATTGTTCATGTGATACAAAGAAATACAAAACTTTATAATTACAATTCTTACATGTAACTATACCCTCTTTTTCCTCCAAGCCTTGAGTAGACTTGGGGCATAGAACCTAACTCGCTTAAATCATCTCATTTGGCCAGCCGGGTAGGTCTAGTGGAAGTCTCACCGTGCTAGGGTGACCGATTGACCGAACCACATAGACGACCCTTCTAGTTTAAGCACCAAATGATGTGAAGTAACTTTATTAGATTCATGCCATAAGGTAGGTTCTCGTTCACTTTCTTCCCGCATTTCCTTTGACCGGTGCCTCCTCACGGCTCCGTCCATTAATGCTCCTTCTCATGGCTCCTATTCACAATGTCTTCATAAATCCCGGTTCCTTTCCCGAACTTCTAGTCAAGTCTAAGATTCAAAACAAATTGAATCTTAGGTAACAGCTTAACCTCATATGAAAAGTATAACAAAGATATGTATGACAGATATTCATTACATTTCAAAGATTAACCAATACATAGCACACAAACAGAGATGTAATGTCAACACAACAACAAGACATAGCACACATAACAAAGACATAGCACAAAGACATGTAAAGTTATATATACAAATCCATGTATAGTTGAATAGTCTCACCACCTGTGCCACGATGTACACTCGTGTCCTCAGCGCTAGGAAAACAATCTCACGGCATTATCAAGACTATAACCCATATCAAGTTCGAATGTATATAAACAAAACGATTCAAGACAGAGTCTTAACCACTTGGTGACCCAAGACCAAGTCTTGTCCATGACTCTATGAAATCATCTATCACATATAAGCATACAAGACATATCAGAGTTAAAGTTACTGTACGCGAACGTACCTTCCTTCCGTGTGAATAGTAATTTACTATTTATGTATACGGTACTATTCATAAATACGGCACTATGAATAGTAATATGCCCGTCCTTCAAATCTGACTCCGGAATCCTCGGATATCCTAACATATTACCATATTGCTTAGAATAATATCCAAAAGGTTAATTTACCTTTCTACCCTTGGTGGATTTGTTATTACCATTTTGCCATTACATTTTATTTAATAAAAACGCTACTTTCAGCATTATGGCCAGATTTACTTCTAACTTTGAAAATTCATAAGTAATTCTAGAAAACTCGAAACGAGGATCCGTAAAATTCCCCGGAATCCTTAGGATGTCTAATTTTGTGGAAAAATACTAGTTCTTGCCCAGATTTTATGAATAGTTCCCAGTTTTCACGTGTTCATCTTCTGCCCAGAAAATTTTCAGAAAACGTAGCCCAACTTTGGACATTTTTATCTTCTAGCACAGAACTCGAAATAATACATTCTAGGTATATTTGAAAAGGTCTATATGTCTACTTTAACCATGAATTTTATCAGAATTTTATAACTTCATCTTCAATATAAAATACTGACGTTTTTACCCCTGACTTCAAAAATTGCTTACCGATAAAATTTCGCCAGAGCTTCGCTACTTTATGATTAGCTTCCAAAAATTCTGCTATATAATCTTTTCCATCATTTTTTCGAAATAAAACCATTTCTAACCATAAAAACATGATAACAAAACTATATTGGAAAATTAAAGATCAAAACACTACTTATCTATGAATTTAAAACTAGAACTCAAGAACTAGAGAACTTACCCTTGAAGAACCTTGCTACTACTTCTTCCTTGCTCCAAGAACTTCACTCTACTCACTCTTTAATCTTAAAATCAGATGCTTTGAGCTGATTTTGGTGTGAAGAATATGAAGAGAAGAGTCTTTCTATTTATAGAAGAAATTCAAGGCTATTCCAACTACATTTCTTCCTTAACCAAACACTCAAACCAAACACCCAAACCAAACACTCAAACCAAACACTCTTACACCAAACACTCACACCAAACACTCTTACACCAAACATTCATACCACCTTATACATATCTACCAATATCCAACTACCATTTAATATTTATTTATAAATATTAAATAAGTATTGGAAAATAAAATCCTTAATTCCATATAAGAATTTTCTTCCATAATTAACTCTCTAGGTCATAAAATATTGGTTCTAAAATTTCTAGACCAAAAAGTATCCTCTAACTATTTTTCCTTGAATTATTGGGAAAATAGGCCTCAAAATCCGAAAATAGCTTTAAAACTATTTAGG
Source organism: Acacia melanoxylon (assembly GCA_019022615.1). Classification (NCBI taxonomy): domain Eukaryota; kingdom Viridiplantae; phylum Streptophyta; class Magnoliopsida; order Fabales; family Fabaceae; genus Acacia; species Acacia melanoxylon. Next base: position 4,391,008 of record JAFJYJ010000020.1, on the reverse strand, counting down.
CCAAATTTTCATAATAAATTCCCATAAAACATTTCTTGTTTCCAAATCCAAAAATTTGGGATATTACATTCCTCCTTTTGGTTATAAATTAATTACCTTTTTATGTGCTATTTATGTCATATTAAATAGCTCCTAAATAATGTCTCATAATTAACCATTCATTAATTAATTCCAAAGTGGAATTTGGATGAAAATATAATCAATAGATTATAATTTCTTGAGACAAATATTCACCTTTGTATTTAATATGTATTATTTATCAAAAATAGTATTTATGATAAATAGGAATTTTAGGGTATTACATTTCTCCCCTCATTAAATTAAATTTCGCCCTCGAAATTTGACCGTAAAATCTTGAAAGATTATTTAGACTTCTAGTCTATTCCTTTCTATACATGTTTATTAGCACGCACTCTAATTTCATTCGTATTGCACCCAGGTATAGTATCAAAAACAGGATCCACCGATCCATTCTCTCGGTTGCTTGGTTATGCGCAGCCTCTCTCGCCGACTTTTTAGCCTCTCGGCTTAACACACATTGGCCTTCCGCTCAATCAATTACCACAAAGACTGGAGATTCTAGCTTTATTACCTAGGAAATCATCCTTAGGCCTTAAGCATTTCAACCTTTACCTGGTACAATGAATGTTTTACTAGACTTTAAAGGTACTTGTAGACATAATAGTCTAAAGTCACCATGGCAATCCGCATTTCACACAAAGGCTTATCCATTACGGCCTTATGGCCTAGGGACACCGCCCCGTGCACACTTGCACACCAGGTCTTATTGCCTCGAGCATCTCGCTCGTCTATTTCATCTCGAGTCTTTCCCATTCAAGCTCTCGACTACTTTCACTTAGCACTATAGCCGACAACTACTATCCGGCTTAACTAGTTCAAAGGTTCTAGACCTTTCTAATAGTTTCGTTCCAAATTTTCCAACTACACCGCTTTTCAACACAATAGCATTGACAAATCGTCGCTACCCAAAAACCATTATGTTGTCTCATTTTCAAATTTTCAAACATTGAAAATTTTCCGTGGTCTCAATACATTTCATAATCTGCACTATACCAAAAAGTAATAGTGCTATCATTTTCAAACTTAATCGCTGCCATAACAAATTCATGAAGATACATTCACTACCGGAGCGGTTTCAAAAACTTTTACTACCGGTATATACCTTTAAGAGGGATAACTCATTTCACAAAATTCAACTAAAAGGCACACACCACCACTTTGCCCTGGCTTACTAGGACATATCCCAATCCTTTCATACAAACCATCACAAAGACAACGCATTCACCGACCGATGTGGGAGAATTTCCATCCCCCACAAGGGCCCCGGTGTCCACACTAGCATATATAATAAAGGCTCTCCACCGCTTTCCAAGTCAAACCTAGTTCGTAGTCACGCCACTACCGTGCACCGCTTCCTAGTCGACCGCCGTAATCACGGCTACCATTGTGCATCGCTTTCCCGCAAGTTAGTCCGTAGTCACGGTCACCACCGTGCACCGCTTTCCGACCGACCAGTTCGTAATCACGGTTAGTGCCGCACAACACAAATAAATATGCGCCCCTTTAAGGCGGAACTACTCGGATTGGGAATATTAACCATTGGTGCGAGTGTCAACCTCTCATATCCCATCAAACAAATTTTCAATTCAAATGAGCTTTATAACGGCGCCGATTTCAAACACTTTAAAACATCTCGGCAAGACCCAAAGAAACCGTGTATATCTACAACAAATGCTTCTGTCCTTCCAGTTCTGTACTGATTTTACCACAACACATTTGAAAACTCAGTTTCAAACTTTGGGTTTTAACAAAACCCCCTTTTTTAAGACAACATCATTTCAAAATAACCATCACCGTGGTCTCAAATTCTCGTTGAAAATATTTCTCTCGAAAACTCAATTTCGAAAATTCATAAGTTCGAAAAATCCATTCCGAAAATTTCAAATATAGCAGGTGTATTGGTAAGTCAAAAATTCAATTTTTAAAACTATTCGGAACCGCATAACTAACCTTAGAAGGTCATTACTAACTAACGCATTTGGACCTCTCGTCCTGGCTATTCAAGCCATTCATAGAATGCTCGATCTATTCTTCTTTAGTCTCTCGGGCTATTCGTTTTGGTGTGCGATTTCGTTTCATGAAACTCATTCATTTATAGACATCTCGATACTACACCTTTGATATTGGTTCGTTTCCGTGCATCAACCAACCAGTGAATTCAACTTCCCATACGGTGGTAATTCGCCGAGAGCTTCTAGAAACATCTCGTAAAATTTGTTCACAACTAGAATGTCTTCTAGTGCAAGTTTTGTTCTTGCTTGGAATACCATAGCACAATATATGCTATATAGCGCTAGAGGACTCTATGGCGATATACTGGATTACGAAAACCTTCCCTTTAGGGAACCGATTAGATATGGGACTTGCTATAATGTACTTACCTAGAGAATCGATATACTCGATAGTTCTACTTTATGGTTCGTTGTCATGGCGGCCGCACCTTACGGCTTGTCATCACGGTGGCTCGCTCTACGGCACTTTACTCGGTGCTTCACACGCTCTTTTATGACTCGGTTAGCTTCTCCGTCAAGCATCCTTTGTAGGTAAAACCTCCTCGATCGAACTCCCCGTAGGTAGCCTTCTCCAATCAAAACTTTCCACAAGTAGCGTCGTTGATCGTCTCTCGAATCATTATAACAAGAACTCATATCTCTATCGGTTCCTACCTTTTAGTGGTTTCGTAATCTACTGTCTCTATGTTTGCCATCTTATCCAGGGTCATTCTATTCGTGGATGTCACTATCCATTTACCTCCAGGCATAATCCTTAGCTTAACTTTCCCTATCGGGTAATCACCCTCTTCTTAGGGAATTTATTTACCACTAATATCTCTACGGTTATTGGTCCCACCTTGAAACTATAACCCATGGCTACTAAGGTTCTATCTCCTTTGTAGTAATGAAGTACCTGACTTGTCATCTCACGCAAATCTTGAATGATGGTCACTTTCCTTTTGAAGTCAAGGTCCTTCTGTAAAGTGTTCTCGATCAAGTCACGTAAATCATTCACAACTCGGTACATGTACTCTTCTAAATGCACTGATGAGATGTCTCGTGAAACGAGAGAAATTTGGACGCACAATGTTTAAAATGTTAAACACCTTTTTGACATGATTTTGATATAACGTCCCAAACAACTCAACTTTTCGAGGAGTTTGCACTTTGTTAAGGGACTTACTCTCGTGCGTTGAACCTAAGGTAATCTCACTCATACTTTCTCGATTCCAACTCTCGTGTAATCGGAACATAAGAAATGCTCAATCATATCTTGACCTAAGCACTATCTCTCGCTTTAAGTCTATCATATATTCTCACGGTATCCCAAAGGATTACTATGTTTCATACCTCACGGTATTCGTGCTTTAGCTCAAAGGATCTCATCCTTATGCTACATCCCAGGGGTTAAAAATCCCGAGATTTCTCTCGCCTAAGCATGCTTAACTTCATAACGTCCGTCGATCTAAGGTACTAATACCGATACACATACCACCGCATACCGACAACTCTCATAGGTACTAGTACGACATATGTGCCTCCCCGAAATATTGGGTACTTTCCCTTTCCTATCAGTTACACCCTTTTTATGTAATGGACCACCACCGTCAAAGATTTAGTCAAAGACCTCCATCCCCGGAACCACACTCTGTTGTATGCATGATGTCCGGCCTTTAGTAGGCAGGGACTTTTTTTAATTTAGTACTTAGTAGGTTTTCTGTTCCTACAAGGAAACTTAAGCAGTAAGTTACTATTCTTACCGGAAGACTTTTATTCGAGAAGCCACTGTTTTCACAGACAAACCTAAACAATAGGTTACTGTTTATTGGAAGACCTAGGTAGTATTGTCTTCTAAGTACAACTATCGCTTTTGTTTCGGGAATTTCATTCGGACTTCGATTTCCATATCGAAGTCTTAGAGTTTTTCGAAACTCTAACCTTTCCTTAGGGTATTTGTTTTATTGTATCACAAAACCAAGATTATATCGCATCTTGTTTTTGTTGTCATACAATGCTCTTGAGACTAGCCGCGAAGCTAGCTCGATACCAAAATTGTAACACCCCAAATTCCGTAGCATAAATCGTGCCGGTGACACGTGGTTTTATAAATATTCATCGAGTTTTGAGGTGCTACACTTAGCGTAATGCGGAAACGGAGAGCATGTACTAAAAATTTGAACAATTGAGTAATCGATATAAAAATACTCGTACATATGCCGATGCCCGACGTATACCGATATATTATAAATTTCCCGAAGGATTGTTCATGTGATACAAAGAATACAAAACTTTATAATTACAATTCTTACATGTAACTATACCCCTTTTCCTCCAAGCCTTGAGTAGACTTGGGGCATAGAACCTAACTCGCTTAAATCATCTCATTTGGCCAGCCGGGTAGGTCTAGTGGAAGTCTCACCGTGCTAGGGACGATTGATCGAACCACATAGACGACCCTTCTAGTTTAAGCACCAAATGATGTGAAGTAACTTTATTAGATTCATGCCATAAGGTAGGTTCTGTTCACTTTCTTCCCGCATTTCCTTTGACCGGTGCCTCCTCACGGCTCCGTCCATTAATGCTCCTTCTCATGGCTCCTATTCACAATGTCTTCATAAATCCCGGTTCCTTTCCCGAACTTCTAGTCAAGTCTAAGATTCAAAACAAATTGAATCTTAGGTAACAGCTTAACCTCATATGAAAAGTATAACAAAGATATGTATGACAGATATTCATTACATTTCAAAGATTAACCAATACATAGCACAAGGTTACAACAATACATAAGCACACAGCATGTAATGTCAACACAACAACAAGACATAGCACACAAAGACATGTAAAGTTATCTATACAAATCCATGTATAGTTGAATAGTCCGCACCACCCGTGCCACGATGTACACTCGTGTCCTCGCGCTAGGAAAACAATCTCACGGCATTATCAAGACTATAACCCATATCAAGTCAATGTATATAAACAGTGATTCAAGACAGAGTCTTAACCACGGTGCATGACCCAAGACCAAGTCTTGTCCATGACTCTATGAAATCATCTATCACATATAAGCATACAAGACATATCAGAGTTAAAGTTACTGTACGCGAACGTACCTTCCTTCCGTGTGAATAGTAATTTACTATTTATGTATACGGTACTATTCATAAATACGGCACTATGAATAGTAATATGCCCGTCCTTCAAATCTGACTCCGGAATCCTCGGATATCCTAACATATTACCATATTGCTTAGAATAATATCCAAAAGGTTAATTTACCTTTCTACCCTTGGTGGATTTGTTATTACCATTTTGCCATTACATTTTATTTAATAAAAACGCTACTTTCAGCATTATGGCCAGATTTACTTCTAACTTTGAAAATTCATAAGTAATTCTAGAAAACTCGAAACGAGGATCCGTAAAATTCCCCGGAATCCTTAGGATGTCTAATTTTGTGGAAAAATACTAGTTCTTGCCCAGATTTTATGAATAGTTCCCAGTTTTCACGTGTTCATCTTCTGCCCAGAACATTTTCAGAAAACGTAGCCCAACTTTGGACATTTTTATCTTCTAGCACAGAACTCGAAATAATACATTCTAGGTATATTTGAAAAGGTCTATATGTCTACTTTAACCATGAATTTTATCAGAATTTTATAACTTCATCTTCAATATAAAATACTGACGTTTTTACCCCCGACTTCAAAAATTGCTTACCGATAAAATTTCGCCAGAGCTTCGCTACTTTATGATTAGCTTCCAAAAATTCTGCTATATAATCTTTTCCATCATTTTTTCGAAATAAAACCATTTCTAACCATAAAAACATGATAACAAAACTATATTGGAAAATTAAAGATCAAAACACTACTTATCTATGAATTTAAAACTAGAACTCAAGAACTAGAGAACTTACCCTTGAAGAACCTTGCTACTACTTCTTCCTTGCTCCAAGAACTTCACTCTACTCACTCTTTAATCTTAAAATCAGATGCTTTGAGCTGATTTTGGTGTGAAGAATATGAAGAGAAGAGTCTTCTATTTATAGAAGAAATTCAAGGCTATTCCAACTACATTTCTTCCTTAACCAAACACTCAAACCAAACACCCAAACCAAACACTCAAACCAAACACTCTTACACCAAACACTCACACCAAACACTCTTACACCAAACATTCATACCACCTTATACATATCTACCAATATCCAACTACCATTTAATATTTATTTATAAATATTAAATAAGTATTGGAAAATAAAATCCTTAATTCCATATAAGAATTTTCTTCCATAATTAACTCTCTAGGTCATAAAATATTGGTTCTAAAATTTCTAGACCAAAAAGTATCCTCTAACTATTTTTCCTTGAATTATTGGGAAAATAGGCCTCAAAATCCGAAAAATAGCTTTAAAACTATTTAGGCCAAATTTTCATAATAAATTCCCATAAAACATTTCTTGTTTCCAAATCCAAAAATTTGGGATATTACATTCCTCCTTTTGGTTATAAATTAATTACCTTTTTATGTGCTATTTATGTCATATTAAATAGCTCCTAAATAATGTCTCATAAAACCATAATTAATTCCAAAGTGGAATTTGGATGAAAATATAATCAATAATTATAATTTCTTGAGACAAATATTCACCTTTGTATTTAATTAATTTATCAAAAAGTAGTATTTATGAAAATAGGAATTTTAGGATGAAAATATAATCAAAAAATAAAAATCCTATCTTTATGAATATGTCATACTTTGGGGTGATGCAATTGACTTCAAATAAACTAAATGATGAGGGCATGCGATATGAAGACCATGCAGTTAAAGATTATCTATTTCATGGGATGTCACTTGGAGCAATAGATTTCAATAAAGATTGATACGTTAAACACAATCACAATGAAGAAAAAAATTGGATTTCAAAATGAAAAATTATTACTTCGTCACAAGAAGTAAGAAAAAAATCAAGTTAAGAAGAGCTTAAAAAAAAGCTAAGATCTTCATAATTGAGCATATAAAATTTCTTATGTGTTTGAGTGAATTATTGTTTGAGTAAATTAATAACATGTGTGTGTTTCTTAATTTTAGATCTTCATTCTGTTTTACTACTGGTTTGTATGTGTGACCGAATTAAATGCGATGGGTGCTACAAAAGCAGCTCCCTAATTTTAAAAAGAATTGGCTAACGTTAGTTGACAGTTATTACAGATAACCGTCAAGTATTATTAGACTATTGCAGTATTTGACAATTATACTAAACAAGAGTCAACTATATCAACTATACTTGACGGTTATACTGAAGAACTATTAAGTAGATACCAAAATAAATCATATGGCCTTACCAAAGCCTTAATACATGAAGGTTTTTGAGTCAAAACCATCAAATATATGGGACCAAACTTTAACGGTTAAGAACCATCAAATATTTTGTCTGGGAATATATGACGCATCCTCCTTATTTGACAGTTCCAAGCAAAAATAACAGTCAAATATTAATAATTATAATGTAGTGGTTATTCAGTCTCATTTGTATGCTATTATGTTAAATGCTTGTATCTCATCTGATGGATAATGGAAGTTGTTCTTTTATATCAAAAAATAATTTCAATGACAGGAGACTAAACTAAAAGTTTTATAGATTACATCAGAGTTATTTGTGTAATTTAAATTATAAAAATGAAGCAAAGTTGTAGGAGTCAACAATATACTAAGTTAAATCAATTGAAATTTACAAAGTTAAAAGCTGCTTCTGGAGATGTAACAGATAAAAGTTTTCCCTCTTATAGTGCAGAGGAGAGTAGTCCTCATCTTAATCATCCACATCACCACTTAAGGATGGACCCTACCAACAAAGTGATAAACCAATAACCTTCTATAAACACAGCTGATATCAATCAAATTGAGTATCTTAATGTGGACCTAAACTTGTGTTAAAGTATGTGCTATCATGAAATTTCTTGCACACCCACAACCTAAGATCCCTAAAGTTGTATATGTATGATCATTACCTTCATTATTTTTCTAATTAATATAATTAGTGGAGCTATACCTGTTTGTCATGATGTGGCATTAGAATCGCACCTACAGCTTGAAAGGCCTTACCTTTTGACAGAATCAAGAATTTTTTTTAAAATAATGCAATGATTATGTATTAATAAAATACTTAAGGTTTTAGATATAGAATAGTTCACTTTTTTCATGTCATCTAACGCCTCTGAAAAATAGCAATGTACAGTGAGACTTCTACACTGGTTAATGTGAAAACACAGTAAAACGTGCGATCAGTGACATTTTGATAATTAAGATATGAGACTGTTAACTTTTTATACTAGTTGCTATTGGGAATAGGTGTAAATATTTTTTAGTTAAGGTTTCAAAATATTCATAAACTTTTACCAAAAATGCATCTAGCATCATATGCTTTTTAGAAGTACAAAAATCCCCACAAACTTTTAAAACCAGTGCAAACATGTCAAAACCGTTAAAGCAATTTAACTACCGTTAATTTCTATGGTGGGCCCACGTTGTTGTTGTGAAAGTGCCAAAATAGCCCCAATAAAAAAACACCACCCTCTCCCTCCCAAATGCTCAAAAGTCACCAAAACATTTCCTTCCTAGAAATCTTTCAAGTTTCAACTTCTAAAATTCATGGTTTACAGAATCTAATAAGCAAACCCATTTCAATTATATGGAGAAAAACAAAACCCCAATTAGAAATGAAGCTCAAAAACCTTTTTAACAAAAATGAAGGGTTTGAATTCAAAAAAGCACAATCAAACTCAAAACAAGGCTGATTACAAGCCGCAAACTGTAGGAAAAAATCAGGGCATGGTGAACTCAGAACACAAACCAACAAGTAGAGCTTTCAACAAAGGAAAAATTAAAAACCAGAAACAAATCAGCTTGACCAAAGACTAATGGCTCATTGGTGTTCATAAATCGTGACCTCTTCGGCTGAACCAAAGGAGAAGAGGGGATAGATGAAAAGGGACCCAAGTTCGTTGCAGACCCAGTCGCAGATCAACAAGCCACTGTTGACGGTGAAGACCAAATAACGATCATGGTTTGTTTTACGTCTGCCATTGAAGTAATGGCGACCTCCACTCTCACTATTGTCTTTGAATACTAGTTGAGACCCTAAACCTCTTCACCTCTGAATATTGCCTCCATAGTCATGCCACTGAAAATTGATCTACTCTCATCCACCAATCAATGAGGATGAGGAAGAAGTTAAGTCTTTGCTATGCTTGATTCGCTACCGTCATTGGTGGAGAATGCCACCACCATCACCATACTCGTTTAGGATAGTGGTAAATGTAAGTAAGACTTTTGCCCAAAGAAACGTAAAAATAGGATAAAAGTTAGATTGTAAATGTGATTTGTGTTTGGAATAACAGTGACAAAAGTGACTTTTTAAAAAAAAGACTCTTGTTTGGATGATTATTAGAGATAAAAAAGAATGAAAATGACATTAATCTTATTGAATATTATACATATGTGTGTGTATTAGTTATATATATTGTGATAATTGAATATAAAAAATTAAATTATTATTAAAAATTACAAAAGTCTAAAGTACTTAATTAAATATATTATAATGGATAAATTAAAATGCATATAAATGTATATTTAACATTACATTGCCAATTAGATCACATATCTTTAATATTTTTCTCCAAAAGTTGAAAAAAGTTACGTCAGAAACTAAAAAAATGACTTTTGAAAAAAAGTCACTTTTGTAAAGAAGCCCATTACCCACAAAAGCTATCCTAAACGCCTATTATTCCCCCGTTGGGTTTTTACTCACTTCCACTGACCTTTTTTTGACTTCTGCAACCATGCTAAACAGGCGCACTGTCATTCAATAATAGTGTTGCTGCTCTCTTGTTCTTTTTGGTTGATCGATGAACAATGGTTGAAAGGGAAGAGGAGTGTTTTGGAGTTAGAGGCATTTTGGTAACTTTCTTTACAAGAGCTTGAGCCCATACCAAAAAACAAACAGCAATTATGTCATTTTAACGATTTTGGTATTTCTGCATCCATTTTAAAAATTTATAGGTATTTTTATACCTCCAAAAAGTATATGATACTAGACATACTTTAGATAAAAAAAATCATAGGCATTTATGCACCTTTACCCCAAAAAAAAATTACGACAATTAAATTAACAACTGATGTAGAATTCTATTTCTACACCGATCACATTGAAGTTCTTTTTTTTTTTTTAAGAGTCTCCAGTACCATAAACTATTTTTGGTGCAACTAGCCTGAAGTATTTTTTTTAGGTGCACCGAGCACATTGAAATATTTTTTCAAATGTGTCTAGTACCATAAACTATTTTTTGCTGCATCCGACACCCTGAAGTATTTTTTTTAGGTATATCCTACACCTGAAATTATCTAAATTGTTAAGTGTAAAATTGACAAAAATTACTGCAAGGCGATGGATGCGTCAAAAAAATATTTTAAAGTGCTGGGCGCACTACAAATCATTTTATGGCACTAGATACACTTGGAAAAATACTTCAGGGTGCCAGTTGCATCTTAACCCAATTGAAATTAATATTTTTTGCACTCAAGTTTAAACCATTATGCACAAAGTGAAAACATAATCCAAACAAATTAGAACCATTTTAGAAGGTCATGGAACTATATTGATTATAGTTTCCAAAATTGATTAGCGTCAATGTTTATAAAGAAATATTAAAAAGAAATTAGAAAATAATCATTATAAGTTATTGTTATTGATTAATGGATCAAAAATGTATCCTCTAGTATTATTTATATTTTTTTGTAAAAAATATAATTTTGAATTACGATAACCCCTTAATATATGGAATTTAACGGAATAACTCTTTGAATGATGATAACTCATTGAATTATATATATTTTTTCTTAAATACAAAACAAAATTTAGGAGTGTTACTACAAGTATTAAGAGAAGATATTCACGATTTTAACTATACAAGTTTAATTTCTTGCAACATTATTGCAAAAACATGAGATCATGAATAAAATAAGTGCATAAGTTCATGCGGTCTGGGCTAAAACTTTATATACATATATTGTAAGACTATAGTAGAGAAAAATAGGAAAAAATTATTTTCTAAAACATTAAATCTGGAGTATTCAAAATTTGACAAGTAATAGTACTCCAACATTTTTTAAAAAAAAAAACAAGTAATAGGAAATGAAAGAAGCTGATAAGTTCAATTAAGTTTACCAAACTTGCCTGGTAGATATGATAATATATAATTATCATTAAGAATCTAATAAGTAATAAGTTATGGGTGTACATGCAAGTCATTTAATAAATTAAAACAATTTAATAAACTAAAAACTACCCTTTTTAACTCTATGGCTGGTATAGAACAGCAAAAACTACTAGAAAGAAGATTTTATGGATAGAATGGAAGGTTTGGAAGAGACCTTACCAATTTTTGCTTATTTTAAGCTTTCTAGCTACTAGTGCATTGAAAAGCAAAATGGATAAGTCTCGACGGTGAATATTCTTTTCCTTTTTTTATATACAATATTTATTTTCTTTAAAAAGTAAAAAGCTTAGATGAGTTGAGTCTCAAACTCATCATGGATAGAACATGCCTCCGAGCTCAAAAGACATTTAAAGAAGTACTTAGATTTATGAGTTATAAGTCCAAGTTCCTCGTAATTTTATGGGTTTAGCCAAGTTCTAATCAATTAAATCAGCTCAATGATAAATATTCAACTTGAAGGAAATTCACGTAAAAGGAAGTAAGGAAAAAAATGCATTTGTATATGTAAAATGTAGTGCTTGTTGCAATGGAAATACAATGATTGTTTAACTTGTTTATTTTTCAATAAACATTTAATTTAAACTTTAAGGGCTTGTTTGGGATGACATTGGAGCTATCAAAACCTGATTTCTAACCATGAGAAGCACTTCAAGCTCAAGTTTGATGAAAAAATGATGTTTGATTTAATTTCAAGGGCAATTATCTTTTCACTACTTTTAAAGCTCAAGTTAATGTAACTTTTTCTAATTTCTAATTTTGGTTTTTGACTCTCTTTTATCAAATTCAAATGTTCTAAAATTGACTTTTTATTATATCATTCAAACAAGTCTATATAAAACTGAACTTTTTTTTTTAAAGTTCATCTAAACATAAGTCATATTATATTGACTTTTAACCTAACTTCAAATTTCCAAAGTGAAATAGAATAAATACCACTTTTACCCACACTAATCCAAATAACATGCCATGTCCTCTAAACTTGTTATATAGGTAACTCTGGCTAGTAATGAAAACTTTTGGGGACTTGTAAAGAGCAATAAAGTTTGAAATCTCAAGTTCTTCCTTTTGACTATATACAAGGATGTAATATTGAGAATAGTGTTGACTAAGAGGCAACATTTCGGCTCCATTTTAATTGAATCTAGGCCACAAATGGATCAAATTTTGCTTAGTTGGGTATTTTTGTTCATTCTCGGGCCTATTGGGCTTAAGTTGAGTGTAATTGGACCAAACTGAGCTGAAAATTAAGTCTTAACTCTACGTTTTTATTTTATTTTTTTATGGTGGTATATTTTGCATCATAATTCTGTTATATTTCTTGTATTATGTATTTAAAATACATTTCGTTTAGTATTTTCAGAATGATGTTGCTACTTTCTATCTAAATTGTTCTTTCCCCGCCTTATAAGCGGTCACTTGCCGTTAAATTTACTCGTTGATTTCCATCCATATAATCTCAGCTCAAATATAAGGAATTCAAATCACCTTATTGCAGAAAAAAGTTAATTGGATTGTTTATCAAACATTTGAAATGAGATTGTCATTATAAATTATGTTATCAAAGACAAGTTCATTAGTAAAACTCATGAAGGTGACCAAGACAAGTTCATTGGTAAAGTCATCTTAATAATATACAGGCCACCCCGAGTTCAAAGGAAATAAAGTTGGGGAATTTGGGGAAAATTAACTAGAGCATTATTACTTTCTATGTATAAAAAAATTTCAGAACATTCTCACCAATAAAATTTTCAATGAGAGACTTTCACCCAAAGATCCCTAAAAACTTTGACATCATTTTGCATCTTATGTTTGATTCTTTATTTCAACACCCTTGAACACGAACATTTATTTATTTACATTTCTTAATATAGAAATATAAATATAGAAGGTCATGCAAACCTTTTTACAGAAAAACAGCATCCAGCAGTTCAAGCAGCAATCTTACCCTGACTCTACAATGATTTTTCCAGAGTGGCATGTCCCTTAATACTTCTTGTCCAAGCGTCTTCAGCTTTGCTCAGAGGAAGACAAGAGTCAAGAACAATCTTGAGCCTCCCATCTTTAACCAACTGAACCAGATAATTAAGGTTCCTTTTTTCGGCCGTTACAAAGAAGAATGGCACCAGCTGCTTCTTAGAGAATGTAAGTTTCTTCAGAGCGCAAGTCATCAGTGAACTTATTCCCGGTGTTAAATCTACTACCTTCCCATGTTCAGCCAATTGAGGCTCAAAAGTTGACCATGGAATTCCAGTAGCACAATGTATGGCGGCATCGTATTTTCGACCAAATGGACTCCTTAAAGCCGCCCCTTCTGGAGTCTTATAGTCAAGAATCTCATCAGCACCTAAGCTCTTGACAAAGTCAATGTTACGGGCGCCACAGGTGGCTGTTACATGTGTGTTCCCCAGCTTTGCCAGCTGAACTGCAAAGTGACCAACACCACCTGAGGCTGCTGTTACTAGAATGTTCTTTTGTTCGCCAGTTTCATCAAGCTTGACTCCAGCAATCTCGGTGAGGACATGATGAGCCGTGAGGCCAGGCAGAGGTAAAACCGAACCTTCAGCAGCCGAGACCTGGGATGGTCTGGCAACTGTTAAGCTCACAGAAGACACAACAAAGTCGGCTAATCCACCTCCATGCTGCCATTCAACCCGAACAACAGACCGAAAAAAGAAAATTGTACATAATTAGAATGCGCCAGCACATAACTTGGACAAGATGTAAGCTTGGAGACTATAAAGTATAAACTGTTACACAGTTGATGTATTCTTCTGGATTATGGACACAAAATACACCTACATTCAAGGGAGTAGTAAGATGAATGCATCAGCGCATAAGGATGTTGGATATGAAACAAAATTGTTACCTATGACTTTCTTGGTTTACAGAAAAAAGTATGCAGAGTAAATCTAGCAAAGGTAGTTTATTTGAACAAATTAACATATGTTGCAATTTGTAGTTGTTTCCCTCTGCTATATATTTTCTTTTTTGTCATCAGTCAAATATCTACACAAGCTCACAACTTTAACCCACAACTAGTGGAATATCAAAGAGGTTAGGAAGAAGTTTACCTCAAGTGAAAGTTTAGTAACAACTTTGTCACCAACTTTGAAATCTTCAACTTGTGATCCAATCTCTACTATCTCACCTGCTATATCAGTACCTGTTTCCAACAAAGAAAATTAATTACCACTTATGCCATAATTTTAGAGGATCCATCAGCATTAAATGACAGCAAAATAAAATGCAATATTTAAAAATCAAGTAGAAATTCAAAGTATAATAAGTACAATGATGGCAGCAAAGCATATTTCAACAAAGAAAAATAATTACTTATGGTGTGCATGCAACTTTGAGTGATGGCGTGTTGGACAAGTGGGACAAGAAATTGAGTGATATAAATTACCATCTTTTAAATGTCAGAATTTTTTTGAGAATGAACATTAAGATACATAGAATATATGATGATGCTGTGGTCTTTTCACAAAACCAGGTCATTAAATGAAATTGGCAACTGTTAAGTTCGCAGAAGACACAGCAAAGTCGGCTAATCCACCTCCATGCTGCCATTCAACATGAACAACAGACCAACAAAATTGTAAATAATTAGAAAGCACCGGCACATAAATTGGACAAGATGTAAGCTTGGAGAGTATAAACTGTTAGGATTGTCAATTCAAGAAAATAATCTACTCTTTTAATGCTTAATGTAAGACCTAATTAATTAATTTGAGTAGATTAAGGATATTAGTTTAGTTAATATGATATTTTTTTTTTTTTAAAGAATCCTAATCATTTTCCTTAATTCTATGTTTTCCTCTCCTATTTAATTATTGTTGGAGGAATGTCAATAGAGTTAATCTGGGAAAAAAATTATATCCATGTGAAATAGGTATTATATTTAGGATCAACATTTACTCCCTAATTAGATCCTACATTAAGGACCAAGAAGTATCGTCTTTTCTCCCGTCACCTAAATATAAGATATAGTTTGTAGTGCAAATTACATTACAAATTATATCCTATATTTAGGATCAAGTATATTCTTCTAGATTATAGACACAAAATACACCTACATTCAGGATCAGGCTTGTCTCCGCTGCCTTTATAATCCGCTCCCATCCTTTTCTTTCAAATGGTGACGTTTTGGCACAAAATAACACTGTTCAGTTTTGTTTTGTTTTTTTTTTTTTAAATAGCATTCACTATCCTAAAGTTTTTTTTAGTACCAATTAGTACACCGAAATATTTTTTCGAGATCCTAAATTTTTTAGGATCTTGACTCGTATTAAAACAAATACTTCATGATATTGACTAGTATTTAAAAAAAATTTACTTCATGATATTGAAAAATTATTTTAGAAACTTGGATTTGTACTAAAAATACATTTCGGGATATTGATTGGTACTAAACAAAAATTTCTTAATCTAGAAAAGTTATTTTAGGATTTTGAAAAAATATTTCGAGTGTACTTGATTGGTACTAAAAAACTCCTTCATGATATCTTGTGGTCTAAAAACATACTTCAGATCTTGACTAGTATTGAAAAAATATTTTATGATCTTAAAAAAAATTATGATCTTCAAAAATATTTCAAAGTGTATCTTGACTAGTACTAAAAATCTACTTCGATATCGACAGTACTAAAAACATACTTCAGGATAGTGACTAGTATTGAAAAAATATTTTATGATCTTAAAAAAAATTTAGGATCTTCAAAAAAATATTTCGGTGTATTGACCAGTGCTAAAAAATACTTCAGGATGGGAATACTACTTTAAAAGAAAAAAAAAAACTAAACAGTGTTATTTTGTGTCAAAACGTCACCGTTTGAAGGAAAAGGATGGGAGCGGATTATAAAGGCGGCGGAGACAAGCCTGATCCCTACATTCAAGGGAGCAATACGAATGCACCAGGGCATACCGATGTTGGATATAAAACAGAACCATTACCCATAACTTTCTTGGTTTACAGATAAAAGTATGCAGAATAAATCTATCTCAGGTATTTTGTTTGAACAAATAAGCATATGTTGCAATTTACAATTATTTTCGAGCTGATATATATATATATATATATATATATATTTGACACCAGACAAATATCTACACAAGCTTACATTAGCCCACAACTAGCAGAATATCAACGAGGTTTGGAAAAATATTACCTCATGAGAAAGTTTAGTGTGAAATCCTAAAATTTAAAATTTGAGAATTAAATATGATTTGGAATTAATTATGGAAAAATTTAGTGTTAATGAAGTTTAGAATTTATTTTAGGAATTAAAGGCATATTTTCCGTGAATTAAGAACAATATTTTAGGGCCTAAAAATATTATTAGAGAAAAGAATAAATCTAAGGATTAATTACAAGAGATAGATTATGACCCAATATTTATTTTATTTTATTTTGGTAGAAAAGGAGAATGTAGGAATTAGTAGAGTTTTTGGGTTGGGCCATACAAACAAAGCACACCTTCCTTTATAAATATCCAATCCATCAGCCCATGATGCATAACATCCAAGCCCACACTCAATTGGCCTAACAATTCCCTCAACACTCCAACACAATCATATAATCTTCAACCAACCCTCTCACATTCAGTTTCAACGCGCACACACACAAACATCCATCATACTCCCTTCATCCATTAATTCCTCTTAGCCCATTAAACTTCTACCTGGTCCAATATACCTAACACACACACACACACACACACACTATTATTCAATCCAATTAACTTTCACACGCCATATACCATCAGTCAACAGCTGCACAATTCTTTCTTCCATTATTCCTTAACGCCACCTCACCATACCAATTCCCCATCTTCCGCCACCTCACTCCCCACATGCATCCCTTTTTTTTAAAAAAAAAAAACGCCGGACACACACATGGGCAGACCCACATTATGAGTTGGGGGGCCCTTAATATGTTTTTTTAATATTAAATTAATACATGTTTGATTGATTGTTCACCCTTAAATTAAGTGTCCACCCTTATTACATCAAGACTATACTTTGTAATCGAATTGATGATGAATGGTTGAATGATTGTTTATTGCCTTATATTAAAAAAGATGTATTTGATAAAGATTGATAATAAAGCGAATTATGACGAAATTCCAAAAATAAGGCGCAGAAGAATGACGTTGTAATAATTTTTATTGTAATATATTTTTGCTTTTAAAATATATGTACTTGAACTTATTAGTCTTTCACCCTTCATCAGTAATTTATATAAAAACATTTCTAACAAAGACTTAACTTACTTTTCTAAATGACAGGTTTATAAAATAGGCTAAATTATACATTTGATCCTTTATGTTTGTCTCTAGTGTGCCTATTTGGAATCAGCGTTAGGAGCGTTAGCGGTAGAGTTAATGGGCGTTGGAGAAAAAAGTTCAACGTGGTGTGTTTGGTTTGCGCGTTAAGTTCACTGACTTAACATCAAAAAAGCCCTCAAAAAAAGCTCGCGTTAAGGAAAAAGCTCGAACCCAAACTTTTTCCATAACGCTCTCGCTTTTGACGTGGGCCCGACACTTCTACTACTATAAATCCAAACACAAATCATTATCTATAACCTGACTTTTTTCCCACCGAGCTTTTTTTAAAGTCAGATAGCTTTTAAGCTACCGCCAACCCAAATAGGCCCAGTATCATTTTAGTCCTTTAAGTTTATAAAGTACATGTTTGGTCCCTTAATGTTAACACCGTTAGTCTCACTTAACGGAAAATACTGACTCAACAATACTAACATATAAGCATGTTTGGTCAACATTTAATTGCACAGTCATCGTTTAAAATTGTTGAGTTAGTATTTTCCGTTAAGTCATACTAACGGTGTTAGCATTAAGGGATCAAACATGCACTTTACAAACTTAAGGGACTAAAATGATACCAGAGGCAAACATAAAGGACCAAATGTATACTTTAGCCTATAAAATAATTGCATCTCTTATTATATCATCAGTATTCACTTGATTTCATGAATATTTTTTTGATATTGTTTTTTTTTTCTTGTTTATATTCTTTTGTTTTTTAATGCATTTAAAACTTTCCTTAAAGTGTCTTTCCATGTCAATCTTGAGGTATAAATTGAGGTTATTTAGCTCTGCATGTGGCTTAATGACACTCAAAACATGAAATCTGAGTCTAAGGTGTCAAGTTCTTCTCAAGATAAGTCAGGAATTGAAATTTCATATGTTATTTTACAACCTTGTTCAGAGGTCCGAAAACAGAGTCTCTTATGCCTGACGTTTTTGAAAGTTAGTGGTTGATTTTTTTTTTCTCTCGAAATCTTTACGGAGATAGTACTCTCCTTAAGATTTAATATGAGCTTTGGATCACCTAAAACGGAGGTCTATAACTCCAGTTATGATTTTTAGAAGTTGAGCTTTAATATGAGCATTTTGGCCCTAGTAAACAAAATCAAAAAAATGTGAAATTTTCCATATCAATAGTAGACACATAGAGGTTTAAATTGATAGGTAATTCATTGAATTCCGATAAGTATTGA
Source organism: Acacia melanoxylon (assembly GCA_019022615.1). Classification (NCBI taxonomy): domain Eukaryota; kingdom Viridiplantae; phylum Streptophyta; class Magnoliopsida; order Fabales; family Fabaceae; genus Acacia; species Acacia melanoxylon. Next base: position 4,372,133 of record JAFJYJ010000020.1, on the reverse strand, counting down.
AGGAGTTATGGTTTCTCAAAGATTGGTAAGAAAATCTGAAAATTTCTGGGCATTGTTTATGTTTTTGAAATTTGGGAATTTTTCTCAGCGATAAATCAATTTGGTGACTTTAATTTATGAAAATATACTTATCAAGGTTTAAGTAGAAATTGGAATAACTCCATTTGGAGTTGTATCGGTTAAATTATGAATTTCTCAAATTCTCAGAGAAGTTAAAGGCTGAATTTTTTATAAGTCTTAGAATAGTCACATAAGTTGTTACTTTTGCTTAACCTTTAAAGTAAAGGTTTCTTTGGATAAAATGAAAGGTTAAATGACTGAAGTGATAATTATCCTATAGTGAATAATATTTAATCAAATAAGTCACAATGAGTATACATCCCTAGTCATAAGGATATTAAAAGACAAGCATTTTTGGGGTGGGTCTAGAGAAGTTGAATTTATAATTATGTTTGGATTGGTTAATAATCCATTCTCCATATCAATAATAATTATAGGAAAATATACTTGCTCTAGCGTAAAGGCTAAACTAAGTGAAAGGAACCTTGTGGAAAGTGCAGTGTCGGTAAGACCAACAGGTAGTATCTCTAATCTCACATTCTTTGCATAGCTATATATATTTGTGTATGCTATATTCGTATGTCCCGCCTTATGAGGCCAGCACCACTCGTGGCTCGATTGAGCGGAAGGGCTGACGATGGGGCTAGCTTCCCGTTGCATTCATTATTTTTGGTATTGAATTGCCAAAATGAATTTCCCTTGCGCTAAGATATTTGAAAATCATTGAATAAACATTGGTATTACAAGCTGCATTATATTTGGTATGTAATACTTGTTGTTTGAATTTAAATTTGAATGCTTTATATGCTATGTGGACTACTCTGTTTGGTTAATTTACATATATATTGCATATGCTAGAATTTGAGATTAACATGTTACTCTGGGATTCATTCATTTGAATCTTAGAACCTTCCAATCATCCAAGTCGGGGACAATCTAGTAAGCAAGGTTCCATGAGCAAAGGGGTAGTAATCGCTTGACCGTAAGAAGGTGGTGGTGTTGATAGAGCAGAAGAATCTTTTTGTGATACACCTTTTATATATAGTTATTTATAATTCCTTATGACTTAGTTGATATTTTGAGATAGCCATGTATGGCTACTGGGATGTATAATTTTAATTAGATACATATGATTACGTAGAAGTAGATAATATATATATATATATATATATATATATCTGCTTAACGATTCTTTGTAGGCACTACAAAAAAAAAGATTTTGTGACGGAAAAAATCGGTCGCAAAAAAGGGTTTTTCTGTCGCAAATGTATTTTGCGATGGATTATGTCCGTCGCAATTGCGACGGATTTCTTACTTTCCATCGCAAAACCCGAAATTTGCAACGGATTGACTGTCCATCGCAAATTTCCAAAATTTGCGACGGTTGCGAAATCTACGACGGAGTCGCAAATTTTGACATTTGCGATGGATTAATTATTCATCGCAAATCAGTCAATCCGTCGCAAATTTCGACATTTGTGACGGATTGTTAATCCGTCGCAAATTTAATATTTTTTTGATTTTGTTTACTTTTTTCTAAAAAATTACAAAAAAAAAATATTAAAAAAAAGTTGTATACCATCAAAATATATATATAATAGCAATCATAAAGAGTCTTACATAGAGAAAACAAAATATAAATAATAGTGTTGCAAACCATGTACTAAAAAGTAGTCTAAACAGCAGCATTGTGATCATCATCATCATCACCAGCACCAACATTGTCATCATCACTGGGAGCCGACTCCTTACCCTTGTTTTTCATTAGGGACATGAGTTGAAGCTGCATCTGCCTTACTATGTCGCGTGTCTCGTGGAGCTCATTTGCTGTCTGCATCTATTGCTGCTTTGTCTGGCTCATCTCATTTGCTGTCTCCATTTATATCTGCTTTGTCTGGCTCAGCTCAGCTGCTTGCTCCTGCACCAACACCTTCATCTTCTTTAGCTCATATGCAAAAACATTAGGAAATATATTTATTTTGTCTACTTCATTTAAATGGACCAGGGAATGAAAATGTAACAATCAATATCAAATGTATTCCATTTACCTGCAGAAACACCTTCAGTGCCGAATGAGGAGCGCTTCGTTTGCTTAAGTTGGCTGGCAGAGGCACCGTACCCAAAGATTATGCCTTTGTTGTTAAATCCGCCTGCAGCCTGAATGAATAGACTCTCGTTATCAGACTGAGAGGATGCGAGGTCGGTCTCACTCTGCGAGTCTCTCTCCTGCGTCAGCCTCTGATAGGTTTCCTACAAGCAAAAAAAAATCACAAATAAGCCATGTGAAATGAAATAAACATGTTGGTGTCTAAAACAAAGAATAAATGCAACATAAATGTCTCACCGCTACTTGCTGCGCCTTGGCGTTAATTCAGCACCTCTCACTCCCTTCAGACTGCCGGGAATGGGTCCGCTCAAAGCAGTCCAGTCAACATCTTCTGCAGGAACTTCCCCAGACAGTGCTTGCAAACACAAATGATGACCGTTAATAAATTGTTTCAAAGTACAAAATATTGAATACTTAAATAGAAAATAACGTGTACTCACAATTTTTTGTTTCTGCTCACTCATTGGAATGGAGCTGCTAGCATATGAAGGTCATTCCATTTTGGCCCTATTTTGCTTATTTTTCTAACTTCTATTACTAAATTTCTCATCGATGGCCCAATTTTGAAGTAATTGGTCTGCAATCTTTGGTTCAATCCAATCTTGCTTGCCTGTACCCTTTTTAATTTTATAAAACCTCTCAATCAACCACCGGCTTCCATTATGGTTATAAGCTTTTTTCAGATCTTGACGATGTTCAGGTAACGTCCTAAACTTACCATGAAAATCAATAACAAACAATTAGTGCTCCAAATTTTAAAAGTACTTAATTAGTTTGCATTTGGATAAGAAATTAATAACCACAAAACACTTAACTTACCAAGAACTCATTGAACCAAGCATCCCGATTCTCCTTAGGAATCTCTGTCCACTTGCCCCAAGGCTGATTGAAATTATAGAATATTTGGTTTGAGATGATATCAGACACCTTATTATAAGGCTTAAATCTGAAGACAGAGGATATGATGCAAATATGAGCATACAAACTAAAGGTAGAAAATCGCAACATTACTGGTAACTTTACATGACTCACTCTTTGGTGCCGAAAGGACGGATCCAAAGCTTCCCTGTCGCAGGATCTACCGAGCCCCGATTGGTGTATCGGAAGAACTACCTTCTTCCCCGACCTGGCTCTGAGGCGACACAGTGTGCTGAAGGAAGGAATGTGAACTATTGAAGATGTTTGTACATAGATGGTTAAAGAAAACTAAACATGTAAATCAATCAGAAATGGTAAAGTAAACCTGCTCTGCCCCTTGCTGTGGATCAGTGGAAGTTCCTGGCACACGTGTACCGCCCATAAAAGAGTTGGTAGTAGACGGTGACGATGACATATAAAGCGATGGTGAAGATGACATCTCAAATGGCGGAACCTCTGGGGAAGTGCCTCTCCCCCCTCTGCCTACAGAGGGAGCAGAAGGCGTCGCCCTACCCCCTTTGATAGGACGGGGTTGGGCTCGACCACCATTACGTCCACTACCTGAACGTCCTCCTGGATGCTCCATCTCTGAACACTTATAAACATTATGTCAAAATATATATAAAAAAAGATATTACTTAATATGACAGTAGCAAAGTAACGGAGTATGTCGTATAACAGATCATCATAAACAAAGAACTAACACAAATCAACCGGACGATTCCTGTTCTTCGACATCTGCTTGCACGCCTTCCTCTAGAGTCTCATAGTCATCGAACTCATATTCACTATTAGAGTAAATCACTTCTGCCTCATCGTCAATTTGGATAGGAATCAACTCTAACTCCGCAGCCGAATCAAACAGATTGCTTGGTACATCGTCATCAGCAATGTTTAGGGGCAGTACATGTTCCACATCAGCTTGGAGCGGTTCAGTCATACCATAGTTTGTTTTCTACTCTTTCGACTTGGGTATAATATTCTGTGCTTTGGTTTTAATAACTCCTATCCACCCTTGACGGGATGTAGGGTATAATGTATAGTAAACTTATTCCGCCTGTTGAGCAAGGATGAATGGGTCATAACCAACCGTATATCTTTTTTTCCAGTGGATCTCAACATTGCCATATATGTCCACTTTTGTCCTACGTGGACTGTTATCAAACCACTCACATTTAAAAAGGGTCACCACCTTGTCCCATGGGTAACTCAACTGAATTATGTCAATTAACTTCCCTAGTAGTCGCCCTCCACCCCGTCAACTTGGTCACCTCGACAGCATACACCATAATTGCAACATAGTGTACTTGCGTTCGCTTCAACAGTTGAAAATTGATACCCATTGATTACATATTTGTTGCACCGGGTAACAACTATTGCAGCTCCATAAGATAAACTCCACGCAACTTCATTGGGATTTGATGGATTTTGCACGAAGTAGGATCGAAACCATTTAGGAAACTCAGAGTTCGTGAATTGATCAACTTCGGAATCCGACATTGAAGGATTTGTCGATCGGACCCGATTAGAGAGGTAACTGTAACAAAAAAATGAAGTTAATACTTTAATACTTACCGTAACAGTAAAAAGAAAAGAAATCTTACTTTAAGTACTGGGTGGTCTCTTCACAGTTGTTTAGAATGTACCACTCCGCTACTTGCTTATCTCTTCATTCCAGAATTGACCTCCAATGTTTTCCCACAACTCGGCCTAGAAAATTAAATATTGATTTTTGATCACTCGTATCACCGCCATCATCGTTGCAAGGTACCCCTCTCCATCTTGATATCATTTCAGGGGGATAATAGTAGACGCAAATTTTGTGGCCTCTTTGACTAGATACGCCTCAGCGATAGATCCTTCAATGTACCTTGGATTTTTGATCTTGTGCTTAAGAATGCGAAAAAAACCTACAATGGACAATTAGAGGGTATTTATAGACTAAAGTGCATGAAAGAAATAACTGCACGAAAGAAATATATATTACCTCTCAAACGGATACATCCACCTATATTGTTGCGAACCTCCTACCTTTGCTTCGTAGGCCAAGTGAACATGCAAATATTCCATTGAGTCAAACATGCTAGGAGGAAACACCATCTCTAACTTGCATAGCGTTATTGGCATGGTCGCCTCCAGGTGCCGTAACTTTTCAACATTAAGCTCAGAAGCACAAATTTCTCTAAAGAACATGGAAAAGTCCGTCAGGATAGACCATATATGCTTCGGTAGTGCTTTAAAGGCCAACGACAACAATCTCTGGAAAAAAACATGACAATCATGACTCTTCATCCCGAATAACTTCACCTCGTGCATGTTGACACATCTTTTCAAGTTTGATGCATAACTATCTGGGAGTTTCAGATCTTTAACCCATTGCAACAATTCTAAATTCTGCTGTTTGTTTAATGTGTAAGGCACCCTAGGTTTGGAAGTCCGTCCTGTGCCATTCTCCACCAAATGCAAAGCAGGCCTTCTGCAAATCGCTTCTATGTCTCGTCTTGCGTTGACTGTGTCCTTCGTCTTGCCTTTGGTGTCCATCACAGTGTACAGAATATTGCAAAACACATTCCTCTCAATATGCATGACATCGAGGTTGTGTCTTAACAATTGATCTTTCCAATATGGTAGTTCTCAGAAGATGCTACGTTTGTTCCAATGATGATCAACGTCATATCCCTCAGGTTCGCTGGAAGCAGCCCCCTCTTCGACACTTTGAATGTACTTGACCCTGTCCCATATTTCTTGGCCACTTAAACGACGTGGTTGATCTGCTCATTCCGCCATATTTCGTGTGAAGTCTTTTCTATTTCTCTTAAACAGATGATCGGGGGGTAGGAATCACCGGTGCCTGTCAAACCAACAGACCTTGCGACTTTGTTCCAAGGTAAAACTCATGTTTTGTTCAAGACATACCGGGCATGCAAGCTTTCCTGATGTGTGCCAGCCACTCAACATCCCATATGCAGGGAAATCATTTATCGTCCACATTAAGGCAGCCAGCATTGTGAAATTCTGGCTCAATGATATATCATATGTAAGAACCCCTTCACTCCACAACATCTTCAACTCGTCTATCAAAGGCTTGAGTTACACATCTATCTTCTTTTTTAGGTTGGATGGCCTAGGGATTAATGCGTGAAGAAAGAAAAACTCTCTTCTCATGCACATAGAAGGTGGGAGGTTGTACGAAGTCACAATGACAAGCCAACAAGAATAATTCCTGCCCGTATTGCTGAAAGGAGCGAACCCATCTGAACATAGATCAAGACGGACATTATGGGGATCCATAGCAAAGAAAGGATTCGCCTCGTCAAATTTACTCCAAGCTTTGGCATCGGATGGATGTGTCACAAAGTTTTCATCCCTACGATGCTCCCGGTGCCATCTCATGTGAGCAGCTGTTTGTTCTGATGCATACAATCTCTGAAGTCTGAGCACCAGAGAAAAGTACCACATCTTGCTTAATGCTTGACAGGTCATTTTCCTTCTATTCCCCACAACTTTATATCTGTCATGTCCACAGAATTTACAATTGGTCACTCAAGATCATCCTTGTAATACAACATACACCTGCGGGGCGAAGAATGGATTTTTTCACATCCAAGCCCAAGCTCTTTCACTTTTTTTTTGCTTGGTAAAAATCCTTTGGCAAATTATTGTCTTTGGGAACAACCTTACTCATGATTTGCATCATTTTGTTGTAATTCCTCTCACTCATATGGTGATCAGTCTTCAAGCTTAATGTTGCTAGGGTAGCCGATAGCGATGAATATTCACTATTTTCAAAGTGTTCGCAACCTTCCCATAACGGACGTTGTGCTTCTTGAAGCATTTTATAGAACCTATCGGCTTTCGGATGAGGATCCTCTCCCATGTATGATGGTTGAGTATGTGTATCGGTCTCCTCTCCCTTGTATGACGGTTCAACATGAGTAACGAGATCAAAATATTGGCCGATTGACGGTCCCGCGGCATCCATAACCAACTGCTCATATTGATTAAGGTTGCCTCGATGACTACTGTCCCCGTAATAACCACTCGGTGTCTGTCGGACCTCGCCATGACATTCCCAACATTCATAATCCTTCATGAATCCCTTTTTACACAAATGGATTTTGACCGAGCCCGGATCTTTTAATCTTAAACACCTACATTTGACACACAGACAACTGATCGCCCTACTTGAATTAGTTGAATGTGCCAAAGCAAATTGGATGAACTCTTCCAAACCCGCCAAGAATGCTTGAGTTAGTTGTTTTCTATCAGCTAGACGATTGTACATCCAACTTCTATCATGATTACCTTCCATACTTCCTAGCTAGTTTAGTTACTAACCTAATTAACATCTCAACATGCCACAAATATATAAAAGTGGCCAATACACACATCTTCTTTCTACTTTACGTTAAAGATAGGTCAAATAAAAAATGTAAATGAGATATTTTTAAAAAAATTAATAGTAATTTTTATAAGACATTAATTCAACTAGCTAATTTAACTAATTTTTGTAATAAATACAAATTTCATTATTCCCTAAACTCACATCTTCTTTCTACTTTACGTTAAAGATAGGTTCAAATAAAAAATGTAAATGAGATATTTTTTTAAAAAAATTAATAGTAATTTTTATAAGACATTAACTCAACTAGCTAATTTTTATAATACATACAAATTTCATTATTCCCTAAACTCACATCTTCTTTCTACTTTACGTTAAAGATAGATTCAAAGAAAAAATGTAAATGAGATATTTTATAAAAAACATTAATTGTAATTTTTATAAGAAAATAACTCAACTAGCTAATTTAGCTAATTTTTATAATAAATACAAATTTCATTATTCCCTAAACTTACATCTTCTTTATACTTTACGTTAATTAATTAATTCTCTTATCCCTCAATATCACTTTATAATATGTTTTTTCAAATTATCCATGTTTATTGTATTACTTGTTAAGGATAATTTTTAAATAAAAAATTTGAATGAGATAATTTTTTTACAAAAATTTAACAGTCATTTTTATAAGAGATTAAATGAACTAGTTAATTTCATTAATTTTTCTAATACATAAAAATTTCATTATTCCTTAAAGTCACACCTTCTTCCTACTTTACATTAATTAATTAATTCTCTTATCCCTAAACATCACTTCTTAACACTTCACTTTTCTCATTTCAACACCATCCTATGTATATACTTATATATCATTACCCACTAATACAAAATCATAATTTTAACACACAATTTTTCCACTATACAAAATAGACTATAAAAGAATAATGAAGAACCAATAATGGATAGTTTAATCAACATTAAAGAAATAACACAAAATATTATCACAAATCAATTTTAATATCAAATAAAGATATGTTATGTAGAAATTTCACTCGAAGAGCCAATAATATTCTTGTCATAATTTTATCACAAATCAAAATAATACTCAAGAAAATAAAAATAAAAAATCAAATCTTACCACACATGGTGGTGCAACAAAAAGAGAGAAGAGAGCAAGACTACTTGGAATAGAAGTGTAGATGGTAACGAGTAAGGGAAGAGGAGGTGGAGACGACGTCGGAAACTCGGCGACCGAGCACAGGAGACACCACCGGAACTGAAAGATGAAGTTGGGAGAACGAGAGATAACGAAGAAGGAACGGATGATGAAGAGAAAGAGAAATGAGAAAAAATGCGGGGGGGGGCACGGTTGGATATATAGAATTTTGCAGCGGATTTAGGATCCGTCGCAAACACCCGTTTCCTTGTGACGGATCCTTAGATCCGTCGCAAAAGCGGCGAACCATTTACGCCCTTTAGCGACGGACCGGAGGTCCTTCGCACTTTGGCGGACCCTTGGGTCTACCATTTAGCGACGGGACGAGGTCCGTCGCAAAACTTTGCGGTGGACCCCGGGTCCGCCAATTAGCAACAGACATCAGGTCCGTCGCAATTTGGCGGACCCTGGGGTCCACCACTGAGCTTCTGTTTCTTGTTTCTTTATTTTAATTACAGTCAATCTTTTATCATGGGCTATTCTGTAGTACTATGTTTTGTGATTCCCTCGTAGTTATGAACTAACCTCCTGGGGCTGAACGAGGATGATTTTCTAAGTATAGAATGAACCCAGTTGCTAGTTCTTAATTTAATACATTCGGTTGCTTATCGGTAATTCAATTTCTTATCAATTAGCGAGAACTAGGGAGTAGGTCGGTGGCCACGCTCGAGAGGGAGTCGGGGTTAGATATCGAGAAGCAGTGATTGCTAGGCAAGCTGGTGCAAGGCTTGACCTATTATTGTAGACTTCAGGAATGGGTCTACCGCTCAGAACCATAACACCTTGATTTGTATTGATAATCTAACTAGAAAAATTGCCACAGACATATGGGAGAAGTACAGACTAGGATTGTATGTATCAGACGCGAGAGCTTCAGTAGAAGTACAGACTAGGATTGTATGTATCAGACTAGGATTTCTCGAAAAACGTGTCCGAACACGTCCGGTGTCGGAAATCGCTTTCGGAATCATCAATCTCGGATAATAATTCACTGATTCCAAATATTTCCAGATCATTATAAACTCATCTCTAGATGTTGAGTTATAATTATTTTCTTCAAATCCAAAATGTGAATATCTGCGCATTTTTCCCTATTTCGTCTTATTAGGAAAATGCGCTACCGACCTCGGAATTAACTTCCTAAGAGGTCACTTGAAGGTAAAAACTCACTGATCAATATTTTACCTTGACTTTGGAATTCCTATTCCTGGTTCTCTAGATAGGATCCGTTTCCTATTTATTCCATTACTATTCACTATATTATATAATAATACAATTTTACAAAAATATCATGATATTTATTTTTTTCTTTTATTTTTTATTTATTTTTCTAAGCATAAAATATTTTATTAATATTTTTTTTAAATTTTTTTTTATTTATTTAATAATTTAATTTCTCCAATTAAAAATAATTATTTAAATTATTTTTAATTCATTTACTTTATACCTTAATTATCCCATTAATTACCAGATTAGCCACTTACTAATTTTTGATAATTTTCTTAATTAGGATAAATCATTATCTCACAATTATTTTACTTACATTGGTATTTTATATCCCATGTAAAATATTAAAAATCATGGGGTCAATTATGATCCCCAAAATAATATTAAATCTTGCCTCAATATTTTCCAAGGAAATTAATCCCAAAAATTACCTAAATTAGAGACAACATATTCTCCAATTTTTAATAAATATTTCATTGCCTCTTAGGATTTATCATAATATTTTCAAGGTATTTTATGGCCCACAATTGCATTTAGGGATTTTTAGCTCTTTATTCACCCTAATTTCAATAGAAATTACCTTAGGAAATAAGATAATTATTACTTATTATTTGAAACCACATATTCACCTATTTTCAATAGGTATTATTTATCGAAATATAATATTCCGAGATAAATAATTACCCTATTACAATACGTTTGGATGTAGGTACGACAACGGTACGTTATCAAAGATATCCTATAAGAATAATATCGCATTTATCAATATTTAGCATCATAACAGGCATTTTAGGTACAAATTACCATTTTGCCCCTAGTTTGACTAATCGGCGAAATTTCGCCAGAGCTTCGCTACTTTGGCTCTAACCTTCCAAAATTTTTCCATATCTCTTTTGCCAATATTTTTTTAAAATAAATATCATATTTACCTTTAAAACATGATATCTAAACTAACTTGGCAATTTAAAGATCTAACTAGCATTTCTACTATAACTACCGAAAGAACTACTAAAGCTTAAGACTAGGGACCGAAGAACTTATCCAGGGCTTTGCTACAACTTTCTCAGAGCTCTTCCTTCTCTCTAACCCCTCTCTATTTTGAAAATAAGCAAGAGGATTTGGTGTGAAGAAATGAAATGGAATGGAAGGCTATTTATAGAAAAATTTCGATTACTATTCACACTTTTTCGTTGAATCTCGGCGTCGGATCTTATTCACTTTGCAAGTCTTCTTTTTGGCCATTGATGTGTGTATGCCGACCTCCCCCTCCTCCAAAGTCAACAAATTGATGTCATGCATGATGTCACAAGCTCCTAATTTATGGCCGGTACCGATAAAGTTCCCAGTTCGGTGTTCTAATCGCGTAATTTTGGAGAATCTCAAAAATACAGCAGCACAGCTCTGAGGGTCTAGTCTTCCTTTTTCAAAATACCTAGGTTAACTAAATTTTTGATCCCGTTACGGGTATTCCGTAGTCTGCTGAAGATTTTCGGATAAACGTTGCCGGTTACAGAAATAACTTCCGGAAGTACCAACTTCTGGATAAAAATTCACTGGTTTATAATATGTTCTGACCTAAGAAACCTAGCTCATGGTTTGTCACAACGGATTTATTTTCCATTGGTTCTTGTTTCTACTATCTGCCTTTTTCTTCTCTTATCTGATCTCTTAATCACTCTGCTTAGGTTCAGAAATGACTTGGAGGCAGCCCACTTCGAGATAAAATTATACTTGTTTATAAAAAGTCTAGATGTTAGCTACTTAGTTCACTTATTTTGAGATAGGATTTTATTTCTATCGGTTCTCATTTAGCCAACTGTCTTTCTACCGAATATATTATTATTTAATTACTTAAATATTATAATATTATTTTTGAAATAACTCCAACCCTTTTCACATTAGGATTTTCGCCCTCCCCTTTATTATTCTCTTTTTTATTTATTTTTTAATTACTTAATTTACTTTATATCTTAATTAAGAAATTAGCCATTAATTACTTAATTAATCACTTACTAATTGTTGATAATTTTCTTAATTGAGATTAATTATTATCTCACAATTATTGCACTAACATTGGTATTTTATGGTCCACGTAAAATATTAAAAATCATGGGGTCACTTATGATCCCCAAAATAATATTTAATTTTTGCCTCATTATTTTCCAAGGAAATTAATCCCAAAAATTACCTAAATTAGAGACAACATATTCTCCAATTTTTAATAAATATTTCATTGCCTCTTAGGATTTATCATAATATTCTCGTCCTTTTATGCCCCATAAATGCATTTTAGGGATTTTAGCTCTTTATCTCTTCTAATTTTCATAGAAATTACTCTAGAAAATAAGATAATTATAACTTATTATTTGAGACCACATATTCACCTATTTCCAATAGGTATTATTTATCGAAATATAATATTCCGGATAAATAATTATCCGGGTATTACAAAGTAAAAATATGCTTTTACTAATGATTGTATTCCTACTATATAAATTTATGAAACTTCATCTTTAAAAGGTAATTTAGATATTTCATGTTCTATTAATTCTTTACTTATTAAGGAAATTCTAAATACTCCTTCTGTTAGTGTAGATTCAATATGATGTTTTTTCTCTAATATTATTTACACGTGTAGATTTTTCATTTTCATTTTTATTTTTTTTCCTACTTTTCGAATAAAATTCTCAGTTTTTATATGTTCTGTTGTCATATCTAATATTTTCTCTTTTATTATATCATATTGGTTTTTATTGAAAGTCGTTCTTCTTTCCATTGTTCCTTCATCTATATTTATTTATTCCTCATATTCGTCATATTCCTAGTTACATGATTTTCCTATTTCTAATTCAGTTGCATTCATCATATATAATTTATAATCTTCCTCTTCTATTGACGAATATTCAGATTCTTCATCTGATTTATATGATTCTTCATTTATACTTTCATTATCTGAATTATTATCTATTTCATATATTTCTATTTCAGGATTTTCTTTATCACTATATACCGTTTCATCAAATTCTAAGGGTTCTAATTCATATTCATAAGCCTATTCCATTATTTTCATTGTTTTTTCATTCTTTGGTTTTTACACTCTGTTGATATATGTCCTATTTTTCCACAATTATAACATTTATATTTATTAGAGTTTTTCTTATAATTTAAATTTTTTCTTAAAAAATTTCTCGGTTTATATTTTTTATAAAAAAATTTCTTAGGATACTTTTTAAATTAATATATTCCTTTTCTTTTATTTTTTCTTATTTTTCTTTTTCTTTGCATCCCATCTATGTGGTTTTTCTATTTCATTACATTTTAACATTCTTCTATTTACTTTATAATACTTCATATTTCTCCATGCTTCTTTACATTTTTCTGATAAAAAATATCTTAAATATTCTTCTCATCTTCCCATTATATCTAAATATACGAATATAACTTGTCTTGATTCCAAGTGTTTATTATATGCTTCTTGTAATACCCGGATAATTATTTATTTTAAATATTATATTTAAATAAATAATATACCTTAAATATTATTTTTGAGTAAATATTACCTATTTAAAATAGGTGAATATGTAGTCTCAATTTTTCTTATTATTCTTATTATATTTCTAGGTAATTTCTTTCTAGAATTAAGATAGTTGAAGATTTAATTTTCTAAATCTTATTATGGATCATAAAATATCCTAAGATTATCATAACCAAAATCTAACTATATTACAAGAGAAATCAAAATCATCAAAAGATGCCTAAATCAATTAGAGAAAATTAGCAACAATTATTGGGCAATTAAATTTGCAATAATTGGGATATTTTTCTAATTTTCGAAATGAAATATTAATTAATTTAAAAAGGTCATAATTAAGAATATATCAACTTAATTAATATCCAAAGGATATTTAAAGACCAAGGTTAATATACAAGGAGCTTTTAATCATCAAGATTAATTTAAAAACTTTTCAAATTTTGGTAATCAAGCCTAATAACCCCTAAAACACTATATTAGCAATATTTAAACAAAGATTAATTAATTCCCCCTTAATTAATTAAAGTGGCAAAAATTAGTAATTAAAAAGGGTTAAGAAATTGTATTAATCTATAATCCTAAATCATTAACAAATAGCACTATTAGTATCTATATCTTTCCAACCCAACATTAAAGGCTTGGATTAAATTTAATAAAGCTAATTTAAAGGTTTTAGAATTAATTTCATAAAGCCTAATCCTTATGAGATTGAAATCAACCAATGGGAGAATTTCACCATAGCTTTTGTGAGACAAATAAAACACAAATCCAAGAGTAAAAGAAGGTTGTGCATTCAGTGCAAGAGAGAAAGCAAAAGATAATATCTAGATACTTACCAAAGTTATGTCTTAATCAAAGTAATTAAAGGTGAAGACTTTTAAGGCATAAAGTAATAATAACATATTAGATGAATTAGGGTGAAATGAAACACAAATGAAATGTAAATGAAAGGAGGGGGGAAGTCGTGAGTTTGGGAGAGGAAATATGAAGCAAAATAATATCATGATATTTGTTTAAGACATGTCCTAATCACACAATAAATTAAGAAGACTTTTGGGGTAATTGTGACATAAGCCTATGTAATTAAAGGTAATTAATGATAAATTAATTAAAGATGAGATAAAACCATTAGGATGAATTCAAAGACATAAGTGAATGAGAACCCATAGAAAATAAATTGTATCTTGAAATCCATTGATCCTAGAATAAATATAAGTAGATATTATGAACAAGCATAATTTAAGCTTGAACATAGTTGTCTCCAAATTGATTTTCATACACTTTTGAGATTCATAATTAAGTGATTTAAAAGTTTAAAAAGACAATAAATCAAGTCATAAAATTGTGATTTCAAAAGTGGAAATGGATTTTGAAGAAAAACACCAACTTACACCTAACTAATTAAGCATTTGGGAATGGAAAAAAAGATGAAGAGTGTAAGAGAGAGGGGGAGGTCGGTTTTCATAGTGTATGGGTAGGATTAAGACTTCCTTGCTAAGTTTAATCCAAGGGTTAGAAAGTTAACCAAAGTTGTTAGAAAGTTAACCCATGAAATGCTATAAATAGGAGGTTAGTGTTTTCATTATTCTTCACCAATTCACAATAGCAAGCTGGTATTAACCGAAAATGAGAGAGAAAGTGAGAGTGAGAAGCTTTGGGAAGGCAAGAGCAAAGTTCTAGGTAAGTTCTTAAGCTCTAGCTTTGTGATTTTTAGCTTAAATGTTGTTTTGATTCATAATCTTCCAATTATAATGTTATTTTCGTGTTTTTATGGTTATAATTGGTTTTATTTCGAAAAAATGAAGATGAAGAAGTTATAGCAAATTTTTTGGAATATTATGATCAAAGTAGCGAAGCTCTGCGAAAATTTGTCGGTTAGCGACTCCACGAAAGCAATTTCAAAAATGCTGGTATCTTATGTTGAAGATGCTATGCTAAAATTCTGATAATATTCATGGTAAGAGTAGACATATAGGGTTTTCCAAATATACCTATAGCATGTCGTTTTGAGTTCTGTGCTAGAAGATAAAAATGTTCGAAGTTAGGCAAAAGTTTCTGAAAATTTCTGGGCAGAGGTTGTAATCACGAAAACTGGGAATTGTTTATATAATCTGGGTAGTAACCACTATTTTTCAATGAAATTATACATCCTAAAGATTCCGAAGAATTTTACGGATCCTCGTTTCGAGTTCTGTGGAATTAATAATGATTTTTCAAAGTTAGGCAAAAAAATCAGCCCTTATGCTGTTGAACAACATTTTTTTACGAAAATAAGGTGAAATAAATGAGAAATAATTAATCCAGGGGTAAAACGGTCATTAGAGACTAAGATATTTATTGGAATATTTATTATGAATTAATAAATACGATATTACCCTTATTGGATATCTGAGATCACGTTTCGACTGACAAAACGTACAGTATTCGTCAACGAAGGTACGTTCGCGACGTACTGTAACACTAACTCTAATGCTTTTGATATGCTTATATATGATTGATGTGTTCCTATACTGAGACTCTGTCTTAGTTGTTTTTGATACAATCATGAGTATACGGGTTATGGTTTTGATAACACGTTGAGAGTTTTCCTAGCGCTGAGGACACGACTGTACATCGTGGCACTAGATTTGATAGTGCAGACTGAGATAACAAACATACTGCAGGGGCTATGTATTGTTATTGCCTTGCATACATTATTATGTATTTCCTACATTTGTTATGGGCTTTTGTAGTGATTATTGCGAAAATGTCATGAATACCTGTCATACATATATTGTTTACATAAACAAGAGGTTAATCGTTACCTGAGGTCCGATGGGCATTGGTGTAACATCTCATTTTCAAAAGCAGTATATATTTTTTTCTTATCAGAGTAGAGCATCGGAGCGATGGAGTAACTGATACATATATTTCAAATGCCGTAAGTCCGGGCGCGTTTACGATAACGACATTGTACCGAGTGTTTACAAAAGTAGATAACAACGGAGGAAAGTCTTCAGCCGGATCTCTATGCAGCCTGCTTGCCTTTCTCCTCGGTCCTCGTTCCTCTTGAACTTGACGCTATATTAAGAGCTAAGGTCCAATGCACCGGACCCCAGGTAACGGTTAACCTCATATTTACATATACAGTATATAAGCACAACAAATGAATCACTCCTAAATGTACCGCTCCCGGTGAATGCGGATATACCGCTCCCAAATAATCGAATATACCGCTCCCCCGAAATACGGATGTACCGCTCCCGGCCGCATGCATATGTTCAGTTATCCTCTAACATACCACCAATACGCATACAACACACATATCACATATACACATACCATAAATATCGAGTTAGTTTTACGACGCGAACGTACCTTCGTTGACGGAAAAATCTTACTTTTTGGATGAAAAAACAATGGTACGACAAATGGCACAACAAATGTATGACAAATGCGGTACGTGATTACAGATATCCTATAAGGATATTATCATATTTATCAAAGTCTAACATCATAACGGGCATTTTAGGTATAAATTACCATTTTGCCCCTGACTCCCCTAATCGGTGGAATTTCGCCGGAGCTTCGCTACTTTGACTCTAATCTTCCAAAATTTTGCCATAACTCCTTCCCCAACATATTTTTCGAAATATAAATCATATTTAACCCTAAAACATGATATCTACAATATATTGGAAGATTAAAGATCAAAACAACATTCCTACAATAACTACCGAACAAAACACCAAAGCTTAAGACTAGGGACCGAAGAACTTACCCAGGGCTTCACTACAACTTTATCAGAGCTCTTCCTTTTCACTAAACTCTCTCTATTTCGGTTTTTGGTGTGGGAAAAGATGAATGAAGGTGCCTTCTATTTATAGAAGTTTTTGAGTTACTATTCACACTTTTTCATATCGATTTTCATCCGTCGGATCTTGATTACATTGCAAGTCTTCTTCTTGGCCTTTAGATGATGTGTGCCGACCTCCCCCTCCCCCAAAGTCAATAAATTGATGTCATCCATGATGTCACAAGCTTGCTTTATGAGCCGAATGCGATAAAGTTTCCTTATCGGTGTTCTAATCGCGTAATCTTGGAGAAACTCAAAAATACGGCAACACAAATACGAAGGTCTACTCTTCCTCTTTAAAACTACTTGGGTTAACTAAATTTTTGATCCCATTAAGGGTATTCCGTTGCTACTGCGAACATTTTCGGACAAACGTCAATTACGGAAATGACTTCCGGTAGTACCAAACTTTCCGGATAAAAATTCACTTTTTATAATATGTCCGACCTAAGAAACCTAGTTCATGGTTTGTCACAACGGTCTTGTTTTACATTGGTTCTCATTTCAACTATCTGCCCTTTCTCTCCTCATCCGGTCTCTTAATCACTCCGCCGGTCTCGGAAATGACTTCGACAGACGGCCCGCTCCGGATAAAATTATACTTGTTTATAAAAAGTCCAAATGTTAAAGACTTAGTTCACCTATTTTGAGGTAGGATTTAATTTCTATCGGCTCTCATTTATCCCGTTGGTTCTTTACAAAATATCTCATTTTATATCATTATTTAAATAACAAATATATATATATTATTTTTGCAAAACCATAACCCTTTTCACACTTGCAATTTCGGCTCCCCTTATTATTTTTCAATTATATTTAATCATTAATTACATTAATATTCTCTTAATATCTTAATTTATGTAATTAGCCATTAATTACTTAATTAATCACTTACTAATTGTGGATAATTTTCTTAATTAGGATTAATCATTATCTCACAACTATTACACTGACATTGGTATTTTATGCTCCATGTAAAATATTAAAAATCATGGGGCCAATTATGATCCCCAAAAATAATACTAAATTTTGCCTCATTATTTTCCAAGGAAAATAATCTCAAAAATTTCTAAAATTAGAGACAACATACTTTCTAATTTTTAATAAATATTTTATTGCCTCTTGGGATTTATCATAATATTCCCAAGCCATTTTATGCCCCATAAATGTATTTTGGGATTTTTAGCTCTTTATTTATCCTAATTTCAATAGAAATTACCTTGGTAATTATAACTTATTATTTGAGAACACATATTCACCTATTTCCAATAGGTAATATGTACTAAAATATAATATTCCAGATAAATAATTATCCGGGTATTACAATTGGACCTCGATCTTAATTAATAGTCAGGGAAGGATCATGGATCAGAGAAGGCACCGATAGATGGAACCATAGAAAGACGCCAAGGGACGGAGCCGTTAGGAGGCACCGGTCAAAGTAAAAGCAGAAAGAAGATTAACAGAACCTACCTTATGGCATGAATCTAATAAGGTTACTTCATATCATTTGATGCTTAAACTAGAAAGGGTCGTCTATGTGGTCCAGTCAATCAGTCGCCGTAAATACTCTGGGAGACTTCCACTAGACTTTACCTAGCCTGGCCAAATGGGATGATTTAACTGAGTTAGGTTCTATGCCCCAAGTCTACATAAGGCTTGGTTGAAGAGGGTATAGTTACATGGAAGAAATGTAACTATAAAGTTTTGTATTATTGTATCACATGAATATTCCTTCGAAATTTTTAATATACCGGTATACGTCGGCATCATCATATGTCTGAGTATTTTATATCAGTTACTCGTTGTTCAAATTTTTAGTACATGCTCTCCGTTTCCGCAAAACGCTAAACCGTAGCACCTCAAACTCGATGAATTTTTATAAAACCACGTGTCACCTGCACGATTTATGCTACTTAAAATTGGGGTGTTACACTTCTATTATATTTTCTGATATAAGTTTTGGTACTTTATGATAAAATAATGTGTTAAATACAATTTTTGTTATAGAAGTTTAGCCTAAGGAAAGCACTGATTATCCGGAAGTTTTTTTGTCTCATTTTTGCCCCGGGCGTTAACAAAACGGAGCAAATATGCCCCAAAAGTGTTTTTTAGGAGCAAATTTACCTTAGATGTCTTTTTTAGGAGTAATTTTGTTTCGGAAGTTTACAAAAAAGAGCAACAATTAAATGGTTAAGATCAATGGATCGGCAAGATTGCTATATTCTTAAACTTCCGGGCGAAAATGAGACTAAAAAACTTTCAAGTGACCAAAGTCTTCTTAGGCTAAACTTTCATGGCAAAAATAGTATTTAACCTAAAGTAATTCCATATAGAATTTTTCTTGTTCATAATTCTGAAATTTTGCTTCAAAATATTTTTTTATTATTCACATATATATTGTTCCATATAATATGGATTTAATGAGCATATTTCTATTTCATGTAATCGTGTTATTGCTTCTTGTTTATTTGTATTTTCCATACTTGCTTTTGCTCTTCCTATAAATTCATTTCTTAATATTTAATTTGTTCATATTGTGTTAATATTAAAGCATAAATTTCTCTTTTAGTTTGATATTCTTTAGCAACACTTCTTGATAGTTGTCTAAAATCTGGTGTTCTATTAGTCCATGTATGTACATTTCTTGTAAAACTTGCTTCTATTAACATGCTTACAATTTCAATAATCTACATATTTATTTATTAGTGCTTTTAATTGTGATTTACTCCATTCTTCCAATCTTTTTTTATCCTTATTGCAATCTAAATCTAACTTAATTCCTGAATTAGGTATTTGTTTTGTATTATATTATTCTATAGGAGGTGGTATACATTCAATTTCATTATTTTTTCAAGGTCTTTTATATGTCAATTCAAAGGTTCTTCTTGTTGAAGATATTTTATGTCTCAAAGTATTTATATTTGCTTCTTCTTCCCTATTTTCTTCCATTTCTTGTCTATTAGGTAATTTAAAATGACCGGTGGTTTCTCATTTATTATAGTTGATGATTCTCCTTGTTTTACTGTTGATCTTTGCATATTTATTTTAAATTTTTCTGGTTCGCTTATAATTATAGCATCTTGAAATTCTTTCTGCATATTTTCTATTTTTGCTTCTTCTTTTCCCATAAATTTTTCTATTTCATCTTCTAATTCTTCTGTTTCAACAGCATTCATCATATTTATAACATTTTTTTCTTTTGATTTTTAACATATTTCTAATAAAACATTTGATTTATCTTTTATATAACAATTTATTTCTAATATTCTATTTCTTTCTTTTTGTATACCTACGTTATTTTTATTATTTTCAAAAACTGGTTTATATTTTTCCCTATCAAATTTTTCTATTTCTACATATATTGTCCAAAAATTACTATATATGACTTCTTGACCTTTTTTTTTTTAATTTCTTATGTTGCAATTCTAGTTTGTTCTATATTAATATTTACAGTTTCTGATCTAATTTTGGTTCTTGTATTTTCTAATTCATCCCATTCCTGTAACGCTTTCATCATATTTATTTTTAGATTATTATGTATTAGTTCTAGTCAATAATCATAAACTCCTAATGCTTGTTTTATTTCTTTTATATCCTTTTTCATTTCTTTTAATTCTATTGTATTATTTTTAACTTCCTTTTTTATTCCATACAACTTTTGTTATATTGTTTTAGCTACTTCTTTCAATCTTTCTTTTTGATTTTCTATATCTTCTTTATTTATAATATTGTTTGTTTCTTCAGGTAATGATTCTATTATTTCTTCCAAATTAAATACTTGAAATAAATCTTCTAAATTGTGATTTATATAATAACTTCCTAATTGTTTCATTAAATACATATTATTCCAATTTAATTGATTTCATGTATGCTCTCCTTCTCCATCTAATATATATGGTGAAAATATACATGATTCAATTTCTCTTTCATGCAATACATACGAATTTTCAAGTAATTTATTATATTCAATTTCATAAATTCTAGGTTCTGGTTTTTTAATTATATTGATTTTTACACAACTACAGCTTATACAAATGTCACCCCTATATCTGCGTCATACGTCAAAGTAAATGGCACGATAGAGCATGCATAGCGGTTTGGACGAATGAGTATTGATAATATATGCACATACATATATTGATTAAGTGTAAATACTAATCCTCACAGAGTCACAAGGATATAACATTTCCAGTTATCCCGAATAGGATAGTAAAGTATCGACATTATACAACCCTTTTATATAATCTCCAAAAGTAATATACTAAAATATTGTTAAAACTCCTCCTGATTCCAACCTTCCCCCAGCTACCCTCACAGCACCTCCTTGCCCCTCGTTCTAGATACACCACCTGAATCTTTAGTTAAATCTGAGATTCAAAATTGAATCTCAAAGTAACTGGTTAATCTCATATGCATAGCGTAAACAATATATGATAGCTAACTATAATTATGGAAATAAATCATACAGCATTCAGCAATTCGCAACAACATAAAAGCATACTAACAAATGCTTCATTCACTATGAAACGCGGACCCTACAAGTCCCGTAAACAAAAGCGCGACCTTACAAGTCCCGAATTTCACAGCGCTAGGAAAAACGAGCAGATTATAAGAATAATCCATAACTACTAAATGCAAACAAACGCATTGTCCTAGACACGAGTCCACAATCATGGTAACATCCAGCATATATAGGCACACACATTATAAGAGACTAGAGTTACTACTTGGACTCCAGTTAAAAATAATCGGTCGGGTGCTTGAATATTCCTGGACAACTTTGAATTCCTATAATAGTACCCATTATAAATATTGGCATGCACTTATATATAACATGCACGGTTTTAGAGCTTATTTTCAGAGCCAAAGAAACCTAAAAATCAGTTTAAAATTGGCATGCATGAACACTCAAAGTCACAATTTTGATGACAGAACTTCTCACCGTTCTCTCATATTCCAGCAGCTTATAGATCTCAAGAACAATAAGAATCTATCAAAATGATGATGGGAATGAGTTTAGAAGACTCACCTAACACAGAATCTAGGATTGCATGTGAGTTTTTGGTCTTCTCCTTCTTCCTTCGGTGCTTCTCTCTCTCTCTCGGTTCTGTAGTATTTGGGTGAAGAAAATGTGAAGAATGAGAATAGATGAGGAGGGCGTATATGTGTGTGTAGCTGGACAAAAGAATGACATGGAGGATGTGGTATGTGTGTGTGTATGTGTGGCCAGATGAGGGAGAGGGAAATAAAGGGAGAGAGGGAGTGTGTTGTCAAAATAATGAGAGGTGTGTGTGAAGCATCTGATTTTTGGATGAGCTGAAATGTACATGAGAATATAAGTGTTGGGTATATGGGCTGAGATGGAGAATAATGGGCTAAAACTTGATTGGATTGTGGAAGTGTACTTGCTGGGTCTTTGCTTGTCCAAATGAAGAATGAATATGCACAATTGAATGGTTGTGCATGAGAGGCACGTGAATATGAAGAGTATGTTGCTGAAGTGATTTAAAAGAACCTGGGGCCCATTAGCAAACTTGCTTGAACATACATTTATTTTCCTTGAACCCAACTTAAACTCTAACAAAGCCTTCAATTATGGACTTGGTGGAGCACATCCTAGCTCTCTGAATTGGCCTTGCATTGGTCCAGCTTATTTTTTAATTTGTGGTGGCAAAATTACTATTTTACCCATAACACTTGGTTATCAAAAAAATTCTTGAAATAAATTCTTAATTCCATATAAATATTTTTCTTTCTCAATTTACTTCTCTAGGCCATAAAATATTGTTTCTAAAATATTTAGGCTGAAAATTATTCCCTAACTATTTGTCCTTAATTTACGGGAAAATATGCCTTAAATTCCAAATATTAATTTTAAAATTTTATCTAGGCTAAATTCTCCATATAATATTTTTAATTTCCTAAACCCACAATTTATGATGTCACAACAAATATTAAACAAAAAACTAGATTTCTTTTCTTGTGTAGAAGATCAGATTAAACTGCAACTACAGAAGATACTCATAAATTCTTTTAACAGTTAAATAAGAAAACTAAAATAAACAGTAAAATAGAAAGCGTTCGAAGCAATAATAAACATTAGGGATCAAATTTCGGTTTCATATTACCACTAATCCCTCATGCTCTACATATATATGTATATGTACACACACATGTATGTATGTATGTGTTCATTTGATGAATGGATTTTTTCTCTTTTAATTTTAGCGCTATTCACAATAAAAATAAATCTAAGGATTGCGTATGAAATGACAAACTCTGTGGATCGTTCTCTCTCACGGGAGCTTTTTATCAATCCTAAGTAATCTAAACGCCACGAATCTGATTAAACAAGGGGAAAATTGGTTTTTTTGGATATTTCAATTGATAAACTAAAATAAGAACGCAATTAAATCAAACACTAACTAATGTTTTTGGTATTTTCTTTATAAAATGGTGAATGAGTAAATTGAATGGTATTGAAGTGAAAATATGAATGATGAACGTTCTTGGTAATGAAGAAATAATTATTCTTGCTCATAAAAGATTATGGGAGTTAAATTTCATTAAGTCTAAAAACAACCTCAAGATAACACTTAAGTCCAATTATCTCAATTAATAGAAGTGTTCTCCTACAAACATAAATAACCACTATCTCTCGAAATTGTTAAAAACCACTTAATGCGATTAAAATTGGAATAATCTGCATGTAGCTTCTTAAAATTGAGTCACATAACAGATCATCAAAAAGCGCAAAATCAACTAGATTAATTAGGCAAATAACACGCTAATTAATATAATCTCATCGATCCATCGCGAAATTAAAACACATATTTTTCACACTACAAAATCCAATCTCAATCACAATAATCAATCCGAGACATATAAACATTATACCGGTTAAAATTTATACACAATAATTCCTAAAACTAGAATCTAAATATATAAATGCGACTAATGAAATGATAAATTAACTCCCCTTTGAAGCTTTGAACTCAAGAATTAATCTTCATCACCAATATCAACAAATCAGCCACACATGATTTTAGATTTTGCTCCAACAAGCTTTAATCCTACGGCCATGGCAGAAGAGGTGAAGATGACGATGGTGAAACTGAGAACAGTGGAGGAATGGTGATTGTGGCTCTGAAATAGTGTCAATCTGAAACAGAGGAAGCCGTGGTGAAGACAGTGTGGTGTTGCAATGGAGGGATGAAGGTCTGGTTCTCGTGGGTGTCACTCTCACGCCTCTGTTTTCAGAATTCTCCACCAGCGGTTATGGAGGGGTTGTGTCGCCGGCGACCATGAAGATGACAGTGAACGTCGCCGGCGACGGTGGTGAGACCAGACGAAGGTGAAGGAGGAGGTGCTAAGTCGAAGGTGAATCCTGATCAAGCTCCCAGCTGAAGGTCCGCGTCTCTGGTTTTCTTCTTCTTTTCTTTCGTTCGTGGCAGTTGTTATATATAATAATCCCCATTCCTTTTCTCGCGGCGCTGGATATATAGCTCTCCCCTTGCGTCTTGGGTCTGCACTCAATGAATAAAGAGAAGATCAAACCTAATATTCCCTTGGTCAAAACGCAGAGTTTTGACCAGGGACCTAATTGCAAAGTTTAAACTTTTTCATGAGGGACTAAACTGAAACTTTTGTAATTTTGGTTCAAACTTCCATTTTCAAATTTGATCTAATATTTTTAGCCATCTAAAAATAAAATAATTAATCTAACATCAGATATTCTCATAAAAATCAATGATTAAGAGAAATTACAATTTCTTTGACAATTTTGCCCTTTTTAGTCCTAATTTAATATATTCACTCTTAATCTCAATTTATCACAAGAAAGACATTTTAAGCTCAATAACTATAACAAAATACATTAAAAATCCCAATTTAATTATCAAAAATCATATAAAAATATGGTTCGATCAATGTGTGTGTGTGTGTATATGTACATACATTTATACATGCATGCATGTGTGTGCAGGGGCGAACCTAGGAATTTTACCCGGGGGGAATAAAAAATGATACATCATAAATAAAAATACTTGAAATACGACACAGAATTAATATACAAAAAATTGATATAAATCTATTACAAAAATTAAGATTACTTCACTTAATTCTTACTCTACGTGTTTTCATATTGTTAGTATTCTCTCCCACAGAGACGGAGCTTAGAAGAGACTAGGGGGGCCATGGCCCCCCCCAAAAAAAAGAAAAGAAAATTGAATCAGTGTGTGTACTCTGTTTTGGAACCAGAAAACAGAGGAAGCCGAGACTGAGAGACGTGGGATCAAGATTGAGAGCGAAGGAAGACGGAAGGGAATGTAGCTTCGGTTCACATGAGTTCTCTTTTCTAAATATTAAAACAGGGACCATTTGTTTGTAGCTTGCGTGTGGAGTCTTTGAACTTGCTTTTACTTGCATTAGGGAAAGAATAAAAACCTTACTGTCACTATATAAATATATGATATGTTGAGTGTTGAGTCTCTAGTTTTATTGTGAGAGTATGTATATAAATCTGCATTTGGAAGATAACTTTGAATAATGTTTTATGGAAACCCGAAACCATAACTTGCTGATTTCAAAATAGAGGAAGAAACAGAGAAGATGAATAGTAACAAAGGCCCCTCATATATTTGTGCCAAGCTCCGTCCCTGCTCCCCCATAATAATCACCTACAAAGAGCATGAATTATTTCTTGACCAATATGATTTTAAAAATATTGTTAATAACAAAAGTAAACTGATTAAAATTAACTATTAGTCATTATCTATATTCCTATAGTCATCTTTTAATACAACTCAAAAAATTTGTCCAAAATCCTAACCCTAAAATATTCTCTAATCAATATAAAAATAGTATCAATAGAGAGAGATAAAATCATGTATAAAAAAATTCATAAAGGAAATTTAATGAAAAGAAGTGATTTTGAGTACCTTATTGATTCTCAAAATTTGTTAAGCTGTTGAAAAAAAAATGACGGATGATTGGACGAGCCATGAGCGAGAGGAAGAAGTGAGACAAGATTTTGGAAAAGTGTAAACAAGTGGGATGGGGATAATTAAAGATTGTAGGCCCAATCTCTTTATTATTATTATTTTTAATTAAATGAAAGCAAACAAAGGATCAAGGAGAAGAAAGTTGCCAGTCCTATTTTATACTTTAGACCATTTTAGATGATCCAAAGTATAATAAAAAATGGACTCAGCAAACATTGGTTCACGTATAATAAGAAATAGGTGCCTTATAAACTTGGAACACGTTTATACATAGGGGAGCTGAAAACAAAGAGCCCACCCCTATTTCTTATTAGACTCTTTTTTGGACAAATATTTCTTATTAGACTTTGAGCTAATGTTTATATTTGTTTAAAAAAAACATAAGGTTCTTAGTTTTAGGAAAATCGACGAGTTTGAGGTGCTATAGCTCATATCCATGCGGAAACGGAGAGCATGCGGTTACGTTTGGACAATGAGTAACTGATATAAAATGTCCAGGCATAAGCTGGTATATTAAAAATTTCTCGAATGAATATTCATGTGATACAATAATACAGAACTTGTGTATAATTACAACTCTTGAATAATAACTATACAATCTTAAACCAAGCCTTAACTAGACTTGTGGCTTATAACCCAATACAGTTAATCAAACACATTGGCCAGGTAGGTGTCTAGTGGAAGTCTCCCCGTCTTTCACGGCGACTTATTAACTGAACCACATAGACTAGCCCTGCCTTCAGAACCAAATAGTTTGAAACAACTCTATCGGATTCATACCAGAACTAGTCCTATCAGACTTCTTCCGACTCTCATCTTGGCCGGTGCATCTTCACTGCTTCGTCCATCGTACCTCTTCTCGGCTCTGTCCATGTCACCTCCTCAGATTCAGGTTCATCTCTTGAACTATTAGTAAAGGTTGGAATTCAATCGAATTGAATCTCAGGTAACAGTTAACCTCATGTACCAGTAATAACAGTATATATGACAGATATTCATTACATGTCAGCATTAACCAATACATAGCGCACAGCAGATGTAAGGTTACAACAATACATAGCACACAGCAAATGTAATGTTAACAACACAACGATACATAGCACATAACACATGTAAAGTTTATCCACGTTTGCACTAGCCAGTGCCACGATAGCTCTTCGTGTCCTCAGCGCTAGGAAGACAATCTTACGGCGTTATCAAGACTATAACCCGCATAAAGCTGAATGTATATAAACATGTGACTAAGGCCCATAAACTTAGTCACGGTGCATGACCCAAGATCTAGTCTTGTCCATCACCTTATGAATCACTCTATCATATAAAGACATACAAGATATAGATGATTAAAGTTACTAGTACACGAATGTACCTTTCACCGCGTAATTCCAAACGCCAGACCTTTTGAATCTGACTCCGGACTTCCTGGATATCCTATACATTATCGTCGGATTATTTCATTTTTCATGATATTATAATTAATATCATATTTCTAGGATAATATCAAAAAGGATATTATGACCTATTTTGACATTTCTACCCTTGGTGGATTTGTTATTACAATTTTGCCCTTACACTTTCTCTAAAAACGAAATGCTGGATTTTCTTGGCAGATTTTTCAGCAACTTTGGAAAATCATAATTAATTCTAGAAAAATAATTTTTGAGTGCTGCAAAATTCCTCATGACACTTAACATGTATACTTTCAAGGAAAAATATTCCCAGAACCTAGAACACCAAGAATAATTTCCAATTTTTATTTTCTCAACACTGCCTAGACTTTATTCCAGCAAAAATGGCTTAACTTCAACAATTCATATCTCCTTGACCGGAGATCAAAACATTTCATATCTTATATATTTGGAAAGCCCTACATGTCTATTGTATTTCTGTAAAATTTCATGATTTATTGACTTCATTTTCAACATAAAATAATAGCATCTTTTCACTAGTTTGCACAGAATTTTAAACCGACAATTTCTACCATTTTCACAATCTAACTCTAAAAATTGATTTCCAACATGTTTCTACCTCATTAGGAATTTTTCAATGCAAGGAGGCCTAAAAACAAGTATAGGAATTTATTTCCTAATTTTCTAGATTAAAACTACAATTATACTAAGAATTAAAAAAACTAAAGACAAGAAAAAACTCAAAGCTTAAGCATCAAACTTACTTCGCTAAACCTTACTCCTTCTTCCTTCTTGCTTCTTACTCTAACTTCTCTCTACTTTGTTAGAATGGTTTTGGTGTGAAGAATTGAAGAGGAGAAGCGCCTATTATAGGAGAAATCTCGAGTTAAGGTAGTCATTAACAAAGCTGGCCCAAAGTTTCTTCTTTCCTCTCATCCTTTCGATTAAGATTACTTTATGAAAATCCATCTTATCCCTCCATTCAATGTGCTGACATGCCTCCTATAAGTCACCTATTTAATTGTGTTTTGCTTTTGTTTTTGTTCATGCGTCATTTATTAGCAAAATACCTCAATTATTTAATCATAAATTCCAAACAAACTCATCCATTTATTGAGTGCCGACCTCCCCTTCTATTTTTATCCATTTATTGTATTTCCTTTATTAGCAAATATTTCAAGGCTCAAGCTTCTAATTGGCTAGCTGCCAAAATTGACTTTTCAACTCCAACTTGTCATCTTAAATACTTGGTTCATAATCCCCACACATATTCAGCTGAAACGTGACTTTTGGGGCAGATATACTAAGCTAATTATCATCCTAAACAAAAAAGCTTAATTGTCCCATTATTACATGTGTCAACATAGGATTTGTTGGTTAGCTAATTATGGTCATTTGTGCTTTATTATCCAAGCTTAATTCTTCATTTTTGGCCCTTATATATTTCAAAATAATCAACTCTAGTTTATTTAAAAAATGATGACTTTAATTTTCCCATAATTAAATTGAAGAATTATGTCACTAATCTCAATTAGTGCAAAGCTTATTTACCTATTATTTGCTAATTGACACTTAATTTAATTAAATATTTTTATAGCTTTTCCATGACTCTTTTCCTCTTAAAATAGCCATTATTTTATGTGACTCTATGTCACATATGTTGACCAATTTAATATGGTAACATATTCCAAAATACCGGATTTCGGTAAATTGAAAATTGGGTATTACATCATTTCCTTGGTACTTAAATGGTTATTTCTTCTTTAAGCCCGTTGTTAGTTATTGTCTTTTGCATGATGCATCAGTTATATGAAGTATTTTTAGTATCCTCTCAACTTCTTTTTCTTTGCAACTAGCCTTTGCTCACGCGTTGTGTGAGTGAGAAACCAGATATTCTTTAATGTATTGTTATATACAAAATCACTTTTATCTCTAAGGAAATAATCAAAATATTAAATTAAATATTTTTTACTTACCTCCCCCATTATTAATTATAAAATAATGTATAACTACCTTAAAACTACTTTGACCTCTGAAAGATGGGGAAATTGACCGAGGGTTATTTGTATTGGAATTTTTTTACTTTCTTTAGTGGGTGGGGTTGGGAGCTACAATAGCCCATGTTTTTTCTTACTCACCTTTTTTTTTTTAATCATTTATTAATGACAACTAGCGTAGGTTTGCGTGATGCGCATCTGAGAGACTATATATTTATTAATTTGTTGTTATATAAAAAATTACTTAAATGCTTAAGGGAATAATTAAAATATTAAATTAAATATATACTAAATATTTTGTACCTATCTCCCCATTATTAATTTACAAAATGTTGTATAACTACTTTTCCCATTATCTATTTTTCATAATCACATTGCTTTTTTATTTTAGTGTTTTGAGAACTTTTGAAATTTCGATGTGTCGGCCCAGGAGAGATCTTCTTACTGCAATTTTTTTCTAGTAACGATCAAAACGGGTACAAATATAATAAAATAACCACTAAATCACTTTTTTTTTTTACGCAAATGAACCTAGTTAGTTAGTGTACTTTTAGATTAAATCAAGTTCTTAGAAGCTTAAGTTGAAACACAGAAAACTAATTTAAATATAGAGATGCAACAGATATTTGAGTTGACTCGACTTAGAAGGTGAGGTAATACAAAATGATAAGATATGAGATATTTCTTTTGGTATGGTCACATAATCACATTAAGGAGATGTGAAATGTCTAGGAAATTTCCTCAATCATAAAATGATAAGATGAGATATTTCATTTTCTATGGTCCTGCTTCCATCTTCGTTTTTCAATCCTAACTTCCATGTGAGATTTAACTTTAAGAATATCTGAGTTGACTTGATTTGGAATGGGTATATATATAAAAGTTTTTCATACCCAAAAAAAGATAAGGTTTTTTTTTTCCCCATAGCCTCGTCAATGAGTTGTGGAATGAGGACAAGGACATAGTTAGGGGTATTGATTCATATTTATTTATCTATATAAGGGCAGGGTAGTCATTTCCTAGGTACTTAAATGGTTATTTCTTCTTTTAGCCCGTTGTTGCATTTGTACTACATTGCATCAACTATATAAAGTATTTTCAGTAACCTCTCAATTTCTTTTCTTTTGCAACTAGCCCAGGCTATTGTGATGTGTCTGAGTTATTAAACTCGTGAGTTTAAGAAACTCGTGAGAGGATGTAGACTCGAAACGTAAAGCTCGTAAAATGGCTTCGTAAGAGTTTACCTATATTAATAAATAACAATAACAATTATATGATAAAATAATTAAAATACTAAAAATGACAAAAATTTGGTTTAAATATATTTCAAATCTAAATAACTGAAATTAAATTCATTAACATTCAAAATTTATCATACTTAGTATAAAAATGTATACGAAATTCATGTTCTAATATAAAGTCACTGAACATAATTAAATAAAATTAATTTATCTCAAGGATATAATTTGTTTAATATAGTATAGTGTTTAATTAATAAAATGCTATTGTAGGGTTCATATTAGATATTGATACAACAATATTCTAATTTATCTTTGTCAAAAAAAAGAAAAAAGATTCAGCTAATATCATAAGTAAGCTCACTACTCCCCCTTATGCTCCCTCATGATCTTCATAAAAATAATATGATAATAAAATCTTCATTAACATTGAAGAAGGAAAAGACGAAATACCTTCTGCGGCGCTTCCTAGTACTCCTTTCTTGAATTGTTTCACAACATGAAAATAATATAATAGTAAAACTTTCATTAATTAGAAACAATAAAAATTTGAAGGAAAGGACTGCAGCGTCTGGTGCTACTCTTTTGATGAATTGCCTTCCCAACATAAAAATAATATACTAATAAAATAGTATAGTAATAAAATATTCATTAATTAAAAGTAAAGGAAAGGAGGAACTAAGTATGCAACGTCCGATCACTCTTTGCAAATCACCGTACTACAACCTCACAATTCAAATTTTCACCCAAACCAAGAACAGTTTTTGATTAAAAAATTGTAAAAAAAATCTCAAACGGTTCACCCGCACGTACTTACGGCTTTTGCTACTCTCTTTTCAACCTAATGTCTAATATACCCATTTGCTTTTTTTTTTTTTCCTTTATTCTCTCTCTTTCTCTCGTCTTCCTCGTCTTCTTCGTTCTCTCAATCTCCTTCTTCGTTCCTGTTCCTTCGTCTCAAATCTCCAACTCAAAGAGAAACGGAGAATACAGAAAGCATAGTCACAGGCCGAAGCGCAAAGAAGAACAAAAACAAAGGTGCGAACTTGGAGAAAGATCAAAGATGGCGGCGACAAAAAGTTTCCTAGATGAAAATAGGGCACCTAGATAAGTAATATTTAGCTTCTTTTTAACCTCATATGTTTCTTATTCTTTCTTCCCGCCGATTTTTAGCCTTTCTCTATTCAGGATCTTATAACTCGCCTAACTCGGTTTGCAAATCATTGAGTTTAACGAGTTTGGCCAGGTGTCATAAACGAGTTCGGCCGAGTTTGAGCTCAAAACAGTATACATCGAGTTAACACGTTTTCCTCAAGTAAAAACGTTAACTCGTTAAACTTGGCGAGTTGACTCGCGATTTTGACAACCATGGATGTGTGGGTGAGAGGCCGGTTATTTATTAATGTATTGTTATGTAAAAATCAGTTAGATCTCTAAAGGAAATAATCAAAAAATTAAATTAAATATATACTAAATATTTTGTACCTACTCCCCATTATTAATTACAAAATAATTACCTTCTTAAAAGCTACTTTGACTTTGGAAAGATGACGAAATTGATGGCGGCTTATTCGTTTTGGAAACTTTTTACTACTTCTCAGTGGGTGGGGTTGGGAGCTATAGTTGCCTTTTTTTTTTTTACATACCTTTTTAGTTTTTATCTTTAATTGTTGAGTGCTTTATTAATGACAACTAGCCGGCCTGCATGATGCGAGGGTGAGAGACTATGTATTTATTAATGTGTTATGTAAGAAATCACTTAGATCTTTAAGGGAATAATCTAAATATTAAATTAAATATATACTAAATATTTTATACCTGCCTCCCCCATTATTAATTACAAAATAATGTATAACTACATTTCCAGCAACTACTTTGACCTTGGAAAGATGGGGAAATTGACGGCGGCTTATTTCGTATTGGAAACATTTTACCTTCTTAGTGGGTGGGGTTGGGAGCTACAGTTGCCCTGTTTTTTTTTTTTTTTTTTTTTTTCTCTCACCTTTTTAGTTTTTATCTTCAATTGTTGAGCGCTATATTAAGGACAACTTGCCCAGGCCTGTGTGATGTGGGGGTGAGAGGCTATGTAGTTATTAATGTGTTTTTTTAATCACTTAAATCTCTATGGGAATAATCAAAATATTGAATTAAATATATACTAAGTATTTTGTACCTACCTCTCCATTTTTCAATTACAAAATATTGTATAACTATCTTCCCCATGATTTATCTTTCATAACTACCTCGATTTTTTATTGTAGTGTTTTGAACCTATCATTTTGCTAATATGTCGGCCAGGGAGACGCTTACTGTTAACTTTACTTTTATATAGTTAAGACATCTTTCTTCTTCAACAGCTTCCTTTGTTCTTCTTTGCTTAACCCTTTATGCAAATGAACCTAGTTAATTAGTGTACTTTTAGATTAAATCAAATGTTTAGAGGTAAAATAGAGAAAACTAATTTAAATATAGAGATGCACCAAATCTTTGAGCTGACTTGATTTGAAAGGTGAGGTAATACAAAATGATAAGATGAGATATTTCTTTTTCTATGGTCTCTCTTCCATGTTCATTTCTCATTCCAAACTCCCATGAGATTTGTTGAAATATCTACCATGAATCAGGCTGGATCACGCCCTCAATGCCTTCCCTACTTTTGTTACCATTAAGAAAAATAAACATCTTAATTTGGAAAAAAACAAAAACAAAATCATCAACCAATATTTTTCTTAACAAAATAAATGCAAATTATTTAAGGTGAGTTATCAACCAATTAATACTAAAATTATCTGAGGGTGTATTTTTATTAGACAGAGTTTAGATGATGTGACACTGGTAAAATATGTAAGTATCTCTATACAATTAGGCTCAATGAACCCTAAATTAACTTGATAACAAAATCCTAAATTAACATCATTACAGTACAAAAGTGTGACATCACTGCTTGCGGAGCCCTATATATACCCATTGTTGTAGTCCCTCTTCTTCACACAAAGCAATTACTACATGATATATTTCCAAATATGACGCTCCACAAAAGTCTTTGTGTGTTGTCCCTCCTTCTGGCTATCAGCTTCACTTTCACCCACGCCGCCAGGTTTGATATCATTAATAGATGCCGCTACGCTGTGTGGCCAGCTGCCTTGCCCGGTGGAGGCCGAAGATTGAATCCTGGTGAGTCATGGCCCCTTGATGTGCCCGCCGGCACCAAGGATGCTCGCATATGGGGCCGAACCAACTGTAACTTTGATGGGTCGGGTCGTGGACGCTGTCAGACTGGTGATTGCGGAGGTGTTGTTGCATGCCGACTCTCTGGGGCACCACCAACCACACTTGCAGAATATAATCTTAACCAATACCAACCCAAGAATTTGGACTTTTATGATATCTCAGTAATCGATGGTTTCAATGTTCCCATGGAGTTCAGTCCAACATCTAAAGGATGTACCCGTACTCTTCGATGTCCAGCTGATAAGTGCCCTGATGCTTACCTTTTCCCTGCTGATAATACTAAAACTCATAGTTGCCCAGGAGGAACTAACTATAGGGTTGTCTTTTGCCCTTGAATAACTATAGGGGTTGTAATAATTAGACGCCTAGCTTCTCAGCACATTTACTTTATGTATGTGCACTTCCCTTGATGGGAAATAAATAAAATTTCAACTCTTATTATTATGTATATGGATGGATCTCTTTTTGTTTTTCCAAGGGTGCATGACGCTTAGGTCCCTTATAAATCACTTCTATAACAAAGGATTGATCTTTTGCAAACTAAATCCCTCCCTCTCGTAGATTTTCCCCCCAATTCAAGATAACTTCTTTTCTTTGACCCCCCAAGCTTCTTCTTAGTAAATCGTATTTACACAAGTTTGATTCTTGTGCAACGTCATTGTGCAACGTCAGGTCTTTAAACCACACTGAATTAAATTCGAGTTCCCAAGTTTAACTAGAAACTAATTACTATTAAAGGAACTTTACATCTTAATACTAAAGGAAAAACTAATTTGGATTTCCAACTGTAGGTTTTATTTATATGTCTAGACATATTAAATTAGGCGATTCAATTTTTTTTTTTTTTTTTTTTTGGATTTTTCCTTTTTGTATCAAAGTATTTGAAACTGGAGAGCCGAAGATTATTCAACTATTCTAAACTTTTTAGGGAGAAAATTTGTGCTCATTATTTTTATGAGCATAGTACGTTTATCACCAATTTATATTGTAAAGATTGATTTTAGGCGTCTACATTCATTTTAAATTAATTTTATATTTAAAAGAAATCATTTTAATATATAGAAAATTTAAAATAAATATAATATTATAGCTTCTTTTTATAAGAAAAATAATTTATCTTTTTAAAACTTTAAATTTTAAAATTGAACCGTTCAAATTAAATTTGAATAGCTTAAATTTCACAAGCACTCCGTGCTTATTACTGTGATGAGAATTCAATGAGCAAACATTTTATCTTGTTTCCGTCCTCTTCTATTTTTATGACTAATGACAGATATAGAATCTGGAAGGTATATGCTTCCATACTTGACTTTATTACCTATTATAGTCGATTCAAAGATGATGGGCGTGCTTCAATTCATAAAATCAAAATTATCGTCAAAATTATTTCCACCAGCGCCGGACATAGGAATTAAATGTTTCTTGTCAATGTTTATAAGAGTTAACAAATTTATATTTGTATAAAAATTTTATATTATATATTCCATACATTACTAAATATAGAATTTAGTTTATAAGTTTGCTTTGATCTAAAATATAGGGAAAATGACAGTCAGGTCCCAAGGACTATAAAAAAATACAAAAAAGTCCCAACAAAAATTCACATAGACTTTTTTTATATTACTTTTATTAACATAGGAAGTGTTATATTTACAACAGAAAATGTTATATTTACAACAAAATTTAAAAACCTGGTCATTCACAACAGAAAAAACTATATTTACAACAAAAAGTGTCATATTCACAACAAAATTTAAACACCTGGATTTTGTTTCGAACTCAAGTCTCTAAGCGTATAGAGGTAATTTACAACAAAAAATCTTATATTTACTGACAAAAGTCTTATATTCACAACAGAAAAAGTCATATTCACAACGGGAAGTCTTATATTTACAACAAAATTTTAAAACCTGGATTTTGTTCCAATTTACTGTTGGGACTTTTTTGTAATTTTTTATGGTCCTTGGGACTGTTGTCATTTTCCCTAAAATATAATATCGCAGTTTTCTTTATTTCTCACATTTTTATTTTTTAATACTATCTGTATTAATTAACAATTACACAAACCTTTTTAGGTGAGTTACGTTAGAGAAATGATGACCAAGAGAGATATTTTGTAAAACCAGAACCCATATTTTTTTTAAAAAAAAAAAAGAACAAAGAACTAAATTTTCTATGGCTAGAGCTATTGTTCTATTCTCAAATCATTGACTTATTTAGTTTTAGTTAATTTGTATATAAAATAATTAACGGTCATTTAAATATTATAATAAATGTGAGCCATTTTTTAAATTAATGATAAGGGTTATATTATTTTCAAGAAAGTCTATATTATTATGCGCCTTTCTCTCTACTTTAAAAATATTTGATTTAATGTGTGTGTGAAAACGATGAGATCCTCTTTCTACAGCTTTTTGAGTGAAAGCTGAATACCATTAATAAATTATCAACTAGTACATCCAAAAAACATAGTCTGCTCCTTCATCACTAACCATCTCCTGGTTAAAAGATGGGTAGTAATCAAAGACGTACGCAATAATTTCCTGTAATTCTATGAGTACTTGGCAAGTTGATCTGCTAGGGAGATTTTTATTTATTTATTTATTTTTGGGAATGAGTGGCTTTTCTTGACATGTCATTCCCTACCATGATCCTGTTTCTATATCGAAATTTATATGTGAAATGTCTAGGAAATTTCCTCAATCATAGAGCTGTGCCAATAGTTTCCGTTATCAATAAAATAGACAATATTCCCCATGGATAAAATTATATGTTTCTGTCAAAAAACCATCTTTGATGATACTTAACTTACTTTTGGATAATTTTTAAAATGAAAAAAATATAATATCCCGAATTTTGAAACTAGAAGATTTGGAATAAGACTAAAATAAAAAGGATGCTAGGCCAATATGAGCCAAAAGTCGTATCTTATAATGAGGAAAAACTTAAGATAATTATTGAAATTGTTTTGGACCTTGAAAATTTGGAAAAAATTATGAAACATTATCTTGAGGATATAGAAATATTATGAGGGGATTAATTAAGAAAAATTGGGTTTAAATAGTTGTTAACCTATTATTTGGAATTTATGGCCTATTTTCTTGAGAATTCAAGGGAAAACATTAGAGAGAAAATATTGGCCTATAAATTTTAGAGACAATATTGTATGCCCTAGAGAGGCTAATTGACAAAAAAATAAATAAAAAAAAATAATCCTTATATGGGATTAAGGATTAATTTCTAGCCCTTATTTAATGTTTGCATTTAAATGAGCCAATGGTCAAGTTGCAAACATAAGCCTTGTAAAGGGTCAAAGATGCTGAAATAAATTATTTTTGGAGTGGATCCCACATCACTCCTCATTCGTTTTGCGTGTGCGCTGTAACACCCATCCTAAATGCACCTTTTTATTTATCAGAGTTGTAGCGCACAGGCATCGAAATAATTTGGACGACTTAATTGTGGAATAAAACTTTCATAAAGTAACTTAGTTTAAAACATTAAAAACGCGAGGATAAATTTTTCGCAATTCGGATCATCCCAGGGAGACGTTCTTGCTTTACTTTTATATAGTTAAGACATCTTTCGTCTTCAACAGCTTCCTTTGTTATTCTTTGATCTTATTTGCTTAACCCTTTATGCAAATGAACCTAGTTAATTAGTGTACTTTTAGATTAAACCAAATGTTTAGAGGTAAAATAGAGAAAACTAATTTAAATATAGAGATGCACCAAATATTTGAGCTGACTTGATTTGAAAGGTGAGGTAATACAAAATGATAAGATGAGATATTTCTTTTTCTGTGGTCTCTCTTCCATGTTCATTTCTCATTCCAAACTCCCATGAGATTTGTTGAAATATCTACCATGAATCACGCTGGATCACGCCCTCAATGCCTTCCCTACTTTGGTTACCATTAAGAAAAATAAACATCTTAATTTGAAAAAAAGAAAAGAAAATTATCAACCAATATTTTTCTTAACAAAATAAATGTAAATTATTTAAGGTGAGTTATCAGCCAACTAGTACTAAAATTATCTGAGTTGGTGTATTTTCATTAGACAGAGTTTAGATGACGTGACACTCCTAAAATATGTAAGTATCTCTGTTTGATACAACTAGGCTCAATGAACCCTAAATTAACGTCATTACTGTACAAAAGTGTGACATCACTGCTTGCGGAGCCCTATATATACCCATTGTTGTAGTCCCTCTTCTTCACACAAAGCAATTACTACATGATATATTTCCAAATATGACGCTCCACAAAAGTCTTTGTGTGTTGTCCCTCCTTCTGGCTATCAGCTTCACTTTCACCCACGCCGCCAGGTTTGATATCATTAATAGATGCCGCTACGCTGTGTGGCCAGCTGCCTTGCCCGGTGGAGGCCGAAGATTGAATCCTGGTGAGTCATGGCCCCTTGATGTGCCCGCCGGCACCAAGGATGCTCGCATATGGGGCCGAACCAACTGTAACTTTGATGGGTCGGGTCGTGGACGCTGTCAGACTGGTGATTGCGGAGGTGTTGTTGCATGCCGACTCTCTGGGGCACCACCAACCACACTTGCAGAATATAATCTTAACCAATACCAACCCAAGAATTTGGACTTTTATGATATCTCAGTAATCGATGGTTTCAATGTTCCCATGGAGTTCAGTCCAACATCTAAAGGATGTACCCGTACTCTTCGATGTCCAGCTGATAAGTGCCCTGATGCTTACCTTTTCCCTGCTGATAATACTAAAACTCATAGTTGCCCAGGAGGAACTAACTATAGGGTTGTCTTTTGCCCTTGAATAACTATAGGGGTTGTAATAATTAGACGCCTAGCTTCTCAGCACATTTACTTTATGTATGTGCACTTCCCTTGATGGGAAATAAATAAAATTTCAACTCTTATTATTATGTATGTGGATGGATCTCTTTTTGTTTGTCCAAGGGTGCATGACGCTTAGGTCCCTTATAAATAACTTCTATAACAAAATGGTTATTAGATTGATCTTTTGCAAACTAAATCCCTCCCTCTCGTAGATTTTCCCCCCAATTCAAGATAACTTCTTTTCTTTGACCCCCCAAGCTTCTTCTTAGTAAATCGTACTTGTGCAACGTTAGGTCTTTAAACCACACTGAATTAAATTCCGAGTTACTAAGTTTAACTAGAAACAAATTACTATTAAAGGAACTTTAGATTTTAATACTAAAGAAAACACTAATTTGGATTTCCAACTGTAGGTTTTATTTATATGTCTAGACATATTAAATTAGGCGATTCAATTTATTTTTTGGATTTTTCATTTTTGTATCAAAGTACTAGAAAGTGGAGAACCGAAGATTATTCAACTATTGTAAACTTTTTAGGGACAAAAGTTGTGCTCATTATTTTATGAGCATAGTAAGTTTATCACCAATTTAGATTGCAAAGATTGATTTTAGGCGTCTAGATTTATTTTAATTTAATTTTATATTTTAAAAAAAATCATTTTAATATATACAAAATTTAAAATAAATATAATAATATAGCTATCGCTTTTTAAAAGAAAAATAATTTATCATTTTAAAACTGTAAATTTTAAAATTGAGCCGTTCAAATTAAATTTGAGTAGCTTAAATTTCACCACAAGCACTCCGTGCTTATTACTGTGATGAGAATTCAATGAGC
This sequence comes from Acacia melanoxylon, assembly GCA_019022615.1. Classification (NCBI taxonomy): domain Eukaryota; kingdom Viridiplantae; phylum Streptophyta; class Magnoliopsida; order Fabales; family Fabaceae; genus Acacia; species Acacia melanoxylon. The sequence goes on along the minus strand of JAFJYJ010000020.1, from coordinate 4,332,358 downwards.
AAACATTTTATCTTGTTTCCGTCCTCTTCTATTTTTATGACTAATGACAGATATAGAATCTGGAAGGTATATGCTTCCATACTTGACTTTATTACCATTATAATGCATTCAAAGATGACGGGCGTGCGTCAATTCATAAAATCAAAATTATCGTCAAAATTATTTCCACCAGCGCCGGACATAGGAATTAGGGAGAATTATAATAAAGGACCTAAGAAAAATGATATTTATTAAGAAGGACCATAAAAATGGTAATTATTTTGAAGGACCAAAAATTAAAACATTAATATAAAGAGACTAAATTGCCCTTGATCTAATTTCCTATATTATCTCTAATTAAATCAGAATCTGAAGTGATTGATTGAAAATGATAAATAGAGATCAAATCAGAATCTGAAATATGCAAGTTCCTGAATAATGTGACAATCCATTATTTTCTAGGCTCTATTATTGTTGAACCAATTTCCTGAATAATATTAAATAAGTTTCAAAATCAAAAAGTATCAAATTAAATATCTAATTAACCAAAAAAAAATTACCTACAAGTCAATGTCTGAACGAACTTTTTTTTTTTTTTTTTGGAACAATAAATATGGGAACCTTCAATTCCACATAAAGAAAGAAAAGTGACGGACCATGCGATTTTTTTCCTCAAGGAATTACTTGCATTAGTATAAAAGAAACAGGGGTAGAGCTATTACAATAATAAGAAGGAAACAACAAAACCGAAAACATCATGAGTACAGAACCAGTAAGCAAAAACAACCGAAACGATTTAAAATTCTAATTTGATCTTTATTTATCATTTTCAATCAATCACTTCAGGTTCTGATTTAATTAGAGATAATATAGGAAATTTGACTAAGGATAATTTAGTCTCTTTATATTAATGTTTTAATTTTTGGTCCTTCAAAATAATTACCATTTTTATGATCCTTCTTAATAAATATCATTTTTCTTAGGTCCTTTATTATAATTCTCCCTAGGAATTATTATTTAATATTTGCATTTAAATGAGCCAATGACCTAGTTGCAAACAAAAGCCGGGTCAAATATGCTCAAATAAATTATTTTGGGGGTGGACCCCACATCACTTCTCATTCTTTTTGCGTGTGTGCCACATACACCCGATCCTTCTTACCACTCTGGTCCTATTTATAAGTCCAGTTTGACCAAAAAATTTGGTCCTTTTTATAAATCCAGTTTGACCAAATAAATAAGATTGTGACAATTTTGCCCATAGTAATGATGATGAGAGAGATTGGCTAGTCATGTTGGAAAGATAAAAAGATGAGAGAGATTTGACAATAAATTTTAAAAGGTATCCATTCATAAATGAGGGTAAAGTTGGAAATTTGTTCTATAATCATTGAGATACTTACCTCTCCTTGGTATGTGAAATTTGGTCAAACTGGACTTATAAATAGGACCAGAGTGGTGCTTTTTTATTCACACGTGCAACCTCCTATTAATTATTCACTCCATTCCATTTCCTTCTTCACTTTTCTCTCTCTCTCAACTCATGACACTTAAACACACACACCCCATATCCTCTATGTAACACTCATAATTCTTTACTACTTATTATGCTTATTAACATCTAGTAATTAAGAATATCATGAGAGTTTACAGGGCGATAGAGCATATGGAATGGTTTGAGCAGGTAAGTAATTGATAGTACATGCTTATAATTTAAATATAATTGAGGTTAATCCGGTCGGGGATGATAAGGATACAGTTATCCAAACATACAGATAACTAAATAATGAACAGTATAATATAGTCCAACAATATTTAAAATTTCCTTCTAAGTCCTCTCCCAGTCCTACATGTGCTATTTACCTTTGGCTCTAGATCCTGAGAGTAACAATTAATCTCTTATGCAAGTATAAATAGTATATGACATATATTCACAATTTGGAATTAACACAGCATTCAACAACTGCAACCAAAATACATAGCACACAGCAAATGTAACGGACGGTGAAAGCACTCACTAGTGCTACGTGTCCTAGACACATATCCTCAGTGCTAGGAAAATCAAGCATGTAGCATTATCATACACAACAATAATCCACAGCCAGTAGAATATAAACAACCACATGACCTAAGATCCAGTCTTAGTCATGAGTATGCATGCCCTAAGTGAAAGAGGAATATCACCTAGAGGGCGGGTAAATAAGGTATTTCAAAAATCTTTTCGCGAATAAGCCAGAGAAGAAAAAATAGAGTCAGAGATAGAGAAGATGAACACAGAGAATTTATACTGGTTTGGTCCAACTCTGTGACTTATGTCCAGTCCTCAGATACTCTGGGATTTTCATTAACTCTTAATCACAATACAAATACACATGTACACTCTATACTCGAAGCAATCCTTTCACACTAGGATTCACTCCTCCTTACAAGTTGCAATCGTACACCCACACTTAAGGTCCCACTACCTTGAGATTAAACAGATAATCACTTAATGAAATAAGTGTTTAAGCTCTTTCATAGAGTAGATGAAAAATAATTATTGAAGTACAATGATATCCAAAGATATTAAATGAATGAAACAGTAAATTGTAATCACTTCTAATTGAATATGCAGAGTTTCGTTAGTTGGTGAATTCAATGATTTTAGTATTTATGTTGGTGGACATTAATGACCATTGGAGAAGCTTGAAAATTATCCATTGTGACTCTTCAATCTAGCCATTAGATAGTTGAAGCTTGACAGTCACTTTCGCCATTAATGAAGCAGTTGTCAATGTGCTACTTTGACATTCTTTCATTTCATTTGTTTTTGACCGTTGAGACACAACAATTAGAATGCAGTTTAGAATAGCATAAGTGTCTTTTGATTGGTTAGAGGAATGGTTGCTGTGTTTGTGTCTCGATTAGGCAAGTGCATTAAATGCTCTCTGACACACAAATTGCTTTATGAAAATTTGTTGTTAATCCTTCATTTAATCATCTGAAACTCATTAACAAACTGATTAAGCATAGTTAGGAATAGTAATGAGTGATGATAAGAAGTAATGAGATCACAAGCAATGATTTTAGATTTACGAACACGGTGATTTTCAAAACCAATAAATGTAACTCAAGTTAATATTAAAACTAACTTGAGTTAATGACCTGTGGTCATTATAAGTAACTCGAGTCATTGCTTCAGGAAAAGAGTTTAAGTATAATGAAAGTCTCTGAAAGTCATTGCTTCAGGAAAAGAGTTTAAGCAAAAGCGACTCTTCATACCTAATAGTCAACATTGGAACAAAAGAGATGTCGTGCAAAGTTACTTATGACGTAACGAAAGTGACATATTCAAAACCGTCAACGTCCTTGGTTTGTGTCTAACGGAACATTGACGTCTCTTAATGGCTATATTTAAGCTTCTCCAACGGTTATTAATGGTGATCAACTATAAAAGGAAAACCATTCAATTCGGAGCAACTACCGAACTACCAATGCTCAATCGAATGTATTGCTATTTATTGTTTCATTTAATACTGTAATATCTTTGGATATTTTGTACGTCAGTGATTATAAATTTACTATGTGATATAGTTATCCTTTTTGATTAATTATCTATTAAATCTCAAGGTAGAGGGACCTTGAGTATGGATGTATCGATTAAAACTTGTAAGTGAGAGTAAATCCTAGTGAGAGGATTACTTTGAGAAATAGAGTGTGTAATCATGAAAAAGTTAGTGAAAATCCCAGAGTGTCTGGGCACTGGACGTAGGTCAAGAGATTAGACCAAACAAGTATGAACTCTGTGTCTATTATTTTACTATCCTTTGCTTTATCATTTTAATTCTTGGGCCTAGTCGCAAAATGTTTTTAAATCACCTAATTCATCCCCCTCTTAGGTGATATTCCGTGTTCAGATAAGTCATGGATCAAGTTGCCACACAATTCTCCAGCATATTTGGCAGGGTTAGACAATTTCTTGGTTTCGCATACTCTCACGCCAGCTGTAATGGTAAGATCGTGTGTCTGTGTCCTAGATGCAAGTTTAAGAAAGGGCATACACAAGAAGTTGTTTGCGAACATGTGCTTCTAAAGCCTTTCTCAAAAGACTATATGTTCTTAAGAGTTCATAGTAAGACCCCAAGATGAGATATGATAATGATCTTCCTCAAATTTCACAAGTAGGAGATCAAGTATATCAAGATGATCCTAATAATGATGATGTTTATTATGCGTTTGGTTTTCAAGATGACAACTTTAACGAAGAAGTGCATGTTTCAGACCCTGTATTCTTGAGGAATGAAGCATCTCAAGATTTTTTAGCATAATAGATGAAGAATACAGTCCATTATATTATATCAAGGTTGTCAAAAATAATTAAAATTATCTTTCTTGATCAAATTGTACCATATAAGTGCTTTGTGTGAAATCAGTAATAAGGGAATGTCGATGTTGCTGGAATTATTACAAGATGCATTCCCTGATGCAGAGTTCCTTCAACGTTCTATGAGGCCAAACAGATTATTAACAGATTGGGCTTGAACTACCAATTAATTGATGCATATGATTGTATGCTATATTGGGGAGATGATGCTAGTAGGGAGTCTTGTAAAGAATGTCACACATCTATGTACAAGACAATTCAGAAGGGGAAAAAGTAGAAGAGAAACCTACAAAAATTCTTAGGTACTTTCCTTTGAAGCTGTAGTTACAAAGATTGTTTATGTCATTTAAATAAAGCTGAGCATATGAGGTTGCATGAAGTTGACAAGAATGAATATGGTAAATTAAGACATCCATGGATGTAGAAGCAAGAAAAATGGTCTAATATTCGCGGCTGACCTAGAAATGTTCAAGGTGCTTTAGTGACCAACGATTTTAATCCTTTTGGGAATCTTAGCATAAGTTACAGTATTAAGCTAGTAGTCTTAGTTCTTTGCAACTTGCCCCCTAGATGTGTATGAAACAAACCTCCTTCATTTTATCTATGACCATTCCAAGCAAAAAGGCACCGGGTAATGACATCGATGTGTATCTTCAATCACTTATTGTAGAATTGATGGCTTGTGGAATGTTGGCATTGAGACATATGATGCATACGAGAAGACATTGTTCAACTTATGTGCAGCCTTGATGTGGACCATGAGTGACTTTCTTGGCCTCGTAACATTATATGGGTGGAATGTGCACACTAGGATTGCATGTCCAACTTGTGATTTTGACTCTGACTTAGTGCGCCTTCCCCATATTTGAAAGTAGTACTTCATGGGTTATCAGAGGTTTCTCGATAGTAAGCACAAGTTTAAATTGCAATGGAATCATTTCAATTGGAAACCAAAAAAAGAGGACCTCTTCAGACTTTATATGTTGCAAATATCTTATAGTAGCTTCAAGATATTAAACTCGAATTTGGAAAATTTGACGATACAACAAAAGAAGGGAGAAAGATTGTTATGACTTTTGCTTATACACCTTAGCAATGGTGGAAGATAAACATCTTCTTCACTCTTCCATGTTGAAAATCTAATTTGCTTCGACACAATCCTGATGTCATGCATATTGAAAAAATGTACGCGACAATGTGCTATACTTGCTGCTTAATGAACCCGGCAAGTCAAAAAATCATCTTCAAGCGAGGAAACATTTATGGGACATGGGAGTTTGTGAAGATGCATGGCTAGATGAGAATGACAAATTCCAATAGGCAAAATTCACCCTCAAAAAGCCGAACAAGGAAATATTCCTTGCGACGTTGAAGAAAATAAAAGTTCTTGATGGGTATTCAAGCAATATTTCATGATGTATTAAGATGTAGACTCAAAAGGTTGTTGGGCTTAAAAGTCATGACTTACATGTTTTTATGCAACATTTACTTCTACTAGCAATAAAAAATACATTGCCACCCGATATGTCGATCATTTTGGTAGAACTGTGTTCTTTCTTTTAGTAGTTTGTGTTCTAAGGTTTTGATCGTTGAGGAGCTCGATCAACTGCAGCACAAAATTATTCTTACACTTGGTCATTTGGAGATGATTTTTCCTCTGTCCTTTTCACTGTGATGGTTCCCTTGGGAGTCCACATTGTTCATGAAATCAAACTCGTTGGCCTAGTTCAATATTGATGGGTGTATCCTATTGAGAGGTACTCATTTTATATATGTGCATCAGGATTAATTTCTAAATTTATTAGTTGCACATTTAAGCATTGATTAACATTTTTGCTTCCTTACTTTATAGGTTTCTTGAGAAATTAAAATCATACATAAGGAATAAGACACTGCCAGAAGGTTCTATAACTGAAGGTTATATAGTGGATAAGGTCCTATATTTTTTGTTCAAGGTACTTTGATGACATTGAGAAGTCTTTCAGCCGACTGCCTCGCGTAGGCGATTGTCCTGAACCTAAACTATCATCAAAAGAGTTGTTAATCTCTCGTGTTAACGTTGGTAAACCATTTAAAGGAAGTGGAAACTTCAAACTAATAGCAACTGAGAAGTTACAAGCACATAGAATTATAATTATAATTGTACTCAAGTTAAACCCTTCCTTCATTAAGAAATATACACTCATATGTTATTCTATATATTTCCTTACATTTTTTACTTACATTTTATTATCACCATCTCATGATTAATTGCAGAGAATTAAAATGTCATGTGAAGCATCAACTCAGGATCCGTACACAAACAACCTCCAAAATTGACAAAAAGGTCTACAAAGAATTACCAATACAATAGCGATTCTGTTACGTGAATAGCGGTTTTGAAAAACTGCTCTAAAACCCTTTGCAACAGTGTGTTTGGCATAGAAAAATCATGGCTCAAAAAAGATAAATAGTTCTTTCAGGTAAAGACGAGCCACAATTCAAAATTTTGTAACATTTAGCATGGTTCAGACTAATGCAATAAAAGGAAATTCTTAAAATATGAAATATGAAAATGTAATATAATAGTACAAACGATAATAACATGAAATTTGTAAAGACAAGAAATAATTCATAAAGGAAAATATTACAAGACAATTAAAAGCTCTATGACTTCATGCCATTCAGTTCTCATGGCTTCAGCCCAATTAATATCAAGATGAGAAATTAGAATCATATGGCTTTTGGCCTTTTCACTTTAGGATAATTAAAATTATATGACTTCTTGCCTTTTATCTTTAGGATAATTACAATTATATTGCTTGTCATCTTTTATCTTGAAGATAAATAAAATTATAAGCCTTAAGTGAAGATGGAATATCACCTAGAGGGGGGTGAATAGGTGATTTCAAAAATTCTTTTTGCAAACTCACACGAAGACGAGTAAAACAAAAACAGAGAAATGAGATAGAGATGTAAGGTAGACACAGGGCAATTTATACTGGTTCGGTCCAAAATCTCTGACCTACGTCCAATCCCCAGAACACGGGATTCCACTATCTTTCAAGAAAAATTACACACTCTGTAAACGAAGGATGATCCTCTCACTTTCAGACTCCACTCCCCCTTACAAGTTGTAATTGATACACCCTCTCTTAAGGTTCCTCAACCTTAAGATTCAACTAATAATGAAGTAAAGGTTTATGAACTCCTCACGAGTAGATAAAGTAATGAACACTGAAGTACAAATTGATGAAACAGTTGAAACATCAAATAGTATTAACTCTAATTAATTGCTCAGTGTTTCGGTAGTTGGCATTTCAATGCTTCGACTATTTATAGATCTTGCATTTAATGACCGTTGATGAAGCTTGAAAGTAGTCGTTGGGTTTTCTTCAATATGTCCGTTGGAGTTGAGGTGCGAAAGCTCTGTCTATAATCCATACATCCTAGTTGGAATATTCGTTAATTCCTTTTGTTCCTGCAATTATGACCATTGAGGACGTGCAAAAGGCTTGGCCAAAAGCCATTTTCGAATTACCAGAAGTTTGTCTGTTGGGTATCATCTCGAATAGGAAAATGCATTAAATGCGTTCTGACACAACTGCTTTATTCAAAATCTTGGGATACTCTGTGTTTTAATCAGCTGAAACTCACTAACAAACTTATTAAATTAAGTTAAGAATATCCATATAAGATGATATGATGAATCTATAAGCATATGTAGAGAGATATGAGAATCTAGATATCCTTTGCTAGAACAAAGGCAACCTTGCCTCGAGTTATCATTCTTCTTGTCTCGAGTTCCTGCAGTGTTAAAGATAATGTGTATATTGGAAAAATGATATTTGACTCGAGGTACAGATCTCCTCACCTCGAGATACGTCTTAGACTCGAGGTATAAATATGTGAGTCTCGAGTTAAACTAACGGATAGATTGTAAGAAATTTCAAATTTGAACTCGCCTCGAGGCTGTAAATAATTTGGCTCGAGTCAGTGAATTGATAAAGATAGAGAAATAAGTGATAGCATATATTGACTCGAGGCACAAAGGACTCAGCCTCGAGTCTGGACTGAACCTCGAGGTAGCTTAAGACTAGACTCGAGTTAATTGATCTGTTATAAGAAATCATTTCAAACGAACAACATAATTGCCTTGAGGCTACAACTAGATAGACTCGAGTCACGACCCAGACTCGAGGTACTTCTATCAGCCTCGAGTCCGAATGGAATTTTGTTGATGCATTTTTAACTAATCAACTCGAGGCTGCAACATCACCTCGAGTTAATGTGACAGCAAATTATTGTTTTTGATAAAAAGTGATTTTGACTTAGTTAAAGCTATTTTGCTTATCTTCCTTGAATATATTTTCGTTTCAACCTTAATCATCATCAAAACACTAAGAGGGAACTAACATTAAGGCCTTTTATCTTCAGGATGATTAAAATTAGATGGCTTCTAGCCTTATATCTTCAGGATAAATAAAATTATATGGTTTCTAGCATTTTATCATCCAGATAAATAAAAGTTGCATATGGTTTCTAGTTACCCAATAAAATGGAAGATGAAAAAGTATATGACTTCTGGCTATATAATAGGGAATCAAATGAAAATGGCTTCTGGCCATATTGTAAGAAAGAACAAAGTATATGACTTTTGGCCATATTGTAAGATAGAAAAATGTATATGACTTCTAACTATAAAAGATAAAAATAGGAATACAAAGAATATGACTTCTGGTTATATAATTTAAGAATAGAAAAGTAGAGCAATATGGTTTCTAAATATATAATTTTAGAATAGAAAATAAAGCAATATGATTTACGGGCCATATAATTTTAGAATAGAAAATTAAAGCGATATGACTTATGTAATATAATTTTAGAATAGAAAATTAAAGTAATATGACTTATGGTCAAATAATTTTAAAAGAAAATTAAATTAATTGGCTTACGGCAATATAATCTCATAATAAGAAATTAAAGTAATATGGCTTCTAGCTATATAATTTAAGAAAATATAACAAGAATAATATAAAATAACTTGTAAAGGATATATATAAGATATATATATATATATATATATATATATATATATATAATTATAAATAACAATATCCAATCTTAGTCATGGAACCCGATGTATATAACAATCAGTAAAAGTATCTATTTAATTCAATATAGTAGCTAAGATCATCCTAGATAGATCAAGTATAATATGGTAAAAGAATGTAGATTAAATCATCAAGAAAACAATGAGAACATCATATATTTGTTGGAGCTTTTGTGCTAATATCGTGTTATAAAATAAATGTAAAGATGAGAAGAGAAAGGAAGAATGAGTAGAAATAAATAAATAAAAATTCGTATTCACTATTCAGTGTTGTATCAAATACATAACATATGCCTTTTGTTTATAGACATAACTCTATAATATATAATTAATATGATTCCATAATCATAGGAAATAATGGGTGAAAATATGAAGCAATGGGAAAATAGAAAATAATGAGAGTTATGGACATCCACAAATATTATATTTTAACATATATAATTTTAGATGTCTAGACATATTAATTAAACTGGGGGAGTCATTTTATTTTTCGACTCTTCCTTTTTGTATCAAATTATGCTTGGAAGTGGAGAACCGAAGATTAATCATCAAGTATTCTAGATTTTTTGCCTTGTTTTCTATCGTAATGACAAATATAGAATCTCGAAGTCATATGCTTTCAAACTTGTTGACTTTATTTTTTTTATTCAAATATTTTGTTTTAGAGATTTATGCCCAGGCCACCTCTTTCTTTCTCCTCCCTCTCGTCATCCATCACCTCCAACCTCCCTCTTAGATATTTCCATCAGAGCAAAAAAGAGAACAAGGAACTTTAATCATATCACACTAGATATTTCCAATGCAACAGCTATTAGCTCTCAACCAACACTTGCCCTTGAGTCCTAAGGTTGTGGCCCTGCTTTTGAGCCATCTGTCGGATCTCTTGTACGACTCCCTGCCGGATCCATCTGGAAAAAAGTAAATGAGGGCAAAGGGTTTGAAGAGAAAAGATGAGGAGAAAGGTCATAGGTGATGGAACGAGATGGAATGGAGAGGAAAAGGTGGGTGCAATTCAGTAGAACAAAATAAGTGCACACCACATGCCATCTAGAAGAACCGTGAGACCCACAACATAACAATGGGTGGATATATATTAGTTAACATGAGTGTCAAATTTACTACCTCTTAAAATGATTATGTTTACTTTCGCACCTCTTACAATGATTATATATACTTTTTCAACCAAAAAACTATAATTGTAAGTGCTGCGTCCTCATAAAAATAAAAATAAAAAATTTAATTGCAAATTTTGCACATTTGTTGAAATTATTTTTCTCGGTAAATAAGTCATTGAAAATTCTTAATTTACTTTTGGAAAATTTTTAAACTAACAAAACACTTGTTTTTCGGTAAATATAGAGTAAAATTTTCTTGATAATTATATTTGTTAGAGAACGTGCAGAATATTCAAAGTCTACAAAAAAAAAAAAAAAACATTATTGTGACATGTGTTTCCACACTAGGAAACTTAATGAGTTGTCTATTTTTTTATTTTTTTTTAATAAATGATACGTACTTTACATGTGTTGAATTTATGACAGGGAAAATTATGAACAAAATTAAAGACAGACTGCCATTTGCCGCCATTCATGACTTTTCTCCCGGGCCATATTTTTAAGTTGTTTGTTTAGACAAGAAAACTTCTCAATTTATAAAACTTCAATAATATCAATAATATAACTAAATTAAATATACATAAAATTTTCTTACTTCATTTGTGTCATATAATTTTCATTTGTGCTGTTTTCTTACTGCAATAAGGATATGAATTGACTTTAAAAAATTATAGATACTATCATAAAGTTAAGATAATCACCATCAATAATTTTCTTCTTCTTATTTTTTCTCACACCAATGAGGTGAGGAAACACTTGGCAATATCCACATTGAATGAACCTTCATACTTTTTGTTCTATATGAGAACACATATGTCTAGCCTGATGGACTAGTAAGTTGATGTTGGATCAGAGGGTTCAATTTGGATATCTAAGTGATAGATAACCAGAAGAACGTGGGATCACTATGCACATACAAGGCTTTCGCCAGAGGGGTGATGTGTGTGAACAGTGTCGACTGTATGTAAATAGTTTAGGGTTAGAACATGTGTACCTTAGGGTTTTACCTCCTTATTTATAGAGTGTACCTTAGTATCATAACTGTCTTATCTATATTTAGATCTTCCTTGATTATAGGTGGGTTAGGAACTTCCTTCTCCATAGGTGGATCCTGATGTGCACGACCTTCTTAGTTGGGTCGTCCCACGAATGGGCCTAGTATAGGTCCATAATAGTTGCCCCCCAGCCCGGTAGTTCAAGCATATGAGCTGTCGAGGTGCATTGACTTTTTAGCCCAGACCTCATGTCCGAGTTGGTACGCCTTGATCCCGGCTCCTGGTGTCATACACTCAAAGATCCGGGATGGCATTTGGAAATTCTCGGAACTCCTGAGTCGGGCTCCTACTGCGAATGTCATGATGGCCGACTGATACCGGCAGCCCTTGATTAGCAAAGCACCTCAACCGCCACGCCTAGCCGCCTACGATTACTGCACATATTTAATGCACCCATCACATCGCGTACGTCTTGCTTACTTTTTTGGGGTGACTAGTCTCTTTTACCCACGACTCTTCAGTGTCGTAGCGTATATTTTCGTATTTCCCTCCATTCTCCACATCGCACCCATTTGCAGAATTCTATTTCTTCCCAAAAACCTCTTACCTTCTGGCAAATATTGTCTCTCCACAGCCATCATATTTCACCATTTCATATTCCTCCGACCTTCGTCAAGTTAGGTATTATCGCCGCCTCTCATCGTTCTTATCGTTTTCATTTTGAAGTTCATCAACTACATCGTTTCTGATTCTTGTTTTTCCGTCCGTACCTTGCAAAGACACTAGGTTTTGGGTAGGTCTTGATAGGAGTTTTCTGGGTAGCCTTGGTTTCTGGCTTTATCCATATGAATATAGTCCCCCGTTCTTAGGTGTAAACGTCGCTCAATTACGCTCTCTTTTTTCCTCTTCTTACCAAGCCTTTGTGCCTATTTAGGTTTTCCTTCTTGGTGACGATGAATAGGGATAATCTCTTACCAACTCCAGAAGAGGAGTCACTTCGCTCTATTCCTCCTAGAACCCATTTTTAGTTATGGGGCAAGCCCCTTACTAAGGAGCAGAAGCAAGCTGCCTTGCTTCGCAGGGGGTCGGGTAGAAGGAAAGCGAAGGGATCCCAGCATGTCGTGGATAGGGATCAGAGCTTAGATTCATCCCAAGCCGCCTTGTCGGCCGGGAACCGTGGTCAACCTGAAGTTATCCCTGCCTCCCCTATTTCCTTTTATGAGGGTACCTCAAATTTGGTGACGAGTTCCCTTCCGAAGGGGTATGTCGGTCCACGTTGGGAATGTATTGCCTTAAGCTCCCACTATATTGCAACTGGTCAAGACGACTTTGTCGATAACATCCTAGGCTCATTTCATCACAACTTAGCCTTTGCCTCAATTTCGACCTCTAAGAGCCGGAGTCGTTATAGCCCTAGGATATCTTCTTCTCCTCTCCACATACTCTTTATGAATCAAGTATGTCGAACCTTTTCTGATTTCTACTTTTTTTGCTATAGGTATAAATGGCGTCCTCGTCGTCGTCCCCTAGCCCGCACTCCGATACCGAGGAGTCAGATTCTTCAAGCCCCCCACGAGCGCTGGTGAAGAAGTATCCATGGGTTACTCATGAGATACTGAGGACGCAATCACGGATAGCTGAGGCCGACATCGCCAAGCTTGATTTGGGAGAGTCAGACGGCTACACCTTGAGCCCTCTTGATGATGGCGAGCCCGTTTGTTCCAAACAGGAGGGGACCTGCCCATCTTTCTTCTTTTTCTATAGGGATTATGTGTCCTAACTCAGCATTCACTTCCCATTTACTGAGTTTCAAATCGCCGTTCTAAACTACCTTCTCCTGGCTCCTTCTTAGCTTCACCCCAATGGCTGGGGCTTTCTTATAGCTTTTAAGTGTCTTTATAACTCCTTCAAAAAGCCTATTCCTTGTACGGTTCCCCTTTTCTTTTATTTTTTTTACTCCCTTTAATGCTCGCTCCAGTAAAGAACCTGCCGATAGGAAGGGTTTAACATCCATTCGCGGTGTTCCTAATAAAAACCTTTTTAATGCCTTTTCTGAATCCTTTAAGCATTTCAAAACCAAGTTCTTCAAGGTTGTTGCCATGCCTGGACAACAGCCATGGTTTCTTCACTTTGCCGAGTTCAAAAATATGGAATGGAGATTCCCCCTATACTGGACTAAGGATCATCATGACTTACACTCTTCGGGCCACGGATTCCAAGTAAAGCAGGACGTCATTCCCGCCGAGGATGTTGATTTCGTAGCTCGTCTTAAGGAGCATGGTGCTACCCATGCGACCTCTTTTATCTCTCAATCCCAAGCTGAGCCGGGGCTGGCACAACGCATGCTTGTCAGTATTTATATGCTTTGCTTTTGGCTTTTTATTTTCCGCCGAGTGATTATCCACTTTTAGATTATGATGATTTGATTTTATGTTATGCAACCCAAAATATGGAATTGCCTCGCTATCCTGCCTTTGTAAACCCAGATACGGAGGGTCCGAGCAAAAGTAAGAACAAGAAGCGCTCTGCCCCGAGTCTGGGAAAACGAGACCGGGAACAAAGGCCCAACAACGGGGGCGAAGAAGACAAGGTCGTCGACCCATCAAGGATCCTCCTCCTCTCCTACTGCTGCTCAAGTACCTCACCTTCTCGGCTCAGATCAGAAGGGAAAGGAGGTGGACTCCTCGAATGTGTTAGCTCCTCCTCCTGCTTTAAAGATCCCCCGTGGACTTGTATGGGACAAGAGGATAATGGAAGAGCTTAGTGTTGCCTTTCTTCCTCCCCGTCACTATTTGGATGTCATCCCCCTCTCTGATGCTGAGGAGCACGTGATTCACGATGTTGAGAACAATGCACTGAAGGCCATCGGGTTGGCCCAGGCTGTGCTCCATTTGAAGGGCAAATATCTCTGCACCATGGCCGAGGTACAGCTGTTAGTTCTCTATGTGTTTTGATGATAACTGACAATTGTAAACACAAGTTAAAATAAGTTTTTGATAAGTTGAAAAAATTACTGTCAGGTGAATACTCGAGTAATGGTTTCATTACTCAAGTATTGAGTTGACAGTGAATGGCTCCTTTGTGCAAAAATGATCATTACTCAAGTATTGGTTTCAATACTCAAGTAATGGACTTACAGAGAGCATTCCAAGTTTTTCATAAAGATCAATACTCGAGCAATGGTTTGATTACTTGAGTAATGACCAAACAGAGACTCTTCATCTAAAAGGCAAAAATGCCAATACTCAAGTATTCATATGAATACTCAAGTATTGGTTATACAGAGAATCATGAAAGTATTCATCATGTGAATACTCGAGTAATGGTTTGATTACTCGAGTAATGGACAAACAGAAAGTTTTGGCTATTTCCAAGTGTTTTGAATACTCAAGTATTAGAACGAATACTCAAGTATTGACTTGGAAAAGATTTCACAAAGTTTGCAAACAGTTCAATACTCAAGTATTGGGTTGAATACTCGAGTATTGACCAGACAGAAAGTTTTGCTATTTCCAAGTGTTTTGAATACTCAAGTATTGGAACGAATACTTAAGTATTGACTTGGAAAAGGTTTCACAAAGTTTTCGAACAGTTCAATACTCAAGTATTGAGTTGAATACTCGAGTATTGACCAGACAAAAAGTTTTGCTATTTCCAAGTGTTTTGAATACTCAAGTATTGGAACGAATACTCAAGTATTGACTTGGAAAAGATTTCACAAAACTTTCAAACAGTTCAATACTCAAGTATTGAGTTGAATACTCGAGTATTAGGCATACAGAGAGCTTGGCTCTTTTTCAAATATTTTGAAAACTCAAGTATTGATTTGAATACTCAAGTATTGAAATTTTGGACTTAAACTTATTTTCACATAAAAAGTTCAATACTCAAGTATTGGTTTCAATACTCGAGTATTGGTCCTACTCAAAGAAATTGTCCAACACTCAAATCATGTAGTGCCTTCTCTGGAAGATGAATACTCAATTATTCAGATGAATACTCAAGTATTCACATTAGTGCACAGTGCAATACTCGAGTATTGGTCGCGATTTTTGAAAATCAAGTTGAGCGAAATTGCTAAATCTTATTTGATTGATTCTAATATTTATCATTATTATTCTCTGATATTCCCAGCTATATTTAATCACTTTGTTAGTGAGTTTCAACTTGCTTAAACGAGATTAAATGAAGACTTAAAGCAAAAAGCATGTCAGAATATTAAATGCTTCAACCAGAAAAGTTGCACACTTCTGGATATCCATCTAAACACGCTTGCAAAGCATTAAAGAATGTTCTCCACTTCCAAAGAACTAATTCTCCAATGGATTTATTTACTAGAAGTCAACTACGAACTTCTCGCCCACTTGGATTAAGTGAAGATTAGAGAGAGAAGAAGACCAAAAGCTGAACCCGAGAACCTTGATTAATGTCACCAACGGTTATATGAAGAATTACAACGGTCATTTAATGTCTTCTCAGTATAAATAGAAGAGCATTCAATTCCTTTCAACAACTAAGACCTCAGAAAGCGAAAATCATTAAAGCCTTCATCTACTCTTGAGTCTTTCTGTACTAAGTATCTGTTGATACATTCAATCTTCAGTGTTTATCATTATCCACTCTTAGAGAGAGTTTTTCATCTTGAACATCATTTATTGTATAGAATCACAAGTCTGGGGACTTGGTGATTGGGTTCATTGATTACAACTTGTAAGGGGGAGTAAGTTCTAGTGAGAGAATTACTCTTGAGTGCAGAGTGTGTAATCAATTGTGATAGTGAAAATCCCAGAGTCCGGGACCGGACGTAGGTCAAGAGATTGGACCGAACCAAGATAATTCCTTGTGTCTTGCTATTATTCTCTACTCCATAGTCTACTCTGTTTTAGTCTTCAAAAAACAGAGCTTTTCTGGAAGAATTTTTAAAAATCCCCAATTCACCCCCTCTTGGTGATTAAGCTCCACTTTCAACAGCGCCTGAAGCTCGAGAGGGATGAGGTGGTGGAGGGAAAGAAAAAGGCTGAAAAAGAACGAGATGTTTCTAAGGCTGCCACTGGGAAAGCGACTGAGGAGCTTCTAATGATGAAGGATGCTCTGGTGAAGACCAGGTCAGACCTTGCCAATGTACAAGACGCCAACTCCAAGAGCTTCAAAGCTGCGAAGGCTATCCAATCTCAACGCAATGATCTGGCCTCGGAGCTAGGTACAACGAAGGCCGCCCTAGTCGATAAGGAAAAGGCTTACTTGGATTACATGGACATGCTGAAGCAGGCCACCTTGGATTGCTTTGACATGGCTCTTGCACAACTCCGCTATCTGAATCCTGAGGTGAGCTTGAACACCTCAAGATATCATTTTCGGGTGTACATTAAGGATGGGGAGTTGGTTCCGCCCCCTTCATCTCCTGGAGAGGATTCAATATCCCACCTGGGTGAAGACCGGGCCGGCAATGGGGGTGAAGAGTCTTCTACCGCTGTCCACCCAGAAAAGGGGGGGTTCTACCTGACTTGGCGGCCCCTCTTAATTGAGTATCCAGGGCGATGTCTGGGTCTAATTTTGCTTCGGTTCATTATCTCGGTTTCCTATTTGCTTCTTTGTAAATAATTTGGCGAATTATGAGGGAATTTTATCCTCCTTTCCATCCAAACACTTGTTAAGCTTTTTCTTTTTTATGAATGAATTTGAATCTGTGTGATCCAAAGTTTTTGTCGTACGGCCTGGCCAAGACCATTGAAAGTGTTATGCAGAATCTGCTAAGGTATTCTTCCGGCATTAAAGTCCAGGTTTATTAGTGAAGATTTTCAATTAAACCCTCTTACTGCGTTCCGGTTCCATTGTCTCGAGATTGAATCCAGGATAAGGGCAAATTATCACATGTTCAGACTCGGTGTGTAAACACATAACTTAAACATTTTGACCTGATCAGGGTCTAGATGACCATTCACCTTCTCATCTAGGAGTGAGTTTTGACGCATCAAACTTGCGAATGCTGGTGATAGCGGTTTTGCGTAATGGGTAAACCGGGCTCAGTGGCCTTGGTGTCAATTTTTAAATTGCGCATATTTATGACCGAGTTCTATGACCCAAATCAATTACTCATCCCTTTGTTTGTAGTTGGCACAATTCGGAGAGTGTAAAACTTGAATCTCAACTTGAGAAATTCTTTATTAATTTGAGAGATAACTTGCTCTATTGAGCCACCAATTTGAAACAAAAGGGAAAACTGAAATCAAAATGAACTAACGAGGGCATGGCGTGTCCACAAACACCATGCACGTAGAGGTTGTGTCTAGCTACAATAGACTCTTAGCTTATCGCTGTTCCATGTTCTTTTGATTGGCTTCCTCTCCAGGGTCTCTAGGACGTAAGCTTCTTTGTTGAGTTTCTTTTTAACCCGGTAAGGACCTTCCTAGTTGGCCGCAAGCTTTCCATCTCTGGCATTCTTGTTTCCGACATCCGCTCTTCTAAGCACTAGGTCTCCCTCGTCGATAGACTGGGGCCTCACCTTTCGGTTATATTTAGCCGCGATGAGTTGGTTGGCGGCCATATCTCGGCAATGTGCCATGATTCTAACCTCGTCTATCAAATCTAACTCCATCGAGAGCGCTCCATTATTCATCTCCTTGCTTTCCTGGAGAGTCTTTAATCTCCTCCATGATGGCTGGCCCATCTCGACCGGGATCATGGCCTCGCATCCGTAGGTCAGCCGAAAAGGGGTTTCTAGGATTGAGTATTGAATGCTGGTCCTGTAGCCCTATAACACGAAATAGAGTTGTTCGACCCAGCTAGTCTCCGCATCCTCCATCCGTTTCCTTAGACCATCCACAATTATCTTGTTTGCTGCTTCGGATTGTCCATTCGACTGTGGATGTTTTACCGAAGCGAAATGATGCTTGATTTTGAGATCATACATCATATCTTGGAAGCCCCTATCGACGAATTGGGTTCCGTTATCTGTGACGATCTCGGCTGGGATCTTGAACTGAGAAATGATGCTCTGTTGAAAGAGTCACCGCATTCGTGCCGAGGTGATTGTGGTCAAGGGCTTGGCTTCCATCCACTTCGTAAAGTAATCGACAGCTACTACTAGCCATCTTAACTGTCCAGGAGCCGTCTTAAATGGCCCCAAGAGATCCATCTTCTCTAGTTCTTGAGTTATAGTTTTTGAGTTTATAGTTTAAATGTTGTTTTGATCTTTAATCTTCCAATATATTCTTTTTATCATGTTTTTATGGTTGAAAATGGTTTTATTTCGAAAAACTGATGGAGAAAGTGATATAGCAAAATTTTTGGAAGATAGGATCAAAGTAGCGAAGCTCTGACGAAATTTTGTCGGTTAGCGATTCTTGAAGTCAGGGGTAAAAACGCCAGTATGTTATGTTGAATATGAGGTTCTAAAATTATGATAAAATTCATGGTTAAATTAGACATATAGGGCTTTTCAAATATACCTAGAGTGAATTATTTCGAGTTCTGTGTTAGGAGATAAAAATTTCCAAAGTTGGGCTACGTTTTCTGGAAATTTTCTGGGCAGAGGTTAGAAACACTAAACCTGGGAAGGACTCACGAAATCTGGGAAACAATGAGTATTTTTCCTTGAAACTAGACATCCTAAGGATTCCGATGAATTTTACGGATCATTGTTTTGATTTTTGTAGAATTAATTAAGATTTTGTAAAATTAGGCAAAAAATCAGCCCTAATGCTATCAACAGCGTTTTTACGAAATTTAGGGAAAATAATTGAAGAATAAATACACCAGGGGTAAAATGGTCATTGGTGACTAATATATCTATTAGAATATTATTTATGAATTAATAAATGTGATATTACCCTTATAGGATATCCGTGATCGCATTTCGACCGAGAAACGTACCATATTCATCAACGAAGGTACAGACACGTACTGTAACATTAACTCTGATGCTTATTGTATACTTATATGTGATAGATAACTTTACATGTGATGTGTACTGTTAACATAGATAACTTTACATGTGATGTGTACTTTTAACATAGATAACTTTACATGTGATGTGTACTGTTAACATAGATAACTTTACATGTGATGTGTACTGTTGATATATTAATCTTTTATCTGATGTGTGCTTATGTGTTGATTAATGCTATAACGTCATGAATAAACTGTCATACATATATTGTTTACATAAGCATGAGGTTAACCGTTACCTGAGGTTCGATGGGCATTGGACCTCAGCTTTTACCTTAGCTTTAGGGTCCAGGGGAAACAAGACCGAGGACAAGGGTAAGGAGCCAGCATGAGGACCAGACGGAGAAACTTTATTTTGACGTGTACTTTATTATATTAAATATTCGAATGAATGTACTGCTGTATGAACAACCAGATACACCGCAAACAATGTTAATTAGTTACTCTTTATTTTAAATAATTCCGACGCTCAACTCTGATCAAAACGCCATGAAAACATTTACGAAAATGGGGTGTTATATATATATATATTGGTGTTTTGTATCTATATGATTCAGACATAGTCACGTAGTTTTTTTATTTTATTTTATTTGAAAAAGTGTGTGTGTGTATATATATAGTTACATATAAAAGTAAGAAGGAACAATGATATGAGGTTAGTCGTGTTACTGGATTGGATGGCAGCCGCTGCTTCACGTAACTATACCATAAACCCTCATGAGAATAAACTTGGTGAAATATGAATATATATGTGTATCTATGCATGAAGGAAAAATGAGTAGGATGCCTCATTGGTAAATATAAGTGCTGCGTCTGCATGTGGAAAACTTAAGGAGAAAACAAATTAATATATATGTATGTATATAAGTTGGTGTTCTTAATTTTTTTTTTTAAAAAAAAAGCCTTTGCATAACACGAAGTATGTAACACCCCAAGTTCTGTAGCATAAATCGTGCCGGTGACACGTGATTTTATAAAAATTGACAGAGTTTGAGGTGCTACAACTCAGCGTGTTGTGGAAACGAAGAACATGTACTAAAAATTTGAACAACGAGTAACTGATATAAAATACTCGGACATATGCGATGCGACGTATCTTTGGTATATTACAAATTTCCCGAAGGAATATTCATGTGATACAAGACTTATATAATTACGAAATTTACATTGTAACTATACATTTTCAAAGACCAAGCCATTTCCTGACTTGGGGCATAGAACCTAACACAGTTATATCAAATCCATTTGGCCAGGCTGGGTAAAGTCTAGTGGAAGTCTCCCCGAATTCACGGCGACTGATTGACTGAACCACATAGATGACCATTTCTAGTTTAAGCACCAAATGGTTTGAAGTAACCCTATTAGATTCATGCCAGAAAGTAGGCTCTGTTAACCTTCTTCCTGCATTTACTTTGACCGGTGCCTCCTCACGGCTCCGTCCATCGGCGTCTTTTTACGGTTCCATCTACTGGTGCCTTCTCTTATCCTTGATCATTTCCTGAACTATTAGTTTAAGACTGAGGTCTAATGCCCATCGGACCTCAGGTAACGGTTAACCTCATGCTTATGTAACAGATATTCATGACAATACAGTAGTACAAAATCTATTTTTTCAAAACAATAACCATATTTCAGGCAATAAAAAAGCACAGCCCTTGCAGTATGCATGTTATCCCAGTCTGCACTATTCACCAGTGCCACGATGTACTGTCGTGTCCTCAGCGCTAGGAAAACTCTAACGGCATTATCAAAACCATAACCCGTGTATATTTGAATGTATAAGGAACAATTTAAGATAGAGTCTTAGTATATGAATACAATTATCATATATAGGCATACAATAAGCATAAGAGTTAAGGTTACAATACGAGTCCGTACTTGAGTTGATATTATCGGTACGCTTGTATTTGACGGTATCGTGCACAATAATCCTATAATGGTAATATCGCCTTTATTAATTCATAAATATTATTCCAAGAGATATTTTGGCTATATATGACCATTTTATCCCTGGATTAATTATCTTCCTTTTTATTATTTGCTATAAATTTCGTAAAAACGCTACTTGACAGCATATAGGCTGATTTTTCGCCTAACTTTGGAAAATCATAACTAATTCCACAGAACTCGAAACGAGGATCCGTAAAATTCCTCGGAATCCTTAGGATGTCTACTTTTAAGGAAACATATTGGTTATTTCCCAGATTTTATGAACACTTTCCAGTTTTCACATGTTCATCCTCTGCCCAGAAAATTTTCAGAAAACATAGCCCATTTTGTAGAATTTTTATCTCATAGCACAGAGCTCAAAATAATATGTTCTAGGTATATTTGAAAAGCCCTATATGTCTACTGTAACCATGAATATTCTCAGATTTTAAGAACCTCATCTTCAACATAAACTACTGACGTGTTTACCCCTGACTTCAGGAATCGCTAATCGATAAAATTTCGCCAGAGTTTCGCTACTTTGATCCTAATCTTCCAAACATTTTGCTATAACATCTTCTTCATCAATTTTTCGAAATAAATCCGTGTTTAACCATAAAAACATGATAACAATAATATTTTGGAAGATTAAAGATCAAAACAACATTTAAGCTATGAACTTGAACTAGAACTTCAAGAACTACAAAAGCTAAAGACTAGAAACTCAAAGCTTGCTTACCTCTTGAAGAACTTGCTCCCACTTCTCCATGCCTCTCTCTTACTCTTACTTCTCTCTAAACTCATCTACTTTGGTTGAGTTTGGTGTGAAGATTATGAAGAGGCAACCCCTCTATTTATAGTAAAAGTCTCATGTGGCAAAAGACCTCTATTGCCCTTTACTTCTAGAAGAAGTTTTCCTTTTCCTCTTCCAAAACTCATAAATGCTTATTACATAATATCTAGATATTATTTGCTAACCTTGACTTATTTTACCACATGTGTTTGATTAACCAAGTATCTAGATTTTAAAGCTTATTCTCCCTCTTCCATTTATGTTGAAACTATGGCCTCTCTTCTTCACTTTGATTTTGTATTTGTTTTCTTTTATTTAACAAATAACAATACAAGCTTCCTATTGGTTCTTTTATGTAATTAATTAAGGGTTATCTTGTAGTTTATTCAAGTTTTCTTCTTTAATACTTTAATCTCAAAATTCATGGCATCATTAGAAGTCTCTAATAGCCCTTTAATCATTTTAAGATTAATCCCAAAAGTTGAGGAAATAATTTTGGAGATAACCTAATCCAAGCTTAAAATATGATTGTTCATAATAAATCTTTATATTTGATTTATGATTAATGCTTCTCAAGATACAATTTATTTTGTATAGATTCTCATTTACTTATGTCTTGAATTTATCCTAATGGTTTTTATTTCACCATTAATTAATTTACTCATTTTTATCTCTCTTACTTAGGCTTACATCACATAGTACACTTATCCTCTTCCAATTGCCACAAAAGTCTCCATGAATTAATGCCCCATGTGAACCCCTTAATTGCTTCTTCCATTAAGTCTTGATTATGATTGCTTAGCATGTGAAAAGATGCTTCAACATTGATTAACTCTTTTCCTCATTCATGAAGAAAGAGTGATCCGTGTATACTCCCTCTTTTCTCTTCAAATTTTGTGTTTTAATACTTATTAAATCATCTAAAAGGAATCCCCCCAATGGTTAAATCTAATTTCACATGGATTTAGCTTTATGATACTTAATTAGAGCCTTAGGATTTAGCTTTAATTTATTAGTTTTAATCCAAACCTTTGATTTGTTTTGAGAATATCCTACTACTATTGATGATATTTTGTTCATATATTTTGTGCTCTTAGGATTTAATATTTGTGTAATATGTTTCCCTTAAGTAAGCATAAATTTGCCACTTATATTAAAATAGGGAAGATTAAATTAATCTTGGCTAATATCTCTAAGATAGTGTTTTTAGATGTTATAAGGCTTAAATGATAGGTTACTATATTAATCATGATGATTAAAAACCCCTTGTGTACTAATCTTGGCCTTTAGATATCATTTGGATGTTAATTAAGTTGATATATTCTTAATTATGACTTTTTAATTTAATTATTAATTAATTTCAAAAATTAACATAATCATTTTAATTATTGCAAATTTAATTGCCAAATAGTTGTTGCTAATTTTCTCTAATTGATAGGCATCTTTTGATGATAATTTATTGCCTTTATGATATAGTTAAGATTATAGTTGATTATGATAATCTTAGGATATTTTATGATCCTTAATAAGATTTAGAAATTTAAATCTTCAATCACCTTAATTCTAGGAAGAAATTGCCTAGAAAATAAAATAAACATAATAGAAAAATTTGAGACCACATATTCACCTATTTTAAATAGGTATTATTTATCCAAATATAATATTTAAGATAAATAATTATTTGGGTATTACCCTTGCTAATTTGCTTTAATATAACTAAGTAGTTTCATAACCTTTGATCATAATTTAATCACTATTTTATGTATTATTCTTTTGCCTTATGATCATCTAAAATAGTTATTATTTTATGTGATTTAATATCACATTTTATAGATCCTAATATGTAGTCACATAATTAACCATTAGTTAATTAATTCCAAAGTGAAATTTGGATGAAAATATAATTAATAAATTCACCTTTGTATTTTTAATATTTATTTACTAAAATTCAATATTTATATTAGGGTATATTATGATCCCTAAATGAAATCTCAAGATTTACACTTGATCCATTTAAATCTCAAGGAGAAATTGCTCATAAATTTATAATGAACAATATTCCAAAATTTGAGACAATATACTCTCCTTTTACTATAATGTAGTTTTTATCAAAATATACTATTTATGATAATTAGGATTTTAGGGTATTACAAAGTAAGTATTGCTTGTAAGTTCTCTGTTTGTAGAAACTAAAGCAGAGCAAGTATTAGCAGAAAGCTTTGGAATTAAGGTTAGGCGTGATAAGCACATTGGTCACACACACACACATATATATATATCCCATGCAATGGTGTACAGGTAATTAAAAAACTTATAGACAAAAGTCAAATGTTGGTCCCACACATGTAAATTAGTTATTCTATTTTATCTAATTGGGAACGAAATGGTATATTGTTGGAAATTGTACTCTTTTTCTTTTGTAAACACTATTCCCAAATGGAACAAAACTGACTTGGGGAAATACATTAATTATTAACGCTAATTATGCACTAGTACATTTATTTTAAAGCAAAGAAGTCTTTGATCAGAAAATATGAAACCTTGGTTTTGAAGAGTGGGTATTGAGTTTAAATTAATAATAATAATTAGATATTGTTATTATTAATAAAGAAAAGGAATGAATAATTAAGAGAATTATTGATTAATAATAAAGAGAAAAGGAGATTACTAATTAATAAATAAAAAGGGTATTATTATTATTAGGGGAATTTTTAGGGATTAATAACCATTTTTAATCCTCTAAAAATTAATTCGCATAGTTAGTTACCCTACGATGCAAGAAGTGACTAATGACAATGATAAAAGTTAATAGGCATATTTTGACACATCTACTGATCCCAATAACTTCGGACGAGTAAGGATTCAAGCTTGAAGTATGTAACTGTTATCTTATTAGCTTATATGTATGTATTGCATGTATGACTGATCATGGTTGCTACATAATTTTTCATATGTGTATCCTAGCTACGGATTGAGGTTGCGTGTCCTAAAGGGCTGCAGTCCTTGACCGATAACTGTGGTTACGATGCGACTTGTTTATTGTGAATTATTCTATGCTTATACATGTGTTATACTGTCATTTACATTTCATATTTGCATATAAGATTAACTGTTACCTCTGGGGTTCATTCATTTGAACTCCAGACCGCATGAAAGAGAAAGGTAGTGGTTCGGGATCAAGAGGCAAGATGCAGCTGTAAGGGTTACAGCAGATGGAACTTTTTGGAAAAATATGAGTAGTTTGACTTTACTTTAACGTTTATCTATTTTGGATTATTGTATTAACATCCCACTATGGGATGGATTCGAACCGCGAAAAATTTACCCTCGTATTTTCAAACTAAGTTATTTTATGAAAATTTTATTCCGCAATTAAGTCGTCCAAACTACTTCGATGCCTAAGCGCTTAAACTTTGATAAATATAGGCATATTTAGGACGGGCATTACACCCTACTAATTATGCAGACATAAACTACAATTTCTGCCTCCGCCACTATCCTAGATAAATCAAGTATCTACGTAAAAGAAGGTAGAATAACATGTTATAAAATAAATGGAAAGATGAGAAGAGAAAGGAAGAATGAGTAGAAAGCAAGGAAAAAAAATCTCATTCAGTATTCAGTGTTGCATCAAATACATAACATATGTTTTCTGTTTATAGACACAACTCTATAATATATAATTAATGTGATTCCATAATCAAGGGAAATAACGGGGTTATGGACAACCATAAATATTATATTCGTAACATATATAATTTTATATGTCTAGACATATTAATTAAACTAAGCGAGTCATTTTATTTTTCGACTCGTCCTTTTTGTATCAAATTATTCTTGGAAGTGGAGAACTGAAGATTAATCATCAAGTATTCTAGATTTTTTGCCTTGTTTTCTATCGTAATGACAAATATAGAATCTCGAAGGCATATGCTTACATCCGTGCTGACTTTATTATTTATTTGTGCATTGAAAAAATTAAATGAACGTTGAAATTATTTCCACTAAAATTTATTAGCGCCGGACATAGGAATTAACAGTTTCTTGTCAAAGTTTAAAAGAGTTAACAAATTTATATTTCTATAGAAGTTTTATATTATATGCTCCATAGTCCATACGCTCCTGAATATAGCACTCTGTTCATAACTGTTTTGATCTAATATATAATATCTCAATTTTTTTTATATCTCAAATTTTTTTTAAAGACTACTTCTATATATACACATACTTTCTTAGGTGAGTTACGTTAAAGAAATGAGAAATCACTTGGAGACATATTTTGAACATCCAGAACCCATTTTTTTTTTTCAAACAAAGAACCGTATGAGTTTTCCTAGCACTGAGGACACGTGTTGCGATCGTGGCATTGTGTATGTGCGACATGTTGTGGGACTTTACATATTGCTTTGTGCTTATGTTACATTCATTGTATTGATCATGCATCTGCTTTGTGCTTATGTATTGATATCTTTCTTGTATTGTTATGATTATCTATTGTCCATATACTGTTTTATTTAAGCATAAGGTTAACCGTTACCTGATATCCAAATTGGAATTGGATCTCAGCTGTAGCTTCAGGGTCGGGAGGACCGAGGATTGGTGATAGGGGCAAGCAGCAGGATTAGGCTTCGGGACGAGATTTACTTACCGTATGTGTATTTACTTTTGAACACTAGGATGACTGTATCGTTACTATTACACTATGGTTAATGTTTAATTATGGTTCAGTTACTCATTCGCTCCAATGCTCTACTCTGATTGAAAAAATAAAATAAAAATTCACTTCTAAAATGGGATGTTACAAGTAGCGGCCCTACTTCTGAGCCATCTGCCAGATCTCTTGTATGACTCCCTGTTGAATTTATCTAAAAAAAAAAAAAATCAATTTGGTCCTATTTATAAGTCCCTTTTAAATAAATCACACATATCAAGGAGAGGTAGTTAGCTCAATGAATATGAGGTAAATTTTCAACTTTGCCCTTATTTATGAATGAGTATCTTTCAATTCTTTCTTCTCTCTCTATTTTCATTGGTATAGTTAATATAGGCAAAATTGTCACAATCTCATTTATTACTCTGAAATTGGACTTATAAATAAGACCAACTTTTTTTGATCAAAATAGACCATAAATAGGACCATAGTGGTAAGTGAGAACAAAGAGTTTGAAGACAAAAGATGAGGAGAGAGGTCATAGGTGATGGAACGTGAGGGAATGGAGAGGAAAAGGAGGGTACAAATCTCTAGAACAAAATAAGTGCACACTACATAGCATCTAAAGAACTATTGGACCTTTGAACCAAAAAAAAAAAAAAAACTATTGGACCCACCACGTAAAAATGGGCCGAATGTTAGCTCTTATTAATGGGAGTGCCAAATTTACTACTTCTTAAAATGATTATGTCTACTTGTGTACCTAACAAAACATAATTGTATGTGTTGGGTCTTCATAACGAAAAACTTCACTGCAAAATTTCCTCATTTATCGAAATTATTTTTCTCCGTAAAAAAGTCATTGACGATTGTTAATTTACTTTTGGATAATTTTTAAACTAACAAAACACTTATTTTTCTGTACATATGGAGTAAAGTTTTCTTGATAATTATAATTGTTAGAGAACGTGCAGCATATTCAAAGTCTAACAAAAAATACATTATTGTGACATGTGTTTCCAGCACTAGGAAACTTATGAGTTGTCAATTTTTTTTCTTAAATGAGACGTACTTTACATATGTTCAATTTATGACAGTGAAAATTATGAACAAAATTAAGTATAGATTTTGTAATACCCGGATATTTGTTTATCTGGAACCCTATATTTGAGAATTTGCCTATTTTTGGGAGACCACTAGGCCCTATTTTTGGGAGTGACAAAATTGGAATCAGAATTTTTGGACCCATGAATAGTATTTACTATTCAAAAATATGTATTCACTATTCATAAAATACGTATTTACTATTCATATGGGACCCACGTCAAATTATTTCTCCCCTGCCGACAGACATTCACGTGAAGTTTGAAAAAAAATGTCCGCGGACCCACTCAATAGTAATTTACTATTTGAATAATAATATAATATTCTTTCTCCCACTTCTTTCAAGAACGCTAAATGGAATAGTTGTGAAGATGTGGAAATCCTGTAGAAAATATAAGGACTTATCTGGAACCCACATAATTTAACCTCGAAAGTAAGACCAGTGAAGGTTATTTTTGCTAACACTGAGGAATAAGTTTAGTCCAACTAGGGAAGTCTAATTAGACCATAAATCTCGGTATTTTACTACCATCCAAAAAGTATACTCAAAATTTAAAAGTGTTAGTGATTGGTCTAGTAACTGGAAATGAATTTCGTTAAAGTAGAACTTAAGATATTATATTATTAAAACTCTTAAAACGTGAGAGCGAAGTCACGGGAAGAGTCACTATTTGGCTAGGGGAAAATTACGTAGAATGACCCGAAGTGAAAATTACACTAAAGGACCCATTTTTCCACCCTATAAATAGAGGCTTCATTTCTTCATATTCTTCACACCAAATCAACCCGAGAGGTGATTTCTGAAGGAGGTAGAGAGAAGGAGTAGCCCAGAGAAAGTGTAGTGAAGCCCTTGGTAAGTTCTTCGGTCCTTAGTCTTAAGTTTTAGTAGTTTTTTCGGTAGTTATAGCAGAAATGCTAGGTAGATCTTTATTTTACCAAGATGGTATAGATATCATGTTTTAGGGATAAATATGATATTTATTTCAAAAATATTGGAGGCAGATTTGATGGGCGAGCGTATTATTATACGTGAATAGTACCGTATACGTGAATAGTAAATTACTATTCACATGGAAGGAAGATACGTTCGCGTACTTTAACTTTAACTCTGTTGTGTCTTGTATTCTTATATGTGATATTATCCTTATAGGATATCTTTGATCACGAACATTTATTCTGCGCCATTGTCATCCCGTCGTCGTAGACCACTTTCCGTCAAAACACCGTTTTTGCGCCAAACGTTCCAAATACCGTCAACGAAGGTACGGACGCGTATTGTAACACTAACTATGTGCTTTGCTCATATACATATATGCAATAGATACATTCATAGACGAGGCTCTATTTAGGGTCGTCAATCATACTTACGGTTTACACGGGTTATAGACATGATAATACCGTATGAGTTTTCCTAGCGCTGAGGACACGTGTTGTGATCGTGGCACAGGGTATGTGCAGACATGTTGTGGGACTTTACATATTGCTGTGTGCTTATGTTCTGTCGTTATGCTATTCATACATCTGCTTTGTGCTTATGTGTTGATATTCTACGTATTGTTATGAATATCTTTGTCCATATACTTGTCTTATTTGAGCACAAGGTTAACATTACCCGAGATCCAAATGGAATTGGATCTCAGCTGTAGCTTCAGGGTCTGGAGGACCGAGGGTTGGAGACAGGGGCAAGCAACCAGAGTAGGATTCAAGATGAAGATTTAATTTCCGACTATGCATTTACTTTTGAAACACTAGGATGACTGTATCTATACTATTGCACTATGGTTCATGATTTTGCTATGGTTCAATTACTCAATCGCTCCAATGCTCTACTCTGATTGAAGAAAAAATCGCTTTAAAAATGGGATGTTACATTTTTGGTATCAGAGCATTCTTTCTGGCACAGATTTAACTATGTTACTTCGAACAGTTTGGTGCTTAAACTAGAAAGAGTTTTCATGGATCAGCCAATCAGTCACCCTAGCACGGTGAGGCTCCCACGAAATACCCAGCCTGGCCAAATTGCTTGATTAACGGAGTTAGGTTCTAAGCCTTTTCAAAACTTAGAGCATATTTTGAAAATGAGTACTGATATGACCTGGTGAAATGTGTAGAGATGGACAGGGATGAATTCTCGTATGTGTACCGTTACGGTAAGATGAGACGCACGACGCGGAAATCAGCGAACCCAGGACCCATAAGGATTAAAATCAACCATGAACCAGCTTATAACCCTGAACCAGAATATCACCCTGGCCCAAAATACCCTGATTATATATATGACCTCGATCCTATAAACCTATATGTTGCGAACCCAATGCGGGAAGCCCGATGGATCGCATCATTCTTCTAGTAGGGATAACTTTAATTATCCGGGAATCAGGGAGGCAGATGAGGAAGAGGCCGACCCGGATGATTTGCTTTACGTTCTAGATGATAACACTATACTGACGCAGGCATCAAACCACGGAGACCACCAGAGAGAAATACCTCATATTCTTGAGCCGTGTCAAAAACTACCACAAAATGAACAGGCAATTCCAACACCCTCATCCTCCTAAGGATTGGATTCTATCCACTCTGCACCACTTTCCACATACCCGTTTTTGGGTAAGGAAGATAAATGACCTCCTAGAGGAAGGACCCATTGATGACGCTAAACTTTACCTGCATCGCCTTAAATATTGGGTGCGCCATCACATGTAGATGGGTAGAGACAGTGGACGAAAGCTGTGGAGAAAAGTAGTAGAAGCTATATAGTAATAGTAATGTATTATAGTCGTGTGTAAAAAACCTCTCTAAAAACCCTGAGGGGATGTAAAATGCCTTTTAGATAAAGGGGCTGTAAAATATCAACTTGTTTGATGGAAGAATTAGGACATAACTACTACTGTAATATATTAACTTTACAACAAATATATATATGTTTGAGTTATGTACTGATCGCAACTTATGTGCTAATCGTTATCTCTCTAAATATCTATATCTGTTGTTTCTAAATAAATAAGGAAGTTAAGAAATGGCAAACCTAAGAGGAGCTGGAGTCCCCGGAGGCCGGCCGAGGCCGAGGTAGAGGAAGGGGTAGACAACCCGGACAATACCAATACCCGGACTGGACCAAATCAAGGACCCGATCAACTCGAATGAAACGAGATTCGGGAGATGAGGAGAACTCGCAAGAACAGAGGGCTCTAATAGATGAACTCCCGCGAGAGAGACAGGGGAAAGACAAAGGCAAATACAAGAAAGGGAAGTTTGAAGAAGAAGACAAAAATCAAGGCAACCCAGTGAAACCGAGGAAGGCGAGGAGTCGACGGATCGCGGTCACCTCCTAGACGAGAGAGCCGGGCGGACCACACAATACCGGGTCACTTAGTTCGCAAGCTCAAGCCACAGGCGTTCTGTGGTAAGAAGGAACTGGCTGAGGATTGGCTTATGAGCCTAGAAAAGATTTTCAACGTAATGGAATGTCCGGAGAACCGGAAAGCTCATCTTGCTATCTACAAGCTTGAGGGAGACGCGGATAGATGGTGGAGGAGTGTTGCTACGACACTGCAAAACCAATATTGCTCTATCACCTGGGAGGGATTTTTGGGAAAGTTCAATGACCAGTATTTCCCTTCGTCAACACAAGTGATCAAGGAGTCTGAGTTCCTTCACATTCAGCAGGGACAAGAGGAACAGTTCGATGACTACTTTTCCCGTTTTACCAATCTGTCACGATATTCGTCGTATCTAAAACGTGAGAATAACGAGAGCTGGAAGGCACAAAGGTTGGTTTATGGGCTGAAGTACGAGATCAAGGAAAGGCTGGTATCGCAGCAGTTTCCCGACATGACTCAAGCCGTGGAATCTTGCCGGCTGATAGAGCGCAATCTGAAAGAGTTGCGTGGAATCCGAAACTCCAACAACTACAATGCAGGACGTGGCGGGTTTAACCGTGGAGGTTTTCCACAGAAAAGAAAGACACCATGGAATAAACCCCGAGGCGGGAACAAGAGGCCATTCCAAGCTGGGCAACAGAACTATCCCAGACTAACGGAGACCCAGTCATGCCCGAAATGTAGGAAGTACCATCTAGGAGTCAACTGTGATGGGAAGCAAATCTGCTTCAAGTGCCAAAAACCTGGGTACTATAGCCAGAATTGTCCTGGAATACTGCAGAGGCAAGACCTCAGAGCGCAGGCCGGATCTTTGCGGCCCCGACAAATACGGAGGCCGGAAAATCTCCTGGAGATGATCCAAGGTACTATTTATCTCAATGGAAATCTATTGTAGGCATTGTATGATTCAGGTGCCAGTCATTCTTTTATTTCCTATGATTGTGCAAGTCACTTAGGAATGCATGCCTCTAGATTACCTTATGACCTGATAGTATCTACACCGCTTGGCGTGAAATCTTTAGCCTCTGACGTGTGTGTTAATTGTACCACAAATGTGGAGGGACGAGTTTCTAAAGTGGACCTTATCCAATTACCACTTCATGACATCGACGTCATACTCAGTCTAAATTGGCTAACGGCGAACGGTGCAATGATCGACTGTCGTAACAAGAGGATATCATTTTCCGATTCACCTAGCAGAGATGAGATTGACGTGAGCCTGAATTTTCTCTCTGCTACAGAAGCTGATAGATGCGTGAAGCAGGGATGCCAAGCATACATGATATTTTTCTTAGTCAAGGCAGAAGCCGAACTTTCACTCAAGGATATTCCTGTGGTAAATGAATTTCCTGACGTGTTTCCAGAAGATCTCACTGAGCTACCTCCTACAAGAGAAGTGGAGTTCGTTATTGAGTTGATGCCTGGTACAGGGTCAATATCAAAAGCGCCGTATCGTATGGCTCCGAATGAGATGCAGGAGTTAAAGAAGCAGCTAGAAGAACTTCTTAAGAAGGGGTTCATTCGACCCAGCGTATCACCATGGGGAGCCCGGTTACTTTTGTGAAGAAGAAAGACGGAAGTTTCCGACTCGTATCGACTACGGAACTAAACAAAGTAACCATCAAGAACAAATATCCACTTCCCCGGATTGATGATCTTTTGGATCAATTATCTGGTTCCACCGTATTTTCTAAAATAGATTTACGTTCGGGATATCATCAGTTGCGAGTTAAAGACGGTGATGTTCCCAAGACGGCTTTTAGAACCAGATATGGGCACTATGAATTCCTTGTAATGCCTTTCGGATTGACCAATGCACCTGCGGTATTCATGGATTACATGAACCATATTTTCCGTCAACACTTAGATCAATTTGTGGTAGTGTTTATTGACGATATACTCATCTATTCTAAGAGTTGAGAAGAACATGAAGAACATCTACGACTTGTGTTGAAAATACTTAGGGAGAAGCGACTCTATGCTAAGTTGAACAAATGCAAATTTTGGCTGTCGGAAGTTAGATTTCTGGGCCATGTCATATCTAGCGGCGAAGTTGCAGTTGATCCAGGCAAAGTGGAAGCAGTTCTGGACTGGAAGAGACCAGAAACAGTGACGGAAATTCGTAGTTTCCTAGGTCTGGCGGGGTATCACCACAGATTTATACGAGATTTCTCATGTCTTGCCTTACCATTGACAAAGCTTACGAGGAAGAACCAACCCTTTGTATGGGGAGAAGAGCGCGAGGAGAGCTTTCGGAGATTGAGGGGAGAGGTTGACTACGGCACCCGGTGTTTGATTATCCCGATCCTAATGAGACTTATGTGGTCTATAGTGATGCCGGTGGGCGGGGATTGGGATGTGTCCCCGATGCGACGGGGGCGAGTGGTGGCGTATGCCTCGTCACCGAAGCCTCACGAGTCAAATTATCCTACACACGATTTAGAGCTTGCGGCTATCGTGTTCGCTTTGAAGATATGGAGGCATTACCTGTACGGTGCGACCGTAGAATTGTACTGCGACCACAAGAGCCTGAAATATCTCTTCGATCAAAGGGAACTTAACATGAGGCAACGTCGCTGGATGGAGTTGCTAAAAGATTACAACCTAGAGATCAAGTATCATCCAGGAAAAGCAAACGTCGTTGCAGATGCTCTCAGTAGGAAGAAGGTGCATGTGGCATACATGATGATGCAAGAGCAGAAATTACTTGAAGATTTCAGAGATCCGAATCTATCAAACCAAATTTGCATGGGACTCAACACACCAAATGATGCCTATCTTGCAACTCTCCTTGTGAGTCAAGGGAATACGATTTGAGGGATGAAGTCGAGGAAGCTCGAAGCAAGATGATTGGGCTATCTCCATACGGGAGAAGATCTCTCGGGTGAAACCCAAGACCATGACTTATCACCTAGTGGTTTGGTCGGTACAAGAAGCAAATCTACATACCGCCGTTGATGAGTTAAGGCGGAAGATGCTTGGATGAGGCTCATAAGAGTAAATATACTCGCATCCAGGAATGGTCAAGATGTACCAGAACATGAAGACTGAACTTTGGTGGCCTGGATTGAAGAGAGATGTAGCCCAGTACGTGGCCGGGTGTTTGACTTGTCAGAAAGTAAAGATTGAACACCAACGACCCCCTGGCTTCTTCAAGGACTAGAAATGTCGGAATGGAAATGGGAGAATGTAACCATGGATCTTGTGGTGGGTTTACCTAAGATCAGGAATCACGATACAATCTGGGTGATCGTTGACCGATTAACCAAGTCAGCACATTTCATACCCATTAGTATCCATTATTCTATGGAACGATTGGCGGAGATTTATATCAAAGAGATCGTGAGACTACACGGTGTCCCCAAGAGTATTATCTCTGATAGGGATACGCGGTTCCAATCCCGTTTCTGGCAAGCGATACACGAAGGTATGGGTACAAAGCTGAAATTCGGTTCGGCTTATCACCCTCGAACCGACGGTCAATCGAGAGAACGATACAAATCTTTGGAGGATATCTTTGCTGCGAGCATGTGCCCTAGATTACAAAGGGAGTTGGGATCAACACCTTTCGCTAGCAGAATTTGCATACAATAACAGCTATCATGCGAGTATACAAATGGCCCCATTTGAGGCATTGTATGGGCGGAAGTGTCAATCACCTTTATCTTCGGGACGTACTCGTCGAAAAGCAATTGCTTGGACCAGATATGCTTGAAAAGACCTCCGAGCAGATCGCGTTGATCAAGAAGAGACTCCTCGCAGCACATAGTAGACAAAAGAGTTATGCTGACAAAAGGAGGAGGCCGTTGAAGTTCGATGTCGGCGACCATGTATTTTTGAGGTTATCCCCAGTAACCGGTGTCGGCAGAACGCTTAAGAGGAAGAAGCTCAGTCCACGATATGTAGGACCGTTCGAAGTTCTGGCCGAGCGAGGACCAGTCGCTTATCAGATAGCCTTACCCCCAAACCTGAGTAACCTCTATTACGTTTTCCATGTGTCGCAGTTGAAGAGATACCTACCAGACCGTGATCATGTCATTGAATATGAAGACATTGAAGTACTGCATGATAATACCTTCGTAGTCGGCGGAGCAAATTCTCGAACGCCAGGAGAAACGGCTTAGGAATAAGACCATACCAATAGTGAAGGTAGTCTGGAAGGGTTTGTCAACTAATGAGACGACTTTGGAAACAGAGAGAGACATGAAAGAGAGGTACCCAGAGTTCATGACCCAGAAGTGAAAATTACACTAAAGGACCCATTTTTCCACCCTATAAATAGAGGCTTCATTTCTTCATATTCTTCACACCAAATCAACCCGAGAGGTGATTTACGAAGGAGGTAGAGAGAAGGAGTAGCCCAGAGAAAGTGTAGTGAAGCCCTTGGTAAGTTCTTCGGTCCTTAGTCTTAAGTTTTAGTAGTTTTTTCGGTAGTTATAGCAGAAATGTTAGGTAGATCTTTATTTTACCAAGATGGTATAGATATCATGTTTTAGGGATAAATATGATATTTATTTCAAAAATATTGGAGGCAGATTTGATGGACGGGCGTATTATTATACGTGAATAGTATTGTATACGTGAATAGTAAATTACTATTCACATGGAAGGAAGATACGTTCGCGTACTTTAACTTTAACTCTGTTGTGTCTTGTATTCTTATATGTGATATTATCCTTATAGGATATCTTTGATCACGAACATTTGTTGCTTCATTGTCATCCGCCGCCGTCATACTGCATTTAATCGGACCACTTTCCGTCAAAAACACCGTTTTTTGCGCCAAACGTTCCAAATACCGTCAACGAAGGTACGGACGCGTATTGTAACACTAACTCGTCTTTTGCTCATATACATATATGCAATAGATACATTCATAGGCGAGGCTCTGTTTAGGGTCGTCAATCATACTTACAGGTTTACGGGTTATAGACATGATAATACCGTATGAGTTTTCCTAGCGAGGACATGTGTTGTGATCGTGGCACGGGGTATGTGCGGACATGTTGTGGGACTTTACATATTGCTGTGTGCTTATGTTCTGTCGTTATGCTATTCATACATCTGCTTTGTGCTTATGTGTTGATATGCTACTGTGTTGTTATGAATATCTGTTGTCCATATATTGTCTTATTTGAGCACAAGAGTTAACTCTGTTACTCCGAGATCCAAATGGGAATTGGATCTCATTTTGTAGCTTCAGTCGGAGGACCGGGTTGGAGACGAGGGCAAGCAACTAGAGTAGGATTCAAGATGAAGATTTAATTTCGACTATGCATTTACTTTTGAAACACTAGGATGAT
Organism: Acacia melanoxylon; assembly: GCA_019022615.1. NCBI lineage: Eukaryota > Viridiplantae > Streptophyta > Magnoliopsida > Fabales > Fabaceae > Acacia > Acacia melanoxylon. Next base: position 4,295,707 of record JAFJYJ010000020.1, on the reverse strand, counting down.
TTGTATCTATACTATTGCACTATGGTTCATGATTTTGCTTTATGGTTCGATTCTTCTCAATCGCTCCAAATCTTTCTACTCGATTGAAAAAAAAAAAAAATCGCTTTAAAAATGGGATGTTACAGATTTCCATTTGTGGCCATTCATGACTTTTCTCCCGGGCCATATTTGTAAGCTGTTTGTTTACACAAGAAAACTTCTCAATTTATAAAACTTCAATATTATCAATAAAATAACTAAATTAAATATACATAAAATTTTCTTACTTCATTTATGCTGTTTTCTCAGTACTGCAATAAGGATATGAATTGACTTTAAAAAATTATAGATGCTATCATAAAGTTAAGATCATCACCATCAATAATTTTAATTGACTTTAAAAAATTATAGATGCTATCATAAAGTTAAGATCATCACCATCAATCATTTTCTTCTTCACCATCAATAATCTTCTTCTTCTATCTCACATCAAGGAGGTGAGAAAACACTTGGAAATATCCACATTGAATGAACCTTCATACTTTTGTTATCAATGAATCAATGAAATGACTTTAATATGCATACGACTTATATGCATGTTTGGTTAAAAAATATATATATAATTATTTTTTTTAAAAAAAATCGTATGTACATATAAAATAAAAAATATGACTTTTTAAACAACAAATAGTTGGTGCTGACAGATTGATACTACTGTCAAGTCCTTCTGAAAAGGGAAAAAAGCCGATATGTTCACTGCCCTCAATTGATTGCTTTAAGTGCTATGAGTTATAAATTAAAGGAAGCTTCATTACAAGTACATTTTAATGGTTTGGGAAACAAACAAGTAAAAAAAAAACGAAAGTATTGGTAAATCATGACATACAGCCTCAGGAGAGTTGAATATTGTATCAAAATTATTATTTTCAATAAAGGATTTTGCAGTAATTTATATTGATGATATATTAATATTCTCTAACAATACCGAAGAACATGAAAATCATTTACATCAATTTGTAAAATTAATAGAACAAAAAGGATTAAATATATCACCAAGGAAGGCTGAATTATGAAAAACAAGAATGCCCTTCTTAATTAGGACAATATATATCTTCAAATGGAATAGAATTACAAGAACACATAAGTAAAAAAAAAAAAAAATCGAATTCCCAAAAATAAAAAATAAAAATGAATTACAATACTTCTTAGAACTAGTAAATCAAGCAAGAAATTATATACCTGATTTATCTAAATTAACCGCAAAAATCTATAAACTAACAAGAGAAAGGAGTAAATGGATATGGGATAAAGAAACCCAAAGAATAGTAAATCAAATAAAACAATTATGCCAAGATTTACCTAAGTTGACTATTCATACAAATAGTAATGTAGAAGGATCATATATACAGATGCTTCGAAAAAACTATTGGGGAGCAACATTATATGATCACGAAGATCAAGAAGAAAAAGAAATTATAACCATATATGCAAGTGAAAAATTGAATGAAGCTTAGAGTAAATATCATTCTAACTAGAAAGATTTTTTATCAATAGTAAAATTAAAGTAGTAGAATAATTTGAATTATTTATAGTGGAGAATTGAAGTGAAGATTATTCAACTATATATTTTACCTTGTTTTCGTCCTCTTTTATAGTAAGGCAACTGGGCCTATATGTTTAATATTTGTTGACTTTATGTTAGTGCCTTCAAAGATGATGACATCATAAAATTGAATGATATTTAATTAAAATTATTCCATAATTATCTAACTAAATGTACATAGGAATTAAAAGTTTCTTGTCAAAGTGTAAAAGAGCTAAGAAATGTATATTTATGTAAAAAATTTACTCATTCCACTCTACAATATAAGTCACTTCTAAAAGAATGTTTTAGTTCACAATATACTTCTTCTAGTGCATAATTCATTTGAAGAGTAGTTAACGCTTATTTATTAATTTCATTTAATATGAGTAAAGTTAAAAAAAAAAGTACAATTTTAGGCATATTTAATTGGTTAACTAGCATTATTTCTTAATAATGATGAATTAGTTTAATTAACTTATATTATGGACCGGAGGGAGTATATTATACATTCTATGCCCTCCTAAATATAAAAGTTTGTTGATGAGTTTATTTCCATATAAAATATAACATCTCAATTTCCTTTATTTCTCTCTTTTTTTAATCTTTTTTGTTAAGATTACCTCTGTTAATTGTACCTATTTGTAGGTGAGTTACATTAGAGAAATCCTAAAAAGATTTAGAAAAGTCAAAACTCAATTTTAATAAAGAACTAACTAAATTTCTTGTGGCTAGAGTTATTTATATTCTGAAATCGTAGAATAATTATGTATTTTTAGTTAATTTCATGAAAGATAATTAACGTTATTTAAATATTATAATAAATGTGAATGAATTTCTTTTTTTAAAAAAGTGAGAAGAAATATTTTGAGAGTTGACTTGACTTGGATTGTGAGTATTGGATATGACAGAAAAATAAGATGAAATTACATGGTTATATTAATGAGAAGTGAAATGTTAGGGTTGGCCAAAAAGAAATGTGTAGGGTTGGCCAAAAAGAAATGTGCAGGAAACTTCCTCAATTATAAATGCTCTTATGTAACAACAGCTTGATATTGGTCCCCCTTCCATCTTCATTCAATACTCTTCCCTCCATTACTTCCTTCTTCGACTCTACATATCTAGCTAGTTATGTATATCACAAACTGCCATCAGAGTTTCTAATATTTCAAAAAAATCTCTACCATGAAACACAGCTGGAAAATACATAAATGAATTTGATATAAAAAGAAGGAAAATACATATGTGTTAAGATGCTCCCAATGCTTTTACAACGTGCTCTGGTCCAATTTATAACGGAAAGATAGAAGTTTTTTTCTTCTTCCTTATTTAGGGTTAATACAATATTTGTTTTTTTATAGTTTGTCCTTATTTTGGTTTCCGATCTTATAGTTTCAAACTATAGATTTTAATTTGATCCCTAAAGTTTCTTTTCATATAAAAAAATTAGTCCCTGTATTTTCATAAAGGCGATCATTTTGCCCACTGGGGGGGGGAATCCACTTTGGTTTTTAATGCTTCCAAACTTACTTTTTTTATTTTGTACAGTTTTTCCCTTCATATTTTATAACACAATTTTCCATTTTGAACCATCAATATTTGCAAAATCTCTTCCGTAAAAAAAAAAAAAAAAAAAAAAAAAAAAAAAAAAAAAAAAAAAAAAAAATCATCCAAGGCTGAAACAAGTTAACAAAAAGGGAATAATGAAAGTATTCATTTTCTTTTCTAACCAAAAGGGGAATAAATTATGTACAGTTTTTCCCTTTATTTATTATTCTGTAGACTCAATACTCTTGGGATGTAGTATATATATTAAACAGGGTAAAACTTTAAGCAGGGTTAATTAAGATTTAGGGTTTTTCTTCGTTTTGGTGAAACACATTTGAATTGATTTATAAATAGGACCATATGAGTACCTTGTCCTAGTATCACTAATAATCATAAATGCATATTTACATTTAAAATGACGACAAAAATAAGGATTTTTTTTTTAATAGAATCTCTAATTGTATCTAGTACATTAAATAATTATTTCATGAAGATCTGTTTGTTCATTGAGTAGTTCACCCACACACGCACATATCATGAATATTAGTGTACTTTTATCTGAGGAGTGAAAATACACATGTATTTTTTTTAGAGGAGCGCCCAAGGCTAAGTTTTTTTTATGTAAAAAGTACACATGCAGTTACAAATTAAGTGCAAACAATATCGTTTAACCGTTGAGTTTGACTTTTTTTTTTGATGCTAGCTGGACAATGACATGGCTTTCAAGGTGTAAATGTAACACCCCAATTTTCGTAGCATAAATCGTGCCGGTGACACGTAGTTTTATAAAAATTCATCAGAGTTTGAGGTGCTACAGCTTAGCGTTTTGCGGAAATGGAGAGCATGTACTAAAAATTTGAACAACGAGTTTAACAATGAGTAACTGATATAAAAATACTCAGACATATGATGATGCCTGACGTATACTGATATATTAAAAATTTCCCTAAGGAATATTCATGTGATACAATAATACAAACTTTATAATTACAATTCTTCTATGTAACTATACCCTTTTCAACCAAGCCTGGCCTTGAGTAGACTTGGGGCAAAGAACCTAACTTAGTTAAATCATCTTATTTGGCCAGGCTGGGTAGGTCTAGTGGGAGTCTCACCGAGTATTTACGGCGACTGATTGACTGAACCACATAGACGACCCTTTCTAGTTTAAGCACCAAATAATATGAAGTAACTTTATTAGATTCATGTCATAAAGTAGATTCTGTTGACTTTCTTCCCGCATTTTCTTTGACCGGTGCCTTCTCATGGCTTCGTCTACTGGCGTCTATCTATGGCTCCATCCACTGGTGCCTCCTCTGGTTCATGACCCTTTCTTGTCTATTAATTCAGACTGAGCTCCAATGCCCATTGGACCTCAGGTAACAGTTAACTTCATGTTTATGTAAACAATATATGTATCACAGGTATTCATGTCATTTTAGCAAATTTCACTAAAAAAGCCCATAACAGATGTAGGAAATACATAATAATGTATATAAGGCAATAATAATACACAGCCCCTGCAGTATGTTTGTTATCCCAGTCTGCACATTCACCGGTGCCACGATGTACAGTCGTGTCCAAAGAAAACTTTCGACGGTGTTATCAAGACTATAACCCGTGTATTCATGATTGTATCAAAATAATTGAGACAGAGTCTCAGTATAGGAACACAAAAATCATATATAAGCATATCACAATCATCAGAGTTAGTGTTACAGTACGTCGCGAACGTACCTTCGTTGACGGTACTTCGGTACGTTTTACGGAAAACAACGATATTTTTTACAGCGGTACGACAGCAATATGATTATCACAGATATCCTATAAGGATAATATTTATCAACTTTTAGTATCATAACAGGCATTTTAGGTACAAATTATCATTTTGCTCTTAGTTTGCATAATCGGCGAAATTTCGCCAGAGCTTCGCTACTTTGACCCTATCTCTCCAAATTTTTTGACATATCTATGTTCCCAATATATCTTCGAAATAAATACCATATTTACCCCTAAACATAATATCTAAACTATCTGGGAATTTTAAAGATAAATCTAGCATTTCTACTGTATCTATTGGAAGAACTACCAAAGCTTAAGACTAGGGACCGAAGAACTTACCAAGGGCTTCGCTAATTTTTCTTCGGACTCCTCCTTCTCTCTAACCTCTCTCTAGATTTCAAAATTTTGGTGTGGAATGAAGAAGAGAAGTGAAGGGCTATTTATAGGAAATTCTGAGACACTATTCATGCTTTATCAGATTGGATTTCAGCCGTCGGATCTTGGTTTTACACATGGCTTCATCTTGACCCTCCTTGCACATTTCCCAAGAAGGAATGAGGTCATGCATGATGTCATCCCTCTTGCTTTATGAGCCGGTACCGATAAAGTTTCTAGTTCGGTGTTCTAATCGCTCAATCTTGGAGAATCGCAAAAATCTGGCAACGTAGTCTTGAAGGTCTAATCTCCCTCTTTCAAGATACTTGGGTTAACTAAATTTTTGATCTCATTAAGGGTATTCCGTTGCCTGCCGAACATTTTCGGACAAATGCCAACGGTTACGGAAATAACTTCCGATAGCACCAGCTTCTGGACAATAATTTGCTGGTTTATAATATGTCCTGACCTAAGAAACCTAATTCATGGTTTGTCACAACGGTCTTATTTTCTATGGATTCTCATTTCTACTATCTGCCCTTTTTCTTATTTACCCTATCTCTTATTTACTCTGTTGGTTTTAGAAATGACTTCGGAGATATCTCACTCCGAGATAAAATTTCACTTGTTTATATTAAGTCCAAATGTTACAGACTTAGTTCACCCATATTGAGGTAGGATTTAATTTCTATCGGTTCTCATTTATCCTGTTGGCTCTTTACAAAATATCTCATTTTATAATATTATGTAAATCCTAAATATCTAGATATTATTTTGAAATAACCACAACCCTTTTCACACTATTTTCTTAATTATTATTATTATTATTTATTTACTAATTTCGCCCCCTTTTTAATTAATTACTTAATTATTTCCTAATTAATTTACTTATATCTTAATTTAGGTAATTAGCCATTAATTATTTAATTAGTCATTTACTAATTGTTGATAATTTTCTTAATTAGATTAACTATTATCTCACAACTATTTTACTAACATTGGTATTTTATATAAAATTAAAAATCATGAGGCCTAATTAGGGTTTTTAAAATAATATTAAATTTTCCCCTTTATTATTTCCAAGGAAATAATTTATTAAATTGCTATAATTAAGGAAAATAATTTCCCTAATTTTTAATAATTATTTTATTGCCCTTTAAGATTTATCATAATATTTTCCGCCATTTTATGCCCCATAAATAAATTTTATGGATTTTAGCTCTTTATCTCTTCTAACTTCCATAAAAATTACCTTAGAAAATAAGATAGTTATAATTTATTATTTGAGACCACATATTCACCTTTATATTTTTAGTATTTCTTTACTAAAATTCAATATTTATTTTAGGGTGTGTTTTGATCCCTAAATGAAATCTTAAAGAGAAATTGCTCATAAATCTATAACAATAAAGTTACGACTTAGAGACAATATACTATCTCGTGAAATATTTATCCACATATATCATTCATATTAGTTAGGGTTTTCAGGGTATTACAGTAAAAATACATATGTGGTTTAGCCAAAAGAGCGACCAACACCAAGTGCTTTTTTTTAGGTGCAAAAATATCGTTTGACTGATTAAGTTTGACTTTTTTTTTGATTGGATGATGATGTGGCTTTCAAAGCAACTATGTGAAAAAAAAATAGGATAAGCCAGTATCATGAAATATAGGATTTCAAGATGTTGATTGATACTAAAAAATACTTCAAGAGACTGACAGGTACTAAAAGATACTTCAAAATACTGACTGGTACTGAAAAAATACTTTATGATCTTGAAAAGATATTCGCAGGGTACTAACTGGTACTAAAAAAATGCTTCAAGATATTTTCGTGTATTAAAAAGATATTTCAGGGTACTGACTGATGCTTAAAAGATATTTCAAGATACTGACTGGTATTTAAAAAATACTTTATGATCTTGAAAAAATGTTTCAGGGTACTGAATGGTATTTAAAAAAAAAATACTTAAGGGTACTGACTGGTACTGAAAAAGTAATTCATAATCTTAAAATTTATTTTATGATCTTAAAAAAAATATTTCATAGTACTAAGTGGTACTAAAAAATATTTTAAGTTACTAACTTGTATTAAAAAGATACTTTAACAGTCAAAATATATTTTTGCACCTAAAAAAAATACTTGGTGTTGGGCGCTTTTTTGGCCAAACTACATGTGTATTTTTGCATCTTGAAAGCCACGTCATCGTCCATCTGTGCACTTTGAAAGCCACATCATCATCCAGTCAGCAAAAAAAGTCAAACTTAACGGTCAAACAGTATTTTTGCACCTAATTTATAACCATGTATGCACTTTTGCACATAAAAAAAAAAAAAAAAAAACTTGGTGTTGAATGCTCCTATGAAAAAAGAACATTTGCATTTTTTGCCCCTTAACCCTATTTTTATTATACATTCTACCATATTGTCTTTTCTGTAAAATATAATTATTTATTTAAATTTTAGAGAATATAAAGTTTGTAGTACGTAAAGTGTGGTGAATTATTCAAACACCAGCGAAGACGTGCATAGTCATCAGGATCAACGTACGGAATATTAGGTAAAAACTTATCCATTGTATCTAACTAGATTGTATATATGTTAAGTTAGCTTCAATTTTACCTGTTATTTAATAAGGTTTCTGTAATTTGTTTTTTATTAAAGTGATCACAGTTTTTTCAATTATAGCCATTTGCCACCATTCATGACTTTTCTCCTGGGCCATATTTGTGAGCTGTTTGTAAATACAAGAAAACATCTCAATTTGTAAAACTTCAATGTATATTATCAATAATATAACTGAAATAAATATTCATAAATTTTTCTTAATTCATTTGTATCATATCATTTTGTGCTGTTTCTCAACACAATTAGGATACGAATTGACTTGACTTAAAACATTATACAAAAAGATAAGATAATCACCATCAATAACTTTTTTTTTTCCTTTTTTCTCCTCTCACCAATGAGTTAAGGAAACACTTGGCAATATCCACCACTACTACAAAAATGTACTTAACGGTTGTTTATGCCAATACTTTATGGTTACAAAGCATCAAAATGGGACCCATTATATATTCTCTGAGCAAATATGTGATGGTTCTTAACCATATGATATTGGGCACATTATTTGATGGTTCTTACACCAAAGCCGTCAAAATATTGAGCCTTTTTCATTTGAATGGTCTCTGGGGAGCATTAAATATGGGTCATTCTTTAAAAATAATTATTTTAGAACAAATTCGTACATTTTTTATTATTGTTCTAGAATATTATCAACATATGGGTCTTTCTTAAAAAATAATTATATTTTAATTTAAATTTCTGACATTATAAATTATTTAGTTAATAAAGTTTGTAATATTGAAATAACAGCTAAGAGCCGGAGCCATATTTTCTTAACTCGTGTATATAATCATTTTTAACCGAGTAGTTTATGTAAAAGCTTACGCATTAATTGATTTCACCATTATTGAGCGGCATAATGGAATTCCACCATGCTAATTGTATACTTCTTCCCACCCTAAATCTAGAATCTTGATAACTAATTTACATAAATTTAAAAATTAGTTAATGTTAGTTATTATTTAAAAATGTATTTTTTTTATACACTAATTTGGAAACTACTACTATTGATTGCACCTATTAGTGTGTAATTAATGGAAGTACTTTAGGCAAAATATTATCAAATGTGGGGGAAAAATATTGGACTGTTATATTCAAAATTGAAACTTACTTCTCAGTTAGTTCTTATATCCAGTATCGTAAGGAATATATTCAACAAAGTCATACATTTTATTATATGTAGTCACGTGATGGAAACAATGTTTAAAGTTCAAAGCGTAATATTTACTTTTAAGTATTTACTGATTGCTGAACACTATATATACCCAACATTGTAGTCCCCCTTCTTCACAAAACAATCACCACATAATACATAGTTCCAACAAAAATGACTCTTCACAAAAGTCCCTGTGTCTTGCTCATCCTTCTGGCTATCAGCTTCACTTTCACTCAAGCCACCAGGTTTGATATCACAAATAGATGCTCCTATACAGTGTGGCCGGCATCTTTGCCAAGAGGTGGCGGCAGACGGCTGAATCCTGGTGAGACATGGTCCCTCAACGTGGCGGCTGGCACTGCCAATGCTCGCATATGGGGCCGTACCAACTGCAAATTTGACAGTTCAGGTCGTGGACGCTGCGGCACTGGTGACTGTGGAGGTGCACTCCAATGCCAGCTTTCTGGTGCACCACCGACTACACTTGCAGAATTTAATCTTAACCAACCCAACAATTTGGACTATTACGATATCTCAGTGATCGACGGCTTCAATATTCCGATGGAGTTCAGTCCAACTTCTAATGGATGTAGGAGTCTTCGATGTCAAGCTGATAAATGCCCTGATGCTTACCTTTTCCCTGCTGACAATACTAAAACTCACAGTTGTCCATCAGGAACTAACTATAGGGTTGTCTTTTGCCCTTAAATAAGTTATTTCTGTCTCCAAATAAAGAAATTATATGTAATATTTCTCAGCACATCTTACGTGCGCACTTCTTGCAGGGAAATAATTAAATAAATTCTCACATCTGATTATTATGTATTTGGATGGATCTCTTTTTGCATTTTTCTTTTCAGGGTGCATGACGCTTAGGTCCCTTCACTTCTATAACATAACGATTATTAGATTGACCTTATGGAACCTAAATCTTTTTCGAAGATATTGTTTCGCAATAAAGCTAAGTTCTGAAGCTTTAGGTCTTTAAACCACACTAAATAACTCGTTTACTGCAGTGATGGGCACTGCTATGTTGAGATTTGCACCGTTCATGTAGTTCCAACAGTCTAGATTCAAAATTTTCAATTGATGATTTTTAAATAAAAATTTCTTTTGTTCAAAACTAATAGTTAAGAGACTATATATTTGTTTCTTTCATATTTTGTAGGCATTGAAATATTTCTTAACAAATAAAAACAAAAAATGGCAGTACAATATATTTATGCATCACTGATAATATTATTGAGCTCTGAAAAAAAAAATCTTTGACTATTCCTAATTTACTTCTGGATAATTTTTAAACTAACAAAACACTTATTTTTCTCTAATTATAAAATCATTTTTTCGCAATAACTATAATTGTTAATCAATGTGCAATTCAAATTCTGACCAAAAAAATCTACAATATTGGGTCATGTGTTGGAAAATAGGTTGTCCATTTCTTTTCCATTTTTTTCTTTCTTTCTTTTTAAATGAGACGTACTTTACATGTGTTGAATTCATGACTGAGAAAATTATGGACACAATTAAAGATGGATTGTAATTTGCCACCATTCATGATTGTAATTTGGCTTCACTCCTTTTCTTTTCCCATTCGTTTCCATTTTTTATCTCATAAGTACATAGTTTCGGGAGTAAACAAAGTAAGGGGAGTACTTTATTTTTTATTTTTAAAAAAAACAATGACTCTAAAATATTTTTTAGTAGATGCTAAATTAATTTTTAGTATACTTTGCATTGTAAAATGTTTCTTAGCGGCACCCAATCTATAGCACCTATCATTTTGAAGTATTTTCCAATAGATACTAGGAATCAATAAAAAATATTTTAGTCTGCTAAGTGTACTAAAAATTAATTTAAGACATTGAATGCTATTGAAAAATCAAAAGATATTAGAAAAATCAAAACTCAATTTTGTGTATATACAAGCTCCTTTGTTCATTGGATGTGATATGATGTTGAGCAATGGATACCACAACATTCGAACTTCTAACCAATAAGGAAGGTATTGCTATCAGCCAAGGCACGCATGACCCCTAGATATATATAACCATCTCCTCCACGTACCTTCATCTAAAATAAATAAGTAAATCTGTAACTTCTGATAATATATATAATACAAGTTATATATATTATCAGAAGTTAGAGATTTTTCTAAATTATAAACTTATATATAATCAAATGATATACGACATGCTATGATTAACTAACTTTACTTCCTTAATCAAATGAACCAAGCATATAGATGTAAGACATCATTTTATCAGAGATATGTTAAAGTGATGCGCATTCCTACTCATCTTCAACTTGTTGATATATTCATTAAGCCATTAGCCAAACATCAATCCTTTATATAAGAAGAGAATTGAGAATGATAAATCCCACTAAATTATGAGTAATCTCCTTCGTACTATTTATTTTATGTTTAATTTGACAAATTTGTAACTAACTTAAGCATTTGAGTTCCTAGTGTATTGTTTTGTAGGATCCCCTGCTCACTCGATGTAAATCAAAGCCAAACAGAGAAAGAGAAACATACAACAACGCTTGAGTGTTAGACCACGTACTCGAGTGTTATCGAGCAAATTGCACTCTCACCTGACTCAAACCAGACAACACTCCTAGTGTTTTTACTCAATACTTGAGTGTTTGTTTAAGGTACTCGAGTGTTGAGCTACTTCTATGTATTTTGTATCTTCTTTGAACATTAACATTGCAGGTACTCGAAGTGAAGAGAGTAACGCTCGAGTGTGACTCTCGAGTGTAAGACTCAAACACTTGAAGTGCATACCACAATACCTGAGAATACGCAAAAATTATCACACACTTGAAGTGTAAAGGAGCACACTCGAGTGTGAGTGTTTAACATTCTAGTGTAGGAGCACCAGGATATGATAAAAAGGGAAGAAAACATGGACACTCAAAGTACATAAAGAGAACACTCGAGTGTGACACTCGAGTGTTGGAAGGGAACACTGGAAGTGTTGAGACAAAGAAGAAGAAGCTGAAGATTCAAACTTGAGTATGGAACAGGACACTCGAGTGTTCATCAACACACCTTCAACAGGGGTTCAAGTGTTCACAAAACATACTTGAAGGAGGTAATTTATTGCTTTGAAATTTGTGATAACATTCAAGTGTTATAATCAAACTCGAGTGTGAACATTTGCACTCAATGTTAGGCATTAATCTTTCTGATAATAGTCGTGTCTCTTCCTCTTCTCTTCATTTATCTTTTCATTTCCAACTCTCTTATCACTTTCTATTCTCTCTGATTGTTACCTTCTCTCAATTTAACACCCCAAATTTGTTATCATAATGGCGTTTTGATTCAATTCGTGCAAATGGATCTCTCACTTCCACATTCGTGACCATTCCCGTCCTCTCTTTTTCCATAAACCCTTTTGTCTCTCTCAGATGTCTCAATTCGTCTCTCTCTTCCCAAACCCTATTTTGCTTCTCAAATTTCTCCATTTTTCCATTGAAAATGGTGAGAACCAAGAGGCCTAATGTTGAGAAAGATGATTCTCCCTTCCTTTTCCGAAGAAAGGTAGAACTTCAAATGATCCCAAATATTGGCTGAAAGTCCAACCAACGCCTAAGCCAAAGTCGAAACGAATAGTGATTCAAGAACCCTCTGAACACCCTCATCTAACTTGATCAAAAACAGGCATGTCTTCGAGAAAGGATAAAGGGAAAGCAAAGGCCACTGAGAAAGACAGGGAAAATGAACAATATGAGACTTGTGTTCAAGCTTAACTTAGAAATCTACATATTCAATTTGAGTTTGCATGGGCCACTACTCCTTAGCCTTCTCATAGTTAGCTAGGCAACTCCAGCAGCTCTAGGACTTCGAGTACAACTCCCTCTCAGATTCTCAAAGATACCTAGTCTCTAAATCCTCCACCGGGTATTATTACTTCTTTGGAAATCTCCAATGAGGTTAACTTTCAATTTTATTATGGTGAACGTGATTTATGTCCCAATATATATGTGAACTTGGGGGATCTTAAATCTGAGTGAAACCTAGATTTATCAACTTGGTTGAAACAGTTTGCACCTCTTTTGAGTATTAGGACTGCCTATTGTCCTAAAGTAGTTAAACGTTTCTACTTTAATATGAGGATTACAGATGTACTTGATGACAACAATAAAATTGTTGAGGAAACTCTTGAGACTCAAGTTTGAGGAAAGACAATTAAGCTTAATACTGAGTCTATTAATTTCTGTCAAAGAGGTTTCTTCAGTGTCTGAGAAGCCCCTATCCAGTGCTGATATTTTTGCCATTCTATAGCCAGGAGAACCTATAGGCCTCCTCGCATTCACTCCAGCTTCTATGTGTTCCATCTTCTGAGCTATATGGTAGATCTACTCAAGGAACATGGTATAGAAGGGTACACTAGTGCAAAAAGGGCTTTAAGACCGCCTCATTTAGACCGGATTTCCGACACACCGGTCTTAAAGGTATGACCGGTGGCAGTTTTGTAAATATAAAGAACTTCTTATGTATGACCGGTGGCAGTTTTGTAAATATAAATAACTTCTTATACCGGATCATTTTTTCATAGGTCTTAAATATATTATTCAGACCCGCTATAAAAAAAGCCGGTCTTAAAAATGTTATTACAAAATATTCAAATATCAATTACTTTATGGAGAAATCCCACACAGCCAGACTAATATTTTCTGCGGTCCAAAATAATAAGGAAAAATTTAAATATAGAGGTAATAAATTTTTAAGACCGTACATATTTAAAAGCCGGTCTTAAAAGTTATTCTTTTAAGACCGGACATAAAATGCGGCAGGTATAAAATATAGAAAAAGAGTACGGACAAAAAATTATTTACTTTTAAGACCAGACCGTAAAATGACCGGTCTTTAATATTAATTATTAAGACCGTCTCTTTTTATATCCGGTCTTAAAAATGAACCGTCATATAAACATTTCTTTGAGCGAAAGCTTTTGTTACTCTCACTGAAAAACCTCTGTTCACGTAGTGAAACCCTTCCTGTTGCATTACCTCTCTTCTTGTCTCGAAAATGAACGGTGAAAACGATTATATTCGTGTTCTGGGAACGCCAGTTACTGGTGTGAGTCAGAACAAACCCTCTTCATCTCACAATGAGCCTCGTAGCCACCCTGCACGTCATGGTAGAAGAGGCACACGAATGATGGATGTAACCCTAAGTCGGACTTCTGGGTCAAGACTGAAGATTCAGTTTGATGAAAAGTTGGAACCTTTCGGTCCCAAGAAATCCAAATAAAGTAGTTTTGTTGGCTATCTAGCACGCAGCAAGGTTAGCATCTTGACATATGAGTGGAAAAATGTGGACCATGTCACAGAAAATGATCCTATTTGGGACACTACCCGGCTTACATACAATATCCCTGACTGTCAGAAGTTGAAAGACAAGACATTATCATATTGTGCTGATCGATGGAGGAAGTTTAAGACCTTTCTAGGAAACAAGTATAATTTTGCCGAGGTTCGGCCTGCAGAAGATCCTTGGGAGAAGTACACATTTATTGATAAGCAATTAACATCTACGTTGTCAACGTAAACCTCTTCAGCTGCGGACCACTCCTGAAGCTCTGGTGAGTTTATATTTAGTTTTGTTTGCCCTTTTGTGTGCTTATTAACCTGTGCGGATATGTAAATGTTATTATGTTCATCTAATCCTGTTAGTTAAATGGTTTGGTGTGTGAATAGAAGTATATACATTTCCTGCCTTTGTCTATGCAAGTATGATATGTAAACCCTGAAAAGGTAAAATACTAAGAAGGTAATTAGGGAAATAATAATGGCATAAGAGTCAAGCCATTATTATAGTCTTAGTTCTGTTATAGTAGGTAGTGGTTAGACATGCTGTTAGTTAGTTATTGGGGCTGAAGAGTCAAGCTTCTAACTATATATAAGAGGTTAGTCTAATATGTGTAGGAACCAGTTATGATGAATGAATGAATTGACTGAGTTGGCAGCATTTCTACAACTCCCTTTACTCTGTTTCTCCCAATTTCTTCTACCATTCTACATCTTTCTTGAATAAAATGTTGAAACTTGATGAAGTGAATTTGACTAATGTTTGACCTTCATATGAAGTAGAAGTTCTCTAATTTCTATTAGTGAGATGACTGGAATTCATAATTAATAGTTTTTTTCAATTCTGATTCATAAGAAAAGAAGGGAACAAGCACAGAATATAGGGAGAAAGAATGATTTCCCGCATAGGGCTTCTCGCGACGGATATGAAATGGCCGAAAAAGAATTGATGGTAGCCAAGCGGAAGAGAATGGAAGATGAAGCTGAACCCAATCCTTTTGCGATGGTTGATCAGCCATCTCCTATACGTCGTGAGGAGTTATGGTTGCATATTCAGCAAAAGCCAAGCGGCGCCTACACGAGTAAACAAACTCATGTAGTTGCTGAAAGAATTGTAAGTATCGTTATTGTTAGTTTTTAGTTACTAAACAAGTTTCATTACTAAGCTTCTCGTTATCTGTATCTTACAGGAAGATCTTAAAAAGAAAGAAGCATAGGGATCGTTTGTGTCGGACGGGAGGAATGATGTTCTAACTGTTGCGACCGGAAAACCGGATCACGCGGGGCATGTAAGGCGGGTTGGAGGACGGGTAGGCCTGAAGGAATACTTTGGTAAATCCAAACGCCACAAACAAAGTATGGTTACCCGGGAGGAGAAAGAAAAGACGCTGGCCAAATTAAATGAAGAAGCAGTGGTTAAAGAAGCAATGTTTCAATCCCAGATGAGCCAGATGAAGGAGGAAATGAATCAGATGAGGCTGCTTTTGAGCTCTAGTTAGGAGATCAGTGTTACTGTCACACATTCACCTACGGTTATGCAGCAGAACACTAGGGGGAGCTGCATTGTTGGACAGTCAGAGCAACCTAGTGACCTGTATGTGGAGGATCGTGATAGTCATAGACGATTCGTTGCAAAAGGGACTGTCCACAACTTGGGATCAACTATACACCACCAACAAATGGCTGATGATGAAGTCAGAGTGTCAGTTGAAAAGGTGATCGTTGATGCACCTCTCCCTCTCCCAACTGATGTGCTGAAGCTTGTAAGTCATGTCAAGGGAACCTTCATCTCTTGGCCAGTGAAGCTTGTACATGTCTCTGCTCCTCCTGAAGCTTCATCCCCTCCTCCTCAAGTTCCATCCCTTACTGCTAATTTACTGCCAAGGAAAAAATATCCGATTTGGTAAACAAAGGATATTTTAAAGATAAATCGTGGCCTGTCAATGAAGTAGTAGGCGTCCCTTATCTTGAAGAGGTTTACGTTGACAACGTAGATGTAACGTCCCTGCTTCTTCCTCGACAAAAGGTTACTGATGCAATTGTTCAAATGTTTATGAAGTAAGTATCTTCTTCTATGAGTACATAATTTAAATGGATCGTTTAGAGACACTTACATATATACTAATTCCCTGATCGATGTCATTATTGTAGGTTCTTGCATCAACAATTGGTTGAATAGGGCAAAATCAATGATTTTGGATTCTTATGCCCAGTCTATGCAAGTACAACAGCCTTGGAGTTGAGACAAGAATACATGTCAACCAGGGTGTGTGAAGTGATAATAAAGTTTTACGTGTTTCCATACTACCACAGGTACATATCACAATTCTTGTATGCAATTCACTTAATATAATTCTGCTACATATATCACTGAGTACTTTACTGCTGCGAATTTTCAACCGCCACTGGCAGTTGGTCCTTATGTGCATGGAGGATAATAAAGTTATCTTCTTATGCTCCACTCACAGTGAGCTAGAGACTATATTGACGGAGAGCGTCAACAAGTAAGCATGTCATTTTGATTCTCTTGTCTAAAATCTCTACTGTGAATTTTCAGTGAACATTATTGATAAATTTGTGATTTTGATCATAGTGCCATGAGGACCTTCCAAATCGAGGTAAACAAAAGGCGTGGGTCTCAGGCCACTTATCCTAAATTGTACAAACCACAGGTTAGTACATATTTGGACACTTGGCACACCTTGTGAACTTGGTCGATAAGCTATATATGCTAGCTTTTATATATATATATATATATAGATTTCTTGTTCGTTTTAGACCCATCGGCATCCAACGGGGTCCAACTTATGTGGCCTGTACGTCATGAAACACATGTATGATGTTATCACGAGAGGAACAACAAAATTAACTGCAAAGGTAAATGTATTTGATGTTACATATTATGGCTGAATTCAGTTTGTGGCTTAATGTTACATATGAAATATGCACGCAAGTTAATTCAGTCTCTGTCTTTGATGTTACAGAGGTTTGTCGGACCTGCTCCCTTTCCTTATCATGAAGTGGAGCACATACGCGATGTGTTTTGTAAATATCTGTATGACTTAATTAAGTCCTAAATTCATTTGTAAAATATACGCACAATGTGTAATTCAATAATATATTTGTATATCTTTTCGAAGAAATTCGTTCATTCATTCTAGCTATTTTGTGCTTGAAATTTTGAGGTACATGATGTTGTAAATGAGAAAAAAGAGACTATCCTAAAGTCCGTTGCTAAAAGTCTTCGTTTATTTCTAAAAATATGGCAAGACCTTTAGGACCGCATAATAATTAAACCTCCGGTGCTAAAAGTCTTCGTTTATTTTTTAAAAAAAAAACCTATGGCTAGACTTTTAGGACCGGACGTATTTATTTGTCCGGTCTTAAAAGTCTTCTAAAAATATTCTACACTTTTAGGACCGCATATTTATGTTATGACTGGTCCTAAAAGTCTTATGTCTAGACTTTAAGACTGTAAATTTGTTAAATAGCCGCTTCTAAAAGTCTATCTTCTTCGTTTATGTTTAAAAATTTGGCGAGACCTTTAGGACCGCTTATTTATTAAACCTCCGGTCCTAAAAGTCTTCTAAAAATTCAATAGACGTTTAGGACCGAATGTTTATGTTATGACCGGTCCTAAAAGTCTACGTTTAATTAACTAAAAAATATGTCTAGACTTTTAGGACCGCATATTTATTAAACTTCCGGTCCTAAAAGTCTTCTAAAAATTTGCTAGACTTTTAGGACCAAATGTGTATGTTATGACCGGTCCTAAAAGTCTACGTTTAATTAACTAAAAAATATGTCTAGACTTTTAGAACCGTGGTTTTGTTATTTTTCCGCTCCTAAAAGTTCAGTCATAAAAATATTTTTAAAAAATATGGCTTAACCTTTACGACCGTGAATTTGTTAGCTTTTAATAGTTTTTTACTGTGTTTTCAGACAAATTTTTACGGTTCAAGACAATCGAGATTCTGGCGTTCTGCTCAAGCTAGGACCCTCCTTGTCATTGATGTTACCTCTCTTGATGTTGAGCAGCATTATCGGTTTCCCTTTTCGTTGTCTCTTTTCTTTTTGTCGGAAAGATAAGAAGATACTGAAAGGAAACTGAAAATATTCAACTGAGGTCGAGGTAACACCGACTACAACGACAGTCCAACCTTGAGAAGAATAGTCACTTTGTTTGTTTGTATTCAAATAAGGAAAACGACCTTTTTTCTTTGTTTTTTTTGTATGTTCTTAACTGTATTCTACAAATTTTAAATGTTGATTTACACGAGGACAATGTTTTGTTTGTTTCCTTTTTGTCGGAAAAAGAAAGAAGACAATGAAAAGGACATGGCGATTGAATATGGAAACAACAATTTTTTTATTATATTTTTTTCTGCTGCCCCGTGAGGAGTAGTAGCAGCAACAGTACAGACAAAAAAAAACAACAACAAAAAACATAAAATCATCTACTCCCCCCCATCGTTGTCGGAGGGGAGGGAGTCGTCAGAGAGGTTGGAGATGTCATCATCTGAAGGATGGTGCTCAACGTCCTAGGCATCGAGTACCGCCTGCAACTTGGCGTTGATGGCGTGATAGACCTGAAACAACTGGCCGCAGCGTCGGTCTATATGAGTAAGGCGTGCCAGAATGTGCTGAATAATCTGGTAGATTGTCGGTTCCAAAGGCAACGGAGGAGGAGGACCTGGTGGTGGTTGAGCAGCCATTACTGTAGATGTTTCAGAAGTGATGGAGAAGAATGTGAAGGAAGTAAAGTAACATCGGGTTTAAATAGAGAACCCTGCATGACCAATGTGAAACACCGGAAACAATAACGAGGAGACGCATATAGTTCATCGAATACGAGGAGACGCCTAGTTGGGAAGTTTATCTCGGAAGTCGAAGAGACTACGAATCATTCATTTGAACGAGTGTAAGGATACGACTCTGAATCATTCAATTGAAAAAAATAAATGAATTCTAGGACCGGATACAACGCAAAAGGTCGGTCTTAAAAGTGATTGAATTGATTGAAAAAAATAAATAATAGACTTTTAGGACTGGACATATTATAAAAGGCCGGTCTTAAAATCAATTGAATTGAAAAAAATTAAATAATAGAATTTTAGACCGCATATTTATTAACTCCTCATACCTCTCTGTCCTTATTAAACTCCTCATACCTCGTAACTCCACACTTCGTCACTCTTAAAAATATAAACTCCTCATACCTCTCTCCCTTATTAACTCCTCACAATCTCGTAACTCCACACTACGTGGCTCTCTGCCCCAACTGCTCAAACCATGGTTAGATACAAGAGAACCGCTCGTAGGGGTACTCTTACTACTGATGCTCGTGCCTTCTGTAGATCGTTATACGGTGCGGCTCCTCTAGCGAGAGTGCATTCTATAGTGACAAAAGAGTCTCGGGTCGTTGGACCCATTGTTATTTCAGATGATGAAGAGGTTGCCACACCCCCCTCCAGCCTTCAGACGATGAAGAGGTTCCTCCCCCAACGTGCCCCTGCGTGCATACTGGCGACCCTATCCTCTTTCCTCTAATGATGCATTGCGGCTGATGCGAATAAGACATGAACTTGCTGATATCCGGCAGGAATTTAATGTTTTTCACGCCGATATCGCCAAGGATGTTTAGTCAGATTCTTGTTTTTTATAATTTCCTGCTTGTTTTTCTTTTGTTTTTTTTTTCTTGTGTACGTGCTTATTCACCAGTAATGTATGAATCATTAAGAACTAAGCTTGTGTCTTTTTTTGTTCATATTCTTCAGTAATTAAAGAAGCTTATTCTCCAGTTTTTCTTTAATTTTTATTCATTCTGTTGCTACTGTGCTCGCCCAAGCCAATCTTGTTTTTTTTAAAAAAAATGAGGACTTTTAGGACCGGATGTTTCATAAGACTTCGGTCTTAAAATTAAATGAAAAATAAAAAATTAAGACCGGAGTCCTAAAAATTTAATTATATATTAGGACCGGCTACTTTATAACTAACCGGTCTTAATAAAATCCAAATTAATAAAACATGTCTCTGTCGCGCGGAATATTAAATTTCCCTCTCTGAACTTCTCTTCTTGCGCCGAAAGTGATTACTCAGGTCCTATCTCCAGTGTTTTTGTGTTGCTTCGTCAACTGCTTTGTGTTGCTCTCTCGACAATCACTTTTTGGTTCGTTAGCTAAACGTCTATAGACCAAGCTGTAAGAGGTGTTTCGGTTATATAACTTTATGGTTTTCTGGGTTGAACAAAATCGATGACATGTTCTTGTGGGTTTCTCTGTTGTTAATGAATATTGTGTTTTGAAGATTATATTTGCGCTTTAGACCTACCCAACTGACCAACAAATGTTTTTAGGTTACTCTTGCTGTCTACAACATTAACGTTCGTGGTGGGAGAAGAAAGACTCCACAAATGCATATGAATTTATATGCTACAGGTGAGTCCACAAGACCTTCACACGATGCATTTAATTTCCTCGTCATACTTTTATTTTGCTTCTTGGATTCACTGTGATACATTTATGACCAAAAGTGATTCTTTGTTATGTATTTAATGGGCAAGTTTCTCCATAAAAAGAATAAAAAATTGACATAACCGACATTGAGCATAAATATGCATTTGGTGTTGCCTTATTTTATATGCAAGTGTCAATTTTTTCGGATTATGTATGTTAAATCTTTCCGTCTATAGAAATTCTACTATGGATCACGGTTGGATAACCTGCGTTACGCATTTGAGTGTTGAATATCAAAATGGGGTGAGGGACTTTATAGAATTTGCTAAACAAAATGCCCATGATGATAGTGGGAATTTTTATTGCCCTTGTGTAAAATGTTTGAATGAGAGGCGACTAAGTCCTGAAGTTATCCACACACATTTAATTTGTGAAGGATTTTGTAAGACTTATACAGTATGGGTATGGCATGGTGAAAACATACCAAGGGGGTCTCAACATGGGGATGTGGCCTTTGATGATAATGACACGGATATGGATGATCACATAGAGGACATTATTCGTGATGTAGGAGAAGAGGCTTTTCATCAATCACATGCATATGGTAATATGTGCAGTGATGCAGAGACCCCGCTATACCCTGGTGGTAAAAAATACCAATTGTTGAACGCTGTATTGAAATTGGTAAGCTTGAAGGCACGTCATGGATGGAGCAACAAGAGTTTTTCTGAAATGCTTGAGGCTTTTAAGGACATGCTTCCGGATGATAATGTGTTGCCGCATCGATACTATGATGCTAAGAAAATACTCTGTCAACTAGGGATAGAGTACAAAAAGATCCATACATGCCCGAATGATTGCGTATTGTATAGAAAAGAGTTTGAAGAGAAGCAAAATTGTCCGATATGTGAAACCCCAAGGTATAAGTCAAATAAGGGGCCTGCTAAAGTGTTGTGGTATCTTCCAATCATACCAAGGTTCAAGCGATTGTATGCGAATGAAAATGATGCAAAAAATTTGAGGTGGCAAGCAGATGAGAGGGTTTCTTATGGAAAGTTTCGACATCCGGCCGATTCTTCTCAATGGAAGAAAATCGATTACTTATTTTGAAACTTTGGCGAAGAACCTAGGAACCTTAGGCTTGCCCTTAGCATGGATAGAATGAATCCCTATGGGAGCCTTAGCAGCATACATAGTTCATGGCCTGTGCTCCTGATTATTTACAACTTATCTCCTATGTTATGCATGAAACGAAAGTACATCATGTTGTCTATGTTGATTTCGGGACCAAAACAACCCAAAAATGACATTGATGTTTACCTTGAGCCCTTGATCGAAGACTATAAGGAGTTGTGGGAAGAATGTATCGATGTTTTTGACTCTTTTAAGAAGGAAGTGTTTAAATTGCGAGCCATGATATTGTGTACTATAAACGACTTCCCAGCATATGGGAACTTGTCAGGGTATAGTGTAAAAGACCATAAAGCATGTCCGGTTTGTGAAGAAGGCACATGCTACCATCAACTTCAACATGGAAGAAAGACGGTTTATATTGGACATAGAAGATTTCTTAGACGGGGCCACCCATATCGTCGATTAAAGAAAGCCTTTTATGGTGGCCAGAAGTATGAAGTTGCTCCGGTGGCATTGACTGGGGAGCAAGTTTATGAAAAGGTAAAAAATATCAGTGTCATCTTCTGTAAGACTGCAAAGAGTAGAAAAGAAACAAATATATGGAAAACGAGATTTGTATTCTTCAATCTTCCATATTGGCGCAATCTTGATATGAGACACTGTATTGATGTCATGCACGTGGAGAAAAACGTTTGTGATAGTATTGTTGGCACGCTTCTCAACATACAAGGTAGTTCTAAGGATGGTGTGAAGGCAATATTGGATTTGCAAGCAATGGGAATACGCAAAGATTTACATCCAAGGCCATACGGGAAGAGAACTTATTGTCCCCCGGCTTCTCATACTTTGTCTAAGGATGAGAAACGAAGTTTTTGTGAGTGTTTACATGGCACAAAAGTTCCCTCGGGGTATTCTTCAAATTTTAAGAGGCTTGTATCGATGAAGGACTTGTAATTAGTAGGCCAAAAGTCTCATGATTGTCATGTCTTGATGCAACAGCTACTCCCAGTAGCTATTCGAGGCATCCCCGAATATGATCTTCGGGTCGTTTTGACTAGACTTTGTGTCTTCTTCAATGCGGTTTGTAGTACATTTTTCGAGATAGAAAAGTTAGTTGAATTGGAGAATGAAGGATATCTTATCTTGTTCCACCTTAAGAAGCTTTTTCTTCCTACCTTTTTTGACATCATGGTTCATCTAATTGTTCATCTAGTGAGGGAGATAAAGTTGTATGGACCTATCCATTTACGGTGGATGTGCCCAATTGAAAGATCTATGAAATTACTAAAAGGGTACGTGAAGAACGCATATCGGCCAGAAGCATCAATTGTTCAGAAATATGTTTATGAAGAAGCCATGAAATTTTGTAAAAAATATTTGGCCAAAGTAAGACATATTGGGCTTTCACAACGTCAGCATGCTGAAGAGGGTAGACGAGGGGCTTCAGTAAAGAGTGTGGATCCTGATGAATTGTCACAAGTCCACTTATACATCTTGAATAATGTTGATGAAATTCAAACCAGCATAGCTGCACATAAAGAAGTTGTAAGGAAAGAAAATCATCGAATGACTGAACAAAGGTTGATTAGGGAGCATAACAGAACTTTTGCAAACTGGTTCAAACAAAAGGTCAAGGGAGAGGAATGTGTTTCTGAGACAATCAAATGGTTAGCACATGGTCCTAAGGTTGATGTCATAAGTTGGAGTTCGTATGTGATCAATGATTATACATTTTACACGAAGTCCCTAGATGATAGGAGCACCGTCCAGAACAGTGGTGTTATGTTAGAGACTGAATCTATGCACTTCTCCAGTTCCAAAGACAAGAGGCCTTTATTGGCAGTCATGCCATATTATGGGGTTATTGAAGAGATTTGGGAGGTAGACTATGTTAAAACTAGATTTCTCATTTTCAAATGCAAGTGGGTTAATGTCAATAATGGTGTTCAAATCGATCGGCTAGGATTTACATTAGTCGATGTCAATGGTAGATGTTTTGGAGATGAACCTTTTATTATGGCAGACCAGGCGAAACAAGTGTTTTATATCACCAATCAAGAAAATAAAATGTGGTCTGTAGCTCTCCAAGGAAAAAGGGTCATTGATATTGATGAGGAAAGTCATTCAAATTATGGTCTTCTTGAGAGTACTCCTTTTTCAAGGGGTCTACCGGACTTGAATGAAGAAGATGAAGCGGATAATGAACTCGGCATAAGAAATGATCATCAAGAAGGGATATGGGAGGATATCTCTTTATAAAAGAGTCAATTCATAAGGTAATATTCATATGCAAAATTCTTTGAAAACTTTAAGGTTTTAACTATATTATATTCCTTGTATGTTCTTAAACAATGTCACTGACTATGAAGTTTGTTCATGTTTTATTTTTGTGGCAGGATTGGATCCAAAGGGGCATGTTATAAAAGAGGATGTTACGTTGTTGGGTGGGAATCAGATGAAGGCATGGTGAATATTACGTTGGGCATGTATGTTGTATTTGTAAATTATTGTTTTTTTGCATTGTAAGTAAGTTATGATATTGTATAAATTAATGGGCTTAACATTTCTGCAGCCGCAGCAGAAAAAGAAATCTGCAGCATGGACAAAACGGCGCCGTTTCTTCCTCTTTTTATAAAACTTAGGCATGAAAAAATTCTCCGCCCTGTAACCTTCACTTCCTCTTTCACGCTCTCTCCTCCTTCCTTCTCCTCATGGCTGACCCCTTCATCCTTCTCCTCATTAATCTCTTTCTCCCCGTTTCAAGAGTACTTCTTTCCAACCCGTTGAAAACCTTGCATAAAAGCCCCCGAACTTTGGTTGGAGAGAAGATAAAAATAATTCTTCATGGCGCGACATGGGCAATTTTGTGATCAATGTAGATGTAGTTTACAAGACAAACGGCAGGAAATGGATGACAACTCCTCTAGCTCTACAGTACTCCTTAGTCATTGTGTTGCTCTGCAAAACACACCGAAAAACAGTGTTTGGTTTCAACGGAAATTCTCATCGTGCAAGCCGGAGGTTGAAGGTAAGTTATTGGGTCTCTCTTCCTTCTAGTTTCCGTGATTTCCTAACATAAGTTTCTGATTTTTTTCAGCCTTGGGAACTTAGCTATGATTCCATATGTGAGTTCTCTGTGTTTAGGAGTTAGAACATAGGGAGTTTTGCATTTTCTTTTTACGTTGGAAAACTCCCGAAACAGCCCGTGTCGTCCGTTTCCTCCCCATCTCCTTGTGTCTTTCTTTTTATTTAGTGGGAGACGATCGTGACGGATAAATGGTGGCACACCAACACATTTATCGTCTTCCTTCCTACAAAGGAGCCGACGGGATCAATCATCATCGCGCGGAACGGAGGCAAAAGAGAGACTTCCGAAACCATTGGTGCGAGGCGTAAAAGAGCTCGACGACGATCTTGAAAGGAGTGCGAGAGAAGTTGGAGGGTGCCGTTCATTCATTCAGTTTTCTTCTTTTTCTTGGCGGTGAGCCACCCAGCGGAACACGAGCGACGGCGGACTCGTACAGGGCCGAGTCGACTGAAGTACTTGTAGGCGCCACAGGGAGGGGTGGAAGAGGCGACGAAAGAAGGATGAAGGGGTCAGCCATGAGGAGAAGGAAGGAGGAGAGAGATTGAAAGAGGAAGTGAAGGTTACGGGCAGAGAATTTTTTTAATGCCAAAAGTTTTATAGAAAAGAGCAAGAAACGACGCCGTTTTATCCTTGCTGCAGATTTCTTTTTCTGCTGCAGCTGGAGAAATGTTAAGCCCTAAATTAATTTAGGTGTTGTAGTCATAGTATAATCATTAATTAAGATGCCACATAACTCATGGTGAATAATATTTGTATTCTTTTTCCCAATTCAATTTATTCATAATTGTTCATAGCTTGTACTTAAAGTATCGACTTTAATGTGCTGGATTGGGTGGTGGATTTGTGAATATATATGATCAGGAAGAACAGAACAAGGAAAAAAATTTGGGAAAATTTAGACCGGTAATAAATAGGCTGGTCTTAAATGTTCAACTGTTAAGACTATATTTATTAATATGTCCGGTCTTCAAGGTCATGTGACATATTTGATATTAAGCCGATCTTAAAAGTTTGTCTTTTAAGACCGGTGTATTTATATGTCCGATCCCAAAAATAAATTTTTAAGACCGGACGAATTTACCGTCGAGTCTTGAAAGTCAGTCTTTTAAGACCGCATATAATTAGTTGTTAGGTCTTAGAAGCCGCTATTTTTCAGACCGGATTAATATTTGTCCGGTCTTATAATTTTGATCTTTTAAGAGCGGCCGGGTTTTTACCCGGTCTTAACAGTTGAGTTTTAGGACCGAACAAAAAATATTTCAGCTTTATTTAGTATGACTTTTAAGACCTAATATTTTAAATGCCCGGTCTAAAAGAGTTTCTTTAAGACCGGTCTTAAATGTGGACTTTTAGTATCGGCTGGAACAAGACCGGTCGCGGGTCCGATCTTACGATGCCTCTTTTATCCGGTCTTAAAGCCCTTTTTTGCACTAGTGGTAAGAACTTCTCACATTTTAGTGCTCGTGATTACCTTTATGATTGCTTCCATTATAGCTCAAGAACCTTAGAACGTGGGTAAATGGGTTATGGATGAAATACGACATTTCTACTTTGGTTCCAACCTCAAGTCCATATTTCCTTTTCCTCATTTGGTTTCCTACATACTATCTCTCCATAACATCTGGCATCTAAATCTAGAAGAGAAACCAATACGAGCTAAGAAATTTGGACAACAGCATCTAATCAGAATGAAGATCTCATTTACTGAGGGCTCAAGCCAATCCAAGGCTAAGGCTGAGAAAAAGAATATGGTTTCTCCTATAGTAGATGAGGCCAGTCATCTCAATTCACCCTCTCTTGGGTGAAACGTTGACACTCACAGTGCTTACCCAAAGTTTTAATTACAGAAAAAAAGGAGGAGGAAGAAAATAAGATTATTGGCAGCACACCCCACACCAAACAGACAAAGCAAATAGAGACATATCAAAGAAGGGGAAAACAATTCCAGCGACAACAATGATAGATAAAGGCGCTCTCCAATAGAAGACAACTTGACTGTGTTATGATTGTTTTACGTGATGATTCTGAGCTTGAATATGTTTTAATAAAATATGACAAAATTTATGCATGTGTGGAAATAGGGATTGGATGAAGTAAAATGTTGCATTTTATATATTATCATGTATGGAGGTAGAAGAAAAGGCTGAATTTTGATGTATTCTAAAATCACATGACAATTATGATGTCATGCTATAGAATAGCGGGTTTTTGTTCTGAACTAGCATCACAATGTTGTCCCAATGCTATAACATCATAAGTGATAGCTTGTGATATATTGTTATACGCTGATCTTTGCTTGAGAATATTTTAGAATATGATTGTAGGATATCGAGTTGAACATCTAAAAGGCTGTTGACTTGACAGAGATGGAAATAAAGAGTGTGGAGAATCGAAGGAAAGATCTACAGAATCCTATAGAATTAAAATAACTGTTATACCTCATACCTCGTAACTTTAAATCTGGAATATACAATTACTATCTCTAATTTATATCTACATATTCCACGATTGTCAAAACATATTAAATGCCTTGTAGAAATTATGATAGATTTTCCTTTGTAAGTTAGGCTTCCTGAAAATCCTACTATGATTTGAAATGACAAGATGACATTCGGAGCTCTGCTCCACCATTATATATGCATATACTTTATGTTCCAAACAAAAGAAAGACAGAAATCCTACCTATAGATTACGTGGAGCATCTAGCTTTTAATATTAGTACAAAAGTATAAATTTATAATTACATCACTTAACAACACTACAAAATGAGCCAGCGAACTTTAAATTTCGAGAAGGCTCTTCAATGCTCGTCCGGAGGTACAACATCATAGCTACTATCTGAACAAAAAAATTCCGATGAACAATGTCCCATTTATAGAATTTAATAAATTACAGAAGAAAATAATTTAAACATTGTTATCCTTCAATATTAACAATATGGCAATAAATTATAATTTCTACATCATATGATCATAATTAAAAAAAAAAAAGAAGAAGTAGATGTAGGATCATGAATTAAATAATTTGAAATACGTAATAAATCGTTTTGTTTAACAAAATCAGTTTAAAACAGTAAATCTCAAAGCTCGTCTAAATGTAGGACTTCTACAAAACGGATGACAAGTGTGGACACACAGCCCATGAGGGAAAGTAACCAAGCATAGCTTGAGGCCACGAAAACAAGTGTGACACACAGTCCATAAGGGTAAGTAACCAAGTGCAGCACAAAGCCACGAAATAAGCGTAGCGCGAGGCTGCGAAACAAGCGCAGGTACAAGACCCATGAATAACAAGTGTGAGAACGAATCCCACAAATACCAAGCGAGCTTGAGTTAACCATGGCGCGCCAAGGACTAACAGTACTGCTATTAGTCACCAGCGTTATGTATTCAGTCCTCTCTCAAAACAATTTCAAGCATGCATGGGGTTAATTTACCAATAGCAAGCAAAGAGTTTTTTTTTTTCTAATGATGAGAACTCGAACAGAATATTTCGTAACAAAAGACCCCAGCAAGAAAATTTACAAAATCTCAAACATTTTTCTTCCAATTCCATCAGTCGAAAGTCTTTTCATATAATATTAACTCACATAAGGGCATTTTAAATATAAGACCATCTCAACATAAAAGTTTACAAAGAACATCTTAGAAATTTTCTTATCAATTCTTTGCATAAAAATTCATAAACGATAAGATGTTATGGAACTATTAACCTTGAATAAAAGCATCATTTCATTTACACATACAAATAACAATAAGCAATTGATATAATTTCAACAAAACTGTCATGAGGCAACTGGTATTTAAGAAAGTTGATAATTTAATAAAATTATACCAAGTAAAATATCATTTATCAAAATTATAATGGGATGCTATTCACGCACCTGTTGCACTTCCAAATAAATAACATTCTCCTACCTAGCCGCTTTCGCAAAGATGTTCCTTCTTTTATCCCCTATTACCCAAAGTAATGTCACTGTCATTTTATTTTATTTAAACTCTAAAACTTACAAAATCCATTTAATGCCAATCATTTACTACTTGTAACTATCTCAAAACTATTATAGTTAACATCCAAGCATTACTCTTAGACATTCTAGCAAATAATTTTTATACATTTCAAATGCTAACATAAAAGCAAGCAACTTAATTCTCAAATTATAAATCAAGTATCTCCAATTTCTTCTCTGGCTTCATTATCAATTTCATGACTAATACCAATTGTTTCTATACCAACCAACAAATAATCTCAACGATACACCGTCTCAATCCTCAATTTGTAACAATTCAGATTAAAAGAAAAACTTGAGCTTTAAACCCTTTTTCATAGATAATAAAGTCACAAGTTCAAATAATAATTAAGTTTTACAGCTCCTAAGTATTAGACCCAGTGTTTTGAATCTAAAAGAACATCTACCACTTTCCCTTTTATCATATACATATTCCAATATTCAATTTAGAAACTAACACATAAACATCATTCTAACAAGTCTAACTTCTATCAATAACTAAAGAACACATTTAACAAGAGTAAAATCTATGTAATGTAATGGCGTAGTGTTTTCTATAATCACCCCTTCTGGCCAAATTCATTCATTACCCATGCCTAAAAAAATAAACACCCATCCTTCTTTTTATACATACTTCACAGTTCCTTTTTAAGTTTCAATATAGAACTAAACTAACTTGACATATTTCCTCTTCTATGCATTTTATCAAACACCTTGTGTGCTTCTCAATATTAAAACATAAAGCAAACACCATAGTTTATAAATCATCAACTATACAACTTCCAAGTATTCAACTAGTCTCACTAGATTTTTTTTAGGTGAACTTTATCAACAAAATTCATCTTGAAATTACAAATAAATAGAATGCAATCCTCTTTATGCTTCTTGTGAGGATTAGAAGGAAGTATTATAAGCCTATTCAAATATATCTCTTTCTAAAGTTATTAGCTAGGTAAAGTCACCAAGTACCTTCCGCTATTTGAATGTCAAGTTGTAGAGGCAGTAAAAATGTTAATTCTTCACTCAACACCAATGACAGCATACCAAATAGAAATTGAATATGTTATCTACACACAAAAACACAATAGCAAGATAAGAGATCAAAATTTGACGCGCCCCACAAAATCACATATAATTAGTGGGTTTAAAGCTCTACATATAGCCATATCTAAGGACACAACATAAGGCCAGAAAAAGAGAGTAGTTTGAACATACCCCAACCCAACTCAGTAGCGTTTTATAATAAAAAAGGAAGTAGAATAAACCACCAACAACGAATCACTCACACACCCACACATCACGATGGCAGCGGCGAAAACGGAGCACATCAACGAGTTTTGGCACTACCGATGGAAGAAATTGTGGTCCTCTTCTTCTCTCTCCCTCTCTCCTCTTGTTTGAATGAACAGCCACAACCATGGAAGGTGAGTGACGATGGAAATCAATACAGAGAAAGATACGGCTAGTTGAGGAATAAGAAGCTCGCCGGTGGTGGTGAGTGGAAGAGAAAAACGCCGACAAGATCGAACGAGGCCGGGGATTTTGGGGTTCTCGTGAAACTTCACTGAGGTTCAGATTTGAGGTTGCAGCGCACTAAAAACAAGATATGTTCTCAGTATTATTTATTTTTTTATAAAGTGGCATTTTGGTAATTTCAATATGCTGAAATTAAAAAAATACATCTTATAAAAAAGTGAGAATTTGAGCTCATAACCTTAGACCCCCTCCAAGGCATCCAATACCACCAGACCACAAGGTTTCCTTGTTACCACACTACAACAACTATTTATTAATATATCAATTAGCCTGATATAATTTTTTTATTTTTTTCCAGGCATGAGAATGATGCAACTCAATCAGATCAATCGTGAATATATTAGACTTCTGCCGAGAGCTCAAGAGACACCAATTGTGATAGAAGTTAGGCGGAATTGAAGAAGACATAGAAGTGTTGCATGACAGACATCCCCTATGCAGTCGATACTTTGACGTTCTTCTCTGTTAGTTTTTCTTCTTCATTTTAAATAGATTATCTTTTATTTGTTTTGATGGTGTTCTCTTCGTCAGTCATGAACAAAATTGCTTTGGCTGAGTGTGCATGGATCCTTAAGTTGTAATATGAACCCAGATTGTTAGTTTTAATTCAATACATTCAATTTTCTTACTTGTGATTATAACATTGGTCTTATCTGTTAGTAGCCGCTAATAGATTAGAGCAGTGGCCTAGCTTACTGGAAAGGAGTTAAGGTTATACCTCTGATAAGTAGTGTGTACTAGGCAAGCTTGTGCAAAGCTCCATCTAAATTGTAAGCTACAAGAATGGGTTTACCTCACATAGCCGATACACCTAGGTTAAACTGACGTTCTAAGCCTGAAAATCTTCATATGAATATGGGAGAACACTAGTGGAAAAAGGGTTTTAAGACCGGCCAAAAGAGGCATCGTAAGATCGAACCCGCGACTAGTCTTGTTCCAGGCGGTATTAAAAGTCTAACTTTTAAGACCAGACTCGAACCGGTCTTAAAGAAATTCTTTTAGACCAGACATTTAAAACTTTAGGTCTTAAAAGTCGTACTATATACACCGAAATATTTTTTGTTCGATCCTAAAACTCAACTTTTAAAACTGGACAAAAACATAGGCCACTCTTAAAAGATCGGCATTTTAAGACCGGACAAAAATCAATCTGGTCTAAACAATAGCGACTTCTAAGATCAGACGACTAATTATACCGATTTTAAAAACTGACTTTCAAGACTGGATGATTAATACATCTGGTCTTAAAGATTGAATTTTTAGACTGGACGGATAAATACACCGGTCTTAAAAGACCAACTTTTAAGACCGGCCTAATATCAAATATGTACACCTGACCTTTAAGATCGGACATATAAATACATCCGGTCTTAAAATTTGAACTTTTAAGACCGGCCTATTTATTTCCAGTCTACATTTTCTTGAATTTTTCCCTATTCTGTTCTTCTGATCATATATATTACACAAATCCACTACCCAATCCAACACATAAAAGTCAATACTTTAAGCTACAAGCTATGAACAATTATGAATAAATTGAATTGGGAAAAGAATACAAATATTATTCACCATGAGTTATGTGGTCTCTTAATTAATGATTATACTATGACTACAACACCTAAATTAATTTATACAATAAGATACTTACTTACAAATACAATGAGTTACAAATACAGCGCGTAAATCAACATACATGTCCAATATAATATTCACCATGCCTTCATCTAATTCCCACCCAACAACGTAACATCCTCTTTTATAACATGCCCCTTTGGATCGGATCCTGCCACAAAAATAAAACAAGAACAAACTTCATAGTCAGTGACATTATTTAAGAACATAAAAGGAATATAATATAGTTAAAAACCTTAAAGTTTTCAAAGAATTCTGCATATGAATATTACCTTATGAATTGACTATTTTATAAAGGGATATCCTCCCATATCCCTTCTTGATGATCATTTCTTATGCCGTGTTCATTATCCGCTTCATCTTCTTCGTTCATGTCTGGTGTACCCCTTGAAAAAGGAGTACTCTTAGGAAGACCATAATTTGAATGACTTTCCTCATCAATATCAATGACCCTTTTTCCTTGGAGAGCTACAAACCACATTTTATTTTATTGATCGGAGATATAGAACACTTGTTTCGCCTGGTCTGCCATAATAAAAGGTTCATCTCCAAAACTTCTACTATTGACATCGACTAATGTAAATCCTAGCCGATCGATCTGAATACCATTATTGACATTAACCCACTTGCATTTGAAAATAGGAAATCTAATTTTAACATAGTCCACCTCCCAAATCTCTTCAATAACCCCATAATATGGCATGGCTGCCAATTTAGGCCTCTTGTCTTTCGAACTGGAGAAGTGCATAGATTCAGCCTCTAACATAACACCACTATTTTGGACGGTGCTCCTATCATCTAGGGACTTTGTGTAAAATGTATAACCATTGATCAAATACGAATTCCAACTTATGACATCAACCTCAGGACCACATGCTAACCGTTTTATTGTATCAGAAACACATTCCTCTCCCTCGACCTTTTGTTTGAACCAGTTTGTAAAAGTTCTATTATGCTCCCTAATCAACCTTTGTTCAGTCATTCGATGATTTTCTTTCCTTACAGCTTCTTTATGTGCAGCTATGCTGGTTTGAACTGAAAGACAGAATATCACCAAAAGGGGGGTGAATTGGGGATATAAAATTTTCTCGCGAAAATGCTCTGTTGGGATAGTGCGAGACAGGGATAAACAGAGTAAGTGTAAGAGAGATTTAACACAATGGATTTATACTAGTTCGATCGAAATCCTTGACCTACGTCCAGTCCCCTGACTCTCCGGGATTTCACTAACTCAAATGATTACACACTCTGTAACTTCATGAGTAATCCTCTCACTAGGACTTACTTCTCTTTACAAGCTGTAACCAAATAACCACAGACACAATTACGCACTCTGTACTAGAGATGATCCTTTCACTAAGACTCACTCCCCCTTACAAGTTGTAATTGTATACCCACACTTAAGGATCCACAACCTTAAGATTTAACTAATAAATAAATATTCAAATAGTGTTTAACTCCTCACTGAGTAGATAAATGATAAACACTGAAGTACAAGAATATCCAAAGATATTAAATGAAACTAATGAAATGGAAGATTGCAATAATATCGAATTGAATACAAAGCATTTCCCGTTGTAGATTTGAATGCTTCTAACATTTATAGTTGGTGGCATTTATGACCATTGTTGAAGCTTCAAGTTTATCCGTTGAGACTCTTCGAATTAGCCGTTGAGTGTAATAAATATTTCCGTTGAAGAATGTTTACTCGGACTAAACGTATTCGTTGAATCTCCAACGTTGACATTCCTTATTCAAATTGTCCGTTGAGACTTAGTGAGAATGTATCAAGGAAATAGCCGTTTATTTTTGTCAGAAGGTCATCTGCCAGAATGGTGAATATCTCTGCTTTGCATTAAATGCGTCTGACACATTGTTGCTTTATTTCAAATTAGCGTTAATCCCTATAAAACTCTTCTGAAACTCATTAACAAACTTGTTAAACGTAATTAGAAATAGTAATGACAGAGGATACAAAGTATATAAACCGTAACAAGTTATTTGATAGAGATTGGAACAGTGATTTATCAAACTGATACATTTTTGGCTAGAGTTAGGTTCTCTTGGCTAGAGTCAAATTACTTTGTTGGAACACGCTAGGCTAGAGTCACAAGATACTGGCTCAAGTTTAGGTCAAGACTCAAGGCATATTGTGTAGGCTAGAGTCAAGTAGTTCGAATGTAACATGCTAGGCTTGAGTCAGAATATTCAGGCTAGAGTCTAGGTCAAAACTCAAGGTACATTGTGTTGGCTAGAGTCAAATTGTCTTATGGGAGTGCTCTAGGCTAGAGTCAAAGTTATCTGGCTCCAGTTTGGGTCAAAACTCCAGTTACACAGAGTAGGCTAGAGTCAGAAGTTCATTTGAAAATAACGGTCGAAAACTTGGCTAGAGACAAAGCTCGTTGGCTGGAGTCAAATAAAATAATATTTTAAGTATCCGGGGCTTGGCTCGAGTCAGTAGAAATTGGCTAGAGTCAAAACTTGCATTATGAAAAATATAGACAAAGATATTGGCTCGAGTCGGATGGAGTTAGGCGGAGCTAATCGACGATAAAAACGCAGACTCAATTTTCACAAGATAAATGAACTTTGTTGACCAAGTTCCTTTTACAAGGGTTAGTTATCATCAAAACAAACATTGGGAGCTAACATGAACTTCATCAACATTATTTAAGATGTATAAGTGGACTTCGACAATTCATCGATCTAAACTAATTACCGAAGCCCTCGTCTACCCCTTCAAAGATGCGACGTTGAGGAAGCCCAATATGTCTTAATTTGGCCAAATAATTATGACAAAATTCCATGGCTTCTTTAGAAACATATTTCTGAACAATTGATGCTTTTGGCCGGTATGCGTTCTTCATGTACCCTTTTAGAAATTTCATAGATCTTTCGAAGGGTAGAATATCACCTAGAGGGGGTGAATAGGTGATTATGAAATTCTTTTGCTAATTGCTCAAGAACACTTAAAACAGAGATAGAGAGAAGAGCAATGAACACAAGAGATTATACTTGGTTCGGTCCAACTCTTGACCTACGTCCAGGTCCCGAAACACTCGGGATTTCACTATCTCCAAACTTGATTACGAGACTCGTAACTCTCGAGTAATCCTCTCACTAGGACTTACTCCTCTTTACAAGTTGTAACCAAATAACTGTGGACACAATTACACACTCTGTAAACGAAGGATGATCTTTTCACTCTCGGACTCACTCCCCCTTACAAGTTGTAATTGATACACCCACACTCAAGATACCTCTACCTTGAGATTTGAACGAATTATAATACAAATGATAAGACTCTCTCACGAGTAGATAAATGATAAACACTTAAGCTCGTAATATCTAAAGATATATATGTACGAGACTATAAATGGATCGCTTTGAATGCTTTGTCTCAGTGTATATGCGTCGTTTCGCCATTGAAGAATTCAAACCTTCGAGTATTTATACTACTTGAAGATTGAGGACCGTTGAAGGATTTGAATCTGTCCATTTGAGTATTTGAATTTATCCGTTGGAATATTTCTGTTGAATATTCGACTGCTGGGAATGGCTCTGGAGCGTCTGTCCTTCCTCTCTGTGTTGTCTACCATTTAACTTCATTAAATGTACGTTGAGAGATTTAAACGTCCGCGCCTTGATTAACCACGATCGAGTGTGCTTAGTTGAGTCTCTTTACGGTTGTCATTCACGTGGTCTGGTCGGAGGATGACTTAAAATATTGATTCGAGCTTTTGACGGTATGGGCATCCTTCATCGTGTCGGCTCGTGTCTCCGTCGGTTTCGGTGCTTCATGGCTCATCAAGATTCAAACAACGGTTGATCATCTCGAAACTTGCTAACAAACATGATTAATAGCATTGAGAAGTCTAGCAAGTAGAAATCAATTGATAATAATCATTTCTCGAAATCTTAGACGTTGTTGCTATGAGCTTTGTCTTTGTCGAGAAATTGTTGATGTCTAATTGATAAATGGTGTCTTTGGGTTCTTCATATAATCATCTGAAAATCACTCAAAATGATGATTAGTAATATTGAATGATGTAGGAGAAGATATATTGAAGTTGCAGATGATTTGTGTTTGCTGATGAATTTAACACAAAGATTGCAGATGGAGATTTCGATCTTGCTCGAGTAGGAATCCATTCTTGCTCGGGCAAGCTTCTCTTGAATCGATGAATATGTTCTTGGACGTTGATGCTCGGGCAAAGTATTTTGCCTGCTCGGGCATGGTGCTCGAGCATGAATATAATCATGCTCGGGCGGGCTTCTTTACAAAGGCTTGGTAGTGCTTTGTTTCGATGTTGCTCGAGCATGGTGAAATTCTTGCTCGGGCAAGGCAAACGAGCGGAGTAGAGAGAGCACAACACATTGCTTGAGGCAACCCAGAAAGTATGCTCGTGGAGAAAGTGTGTTTTGGCGATGTTGCTCGAGCATGAATCAAAGCTTGCTCGGGCAAGCTTCAGACAGAGGCGAAGAGATGAGACCACAACACTGTTGCTTGAGGCAACCCAGAAAGCATGCTTGCGGAGAGACTGAATTTTGGTGATGTTGCTCGAGCATGAGTCCAGGTTTGCTCGAGCAAGGCGTAGACAGAAGCGATAACTTGAGAATGAAAGATGCTGCTCGGGCAACGTTTTGCCTTTGCTCGAGCATGATGCTCGAGCAAGCCTTCTTTGCTTTGCTCGGGCAAGACTTCCGATTTGCTTGAGTTTTGCTTCGCCTCGATGTTGCTCGGGCAAGAAATACTTCTTGCTCGGGCAAGGTTCTCTGAATGACCTTCTTTTGCTTCTGCCTCTAGATTGCTCGGGCATGCTAGAATACTTTGCTTCGGGCATGATTCATTGATCGACTATCTTTTGCTTCTGCCTCGATGATGCTCGGGCAAGAAATATTTCTTGCTCGAGCATGATTGTTGAATCATGCTGCATTCGATTCTGGCATAAATCCAAGATTATAAAATCATTCCATTTCAGAAGGCTCTTCAAATATTCTTTCCATTTCAATAAGAATCAGCTCCAAGATAGTTGTAGTTCGTCCATTAACATCGATGAATGGAGCTTCTTCTTAACCAGCGTTTTTGCAGAATCCAGAACAGACTACCAACTTCAAAACATCATATCTCCTTCAATTAATCTTTGTTTTCTGATTTCTTGATGTTTATGAAAAGGTATTTGAGTCTAGTTTCCAATGGCACCAATTTCAGCTCATTTGGATTTTCCGTTTGTGAGATACACTCAAATTACCGAAGGTTGGTCTGGACTGTGACGTTAATTGTTGTTCCAACTTTCGAAAATCATATCTCTCTCATCTGGACTCCTTTGGACTTGATATTTTGTCAAAAGTACGTGTTGGATGTCTTCTTGCATATGCCACTGGTTTCATGTCAATCTGATTCCTGGTTTGGAAGATATTGTCGAATTACGAAGATCGCCGAAACGAGCTAAACAGTATGCTTTGATGCCACGACCTTGCTCGAGCAAGGCCTTCTTTCTTGCTCGGGCAAGAACGGATTTTTAGCGATTTTGGGAGAAATTCCACCTTGCTCGGGCAAGAACTTTGTTGTTGCTCGAGCATGACTTCAGAAACTCAATTTGCTCGAGCAAGACACTGTTCAAGAGAGTAAGAAAGCTGAAATTACTTAAATGCCCTCCAACAAACCAATATTCATCCAGAAGCTTGAACTTGCTTGTTTTAACTCCGAATTGAGCCGTTCCAACTTCTATTTAATCGTGGAGACTTGTAGAATCAATCTAGGAACTTGTATAATGATTTTCTCATTCCATTAAACAAGTTCTTCCTTTCTTTCTTCTCTTTTCTTGATCATTCTCCATCATTAAACTTCACATCTACATTAAATATAAGAATTAGTCAAAGTAGAAGATAAATGTAGTATGCAAGCTTTTTGCTCTTACCAATGACATGTATATAAGACATCATCAAAACTAATCATAACCAACATTCTCCCCCTTTTTGATGATGGCAAATACTTTAAGAAAAATATGTATGAATATGAAAATATATTAGATGCAACATATTTTTCTTGCCATTTCTCTCCCCCTTATTTGTCATTAGCAAAAAGTTGATATGAAGAAGAAATGCTTATAGAGAGTAAAGAAACCAGATTATGAAGCCAGATGAAAGAATGAAGGAATTGATTTTCTCTCCCCGATGAAAGTATTTGAAAAAAAATAGTTTTTATGAAAATATGTTTGAAAACAATCTGGAGAGGTTTGTCAAAACATCTTTCATAATTAAAGCACGTAGATACCAAACATGTGCAAAATTTCTACGAATACAAAAAAAAAATTGAGATTAGAAATGCTCATGTTGGTTTTGTAAATGATGAATGATCGAGGAAGTCCATTTTCTTGCTATATTCATTTCGGTTGAATCTCTGGGCCTTAGATGAAGCGGTGGTAGACTCTCTTCCTTTATAGCTCGCTTCAACCATCAAAGCATCTTTCCTTGAATTAATATATTCTCCTTGTATTGTGTTAAGGAAAGTCCTAGCACATATCAAAATCTCCTGCTACAAATATAAAACTTTCTTTGCAAAAGAGATTTGTTAGTGCAACCAATATCAAGGTATTCCTTTCTAAATGGTAATTTCACATGAAGATAATGAAAGGAAAATATGATATTAACTCATCATCAAAACTAATAAGACATAGAGAATGCAGATGAGCAAACTTAAAAGGGTTTTCATCAAATAAAGGAGATGAGCTTTTAAGATATCAAACACATGTGATGTGAAGCTCCCCCTTAATGAATGCATGATTAAAAAGAAATGAAGTTCCCTTTAAAGATACCAAATAATAATGTGACACCAAATGTTATGAGGTGTGGAAATATCCTTGCTCACAACATGGTATCTCAAAATCGTAAACACTCAAGTTCATTTGAAATAGGTATAAAGAAATCACTTATGCTTTTTATGATGATAAATATGTTTAAAGCATAAGAATCATTTTGAAAATGAATGTGCTCAGGCTAAATTTCAAGAGATAGAATCAAATGAATAAAAATCAAGTTAGCCTAGCATGATTATGATATATGCATATTATTTCAAAATACAATACCTCACTCAAGTAATATCATAATTACTTGAGTCATATTCCTCTGTTTATCCTCCCATCAAGTGTGTGCTGTGAGCACTTGATTTATGAATAATACTTGAGCCTTCAATTTCTGAGATTAAGTCTTACGCGCTATCAAACTTTTGTTCATCGGCATTGTGTGCTCGAGCGGTTCGAAGGTTGCTCGAGCATTGTTCATAAGTTCTTATGTAGCTTCCTCGGCTCCCATTGTTGCTCGAGCAAACTTCCGGGTTGCTCGGGCAACAACCATTACTCTGTAAAGTCGGGAAGGCGAGAACCCGCTATTGCTCGAGTAGGCTTTGGGTTGACGTGCTCGAGCAGTGTCTTGCTTTTTCTTCTCATGCTTCTTGGTATTGCTTGGGCGGGCTTAGCAAGCATGCTCGACAAAGTAACTTCATTCTTGATTTTAGTCATGATTTCCGATGTTGCTCGAGCGGAGTCAAGGGTGTGCTCGAGCAAGATGCCTTTACTCATATACTCCCTTAAGCTTTCCACGTAGTTGCTCGAGCAAGATTCGATAGCATACTCGAGTAAGGAATGACTACTGTTACACTCTTGTTTTAATTCTTATGAACGAGTCCCGCAAAAACATATATATGCTTTTTGGTACCCGATGTTTCTTGGGTCCAAACAAAATTAGACATGACAACTCTTATGCTCTTATGATTTAACCATATGATATTTGAGCAAAGAGTAGAACAACCAAAGATCAAAAGCATAATTTTACCCAATCAAATAAGTTCATGCCAATGAATCAAAAGGGCAATAATTAAATCATGTCAAGAATGTTATTTCTCAATGACAATTTGGAAATACATTTTAAGTAAAAAGGATGTCATTGATATGAATCTCATGTATTCCATGGATGAGATAAAAATTTCAAAAATGATAATGAAGCATGCAAATTGTTTCAAATCTTGAATGTTCTTTCAAACCGTGATAATGCATTATGAATTCAAAACTTTCATGAATGAAAGATTCATTTTTGAAACATGCTTAAAATCGATGCTCACTCTAAACATGGAGGAAGTCAATAGGTTTAATGAATATATCAGTATGCTTCAGTCTTGTAGAACACGTCAAAAATTAACAAGTAGAAGAATTTTCCCATGAGCAAAGATCATATGGATGATGCATTAGCAAGACATACTAGCACAATAGAGATACATATGCATAATGACTTTGCTATGACGAAGAGATGATCTTGCCTCTTAGAATTGAATTTAGAAACATATGAATGGTCAAGGCAAGAATTTGAATATAGTTACTCAAAAGAATAAAGATAAATTTGATGTACTTGAGTAACTAAATGACTATTAGAATTCATGGATAATGAAGATATGGAATAATGAAATC
Source organism: Acacia melanoxylon (assembly GCA_019022615.1). Lineage (NCBI taxonomy): Eukaryota > Viridiplantae > Streptophyta > Magnoliopsida > Fabales > Fabaceae > Acacia > Acacia melanoxylon. Next base: position 4,255,022 of record JAFJYJ010000020.1, on the reverse strand, counting down.
ACAAGCATTGAATTTTCAATTTATGCCGACGGTGATTTCAAAGAGTTAACTTGATATTCCATACTTCAAGTTTTTCGTTTAAAGAAGTTAACTTGATATATGTCCTAAGTAATTGAAATCTTTTCTTGAAGATAGACTTGAAACTCATATATGATTAACTTGTTAGACATGAGGTCCAACAGTCGAAGAATGAAACAAAGGGGTTCAAGCAACACATTGAATTGAAAAGATCAATAGATGAAATGTAGGGAAAATTCAACTTGGACACAAATTTGAAGCATATTCGACATTCAATATACAATATTAACTCCCGAGTTTTGAAACATCATTTGAATACAATTAAAGTATGGATATGTTTTCAAATCATATGTATGCATTTTCACAAAACAGTGAATTAAAATTTGAAACATATTTTAGAATTGTGCACTTAAAAAAAAACATAAACTCAAAAAGTAATGCACAAATTCATTTACGGTCCATTTAGCAATCTGAAAAACGTTTTGAGAGCCATAAATGATTGATTGCTAATGGAATGCAATAATGGACAAATATTCATTACCCAAAAATGATTATGTAATCACAATGGGGTAAGAGTTAGATATCACCGTAATTCCTCTTGTCCTTTGTAATAGCATGCTTGGTTGTGATGGATTGATGTAGATAACTCCTCTTTCGATGTTCACAATCATCATCAACCATTGCTTCTTTTTCATATTTGGGAATCGCTCCATACTTGAGTATTCTATCAGAGCCAGCATGTGATACTCGATCCATCCAACCAATACTCGAGTATCTCTTACCAATATTCAAGTATTGATGCCTAAAACACTTAAGCATACTTATTGAAGCCCGACAATACTCGAGTAGGTTAGCTTGTTACTTGAGTACTATTCCAAAATATGCAGTTCACAGAGGGAATTATCAAATCATTGTATATGCATAAAGAGTCAAATTATTGAATATTGCAACCCTTTTAAAATCAATAGATTTTAACACATATGGAAGCTTAATTTCAGAATAGTTTGCAATACTCATTCCTACGATTCCACAATATAAAACCTCAATTAATATTACAGATAATAGCATATGAGGCTTTACCATTGTATACCTTGTACCTTAAGTACTTGGAGGATCGACTTTACTTACCCACTGCATCTTCTTCATATGTTTTTCCATGGGTATCTGCAAAGTTCTCTCAGAGGGTATAGACTTCAAGTGTCTTCTGTTTGATACTTGAGAGAATCTCCTTTTCTTGTTTTCCTCAAGATAGTTGAATGGTATTCTGTGGTAGTTTGTTCTTGAGGTGGAACATACTCCTCTTGCTTTTGTACATTGCTTCTTTTGATTTGAGGATGAAGTTGCAGCAATGGCTTCTCCACTAGTTCTCCTAACTGATGTAAATCTCATTTTCGGTTCATGAGAAACTCTTCGATTCTTATTCTTCTCTATACGTCTAGGTCCATTCTTTTCAGAATCAATCTGCACACATAAAGCACTAGATGGACATTTTGGTACCCATTTATACTTGGGTCCTTCCGGGTTAGTTCTAGCCTTAGGGAAAACATAAGTTCCCTTTGGTAGCCATTGATAATTACCAACGGGTTTATCCCTTCTTTCTTTCTTATGAAAGCAAGATGATGTGCTATGACCCTTACGATTACAATAGTTACAATGAGCGAATGGATTTGAAGTATGAACAGATGTTTGAAAATAGTTCAAATAAGATTTTCCTCCCATCTTCTTTTTCCCTTTCTTTTTATCAAGAATAGGATTGTAACCAATGCACGATCGATCATTTGTAAATCTTTGAGCTTTCAAGATTACATTGAGCATTTCACTACCCTTAGTGAACTTCTCAAGTGTTTTCGTAAGATAAACATTTTTCGTTTCAAGATCAGGGCATGTTTTGCAAATCATGTTTTCGCAAGAAGAAATATCTTTAGCTTGTTTTTCAAGCAATTTGATTTTCTTCTTTGAGACAATAAGTTCTTTCACAATTTTACTATATTCAGAATGTAATTCATTATACTCGAAAGTAACTCATCATAGGTAGGTTCCGAATCACATACCTCATCATCGTTTTCACTTTGCTCTTCTTCCTCAGCAATTAAGCACATGTTTGCAACTTCTTCTGCCTCACTTGCTTCATCTGAGGAGTTATCTCCACACATAGCAGACACGTATGCCATTTCCAAAGCATTCCACATATCCTTGGCAGTAGATAGATTGTAGATGCGAAAATACTCCTTTTGACTGAGAGCACTCTGAAGCATCAGGATGGCTCTGCTGTTAAGAGTTATTTTCCTTCTGTCATCTTCGTTGAACTCATCTTCAGCCTTTGGAACATTAATTCTGCCTTCTTCTCTTGTGGGAACATAATCACCATTCTCTATTACTTGCCAGAGACCATACTCCGTGGCTAACATAAACGCTTTGAACTTTTCTTTCCAGAATGTAAAGTGTTCACCGTTGAAGCCAGGTGGTCGGTAGATCGAAGCACCGTCAGGTAATATTCCTTCCATGATCTATCTCGGGATGTTAAGCCCAACTGAGAAACCTACGCTCTGATACCAAATGAAGGGTGGAATATCACCTAGAGGGGGGTGAATAGGTGATTATGAAATTCTTTTGCTAATTGCTCAAGAACACTTAAAACAGAGATAGAGAGAAGAGCAATGAACACAAGAGATTATCTTGGTTCGGTCCAACTCTTGACCTACGTCCGGTCCCCGAAACACTCTACGGGATTTCACTATCTCCAAACTTGATTACGGACTACGAACTCTCGAGTAATCCTCTCACTAGGACTTACTCCTCTTTACAAGTTGTAACCAAATAACCGTGGACACAATTACACACTCGTAAACGAAGGATGATCCTTTCACTCTCGGACTCACTCCCCCTTACAAGTTGTAATTGATACACCCACACTCAAGATACCTCTACCTTGAGATTTGAACAATTGTAATACAAATGATAAGACTCTCTCACGAGTAGATAAATGATAAACACTTAAGCTCGGTAATATCTAAAGATATATACGAGACTATAAATGGATCGCTTTGAATGCTTTGTCTCGTGTATATGCGTCTCGTTACGCCATTGAAGAATTCAAACCTTCGAGTATTTATACTACTTGAAGATTGAGGACCGTTGAAGGATTTGAATCTGTCCATTTGAGTATTTGAATTTATCCGTTGGAATATTTGAATATTCGTCCGTTGGCTCTGGGAGCGTGTCCTTAGTGTTGTCTACCATTTAACTTCATTAAATGTACGTTGAGAGATTTAAACGTCCGCGCCTTCTCGATTAACCACGATCGAAATGTTTGCTTAGTTGAGTCTCTTTACGGGTTGTCATTCACGTGGTCTTGGTCGGAGGATGACTTAAAATATTGATTCGAGCTTTTGACGGTATGGGCATCCTTCATCGTGTCGGCTCGTGTCTCCGTCGATTTCGGTGCTTCATGGCTCATCAAGATTCAAACAACGGTTGATCATCTGAAACTTGCTAACAAACATGATTAATAGCATTGAGAAGTCTAGCAAGTAGAAATCAATTGATAATAATCATTTCTGAAATCTTAGACGTTGTTGCTATGAGCTTTGCTGTCTGAGAAATTGTTGACTGACTGATAAATGGTGTCTTTGGGTTCTTCATATAATCATCGAAAATCACTCAAAATGATGATTAGTAATATTGAATGATGTAGGAGAAGATATATTGAAGTTGCAGATGATTTGTGTTTGCTGATGAATTTAACACAAAGATTGCAGATGGAGATTTCGATCTTGCTCGAGTAGGAATCCATTCTTGCTCGGGCAAGCTTCTCTTGAATCAGATGAATATGTTCTTGGACGTTGATGCTCGGGCAAAGTATTTTGCCTGCTCGGGCATGGTGCTCGAGCATGAATATAATCATGCTCGGGCAGGCTTCTTTACAAAGGCTTGGTAGTGCTTTGTTTCGATGTTGCTCGAGCATGGTGAAATTCTTGCTCGGGCAAGGTACGAGGAGGCGGAGTAGAGAGAGCACAACACATTGCTTGAGGCAACCCAGAAAGTATGCTCGCGGAGAAAGTGTGTTTTGGCGATGTTGCTCGAGCATGAATCAAAGCTTGCTCGGGCAAGCTTCAAACAGAGGCGAAGAGATGAGACCACAACACTGTTGCTTGAGGCAACCCGAAAGCATGCTTGCGGAGAGAAAGTTTTGGTGAATTTTGGTGATGTTGCTCGAGCATGAGTCCAGGTTTGCTCGAGCAAGGCGTAGACAGAAGCGATAACTTGAGAATGAAAGATGCTGCTCGGGCAACGTTTTGCCTTTGCTCGAGCATGATGCTCGAGCAAGCCTTCTTTGCTGCTCGGGCAAGACTTCCTGATTTGCTGAGTTTTGCTTCTGCCTCGATGTTGCTCGGGCAAGAAATACTTCTTGCTCGGGCAAGGTTCTCGAATGACCTTCTTTTGCTTCTGCCTCTAGATTGCTCGGGCATGCTAGAATACTTTGCTTCGGGCATGATTCATTGACTGACTATCTTTTGCTTCTGCCTCGATGATGCTCGGGCAAGAAATATTTCTTGCTCGAGCATGATTGTTGAATCATGCTGCATTCGATTCTGGCATAAATCCAAGATTATAAAATCATTCCATTTCAGAAGGCTCTTCAAATATTCTTTCCATTTCAATAAGAATCAGCTCCAAGATAGTTGTAGTTCGTCCATTAACATCGATGAATGGAGCTTCTTCTTAACCAGCGTTTTTGCAGAATCCAGAACAGACTACCAACTTCAAAACATCATATCTCCTTCAATTAATCTTTGTTTTCTGATTTCTTGATGTTTATGAAAAGGTATTTGAGTCTAGTTTCCAATGGCACCAATTTCAGCTCATTTGGATTTTCCGTTTGTGAGATACACTCAAATTACCGAAGGTTGGTCTGGACTGTGACGTTAATTGTTGTTCCAACTTTCGAAAATCATATCTCTCTCATCTGGACTCCTTTGGACTTGATATTTTGTCAAAAGTACGTGTTGGATGTCTTCTTGCATATGCCACTGGTTTCATGTCAATCTGATTCCTGGTTTGGAAGATATTGTCGAATTACTGAAGATCGCCAGAAACAGAGCTAAACAGAGTATGCTGATGCCACGACCTTGCTCGAGCAAGGCCTTCTTTCTTGCTCGGGCAAGAACGGATTTTTAGCGATTTTGGGAGAAATTCCACCTTGCTCGGGCAAGAACTTTGTTGTTGCTCGAGCATGACTTCAGAAACTCAATTTGCTCGAGCAAGACACTGTTCAAGAGAGTAAGAAAGCTGAAATTACTTAAATGCCCTCCAACAAACCAATATTCATCCAGAAGCTTGAACTTGCTTGTTTTAACTCCGAATTGAGCCGTTCCAACTTCTATTTAATCGTGGAGACTTGTAGAATCAATCTAGGAACTTGTATAATGATTTTCTCATTCCATTAAACAAGTTCTTCCTTTCTTTCTTCTCTTTTCTTGATCATTCTCCATCATTAAACTTCACATCTACATTAAATATAAGAATTAGTCAAAGTAGAAGATAAATGTAGTATGCAAGCTTTTTGCTCTTACCAATGACATGTATATAAGACATCATCAAAACTAATCATAACCAACATTCTCCCCTTTTTGATGATGGCAAATACTTTAAGAAAAATATGTATGAATATGAAAATATATTAGATGCAACATATTTTTCTTGCCATTTCTCTCCCCCTTATTTGTCATTAGCAAAAAGTTGATATGAAGAAGAAATGCTTATAGAGAGTAAAGAAACCAGATTATGAAGCCAGATGAAAGAATGAAGGAATTGATTTTCTCTCCCTGATGAAAGTATTTGAAAAAAAAAATAGTTTTTATGAAAATATGTTTGAAAACAATCTGGAGAGGTTTGTCAAAACATCTTTCATAATTAAAGCACGTAGATACCAAACATGTGCAAAATTTCTACTGAATACAAAAAAAAAATTGAGATTAGAAATGCTCATGTTGGTTTTGTAAATGATGAATGATCGAGGAAGTCCATTTTCTTGCTATATTCATTTCGGTTGAATCTCTGTGGCCTTAGATGAAGCAGTGGTAGACTCTCTTCCTTTATAGCTCAGCTTCAACCATCAAAGCATCTTTCCTTGAATTAATATATTCTCCTTGTATTGTGTTAAGGAAAGTCCTAGCACATATCAAAATCTCCTGCTACAAATATAAAACTTTCTTTGCAAAAGAGATTTGTTAGTGCAACCAATATCAAGGTATTCCTTTCTAAATGGTAATTTCACATGAAGATAATGAAAGGAAAATATGATATTAACTCATCATCAAAACTAATAAGACATAGAGAATGCGAGATGAGCAAACTTAAAAGGGTTTTCATCAAATAAAGGAGATGAGCTTTTAAGATATCAAACACATGTGATGTGAAGCTCCCCCTTAATGAATGCATGATTAAAAAGAAATGAAGTTCCCTTTAAAGATACCAAATAATAATGTGACACCAAATGTTATGAGGTGTGGAAATATCCTTGCTCACAACATGGTATCTCAAAATCGTAAACACTCAAGTTCATTTGAAATAGGTATAAAGAAATCACTTATGCTTTTTATGATGATAAATATGTTTAAAGCATAAGAATCATTTTGAAAATGAATGTGCTCAGGCTAAATTTCAAGAGATAGAATCAAATGAATAAAAATCAAGTTAGCCTAGCATGATTATGATATATGCATATTATTTCAAAATACAATACCTCACTCAAGTAATATCGTAATTACTTGAGTCATATTCCTCTGTTTATCCTCTCATCAAGTGTGTACTGTGAGCACTTGATTTATGAATAATACTTGAGCCTTCAATTTCTGAGATTAAGTCTTCTGCTATCAAACTTTTGTTCATCAGCATTGTGTGCTCGAGCAGGTTCAGAAGGTTGCTCGAGCATTGTTCATAAGTTCTTATGTAGCTTCCTCAGCTCCCATTGTTGCTCGAGCAAACTTCTGGGGTTGCTCGGGCAACAACCATTACTCCTGTAAAGTCAGGAAGGCAGAACCCGCTATTGCTCGAGTAGGCTGGGTTGACGTGCTCGAGCAGGCTGCTTTTCTTCTCATGCTTCTTGGTATTGCTTGGGCAGGCTTAGCAAGCATGCTCGACAAAGTAACTTCATTCTTGATTTTAGTCATGATTTCCCGATGTTGCTCGAGCAGAGTCAAGGGGTGTGCTCGAGCAAGATGCCTTTACTCATATACTCCCTTAAGCTTTCCACGTAGTTGCTCGAGCAAGATTCGATAGCATACTCGAGTAAGGAATGACTCTGTTACACTCTGTTTTAATTCTTATGAACAGAGTCCTGCAAAAACATATATATGCTTTTTGGTACCCGATGTTTCTTGGGTCCAAACAAAATTAGACATGACAACTCTTATGCTCTTATGATTTAACCATATGATATTTGAGCAAAGAGTAGAACAACCAAAGATCAAAAGCATAATTTTACCCAATCAAATAAGTTCATGCCAATGAATCAAAAGGGCAATAATTAAATCATGTCAAGAATGTTATTTCTCAATGACAATTTGGAAATACATTTTAAGTAAAAAGGATGTCATTGATATGAATCTCATGTATTCCATGGATGAGATAAAAATTTCAAAAATGATAATGAAGCATGCAAATTGTTTCAAATCTTGAATGTTCTTTCAAACCGTGATAATGCATTATGAATTCAAAACTTTCATGAATGAAAGATTCATTTTTGAAACATGCTTAAAATCGATGCTCACTCTAAACATGGAGGAAGTCAATAGGTTTAATGAATATATCAGTATGCTTCAGTCTTGTAGAACACGTCAAAAATTAACAAGTAGAAGAATTTTCCCATGAGCAAAGATCATATGGATGATGCATTAGCAAGACATACTAGCACAATAGAGATACATATGCATAATGACTTTGCTATGACGAAGAGATGATCTTGCCTCTTAGAATTGAATTTAGAAACATATGAATGGTCAAGGCAAGAATTTGAATATAGTTACTCAAAAGAATAAAGATAAATTTGATGTACTTGAGTAACTAAATGACTATTAGAATTCATGGATAATGAAGATATGGAATAATGAAATCACAAGCATTGAATTTTCAATTTATGCCGATGGTGATTTCAAAGAGTTAACTTGATATTCCATACTTCAAGTTTTTCGTTTAAAGAAGTTAACTTGATATATGTCCTAAGTAATTGAAATCTTTTCTTGAAGATAGACTTGAAACTCATATATGATTAACTTGTTAGACATGAGGTCCAACAGGTCAGAGAATGAAACAAAGGGGTTCAAGCAACACATTGAATTGAAAAGATCAATAGATGAAATGTAGGGAAAATTCAACTTGGACACAAATTTGAAGCATATTCGACATTCAATATACAATATTAACTCCCAGTTTTGAAACATCATTTGAATACAATTAAAGTATGGATATGTTTTCAAATCATATGTATGCCTTTTCACAAAAACAGTGAATTAAAATTTGAAACATATTTTAGAATTGTGCACTTCAAAAAACATAAACTCGAAAAGTAATGCACAAATTCATTTACGGTCCATTTAGCAATCTGAAAAACGTTTTGAGAGCCATAAATGATTGATTGCTAATGGAATGCAATAATGGACAAATATTCATTACCCAAAAATGATTATGTAATCACAGTATGGGGTAAGAGTTAGATATCACCGTAATTCCTCTTGTCCTTTGTAATAGCATGCTTGGTTGTGATGGATTGATGTAGATAACTCCTCTTTCGATGTTCACAATCATCATCAACCATTGCTTCTTTTTCATATTTGGGAATCGCTCCATACTTGAGTATTCTATCGAGCCGACATGTGATACTCGATCCATCCAACCAATACTCGAGTATCTCTTACCAATATTCAAGTATTGATGCCTAAAACACTTAAGCATACTTATTGAAGCCCGACAATACTCGAGTAGGTTAGCTTGTTACTTGAGTACTATTCCAAAATATGCGGTTCACGGAGGGAATTATCAAATCATTGTATATGCATAAAGAGTCAAATTATTGAATATTGCAACCCTTTTAAAATCAATAGATTTTAACACATATGGAAGCTTAATTTCAGAATAGTTTGCAATACTCATTCCTACGATTCCACAATATAAAACCTCAATTAATATTACGTATAATAGCATATGAGGCTTTACCATTGTATACCTTGTACCTTAAGTACTTGGAGGATCGACTTTACTTACCCACCTTGCATCTTCTTCATATGTTTTTCCATGGGTATACGCAAAGTTCTCTCGGAGGGTATAGACTTCAAGTGTCTTCTTTGATACTTGAGAGAATCTCCTTTTCTTGTTTTCCTCAAGATAGTTGAATGGTATTCGTGGTAGTTTGTTCTTGAGGTGGAACATACTCCTCTTGCTTTTGTACATTGCTTCTTTTGATTTGAGGATGAAGTTGCAAAATGGCTTCTCCACTAGTTCTCCTAACTGATGTAAATCTCATTTTCGGTTCATGAGAAACTCTTCGATTCTTATTCTTCTCTATACGTCTAGGTCCATTCTTTTCAGAATCAATCTGCACACATAAAGCACTAGATGGACATTTTGGTACCCATTTATACTTGGGTCCTTCCTGTTAGTTCTAGCCTTAGGGAAAACATAAGTTCCCTTTGGTAGCCATTGATAATTACCAACGGGTTTATCCCTTCTTTCTTTCTTATGAAAGCAAGATGATGTGCTATGACCCTTACGATTACAATAGTTACAATGAGCGAATGGATTTGAAGTATGAACAGATGTTTGAAAATAGTTCAAATAAGATTTTCCTCCCATCTTCTTTTTCCCTTTCTTTTTATCAAGAATAGGATTGTAACCAATGCCTGATCGATCATTTGTAAATCTACGAGCTTTCAAGATTACATTGAGCATTTCACTACCCTTAGTGAACTTCTCAAGTGTTTTCGTAAGATAAACATTTTTCGTTTCAAGATCAGGGCATGTTTTGCAAATCATGTTTTCGCAAGAAGAAATATCTTTAGCTTGTTTTTCAAGCAATTTGATTTTCTTCTTTGAGACAATAAGTTCTTTCACAATTTTACTATATTCAGAATGTAATTCATTATACTCAGAAAGTAACTCATCATAGGTAGGTTCCGAATCACATACCTCATCATCGTTTTCACTTTGCTCTTCTTCCTCAGCAATTAAGCACATGTTTGCAACTTCTTCTGCCTCACTTGCTTCATCTGAGGAGTTATCTCCACACATAGCGGAACACGTATGCCATTTCCAAAGCATTCCACATATCCTTGGCGTAGATAGATTGTAGATGCGAAAATACTCCTTTTATCGAGAGCACTCGAAGCATCGGGATGGCTCTCTTTGTTAAGAGTTATTTTCCTTCGTCATCTTCGTTGAACTCATCTTCACCTTTGGAACATTAATTCTTCCTTCTTCTCTTGTGGGAACATAATCACCATTCTCTATTACTTGCCGGAGACCATACTCCGTGGCTAACATAAACGCTTTGAACTTTTCTTTCCAGAATGTAAAGTGTTCACCGTTGAAGCCAGGTGGTCGGTAGATCGAAGCACCGTCAGGTAATATTCCTTCCATGATCTATCTCGGGATGTTAAGCCCAACTGAGAAACCTACGCTCTGATACCAAACGAAGGGTGGAATATCACCTAGAGGGGGTGAATAGGTGATTATGAAATTCTTTTGCTAATTGCTCAAGAACACTTAAAACGAGAGATAGAGAGAAGAGCAATGAACACAAGAGATTATACGGGTTCGGTCCAACTCTTGACCTACGTCCGGTCCCGAAACACTGCGGGATTTCACTATCTCCAAACTTGATTACGGACTCGTAACTCTCGAGTAATCCTCTCACTAGGACTTACTCCTCTTTACAAGTTGTAACCAAATAACCGTGGACACAATTACACACTCGTAAACGAAGGATGATCTTTTCACTCTCGGACTCACTCCCCTTACAAGTTGTAATTGATACACCCACACTCAAGATACCTCTACCTTGAGATTTGAACGAATTGTAATACAAATGATAAGACTCTCTCACGAGTAGATAAATGATAAACACTGAAGCTCAGTAATATCTAAAGATATATACAGACTATAAATGGATCGCTTTGAATGCTTTGTCTGTGTATATGTCTGTTCTGCCATTGAAGAATTCAAACCTTCGAGTATTTATACTACTTGAAGATTGAGGACCGTTGAAGGATTTGAATCTGTCCATTTGAGTATTTGAATTTATCCGTTGGAATATTTCTGTTGAATATTCGACTGCTGGGAATGGCTCTGGAGCGTCTGTCCTTCCTCTCTGTGTTGTCTACCATTTAACTTCATTAAATGTACGTTGAGAGATTTAAACGTCCGCGCCTTCTGATTAACCACGATCGAGTGTCTGCTTAGTTGAGTCTCTTTACAGGTTGTTATTCCTGTGGTCCTGGTCGGAGGATGACTTAAAATATTGATTCAGAGCTTTTGACGGTATGGGCATCCTTCATCGTGTCGGCTCTGTGTCTCCGTCAGTTTCGGTGCTTCATGGCTCATCAAGATTCAAACAACGGTTGATCATCTGAAACTTGCTAACAAACATGATTAATAGCATTGAGAAGTCTAGCAAGTAGAAATCAATTGATAATAATCATTTATTGAAATCTTAGACGTTGTTGCTATGAGCTTTCTTTGTGCGAGAAATTGTTGATCGATATAAATGGTGTCTTTGGGTTCTTCATATAATCATCTGAAAATCACTCAAAATGATGATTAGTAATATTGAATGATGTAGGAGAAGATATATTGAAGTTGCGGATGATTTGTGTTTGCATGAATTTAACACAAAGATTGCGAGATGGAGATTTCGATCTTGCTCGAGTAGGAATCCATTCTTGCTCGGGCAAGCTTCTCTTGAATCGATGAATATGTTCTTGGACGTTGATGCTCGGGCAAAGTATTTTGCCTTGCTCGGGCATGGTGCTCGAGCATGAATATAATCATGCTCGGGAAGGCTTCTTTACAAAGGCTTGGTAGTGCTTTGTTTCGATGTTGCTCGAGCATGGTGAAATTCTTGCTCGGGCAAGGTACTGAAAGAGGCGGAGTAGAGAGAGCACAACACATTGCTTGAGGCAACCCGAGAAAGTATGCTCGCGGAGAAAGTGTGTTTTGGCGATGTTGCTCGAGCATGAATCAAAGCTTGCTCGGGCAAGCTTCAAACGAGGCGAAGAGATGAGACCACAACACCGAGGCAACCCGAAAGCATGCTTGCGGAGACTGAATTTTGGTGATGTTGCTCGAGCATGAGTCCAGGGTTTGCTCGAGCAAGGCGTAGACGAAGCGATAACTTGAGAATGAAAGATGCTGCTCGGGCAACGTTTTGCCTTTGCTCGAGCATGATGCTCGAGCAAGCCTTCTTTGCTGCTCGGGCAAGACTTCCTGATTTGCTGAGTTTTGCTTCTGCCTCGATGTTGCTCGGGCAAGAAATACTTCTTGCTCGGGCAAGGTTCTCTGAATGACCTTCTTTTGCTTCTGCCTCTAGATTGCTCGGGCATGCTAGAATACTTTGCTTCGGGCATGATTCATTGACCGACTATCTTTTTGCTTACGCCTCGATGATGCTCGGGCAAGAAATATTTCTTGCTCGAGCATGATTGTTGAATCATGCTTTGCATTCGATTCTGGCATAAATCCAAGATTATAAAATCATTCCATTTCAGAAGGCTCTTCAAATATTCTTTCCATTTCAATAAGAATCAGCTCCAAGCTAGTTGTAGTTCGTCCATTAACATCGATGAATGGAGCTTCTTCTTAACCAGCGTTTTTGCAGAATCCAGAACAGACTACCAACTTCAAAACATCATATCTCCTTCAATTAATCTTTGTTTTCTGATTTCTTGATGTTTATGAAAAGGTATTTGAGTCTAGTTTCCAATGGCACCAATTTCAGCTCATTTGGATTTTCCGTTTGTGAGATACACTCAAATTACCGAAGGTTGGTCTGGACTGTGACGTTAATTGTTGTTCCAACTTTCGAAAATCATATCTCTCTCATCTGGACTCCTTTGGACTTGATATTTTTCAAAAGTACGTGTTGGATGTCTTCTTTCATATGCCACTGGTTTCATGTCAATCCGATTCCTGGTTTGGAAGATATTGTCGAATTACTGAAGATCGCCATAAACAGAGCTAAACAGAGTATGCTGATGCCACGACCTTGCTCGAGCAAGTTATCTGGCTCCAGTTTGGGTCAAAACTCCAGTTACACAGAGTAGGCTAGAGTCAGAAGTTCATTTGAAAATAACGGTCGAAAACTTGGCTAGAGACAAAGCTCGTTGGCTGGAGTCAAATAAAATAATATTTTAAGTATCCAGGGCTTGGCTCGAGTCAGTAGAAATTGGCTAGAGTCAAAACTTGCATTCTGAAAAATATAGACAGCATATTGGCTCGAGTCAGATGGAGTTGGCGTGAGCTAATCTGACAGATAAAAACGCAGACTCAATTTTCACAAGATAAATGAACTTTGTTGACCAAGTTCCTTTTACAAGGGTTAGTTATCATCAAAACAAACATTGGGAGCTAACATGAACTTCATCAACATTATTTAAGATGTATAAGTGGACTTCTGACAATTCATCAGGATCTAAACTAATTACCGAAGCCCCTCGTCTACCCCCTTCAGCATGCTGACGTTGAGGAAGCCCAATATGTCTTAATTTGGCCAAATAATTATGACAAAATTCCATGGCTTCTTTAGAAACATATTTCTGAACAATTGATGCTTTTGGCCGGTATGCGTTCTTCATGTACCCTTTTAGAAATTTCATAGATCTTTCAATTGGGTACATCCACCGTAAATGGATCAGGCCGCACAACTTGATCTCCCTCACTAGATGAACAATTAGATGAACCATTATGTCAAAAAATGTAGGAACAAAAATCTTCTCAAGGTGGCACAAGATAAGATATCCTTCATTCTCCAATGAAAGTGGAGCTTAATCACCAAGAGGGGGTGAATTGGGGATTTCAAAATTCTTTTCAGAGTGCTATGTTTTCGCACACTAAAACAGAGCTTAATCAGAGTATAGGGAAGAGGAGAAAGACACAAGGATTTATACTGGTTCGGTCCAATCTCTTAACCTACATCCAGTCCCTAGACTCTCTGAGATTATCACTATCTCAATTGATTACACCCTACGTAACTCAAGAGTAATTCTCTCACTAGAACTTACTCCCTCTTACAAGTCACAGTAAGACGGAGGGAAGAAGACGTGGAGTGGTGACGTGATAGGGCTTCGTCCACGCTGTCAGAACGCCGTCAAGCTTTCTATTTTTCATTTGTTTTAGTAGTTAGATCATGGGTCATTCTATTACTATCTGTTTTGTGTTTCCCTCGTCAGTCATGAACTACTTTCTGATGGCTGAACAAGGATGAATTCTTAAGCGTGTATGAACCCAGTTGCAAGTTCTTAATTTAATAGATTCAGTTTGCTTACCAGTGAATTAATTACTAGTCGATTAGAGGAATCTAAGGGCTAGACTTGTGGTCTCGGCTTACTAGTAAGGAGTCGAAGTTAGACCTCTGAGAAACAGTGTTTGCTAGGCAGCCGGTGCAAGGCTTGACCTATTTATTGTAGGCTTCAAGAATAGGTCTACCTCTCATAACCAGTACACCCTGAGTATAATGCAGATAAAACCTAGAAAGTTGCCATAGGAATATGGAAGGAGTATAGTTAATATCATATGTATCTGACGCGAAAGCTTCGATAGATCATAGCGGTGGGTTAATCGAATAGCTTTGTAGTTAGTAGCTATGCTGTAGCAATTGTGGAAGCTGTGCAGTATAGATGCTATAGCAATGGGTAGCGCAACTGGGGGATTTATGCACTTAAGGAGGAGTCCGAGTTTAGCCTAACTTCTTACTGATATCTTCTTAAATTTACTCTGTTTACTTTTGTTATTAGCATAATCATCAAAAACCTCTCAAACCAATTACATTTACTTTCTGATTGCAACTATCATAGCAATTGAGCGTCACTAGTCGGTATCTCAGTCTCTGTGGGACGATACTCTACTTTCACTTTATTACTTGTTCGACTGGTTCACTTGCCATCAAGGAAATCGACCAACACCCGTCCGACTTAAAAGATCTCTCTGCTTCTTTCTTTTTAAGATCTTCCTGTAAGATACAGATAACGAGAAGCTTAGTAATGAAACATGTTTAGTAACTAAAACATAACAATAACGATATTTACAATTCTTTCAGCGACTACACGAGTTTGTTCACTCGTGTAGGCGCCACTTGGCTTTTGCCGAATATGCAACCACAACTCCTCGCGACGTATTGGAGATGGCTGATCAACTATCGCAGAAGGATTGGATTCAACTTTATCTTCCAATCTCTTCCGCTTGGCCGGCATCAATTCTTTTTCGGCCTTTTCATATCCATCGCAAGAAGCCCTATGCGGGCAATCATTCTTTCTCCCTATCTCCTGTGCTTGTTCCCTTCTTTTCTGTGAATCAAAATTGAAAACAACTATTAATTATGAATTTCAGCCATCTCACTAACAGAAATTAGAGAACTTCTGCTTGATATGAACCTCAAACACTAATCAAATTCACTTCATCAAGTTTCAACATTTTATTTAAGGAAGATGTAGAATTGAAGAAGAAATTGGGAGAAACGAGAGGAAAGGGAGTTGCGAAGCTGCGCCAACTCGATCAATTCATTCATTCATCATAACTGGTTCCTACACATATTAGTCTAACCTCTTATATATAGTTAAAGGCTTGACTCTTGAGGCCCAATAACAGCTTGCACCGAAACCTTTACACAGTTAACATAACAAACTAACTAATAGCAATGTCTAACCACTACCTACTATAACAGAACTAGCTAAGAATATAATAATGGTTTGACTCTTATGCCATTATTATTTCCCTAATTACCTACTTAGATTTTACCTTTTCATGGTTTACATATTAGACTTGCATAGAAGTAAGACATACTCCTCTGATGCAGAACAAAGGATGGAAATATATACTTTTATTCACACACCAAACCATCTAACTAACAGGATGCGATGAACACAATAACATTCACATATCTGCACAGGTTAATAAAAAAACAAAAAAGGGTAAACAAAACTAAATATAAACTCACCGGAGCTTCAAGAGTGGTCCGCAGTTGAACAAATTGTTGCCAAGTTTGTTCATCAATAAATGTGTACTTGTCCCAAAGATGATGGTCAGGCTGAACCTTGGCAAAAATATAGTTGTTAGCTAGAAAGGTCTTAAACTTCCTCCACCGATCAGCACAATAAGACAATGTCTTGTCTTTCAACTTCTGACAGTCAGGGATAGTATATGTAAGCTGGATAGTGTCCCAAATATGATCTTTTACTGTGCGAAGGTCCACATTTTTTTACTCATCTTTCAAGATGCTAACCTTGCTGCGTGCTAGATAGCCGACAAAACTATTATATTTGTGTTTATTAGGACCGAAAGGTTGCAACTTTTCATCAAACTAAATATCGAGCTATGTCCCAGAAGTCCGATTTAGGGATACATCCATCATTCGTGTGCCACTTCTACCATGGCATGCACGACAGTTACGAGGCTCATTGTGAGATGAAGAGGGTTCGTTCTGACTCACACCAGTAACTGGCGTTCCAGGAACAGAACTAGAATCATTTTCACCGTTTATGAAAAATGGGCGACCTGAAAATACTTATGTCCTGGATGCACGGCTTCGGCTCGAAATAAGTTACCTAGAAGGTCAATTTATGTTGGTTTAACAATGGGCGACGGAGGCAACTCTTGTTATCTAGCGCCAATACATGAAATGTGCGTACTTTTGTTTTTTCTATATAAGATTTTTGTGAATAAATTGCTTTATTATCTTAATTTAATATTAATACGTATATGTTGTAGTGGTCATTGGACCCTGTGTGTTGTTTGTCCCGTCAAGAACTCCTGTTATTGGTTCGATTCAATAGGTGGCAATCCAAACGAGGATATCAAAACCATGTTTGCCGAGTAAGTAATTTTTTGTCTAAATCATCGATTCTTCTTTTAAATGAATGGTTTAACATGTCTCAATTTCCATTTTAATGATAGGGGCCTCAAGACGTATAGACGACTTCTTTGGAGCAAAAGAGCGGGGTGGACCAAAGTGGTTTTATCCGAAGGTAAGTAGTTTCAATTCAAGTTATTTCATTGACACGGTAGCTTTCGATATGCCTTTATTCGTTTTAACAATTTGCTTTTGATTTATAGTGCCATCAACAACCGGGAACACCGAGTGCGGATACTATGTTATGAATTGGATGCAATCCATCGTTACCGACGGACGTATTCAAGGTTTTCAAAATGTACGTAATCGCTCTATGATCCTCGAAATGATGATATTTTTGTTGTTGTACTTGAGTTGTTAATTATTTCCTTCACTTAATTGGTTTATCTTATACCTTGTTTTCCAATTTACAGTTTTTGGCTACTGCGGATCCGTACTCACAGGATGACATCGATTCGGTTCAAGACATGTTGGCTAGACATCTTCTTCAACACATAGCCTAGTTAGTAGTGAGCATGATTAGTATGTTATTGTTTTAGTGATTCTTTGCTATTGTTGTTCGTTTGTATCTGTTTGGTATTATTGTGGGTATCTGTTCAAAATCTGCAACAATTGTGACCAACTTTCTTGAAACTATGAACCTTCTTGTGTTGCTTGGTGGGTTTCTGGCTGATGCAAAACTTGGTAGATATCTCATTGTTAGTTTGTGTCTTTGCAAGTTTGGTGTTATTGTGGGTATGTATATTACTGATTCATGTATATATATAGCGTTTGTCTGTTCTTCTTTTTCGGGCAAAATTAAAATATGCAGCATATATTTAAAAAAAACTCAACCAAGACGTCTTGATTATGTAATCAGGACGCCTTTGTTCAATTTTGGCCTTATTAAGGCAACCTGAATTGTAAATCAGGTCGCCTTCATAAGGCGACCTGAATTTATATCAGGTCGCCTTAATTGTGGCTTTTGGAGACCTGAATTTATATTAGGTCGCCTTATTAAGGCGACCTGATTTTAAATCAGGTCGCCTTATTAAGGCGTCCTCATCTTATATCAGGTCGCCTTATTAAGGCGACCTGATATAAATTCAGGTCGCCTTAATAAGGCGACCTGATTTAAAATCAGGTAGCCAAAAGCCACAATTAAGGCGACCTGATATAAATTCAGGTCGCCTTATTAAGGCGACCTGATTTACAATTCAGGTTGCCTTAATAAGGCGACCTGCCAAAAGCCACAATTTCGACTACCCCCTCCGAGACGTCCCTCAGTAAAGGGACGTTAATTGGGTCTTATTTAGGTCGTTTTTTTAGCATTTTTGTAGTAGTGATATATGTATATGAAGCATGTTGTGCATAGCATTAGTATTTATCAAGGTTTTGAGAGAAACCATGGGAAACATTAAATAAATACATTAAATCATATTCTTATACGATGGTTGGTATTTATTAACTCTGATTGATTATTTATTAAACTACTAATTTAAAGGAAAAAGATAACATCTGAGAGTTTAAAATATTGGTAGAGAAATAATTAAATAAATAAATAATATTATTAGGAAAAAGGGGACTCTTAATTAATAATTGAGAGAAAAGGAGATTATTAATTAATAAATAAATAAAAGGGGAAAAATTAGTGAGGGAAATTTTTAGGGATTAATTACTATTTTTAATCCTCTAAAATAATTCGCGTAATTAGTTACATTGGGACGCAAGAAGTGACTCATGACAATGATAAACGTTTATAGGCAGACCTTGACACCTCTACTGACCCCAACACCTTCAGAGGAATTGAGGATTCAAGCTTGAGGTGGGTAACTGTTATCTTATTAGCTTGTATGTATGTATTTCATGTATGGCTGATCATGGTTGCTAGATAATTTTGCATATATGTATCCTAGCTATGAATTGAGGTTGCGTATCCTAAAATAGGGCTGCGTGTCCTAAAGGGCTGCGGTCATTGGCCGATAACTGTGGTTACGATGCGACTTGTTTACTGTGAATTATTCTTTGCTTATACATGTGTTATACTGTCATTTACATTTCATACATGCATATGAGATTAATTGTTACCCCTGGTGTTCATTCATTTGAACTCCAAACCGCATGAAAGAAACAGGTAGTGGATCGGGATCAAGATGGAAGAAGCAGCTGTAAGGGTTACAGCAGATTGAACTTTTTGGAAAAATAGGATTAGATAGACTATATTGTATCGTTTATCATTTGTCTATTTTTAGCTATTTTTGGATTAATGTATTAATATCCTACTATGGGATAGATAGCACTCGTGATAGGACAAATTCAAATCGCGAAAAATTTATCGTCATATTTTCAAACTAAGTTATTTTATGAAAGATTTATTCCGCAATTAAGTCGTCCAAATCATTTCGATGCCTATGCGCTACAACTTTGATAAATAAAAGGTGTATTTAGGACGGGCGTCACAATCTGGGATTGGTACTGTGCATTGTTGCATACTCTTCCAAAAGTTCTCATAGTTTAGTGTAGTATGCATATACAAACATGGAGTCTTGGGTGAGAAAGTTTATTGCACGATGTAGAGAAAAAATCGTACCTCCATCCCGTTTGACGAATCTTTCTTTGAGGTCGAGCCAAATCAAATGAGAGCAGAGAGTAAAAACGATCCTCCTAGCGTTTTCTTTGTCTACATAATTAATTAGCCATGAGAGGACCACGGAGTTTCATCTATTCCATTGATCTCTGAGATGTCGTTCTTGGTCATCCCAAACACAGGTTCCTTTGACAAACCAAGTTTATTCTTGGCGTGAAGAGGGAGCTTCATGGCTCTGCTCCAAATTGCGTAATTTTTGGCACCTAATCAGCAGCTGTGGTACCAACGTCATCGCCTGAGTGTCGGTGAGATGAAGGTAAAGAGGGTGGTTGTAATCAAGCATCAGCTTCTTCGATTTGATGGAATTATAGCCATGGCATCAAATGGAGAGTTATTGCTGATTCGTGGATTTTCTCAGAGATCTGGAATTAGTCGTAAATGATGTTGACGAGTTCAAGATTCTGATAGGCGATTTTCTTTTCTGCGCCAACGTTGACTACTTGATTTCTTTCCACCAAGATGACTCCTTTCGGTGCCTTAGCCTTGGGCTCTGCTCCGTACCATGATAATTGGACAGCGCCAATGAAACTGAATGACATTTCTCTTATTACACACACAGCCAGTACCACAAAAGATTGTACCTACTTAATTCTTTATATCTACATAACACTTATATACACAAACACACTCACATATTTTACATATATACAACACCCATTCCTAGCCTTCCATTTAAAATTGGGCCTTTTAAATCAAAGATGAGAGATGTAATTTTTATTACAAAACTAGCCTTAGTAAAATAGTATAGTGCTTCTCTTAACCTTAAGATTTTATAACCTCTGGTATACTCCAAATCAGTTCAAAACTTCAAATAATATCTGAACCCGTGTAACTATAACTCCTTTACCAGTTGTTGATTTAGTCTTTTTATTAGCTGGATTTCTTACCTTTGCTGGATTGAAATGTTTCAATGGATTTTTTAATGATATTTATCCAGACGACGGTGGTAGAATAAGACATTATTATTCCACATGTCTCAATAAGGAGAAATAACGTTAAATTCAAAGGACTTTTGATACATAATACCCGTGCAAGAAATTAAAAAAGCCAAAAGGAGCTTGAAAAATAGGAGAGAAACAAATATGAAGACACAGTGGTAACATCCATATATAATCTATATTCATTAGCCTTTAAATTAAATCCTAATATCTGAATAAATTACCTCATGCGGCCATATTTATCTGGACTATATATGAAGACCATTTTAACTATTCTGCTCTCATTTTACTCAATAGGCATTCAACATCTTGTAATCTATGTGTTCTCATTTCGCTAACTTTATTTATTTTCGCTCAAACACTTTGCCAGCTCTGCGAACAGGCTTCAATTAGGATTGATTTTCTATCTAAAACTATAGACATTCTGAAGATCGAACATGTCCGAATGCAATTATGGAAGATCCCACATCAAATTGTTTTTTTTTTTTTTTTAAAGAAGGTTGGCTCAATTAAATAAAAGTTAAAGTTATTTTTATTTTGAATAAAATTGGTGTAGAATTTGTAATTTTAATTTTTGCACAAGTTTTTTTGTTCAAATAAGAGATCAAAAATAATTTTTACCAGGTTAAAGTTGATAAATTGCATTATACTTATTCATATACTGATAAAATAGAAAATATTAAAAACAAAATCGTCTAATTTTATATGGGTAAAATCCCTCCTTCCTAGGTTCAACCAAACAAAGTCTTAGGCTTTATTTGCGAGTTCTATTTTGGAGGGAAAGGAAAGGGAATGGAGGATTTTGGTAGTCTCTTCCCTTGTTTGCAAGTTTTAAAAATAAGAGGGGAGGGAATCAGGGATTTTTACAAATCCCCCAAAACCTTCCTTCTTCACAAAAATAAAGTTCCCCTAATATGGGGGTTTTAAGAGGGAAAATAAGTTAATTACTTTTTTACCCTTGTTCACCACCACCCCGCCACCACCGCTACCACCACCGCCACCACCACCGCCCCACCGCCGCCCCCCCCGTAGCTGCCACCACCGGCACCGCCGCCGCCGCCACCACCACGCCCCACCGCCTCCGCCTCGCGCTCGCCACCACCGCCACCGCCACCCCCACCACCCCCACCACCACCACTCTTTTACAACTTGTTCTTTTTTTTAAAAAAAAAAGATTTATGGATGTGTTACTTTTTAGCACAAATATTTTAGAATAACATCGTTTAATCTCAATAGATTTTAAAATAACAAATCACATTCAATTTCAACTAGTTAGGAATTATGTACTAAATATATATATATATAAATCATTATAGAGAGAAATATTTTTTAGAGAGAGAATATTTCTTTAGGGAAAATATTTTTTGAATATAAAAATTAGATAAATAATTTTTTTAGAAAATTTAAATTTATTTGTAAAGTATAATAATTATATTAATTATTAAAGAAAATGACAAAATGGTAAAAACAACTCATTAATCCTCCATCGTCCTCCTTATTATTTTTTTAACTCCCAAACAAGGGGAGGAAATACTCTCAATTTCCCTTCCTTCCATTCCCCTCATTTCTCCTTGCATCCCCTTCCTTTCCTTTCCCTCCAAACTCCCAAACAGACCCTTAGATTCCGGCCAGAATATTAACTTAATAATTGTTATGTTATGGGACAAAACTAAAGCGTCATGGATACAATTAAAGGTGGAAAAAAACCAAAGAAAGAGATCCATCCAACTACATAATAATCAGATATGAGAATTTATTTATTTCCAACAAAGAGAAGTGCACACTAAAGATGTGCCGAGATCAAATAGCGTCTCATTACAATATTGCATCTTTCTTTCTTTTTTTATTTATGGTTCTTTATTTGGAAGTAGGAATAACAAAAACACAGCAACTAACTTATTCAAGGACAAAAGACAATCCTATAGTTAGTTCCTGATGGGCAACTATGAGTTTTAGTATTGTCAGAAGGGAAAAGGTAAGCATCAGGGCACCTATCGGCGGGACATGTAAGACTTGTACATCCACTAGAAGTTGGAGAGAACTGCATGGGAACATTGAAACCGTCGATCACTGAGAGATCGTAAAAGTCCAAATTATTGAACTGGTTAAGAGAAAATTCTGCAAGGGTAGTTGGTGGTGCCCCAGAGAGTTGGCATTGGAGTACACCTCCACAATCTCCAGTGCTGCAGCTTCCGCGACCCGACCCGTCGAAGTTGCAGCCGGTTCGACCCCATATGCGGCCGCTCGTAGTGCCGGCAGGGACATCAAGGGACCATGTCTGACCCTGATTCAATTGTTGACCGCCACCGGTGGGCAAGGCGGCCGGCCACACAGTGTAGGGGCAATTATTTGTGATATCAAACCTGGCAGCCTGTGTGAAAGTGAAGCTGATAGCCAAAAGGAAGAAGAACACACAGAGGCTTTTGAGGAGCGTCATTCTATTTTTGGAGATTGCTTAGTGAATAAGAGGGACTACAACAATGGGTATATATAGGGTCTAGCAAGCTGTGGTGTTATGCGTTTGAAAGTTAAACATTGTCGTGTATGTGTGTGTGTGTGTGTGTGTGTGTTAGCATGACGGAACTCCATTGTGCCGGTCAAGTTACGGGTCAATAAAATATATATAAGCCTGCTAGTTGGATACGACGGATAAGATTTGACATAAAATCCAGCGTTTAAATGACTATTTGTTCATGACTTGCTTCCCTAGAAGTTATGGAGAAAAATTATATTAAATTTTGAATAGGGATCATTCCGTAAAGAAATAATATAATTAATATCACCCCTGGTGATTTATAATAAAGACCATTTGTTCATTCCAAAACTACATTATCATGAGAACCAGATGGAGAACTTCTTGATGCGAAATATATGATTTTCTGATGATTATATTATGAGGGTTATAATCCTAGCTACTTATTATCCATGACATCACAGTTAAGAAGCATATACAATTTGTGATCGATCACCTTAATTAGAATATACCACGGAATCTTCTCCAACAAGTTATTGTTAACTTGATATATTATGTGCGCACGCCAACTTTGTCAAGCTCAAAACAAGGACTTAGAAACCAATTCACCCCGCCGTCTCTGCTTCTTTTTTCTTCCTTTTTCAAGAAATTAATTATAAAATAAAATAAAATACTAATGACCAGTTTTGTTGACAAACTGCAAAATCCCTTGTTTTTCATTTTAAACTTTTTGTGCAATTATTTGATTTAGCAATTTTATTCGGCTTAACAAGAGATTATATATTTAAATTTTGAGAATATGGTAGAATTTTCATTGAAATATAAGTTTTTATTGTATGACTGAAATTAAATGTTGAGGTCTCTAATTAGAAATTTTTTTTTGTAGTTTCAATCAATATTGTTGAACAATTAGATCAGGAAAGAATTTGAATTCTATAACAAAGTTGTAATACAACCTCAAATTTTTGAATTAATTGATTAAATTAAATTAAAGAAATAATTAAAGTGCTGGTGAGACCAAGTGTGAAATTAAATTAAAAGATGCTAGAGCTAGCATTTCTTTGGGTATCCAGTAATTAGAATAATATATATATATATATATATATATATATATATATATATATATATATATATATCTTGTAGGCTGGAATGGGTATGTAAAGGGAGGGGGGAAAAAAAGAAAGAGAGGTGGTATGGATGTTCTTCATGCTAAACTTCAAAGCAAAAACTATATGGTGAAGGTTGGATGTGGTTTTTATCAATAATCTAGATGCTTTGGGGAATAGTCCTAAGAGGTAAATATTACTGTCTCAA
This sequence comes from Acacia melanoxylon, assembly GCA_019022615.1. Classification (NCBI taxonomy): domain Eukaryota; kingdom Viridiplantae; phylum Streptophyta; class Magnoliopsida; order Fabales; family Fabaceae; genus Acacia; species Acacia melanoxylon. The sequence goes on along the minus strand of JAFJYJ010000020.1, from coordinate 4,230,540 downwards.
TGACCTGATTCCTACCATTGATAGATTGCATCCTGGCTTGCGCATGTGGAAATTTCTCACGGTGTTCATTTAAAACAGTCAAATAATTGCTAAATCAAATAATGGTGATAACAAGAGATTATCTGTGATAGCAACTTTATTCGGCTGAAGAAGAAATTTCTCATGGTGTTCATATAAAACCGTCAAATATTGCCTCATATACCTAATAGTTTTAAATAACTGACATATATTTCTTTCCCAAAATTCCGCCTCTTTACATTTAACGGTTTTTTAAAAACCGTTAAGTATGGTACAGCATACAGCAAAATATATAGCAGTGCTTGTTTGCTTTAATCCTTGTAATGTCGGGTAACTTTACCGCTTTCTTATATATATTTTTTAATAAAAAAAATAGGAAGCCTTTAGTTACACAAGTTTCTACAAACTCCTTATTCATATTCCTTAATGAAACAATATTATTTAATTTTGTTTTGGGCCCAAAAAAATCATCTTTATTAATACACAAAAACATAATTACATACACTAATCCAAAAGCATAAAAGCAAAAATGCCTATAGTACAACCTATCAATAAGAAACACAGCAAAAATAAATCCTATAATACAACATGCATCAGCGTCAAGGAAATTCAATTAATAAAATTGTACCAGTGTACCGTTCCTCCGAAGATTTCTCTGTACACTTCATTAGACGATGCCTATGTAGTATCCTTTGGCTTCATAAGAAATCTCCATGCACTCTTGGCCAGCAGTATTTAAGTGCATAAAACACAAGATACCATACGAACTGGAGGTTAGCTTCAAAATATAGAGTGGCCAACTTGTTTAAGTGTATTGTAAAGTTTAAAGACAAGAATTTATAAAAGCTCATTAATGTGTTAGGAACCAAAATATTAATGCATTGAGTATAAGTTTGTATTAATACATCAAAAAAAAGTCTCATATTGATTACTTGAACATTGAAGTGAAAATGTATAACCTAAAGGTAGGTCCTATCAAATTGACTTGAGTAATTTTGAGAGAAAGACCAAACTAATACGACAATGAAGCTTGTTAACGAGTTAGAGAACAGAAGTAGTTAATATACGTTAAGTATTTTTTAGAGAAAAAATTCAAATATTTAAAGCTTAGGTAACATGTTAGTTAGAAATATTAACACGTTAAGGAATGTTTTCACAAAACTAATTAAACTTTGACTATGAGATACATGTTACATAATTTGTTAGATAAGATTTAGACCTGTTAAAATTCAAAATTAGATATAGAGATATTATGAAAGGATATATGGGAATAATTCAGAACATCTTTTTCCTCTTATTTGATCCTTTGAATTTTAGTTTGTATGATTTTTCTATTTTATTGCCGTCAAGTAGTTTTGTCAAGGTGCTTCATGAGAAGTAGTATATGATAATATATAGTCAAAGTAGTTAAAGGCTACACGATATCCGAAACCTGAGAATCATACACGCAATTTCAATTTAGGGAAGAACTAAAAAAACGCACACTTGGACGTACGCACATAATTGCTATTCATGTGTTCATTCCAAGACTACATTATAATGAGAACCAGATGGAGAACTTCGTGATGCGAAATACATGATTTTCTGATAATTATATTATGAGGGTTATAATCTTAGCTAGTTATTATCCATGACATCACAGTTAAGAAGCAAAAACAATTTGTGATTGATCACCTTAATTAGAATATACCACGTAATCTTCTCCAACAAGTTATCGTGAACTTGATATATTATGTACGCACGCCAACTCTGTCAAGCTCAAAACAAGGACTTCGCAACCAATTCATCGCCCCTGCGACTCTGCTTCTTTTTTCTTCTTTTTTCAAGATATTAATAATAAAATAAAATACTAATGACCAGTTTTGTTGACAAACTGCAAAATATATCCCTTGTTTTTCATTTTAAACATTTTATGCAATTATTTGATTTAACAATTTTATTCGGCTTAACAAGAGATTATATTTTTAAATTTTGAGAATATGGTAAAATTTTCATTGAAGTATAAGTTTATATTGTATGACTGAAATTAAATGTTGAGGTCTCTAGCTAGAAAAAATTGTTGAAGTTTCAATCAATATTGTTGAACAATTAAATCAGGAAAAAATTTGAATTCTATAACTAAGAGATGTAATACAATCTCAAAATTTTGAATTGAATTAAATTTAAAAAAATAAAAAATAAAGTGCTGGTGAGACCAAGAGTGAAATTAAATTAAAAGAATGCTAGAGCTAGCATTTCTTTGGGTATCCAGTAATGAGAATAAAAAATTCATCTTCTAGCCTGTAATGGGTATGAAAAGAAAAGAATTGAAAAGAGGTGGTATGGGTGTTCTTCATGCTAAACTTCAAAGCAAAAACTATATGGTGAAGGCTGGATGTGGTTTTTATCAATAATCTAGATGCTTTGGGGAATAGTCCTAAGATGTAAATATTACTCTCTCAATGACCTGATTCCTACCATTGATAGATTGCATCCTGGCTTGCGCATGTGGAAATTTCTCACGGTGTTCATATAAAACAGTCAAATAATTGCTAAATCAAATAATGATGATAAAAAAGAGATTAACGGTGATAGTAATTTTATTCAGCTTAAGAAGACATTTCTCACGATGTACCGTCAAATATTGTCTCATATACCTAACAGTTTTAAATAACTGTCATATATTTCTTTCCCAAAATTCTGCCTCTTTACATTTAACGGTTTTTAAAAAATCGTTAAGTATGGTACGACACATACAGCAAAATATATAGCAGTGCTTGTTTGCTTTTTTCCTTATAATGTCGGGTAACTTTACCGCTTTCTTATATATATATTTTTTTTAAAAAAAAAATAGGAAGCCTTTAGTTACACAAGTTTCTACAAAATCTTTATTAATATTCCTTAATGAAACAATATTATTTAATTTTGTTTTGGGCCCAAAAAATTCATCTTTATTAATACACAAAAACATAATTACATACACTAATCCAAAAGCATAAAAGCAAAAATGACTATAGTACTGTTACACACCTACCGGCCTCGCCTAACGGTCTCGTCCTTTCAGATGGCGGGTAGTGTGATCATTTACTTTTATTCAATTCTAGATTACTTTTCCCAAGTTAATTTATGTCACACATCAGAGTATGAGCAGCAGAGCATGCATCGGTTCGAACAATAATATACTATAAAACTATGAAAGGATAAATTTTTCCCTAACGGGATCAAAATATACAGTCATCCGGATAATGGTGCCTGAACAAACCAAAATAAAATAATACAGTCATCCGGTAACTAAAATAAATATCCAAAAATAACAGTCACTAGCGTCCACCTCCACACTACTCTATCTCCAGAGCCTTACCTCTGTCTCACTGCTCCGCTCTCGACGAACTGCCAGCTGGCTTAAAAGGGGCTGGAATTCAAAATTTGAATCTCAGAGTAACCATTAATCTCATATAAAATGTATAAATAATGCATGTAAGAAAAACCATAAATAAATAAATACCACATAACATTAAGTATCAAGACACACATCCAAATCCGGAACTAGCAGTCCTAATAGCACACAAGACAGACCTCGTAGTGATCCTAATAAAGACAAAGACAAAGACCACACCGGCACAAGACAATGAAAGCCCGTAATGCACACATGTTCCGGTTTCATAGCGCTTGAAATGAATGATAACTAAATGTATGCAATTTCAAGGTAAAACATACATACACAAGTCACACAAAGTATATGAGGATTAAGGTTACTACCTGATGGTCGACCACAAATATAAATGAATTTTTCCTGGTACACAGTATCACAAATAGTCCTAAAATAACAAAATATAAATATAATTAATTCCTCCTCAGTAGATATTCCCTTTTGATAATTTAAAATAAGTCTAATTCATGTGTTCATATTTACTAAATTTCTACCGAACCTCTACCCTACATAATTTTGCATTCTGAACACATTGCAACCATCAAAATGACCAAAATCTCACTCCTTGACCATGTCCTATTCAGACCGAAATTTAGAACTCAAGCGTGACAATTTACCAATTCACAATTTATCCACCAAACTAGGTTCATATGCTCCTAAATCATCATATAACCACATATTCATGAGTAAATCTCCATGAGACTCCAAGAACCTTAGTTGTCTCAAAATATAGGATTTTACAAAGTATTCAAAAACTCATCCAAACTTCAAACCAATCGGTGTAAAATGAAACTTACGCTTATCTTATCACGATTCTACAGTTAGTTTGGAATTTTGACAGCAACTCGGCTCACTCAATGACTTGAAACTCCTCCTATGAGAAAACTGAAACCGTAGAATTGAAGCTCTCAAGGTGTAGAACAAGATTTGTAAAGGGAGTTTTTGGTTTGGAAGTGATTTAGTAGGAGATTTTGACTAGAGTGTGTTTCTCTCTCCTCTTGAATTTTCTCACGCCATTTTTACGCTTCGCTCTCTCTTTCCTGCTGGTTCTGACCGGATGAAGATGATACAAAACATGGCAATTAATGAATATTGAGGGCTAAAGTCGGTGGAAGCATGGAACAATTATTAGACTTTAACTTTCCATTTATTTACAATTGTACCAATGCTTTTTGACTAAACGTACTTTGTTGACCAAAGATGTATAGGTGAGGGCTGGTTCTGCGTGATGATCAATTGGAGGATGGAATTAATGAATATTGGCAAGTTAAAGTCGGTGGAGGCATTGTGGAACTCATAAGACCTCATTCTTCCTTTTAATTACCATCATGCCATCAAGCTTTCTTCTCAAATACGTTGCTGAACGAAAATTTGAGATGGAATGGATAATAATGAGTTTGACTATTTAGAATGTTTAAATTTGACACTCTAAATTGTTGGCCCAAGAAGTTTAGGTTGGTTTGGGCAAGAGGAATAAATGAGCTAAATTTGACATTACCTCTTCACAAAATTATCATTCTAATTTATCACTTAATCATCCACAAGATTTTTATTTACAACTTAATTCATTACTAATTTAGTTATAAATATTGGATAAATGTCAAAAATAAATCCTTAATTCCATATAAGGATTTTTCTTCCTCAATTAGCTTATCTGTACCGCATGATATTGCCTCTAAAATTTCCAAGCCAAAATCACCTCTTTATTAATTACTCTTTAATTTTTCCTCATAATCTCTAATAAATATTCATGTGACCTTCTTCTCATCCCCTTGGTCAAATTTAATAAACTAAAATAGAACAAATTAATGTTAATTCATTTTATCTCATGTGGTGACAACATATGTCCCAAAATTTCTGGTATTGACGAAATCGGGTAATTTAGGTAAAAATTTAAATTTTGTCAAAATTTCACTATTTCATTCCTCCACCTACACATACTTCATACATGAAATTTTTCAGAGAAAAGTGAGGTGAGGATATTACAAGTACAACCTATCAATAAGAAACACAGCAAAAATAAATTCTATAATACAACATGCATCAGCGTCAAAGAAATTCGATTAATAAAATTGTACCAGTGTAGCATTCCTCAGAAGATTTCTCTGTACACTTCATTAGACGATGCCTATATAGTATCCTTTGGCTTCATAAGAAATCTCCATGCACTCTTGGCCAGCAGTATTAAAGTGCATAAAATTAACACAAGATACTGTACGAACTGGAGGTTAACTTCACAATATAGAGTGGCCAACTTGTTAAGTGCGCATTGTAAAGTTCAAAGACACTTCATTAATATGTGAAGGCTGGATGGGGGTTTTATCAATAATCAAGATGTTTTGTGCAATAGTCCTAAGAAGCAAATATTACTGTCTCGATTACCTGATTCCTATCATTGATAGATTGCATCCTGGCTTGCGCATGTGGAAATTTCTCACGGTGTTCATATAAAACAGTCAAATAATTGCTAAATCAAATAATGGTGATAACAAGAGATTAACTTTGATAGCAACTTTAATCAGCTGAAGAAGAAATTTCTCAAGTGTTCATAAAAAGCCGTCAAATATTGTCTTATATACTTAATAATGGTTTTAAATAACTGTCATATATTTCTTTGCCATAATTCCGAATATTTACATTTAACAGTTTTTAAAAACCGTTAAGTATGGTATGGCATATATAGCAGTGCTTGTTTGTTTTTTCCCTTATAATGTAGGCTAGACTTTACCGCTTTAATTTCTTTCTCTTTTAAATATATATATATATATATATATATATATATATATATATATATAAAGGAAGCCTTTAGTAACACAATTAGTTTCTACAAACTCTTTATTAATATTCCTTAATGAAACAATTTTTTTTTTTTTTTGCCCAAAAAATTCATCTTTATTAATACACAAAAACAGAATTACATACACTAATCCAAAAGCATAATAGCAAAAATGCCTATACTACAACCTATCAATAAGAAACACAGCAACTATAAATCTTATGATACAACATGCATCAGCGTCAAAGAAATTCAATTAATAAAATTGTACAAGTGTCCCATTCCTCAGAAGATTTCTCTGTACACTTCATTAGATGATGCCTATATATATAGTATCCTTTGGCTTCATAAGAAATCTCCATGCACTCTTAACCAGCAGTATTAAAGTGCATAAAACACAAGATACTGTACGAACTGGAGGTTAACTTCACAATATACAGTGGCCAACTTGTTAAGTGCGGATTGTAAAGTTCAAAGACAAGAATTTCTAAAAGCTCATTAATGTGTTAGGAACCAAAATATTAATGCACTGAGTAGAAGTTTGTATTAGAATACATCAAGAAAAAGTCTCATATTGATTACTTGAACATTGAAGTGAAAGTATATAACCTAAAGGTAGGTCCTATCAAATTGACTTAATTAAGTAATTTTGATAGAGAGACCAAACTAATGCATACCTAAATCACTAATTTTCAATAGTTTGCACAATATAAGATTCGACAATGAAGCTTGTTAACGTGTTAGAGAACGGAAGTTAATATACGTTAAGTATTTTTTAGAGAAAAAATTCAAATATTTAAAGCTTAGTTAACACATTAGATAGAAATATTAGCACGTACGTTAAGGAATGTTTTCACAAAACTAATTAAACTTTGACTATGAGATTCATTAACATGTTAAGTAATTTGTTGGATAAGATTTAGACTTGTTAAAATTCAAAATTAGAGATAGAGACATTATGAAAGGATATGTGGGAATAATACAGAACCTCGTTTTCCTCTTATTTGATCCTTTGAGTTTTAGTTTGTATGATTTTTCTATTTTATTGCCCTCAAGTAGTTTTATCAAAGTGCTTCATGAGAAGTAGTATATATAGTCAAAGTGGTTAAAGGAAAGGCTACACGACATCCGAAACCAGAGAACACGCAATTTCTATTCAGGGAAGAACGAAAAAACGCACACATGGACGGACGCACATAATTGCCATTCATTTGTAGAAACTGAAAATGAAGAAAAACATAAAGATATCAAAAAGATTTGACACACCAGAAATTTGCGATGAAATTAATTTTCCGTCGCAAATTTCTCATGTTTTCCGTTGAAATTGCGACACTATTTTTTTGCAATGGACGAATTCCGTTGCAAACAATTTTTGCAAGAGAAAATGCCTTTTTTCCATCGAAAAAAATGACTTTTTTTAATGTAACATTTTTAAATTAAAGAATCAAATATGAAACTTCATGCGCCTTAAAGCTCATAAGATATACAGAACAAAAAGATCTTCTTTTTTTTAGATCCCTATACTCATTATGCCTACCATTGAATGGAGTAGGTACTCATCTTATTATCAATATCTCAAAATTTCAAATCAATGATGGGTTACGTTCTAGCCGTGTGGAACATCTATATATAGCAATCTTGCTATTAAGATAATCTAAACATCAACTCGCTGAGAAGGAGGGAGTTGGCAAGAAAGCCACACAAAAGGGGTGCATTAGGTTTGATTGAAGCTGAGCTAAAACAAGTAAATGACCTGATATCGGAGACCCAAAAAAAGAGAGTAGATATGCAATGAACAAAAACACAAAGCGGAAAAAGTAGTTGAAGAACCAAACCATCGTGTCCTCAAGCAAGACTCCTCGATGTGACCCATCCATTATCTTCTGCAAATTGAGTCCGCGCAGAACGACATTTCTTACTTGCAATGATGCGTAGAAGTAGCCTTCCAGGACTCTCCAGAGATGAATGAATGAAAAGAGTTCCATCTCGTTTTTCTTTTTATTGACTTCCTGGTTCACCAGAATCTTCAGTTTCTAATTTGGATTCGTTCCGAGTCGAGCCAATGGTTGTGAGGGAAGAGCTCCTAAGATTATTTTCTTCATTCTCACGCCTCGAACCGAGGACGTGATTAAGGGAGAGCAAATCTCTTACCACTTGCTCCCAATAGATGTTGATCTTTCATCTCATTGTTATAGCAAGCAAAGCGACGACGATGTCCCATGATTTTCATATAAAAAACCAGCATCCTTCTCAAGCTCTCTAAGCCAAAGAAAACATGATTTTCAGTAGGATTGTGATTAAAGAAATTAAGGTAACAATCCATTGTTAATGTAATACTTTGGGCCTGTTTGGTAAGAGAGATCTAGAGAGGAGGGGAGTGGAAGAAAATTTTTTATTAGGGATAATGTAAGAAAAAAGAGTGAAAAAAATTAATTAAAAAATTTTAACCACACTTTTCTAATTTTTTTAAAATCAAACTCAAAAAGAATTTCCTCCCCTCCTCTTATACCAAACATCCCTTTGGGTTTAAATCTCTTCGCATTATGAGTAGGTTCGTCAGCGATAGTCCTCCCTCTCTTCTTTGTGGCAACCACTCCTAAGGACAATTCAGAGGAGTCATTCACAGTAACCTTCAAGCTCGAGTCTTCAAGTTTAGCCTTAGTTGAGGCGAAGGAGTTATGAGGACCCACACGATTAAACCGATTAAAACATGAAGTCCCATCAAGCCATAAGTTAGTAGTGTGTCCTTGAAATTCATTTGTTGAAAAGGGGCGCGTAGGACTAGGAAATGAACCCAACTCATGATGCTCAGTCTAAATTAAACAAGAAGTCGAATTTACTTAGGCCCAAGAACGTTACTGTGAAGCCCACCTTTTTTTGACCAAAAGATTATGATTTTATTTATAACCAACATCAATCTACATTATATCAAAAAAAACATCAATCTACACAGTCAGATTGCCAAACTAAAGCCAATTTTATATATCAAAAAAAAAAAAAAAAAAACATCAATCTACATTATATCAAAAAAAAACATCAATCAATCTACACAGTCAGATTGCCAAACTAAAGCCAATGAGTATTGGCACAGTTGGCTTAGGTGTCGGTCTTCATCCCAAAAAGAGGAAGTTCAATACCCGCTGGTCGATGTGAGGGCCTCGTTGGTGGGCGATCTATAAGTACCTCTATAAGCGCTCTTTGAGTCTGGAGGCATATCTTGGCCCTTGTAGGGTACCGGTGTCTACCCCACCTAAACTTTTTATTCTGAAAAAAAAAAAAAAAAAAAAAGATTGCCAAACTAAACTAAAAAAAACGAATATGCAAGTACTTCAGTCATAAATGCAGATCAAAATTTAACCTTTTGCTCATAACCCCATAAATGCAGAACAAGATTTTAACCTTTTGCCCATAACCTCATAGAAACATACTGCTTAACTCAGCACACAACTCCCACCGCTGCTTCCGATGTGTTTGGGAAAGCGGTGGAAGGCCAGAAACGTTGCAGGGAAGGGGTGAAAAGCACAGTGGGTATGCTGTTTGGGTTTACGTTTTGACCATGGTGCTTTTAACCTAAAAGTGGCTTATGAGAAGAAGCCCAGAACTGGCTTCTAACAGCGGTGGAGTGGCTTACTGGCTTTTGGGCATTTATGACCATCTCTTTCTTCTTCTTTCTGCATGACCCGCTGCAAATTTCCAAATATTCCAGCTCTGCATAAATTCAGATGCCCGACTCTCCTTCGTCGAAATTCAGATGCCAGACTCTCCTGCCGAATCCGATGGCTAACAGAACGCCGGCGATATCATCAGTGGCGGAGCCAGGATTTAATATTTGTGGGTGCACAATTAGTTGTGGGATTTGAGGGTTCGGGAGCGCGTCCCCGAAAAAAAATTTTAGGAAAAGTTTTTATCAGGAAAGAGTCATGACTCATGATACAAAATTGCCTTCTGAGCCCCTAAAATTAAGGTTTTCTGTCGTTTGTTTCCACATTCCATCTATTCACAGAAAACACACACAAACCATACAAAAGAATACCAAACAGCCAATTTATAGAACTCCTATTAAATCAGACAAAACAATAATACCTTTTTTGGGGAAAAGAAGTTTAAGTGACTACTGACACAAGAAGTATGATAATTCTAGAAAACTAACCAAAGTCACAGAAAGTAGAAATAATGTATGAATACAAATGCTTCTTCATCATTCGAATAACAATAACACTTAGCAAGTTAGAATCCCGGATTATAAATTCTCCCAACGTGTGCTCAGTTCCTAGATAAAATACAGAACACAAATAATTTACTACACATAAAACGTGAGCAGCAGTGTAACCACAATACAGACATGAGTTTCAATTCGATGTGATCATCTATGATGGGAAAAAATGCGTAGAAATAATAATGGCACTGCCGAAAAGGTGCAGATTACTAGAATAATAGCTGCAATTCCTTATGCAACTTTTGTTTGTTGTTTGTTTATTTGTTTTTTTTTTCATCTGATATGAGTTGACGTGAGGACATTGAGCCTGTCTCGAAATGGAAGGAACATTGACTTTCCCAAAGGCTTCGTCAGAACGTCTGCAACTTGTTCTCGTGAGGGTATGTAGCCAATTTGAATTTGCCCAGCTGCTACCTTTTCCCTGAGAAAGTGAATGTCGATTTCAACATGCTTGGTCTTTGAGTGGAGGACTGGGTTGGACGCAAGTGCAATAGCACCGGAGTTATCACACCAAACTATAGGAACCTCTGCAATTGGAATGTGCATTTCCTGAAGCAACTTCATGACCCAAACCACATCTGAAGATGCATCAGCCAAGCTTCTGTATTCAGCTTCTGTGGCTGAGCGGGAGACCACTTGCTGACATTTGGAAACCCAGATAACAGGATTATTTCCTAGATAAGTGCAGTATCCACTTACTGAACGCCGGTCTTCTTTGTTTGTTGCCCAATCTGAGTCAGAAAATGCTTGAACATGAAGACGCGGTAGGGGACGAAGGAGAAGACCATAGTCACCTGTGCCCACAAGGTATCGCAGGATCCTCTTGACAGCAACCCAATGAGGATCACGAGGAGCTTGAAGAAACCTACTTAAGCGGTTGACAGCAAATGAGATTTCTGGCCTGGTGTAACAAAGATATTGGAGCTTCCCGACGATACTTCTGTACATTGTAGAACTATGAAACAAACTGCCATCTGTTGAGGTGAGCTGGTGTTTGGTAGCCATAGGTGTAGTGTGGGACTTGGCATTTAGAAAGTTGACTTCCTTGAGTAATGAAACCTGGCTCTGATACCATACTAGAATAATAGCTGCAACAGATTACCTAAAACAAATAGGGATGCGATGATGCAGGTCAATTGATACCTGAGCATCTAAAAATGTGCAGGTCAATTCCAAAGCCAGCTCCACTGAAGGTTAAAGATTTATCATTTTCAGTTTGGTGCCTCTCTATCAGTGTCCGGTGCCTCTCTAGCCAGCAACAAGTGATCTCCATCAGTGTCTGATGCCTCTCTAATATCTATCAATGTCGCATAATAAGTTAATAACCTACCTAGTAACATTATGTTTTGTGATGATCGTTGTGGTGGCAAGTTAGTTAATTAACATTCTAACTAGCTAACGTATACAGATCGTAAAGTTAAAGCATCCAACATGTAAAACCCTAAATCATACATCTATAATAATAAAACCCATATTCCTCTAATATCTAGTTTGATCCATTCCACCAAATTTCAATCTAGAACAATGTCGCAGAGATAACCACCGCATTTATCATTTCCATCCATATATGCCACGAAGCAGAGTATAAGATGCGAAACATTGTTCCATTGAGTTTTTTTTATCGCGAAATCAAAGAAAATGAACAGCAGAAACCAACCGAGAACCCCGGAGAAAATTCAGAATAAAAATGAAAGTTACCGAATTTGCTAACAGACTTACCGTGAATGGATTAGGGAGCTTTGCTTTACGAATTAGCCACGGCGTGTGAGAGATTCGGAGAGCAGCGAGGGTGGAGAGAACAATGGAAAAACAAAACAAAAAACAAAAAAGGGATCCAATAGAGAGTAGGTTCGAACCAGTGACCCCAAGGTGTGTGTAACGGAAGGAGATCTTCTGTATTCTTTCTCCTCATCTCTCCCTATCCCATTTGGCCAGCTGATTGGAAAGAGGGGAAAAAAATTAAAGTAATATTGTGATATTTTAGATTGATTTGATGGATGTGATTTAGAGATAATGCGGGATAATGAAAAAAGGATGATGAGAGAAACCTGATCCGTGAGTAACATGCTAACCGACTACACCATTCAGACAAATTGTCATCAGATTCCTTCAACATATATTATTAAATTTTTATGTCTGCACTTGCCCCCATATACACTCGTGTGGCTCCGCCACTGCATGCAAGCTACAATGTTTTATTAATATTTTTTTAAGTTGCGTAACATGGATTGAGAGAAAATTTGAAGACGCGAAGGGGAGAGGAAAAAATAGATTTTCCCTTATTTAAATTAGAGAAAATAAAGAGAAAGAAAAAGGAAAATTCCATTAAAATACCATCTGAATTTGTAAAACCCCCAGAAGCCTACCGAATTTGTAAAAAGACTGAGAGGTGACAAAAACTTTTGAGGGATATGCAAATTCATACAAAATGACCAGATTGCCCCTCTCTTTATTCTCATTCACACTAACACAATCGACTTCTTCATTCTTTCTTCATTCTCTGAACCCTAGCGTCAGCGTCACTGCCTTCTGAACCACTGCCGTCGCCATGTATGCCGTGCTCGCCACCGCCGTCAGGTATCTTCCTCATCTCATTAGTTTTGAGCCCTAATTCTTCCTCTGTTTTTGCTGTGGTGCGTTTTCTCCGGCGTCGCCATTTTGATTTGTAGACTCCATAAAATTTGGGGCTCTTTCTGGCTTCAGTTTCTATTATGTTGCCTTACTTTGGAATCCACCTAATGACCTTAGATTTTATCCTTTCATTTTTGCCGTGCGTCACCATTTCAGACCGTTTATGGAAATTTCAAAATTGTGTATGAACTGCGTTGTTGATCTGTCATTTGCTGTTGAATGTTAAATGTTAAATGTGTGGTTCATGAACTCTCTTAATTTTTGATCTGTCATTTGCTGTCATTTGCGTTAAATGTTAAATGTTAAATGTGGTTCATGAACTTTCATTTGCTGTTAAATGTGGCTACAACAAATGCATACCATTCTCTTGGTCCGTTACATAATGGAGTTGTCAAATATTAATATGCTCTAAATACACTTGATTGTGTGTTATATAATCACCCATAAATCTATAATCTATAAATTTATGAATATTTCAAATATACCATTCAAAGGGTTCCTTTATCTACTTGTAACTCGTATTTTTCTTGGTTATGACAAGGCATTTTTAAAGCATTTCAAAGGGCAAGAAAAGTTATTCTAATTTAACCATCTCATTAGCTAAATATTCATGGGCATACACAATCTCATCTATCCAACATGCCTTAAAATCCACATACAATCTCATCTATTCATGACAAAGTGTGATAGGCTGACCACAAATCATTTCTCAAGCAGCAAATTTGTCCCATTTATTCTGGACCTCAAAAACCATATATTTTGAAAATCTTCCTTCAAAGATGATTCTGTCAGGTTTCAGTCTATCACATGTTTTCACTTTTTAATCTGTGATTTTGTTTATCCCCCTTTGGTACTCAGGTGAACGCTTTCTTAAAAGAAGATAATCCATAAGAAATGGTTTCTCTCAATTTGTTTGTGATTTTGTGTTATCCATTTGTTTGGCCTAATTGTCTCCATATAATGTGATCTGATTTTTTCCTCTTCGCCAGGTTCATTTTGTTCTAAAGGAACTTGTACAGAAGTCAATTGTTCAAACTGAGGTAAGCAGTGCTTTGAGATGATACTACTCTTTCAAACTCTCCTATTATTTACATTTAATGCTCGTGTTGAGTGAATGACCATGTTATTCAACGTTTAATGTTATGTTTGTCATAGTTCATTTATCATTTTGCTTATTCTGTTGAGAATATTTAATAAACGTTTTTTTCGCTTGGAAAATAAATTAAAGGGGCAAAGAAAAGAACAACACTCTAGTGTGAATGTTCTACTTTGCAAGATCTTTCGGTTTAGAACGCTTATTCAAATATTTAGTTGTTGAAGGGCTCATTTGATCATTAGAGAGATAGATGCTACAAGGGATTTTTTAATTACTAATTGTCATATGATACTCTGAGTTCTGGTCTTCTTTCCTAAATTATCCCCTACATGACACCAGCCTACATTTCCTCCCATTTTTGAGTAAAACTGACCTCATTCCTTACACATTGCACAGAATTACTAATTGTAATCACTTTATTTGAAGGACTATTCTAACATTCCTTTAAAAGATTTAGAATACGGAAGATGTTAATTCTGTTCAATTTGAATTCATATTTGTACTATTTTTGCCATCCCATCTACCAATGTGGTGACAGATTACTATTATTCTGGTTAAACTGCATATAATTAGCAATTTCAAACCTATGCTGAGATAAACTTTTCTTTCAAGTTTAATTGTTTATGGCTTGACTCTGTTGCTAATTACCTCCTCCTTTTAATTATTTCACAAACTTTGGCATGTATCATGCAACAGTAATTTGTACATCTTGCATGATCAATTGTTTGTTGTTTGCCTAGAACTAATGTTGGGTGAACTATTCTTTTTGTACAACATTGTTTTTCTGCAATTGTTGTTGTTTTTTTTTTCTGCATAATTGCTGTTGTTTAACAATAATTCGCAAAATTTAACTTTAAGCAATAGATGTTTGTTGTCTGGCAAAACTATACCATGGTTTGAACACATTCTTGAATTGTGATGCTCCTCTAGTATTGTTTTTTTACTTGTGGTTTGAGTCAACATATCTAGAATATTGTAAGCAGTGATTAGATTCAATTGGAAACAAGTTTGTGACCTAGTAAGCATCATTATTGCAATTCTTGTTGTTGCAGAAATGAGCATCCAACAATTGCTATGTTAGTGTTGGGTGAACTATTCTTTTTGTAAACCCTTTATTTGAAGGACTTTTCTAACATTTGTTTAAAAGATTTAGAGTACGGAAGATGGAAGATCTTAATTTTGTTTGTCATTGCTGATATTATTGGATTAAAATTCTTGGAACTAGTTTTGCTAAATGAGTAAAAGCATTTGTTGTTATATGTGGTTCATGAACTCTCCTAATTGTGTGTCCTGCCATTTCAATTTTTTAGGTTTAGCAAAGCAAAAGTGTAGCAAAATGTCCACTAATAAAGAGTATTTTATGTTTCGCAAGGAGTTTAAAAAAGAGAATAAAGTTGCTGACTTTACTGACATGAGTAAGGAGTGCGCAAAAGCGTGGAGGGCTTTGAGTGTCGATGAGAGGAAAGTATACATTGATAGAGCCAAAGAAGGAAGGGTCGAGAAGAAGAAGGGCACCTCCACCCCCTCTTTTCCATCACGATGCTCGTTGAACAAATTTTCGAAGCTTGTAGCTTTTGTGAACTCCAATGAAACATTTAAAAAAAAGGTCCAGCAGTTAGGGTTTGGATAGTTGTTTCAAATTCAAAGTATGAGACTCCCACGGGAAATGTTAGTCCCTATAATGAGAGCTTATGATCCCCCAACCAATCAATTTCGAATAAGGGGGAAGACACGTGAAATAGAAGCTAAAGATGTGGCTCAGTTGCTTGGGGTGCCACATAGGGGGAACGAGGTGACAATGAAAGTGATTGACACAGATCCGGTATTTCTACAACTTAGAAAAGACTACGGTAAAATGAAGTATGACGACATACTAAACATCATAACTTCAAGGGAGTCGGGTGAGCAGTTTGAGCTATTATTTATGATGCACATGTTGGGGACTTTTCTCGCTCTAACATCAAGCACAACTCCCAGTTTGCAGTTGCTGAAGGTATTAACCTCGACGATGAAAGGATTTTCCCACTTCGACTGGGCCACATATGTTGCCAATGATATCCGAAACGAGCTCTCTGAGTATGTCAACATGATAAGAGGAAACAAAGATTGCAACTCCTATGTCGGAGGGTGCATATATATGTTATTGGTAAGTATTATGATTGTGATTTGTGTTAACATTTTTTTGACATAAAATTTAAATGTTTAACCTTGTCGTTGTAGTTATATTTTGGGGAGCGGTTCCCATTGGGAAATGTAACATCCCGACTTTTTAAAAGCAGTATAATTTTTTTTTCATTTAAAATCATAGTAGAGCATTTGAGCGGAAGAGTAACTGATATGTAGATTCAAAAAGCCGTAAGTCTGGCTGTTTACAACATCGGTACAGTAACCGAGTGTTTCAAAAGTACAAAACAACTGAAAGAAAGGCTTCCGCCGGAACATCAAAAGTAAAGGACAACATCGGAAAGTCTTCATCCGGGTCCTTGAACCTGCTGCTTTCCTCTCTCCTCGGTCCTTCCGAACTTGATGCTAAGTTAAGAGCTGAGATCCAATTTACCACATTGGATCTCAGGTAACGGTTAACCTCATGTTTATGTATACACATACGGACAACGTACATCCATAATATCAACAAGACAACAATCACTCTACCACAACCCATGCATATGTATTTCCCCCAAAGATGCGAGACACATTGCACCCAAGATACATACCTATTGCACCCAAAGATACGTACATATTGCACCCAAAGAACCGACATATTGCACCCAATGACGACATATGCACCCAAAGATACGTACATATCCTCTAACCGCTATATGCACTCGCACAAGATAACATCTCTACAACACACATACCACATATATGTAAACCATAAACATCAGAGATAAGGTTACCAGTACGCGAACGTACCTTCGTTGTCGACTACGGTACGTTTTACGAAAAACGGTGATTTTTGACAGCGGGTGAAACAGCGGTACGACGGCGGTACAACAGCGGTCTGATTATCTCAGATATCCTATAAGGATAACATTTATCAACTTCTAGCAGTATAACAGGCATTTTAGGTACAAATTACCATTTTGCCCTTGAACCCCTAATCGGCGGAATTTCGCCAGAGCTTCGCTGTTTTTTGCTTTATCTCTCCAGAATTTTGACAGATCTTTTCCCTCATCATATTTTCGAAATATGTATCATATTTACCCCTAAATATGATATCTAGACTGCCTTGAAAATTAAAGATAAATCTAGCATTCCTACTATATCTACCGAAAGAACTACCGAAACTAAAGACTAAGGACCGAAGAACTTACCCGAGACTTTGCTCGTACTTTCTCCGAGCTTCTCTCTCTAACTTCTCTCTAAGGGGCAGATTTTTGGTGTGAAAAATGATGAAGGTGCTCATGCCTTTATATAGGCAAAAATTGTGCCACTTTGGTAATTTCCATATTCCAAATCTTGTAATTTTCTCTTACCTTATAACCAAGTAAAATAAAGGCTAAATGGTGGTTAATTCTTGACCATGGGCTGCCCTAGTCGACATAAGGGGGTGATGTGGCAGCAATTGGTCCAAGAATGGTGACTCAAGCTCACTTTATGCCTGGTCCGATAGAATTTCCCCGATCGGTGTCCGTTTCGCGTAGTCTCGGAAAATCTCAAAATTCTGGATTCATAACTTTGAAGATCTTCTCTTCCTCATCAATAATATCTAATTTAACTTAGATTTCGGTCCCTTACTGTGGTTCCAACGATCCGTTGAAGTTTTCTCGAAAACGTGTCCAACACGTCCGGTGTCGGAAATCGCTTCGGAATCATCAATCTCCTCGGATAATAATTCACTGATTCCAAATATGTCCAGATAATTATAAACTCATCTCTAGATGTTGAGTTATAATTTGTTTTCTTCAAATCCAAAATGTGAATATCTGCATTTTTCCCTATTTCGTCTTATTAGGCAAATGCGCTACCGACCTCGGAATTAACTTCCGGAAGAGGTCACTTGAAGGTAAAAACTCACCGATCAATATTTTACCTTGACTTTGGAATTCCTATTCCTGGTTCTCTAGATAGGATCTGTTTCCTATTTATTCCATTACTATTCACTATATTATATAATAATACAATTTTACAAAAATATCATGATATTTATTTATTTTTCTAAGCATAAAATATTTTATTAATATATATATATATTTTTTAATAATTTCGAATTTCTCCAATTAAAAATAATTATTTAAATTATTTTTAATTCATTTACTTTATACCTTAATTATCCCATTAATTACCGGATTAGCCACTTACTAATTTTTGATAATTTTCTTAATTAGGATAAATCATTATCTCACAATTATATTACTTACATTGGTATTTTATATCCCATGTAAAATATTAAAAATCATGGGGTCAATTATGATCCCCAAAATAATATTAAATATTGCCTCAATATTTTCCAAGGAAATTAATCCCAAAAATTACCTAAATTAGAGACAACATATTCTCCAATTTTTAATAAATATTTCATTGCCTCTTAGGATTTATCATAATATTTTCAGTGGTATTTTATGGCCCACAATTGCATTTAGGGATTTTTAGCTCTTTATTCACCCTAATTTCAATAGAAATTACCTTAGGAAATAAGATAATTATTACTTATTATTTGAAACCACATATTCACCTATTTTCAATAGGTATTATTTATCGAAATATAATATTCCAGATAAATAATTACCCGGGTATTACAGGAAAGGCAGTTGATCACAAAAGAAAGATTCCAATTCAGTTCTGGACCAAAGAGAAGGTGAAGGAGATGATTGAGAAAGAGAAGCAGAGCGACATTGGGATGTTGTATACGTCGAAGGCCGGTAAAGAGGCTAAGAAGGACACTTCTGAAACGAATTTTGTGGCCTCTTTAGACCAAGTAAGTGCTTCCACATATGACGTTTAATTCATGCTTGGCTATTATGTTAATGACCTGTGATAAATTGTGTCAATTTTGGGTTTTAAAGGATTTGCATGACAAGTTGATAGGTGTAATCAATGATAACCACAAAAGGCTTGTTGTTGCTGTTGAAGATGAGTTGCGAAAGGCACAAGATAACATTGGAAGGCAGCGGAAGCAGGAAGACAGTGAAGCTGAGGATAATAGTGATGATGCTTATGATAATGGCCAAGATACTCATGGTGATTATGAGGGCCAAGAAGGTGATGGTGATTGTCATGATGATGGCGAAGGTGGTTATGAGGATGACATATTTGTCGGAACGCCAATCAACATTGATGATGACGAAGGAGAACAATCAATTGTTCCATACCCCGTTCAACAAGAAGATGCACCACGGAGGTCACAGAGGCCAAAGAAACCAAAAAACATGTCGCCATGGACTTTGACGAAGCCAATAAAGCGGCCTAGGAAGGCAAAAGAACATAGGGAATTATTCTTCGACCTTATCTCCCGATCCTACACCAAAGATGAGGGTGATCAATAAGTCATAAAAAAGTTAATTCCAATGAATATTCAATATTAAAAGTCGTTTTGTCTGGATTAGTTAATGGATGATGACATTGTTTCTCTTTTATAGGATTCTCATACAAATAGACAATGAAGACATAACCCGGGAGCAGCTGCAAACACTAGGCCGGAGGAACAGATTAAGTAAACGGGTAGGTACTAAAAAAGCTAAAATTTCGATACAGCGTTTTGAACCCCACTTATCAAAGTGTTCACACATGCAAGTTATGTCAATTGTATGTAAAACATTGATGCGAGATATGCAAAAGCAGGGCGAAGTGAGGAGGCACATTTTCAGTGCTCATCAAATGGTAAGTTTGCATTTATGGACCTTCATAATTTATTGCCCATTGACATACGTATATATGTCCACTAATATTTGTTGATTATGCAGAATTTATTGGCCACAAAACCGCCGGGATGGAAAGTTTCTCAATGGAAGGCACAACTATTGTTGAAATATATAGATTACAATATTGTGATTGTGAATTGATAATGGGACCAATATTGGTTCATCAGCACTGGTTTTGTACTGCCATTGATCCAACCACGAAGAACTTTTATGTCCTGGATTCAATGAAGACAACGTCGCCGCTGACGAGAATGAGGCGATAAAAATGTAATACCCGGATAATTATTTATCGGAATATTATATTTTAGTAAATAAAATATATTGGAAATAGGTGAATATGTGGTTTCAAATAATAAGTTATAATTATCTTATTTTCTAAGGTAATTTCTATGGAAATTAGAAGAGATAAAGAGCTAGAAATCCCTAAAATACATTAATGGGGCATAAAATGGCCTAAAAATATTATGATAAATCCCAAGAGGCAATGAAATATTTATTAAAAATTGGAGAATATGTTGTCTCTAATTTAGATAATTTTTGGGATTATTTCCCTTGGAAAGTAATAAGGCAAAATTAAATATTATTTTTGGGATCATAAGTGACCCCATGATTTTTTATATTTTACATAGGACATAAAATACCAATGTCGTAAAATAGTTGTGAGATAATAATTAATCTCAATTAAGAAAATTATCAACAATTAGTAAGTAACTAATTAAGTAATTAATGGCTAATTACTTAAATTAAGATATAAAGTAAATTAATTAAGAAAATAAGAAGGGAAGGGCGAAATTTTAAGTGTGAAAAGGGTTATGGTTATTTCAAAAATAATATCATGATATTTAAGTAATTAAATAATAATATATTCGGTAGAAAGACCGGTTGGCTAAATGAGAACCGATAGAAATTAAATCATATCTCAAAATAGGTGAACTAAGTCAATAACATCCGGACTTAATATAGACAAGTGAAATTTTATCTCGAGTGAGCTATCTCCGGTCATTTCGAAACCAACGGAGTAAATAAGAGACAGGGTAAATAAGAAAAAGGGCAGATAGTAGAAACGAGAATCCATAGAAAACAAGACGTTGTGACAAACCATGAATTAGGTTTCTTAGGTCAGGTCATATTAAAAACCAGTGAATTATTATCCAGAAGATGGCACTTCCGGAAGTTATTTCTGTAACCGATGGCGTCTGTTCGAAAATGTTCAGCAGACAACGGAATACCCTTAATGGGATCAAAAATTTAGTTAACCTAAGTAGTTTTAAAGAAGATGAATAGATCTTCAACGCTGTGCTGCCGGATTTTTAAGATCCGCTGAGATTACGCGATAAGAACACCGAACAGGGAACTTTATCAGTACAGTCACATAAAGCAAGAAGATGACATCATGCATGACATCAATTTGTTGACTTTAGTGGCAAGTTAGGTCAGCACACACACATGGAGGGCCAAGATTGAGCCTTGCAAAAACCCTAGATCCGACGGTCGAAATCCGATCTGAAAAAGCATAAATAATGTCACAATTTTTCCTATAAATAGGCCTCACCTCTCTTCTCATTTCACACCAAAATTTCAAATCCTAGAGAGATTTTAGAGAGAAGGAGGAGTCCGGAGAAAGTGTAGCGAAGCCCTGGGTAAGTTCTTCGGTCCCTAGTCTTAAGCTTCGATGTTTTGTTAGGTAGTTATAGTAGGAATGTTGTTTTGATCTTTAATCTTCCAATATATTGTAGATATCATGTTTTTGGGTTAAATATGATATATATTTCGAAAAATATGTTGGAGAAAGAGTTATGGCAAAATTTTGGAAGATTAGAGTCAAAGTAGCGAAGCTCTGGCAAAATTCCGCCGATTAGGGGAGTCAGGGGCAAAATGGTAATTTGTACCTAAAATGCCTATTATGATATTAGACTTTGTTAAATATGATATTATCCATATAGGATATCTGTAATCACGTACCGCTGTCATACCGCTGTTGTGCCGCTGTCGTACCGATATTTTCCGTCAAAAGTACCGTTTTCCGTCAACGAAGGTACGTTCGCGTACTGTAACACTAACTCTGATATTTATGGTATGCGTATATGTGATATGTGTGTTGTATGCATATTGGTGGTATGTTATTTGAATGCATAGTGGTGTTAGAGGATAACTGAACATATGCATGCGCTGAGAGCGGTATATCTGCATTCGCTGGGAGCGGTACATCTGCATTCGCTGGGAGCGGTTCATTTAGGAGTGATTCATTTGTTGTGCTATTATACTGTATATGTAAATATGAGGTTAACTGTTACCTGGGGTCCGGTGCATTGGACCTCAGCTCTTAACATAACGTCAAGTTCAGGATGACCGAGGACCGAGGAGAAAGGCAAGCAGCACGCATAGGGACTCAGTTGAAGACTTTCCTTCTATTGTTATTTACTTTTGAAAACACTCGGTATGATGTACCGTTACTGTAAACAGCCAGACTTACGGCATTTTGAATATATATATCAGTTACTCTTACGCTCTGATGCTCTACTCTGATGAAAAAAAAATTATACTGCTTTTGAAAATGGGATGTTACAAAAAAGAAGAAAACCGCATGTGTAAATCCCCAGGCAACGGCGATTAAACAAATTGTATGTTACATGTTATCTTGTTTTTGTTACGATTGAGTGGAGTAAACACCTATGTAATGCATGTGTGTTGTTTACAGAGGGATCGATTTGAAGAGATCATCGCACTTGTGAAACCTAGTGACAGAGCCAAGATGCGAAGAACAGAAATTAGTTGGCCACCCGTTCCACAACAACCAAATTTGTGAGTGTCATTCTGTGACAGATAGTAAAAAATGCTTAGTTGATGTAAATTTGTTAATTTGTGTGTTTCTGTGTTCTGTAGGGTTGACTGTGGCGTTCATGTCTTGATCTGGTTGCACAATTGGAAACCCAACGAAATTGTGCGGTATGGTGATGATGAGGTGAACGAGTATAGGTGCAACCTCATGTGGTGGCTGGTCAACCATGAATTGAATAACACCATAGATGCTGCGTTGGGACTCCTGACTCCTCCAGCAACCCAAAGGAAGCGAAGGAAGAAATGAGCATTATTGATTAATGTAATACCCGGATTTTAGCAAATCTGGAATTTTTGAGATAAAAGAAATTAACGAATATTTTGATAAAGCAAATTCATGAGTTTAAAACTATTATAGAAAATTGTTATAATTGTCTAGTAAATTGTCGAAAAAGTTACAGAAAAATCAGATGAACAAAATGACTAAAAATGTAATAATGGTGATAAAAATAGTCTAAAAACATTATGATAAATACCTAAACATCAAGAAATATTATGAGAAAATTATGGGAGTATTATCTTTAATTATAAGAATTTAATAAATTATTTCGAGGAAATAACTTGAAGAAATGTTTAAAAGGATTCGGAACCATAAAGTAACTTTATGGTGTAAACATTTTTAATATTTTACATAGGATATAAAATGACAATGTCGTTATGAAGTTTGTAAGATAATAATATACTCAAATTATAAAATTATCAGTCATTGGTAAGAGAATGATTAGATAATTACTAGCTAATTGATTCAAAAACAAGAGAAATATAGAAAGTTAAATTTATGGTAAAATCCTTAATTAAGAGATTAAAGTTATGGTAATTAGCATAAAATATACTTACGATTATGATAAAAAGATTAAGAAAATTGGTAAAAATAAGTGTATGAAGAAATCTAATCCTAAAAAGATCACTAAACGAAGAATTTAGGCCGATTAAGCCTTAACGAAGTAAAACAAGAATTTTTGGTAAAAAATATTATATTTTAAAAAATGGAAAAAATTATGGAAAAATAATTAAAACTGAATTTTAAAATGAGGGGGCGAAATTATTGGTATTTTTAATTAAAATGAATTGTTTAAATAATTAAAATGATAATTAGAATAAAATAATAATATAATGCGGTGAGTCGGCATAGGCGGTAGGGGAAAAGTTAGAAATAAATTCTACGGGTAAACCAGAGGTAAAAGTCTTTTTAGAATGATCAAATTAAGAACAAGTAAATTTTTACACGAAGAAAGAATTTACTAGACGTTGATTTCCGCAACCGAAAACCCTAATTCCTAATAAGACGGAAAAGCGATCGGATAGAGTAGAGTCGATAGGCAAAGTGAGAACCTATAGAAACAATTGCGTGTTTTCAAACACGGATTAAAATAGGCAACAACTGAACATTTTACGATTCTGAATTGTTGTCCCGAGAAGTTGGTTCTATCGGAAGCGATTTCAAACCTCGACGCGTTTGTCCGAATATCTTCCGACGCACCAGAGAATACCTGGATATGATCAAAAAGAGGATCCAAATACATAATATGAAAGAGGATGAAAAGACCTTCAAAGTTACACGCCCGGATTTTTGAGTTTCTCGAAATCGTGCGAAACGGACATCGATCGGAGTAGCTTTATCGGAAGGAAGCCATAAAGCAAGAGCCATCATTGGATGACAACTCATCCTTTGAATTTTTGGGGCCCCTTGATGTCGGCCTTGACCATGGATGGCCAAGATTGCTTTGTCCTCAAAAATGCGATCCAACTACTTAACTAATCCGATCTGAAGACTTTTGTGTTAATTCCACCTTGTCCCTCCTTCTTCTATAAATAGCAAGCACCTCTCCTCTCATTCTTCACACCAAAATTCGAAACCTAGAGAGAGGTTCTAGAGAGAGAAGCTCTGGAAAAATTCTCCGCCTTGCTCGAGTAAGTTCTTCCGCCCTTAGCTTTTAGTTTCCGTAGTTCTTTCGGTAGTTATAGTAGAACCGTTGTTTTGATCTAGGAAGTTTGAAATATATTCCTATACTTGTTTTTAAGCCTCATTGCATTGAAAGATGCCCGACGAGGTAAAAACCTAGTGGGGATAATTTTGAAATGGAATAAGGTCAAAGTAACGAAGTTACGCGAAATTCCGCCAAATAGGGGTAGTAGGGGCAAAATGGTCTTTTTCACCTAAAATGCCTGTTATGCTGCCAAATATTCATAAGTGTGTTATTATTCTGATTAGAATACTTCGACGTGGAACCGCGTCGAAATTCCATCGTTCCGCCGTTTATTTACGTGCGGCCGTCTAAAAGTACCGTTTTTAGCCTAGGAAGAGCCGGATATCGCAACTAAGGTACGGACGCTTTGTAACCCTAACTCTATGCTGCTTATATACTTTTGCGTTATAGATACTTTTATAGACTGAGGTTAGTTGAGAATCATCGAGATACTTCGACTTTACCCACATTATAGTATTGGTAATGCTTTGTTTGAGTTATTCCTAGCGAGGACACGTTAGTGGCGTGGCACTGGATATGTGCAAAACTAGTCGAGAGAGAGACTTTACATACTTTTGTGCTTATGTTCTGTCCATGTTTTGATCATACATCTTGTTTTGCTTTTGTGATGATATGCCATTGAAATGAATATCCGTCTACGTACCATTTGAGCCTAAGGTTAACCGTTTTGAGATCCATATGTGGAATGGATCTCGGCTGGACTCGTGTCGTCGGAGGACCGATGTTTGGCGATCGATTTGAGTAGGCCAAGACGTGTCTACATTATCTATCGTTTTCTTTAGTTTCTTTAATTTTTGAGAATTCGGATGATCCGATACATTTACACTATGGTCCATATTTTGAATGTAATGGAAGCTCTAAATGAAATATTTGGAAACATAAAAAATAAAAAATTGATTACAATTAAAGGCTGAATTTATCAATTATTGTGACACTTTTGATTCAACCCAATTTTGATGTGTTGTATGTTTGTAAATCATGGAAGTAAATTTGAGTGAAGGATATGGGATTAACACAAAATATATTATTTATAACAAACTTTGTATTGCCATGTACAAGTGCTTCAAGGGATTTTACAAGTGCCTTTAAGTGCATTTACAAGTGCTTCAGGGATTTTAAGTTGATTGAATCATTTCCATTACCATTCCACATATGAAAATTACCATTCCGTGAATGCAAATTACAATTCCTCATATGAGATTTACCATTGTTTCTGCAGGGTTCCTTTTTTTCACTCTTTGATGCATGTTTTGTAAAACCCAAAAAAATATATACTATAACCATTCCACATATGAAAATTATCATTCCGTGAATGCAAATTACCATTTCTGATATGAGATATACCATTGTTTATCCATGGTTCCATTTTTTTTGACTTTGATGCATGTTTTGTAAAACCAAAAAGAAATGGACTTTCATAAATCCAAGAATGAAAATTACCATTCCTGATATGAGAATTACCATTCCTAATATGAGATTTACCATTGTTTATCCAGGGTTCATTTTTTTGACTTTGATGCATGTTTTGTAAAACCAAAAAGAAATGGACTTTCACATATCCAGGAATGAAAATTACCATTCCTGATATGAGATTTACCATTGTTTATCCAGGGTTCATTTTTTTGACTTTGATGCATGTTTTGTAAAACCAAAAAGAAATGGACTTTCACAAATCTAGGAATGAAAATTACCATTCCTGATATGAGAATTACCATTCCTGATATGAGATTTACCATTGTTTATCCAGGGTTCATTTTTTTGACTTTGATGCATGTTTTGTAAAACCAAAAATAAATGGACTTTCACAAATCCATGAATGAAAATTACCATTCCCGATATGAGAATTACCATTGTTTATCCAGGGTTCATTTTTTCCTCCTTCATGCATGTTTTGTAAAACCAAAAAGAAATGAACTTTCGCAAATCCACGAATGAAAATTACCATTCCTGATATGAGATTTACCATTGTTTATCCAGGGTTCATTTTTTTGACTTTGATGCATGTTTTGTACAACCAAAAAGAAATGGACTTTCACAAATCCATGAATGAAAATTACTATTCCTGATATGAGAATTACCATTCCTGGTATGAGATTTACCATTTTTTATCCAGGGTTCATTTTTTTGACTTTGATGCATGTTTTGTAAAACCAAAAAGAAATGGACTTTCACAAATCCACGAATGAAAATTACCATTCCTGGTATGAGATTTACCATTGTTTATCTAGGGTTCATTTTTTTGACTTTGATGCATGTTTTGTAAAACCAAAAAGAAATGGACTTTCACAAATCCAGGAATGAAAATTACCATTCCTGATATGAGATTTACCATTGTTTATCCAGGGTTCATTTTTTTGACTTTGATGCATGTTTTGTAAAACAAAAAAGAAATGGACTTTCACAAATCCATGAATGAAAATTACCACTCCTGATATGAAAATTACCATTGTTTATCCAGGGTTCATTTTTTTCCTCCTTCATGCATGTTTTGTAAAACCAACAAGAAATGGACTTTCACAAATCCACAAATGAGAATTACCATTCCTAATATGAGAATTACCATTGTTTATCCAAGGTTCATTTTTTTCCTCCTTCATGCATGTTTTGTAAAACCAAAAAGAAATGGACTTTCACAAATCCACGAATGAAAATTACCACTCTTGATATGAGAATTACCATTCTTGATATGAGAATTACCATTGTTTATCCAGGGTTCATTTTTTTCATCCCTCATGCATGTTTTGTAAAACCAAAAAGAAATGGACCTTCACAAATCCACGAATGAAAATTACCACTCATGATATGAGAATTATCATTCCTGATATGAGAATTACCATTCATGAATGACAACAGATAGGCATTTACAAATCCTAACACAACATTTCCAAATGATGCTTCCCATAAATGTAACTACCATTACATAGTCTCCACCAACAGATAGTCATTTTGGTGTTGATAAGTACACAATTACAAAAAGTTATAATGGGATGACAACATGTACAAAATAAAGTAAAATGACAAGTGAACATTACGATCCACATTGACGTAATGTTTACGTGTCATTCCCACGCAAAAACATATTCTGTGCCATTTACACCAATTACATATTGAGTGATCCTATAAGTATTATAGCCCTTCTAGCCAAAAATATGTGAAGGGATCCAAGTCATTGTATATATACCAAAAGATGACTTGTCAAATATTTACCCCATGACCCCAACCGATCAGCAAGTTAAGTTGGGTTTGGATTTTTGCAGGTTCTTCTTGTGTGTCATTCTTCGTGGCATGAGCTGCAATGGTAAATCTTCTTGTTGCGAAATTGTGACTCTATCCTTTCAACTCTTGGCCTTCCAGGTGGATGACTAGTCTTGGGAGGTGCCAGAAACACTTGACTTCCTATGTCATATAGGCGGAAGTCATTTGGATTTGGCATGTCTATTGTGACAACAGGAATCATGGTTCGACTATAAATCTTTTTTGGGCTGTTAATGTAAGGCATTCATCAACCTAACTGTACACATTACCATGAACACTTGGGAGGTGCCATGAACACCCTTGATGGCGGAAGTCATTTGGTTTGAGGACAAGGACATTTGCCATGCTTTACATATGAACTCGCCAAGTTCAACTCAACATTTAGCGCCCGCGTGAGGACAAGGACATTTGCCATGCTTTACATATGCACTCACGCAAGTTCAACTCAACACCCTTCCTCCTCTATATATTTGAATATCCATGTATTCAGCCCTAGCCACATTTTCCAACACTTGTATTTCGATGTTCGGGCCAACACCATTTTTCCATTTACTCATTGCCATGCTTGCTACATACATCTTCTTTGCAACTTTCTTACGATGCTCATGTATAAGCTGTGCAACATTATGATGTCTCTCCTTTACCATCCAAACATTGAAGGACTCAGCAAGGTTTGTGGTAATTTTATCCCACAATTTAAATGGGAACTTGCTCATGGCCCATCTGTCAATATGACCTGATGGATCAGCCACTCAAATGCTTCCTGATTGAAAAGCCTCATTTGTTCCATCACATATTCGAAGTCACAATCAAGTCTCGCATATACAATTGCATCAAGTAATTGAAGTGTGGTTTGCCTTTATTGCCCACAAATCTTCCTCTTTCCTCTATTCAATTTACTCATTTGGGCGCTAAAGTTCTCCTTAATGTGTCTATAGCAGTATGCATGTCTCTCAGACCCAAAAACTCTACGGACATCAGTGATAATTGCATTATGTCGTTCAGACACAATTGTAATCTGTAACCCTCCAAGTGTCCTCCTCACCATTTCAAGGAACCATGTCCAGTCCTGAATTGTCTCTCTATGGACAATAGCAAGGGCAAATGGCAACAACTCATTGTCTGCATCGAAGGCAGAAGCTGACAGTAGAGTCCCCTTATATGGTCCACTTAAGTGGCTTCCATCAATGTACAAAACAGGTCTAGCACCAGCAATAAGCCCCTTTATACAACAACCATATGCTATAAATACATGCTCAAAGGTGTTGCTCCCACTAGCGACCTATTCAGCCACAGTCTTGTCATCAGTTTCCTTCAACCTATCACATATCCATGGTATCAACATGTATGTCTGTTCAGGTCTACCATGAATTTCCTCCATGGCCTTCTCCTTTGCCCGATATGCTTGCTTATATGTCAAGTGCACACCGTACTCTCTTGCCAAACTCTTCTTTATATCATTTGGACGCTTGTCTGTGTGATTTCTAACCTCTTCAATAATAATTGTGCTTGTCAAGGCAGAACTTCGAGCATGTGTCACCTCAAGATTGTCTTGTGCTCTATGATCATGGTCTTCGGTGTATCTTGTCACATGTAAGAAATTATTGCTCTTCCCAATTGCCCTTGCAGTTATCCTCCATGGACAATCTTCAACTTTACATTTAACATACACACAGTCCCTTGAATTCTTCACATATGTGTACTCAAATTTGTGGACAATACTGAACTTGTGCAACACCTTCTTGAACTCCTCCGAATTTGCAAATGTTTGATTCACTCCTAAGAATAAGTCCTTCCACTTCTTAGAGTTCATCTCTGGCATCGGTGTTGGTGCGCTCTGACTTGCACACGGAAGGCTCAGAAGAGGTCTTCCACTACAATCATTTCTTATGTCATCATCACTCGGTCCGGACCACATCGGCTCCTTAATGTTAGGCATTTACTCTATAAGACCCACAAATTGATGAACCCTACATAAATAATGACAACTTTTATCAACATATTACCAACAACCCTATATGACATTATTACTTCTCTAACTAAACTAACTATGACAAACCTTTCTTGATCATGTGTTTCCCTTGTTGCAAAATGAGTACCTTTACATCCTACATACACATGTGCACTTCTTTCATTATAATTAAACAGATTTTCCATTTCATAATCATCAATCATGTCTAATAAAATCTTTTCATCAAAGCTTAAAGTGTATTTAATGTCACAACCATGACCATCTATACCAAACCATTATCCTATCATTCCCCTCAATTCTTCAAGTTTCAGCCCCTCCTTCAACGATTTTACCCTCACACTCCCACCATTATATTTAACTTCACCTTCACCATTGGCTACGAACTCCCCCCCCCCAACATGGAAAAAACAAATTAGTGACTTTGAAGAAGGTGTTGCCGTCACCTTGCATTCTAACCTTTCTAACCTGCAACAAAAAATGCAAGAAAGCAATTAATGCAGAAAACAGTGATTAATGCAGAAAGCAATTAATACAGAACATGATTAATGCAGAACAATTATAATTAATGCAGAAAGCAATTAATGCAAAACCAAAGCAATTAATGCAGAACGATTAATGCAGAACAATTTCTTCACATATTGAATGCAGAAAGCAATTAATGCAGAACACGATTAATGCAGGAAACAGTGAATGAGCAATTAATGCATAAACACAAATTGCAGAGAAATGGTTGCAGAAGGAGCAATAATTACAATGAATGCAGAAACCTTTCATAGAGCAACTGAGGAAGCAAACAAAAGGAGTTTATATGGCCAGAAAATTGAAAGAAAAGTTAAATAATTTGATGAAGATATTGGAGCGATCATGAAACCCTGTTTGTACCTCTTGATTTTGCTCGATCTCCAGCTGACGCGGCGGCGCTGACGGCGGCTGCGTGCACGACGGCCGGTGTGGTGTCTCAGGAGGTGACGATGGAGGTCAAGAGAAAACGCACTTCGACAGGAAGTTAGGGCAAATGAATGAATTTGCAAAAACTATCCTAACATATTTGATTTAAGGGCATTGTGGTCTTTTTATCTAAATTTGCATAACCTTGAAAGGTCCATGTCACCTCTGAGTCTTTTTACAAATTCGGAGGACTTCTGGTGGTTTTGTAAATTCAGTTGGTATTTTAGTGGAATTTTCCCAAAGAAAAAGGTGAGAAAAAATTGGTTTTGTGCCACGTGTTTCCCTCCTTAAAGTTGGAGAGATTTTGAAGACAAAACCCAATTTACAACCCTTGCCCCAGCCTTTTTTTCTTTCTTTTTTTTGTGCCGACGTGTCACCAGCCTTCACACTTTCAAAGCTTACACATAACTCATGCACAAATAACGTGATTGCATTTTTTTAAAAAAATGAACATTAAGTTTAAACATTATTCTCAACTAACAAGTTCTATTTTTCATATAATATACTTACGTTATAAGAGAGCGTTTATAGCAAGTGCATGCCCCTGACACACAGTAATAATTCTATTTTTCATGTGTTCATCAATTTGACTTTAATTTGATGGTGTTGTTTTGATTTTATAAATTATTAATTATAACAATAATCATTATATTATAATTATAAATTATTTGTGAAATAATAATAGCTTGAGGCTTTTAAATTAGTTTGATTTAAATAAATCAAGATATAAGGATATTTGTTATAAATAAAGAGAAAGATAAGAGAGAATAATTCTTATTCACTATTCAATATTTGTCAAGTACATAATAGATGCATGTCATTTATAGGCATGGGTTTACAATCTTAATAGAATCTATATCTTTTATCAACAGATTTAATGAGAATAAAGATAACTATAAGATACTATAGAGATAATATTATATAACAAAGATATATGGATATTTACACAAATATTATATTTATAACACTCCCTCTTGGATGTTTATTATGCATGAATATACCCCATTAAAAACTTTAACTAGGTAAAACCCATGAGACAAACACCTAATTAATTAACCAAAGAAAACAGTACATCATTCATTGATACATTGTCTAGTGCTACCACATTAAAAATCTTTCTAACCCAGTGGGACAAAACCTAGATAAGGGAAAAAAATATAGCGTGTATCATCTCCCTCTCTTGATGACATTGGTAGAGATCTCTAAGTCTGCAAAGATCTATCATGGATAAGCTTTTCAAAATATTGCACCTGGAAGAGACTTGGTGAATAAATATGCTAGATACCTATTTCACCATCCTTTTGAAGGTCACAAGTGAAGAAGAATTTTGGTGAAATATGCTTCGTTCTTTCTCCCTTTGATGTATCCTTCCTTTTAATTGGGCAATACATGCAGTATTATCCTCATATAGTGTTGTTGGAATCATTTTACTCAAAGATAAACCGCAAGTGGTTTGTATGTGATGTATTATTGATCTTAACCATACACATTATTCACTTACTTCATTCATCACTAAAATGTATGTGTGGTTAGATGGTGTAGTTGATATAATTTGCTTTATAGATTGCCATGAAAAAGTTGTACCACCACTTGTGAATAAATATCTTGTTTGTGTTTTACTGTCATGTAGATTAGACAAAATCCAACATCTACATAGCCAACCAATTCATGCTGGGATGCATTGTAGTAGAACAAGCCAAGGTCCTTAGTGCCTTTGAGGAAACAAAGGATGCGCTTCACTCTATTTCAATGTCTTTGTGTTGGTGAAGAACTATATCTTACAAATAAATTAACATCAAATGATATATCAAACCTTGTGAGATTAGCAAGTTACAATAGTGTTTCAATATCACTAAACACTAAGATATGGTAATGTTGGACCAAGTGGTTCTTCATCGCCTTCTTCACTAGTCACTCGAAGACTGCAAAGACTACTATAAAAAATTGTCAATCTTTATCAACTTGCAAAGACTACTATAAAAAAATTTCAATTTGTAGTGAATAAAATAAACCGCTACAAATATGAGAATCTGTAATGGTTTATACCGAAACCACCACCAGTTTGTAATGGTATGACTCACGCCAAGTGGCGCTAGTTCGTGAACGATATTTGTACCTGTTATCATAAAATGATCACTACAAAATATGGTGTCAAATTTGTGGCAGTTGTTTTATAGCGGTTTATTTACACAAACCACCAAAAATTTCGCATCAGCTTGGCGCCTTATAGCGTGCCATTAGTGGTGGTTTATTTGTAGTGTTTTATATTTAACAAACAGCTACAGAATACAAAGAGGTCATATATTTGTAGCAGTTATACATAAAAATCGCTACAAAATTCTAAGAGTCTGAATTTTTGTAGCAGTTATAGAAAACCGCTACAAAGTTTCATGATACATGAGATAGGTTTTTTCATTTGTAGTGGTAGAGGTAGTGGTTTTTGTTAAACCCCCACTACAAGTTTCGATGCCCCCACACACCCTGACGAGATTCGTTCCTCATACTCTAACTTCAAATCCCCATATCCCCTATCTGTCTTGCACCTTTCCCTTCGACATACTTTGTGAGTGTGTGGGTGACACCATGACTCACTTATCCTTTCAACTCTCATGTTTAGTCTCCTTCTCTAAAGTACCAACACAACAACAACATCCTCATTAATTAATGCTCCTGCTCTTTCTATGTTTGACTCTTGCTTTTCTTCTCTCCACACTGCTTTCTCTAATCATGATGCCACCCCACTGCCCTCTCTGACAACTTCACCTTTTACTGTTTTTCTTTTTCTTTTTTTGCCCAAAAACTGTCTCGATTTCTTAACATAACCTAGCCTGCATCTCTTTTTTAAAATCACTGACAGATGGATAAATCCACATTTCTGTCCCGTTTACAAATAGAAATTTGTAGCGGTTTTCTTTTGTCTAGAAACTGCTACAAAGGGTGTAATATTGAAATTTGAATATTTCATATCCCGCTAACAGTCATGAAGTTTGTAAAAACCACTACAAAGTGCAAAGTTTTGAAATTGAAATATTTTGGAACTTGCCAACGGTCATGAAGTTTGTACCTGTTTCAGTAGATAAACCGCTACAAAGTGTGTAGTTTTGAATATTTTGTATCTCGCCCATTCATTAATATGTACACTTTTAGTATAACTACTACAAAATGTGAAATTTCAAAAAAAAAAATAGTACCAACAAATTTTTGTAGCAATTATACGTGAAACCGCTACAAAATTCGTCACATCTCAACCGCTAGAAAAGCTACGCAAATCCTTATGAATAGCCTCACCATACCTCATTTCACACACTCCTTCATTTCTTCCCACCCTTCTTCTCTCTCTTTTTCTCTCATTTGTAAAGGTTTTCTAAAGATGTTAAGTTTTGAGCAAACTTATCAAATATGATAAATAAATAAAATATTTGATTTCAATGTTTTATTTTTTTCTTCTTATGATACTGATACTAATTTTTTTTCTTATTCAAAACTTTAAGGACATTTTCTCAACATTCATTCTATCATTATCAACATTCTTTCCTTAATCAAATATCATAGTGGACAACAAAATTAATAAGTCCTTATTATCTACACATTCTCAGTATTATACCTACATTATATTTATACATATCTAACTTAAGTTAATCAGTTTTTTCAAATATTAACTATTATAATTTAATTTGTCACTAAAACAATAAATTATTCAACATAATATTGTAACAAGACTCAAATTATGGTTTTTTTTTTAATTTTGTAATATTTTGTAGCGGTTTTAAAACTGCTACAAACTTTAATTCAAATTCAATTTAAATATTTGGTGTAATGTTTGAATCTCATCCAATTTTTTAAGCGGTTTTACAACTGCTACAAAATTTTGACACCAACTTTTTTGAATTGTGTCATCTCAATCGCATTTTGTTGCGGTGACACAAAATCGCTACCAATAGACACTACTACAAAATAGAAATTTAACATCCCCAATTAACGTCCGTTTTAAAAATTTAGACGTTAAAACGTAGGCGGTGACACTGTTGTAATTTTTTCCTTACTTTTAACATCCGTTTTTTAAAAACAAATGATAAATGTTTTGATACAACGACTATTTTAATAAAAACAAATTGTTATATCTTAGACACCATTTATTTTTATTTATTTTATTTTAATACACCATTTAATTTAATTTTGTGAAAAAATAGTGCTACTTACCGTTAGAATAAAATCTTCAAGATTACATGACCATTTTGATTTTATTCCATATTTATAACTATTTCCTAGTATGTAGCCTAGGATTTCGATAGTTAAGAAAAGAAATCTGATTGTTTTTTCATTTAATTAGTTCCTAATAATTAAATTTAATAAATTAAACAATATATCTTATATATATATATATATATGATTTTATCCCATATTTATAGCTATTTCCGGTATGTAGCCTAGAATTTTGATAGTTAAAAGGAGAAATCTAATCGTATTTTCATTTAGTTAATTCCTAATTAAATTTAATAAATTAAAAAATATATCACTTTTATATATATCTATAAAAAAAATATATCAATATCATTTAGTTCAAGTCTCCCTCATGCCTTTTTTTTTTTTGAGTTACAACGACTAGTTTGTCAAAATCGCCGTTGAAACTCGAATTTTTTAGATATTTTAATTTTTTTTTTATTATTTTGAGTTACAACGACCGGTTTTTCAAAACCAAATCGTTGAAACTCGAATTTTTTAGATATTTCAACTTTAATTTTTTCAGATAAAAATATGAAGTTTTCTCTTCAAAACCCAACAATGCAAAACCTCCTTATCAAATCCATCATAAACGCAACCTTTCATTAAGAGTCTTGAACGTCTTACTCTTACACATCCTGTTCACTACGCTAAATTTCTTCTTTGTTTCTGGGGAAGTCGCCTTCTGCTAGTTTTGTTGTGAGATGCTAAAGTTGGGGTATCTGTGCCCCTAGTTGATGAAATGAACCTTTTCAATTTTCTTCCTCTTTCTGTTCTATTGTGTGGTGGCGGAGCATGACAAAGCTTCATGTTGCTTTTATGGAATTGTTGGTGTTGTCTTCTTCTTATTGTTGTTATTATCTTTGGCATTTCAATTTTCTCGCTGCAATATTTTTTGGCATTTCAATTTTCCCGTTGCAATGTTTTTTTACCGCCGCTATTTGGAAAAAAAGAAGAAGAAGAAAGACATTCAACGACTGTTATTTAAATACCAGTCGTTGTAAGTCATAAACTTTCAACAACACTTCTTATATACGACCCCCTGAAAACAGTCGTTTAAGGATCTTAAAAACAGACATTAAAAGCACCTTTTATAGTAGTGAGAGTAGTGGTTTTCTAAAACCACTATAAAACATGTTGCAACAATGTATTTTGTAGCAAATTCTTTGAATTGCTACTACTATCTATAAATATGTAATTTTAACCGCTTCAAAATGTCAGTTTTTTTTGTAGTGGAATTTACAACCATTGGAGTACATAATGGATGTGACTTATCCATGTAAAAACGTTATAGGACTTTCTTGTGTAGGCTTCTTGATATACAAAGATATCATTTTTTAGGTACTCAATCTGTAACCTAAGATAAAATTGTGTTCTTCCCAAGTTCTTCATTTCAAATTTTGTCTTCAATGAGTTAACTTTCTTTTGGAGCTATTCAAGAGTTCTAATGATGTTGATATCATCAACATAAACAATAATTATAGCAAACTCATTTTTGGATCTTTTCATAAGATGCATGTGCATATTGTATCATTTTTGCATGCTTCTTTCAACAAATATTTACTGAGATGATTATACCACATGCACTCGATTGAATTGATACCTAAGTCTCTTCTAGGAATATGACATTCTCTTCTGGAGATAATAACTCTTCAAGAGATACCTCTTCTGGAGTTGCTAACTTTTCTTTATTATCCTCTAATTGACCATTTGTATTTTTAGCTCCTTTTGTCTTTCGAGGATTTTTATCTTTAGAAGCGATGAGCCTTCTACGTTTCAGGCATGCTTTAGATTCATTCACAATAGGTTGTCCTTCAAGGATATCAATTCTAATAGGAGCATTAGCGTCTGGAACATGTGACTTTGTCACTTTCTTTGAATTAGTAAATGTTTTTGGCATTTGATTAGCTAAATTCTACAAGTAAATTATCCTTTGAACTTCCAATTCACATTATTTTGTACGAGGATCAAAATGAGTTAAGATAATTCATTCCAACTAATCTCTTTATCCAATTGCTTACTTTCTCCCCTAATGTTAGGAAAACTAACTCCTCAAAATGACAATAAGCAAATCTAGTCGTAAGTAAATATCTTGTAGATGGTTATAGATATTTTATGCTCGAATGAGATTTATACCCAACATAGATTCTAATCCTCCTTTAAGGACCCATTTTGGCGCATTGTGGTGGTGCTACTGGCACATATACACCCAAAAATCTATAGATGGGAAACATTCGGTTCCTAACTAAAAACCATTTATAAGGGAAAACCTTTAGATCACTTGTTGGCCTAAATGCGAATTAACATTGCTACATGCAAAATGACATGGCCCTATGCAGAAATTGGGATATTAGATCTTATAAGTAAAGGTCTTGTAGTTAATTGCAACCGTTTAGTCAATGATTCTGCAAGTCCATTTTGCGTATAAACAAGGGCTATAGGATATTAAACATCAAGGGGCATACAATATTCATTAAAAGCTTACAAAGTAAATTTACCTTCATTATCAAGACATATTTTCTTGATAGGATAATTAGGGTAACACACTCTTAATCTAATCAAATGTGCAAGCAATCTCGCAAACTTCAGGTTGCAAGAAGATAATAAGGAAACATACGATTATTTAGGATTTATATCAAAGACTCAATTTTATTAAAATATACATGAAAAGTAAAGGAAACCATAATTAAAAATGAAATACTTATGACATAATTGAAATACTCATCCAACATGACTCACACTTGTTTCCAACAATCTCCCCCTCCAGTGTGAGTTATACAAACATATTTTTCATATTCCTATATTAGTTCTTCAAGAACTATATCAACTCTTTTATTAGTTTTTCAGAACCTATATTTATAATATTTCTTTCTTGTTATGTAAAGTTCTCTAATAGCTGCCACACAGTTCTTTAGGAACTATCTTCTCAATATATTCAATATCTCTTTTTTTGGAATATATATGTGTGTCTGTGGCTTTTGGCCATTTATTCTCAAGAAAAATAAAAGTTGTATGTCTTTTGGTCATACAATAAGATATGATGATGAAAAGTTATATAGCTTTTGGTCTTTTATGTTTAGGATAAAAGTATAAGGCTTCTAGCCATTCAATAAAAAATAAGAGGAAAAAATATTTGGCCATGTTATATCAAACAAGAAATCAAAATAAAGAGGAAAAAGTATATGACCATGT
The DNA here is from genome assembly GCA_019022615.1 of Acacia melanoxylon. Taxonomy (NCBI): domain Eukaryota; kingdom Viridiplantae; phylum Streptophyta; class Magnoliopsida; order Fabales; family Fabaceae; genus Acacia; species Acacia melanoxylon. The sequence continues at coordinate 4,192,119 of JAFJYJ010000020.1, read as the reverse complement.
TATATAGATTTGAATTTATTTTTCATGGAATCGCTTAAAAAACTTAGTTAAAAGTCAAAAAGGACATCATTTTCATTAAATACCATGCATTTTCTCTCCTCATTCCTGTAATATCTTAATTTCTATTTGTTATGATTTAATTATTGTAATACCCTTATTTTAATAATTCATGTCAACATTGTATTTTGGTAAAATAATTAGCAAAATACAAAGGTGAATATGTGTCTCAAAGGAATATAATCTATTTATTATTATTTTTGTTCAAATTTCACTTTGGAATTAATTAACCAATGGTTGATTAATAAGACCACATATTAGGAGCTATAAAATGTGACATAAATCACATGAAATAATAGTCATAAAACAAGAAAAGGGAATAGGGAAATACTTAGTTTAATTGTTATCTATTAACAATTATCATTAACAAAATAAGCTTGCACTAATTGAGATTAGTTGCATAATTCTTCAAGATGATTAGAGGCAAATTAAGATCATCAAAAGGGGCTGATTATATTCAAAAATAATTTAAGCCAAAGAAGATAAAATAATACTTGTCTGAGTAAGCACTAATTACCATGATTAGTTAAAAAGCTAGTTATACAAAGACAATTGTAATTGGTGAACATATAAACACTTGATTAGCATATTAACCAAGCTTTATGAAACAACCCCAAAGGTCCAATGTTGCGTCCAGCTGATGGGAGGAAGAGATGAAATAATAAACTTTGTTAAAGTAATATTGAAAAGTCAAACAAATAAACTAACCAATGAAAAGCAAGGAAATAAACAATATTTGCTAATGAAATAACTCATTAATTGGGGTCCGGATCCTCTCATCATCACCCCTCTCATTATCCCTCATCAGCGTGATCTGGACCGTCCAAATCTTGATCCAACGGTCCATATTTTTTTAAAAATATATATAATTTTTTTTTAAAAAAAAAATTAAAAAAAAAAATTGACGGAGACACATCTCGGCCGTCCAAATCTAGATCGGACGTCGAGATGCAAATGCCCGGGGAGGGATGAGGAGAGGGGTGATGATGAGAGGATCCCCTTCCCATTAATTGGCTGTGAAATGGAGTCATGTCGGCACTCAAATGAAGGTTGAGATTGGAGTTCAAAAAGTGGTTTTTAGATCAATGGTTTAAGAAGAAAGAAGAGCAATTGGTTAACCTTGGGAATTACCAAAATGACATTGAGTTTTTCCTATAAATAGAGAGCACTTCTCTTCATAATCTTCACACCAAAATCAGTTCCAAGTAGCTGAAGTTAGAGAGAGGGATGTGAGATTTGGAAGAGGAGGAAGAATAGGATCAAGGTTCTTCAAGGGTGAGTTCCTTAGTTCTTGAATTTTAGCTTTTAGTTCTTACTATAAATGTTGTTTAATCTAGAAAATAGGAAGTAAAATTCTTATACTTGTTTTTTAGGCCTCATTGCATTGAAAAATGCCTAATGAGGTAAAAACATGTTGGGAAATAATTTTTGAAAATCAATGGATCAAGATTGTGAAAATTGTAGTTAAGGCTTGGTTTACGATTGTATAATTATTATGTCAAGAGTTTTAATTATACAAGTACCAAATTATTGTATCATATGAATATTCCTTCGGTAAATTTTTAATATAACCATCTTATGTCTGGGCATTTTATATCAGTTACTCATTGTCCAAACGTAAGTGCATGCTCTCCGTTCCGCATTACTCTGAGCTGTAGCACCGTATTCCTAGATACTACGTGTCAATGGACACAGTAAGTAGTATGGAATTTGGGGTGCTACATTTTTTGTATCAGAGCTAGTTTCAGAGCATGTTAAGAGTATGCTCTGATACATTTTTGGTATCAGAGCATGGTTTGAACATCTAGGTTAGGAGTACTGATATAATATTGGTATTGTGATACAAAAAAGACGTATACCCTAAGGAAAAAGGGTTAGGCTCGGGTAGTTAAGACCCTAGAGATAGAGGAGATGGCACATAATATGAGTTAAAGTTTTAGCTAAATGGATATGGTTTATTTTTAGCTAAATGGTTGATTTGAGGAACTTAAAGTTTTTATTTGGTTGGCAAATTGAGATATAAGGCAAGCTTATAAGATCATTTAGGTAACTAAACTAACTTCTTTTCAACAAACTTCCTTTACGAAATTTATTCCACATATTTTTCTCTTTCAAATGAGAGTAATATTGTGCTAATTAGTGAAAATTTTGGGGTTAGGGTTTTTGAAGAGTTGAGTTTTGACAATAGATGACTATATATATGTAGAGGATGACTAATCATTAATTTTAATCGATTTAGTTTTGTAGATTTTGAGTTATAAGAAATTATAAGTTATAATTTTGATTATGTGGAGGTTGTAATATCCTCATTTTTCATGTGAATTATTGTGTGAATGAATTAATGGAATATATAAATTTTTCATCAAGTTATGTGTTAATAATATACATTTACTTGCATGTAATAGTTAAAATAAGATGAGGATGAGGAATTGTTTGTTTATGCATAATTAAATGAATATGGTAAGGGACAACCTTAAGAAATAGATGACAATGGAAGTCAAAACACATTTCATTTTCCCTTTTTACCCCTAGGTATTTCACATAAAGGGAAGAAATAGGAGGAAGAGAATAAATTCCAAAAATACCCAAGAAAGTGTCATGTAATTAGCCAAGAACTTAGGGCTATTGGGCTAAGTAGGAAAGACAACTTTTGAAGTTCAAGAAGAGGGCCCAATTCGCATAAGGATGAGGAAGAAGGAAACAAAATGTGCTCGTGAAAAATGGGCCATTTAGAAGCTTATTTTGAAGATTGAAAATTAATGACATCATGCTTGGTGACATCATCTAGCTTACATCATCATCTTCATAAATGCAAGGGATATTGGATTGGACTTCAAGACACAAAATCTTTTCAAATCCTCCCCCTCACCATGGTTTTTGAAGAGGAAAGAAAGGAAAAAAATAATGACAAGTACCTATATACCTAGAGAAAATTATGGCTAGTAAGGGCAAGTACCTAGCCATTAATTAAGGACATTTGGGCATCCCATCCAAGTCAAAATTCAAATACTTTCTCCCTCTCCCATCAGCCATGTCACGTCCAAGAAGGGAAAGAAGAGGAAAAAAATTGATTTAATTGATTTCCAAGCTATTAAAAATTCAAGAAGCAAAGTTGGCATCTTGGATAAGCCAAGTCCTTTCTTAATGAACAAGTTGGACATTTTAAATACTCATTCCTTTCTTCTCCATTTGGGCTTCTGGATGAAATAAGAAAGAGAGGAAGAGAGGAAGAGAAAGCCATACACAAGAAGCTTGAGCTCAAGAACACAAGAGAAAGCCAAAGATCTAGCCTAAGGTAAGGGTTGTGAGTTTTTCCCTACTTTCACTTCTACCTTCTACCATCTGTTAAGATCCTAAATAAATCACTCCCTCATCTTGTTGGAGGGTCTAGGACGAAAAGGTAGTAGGAGAATACAAAGAGGACAAGTTGCTAGAAGATCAAGCATCCAAGCCAAGTAAGTTTTGATTTCAACCTCCCTATGATTTCTTGGTTGTTTGAGCTTAGAAATGGTTATCTCCTTAAGTAACATCCATTCCACATATGGATCTCGAGTAACGGTTAACCTTATGCTCAAATAAAACAAGATATGCACAACGAGATACTCATTTCAATACAAAGATATCATCACAAAAGCAAACAAATAGCGAGATGTATGATCAATAACATGGACAGAACATAAGCACAAAGCAAGATGTAAAGTCTCTCTCGACTAGTTCTGCACATATCCAAGTGCCACGCCACAACGTGTCCTCGGCGCTAGGAATAACTCAAACGGCATTACCAATACTATAATCCGTAAAGGTAAAGTCATTCGTAAGTATCTCCGACGATTCTCAACAAACCTCGCCTATGAACGTATCTATAACGCAAAAGTATATGAGCAGCATAGAGTTAGGGTTACGGACGCGTCCGTACCTTCGTTGCGATATCCGGCTCTTCCGGCTAAAAACGGTACTTTTTGACGGCCGTACGTAAAAACAAATAACAAATGACAACGGCTCAACAATGCGGCAAACAAATGGAACGATGGAATTTCGACGGCTGTTCGACGTCGAAGTATTCTAATCAGAATAACAACACACTTATGAATATTTGGCAGCATAACGGGCATTTTAGGTGAAAAAGACCATTTTGCCCCTACTACCCCTATTTGGCGGAATTTCGCCAGAACTTCGTTACTTTGACCGTATTCCATTTCAAAATTATCCCCACTATGTTTTTACCTCGTCAGGCATCTTTCAATGCAATGAGGCATAAAAACAAGTATAGGAATAAATTCTGAAACTTCCTAGATCAAAACAACGGTTCTACTATAACTACCGAAAGAACTACGGAAACTAAAAACTAAGGACGTAAGAACTTACTCGGAGCTAAGGCACAACTTTGGCAGAGCTTCTCACTCTAAGTTTCGGCCAAGGTAGAGAGAAGAAAAGGTGTGAAGAATGAAGAAGGGAAGGGTGCTATTTATAGAAAAAGGGAGGACAAGGTGGGTATTAACAAAAAGTCTTCGAAATGATTCTCGCCGTTGGATCTAGGGTTTTGTAAGATGCAATCTTGACCATTCAAGGTCTTGGCCGACCTCTTGGTCCCCCAAAAGTCAAAGATTGATTTTTCATCTTGCTTTATGGCCTCCTCGTCCGATAAAGCTACCCGACGGTGTCCGTTTCGCACGATTTCGCGTAAACTCAAAAATCCGGCATGTAACTTTGAAGATCTTTTCATCCTCTTTCATATTATCTATTTTGATCCTATTTTTGATCATATCCAGGTATTCTCCTATGCGTCGGAAGATATTCGGACAAACGCGTCCGGTTACGGAAATCGCTTCCGATAGAACCAACTTCTGGACAATAATTCGCTGAATCGTAAAACGTCCAGTTGTTGTCTAACTTAATCCTGTGTTTGAAAATACGCAATTGTTTCTATAGGTTCTCACTTTGCCTATCTGACTCTACTCTATCTGATCAACTTTTCGTCTTATTTGAAATTAGGGTTTTCGGTTGCGGAATCAACGTCTGGTAAATTCTTTCCTCGTGTAAAAATTTACTTGTTCTTAATTTGATCAGTCTGAAAAGACTTTTACCTCTGGTTTACCCGTAGAATTTATTTCTAACTTTTCCTCGGGCCTTTATAAGCCGACTCACCGCATTATATTATTATTTTATTCTAATTACCATTTTAATTATTTAAACAATTCTTTTTAATTAAAAATAACCATAATTTCAGCCCCCTCTTTTAAAAATTCAGATTTATTTATTTTTCTATAATTTTTTCCATTTTTTAAAAATATAATATTTTTTACCAAAATTCCCGTTTTACCCTCGCCGTTAGGGCTTAATCGAGACCTAATTTCTTCGTTTAGTGATCTTTTTAGGATCAGGTTTCTTCATATATTTATCTTTACTAATTTACAGTATATTGTTATCTTACAAACTCTATACTGATATTGTCATTTTATATCCTATGTAAAATATTAAAAATGTTTACCCCATCAGGTTACTTTATGGTTCTGAAATGCTTTTTAAACTTTTATTCATGTGATTTCCTCTGAAATAATTTATTAAATTCTCATAATTAGGGATTACACTTCCATAATTTTCTCATAATTTTTCATGATCTTTCAAATATTTATCATAATATTTTTAGACTGTTTTTATCACCATTATATCATTTTTAGTCATTCTGTTCATCAGATTTTCCTTTAACTTTTTTGACAATTTACTCTATAATTATAACAATTTTCTGTAACATTTTTATCTCATGAATTTACTTCATTAAAATATTCATTAATTTTCCTTTATCTCAGAAATTCCAGATTTGCTAAAATCCGGGTATTACATTAAGTATCTACATATATATTGGGGCTAATTGGTTAATGAAAAGAATAAACAAAGATTTAAAGTTAAGGTTCATGGCTTAGAATGGTAGATTAAACATGATATAGGAAAGATATGAAATTAAAATAGAAACATGACATATTGTTGATAAATAATGATTTTAAATTTTTAAAATGATATTTTATATAAGGATGAACTTGGATCACGATTTTGGAAATATAGATAGAAGCTTGAAAAACATGGGTAAGCTGTTTTGTAAAAATTTTGTTGAGTCAGTTGGGTTCAACGTGATTTTTGATCTAGTAAAAGAATTTATAAAATTATGAAATTTTACAGGTGGAAAGTAGACTTCTCAAGGATTATTTTGGTATATAATTTGTAATTTTTGGAGTTCTGGATTAGGTGAAACAAATTTTTGAAACCTGGCCCTGAAACTGGGGAAGATTTCAGACCAGTGGTCATGTTTTGGGCCATGGTTGGATTTTTCACTGTGGTTTGTCCAAAATAATATTTTTGGTTGAAAATAGACTATTTAAGGGTCATTTTGGATTTTGAACCACCTCAAAAGGATGTTTCTAGAATTAGTTATAAATTTCCAAAGTTGGGCCTTTATTTCTGGAAATTTCTGTTCAAAGATGAAGATAATAGTAATTTAAGCCAATATTAAATTCCTTAATAAGAAAAGGAATTTAATGAATATGGACACTTGAAATAGGCTTATTTTAAATTAAAAAATTAAATATTTCTTGAGGAGGATTTAATTATATTTATTTTTTTTATTATAGGGCTATTTGTGACATTCTACGCCAGGAAAAAAAATTATTTATACTTATGGTCGACTATCAGGTAGTAACCTTAATCCTCATATACTTTGTGTGACTTGTGTATGTATGTTTTACCATGTATATTGCATACATTTGGTTATCATTTATTTCCAAGTGTGTGGAACCAGAACATGTTGTGTGCATTAAGGGCCTTGCTATGTGTCATGCCTGGCAGTCTGTGTTATGTGCTATTAGGACTGCTAGTTCCGGATTGGATGAGTGCCTTGCTATGTGTGTGATACTGAATGATATGTGGTTTGTGTTTTATTCGTGGTTTTTCTTACATGCATTGTATATATTTTTTATATGAGATTAAGGTTACTCTAGGATTCAACTTTGAATCCCAACCCCTTTTAAGCCCTCAGGCAGTTCAGTCTAATTCCACGAGATAGAGAAAGAGAGAGAATAAGATAGGAGATTATACTGGTTTGATCTAATTCCACGACCTACGTCCAGTCCTCAAGCACCTTGGGATTTTTCACTATCTCAAAGACAGTTACAATTACATACTTAGTACTCAGATGATCCTCTCACACTAGGATTCACTCCCCCTTACAAGTTGTAATTGTACACCCACATTTAAGGTTCCACAACCTTAAGATTTAACTAATGAACAATGAATTGATAAGTGTTTAACTCTCTCACAGAGTAGATAAAATGATGAACACTGAAGTACAATGAAAATATCTGAAGATATTAGCTCAGTTAATGAAACAGTAAATGTAGTTGAGTCAAATTGATTGCACAGTGTTTCGGTAGTTGGAAAGTTCAATGCTTTAGGTATTTATAGTTGTTGACATTTATGAACGTTGAAGCTTGAAATAATTCCATTGAGACTCTTCAGAAGTCCATTGGAGATGAAGCGTGAAAGGTCTGAATAATCGCCGTCATAAATATTCTTTAATTCTTTTGTTCCTGCGATTATGACCATTGAAGAACACGGCAAAAGGAATGAAGTAATCTTGCCTAAAACGTCTTTTGAATGCACAGAGATATGTCTGTTGGTTTAGTGTCTCAAATAGGTAAGCGCATTAAATGCTCTTTGACATGTCGGATTGCTTTATTTTTTTAAAAAAAAAACAATGTTTATCCACGTTCTAATCATCTTAAACTTATTAACAAAGTGATTAAATGCAGTTACGAATAATAACGATAGATGATATGAAGAATCTAAAACATACTTAGAGATTCAAAGAATGTCGTTATAGCGTTTCAAAAATAGAGACATATTGACTCAAGTCAAATGTACACTGGCTCGAGTCAATCCATCCTTCAAAGCATAGTGAAGAGTGATTCAACATGGTCTGACTCGAGGCAGCAATATCCTTGGCTTGAGTCTGAGCTTAAGGCTCGAGTTACAAGAATCATGGCTCGAGCAAGAATCAAATGAACAATAAAAAACACTGAAGATATTTAACTCGAGGCAAAATAACCTGGCTCAAGTCAACCTTTAGACTCGAGGCACCAATAATCTTGGCTCGAGTCAGGTGCAATAAAATAGTGAGCTATTTTCAAAAAGACCTTTTAACTTGAGGTAATAAGTGATGGCTCGAGTCAAACTCAATTTTTAAATGTAACGGTCAAGATTCTAGCTAGAGTCAACACACACTAGCTCGAGTCAAGTGAGCCACAATTTTGAAATCTTTTTAAGTTTAAAAAACAATTGGCTTGATGTAACATCCCACAAATTTTTTTTTAAATTTCTATTTCAAACGAGTAAGTTTGAAAAACATTACATTCAAAATATGGACCATAGTGTAAATGTATCGGATTACAGATTCTCAAAAGTTAAAGAAACTAAAGAAAACGATAGATAATGTAGACACGTCTTGGCCTACTCCCAGTTTAGTCCTTGATCGCCAAACATCGGTCCTCCGGACACGATGCTACATACCGAGATCCATTCCACATATGGATCTCAGGTAACGGTTAACCTTACGCTCAAATAAAACAGTATACGTACAACAGATATTCATTTCAATACAGCATATCATCACAAAAGCAAACAGCAGATGTATGCTCAATAACATGGACAGAACATAAGCACAAAGCAGTATGTAAAGTCTCTCTCTCGACTAGTTCTGTACATATCCAGTGCCACGCCACTAACGTGTCCTCAGCGCTAGGAATAACTCAAACGGCATTACCAATACTATAATCCGTGGGTAAAGCTGTAAGTATCTCTGACGATTCTCAACAAAACCTCAGTCTATGAACGTATCTATAACGCAAAAGTATATAAGCAGAATAGAGTTAGGGTTACAGTACGCGTTCGTACCTTAGTTGCAGATATCTGTACCTTAATATAATGCGGTTCGACGTTAGAAGTATTCTAATCAGAATAATAACACACTTATGAATATTTGGCAGCATAACAGGCATTTTAGGTGAAAAAGACCATTTTGCCCCTACTACCCCTATTTGGCGGAATTTAGCCAGAACTTCGTTACTTTGACCTTATTCCATTTCAAAATTATCCCCATTAGGTTTTTTCCTCGTCAGGCATCTTTCAATGCAATGAGGCTTAAAAACAAGTATAGGAATATATTAAGCTTCCTAGATCAAAACAACGGTTCTCTACTATAACTACCAGAAAGAACTACGGAAACTAAAAGCTAAGGGCAGAAGAACTTACTCGGAGCAAGGCAGAATTTTTCCAGAGCTTCTCTATCTAGAACCTCTCTCTAGGTTTCGAATTTTGGTGTGAAGAATGAGAGGAGAGGTGCTTGCTATTTATAGAAGAAGGGAGGGACAAGGTGGGAATTAACACAAAAGTCTTCAGATCGGATTCCGGCCGTTGGATCGCATTTTTGAGGACAAAGCAATCTTGGCCATCCATGGTCAAGGCCGACATCAAGGGGCCCCAAAAAGTCAAAGGATGAGTTGTCATCCAATGATGGCTCTTGCTTTATGGCCTCCGGCCCGATAAAGCTACCCGATCGGTGTTCGTTTCGCGCGATTTCGCAGAAACTCAAAAATCCGGGCGTGTAACTTTGAAGGTCTTTTCATCCTCTTTCATATTATCTATTTGGATCCTCTTTTTGATCATATCCAGGTATTCTCTAGTGCGTCGGAAGATATTCGGACAAACGCGTCCGGTTACGGAAATCGCTTCCGATAGAACCAACTTCTGGACAACAATTCACTGAATCGTAAAATGTTCAGTTGTTGCCTACCTTAATCCCGTGTTTGAAAACACGCAATTGTTTCTATAGGTTCTCACTTTGCCTATCTGACTCTACTCTATCGATCGCCTTTCCGTCTTATTAGGAATTAGGGTTTTCGGTTGCGGAAATCAACGTCCTGGTAAATTCTTTCTTCGTGTAAAAATTTACTTGTTCTTAATTTGATCAGTCTGAAAAGACTTTTACCTCTGGTTTACCTGTAGAATTTATTTCTAACTTTTCCCCTCGTCTTGCCTATAAGCTGACTCACCGCATTATATTATTATATTATTCTAATTATCATTTTAATTATTTAAACAATTCATTTTAATTAAAAATACCAATAATTTCAGCCCCCTCATTTTAAAATTCAGTTTTAATTATTTTTCCATAATTTTTTCCATTTTTAAAAAATATAATATTTTTTACCAAAAATTCATGTTTTACCCCTCCGTTAAGGCTTAATCGAGCCTAAATTCTTCGTTTAGTGATCTTTTTAGGATTAGATTTCTTCATACACTTATTTTTACCAATTTTTCTTAATCTTTTTATCATAATCAATAAGTATATTTTATGTTAATTACCAGCCTTAATCTCTTAATTAAGGATTTTACCATAAATTTAACTTTCTATATTTCTCTTGTTTTACTAAATCAATTAGCTAGTAATTATCTAATCATTCTCTTACCAATGACTGATAATTTTATAATTTACAGTATATTATTATCTTACTAACTTCATACCGATATTGTTATTTTATATCCTATGTAAAATATTAAAAATGTTTACACCATAAAGTTACTTTATGGTTCTCGGAATGCTTTTTAAACATTTCTTTATGTTATTTCCTCTGAAATAATTTATTAAATTATTATAATTAAAGATAATACTCTCATAATTTTCTCATAATCTTTCATGATCTTTCAGTATTTATCATAATGTTTTTAGACTATTTTTATCACCATTATTGCATTTTTAGTCATTCTGTTCATCGATTTTTCTTTCGTAACTTTTTCAAAAATTTACTCGACAATTATAAAAATTTTCTATAATAGTTTTAAACTCATGAATTTGCTTTATCAAAATATTCGTTAATTTCTTTTGTCTCAAAAATTCCAGTTTGCTAAAATCTGGGTATTACACTTGAGGCACAGGATATGCGGGCTCGAGTTTAGTCCCAAACTCGAGGCAGACTTTTGGTGGGTCGAGTCAATGTATCATTTTGGCAATATATAAGAAGGAGATTGACTCGAGTCATTAAGCCCTGGCTCGAGTCTTTCTGACAGCAAAAATGATCAATTGATATGACTCAAATTTTCGACTAAGTTAAAGCATTTTGCCTAGATCATAAGTCTTACATTGTTTCCAAAGGTTAATCATCATCAAAACACATGTAGGGAACTAACAGTAATAATTTGCTTTGGCGAGAGGTAACCACTTTTATCTTGTTGTGTATGCTTGTATGATGTTTGTGAGTGATTTTTTACCATATAAAGATATGAAACTATGTTGATAATGCAATTTTCTTGTGGGATTTATTTTCATGGAGAAATGACTTGTGATATTATATTATATGAATTGGTGTTGATTTATGATATTGGAAAGATTCTCTTGATAACTTGTGAATTGATAATGGTATGTGATAATCCGTTGTCATTATATCTCATGAGTATTGATATAAGAGGGGTGGTAGATGTGGATTTGACGGGATGTTATTCAAAGAGAAAATAAGAAGGTGAATTCTTATACAAAAAGAGGAGATAAGATTATGGACTTCGAAGTGTAAACTGGTTAATCATTTGGCCCATTTGTGTTTATTAAGGCCTTGACGCCCCACTAGTTGTTAGAAGAAGAACCCATGGTCTGATCTTGTGCTCTGTGGATTTTGGACGATCCATATCACTTAATCAGTGAGCTTGTTGAGTTGAACTACAAGTCATATGGATAGGTACTATCCCATGGTTTCAACCAAAATAAATAAGGCAGGGAGGATAGAGTATTAATTCATGTGTATTGATTCTTGCATACTTATGTGATAAATATGATAAATGAGATTATGATATTGTGAATTGATATATACATATATGTTGCCATGTGACATTTTTAATATTGCTTGATACCTCAAGAGCATTTACTCACATGCCCAATGAGATGTGTTAGCTCCTAATGTTTTGATGATAACAATGATTGAAAGATTTTAAGGTTCTTGAAACAATTTAAATGTTTGCATAAATGAGTTCTCGAGCATTATGAAGTGATTGTCGAGAATGTATAAACTAATCTTCTGATTGAGTGTTTCAGGTTACAATTCTCGAGAATGAGATATGGGCTCTCGAGTATAGGCTGTCAATCTATTTACCAGAAATGCTCTCTGATTCTCGAGAATGAGCTTGAGGTTCTCGAGAATGTGGATATGATTCTCGAGAATGCTTCCTCAACTAGTATGCGCGTGGTCTATACGTTGTAATACCTCATCACACATTAGAGCAATCCTCAAAGACTGGTATATGATTCTCGAGAATGAGTAAGTGATTTGAGTATGTTGAGTTTTATATGGGTATGATTCTCGAGAATGGAATTTTGATTCTCGAGAATGATTGATATGGCTTCTGATTATATTACTTTCAAGTAGTTATCCATGGATGATTCTCAAGAATTTTGTGAGCAATTCTCGAGAATTAGTTCTTACTTTTACTATCATTTTCCAGTATCGCTAATTGAGTATTAAAATCATTGGGTAATCATTCCTTGTTTCTTGATCATACTGAAACTTATCTATATCGTATTTAATCACTTTTTTAATTGAGTTTCAGTTGATTGACCGTGTTAATCTGAGTTTTTGAACGAAAGGCAATCCAATGTGGCAGAAACATTAAATGCTCGTTCAGAAAAGCAAAGCCACAATCGAATTAGATTTTCGTTGTAATCGAAGACATTTCTTCTAGGCATACCTATTCCAGCTATCTCTCTGAGTCAACTTCTGCACAAATACAATCGACGGTGTAGCATTTAATGAAGCAACGGTCGACTATTCACAAACGGAGTGCATATGTGCCTAACAGAAAATACGAAGAGTCTCAACGGCTAGTTTATGAAGCTTCACAACGGCATTAATGGCGAATGCTATAAAAGCTCAACACATTTGGAGATTATTCAATTCAAACTTATTGCAATTTCTGCTGTTTCATTAATATCTTCGGATCTCCTGTACTTCAGTGTTTATCATATATCTACTCGTGAGGAGTTTAAACATCATTTGATTATTGGTTTAGTTGTTAAATCTTAAGGTTGTGGAACCTTAAGTGTGGGTGTACGATTGCAACTTGTAAGGGGGAGTGAGTCCGAATGAAAGGATCATCCTTAGTTACAGTGTGTGTATTCGTATTTGAAAAGTTAGTGGAAATCCCAAGGTGTACTTGGGGACTGGACGTAGGTCGAAAGTGTTAGACCAAACCAGTATAAATTACGTTGTGTCTATCTTCCTTCTCTGTCTCTGTCCTACTTGCGCTTGTGTGTATCTCGCGAAAAGTTTTTAAGATCACCTATTCACCCCCCCTCTAGGTGATATTCCATCTTCAAGATGGATTGTTGGTTGCTGAGGCTTTTGTCTCACCCCGTTGATTTAACATTTTTCTCTAGGTGATAGTTCTCATGCAGGTCCATCTGAGAAGACTTTCTAAGCTTAAGGTACTTCTACTAATAGTAGTGCTTCCATCTTTTTGGTATATATTAAATTATTGTATATTTTCACATTATGGCTCATTTTTGTATACTCTAGTTTATTTTGGAGATTTGATGCATTAATATATACTTTTGATTACTCTTGATAATTTTGGGTGGCCTAGAGACCTTATGACTTGTTTTGAGCTTGTGGATCCACAACTTGGTTTGATATGGATATTTTGATATATGATGAAGTATTATTCAGTTAAAGAGTTTAGGCCTTGTGAAGTCTAAAACACAACTGTGTGTATGATAATGTTTTGATGAATGGTTTCATCAAACCTTTAGTTAATAATTGTTTTAAGGAAATTGAAGATTTACAACTCCTTTCTCCTCACTATCTAAACATAAAGAGGGATAGTATTTTCTCCCCTTTTCTCCCCTCTATTTTCTTACTTAACGGTAGATTCTGTGTATATGTGTCTAGATTAAAAGAGATTGAAAAAAGGCATAATTGTTTCCTCAAGCCTCCTTCAGATCCTTCATTAAACATTAATATTACGAGGCGGGAAACCTTGGCCTTACTTTTAAATTTTTCTATTGTTAGTATTAGAATTATTCCGAAGTGTATATTTTATGTTTTTTAAGGTTTAATTTTAGCTTTTTATAAAAGAAAACAAGATGAGAAATAGCAGTTGAATAAACTTCGATTCTCCACTTCATGGAATTTAACACAGAAAAAAAAAAGTCATTGAATGAGTTGACTCATCTATGCAAGTTTAATATATCTAAGAAATATCAAATTATACCAATCGTTAACCACGATGGGTGGGTGTGATGGTTCAGCATCTCGTCCCTTAAGCAAGTGGTTGGGGGTTCGATCCCCAACTCTTGTGAATGGAAAGCATCACGTGGCCAGCCCCTTACCGCTTTGTGCACTAACCCAGGTGGCGAAGGATTAGTCTCATGGCTTTCGGCGTGGGGATACCTTTGCGGTATATAAAAAAAAATATATACACCAATCGTTGTTGGTTTTAGATGTCAAATTTATGTGTAAGTGGATCTAGAAAATATATTTATTAGGAGGGAGAGTTATTCCTAATTGGATAAGGCAAATTAATGTTTAAATCGTACTCAATGATGTAAGGACCAAACAGTGTGTTAACCCTAGTAGAATATATATATATAATTTTTTAATGTTACTGTCGATTTTCTCTAATAAACCTGAGTTTATTATTTAACCAATAACCAGTTGTATGAGATTAGAACTAAGAACATAACGTGCAGATGAAAATCTAAATTAGTATTTTTAAAATTACAAAAAATTACTGTTAACAAGAGAATTTTCTTTCATAATTAATTAGTTGCAAGTTAACACTTAATAAGGAACTCAAATTTATGCATGGAGACGGAGTAAGAGAAGATTGTTTCGTGCATTGAATTGCAAAAATATAACTCCCCTCCATCTACTAGTTGTTGCCGTTAGTGTTGGTTTTGCTAGAGACCTATAATTAAACATCCATAAATAGTATAATTAGAAACCAATGTACAAGAAATAATTGAAAAGATAAAGATAAATAAAGAGAACCATCATCAAGCTTGATAATTTATTTATTCCTTAGTAATACAAGTGCACACATAATGGTAGATGTGTGCAGATAATACATGGCGTCTTATTACATAGTTCTTCATTAAGAGGTAAGAATGAGAAAACAAGATTCAAGGGCAAAAGACAATACTATAGTTGGTTCCTGATGGACAACTTTTAGTTTTAGTATTGTCAGCAGGGAAAAGGTAAGCATCAGGGCACTTATCAGCGGGACATCGAAGACTCGGACATCCATTAGAAGTTGCACTGAACCCCATAGGAATATTGAAGCCGTCTATCACTGAGATATCGTAAAAGTCCAAATTGTTGGGCTGGTTCAGAGAAAATTCTGCAAGTGTAGTTGGTGGTGCGCCAGAAAGCTGGCATTGGAGTGCACCTCCACAGTCACCGGTGCCGCAGTGTCCACGACCCGACCCGTCAAAGTTGCAGTTGGTACGGCCCCATATGCGAGCACTAGCAGTGCCGGGCGCCACGTCGAGCGACCATGTCTCACCAGAATTCAGCTGTCTGCCGCCACCGCTTGGCAAGGATGCCGGCCACACTGGGTAGGAGCATCTGTTTGTGATGTCGAACCTGGCAGCGTGAGTGAAAGTGAAGCTAAGAGCCAGGACGAGGAGAACACAGAAAGGCTTTTGATGAGTGCCATTTTTGGAAGCTAAGATTATGTGGTGACTTCGCTTTTGTGATGATGAAGATGAGGGATGACAAATGGGTATATATAGTGTTCGAAGGGCTACGGTGTCTTTGAAATTTAAACGATGATGTCATGAAGCAATGGAAGAGTGGAGAAATTAGAGCTTTGAAATTTCATGGTTCCAGTCAAGTTACGCGTCTACATGAAATATATTAGCTAGTTTGGTCAAATAATGATTAAGTTTGTACGTGAATTCCATGTCCAAAATGACTATATTGCATTGGAATAATCCACACTTTTCCTACTTAAATATTGTATTGCGTGTAAGATTTTTTTGACTGAATTATATAATTAAGGAAGCAAAAATTATATATAGTTTATAAGTCAAGCAAAAATAAGGGTTAAGGTGCATTTTTACCAATGAACTATTGGTTCAGGAGCGTCCAACACAATTAACTATTAAGTGGACCAAAAATACCAAAAAAAGTTTTACTCATGAGCGTCCAACACAACGCCGTTAGACAAAAGTTAACGTTCATTATCTAAGATGCAGATTGGTCAATCGAACTTTTACTCCAGGAGAACCCGACACAAAATTCTAAATTTTACTAAATTTAATAAGTTTTTTCTCAATTGTCATTATTTAAAACTACTTGTATTATCTATGGACAAAAATGACTTATTCTTCAATTTTTTCAAAATTATAATTTTCTAAAAATAAACAAAATTTTTAATTAAAAATATAATTATATGATTTAAATAAAAATCAAAGTGTTTTATATTTTATTATATATGTTAAACAAAAAATATATGATTTATTTTTATTTTAGAAGAAATTTATGTAATTTAAAAAATTCATTTAATGTTAATCAAATTTTCGTAGGTCAAGTTGCTCCTTAACCCATTAAAATTTCTATTTAACCTATTATTAAATCGTCCTTCATCAAGCCTCTTAAGTTATATTTTTTTCTTTTTTTTTGTCAACAAGTCACAAATAATTAATAGATCATTTAATTAACAAATATATCATTAAGTTGCGGATTTATATTATTAAGTATCAATATTGATATCCATTAAAAATTAAAAATAAATCATATATATATATATATATATTTTTATATTTATATATATTGTTTAAGATATAAATTAAACTATAAAACACCTTGAGTTTTATTTAAATCATATAATTAAATTTTTAATTAAAATTTTTGTTTATTTTAGCAAATTATAATTTTGAAAAATTGAAAAATAAGTCATTTTTTCCATAGATAATACAAGTAGTTTTAAATAATGATAATTGAGAAAAAAACTTATTAAATTTAGTAAAATTTAGAATTTTGTGCCGGACGCTCCTGGAGTAAAAGTTTGTTGGCCAATCTGCACCTTAGATAACGGACGTTAACTTTTGTCTAATCTGCGTTGTGCGGATGCTCCGAGTAAAACTTTTTTTGGTATTTTTGGTCCACTTAATAGTTAATTGTGTTGGACGTTCCTGAACCAATAGTTCATTGGTAAAAATGCACCTTAACCCCAAAAATAATTAGTTTGGAGAAAAGTGATAAATATAAATAGTTTAAAGTAATTTAATTAGCTTTTTTAATCTCTCTAAAAAAATCAATTGGGTCTTATATTTACAACTAGATGTATTATTAAATTATTTTACTATGCCAACCAAATATTTGAATCAATATAAGGATGTATCAAAAATTAATTTAGGATACTAATTACGGGTATCTATCTAAAGATAAGATGGAGTAAATATTGTTATTATTTTCCTTGTCGGGACTCGAATCGTAGAAAATATGTGACCACCTTGAGATGCGGCGTAATCATCTCAAACAAGTTTATGTAAATGACAAGGCTCAAAACACCAATTTCCCCCCGGCGGCTTTTTGTTTCTTTACATTTCTGCTGGCATTCTAGAGAATAGCACATTGTTTTTTTTTTTGCTCAAAATACCACACCTGTTTTTAAACTTTTATTATACAACTATTTTACAAAGTTTGAATTGTCAATTTTTTTTTTTTATATATCGAGTCTGTATTTTGTTTAACCTATTAAGAAAATCAGAAATAGTATTGGAACATTATTTGCAGTTGAATTTCAAAGTATATGAATGAAGTTGAAGTTCGGATTAATATTGACTTTTTTGTATAAAAAAATGTGAGAAAATTATAATAAAAAAACCTAAGAAAAATAATATTTATTATGAAGGACTATAAAAATGGTAATTATTTTGAAAGGCCGTAAATTAAAACATTAAAATAGAAAGAGGGCCCGTTTGGGAGTTACTTTTGGAAAATGATTTTCACCATTTACGAGGTAAAACCTAGGTTTTGGATAAATGATTTTGGAGAATGATTTTTAAAGAATGATTTTGGAAAAAAATGATAGTGTTTGGATGTTTTTATCGAGAATAGCTTTTGGGGGTTCAAATTTACAAAAAAGGACATTAACTTTTTGTATAATTGCATTTAAAGGATAGTGGTATTTTAAATATTATAAACAATATATTCAATAATAAATACCAAAAATTACATAAAATTGTTAGAAAAATGAATTTCTACCATTAGTAAATTATGTAACATGATAACAATCGATCAAACGTATATGTATTAATAAATTGTAATAGCTGTATTTCCAATATAGTTATTTCACTATAAGTGTTCCAAAAAAAAAAAAAAAACAAAGAAGGATCTCGAAAAAAAAAAGATTGATCTGGGCAAAAAAAAAAAAAAAGATTTGGAGCACAAACGAATGTAAATGTGTAGGGAGAGAGGAGAATAGAGGGTATTTTGGTATTGTCCAATCATGATGTGGGCCCCACAATTCTGAAAATGAGTTTCAAAAAGTGAAAAGTGAAAAAAAGTTGGATTTGGCAAAATCTAGGTTTTGAGCCCAAAACCTAGGTTTTGGGTGGAAAATGATTTTGGACAAAATTTAAGGTGTTTGGTAAAACTTTAACAAAACCTAGGTTTTGTTTCCAAAACCTAGGTTTTGGGGTCTTCCAAACAGGCCCTAAATTGCACATAGATAGATTTCCTATATTCCCCTATAACTTGTAACACCCCAAATTTCGTAGCATAAATCGTGCAGGGTGACACGTGGTTTTATAAAAATTCATCGAGTTTTGAGGTGCTACAGCTTAGCGTTTTGCGGAAACGGAGAGCATGTACTAAAAATTTGAACAACAGGTATAACACTGAGTAACTGATATGAAATACTCAGACATATGATGATGCCTGACGTATACTGATATATATATTACAAAAATCTCCCGAAGGAATTATTCATGTGATACAGTAATACAAAACTCTATAATTACATTTCTTCTATGTAACTATACCCTTTTCCGTCAAGCCTTAGGTAGACTTGGGACATAGAACCTAACTCAGTTAAATCATCTCATTTGGCCAGGCGGGTAGGTCTAGTGGGAGTCTCACCGTGCTAGGGTGATCGATTGATCGAACCACATAGACGACCCTTCTAGTTTAAGCACCAAATGATGTGAAGTAACTTTATTAGATTCATGCCATAAGGTAGGTTCGTTGATTTTCTTCCCGCATTTTCTTTGACCTGCCTTCTCACGACTCCGTCTCACGACGTATATCTATGGCTTCGTCCCTGGTGCCTTTTCTCGGTTCAAGACCCTTTCTGTCTATTCATTCGATCGAGGTCCAATACCCATCGGACCTCAGGTAACGGTTAACCTCATGCTCATGTAAACAATATATGTATGACGTATTCATGATATTTTCGCAATAATCTCTACAAAAGCCCATAACAGATGTAGGCAATATATAACCAGATATGTAAGGCAATAACAATACACAGCCCCTCCCCCTGCAGCCTGTTTGTTATCCCAGTCTACACTATTCCCCTAGTGCCACGATGTACAGTCGTGTCCTCAGCGCTAGGAAAACTCTAACGGTGTTTAACAATACCATAACCCGTATATTCATGATGTCACCAATTTCAAATGAGACAGAGTCTCAGTACAAGAACACAGCAAGCATATATGAGCATACCACAATCATAAGAGTTAGTGTTACAGTACGTCGCGAACGTACCTTCGTTGACGGTCCTTCCGGTATGTTTCATGAAAAACGGTAATTTTGACAGCGGCACAACAGCGGTAAAACAGTGATACGACAACGATATGACAGCGGTACGATTACAGATATCCTATAAGGTTATATCACATTTTATCAGTATTTAACATTATAACGGACATTTTAGGTACTAATTACCATTTTGCCCCCGACCCCCTAATCGGCGGAATTTCGCGAGCTTATACTTTGACCCTATCTCGTAATACCCCAGTTATTATGAATAATAATGCATTTAAATAATAAAATATAATAGTAAAAGTAATAGATTTATATAATAATAATAATAATGATAATGATATAATAATACCTCAGATTATTAATAATAATAATAATAGATTTAAATAATGAAAATAATAGTAATAGATTTAAATAATAATAATAATAATGATAATGATATAATAAATAGCAAAATCTAAAAATTTATAATGGTTGTATTGTTAATTTATTAATTAGGAATAATTAAAGGGCCCACCCCAGCTAAAACCCTAAAATTTAAATTATAAATATAAGTTAGCCGCTCAAACCTAACCTAGAAAAACACTCGTTACTTTTCTCTTGTCTTTCATCAATTACTCTCCTAGGAATACCGAGTCGGGTTCTTCTCCTACCCGTATCGAATAGAACATGCTGAGCCAAATCTTCTTCATGTAAAACCCGCTTTATTTATATCGGTAAAATCATACGGTTTTATGAAACCATGTGCTATTGCTCGAATCCGTAGTCAATCCTATTTCCGATAGGAGCAGTTGACAATGGTTAGCAAAACGGAGACCAGGTAATTCTAATCCCCATATCAATAAAAATCATTTGTTCATAGGATTGTATTTCCTTTAATCCTAAACCACTAATATGTTTTTATGAGTAGATCGTGGAATTTCCCCTGAACATGACAATCCTAAACCACTAATATGTTTTTATGAGTAGATGTGAGAATTTCCCATGAACATGACAATCCTAATCCCATGAGTCTTAGGTAAATTTTATATGAATCTTGATAGGTAATTCTAATTCCCATGAGTTTAGGTTAATTTTCGATTTTGATAGGTAATTCTAATCCCTATGAGTCTTAGGTTAGTTTTATATAAATTTTGATAGGGTTCTTATACATGAAATATATTATATGTAATCTATTCTGTGAGTAACTTTGCAATCACTTTCTCGAATGCCTGAAGTATGAATTGAATACACTTGACAATTGTTTTATTGTTTTGCCTCGATCTTTGTGCTTGAATCATATAATCCTTTCATTCATTGACAGTACAAAATTTCGGATGACTTGAGCATATCTGGACGTCTTCTATTTTTGTTTTCTTTCTTTTGCCTTGGATGCCTCGGCCTTCGTGTTGGGAATTATATATATATACACCTTCTATGTCTCATGCTTTTTGTGATTGAACCTCGGGTTTCTAGATTTTATCAATTATAATATATTATGATCATGAGTTTAAAGAGTGATAATGAGTAGAGCCATGGGTTTAAAAAGGAATAATGAGTAGAGTCATGGGTTTAAAAATGGACAATGGGTAGAGCCATGAGTTTAAAAAGGGATAATGAATAAAGCCATGATAGTCATGAGAATTTCTCATGACAACCTTTTAGAAACTTGTGAGAATTTACTTTATAGTTTAATTTGAAAATCCATTTTGTGTTATATATATATATATACATACATGTTGTTGGTTGTATCAACACAACAATTGTATGTTGTGTTGATTACAATACAAGTGTTTCAAACACATATTGGAAATAATTTGGGATTAATTATATGTGTACTTAAAATAACTTAACAAATGGGAGGATAGCTTTGGGATGGTACCTCCCAAGGTGATGAACACAATTAGGCTTTATGCCTCCGATATATTATTTGATGTGAACCGATTATATCCGTTCTTCCCAAAGTGGTGTCGGGGGGTTTCCTAGGACACTAGTAGCAACTTTGGGAAGAGGTGTGCACACTAGGACGAAATGTTTTTATGGCCAATTTGATGATTTGTGATCGGCGGGGTTTCCTGGGTCACGGGATATCCGGTCTACCATGGTTCTCTTCCCACTTAACTAAATAGACTGGCAGGGTTTCCCGGGTCTAAAGTAAATTTAAGAAGAAAAAAGAGAGAAGATAATGATTAATGTTTGATGAGATTACCACATGATGATATATTTACTTTGGTTTATATATATATATATATATATATATATATATATATTTGTGCTATTTAAATTGTGTTTTATTATGATTACCAAGAATTGCGATGTTTGTGTTCATGGGTGCGATGATCCTTCGGGAGCGAGTTTCGGTGAAGCAGTACCAAGAGTTGGGGCAAGCGGTGAGTAGTGAGGAAGAACGTCCAAGGCCTCTAGCTAGTTTCATTTTGTCTTTATTTTTATTTTCTTAAATAAGTCACATTTAATTGAGTTTGAATTTTCATTATTGTAATAAGTAGCCTTGCACTTGTCCCAAAGATAAGTGCGGCGGTAACACTCCCCAAGGTTGTTTGATTTGAAATTTCAGGATTCATTTATAAAATTATTTAAATTTTATATTAAGATAATTGTTAGAAATTGGGGTGTTACAAAATGGTATCAGAGCCTAAGGTTTCTCCTTAGCTCCGCTTTTGATACTAACTCGGGGATCAAAGATCCCGAGGTTAAAAAAATTAATTAATTAATTAATTTTTAAAAAATAAATAATAAAATTTAATTAAAAATAATAATAAATGAATAGAAAAATTCTAAGTATGAGAGATGGGTAGAAGCGGGTTATTCTCTTGTCTTTTAAATGATTTGTTTTCTTTGAATTTTGATAATTATATACTTGAAATTACTTTGATTTGCTGTGTGATTTAGAATTTTATTGACTTGTAAATTTTATTTTATTTTATTGGAGCAAATGAGTAGAATTTCTTTTAGGCTAAAGGTTCCTTTTAGATGTAGTTATCTTTTGAATAACTTGATTCTTATTTTGTTTATTTAATTTTAAAGATGTTAGATTATCCTTTGGATTTATATTAAAATTATTATTTGAATTTGTGATTGGTTATCTTTGAATTGGTTTATGGTTTAAATTTATATTGCATTATCGAGATGATTGATTTTGATACGTGATATCAATATACTTGATAAAAAAAGTGGTACTTAGAATTGATTTTGAGAATGAAACCCAAACACACATAAGATTTTATTTGTACTCAATTAAGTTTCAAGGACGAAACTTATTTTAAGGAGGGTAGATTGTAATGACCCAGGAAAAAAAAACAATTTTAAGTTTCGAGGACGAAACTTATTTTAAGGAGGGTAGAATGTAATACCCAGATTATTATGAATAATAATGCATTTAAATAATAAAATATAATAGTAAAAGTAATAGATTTATATAATAATAATAATAATGATAATGATATAATAATACCTCAGATTATTAATAATAATAATAATAGATTTAAATAATGAAAATAATAGTAATAGATTTAAATAATAATAATAATAATGATAATGATATAATAAATAGCAAAATCTAAAAATTTATAATGGTTGTATTGTTAATTTATTAATTAGGAATAATTAAAGGGCCCAACCAGGCTAAAACCCTAAAATTTAAATTATAAATATAAGTTAGCCGCTCAAACCTAACCTAGAAAAACACTCGTTACTTTTCTCTCGTCTTTCATCAATTACTCTCCTAGGAATACCGAGTCGAGTTCTTCTCCTACCCGTATCGAATAGAACATGCTTGAGCCAAATCTTCTTCATGTAAAACCCGCTTTATTTATATCGGTAAAATCATACGGTTTTATGAAACCATGTGCTATTGCTCGAATCCGTAGTCAATCCTATTTCCGATAGGAGCAAATTGACAATGGTTAGCAAAACGGAGACCAGGTAATTCTAATCCCCATATCAATAAAAATCATTTGTTCATAGGATTGTATTTCCTTTAATCCTAAACCACTAATATGTTTTTATGAGTAGATCGTGGGAATTTCCCCGAACATGACAATCCTAAACCACTAATATGTTTTTATGAGTAGATGTGAGAATTTCCCATGAACATGACAATCCTAATCCCATGAGTCTTAGGTAAATTTTATATGAATCTTGATAGGTAATTCTAATTCCCATGAGTTTAGGTTAATTTTCGATTTTGATAGGTAATTCTAATCCCTATGAGTCTTAGGTTAGTTTTATATAAATTTTGATAGGGTTCTTATACATGAAATATATTATATGTAATCTATTCTGTGAGTAACTTTGCAATCACTTTCTCGAATGCCCAAGTATGAATTGAATACACTTGACAATTGTTTTATTGTTTTGCCTCGATCTTTGTGCTTGAATCATATAATCCTTTCATTCATTCATTGACGGACAAAATTTCGGATGACTTGAGCATATCTCGGACGTCTTCTATTTTTGTTTTCTTTCTTTTGCCTTGGATGCCTCGGCCTTCGTGTTGGGAATTATATATATATACACCTTCTATGTCTCATGCTTTTTGTGATTGAACCTCGGGTTTCTAGATTTTATCAATTATAATATATTATGATCATGAGTTTAAAGAGTGATAATGAGTAGAGCCATGGGTTTAAAAAGGAATAATGAGTAGAGTCATGGGTTTAAAAATGGACAATGGGTAGAGCCATGAGTTTAAAAAGGGATAATGAATAAAGCCATGATAGTCATGAGAATTTCTCATGACAACCTTTTAGAAACTTGTGAGAATTTACTTTATAGTTTAATTTGAAAATCCATTTTGTGTTATATATATATATATACATACATGTTGTTAGTTGTATCAACACAACAATTGTATGTTGTGTTGATTACAATACAAGTGTTTCAAACACATATTGGAAATAATTTGGGATTAATTATATGTGTACTTAAAATAACTTAACAAAGTGGGAGGATAGCTTTGGGATGGTACCTCCCAAGGTGATGAACACAATTAGGCTTTATGCCTCCGATATATTATTTGATGTGAACGATTATATCCGTTCTTCCCAAAGTGGTGTCCGCGGGGTTTCCGGGACACTAGTAGCAACTTTGGGAAGAGGTGTGCACACTAGACGAAATGTTTTTATGGCCAATTTGATGATTTGTGATTTGGCGGGGTTTCCGGGTCACGGGATATCCGGTCTACCATGGTTCTCTTCCCACTTAACTAAATAGACCGCGGGGTTTCCGGGTCTAAAGTAAATTTAAGAAGAAAAAAGAGAGAAGATAATGATTAATGTTTGATGAGATTACCACATGATGATATATTTACTTTGGTTTATATATATATATATATATATATATATATATATTTGTGCTATTTAAATTGTGTTTTATTATGATTACCAAGAATTGCTTGATGTTTGTGTTCATGGGCGCGATGATCCTTCGGGAAGCGAGTTTCGTGAAGCAGTACCAAGAGTTGGGGCAAGCGGTGAGTAGTGAGGAAGAACGTCCAAGGCCTCTAGCTAGTTTCATTTTGTCTTTATTTTTATTTTCTTAAATAAGTCACATTTAATTGAGTTTGAATTTTCATTATTGTAATAAGTAGCCTTGCACTTGTCCCAGTACAAGTGCGGCGGTAACACTCCCCAAGGTTGTTTGATTTGAAATTTCAGGATTCATTTATAAAATTATTTAAATTTTATATTAAGATAATTGTTAGAAATTGGGGTGTTACACTATCGCTCCGAATTTTGACATATCTCTTTTCCCAAAGATATTTTCGAAATAAATACCATATCTACCCCTACATATGATATCTAGACTATCTGGGAAATTTAAAGATAAATCTAACACTTCTACCGAATAAAACACCGAAGCTTAAGACTAGGGACCGAAAAACTTACCTAGGGCTCGACTAGAATTTCTCCGGGCACTTCTTCTCTCTACTTTCTCTCTCTAGTCACGGTTTTGGGGTGAAGAAATGGGAAGGGGAATGCCTTCTATTTATAGGCCAAGGGAGGTTACTATTCATCACTTTATCATACTGGTTTTCGGCCTCCAGATCGCACTTCGCCACGTGGCTCCATCTTGGCCCTTCATGTGTCTTGGCTGACATCATCCTTCTAGAAGAAGATGATGTCACACATGTTCTAGAAGAGCCGGTACTGATAAAGTTTCCGGTTCGATGTCCGAACCGCGTAATCTCGGAGAATCTCAAAAATCCGGAAGCAACGTGCTGAAGTTCAATTCTTTTCCTTTTAAACTACTTGGTTTAACTAAATTTTTGATCCCACTAAGGGTATTCCGTAGTCTGCTGAAGATTTTAGGACAGACACCTTCGGTTAGAGAAATAAATTCCGGAAGTTCCAGCTTATGGACAATAATTCGCTGGTTCGTAATATGTTCTGACCTAAGAAACCTTATCCCCGGTTTGTCACGACTAATTTGTTTTCTATGGATTCCCATTTTCACTATCCGACCTATTTCGATTTATCCCGTATCTTAAAGACTCATCTAGTTTCGAAATTACTTCGGAGATAGTCCACTCCGAGGTAAATTTCACCGGTTTATAAAAAGTCCGATGTCTTAGACTAAATTCCTATGTTTTGGTGTAAGATTTAATTTCTATCCATTCTCAAATGTCATGTTGGCCTTTTACCGAATATATTATTATTTTATTCAAAATATCTAGATATTTTTTTTTTCTAAGCATAAAATATTTTTTTATTATTTTATTATTTATTTAATTAATAATTTCAAATTTCTCCCCTTAAATTAATTATTTACTAATTAATTTACTTATATCATAATCTAAACAATTAGCCACTAATTACTTAATTAGCCACTTACTAATTGTCGATAATTTTCATAATTAGGATTAATTATTAACTCACAACTATTTTACTTACATTGGTATTTTATATCTCATGTAAAATATTAAAAATCATGGGGCCAAAAAGTATTTTTAATAATATTATATTCATGCTTCTAAATTTCTCAGGGAAATAACCCCCAAAAATTTCTAAAATTAGAGATAACATACTCTCTAAGTTTTTGTCAATAATTGTTGCCATATAGGATTTATCATAATACTTTCAGTCCATTTAATGCCCTACAAAACACATTTTTCATAGATTTTAGCTTATTATCTCTTCTAATTTCCCTAGATTTTAAAGAGAAATTACTCCTAAATTTATAACAATTAAGTTACAAAATTAGAGACAATATACTTTCTCAGAAATATTTATCCAAATATTTTACTTATATTAGTTAGGGTTTTCAGGGTATTACATAACTGAATCAGAATCTGGAGTAATTGATGGATAATGACAAATAAAGACCAATTAAAATAACCTCTTTCTTTTTCGATTACGAAAACAATTGATTCCATACAGTTGAAGACCAATTCAAATAAAAAGATGCGATGTGGCAGCACGCCAGTCATTCGATAGCTGACGTTTAAGAGCAACATCAGAGGCTACAAGGGACGATGTGGATTGTATTTAGATTCAATTGCCTTCACTTTGTCTCTTGAACAATAAAAAAGCTTGCTTGGCTGCAAAATTGCTTGAATTGATTTCTAAAATCTGAATTGAATCATATATAAATTAAAGATTGGTATTCATAGTCCTATATAACTGCAATATTGCGGGCAACGCTAACTATCACAATAATGGGATCTTGTGGTGTCATCATGTACTGCGAGAAAATGAAAGGCAATTGTTCCAAGATGACAGGGCCGGATGCTTGCTTTGCACGTCAGGATGTATGAAAAAGAACGAGTTGTTTGAATTGATCTCTATTTATTATTATCTATCTATCCAGATTTTGATTCAATTAAAGAGAATATAAGAATTCTAGTCAAGAACAATTTAGTCTTTCCATTTTAATGTTTTAATTTCTAGTTTTTCAAAATAATTACCATTTTTATGGTCCTTCTTAATAAATATTATTTTTCTTAGGTCTTTTATTATAATTTTTTCAAAAAATATTGAATTTTTTTGTCATTTGGGATTTATTTATTTATTTCGGTTTTTCTCCGGGAGTGGAAATTTAATCTCTGAATTCGGATAAATAAAATCAAATAAATGAAAATCATGAATGGTCGTTGTAGGGGCCACATTCATGAACGTGTTCCCCTCTTTCTCCTACCACGTTTTGTTCCAATATATTATCAAGCCGTAATTCCTTGCCGATAGTTTCCGCCGGCCTCTTTAACGTCGAGAATTTTTTGAAAAATAAAAAAATAAAAAAATGTTATGTCCAGAATTCATTCACTCAAAAGAGCTACTAGGGGTGGGCATGGGCGGGCGAGACCCCTACCCGATGCCCACTGAAGAATGAACGGCGGCGATTTTCGGCCGATCGCGCCTGCCGCCTAATAAAAGCTCTAACAATTTTCAAAAAAAGCGGGGTGGGCTTCCTTTGCCCAAGTAGTAACTCCTTACCCTGCTCCTTAAAAATTTTAGTTCACAGTTCATAGAATTTCAAAGCTTTAGAGATAAATTTAAGATAATATAATATATTTATAATATATTTAGACATAATAATATAATATATTTTAAATAAAATAATCTATTGAGAACAATATTTATTTAAATATATTTAATTTTCTGGGAAGGACCAAATGGGCAGGGCAGGACCCCTTGCCCTATGCCCAACCCTGCCCAGTTACTAGCCCAACCCAAAACTACCCAAATCTTTTTTGGGCCACTTTTTTAGGGTCAAAATTTTTTTCCCTCTTTGAGCGAGCGGGCATCTTGGCGGGCTACGCTCACCTCTAAGAGCTACTCCTATATATTAACTGAGTATAGTTCCTCAATGCATGGCACGCAAATCAATGTTTGAATCTCACCTGAAAAAGCTGTCCACATCTAGTATCGTATCTCAAACAAATTTACCTCTAATAAAAGATGCTTATGCCCAGCCAAAACAAAAAACAAAATTATTACATATTTACATCAATATCTAGTGTGTTGCTATCATTTATCAGGTTTGGCTTATGGTTCTCTTTCCTTCTCATCCTCTTCTTCATCTCAACTTTCGAATTAAAATCCAAACGGTTCAGATTTAATGTTTTATAAAAGAATTATTAAATTGTTAAAAATTATTTAAAAAACATATTTTTATGAAACATTAAATCAACCGTTCAAATTTCAATTTAAATGTTGAGATGAGGAAGAGGATGGGAAGGGAAGAGGACCGTAATCCCATCATTCATCATCCTCCGTCTCTTAAGTAAAGGGGGGAAGGTGATTATAGATACAAAAGTTTTCATCTAACCTATGTGAATATTTTGCTAACAGACCAATAGGAGTTATGATTTCTTTGTAAATAGGAATCACCATAACTAGCCACCTCTATAAATAGAGAATTAACCTAACTTCATCCAGCATAACAATTTTAGGATTGGAAGAATTTCGAGTGTACTTGAAATCCGACTGACTTGCTAAAGTATTCACACAAAACAGGAGCACCAATACAAATCCCGATCACATTACACAGCAAATACACCAAAGAGAGAAAGAGAAGATAATTTTATTGAGAAATATTTTAGAGAGAGGATTGTGTATGTTGTATTCAGACTCACTACTCACTCAAATTATCCCAAACACAAGGTTATTCATAATTTACTTTATCCAAGAACTTATCAATAATACAACACAGTAAAGTATACGATGTCATGCACTTATATTATTCATGACTAGAAAAATAGCAACATCATTGGATCTTTGATCAGGAGAATACATTTGTACCTCACATCACACAAATTCCAACTATGCCACTATCCTCTATCAAAAATTTCATACAAGTACCTTAAATAACATGCTCAATTATTACTTTCATAAAATTCATTTTCTAAGAGCTCCCACTTAGATAGAGCATATAACACTCCTGTAGGACTCATTTTTCAAGAGCTCCCAGCCTCCCACTAATGAAGAGTATTTGACATTTACTTCTTCATGTCTTTCAGTACATTATATTCATAATGTCTTATTAAACCTCTAATTTGGGAGCCAGGGGACTTAAAAATTTATGTAAGTTCTCTATTCAACACAATTTTCAACCAAAACAAATCCTCTAAAGGGTTAAGTCTACATGCTTCTCAAACCTCCTCTACAGGTTATCAATAACTATTGTTTTCTATAAGAATTTCATATCCCCTATTATTTGAACAATCTCCCAAAGTTTCGTTTTATTTTCTAGAAAAAAAGTATCCCAAAAGTTTTATGCAACTTATATCTATTTCCTAATCGACATTTAGTCTTTGCTTTAAACCTTTTATCGTTTCAAGTATTGAGGTTTGAACTAGGCTCAGGGTCTTATTCTTCTCTAAGATGGGCTTTCACTCTATCTGTTTAAGGTGCATCATTTTCTGAAATCCACCGTGATCCAGAAATGGGATGTTAAGAAACTCCAATTCCCTTGCTTTGTTTGGGAGTTTGAAGGGGATGCAAGGAGAAGGGAGGGGAGGGGAGGGGAGGAAAATGGAGGATATTTCCTCCCCTTGTTTGAGAGTTAAAAAAATAGTAAGGGAGGAAGATGGAGGATTAATAAGTTATTTTTACCATTTTGTCCTTTTCTTTAAAAATTGATATAATTAAACATAAGAGCTTAACATGCAGGAAATCGAAACAAATGAATTTGTATATATTCATCTTTAATATGAGAGAATAGTGTCACAATAATGCATGGCAGGATTGTGATTAAATTTTTGTTACGTGCATGCCCGACGTGAAATCATATTTAAATGTGTAACATTGAGTCATTGATTAAACCCTAATAAATAAAGCTATTTTCTTATGCATGGCATTATCACAACAAAAAATTTTATGTGTCGCATTTATGATTAAAAAAAAACTTAAATATCAACAAAGATATCTATTGGCGATGAATGATTAATGAATTTGTAGCTTTAATAAATATAGATGGCTAGACAATCATACACGAATTTAGTTGAACTAAAGTATTATAAAGATATTTGGCCAAAAAAAAAGTATTATAAAGATATTAATTATTGTATTATGATTACTAGTAGCGTGAGAAATTAAAATATAAA
Source organism: Acacia melanoxylon (assembly GCA_019022615.1). Taxonomy (NCBI): domain Eukaryota; kingdom Viridiplantae; phylum Streptophyta; class Magnoliopsida; order Fabales; family Fabaceae; genus Acacia; species Acacia melanoxylon. The sequence goes on along the minus strand of JAFJYJ010000020.1, from coordinate 4,161,222 downwards.
TGTAGGGTGTGATAAATTCTGTTACTTGATTGAATAAATAATGAAATTTATTTATTTATTAATCAATTTTTCGTGTAATGAAAAATTTATTGCTTTCTATAAAATAAATTAGATAACTGTGAAAAAGATGACAGGGAAACCTGTTATTTCGGTAATTAAGGGTGACGAGAACAGGGGCAAAACCGGGAAGGAAAAGTAAAAGGCACGTGGGCAAAATAGTAAACTTATGTGGTCAAAAGAATAGAAAGAGTTGAGTTTTTCCCACTTCTTTCGAGTAAAAATCCAATGTCTCATAAAATAACGACGGTGTTTTATTTGAATAAAAGAGTAATTAATCTTTTTTTTCTTAAAACCCTTTATTGAGGGAATTTTATTTTTAGAAGAAAAAGGGTTTTGGGGGATTTGTAAAAATCTCTCGATTTCTTCCCCTCTTATTTTTAAAACTTGCAAACAAGGGAAGGAAGCTAAAACTCTCTTCCCTTTTCCTTCCCTTTAAAATGGAACTAGGCTTTGTTTAGGAGTTCGAAAAGAAGGGGAAAGAAAGGGATACAAGAAGAATGGGGGAGGGGATGGAAGGAAAATGGAGGATATTTCCTCTCCTTGTTTGGGAGTTAAAAAAACAAGAAGGGAAGAAGATGGAGGATTAATGAGTTATTTTTACTTTTTTGTCCTTTTCTTTAATAATTAATATAATTATTATACTTTACAAATAAATTTAAATTTTCTAAAAAAATTATTTATGTGAGAGCGGCGGTGGTGGTGGTGGTCGTAGTTGTGGGGTGGTGGCGGTGGTGGTGGTGGTGGTGGTGGTGAACGAGGGTAAAAAAGTAATTAACTTTTTTTCCTCTTAGAACCCCTCATATTGGGAAACTTTATTTTTGAGAAGAAAAGGGTTTTTGGGGATTTGTAAAAATCTCTTATTTTCTCCCCTCTTATTTTTAAAACTTACAAACAAGGGAATAAACTACCAAAACTCTTCATTCCCTTTCTTTTCTCTCCAAAATGGAACTCCCAAACAATGTGGTCTGTTTGGGAGTTTGGAGGAAAAGGAAAGGAAGGGGATGCTGAGGAGAAAGGAGGGGAAGGGAAGGAAGGGAAATGGAGGATATTTCCTCCTTGTTTGGGAGTTAAAAAAATAGTAAGGAAGGAAGATGGAGGATTAATGAGTTGTTTTTACCATTTTGTCCTTTTTTTTAATAATTAATATAATTATTATATTTTACAAATAAATTTAAATTTAAATTTTCTAAAAAAATTATTTATATAATTTTTATATTCAACAAATTATTTATGTGGCGGTGGCGGAGGCGGCGGTGGAGGCGACGGTGGTGGTGACAGTGGTGGCGACGGAGGCGGCGGCGGTGGCGGCGGAGGCGGTGGTGGGGTGGTGCTGGTGGTGAACGAGGGTAACAAAGTAATTAATCTATTTCCCCTCTTAAAACCTCTCATTTGGGGAACTTTATTTTTTAGAAGAAGGAGGGTTTTGGAGGATTTGTAAAATCCTCTGATTCCCTTCCCTCTTATTTTTAAAACTTGCAAACAAATAAATGACTATCAAAACCCTCCCTTCCCTTTTCTTTCCCTCCAAAATGGAACTCGCAAACAGACCCTTAGGAGTCAAGAGATTCAAGAACCTCTTCGGATTCCCTTATTCTATTCCGGTTGCATCTCTTGTTCCATTCCAAGGTTACTAATCAATGTTCTCCTTCTAGATTATCACTCAGAGTTTCATACTTAAATGGCAAATCCCTATCTCATTTATTACTTAGAGGCTCACAATCCCTAAATTAACATATGTTTAGATCAACATTTAATAGCTTCAATTGACAAATGAAAACTTGTTCTTTTTTTTTTAGGTTACTACCCAAAAAAAAAATCATACTTGGTATAAATTAGTCAACAAAAAACCATTGTTCAATAGAATAAAATGTTTGATTTTAGTGCCTTTGAAACTCTTTTATCTCATATTTATCTCAAGTAAAATAGAATAAATCATTAAAAATATTCTTAGAAATTTTTAAACACCTAAAAATATTTAAAATAAAAATGAAATCATTCAAAATAGATCCAAACGTATTTTAAAATAGATAACTTATATGTCTAAATATAAAACATGAGTAGAACATAAATTTAGGGATTTTTAGGGACAAATATAATTTAAAAAGAAGCATGCATGCGTCCCCAAGCGCTGTAAACAAGAAGAAACAGATTTTTCCTAGCCCAAACTCTGTCGACCCAGTTTCCCTTTTTATTAAAATAACTAGTTGGCCCAAACAGTAGAGCCCTGTACAACCTTTTTATAAACATTAGATCGGGTAAGAGGAGAAACTAGCCCAACTCAATACCCCTTCTTTGTGTTTCTATTTTATAGCCCATATCCTATAAAGCCCAAATAATACTGCCGATTTGTTTTTGAGTGAAATACTTTAACCACCCTTTTATTTTGCCTTAATTACATAGATCTCCCTTCTATTTTGAAAATATACACTTAAGTCCAAATTATTAACTCCATTAAGAATATTCTAAAAATATTTTAAAAATATATTTTCAATTGAAATTTATAAAAAAATAAAATTTATTTACTAATTTACCCTTAAAGGTAAATCCTAGATTTAAATTGACAACTTGTAAATATCACAAATTTTTAAAAAGGGTTAAGTACCAATGTTGCCCCAGAAATCTCTAAACTTAGCAATGTTGCCCCTCCGTTAACTGCCCTAATGGTCAACTAACGTTTAGTACAAGCCCGTTAGTTGACCGTTAAGGCAGTTAACGGAAGTAGGTTCGGTGGTTAAGGATTAAGGGGCGAGCCCTAGCTACCAGCTTAAGCTTTTAGCTCTGTGGTTAGCAACCTGGTCCTTGGTATCAGAGCCAGAGCCATGTCTGGGGTTCGATTCCAGTCGGGGCGCAGGAAGTGGGATTTATTGTCGCAAGCCCCGTTGTTGCGGGGTCGCCCTGCCCGTGGGATTTATGGGGTCCTGCGTTGGCGGGGGGTCCTTCGGTGGGTGTGCCCAGCCCACGTCGGATCCTAGGTGTGGTAGGGTTCGGTGGTTAAGGATAAAGGGGCGAGCCCTAGCTACCAGCTTAAGCTTTTAGCTCTGTGGTTAGCAACCTGGTCTTCACGTTAGTTGACCGTTAGGGCAGTTAACGGAAGGGCAACATTGCTACGTTTAGAGACTTCTGGGGCAACATTGCTACGCCGAAAACTTCAGGGGCAAAATTGCTCTTTTGCGCGTACTTCAGTGGCAAAATTGATACTTAACCCTTTTAAAAATTTGAATAAGTTTTTTGAATCTTTGTAGAAAAAAATATCAAAATTTAAATTTAAATGACTTAGTACAATCTCACAAACATTGGCGGACCCACGTTTTGCCCCCCTTGATTTTTTTTTTATTTGGAAAAAACAATAAAAATACATGTTTGAATGATTGCTCATTCTTAAATTAAGTGTCCACCCTTAAACATCAAGACTAAACTTCGTAATCGGATGGGGATGAATGGTTTTTTTTTTTTTGCCCAAAATGGGGATGAATGGTTGAATGATCGTTTAATGCCTTATATTGAAAAAATGTATTTGATAACATTGATAATAAGGCAATTATGATGGAATTCCAAAAAAATAAGACCTAGAAGGATTTTGGATTGCTCTAGATATAACCAGTTTATAAAGTATGTTACTTTCTATAAACTAAAAGTATTTTCTAGACTGCTTGCTAGTGTAATGGTCTGAAAAAGTCATCATCTTATAAAACAATTGTCCACTTTTTGGATCAACCAATAATAAAAAATTGTAAATAGGGTTAAGGTGCAAGAATACTCATATACTTTTTTAAAAAGAGTGTCTAGTACCATAAATGTTTTTGGATGCTAAAATGTCCACAAACTTTTCAAAAAGGGAGCGAAAATGACTCATCCGTTAAAATGGAGCAAACTGTCGTTACTTTTTGATATTGTGACTTTAGGAATCTTGGCTTGGAATGAGTAGGAGGGAGGGAGGAAAAGTTGAGAAGGGAGAGGGTTTTTTTTTCTCGCTCAAACAGGATGCATATATTCCACAAACTGATAGTCAAAGTAGCAAATACAATGAAGCTAAGGAAAAGGTCCGATACAATCAAACTAATGCAAATATATAAAAGGCCCCCAACAGGCAGGGCAAAGAAACAAAGGGTAACATAAACTAACTAAAACAACCATCATTACAGAACTGGGAAGAAACATGAGCATCCATATCAAAATTAGCCTTCTGAGCATCCAGGGTTAGAAAAGATAACAAAGGTGTTGGTTGGAAAACCCACCCCATCAGGCATACCCCCTTATAAGCATTTGCTGCTAATAAATCAGCAGCTCTATTACACTGTCTAGGGATAAATCCACAGCTAGCATCAAGACCCGTTTGAGAGCCAATGCCTCAGTCATAAAAGCATATATAGATTTCACTTTGTCTACAAAGCCCCAATTGAAAAAAGCCAACATGGTATCAACAAATAATACCAATTTCACTCTCTTCCTTCCCATGAACATACGCCCCATCAGTATTAATCTTCAAAAAATCCAGAATAGGTGGACTCCATTGGGCAAAGGAGACTGAGGAGCCACGCAATACACCCGAATCATGCTGTGAAATATCTCGATAGTGCCAGAAATTAGAATTGCTCTTCCTAGCTAGTTCCATAACAGAAAAGGAATTGGGCTCTAAGTGATTAAAAACCTTCTCATTCCTTTGTTTCCATATAAACCACAACAACCAGCAGATTAAAGACACATCTTGAGAGATAAGTGATTGCATACCTAGCATTAACAACCACCAAACATTAAAATTCACCACATTAGTACAATCAAATTTGGCCCCCAAATTGCAACTGAACCATACACAACAAGTCCAAGCACAGTGAAAAAATAAATGTTCAATACTTGCATCAGCCTCTTCGCAGATCAGACATACGCTAACCCAAGATCTTCGTCTTCTATAGAGATCTGCATTAATGGCAAGAGCATTATTTAGAATCCTCCAAATAAATTGTTGTACTCGGGGAATGACCTTAATATGCCAAATTGATTTCCAGTAGGATTTTGGTATGACAAAAGACGTCCCTGCTTTATTACACCGAACAGAACACTTGGATTTACCACAATGATAGCCCAATTTAACCATATATTTACCATTTTTAGCGCTGGTCCAAATTAACTTGTCTTCCAAACCATTAATGGGGATAGGTATAGCATAGATGGCTTCTTTAGTCTCATCAGGTAAGTATTGTTGAATAGGAGTAAGATTCCAAGATCCATCAACAATAGGATTACTTACTCTTCCATGCGTAACAAAAGGATCATCACAGTTCTGAGTTTTCTCCGGAAAGATGACTCCAAGAACCCAACTGTCACCCCAGATTCGAATATCATGTCCCAACCCTAAGTCCCAATGAAGGTCCTTCCTAAGGAAATCCCTACCATCAAGTAAGCTTGACCAACCCCAAGAGGCTTTGTATCCTTTTTTTGCATCAAGAAATTCATCATCTGGAAAGTATACACTCTTCATCACCTTGGCCCATAGGTCATTAGGTCTCACCATAAGTCTCCACGCCATCTTGGCCAACAAGGCATCATTCGTGATAGTCAAGTCCCAGAAACCCATACTTCCCTGGTGTTTTCCAATAGTAAGGGAATCCCACACCTTCCAATGAGTTCGGCTTCCGAAAGCATTCTCATCCCACCAAAAATTAGCAATGAGGCTTTGGATCTCTTTACAGGTCTTCAATGGGAATTTAAAACAATTCATCAGGTATATCGATATAGCCTGGGCTACTGCTTTGATCATAACTTCACGCCCTGAAAAAGAAAGCAAGGCATGTCCCCAACCTTGGAGTTTGCTTGTGACACGTTCTCGGATATACGCCAAGGCCTGCTGCTTAGTTTTCCCTCAAATGCTAGGAATACCAAGATATCTCTCTGGATCCTCGGCTATTGGGATTGTTAGTAAGCTACCAAATGTTGCTCTTACATCTTTTGGTGTGTTGGAAGAGAAAAATATGCTTGATTTATCAAGATTTATGACTTGGCCAGAAGTAGTGCAATACTAATGTAAAATATTGGCCAAATGATTGCAATCCCCCTGATTGGCATTCATATATAGCAAAGCATCATCTGCAAAGAAACTATAGGTTAGATCATTTATCCTCACTTAAAGAACTTGTCTCTGGAAATAAAGTTCCAACTATAAAGTTAGTTCATGGCAACGAGAGTAAGAGTGCGCAAGTGAGGGACGGAGAGTGGTGGTACGGAGGGATCGGGGGTAGAGATGGAGTTGGTGACGGTGGCGGAGTCTCAGATAAGAGCATGTAGGGGGCATGGGGAAGCGTTTTGCGTTCGGACGAGAAGGGGAAGGGTGTTGCTGCTGACCCCAACGGGTCAAACTCCAAAATTCAGAGTGGGACATCAAAGATTTCATATAGAGAAAAACTCCTGTCACCTGGGTGCGCCGGATTCTTAATAAAACATTCTGAGAAGGATGATATAGTGCAAGGGTTGAGGGATTACTTTCACAAAATGAACGAGATGGAGACCCGGCGGGATTCAGAGGAGTCTGATGAGGAAGAAAACCAGATGGCAAGAAGGATAGAAGGTAAACCCGGGGCACTAAAGTTCACCGCTGAAGAGTATACTGCATGGTGTCTGCTCTGGATGAATTCACTAATCATCAAGGTCTTGGAAGCGAGTTTTCCGACATATCTCATATGGGACCGTATCAATAAAATGTGGCGACCAAAGGATCCCCTTAAGCTTATTCCACTGAATAATGGTTATTATATTGTATCGTTTTCCAATAAAGAAGACAAAGAGTATGCTTTCCAATAGGGGCCGTGGATGATTGAAGACCACTACCTGATTGTTCAGAGATGGCGTCCTAATTTTAATCCCTGGAAGGCCGACTTGCAGTGTAATATAGCGGCATGGATTTGCTTACTGGATGTTCCTTTTGAATTCTACAACATTGAGTCGCTGCACCGCATAGGCAACATGATTGGCAGGATGATTACAGTTGATCGTTCGACTTCTGTGTATGACAAAGGTGGGTTTGCACGCATATGTGTGGATATGGACCTAAAACAGCCTCTGCTGCCAACGTATATGGTGTTCGGTGAGGAAAGGCCCAATCATCTATGAAGGATTGCATCAGGTATGTTTCGAATGTGGAAAATACTGGCATAAAAAAGGAGAATGCCCATGTGTCAGACCAGGAGTAATGAGGAGAAGAAAGACCAGCAGAATAAGGCTTCTGGTACAGAGGGTGATGAGACCAAGGCTATGAGGACGGGATCTCATGTCGGTGAGGACTCTACGACTGGCACCGGCGGCCATACAGTTGTCACCGGAGGAACAGATGAGGGTGAGAACCCTTTTAGGAAACTCGGGATTTTGAGGCGTGATCCTCGTGGGGTGTTTAATTCGGCGGGATTAAAGCAAAATATTAACGGGGATTTGAGGAAGTCGGGTGCTCAGGATATCTCTGGAAATAAAAACGAATCTCAACGGATGAATCTGAAGAAGGACGCTAAGCATGGAAAGAACGAGAATAAATGGGAGACAATCAAGGACAAGGGCCCACCAAAAGCTGAATGGGTCCAGGTTGGAGCCAAGAGAAAAAACGTAACCAGAGGGAAAATTAAAGGCAAGGAGAATCAACCTCCTGCACGTGAGAGGATCTGGCGCACCTCAACCATGGCCCACGAGTTGGAGCCCAAACAAGTCAACCCTTTCCAGATTTTACAGGAGGTGGAGTCTAACGTCTGTAACCTTCCATCTGAACCTAGTTCGAAGGCCTAAGATGGGGTTGGACCAGGTTCCTCCGTGAAGTAGGCTAACATCGAGGAGAGTTTAAGTGGACATCTTTTTGTGACACCTTCAGGCACTATGGAATCCGCAGAAGTTATGGGAATTATGCAAGATAATGGCATAGTTATTCCTCAATCTTTGGATGAAACCATGAATGACGAGGATAAGAGCGAGGGGGAGCTTGACACACCCCATCACACCCTTCTTGTTTCCCAATGAATTACATGATTTGGAACTCTAGGGGAACCGATGCACGTAGCTTTCTTGCTCTGGCACGAGAACTCAAGTCACACTACCAGTTGGATTTCCTTGCACTATTGGAAATGCGTTGTACAAAGGAGGCCTCTACAAGCCGAGATAACCAGTTGGGGTTTTCTAATATGGAGTTAATTGATTGTGAAGGATACAGTAGTGGTATTTGGTGCTTATGGGATCCTAGCATCTCGCGCTTTTCTGTGTTGGAGTGGCACCATCAGTATATGCATTTACAAATTACTGGTATAGTGGGAAACACCTGGACCCTCACTATTATTTAAGCTAGTCCGTCTTGCACTAGTCATAGGGTTTTATGGGAGAATTTATCTCGGTTGGCACCGTTGGTACAAGGAGCTTGGCTGATTGGAGGAGATCTGAATGGCATGATATTGCATGGTGAACAACGATCATCCACTAGTTCCCGTTGCTCCTACGATTGTGATCTACTTTGGTGGGTTGACATGCATGATATGAGAGATGTAGGTTTTGTTGGACCTGAATTCACATGGAAGCGAGGTACCTCTAAGGCAAGACTAAATCGAATGCTTGCTAATGATCAGTGGGTTACTGCATTTCCCAACGCCTCCGTTGCCCATTTACCGTTCTTCAAATTGGACCATAGACCTATCCTCCTCCGCCTGGATACGGCCGTGGATACGCCTAAACCAAATCGTCTGATTCATTCTGCCGCTTGGGCTCTACATGTAAAGTTTGATGAGTTTGTAAAGCAAGCTTGGCGGCAAGATACATCCTGGTTGTCCAATATTTCTCAATTCACTCAAGCGTGTTCTAAGTGGAACAGAGAAATTTTCAGACATACAGAGGGAAGAAAGATGCGTCTTTTACGTCGTCTTGATAGGATTAACAAATGTGTATCTCGATATGGGGTGCAGCCTAGATATGAGAACCTCCAGTTAGTTATTTGGAAGGAGCTTGAAGATTTACTGTTACAGGAATCTCTCATCTGGGCACAGAAAGCTAGAGCGGATTGGTCAGTGTATGGGGACCGTAACACTAGATATTTCCACACTCGTGTGAATCGAAGAAGAAAAGCTAAAAGAATTGAGGCCATAAAAGATGATGAGGGGTCATGGGTCTTTGACACCGGGCAAATTAAAGGCATGGCCACCTCCTATTTCTCCACTCTCCTCTCTGATGACAGCCTTGACCGACCATCGCTTCAGTGAGCTATATCTTACCCTTGTGTTGAGGAGGGTTTATTAAGAAGGTGTAGTAATGATATTTCGGATACAGAGATCAAAGAAGCCATTTTTAGTATGGGTGCTCTCAAGTCTCCGGGACCTAACGAGTTCAACGCGTTTTTCTACCAAAACCAATGGAATACGGTTTGCACATCTGTCTTAAACTATGTTAAGTTTTTATTTGCTAACCCGTAGGCTCTTGCTGAGATAAATAGTACCTTGATTGTCCTGATTCTTAGGAAGGACCATCCGGAAACTATGGGGGATTTGAGACTGATAAGCCTGTGCAATGTCATTTACAAAATAGTTTCGAAGATTATTGTGAGTCGGTTGAAGCCTATTCTTCCCCAGATAATAGCCCCAAACCAGTGCAGCTTTGTTCCAGGGAGGCATAGTAGTGATAACATCATTGTGGCTCAGGAAGTAATTCACTCTATGCGGAACATGAAGAAAAAGAAGGGATTTCTAGCGATCAAAATTGATCTAGAAAAAGCATATGATCAGGTCAACTGGAAGTTCTTGATGCGCTGCCTTCAAGAAATTAACATCCCAAGTAGTCTTACCAAGGTAATTGACCAGTGCATCTCTACTCCTAATATGCAACTACTTTGGAATGGAGATAAAGCGAAGCTCTTCCACTCAACTAGGGAGTCAGGCAAAGTGACCCGTTATCTCCATATCTATTTGTCATTTGTATGGAGAAGCTAGCTCACTTGATACAAGATGTCATTCATGACAGAACCTGGAAGTCCATTCGCCTCACTCAAACTGGGCCCCCTATCTCGCATTTATTTTTTATGGACGACATTATGCTGTTTACGGAAGCTTCAATGGATCAAGTAGCTACCATTAACTTGTGTCTCAAGGATTTCTGTGAAAATTCTGGTTTGAAGATTAACCATCAGAAAACCAGAGTCTTCTTTTCAAAGAATGTCCATCATGTTAGAAGGAGTAAGATGTGTGCCTCCCTGGGTTTTTCAATTACCAATGACCTAGGCAAGTACCTCGGCGTTCCCTTGCACCATAAGTAGGTTACTAAGGAGTCTTTTCACTACGTGGTGGATAAAGTCAAAGTGAGACTATCTAATTGGAAAGCAAAATCAATATCCTCAGCAGGGAGAGCTACCCTTGTTTCATCAGTCACCACGGCCATACCGAGGTATGTCATGCAAACTTCTCTTCTCCCAATTAGCACGTGTAAAGCCTTCGATAAATGAAACCGACAATTTTTATGGGGGAGCACTGAAGAATAAAGGAAAATTCCATTGGTAGCGTGTGATACTATTTGCAAGCCCAAGACTAGAGGTGGCTTGGGGATCCGTCATACCAACTATTATAATCAAGCCTACCTCATGAAGATTGGGTAGAACCTTTCTAATAGAAAGGAAGATTTTTTGGTCAAAGTCATAGAAATAAATACAATTGCGGTTCCGACAAATTGCCAAAGATTGAGTTGAATAGATGATGAGCACTATTTATACCATATTTTCCCTGTATTATATGACTATATTGTATGGTGAATATGAGCTTAACTGCATTTAATCTGAGCAAAAAGGCATTGATTCATTATATAGGGAACTTAAGGATAAATTCCACATATATCCTAAAACATGTGCTAAGAAGAGAATGAGTTCTGAGGATTTATGAGAAAGTCGCATAACATAGCCGATACTATGCTATAGCATCAGGACAGCTTTATCAAAGTACAATACAATGCATCCCTGAAGCTATAGCAGAATGAGTGAAGCAATGTTATGCGGCATATGTTCTGATCTTTTGTCAAGGTTGTTTCAGGAAATATAGTACAGGTCGAGAACAATGGTTAGATTACTGACGTATTGGAATAGAAGATACGAAGGATCGAAACTAAGATTTGAATAATCCCGCAGGATCAGTAGGATCAATCTTCCGAGATTGGAAAGAAAGATACGATTGTATTTCAACAGATTATGAAAGACCCAGTTCACTGGACGTACGCCGCAAGTATACCAGACTATATAAGGAAATAACAGCCAACCCTAAAGGGAGTCGAAGTCGTTGAGAGTAAAAGACTAATCCTATAAGGCCAAGACTCGAAAGAAGAGTGAGAGAAGTTACAAAGCACGAGGACTCCAAGAGAACCCAGCATCCTTCCTTGCAGTGAGACAGAGACAAGAAGACATGGAGTTATGACGTGATAGGGCTTCTTCTACACCATCGGAACCTCCATCAAGCTTTCTCTGTTTTTCTTTATTTTAATTCCAGTTAATATTTTTGTCATGGGCTATTTTGTTGTGCTCTGTTTAGTGATTCCCTCGTCAGTCATGAGCTAAACTTCCTATGGCTGAGTGAGGATGATTTCCTAAGTTTGGAATGAACCCAGTAGCTAGTTCTTAATTTAATACATTCAGTTTGCTTATTAGTGATTTAATTTCTTGTCGATTAGTGAGAGCTAAGGGCTAGATCAGTGGCCTCGGCTTACTGAGAGGGAGTCGTGGTTAGACATCTGAGAAACAGTGATTGCTAGGCAGGCTGGTGCAAAGCTTGACCTATTATTGTAGGCTTCAGGAATGGGTCTATCGCTCATAACCATACACCTTGATTTGTAATGATAATCTAACTAGAAAATCTCCATAGACATATAGGAGAAGTAAAGTTAGGATTGTACATATCAGAAGCGAGAGCTTCGGTAGATTATAGTGGTGGGTTAACTGAATAACATTGTAAGGGGTGTTTATGCTATAGCATTGCAAGAGCTATGCAACATATATGCTATATCAATGCGTATAGGTAAGTGGGGGATTAACATGCTTAAGAAGGATTCTGAGCTCAGCCTATCTTTTACTGATATCTTCTTACGACTACGATTATTTGGTTATTTTTTTGTTTATTAGTATAACTATCAAACTCCCAAACCAATCATATTTTACTTCCTGTTAAACACAACTAATTTTGTAATTTGGCGTCATCATTCGGTATCTCAGTCTCTGTGGGATGATACTTTACTTACTCTTTATTACTTATTCGACTAGTTCACTTGCCAACAAGAAAACCAACCAACAATAGACCAGGATCCAACTTGTGGAGTGGGATTAAGCGTACATGGAATAAGGTACATGAGGGCATTGTGGAGTTGTCCAATGCGCAAGTTCGATGGAAATGGACCAAGGGGGTACTTTTACTGTGAGATCAGCCTATGAGTCTCTTACTGCTAACGTGGATCAACAGGATCCTCTATGGGGAAAGGTATGGAAATTACATATTCCAGAAAGGTGCAGAATGTTCATTTGGCTTGCTCTCCACAAACGGCTGTTAACCAACAATAGACCAGGATCCAACTTGTGGAGTGGGATTAAGCGTACATGGAATAAGGTACAGGAGGGCATTGTGGAGTTGTCCAATGGGCAAGTTTGATGGAAATGGACCAAGGGGGTACTTTTACTGTGAGATCAGCCTATGAGTCTCTTACTGCTAACGTGGATCAACAAGATCCTCTATGGGGAAAGGTATGGAAATTACAGATTCCAGGAAGGTGCAGAATGTTCATTTGGCTTGCTCTCCACAAACAGCTGTTAACCAACGTGTCCAAATACAAGTGTGGCTTGAGTACTGATGCCTGCTGCCCGGTGTGTCATGAGGAAATAGAGTCATTAATTTATGTACTCAGGGACTGTCCTGATACGTTTGAACTTTGGAAGTACCTTGTACCTACCCATTTATGGTATAAGTTTAGATCCTTACCTTTTGAACACTGGATCCGTTAGAACCTCAACCACCAGGGTAAGGAGCAACAAACTGACGAATGGCAGAACACGTTTGCTATCATGTGCTGGTGGCTCTGGAGACGCCGTAATACCGTCGTCTTTGAACAGAAAAGAATCTCGAACACCTCCCTGCATCACAGCGTCCTGGCTATGGTAGGAAGTATGACTAAAGCCCGAGACAGACTTTGCACAAAGAACACCAGTTCAAATCTGCAGAACCAGCAAAGGGGAACACTGGCTTCCACCTTCGGCAGGTTGGATTAAACTTAATACTGATGGCGCCTTCTTACCGCTAACTCCGGGGGTGGCTAGTGGGGGTGTATTGCACGATGAGAGTAGCACTTTCCTCAAGGGATTTTTATTTAAATGTACTGAAGGTGATTGCTTATCTGCTGAACTGTGGGGCTGCCTCCATGGCCTCAAACTCGCGTGGGACATGGGGTTTAAGGCTATGATCTTGGAGACGGATTCCACAGATGTTGTTGAACTGATAAGGAACCCTATTAACCCAGTGCATGAGGATTGACTGCTAGTTGAAGAACTCAAGAGCGTTATCGACTGAAACTAGAACGTGAATATCCAACATATAAGTCGCTGGGCTAATGGAGCCACGGATTATCTGGCGAAAGCGAGTCTTTCCTCCATGTTAGGCTTTCAGACCGTATCGCATGCTGACCTAGAGTTAGAAAGAGTTCTCTCTAATGATAAGAGTTAGATTATGTATGGTTTCCCAACTGTATCAATAAAAAACTATGGGTTAGGATAGGGCAGTTATGACTCAATTTAATCCCCTTGAGCATCTTGGCCTCTTGGCTCTTACTTATCATAAGTGAGAGAACTTCAGCCACTAGTATGAAAAGATATGGAGAAAGAGGATCCCCTTGTCATAACCCTCTACTCGGGGAGAAAGAGTTAACAATCTCGCCAGATAAACAAATACTCAGCCTCACTGACCTCACACACTTCATAACAAGGGAAACCCAATCTACACAGAAACCAATGCATAATAGCACATTTTCAAGGAAGGCCCATTCCACACGATCATAAGCCTTACTTATATCTATCTTAAGAGCAAATTCATACTTCCGACTACTTTTTTTTCTGGCGCAAATAGTGATAGACATCATGGGCAATGATAATGTTATCCTGAATACATCGGCCCGAAACAAAGGCGCCTTGATTAGAAGAAATACAGGCATCAAGTAATGAACTCATCCTATTTGCTAGGAGCTTAGAGATGATTTTATAGGAGAAATTGCAAAGGCCAATAGGGCAAAATCAAGGTTTTGAAACTCGAATCGGTCACTGAACCGGTGGAGGTACTAGGTTAAGGGTCAGTGGGTCAGACCGATATTAATTAAAAAATATAATTTAATTAAATAGGTAAAAATATAAATATTTTAATAAATATAAAATATTTTATAGTTAACATTAATACCTAGTCCAAATCCATTTCTTGGCCAAATATCCATTGCCTACCCTCAATTTTGAATTCTCCTATCTGTTATTAATAGCTTTTAGAGGGACAAAACCTAACAAAGAAAAAGTCAATATAGCTTCTTTTCTTGTCACGTGTATGAAGGGAAAGTGAGGATTCTTGCACTACACACAAAACCCGCCATGAGTAGTCACTCACATCACATCACGACCATGCATGAGTTGTAAAGCAACTTCTCGTTCTTTGAACTTTGCAGCAGCTTCTCGTTCTTTTAACTCTAAGCAGCTTCTCTCTTTCTTCTCCTTCCTCAGCCTCACCAGCTTCACCATGCCCTTCAGATATATCTCTCTCTCATCTCCTTCCCAGTCATTGTCTCGGTAGCCCACAGGGAAATTCAAACCAAAGAGAAGCTTAAAGAAGCTTGGAGTCCAGACTACACCAGAGAGCTTCAACCATATAGTTGCTCCTCCTTGGACTGTGGACCGTCGCCGGCGTCGACATTAAGCACTTCAAATCTCTCTCTCTCTCTCTCTCTTCTCCTTCTCATTCTGCATTTTTGTCTCTCTCACTCTGTGACTCGGCCAACTCGGTCGGTTCAAGCCGAGTTGACTCTGGGTCAACTCGTGACCCCATTTTGCCCCCAACTCGGACCAGTTTTCTAGCCGGTTTCTGGTCTAGTCCAAGTTTCAGAACCTTGGGAAAAATTGAGATACATGTTCAGGTTTATCCACTTTAGGGATTAAAGTGATGGAGGTGTCATTAATCACATCAATCGTAGACTTACTGGCAAAGAAATCCTGCACCATAGTAAAATAGCAGCACCAACCTCAGGCCAGGCATGCTAATAAAACATTCTAGAGAATCCATCCGGTCCTGGCGCTTTAGAGCCACCAAGACTAAAAGCAGCTTTCTTGATTTCCTCACAAGTAATAGGCAACATACGACTCTGGTTCATCTCAGGGGTGATCTTCCTATCAATAACTGCTAAAGCCAACTCCATATCATCCTTAACCACCGTAGTGAACAGTTGTTGGAAAAAATTATTAATATTTGCCACAATTGCGTTTTTCTCCCATATCCAATTACCCCCATCATCCCTGATGCTAAGGATGCTATTACGCTGTCTTTTTTTAATTGTAGACAAATGGAAGAACCTAGAGTTTCTATCTCCCACAGTTAACCAATTGACTCGGCGAGCGTTGCCACCAAAACTTTTCTTCATGATCAAACAATTTCTCAAGAGTCATTTTAACATCACATATGGCTCTATTGGATACCAAATTTAAATCCCCTTTAGATAATGAAGTTAGCTAAGATTTAAGATTCTCAATCAATTTCGTATTGTTGGGAAACTCTTTCCTACTCCACTTCACAAGGTCATCCTTACATTTCATCAATTTGCAAACAAATTTAGTGACTGCGTTTTGTGGAACCCCATAATCAAAATTCCAGCTCCCTTTAACTACATGCCGAAAATCATAATGTTGAGCCCATGATTCTTCAAAACGGAAAGATTTTTTCCTACGCACAGTCTCAGGTTGGCATTGAACAAATAATAAGTGGTGATCAGAACCCAAAGGGTTAACATTAGAAACAAGCAGGTTAGGGAAAAGTTCTCTGAGATTGATATTGCCCAATGCCCTGTCTAATCGTTCTCTGATAGTGTCAAAATTTTCTATATTATTACACTAGGTAAATCGAAAGCCAGTAAATCCCAGATCATCCAATTCACAATCAGCAATAAAGCATTTAAAATTTAAAATCTTCCTCCATGCTCTAGGCCTACCTCTACTCTTTTCAGATTGAGATAAAATATCATTAAAATCCCCAAGAACTAACTAGGATTCATGGATATTCTACGAATTCTACCAATTTTCTACCAACACAATAGTTTATATTTTTCATCAGGGGGACCATAAACAAAAGAAACATACGCAGGGAGGCGATCACCGTAATCAATTCGGGAATGAATAATGTTAGGAGATGAAAATAGAATATCTACCTTGACCTTCTCAGTCCGCCAGACCGCCAGACCTCCACTTTTTCCCTCTGGGTTCACTAGCTACTCATCAAAGAAACCACATCGCCTTCTCAGCTTCCTTACATAGCGAGCTTTCTGCTTAGTTTCCATCAAGAACACCATTTGGGGGTTTTTTCCTGGAGCACTCCTCCTTCAGGTTTCTAGCTGTCAAGGCAACCCCCAGGCCTTGACAGTTCCAGGCTAAGATATTCATGGTGAACCGATGGTTGGTCTCATCCAACCACCGGCGTTAAGGGAAGAAGAACAAGATTGAGAGCTTGCACTATTTCCATTTCCGAGAGCCAACTTGATGGGAAATTGATCTCATCAGTAACTGGGACACCAGCCAAGGAAAACGAGTTCTGGGCATCAGGCCCTTTTCTCATAAGAGACTTCACTGCTCGATAATTCTTCCTCCTGTTTCTCTGTGTCTGACTACTAGAGGATTAATTTTTTTGGGAAAGGGCCGTGGGACATGTAGAAGCTTCAGTTGAACAATGGGCTCATCAAAGAATAGCCTCCTTTGTCTTTTAATGAACTCCATATTTAAATCCACATCACAAGGCCTTTTAATATGGCAGCCCTTCAGCGAGACTGCCATGGCAGATATAGGCGAAAGCGCAAGATGAGGAGGAATAAGTGGATCTTGAATTGGTTCAAACTCACCAGGAAAATCAACCTGATAAGAAGGCTTCGATTCTTCCTTTGGTGGGCTACTGCCACTAAGACAAATTGGGTCAGCTACTATCAGGGCCATTACTTGAGAGTCGCCTACTTCATGCAAGGCCCACGTAGACTCAACTATTTGACTAATCTGGTCAGCATAGATAGGAGGCGCCTCAAGTGAAGAAGCAAGTTACTTCACCTTAAAAGTTGTCTGATTTTCCTGACCACTCTGTACATCATCTACCAACCCATCCACCGAATAAACTTGACAAGACCCAATCTCATTGTGACACTCAATCTCTTTCCCAGCTCTTCCCTAATCCTAACAGCCCATATTCCTAGGATCCATCTTGCTGGCGATAAATGAGTTCTTCACCGGTGACCAACTCCAGCGAGAGTAGCCTTGTCGAGCCTGATCGAACACACCCACGGCTTCACACCAACCTGCTCAACACACCTCTAGTACCTCATCTAAAGTGCATACTCTAGTAGTACTAAGCCAACTACCAAAATCCTTCCTTCTATCTTCGTCCTCCCTTTTATCAATGAAGTTCTTGCAGGTTCGACCCTCATGACCAAGCCTATCACAGGAATAACAGAAAATTTGCAGCCTTTCATACTTAATAGATACCCAAGCTAATTCCTTCCCGTTGTGTGGAAACATAAAGCCATGAATCAACAGATTCTTCAACTGCACCAGAGATCTTACCCGTATAAAACCTCTTTCGAATCTGCCATCCACATTCGGTCTCTCAAATATAACTGTTTGCCCAATAGAGTTTCCCGGGATCTTAGCATTACTATCATCAAATGCTTCCAAAAGAAGGCCATGGAATTTCACCCAGAAAGGTGCTTCATTGAAGTCAACATCCTTCAAAATCATACCATCTTCCCATATTTGCAAGTTCAAAAGGTGCCCCTGAATCGACCATGGGTGGCCTCTAGGATGCGAGCAAAGTCTTTTGAATCCCTGAAGCGGAATAAAAAAAATTAACTGACCACGATCGAGCTCATGAGCCTCCATGTCATCCTCCCCAAGATGCCACCCTTTCCTAATCATTATCATAACCGTCGGGACATTTAAATTTTTGGTAGTCAAATTTTTTCCTGCTAGAGTACCTCCTTGTTTCTCCACCTTTGCATCCAGGTTCAAAATAACTTCTTTTAGCCCACCAGAGCTACTACCTTGCCCTACCTCCATACCTCCGAACACCCCACATACAGGAAGAAACACACTAACATACACACAGAAATCAATTTAGTTCTGATGGTAATAACACACTCACACACTTGCACCCCACAGAAAATCGGTATAGTTCTGCGGGCAATAAAAGTACTAACTCACACACAGAACACTCAGAAAAAGAAAGGAAGAGAGGGAGAAAAGACGAAAAATAGTGGTCACCGTTCAGATAACGTTAATCGGACTGGTTCAAGAACTTAACCACCCTCACACAGGAGAGAGAGAACACTCATGAAGAGAGAGGCAACTCAAGAAGGGAGAGGGGTTTGACGGAAGACTTGGGGTAGGGGAAGAGAGAGAAATGTGAGGAGGTCTTTTAAAATAATCATTAAAAATTAAGTGTGGGCCCCACTAAACCAAATTCACGACGGTTTGCTCCATTTAACTGATACGGCATTTTCACTCCCTTTTAGAAAAATTTGTAGGTATTTTAGCAAGAAAAGTTTATGGTGCTAAAGGCTCTTTTAAATATATATATATATATATATATATATATATATAGGCATTTTTATACTTTAACCCTCATAAATAACATGATACCTATATAATTGCAAAAGCCCTAAAAATTCAAGGTCCTATAGCTTCTTCATATTGGCTCAATCCAAATAGTCCATTTAGTTGGATTGCAGGAAAGGGATTACATTTCATCATGATGTAAATGAGTAATTAGATGTTTGGTGATGCATTATACTGTTGAGACATATAAATGTGATTTCAACGTATGAGAATGAAAATGAAGAAAGACATTATTTTCCTTTACCACTTGCATAATCCTCCTCCACTTGACTATCCATTTACCACTACCTTCAATAAAAATGAATTTTTTATATTTATGTTAATTTAATAAAATATAAATAATATATTTAATTCTCATATTCTTAAATACCATATCAAACAAATTTATGAAGTCTCCATTACATTACCTTCCCATCATCCCCACCCGTTACCTTCCCTCTGATTTCATGAACCGAACAAGCCATAATTAGCCCGATGGGAAAAAAATCAACCACGTCCCAAAACCAAGATATGGCTAAGATATATGTTAGGTTGATGTTCAAATTATAACATATTTTTTAATAATTAAGTACCATATTAAAATCCAATTTAAATTGGGCAGTTAGACTAGTGAATTGATGAACTCCCTGACTAGTCCAATCAAGACTTGAAGACGAATTGATCAGGTTAGATTTTATTGTTTTCTCCCCTTGTTATGAATGAAACATGCAACATCATTCTAATTAAATTAAAAAATATATTTAGTAACTCTATTTTGTATACAAGAATTTTCCATTTACTAAGGGTTAATGACTTTTAATATTTGAATGTTACTCTTTTTAGATTTATATATGAATATTTTTATATATTTTAATTATTATTTGGTTGACTCCGGTTCAATAATTGAACTACGTACTAATCCTTCATCCGGTTCAATAATCAAAATACTAATCCTTGGCCGGTCTAGTTTTAAGCACCTTCTTACTAAGTCAAAAGGACTGAACGGACAACATTTTGTCAAATAAAAAAAGAGAAATTCAAACCGAGTAATTGAGATTTGAGAGAGACATCTTGCAGCTTGCCGCGCAAGCATATATTATACAAATTTATCTACTCGTACTTAATAAAAAATAGAATTTCCCTAAAGCTGAGCTAAGATGGGCTTGCAGCTCAAGCATATGGCACATGTATATCATGAGGTTCTCCATCATCCGTTGAACACCAACCTCCTTCTCCTCCTCCTCCTTCTCTTCCTCTTCTTCTTCTTCTTCTTCTCATATCGGTGTTGACATTAAGTATCTTCTTCTTCCCATATCGGTGTTGACGTTAAGTACACCCGTCACCGTCCCCGCCGGTATGAATCGTTTCATTGTTTGTTATTCTGTTTTCCTTTTTCTTTTTTCGTTTTAGTTGCTCACCTCAAATTGTTTCGGAAATTTTGGGAGTTTGGAGATTTCGAATCATCTAATATAATTTTAGGTTAAAACAAAATCTCTTGTCGGCATGTTTAGGGTTTGGAGTGGAAGATACGATTGTGACTTATGAGTGTAAATCTCCCAAAATCAGTTAGCTGTAGAAAAATAGTTGACCAGTCAACGCTGTGCTATTTAATATTCTTATGATATTTAAAAGGGTTAATATAACGTTTGCTCCTTATAGTTTGCCTTAATTTTAGTTTCAGTCTGTATAGTTTTAAATTATAAGTTTTGGACTCTTAAGTTTATAGTTTGCCTTGATTTAACGTTTGTCCATTATTTATCTGTAAATGATTTAAATTTGAAGGGGTTTTATCCTCATATAACTCAAAATTTGAGAGAGTTATATACATAAAAAATTAAATTTAAGGAGTATTAGTTTGGAGTTATTTTCATACACTTGAAAGTTTAAGAGGGTTTTATTGAGTTTTAAATGTTAAGAAGGTAATTTTAAGTTTTATGTAATTTAGCCTAATAAATTTTAATACGCACATGTTGGTTATGTGCGTTTCTTCTTTTTGGGCAGCTGTTAAAACAACTTCTGGGAAATCAATTAGATCTCACAAGGCTGGCGTGATGGGTATAATCTGCAGATTGTGTTTTCCTCTAATAGTAGGGACAGCCTGTGGAGTTTACTTGGCTCAGAACTATAAACTCCCGAACATGAAGAAGCTTGTTGACACTGGCATGTCTATGGCCAAACAGACTGAGGAAAAATATCGCATGCAGTCTGAGAAGCACGACGGAGTTGACAACAAGTCTACCTAGTGTTGGATGTTTTGCTTAGTGTAAAGTAACATCTAGCATCTTGACATTATTCCTTTTTTTGCATTCAACACCCTAATCGTATTTATGATATAATGTATCTAGCATCCTAATATTATTTTACTAGTACTTCTAGCACTATACTCTTATTTATAGTGTATCTAGCACCCTTAACCATAAATAATAATATTAGGGTCCTGAATGTATTGAAAAATAAAATCAAGGGGTGCTCATCAAAACAAATAATATCAAGGTACTAGATGCATCATGAAAATAACATTAGAGTGTTGGATGCTCCATAAATAAAACTAGGATGGTGGATGCTACTTTACCCTTAAGTTTCTATATAATATATTAATAATGTTTTGCCATAAATTATTTAGGATTAGATGTACTCCTACTACACGTAACATATATGTATGTACACATGTATATAGTTTTGAAATCAGATTGTTGTTTTAGGATAACTAGACACATATTCTTTAATGCAATAGATGGAATCTGCTTGATATAAGTTTTATCAATATATTAAAAATTTGTTTGGATTGCCTATGCAAATTTCGAATAATGATTATTTATTTTCTTGATTAGATAAAGTAAAAGATCACCTCAAGCAACAATATAACAAATATATGTGTATATACATATCAACAAATACTTACAGTGATGAAATCATATCACTCGAGTGATCCAACAGTTTTTGTAAAACATTGATCTTTTATTGTTCAAAATACTTTATTTATCTTTCAAATTATTCGCAAAACCTTTCTAAGCTTTCTTATCATCAAAACATGAAATCTAACATATTTAATATTCAAACAACTCCAAATTAAATCCTATAAGAAGAATCACATCAATTCAAAAAAAAATTGTTTTAATAATACCCTAAAATTCCTATTTATCATAAATACTATATTTTGATAAATAATACATATTAAATACAAAGGTGAATATTTGTCTCAAGAAATTATAATCTATTGATTATATTTTCATCCAAATTCCACTTTGGAATTAATTAACGAATGGTTAATTATGAGACATTATTTAGGAGCTATTTAATATGACATAAATAGCACATAAAAAGGTAATTAATTTATAACCAAAAGGAGGAATGTAATATCCCAAATTTTTGAATTTGGAAACAAGAAATGTTTTATGGGAATTTATTATGAAAATTTGGCCTAAATAGTTTTAAAGCTATTTTCTCGATTTTGAGGCCTATTTTCCAAATAATTCAAGGAAAAATAGTTAGAGGATACTTTTTGGTCTAGAAATTTTAGAACCAATATTTTATGACCTAGAGAGTTAATTATGGAAGAAAATTCTTATATGGAATTAAGGATTTTATTTTCCAATACTTATTTAATATTTGTAAATAAATATTAAATGGTAGTTGGATATTGGTAGATATGTATAAGGTGGTATGAATGTTTGGTGTAAGAGTGTTTGGTGTGAGTGTTTGGTGTAAGAGTGTTTGGTTTGAGTGTTTGGTTTGGGTGTTTGGTTTGAGTGTTTGGTTAAGGAAGAAATGTAGTTGGAATAGCCTTGAATTTCTTCTATAAATAGAAGACTCTTCTCTTCATATTCTTCACACCAAAATCAGCTCAAAGCATCTGATTTTAAGATTAGAGAGTGAGTAGAGTGAAGTTCTTGGAGCAAGGAAGAAGTAGTAGCAAGGTTCTTCAAGGGTAAGTTCTCTAATTCTTGAGTTCTAGTTTTAAATTCATAGATAGAAGTTGCTTTGATCTTAAATATGCTAGAGTAATTTTATTTTCATGTTTTTATGGTTAGAAATGGTTTTATTTCGAAAAAATGATGGAAAAGATTATATAGCAGAATTTTTGGAAGCTAATCATAAAGTAGCGAAGCTCCTGGCGAAATTTTATCGGTTAGCAATTTTTGAAGTCGGGGTAAAACCGTCAGTATTTTATATTGAAGATGAAGTTCTAAAATTCTGAGAAACTTCATGGTTAAAGTAGACATATATACCTTTTCAAATATATCTAGAATGTATTATTTCGAGTTCTGTGCTAGAAGATAAAAATGTCCAACGTTGGGCTACGTTTTCTGAAAATTTTCTGGGCAGATGATGAACACGTGAAAACTGGGAACTGTTCATAAAATCTGGGAAAGAACCAGTATTTTTCCACAAAATTAGACATCCTAAGGATTCCGGGAATTTTACGGATCCTCGTTTCGAGTTTTCTAGAATTACTTATGAATTTTCAAAGTTAGAAGTAAATCTGGCCATAATGCTGAAAGTAACGTTTTTATTAAATAAAATGTAATGGCAAAATGGTAATAACAAATCCACCAAGGGTAGAAAGGTAAATTAACCTTTTGGATATTATTCTAAGCAATATGGTAATATGTTAGGATATCCGAGGATTCCGGAGTCAAATTTGAAGGACGGGCATATTACTATTCATAGTGCCGTATTTATGAATAGTACCGTATACATAAATAGTAAATTACTATTCACACGGAAGGAAGGTACGTTCGCGTACAGTAACTTTAACTCTGATATGTCTTGTATGCTTATATGTGATAGATGATTTCATAGAGTCATGGACAAGACTTGGTCTTGGGTCATGCACCGTGGTTAGGACTCGTCTTGAATCACCGTTTATATACATTCAAATATACGGGTTATAGTCTTAATAATGCCGTGAGATTGTTTTCCTAGCGCCGAGGACACGAGTGTACATCGTGGCACAGGTGGTGCAGACTATTTAACTATACATGGATTTGTATAGATAACTTTACATGTGTTGTATGCTATGTACTGTTGTTGTGTTGACATTACATCTACTGTGTGCTTATGTATTGTTGTAACCTTACATGTGCTGTGTGCTATGTATTGGTTAATGCTGAAATGTAATGAATATCTGTCATACATATATTGTTATACTTTTCGTATGAGGTTAACTGTTACCTAAGATTCAATTTGTTTTGAATCTTAGACTTGACTAGAAGTTCAGGAAAGGAACCAGGATTTATGAAGACATTGTGAATAGGAGCCATGAGAAGGAGCATTAATGGACGGAGCCGTGAGGAGGCACCGGTCAAAGGAAATGCAGGAAGAAAGTGAACAGAACCTACCTTATGGCATGAATCTAATAAAGTTACTTCATATCATTTGGTGCTTAAACTAGAAGGGTCGTCTATGTGGTTCAGTCAATAAGTCACCCTAGCATGGTGAGACTTCCACTAGACCTACCCGGCCCAAATGAGATGATTTAACGAGTTAGGTTCTATGCCCCAAGTCTACTCAAGGCTTGGCGGAAAAAGGGGTATAGTTACATGTAAGAATTGTAATTATAAAGTTTTGTATTACCGTATCACATGAACAATCCTTCGGGAAATTTATAATATATCGGATACGTCGGGCATCGCATATGTCCGAGTATTTTTATATCGATTACTCAATTGTTCAAATTTTTAGTACATGCTCTCCGTTTCCGCATTACGCTAAGTCAGTAGCACCTCAAAACTCGATGAATATTTATAAAACCACGTGTCACCGGCACGATTTATGCTACGGAATTTGGGGTGTTACAGTTTCGACCTAAAGATTAATTCAAAAATTTAGACCTTATAAAAAGGCTTAAAGGGAATATACATTACTTTCTATATAAAACTAAATAGGGATATATTTGAAGAAAGGTATGACTTAGAAAAGATAAAGTTTATAATTTTAGAACCTGCAAGATTCCATTAAATAGTCATACGAACATGAACGAATGTTACTACGAAAACAAGTACATATTAAAAAAGAATGTTGCCACACCAGGGCATACCTAGGACAATTGGATAATTTGTTTTTGCTTTGTTAAGAGCTGAGGGTAAGAAGGAAATAACATAATCCAAGAAGTAAGGAAACAACATAATCATAGATATATAACGCTAAATACATAATGGTTGTAGTGAATAAGTGTCAAATAAGTGTTCAAAAAGAACAAGTGTCAAATATGTTGAGGCAGAATTCACATAAGAATATATAACAGTAATATTTAATGGTTAAACAGACAAACTGTCATTTATTTAAAGGCGGAATTCCCAAAAACAAAAACATAATGATTGTAACTAACAACAGTAAATTATGACTGAAAAACATGGTGCTTCTTACGAAACAACTGTCATGTAATACTTCCAAAGAATTTGTCTTCCAACTTTATATCAATAAAAACAAAAACATAATGGTTATAAAGTATGAATGATAAAAATGAAGTTTTCTAAGAAACAACCATTATGTAACACTTTCAAATTTTTTATTTTCCCAATCTTTAAAATACTTTAAAGTACCAATTTCTAAGTCATAACCATTCATAACATCATTTGAAGCATACTTCCACTCTATTCAAACTCTCTTATTCCTTTTCCTTATTTTTACTTTTCTTCGTCGGCTTCCTCCTTCTTTCACTCATCATGTTTAGACACCAGAAAGCACTTTCCATTTGCGCTCTTCTCCTCATCCTCACACTCCTCCTCCACCACAAGCTGCTTCTCCTCCTCTTCTGCCTCCTCCTTAAATGGAGGCTTTGTTGCAAACGTTGGCTAGCCTTGAGGGCTCCACAAGTCACCTTGCTACACATGCCAATAGCTTAAACATGAAGTTGAACCCCATCCTTCATCACAATAAAGTTGAATATGGCTTTTAGTTGGACCCTTCATATCCTTTAAGTCGGAGCATGGGGGGAGGGTTAAGAGGAGGAGGATAATAGTAGTGGCGATTAATGAACACAAGTTTTGGTTTTTCTTCTTTAAATATTTTTTTAAAAAAAATAGTAGGGCAAAGTAGCCCAAAAAATATTTAAAAAATAAACTTGATACTTCACGGTCATTAAGTTATGATGTTGTTAAGTGTTCTTGTTAAACACTAATAACCAATGGTTCTAAGTAAGACTGTTAAGTAATCTCAACATATACATAATCGTTCTAACTTATATTTCTTACATAGTTCAATTTCAATAAAATAAATATCGTCCTTAACGCTAGTTAGTACTACCTTCATCCTAATTATAAGAGCTAGTTGACTTTTTTGGAGAGATTAAGGAAGCTAAACAAGTTACTTAATCATTTCATATGTTGTGTTTTCTTAAATTATATATTAGTTTATTGATCAAATTATTTAGTTTGAAGAAAAAAAAAATAAAAATAAAAATACTCTAAGCTAATTTAATTAGCTTCCTTAATCTCTCCAAAAAAATCAACTAGCTCTTATAATTAGGACTGGAGGGAGTACATAACCATGAAGAAAAGTCTTTTAACATTTTTAATACCTAACGACTTCTATCTAATAAACGTTAAATGACAATTTTGAAACCTTGCCTCTTCCTCGCATTGATTTTTGTGCGCTTCTTCATCCTCCAATGATCGTCCCAAAAACTAAGTACCCATTTATTACCTAGCCACAATATTGTGAGCAACTTTTCCTCTCTAGCCTTCAACACGTGCAATTATGGTTCAAACATGTCACTTTCAATCTATTTAAAATGCCCATTTCCATATGTGTTTCGTAATTTTTCTTCATAAGATAGAATTAGAAGCTAAAAATATATTAAAATAATATGTATGTATGTATCTACACACACATACATACATACATGATACATGTACGGTGGCGGAATGGGGCTCCCTAAAATTACAGGAAAGAACCCAAAATTTTAGGAAATCATATTTGAGCCTTATGAAAATTTTATATTTTCACTTTGGTCTCTATTAAGGTTTCGTGCAGGGACTAAAATGAGAATATTCAAATTTTTATAAGGCTAAAATGTGATTCCCTAAAACTCTGAGTTCTTTTCTGTAAATTTCGCCCCCCAATTTCAATTTCTGGCTCCACCCCTATGTATGTATGTATATGTTTGTTTATACACACTTAAATATGTTTATACATACATATACATATACATGTGTGTGTGTGTGGGTGTGTGTACATACATACATACATACATACATACATACATACATACATACATACATACAGATACTTACACACGCGCGCGCATACACACACACACATATGTGTGTGTGTGTGTGTGTATGTATGTATGTATAAATATTTACACATACACACATATATATATGTACATACATACATATATATCTATAGACACACACACATATTTGATATATATGTATAAATATTTATACATACATACATACATACTTGTGTGTGTGTGTGTGTGTCATTGTTGATGTTTACAATTTGATATAATTTTTGTTTGGCCTTTATAGTTTTAAATCATACTTGTAACACCCCAAATTCCATATCATTTATTGTGCCCGGTGACACGTAGTATTTTGGAATACGGTGCTACCTGTCAGAGTAATGCGGAACGGAGAGCATGCACTAACGTTTGGACAATGAGTAACTGATATAAAATGCTCAGGCATAAGCTGGTATATTAAAAATCCTGGAGGAATATTCATGTGATACAATAATACAGAACTTGTATAATTACAATTCTTACATGGTAACTATACAATCTTAAACCAAGCCTTAGCTAGACTTATGGCTTAGAACCCAATACAGTTAATCAAACTTATTGGCCAAGCCAGGTAAAGTCTAGTGGAAGTCTCCCCGTCTTTTACAACGACTTATGACTAAACCACATAGACCGACCCTTTCTTAGTTTAAGTACCAAATGGTTTGAAACAACTCTATCATATTCATGCCAAAAACTATACTCTAATGAACCTTCTTCAGACTCTCGTCTCGATCGGTGCCTCTTCATGGCTTCGTCCATCGGTGCCTCTTCATGGATCCGTCCATTGGTGCCTCGTCAGATCCAGGTTCCTTTCCTGAACTTTTAGTCAAGGCTGAGATTCAATACTCATTGAATCTCAGATAACAATTAACCTCATGTTCAAGTAATAACAATATATATGACAGATATTCATTACATTTCAGCATCAACCATACATAGCACACAGCAAATGTAAGGTTACAACAATACATATCACACAACAAATGTAATGTTAACAGCACAACAATACATAGCACACAGCAAATGTAATGTTTGCAACGTTTGCACTAACTATAGCCACGACAACTCCTCGTGTCCTCAGCGCTAGGAAAACAACCATACGGCATTATCATGACTATAACCCGCACAAAGCTAAATGTATATAAACATGTGACTAAGGCCATAAACTTAGCCACGGTGCATTACCCAAGACCTAGTCTTGTCCATCACTTCATGAATCATTCAATCATATACATGTATACAAGACACATCAGAGTTAAAGTTACAGTATGCGTTCATACCTTTCACCGCGTAGTTACCAACATGTCTGACCTTTGAATCCAACTCCAGACTTCCCGGATATCCTATACATTATTACCACCTCACTTAGAATGATATCCTAAGGGTTATTTTCGTCATCCCTGACCCTTATACCCTTGGTGGATTTGTTATTCCATTTTTTACCCTTACATTTTCTCAAAACACGCATTGCTGGATTTTCTAGACAGATTTTTCAGCAACTTTGAAAAATCATAATTAATTCTACAAAAATCTAAATGAGGTTCCGTAAAATTCTTCATGATCCTCGACATGTCTATTTTCAAAGACAAATATTCCAAAAATCTAGAACATCACGAATAATTCCCAAGTTTTACGTTTTACAACACTGTTCTAGATTAACTCCATAAATAAGGCTTAAATTCAACAAATTGTATCTCCTTGTGTAGAACTCAAAATGCTACATATTTTATATATTTGGAAATCCCTACATGTCTACTTTATTTCTGTAAAATTTCATGATTTAATAACTTCATTTGCTACAAAAGGTTGAGAAAGAGGAACTTATTTCTGATACAATAAAATGGTTAACATGTGGTCTTGAGGTTGATGTCATAACTTTGGTTCAAACAAAAGATGCTTCGGAGGCATTGACTGGGGAGCAAGTTTATGAAAAAAGTGAAAAATATCAATGTCATTTTTGGTAAGACTGCAAAGAGTAGAAATGAAAAAAAATATGGAAAAAGAGACATGTCTACTTCGATCTTGCATATTGGCACAATCTTGATGTGAGAAGTTGTATTGATGTTATGCATGTGGAGAAAAACATACATGAGAGTATTTTGTTGACACACTTCTCAACATACAAGGTAGTTTCAAGGATGGTGTAAAGGCAAGATTGGATTTGCAAGCAATGGGAATAGGTGAAGACTTACTTCCAAGGCCATATGGTAAGAGAATTTATTGTCCCCCAGCTTCTCATACTTTGTCTAAGGATGAGAAAAGAAGTTTTTGCGAGAGTTTACATGACACAAAAGTTCCCTCACGGTATTCTTCAAATTTTAAGACGCTTGTATCGATGAATGACTTAAAATTAGTAGGCCAAAAGTCTCATAATTGTCATGTCTTAATGCAACAGCTACTCCCAGTAACTATTCCAAACATTGTTGAATATGACCTTCAACACATTTTGACTAGACTTTGTTTCTTCTTCAATGCGGTTTGTAGTAAAGTTTTGATATTGAAAATTTGGATAAATTGGAAAATGAATGATATTTTATCTTGTGCCAGCTTAAGAAGTTTTTTCTTCCTACATTTTTTGACATCATGGTACATCTAATTGTTCGTCTAGCAAGGGAGATAAAGTTGTATGGCCCTATCCATTTATGATGGATATACCCAATTAAAAGGTCTATGAAATTCCTAAAAGGGTATGTGAAGAATGCAATCCGGCCTAAAGCATCTATTATTCAGAAATATGTTTCTGAAGAAACCATGAAATTTTGTCAAAATTATTTGGCCAAAGTAAAACATATTGGGCTTCCTAAACATGGTCATAAAGAAGGGGGTAGACACGGGGCTTCAGTAAATAGTGTGGATCATGATTAATTGCTACAAGTCCACTTATACATCTTGAATAATGTTGAAGAAGTTCAAGAGAACATAATTGCACATAAAGAAGCTGTAAGGAAAGAAAATAATCGAATGACTGAACAAAGGTTAATTAGAGGGCATAACATAACTTTTGCAAATTAGTTCGTAACATCCCATTTCCAAAAGCAGATATGTTTTTTTTATCGAGTAGAGAGCATCGGAGCAATTGAGTAATCGATACATTTATTCAAATTGCCGTAAGTCCGGCTGATTTGGCGTGCGATACATTGACCGAGAGTTTTCAAAATGAATAACAACAGAAGAAAGTCTTCAGTCGGGACTCTGTACGGCCTGCTCGCCATTCTCCTCAATCCTCGGTTCTTCTGAACCCGACGCTATGATAAGAGCTGAGATCCAATTGCAATTTGGATCTCAGGTAACGGTTAACCTCATGCTTAAATACGACTACATATACACGATGAAAGAATCAATACAACGGTCCACAACATGATGTATGATTAAAAACACATAACCACGTATACAAGATAATAACCACGTATGTAACATAACCTCGTATGATACAACAATAATAACCTTGTATGTGACATAACCTCGTATGTAACATACCGTGTATATAGCATAACCTCGTACACTACTACACAACAATCATTACAATCATATAATAAACATTAGAGCTAGTGTTACAGTACGGGAACGTAC
The DNA here is from genome assembly GCA_019022615.1 of Acacia melanoxylon. Classification (NCBI taxonomy): domain Eukaryota; kingdom Viridiplantae; phylum Streptophyta; class Magnoliopsida; order Fabales; family Fabaceae; genus Acacia; species Acacia melanoxylon. The sequence goes on along the minus strand of JAFJYJ010000020.1, from coordinate 4,130,527 downwards.
ATACAAACAGCAGAGCTATCAGCTACCACATACAATACACATAGCACATATATGCATACTATAAACATCAGCGTTAGTGTTACAGTACGCGAACGTACCTTCGTTGACGGAAAACGGTACTTTTTGACAAATGGGTGAAACAAATACAACAAATGTCCGATTATCTTAGATATCCTATAAGGATAAAATTTATCAAATTCTAGCAGTTTAACGGCATTTTAGGTACAAATTACCATTTTGCCCCCGAACCCCTAATCGGCGGAATTTCGCGAGCTTCGCTACTTTCGCTCTATCTCTCCGTAATTTTGACAGATCTTTTCCCTCATCATATTTTCGAAATATATATCATATTTACCCCTAAATATGATATCTAGACTATCTTGAAAAATTAAAGATAAATCTAGCATTCCTACTATATCTACCGAAAGAAACTACCGAAACTAAAGACCGCAGATCGAAGAACTTACCCCGACTTTGCTCGAGACTTTCTCCGCAGCTTCTCTCTAAAACCTCTCTCTAGGCTGCATTTTTGGGGTGAAGAAATGAGAAGAGGAGGGCTTGCTATTTATAGAAGAAAGGAGGGACAAGGTGGGAATTACATAAAAGTTTTTCAGATCGGATTTCGACCGTCGGATCGCACTGTGCCATGTGGCACCATCTTGACCTTCCACATGTCCCGCTTATGTCATCCTTCTAGAAGAGGATGATGTCATCTTTGCTGACTTACCAATAAAGTTCCCTGATCGGTGTCCGAATCGCGTAATCTTGACGAATCTCAAAAATCCGACAACGTAGTTTTGAAGGTCTATTCTTCCTCTTTCACAATACCTGGGTTAACTAAATTTTTGATCCCATCCAGGGTATTCCATTACTGGCTGAACATTTCAGGACAGACGCCCTCTGTTACGGAATTAAATTCCAAAGCACCGTCTAGACAAAAATCCACCGGTTTGAAATACGTTCGACTCAAGACACTAGATTCTAATTCGCGGCAACTACTTGTTTCTATATTGCCTCTTCTTCCCCTATCTGCATTTTCTCTCTCCTACCCCGTGTCTTAAATAGCCCGTTGGTTTCGGAATCGACCTCGGAGATGCGTCACTCCGGATAAAATTTCACTTTGTTCATAACAAGTCCGGATGTTTCGACTTTGTTTCTATATTTTGAGGTTGGATTTTATTTCTATCCATCCCTACTTAGCTATCAGGTATTTCTACTGATTATAATATTATTTTAATTTTTTTTTTATTAATTAATTTCGAAATTTCTCTTTTAATTTAATTAATTATTAATTAATTTATTTATACCATAATCTAATTAATTAGCCAATAATTACTTAATTAATCATTTACTAATTGTTGATAATTTTATTATTTAGGATAAATTATTATCTCATGACTATTGAACTGACATTGGTATTTTATATCCTATATTAAATATTAAAAATAAAGGGGCATAAAGTGCTTTTTAATAATATTTTATTTATGCTCATTTATTTTCCAGGGAAATAATCCCAAAAATTCCTAAAATTAAAGATAACATATTTCCCAAGTTTTTATCAAGATCTGTTATCATATGGTATTTATCATAATGTTTCTAGGCCACTTTCTTCCTTATTAAAATATATTTTTCATGGATTTTAGCTCTTTTTCTTTTCTAATTTTCACAGTAATTACCTTAGAAAATAAGATAATTAAAACTTATTATTTGAGACCCCATATTCACCTATTTCCAATAGGTATTATTTATCGAAAATATGATACTTATCATAAATATGATTTTCAGGGTATTACAAGTTCAAACAAAAGGTTGAGTAAGAGGAACTTATTTATGATACAATAAAATGGTTAACATGTGGCCTTGAGGTTGATGTCATAACTTGGAATTAATATGCGATCAATGGTTATACCTTTTACACAAAATCCTTAGATGATAGGAGCACCGTTCGGAACAGTGGTGTTATGTTAGAGGTTGGATCTATACACTTCTCCGGTTCGAAAGACAAAAAGCCTAAATTTGCAGTCATGCCTTATTATGGGGTTATTGAAGAGATTTGGGTGATGGACTATGTTAAAATTAAATTTCTCATTTTCAAATGCAAGTGTGTTAATGTTAATAATGGTGTTCAGATCGATCGGCTAGAATTTACATTAGTCGATATCAATAGTAGAAGTTTTGGAGATGAACCTTTTATTATGGAAAACTAGGCGAAACAAGTGTTCTATATCACCAATCAAGCAAATAAAATGTGCTTTCTAGCTCTCCAAGGAAAAACGTTCATTGATATTGATGAGCAAATTCATTCAAATTATGATCTTCCTAAGACTATTCATCCTTTTTCAATGGGTCTACCGGAATTGAACGAACAAGATGAAGCGGATAATGAACCCAGCATAAGAAATGATCATCATAAAGGGATATGGGAGGATATCCCTTTATAAAAGAGACAATTCATCAGGTAATGTATATTCATTTGTAGAATTATTTGAAAACTTTAAGGTTTTAACATTATATTCTTTCTTTGTTCTTAAACAATGTCATTGATTGTGAAGCTTTTGTTTTTGTTCTTATTTTTGTGGTAGGATCCTCTGGAGATACCAAAGGGACATGATAAAAGAGGAATGTTATTGGGTGATAATTTGATCAAGACATAGTGATAGATATGGGAGGTATATTGGGCATGTATATTCATTTAGGGGCTATCTTTATAACTCATATTGTATATTCATTAAGAGGACATAACTCATGGTAAATAATATTTGTATTCATTTCCAATAATTCAATTTACAATTCATAATGAATTGTTCATTGGTTTTAGCTTAAAGTACTGTCTTTTAGGTGATGGATTGGATGGTGGATAGGTAGGAGGAAGAAATAGATCAAAGAAAAAATACGAGAAAATTTAGACATGATGATATAAACAAGAGGTCTAAGAAAATTTAGTCCAGACTTTTAAGACCTGAGATTTCACAAAACAGGTCTTAAGAGTCTAAATTTTAAGACCTGTTGAGTTGAATATCCAGTCTAAAAAATCAGAATTTTAAGACCAGTTGTGTGTGTTTAGTTAAAGATTTGGTCTTAAAAGTCAAACTTTTAAAACCTGTTATGCGATACCTCCGGTCTTAAAAGTCAGACTTCTTAGACCTATCATATAATATTATCAATCTTAAAAGGTAGACTTTTTACACCAAATATATATTAGCGATGTCAAGTCTATATAGTCCGAATTGTTCAACCAAATATTTTTTTAACCGGTCTAAAAACAATTTTTTTAAACCGATAGCGCGTTCAATCTTAAAAGTAACAAACTTTTTAGACCGTCTCGTATCGAGACCAATCCCAAATCCAATCTAAGAGGCGATTTATATCCTATCTAAAAATCCTTTTTTGTACTAGTGAATGTTCAACAAGTACCATGTTTACTACTTTAGTTTTACTATTAACTACTCAAGTTTTCATATTAACTACTTTTGCTTGAGAAATTAAAAAATATATATATATTAGACCGTCGGAGCATCGGTGGTCGGTTGCTAACAAGGTCAACGGAGCTCTTGGGACCTCTTTCTTGAATTTTTGATAGTTTTCTTATTAAAAATGACAAATAGGTAGTGGTGTTCTCTCCAAATAGTATATTGAGGAAATAAATAAATAAATAATAAAGATTTGAGACATCAAATTTCTCAATTCTGACATAATGTACTTTTTAGATCGAACAAGTACATTAGATTTAATATAAATATTTTCTATATCAAGAATAATACCAATCCAACCCATTTCATGAATAAAATGTAACCATAACATAGAAATAAGAACAGTCGAAAGGCATAATGAAAGAGACAATCAGGTTCTCTCACCATAACATGATAACTCCACCTCAAGGTCGCTATGGAAGAGGGCGATCAAGATGAGGCTCTGTTGGGGTGCTTGTTGGAGAATCGGTACGAGAGGTTGAGGAAAATGATGATGAGGAGAAGGCGACCGGAAAAGAATATAATGATGAGGGATAAATATAAGATGATCCTCTCACCTCCTCACTTCAATCCCTTATTAGGCATCGGCGACCGCTGCCTTCGGTCCTCCTTGCATTACGCATCTACTCTCACTAAGATTGCGACTACGATCTGCCTCTCTATGAAGTTGAAGTCGGAAGCAGAGCTTGGTCTCAACCTTGTCTCTCACTTGAGTGAGTCGCTTCACTTCCTTGAGTACTTTATGCAAAATCTCTCATTTCATGCTTTGCTTCATATTGCTATGCAAAATGTAACATCCCGAATTTTGGATTTGGGAATTAGAAATATTGAATGGGAATTAATGGTGTATGTGTTGAATTATTCTCCATTATTTCCAAGCAACGTCATATGCTTCAATTTATGCAGAACTTGAAGCATGTTAGTGGACCCAAGAGTAAAATACTTGTTGTCTCTTTTAAACCATTTTGCAGCATATACTCCCTTATTCTTCTTAAAGTCACGGGCCCCTCTCATGCACAACCATCCAATTCATCGTTCCTTAACTCATTGGGCTCCTAACTGAACCACTCTATTGGGTTAAACACTTACAGCCCATACTCCTCATTAACTCAGCCTGTTATTCATTCAGCCTAACACCAAACACTGAGGATGAGAGTTAGCAACAGATCACAGCACGTGTACATGCACCTTCGGACAGTAAAGTCAGAATATTCTCCCTTGGAATTCAGCATCCACGATCCTCTGTCTCTATCGGAATTTGGTGTGACAGCATCTACGCCCCACTACTTCTTTGCGTTTCGGTATGCCCGCAGAACCCATGCTTCACTGTTCCTCTTTATCTCCGGCATGCCAGCAACTCCACTTTGTTTCTTGAACTCAGAAAAGACGCAGCACATATGTTTCATGCGATTTAAGACACCTCATCCGTCATGCAACTCCCACACTCAAATATCCCTCGTGTCTTCAGCAACTTCCATGCTCCACTGCCTTTCTTGGAATGCAGCATGTTAATACCACACTCCACTACTCCTCTGTGTCTCTTGAATACAGCAGGTCGTGCGCACTAGTGCATTCGGACAGAACCCATTCTCCACTGTCTTCTACATTCTCGCATTTGCAGCAGCTTATGCTCCATGTGTTTTGAAGTCAGCAACGGGCAACTCCCCTATGGCATGTTTTTCCTTTCGGTCTCACACAGAAAAACAGAAGTGAAACGAGAATGAGAGTGAGAGCCGAGAACTTGCAGAAAGTGAGTGAGATAGCTCAGCGTTCATGCACAACCCATACTCCTCTATTTCCTGTGTTTTAGCATAACGTTGAGATAGAGCATGGAAGCTGAGTCAGAAAATACAGAACAAGCCAGAAAAGAAGCACGATTGTTGGAAGAAGAAGAGTAAGGAGGCGCTGCATACAGAAAAACAGAAATGCAGAAAAGAAGGAGACTGGGAGCGTGAAAGAGAAACGAAACCAAGAACAAGAAGTTTGAAGGATATGAGTCGGAATGTTGCATGCAAAAGTTTCGAACATGGTAAGCATCTTCCTTCTAGTTTCTGCACGTTGGTCTTTGCGTTTGAAACTGGGGCATGTGTTTGAATCATTTGGGAAGAATGCTCTTACACGTCTACATGTGCTTCTCTGTTTTGTAATAGCTGAACCAAGTGTTTGCTATTTCTAAGTATGAAGCCGTGGATTCTCTGGAATCAAGGAGCACCGAATGGTTATGGTTCTGTTTTGTTGATGACCGTAAATACCATTTGAGGTTGCACGCACGTTGGGTATTCTGTTTTTTAGTGCAGAAACAGAGTCAGGGCGTTAGCTACAGTAAATTCGTAGATGAACAGTGCCTGTGTTACTGTAGCATCATGGTATTTTGCTGATTGAACGTGGATAATTCCGTTTTGTGTGTTGAAACAGAGAATATATGAAGCTTCACATTGAATGAAAATGTGAGTGGACTCTCATTAGTTATTGCTGAACGTGAGGGCTTGCTGGTTCTGGGAATACACAGCTGAAGATGAAGATAGAGGTTGCTGTCATGGTTCTGGAAATTGAACTTTCAGCTGAAGCAGTGAACTTTGAGCAAGGTAAAACTAGGGTAAACGAACTCTTTTGACCCTGAAACTTTGTGGATATTTAGTACACATCATAATATTTAATATGAGCCAAAGAACACCCAAATCCGATGTGTACAATGAGAATTATGAATTTCCAAAGTTTGAAAGAAAAACTGAAAAACTGTTTGTTTTCAGAAATGAACAGTAGTTTTTGTGATCAATTTTGAAATAGTAAATGATCACGTTTTGCTGTGAAAGTTTCCATAACTAGTCTAGACACAACACGGTTTAAGTTGATAGGTCACAAGCCTTATTCAGAGTTATATCCAGAGAGAAATGAATTTTTGAAAATGACCTATTAAACTGGAACCTTTTTCTGGACAGCGAAGAAAGAAAGAAAAACTGGGAATGTCACAGAAAGAAATAAGTCTAGTGATTATTTGTCCATGAAACTAGACTTAATTAGTGACATATAGAAATTTGAACCACCCCAATCGGAGTCCTGTAGAATTAATTATGATTTTTCGAAGTTTGGCCAAAATGTTGACAGCTTTTAGCTACCTCGCGAAATTAAGAAAGAAATGACCAAAGGTAATAAGAATGAGCTCCAAGGTGTAAGAAAGCCTATGAGGCTAAGATAGCCTATTAGGTATTTATTTCCATGGCTCTAATAATATGAACATGTGTTTAGGCCATGAGAAGTCAATCAAGAAAGAAAAAGAATGGAAGATGCTTCAAGCAACTTCGTGGTTGGAAGAAAAGGTACAAAGCGGGGACACGAGAGCTAAGGTAGTGGACTTACCTCTACTTGCGTGTATTGATTTATCTGCTTGTGTGTTAATATGCATGATTGCTTTACTTGCTTGTTTAACATATTTGAATGGTTGAAGCTCTGTTTCTATTTATGCTATGGCCATGAGTATATTGTATGAAGCATTGAAGCATGCAGAAATGTCATTATGTTAACATGAGCCTATGTAAGGCAAGCATATCATACACTAGCATTTATCTTACATGCATTGTTCGGTAATGTTTGCTACGAGATTCCCAGAATCTCACCCCCACAACCAACCATTAGGCGGTGTGAGCACGACAGAAAGTGTTGCACCGATCGAAATGGAGTGTCACTGAAGACGGCACACACCGAAGGGAGTGCTTGAAGTTGCTTTGTAGAAAGCATGAGCGGAAAGAGAGCAAAGACACTCTGAATAGCTATGACAACGGCCCTAAAGAATGTTGACGCTTCCGTACGATTAGCAAAAGGCCGGGTGTCTACTTTTGAGTATGTGTTTAAGAACGCTTCCGCATATGCCAAATAAAGAAGATCCAGATGGGTTGTTAGAATCACACTACCCGCCACCCGAAAAGGGTGAGGCCGGTAGGGGTGTTACACAAAATCTCTCCTTTTATGTAGAGTCGCTCATCTTCCTCTCGGGGCAACAGCCAAGGCCCTTTATTAAAAATATAAGTTATTTTTGTATGTGTGCGCTAGTGTATTTGTGCGTGGCTATGTGCAAACCCCCTCGTCCTTGGGTTCAACTGGCGAAGAGGTCGGACTTTCTCACCTAAAGGGAGGGGGTTCAATCTTGGAGTTGGTCAAGGCGTTGGAGGAGGCATCCTAGAGATCTACTGGGAAGAGGTGGAGGCATGTGTACTCTCTAACCCGCATATACTCATGGGACCGAGCTCCAAGCGCCCGATTTGGGATCGTGGTGAGCCCAACCCCTTTCTTAAAATTTTTTATATAAAAAAATAAATAAAAAATCTCTCTTTTTTTGCCTTTCTTACTTTAAAATTGACATGCTCAGTTTTTATGGAAAACCACAGATGCCATATCAAGTGTGTTTGTACAAACGTTTTTTTTAAAGCTTAGCTCAAACATTCTTTTTTTATTAGCTCATACTAAATCAGTCATTTTCCAAGTCCAAGTAATATATTTAAAGTATTTAGATTTTTCTAAAAACTTAAGATCAAACATTTTATATATTAGCCCCATCCTTGAAATTTGATTTGTGTTTGTAAACTTCAAACAGCTCATACTGTTTTTCTATATCAGTTTGGAGGCCTGAACTCATTTTTACAGATCCAATTTTATGTTAGCTCGGTTTGTCTTTTGAGCTTAATTTGAAATCTTTAAGTGTTAGGAGTTTTGAGAAAGAGGATATATTGTCAACCAGGATGAACATCGCCTGTACTTGAAATCGAATTGGAGTTTGTTTACTATACTTTTCTTAAAAAAGAGGTTGATTAATATTTGAATGAAAAATTGAGGTTAAAAAAAGATGACTTTGATATTTTAAGTTAGTGGAAAGTGAATAGTCCTAGATTTCCTATTATTTCTCAAATAGCAAGAAATGTGTTGGCTATTCCAATTTTTACTGTTGCTTCTGAGTCTACATTCTCCATTGGAGGATGACTTCTAGATTAATTTACGAGCTCTTTAACTCCTAAAGTTGTGCAATGTCTTATTTATTCTCAAGATTGGCTCAGACACTCACTTAACTATGTTAAAGAAGTAAGGAATGATGATTCTCAACAGATAGAAATTGGTAATATATTTTACATATATTTTCTATGTTCATAAGATTAACATTATATTTACTGTGATATTTCAAGTTAAAGTCTGATGATTTTGTTTTTATTATTGCCAGATTTTCAAAAGATTGCATTAGAGACAATTGTGGACATATAGTAGATGCAATGCCAATATGGAACAAGTTGCTAGATTTTGCAAGTAATTTTTTTTATTTATTTTTGTAATATTTTATTTCTTTGATTTTTATTTGATTTATTCTTGTTTTAATTGCAGGTTGCACTTAGGAAGTTAGGGAGGAAATTAAATATTATCTTGATTTCAATATCTTTCTTGTTTTAGATCATGTAGTTCTGTAATTGTTTTTTATGTAGCTCTGTGACTACAAATACAATTAAAATTCAGTTGATGAGGTTTTTGATGTAGCTCTATGACTACACGTAGAACTAAAATTCAGTTGATGACTTGATGATGTAGTTATTTGTATATATAATGTTCAATTGTTGGTGGTTGGCTGTGTTTTAATTCAGTTCAGACTTGTTTTATGGTTTTTAAACCGTTCAAACTTCAGAAATTTTTCAGACTGCACAGGTTTGAAACATAAAGGCCCAAAATAAGGCCTAAACATCAAAGTAACCAAAATAATTTGGTTAATTCAGTTAGGTTTTTTAAGTCACTTCATCTTTAGTTCGTATTTTTTTTTTTTTTGCCCAAATTAGTTCAGTATTGAAAAAACATGAAAAAACACTGCACCCAAAAAAACATTTGCACAACCCTAGGTATAGATATGTACGTAGGGCTCAGCAAGACAATTCCAACAAATCAAGAGAGTGTCAAACAAAGCTCAAACATGGAAGATATGTTGAAGTTTCGGTTGGTGGCAAGTTCACCGTCAGGTCCAAACTGGGTCAAACCCTACCCAGGAAGGTTAAGGAAGACCTCTGCAAACCATTTTCGCCATCTGGCAAAAAGTGGTGCCATTTCAATGTAAGATAGGGTACTGTGTTTTTAAGTAAAACGCAACGTATAGGGTCAAACCAGCCAATCTAGTCAACAACCTTCCGAATTGGTCAACCAAGTCCACATTTTTATTTTAAAATTTGGAAAATCAAAAAGGTGACACGTGGCACGTGGAGCCACCAAATGCCAAGTGGAACACACCATCCAAAAGAGGACGGCGTGTAGGAGTCCAACTAGCCAACGCATGTTGCTGGCAACGGTCTCTATGGTGGCATTGGCCTACACTTGTCATCCCCAAGAGTGTCCTACACTAGATTTTTCAGTTTTTTAGGATTTTTTTATCCATATACCTTCTACGGACATGTGTAGCGTTTGGGACCTCCGATTGAGATGTTATTTGTTCCTTAAAAATCCATAAATTCAAGATCTTTTTAATTTGATAGGTGATTGTACTATATTGAAAGAAAGTTTGAATTTGTTTGGAAGCATAAAAGTATTATTGTGCTTGTGGAAAATCCTAAAAACCTTCATAATTGAGCCCTTAACTCACCCTTTTGTTTTAGGATAGCTTGTAGCTATTAAGGAATTTTCAATAATTGAATTTATTGCTAATGTTTATATTGAAAATTCCTTGGCGATGAAGAGCTATTTATACATGTTTGAATACACAATCATGATACACTAGTAGAAAAGTATGAAAATGATTCCTAGAATAAATAATCAAACCAAGATATGCAGCAACTTAATAAGAAGAGCTTATTAACCATTAGCTAATCCTCCCAAGCCTTCAACTATAGAAGAGATTAAGTCTAAAGAAATAAATCAACCATTTTTATAAGTGTTGTAAAAAGGGAAGTGATCAGAAGGATGCACGAAACATCTCGAATCATCACCCAACGATTGGGAGGTATGTTGCAAACTACATCCAATGGAGTGATTAATAAGGTTGTTAAAGAAGCTGAAAGCACATAACAATGTCCTACATGGGCAAATATGTGGCCATATGGGACTTGTGAGAAGTTATACCCAAAATATAAAACAACAACAATGAATTATAGTTTTAGCGTCCAAATATTCCTTCTTTAGTTGAATGTTATGTTAGATTCTTTCTCTATAATTGATGAGTGAATTCTTTGTAAACATTGATGCAGTTATTTCATTAATATTGAATTACTATTTTTACTTAATAACTATTTTATTTTGAGCAGGATCAATCTAGAAAACCAAAAGGAGATGTGTTCAAGTAAGATTACGGTTAGAAGGGTGGTAAACTAACTAGTATGAGTGGGATGGGGAGCCAACATAGTCTCCTAAACATGAAACTAGTGAGCATAGCATCTAATAACCTTTATCTCACTTAAACAAGTATGAATTGTATATCATCTATGTGATCGAGTTATGATAAACAAGTCCATTTTGGTCTTGAAGGAAATAGGAAGTTTGTGCTACCTGAAGTAGAAAAGAACAAAATGACTCATATCACCATGCTTAGTGTTATGCCAAATCAAATAGAACAAAACTATTCAGACTTGTGTGGACATCCTTGATAGATAAAGTTGTACAAACACAGTCAAGTTTTGATACTCATGTGATAAGACCGAATGTATCAATTGGACAATAGTAGAGAGTAACGTCAAATGACACTGAGAATTAAGGCAAGCAAGCAATGTTCTTTCTAATCGACAGCAATTTCATGTTGTAGCAAGGACTCTCTTAGTAAGTACAAGCATATAAAACTCTTAGTGAGTAGGAGCACATGGAACTTTCAGTGAATGGGAGCACATGAACATAAATCCTACTAAAAAGTTAGTACAATCATGACCTTTGGTAATGTGGTTTGCCACATTAAGCTTGAGAGTGTTGCAGCACACGAGATCCATTACCCTAAGATACTTAACTGAAGAAGTAGAGGTTCATCCTCAAAACCTAAGTTAATAAAGTAAAAAATTGTGATGAAAACTAGACCTGATGAAGGTCAAGTATGGTTTTCACTAAAAGAAAGGGCGATTTGCCATAAGTTTGCATATGCAGCAAAATGCATTGGAATTATTTTATCATTTTATTTTCAAAAAATCTATTTTATTCTGTATTTTGTAACTTATATACAAGGTTATTAAACCGGACTAACTACTAAACCGGTCAAGGTACTGGGTCAAAAGTCAATGGGTCAAAGCAAATTCAACCTAGGACCAGACTGGCGAGGAATAAAAAACTAAGAAATAATTTAATTTCTTATTACACAATCCCTAATTTCAAATACGATATATCATTTCAATATTTTAAATCACAAGCAAAATAATCATATATTTGTTGAATAGTCTTTACAATTTCCTTTACAAATTGATATCAAAATATCATATATCATCCAATGACAACTAAAATCCTCAATTTCAAATACTATAAATCATTTCAATACCTTAAATCACTAGCAAAATAATCATATACTTGTCAAATATTCTTTACAATTTGATATCACAATATCATATACCACTCAATGACACCTGAATTTATAATCAATGATCACAAAATATTCATCGTAACAAAATATCAAAAACAGGTATATTGATAACAAAATATTCACACCTAAATGATTAACATAGTCCCAACATCATAACAAAATATTCTCACCTTCAATCACTAACCTAATAATCATCATTAGCATCACTCAACTCCCGAGGTGTTTGAGACATCAGCAAGAGGAGCAATAAGAGGAAAAGTAAAAGTAGAAGCAATATGATCATCATTTAAAGACGAAGCCCCAACAACATCACCTCCTATATATGAAATGAATAGAATTATTAATAGTTATGTTAAAAACATAGTTATATTGTTGTGTGTATGAATATAATTTTAAATAAAACAAGAGATAGTCGAAACCTTCAAAAACCCTCTCATTTGTTCAAGTTGAAGATTTATGGATTCTATATTATCAAATTCGGGAGTTAGATCTTCAAGCATCAAAAAGTCTAGTTTATCAATTGATTCATAATCAATGGGATCATAATTCTCTTTCTTCTTTTTTAATTGATTCTTATAATGCCAACAAGATAGAAGATCAACATTAATGAAATGTATATTACTATATTTAATTAAACTATAAAATAACCTTTCAAAAGTCATGACTTCTAAGATTACCTAAACTTTAACCCCAGATTGTAGTTTGTGAAAACCAAATCATCAAACCGCTAATGCTCCAATATGTTTCTCCTTTTATTGTGGATACACTCAAATATGCTTCATTTTCTTTCAAAGCCAGAAGAAGTTTGGCTAAAGAACACATATAGCAATTTGTTGGAATTCCAATATTGGACCCTCGTAGTACAGCCACCACCCATGTGCAAAATAAAATAACAGACATTTAGTTTGTATTAATAATCATCATATGTGTTTTTAAAATATAAAATTTAATATACTTACGAGGGATTAGTTTTTGGGTTGTTTTTTCACATGAAACCTAGTCAAATGATCCTTTACGTTCACGGTAGATAGCAATTTGTTCCATCATTGTAACATAATGGTCAACATTGTCATGTGAGTTTGCCTCAAACAAATTGACCACAGCATATATTAGTCTATGCTTTCTAACAAAGTCAAAACTATACAATAATGCGGGATTCAACATATATGCTGCTGCATGAAGTTCATTTTTCAAATGTTTATCTCAGCGACTTTGAATAATATTCGTGTAGGGCTTGTATAGTTCCTTTTTCCTCTGAAACATGTCCTCAATTACATTTTTGGCTCTCTGCATGCCTCACAGACATAAGGCATTGATTGTTTCTCATCCAAATCAACAATCCTCAACAATTTTATCAACGGAGACATAAGTCTCATAACTTCAAAGCAATCACTCCAAAACAGATGATCTAGAATAATTGCAGTGAAAGTTTTCCCAACTTCAGTACTTGCTAATTTGTGGTGCACAAAATGCTGATTAACAACCAAAGCTTGTAAGTCATGTTTGTGCGAATATATGCTGTGAAGGGTGATTAATGTGGTGGCAAATCTTGTTGCACCAGGACGAATAATTTCCTTCCAACCCATTCTTTTCCTTAACCATGACAAGAAGGTCAAATGATTATATGCAAATACAATGATTTTAGATGCATTTTTTGAAAGGTCTTACACATGAAACATGGATGCAATGTCTTTCAAAATAAGATTCAAATAGCGAGCCACACAAGATGACCAAAAATGGTCTTATATTTATTTTTTTCAATCTACCACATGCCAAGGTTAGAAACTTTGTTAGTCACCACACGGACTATATTTGTAGGACCTATCCACTCAACTTCTTTAAACAGTGATAATAGAATGTTGGCATCTTTAACTAAATCCGAAGCATCAACTGATTTCACAAATACTATGTCATGTACTAATAGACTAAGAAATTAATCAGAGTTCACTATCTGATATTAGTCCAACCATCAGCCATGAGTGTGCAATCATTTTCCTTCCATTTAGCTCGATGGCTATCAATCAGTAGTTGACATTCTTTTTTACAATCTCTCAACAAACTAACTCTGTACTCATGAAAACTAGGGACCTTAAACCCAAGACCCAATGCAATAGCACCATCAATAACTTTTTGACATAAGGGACAAATCATTGCATTAAATATAACACAATTCACATAAACCCAATGAGCCAAAGTCATTTTTGCATTATATTGTGCTTCTTGACTTGCTCATGCATTCTTGATGCTTGGTTGGGCACCAGGAGTTGTCCTAAGTGCAAAATAATTGTTAACCTTCCCAGCCTCAAGAGCTTTCCTCTTTGAAACAATTGGTTCCTCAATTTCTCTAAGTTCAACTTCTCTAGCTTCATTTACATTATCATTAACAACATGTTTTTTCCTTGAACCTTCTACCAAAGATTCTTTCATTCTAACTTCGTATATCATGTGAGACTTTTTCACAAGAACTTACTTGACCACTCATACCATCCAAATGTTGCTTCAACCTATTTATCTTCACCTCCCCTATAACTTAAAGCACATAAAAGACATGTAAACACATTTACTTTCCCCTCTTTCTTTATAGAAACATATTCCCAAGCCTAATCCATTTTTTCCACTCTCTATTGCCTATGGTTGGGGTTCAATATTGTTAGGAGGATTGTTAGACTCAAGATTAGGGGGTGAAAATATTACCAGTTCCTTCATTTCTAGCCTCCATTAACAAACCACAAAGAAAACAAAAAACATCATTTCAACAATAGACACCAAGCCAACATCACCAGTATGATTAATAATCAGACCTACAATGGAAAACAAAACAATAACACCTAATGAAACATTTTTCATTGGCTTGGTGTCTACCATGATGCTTTTGGCTTGGTGTCTATTGTTGAAAGGATATTTTTTTGTTTTCTTTGGGTTAGTTAATGAGGCTAGAAATGAAGGAACTAGTAATATTTTCACCCCCTAATCTTAAGTCTTAGCAATCCTCCTAACAATAGTGAACTCCAACCACAGGCAATAGGGGTGGAAAAAATGGATCAGGCTTGGGAATAAGTTTCTCTAAAGAAAGAGGGGAAAGTAAATGTGTTTACATATCTTTTATGTGCTTAAAGTTATAGGGGAGGTGAGATAAATAGGTTGAAGCAACATTTGGCTAGTGTGAGTGGTCAAGTAAGTTCTTGTGAAAAAGTCTCACATGATGTACAAGCTAGAATAAAAAATCTTTGATAGAAAGTTCAAAGAAAAAACATGTTGGTAATGATAATGTAAATGAAACTAGAGAAGTTGAAGTTAGACAAATTGATGAACCAATTGCTTCAAAGAGAAAAGCTCCCGAGGCTAGGAAGGTTAACAATTATTTGACACTTAGGACAACTCTTGATACCAAACCAAGCATCAAGAGAGCATAGGCAAGTCGAGAAGCACAATATAATGCAAATATGGCTTTTGCTCATTGAGCTTATGTGAATTGTGTTCTATTTAATGCAACAACTTGTCCCTTATTTCAAAAAGTTATTAATGGTGAAACTACAATTGGTCATGAGTTTAAGGTCCCTAATTTTCATGAAAACAGAGTTAGTGTGTTGAGAGATTGTAAAAAAGAATGTCGACTACTGATTGGTAGTGATCGAGCTAAATGGAAGGAAAATGGTTGCACACTCATGGCTGATAGTTGGACTGATATTAGACAGTGAACTCTGATTAATTTCTTAGTCTATTCAATACATGGCATGATATTTTTGAAATCAGTTGATACTTCAGATTTAGTTAAAGATGTCAACACTTTATTCTCACTATTCAAAGAAGTTATTGAGTGGATAAATCCTACAAATATAGTCTATGTGGTGACTGACAATGCTGCTAACTATGTTGCAAGTGGTAGATTGATAAAAAATAAATATAAGACCATTTATTGGTCACTTTGTGCAGCTCACTATTTGAATCATATTTTGAAAGACATTGCATCCATGCCTCATGTGTCGACCCTTGTAAAGAATGCCTCTAAAAAAATCATTGTATTTGCATATAATCATTTGATCTTCATGTCATGATTAAGGAAAAGAACGGGTTGGAAGGAAACTGTTTGTCCTAGTGTAACAAGATTTACCACCACATTCATCATCCTTCATAGCATATATTCACACAAACATGACTTACAAGCTTTGGTTGTTGATCAACATTTTATGCACCACAAATTAGCAAGCACTGAAGCTAGGAAAACTTTCATTGCAATCATTCTAGATCATCGGTTTTGGAGTGATTGCTTTGAAGTTGAGACTTGTGTCTCCATTGATAAGATTGTTGAGGATTGTTGATTAAGATAAGAAACCTTCAATGCCTTATGTCTCTAAAGGCAGGCAGAGAGCTAAAATGTACTCAAGGACATGTTTTAGAGGAAGAAGGAATTATACAAGCCCTACATGAATATTATTTAAAGTCGTTGGAATAAGCATTTAAAAAATGAACTTCATGCAGCGGCATATATGTTGAATCCCGCATTCTTGTATAGTCTTGACTTTGTTAGAAAGCATAAACTAATGGATGTTGTGGTCAATTTGTTTGAGGCAAACTCAACTGACAATGATGATCATTATGTTACAATGATGCAACAAATTGCTATCTACCGTAAATATAAAGGATTCTTTGACAAGGTTTCATGTGAAAAAAAACTCAAAAATTAATCCCTCGTAGATATATTAAATTTCATATTTTAAAGCACATATTATGATTATGAATACATACTAAATGTCTTTTATTTTGCATATGATTGGTGGTTGTACTACGGGGGTTCAATACCGGAATTGCAACAAATTGCTATATGTGTTCTTAGACAAACGTCGTCTTCTGGCTGTGAAAGAAATTGAAGCATATTTGAGCATATCCACAGTAAAAGAAGAAATATATTGGAGCATCAAAGGCTTGATGATTTGGTTTTCACAAACTACAATCTGAGGTTAAAGGTTGGGTAATCTTAAAATTCATGACTCTTGAAATGTTGTTTTATAGTTTAATTAAATATACTATACTAATATACATTTCATTAATGTTGATCTTCTATCACATTGGCATTATAGAAATCAATTGAAAAAGAAGAAAGAGAATTGTGATCCCATTGATCATGAACCAATTGATAAACTAGACTTTTGGATGCTTGAAGATCTAACTCCTGAATTTGATAATGTAAAATCGACAAATCTTCAACTTAAACAAATGGGAGGGATTTTGAAGGTTTCTAACTATCTCTTGTATTATTTAAAATTATATTCGTACACAAAAGAATATAACTATATTTTTACATAACTATTAATAAATTCTATTCATTTCATATAATAGGTGATGAGGATGTTGCTGGGGCTCCATCTTTAAATGATGATCATGTTGCTTCTAGTTCTTTTACTTTTCCTCCTACAGCTCCACCTGCTGATGTCTCAACACCTAGGGAGTTGAATGATGTTAATAATGATTATCATGATGAAGATCATTAGTTTAGTTATTTAAGGTGAGAATATTTTGTTATGATGTAGGTGGGAATATGTTAATCATATAAGTGGGAATATTTTGTTATCATATATGTGTTTTTTATATTTTGCTACAATGAATATTTTGATTACTCATTACAATTCAGGTGTCATTGGGTGGTATATGATACTGTGATATCAATTTGTAAAGAATATTTGACAAGTATATGATTATTTTACTAGTGATTTAAGATATTGAAATGATGTATAGTATTTGGAATTATAGATTGTGTGATGAGAAATTAAATTATTTCTCAATTTTTTATTCTTACCGGTATGGTCCCAAGTTGACTCTGATCTAACCTACTGACCCTTGACCCAATACCCTGACATGTTCAATGATTGGTCCAGGTTTGATAACCTTGTTTGCAACCTAAACAAATCCATTCATATTATAACAAGTAGTGAGTGAATTAACAAAAGCAATATATCTATGATTAATAGAAATCTGGATAATTGGATATATAGCATGTGAGTCAAAAAATTAGTTCCCAAATAGCATTTCACTTGAAAAAAACAAGTTGTATTTGAATGTATCAAGGGTGAAATTTTCAACGCTTGTACATGTAAGCAATAGATATCTTGTCATTTATGTCTAAGTAACTCATTGCACATGTTACCATATGAGAAACAATAAAAGCATAAACCTACCTTTGTTAGGGAATGAAGTGTCCTTGTACCTCTCACTAGATTCTAAACATCACCCATGGACGCATTACATTTTTTAATAGCACTTTAAGTCACAGGTATCTAAAAAATTTTCTAAATCTTATTGCCAGGTATTCAAGCAACCAACTACTTTGGATCAAGGTTTGGCAATCAAGATGATTCTCCTCAAAGGCTTTTTATAACAAGGTGAGATTTGGACATAGTTCGCGCACTTTGTGTTCTAGTTGGTTCACTGCTAGACCAATTATCCTTAGTTCCAAGAGATGAAGTATTTAACTATTTATAATAACAATCACAAGTACACCAAATTTATTACAAAGCATTAATTAATTTACCTTGGCGAAGTTGATAGCAATTTTTTCCATGGTTGGAGAGACCTTATAGTAATGTCTCAACATAGTCCTCCACAACCACTTTCTTGTAGGTTTCTTCTTCCTCTGCAGCCACAGGCTCAATTTGGGTTCTTGGTGGAGGGTTATAGAACAAAGCAATGGACCCTCTTTCCACATCCCTATGGGTGATAACTCTATGCCAAGCGCTATGGACAAGACCATTGCTCATGATCTCAAACAAGTCACCAATGACCACTAGCAATTGGTCTTGTGGCCATAAAGAGACAGTGAGCCAGGTCTTGTTCCTGTTGTTGAGGACTTGGAGGCCTTGTTGGGTGGAGCCAAATTGGGTTAGGATTGTGAGGGCACTAGCGTCAGAGTGTTGGTTAAGACCAATGGCTAGGTCTGGTCTTGGGCATGGTGGATAGTAGTTCACCCTCACTTTTATCTCACTCTCTGGGATGAAAGTACTTGAGGAAAACATGATGGTTTTCAATCGATAATGCCTCTGCCAATGCCACAAGCAAGAAGTCCATTACAACTCTTGCTTCTCCCACATATCTTTGCATTGCTTCCCGGAATGAACAAAATAATGAAGACGTTACTTATTTCCGTCACTTTTTATAAGAAGCAATTAACATAATCATGTTGTTCAAAAAGTTGGTTAAAATTAGTTTGAGACAATAAATATGTAGAATAAAAAAAAAAAAATGTAACTTTTTTGCCAAAAGTGCCCTCATTTAAGTAGAAAAGAGAGAATGTGTGGTGGAGAGAGAATGTTAGGAATTAAATGCAATGATATGAGCACTCTCTCTGGTCCACAATATATATCACTTCTAGAAGAATACCTTAGTTAAGAGAGTAATTAATGTTGTTTGTCAATTGTATTTTTCTCCCTCCTTCCATAACCAACTTTAATATGGGTAAATTTAGAAAAATTTCTGAATCAAGGCACATTTAATGAGTTAACTATCTTTTTTCCTTTTTGATGAAGTTGAAGTGACTTATGTTGTTTTTTCCCCTCCTAAGTGACTTATGTTGTTCTTTCCCCTCCTAAGTGACTTATGTTGTTGATCGAGGGAGATACATAAGTAATTAAATGGAGGTAAAATAGAAACTAACAACAAAATTTGAGACAACCTCTAATTATCTATTATAGAAGAGGAATCATAACATGGTATACCAAAAAGTGTCTCATAAGAAAAAAGGATCAGAGGAGCATTGTCTAGTCAAATAAGATTCTACTTCAAGGGCTAGCTGGGAGTATACAGGGATTATAGTTCAGCAGGACACAAACAGCTCTATCAAATTATATATCCCATTTCCCGGAAAGATTCATTTTCAGCATCAGAACAATAAGATTTGAGAAGGGTACCTGAAATTGGTTGGTTTAAGGGGCCAAACACGCAGTCTCTCATCGGGCCTGTTTGGGTTGGCTTTTTTATTAGCATTACAAACAAAAAAACCCGGTAGCTTTTAAGTCAATGAGCCAAAGACAAAAAAGCTCACCGAATGGTGTTTGGGGAGTCCAGTGACTTATCTCATTAAAGCCAATGCTAATGGACTTATTCAACTCTCCATTTTGGAGTTTTTTTTTTTGCGTTAGCTGAGTTCTCTATTCATGTTATATATATATATATATATATAAAAAAGCTACAACTATACAAATAATAAATACAACCAAAAAAGGGTACAATATGATAATAAATACATTTATTTTTTTATTTTTTCAACCCACAGCTTCTCTTTTTTAAGCGAGTTCTCTTTTAAATAATAAATACATTTATTTTTTATTTTTTCAATTTTAAATATAAATATAAATTTTTATCTTTATTTATTGCGGTACGACTAATATGTATAGTAGTAACTCAATATGATTCATGCCCCCTTTTCATTTTTCTGTCTTAACCGACTTTTCAAATGACAATCCAAACACTCATCGTTTAAGAAAAAAAGTTACTTCGCAAAAAGTCAAATGGACAATCCTAACACAAATCATTATCTATAACCCGACTTTTTTCCTACCGAACTTTTTTAAGTCGATGGCTTTTAAGCCACCATTCCTACCGCCAACCCAAACAGGCCCATCATCTTCAACAGGAGGAACTGCTCCAAAAGTCAATCGGTCAATCCAATCCAAAGCCTAATCTTCTGATTTGACATAGTTCCGGCCATATCCCATATTATCTATGTCACTGTAAGTTCCCACACAAGCTTTCTTCTCTGAAAAAGGCAATTTAAAGAAGCACTTCACCACATCCCTAGCACCATCCAAAACATCCAAGGGAATCCCATGATCCTTAATCAAAAACACACCTAAACGCCTCGCAGCATCGGCTAACTTGGCTAGCTCCTCTGCTCGAACCATCATGGACTTGGACCCTTCCTTCAATGTGGCTAAGTTTACTGAAGGCATTTCCTCGAACACTTGGTGGGCAAATGTGGTTGAGTCTGGCCTCTTGAATCTATCAGTCAAGTGTTTGAGTCCTTGACGAGCTAGTTCTTGAACCACTGGGACCTTCATCGTTTTAAGGCTCCCTTTTTCGTCTAAGAAACTGGTTTGGTGGTAGCAACAAGAGTTTTCGCTATCTGTCTCCATGTTCATAATCACTCAGCCTCGAATTCTTCTATTTCCTCTTCCTCCTCCTCCTCCTCACTGTTCTATTTAACTCTATTTGCTTCTTACCTACAGAAGCAGAATCTAACTTGGTCAGTGGCAATAAGCTATCTAGCTATCTTAGAAGCTCAATTAGAGTAGAGTACCAGCGTTTAAACAGAGTGCAGAATTGGTTGAACAAGAGAAAATTATGCTTCCTTCGTGTTCAAGATCATCCACTGCCATAAATTCAGCTCACAAAATTTACCCCAAAGCTTTCCGGAGCCTAGTATTAGCATGTAAAAAGGAGAATCCCTCGCCTGAATGAGCTTCGTGTTCCTCTCTGATCAAATAATGCCAACAAGCCTCGCCGCAATCACGCCCTTCCACGAACAAACCCTAGCTTCAGCTGGAAAAGATCAAATGTGTGGTTAGAATTTCACTTAACCCCACTGATAATTTATTTTTAAAAGGATTAAAAGATTCTGAAATTAAATTGGACTAAATCGTTGGCCTTATAAGCATCTCTTAGGGTCTGTTTGCGAGTTCCATTTTAGAGGAAAAGGAAAGGAAATGGAGGGTTTTGGTAGTCCCTTCCCTTGTTTGCAAGTTTTAAAAATAGGAGGGGAGGGAATCAGGGATTTTTACAAATCCCCCAAAACTCTCCTTCTTCACAAAAATAAAGTTCCCCCAATATGAGGGGTTTTAAGAAGGAAAATAGGTTAATTACTTTTTTACCCTCGTTCACCACCACCCCACCCCCACCACCACCGCCACCGCCGCCGCCACCGCCACCACCACCACCGCCGCCACCACCACCGCACCGCCGCCACCACCACCACCACTCTTTTACAACTATTCTTTTTTAAAAAAAAAAGATTTATGGATGTGTTACTTTTTAGCACAAAGATTTTAGAATAACATCATTTAATCCCAATAGATTTTAAAATAACAAATCACATTCAATTTCAACTAGTTATGGAATTATGTATAATTTTATATTTTAGGTTGTAGTTTTATATACTTAAATCATTATGTACTAAAAAAAATCATTATAGAGAGAAAAATAACTATTAGAGAGAGAAATATTTTTTAGAGAGAGAAAATGGGAAAATATTTTTTGAATATATAATTACATAAATAATTTTTTTTAGAAAATTTAAATTTAAATTTATTTGTAAAGTATAATAATTATATTAATTATTAAAGAAAGGGACAAAATGGTAAAAATAACTCATTAATCCTCCATCTTTCTTCTTTACTATTTTTTTAACTCCCAAAACAAGGGAGGAAATATCCTCCATTTCCTTCCATCCCTTCCCCCATTCTCCTTCCATCCTTTCCTTTCCCTTCAAACAAAGCCTTAGGGTTTGGTTTGAAGGGATCGGTGGGATGCGGGAGGATGGAAGGATTTTAGCTCCCTCCGCTCACTTGGCTTATGATAATTTTTAGGAGGGGAGGGAGAATTTTTTAAAATTTTCCCCTCCCTTCCTTTAAAAACGTCACTCCAAATCGGAAGGATTCGGGGGATTTTAAAATTTGGCATATGAGTGGACAAAAATGTCCCTACTCTTTTGCAGTTATGTCACAAATACCCTGGAGCCCTTTTTTGGGTCTACACAAGTCCCCTGCACATTAAGCCGGGGGCTTCCAGTTTCAGGAAATCGTCCCTTCTTATAAGCACCCTATTATCTGTTTCAGATTCTATGATAATCATTCATACTATACCAGAGCTGTTTGCGTTAGTTAAAGTCTATCTTACTCTTCCCCGATTTGAATTTCTTTTTCTTGTTTGTTTTTTGGGTGGGACCAACTTCTTACTATGACGTCTACTTCGTCTTTCTTCCCTCTGATGTCTACTTGACTATTCTGATTATGCGAACATCACATGCCCGTAGATGACTGTTTCAATCATTCAACGATCGAAAGAACAAAAGGCAATAGAATAGGGCGGGGTAGTCGCTTGGAACGGGCTGCAACGAAGCCATAGGACGGAAGAGAGAATTTTGGAGGAATGGCAGAAGGATGAATAGATAGAAAGAAAATGCCACAAAGAGGAAAACCGGTATGGCTTAAAAGTTAAAACCCATAGCATTTATAAACTTATTAATCATATTTTAATGAATGTATAATATAAGTAAAATTACTATACATTAAACGGTATGGCGTAAAAATGTTATTTATAATTAAACGTTACTATATATTTAATAAAATTTGAAAAAAAAAATATTTATAATATAAGTAAAGTTGTACGTGTGAAGATAATTTTCCTCCCCTCCCCTCCCGAACTAAATAAGGTAACATTAAAACCTCTCTTCCAATATAAAGGTAAAGTTGTCAATGTTAAAAAAATTCTCTCTCAAGCTCCCTCCTAAACCAAATAAGGTAACATTAAAATATTTCATATCTCCTTCCTTCTAATCCATCCAAACAAGGTAATATTAAAATCTCTCTTATCCCCCTCCCTCCCCCTCCCCTCCATTAAAATCCCCCCTCCCCTCCCCTCCGTCAAAACCAAACATTATTTGGCCATAAAATATAACAAATTTTTAATATTATCCCTATTTAATATACAATATATCTCATGAAAATTCAATGTAATAATAATTGAAGGGTATAATTGTACATTTACATGAAAATCCGATATTATGATTTATAAATAGAACCAAAATAATTCTTCTCTCTTTGCCCTATAAATATGACTAGATAACTATTTTTAAGTCGCAGTGAATATTTTGAACTATCAAATAATACAATGATACCTTCAATATAATATATTAAAAAGAATTCAATGTTTTCTTTTTCTTTTCTTTTCTTTGTTTTTTCCCCTCGAAGGCAATATTTCCCTTAAAACGTATGCTTTTGGGTAAACCCTAACATATGTTATTTTCATCGTTAGTTGATGAAGAAAATTACAAAAAGCGTTATAGAAAAAATTAAGTCTAAAAAGTTGTATATGAATGTTATTCTTCTTATTACTCTTAATGTACATATTTCACATGCCTACCAATATTTTCCCAATTGAAACTTATTGATATTGCATCAACAATAATCAAGTACTAGAAAGAGTAGAGTAAGAAATAAGGGTCAACCCGTTAAGCGTTAAGGCTCAACTTCCGTGAAACCTTATTTATGAAACCCAACCTTTATATTATTGGGTCAGAGCCAAGGCCAGGCTTGCGGGTTTTAGGCCCGTTTAACTAAAAAATATTATTTTTAAAATTTTTTAAAGAAATAAATTTAAAACAATACATTTCTAATTTAAACCATAAATATTATCAAAATTAAATTATAAACAAATAAAGTTAAAATGACAAGGTACTATGGAAGAAAATTCTAACACTTTGCACATACATGCTTACTCTATCACACGTAAAAACTATTATTGGTAGCTACATAACAATAGACTTATGTTTTTTTTTACAAAATAAATAAATAAATATATATATATATAATATAAGAAAATTTTAACTCTTATTTTTTCTTTTGGACTTGTACTTATACTACATACTCATTTATTCATCAATTCAAATAAAATTCACTTTCAAGTTTTACTATCTAGTTATTATTGTGTTCTTAATTAAGATACATTTTTATTAAAACTCATAAATATCTAATTAAAATCATTATTTAATGTCTAAATTAGCCTATTTTGTTAAGTTTAAATGAAGAAACTATGGTGGAAAACCAAATAAATTAAACAATTTTATGAAATTCAATTTTAAAAACTATATATGATAGGAATTAAATATTTTCAATATCATTAATAATATAAAAATTCTAGTAAAAATAAAAGGGTCGGCCCTTTTAGGCCCTTAGTTTATTAGAGCAAAACCCTTTTAGGTTCAGTTGCAATTTGAGATGCAAGCTTTTAAGTCCAACCTCTTAAATATAAGGGTCTAAATGTGTCACCGACAAGCTCAACCCGTTTTTCAAACCCTATGAAAAAAAGAGAGAATAGAGAAGCATGATTAGGACGTTTTAGAATAAAATACATCTTATAAACTAATTGAATTAATGTTTTTAATTTATTAAAATTAGTTAATTAAGTTTTATATTAAGGTTAAGAAGGAATATGAAACTAAAATTATTTCTTACCTATGTAAGAAGACCAAAATACCATTTTTTATAATATAGATGGTAAACCATGTAGTTAGATAATGGGTCGAAGCTAGTAAACCTAGGAAACCCATGTAATGGAAAAAGTATTTTTGTTGGCTTACTCTGAACTAAAGTATCATCGGGCCCAAAAATGCAAAGATATGTACTAGAAGACCCAAATTTGAAATAGGGGCCTCAATAATGTTTTTTAACCAATTGCTTTTGGAATGGGTTGACCCTTCATCCAGATCAGATTTGGTATCATCTTATTTTTTTTTTCTTTATTTTTTTAAAAAAAAAAATTTTAATGATGCATTTAATCTAAAATAAAAATAATCTCTCAACTAACATTTTTTCAAAAATTATTGTTTTATTCAAAAAGCGAGTTAAAAGAAATAAAATCTCAACCGTCAGATCGCATCCTCGACCCAGATGAGTCAGGAAGATGGTGCCTATCCTTTGGATAGGAACCAAAACCGATTCCATTGCTTTTTGACCTTTATAACCAATAGTATCATATGATAGTCACTTGGATCTTACTATTTATAAGAGAACAGTTTTAGGGATGATATGACATTAACAAAGTTAATCCAGTTGGCAAGGACTTGACTCATAGCCCATACGATTATGAGTTTAAATCTCGTTATCGATAAGAGAGCTTTGTTGGTGAACGATCTGTAAAGAGCTTCTAACGCTTTAAGTTTGGAGGCATATCATAACCTTAGTAAACTATTTTGTACCCAAAAAAAAAAAAAACAGACAAAATGGCATGCCTAAAATTTGTAGTATTATTTTTTTAGATAATATTTTGTTTTTATTTGTAAATTTTTTAATTATATTTGCAGAAAAATATTAATTGGCTGATCAAAATTTCATAATTTTAAAATAAAGACATAGGAGGATACACTTATAAAAAAGGAAATTTTTTATATAAAGATGATTGAATTACCTCACTGAATTTAACAAATTATATATTAAATTATGCATCATAAATATGGATTGAAATTTTGGACCAAATTATTTCTATATTCCTTAATTATTAAAACAGCAAAATTAACAACATAGTCCTATTATCTACGCGCTACATTGTGCTCATGGGTCATCCCCATCTAAACCTTTTAACGTGGCACACGAAGCTTCTGGTTTTATCTGTATTCCGTCAACAACTTTCTTCTTGTTCAAGTTTGCAATTTACAACTATTATTAATACACACATCAACTTGGTGTCCATTCTCAGTAAATTTGGGTTCCTCAACTACCATATTTTGGATAATGAGGTCTTCACTGGAATTTGAAATGACTTCTCGCACAGCCAAGGGAATCACGACAAAAAAAATAAAAATCGATACAAATATATTAACATCAACCAAAAAAAAAAAAAAAAAATTTTCCTCGTGAAAGAAACCCTATTCAAGCTTACCGGCAACACATCAATAATTTGCGCAAGACGTATGCGGTATGCATGTCTCAAATATATATATATATATATTTCCGGTGTGTGTTAAACTTATGAAAGCGACAGTGTATCCTACCGTTAGGGCTCCTATTTAGAGCATAAATAATAATGTTATATTTTTAATTTAAAATTCTTAATTATGATATATAACATAATATATAATTTGTTAAATTTAGTGCATAAATTAGAAACGGAAATACTTTATAGTTTACGCTCAGGTGTTTGGCGAATTTTTTTTTTTTGATAAATCTCATTAATTAAATGCCCTCAAATATGTAACACCCAAATTAGTTATTTTAATTCCACAAATCCCACTTATGGAATGATTTGTTTTCCCATTTTAAATTTTAAGTCACCTCTAACTCGTCCCATATTGGAGAGATTTTGTAGGTCATATATTAGATTTTTGATTGGATATATGGTTTTTTTATATAAACTAGTTAAGGCCCGTGTTATCTACATGTGAGAGGTCGGATATTTATTAATATGTTGTTATGTAAAAAAATAATTTAGCTCTCTAAAAGAATAATTAAAATATTAAATTAAATATTCACTGAATATTTTCATAATAGCCTTACTTTTTATTTTTTATTTAGATCTCTAAGGGAATAATCAAAATATAAAATTAAATACTTACTAAATATTTTGTACCCACCACCCCTTATTAATTGCCAAAATACTGTATAATTACGTTCCCCACTACCAATTTTACATAATCGCTTTCCCCCTAGTGTTTTGATCCTGCCATTTTGCTGATGTGTTGGTCCGGGAGATGCTTACTGCTATACTTTTACATAGTTAAGATTATATAGCTTGATTTCTATCTTCTTCAATTGACGGTTCTAAGTTTTGATTTCCAAGTTTGTTGATCTACCAATGGTGATTCCTATCTTCTCCAATCTTGTTCTTCAAAAATCCTGCGGTTTGATTTCGCTGACAGAAATGAAAAAGACGGTTTTTGTGGCCTTCATGAGAAAAGGCATGGTGGCCACATGCGGCAAAAAAAAGTTGGATACACATAGGCATGTGGCATAGCTAAAGTTGGGTCAAATAATAGTCAAACTTTTGGATTTGTCAAAACGGGGCAACATTTATTTAGAACAAAATTCTCTCAATGCCAAACTTTCTCCTCATCTTTCATCATCTAATCCAAACCATTAATTTGACTTAATGAAGTTATTAGTGTGGGCAGTTATATCAAATGTATGGTGCAAATTTAATGCTGATGAGGGACAAAGGAAACTCGATCTTCTATCTTGGGAAAAGTTGACAACCGATATGAAAGAAGGAGGTCTTGGAATTAAGAACTTGAGACGCCATAATGACGCTTTCATCATGAAGCTATGTTGGAACTTGGAGGACAAAGAGGCAATATGAGTCAGGGTTTTAAAAGCCAAGTATGCTTGTGGTGACAAACCAATGCCCGATAATAGGAAAAGAAGTAACTCTACGAGTACTTGGAAAGCCATATGCGTGATGTGGGAGACTTTCCCTCGGGGTCTTGGGAAGAAAATTGGTAATGCGCAGGCTACATCTTTTGGTTCGAGAATTGGTCTAAACTGAATGCTCCAATTATAGATTTGATCCCGGGTCTAGAGAGACACATCAATAGAGAGGAGAAGGTAACAGATTATGTGACTCCTTGGGGGAGTGGGATAAACAAAGGCTTAATTGGTAGCTTCCAAGGACGGTCATTAATAGAATCACTAGTGCACCCCCACCTCATGAGGAGAGAGGAGAGGTTCGATTTTTCTGGCAATCATTCCCTGATGGTCGTTTTACTGTTAAATATGCAGATCATTTTCTTTCAATGTCTCCCTTGATAGGCAGGCTAATAATTTTCAGGATTAAAAAAAAAAATTGAAGTTTTTTTTTTTTTTGAAAGCACAATAAATTTGTATTTTGCGCTCTTTTTAATAGAATGTAATTTTTATTTTATATAAATGTTTATTTTTTTATAGAAAATTTTTATTTTTTGTTCAAATAATAATGTGATTTCTATAATAACATAACTATAAAAAATACAGGTGGGTTTTTTTCATTTTTATTTTTATTTTAACCCTCATATTAGATTCTAAATTCCTAGAAGATAGAGATGGAAATGAGATGGTGTGACTTAAACTTCAAATATTAGATTAATAATATTTAAGTGCAAATACAAATAGAACTGTAGTAAACACCCCAATAAGAAAGAACTATATGCAGGTAAAGATAAATAAGTAGGTGACTAGGCTACTCGTATGCTTTAGTTCAACATTCAATTAATTGAGGTGGTCGCACCAGTTGAGTCATAATTCCGTTTGATAATGTGACACTTTTGCCTATTAATTCTTGCTTCATTCCCACCTCTTTTTTCGGAAGAATCTGAATGAAAAAAATAGCTCTTATATTTAAACCTCATTAGTCATTTTTACACTTAATTCACTCTTTCACCTTCAAGTTAAATGCTTCTCGTTGTTTGGTTAAGAAATGTTCCTCGTTAATCTCTCTCACTCTTCGTCTAATACCGTTCTATCAATCTATCTTATAAGCAGGAGTAAGAACTTTACCGCAACAAAAAAAAAAAAAAAAAAAAAAGAACTTTATTACACTAACATTTGTGCTCATAAACAACCAAATTTTTACTGGATCAATGATAATGACCCCTCAAAAATTTGTTTGGCTTTTTAATTTGAACAATACACATTTAATGCAAAAACGCAATATTACGTGTAGTCGGCAGTAATAGATAGATACTTGCATCATATCGTTCCTTAGGCATCTTCCTGTTTTATGGCCAACAAGATTGCTGAAAGATAAACCACGAACTATAAATATTGCATGCTCGCCATGGGTAAAGATCTGCCTTACTAGCAGAGACCTAACAGAATCACAAACAAGATTCTTAATAATTAATAACTAGATGTTCAGGTTTATTTTAACTAAATATAAATATAGGGTGATCTGAGATGTTCCTAGGAAAGGTACGGTGAATCCAGAAGAATACCTGAAAAGAAGGAAAAGAATGAAGTGAAAAATCTTCGGTAGGCATAAAGATAGATGAATATGATATAGTGAAATATAAAATATAAAATAGATGATAGTGAAATATAAAAGGATACATTAAATACAGATTTGTTTTATAAATATATGAGATATAAAATATATTTTTGTTTCTATTAAAAAAATGTTCAGTAAGGGTAAAATTAAAAGAAATAAAAAGGAAATTATTAAAAGATAGAAGGATTATTATACGATGAAGTCCACCGCCACCATGTAGATCAAGTACATGGAGAAGAACCAGAGGAGTAACCACGATCTCGATGATCAGCGGTACCCCATGGAGGAACTTTATGGGGGTATGAATAACGTGTCAAGACAAATAGGACATTGATTTCTATGCTCTTCGAGCCATGGACGAATGCAATGGACATGGAAGAAGTGGCCACAATCCAAGACTTTTACTGTGTTTCCAAGTTCAAACTCTTCCTCACAGATTATACATTTGTCTTGTATTTCTAGCATATCTTGAGAAGGTCGTCCTAAGTAACGATTGCAAATAGGGCAGGTAGGTTTACGACGTTCATTATGGACAAGCCCATGTACAGGGCAATAATATTGCATTATTGCAGAAGTTTATCTGTCATAGCAGCAGTGGTGTAGTGAAGAAAGAAGAAGAAGATGAAACAAGGCCAATGGACGAGTGGTTTAAAAACATGGAGTTCACGTCAATTTTGTAGCCAATCAGAAACGCATGAATAAGAGGTATCTCTCCATACTTGTTGTTGCTGGTTAGAACATTCATAGATGATGGAGGGACTCCATCCCCATTAATTTACATGCCAATTTCATGACACTCATACAAGTAATATGCTTTGGCTATTATATCTCAGAATAAAATAACATAAGTAAATTAATATTCTTTCTTTTAATTTTCAGCTCTTATAATGTTTACCCATTGACCATCGGTTGACAGCCACTATCATATCCAAACCATGATATCGTTGTGCCGCTTTTAGTAATGCCGAGATATATACAACTCAGACGTAATGGGGTGAAATCATATTTGAAAAAAAAAGCACTAGTATTATTTTTTTATTTTAATCTTTAGAAAAATGATATAAAAATACATTTAAAATATAAAAAGATAAATAAGGGTGTTAAATAGCAAAACAAAAGTAGTTTTTAGAAATTACTTAATAAAATGGACCTATCTAGTATTGACTACCGTAGTTTTAGTATTACCTACTCTTATTTTGGAAATTCATAAATATATTAAGAATTTTATCGGTAGCCGGGCAAAGTATTAGGAAATGTTCAACAAATAACCTATTAACAACTTAGGTCACGATTTTCATGCTAAAAAAAGTCGGGATAATTAAAGACCTGTTTCTGTTTTATGTTTTTTTCACAACAGTTTTACATATTTGTTTAAAAAATTTGAGTTTTGAAGTGATGTGTCAACGTTGACATGGCGCTAGTAGGGGCCGACGGGTGGTGTCACAAGTGACGGCCACAAATAAAAAGAAATAGAATAATAAAAATAAGAAAAGACCTCGATCTTATGCACTGTTTTGATTTTTTAGAAACTATTTTTGAAAATTGAAACAAACCGGCCCTTAACAAGTGAATTGTTATATTGTTATAGTTAGTCATAGGAAAAAAAAGTCGGTATAGATAATGATTTGTGTTTGGATTGATGTGGTAGAAGTGGCTTAACTTTTTTTTTGAAAAGTTAAGCAATTCATTAAAAGCTGAAGAATAAGCTACTTCAAACAGGCCCAGTGTCATCTTACTTTAAATCAATTCATTATGAAAGTGGATGGCTCCTATCTTTCGAACGGAGCCTCTGCATGTGGTAGTTGGTTGAGAGATCGAAGCAACTGGGTTTAGCGGCTTCAGCTGTAAGTGAGTGTTTGGGCCTGTAAAGTGCACCCTTTTTTCTTTTCTTTTTTCATGTCATGCAACCCATCAATTCAAGAAACTGGTTTAAAGTATTAAAATATTATAAATGGAACTGTTTGTTTTTATACATTATTCTTGTTAAACTAAATGCCATTTCCTTAATACAAGAGATTATTGACTTTTGTTTCTCTGTAAAGGTTTTGATAATATAACTGATACAGCTAAAAATGTGATCTAGATGGTTGAAAATGATGTACAAGTTACATGAGTAATCTTGACCATGATTGTAAGTGAATCAACTATTATGAAACTAAAATCACAAATCGGTAAAAAGTAAGAAATGACTTAAAATTAACCCATGTTAGTTAAAAAAAGATTTTGCAACATTTAGGTGACCAACCCACGTAAAGAGCCAAAATCAATTCTTCAAATCTATCATTTACAAAACAGAGAGAAAGAACAAAAGTATGCTTGCGGTAACAAACTAATTAACAATAGGCCTCAAAAAGTAAGCAACAAAGACATGACTAGCATTTAACATATTTTTATTTATTTTGCCAAAATAGCAGATTTTGAAGTGACATTTCAATTATGTAAGCTATTTTATAATGTTTTCTTATGAAGAGCAAAAACAAGGTTAAACACTTTGCTTTGGCTGTTTTTAAACGAAGGGATGAACAATAGAGGAAGACTAGAAGTCAGGCCTTCAAATCTGCTTAAAATAGTAGATAGTTAAAATACAATGATTAGGGAACCAAAAAGCAACCTCCCCATCTTGTTGGCCGCATGTATTTTGGTCATGCGGTTAGAAGGCGGATCGAAATCAGGCATCATTTATAAAAGTTACTTCCACATGTTTTTAATAAAAAATATATTATGGAGTTGATTTTAGTTTTAAAGATAAGATATATTTTTTATATTTATATTTTTTTTTCTAGTTTACCTTATTGATATTCTCTCAAAAACAATCAAGGAGGAAAGGGAAGAAGGAAATGAAGGAAGATAACTGAAGTGTTTTAAAAAATACATAGCATATTAAAAAATAAGGAAGATAAAAGAGTTGTTTCCTCCCTATTGATCTTTAATACAAGATGTTTTAAAAAATACATATTTTAGGGAGTTTCCTCCGATTTTTTAGGGATTTTGGTCTTAAATATATGACATTTTTTTAAAAAAATATATATATATCTCTATTGATATTCTCTCAAGAACAATCAAAGGTAAGAGGAAAAAAGAGAATTGAGAAAGATAATTGAAGTGTTTTAGAAAATATATATTATATTAAAAAACAAGGAAGATATATCATTTTGATTGCACAATGAGAGAAAAAATTATTCCAATGAAATCCCTTTGCAGAGTACCACATAATTTCAATTTGACAAAACAAAAGACCCAAGAAAATACAAAATCCAGCCCACAAAAATTGTAGGCTACATGCTTGAGTTTAAATGATGTTAATGCAAACAGAAGCGGCCATTAGATGTTACGTTGACTTGAATTGGGATCCCTATGATTAGATATGTGAAATGATATGCTAAGAGTATAGGTAGCAAGGTAGGTGTTACACTAGTTGTGCTTAATGATGTACTACCTCCGGTCACAATTATAAGGCATAGTTGATTTTGTTTGGAAAGATTAAGGAAGCTAAATAAGTTACTTAATCATTTTATATGTTGTATATCTTTAGATTATATATTAGTTTATTAGTCAAACTAATTACTTTGAAGAAAAAAATAAAAATAAAAATACTCTAAAGTAATTTAATTAGCTTCCTTAATTTCTCCAAAAAAAGTCAACTATGTCTTATAATTAAGACGGAGGAGTACATTTTTAATGGAATTGGCTTAGGATCGCTCAACCCCTATCCCTTTAAAAACAAAAAAACAAAAATTTAGACACTGTCGGGTAGTAAAAAGATAATTCAGGATACTGAAAAAATATTTATAATCTTGAAAAATTATTTTAGGATCTTGAAAAAATATTTTAGGGTATTGACAGGTACTAAAAAGATACTTCAAGATACTGAAAAAATAATTCATGATATTAAAAAAGTTATTTTTGGATCTTAAAAAATAATTCAAGTACTAACTGCTACTAAAAATATGCTTTAAGATATTTTTTTCAAGATACTAAAATAACTGTTTAAGATCA
Organism: Acacia melanoxylon; assembly: GCA_019022615.1. Lineage (NCBI taxonomy): Eukaryota > Viridiplantae > Streptophyta > Magnoliopsida > Fabales > Fabaceae > Acacia > Acacia melanoxylon. The sequence goes on along the minus strand of JAFJYJ010000020.1, from coordinate 4,096,840 downwards.
TGAATTATTTTTTCAGTACAAGTCACTATCTTGAAATATCTTTTCAGTACCAATCAGTACCCTGAAATATTTTTTGAAGATCCTAAAATATTTTTTCAAGATCCTAAAATATTTTTTCAAGATCATGAATTATTTTTTCAGTATCCTAAAGTATCCTTTTAGTACCAGTTTGTACCTTCAAAATTTTTTTTCAGTACCCCGAAATATTTTTTCAAGATCCTAAAATAATTTTTTAATATCATAAAGTATTTTTTCGCATCATTCGATCCCATGAATTATCTTTTTTTAATCTTCCTTGCTTCCATTTTTTTTTTTTTAAAAAAAAAAAGGGATAGGGGGTTGAAACTACGCCAAAACGGCGCAGTTTAAAGGCAGCGGTCCGAAGCGGACGTATGGCCACAGTAGACCTAAGCCAATTCCATTTTTAATGTGGTTTGGTTACCACCCACCACTAAGTAATTTCAATTAAGTCATTTTGTATTTAACACTCTACTAAATTGAATTGAGCTAGTCAGGAGAAAATTGAATTGAGCCTAGTTAAATAAAGGGAGAATGACATAAAAATACTAAGTGAATTTCAAAATCCTATTGACAACAACAGTAATGAGATCAACAAAAACAGTAAAGCAATTAACATCTCATTTTGTTGTGAAATCACCTATTTGATATTTTGAATTTCAAGTGGTATTTTTTTTTTAATTCTCCCTTAAATAAATCATAATAAACTTGTGCATTTAATTTATATATTTAGGAAGATATCTCTTGTTAATAATTCTGTTTGAATATGATAAGATTAATTTTACCAACATATTTTATAACATGATTTTTTTTTTCTCGACCATTTTTACAATGGTTCACAATAATCATTGTAGACCAGTTCAACAAATTGTGTAGAAAGTCACTTGATATATCTAGACTAAAGATAAAGTCGGTGTATAAAACTTATTTTCCAACTGCTGTAAAAAGGCATTTATGCTTATAGGTGGTCTATCTTGCACCTTGGTTGGCATTATTTTGCTTCAGAGTAAGGAAACAGCTTCATATATAAGGAAGAATTTTTTTGAAATTATTGGGTTTGAATAACTCACTCTCATAGATGATACCATCACCATCACCCATGTCATAAAATGCTCTCAAGACTTCATATGGAAAACCATATTTTTAGTCTTTTTTAACAAAAAGAACAAATAAAAACTTTGATACTTGTTAATTATATGGTTAAGGTATAATTTTATCAATAAGGTTTTTCCTAAAGAGCATCTGACACAAAAGTTTTAGAAAGATCAAAAATATCAATAAACAATTTAAAATGATGCAGATTTGCCAATACCATTAAATTTCACCAGATGTCCATTAAATTCACCAAGATCAATTTGAAGTAAAACTTAACACACATTTGGTTAAATTGAACGGCCTTGGTGAATATGCACCATCTTAAATTGTTTAGTAGTATTTATGACCATTTCAAAACTTATTTGTGCCATACGCTCTTAGAAAAACTTTATTCAAAATTGCACTTTAACCCTTAATTATACAAAATTTAAAAGTTGTAACTTGCCTATATAATTAAGTGTATGCTTGGGATAGCATTAGCAACACTCAAAATTCAGCTTGGATAAAAAAAAATGCTAGTTGGATTTAAAAAAATGTTTGGAATAGTGGCATTGACAAGACAAATGAGCTTCTTTTTTTATTTTATTTTATACATGCAGTTGGTATGCACAATAGGCATGCAATACAAGGATATTTATTAAATTTAATTAAATCGAAGAAGTTAATTAAGTTTGTTAGCATGATTATTGTTGCAGGAGCATCACTAGGAATAAATTAGAAAAAAATAAAATCAACTCTTCAAATATATCTTATATTAAAGATCGAGGAGTAAAATATTATTAACAAATAATGGTTTCAAAACCACTAACAACTATTCGATATTTTTTACATTACAAATTGTTATTTATTCACTTTTAATTAATAAATATATTTTTTTGGATAAAAATCAAATATATAAAACAAAGAAAATTATACATCTAACATTGATATAGAAGAAGTAGGGGAATGCAGAGTTAACAAAACTACCAGTTTTGCGAAGAGAGTGAGTAGAGAAAGACTCAAGCGGAGCATACTGACAACCTTTTCAAGGTACTTGCTAAAGCCAGAATGAACAAAAAGACAATGTGTCTGTTTGGATTCACTTAAATTTAAGCGTTAAAGGCAAAAAATGCACATAGGCTTAAAAGTCAACGCTTCACACGCGATTAAGAAAAAGTCAACTAATTGTTTTTGGATTAAAATTCGTTGGGCTTAACTTTAAGTCAAAAAAAGTTCTCAAAAATCGGTTAAGGAAAAAGGCTTCAGAATCTAAAACTTTTTCAAAACGCTCTCTTTTTGATGTGGTACCCCGCCACTTCTACCACCATCAATCCAAACACAAATCATTATCTATAACCTTTGACTTTTTCCTACCGAGCTTTTTTTAAAGTCATATAGCTTTTAAGCCACCGCTCTTACCGTCAACCCAAACAGGCCCAATGTTAAAAATAAGTTATCATAACATCGAAATCCATAAACAAAACCATAAAAAATCCCTAAACATCAGGCTGGTTCTTATGATCTTGTTGCTGCTGTACAGAATCCTTAGCCTGCTCAATGCAGAACAAGAGAGTTTCCAGAGGCGGCAGAGGGGGCGGGGGCGGGGGCGGAGGAGGGGTATTGAGCTGTGGAATAGGCTTGCCCGGGTTGACTCTGGGAAACACCTCCTGTAAGGCTTGAGTAAATGTCTTCCATACCTGATCTTGATAAGCTTGAAAGGCTTGAGTAAATGTCTTCCATGCCTGATCTTCATAAGCTTGAAACTCTTCAAGATATCGAAGAAATTCTGCATTAATCGCTGCCTGCAACTCCGCCTTCCTCTGCTGCAGGTCACCCTCACGAGGTCTCTTCCTGCCTGGCATCCCCGCCTGTGGCGCTAATGCAGTCTGCGAAAATGAAGCCTCAACTAATCCTTGGTGACTGCTACTGCGGCCATGAACCTGACCATGGTGCTCAGGTTGGTCTGGAGCTGCCCTCAATGAAGCTGGCTGCTCCACTGATCCCTCAGACTCCCTCAGCTTGGCCTCCTTCTCATGTATATGATCCTGACAAAATATATTTAGATACATTCGCAATTACAAATCATAAATTCAAAAATTAATAATTTGATTTACTAACAATGACATAAGTGTGAGACTCAATATAATAAATTAGTGTGTTGTCACATAATTGGAATATTAAAAAATTAAATTAGAGAATATCAAAACCTCTGTCATATCTCTCAGGTTTTCAAGTTCCCATAAATTATTCTGCAATTCAACCAACTCAGCATCCTTGGCTACTAGAGTGGATTCAGCAGCAGCTAATTCTTGTCTAAATCCTTCTAGCTTTTCTTCAAGGTCATTCACTTCAGATTTCAAGGCTTTGCGTTCTTGCTCAAATCTTCGTTCAAGAAGATTAATCTGCATTTCAGCAACCACTTTAAATATTGACTGACAATTATTTAAAATCATTGGGTTTTAAGTCGAATAAATACTGTGTTTAAAGGTTTTATATTACCTCATCAACATTCCTCTTTTTCAGCTCTGATAACTTCCGTGCCAAAATCAATTTTTCATTTGTCAATCTTGTAATACTTTCTTCTGCTGCAAGTAGCTTATCTTTACTAACTTTTAGCTCATATTCAAGCGCATGCAAATCCTATTTATCAAAGTGAAAGCTGTCCTTTTAACCAGAGATTATCTTACACATGAATTAAACAACAACTTCAAAAGTAAGATACCTGGTTATTATTTGCTTCAACAGACTCCATTTTTGTGTTCTCTAGGACCAGATTATTCAACTTGATCAATCTTGCTTCCATATTGATATTCCTTTTCTCTAAAATTGAGGCCTAGTAGATTCATAATCCGCAAGACAAAAATATTGCAAAAGTGAAATTGTATCGTTTATATTAAGTTAAGAAATTTATCTCAATAACGTTATCCCCTTTTTTATGCTTCAACATTTTTTCCCAAAAAATAAAGCTCGTGGGTAAAGGGATAACAACAAAGGAGTATCAAACAATATAGTTAAGATTAAGAATGCAAAACATTTTCAAGTTGGGTCTCATGGTCTCATCTAAATTACACAATCACTACACAAATAGACAGACACACAAGACATGAAATAGGCATACCCCCACATAAATATTCATTTCTCATGCCATTCAACTTATGTATACCACAAAAATGAGTAGCAGTTTCAGGGGTAATCAAGCCACACCTACAATAGCCTCCAATCTCACTTTGGTTATATTTTTCATCCTTCCAAAATTTCCCATCGCAATTTTTTTTTTTTTTTTTAAAAAGGGAAAAATAAGGAAACTTATGACTCTCCCTCACACACAGGGGTGGCTATACAGAGCTCAGTCACCAGTCAGAAAAAATGCACGATAAATTTAAAATGAGCAATTTGAATGTTGAAATTATAATACATGGTATTAAAATCTACCATGGTCCCATTTATAACTTTCTTTTAACCAAATCACACATACCAAGGAAAGGAGAGGCAGTTAGCTCAATAATTATGGGGTGAATTTTCAACTTTACGGGTACCTTTCTACTCTTTCTTCTCTCTTTATTTGTCACAATCTCATTTATTTAGCCAAAATGATTTATAAATAAGACCAAATTTTTTAGTTAAAAGGGATTTATAAATATGACAAGTGGTAATTCGCATAACGCTACAGCAAAAAAGAGAACCAGAGGAGACAACAGAGAATGCGGGAGAGCTCGAGCAGTCCTGACAAAAACTAGAATTTTATTCTCTGTTTTGGTTTTTGATTCCTATTTTCTGGTTAAGCTCTCTTCCGAGCATGTAAACCGGAATCAAAAGAAAGACAATGCAAAACAGAAAACGGAGAAAGAGAAGACAAAAACGGGGACGACAATGCAGAACAGAGCCCAGCTCTAACCAAAATTTGAAGTCTAAATACTTTAAAAATTAAACATAACCAAGAACAAGATCTTAATAGGAACCTCGACGAAAACACGAGAACGGAGAACGCATCGCCGAAAGAAGGCGAACGAATCTGAGCTTGTGGAGAACGGAGAACGCCTCGCCGAGAGAATGTGGAGAGTCTGAGCGATGTCAAGAGAGATGGGAGGTTGGGAGTTGGGAAATGATAACCCTTTGAAAGCCGACTGGTCACCTCGGGAGTAGCCATTTTACCGAAACTGCAACTACGATAAGCAGTTGTAGCGGTGGCTGAAGAGTGAAGACCGCCACAACAAGCAGCACAAAACTGAGACTCTATAGTCTATCCCGCCCTTTTTATTCTTAGACAACCCCACAAAATACCTTGAAAATAAAAAATCCCAAATCAGTGCCTTGAATTTCATAAAAGACAATTCAGTACATAAGTATCAAAATGGGAACAGAAAATGTTGTCAAATGACCTTTATGCCCCTAAATTTCCTTTTATAACTTTTGTTTAGAAATTCATTACACCTCATTAGCTATTCTCCATTACACTTTAGTAATTAACAAGTTTTTCCAAATTTCAAACTTTTTAAAATAAATTAAGGATTAAGGTGCAAATTCGTTCCCAAAGTATTCGGAGAATCACAATGTTACTCTAAAAGTTTTTCTAGTCTTCATGTCGTTTTAGAAATATAAAAACGTAGTAATGTTGTTCCTCCCAGGTTAACAAAATTAATTTTGACTGTCCAAAGACACATGTCATGTCACGTGGCAGTCAAAATGCCACTTCATTTTCATGCTTCTCCTCCTCCCAGTCTATCTCATCATCTCCCCACCCCTTCCTTCTCCCTCTCTTGTGTTCAGCGCCGACCCTTCCTCACTCTCAATGCCAACATTTCTGGAGTAGATGAATCTTCTTCCTCATGTTTTTCCTAGGCACCAAAGTCCCTCTCTTCACCAAAACATGTTGGAGTTTTGCGGTGTTAACCAAACGGAATTGGTTTTGGTGCCTATCCTTTGGATAGGCACCATTTGCCCATCTGATCTGGATCGTCCAGATCAGATCCGGACGGTCCAGATTTTATTTTTTAAAATTGCTACTTTTTGAATAAAAAAATCGTTTTTTGAAAAAATGTTAGTTGAGAGATTATCTTTATTTTAGATTCTGTACCCATTAAAATATTTTTTTTTTGACAAAAATAAAAAGTTAAAAAATAATATCTTTAGTGTAGTGGGGCAGGAAAATTTTCCTCCCCATTACTTTTTTTCTCCTACCTCCTATCCTTTAGATAGGTAGGGAATCTCATTCCTTAACGAAACATCTCCAATCACGAAATTGCCTCCTCCTCCGCCAATTTCATCACACCTTCTATCATCCAAGTATTTTGTCAAATAATTTTAAAATATTAATGCCTATATACATATAATTTACTATGCTTCCTACTAATTTCTTTATCCAAAATCAATCCATACGAAACGAAATCGACATCAAAATTTATAGAATTCTTCTTATTACATTTAACAAAGAATACTTCAAAATTTATATCTATTTCTTCAACGAATAGCTAACAAGGAATCTTCAATTTTCCTTCCCTCTCTGGAATATAACTACAGAAAAGTATTTCAGTCTCCTCTGCTCCCGAACATATATACAGAGAAAAATCAAGAAAGAACCAAAGCACCCTTAATCTAACTACACACAGACGTAGTAGAGACTAGTGGCGGATCTTTGATGAGGCTAGGGGGGCCATGGCCCCCAAAATAAAATTAATCATACAAATTGAATGTGGGAATGTGGGATCTTTTGGTTTAAGCCAGTGGCGGATCTTTGATGATGGCCCCCCTAAAAAAAATTAATCATGCAAATTACATGTGAGAATGTGGGATCTTTTAGTTTAAAAAAAATTTATATCCGAAAAAAAAAAAATTCTAGAATGTGGGAATTGTTTAACCAATTAATTAAATTTAATGGACAATGAGAAATTAAATGTGATTGATTGATTATTCCAATTATGTCAAAAATCTATCAAATTTATCACTCATATCATTTTCATTTATTATCATATTGAACGTTCGACATTTGTATAGTTGTAGCTTTTAGATTCAACATGAAATAAGTTCATTAGCATTAGCTTTAATGATAATCATACTCCTTTTGCCCCCAAATTTCTTTTAAAACATCCCCCCAAACAAGCCTTTGTTTATTCCCTCCAAAATCTATCATCATCCCACTCATAGACGTTAAACATTAGGTCACACTTCTATTATTCTCCCAATCTCCCTTGATAACTCAATAACAAGAACAAGAGCGAGGAACACGCCTGTTATTCTCCCAATCTCCCTTGATAACTCATTTGTGATTTTTTCGCCTCTTGCTCGCTATAGGTAAATTCTCCCATCTTATTTCTTTTCTCTGATTCAACTCCATATTTACTTTGTCTGGTCTTGATTCTTTTCTAATATAAGAAATTTCCTAATCGGTAAATCTCGTTGAAATCGTCGAGTTTGATAAATTATTTTCTTGTTTCTTTATTTATTTCCTTCTTTGTTTTCATTCTTTGATTTTGTTTGCTGTCGGTGAGAAATGATAGTAATAGATACATTTGTTATCTTCACAACTCAAATTGGATTTGTCACTCCCCTGTATTTGCCTGTCTATACCGAATATTATGATCTTGGGATAAATATTTGGCCCCCCAAAATATTTATCCCAAGATCCGCTACTGGTAGAGAGGAAGGGACTTCAAACATACCGACCAAAGTAGAGGAAGGAGACCAAGCAAAACTCCCACACCACTTCGTGATTTGGCCAAAACCAGGCAAAACTCCTACACTTGGTTCAATTTTTTTAAGAAAAAATTCAACCCAACCCCAAAAAAACCCCGGCAGCTAGAGTTTGGGTCGCCGGTGGTTGCGGGTTGGCTAGAGTCGGACCTCCGGCGCCGGCCGGCGGTGGTGCTTTTGCAAGGCCAATTTTTCTTTTTCTTTTTTATTTATTTAAAAACTGGGGCTAAGAGTAAATTTATCAACATTTTAAAATCTTTTTGTATTCTTTTCAAATGTTAATAGACCTTTTAGGGTTTTGATATTTCATATGGTTTTTAAATGAAATTCTCCCTTTAATTTATAAGACACTTTAATATAAAATTTTAAAAATAATTAATTTTAATTATTGTTTATTAAGTGCTTTATATATTAGTCAAATTAAGGCCAAACTGTTTAAATTTTAAATTATACAATTGAGTTTATTTTTATTTTTATTATTATAAATTAGATATAGAATGGTGAAGTAAATTATTTAGGGTTAATTTTTTTTTTTAAAAAAAAAAATTGTTTGTAGTCACTACACACCCACTAATCTTTTTTGTTCAAAAAAAAGGTTAGATACCATTTTCGTCATGAAAGTTTAGCTTAAGGAGCATTGGTCACCTGAAAGTTTTTTTGGTCCCATTTTTGCCCCAAAAACTTAAAAACATAGCAATCTTATCCATCCGTTGATTTTGATCGTTGAATCGTTGCTTTTCTTTGTAAACTTTCAGGGGCAAAATTGCTCATAAAAGAAACTTCCAAGGTAAATTTGTTCATAAAAAAAACTTTCGAGACATTTTCATGAGACAAAAAAAACTTTCGAGTTGCCAATATTCTTAGACTAAACTTCTATGATGAAAATGATATTTAATCCTCTTTAAAAAAAATAGTATGCCCCTGTATTTAACATTTACCTTATTTTATTATTATTTAGTAAAAAAATACTTTCTCTCTCACATATATACATTTCCTTCGCTTGCCAAACTATTTCAGCTTTCACCACTTCCCTCCCTCTATTTTGGATTTGGCTTTGGTCCAATTCACCCTACTGCAGCGGACGGTCCTTTGCGCAAAACAGCGCCGTTTTGGGCGCAAAACTGATCCCTCTATTTATTTTTATTTTTTATTTAATATTTCAAGCACTAACTGTTACGATCTTAAAAATATCTTTCACGCTTGATTGATGTAATGATCTTAAAAAATTATTTTAGGATCTCAAAAAAATATTTCGAAGATCTTGATCTTCTTGAAAAGATCTTGAGACAATTGAATGATCTTGAAAAAGTCTTCGTGATCTTGAAAAAATATTTCAATCTTGATTAATAATAAAAATATAATTCGGATAATTTTTCAAGATCATAAAGCGTTTTTTTCGTCTGCAATCAAGATCGCCGAGTTTTTTTTCAAGATCTGGCTCGATCTTTAAAATATTTTTTTGAGATCACTAAAATAATTTTTTAAAATCATTACATCAGTCAGCATCGTAAAGTATATTTTCAGCATCTTCTAGGTAACAGTTAGTGCTTGAAATATTAAAAAAAAAAAATAAAAAAAAATAGAGGGATCAGTTTTGTGCCCAAGACGACGCTGTTTTGCACAAAGGACCGTCCGCTGCAGTAGGGTGAATTGGACCAAAGCCAAGTCCCTCTATTTTCGGGCGAAACGTTGTAGTCTTGTAGTTGTAGCAAAGGATAGGCAGCGGACGGGCCCCGGACGGAGAGAGGCCAGGTTCGCGGCGGAAGGCGATACAGGTATATTAGATCAAGATATTTTTTAAAAAAAAAGTATATTAGATCATAGCTTCTTCGTGGGATCCTTGGGAGATCGCCGTTGACATTGAAGCACACCCCCTGTCACCGTCGCCGCCGGTACAACATCATTCTTCGTATGTTATTCTGTCTTTCGTTTTTTGTTTAAATGTTCGTTTTAGTTGGTCACGATTTGAGGGACGAAATTTGTGGGAGCATGGGGATTTCAAATAAGCTAAAGTTAGGCTAAAACACAAGTTCTTGTTGGAATGATTACCGGTTTGGAGAAGATGAGAAGAGAGAGGGTGGTGTTTGAAGCTTAAGAATGCCCGTATCTCAAATCTCAAAATCAATTCGAAAAATGTGTACCTTGTCCTTTAAACGAGGAGATATTTGATATTTTTATGCTATTGAAATTTCTTCAAATTCACTGGCTTGGAAAATAATTCAAAAGCTAACTGCTCTACTTTGAGTAGAAATTTGTGGAAACTTTCTCATTATAAGCGATTTTTTCTGTTTGTATGTGGGTTGTTATATATGCATAATTTTGTTTGAAGTGGATCTGAGTTAATGATTATATTACGTTCGACCTAATTTGCAATCTTGAAGGGGACTTCTTTTGTATGTGTTTGAAATAGGACTTGATACCAATTGTTTATCCAAGGCTTCTTTATATAATCTTTGTGTTATACTTTGAATTTGAGTCGTGGGACTTGCATTGTGGAAACTTTCTAAAAAGCTAACTGCTCTACTTTACGAAGAACATTATGGAAACTTTCTTACTGGGTGGACGTTTTCTTTCTAGTATGTTTGTTTATTACTTCTATTTTCCTGTTTGAAGCCGATTAAATTTAATGGTTATAGTTTACCTACTGTAATGTGTGTTGATGTTCAATTCAGCATTGTTTTGTGATACTCATGTGATAATTCTTATAACTGATCATTGATTTCTATCAGCCTTCTAACTGCATGACCACAATTCATGCGGCCACCAGGATGGAGAGGTTGCTTTTGGGTTTCCTAATAATGTAGTTTAGCTATTTCCATGTCTATATTTCAGATTAATAAGTAATTTTCAGGGCTCGTTGGTCCTCCATTGTTTGAAGAAAGGGAAAAATTCTGTGTTTGATAATCAAATTTGATGTTAATTTAATGTTCAGGCAGTGAGATATATATTGGCGAGTCAAGAACTGGTTTCAGGCTTTGTATAGTTCTGGTAATGGGATTTTTATATAATTTAGTCTTGCAACTATAAGTCATATAAAATTCAGAGTACTGATCAGTGAGAGCTTGTAAAAATTTCCAGATTATGGACTCTGATATTTTAATCAGATTTGAAGGTCGACTTCTGGTCCTCCTCTTCTATCCAGCCCTTCCTTTATTAGTCTTGCAACTATAAGTCTTATAAAATTCAGAGTACTGATCAGTGAGAGCTTGTTAAAATTTCCAGATTATGGACTCCGATATTTTAATCAGATTGGAAGGTCGACTTCTGGTCCTCCTCTTCTATTCAGCCCTTCCTTTATTGATCATTACTTATCATTATCCTGTGAATATGACTGAGCCAAAGCAGAGTGTTTAACCTTGATTTTGCTCTTCATAAGAAATTACTATAAAATAGCTTACATAATTGAAAGAATCAATTTTAAATCTGCTAAATGCTAGTCATTTCTTTGTTGCTCATTTTGAGGCATATTGTCAGTTTGTTGCTGCAAGCATACTTTTTTTCTCTCTCTGTTTTGTGAATCATAGATTTGAAGAACTGATTTTGGCCCCTTAAGTAGGTTTGTCATTTAAATGTTGTCAAAATCTTTTATAACTAACATGGGTTAATTTTAAGTCATTTCTCACATTTTATCGAATTGTGATTGTGGTTTCCTCTTGGTTGATTCTCTGACAAACGTACTAGCATTGCCAAGAATACTGACAAACATCAGTTTCAACCATCTAAATTTGGCTAAATTCTCATTCTTATCTGTATCAGTAATATTATCAAAACCCTTACTGAGCAACAAAAGTCAATAATCTCTTATTCTCTTGTATTAAGGAAATGGTATTTAGTCTAATAAGAATAATGTATAAAAACAAATAGTTCCATTTATAATATTTTGATACTTTACTTTAAACTAGTTTCTTGAGTTGATCGGTTGCATGACAGGAAAAAAAAGTGCACTTTAGAGTATAGATCATTTGATGGGGACAAACAGGAGGTGTATAGATAATTTTTGCCTAATATTGATTGCTTCTTTTTGAGCAGTGGTTAAAACAACTTTTGGGAAATCAAGCAAGTGTGATGGGTATAATCAGATCATCATTATCCTTCATAACAGGGACACTATTTGGGGTATACTTGGCTCAGAGCTATCAACTTCCCAACATCAAGAAGCTTACTGAGACTGCCACGTTTATGGCCGAAGAGATTGAGAAAAAATATCGCAAGCCCAAGAAAGAAGAATGAGATTACAACAGCTCCTTTTAGAGCCTGTAGGACACAATTTTGAAACCAGATTATTGTTTCGGGATAACTAATTTTTTTCTCTTTGATGAATCACTTATACTGCTCGGAACCATACAAGAAAACTTAGGAAGATGCACCAAAAGAGAAAGCCACTTTTTGTTGACCAGAAAATTGACTGAGATTTCCATTATTATGAGGAAATAAATAGAGTATTAGTTTTTCTGTGGGGTTGCTATTTTGCAGGGACAATGAGAGGGTTATGTTGGGGACTAAGAGCTTTACTGTTTTAAGGCAGTGATAGTTGCCCCATTTTGACACAATTTTGCCTATGTGATATGTCCATTTGTATTCAACTCACCAGTTTTGTTTTTTTACCCAACATATATTCATTGTGTCTAAGGTTGTCAAACTCATTACAGTAACGTAAATTTGTACTATGTACTTAAATCATAAACTCGCAAGAGTTTACTTTTATTGATAAATAGGTTAGAGCTGGTAATATGGGCTCAACCCGTAGCCCGTAGGTTTTGGTAGGGTTAAGGTTGGGAATTTCCCAACCTTCACCATACAGGCCTGACCTGTGTGGCCCTTGGGTTGATGCGGGCCAGTTGACGAGTTGGCCTGCGCATTTTTTGTTTTGTTTTTTCAAAATTATGATAATTTTACAAAATCCTTAATTCTCATACTTCCACTTGGTTTATTCCAATTCCAAAGAGAGAAAAAATATGTCAACCTCTTTTCTCCTTCTTTAAACTAAATTATTATATTTTGATTGCTTGAGGATGATTTAACGTTTGTTGTCAGCTTAATTTAGCAAATTTGATATCTCTTGAATTATGGATTATGTTTTTGAATTTTTATAAGTGAAATGATTGATGCTAGAAAGGTAAATTTGATGATTCATATATATATGTGTGTGTCTTAGACTTTTATTGTCTTAAAGAAACATGAAAAAACTATTTTTAAAAACGTGGGCCCGCAGGTTGGCTCGCCAACCTGCAACTGCGGGTTAGGGTTGGCATTTTGTCAACTCGTGAAAGTACGGGTCGCACATACCTGCATTGCATGACCTGTTGGCTGGCTTGCATTTCCAGCTCTAAAATAAGTGTTAATAGTGTATAATCTATTATTTATTAGAAAACTTGTAGAAATAGCTTCACTAACGGTGTTAAGTTGAAACATTTGATTAAGTCACCACTTTATTACCGGTGTTAACTTTATTAACAAATTTTATTACTCAAATGTTGAAATATTTATCTAAACAGTTGACTTGAGGTGAAATGACACATTGGGAGAAACATCATTAAAAAACAAAGGAAGATGAAACATCTATAATTATTGCGCCTAGTTAAAAATGTTTATTCATCCATTACTATTGAATTCCAAAAGTTTCTTGGTAAAGTGGAAGAGAAGAATGTATACTACCTCTTTATAGACATTTCATTTCAATTACATCCTTCTTTTTTTAATTTTTGAGGTCTCAAGTTTTGTTCATTACAAATAGTAAGAATGACAATGATATGTTAGTTCGTGAATGTTGTTGTTATGGTGGCAACTACCACTAATAGTTGTAGTGATTATGACAATAAATGTTGGAACCTTGTGTGACTACTGTAAATAAGGTGTAGGCAAATTTGAACGAAAGGTACTTTGTCCCAAATTTTTGGGAACACTGGATCTCTAATACTATAAGGGAGGTGGGTTTAAGAAATCACACTTATGTGGTATTTGTTAATTGTTAATCCCTACATTTTGGTGTTTTAAAAATTGTTTGGAAAAAAGTCACTAGAATGTTAATTATGAAATACAGTAGCAAATGCGATGATCAAATAAGAAGTTGAAAAAGCTACTTAAAAGTTACCCATATAATTATATTGAATTGTTGTTAATGTTAACAAAACAATGGAAGGAGTTGAAATGTTAGAAATAATATTTTTAAAATTTAATAATTTTATTAATGATTTTGGAGTTGGAATGCCATTTTATTCGCCATATAGGATACTCCGTGCATAGTAACACATAAGTTTACATGAACAAGTGTTTTAACAAAATTTAAACATACAACAGCATACATGAAAAAGAACCACTAACAAATGTTTGATTTAAATTCATATCCTACAATACACATTGATCCGTGCATCCGATGAGATAATTTTAAAATATAAAAAAATAACAACAACAATTTGATTTAAATATATTTTAAATTTAAATAATTAAAATTAAATCCATCAACATTTATAATTTATTATACTCAATAAAGAAATTTTTATAAAATTTATATATAAAATCATTGAGCATGATCAATAATATTTTGTAAATTAGAAACATAAAAATATGATTTTATGAGCTAAAAATATAAATTTCTTCTAACTATGCCTCTTTTGTTGAACCCCACAAAAACCCAATGCTTCACTTATGCTGAAGAAATTAGAACCTATAATTTTCGAAGAACAAGATTGAAGATAGGAATCACCATTTATAGATCAACAAACTCAAAAATCATGACCCAACATGATAAGTCAAACCGAGAACTATCAATTGAAAAAGATAGGAAAAATTGAATGTCATATCTACACAAATTTTGGATCACTTTCAATCAAAAGGCCGTCAAAAAGCAACAAAAAAGTATCTTAAATGGACTTTAACTAGAAAATTAAAATGTTGATTATACAATTAAATACTAATCAGACAGGGTTAAATTTTAAAATACAAAACTTGTTATAAAAATAAAGAAATGAGATAATGTTATAAAAATAAGGAAAATAAAGAGATGAGATTAGGGCATAAAGAAACACAAGAGAGAATTGTACAAATAATGATTGGAGGATAAATCTCATTCATATACCCCTATATATAGCCCATCAATCCTTTCAAGAGTTACAATGTCATAGACATAGGAATTAATGGACATTATGATGGGGTTACAATGTCACAAATATAAAAATTAATGTACTACATAAAACTATGGGAGGTTATAGGCATTAATCGTAAAATGGAATCTCAAGGGGCTATGAACATTCCCCCATAATATTTATGACACTTCCCCTTGGATGTTCATAAGTAAATGTTGTGCCTCATTAAAACCTTATTAGGAAAAACCTAATGGGATAAAATCTAGTAAAGAAAAAAGAATACACAATACATATTGAAGCTAGCTCGTTAAAAACATTACCATGAAAACCTTGTTGAACAAAACCTTGTTTAAGGAAAAGAGTACAACCTGTGTAATATTCTAAAATACCCTAACAAACTTCATGGATGATGTATGTGCATTTGGAAAATTGAAGTAGTGAAATTTTGACAAAAGGTCAAATTTACCCAAATACCCGATTTTTCCAAAACAAATTTTTTTGAAACATATGTTGGCACCAATGGGGTATATGGAATTAGCACTTCTTCATCCCATTTTAGTGCCTTCATTTAAGCAAAAGGAATGAAAATAAGTTGCATGAGTATTATTAGAAATTATGGGAAAAAATTGAAGGAAGGTTAAAATTGCAACTTTTATGAAATTGTGCCGCAAGTCTCATAATTATTTAAAATTTATGGGCACATTAGCATGGGTTATAAGCTAAAAAAATGAATCAAAATCATCCTAGGAAAGGCCTAACAATTTCTGTCAAGATTGGTCCAAAAAGGAAAATTAGATTCCAACTAAAAAGCTAACTAATGGCATTTTGGTAATTATGTGGAAGTTGAGGGCAATTTGGTCATTAATCCTCTAAACTGGATTAAGATCCCATAAGGTCAGATTTTATTCTCTCTAATTCTCCATTACCATCATGATTCAAGATAAAATACCAAGGGAAGTCGACCATTCAAGGAGGAAGAAGACGAAGCGAAAACTCGCAGTACCGAGGTAATCTTTTGTGTTACGAACCTATAACCACTAGTCCTTCTCTCCTCCTACTTCTTTAGCTCACAAAAATCTCTTACTCAGTGACTCTAGTGGCTGGCTGAAAAGTTTGAATAGCCAATGGAGAAGGAAATTCCGCGAAATTTACCGAACAATGATCAAGGTAAGCGATTCTAAGCCTACTGATTGTGTACTGAAGTTTGCTGGTGATTTCTTTGGTTTCTATGAATTTTAGACGATTGGAACCCTAATGGGGGAGGTTTTGTCTGATTGTTTAAAGTGGGTAAACATGAGTATTTGGTCTACATAATAAGATAAAATATGGTTAGGAACCAAAATTAGGGTGCTTGCAAAGTGAAAATTACAAAACATTGATGATTATAAGAGGTCATAGTTTCGGTTGGGTGCAGGGCAGATCAAGGGAGTTGGAATTTGGCCAATTTTATGGTTCCATTGTGTTCAAAATATGAAATTATGTAGGATAGAGGTTCGATAGGAATTTTGGAAACTCCGAGATTGAATTGTACCGAAAGCCTGAAATATGTTTTGAAAAGTCCTATCAAGGCAGTCATTTTGCAATGCATATTTGGGGCGAGTGAATGATGTCCAATTGTAATGAAATTTTCTAGAATTAAATTAAATATAATGAGCTTTAATTTGGTAGCTCATTTGTTTTTGTGTACGCTGAATTATGAATTTTTGAAAATGACCTACAATTTTGGAATGAAATTTGGATAGAGGACACTTTTTTATTGAACTAGGAATGATATGTGTCTGATTAGATACTAAAACTATTTTTCCTTGAAACTAGACTTAATAATGAGTCTATAGGATTTAGAATCACCTCATTTGGACATTTTTTCTATTAGATATGAATTTTGAAAGTTATGGTGCGAAATCTAGAAATTTGGTCAAATGTGACGAAAATGAAGAAACTAATGGCACATGATGATTAGTTTGGTGTCCAAAAATGAAAAGAGAATCTTGGATATAGATCATGTCCATTAAGCTTTATGGTTGAGTATATCACGTTAGATGATATTTGAGAGTGTAAAGAATTGGAATAGTTAATGACCATTTTCTATAATATATTCTTTTAGGAACTTATAATCGTCCGAACAAGCAAAGTACCTCAGAAACGACTTGGACAATTATAAAGCTATTAGGTAGTAACTTTAATCTCACATACTTTGTATAGCTGTGTATGTTTATTTAAACCATATATATGAATGTCCCGTCCTTGTGGGACTAGCACCATTCGTGGCTCGATTGAGCAGAAGGGCTGGTCATAGAGTATCTTCCCAGTGGTTAGAACTAGGTGTAAGACCTATTGAATGGTAGTCCTTAGGTGGCTAACTTAGTTGCATTCATAAGACTTAGGGTACTTCCGATTAAAAACCCGACGTATAGGAGGACTTTCGGTAGTTCCCCGTCGATTGTTTTTAGTTGGTTGTCCCGTTAAGAATCCGACGTACAGGAGGACTTTCGGTACATGCCAATTCGTTGTACCTAGCGCTATGGTTAAGTGATATGTACATGCTAGTTTGGTTGTATATAATTTGTATTACGTGTTCTGAATGTTTTACACTTTGTGGACTGTTTATATTGGTTAACTTTCATATACTGTTGATACTTTGTCTGTGAGATTAATTGTTACTATAGGTTTCAAATTGAATCCCAGATGTTCCCAAGGGCACAAGAATTGGGCATGGTCATAGTGGCGGACAAGGTTCCAAAAGAAAGGCAATGAGTGCAGAATACTGAGACTGCAGTATGAACATTAGATGGACCTTTAGAATTTTAGTTTTGCTAGCTAGTTAAATGTTGGAACTGTAATATTTTAACACTGATGTTAATGGATCACTATATTGAGAACTCTATAGATTATTCCTATACATAACCAACAATGTTTTAATTATCAGTGTACTATTCTATACATGTGTTGCTCACTGAATTTTCGTTGTATTACTCTAATAAATATCCTAATTACAAGGGGTATGACAACCTAGTTTCTACTCCCATAGTGGTAATATATTATTTACTCTCATTGATGACAATATCATTTCTACTTCCCCTTGTTGACAATATCACTCTTCGTCACTATCTCGTAGTGGAAGTACACTAATTTCTCAAGTAGGCTGTTTCCAATGTGTTTTCGAGCATATCTTCCTTTTAGCCACCAAATTGTGAATGACACATTGTCATCAAATGATATGCTTAAATGTATTTCTCTATCATATCTTCAAGATATGTTGAATAATTGATATACTCTCCACTTGTCTTATGCACCCTTGAAATAACAAAGTTGTCCTTAAAATAACTATGATATATATTGCATTCACATATTCACTTTATTCCAAAACAGAATAATCTCATATAATAGTTCCATATAATTATCACATTAAACCTCAGTTTCATAGTGCCCACAATGTACCCTCATGAACTTAATTTTACTAGGAAAACATAGTAAATGCAATAGTGACATGATCTAGATATTCATAGAATATATTGTACTTCTAGACCATTAAATTCAATATATATTTTGCAAACAAAATCATCATAGGAAAGTCCGTGATTTTGAAATTATTAAGGCATCAATACCTCAATTCACAAGAAAAATGTAAAATTATCTATTCTTTAATACTTATTTTCAATTAATTATATATACCCAAATTATTTTAATCACGTAATTAACATCTTACATATTGAATGCTTTTCCTTAGCATGCTTTTAGCATTTTGGATCCTTCAAGGATCCGCCATTTATTTGGGCCCGAATTTTGTAACAAAAGACCTTTTATTATTTCTTTTCCATTTTGGGCAGGATTTTGGAGCCCCAGTCCATTTTTCGTTAAGTGAGTACGGGGGCTGAGAACATGAAGTCATTATGTTTTTTTAGAATTTCAGATTAAAATAGAAGTTCATATTTTCTTTGAGTTGTTATTCGTGTTCTTCGTGTTCATGATGAACTCCTTCGTTTCTACTAGCCTATTTGTTCTTTATAGCCATGCTTGGCTGAGCATCAGTGATTGACCTATGGATTGAGGTTCCATGAATCTAGAGGACTCAGACTTAAATCGGTAAATCAACTCGTCTCCGTTTTGTATTATCAAACTTGATTCTGCTTTTGGATTGAGTATTAGATTTAATGCCCAGATTGACATCACAAGGACGTAGGTCGAACTGGGTTATAGTAGTGAGCACTGTGTGATTGCACAGTGATCACGCCGCGTGTTCAACCAAATTCTAGACGATCGTCTAGTTGAGGGAGTTTCTAAACAAACATAGAGATTTCGGTTTGTCCAAAATCAATCGCGAGTTTGGTTACAATATTTTTATCTGATGAAGGTTCTGGAATTTAGATTTTGGGTTAATCGTTCTTTAGTATGTTAATCTGCGTTTTATTTCATTTTGTTTTTAGTTCTATGTTTAAGTTTAATTGCACTGAAAAACTCCCCCCAATTCTATTACTGTTGTTGCTACTGTTCTGTTTTAGACCCACTGTGAATTTCTCTGAGAAACGATGCAGGTTAAATTATACTGCAAATTTATATCGAAATTGGTTATTTTGTGAGAACTCGGCAAATCTCGATCAAAATATGTGACTGCATGTAATATGCACTGAATGCCGTATTGTTTATTTTCATAATTGTGATTGACTATCATATATTGTTTGTACATTGTGCATGAGATTAATTATTACTCGGAGATTCAATTTTGAATCTCATATATTGCCACTAGTTCGGGAAAAGGCAGGGTGGTGATCATGGTGCAAGCCACAAGGGGCAAGGCTGTGGAGGAGCACCAATGATGGCTGTTGGTGGTTTAGTGATTTGGGAGTAGTAGTTAATATTTTTGGTATTATTGTTTTGTTTAGACTTAGTAGAAGTTGTGTATAATATTGGTATTAATATTTGGGATGACTTTATAATTAATTTTAAGTTGGTGATCCTGGAGATTAAAGTAAATTTGACTTTATCAGTATTCCTCGCCCAAATGGTTATTACATGCTTATTGTGCTATATGCTCTGTTGTATGACGTTTTATCAAAGGTCGGAGGGGTGTGGGACAAATAATGTTATAAAAGTTAGGAAAACAAAGAGATGAGAAGAGGGGATGAAGAAAGGCAAGAGAGAATTATAGAGATGAAGAGTGTAGGACGACTCTCCTTCATATAGCATTTCCATGTACATATAATCCTTTGTGTTAAGCTGATAGAGCTAAATGTTTATCTATTTTTAGTAATTAATCTTAGGCTTTTGTGAGACTTAATTAAATATTTTGGGCATAATAAAATGTTAAAGTGAGATTTTAATGAAAGGGTAATTTAGGAATTATAGTGGTTAAATTGTTATATTTTTAATTAATATTTGTTATTACCATTATTTCTTAATTGTAAGCAAAAGATATTACCTTTTTGAATTTAATTTTGTAGGTGATGATATGGCACAACCTTTGTCAATTGGTAAAGGTCAAAAAGATGTCATTTTGGAGCTTAATGAAGGGTAAAGAGGAACTTTACAATTGTAGAATTTATTTTCATATTTTTCTAAGAGAAGATTAAATGAGTAAGGCCTTATTTGGTGGTTGCAATTTTGAGCCTAACCTTAAAATAAATTTTCACCTCTTATCCAAACATGTCTTGACTTACTTTCCAACCTAAAGAGAGAGAGGGGAAAATGACAGCCGAAAAAGAGGAGAAAAATTCCGGCAACTTGGACACATTAGAGAGAGCTCTCACTTCCTCACTCACATCCCATATCCTTCCACTTCCACACCCTTTGACATCCTCCATTCTCCTTTCATCCCTCCACTTAACCACTCAATGATTTGGACAATTGAAGAAGCAAAGAGGAACCGATGAAAGCAAGGTGTTGGACCAAATTAATATTGGAGAATTGAAGGTGGTCCAACCAGTGGAGGAGGCAAGACGTACAATAAAAGAAGAGCTGCTTGATGGAATGAATGGAAGAAAGGAAAGGAAGTGGTGGAAGCGGTGAAGAGCAAGCTGTTTGAGACATTAGGTGGATAATTGAAGACTTTTTCGGTGTTCTCAAAGTTCTCCATGGATGATTGCTCATTCTTCCATGCAAGCTTCATCTTCCTCTTCCACAAGTAACTAAATTCTGGTGATTTCCTTGAGTTGGGTCTACGCTCCTAAGCTTCAATGGAATTACTTTAAGCTTTCTTTTCATTTCATAATTATATGGCTTGGTTAGGTATATGGTTGTGAGCTAAATTGTTCTATGCCAGGTGAATAAACTTGGTGGTTAAGCTAGGAGTTGACTAATTATGCTTTGTATGATTATATTAGTAGTAGGTTGAGTTGTTTATTTCGACACGGTTGAGTGGATTTTAAGTAGCTAGGAGTCGACTAATTAGTACTCATTTAATTGCTTTGGTAGAATGAATTAAATGAGTATTGCAAGTATGGATCTAGTGGTAGCTTAGGTCCATTCTCTTGACTTATATTATTAAATTCTTATAATTAGCAAGAAGCAAGCAAGACTAAAATATCAACTCATGAGAATCTCAATTCAGCATTAAGTTTTATCATTAATTTCGATTATGTTTGCTTCTTTATCTTGAAAATCGAAAAATATAAAAATATTGACTTAGATTAGATTATTTCATTTGTCTTAGAAACAATTTCTCATCAAAATGATTTTTCGCAACTTTTAGGTATTTATTACTTAACTATTTAGAAACTTGAAAATTAATCTTGTCACAAGAATGGCAAAGGTTGAGCTACCACGCTACATTTTCAAACCTAGTTTATTTTTAGAACTCACACGACATGGTTTTTATTATAAGCCCCTATATATAGACCTCCGATCCTCCTTAGAGTTACAATGTTATAAACATAAGAATTAACCGCATTAATGGAGTTACAATGTTATAAATATAAAAATTAATCTACAACATAAAATTACATAAAGCCATAGGAGATTATAGGCGTTAATCATAAAATGGAATCCCAAGGGGAAATGAACATCCATCCCACATTATTTATAACAAAAATGATTAATTAAAGAATTAATATTTATGTATCCAAACCAACAAACACACACTCAAATTCTTTAGTACCTTCTTGGTTCACAGAATCAGAGGTAATTTAATGTAGTGATGATTACATAAAATTGTTTGGTTCGTCATTAATAAAAGATGATGTATATGTATAAAAATATTTGGTTGGATTCCATAAAAAATGAAAATATATGAGAATAATATAGCAAGAGGCAAAATTACCCCTATCTATATATATACGTATAATGTACACGTTGGGTTGAAAGTAATTTTTTTTTTTTTTTTCATTTTATGCCGTGTATCCGTTGGGTTCATAATAATTTTTAATTTTTAATTGTGAAAATATTATGAAGGGGTTCATAGTGATGTTTTAATATTTTATGGCGGGAGTATTATTTAATAGGATTTTTAATATTTTTAATGGTAAAATATAATTTTTATATTTTTAGTAGGGGATTTTTTTAAAATGTTTTTATATAATTAATTAATTTTTTAAATATTTAATGGTGGTAATTATTTAATATTTAGTAGCATATATGGGTGGGCACTTTGGTCAAATTAAAAAATTATAATGATACTAGTTTCTTTTTCACTTGATTACAGAATGCCTGCATCCTCATTCATTAATTCTAACAGTGTAATCTTGATTATAAAATGTAATCATCTTTACATTACATAAGACCACCTTGTTGTATACATCGGATTACATGTAATCCTCTCATATAGAATCGAACCAAACGACTATTAATATTTTTGAAATCCTATTTCATCATAATTAAAGAAATTGTGCATCAAATCATACATATCTTTTTATGATTTTTTTTAATTGATCAAAGATTTTTCCCTTGAGGTTTAGAGGGCAAAGGGTTCTCACTTCTCCCAACAAGTGTGTTTCCCGGGATTCGAACTAGTGTTCTCCTCCTTATGGGAGTGAGGCCCCTTATCAACTAAACATATATTTTAGTCCAAAAATCATTGACACCGTTTAAAAATATTCTGAAAAGATTCTTGAAGTATATTTTTTTAATTGAAAACCATATTAGAATAAATCTTGTTTGCTAATTTAGCCACCATTATACCAAATCCCTATTTATCTTTTAACGTTAATATTTATTGATTATATATTTCATAATTTT
The DNA here is from genome assembly GCA_019022615.1 of Acacia melanoxylon. Classification (NCBI taxonomy): domain Eukaryota; kingdom Viridiplantae; phylum Streptophyta; class Magnoliopsida; order Fabales; family Fabaceae; genus Acacia; species Acacia melanoxylon. The sequence continues at coordinate 4,073,813 of JAFJYJ010000020.1, read as the reverse complement.
ACTACTTTTTTTTGGAGGGGGATTGAAGTAATTATTTATGTGAAAATATTAACAACTTATCAAAAAATGTAGTAATCTTTTTAATAAACATATGTTTACAGAAAAATATTTTAGCCAATATATGTATTTAAAATATTAATTACATTATAAGTAAGATTAATAAATGAATGAGATTAAACATTTAAATTTATTGAAAAAAGGTTAAATACCTAATTTGCCATGGAAGTATTGATAAGGGGGCACTTAGAACTCGGAAGTTTTTTTGGTACCAAATTTGGCCAAAACTAACGAAAGGTCAAACGGACGTTTGCTACATCGTATTTTTTGGGGTTAAATACCTAATTTTCTACGGAAGTATTGATAAGGGGGCACTCAGCACCCGAAAGTTTTTTTGGTACCAAATTTGCTGCGAAAGTATAAAAAAGGTAGCAAATTTGCCCAAAACTAACGGAAGGTCCACGTAGGTTGTTAAAATGCCACATGGCTAGGAAAGAAACATAGTGGAGGGTGAGTCATATGCCAGATCATGTAACCACGTCAGCACCTCATTCATCTCTCTCTCTTCCCTCTTGCTTTCGGCGGTTCGTGCTTCTGAATTTTCTTCCACTCCTTCATCCACGGGTATGCCAGCTTCCACAACAATGTCTGCCAACTCTGTTTGCAACCTCTACTTCAAATTCGATTGGTTTCGATCCCCAGAAATATAGGTACAATAGGAATCCAAACCAAGAAACCAAAAGCCATTCTTATCAAATTAATCAAGAAAATTTCAAACGGGATGTTAGAATTAGCTCTGGATCTGCAAAAGCCATTAGTTAGAGATAATTCCTAGAACAATTTTGTATTCCCATTGTACTCTAAACCCAGTTAGAGATGGTCATATGGATTGTTGAAATTTTCACCAAATGGTAAGAAAATTCCCACCGGCACTGTCGCCGTCGATGTAGGAGTGGGTGAAGGAGTGGAAGAAAATTCAGAAGCACAAACCATCGAAAGCGAGAGGGAAGAGAGAGAGATGAATGAGGTGCTGATGTGGTTACATGATCTAGCATATGACTCACCCTCCATTGTGTTTCTTTTCTAGCCATGTGGCATTTTAACGACCTACGTGGACCTTCCGTCAGTTTTAGGCAAATTTGCTACCTTTTTTATACTTCTGGGGCAAATTTGGTACCAAAAAAACTTTCGGGTGCTGAGTGCCCCTTATCAATACTTTCGTGGCAAATTAGGTATTTAACCCAAAAAATCCGACTTGGCAAACGTCCGTTGACCTTCCGTTAGTTTTGGGCAAATTTGGTACCTTTTTCATACTTCCGGCAAATTTGGTACCAAAAAAAAACTTCCTGGTCTTTGAGTCTTCTTATCAATACTTCCGCAAATTAGGTATTTAACCCATTGAAAAATAAAAATTTATAATTATAATATTAATTAACTTTGTAATATGGCAATCAATTTAGTAGAAAATTTGAAAACATATTTTAAAATTATTTTTAAATTTTGGATAAAGATATGTGGTTAAATAATTATTAAGTAATACTTTATATTAATGAGAGGTATTTTTGTCAAAATTATGAGTAAATGCTAACGGTTGGGTGTATGGAAGTTGAATTTCAAAAATAGAAGGAAGGTTTCTAGCAACATATATTTTGATTTTAAGGGGGATCTATATAGGTTTTCAAAATAGAAGGAACGTCTCTATAATTCATAGTAAAAGAGGGGATGTTGATGTATTTTACTCTAATAATGATAAGAAATGGCATTGATGCCTAGTTCATGATAGTAAGACATTTACTAATAAAATTATTTTTAATTAAATGTTGACTCTATAATATAATTTAAGTTATTTTTTACCTGAAATATAATTGAAGTTATTAAGAATTAAGATTAGGATTTACACCATATAACCTGATGAGTCACAATTTAAATCATCAATTCAACTCCAGCATATTGATCGAAGTCACTATTTATGATCAAAGAAAGAAAAAGAAAAATTTGAGCGACAATTGCAGCAATTACACCTCTTTTCCCAACAATTCAACAATTATATATGTAGTAACTTTTTGTTGTTGTTGCCAACAACAATTATATATGTAGAAAGATATAAGTTCTAACTTATACTACATAATTTTGTAGTACAATTGTCCTAAATATAAGACATAATTTAAAGGACATATTTCTAACTTATACTACTACTTCTGATTCTAAATATAGGATATAAGTTCTAACTTATACTACTACCTCTCTACGGGGGGTGTGTAGGTATTTTTTATTATTATTTAAAAGTAAGAAATGAAAAGGTAATTTAAGTGGTATCCCACCTCGTGGTGGCCGTAAACCAACATGATAGGCTGCCGTGGGGTGTAGGGTATTTTTTATTATTATTTAAAAGTAAGGCGAAAAGGTAATTTCACCGGAATTAAGATGTCTCATATGGTCCTTTCTTGTACCGGTCTTTTTTACAAATTCTAAAGACACGGCTTTTTACAAATTAAAAAGGTATTTTAATGGAATTTTCCCAAAAAAAAAAAAAAAAAAAAAAGTTGCTTTATTTTTTTACACATCACATAAAACGTGGGTAATTTTTTAATTATAATCGTAAGCGGTAGCGGGTATCGTCCGGTTCAAGTACGAATATTCAGCAGGTTCTGAAAATCCATGCACAAAGCCTCAATCGGTACCCTGGTTTTCGTTATTTCGTGACATTGTTAAAACGCATACGTGTTTATCAATTAAATTACCGCCAACCTTTTTCTTCCTCCACTCTCCATACAACTGCCGTATCTCTCTGTTCACGTTTTCATTTGATTCTTCACCTTATATTCAACACCCAACTGCCATTCTTCTGAGAACCCTTTACAATTTTTTATTTTCTGTTCCTTTTTTCGGTCGCTCAATTGGGTGTATATAAGGAATTCCATCAGTTTTCCCAAGCTCGTCTTGCTTGGCTCCTTGGGTTTTCCTTCTATTCGGAACCCTTGTTCTTGAGCTTGGGAAAGATCACTAGGAAAATTCTGCAGCTTGCGGCAATTGACAGGATTTCTTCTTGATTGAATCTATAAGCTGTAAAATTCTCCGCATTTGCATGTCCATTTTGAGCATAGCAATTTGAGTTTTTGGTTCTCCCGTCAATCGCCTTGGGACTGGCCATGATGGTGGAATCCGAGGATCTCAATCGTGGGGTTGATGAACCTTCCCCTGACTTGCTGAAAAACACGCCTTCTAATATTGCAAGATTGGAGGATGTGATCGAGCATTCTAAAGCAAGGCAGAAGTATCTTGCGCAGACGAGGAGTCCATCTGATGGGGTCGATGTTAGGTGGTACTTTTGTAAGATTCCATTGGCAAATAATGGTAAGTTTGTGTTTATAATAGAGTTTTATGGTGCTATTGCATGACTGATAGTTTATAGTGCTGTTGCATAACTGATAATTCAATCCTGTCCCTAAAGTGGCTAGTGACCGAGACTTTCTTTTATGAGTTTAGCATTCCTTCGCATCTAAAGACAACAGAGGACCGAACTCTTCTAGGGTTTTAATTTGTTCATCAATTATATCATGAGCATAAGAAGATGTGGCTGCCATTGTCTTCTTTGTTGTTGTAGTGGATGTCGATATGATTGATTCCATTTTGCTAGCTCCTCAGCACTAGTAGCTAAGGCTATATCATCCTAAAGTCAAATAATCCCCTTCAAAAGTGGTAATTTTCTTCATTATTTAGTTCTTCATTCTCATTACCATTCGACCACTCACTCCTATCATCAACCTCTTTCAATGAGATTAATGCTATCATAAGGAGTAAAATTTCTCCTTGACGCCTTGCTATGTTTAACAATTATTAAATCATTCAGTCTTGCTTGCCCAATTACTTGAATTAGGACCGTTGTTCCCTAATTGCTTTGCAGCATTTGCTACAACTATTAACAAATACCTGATGTAGCTCATTTGCAGTGGATCTCAGATCTACACTAAAGTTTCTATGCTACGGTAGACATTAAATTTATAAACTTGAGATATTAGGATAGAGATAGCCTAAGAAAGAACCTTTCTAAGCATAACATGGTAATGAGCGGTTCATAAGTATAGAGCATACAAATACCTGATGTAGCACAGTTGCTTTGTTCCTTAAGTGCTAGTTTCTATAGCAGCATGTTACAAGCTATAGCATGCTATCAATACTCATGGAACCGAAAAATGCTGAAAATCATACTTTTATATGCTCTATAGTCTATACTTATGAACCGCTCATTACTATGTTAAGCTTAGAAAGGCTCTTCCTTAGGCTATCTCTATCCTAATATCTCAGTTTATAAATTTAATGTCTAGTGTTCTTGTATCCTGCTCCTTTTTCTCGTCCTTGTTTTCAATTTTGATACAGAAATATTTTACTGACCTGTCCTTTCCTCGACTTTGCAACTCTAGATAACTTCCTTTACTCTAGAGCCTGACAATTGAAAGTTTAAATTTTCCATTTTAGTAGCATCTTTTAGGTATCATGATAAGTAAATGCCTGTTTGGTCTCAGTATCTGGTTATTAAAACCTGGCACTGCTGTTATATCCATATATGTTATATATATTACATAAATTATTTGGTAGAGTAAGTTTCTTGAGGGAACAATTGCTGAAGAGGCTTTTTTTGGTTTTCTTTGTGTATCATAATAAGTAAATGCCTGTTTGGTCTCACCATCTGGTTATTAAAACCTGGCACTGCTGTTATATCCATATATGTATATATATTACATATGTTATTTGGTAGAGGAAGTTTCTTGAGGGAACAATTGCTGAAGAGGCTTTTTGATGTGATTATTAGATCAGGTTTAGAGAATAGGACAGAAAGACACAAGAGTAGGAGTAGAAAGACACAAGAAAGAGACTAGAATAGGAGAAGAGAGCTACTAGGCTCTCACACAACTGAATACTGCAATGGCATGTCGAACATGCTTGTACAATGGGGATGGTTGGGCTATTTATAATTAGGATAGCCCTCCCAAGATAATAGGCGGTTAGTAGGTGAATAAGTGTTTAATTATGCTACTAATTATACTCTTATTCACTTAAGTCCCTCTACCCTTTACAACTAAGTCCCTAGGTTTACAATTATTATTTCTATAACACTTTTTTTGGTTTTCTTTTGTTTTTCTTTGGGGGGGGGGGGGGGTGTGAAATCTCCTCTTGGGCAAATAGTTCTACTTCTTTCAAGCCAGAGCTTAAAAAATCCAACTTTTGAACCATGGAAGAGGTAACAAAGTCACACAAGCATGTTTCCTACAGTTTGTCTCGATCTTTTTCTTATAGAATTGTATGTCTTCCTCCTTTTTGTTTTTGGTCCCAATAATGTGAAGCGTGGGTATGTATTGGCTCATCAATTTGAAAATTTATAAATTGAACTTATTCTTTTCTAGTCTGCAAAATTTGATATATGAACACCTACACCTTATATGACAGACTGTTGTTATATTAAGTGGAAGGTTAATAGTTTGTGCATACTACTGGTTTAGCATTTATCTGGAGGCATGGATGAGACTCTATTACTTAAAGACATTTGTCTGTCCTCCGTTTTCAACTGTGGGACCTGAGAAAACTCCATTATTCTTGCCTAGCTTTTGGATTCCGTATGCCACATAAGGAATATGTACTTAATTTTACTCTGTTTTTCTGGCATTTGCGCACAGTTCTGTCTGCTGCAGTCCCTCCCACAGAAATAGTGGGAAAGAGTGATTATTTTCGTTTTGGCATGAGAGATTCTTTGGCAATTGAAGCATCTTTTTTGCAGGTAAATTAACATGTATTTGGATGAATTTATGCATTTCTCTTAGCTATTGATATATTGCAACCTTCAGCTGGTGACATTATTTCTTTTATATGAACTTGTAGCGAGAGGAAGAATTGCTTTCATGTTGGTGGAGAGAATATGCAGAATGCAGTATTGGTCCAAGAGAAAGACAGATTTCTGATAGCAAAATGGACAAGGGGAATGCTTGGTCATCCGAACTATATGAGATTGAGGAAGAGAGAGTTGGTGTTCCTGTAAAAGGAGGACTTTATGAGGTAACTTTTGTCATATTTTTTGTGTTAGTTTTCTGTAGTAGTTTCAATAATTTAGTATGTAGCATTTGTTTTTTGGAGATAGTGCCATCTGACAGCAGGAAACAGAAGGATTAAATTCCTGACGAGTTTACTTCTCATATCAAGTATTAAAAAGAGACAACTTATTGATTATGATTTATGAGTAAGATATAACCCAAGTACTTTAAAAGATGGAACATGGTTTTTCATGCAGGAAATGAGGTTGTCAAGCATGTGTGTGTTCGTCGGATACTTTAAAAATCTTGAGATGCTAGGCTTACACTGTATTACATTTATGTTAATGAAACGAAAAACTATACACAGAATAAATTGAAGAGTGTGAAATTAGATGCTTTCTTTCTTTGTCAAATAGAGGCACGAATTCTAGATTGAGCTCCCTTAATACCTGAGCCAATATTCTTACTTCCTTGCATATATCAGAAGAAATAGAAATGACAATTTTAAAATTGAGTTCATTCTTCATTTCCCATAAGAACAAGAATCTTATGTGTGGATATTTGATGTTCTTCTAGCTTTCCTTGCACATTGATATAACATTCAGATCTAAACTTATTCATAAATCTAACTTACATTTTAACCATATAAGGGAATGAAGATAATTATCATTTTTTCCCATCAGCATATTTAGAACGTTGTTAAGTGCATATTTGAATATGGGTTGATGTGTAATATTAGATAACATGGTCCCCCACCTCTTCTTTATATTCTCTTCAAGTGTGTGATGGTCAATTGATGCAGGCAGATTTAGCAAAGCGACATTGTTTTCCTGTTTATTGGAATGGAGAAAATCGACGTGTTCTAAGAGGCCATTGGTTTGCACGTAAAGGGGGCTTGGATTGGCTTCCACTTCGTGAAGATGTTGCTGAACAACTAGAGGTTGCATATCGTAGTCAGGTCTGTGAAAATAATACAATTTCATGAAGTGTATTTTTTTGAAATTGGTTTGTTGAATGAATTAGTGTCAAGATTATGACAAACATTTGTGAATGGTATAGCTTTTACCCTAAATAGGTCAATAAGCAAGTATGTTGCGAGGCAATCCCTGAAAGTAATGACAGAAACAATCTGTCTTGTAATATCCTAACATTATGATTTGAAGAACAACAAATATTTCGCCTCAAAATAAAAAATACTGGGCTAAAGTCATGTGACACACAACACTTTCGTGATTCACATGCAGGGTTTTTTTTTTTTCCTGGGATCTCCTATATATATAGCTCATTTCATTCGAAAGAACTAATAAGTCAGTACATTGTTTTCTTTTATTTTCTTCAATTATTCTTATTTTCTTCTTCTTAAGGTTAAAACAGTTATACATCTACTTATTAGTTCGGGCTTCATGTCATGCTGTCTTACCAACACTTGAGATTTTTGTTTTCTTTTTTCCTTCCCTAGTGGAGTTGGGGAGGATGCTTAGTTACATTTCACTTTCTTCATTTGCAGTAAAGTAGACCTGTGGTTTGGGAGGCAAAAGATGTTTATTTTTGTTTGTAATCTTTGTTTCAAGTGCAACGAAAATTTATGTTTGACTTGGTCTTGCAGGTTTGGCATCGCAGAACATTTCAGCCATCAGGACTTTTTGCAGCTCGTGTTGATTTGCAAGGATCAACCCCTGTATGTGGATGATTTTGAAGAAATGTTATTAGTTCTTAAATTGATTATGTTGTTTTCATTGTTAACTTGGGTGTCACTTTATGTTTTGGTGTTGGTCATGTAGGGCCTGCATGCTCTTTTCACTGGAGAGGATGATACCTGGGAGGCCTGGCTAAATGCTGATTCTGCTGGATTTTCTAATATTGCTAATTTAGCTGGTAATGGGATCAAGCTACGACGTGGTTATTCCCCATCAAACTTACCAAAACCAACCCAGGTTCTCTTTCTATCTCAGGGTTTTAATGTTTAGATATGCATAGCATGCTACCCCACTTCTATCCCATCTTTGAGTGACTATATATCTTTGTGAAATGTTGTTATAATTGGGTGGGCAAAAGATATTGAGGGCTAGTCTTTTCTTTACTATGCTTTGATACCTGGTAATTGAATAGTAGAGTCAAAATTTGATGAACAAGGAGGCCAACATAGAGGTGATACACTATCTCGGTCCTTTGCATATTTTAAAGGTAAACTCAAGATAATGATTGAGGATTATTTAGACTCTTACTAGTAATAAACTCTCAAACTTTAGATTATAATATACTAGACTCTAGATGAAGAACGTCTTAATCTATCAGAAGTACCACTTTGGCAGGTCTTAACAAAATTTAATTTTAGGGTGTTCCAATCACCATAAGGGTCAGTCTGAGCTGGGCAGATATTGTATATTTGTAATATCTCCTGATTTTCTCTTTTAGCATTTATTTATTTTTTTGAATCTAGGTTTGGACTTTTGGTTTTACCTATGTTCATTTATTTTCTATCCCATCCTCCAAAAATCAAATATTTTGTTTGGAGTAAATTATTGGGATGGTTAAAGCTAGTAAAACCCAAAAAGAATATCGAAATTATTGTCTGTCTGAACCGTGATACTGAATTGGATTAATAATAATGATTTGTTGGTGATTTGTGTGCCTAATACATCCATTTCTCCTCTTATCTCTGCTGTGTGTATGGAGAGTTCAGATTTCGTTACTCTTCTATACTATCTGGTAGTAGGACTTTTGTGGGATAAGCTGTTAAGAGTCTTCTTAAAGTAGGTTTTAAATTTAGAGGGACTGGATGGGAAAAAGAGGCCATGACACTGTAAATGGATTTTGTGAAAGGATTATGTTCATGGTTTCACTTTGGTATTCTGCCTATGTTAGGGGATTTCTTTTCAAGATTTGCAGATAGATTGGGCTTTTTTTGCTGTGTGTTCAACACTAATTTTTTCCTGTCTTCCTGTCTTTATCTTTTTAGTTCCTTTTTGATAATGTTTTATTATCATTGTAAAATACGATTGGTTTATTGATCTATTTGATAATTGTTAGAATATTAGGGATTATCTTAGATTAATCATTATCTTCTTATTATTATTATTATTATTATTATTATTATTAAGTTTGATATTTATTAGGATAAAGATATAGATATATTATATCTTATGATAATATATCTTAATAATTTTGATTTGATTTAATTTATTTTGATAAGATTAGATTCTAGGGTTAGCTCTAGATTTGCCTATATAAAGGCCCCTATGTACTCTCTTTTATTTACAGATGAATAGAGTATGCTTTATCCCTCTAAATTCAACAATAATGAATACAAAGCTATTTATGGAGACAGCAGCATACATGTTGCTACCTACCAGCTACTAGTTACGAGTAAATACAAGTCTATACCTAACAACTACTCAAAACTTAATAATATATTTTATTACCCTCCCTCCAGTTGGAGCATAAAAATTGCATGCTCCAAGTTTATTACATATGTAGTTGATATGTACACTGTAAATAAATATATTAGTTAGTTAATTAGGGAGTTAGTTGTATTAGTTAGTTAGGGGGAGAGTTAGTTAATAGTAGTAGTTAGTTGTTATTTCTGTTGGATTAGTTGGCTGAACTGTCTAAAGTCTATCCTATATATATATGGGGCACTTAGACTACTTTGTGTGTTGAATGATGATTCATGATGAATGAAGATACACAGTGATGTGATTCTGTTTTTTCTCCCTCTCCTCCTCTCTTCTCTTCCCAAATCCTCTACATTTCTACAACCTATCTATCAGTAGTTGATTTGATCCAAGGATCTCTGAATATATTTATTAGTAGGCTATTTGAATTAACAAACTTAGTATCAAGAGAATCAGATTGAATGTTCTCCCTCATAAAAGGACAATCTACTTCTATATGTTTGGTTCTTTCATGTAATATCAGAAATGATATGCATCATTGCTTGATTATTTTTCAATGTTGAAGTCATCCTCCTCACTTGTATTGCCCTTATTTTTTAATTAAATACTTCTATTTTTGTAAAATAAAAATTGTTCCACTCTTCTTTCTGAACGAAATTGCATTTTCAATTCCAGAAAATACAAGTTGAACATTTGTATGTACTTTCTAGCTGGGAGAAAGTAAATCAAGATTGGTCACTTTGTTACTAAATATTATCATTTCAATTTTCCAGGATGAGTTACGTCAGCAGAAGGAGGAGGATATGGATGATCACTATTCACAGGTATGCACACTATAATACCATTATACATCATTATATAGGTCACAAATTTTTAACCTTGAGATCTGCTGCTGTAAAAGGAATACAATTTAGGAAATTAGCCTGATATTTTTGTGATATATGTAATAATAACCTCAGAGAGATATGCTTTTGATGCTACTGAGTGGTTCAATCACTTTGTGGAGAATCAATGATACGGATCTGCTAGGAACTTGTCTAGAGACCCCAAGAAATACATAATAAAGGATCGAAAGTGTAGAATAATATGATCTGTTACAACCCTAGAAGAATGTGTTTCTAGATCCTTAGCTAAAGAAATTCTCCTCAATGAGTTGATCAGACTCTTACAACCCAGAAGTACTCTGTCAAGAACACAACTAGTAACTAGTAAATACTTGTCAAAAGAAAATTCTCATTCATTACTTGAAAACAACTGAATACAGCTTAGTTTTTTAAATAGACAAAATTCCTAACCCTAACGACTCTAAAGATTAAAAAAATATTCTAAAATACTTTAAAGATGTAGGAAATGTAATCTGAATTCCATACATCTACATGTATATATATACAAGAGAGACGCCTTAGAGTTAATAGGCTCATTATGACAATTGATTTCTAATGATCCCTAACCCCTGATTCTTTGTGATACTAATATTTCCTAGCACTCCCCTTCAAGTTGGAACATAAATGTGATATGTAAGGTGTAGAGAATATATTAGTTAGTTAGTTAGTTAGAGTTAGTTGTATTAGTTAGTTAGGAGGGCTAGTTAGTTGTTAGTAACCATTTTGGATTAATGAGTTGAGAGGTTGCCTATATAAGGCATATGGCTCTTCATTGTATGCTATGCTTTTATGTTGAATGATGAATATGATGAATGAATGAAGATGCATAGTGATGTGATTCAGTGTATTCTTTCTTCCCCTTTCTCTTTCTCTTCTCAAATCCTCTACATTTCTACAACATCTATATCAGTGGTATCAGAGCGAGTCATCCTCGGCTCCCCCGCTGTGATCTCTGTAAATTCTTGAATTAGTTCAGAGCCTTTCTCTTCTCTCATGGCTCTGTTCTGATCAGGAAATAACCAATTGACCAAGTGCAGCCTGAACCAGGCGGAGTCATGACCCTAATGGTTCAGTTGGCATCTGAGTTAGCCATAAACTCCAAAAAGAAGCGTCAAGAAATATATTCTTGAGATTAATTTTGGCCCTTCTTCTACTCTTGGTCCAGTTTTTATTTCAAGATTAAACCAGAAAAAGACAAAAAGATAGTCAGGAAGAATACAAGAACAGTGACATTAAACCAGCGAAGCACTTCCACAAATCAGATTGAATTTTCAACGGACTTACACGTCGACTTTGGCTTATCAGGGCTATACCATCGTCTAAATTTTTCTCGGCTAATTCCAGTTTTTCGTTTGGTCGCATTTTCTAGTTCGTTTCTGGTTCATCGGCAATCTGGGTCTCGACTGGTTCTGGTTCTAGAGTCACGCGACTCTGGCTTTCTTCTTTCAAGACTTGCAAAGACGTCTGGTTCTGGGTCGGCTAGCGTCGTTTATGCTACTGGGTTATTGTTCGTCAGACTCTGGGTGTTGGTTTCTGTCGGGCTCTGTGTATTGGCATAATTGGATTCTAGGTTTGCGTCGCACAAGTGGTTCTTCAATTTTGAGTTCTTCATTTGAAATCCGTCGATCTGCTTCGTCGGGCTATGGGTTGTCTGATTCTGCTACTCGGAATTCTGGGTATGTTCTGCGTCGACTGCGTTCTTGGTGTCTGATGTATTAAAAAAAAAGTTGGAAAAAAAAGAATTGAAAAAAAAATCCTCCTGTTGGTATGGGACAACGGGTGAAGGGAAACCAAAAAAACAAAAATTTTCTTCTTGTTGGTATGGGACAACGGATGAAGGGAAACCAAGAAAATCAATTGTGTGTTCTTTAAGACACGGCTAACCGGAGAGGGCTACCTATGAAGGGTTCTGACCGAAGGGGCTGACCGGCATAGAGGCTAAGTAAAGCGCCGTGTAAAGTATCGTGGAGTGAAGTCGTTGGAAAGTGGGCTTTCAAAGGAGATGTTTTTGAGTGATTCAAATTTGTATTTGAGTTTTGTAATTTTTATTCTTTAGTTTTATGTTTTTGTTGTTTCACATCCTTGAGGGCAAGGATGTTTTTGGGAAGGGGGTATTAATATGTAATAAGGTGTAGAGAATATATTAGTTAGTTAGTTAGAGAGTTAGTTAGTTGTATTAGTTAGTTAGTTAGTTAGGAGGGCTAGTTAGTTAGTTGTTAGTAACCATTTTGGATTAATGAGTTGGGGGATTGCCTATATAAGGCATATGGCTCTTCATTGTATGCTATGCTTTTATGTTGAATATGATGAATGAATGAAGATGCACAGTGACATGATTCTGTGTATTCTCTCTTCCCCTTTCTCTTTCTCTTTCTCTTCTCAAATCCTCTACATTTCTACAACATCTATATCAAGATGTTAATCAAGTCCAACTTGTTACAAAGATAGTCAACCCGAGTCCCATTTAAGGCCTTAGTCAAAAGGTTGCCTAATTGGTCACTAGACTGCACACGTCCCGTAGAAATAAAGTTCTCCTTGATCTTATCGCATATAAAGTGACAGTCAATCTCAATGTGTCTCGTACATTCATGAAACACAGAGTTAGAGGCTATGTGTAGAGCAGCTTTATTATCACACCACAACTTCGCAGGCAATGACGTGGCAAGAACAACCTCCTTCATTAACTGGTGAATCCACACAATTTCCTATATTGACTGAGCCATGACTCTATACTCAACTTCTGCACTCCCGAGAAACCACATCTTGCTTTTGCTCCTCCAGGATACTAAAATTCCACCTACAAACACACAATATCCTGTGGTGGATCTTCTAGTAGCCTTTGACGCTACATGATTTGCATCACAAAAACATTTAATCTTGATATGGCCATGATTCCTATAAAGTATACCATGGTCCGGTAAGCCCCTCAAGTAATGTAAGACATGCTTTAAAGCTTCCTACTAAGCGACGGTTGGTGCTGTCATGAATTGACTAAGCATACTAATTGGAAATGTCACATCAAGGTGAGTCACCGTGAGATAGTTTAATTTCCCAATTAGTCTACAGTATCTCTTAGGATACACAAATGTTTTGATCTTCTCAGGATCGACCTTTTTCTCACATCCTCAAGTAGCTCGTCAAATAGTATGCTATCATCAATGTCCAAAAAAGGATTAGGAATCATGGGAAAACTCCTTGGTGCTGCTCCAAGTTTCCCGGTTTCTTTTAACATATCGAGAACATATCTCCTTTGTGTCAAGAGGATGCCCTTCTTGCTTCTCATAACCTCTATCCCAAGAAAGTACTTTAACAGACCCAAGTCCTTTGTTTGAAAATTAGAATTAAGAAAGGCCTTGAGTGATGAGATTACCGAAGTATCCGAAGTATCGCTACCCTTAATAACAATGTCATCAACATATACCACTAAGAGAATCATGCCAGCATCTGTCCGCTGATAAAACATAGAGTGGTCACACTTTGATTCAAACCAAACTTCTTAATCACAGAGCTAAACCTGTCAAACCAAGCACGAGAGCTCTGCTTCAAACCATATAAAGACTTTTGAAGGTGATTCCCACGCTCCCCCTCAGCAACAAAACCAGGTGGTTGTTCCATATAAATTCCTCAAGAAGATCACCATTAAGAACACATTCTTAACATCCAACTGATGAAGATCCCAACCATAATTGCATGCCATAGAGATGAATAGGCGAACAGAGGACAATTTTGTTACAAATAGTCAACACCATAGGTCTGAGCATAAACAGTGGTATACAAAGAGAACAAATGATGGTTACTTGTCATATGATTAGTGGCACCAGAATCGATTATCCACTTTGAGGAAGAAGTGGCAAAACTCGAAGCAATATTACCTATAGCAGGAGCAATTGAAGAGCTAGACATAGATGCAGCCATTGAGCCTCTTTAGAAGCAAGTTGGGCGCTACAACAAACAATCCGAGTGAGATCACCAGCCACCATGATATATAAAGATAATATGCATTTCGGGACCTAGTTGTAATATGGTCACAGGGACCTAAGTGTAAACTAGATAAGTAGTAGGGTGATTAGTCAATAAACCATTAGTTAGGATTTGTGAGAGGCTATAGGTTATAAATAGCCTACTCCTCCCTTTTGTATGAGAGAGATCAGTTTTGCTATGTCTATGAATAAAGACTTGAGAGAGCCATAGTAGCTCTCTCCTTCATCTTTTCTTCTAATCCCTTTTTTGTGTGTCTTCTCTATCTCTAATCCCCATTCTGGTTCTATAAACATACAATACTGTATCAGTGGTATCAGAGCCGTCAGTCCTTGGCTGTTTCTGCTCCGCGACTTCTGATCTGTCTCTGTTCTGTACCAAAAAAAAAAAAACGAAAGAAAAAGAATTCTGGGTTCATCCGTCTCAAGGCAAAACGCATTGGGTCATCTGAAATTCATCACTGGTTTCTCAAGAACAGCCATCAAGACGCGATCTTTACCTTCAAACAGACATACGCAAGGCTCTGTTTCCGCCGCTCCTGCTCTGTTTCTCGTTTGGTTCTGGATTTTAAAAATCCTCGGGTCGTGACGCGTTGTGGGTGTCATCTTCGGTGGAATTGTAATTCAATTGTCGGCAGAATCCACTTGCTTGGTCGGTGGAATTATCATTGCATTGTTGGCAGAATCCACTCGTCTGGTCGGTGGAATTGTACTTGATTTTTGGCCATATTTTCAATCGACTGATCGTTCGATTTTTTCTGAATTGGGTGTCGGCTGTTTCTGATCAAATTTTAAGTGGGTTCTCGGTGGATTTCTGACGTGGGTGTCGACTGATTCTGACTTTGCGTTCTGTCTCTTCCCATTTTATTTCTGGTTTCGGTTTCTTGGTTTTGTTTTGTTTCTATCCAATCGGTCACATGTCTTTCCTCTTCTATTCTCTTTTGCATGGTTGAAACAAGGCTTCAAGAAAGATCAAGAATGGCAGAAGCAAGGTTTCAGACTATGGAGCAACAGATACAAACAATGGACAACACCATACACACAATGGACAACACATTACAAGGGCTGTTGGCAGGATTTAATACTGGTATGACAAATTTGCAACGTGAAATGCAAGGGATTCGTACAGCTGGACAAAATGTCCCAAGAAATCAGGATAGGCACCAAGAACGTCGGCAAGGACAACCACAATACCATAAACCGACCCAATTTACAAAGATGGAATTCCCTAAATATTCCGGTGATGATATCCTGACTTGGCTGCTCAAATGTGAGCGTTTCTTTGAGTTAGATGACACACCGGAAGAATGCAAGGTAAAAATGGCTTCTATTAACCTTGATGACAAGACTTTTCAATGGCACCGTGCACTTGAAAGGAGACTCCGCAATTGGCTGCCTTCTTGGGATGATTATTCAGTCCTTTTGCAACATAATTTTGGTCCAGCATTTGAAAATCCCATGAGTGATCTCACCCACTTGAGGCAAACGGGATCCTTGGTGAATTACAATGCAGAATTCGATTTTATTGCTGCCAAATTAGATATCGCTGAAGATTATTTGGTGGGTGCATATGTTTCAGCCCTTAAACCAGAATTGGCTGGTCCGGTTCAGATGTTTACCCCTAGAACACTAACCGAGGCGCGACAATTGGCAAGAATGCAGGAGCTAATTGTGGACAACTTACATCAGAGGGTTACAGCAGAAACTCTCCCTCCTGCTACTGCATATCGCACAGCATTACTGACCAATAAATCTCCTCAGGCCAATAATTCTGTTGGTAACACATCTAAGACTTTATCTTTGATACCTAAGAACCCAAATAGGACATTTAAACCTCTTACCCCTGAAGAAGAATTAGAACACTGAACAAAGAACCTGTGTTTCTACTGTCATGCTCCTTTCTCCCGTGAGCACAAGTGTCCTCAAAGGCAGAAATTTCAGTTACACTACATTAGCTCAGGTCTGATTGAAGATGCCAGTTACAATGCAATGGCTGAACAAGAAACCGAAATAGGGGATAAATTTGAACCTCTTATTTTACTTCATGCAATTCATGGGGTGGATACCAATGAGGCTATGAGTATTCAAGGCCATGTGGGAAAAAGGGTTATTCAGATTTTAATTGATACTGGCAGCACCCATGATTTTCTAGATTACAACCTTGCTGTCAGGTTGGGATGGAAGCCATCAGCAACCCCTGTAGTGATGGTTCAGGTGGCCGGAGGGCAAAAATTGCAGATTTTTGGTGTATGGCATGGGTTTAGATGGAACATGCAGGGTTTGGAATTTATATGTGACCTCAAGATTGTTCAACTGAACATATATGATGTTATTTTGGGGCTGACATGGCTGAAAACCATAAAAAGCGCCTTTTGGGATTTTGGAGAACTTTCTATGAAGTTTTGGTACAAAGGGAAGGTCTGTGAGTTACAATCCAGTCCTCTAAATTCCGTACGGGTAATTCCTTCTTCTAAGCTGGAATTTCAGCCAAGAACTACACATTCAGAGAATGATACTTCCGAAATGACAGCTATATCAGCAGTTCCCCCTATGGCAGCAGAGGTTCAGAGGTCATTTGGAAGGTTTGTAGGGTCTGGTTTGTTGCAAGGGGTAATTTCCTTGGTTAAGGAAAATCTACAATGGCTCATAGCTTGGAGTTTTGCGTCATTCAGAATAGGCTGCAAGTAAATGGGAAAGCCGAGAAGAGTGTAGTGCACAAGTTTCAGAATTTGATATCTTGGCTTATGTTTTGATGTTTCAGCTTTGTGTGTTTTCTTTTTTTTAAAGTTCAGCTTTGTGTTTTGTAGTCCATCATCCTTGAGGGCAAGGATGTTTTGGGGGAAGGGTATTGATATATAAAGATAATATGCATTTAGGGACCTAGTTGTAATATGGTCACAGGGACCTAAGTGTAAACTAAATAAGTAGTAGGGTGATTAGTCAATAAACCATTAGTTAGGATTTGTGAGAGGCTATAGGTTATAAATAGCCTACTCCTCCCTTTTGTATGAGAGAGATCAGTTTTGCTGTCTATGAATAAAGACTTGAGAGAGCCATAGTAGCTCTCTCCTTCATCTTCTCTTCTAATCCCTTTCTTGTGTGTCTTCTCTATCTCTAATCCCCATTCTGGTTCTATAAACATACAATACTGTATCACACCAAAAGGACTAATAAACCTCTAATTGACAGCAAAGAACACAATTTCCAACCGTGAGCAGAAAGCTGCACCAAAAATTATAACACCCAAATAACACAAGAGGGCAGCAACCAAACAGTATCCAAACGTCTCACTAGAGACAAACACCAAACAAAACACCTCACCGGAGGCAAAGAACAAAAGTCACACAAGGATCACCAACAACAAAGAAGTGTCAAACACCTCACCGGAGGCAAACGACAACCACGAGTCAAGGTAAGGACGACAAAGCAGTCACGTCAATTGCCAAACAGAAAAAGCAAGACCAAAGCTCCTAGCAGCCACACCATGACCATGAGAATGCAGAAAGACCACGGCAGCTGTAAAAAATGCACAAAAAACACACCAAAATACCTTTGATAGTGCCAACTAGAGAGACCCATACCACGAGACAGCAAGGAGAGGCCGAGAGAAGCAAATCGACGGTGGAAGAAGAGAAGATCTCGCCGGGAAATGACTCCACATGTCGGTGCATGGATTACCAGTGAAGCTGGCGACGGCGTGTGAGGACCACACGCCGGTCAAAACTGGACCAGACCATCGGGGAAACGCTGATCGGCGACAGAGCAAGCCTACTGTGGGGCTTGTAGCTATAGACCACCACACATAGAGCCCTCTCACAACGCACAGAACCCTCTCTCCTACTGTGTGATGCCAGCAGAAAAGAAACAAAGAAATTGCAACCTAAACTTTGATACCATGTAGGAAATGTAATTTGAATTTGATACATCTACATGTATACAAGTAGGGTATATATATACAAGAGAGAGGCCTTAGAGTTAATAGGCTCATTATGACAATTGATTTCTAATGATCTCTAATCCTTGATTCTTTCTGATACTAATATTTCCTAACTAAAGATATGGAGGATAAGATGCCATCTACCTAAGTTTTAAATTCCTAACCCCAATGAATTTTACATGATAACATATGATAATCCGAAAGATTTATTTGAAAATCCTCCAACTCTATAAGATCTTAAACAAATAAGTAAAATACAATAAACTAATTAGTCATTACACATAGGCCTTAAGCATGTTAGTTCTTGGTGGGTCCCCTTTAGACATGGGATCTCATACTTGTTCACCTCTTGTCACATAAGAGGCATGTAGGATAGGATCTTGACTTCCATCAATCAATATGAATTATGATCCACGGTATCATGAAAAAAGGGTTTAAGGTTTATTGAATTTAAGCACTATTGATTTTTTCTGGAAGAGACAAAGGATTTAACTTTTGGAATTTGTGTTTCTGAGTATATATTTGGGAAAATATAATCTCTAGTGAAAATAATGACTATTCTTGTGTTGGTATTTCCTAATACACTTCTTCCATCATATTCTCTCTTTCTTTAATCTCTGTATGCTTATTATATTGATAAGAAGTAACTTCTTATAAGAAAATGGAATATAGGTCTCTTTGCTGCTAGCTACGGCTTGTGCCATTGATGCTAACCACTGGCTAGTAGCATGGCTGCTCAGTATTCCTATGAAAAGTAGTGTGTGTGAGAGAGAGGGTATAGGAGCAGGAGCTTCCAGAGATTGCCTCCATAGAGGCAGTGGTAACATGTTTTCTTGGAGAGTCATAAGAAATTACAAGCATGTTCCCCCTTTTCTGTTATAAAATTAGAATTGCACATTATTAAATGAGATGATAGTATACAAGTCAAATTTGTAGTCTCTATGTGAATAGATCTACATATGTAGTTTTCAGTGTTCTGGAATCTTTCTTTTTTTCCCTTGAAAAAATGAAACTTACATTTGTGTCTTCTGAAAGTCTTTTTTGTCAATCTAGACTTGTATCTTTTGCTGACACAAGGAACAATGCTGCTTTTATCAGTTTCAGAAATTTAACTTATATCATGTGTTGCTGTTTCTTGTTTTTTGCTTCTAGTTTTTCCTGAACTTGGTCTTCTTGAATGAGTTATATGGCAATACTGATTGTAGGTCCCTGTTCGACACTTGGTATTTATGGTTCATGGGATTGGGCAAAGGTTGGAAAAATCTAATTTGGTTGATGATGTGGCCAATTTTCGACATGTTACAGAAAGTCTGGCAGAGCAGCACCTTACTGCACACCAGCGTGACACTCAAAGGGTTCTTTTTATCCCATGTCAGGTATATAATACGTATTTGGTATTTTTCCCTTCCTCTTGGATTCTATGTTTTTAAGTTTTTGGTGAATTTTGTTTATTTATTTCTGCATGGCAAATGGCCATTTCCTACCCTTTTCTTTAAGGACACTTGCTGCTGTTTACCCTTTCTATAAAATTGAACATTTTCTCATATTATCATTCTCCTACACTTTGGCACATTCTCTAGTGTTTAGCTTTTAGATGGATTTTAAGGGACTATGTGCTAGCCTATACATAGCAACTTTGCAAGAGAGTGTAAGGAAGTCAAAGATGAGGGGGATTCTATCTTCTGATATGAAAAGATTTCCAGGATTCTTTTTTTTATTTTAAATTTGAATATATATTAATGTTGTAGAGCAAAGTAGTCTCAAAATCATATGTATTCAAGTACAGAAAGGGTCTATATATACAAGAGGAATGAGCCCTAGCATTTATGGCTCTTAACTTTAGTATCTATTATAATCCCTGATTTATATATATTTCCTAACAAATGTGAATGTGAATAGTAAACAGAATGAAGAAAATTCCTTATATTTTTTCATAACATTTTGTCAGTGTACATACAAGGTAGAGGCTCCTTGGAGTTAATACTAATAATGACAAATTTAGTCCTGTTAATTACAGATTATTCTAACATATTAATGACAAATATATGCAGAATATACTGAAAGTTAATTTTAGGGAAATGACTAAAGAGGATAATCAAGATAATTAAGATAAATATATTTATTCATAAATATGAAGGACACTTATGGTTTGACAACCCTGTGGGGCAGGAAATATGATCCCTCTTCAATGAATGAAGGAAAGTGACCAAAGAGTGGCATAATCACTTAAAGAAAGTCTATGTTCCAGGCAAGGAAGTGTTTACCACAATACCAATAAGCCGTTCATAATTAACACTAGGGAGAGTTTATCACTTATCATGAGGATAAAAAATCCCCAAATATGCGCCTTTGGATGGGATAGTTCCCACAGGGTGATTTGGAAATTTTCACTTCAGTTCTAACGAGTATGGATTTGTTACTTGGGAATCAATTGACTTGAAGCTTTTATTACCAACAGTAGAATAGCATGAGAATGTAGATTTCCTTATATCTTAGATGGTACACTGAAGTCTCGAAGAAACTAAAATTCTCATGGTCATATGGGCTTCATAAAATAGTTCTATGATTGTCCATCCTTTTATTGTTGAACCCTTCTTTTTTTCTCAACACACATATTTCTATATTGCATATGATGTAGAATATTGAATTTCTGTTTCTTTTCTTATTGTTTCCCCTATGTTTATTATATTTATTTAGATTAATTAATATCTTATTGCATATCATTAGTGGAGAAAAGGATTGAAGCTTAGTGGTGAAAGTGCAGTGGAGAAAATAACCTTGGATGGAGTTCGGGGCCTGCGAGTCATGCTAAGTGCTACAGCTCACGATGTGTTATATTATATGAGCCCAATCTACTGTCAAAGCATAATTGACTCGGTAATGCACGCATCATATGTTATACATGGTTTCCTTCATTTTCTTTTTAATATATACATATACACAGACATAGACACACACACACATACACGTGTCTGTATTCTCTTGTGTGTGTGTGTGACTTCGTTATTTCAAGTAGCTATCTTCCATTGAGAAATGCCAAGCTACTTCACCGTCTCTCACATCCCTCCTTCATAATTCCTTCCTGGTTGCCAGCAAGTTTTAGCTCATTCACTGCCTAAATTCTAAATGATTGCCATCTGGGTTTTGGAAAGTTACCAGTATGTTACAATGGTGGAAAATTGTACATGTTTATTTAATCTCTTTATTGATTTGATTGATTTCAAAATAGATATACTGTAATTTCAATCTTTGTGGCTTTGAGGCGAAACTAGCGAAGGGGTTGATCTGGAATGAGGTGTCATAACTGAGGCTTGTGATAAGGGAAAATGCTATATGATAAGAGATTATAGAAAGAAAGATGAAAGGAAAGAAGAATAATTCTAGAGAAACTTGAATTATACTAAATAGTTTGAAAAATTAAAACATGAGAAAATAAGATTGATGACTACCCTTATTAGCCATGGGTAATCCTAATAAAATATTCTAGATATTTTGATTATAATTGTAGTGAAATGAATCAGAAAGATGTCTTATTCATGATAAACGTAGTGATATTTATATAAGAGGGAGGAGCCTACACATAATGGCTCATAATGATGATTATACGTGTAATCCCTAATTATATGGGGTCTGATTGGGATATGATTATAATCCCATGATCTCAGCCTCTATATACATTAATACTAATAATACTAATATATTTTCCTAACAATAATAAAATCCTAATTTTGACTTAACTACCCTAACTACTTATTTATAAATGGGTTAAGTACCATTTTTGCCTCTGAAGTACGCGCCCAGGACCAATTTTGCCCCTTAAGTTTTCGAAGGAGCAATGTTGCCCCTGAAGTATTAAAACAGAGCAATGTTGCCCCTCCGTTAGAAACCCTAACGGTCAACGTTAGAAACCCTAACGGTCAACGTTAGAAACCCTAACGGAGGGGCAACATTGCTCCATTTTGATACTTCAGGGGCAACATTGCTTCGCCGAAACGTAGCAATGTTGCCCCTGAAGTATCAAAATGGAGCAATGTTGCCCCTCCGTTAGGGTTTCTAACGGTCGACTAACGTTGACCGTTAACGGAGGGGCAACATTGCTCTGTTTTGATACTTCAGGGGCAACATTGCTCCTTCGAAAACTTAAGGGGCAAAATTGGTCCCGAAATGCGTGCATTTCAAGGCAAAATGTACTTAACCCTTTATAAATTGCATATCAATAGATAAAAGAGAGAGAAAAACAGAGTGAATAAAAAAGAAAATGGTATTATATTGACTAATTTGAGAAATCCAAACATAAGAAAATGAGACTGACATTGGTAATCCTAATCCTAATAAATTATTGGGTTAAGTTGCATCCAACACCTAGTATTTTTCCAATAGCATCCAATATTCTAAACTAATTTTTGAAGCTTTCAACCGTAAAAGTATTTTTTTAGTAGCATCCAGTATCCTAAAATAATTTTTTGTGCAATTTTGCCCTCAATGTGTTGTTCTCAGTAGTAATGAGCACCTTAAACTTAGGATACTGAGTGCTATTGGCAAAATACTTCAACGTGTTGGATGCAAGTTTAGGGTGTCAGATGTGTTAGAATAGGAAATAAATCATGTTAGAATAAGAAATAAATCACCCACTTATTAGGATCCCTTGATTGCTGATCTGATTATGGGTGTCTTAATTAGCCTTTATTGTCTTAATTAGTATTTATTGTATTTCCTAATTTACCTTCTAGGTTCTCCTTGTTTCCCTTATAAGTACGTTGTAATTCTCATTATCAAATAACATAACAGAGAGTGTGATACCTCGATTTACAAACATGGTATCGAGCCAAGGACATCCGTCCGAGGCCGAAAAGAGCGAGAGAAACAAAGAGTGACCGTGAGGTAGAGAGAAACAGTGGAAAAGAGGCTCCGGCGAGTTTAGGGTTCTCTGTAGGCGGAGAGTTACACGACACCGCCCAGCCCAGAAGAACCAGGAGGCTCCGATCGGTGAACGCCCAGAATCCGGTGACCATCCGGCATCTCCAAGGCGGCGCGTGGGCTTCACGCTCTCGACGGACAGCGAACGGTGGCGGCGCCTGGCAGCGCGTACGGAGGTTTTTTCGACGGCGACTTCCTGGATAGGTCTTCTCCTCTAATTTCCGGCCATCCCTGGTGGTTACTTCCTTTTCCGGCGAGTGTTTGACTTTTTCCGGCGAGTTCTCCGGTGACAATTTTCCAGATTCCGGTGACTGATTTTCTTCTCTGTCCACATGGATTCCTCTCAGTCCTCTCCTTTATTCGGGACAATTCCCAGACAAACAACCGGAACATCGCCCATGGTCTTTATGTCCGATACCGATTCTCAAACTGAAAATTCCTCATCTTGTTCCACTCTAACCAAGAACTCGCACCATCCGAACTTCGCAGATGGCTTCGAATTTTCAGACCATCATATTATGGCTATTAGCCATAAATTTAATGGCAGAACTATCTCCGGTGGTCACAAAGTGTCTTTGAGGTATATTCGAGGTAAGAGAAAGGAGAAATACATTAATGGGGCAGCTCCTCAACCATCCCCTGATGACCCTAATTTTGACACATGGTTTGCTGAAAACAACCAAGTCATGACATGGTTGTGTAATTCAATGACCTTGGAGATCAATGAGGGATATCTGCTTGCACACACGTCAAAGGAAATATGGGATGCCGCTAGAAGGACCTACTCCTCCCTTGAAAACACCGCTTTGATTCATCTGAAGAGACAACTTCGGATTTACGCCAAGGTAATAGTTCGATCCACCGAATATTATAATGCCCCGCTAAAATTGTGGCGAAACGGATATGTTTGAAGTTCATCCCCTGGGAAAGTCTCAAAGATGCACAATTGTACAAACAAATTGTGGAAGGAGGAAGGATACATGATTTTCCGTTAGGCCTCAATGGTACTTTCGAAGAGATAAGGGCGAATCATGGGACCGAAGCCACTCCCACGCTTTCTTTGATGTGGTTAACCTTGTGCAATTCGAAGAAAGTAGGAAGCTCTTGAACCGAAGTGGACCAAGCAACATTGAAAGCTCCGCACTCGCAATTCGGGACCAATCGGGAACGAAAAACCAATAAATGGTGCAACTATTGTAAGAAGAAGGGCCATAATAGGGAAGAATCTTTGGAAACTCCATGGCAAACCTTTCGGGGAAAATCGAACTTCCAAAGTCACTCGACCTCGCCTGAACCAAAGGTGGAAAGTGATGATCGCTTGAATTCGGAGGAGTTACGGATGTTTCAAACCTTTCGCGGAATGCTCGATCAACGAAAAAGTCTAATTCTCGTTCCCAACGTAAACCTTGTACAATCGGGTAACTCTATTATTGCTCTCAACACCGTGATGACTAATGACGATACCTGGATAGTTGACTCGAGCTACGGATCATATGACCGGTAACAAAACTCTATTCCACAACCTTAAATCCCGTCACGAGAACCTCAAGGTAAAAGTAGCTAATGGGGTATTCACACGGGTTGAGGGCATTGGCACCGTTATCTTATCTCGATCACTTGGCGATACATAATGTTCGTTTGTACCGGAACTTACTTGTAATCTGATAGCTGTAAGCAAGTTGACTAAAGGTCAAATATGTCGAGTGATTTTTGATGATGGTATATGTTTGTTTCGGGATTTAAGAACGAGGAGGACGATTGGGACTTCTAGAGAATGGGATGGATTGTTCTACTTTGAAGGATCAAACTCGAAGAATAAAGATACGTGGAAGGCAAGACGAGCGCTAGTTAGCTCAAATTCACAGAATAATGATGTATTGTTGTGACACTGTCGATCAGGTCACCCTAGTTTTGATTATATGAAACATGTTTTTCCCAATTTATTCAATAAAAGTTCTGTTCCTTTTCATTGTGAAACTTGCCAATTTGCCAAACAGACGCGATCTTTTTATCCCAAACAGCCCTATACTCCCTCCTCACCATTCACATTAATTCACAGTGATATCTGGGGGCCTGCCCGAACCACTACCCACACTCATACTAGGTGGTTTGTTACTTTCATTGATAACCACACTCGAACCACATGGGTTTACTTAATGAAAAACAAATCCGACGTCGCCAAAGTCTTTCGTAACTTCTATACCTTTGTCCGAACCCAATTCAACACGTCCATTAAGGTCCTTAGAAGTGATAATGCCCAAGAATATATGAGCACATCCTTCAAAGAGTTTCTTGATCAGCAAGGAATTCATCACCAAACTTCTTGTCCTTACACTCCTCAACAAAATGGGGTAGCCGAACGGAAAACCGTCACCCGTTGGAAGTAACCCGTGCCTTGCTAATGGAACGAAATGTTCCCACCATATTCGGGGCGATGCCATCCTCACCGCGGCCTATCTAATTAACTTGCATGCCTTCTAAAGTTCTCCAATATGCCACTTCAATTCAAAAACTTCGGAACTCTTCCCAAATTGCCCTCTCATCAATTCATTACCTCCCAAGGTATTTGGTGACCGTGTTGTCTTTGTTCACAAAAAGGAGGGCAACAAATTCGATGCTCGAGCCGACAAGTGTATCTTCCTTGGCTACTCCTCTACTCAAAAAGGGTACAAATGCTACTGCCCGTCTTCCAAGAAACTTATTATCTCTCGGGATACGGTGTTCTTGGAAGACGAGGCTTATTATCCCAAATTACCCATTCAGGGGGAGTATTCTGATATTGAATGGCTAATCTCGGAAGAAGCATCTAATTCCAACACCTCAAATTCACCGACACATCATCGCACCACCTAACCCTATAGCCTCTCTTGACTCACTTGCTTCCTCGAACCAGCCTAATATACACATTTCACCCCAACCTGAACCCAATGAACAGGAAACTCATGTTGAGATCAATTCAAGGGTGGATGAAGAATCACGACAGGAGATAGAGTCCAGCTCACAGATTCAAACTGAACCAGACACTGGTAGAACAATCTCTCCCATTCAAAGGAATGACCATGAATCGACCCGGATTAAATCCCGAAGAATCGGGTTGGCCTATTGCCTTGAGAAAAGGGGTAAGATCTTGTACTCATCATCCAATTCAACGATTTGTCTCATATGGTAATCATGTCGCAAAAATGCAAAGTTTTGTTGTAAACAAGGCAATACGATAACTATTCCAAACACGTTTCAACAAGCTATGGCTGATCTAAATTGGAAACAAGTCAGCCGAAGATGAATTGAGGGCACTCAAGGAAAATAGAACATGGGAGATCACGACCCTTCCCGAAGGAAAGAAACCAAGAGGATGCGGGTGGATTTTCACTCCAAAATTCAATCCCGATGGTAGCATCAACAAATACAAGGCAAGACTTGTTGCAAAAGGATATACCCAGACGTACGGAATTGACTATCAGGAGACATTTGCTCCGGTGGTCAAATTTAATACCATTCAAGTACCGTTATCACTTGCAAAAACTTGGATTGGTCACTTTACCAACAACGGACGTGAAAAATGCATTCCCGAATGGCAACCTAGAGGAAGAAGTATATATGGAGATTCCGGATGGAGTTTTAGCTCCTAATAACACCGTGTGTAAGCTAAGCAAGTCATTGTACGGCTGAAACAATCTCTCGAGGGCATGGTTCTCGATTCACCAAAGCAAAAAGGGCTTGGGTATACTCGGGGACGAGCGAGATGACACATTGTTTACCAAACGTGTTAATGACAAAATCGCCATATTGATTGTGTATGTTGAAGACATAATCATTACAGGAAATTATGAAGAAGCCATTGCACAACTAAAAAGTGACTTGTCGACTGAATTCCAGGTGAAAGACCTTGGCCAAATGAGGTACTTCTTAGGCATGGAAGTGGCAAGAACTAAGAAGGGCATCAATGTATCTCAACGCAAGTATACACTAGACCCGTTACATGAGACGGGCATGTTGGGCACTCAACCGGAAGGGACACCAATGGAAGAGGGATGCCACCTACGAGATCAAACCAAAAGGTGTTCCGAAATAATTCGAAAGATACGAAAGACTTGTGGGGAAGTTGATATACTTGACCCACACTCGTCCTGACATTAGCTATGCAGTGGGAATAGTAAGTCAATTTATGCATCAACCACAAGAAGAGCACATAGAGGCTGTATACAGGATCTTGAGCTACCTGAAGCTAAATCCTGGAAAAGGAATATTCTTCAAGAAAGGTACTACCAGAAATATTGAAATCTACACTGATGCAGACCATGCAAGGGATAGAGAGACCAGGAGGTCAACCTCAGGGTACTGTACATATGTGTGGGGAAATCTGGTTACATGGAGAAGCAAGAAATAGACAGTGGTGTCACCAAGCAGTGCAGAAGCAGAACTGAGAGCTGTTAACAAAGGCGTTTGTGAAGGAATGTGGATTATCGGGATTATCAAGGAGTTGGGGATTCAACATGAAGGACCAATGCAACTCGGTGTGACAACAAGGCCGCATTGAAATGGTCAAGAACCCGATATCATGATCGAACCAAGCATGTTGATATAGACGTAGACATTTCATTAAAGAAAAGATTGAAGCGGGCATTATGACCTCGTCTCACATTCAATCTGAAGAACAAATTGCGACGTCCGACTAAACCACTCGGCGAACCAAGTTTGAAGGATTTTGTGGCAGCGGGATTGCTCGACATATACTCTCCGGCGAGGGGGAGTGTTAGAATAGGAAATAAATCATGTTAGAATAAGAAATAAATCACCCACTTATTAGGATCCCTTGATTGCTGATCTGATTATGGGTTTCTTAATTAGCCTTTATTGTCTTGATTAGTATTTATTGTATTTCCTAATTTACCTTCTAGGTTCTCCCTTGTTTCCCTTATAAGTACGTTGTAATTCTCATTATCAAATAACATAACAGAGAGTGTGATACCTCTGATTTACAAACAGGATGCATAAAAAATTTAGTGAAGTGTTATGATTATTGAAAAGGCAGCTCAGTGCTGAAGGCTCCCTCTAGGTGCGGTTTGGGGAGGGGTAGATGTATGCATCCTTACCCCCACAAGCGAAGAGGTTGTTTCCAAGATAAATGTTATGATTATTGTGGGCTTAAAATAATCTGCAAACTATAAATATTGCTCTAGGATGACCCCTCAAAACATATTAATGGAAATTGATTGCAATTGTACAAAATCGAAGTGTGAGTATATTTTTTAACGTACTAAATACTTGATAACATTCGTTCTCAAAGGAACTGATCAAGTTTGTTGGAAAAATGAGATTTTATCCCATAGTAACAAAAATGATTAGAATAACATTTGCTTTGACTCATCGATGTACACTTTTGTAGGTATCAACCCAACTGAATCGGCTGTATTTGAAGTTTCTCAAACGCAATCCGGGATATGAAGGAAAGGTGCTTTGGAAAACATTGGGCCATTGGCTGAATTTTGTGAATTTTTAATTTTCTACTTTTATGATCGCCTGTTTTTTGCTGATTGCTGTATAGGTTTCAATATATGGTCATTCTTTGGGAAGTGTGCTCTCCTATGATATTCTTTGCCATCAAGAAAATCTGTCCTCTCCATGTCCAATGGATTCAGTGCATAGGGAATATTTTAAACATGAAAATCCATCTCTCGCTGTGAAGGACTTTTGTTCTGGGAGCTACTCATCAAGTCTTAAGAATGATACATTGTGTGTAAGTCTGTCTAATGAAAAGATGACTGCCAAACAGACCCCTTTAGAATTGGACGCACAATATTCTGGGGACTCTTCTCTTTTATGTCCTGCTTTACCAATTGTACACAATTATACTATGGAGCATAACTCTCAGGAACTGGAGCATGAGAGAGATGTTCATGATTTCCTTTCTGATTTGAGTAATGCACCTAATGAGAAAACCAATGCATTATCTAAGCTTGAGAATATGAATGCCGGGCTTCCTGCTGATGGTTTAGAAAGATTGACTAAGGATGAACACGAAAATATGAGCAACAGGGATGAAGTAATCAGAATGCTCAGGGAAGAGGTCAATTAACAATTTGTATATTTGTTTTTAATAGTCTACATGACCAATAAGTTGTATACACACACACACACATATATTCTGACAATTGAAAATTTTCATCATTTAGGTTGATTTATTGAAAGCCAAGCTTAAGGAACTTGAATCACATGGTGGCAGCCAGCATTCAAAAGAAGGCCTAGGTTCTGGTAGTTACCAGTGTTCTCTATAGATTTGATATATGGTGGATGATTTATACATTCATGTGACTTCTATTACTAAATTATATAACGAAGTGAAAAAATAAAACATTGCATGTGTATGCCAGAGAAACACTTATCTGAGAAGTTGGCTTCTGCAGAAGATGCACCAGAGAGTTACTCCCCTTATATCAAATATACAAAGCTCCAATTCAAGGTATAAGGAAAAAAAAATGTTTATCTTGTGTGTACAATTCTTTGGAGATTTTATCTTCAGATTTACATTTTACTTATTATTAAAAAAAATTAATTTGTGGCAAAATATGGAACACCTTTCATTTCCATTGGACTGTGAAAATTTTTACATTGTAATCAGTTCCTGTGTTGCTCATATGTCTGAAATGCATATATTGCAGGTTGATACATTCTTTGCTGTTGGTTCCCCTCTTGGAGTGTTTCTTGCCCTTCGTAATCTCCGCATTGGCATTGGTAGTAATTTCTATGTTAATCATTAGTGTTCCTTTCATTTTTCATTGATTGCACATTGTATGCTTTTAGAAGTCAGAATTTGTATGTTCAGATGTAGTTTTCCAGATTTTGACAGTCCACGTTTATATTTTCCCTAAGGATCCCACCAGTAATGCACAAATTCTGTACTATAATGGTTTTTAAAATTTTAAATGATAGGCTATAAAGTATGTCAAGCTTAAAGAGATTATGTTGGAGAATGTTAAGGCAGCCGTAGGAACATAATAAATCAATTATCAAATATCTCCAACTGTCTAAACTCTTATTTAAAGGAATGATATTGGTTAAGGTAACTCAATGCTCAATGAGCAAGCATAATCCTAGGCTCTGAAGTCTTCATTCAAATACTCTGTTATACACACAAATTGTTAGTTATATATCTCTGACATTGCCTCAGTTGTCCCAAAATTTTTAAATTATCATAACTTCATCAATAATAAAACAAATAACAAAATATGTTCCTATACTTAATTAGATTCATATTGAATGGATTTTATCCACTTGTGTGAATTTGTAGATGTTGGAAATCAGCCCAATATCTCATATCCCCTGATTCTAGCCCTATCATATCCTCTGATTCTAGTTTCTCTAGTTTAGGAAAGATTATGATTTGGTTTGTGATTGATTGTAATCTTCTCATAATTGCTCCCAATGATTGTTCTGTTTTGGCCCCTATATTTATTGTAAGTCTCACTGATGGAAATACCAAGGCATAGTGTAATTTGATTACTTTGATTCAATAATATGGTGCCAAAGCAATGGGTTCGATCTGAACCCAGAGAGAGAGAGCGGTTTTGAGAAGAGAGAGAGCAAGTGAGAGATGCGAAAGAAACACGTGAGAAGAGAAAGAGAGATAAAGAGACCGTGACCTATGGCTTCTGTAGGAGAGAGAGTGTGAGTCACCGCCCCCATAGGAAGACCTAGAGGCCGTTGATTGGCCTTTTCCCAAAATCCGGCATCAATTAGAGTAGCGCGTGAGTGTCACATGCGACAATCTTTGCTTCTGGGACGTGTGAACTACATACGCCGGTAATCTTTTCCTCTCACAAGGCACATGAGCTATGGGCGCCAGCGATTCTATTATGTCTCCTCGTGAAAGCTTGTTGTTCGACATCCAGTCATGGATCCAAGCCAATTTCCTCCTCTTTTTGGATCTGTACCTCCACAACCAAGGACACTTTGGGTTTATTCAATGGCTTTAATGTCAGGAACTAATGCTCAGAGCCAAAGTAACTCTTCCTCTTCTCTCAACTCTTCTTCTATTTCTACCACTACAGTTACCGTACCATCCAAAACTATAGAGATGGCACCAGGATTCTCAAAGAATCAAATAATGGTTAGTAACCATAAGTTTAATGGAAGAAACTATCTCTAGTGGTCACAAAGCGTGCTGAGATACATCCGTAGCAAGAAAAAGGAGAAATATATTAATAGAGCAGCCCCCAAACCAGCCCCTAATGATTCAAGTTTCGACACATGTTTTGTTGAAAATAACCAAGTCATGACTTGGTTATGTAACTCTATGACTCTGGATATTAGTGGAGGTTACCTTTTGGCTAACATTGCAAAAGAAATCTAGGATGCGGTTAGAAGAACATACTCTTCCCTTGATAACACCATTGCCTTGATCCATCTGAAACGGAAACTCCGAGATTTGAGACATGGCAATATGTTGGTGACTGATTATTACAATGCTTTGTTGAAACTCTGGAAACAACAGGATTTGTTTGAGGTGCACCCATGGAAAACCGTCGAGGATGCTCAATTGTATAGGAAAATAGTGGAAGAAGGAAGAACTCAAGATTTTCTTCTCGAACACAACGATTCTTTGGATGAGATAAGGGGCAGAATTATGGGGTTAAAATCTTTAGCACATATGTTTGATGTATTCAACCATGTGTAGTTCGAAAAAAGTAGAAAACTCCTGAATTGAAGCAGCCAAAATCACATTGAGGGTTCAGCTCTTGCAGTGAGAAGAGCACAAGATGAATGGAAAAATAATAAATGGTGCAAATATTGTAAGAAGAAAGGTCATACCAAAGAAGAATGCTGGAAATTGCATGGCAAGCCATCAAATGGAAAACAACACTCCCATCAAAGTGATCTCACTACAACTGAGCTTAAAGTTGCGGATGCTGATTCCCTAAGCAGAAGGAGTTGCAAGTGCTCCGCAGGATACTTGAAAAACATAACAAGTCAAACTCTGTACCAAGTGTCAATCTGGTACAATTAGGTAATTCTATTGTAGCTCTCAATGCTATGAGGACTAGTAAAGATACATGGATTGTTGACTCAGGAGCTACAAATCACATGAATGGTAATCAAACATTATTTACAGCTATTAAATTGTGTCCTGACAACCTTCAAGTCAAAGTTGCTAGTGGAGTTGGCAACTCCAAGTCACTCACGCCCGTCTTCGCTTCTCTGGTTCTTCCCGTCGCGTTCTTCACATGCCTGTGAGTTTTCTCATTCATAGTTACCCTCGTTGCTGGTCCACTACACTTCTCGATCACATGCAACAACGTCTCTAATTGAGTGGAGATGGTTTGTAGAATGTCTCCATGTTGTTGTAGAGTATCTTCAATCACCTTGAACCGAATTTCTGCGGGGTTGGCCATGGAAGCGGTCTGAGCTCTTGTGGCGACCATGCAAAATTCAAACCTTTTGACGAGAATCCCAAAATCTGACGTCGCTAGTGCTCAGCAGAATCAAGCAATGCTGGTTCTGGTGGTTCAAGACTGGTGTTCTTGATTGTTCTTGAATTGCTGATGAACCCAAAACTGGAAATTTGCAATGTAGATGGTTCTTTATTGGAGAACCCAGAACTAACCTTGGGTTCTTGATTGTTTCTTGCAGGTGACTACTATTTTTTTTAAGCTTCTTGACTGCAGCTCTGAACCGAAAGGAAGGAAGATGGTTCAGAATTGAAATCAAGACTTCCAGAATTTACAGTAGTGAGCCAAGGATGACTCAGCTCTGATACCATTGATAGATAGGTTGTAGAAATTTAGAGGAATTGAGGAAAGAAGAGGGAAAGAGGAGAGAAAACATAGAATCACATCACTGTACACTTTCATTCATCATGACATCAATTATTCCACACAATACAATAGTCTAAACTTCCCCTTATATAGGAACTGCCTTAGACTTATTTATTTAATCCGTCAACAGAAAACAGTAATAATAGACTTACTAACTCCTAATTAACCAATTCCTAACTCCCTAACTAATTCACTAACTCTAACTTTCTAACTATTAACTAACTCTAATATTTTCTACACCTTACTTATCACCTCCAAAGTTCTCAACTTTGCCACACTCATTCAAAAAATCGTTGAAACCCTTTCCAATTGTCTTGTGATCAATTTGTTACCCCAAAAGGTGTTTGGTTGTGTTGTCTTTGTCCATCATGGTAGAAGCAAATTTGATGCCCAAGCCCAAAAATGTATATTTCTTAGTTACTCCTCTACTAAAAAAGGGTCCAAGTGTTATTACCCTACCACCAATTTATTCATCTCAAAAGATGTCGTGCTCTATGAGGAGGACACCTATCATCCAAATTACTCATTTAGGGGGAGCACTTAGATATCGAATGGCTAATTTCACATGATCCTACTTGGAAAGTCCCCCATACCACTAATGCCTTACTAGTTCCTAATACAACTGATACCTTACTAGTCCGTGAAACCACTGATAGCTTACTTGTCCCTGATACCCTACTATCATCACCTCCTAATTCTACTATTCCATCCAATCAACTTGAACCTACACCTAATGAACTAGAAACACATGTTAAGATTAGTTTAGGGATGGATATAGAAGGTACATCAGGAGAGTCCAGTCAACAATCTCAGGAAGATAATGGTAGAAATATCTCTCCCACCTGAAGGAACGACTATGACTCTAACCCGATATTAGATCTAGAAGAGGTGGGCTGGTCTATTGCACTTAGAATAAGGGTAAGTTCTTGTACTCAACATCCAATTCAACGATTTATTTTATATAGTAATTTGTTTGCAAAGATGCATAGCTTTATTGTAAACAATGCACCAATTAAAATTCCAAATACTTTCCAACAAGCTTTGGCTGATCCAAATTGAAAGCAAGCTGTGGAAGATGAGTTAAAAACACTTAGGAGAATAGAACATAGGAAATCAAAGCTCTTTCCATAGGAAAGAAACCGGTAGGATGCAAGTGGATCTTCACCCCAAAGTTCATTCTTGATGGAAGTATCAACAAGTACAAGGCAAGACTGGTTGCAAAAAGGGTATACTCAGACTTATGGAATTGATTATCAGGAAACCTTTGCCCCAATAGCTAAATTCAATACAATCCAAGTGCTGTTGTCAATTGCAGCTAACTTGGATTGGTCACTATATCAGCTAAACGTCAAAAATGCATTTCTGAATAAAGACTTGGAGGAAGAAGTTTACATGGAGGTCCTAGAGGGAGTTTTGGGTCCAAACTACTCTCTTTGCAAACTCTACAAGTCTTTGTATGAGTTAAAACAATCTCCAAGGGCATGGTTTCGACGATTCACCAAGGCAGTAAAACTTGGGTCTAAACAAGGGCAAGCAGATGGCAAGTTATTTATCAAGCATGATAATGGGAGAGTCACTTTCCTGATTGTCTATGTTGATGACATGGTTATTATTGGGAACGATGAAGATTCTATTGCCCAACTGAAGAAGAACCTGTCAAATGAATTCCAAGTGAAGGATCTTTGTCAAATGAGATATTTCTTGGGTATGGAAGTGGCAAGGACCTAAAAGAGCATCAATGTATCCTAGCGGAAGTATACCCTAGATCTATTACATGAAATAGGAAAGTTTGGGGCACAACCTAAAGGAACACCAATGGAAAAAGGTTGTCACCTAGAGATCAAGCCAAATGGTGTCCCAATTACCTCAGAACAATACAAAAGACTTGTAGGGAAGCTAATATACTTAACCCACATACGTCCAAATATCAGCTATGCAATAGAAATAGCAAGTCAATTTATGCACCAGCCACACGAAGAGCACATGGAAGCTGTATACAGAATTTTGGGCTATTTGAAGTGTAATTCTGGAAGAGGAATCTTCTTTAAGAAAAAATATGCCAGGAACATCGAAATCTACACCGATGCAGACCATGTAAGAGATAGAGAGAATAGGAGGTCAACCTTAGGATATTGTACAGGCAACAAACCGTGGTTTCAAGAAGTAGTGCAAAAGTGGAACTGAGAGCTGTTAACGAAGGAGTATAGGAAGAATTTTCGGTTATCAAGCTATTGAAAGAGTTGGGAATTCCATATGAGGGACCCATGCAACTCTGGTGTGACAACAAGGCCAGCATTGAAATGATAAAGAATTATGTCTACCACAATCAAACGAAACATGTTGAGATAGACAGGCACTTTATTAAAGAAAAGGTTGAAGTAGGCATCATGAACTTGTCTTACATACGGTCTACTAATTAGATTGCGGACCTAATGACTTAACCACTAGGCAGAGCTAAATTTGAAGGGTTTTGGTGCAAGCTGGGAATGATTGACATATCCTCTCCAGCTTGAGGGGGAGTGTTGGAAATCGGCCCAATATCTCATATCCCATGATTCTAGCCCTATCATATCCCCTGATTCTAGTTTCTCTAGTTTAGGAAAGATTATGATTAGTTTGTGATTGATTGTAATCTTCTCATAATTGCTCCCAGTGATTGCTCTGTTGTGGCCCCTATATATATATATTGTAACTCTCACTGATGGAAATACTAAGGCAGAGTGTAATTTGATTACTCTGATTCAATAATAGTAGAATTTAAGAGGTTTGACTAGAATCAGTTTTGTCCATGTTTGCCTCCAAAATTTACTGGTTTTATTTCCAAAAGGCGTTTTTAGTATTCAAATATGCGTTCTTTTCCACTTTTTCCAGGAAGAGGCCAACAATATTGGGAGGAGGAGAATATAATTGAGCAGATGCCAGCTTGTCGCCAGATGTTCAACATCTTTCACCCCTATGATCCAGTGGCTTATCGGTATGTCACAATCATCAACATAATGCATTCCCTCTTTCCTTAAATATCAGTAGCTGTTGTATCAAAGCCCTACATTGACAGCCATAAGTAATTCTTTTAGTACCTAAGTATCATAGTAATTCACCTTACAGTCTGTTTTTAAAGAGCGGGTGAGCCATCCATGCTTCGTTTGTCTTCACCATATGTGGGCCTCATGCCATAGTATATTTGCATCAGTGATTTTCTTTGTACATTTTATTCCCCAATTATGTTTATTCTCTTGCTTGCATCGTTTAATATGCTGTTAAAACATCTCAAGAACAACCAAAATTGCTGCAAAATTGAAGTATGAATGATTAGTGTTGAAGGAACCACAAAATTTGAAGGAGGTTAGGACTTCCTTATTTCTTTTATGCATATACGACTGTGGAAATAATACATATATTTTATATTCTCTTTTGTATCTCCCGTTCACTGCCTTTAATCTTGTATATTACCAAAATGCTGGATATCCATTTCTACTGCAGGGTAGATCCACTTGTATGTAAAGAATATATCAACAAACGACCTGTTTTAGTACCCTATCATAGAGGAGGAAAGAGGTTGCATATTGGATTCCAGGTTGGAAAATTTTGATGCCACTATTTGACTGGATATCTGTCTTTTTTGTTCCTTGATCTTTATACTTTGTGGTGTAGGAATTTAGTGAAGACTTAGCAGTTCGCACACAGGCAGTACTTAATCATCTAAAATCTGCAAGGGTGAGTTTCTTTCTATTTGTGATGAAAGAATTATGTTATACATAGATCCTAATTTTACCAGGATCTATCAGAGTTCCATTTGAAATAACAATGGTAACTCAGCTTTTATATTATACTACCTCTAGTCCTTAATGTAAGAGCTCATCCATGGTGTAAATTACACATCAGACGAGCACTTATATTAAGGACCAGAGATAGTAAGTTTTATTGTGTTACAGTTCAAATAACAATATGTCTTGCTAGGGTTTAGGCCACACTTTCATTAACTTTCGGCTGTCAAATAAATAGCCAACAGGACTCTGCCTAACTGACCGAGTATCTTAGATACATAATCTGGACTTGTTAAAAAATACTAATGAGAATATTCTGTCGCTAGTGCCTTGGTTCAACTGACTAAATACTTGTAACATAAAACATTAATAAATAAGCAATTAAGGATCTAGTGTTTAGTAGGAAAAGGGGCAGCGTCTTCTAACGATGGCAAAGTAATTTTTACTTTGTAGCAATTTTTTGTTTAGCAACCCCATCTTTCTAAGGGTAAGTATCACAAGAGGATTGATAATCATACCATCTTATCATATTTCAAGAGTACAAACGAGGAAAAAGATTTCTTTTCCATTTTGTGCTTTCTATACAATCAATATAATGAAATTGAGTTCAAATGTTGGTACAAGGGCATTAAAAATAAAGAATAACATTGAGCATAACTTTGTTGCTTACAAGATTAACATCAGAATAGTAATAAACACAAATAACAATTGATGAAAGCCAGTATTTGAGGGAAGAGGCTGGACATGTTCCCCTATCATTAACATTCAAGATTTCAAAGAAAAAAGGGTTATTTTATCTATTGCAACTTGGAAGAATACAAGATGTCCAGTGATGTTTCTCACATTGACAACACTGATAATAACAAATAGTTATTCAAGAGAAACTGGAGTGATTTGTCTATATGCTTTGATTCCATTTGTCTCACTGTGATGGAATGGAACTCAACAAAAGTGATGTTATTTATTTATAGACAAAGCTGTAATTCCCTTCTCAAAACACTGAAGAGGCAGGGAATGGAAAACGTAAAGATCTCTTGGATGAAATGTAAGTGCAGCGAGAAAAGAAACAGAAACTCTCGAGCTTTTGAGAGGCTAGAGATGCTCCACCTGAAACCAAATGCTTCCTCTCCTCTCTTCACAAACACCCCTCACAATATAACCCCCTTCCAACTTTGTCTATCTCTGTTAGTTGACCTACCTTTGTCCTAGATGCTGTATATTTAGGTACATGCTTCCTTTTTTCTTGGTTCATTTAGAATGGTTAGTTTTCATGACCAGGTCTCTTCTTTTCTACTTCTTGCTTCTGCTATAGGTCTTGTGCTTAAACATGGCCTTATCTCCGTTAGTCAATTCAAGTTTGATATTGAATATCCCTCTTTTTGGTTTATTACAAAAATCTTGTGAAGGCTCGGGGTTCCTGAAAGTAACCTCATGCATGTTTTAACTTCCCTGTGTAACAGTGTTACTATGCCAAGCACTTTTTCCTTCTTTGTTAGATAATGATCTAAAGACTAGTTCTAGTTCAAAGGGGATGGATCTAGATGAAAATTAACTTATATTACAAACTACAAAGATCATGATTGCCATAGTGTTGTTCATAATCATCTGTGTTTTCACTGATTTTAACAATTGTCATCATAAAACTGTAGAACTAAAGAATTTGTGATTGCTTTTTTTGGGGAAAAAAAGACCTTGAATTTTTTTCCAAGTCATTAGTCATGATGATGTTTGTTGTACTTTCTGGTTTTTAAGCAGGTGAAGATCCTGACAGTCTGTCAGTCAAAGAAAACAGAGAGCATAGAAGGTAAGGGAATTAAATCCACTTTTTATTTTCTTAGTTTTGCGCTTGTAATTTCATCTCTAGTGCTCTTCTTTCTTGGGAAAATGGCAATTTAGGACCCATAACTTACACTAATGATAATGAAGGATCTTAACAATCAATATTCCTTTCATTGATAAAAGAAAAACGTTGCCATCATTGTTTTGTAAACGTTACCACTAATGGTTTCAAAAGTTGCCGTCTAGTCTTTCATATGTTACATGGTGTTTTCATTTAGACAACAACAAATTTTAAGGACCCTGAGTGGTGACTTCTAGAAGCAACAATGTTGACTTATTTTTATGGTCATTTAGAAAAATTGAGTTTAATGGGTTTTAGCTATTCTGGTTTCTGTTCTGGCAAAATAATGATGATGATTGGGAAGCTTTTTTGGGTCTTATGTTATATTCTCTTACGATTTAGTGTTATCTTCGTTGTTATTTGTTCTTTTTAGGAGTGTTTCTTACTACCTATCTTTAATTCTCTCTTAAAAAAAAAAAAAATTTTTCTTTTGAGTTAAACGAGAGAAGCAAAATAATATAGGGGGATATTATAAGTAGCAATGCTGCTGGGAAAATACCCTCTAGGTCTAGATTCATCGACATGATTTTATTTTCTCTTGTTTCACATTAAAGGCAATGTTTATCTGTATTGACATGTTTATAAATTATAAATGTAAGATGAGGTTAATTTTTACTTCAATCATGTGGGACCTGTATACATACCGACTTCCATGCCTTTTTATATGTAGTTATCATTTCAATATGATATGTAAGTTGTAAATAAATGAATAATTAGGGGAAATTGTCAGTTAGTTAGCCGTAGGGTCAGGTAGGATTAGTTAGTTAGTTATAGTTGTTCAGTCTATTATGTTGTTATATCTGTTATTTTGCCTTGAGAGTCTGCCTATATATAGAAGAGGCTAGACTAATGAGAAGAGGTGTATTGAATCAGTTTATGATGAATGAATAGTTGAATGAGTTAGCAGCAGTTCTGCAACTCCACCTTCTCTTTTCCCCATTATCTTCTACAACTCCCTTAACACAATAATACTCTCATGATTAAGTCTTACTGTTTTCTCATCAATTTAATATTTTCTACAAATTTTTTTCTTTGTATTATGTGTCTACACTTTTGTATACCTATGAATCTATGATGTTGATTGCAAGATGAATCCTCGAGTCCTTTGCCAAAAGCTAGCTATTAAAGTGCAAAAATCAACTGTTCAAAAACCCTATAGAGCATCACATTACTTAATGTGAGATTTAGACATGTCATACTACATTAGTTTCCATCAATTAGCCTCATAAGGAGAACCAGCATCCCGGCAACTACACTCTGCAACAGTTAACTCAGTTTCCAGCAGTAAGATCTTTCCTAAAAGTTAGTAATTAAAATTGAAAAGATAACTCACTTGAATACATCATGGAGCGTCCCATGCTACTGATATGTAAGGTGTAGAGTTAGTATTACTGTTTCTATTGCTATTATTTCCGTGGGGTTAATTAGGCAGTTAGGTCAGTTGGTTAGTAGTTAGACATTGCTGTTAGTAGTTGGTTATACTTGTGCATATCTGTTATGGCAGTGAGGATTAGCTATTGGGCCTTGAGGGTCCAGCCTAGTAAGATACTATATATAGGCTGATAGACTAATGAGGAAGCAGGTACTGTATCAGTTGATGATGAATGAATTTCAGTGAACGAGTGGCAGCAGTTCTGCACTCCCCTCTCCTTGCTTCTCCCCATTTCTTCTAAATTCTACATCCTCCTTATCAGTGGTATCAGAGCGAGTTATCCTCGGCTCCCCCACTGTCATCTCTACCATTCTTGAATTAGTTCAGAGCCTTTCTCCTCTCTCTCATGGCTTAGTTCTAATAAGGAA
The DNA here is from genome assembly GCA_019022615.1 of Acacia melanoxylon. NCBI lineage: Eukaryota > Viridiplantae > Streptophyta > Magnoliopsida > Fabales > Fabaceae > Acacia > Acacia melanoxylon. The sequence goes on along the minus strand of JAFJYJ010000020.1, from coordinate 4,033,407 downwards.
ATAATCAATTGACCCAGTGCAACGTGAACCAAGCGGAGTCATGATCCTAATTGTTCAATTCGACATCTGAGTCAGCAGAAAACTCCAAAAAGACACCTCAAGAAATAGTCTTGTCAACCCAAAATTCAACACATTCCCCGAACCGGCAATTCTTGTCAACCAGAGTTCAAAACTTTAATCGACCCAACATTCTTGTCAACCCAGAACTGTAATTTGAAGCATTCAGCCATCGTGATTCAACGCCGAGTCCGTAAGTCTCTTGGTGCCGCTACTCTGTTTCTGTCACATTGGATGGGTTTGAATCGCGGAATATTGAGACGAACAACGAATCCGTTGTGGGTTCCAATTCTTGGTCAAAACGTGTGAAGACGTTGGAGTTGCATACGGTGTGACCCTTTGGATATCAGTGGTATCAAAGCAAATGACCCAGGTGCAAATTCTGAACCAGTCAGACGAGTCATTCTCGTAATGGTTCAGTTTTGCATCCAAGTCAGCCAAGAAACACCCAAGATACTGCACAAACGAGCAAGATGACTTCAAGATATCATTAGTAGAGCCTTGCGATTAAATCAAGAACCAGCCAAGACCATATTTTCCAGCCAAAACCAGAGTTTTAATCATCAGAATCCCAAGAAGAATTAGACATTACCAGGAGTGAGCAAACACAGTGACGCGACGCTCAAACTAAGTCGACGCCGGAAGAAATACTGTCGACCCAGCAACTTAAAGGAGCGTGGGCACCAACGGAGATCAAGGTTACACCGGTTATTGATCACTGGCCGAGTCTTTATATCCACTGTTGGTGTCGACACGTCCTCAGCGATTCTTGTTGGTGTCGACACGTCACATCGTTGAGTCTTTATTTGGTGCATGGTGGAGACACGTTCCCAGATAGCCACAGCAACAATGTCGAACGAATTGAATGAACGTGTTTAGGCGCTGGAGTCGACTATTGCAGAGCTCCCAAACACAATTCAGATGGCCATCACCGACCAGCTCGTTGACATTCCAAATGCTATTCAAACAACCATCACCCACCAGTTGGCAGCCTTCACTGCTGCGCAAGAACGCCGTCGTCAGGTTGAGGATATCCAAGAAAATAATGGGGATCAATTCAAAGGCTCCCATCGCCAACGACAAGGGCAAAGTACACTCCTCCAACTTGGCAAACCAAAATTGATTTTCCACGGTTCCAACGGCAAGACATTGAAGGGTGGCTGTATAGTTGTGAACGCTACTTCGAAGTCAACAACACCCCTGACAATTGGAAAATCAGATTGGCGAGTGTCAATCTAGAATCTAGATGACAAAGGATACATATGGCACCAGTCCCTTATGGATGAAGAAGATAACAGAGCCATTTCTTGGAATGAATACAAAAGGGCTATCAAGACTCGGTTTGGAGCACCGTATGAATCTCCGATCGCTGAGTTTAAGCGTCGGTACCAGACCGGATCCTTGGATCAATACAACGATGGATTCATAGTGTTGTCGCCGCTTGCTCTGTGTTCGATTGCGGTTCCGTCGTCACTGTCCTTGCAAGTCGAAGGAGAGAGCTGTGATTTAGCAAGAAGGTGACTTTAGTTTGGGCGCTGTCGCCGACTACAACTTCTGAGAAGACGAATTCAGTTTCAGCGCCGTCGACAACTACTTCTTCTCTATCGACGCCGACTATCATTCTGCCTCTGAATTCAAGTTCTTCACCGGAAGTTTCTGTCTCCTTTCAGCCGTTGAGCTGTCTTCCGTCATCGCTGTCTCTCGTCGATGCTATCGTTCCAGTTCTGGATTTCCCGTTAGCCGAGAGGAGTGATCGTGGCTCAATAAAGGAGGATGAGAGAGTTGCATGGAAAGTAAAGAAATTTTCAGAAACTGATTTTGGGTTCGCGTGGGTGAATAAAGTACATATTGAAAGTTCAAACTTTGTTTCAAAGCTGTCTCCTATCTTCCTCGGGTTCGCGTGGGTGAATAAAGTACATATTGAAAGTTCAAACTTTGTCTCACAGCTGTCTCCTATCTTCCTCTGAGCTTCAGGCTGATGTCCTGGATTATCACATTTCAGATGGACAATTGGGCTTAAGAGGTGCATACATGAGCCCAATACCTTTACAATTGGGTCTCAGAGTTCATATAGGTCTCACCAACAAGGGGCAGTTGCAAGGAGTGTTCGTTCTTCAATATTTTCAATATTCTCCTACACATTGTCTGGTACGGTTTTGGTTCAGGGGAGAGCTTATTAAAATGCTTATGGATCAGCATTACACCCATTATTTCCATTTGGCTCAGAATTCAACAAATGAGTTGTGGCTGTGTGCAGCAGTACCAAGACAAGTTTCTACCAGATTTCAATCAGCAGTGTTTAAAGATCAGCAAGATTTCCTAAATAAAAGCTTATGAAGCTTATGTTTGCAATGTGGTTTCGCTCTGTTAGATTGTAATTTTTGAGGTTTAGTTTTGTGTTTTTGTTGTCAATCATCCTTGAGGGCTGGGCAAGGATGTTTTTGGGAAGGGGATATTGATATGTAAGGTGTAGAGTTAGTATTACTGTTTCTATTGCTGTTATTTCTGTGGGGTTAATTAGGCAGTTAGGTCAGTTGGTTAGTAGTTAGACATTGCTGTTAGTAGTTGGTTATACTTGTGCATATCTGCTATGGCAGTGAGGATTAGCTATTGGGCCTTGAGGGTCCAGCCTAGTAAGATACTATATATAGGTTGATAGACTAATGAGGAAGCAGGTATTGTATCAGTTGATGATGAATGAATTTCAGTGAACGAGTGGCAGCAGTTCTGCACTCCCCTCTCCTTGTTTCTCCCCATTTCTTCTAAATTCTACTCCTCCTTATCAATTACCTAGTTTTAATCAACTGTAAAGAATTTAGCCAACAGGGACTGCAGAGTCCTTGAGTTTCCACTTGGGGAGTTTTAAATTAATTTCTTGTTTCTTTGTAAATAGTCAACTTAGTAGTTATGCGGTATTGATATAGCTGTTACTGGATTTTGATTCTCCCCATTATCTTCCCTCTTCGGGACAAATACAAGGAACAATATTCTCCCATATTTTTCTATCCTTCTATAAATACTTGTACCCCTTATTTGTAATTTATCCACTGCACTATTCAAAACTGCATATTCTGCTGAAACATATATGTAATTATGCTAATGCCTCATTGATGATATGTTGGATACATGGCTTGTTTCTTGTTTAATATAGAACTATAATATAATGAGCCAATTGTTCTCTTGAATTGTATGTTTTAATATTCCCAAGATGTTGCAGGAGATAATTCCGAAGAAGAGGAAGAAACATATGGATCTTTTATGATGGAGAGGTTAACAGGAAGCAAAGAAGGACATATCGATCATATGCTTCAGGTTGGCAGTTAAATCATTTTGCTCTTGATTTCAATCCAACACCCTGGTGTCAGGAAGTAGAAACACTGCTAAAATTTACAACATTAATAAAAATCAACTATAATATTTTGGCATTCAAAACTACACTTAGGAATTATGATATCTAAGTGTAATTTTGAGTATAAAAATGTATATTTTTCCTTTTGATATAATTGTATATATGGGGCATGACTTTATATTTTTGATGCAGGATAAAACCTTTGAGCATCCATATCTGCAGGCCATCGGATCACATACGTAAGTGCTTTATGAAATTTTTGTTAATGTATTGTAATTCTAGAGCAGAAAACTAATATCTTCAGCATATATCTTCATCTTTTGCATACACCAAAGCTCAACTACTAATGTTTGTGGAAAAATCACATAAGATGTGGCCATTCACCTAATAACATTGAAACATAACATGACAAAAATTGCATCAACCTCCATAAGATTTCACAATGCATCTAAACACCAGAATTCAACAAAGTTCCATTTTTTTTCAAAACGGAAAAGAATATTTCAGTTAGTTGATCATTTTCATTTCATTTGAGTTTTATTTGTAATAGTTGAAAGCCTTGTAAATTTTATTTTGAGAGTCTTAACTGGTATTAAGGAGTTAGTAAAGCCTTGTTGGATAGAGAAACAATTATACGTTGCCCTCAAAATCAAAAGGTACGTGTCATTGTTTTGCTATACCATTGTACAAGTCTTAACTGTCATTTATAAATATTTAAATATATGAATTGAGATAAACTAATTTAAACGCTTAAGATAAATTATACAATTAAAAATAACAAAGACTAATTAAATAAATCAATTTATTCTCCTTGTGTATGTTTGGATCGGTTTCTTATCGGTTCTGAACTTATGTTATTCATCATCTTGGCCAAGTCCTAGCATTCATGAATATTGTTTTGGCGGACAGGAACTATTGGAGAGATCATGATACTGCTCTTTTTATCTTGAAACACTTGTATCGAGATATACCCGAAGAACCTAACTCATCTGTAAAACCTAGTGATGGCAAAAAGAATGAGATTGGTTCTGCTGATTGGATTGATCCAAGAGAGAATGTTGAGGAAGAACTTCCTTTGACGTTCGCCGACAATACTATGGTCGGAAACTTCTCAAGAAAAGCCAAAAAGTCCATGAAATAGCACCTTTTGTGGGTGATTTCCACTTCCTCTATTTTCTGTGCTGATTATATCTGAGATTTTCCATCTTTCCACTCCCAACACTCAAATATGGATGTTTCATAGTGCTCTGCATGGAGTAATGGAGATTATATAATATCTTAAGAGGGTGTACATTTGAAAGGTTTTTTCCATCTAACTTAGGGCCCAACACTCAAATATGGATGTTTCATAGTGCTCTGCATGAAGTAATGGAGATTGTATAATATCTTAAGAGGGTGTACATTTGAAAGGATTTTTTCATCTCTTAGGGCAGTTTCTCTTAGTTGGTGAGTAGAGTTTTTCCATTTAGTTTACTTTAATGTACATAACTAGAAGAGCTAACGTGTAATTATTCTAAATAATGTGAGCTGTATAGTTCCAAAAAATGATTGGAGGTTCTAAACAGTTTGACTTTCATTCTTTAATTTTTCCCCAGAGTTTGAAGTTATTTTGTTGAATGGTAATCATATGAATTCAATGCCTTCTATCCTCACCTAGCCTTCCATTCATTTTTTTTTTGTTAATAAAAGGAGCAAAATGAAACAACTTGATCTGGTACATTCACAATTGAGAAAAACATGCTGCTACAAGTCATAGGGTCATTTGTGGGGGAAAAAAAAAAAATCCTAATCCTCGGATTTATTTAGGTAAGGTTTTCTAAGGGTGTGTTTGTTTGTTTTTTTGGGGGTTGGGTGGAGAAAATTTTGACTAAATTGCCCCTGAATAAAAAAAAGATGACGTAGTTGCAGCCACGTGTCAAACTCTGCTCGCACTAAGGAAGGACCTAGATCTCATCGCCATTGAAACTCTGCTAGAAAGTCACAATTCTTTTTTCATACATCTCAAAGTGATGGAAAAGAAAGAATATCTTTTACGTATCCATCTAGTTTATCAACTTTTCTTGAAATGATGCAAAGCTCTGCTAGGAAAATACGTACACGCACGACGACTTCCATTCACGTAGGTGAGGCCAGGAAAATACGTCCATTCCATTCACGTAGGTGAGGCCGATGACGTTGGCAAATGGTGTCAGTAGGGACGGATCTTCATTGATACAATGGGGGCCATCCCCAAAAAAAAAAAAAAAAAAAAAAAAAAAAAATTGTCCCTAATATCTAATATAAATTGGATTTTTAAAAAAATATATTTAGCCCGAAAATTTATACCTTTATCCTAAAAATTTATAAATTTGGCCCCCCCAATTTTATTTTATTTTTTAAAATTAGTTAATGAGTAAACATTTGACTCCCAAATATTTATCCTAATGTCCGCCACCATTGGGTGCCAGGCAAATCTGTGACCCTGCAGTACATGATGTTGCAAAGCCGGAGGACACGTGGCAAGCAGATCCACACAACAACCCACCACCGGACATACTCCTTTACCCTCATGTGGGGTCACCATCATGGGGAGGTTGAAGCCGTCCACAAGGCTCGCCGAAGTAGTCCTTTAGCCATAGTGGACGTTGAACTGAACTAGAGACGCCGTGGGTGCGCCGTCGGCTCCGTTGCACTCCAGGCAACCACCGACTAGTGTCAATCCGGTAGGGGAATGGAAAACAAAGCCATTGTACTGGTCTGATTGGAGAACAAAGTCGTCGTACCAGTGTTGATCATGTTCTGGCATAGAGGAACTGGTTGAGTTGCTAACAAGGGTAAATTTGGAAGCATATTCTCTCCCCTTCCTTATCTCCGCTCAAACCAAACTCACTATAAGGTTTGTTGTCAACTTTTATTTATTTTTAAAATCAAAGCAGACATGTTGAAGGAATTTTTGAAGTCTAACTGTGCAGTTTGCTCCTTTTTCATGTCAAACTAGCCAGATAATAATATTGAACTATAAACTATAAATACTTTATATTTTTATTAAAAAGTTGGGTTAATATAACTTTTAATCCCTGTAGTTTGACTTCATTTGGTTTTTGGTCTCTCAAGTTTTTGATCCATTTAACACCGTTAGTTCTTGTAATTTGAAAAAAATACTTAAAGTTGGTTTAACGGTGTGAAATTTGCCTATGTGTCGCTAATGCCTTTAAGTTTGTGCTGACTGGTGGCAAAATAAATAGACCTGTGAAAAAGGAATAGGAAAAGAAAATCTGATTCGGCAACGGTATCGGAAAATCGCACAATACTTATGGTTCCTCTCCACCGATCATCTCTCATCCAGAAACAAAGTAAAAAAATCACACAATCCTTTTGGACTTCGACTGGTTCTTTGTTCTTTATTTCAGATGAGTTTTAAGAGAGAAAAATTAGATATGTACTTTCTCTCTGCTTTCTTTCTCTGTGTATGGATAAGTGCAAACTAAGGGAAAGAAAGATCTTCTCGCGTTTGTGTTGGATTAAGGAAGCAAGAGGAGATAAGGTCTAGCTTTTGAGATCAAATCTGAAGAAGAGAAGCCACCGAGAAAAGCTTCCCCGTCGTTTGATTTTGGTGCTGCACTTCTCAATCTAAATCAAGTTATGGATCCCAAATTGGTATAGATATCGACTACAAACAAAGTTGAAGAGGGAAAAATTGGATTTTTTTTTCTTTCCTCAAATGTCCAGGTCAATATATTTTGCCACATGAGCTCGCTTAGTCAGCACCAACTTTAATGACATGTAGGCAAATTTGACCTCTTTAAACCAACTCCAAGTGTTTTTCGATTTATAGGGACTAAGAGGGTTAAAAAGAGTAAATTTGATGGACCAAAACCATAACTAAAATGAAGATAAATTAGCCCTAAAAAATTTAATTAGGAATATCTAAAAATTGCGTCTATGCGGTATGCCTGAACGAAGATTTTAAAGTTCAGGAGCATAAAGTATGGAGCTTGGGCCAGTTCTAATCATGGTTCAGAAAATTGGACAAAGACGTTCATAACTAATGGGTATATGGCGGCCCTTGGTTCCAAAAGGTCGCCCACAATATTGATTAAAGATGAAAGGGAAAATCACTTTCGCGCCTTTTTGAAGAAAAAACACAAAAAAAAGGTCCTCAAATCTGACAATCCCAGAAAAGGCCCCAGGGCTTTTTTGGGATTGTCAGAATTTTATGGAGTTGTTAACGGGACTGATATAGTTGTTAACGTAGTCTTGATATAGTTGTTAACGCGATTTAGTTGTTAAAAAATTGTTGTTAATGATCTTGATTTAGTTGTTAATGGCCTGCTTAACAACTCACGCAAGATTTAAAAATCCGAGAAAAGGCCTATTGTCAGATTCTAAGGGCTTTTTTGGGGTTTTTCTCCAAAAATGGCCCGAAAGTGATTTTCCCAATAATGACCTACCCGTTAACAACTCACGCAAGATTCTAAAAATCCCAGAAAAGGTCTTGGGCCTTTTCTAGGATTGTCAGATTCTAAGGGCCTTTTTTGGGGTTTTTTCTCCAAAAATGGCCCTGAAAGTGATTTTCCCAATATTAAATCAAATTTTTTCTAAAAAAAGAAGATTAAATTGCTAACCAATGTTGGTCCTGTTGGAAAAGAGGTTACCTCGTAATCATAAAATTGATTTTGAAATCTGCTAATATGAGGATTTTGCTGGTAGGTGATCTTTTTTTTTTTTTGGCCAAGTATCAATATCCTCTTATTGGTCGCAATCTGCACTATCAGTCACTAAATGTTGATAGGTGATCTATAAGTACTTTTGTAAGTACTTTTTAAATCCGGAGGTATGCCCTAACTATAGGAAGCCCTAGGACCCAACTCAACCTAAACTTTTTTGTGCCAAAGAAAAAAAGAAGATTAAATCAATATTGTTGAAATAAAACGAAGATTGATGCGGATATTTATTTATTTTTCCCAATATTTACACAAGTGACTCTTTTCTTAGATATAAAATAAAGGGAAAATGACAAAAAAAAATTGAAATAAAAAAATTTCAAATAAGGTTTTTCCCAAAAAATTAGTTGTGCATTGCTTATCAAGTTCCGTAATTATCTTATCAATTCTTTGTAACAAACCTAATTTGGGAATTTACAATTTTAAAGTTCTTTTGTTTTCCTCTAAAATAAATTTTGCATTAAAAAATTTAAAATATGAGATGCAAACATATTCACTCAGCTTGTATATCATGTAGGAGATAACTAAGCTTCCAATGGACCACACTATCATTTGAGGTGAGCATCTTTTTTTTTTTTGGCACGTTGGAAATGATTTTTTTTATATACAATTGAGATACCTCAACTGACGCCTTATGGGAATATTCCACCAATTACAATCCTGAAAAAGTATCATAGCTAAAGCCTCAAAAGGCTGATAAACTTCATGGAGCCCCTACCCCGTTTCAAGTCCTATCTTCGCTAGATAGTCCGCCGCATTGTTGCATGAATGAGGCAAGTAGGTGATCTTTGTTTCCAAGTCCATTTCCAGCAACACTTTCACTTCCTCAAGAAGACCAGAGTATGAAGAATCCCCAAAAACATGGATAGTGTTTTCTAAATTTGCCTAACATAAAGGGCACCCCACATCCACCGTCAGACCAATTCTCTTCTGATAAGCATTAGTGAGCAGACTCTGACGAGCTAATAACCAGAGAAGTGTCTTGCATCTTTAAGGTGCCCTAACTTTCCACACTCCACCCCAGTCTCTTCCCTGAGCCAGAACATTTCCTGATAACACTCAATATGCAGATTTCACAGAGAATTCTTCATTTTTCTCCTACTTCCATTTTACTGAATTCAATTCATAATGAATTGCAATTACTCCAAGCACTGTATTCCATGTTTTCTTTCTTCATGTTCATAGATTTGAACTCAGGCTTTTAAAGGATAAGTGAGGGAGAAGATCTTCCCCCACATTTATATTTATTCAGTACTACTCTAACCCAAAAAGCATCCCTATGAGTCACCAGCCTCCATCCCAGCTTCATGAGGAGAGCTTAGTTTTGAAATTTAGAATGCCTTAGTCCCAAGCCACCCCTCATATTCTCCTTACACACCTCATCCCAAGCTAGAAGATGTGTCTGATGACTTTCCTTTGTACTACCCCCACAAGAATGGTATATTTTGTTTGTCCAGAGTTTCACAAACATTGCTAGGAAGATGAGAGGTTGCATAGTATATGTCGGGATAGATGAGGAAACCGTTGAAATGAGCGTCGACCTTCCAACTAGAGAGAATGATGTAGCTTTCCATTGAGTCAATCATTCTTTAACCTTGTCAACTCCGCCTAGAAACTTTCCTTCCCAATCCTCATATGATGAAGTTGCATCCCCAGGTACTTCCCAAGGTCCGATGTTTGAGTAAATTTAAGGGTCGTGCTAAGCTCCGTGCACCTATTATGGTTAAGATTCTTGGAGAAGGAAACACGAGTCTTAGAAGAGTTTACCTTGAGACCTAAGCACTCGCAGAAATGAGCTAAACAGTCATGCACCATCTCTGTTTGTTGAAGGGATGCTTCAGTAAACAAGATAATATCATATGCAAAGAGTATATGTGATATAGGTGGGCCTTCTTTGTGAGTCCAATAGTCTTCCATACTTCCCCTGCCATTCTTCCTTGTATCATGTGAGCTAATTTTTCAATACAAGTCATGAATAAATAAGGTGAAAAAGAATCATCCTCTATAATTCCACAGCAGTTGCAGATTCGCAGAGTTAATACAGTACTCCACCACTTGAATAAGGGTCTAAGGAAGTTTAAGCTCATGTAGACATTGAAGAAGAAACTTCCAATTTGAAGATGGAATATCACCTAGAGGGGGGGTGAATAGGTGATTTCAAAAATTCTTTTCGCTAAGAATTAAAGAACACCAAAACAAAGATAGAGAGAAGAACATAGAGACACAAGAGATTATCTTGGTTCGGTCTAACTCTTCGACCTACGTCCAGTCCCCAGAACTCCTGGGATTTCCACTATCTTTCAAAGACAATTACAATTACACACTGTACTTGGATGATTCTCTCACTAGGACTCACTCCCCCTTACAAGCTGTAATTGTACACCCACACTTAAGGTTCCACAACCTTAAGATTTTACAAAACAATAATCAAATAAGTTTTTAGAAACTCCTCACGAGTAGATAAAAGATAAACACTAAAGTACACAGAAATATCCGAAGATATTAGCGAAGTTAATGAATCAGTAGATTGCAATAAATTCGAATTGAATGCACAACGTTTCAATAGTTGGCGAATTCAATGCTTCGGGTATTTATAGTTGTTGCAATTAATGACTGTTGGTGAAGCTTGAAGTTAAACCGTTGTGACTCTTTAAAATATAGTCGTTAGACTGAAGAAGCTTGGTTAATATTTTCGCCATTAATGATCCAGGTGGATTTGTATCGTCAAGACATTCTTTCATTCCTTCTGTTTTGCCCATTGTGAAATAGCATTTATTGCGAGATGGGAATGCCAGAAATGTCTTTCGAATGATAAGAGATATGGTTGTTGTGATTGTGTCTCGATTTGGTAACTGCATTTAATGCGCTCTGACACACAAATTGCTTTATGATAATTTAATGTTAATCCGGATTATGATCATCTGAAACTCGTTAGCAAACTGATTAAAAGCATTTAAGAATATTAATGAGTAATGATTTGAAGAAATAAAATCATAATCAATTGATTTTGATTTTCCAGAGACGGTGATTTTGAAAACTGAAAGTGTTAACTTCAAGTTAAAATAAAGTTAACTTGAGTTAGTGACTCAAGGTAGTAAAATGTTTGACTCGAGGCAATTGCATTTAGGAAGATAAAGTCGCAAGATGAAAGAGTTTGAAACATGGCTTGAGTTGAAAAATAATTGACTTGAGGTACTCACTTGATATGCAAGAGTCAATGACTTTCTCTTCAAAATGCACAAGTTGAAAACTTTAACTTGAAGTCAAAAATTAATTGCCTTGAGTTAATGACTTGAGCCATTAACTTGATATTCAAGAGTTAAACCCGATGGTCTTTGAAAAATGCAAGTTTAAAAAGCTTAACTTGATATAAGAAGTTAATGACTTGAGTCATTAAATTGATATTCAAGAGTTAAACCCGATGGCCTTTGAAAAAACGCAAGTTTAAAAAACTTAACTTGATATAAGAAGTGAATGACTTGAGTCATTAACTTGATATTCAAGAGTTAAACTCGATGGCCTTTGAAAAACGCAAGTTTAAAAAGCTTAACTTGATATAAAAAGTGAATGACTTGAGTCATTAACTTGATATTCAAGAGTCAAAGTCGATACTTTCCAAAGGAGTAGACCAATTGAAAGCTTAACTTGAGTCAATAAGTATTTGTCTAGAGTTAATAACTAGAGTCATTAACTTGATATCCAAGAGTCAAAATTGATAGGTTCAAAATCTTAAGATCAAAACACATGACTCGATGCAGTTAAATAATTGACTGGAGTTAAAAAGAGTTTCTTTAAAACATTTCAAGTATCTAACTCAAGTCAATCCCGTCTTTGACTAGAGGCATATAAAATCCAACTTATTAACTCCAAGCTAAAAACATTTTAACTCGAGGCAACCAATGCAAAGCTTCCAAAAACATTATAGCTTCAAGTTAACTAAATAAAACATGATTTAACCTTGAATCTTATTAACTTATTTACATTATATTTGTTATCATCAAAACATCAAACAAACATAAAGAACTAACACAATTCACCCTATCATACGCCTTCTCTAGATCAATTTTAATGGCCATATATCTCTTCTTCCCTCCCATTGTTCGCATAGAGTGGATTACCTCTTGACCCATGATTATGTTATCCGAGCTCTAGAGACATGGCACAAAACTACACTGGTTTGGTGCGATCACATGGGCCATAAAACACTTCATTCTATCTATCACAAACTTGGTAATTAGCTTTTATATGACATTACATAAGCTAATTGGCCTAAGATCTCTAAATGACTCTGGGTGGTCTTTCTTTGGGATTAACACAATGAGCGTTCCATTAACATCATGAATCAGATCCGAATAACAAAAAACCTGCTTAACAAACTGCACAACAAAATCCCTAATTGTGTCCTACTGGTGTTGAAAAATGAGAGCATTAAACCCGTCCAGCCCCAGGGATTTGAGGGCTCCTATACTAAACAACGCATCTTTAATCTCAACTTCATCAACATCCCTCCCACACACATGGTCATGTACCTCCAGGAGCTGTGGATATGAGACACTACACACAAGGTTTGAATGCTCTACTACTTTCTTCGTGAACAAAGTTTACAAATACTCTATTGCATGTGTTTTAATCTTCTCCTCCTCAAATCACCAATCCCCATCACTAATATAGATAGCATCAATTCTATTATTATTCCTTTGACTATTAGGTTGGATATGAAACCCTCTTGTATTACGATCCCCATCAATTTCCCGATTAACTCTGGCTTTTTGTGCGCACATTAGAGTTTCTTATATCAAAGTCTCATCAAGTTCTGTCCATATCTCCTTCTGTAGGTCTTCCAAAATCATAAGATTACCCCCTAGCCATTGCTTTAGTCACACCGTCTAGCCTATGAAAGAGTTGGCTCTTACACTATTGGATATGTCCAAACACTTCTTTATTCCACCGATGGAAAGCATAAGTGAATCTTTTAATATTCCCCCCACTCTTTTGAAGAACTCCACTCCTCCTTGACTATATCATTGAAAGTTTCATGTAGAATTCAAGATGCAATAAAATGAAAAGGCCTTTGAATTGGATCATGTGTAGAAGAACCATCAATTCTCAATAACAAAGGCTGATGATCAGATTTATAGTGAGGCAAATGAAACAATTTAGCATCAACATATATACCTAGCATACCATTCTTCATTGGAAAGTATACGATCCAACCGATCTTCTGTAGTCCCTCTCTTACATGTAAAATTTGGTCCATCAAATCCCAAGTCCACTAGGTTCATGTCTTCAACCCATCATGAGAACTCTCAGTCTTCCGTAAGCTTCGAGGGAGCACAAGATCGCCTCTCTTTCACCAGTTAGTTGCATTAAAGTCACCCCCAATGAACCAAGGTCCTTGTATATCATCTCTAATTTGAAACAACTCATTCCACAGTGTACGGCGGGCGGTTGAGGCTCGCATATACCACTATTAGGAACCACTTTTCCTTTTTTGTTGTTTCTATTCTCAAGTGCATAAACTGTTTCTGTTGTTCCACAACCTTAATCTCAAGAGACCCTTCCTCCCAGAGACACCATATACCCCTGTTATACCCCTCCATAGTGGTGTATTTATACTTACCTAACCTCAAAAGACAGAGTCTCCACTTAGTTTTCGTATTACTTGAATGTGTTTCAAGAATTGCCAGAAAATCCAACTTGTATTTTCTTAAAAAAAAAATCACATACTAGGTTTGGAAAAGACTTCGAACCTGTACCTTGTAAGTTCCATATCATGTAATTAATTAAAAACTAAACAAGATTTGTAGGGCCAAACCACTGTCCCGTTGAAACTTCATATCCATACTCAGTGCACTTCTATGTTCCTGTTCAGGAGGAATCAAAAGAAATAGGTGTACTTTTAAATAATTCTAAATTTCTTAATAATAAAAAAATGGGTTAAATATCATTTTTGCCATGGAAATATTGACTAAGGAGCAATGATCACTCGATTTTTTTTTTTGGAACCAAATTTCCCTTGGAAGTATGAAAAACGTAGCAATTTTGCCCAAAACTCACGGAAGCTCCACGTAGATCGTTAAAATGCCTTATGGCTGGGAAGAAACACGGTGGAGGGCGAGCCATATGCCGATCATGTATCCACGTATACTCAAAGTCGGGGAAGTTAAATTTGTGAACAATATTTGGGGGAAAGAGACAAAGAGGAATTTGGGACAACGAGAACTAAGGCAAGAGAGGGAAATTGTGATGACCGAGGAATTGGGCAGAGCGATTGTGAAAGAGAGCGATGAAATTGTGAGTTGGTTGGGAGAATGTGTTGTTTCAATTGGTGGCAAAAGGAAATTAGTGCAAGAGAGTGAAATCGCGACAACAAAAAGTTAAGGCAGAGCGATTGTGAGCAAGAGAACATTGACATTTTGAGTGGGTAGCAGAGATTCGTCTTCGACTTTCAGGTATGGAATATTTCAAACTTTGTGTGAGTAGCTTTTGGTTGCTTTATGTGTTTTCATAGTGGAATGTTGAATTGGCCCTTTGTCCGTTTGCCCTTGTCGCTTTGTCGTTTGTCTATTGCGTAATGTTTATTGGGAAAAATTAATGTAGGGTAAAGGTTAAATGGCATTAGAGGGGTGTAATGGTCTCGTTAGTGGTCCAAAGGGTGGTCCAGAGGGTGGGACCGTTGAGCTGTTGGATTTCGAGGATGTGGTAGATGGGAACATATTGAATGAAGAGGGAGACGATGGAGATATAAATAGAGGTGATGAACTATTGGATGAAATAGGACACGATTATGGAGATAACATTGTGATTCTAAGCGAAGGTGAGGATGAAGGTGAGGGAGAAGATGAAGAGGATTCTAAGGGTAACAATGATAGTGATGATGAAGAGGATCCAAATTGGGATGAAGGTTTGCCCACTTTCGACCTCTCACCCATTTGACCATCATACCATTGGAAGAACCCGCATCCATTGCCCTACACATTACTCTACATCAGGCATCACCATTAATAATATACAATTAATTAACTTCCAACAATTAAATAAACACTAACATACTTGCTGATAGTTTTGACAACCAAAGGATCTTCTCCCTGGGTTTTGTTCCGTCTATGACATATACAAAGGAGACATGATTCCACAGTGATAGATCCTCATTGGTCCTTCGTATTGCAACTCTTGAGATCCTCGTCTTAACCGTGCCACCATCCGCCTCCTCCCATTAATAGAACTTGCTGTCGACTCACCCATGCCAGACCACCTCTGGTTTCACAGTTCACAAATCGGTTGGGATTTCTTCCGTCAACACCTCTAATCGAACCAAACCCTTTTCTTCCTAAGTGAATGAAGAGACCTAACCAGTGGATTTTAACGTAGCAAATGACAACCCATATGTCAAACATGCAACCTTTCGTGGCACAAATATCCACTAAAAAAACTGGTACCAAAAAAATTTTCTGACGTGGCAAACGTCTGTTTGAGCTTCCGTGAGTTTTGGGCAAAATTGCCACGTTTTTCATACTTCTAGGGAAATTTTGGTTCAAAAAAAACTTCTAGGTGATCAGTGCTCCTTAGTCAATACTTCTATGGTAAAAATGATATTTAACCCTTAAAAAAATAATTATATACATAAATAGACACTAGGATGGGACGACGACATCTCAGTAAGTAGAAGATGTCATTATAAGTTATTTACATAAATAATTATAATTTTTGTAATTTATTTAAATTAGATTAAATTTTTTATCAATGTCTTATAAAATGAGTCGCTAGGAGTGGATTCAGGCAACCTAGGAAGAGCTGCGACGGTCCCAAACCCTGGATTCATAGGGACCTATGGATCCCACTGCCCCTTTTGAAAGCTCTCTAGGCCCACTTGAGAACCCTAGATGTTGCAGGGGTATGGGGATAGGTTCCAGACCTAGCATGGTCTACGGTAGAAGCACTGCGTCTGAGGCCGGCACCTATCCATCAGGAACCTTCAGCATTAAAAGGCCGCCGAGCAGATGGTTCAGGCGATGGTTAAAGAGAAGACTTAGGAGATCCGTGAGGAGGTTGCCAGACAGTTTTAGGACTAAGTCGAAACTTGGTACGCTCAAAACCGTTAGTGCTGGGATTTCATGTCGAGGGCGTTCCGTCAAATGTTTCCTAAAGAGGAGATTCCACAGCCCTCGCCTGAGCCTAAATTCACCGTTGATCCAGCCCCTTTACTTACTCCTGCCAATGACGATGGTGTTGTTACTTCCAGTCATCAGTCCGATGATCCTGCCCCTTGAGAGAGAACACGATGATCAAGCTCTAGATAGTTAGTTAGGTTTTATTGTTGTTTTAGGACATTTTCTTTTAAATTCCTATTATCTTTTATTTATGATATCATACATTTCATAATTTATTTCATATTCTTGTAAATTATATAAAGACAAAAATTGATGCAAACAATTTGTACGAATAACAAATTAGCTTTTACACAAAGCCGAAAAGGTAAAAAAGAATTTGATATGGTAAACACGATTTTGAATAAACTAATTAAATAGAATACGGGTTCATGAATTATGTCCATTTAGGAGACAATCAATTTAATTTCAAGAAGATGCTGGATTTTGATTAATCCCAACTTGAACCATAAAAAATAAACAATTTGTGAAATTAAAGTACACATATAAAGTACACAATTTTCACATTTTGTAGCGGTTTTACTTTTAAAACCGCTACAGAATGTGGAATTTTTAAATTTGAATTTATTGAAATCCGCCAATTTTGTAATAGTTACAAAAATAAAACCGTTACCATATGTGAAATTTAATTTTAAGTTTTTCGCCTACAACGGTCACAAGTTTGTAGCAGTTTAAAAATCAAAACTGCTAAAAATGTACAATTTTAAAATTTAAATTTGGTAACCTGCCAACGGTCTTCATTTTGTAGCGGTTATGGTGACGGTTTTTTAAACCGCTACAGAATGTGGAATTTTGAAATTTGAATTTATTGAAATCCTCCAATTTTGTAGCATTTACAAAAGTAAAACTGCTACCATATGTGCAATTTTGAATTCTAAGTTTTTTTCCTACAACGGTCACAAGTTTGTAGCAGTATAAAAATCAAAACCGTTTCAAAATGTACAATTTTGAAATTGAAATTTGGCAACCTGCCAATAGTCTTTGTTTTGTAGTGGTTATGGTGGCGGTTTTTTAAACCACTACAAAATGTAATACTTTACAAATTTGTAGCAACTTTTTGCCCAATAATTGCTACAAAGTGATTCATTTTGTATCAGTTAGTGTAACGGTTTTTTTATCCACAATAAAATGTCATCAACTTTGTAGTGGTTGTGGTAGCAATTTTTAAACCACTACAAATTTTCCAATGGTGCATTTAAGCATCTCAACACACGTCATTAAGAGAACTAAACATTCTCTCTTAACCCATCTTTTCTCCTAACTTTGTTCACTACATATGGATAAGTCATGAATCAAGTTGCCACGCGATTTTCTTACATATTTGGCTGGATTGAATACTTTCTTGGATTTAACATTCTCTAATGCTAGCTGTAATGGTATACATGAGATGTGGCATACACAAGAAATTGCTAAGGTACATTTGCTTCTAAAGCCTTTACCAGAAGAATATAAGTTCTGGGGAGTTCATGGTAAGAAACTTCATATAAGATATGATGATTATCTTCCTCGAAGTTCACAAGTAGGAGTTCAAGTAGGTCAAGATGATCCTATTAATGATGCTATTTGTGATGCGTTTGGTTATCAAGACGATAGCTTCATCACAAAAGTTCAGGGTCTAGACCTTGTTTTCTTGAGGAATGATACAGCTCAGGAATTTTTCAGTCTCATGGATTATGCAAATTGTCCTTTATATCAATGTTGTCAAAAATACTTCAAATTATCTTTCTTGATCAAATTGTATCATATCAAGTGCTTGTTTGGAATAACTTATAAGGAAATCTCAATATTGTTGGAATTATTACAAGATGCATTCCCTAATGCGGACGTTCCCACAACCTTCTACAAGGCCAAGAAGATTATTAACAGATTAGGCTTGAATTGTTACAAAAAAAATTGATGCATGCCCCAATGATTGTATGCCATATTGGGGGAATGATGTTCGTAGGGAGCTTGTAAGTGATATCACACTTCGAGGAACATGACAATTCGGAAGGGGAAAAAGCAGAATAAGAAACCGTCAAAGATTCTCAGGTGTTTTCCTTTAAAACCTCGCTCACAAAGATTGTTTATGTCGTTTAAAATAGCTGAGCATATGAGGTAGCATGAAATTGACAAGAACGAAGATGGTAAACTAAGACATCCACGATGTGTTGAAGCTTGGAAAATGTTCCACTCAAACTTTCTAGCATTCACGGTGGATCCTTGAAATGTTCGGCTTGCTTTGGCTACCGACAATTTTAATCCATTTGAATCTTAACCATCAAAGATTCTCGGGTACGTTCCTTTAAAACCTCGCTTGTAAAGATTGTTTATGTTGTCTAAAATAGCTGAGTATATGAGGTGACATGAAGTTGATAAGAACAAAGATGGTAAACTAAGACATCAACGGGACGCATAAGCCTAGAAAGCGTTCGACTTAGACTTTCCAATTTTCATGGTGGACCCCAGAAATGTTCAGCTTGCTTTGGCAACCGACGGTTTTAATCCTTTTAGGAATCTTAACCATTAAAGATTTTTAAGTACTTTCCTTTAAAACTTCAATTACAAAGATTATTTATGTCATCTAAAACATCTAAAAATATGAGGTGACATGAAACTGACATAAATGAAGATGGTAAACTAAGACATCCACGGGATACAGAAGCCTGTAAAGCATTCGACTCAAACTTTCAAGCTTTCACGACGGACCCTAGAAATGTTTGGCTTGCTTTGGTGACTGACAGTTTTAATCTATTTGGGAATGTTAGCACAAGTTACAGTATTTGGCGTGTTGTCTTAATTCCCTATAACTTTCCCCCTAGATTGTAAAGTGTGGAAACAAACCTCCTTCATTTTTCTATGATAATTCCAAGCAGAAAGGCATCAAGAAATGACATTGATGTGTATCACCAATTGCTTATTGTAAAGTTGCTGGACTTGTGGAATGTTGGAATTGAGACGTATGCCGCGTATGAGAAGACACTGTTCAACTTGCGTGCATC
Organism: Acacia melanoxylon; assembly: GCA_019022615.1. Taxonomy (NCBI): domain Eukaryota; kingdom Viridiplantae; phylum Streptophyta; class Magnoliopsida; order Fabales; family Fabaceae; genus Acacia; species Acacia melanoxylon. The sequence continues at coordinate 4,014,149 of JAFJYJ010000020.1, read as the reverse complement.
CTTGATATAGACGATAAATGACTTTCTTAGCCTGGGAACATTATCCAGGTAGAATGTGCATATGGGGATGCTGTGTCCAGCTTGCAATTTTTGTAGCGGTTTTACAAACTTTTCATATTTTGTAGCGATTTTTTAATTGCTACAAAATTTATTTCATATTTTGGTGCCATTTTTAAAATTTCATCCAATAATGTAGCGGTTTTATAACCGCTACAAACTTTTACCACCAATTTTTAAAAATTCGCAGATGTTATTTGTAGCAGTTAAAAAACCGTTACAAAGTTGTGCAATTTCAACTTAGTGCGGTTTTGTAACCGCTACAAAATGCTAACACAATATGGAATCTTAATGTTATCCTATAGTGGTGATAACGAACCGCTGCAATAACAATAGCTGTTTAGTTACATGAGTAGCTGTTTTTATAAATCAGAAAGTAGCTTGCAACAATGTATTTTTTAGCAATTCTTACAATTGCTACTAATTTCATTTGTAGCAATTAAAACCGCAGCAAATACGCAATTTTAACTGCTAAAAAAAATCGTTTTTTTTTTTTTTGGTAGTGTAAGTCAACCAATATAGTTATGAGCTTTAACTTTCCTCTCATATTCATCAACCTGTAACGCACGTGGAAAGTCTTTTTCTGCGTTGTTTATTTTATCGATGTGAATTTAGAATATATCAGTAATTATTATGTTCTTAAGATATTATAAGATCCTCTAACTGAGGTAAAAAGTTTTGCCTCTAATTGTGACTATATGGGTATCGGTATCCATAACTTTCTTGTTTAATTTTTGCCGGCGTGTATCCAAAACTTTCACCGCTTATGACCTACTTAAAGGTCATCTTGTGACAATTCTATTTATTTATGATGACACTGCTGCTTCAATTTTACTTTTGATTCATTTTATTTTAAAGATGATGACTCTGTTGGATTGTAACAAGACATGTAATGAAATTGTAAAATATAAATAAAACAATGGGTTCATGACAAAATTTATTCTTTTGTAAAATAGATGGTCACTAATTAATTGATTAGCAATGATATTCCACTGCTAAATTGATGTTTTTTTTTTTTTTTAAAAAAAAAATATAGTGAGCGATATGTGTCTATATGATAATTTTTAAAAATATACTAACATAAGATAATAATAATAAAAAATCTTCTAGATAGGGAGACTCTGCTTCTCAATTAGATTACTTTTTCTCTATCCCATTTCCCAATCTCTTGGTGAGTCATTAAACCGATGATTAACATAATTTATTGAGCAACAAATATATATATAGATAAACAAAACTTTATTTACGCTCATATGATGTTATAACAATATATAATTTTTTCATATTTTTTATCCAGAGCCTCCAAAAATGGCCTTCAGTCTCTTGACCTCTTCAGCACCAATCAAAGTGCTTGATGTTATCACTTGAGAGGCTAAATTGCTTCTGAAGAGTGCTAAGTCCATAAGTTGAACACTTGGCTTTGAACTAGAAAATCCTACAATTACTGGTGCTGGAGTGTCACCTGAAGCAAAAATATAATCATCATAAATATTAATTGTCACTAATACAGTTTATTATAATTACTTATGTAATATAATTCAAGATCTCAAGTCAAATATGCATATCATTTTTTTTTTTTTACAATGGTTACTTTTGCAATAGCTACAAAAATATTTCTTAATATTGGAATATTGGTTGGCAAAAAAAAAAAAAATAGGAATATAATATTTTAAATTTTGTAATAGGGACATAAACTAACCCTATAAGGCAACTGTGTTTCTTTCCTTTTTATTAGCACAAGACTCTGGGCTCAATTGCTCAAGGTAACTGCTTCTGCAAGAAGAATCTTTCCAATTCTCTTTTTCCCCCTTTTCATCTTAATATCATTAGATTAGAACCTTAAATATTCAAATTTAATATTTTATAATAATATTATTATATTTTCTTACATAACTAATTTAAATTATTAAAATGTAATCTCAACAATATAAAGTCCAGTTTTTCTACCTTCTTTTAAAAGCTAAACTCTTTGGGGGTCAAGTCTTAAAAATATATATATTAATTTTATATAAAAATCTAATAACAATTTTATAAAATATTTAATTTAGAAAGAAAAAAAAAGAGGAAATTGTGAAAAAGGAGAGGTTCCTTTTTCCTTTCCCTAACCTTTGTTCCTTTGCAATATATTCCACATTATATTTTATAAAACAATGGGGTTAATGTTCAAAAATAGACATGTGTTTTTGTCAAAAGAGCTCCCAGTAGCAAGTGTTTTTTTTTTGGGTGCAAAAGTGTACACGTGGTTACAAATTAGGTGCAAAAATATCGTTTGACTTTGACCGTTAAGTTTGACTTTTTTGCTGATCGCGATGACGTGGCATTTTCAAAGCCGCAAAAATGATACGTGCTTTGGTCGGGAGCGCCTAAGAAGCAAGTGCTTTTTTGCACATGTGAATTTTTGATAAAGCACATGTCTATTTTTGCACCTTTGAAATGTCACGTCATCGTCCAATCAAAAAAAAGTCAAACTTAACGGTCAAACGATATTTTTGCACCTAATTTGTAACTACGTGTACACTTTTTCACCCAAAAAAAGTACTTGCTACTGGACGCTCTTTTGACAAAAGCACATGTCTATTTTTGCACATTAACCCTAAAACAATACCATAATTGTTATTTAAAAGGAAAAAAGAGAAGAGCAAAAGAAAATTAAATCACATAATGCATATATAAATATTACCTTCATTGAAAGCGTAATGCATTAAGCCTTGAGGAACAACGAAAACATCTCCTTTGATAAGAGATTTTTGGTAGACAGTGTTATCCGAAGCAATGAAACCAAAAGTGACTTTTCCATCCAAAACAAGAGAAATCTCTGAAGCATCAGGATGAGCATGAATTGGTACAACGGCTCCGTTTTCAAAATCAGCACGAGCCAACGAAAAGCCAAGTCCATTAAGACCAGGAAGGTCAGTATCAGACGCAGATTTGAACCCAAACTTGAAGATCTTTGAGCTGTTTCCAGGAACATCTAAACCAGAGAACACAAAATCATTCACAGTCACTTTTGAAGGATCTTTGCAAGAATGTCCTGATGGACTCATAGGTGCTGCATAATCTGCAACACAGAAATCTAATGCTAAAGCTTGTTGAGAAAATTGTGAGAACAAGCAGCAAAAGACGAAGAAAATTAGAGAAATCATTGTCACTTGATCACTGAATCTGATTTCTGATTTCTGTTCTATGGTGTGATTGATATGTGTGTTTAAGGTTGTATTTATAGGGGAGGGAGAGTACTTTTTTCTTACAGCTTATGGTTATTTGTGTGTGTGTGTGTGTATTTTGATAAAAAAAAATTAGGAGAGGGTTTGACTCACCCACAGTCCAAGGGCAGGACGCTTGAAGCTCACTCCGTAAGAAATTCAGGACTAAAAGTACACATGCCTTAGCCTGGGTTACCGCTGCTTCGTAAATTCAGGACTAAGAGTACACATGCCTCCACTTTAGCCTAGGTTACCGCTACTTCGTAGACCCCTAAGATGTCTCATCTAGTACCTTGACTAACTCCAAGATCGAACTATCTCCCTTTTTGTAAGAGTGTCCGACCCCTTTGCTAATTGAACCAAGTACGATGCATGGGTGTTATTTGTATATATGAATAGGGAGGAAGTTGGCATTTGTTAGAGCCATCAAATTTTATTGGGCCATTGTGATATTTATGGACATGAACGATACGGATTCAATGATAACTGTTATACATTTAAGATTTAATATATCAGATCTTCGGAATTACAAACGTTCAAACTCATTTCTTGTTCATAATTGCCTTTTGAAAAGATTAAGAAAGTTTGACCCAAAGTTAACGTGCCATTAGATTGTTTTTAGAAATTGGTAGAACATATCTTGGATTCATCAAATCATAAAAATTTTGGCCAAAAAATCAAGGGATAAAGCGTCTTATTTGCTCCAGAACTTTTATTTCCGAAAGCATTCAAAGACCTTTCGAAAGGTTTTTTTGGTGTAAAATTGTCTCGGAAGTTTAAGAACGTAGCAATCTTGTCCTTCTATTATTCTTGACCGTTAAATTGTTACTCCAATTTGTAAACTTCCAGGAAAAAAATTGCTCCTAAAAAAAAAAAACTTCCAAAAAATTGCTCAAAAAAATACTTTCAAGAGAAAAGTGCTCTATTTTGTTAATTTCCGGGACAATTTTGCTCCAAAAAAAACTTCTCGGTCTTTGAGTCTTTGAGCAAAAACTTTCGAGAAATAAGACCCTTATCCCAAAAAAAATCAAATAATAAAAGTAGTATTACGAGATTTAATTAGTCTGATTTTTTTAATAATAAATATATATATTTGAGAATTTTAATTTAACTTCCAAATCATTTCATTTGACTGAGTCTAACTATGATATATGTTCACGGGTAATTGTCAAAGATTTCGGTTACTTGTATTTGAATAGTAATAGTATCTAATTAGTAGACTTGAAAAACTGGGAGGGCGTTGAAATTTGATAACGATTTTGGGACAAAATGAAACAACAATTGATTTGGTACATTCGGGTTCACATAGTCCCGTTCACATTATGTGCTTTTTTATTAGATGTTTCTTATATGCTTTTCCCGTTAATTAGAGAGATGGGGTATATTTTTTAATTTTTTTTTATATATTCTATTTATTTAGATTAAATTATATATTGCATTCTGAATTTTTTTTGCACCTAGTATCTCAAATTAATTAATTTCCAGTTTTGCATTCAGAAATATTTTTGTTGTAACACTAGTATCATGAAGATTAATTAATTTGAGACTGGGTATAAAAAAATATATTTCAGGATGTAGCATATAATTTAATTTAAATAAATAGAATATATAAAAAAAATTAAAAAAAGGCCTCATCTCTCTAATTAGAGAGAAAATCACATAAGAAACACATAATGGAAAAGCAGCTAATGTGAATTCAGCTAGCATGAGATACTTATCCCTCTAATTTTGGGGGAGAGACCATTTTTTATATATTTTTATTTATTTAGATCAAATTGCATGTTGCACCTGAAATATTTTTTATACCAAATATCTTAAATTAATTAATTTATAATTCTCCATTCAAAAATATTTTTCTTATAACTCTAGAGTATCCTAAAATATTTTTTTTAATACCCAGTATCTTAAATTAATTTATCTTTAGTGCATGGAGAATTATTTTTTTTTAAAAAAATTGAAAATTAGGGATGCTCATCTTTTGGATAAGCTGGATTCAGACATTTAGTACATTCACACTTGAGAAAAACTTGGTGCTACATGTCATAAGGTCATTTGTGGGGAAAAAATCACTCTTCAACAATTATATGGGGTCATTAGGTATATGTCTATCCTAATCACAAATTAGATTAAAATCTAACCTCATATTACTTAATCTCAGAGCTTAATTAAAATTTCCTTCGTCAAGGTAAATCCTAATTCTCAAATTCATTTTCAATGATGGCCAATCACCAAATAGATAAAGCTAAAACAAAATTAAGTAACCAAAATTAATATTAATTATAACTGTTCCGGTGTGGAACCAGATGTCCAGCCCAGGCGGCTGGTGGTTTGATTTTGGATTGGGTTGCCTCTGTCGGAGTATCTATGAGTGGAGATATCCCTAAGTGAGCAAGGAATCACCAAACACAAGGCCGTTCGCCAAAAAGGGGGAGGGGGTATGTGTTTAGTGGGGGTTGTGTTGTGCGGTCAAGAGAATGTAAAGAGCCGAGTTAGAACGTGTGCACCTTGGTGTTACCCCCCGGTATTTATAGGGTGCGGCGTGGTATCTTAATCGCCTATCTATCATATCCCGGGATTATGGATATGATAGATTACCCCCGATTGCGGGGAAACCGGGATACTCGGGATCCTACTACTGGGCCGCCAGCTGGCTGGGCCGAGGTCCGGGTATGCCCTTGCTGGGTCGTGTCCTTATTGGGCCGTGAGTCAGATCCGTAACAGTTGCCCCCCAGCTCGGTAGTTCGAGGGTTTGAGCTGCCGGGGTGTTCCCGGGTTCTCCCGGCCGGGACGCGCCCTTGCCCCGGTCCGGGTACCTTAGCGGACTCGTCCGACGCGCGGTCCGAGGTGATCTCGCGAGCTTCGGGGTTTGAAAAGCCCTTCGACTTCGCCGTCATGGCGCCCGCCACTTGGCGGCTTTGGAGTGGGGAGGTTTTGCAACCGTCATTCTCTCCCGCCTTTGGTTTTCGTGCGCCATTAATGCGCGTTCTTCCGGTACGTCTCCTCGTTTTTGCCGGTGAACCTACGGGTTTGCCCTTAATTCGCTGGCGCCTTTTCGTATCCCCGGCGTTTCACGGGTTTTTAAACCTGTTTCTCTTCTCTTTCTTCCACTTTCGAACATTTTACGAAGTTTCTCTCGAAGTTTTTCGATTTCGACAAGTTTTACCACTTGGGTCTTTTGATTCCGGCGGCTCTCCAGGGCGAGCTTCCTTCCCGGCGGTTTCGGGCTTTTTTTCCTCCGGTGACTTGTCCTCTTCCTCCTTATCCCGGTAAGCCACTTCTCCCGTTGCTGGGTTTTTGTTTCTTTTCTTCGTTTGCTCGATCCCGTCGTGAAACCGGTACGCCGTGGTTTTGTAGAGATTTACGGGTAGGTTTTAGGTTGCTGATTTCGGGTAGGTTTTAGGTTGCTAATTTCTGTTTTGCTTCCTCTCGCCTACAAACCTTCTCGCCTCCATTGCCGGAGGAGTTATCGTCGTTTTCCTTATTGTCATTTCCCGTCTCTTTAGGTTTGCGTCCTTGGGTGACAATGAGTGGGAGTAATCGACCTTCACTTCGGTCACTTGACTCCCGAAGAGGTGGAAGCCCTTAGTGCCCGCTTCCCTCGAACTAGCCACCGGTTATTGGGTACTCCTTTGTCCGAGGAGCAAAGGCCGGCTTCCTTCCGGGCGGCGGCTCGGGTGGCACGCGTAGGGGCCGTTAGAGGGTCTCGCCCCTTGTTAGATCTTTCCGGAGGGTCCGAGAGAGGTCGCGGTCCCGTCGGCCTCACCCGTTAATCCTTATAACCCTCCCCCGTTCGCCCTAGGTCCACTCATATGCCGGAGGGGTATGCCGGCCCTTGTTGGGATTGCGTAGAGTCAAGTTCTTACTTTGTCGCTAGAGGCGAAGATTTTAGGGCCGACGCAATTTTAGGCTCTTGTCGTCATGCTATCGGCTCGCCCCTATCTTCTTCTTCTCGACCGGGCGATTCTTCGTGACGGGTATCCTCGTATCTACCGATTCTAGCACTTTTGTTTTTTGCTTTTATAGGTAAATGGAAAGGTCGCTTTCGCCAAGTGATGCCCCCTCGGGCGCTGGGAGGTCGGATTCCCCCGCCTCTCCTCAAACTCTTGCGGGACCACTTCATTGGGTGACCCAGGACGTGTGGACGACCCATTCGCTGATCATCGTTCAGGCCCTCCGCCAAATGAAACTCTCGGCTATGCCGGGCTGTTACTTTTGCCCCCCGGGGGAGGAGGAGCCCGTCTGTGCTTCGAGGGTTGGCGATTTCACCAACTTCTTTTTCTTTTATAAGGCCTATATGACCCACTCGGTGTTCGCTTTCCGTTCACCGAGTTTCAAATGTCCTGCCTCAGCCCATCTCCATCTGGCCCCATCTCAACTCCACCCCAACGGGTGGGCTTACATAGTTGCTTTCGAGCGGCTATGTCAGTCCTTCTCGGAACCTATTCCTTGTACCGCCACCTTATTCTTTTTCTTCTTCGGCCCTTTCACTCCTCGCTCTGGGAAGGAGGACGAGAAACTAAAGGGGCTCACCTCTCTCCGGGGTGACCCCGACCGAAAACTGCTTACCGCCTTTTCGGACTCCTTCAAATACTTTAAGAATGGTTTCTTTAAAGTGGTGGCGAAACCCGGCCAGCAGCCTTGGTTCTTGAAGGGGGCCGAGGCCGTGATGTGGAGTGGAGGTTTCCCTCTATTGGACTTTTGATCACCATAGGCTCGCTTCCGCCTCGTACCAAGTGATGTTCGACGACCTTCCCGCCGGCGAGGTCGTATTCGTTGACCGCCCGGTTTCGTATGTGAAAACATATGGTGCCGGGAGCGCGGCCTTCTTCATCACCGGTCCGGATCGAGCCGGGATACGTAATTTGTATGCGGCTTGTTGTTATTGTTATTCGCGTTTGTTTTCGTTGATTTTGTCGCCTCACTAACTTCCTTACTTTCCTTTGTGTTTTGTAGCCGAGGCGATGGGGGAGCTTCCGCGGTACTTGACGGTCGTGACTCCTGATCCGGAGGCTCTTCCAAAGAGGAATCCTCGGAAGCGTCCTCCTTCCGAGCCCCGGAGGGTGCAGCCCGCCAGTGCCGCACAAGACCGGGTTGCTAAGAAAGCCAAAGTCGCGTCTCTGTCCGGCGCCTTCGTTACCGAAGGTGATGCTGTCCCGGACGTCGGGCTGCTTCTCCTTCCAAGGGTAAGGAGGTTTCCGAGGGGCCTCATCTCCCGTCGCTCTCCATCTCGCTCCCAAGATCGTCCGGGGTCTCGCTTGGGAGAAAGGCCCTTTGGCCGAGGAGCTCGAAGTTGCCTTCCGGCCGCCTCGCCAATTTACAAACACCCGCCACCGGCCGACATTGATGAGGCCGTGGTTCACGATATCCGGGCTCGCCTCGCGGGGTGTTGGTTTGGCCTGTGCGTATCTCGCACCTTAAGGGCAAGTATGTGAAAAAGTTCGCCGAGGCTCGCCAAATGCGAAGAAGGAAAAGATGCGGCGGAGGCGTCCAAGGCTAAAGCGAAGAAGACGGCGAGGTCGCGAGGGCGAGCGCCACTGAAGGCGTCCGAGGAGCTTACTCTTTGCAAGGAAGTCGTAGAGAAGGCTACTTCGGACCTGGCCGTTCTTCGGAAAGCACATTTGGCAGGGCTGGATGCCCTCAAGACCGTTCAGAGCCAGCGGGCGGACCTATGTTCTGAACTTGAAGATGTCAACGCGGCACTTGCGGAAGAGAAGCGAGCCCGGATCGAATGCCAGGACATATGCAAGGGGACCGCTTCGACGCCGACATGGCCTTGGCCCGATCCGTCTCCTTAATCCCGGGGTAGAGCTTAGGACGGACGACTATCATTACCAAGCCTATGTGAAGGATGGCGTCTTCTACCCTGCCCCTGCGTTGCCTGAGAATGACTCTGACTCCTTTACCGGGGAGGATCGGATGGGGAAGGGGAAGTTCTCGGGTGCCGACGGGGGTGATGGTGGAGAGGGGGAGCTCCAAATGTGCTCCCGTCGTCGAGGCGGCATTCGGAGGCCGTGGCTTTAGAGGATGACCCCTCCCCTGCATAATTTATTTTAGCATTGTATTTTGAACCGGACATTTGTACCGGGTTCCTTTTGTAATTTGTAGGTTTGAACCAGTGCCTTGTACCGGGTTCCTTTGTGTAACCTTGTAATAATTATAAAACTTGATTTCAACCAATCAGTTTGTCTTGTCAACTCGTTAGTTAACATTCTTTATTTTTTATGGCGGGCCGGGGCCTTTATATGCGCATGATCACGCTAAGTGTTTCTTCCGATAGGTTGACTTCGGGAAAAGGGGGTAGGGGAGTAACCCGAGCTACCGAGATCCGGATATGGCTGTCCGGGGTTGTTTTATCCGAGAATAGGGGCAAAATGTCAGATGCACAATCGCGGTGTCTGAACGCGCGGTTTATACATGTCGGCCTGATCGGGGCCTGCGTGACAATTCACCTCCCTATTTAGGAGCATTTTTCGATGCATCTTTTTTAAAAGAGATGGTGTTTTTACCGTCTCGCGAACCGGCGTGGTAGCCGGGTGTAGTACCGCGAATGGGTCATCGAATGCCACGATCGGGCTATACGCAACCCGGGTGTGGTAACCCCGTGTAATCCCTTCTTTTGGTATTTTTGCTTGACCGGGTTGCTTGTGCCTCGGCGATACCTTATTTAACCAATCCGTAATGGATAATTGGTGTCTCCCTTCCGGGAGTCTTTCAATAAGAATGAATGAAAGAAACAATGAGTCTTGTCTTCAAATGCGAAATATAAAACTGGAATCGAAAATACTAAATTAATTGACAAATTGCAACATAAATACGCCTGTCGGTTCTATCTTGGTAGGCAGACCGAGGTCTAGCTGTAGTAGATTCTCAGTTTGTCGGCGTTCCAGGTCCTTTTGACCGACTTTCTGCTCAGGGTCTCCGGGATGTAGGCGCCTTTTCCAGCTTTTTCCTTTACGCGGTAGGGGCCTCCCATTTGCCGCTAGCTTGCCATCTTTGGCGTTCTTATTTCCAATGTGGGCGCGTCGGAGCACGAGGTTGCCCCGGTTGAAGGAGCGAGGGTTCACCTTTCGGTTGTACTTCGCTGCGATCGCTTGCTTTGCGGTGAGGTATCGGCGGTGCGCTGGATCCGTGCCTCGTCAATGAGGTCTAATTCTGTCATCAAGGCGTCCGGCTCTTCTCCTTCCCCTCGCTAGCTTTCATTTTCCTCCACGTCGGTTGGCCTATCTCGGCCGGGATCATCGCCGCATCCATATGTCAAACGGAATGGGGTTTCCTGCGTGGAGGTTTGGGCGCTCGTCTGTACCCCCACGGACGCCTGTAGAGTTGCTCGACCCGGAAGAGTCGGCGTCCTCCATGCGTCTTCTTAACCCGTCGACGATGACCTTGTTGGCGGCCTCGGCCGCCCATTGGATTGGGGGTGTTCGACCGATGCAAAGTGATGCATGATGTCGAGGTCCGACATCATGCTCGAAATCCTTTGTCAATGAACCGCGTTCCGTTGTCCGTAATTATCTCGGCGGTATTCCGAACCGAGAGAGGATGCTTTGTTTGAAAGAATCGTTGAATGCGGGCGGGGGTGATTGTGGTTAATGGCTCGGCTTCTATCCATTTGGTGAAGTAGTCAACCGCGACTATGAGGTACCTTAGCTGTCCTGGGGCTGTTTTGAATGGCCCGAGAAGGTCCATCCCCCATTTGTAAAACGGCCAGGGAGCCGTAATGCTTTTTAGTTCTGTCGGGGAGCGCCAAAGGATGTTGGCGTGTTTCTGACAACTGTCGCACCTTCGTATCGTTTCCATGGAGTCTCGCCGCCATCGTTGGCCGAAGTATCCGGCTCGAGTGATTTCCGAGCTAGGGATTTTCCTCCCATATGCCGACCGTTAATGCCTTCATGTATTTCGGCGAGAACGTACGGCCTCGGTTGCATTCAAGCATCTCATCATGGGGAGTGTAATCCTTTCCGTATTAACCGATCGTCCACCATCGTGTACATGGCGGCCTGCCGGATCAACTTTCGAGCTTCCGTTGCGTCGGTGGGTATGATTCCTCTTTCTAGGTAGTCCTCGATCGGTTTTCTCCAGTCCGAGGCTGATGATATGGTCATGACACAACTTGGTTCGTCCGGTTTTGTTGGACGACGGTCCGGTAATTTCCCGGACCTTTGGTGTTAGCCGGTTTTGACAATATGTCGGCCCCGGTGTTTTCCTCCCGGGATATGAGTGATCACACCTCTTCGAACTCGGCCATCATGTCTCGGCTTTGTTCAAGTATTTTGCCAACAACGGGCCTTTGGTTTGATAGAGCCTTGTATACGAGCCGCTACGAGCCGGAGTCGGTCGGATTTTGACTCTCCGTGCCCCCGCTCCTTTGCTTGTTCGAGACCGCCGCATTGCCTCGTATTCCGCCCGGTTTGTTGGATGTCGGAAATTTGAGGTGGAGGGAGTGTTCGACGGCGACTCCGTCTGGATTTTCAACTATTATTCCAGCCCACTCCCTTTTGCATTTGAGGATCCGTCGACGTATACCGTCCATTCTTTAAGACCGACGTCCCTTCCCTCGAGGTTGGGGTAAGCTCCTTACGAAGTCGGCCAAGGCTTGCGACTTTATCGCGTGCGGGCCGTAGGAAATGTCGAATTACGATAATTCAATGGCCCAAACTGGTCATTCGCCCGCCAGTCCGGGTTTGTGTAGAACCCGCCGGATTGGCCGGGCCGGTTCGTACCACCACTTTGTGCCCCCGGAAGTATGGGCGTAGGCGTCTTGCCGCCGTTAGCGGCGAATGCTACCTTCTCCAACTTCGATATCCGAGTTCCGAGGTCTCGGGTGCCTTGCTCACAAAGTAACCCGGTATCCGGCCGGATTGGGTTTCTCGAACTGGGCGGCGCTTATGGCTTCTTGGCCGACGGATAAATACGGGAAAACCGTCTCGCCCGAGTCGGGCTGGATAGGACCGGCGGGGTAGCCGAGGCATTGTTTGATTTTTGCAAAGGCGGACTCACATTCGGAGTTCCATCCGCCTCGTCTCCCTTCTTTAGCGGTTTGAAGAAGGGAAGGGCATTTTCGGCCGACCGGGTAAGAATCTTGTCATAGCCGCCAACCTCCCTTGGCCACTTTGTACCTCTTTTTTGTTGGTTGGTGCTCTCATATCCAAGACCGCCTTACACTTATCGGGGTTTGCTTCAATTCCTCGGTGTGTGAGCATGAACCCGAGGAACTTTCCCCGCTGGACTCCAAATGCACATTTTGCCGGATTCGACTTTATTCATTGTTTTCGTAACTTTTCGAACGTCCGTCCGAGGTCTTGGATGTGGTCTCCGGCTTCACCGACTTGACGATCATGTCATCAATGTATACTTCTACATTTCGGCCGAGCCGGTCTTCGAAGACTTTGTTCATCATTCGTTGATAAGTGGCCCCGGCGTTTTTCAACCCGAACGGCATGACATTATAGCGAATTGGCCTTGTCGGTTATGAAGGCCGTCCGTTCTCGATCTTCCGGTGCATCGCTATTTGATTGTATCCGGAGTAAGCATCCATAAATGATAATAGTTGAAATCCGGATGAGTTGTCGACCAATTGGTCGATGCTTGGCATCGGGTACGAGTCTTTGGGCAGCTCGTTTAAGTTGGTGTAATCTATACACACCCTCCAACTCCCGTTAGGCTTTAGGACCATGACCGTATTGGATAACCATGTGGTGTATTGTATTTCCCGGATGAATCCGGCCTCTAGCGCTTCCTTCACATGCTTTTCTAAGGCGATCCGCCTGTCGGTCCCCGCGCTTTCTCTTTCGCGATACCGGGGTAGATCCCGGTTTGATTGCCAACCCGTGGCGGCGAGAAGTTGGGGTCGATTCCGGTACCTCCGAGGCCCTCCATGCAAAAAGATCTCGGTTTGCTTTTAGGAAATTACTTAATTCCTTTTTGAGCTCTAGGGTCATTGCGCCTCCTATCTTCGTTACACGGGTCGGATCTTCCCCCGGGGACTAAATCTTCCAATTCTCCCTTCCGCTCGGGTCTTGGGTTCTCGGGCTCCTCATCTCGTAGGTCCGCTTCCACCACACCGACGGGTCGGCTCGCCGCTTGCATTTTTCGCCGGCCGAGCTTCCCGTGGTGTTTTGATCCCCGGGGTGATGACGCCTTCCCGGTCCCGTTCTCTCGCATGGTTTCATAATAACATTGTCGAGCTTCCTTTCGGGTCCCCGGTTATGGTGATAACCGTATTTTTGAGCTGACCATTTTTAACTTCTCGGTGCTTGGTGGATGCAACCATATCCCACCGTGGATGGTTGGTCTCGCCCAATCATATTATACGGGGAGGGAAGTTGGCCACGATGAATCTTACCCTCTCGGCTTTGAAGGCTTTTTAGTTCCCAAGGTCGCTTGAGGTCGATGTACCCTTCGGCTTGGATTGTTCGCCGTTAAAGCCTACGAGTGTTGTCTTGCATGGACGCAGTCTTCTTTATCCAAGTTCATCCTCTTAAAGGCGTCCCACATGATGATATCTCGCCGAGCTGCCGGGATCAACGAAAATCCTTTCCACAAGGCGGTTTACCAGATCCCGTAATTACCAATCCGTCTTGGTGCCCCTGCACGACGTCTTTCGTGTCTTCGGTGGTGAATCGTAATCTTTGGAGGCGTCGGTCGGTCATGGTTGTCTTTGAACTTGGGGGGCTCTTCTCGACGCATTCCCTCAAGTATTTTCTTCTTTGACTTGAGGTGTCTCCTCCTCCGCCCATGCCTCCACCGATTACGTTACACCCGTGGTTCATGTCTATCTCCGGAACCGCTCGTCGTCGGATGATGACGTCGTCCTATTCCATCGACTTCCCGATCGAGTGGGGCGGACTCGGCTTCGGCCTTGTTTCCTTTTGTTGTTCTTTCGACCCCGTGTTTTTATCGAGCATCGGCGCAATTTACCTCTCGAATGTATCTTTCAATTGCGTCCCCGAGTTCGAAGCACCGTCCGTGGTGTGCCCCGGTCCGTCGTGGAAATCACAGAACTTTGATTGATCCGTGGTGGGTCGGAAACGTGGGGGCCTGGGTCGGTCTACCTTTCTCATCTCTGTGGAGGCCACTTCTTTCCATAACTGGCCCCGCGAAACATTGAGCGGGGTGTACCTCCGTACCTCGGCCTCCTCTCTGACTTGTCTGGTTTTGTTTTGCTGTCTCGATTCTGAGCACGGGGTTCCTCTTTACGACCACTCGGTTGATTCTTGACCCGGGGTGGTGTGCTTCGCTTTTCATCGCCATTAGTATTGGCGATCTCCATCTGTTCTACTTCCAGATATTGCTTCGGCGGGTGTTGAACTCAGTGAGAGTGTATACCCGGTTCTTGAAGATGGAGTTTGCCGGCGGGAGGAGGGTTCCAAGCCGTCCACGAGACAATGCACATGAACGCTTTTCGGGAGGGACCTTACCTGGAGGGCTACCACCTTAAATCTATCCAGGTATTTTTGTAGCGTTTCCCCCCTCCGTTGCTTTATCTTACTTAGGGTATATTGAGATTTGGGTTGTTTCCGGCTAGTTGCGAAATTCAGTTCGAATTTGCGCCCGAGGCCTTGAAAGTCGTGGATGGACCTTCTCGGCAGTGTGTGTAACCAAATTTGAGCCGGACCGATTAAAGTGGCCGCGAAGAGCCGACTAATGACCGGGCCTTTGATTTGCCTTACGAACATGAGTAGCTCGAAGGCGTCGAGATGGGCCCTCGGGTCGGACACGCCATCATACTTCGGTAAAGAGGCCAGCTCAAATTTGCTAGGGTATGGAGCATTCTCGATTTCTTCCGAGAAAGGGCTGCTGTTGTGGCCCGCTATATATTTCACATGATATTCCCGGGGCGAGCCCTTTGGCTGGGGCGGCCTCTCTCCGTCTCGGTCTTCGCCATCCGAGGTTTTCCCTAGAAAACGTTTCTTCCGACCCGACTGGGGGTCTCGGGTCTCCTCATGCTCGAGTCCGTTTCCGAAGAGGTCGTTTTCTTTGCATACGGTCATTCCTTGAGCTTCGACGCCGAGGGCCTCCGTGTTTCCGGATATCTTTACTTTCTTTCTCTCGTGTATCCTTGGTCGTGCTCGTGTTCCGACGTTTTAGCTTGCCGGCGGTGGTCTTCCATGATCTCGTTGAATTACTCTAAAGTCTTCTTGACGCCGGAGGTCATGTCGCTTCTCCATGTTCTCTATCCTCCTCGGGACTTGATTGCTGTGTATTCGGAGGAGGATGAGGTCTGGGTTCGGTATGTCGTTACACTTAGCTCCAAGCGGGGAGACGAGGCCGTGTCGACACACTTTGTTCCCATCCTTGCTATCATTGTTATTGGGGATATCCTCGGGCGGGGAGGTCCTTGAGTTTGTTGCACGCGACTGTCTCGGCCGCGCACGCGATGGACTCTCCCGGTGAGGGTTCCGAGTGCCGCTCTAGTAGTAGCCATTGTTGGTCACGGGGATCGAAATTTACGGTCCCCACGGTCGGCGCCAATGTTCCGGTGTGGAACCGGATGTCCACCCGCGGGCCGGTGGTTTGATTTTGGATTGGGTTGCCTCTGCGCCGGAGTATCTATGAATGGAGATATCCCGGTGAGCAAGGAATCACCAAACACAAGGCCGTTCGCCAAAAAGGGGGAGGGTATGTGTTTAGTGGGGGTTGTGTTGTGCGGTATGAATGTAAAGAGCCGAGTTAGAACGTGTGCACCTTGGTGTTACCCCGGTATTTATAGGGTGCGGCGTGGTATCTTAATCGCCTATCTATCATATCCCGGATTATGGATATGATAGATTACCCCCGATCAAGGGGAAACCGGATACTCGGATCCTACTACCTTTGGCCGCCACCGGGTCGGGCCGAGGTCCGGGTATGCCCTTGCTGGGTCGTGTCCTTATTGGGCCGTGAGTCAGATCCGTAACAATAACTAAATAATAAAAACAAAGTCTAATCCACACCTATAAGTTCATAGATATTCTATGTTGCAAACTAAAATCAGCCAAACATAGCTTTAACAAAAATCAGAACAGCACAGAAAATTCCAGAGTTCAGATTCATACAGGAGGGGGAAAGAAGAATAAAACCAAGAACAGTAAAGTCACGTGGCCTCCTCTGTTGCGTTCTGATTTTTGCCTACTAAAAAGGGTGGTGGTTAGGTTGTGGAGGTCGCCGGCGACCGTGGTGGAGAGGGGAGCCGCCGGCGAGAGAAAGGAAGAAAAGGGTCGAAGGTCTCTGTCCTGCGTCGCAACCACACCGTGCGTCTCTGCTTTTCTTCTCTCAAGTCGTGATCTCCAGCGAGAATAATCCCAGAATGTCGCCTCTGGTAGTTTAGCTTTTAGGTCTTCCATCTTTTCAATCCGTGGGCCCCCCAATTCCATTTTAATCTCCAAATGGTGTGCCAAAACACATCCGTATGTGTCAAAACAATAATAATAATTAATAATAATAATAGTAATAATATTTATTTTTAAACTTATTTTCTTTTCTTTTCTTAAGAAAACTACCTATTAATATTATTTATTTCTTAAAGTCAAAAACCTTTATTTTAAATTGAAATCTCCCAAATAATGCATCTAAATTGATATCTCTTAAAATCTCAATAAAATTAGTGATAATGACTTTTCAAATATATCAAAATATATCTTAAATCTATTAAAATTGAGAAGTCATCACTAATTCTCGAATTTATTTAGGTAAGGTGTTCTACAGTCTGTTGTCAACTATTATTTTTCTAAAAATAAAAGCATGACATGTTGTTGGAATTTTTGAAGTCTGACTATGCAGTGTGCTCCTTTTTCTTGTCTAATTGGCCAGATAATATTGAACTATAAACTATAAATACTTTATATTTGTATTAAAAAATTGAATTAATATAACTTTTAATCCCTCTAGTTTGAGTTCATTTGGGTTTTGATCACTAAAGTTTGTTCCATTTAAACACCGTTTTGGTTTAACGGTGTTAAATTTTCCTACGAGTCACTAACGCCATTAAGTTTGTGCTGATTGGATAAGATGAGGTGGCAAAATAGAGGGACATAGACATGTGAAAAAAGAATAGGAAAATAAAATCTGGTTTAGCAACGGCATCGAAAAATAGCACAATACTTATGGTTCCTCTCCACCGTTCATCTCTCATCCAGAAACAAAATCAAAAAATCACACAATCCTCTTTGAACTTCGGCTAATTCTTTGTTCTTTAATTCAGATGAGTTTTCAGAGAGAGAAATTAGATATGAACTTTCTCTCTCCTTTCTTTCTCTGTGTATGGATAAGTGCAAACTAAGGAAAGAAAGATCTTCTCGCGTTTGTGTTGGATTAAGGAAGCAAAAGGAGATAAGGTCTAGCTTTTGAGATCAAATCTGAAGAAGAGAAGCCATCGATAAAAGCTTAGCTTCCCCGTCGTTTGATTTTTTATTTTTTTAATACTTAAGCGGTAACATTAAATTAAAAGCAAATTACAAGGGGGATTGAAATCCCAGAATCTCATGTGAACATAGCGTCCTAAGATAATCCGGACACACATCTAAAAAGCGAGATGAAGAAATTCCTTCCTTCGCGAGAGCGTCAGCGACCTTGTTTCTTTCTCTTGGGATCCATCGAATTGTAAGTCTCCAGTCCCTTCGTATAAGATCACGAATATGCCATACAGTCAGGCTCTCCACAACGCCAGCCCTATTGTTCTACAGCAACTCAGTTAAATCCTTAATATCATGTTCCAAAACTACTCTCCTACAGCCTAGTTCCCTTGCCAAATTTAGGCCCTTAATAACGGCCCAATCGTCCGCTTCAAACACTTCACAATTACCCAGATAATGCGTGAACCCAGCAAGCCAGTTCCCTTCGTGATCCCTTAAGACTCATCCACAACATTCACGCTTAGTAATTCTTGAGTCCGCCCCACTTACATTCAGTGTGATCCATCCGAGTCTAGGAGGTTGCCATCGCGGGTTAGCCAGCTGATCTGCTTCCCCATCGCACAGTAAATCTTGTACCTGGACATGGCTCTTCCAACATCTCAAAATGATAGCTAGCGGATTACTGGGTTTTCCAGCGTCTTCATTAAAACTAAAATCATTTCTCTAAAGCCATTGTTTCTAGATCGTAATAACTCCCCAAATTAGTTCCCAATTCCCCTCCTTCAGAGTTCCGAGATCCTTCTTGAGATTAAGGTAATCCCAGTGCTTCAGAGAGGCTGAAAACAAAGCTGGGATATGAATGGGATTAACAATACTACACCACAGATCTTTTGCATAATGGCAGTCTCGGAGTATATGCATTATACTCTCATCACCATTCCTGCACCATGGGCAGATAGGAGAAGTCGAGAACCACTGGTTCCTTCTGAGGTTTGTGGGAAGCCGATCATTGAAAGCAACCGTAATGGATACCAAGGTGCTCTTAGGCTTTGGACTTATTCTTCAGGTCCAAGGTTCGAGCCCTTGGGGAGGCGTCCTTGGGTATTTACTCGAGGGACAAATCCTCCAAGAGGAGGAGGACAATTCCGCCCCGGTGGGGCCGGCCAACCACGGGTGTAAGCGGTGCGCCGTGAGGGGGACGACCAGGTCCTTACCTATGGGGGGTCGTTACATAAAATGTAATGGATACCAAGTTGCTCTTAGGCTTTGGACTTATTCCTCAGGTCCAAGGTTTGAGCCCTTGAGGAGGCGTCCTTGGGTATTTACTCGAGGGACAAATCCTCCAAGAGGAGGAGGACAATTCCGCCCCGGTGGGGCCGGCCAACCACGGGTGTAAGCGGTGCGCCGTGAGGGGGACGACCAGGTCCTTACCTGTGGGGGGTCGTTACAGCAACCCACATAAATATACGTATCCGTTCAGCCCCTCTCCACTTCCATATGGACTTGAAAATTGTGTTAGTTCCAACGTGACTTTCCTTTTCTAGCATCTTATTCGCTGACTTGAAAGAGAAAACGCCATTGGTCATTTCCTTCCATATCAATGTATCACTCCCTGCTTCTGGGTGAGGAGGCATTATAGGAATAAACCTCTGCAGCACTTGACTAGGCAACACACGTCCCAGCTTATCAAAGTCCCAACCTCCCTGCTTAACCCATTCCGCAACAATACTATTCTCCTCCCCATCTGTAAAAGGTCTGGTACTAATCTCCTTTAGTGCTTGATTTTCTAAAAGCCAGCAATCAGTAAAGAACTTGACCTGTTGACCATTTATAATTCTCCACAGAGAGCCCTCGTAATTAAATCCTTCTGTTGGACGATAAATTTCCATAGCGCTGAATCGCCGTTTTGTGCTAACATCAACTCACTACCATCGCGAAGCATATATTTCTTAAGCAAAACATCCGCCCAAAGCCCTTTTGCACCTAAGCTTTTAAGCAACTTTCATACCACAAGCCCTATTCATTGACGACAATCTCTAAGAACCCAGACCACCTGTATTTTTAGGCGATAAGATTTGTTCCCATCCAATGGGATGAAAACCGTGTGACGACTCTAAATGGCCCCAAATAAAGCTTCGTTGGATTTTTTCAACCTCATTGCAAATCGAAAGCGGGAGTCTAGCAACATGCATCGGATACAAGGGGATTGAGCTCAACACCAACTTCGCCAAAGTGACCTTCTCACCATTGAGAGACATTTTTCTTTCCATGCCGATAATTTTGTCCTTACTCGATCAATGATATAATGGAAAGTCTTCGTTGATCTACGTTTCCTTGCCCGAGGGAAGCCCAGATATTTGCAAATATCTGCAAAAATGTTCATACCCAATATTGAAGCTATGCTCTATTTCACATGGCCTGAAACTCTTGGGGAAAAAGATTGAAGATTTTGGTTTACTGATTTTCTCGTCAGAGCTCTCACAGAATTTTGCTAAACAAGACATCATACAATGTATTTGTTTTTCAGAAGCTTCCCCAAATAGCAAAAGATCATCTCGCAAACATTAGGTGAGACACATTCTATCATGCCCTCGACACCCTTATAGGTTCCCATTGGTCCGAGTTCACCTCATCAGAGATCATATGTGATAACTTATCTATACCGAGAACAAATAACAAAGGTGAGATCAGACCACCTTGCCTTCATCCTCTTCCTGTCGAGAAATGTCGCGTCTAAGACCCATTCCATAACACGTTATAAGCTACAGACGTCACACATGACATTATTAAACTAATGAAGGTTGACTTAAAGCCAACTTCCTCTAGTACCTTCTTTAGAAAATCCCATCGAAGTCTATCATAGGCTTTTTCTAAATCTATATTCATTGCCCACAAGCCTCTTTTTCCTTTGGTTCTTTTCATTGTGTGCATGATCTCCTGTCCCACAATAATTTTATCATGAATTTGCCTTCCCTTGATAAAGCTTGGCTAGAAGGGAAATACAATATCGTCCATCAGACCCCTTAGCCTTCCCATTATCACCTTTGTTACACACTTATAATGGACGAAACAGAGAGAGATAGGCCTAAAATGGCCTAAGATTTCAGGTTTGTCTCTCTTAAGGATGAGGGAAATTAAGGTTTTATTATGATCATTAAGATCCTGCTTCTTTTCAAACACTCCTTCACGAAACGACACAGTGAAGGTCCCACGATATCCCATTTGGACTGAAAGAAGACAGGTATAAATCTGTCAAAACCAGGGGTCTTATATGGACCCATAGAGAACAAGGCTCCCATAATTTCGTCATCAGTTGGAGTATTCCCAAGAGATGCCAAAAGGTCCCTTTCTATAGCTGGAAACCTTGTGACAGTGGGATGCCAAATTGCCGAAATATCCTCTGCCTGGTATAGCTCCCAGAAAAAGTTTACCGCTATCTCCTTCAATTTTGTTTCATCATCAATCCATAAACCTTCCTCATTCTTCAACATGAGGATCTTATTGCGCCTTTGTGGTAGCCTTCAAATGATAGAATCTAGTGTTCCTATCTTCTTTTGTTATCCAATTAGTTCACACTTTTTGAAACCACTTCCATTCCTCCTTCCTTAAGTATGATCCAGTTCCAACATTCCAACTGCAATTTCTTTTCCAGAGAGCAGAGATAACCTGAATGCGGATGCCTTGGAGAGCTTTGAATCCCCCTTAAATATGCTAACAAAATTCTTTTACTTTTCTCAAGAAAACCAAAACAATCCCTGTTCCAATCGATTAAAGACAGTTGTGCCTCCTATAAAGACACCACCATATTCTTTGTAGTTCTCCAACAATTTTTTAAAAACTCGTTGAAAGAGTCATGAAGTAGCCACATCGCCTCGAATGTAAATAGATGAGCCTGTCTGTAAGAAGCAAAGGGTTATGGTTTGAAAATTAGGTTTGAGAAAGTACCTTGACAAAGCAACCACCAGACAAGTCTTAGGAAATATAGGTCCGGCTCACAATTGCCTTGGACATGTGCATTACTATTTATAGATCAGACATCAGTTTTAGGAAATATAGGTCAAGCTCACAATTGCTTTGGACCTGTGCATTACTATTTATAGATCAGACATCCAATGGTACATTGACATATGTCACTATGAGATCAATACACAATACAATGCACCATATCTATTTACAATGATAAACAGACTTATTTTATTTTTAACTCCCTCCTTTACTTGGTACCCTCCTCTTCTTCTTTTCCGGTGGTCTGGTTATTGTATGACTAAGAGTTTGTTGATATTTATTAATGGGAGAAACAGTGACTCCCAGCTTATCACGAAGAAAACAAAACCGTGCTTGATGTAATGGCTTGGTTAGACAATTAGCCACTTGGAGGTCTGTAGGAACATACTGAACTTTGAGATCCTTAGCAAGAACTTGATCTCTAACAAAGTGAATATCAATTTCTATGTGTTTGGTTCTCGCGTGATGTACTGGGTTTGATGCAAGGGCAGTTGCACTTGTATTGTCACTCCATATTATTAGTGTTTGTTGTATTCTCAAACTTAATTCAGGGACTAAAGACTTGATCCAGCGGAGATCTGAGGCTGTATTGGCTAAGGAGCGATACTCTGACTCATAGCTGGACCAAGAGATGACTGGTTGCTTCTTAGATGACCATGTAACTAGAGAATTTCCAAGAAATATACAATATCCTCCCACTGATATTTTGTCATCAGGGCAGGAGGCCTAGTTTGCATCGGAGTATACATATAGGTTGAGAGAGGGATCGGGTTGTATGTGTATGCCGTAGTGAGTGGTGCCTTTGAGGTATCTCAACACCTTTTTTACTGCTTTCTAGTACTCTGTTATTGGCTGGGAAAGGAACTGACTTAACTTCCTAACACTGAAGCTGGTGTCCGGCCTTGTATTACACAAGTATTAGAGAGCTCCAACTGCACTTCGATATTCAGAGGCATTAGCAAGCAATTCACCAGAGTGTGTGGATAAAGACTTATGAGCAGCCATTGGTGTTGGACAAGGAGTTGCATTTGTCATGTGGAAGCGGTCAAGCAAGTCACATATATACTTGCCTTGAGTCAAATATAATCCAGTGTGATATGTATGTGCCTCAATCCCAAGAAAATAGTGAAGGGAGCCGAGATCCTCTAAGGAGAAGATACGATGCAATTTTAACACAAAGCACTTAAGGCTATATGAGTTGCTACCAGTAACAATTATGTCATCCACATAAATCAAGATCATTAGAATTTGAAT
Organism: Acacia melanoxylon; assembly: GCA_019022615.1. NCBI lineage: Eukaryota > Viridiplantae > Streptophyta > Magnoliopsida > Fabales > Fabaceae > Acacia > Acacia melanoxylon. Next base: position 3,991,300 of record JAFJYJ010000020.1, on the reverse strand, counting down.
GTTGTCTGAGTAAATGAAGAGAGATTATCATTCTTAGAGTTAGTAAAACCCCAATCTAAGAGAACACTACGAAGCCTATCAAACCATGCTCTAAGTGCTTGCTTTAATCCATACAAAGCCTTTGAGAGTTTGCACATATATGTAGGTCTAGAAGGATCCACAAAACCCTCTGGTTGTTCCATTTAGATAGGTTCAGTCAAGAAACCAGTAAAAAATGCATTGTTGATTTCTAGTTGTCTAATTTCCCAATTAAGTGCCACAGCGATAGTCATAATAATGTGAATAGTATAGGCTTTAATCATAGGACTGAAGTTTCATAAAAGTCAATACCCTCAGTTTGCTGAAATCCCTTAGCAACGAGTCTTGCTTTGCGCTTGGGCAAGGTACCATTTGGATGAAATTTGGCTTTGAAAATCCATTTGTTATCTAGCACATTCTGTCTAGGTAGATGCAGTACAAGGGTCTAAGTGAAGTTCCAATGGAGGGCAGTGAATTCTTTTATCATCACATGTCTCCAAGCAGGTAGGTGTTAGCCCAATATAGGGTGCTTTGGGCTTAGTGATGCCATGTTTGCTATAGGTCTGCATTGGATGAGAATTAAAAGAAGTAGGAGCTGTCTGCTGTGCAGGAAAGCTGACTTGACTGGATGTAGGGGCTATTGGTGAGGCCTTATTTACCATATGAGGTGATAAACCAGAAGAAACTCCTTGAGGCAATTGTGATAAGGAAGTTTCAATAGGGAGACCGGGATTAATCACATAAGACAATGCAGGATCAGGGGTTGTTGCAGGCGAAACAAGTGTCTCGGGTTCAAGGTGCTGCTCATTTACAGGGGTTGGTGACTGGTCATGATGCATCTCTGGTGTTGGGAGTGAGGTAGAGCATAGTGTAGCAGGATTGGTGCTTTCAGGAGCCAAGCCGATTGTCTGATCTTCATACCAAATAGAAGAATTAGCTGGAAAATGCACAATTTCTAGTTGCTATGGTTTCTGAAAAATGAGAAAACCTTTAGTAAAAGGTTAATCATTTTCATTGAATATAACATGTCGGGAGATGTAGACACGACCTGTGGAGCTTAGGCACTTGAACCCCTTGTGTGATCCATTATACCCAAGAAATACACACTTGGTACTATGATATTGTAGCTTGTGTTGATTATAGGGTCGAAGGCATGGAAAGCAAGCACAACCAAAGGCCTTGAAGCTTCTATAATCTGGTTTCTTGTGATACAAGAGCTCAAACGGTGACAAATTCTGCAAAATTGCACTGGGTAATCTGTTTATAAGATAAGTTGTTGTGGAAAAAGCTTCCCACCAATAGGAGGTGGGCATGTGTGCATGAGCTAGCAATGTAAGTCCTGTTTCAACTAAGTGCCGATGCTTACGTTCAACTTTCCCATTTTGAGCTTAGGTATGAGGATAAGAATGTCTAAAGATAATACCATCTTCATCAAGAAAAGCTTGGAAACTCCTAAACTCTCCAACCCATCACTATGGAGAATTTTGATTTTCCTCTCAAATAGAATTTCAGTCATATTCTTAAACAGTTTAAAGGCAGACAATGCTTCCCCTTTGGTTTTTAGAGGATAAATCTAGGTGTGGCGACTAAAATCATCAAGAAAGCTTATGTAGTAGCGATAACCACCTACTGATTTGATTGGAGAAGGACCCCACAAATCAGTGTGAATGAGGCCTAAAACATGCAATGCTCGAGACTGAGAGACAGGAAATGGTAAATGATGAGATTTTCCCAATTGACATGAGTCACAAAAGGTAAAGTCTTCATTAAAAGCATCGAAACATTACAATCAGCAAGAATCTTTTTCAGAACTTCTTTGCTTGGATGACCAAGTCTTCTATGCCAAGATTCAAAAGAGGACATATTAGTACTAATCCTATCATGACTATTTTTGGTGGAAATAAAACTAGTAGCAACAATAGAACTCTTCACAGGAACAACTTGATTGTCGATTCTGTATAACCCCAGAGTAGACCCTTTCGTTGTCTTTCCTCTCAGCAAAATATTATGTTGATTCTTGTCCTTCACAAAGCACCCATGTGAGTGTATTTCAACAAAAAAACATCACTGTTATCAATGGTAAGCTTTAAAGCCACTAATCAATTCCTTAGCTATCTTAGGTGCAACAAGAACTTCATTCAGATTTAGAGTTTTCAGACCAGAAGAACTATCACATAACAATTTAGCATTTCCAGTTTTGACTACATCCACAGAAGTACCATTACCAACAGAGATTGAGTGTATACCTGAGTTAGTACCAGGACCAATATTCTCAGGAAAATTTGTGACATAGTGAGTGGCGCCTGTGTCTAGATACCATGCTGGGTCAACAGTGGTCTCTGGAGTGGCGAGATAGGCAGAGGCATTATCATGTCTGTGTGGGCTTTTAAAGGAGCGATCAAATCTTTTAAAGTAGTCGGCTACCTCATGACCAAGTTTGTCACAAAGGTAACACCAAACTTTGTCAGTTCTATTCTGAATTTGGTTGCCTTTATCGCCAGAATTACCTCATTGAAAACGACCTCTACCATTACCTCGTCGACCTCCACCACGGCCCCTCCAGTTAGGAGATCGTGGCTTTCTGTCGTTTGGTTGAAAAGAAAAATGTGCAAGAATAGTAGACAGAGTGTTGGTAGAGGTTGTGTTGAGTTGCTCCAGTCATGATTCAAAGGTGATCTTGGATTGAAGATCAGACCAAGTCAAGTTGTCGCATTCGGTGAGAATGACTACAATGGGAGTGTAGTCATTATCCAGGCCAACAAGTGTCTGAGTTATCAAATCAGTGAAGGACAGGGGACATCCCGCAAGAGTCAGGTTGTTCGAAAGAGCTTTGATCTTTGCCAAATACTCACCCATTTTGAGCGATAATTTCTTGAGCTGTTGAAATTCGCTTTTCAGGAATGTGATACGAGATCGTGTATTGGTGCCAACAAGCTCAGTGATAGCACGCCAGAGAGATGCCGATGTCTTGCAAGTAGTCATTTAAGTAGCAATTTTGACAATCATGGTGACGAAAAGCCATCCAAGTAGGAGTTGATCTGTAGCTAACCAGTCATCATACAGAGGATTGGGGCACACCTGGTCGTTGGAGTCTAGAATGTACTCCGATGGAATAGCCTTGGTGCCAAGGACATGCCCGTCGAGTCTATGCCCTCGAATAATAGGCATGATTGTAAATTCCCAGGTCAGGAAATTATCTCCGTCCATCTTGACGAGATTGCCCTAATTTAGGAAGCTGAGGAGAGGTGTAGATCGAGTCGTAGGGTGAGGCGACGGAGGAAGAATCGAGTAATAGCCAAGGAATGAATAATGAGGAATGGCAGGGAAGTTGGGGTTAGGAGTGGTGTGTGAGGGAAATTTAGTCAAAGAGGTGCTCAGAGAAGAGACGAATGGTGGAGGAATGAACGTTGAAATAGGAATGGCGTGAGGGAAGGAAAATGAAGTCGCAACGGTGGTTGAGAACTGAGGCCCAAGGAAGGAAGACAAAGGTGGTAACGTGGCTGATGAAGAGAAGTTAGGTGGAAAGAGGTAAGGGACAGGGTTGCTAATGCAGGAGGTGAGGTGACAGTTATGATGAACGAATCTCGAGGCGGCTGGATGGTGGTAAAATTAGGGTTAGGGTTTTCAGATAAATTGGAGGTGGTGGCTGAGATTAATTGGGTGGTGAAATTCCCAGAAGATGCCATTTCTGACAGGGCTTTGATACCAAGACAAGTTTTAGGAAATATAGGTCAGGCTCACAATTGCCTTGGACACCACCAAACGACCCCAAGAATAGATTATTAACTAGAGCTCGGTCTAGCTTTCAAAAAACCGAGAGAAATCGGAGATCATCGATCCTTTCCATGTGAACTTTGGACCCTGGGATCCTAAATCTGTAAGCCCACATTCCATTATCCGATCATTAAACCAGGCGATTATGTTATAGTTACAGCAAGCTCCCCCGTTCTTTCCAAAATTGACATAATATCATTGAAATCCCCATACACCACCTATGGTTTCAAGGTTAAGGCAGAGAAGGCTTTTAGTTTTGACCAGAGGGTCATCCAGAAATTTGAATGCGGAATGGCATAGATTGCTGTTAACATAAAGAGAACTCTTCTTGGGAATGCACACTCCATGTGAACAAATTGCTGGTCTACCTCAGCAACATGAACTCTGAGTACATTGCTCCTCCATAAAATCGCAATCCCTCCTAGACCTCCCTTAGCTAGGAACAGACTTTAAAGAATCGAATCCCCATGAGAGTAACGGTTTAAAAGGGGTTTCAATTAGGCTTTTTGTTTCAATCAAAATGAGCATACTGGGCCTAGGTCCATTGCAAATTGCCTTGACATTTCTAAGGAGGCTTTTTCTACATGCCCCCCCTTATATTCCAATATATTATATTATCCATTAAAAAGTTAATTAAAACATAGGTTAAACAAGGCCCTATTATAGCCCACTAGAGAACTGTGTTTCATGTACCACCGATCTTTCCACTCCTATCTCGTACTCGTTGTTTGCTTGAATGGAATCAAGAAAAGCAACCTCTGGCCCATTCGAATTCAAGTCCATGTCTTCATTACGACCATCGCCTGGGTCAAAAATAGGGTTAGAGATTTGGGCCTCGCAATCGGCCCAACCCTAACATTAGCCGGATGGAGTGAGACATTTTCATTATTCACAGAGTCCATTACCCCTTTAATAACACATTATTTTCATCCACATTCGTCCTACTTGTTGAAAATAACTGCAATTCGCCACTTCATTGTTCCTTGGCCCTTTTATCGACATGTTTTCACTGCTCACAATTTGTCGTTTCTCTATCTCCATTAATTCCTCATATTTAGATCGATTGGCCTCTATTTGATTCTTGGACTCCTTTTTCGCTTTATTCCCCATTTGTACAACAATAGTGCTTTGAGGATGGGGTGGTCGCTACTCCACTAACAAACCCTCAAAACCTCCTACCTCCTCTCTGTCAACGTCACCTTATAGTTGTGCCTACACCTCAACCAAAACACCAAATCGTGAAACCCTAGCTTCTTGTTTTTGTGGTCCCTCCCTCCTATCCTTTGCTTTCTGTTGTCGGTGGTGTCTCTGGACAGTTCTCCATTGATTCCGGTAATCACATTTCTCTTGTATCTAGGACCTTAGTCCCTTCACCTCCCATATCTCTAGTGCTACATTGCTCTTTGTTTCATGAAGGACATAGTTTCCCCTATATGACCATAAATCCCACAATTAGAGTAGAGTAAGTGGAGGCCTTCGTATTCTAGAAAGTAGTCTTCTCCATCCTGCTTGAACCCTACCATAAGTTTCTCCTCAAGGTTCACAAGAACACAAATATGGGCATTATAATGTCCTCTCAACTGACAGGATGTATTCATGTCAACTTTAATTATTTCACCTATCCTGTTCCCAATGATCGTTAAAGCTTCTCTGTCATAGTATTCCAAAAACACATTCGGCATCCACAACCATACAACTACCTTATAAATTATCACTCTTGTAGGGATAAAATTTGGTTCCCATGGCCTCACCGTGAGGTAATGATAGTAAATCATCCATGGGCCACCTGTTAAAGCATGGAGTATTCTTCCATGTTCGACATTTTCACCACGTAATACCCATGGCTAATGTTAATCAAACTGATCACTCCTCTTCTGGCCCACAATGAATGTAGTCCGGACAGGAGAGCTTTGTGTCCAATACTTTTGTCCAGCAGTTTAAAATCACTACTTTCCGCCATGCTTTGTATAAACGTTTTTTGATTTTCTCCGAGAAATTGAGTGAGGGGAAGTTATGTGCCTGATCCTCCTCAATATCACAAAGTGGCTCAACCTCCTCCGTGTCCTTCTCATCCTCCGAAGAAATAGCATGTTCCTTCCCATCCTCCTCATCGGAGCTATCTTCCTCTACAAAGGAGGGCCCTCCCTTGCTATATTCAGTTCCTCTTGATCCAAGCTTTGGCCAAGAGACTTGTAACGGATTGGTATTTGACCCTTTATGTTACACACCTACCGGCGGGTGGCGGGTAGTGTGACCCTTTACTTATATTCGACCCTTTCGGGTGGCGGGTAGTGTGACCCTTTACTTATATTCAATTTAAGATTATTTTCCATTTTAATTTAAGTCATTTATTAGGGTATTAGCAGCAGAGCTTGCACCGGTTTGGACAACAATATACTGGTAAGATAAAAACATGGAAAGGTAAATTTTCCCAGAGGGATCAAGTATATAGTTATCCCGATGTTGATAACTAGACTAATTATAATACAGTCATCTGGGACACCAAAATATATATTTAAAAGAAATCACCAACATCTTCCACCACACTAATCCAGCTCTGGAACCTTACCTCTGTCTCTTTGCTCAGATCTAGATGAGCTGCCAGAGGGCTTAAAAGGGGCTGGGATTCAAAATTAAATCCCAGAGTAACCGTTAATCTCATATAAAATGTATAAATAATGTATGTAAGAAAAACCATAAATAAACAAATACCACATAACATTCAAAGATCAAGGCACAAAGCCAAATCCGAAAAAAAAGACCCCTAATAGACACAAAGACATGCATCATGCATAGTCCTAATAGCACACAGCACAGACCACTGGGCACAACACACAGCAAAGCCCACACAGCATGTTCCGATTCCATAGCGCTTGGAAATAAATGATAACTAAATGTATGTAACATAACATGGTAAAACATACATACACAAGTCACACAGAATATATGAATATTAAGGTTACTACCTGACTACTCCAAAATCTTCAAATTGTTTCACGTCTGATTAATTATCTCAGCAACTATCGCGTCCTATAAATATACATTTACAGACAGTAGGTTATTATTTGCCCAAGCTCTTCGCAATCTCCAACGTCATGGCACTAGGCTTAGTGTAAGGCTATTGGGCCTTATTTTCATTTTTACTCTTAGGCCGAATTTTTGCCAATGTACTATTATTATTATTATTATTATTATATTTTTCTATTTATTATTATTTCTCCAAAATTATTCTAAACTCTCAGAAGTTATCCTAACACTTTAATTAGGAGTTTAATAAATGTGAACACCATGAAAATATGATTTAAATATATACACCTAAAGAACACCCAACTGGCAACCGATCAATTATATTCCTATTGCTACTCAATTTTAACAGTGTTATTTCCTTTTTCACATGAGGGCCCACGCCAATTGCAACAATGTGGGTCTCGACGTGAGTAACTACAACACTGACACTCCTCCTTAATATATAATATCAGGGTAGTTACTAAATTCACCACAACAAAGTTTCCATCTTATTTCCAAATGTAGCGTTATACTGATATATAAGACAAGCTTTTCCTTTCTTTTGTTCTCCATGGTTCATGCATAGCCACACATATATATACCCTAACAAGGATGCAACAATCAATATATATATATATATAAGATCAGTTTTTTTTTTTCCTATTATTTCTTCCATGTACCACGTTGTGGTCTTATATAAGTAAGCTTTGGTTCCTATTGACTCATTTATAAGGCAGCAAGCAATTCTCTCATATATATATATATGGATGGCAGCAAAACGATATCAGTAAGGTGTTTTTTTTATTTATTTATTTATTTATTGCATACACACACACACACACTTTGAGAGAATGGGTTTTGAAAACGCAACACAAGCTAAGAATGATCCCAGATTCATTGTTCTTATTGTAGCAATGTTCTTTTTTTATTTATTTAGTTTTTAAAACAAAATGGCAAAGCCTTAAACATTAAGCTCTAGGCATACACGATTTCATTATCTATTAACAGGGCATCTATATATATATATATATATATATATATATCTTCTTTCTTTTCTACATTCTCTTTATTCTATTTCAGCTTCACAAAATGCGGAACCGATGCGCAGAGATACAAGGGGACTAACGTGGGAAACTTCATTGAAACCGGAAGGAGAGAAGCTTAAGGTTACCTCTGTTTTTGGAAACTTTTGCAGAGAGTCTGAATGAGGAAGTTAACGTTGGACCTTGCTGAACCGAGCCCCTGTTTTTCGGTGCAAATGCAGAGAATGAAGACTACCGGAAACTCTCTCCCTCTCTCTCGTCTCACGCTCTCATCTCTTTATCTTGGTTCTCACTCTCCAAATCTGGTTCTGTTTCAAGTTTGAAACCAATAGGATGAATGAGAACCAAGGCAACACTTAAATAGAATTTTAAGGGTCCGGTCCGACGCAATAAGAGAATGAACCGAGGGAGAAGGACCAGCGTGGTTGAAGGCTCGAGACAATCTGGAAAAGCATGGGGGTTGCTGTTACGTGTGAAGAGTAAGGCCGAAAGATACACTGAGGTTTTCTGTCCCGTTTTCCTTTCTTTTCGCTGTGCTTGCGTGTTGGTCATGGTGGTGATGATTTGTGGTGTCAGTCGTGTGCAATGGAAAAATGAAGAAATAGGTACTGTGTAGGTCAAATTGGTTTTGGTCCAATGGTTTAATAGGTTGGGCTTGGTTGGCACGTATGGCTTCTTAGTCCAATAGTAAATCTGAATGAAGCAATGGAATAATGGCTTCTAATATATATGTGTTTTTGCGCATTGGTACTGTATGTATTCTATTGTGATCTCTTCTTTCTTTCTTTTTTCCTTCTATTTTGTGACATTGGGCCAAAACCAAAAATGGATTAAGGAACTTATGTTGTGTACATAGTTTATAAGGAGTGGGCTTAATTGGAAGTCCACATTGTATTCAACTGAGGAACCCACTAATCATATATATAAGGCTTATTTGCAATTTATTCTTTTCCCAAATTAGTTTAAGGAAAATAAGCCTTTACTTTCTATAGTTAATTTTATAATTATTTTAGAACAAAATTTCATAATCAATTTCTGTAAAATATCCAATATAATATTTCCATACAATATTTCTAATTCCAAATCCCAAGATTTGGTTAATGTGCATATCCATATCCAAATGAAAATGGGCTTCATTACAGTTAAACTTGCAGCCGATTGATTTTTAAGTTTACTATTTTTTTTTTAAATTTTAGCTTATAAAATCGGATTAACTCGTGTTAGTTATAAAGTCGGTTACGCTAATTCCCTCTTAAACTCTTATTGATTTTTTCTATTTGATCATGCTTATTCTTTATATATAAATTTGAAGATTTTTTTTAGTTTTTTTTATATTTTATTTTGAGTATACTAAATTATGGAAGTTGATCGATTTAATTTTTTGAATTTAAAATATATCTAAATCAATTTATTTCCATTTTTATATTTTAATTATTTCGTTATACATTATTAATAAATATTCATTGATATGACTTGCCCATTAATTAATGGTGATTATTTCATGGAAGTTTCTATGTTTTACTCTTATATAGTAATCTTAATATGGGGTCCGGTCAAAAAAAGATCGTCAATGCAGGGGCTATGTTTTTCATGCCATTTCCAAGGCTATAAATTTTTTTTTTTTCCATTGATCATCGCTGTAACATCGTCATTTTTCATGTATCTCAATATGAATTCATTTGCATATATGAATTTTTATGAAGTCATGTATGATAAATATTTATTTCCATGAAATAATCAAAGTAGGATGAGGATATGAAATTATTTGTTTATGTGTAATTAATTAATTATGGTTAGGGATAACCTCAAGAAAGAAATGACAATGGAAGTTAAAACATATTATATTTTCTCTTTTTACCCTTGGACAAAATGCATAATGGAAGAAATAGAGAAAATAACATAAAATTCTAAATATGCCCAAGAAAGTGACAAGTAATTATCCAAGAACTTGAGATAAATGGGCTAAGAGCTAAAATATATATTTTTTGCCCATATGAGAGGCCCCATTTTCGTCCAAAATAAAAGAGAGAAGAGGAAGATGGATTCATGAAGCAAGTACAACCTCCAGAAGCTTAATCACTTGAAGAGGAAGTTCAACTTTGAAGTTTGAAAAAGTTGTGAAGTCATGCATAGGTAAGCAAAATTACATCATCCATCTCATAAATGCTTGAACCAAAATTTCAAACTAAATCTCTCCCCCTTGTGTCTCGGCCTAGGAGGGAAGAGAAGAAAAAAAAAGGTTTTATGGAGCCAAAAAGTACAAGAAGGCTATAAAAAAAGAAAGAAAGAAAGAGAGTGGCTTGGAGGGCAAGTTGAGTAGTTGGATCCATTAAAAACCCATTTCTCTCTTATTGGGAGCTGCTGGTCGGTTTTGAGAAGGAGAGAAGAGTGAGACAAGAACTCACACAAAGGAACACAATTGAACTTTCAATCTATTTCTTCTACTCTTCCTATTAAAGGTTAAGACTTAAAGAGAGACATTTCTTGGTAATTTTTTTTTTGGGGGGGGGGGGGGCTGAAAGGTGAAGGAGGGAAACACAAGAATCAAGAGGTCTAAGGTTGTTGAAGAGCTCACACAAGTAAGTTACCTTTGAACTCCCTTATGATTTCTAAGTTCTTGGTATTGATGATGTTTGTTCTCTTGAGCATATATGTACTAAATTGGTCTGTTTTGTTGAGGAAAAGAATGAATAAAGGATTAAACTTAAGATTTAAGGTTTGGGAAGAAAGATTAGTCATGATATAAGAAGATATGATGCTAAAATAGAAAATTGAGTATTTGTGCTTAAAATGTGATTTTCGTCCAACTGAATATACATGAAGATATGAGTTGATTTTGGTGTTTTTGAGGGTTCTAAAGTATCTAAAATGACATTTTGTATGGGTTGAACTTGGATCATAATTTTGAAAAATATAAATGGAAGTGTGAAAAACGTTGGATTGCTGTTTCTGGAAATTTCTGTGGAATCAGTCACCTTCTTTATGATATTTGACCTAGTAAATGAACTTTAAAAATTATGAAATTTTACAGAGAGAAATTATACATCTCAAGGATTAATTTTGTATATAATTCATATTTTTATGAATTTTGTGCTAAGAGAAATAAATATTTCAAAATAACCCCTGAAAACTGGGAATTATTTCGGACAGCAAGGGTATTTTGGGCTATGGACAATTTTTCGACTTGGTATGGCCCAAATGAGTATTTTTGGTTGGAAATAAACATATTAAGGGTCATTTAGGCTTTGGAATCAACCCAAAATATTTTTTTCTAGATTTAATTATGAATTTTTAAAGTTGGGCCTTTATTTCAGAAAAATTTCAGATTTAGGACGAAAATTTAGAATATATAGGCCCAAATTAAATTCCTTAATAAGAAAAGGAATTTAGTGAATATGGACACATTAATTGGGCTTATTTTAATTTACAAAAGAAAATATTTATTGAGGTGAAATTAATTATATTTATATGTTATTATTATTTTAAGTTTAATTGTAATCTTTTGTGCCGGAGAAATTATTTTTAGTTGTAGTCGACTGCCAAGTAGTAACCTTAATACTCATATATTTTGTGTGATTTGTGTATGTATGTTTTACCATTATGTTACATACATTTAGTTATCATTTATTTCCAAGCGCTATGGAACCGGAACATGTTGTGTGCATTAAAGGCTTTGCTGTGTGCCGTGCTCAGTGATATGTGCTGTGTGCTATTAAGACCACTGCAGTTTATGCTGCGTGCTATTAGGACTGCTAGTTCCGGATTTAGCTATGTGCCTTGATACTGAATGATATGTGGTATTTGTTTATTTATGGTTTTTTTACATGCATTATTTATACATTTTCTATGAGATTAACGGTTACTCTGGGATTCAAATTTTGAATCCCAGCCCCTTTTAAGCCATCTGGCAGTTCATCGAGACCGGAGCAGGGAGACAGAGGTAAGGCTCCGGAGTTGGAGTAGTGTGGAGGTGGACGTTTGGTAATTGTTATTTCTGGATATTTATTTTGGTTACCGGATGCTTGTATTATTTTATTTTGGCTTGCAGGCATCATTATCCGGATGACTGTATATTTTGATCCCTCCGGGGAAAATTTATCTTTTCGTATTTTTATCAGTATATTTTTGTCCAAACCGATGCGTGCTCTGCTGCTTATACTCTGATGTGTGACGATAATTAACCTGGGAAAAATAAGCTAGAATTAAATAAAAGTAAAGTACCACACTACCCGCCACCCGAAAGGGCGAGGCTGGTAGGTGTGTAACAATCGCACTTTAAGAAAGAGAGCATATACTCGCTAAATGATGAGTACTATGATGTTTACTGATGTGCTAAGCTCTACATCATCTAATTATAGTTTCAATCATTATTATCAAACTCAGTAAGTAATTGACTTTTTGAGTTTATCATTTTTATATTTCCACTTTATAAAATCGTGTCGAGTCACTTGTGATAGGCGTAAACTTCGATCAAACTTCGGAGTTCACACATTGAGTTTACCGTTTTATGTTTATAATTTACAAAATAATATTAACACATTCTTAAACTCGTACTAACTTTTCCATTTAATCATGCTTACTGACTTTATACATAAATTTTACAAAAAATTCTATTGTGTATAATAAATTATAAATGTTGATGAATTTAATTTGAATTATTTGGATTAAAAATATGTTTAAATCAAAATAATTTTTTTTATTTAAATTATTAATTATACACTCGTTAATACTTATTTATTGATAAAAGTAAACGGTTAGCGATTCAAGTCCACGGTACGATTTTATGTTACCGTCACAAGTTTTATTAAACTCCTGAATTTGACAACATATTATCAATTGATAATTGTTAAATTAATAAAATTATTTTTTGAGAAGCTGAAAGTTAAGAACTTATCTTTATTTTATAATTTACACAGAATAAAATATTTTTTTAAAAAAATTAAAAATTAAATTTGAATCATTTATATTTGAATGGTTCACTGATACTCAATCCATATCTCATATGGTCATGAAAGCTACATTTGAATATTAAATTTGAATAAGAAATTAAATTTGAACCATTTATATTTGAATGGTTCACTGATACTCAATCCAGACATATGGTCATGAAAGCTCTATTTGAATATGAAATTAATATTTTCTTATTACGATGATAGTCCACCACTAAATTGATCTTTGTTTTTTGTTTTTGTTTTTGTTTTTAATAGTGAGCGATATTTTTTTTTTTGATATAAAAAAGTTTAGGAGGGGTTCGACATCGGCTCCCCACTGAAGCCAGGCAAAGATTTTACTTCTTTTATGAAGACTTACGACTTACGATCGCTTACCAAAGCGAGTCTCCCGACGACGAGGAGATCGAATCCACGATCCAAGGGCCTAATCCTGGATCCCTTACTATCTATGCCAACTCACATTAGTAATAGTGAGCGATATGTGTCTATATGATAATTAAAAAAATATCCTCTACATGGGGACACTCGCTCTGCTTCTCAATCAGTTTGATTCCCAATAATTAACATAATTTATTGAGCAAAAAATATAGAGAAATAAAACTTTAATTACGCTCATATGATATTATAACAATATATAATTTTTTCATATTTTTTATCCAGAGCCTCCAAAAATGGCCTTCAGTCTCTTAACCTCTTCAGCACCAATCAAAGTGCTTGATGTTATCACTTGAGAGGCTAAATTGCTTCTAAAGAGTGCTAAGTCCAAAAGTTGAACACTTGGCTTTGAACTAGAAAATCCTACAATTACTGGTGCTGGAGTATCACCTGAAATAAAAATATAATCATCATAAATATTAATTGTAACTAATAAAGTTTATTAAAATTACTGCTGTAATAGAATTCAAGATTTCAAGTGAAATATGCATATCATTAGATTTTTTTAAAAAAAAAAATGAAAAATGTTACTTTTGTAATAGCTACAAAAGTATTTCTTAATATAATTGGTTGGAAAAATAATAATAATAGGAATATAAGATTTTTAATTTTGTAATAGGGACATATATTAACCCAATAAGGCAACTGTGTTTCTTTCCTTTTTATTAGAGAAAGACTTTGGGCTCAATTGCTCAAGGTAACTGTCTCTGCAAGAAAAAGGAATCTGTCCTTTTCTCTTTTTTCCCTTTTCATCTTAATATCATTAGATTAAAACCTTAACTATTCTAATTGAATATTTTATAATTTTATTATTATATTTTCATACATAGAAATTATGTAGCTAATTTAAATTATTAAAATTTAATATCAACTGTATAAAGTCTAGTTTTTCTACCTTTTTCTAAAAAGCTAAACTCTTTGGGGGTCAAATTTTAAAAAAAATAAATGTATTTATCTATTTTAATTTTATATAAAAATATAATAAGAATATTAAATTTAGAAAAAAGTGGAAATTGGGAAAAAGGAGAGGTCCCTTGTTCCTTTCCCTGACCGCTTGTTCCTTTGCAATATATTCCACATTATATTTTATAAACCAATACCATAATTGTTATTTAAAAGGAAAAAGAGAAGAGCAAAAGAAAATTAAATCACATAATGCATATATAAATATTACCTTCATTGAAAGCGTAATGCATTAAACCTTGAGGAACAACGAAAACATCTCCTTTGACAAGAGATTTTTGGTAGACAGTGTTATCCGAAGCAATGAAACCAAAAGTGACTTTTCCATCCAAAACAAGAGAAATCTCTGAAGCATCAGGATGAGCATGAATTGGTACAACAGCTCCTTTTTCAAAATCAGCACGACCCAACGAAAAGCCAAGTCCATTAAGACCAGGAAGGTCAGTATCAGACGCAGATTTGAACCCAAACTTGAAGATCTTTGAGCTGTTTCCAGGAACATCTAAACCAGAGAACACAAAATCATTCACAGTCACTTTTGAAGGATCTTTGCAAGAATGTCCTGATGGACTCATAGGTGCTGCATAATCTGCAACACAGAAATCTAATGCTAAAGCTTGTTGAGAAAATTGTGAGGAGAAGAAGCAAAAGACGAAGAAAATTAGAGAAATCATTGTCTCTTCACTGAATCTGATTTCTAATTTCTGATTTCTGTTCTATGGTGTGATTGATATGTGTGTTTAAGGTTCTATTTATAGGGGAGGGAGAGTATTTTTTTTTTCTTACTGCTTACGTTTATTTCTATATATATATGGGGATGAAGTTGACATTTGTTAAAGCTAAGCCATCAATTTTTTTTTTGGGGCCAGCTAGAACCATCAATTATTGGGTCATTGTGATATATATGGACATTAATGATACGGTTTCAATGATAATTATTATACATTTAAGATTTAAGATATGAGATTTTCGGAATTACAAACGTTCAGACTCATTTTTTGTTCATAATGTTTTATTGAATAGATTAAAAAAGTTTGACCCAAAGTTAACGTGCCATTAGACTCTTTTTAGAAATTGGTAGAACATATATTACATTCATCAAATCATAAAAGTTTTTGCCAAAAAATCAAATAATAAAAGTAGTATAACGAGATTTAATTACTCTGATTTTTTTATATAATAAATAGATAAACATATTTGAGGATTTTAATTTAGCTTCCAAATCATTTCATTTGACTGAGTCTGACTGTGATATATGTTCAAGGGTAATTGTCAAAGCTTTCGGTTACCTGAATTTGTGTAGTAATAGTATCTAATTTAATAGGGGCCGGGAAGGCGTTGAAATTTGTTAACCATTTTGGGTCATTATTGTTTGGTACGTATTAGGTCAACAGAAAAATGTTAGGTCATTATGATACGGAAACAAATACTACAGTACTTAAATTCAAAAGTGTTATAAACAAAGAGAAAGGTAAGAGAGAATACGAGACAAGGAGGAAAGAGTAATTCTTATTCACTATTCAAGATATGTCGATCAAGTATATAATACATGCCTGCTATTTATAGGTATAGGTTTATAATCTCAATAGAATCTATATCTATCATCAACATATTTAATGAGGATAAAGATAACTATAAGATATTAGAGATCATATTAGATAATAGAGGTATATGGGCATCACAAACATTCACGGGTACAAAAAAGGCTTTTAAAACTGGACGAAAGAGGCATCGTAAGACCGGATCCAAGACCGGTCTTGTTCCAGGCGGAAACTTTTAAGACTGGATGCGAACCGGTCTTAAAGAAATTATTTTAGACCAGACATTAAAAACATTAGGTCTTAAAAGTCGTACTATATAGACTTGATATATTTTTTGTTTGGTCTTAAAACTCAACTTTTAAGACCGGACAAACAAATAGGCCGGTCTAAATAGATCGACATTTTAAAACCGGACAAAAAAAATCCGTTCTAAAAAATATCGACTTTTAAGACCAGATGACTAATTATACCGGTCTTAAAAGACTGACTTTTAAGATCGGATAATAAATACATCCGGTCTTAAAAATTGACCTTTTTAGACCGGACGGATAAATACACCGGTATTAAAAGACCAACTTTTAAGACTGGCCTATAATATGCATTCGACTTTTAAGATAGGACAAATAAATACATCCGGTCTTAAAATTTGAACTTTTGAGACCTGTGTATTTATTTTCGGTCTAAATTTTCCCGAATTTTTTCCTTGTTCTGTTCTTCCTCATCATATAATATACACACATCCACCACCCAATCTAGCACCTAAAAGTCGATACTTTAAACTACAAGCTATGAACAATCCATTATGAATAAATTGAATTGGGAAAAGAATACAAATATTATTCACCATGAGTTATGTGGCCTCTTAATGATTATACTATGACAGTACAAACCTAAATGAATATATACAATAAGATAACTTACAAATACAATAAGTTACAAATACAACATGTAAATCAACATTCATGCCCAATATAATATTCACCATGCCTTCATCTGATTCCTACCCAACAACGTAACATCCTCTTTTATAACATGCCACTTTCGATCGGATCCTGCCACAAAAATAAAACAAGAACAAAAGCTTCACAGTCAGTGACATTATGTTTAAGAACATAGAAGGAATATAGTTAAAACCTTAAATTTTTCAAAGAATTTTGCATATGAATATTACCTTATGAATTGTCTCTTTTATAAAGCGATATCCTCCTATATCCCTTCATGCTGATCATTTCTTATGCCGGGTTCATTATCCGCTTTATCTTCTTCGTTCATGTCCGATAGACCCCTTGAAAAATGAGTACTCTCAGGAAGACCATAATTTGAATGAATTTCCTCATCAATATCAATGACCCTTTTTCCTTTGAGAGCTACAGACTACATTTTATTTTCCTGATCGGTGATATAGAACAATTGTTTTGCTTGGTCTGCCATAATAAAAGGTTCATCTCCAAAACTTCTACTATTGATATCGATTAATGTAAATCCTAGTCGATCGATTTGAACACCATTATTGACATTAACCCACTTGCATTTGAAAATGAGAAATTTAATTTTAACATAGTCCACCTCCTAAATCTCTTCAATAACCCCATAATAAGGCATGACTGCCAATTTAGGCCTCTTGTCTTTCGAACTGGAGAAGTGCATAGATTCAGCCTCTAACATAACACCACTATTCTGGACAGTGCTCCTATCATCTAGGGACTTCGTGCAAAATGTATAACCATTGATCACATATGAATTCTAACTTATGACATCAACCTCAGGACCACGTGCTAACCATTTGATTGTATCAGAAACACATTCCTCTCCCTCAATCTTTTGTTTGAACCAGTTTGCAAAAGTTCTGTTATGCTCCCTAATTAACCTTTGTTTAGTCATTCGATGATTTTCTTTCCTTACAGCTTCTTTATGTGCATCTATGTTGGCTTGAACTTCATCAACATGATTCAAGATGTATAAGTAGACTTGTGACAATTCATCAGGATCCATACTCTTCACTGAAGCCCCTCGTCTACCCCTTTCAGCATAGTGACGTTTAGGAAGCACAATATGCACTACTACAAAAATATGGCTTTTACTTCCCTAATTGGCGTCCTATTTTAAAAAACGGAAGTAAAAAAAGAAGGCGGTGACATTTTTGTAATTATGTGTGAGAAAAGTGGACTTTTGGCGTCTAACTTTTGAACTTAGATGCCAAAAGTGATGCTTTTGGCGTCAAATTTTAAAAGTTAGACGCCAAAAGTGGACCCAAGGCCAAAAATTAGCCCTGGTGCCAAAAGTTAAATGAAACGAATGAAATAGTAGTTTACAATAACTTCGAATTGAATGCTCAGAGTTTTGGTAGGTTGTTGAATTAAATGCTTCGAGCTTTTATACCAACTCTCATTGATGACCGTTGAAGAGATTTGAATGTAGCCGTTGATGTAAATAGAGGAAATCACCAAGAGGGGGGGTGAATTGGGGATTTTAAAAGTTATTTTTCAAACACCCGATCACAAACAGCAAAACATGGTAAAACAGAGGAGAGAAGAAAAGCTTGACACAACAGGAATTATACTAGTTCAATCTTAACTCTTGACCAACGTCCAGTCCCTAGACACTATGGGATTTTCACTAACTCTCAAATTAGTTACACACTCTGCACTTGAAAGTTATCCTCTCACTAGGATACACTCCCCCTTACAAGTTGTAAACTGATAAACCCAATCTCACAGGTTCCCACAACCTTGAGATTCTTACAATGATTGATAATCAAAGTTAAACTCTTTAAAAGAGCTGATATAATAAACACCGAAGTTCAATATATCAAAAGATACTTTACAACTAGGTAGAAAACACTAAATGCAGATAACACTGGATAGCTTTTCGTTTTCTGAATGTTGGTTGTTGAGAGACTTGAATGCTTCAGCTTATATATGTTGGAAGCATTAAATGACCATTGAAATCATTAGTGTAACCGTTGGAGACATTCATGTAGTTGTTAGGTTACAACTTGGTCCATTCTCTCTCTAGCTTAGTGTTAATCCGGTGCTCGGCTAGTCTTGTTGACTTTCCTTCAAATTAATCCATTGGGAGATGAAGATTCCATAGAGGGAAAGAAAACATTTAAACCTTTGCAAAGTCCAGAGAATGATTTGCTAAAAGGGTGCTAAGTTTTCTGGACTAGCAATAAATGTGTTGACGTCACCTTTTGCTTTATGCTTAATCCTCATTCTAACACACTTTTAATCATTTGAAACTCACTAACAAACTGATTAAACATAGTTAGGAATAGTAATGAGTGATGATATGAAGTATCTAGATCATTCATGAAGTTTTCACAAAATCATGTAAGCTGATTTTCAAAAAGAGCTCTTTAAACTGAAGTTTGTTCAAGCAAACTGGAGTTTGCAGTATTTTCTGTATTACACCCCTACTGGCCTCACCCTTTTGGGTGGCCGGTTAGAGGGATTCCTTTTATTGGTTACCTTTCCATTGTTATTTACTTCATTTTAACTTATATCAAAGTGAGCGCAACAGAGCATATTGCCGGTTTGGACTACCTACTGTACTGGTAAAAGCGCAATAAACAAGAAGTAAAAGTCCCCGGAGGGTTAAGGGTACAATTATCCAACACAAAATACCAAAATATAGGTACAGTCATCCAAAATAAATATACAAGAGTAATAGGGCATTCCCTATTCTTCAATCTGCACTGATATGCCCTACCTTTCCAAAAAGGTTCTTCTAACTCAGGTGCGTCCTCCTGTATCTACAGAACTGTTTGGAGTTCAAAGGTGAACTCCAGAGTAACTATCAAACTCATGTACTATATGTGAATAGTGTATGCATGCAACCATGACATATATAATCACAAATAATATGCCAAACATACCAACATATGCATCCAAAAACATACACAATATCCAATCATCACACACTATCGAGCTGCCTTACCAAGGCAAGCCCCAGAATTACCGGAATCACGACCCGTAGAGCCGCCGGTACCAAGTCAGCCACGGACCTAACGACCCATAGAGCCACCAATCAAGGTCAGCCTCAGACCAATCCTCAGCGCTAGGAACATAATAGTTAGGGACTCGAACCCCAACATGCTCTGTATGCATATTTGACAAAACAAACATACATGGCAAACAAACATACAACAAACACATATCAAGTACTTGAGTAAGTAGTTACTACCTATGGGATGTGTATTGACTTAAGGTTTTATCATGCTTGATAGCCTTTACAAATATGCCTTAACCCTAAACAACACCAAAATACCTTATTTTTAGCATTTCCAAAAATATCCTTACATTTTTAAAAAAAATCCGAGCCTTAGTCAAAATTCCCAGAAAACCCAATGTTTTTGGCCCAAATTCTTTTTTTTTTAATAAATTCCAAAAAACTCTAATTGACATGAAATTTGTGCCATCTGAACCATTAAGATGTATAGTTTATGGAAAAAATACTTCCAAACCCCAAAAGAATCCATAGTTAATTACACAGCCCAATATTTACTCCCTGATCATAAAATTCCTGTAACTTTTTGGGCGATTTTCAACAATTTATTTATCTTAATAGAAAATTCAAAAAGACATCAAATTATACATCACAGTGAATCTAAAGATGTCTACTTTATTCCTGTAAAATTTCAGATTAACATGACTTCGTTTACTATTTTTAAAACGCCGTTGAAGCTTTGCTGCCCAGAACTTCCAAA
Organism: Acacia melanoxylon; assembly: GCA_019022615.1. Taxonomy (NCBI): domain Eukaryota; kingdom Viridiplantae; phylum Streptophyta; class Magnoliopsida; order Fabales; family Fabaceae; genus Acacia; species Acacia melanoxylon. Next base: position 3,970,860 of record JAFJYJ010000020.1, on the reverse strand, counting down.
AACTGGCAACAAGCTTTTCCTTGAGTTTTCGATGTTTTCGGGTTCATAAAGCTTAACCCTGACCTAACCCCATACAAAATCACGTTTTAAACTCATTGTAACCCTTAAAAACGCCAAAGTCAGATCACAACACCAAGCCCCAACTAGTTGAATGAAAACCCTAACTATGAACTTCAAAGGTTTAGGTTTTCGGTGTTTACCTGAAATCAGAGGTTTCTTGGTGATCTTGCTCTTTCTCTATGTGTTGGAGAATTTTCTGGAATTTCCCTTTGCTTCAGCTGAACACACCTCTTAGGTTCCAAAAATGAGAAGTATAGGCCCTTTTTAAAAGAGTTACAATGATCTGGATACTCTAAATTATCTGGTGCATGTTTTTGTCCACTGGTTAATAACTTGGATCAGGGTTTAATGACTTAATCTCCAAGCAAATCTAGAGTATTCCAAAAGGGCATATGTGGCACATAGCCAATAAAGGCATACTTTTAATTTTCAAAATGTGTAAATTACCTATTTTGGCCCGAAACACCCTTTTGTCCAGTGGTTAAAGGCATGTACCGTTATTAGCTTATTTTCTCTTCAAAAATTCTAGATATTTTCAGGGGGTAGTGGCACCTCCTAGGCCCCACAAAATATGATCCCTTTCTTTTTATATGCTTTATCCAGTTCACCCTTTTATCCACTGGTCCTTATAGTGCACCGCTGGATAAAATGGTGCTCCCTTTTGCACTTTTCTTCAACTTTTCAGATCTTTTCCCCTGATTGGGCCTACATATGTGGTGCCATTTTACTCTCCCATATGGCCCCACATTTGTCTTATTTAATCCAAAAAGAAGCCCCTAATTGGTCCTTATCGGTCTCCTTTCTACTGGTTAACCTCCTTTGGGACATGTACTTTGTGTTTGGGCCTGAGTACAAATAAAATCATATGATTTTCCTTCTCTCTCCTCATATGGACGAAATTGACTTCTCTACACATGCCAAAGGATAAGGAATTGACTTTTCTACCCTTACTTTTCCTCTTTTAACCCTGTGGTGACACATGTCCCAATGTAATGATTACACTGACTTTTTTCTTTTTGGCATGTGTTTGTTGTAGTGTCTCTTCCTCTTCCTATTTCTTCAAAAAACGTAGGGGTTCTTCATCTGTCTAGGAAATGTCATGTGCATATTTATTTTAGCACATTTTTGCTTAGATAATTGTCTCATACCTTAGGACATAGCTAAATGGCATTTTTACCAACTGACTAACATCGTATAAGTATTTTGTGCCCTTTTGTACTGACAATTTAATTTCTATGGCCCTTGAGCTCTTGGTTAAAATACTCATGCAAAAGGGAGTGCAAAATGTCTTAAAATATGTCAAGAAGGCACTTAAAAATTCCCCAAATCAAATGACAAAAGTGCCCTTAAAAAATATCCTCTTAACTTGGTTTATTTTTGCAAGTTTTGTTGACTTTTCTCTCTCCCCCTTGCTTTGCACGAATTTGAAGCTTCTTGGGCAAGATTACATAAGCAAGAGCTTAGGTGTCCTCTTGTGAAATGACCAAAATACCCTTACAATTTTGGCCTTATATGTGTCTTATTCCACAAGCTACATGTCTTCTTCTTTTCTCTCTACTTAGGCCAAAATATTAAGCTTCTCAAGCAAGGATGTGATGTCATCCTAATGACATAATCAAGTGCTTATGTTGTTAGTTCTCTATGTGTTTTGATGATAATTGACAATTGTAAACACAAGTTAAAGTTTGTTTTTGGTAAGTTGAAAAACTTACTGTCAAAGGCAAACTCGAGTTTGGACTTGATAGAGAGTAGCTCAATTTTTATGAACTAAGGAAAACTCCAATTTGCTTTGGGCAAACTCGAACAAAGAGCACTCAAGTTTTCACATTAAGACAAACTCGAGTTTGAGTTTACAAACTCGAGTTTGTACCATACGAGACACTTCAATATTTGTCAAGAATACAAAACTCCGGCTTTGATTTACAAACTCCGGTTTTTCATAAGCCGAAAGTTTGTTAAAGTTTTCTCTTATGAGGAAACTCGAGTTTTGGTCATACAGAGAGCTCCCAAAGGTTTGAACTTAAGCAAACTTCAGTTTTCATATGGAAACTCCAGTTTGTACCAAATGAAGAGTTTTGTCAAGTTTTGTGAACTTGACCAAACTCGAGTTTGTGTTTTCCAAACTCGAGTTTGGGCTTGGCAGAGAGTCTCAATGTTTTTCATCCCAAGCAAACTCCAGTTTGCACTTGGCCAAGCATTTTCTAAGTTTTTCAAAGTTTTGAGGAAACTCGAGTTTGGGCTTGACATAGAGTTATCATATTTACCCACTTTGAGAAAACTCCAGTTTGTTTTTCAAAACTCCAGTTTACACTTGGCAAGGATTTTCAATTGTTTTCAAGTTTATTTGGAAACTCGAGTTTGTGCCTTATAGAGTACTTTGCTCATTTGATTATTTTTTAAAACTCTAGTTTTGAGCTTTTGAACTTAAACATATTTTCACTATAAAAGTCCAAAACTCGAGTTAGTCATTAATAAACTCGAGTTTGCTCAATGTTTCAAAATGTGCTTCAAAACTCAACTTGCGACATTCTTCTCTCGAAGAAGGAAACTCGAGTTAGGATTTGGAAACTCGAGTTTGGCCTTCTGCAAACTCCAGTTTATGAGAACAAACTCGAGTTTGTGTCGCTGTGTTTGAAAATCAAATTGCACGAATTTGTGAAATCTTCATGTTCATCTTAATACTTCTTATCATCACTCATTACTATTCCTAACTATGTTTAATCAGTTTGTTAGTGAGTTTCAAATGATTTAGAGGATGTTAAATGAAGATTTGAACAAAAGCAAAAAGTGACGTCGGACATTAAATGCAAAGTCCGAAAACTTGCATCCTTTTGGACAATCATTCTACACACATTGCAAAGGGATTAATGTTTTCTTTGCTCATCCAGTAGCTGCTCTTCCAACGGATTAATATTCAAGAAGTCAACCATAAACTTTTGTGCAACTGGATTAAGCAAAGAGTAGAGAAAGAAGAAGACCAAAGCTCGAGCTAATCCTTCACTAATGCTGGCAACGGTCATATTGAAGATTACAACGGTCATTTAATGCTCTCTTGGTATAAATAGAGCTGCATTCAATTCTTCTCAACAACCAATCTGTAGAGAACAAAAATCATTCAAGTTTCCAACTACTCTGAGTTTTCTTGTGTAAAGTATATTTTGATACATCAGTACTTCAGTGATTATTCTTATCTACTCTTAGAGAGTTTTCATTTATTGAAAATCAATCATTGTAAGAATCTCAGGTCATGGGACATGGAGATTGGGATATTTGATTACAACTTGTAAGGGGGAGTAAGTTCTAGTGAGAGAATTACTCTAAGAGTTATAGAGTATGTAATCATTTGTGTTAGTGAAATCCCAGAGTGCCTGGGGACTAGACTTAGGTCAAGAGGTTAGACCGAACCAGTATAAATTCATTGTGTCTTGCTTCTTCTTCTCATACTCTGCACTACTATGTTTTAGTGTTAAAAAACAGAGTAATTAGAAAATAATTTTTAAATCCCCAATTCACCCCCCTCTTGGTGATTTGCTCCATTTACATATGTGTCCCTTTTTGTCTCTTGGCCGAAGATATGGCCTTATTCAGAAATGTCACACCTTTTGAATCGGACTTAGTAGTCTGCCTAATTTAGGCTTATTCTCAAGTCTCAAAGCCCAAAATTTAGGATATTACATTCTGAAAATCCAAACTCGAGTTTTGTTCTTACTCAGGTAATCATCACGATTGAGCTTTGAAGAACAATTTGAAACAAGAGCAAACTCGAGTCATTAAGTGACAAACTCGACTTTGGGGCTTTTTGAAGTAAAAATGAAATTAAGTCCATAAAGCTCAAACTGGATTTTTCAAATGCAAACTGGAGTTTTCTTAAGTTAAAAATAGTGAGGAACTCTCTGTCTACCACAAACTGGAGTTTGCTAACTTAAACTCAAGTTTTCTTAAAAGATGAAAAACTTTGAAGATTCTTGGCCAAGTGCAAACTGAAGTTTGTCACATCAAACTTGAGTTTGCTCAGGATGAGAAAGCTTTAAGACTCTCGGCCAAGTACATACTCGAGTTTAGCATACTAAACTCGAGTTTAGTTAAGTTCAAAAACATTGAAGGCTCTCTGTCTAACACAAACTCGAGTTTGCCATAACTGACTCGAGTTTGCTTTAACTTGAGAAAAAAACTGACTGCTCTCTGTAAGTGATTTCATGAATAAACATAAAAGATCAAGATCGACATGTAGATTGCTGACGTAATGAAATAGAAGATACGGAGGATCAAAACGGAAAGATTTGAAGAATCCCATAGGATTAGCAGAAGCAATCTACAAATAGAAGATGCGATAGATCTCGACAGATTTGGAAAGCCCAGCTAGCTGAAACTTGCGTCACACGGAAGTTTGAGTATAAAAGGAAACAACAGGTCAACCCTACAAGAGAGTCGCACAGAGCCAAAACAAGATTACACATTCGTCCGACTCAAAAGAAGAGTGAGAGGCTTCACTAGCACGAGAATTCTAGGATAACCCAACATCCTTCTTTGCAGTAAGACGGAGGGAAGAAGACGTGGAGTAGTGACGTGATAGGGCTTCTTCCACGCCGTCGGAACGCCGTCAAGCTTTCTATTTTCATTTATTTTAGTAGTTAGATCATGGGTCATTCTGTTACTATCTATTTTGTGTTTCCCTCATTAGTCATGAACTAACTTTCAGATGGCTGAACGAGGATGAATTCTTAAGTGTTATATGAACCTAGTTGCAAGTTCTTAATTTAATAGATTCTGTTTGCTTATCAGTAAATTAATTATTAGTCAATTAGAGGAATCTAAGGGCTAGACTTGTGGTCTCGGCTTACTAGCAAGGAGTCGAGGCTAGACCTCTGAGAAACAGTGTTTGCTAGGCAGCCGGTGCAAGGCTTGACCTATTTATTGTAGGCTTCAGGAATGGGTCTACCTCTCATAACCATGACACCCTGAGTATAATGCAGATTTAACTAGAAAGTTTCCATAGGAATATGGAAGGAGTATAGTTAGTATCATATGTATCGGACGCAGAAACTTTGATAGACAATAGAAGTGGGTTAACCGAATAGCTTTGTAGTTAGTAGCCATGCTGTAGCATTGCAGAAGCTGTGCAGTATGGATGCTATAGCAATGGGTAGAGAACCGGGGGATTTATGCGCTTAAGGATGATTCCGAGTTCACCTAACTTCTCACGATATCTTCTTAAACTTATTTTGTTTACTTCGTTATTAGCATAATTACAAAAACCTCTCAAACCAATTATATTTACTTTCTGTTTGCAACTATCATAGCAATTGAGCGTCACTCTTAGGTATCTCAGTCTCTGTGGGGCGATACTCTACTTACACTTTATTACTTGTTCGACTGGTTCACTTGCCATCAAGGAAATCGACCAACAAGTTTTTGGCGTCGTTACCGGGGACTGTTGATACCCTTATTGACAACGCCCCTTTTGCTTAATAGTTGTGATTTACATAATAAAAAGCCCACTTTTTCTCTGTTTTCGATTTTCAGGTACATTCTGTAGTGCATGCGCAACTCGCCCTCAGCCAACCTAGAGCCTTACGATCCTGAAATCAGCTAGATAAACAGGCCAGAAAATATGCCGCATAGCATTGCGTCCTTTACTTTGCTATAGCTGTCGTGATGCTTTTTATTGCACTTCGAGTTGCGGTTAGAATGCTATAGCATCGTATTAGCTTTGCTATACGTTCTTTAAAAACAATGTAATTTGCTCTTTCTTAGCACATGTTTAGGATGTAAATGGTTTCCATCCTTCAGTTCCCTTTATCATGAATATATGCCTTTTTGCTTGGATTGTTTGCAGTTAAGCTTTCATTTACCATACGATTCAGTCATGAAATACAGGGAAAACATGGCATAATTTGTGCTCATCAGTAAGACACAAACTCGAGTTTGCTAATGTAAACTCAAGTTTGTCTAAGTTTAGAAAACTTGAGCAACTCTCTGTCAAGTCCAAACTCGAGTTTGACAACTCCAAACTCGAGTTTGCCTTTGACAGTAAGTTTTTCAACTTAACAAAGACAAACTACATTTCAAGTTTACAATTGTCAGTTATCATCAAAACACATAGAGAACTAACATTCTCCCCCTTTTTGATGATGACAACACTTGTAAACCAAGAAGTCAGGAATTTTAGCAGATTTGAGCATTTTAAAAATGAAGAAAACAAATCACAACTTGAAAACAATAAAGACACATTGTATTGCATTCATTTAGTAAATACATCAGAGTTAAACAGAAGCAATAGCAAGTATGATCTCAAAAGGATATACATTCAGTCAAAAAAAAAATACATCAGAATTTTTACACAAACTAAAATGCTCAAAATGAAAAACTCTTGGTTAACTCTTCATTGTTCTTCTCCCCCTTTGTCATCCCCAAACAAGGGTGGAGTTGAGACAGAATCATCAGGTAAACGGTCAACTAGTAGGGTAGATGGAGGTGAGTCAAGTTTGACAGTGGAGGTGTGAGAGGGAGGTATGAGTTTAGTGGCTGGGGTGGAGGAGGCATATGGAGAGGTAGTAATGGCAGGAGTGGTGAAGGTGAAGGAAGGTGAGGTAGAGGGAATAGGTTCAGTCTTTGGAATGCTGAAACTAGGGCTAGCAGGGATAGATAAGGGAGTACCAAAACCAGAACCAGTGTGACTTGGACCAGAAGATGACAGAAGCTTCAAAATTTTGTCCATTTTGTCACTTAAGCTCACATTAGACACCATGAGAGTGGAGATACTGACAGCTTGATCTTCAAAATGGCCAGGAAGATTTTCCACTTTCTTTCTCAATTCTTCTTGGATATCCACCATGTCACTGTTACCTTTGGCTACCTTAGAAACCAACTTACCAACCTCAACCTCAATCTTATCAATCATCTTAGATATGGCTTTTGTTGGTTATGATTAGTTTTGATGATGTCTTATAGAGATGCTATTCTTAAGAGCAAAAAGGTTGCATACTACATTGATCTTCTACTTTGACTAATTCTTATATTTAATGTAGATGCAAAGTTTAATAATGAAGAATGATCAAGAAAGGAGACTCAAGAAAGAAGAACTTGCACTATATGTGTTATTGGAAGTCTCCATGATCAAACAGAAGTTGGAATGAAGCTTCATCATATTTGAGCTACAATGGACTACACATTAATAATGCTGATACATAAAGCCAACACAAGATATTCGGAAGAAGTTCGAATATGATCAGCCTTACGGATATTGAAGAAGGTAGAAGTTGCGAGAATGATGAGCCTAAGTTAAATGATGAAGAATGATCAAGTTGAGAGATGGAAAAATGAAGAACTTGCTGAATGGAATGAAGACATCATTATCCAAGTTCTTATATTGATGCTAGAAGCCTCCAAGATCATATGGAAGTTGGATTGGCTCAATTCGAGTTAAAGTCAACAAATATGAGGTTCTCGGATGAGCAAACTCGAGCCTTCAAGTATTAAACTCGAGTTTACTACCTTCTTTGTAATTTGCCTATCGATATGAGCAAACTCGAGCTTAGCACTCCAAACTCGAGTCTATAAGTGTCTTCAAGCAGCTTTGGTATTTCGGACTAGGCAAACTCGAGCTCATCGACAAACTCGAGTTTACGGTGATCAACTCTGTTTCACGTTCAGCACAGGCAACGTCTGGTAATTTGATGATATCTTCCAAACCAGAGATCCGATTGAGATGAAACCAGTGGCATATGAAACTAGACTCCCAATTCGTCATTTTGATATAAAATCCAAGCCCAAAGGAGTTTAGATAACGGAGTTATGAATTGTGGAAGTTGAAATAGAAATCCACGCCACACTGAAAACCAAGCCTCCATGTTTTGCGTGTAACTCACAATCTACAAATCCAATGGAGCTGAAATCAGTGGCATTGGAAAGTAGACTCCAATAGCTTTCCATCAAGAGTTTAACCAACCAAAACGGAATTCAGACCAGGGAGATATGGCCCTCGAAAGTGGACAAAGTTGCAAGCTCATCGAACAAAGTCCAAAATCAGCCAGTCAAGTTTACTAATAGCAAGCTCGAGCTTACAAGTAGCAAACTCGAGCTTACGGGTTACGAGAGGAAATGCTGATTTTGAAGAAGTCCAAACTCGAGCTTGAAGTTACAAGCTCGAGCTCGAGAGTTCCGCAGAAGAAGAAATGAACTTTGGGAAAAAGCCAAACTCGAGCCTATAAGTGACCAAACTCGAGTTTAGCCCGAGACGAGAGAGCAAGCAGGTCCCGATAAATACCCAAACTCGAGTCTATAAGTTATAAGCTCGAGCTTGAGACTTACAGAGGAAAAATTCCAAGTTTAAATGAAGACCAAACTCGAGCTTACCTATGTAAACTCGAGCTTGGAACACTAGAACAGATTTACACCTCGATTCAAGAAAATTCACCATGACCGAAACATCATATCTCATCAAGAACATCCGGATGAATACTCAAATGATTTATACAACTTCTTAACATCATTTATATCATTTGTGTATAAGTTTCGGGTGATTAAAGTTTGAGATTACATCAAACTTGACAAAATCAAAATCACAAGCTTGAAGATGAAGATTGATGCTTGATGTTCGGAATCGGCAAAGAAGACGAAAATTCAATGAGGAAACGAAATTGAATACTCGAAGTAATGGATTCGAATGTCCAATGTCTTTGATATGCTTTAACTTCGACTTGAGAAGATTTGAATTTGCTTTAAAGTCAAATAAAGCAACTTCATGAGCCACTTGTATTATTTTATTATATCTTCTCAAACAAAGCAAATGGAAGACAGCCTGGAAAGAAGACTAACCATTCTTCAAGGGAGACAGCAAGGCACCCACCACCAAAAGCTGAACATCATGGGAGACATTCTTAAAGAGCCAAAATTCAAATATTCAAATCAGCAAATGTTCCCAACAGCTATATCTCAACAGACATATTCTCAACAGCTATATTCTACAGAAATGCACACAACAGCTATAATTTCGAATGGAATCATGCCTGAACAGATATGCAACGGTCACAAGCTTCAATTAGTATAAATACCTGAAGATTTGAAGACTCCAATACAGAACACAGAGTACACAGAGCAGAAAAACGCAGAGATACAAGCTGACATCTTCAAGATGCTAATACTCGATTTTCATATCATTTACTCTGTTCTTAATGTTTACATAGCTTATCATAGAGAGTGAGATGACTTGTAATAGTGCTTCGGTGCTTATCCATCTACTTCGAGAGAGAAGAGAGTTATTGTACACATCCTATCATTCTATTCGTGAGATACTCAAGATTGGGTAATCTTGAGTGGGAAACACATTGTGTTGATTACGGCTTGTAAGGGAGTGAATCCTAGGGAGAGGATTACTTGAGTACGAGTGTGTGATCAAGCAAGTGTATTGATTACGGTTGTAAGGGGGAGTGAATCCTAGTGAGAGGATTACTCCAAGTACGAAACGTGTAATCAAGTTACAAGAAGATAGTGGATTGAAAATCTCAAGTGAAGCTTGGGGACTGGACGTAGGTCAAGGATTGGGCCGAACCAGTATAAATCAGTTTGCATATTCTCTTCCCTTATCTCTTATATTTCCAGCACATATACCTGAATATCTATACATGTTTGAATGACTGATTATTGCTTTATCAATCATTATTATTGTCATTCAAACTGCTTTCAATAAGTTGCGAAAAGTTTTTCAAAGTTCATAAAGTTTTAACAAACACCCAATTCACCCCCCTTGGGTGATAGCCTAGTTTTTCATTTGGTATCAAAGCTAGGCTCTTGTTTAAAGGACTTAACCGTCTCAAGAGTTTCAATGGCTAATTTTGGGTGCTCTACGTTTTCGTAGGATTTGATTTTACCATTCCACCGCTTTTCAAAGATATTAGTTTTTGGTTTTGGAAAGCTAGAATGACTAGTTTTATCAAAGCAACTGATTTTTATATGTGGAATGTTTTTACAAATGCTTTTGATTTCAAACCAAGAAAGGATTGGACATGAAAAAAGACTTCAAGATGTTTTCATTGAACATTAGAGCAATGAACATATTATACAATGCCTTAACGAAAATGATTTTGAGAAAATCAAGTCTTGCTCTAGTGCTAAAGAAATTTGGGATACTCTTGATTTTATATATACTTCTAACAATTGTGTTGAAGTTGAAAGTGTTGAAAGTTCATCGAAATTACAAACGCACATTTATGGATGATGAACAAATGGAAGAAGGCGAAATCGAGAGAATGCTTTCTTGATTCAAACAACACAAAAGAACAAGAGAAAAAGGATTCCCAAGATGAGCTCATTGACATTTGTGATCAATCACTATCTCGGAGCTCTAGATGAACATGAGGTAAACAATTCCAATTCTTCTTGTGTAGATAAGAAAAACGTTTTTGAACAATCGCATAGAAGTGTTTTTCAACCATTTACGATTCTATTTTGAAAAACAAACATATTTTCGAAAATGATCTTTGGAAAATCATGTGGGAAGAATGAATGTTCAAATAAAGATTATTTGAAGTCTTACTCTCATCACCAAGACAATACTTGCAAAAATATTCACAATAAGCATCATTCTATTATTTGCAATTATTGTGGTAAATCTGGACATATTTCTTACACATGCTATATTAGGAGAAATTCTACTGTGAGAAATAAATTTGTTTGGGTTCCTAAAGGACAGTCAAGGTCCATTACTAACAGTCAAGGATCCAAGTATAAATGGGTACCAAAATGTCTATCTAGTGTAAGTGTGCAGGACAATTTGAAAATCAATGGACATAAGGATACGAGAAGATGAAGAAGAATCCAAGAGTTTCTCATCAACCTAAAAGGAAACTCACCTCAGTTAGGAGAACTTGTGGAAAAGCCATTGCTGGAACTATAAAGTTTAAACATCAAAGGAAGCAATGGATACAAGCAAAAAGAGTATCATCTACCTCAAGAATGAATTATCACAGTACCATTCAACTATCATGAGGAGAATAAGAAAAGAAGGATTTCTTGTGCACAAGGGAAAAGATTATTGCAGTCTACATCATGTGAGAAAGAGTTGCTTCATCCCAATACTAAATTCAAAAAGACAAAGTATCAACGAATGACAAATTGGGTGAGCAAATGCAATCCTTCAAGTACCTAAGGCTAAGGTATGCAATGGTAAAACCTCCTATGCTATCATCGAAATAATCATTGAGGTTTTATATTTTATAACCTTAGGAATGAGCATTGCAAACTATTTGTTTTTAAATTGGGTTTTTACATCCTAATATATGTATTTTTAAACAGATTGCAATGTTCAATAGGTTGAACTCTTTATGCATTCATGATGATTTGAAAACAAAGTATTTCTTTTATGCATAAAGTCATGTCTAGTTCACTATGCTCAATTGTACTTGAATTAATTATATTCATAAGAGCATGTGAATTTTGGTTCCTACAAGCTAACGATGATTAGATCCAAGTAAGGTTGGATACCAAGAAAGAAGAAGATTTATATGGTTTTGTAGGAACAAAGAAAGCTTCTCAAGAATGCAGCATAAATGATCCATATCTTGAGAATGCTAAATAAGCTATGCTTGTTATTGATGGTGATTGCTTTGGAAAAGAAGTTATCTATATCAATCCATCTCAACCAAGCAAGCTTCTATGAGGACAAGAGGAATTACGGTGATATCTAATTCTTACCTCATACTATGATTATATGAAGTTCATTTTTGGTTTGTCTTGGATTAAGTTAAAATGTTTTGAAACTTATTCAATTTCAATCAGCAATTTTTTGTCGAGTGCCAAACTCGAGCTTGGCTATGCAAACTCGAGCTTGCCCCTTACAGAAAGCAAACCAAGCTATCTTGTATTTTCTAAACTTGAGCTTACCATTTTCAATGTAGAGTTTGTCTTTTTCAAAGAATTTACAGATCATGTAAACTCGAGTTTAACGTTTCAAACTCGAGCTTGCATCGAGCGAAACTTTTCAAAGTTTTCCTAAATAGCAAACTCAAGCTTACCTTTCTAAGCTCAAGCTTACATTTTGAGGATTAAAATTATTTTTGACATGAATAGTGTCAAACTCGAGCTGCTCACTAATAGACTCGAGTTTGCATTTTGCTCAAAATGTTTTTCAAGATGGTTTCACGATAGTTTCCTTGACAAAGCTCTAAACTCGAGCTTAGATACGGAAACTCGAGCTTGGTATCTGAATAAAATTTCCAAACTCAAGTTTGCCTTTCCAAACTCAAGTTTGAGTCAACCATGCTTTTGAAATCACCTTGCTCGAACTTTTCAAAAACATCCTGTATGATCTATATACTCCATATCATCAATCACTAATATTCCTAACTGTGTTTAATCAATTTGTTAGTGAGTTTTTGATGATCAAACAAGTGAATTGTGCATAAATTTTTGATTTTATATTTTTGAAATGCACAAGTGTAAAATTTGTTTGGATTTCTATTCACACTGCTTGTGTGAATGCATACAAATGTTTTTGAAAACATATCCATACTTTAATTGCATTCAAATGATGTTTCAAATTGGAAGTTAATATTGTATATTGAATGTTGTATATGCTTCAAATTTGTCAAGTTGAGTCTTTCCTATCATTCACATATTGACCTTTGGTATTCAATATGATGCTTGAACTCCTCATTCTTCATTCTCAATCAAGTTAGATCTTATATCTAACAAGTTGATTATCTATATGAGCTTCAAGCTTATCTCCGAAAAGAATTCAATTTGTGAAAATCTTATACTTATTGGATAAACTCTTATTGATCAAGTTACTCAAATATACATTTATCTTCATCCATTTCTGAGTAACTATATTCTTGCTTTGAATATTCATATATTTCAAGACTCTATTCTAAAAAGCAAGATTATCTCTTAGACAATAGCAAAGTCATTGTGCTTATATATTCCTATTGTGCAAAGCATGTTTTGAAAATGCTCTACCTTCATGACTTTTGCTTTTGAGAGAGTTCTTCAACATATTAACTTCAATGTTCAATATGTTCTCCAAACTGAAGCATTCTCGATATATTCTTTAACATGTTGACTTCCACCATGTTTAAAATGAACATTGTTTTCAAGCATGTTTCAAAAATGAATCTTTCATTCATGAAAATTTTGATTTCATAATGCATTATCATATTTTGAAAGAACATTCAAGATTTGAAACACTTTGCATATTTCATTATCATTCTTGAAAAATCGAGCTCACTCATAAACGTGAATTGATAAATGCTTATCTTTATGGATAAGATTTTCTATGCTCTTTGATCAAACTTACATGCATTTTATCAATGACATCTTTTCTGCATAAAAAGTGTATTTACAAAGTGCCATTGAAAAATAACATTCTTGATATCATTTAGTTGTTACCTTATTTTGATTCATTGGCTTGAATTTACTTGATTGGGTAAAACTATGTTTTGATCTTTGATTGCTATACTCTTTGCTCCAATATCATATTGTTAAATTATATGAGAGCTTAAGAGTTGTTATGTCTAATCAGTTGTGGACTCAAGAATCATTGGGTACCAAAGAACATATATTTTTGCGGAGTTGACCAAAATGTTCTGTTGTTGAATACAAAGAACATAGGCAAACGTAATAGACAATTTCGTGGCTATGTCTGCAAATTTTGTGATATCACTTGAATGACATCCCATCACTAGCAAGAGGCTTAGGCCAAGATGATAAGGAGCATATTAGCTTGATGAGAAGCTATGAGCGTAAACTAATTTTGAATTCTTATTCAAAGCTCATTTGGGATTTTTGATTCTAAGATGCATTCAAAGCAATTGGTGGGTGTAAAGACTCATCCTCCGAAGCTCATCAATATTAATCACATCATCAGAAATTGGCTAGCCAGTGATGCATCTATGGATGATTATAACTTGAGTAATTACAATATTACTCAAGTGAGGTATTGTATTATACATATGTCATAATCATGCTAGGCTAACTTTATTGTATTCATTTCATTTTATTTCAAGTATCTTAGCCTGAGCGTAATCATTTATTTAAAATGATCCTTATGTTTTAAAACTCTTTTATCATCATAAAAAACATAAGTGATTTCTTCATACCAATTTCAAGTCCACCCATGTGAACTTGAAAGTTCTTAATTATGAGATACCATGTTATGTCCATTGGAGTTAGATGAACTTTAGATCTCATAACATTTGGTATCACTTCATTATTTGGTATCATTTAAGGAGCTTCACTTTTCATTCATGCATTCATTAAGGGGAGCTTCACATTCATATGTGTTTTATACTTTAAAAGCTTATCTCCTTCATTTGAAGAAAATCCTTTTAAGCATACTCATCTGCATTCACTATCTTCTATTAGTTTTGATGATGAGTTAATTTCATATTTGAAAATATCTTATATTTTCCTTTCATTATTTTTAAAATATCATTTGGAAAGGAATACTTTGATATTTGGTTGCACTAACAAATCTCTTTTGCAAAGAAAGTTTTCAATTTGTAGCAGAAGATTTTGTTATGTGTTACAACTTTCCTTAATGCACTACAAGGAGAAACTATTCAATTAAGGAAAGATGCTTTGGCGATCAATCAATGAAGTTGAGATATGCTCTACATAGATGATCTATGAAGAAAAGGATGGAAGTTGAGTACTTGCCATAATCATTCGGATGAGATAACCCTCAAGAAGCTAGAACTTTCATCTTCACATCTCAAAGGATATTCATGATCCTTCTATTGAGCACACTTCAGATGATCTCATACAACAAAGCAAGCAAATGGATTTCACAGATCGATCATCAATCTGCAAAAACCAACATGAGCATTTCTAATCTCTATATTTTTATATTCAGTAGAAATGTTGCATATGTTTGGTATCTATATGCTTTAAGTGTGAAAGATTTATTGAAAACCTCTCCAAATTCTTTCAATTTTTTTTTTCATAAAAACATTCCAAATTGCATCATATTTAAAATGAAAACACTTTCAAATCGAGGAGAGAAAATCGGTTCTTTGACTCTTCTAATCTGGGTTCATATTTGTCTCTATAAGCATTTCTTCTTTACTTCAACTTTTTGCTAATGACAAATAAGGGGGAGAGAATGGCAAGAAAAAATATGTTGCATTGTTGCATTTGATATACTTTCATATCCATACATATTTTTCTAATAGTATTTGCCATCATCAAAAAGGGGGAGAATGTTGGTTATGATTAGTTTTGATGATGTCTTATAGAGATGCTATTCTTAAGAGCAAAAAGGTTGCATACTACATTGATCTTCTACTTTGACTAATTCTTATATTTAATGTAGATGCAAAGTTTAATAATGAAGAATGATCAAGAAAGGAGACTCAAGAAAGAAGAACTTGCACTATATGTGTTATTGGAAGTCTCCATGATCAAACAGAAGTTGGAATGAAGCTTCATCATATTTGAGCTACAATGGACTACACATTAATAATGCTGATACATAAAGCCAACACAAGATATTCCGGAAGAAGTTCGAGAATATGATCAGCCTTCTGGATATTGAAGAAGGTAGAAGTTGCAGAGAATGATGAGCCTAAGTTAAATGATGAAGAATGATCAAGTTGAGAGATGGAAAAATGAAGAACTTGCTGAATGGAATGAAGACATCATTATCCAAGTTCTTATATTGATGCTAGAAGCCTCCAAGATCATATGGAAGTTGGATTGGCTCAATTCGAGTTAAAGTCGCAAATATGAGGTTCGGATTAGCAAACTCGAGCCTTCAAGTATTAAACTCGAGTTTACTACCTTGCTGAAGTAATTTGCCTATCTGATATGAGCAAACTCGAGCTTAGCACTCCAAACTCGAGTCTATAAGTGTCTTCAGCAGCTTTGGTGTTTCTGGACTAGGCAAACTCGAGCTCATCAGTACAAACTCGAGTTTACAGCGGTGATCAACTCGTTTCACGTTCAGCACAGGCAACGCGTCTGGTAATTTGATGATATCTTCCAAACCAGAGATCCGATTGAGATGAAACTAGTGGCATATGAAACTAGACTCCCAATTCGTCATTTTGATATAAAATCCAAGCCCAAAGGAGTTTAGATAACGGAGTTATGAATTGTGGAAGTTGAAATAGAAATCCACGCCACACTGAAAACCAAGCCTCCATGTTTTGCGTGTAACTCACAATCTACAAATCCAATGGAGCTGAAATCAGTGGCATTGGAAAGTAGACTCCAATAGCTTTCCATCAAGAGTTTAACCAACCAAAACGGAATTCAGACCAGGGAGATATGGCCCTCGAAAGTGGACAAAGTTGCAAGCTCACTGAACAAAGTCCAAAATCAGCCAGGTCAAGTTTACTAATAGCAAGCTCGAGCTTACAAGTAGCAAACTCGAGCTTACGGGTTACAGAGAGGAAATGCTGATTTTGAAGAAGTCCAAACTCGAGCTTGAAGTTACAAGCTCGAGCTTGAGAGTTCCGAGAAGAAATGAACTTTGGGAAAAAGCCAAACTCGAGCCTATAAGTGACCAAACTCGAGTTTAGCTCGAATGAGCAAGCGGTCCCGATAAATACCCAAACTCGAGTCTATAAGTTATAAGCTCGAGCTTGAGACTTCTGAGAGGAAAAATTCCAAGTTTAAATGAAGACCAAACTCGAGCTTACCTATGTAAACTCGAGCTTGGAACACTAGAACAGTTTACACCTCGATTCAAGAAAATTCACCATGACTTTGAAACATCATATCTCATCAAGAACATCCAGATGAATACTCAAATGATTTATACAACTTCTTAACATCATTTATATCATTTGTGTATAAGTTTCAGTGATTAAAGTTTGAGATTACATCAAACTTGGCCAAATCAAAATCAAATCACAAGCTTGAAGATGAAGATTGATGCGATGTTCGAATCGCAAAGAAGACGAATTCAATGAGGAAACGAAATTGAATACTCAGAAGTAATGGATTCGAATGTCCAATGTCTTTGATATGCTTTAACTTCAGACTTGAGAAGATTTGAATTTGCTTTAAAGTCAAATAAAGCAACTTCATGAGCCACTTGTATTATTTTATTATATCTTCTCAAACAAAGCAAATGGAAGACAACTGGAAAGAAGACTAACCATTCTTCAAGGAGACAAAGAAGGCACCCACCACCAAAAGCTGAACATCATGGGAGACATTCTTAAAGAGCCAAAATTCAAATATTCAAATCAGCAAATGTTCCCAACAGCTATATCTCAACAGACATATTCTCAACAGCTATATTCTACAGAAATGCACACAACAGCTATAATTTCGAATGGAATCATGCACGAAACAGATATGCAACGGTCCACAAGCTTCAATTAGTATAAATACCTGAAGATTTGAAGACTCCAATACGAACACAGTACACGAGCGAGAAAAACGCGAGATACAAGGCGACATCTTCAAGATGCTAATACTCGATTTTCATATCATTTACTCTCTGTTCTTAATGTTTACATAGCTTATCATAGAGAGTGAGATGACTTGTAATAGTGCTTCAAAGTGCTTATCCATCTACTTCGAGAGAGAAGAGAGTTATTGTACACATCCTATCATTCTATCGTGAGATACTCAAGATTGGGTAATCTTGAGTGGGAAACACATTGTGTTGATTACGGCTTGTAAGGGGAGTGAATCCTAGGGAGAGGATTACTTGAGTACGAGTGTGTGATCAAGCAAGTGTATTGATTACGGTTTGTAAGGGGGGAGTGAATCCTAGTGAGAGGATTACTCCAAGTACAAACGTGTAATCAAGTTACAAGAAGATAGTGGATTGAAAATCTCAAGTGAAGCTTGGGGACTCGGACGTAGGTCAAGGATTGGGCCGAACCAAGTATAAATCGGTTGCATATTCTCTTCCCTTATCTCTTATATTTCCAAAGACATATACCCGAATATCTATACATGTTTGAATGACTGATTATTGCTTTATCAATCATTATTATTGTCATTCAAACTTGCTTTCAATAAGTTGCGAAAAGTTTTTCAAAGTTCATAAAGTTTTAACAAACACCCAATTCACCCCCCCTCTTGGGTGATAGCCTGGTTTTTCAGCTTTGTCTACAATTGCCTTGATCCTTGCATCAAGATCAGAGGGCATAGAAGATTGTGGTGGAAGGGGTGCAGATTGAGCTTCTTGAGCTCTGGCATGAGAAGCTCTCAATCTAGAGGGAGCCCTTGATTGGCTAGATCCTTCCTCAAAGTTTATCCTCATCATGTTTAATTGTTGTTTCCTAAAACTTGGGAGTGTCTTCAGTGTCTCAGAAGAGCCAATGTACCATATCTTACAGTAAAAGAGAATGACCGACACAAGAGTTGGAAAAGGAATGTTTGAAGGTTTTCTGGAAGCGAATTTGAATTTGGCCATTTCCTGGAAGATCCAGTGGCCAACATTGATAGGAACCTTATCAATGATAGCAGCAAAGAAAGGGTAATCCTTCTTTGCAAAATGGGTATAATTGCCACCCTTTTGCAAGAGGTTCCTAGAGTATATGTACCATATGGCTCTATGAACAGAGGGCATAGCAATAGGAAGAAAGGAAAGAGATGCCAATTGATCCTCAGGAATAGGTTCATTTGGCCTTAGGATTTCAAAAATTTCCTTATTGCTATATTTTAAAGTGGGAACAGGATGAGGATTTTCAATTTTCAAAAGAGTTAATGAAAGAAGCAGATAAAGTGATTTTAACTCCCCTAACATGAGTAGCAATCCTCTCCTCAACAAGATTTCCCTCAGAGTCCTCAAGATTATCCCAAAACATATTGAAATAAAACAATTTGACTATGTTTGGGGTAAACGAAGTAGCTTCCTTAAGCTTAGCCAAGTTAATAGATACAACAGGACAGAAATCTTTTTTAATAAAAGTTTCTTTGAAGCGACTAGCATGTTCATTCTCTAATACTGCAATTGTAGTACAAAAGCCTTGAGGAGGCTTTGAGTAAAGATAAATCTCAGTTATGGCATTGGTTACCTTTAAGCTAGGTTGCTCAGATGGTTGAGAAGTTGAAGAAGGGGTCTTAAAGGGACCTTGACCCTTGTCTGTGACTGTTCTTTTCTTCTTTGGAGGCTTAGCAGCTTCCATATTTTCCTCTTTACCTTTTCTAGTAGCATCCTTTGGGTCAATGCACTTCTTTGGAACCTCAGAGGGTTCTTGAATCGTGACCCCCTTAGGTCTTAAGGTGGGTGAAGGTTCATTCACGGCAACTCCAGCTATCGTTTTATCAACACCATATCTGAATCTCCTTGGAGTATGCTTTACTCTCATAGGACGTTTTAGAGGAGGAGGCAAAGGAAAATCAGAAGCTTCATAGTCTGAATCCTTGTCCTGGGAGGTTTTGGCAGAGCGTTTGGGAGCCATTTTAGGTGAGGAAGGTCGAATTTGGTTGGAGAAGGTGAGAGGTTTTAGGTCAAAACTCAAGTTTAGAAGCGAGTGAAGAGCAACGGTCGAGACACACACACACACACACACATATATTGCGCGACAAACTCAATTTTTCACTTAACAACTCGAGTTTGGATGAAATACAAATTGACTTGGACTTCAAGAGTGTATATGTGAACCCTTGAAATTCTCTTGTAAACTCGAGTTTATTACTTACAAACTCGAGTTTGCATTTCCCTTTAACGGCTTAGTTGCTCTTTGTCTAATCGAAACTCAAGTTTCCCACTTAATGACTCGAGTTTGGTTTTCTTCCAAAACCAGAGTTTGCTGTATGCCTTCGATAAACTTGAGTTTGGTCTCACAAACTCAAGTTTGCCTCTTTTGACAACAAACTTTAGCAATTTGTCAGATTGATCAAACATCCTGCATAAGCCATAACTAGACACTTCGATGCTTAAGTTAGTATTTAATAGTAATCAAAAACATAACTAACATTGAGTAAGGTTACTTACAACTCATTCGGATTTACCATTCCCAATTCTCTTCTAATAAAATTGAAGTGTTTCTTAGGCAATGGTTTGGTGAAGATATCAGCAAATTGAAGATCAGTTGGGATGAACATGACCTTGACTTCTTTCTTTTGAACATGGTCTCTTATGAAGTGATGTCAAACATCAATATGCTTGGTCCAAGTATGTTGCATTGGATTCTTTGCCAAGCTTATTGTGCTGGTATTATCACAAAGAATTGGGATTTCTTTGAGATGAAGTCCCAAGTCCAGAAGTTGTTGCTTGAGCCATAGGACTTGAGCACAACAACTTGATGCAACAATGTATTCAGCTTCAGTCGATGACACTGACATGGTTGTTTGCTTCTTGCTGAACCAGGAGACAAGTGAACCACTAAAGAACTGATATTTGCCACTTGTACTCTTTTTATCCGTCTTGTATCCGGCATGATCTGAATCTGAATATGCCACCAGATGTTCAGGTTGACCTTTAGGAAACTACAATCCTAACTCTTCAGTGTCAGCTAGGTATCTGAATATCCTCTTCATATGTTCAACATGAATCTCCTTGGGAACGGATTGGAATCTAGCGCACATCCCCACACTGAATTGGATATCAAGCCTACTGGCTGTTAGATAGAGCAATGATCCAATCATTCCTCCATATCTTGTAATGTTGAAATCTTTTCCTTTCTCATCAGCGTCCAAGGAAGTAGTAGAGCTCATAGGTGTGTCAGCTCCATTGCATTCATTCAAACTATATTTCTTCAATAAATCCCTCAGATACTTGGTTTGAGAAATAAAGATCACTTTCTTGCGTTGCTTGATTTGCAGACCAAGGAAGTAGTTGAGTTCTCTCATCATAGACATCTCAAACTATCCCTGCATATTCTTAGCAAACTCTTCACATAAAGTATCATTAGAAGCACCAAATATAATATCATCAACATAAATTTGGACAATTAATATATCATTAAGCTTATTACTCTTTATGAAGAGAGTTGTGTCTGCTTTTCCTCTAACAAATCCTTGATCAAGAAGCAATTTGCTTAATCGCTCATACCAAGCTCTAGGAGTTTGCTTAAGACCATATAAGGCTTTCTTGAGGCGATAAACATGATCTGGATGATGATTACTTTGAAAACCAGGAGGTCGTTCAACATAAACTTCCTCCTGAATATAACCATTTAGAAAAGCACTTTTTACATCCATTTGATATAGCTTGAATCCTTTGACACAATCAAAGGCTAGAAGAACCCTTATAGCTTCCAATCTTGCCACTGGAGCATAAGTTTCTTCATAATCAATTCCTTCTTCTTGATTATAGACTTTTGCAACCAATCTTGCTTATTACGGACAATGATTGCAGATTCATCACATTTGTTCTTAAATACCCATTTAGTGCCAATGATCGGATGGTCTTTAGGCCTAGGTACCAAGTCCCAAACTTGATTTATATCAAATTGATGTAATTCATCTTGCATTGCGATAACTCAATCATTATCTAAAAGGGCTTCATCAATCTTAGAGGGTTCAATCTCAGATATAAAGGCAGAAAATGTAACTTCATTCAAAGTACTTTTTCTAGTCCTTACACCTTGATTTACATCACCTATTACTTGGTCCAAAGGATGATTCCTAATGAACTTCCAAGCTCTAGGCTAAGATTGATCAGAGTTTTCACTAGAGTTTTGAGGATCAGTTTCAAAAACATTTTCAGGATTTTCAATAGAGGCAGGAGTAGTTTTTTAAAAGAATTGATTTTTGAAAATAAGTTCTCCATCATCATCCAAAGGCTTATCAGATTTGGATTCACAGAACACAAAATGCATAGACTCTTCAACAATATGAGTACGAGTACTAAAGACTCTATAAGCTTTACTTCTATTTGAATAACCCAAAAATATACCTTCATCCAACTTGGAATCGAACTTTCCCAAGTTATCCTTACCATTGTTGTGGATGCAATATTTGCAGCCGAAAACATGCAGATGAGCTAAATTGGGCTTTCTTCCTTTGTACAACTCATAGGGAGCTTGTTCAACTTCTTCCAGAGATATGCCCGATTTGAGATGTAGCAAGCAGTACTCATAACATCAGCCGAAAACACTTGAGAGGTATTATTTTTGTTCAACATAGCTCTTGCCATCCAAGTTACCAATAAAACAATTTTCAAAAGCAAGACTATTTCTAGAGAGATTGAGAGTACAACAGTTACCTTCTCTAGGAGCCCTGAATAAGGCTTTAGATTTAGCTTTGTCCAACGAGAGAACACCCTTGCTCATAATAAAGCATTCCTCAGAATCAAAGATAACTAGGTTACCTTTATCTGTGCTTTGGCTCATACTGAGGAGGTTGTGGCATAGTCCTTCCACAAGGTAGACATATTTTATTTATGGTCCTTCGTTGTTTCCAACTTCTCCAATTCCAGCAATCCTTCTCGATTGGTTTCCATCGAAGGTCACCTTGCCACCATCCTTAGGCTTGATTGAAGCAAATTTGGATTGGTCTCTCGTCATAAGTCTTGAGCATCCACTATCAATGTACCATTTATTCGATTTTGATGCTCTAAGACAAACCTCCAAGACACAAAAGATCAAGTCTTAGGTACCCATCTTTTCTTGGGTCCTTTTGGGTTAGTTTGTGTCTTAGGAACCTTATAGGATCCGTTAGGCACCCATTAATAATTGCCTACAGGTTTTCTCTTTCTTTTCATTTTATGAAAATAGGAAGAAGTAGTATGACCTTTACGATTGCAATAATTGTAATGAGCAAAATGATTAGAAGAATGAACAGTTTTTCGAAAATAGTTCATATAACATTTTTCTCTAGATTTCTTTTTGCCTTTCTTTTTGTCAAAATCATGTTTATAACCAATTCCTAATTTGTCCTTTGTAAACCTTTGTTGTTTTAGAATGACATTGAGCATTTCATTACCTTGAGTAAACTTCTCAAGTGTTTTCGTAAGTTATGCATTTCTTTTCTCCAAAACACAGCAATTGTCACAAACCTTTTCTGAAACCTTTTCACAATCCTTTTCAGAAATGTTTTCGCAAGTAGAAATAGGAGAAGAAGCATTTTGAACTTGTTCTTCTAAAGATTTTATTTTCCTTTTTGAAATAAGGAGCTCTTTTGCAATCTTTCGAAATTTAATATGAAGAGAGTTATATTCGATAGCGACTCATCGAAAGATGGTTCATAATCATTTACCTCTTCATTTTCTGATTCCTCTTCTTAAGCCATAAGAAAAATGTTGGCTCTATCTTCTTCATCAGCTTCATCTTCATTGGATGAGCTGTCTCCTCATATAGCTGAGACATAAGCTTTCTTTTTGAATTTGTTGAACTTCTTCTTATCTTTCTCTTTGTTCTTCAGCTGGGGGCATTCTGACTTGATGTAGCTAGGCTTTTCACATTCGTAGCAAATGATTGGCTTCTTCAGCTCAGTGCTGAAGCTACTCTTGTGAAACTTTCTTAATCCTTGGTCCTTCTTGTAGAATTTCTTGAATCTCCGGACCATCATGCCTAGCTCTTCATCTTCATCATCATCTGATTCCTTTACCTCTTTAATAGCTTTGAGGGCAATTCCTTTGTTCTTGTCACCAATCTCATCAAGTCCTTTTCTGAACTAGATCTTCCCTTCATACTCAGATAGGCTACCAAAGAGAGCTGCCACTGACGCCATTGATTCTCCACGAGCTTCTTGAATAGCAATGACTTTAGCTTCTCATTCCTTGCTGAGAATGTTAGAGATTTTTCTCACTTGAACAGGTTGATCATATATTTTACCCAATGCAGCCAGCTAGTTGATCAGATGAGTGAATCTAAGTTGGAACTCGCCAATGGATTCCCCAGACTTCATGCGAAGCAAATCATACTCAGTCATGAGGGTATTTACTGATTCTCCTTAATTCTAGTCGTTCCTTCATGAGCAATCTCCAAAACATCCCATATAGCTTTTGCAGATGTCAAAGTGCAAATACGAAAATATCCACTTTTACTTAAAGCAATTTGGAGCAGAGAACAACTTTACTATTGAGAGTGACTAGCTTTTTGTCATTCTCATCGTATTCTTCTTCTAGCTTTCGTGTTCAAACACCATCTTCAACAGTAGCTGGAGCATAGTCTCCTCTCTTGAACACCCTCCATAGGCCATATTCAGTTGCCAATACAAAGACTTTGAATTTAGCCTTCCAAAAGGGGTAGTGCTCCCCATTGAAACTCGGTGGTCTGTTGACCAAAGCTCCATCCGGTAATATTCCATCCATATTGATCCTTCTTGAGATGTTAAGCTCTTTTGAGAAGACCTTGCTCTGATACCAAATGTAAATAAAGGAAATCCCCAAGAGGGGGGTGAATTGGGGATTTTAAAAATTCTTTTTCAAACCCCGATCACAAACGGAAAACATGGTAAAATATAGGAGAGAAGAAAAGCTTGACACAGCAGGAATTATACTGGTTCGGTCTTAACTCTTGACCTACGTCCAGTCCCCAGACACTCTAGGATTTTCACTAACTCTCAAATCAGTTACACACTCTGCACTCGAAAGTTATCCTCTCACTAGGATACACCCCCCCTTACAAGTTGTAAACTGATAAACCCAATCTCACATGTTCCAACAACCTTGAGATTCTTACAATGATTGATAATCAATGTTAAACTCTCTAAAATAGCAGATATAATAAACACTGAAATTCAATGTATCAAAAGATACTTTACAAGTAGGTAGAAAACACTAAATGCAGATAACACTGGATAGCTTTTCGTTTTCTGAATGTTGGTTGTTGAGAGACTTGAATGCTTCAGCTTATATATGTTGGAAGCATTAAATGACCATTGAAATCATTAGTGTAACCGTTGGAGACATTCATGTAGTTGTTAGGTTACAACTTGGTCCATTCTCTCTCTAGCTTAGTGTTAATCCAGGTGCTCAGCTAGTCTTGTTGACTTTCCTTCAAATTAATCCATTGGGAGATGAAGATTCCATAGAGGGAAAGAAAACATTTAAACCTTTGCAAAGTCCGAGAGAATGATTTGCTAAAAGGGTGCTAAGTTTTCTGGACCAACAATAAATGTGTTGACGTCACCTTTTGCTTTATGCTTAATCCTCATTCTAACACACTTTTAATCATTTGAAACTCACTAACAAACTGATTAACATAGTTAGGAATAGTAATGAGTAATGATATGAAGTATCTAGATCATTCATGAAGTTTTCACAAAATCATGTAAGCTGATTTTCAAAAGAGCTCTTTAAACGAAGTTTGTTCAAGCAACCGGAGTTTGCGATTTTCACGAAAAGCCAAACTCGGGTTTAGAAATGCAAACTCGAGTTTTGTTCTTACTCGAGGTAATCATTGCGATTGAGCTTTGAAGAACAATTTGAAACAAGAGCAAACTCGAGTCATTAAGTGACAAACTCAACTTTGAGGCTTTTTAAAGTAAAAATGAAATTAAGTCCACAAAGCTCAAACTAGATTTTTCAAATGCAAACTGGAGTTTTCTTAAGTTCAAAATAGTGAGGAACTCTCATGCGCCTGGCAAACTGGAGTTTGCTAATTCAAACTCGAGTTTACTTAAAAGATGAAAAACTTTGAAGATTCTTGGCCAAGTGCAAACTGGAGTTTTTCACATCAAACTTGACTTTGCTAAGGATGAGAAAGCTTTAAGACTCTCGACCAAGTACAAACTCGAGTTTGGCATACTAAACTCAAGTTTAGTTAAGTTCAAAAACATCGAAGGCTCTCTGTCTAACACAAACTCGAGTTTGCCATAACTGACTCGAGTTTGCTTTAACTTGAGAAAAAACTGACTGCTCTCTGTAAGACACAAACTCGAGTTTGCTAATGTAAACTCGAGTTTGTCCAAGTTTAGAAAACTTGAGCTACTCTCTGTCAAGTCCAAACTTGAGTTTGCCTTTGACAATAAGTTTTTCAACTTAACAAAGACAAACTACATTTTAAGTTTACAATTGTCAGTTATCATTAAAACACATAGAGAACTAACAGTTGAGACTCTTCAAACTTCCGTTAAACACAAATGTCTTCCGTTAGACAAAGTCGTACGTAGCTTCATTAATTCACTTTCGGATTGCCGTCAACGTACTCTTGGTCATAAGCTAAATAAGAAAAGGTACTATGAGACTTTCACCGGAGTGGGTATGTCTCGAAAGATTGATTTCGTCTACTCTAAAATCCATTCCATGTGTATGCTATGTTTTCTACAAACATTAAATGCTTTTGACACACAAAGTTTCTTTTCAATTAAACACCGCTTAAACATTCCTTAATGATATGAAATCCACTCAAAAAGATTATTAGTATTAGTATAATTAAGATTGAGTAGGATTAAACAAAAATCAAACATAACCCAAAACATTTGAATTTACGAATACATTTACAACGAAGGCTTCTGGAAGATGATGAATCATACTCGAGTATCATTTCTAGAATACTCGAGTAGCCATTTAAAAATGCTTTCACAAAAGCCTAATGATCAACCATACTCAAGTAAACCAATTACTACATCAAAATCATATTAGAGGCTTTCTGCAATGTCCATACTTGAGTATAATTATGTCTATACTCGAGTAGTATACTCGGTATCATATTATCAATGCTTGAGTATCATCTTTTCTTTACTGAAAAGATACACTAAGTGAAACATTAACCAACTGTGCTCGAGTATCATTTTCCTTATACTCAAGTACCATAATCGAGTATCAGTAAAACAATACTTGGGTACACTTCAAACAGAGAGCAAATGTTAGATTAAAACATATATACTCGAGTAGCAGCTTACATTTACTCGAGTACCATTTATTTCCATCTTGGTTAGAATATTCTCCAAGCAAAGATGATGCATTTTGTTTGCCTTGTTATTTATTTAGTAAACTAGGGGAAAGTGGTCGTTTTGGACCTAAACCTAATACATTTTTTGTTGAGGGATTTAGAAATTGGAAAAAGGTTAATGATGGAGAAAATTATGTTTTTCTACGCCATGTTGGGAAAAATGTTATCTCATTGCATAAAAATGTTGTGAGTTCATGTAGTGATCTTATGAACAAATCTCAACATATTGAGATATTAGTTGAAAAACTTACTTCTAACGAGATTACAGCTAATCGTTTGAGACTAAAAGTTTCTGTGGACATGACAAGATGGCTTGCTCTTCAAGGATGTGCTTTTAGAGATCATGATGAAAACTTAGATTCACTTAATCGGGGTAATTTTCTTAATATGATAAAGTTTTTAGCTTCTTATAATCAAGAAGTTGCAACAGTTGTTTTAGAAAAAGCTCCTTAAAATGCATCATATAGTTCCCCTCGAATTCAAAAGAAAATTCTTCATGTTTTCTCTAAAAAGGTAAAGAAAACAATATGGGAAGAAATATCCAATGCTAAGTTTTGTCTTATTGTTGATGAAGTTAGTGATGTATCTAAAAAAGAGCATATGGCTATTGTTTTGAGACACATCGATAAAGATGGTTTTATACGAGAAAGGTCTTTCTGTCTTGTACATGTGGAAAATACAAATGCTAAGATTTTGAAACAAGCAATATTCAACACTCTTCATCATCATAATTTTGACATTCAAAATATTCAAGGACAAGGTTATGATGAAGCTAGCAATATGCGAGGTGAATGGAATGGATTGCAAGTTTTAATTTGCGTTGAGTGCCCATATGCTTATTATGTCCATTGCTTAGTTCATCGCCTTCAACTTGCCTTGATTGCTGCATCTCAAGAGGTAAAACATGTTCATCAGTTTTTTGAAAAATTGAACTTCATAATTAAGATTGCTACTTCTTATTGTAAGAATAATGATGAGTTAAGGGTTGCCCAAAAAAATGAAATTGCAAGAATGATTGCTATTGAATGCGAATCAAGAGTTGGTCTTAATCAGATTGGTACTTTACATCGAGCTGGAGCTACTCGTTGGAGTTCTCATTACAACTCCATATGCAGTTTGCTTAAAATGTTTCAAGCCACATGTGAAGCTCTTGACAATATTTCTAATGAAGGAAAAATAGCATCACATCGCGGAGATGCAGATAATGCATACTCATCATTGACATCCTTTGATTTTGTCATCATATTGCACCTTATGAAAGAAATTATAAGTATTACTGAAGTCCTTTGTCAAGCTTTGCAATGAGAGTCTCAAGGCATTTCAAATGCTTTACATCTGGTTTCAACTACCAAAAAGTTACTTCAGAAATTATGAGAAACAGGTTGGGATGCTTTCTTGGTTCATGTTCAAGAATTTTGCATAAAACATGACATTGACATTCCATATATGAGTGCAAAATATATTGGAAGGAGAGGTCGTGGTCGAAATGAACAAGGTGATTTTTTTACTGAAAAATTTTATAGGGTAAATATCTTTTGTTTGCAAGAATTAAATAGCAGGTTCAATGATAATATTCTTGAATTACGGCTTTGAGCATGACTTTAGATCCAAGAAATAGGTACAAGTCATTTAATAGTGATGATATTTGCAAACTTGTTGATAAATTTTGTGGTTAGAGAAAATGTAGGGTGTTTGATCAAGGTTAATTTCGTAATTAAAAATTTATATTTTTATTTTGGTCCTTAAAAATAATTAAAAATTTTAAAGATTCTTATTAATAAATAATATTTATTTTTGTTAGTCCTTCTCCCAAAAAAGAGCGTTCCCCTTATTTCATGCTCCTATTCAATTTTTTAATAAAATAAGACAATTTCCCACGAAGTTAATGTGTCATTGAAACAGTTTTTCAAAAATGTAGAACTGACACACTTGGCTTTTAAATTTTTAAAAGCATGCTTTTAGTCTTTTAATACCATTATATGATGATTTTTTGTGACGATTATTGTCATTTTAAAAATTAAACTTAATATGCTTATTAGCATTTGAAAAGGCTTTTTTTCAACTTTTAAAATTTTATTATCAGCATTTTTTGATAATAACATTAGGGTTGTTGATGAAAAAAAAATAGATAATAACATTAGGATTAAAGGACTAAAGACATTTTATGAAGTTGAGGAACTAAAATGTATGCTTTTACCTTGAGAAACTGACAAAAGGTACCCTAGGTTAAAAGACAACGCCTTAATTTGTGATAATCATCAATCAAACGAAGAATCATCAATAATCAATCAATCATCATACTCGTGAAAACATGTAACACTTGATTTATTGGAAAACAGGTCAGTTCAGATCCGGCAACAAATAAATACATAATATTAATGATTATTTTGTAATATTTCCTTATCTCCTTAAGTAACTACATTTGAAATGATTTGACTGTTTCTTAATTTTTTAATAGACTTTATTTCCTAATTTTCTTAAAACTTGATCCATGTGGTAGCAATAAAGTCTCCAATCAATCATATAATGAATATTTCACAAATTTTTCTGATTTCCTTAATTTATGTTTGTTTATATTTGATTGACTAAGCCATCATTATTCGGAAATTATTTGATTTATTTCTTAACTTTTCTAATTTCATTTATTTCACAATTTCTTCAAAACTTGATCCATCCTGTAGACTTACGCTCTGCCTGGATGAAGTGAAAAGTTATGAGGAAAGAAAATAGAAAGAAAGAAAATAGGGGAAGAGAAAGCTGGGGAGATAATGTTATCTCTCACTGTGCTTGGATGGACAAAAGAAAATACAGTGGAAGGAAAATAAGCAACTGATACAAGGACAATAACACCCTTATCTTATGTAAGGATATATTATGCTATTGTCTCTAGTAAAATAAACTGAAGGGCAACAACCATATTAAAATTAAAAAAATTTAAAAAAATAAATCAAATTATTTTCCAAAAAATATGTTTTCACATTGTCCTATTTTAAAATAAAATAATCTAATGAAAGTGTATTCTTGTATTATTTATTTAAAAATCATAATGGATATTTTTTAAAACTAAAATATAACAGCTTAAAAAGAAAAATAGAAAACTAGCTAGTACGTTTCCTTGTGCAT
The DNA here is from genome assembly GCA_019022615.1 of Acacia melanoxylon. Taxonomy (NCBI): domain Eukaryota; kingdom Viridiplantae; phylum Streptophyta; class Magnoliopsida; order Fabales; family Fabaceae; genus Acacia; species Acacia melanoxylon. The sequence goes on along the minus strand of JAFJYJ010000020.1, from coordinate 3,940,930 downwards.
TAAAAATAAATAAATAAATAAGAAGAAGAAGTAAAAGTGGAAGGAGCGAAGATGGCGGTGAAGTCAGGGAAGTAAAAATGTTCTCTTTTCTTTCCTACTTCTTCTTTCTTCCACTTTTCTCCCCACATCCAAGCAAGGGAAAACTTATCTTCCCCATGTATTCTTCACTAGTTTTCTTTCCCCTTTGATTTTCTCTCAATCCAAGCCAGGGGTCAATGTTTCTCCCACATCCTACGTTTTCTTATTTCCTTCACAACTGACGACATAGCACAATGTCGTTTAAAGTTGATCAACATACCATCAACTTTATAATAATATTTTAATAGGAAATTAAATATTAATCATTCAAAATTGATCTAACCGTAAGGATAAAGAAGTGGATGGAAGTGAACAATAAGCATAGTGGACAGGTTCCCTTCCCAACTAGTGGATACATGAAAATGATAGGTCATAGTTCAGATTTACTTATTGATACTTTTACAAGAAAAAAGAATAGAAATTCACAAGAGTTTATCATTGTGGTCTTGACTGGATTATATGAATTCAATATGCTTTGTGTATCAACCTCGAAATTCAAATTGGACTATTTATTCATCAAGAAATGATGTCATTGATGTGGTGTTTTTTCATAAAACTATATATGTTCTCACAGAAAAGGGCGAAATAGGTGTAGCCATGTTGAACTCTCAAAGATTGAAATTTCTGACTCCTTTCCTTAAAGAAAAGCGCGAAAATTCCTACGACGCGGTTCTAACTTCTTTCCTTAATGTATATACTTCATATTGAATTTTGTGGCAGTGCATAGTTAATTTTGATCTCTGCAGCTCGATGAATTTTAGATATAGAAAGAGCGAATGTTGAGAGACGAGAGAGAGAGAGAGAGAGGAGAAATGGAATCAGCCGCAAGGTTGATTTGACGAAAAAAGACATGGCTTCGAAGGGGTGATATATCATTTTAACAACATTCATAAATTCTTGTTTCAATAGAACATTCATAAACTTCTAATTAGGCCTCCTGACTTAGATTATGAACTTGTTAAAAGTGTTGGGCTGAATTTTGATTTTACTATTTCAGCTGCATTTATTTAAGATTTCTCAAAAAAGAATAGGGAGAATCCTATATAAAGACGGTTGAAATAGGAAAATTTTAATTTGGTTTACTAAACTTAACAAATTAATAATTAGGTTATGTGACCCAATTAGGGATTTAGAATTTAGACCAAATTACCTTTATATCCTTTAGTTATTAAAAATAAAATAAAATTGGAGACATAATAATATGGCTAAAATATACTTTTAGTCCTTTAAGTTTTACATAAGACATACTTTTGGTCCCTTAACTTTATAAAGTATACTTTTTGTCCTAAAATTCTAACACCGTTAATGTTGTTAACGAAAAACACTGATGTTGCAGACTTAAGTGATGACTAATAACATTTAATTACACAAATTTTATATATTCTTCAATTTACCCATATTTTAAATTTAAGTCTGATAGCATTTAATTACACAGTCATCACTTAAGTTTACATCATTATCACTTGAGTTTGCATTTTTCATTAGTAAAATTAACGGTGTTAGAAATATAGGACTAAAAGTATACTTTATAAAGTTAAGGGACAAAAATATACCTCATGTAAACTTAAAGGATTAAAAGTATATTTTAGCCTAATAATATTGTTTACATGCTATATGTAAAAACCCTAACGACTGGAAATTCATTGAAGGCTCGAATTTAATCTTCATTCCTTAACCGATTTGAGTAATGCTATCCAAAGAGATTGTTACAACTATAGAGTCAAAGATCGAACAGGAATCAATGGGGTTTTGAGCTACTTAACTGTCATTTTTCCAAAGCTTGTGGTTACTGGTTACCTTTAGATGGCGCTTAAGCAGAATAAATGAGCGCGGAGTTCTTTTTCACATACAAGCAAACCAAAAGCTCGAAGCATCAAAATGCTGAAGGAAACACGACGAGAAAGAAAGAGGGAAAGAGAAACCCAGAAGTGGGTGGTGGTGGCTTTCTCGATTTCTCTTCTCGTGTTGGATGGAAATCGAAGAAGAATCTCAATGCCTAGCATTCCGATCATTCTTGTTGCTTCAACAAGATCCTCCGAGGGAAGCCGAAGGACACCAGAGCAGGGATCTGAATTGGCGAGTATATGACATGGCCTTCTATCTTTCCCTTTTCTCTTCTCTCTGGACGAACGAAAGATGAAGGGTATTATTGGAAAAAATTTAACATTTAAATATTCTAAATTGGGTCATTGACCCAATTTAAGATTTATTAAATTTACTAACTTAATCTACGATTTTTCTATTTCAATTGTCTTTATATGGGATTTTCCCAAAAGAATATGATTAACTTATTTTATAATTTGATTTGCTTCTTAACATATAAAAATTTTCAGATTATTTATATGTTTCGAAATTTTTTATATGTTAAAAATCACACCAAAATATATTAAAAGATTCACTAAATTAGTTATAAGATCCTATTTAGAAAATAGAGTGATAATTCCTTCAATCATCTCGATTAAAAATTCTCTAAATCATCTGACCCAGTAAAATTATCCGTACAATCATAAATAAAATACTTAAAAAAATTAAAGATTCTTCTTTTTGTTGCTTATTATCTTTTTATTTTGGTACCACTCATCTTATATTTATAAATCTCTTTTAACTAAATCACACATAATAAGGAGAGGTAGTTAGCTCAATGATTATAGGATAAATTTAAAACTTTATGCTTATTTATGAATGGATATCTTTCAACTCTTTCTTCTCTCCCTATTTTTATTGATATAATTAATATGAGAAAAATTGTCACAATCTCATTTATTATCCTAAAATTGAACTTATAAATAGGAAAAAAATTTTAATCAAAAGAGACTTATAAATAAGACTAGAGTGGTATGTTTAAGATATAATCATTAAATTTATTAGTATCTCACAAAAGTTTTCTCCTTTCTTATGCAATAAGTTTAGGCCCAACTATATTGAAAATGTTTAATATATTTTTAGTTAAATCACAAATTCATAAAGATTATGATATATATTTGACCCAAACAGAAAAGATTATGATATATGGCTATCTTGTTAATGAGAGAGAGAGAGGGAGAGAGAGGGTTATAATAATTACCCCATTATTATTAGTACACAACCTGTATATAAGAAGTACTACACCAACAATGTCCTCACTCTAGCTACTTCTTTTTTGTGATATTTGTGAAAACAAAGCAAACTACGCTACCTTACCAGGAGAAGATGGAAGGGTTGCAGGAATCCGATCATAATGTTGACATGGAGAAAACGCAAGAGCTCGCCGTTTTGCCAATGCATCAGCCTCATGATTCTCGTCAAGGTTGCAGTAAGAATAGTTGTGATTATTTCATTAATTAATTCAAATTTCTGTCTGGGGTGAACTCAATCTTTGCATGTAAAGAATAATAACTGAAACGTTTTTTACCAACAAATAACTAGGTCAAGTAGTGTTTTTTAATATATGTAATTATTGTTATCTAACTCATGAGTTCATCACTAATTGAGTTTATGGGTTTTATGGTTCTAGATAGCCTAAACAATTGAGTAAACTCATTTTTAAATCCATGTTAATTGTAACCTCGATTAAATTTGTTTGTTCACTCACCAAGTTTAGCATGTTTTAATTTCTACCTTACAAAATCATGTAAATCTATTTAGGTTTAGTGATTTTATGTATAGATTTCTCAGAAATTTCATTGTAGGGTATAATAATTTATAAAAAATGGAAGAATTTAATTTTCATTATTTGAAATACATATATATATTTAGAACAAATCATTGTCATTTTTTTTACTTTAATTATTTAATCATATACTTTAGATATCTATTTATTAAGAAAAGTAAACTCTCACGAATTCACCATTTTGAGTTTACGAGTTTGTCTAAATCCATGAGTTTTGATAATATTATTTGTAAATTAGTTGTTTATCTCTTACATTTATGACAGAGTGTATCTTATTTTTACCAATCATTGCTCATACCAGCTCCTGATAATAACCAGGAAAACTGATGAAAAACAAAAGGCAAAGGAGGAAGAAGAATCCCCTTGAATTTCCTTCAGAATTTCCTTCAGAATTGCTCCATCTAATTACCAAGAAATTAGTAGATGTCAAAGACCTATTTTTCTTTGGGCTAGTCTGCAAGAGTTGGAGGATGATTTATTCTGATTCTTGGTGCAATTTCATGACGTCTAATGCCCCATTGATTGTTCAAAAAACATATCAGGCTAAAAAATTATTCTCTTTCTATAGCATACCTGAATCAAGAACCTACGAAACTCGACTTCTTTGCTTTTCTGGGTTCTCTTTTGTAGCATTTTCTAGTGGATACATAATAATGATAGGTGATAGGTCATATTTACTTATAGATCCTTTTGCAAGGAAAAGGATAGAAATCCCAAAGCCAGATCATCAATTTAAAAGATTTCTCAGACGAGCCACTCTAGCCTTTGAAGCCGCAAACTCACAAGAGTTTATCATTGTATTCTGGAATCAATGCTACTGTACAATCAAGCTGCTTGTGTATCAATCTCAAAATTCGAATTGGACTACTTATTCATCAAGAAATGAAATCACTGATGTGGTGGTTTTTCAGAAAACTATATATGTTATTACTGAGAAGGGTGAAATAGGTGTACCCATGTTGAACTCTCAAAGATTGAAATTTCTGAATCTCAGAAATAATCCCTTTACTGATCATGAAAGATTCAATCTCTTAAAGTTAGTTAGCTCAAATGATCAGCTTCTGGTGATCTATGTTGAGCGTACCCAGGTGATTTGTGATGATCCTACATGTTTCAACATATACATGATAGATTTCTGTGTAATGGCTTGGATCGAGCTCAAAACATTGGGAGATCGCACATTATTTTTACTCGGGTATTCAAAATGTTATTCATTGAGTAATCCAAATAAGTGGGGATTTCGAAGCAACTGTTTGTATTATGTCAAGAGGTATCGTTCTCCAAAATGCAAGGTCTTGTCCATGGATAAACAGGTCATTGAAACAATCTTAATTCCTGCCAATCCATCTACTTCTCAAGCTCACCTAGAAAATGTTGATTGGTGTTTTCGACCGGGCGTGATGTTGTGGATTATATGATAGAATAATTAGATTAGAGACTCTTATCAACACACACATAACATAGTGGTTATGTGCTGGGTGGGTTTCATAACATTCGGTATGGCAAGAACTACAAAGCTGAGGAATGGGGTCTGAAGGTGTAGTGGAATTGGACTGCCTGGAATTAGTAGAAAGAATTAACACAAGCGACCATACTGGAGAGGACGCCGACGGCATAACCACCGTGATTGGGAGATTCACGTCATCTCATGCTGCCGTGAAGCTAATCTTGCAGCAGATGCTTTGGCCAAAGAGGTGGGCTTTATTTTTTTTATGAGTGGCTTTATTTCTTTTTCCGTGCCTCCTCCTTGTGTTCATGAAATTGTGAGGAAGTAAGCTGAATGTAATAGTCCTCTGCATACTCAATAATAATAATAATAATAATAAATCCTTAATGTGTTGGAAAGGAAAAGATGTGCCTTGATAACCAAAGCACCAAGTAATTAATTAATTAATTAATTAAATGGATTTAGATTTTGAAAATAATCCACATGGACCAATGTGTTAGCTAGCTACAAACCCTGGAATCATGATAACCCTAAATAAATGACATTTGTTTTATTAAAAAAAAAAATCTATGTACACATATCTATATCAAATTACCAATGATAATTTTTTGCCCGAACTATGCAATGATATGTTAAAACGGGGCCTCGTTTAAAAAAAATATGCTGTGTGGGGGCTTACTAGGGCTAACTAGTAAAAAGCCTATAGTCGGAAGCGAACTTAGAAACCAAGCGCGATTGGATAAAAGATCTCAATATTGTATTCGTTTAGTACAAAAACATCCTAAGAAATTAGGACCGGTACGTTTGGTTCAATCACATTGCACCCTATTGACTGTTTACAGGGGTAGTGTTTAGCTTGATTTTTAAACAATGTACAATGAGTTATTTTTTAATAATTATGTAAAATTAATATATACAAATTTTATTTTACCCTTAATATATAATATTCGTAGAAAAAATAGTTAAGAGTTATTACACTACCTCATCATAACCGTCATGCTACCTCATTGAGGATCATCCGATGGTGATGGTTGAGGTGACGCAACGGTGGGGTGGCATGGCGGTGGTGACCACTATATATATATATATAATTCCTCTTTTGCGACGGAAAAATTCCGTCGCAAAAAGTACATTTTCCATCACAAAATTCGTCTACGACAGAATTTGCGACGAATTTTAGTCCGTTGCAAAAACTACCATCGCAATTGCGACAGAAAACCATTTGCATCGCAAATCCTTTGGGATCATCATTCCGTCGCAAATCCCAAAAGTTGCGAAGGAAATGAATTTCCGTCGCAAATTTCATTTCTTTTAAAAAGATTAACAAATATAAAAATTACATAAAAAATATGTATATCATAAAAATATATAATAAAAATCATAAAGAGTTTACATAGAGAAAACAAAATATAAATAATAATTTTGCGAAAAATATGTATTAAATAATAGTCTAAATCAACATTATGATAATCATCATCATCACCAGCATGGTCATTAACACCATCCTATTTATAGATTTATGTATCATTACCAACTAATATAATATCATAACAATTATAATAAGATCCCAACAAACTAATCACCAAGGTTATAAAATAAATATTAACTAAAATTATTCAATGAGTTCTTATTGTACATATTAATAACAACATCTCTTAAGCTTACTGAAGTTCTTAATGGAGGGAAAAAAATCATATTCTTGCGTATCTATTAATTAAACTTTTACTTTTAACTAATTTTAGCATATTTTTTAAAAATTTGATATAATCATTGATTTTTATAATTCAAACCTTTTATATTAACAAAGTGGATTGCGTAATTTTACATGTAAAACTTGTAAAAAAAATTGAATTTCTTGAGACCTCAGTACTTAATTTTATTTACCTAAGACGTATGAGTAATTTTTCCGTATTAATATTCAATATATCAATACAAATTGCGGAAATCCAAATATAATTTTATTTTCCGAATTATAACAACAAATACATCTAAAGTTTTCCTTAAGCTCTCTCACATAAAATTAAATTTATTTGAATAAATGTTTTTGAAAGAAAAAAGTAATTTGTGATAAATTTTAATGACACAAGTAATTTGTGATAAATTTAATGTCATTATTCCAAAATAAATTAAGGAACCAATGAATATGATTTTCCATATACATAGCTAGACATGTCTAACAAATGAGTAAACTTGAAAATGAAGACTATAACCATATATGAATTATGTATTTTCCTATTCTCATATGTCACATAAAAATATAAAGAACTAATACACTATTTATGACTTATAAGTATGCCTTGATTGATATAAGTTTAATAATGTATACCCATTATTAATTTAACTTTCTATTCTGGTCATAATTAGTTTGAAAAATTGATTTAGAAAATGTAAATAGCTAGATTATTTTAGACCATGTTCACAGTACGTAAGCCATAACAATTCAAGCTAGCCTTGTGGACATTTTGTGCGTGCGATCATGTGTGTATGTAGAGATAGATAATTATACTGGAGAAGTTGACTAAAAAAATTACATCTAATGCTAAAAACTAAAAAAAAATAGGGATAGAGACTTACCAGATGACGCTAATGAAGAGAAGGCTGGAGGTGAGAGGAGAGGAGGCTAACGTCGGCAGTGAGATGAGAGGAGGCCAGGAAAAGGAGGAGGAGGATGGAAAAAGAAGGAAAAGGATGGAACCGGAGGGAGATGAGGCCGGAAGGAGGGCACAGTGGTCCGAAGGCTGGCCGAACAGAGGGATTGAGAGAGCACGGCGGAGGGAGAGAAAATTGGAAAAATGGGGAAGGAGAAGACTCTTAAGCCCGATTTCGAGCTTAAGAGCAAATTTTGGCCTTCGTTGGATGTCAATTCCACTTTTGTCTGACGTTCAATTCCTATTTGTTCTTGTGTAGAACACAATGTCTAGCCTCGATGAACTAGGGGATATTAATGTAGGATCAAATAACTCCTCAAGGATGTCTACGGATGAAACATCAAAGAGAAGATGATGGCTCAGTGATATCTATGGAGGAGATATCAATGAGCGCACTCAGATCACCAAGCAACACAGGAGTGACGATTCGCTTGAGGGTGGGGTGTGTGCACAGTGTGACTGAATGGTAAATAATGGAATAGAGAATGTCAGGAGTGCCCCTAGTGGGTAATCCTCCTATATATAGGGATTACCTAGGGTTTTGCTCCCAAGACAGTGAATCTGTTCCTCATGTAATATGCGCTTCCCACGTTCTGCAAATGCCTGCTCCACTACCTGTACGGTCCTGGATTACAGTTATGGTGATGTGGTGATCAACAACTTACCTGACTAACAAAGGATCTTGCGCATATCTGCTAGGCTCAATATATGAGTCCATAACAGTTGCCCCCAAGCTCGGTATTTCAGGTCTCTAGAATGCCGAGATTAATCAATGGCCTAACCCGGACTTCGTATCTGAGTTCAATTTTAACCACGTTCCTCGGCATTCCTTGAATCCGAAGTCGCCTTTCTGCCCCTTGTCACGAATGACGGGTTGAATTTTCTTTAACCAATCACTCAGTTTTCCTGGTGACCGAGATTTACATTATTCATCCGGTTTTCATGGTGACCGAGATTTGCACTGATAGCTGAACCTCGGCCATAACCGACGTTACAAGTGCCTGCCACGTGTTGCCCCCAATCCCGGTTATCATGAAAACCTATCGGTACACGTACGAGCGTGACCCTCTATGGTTAGTGGTAGCTGTTCACCTGCCCACCTTGGGGTATGCAATCGCCACTTTCGCGCAATAATCTTTCCTGGTTTTCGTGCGTATTTAATGTTCGTGTCTTATCGCTCCAGTTATCATTGCCCTTTCTGAGAGTGGGTTCATTTTACAAATGGAGAGACATTAATGACATTAACCATCCTTGACGCTTCGATTAGAGAGGCATTAATAATTATTGACGTTTAGATTAGAGAGGCATTAATAATTCTTGACATTTGGAATCCTAAACGCCTATAAATTCCTATTCTCTCCTCTTATTCCTTCATCACAAAGTTCCCAGCTCTCCTCATCCTCTATTTATTCTTCCATCTTTCTGATGGATCGCTTTTTCAAACGAATTGAATCTTACACGCCGAAGCAATCTAACGACAACCATTTATCCCCAGCTTCAAACGCTCCGGGAGTGTGGGGACATAAAGTAAAGGTGAAAGAGTTAACAAAATGCCCAGGCTCCTTCCTGCGAGCCTCCTCCTCCGGATATATTTTCCAGTCTTCATTCGTACGGCTCAACGAGCATATGGGAGTCCAGATATATTTGCCAGTCTTCATCCGCCTGGCTCAACTTCAACTGGGATCTAGTCGAGGCTCGTTGATTACTAGTGAAGATCTCTGGCCCAGAGCTCTCTGACTCAGAGATCTTCACCACACGATGAGCATGTGAAACTTGTTCCACACCAAAGAGCTCATCGTGGGAACTTTCCGACTACTGCTGATGAATTTGGATGCTCATTATCTGTGACAAGTTAGGAAGTTCATATTAGCTATTTGCAAATCCCGGCTTTCAGTTGTATTTTGGCTTTGTATTTTTCTTTTCGAGTCAAGAACTCAGCTCATTTTCCTGTAAGAATGTCATGTAAACCACTCATTTATTAATGGAAAAATACTTTCTGTCTTGTTTTGTCTTCACTTTGTATGATTTGCACTTTCTGACATCATAATTTGAAATCGCCTTTTCTGGCGCAGCCACCGCTTCTGACGTATTTGATTCGCGTGTCCATTTACTGTATGCGTTGTTTCGCGTTAATCATAATTACGCTTTTTTGGGAATAATCCGCCTTTTCGCATGAGTTGACTTAACTGCCCTCAACGTTTGGAATTCAAAACGTTTTATATATTCCCGTAACTTCTTGCTATTACCACTTTACATTCGAAAAATCTTTCGCTTTCTCGGGTTTTTTAACTCAATTTGATTTGCACATTGTGAGATACCTTCCCGCAAATTTTGAATACGTCCATCCACCGAAACGCTCTCTTTATCGAAAAGCATTCTTTACGCTTCTCCAATCCTTAACAAGTATTTTACTCCTTCCCCTTTTCCTTCGTTTTGCCATTATTTTGTCAATCGTCTATGCCCTTCTTCCTCTTCGTTTTAACTTTATGGGCAGCCTTCCCGCAAATTTTGAGTCCTTTTTCAACGTGTTTCTGGGCTTTCTGGGTGGGTTCTTGGCATTTATTTATTTTTTTGGATACGAGAAATGGCCCGTGCCAAGCCATTCTCCTTCATACCCAAAAATTCTTCCCCCTTTTCAAACCCATAAACTCATAACACTAATGTGCCTATAGAAATGTGCGGTAGGACAATGCCCAAGAAGGATAGAGAAATTCCCAAATCTCTCTCTGAACCCCAAACATTCTGGTTTTGGTCAGATCCTTCCACAACAAGAGGTAAAGGAAACTTTGCTTCATAATCCCAGAAAAAGTGGGAGGAGGGGAAAAGGTCAAACCTTACCACCTTCGAACCCTAGATCAAATACCGACTTAGGTAAACGTACTCCTAACCCGGTCTTACAATCCCAAGGCCCAATGCCCTATGACGAGTGTTGCCTCAAAAGCATTAAGCTCGCCAAGCTAGAGCGTTACAGGGAGGCCGACTTGCTTTTGGATAGATGCTGATGTAACCTCATTCCCCAAACCAACTCGGCTGACGTCTACATGAATCAACCTGACCAATCATCCTTTGACTTTCATCAAAATAGCCCTGTTGTGTCAGGTATATCTCCATTTTCTAACTTCTGCCCTTTTTCTTCTTTATTATAGGTATAGATGGCTTCATCTTCGCATCCCACCGACCTATCCATGACGGGGGAAACCATTTCATCCGACTCTTCCCAAGTCGTAGCCAGTCCGGGCCCAACCATTAGTAACCGCGTGAAATGCATTAAAAACACTATGACCCCGGCTGATGTCTCATTACTCAGTATTAGGGATGGATAGGGGTATTCCATACAGTTGCCCCAAGAGGATGAATCCATAGCTTCCTGTCGGGCGAGAAATAGTGATCCCCTTTACTTTTATTTTTATCGAGACGTCATAACTATACTCGGTGTGAGATTTCTTTTTATCGACTTTCAAATACACCTCCTGAACCATCTTTACCTTGCCCCTGCACAACTTCATCCCAATGGCTGGGCATTCGTCATCGCTTTTGAAAATTTATGTAAAGAGCTATAAATAGTCTGTTCCATTCCCGTTTTTATGTCTTTCTTCTCTCCCCTGGAAACCAACATCCTTTCCCGGGGTGACACGACTTGGTTCGGTTGGACCTCACTCCGGAGCATTCGGGATCGTAAACTTTTCAAAGCATTTACTGACTCTTGGAAAAACTTCAAGCCAGCCTTTATAAAGGTTGTCACTGAAATTGGGAAGGTACCTTGGTTCCTTCAGACTGTCAACACCGAGGAAGTCGAGGAAAGGTTTCCCCTATACTGGTCCATACGCCACCATGAACTTAAGCTCTGTGACTTTGCCCCGAAACCCACCAATATGACTGAAGTCGAAGACGCGGCCCTGGTAAACTTCTGAAGCTCGCTAATGGCTTGAAAAATCCCCTGGACCCAGCCGATTATATTGCCACATTCTTAGTCAGACGACGACCAGCGGCGAGTACGAGGATACATTTATACATATCCTTGGCCTGAGTATTACGTTCTTCAATTTTTTCTAATCATGGAACTGATACCTTGTTTTTGTCTTGCAGACCGAGGTATGGGGAGACCAGGATTTCTAGGCGTTTTTGCTGCTCTTCCCGAGAGTGCCGAAGGTATCGAGGCTAACCTAACTGCTCCAACGTCGGGTGGCCCTATTATTGCAACCGCCCAAACAGCTCCCCCTCAAGAAGCCACCGCGGCTGGAGCCTCGTGGAAGCGCTCAGCGCCAAAGGGTGGATCGGGCGTGGAGAAAATGCTTCCAAAAGATCCAAAGGCAAATAGACCCTAGGCACCCCAACTGCTCCAACACCGACCCTTGATTCACAAACATAAACAATCTCAACCCCATCTTTCACAGAAACCCCACATGCTCTGACAGCGCAATCTGAGGGCATCCTTTGGGAATGCGGGGTAACCAAAGAAGTGTTAGACGTTGTTCGTCCTCCTGCCTGATTTTACGCATCTGCAAGCCTCTCTGCAGCGGATAAAATGGAGATTGCCGATATGGAAGATAAAGGCTACAAAGCCATCTCCATACTCCGGCCCTATGTTGTCCTCAAAATCAAATATTTCGCGGTCACCAACCACTTACGCCAAATTACAGTGGAGAGGGATAACCTAAATCAAGAGCTTTCGACCTTGAAGAGCTGTGCTGATGTGACGAAAGTCGCCGAGGAGAGGGACCAGGCCCGGGATGAACTACAAGCATCCAAGGCCGAGAAGGACAAGCTGCATGAGGAGGTGCTATCGCTCAAGATGAGCCTATCTCGGGTCGAAGACCAACTGTTAATGGCGAATTTGGATATCCACCGCCTGGAGGACGTACATACCAATGATATGTTATTTGTGGAGAAAGTGCAGTCTGAAGCAGACAAAGTTAAAGACCTGCTAAAGATGAAGGATGAGGAACTCAGTGGGGTTAAGGCCGAATTATCTCGCGCCAAGGCCTAGCTCGCTGAATATGCCAGTGCGGTCGTGCAATCGTTTGACAATGCCGTGGCACAAATCCGAATTCTAAATCCCGAGGTCACTTTAAACACATCTGGACTGAGCTACCAAGCCTATGTCAGTGGGAAAGGCAAATTGATCCCTACTGGGGCAGATGAAAGTGAAGACGAAGAAGAAGAAGAACAAACTCCTCCCTCCTAGGCTCATGTACCGCACTAGTGTCCTTAGCTTTTGGTTGAAAAACGCCTTCTTTCCTAGAATTCAGGACACCTTTTTGGTCGGAGCCCTTTATTTATTTTGAATTTTTAAACTCAAATATGCATGCCGTTGTTGAATGCTCCTACTGTAGTAGACTTGAATCAATGAAAAGTTCTTACATCCTTTATACTTGTGAATGTTTAGTATTGCTTGTCGAACCCGAGTGTTTCTCCAAGTTAAATCTTCGCAACATATTCATAGCATATTCATGGGTTTTCGTTAACCCGCCATAGCATGCTTTTGCCAGTGTAACAAAAGTTCAATCGAGATAAGAATAAACTCGTCAAATGTTTTAGTTTTGTTCTACCAAAGTCTAAACAACCCAACTTGATCAAGGTTGGTACAATAGTTTATTTCATTATCCCAGACGACTTATCCTATCTCGGCCTCATGGCCTTGAACCTTAGCAAACATGATTCATGAAACCCGATTTAAGTATCATGGTTTTACACATGTTTAACTTCGACATGATTTTCGAAAATTGGTTTCTTTACCATGAATTCATACATGTTTAGCCTTGGACATGATTTTCGAAAACTGGTTTCTTTACCATGAATTCATACATGTTTAGCCTTGATCATGATTTTCGAAAACTGGTTTCTTTACCTTGAATTCCTACATGTTTAGCTCAGACATGATTTTCAAAAATTGGTTTCTTTACCATGAATTCATACATGTTTAACTCGGACATGATTTTCGAAAACAGTTTATTTACCGCGAATTCATACATGTTGGATATGATTTTCGAAATCGGGTTTATTTACTGTGAATTCATACATGTTTAACTCGGACATGATTTTCGAAAACGGATTTATTTACCGCGAATTTATACCTGTTTGTCTTGGACATGATTTTCGAAAACAGGTTTATCTACCTCGAATTCATACATGTTTAATCTTGGACATGATTTTTGAAAACGGGTTTATTTACCGCGAATTCATACATGTTTGTCTTGGGCATGATTTTCGAAAACGGGTTTATTTACCGTGAATTCATACATGCTTGTCTTGGGCATGATTTTCAAAAACGGGTTTATTTACCGCGAATTCATACATGCTTGTCTTGGACATGATTTTCGGGGGTTTATCTACCTCGAATTCATACATATTTATAGAATTGGCCTCAATGTCATCACATGATTTCTGAAAATGGGTTCTTTGACCTAAAATTCATTAATTTGAGCTTGGTAGCAATGTCATCGTTACATAATTTCTTGTATAAATAAAAACGCGGTTACATCGCCTCTGGATAATCTCGAATTGAAAAACTCTATATAAACTTGGGACAATGCTGTCGCTTGATGGAACTCGGTTCTCAGCTATAGTACGCCTTCAACTTATCCGCGTTCCATGTTCTTTTGACAGCCTTCCTCTTCAGCGTCTCGATCTTATAAGAGCCTTTACCAAGGTTCTCTGTCACCAGATATGGGCCTTCCCAATTTGCCGCGAGTTTCCATTGGCTGGCATTCTTGTTGCCTATGTCGGCCCGCCGAAGAACGAGATCTCCCTTGTCAAAAGATCGAGGTCTAACCTTCTTGTTATACCAATTAACAATGACTTGCTTGGCATCCAATTCTCGGCAATGTGCCATGACTCTGACTTCATCGATGAGGTTCAACTCTACTGCAATTGCTTTGCTATTTTCGTCGTCCTCATGTAGAGCCTTAATTCTCCTCCATGAGGGTTCACCGATTTCAACCGGGATCATCGCTTCACATCCATAAGTAAGTCTAAAAGGGGTTTCCTCAGTTTCCGTCTGAACACTAGTCCGATGTACCCACAAGACGGAATACAACTGTTCTACCCAATTTGACTATGCCTCATCCATCCTCTTTCTCAGCCCGTCAACAATGACTTTGTTGGCCGCTTCGGCTTGTCCGTTGGACTGCAGATGTTCTACGGAAGCAAAATGCTACTTGATATGGAAGTCAGCTACCATCTCTCGGAAACCCTTATCAATGAACTGAGTTCCGTTATCTATGACAATCTTGGCTGGAATCCCAAACCAGGATATAACATTTCTTTGAAGAAATTTCTGCACTCGGGCCGACGTAATTGTTGCCTACGGTTCTGCCTCTATCCATTTAGTAAAATAATCCATGGCCACTATAAGCCAACGCAGCTGCCCAAGGGCCGTCTTGAATGGTCCCAACAAATCAATGCCCCATTTATAGAAAGGCCACGGAGCCAAAATAAGCGTTAATTCTGACGGCGGAGTCCGTATTACGTTGGCGTGCTTCTAACAGCTATCACATTTGCACACATGATCCTTGGAATCTGCTGCCATTGTAGGCCAAAAGTAATTGGCTCGCACAGCTTTCCGAGCTAACGCCTTGGCACCCATATGGTGTCCATTAACTCTCTCATGAATATCGGACAAGACATACCCAACTTGAGCCAAATCAAGGCATTTCATCATTGGCGAGTGAAAACCTTTTCGGTATAACTCATCCTCTACCATTGCATACGAGGCCGCTGTTCTTATTAGCCTTTTTACTTCTTCTGGCTCAATGGGGAGGATCCCTCTCTCAAGATAGTCAGCAATCGGCTTTCTCCAGTCATTTGCTTCCGAGATTATCATCACACAACTTGGTTCTAACAAACTTTGCTAGATGATCATGCGGTGGTTTCCGGGGCTCTTCGTACTTGCCAATTTAGACAAAATATCTGCCCTAATGTTCTCCCCTCTTGGGATATGTACCACGGCCACTCTGTCAAAGTCGGCCATAATCTGTTGAACCTTTCCCAAATATTTTATCATCAAAGGACCTTTAGCCTGGTAGGTTCCTTCTATCTAAGATGCCACCAACTGGGAATCAGTAGAAACATGAACCCTCTTAGCTCCATTCTCTTTAGCCTGAAGTAGTCTGACGATTAGGGCCTCATACTCGGCCTGATTGTTGGAAGTTGAGAAGTTGAAACGAAGGAAATGTTCTAACACCACCCCTTCTGGACTCTCTATTATAATCCCCACTCCACTTCCATTTATGTTGGATGACCCATTAACAAATAACTTCCAAGTTCGGTCATCTTCTTTCTCCCTGCCTCCTGGTGGGTTTAGCTCCATGATGAAGTCCGCCAATGCTTGTGACTTAATGGCATGCCGGGCTTCATACACTATTTCAAACTCAGACAATTCGATATCCCAGTTGACCATTCACCCTGCCAAATCTGGCTTATGCAGGATTTACCATATTTGTTGGCTTGTTCAGACTACAATCGGATGACTCTGAAAATATGGACGTAACCGTCTTGTCGTGATGAGTAAAGCAAAAGCCATTTTTCCAATTTTTGATATTGCAATTCTGAGCCTTGTAAGGCCCAACTTACGAAGTAAACAGGAATTTGACCATTCTCAGTCTCTCTGACCAAGACGGCACTTACAGCCTCTTCACGAAAGACAGATACAAAATCAAACTTTCCCCCAACTTAGGTTTAGATAAAACCGGCGGAGCAGATAAACATTGTTTAATCTTTGAGAAAGCCACCTCACACTCGAAGTTCCATCCGCCCAGAGCCTCCTTCTTTAACAACTTAAAGAACAGAAGAGAATTTTCAGCCCACTTTGGCAAAAATCTAGTTAATTCCACTAATCTCCTCGTCAGCTGTTGAACTTCCTTCTTATTTCTTGGCGCTTTCATGTCTAGTACGGCTTGACATTTATCCGGGTTGACCTTGATCCCCCTGTGCGTAAGCAGAAAACCTAAAAAATTTCCAACCGGGACCCCAAAAGCACATTTTGCCGGGTTGAGACAAATCTGGTGTTCTCTTAGCTTATCGAATGTCTGCCACAAATCTTGTACATGGTTCGCTACTTGCATAGATTTGACAATCATGTTGTCTATGTAGACTTCGACGTTCTTTCCCAGTTGATCCTTAAACATTCGATTCATCATCCTTTGGTAAGTTGCCCCTGCATTCTTCAGACCGAAAGGCATGACATTATAGTAATAATTGGCCTTCTCAGTAATGAAAGCGGTTTTCTCTTGGTCCTTCGGATGCATGGCAGTTTGATTGTAACTGGAGTATGCATCCATAAAAGAGAGTAATTTAAACCCGGACGAGTTATCGACCAACTGGTCTATATTTGGCATTGGAAAGGAGTCTTTTAGACACACCTTGTTTAGATCCTTATAATCTGTGCATACCCTCCATTTGCCATTAGGTTTTTTAACCATGACGACGTTGGACAGCCATATGGTATGCTACACCTCCCGGATGAACTCGGCTTCCAGCAGCTCTTGCACATGTGCTGCCAAAGCTTTCCCTATGTCCTCACCAATTTTTCTTTTGTTCTGAGCCATGGGGATGGATCCCAGGCGAATGGCCAACTTATGGCAGCAAAAGTCGGGATCTACCCCCGGGATCTCGGATGGTTGCCAAGCAAATACATCCTTGTTATTCTTGAAAAAATCTTCAAGCGTTGCACGAACCTCCGGGTCCAATGCTTTGCCAATTTTAGTAACTTGCCCTGGTTTCGTGCCCAATACGAGGTCTTCTAGCTTGCCGTTTGGTTCTGTCTTTTGAATCTTTTCCTCCTCGCCAAATCAAGCTCCACGAGGTTAACCGACTTTCCTTTTAACTCGTTTTTGGAGGACTTGCTCCCTTCTCCTTGGGGTATCAATGCCGGATCATTCTTGCTTTCCTTAACCATCTCAAAATAACACTGTTGAGACTCCTTTTGATCACCCCTTACAGTAACAACTTGATTCTTCTTGTTTACTAACCTCAACTTCCGGTGTTTTGAGGACACCAACATGTCCCAGTCGTGTATAGTAGGCTGCCCCAAGTCATTCTTACTTTCCTTAACTATCTCAAAATAACACTGTCGAGACTCCTTTTGATCACCCCTTACAGTAACAACTTGATTCTTCTTGTTTACTAACCTCAACTTCCGGTGTTTTGAGGACACCAACATGTCCCAGTCGTGTATAGTAGGCTGCCCCAAGATGATATTGTATGGGGAAGGAAATTCGGCAACTATGAATCTGACACGCTCCGATTTGAATGCTTCCTTTGTTCCCAAAGTCAACCTTAGGTCTATATATCCCTTTGGACGAGTATCATGTCCAGTGAAACCGGTCAAGGTTGTCTTGCACGGCTTCAAATCTTCCGGGTCAAACCTCATACGTTTGAATGCGTCTCAAAGGATAATATCCACTGCACTACCATTATCAATGAAAATCTTCTTCACATAGCAGTTTACTACGGTTCCAGTGATCACCAACCCATCATGGTGGCATGGCGGCACATCCTCCAAGTCTTTTCTAGTAAAACTGAGCACTGGGGGTTCCGGCTTTGAGGAATCCTTCTTGAACTCTAGGCAGTCTCTGATGGAGAGGACCTCCCTCAAGTATTTCTTTCGTTGACTCACTGAATCTCCTCCACCTCCAAAACCTCCACTGATAACATTGTAGTCATATTTAGAGTCAGGGAACTCGTCATCACTGGCCGTTGTTTTCTTTCTCTGATCTTGCCTTTTCTTTTCTGGGGGCGGGCTCTTGCTCCAGCCCCCTTATCGCTTGTGGTTCTGCCGTCCCTGCATCTGAATGACGTAACGACGGAGTTTTCCCTCACGGACAAACTTCTCAACCGCGTCCCTTAAATCGCAACAATTGTCCGTCGTATGACCATGCTAGTCATGGAATTCACAATACCGAGATTTATCCAAGGTAGCCTCTCTCCGCAATGGCCGAGGTTGCTTGACCTTTTTTATCTCGGTTGCTGATACCTCCTTCCAAATTTGCGCCTGGGACACCTTCAACGGAATATATCTGTCAAATCTTCCTTCTGACTTGCCTCCTTTTGGCCTGCTATCCCCGCTGCGTCCATGGGAGTCTTGCTTACGCCCGCTATACGGCTCTTTGCCCCTAGAAGGTGGACTCTTACCCTTTTCTTTCGATATTTGACTCAACATTTCCATTTGCTCGAGCTCTAGGTACGTTTTCGACTGATCTCAAAAATCGGCCAGGGTTTGAGGATGACGCTTCATCACAGACTTCTTCAGCCGAGATGAACCATTGAGGCTGGCTATAACACAGTGTAGGTGTACATCTTCCTTCAAACTGGCCACTTGAAGAGCCATATCTTTGAAATGCTCCAAATATTTTTGCAAAGTCTCACCAGGCAATTGTTTCACCTGGTTTAGCTGGAACTCGGTCTTTGGTTGCTTTCTACTTGTTGCAAAATTAAGCAAAAACTTATGTTCCATGGTTTTCATATCCTGTATAGAGTGCAACGGCAGAGAATGAAACCAAGCCTAAGCGGCCCCTCAGAGAGTCCCTGCAAATAGTCGAGGGATGACATGCCCCACAATCCCTTTCACCCCAATCTCCATTTTGAAGTTATTTACATGGTTTAGCGGGTCCTGGCTCCCATCATATTTTGGCAATTCTCGCGAGTCTAAAGCCTTGGGATAAGTGGCCGCCATAATCTCATCTGAAAATTGGCTTAAGATACTATCTCCACCGTGTCCTTCTTCACATATCTTGGGCATGCTAAACGACGGGGGCGTCGCATAATTCTTGCTTAGATCCAAGTTCTCGGCCGACTGCTTTCCCTTCGCCCGAGATAAGTCGGCTTTAATAACTCGGGGAATGTTCACGTCCATCTTTGTGGCCGTCATATCACTAACCCGACTAGGGTTGCTAGCATCCTGGCCAAGATTCCGAACCGGGTTCTTGAGTATTCTTATGCGCTCTTCCAGCAATCGAATCTTTTCCTTATCTCCTTTAGGATTCTCACCTTGGTCGTTCACGACCAAATTCTCCTCCTCGTGATCTTCATGGGGTTCTTCAACATTGGTATCTATAGAAGTCGAGATCATATCCCGACTTGGACCAGCCTCATCCCGGGCTACGTTCCGGGTTTGCTTCTCTTTTTGCCCAAAACGCTCCTCCATCATCCGCTATATCCTTCTTTGCTCCTCCTGCCACCATATGGCATTTTGGCGATCCATGGCCTCTCAGGCAGCTTGAGTATCTTCTTCTCTTTGAAGTCGTTGGTGAGTCTCAATGTTCTCGATTCGTTGGACTAACGAACCCACCGTTTTATGCAACATTCTAACGTCGGGGTGTTCTATTTGAAACTAACGAGAAGGGGGAGGAAGACTTTGCTGTTGAGCCATTCGTTGCTCTTGCTGGGCAACTAGGCTCGGATGAGGGGAATGTGCTATATCCTCAGTTTTACCTTCCGTCATCACGACGATGTGGTTAGTATCCGGAGCGATTGAATCCGAATACTGAATCGTTTGCTCCTGACGTAACCGCTGTTGATGTTCTTCTGGCAACTGGTCTTGCCGAGGTGCCTGACTACGGCTCCTAGTACTTGCGGCCATCTTCAGTGGTCGTTGGTGGTTTTATATGGTCTGGGAATCGAAATTTATGGATCCTCACGGTCGGCGCCAATGTTCTTGTGTAGAACACAAATGTCTAGCCTCGATGAGCTAGGGGATATTAATGTAGGATCAAATAACTCCTCAAGGATGTCTACGGATGAAACATCAAAGAGAAGATGATGACTCAGTGATATCTATGGAGGAAATATCAATGAGCGCACTCAGATCACCGTGCAACACAGGAGTGACGATTTGCCTGAGGGTGGGGTGTGTGCACAGTGTGACTGAATGGTAAATAATGGAATAGAGAATGTCGGGAGTGCATCTGGTGGGTAATCCTCCTATATATAGGGATTACCTAGGGTTTTGCTCCCATGATAGTGAATCCGTTCCTCAGGTAATATGCACCTCCCACGTTCTGCAAATGTCTGCTCCACTATCTGTATGGTCCTGGATTACAGTTATGGTGATGTGGTGATCAACAACTTACCTGGCTAACAAAGGATCCTGTCCTAAGCAATCTCATTGGGCCACATATCTGCTAGGCCCAATATATGAGTCCATAACACTATTTAATCTCTTGTGAGGCGTTTTCTGAACAATTTTTTCTTGATCAGGCTCATACTCGGAACAAATTATAGGGTTTTCTATTTTGTTCGCGTGTCAAACCGAATCAATTATTCTCTTCATATGATGTTTTGGTTCTTTCAAATCAATCACAGAAATCGAATTATGTTGTACTATATAATATGTGATTCCTAGCTAGCGGAGGAGAGAGGAAGTGAGGGAGGCAGTGGGAGAGAGGAAAGCGTAAAAGAGTTTATTTTATCCTTCAAATCTCCACCGTTGGATGAGATTATAATCTAACGGTATTGAGAGGGGTAGGCAAAGGTAGGCGAAAGAAGAGTAGACAAAATAATTTATTCCCTTAAGAAAATATAGAATTTAAAATTCAGATGGTTTAACAATAAAATGAGTTGTTAGTAGTTTTACTGTTGTTATTAATTTTATTAGTATTGTTTTCAATAGAATTTTAAAATTTAACTGATTTTTTCCCCCTTAAATATATTGGGTTAAAATTACACCCTAAAACACTTTAATTTTATTACCCCTCGGAGGAAAAAAAAAAAACAAAACCTTCTGGGGTGCTCGTTACATCTAATTCAGGACCGGTTTATCCTTCACGAACTCAATACGACGGGGTTTAGTGTATACTGGAGTCTGAGGAAACACACAGGTTCGCAATACTCTGGGGGGTCTGCTTCTGCTTCTGGCCCTCACGAAGCGAGTCCCCAATTCGTTGTTGATGCTTTGTTAGTTCCAAATTTTGTTGGAACAGAACGGTGAAATCAAGTGTTGCGGTCCTTTCAAAATCGACAAATTTACGAAGGTACGATCGTTATTCTGTTTCTCGATTGCCATGGAGAGCTCGGACAAAGATGAGACACCTGTATTCCTTGATCGGACTTCACGGGCCACCAGAGGGAAAAGGATGACAAAGCTGCTTGATGAGGAATTTGATGAGGATGAGGTGTTCTGGAATCAGGATGCTCTTAAAGAGGTGATTATCATTCTGTATTATTTATTTATTTTTCAAGTGGTATCAATGTTTCAACAAGAAGCATGGTTAGCATTTAGTCAACGGAAAGGTAAATTAACAAAATTTCCCCCATTTTATCTACTCGGTTGCATTATTAAGATTAATAGAAGCAAAGCCAGTGGTTAGCTGAGCTAGTTTTTTTGAGCCGCTGTTCCTTGCTTCCTTTTTATGTTCAGTAATGAAGCTCATGTTTTTCGGATGAACGGTAACTGTTCCTATATTTATTTAATGATAGGAGTATGAAGCTATTTTTGTGTGGTTTGGTTGTTTGCTTTTCAGATTATTTTCTTATTCTGGGTGTTGGGTCGGAAAATGTAATGTGCTATAAACTTTTTAATATGTTACTAATTTTTAACATGTTATAAATATCCTTAGCCTTGAGTTTGAAAAGAAGGGGCGGGGCACCAGCCAAGGTGATCTGCTGCATGCGTAATTGTAAATTTGTGTTTTGCAGGAAGAGAATGATGACAACTATGAAGAGGAGCCAGAAGTTGCAGATGAATATGATAGCGATTTTGATGAAGATGTGAGTTACTTCCAAGTGCCTGTCTGTGATTATGTGCTAGAATTATTGTTTAATTGTAGATTAATTATACGAAGAGATACTTGGTGTAATGCTCATATTTCATTATTGTAGATGTTTTGGTTGCTCTAGATAATATTTAGTGCTGAGAATGAATTCTAATTTCCCTTAGGAACCCGAGCCTGATGAAGAAGGTGAAAATGATGCTGTTGAAAGGTAAATCTTTTTCTCTTGGCCCAAATTTGTAATGTTCAGATTTTGGTATTGTGATATGCTTATCTATCTAAAGTTGAGTTGTTTTAATAGGGTGCCAAAAAAGAAGCGATTAATATTTCCAGGGAAGAGACTGCCTAAGAAGAAAAAGAAGAAAACCCTATCTAAATTGGAAAATGCTACTGAGGATGATAAAGCAGACGAACAGTCCCCAGCAGAGGAGCATCATGATGTACCAGATGATGCAGGGGAGAGAATGATAAGGAAGTCCACTAGAACTTCAGTGATAGTTAGGCAAGCTGAGAGAGATGCAATACGTGCTGCCCTTCAAGCAACAATGAAGGTCAGTCATATTCCTAGCCTTCATACTTGCTATGCATGCATGAAAACGTGCCCTTCATTCTTAATTGGTATATGAGAGTTTAATTCCTTTTCTCAACTGTGCTTCTTCCTTCTGTCATTTACATAATGATCTAGTGGTATTTCTTCCTTTCTCTTTCCTTTTTTTGGCTGTACAAAGTGATATGGTATTTTGGTTTGCTGCAAATCTTTTTGAAGAGTGTGGACTTTGGGAGAGAAATATAATTCTTAATTAATCTCTCAATTAGAAAGAGTACATAAAAGGCCTTTATATAGGCAAACCTAAACCTAACCCTAGAATCTCATAAAATAAAAAACCAATCAAACTGATTGAGATATAATAGGAAATATCCTAAGATATAATATACCTATATCTAATCATAAGATATGATATAATATATATATATCTAATATAACAATAAGATAATAATAAATTCATAATATTCCAACACTCCCCCTCAAGTTGGATCATGGATGTGAATCATGTCCAACTTGCTTATACAACTCTCAATTCCCTTATCACCAGTAATTGCCGTCTACGTCAGCAGATTCTCTTTTGACAACTGTGGCCGCCATGGCCGAGCTGGCAGTTGGTTGGTTCGTAGTCTGAAGTGTGGCTAGCATTTCCATGATTTTGTTTAGCTGGTCATTTTGGGATGATTCTTTGGAGGCTTCAGCTACATCATCTCTTTCTTTTTCTTTCCTTGGCTTCTAGTCTGCAGGTTTACCATGAAGGTCCCAACAGTTATTCTTTGTGTGGCCCGGTTTCTTACAATGATCACATAGTGGTCGACCTTTAGAACCTTTGAATTGGACGGCAAGTGCGAGGCCTCGAAGATACATCGATGGCAAATGGAATTGTTTTGAGTCTGAAGCATTGATTTGCGTCTATCCTCTTCATCGCGCAAAGTGGTATAGACTTCACGCACAGAAGGCAAGGGCTCTTGACTGAGAATCCGTGCCCGAACATCATCAGAAATTACATTAAGACCGACCAAACAACTCATAGACTCTTTCCTCGTCTTTCTCTTTGCGGTCCTCTTTAGCATCAGCCCCACAATGATGTGTTTTATTTGTTAGGGCATCAAACTCTTGCCACATAGCTGATTTTTCTAGATAATAATCATCGAGTGACATGTGGTCCTGTTTCAGCTGCCATAATTTTTTCTTAACATCAAAGATGCGGGAGCGACTCCCTATAGTACTATATGTCTCACGGAGAGCCTCCCAAATCTTGCGAGCTGATGGAAGATACATGAAACTCTTCTTAAGTGAAGAGGACATCGCGTTAATCAACCAAGAGGATACCAATGCATTTTCGGTCTTCCATTTTCGAAATGCCTGGGTTTCTGACTTTGAGGGCTTTTCTGCTTCACCATTAACATATTCAAGTTTGTCCCTTCCATCAAGAGCAAGAATCATGGATTGAGACCATTCCCGATAATTGTTGCTGGTAAGTTTCTCAGAAACAATAAGAACGATGGAGATGTCACTAGACCCAAGTCGTGGCACAGAGGACGAGGCATCTGACTGTGTAGACATACTGACCGTTGTAGAGACAAATGAAGCTCAAATATAAACTGAATAATACCTGATAGGACGACGAGACTAGTCGTCAGACGAGTTGAGAGGCACGATGACAAAGGAACTACCACCAACAACGATGGAAGGCTCGACAACGATGACAGCGTCGAAGAGGAGATGGATTGTTGATGAAGAACTGTGCTCACAAGTTGAGGACGACGGGACTAGTCGTCGAAAGAGTTGACAGGCACGATGACAGAGGAACTACCACCAACAATGATGTTGATGAAGAATTGTGCCGGAAACACGACGGGACCAGTCGTTGAACGAGTTTAGGACGATGGGACCAGTCATCGGATGAGATGACAGGCACGATGACAGAGGAACTACCACCAACAATGATGTTGATGAAGAACTGTGCCAGAAAAGTACTAGGTTTTTTTTTTTTAAAAAAAAAACCTAGTTGTGGTTCATAATCAGAAAACGATGAACCAGACCACAAAACCTGTTGGGCATCGCCGGAATTGAGGAGATAAGGCTGAAACAGGAAGTCGCCGGTGGAAAATCCTCCCCACGCGCCTTCACGTGCCGTCGCCGAAAGTCTGCCTGCGTGCGCGTGAACTCCACGCGCCTTCATGGAGGTCTCGGAAAACCACCAAATTTTGGGCGTCCGCCGATCGGAGGATGGGGAAGACGATGCACCGGCGAGTGTTCCAAGAACAGATCAGGGACAGAACGCGAATATGACCCTCTCGCTCACTGTTTGTAGACCTCTTCTCCCTCACTGTTGTAACGTCGAGTGCACAGAAACTGAAGGAAAAAATAACCTCCCAGCTCTGATACCATGTGGACTTTGGGAGAGAAATATAATTCTTAATTAATCTCTCAATTAGAAAAAGTACATAAAAGGCCTTTATATAAAAAAACCTAAACCTAACCCTAGAATCTCATAAAATCTAATTAAATAAAAAACAATCAAACTGATTGAGATATAATAGGAAATATCACCAGATATAATATACCTATATCTAATCATAAGATATGATATAATATATCTATATCTAATATAACAATAAGATAATAATAAATTCATAATATTCCAACAAAGAGAAATTAATGTGCTTTGTTAATTTAAGTTTTTTATAAGGATTGATTAACCTATGATATGAATTACCGGAAAAGGAAAAGAAAGCAACATTATGAAAGAAGTGAAGAAAATGAAGGGGTCATTTCTACTTTAACCTGATGGTGATTCCATTAAATGTTTCGCTCTTTTTTTTGGATTCATACTTATCTTATGTCCCATAAATCTTTGATGTTGCTAAATCCTCTGAATACCTAGAATGCTGAGAAAAGTTTATAAGTTTCTGACAGTTTTGCAAGTAAACAAATGTATTATTTAAAACTGAAATGATAGAGGTCCAGCAGTCTTTCTTGACCATTGCCAAGGATAAAAATAGAGGTCACTCAATGCAAATATCTTTCTCTAGATTTGATGAAGGACGGTTGCATTTGTTGGTTTCAAAGTTGTTGGTGAAGAGGCCAATGTGGAAAAGTAGCGAATAGATAGTATAACACCGAGGGCTTGGTTGTTCAATTCTGTGAGGTTCTGTGAATGGGAATCCAGATGCCTTTTCCAATGTATGGCCTTTAGCAACAAGATGGGCCTTTTTGTGGTCAATAGTTTAAGCCCATTGACAACCAACAGTAATATTATTGGGGGTAATCTATAGAACTTAACTAAGCACCATTAGGATTGAAACATAGGACATTGAAACACACAATTTTATTAACTTTATGGATTGGAACATGCAACTACATTGATATAGCTTGTTTGCAAAAAGGGTGAGGAGGGATTCTTGAGTAGTTTGAGGGGTTGAAACATTGGACATTGAGGATACAAAGTCATGATAGGGCAATGATGGACAATGGTTACTGAAAAATTATAACTCAGGTGAGAATAGGAAAATCATCATCTGAAAACAATATTAGTTGGCGCAGATAAGGGAATTGTGCTTCAATCATTATGAGTAGCCACCGTATTGGCAGATAAGTGAAAGAATGACTGATCACTTTAGAGGGGTGTGAATCGGGTGTTTTAAAATTTTTGCAAGATCTCAAGGTGCTTACATTATCCATCTCAAGGTTCCCGAAACTGTGGTATCAAACTGTCAGAGTAGCAAACTGGTCAAAGCAATAAATTTTGCAATTAATCTCTCACCACCAGACTTAAATGATGGTTCTATTGATAGCTTTTGCTAGTTGATGGCCATTAGAAACAAAGTTTAAACATTACTCACACGTGTAGTCAAATAGCTTGAGTATATTTCGAGTATACACTCATAAGGAAACTTCCAAATGCAAAATTTAATTAAAATATTCTAATATAGAGCAAATAATATTCAAATATTGAGACCTTGAAAAGTATTTCCTCAAAGAATGAGAACACGTACTTGAATATTTTAGAGAATGTAGTCATTACAAGTGTTCTTCAAGTTTCCAGAAAAGTGTATTTGAATCCACACAACATTATATTCACCTATGTTTTAGACAAAAATGAGCATTTTTGAAAACAAGGCACAACATAGTTGAATGCATTGGATTGCACTCGAGTATGTTTTAGACAAAAGTAAACTCTTAGAAATAGGAATACTTATACTTGAATGCAACTTCATTAAACTTCTTTACTTGAAGTATGCTAAGAATTAAGATGTGTAGTCAAATATGGTCATTTACAAAGACACAGACTCGAGTATATCTCAAGTATATTTGACTGCCATTCAGACTGAAAGCAACTCGATGAAAACCCAATGAAATTCGAAGACATGTAATCGATTATACAAAGCCTACACTCAAATTTATTTTAGCCAGCAGGCAGGTGAACTAACATATTCATTCACACTAGAGGCAGAATCTGTCTTTACATTCTAGATAATTTTGTTGTTGAAGTACGTGATTTCGAACTTAATAAGCCATCTTTGCTTGCTTCAAGATGCTGAATTTAAATGAATATTTTTTTTTACAATTTAAATTATTTTTTCTATTTAATAATTTTTATGATTAATTTCTTGGGCTGAAGATGATTTGTTGTTTTCCTTGTCAGCCAGTCAAAAGAAAAAAGGAAGGTGAAGAGAAGAAAATGACACAAGAGGAAATGCTTTTGGAAGCTGCTCAAACTGGTTTGAACTATGACATAAGAACTATTGATTGTTTGGAAGTTCTTAAGTTGTGATGATCCTTATAATTTCTATTGAACTAATTATACTTTGCAGAGATCATGAACTTACGAAATTTGGAGCGTGTTTTGGCTAGAGAGGAAGAAGTTAAGAGAAGAGCGATTGTACATAAAGCTATCTACAATGGTCCACAGTGTCGATACATATCAAAAGATGGCAAGAAATTTTTAATGCATGATGATCTTTTCTTTAGACACTGCATTATGTGTTCTATGGATTTGGTGACATTGACTCTTATTTACATGAAAACCTGTTTCAGGCTGTTCATTTTTGGAGTTCAGCAAGGGGTTGTCATTTCAGTCTGAAATATCCACAAAATCTGTACCTTGTGAGTCCATCTTATGCTTCTGTTGCAGTTTGAATCTGACAATAATCATTGGTGTACATTCATTTTAGAATATGTGAATGCAGTTTCTTGATCTAAGAATTTGTAGTGTGGCAAATGAAAATCACAGCCCGTGATAGAAATTGCTGAAATCATTGCTTTTTTCATCCTTGTTTCTTTTGAGATATTCTGGTCCTGTGTTTTTGTATTTATTTCTTTCATAAGTGATGAAATTTTTCTTTGTGCCAGAAAATATACCGTTGCTTATGGCAATATCTTTAGGGAAACTTATGTCTAAGGACCAAATTTACACATTTTTTATTCCAAAGGATCTCAAATATGTGAAATAATTATGAAAGCCCAGGGTCCTCTAAAAAAAAAAACTATATATGCGAACCAAATAGGCTTGGTATTAAATAATAGTAGTGGTAGTTGTAAATTTTCAAAGTATGAGTGTTAAATAATAGAAATGGTAGTGGTACAATTTTTTTTTTTTTTTTTTTGTCTTAGTATTAAATAATGGAATTGTCACTTATCAAATCTTTTTTGAGTTGTGCATACCGGAAGTATGAGTATTGGAAGTTGTAAATATTTACCACCTTAAAAAATAATGAAGGCCAATGGAATATTTTAAAAAAGTGCCAATTCCATTATTTAACGCTTAGATAAAAAATTCCATTATCTAACACCAGATTGAGGATTTATACTACTAGGCGACTTCTATTACTTAACACAAAGGCAATTTGATCTGAAGGACCATCTACTTTCATAATATTTTCACATATTCAGGGTCCTGAAAAATAGAAGATTTGTAAATTTGGTCTTTAAATGTAATTTTCCCATATCTTTATGAGCTACTCAGATGATCTTCTTTTGCTGACTAAATGTTTATACCTTTTTTAATTTCTTCTAGTCTTCATAATATGTTATAAGTGTGAGAATATTACGCATTTATTATGATGATTATCTTATTATTTTGATTAGATATAGGTATATTATATTTTAGGATATTTCCTATTATATCTCAATCAGTTTGATTGATTTTGATTTAATTAGATTTTATGAGATTCTAGGGTTAGGTTTAGGTTTGCCTATATAAAGGCCTTTTATGTACTCTTTCTGATTAAGAGATTAAGAATAATATTTCTATCTCTGATTTCAACATGGTATCAAAGCTTAGTTAGTTCTTGGCCAATTTCAGTTTTCCGGTGGCCGCTGTCATTGTAGCGTGAACCATATTTATTGTTGCGTGAACAGTGACAGTGGCCAGACAGAGTGTGTGAATTTCTTCATTCAAAGTTCTGGTTTGTTGTACCAGTGAGAGGGTCCGAAGTTCTGGACGTTCTGGGTTACTGAAGCAGTGAGAACGAGAGAGGGAGGAGAGTTCGTATTCTGGTCCCGACGACTTCTTGGAACACGCGCCACCCCACCGGAATTCCCACCCCACGATCGGCGAACGCCCAAAATTTGGCGACCATCCGACATCTCCAAGGCGGCACGTGGTGTACACGCGCTCGGCTGTCAGTGTCCCTGTGTGATCTCCGTTTCGTCGGAGACTTCCTATTTCGGCCTTCTCTTCTTATGTCCGGCCTGATCCGTGAGTTTTGCAGCTTTTGGTGACTGTTTGAATTTTTCCGGCGAGATCTCCGGTGAGAATTTCTAGATTCCAGCGACATCATCATTTTCTGATTATGGAGCATAGCTAATATTCAACCCTAATAATGTTTGGGGCACAGTTCTTCATCAACATCATCGTTGGTGGTAGTTCCTCTATCATCGTGCCTCTCATCTTGTCCGACGACTGGTCCCGATGTCGTTTCCGGCACAGTTCTTCATCAACATCATCGTTGGTGGTAATTCCTCTGTCATCGTGCCTCTCATCTCGTCCGACGACTGGTCCCGTCGTCCTCAACTTGTGAGCACAGGTTCTTCATCAACAACCCATCTCCTCTTCGACGCCGTCATCGTCGTCGAGCCTTTCATCGTTGTTGGTGGTAGTTCCTTTGTCATCGTTCTCCTCAACTTGTCAGACGACTGGTCCCGTCGTCCTAGACTCCACGTATTTTTGAAGATTGTCGCAGCCGCTGCCCGTCGAACTTGTCGCAACCGCTGCCCGTTTCCAATTGTAGTCGAGTATCTACTGCTCTCTAAATAGGCCTCGAGACTCAAGAAGTACAAGCTTAAGGGGGAGTGTCAGTAGTATAAAGTTGTATAAGCAAGTTGGACATGATTAAAATCCATGATCCAACTTGAGGGGGAGTGTGAGAATATTACGCATTTATTATGATGATTATCTTATTATTATGATTAGATATAGGTATATTATATTTTAGGATATTTCCTATTATATCTCAATCAGTTTGATTGATTTTGATTTAATTAGATTTTATGAGATTCTAGGGTTAGGTTTAGGTTTGCCTATATAAAGGCCTTTTATGTACTCTTTCGATTAAGAGATTAAGAATAATATTTCTCTCTCGATTTCAACAATAAGAAATAATAAAATGCAATCAAGAAGACTTGAACATTGGCTAGTTATCCTTAGCAAACTAACAACTCTAGAATTTTCACTGGCTGTCATACTCTTATAATGTGTTATAGAATTTTCATTGGTCCTTAAATGTAATTTTCCCATACCTTTGACTGTTCAATGTGTTATCGGCATTGATAAATCTACGTTTAGCCTGTTCTTTTGATTGAGAAAAGCATGAACTAGGTCATTATTACTTTTTCTTCTGTTTTTTTTTTTTAAATATTGATTTGACTTCTCATATTACTTTTCAGATCCTGAGAAATCTGTTTGTGCAATTACAGGTTTGCCTGCCAAGTAAGTAATCATGTACCAATTTGGTATTTCCTGTTTCATTGTTCTTACTATTTGGGATGTAAAAGGGCATGAGTTTTTGTGTGTTGTGTGTGTGTGGAGTGTAGTTGTGTCTTCTAGACATAGTAGAAATGGTTCGGAAGATTGAGGATTTGAAAGTCATAATTTTGGAATTTTGTGCAAATTACTAGTGAAGACCTTGCTTGATAGTTTTTTGTTTTGGGTTTCTTAATATGGTCTTGGTAAGAAATAGTGACTTTGGCAATGGATAGCTCCAACTTTGTCAAAATCTTGCTATGTAGTGCCAAAGTGTGGATATGATAAGATACTGATCTCAGTAAGCTGATGGGAAGGTTATATGAGAGTTTAAATTGAGATAACTAAAGTTGATTAGAGAAAATAAGTTGAGAAGGCTATGAGAAATTATGAGATAAAGAGTATGCAAGAATCTCACATCCTCTCTAAATCAACCTTAGAGAATCTCTTAAACCAATTTACTCTCTGAAATATTCGATGCCTTTATTGATGAGGCAATATGCCAATTTATAAGGATAATTTACGGAGAGAAAGACTCGAATTCAAAATTCAAATTACTCATAATTCTAGATTCTAGCAACTAAATCTATTTAGGGGGATATTCCACTTATTTCCTGATTTCCTAAAGATAATACTAAATCTTACTGATGAGATATAACACTTATTTTTCAGCTACTTAAGCCAATCAGTGTTGTGAAAACGTGGTTTCAAAACGTTGAAACGTAGGTTTTTACGTTTTTCCAGCGAAAAACGTCTCAGATCGGTGGTTCAGACGCAAACTAATCTGAAATGGTAGAGACGACGTCCTGAATCGGTAGAAACGGTAGAAACGGCGAATTTGCCGTTCTGAAATTTTGCAGTTCTCGCCCCTCTGTTTCAGGTCGCCGGCGGCGATGGTGGTGAGGGTGGAGGCCGGCGGCGACTTAGAGGAATGTGGAGGAAGGAAGGAACGAAGGTCGAAGCTCGCCCCACTCTCGCCTCTCACCTCGTGGCTCTGTTATCTTCGAAACTGTCTCAGGAGTCAGGTCCCCTGGAATAGTCGAATGAAGATGAAGATGATGACCTAATTAATCCCTTGGTCAAAACGAATGCAAGAATTTAAAGTTCTGAGGAGGGACTAAACTGAAAAGTTTGAAATATTTTTGGGGCATAACCACACTTTCCAAGAAAATGTATTAAGAATCCTAATTTAATTATGAAAAATCACATTAAATTATGAACTTAATTATTTCCTTGAGTGTTTAGACTTAAATTTATGATGACTTTAATATATTGGTGTGTTTTGGTTTTATATATGTTGGATTTTGTTTTTTTTTTTTGTAGTACGTAGTAAACTCTTACGTTTCGTTTACGTTTTCCGATTTTACGTTTTTGCTCACCCTTACCGTTTCAATGTAGACACTACGTTTTAACAACACTGAAGCCAATAATAATAATTAAAGCAAATATGAATAAAATAAAATCAAACTAATTTAATTTACGCACAAAACTTCAAACTCGGGACTCTATCAGGATATTAGCACTCAAGGATACTTTGAAAGGTTATAATTTTGTATATATGTATGTCTTGGCTCAATTCTTGATAATACATTGAATGAGGGCCTGGTATGGGTTTCCTTTTAATTAAAATGGAGAAGAAGAGTTTAGAAAGAGTAGATAAGAAACAGAGGGTAGCTAGAGAATAATAATGAGAATAGATGGTTGCATTTGCTTGTGATTTGAATGTCAAAACTAATTATAATAATGATTCTTCCACTTATGACTGCCTTCACTGTTACTAACTTGTTCTTAATGCATTATCATTGGAATAATGTAGGTACCGTGATCCGCAGACTGGGCTGCCTTATGCAACACTTGAAGCTTTTAAAATAATTCGTCAACGGTATTTATATTCTTGATTACTTAATATTTAATGTTCTTTTTGTTGGATGGTGTCTCGGGCCACTCCCCAATGCCCAATACAGAGTTTAATGCTTCATTTTATTTATCCAGTTTTTTGTGTATCCCTAATTATATGGGATTAGTATAAGTTTAGATTTTTTATTTTCATTATCTATTTGTGGAAGTAACCAGAACAGCATGAATAGTTCAGCCTCTTCACGGTTTTTCTAGAATAAAAGTCTGAGAAATTTAATCTTTATATACATGTTAACCTCAATTAGTTGAGATATTATTATAAATATTTGTAGCTATAATTAATGAAGAAATAGCTGTTGTACTGTCTGTATCAGCTTTGTACTGCCCTTTTGTCATTCCTTCTAGCACACAATATATATAGGGAGGATATAAATGTAATATAATCATTATTTGCACTTTTTACAATATTTTGAGTTTTCTTAATGTTCCTTATTCGCATCATTGTTTACATCGTTCATGCACTTTGTTATTCTTTTCTAGTTATCCAATGTAGTTGAACAAGTATTGTCTTGATCCCTAACATTTAGAGATTACTGATTAAGTGTCAACTTTAGTGATTAACGGTTGAGATTAAGGAGAGAAAAGTATTCTGTAATTAATAGAGTGATTTTAGCATGTTAGATGGCTGATTTCGTTTTTCCGTTTGATATAATAAACTTTTCATTTAATCAGGCTCCATCAGTATCTTTTGGTAAAGCCATAATATTCACAAAATGATGTGATAGCTAAACATATATCATTGAGAAGCCAACAATTTTTGTTGTAGGTTGCCCCTGGAGTTATTTAATTAACTTATCCACAGAAATGTGACCTCTAAAGGCAGGCTAAATAGTTCTTAATGATATATTTTCATTTAGTACACTTTATAATCTGGCTTGAAATAGATACATGAATGAACTTTAGGGGTGTTTTTCTGTCTTCAGCTTCTGGCATAAGGCTCTGTCTCTTTTCTCCTTTGCTGCCTTGCTTATGTTTATTACAGAGTAGTTTCTTCGTTGAATATGAATAGAAATTGGGCACTTTTGTTGTTCATTTGAACCCATGCTAATGGAAAAGGTAGACAAGTTTTTGTGGAACGTGTGCAGGCTAAAGGAATTTGTAGTTTACTTGTCCATCCTCAAGGACATTTCTGTCTTAAATCTATCATAGGATAGAATTATGCTACGTTTTCTCCTTGGTGCTTTGTGTATATCCTTTTAGGGTTTCACTATTTCTCAATTTCAAAGATACTGGACAACTGTTCTTTACATCTAGTTTTTGTAGTGCTTTTGTTTGATTTGTTTGTTTCAAGTTGATACTTTTTTTCGTTTGAGGAGTTCTTATTGGTCTTTTAAATAATATTTTTGTCTTAATACAGTTTCTAAAATGAGAAGGGGAAAGTTGGAGAAAAGTCTCCCGTTGAAAATTTTGTTAGTGAGAGTACCTAAATCTACGTGGCAATTAGAATTAAATTAGTTTCACATAGGCAATTGCACAAGGAGTTGTAACCACATCTCATTAGTCAGTTAGTAGATTAAATGATTAGGGAACAATATCAAAACTACACGCCTACTCTATTATGGTTGTTGAATAAGAAATCAATATAGTTCTCTCTCTGTGCACTCAGTACCAAATGTGTGCAAACGGTAAGAGGTCTTTGAAGTTCTTGGTATCCTCCTTCACTGTTGAAACATGCTTGAATCATCCTAATTTTGTGATGGCTTGGAAGATTGACCTGCTGGCAACCTCCGGTGGTGACTGTCAGAAGAATGGCTCTAATACCATTCAGTACATATTAGCAAGAGAGGTTGTAGAGAACTGAATAGATTTCTCCATTCAACAACCAGAATAGGTTACACTTATATGGGTATCTATATTTCTCTTCACTCCCCAACTTCCACGCATCACTTTGTGCACAAAATCTATAGAGTATCATTACTTTATGTGTATAAAAGTTTATTAAGTCCTTCTCATCAATAAATTTTTAATGGGAGACTTTTCCCCAAGAAAAAACTCTGTTTCCTTTTCTGTTTTGTGTGTGTGTGTGTTTTTTTTTTTTTTTTTTTTTAGTGATTTTGCTACGGGGTTATTCCTCACGTTGGAGGATGTCCAAGCATCCTGCTCTTTTTCTCTTTATTCCTATAAACTTTATTTTTCTGCGAAAGAGTATATACTCTAAAGTTTTATTTTGACTGGAAATTAAATACTGATTGAAGACGAAGCCAATAAGCAGAGATGAAACATTCATATCTTTATTATAATTATTGCACAAGTAATGTTTATTACATCATTGCCATAAATTCCATTGCACATATAGTGGGCTGAATAGCTAAAGGTGGCTTTTGCCTGTGATTGAGATGTTCATCGAACAATCATTTGGGACACATTTCCTAGCTGATTATAATTTGAAGTGGTGAATCACATGTTTGTTAACTGTGTTTGGGGTGACTTAATTTAATGTCTTTGTAAAAAATTAAGGTCATTCTTCTGATTCTATGGAGAGCATACTAGATAGGATATTAAAATATCTCAGCATTCTTTTTTTCCTGATTTTTCTCCTAATTTCATGGGATCTGATTACTTGCCCACTCTGTTTAAATCCCTGTACATTATGTGAATAAGATAACAGTCTCTTGATCCACATTAACATCTCTTGAAGCTTATGTTCTGAATCACATAATTAAGTTGTCTTTATGCAGCACTTTGAATGAAAATACTGGGACTAGGAAAGAAATGGACATGGGATGCTTACACGATGCAATTTCTGGGAAAGGTTTTTTGGGTAAGCAAAAACGATCAGTAATGCCAAATAAAAGTGGAGATTCTTTTCATCATTCGGCATACTTCCGTAGATTTCTTGTTCCTGAAGATGAAGAATCTGACTAGAGCTGGTTTGGTATGTAATCTTTTCTTCTGATTCAATTATTAGTTGTTAATATTTATTATCTGATTTCTTCTGAACTATCATGACCCAACTCAGTTTTTCTTGCCTTATCTATTTTTACTTTTGTGTATTGCTTTCTTTCCTCATCCACTATTACTTTTGTCTTTCCTAAATGAAAAGCCTCATGGACTATGACTATATGCATGGATTCATTGGCTTAGAAGCTACCTTAACTAGCAAACCTTCAAGCTAGCTGTTTCACCCCACCACAGTACAAGGGTTGGAACAAATTTGTATCTTATTTTAATCGAATCATGTATGATACTTTCTGGTAATTTTGTTCATTAATATGTAAATTCATAAGAGTTGACAATTCAAATTTACATTACAAGATTAGATCTATATCACAAGTTTACTTCAACTCTCTATTTTTAACAACCTTGTGTTTTAACCCACCATAGTACAAGGGATGGATGGATCAAATTGCAAATTGCAAGATCAAACCATAGTTACACATGGTAATACATAAGTCATAAATAGTGATATATAATCTGATGTGGCTATACTAATTCAATGAGGCCATCTAGTTAAGTAGGGTGGCTATACTAATTCAATGAGGCCATCTAGTTAAGTAGGAACCAGCGGCACTATATTAATTCAATGAGGCAGCTGGCGTTAGGGTACTGTTAGGACTATTAGTATTAGGACCTGTTATGACAAGGGATTAGTTAATGGGCCTTAGCCTTGAGAGTCTAGCCTTTGCCTATATATACAAGAGCCAGACTAAGGAAAGGCATGTATTGATTCATATTGTGTATGATGGAATGAACAAGTGCAACAGCACTTGTTTCGAACCTCTCTCTCCCCCTTGTTCTCTTCTCACTCCCTCTGATTTCTACCTCTTAACCCTCTGAATTCTTAATTTCTCTACAACCTACCTATCACATGTTTTGACATAGTACAAGGGATGGATCAAATTGCAAATTGCAAGATCAAACCATGGTTACACATGGTTTGAGTGTAATTCTGGAGTCAGAGTTCCAAAACTCTTCAAAGCTAGAACCATGACAGATATTTCACCAGAAAATGAAACAAAAGATGGATGCTGAGGTTTATCCTTTGGCTCTCATATAGTCATCCTATGTAAAACTTGAGAGGAAACATTGGAAAAATCCTAAAATCAATAATGTATTACTGATAGTCGTGACTTGCACAAAAATCGCAATTGTTGGGACTAGGAAGTTTACATTTATTTACTATAAATGCTACTCCTCTAGTCCTTAATATAAGACATATTTATCTAATTTGATTTTATTAAGAAAATTAGTTAATATGACATGTATTTTCTAAAATACCCTAACAATTTTCCTTTATTCCCTTATCTTTCTTTTATTTGATTATTGTTGAGGGAGTATAAATAGAGGTAATTTTAGAAAAGATTGACAAATATGAGAAATA
Source organism: Acacia melanoxylon (assembly GCA_019022615.1). Classification (NCBI taxonomy): domain Eukaryota; kingdom Viridiplantae; phylum Streptophyta; class Magnoliopsida; order Fabales; family Fabaceae; genus Acacia; species Acacia melanoxylon. The sequence goes on along the minus strand of JAFJYJ010000020.1, from coordinate 3,903,652 downwards.
GGTTTTACATTGAAGACCAAAATCAATTCTCCAACTAGGTCCTATATTATATTACAGACGGGAGGAATACAACTATCTACAACTGTCTCATGTACCACTTGAATCTTCTTCCTTGGATTGAACTCATGTTCACACTTGTAATTGGTGTACTCCCAACAGTTTTTAATACCTGAACTATGTGGCTATAACTTGAGAAAAAGCCCCACTTTAATGGCCCTTGGATTTATCAAGACATGTTAAATCACCATCTGTTTTTGCAACCCCACCACTCCTTATTTTGATAACTTCAAAAAAGGAAAAATAAATAAACACAAGCTTGGACAGTCCAAATTATTCCATTGAAGCACCTTGTAAATTGACTGATACATACTGTTAGAATAATTAAATTACTGATGAGGTCTGATCACAAGGTTTAATTCTTTTTACGGTATAATGGCAAGGCTTGAATCTTCTTTTGATCTTTACCAAAAGCATGATGTTATCTGAGCTTGGATCAAATTCTTCTGGTACTGAAATATCCCTTTTGTTTACAGGTGGCTCTAGTAATACCAATGGCAAGGAATGGGATTTACTCTATAGCATGTTTCATGTGGGCTCAGCTCTCCTTCTATCTGCATCCCTACAAAATTCCCTGTACTTCAACATTGAACTCAAGGAGGACAGCAAAATCTCGACTTCTGCGGCTAGGACGGGAAACTCAGATGTTGGATAATCCCTTGCTAGTTGAAATCTGGATTGAGTAAAATGATAATATGAAAAGAAAGAGTTGGGTGAATGATGTGAGCCTTTTGCCTTAACACCAAATAAATGAAGGATTTCACTAACTGAACTTCCGGGGTATATAGAAAAAATTATGACATTGATGGAAGTTTTAAGATTATGTAAATATTGTTGTTATCCTTTATCCTCCTCACTTGTAATTTTATAATGCCACTCCTCGTTTATTCATGACAAGATGGGCTTTTGCCCCCCCCCCCCCCCCCCCCCCCCCAAAAAAAAAATATATATAAAAAACTCTCTTAAGATCTTTTTGTCATGTGACCTGCTTAGTCTTTTGGCCTTTTCCGCCATGTGGGTAAAACTTTAACTAAACTCTTTTGTGATAATTTTTAAATACACTGTTAAAGATCTAAATCATGATAAAAGTCATGATCATCAAGAAATGAATTTATTTATGGAAAAAATCAAGAAAAAGAATCTCCAATCAATGTCTGTGTGTGTGTATTGGAAATGTATATATAGAGATAAAGATCGAGAGATCAAATATAGCATGGTGTTTAATGTTACAAATTAGAACAAATTTTAAAATGTGCGTGGATTTTCTAAAGCACCAATTTTTTTTTTTTTTAATCTTTTGCATTAGAAACAATTTTCTTGATTTAAAAAAATATCTTTAATATATGTAATCAACATGGGGAGTCTAATGGAAAAAATTTAAATTTAATATTTAATATTTGATACAAATATACAAAACCTCATGAGTTTTAAATCAATTGCTTATAACACCTTGCATATAACACTTGACGCTTTAAAGGTTGAATTTAACCTCTTAATATTATACTCATTTCAATCTTAATTATAAGATATATTTAACCAATTTTAAAGAAATTAATGAGAGGAGTTAAATTAGTTAATTTTACTCATTTTCTGAAAATACCCTTATATAAATTTAAAACGGTATAAGTAAAAGTGAATCAACAGCACCTGCCACATACCTCTCGGACCTAGAATTTTCCTTTCCACACGCTTTCTAATTGAAATAATAGTTTTCCTATATATACATATATATGTGTGTGTGTGTATATACATATAGATCTACACACATATATAGACACATATATATATACATACTTAAAGGTTAAATCATGGGAGTATGTTTTATTTTAAAGGTTGAATTTAACCTCCGTCACATTTTAATTTTTAAAATTAAACACTGCTATTACTTTTGCAAACAAGAATGATGTGACATTAAATATGGATTAGAACAATTAGACTATAGTATACAAAAAACCACCAAATTCTATGTAAGTTTCGTAAAACCCCCACATTTTAAATTTTATTCTAATTTGTAACATTAAAAGCTGTTGCTTTTTGTCCCTATCTAATGCTTATCAAAGCAAACTCATTACTTTTACATTCTTCTTCATGTATTGAAATAACAGGTGATATAGTTGACCAAAAAGAAAAGAAAAGAAATAGCAAAATTTAAAAAGAACAAAAAAGAAATGGCCTAAAGAAGAGAGAAGAAAAACAAAGAAGACAAACCATTAACCATGGACCTCCAAATAAGGATAAAGAAAAACTATCATTAAATATATCCCTCTAATCCTCTTAGCCATTCAACTATTGGTCCACCTGTTTGATCTACATGTCGATTTCCTCACCTTTCATTGGATCTAACTTGGAACCCTGTCTCAAGTATTCACGTATTCAGTGCACTACTTTATAATTTATAAGTTTTTGACCAAAACACACATCTGGGAGAGGTAGTTGGGCTTAATGATTATAGGGTAAAATTTCAACTTTACTTTCATTTATGATTGTGTATCTTTTAACTCTTTCTTCTCTCTCTACTTTTATTGGTATAATTAATATGGTGAAATTGTCACAATGTCATCTCTTTCCTCAAAGAGGACTTATAAATAGGGCCAAATTTTTTACCAAAGGAACATAAATAAATGTAGAGTGGTATATGTCAGTTCAGTGCCATTTAATATTGAATGTCTATGTCAACCTTACTTTCAATTCCATTGGCCAGTTCAAAGGACTCTTCAACCATATTTACTTCCAAACTATTCGTCCTTGGGTGGCATCCGATTTGTGTGTAAATGTGGTTTTTCTGCGAGAATCATTTATGTTATTGTTTTGGGCTATTACTCCATTGGCTTCACTTATCGGCGTGTGTAAGTAAACGTGATTAATCATTTCGTATAGGGTTATTGCATACTCCTCACGAGTATCATTTAATGCTCGAGTTTTTCCAACGCTGGATGTGTTTTCCCCATGCATATGCAGTCTGACTGACGATAACATTTAATCACCTCTATTCAACCATTGGTTTAACTAATCGGTAACATTTAATTGTTGTTTTGAAGATCATACTGAGGTTGGATGCCTATTTAATCAATTGTTGCTTTGTTTTTCACGGTCAGTTGCAGAACTATAGTATACAAAATATTAGACGACAATGGCCACCAAATTCTATGTAAGTTTCTCATTTCTGGGAAACCCCATCAACGTACATTTTAAATTTTATTCTAATTTGTAACATTAAAAGCTGTTGCTTTTTGTCCCTATCTCATGCTTATCAAAGCAAACTCATTACTTTTACAATTCTTCTTCTTCATGTATTGAAATAACAGGTCGATGATTGGGCCATCTGATCGGTGATATAGTTGACCAACAAGAAAAAATCTCTTATTTCCTTTCATTATTATCTATGAAAAGAAATAGCAGGTGATATATATATATATATAAAAGATGATTGTATCGTCTTTATTAAAAATTTAAAAAGAACAAAAAAGAAATGGCCTAAAGAAGAGAGAAGAAAAACAAAGAAGACAAACCATTAACCATGGACCTCCAAATAAGGATAAAGAAAAACTATCAAATATATCCCTATAAACCTCCTAGCCATATTCTGTCATATCTGTTGATTAACAGGTTGGTCTGGTGGAAAGCCACGCCTAGCTTAAATCCACCTCCTACATACTTTGTGTAATACGTTTATACTATAGAAGGATGTTTGGCTTGTACCAAAGGAAAAAATCAATTTAATGAGGCGTTAAATGGGTTACCTTAATGCTCTAGTATGTTGCTTGTGTTTTTGTAAACGTATTCAATGCTTAAGATAGAATCACTGTTAACTCGTGTAGTTCATAAACATATTCATAAATAACCATTTATGTGTCAAGTTCGTTTGAAACTTGTGCATGCATCTTTTATAATTCCTCATTAAAAAAATTGAGAGAGTGAGAATAAATTACATAATTAAATATTATTTGTGTTAATTAATTAATAATTGTGGATAAGAGGGTTTTTGTGGGGTTTGTTTTACGAAAAGAAAAGAAGGTGAAAATCCCTTTAGAGTGTGTTTGTTTGAGGGGAGGAAAAGGGAAAAGAAGGTGAAAATCCCTTTAGAAAAATAGGTGTTTTTACAAATCTCCCAAAACCCTTTGTTTGAGGGGAGGGGGGAAAATAGAGACTTTACAGAGAAACTTAATTATTAGTCTTTAAGTTTACCACCACCCCACCGCCGCCGCCACCACCACCACCACTCTTTTACAACTATTCTTTTTTAAAAAAAAAAAAAAAAAAAAAAGATTTATGGATGTGTTACTTTTTAGCACAAAGATTTTAGGATAACATCATTTAATCTCAATAGATTTTAAAATAACAAATCACATTCAATTTCAACTAGTTAAGAATTATGTATAATTTTATATTTTAGGTTGTAGTTTTATATATTTAAATCATTATGTACTAAAAATATATATATATATATATATATATCATTATAGAGAGAGAAAAATAACTATTAGAGAGAGAAATATTTTTTAGAGAGAAATATTTTTTTAGGGGAAAATATTTTTTGAATATAAAAATTAGATAAATAATTTTTTTAGAAAATTTAAATTTAAATTTATTTGTAAAGTATAATAATTATATTAATTATTAAAGAAAAAAACAAAATGGTAAAAATAACTCATTAATCCTCCATCTTCCTCTCTTACTATTTTTTTAACTCCCAAATAAGGGGAGAAATATCCCTTAAACTTAACACATTTCCTTTCCCTTAAAATGCACCCTTTAAGGTTTTAAGGGACTAAGAAAATGTCAAACAAGCCTCACAAAAAATTTTAATATAAAAAAAATCCTAAAGAGTTGTTAAAACCTATAAATGAAGTTGTTAATAACCTACTAAAGGAATTGTCGATAGATCTTTTTTGATATCATAATTTTCTATGTGATTTTTTTAATATTCCCTTGGTCTCTTACCTTGAAGGGATTTTCCAAAAAAAAAAAAGGATGATAGTACGCTCTCCCTTATTGCCAACTCAAAAGCCAACTTGCAATTCTTATATTGTACTCTGTATATTATATTACAACTCACATATTTTTATGTATATGTAGAAATATATAAATAAATATATATTTCTTTTTGGTATAAAAGCGGGGCATAAATAAATATATTTTCAATCAGAATAAGGACGACAACGAATATAGGGAAGAAGCAACGAATAACAACTAGAAGTTTACAAATGAAGTTGCGTCTAATTCGTTCCTCATAACAATAATTTAATCACTTATTAAAATGCTGTCTTAATAATCATTTATATACTATTCCAAATTATCATGGTCATTAAATAATAACAACTTCCAATGTACACCATCAATATTTACATAATGTTAACACAAGGTTTAGGTAGAGGAAAGACATGGGAAGTGAAAGATTCTTGGGAAGCAAAAACTCATTATGGTATATATTGGAAGTTGTGATTTGAAAAATTTAATTAAATAATTATTAATTAATATATTAAAAATTCCTTTTTTTAGTAAAAATTAAAAAGACCTCTTATTTCAACATATTTGAAAATTGAAAATTTGAAATCAATAATCAATCAATCAAAATGAGAGAGAGGATGAGTGATAATTGGTAAATATGATTTTAGATTACACTTTGAATTTTCAATTAAAACTTTAAGAAAATATCTTGAGTTATTATGAAGATACACTATTTAAAATCATCGATCAAATCAAATATTCTCTGCAAGAAAAATATAACATGAAAGTATAAAGACTATAAAAATATCTATTTGATTGGTCGGTATTTGAATTTGAAATTCCCTCCTCTCCTTCTTATCTTATGGGATTTGGAGAATTATATTTATATTTATTATTAATATGTAATTATTGATGACTGATTATATAAGCAAGGGTGGTTATGACAATATGACTTATGATAAGTTAGGACTTAATCTTTCGATGTAAATTGTTGTATTAATGATCAAGATAAGAAGCATGAGTGGTTATGACTTTTGAGAAATTAGGACATGTATATGTCTAATTTGTTGTGTTCAACTATATTTTTTTTTTTTGAACAACAACTATATATATCCTTATAATTTAAGTTTTATGTTTTTGTGTATGCACGAGTATTTTGTTTTAAATAGAAATGAAATAATCCCTCACATTGCACGAGGTGGGGGTGGTTCTAACTTTTGAGAAATTAATTAGGACATATATTATATCTAAATTGAGGTACTTAACTATATTTTTTCAAACATAAACGATATATATATATCATTATAATTTAAGTTCCATATATATATCATTATAATTTAAGTTCCACTACTCTATACAATGCATAGGTATTTTTTCTTGCAATATACATAATCAATCCTCTTTGATGTATGATAGTGAATTCCTCAACACAATCAAATGCTCAAGGATGCCTCATAATAAGTTGATCCTTAAAGTTGGTGTACCGATTTTGTTGATAAGAAACATTGATCAAGTAGTCAGTTTGTGCATGAGACTAGATTGCGAATAACACATCTGGGCAAAAACTTTATAAGGGAAAAGGCATTGAATGAGATAAGTGCTGGTGAAGGTATGCTAATACATCGTACGAACATGAATCCTTTGGAGTCTAAGCTATCTTTTAGCAGGACAAGGAGAAAATTCCCATTCATTATTTCATTTTCAATAACATCAACAAGAGCCAAGAGCAATCTATGTCCAATGTTGGTCTTTACCTTCCTAGCTCAGTTTTTTCACATGGACAATTGTATGTTGCATTGTCAAAAATTAAAAGCTTTAATAGGTTGAAATTATTAGTCATAGATGAATATAAGTAATGTACGAGTACGACAACCAATGTTGTGTAAAGAGAGGTTTTTCAAAATATCGAGATAGATTGAATTGATTGAAAATGGTATTGCATTGATCATTGACTTTGTAGAATTCATAATTCTGTGCATCACATGGGTAGTTTGTCTTGAATAGCCGTTACATATATTGATTTTAGTTGACACATATGCACAGGGTTTCAATTATACGTCTTTTGTAAATGTTGTTTGTTTGTTACAAAATTAAGTCATACTTATTTTAACATTTTGAATTTTAAAAATCAAGCTTTTTACTACCAATATTTTGGAAAATGAATATATTATTATAACCTGATTAGTATTTAAGTGTAAACATCTAATAGTTGTTGTATTTATTGATCACATGTAACACCCCGTTTTCGTAAACGTTTTCTCGCAGTTTGTGATCAGAGTTTGAGCGCCGGAAATTTTTTTAAATAAAAGAGAGTCACTAAATAACATTCATAATAATATGTTATGGTAGTCATAAGTACATTCATCTGATGTTTCTCTAACAAAAATAAACTGCTAATTTATTCCTCCGTTGGCTTCTCTACGCCGGTTCCTTACCCTTTTCTCCGATCCGATCTCCTCGGGATCCTGAAGCTACATCAACAGCTGAGATCCAATGCCCATTGGATCTCAAGTAACGGTTAACCTCATGCTTGTGTACACAGTATATGCATAGCAGATATCCACAATATTTCGCAAAATATCATATATCGATCATATCATATCATAGCAAGCAATGACATTACACAGCCACTGCAATATGTATGTTACCCTCAGTCTGCACATAATCCAGTGCCACGATGTACGGTCGTGTCCTCAGCGCTAGGAAAACTATAATTCGGTGTTATTAAATCCATAACCCATATATTTATAATTTCAACGTCTCAACAGACAGAATCTCGTTTTCAACATTTTCAACAACGAAACTCGGTATAGGAACACATCAAATACACATAGAATACAATAAGCGCAAGAGTTAAGGTTACAATACGCGTCCGTACCTTTTCGGCGGTACTACGGAACTTCTACGTAAAAACGTAAATTTCGACGGTGGGAAAAACAGCGGACGACGGCACGACGATGGCTCGATTAGCTCGAGATATCCTATAAGGACAGTGTTTATCAACATTTGGCATCATAACAGGCCATTTGGGCGAAAATTACTATTTTGCCCCTAGTTAGGCTAATTGGCGGAATTTCGCGAGCTTCATTTTTCGCTCTTTTTATCCAAAATTTTGCCGAGATCTCTTTTCCAAAAAATATTTTCAACATAAATATCACATATACTCATAAAATATGATATCTAAAACTATTCGAAAGATTAAAAGAAATTCTAGCATTTCTACTCTATCTACCGAAAGAACTACCGAAGCTTAAGACTAGGGACCGAAAAACTTACTCCGGCTTTGGCTAGAACTTCAAGAGCTCTTCCTTCTCTCTACTCTCTCTCAAGGCTGCGGTTTTGGTGTGAAAAATGATAGGAGAGGACCTTGCTTTTTATAGGGAAAAACAAGGACAAGGTGGGAATTTATGAAAAGTTCTCCAGATCGGATTTCGGCCGTTGGATCGCACTTGGTACAAATGGGCTGATCTTGGCCTTACACATAAGGTGCCGACCTCCCCTCCCCCCTTGTGACATCATCTTTGATGATGTCACACATGCTGACTTACCGATAGTCTCCCCCTGATCGGTGTTCGAATCGCGTAATCTTGCCGAAACTCAAAATTCCGATAATGGTGTTTTGAAGGTTTAAACTTCCTCAATCATAATATCTGGGTTGACTAAATTTTAAATCCCTTTAAGGGTATTCCATTGCTGGCTGAACATTTCAGGCCAGACGCGGTCGGTTGCGAAATGACTTCCGGTAGAACCAACTTCTGGATAATAATTCGTGGATTCGTATTACGTTCTGACCTAAGGAAACTCATTCCTGGATTGTCACAACACTCAAGATTACTACGGGTTCACTTTTCACTAAATGCTTATTCTCGATATACCCGGTCTCTTATTTTCCTTATTGGCTTCGGAATCAACTTCGAGAGATAGTCCACTCCAGAGGTAGAATTTCACTTGTTCACAACAAGTGCGTTGTTTCGACTTTGTTTTTACATCTTGAGGTTTGATTTTATTTCTATCCATTGATCCTTAGCTATCGGGTATTTCTACTGATTATAATATTTTTTTATTATTATTTTTTATTAATTAATTTCGAATTTTAATTTAATTTGATTAGTTTTACTAAATAATTTATTTATACCTTAATCTAAACAATTAGCCATTAATTATATAATTAGCCATTTACTAATTGTTGATAATTTTAAGATTTAGGATAAATTATTTTCTCATAACTATTGAACTGACATTGGTATTTTATATCCTATATTAAATATTAAAAATCAAAGAGCATAAAGTGATTTTTAATATTATTTTATTTATGCTCAATATTTTTCCAAGGAAATAATCCCAAAAATTTCTAAAATTCAAGATAACATACTTTCTAAGTTTTTTCCAGTATCTGTTATCATATGGTATTTTCCATAATTCTTTTAGATCATTTTATGCCTTATAAAATACATTTTCCATGTATTTTTAGCTTATTTCCCTTTCAAATTTTCACAATAATTTCCTTAGAAAATAAGACACTTAAAAACTATATTGTTTGATATTCCATATCCATCCATTTGAAAATAACAATTTCTCTTATTTTAACAAGACTCTGGATAGATATTTATCCGGGTATTACATTTCTCCCCCCGTTAAACAAAATTTCGCCCTCGAAATTTCAATCTATAGTAACTAGACTCTGGGTCATAAACTCAGGGTATCTCTCCCTCATATCTCTCTCTGTTTCCCAAGTCGCCTCACTAGGTGACAAACATTTCCAGACTACCTTTACTATTGGTATGGTCTTATTCCTAAGCTGTTTCTCCTGATGTTCGAGAATTCGCTCCTGCTCGACCACATAGGTATTATCATGCCGCGCTTCAATATCTTCGTATTCTATGACATGATCATAGTCCGGTTGATATTTCTTCAACTGAGAAACATGGACAACGTCATGAAGGTTGCTTAAGTTCGGGGGTAAAGCTATTTGGTAAGCGACGGGTCCACGTCTTGCTAAGATTTCGAAAGGTCCGACGTAACGAGGACTTAGCTTTCGCCTCTTAAGTGTTCTACCGACTCCGGTCACCGGGGACATCTTCAGGAATACATGATCTCCGACTTTAAATTCTAGTGGTCTCCTTCTTTTGTCAGCGTAACTCTTCTGTCTGCTTTGAGTTGCCAGGAGTCTCTTCTTGATTAATGTGATTTGTTCGGAGGTCTTCTCAATCATGTCTGGTCCGAGCAACTTTTCCTCAGATGAATCCGTCCAGCATAGCGGTGACTGACACTTTCACCCATACAATGCCTCGAATGGGGCCATTTGTATCCTTGCATGATAGCTGTTGTTGTACGCGAGTTCTGCCAAAAAAAGATGTCGATCCCAACTTCCTTTATAATCCAGCGCACATGCTCGTAACATATCTTCCAACGTCTGTATCGTTCTTTCAGATTGACCGTCGGTCTGAGGGTGATAAGTCGAGCTGAATCTCAGCTTGGTACCCATTCCTTCGTGTATAGCTCACTAGAAACGAGATTGGAATCGCGTATCCCGATAAGAGATAATACTCTTAGGGACACCGTGTAACCTCACAATCTCTTTGATGTAAATCTCCGCTAATCGCTCCGGAGAATAATGAATACTGATGGGTATGAAATGTGCCGACTTGGTTAATCGGTCCACAACCACCCAAATCGTATCGTGATGATGGATCTTTGGTAAACCTACCACCGAGATCCATGGTTACATTCTCCCATTTCCATTCCGGCGGTTCTAGTCCTTGAAGAAGACCGGGGGTCACCGGTGTTCAATTTTCACTTTCTGGCAAGTTAAACATTTGGAAACGTATTCGGTCACGTCTCTCTTCAGTCCGGGCCACCATATTTCAGACTTGAGATTTTGGTACATCTTGACCATTCCTGGATGCAAGGTATACTTACTCTTGTGAACTTCATCCAGAATTTTTCTCCGCAATTCATCGATCGGGGGTACGTAGATTCGCTTCCTTACCTGACTAATCCACTAATGGATAAGTCATAGTCGTGAGCCTCGCCTCTAGCGATCATTTTTCATACAGCAATAGCTCGGTCGTCATGTTTCTGAGCGTCTTCAATCTCGTCTCTCAAATCGTACTCTCCTTGACTAACCAGGAGACTCGCAAGATAGGCTTCACCAGGTGCGTCGAAGTTTCCGCAAATTTGGTTTGACAAATTCAAATCCCTGAAGTCCTCAAGCAACTTCAGTTCTCGAACCATCATGTGTGCCACCTGCACCGACTTTCTACTAAGAGCATCTGCCACAACGTTGGCTTTCCCCGGATGATATTTAATCTCCAGGTCGTAGTCTTTGAGTAGCTCCATCCAGCGACGCTGCCTCATATTGAGTTCCTTTTGATCAAAAAGGTATTTCGAGCTCTTGTGGTCGCGGTACAATTCTACGGTTGCACCGTACAGATAATGCCTCCATATCTTCAAAGCAAACATGATCGCCGAAAGTTCTAAATCATGCGTCGGATAATTCAACTCGTGAGGTTTCAGCTGACGAGAGGCATAGGCCACCACTCTGCCCTGTTGCATCAGAACACATCCCAGTCCACGCCTGCTGGCATCACTGTAGACCATATACGTCTCATCTGGATCTGAGATTATCAATACTGGTGCCGTAGTCAACCTCTCTTGCAGTCTCTGAAAACTATCCTCACAGTCGTCACCCCATACAAAGGGTTGGTTTTTCCTCGTGAGCTTTGTCAATGGTAGGGCAAGACGAGAGAAATTCTTTATGAATCAGCGGTAATAGCCCGCTAGACCAAGAAAACTATGAATCTCCGTCACGGTTTCTGGCCTTTTCCAGTCCAGAACTGCTTCCACCTTGCTGGGATCAACAGCAACACCGCCTCGCGATATAACATGGCCCAGAAATCTAACTTCTGGTAACCAAAACTCACATTTGCTAAGTTTAGCAAAGAGTCGCCTTTCTCGGAGTACACTCAGCACTATACGCAGATTTTCTTCGTGCTCTTCCTTAGTCTTAGAATAGACAAGGATGTCGTCAATAAACACCACTACAAACTTATCAAGGTGTTGACGGAAAATTCTGTTCATGTAGTCCATGAATACAGCAGGTGCATTTGATAAACCGAAAAGCATCACAAGGAATTCGTAATGCCGTGCACAGTTACGAAAGCCGTTTTAGATACATCACTAGCTTTGACTCGCAGCTGGTGATATCCTGATCGCAAATCGATCTTTGAGAAAATACTAGAACCAGATAGTTGATCCAAAAGATCATCAATCCTGGGAAGTGGATACTTATTTTTTATCGTCACTTTGTTCAACTCACGATAGTTGATGCAAAGTCTAAGACTACCGTCTTTCTTCTTTACGAACAACACCGGGGCTCCCCAAGGAGATACACTTGGGTTAGATAAACCCTTTCTCGAGCAGTTCCTCAAGTTGTTTCTTCAATTCCAGCATTTCGTTTGGCACCATTCGATATGGAGCTTTGGATATTGAACCTGTGCCAGGCATCAGTTCAATAGCGAACTCAACTTCTCTGTTTGGAGGTAGTTTCGTGAGATCATCGGGAAATTCATTCACGACAGGGATGTCTCGAAGTGAAGGTTCGACCTCTGCCTTAATTGAAAAGAATACCATGTAGGCTTGGCATCCTCGTTTTAGACATCTCTGGGCCTCCGCAACAGAAAGGAAATTTAGATTTACATTGATCTTGCCTCTGCCACGAGAAGGTGCAAAAGAAATCTTCTTGCTTCCGCAATCAATGATCGCGTTGTTTGTAGACAGCCAATCCAGACCGAGAATGACGTTGATGCCGTGGAACGGCAGTCGGATAAGATCGATGTTGGAGTCTCGCCCATTTACACTCGCAATACAATTTAGACATGCATCAGAAGCTAATGTCTTAACACCTAGTGGTGTAGCTACTAACAGATCACAAGGTAAACTAAAGGCATGCATCCCTAAACGTTTAGCACATTCATGTGAAATAAACGAGTGACTAGCACCCGAGTCGTACAATGCTATCAATGAATTTCCGTTTAGAAAGATTGTACCTTGGATCATGTCCGGGGATTGTCGGGCCTCTTCTCTGGTCAAGGCAAAAACTCGACCCTAGTTCTGCGGCTTTTGCTCTGCTGCTTTCAGTGGGCAATACGTGCTAATATGTCCAGGCTTATGACATTTATAGCAGGCCATCTGTCCTTCGCAGGAGCTTCCCGGATGGTATCGTCCGCATTTGGGACATGGTCGTGACGCTTGGATCGTCAGAACATTTTGTTGTCCGGGTTGATAGGGCCTCTTGTTTCTTCCCTGGAAGTTACTCCAAGGTGGCCTTCTTTTTGAGCCGAAGTTTCCACGGTTAACACCACTACGGCTTGGACTGTTGTTGCTGTAAGGTCTGGACCTTCGCAGCTCCTTCAGATTTCGCTCAATGAGCCGACATGCTTCGACAGCATGGATAAGATCTTGGAATTGGAGAGAAACAAGTTTCTCCCTGATTTCGTATCTGAGCCCGTAAACTAGTATGTTGGCCATACTGCTCCCTTCGTCGTCCCTACGAACATGTGAAGAGTACCGGGACAAGTTAGTAAAACGAGCGAAGTAGTCATCTATTGACTCATCTTGGCCCTGTCGGATGTGTAGGAACTCCGACTCCTTCATAATCTACACAGATGCAGGGAAGTATTGCTCGTTGAATTTCTCGATAAACTTTTCCCATTTAATGGGACAATAGTGGAGACGTAAAGATGCTGCCATGGACCTCCACCAGCGGTCCGCGTCTCCTTCCAACTTGTAAATCACCAATTGGGCTTTGCGATTTTCGGGGCACTCCATTACCTCAAATATCTTTTCTAATCTCAGAAGCCAGTCCTTTGCTGAGTCTAGCTTACCTCGAAAGGCTGGGGGTTTCAGTTTGCAAAACTGAGCCACCCAATACTGAGTAGTCTCCACCTCCCTACGGGGTGGTTGCAAATGCACAATTTCCCTTTCGTGTCTGGGCGGGGATGGTGATCGTTTGGGTTCATCATCTTCTTCATGTTGACTTTCATCTTCTCCTTCTTCTTCATCTTCTGTCTCGGTTTCAGTCCGCCTTTCTAATCGTTCGGTGCGTAATTCTTCAATCATGGCCCGTTGCTCATGCAACATTGCCATCACCTCCCGCCACGCGTTTTGATTTGGCGGGTTCTGATCCCGAGCCTCTGGCTCCGGATTTGGATTTTCTTGAGGTTGTCGGCCTCGTCCTCTTCCTCTGCCTTGACCTCTGCCTCGGCCTCTAGGGGCACCTGCTCCTCTCAGGTTTGCCATAATATTCTAAGTTTATTCATTTACGAGAGACGTTAGTCACATTAGAATAACACACACAACAAGTACACAACATCTCATTTATTTATCAACATACAAACCACATATAACTATATGCATCCATATACAACCCTTATATACACGGGTCTTTTACTCACATATCTTATGCACATAACAAGTCAAAACACACTTGAAATTCAAATTTCACAACAGTAGTTTACAATCTACTATTATCTCTACTTCCACTGCTTTCTTGATCTGTTCCCATCCTCACATTTTCCGATACACCAGACGTTTAAGATTAAAGATCCATGACCCGACATCCACAAAATTTCCTCCATCTAGGATTTCATTGGTTTTTCCAACCCAGTAACGGGTACGGGGAAAATGCTGGAGAGTGGATCTGATCCAATCTCCGGGAGGGTATGGATAAATGTATTGAGAGTTGGCCATATAGGACTCTTTGACGTTTGTCAAGTATTATAGGTATTTGCTCTGGTCGTTATAAGAAGTTAAGCTGGCATGAACGAGTTCTAAATGCAAGGCCTCTGTAAGGATTATGTTGTTGTCTAACACATACTGTAGGTCATTGGAGTATGCATTAGGATTGTCCAAGTTTTGGATTTCCGGTAGTCGAAGTTATCTCCTACTGAGGAATAATGAGAGCTGTCGGGACTTATAGGGACAACGGGAAAGTGATAATTTAGGATTTCTGCCGGTATTGGTGCTAGGTCATTTAGTTCCTCTGGATATGCGTAATACTCGGGTCCTGGGTGGTATTCTGGTTCAGGACTATCTGGGTGTTCCATTGGGTCATACTGAGGTTCATAGTTATGTACAGGTGATGGGGGTGCTGGGATAATTGGAGGTGGGAGCTCAGGTTCGGGGTTCCTCCGTAAATTTATTCTACACGGGTATGTTCTCCGCGCTACTCGCCTCCATCGACCTAGATACAGCACATATTGCTTATCTTCTCTGTCCATCTCTACAACATAACACTAGGTTATATCAGTACTCATTTTCAAAAAACATGTTCTAAAAAAAACGTAGAGCCTAACTCCGTCACTCAAACCAATTGGCCAGGTAGGTGTCTATCATGGGAGCCTCACCGTGCTAGGGTGACTGATTGGCTGATCCACATAGACTAGCCCTGCCTTCGACACCAAAAGGTTTGTAATAACATAGTCAGATCTATGCCAGGAAAACTGCTCTGATACCAAAAATGTAACACCCCGTTTTCGTAAACGTTTTCTCGCAGTTTGTGATCAGAGTTTGAGCGCCGAAAATTTTTTTAAATAAAAGAGAGTCACTCAATAACATTCATAATAATATGTTTTGGTAGTCATAAGTACATTCATATGATGTTTCTCTAACAAAAATAAACTGCTAATTTATTCCTCCGTTGGCTTCTCTACGCCGGTTCCTTACCCTTTTCTCCGATCCGATCTCCTTGGGATCCTGAAGCTACATCAACAGTTGAGATCCAATGCCCATTGGATCTCAGGTAACGGTTAACCTCATGCTTATGTACACAGTATATGCATAGCAAATATCCACAATATTTCGCAAAATATCATATATCGATCATATCATATCATAGCAAGCAATAACATTACACAGCCACTGCAATATGTATGTTACCCTCAGTCTGCACATAATCCAGTGCCACGATGTACGGTCGTGTCCTCAGCGCTAGGAAAACTATAATTCGGTGTTATTAAATCCATAACCCGTATATTTATAATTTCAACGTCTCAACAGACATAATCTCGTTTTCAACATTTTCAACAACAGAAACTCAGTATAGGAACACAGCAAACACACATAGAATACAATAAGCGCAAGAGTTAAGGTTACAATACGCGTCCGTACCTTTTTGGCGGTACTACGGAACTTCTACAGAAAAACGTAAATTTCGACGACGGGAAAAACAACGGCACTACGGCGGCTCAATTAGCTCAGATATCCTATAATGATAGTGTTTATCAACATTTGGCATCATAACAGGCCATTTGGGCAAAAATTACTATTTTGCCCCTAGTTAGGCTAATTGGCGGAATTTCGCCAGAGCTTCGCTGCTTCCGCTTTTTTTATCCAAAATTTTGCCAGATCTCTTTTCCCAAAAATATTTTCAACATAAATATCACATATACTCATAAAATATGATATCTAAAAATATTCGAAAGATTAAAAGAAATTCTAGCATTTCTACTCTATCTACCGAAAGAACTACCGAAGCTTAAGACTAGGGACCGAAAAACTTACTCCGGCTTTGGCTAGAACTTCAAGAGCTCTTCCTTCTCTCTACTCTCTCTCAAGGCTGCGGTTTTGGTGTGAAAAATGATAGGAGAGGACCTTGCTTTTTATAGGGAAAAACAAGGACAAGGTGGGAATTTATGAAAAGTTCTCCGGATCGGATTTCGGCCGTTGGATCGCACTTGGGACAAATGGGCTGATCTTGGCCTTACACATAAGGTGCCGACCTCCCCCCCTTGTGACATCATCTTTGATGATGTCACACATGCTGACTTACCGATAGTCTCCCGATCGGTGTTCGAATCGCGTAATCTTGCGAAAACTCAAAATTCCGACGGTGTTTTGAAGGTTTAAACTTCCTCAATCATAATATCTGGGTTGACTAAATTTTAAATCCCTTTAAGGGTATTCCATTGCTTTGCTGAACATTTCGGGCCAGGCGCTGGTTGGTTGCGAAAATGACTTCCTAGGTAGAACCAACTTCGGATAATAATTCGTGGATTCGTATTACGTTCGACCTAAGGAAACTCATTCCTGGATTGTCACAACACTCAAGATTACTACGGGTTCACTTTTCACTATATGCTTATTCTCTGATATACCCGGTCTCTTATTTTCCCTATTGGCTTCAGAATCAACTTCGAAGATAGTCCACTTCGAGGTAGAATTTCACTTGTTCACAACAAGTGCGGTTGTTTCGACTTTGTTTTTACATCTTGAGGTTTGATTTTATTTCTATCCATTGATCCTTAGCTATCATGTATTTCTACTGATTATAATATTATTTTATTATTTTTTAATTAATTAATTTTGAATTTTAATTTAATTTGATTAGTTTTACTAAATAATTTATTTATACATTAATCTAAACAATTAGCCATTAATTATATAATTAGCCATTTACTAATTGTTGATAATTTTAAGATTTAGGATAAATTATTTTCTCATAACTATTGAACTGACATTGGTATTTTATATCCTATATTAAATATTAAAAATCAAAGAGCATAAAGTTCTTTTTAATATTATTTTATTTATGCTCAATATTTTTCCAGGGAAATAATCCCAAAAATTTCTAAAATTCAAGATAACATACTTTCTAAGTTTTTTCCAAAGATCTGTTATCATATAGTATTTTCCATATTGCTTTTAGATTATTTTCTTTTTATAAAATACATTTTCCATGTATTTTTAGCTTATTTCCCTTTCAAATTTTCACAGTAATTTCCTTAGAAAATAAGACACTTAAAAACTATATTGTTTGATATTCCATATCCATCCATTTGAAAATAACAATTTCTCTTATTTTAACAAGACTCTGGATAGATATTTATCCGGGTATTACATCACACATTCACCGAAATTTGAGTTTCCAATACTTTTCAGTCCTTTGTCTTATCTTTTCATAACTATTAAGATTTTTTATTATTAATTAACATTTGTATGTTACATGTATTTTAACTCTATTTTCATCGATATTGTCCATTTATACATAAAAAAAACATCAGTAGAAGAAGCCTAATAAAAAGAAGGGAAAAAATGAGCAGGAAAAAATTAAATCATTCTCTAAATGACTGCTGCTTGTAGGAGAGGATGTCATTGGATTACCGCACAATGGTAATGCAAGCATAACATTACCATCAATTTTTTTGCTTTATGATGATGATAATCCAATAAGATGTGTCGTTGAATCTACGTACCAAAATTTAGTGGAGCGTTTATTTGACGAAGATTACCTAAACAACATATCTATTTTAACCCCAACAACGAAACATGTTGTTTCATTGAATGAGTACATTAATTCATTGTTGCCAAGAGATGAAGTAGTGTACTTTAATGCTAACTCTATAAATCGTATAGATTATGCAAATGACAGTTTTGATGATCTATATGACACAAAGTTTTTAAATTCAATTAAATGTTTTGGGAATCCCATCATAAATTGGTATTGAAGGTGAGAGTATCAATTATGTAAATAAGAAACATTGATCAGGCAGCAGGATCGTGCAATGGTATGAGGTTTCAAATTACACAACTTGGCAAGAATGTCATTAAAGCAAAAGCGTTGAATGGCGCTAACGTAGGCGAAAACATTTTGATACACAGAATGGATATGAACCCATGTGAATCTAAACTTCCATTCAAGATGAAGAGAAGGCAGTTTCCAATCATTTCATTTGCAATGACAATTAACGAGAACCAAGGACAATCGATGTCAAATGTAGGTCTTTACCTACCAAGTCCAGTTTTTTCACATGGACAACTTTATGTTACTTTATCAGGGGGTAAAGAGTTTCAATGGTTTGAAAATACTGATTTTGAATAACTTTAGTAAGTGTAGTGACAACACTATTAATATTGTATATAGATAAGTTTTCCAAAATCTTTTATCACATTCATAGTCGTAAGGGGGAACTTTGTTTGAATTTGTAATTTTTGAGTTCTGTAATTCATCTTTCCATGAATTAAATATATTAGTACTTTCACTTGTGTATTTCTTGAGTTCTAGATTTCACCTTTTAATTAATTGAACAATTTAGAAAGTTGCGTATTTCAAACATAACATATGCAATTTCCCATCATCTTGAATAGAACATGTGTCATTCTAAAACCGTCTTAGATTTAAATTAGGATAAAACTCCATACTCCTTGCAATGCAATGCACGGGTCCGAAGTCTTATTTAAGCGAAACCAGCAAAACAATATTCAAGTAGTGATCATCATATCCAACTTTTAGATACATAATTAATTGTTAATTGATTATGATGATTGTTAATTGCTTTTTTTATTGCCAACGATGATTGTTAATTGATATGTTAACATAGAAGTACTTTTTTTTTTCTGGAATGAGGAAAAATCCAATTTTTTTTATTAATTTATTTGTCATGAATATGAAAGGGATTGACTCCTATCCTCTTCTTAATTTCAGCTGTTGGATTGAAATTTGAACCGTTTAGATTTATATTTTATAAAAATATTAAAAATAATATTTTTATAAAAAATAAAATCTAATCCATTCAATTTTAATCCAACTACCGAGATAGAAAAGAAGTTGAAAAGGGAAGAGAATGAGAGGGAAAAAAAAAAGTTTTCAGCCGCGCAAACTTCAAAATCAGGAGACAGAAAAAGGAGACATCCGATCCGGACCTTCCAACATAGGCTCATAAATCGCATTCTTCAATCTCGACACGTGGCGTATTATGCTACGTGTGCAACAGAACAAGCCCCACCTGACACGTGTCACTTCTTCCCTGCCACGTGTCTTCTCTCTCTTGCCGACGCCGATCTATTTCTGTTCTGCTTCCTTCAACCGAACCCAATCTCAGATTTCTGAAACACTATATCGCTAACAGTAACGCGAAGAACCAATTATTTTTGTCCAAAGAAATCACACACTACTACCAAAGAAAAAAAACCCGCCAAAAAAATGATCAACCTCGTGGCTCTTAGTCTTCTAATGGCTTCCCTCGCCGGAGCCGGTGTCTTCTCTCCCACCCCACAATTCCGTCATCAAAACGATGCAGAACAGACCATCGTCAAGGAAGGTCACAGAGTGATCGTGGTGGAATACGACCAAGACGGTCACCGCAACACCAAAATTTCCATCACCCCAGACCAACCACCACACGGCAGCGAGAAACACATCATCGATGGCAGTAGCGGTGATCATCACTCCGGCGGCATGTTCGCCGACACCAAGGAGAGATTCAAAGAAGCGGCTTCAGTTCTCCCAAACATAGGCCATGGCCTCTCTTCTCATCAAGATCTTCCCCAAGGTGGCTCCTTTCTTCACGCTCCTAAAGAACTCATCTGTGACGCCTATGGAAAATGCAAACATAAAATTTCCGACGCTATGGGAAGAGCAAAGGATAGTGCAAAAGAGGCCATAGACACAAAGAAGGACGAAGCAAAAGAAGTTCGTGAGAGTTTCACTGAAGCAGCAAATAACGTCCAAGCAAAAGCCAAAGATACTTTGAAAGAAGCAAAGGAAGTTGGAGAAACCATGGCAGATACGGTTGGTAGTTTCAAAGATACAGTATCACATAGGACACATTACGTCCAAGAAAAAACGAAAGACACCTTAAAAGAGGCGAAGGAAACTGGAAATACTCTTAGGAAAGATGTTTCGGGCAATGTTTCAGAAGCGGTGAAGAATGTTGGAAGCTATATAGGGTCAAAGACGGAGACCATAATAGATAATGTGATGAGTGTTGCAAATTTGATGGGTTTTGCGAATGCTTATGGATTATGTGTTTGGGTTACGTTTGTTTCAAGCTATGTGTTGTGTAGGGCTATGCCAAGGCAACAATTTGGGGTGGTTCAGAGTAAGATTTATCCGGTTTATTTTAGAACTATGGGTTATAGTGTTGGATTGGCTTTGTTTGGGCATGTTTTGAGGCATCGGAGTACTTTGTTCTTTAGCAAGGCTGAAATGTTGCAAGTTTATAACCTTTTGGCTTCGCTTCTCACTCTTTTTGTCAATTCCATGTACTTGGAGCCTCGTGCCACTAAGGTATGTATATTATTATCAATTTTTCTTGTTCTATTATTTTTTATAATTATGATGGGTTTTCCTGAGAAAATGCTTCTCTGTTTGCACTTAAGTTAGAGACTATTTTTGGAATGAGTCTGGCAGGTGGTGATTTACATTCTATGAGTATCATCTTGATCTTCAAATTCTGTTTGAATTGGTATCGAAAGTTGATAAATTATGTATACATATTGGGTTGAGGGCCCCTTTTAATGCCCCAACCCAACTTCCCAATCGTTTTTTATTTTTTGTTTTAATGATTAGATTTTACAGTGACATTTTCACATTTATGGGGAACATTTGTAGGGTGTGTGTGTATATATTTACGATTTAAAACTGCACTTGTTTTATCAATAAAATATCAATATGTCACTAGTTTTTAAGTTTTTATGTAGAATCTAATCATTAAAATTTTAAAAAATATATTAGGGATGTTGGGATGTTATAAAGGGTATTAGAGCATTAGATAAAGACATATAAGAGTGCTTGTTACTCAGACCAAGCATTTGTTTGATTGTTTGTAATTTGATAGTTTGTCCTACATTATAGGCGCAAATTTTTATATATCAAACTCACAAACCATCGAGTGTATATATATAATGTTATCTATTTTGTGGTTCTATTTTGTGGTTTAACTTTCTAAATGGTAGGTATATAAAATATTGCTTATAATTGTCCCCAACTTTTTCAATTTATGTTTGACTTGCTCTGTGCTGCTGAAAAAGAAAGAGTAACATAATCATTTGATCTCTGGCCTATAAGTCTCATTCACTGCATTACTCTTGTTTTATTGGACTAAATAATGTTCAAATTATAATAACATCATTTTTGGTCTTGATTCTTCCTTTGTTTTATTAATGGACAGGTTATGTTTGAGAGGATGAAAATAGAGAAAGAAGAAGGAAGGGGAAGGGCAGATCTTACCTCTGAACTTGGCAAAGGGAGTCAGCACTCTACCCCAACCAACACAAATAACTCTTCCGCCACCACTGACACCCCCGCCGCCGCCCCTCCCACCGCCACCCCAGCGAAGGAAGCAGAGAATGATGTGGTCCGATCCCGGATTATTAGGCTGAACGACAAGCTAAAGAGGCTTAACTCATATTCATCTCTGCTAAATATTCTGAATTTGATGTCCCTTACTTGGCATCTGGTTTATTTGGCTCAATGCCTTCACCCGAATTGTTGAGCCAAATAGAGGTAGCTGCTACATATATATTCTGTGTTGTGTGTTTGTAAATACATGTTGTTAGTTGTGCATCTTTCATGTTTTAAACGTTGGGTTATGAGTTCAGTTACCGACCATCATGTTGTAATGTTTAGACAATATACCTTAGCTTTAGTTGGCTATAGAATTGAAATGCTTTAGGAAAAGGTTTGTGCTACGTTTCTGATCTGTACAAGGTAGTGCTTTATACTGTTAATAGAAGTTGCAGCTTATTTATGAAACCTTGCTAATATCTGATCTCTCTCTCTCTCTCACACACGCATTAACGCACATCTTAGGAGTATCGAAGTTTGAACTCAAAATCCAGAGACACTAAAAAAACAGTGAATTGACAACGGAATTGTGACAGTCTATTTCAATAATGAAATAATCAAATTCTTCCATTAATCCCGTTCTCTTTTCCCTTCGTGAGATAAGATTTTAACTCTTACACATATCTTTATCTTTGTGGTACCCGTTTTTGAACTCAAGATTCCCTGATTTATGCTCATTTTTGGCTGCTGGCTATACGTTGCCACATCAAACATTACTTCAAAAATACCAATATTTCGCTACGTCTTAGTATTAAATATAAAAAGTGTATTCCACAAAATCATTAGCATAATTAAAAATCAACCTGAAAACACATGTGAATCCTATATCTTTTACCTGGGAGAGATTATCAGATCAACATAATCACCACATCAGTTCAATACGTTACTTGGGCACAAATGACTAGTATCTAACATTTAGAAAGCCATTATAGCCTCAACTCGCGATCCGTTCTAGGGGCTAGAAAATTAGAGAGAAATAAAAATCTGTTCTTTATATAATGAAGAGAAGCCGGGGCAGAAGCAATGGATAATATCAAAACACAACCTGAAACAGAATCCCACGAGCAGAACACCGATGCACGAAGCTAAGGAGGAAGAACCGCAGGAGCAGAACACCGATGGGTGACGGCGATGGCGTCGAGTCGATTTGGGAAATGGGAGACACGGAGGCGATTTCACCGAGTCGATGCTGCGTTCGTGGTCTGAATTTCTCTGAATCTTTTGGTTGCTGATTAGGGCATATAACTTCACTAAAAAATCTGATTCCATTCACCCTTTAGTTTTAAGAAAATTACATTTCTGCCATTTGACCCATCATCTGATTCGCGTCTCCCACTCAAAGTCGCGTCTCCCTCAAAATCGCGTCTCGGAAACGTTCGAATCCCAAAAATTGATGTTTCGGTGCATCATCGCTGGTACTTATAATGCAATTCTGCGTTTCTATACCTGAATATGAACCCAAAATCTACAGGTTCAAAGTTTTTGGACTTACCATGGACGTCAAGTCTGTCTATTAATAAAATTAAAATGGGGTCGGTGTATTTGCATGACTAGCTCAGCTTTATATTTTTACTTTTACTAATTTACTGAGACGAGATTGATAATTTAGGAATCTAAGCGTGTCAAAAAGGATTTTTACATTGGTTTATGTCCGATTCAGAAGAAAGTCGATTGTGATTTTTTATTTACTATTATTTGTAACTAACATGGCTACGAATTTGTTTTGGCAGAAAGTGTTTAAATTTCTATTACTCAGGAAACAACTACAAATTAACGTTAATTACGTCAAATTAGAAAGCAAAACAACATGGTTTGATTTCTTTTTTGTGAAAATAAGATACGAGGTATAGTCCATTTTAGATTTCAGAAATTATATTGAGCCAGCTTGGTTGGGCTTCTTGTACAACATCCTATGGATGAATGATTTTCATGAACTCATGGAGAGAACCACTACAAAACAAGGAAATATCATGGGAAAGTAGAAAATCCACTTTTGAATAAATCAGGTTTTAGAGATATATTCCACTGATTTTAAACGGAAAACCATTTTATAGATAGCTATCTCTTTCTTTATTAAATTATTTTTTGAACAATTTCTTTATTAAATTATTTAGCTTTCCTCTTTCAACACCATAGGAGCTAATAGAGTAAAGTTACATGAGCTAGTTAAACTCCCTCACATCAAGATACTTGCCTGAAATGATAACACAGTCCACTGAAAACTAAGGTTCTTAAAATCGGATCGGTTAATGAACCGATGAGGTTCTTGGTCGAGGTCGATGGGTGGGCATCAGAAATAAATCGGTATTAATTAAAAATATACTTTAATTAAAATAGATAAAAAATATTTATATTTTAATAATAAAAAATATTTTATAATAGATTAATAACTTTTTGTTTTGGAGAAGATATATAATACTCCATATTATATTGAGTTTTTCAAAGAAAGCAGATTATAGCTCTGCGTCATGACTCTCCCCAATCTCATAAATGTGATGTGTCCATTAGTAGGGTGTAGGATACAAGCTACACTATAGGCTTTTTGACTTTTTTATCTTTTGTTTAATTAATAAAACTAGCCCACGTTTTTTTCTTCCACCACCGTCATGACTCTCCCTCCTTTAACTTCAGTCAGATCTCTACTTCTCTCTCAATCCCTCATCCTTCTCACTGGTTGACAGATCTCTCTTTCTCTTTCTCCTTCAACTCTTCAAATTCAAAACTCTTTCTCTCAGTCTCTCTACCTTCTCGTTCGATCTTGACATTGAGAAGTAAGGAGGCTCCGCGGAGCTTCTGATTGTGAAAGAAATTCTACCATCAAAATTTGTTTCCATTATTTCGACCAAAGAAGCTCCAATCTTCAACCTTCAACAAACTTAGATCATGATCTCCACCAGCCACCGCCGAGGCGCCGACTCTCTCCCCTGAGTCCCCTCCTTCTTGTTCTCCTTTAGTCAATTTTTATTTTCCAAAAAAAAAAATCATCTTTTCGACTCTGACTCGGCCAACTCGGACCGAGTTGACTCCGGTCAACTCGGACCGAGTTGACTCCGGGTCAACTCGGACCGAGTTGACTCCGGGTTAACTCGGGACCCTGGTTCACCCCTAACTCGGACTGGTTTTCCAGCCGGTTCGACGGTTTCCGGTCCGGGTTTCATAACCTTGCTGAAAACTTAGTTTTCTCCTGTACGATACACCAAATATATATATATATATATTAAAATTAGACGCCGTAAGTTTTACCTACTACGCCCCCATTAATATAGGCGTCTCGCGGAAAAAGAACGTCAAATGTGAAAAAAATAAATATGCAAAAAATAGGACACCGTAGCCTGTTTTGTATAGTAGTGTATCTTAATTTGTATTTAATACTTTCATTTTTTAATGAAAATTTTATTTTATATAAAAAATAATGTATAGCATAGAAGCCTAGAGTAGATCAGTCTAGTTTTGTATTTTTTTGTTTATTTGACATGTAATTTTTTTAATAATACATTGAAGCAATATATCAATTGAGTATTCAAGGTTTTGATTAATCATTAAAGAAATAATGAGAATATTGTATGACACCATCACATGATGGTACCGAATCGACTCTTTAATTAGGTTCACAGCTTATATATCCTTGGGACGCCTTTCACTATAACTGTGTTTTGTGGCCAAATGCATATTGAACCTATAATTGAGAATTTGTATTGAATTGTTTTATTGCTTTGCTTATATGATATTTCCTTTTAATAATTATTCACTAGTGAAGAATGCTTTTCAACAGCAGGATAATTATATACTGACAAAAAAGAAAAGTGATGTAGAAAATGCATGCGATGATTTTTTACTTTTTATTTTTTTAGTGTGTGAATAAATTATGTGGCTGTTAATTTCCTACATCAGTTAACCAGCGTATAGAAAATACGAGTACTTTTTAACTACTATTCCGCCACATGGTGCAGCTTCTTTCTGCGTCCTCTCCAAGGATCTCAGCGACGATATATGGGTCAAGGTGGAGGTACTCTAGACCGACGGTCAAATGAAGGGTTCGAGGGATCAATCGATGGGTAGATGTTGGGGCTTTTCAGTTGCGATGGGAAATCAGAGGCAACGGAGCAAAGAAGTTCAGAGGTGACAACTGTGATGACCCAGAAATTTAAATAGGATAATTACATTATAGTTATGAAATTATGATATCATTGTGAGATAAATAGTTAAATATAAAATGTTTGTTGGCATGCAACAAAGAGAAATAATATATAAAAGACTAGTGGAAATTATATGGGTCCTTTTTTCCATGATTGGTGCGGTGCCTAAAGTGAAGGACTTAGGGGTTGATTCTTTATTCACTGTTGATCAAGCTATCAGATAACTTGATGGGTATACTAGATATTATATATTAAGCCCAAATCTCATTACGAGCATGAGTTTTGATGGAAGAAGTTTATTTGGCTCTTATTTTGATAATATCAGACTTTATTATAATGAAATGTTGGGTTGCATCTCAATTGTTTGATAAAATGTGTATGAGAAGAATTTTGCTGGAATGGGAGCAGTTTAGTATGACCAATGTATTGTGGACAAAAATTTGGGATTTGAGTTGTTCAATTTGTATTTTCTAACTTAGAAATTGTGGATTATTAATACACACATATAATTATTGAGATTATAAGCTCGATTTTGTTAGGAATTTGAATTGAGGGAACAATGTGATATCAAAAGTTCTGTATCATTGGTAATTTATGAGTTTTGGAGTTGCTCTATATCTTAGTTCTGAATGTCTTCAAGGTGTTTGATGGGATGAACGAAACAGAAATTATAGGAGTTTAAGTAGAAATTACGTGAAACTTATTTTGCTTAATGGAACATTCAAGTGTGCTAAATAAATTTGATGAAAGATGTTTTTCCCTTGATGGGTACCATAAAGTTTGCATGGAAACAGGTGCAAAGATAAATTATGACTGCAATCCTATTTTGAGTTATTGAAAATTGTTGTTAAATGACTCGAGTAAGTTGAAATCGGAATGGCAAAACATGCTTCTCTCAAGCCTTATAAGGTTTCGGGGCCAAAGTTTAATATGATGTGGAAAGAGTTGCAAATGTAAGGCAATAATTTGGCAAAGATCATGATTGGTTAAAGTACGTTAGAAGGCAATGAATGATAATTTTTTTTTTTTTTTTTGGTTGCGTTAAACTGAAAGGTGCATAGAGTAAATTACTTTTCAAATGGTAATTAAAGGATTGGGGGTTTGGTAGCAAGAAAGTGTAATAACAATATTCAAAGTAAAATCTGAAAGTAAAGAAGGGATATCACAGTAATCTTAATCAACTGAATTGAGCTTCATAAAATTTCAGAAAATTGACTGCAACCCATTTCCTTTTATTAGGATGTTTCCCAAAGATAAGGCTCTTGTAATGTATAAGAATGCATTTGATGAATGGATAGTACCCATTTTAATGTTTATACTTGTCGGAAAATATGCCTTTTTTAATTATATTGATAGTGGCAATAAACGGTGTTAAAAAAAAAAGTTTAACTTTCTACGCTGGTGATGACATTTACTTAGTGTAGAAGGTTGAGGAATATTATAGAGTGAGGTTTCTTTTATCATCATTTTCTTATTATCCTTTATAATATTTAAATTATGTCCGTTGAATTATGTGAAAACTCATAATACTACTTTAACTTTTATCTCTTTTTTCTTTTCAACGGCCCATATGAACTTATGAGAGATAATTTTTTTTAAAAAAAAAAAGATTATTAGAGGATCTGGTTCCAAATATTGGTTGTACCTTTCAGAATAGAATGTGAATAAAATATTTCTTTATGTTTCTTTAACTCTTCTACATCTTAATGCAATGTTTATAGTGTAAAGTTACAACTTTCTACTTGTTTCTATACCGGTATCGAAAACCCAATAATGTTCCCTGTAAAAAAATCATTTTTAACTATGATATTTGTAACATCTCAGGCACTTGCTTGTGGATATTGTCCGCTTCGACACACAAGGCTTCACGATTTTGTTTTCGACTAGACTTAGCCCATCAAAACGCGTCCACAAGGAAAGGTCTCGCCTTCTTGGACAATATCCACAAGTGAGCGCAAGATGTTATAATGGTATCGAAAGGCCTTTCCTAGTGGACGAGTTGTTGTGCCAAATGAGGACGCTCCCCAAACCCAAGGGGGGTGGATTGTGAAGTCTCACATCGACTGGAAAGGCGAACAAAGCATACCTTATAAGGGTGTGGAGACTTTTCCCTTGTGGACGGGTTTTGATAGGCTATGCCCAGTCAAAAACAAAACCGTGTGGTCTTGTGTCCTGAAGCGATCAATATCCACAAGCGAGTGCCTGGGATGTTATAGATGGTATCAAAGTCAGGGCTCGAGTCGTTGTACTAGCGAGGACGCTGGGCCCCAAGGGGGGGGTGGAGTGTGAAGTCCCACATCAACTGGAAAGGCAAACGAAGCATGCCTTATAAGGGTGTGGAGACCTTTCCCTTGTGGACGCGTTTTGATGGGCTAAGTCCAGTCGAAAACAAAACCATGAGGCCTTGTGTGCCAAAGCGGACAATATCCACAAGAGAGCGCCTGGGATGTTACAATATTCTAAAAATAAAAAAATTTCAAATAGTAAAAATGTAAAATTGATGGAAACAATTTAAATACATAATGTAATAAGATATTATTGTGGGTTGGGTTGAGGGACTTATTACGCCTCTTAAACAATACTCCCTCCAATTTAATTATAAGACCACTTTTGCGGTGCAACTGTAAAAGTGGTTTTATAATTAGAACCTGATGTAGTAATATATGTTCTATTTTATAAATGAAAATAATAATCATATTACAAGAAATATCTCTAATTTTAGATATGACAATGTTTAAATTTAAAATTGTAGGAGGTACCAAATTCCAATTTTTAATCAAATGGAAAAATGTTAAGATAGTAATACCTGTCCTAAATACAAGAATTGTGAACTACAAACTATGAACTATATTTAGTGCTAAGGACTAAATATATTACCTATAGTATGACTTATGGTTATGTATTCTCAAATTAATAACATGTGCATGGTGAATTTGTATATAGAAAACAAAAATAGTTACAAATTAATTATATTAAATAACAGTATACAATTACAAGCAGGTGATCTCATAAGGAAACATACGATAGTCAAACAACACATATGACCAGCTTAAATTATTTAAAATATTATTTCCCTAAAATGGATATGTCCCACACCCACTAGAGCCGGCAAAACGAGACAGAACCATCGGGCCGACCCGTTTAAGCCTCGCCTTGGTAGGGTTTGAAAAATGGACGAGATATTTGAAATTAGTCGGAGGGCCGGCGCCCAAGCGGTCGGCCCGGAGGGCCTCGGGCCGGCCTGCGGGCCTTTTTTATCGTAACTTTTTTTTTTTTAAAAAAAATATTAATTTATATATATTTTGTATTTGTTATAGAGTTATTTATCTATTTAACTACAAATACATAATAACTATACTCTAATTTTATGATTTGATTTATTATTTGTTGCGAATAAAGATTATGGATGTGTTTATGATGCAGGAGAAAAATTTCATGATATTCTTACTCATGAAATACTCAATGTGAAAAACAATCAAATGCCATTAAAATCGATGATAGTGACGAAGATGACGACAATAATAATATCGTAAATAATGTCGCTTTAGTGATATCTTTTTTATGTTTTATGTGAGTTATTTGTGAACATAGTTTGCTTTTGATTATGAATTAGTATGATCGTCTTATTTATTGGATGATTCGTATTGTAATTTACTAATTATATTTTTTAAAAAAAAAAAAAAGTGGAAGAAAAATAGTTAAACTTTGGAATAGTAATTTCCGGGCCATAGGCCGCCCTAGCCCCGATGCTCTCGGGCGGGCTTTGAAAAAACATGTGTTTTTCTTATCGAACCCTGGAGGGCCGACCAGATTAGGCCCTGGCCTTCACACGGGCCTAAGACTGATTGCCAGCTCTACACCCACCAATGGCCAAGCAAATTTTTTTTTTCTTGATTTTTATTTGATGTAAATTTACCTTGAAGTTTTGGCGGTGAAAGAATTCTTTAAAAGTTTTTTTGAGGTGCGATATTCTATTGCTTCTAAAAATGTTAAAAGGGTGTCATTTTCCATTAAAAAGTTAACGATTAACATTAATTTTTTAATGATCTCAATGTTTGTTTTTTGAATGGTATGGGACAACTATGTTTTTTTAATGAAACTTCTAGATCTGAAACTTTTTTAAAGACAATATTGCTTATGAAAACTTCTGGGATAAATTTGTAAGCTTAGCCCATTTTTATTTCAGTGAATCACAACGATCACAAAACTGACACTGACTTCCATTTCACTCTGAATAAAGTTTCAATTATTCCACGTTTCGACCAACTTGTTCAACGATTTTGTGGATGAACCAAATGTACCTCTGGCTGATTCAGCCAAGTTTTTCATCTTCAAGCTTCTTTCCCTCATTTCTTTTCCTCTCTCCGATTCCATAAGTTCTCTCACTTTCTTCTCCAATTCATCACCTTTCACAAACCCATCTTCGTCTCTGTGCTCCAATCCTATCGCTATCTTCATGTCCTCCACCAGCAAATTCCTATTCATGTGCTGCTCGGAATGCAGCGGCCACGCAATCAATGGGACTCCGGCAACCACGGCCTCCAGCACCGAGTTCCACCCACAGTGAGTCACAAACCCGCCGACGGACTTTTGGGCCAGTACCTCCACTTGTGGGGCCCACGACCTCACCACCATCCCTCTATCTTTAGTTCTCTCCGTGAACCCACTCGGCAAAACCGATTCCAAATTGAATTCTCCCGTTGTGTCCAACGTCTGCTTCGTTCTCTCATCAATGGGTGGCCTCTTCACAACCCACAAGAATCTCTGCTCACTGTTTTCCAATCCATAAGCTATCTCCTTCAATTGTTCCATTGACATCGAGCCACGGCTTCCGAAACACACGTAAACCACGCTTTCGCTCGGCTGCTTGTCAAGCCAGTTCAAACAGTTCTGGATTCTTCCACGATCTTCTGCTTCTTCTCCTTCTTCTTCGTTTCGATCTTTAGGCTCTGCAATCAGAGGACCGATGTAGTAAACCGGAGGCGCTTGTTTTGGATCCGGAAAGCAAGCACCTTCAGATATGACGTTAACGGCTATGGGCTCGAGCTCTTGAAACGTGTTAATAATGATGCCACATGATTTAGGAAGATGGGAACAGAAATACAAGAAGTCCCAGTAAGCTGGATCGTCTCTTTCAAGTGTTGGTTCTGCCATGTGAAAGGCCTTAATTGGGGGGTTAGCTGGAAAGTGAAGATCCATGGAGATGTCCTTGAAGTTATTAGTGGTTTGCTCATGAATCTTCGGAAAGTACGAGAAAGCGGAAAGAACGGCGGCTCCAGAGGTGAAGAAATAGTAAACAGGAATCCCAAGAGAGGAACCTATGTTGATCGCGGATGTACAGAACAGATCGATGACCAAAGCTCGGACGTTGGATTTTTGTGAGATGTCCTTAAGAGCTGAAGCCACGTTGGTGTCGTTGTGCCGGATGAACTCGAAGAGGGTGGATGCAAAGCTTTGAGGCGAGGCGGCCGGTTTGACGGCAAGGAAAGGGAAGCGGCAGAAGGAGATGGAGGGGTAGGACTGAGAGATGCGGCGGATGTAAGAATCGAGGGAGGGTTTGTCGAGAAAACCGGCGGTGAGGAGGATGGTGATGGAGAAAGAGTGGGAATGATGAAGAAGAAGGAGCTTGCCATGCTCAACCATGGAGACTATATGGCCTATGCCTGGTGCAGGATAGAGGACTATGGTTTGTATCATTTTTGGGCCGGATTTTTTTAAGGGCGTAAAGCTGTTGGGATAGGAACAATATGGTGAAGACTAGATTCACAAGCACACACATAAATATATTATGTGGAACTCAACGAGTGGTGTACGTTCCGACCAAAAAAAAACGAGTGGTGTACGTAAATGTGCAAGTTGTCAGCCAAATGATATGCTTTTTTTACTTGGGCAGAATTATTACTCCCTTGATTGAGCTTCTAAATGCTATTTGGAGTGTTGATCTCAATTTTAAATACTAAATATATTTT
This sequence comes from Acacia melanoxylon, assembly GCA_019022615.1. Classification (NCBI taxonomy): domain Eukaryota; kingdom Viridiplantae; phylum Streptophyta; class Magnoliopsida; order Fabales; family Fabaceae; genus Acacia; species Acacia melanoxylon. Next base: position 3,871,418 of record JAFJYJ010000020.1, on the reverse strand, counting down.
TTATATTTGTCAATTTTCCTTTAATTTACTCTTATTAATATTCAAGGAAATCAAAGAATATAACTGGAATGTTTTAGAAATTACATATCATATTAATTAATTTGATTGGATTAAAGAATTTAGTTAAGGGTACATAATTTAAAAAATTCAGTAAAATTAAGTTAATTTTCTTAAAAAAAATGTAAAGTTATACTTAGGGATTGTTTAGCTAGTTATTAAATTATTTAATTTATTAGAAAATATTAAAGAAAATTATGTTTTAAAAAAATAAATCCTTTGGAGGATTTTTGGTACGAGGGAGTTGAAGGTGAGGAGAAACTTTTGGGTTAGATTTCAAAAATAAATATAGAAGTTATAATTTTAATAAAGTGAAGATATAAGATAAAAGAGCTAGAAAAATTAGTTAAATTTTTTTAACTTCACTTCTCTAAATTTTCCTAAATACAACTCATAAAATTTTCACATCCCTCTCTTCCAAATTACTCAAGCCAAACAGCACTGAATTAGAAAATAATGTACTACCTCTAGCTCTTAATATAAAGACTAATTTGTAAGTAGTGCAATTTATACTATAAGCTAAATCTTATAGTAAAGATTAGAGGTAGCATTATATTAAGAATCATTAAAAAAAAAAATCTTGTAAAAAGCAATTCAAAATGGATTTGGGTATTTGTTTATTGAAGCAAAAATCTGTAGAACTTAGCCAATGAAAACGCATATGCTCAGCGTAATGATTTGGTAGTGGAAACGGTAATATTTGTACTGCGACAAAAATACAAATCCATGAGAACAGCCTGATTAAATTTTTTTGGTTTATGGACTCATCTTTTGGAAAAAATATAATAAAATAATAATAATGGGTATCGCATTCGCTTACAATTCACAATATTAAAAAATTAGTTGGATTTTGAAAAGGCATAGTTACTAAAGCGAATCAATAATTGATACCTGGTCAACTAATTATTTGGGAGTTGCTGATATTCGACCACCACTATTAATGGCGTTGGGTGGTTAGGTATATCATAGGTCCACTTCTGAGATCTTACCGATTTTATTTTACGACGTAGCCAATGCAGGTGAAACATATAACTTACTTGTTCCAATTCATTTTAGGAAAAACAAAGTATTCTAGAAGGTTTTTTGTGGTTGTTTTTTTACATGGCATTTTGACATAGAGTATTAAACAGGAAAAATGACAACAACAAAAATACTATTTGAATTACAAAAACTCCAAAATATATCAACTCAATTAGCAAAGGAAAAACATGTAATTTTGATAATATAGAGAATTGAATGACAACTTGAGTTCCCCAAGTAAGTTTTTTTTTTTTTTTTTTTTAAAAAAGGGGTGGCTGAAGGCCTACATATAAATAAAAAGGAGATTACACATAAGGGGAAATTAATCTCAGACGCTCTTGGTCAACCCAAGATCTCAAATACAAAGGACAAATATCAAAAATAGCAGTTTTCGAGATGCCCATTTTAGCCAAGGCATCAGCTATTTTGTTATGATCTCTAGACACAAATTGCAACTGCACATGCCACGCCTTCCCTAGCATCTCTCTGATTTTTAAAATCTGCAGACTTCCAGCAACGAAATTGGCATCCTGCACTAGTTTAATAACCACTTCAGCATCAGACTCAATAATTACCTTCTTCACACCTGTGTCCCAAGCAATCATAAGGCCTTCCAAAATCGCCCACTCTTCAGCAGCCTGAACATTACAAATTCCCAGCTCCTTCGAAAAGCCAACAGACCATAAACCAGAATCATCCCTCATAAGGCCTCCACAACCAGATTTAGATGAACAGACAGAAACAGCCCCATCAACATTAACTTTAAACCAGCCAGCAAGGGGAAAAATCCAACCTCTAGTACCCACCCTACTCAAGACACTCTTAACAGGGTATAAAACAAAAGAAGGCCAAATACAAGAAATTGAAGCGAACGGGTTACTGGGCTTCTTAAAATCAGCAGAGACAAAAATAGCATTGTTCCTCCAATCCCAAAGTTTCCAAATAATAACACCAAATAAAAGATTCCACTGCCCACCCTATTCCAAACTTAAAATTCCTTTTAAATTCAGAATCATCCAATCTTTCAAATTTGCAGCAAAGAAAGAAAAGGAAAACATGGACGGAAGTAGCTTGTACCAAATCATCTTCGCGTAAACACAGTCTCTTAAAATATGAAGTGTGTCTTCCACACCAGAATTGCAAAAACCACAAGCAACAGACGATTGCGACCACTCCCCTCTCCTAGCATTAGTTGGGAGCTTACCTAGATAAGCCTTCCATAGGAACACTCTGATCCTCTCAGCACCTCCCCATTTCCAGATAGTTTTGAAGAAATCATCCCTCGGTTGGAGTGGCTGCTGCTTAATAATAAAATAAGCGCTTTTGAGCGAAAACAAGCCATCCCTAGACGCTCCCCAAGTCAGGAAATCGTTACCAGAATCAGATCTAGGAGGTAGTGTCGAGGTCAGCCGGCTGATTCCCACAAAAGTAAGCACATTAGCCAGCTTTTCAAAATCCCATCGCCCTCCTTGAGTCCATTCTTCCATCGTTGAATTGTCCTCCTCTGCAGACAAAGAACAAAGGCACATATTTCTCAATTTAACACCAACAGCAATCCAATGGTCATGAAAAAAATTCACTGTACTACCATTGCGAACCTGCCACTTAGCTCCCCTATCCACAAAATCAATCTGTTCACAAATAAACTTCCAAAGTTTGGAGTCTCCTGCACGAACATTCAGTAATGACTCATAATCTCTCATCATATATCTATGATTAAATATTTCAGCCCAAAGACCTTTACATCCAACAATCAATCTCCAAGCTAACTTTGTCCCGCAAGCCAAACTAACCGAAGCCAATTTCTTGAATCAGAGCCCCCCATACTCCCTGGGTTTCATAATTAAATCCCAACCAACAGGGTGAAATCGTCTTGAGTGCTCATCATGACCCCATATGAAGTTCCTTTGGAGCCTTTCCACTTCTAAGAAAACACTCTTCAGAATTTTGGCCACTTGCATAGGATATAATGGGATAGAACTCACTACAGACTTGGCCAAAGTAATCCTTCCTGCAGTAGATAAACATTTCATTTTCCAAGCTCCCAGTTTGGATCTCACACGATCTGTTACACCCCTACCGGCCTCGCCCTTTCGGGTGGCGCGTTAGAGGGACTCCTTTACTTAGTTACCCTTCTTTCATTATTAGGTCCATTTAACATGTATCAGAGTGAGTGCAACAGAGCATTTAACCGGTTTGGACAATCTACTGTACTGGTAAAAGAAAAATAAACATAAAGTAAAAGTCCCCGAAGGGTTAAGGGTACAGTTATCCAAAAATAAATACCAGTAATAATACAGTCATCCCAAAAGTATCAAAAATACAAAAGTGATAATAGGGCATCCCCTATTTCTTCAACTTCCCGCATCAGGCCCTACCTTCTTCTGCTTCCGCCTGCTACTTTCTCTCCCCTGTATCTTCACAATGGTCTGGAGTTCAAGGTTGAACCCTAGAGTAACTGTTAGACTTAAATACAATATGTATGCCGTGCATGCAATGTAAATCACAATTAGGAAAGTAAAGAAAACAATTCTGCCTCAGGCACAGTAATCTGTCATGTATGTTCTGCCTCCGGCACAATCCGCAGGACCGCCTGGTCAAGACAAGCCCTACGATACGTTTCGCGCGCAGGGGCCTCAGTAGTAACCTATAAACACACAGTCATATAGGCCCTACCTACCCCGAAAATTCTCGGTACTGCAGCCCAATAGGCACAACAGCCCGATCATACATACCCTCGGTACTGTAGTGAATTCCTAAGGACACGCAGTCAAATAGGTACTACAGCCTAATCTCCTACATCATGATCAACACAACATGCAAAAGTAACATAGAGTATGGGAGTCAACAGTTACTACCTGGTACTCCTTGAAATTAGCAAATACTTCTCTTGTTGATCCACACGAGTTAACACCCTAGTTACAACAAAATACCACACTTTCAATTATGAATACCAACTCTACTTTTAATTTCTATGAATTTTGCCTATCACAAAATTTTCCAAAATCACTATTCCGACTTCGCCGATTTTTTAATAAATTCTAGAAAAATCGTATTAACGCGAAACCAGTGGCCATGGAACCCTTAGGATGTCTATTTCATGGGAAAAAAATAATTACAAGGTCCATATGAAAGTGGAGCTTAATCACCAAGAGGGGGGTGAATTGGGGATTATTAAAAATTCTTCCAGAAAAGCTCTGTTTTTCTGAAACTAAAATAGAGTAGACTATGGAGTAGAGAAGAATAGCAAGACACAAGGAATTATACTGGTTTGGTCCAATCTCTTGACCTACGTCCAAATCCCGACTCTTTGAGATTTTCACTATCACAATTGATTACACACTCTGCACTCAAGAGTAATTCTCTCACTAGAACTTACTCCCCTTACAAGTTGTAATCAATGAACCCAATCACCAAGTCCCCTGACTTGTGATTCTTTACAATAAATGATTTGTAAGTAGGAAACTCTCTCTAAGAGTAGATAAAGATAAACACCGAAGCTTAAATGTATCTACATATTCTTAATACGAAAGACTCAAGAGTAGATGAAGGCTTTAATGATTTTCGCTTTTACGAGGTCTTAGTTGTTGAGAGGAATTGAATGCTCTTCTATTTATACGAGAAGGCATTAAATGACCGTTGCCAACTCCATATATCCGTTGAAGTGTTAATCTAGGCACATTTGTGTAGGCGGTTATGGTGTCTTCTCTCACTAATCTTCACTTTAATCCAGTTGTGCGAAGTTCATAGTTGACTTCTCGCAAATTAATCCGTTGGTAGAACAGTTGCTTGATAAAGAAAACATTCTTTAATACTTTGCAAGCGTGTGCAGGCGGATTACCCAAAAGTATGCAACTTTCTGGGTGTAGCATTTAATGTTCTGACATGCTTTTTGCTTTTTTGCCTTCTGTCCTTATTTAATCTTGTTTAAGCAAGCTGAAACTTACTAACAAAGTGGTTAAACATAGCTAGGAATATATAGGAATGATAATTGGAAGTATTAAGATCAAACATAAGGTTTCGCAAATTCATCGGTTTTGAATTTCAAACTTGCTAATGAAAAACTCGAGTTTTGTTTTTCAAAACTCGAGTTTTGGACTTTGGTGTGTAAAAACGTTTTAAGTCCAAAACATCAAAAGTGAAGGTTTTCTTCCATAACTGGAGCTTTTCAATTAATGAAATACATCAATCTTTTCGTTTGGCCAAAACTCGAGTTTTGATCTCAAAACTCGAGTTTTCATTTAAATATGAAAACTTAGAAGAAACGGCGCCAAGTCAAAACTGGAGGTTTTTGGATGAAACTGCGGTTTTCAAATGCGAAAATACAAAGACTTTCTGCTTTTGAGCAAAACTTGAGTTTTGAAATCAAAACTCGAGTTTTCACTTTACTGTGAAAACTTTGAGAAAACTTTGCTAAACTCAAAACTGGAGGTTTTCACAAAAACTGGAGGTTTTGAAAACTGGATAGAAATTGAATCTTCTCTGCCAACTCAAAACTCGAGTTTTGATTCAAAACTCGAGTTTTGATTCAAAACTCGAGTTTTCACAAATTGAGTGAAAACTTTGAGAATTTCAAGTTAAAATGAAAAACGGAGGTTTTAGCCAAACTGGAGGTTTTCCAAGTTCAAAAACTTAGGGGACTCTTCTCAGAAGTCCAAAACTCGAGTTTTCAATGAAAAACTGGAGTTTTGTCTTTTCCAAAAATATTGAGAAGTCCCTGTTTAGTGAAAACTTGAGTTTTCTCGAAAACTGCGGTTTTGCTTAGTTCAGTAAATTGAGTTCTTCTCTGTAAGATCAAAACTCGAGTTTTGTATCCAAAACTCGAGTTTTGCTTTGATAGCATGTCTTCCAACTTATCAAAGAAAAACTTTATGCTTTGTTTGCAAGTGTTAGTAATCATCAAAAACCTTAGAGAACTAACACCATATGGGTTCATAACCTTTTATTAACTGCGAAAACCGAACTTAACCCAAGTTTTTTCAGAAATTCAGTGTTTCTGTCCATTCTTTGACGATTTTTAGAAAATTACAAGAAAATCATTTTCATATGAAACCACCGCCCTTTGAACCATTAAGATGTCTATTTTCCATGAAAAATACACCCAGGAGACAAAAGTACATATGTTTTGGCGTGTGGTCACCTTTACACCCTCTGCCCAGATTCGCCCTTGTTACTTATGTACCAACTTTAGCAATTTTTATCTCCTAGTTGAAAAGTCCAAATCAAACAAAATTATACATAAAGGTGGACCTTAGGATGTGTAATTTCTATCATAAAACTTTCAGATTAACTCGACATCGTTTACTATTTTTAAGACCAGGTTGAAGACATACTGCCAGGAATCTCCAGATTTGAAACTAAGCTTAGTTTAAGGGGTTTTCGATGTTTTCAACTTCGGAAACTTAAGCCATGACTATACCCTTCAAAAAATAATGTTTTAAATACTTTGGAACCATCAAGATCTCCAAAATCAGACCCTATCACTAAGCCCTAACCAGGTGCACGAAAATACTTAGCAAGAACTCAAGAAGATGGAGTTTTCGGGTTACCTCAAAATCGGAAAATCGGTGGATACTCATGGGATTTTGGGACCTTGATCCTTGGTTGTGGTGGCTGCTGAACTCTCTCTCTGCCCTCTGGAATTTTCGCCCCTTTAGGGGTGAAAATGAAGAATTAAACACCTTTTTATAAAGGTAAGTTTGATCCGGTAATTCTGGAATTAACAGGCGTAATTTCGGGCAGTTGGGTAATAAATTGGATCTGATAATTGACTTAATCTCCAAGAAATGCTAGAATTTTCCAGGGCCATCCAGCAGCTGCCAAGTGTCACTGCCCCCTCCAAAAACGTGCAGATCTTTATCTTCCTTTGGGGCAAATTACGAGTTTTGGCCCGGAACTTTCATAAATTGCATTTGTGGCCCAGAACTTTCTAATTATTTTTAACTTTTCCCCATGTGCTTTGGCCTTTCCAAAAGAACATATGGCACGCCATTTTGGGCCCACAAACCTGGTCCAATTAATTTTTGCACATTTATTCCCATTATGCCCTTTTTCCTTTGAACGTGGGACCCGCGATTTAACTTTTGCTCTGGTTTTTCTTTTCTTCTTCTCCAAGCAATTCTAGAGAATTCCAGAGGCTCCTAGATTTCTTCCATGTGGCGCCTCCTCTTCCACAAGTATCTTGATATTTTCTTTACATTTAGGGAAAATTACCTACTCTGGCTAGGAATTTATGGAAATTACCAATTTTGGCCCGGGCTCAATGATTAGCCTAGACTTTTTCCCCAAGTTTTCTAGACTTTTCCTAAGCCTAAGTGGCGCCTCCTGGGCCCCAAAATTCTGATCCCCTGGTCTTTATCCTATTCCCCCTATTTATCTTATTTATTCCCTTTTTATCTAGTCAGCGGGGCCCGCAGTTGACTTTTCTCTTTCTTGCCCTCCAAGTCATTTTGTGACAATTGAGGGAGCTAGATGGCGCCACTCTGGGCCCACCCAATCCATCTTTACCATTTCCTCTAGTCTTTCCATTCTATCCTGTCCAGTCTCCAACTACCGGTCCTCATGGGTCCCGCTGGTCAACAGGGTATCTCCCTTTGGGCTTTCTTCAACTTTTCCCAGATATTTTCCTCTGATTGGAATATTGATAACTAGAAGCACGTTGGTTACAATCGTAAGGGTTGAAAGAAGAGCTTAATCACCAAGAGGGGGGGTGAATTGGGGATTTTAAAAATTCTTTCGAAAGTGCTCTATTTTCGAATACTAAAGCAAAGCAGAACAAATGATAGAGAAGAATAGCTAGACACAAGAGATTTATACTGGTTCGGTCCAATATCTTGACCTACGTCCAGTCCCCAGACACTTTGGGATTTCACTATCACGATTGATTATACACTCTATACTCAAGAGTAATTCTCTCACTAGAACTTACTCCCCCTTACAAGTTGTAATCAATGAACCCAATCACCAAGTCCCCTGACTTGTGATTCTTTACACTAAATGATTTACAAGTAAGAAACTCTCTCTAAGAGTGGATAATAATAAACACTGAAGCTTAATGTATCAGCAGATACTTTACAAGTGAAAACTGAAAGAGTAGTTGGAAACTTGAATGTATTTCGTTTTCAGCAGATATGTTAGTTAGAGAAATTGAATGCTACTCTATTTATACTAAGAGTGCATTAAATGACCGTTGCTAACTCCATATATCCGTTGAAGTGTTAATCTAGCTGTTGGAGACAGTTTTGGTGTCTTCTCTCACTAATCTTCATTTAATCCAGCTGTGCAGAAGTTTAGAATTGACTTCTAGAAAATAAATCCGTTGGAATTGCAACTGCTGGATGTAGAAACATTCTTTATTTCTTTGCTAAGCGTGTGCAGGTGGATTTCCCAAAATTATGCAACTTTCTGGGTTTAGCATTTAATGTTCTGACATGCTTTTTGCTTTTGCTTTAAACCTTCAATAAACATTCTCTAATTCATCTGAAACTTACTAACAAAGTGGTTAAACATAGCTGGGAATATAGAAGAATGATAATAGTAAGTATTAAGATCAAACAAGAAGGTTTCGCAAATTCGTCAGACTTGATTTTCAAACTTAGCGTTCAATACTCGAGTATGTTCCTTAATACTCGAGTATGTCACTGTGCACTTATGTGAATACTTGAGTATTCATATCCATACTTGAGTTTTCAAAATATTTGAAAAAGGAGCCAAGCTCTCTGTTTGCCCAATACTCGAGTATTCCAATCATTTGGAAAACTATGTGAAATCTTTTCCAACTCAATACTTGAGTTTAATACTTGAGTATTCAAATTACTTGAGAATAGCAAACCTTTCTGTATGGCCAATACTCGAGTATTCAGATGTTTTCAAAAACAATGAAAAGTTTCTGCCAAATCAATACTTGAGTTTCCACTTCAATACTTGAGTATTCATAAACATGTGTAAAGTTTGAAAACTTTTGATAGACCAATACTCGAGTATTCACATGTTGGAATACTTTGGTGACTCTCTGTATAACCAATACTTGAGTATCCAAATGGATACTTGAGTATTGATAATTTTTCCTTTTAGTGAAGGAGTTTCTGTATGGTCAATACTCGAGTATTCCAATCAATACTCGAGTATGGCTCATGGTGAAAAACTTGGAATGCTCTCTGTAAGCTCAATACTTGAGTATTGATGGGAATACTCGAGTATTGCTTATCTTTGAGCCATTTTCTGTCAACTCAATACTTGAGTATTAAAACCAATACTAGAGTATTCTCTTGACAGCAGATTTTTCAATTTACCAAAACACATTTTAACTTGTGTTTACAATTGTCAGTTATCATCAAAACACATAGGGAACTAACAGGGGTGTTACACGATCAACAATATATTGGAAGTTTTCCTTAGGTCTCCTATTCCTTGATAAGGGAAAACCAAGGTATCTGCCAATCTCATTGGAAACCTGCATCTAGGTCAACTCTTTAATTCTCCTACGAGTATGAGAAGTAACTCTAGGAGAAAAAAAGATAGATGACTTCGAGTTATTAATCTTACCATCTAATGCAGCCATAAACTCCTCCAGACAAGCCATCATACAAGCTGTTTGTCTCTCAGTAGTGACCCCAAACAACAACAGATCATCTGCAAACATCAAGTGAGAAATGTTAGACCTGGCTATCACCCAAGAGGGGGGTGAATTGGGTGTCTGATAAAACTTTAGGAACTTTGAAAATCTCTTCGCAACTTCATCAAAGGTAGTTTAAATGACAATAATAATTTATAAAGCAATAGTCGATCATTCAAACATATATACTTTTGGAAATATAAGAGTTTAGGGAAGAGAATATGCAACCGTGATTTATCCCGGTTCGGTCCAATCCACGATGACCTACGTCCGGTCCCGGAGCTCCTCCCGAGATTTCAATCCACTATCTCGCTTTCAACTTGATTACACGTTCGTACTCGAAGTAATCCTCTCACTAGGATTCACTCCCCCTTACAAACGTAATCAATACACCCGCTTGATTACACACTCTGTACTCAAGTAATCTTCTCACCAAGATTCACTCCTTACAAGTTTGTAATCAACACGGTGTTTTCCGCTCAAGATCACCCAATCTTGAGTAACTCTCGAATAGAATGTTTACTGAGATAAATTCTTCTCTCTCGAAGTGAATGAATAAACATTGAAGTACATAATCGATCAACTCACTCTACGGTAAACTATATAAGCATTGAGAACAGAGTAAGTGAATATCGGAGTATTGGCATTTTGAAGATGTAAGCTCGTGTCTCTGTGTTCTGCCCTTCTTCCTTCGCTCTTTCTCTATTTATAGACAATTGTTGGAAGCATTCGTCTGTTGCGTTTCGGCCGTTGTGAATAGTAACAATTTTGAATTTCGGTCCGTTGAGAGAATTTAAACATCCGCGCCTTCATTAAATGCGTTCGCCTACTTGTGCGAAGATGAGTCGAATAATATCTGTCTTCGATGCTACACGCTTTAATTTTTGCGTATCTCGTTGATGAATTTGAATGTTTTGTCGTTTATCTCATTCCATCAAGTGCTTCGCTATTGTGTCTGTTGAAAGTAGCCGTTGAGGCTTCTGTTTGTTTTCTGCAACTGCATTAAATGCTTCTGACACAAATCTTGCTTTTCGGTTGAGTAATATCTTATTTCTTTAAGAAATAGAACCTTCAGAGGCTTTTCCCAGAATTACTTGCGGAGCCAGAAAATATTACTTGAGTAAGGTCCGAAAGTAATATTGAATAGCTTCAAATAAAATCCCCTTTGGAAAGATATTACTTGAGTAACAACATTTGTTACTTGAGTAATATCGAAAATAACCAAGAAGTAGAAGTCTCGGTGGTGTAAAACAAAATTACTTGCGAAGCATATATTTGTTACTTGAGTAAGCTTCGAAAGTAATATTGAAACGGTTCTTTGAAAGCAAGTAAAATGACATTACTTGCGAAGATAAGAAGTCTTACTTGAGTAAAGGATGAAAGTAATTTTCGGATGGTTTCTTGAAAGAGAATGATTAATTCCAAATTACCCATCCTCAGAAAGCTCTTTAAGTCTTCTTTTCAATGCAAGAAGAATCAGCTCCAAACTCGTTGTATTTTGTCCGTTATCATCAAATGAATGGAGGTTCTTCTTAATCAGCGTTTTTGCAACATCCTGAACAGACTATCAACTTCAAAACATCATATCTCCTTCAATTGATCTTTGTTTTTCATGATCTTGATGTTTTTGAAAAGCTATTTGAGTCTAGTTTCAAATGGCACTTGTTTCAGCTCATTTGGATTTTTCGTTTGTGAGATACACTCAAAATACCGAAGCTTGGTCTGCTGTGTGACGTTGATTTCACTGTCATCTTCCAAAATTCATAGCTCCCTCATATGAAATCCTTTGGACTTGAATTTTATTTCAAAATGACGCATTGGGAGTCTAGTTTCATATGCCACTGGTTTCACCTCAATCCAATCTCTGGTTTGAAAGATATCATCAAAACACTGAACGCCGCCCATGAAAAACGTAGAACGAGGTAAACGGATGAGAGATGAACAATAGCTTACTCGCGTTGCATATATTTTCTTACTCGAGTAATGTCGAGAGTAATGCGTGGAGATTGACTGGAGGCAGAATAAGAAGTTCATCGAAATTACGATTTTGCCATTAAAACTGAACTTCAACATAATTACGATTTTGCCATTCGAGTGAATTTGGAGAAATGAACGAGAATGACTTGAGGCAATTAGTGGAGTACCTCGAGGCAACTCATTCCAAGAGCAAAATCATTGTAGCAAACAGATACTGATTCGTATGGCACTGTTCATACTGTATGGCACTATTCATGTATACGGTGTACTATTCATGTATACGATACTATTCATGCTGATGCTTCAAATAGCTTAATTTAACTCCGGATTAAGCTATTCCAACTTCCACTTGATCAAAGAGACTTCCAGTATCACAAGAACTTGAATGTTGATATTCCCATTATATTAAGCAAGTTCTTCCTTCTTCAGTCTCCTTTATTGATTGTTCTTCATTAGTAAACTTCACATCTACATTAAATATAAGAATTAGTCAAAGTAACATATAAATGTAGTATGCAAGCTTTTTGCTCTTAAGAATGGCATCTATATAAGACATCATCAAAACTAATCATATTTAACATTCTCCCCTTTTTGATGATGGCAAATACCTTAAGAAAAATATGTATAAATATGAAGATATATTAAATGCGGCATATTTTTCTTTGTCATTCTCTCCCCTTATTTGTCATTAGCAAAAAGTTGAAATAAGGAAGGTAAACTTGTGAAGAAGCAAGTATGAAAATAAGTTCGAAATGATTATCTCTCCTTAATCATTTGTCAAGAAAACAATTTTTTTCTCCCCGTTTTGAAAGAATTTGTTATGATGCAAGTAGAAAAGAGTTTTCATAAAAATATGTCGAAAAACAATTTGGAGAGGTTTTTCAAGAAACTTAAAACTTTCATGATTGAAGCAAATTGAAACCAAACATGTGCAAAATTTCTACTTGAATATAAAAAGATAGAGATTAGAAATGCTCATGTAGATTCCGCAAATGATGAATGAGCGATGAAGTCCATTTGCTTGCCGTATGCACTTGATTGAATCCTCATGGCTTTGTAGAGCATATCTCGGCTTCAATATGATTAAGCGTCAAAACATCTTCCCTCAATGTAATAGTTTCTCCTTGTAGAGTATTAAGGAAGATTTTTGCACAGACCGAATTCTCCTGCGATAATTGTAAAACTTTCTTGCAAGGGAGAATTATTAGTGGAATCAGATATCAAAATATTCCTTTCTATATAATATTTTCAAATTAAGATAATGAAAGGAAAATATGATATCAACTCATCATCAAAACTAATAAAACATAGTGAATGCGAGATGAGTGAGTTTTCTCTAAATAAAGGAGATGAGCTTTTTAAAATATTAAAAAAAATGTGAATGTGAAGCTCCCCTTAATGAATGCATGACCCCAAAAAAATGAAGTGAAGCTGAACAAGAATGATGCTTTTCAATTAAGAACCCGGCGCCAATGATTAGTTAATGGAAGATAAAGCATAGTGAAAGCATTCTTAGGAAAATGACGCCCAACAAAAATATACAGTAATAAATTGTTTTTTTTTAAAACAAATAGTGCAGCGGTAATTTTTGTTTTTATTAAATGAATGACGCAATACAAAACATTTATTCAAAGATTGAATAGTGTCTATTGACAAAAGAAACAACTTTCATTTAAGATGCCGGGCCCACGAAATTGCTCGAGAGATGTGTATAGCTCACAAATGAATATTGCAAATGAAGAAAAAACACACGTAAACTCTGAATAAAAAAATTAAAGAAACCAATGCTTTTGAAATGAAATGACGCACACAAGGAATGAATTGATTTATTGCTAGAGGAAATAGTAGAAAGAAGTAACAATTAATTTAAAAAAAAAAACGTGGCCCACGGTATTGATTAAATAAATGATGGAAAGTTGACTTTTAAATCAATGCAGACAAAGCAATCAATAAGCACAACAATAGTTTGTTACTCGGGCGGTTTGAAAGTAAAGTATGAGAAGAGAAAGGATTACCGCCACAAACTACGAAAGTCTGCTTTCGAGTAATATGATTCGAGATAATTAATCAACCATATTGAAGTACAATATTACTCGGGTAGTAAGATACGTTACTTGAGTAGCCTTAGCTTTAACACTTTCCTTCGATATTACTTGTAAGTAATTATTAAATTACTCGGGTAAAATGGATTTTCTCAAAAGTCATGAAGGTAGAGCATTAACAGAAATATGAGCACAATGACTTTGCTATTGTTCAAGTGATAATCTTGCCTCTTAGAAAAGAGTCTTGAAATGTACAAGGCAAGAATATAAATATATAGAAATAGTTACTCAAAATATGGATGAAGACAAATGCTGATGTGTTTGAGTAACAAAGTGAATACTAGGATTCATGGATGATGAAGCACATACTCATTAATCCAAATGACTAGAGTTTCAAAATATCATCCTAGTAAGTTATTCCACTATAATGGTTAATGCACTAACATTTAATGCATTAATGAACACTCATAAAGACTGGAATAACTTGGCGAATAAGGATTTATCCAATAAGCATAAGATTTTCACAAATTGAATTCTTTTCTGAAGATAAGCTTGAAACTCATATAGATGATCAACTTGTTTGATATAAGATCTAATTCGATTGAGAATAAAGAATGAGGAGTTCAAGCATCATATTGAATATCAAAGATCAATATGTGAATGACAGTAAAATTAGGCTGGACAAATTTGAAGCATATCCGACATTCAAGATACAAAAATTTAACTTCCAATTTTTAAACATCATTTGAATGCAATAAAAGCATGAATATTTTTCAAAACATTTGTTTGCATTTTCACAAAACAGAGTGAATAGACATCATAAACAAATTTTAGAATTGTGCATTTCACAAAACATAAACTCAGAAGATTATGCACAAATTCATTTACGGTCCATTTAGCAATCTGAAAACATTTTGAAAAATTGATTGCTAATGAAATGCAATGATGGACAAATATTCATTACCCAAAAAGAATATGTAATCATAGTATGGGGTAAGAAATAGATATCACCGTAATTCCTCTTGTCCTTGTAGAAGCTTGCTTGGTTGAGATGGATTGATGTAGATAACTTCTCTTCTGACGTTCACCATCAACATCAAGCATAGCTTGTTTAGCTTTCTCAAGACTTGAATCATTTCTCTATGTTGCATTCTTGAAAAGCTTTTTCTCATCCTACAAAACCATATAAATCTTTTTCTTTCCCGGTATCCAACCTTACTTGGATCCAATCATCGTTAGCTTGTAGGAATCATAACGGAAATTCATATGCTCTTACGAGAATAATCAAATCGAGAACAAATGAGCATAATGAATTAAACATGACTTTATAAAAGATTTTTTTTTTTTTTAAATTATCATGTCTCGCATAAAGAATTAAACTTTTTGAAAATTGCAATCCCTTTATGAAATATATGTCAAATGGATTTTCAAGGGATAAAAAAGAAATCAATTTCAAAATAGTTTTCAATGCTCATTCATAATATCCAGAGTATAAAACCTCAATACTTAATACTGATAATAGAGTAGAAGGTTTTACCATTGTATACCTTTTACCTTAGGTACTTAGAGAATTGGCTTTGCTTACCCACCGATTCTTCATATATTTTCTTGTGGATTTCGCAAAGCTTTCTCGGAAGATATAGACTTTAAGAGTCTTCTTTTGATACTTGAGAGATTCTCCTCTTCTTGTTCTCCTTAAGATAATTGAATGGTACTCTATGGTAGTCCATTCTTGAGACAAAACACACTCCTCTTGCTTGTAACCATTGCTTCTTTTGATGTTTAGACCTTGTAGTTCCAGCAATGGCTTTTCCACAAGTTCTCCTAACTGATGTGAGTTTCCTTTTAGGTTCATGAGAAACTTTTGGCTTCTTCTTTCTCTTTTAAATACCTTGATGTCCATTGATATTCAAATCATCCCGCACATATAAAGTACTAGATGGACGTTTTGGTACCCACTTATACTTGGGTCCTTGATCGTTAGCATTGGACTTTGCTTGTCCTTTCGAACCCAAATAAATTTATTTCTCACATTAGAATTTCTCCTAATATAACATGTGTGAGAAATATGACCAGACTTACCACAATAATTGCAAATTATATGATGATGTGCATTATGAGATTTTATGCAAGTATTGTGTCGGTCGTCAAAGTGAAAATTCAAATAAATCTCATTTGAATATTCTTTCTTCCCAATAAACTTTCCAAAGCATTATTTTTGAAAACATTTTTGCTTTTAGAATCAATGATTGGTTGAAAAACAATTTTATGCGCTTGTTCAAAATCATTTTTCTTATCTACGAGGAAGAGTTGGAGTTGTTTACCACATATTCATTTTGAGCTCTAGATAGTGATTTACCATATTCGTGCACGATGAGCTCTTCCTGGAAATCATCTTCCTCTTGTTCTGTGTTGACTGGATCGTGAAGATATTCTATGATTTCTCCTTCTTCATACTCCAGTTGTTCATCAGTCGTAGATGTACAACATATAGTCTCAGATGAACTGTCAACACTTTCAACTTCAACATATTTGTTATAAGCATATATAGAATCAAGAGTATCCCAGATATCTTTAGCATTAGAGCAACATTTGATTTTTGCAAAATCATTTTCGGTTAAAGCACTATACAAAATTTTCATTGCTCTAATGTTCAACGAAAACATTTTCTTTTCTTTTTTTCTGTCCAATCCTTTCTCGGTTTGAAATAAAAAACATTTGTAAAAACATCCCACATATCAAAATCAGTTGCTTTGATAAAACTAGTCATTCTAGCTTTCCAAAACCGAAATCAATATCTTTTAAAAATGGTGGAACAAAGATAATCGAAACCTTCGAAAGCAAACAACACCCAAAATTAGCCATTGAAACTCTTGAGACGGTTAAGTCCTTTAAACAAGAACCTGGGCTCGATACCAAATGTTAGACACATTATCACCCAAGAAAGGTGAATGGGTGTCGATAAAACTTTAGGAACTTTGAAAATCTCTTCGCAACTTATCAAGGTAGTTTAAATGACAATAATAATTTATAAAGCAATAGTCGAGTCATTTAAACATATATACCGGAAATATAAGAGTTTAGGGAAGAGAATATGCAAACCGTGATTTATCCCGGTTCGGTCCAATCCACGATGACCTACGTCCAAATTCCCCGGGCTCCTCCCGAGATTTCAATCCACTATCTCGCTTTCAACTTGATTACACGTTCGTACTCAAGTAATCCTCTCACTAGGATTCACTCCCCCTTACAAACCGTAATCAATACACCCGCTTGATTACACACTCGTACTTTCGAAGTAATCTTCTCACCAAGATTCACTCCCCTTACAAGCTGTAATCAACACAGTGTGTTTCCCGCTCAAGATCACCCAATCTTGAGTAACTCTCAGATAGAATGTTTACAGATAAATTCTTCTCTCTCAGAAGTGAATGAATAAACATTGAAGTACATAATCGATCAACTCACTCTACGGTAAACTATATAAGCATTGAGAACAGAGAGTAAGTGAATATCAGAGTATTGGCATTTTGAAGATGTAAGCTCGTGTCTCTGTGTTCTGCCCTTCTTCCTTCGCTCTTTCTCTATTTATAGACAATTGTTGGAAGCATTCGTCTGTTGCGTTTCGTAGTTGTGAATAGTAACAATTTTGAATTTCGGTCCGTTGAGAGAATTTAAACATCCGCGCCTTCATTAAATGCGTTCGCCTACTTGTGCGTAAGATGAGTCGAAATAATATCTCTAACTTCGATCGCTACACGCTTTAATTCTCATTTGCGTATCTCGTTGATGAATTTGAATGTTTTGTCGTTTATCTCATTCCATCAAGTGCTTCGCTATTGTGTCATGGTTGAAAGTAGCCGTTGAGGCTTCGTTTGTTTTCTGCAAATCGCATTAAATGCTTCGACACAAATCTTGCTTTTCGGTTGAGTAATATCTTATTTCTTTAAGAAATAGAACCTTCGAGGCTTTTCCCGAATTACTTGCGGAGCCGGAAAATATTACTTGAGTAAGGTCCGAAAGTAATATTGAATAGCTTCAAATAAAATCCCCTTTGGAAAGATATTACTTGAGTAACAACATTTGTTACTTGAGTAATATCGAAAATAACCAAGAAGTAGAAGTCTCGGTGGTGTAAAACAAAATTACTTGCGAAGCATATATTTGTTACTTGAGTAAGCTTCGAAAGTAATATTGAAACGGTTCTTTGAAAGCAAGTAAAATGACATTACTTGCGAAGATAAGAAGTCTTACTTGAGTAAAGGATGAAAGTAATTTTCGGATGGTTTCTTGAAAGAGAATGATTAATTCCAAATTACCCATCCTCAGAAAGCTCTTTAAGTCTTCTTTTCAATGCAAGAAGAATCAGCTCCAAACTCGTTGTATTTTGTCCGTTATCATCAAATGAATGGAGGTTCTTCTTAATCAGCGTTTTTGCAACATCCTGAACAGACTATCAACTTCAAAACATCATATCTCCTTCAATTGATCTTTGTTTTTCATGATCTTGATGTTTTTGAAAAGATATTTGAGTCTAGTTTCAAATGGCACTTGTTTTAGCTCATTTGGATTTTTCGTTTGTGAGATACACTCAAAATACCGAAGCTTGGTCTGCTGTGTGACGTTGATTTCACTGTCATCTTCCAAAATTCATAGCTCCCTCATATGAAATCCTTTGGACTTGAATTTTATTTCAAAATGACGCATTGGGAGTCTAGTTTCATATGCCACTGGTTTCACCTCAATCCAATCTCTGGTTTGAAAGATATCATCAAAACACTGAACGCCGCCCATGAAAAACGTAGAACAGAGGTAAAATGAATGAGATGAACAATAAACTTACTCGCGTTGCATATATTTTCTTACTCGAGTAATGTCGAGAGTAATGCGTGGAGATTGACTGGAGGCAGAATAAGAAGTTCATCGAAATTACGATTTTGCCATTAAAACTGAACTTCAACATAATTACGATTTTTGCCATTCTCGAGTGAATTTGGAGAAATGAACGAGAATGACTTGAGAAGCGATTAATTGGAGTACGCCGAGGCAACTCATTCCAAGAGCAAAATCATTGTAGCAAACAGATACTGATTCGTATGGCACTGTTCATACTGTATGGCACTATTCATGTATACGGTGTACTATTCATGTATACGATACTATTCATGCTGATGCTTCAAATAGCTTAATTTAACTCCGGATTAAGCTATTCCAACTTCCACTTGATCAAAGAGACTTCCGATCACAAGAACTTGAATGTTGATATTCCCATTATATTAAGCAAGTTCTTCCTTCTTCATCTCCTTTATTGATTGTTCTTCATTAGTAAACTTCACATCTACATTAAATATAAGAATTAGTCAAAGTAACATATAAATGTAGTATGCAAGCTTTTTGCTCTTAAGAATGGCATCTATATAAGACATCATCAAAACTAATCATATTTAACAAGAAACTCTAGGGCCGGAGTTAGACACACATATTGGTTTCCAACTACCATTCTCTACACGATCACATATCATATGGGATAACTTCTCCATACATAACACAAATAACAATGGAGACAGAGGATCCCCTTGACGAAGACCTCTGAGAGGAGAAAAAAACTATGTTTGTGCTCCATTCCATAACACATTATAAGTCATAGAAGACACACAATTAAGAATAAGGTTAACAAAAACATTATCAAACCCCACATCCAAAAGCACTTGCTTCAAAAAATCCCAACTAATTCTATCATAAGCTTTTTCCAAATCTATCTTGACAGCCATAAGGCCCTTCCTACTACGATTCTTCCCCAAGTTATTATTGTATATCCAATTTGGTAATTATTATTCTTTAGTTGTTATTGATAATATTTAAGTTATCAACACCAAAAGTTTAAAATCTCATATTCTACCTCATCACCTATTTATCATTTTACTAATTTAGTTGATTGTTTGATGTTTTTGTAATTCAAATGTTTTTTTTTTCATTTTCCCTATTAAATATTTTTTCAATATAAGCTCATGTTTAATAAGGGTAGTGAAAGAAAATATAAATAGTAAGATGTTGGAGTTTATAGTGGTTGATAAGGGTGATGTTGGAAATTACAAGAATTTTATGACAAACATATTGCATTTAATTTTTTTATTGATACTTATGAATTAGTTAGAAATGGCTTATAAAATGGATTCGATTGAGTAGTTTCTTAATTTGTTAATGGGTTTATGATTGATTTCATCACGTATACATCATAATGTATATAGAGGTGTTTGAATATTTGCCCCTTTAAGATTGTATCAAGTTTTAATTTAATTATTTAAGTTTATAAAATATATTTTTAGTCGAACACCATCAACCTTATTTAATAGAAAATGCTGACTGAGCAATTTAAGTGATTACTATACAATTAATTCTTGATCAAACACGCTTATATAATTATAGTATGAAGTGGCATGATTCAATTCACATTATTTTTTTGAAAAATCCCTTTAAGATCACAAGGCACCAACAAAATGATTAAAAAAAAAAAAAAAAAAAGTCCCAGAAAAAAGCGAAATTGCTGCCATGTCCTTTGGGACTTTTGTGTTATAGAATGCAATTGTCAAATTACGTAAACACCCTCGGTGTTGTGCCCTTCTAAGTCCTTTTGTCTTCATCCTCCGCTACACCTCCCTCATATCTTCCCTTTCCTCCTGGTCATCTCTCTCCCCCCCCCCCCTATTGCGCTCATCTTATACAATGTTTCTCACTTATTTGTTGATTAATTTCCTTCATTTGGATCTCTGTGTTTTTGTTTGTTTCCTTTGTTGTTATAATTACTTGTTGATGAACTGGTTTTCAAATGGAAATTCTGTCCAACAGGTCAAGGCTTCATCTCGTATACTAAAACAGTGGTGGGGCACAACTTGAAACCAATGCCATGGCACATAGAAGGGCACAATACCGAGGGTGTTTACTTAATTTGACGAAGAAACCAACGACGTCGTTTTGTAAAGACGTTCTCTAAACCGGCCAAGAAGCGCCCAGAATTCTTTGTGGCGATCTACCGAGATCTTTATCCTTGGGTTGAATCGAGGATTTTGAAGGCTCATTTGGAGGCGGCGCAGAAGTACACGATGTTCAGGGTTGTTATTTTTAGGCGACTCTGATTCCATCATTACTTTTTATTCTCTTTGCTCGCATCACAAATTGCCATTTCTGAGTTATGCTCTGTTTGGGTCTCAGTTAATTTCCCTTCGATCCGCTTTCGTCTTTTCTTGGAACTATGAAGCGGGTTGCTAAAATTTTGGCTTCTAGGTCTGTTAATGTTTTGGTTTTTGATTGTGTGAGGCAGGGGATATTGGAGATGTTGGGCTCAAACACCAATTTGGTGACCATGATGATTGGATTTGGCATGAGTGCGACTTTTATTGTGTTTGTTTGTACAAGAATTATATGTGGAAGGTTGTGAGGCTTCTTTGAATTTCACAATATGCTTAGATTTGTGTAAATGGACATTTGTATTGATGACAATGTTGTTGACAATTTGTATTTGTGTAAAGGTGCATTTGTATTGACTCGATTTTTATTTTTCAGTTACATGATGAAATTTTTGGTGGCTCAGTGTGCTTTATCAATGTTATGTATACAAAATGGTGTGATGTCGATGTCCAGGTTTTTGATAACTGCTTGGACTGCTTTTTCCAAGTGAATGTCCAAAAGTTAACATGTCCATGTCCAAGTTTTTAACAACTCCATCAAAAGATTTTAACAACTACATCTCCAGGATTTAACAACTCCATCAAAATGTTTTTAAAACTACATCTCCAATTTTTAACAACTACATCACAACAGTTTAACAACAACATCACAACATTTTAACAACTCCATCGCAACGCTTTAATAACTCCATCACAACATTTTAACAACTCCATCTCCAAGTTTGTTACAACTCCTTTGGGACTTAAAAACTCCATCTCCATGTTTTGACCACTCATTCTATATCACGTTTTAACAACTCCATCTCCAGGTTTTGACAACTGATTCTCGGGTTATTGACAACTCTATCACAACATTTTGACAACTCCTTTTGTTGGGTTTTGACAACTCCTTATATTAGGTTTTGATAACTCATTTTTCACATTTTGACAACTCCATTTTGCATGTTTTAACAACTCCATCTCTAGGCTTAAGACAACTCCATCTCTATGTTTTAACAACTCCATCTCTATGTTTTAACAACTCCATCTTCAGAGTCTTAAGAACTCCATCTCCAGGTTTTAACAACTCCATTTACATGTTTTAGTAGTTCCATCTCTAGGTTTTTGACAACTCTTACTACTACAAATTATAGATACTACTACCTTAAAAGACGTCCGTTTTTTTTAAAAAAGGATGTAAAAAGTGAAGGCGGTGGCATTGTTGTAATTATTTGCTTCACTTTGAGAATTTAGACGTCCTAAATATTAATTCAGGATGCCAAATTTTTTTTAGGCGTCTTAAATTAAAATTAAATATTTGGCGCATTTTATGAAATGTTTTGGCGCCAGGTTGTAGAGGAACATCAAGAGCAATACCCATAGAAAAGTGATGAACAAGCGCTTAAAAACCTTCGCGATATTAGATATGGTTAAGGAGAATGAAACGGGCTTTGAGGTATAGAGTGAGGCAACGGTGAAAATAAAGGCGCTATGGAGAGAAGAGAGAAGGAAAACAGGAAAACGAGGTAGCAAAATTGATAAATGAGAAGGAGGGTCTATTCATGAGAGGTATGAGATGGATCGTCATACAACGAATCGAACTTAGCAAGAATAGAGTGCATGAACAGGGAATGAGCTAAAATTGCAAAAGAAAGAGGAAAAATTAGGACAAAGGTGACGAGAGAGAAGGTTTTGGGAGATCTCCTGGGGATTGAAATCAATTCTCTAAGAATATCGGAAATGCTCAAGAATTGGAGCTCTTCTAGTGCTAAACCCATCTCATGTATAATTTGTTTCCAGAGAATTCGATTTACGATCTGATCTTAGAACATTTGTGGATTTGAACGTTCATTTCAACAACACAGGAAGAGAGAAGAAGAATGATATAGAAAGATGGCAACACGTTGAAACATGAGTTTATTTTAGGGAAAATTGCGGTTACCCAGAGGTGTCGGATTGCAGAGATTAAAGAGGGTAAAATGGTCATTTCACAACTATAATTAATATCACAAATGTTCTTGGGACGTTTTAGAGGAGAATTTTTTGTGGGATCTTTTTGTAATTTTTTTGGCACCACCTTAAAGGGATTTTCCCTTATTATATGTTTTTTTTTTTAAAAAAAAACCAATATGGTTCACCGTGCCTTTTCCTTTCATTTCCATATTCTCTCCCCCATAGTGTCTTCCTACATCTCCATCGCTTCCTCCATCTCTCATTTTCTTCTCAGGCGTGGAGCTGAGGCTCCCTATCATCCTTCCTCTCAGAGCAGTAGATTGCCTAGCAAAATTTATTCTTTCTCCTCTTTTGTTCTAATATTTATTATGCAAAATTGCATTCCATTCTTTTGGAGATCTATTCTGATCAATCATTTTGAAGCCATCTATAAAATAAAACACACGAAGAGGGAGAGTTCTGATATCAATTGTACTCGCTCTTAATATTATCTACTTTAGACCCTGTTGCCCCTCATAGATTTAAAATGTGTCAAGAGGGGAGGCATCTATAAGACATCATTTGTTCCCTTCTCAACCGATGTGGGACTTTACACCATCCTTCAATTATAATGTTACTTAACAGTACCCCTTCACAATATCAATATGAAGAGTACGTGGATAAAAAAAGTCACCAGTATATGAACTGCTGTAAAAGCTACTCATGAGACATATAGCACATTCTTGGGCGTGCGTGTGTGTGTGTCTTCTTAACAACTTTTGCAACTCTTTGTAAATTAATGTATATATAAATTAATTTCTCAGTTACAATCATCAATGGAGGAAGGATAATAAAGAGCGAAGAGTATTGTGCTGAGAAGAAAATGGGGTGAGATGGGCGAACCCAATTGGGGAAAGCCCAATTGCTTACGGAAGAGGGGGACTTGGCTTTTCTCCCTTTTTTCCCCCCATCCGCTCCTATCCTTTACCACATTCTGACTATTGGATTAAGATCTAATGGTCCACATTTAATATTTTCTTTTCATCCTTCTCTCTATTTCCTTTCCATAATTTTTTCTATTGTAATAATATTTTTATAAAATATTAATTGTAGACCATTAGATGTTGATCCAATGGTCACAAAGAGGGTAAAAGATGAAAGCAGACGAGAAAATAAAATGGGAGGATCTAAGTCCGGGGAGTGAGAGCCTGGGAAAGGAAAAGAAAAGGCACAATGAATAATATTACTTTATTGGGATAAATACTAATTTTGCCACGGAAGTATTGGCTAGGGAGCATCTAGCACCCAAAAGTTTTTTTGATATCATTTTTGCCCCAGAAGTTTACAAACATGGCAATCTTGCCCATCGGTTGATCTTGACCGTTGGATTGATCATTTTTTGTATCATTTTTGCCCCGGAAGTTTATGAAAATTTTCTCCTAAAAAAATTTCGGCAAAATTTGCTCATAAAAAAAAAAACTTCCGGAGCATATTTGCTCATTTTTGTAAACTCCCGGGGCAAAAATGATACCACAAAAACTTCCGGATGCTGAATGCTTCATAGCCAATAATTCCCTGGCAAAAATGGTATTTACACTACTTTATTTTAAAAAATAATGTAAATTAAATCATGATACCTCATGCTATAGTTATTGAATTTCACAATCATCATATAAAATTGTTGAGTCAACATTTTCCATTAAATAAAACTAACGGGGTTAAGTTTAAGGGACTAAAAGTGCATTTTATAAACTTAAAGGAATACATTGAAACTTGATCCAAACTTAAAGAACCAATTATATACTTGGGTTAAGGTGCAGATTTGCCAACCAACTATTACTCGAAGAGCATCTGGCACAAAAAACAATTAAGGGTACCAAAATTACCAATAAACAATTAAAAAGTGAAAAAAATACCAAATAACTATTAAAAAAACAACTATCACAATTACGTTAAAATATGAGGCACTAGCGTAGGATGGTGGCGGAGATGCTAGAGAAAAGAGCGGTTAAGCCTTCTTGTTGGATAAGGCAAACACCAACAGAGATGGGACCCATGCGAGCAGGCACTGTGGCAGCGGCGGACAGAGACGAGGTAATAGTTTGTTGGCAAATTTGCACCTAATATTGTGTGTGTGTGTGTGTGTTTTTTTTTTTTTTTTTTTTTTTTTTTTTTTTTCACTTTTTAATTGTTGATTGGTGATTTTGGTACCCTCAATTATTTTTTGTGCCAGATGCTCATCGGGTAATAGTTGGTTGGCAAATTTGCACCTTAACCCTATATACTTTAGTCTAATTAATTAGTCCTCTAATCTTATTTATAAACTATTTCCAGCATATTTTATGGGAATCAAGGAAAACCTTAAACCTCATTAATTAAGCCTTAAAATTTAAAGAATTTCTAATTTTACCCATATTTATTGTATATCATACCCATGAAACCAAATTTTCACTACTAGAAAAAAGGTCTTTTAGACCGATTGATATGGCTTTTTAGACCGGGTTTGGTCTAATTTTATATCGATTGGTCATCGGTTTATAAAACTTGTTTTTGTTAAGACCGGCCCTTCAACCTATCTTAAAAGTTAATTTTTCATACCGGTTGTTTTAATGGTCGGTTTTAAAAATTTTCAATTCATAATAAAAAATGCCCACTTTTTAGCCAAGGTAATTTCATACTCATTCTAAAAAATGACCATTTTTTTTAAGTATACATTTTATTTTATTTCACTGAAGCCCTATTGGATTATTATATCTAAAAGTTATATTATGCAATATAAATTTAGCAGACAACCCTAAAAATACAAATGCAATCGATGTAGAAAATAATTATAACTAACCATGAATCTTAATAATTGAATCTTAATTTAGACATTTGTTTTTTCAAGGTTTACTTTTTTATGCTTGCAATTTCCCCTCATCTAAAGTAATTTGATTATTTTTTAGTGTTGGATATAGTGGATGCAACTTTTGGCTTGGCATATGCATGCTATTGGCGGATGACTTATATTGTGAGCATCCCTAAAGTTGAATACAACTATCCATAGATAAGGTGCTAGGTTACCTTACTTATACATTTTTATTCTTCTAGACCTCAAATATGAAACATAGCTCTGCTCTACCCTAGTCTTAGGTCTTAAAGGAGAATATTTTTATTTAATGAACCTGAGTATAATAGAGTTAATATACATATATCAGAATTGGATTTTATATGAGTGAATTTGATACCGTGATCAGGTCTTGGATAAGATGGAAAACAAGTTGAAGCCCAATAATAAGGAACCAATTGACTAGGTGGAAATACTAGTGATGAGCTGAGGATTTAAAACTCTAAATTGGAGGATAAAAACATTGGCTTGATGATTATCACTTGCGAGGACAAATTTGTTGGACTGGGTTAAAATCTCGCGCAATGAATTTTTCCTTGCAAGCATAGATCACCCATCCTACATTTTTCATCATCTAATTTCGACATCTTAATCATTAACCTCTCACTAGTAACTACCTAGTTGGGTAGCTCCATATTATTGGCCTTCATTTTGATTTCCCTCTCAACCAAAACCTCATCACACAACCATATTCAACCTTACAAAATAGAATTCTCAGGTTTGTATATCAGCTATATTAAACTCATCTTCACTAAATAAGATACTTCAAATTTATTGCCTAAAACTGAGGTAGACTAGAACCATATTCTACCTAGAAACTAAAAAGAACTATAATGTCTAAGATTAGTAAACTTAGCACCCAATCCAAGTGTTGCTACTCTCTTCTATAAGGATAGCCCACTATATAAACCACACATCAACAACTTCCACACATAGGGGTTAAAATTACAACAGTTAATCCCACTCGACAATCAACAATGATCTAAGCCCTTTCCAGAATGGGGATCCAAAAAAATTACTTGAAAAAAGAACAAAGGCATGGCAAATAAGATTTAGTTAATAAACCACAAACATGAAACAATGATGACTGGATTTGAGAAACTTGTCATTATGAGAATGATACAATTTATATTGCATCATTGTCACAATGTCAAGTTTCACAACTCCAGTCATTATGATAGCTAAATATGATGATGATGATGATGACAACAATAGTGGTGATGACTGAAAACCACTACTTTTTTTTTTAAGTATTAAAAAACCAATTGTTATAGTAAAGTAGCCCAAAATATTTTTTTAAAAAAACCAATTACTACTTAACGATTATTATTAAACAACCATTACTAATGAAGGTCACATTAATGGTTATTAGTCAACAACTATTACTTATGGCACCTTATAAGGACACATTCGGCCCTATAACCCTTCCATTCCAAAGGACATGTTCTATTGGACAACCCTTTCCATTCCACTTCTATTTAATTAACAAGAAATCATCTTTAATACTAAAGGACATGTTCAGCAGTAAGATAATCCACGTAACCCTTCCTATTTAAAAGTCCAAAAAATGAATTCCACTTTCCACTTCTATTTTAACTTATCATATCCAACTTTTGAACTTTTTTTTTTCATTGATATCATGTGCAATTGCAAGCGATCTTCTGGTTCATCATCTTTTGATCTCATTGGGGTAAAATCAAAAGATGATTGCCATCCATCGATAAGCATTGAAGGGCTTATCCAAGGGAATTATTATCTCCAACATATGGTTAATGATTGCATGGGACAGCAAAGACACAATAACAAGTATTTGAAGGAACTAACCTTGACAGAGATTTGCCGTGTCTCTCAAAATAACTAGATTCAATAAAATATTTGCAGTAATAGGGAACTTAGGTTGTTTTCCCAATGAATTCGCAGCGAGTTTGATTGGATAGTAACAGCAAATAGAAACAGTAAAAATGGGGGGTCTTGGTTTAAATAGAATAAAAACGAAATAAATAGAAACAGAACAAGATGAAAATAATCATATTAAAATTGATCAACCCAACATCTAGATTCCATAAACTTCTATCTTTGAACGAAATATAAACGAACTCATGTTTGGTTCTAGACGAACTGAAATCTCTGCGTTTGTTTAGAAAATCCCTCGACTAGACGATCACCTAGCATCTATCCATATGTTTCACTGTGCGATCGCATAGTAACACTGGAACCTAGTTCGAACTCAGTCCTTGGGATGAACAAAACTGAATCTTAAATCTAATACTCGAACTATTTCGAGAAATCAAATTCGATAAGATGAAAACAGAAACGAGTAAAGTTACCGATTAATCACAAGATCTTTGGACGAATCATGGAATCCTCAACGTTGAGTTAATCACAGAAGTTTAGCCGAGCATGGTTGGAAAAAATGAAGAACAGACGAAGAATGCGAAGAACATTGCAGAGAAAATGAAACTTCTATGTTTAATCCAAAAAATGTGTAAAAACATGAATGAATAAATGTTGTAGCCACCATCTAACTTAAATTTAACCTACAATGGAAATGGGCTCCAATGGTTCAGCCCAAAACGGAAATAAAATAAAAGTGGGCTTTAATTACAAAATTCGAGCCCAAATAAAAATCCAGAAATATACATCTGACTTCGGCCCCAATATCGACCGCCCTCCTGTCCGAATTTTCCTTTTATGTCTTCATAAAAATTGTAGCTCTTTGAATCATCTGAAATATGAAACAAGAATGAGGCAAATCTGATGTCTGGTTCAAGAGTTATGGTAAAAATAGTGAAACAATGTAAAACTGAAATTTTATTATTAAAAATGGCGAAAATATAATTAAAGGCCCAAAGCCCAAATAAGTATAAAAGCCATTATTTATTAACTAAAGAGTCCTAAATTATTAGTCAAGAGATAAAAAGAAGTTTACGAAATATTCAATTATCAAACCTCTCTTTTTTGCTCTTTGAACATGAAGGTGGACAAATTACTAGAAAAGGAAGAATCTGATGATGCAGCAGATTATTTTCTTTTTAAATTTTGTTTGTATTATAGGGTTGAATAATAAACTTCAAAAATTATTTAAAAAATTCAAATAAATGAAGGTTGTTAAGTAAAACCATCACTTCCTAGAATATCATGTCAAATACTTATCGGTTATTAAAAAACAATGGTCACCGTTTACAACACCTAACGATTGTAATGTAAAACTGGCGTGAACTTTTGTTTAAAGAATTGTTAGGGTTGTAAATTAATAACTTTAAGAAGATGCCATTTTTCATAATAGTTCTAAACCTATAACCATGAGCAAGTTTCACCAAGTCTTCTAAAACACCCGCTTTCTGGCGCCTCTTCACAATCCTAAGTTACTATTATTGTCTTTGGTTGAACGTTACCCAACATCCATGGAATCCCACAACTCTAGACTTTTCCTGTCATCAACAATTCCTTTTAGGCAAATCACATTGTCCTCTTCTTTCTTTGAACTTCAGTTCGATAGCCATGAGTTGCTTTGATTTCTCTAACTCAATTTTTCATTTTGGAGCCTTAGATAGGTCAAATTATTTGTGCTCTGTTTTCTTTATTTTTAGGTTTGATTTCTCTTCTATATTTTCATTCTCCATTATGTATTCCGCATTCTCCTTTTTTCATTATGTCTTGCCTAGCTAAATTTTGACCTTAGTCATTCATCTTGTTCTTTTGGAAAACCCTTTGCTCTATTCCTTATGGCTAACTGAATGAGTTTTATTTCCTAGTTAAAATGGTCAATTCTAGTTCCTCCAGCACTGATAATGACTTTAGTGCTAATAATTCCCTTAGTACTAATATTCCCCCTAGTATTAATATTGCCTTAGTCAAACCAGAGACTTGACCCAAGAATAGGCGTTATAACGATTATAAGCCATTATAAGGAGGGGCCATTTGGTGAACAAAGCGAGGACTTTAAGGAGAAAATTTGATATGATATGGAATGATGAGGGGTCAAGATTTTGAGCTGTTACACTTCATAAACTGCATTGGCTTAACGACAAGGACTAATGTTCTTATCACGTTGGGTAACTGACGTTGGGGACAAAACGAGTACATAGATGTTATTTGAGATAATATCAGGGTAAGGTATATATGCCTGCTAATTACTTGCTATGTACTTGTAAAAAGGTTAACTTGAATTGTGTGCTTTGTGGTCTGCATATGATATAGACGAAACTTCCAAGAAAATTGTCTTAAGAAGGATGGGCAAGCACTACGCACATTTCGTCATGTATTGAGAAAGTGTATTTGTAGAATCCTAAAGAGGCCGATGATACAATAGTTTCTCATGATTTTAGGCCCATGGTCAAACCAGGTGAGTGGAGAGAATTTGTCATCTCATGTTGCAAGCGGTCATTCCATGTAATAGTTATTCATAATTCATAAGACTTGCATGTATCTGTTTAATATTAACTAGTGTTGTGTATTTTTGTAGGAAATAAGACATTTGAATAAGGACATGTAGAAGAAAAATAAGTATCTCTACAAAGTAGGCTAATGGGGTATGCTTGCATTTATCAATAGTTGCCCGTTAAGAGTGGGGACGGTAGTTGACATCCCATCATGAACTTTTGTTGGTGGTGAGGCAAAATAAAGACAGCTCTTCTGACAATCCTCAGGTGAAGAAGGTCGTTGATGAAATGGTAAGTATTAATATTAGTCCCTCATTTATAAAAGTAATGTCTTCAATTAACAATCAATATTAATGATATTGTTAAATTCAACAGTAAGTCATGTCCTAAGAAGTTACTATTTAGGGCTATTTTTCTTTATATGAGGACCTATTGGCTAAGACATTAGGGCCAGACCATCTCAGTCTTCTTTAGGGTGCCGGGTTTGGATTGACCAAGATAAAATATTAAGGTCATCAGCAACCTTAAAGAAATAAGGACAAAAATTATGAAAAGCTCCAGAAACAATGCAATGAAGTGCATAAACAAATAGTATTTATCATATAAGAGCTAATGAAGGAGAGTTGTATGATGTGGCAAGGGGGATATAGAAGCCCAATTATAAAGGCAGCTGCACATTTCCAAGCCATGATCTACCCGAGGGATTAGCAAAAGTTGAATGTTTTGCTGATAGCCTTGGCACATACAGTTATAAAGATCGCATGTTTAATTATCTAAAGGATAACATGAATCATAACAAGCATTTGTCTCTTGAGAATCTAAATGTACAAATCAATACCAATATCAACCCCATCAATCTATTTCCTTTGGCCACCAAAGACAGATATAATAGGAAGGGCTATGGTCAGCTATGTTGCGTGGCCTCGCTGTTTATTTCAAGTATGCAAGTCAACCTAAAATTGCTCAAAAGAAGTTGCCTACCAAGTCCAAGACCGTCAATCAGTCCAAGTCCCTCGCTCAAAAGAAGCTACCTACCAAGTCCAAGACCATCAAACAGTCCTAATCCCTTGCTCAATCTAAAATTCCCAGTCAATCCCAAACCCATATTTAGTCCAAGAAGAGCAAACATCCCACCTTAATGATTAATACTGGAAGAAGTCATTCTATTAGAATAAGCCCATTAGTCAATTTGCTTAGAAGTACTTCTAGGAGTTCGCTGACAACTTTTTCAATTTAAACCCATTTCCATTTATCAAATTTGAGAGAGAGGTCTCCGACCTACCAGAGTAAAAGGAAGTTGTAAACCAAGAGCTTGTTTATGAGGTCTTGAATAAGGATATGGCAAGTAAAAGCTATGTCAACTTCTTTTTGAGGTATTTCTTCAATTGTGATTAAATAGTTGGCTACTTAGAACTTTGATTATATTTTGATATGTTGTTTTCGCCATTTTAGGCACCTGTACCATACTTACATTGTAATAAATTGAATTTTGGGCCTATATAATTGAAGATAAGCTTGTATTAGGCAGATGACTAAGCCCAGTTTAGGAAGTGTGACAACATGGTGAAGGAGATTTCCCTTTATGCTTGCAGATTGAATTTCCTGGAAGGTAGTCAATTTATGACGTGATTTTCACTAAACAAATGAAATCCAATAGATATGAACATTTCCAAAATCAAAGTACAAATGATAAGGTTTATTTTCATGTGTCATATAGGTCAATATGACCTGTTTATCATGAGTTATGAATTTTTAAAGTTAGCTCTATAATTTGAAATGTTTTCTAGACCAATGTGTGTAAAATATTGATTCTGCAATAGTTGACATGTAATTGACTGTGGGAGGTATTTTCCCAGAAAATAAACTTATTAATGGTCACATAGCCTTTAAAATCACTATAATTGGATATTTGAACCATGAGATATGAATTTTCAAAGTTAGTTGAAAATTCTGCCACTCTTACACCCCTACCGGCCTCGCCCTTTTTGGTGGCAGGTTAGAGGGATCCTTTTTATCTATTACCTTACCTTAGTTACTTATTCCTTTTAGCATATACTAGAGTGTGCGCAACAAAGCATTTTACTGGTTTAGACATACCTATTGTACTGGTAAAAGTGCAATAATCAGAAAGTAAACA
This sequence comes from Acacia melanoxylon, assembly GCA_019022615.1. Lineage (NCBI taxonomy): Eukaryota > Viridiplantae > Streptophyta > Magnoliopsida > Fabales > Fabaceae > Acacia > Acacia melanoxylon. The sequence continues at coordinate 3,839,207 of JAFJYJ010000020.1, read as the reverse complement.
GTCCCCGTATGGTACAGTCATCCAGAATAAAATACTGAAAGTAGATATAAATATAGTCATCCCAAAATCAAGATACAAAATATAACAGGGCATTCCCTATTCTTCAGTCTGCCACCATGTGCCTTCACCTTTCCAAAAACATTTTATCAACTCATGGCGGTCACTTGTATCTACAGATCAGTCTAGAGTTCATAAATGAACCCCAGAGTAACTGTCAAACACATGTACTATATGTATGTAGTGTATGAATGCAACCATAATCATGAAAAATCACAGTCATCATGGCAACCATACCAGATATGTATTCAGAACCATAAACACAATATCATAGATCACAAACTGTCAAGCTGCCTTACCAAGGCAAGCCCCGGAATCACAAGCCTTGAGCTGCCTGAACCAGGCCAGCCCCGGAATCACAAAGCCGTCAAGCCGCCTAACAAGGCCAGCCCGGAAAAAACCTCAGTGCTAGGAACCACATATTAGTCAGGGACTTGAACCCCAACTGTTCTGGATGCATATTAGGCAAACACAAGCATGGCAAACAATTATATAACAGTAACATAAAGTACGTGAGTAAACAGTTACTACCTGTTGGTTGTTCACTGATTCGAAATTTTACTATGTCTAAAAGCCTTTCTGGATATGACTTTACTCTAGACAACATCAATATACCTTGTTTTTAGTATTTCTATAAATTCCCTTTTTATTCTTGAGAAATCCGAGCCATATCCTCAAAGTTTTAGAAACCCTTGTTCAACTTCAAACATTTTTAATTAATTCCAAACAAATCCAATTGACACAAAATCAATGGATATTGAACCCTTAGGATGTCTAGTTTATGGTAAAAATACTCCCAAAGTCCAAAAAGGTCCATATTTTGTCATATGACCAATAGTTTGCTCCCTGGTCAGAGAAATATTTCAACTTTTTGAGTAATTTTCAAAAATGTATTTCTCCTAGTAGGATAATCGAAAAGGTACCAAATTTTATATCAAAATGAAGCTCAAGAATTTAATTTAAGCATGTAAATTTCAAGGCAAACGGACTCCATTTACTATTTTAAAAATACCAATTAAGGTTCGCTGCCTAGAAATCCTAAGGTTGGCAACAAGCTGTTTCTTTTGGTTTTCGTGTGTTTTCGAGTTCGTAAACCTTAACTTTGACCTAATCCCATGAAAAGTATCGTTTTAAACTCAATGGAACCTTCAAAAATATCAAAATCAGACCACAACTTCATGCTTTAACCAGTTGGACGAAATTCCTAAATTTCAAACTTCAGAAGCTAGTTTCGGGGTTTACCTGAATTCGTAGCTTAGACCGGTGTTCCTGCTTCTTTCTCTGGGTGTATGGACTTGGCTGGTCGCTCCTCTGACCTCCTTGTATGTGCCCTTGGCAGCCAAGAATATTAGTGTTGTTATCCTTATAAAATGATCAGGGTGCATGGAATTATTCGGGTTACACTTTTGTCCACTGGTTAATAGCATGTTTTAAGGTTTCTTTGCTTGCTTCCCAAGAAATTCCAGAGCATTCTAGAAGCACTTGAGGTGGCGCATTTCTGCCCTAGGAGATCATATTTTTATGTTTTACCATGTGTAAATTACCTATATTACCTGAAACGCCCTTTTCTACAATGGTTAAAAGCATGACCTTGGTTTTTTTTTTTTGCATGTTTTCTCTTTTCTTTTTCTCCAAGTAATTCTAGATATTTCTAGGGCCTAATGTGGCGCATTCTTGGCCTTAAAATCTGATCCCTGTGATTTTATTCAATTTATCCAATTCATTCATTTATCCACCGGTCCTTGTTGTGCACCGCTGGTTAAAAGGGTGCTCCCTTTTCCACTTTTCTTCAAATTTTTAGATCTTTTCCCCTGATTTGGCCTTCATATGTGGTGCCATTATACACCCTCGATAGCCAAATATTTATTCCATTTAATTTAAAAAGAAGTCCCTAATTGGTCCTTATCGATCTCCTTTTCACCGGTTAACTTCCCTTAAGGCCTGTACTTTGTGTTTGGGCCTAAATACAGATAAAAGCATCTGATTTCCTCCCTTATTTTTGTGTGGTCGAAATACTCTCCTTAAAGAGTAAGGATTTGACTTTTCCACCCTTGTAATTGTTAATTCCTGGATTTTGATGATCACAATTTCAAAGTATTGAATTAAGTATTTTTGATTTCAAAATAACCTTGCCCGAGCAAGATGGTAAGCTTGCTTGAGCAATATCGGGATTCAGTGAAAAGAAGAAGGAAAGCATAGAGGATCATGCCCGAGCACTCCCTGAAAAACAGGCGAAAGCATGACTTGCCCGAGCAAGATGAGAAGCTTGCTCGAGCAACGACGGGCTCACTGAAGAAATAAGGAAAGCACAAACACCTGTCCGAGCATCCCTCGCAAAAGGCTAGAAAGTATACCTTGCCCGAGCAAGGTTACGAGCTTGCTCGAGCAACATCGAATGTGGAAGGAAGTTAAGGGGAAGCACTAGCCCTATGCCCGAGCAACCTCCAGAAACACCTGAAAACAACACCTTGCCCGAGCAAGGTACTTGGTGTGCCCGAGCAAAACCGAAACAGAAGCGAGGATCTAAATACCATAGTATTTGCCCGAGCATAAGAAAAAGGCTGCCCGAGCAAACTCCTTGGATTCATCTTTGCCTTGACTTTGCCCGAGCAAGGTTATAAGCTTGCTCGATCAACATCGTCCTGAAACACTTTCTCGCTGTGTTGCCCAAGCATGAAGATCAACATGCTCGAGCAAGGACAAAAGCTTGCCCGAGCAACCTTGAATGTTCTCTTAAATTTGGCTCTGCCTGAACCTTGCCCGAGCAAGAAGGAAGTCTTGCTCGAGCAATGTAGTCTGGAAGATAATACTTCCAGTACTTTGAAGAGCTTGCCCGAGCATAGATATCACCATGCTCGAGCATCATCTGCAAGCAACAAAAATGTTTGCCCGAGCACTAGCGAGTGGAGAGTGTTTCTACACTATGATACAAAGAGCTTGCCCGAGTAAACCAATGATCTTGCCCGAGCAATGTCATCCCTGTTCTCAAGCAGCGTCTGTTTAAATTCTCTGATGATAACATTTATCTTATTACTTATGATTATCGTTTATTAAGTTTACCAAATGCTTTTAACCAATGTATTAGTGAGTTTCAGATCATCAAGGCACAAATTACCAGCTGATTAAAATAAAGCACTTTTGTTTGTCAGAAGCATTAAATGAAAAGTAGAGACATTCACCATTCTGGCAAGAAACCTTCTGAGCAAGAAAAAAGCATTCCGGCCATACCTTATGCAAAATTCAGAACGTGTCTCAACGGACAATTTGAATAAGGAATGTCAACGAAGAATAAACGGTCGAATGTCAAAATGTCAAAGCGTACAAGGAAACAAAGCAAGTGTTTTGGAATAGACATATTGATTACTCACAATGGCTCATTAATTCCTCTCAACGGTCATCAATGCAATCAACTTATAAATAGAAGGAGCATTCAAGTCTCCAACCACCGAAACACTGTGCATTCAATTAGCAATTAAGAGCATTTACTGTTTCAACTCACAGAGAGATTATCTTCGGATATATTAAGCTTCAGTGATTATTATTCTACTCTTTTAGAGAGTTTCTCATTGATTAGCTTTCTTGTAATAATCTCAAAGTATTGGGACTTTGAGATTGAGATACTTGATTACAACTTGTAAGGGGGAGCAAGTTCTAGAGAGAATTGCTTCGAGAGTTACGAGTGTGTAATCGTTGAAGTTAGTGAAAATCCCGGAGAGTCCGGGACCGGACGTAGGTCAAGGATTTAGACCGAACCAGGATAAATCCATTGTGTTCAATCTCACTTATCCCTACTCTGTTTATCTCTGTTTTACATTCGGTTGAACAGAGGATTCTTGCGAAAAATTTTATATCCCCAATTCACCCCCCCTCTTGGTGATATTCCTTCTTTCAGTAATTATTACTTAGTTTTTACCTTTTTAACCCTATAGTCACACGTGTCCTCAAGTAATGACTACACTGACTTTTCCTTTCCAGCATGTGATTTTTGCAGTGTCTCTTCCTCTTCCTATCTGTGGATGGCGCATACACACTCTACAGGGGGAAAGAATCTGTGTTTTTCTAATACTCTATATCCCTTACTCATTGTACCGGCTTATACAGCTCCGGTATTTAATGTTTAGCTCACTTCCTTTTCAAATTAGGGTACAATCATCACTTCTTTTCCTTGGTCTTATTGGGTGAATTTTTTGGCCTATCAAGGGTTCAATAATCTGTTCCCTAACGGTCTTTCTGATCCTTTAGATAATTATAAATTATTGCATAAAATAGTAATTCAAATTGTAGTTAAAACCTTCTCATTATTTCATGAGTTCTTACAAGTACATTATTTACAAAAGCAGGGGTGTTACAACTAGTTTGTGGGAAAATGAGTTTTGTTAGGGTAAAATGGTCAAATGAGGTAAGAGGCTTTTGGGGATCATGAACTTGGCCTCTAATCAATTCAAGAACACTTTAAACTCCTATATCATGCCTTAATTTCTATCAAAAGCCCAAGAGTAAAGAGGAAGGAAAAGCCCAAAGACACTAATTAGATGGTTGGGTTGTAACCAAGTTACATGCTTGTAATTATGTGGTTAGTTAGAGCCCAAATGTTTCCCTCCACCTCTTGACCAATTTAGACCCTCTTTGTATTCATTAAATCCCTTCTTCCTCCCCCAAAAATCTGTCAAGCACACCAAGGAGACGCAATGAGGAAGCAAGCCGAAAACTTAGAGAAGAAGAAGTAGAAGAGTAAACTTGAAGACACAAGGTGAGTATGGTGTCTATAATTTCATCTCTTCTAGTTCTTCACCTATATCAACCTTTAGCCTCTTAAAATATCTTGTTTATGGTGTTTAGAGTAAAGGGCTAAAACGCTTAATAGCCAAGGAAGAAGGAAAATTTCAAGAAGTACAAGACAAAGTAAGGTGAGTGGTTTCCTAGCCTTCTTGTTGTGTATTTGGACTTATGTTGGTTTGTGGTGTTTTATTCTCACTTTCTGGAGATTTTGGAAGCCCTAAACCCTAAAGGAACGTTCTTTCCATTTGTCTAAAAATGGGTGAAAGTGGGATTAAAGCCTAAATAGCAAGTTAGGGTGTAATTAGAGACTAAGTTATGGTGTTCTAGAATTGAAACTTGATAAAACAATTTTGTTTTGATAAAAACAAAAATAAAACAATTTTGGTTTCTTCTAACTCTATATTTAAGCTAGAATAGGGTACCAGTGAGAAGTGCGCTTTTACCCATTTTGATGCTTACAATGTGTTTAAAATGAAAAATTATGTAGGATAAGGGTTAAGATGTGATTTTGGAAGCATTCGAAGTAAATTGAACAAAACTCTAATCTGCCAAGTGATGGTTTCCTGTGAGTCAGATAGATTGCATCATGTTTTTGAATGAGTAAATGGTATCCAATGACTATGAAAATGGTACCCTCATTTGGATTTGTGCTCATGGAGATATAAATTTTTGAAAATGACTTATGATTCTAGAAAGTCATTCTGGACAGTATGTAATTATTATTGAACCTGAATTAATGTGCATATATATCTGATGAGTACTATTTATGCCATGTTTTCCCTATATTGTATGATTGTTTTGTGCGGTGAATATGAGCTTACTTGCATTTAATCCGAGCAAAAATGTGTTAATTCATGCATATAGGGAAATGAAGGATGAGTCTCATAAATTATAGCAATTGTATAAGCATCCTATACATGTGCATAAGAAAAGAACAAGTGTGAGGTTTTATGTGAAAAGCACATAGCACAGCCGATACAATGCTATAACATCGGGTCAGCCATAACAAGTCGGAATACAATGCAACCCTAATTCTATAGCAGAGTAAGTGAAGCAATGCTATGAGCCATATATTCTGATTTTGCTTCAAGGCTGTTTTAGGAAAATAAGCACATGTTAATAGACGGACGTTAGTCGACGGTTAGATTGCTGACGTATTAGAATAGAAGATGCAGAGGATCGAAGTTAACATTTGGAGAATCCCGTAGTATCAACAGAATCAATCTACCGAATTTGAAAAGTTGGACCAGTTAGACCTAACAGATTTGGAAAGGCCCATCTCACTGAACGTATGCAACAAGTAAACCTAACTATAAAAGAAAGGCGGTGAACCCTAAAATCTATCGAGTCGTTGGAGAGTCAAAGAAATTCTTATTCGGTTAGGCTTGAAAGAAGACAGAGAGAAGTTACAAAGCACAAGAGCTCCAGAAGAACCCAACATCCTTCCTTGCAGTGAGGCGGAGAAGAGAAGAGGTGGAGACGTCCCGTGACAAATGCCTCTCACGTCGTTGATTCCTCCGACAAACTTTCCCTTGTCTTTTGTTGATTTTTAGTTTATATTTTTCTATGAGTTATTCTGCTGTGATTGGTTTTGTGATTCCCTCGTTAGTCATGAACTAAATTTCCTTGGCCGAGCGAGGATGAATTCTTCAGTATAGAATGAACCCAGTTTGCTATTTTTTTAATTTAATACATTCAGTTTGTTTATCAGTATTTTAATCTCTTGTCGATTAGCGGAAGCTAAGGGCTAGATCAATGGCCTCGGCTTACTGGAAGGGACTCGAGGTTAGACATCTAATAGGCAGTGTTTGCTAGGCAGGCTGGTGCAAGGCTTGACCTATCATTGTAGGCTTCAGGAATGGGTCTACCGCTCATAACCAAAACACTTTGATTTGGAATTATAATTTGAACTAGAAAATCGGCATAGGCATATGAGAGAAGTAAAACTAGGATTGTAGGTACAAGACACAAAAACTTTTGTAGAGCTTAGGGGTGGGTTGACTAGATAACGTTGTGAAGGCGCCTATGTTGTAGCATTGCAGAAGCAATGTAGCATAATTGTTTTAGTAATGCGCTAAGGCAAACTAGGGGAGTGATATGCTTAGGATGAAATCTAAGCTTAGCCTATCTTTTAATTGATATCTTCTTGCGACTACGATCATTTGTTTAGTTTCTTATTTGTTAGTTATAACCACAAAACTCCCAAACCAAGTAAACTTTTATTTTCTTTTTACACACAGCTGTTGCCGTAAATCAGTATCATCATCAGTGTCTCAGTCTCTGTGGGACGATACTCTACTTATTCTTTATTACTTGTTTGACTGATTCACTTGTCATCAAGGAAATCAACCAACAATATGACTTTTGGAATTTTTTTTCTTGAAAATATACTCAACAATGATTACATAGCCTTTGAAACCACTCCATTTGGACATTTGTACAATGAGATATGATGTTTCAAAATTCGTAGAAAAATCTGGTAGAATTGGATCAAAAGGGTGAAAAAGGAAAAGTAAGGCTTGAAGTAAATAGTTTGATCTTCAAGGGTTAATAGGAACTCTTGGGAATTAATATAGGCGCATTAGCTTCGCATAAAGCCTAGTGAAATAACATTAGAGATTGTGAAAAGTTTGGATAAATAATGACATGTCGTTTATAAATGTGTATTATTGATAGGATTCAACATTGCCCGAGATGACGAAAGAATTGGGGAGCCAAAGTAAGAATTGGTAAAGCGTTCAAGTAGTAACTCTAATTCTCACATATTCTGTATGATTGTATATGCATGTTTAAACCATGTATGTGAAAGTCCCGTCCCATATAGGGCCAACACCCCTTGTGGCTTGATTAAGCGGAAGGGCTGACCATGGAGTACCTTCTCGTTGGCTAGGTGTAAGGTTATTGGACTGGTAGCCCTTGGGCGGCAAACCTAGTTGCATTCAAAAGACTTGGGCGATTCGAAGTTGAAATTTCCCAGTAGTGTGGTTTGTGATTATGTGATCTTGTTTGCAGTTGTTGCAACATGTGATTTGTGTTATGACTTCTGAATACTGTTATGTCATTGTGGACTAAGTTCTGTTTATGGTTAACCGTCATGTGTTGTTTATACATTGTGTATGAGATTAACTGTTACTCTGGGAACCTTCGGGATCCCAGCTCTTGTTACTACTTGTGGAATGTGGCTCCCAAGGAAAGGTAGTAGACATCGGCAGTCGATGGTTCCAGTCTGGATCAAGACTCGGCGCTGGTCATCTGTACTAGTGTAATAGTATTTGTTAGTTCTCGGTGTTTTCATGATAACAAATACTAAAGTTTTTGATTTATTAATTGTTGTCCAAGTTAGAATTTTTCTCAAGCATGCTTCATCTAAATAGTGTGTTAAGTGTTTGCACAGAGAATGCTCAAGCATCAATTAAGTATTGCTTGAGCAGGCTGCTCGTGTTGGAATCCGTATGTAACATCCCGTTTTCAAAAGCAGTATAATTTTTTTTCCATCAGAGTAGAGCATTGGAGCGATTGAGTAACTGATAATTAGATTCAAAATGCCGTAAGTCTGGCTGGTTACAAAAGCGGTACAATAACCGAGAGTTTTTGAAGTAAATAACAACGAAGTGTCTTCCCGGCAACACCCATGCCGTGGCAACAAAAGAAATTCTCCTTTGGGACTCTAAGCGTCTTTTGCCCTTATCTTCTTGCGCTCGATCCTCCCGACCACGAAGCTATTTTAAATGCTTTGAGGTCCAAATGCACATCGGACCTCGGGTAACGGTTAACCTCATATTTACATACACAACATATGGAAGACATCATAGAATTAATAAAAACATAACTATATAGCGAGATGGAAGATTAATATAACAACGATACACTTCACGCGTAAAGTTATTTATGCTAACGAACATTTCGCATGTAAAGTTATCTACGTTAACAGTACACATCTCATGTAAAGTTATCTATACAATTCACTCGTATAGTCGTCTATCACATATAAGTATACAGTAAATATCAGAGTTAGTGTTACAGTACGCGAACGTACCTTCGTTGACGTTTTTCGGTACGTTTTGACGGTAGGCGATCAGAGATATCCTATAAGGGTAATATCGCCTCTATTAATTCAAAAATATTATTTCAAGAGATATTTTGGCCATGAATGCACATTTTAGCCCTGGATTAATTATTTTCAACTTAATCCCATTTAATTTCGTAAAAACGCTATTAATCAGAATATAGGCTGATTTTGCTCCTAAATTTGGAGAATTATAGTTAATTCCACAGAACCCGAAACGAGGATCCGTAAAATTCTTCGGAATCCTTAGGATGTCTAATTTTAGGAAAATTATTTTTTCTTGCCCAGATTTCAAAAACAAATCCCAGTTTTCATGATTTCAACCTCTGCCCAGAATTTTCAGAATTTCGTAGGTCATTTTGTAGAATTTTATCTCCTAGCACAAAACTCAAAACGACATGATATAGATATATTTGGAAAGCTCTATATGTCTACTCTTACCATGAATTTCCTCAGAATTTTGGCATAGCATCTTCAACATAAGATACCAGCGTTTTTGAAAAAGCTTTCGGGAGTCGCTAACCGACAAAATTTCGCCAGAGCTTCGCTACTTTAACCATAATCTTCCAAAATTTTGCTATAACATCTTCTTCATCAATTTTTCGAAATAAAGCCATTTTTAACTATAAAAACTTGAAAATAAAATTACTCTAGCATATTTAAGATCAAAGCAAAAATCTATCTATGAATTTAAAAGCTAAAAACTCAAGAACTTACCCTTGAAGCTCAACTCCTTCTTCCTTCTTGCTCCTCAATTTTTCCCTCTCACTCTCACTACTCTACAATCAGATTGCTTTGTGATTTTTGGTGTGAAGATTTGAGGAGGGAAGCCTCCTATTTATAGAAAAACTTCAAGGTTAAATTGGTCTTCTACAAGGTGATTTAATTTTTCTTCTTTCCTTTCATCCATTAAATTAAAAGCACTTTATTACATCTCATGTCCAACATTGATGTTTGGCCGACATGCCTCCCTTCAATGTCCATTTCATTGTGTTGTTTTTAATTGCCCATTATATTGATTATTTAATATTAATTAATTGATTTGATTAATTCATTGAAAAGAAAAGAAATTCTTTCCACCACACAAGCTTGCCGACATACTCTCTTAATTCAGCCATTTAGTGTCTATTTTTATTAACAAAATATTGTTTATTTCATAGCTTTTGATTGGTTAGTTGAAAAGTTTGCTTTTCAACTCTAAGCTTGTATAATTGTATGATAAATCATCTCTTTTCCTCCTTCAATTTCAGCTGCACGTTTTTTCTAATTTTTGGGGTTGTTTCATGAAGCTAATTAATATACTAAACAAGTGCTTTAATTGCCCTTTAATTACCCTTGTCATTGTTGGACTTGTTTGTTAGCTAATCATGGTAATTAGTGCTTATTAAAACAAGTATTATTTCATTCTCTTTGGCTTAATTATTTTTGAATATAATTAGCCCTCTTTTGATGCTTTTAATTTGTCTTTAATTAATTAGGAGAATTTATGCCATTAATCCTAATTAATGCAAGCTAATTTGCCCATTATTTTCTAATTGACACTTAATTTAATTAAGTGTTTTATAACTCTTCCATGGCTCATTTACTCTTAAAATAGCCATTATTTTATGTGAATTTATGTCACATTTTATAGCTCCTAATATGTGGTCTCATTAATCAACCATTGGTTAATTAATTCCCAAGTGAAATTTGGACAAGAATATAATCAATAGATTATAATTCTTTGAGACACATATTCACCTTTGTATTTTATTTGCCAAAATACAATATTTATATGAATTATGAAAAATAGGGTATTACACCGTACATGCAGCGGATTAAAATATTCTACGAATTCCATCCTGAGGATCGCTCAACCATCGTTGAAATCAAGGTTAGAGAACCAAATATTACCTATAGTGAACTCGTCCGCGTCTCGTTCTCTTTGAACTGGTGGGCTACCTTCTCGATCAGCAGGAGTCGACTCCACGAATCGGCTTCCTCTACTGGTATCCACACGAATAAACACCGAACACGGACGCGGCAGCGTGCTAGCGCCTCGAACTGTGCGTCTCTCTCTATTTCCCTCTAGAGTTTATTTTCTCGTGGCTTAGATACACTCGACAAAAAGGTCCCGTAGGTTATTTTAAACCTGATCGGCGTATTATATTCAAAAGTAATCCTCATTAATTTTGAATTTTGAATTTCAAATATGGATTAAAAATATATTAATTAAATCTATCTGTTAGATCTAATGTAACACATTTATTTAATCCGTATTAAAAGGCTGATCTGAAATTCAAATTTTGAACTGGATTAAAAAATATATTAATTAAATCTATTTAATAGATCTAATCTAATCTATTTATTTAATTCAAATTAAAAACCTTCGATTTAATTTATCTCTATAAATTAAATCCGAGAAATGATATCTATCTATTTAATTAAATTTGAGATAATATATATCAATTTAAATTAAAAGGATATATGATATCTTTATTTGAAAATTAAATGAGATACAATATCTCTATTTGTTTTAGATATTTAATTTATCAAATAAATTAAATACAAAACGAATATTATATAATAATATTATAATCCCCATTAATAATATTAATATATATTAATTTCTAATTTAATATATATATATATATACACACACACACATTTATCCTAGATTAAATTCAGTATTCATTAAATCTTAGACGTATCTAAGATTCAATGAATCTGGACAGTTTTGCTCGTGTTGGGCTATTTTTGTGTACGACCCTACAGGCCCATATGAGATTGGCAGTGGGCCAATACTCAGATCGCCCACAAGTCACAAGCGGCCTCTAGCAAGACATTGCGACTACCCAATTCACATGGGGATCGATGACACGATACAACCTATCGTATAACCAAATCACGTCTCATTTGTCACGCGATAATTTGGTCAATGATGAGGCATGGATAATGTCAACTTCCTTTTGTTGACCATTACTTTCTCGATTCTCGAGTAGTCTAATAATTGAAATGGAAACTCCTTTCCATCACAGTACGGCCATACATTTCTTAGACTCACTCATCGAGGGGCCCAGTATTATCTCTTTACAAATGTGAGGGATAAATTCCTTCTTGACCATTCACATTCCTCCACATGAAAAACATTGATTCTGATCCAAGCTTTTATCATCACCCGGTCAAAGGTGACTTTTGACTAGGTCAAAAACCAGTGACTCATCATGTAGGAATCCATGATGATCTCAGGTCATAGGGCGTCGTGACGCGATTATACATGAGATAAGCTTATGACTTGATCCATGCAGCTTTCTCATAGTGGGTCGGTTCGACATCTTGTACTCGTACAAGTGCCCATGACTTTGATTCGTATCTCCATACCTCATCAAAGTCACACTGGTCTTAACTTATCTTCGCTCCTGCGTAGATGACCGACCAGGGACATTTAGGATAATCCACAAGATATATCCAGGGATACAGTTATCAATATAAATATGAAAATTAAATGATAACTAAAAGAGAATACTTTAATAAACATAAATGTCTAAAGTACAATGACTTGCCCTCATAATTTCCAACAGCTCGAGCAAAGTACTCTTAGTGCCCAAGCATGGTCGAACTAGAACAAAGAATACTCTCTGTCAAACCGCTGCTCAAGCAGTAGGTAAGTAATGCTCAAGCATGGTGCCCGACCTGAGGTAAATGTATGCTCAAGCACTATCGTTAAACTTACATTATTTCTCTCTGCTTGCATGATTCTTGAGCAAGGCTTATATGTTGCCCAAGCATGGTGCTCAAGCAGAACTATCAGCTTGCTCGAGCAGTCACAATCTTTCATCTTAACTACTCTCTGTCTAAGGTATTTGTTGGTTGATTTCCTTGATGGCAAGTGAACCAGTCGAACAAGTAATAAAGTGAAAGTAGAGTATCGTCCCACAAAGACTGAGATACCAAAGAGCGACGCTCAATTGCTATGATAGTTGCAATTAGAAAGTAAATGTAGTTGGTTGGAAGGTTTTGGATGATTACGCTAATAACAGAAACAAACAAAGGAAATCGAAGAAGATATCAGTGAGAAATTAGGCTGAACTTGGACTCCTCCTTAAGTGTATAAGTCCCCCAGTTACTCTACTCATTGCTATAGCATCTATATTGTACAGCTTCCGCAATTGCTACAGCATAAGTACTAGCTACAAAGCTATTCGATTAACCCACTGCTATAATCTATCGAAGCTTCCGCATCCGATACATATGATATTAACTATACTAATTCCATATTCCTATGGCAACTTTCTAGTTTTTATCTGCATTATACTCAGGGTGTACTGGTTATGAGAGGTAGACCCATTCCTGAAGCCTACAATAAATAGGTCAAGCCTTGCACCGGCTGCCTAGTAAACATCAAGCTTCTCGAGAGGTCTAGCCTCGACTCCTTGCCCGATAAGCGAGACCACATATCTAGCCCTTAGATTCCTCTAATCGACTAGTAATTAATTTAATCGATAAGCAAATTGAATCTATTAAATTAAGAACTTGCAACCGGGTTCATACACGCTTAAGGATTCATCCTCGTTCAGCCATCAGAAAGTTAGTTCATGACTGACGAAGGAAACACAAAATAGATAATAACATAATGACCCATGATCTAACTACTGAAATTAAACAACTAAAAATAGAAAGCTTGATGGCGTTCTGACGTTGTGGATGAAGCCCTGTCACGTCACCACTCCACGTCTTCTTCCCTCCGTCTTTGTAACATCCTATTTGAAAACGGCGGATTTTTTTTTAAAACGTTTCCAAATATTTCAAGCAGAGTAATCAGAGTAGAGCATTGGAGCGAGTAAGTAATTTATATTACATTCAAAATATGGACCATAGTGTAAATGTATCGGATTATAGTCATCCAGAATTCTCAAAAGTTAAAGAAACTAAAGAAAACGATAAATAATGTAGACACGTCTTGGCCTACTCCAGCTTGCCTCGATCGCCAAACATCGGTCCTCCGGACCACGATGCTATAGCCGAGATTCATTCCACATATGGATCTCGGTAACGGTTAACCTTACGATCAAATAAAACGATAAGTACAACGAGATATTCATTTCAATACGGCATATCATCACAAAAGCAAACGGCGAGATGTATGATCAATAACATGGACGAACATAAGCACAAAGCGTATATGTAAAGTCTCTCTCAACTAGTTCAGCACATATCCATTGCCACGCCACTAACGTGTCCTCGGCGCTAGGAATAACTCAAACGGCATTACCAATACTATAATCCGTGGTAAAGTCAGCTTTGTAAGTATCTCTTACGATTCTCAACAGAACCTCAGTCTATGAACGTATCTATAACGCAAAAGTATATAAGCAGCATAGATTTAGGGTTACCGTACGCGTCCGTACCTTAGTTGCAGATATCCGGCTCTTCCGGCTAAAAATTGTACTTTTTGACGGCCGTACGTAAAAAAATGAAACAATGGCTCAACGGCGGCAAACGGTGGAACGATGGAATTTCGACGGGTTCGACGTCGAAGTATTCTAATCAGAATAATAACACACTTATGAATATTTGGAAGCATAACAAGCATTTTAGGTGAAAAAGACCATTTTGCCCTACTACCCCTATTTGGCGGAATTTCGCGAACTTCGTTACTTTGACCTTATTCCATTTCAAAATTATCCCCACTAGGTTTTTACCTTGTCGGGCATCTTTCAATGCAATGAGGCTTAAAAACAAGTATAGGAATATATTCTGAAACTTCCTAGATCAAAACAACAGTTCTACCATAACTACCGAAAGAACTACGGAAACTAAAAGCTAAGGACCGAAGAACTTACTCGGACTTTTGCTCATAATTTTTCCAGAGCTTCTCTCTCTAGAACCTCTCTCTAGGTTTCAGATTTTGGGATGGAAATGAAGAGCAAGAGAGCTTGCTATTTATAGGGAAAAATAGGGACAAGTTGGGAATTTCCAAATTTGTTTCCAGATCGGATTTTGGCCGTCGGATCGCACTTTGCCACGTGGCACTCCCTTGGCCCTTGGATGACTTGGTCGACATCTCTCCCCCTTGTGACATCATCATTGATGATGTCACCTAAACTCCCCCGATCGTCTCCCCCGATCGGTACCCGATCAGCGTAATCTTGTCGAAACTCAAAATTCCGACAACGGTGTTTCGAAGGTTTAAACTTCCTTAATCATAATATCTGGGTTGCCTAAATTCTTAATCCCATTAAGAGCATTCCGTTATTTGTTGAAGATTTTAGGTCAGACGCCCTCTGTTACGGAATTGAATTCCGGAAGCGTCAACGTCTAGGCAAAAATCCATTGGTTTGTAATATGATCTGACCTAAGTCACTAGGTACCTAATTCACGGAAACTACTTGTTTCAAGATATTGACTCTAAATCCTCTATCTTGCATTTTCTCTATCTACCCTGTCTTAAATACTGTTGGTTTTGGAACGACCTCGGAGACAGTCATTCGAGGTAAATTTCACCGGTTTATAAAAGTCCGATGACTTAGACTAAATCCCTATACCTTGGTGTATGATTTATTTCTAACTTTCCCCTCGGTTTGCCTATAAGTGACTCACCGCATTATATTATTATTTTATTCTAATTATCATTTTAATTATTTAAACAATTCATTTTAATTAAAAATACCAAGAATTTCGGCCCTTTAATTTTAAAATTCAGTTTTAATTATTTTTTCATAATTTTTTCCATTTTTAAAAAATATAATATTTTTTTACTAAAAATTCACGTTTTACCCTTGCCGTTAAGGCTTAATCGAAAGCCCAAATTCTTTGTTTAGTGATCTTTTTAGGATTAGGTTTCTTCATACATTTATCTTTACTAATGTTTCTTAATCTTTTTATCATAATTAGTAAGTATATTTTATGCTAATTACCAGCCTTAATCTCTTAATTAAGGATTTTACCATAAATTTAACTTTCTATATTTCTCTTGTTTTAACTGAATCAATTAGCTAGTAATTATCTAATCATTCTATTACCAATGGTTGATAATTTTATAATTTACAGTATATTATTATCTTACAAAATTTATCTTGACATTGTCATTTTATATCCTATGTAAAATATTAAAAATGTTTACACCATAAAGTTACTTTATGGTTCTGGAATGCTTTTTAAACATTTCTTCATGTTATTTTCTCTGAAATAATTTATTAAATTTTTATAATTAAAGATAATACTCCCATAATTTTCTCATAATCTTTCATGATCTTTCAGTATTTATCATAATGTTTTTAGACCGTTTTTATCACCATTATTGCATTTTTAGTCATTACGTTCATCTGATTTTTCTGTAACTTTTTCGACAATTTACTCGACAATTATAACAATTTTCTATAATAGTTTTAAACTCATGAATTTTCTTCATCAAAATATTCATTAATTTCTCTTATCTCAAGAATTCCAGATTTGCTAAAATCCGGGTATTACATTTCTCTCTCCCTTAAACAAAATTTCACCCTCAAAATTTAATCTATACTAACTAGACTACGGCCATAAACTCTGGGTACTTCTCCTTCATGTCACTCGGTTTCCCTAGTTGCCTCGTTTGATGACAAACCCTTCCAGACCACCTTCACTATCGATATAGTTTTAGTCCTAAGCCATTTCTCCTGGTGTTCGAGAATTCGCTCCGGCTCGACTACAAAGGTGTTATCATGCCATACTTCAACATCATCGTACTCTATGACATGATCTCGATCTGGTAGGTATTTCTTCAGTTGTGACACGTGAAAAACATCGTGGAGATTACTCGGGTTCGGGGTAACGCTAGTTGATACGCAACCGGTCCTCGCTCGGCTAACACTTCAAATGGTCCAACGTAACGCGGACTAAGCTTCTTTCTCTTCGGTGTTACGCCAACACCTAAGTTCTTTGGAGATAATTTCAGAAACACATGGTCTTCGACTTCAAACTTCAATGGTCTTCTCCTCTTATATGCATAGCTCTTTTGTCTACTATGTGTAGCAAGGAGTCTCTTCTTGATCAGAGCGATATGCTCGGAGGTCTCTTTTAGCATATCTGGTCCAAGCAACTGCTTTTCAGACGCATCTGTCCAGCATAAAGGTGATTGGCACTTTCGCCCATACAAAGCCTCGAACGGGGCCATTTGTATGCTTGAATGATAACTATTGTTATACGCGAATTCTGCTAGTGAGAGGTGTTCGTCCCAATTTCCTTTGAAATCCGGGCACATGCTCGCAAAGATATCCTCCAAATACCGTATCGTCCTCTCCGATTGACCGTCGGTTTGAGGGTAATAAGCCGAACGAACTTCAGCTTGGTACCCATTCCTTCATGTAGTGCTTGCCAAAAGCGGGATTGGAATCGAGTATCCCGATCATAGATAATACTCTTAGGGACTCCGTGCAGTCTCACGATCTCTTTGATGTAGATCGCAGCCAATCGTTCTGGAGAGTAGTGGATGCTAATGGGTATGAAATGTGCCGACTTGGTTAATCGGTCGACGATCACCCAGATGGTATCGTAATGCCTGATCTTAGGTAGACCTACCACAAGATCCATGGTCACATTCTCCCATTTCCACTCCCATAGCTTCTAGTCCTTGCGAGAAGACCGGGGGTCGCGTGCTCAATCGAAAGAAGGAATATCACCAAGAGGGGGTGAATTGGGGATATAAAATTTTTCGCAAGAATCCTCTTTAACCAAATGTAAAACAGAGATAAACGAGTAGGGATAAGTGAGATTGAACACAATGGATTTATCCCTGGTTCGGTCTAAATCCTTGACCTACGTCCGTCCCCCGACTCTCCGAGATTTTCACTAACTTCAACTCGATTACACACTCTTTGTAACTCTCGAAGCAATTCTCTCTAGAACTTGCTCCCCTTACAAGTTGTAATCAATTATCCCAATCTCAAAGTCCCAATACTTTAAGATTCTTACAAGAAAAGATAATCAATGAAAGACTCTCTAAAAGAGTAGAAAAATAATCACTGAAGCTTAATATATCCGAAGATATTTTCTCTATAAGTCGAAACAGTAAGTGTTCTTAATGACAATTGAATGCATAGCGTTTCGGTTGGTGGAGACTTGAATGCTTCTTCTATTTATAGGTTGGTAGCATTGATGACCGTTGAGAAGAATAAATGAGCCGTTATGAGTAATGAATATATCCGTTGTAAATCACTTGCTCGTCTCCTTGTATTTCTTCCGTCATTCGACCGTTATTCTTTATTAACATTCTTTGTTCGATATGTCCGTTGGGAGACAGTGAGAATGTTTTCTGAGAAGCGACCGTAATGCTTTTTGTATGTCCAGAGGTTTATTTCTTCTTTGAGCATTGAAGTCTGGAGGTGCATTAAATGCTTCTGACACACTTTTGCTTTTCGAGATTTCAAGTTTAAAAACATGTTAGAAGTATCTGAAATACACTAGCAAACTGATTAAACTTGGTTAGGAATAATATGAATCAAATACGTGAGACACCCAAGACTTAATCAAGGAAATCGAATGCGCGAAAGACTTGTTCGAAATCGATATGCATAACTCGAGTTTCTTCATATAACTCGAGTTACTTTAGTTCGAAGACATTTGAATGAAGAACGTAAACTTGAGTTATCGTTACTAACTCGAGTTCCACAACTCGAGTAAACAGTATACAACTCGAGTTCCTTTAGAAATTAATTATTCATGAAAATCTTCGAAATCGGGATAACTTGAGTTATGGTCATAGTTGTATAACTTGAGTTATAAAGCCCAACTCGAGTTTAATTTAAAATTAAATTATTCGAAAAACTTTCGCAAAAAATGCAACTTGAGTTATAAACATAACTTGAGTTGTGTAACTCGAGTTAGTATCTACAACTCGAGTTTTACCAGTGTTGAAATCAGACAGAGAGTTTTAGGCGATTTGATAACTCGAGTTCAAGCCTGTAACTCGAGTTATATCAAATAGCAGAAATTCTGATATCGCGAGAAGCTTTTTGAAAACCAAGTACAAGTACATAACTTGAGTTGTTAAGTGACAACTCGAGTTATGCAATGTTTTAGGCTTATGGAAAACTTGAGTTGTTCTCAACAACTTGAGTTACATATATTTTTTTTTTCAAAAACATTTAACCAAGTTTAAATTGCAATATGTCTACAACCAAGATTTTGTCAATTTAATCAAACACTTTCTACAATTGTTAGACATCATCAAAACACATAGAGAACTAACACAATCTTTACTTTCTGGCAAGTTAGACACCCAGCTACGTACTGAGTTACGTCTCTTTTCATTCCAGGCCACCAAAGCTTAGCCTTCATGCTTTGGTACATCTTGACCATTCCTGGATGTAGAGTATACTTACTCTTGTGAGCCTCATCCGACACTTCCACCTTAATTCATCAACCGGCGGTATGTAGATTCATTTCTTGTACTCCGACCAATCCACTCGATGAAAGGTCGTGGTCTTGGGTTTCACCTTGAGAGATTTTCTCCGCGGGAGATTGCCCAATCATCTTGTCTCCGAGCTTCATCAACTTCATCTCTCGGAGTCGTACTCCCCCCGACTCACAAGAAGATTTGCAAGGTAGGCGTTACTTGGTGCGTTGAAATTCATGCGCATTTGGTTTGAAAGATTCAGTCTCTCGAAATCTTCAAGTAATTTCTCGCTCTTGTATCATCATGTATGATACTTGCACCTTCTTCCCGCTTAGAGCATCTGCAACGACGTTTGCTTTCCCCGGGTGACACTTGATCTCCAGGTTGTAGTCTTTCAAAGAATTCCATCCAACGACGTTGCCTCATATTCGTTCCCTTTGATCAAAGAGATACTTGAGTGCTCTTGTGGTCGCAGTATAATTCTACGGTGCCGTACCGTACGTATAATGCCTCCATATCTTCAAAGCGAACATGATGGCAGCAAGCTCCAAATCGTGTGTAGGATAGTTCGACTCGTGCGGCTTCAGCTGACGAGAGGTATAAGCCACCACTCTGCCCAATTGCATTAGGACACAACCCAATCCTTGGCCACTGGCATCACTGTAGACCACGTAAGTCTCATCAGGATCTGGGATGATCAATATTGGTGCTGTAGTCAACCTCTCCTCGATCTCACAAAGCTCTCCTCGCTTATCTCCCCATACAAAGGGTTGATTCTTCCTCGTAAGCTTTGTCAATGGTAGGGCAAGACGCGAGAAATCCCGTATAAATCTGCGGTAATATCCCGCCAAACCTAGGAAACTACGAATCTCCGTCACTGTTTCTGGTCTCTTCCAGTCCAGAACTGCTTCCACTTTGCCTGGATCAACTGCAACTCCGCCACTTGATATAACATGGCCCAGAAATCTAACTTCCGGAAGCCAAAATTCGCATTTTCTCAACTTGGCGCAGTCGCTTCCCTCGCATCTTTAACACGAGTCGCAGATGTTCTTCATGATCTTCTCTCTCGCTTTAGAATAGACGAAAATATCGTCGATAAACACCACCACGAATTGGTCCAGGTGTTGTCGGAAGATACGGAATTCATGTAATCCATGAATTCACCCGCAGGTGCATTGGTCAATCTGAAAGGCATCACAAGGAATTCATAATGCCCATATCCACCCACACAATGAGATTTGAACCAAGGTAAATGCCGTCTTGGAAATATCATCGTCTTTGACTCGCAACACTCTGTGTCGAAAGTTATCCTCTATCGATGATATCCCGAACGTAAATCGATCTTTGAGAATACGGTGGAACCAGATAATTGATCCAAAAGATCATCAATCCGAGGAAGTGGATATTTGTTCTTGACGGTTACTTTGTTGAGTTCACGGTAGTCGATAATGTTGTTCGTGCTTTAGCCGGAAACTTCCATCTTTCTTCTTCACGAACAGGAATAATGATATGATATATATATAAATCATAAGCACATTTCGCGGGCAAACGAAGCGGGAATCCCGGTGATACACTATTGTAAGTAAAGATGATTTAAGTCGGGTCGGATGAACCCCTTCGTAATAGCTCTTCAAGTTGTTTCTTCAATTCCCGCATCTCATTTGGAGCCATACGATAAGGCGCTTTGAAATTGATCCCGTACTGAGGTTTGCATCAATTCAATGGTGAACTCGACTTCTCTCGTAGGAGGTAAAAACCTGCTCGAGATCCTCCGAGAACACGTCGCTTGAAACTCGTTTACAACGGGAATGTTCTCAAGTGAAAGCTCGCTTCACTTTAATCGAGAAAAAGATCATATATGCTTGGCATCCCTCCTTCATGCATCTCGTCGGCCCTCCGTAAACTCGAGAGAAAATTCAGGCTCACATCAACTTTGTCTCTCGCTAGGTGAATCGAAGAACATTATCTTCTTGCTGCTGGTTGATCATCGCACCGCTCGTTGCTAGCCAATTCAACCCTGAGTATGACGTCTATGCCATGAAGTGGCGGTGGATAAGGTCCACTTTTGAAACTCGTCCATCAACGCTCACGGTACAATCAATACATACATCAGAAGCTAAGGATTTCAAGCCAAGTGGTGTAGATACTATCATATCATAAGACAATCTAGAGGCATGTATTCCTAGACGATTTGCACAATCATAGGAAATAAACGAATGGCTAGCACCCGTATCAAACAATGCTTGCAGTACATTTCCGTTGATAATAACAATACCTTGCACCATCTCTCGGAGACTCTCCGCCTCGTCGATCCGCCGCAAAACCCGGCCTTGGTTCTGCGGTCTTGCCACCGCTGCAATCTCCGGACAGCCCGGCCGATATGCCCGGGTTTTGGCATTTGTAGCAGATCGGCCTCCCATCACGGTCGGCTCCGGATGGTCCTTTCTGCATTTTGGGCAAGTTTGGGTCCCCGCTGACCAGGATAACCTTGTTGCCCTTGTTGGAACGGCTTCTCGCCCGCCTCGGAGTTGTTCCATGGTGCCTTCCTCTTCTGCGAGGAACCTCCGCGACTCGACCCACCACGGTTTGCATTGTTGTTGTTGTTATTGATATGTTTGATCCTCCTGAGCTCCTTCAGATTACGCTCGACCAGACGGCATGATTCTATCGCTTGAATTAGATCCGGAAATTGGCCGTGACACCCGCTTTTCCCGAATCTCAAACCTCGAGACCATCTACCAATCGACTCGCCTTCCGGGTTTTCGTTGTCATTGGTCTTCGATATGACGAGTATCGAGATAGGTTGGTGAATCGCGAAGTAATCCTCGAATGACTCATCATGGTTTTGTCGAATATGTAAGAACTCGACTCTTTTATTACTTGTAACGAGGAGAGGAAATATTGTTCATTAAAATTTTCCAAAACTTCTCCCAAGTCACGGGGCAAACGCGTGCCCGCAATGTCACCGCCACGGTCTTCCACCAACGGCCGGCATCTCCTTCCGGTTGTAAATTGCCACTGGGCCTTGCGGTCTTCGGGATGCCTAAGACCTCAAAATCTTATCTAATCTCATCGCCCGTCTTCAATTGAATCGGTCTTTTCCGCGGAAAACCGGGGTTTCAATTTGCGTAATTGAGTTACCCAATGTTGCGTGGCTTCCACCTCTCTATTTCGTTGAGGTAGAACTACCAAAGCTCTATCGCGAAGGTGATCGAGATCCTCGACTCATCGGCCTCTTCCATCCGTCTGTCCTCATCTTCTTCTTCTTCCTCGGTGTCGTTCCTTTCTTCTTCATTTTGTTGATTTCGGCTTGTCTTTCTTCCAGAGTACGTTAATAAGAGCTCTTTGCTCTTGCAGCATTTGCTTCACTTCTTGTAACTCGACCGCTCCGGGTTGGTTATTCTCAAGCTCGGGTGTTGGACTTCTTTGAGGCTGTGCGCTCTCGACCACGTCCTCTACCTCTAGTTTGGCCTCGTCCACGGCCCCTATTTCTTAGGTTCGCCATTCTTTAGGTTTATACCTTTTTATTTATAACAAGAGATAGGAATAAGGGAATTAGTACGAGAAATAAGCACACAAAACAACATATATTATTAATGCATCTTATTTGTACAAGTTGACCTCGACATTGGCCATATCCTAAACTATACAAAATTCTACAATCCCTTTTATTCTAACAGAATATCTCACAATCTCTCAAGGCATTTTAGAGAGTTTTAAAACAATAATATACTATATAGCCTCTATCTATGGTTCCACAGCTTTCTTTCACCGTCTCGCTCTTTCTACATGTTCTGGTGCACTATGCTTTTCAGATAACGAAGATAGATACGAGCGTCTACAATAGGGCCTTTGTCCAAAGGTTCGTTAGTGATTACGGCCCAAAAACGGGTCACGGGGAAACAGAGAGAGTGGATCGACCCGATCTCCGAGGCGAATGTGGGTTCCTCTCGGTTTTGAGAATTTTGAACCAAGTGAAGGAAGGTCGATACCTTTCTTTCAAAGTGTTTGTAGACTGCTCGCAAACAAGTAAAATGATTCTAATTGTTGGGTTAAGGCCGTCGCCCAACACTAAGTGAAAATCGTCAAGGGTGACTTCTTCGGATCGAGGTTTTGGATGTCCGGAAATCGGGTTGTCTCCTACGAAGAGTGAGTTGAACTATCGGGGGTTGCAACGGGTGCATCTTCAAAATACATGGGTTCCGGTCTTCCTCCGATTCTACTTGGTTCGGATCGTAAATATAATCCGGGTATTCCGGTCCGGGGGTATACTTGGGGTTCGGAGTTATCAGGGTCCGTAACAGCATAGTCAACGTCATAAGCTGGTACATAATTGTATGCCGGGGTAGGTATAGGTTTTACAAGCTCTGGTTCTGGTGGAGGGTAGATTGGATCAGGGTTCAGTCTTCTTCCTATCATCTCGGTCCCCACCGACTTCCTAGCGGTCCGATTCCATCTCCCATACCGCCAAACGAACGGATTATCGTCTCTGTTCATCTCTACACATTGCACTAGGTCATATCAATACTCATTTTCCAAAAAGTGCTCAAAGTTTTTGAAAAAGGCTAATTTGAACATAACTCGTTAACCGAACGAATGGCGGATAAGTGTCTATCATGGGGACCTCACCAACTCTATGGCGACCGATTGGCCACACCCACATAGACTAGCCTTAACCATCCTACCATATTGTCCGTAATAACATAGTCATATCAATGCCAGGACTACTGCTCTGATACCAAAAATTTAACATCCCATTTGAAAAAGCCGGATTTTTTAAAAAAAAAAACGTTTTAAAATATTTCAAGTAGAGTAATCAGAGTAGAGCATTGGAGCGAGTAAGTAATTTATATTACATTCAAAATATGGACCATAGTGTAAATGTATCGGATTACAGTCATCCAGAATTCTCAAAAGTTAAAGAAACTAAAGAAAACAATAAATAATGTAGACACGTCTTGGCCTACTCCAGCTGCTTGCCTCGATCGCCAAACATCGGTCCGGCTTTGGAGGGCAGCCTGAGAGAAGGAGGGCGTTGTGGAAGAAGGTCCGGCTTTGGAGGACTCAGCTTCATCAAGAGGTTGGAAGGCAAATGGTTTAGAAACATCCGGTTGAGAAGAGGAGATAGGTGCTTTGCCTTTGCTTTGAGATTGAGCTTTTGTAAATGAGATTCGCAAACTTTTCATGTGCTCTTTCCCAAATACTGGAGGGTATACCTCTTTATCATCCGAGAGATACAAGATATTTTTGACTTCTAGGATTCGAGAAACTAAGGAAGGATAAGGAATTGTAGCCCGAAGTCTAACCTTGGCCTCAGAGATAAATGTTATCATTTCCTCCGTAATCCATTTGCCTAAATCCCGTGGTTCCATAGCAATCGGAAGCAAATCGCTCAAAGTCCTTCCTCACAAAATGTGTGAAGCTCTGACCTTTCTGAATAAGGCAGCGACTGTAGATATACTAGAGTACCCTGTACTCATCCTTCATCATGGCCGGAGTAAGATTGATCTTCTTGCCTTCAAGTTGAACATCCGGAAATAGAATTTGATGGCATTCAACCGGAGAAAGTCGTGGAGGATCTTCAGGTATGTCCACCACACCCAAAAGGACATTGAGATCATAAGCCGTGAGCTTTATTTCCTGATCTCGTACCTTAGTAATCAACACATCATCATTTGATTTGTTGACCTTTGCTTGCATGTGCATATTGTGGTAGAACAGTCTCACAACTTCGGGAGAATATGGTTTATTTATACTCAGAAGAGGCATAAATTGAAGCAACCATTTCGTCAAGTCAAAATTAAATTTTTCTTTAAAGTGCCCCAAATCAACATACACAATTGGGCAAAATGGCCGTGATTCAAAATAATGATTAAACGTCTTGAAATCATCAACAACAATATTTCCAGTGATCATATTAAGCAAAGGTTCTGGTAGTTTACCATCCTGAGGTCGACTTGTTGAGGATTGCTCCTTTTTGTTTTCTGAACCTTCCGATTGGAATGAGAAGGAGACCTTCAACTTTTTGCTCGCAGACCCTTGTGATTTCTGACTAAGAGATGGTTTGAGAGGTCGAGGTTGATCTTCTACCGTTTTTCGTCCAACTTCATCAAATGGACCTGGTGATCCAACTGACTTAGGAGAGGGTGGAGATGGAGATCGGTCTCGTTTGGATTTTCCAATAGGTAGAGACCCAGTCTTCATTCTTGTTGTTGGTGATGTCGGAGTATCCACACTCCTTCGACTTCTCGATACCTTCGACTTGGTGGAAGATTTCATTTGTCCGAAGATTTGGAGAGGCTCTGTTTTGGAGGCTTGCCAGGAAGTAGCGACTTTAGGCGGAAGTGTCTTGATTTCTTTGCCGGGGAGGATTTGGACGGTGATTTATCACTCTTACCAGCCATTTTGAAGAGGACACGGAAGATTTGAGGAAGATTGGTCGAGGACGATGATGACGATGCCGACGATGATGAAGACCGAAAAAAATGGAGGGAAATTTGAGAATGTGATCGGTCAAAAACGTTGGGATTAATGGATTGAATAGTCGAAACGGTTTGATTTGGAGTAACGATTCGAAAACGGAAGTAACGGAAGAGGAATTTGAAGATGAGGGGATTAGGGTTTTGGACGGAGAATTTGGGGAAAAATTAATTTTCCGTTGAAATGAAACGTCGCTCCTTATTTGAACTTCTGATGCCTGACTTTGCTTGAGCAAAGTTTCTAGTTTGCTCGGGCAAAGTCCTTGCTTGAGCAGACTTTTTGTCTTGCTTGAGCAAGAATATGAAGGCCCAAAATTTTGGGCGAGGCCCGATCTTGCTCGAGCAAGGTTTCTAAGTTTGCTCGAGCAAACTTACTCTCTTGGCCTTTTTTTTTAACGTGACTTTTGCTGGTTTGCTCGAGCAAGGTGTACTGATATGCTCGAGCAACGTTTTCTCAGATGACCTCTGTTTTTCATCTTATGAACAGAGCATCCTGCAAAACATTAATAAAAACCTCCGATGCTAAAGTCAGTATTCATAATTTAAAAATAATAGAACTGAATCAACATTTTACTTACAATTCGTTGGGATTTACCATTCTCAATTCTCTTCTAATGAAATTGAATTGTTCTTTCGCTAAGGGTTTGGTAAAAATGTCGGCTAACGAAGGTGAGTAGGAATGAACATCACTTTCACATCCTTCTTTTGCACGTGATCTCGATGAAGTGGTGTCTCACATCGATGTGCTTGGTTCTTGTATCTTTGAATGGATTTTTCGCCAGCCGATCGTGCTTGGTGTTATCACATAGGATTGGAATCTCTTTCGATGAACTCCCAAGTCGGATAATTGTTGTTTTAACCACAAGACTTGTGCACTGCAGCTTGAAGCTGCAACATACTCGGCTTCGGTTGATGATACTTGCTACGGTGGTACATTTCTTTTGCGAACCGGGATACGAGTGAGCCTCCAAAGAATTCACCGTCCACCGGTGCTCTTTCTATCGGGCCTTGTAGCCGGCATGATCGCATCCGAGTATGCAACCGGAACTCTTGTTGACCTTTTGGGAACCGAGACCCAATTCCTTTGTGTCCGAAAGATACCGAAAAATTCTTTTTACGTGCTCGCATGTGATTCTTTAGGAGCCGATTGGAATCTCGCGCACATTCCCACACTAAATTGTATATCCTAGCCGACTAGCGGTTAAATAGAGAAGTGAGCCTATCATTCCTCCGTACTTCGTTATGTTGAAGTCTTTTCCCTTTTCTTCATCGCATCCAACGAGGCCGTTGAGCTCATTGGTGTATCTCGCACCATTACAATGCTCCAATCCAAATTTCTTGAGCAAGTCCTGGAGATACTTTGTCTGAGAGATAAATATTCCATCCTTCCGTTGTTTTATTTGCAGTCCAAGAAAATAATTTAGCTCTCCCATCATTGACATTTCAAATTCTCCCCGCATCTTTTAGAAAATTCCTCACAAAGAGAGTCATTAGTAGCTCCAAATATAATATCGTCTACATATATTTGCACAACTAAAATTTCATTAACTTTATTAGTTCGAATAAATAATGTTGTATCCGCCTTTCCTCTAACAAAGCCTTGTTCTAAAATAAATTTGCTTAATCGTTCATACCAAGCTCTAGGAGCTTGTTTGAGACCATACAAGGCTTTCTTAAGATGATAGACATGATCTGGATGATGCTCATTTTCAAAACCGGAGGTTGTTCAACATATACTTCCTCCCGAATAAAACCATTTAAGAAGGAACTCTTTACATCCATTTGATAGAGTCTGAATCCTTTGATACACGCAAAGGCTAAGAGTACACGTATTGCTTCCAATCTTGCCACCGGAGCAAACGTTTCCTCATAATCAATACCCTCTTCCCCGATTATAGCCTTTGGCGACCGTCTAGCCTTGTTTCGGACTATAATTGCATATTTATCTCGTTTGTTTTTGAATACCCATTTAGTGCCAATGACCGGATGGTCTTTAGGCCTAGGTACCAAATCCCAAACTTGATTTCTATCAAACTGATGCAGCTCCTCTTGCATTGCTATCACCCAATCATTGTCCGAGAGGGCTTCGTCAATCTTAGAGGGCTCAATGTGAGAGATAAAAGCGAGAAGGTTACTTCATTGAGAGTGCTATTTCTGGTCCTCACTCCCCGATTAATCTCACCTATCACTTGGTCCGGGGATGATTCACGATAAATTTCCAAGCCTTAGGTTGTGATTGACCAGGATTTTCAAAATTGTTTTGAGGGTCACTTTCGAAAACGTTTTTACGGATTTTCAAAAGAAGCGAGGTGGTTTTTGAAAAGAATTGATTTTTGAAAATATTTTCTTCATCATCAGGATCATCTATCTTAGATTCACGAATACGACATGAATTGATTTTTCTACTACGCGAGTGCGTTTATTAAAAACTCTATATGCTTTACTTCTACTTGAATAACCAAGGAATATACCTTCATCGGATGCTGGGATCAAATTTTCCCAGATTATCCTTACCATTGTTATGAACATAACATTTACATCCAAAGATATGAAGATGAGCCGATTCGGTTTCCTTCCTTTGTATAAATCATATGGAGTCTTGTCGAGTTTCTTCCGAGATAGGCTCTATTAGAAATATAGCTTGCGGTGCTCATAGCATCCGCCTGCGGAAGACTTGTGATGTCTCGATTTTCGTTTAGCATTGCACGAGCCATCTCCGTTAGTACACGATTCTTTCTTTCAACTACACCATTCTCGTTGTGGTGTTCTTGAGCCGAGAAATTGTGATTGATCCCGTGGGCATCACGTAACTCTCCAAATGCATGATTCTCAAATTGACCACCATGATCTCGTTCGGATTGCCAAATGCATATACCTTTCTCATTTTGCACCTTTTTGGCAAATATAACAAACATATCAAATGTTTCATCCTTAGAAGATAAAAATATGGTCCATGTGTATCGTGAGAAATCATCGACAATGATTAGAGTATACAAATTGCCACCAAGGCTTTTTACTCTTGCAGGACCAACTAAATCCATGTGAAGTAGTTGGAGTGGTCGATTGGTCGAGATTTCGTGTTTGTTTTTGAAAGATGATTTGGTTTGTTTACCCTTTTGACAAGAGTCACATCATATCATTTTTAAAACGTAGTTTAGGTAAACCAACCACTAAATCCTTTCTTACCAACTTGTCTAGTTGAAACATGTTTACATGAGCCAAACGCTTATGCCACAACCAACTTTCATCCAAGTTGCTAACAAAACATTTTTCAAGTGCTATCTTTAGGTAATTCAAGTGTATAGCGCTTACCCTCTCTAGGAGCCTTAAACAATGTCTTAAGTTTACCTTTATCAATTGGGAGATCATCTTTGTTGACAATAAGACATTCTTCTCGAGTCAAAGATGATCCAATTGTTCTTATCGCACTTTGACTCACACTCAGGAGGTTATGGCAGAGGCCTTCGACGAGATAGACATCCTTGATTAGAGGTCCGTTCTTTGTACCAATCTCACTAATCCCAGTGATCTTTCCATATTGATCTCCTCCAAAGGTAACTTTACCACCATCCTTTGATCTCATTGCCACAAATTTGTCTGCGTCTCCTGTCATGTGTCTTGAGCATCCACTGTCAATATACCATTTGTTGATTCTTGAAGCTCTTAGACACACCTACGGATAGGAAGGAATTAAACTTTAGGTACCCAATTTTTCTTGGGTCCTTTAGGAACATAAGTTCCCTTAGGTACCCACATATAATTACCAACAGGTCTATCCCTTCTATCTTTCTTGTGAAAACATGATGAAGTGTTATGCCCTTTTCGATTACAATAGTCAGCGGTGTGCAAAGGGATTTGAGGAGTGTACAGATTTTTGAAAGTAATTTAAATACGACTTTCCTCCTCTTTTCTTTTTCCCTTTATTTTTATCAAAACCTGGATTATAACCAATGCCGATCGATCGTTAGTAAATTTTTGAGCTTTTAAAATAACATTGAGCATTTCACTTCCTTTAGTGAATTTCTCAAGTGCTTTTGTAAGAGACAAATTTCTTTTCTCCAAATCCAAAAAATCATCACAAATTAAATTTTTGCAAGAGAGATTTTCAACTTGTAATTTGAGGGTTATGTTTTCTCTTTTCAAATTTATGCATTCCTCAACCACCTTTTCAAATTCAGCTTGCACTTCGTTATATTCATCAAATAATTCATCATAGGTGGGATGAGAATCATATTCCTCTTTATCATGATCAGGTTGTTCTTCCTCTCTGCTACAAGACAGACATTTGCCATCTCTTTTTCTTCTTCACTTTCTTCATCTCAAGAGCTATCTCCCCATATGCCTGATACGTAGGCCTTCTTCTTGAAGTGATTGAACCTCTTCTTCTTTTCTTTATCGTTATCCTTCAACTCTGGGTACTTTGACTTGTAGTGTCCTGGCTTCTCGCATTCATAGCAGATAATTTGATCTCTATCTTTGAACTCTCTTTTGCTACTCGAACCGCCTTTCTCGGAACTTGTTTCGAAGCCTTGACCTTTTCTATAGAACTTCTTGAACTTTCTTACGAACAACCCGATTTCATCATCATCATCATTTTCGACTTCGTCTTTATCTTTCTTTTCTTTTTCAGCATTTAGAGCAACACCTTTGCTCCGGGTAGGATTGACTTCTTCTAGCTCCTTCTTAAATTTCATCTTGCTTTCATATTCGAGATAGGCTTCCGAATAGTGCAGCAACATACACCATTGATTCTCCACGAGTCTCCTCTATTGCGGTAACCTTCGCTTCTCAATCTTTTGTTAGAACATTGAGAATCTTTCGACTTGAGAGCGTTGTTCATGTGTTTTTCCCAAAGCCACCAGTTGATTGACAAGATGAGTATAGCGAAGTTGAAATTCAGCAATAGTTTCTCCATGCTTCATCCGAAGAAGATCATACTCGGTGGTTAACATGCTGATGCGATTTTCTTTAGTACTAGTGGTTCCTTCATATGCTACCTCCAGAGCTTTCCACATTTCCTTTGCAGTCGACAAGTTGCTTATTCGAAAGTACTCCTTTTGACTGAGAGCACTTTGCAACATTAGAATGGCCTTGCTTGTTAAGATAATGTTTCTCTTATCATTTTCATCAAACTCCTCTTCGACTTAGAACCGAGATGCCGCCTTCAATCTTTGTGGGAACATAGTCTCCTTTTTCTATTACTCGCCGAGACCATATTCTGTTGCTAGTACAAACACTCTGAATTTTCCTTTCCAGAAGGTGTAATGTTCTCCGTTGAAGCCAGGTGGATGATTGATTAAGGCACCATCGTGCAATATTCCTTCCATGATCAATCTCGGGATGTTAAGCCCAACCGAGATAACCAGGCTCGATACCAAAATGAAGGTGGAATATCACCTAAAGGGGGTGAATAGGTGATTTAAAAAAATCTTTTTGAAACACACGTGATGATACGAATACACGAATGAGACAGAGAAGAAGAAGATGGACACAAAACACTTTATACCGTTCGGTCTCAAATCACCGACCTACGTCCGGTCCCGCATCACCCGGGATTCCACTACTCTTTCAAATAATTACACACTCAGAACGAAGGATGGTCGCTCCACTCCCCCTTACAAGTTGTAGTTAGTACACCCTCACTTAAGGTTCCTCAACCTTAAGTATAACTCACTGAATTAATAAGTGTTTACAAGACTCCTCACGAGTAGATAATAATGAACACTGAAGAACACTCAGAATTTAATGTGACAGATGAAACAGTGAATGAATCTGGAAATAAATTAATTACTCAGCGTTTCGGTGGTTGTTTGAATTCAATACTATGGCTATTTATAGACAGCCAATTAATGTCCGTTGGTGAAGTTCTTCAAGTAGCCGTTGAGACTTATGAATGTTGCCGTTTAGACAGAAGAAATTCTCGTCGTAGGTTGTTCGTCTGTCTTTCAATTTAATTCAACAGAGTTGACATTCTCTTTCATTCTTTTTGCATAGCCGTTGTGAGATAGCATTTAATGTGCAATGAGAATGTCGAAGAAGCTTTACTTCGATCGAACAATTTACATCTGGTTTAGGCAACTTCATTTAATGCCTTGTCGGTCAAAATGCTTTTTCAAAATCTGCTGGTAACTTGTGTCTAATTAAGCCGAAACTTATCAACACACTGGTTAAAAGTATTTGATAGACTTAATAGGTAATAATCAGATGTGATAAACAAGAAGTAAAGATTTGAAGAATTACGCATACGGAGTTTTCAAAAACAGAGGCTACTTTGCTCGGGCAAGATTATTGGCTTGCTCGAGCAAACCTCTTGAAATGAAGTTAAAAGTGTCTTCTCGCTCGTGATGCTCGGGCAAAGTATTTTGCACGCTCGAAAGATGGTGCTCGAGCATGAATATAATCATGCTCGGGAAAGCTCCTTTACAAAAGCTTGGAAGTGCTCGCTTCATGTTGCTCGAGCATGGTGATAGTCTTGCTCGGGCAAGACATAGACAGAGGCGGAAAGATTAAAGCGCATCGCTTGTTGCTTGAGGCAACGCAGAAAGCATGCTTGCGAAATACAGAGTTATGGTGATGTTGCTCAAGCATGAACCCGGGCTTGCTCGGGCAAGCTTCTTGATCAACGTTGTCTCGGGTATGCTCGGGCAAGTTTCTATTCCGCTTTGGGCATGATGCTCGAGCAAGCAATTTTTAGTGTTCGGGCAAGGTTCCTTCAAGAGGAAGAAAGTACTTTAGATCAATGATGCTAGGGCAAGCTTTTCTTTTTCGCTCTCGGGCAAGCATTTTCTTTGCTCGAGCAAGACTTAGTCGATGGTTTTTTGCTTCGCCTCGATGTTGCTCGGGCGGACTTGTGGCCTTGCTCGGGCAAGCTCGTGCTTTCGACGCTTTCGGGTGTTGCTTGAGCAAACTTCTTTTGCTTTTGCTATGATGTTGCTCGGGCGGATTATGACCTTGCTCGGGCAAGGTCATGCTTTCCTCGACGCTTTCGGACGTTGCTTGGGCATGATCACTTTGAGCTTCATTTTTCCTTCAGAGACCCCGACGTTGCTCGGGCAGGACTATGACCTTGCTCGGGCAAGGTCATGCTTTCAGATGGTTGCTTCGGGCATGATTTTGTTACCTTGCCTTTCTTTCTTTACTGAAGTTCGATGTTGCTCGGGCAAGGTTCTATCTGTGCTCAGGCATGATTACTAAGAATCTAATAATGCTTAATTCAATTTACTAGGAATTGTGATCATCAAAATATAGGAATTAACAATTACACTATACTCGGATGATCCTCTCACTAAGACTCACTCCCCCTTACAAGCTGTAATTGTACACGCACACTTAAGTTCCACAATCTTAAGATTTTACAACTAAATGGAATAATCAAATAGTGTTTAAACTCCTCACGAGTAGATAATTAATGAACACTGAAGTACAAGATATCCAAAGATATTAATGAAACAGATGAAACAGTTGAATGCAAATAGTTTGAATTGAATGCACAGCTTTTCGGTAGGTGGCAGAATCGAATGTGGTGAGCTTTTATAGTATCTTCCATTAATATCGTTGTGAAGCTTTGAATGTAGCCGTTGAGTGTAACACCCCTACCGCCTCACCCTTTTCGGGTGGCGGGTAGTGTGATTCTAACAACCCATCTGGATCTTCTTTATTTGGCATATGCGGAAGCGTTCTTAAACACATACTCAAAAGTAGACACCCGGCCTTTTGCTAATCGTACGGAAGCATCAACATTCTTCAGGGCCGTTGTCATAGCTATTCAGAGTGTCTTTGCTCTCTGCTCTGCTCATGCTTTCTACAGCAACTTCAAGCACTCCCTTCAGTGTGCCGTCTTCAGGTGACACTCCATTCTCGTCCGGTGCAACACTTCTCCGTCGTGCTCACCCGCCTAATGGTTGGTTGTGGGGGTGAGATTCTGGGAATCTCGCAGCAAACATTACCGAACAATGCATGTAAGATAAATGCTAGTGTATGATATGCTTGCCTTACATAGGCTCATGTTAACATAATGACATTTCTGCATGCTTCAATGCTTCATACAATATACTCATGGCCATAGCATAAATAGAAACAGAGCTTCAACCATTCAAATATGTTAAACAAGCAAGTAAAGCAATCATGCATATTAGCACACAAGCAGATAAATCAATACACGCAAGTAGGGTAAGTCCACTACCTTAGCCTGTTTCCTCGCTTGTACCTTTTCTTCCAACCACTGAAGTTGCTTGAAACATCTTCCATTCTTTTTCTTTCTTTCTTTCTCGACTTCTCATGGCCCTAAGCATGTATTCATATTATTAGAGCCATGGAAATAAATACCTAATGGCTTATCTTAGCCTCATAGGCTTTCTTACACAATTGGAGTTCATTCTTATTATCTTCGACCATTTCTTTCTTAATTTCGCGAGGTAGCTAAAAGCTGTCAACATTTTGGCCAAACTTCAAAAAATCATAATTAATTCTATAGGACTCCGATTGGGGTGGTTCAAATTTCTATATGACACTAATTAAGTCTAGTTTCATGGACAAATAATCACTAGACTTATTTCTTTCTGTATCATTCCCAGTTTTTCATTCTTTCTTCGCTGTCCAGAAAACTATTTCAGATTAATAGGTCAACTTCAAAAATTCTTTTCTCTCTGGATACAACTCCGAATAAGGCGTATGACCTATCAAATTAAACCTTATTGTGTCTAGATTAGTTCTGGAAAATATCACAGCAAAACGTGATCCTTTACTATTACCAAATAGATCACGAAAACTACTGTTCATTTCTGAAAACTGACAGTTTTTCAGTTTTTCTTCCAAACTTTGGAAATTCCTAATTCTCATTGTACACATCGGATTTGAGTGTTCTTAGGCTCATGTTAAAGAGTATGATGTGTACTAAATATCCACAAAATTTCAGGGTCAAAGGAGTTCGTTTACCCTGGTTTTGCTTTGCTCAAAGATCACCGCTTCAGACCAAGTTCGAGTTTCCAGCAAATGGCAGCAACTTCTATCTTCATGTGCAGCTATTTATTCATCGAAACAACAAGTCCTAGGTTCAACAAGGACCATTCAGAAACCTTAGAACATGCATGTACGTTGAGCTTTCAAACATTCGCTATCTCTGCACTCAAAACACAGAATAATCCACGTTGAATCAGCAAAATACCATGATGCCACAGTACGTGAACAGTAACTTTAATTGCTACAGAGACATGCGTGCAGCACTGATCATCCACGATTTTACTGTAGCATACGCCATTTGACTCTGTTTCAACTCCATAAAAACAGAGTTTCAACGTGCAAGAGCTTCAACGCTGAAAACCAACGTCAGGAAAATCTTAGAATGCTTACCTTATTTGAATCTCAAGCTTGCATGCATGCATATTAGTTTCCTTCTCCAGCATTCCTTTGGTCAGCTTCCATTGCTCACTCTCGGTCTCCATGACTCTCCCTCTGTTTGCATTTCGTTTATGTGCATAAATGAACCATAGCACTTCCTCTCGGTTTCGTTTCTCTTCACGCTCTCCCTTCAGCGTTTCTGTATGCAGCACAGAAACGAATGAGAATGGGGAGATGAGAGAATATGGTTGTCTAGACCGAATGAGAAGTGGATGAGATCAGAAAATGAGGCGTATAATTCTGTCCGAATGCACTAGTGCG
This sequence comes from Acacia melanoxylon, assembly GCA_019022615.1. Taxonomy (NCBI): domain Eukaryota; kingdom Viridiplantae; phylum Streptophyta; class Magnoliopsida; order Fabales; family Fabaceae; genus Acacia; species Acacia melanoxylon. Next base: position 3,803,818 of record JAFJYJ010000020.1, on the reverse strand, counting down.
CACGACCTGATGTATTCAAGAGACACAGAGGAGTAGTGGAGTGTGGTATTAACATGCTGCATTCCAAGAAAGGCAAGGAGCATGGAAGTTGCTTGAAGACACGAGGATATTTGAGTGTGGGAGTTGCATGACGGATGAGGTGTCTTAAATCGCATGAAACATATGTGCTTGCGTCTTTTCCGAGTTCAAGAAACAAAGTGGAGTTGCTGGCATGCCGGAGATAAAGAGGAACAAGAAGCATGGGTTCTGCGGGCATACCGAAACGCAAAGAAGAAGTAGTGGGGCGTAAATGTTGTCACACCAAATTCCGATAGCGACAGAGGATCGTGGATGCTGAGTTCCAAGGGAGTATATGCGCTGGTTTGGTTCTGTGCCACATGGGCCGAAATGAATGAGAAATAAATAAAGATTAAAATGACGTTGGATGAGTTGGTGTTCTGCATATATAGGAGCATATGTAGCATCACGTGTGTGTTCAGATGAGGAGGTGTCTGAAATAAATATTTTTTTTTGCTCGCAAGTCTGAAATAAATATTGGAGGAACGAAGAATTGGTGTTTTGCATGTGAGGTCACGTACTTATAAAAGAGGAATAAAGAGTTCAATGGCTATAAGGGGCACGTGGCTTCCAACACAATTCCAATAATTCATATTTTCCTTCTTTCCTTCTACTAAATTATCTTCTCTAAAATTCCCATCAGACGTATCCTTGTTTCATCAAATGAGTTTTGACTTTGCCCAAATGCATTCTCAAGCTTGGGGAATAAATTACTATTTTGCCCCTTCTTAATTTTGGCACTAGATTATCAAATAAACTTCAGAAATTATTCTAGGCCATAAATTTCAATAATTCTAATTTCCAAATCCCGAAATTTGGGATGTTACATTGAGTCTCTTCAATACTTCTGTTAGACACAGATGATTAACATTGACCATATTCGACCGTTGCTTCATTAAATGCTTCCTTTTCGATTGTATTTATGCAGAGGTTGACTTAGAATATTAGATGGAATAAGTATGCCTCGAAGGAATGTCTTCGACTATTGCAAGAGGCCTATTCTGATTGTAGCTCTGCTTTTTGAATGAGCATTTAATGCGACTGACACAGTGGACGACTTTTTGGCTAATCTTAATTTGAACAATATTAAATCACTGCAAATCACTCATAAGAAAGATTAGAAATAGTTTAAATGAGATTTGACTAAAGATAAGAATGATAGCTCAAATTAATTTGATCCATGAGTTCATGTTTACTAATAGACGATGAACCATGCTCGAGTAGATGGTCTTGGTTGCTCAAGTAGTCATGAGAAAATGCGCTTTGTTACAGCGAAGATCACTCATGCTCGAGCAGTATCGAGCCCATATTCAAGCACCATGCTTGGGCACTGAATTTCTATTGCTTAGGCACTATCGAGATCCTTGCTGAAACAAGTCTAACTGGAGAGTTTGTTTCTGATGCTCTAGCAACATTTTTGTCATGCTTGAGCAGACTGCTCGAGCAGACCTGAGAACTTGCTTGAGCATTAGTCAGACAGAGAAGAAATAATGAAGAGAAACAAGTACGCTTGAGCATTGAATTTACTCTGCTCGAGAATACTGATGAGTGCAGATTATGTCATGTTTTCCCTATATTTCATGACTGAATTGTATGGCAAATAAGAGCGTAAACTACAAATAACCCAAGCAAATAGGCATGTATTCATGATATAAGGAACTGAGGGATGAAAACCATTTACATCTTAAACATGTGCTAAGGAAAGAGCAAGTTACATTGTTTTTAGGGAAGAACGTATAGCAAAGCCTATACTATGCTATAGCATTCCTACAGAAACTCGAAGTGCACTAAAAGGCATAAAGAAAGCTATAGCAAAGTAAAGGACGCAATGCTATGCGACATATTTTCTGACCTTTTTATCTAGCTGATTTCAGGGATAGAAATAAAAGATCGAGATCAACAGGTAGATTGCTGACATAATGAAATAGAAGATGCAGAGGATCGAAACGGAAGATGCGATAGATCTCGGCAGATTTGGAAAGCTCAGCTAGCCTAACTTGCGTCACACGGAAGTCTGAATATAAAAGAAAACAGCAAGTCAACCCTGAGGGAGAGTCGTAGAGAGCCAACACGAGACTTCACATTCGGTTGACTCAAAAGAAGAGTGAAAGACTTCACTAGCACGAAAATTCCAGGATAACCCAGCATCCTTCCTCACAGTAAGACTGTAATACCCGGATTTTAGCAAATCTGGAATTCTTGAGATAAGAGAAATTAATGAATATTTTGATGAAACAAATTCATGAGTTTAAAACTATTATAGAAAATTGTTATAATTTTTGAGTAAATTGTCGAAAAAGTTACGTAAAAATCGATGAAACAGAATGACTAAAAATGCAATAATGGTGATAAAAACAGGTCTAAAAACATTACGATAAATACGAAAGATCATGAAAGATTATGAGAAAATTATGGGAGTATTATCTTTAATTATAAAAATTTAATAAATTATTTCGAGGAAATAACATGAAGAAATGTTTAAAAAGCATTCGAGAACCATAAAGTAACTTTATGGTGTAAACATTTTTAATATTTTACATAGGATATAAAATGACAATGTCAAGATATATTTTGTAAGATAATAATATACTGTAAATTATAAAATTATCAACCATTGGTAAGAGAATGATTAGATAATTACTAGCTAATTGATTCAGCTTAAAACAAGAGAAATATAGAAAGTCAAATTTATGGTAAAACCCTTAATTAAGAGATTAAGGCTGGTAATTAGCATAAAATATACTTACTAATTATGATAAAAAGATTAAGAAAAATTAGTAAAGATAAATGTATAAAGAAACCTAATCCTAAAAAGATCACTAAACGAAGAATTTGGGCCTGATTAAGCCTTAACGAAGGCAAGAGTAAAACATGAATTTTTGGTAAAAAAATATTATATTTTTAAAAAATGGAAATAATTATGAAAAAAATAATTAAAACTGAATTTTAAAATTAAGGGGCCGAAATTCTTAGTATTTTTAATTAAAATGAATTGTTTAAATAATTAAAATGATAATTAGAATAAAATAATAATATAATGCGGTGAGTCACCATATATAAAAAGGCCGAGGGGAAAGTTAGAAATAAATCCTACACCAAGGTATAGGGATTTAGTCTAAGTCATCGGGACTTTTTATAAACCAGGTGAAATTCTACCTCGGAATGACATTGTCTCCGAGGTCGGGCTTCCAAAACCAACAGGGTATTTAAGACATCGGGTAGGAGAGAGAAAATGCAGATAGAGGATTTAGAGTCAATACTGAAGCAAGTAGTTGCCGTGAATTAGGTACCTAGTGACTTAGGTCAGATCATATTACAAACCAGTGGATTTTTGCCTAGACGCCGACGCTTCCTAATTCAATTTCGTAGCAGAGGCGTCGACCTAAAATCTTCAAAGAGATAACGGAATGCTCTTAATGGGATTAAGAATTTAGGCAACCCAGATATTATGATTAAGGAAGTTTAAACCTTCGAAATACCGTTGTCGGAATTTTGAGTTTCGACAAGATTATGCGAATCGGGTACCGATCAGGGGAGACGATCCGGGAGTCAGCTAGGGTGACATCATCTTTGATGATTTCACAAGGGGGGGGAGATGTCGACCAAGTCATCCAAGGGCCAAGGGAGTGCCACGTGGCAAAGTGCGATCCGACGGCCGAAATCCGATCTGGAAACAAATTTGGAAATTCCCACCTTGTCCCTATTTTTCCCTATAAATAGCAAGCTCTCTTGCTCTTCATTTCCATCCCAAAATCCGAAACCTAGAGAGAGGTTCTAGAGAGAGAAGCTCTGGAAAAATTCTGAGCAAAAGTCCGTGTAAGTTCTTCTGTCCTTAGCTTTTAGTTTCCGTAGTTCTTTCGGTAGTTATAGTAGAACTGTTGTTTTGATCTAGGAAGTTTCAGAATATATTCCTATACTTTTTTTTAAGCCTCATTGCATTGAAAGATGCCTGACGAGGTAAAAACCTAGTGGGGATAATTTTGAAATGGAATAAGGTCAAAATAAGGCCAAATAGGGGTAGTAGGGGCAAAATGGTCTTTTTCACCTAAAATGCCCGTTATGCTGCCAAATATTCATAAGTGTGTTATTATTCGATTAGAATACTTCCGTCGAACCGTGTCGAAATTCCATCGTTCCGGGGTAGTAGGGGCAAAATGGTCACTTTTTCAAGAGCCTAAAAAGGTACGGACGCGTACCGTTAACTCTAATATCTCACTTCATTTTTTGTTTCCTTTTGCGCACAGTATTTTAATGCCTCTTGCATGAGATTTAGCAACTCACAAATGGAAGAGGTGTCTAAAGAGTTTGGACATCTCTGCAATATTAGTGAGAGTGAAACCTTCGAATGACTGTAAATTTCTAGATACTGATTTGCTTGTTTTAAATTTTTTGATTTAATATTGTATACATGTAGACATGAATGATTGTAAATTTATTTAGATCTTTGGTATTGTTCTATATAAGAATGATTGTAAACATATATTCTTATTCATTCTATAAAAATTTATATAGGAGGATACCGAAAGCAGAACCCCCCCCCTTTTTTAAAAAAATAGCTTCAATACATCACATTTGTTACCTAACAACTACTATATACATCAACTATCTGTTAGCATTACTATAAATATATAACAATTGTTAAAGAGGAACCGTTAGTATTATGCAAGCATTACCGTATTTTATTATGGTTATTTATGTGTGTATGTTAATTATTATTACAACAATGCGTATACCATGACCTCACCAAGCTTCAATACATAATGGGTATTATATTATAATCATTACAATAGGTTCAGAATAAATAATGGTTTGGAGCTGTAATTTATCTACTTGGAGCATATATAGCTCCCATATATCTGACAATTCGGAACCATTATATATGATAGATAATAACTATCATAAAAGACATTTTCTATAGTAGTAACAATAATATAAATGGGAAAAATTTGCTCATAAAAGAAATTAGACTTGTACAAATTTCTAACATTTAATGAACAATTGTACGCCAATATAAAAATTTTAATGATGTGACTTATAAATAATAATAATAATGGTTGGTTTTCTCAAGTTTTTCTGTGAAGATTCTAAAAAAGAAATTAAAAATATTTTAAAAAGGAAAAGAATCCCTTGGAATTGACATGTTTCACATTTCTTTTCTCTGAAGAAAACTTTTTGAGACTTAAAATATTTCTGTTTACCATGAGACTTCAAATAGTTCTTAGACCTTCAAAATTTTTGATTGTTTTATATTCCCATACATTAATTTTATGAAAATCAGTAAAATAAAAATAAAAATTATGATGAGCTATGTCCTAGGTTGGCATGTGAGACGGCGATCTCGTTGTCCTTGTTATGCTTTTATGATTATAACGTAGTTCAAATGAATGGTTTTGATCATTTCAAACCAAAAAGAAGATTCACGACATAGCGAATTTATTGTTCTTAAAGAACCTCCTCTTAGACCACTAGATTTTGAGGCGAATAAAGGGCAGGTGATGACTTATTTAATACTACGATCCTCAAGACTTACTCGCTTATCCTATTTATGGGATACTTTCAATATTTTTCAAGAAAAACCTTAAATATTATTAACTTTTGATATAAAATTCAACAATTTTTCGACTCCACCTCTATTTAATATACATAATACTAAATGAAAATAAAATCAACAAAATAATAAATGAAGGGTTAAATTGAACATTCACCTTAAAACTTCAATGAGGTGTCTTATAAATATAATCAAAAAAAGCTTTTCCCTCTGCCCTATATATATATGACCAAAAAAGTATTAATACTACCACTAGTATTACCTCTGACCCTTAATATAAGAGTCAGTTGACTTTTTTAAAGAGATTAATGAAGTAACATTAATTACTTAACTTATAACATATGTTGTATATCATTAGATTAAAATCTCTCTGATCCTATTTATAAGAGGCTGATAACTGAATTATGTGGTTTAAGAAATCGGTTAGAATTAGTTATAAATAATAATTATATATTGAAATAAACTTTTTTCAAGTACGCTTTTATTTATAAAGGGCGAGTAAGAGAGAGAAAAATAGTAAATATGAGTTTCACCGACCCTTTAATTAATATAATATATATAATTAATGAGGGTCTCGAATGGAAAAAACTCATTAGATGATAAAAAGAACCAAAACAATTCAAATTTTGGACTCTTATAAATAGGACCAGAGGGCGAATACCAGTTTATAGGTCAAATAAATTAATTTTGAGACAAAAGATAAATATAAAAATTGTAATTTATTTAGCTTTTTTAATTTCTCCAAAGAAAATTATCTAGATCTTATATTAAGAATGGGAGGAAGTAATAATCACCTAAATTAAAATTGGGAAAATTACATACAGGTCCCAAGGAACAAAAATAATTACAAAAAGTCCTTTGAAATCACCAAATTACATAGAAGTCCCAAGGGACTTTTTTGATATTATTTGTATGAAAAAAAATCCAGGTTTTTAAATGTTGTAAATATGGCTTTTTCTGTTGTAAATGGTCAGATTTTAAATTTTGTTGTAAATATAGCATTTGCTGTTGTAAATATAGCATTTTTCTGTTGTAAATGACCTCTTTACGTTCAAAATTCAGGTGTTTAAATTTTGTTGTAAATATGATTTTTGTTTTGTTGTAAATGGCCAAATTTTAAATTTTGTTGTAAATATAACATTTCTTGTTGTTAATACAAATAATATCAAAAAAGTCCCTTAGGACTTCTGTGTAATTTGGTGATTTGAAGGGACTTTTTTGTAATTATTTTTGTTCCTTGGGAACTGTACCTAATTTTCCCATTAAATTGTATTTGAGAAATAACTCTCTTGGAATCATTTAGTTGTTACCATATTTGAGTCATTGAGTTGAATTTATTTGATTGGGTAAAATTATGATTTGATCTCTGATTGCTCTTTGCTCAAATATCATATGCTTAAATTATAAGAGCATAAGGGTTATGTCTGATCTTGTGTGGACTCAAGAAACATTGAGTACCAAAGAGCATATATTTGTTTTGCAGATCTCTATTCTTGCTATGGAAAATAAGGATAAATAGAGAAAGATAAGCTTGTGAGGTCCTCTCCCGAGAACAACAAGAAATGGCTATAAAGTCATGGACATCACATGAGTAACTAATCGAGCTATCTCGGGAAAGGAACTTCAAGAATCCTACACTAAGCTTACCACAAACAATATTGAAGTTCGTCACTTTTGTGAATGAAAAGATTAGGCAACTCTGTGAATTGATCAACCAAAGCTTCAAGTCCTTATGCATCTATTTTGGGAAAGCCTAAGTATTGATCACATCATCGCCTAGCTACCAGGTGATGCATCTATGGATTACAAGTGATTATGGCTCAAGTAATTACGATATTACTTGAGTGAGGTATTGTATTTTTGAAATAATATACATATATTATAATCATTCTAGGCTAAATTGATTTTATTTTATTTCATTCATCATAGCCTGAGCACACATATTTCAAAATACTCTTTATGCTTTAAACATATTTATCATCATAAAAAGCATAAGTGATTTCTTCATACCAATTTCAATGAACTTGAAAGTTTTTGATTCAAAGATACCATGTTGTGAACATAGATTTTTTTTTCCAATCCTCATAACATTTGGTGTCACATTATTATTTGGTTTCTTTAAAGGAAACTTCATGTTTTAATCTTGCATTCATTAAGGGGGAGCCTCACATTCATATGTGTTTTTATATGTTAAAAGCTCATCTCTTTTATTTGAAGAAAATCCTTCTTAAATCTGCTCATCCGTATTCACTAGGTTTTATTAGTTTTGATGATGAGTTAATCTTGTATTTGAAAATATCTCATTACCTTAATTTGAAAATATCATCTAGAAAGGGATACTTTGAAATCTGGTTGCACTGACAAATCTCTTTTGCAAAGAAAATTTTCAATTTGCAGTTGGAGATCTCATTCTGTACGCTGATATTCCCTGATGCACTACAAGGAGAAACTATCAAATTGAGGAACAATGCTTTCACGCTCCATCATTGAAGTTGAGATATGCTTTACGAAGAGCTCCATGAAGAAATGGCAAAAGATGGAAGTCTGAAATCTTGTCATAATCATTCAGTTGAGATAACCCGCAAGAAGCCGCACTTTTCATCTTCACATCTCAAAGGATATTCATAATCCTTCTATTGAGCTCACTTCAGATGATCTCATACAACGAAGCAAGCCAATGGACATCATCGATTATTCAACAATTTCCAGAACCTACATGAGCATTTCTAATCCCTATCTTTTTATATTCAGTAGAAATTTTGTACATGTTTGGTATCTATATGACTTAATTGTGAAAGATGTCTTGAAAACCTCTTCAAACTCTTTCAAATTTGTTTTCATAAAAAACTTTCCAAATTGCATCATATTAAGAATGGAAACACTTTTCAATCAGGGAGAGAAAACACTTTCAAATTTGTTTCTTGACTCTTTCTAATCTGGTTTAATATTTACCTCTCCAAGTATATCCTCTTTATACTTCAACTTTTTGCTAATGACAAATAAGGGGGAGAGAATGGCAAGAAAAATATGTTGCATCTAATATATTTTCATATTCATACATATTTTTCTTATAGTATTTGCCATCATCAAAAAGGGGGAGAATGTTAGATATGATTAGTTTTGATGATGTCTTATATAGATGCCAGATGCCATTCTTAAAGGCAAAAAGTTTGAGTAACATAAGTTATCTCCTACATTGACTAACTGTTGTATTTAATGTAGATTAATCCAAGATGAATTATAGAGATTAATCAAGAAGGAGATATTGAAGTTGCAGAGAATAAAGAGTCCAAGTTAAATTATAAAGAATGATCAAGAGAAGAAAAGAAAGAAAGTGTTGAGTTATAGAGATTCATCAAGAAGGAGATAAGAGTTCACAGCAAAAAGAACCTGCAGAATTTGTCAAAGGATTTTTGGGAATAATCAAGAAGAAGATGAGAGGTTGAAGAAGGAAGAACTTGATGCATGGAATGAGAATATCCTTATACAAGTTCTAAGATTGATTCTAGAAGTCTCCGTGGATCAAATGGAAGTTGGAATGACTCAATTCGGAGTTAAAACAAGCAAAAATATGATTCAGGACGAGTTAACTCGAGTTGGAAACTAAATAACTCAAGTTAATAAGTTGCTACAGTGTTTTCCCTCTTCTGGAGCGAGTTAACTCGAGTTATATATGAGTAACTCGAGTTGTGTAACTCGAGTTATCACTAATAACTCGAGTTAAGGTGTATATCAGCAACTCTGTTTAACTCTGTCTCGCGTTTCAGCTGGCGAGGTCTGGTATTTCGATGATATCTCACAAACCAGGAATCGGATTGACACGAAACCAGTGGCATATGAAACTAAACATCCAACACGTACTTGGGACAAAATTTCAAGTCCAACGGAGTCCATAGGAGAGAGATATGATTTTCGAAAGATGGAACACAAATCAACGTCACAGTCCAGACCAACCTTCGGTAATTGGAGTTTATCGCACAAACGGGAAATCCAAATGAGCTGAAATCAGTGCCATTGGAAACTAGACTCCAATACCTTTCTACAAACATCAAGAACACAGAAAACGAAGATCAATTGAAGGAGTTATGATGTTTTGAAGTTCATAGTATGTTCAGGATGTTGCAATCAGCATTGATTAAGAACAGCCTACATTCATCCTATGATAACCAACGAAATACAACAAGTTTGGGACTGATTCTTCTTGCAATGAAAAGAAGACTTGAAGGGTTTCTCTGAGTATGGAGTGGGTCTCAAGAATGCCGTGACAAGTTGGCCATAATGATTCTCCATAATGGTTGCTAAGGCATCTATGTTCAAGAGCTCAGATAATTCACCATCACAAAAAGGATTCCCGAGAATGAGTAAGGGACTCTCGAGAATGGTTCTCGAGAATGCACCAGCAGCTCTCGAGAATGATCGAGACAGAAAGCAACCAGAAGTTTGGAGACAAAGGCAACTCGAGTCATTATGAGCAACTCGAGTCATTCGAAGACAGAAAGGAATCAGAACGTTGGCGCACAAACATAACTCGAGTCCCGAAGGGTAACTCGAGTTACACAACTCGAGTTAATACAGACAACTCGAGTTAGTCAAATGTTCAACTCTTCTCTGTGTTGTTTCGTTCCAAAGAAACTCGAGTTAAGGACGTCAACTCGAGTTAGCTTTGATCTGATTTTTGAATCATCAACCTGAACATATGAGATTTATTGATTGATGCTTGGGTACTCTATATTATTGATTATCACTACTTCTAACCAAGTTTAATCAGTTTGTTAGTGTATTTCAGATATGTTTAACATATTTTTAAACATGGAATTACGAAAAGCAAATTCCTGTCAGAAGCATTAAATGCTCACGTATATCGAAGCCGAAAGAAGAAATAAACCTCTCGGACAAACAAAAAGCATTTCAGCTCTTCCTAGACGACATTCCCACTAAGTCTCAACGGACAATTTGAATATAGAATGTCAACGAGGAATAACGGTCGAATATCGAAGCCTACGAAGAAACAGAGCAACGTAATTTCAACGGATATGTTTATTACACACAACGGCTAGTTTACAAAGCTTCTCAACGGTCATTAATGACGATCAACTATAAAAGAAGAAGGATTCAAAATGGAAATGAGAGACACGAGCTTGCACTATCGAAATGCTGAAATTCTGAATCCAACACCTATCCCATATACTCTCTGTCTCACAATGTCTATATAGTTTTCAGAGAGAGTGTGAATCGATTATGTACCTCGGTGATTATTATTCATCCGCTCCGTGAGAGAGTCTAAACACTTATCTAATTATCAGTTTAGTGATCAAATCTCAAGGTTGTGGAACCTTTGAGAGTGGGTGTATCAATTACAACTCGTAAGGGGGAGTGAGAGAGGATCATCCTTCATTTACAGAGTGTGTAATTGTATCCTTACAGTGTGTAAGGGAAGGTATCTCGATAAGAGATTGTGAAGGCTGCACAAGTGCCTAACTAAACTTGTGAGGTTGTAAAGGCTTTCTCTTGTGCCCGGTTAAACAAGGAGATAGTGGTTTGAAAATCTCAAGCGGAGCTTGGGGACTGGACGTAGGTCAAGGATTGGGCCGAACCAGGATAAATCATAGTTTGCATATTCTCTTCCCTAAACTCTTATATTTCCAAAGATATATGTTTGAATGATCGACTATTGCTTTATAAAGTATTTCGTCATACGAATTGATTTCGATGTAAGTTGCGAAAAGATTTTCAAAGTTTCCAAAAGTTTTATCGGACACCCAATTCACCCCCTCTTGGGTGATAGCCGATCTTTCATACTTTACTACCTTAGTCTAGTTTTTGCTATAGTTGATGATATTCGGTTAAAGAATAGAAAATGCTTAATATTTTTATTTTCATTTATATTGAAAATTATTAACTTTTCACTATATTTTAATTTAAAAGTACTAATCTTTCATAATATTCACAGTAAAGTAACGATAAGACCCTTAAGAATTAAGGTTGTGGTATCTCTGGATAGTTAAAGAGTGAGGTATACATTTAGTGAAGTTTTGGTAAACTGAATATTGTAGTGGTTTACAACTCTCCCAAGTGTCTTGTTCAAACTTATGAAAAATATTGAAGAAACTCAAGCAGTTCGTTCGTTTAGAGACTAGGCGCAGGTTCAAGTTGAGAGATATGTGTATCAAAATAGATAAATCTTAGTTCGCATCTTCTCTTTCCTTAACATTTTATATTTCTAGCATATTTTTGCGCTAAAATTACTGATTAAAGTTTTGTTTGCCTTGTACATATTCAAAATTTCATTTTTGGAGTCGATTTTAAGTTTCTTTCCCCATAAAATAAAATGATCAATCAAACATTAAAGATACAAGACGTCTAAAACAAGCATACTCCCCCCCCCCTAACACAAAACAAACATAATTAAACAAAGAAAGTATGACTTCCTGTAATATCCTAAGTTTCAGGCTTATGAGGATAAGCCTATATCTGGCAGACAACAAAGCCCAGTTTGGGAAGAGTTCTAAGAATGTCGAGAGATAGACTTTCGGGGCTATGTGAATTGGTCATACCTGCCAGGGGCCCCACTATGTGTAAGCAGTAGGATTAAAGTGTCAGTGCATAAGGGTACATGACACATATACAGTGCTATTGGGTTGGTAGAAAAATGGCACCCAGCTATGTTATGAGGTATGGGACAATTGGCCCAACAAAATGTGTTGGTATAGGTGTGCACATTGTAAGAAATGGTTGAACCCAAGAGGGGGGTGAATTGGGTGAAAGATTTAAAACTTGGAACTTTGAAAATCTTTTCACGTCTTCTAAATCAACAGTTAGATATTCAAATAAACATATACTAGAAATATAAGAGATAAGGGAAGAGAATATGCAAACTGTGATTTATACTGGTTTGGCCCAATCCTTGACCTATGTCTAGTCCCTAAGCTCCACTTGAGATTTTCAATCCACTATGCTCTTGTTTAATCCGGGTACAAGAGAAGCCTATACAATCCCACAAGTTCACTCAGGCACTTGTGAAGCCAAATCTCTCATCGATATACTCTCCCTTACACACTGTAAGGATACAATCGGTTTCCTACTCAAGATCATCCAATCTTGAGTAACTCTCAGATAAAATGATTACAATGAATCTTCTCTCTTAGAAGTGAATATGATTAACACTGAAGTACATAATTGATCATCTCACTCTCTACTGTAAACTATATAAACATTAAGAAACAGAGAGTATATGAGTTAAGCGTGTATTGATATAACGATGGTGAAGTAGTAAAATCATTTCATTGGCTTCATCGAGTCATTCATCAATCATCACCCCTTTCGGTTTAAAGAATTCGCAATTTATAGGCATTTTTATTTCGATCGTTGCAAGCTTTCGACCGTTGGAGATCAATTGGAAGTAGCCGTTGAAGCTTCTATCACAGCATTTAATGTTCTGACATAAATTTGACATTTTGAGGATTTGCAAGTAATCCTTCATATAATCATATGAAACTCATTAACAAACTAATTAAAGATAGTTAGGAACATTAATGAGTGATGATAAGAAGTAATGAGACCACAATCAATGATTTTAGATTTACGAAAACGGTGATTTCCAAAACCAGTAAAGTTAACTTCAAGTTAAATCAATGTTAACTTAAGTTAATGACTCGAGGATGAAATAAGTTGACTGTGTTAGTTCTCTAAAGGTTTTGATGATTACCAACAAATTGCAAACAAAGGATGAAGTTTTGCTTTGTAAGTTAGAAAAACTTACTATCAAAGCAAAACTCGAGTTTTGGATACAAAACTCGAGTTTTGATCTTACGAGAAAGAAACCAATTTTCTGGACTAAGCAAAACCGCCGCTTTTCGAGAAAAACTCAAGTTTTCACCAAACAGAGGCTTGTCAATATTTTTTGGAAAATGTCAAAACTCCGCTTTTCGTTGAAAACTCGAGTTTTGAACTCACAGAAAGTCTTCCGAATTTTTGGACTCTGAAAACCTCTAGTTTTGGCTAAAACCTCCGCTTTTCAAATTAACTTGAGATATTCCAAGTTTTCACCAAAAAGTGAAAACTCGAGTTTTGAGGCAAAACTCGAGTTTTGAATTGGTAGAGAGGTTTCGCTTTTTAGCTTTGTTTTCAAAACCTCCAGTTTTCCATGAAAACTCCGAGTTTTGGTTTTTGACAATGTTTTCACAAGAAAGTGAAAACTCGAGTTTTGATCGAGCGAGAAAGTCCTTGGATTTTCTCAAATTACAAAACCTCCAGTTTTCCATGAAAACTCCAGTTTTGGTTTTTGACAATGTTTTCACGAAAAGTGAAAACTCGAGTTTTGATTTGGCAGAAAGTCTTTGAATTTTCTGAGTCTTGAAAACTTCCAGTTTCTTCCAAAACCTCCAGTTTTGTCTTGGCGCGAATTTACCCAAGTTTTCATGTTTAAATGAAAACTCGAGTTTTGAGATCAAAACTCGAGTTTTGGCCAAGCAGAAAGTTTGATGCATTTCAACGTTTTGAAAACCTCCAGCTTTGGAAGAAAACCTCCGCTTTGATGTTTTGGACTTAAATTAATTTCACACACCAAAGTCCAAAACTCGAGTTTTGAGAAGCAAAACTCAAGTTTTCATCGCTCGCTTGAAATTCAAATCAAGAATTTGTGAAACCTTCTTGTTTGTTTTTAATACTTCCTATTATCATTCTTGCATATTTCCTACTATGTTTAACCACTTTGTTAGTGAGTTTCAGACAAATTAGAGAATGCAAATTGAAGGTTTAAAGCAAAAGGCAAAAAGCATGTCGAACATTAAATGCTTCAACCGGAAAAGTTGCATACTTCTCAATAATCCATCTCGTACACGATTACAAAGCATTAAAGAATGTTCTCCACTTCCAAAGAATCGCTTCTCCAATGGATTTATTTACAAGAAGTCAACTCTAAACTTCGCGCCAAATGGATTAAGTGAAGATTAGAGAGAGAAGAAGACAAAAACTGAACCAGAACCTTGATTAATGTGACCAACGGTTATATGAAGAATTACAACGGTCATTTAATGCCTTCTTAGTATAAATAGAAGAGCATTCAATTCCTCTCAACAACTAAGTCCACAAAAAGCGAAAATTATTAAAGTTTCAACTACTCTTGAGCTTTTTCTGTACTAAGTATCTGTTGATACTATAGAGCTTCAGTGTTCATTTATATCTACTCTTAGAGAGAGTTTTCTTATTAAAAATCATTTATTGTAAAGAATCACAAGTCAGGGGACTTGGTGATTGGGTTCATTGATTATAACTTGTAAGGGGGAGTAAGTTCTAGTGAGAGAATTACTCTTGAGTGTAGAGTGTGTAATCAATACTGATAGTGAAAAACCCAGAGAGTCTGGGGACTGGACGTAGGTCAGTAGTTTGGACCGAACCAGTATAAATTCCTGTGTCTTTCTTTTCTACTATCCTCTCTGTTTGTCCCTGTTTTATATAACAAAAACAGAGCAAGTTTTTAAAGTTACTAATCATACCCAATTCACCCCCCCTCTTGGGTAGTTAGCTCCATTTTCATTTGGTATCAGAGCCAGGTTTTCTCTAAAGGGATTAACATCTCGAGAAGGATCACAATGGAAGGTATTTTACCTGATGGAGCTTCGATCAACCGACCACCAGGGTTCACCGGAGAACATTACTCATTCTCGAAAGGCAAGTTCAAGATCTTTGTAATGGCATCTGAGTATGGTCTCTGAAGAGTATTCGAAAGAGGAGATTATGTTCCATCGACTACTGAAGATGGAGTAAGAACTCCCAAGCTCGAAGAAGAATACGATGAAAATGACAAGAAGCTAGTCGTTCTTAACAGCAAGGCCATTCTTATGCTCCAAAGTGCCTTGAGTCAAAGTGAATACTTCAGAGTATGCACTTTAAATTCTGCAAAAGCTATGTGGGATGCCTTGGAATTAGCTCACGAAGGAACCACCGGAGTCAAGGAGAATCGAGTCAACACTCTTATGACTAAATACGATCTTCTTTGTATGAAGTCTGGAGAATCTATTGGCGAGTTTCGACTCAGATTCACCCATTTGATCAATCAACTTGCTGCATTGGGAAAAGTCTATGATCAACCAGTTCAAGTCAGAAAAATCTTGAACGTTCTCAGCAAGGAATGGGAAGCCAAGGTTACAGCCATCGAAGAAGCTCATGGCGCATCAATGTCATCAATAGCAGCTCTCTTCGGCAGCTTATCTGAATATGAAGGAAAAATGAAGTTCAGAAAGGGCCTTGAAGAAATCAACAGCAAGAGCAAAGGGATAGCTCTTAAGACCATCAAGAAAGCCAAAGAGACTAATGATGATGCTGATGATGATGAAGACGAAGAAAAAGAGCTTAGCATGATCGTTCGAAGATTCAACCGATTCTATCGGAAGGATCAAGGATACAAGAAATTTCACAAAGGCAGCTCTAGCACTGAGACAAAGAAGCCAATTATCTGCTATGAGTGCGAGAAGCCTGGCCACATCAAGTCTGAATGCCCTCAGCTGAATAATAAGGACAAAGAAAAGAAGAAGTTTAATCGATTCAAAAAGAAAGCCTATGTCTCAGCCATTTGGGGTGATAGCTCATCGGATGAAGATGAAGCGATAAGGAAGATAAGGCAAACATCTGTTTAGTTGCTGAGGAAGAAGAGCAACATGACAACAATGATGAGGTATACGATTCAAAACCATCTTATGATGAATTGTTTGCTGAGTAAATTGTTGTTCAAACAAAATTTGATAAACTTGCTGATAAATATCTTGATTTGAAAAGAAAAAATATAACTTTAGAAATGCAAGTTGAAAAATCATCTTCCAGTGAAAATACTGTTTGTGAAGATTGTTTTGATCTAAAGAAAAAGAATTTACATCTTACAAAGGCACTTGAGAAATTCACTAGAGGTAGTGAAATGCTCAATGTTATTTTAAAAGAACAACGATTTACAAATGATAGATCGTGAATCGGTTACAAAACCAGATTTGGATAAACGAAAAGGCAAAAAGAAATTTGGAGAAAAGAACTATATGAACTACTTTAGAAAATCAGTTCACTCTTCAAATCCTTTTGCACATTGCAATTATTGTAATCAAAGGGTCATACTACTTCTTCATGTTTTCATAAAAAGGAAAGAAGGAGTAAACCCATGAGAAACTATCAATGGGTGCCTAAGGGATCCTACAAGATTCTTAAGACACATACTAACCCCAAAGGACCCAAGAAAAGATGGGTACCTAAGACTTGATCTGCTATGTCTTGCTGGTTTGTCTAAGAGCATCAAATCCCAACAAGTGGTACATCGATAGTGGATGCTCAAGACATATGACGGGAGACCAATCCAAGTTTACTTCAATCAAGCCCAAAGATGGTGGCAAGGTGACCTTTGGTGGCAACCAATCTGGAAAGATTGCTGGAATTGGTGAAATTGGCAACAATGAAGGACCACAAATCAAAGATGTCTACCTTGTTGAAGGACTTTGCCACAATCTCCTCAGTGTAAGCCAAAGAACTGATAAAGGTAACTTAGTTATCTTTGATTCTGAGGAATGCTTGATAGTAAGCAAGAATGTTCTCTCTTTAGAAAGTATTAAATCAAAAGCTTTATTCAGAGCTCCTAGAGATGGAAATTGTTATACACTTAATCTCTCTAGAAATGGCTCGTTCTCAAAAATGTTTTGTTAGTAATCTTGATGATAGTTGGCTATGGCACAAGCGATTAGCTCATGTCAATATGATCCAACTTGACAGACATTCGAAAAAGGATTTGGTTATTGGTATTCCTAAACTTCGATTTAAAAACGACATGGTTTGTGATGCCATCAAAAAGGAAAAAAAAACAAATCTTCCTTCAAATCTAAAAATGAAATTTCAACTAATAGACCTCTTCAACTACTTCATATGGATCTAGTTGGACCAGGTAGAGTAAAAAGCCTTGGTGGCAATCTTTATACTTTGGTCATAGTTGATGATTTTTCTAGATTTGCTTGGACTATATTTCTATCTTCAAAATATGAAACATTTGATCAGTTTGTTGTTTTTGCCAAGAAGGTCCAAAATGAGAAAGGTCTCTCTATTTCGAATTCGAACCGATCATGGAGGAGAATTCGAGAACCATGTATTTGCTTTGAGTTCTCGCGATAACATGGGAATTGATCACAACTTCTCGGCCGGGACTCCTCAACAAAATGGAGTTGTGGAGAGAAAGAACAGAGTTCTTACCGAGATGGGAAGAGCTATGCTTTGAACGAAAACAACACTTCTCAAGTGTTTTGGGTCGATGTAACGAGCACCGCTTGCTACATCTCAAATCGGGCATATCTCCCAAAGAAGTTGGGCAAAACCTCCTACGAATTGTACAAGGGAAGAAAGCCAAATCTGGCTCATCTGCATGTATTTGGATGCAAGTGTTTCATCCACAACAATGGTAAGGATAACTTGGGAAAGTTTGATCCCAAGGCAGAAGAAGGTATATTTTTTGGGTTATTCAAATAGAAGTAAGGCTTATAGAGTTTTCAATACCCGTACTCGAATTGTTGAAGAGTCTATGCATGTTGTTTTCTGTGAATCCAAATATGATAAATCCTTGGATGATGATGAAGAAAATGTTTTCAAAAATCAATTCTTTTCGAAAACTACTCCCATCTATTGAAAATCCCGAGAATGTTTTTGAGGCTGATCCCCAAAACAATATTGAAAATTCTGATCAGTCTCGGCCAGAGCTTGGAAGTTCATAAGGAATCATCCTTTGGACCAAGTAATAGGAGATGTACATCAAGGAGTAAGAACTAGGAATAGCACTTTAAAAGAAGTAACATTTTCTGCTTTTATATCTCATATTGAACCCTCAAAAATAGATGAAGCCCTTTCAGACAATGATTGGGTGATAGCTATGCAAGATGAGTTACACCAATTTGATAGAAATCAAGTTTGGGATTTGGTACCTAGGCCTAAAGATCATCCGGTCATTGGCACTAAATGGGTATTCAAGAACAAATGAGATGAATCAGCAATCATTGTCCGTAACAAGGCAAGATTGGTTGCTAAAGGCTATAATCAAGAAGAAGGAATTGATTATGAAGAAACTTATGCTCTAGTGGAAAGATTGGAAGCCATAAGAGTTCTTCTAGCCTTTGCTTGTGTTAAAGGATTCAAGCTCTATCAAATGGATGTAAAAAGTGCTTTTCTAAATGGTTTTATACAAGAGGAAGTTTACGTTGAACAACCTCCTAGTTTTCAAGATGATCATCATCCAGATCATGTTTATCATCTCAAAAAGGCATTATATGGTCTTAAGCAAGCTCCTAGAGCCTGGTATGAGCGACTAAGCAAGTTCCTTCTTGATCAAGGATTTATTAGAGGAAAAGCAGATACAACTCTCTTTATAAAGAGTAATAAGCTTGGTGAAATCTTAATTGTTCAAATATATGTTGATGACATTATATTTGGTGCTTCTAATGATGCCTTATGTGAAGATTTTGCTAAGAACATGCAGGGAGAGTTTGAGATGTCTATGATGGGAGAACTCAACTATTTCCTTGATCTGCAAATCAAGCAAAGAAAAGATGGAATCTTCATATCTCAGACCAAGTACCTCAATGATTTGCTGAAGAAATTTGGGATGGATCAATGCAATGGAGCTGACACTCCAATGAGTTCTACTGCTTCATTGGATGCTGATGAAGAGGGCAAGGACTTTAATATTACAAGATATAGAGGGATGATTGGATCATTGCTCTATCTGACTGCAAGTCGCCCGGACATCCAATTCAGTGTGGGAATGTGTGCAAGGTTTCAATATGCCCCCAAGGAGTCTCATGCTGAAAATGTGAAAAGGATATTCAGATATCTTACTGACACAAAGACACTTGGATTGTGGTTTCCCAAAGGTCAACCTGAACATTTGGTGGCATATTCAGATTCAGACCATGCCGGTTATAAAACTGATAGAAAAAGCACAAGTGGCCAATGTGAGTTTCTTGGTGGTTCACTTGTGTCCTGGTTTAGCAAGAAGCAAACCAAGTGTGGCTATGTCCTCGAAAGCTGAATATGTAGTCGCCTCAAGATGTTGTGCTCAAGTCCTATGGCTTAAGCAACAACTATCTGATTTGGGAATCAACTTGAAGGAGATCCCAATACTGTGTGACAACACAAGCACAATAAGCTTGGCAAAGAATCTAGATCAACATACTCGGACCAAGCATATTGATGTGAGGCATCATTTCATAAGGGATCATGTTCAGAAGAAAGATGTCAAAGTCATGTTCATCCCAACTCATCTTCAACTTGCTGATATCTTCATCAAACCATTGGCTAAGGAGCAATTCAATTTCATAAGAAGAGAATTGGGAATGGTAAATCTCAATAAGCTGTAAGCATTTCTTACTCAATGTTAGTTATTATTTTTGATGATCGAAATTTACTAATGTAATACCCGGATTTTAGCAAATCTGGAATTCTTGAGATAAGAGAAATTAATGAATATTTTGATGAAGCAAATTCATGAGTTTAAAAACATTATGATAAATACGGAAAGATCATGAAAGAATATGAGAAAATTATGGGAGTATTATCCTTAATTATAAGAATTTAATAAATTATTTCAAAGGAAATAACATGAAGAAATGTTTAAAAAGCATTCCAGAACCATAAAGTAACTTTATGGTGTAAACATTTTTAATGGTTTACATAGGATATAAGATGACAATGTGAGTATAAAGTTTGTAAGATAATAATATACAGTAAATTATAAAATTATCAACCATTGGTAAGAGAATGATTAGATAATTACTAGCTAATTGATTCAAAAAAACAAGAGAAATATAGAAAGTTAAATTTATGGTAAAATACCTTAATTAAGAGATTAAGGTGGAAATTAGCATAAAATATACTTACTAATTATGATAAAAATATTAAGAAAAATTATTAAAGATAAATGTATGAAGAGACATAATCCTAAAAAGATCACTAAACGAAGAATTTAGGCACGATTAAGCCTTAACGACGAAGGGGGTAAAACGAAATTTTTGGTAAAAAATATTATATTTTTAAAAATGGAAAAAATTATGAAAAAATAATTAAAACTGAATTTTAAAATTAAGGGGCCAAAATTCTTGGTATTTTTAATTAAAATGATTTGTTTAAATAATTAAAATGATAATTAGAATAAAATAATGATATAATGCGGTGAGTCGACTTATAGGCGGGCCGGGGAAAAGTCGAAAATAAATTCTACAGGTAAACCAGAGGTAAAAGTCTTTTCGACTGATCAAATTAAGAACAAGTAAATTTTTACACGGAGAAAGAATTTACCAGGCGTTAATTCCGCAACCGAAAACCCTAATTCCTAATAAGACGGAAAGGCGATCGATAAGATAGAGTAGAGCCGATAGGCAAAGTGAGAACCTATAGAAACAATTTCTTGTTTTCAAACATGGGATTAAGTTAGGCAACAACTGGACGTTTTACGATTCAGGCAATTATTGTCCGTTTGGTTCTATCGGAAGCGATTTCCGAATCGGACGCGTTTGTCCGAATATCTTCCGACGGACCGGAGAATACCTAGATATGATCAAAAAGAGGATCAAAATAGATAATATGAAAGAGGATGAAAAGATCTTCAAAGTTACATGCCCGGATTTTTGAGTTTCTGCAAAATCGCGTGAAACGGACACCGATCGGGTAGCTTTATCGGGCCGGAGGCCATAAAGCAAGAGTCATCATTGGATGAAAAATCATTCTTTGACTTTTTGGGACCCCTTGATGTCGGCCAAGACCTTGGATGGCCAAGATTTCATCTCACAAAACCCTAGATCTAACGGTCCAGAAACAAAACAGAAAATTCCCTTTACGTCCCGAATTTTCACTATAAATACCCCTCCCCTCTTCTTTAAAATTCACACCATTCTTCTCTCTTCCTTGGCCAAAATCTTAGAGTGAGAAGCTCTGCAAAAATTCTGCCTAGCTCCGAGTAAGTCCTTTTGTCCTTAGCTTTTAGTTTCCATAGTTCTTTCGGTAGTTATAGTAGAACTGTTGTTTTGATCTGCGAAGTTTCATAATATATTCCTATACTTTTTTTTAAGCCTCATTGCATTGAAAGATTCCTGACGAGGTAAAAACCTAGTGGGGATAATTTTGAAATGGAATAAGGTCAAAGTAACGAAGTTACGCGAAATTCCGCCAAATAGGGGTAGTAGGGGCAAAATGGTATTTTTTCACCTAAAATGCCCGTTATGCTTTGCCAAATATTCATAAGTGTGTTATTATTCGATTAGAATACTTCGACGTCGAACCGTTGTCGAAATTCCATCGTTCCGCCGTTTGCCGTTGTTTCGCCGTTTACGTACGGCCGTCAAAAGTACCGTTTTAGCCGGAAGAGCCGGATATCTCGCAACTAAGGTACGGACGCGTATTGTAACCCTAACTCTATGCTTTATATACTTTTGCGTTATAGATACGTTCATAGACTCGAGGTTCCGTTGAGAATCGTCGGAGATACTTACAGCTTTACCCACGGGTTATAGTATTGGTAATGTCGTTTGATTTATTCCTAGCACGAGGACACGTTAGTGGCGTGACACTTTGGATATGTGCGTAACTAGTCGAGAGAGACTTTACATACCGCTTTGTGCTTATGTTCTCGTCCATGTTATTGATCATACATCTCGCGTTTGCTTTTGTGATGATATGTTGTATTGAAATGAATATCTCGTTGTACGTATATCTTGTTTTATTTGAGCGTAAGGTTAATCGTTACCGAGATCCATATGTGGAATGGATCTCATTTGTAGCATCGTGTCCGGAGGACCGATGTTTGGCGATCGAGGCGTGCAGCTGGAGTAGGTCAAGACGTGTCTACATTATCTATCGTTTTCTTTAGTTTCTTTAACTTTTGAGAATTCTGGATGACTGTAATCCGATACATTTACACTATGGTCCATATTTTGAATGCAATGTAAATTACTTACTCGCTCCAATGCTCTACTCTAATTACTTTTCTTGAAATATTTGGAAACGTTTAAAAAAAAAATATCCGCCGTTTTCAAATGGGATATTACATTTTTGGTATCAGAGCAGTAGTCCTGGCATTGATATGACTATGTTAATACGGACGTATGGTATGACAGCTAAGGCTAGTCTATGTGGGTGTGGCCAATCGTCGCCATAGAGTTGGTGAGGTCCCCATGATAGACACTTATCTGGCCATTCTGTTTGGTTAACGGAGTTATGTTCAAATTAGCCTTTTTCAAAAACTTTGAGCACTTTTTGGAAAATGAGTATTGATATGACCTAGTGCAATGTGTAGAGATGAACAGAGACGATAATCCGTTCGTTTGGCGGTATGGGAGATGGAATCGGACCGCTAGGAAGTCGGTGGGGACCGAGATGATAGGAAGAAGACTGAACCCTGATCCAATCTACCCTCCACCGGAACCAGAGCTTGTACAACCTATACCTGCCCCGGCATACGATTATGTACCAGCTTATGACGTTGACTATGTCACATTACGGACCCCGATAACTTCGAACCCCGATCAACCCGGACCGGAGTACCCGGATTATATTTACGATCCCGAACCAGTAGAATCAGAGGAAGACCCGGAGGAAGACCCGGAACCCATGTATTTTGAAGATGCACCCGATGCAACCCCCGATAGTTCAACTCACTCTTCGTAGGAGACAACTTCAATTCCGGACATCCAAAACCTCGATACCGAAGAAGTCACCCTTGACGATTTTCACTTCGTGTTGGGCGATGTACTGGCCTTAACCCAACAATTAGAATCATTTTACTTGTTTGCAGAACAGTCTACAAGCACTTCGAAAGAAAGGTATCTGACCTTCCTTCACTTGGTTCAAAATTCTCAAAACCAGAGGAACCCATATTCGCCTGGAGACTTGGTTAGATCCACTCTCTTCTGTTTCCCTGTGACCTGTTTTTGGGCCAGAATCACTAACGAACTGCTGGACGAAGGCCCTATTGTAGACACTCATATCTATCTTCGTTATCTGAAAAGCATAGTGCACTAGCACATGTAGAAAGAGCGAGACGGTGAAAGAAAGCTGTGGAACAATAGATAGAGGCTATATAGTATATTATTGTTTTAAACTCTCTAAATGCCCTGAGAGATTGTGAGATATTCTATTAGAATAAAAGGGATTGTAGAATTTTGTATAGTTTAGGATATGGCCAACGTCGATGTCAACTTGTACAAATAAGATGCATTAATAATATATGTTGTTTTGTGTGCTTATTTCTGTACTAATTCCCTTATTCCTATCTCTTGTTATAAATAATAAGGTATAAACCTAAAGAATGGCGAACCTAAGAAATAGGGGCCGTGGACGAGGCCAAACTAGAGGTAGAGGACGTGGTCGAGGCGCAGACGACCTCAAAGAAATCCAACACCCGAGCTCGAGAATAACCAACCCGAGCGGTGAGTTACAAGAAGTGAAGCAAATGCTGCAAGAGCAAAGAGCTCTTATTAACGTACTCCTGGAAGAAAGACAAGCCAGAAATCAACAAAATGAAGAAGGAAGGAACGACACTGACAAAGAAAACGAAAATGAGGACAGACGGACGGAAGAGGTTGATGAGTCAGAGGGATCTCGATCACCTTCGCCTGATAGAGCTTTGGTAGTTCTACCTCAACGAAATAGAGAGGTGGAAGCCACACAACATTGGGTAACCCAATTCACGTAAATTGAAACCCCGGTTTTCCGCGGAAAGACCGATTCAAATTAAGACTCGGGCGATGAGATTAGATAAGATCTTTGAGGTCTTAGACTATCCCGAAGACCACAAGGCCCAGCTGGCAATTTACAAACTAGAAGGAAATGCCGACCGTTGGTGGAAGACCGTGGCAGTGACATTGCGGGCACGCGTTTGCCCTGTGACTTGGGAGAAGTTCTTGGAAAAGTTTAACGAACAATATTTCCCTCCCTCGTTACACGTAATAAAAGAGTCGAGTTCTTACATATTCGACAAAACCATGATGAGTCATTCGAGGATTACTTTGCCGATTCACCAACCTATCTCGATACTCGTCATATCGAAGACCAACGACAACGAAAACCGGAAGGCGAGTCGATTGGTAGATGGTCGAGGTTTGAGATTCGGGAAAAGCTGGTGTCACACAATTTCGGATCTGATTCAAGCGATAGAATCATGCCGTCTCGGTCGAGCGTAATCCGAAGGAGCTCGGGAGGATCGACATCTCAACAACAAAGAACAACAACAACAACAATGCAAACCGTGGCGGGTCAAGTCGCGGAGGTTCCTCGCGAAAGAGGAAGGCACCATGGAACAACTCCCGAGGCGGAGGCAAGAAGCCGTTCCAACAAGGGCAACAAGGTTATCCCGGTCAAGCGGGGACCCAAACTTTCCCAAAGTGCATAAAAACCATCCGGAGCCACCGCGTGATGGGAAGCCGATCTGCTACAAGTGCCAAAAACACGGGCATATCACCGGAACCGTCCGAAAATTGTAGCGGTGGCAAGACCGCGAGCCAAGGCCGGGTTTTTGCGGCGACGATACGAAGGCCGGAGTCTCCGAGAGATGGTGCAAGGTATCTTGTTATTATCAACGAAATCTACCGCAAGCATTGTTTGATACGGGTGCTAGCCATTCGTTTATTTCCTATGATTGTGCAAATCGTCTAGGAATGCATGCCTCTAGATTGTCTTATGATCGATAGTATCTACACCACTTGGCTTGAAATCCTTAGCTTCTGATGCATGTATTGATTGTACCGTGAGCGTTGATAGACGAGTTTCAAAAGTGGACCTTATCCGACTGCCACTTCATGGCATAGACGTCATACTCGGGTTGAATTGGCTAGCAACGAGCGGTGCGATGATCAACTGTAGCAGCAAAAAGATAATGTTCTTCGATTCACCTAGCAGAGACAAAGTTGATGTGAGCCTGAATTTTCTCTCTGCTACGGAGGCTGACAGATGCATGAAGGAGCGATGCCAAGCATATATGATCTTTTTCTCGGTTAAAGCTGAAGCAAAGCTTTCACTTGAGAACATTCCCATTGTAAATGAGTTTCCTGACGTGTTCCCGGAGGATCTCACCGAGCTACCTCCTACGAGAGAAGTCGAGTTCACCATTGAATTGATGCCTGGTACAGGATCAATTTCAAAGGCGCCGTATCGTATGGCTCCAAATGAGATGTAGGAATTGAATAAACAACTTGAAGAGCTATTACAGAAGGGGTTCATCCGACCCAGTGTATCACCGTGGGGAGCCCCAGTACTGTTCGTGAAGAAGAAAGATGGAAGTTTCCGACTCTGCATCGACTACCGTGAACTCAACAAAGTAACCGTCAAGAACAAATATCCACTTCCCTGGATTGATGATCTTTTGGATCAATTATCTAGTTCCACCGTATTCTCAAAGATCGATTTACGTTCGGGATATCATCAGTTGCGAGTCAAAGACGATGATATTTCCAAGACGGCTTTCAGAACTAGATATGGGCATTATGAGTTCCTTGTGATGCCTTTCGGATTGACCAATGCACCTGCGGTATTCATGGATTACATGAACCGTATCTTCCGACAACACCTGGACCAATTCATGGTAG
This sequence comes from Acacia melanoxylon, assembly GCA_019022615.1. Lineage (NCBI taxonomy): Eukaryota > Viridiplantae > Streptophyta > Magnoliopsida > Fabales > Fabaceae > Acacia > Acacia melanoxylon. Next base: position 3,777,628 of record JAFJYJ010000020.1, on the reverse strand, counting down.
TGTTTATCGACGATATTCTCATCTATTCTAAAAGCAGAGAAGATCATGAAGAACATCTGCGACTCGTGTTAAATATACTGAGGGAGAAGCGACTCTACGCCAAGTTGAGCAAATGCGAATTTTGGCTGCCGGAAGTTAGATTTCTAGGCCATGTTATATCAAGTGGCGGAGTTGCAGTTGATCCAGGCAAGGTGGAAGCAGTTCTGGACTGGAAGAGGCCAGAGACAGTGACGGAGATACGTAGTTTTCTAGGTCTGGCGGGATATTACTGCAAATTTATACAGGATTTCTCGCGTCTTGCCCTACCATTGACAAAGCTTACGAGGAAGAATCAACCCTTTGTATGGGGAGATGACTGTGAGGAGAGCTTTCAGAGACTGAGGGAGAGGTTGACTACAACACCAGTATTGATAATCCCAGATCCTGATGAGACTTACGTGGTCTACAGTGATGCCAGTGGGCATGGATTCGGTTGTGTCCTAATGCAATTGGGCAGAGTGGTGGCTTATGCCTCTCGTCAGCTGAAGCCGCACGAGTCGAACTATCCTACACACGATTTGGAGCTTGCTGCCATCGTGTTCGCTTTGAAGATATAGAGGCATTATCTGTACGGTACGACCGTAGAATTATACTCGCGACCACAAGAGCCCAAGTATCTCTTTGATCAAAGGGAACTGAATATGAGGCAACGTCGTTGGATGGAATTGCTGAAAGACTACAACCCGGAGATCAAGTATCACCCGGGGAAAGCAAACGTCGTTGCGGATGCTCTAAGCGGGGAAGAAGGTGCAAGTATCATACATGATGATACAAGAGCAGAAATTACTTGAAGATTTCAGAGACCTGAATCTTTCAAACCAAATCTGCATGAATTTCAACGCACCAAGTAACGCCTACCTTGCAAATCTTCTTATGAGTCAAGGGGAGTACGACCTGAGAGATGAAGTTGATGAAGCTCAGACACAAGATGATTGGGCAATCTCTATGTGGGAGAAGATCTCTCAAGGTGAAACCCAAGATCACGACCTTTCATCTAGTGGATTGGTCAAGTACAAGAAACGAATCTACATACCGCCGGTTGATGAATTAAGACGGAAGTGTCTGGATGAGGCTCACAAGAGTAAGTATACTCTACATCCGGAATGGTCAAGATGTACCAAAACATGAAGGCTGAGCTTTGGTGGCCTGGATTGAAAAGAGACGTAACTCGGTACGTAGTTTGGGTGTCTAACTTGCCAGAAAGTAAAGATTGAGCACCGGCGACCCCCTGGTCTTCTGCAAGGACTAGAACTGCCGAAGTGGAAATAGGAGAATGTGACCATGGATCTTGTGGTAGGTCTACCTAAGATCAGGCATCACGATACCATTTGGGTGATTGTCGACCGATTAACCAAGTCGGCACATTTCATACCCATTAGCATCCACTACTCTCTAGAACGATTGGCTGCAATCTACATCAAAGAGATCGTGAGACTACATGGAGTCCCTAAGAGTATTATCTCTGATCGGGATACTCGATTCCAATCCCGCTTTTGGCAAGCACTACATGAAGGAATGGATACCAAGATGAAGTTCAATTCGGCTTATCACCCTCAAACCGACGGTCAATCAGAGAGGACGATACGGATCTTTGGAGGATATCTTTGCGAGCATGTACCACTGGATTTCAAAGGAAATTGGGACAAACACCTCTCACTAGCGGAATTCGCGTATAACAATAGTTATCATTCAAGCATACAAATGGCCCCGTTCGAGGCTTTGTATGGGTGAAAGTGCCAATCGCCTTTATGCTTTGGACGATGATGCGTACGAAAAGCGTTGCTTGGACCGGATATGCTAAAAGAGACCTCCGAGCGAGATCGCTCGATCAAGAAGAGACTTCTTGCCGCACACGATGAGACGAAGAGCTATGCGAGATCGAAGAGGAAAGACCGTTGAAGTTTGAAGTCGGAGACCATGTGTTTTTGAAATTATCTCCAGTAACCGGTGTCGGCAGAACACTGAAGAGAAAGAAGCTTAGTCCGTATTACGTTGGACCATTTGAAGTGGTAGCCGAGCGAGGACCGGTTTGCGTATCAACTAGCGTTACCCCGAACCCGAGTAATCTCCACGATGTTTTTCACGTGTCACAACCGAAGAAATACCTACCGATCGAGATCATGTCATAGAGTACGATAATGTTGAAGTACGGCATGATAACACCTTTGTAGTCGAGTCGGAGCGAATTCTCGAACACCAGGAGAAACGGCTTAGGACTAAAACTATACCGATAGTGAAGGTGGTCCGGAAGGGTTTGTCATCAAACGAGGCAACTTGGGAAACCGAGTGACATGAAGGAGAAGTACCCGAGTTTATGGCCCGTAGTCTAGTTAGTATAGATTAAATTTTGAGGGCGAAATTTTGTTTAAGGGGGAGAGAAATGTAATACCCAGATTTTAGCAAATCTGGAATTCTTGAGATAAGAGAAATTAATGAATATTTTGATGAAGCAAATTCATGAGTTTAAAAACATTATGATAAATACGGAAAGATCATGAAAGAATATGAGAAAATTATGGGAGTATTATCTTTAATTATAAGAATTTAATAAATTATTTCGGAGGAAATAACATGAAGAAATGTTTAAAAAGCATTCCGAAACCATAAAGTAACTTTATGGTGTAAACATTTTTAATAGTTTATGGTAAAATCCTTAATTAAGAGATTAATAATTAATAGGCTTCAAGAAATAAGAAAATTAGGTAAAATCATAAAATATACTTACTAATTATGATAAAAATATTAAGAAAAATTAGTAAAGATAAATGTATGAAGAGACCTAATCCTAAAAAGATCACTAAACGAAGAATTTAGGCTTGATTAAGCCTTAACGGCGCGGGGTAAAACGAGAATTTTTGGTAAAAAATATTATATTTTTAAAAAATGGAAAAAATTATGAAAAAATAATTAAAACTGAATTTTAAAATGAAGGGGCCAAATTCTTGGTATTTTTAATTACAATGAATTGTTTAAATAATTAAAATCATAATTAGCATAAAATAATGATATAATGCGGTGAGTCGGCTTATAGGCGAGGCCGAGGGGAAAAGTCGAAATAAATTCTACAGGTAAATCGGAGGTAAAAGTCTTTTCAAACTGATCAAATTAAGAATAAGTAAATTTTTACACGGAGAAAGAATTTACCGTGACATTAATTCCGCAACGAAAACCCTAATTTCTAATAAGACGGAAAACTGATCGAGATAGAGTAGAGCCGGATAGGCAAAGTGAGAACCTATAGAAACAATTTCATTTTTCAAACATGGGATTAAGTTAGGCAACAACCGGACGTTTTACGATTCAAATAATTATTGTCCGTGTTGGTTCTATCGAAAGCGATTTAAAAGTAACCGGACGCGTTTGTCCGAATATCTTATGACGCACCGGAGAATACTTGGATATGATCAAAATAGATAATATAAAAGAGGATGAAAAGATCTTCAAAGTTACATGCCCGGATTTTTGAGTTTCGCGAAATCGCGCGAAACGGACACCGTCGGTAGCTTTATCGGCCGGAGGCCATAAAGCAAGAGTCATCATTGGATGACAACTCATTCTTTGACTTTTTGGACCCATTGATGTCGGCCAAGACCTTGGATGGCCAAGATTTCATCTCACAAAACCCTAGATCTAACGGTCCGAAACAAAGCAAAAAATTCCCTTTACGTCCCGAATTTTCACTATAAATACCCCCTCCCCTCTTCTTGAAAATTCACACCATTCTTCTCTCTTCCTTGGCCGAAATCTTAGAGTGAGAAGCTCTGCAAAAATTCTGCCTAGCTCCGAGTAAGTCCTTTTGTCCTTAGCTTTTAGTTTCCGTAGTTCTTTCGGTAGTTATAGTAGAACTGTTGTTTTGATCTCGGAAGTTTCGAATATATTCCTATACTTGTTTTTAAGCCTCATTGCATTGAAAGATGCCTGACGAGGTAAAAACCTAGTGGGGATAATTTTGAAATGGAATAAGATCAAAGTAACGGTTCGCGAAATTCCGCCAAATAGGGGTAGTAGGGGCAAAATGGTCTTTTTTCACCTAAAATGCCTGTTATGCTGCCAAATATTCATAAGTGTGTTATTATTCTGATTAGAATACTTCTGACGTCGAACCGTTGTCGAAATTCCATCGTTCCGCTGTTTGCCGCTGTTGAGCCGCTGTTTCGCTGTTTTACGTACGGCCGTCAAAAAGTACCGTTTTTAGCCGGAAGAGTCGGATATCTGCAACTAAGGTACGGAAACGTACTGTAACCCTAACTCTATGCTGCTTATATACTTTTGTGTTATAGATACGTTCATAGACTGAGGTTCTGTTGAGAATCGTCAAAGATACTTACAGCTTTACCCACGGGTTATAGTATTGGTAATGCCGTTTGAGTTATTCCTAGCGCTGAGGACACGTTAGTGGCGTGGCACTGGATATGTGCAGAACTAGTCGAGAGAGACTTTATCATACGCTTTGTGCTTATGTTGTCCATGTTATTGATCATACATCTGCTATTTGCTTTTGTGATGATATCTTTGTATTGCAATGAATATCATTGTACGTATCTTTGTTTTAGTTGAGCATAAGGTTAACCATTACCCGAGATCCATATGTGGAATTGATCTCAGCTGTAGCATCAGGGTCTGGAGGACCGATGTTTGGCGATCGAGGCGAGCAGCTGGAGTAGGTCAAGACGTGTCTACATTATCTATCGTTTTCTTTAGTTTCTTTAACTTTTGAGAATTCTGGATGACTGTAATCCGATACATTTACACTATGGTCCATATTTTGAATGTAATGTAAATTACTTACTCGCTCCAATGCTCTACTCTGATTACTCTGCTTGAAATATTAGGAAACGTTTTAAAAAAAAAAATTCCACCGTTTTCAAATGGGATGTTACAACTAACTTAAGCATCAGAGTATCTAGTTATGTTTTATGCAGGATGCTTAAAAATCCAAGTGTTGCTGTCAAGGAGTGAAAACTCGAGTTTTGATTCCAAACTCGAGTTTTGGTTTTAATGTGTCGGGGTCAGAGAAAAACCAAGATTTTTGGAGAAGATGAAAACTGGAGAGAAACCTCGAGTTTTGGCCGCGGAAGTTCAAAGGTTCACATTACACTTTTGACATCCAGGTTAGCTATCAATTGCTTATCAAAACTCGAGTTTTGATATGAAAACTCGAGTTTTCGTCAATCTTATATATAATGGGATATTGTTTAAGTTCTTCCAAACTCGACCTAGAACTCAAGTTTCAACCTAGGGTTTCTCTCATCTCTCGACCCTAACCCCCTCTCTCAAAATACTCCCATGGCTTCGAAATCAACTCCCCATGAGATTTACGACTCTGATTCTAGCACAGAACGCTCAAAATCGTGGTCCCCTCCTCCTCCACCTCCACCTCAACGACCCGTGAGGATGAAGACGATTCCCAAACGTCTTCACCTTGGAGCAGATCGAGCGATTAGAGGAATCAGCAGAAACATTCCATCCGCTGATTCGCCTCCATCAAAGGGAAAAAGAAAAGCTCCTGCTGTCTCACCCAAATCAAAGGGTGTGTCGTTCCAAGAACCTCCCAAATCGCCATCCAGGAAGAAAAAGGAACCTGAACCAAGGGAAAAAGGGAAGAAGGTGTCTGAGGATCCTCAGCCCGTAACGAAGAAGGCTACACAGTCTGCAAGGACGAAGAGAGCTTATGTATCTCAACAAACCTCCAAGGGCCAATCCTCTTCCAAGGCTCCTTCATCGTCTCAACATCAGCCGGAAGAAGGAGATTCTGGAGTCATGGACAATGCCATATCAGACATCCTTCAACATCCCTCTCCTCCTCAAGGTTTTAGAATCATTTCTGATACTCTTTCTGTTGAACAAAACAATAAATTTAAGGAACAATACTCAAAAAGGGAGTTTTGCCCAGTAGTAACTGTGATTCTAGAATATTTTTACAAAGAATGTCATCTGGACTTGTCTCCCTGGTTAAAACCCTATGAATCCTTTGTGTCTATCTCTGCTCCTTATACTACCAACCTTGTTAGGTTGTTTTATTTCAACATGGAATATGACAATATCATGGATTCAAGTGGTGAATTAGTTGAGGAACGAATCACCACTATTGTTAGGGGAGTCAAATTCCATCATGCGCTTCCATTCTAAACTCTATCTTAAAAATAGACAACCCACCTCCTATCCCCAATGTTAACTATAGCAATCAGGAAATTTTTGAAACACTCAGACCAAATGAACCTTTTCCTCAAGATCAGCATCACATGCTGTCCTTTAATCCTGGTTCTATGTCTGCTGAGAATAGAGTCTTGTGGTATATCTATTCTCGCAATTTCATTCAAAAGGGTGGTAATTACACTCACTTTGCTTAGAAAGATTACCGACTCTTCACTGATTTTGTCAAAAAGGTCCCATTCAATCTTGGTTACTAGATCTTCCAGGAGATGACCAAGTTCAAGTTCGCCCGTAGGAGGCTTTCCCACATACCTTTTCCATCATTGATTTATGTCATCTTGTTCTATCACAAGATTTGGTATGTTGGTGCTGCAACCGCACTCAAAACCCCTCCATTCTTTGGGAAAGCTCAGTTAAACTTAATGCACATCACCTTTGAAGTCAAGGATCCGGGCAATCTCGTGCACCTTCAAGGTCTCAGCCTAGAGCATCACAAGCCCGTGCCTACTCCCAAGCTCATGAAGCTCAATCTACTCCTCCTGCTTCTCAGTCATCATTGCCTGCAGATTTTGATTCCAGAATACAAAATATTGTGGACAAGGCAATTGCCTCCTTGTCAATCATATTAGAGTTCGAAATTGGTAAGTTGGTGGGTGGTCAGTCGGGAGGAAACCACGAAATGGTGGATGCTCGGGAAGAAATGAAGACTCGTTGAAGGGGTTGCTGAACGATCTGCGACATCAAGAGCAAGGTTGAGGATCTTGATGCCAAATTCTCTACTCGGCTTGTCTCCAACTTGGATCTCGGTGAAAAGTGGATAAGATTTTAAAGCATCTTCATATTGGTACCTCTGTTGGTCCAAGCGCTTCGGAGTCCCGCTTCGGTTCCTCATCCCCTTCCTTCACTTTCACCGGTCCTCGATTCCCACCTCTTCACCTGTTCCCTCCACTCCAATATTTTCTTCACCCGTTCCCCGCATCTACCCCAAAGAATCGAGATTCTTCCTTCTCCATCTCCCACTACCCCAGCAACTCAACCCTTTCATCCTGATCCATCTCCAACCACCCCATCTACTGAGGTTCTTTACCCTGCCTCACCTCTTCCTACTCCCATACTCCCTCTCCATGAATCCTCTATCTCAGCTCCACCCTCATTTGAAGATGACAAAGCGGGAGAGAAAGACCAAGGCAAAAGTTAGAAGTTTGAGTAGAGCCTGAGTTATGTAGTTTGGTAATTTGAGAATTTAACATTTTGTATTTCTGTTGTATTTCAGTTTGCTCATGAACTAACCTTGTCTATGAGATACAACTTGTTGAATTCTATGTTTATGCTTCTATTGCTCATCTCTTTCATCTCTGTGCTTATTCAACTTCTATCATTTGCAAAATTGTATTTTAAAAATGCAAGATATTGTCATTTGCAAACCTCATCTCAAAATCAAAATTCTCTCAAACTACGTTTGTTTACAAATGTTGTCATCATCAAAAAGGGGGAGAATGTTAGTTCTCTAAAGGTTTTGATGATTACCAACAAATTGCAAACAAAGGATGAAGTTTTGCTTTGTAAGTTAGAAAAACTTACTATCAAAGCAAAACTCGAGTTTTGGATACAAAACTCGAGTTTTGATCTTACAGAGAAGAAACCAATTTTCTGGACTAAGCAAAACCGCCAGTTTTCAGAGAAAACTCAAGTTTTCACCAAACAGAGGCTTGTCAATATTTTTTGGAAAATGTCAAAACTCCAGTTTTCGTTGAAAACTCAAGTTTTGAACTCATAGAAAGTCTTCTGAATTTTTGGACTCTGAAAACCTCCATTTTTGGCTAAAAGTGTAGATTCCTAGATTTTGATGATCACAATTTCAAAGTATTGAATTAAGTATTTTTGATTTGAAAATAACTTTGCCCGAGCAAGATAGTAAGCTTGCCCGAGCAATGTCGGGATTCAGTGAAAAGAAGAAAGAAAGCATAAAGGATCATGCCCGAGCACTCCCTGAAAATAGTCGAAAGCATGACCTTGCCCGAGCAAGGTAAGAAGGTTGCTCGAGCAACAACGGGTTCACTGAAGAACTAAGGAAAGAACAAACACTTGCCCGAGCACCCCTCTGAAAAGGCCTAAAAGTATAGCTTGCCCGAGCAAGGTTATGACCTTGCCCGAGCAACATCGGATGTTGAAAGAAGCGGAAGCATTGGCCACCTGCCCGAGCAATCTCCAGAAAACACTGAAAGCAGCACCTTGCCCGAGCAAGGTATTTGGTGTGCCCGAGCAATACTGAAACAGAAGCAAAGATCCAATTGCATAGCCTTTTGCCCGAGCACTGGAAATTGGCTTGCCCGAGCATCTGCCCGAGCATAAGAAAAAGAGTGCCCGAGCAACTTCTGACGATATACTTGGATTCAACTCTGCCTTCACTTTGCCCGAGCAAGAAAAGACCTTGCCCGAGCAACAATCAACTTGAAGCTTTCTTTCCGTCTACTCAGAACCTTGCCCAAGCACGAAAACCAGCTTGCCCGAGCATATGCCCGAGCAAGAACAAAAGGTTGCCCGAGCAACGTTAAATGCTCTCGAAAGATAAGTCTACTCTAGGACCTTGCCCGAGCAAGAAGTAAGTCTTGCTCGAGCAACATCGCTTGGAAGACATTATTTCCATCCCTTTGAAGAGCTTGCCCGAGCATAGATATCACCATGCTCGAGCATCATCTGCAAGCAACGAAAAAGCTTGCCCGAGCATTAGCGAAAAAGAAGTGTTTTTTTTACACTGATACAAAGAGCTTGCCCGAGCAAGCTAATACTCTGCCCGAGTAATATCATCCTTGTTCTCAAGTCTCATCTGCGTAACTTCTCTGATGATGTTATTTACCTTATTACTTATGTTTACTGTTTATTAAGTTTACCAAATGCTTTTAACCAGTGTTTGAATAAGTTTCAGATCATCAAAGTACAAATTACCACCGATTAAGATAAAGCACTTTGGTTTGTCGAAGCATTAAATGCAAAGTAAATACATTCACCATTCGGCAAGAAACCTTCGAGCAAGCAAAAAGCATTCCGGCTACACCTGTGCAAAATTCGAATGTGTCTTAACGGACAATTTGAATAAGGAATGTCAACGAAGAATAAACGGTCGAATGTCAAAGCACGGACGAATGTCGAAGCGTACGAGGAAACAGAGCAAGTGTTTTACAACGGACATATTGATTACTCACAACGGCTCATTAATTCCTCCCAACGGTTATCAATGCTACCAGCCTATAAATAGATGAAGCATTCAAGTCTCCAACCACCGAAACGCTGTGCATTCAACTAGCAATTAAGAATACTTTGTGTTTCGACTTACGAGAGAATATCTTCCGATATATCATACTTCGTGTTTATTAATCTACTCTTTTAGAGAGTTCATCATTGATTATACTTCTTGTAAGAATCTCAAAGTATTGGGACTTTGGGATTGGGATATTTGATTACAACTTGTAAGGGAGCAAGTTCTAGAGAGAGAATTGCTTCGAGAGTTACGAGTGTGTAATCGGTTGAAGTTAGTGAAAATCCGGAGAGTCGGGGACTGGACGTAGGTCAAGGATTTAGACCAAACCAGGATAAATCCATTGTGTTGAATCTCACTTATCCCTACTGCTTCATCTCTGTTTTACATTCGGTTAAACAGAGGATTCGAGTGAAAAATTTTATATCCCCAATTCACCCCCCTCTTGGTGATATTCCTTCTTTCAAAAAGCTCCAGTTTTCAAATTAACTTGAGATATTCCAAGTTTTCACCAAAAAGTGAAAACTCAAGTTTTGAGGCAAAACTAGAGTTTTGAATTGGCAGAGAGGTTTCAGTTTTTAGCCTGTTTTCAAAACCTCCAGTTTTCCATGAAAACTCCAGTTTTGGTTTTTGACAATGTTTTCACAAGGTAAAGTGAAAAATCGAGTTTTGATCGACGAGAAAGTCCTTGGATTTTCTCAAATTACAAAACCTCCAGTTTTCCATGAAAACTCCAGGTTTTGGTTTTTGACAATGTTTTCACGGTAAAGTGAAAACTCGAGTTTTGATTTCAAAACTAGAGTTTTGATTTGGCAGAAAGTCTTTGAATTTTCGAGTCTTGAAAACGCGTTTCTTCCAAAACCTCCGGTTTTGTCTTGGCGCGAATTTACCCAAGTTTTCATGTTTAAATGAAATCTCGAGTTTTGAGATCAAAACTCGAGTTTTGGCCAAACGAAAAGTTTGATGCATTTCAACATTTTGAAAACCTCCAGTTTTGATGTTTTGGACTTAAATTAATTTCACACACCAAAGTCCAAAACTCGAGTTTTGAGAAGCAAAACTCAAGTTTTCATCGCTCAGTTTGAAATTCAAATCTGAAGAATTTGTGAAACCTTCTTGTTTGTTTTTAATACTTCCTATTATCATTCTTGCATATTCCCTGCTATGTTTAACCACTTTGTTAGTGAGTTTCAGACAAATTAGAGAATGCAAATTGAAGGTTTAAAGCAAAAGGCAAAAAGCATGTCAGAACATTAAATGCTTCAACCAGAAAAGTTGCATACTTCTGGTAATCTATATGTACATGATTAAAAAGCATTAAAGAATGTTCTCCACTTCCAGAACTACTCCTCCAACGGATTTATTTACAAGAAGTCAACTCTGAACTTCTGCCTAGCTGGATTAAGTGAAGATTAGAGAGAGAAGAAGACCAAAATTGAACCAGAACCTTGATTAATGTGACCAACGGTTATATGAAGAATTACAACGGTCATTTAATGCCTTCTTAGTATAAATAGAAGAGCATTCAATTCCTCTCAACAACTAAGTCCACAGAAAGCGAAAATCATTAAAGTTTCAACTGCTCTTGAGCTTTTTCTGTACTAAGTATCTGTTGATACTATAGAGCTTCAGTGTTCATTTATATCTACTCTTAGAGAGAGTTTTCTTATTAAAAATCATTCATTGTAAAGAATCACAAGTCAGGGGACTTGGTGATTGGGTTCATTGATTACAACTTGTAAGGGGGAGTAAGTTCTAGTGAGAGAATTACTCTTGAGTGCAGAGTGTGTAATCAATACTGATAGTGAAAAACCCAGAGAGTCTGGGGACTGGACGTAGGTCAGGAGTTTGGACCGAACCAGTATAAATTCATGTGTCTTGCTTTTCTACTATCCTCTCTGTTTATCCCTGTTTTATATAACAAAAACAGAGCAAGTTTTAAAAGTTACTAATCATACCCAATTCACCCCCCTCTTGGGTAGTTAGCTCCATTTTCAGACTGGAGTCACTCCATGATCTTCTCATAAAAAGAGTTAAGTCGTATAAGAGATATAAGAGAAGATGTCTCTGTAAGTAATTAACTCGGGTTCAGAAAAGGAGTTAACTTGAGACATTGACTGGAGGCAATTATTTTCTTCGAGACTCAAAAGGCAGGTTGAATAAGAAAATAATACTTAACTTGAATTAAGAAAAGAATGCCTAGAGTCATTGACTGTAGTTAATTATAATTTAACTTCAAGTTAATCTGTTCTGATTCACAACTAATATTGAAAACATTTCAGACAAAGATAACCCGAGGTAATAACATTGACTTCAAGTTGGTACCTTGAGTTAAAGAAATATTTGTTGGTTATGATTAGTTTTGATGATGTCTTATATACATGTCATTGGTAAGAGCAAAAAACTTGCATACTACATTTATCTTCTACTTTGACTAATTCTTATATTTAATGTAGATGTGAAGTTTAATGATGGAGAATGATCAAGAAAAGAGAAGAAAGAAAGGAAGAACTTGTTTAATGGAATGAGAAAATCATTATACAAGTTCCTAGATTGATTCTACAAGTCTCCACGATTAAATAGAAGTTGGAACGGCTCAATTCGGAGTTAAAACAAGCAAGTTCAAGCTTCTGGATGAATATTGGTTTGTTGGAGGGCATTTAAGTAATTTCAGCTTTCTTACTCACTTGAACAGTGTCTTGCTCGAGCAAATTGAGTTTTTCGAAGTCATGCTCGAGCAACAAAAAAGTTCTTGCCCGAGCAAGGTGGAATTTCTCCCAAAAACGCTCAAAATCCGTTCTTGCCCGAGCAAGAAAGAAGGCCTTGCTCGAGCAAGGTCGTGGCATCAGCATACTGTTTCAGCTACATTTACTGCGATCTTCAGTAATTTGATGATATCTTCCAAACCAGGAATCGGATTGACATGAAACCAGTGGCATATGAAAGAAGACATCCAACACGTACTTTTGACAAAATATCAAGTCCAAAGGAGTCCAGATGAGAGAGCTTTGATTTTCGAAAGTTGGAACAACAATTAACGTCACAGTCCAGACCAACCTTCTGTAATTTGAGTGTATCTCACAAACGGAAAATCCAAATGAGCTGAAATTGGTGCCATTGGAAACTAGACTCAAATACCGTTTCATAAACATCAAGAAATCAGAAAATAAAGATTAATTGAAGGAGATATGATGTTTTGAAGTTGGTAGTCTGTTCTGGATTCTGCATAAACGCTGGTTAAGAAGAAGCTCCATTCATCTGATGTTAATGGACGAACTACAACTAGCTTGGAGCTGATTCTTATTGAAATGGAAAGAATATTTGAAGAGCCTTCTGAAATGGAATGATTTTCTAATATTGGATTTATGCCAAAATCGAATGCAGCATGATTCAACAATCATGCTCGAGCAAGAAATATTTCTTGCCCGAGAGCAACATCGAGCGAAAGCAAAACTCGGAAATCGGGAAGTCTTGCCCGAGAGCGGCAAAGAAGGCTTGCTCGAGCATCATGCTCGAGCAAAGGCAAAACGTTGCCCGAGCAGCATCTATCATTCTCAAATTCTCGCCTCGTGTATACCTTGCCCGAGCAAGTATTATGACTTGCTCGAGCAACAGCGAGCAGAAGTCATTTCCATTGCCTAATGAAAAGTCTTGCCCAAGGAAGAAAATTGTCATGCTCGAGCAACATCACCAAAACTCTGAATCTCCGCAAGCATGCTTTCTGGGTTGCTCAAGCAACAGCAATGCGCTCTCACTTCTCCGCCTCTGTCTAAAGCTTGCTCGAGCAAGCTTTGCTTCATGCTCGAGCAACATCGCCAAAACACGCCTTCTCCGCAAGCATACTTTCAGGTTTGCCTCAAGCAACGTGTTGTGCTCTCTCTACTCCACCTCTGTCTATGCTTTGCCCGAGCAAGCATTTAACCATGCTCGAGCATCAACGAAGGAGAACACATCCACGCCCGTGTAAAGAAGCATGCCCGAGCATGATTATATTCTTACTCGAGCACCATGCCGACGAAGGCAAAATACTTTGCCCGAGCATCAACGTCCAAGAACATATTCATCTGATTCAAGAGAAGCTTGCCCGAGCAAGAATGCATTCTTACTCGAGTATGATCACGAAGTTTTCAAATCTCCGTCTGCGAACTTTATGAAGTCTTTGTGTTAATTTCATCAGCAAACACAAATCATCTGCAGCTTCAATACATCTTCTTCTACATCATTCAATATTACTAATCATCATTTTGAGTGATTTTCAGATGATTATATGAAGGACTCAAATACACCATTTATCAATTAGACAATGACAATGTATCGATGCTGAAAAAGCTCGTTAGCAACAACGTCCAAGATTTCGAAATGATTATTATCAATTGATTTCTACTTGCTATACTTCTCAATGCTATTAATCATGTTTGTTAGCAAGTTTCAGATGATCAACCGTTGTTTGAATCTTGATGAGCCATGAAGCACCGAAACTGACGGAGACACAGAGCCGACAAGATGAAGGATTCCCATAATGTCAAAAGCATCTGAATATTATTTTAAGTCATCTTCATCCAAGACCACGTGAATGACAACCTGTAAAGAGACTCAACTAAGCAAACATTCCATCGTGGTTGAGCAGAAGGAGCGGATGCATAAACACCTCCAACGGACATATTCAAATACTCAACGGACAGATTCAAATCCTTCAACGGTCCTCAATCTTCAACCAGTATAAATACTCGAAGGTTTGAATTCTTCAAGAGGAGAACAGACGCATACACAGACAAAGCTTTCAAAGCGATCAAATTCTATTCTGTACATATATATCTTCGAGATATTACTAAGCTTCGGTGTTTATCATTTATCTACTCGTGAGAGAGTCCAAACACTTATTTGATTAGTGTGTTGTAAAATCTTAAGGTTGTGGAACCTTAAGTGTGGGTGTACAATTACAACTTGTAAGGGGAGTGAGTCCGAGAGTGAAAGGATCATCCTTCGTTTACGTAGTGTGTAATTGTGTCCACGGTTAGTTGGTTACAACTTGTAAAGAGGAGTAAGTCCTAGTGAGAGGATTACTCGTGGAGTTACGTAGTCCGTAATCAAGTTTGAAGATAGTGAAATCCCGAGTGTTTACGGGGGACCGGACGTAGGTCAAGAGTTGGACCGAACCAAGTATAATCTCTTGTGTTCATTGCTCTTCTCTCTATCTCTGTTTTAAGTGTTCTTGAGCAATTAGCGAAATAATTTCAAGATCACCTATTCACCCCCCTCTAGGTGATATTCCACCCTTCAATATTCACTCGAGTTGATCGTATAAATTCACTTACCTGGACTTCAAGTATGTGTCGAGAATACTTGAACAGAGTTCTTTAACTTGAGGTAGTGATGTTGCCAACTCGAGGTAATAGCACTTGTCTAATGTGATTTGCTCTCTGCTCATTCTTGAATGGAGGTAATTATGTATGTGACTCAAGGCAACAAGACTTCTTAACATACTTTTCTCTTTGTCTTTGATATAGCTCCAAATTTGGAAAATAGCTTATCCCCATATAACTCTTTAAGTCTTCTTTCCAATGCAAAAAGAATCAGCTCCAAACTCATTGTATTCTGACCGTTATGATCCGATGAATGAAGATTGTTCTTGATTAGCGTTTTTGTAATATCCTAAACTGATTGTCAACTTCAAAAGATCATATCTCCTTCAATTGATCTTCATTTTTCATGATCTTAATGTTTATGAAACAGTATTTGAGTCTAGTTTCCAATGGCACCGGTTTCATCTCAATTGGATGTGTATTTTGTGAGATACACCTAACATACCAAACCTTGGTCTACTGTGTGATGTTAATTTCACTGTCAAATTCCAAAATTCATATCTCCTTCGTCTAAACTCCTTTAGGCTTTACTTTTAATGTCAAAATGACACATTGGAAGTCTAGTTTTACACAAAATTGATTTCACCTCAATCGGATCTCTTGTTTGGGAGATATCATCGAATAACCAGAGCTCACCCAAGTGAAATGCTGAACAAAGATGAACAGAGTGGTTGAAATACACTTCAACTCGAGTCATTTAGTGGCTTAACTCAAGTTGCCAACTTGACTCATAATATTTTGACTCGAGTTAAGCTCAAAAATTACTATAGCTTCGAAGCAAATCACTGTAACAAATTAGGGAACTCGAGTTAACATTCAACGCTCGAGTTTGCTCATTCTGAAGCTTGATTTTTCTTATTTTAATTTTGAATTGAGCCATTCCAACTTCCATTTGATCGTGGAGACTTCTAGTATGAATCTAAGAACTTGAATAATGATATTATCATTCCATGGAGCAAGTTCTTCCTTCTTCAATCACCTTTCTTGATCATTCTTCATTATTAAACTTCACATCTACATTAAATATAAGAATTATTCAAAGTAGAAGATAAATGTAGTATGAAAATCTTTTGCTATTGATATTGATAATCATATTTGTCATCATCAAAACTAAGCATAACTAACACACATGGCATTTCCAGGGCAAAACTCTAAGAGACAATTGATCATGTGCTAGTATAGGTGTGCACATGGCATTTCTAGGGCAATTTCGGTTCAGAGATTTCAAATGCTTCATTGGACTCAAGCTTTCCGTTAGACACATGCCGGAGTCGTTGGAAGATTTGATGAAATGTCGTTTTCATATCGTCGTTGATGCCTTTAACGACATGCTTTTGGTTTGAGTATTTGACTAAGGTAGAGTCGCTTTTGCTTTCACTAGAATGAGTCTTTGAACATATGATCATTTGTCTACTCTGAATTAGTTTTTGTGTTCATGCTCTGTTTCTGCTATGTAATAAATGCTTCTGACATAGATTTTCTTTTTGAAGATTTTCATGTAAATTTTCGTTTGATCATCTAAAACTCACTAATAAACATGATTAAAAGCATTGAGAATAGTTATGAGTGATAATCTGAAGTAACAATATGACTGGAGTTGTCAAATATGACTCGAGTTATTAACTCGAGCTTTGTTCTCTGGACAAAACTCTTAACAAATAATTTCAGTTTATAAATATGCTCTCAAAGATGGAACTCGAGTTGTTCAAATAGAACTCGAGTTGTAGCATTTGGCTAAAATCATAACTCTTTGAAAAATAATAGGAACTCGAATCATAATTGTTAGTTCTCTATATGTTTTGATGATAATTGACAATTGTAAACTCAAATTGAAGTTTGTCTTTGTTAAGTTGAAAAACTCACTGTCAAAGACAAACTCGAGTTTAGCTTTGTAAACTCAAGTTTACACTTGATAGAGAGTAGCTCAAGTTTTCTAAACATCGCCAATCTCCAGTTTGTATATGCAAACTCCAGTTTGTGTCATACAGAGAGCACTCTAAGTTTTTCAAGTTAAGGCGAACTCAAGTTTATATTTGGAAACTCAAGTTTGTGTTGGACAGAGAGCTTCCAATGTTTTGAGCATAAGTAAACTCTAGTTTTGATTTGCAAACTCCAGTTTGCTCTTAGCCAAATATTTTTCACAGTTTTTCAAATTTCAAGAAAACTCAAGTTTGTAATTGTAAACTCCAGTTTGCACTTGTCCGAGAGCTTTCTAAGTTTTCCTCACTTTGAGGAAACTCGAGGTTGTAATTGTAAACTCCAGTTTGCACTTGGCCAAGAGCTTTCTAAGTTTTCCTCACTTTGAGGAAACTCGAGGTTGTAATTGTAAACTCCAGTTTTCACTTGGCAGAGATTTTTCAAAGGTTTTCCAATTTTAGGGAAACTCGAGTTTGATTTAACTAACTCGAGTTTGTATCAAGCCGAGAGCTTTTCTCTATTTTGAATTTATGGAAACTCTAGTTTGTTTTAAAAACTCTAGTTTTGAGTTTTGTGAACTTAAACATATTTTCATTGTAAAAGTCCAAAACTCGAGTTGGTCACTTATGGACTCGAGCTTTGTTCCTATTCAAAATATGCTTCAAAGATCAAATCGTGACGTTCTTCTTTGGATGAAGTAAACTGGAGTTTAAGTTTTTTAACTCAAGTTTAGGTTTTGAAGAAAAGTTGCAAACTCCAGTTTGGATGAACAAACTTGAGTTTGTGTCGCTCAGTTTGAAAATCAAATTGCTCGATTTTGCAAAATCTTTATGAATGATCTTAATACTTCTTATCATCACGCATTACTCTTCCTAACTATGTTTAATCAGTTTGTTAGTGAGTTTCATATGGCTTAAAGAGTATTAAATGAAGATTTAGCTTAAAGCAAAAAGTGACGTCAGCGCATTTATTGCAAAGTCCAGAAAACTTGCATTCTTTTGGACAATCATTCTCTACACATTGCTAAGGGATTAATGTTTTCTTTCTCTATCAAGTGTTGGATATGATTAGTTTTAATGATGTCTTATATAGATGCCATTATTAGAAGCAAAAAGCTTGTATACTATATTTATCTCCTACATTGACTAACTACTATATATTTAATGTAGATTAGTCCAAGTTGAATTATAGAGATTAATCAAGAAGGAGATAAGAGGTTATGGAAGGAAGAACTTGCAGAGAATATTAAGGAAGCAAGAAGTTATGAAAATATTTTGGGAATAATCAAGAAGAAGAGAAGATATTGAAGAAGGTAGAATTTGCAGAGAATAATGAGTCCAAAGAAGAAAGAAAGAGTTGAATTATGAAGAATGATCAAGAAAAGAGAAGAAAGAAAGAAGAACTTGCTCAATGGAATGAGAATATCATTATACAAGTTCTTAGATTGATTCTAGAAGTCTCCACGATGATATGGAAGTTGGAAGGGTTCAAATCGGAGTTAAAATAAGCAAAATCAAGCTTTTGGATGAACTAACTCGATCAAGGATGTCTAAACTCGAGTTAGAACTTTTTCTACAGTGTTTTGGGCATCTGGTAGGAGTTGACTCGAGCCAATAAACTCATAGACTCGAGTCTGAGCCTAAACTAGAGTCAGCCATCTTTGAGACTCGAGCCAATAGTGATTTTCAAACCATTTTCGCTCTCTAGAATGAGTTGACTCGATCCAGGCTTTAGTTGACTCGAGTAAGGTGTGTTTTCAGCAACTCTGTTATACTCTGTTTCACGTTCAGCTTGGGCGAGGTCTAGTAATTCGATAATATCTCCCAAACCAGAGATTGGATTGAGGTTAAACTAGTGGCATATGAAACTAGACTCTCAATGCGTCATTTTGATATAATATTCAAGCCCAAATGAGTTCAGATGAGAGAGCTATAAATTTCACAAGTTGGACCATCAATTCACGCCACACAGCAGACCAAGCTTCAATATTTTGAGTGTATCTGACAAACTACAAATCCAATTGAGCTGAAAATGGTGGCATATGAAAGTAAACTCAAAATTCGTTCCATCAAGATTTGAACCAACCAAAACGGAGTTCAAACCAGGGATATATGGCCTTTGAAAATTGACACTCAAAATTCTGGAATCATATCAGCATAGGCTCGATTTTCTGGATATAGCTCACATTATACACAACCAAATGAAGTGAAACCAATTCCATATGAATGTAGACTCAACAAGTGTTTCACAAATTTTGGAAGCAACCAAGTTTGATGGGATCTTACCTCGAGCCAAGGCTTTGTCAACCTCGAATCAAACCAAGGCACAGAGTTAGACATTTTGAGAGAGGTTTTTACTTCGAGCCGGAAATTCACCTTGAGTCAATGGCTAACCCGAGAGATTGAAGAATGGAGAAGACTTTTTGACTCAAGCCAATAAGTGAAGACTCGAGCTAAAACAACCTGATAAAGCACAAATGTAAAGAACTTACTCAAGCCAGATTTTGGTTGCCTCAAGTTCGGGCATAGACTCGAGCCAAGGTTTTTTGTGCCTCGAGTCGAATGCTTCTGAAACTAATGGATCAATTGATGATTGACTCGAGCCAGGATTTTGGTTGCCTCGAGTTTGGGAACAGACTCGAGCCAAGGTTTTTTATGCCTCGAGTAAATGAGTTCAAATTCTTTCCTCTCTGTGTTTTTGTTTCAAAAGGAGTTGACTCGAGCCAGAGATATTAACTCGAGTTAATCATTCTGACTTCCTTCTTCTCTGCTTTCTCAAAATCAAGTTGACTCGAGCCAGGATAAAAATTGACTCGAGCCAATTTCTCTCAGTTTGAAATACACCGTGTCCGAAAAGCTTAAATCATTAATTGTGATTTCATTAATCCTTTTCATCACTCATTACTATTCCTAACTATGTTTAATCAGTTTGTTAATGAGTTTCAGATGATTATATGAAGGACTTGAGAACATAGCTTATCAGACAGTAGAGCACAATTCCACAACATCTCTGAGAATTTAAAAATGATTGTTATCAATTGATTTCTACTTGCTATACTTCTCAATGCTATTAATCATGTTTGTTAGCAAGTTTCAGATGATCAAACGAAGGATTAGCATCAAATTACAAAAACAAGATGATTACGTCAGCTTCAACGGCTATATTTATTCCAATGGTCATATTCTAAACTAGTGGAATTGCTCAACGGTCATAAATTACAACTAACTATAAAAGGAGAAGCATTCAAGATAGAAGAGGTTGAAGACACGAGCTTACGTCTTCAAAATGCCAATACTCTGATATTCATATCATTTACTCTCCGATTATCTCAATGATCATATAGACATCCTTAGAGAGTGAAATTATTTGTAATGTACTTCAGTGTTTATCTTATTTGCTTCTAAGAGAGAAGATTTATTGTAATTATCTTATTTGAGAGTTCCTCAAGATTGGGTGATCTTGAGTGAGAAACCATTGCATTGATTACAGCTTGTAAGGGGAGTAAATCCTAGTGAGAGGATTACTTCGAATACAGAGTGTGTGATCAAGTGAGTATATTGATTACAGCTTGTAAGGAGGAGTGAATCCTAGTGAGAGGATTACTTCGAGTACAGAGCATGTAATCAAGTTGAAAGAAGACAGTGGATTGAAAATCTCAAGTGAAGCTTGGGGACTGGACGTAGGTCAAGGATTGGTCAAACCAGTATAAATCTTTGTTTACATATTCTCTTCCCTTATCTCTTATATTCCCGGCATACATATTTGAATGATTGTTTATTGCTTTTTAAATCATTATTGTCATACAAACTACTTTCAGTAAGTTGCGAAAAGATTTTCAAAGCTGATAAGTTTTTATCAGACACCCAATTCACCTCCCCTCTTGGGTGACAGCCAGATCTAAATTCAAGAAGCTGCTCTTCCAACGGATTTAATTTCAGGGAAGTCAACCATAAACTTTTGTGCACCTGGATTAACTGAAGATTAGAGAGAAAAGTGACCAAGTTGTTCCTAACAGCTAGTCCAATGTCTCCAACGGTTACATTGATCAATCCAACGGTCATTTAATGCTCTCTTCATATATAAGGAGTTGCATTCAAGTCTTCTCAACAACAAATCTCCAGAAAATGAAAAGCATTCAAAGTTTCAACTATTTCTTGTGTTTTCTACTTGTAAAGTATCTTTTGATACGTTTATACTTCAGTGATTATTTCATCTACTTTTAGAGAGAGTTTCATTTATTGAAATCATTTATTGAAAGAATCTCAAGTCGTGGGACATGGAGATTGGCTATATCAGTTTACAACTTATAAGGGGGAGTGTATCCTAGTGAGAGGATAACTTCGAGTACAGAGTGTGTAACTAATTCTGAGTGATAGTGAAAATCCCAGAAAGTCTGGGGACTGGACGTAGGTCAAGAGTTGTGACCGAACCAGTATAAATTTGTTGTGTCTTGCTATTCTTTCATATCCTCTATTTTACTCTATTTTTCTTGTTCAGTTTTAGAGCACTTGAAAAGAATTTTTAAAACCCCTAATTCACCCCCCTCTTGGTGATTTTCTCCGCTTTCAATAATGGTTCAAACTCGAGTTGAATAAAGTAGACTCGAGTCGTTAGCATTTTGAAGGTTTTGCTGAAATCGTAAGTCCTTTGAAAAATATAAGAACTTGAGTTGTCACTGTTCAAACTTGAGTTACCAACTCGAGTTTCATAAAGTGAAACTCAAGTTCTTTAGCATTCATCGAGTAAAGACAATATCAGAGAAGAGTTAAAGAGATAGCTCAGAACTCGAGTTGTACATAAGTAACTCGAGTTATTACCTGATTGTTCCAGAATAAGTAGGAGTAGCCGTTGGATCACTTTGAATTGACTTTGAAAAACCATAACTCGAGTTGTCTAACTTCCTGACTGAAGACAATTTTAATAACAGTTTGAGAACTCGAGTTTTGCAAGTGTAAACTCGAGTTGTCTTGAATCATTAAGTTCTCTTTTGTGGCAAGTGGTTGTTATCATCAAAACTTAAAACTAAAAACTAACATTCTCCCCTTTTTTGATGATGACAATACTTGTCAAAAAATTTGAAAAATATTTTCGTTAAAAATGAAATCACCAAGGAATGCGTTAAGCAATCATATAC
The DNA here is from genome assembly GCA_019022615.1 of Acacia melanoxylon. Lineage (NCBI taxonomy): Eukaryota > Viridiplantae > Streptophyta > Magnoliopsida > Fabales > Fabaceae > Acacia > Acacia melanoxylon. The sequence goes on along the minus strand of JAFJYJ010000020.1, from coordinate 3,755,766 downwards.
TGTAAAATATAATAAACTAAGCACAGATTGAAAAAAGCATTGGTATTGCTGAACAAGGAGTTAGTACATAATCAACATAATCCAAATTGAAATAGTGAATACATGATGAAATTGAAATACATATATCAGCTAGTAGTATCACTCTTCTCCGCCTTTGTCATCAGGCAAAAAGGAGGGATTAGAAGGAGGTGCAAAGTGAATGAGTAGGGGTATGAACAAGAGCAGGAGGTGGGGTAAATATGGTGACAGCATTGAAGGTGGAAGAGTGGAAGTCTCTGGTAGAAAATGGTAGTGATAGGAGGGGAAGAAGTGGTAGCAAGGGGTGAGGTAGTGGCAAGTGGTGGAGGAATGGCGGTGGCAGAGGATGGTGAGGATATGGAAGAAAAAGAGGAAAAACGAAGTGTAGGTTCAGGAACAAGCTGAGAAAGAAGTGGGTTAGTAAGTATAAGACCAGTGGAAGCAGGGATGGGAGAAGGTTGAAGAGGAGGGGAAGACCCTGAACAACCAGCACCATCAGCTAGGAAACCCAATTTATGAAACATGTCCTCAAGTAGAGTAAACCTCCTCGTATGATTTGCTTGAGTATCCTCAATCCTTTGTAACCTTTAAGGAAACTCATCTTGAATCTCAATAGACTTGTTGTAGTTTGAATTGAACTTATCAACAAATCTCCCTATCTCAGTCTCTAAATCAGAAGTTAGCTGATGGAATGAGGCAATCATAGAAGTTTACAAAGAACTAACTGCTGCTATTACAACCTTCTCAATCATGGCTTGAAGCCTACAAATTAGAAGTTAGACTATCGATTTTAACCTAAGTGTTCGGTTATGAGCGGTAGATCCATTCCTGTAGTCTACAATTTAGATCGAGCCTACACAAGTTCGCCTAGCAAACACAAATATCTCTTTTGAAAATCAAAGTCAAGAGTTATAGAGATCTAGTGGGGCTTTACATACACCATTAGACCAACTTTATATTGGTATTTATCGTTTTTCTTTCACAATTGATTATTAAAGTTATTTATTTCATGATATTTTATTAAAAATGATTACCAACAACGATTATTTTTGCACCCTGTACTTTTTTTTAAATAAATTAAAAATAATTATTGAGTTAAGGTGCGATATGACTAATAAACTATTGGCTTAGGAGCGTCCAACACAATTAACTATTAAGTGGACCAAAAATACCAACAAACTTTTAAAAAGGTGCAATCAGCACAACGCCGTTAGAAAAAGTTAACGTTCATTATCTAAGGTGCAGATTGGCCAACAAACTTTTACCCCAGGAGTGCCCAGCACAAAATTCTAAATTTTACTAAATTAAATAATTTTTTTCTCAATTGTCATTATTCAAAACTACTTGTATAGATATCTATGGACAAAAATTATTCATTCTTCAATTTTGTCAAAATTATAATTTGCTAAAATAAACAAAAGTAGAAGAAATTATATGATTTAATTAAAACTCAAGGCGTTTTATAGTTTACTATATACGTTAAACAAAAAAAATATATGATTGATTTTTCTTTTAGAAGAAATTTATGTGAGTTAAAAAATTCATTTAATGTTAATAAAATTTAAAAAATCTATTATATCCTGAAAGAAATGAAATGAGTTTAATTTTTATTTTTATAAAAAGAGCTTAATGGATATCAACATCGATACTTAATAATATAAATTCGGCAACTTGATAATATATTTGTTAATTAAATTATCTATTGATTATAGGCATATGGGACTTGTTGAAAATAAAAGATAACTTAAGAGGCTTGATGAAGGACAATTTAATAATAGGTTAAGGAGCAATTTGGCCTACGAAAATTTTATTAACATTAAATGAATTTTTTAACTCACATAAATTTATTCTAAAATAAAAATACATCATTTTTTTTTTGTTTAACATATATAATAAACTATAAAACACCTTGAGTTTTAATTAAATCATATAATTATATGTTTAATTAAAAAATTTGTTTATTTTAGAAAACTAAAATTTTGACAAAATTGAAGAATGAGTAATTTTTGTTCATAGATATCTATACAAATAGTTTTGAATAATGACAATTGAGAAAAAAATATTTAATTTAGTAAAATTTAGAATTTTGTGCTGGGCGCTCCTGAGTAAAACTTTTTTGTCTTTGAAGGCTCCTAGGGTAAAAGTTCATTTGTCAATCTGCACCTTAGATAACAGATGTTAACTTTTTGTCTAACGGCATTGTCTTTGGCGCTCTGAGTAAAAAAATTTTGTGCTTGATTGCACCTTTTTCAAAGTTTGTTAGTATTTTTGGTCCACTTAATAGTTAATTGTGTTAGACGCTCCTGAGCCAATAGTTTATTGACCAAATCGCACCATAAACATAATTATTTTGTTATAATAAAAACGATAATTTATCATTTACTTCTTTATTTGCATCAAATTAAATATAAGTTTACTAATAAAATTAGTTTTCTGGGGGAATAAATGGGAATTTTTCATTGCTACAAAAGATGAATTAATTCTCTCCCTCTTTTCACTATATACAATGGGCTTGTTTGGGATACCGGTGGACAATCGGACTTATGGAAAAGTCCGATTGGGTAAAAGTCCGATTGTGAAACGTGATTTATGTTTGGACGGGTGGTTATTGATAAATCCCAATTTTAATAAATTTTATCCCTCCTTATTCATTTATTTTGGGGACTATTTTAGGCTAATTTGGACTTATTAGATAATATTTTGATTGTTAGCCCATTTTAGGAAATAATATAAATCCGAATTAATTATGAGATTATTGGACTTAAATTATTAATATTCTGATTGATATCTTGTGATAGAATAATATTTCTAAATATATGATAGATCACGATTTTATTTAACTCCTGCAGGACAAGGAAAAACATATTAGAAGATCCTACGATAAACAATTAACCTTGGATTCTGAAAGGAAATATAATCGTGAAATTGTATTAGGCTTCCTAAATTTTAATGGGCTCAAGTTGGTATCCAAAAATCCATCTCTTCAATTCCTTCACATTAAATAACCTAGCCGCAGATCGAGAGGGATGTGGAGTGGAGGAAGACGCAGCCACATACTACACACGCACGTAGGAAAAAACACTCCCTTGGGATGCAACTTGGGAGGAGCATGAAGGAAGCTAAGGCCTAGGAACTTACTGTTGGTTATGATTAGTTTTGATGATGTCTTATATCGATGCCATTCTTGAGAGCAAAAAGGTTGCATACTACATTTATCTTCTACTTTGACTAATTCTTGTATTTAATGTAGATGCTAAGTTAAATGATGAAGAATGATCAAGTTGGGAGATGGAAAAAGTAAGAACTTGTTGAATAGAATGAATATATCATTATTCAAGTTCTTATATTGATGCTAGAAGCCTCCAAGATCATATGGAAGTTGGATTGGCTCAATTCAGAGTTAAAGTCAGCAAATATGAGGTTCGATGAGCAAACTCGAGCCTCCAAGTATTAAACTCAAGTTTACTATCTTGCTCAAGTAATTTGCTATCGATATGAGCAAACTCGAGCTTAGCACTCTAAACTCGAGTCTATAAGTGTCTTCAGCAGCTTTGGTGTTTCGGACTAGGCAAACTCGAGCTCATCAAGACAAACTCGAGTTTACAATGGCGGTGATCAACTCGTTTCACGTTCAAGACAGTAACGTCTGGTAATTTGATGATATCTTCCAAACCAGAGATCCGATTGAGGTGAAACCAGTGGCATATGAAACTAGACTACCAATTCGTCATTTTGATATAAAATCCAAGCCCAAAGTAGTTTAGATAACGGAGTTATGAATTGTGGAAGTTGAAATAGAAATCCACGCCACACTGAAAACCAAGCCTCCATGTTGTGCGTGTAACTCACAATCTACAAATCCAATTGAGCTGAAATTAGTGGCATTGGAAATTAGACTCAAAGAGCTTTCCATCAAGAGTTGAACCAACCAAAACGAAGTTTAGACCAGGGAGATATGGCCCTCGAAAGTGGACAAAGTTGCAAGCTCACTGAACAAAGTCCAAAATCAGCCAGGTCAAGTTTACAAATAGCAAGCTCGAGCTTACAAGTAGCAAACTCGAGCTTACGGGTTACGAGAGGAAATGCTGATTTTGAAGAAGTCCAAACTCGAGCTTGAAGTTACAAGCTCGAGCTCGAGAGTTCCGGAGAAGAAATGAACTTTGGGAAAAAGCCAAACTCGAGCCTATAAGTGACCAAACTCGAGTTTAGCTCGACAGTGCAAACAGTCCCGATAAACACCCAAACTCGAGTCTATAAGTTATAAGCTCGAGCTTGAGACTTCCAGAGGCAAAAATCCAAGTTCAAAGAAGACCAAACTCGAGCTTACCTATATAAACTCGAGCTTGGAACTCCAAAGATTTACACATCGATTCAAGAAAATCACCATGATCGAAACATCATATCTCATCAAGAACATCCAGATGATTACTCAAATGATTTATACTACTTCTTAACATCATTTATATCATTTGTGTATAAGTTTCAGTGATTAAAGTTTGAGATTACATCAAACTTGACAAATCAAAATCATCAAGAGTATGGAGATGAACTTTGTCATTATTCGAAACAACAAAGAAGGCGGAATTGAACGAGAAAACTGAAGAAGCAACGTTTAATGCTGAACGAAGCAAGTGGATGACAGCCTGGAAAGAAACTCAGCCATTCTTCAAAGCAGACAACAAGGCTCCTACCAACTAATGCTGAATATGATCATTTTACAAGCATGACTACATGGGAGACATTCTTGAAGAAACAATATTCAAATATTCAAATCTGCAAATGTTCCCAACAACTATATGATCACAACGACTAGATTTTCGAATGGATTCAAATCTTAATATGATTTTCTTAAGTTATCTTCGACCAAGACCACATGGAAGACAATATTCGAATTACTTTCATGATGACAAATTCTTATTCATAACGTTCAGATTTCTCAACGGACGAATTCAAATTATGCAACGGTTCATTCGTTCATAACGGTAATATTCTTCAATGACAAATGCTTTAAACGAATTCATCTCATTTGTCTATAAATAGAAGACAGATTCAAGACAGAAAGGCAGAGACACAAGCTTACATCTTCAACATGATTATACTCTGTTTTTCATAACATTTACTCTCTGTTCTTAATGTTTACATAGCTTATCATAGAGAGTGAAATGATGTGTGTTGTACTTCAGTGTTTATTCATCTACTTCTGAGAGAGAAGAGTCATTGTAAACATCCTATCATTCTATCTGTGAGATACTCAAGATTGGGTGATCTTGAGTGGGAAACACATTGTGTTGATTACAACTTGTAAGGGGAGTGAATCCTAGGGAGAGGATTACTTGAGTACGAGTGTGTGATCAAGCAAGTGTATTGGTTACGGTTGTAAGGGGGAGTGAATCCTACGAGAGGATTACTTCAAGTACGAACGTGTAATCAAGTTACAAGAAGATAGTGGATTGAAAATCTCAAGCGGAGCTTGGGACCGGACGTAGGTCAAGGATTGGGCCGAACCAAAGATAAATCATAGTTTGCATATTCTCTTCCCTTAACTCTTACATTTCCAGCATATAAGTTTGAATGACTGATTATCACTTTATAAATTATTACTGTCATACAAACTGCTTTCAATAAGTTGCGAAAAGATTTTTAAAGTTCCAAAAGTTTTATCGAACACCCAATTCACCCCCCTCTTGGGTGATAGCCAGGTTTTTCATTTGGTATCAGAGCTAGGCTCTTGTTTAAAGGACTTAACCGTCTCAAGAGTTTCAATGGCTAATTTTGGGTGCTCTACATTTTCAGAAGGGTTTGATTTTACCATTCCGCCGCTTTTCAAAAATATTGATTTTTGGTTTTGGAAAGCTAGAATGACTAGTTTTATCAAAGCAACTGATTTTGATATGGGGAATGTTTTTACAAATGCTTTTGATTTCAAACCAAGAAAGGATTGGACAGAAAAGGAAAAGAAAATGTTTTCATTGAACATTAGAGCAATGAAATTTCTTTACAAAGCATTGATGAGAAAATGATTTTGAGAAAATCGGTTTTGTTCTTGTGCTAAACATATTTGGGATACTCTTGATTCTATTTATGCTTCTAACAATTGTGTTGAAGTTGATAGTGTTGATAGTTCATCGAAAATATAAATTGCATACCTATGACCGATGAACAACTGGAGATTGAAGAAGGAGAAATCATTGAATACTTCCATGATCCAAATCAACACAAAAGAACAAGAGGAAGAGGATTCCCAGAATGATCTCATGGACAATTGTGATCAATCATTATCTATAGATCAAGATGCACATGAGGTAAACAATTCCAATTCTTTTTGTGTAGATAAGAAAAACATTTTTGAACAATCGCATAGAAGTGTTTTTCAACCATTTACTGATTCTATTTTGAAAAACATACATATTTTCGAAAATGATGCTGGAAAATCATGTGGGAAGAATGAATGTTCAAATGAAGATTATTTGAAGTCTTACTCTCATCACCAGCACAATACTTGCAAAACTGTTCACAATAAGCATCATTCTATTATTTGCAATTATTGTGGTAAATCTGGTCATATTTCTTACACATGCTATATTAGGAGAAATTCTACTGTGAGAAATAAATTTGTTTGGGTTCCTAAAGGACAATCAAGGTCCAATACTAACAGTCAAGGACCCAAGTATAAGTGGGTACCAAAATGTCCATCTAGTGATTTAAGTGTGCAGGATAATTTGAAAATCAATGGACATAAGGATACTGAGAAGATGAAGAAGAATCCAAGAGTTTCTCATGAACCTAAAAGGAAACTCACCTCGCTAGAGAACTTGTGGAAAAGCCATTGCTGGAACTATAAAGTTTAAACATCAAAGGAAGCAATGGATACAAGCAAGAAGAGTATCATCTACCTCAAGAATGAATTATCACAGAGTACCATTCAACTATCATGAGGAGAATAAGAAAAGAAGGATTTCTTGTGCACAAGGGAAAAGATTGTTGCAAATACATCATGTGAGAAAGAGTTGCTTCATCCCAATACTATATTCAAAAAGACAAAGTATCAACGAATGACAAATTGGGTGAGCGAATGCAATCCTTCAAGTACCTAAGGCTAAGGTATGCAATGGTAAAACCTCCTATGCTATCATCTGAAATAATCATTGAGGTTTTATATTTTATAACCTTAGGAATGAGCATTGCAAACTATTTGTTTTTAAATTGGGTTTTCACATCCTGATATATGTATTTTTAAACAGATTGCAATGTTCAATAGGTTAAACTCTTTATGCATTCATGATGATTTGAAAACAAAGTATTTCTTTTATGCATAAAGTCATGTCTAGTTCACTATGCTCAATTGTACTTTGAATTAATTATATTCATAAGACATGTGAATTTTGGTTCCTACAAGCTAACGATGATTGGATCCAAGTAAGGTTGGATACCAAGAAAGAAGAAGATTTATATGGTTTTGTAGGAACAAAGAAAGCTTCTCAAGAATGCAGCATAAATGATCCATATCTTGAGAATGCTAAATAAGCTATGCTTGATATTGATGGTGATTCTTTGGAAAAGAAGTTATCTATATCAATCCATCTCAACCAAGCAAGTTTCTATGAGGACAAGAGGAATTACGGTGATATCTAATTCTTACCTCATACTATGATTATATGAAATTCATTTTTGGTTTGTCTTTGGTTAAGTTAAAATGTTTTGAAACTTATTCAATTTCAATCGAAATTTTATCATCGGTGCCAAACTCGAGCTTGGGTATGCAAACTCGAGCTTGCCCCTTACAGAAAGCAAACCAAGTTATTTTGTATTTTCTAAACTTGAGCTTGGTCCATAAACTTGAGCTTGAAGGTTTTCAAAGTTTACTCATATTCTGAGTAAGCTCGAGCTTACACCTGGAAGCTCGAGTTTACGAAGGGTTGAGGATTTTTATCAAGTTACTCAAATCTCAAACTCAAGCTTATTATTTTTAAACTCAAGCTTGCTTCTTCCAGAGACTTTTCTCAATGAGTTTACAAATGTGTAAACTCGAGCTTGCCGTTACAAGCTTGAGCTTTCCTCTGGCAGAAACTATTGTCAAGTGAAAACCTTTCCCTAAACTTGAGCTTATCATTTTCAATGTAGAGTTTGTCTTTTTCAAAGAATTTACAGATCATGTAAACTCGAGTTTAACGTTTCAAACTCGAGCTTGCATCGAGGCGAAACTTTTCAAAGTTTTCCTAAATAGCAAACTCAAGCTTACCTTTCTAAGCTCAAGCTTACATTTTTAGAACTAAAATTATTTCTGACATGAATAGTGTCGAACTCGAGCCTGCTCACTAATAGACTCGAGTTTACATTTTGCTCAAAATGATTTTCAAGATGGTTTCACGATAGTTTCCTCGACAAAGCTCTAAACTCGAGCTTAGAGACGGAAACTCGAGCTTGGTATCTGAATAAATTTTCCAAACTCAAGTTTGTGTCAACCATGTTTTTGAAATCATCTTGCTCGAATTTTCAAAAACTCCCTGTATGATCTGTATACTCCATATCATCAATCACTAATATTCCTAACTATGTTTAATCAATTAATTAGTGAGTTCTTGATGATCAAACAAGTGAATTTGTGCATAACTTTTTGATTTTTGAAATGCACAAGTGTAAAATTTGTTTTGGACTTCAATTCACACTGTTTTGTGAAAATGCATACATATGTTTTGAAACATATCCATACTTTAATTGCATTCAAATGATGTTTCAAATTGGAAGTTAATATTGTATATTGAATATTGGATATGCTTCAAAATTTGTCAATTTGAGTCTTTCCTATCATTCACATATTGACCTTTGGTATTCAATATGATGCTTGAACTCCTCATTCTTTATTCTCAATCAAGTTAGATCTTATATCTAACAAGTTAATTATCTATATGAGTTTCAAGCTTATCTCCGAGAAAAGAATTCAACTTGTGAAAGTCTTATGCTTATTGAATAAACTCTTATTGGTCAAGTTACTCAAATATACATTTATCTTCATCCATTTCTCGAGTAACTATATTCCCGCTTTGAATATTCATATATTTCAAGACTCTATTCTAAAAAGCAAGATTATCTCTTAGACAATAGCAAAGTCATTGTGCTCATATATTTCTATTGTGCAAAGCATGTTTTGAAAATGCTCTACCTTCATGACTTTTGCGTTTGAGAGAGTTCTTCAACATATTAACTTCAATGTTCAATATGTTCTCCAAACCTGAAAGCATTCGATATATTCTTTAACATGTTGACTTCCACCATGTTTAAAATGAACATTGTTTTCAAGCATGTTTCAAAAATGAATCTTTCATTCATGAAAATTTTGATTTCATAATGCATTATCATATTTTGAAAGAACATTCAAGATTTGAAACACTTTGCATATTTCATTATCATTCTTGAAAAATCTGAGCTCACTCATAACCGTGAATTGATAAATGCTTATCTTTATGGATAAGATTTTCTATGCTCTTTGATCAAACTTACATGCATTTTATCAATGACATCTTTTCTGCATAAAAAGTGTATTTACAAAGTGCCATTGAAAAATAACATTCTTGATATCATTTAGTTATTACCCTTTTTGATTCATTGGCTTGAACTTACTTGATTGGGTAAAACTATGTTTTTTGTTCTTTGATTGTTATACTCTTTGCTCCAATTGTTAAATTATAAGAGCTTAAGAGTTGTTATGTCTAATCTTGTATGGACTCATGAATCATTGGGTACCAAAGAACATATATTGTTGCAGGAGTTTACCAAAATGTTCTGTTGTTGAATACAAAGAACATAGGCAAACAAGAATAGACAATCTCGGTGGCTATGTCGCAAATTCGTGACAATACACGAGTGACATCCCATCACTAGCAAGAGGCGTAGGAGCATACCCGCTTGATGAGAAGCTATGAGCGAAACTAATTTCGAGATCCTATTCAAAGCTCATTTGGGATTTACGCTTATAAGATTCATTAAGAGCAATTGGTGGTTATAATCTAATCTTGTTGAAGCTCATTCAAATCTGGGAGAGCCTCAGTATTGATTACATCATCAGATAATGGCTAGCCAGCGATCCATTTATGGATTTCGATGATTATGACTCAAGTAATTACGATATTACTTGAGTGAGGTATGGTAACATACATATATCATAATCATGCTAGGCTAACTTGATTTCATTGATTTCTTTTTATTTCATTCATCATAGCTTTGAGCACACTTATTTCTAAAATGATCCTTATGATTTAAACATTTTTATCATCATAAAAATCATAAGTGATTTCTTTATACCAATTTCAAGTCCACTCATGGGAACTTGAAAGTTCTTAATTCTAAGATACCATGTTATGTCATTGGAGTTAGATGAATTCCAGGACCTCATAACACTTGGTATCACATCATTATTTGGTATCATTAAAGGGAGCTATAACTGTTTTATTCATGCATTCATTAAGGGGGAGCTTCACATTCATATGTGTTTTATACTTTAAAAGCTTATCTCCTTTATTTGAAGAAAACCCTTTTTAAACATACTCATCTGTATTCACTATCTTCTATTAGTTTTGATGATGAGTTAACTTCATATTTGAAAATATCTTATATTTTCCTTTCATTATTTTTAAATATCATTTGGAAAGGAATACTTTGATATTTAGTTGCACTAACAAATCTCTTTTGCAAAGAAAGTTTTCAATTTGTAGCGAAGACTTTGTTATGTGTTACAACTTTCCTTAATGCACTACAAGGAGAAATATTTAAATTAAGGAAGGATGCTTTGATGTTCAATCACATTGAAGCTAAGGAAGAGGAAAACCTCTTGAAGCCAGTAGAGACATGTTCAGCAAAATAGCTATATGAAGAAAAGAAAAAGGATGGAAATGATATCATGGAACAAGAAAGCAAGAAAATGGACTTCATCGATCATTCATCATTTGCAGAATCTTCATGAGCATTTCTAATCTCTATCTCTTTATATTCAATAGAAATTTTGGACATGTTTGATATCTTTATGTTTCAAGTGTGAAAGATTTCTTGAAAACCTCTCCAAATTCCTTCAAATTTGTTTTCATAAAAACATTCCAAATTGCATCATCTTTAGAATGAAAACACTTTCAAATAGAGGAGAGAAAATCAGTTCTTTGACTCTTCTAATCTGATTTCATATTTGTCTCTATAAGCATTTCTTCTTTATTTCAACTTTTTGCTAATAACAAATAAGGGGGAGAGAATGACAAGAAAAATATGAGCATCTAATATATTTTCATATTCATACATATTTTTCTTATAGTATTTGCCATCATCAAAAAGGGGGAGAATGTTGGTTATGATTAGTTTTGATGATGTCTTATATCGATGCCATTCTTGAGAGCAAAAAGGTTGCATACTACATTTATCTTCTACTTTGACTAATTCTTGTATTCAATGTAGATGCTAAGTTAAATGATGAAGAATGATCAAGTTGGGAGATGGAAAAAGTAAGAACTTGTTGAATAGAATGAATATATCATTATTCAAGTTCTTATATTGATGCTAGAAGCCTCCAAGATCATATGGAAGTTGGATTGGCTCAATTCAGAGTTAAAGTCAGCAAATATGAGGTTCTGGATGAGCAAACTCGAGCCTCCAAGTATTAAACTCAAGTTTACTATCTTGCTGAAGTAATTTGCTATCTGATATGAGCAAACTCGAGCTTAGCACTCTAAACTCGAGTCTATAAGTGTCTTCAGCAGCTTTGGTGTTTCGACTAGGCAAACTCGAGCTCATCAAGACAAACTCGAGTTTACGGTGGTGATCAACTCGTTTCACGTTCAAAGCACGAGCAACGTCCCGTAATTTGATGATATCTTCCAAACCGAGAGATCCGATTGAGGTGAAACCAGTGGAATATGAAACTAGACTACCAATTCGTCATTTTGATATAAAATCCAAGCCCAAAGTAGTTTAGATAACGGAGTTATGAATTGTGGAAGTTGAAATAGAAATCCACGCCACACTGAAAACCAAGCCTCCATGTTGTGCGTGTAACTCACAATCTACAAATCCAATTGAGCTGAAATTAGTGGCATTGGAAATTAGACTCAAAGAGCTTTCCATCAAGAGTTGAACCAACCAAAACGAAGTTCAGACCAGGGAGATATGGCCCTCGAAAGTGGACAAAGTTGCAAGCTCATCGAACAAAGTCCAAAATCAGCCAGTCAAGTTTACAAATAGCAAGCTCGAGCTTACAAGTAGCAAACTCGAGCTTACGGGTTACGTAGAGGAAATGCTGATTTTGAAGAAGTCCAAACTCGAGCTTGAAGTTACAAGCTCGAGCTCGAGAGTTCCGGAGAAGAAATGAACTTTGGGAAAAAGCCAAACTCGAGCCTATAAGTGACCAAACTCGAGTTTAGCTCGGACGGAGTGCAAACAGTCCCGATAAACACCCAAACTCGAGTCTATAAGTTATAAGCTCGAGCTTGAGACTTCCGAGGCAAAAATCCAAGTTCAAAGAAGACCAAACTCGAGCTTACCTATATAAACTCGAGCTTGGAACTCGAAACATTTACACATCGATTCAAGAAAATCACCATGAGCGAAACATCATATCTCATCAAGAACATCCAGGATGATTACTCAAATGATTTATACTACTTCTTAACATCATTTATATCATTTGTGTATAAGTTTCAGGTGATTAAAGTTTGAGATTACATCAAACTTGACCAAAATCAAAATCATCAAGAGTATGGAGATGAACTTTGCTTCATTGATATTCGAAACAACAAAGAAGGCGAGAATTGAACGAAAAACTCAAGAAGCAACGTTTAATGCTGAACGAAGCAAGTGGATGACACTGAAAGAAACTCAGCCATTCTTCAAAGCGAGACAACAAGGCTCCTACCAACTAATGCTTTGAATATGATCATTTTACAAGCATGACTACATGGGAGACATTCTTGAAGAAACAATATTCAAATATTCAAATCTGCAAATGTTCCCAACAACTATATGATCACAACAGCTAGATTTTCGAATGGATTCAAATCTTAATATGATTTTCTTAAGTTATCTTCAGACCAAGACCACATGGAAGACAATATTCGAAATTCTTTCATGACGGATTCTTGTTCATAACGTTCAGATTTCTCAACGGACAGAATTCAAATTATGCAACGGTTACTGTTCATAACGGTAATATTCTTCAACAGACAAATGCTTTAAACGAATTCATCTCATTTGTCTATAAATAGAAGACAATTCAAGACAAAGGCGAGAGACACAAGCTTACATCTTCAACATGATTATACTGCGTTTTCATAACATTTACTCTCTTCTTAATGTTTACATAGCTTATCATAGAGAGTGAAATGATGTGTGTTGTACTTCGGTGTTTATTCATCTACTTACGAGAGAGAAGAGTCATTGTAAACATCCTATCATTCTATTCGTGAGATACTCAAGATTGGGTGATCTTGAGTGGGAAACACATTGTGTTGATTACAACTTGTAAGGGGAGTGAATCCTAGGGAGAGGATTACTTGAGTACGAGTGTGTGATCAAGCAAGTGTATTGGTTACGGTTGTAAGGGGGAGTGAATCCTACGAGAGGATTACTTCAAGTACGAAACGTGTAATCAAGTTACAAGAAGATAGTGGATTGAAAATCTCAAAGCGGAGCTTGGGACCGGACGTGGGTCAAGGATTGGGCCGAACCGATAAATCATAGTTTGCATATTCTCTTCCCTTAACTCTTACATTTCCAAATGCATATAAGTTTGAATGACTGATTATCACTTTATAAATTATTCTTGTCATACAAACTGCTTTCAATAAGTTGCGAAAAGATTTTTAAAGTTCCAAAAGTTTTATCGAACACCCAATTCACCCCCCCTCTTGGGTGATAGCCAGGTTTTTCACTTACACTTAAAGATCACAAGGGAGTGTTGTTCTTTAAATCTTTTTAATTCAAGACTTGAGATAATTTAGTTTTAAAGGATTTCAAGTTGTGTTAATTGAGAACAATCTAGTTTTAGATTGTAAACCTATTTCTTTTGGACTAGATTGATAATTTGAAGTTTTTATGCTTGAGACAATTTCTGGTGTTTTGTTTGCAACCTTTGAATTGTCAATTGAATTATTAATTGATTTTTTGTTATTAATTTAATTGATAATTTTGTTTATCATCTTAATGGTTTAATTTTGTTGATAAATTGTCTAGTTGTTCAATTGGATAATTGTAAACAAGATTTCTAAAATTATTTTGAAATTAAATGTGATTAGTTTTTAATGAGTTTAATAAGCCACTGCTTATTTCACTGTGAGTTTTCTGGTGGAATAAGTGTTATTGAACTTGAGGGTTTCCCATGTTTCAATTAGACTATTAAATTCATTAATTCCTATATTTCATTAATCTCCCTTTGGTCTAATTAATTAATATGGACTAAGAAAGTTAACTCCATGTAAATCCTGAGTTGTTCCCTTCTCCGTACCTGAAGTAAATCATCTTATCTTTTCTTAATTGATTTTCTTATTTGTTAGTAATTTCTTTTCTTAGGATTTTAGTTCTCTTTTCATAAAAAGCCCCCAGAATTGCATTTGCATCTAGGTTAGTTCCATCATATAGGTTTTAGAGTCATTTTCATATTGTATTTAGTTAGTTTAGTGTCATTTCATTGCATTTTTCATCACCTGAATTCAACTTAAAGAAAAACCCACAGATTGCTCTATTAGACCTGGCTGTCACCTAAGAGGGGATGAATTGGGTGTCTGATAAAAACTTATCAGCTTTGAAAATCTTTTTGCAACTTACAGAAAGTTGTTTATATGACAGTAATGATTTATAAAGCAATAAACAATCATTCAAATATGTATGATGAGAATAGAAGAGATAAGGGAAGAGAATATGCAAACAAAGATTTATACTAGTTAGGCCAATCCTTGACCTACGTCTAGTCCCTAAGCTTCACTTAATATTTTCAATCAACTATCTTCTTTCAACTTGATTACATGCTTTGTACTCAAAGTAATTCTCTCACTAGGATCCACTCCCCCTTACAAGCTGTAATCAGTACACCCACTTGATTACACACTCTGTACTCAAAGTAATTCTCTCACTAGGATTCACTCCCCTTACAAGTTGTAATCAATATAATGGGTTTCCCACTCAAGATCACCCAATCTTGAGAAACTCTTAGATAGAATAATTACAATGAATCTTCTCTCACGGAAGTAAATGAATAAACACTGAAGTACATAATCGATCATCTCACTCTCTACTGTAAACTATATAAGCATTGAGAAACAGAGTGTATGAGTTATTAAACTATCGATGGTGAAGTAGTAAAATCATTTCGTTGGCTTCGTCAGTTCATTCATCAATCATCGTCACCTTCCGGTTTGAAGACTTCGCAATTTATATGTTATTGTGTTTCTACCGTTGCGAGTATTCGACCGTTGGAGATCAGTTGGAAGTAGCCTTTGAAGTTTTTGTTGCTTTTTGTCCGTTGAACTCTAATCCAACTTTAATAATAAAATGTTTATCGTTGACTTCGTTAATGCTCCGTCTTGAGTGTTGTATTAATAGCCGTTGAGAAGATTCAAGCTTTTTGTTGGAATGTTCAAACTATCCGTTAGACTCAAAAGCTTTCCTCTGTTTTCTGACGTAGCATTTAATGCTTCTGACACACAAATTGCTTTATGACAATTTGTTATTAATCCATGATATAATCATATGAAACTCATTAACAAACTGATTAAAAGCAATTAGGAATAACAATGAGTAATGATATATGAGAATGAAATCATATTCGATGATTTAAGATTTACGAACACGGTGATCTTGAGAACATAAGTATCATGCTCGAGCATGACTCTTTGTTTGCTCGGGCAACCATTGAGAAGATACATTATAGATGTGGATGAACATCTCATGATTGAGCAACCAACCATGTTTGCTCGGGCAAGGCTCTCTTGACAAAGGTTTAGAACAACTTCTCTCACTGATGCTCGAACAAGACAGTATCCTTGCTCGGGTAAGAGACAGACAGAGGCAAGAACTTGTGAATTCAGTGAGGTTGCTCGAGCAAGCTTTTTCCTTTTCTCGAGCATTCTACTCGAGCATGGTGTTTTCATGCTCGGGCATGAGTTCTCCAGAGATGGACGATCGACACTACTCGGGCAAGCCACTACTTCTGCTCGAGCATGGTGCTCAAGCATGACTTTTTCATGCTCGGGCAAGAGTTCTCCAAAGACTAAAAATGTGAAGAGACTCGATGCTGCTCGAGCAGCCTTTTGCCTCCGCTCGGGCAAGGCTCTTCAACTTTGAGATTTCCTTGTATTGCTCGATGATGTTTGGGCATCACAAATACTCTGCTCGACTACACTTCCATCTTTGAGGCTTCTGAACATACAGGAATAAGCATTATACTCTCCAATACAAAGCTCAACTTCCAGAATGTAGAGACTTTCAGGAAATAAGAGTATTGGTAGCACAATAGCCAATTTACAGTGAGCATAACATCTTCGATATAGCTCTAATTTTGGAAAACCACTCATTTTTTAGAAAGCTCTTTAAGTATTCTTTCCAATGCAAGAAGAATTGGCTCCAAACTCATTGTAGTTCGTCCATTATCATAAGATGAATGGAGGTTGTTCTTGATCAGCATTTTTTGCAACATCCTGAACTGACCGTCAACTTTAAAACATCATATCTCCTTCATTTGATCTTTTTTTTCATTATCTTGATGTTTTTGGAAAGGTATGTGAGTCTATTTTCATATTCCACTGATTTCAGCTCAATCGGATGTGTTTTTTGTGAGATATGCTCAAAATACCGAAGCTGGGTCTGGATTGCAACGTTGATTTTTGTTGCAACTTCCACAATTCATAGCTCCTTGATCTGAACTCCTTTGGACTTGAATTTTATATCATAATGACGCATTGGGAGTCTATTTTTTTAAAAAAAAAAATTGGTTTCACTTGATCGGACTTCTTGTTTGAGAGATATTGTCAAATTACCAGAAGTCGCTTTGAAAAGCAAATGAACAGTAGCTGAAAATCGCTGTTGCTTGAGCACCAAATTTGCTTCTTCTCGAGCAAGGCATTTTTTCATGCTCGAGCATGACATTGTTCATGCGAGAAAAAAAGGCTGAAATTGCAGCAAAGCTCTGTGGCAAACTACTATTCATCCGGAAGCTTGAACTTGCTTATTTTAACTCCGAATTGAGCCGTTCCAACTTATGTTTGATCATAGAGACTTGAATATTGATATTCCCATAATATTTAACAACTTCTTCTTTCTTCAATCTCCATTCTTGATCATTATTCTTCTTTTAACATAGACTTATCATTCTATGCAAGTTCTACCTTCTTCAATATTTCCTCTTTTTCTTGAACTTAACATTTTCTCTAATTTTTTCTTTCTGAAATCTCTTATCTCCTTCTTGTTCTATAATTCAACTTGGACTAATCTACATTAATTATAGTAGTTAGTCAATGTAGGAGATAAATATATTATACAAATTTTTTGCTCTTAAGAATGACATCTATATAAGACATCATGAAAACTAATCATATCCAACATGCTCTTGGGGAGAATGACCTAGGTTGACCCTAAACTACATAATTAATTAGGACCTAGTTTAATTGATTGCTTTAGCGACAAAAGCAATACATCAATTTTGGCGCTGTTGCCGGGAGCAACGGTTAGGCTTTAGGTTTGAGTCTTAGGTGATTTGTTAGGTAGTTGTTTATTGGATCAAATCCACTCTTGAAAACTTGAACTTGATCCCTCTTATGATGGCTTGGCATGCTTCAATTTATGGAAATAACTATTATACTTCTATGCCTTATCATTATGACTATGGTGTTGAGTAGATATATAAACCATATTCAAGTGCATATAATCCTGGATGGCATGATCACTTGAATTTTGGATATGTCAATCAAACTATTCCAGTTCATGACGAGTATTCAAGATTATCAAACAAGATGAGTGCTATGATTGAATTCCTTCAAAGCAGGGGAGTGCTACTTCAAGATCTAGAAGCTAAAATGAAGGAGTTGTCAAATGCAATTAATAATCGGCAGAGTGAAGATTTAGAAGTTCAAAGTCAATTTCCATGTGGTAATATACTTTCACCCTCTAATGATTCATCCCTTTTTTCTTCTACCTCTTCAAATGATGGGATGATTGGTACATTTGATGAGTATGCATGCACTGATGCTGTTCCTGAATTGACTAGTTCTATTGACTTAAATTATACTGAATCTTGTAGTGCATGCATTGATATTTCTTCTCATGCTTCCAATCCTATGAATTCTATTGATTCGGATGAGGAAGTTGATGAAAAAGTTGTTGATGACACCTCTAACACTATTGATCTTAAAGATACCCTGCTTAACACTAATCATGATGATGCTTTGAATGATGGAAGTAATATCTCTATTGATTTATTGATACTTCTCATGATATTGACATGACTATTGTTAGTGATGATACTATTAAAGATAAGTGTGAGGGAAGCCTTGATTTAAATAATGTTAGCTCTCGGTATTTTGATGATTACAAATTCTAAGTTATTGAATTAATTCATGGTTGTCTAAGTTAAGCCTTGCTCGAGCAGAACACTTGCCATGCCCGAGCACCATCGAGATTTAGAATGAAGAAATGAGTTTTGATCAGCCTTGCTCGAGCAGAGCATTGGTAATGCCCGAGCAGCATCAAGGCAGAAGCAAAAACATGCTAGCCAATGAGCCATGCTCGAGCAGAGCAAATGGCTTGCTCGAGCACCATGCTCAAGCAGAGGTAAACCCATGCTTGAGCAGCATGTCTCAATTCTATTATTCTCACCTCTGATCAATTCGTGCCCGAGCATGAAAAATTCATGCTCGAGCACCATGTTCGAGCAAGGGAAGAATCCTGCTCGATCAGCGTCACTGAGTTCACATGCTCTCGCCTCTGTCTGTGCCTTACTCAAGCAAGAATGTTGTCTTGCTCGAGCATCAACGAGTCAAAGCAATTATAACCACTTGTGAAGAAGCTTGCCCGAGCATGAATTTATCATGCTCGAGTACCATGCTCGAGCATCAGCGACGTTGATCATTGTTTAACTGGTTCAAGAGAAGCTTGCCCGAGCAAGCATGGATTATTGCTCGAGCAAGATCCCTCTGTTTTGAAATCTCCGTCTGCGTAATTTATGAAATCACCGTGTTAATTTCATTACTTCTAAATGTTACTCATTACTAATCCTAAATGCTTTTAATTAGTTTGTTAATGAGTTTCAGATGATTTAAGCATGGATTAAATAACAAATTTGCGGAAAGCAAATTGTGTCAGAGAAGCATTAAATGCAGTTGCCAAAGTAGTGATGATTTCCGTAACCAATACTCTGATTGATGTAAAGATTTCTTCTACATTCCATCTGCGCATTAAATGCCATCTCACAACGGGCAAAACAAAAGGAATGAAGAAGAATGACGAACTGAGAAATCCAACTGGATTATTTGAACGGCGAAAATATTATCAGAGTCTTCACTATCTAATGAAAACATTCAAGAGTCTCAACGGATAATCTTCAAGCTTCACCAACGGTCATTTATTGCAACACCTATAAATAGTCGAAGCATTGAATTTGCCAACTACCGAAATGATGTGCATTCAATTCGAACATATTGCAATCTGCTGTTTCATTTGTTTCCTTAATATCTTTGGATATTCATTGTTCTTCAGTGTTCATATTTTATCTACTCGTGGGGAGTTATTTAAACACTTATTCCATTTTCGGTTTAAATCTTAAGGTTGTGGAACCTTAAGTGTGGGTGTACAATTGTAACTTGTAACGGGGAGTGAGTCCTAGGGAATTAGGATCATCTCGAGTACAGAGTGCGTAATTGTAAGCATTTGTGATTAGTAAAATACCCAAAGGATTTGGGGACTGGACGTAGGTCGAAGTGTTAGACCGAACCAGTATAAACTGTCATGTGTCTATCTCTTTTCTCTATTTCTGTCTGTCTCATTTACATTCGTGTGTGACAAGAAAAGAATTTTTTAGATCACCTATTTCACCCCCCTCTAGGTGATATTCCTATCTTTCAAATATGTATTTAGAGGGTAAAACCATATTGAATCATGATGTTTCACATGTGAAATTTGTCTTATGTGATGATTTGAGCAAGCATGGTGAGACCATTTTGAGTGATCACTTGATTCATTCTTTACAAAATTTGACTCTTACTGAGGAGAGTCATATTGACTTTGTGGGTTGTTCAAAATATCTGGAAGTTCCAATACTTTTTATTGATCAATTTCTTTTGGGATTTTCCTTTATTCTTGATCAATCGAGTTTTATTGATTATGTTTATATAGGACGAGATATTGCTTGGGGTTATGATTTTAAGCAGGTACATGGAGTGATTCCTCCTATCCAAACACCTTTTATACTTGAGATGAGACGTTATCTGTGTAGCTTAAAATATGGTATGTTTGCTGAACGTCAAAAGAGGACATCACCGGTGCTTTCATGTGACTTACAACCATACAAGGGAGAGAAGCCAATTATGCTACTTCATTTGAGCCTCCAAGCTTTTAATAGTCTGGTCATATTCCTTCTTTACTATTTCACTTGCATTGCTGGTTGTTATTGGTTATTCTTATATTTTGCATTGAGGACAATGCATGATTTAAGTGTGGGGGAAGGATTTTGTTCTTACTTTTGGTTTGTGGTTTTTGTTTTTAAAATGAGAAAAATAAAAATATTTTGGTTTTTACTTTAGTTTTTGTTCCTTGTTTTCAAGAGAAGAAAGAAAGAAAATTAAATGTTAAAAATGCAAGTTTTAAGTGACTTTAGTAGGATGCATTCTTGATTTGAAAAGCGATTGATCATGTTTTGAGTTGGTGAACCTAGTGGCAATGAATTTGACTTTGGTGAATTTAGGCTAGTGATCATATTCCTAGTGAGATTTTGAGCCTAATACATAATTTTTGTTTAGTGTGTACCCCTATCTCTTTACTTGATCTAGAACCTGACTTGAATCTTATTTGAGACCACATTCTATGCATGTGCATTCATAAAAATGATAAAGGCATTCATTTCATTTTAGTCAGATAAGCCAAAAAGCCTACCATTTTCATGCATATATCCTTTGTTTAGCCCTTTGAGCCTATATATTCTTTTCTTTTCTTTTTCCAGTTTGTCTACACCCATAGCCCAAAAAAAAAAAATTGTACTCTTTGAATGTCTTGGGAGTTGAAGAGCATTGCATTATCTTTTTTGGATGGAAGAACATGCATAAAATTAGGAATTGAGTCATCGTGAAAAATATGGTAGGTTATCTTCGAAAAGAAAAAAAAAAAGAAAAAATCAAATAAAAAAAGGGAAAGAAAGATAAAAGAATGATGACTCATTTCATGTTTGGATTGGTTTCTTGCATCCCATATTCTTCTCTATTGTATCATTCTCTTCATCTTTTGCGATATTCAACTTTGCTTTTCCAAACACCGCGCCCTTTCTTTCTTAACAATAGCCCCATTACAACCTAATAAAAGTCTTTTGGATTTATGCATGCACTTGCTTTATTAGTGGTAGAGAATTTAGATTCTTGTCAAGCCTATGGAAAGAGTATTGGATAGGGATGAATTTGAGTGTAAACACAACCCTATACACTTTTAAGTGAACAGTGACATACACATTATCCTTGATGAGGGATTTCTAGCTTAAGTTCCCCTTTGTCAAGTAAATTGTCATGATGTTTGTTTTCTTAATTCATGAGAAGATCACTTGGACAAGAGAGGTGTTGAAGATCACAAGGGAGTGTTGTTCTTTATATCTTTTTAATTCAAGACTTGATATAATTTAGTTTTAAAGGATTTCAAGTTGTGTTAATTGAGAACAATCTAGTTTTAGATTGTAAACATATCTCTTTTGGATTAGATTGATAACTTGAAGTTTTTATTCTTGAGACAATTCCTAGAGTTTTGTTTGCAACCTTTGAATTGTCAATTGAATTATTAATTGAGTTTTCGTTATTAATTTAATTGATAATTTTGTTCATCATCTTAATGGTTTAATTGGGTTGATAAATTGTCTAGTTGTTCAATTGGATAATTGTAAACAAGATTTCTAAAATTATTTTGAAATTAAATGTGATTAGTTTTTAATGAGTTTAATTAGCCACCGCTTATTTCACCATGAGTTTTTTGGTGGAATAAGTGTTATTGAACTTGAGGGTTTCCTATGTTTCAATTAGGCAATTAAATTCATTAATTCCTATATTTCATTAATATTGCTTTGGTCTAATTAATTAATATGGGCTAAGAAAGTTAACTCCATGTAAATCCTGAGTTGTTCCCTTCTCCCTACCTGAAGTAAACCATCTTATCTTTTCTTAATTGATTTTCTTATTTGTTAGTAATTTCTTTTCTTAGGATTTTAGTTCTCTTTTCATAAACCCCCCACCCCAAAATTGCATTTGCATCTAGATTAGTTCCATCATACAAGTTTTAGAGTCATTTTCATCTTGCATTTAGTTAGTTTAGTTTCATTTCATTGCCTTTTTCATCACCTGAATTCAACTTAAAGAAAAACCCACAGATTGCTCTTTGGGAGAATGACCTAGGTTGACCCTAAACTACATAATTAGTTAGGACCTAGTTTAATTGATTGCTTTAGCGTCAAAAGCAATGCATCAATTGCATAAGTAGCTTATGGAAAAGTCCGATTAGGTACAAACTTGTTTAGAATGACTTATGGATAAGTGACTTTTGAGATAATTATAAGGAAAAAATTAAAATCAAAATTACCAAAAATATGAAAAAAGCTAAATTACAAAATTTGGCAATACTAAAATACATAATTTGATCAAATAAATATTACATAAGTAACTAGGAAATTAGGCCCTGTACAATTTGGGATCTAATTGTATCACGAATCTGACTCATTTCAATTGAAGATGGCTGATTCATTTGGGTTGAAGATTCCTCAGCAGAATTAGTCAAGGAAGACTCTTCATCTACACTAATATTCCCATTTTCAGCGTCCATGAAAGTAGCATCTGATCGAGAATTGCTCCTAATAAAATTATATATGGCCATTGTAGTACAAACTATATGGATTTGTGTTTGGTACCTACATTTGCACATTTTTTGTAGGATTTCAAACCTAATCCTCCACACCCCAAAAGTCCTTTCTATAGTGGACTGCAAACTTGAGTGATAGAAATTGAAGGCCTCTTTTTCATTTCCAAATCCATATTGACGACTGAATTCTACCAGGTGATAACGCTGACCTTTGTAGGGACCAAGATATCGAACATGTGTTCCATATCCAGAATCGACCAAATAATCGGTCCAGAGGATATGCACCCTGAGTCATGCTAATTCACAATCAACCCTAAACTTCCTGAAGTGCAATAACTTCCATCATTTCTAAGGTATTCCCTCACATTAAGAGTTCCATCAGAAAACAACTATGTAATCTAAAGCTTCCAACCTTCTAGTCAGGGTGGTCCTATCTCATTATATCGCATTTGTGAAGTATCAAGCTGCATCATCAAATGAATTGAAAAGATCCAAATAGAATAGTTTTTGTCATCCAGAGTCTATGCTATAGTTAATATTTCCCATAAGGCATCAAAATACTACCCCAAAAAATAAAGAAAGAAACAAATACTAGCAAGATGCAATAAAAGAAGCAATCTAGTGAAGATAGATATTGTAATTTAAACAAATGCAATTCAAGATTAACAATAAAGATTAAGAGCTATTCAGTAAAACCCTTAAATAAAACACATCATATTACAACCATTCAGTAACCATAGCAACAACCATATCAATAACAAATAAAACCATTCTACAACTCTTATAATAAAACCCTTATCATTGTTCAAGAATATCTAGGGAAGGCAAACCATAAACCGCAGCAAGCTTATCATGTACTCCTTGTTCTCTAAGAATGAAACAAACAATTCCCGATTAACCTTATCGTGCAGAAAGGTGGCACATTGGTTTCGAAAATTTTCATCACATTGGACTTCCTCAAGGGCAAGCAATTCAGACATCATATTTTTTATGTTGTGAGCATGGATATCATTATATCTGTCTGCCCATATTCTCCTGCATACAAACAAGTAAGCAAAGTTAGAGAATATCCACAAGTAAGCTAAAAATGTTAACAAATAACAAAATCATAGGTTTTATACCTTGATTTTCTCCTTCCACCACTCATTAGAAGCAGAAATAGCATTTGTTATTGGGTCCCGGCCTGCACCAATCTCTTTGAGTAATGTATCCCACGTCCTCAACTCTTTCTTTAAGATTTCTAACCTATTCTTCAATTGTTTATATCCATATCCTTTCCCAGTTTTCTAAACAAAAGTTGTCACAATGTTTGTCCAACCCGGCTTTGTAAATACTAGACCATTGTGCTCTTCTTTGTAAATTTGGTCAACACAAGCATTGACACGGACCTCGGTTGAGAAATCATCTCATACCGCTTTGTCCATAATTATATAGCTAATAAGTGCATAAAAAAACTGTAACATCCATAGCAAGACAGTCACATAGAAAGAGTTGTAACGTCCAGAGCAAGACAGTCAAACTAAGAACAAGAGAGGGATGGGTGAAAAAGTTGTTTGGGCTTGAAATAGAAAGCAAAACTCAGAGGAAGACAGTCAAATATCATAAATAAACCAAAAATATCAAGTTGTCAAATAGAAAGCAAAACTCAGAAATACGATTCAGAAATAGAAAGACTTGTAACGTCCAGCGAGACCAATCATCGGAGACCAACGAAACCTGAAAAATACGAGACCAACCAGTGGCGGACCCAGGAATTTTATTGACGAGGGGCGAAAAAAATGATGCATCATAAATAAAAGTACTTGAAATACGATATAGACCTAATATACAAAAAATTGAAAGAAATCTATTACATAAATTAAGATTAATTTACTTGACTCTTACTCTACGTGTTTTCATATTGTTAAACTCATCTATAATTGAATACGTTATAAAACTCAAACCAATTTCTTTTTCAATGTATGTAATCAAAGAATCATCAAGAAATTGGTCTTTTTCAATGTATGTAATCAAATAATCATCATGAAATTGGTCTTCATGACAAAGAGCATGAATTATTTCATGACCAATATGATTTTAAAAATAATATTAATAATAAAAGTAAACTGGTTAAAGTTTACTATTAGTCATCATCTATATTTTCATAGCCCTATTTTAACAAAACACAAACTTACTTAAAATTCTAACCCTAAAATAGTCTCTAATCAGTATAAAAGTAGTATCATTAAATAAAATAAAATCATGTATAATAAATTTCATAAAGAAAATTTAATGAAAAGAAGTGATTTTAAGTACCTTGTTGAAAAAATGGCGGACAAGCAGCGAGGGAGAGGAAGAAGATGAACACAATATCGGTGGGTTGGAATATATTAAAGGTTGGGCATATATTAAATGACACCTCTTGATATGCATATCAAATTACATCATTTAAAAAAAAAAACTATATATAATAATGGAAGGCGATTTTGGAAAAGATGAGTGCATATCAAATTACATCATAATATAAAAAATAAAAAATAGGCATTTAATATATTTTCAACCCCATGTATATCTAAAAAATAAAATTACGTAAGTAAATATCAAACTACATCATTACACTCGTCGTTCATGTGGCTTGATGGTTAGAGCATGTTTTATTCAACTCACAAGATAAAAGTTCGATTCCAACGTAGGCATCCACTAATTACATTTTTTAATATAATTTTAGGGGGGCGGGTGCCACCCCTAGCCCCCCTGTGTCCGCCATTGAGGCCAACGAAACCAGATCCAGACCAATCGACAAGCAGAACAATTATACCGGACCGACGAGCAGAAAAATCATACCAGACCGACAAGCAAAAACGCCAAAACACAAAATATGAGATATGGAAAGACACAAAAACGCAAAATCGACGACGAGCAGAAAAATCATACCAGACTGACGAGTAAAACACTCGCAAAAACGCAAAAATATATCGATGAGACAAGCGGAAAAATCATAAAAACAAAAAAACATATTAGGAAGGAAGAGACTTGGAAAAATAGTACTTCCTCATGCCATTAATGTGAGGGCTAATTTGGATATTAGAATATAAGACTCCAATGCACTTCAAATTTGCCTCCCAAATTTATAAAAAAATTATTCCAAAGTATCCATGTTGATAATACATAAGGAGTCTACATACATGTAAGGGTAGTCATGATTAAAAAGGGTATTTTAAAGAAATAAACTTATATTTGTTATAAATAACTAACTTAACTAATTTTCTTAATATACTCAAATTGGTTAAGTAGTTCTTATATTAAAGAACGGGGGTAGTATCTTATTCAATCAAATTAAAACTAGTTTGATACAATTGAGAACCTTAACTTTTTTCTTATAGAGCCATAACAATAAAAGCTAGTCCCTTACAACATGGTGAATCAAATTTCAAATCCATGTAAGATGTTAAGATATGTCCACATTTAATGACTGACATGCATTTACTACCAAAAAAAAAATTGTCGTTTTGTGCCGGTGAAATTGTAGCGATTAAGGTAAATTGCTAAAAAGCAAAGTTCTGAAACCTAGGCTAGTCACTGAACCGGTGGAGGTACTGGGTCAAGGGTCAGTGGATCGACTGGAGTCAAACCGGGGTCATACCGGTATTAATTAAAAAATATAATTTAATTAAAATATGTAAAAATATTTATATTTCAGGCAATGGACATATAGTGCCCTCGAGTCCTTATGATCATGATCCCTATCATAGATGCTTGAATGTACACCTATTCATATATGAACCATTTTTTTGTGCAAAAATGCCCATTTATAAAAAATAACGGGAAATTCATAGGAATTTCCAGATTTCCAGGTCATATTTGAAAATTTATATCATTTTATATACACATCCAAAAATTATGAAATGAGACTCATATTAAAGGACTAGATGTGTACTAAAACACTACCAAATTTCAAAACCTAGTTAAAACGTTTGCCCTGTCAAATGTCATGCCTAAAATCATGGCTCATCAATAAAACAACCACTAACTAACATTACTAACTTCATGCATTTTACATATGCTTTGATATAGCCCTTACCTTTACTTCTACTTGGCTCGCTCCTCCATATGAAGGTTATATACATTCAAAATTATATAATTATTTTATGAAAACCTTAAATAAATATATAAAACAACAATCAAACAAAACCGTTTGATAGCAGGTAATCAAAAAGGTATTTATGAGCTTCCACCTTCAAGCTTCATCCATTAGCTTTGCATTTTCTTTAGGAATACTTTCCCCCATTGTTGGTACATAGGAGAAAAAGGGGTGAGATTCATGAGAATCTTAGTAGCAAAACATCAACTCAATATATAATGTGCATGATAATAAACTAAACATGTAAATAGCCAATATAAAGGCAACACCTTACAAGCATATACTCATGGCTATGGAAAAAATCAAGCAAGGATATCACATGTTCAAAGGCCTAACTACACCATACATGACAATAAGCATGCAAGCAACCAAGAACAAACTAAATGGCAACTTTTGGACCAAATGGGACAGGTGTGGGGCCACCTTGGGAAGTCAAGAAGGCTCCACACATGAATATCCATTCAGGGGAAATTATCTAGAAAAGTTGAAGAAAAGTACAAAGGGAAACACTTTGTTGACCAGCAGGACCCACGTGGAGCAGTGGAAAGAGATCGGACCGGATAAGTGAAA
Source organism: Acacia melanoxylon (assembly GCA_019022615.1). Taxonomy (NCBI): domain Eukaryota; kingdom Viridiplantae; phylum Streptophyta; class Magnoliopsida; order Fabales; family Fabaceae; genus Acacia; species Acacia melanoxylon. The sequence continues at coordinate 3,727,997 of JAFJYJ010000020.1, read as the reverse complement.
AGTCAGTGGAAAAGTTGGAGGGAAGATTTGGTGGGCCCAAAATGGCGCCGCCTAGCCCCCATAATGATAAAAAAAATAGCTTGAAGAAAAAGAAAGAGAAAAAGCAGGGTAAAAGTCAAAGTGTGGGACCCACTTGCTAGAAAAAAAGGAATTAACCAGATAAATTAGGAAAAATCAAATAAAATCATAGAATCTGATTTGAGGGGTCCAAAAGGTGCCACCTAGCCCTAGGAAGAGTCTAGAAAACTTGGGGAAAAAGAAAAGAATAACAAAGAAGTTCCGGGCCAAAATTGGTAATTTCCATAAATTCTAAGCCGAAGTAGGTAATTTTCCCCAAAGGAAAAGCAAATATCTAGATATTTTGGAAGGGGGAGGCGCCACATGTCAGCTCCCTAGAGACCCTGAAATTTTCTATAATACTTGGAGAAAAATTCAAGATATCATATCTAATTTATTACATAACAAACAGAAATTTACGCCTGTTAATTCTAAATTACCGGATCAAAGTTACCCTTTATTAAAAGGTATTTTGACCTCTCATTTTCACCCTAAAGGGAAAAAAATTTAGAAGCAAGAGAGAGGGATCAGCAACCTCCATAGCCAAAGCTCAAGAACCAAGCCACCAAGAACATCCAACGATTCTCCGATCTTAGGTAACCCCGAAAATCTTAATTTCTTGAGTTATTGCAATGGTATTTTCGTCCAAGGGGTAGGGGCTTAGTTTTATGGTTGGATTTTTGTATTTCTAAGGTCTCCAATGGTTCTGGAATATGGTTTTGTAGGGGCTATAGTCATGGCTTAAGTTTTCGAAGATAAGAACACCAAAAACCTTAAGTAAGAGCTTGCTGCCAGTTTCTGGGGATCTGGGCAGCGAAGCTTCAAACACGTTTTTAAAATAGTAAATGAACTTGTTTTGAGCTTAAACTTTACATGAAGAAACTAGACATCCGGGGAATGATTTTAAAATATAATATGATAACTTTTGGATAAAAATACTAGGTGAAATAAATTGTTGAAAAAGGATCTGGAAACAGGGGAGCGAATCGGACCAGAGAGCAAAATTTGAGCTCCACGCCAAAATATATGTCCTTTTGGTTTCTAAAAATATTTTTCATGAAAAATAGACATTTCAATGGTTCGAGTGCAAGATTTAACATATCAGGAATTTTTGGGTTATAAGGTTCACCAAATGCCGGAGGGAAGGTCGGTATAGGTAAGTTTAAGTCAAAATCAGGCACAAGCATCTCTAACCCGGTATCACATTAGGTAGGGCTTCTGGGTCCATGTCAGGTTCTGGAGGAAATAGGGGCACGTAAGGTGGTATCTGTTCTACAATAGGTGGTAACTCTGGCTCAGGCGCAATCGGAGGGATGGGTTGAATCTCAGAGACTGGTACTATCGGGGGTAGGGGTGGAAAATTGGGCTCGAGGGCGGGTGCAGGTGCAGGTAAATTTACTCTATGGCTTGCTCTTCCCAGTACCGTTATTTGCCTTCTCCTTCTCCACTGGTTTGCTTGTCCATATCTGGGGTCAGGGTCCATTTCCGCCTTCTACATTATACCACTACGTTAGTACCCTTAACCAGAAACGTTTACCAGTACTGTCCAAACCGTGCTCTGATACGAAAACTGTTACACCTCTACCGGCCTTGCCCTTTCAGGTGGCGGGTTAAAGGGATTCCTTTTAAAAGTTACCTTTCCTTTATTATAAGTCCATTTAATTGTAAGTCAGAGTACGCGCAACAGAGCACAAGATCAGTTTGGACAAACTATCGTACTGGTAAAAGTAAAGTCGACAAAAAGTAAAGTCCCCAGAGGGTTAAAATACAGTCATCCGGCAGTAATACCAAAATAATAGGTACTATCATCCCAAAATACAAAGTACAAAATGTGATAGGGCATTCCATATCCTTCATCAGCCCAGCCATGCCTACCTTTCCAAAAAGGCCTCTATCTGTCAAGCACGCCCCTCTGTATCAACAAAAGCTTCTGGGGTCCAACATTGGCCCCCAGAGTAACCATCAATACTCATGCACTAAATGTGTAATGTGTATGCATGCAACCATGTATGTATGCAAGCACCGAAAACATGCCAAATACACCGCATATGCAAATAGAGACATATACAATAACACGTCTTCGCACCGTCGGGCCGTCTTACCAAGACAGGCCCCGGAATTACTGGAATCACAAGCCCATTTCCATTGAGTTGCCACATAAGCAGACCCCGGAAGGCACCCTTGGCACTAGGGACACAATCACAAACATGTTCTATATGCATATTTGGAAAAACAATACAAAAACACACATATGGCACAATAATACATACATCAAAACACATAAAAGTGCCGGACTAAAGTGGTTACTACCTGGTGTTAATTATACCGCCTTATAAATTTAAGGGCCCACTAGCTCTCCAAAATATTGTTTGACCCTAAATAAAAATAAAATAATATTGAAGTATTTCCCAAAAATACCCTCACAATTTCCTTCAAAACCGAGCCTAACACCAAGTTTCCAAAGAATCCAGAAAATTTTACCCAAATCCAAGCATTTTTAATAAATTCAACAAAACTCATATTTGTATGAAACCAGCACCATTTGAACCATTGAAATGTCTATTTTTCAGGAACAATATTTCCAGAAACTGAAAGGACATATATTTTGGAGTGGAGCTCCAATTTCAATCTCTAATTCAATTCGATCCCCTGTTTCCAGATCCTTTTTCAACAATTTATTTCAGCCAGTATTTTTATCCAAAAGTTATCATATTATATTTCAAAATCATTCCCCGGATGTATAGTTTCTTCATGTAAATTTTCAGCTCAAAAAACGTTCGTTTACTATTTTAAAAACGTGTTTGAAGCTTCGCTGCCTAGATCCCCAAAAACTGGCAGCAAGCTCTTACTTAAGGTTTTCGGTGTTCTCGTCTTCTGAAACTTAAGCCATGACTATAACCCCTACAAAACCACGTTCTAGAACCATTGGAGACCTTAGAAATACAAAAATCCAATCATAACACTAAGCCCCTACCCCTTGAACGAAAATACCATAGCAAGAACTCAAGAAAGTAAGATTTTCGGGGTTACCTAAGATCAAAGAATCGTTGGATGTTCTTGATGGCTTGGTTCTTGAGTTTTGGCTATGCAGGTTGCCGATCCCTCTCTCTTGCTTCTGAAAATTTCGCCCTTTAGGGTGAAAATGAGGGGTCAAAACACATTTTAATAAAGGGTAACTTTGATCCAGTAATTTAGAATTAACAGGCGTAAATTTCTGTCTGTTGTGTAATAAATTGGATATGATTTCTTGAATTTTTCTCCTAGTATTCCAAAAAATTCCAGGGTATCTAGGGAACTGACATGTGGCGCATTCCCTTTCCAAAATATCTAGATATTTACTTTTCATTTGGGAAAAATTACCTACTTTGGCCCAGAATTTATGGAAATTACCAATTTTGGCCCGGAACTTCTTTGTTATTCTTTTCTTTTTCCCCAAGTTTTCTAGACTCTTCCCAGGGCTAGGTGGCGCCTTCTGGATCCCTCAAATCAAATTCTATGATTTTATTTGATTTTTCCTAATTTATCTGGTTAATTCCCTTTTTTCCAATAAATGGGTCCCACACTTTGACTTTTACCCCGCTTTTTGTTTTTCTTTTTCTTCAAGCTATTTTTTTTTATCATTATGGGGGCTAGGCGGCGCCACTTTGGGCCCACCAAATCTGCCCTCCAACTTTTCCACTGACTTTTCACTTATCCAGTCCGATCTCTTTCCACGTGGGTCCTGCTGGTCAACAGGGTGTTTCCCTTTGTATTTTTCTTCAAATTTTCCAGATAATTTCCCCTAAATGGACATTCATGTGTGGAGAGCCATCTTGACTTCCCAAGGTGGCCCCACACCTGTCCCATTTGGTCCAAAAGAAGCCCCTAACTTGTGGACCTGCATTTTGTGTTTGGGCCTGAATATGAACAAAATCATATGCTTTTCTCTTATCGCATGGTGGACGAAATTTAATGCTAAAAGGACATGGAATTGACTATTTTACCCTTGCTTTTTCCTCTTTTTACCCTGTGGTGACACGTGTCCCAATGTAATTATTACACTGTCTCTTGCCTTTTGACTTTTCAGTGTCTCTTTCCCTTCTCAGACCATGGATGGCACAGACTTATGATCCAGGGGTAGGAATTTTTGTCTTGACTTCATCGTCGGGCTCCACTTCATCATATCGGATTTTCCTACATCGATGTTTTGCCTTGGCCTCAATTCTCTTCCAAGTCTGAACACCGTTATGATTTCCTTTTCTTGTCTGCACTAGGCGACATTTTGGACCTTTTTAGGGCTCACCATATTTGTTAGCTCCTGTGTTTTAATGATTACAATTTCTAAGTCATTAAATTAAGAAAGATGTGTTTGCTCAAGCAAAGATGAGATCATACCCGAGCATAACTGAACTGATTAGGCATCTCAGGCAAGCATGCTCAAGCAGGGCATAGAGTCATGCTCGAGCAACATCGGGTACAAGGCAAGGATCAAGTGTTCCAGGAAAGGCTTGCTCGAGTAGAGCATATAGGCATGCTCGAGCAACATTGAGCCAAGACTGAAACACCATGCTCGAGCATGGTGTACAAGAGACGCAGCCTACTCGAGCATGACTAGAAAGCATGAAGGATTGCTCGAGCAAAGTCGAGCAACTTGTCCCAAAATGAACCTCGCTCGAGCAAAGTTAGGAAGCATGCTCGCAGACCATGCCCGATCGTGGATAACTGGGTTGCTCGAGCAAAGTCGACCAACCGGTTCTCTGGTCTCTGTATAAGGGTTGCTCGAGCAAGCTCTAGTTGTTTGCTCGAGCATCATCGATAAAGTCTCTTTTCAAAGTCTCTCAAAAGGACTTGCCCAAGCATATACATGTGCCTTTGCCCGAGCATTGACCAAAAGAACTTAATTCTCACAACACCTTGCCCGAGTAGACCTTGTTCTTTGCTCGAGCAATGCGTGACTTTCTCTCTTTAAAATTACACTTTCACATCACTTGCCCGAGCATATATCTTGATCACACTCGAGCAAGGTTACCTCTATTTTGAAGTCTTCAACACCGAAAATCTTAAATCATGTTATATCATTTTATTACTTCAAATTATTTCACATTGCTATTACCAAATGCTTTTAACGAATTTGTTTATGAGTTTCAGTTTATTTAAACATGGATTACCAACATATTTGAATAAAGCAAAACATGTGTCAGAGAAGCATTAAATGCAGTTGCCAAACCGAGTGATAATCTCCATAACCAATACTCTGATCAATGTAAAGCTTTCACTGCTATTCCGTCTGCGCCATTAATGCTATCTCTCAACGGACACAACAAACAGAATAAAGAATATCTGTGAAGGACAAAGGATTTGCATCAAATGTATCCAGTGAAGTTTCATATGTCTAACGTACACATTCAAGACACTCAACGGCTATTCTTCAAAGATTCTTCAACGGTCTTTAATTGAAACATCTATAAATAGACGGAGCATTGAATTGGCCAACTACCGAAACGTTGTGCATTCAATTTGAAATTACTGCAATCTGCTGTTTCAACTGTTTCATTAATTTCTTCGGATATTTTGTTGTTCTTCAGTGTTTATCAATATTTACTCAGTGAGAAGTTCTTAAACATCATTTACTTCTTTTAGTTGTCAAAATCTTAAGGTTGTGGAACCATAAGTGTGGATGTATCGATTACAACTTGTAAGGGGGAGTGAGTCCAAGAGTGTGAGGATCATCCTTCGTTTACAGAGTGTGTAATTATCTTTGGAAGATTAGTGGAAATCCCAAGGTATGCTTGGGGACTGGATATAGGTCGAAATATTAGACCGAACCAGTATAAATTGATCTGTGTCCATTTTCTCTTCTCAGACTTGCATTTCTCTTTAGTACGCAAAAAGTTATTTTTTTTAATCACCTATTCACCCCCTCTAGGTGATATTCCAATCTTCAATATTGTCTCCCATTATTTTGACGACTCTTTATAATTAATTCTCCAAATAAAATATTACAGAAAATAATAATAAATTCAATAATAAACACTTCTCATTAATTCACAGTAATAACTAATACATCAGTTACAATAATAGGGGTGTTACAGTAGGAACTTTGGAATGAAGGATGACTTGAAACCCAAAATAGGAAGGGAGTTATGAAGCTAGGAAGAAGCTTGGAGTTTTTGAAAAGGATTAGAGTTAAGGAACAATTTGGCCAACGAACTTTTACCTCAAGAGGGCCCAACACAAATAACTTTTAAGTAAATCAAAAATACCAAAAAAAAATTTAAAATTGTGCAGTTAGTACAAAATATGGAGTAAACCTTTTTTGTGTTGGGCTCCTGGAATAAAACTTTTTTGTATTGATTACACAATTTTAAATTTTTTTGATATTTTTGGTCAACTTAAAAGTTTTTTGTGTTGGGCGCTCTTAAGGTAATAGTTTGTTATCCAAATTACTTCTTAACCCAAAAGATTATGCTAAAAGAATTTTTTTTGGGCTCAGAAAATATAATGGTGTAAAAAGTAAAAAGGATGGTTTACTCAATACACATAAATATGTATGTTCCAAGGAGGGTATTCAAACAAAAGGTAAACAAGTTGTTACACCCCTACCGGCCTCGCCCTTTCGGGTGGCAGGTTAGAGAGATTCCTTTTATTGATTACCTTTCCCTCATTATTATGTCCACTTAACATGCATCAGAGTTAGCGCAGCAGAGCATTTAATCGGTTTGGACAATCTACTATACTGGTAAAGTAAAATAAACGGAAAGTAATAGTCCCCGAAGGGTTAAGGGTACAGTCATCCAAATTTAAATACCAAAAATATAAGTACAACCATCTCCAAAATACAATAACATAATAGGGCATCCCCTATTCATCAACTACATTGATACGCCTTACCTTTCCAAAAAGGTCCGTCCTCTTCAGGCACGTACCCGTAGCCCGAAAATGTTGGGGTCCAATAGTGGCCCCCAGAGTAACCGTCAATACTCAAATACAAAATGTGTAAGGAGTATGTAAGTTACCATGCCAGATAAAAATACAGATAACATGCCACAGTAAATCACACATCACAACCCGTAGAACCCGTACAGCTGCCTTAGCAAGGCAAGCCTCGGACTTACTGGATTCACAACCCATAAAGCCGCCCTTACTAGGTCAGCCCCGGACTGAAACTCAACCCATACAGCCGCCAATTAAGGCCGGCCTCAGACTGAACGTCCTTAGCGCTAGGAAACACATAAGTCTTTATGCATATTTGGCAAAACGTACAAAAACACACGTGGCAAATACAAACATACAACAAAACACATAAAGATATCTGAGTAAAGCGGTTACTACCTGTGGGGTGTGTACCGTATTTAATACTTTATTGTGCTTGGTCACTTTTCAAAATATGCCCTTGACCTAAATAACACCAAAATACCTTATTTTTTAGTAATTCCAAAAATACCCTTGCATTTATTTTGCCAAAACCAAGCCCACACAGAATTTCCAGAAATTCTGTGAATCTGGCCCAACTTCCATGCTTTTTAATAAATTCCAAAAACATCATATTTACATGAAACCAATGCCATTTGAACCATTACGATGTCTAATTTTCAGGAAAAATAATTCCAGAGACCAAACGAATACATAAGTTTTCGTGTAGCCAATTTTCCACTCTCTGGTCCAGATTCGACCTGATGCTTTTGGGTCAACTTTAGCAATTTTTATCACTTAGTAGAAATATCCAAAAGATAAAAAATTATACATCAAGGTGAACCTTAATATGTATAATTTCTCCCTGTAAAATATCAGCTTAAACCAAGTTGATTTACTATTTTTAATACTTAGTTGAAGGTCCACTGCCAGGATTTCCAGAATCACAACAAACTTGCTTTTAAAGACTTTTTCGGTGATTTCGAGTTCGGGAACTTAAACCATAGCTTAACCTCATACAAAATAAAGTTTTAAACACTTTGGGACCATCAAAAACTCAAAAATAAGACCCCAACACCAAGCCCCAACCAGATGAACGAAAATCAAAGATTCAAGTTCCAAAGGTGCGGGTTTTCGGTGTTTACCTGAATCGGAAGTTCGGTTGATGATCTATGAAGCTTGGACCTTGATTTGGCTATGGAACTTTGCTGAGCTCCTCTCTCTTCCTCTGCAAAATTTCGTGCTTCATTGTGTAGGAGAGAGAGAGAGAGCATGTGTTTTAATAATAATTAAAGGTACAGATCAGTCCAAAATAACTGGAGTATAATCATGTCCAGTAATTAATGAATTGGATCTGGCTTTCTTGACTTTTTCCCCAAGCAAATCTAGAAAATTTTAGGGCTTCTAGGGTGCTGCCAAGTGGTGCATCCCCCTCCAAAACGTGCAGATCTTTATTTGCTTTTGGGGCAAATTACGAGTTTTGGCCCGGAACTTTCGTAAATTGCATTTGTGGCCCAGAACTTTCTAATTATTTTTGAATTTTCCCCATGTGCTTGGACCTGTCCAAAAGTACATATGGAACGCCATTTTGGGCCCACAAACCTGGTCCAATTAATTTTTACCCATTTTGCCCTTTTTCTCTCATCATGGGACCCGCTTTTGACTTTTATACTGATTTCTCTTTCTTTCTCTCCAAGTAAGTATTTTAATAATTAAAGGGGGTAATGTGGCGCCTAATGGGGCCCACAAATCTGATCCTCTATAATTAATTCCTTTTTCTTACTTTATCAGTTCAATTTCTGATCAACCGGTCCCCATCGGGCCCCGTTGGGTACAAAGGTGCTTCTTTTTGCACTTTCTTCAAATTCTCTAGATATTCTCCCCTGGTTGGACATACATATGTGGCGCCTTTTTAATTTCTAATATGGCCCCACATTTGTCTCATTCAATCCAAAAGAAACCCCTAACTGGTCTCTATCAGTCCCCTTTCTACCAGTTAATCGCCTGTGGAACCTGCACTTTGTGTTTGGGCCTGAACATGGATAAAATCATCTGATTTCTCCTTCTCTCTCCTGGGTGGACGAAATTGAATACTTAAGGGGTAAGGATTTGACTTTTCTACCCCTGTAATCATTACTTACTTTTTGCTTTTCAATCCCGCAGTGACATGTGTCCTCCAGCAGTAATTACACTTATTCATGATCTTCAAAAACGCAGGGCATCCCTGATTGCCCTGAAAATGCTGTATACTTACTTATACCAGCATATTTTCACTCAACTAATTGTCCTATACCTGAGGACATAGTTAGGGGGCATCTTTTCCAACCGAATTTGTACCGTATGGGTCTTTTGTGCCCCTTTTCCATTGGCACTTTAATTCCACGGTTTATACACATTAGGTCTACTGACCTGCATAACCAAGTTACTTAGTCCCTGAAAGGCTTCCTATTTCTCGTCATTCTTGGGACTCTTCTTGAACCGGGCTTAGTCGTCTACCCTTTTTTAGGCTTATTCTCAATTCTTAGAGTCCAAAATTCGGGATATTACACAAGTGACATGTTCTTCCAAGTTCCTGGCTTAGAAAAGGACCAAGTGTTCAGCAAGAATGGTAGCATCTGCTGTTGATTAAAAGTACAAAATCACTAAATTTGATGAAGAGCATTGTTATCCTCTTCACACACAAGAAACAAGGCTTCTCAAAGAAACTTATAAGAAGTTAATGCCTATGGACTTGACTCGGCAAGAATGTTTGGACTACAAAAGAAGGCTACTTTTGATTTAATGACTATATGCTATGCTGGGGTGAAGCAAATCTTGGATTTATTTCTCTATACAAATAAGCCTCTTCATAACAAACTACACGTGCAATTGAGCTAGCGGCCTAGCGCCTTGAAGTTGAGAGTGAATAAAAATTCAATCCAACAGTGGGATTAACACAACAAGTTACAAATAATTCAGTTTTTTTCCAATGTGTTTCATCTCCTGTAGTATCTTCTCTAATAACCTCCCCTTTAGCAAGTTGCATATCAGTATCTAACATAAGGATCAGAACTAGAAGTCATTCTAGCATCTCCACTCAGAGAGGAACACTTGCAAGCACTCATTTATAGGTTCACATTAGGTGCACATCCCTTATATGCACCTTATGTGCTCATCCCTCTAATTTTGGGAGAGCATATTTTTTTATATTTAGATTAAATTATATGTTGCATCCTAAACTATTTTTTGCACCAAATATCTCAAATTAATTAATTTTCAATCCTGTATTTAGAAATATTTTTTCTGTTACACCAGTGTCCTGAAAATTAATTATATTGAGATATTTAATGAAAAAAATATTTCGGATGTAACATATAATTTAATCTAAATAAATGATATATATATATATATATATATAAAAAAAGTGCTCACAACAAAATTAAAGGATTGAGCATATAAGGTGCACATAAGGATGTACACCTAATGTGAACCCCTCGTTTATATAGATTCATCTACATCGATCCACAATCAAATATCATTGATTTATTCATTAAAGAATTGCTTATACATATGCATTACTTTCCTTCTGATCTTATCCTAGTATTAGATAGACATACAATTTTTTACCATAAACTCAAAGCTTTCCATTAGGTCATGCAGATCAGTGGCGAACCCATAAATTTTAATGAGGGTTGACGAAAATAAAAATACTATATTATAAATAAAATTAATTAAAATACAATACAAACCTGATATACAAAAAGTTGAAAGAAATCTATTACATAAATTAAGATCACTTCACTTGACTCTTACTCTACTTGTTTTCATATTGTTAAACTCATCTATAATTGAATCCGTACTAAAACTCAAAACAATTTCTTTTTCAATGTATGTAATCAAAGAATTATCAAAAAATTGGTCTTTCATTCTATTTCGAAGCCTATTTTTTATTATATTTATAGCAAATAAAGATCTTTTAGCCGTTGTTGTAAAAACTAGAAGAGTTGGTATAAGTCTAATCACTGTAATAAGAGAGTAAATGATGGACTTTCCAGTTCTTACTAACCCTTGACATAATTCAGATGTAGTTGATAAATTAATTAAATCTGGATGTTTAGGAATGTTATACTCAAAATGTTGTAACTCCATCTTCCAATGTAGTTTTTACTCTTCTATGAAATCTCTATAAAAAAATTTACTAACAAGTTTTCAAATAAAGACATGATTAAATTAGATTTAGAAAAAAATTGAAAACTTATTCATAAAGTCCCGATGTTGGTTACTTATTTTATCACGCATATATTTAATCTAGCTCATCTTCTGTGCTATATATATACATCTTTTGTGCTATATATATTTTAAAATTTTAGGGGGCGGCGGCGGCCACGATTATGTTTTTGATCAATGGCTCAGATCCATTCATTAAACAGAACTACATCGTTTTGGGTGATGAGAATTTTGTTTCTCGTCAGGCTGATTAGCATGGAACGCAGATTTAAAGAAAGAGAGAGAGAGAAAGAAAGGAAGGAAGGAAGAAAAGGAAAAAAAAAAACAATAAACAAGTTGCCCTTAATGACTATTTGTTGTTATATTCTAATATAAAAATCAAAATATTTAAAAATTCAATTTATTCATACAATATTTCGTAAAAAATAAAATGAATAAAAAATTATAATTTAATAAATATCAATATTAGGTGTTGGTTTCTCTCAAGAATCCTTTTTAATTATGTTTATTAAAAGTACCCATTAATAAAAACTCCTTAATATATGTAATGAATATAGATACTTTGAGGCAAAAAAAATATAAATGGGGGACAATGGATTGAGGTATGTTCATGATTAAAATAAGGGTTTAGTATTTTTACTTTTACTGCAGATAATTTTTTTCTGCCACACTTATATAATAGTGAGTTGGTTCCATTGTAAAGAAAAGAGAGAAAATATTAGTGAGACCCACCCACTTTTATGTGAGTGTGACAGAAAAAATATTTCTACAGTAAAAGTAGAAACATTAAACCCTTAAAATAAAAATCTTGTATAGTTTTGGACTGGATGGAGTATTACGTAATCCGATCATAAATATGCTAATACTTTCCAAATCAAATAAGAAATTCAAAATAAGAAATTTTCAAAAGAGTTCTGATCCTAGCCTGAATGGATATAATTGAATTGAAATTATAAGACAAGATTACCCAACCATAAATATATAGATAATTATTTTTCTAGTGAAATTAGGAGATCGCATAGAATGTATACTTTTATTAAAAATGGGAAACTCACTAGAGGCAAGTTCCAGCTATTAAGGACATTTATAGACATATATCCACTTATATTGAATGGAGTTTGAGTAGACAAGTGTTGTAATTTTTCTTTATAATGTGAATATTTTCAATAAAAATTAAAAAAAATATGTTATTGCTTTTCTTTTTTCTAATATTATCATTTAGTGTTCAGTTTAAGGTTCATGATTGGTTCTCACAACACAAGTGTCTCTTCTAAAAATCAAACTCAAGACCAATAGGGATCTAACAAGGCTTTACATGCACCATAGACCAACATTATATTGGTATTTATCGCTTTTCTTTCACAATTGATTATTAAAGTTATTTATTTCATGATATTTTATTAAAAATGATTACTAACAACGATTACTTTGGCACGCTGTAATTTTTTCAAAGAAATTCAAAAAATAATTATTTTTTTATAATAAAAACGATGATATATCATTTACTTCTTTATTTGCATCCAATTAAATATAAGTTTACTAATCAAATTAGTTTTTTGGGGGAATAAATGGGAATTTTTCATTGTCACGAAAGACGAATTAATTGTCTCCCTCTTTTCACTGTATACAATATGCCGTCGCTTTCCTGCTTTCTCCTCGCCTTTTCCATTTTATAAACCAAGTTGCATCTTTAACAACCACACGGACAAATTATCTGAATTCTGTATCGAAAATTCAGTCTTGAGAATCCAATGCAACGAAGCTCACGAGCTAACAGCCGTATACCCAACTTTCAATTTTTCAAGCTTGAATGGACGGTACTTTGTCTTGTTATATACTCCTCGGGCCCTCCTTTTTATAAGATAAACATTTCATGAATGGGTATATTCCTTTGTATAACATAGCTTTTGAAGATGTATAAATATTTTATACATTTTTTTATTTATACCCTCAATTAATTATATATCTATCACTTTTTTCCACTCATTCACTCTTGTCATTTCCCCCCTCAATTTCTCTTCCACTCACAATTTATATAAATAAGGATGTTTTTAAAAAACGAGCTACATTTTTTTTTCATATTTATTGTATTTAATTAATTGTAACCAACTTTTTATTTATTTTATTGACGGACTAATAATAAAAGGGTATGTATCTACTTATTTAATCTCTTCTTGTATGTCCCAAGAAAACATGGAGTTATCTAGTGGAATCAGTTTCCCTGCGCTCGTCCCTTTTGGGGCCAGCATCTAGGCGGTCCAGATCTCATTTTTATATATATATATATATATATATATATATATTTTATAATATTTTTTTTATATAATAAAATATTTTTGAAGTTTTTTGTTAAGTACATTTAAAATAAATTTTTAATCCCAATTAGATCATGAAGTATTTTTCAAAGAAGCTAAGTTAAGATCTCTTAAGTATTTCTTTAAGACTTAGGTTGGTATCTTAAAATATTTTTTTAGAAATATTTCATGTTACCAATTATTACTAAAAAGATACTTTAAGCAGATCGACTACTATTGAAAAATAGTTATGATCTTAAAAATTATTTTATAATCTTAAAAAAATATTTCGGATATTGATGATTCTTAAAAAAATACTTTAGAATCTTGATAGATATTAAAAAAAAAACCGTCAATACTAACTCAAGTATTTTTTTAAGATTAGTTAGTCGTTATTCTAAAATATTTTTTTTTTTAATCTTAAAAAATATTTTAGGGTGTTGATTAGTATTAAAAATATATTTCATGACTGACTGGTATTTAAAAACAATAAAAAATGTTTTTAAAAAATATCCTATAAAAAAAGAAAAAGAAAAAAAAAAGAGACATAGATGAGATCTGCGCTCGCTCCAAAAATATGGCTTAGGTCGCACATTACACTCCGCTGCATCTCCACGGCGCCGTTTTGGCGCAAACCACACACCTGATATATATTTTTTTAATAGGTGGTAAAAAGATAATTTAGGATAGAAAAAATTCTTTATGGTCTTGAAAAATAATTTTGTACCTCAGCCATATCCAAAGGGAGGAAACTGATTCCGTTATCTAGTTGCCTCAGCCAGCAATCATTGATCTTTGTACCTCCCAAACATGGAACAAACCATAGTCCTCTATCCAGCTCCAGGCATAGGCCATATAATCTCCATGGTCGAGCTTGGCAAGCTCCTTCTTCAACATCATTCTCACTTTTCCTCCATCATCATCCTCCTCACCACCGGTTTACTTGACAAACCCTCCATTGATTCCTACATCCACCTAATCTCTCAATCCTACCCCTCCATCTCCTTCCGCCGCTTCCCTTTCCTCGCCGTGGAACCGTCCGCCTCGCCTTGCAGCCTAGCGGCAATCGCCTTTGAATTCATTCGGCTCAACGACACCAACGTGGCTTCAGCTCTCAAGGACATCTCACAAATCTCCAATGTTCGAGCTTTGGTCATCGATCTGTTCTGTACATCCGCAATGAACATAGGTTCTTCTCTTGGTATCCCTATTTACTACTTCTTCACCTCCGGAGCAGCCGTTCTTTCGGCTTTCTCGTACTTTCCGAAGATTCACGAACGAACCACCAAGAGCTTCAAGGATCTCTCCATATATCTTCATTTCCCAGCAAATCCCCCGCTGAAGGCCTTTCACATGGTAGAACCATTGCTTGAAAGATACGATCCAGCATACTGGGACTTCTTATATTTCTGTTCCAATCTTCCAAAATCAAGTGGTATCATTGTTAATACATTTCAAGAGCTCGAGCCCATAGCCATTAAGGTCATATCTGAAGGTGATTGCTTTCCAGATCCAAAACAAGCACCTCCTGTTTACTACATCGGTCCTCTAATTGCAGAGCCTAAAGATCGAAACGAAGAAGGAGCAGAAGCAGAAGATCGTGGAAGAATCCAGAACTGTTTGACGTGGCTTGACAAGCAGCCGAGCCGAAGCGTGGTCTACTTGTGTTTCGGAAGCCGTGGCTCGATGTCGGTGGAACAATTGAAGGAGATCGCTCATGGATTAGAAAACAGTGAGCAGAGATTCTTGTGGGTCGTGAAGAGGCCACCCATTGATGAGAGAACGAAGCAGACGGAGGACACAACAGCGAATTTCAACTTGGAATCGATTTTGCCAATTGGGTTCATGGAGAAAACTAGAGATAGAGGCATGGTGGTGAGGTCGTGGGCCCCACAAGTGGAGGTGCTGGCCCGGGAATCCGTCGGCGGGTTTGTGACTCACTGTGGGTGGAACTCAGTGCTGGAGGCGGTGGTGGCCGGAGTGCCGATGATCGGGTGGCCGCTGTACGCCGAGCAGCACCTGAATAGGAATTTGCTGGTGGAGGACATGAAGATAGCGATAGGATTGGAGCACATAGACGAAGATGGGTTTGTGAAAGGTGATGAATTGGAGAAGAAAGTGAGAGAACTTATGGAATCAGAAAAAGGAAAAGAGATGAGGGAAAGAAGCTTGAAGATGAAAAACTTGGCTGAATCAGCAAGAGGTACATTTGGTTCATCCACAAAATCGTTGAACAACCTGGTTCAAACGTGGAAGAGGGGCCATTGATTTTTTTTTTTCTGATATTTTATAAAATTTCTAGTTGGAGTCGAGTATGCTATTGTCACATTCTACATCTAATTTTATTTTTAACCCCCAACTAACCGTTGCCGGGATCATACGACAGAAAAGGCAACATTGCTCCTAAAAAACTTCAGGCCATCGCTTCCCAAGAACTAACCCCCCCCCCCCCCTTAATAAATGGGATCCTTGCAATTGAAGGGAAAAAATATACAACTAACTCGGACTGTTGCTGTTGTAAGACATTATCAGGATCCATATAAGATGAGCTCCACCATTTTACATGAGAGAATGCGATTTAGGACTGTTTGGTTAGTGCAATTATTAAACTTGGCTACTATTTTCTGATAAAAAACATGTCGCTACTATTAGTTCCAGCTTTGATGGGGCCCCTTTATTAATTTTGCGCGTTTGTTTTAATTTTTTAAAAATGTAATGTTATATCGGCCAACAAATGCACTCTGGGTTGCTTTTCTTTAATTAACTTTCTATCTCGGCTACTTCAAGATTTTTTTTCTCCTTGATTTCAAAAGACCCATTTTTTCATCTTATACTTTTAATTGGATGCAATATAATCATGTTCTAAACATGTTTGGCAAGTACCTGGTCTCGGAGGGAAGAATGCAAAATTTTGAGAGAAATTATTCGGTATTTTGAGAATGGTTAAGAAAATATATTATTTATAAAAATATAATATTTATCTAAATGGGGATGTTGGTTTGAGACGATGTTGAGGCAATAATAAAGGGACGAATGAAGGTAAAAGTGGGCTTAATAACATGGAGGAGAGAGAATGTGAGAAATTAAATAAACATGGAGTAAATATATTATTTTCTCCCCGCTCATAAGAATGTGACTTGTGAGGGGAAATTGGAAGGGTAAAAGGGGAGAGTGAGAAGGAGAAAAGAGGGGGACGGGAGTTTGGTTGGGAGGGTCCCACCATAATGTAAAATTTAAATCTGATTGGGAGATGTGCTCATAATTCCACACATAAGAGGAAATATGTATTTAGGTAGGGGGAAAAAAAGTGGGAGAAGAGAGAGAGAAGGAAGAGACTTGGAAAAATAGTACTTCCTCATGCCATTAATGTAAGAGCTAATTTGGATATTAGAATATAAGACTCCAGTGTACTTTAAATTTGCCAGGTTTATTATGTCGAGGACCAAAGGTACAAATATTACAATATGGTGAATCTCTTATATCCTCGGGACCTTTATAACTTGGGCGATGGTGATAACATCACCTACGAAAGTGAGCTATTCTAGCCCACCAATTTCGAAGACTTCCACCCTGAAGGTGATGAGAGTTGACCTATCGTTCAGTCAATTTTTTTTAAGTTACACTTCATAATCAATTAATTTAAGTTTTATTTGTCTTCAAATGTATTAAATTCAACTCTAACATTTTCTCCCTATCTTTTTTGTAGTGATGGCGATGAAGATTGATTTAAAAATGCTTATCTTATGTAATCTGTCTATGTTGTTTTTTTTAAAAAAAAAAAAACCATTGTATCTGTTGTAGCAGTCAACAAACCGCTAAAAAAATACAATAAACCGCTACAACAAGACAAACTGCTACAAACACCGTTTGTTTAACTCCTACCAATAACAACTACTACAAAAACTGTCACATCAACCGCTACACTTTTGATACAGATATCTCTATAAATACCACCACTACACCTTATTCACACACTTCTTCACTTCTTCTTCCCCTATTTCTCTCTCAATTTTTTTTGTCAATGTTTTTAAAAGAGGGTATGTACTGATTATGCTTATCAAATATGATAAATAGTTTTTCCTATGTGTTTTATTTCAAATTCTTATTTTCTTATTATTATTTGATATTCACTATTTTTTATTTCTAGAACGGCATTCCCTCAACATTCCTTCTATAATCATTAACATTCATTTCATAATCAAATTGAAATTTCTTCACAAAATAATAAATTTATAATATCTATATTTTCTCGCATTATACCTATATAATATCCATAATCAAATATCATCTAACAAAAGAGTATTTTTAAAAAAATATTAAAATTGATCAATTAACTAATAAAACAAAGATGCCAAAATAATAACAAAAAAGGAACTACAGTTATTGATTTTTTTTTTTAAAAAAAAAAATTATTTGTAGCGGTTATATAACCACTACAAACTTTACAGAACTTTTGACGCATATTTTAAATTTTTAAAATTGGCGGCACAAATGTGTAGTGGTTTTGAATGCTACAATTTAAATTCAAAATTTTGACATCGTTGACAATTTTATCCAATATTGTAGCAGTTCATAAATTGCTACAAGTGTCTGCTACCAATTTTTTTAAAAAATTTCGCCGCTACTCACACTTTTCCTGCCTATTTATACAAATTCGTTGACATAGTAAGTATTGTCTCTTTACCGCTACAAATATTTGCAATATCACTTTTTAGCGGTTTGTACACTGCTACAAAATGTGAACACAGTATGTCATTCAATAGCTTTGTTCCGTAACCGCTACAGTTTCAATAGCAGTGATGTTACTTGAGTAGCGGATTTTTTTAATTGCTACAAAATAGCTTGCAACGTTGCTTTTTGTAGCGGTTTCTCTGACCTCTACCAATGTCGTTGACCTCTACCAATGTCGTTAGTAGTGGTTGAAACTACTACAAATGCACAGTTTTCACCACTTAAAAATGTCATTTTTGTTGTTGTGATTGAATATGATTTCTTTTAATAAGGGGGATGCATGTACTTAGTAAAGAAAATTGACATTGTTATACTAGTGTTCAAATGATATGCCCACATTTAATATATATATAGGTGGCCAAATAATAAATAAGTGCTTGCGTAATTTGCTCATTTGGCAATGAGCCGATGACTTTGTGCAATCCCCCTAAGTACGTTTTACGCAAATTTTTACATGGCAAATAATTTGGAGGAGATTACCTTATTCATCTGGTACACAATATTTTTCAAACATGTAAGGTTATTAACAGGGAAAATGACAAAAGATACCATTTTAACTTCAAAATCTGAAATAAAGGATTTTTCATTAAAACAAGTTGTCAATTGCTTTATTGTTGTTGTTAATTTATTACTCTTGTGCGCAACAAAATTTTGAAATTCAAATAGGTGTATTTTCTTTTTCTTTTTCCCTTATTAATATTGTTAACCCATATAAGCATTTTTGGTCAAAATCTTTTTATGGCAAGTGAACCAGTCGAACTAGTAATACAATAGAAAATAGAGTATTGTCCCACAGAGATTGAAATACCAATTATGCTGTCAGTTAATGATTGAAAGTTGTGTGATGGTAAAATATGAAGAGTTGGTTTGATGACTACTATTTCTAACAAACTTAATAAAACAAAATGATCTTGAGTACGGACGAGATAAATCAAATTTAAAATAGTCAGAGCTCAGATTTTCCCTTAATTTGCACTTCGCCCCCAGATTGCTTTAACCCAATGCTACACCAATGTACTGTAGCAGCTTCTGCAATGATACAGCAAAATGCCTACAGTAAAGTTATTAAGTTAACTTACCACTAAATTATATAGAAGCTTCCACAATTCAGTAAATATATTCTTTACTCTATTTCTCCCATATTCCTATGCAGATTTTCAAGCTCAAAACATCATTTTTACCTAGTTGTAATGGGTATGTAAGATAAACTCATTCATGTAGTTTATAGTTTAGATAGAGTTTTGCACAAACTCCACCAGCACACACTGCTTAACAGAGTTCTAACGCTAACTCATTTCCAATAAGCTAAGGCCACAACTCTTGCTTGTTAGTGGCCACCTAATGCACAAGATCTACGTAACATACAAAATTAAGCAAACTAAATTTATATAAAACAAAATTCGCATTCTCGGTTTGAATTACAAACTAAGGTTTCATTCTCGCTCATCCAATGAAAATTTAGTTCATAATTGACTAGAAGGATACAAGTAAAACAAATAGAATATAATTCATGAATACAGAGAAGAAGAAACTAAAACAAAGAAAGATCATCGAAGGGTTTGACGGCACAAGGAACGTTTGGCACACAACACCTTTGCATCTTCTTTTGTTAGCCTAACTTCTATCACAATTGTCCTTTTTTGAGCTCTCAGAGTACTTCTAATATTATCTCTCGTGAATCCGATTCTACACCGACTCTCGTGTCTACTCTTAGGTCTAGCTATGTTTCCTTTTATGGTGAGGATCTTAGTGTTGTATGTCCAATGAGCTTAGCTTTTCAATTCTGTTTGGCCCAACTCCCCATATTCGATTAAGTGATTCTCTTTTAATTATGCTGGATTCTGTTAGATCTTCATTCTGATTCTCCGTACTCTTTATTTCCGTCTCAGTTGAGTCAACAGTCTTTTAGATGTTCAGCCTTATTTCCTGCAATTATCTTCTAAAATATTCTTAAGAAAAGATCAGCGCAAAATAAAGTATGATATCTTAGATAACTGTCCACGTGATGTTGTAGCATTGGAACAACATCACGATGCTACTACATATACATTTACTTACAACATTGTAGCATCGAGTTAGCATTGGCAGGTTAGTTCAGAAGTGCATCATAATTAAGTTCATTTTCTGCCTACAAGCGAGATAACTTATAAGATGCAGAGTTTTAACTCAACTAATCTCTATTTCCACATATGCATAAATGTACTCATATTTTATCATCTCAAATACATATAAGCTCATAAACAATATGCAAAACAAGGCATCAAGGCTCTACGAGATTGTCCAAAGATCCCACACTTGTATGTAAAGAGTAATTATGTAATTTATTCTAATAAATATATGAAAAATAAGAGGAGCAGAGTCAAATTAACATATTTTTCCACATTATTTTTAGAATATAAATTTATTTTCTATTTTTTGTTTGAATCCCAAAAATTTCAAACTTTGGATAGTGATGAAATTAATTAATTAATTGTTAAAATTAAAGATTCTAGAAGAAACACCAATATAAAAAAGATTTAAACTCTAAAAATTAAAAATATTAAAATAAATTCGTTGTTGGATATTTGCAATTATGCATTACTTATAAATTATTATTGACCATATTTGTATGGAAAAATTTCCCATAAATGACTATTTAAAATTTTATTTATGAAATGGGACCTATAATCTTGTAAATATGTGGGATCCTTGAGTGTAAATAATTGTGATAGGAGAAAGCCAAATTACCCTTAATGATAACATTCATTTTTGTGCAATTTATCCTTTCTTTATGTGCAATCTATTTTCTCTTATGTTGCAAAATTAGTCCCTAATGTGCAAACCATCTTCCTTTAATGCAAATGATCTTTCCTTATGTGCAAATGATATTTTATGCAATCCATCTTCCTAAGTGAAAACTATCTTCCCTTTTGTACAATCCATCTTTCTAAGTCCACACTATCTTCCCCTACGTGCAGAAATAATCTTTAGTGTGCAAACTATATTTTGTGCAAACCATCTTCCCTTACATGAAAATGATCTTCCCTTTATGCAATCCATCTTATGCACAAATCATCATCTCTTTGTGCAATTCCTCTTTCCTTTTGTGCAACTCATCCATACAAAATCCAAGACTTTCAATTCCATGACCTACAATTCATTTTCCACTCTCCTTCAAGCTTGTGGTCCTTCTATTTTCATGACCCATGACATGAACCAACCACCCGTCTCATCGATGTTGTTGCCACCATCAACGTCCCATATTAGTTTACTTGGAAGTTGAAAGACTTTGAGGCATTGAACATGGAGTGTAAGGATACGACTCTATATGAAGAATTTGAAATGATTGAACTTTTAAGACTAGATGGATAGTTTAAAATTACAGGTCTTATAAATATTTTTTATAAGCAAAAAAACTCTTACTTTTAAAAAATATTAAGGACAGACTCTTAGGACCAGATATTTTACAATTCCGGTCTTAAAAATATTTTTAGGACCGGACATTGGTGAAATCCGGTCTTAAAAGTATTTACAAATTGAAACTTAAAAACCAATTGACTCCCATTGATTCTCACATGTAATCCATTTCATACCTCTCTGCCCTAACTCCTCACCATGTCTTGATACTCCTCTATGTCCCTAATCATTGTCTCTGCTCAAACAATGGTTAGATACAAGACAATCACTCGTAGGGGTACTTCTGATGCCTGTGCCTTTTGTAGATCGATATCTAGGGTGCATGAAAGGAGAGTGCCTTCTATTCTGAAGGAAGACTCACGGGTCATTGGACTCATTGTTATTTTAGACGATGAAGAGATTGTCGCCCCCTCCAGCCTTCAGACCATGAAAAGGTTCCCGCTCCCCCTCTCCAGCCTTCAGCCTATATTCGCCAACCTCCTGGCCCCAGCGTGCCTACCCCTGACCCCTCCCATATTTCATCCAATGATGCATTGATGCTGATTCACATAAAACAACAACATGCTGATCTTTGGGGGGACATTAATGCTTCTCACGCCGATGCCACCAAGGCATTGAATGATAATAAGCTTTAAGATTTTTAGTCATATTCTTGTTGTTGTTAATTTTCAGTTTGTTTTTCTTATTTTTCTTTTGTACGTGCATATTCTCCAGTAATCTAATAAGTATAAAGAACTAAGCTTGTATCTTCTTTTTGTTCATATTCTTCAGTAATGAAAAAAGCTTATTCTCCAGTTTGCTTTATTTTTATTCAGTTGCTGCTACTCTCGCCAAAGCCAACTGGTTTTAAAAGTATTTGAAAAGTCAAAATAAAATATAGACTTTTAGGATCGGATATTATATAAAACTCTGCTCTTAAAATTAAATGAATAAAAAATGTTAGGACCGTATTCTTTATAAACCTCCGGTCTTAAAATTAAATGAATAGAATACATTAAATTTATACATTTAGGACCGGATACTTTATAATTAACCGGCCTTAATAAAATCCAAAAATGCTAAACAATGTCTTAGTCACACAGAAAATTAAATTTCCCTCTCTGAATATTCTTCTTGTCGCGTTGAAAGTGATAACACATGTTCTGTCTCCAGTGTTTTGTGTGTTGCTTCGTCTCTGCTTTGGGTTGTGTTGGTCGATTTCCTTGATGGCAAGTGAACCAGTCAAACAAGTAATAAAGTGAAAGTAGAGTATCGTCCCACAGAGACTGAGATACCGAAGAGTGACGCTCAATTGCTATGATAGTTGCAATCAGAAAGTAAATGTAATTGGTTTGAGAGGTTTTTGAAGATTACGCTAATAACAGAAGTAAACAAAGTAAATTTAAGAAGATATCGCAAAGAAGTTAGGCTGAACTCGGACTCCTCCTTAAGTGCATAATTCCCCCAGCTTGCTCTACCCATTGCTATAGCATCTATACGCACAAACTGCTTTCCGCAATTGCTACAAAGATAGCTACTAACTACAAAGCTATTCGATTAACCCACCGCTATGATCTATCGAAGCTTCGCATCCTATACATATGATATTAACTATACTCCTTCCATATTCCTATGGCAACTTTCTAGTTTTTATATGCATTATACTCAGGGTGTACTGGTTATGAGAGGCAAACCCATTCCTGAAGCCTACAATAAATAGGTCAAGCCTTGCACCGGCTGCCTAGCAAACACTATTTCTCAGAGGTCTAGCCTCGACTCCTTGCCAGTAAGCCGAGACCACAAGTCTAGCCCTTAGATTCCTCTAATCGACTAGTAGTTAATTTACTGATAAGCAAACCGAATCTATTAAATTTAGAACTTGTTGGGTTCATACACGCTTAAGAATTCATCCTCGTTCAGCCATCAGAAAGTTAGTTCATGACTGACGAAGGAAACACAAAACAGAGAGTAAGAGAATGACCCATGATCTAACTACTGAAATTAAACAAATGAAAATAGAAAGCTTGACGGTGTTCCGACGGCGTGGACGAAGCCCTGTCACGTCACCACTCCACATCTTCTTCCCTCCGTCTTACTGCGAGGAAGGATGATGGGTTATCCTGGAATTCTCGTGCTAGTGAAGTCTCCCACTCTCCTTTTGAGTCGGCCGAATGTGAAATCTCTTGTTGGCTATGTGTGACTCTCCTCCAGGGTTGTCTTGCTATTTCCTTTTATATTCAGACTTTCGTGTGACGCAAGTTAAGCTAGCTGGGCTTTCCAAATCCGTCAAGATCTATCGCATCTTCAGTTTGTAAATTGATTCTGCGGATCCTGCGAGATTCTTCAAATCTTTCCGTTTTGATCCTCCGCATCTTCTATTTCATTATGTCAGCAATCTACCTGTAGATCTCGATCTTTTATTTCTATTCCTGAAATCAGCTAGATAAAAGGGTCAAAAAATATGCTGCATAGCATTGCGTCCTTTACTTTGCTATAGCTTTCGTGATGCTTTTTATTGTCTTTCGAGTTACGGTCGGAATGCTATAGCATCGTATCAGCTTTGCTATACATTCTTTAAAACAATGTAATTTGCTTTTCTTAGCACATGTTCGGGATGTAAATGGTTTCCATCCTTCAGCTTCCCTATATCATGAATATATGCCTTTTTGCTTGGATTGTTTGCGCTTTAAGCTTTCATTCACCATTCAATTCAGTCATGAAATACAGGGAAAACATGGTATAATTTGTGCTCATCACGTTGCTCTCTCAAAAAGCTAGTGCTGGTCACCTTATCACTTTAAGGTTTCTTAGCTCAACGACGATAGACCAAGCTGTAAGAGGTGTTTCGGTTTGATATAACTTTTTGAGTTTTCTTCTTATCATTCTAGTTTTTCAATGGGTTGAATGAAATCTATGAAATGTTCTTGTGGGTTCCTCTGTTGTTAATGAATATTGTATTTTGAAGATTATATTTGCACTTGAGACCTATCCAACTGACCAACAAGTGTTTTTAGGGTTAATTTTGTTGTCTGCAAAAGCAACGTTCGTGGAGAAGAAATCCTCAGCAAAAACATTTGAATTTATATGCTACATGTGAGTCCACAAGACCTTCATGCTATGCATTTATTTTGCTTGTTGGATTTACTGTGATACATTTATAACCAAGAGTGATTCTTCGTGAAGCATTTAATGGACAAGTTTCTCCTTTAAAAAAAAAAAGAAACAAAAAACATAACCTATGAACATATGCATTTGGAGTTGGCTTAGCTTCAATTAAAGGAAAATTATTATTTTTCTAGGTATAATTCCTGAGAAGCCAAATTTTTTCTTCCGATTTATCATTTTGGGAAGGAGGATTTATTCAATGGGTAAAAATGGTATTTATTTCCGTAGTTTATTTTCTTTTTTAAAAAAATCCTTATTAAATTTTCTAATTAATAATTGATAAATGAGTATATATGCATTTGAAATTTGATATTATAAATAATATATTTACTTAAAAATAATTTTAATTTTTTGAAAAATAAATAGTTAAAGAAATAATTCATTTATTCTATCAAAAAAATAATTCATTTACTTTGAAAAAATTAACTTTATAACTATAAGTCTATAACATTCTTTGATTTACCTTCATTCATCCATCATATAAATACTATATTTAATTAAAAATAACTCAATTATTTTGAATTAAATATAGTCTTTATAATATCAAATTTCAAATGCATAAATACTCATTTATTAATTATTAATTAGAAAATTTAATAAGGATTTTTTAAAAAAATTATGGAAATAAAAATTTGGCCTTCCAGGAATTATATTTAGAGAAATAATAATTTTTCTTTAATTGAAATAAAATTATTAATTTTTTTTAAAAAAAGAACTTCATCATGTCTAATTTAATGATCAAACGGTATTTTTTCGCACTTCCATTTGTAATCACGCATTTAATTTTTTTTGGTATTAGACACGCTTTTTTGGGAAAAAGCACATGTGCTTTTTTTACAGTTTAACCGTATTGGTAAATAAAATAGTTTTAAGATTTCTTTAAAAATATTTTCCTTGATTGACTATTTCCCTATGGTTAATATGGTTAATCCCACAATTTCATTTCAGTCGAACCCTTCATTTTCCCATTAATGACAACTATATACGGGACGCCTGACATCATCATCCAATCTGTTATTCTCCTGCTGATAAAAAATTAAGAGGTCCGACTACATTGGCGGTTGTTGATCCACTCTAATTTAATGATCAAAATTCATATCCTTAATCTCTCTAAAATCTGGTATTTTTAATTAATACTGTAACAAACAAAGGATTTGTAATCTAAAGAAAATCTCAAAAAAATACCACTTAAACTTTAAAATGTCAAACAAGTTAATATTTTTTGTTGTTTTGTTGGAACTTTGAGTCCATTTATGTTTAATTTGTAAGATTACTCAGGTTTAAACATTTGTAGTTGTATTAATATTTTGATTCCATTGTGATGCACATTTACTTTGTTTTATCATGTATTTGGATCTACATATTTTTAATTAAGACATTTAATTAATATTTGTGTTTATTTTTTTATTACATTTAATTAAACAGTAATTTAATTAGATGATAATAAAATTAATATTTTGTATTTTGTAATACATAATTAGATGATAATAAAATTAAATTTTTCTACGTTTAAATAATTAAATTTTAAAAATTTAACTGAATTTAATTAAAATTATTCATTGCAAATACTAGTAATTTTTTATTGTTCTTTTTAGTTTTTCTATAGAATAGAGTTAGTTTATATATCCCTTCAAAATTTTCTTACCCATGACCTCTTCTATGAGAGGAGACATATAATTAGTAATAATTTTATTAAATTATTAAATTTTTACCTAAAATGCCTTGTTATATAGATATAAATCTGGGCTACCCATATCTGAGTTTTTTTTTTTTCAACTTATTTGAGTTTTTCTAAATGATGATTTTTAAAATAATTTTTTAGTTTTAAATTATTTAATTTTATATTCGCCTATTTAAGTTTTTTCTTTTAAAAAAAGTTTTTAAAATGTCATAATATATTTTAGCGGCGGTTCAAACCGACGCTAAATTGAAAATAAACCGCCGCTAAAATTCGTTTTTGCTGTAGTGTCTCTCTCTCTGGGGGTTGGGATTAGATATTAAGAGGGTCAACTGTAATACAATAAGAATAAATTATAAAAGAACTTGGGATATAAACTAGAAAACGATGCTTTTTGTTTGGTGTGACGTAGTTAAACTACTCGATCATAATGAATGGTTCAAGTAAAATAGTAAATCGTACATGAGGATATGAAAAAACATCGGTGTCCCCTCTTTTAGTTCTACTTCTTTCTATGATCTAATTAACTAATTTGATTATATTAAAGATGTTAGTAGTTGGCTAGGAAAAAAATTTAAGAAAGTTAGTTAAGTTATTTAATATGACATATAATTTTTTTTTTAAAAAATACACTGATTATCTTTCTTAATTTCCCAAAACTTTTTCTTACATGATTATTGTTAAAGAAGTATCAATACAGGCGAATTAATAATTTTTTTTTTTGACAAATATAAGAAATAAACATTACATTTAAGATTAATATAAATTCTTAAAT
Source organism: Acacia melanoxylon (assembly GCA_019022615.1). Lineage (NCBI taxonomy): Eukaryota > Viridiplantae > Streptophyta > Magnoliopsida > Fabales > Fabaceae > Acacia > Acacia melanoxylon. The sequence goes on along the minus strand of JAFJYJ010000020.1, from coordinate 3,700,825 downwards.
TAGATCATATATTAAGGTCCAAATAAGTAATAAATGCCCAAGTTATCCTGCCGTGCCGTGTTACCTTTGCCGATGTAATGTTATACAAGTTGACTTGACTTGGAGATACATGGACACCATTCATAAATTCTTTTGTTTTCCCCCCCTCTTTATCCACAACCACAGATGTGTTGCGAAATATCCATGCAATTTCCTCTTTTACAGGATAAGTGAGAAAGTCATTAGAGACATGTATATTATTATTATTATTTTTAAAAAAAAAACCCTCTATTTAGTGCTTGCATGAATGTTTTCTAAATATGATTGCTTCCAGTAGGAGGATATATGTAACTATATAAAAAAAACCTCCCCAATGAGAGTTTTGTTGTAATTTTTCCAAAATGCTATTCAATAAATATCTACTGCCTTGTATATTTTACTAAATGATATATAAATAGAAACATAAAACATTACTGGTATATAACTTATATATAGGAACAAACCGATAATATAATAATGAATTAACAAAGAATCATTATTAAACAACAAAAAGAAGCCAAGCATATAATATGCCTTGTTTTTCTCCCATGTTTCTCTTTTCACTGTCTCCCCTCTTTGTTCGACAACCTTGTCAATTTCTTCCCCTATCATCATAGTTATAGTATTTTGTTGTGTATTCTTTTATTTATTAATATCATTTTGCCTTATAATAAAAAATAATGGGTCTTGTTAATTTCTTGTAATTCGAAAAATAGATCACACAATGTATAAAATATGACTTTGTGGATATTATGGTCTTTTTATTAACATGATGCAGATAAAACTTTCGTATTTAATTATATTTAATGACGGAAAAAACGTGTGGACTAGTCCAATTTACAGCATCTATTGCATATTTTGTTTTTTCTTTTGGTACACCTAGGGGTGAAAAACCTATACACATTTGAGGGTGGGCAGATGCCTTTAATTACTTGTTTTGACTTATGAGAAATTTTACAAGTACAATAAGCCTCAATATTTTTCCTCATTATTCCTATAATTGCGTTCGCCACTCGCCATGTACATACAAATAAGAGTAAACAATAAGATGCCCTGCGCACGTATAGTACATGGACATGATTACAATTGAAGACCGCTCTAAAAATATCAATTATAATTAAATAACTTATTTTTTTTAAAAAAATTACAATTGAATTAAGTTCTTGATTGAAATTAGTCTTTTTGGTCTATTCTTTCAGTACTCATTAATAATTTTAACTACTTATCTTTTCAATATTATCATACTCAATTTTAATTTTTTCCAATATTGATCATCTTTGATATATTCAATAATAAAAAATTAAAGTAAAGTACTAAAAATATAAAAGCAAGGTCATATCAAATGTACATGAGAGTTAACAAATTTTACAAAATAAATATTTAAAAGATCAAAGTTGAGTAAAAGAACTACAGATGATTAAAAAAAGAGTTCTGAAACTCAGAATTTCACAAATTCAGATCATAACTATAATTAATTAATATGATATTCTTGAAATTAAAGGCTGTCAGTTGTCACGTATCATTTGCCCTAAATTAACATTGACAGAATTCATTACATATAGGCTCAAAATAAATTATCTTTAAAATTACAGTTGGGTGCTGTACAAATTAAAATTTTGCTAAATGTAAATCAAAGCCGAATAATATTAAATTGAAATTCATAATCACTTGAACCAAATTAGCTATGATAATTTATGCCGACATCCTAATAATTTTACGGACTGGCCCAATCGAGTACATTTTATTCAAAGCTCTATGGTTGAATTTTCAAAGCCAACTTGTATGCTGCTCTATGGTTGAATTTTCAAAGCCAACCTTTTTTTTTTATATATATAATAAAAAGTTTTGGAGGGTTCGATCGGGCCCACTCTGGCAAGGCCCCATGCTGAAACTTAATGGGACTTACGAGATCGCTTACCAAAGCGAGCCTCCCAATGACGAATCGGATCGAACACACATCCCTTTGGGACTTGAACAAATCTTTTACCATCTATCCCTTTTCAAAGCCAACATGTATGCTACTTAAGACTGTGTAATGAGTTAAATGAGTAGACCAATGATCAACGCGCAGCCCACCCATTTATTTCCTAGCCTATGCCTGTTAAATGCCTATTCATGGGTTGCATTAAACTCGTATAGGTTTGAATAGGTGTGGGTAGCCCAATAGTACATTTAAAAAAAAGAAAAACTCAATATGTAGCTGCATTTCGATCTATTACATTGTTGCTGTTAATTTCTTAAAATAAATTACAAAAAATACTAATAATAAAGCACTATAACTCTAATCATTCTTCATTGAGACCACACATGAAAAGATGTGCACAAAATTAACAACCTCCTTCAATTGGGAGGACTTGTACATAGCCAATTTTGAGTATATATGAGCGTCCTAGCCATTTTTGAAGATATGGAACTTCTAAAAGTATCTAGTACTTAGACACTTAGTACTAAAAGCGGAATCTGAAGACATTGAGGAGACTGATGCAACCAACAAATCACACAAATCAAATTTAACTTTATACTTGTAAGTACGCCATGCAAAAAGGTCAAATTTTAATTCACAATATTCAATTAAATGGGCTTGAATTTACTCATTACTTTTGAAAGTTACTTAGCCCTCTTAGTCACAGTATCTACAATGTCTAAAAGCTTTTTAAATGTGTGTTCGATGGCAGATAATGACATTTAATTTTCAACCTATGGAACTAAAATATTTCCATCATAAACACTTGAAAGAAGGAATATCACCAAGAGGGGGGGTGAATTGGGGATATAAAATTTTTGACTCGAATCCTCTGTTTAACCGAATGTAAAACAGAGATGAACAGTAGGGATAAGTGAGATTCAACACAATGGATTTATCCTGGTTCGGTCTAAATCCTTGACCTACATCCAAATTCCGGACTCTCCGGGATTTTCACTAACTTCAACGATTACACACTCTGTAACTCTCGAAGCAATTCTCTCTCTAGAACTTGCTCCCCCTTACAAGTTGTAATCAAATATCCCAATCCCAAAGTCCCAATACTTTGAGATTCTTACAAGAAGTATAATCAATGATGAACTCTCTAAAAGACTAGATTAATAAACACTGAAGTATGATATATCGGAAGATATTCTCTTTGTAAGTCGAAACACAAAGTATTCTTAATTGCTAGTTGAATGCACAGCGTTTCGGTAGGTGGAGACTTGAATGCTTCATCTATTTATAGGCTGGTAGCATTGATGACCGTTGGGAGGAATTAATGAGCCGTTGTGAGTAATCAATATGTCCGTTGTAAAACACTTGCTCTGTTTCCTCGTACGCTTCGACATTCGTCCGTGCTTTGACATTCGACCGTTTATTCTTCGTTGACATTCCTAATTCAAATTGTCCGTTAAGACACATTCTGAATTTTGCACAGGGTGTAGCCGGAATGCTTTTTGCTTGCTCAGAAGATTTCTTGCCAGAATGGTGAATGTATTTACTTTGCATTTAATGCTTCGACAAACCAAAGTGCTTTATCTTAATCGGCGGTAATTTGTACTTTGATGATCCGAAACTTATTCAAACACTGGTTAAAAGCATTTGGTAAACTTAATAAACAAGAAACATAAGTAATAAGGTAAATAACATCATCGAGAAGTTACGCAGAGACGAGACTCGAGAACAGGGATGATATTACTCGGGCAGAGTATTAGCTTGCTCGGGCAAGCTCTTTGTATCATAGTGTAAAAACTTCTTTTTCGCTAATGCTCGGGCAAGCTTTTCCGTTGCTTGCGAGATGATGCTCGAGCATGGTGATATCTATGCTCGGGCAAGCTCTTCAAAGGGATGGAAATAATGTCTTCCAAGCGATGTTGCTCGAGCAAGACTTACTTCTTGCTCGGGCAAGGTCCGAGTAGACTTATCTTTCGAGAGCATTTAACGTTGCTCGGGCAACCTTTTGTTCTTGCTCGGGCATATGCTCGAGCAACCGGTTTTCGTTCTTGGGCAAGGTTCGAGTAGAGGGAAAAAAAGCTTCAAGTTGATTGTTGCTCGGGCAAGCTCTTTTCTTGCTCGGGCAAAGTGAAAGCGAGTTGAATCCAAGTATAGCGTCGAAGTTGCCGGGCACTCTTTTTCTTATGCTCGGGCGGGTGCTCGAGCAAGCCAATTTCCGGTGCTCGGGCAAAAGGCTATGCAATTGGATCTTGCTTCGTTTCGCATTGCTCGGGCACACCAAATACCTTGCTCGGGCAAGGTCTTTCGGCGTTTTACGGAGATTGCTCGGGCGGGTGGCCAATGCTTCCGCTTCTCTCAACATCCGATGTTGCTCGGGCAAGGTCATAACCTTGCTCGGGAAAGCTATACTCTCAGGCCTTTTCAGAGGGGTGCTCGGGCAAGTGTTTGTTCTTTCCTTAGTTCTTCAGTGAACCCGTTGTTGCTCGAGCAACATTCTTACCTTGCTCGGGCAAGGTCATGCTTTCGACTATTTTCAGGGAGTGCTCGGGCATGATCCTTTATGCTTTCTTTCTTCTTTTCATCTTTGAATCCCGACATTGCTCGGGCAAGCTTACTATCTTGCTCGGGCAAAGTTATTTTCAAATCAAAAATACTTAATTCAATACTTTGAAATTGTGATCATCAAAATCCGGGAATCTACATTCTCCCCCTTTTGATGATGACAATGCTTTGGAAAAATTTTTGTTTTGAATTAAGTATTGTGTGGTTTGAGTTAGTAAAAATTATAACAGGATGACAACTCGAAAATACTCTATATTGATTGAATTTAAAATAACCATGAACAGAGTAATAACCACAAACAGAGTTTGTACCAACAAGTACAAATAGCCACAAAAGTAAAAACTTTCTAACACTTAAACAAAAGTTTCTAACACTTAAACAAAAGTTTCTAATACTTAAACAAAAGCCTAAAAGCTAAAAGCTACTACTCTCCCCCTTTGTCATCGACAAAAAGGGGGCCACTATGCCCAGACTCATCGGAAGAAGATGGGAGAGGTACGGTGGATGGATCAATAGTAGGTGGAGGAACAAAGCACTGGAGGAAGAGGAGTTGCGATGGTATTTCAGTGCGAAACGGAGGCTCCTTTGAAGCGGAGGGTATGGAAGTGGTGGGAAATGGTGGAGGAACAAAAGCCGTACCAAAATGAGTACGAGACCGGTTATGAAGGCACCTAGAACATCTTCAAAGTACTTGTTGTCGAGCAACCACGATCGAATTGATTGCTTGATCTCTTGTTGCCGATCATAGATAATTGAAAAACCTTTGTTAGTTGACTCTTCGAGTTCGGTCTTGAAGTCTAGCAAATCGGTATCCATCTGTATTCTAATCTGTGATCTCAACCCTATCATGTCGTCATGGAAACCTTTGAGCATTGATTTTGAGAGATCCTGATAAGTCATCGGTGCTTGGTATATTGGAGCGACAGCTTTTTGAACAGAGGTTTCAACAATATTCTGAATAGCTGCCTGGGAGAAGGATGGGTGAGAAGAAGTTCCACCCTTAGAGGACTCGGCTTCATCAGGAGGCTGAGACTCAGAAGGCTTAGAAGAAGCAGGCTGTGAAAGAGGAGATTTGCCTTTGTCTTTGGATTGTGCTTTTGAGAAGGAGATGCGCATGCTCTTCATATGATCTTTCCCGAAGAGAGGAGGATACACCTCTTTGTCATCCGACGATACCAAATATTGTTGATCTCCGAATGTGAGAGACCAAGGATGGATATGGGATAGTGGCTCGAAGACGAACCTTAGCCTCTGAAACGAAGGACATCATTTCTTCAAAAATCCACTTACCTAGATCTCGTGGCTCCATAGCAATCGGCGAAGCAAAACGCTCGAAGTCCTTTCTCACAAAATGTGTATAACTCGGCCCTTCCGAATAAGACATCGACTATAGATGTACCGTAGTACTCTGTACTCATCCTTCATCATTGCCGAGTTACATTTATCTTTTTGCCTTCGAGTGGAGCGTCCCGGGAATAATATCGATAGCGCGCTTCGGGGGTTAGTCGGGAGGATCTTCGGAATAGTTACCACACCCGAAGAATATTAAGATCATACGCCGTAATCTTAATTTCTTTGTTTCGAACCGTAGTAACTAAAACATCTTCTTCGATTTGTCGACCTTTTTCTTCATGTGCATATTATGATAGAAAATGCGAACCACTTCGGGGAGTATGCTTTCTTAATGCTTAGGAGAGGCATGAATTGGAGAAGCCAATTAGTCAAATCAAGATTGAACTTGGCTTTAAAGTGCTCCGAGGTTGACGAAAACAATTGGACAAAACGGTCGAGACCCAAAATAGTGATCATACATCTTGTAATCATCAACACCTAAGTCTCGTGATAATCATATTTGGTAAAGGTTACGGAAGTTTACCATCCGGAGGTCGGCTAGTCGGAGAATCTTCCTTGTTCTCGATCCTTGATTTGGATGGAAAATGACACCTTCGGCTTCTTGCTCCGGGAGCCTTGTGATCTTTGACTCAAAGAAGGTTTGAGAGGATGAACTTGATCTTCCTTGCTTGTTCCGGCAATTTCATCCATTTCCTTGGAGGTACCGATTGTCTTCGAAGTGGGGGGTGAAGGCGATCGCTGGCGCTTAGACTTTCTGGCGGGAAGCTTAATTCGAGGACTTGACGAAGAAGGAACAGGACTTTGATTTACGAGAAGATTGGGTTTGTGATGATTTGGCCGATGATTTTGAAGTAGTCTCGTTTCGAGGTTTGGTCGACGGTTTGAGGTGCTGTTTCGAAGGGGCTCGGAGGGTGCGACTTTGGGCTGTAGAATCTCGATCGTCTTGCCGAGGATCGGGATTTTTCGTCCGAATCAGCCATTGAACGAGAATGAGAGCGGCGAGAAATGGGAGTTCGACGAAGGGTGGTGTTGTCGTTGACGATAAATAGGTAGAGATTGAGAAATCCGATCGGTTAGAAACGTTTCCCGCTAAGAATCGAACAGTGGTAACAGTTGAATTTGGATAACGATTCGCGAACAAACGAAACGGATGAGGGATTTGAGAGAGGCGAGATTTAGGGTTTTGACGGAAGTTTGGGGAAAAAAATGAATCTGCCGTTGAAAATGAAACGTCGCGCCTTATTAGAGGTGCAAACGCCCGACTTTGCTCGAGCAACATTTCATGTTTGCTCGGGCAAAGTCCTTGCTCGGGCAGACTTTTGGTTTGCCTGAGCAAGAATCCCAAATTCTAAATTTCTGTAGAAGCCCGATCTTGCCCGAGCAACCTTTCCAAGTTTGCTCGAGCAAACTCACTTCCTAGGAATTCTTAGAGAGATTTTGACTTAGTTGCTCGAGCAGGAATTGCTGATATGCTCGAGCAATATGATATCTGCCTTTTTCAATTAGAGTATCCTGCAAAACATCACTTAAGAAACTCCGATGCCAAAGTCGATTTGTTAAAGAGAAAAATTAGTCAATTACGTATAGTATACTCACAATTGTTGGGATTAACCATTCCCAATTCTCTCCTTATGAACATGAATTGCTCTTTGGCGAGGGGTTTTGTGAAGATATCGCAAGTTGTAGGTGTGTTGGGATGAACATCACCTTTATATCATTTTTCGAACATGATCTCTTATGAAGTGATGTCTCACATCAATGTGCTTGGTTCGAGTGTGTTGGATGGATTCTTAGCCAAGCTTATGGTACTTGTATTATCACAGAGGATTGGAATCTCCTTCAGATTGATCCCCAAGTCTGATATTTGTTGCTTGAGCCAAAGAACTTGAGCACAACAACTTGATGCAGCTACATACTCGGCTTCAGTTGAAGATACTCGCCACACTTGTCTCGCTTCTTTGCCGAACCATGAAACTAGTGAACCCCGAAGAACTCACATTGCCCACTTGTACTCTTTCTATCGCCTTATAGCCCGCATGGTCCGAGTCCGAATATGCAACTAGAAATTCTTGTTGACCTTTTGGAAACCAAAGACCCAATTCTTTTGTGTCGATAGGTAGCGAAAAATCCTTTTAACATGCTCGCATGTGACTCTTTTGGAGCCGATTGAAATCTTGCGCACATTCCCACACTAAATTGAATATCCGGTCTCGCTAGCGCTTAAGTATAACAGGAACCAATCATTCCTCTATACTTGGTTATGTTGAAATCTTTCCCTTTTTCTTCATCAGCATCCAGAGAAGCTGTTGAGCTCATTGGGGTGTCAGCACCATTACAATTTTCCAAGCCAAACTTCTTGAGCAAATCACGAAGGTATTTTGTTTGAGAGATGAAAATTCCATCCTTCCGTTGTTTGATTTGCAATCCAAGGAAGTAGTTTAATTCCCCCATCATAGACATTTCAAATTCTCCCCGCATTTTCTTGGAAAATTCTTCACAAAGAGAGTCATTAGTAGCACCAAATATAATATCATCAACATATATTTGGACAATTAAAATTTCATTAGATTTATTACTCTTTATGAAGAGAGTTGTGTCGGCTTTGCCTCTAATAAAACCTTGATCAAGAAGGAATTTGCTTAATCGCTCATACCAAGCTCTTGGAGCTTGTTTAAGGCCATATAGGGCCTTCTTGAGACGATAAACATGATCAGGATAATGAGTATTTTCAAAACCGGGAGGTTGTTCTACATAAACTTATTCTTGGATAAGACCATTTAAAAATGCACTTTTTACATCCATTTGATATAGTTTAAAACCTTTTACACATGCAAAGGCAAGAAGGACTCTTATAGCTTCCAATCTAGCTACTGGAGCATAAGTTTCCTCATAATCAATTCCTTCTTCTTGATTATAGCCTTTAGCAACCAATCTTGCCTTATTTCTACAATGATTGTTGTTTCATCTCGTTTGTTCTTGAATACCCATTTAGTGCCAATGACCGGATGGTCCTTAGGCCTAGGTACCAAATCCCAAACTTGATTTCTATCGAATTGATGTAATTCCTCTTGCATTGCTATTACCCAATCATTGTCTGAAAGGGCTTCTTCAACCTTAGAGGGTTCAATGTGTGAGACGAATGCAGAAAATGTTACTTCATTCAAAGTGCAATTTCTAGTTCTAACTCCTTCATTCACATCACCTATAACTTGATCCAAGGGATGATTTCTAATGTATCTCCAAGCTCTAGGTTGTGAATGAGAATTATTTTCGAAGAATTTTCAAAAACATCTTCGAATTTTCAAAAGAAGCGGGGTGGTTTTTGAAAAGAATTGATTTCTATAATCATTTTCTTCTTCATCATCCAAAGATTTTTCAGATTTGGCTTCACTAAACACAACATGAATAGATTCTTCAACGGTATGAGTGCGAGTATTGAAAATCCTATATGCCTTACTTCTATTCGAATAACAGAAATATACCTTCATCGACTTTGAGTCAAACTTACCTAAGTTATCTTTACCATTATTGTGCACAAAACACTTACACCCAAAGATGTGTAGATGACTAAGGTTTGGTTTTCTTCCCTTATATAGCTCATAAGGTGTCTTCTGAAGTTTCTTCCGAATGTATGCGCGGTTTGAAATGTAGCATGCTGTGCTCATTGCATCTGCCCAGAAGACTTGAGAGGTTTGATTTTCATTTAGCATTGCTCTAGCCATCTTAGTGAGAACTCGATTCTTCCTCTCCACAACACCATTTTGCTGAGGAGTTCGAGGGGCAGAGAAGTTGTGATCTATTCCATGAGCTTGACAAAATTCCTCAAACGCGTGATTATCGAACTCTCCACCATGATCGAGTCCTTAAGCCCGAAATAGAAGTACCTTTCTCGTTTTGGACCTTTTTGGCAAACACAACGAACCGATCAAAAGTTTCATCCTTTGATGATAAAAATATAGTCCAACAAAATCTTGAGAAATCATCAACAATAACTAAGGTGTAAAGATTTCCACCAAGACTTCTTACTCTAGCAGCCCAACTAAATCCATATGAAGTAGTTGAAGAGGCACGTTAGATGAAATTTCATTTTTGGATTTAAAAGATGATTTAGTCTGTTTTCCTTTCTGACACGCATCACATATCATATCATTTTTGAACTTAAGTTTTGGCAAACCAATGACTAAATCCTTTTTCTGTAACTTATCAAGTTGAAACATGTTGACATGAGCTAACCGCTGTGCCAAAGCCAACTTTCTTCCAAGTTATTGATAAAGCAATTTTCGAGGAAAATTCATTGAAATTGTTAGAGAGATTTAGAGTATAACAGATTACCATCTCTCGGGGGCCCTAAATAAAGCTTTTGATTTGAGGTTGACCAAGGGTAGATCATCTTTGCTAACGATCAAGCACTCCTCCGAGTCGAAGATGACAAGGTTGCCTTTGTCTCGTACTCGGCTCACACCGAGTAGGTTATGACACAAGCCTTCTACAAGATAGACATCCTTGACTTGTGGTCCATCATTGTTGCCAATTTCACCAATTCCAAAGAATCCTTCCGTTGATTTCCACCAAATGTCACGGTGCCACCATTTTTGGTCTTGAGAGTGGCAAATTTTGTATGATCACCGTCATGTGTCTAGAGCATCCACTATCAATATACCACTTATTGGATTTCGATGCTCTCAGACAAACCTACAAATCACAAGATATCATGTTTTAGGTACCCATCTTTTCTTGGGTCCTTTTGGGTTAGTTTGTGACTCGGGAACCTTATAAGATCCCTTAGGCACCCATTGGTAATTACCTATAGGTTTACTCTTTCTTCTTGAAGTTGTTGAACTTCTTCTTCTCTTTGTTTTTCAGCAGGGGGCATTCAGACTTGCTGTGGCCGGGTCTTTCACATTCGTAGCATATGATTGGCTTCTTGGTTTCGATCTTTGGAGCTTCCTTGTGGAACTTCTTGTATTCTTGGTCCTTCTTATAGAATTTTTTGAACCTTTTAACTATCATGCCCACTCTTCATCTTCATCTACTTCTTCATCATCATTTGCCTCTTTTGTTTCTTTGTGACCTTGAGAGCTATGCCTTTGCCCTTATGAATTTCATCAAGTCCTTTCCCGAACTTGATCTTGCCTTCATACTCGATAGACTACCAAACAAGGTCATACCGATTGCATTGACGCGCCGTGAGCCTCTTCGATGGCGGTGACCTTAGCTTCCCATTCCTTGCTAAGAATATTCAAGACCTTTCGACTTGAACGGTTCGTCGTAGAATTTTCCCGGTGCCGCAAGTTGATTAATTAAGTGAGTGAATCTAAGTTGGAACTCACCAATTGATTCTCCCGACTTCATACGAAGAAGATCGTATTCGATCATGAGGGTGTTAACTCTATTTTCTTTGACTCCGTGGTTCCTTCGTGAGCTACCTCCAATGCATCCCACATTTCTTTTGCGGTGGTCTTTGAGCATACTCTAAAGTATTCATTCGACTTAGAGCACTCGGAGCATGAGGATTGCTTTGCTGTTCAGAACAACCAGCTTCTTGTCATTTTCGTCATATTCCTCTTCGAGCTTTGGTGTTCTTACTCCATCTTCAGTGGTTGTCGGAACGTAGTTTCCTCTTTCAAATACTCTCAAGAGGCCGAACTCAGAGGCCATCACAAAGACTTTAAATTTTCCTTTCCAAAAGGAATAATGTTCTCCCGTAAATCTAGGTGGTCGGTTGATCGAGGCTCTGTCAGGTAAGATTCCTTCCATACTGATCCTTCTCGAGATGTTAGTCTCTTTAGAGAAGACCTTGCTTTGATACCAAATGAAAGAAGGAATATCACCAAGAGGGGGGGTGAATTGGGGATATAAATTTTTTGACTCGAATCCTCTGTTTAACCGAATGTAAAACATAGATGAACAGAGTAGGGATAAGTGAGATTCAACACAATGGATTTATCCTGGTTCGGTCTAAATCCTTGACCTACATCCAGTCCCAGACTCTCCGGGATTTTCACTAACTTCAACGATTACACACTCTGTAACTCTCGAAGCAATTCTCTCTAGAACTTGCTCCCCTTACAAGTTGTAATCAAATATCCCAATCCCAAAGTCCCAATACTTTGAGATTCTTACAAGAAGTATAATCAATGATGAACTCTCTAAAAGAGTAGATTAATAAACACCGAAGTATGATATATCGGAAGATATTCTCTTTGTAAGTCGAAACACAAAGTATTCTTAATTGCTAGTTGAATGCACAAATGTTTCGGTAGGTGGAGACTTGAATGCTTCATCTATTTATAGGCCGGTAGCATTGATGACCGTTGGGAGGAATTAATGAGCCGTTGTGAGTAATCAATATGTCCGTTGTAAAACACTTGCTCTGTTTCCTCGTACGCTTGACATTCGTCCGTGCTTTGACATTCGACCGTTTATTCTTCGTTGACATTCCTAATTCAAATTGTCCGTTAAGACACATTCGAATTTTGCACGTGTGTAGCCGAATGCTTTTTGCTTGCTCGAGAAGATTTCTTGCCGAATGGTGAATGTATTTACTTTGCATTTAATGCTTCGACAAACCAAAGTGCTTTATCTTAATCACCGGTAATTTGTACTTTGATGATCGAAACTTATTCAAACACCGGTTAAAAGCATTTGGTAAACTTAATAAACAAAACATAAGTAATAAGGTAAATAACATCATCGGAGAAGTTACGCGACGAGACTCGAGAACGGGGATGATATTACTCGGGCGAGTATTAGCTTGCTCGGGCAAGCTCTTTGTATCATAGTGTAAAAACTTCTTTTCGCTAATGCTCGGGCAAGCTTTTCCGTTGCTTGCGAGATGATGCTCGAGCATGGTGATATCTATGCTCGGGCAAGCTCTTCAAAGGGATGGAAATAATGTCTTCCAAGCGATGTTGCTCGAGCAAGACTTACTTCTTGCTCGGGCAAGGTCCGAGTAGACTTATCTTTCGTGAGAGCATTTAACGTTGCTCGGGCAACCTTTTGTTCTTGCTCGGGCATATGCTCGGGCAAGCCGGTTTTCGTGCTTGGGCAAGGTTCGAGTAGAGGAAAAAAAGCTTCAAGTTGATTGTTGCTCGGGCAAGCTCTTTTCTTGCTCGGGCAAAGTGAAGGCGAGTTGAATCCAAGTATAGCGTCGAAGTTGCTCGGGCACTCTTTTTCTTATGCTCGGGCGGGTGCTCGGGCAAGCCAATTTCCGGTGCTCGGGCAAAAGGCTATGCAATTGGATCTTGCTTCATTTCGATTGCTCGGGCACACCAAATACCTTGCTCGGGCAAGGTGCGGCTTTCGGCGTTTTCGGAGATTGCTCGGGCGGGTGGCCAATGCTTCCGCTTCTCTCAACATCCGATGTTGCTCGGGCAAGGACATAACCTTGCTCGGGCAAGCTATACTCTCAGGCCTTTTCAGAGGGGTGCTCGGGCAAGTGTTTGTTCTTTCCTTAGTTCTTCAGTGAACCCGTTGTTGCTCGAGCAACATTCTTACCTTGCTCGGGCAAGGTCATGCTTTCGACTATTTTCGGGAGTGCTCGGGCATGATCCTTTATGCTTTCTTTCTTCTTTTCATTTGAATCCCGACATTGCTCGGGCAAGCTTACTATCTTGCTCGGGCAAAGTTATTTTCAAATCAAAAATACTTAATTCAATACTTTGAAATTGTGATCATCAAAATCCAGGAATCTACAACACTATTATCCACTTGCTCTAATGTTGACGTAGACTTAGATTGAGATGTTTCATTAAAATTAATGAATCTATCATATAAGCAATGCAATATATACATAATCTGCTTCAACTTGATTACATGTTGTATCACATTAGGAAAAATGGCTTCAAAAACAACTTTGATTTCACCTTTTATATAATAATAGATTTATATTTTAATATATATTGATGATATAATTAAATTAATTTGAGCTCCTTTGCCTAAGTATATCCTTAAATAATACACACACATATGGGCGGGTACTAACAACGCGAGGTTGTGCGCACAGCCCATCCTGTTTAATACACAAGCGGACGTATTTTAGCCCAACGATTGTTGGCTTTTTTTGATTGGCTCAAAATTGGCAATTTTCCACTTGACCGATCCGGGCGGTTTGCTAAGCTCTAATGCTACTCCCTCACTTGAACCCTATATATACCCATCCTCGTAACCCTTTATAGTCACAAAGCATTAAACACAAAAATGAGAGAGATCATCAAAAGCCTCCCTGTGTTCTCCCTGCTCCTTCTGTCTCTCACCTTCACTCTCACCGAAGCCGCCACATTTGCTGTCACAAACAAATGCCCCTACACCGTGTGGGCAGCCGCAGTACCCACTGGCCGACTAAACTCCGGTGAGACATGGACCATTAACGTGGCTGCAGGAACCAAAGAGGCTCGCATATGGGCTCGAACCAAATGTAACTTCGACGGATCAGGACGTGGACACTGCCAGACAGGTGATTGTGGAGGCTTGCTTCAATGCAAAGCTTATGGGACACCCCCAAATACCCTTGCAGAATTTGCCATCAACCAATACATGAACAGGGACTTTATCGACATTTCACTTGTCGATGGCTTCAACATTCCCTTGGACTTAAGCCCAACCTCTAATGGGTGTACACGTGGCATTCGTTGCACCGCAGATATCATCGGACAGTGCCCTAACCAGTTGAAAGCTCCGGGAGGCTGTAACAACCCATGCACAGTGTTCAAGACAGATCAGTATTGTTGCAACTCTGGGAGCTGTGGGCCTACGGAATATTCTAAATTCTTCAAGAATAGGTGTCCTGATGCTTATAGTTATCCTAAGGATGATGCTACAAGCCTTTTCACTTGCCCAGGAGGAACCAACTATAAGGTTGTGTTTTGCCCTTGATCCAATAATAAGTTAGTCCTACCTTGTTTTCTTATTACTACTTAGAAATAAAGTAACGAGTCTTTAATGACTGAGGTGGTGATAAATTCTCAACCACCACTTCCCTGTCTTCATTTTAAGTACTGGCAAATCACTCTCACATGTAAAGCAATGATAATTAAATTATTATATACCACTCTGGTTTTATTTATAAGTTTTTTTTGACCAAAAAATTTGGTCCTATTTATAAGTCATCTTTCAGATAATAAATGAGATTGTGACAGTTTTGCCCATATTAATTGCACCAATGAAAATAGGGAGAGAAGAAAAAGTTGAAAGACACCCAATGAAAATAGAGAGAGAAGTAAAAGTTGAAAGATACTCATTCATAAATGAGGGTAAAGTTGAAAATTTACTCCATAATCATCGTTAATAACTAACTCTCCTTTGGTATGTGTGTTTTGGTCAAAGGACTTATATATAAATAGGACCAGAGTGGTATGTCTTGAATTGACTAAAATTTTAAAATTTTTCCTTATTAAACTCTTTCTCTTTGTTTACAAATGATTCTCACCCCTCTTTCTTCTTTCTCTATTTTCAACATAAATTAAATAGGGGTAAAATTAAAAAAATAATATTTAATAAGCCTCCAAATGATTTATACTATTTGGGATCAAACTTTTCTCCTATGCGTAACTTCAATGCACACCACAAATGTACTGGTCGCATTCCCACGTGGAATCAAGTGAATTAATTTTAGGTAATATAATAAATTTTCAAAAAAATTTTTTAGGTCGAGGGAATCTAGTTTATAATTACTTTCAAAGGAAATTTAAATAACGAAAACTCCTAATGGCAAAAGCAACCTAGAGTTACTATTCCCTTACTAACTCCCAAGATCTTATTTTCATTTAAGTAGTTTGTTAATCTTGTGCATTAATAGCTATAAGTGCCTATTGATTTAGTTATAACACTCTCTCAAACAAAGGCTACGTCTAGCACAGCTATCCAAGAGGCAAAACAATTCCAACACACTCGTCATCAATTATATGTGTCTATTAGATATATGTCTATCCTAGTGACAAATTAGATTGTAATCTAATCACATATTTCTTAACCTCACAACTTAATTAAAATTTCACTCATCAAGGCAAGTCCATATTTGCCAATTCACATCTAATGGTGGCCAGTAATAGACATAATAAAACTAGATTAAATAACTAAAGTTAACATAAATCATAACCAATAAATGAGAACAAAATCTAGTTTGCTAGTGAGTTCATAATTTCTCTAGATCTAAAAGAGAACTAGCCACACATGGCTAGATTAAAATCCATAACAGAAAAATAAAATAATATCCAGAGTCAAAGAAAAGTAGAAGAAAGAGTGAATAGATCGCAAAACTGTGGAGGCTTCTTCTTGCTGTCAAAGAAGAAAGCCAAGATGTCCTGCTTCAAGATTCTCCTCCGGCAGCGTTGAAAACCCCTCTCAGTATGGCTCTCTGCTGTTGGTTCTTGTCTTATGTCTTTTCCTACCGTCCGAACGTGTCTTGTTCGCTGGTACCGTTCTCTCTTTTCATATCGCCAAATCTCCTCTCTTCCTTCAGTGACTTTGGGCACGTGAGGTATATCTTGGATTCTTTTTTAATGGGAAAATCTCACTCAGGTTCTAAGGAAGAAGAAAAAATATCAAAAAAAATTCCCTAAAGACTTTTTTTATATTAATTACAGAGAAAAAATATCAAAAGAAATCTCGTTGTTAAAATAGGCTTTTTTATGTTGTTAAAATAACTTTTCTTGTTATTAAAATTTTTCTATGAAAAAATTGTTGTCAAAATATCTTTTCCAGTTGTGAATTTTTTTCGAATTCTAAAATTTTTAACAACATGAAAACTTATTTTAACAACATGAAAAGCCATTTTGACAATAATTTTTTCATAGGAAAATTTTAATAACAGGAAAAGCTATTTTAATAATAAGAAAAATGCTTTTTTGATAGAGGATTTGGGGTTGAGATTTTTTTGATATTTTTTCTCTTTCTTGGGACCTCAGTAATATTTTCCCTTTTTAAATTCCTGTGGGCCCACATCTCTAATCCACATCTGATTCAAACGAAATCTTTCGTCTATATATATATATATATATATATATATATATATATATGCTAGTTTACTTTGTGCTCCTCATTTTCTACTTTTTATCTGATTTTTTTATTCTCTGTTAAATTTCAAAATATTTCCGGCAAAATAAATTAAGATATGAATAGATTTTATAATGAAATCTCTTATTATCCTATAACTGATGGAAGAGAGGAAAAATATATAAAATATAATTAAATAGACATAATATATTCATGAATTTAATCAAATATATCCTAAAATCTACATCTATTTAATTATAAAATATATACTTATCCAACTTAAAATATGGACCTTTATCAATAGTGGGAGTTTGATAAGCTAAGGATGTGGATCAGAGACGGAGCTTGGATTAAATATTTAGGGAGCCAAATGTATACTTGGGCCAATTTGGGACAAAAAAATGGCAGAACATGACTTATCAAACATGACGTAATTGCCCTTTGCATCTTGAAATTCCCTATTTGTATTTTGGCCTTTCATTATAGTAATACCTGGACAAATAATTCCCCAAATGGATTCTTCCATATTCAATTCTCAGCAAGCAATCTCCCCACCCGCAGAATAAAGCATAAAGCAACCTAAAACACATACTAATAGTTGAGCAAAAATGATTTGAAATTGAAAGTGTTAGTACCAATCAAGTTCATCCGCTTCATTTCTTTACTCTTGCAAAAAAATATTGACCTTTATTTTGCCAATCATAAGCAACTCAATAAAGTTATTTCTAAAGAGCACAATGACAATTTCAGTAATGATATTTACCATTCAATCTAGGCATCCAACGACAACAATAATAACAATTTAACAAGTATGATACATAGAGTTTCCAATTAACCTATGAGTTTTATAATAATATGCAATTTTCCTGTGACTAATATCAAGATCAAGACGAGGAAGTGAAACCAAATTCAAACCTGAAAGCTTAGTATTACGACGAACTTAACGAAAATAGACAAACAAGGTAATCTTGTGGATCGCTTTGACTTAGAGAAGGACTGAAGGAGGTAAGATGGTTCCAGGGCAGAGATATCGACCGGAAGCCATATCAACGAAGGTCCAGAACCCATATTCGATCGATACCCGAACCTGAATCACCAAATTGAGAAATTTGGGGATAAGAACACAACAGAGTAGAAGGAATTTTGCAAATGTATAAAAGTAGAAATTGAAAAAAAAGGAGGGAAAATGAAGTAACCTTGGAAAATGTAGGGATGGAAGAATCAGAGGGTTTGATGGTGGAAGAAGCTTCGTCATAAACTCATAATCGTCATGATCATCAGGGATTCAGCCATTCAGGGTGACTGGGTGAGGTTGGGATCTAAGGACGAAGAAGCTGGCGACTTGGCAAGAGAGGCGGAGAGGAAGATGAGAAGAAGACGGAGCGGTTCGAGACGGAGAGAAGAAAGGATGGACACTAAAGCATATGGTAGAGCAGGGCAGAGCAGAGCGGAGGAACTGAAGAGAGGAAACGTGTGCCGCGCTTCTGAGTCTCTAACCTGAGTGGGAGGGAATGAAAAAAAGAGAGGGAAAAATGTTATTAAAAAAATTTGGGGGGGCAAAAATGTAATTTTCACATTATATTAATTTTTTTTAAAAAATTGTCAACAATCTTTTTTTTTTTTGGGGGGGGGGGGCATGGCCCCCACCGTCCCTAAAAGCTCTATCTCTAATGTGGATTCATGCCCATATTGTTTTTAGGAGAAATTGCTTGTAGATGCGTTAAACTTTAGTACTCCTACTATTCTAAATGTGTAGTAGCTAGGTAACTAATTTATAAAGATTAAAAATTATTTAAATTATTTATTTGTGAAAAAAATAGTTAAATTTTCTAAAACACCCTATTTAATCCTTTATTGTTAAACTACCCAATTAAAAGTGATATAAAAATCACAATACATGACAGTTATTACTAGCCATAAATCACAATTCTAAATTGTCATATATGCGGGTGCTATATATGCTCGGTGCAGATAAATTACGGTTCCGAATCGTTATTTATTTTGGACCTATTACAATGGGTTATAAAATAACACCCATTATCAGGGGTGGACCTAGGAATTTAAATAACGGGGGGCGAAAATAAAAAATCTCATATCAAAAATAAAAATACTTGAAATACAATACAAACATAATATACAAAAAATTGAAAGAAATCTATTATAGAAATTAAGATTACTTCACTTGACTCTTATTCTATGTGTTTTTATATTATTAAACTCATCTATTATTGAATCCGTGCTAAACCTTAAAACAATTTCTTTTTCAATGTATGTAATCAAAGAATCAACAAAAAATTGGTCTTCCATTCTATTTCGAACATGTTCTTGATTATCTTCATAGCAGAGAAAGATATTTCAGTAGTTGCTGTAGAAATTAGAAGAGTGAGTACAAGTCTAATCACTCTATCAATAAGAATGTAAATGATGGACTTTTCAATTTTTGCTAGCCCTTGACATAATTCAGATGTAGTTGATAAATTAATGAAATTTGGATGTTTAGGGATGTTAAGCTCAAAATGTTGTAACTCCATCTTTAATTGCAATTTTTCCTGTTCTGTAAAATCTCTAGAATAAAATTTATCAACAAGTTTATAAATATCATCACTATTAAATGACTTGTATATGTTTCTTGGATCTAAAGTGATGCTCAAAGCAAGTAATTCAACAGTATTATCGTTGAACTTGCAATTGATAATCAATTATAGCAAAAAAGATATTTACCCTATAAAATTTTTTAGTAGACAAATCACCATATGAAAGGGGGTGAATAGAAGATACATGAATGGGAAATAACCATAACAGCATTACAGTAACAATTAGGAAATAACCCCTATATGATTACTTGATTCTCAACAAATCGGTATTATTGTCATTCAAGAGAAAAGAGAAATAATGTAAATTATGTAGGTTTGAGAATCTCAATGAATCAACTCCCTTGTTTCTCCTTTTATATATATATATATATATATATATATATATATATATATATATATATTTTAGGGATAATGCTATTTTTCACCCATCCATTGCTTTCTCGGGGTTATTAATTGCTAAAGCCAATATATAGGTGATGAACACTAACATTATGAGATATATTGATCAGCAATATGATTGATGTTAGTCACAAAAAATATTGATCCGTCCCGAATTGCATGGCCACTTGATGTGGGAAGTATTATTCTATTAGATAGAGTCGAGACCAAGTAGCTTAGAAACTCTCACATTGAAGAGTCGAGGACTGATCAAAATATTTAATTTCAAAGCTTTTAACTTGGTGCCACCTACTCAATAAAGAAATAGGAGAGGAACCTTCTATCAGAGCAATAATGGGTTTTCTAAAAAACCATAATTTCATAAAAGCAATTTAATGTATCACCTTGAATGCTTTTACTGCACGTATTCACTTGTTTATGTATGACTCTCGGTATAACTAAACTAGTTTATTCATTACATCCCTATTGAACTTTTTGAAGTAACTTTTAGTGATATGGATACTTCTAGGAAAGGAAGTATTTGCTTAAGCATCCATATCTCTAAAAGTCACTTAAAAAAATCAATAGAGTTGTAACCGTGAATCAAAGCAATGTGTTGACAACTTCCTCTAATAGGAAAGTAACCTTCGATCAGACTAATACTAGGTTTTCCAAAACAAACATAACTTTACAAAAGAAATTTAAGGAACCTTAGATCAGAGCAATAATAATTTTTACAAAAAAAACATAACTTTATGAAATCAATTTAATGCCACCTTGGATGCTTTATCGTGTTGTGACTTCACAAAGGCAGCCCAATCGGCCTGGTTCAACACTGCAAGGGTCAAGTGTATACCTAGCTAGGGCTCACCAACGAAAACACGAGTTAGGGCAAGCAAAGAAACTCATGTGATGGTTACTAAGACAAGGATAAAGTATATTCATAGCATGGTTGTCGCTAAGAAGTCAGAAGAAAACTTATTATGGTGTGGTTCAACTAAAAATGACCCTCCTCAGCCATTAATCGAAGAGGAATGACAAGGATTTTTGAGTTAAAGTGCCTAAGAATTTACATCATCATTCATCCGTAAGAACTACTATTTATTGTTTTACATTGATAACAGTTCTTTGTTAATAACTGTGAGGTATGTTATATTTTTTTTCTTAAAAAAATTGGGCTTATAGTGCCTAGATAATTACATTTTTATATTTCATAAAAACAAAACCAAAAAATATCACCCTCTGATAGATGAAGAAATATTATGAAAAACATAAGGAAATGGGGAGTTAAAATAGTTTGGAAAGTGACAAGGTTCAAACCATCATTGCACACATTGGAAGTTACATTGAAGAGGAGTAGTCGCGTGTAGTAGTGGGTAATGACTGGGTACGAAGAACGAAGAAGCATGTAAATATTATCATTAGTGTGGAAGGGGACATGTTTCGAACCCTCATGATGGTTTTTGTCTAACATCCATCATTCTTTAAGATGAAATAAAACAGTTACTAATAACAACCATTATTTATTTGTATGATATTGTAATATGTGACAGTTTTTACTTAATAACCATATGTATTTCAATTTTTTTGAAAACAATTGGTGGTTGATTATGCAACCACCACCATTTTACAAAAAAAAAAGTTATGAAGATGTTTTAAGAATTTCATGCATCATTGGATTCTTCCTTCTCTAGTAACTTGCCCACCTTCTCGTTCAAAGAGCAAATAATAATGGTAAGTTCCTTCAAGCACTAGCCCATGCATCCTTGCTCTTGCATGTAAACCTAGATCATATGATGGAGCTCGTGGGTTGCGTTGATGAGTCCTTCAATGCTTGTTAGTGGAGGGAGTTCATCTTTTGGTTTGTCCCGAGATGATGAAGCAGAAGTTCTCTTGTGCATGTCCATAAGGTTGGTGAAGAAGAACAAAAGCTTGCAGTTGACTATAAAAAGTTGAAATGGAAGTAGAGAAGTGGAGTTCAATTCTCAGATGTTTATATAGAAAAGGTTTCATGGATTATCGAATCATTGTGTCCTTTAGATTTACATATCATTATATTTTATAAGGGTTAAATACCATTTTTGTCACGGAAGTATTGGTAAGGAGACACTCAGCACCTAAAAGTTTTTTGGTATCATTTTTGCCCTGGAAGTTTACAAAAATGATCAAATATGCCCACAGAAGTTTTTTTTAAGAGCAAATTTGCCCCGGAAGTTTTTTTAGGAGCAAATTTGCCTTGGAAGTTTACAAAGAGAGCAATGACCCAATAGTCAAGATCAACCGATCGGAAAGATTACTATGTTTTTAAACTTCCGGGGCAAAAATGATACCAAAAAAACTTCTGAGTGCTGAGTACCCCCTTACCAATATTTCCATGGTAAAATTGGTATTTAACCCTATTTCATAAATAGTGACGTTTGGATTTTAATAACAGTTAGGAATTTGAAGTGGTTTTTCTTACAAACCATTATGTAATTGACATTTTATTTTATTTTCATGTGTGCACAGTTGCATATATCAACCAACATATTACAGAAAAAAATTTAAATAGGTGAATTTAATTGGAGATTTATGAAAACTGTCATTGTTTTTCCCACGCCATGAGTTACATGATGATTGTTTCAAGGAAGACGTTATTTTTTTCCCAGATTCATGAAATTCGTTTAGAAAGAACAATTTAAGAACTACTATTTATTTTATTTCATGTTTATTTTTATGTAAGAACCATTAGATATGTTCTTTTTTAAATAATATATTTAAAATAAAAAAAATAGAATAGTGGCGAGTAGCTTGATGAACTCACCAGGCTACTCGTCCCCAAAGGATTGACCAGGATTATTGTTAGGATCACAGCCAATCCCAATGACGTCTAGAGCTTTCTTATTACTCTTTTGTACAACATTTCATCTTAACGATTAAGAGAACAAAGAGGAGGACGATGAAGAAAACATATGAAAAACAAATGATAATGTGGAGTTTAAATAGACATTTAGAAGGGATGTGAAAAAACTATCATTGTACGCATTGTAAGTTTAACAGGACGTAATGAAAGGGTACGTAATTCTCTTGACGATCATCAGATAACGAGGAGGCACTCAAAGTCAGCATGGGGAAGAGAAAAGGTTTTGAAATATTTAATTAATGTTTATTACGTTAGAACTGTTATGTATGTTGGTGTTATTTGTAACCATGTTAAAAGAATTCTTTATAGTTATTAATTAATAACCGTGAAGTATGAAGTTGTTTTTCAGTTAATTTCTTAATATTTTTAAAATACAATAGTGGTGTTGTCACACACCTACCGGCCTCGCCTTTTCAGGTGGTGGGTAGTGTGGTCCTTTATCTTGGTCCAAATTTTAATTCAATTTTCAATTCCATTTCCCAAGTTAATTATGCCATATATCAAAGTATTAGTAGCATAACACACATCGGTTTGGACAAAGTATACTGGTAAAGATAAAATACTGAATAGTAAATTTTTCCCTTGAGGGATTAAATACAGTCATCTAGATTCATAATGCCCAAAATAGTCAAAAATAATAATACAGTCTTCCGGGAGAAAACAAAATAAACAACCAAAAGGGAGTCACCAACAAACATTTCAATCTCACTCCACATTCTTACCTTGGTCTCCCCGCACCACTCTAGATGAACTACCTGAAGTTTTACAAAAGCCTAGGATTCATAATTGAATTTCAGAGTAACGATTAATTTCATATGTAAAGTGTATGCAATGCATGTATGTCACCACAATCAGGAAAATAATAAAACATAACACTACTAGAAAAACATCAAATAGTGACGGAATTTGATACGGAAAATTTTCCGTAGCAAATTTGGTGGATTTTGCTATGGATTTCAAAATCCGTAGCAAAAAAAAAAAAAATTGCGACGGATTCACTAATCCGTCGCAAATATTTGCGTTTTTGCGACAGATTAGTGAATCCGTCGCAAATTTGGCAGATCTAGGTCCGCCATAAGGCGACGGACCACATGATCCGTCGCAATATGCTACGGACAACAAGTCCATCTCTATATGGCGGACCCTGGGGTCCGCCTTTGCGACAGACACATAGTCCGTCGCAAATTGGCGGACTTTTGGTTCGCTAAGGAGCGACGGATCGACTGATCTGTCGCAGAAATCGGTTTGCGACGGAAACTTGTTCTGTCGCAAAAACTGCTTTTTGCGATGGATAATTGGATCTGTCGCAAAACTATCGGTGGGCACCGACGGTTTGAGATGGATTCGTTGATCCGTCGCAAAAAGTAGTTTTTGCGACGGAACAACGTTCCGTCGCTAAAGCTGAAAGTCTTAATGACTTTCATTTCGTCTTCCTCACACCCAACACCTCCGGCCTTCGCCCGTCGCCCCCGGCTCGTCGCCCCCGTCGCCTCGGCTCGGCCCCCCCGCCTTCGGGATCTACCCCCGCCCCCGGTTCGCCCCTCCAGCTCGGCCCCCTCCGCCCTCGGCTCCCCTAGCTTGCCCCCTCCCCGCAGCTCCGTTCGCCCCCCTCACGCCCTCATTCCTCCCCCCCCCCCAAGCTCGTCCCCACGCCCTCGCTCCTCCCCGCCCTCCTAGCTCATCCCCCTCTGCCTCCCTCAACTCCTCCCCCACTCTCAGCTCGATCAACATCCTCTTCTCCTTTCCGGCCACCGCCAGGTTAGCTTGAAGGATTTTTTTTTTTAAAATTATATGTTAGTAGAAGATTATAAATGTATAGAATTATTTTATGTGAAGTATTTTATCTAGCACTTTTTAGGAATTTAGAAATTCCAATTCTGATCTTGGTGTGATAAAATTATGATTTTGTATTAGTTGGTAATGATACATAAATCTTTAAATAGGATGGTGTTGAAATTAGAAAAGTGAAGTGTAGAGAAATGAAATTTAGGGATAAGGCAATTAATTAATTAATGTGAAGTAGGAGGAGGAAGGTATGACATTAAAGAATAATCAAATTTGTATGAGTTATAAAAATTAGTGGAATTTACTATTTGATTTAGGCTATTATAAAAATGACTGTTAATAATTTGTTTAAAAAATATTCCATTTAAATTTTTTATTTGAATCTATCTTTAACAAGTTATACAATAAATTTGATTAAGTGTTAAATAATCTCTTTGATCTAGCCCATATATGTTAGAAACTCCAAAATACTTAGTATTCTATTCTTTGTTTGCCCCCTACACATGCATGTCCCCATGTTCTGGTGTGCTATCCTCATTCTCTGGTTGCTTGCTGGAATTTGTTCTGTGTTCAATCCATGTGTTTGTGGTATGTTGAGATGTTAATTAGGTTAGTAACTGAACTAGCTAGGAAGCATGAAAGGCAACCATGGTAGAAGTTGGATGTACAATTGTCTAACTGATAGAAGAGAACTAACTCAAGCATTCTTGGCGGGTTTGGAAGAGTTCATCCAATTTGCTTTGGCGAATTCAAATAATTCAAGTAAGGAGATCAGGTGTCCGTGTGCCAAATGTAGGTGTTTAAGATTTACAGATGCGAGGACGGTCAAAATTCATTTGTGTCAAAAGGGATTCATGAAAGATTATGAATGTTGGGAATGTCATGGTGAAGTCCGACAGACACCGAGTGGTTATTACGGTTATTACGAGGGTTGGTTATGGATCAAAGGCCAATATTTTGATCATCGAGAAAACCTTAATCAATATGAAGCCGCTAGGTTCTATAAAATGCTTCAAGAAGATTGGTATTCATGGATATTAATTATAAATAAATAAATATGCCTTAATACTATATTTGAGTCTTACCTATTTAAAATAGGTGAATATGTGGTCTCAATTTTTCTTATTATTCTTATGTTATTTCTAAGTGATTTCTCCTTAGAAATTAAGATAGTGGAAGATTTAATTTTCTAAATCTTATTAGGGATCATAAAATACCCTAAGATTATCGGCCAATATTTTGATCCCGTTAATGATTGGAATATTTTTCTAATTTTCAAATTTATTATTAAATTATTTAAAAGGTCATAATTAAGTATGATACCGGAGATTTTAATCATCAAAATTAATTTAGAAACTTGTCAAATTTTGGGGCTTTTAAGGCAAATGCAATGTAAATGAAATACAAATTGGAAAAGATGGGATAAAGCAATTAAAGGAATGAAGAGATGAAGATGCATGTCGTACGGTACACATACTCAAAAAGCATAAAGCATAAAGCATAAAGTATGAGTGAGAAATCAATTATTTCACTCTCCAATTAGAAAAATTGAGCTATTAGGGAAATGGTGGGATTGGATCATTGTGGCTCTGATGGGAATTGTTTACATTATATAAACAATGTAATTGCATATTAAAAAAAAAACAAACAAACGTATTTAATGATTAGAGTGAAAGCATGTCGGCAAGCATGTAGGTCAACTCATTTTCTTATAAATGTATGGGCTGAGTTGAATGGCATGTCAACTAATTGATCCAAGGGTTAGGGTAAGATTTGAGCAAATTAAATTCCATTTGTGTCCTAGATCCTCACCTATAAATAGAGGGGCTTGGCTCACTTATTTTCACACCAAAATCAAGGGAATATAGAGAGAAGTGAGAGTGAGTGAGGAGTATCTTGAAGTTCAAGCAAGAAGTTCTTACTTTTAAATTCAAAATATCTAAAATATGCTGAATATTATTTTCATTTTTATGGTTAAAATTAGCTTTATTTCGAAAAATAGTGAGGGTAGTCATAGAGCAAAATTGTTGGAAGATTATAGTCAAAATAGCGCTATTTTAAAAATGCTGGTATCTTATGTTGAAGATGCTATGCCAAAATTATGAGAAAATTCATGTTGAAATTAGACATATAGAGCTTTCAAAATATACCTATACCATGTCGTTTTGAGCTCTGTGTTCGAAGTTATGCTAAAAATGCTGGAATTTTCTGGGCAGACTAATCTCCTAAACTGGGAATTGTTTATTAATTCTGGGAAATAAATCATATTTTTATCTACAAGTAGAAATTCTAAGGAAATTCCGCTGCAGAATTAATTAAAATTCTCCAAAGTTAGGTGAAAAAGCAGCCTATATAATGATTATTAGTGTTTTTACGAAATTATAGTTAATAAATGGAGAAATAATTAATCCAGGGGTAAAATGGTCATATATAGCCAAAATACCTCTTGAAATAATATTTATGAATTAATTGAGACGATATTACCCTTATAGGATAACTGTGATCGTCTACCGTCGGACGTACCAATATCAACAATGAAGGTACGTACGCGTATTGTAACCTTAACTCTTGCGCTTATTGTGTTCTATGTGTGTTTGCTGTGTTTCTACACGAGTTTTTGTTGTTAAGATGTTGAAAACGAGATTTTTTCTGTTGAGACGTTGAAATTACAAATATACGGGTTATGGATTTAATAACACCGAATTATAGTTTTCCTAGCGAACGAAACATCGTGGCACCGGTTGCGAACACTTTCAACTTGCTATGATAGATCGAATATGATATTTTGCAAATATTGTGGATATCTATCGCATATACCCATAGCACACTAAGACTAATCACCGTATCCCGAGTGAGAGGAATTACAACGAAATGATGCAGATCATCGAGTGAATGTACTTATGACTAAGAATTGTTCCATTTTAAATCGAAAAAATTTGATAATTTGCCGAAGGACTTTTACCGGGGTGTTACACTATCGGCAAAAAAACTAAGGTGAAAGAGCTTGGGCTTGGATGTGAAAAAATTCATTGCTGCCCCGAGGATGTATGTTGTATTACAAGGATGATGTTGAGCTGACCAATTGTAAATTGCATGTGGACAAGACAGATATAAAGTTATGGGGAAAGGAAGGAAAATGACCCATCATGCATTAAGCAAGATGTGGTACTTTCCTCTCGGTGCCCGGACTTACGAGATTGTATGCATCGGAACAAACAAACAAACTTCTCACATGAGATGGCACCGGAGCATCGGTAGGGATGAAAACTTTGTGACGCATCCATCGATGCCGAAGCTTGGCGTAAATTTGACGAGGCGAATCCTTTCTTTGCTATGGATCCCCGTAATGTTCATCTTGGTCTATGTTCGGATGGGTTTACTCCTTTCAACAATACGGGCAGGAATTATTCCTGTTGGCCAGTCATTGTGACTCCGTACAACCTCCCACCTTCTATGTACATGAGAAGAGAGTTTTTCTTCCCTAACGCGTTAATCCCTGGGCCATCCAACCCAAAAAAGAAGATCGATGTGTACCTCAGGCCTTTGATAGACGAGTTGAAGATGTTGTGGAGTGAAGGGGTTCTTACGTATGATATATCATTAAGTCAAAATTTCACCATACTGGCTGCCTTAATGTGGACGATAAATGATTTCCCTGCATATGGGATGTTGAGTGGCTGGCAAACGTCGGGAAAGCTCGCATGCCCGGTATGTCTTGAACAGAACATGGGTTTTAGCTTGGAATCTTGTTGAAAGTGCTAATTGGTTATGGCATATATTGTTAATTAAATTCAATGTGGTATTCCATGTAGGGGAGTTGAAAGAGAGATATTTCTCTTATACCCCGCGTTTCAATTGGACATGGAGTTAGAGGGGGAAAGATCTAACTTGTAATTACAAGGTTAATTTTGGTAGTTTTAATCTTTGGGATGCATATAAAGCATCTAATAAAATGATTGAGAAATAAACTTTATGGAATTGAGGAATGAACACGGTCGGTGGTAGCGCTGAATGAGGTGGAACACGAGCAATTTATTCTCTTTATTCAATATTGAAACTTGAAATTTTTTTGGACGTTTACAGATTTATTAATTTTAATCAATGTGGCATTTTGCATGGGAAGGCTGAAGTTAGGAATCTTCTTATCTCTATATATTATTTTACTTTGTTAGGTTTGGTTGTGTTTTTGAGTTGCTAGATAGAGTTGTAAAATTATTTTTAATGAAAATGAGTTTAATAAGCTTGATTGTTAATATTTGTTGTGAGATAATTAATATAAAGTAAGTGGGTGTATCTATACTTAATGAAAGATTATGGTTTACTTAAGGCTTATAAAAGAAGTAACAATGACTTCGTTTTGGACATTAGGAGTAGATGTAATTCTAAAGCTGATGAATAGGAGTAAGTTGAATCTATGAGAACACAACAGGTGAGTGAATAAGTCCCAATTAATTTATGAATAAGTTGTTTATTTTATCTCAATATACGGTTTTTAATAGATTCATATGTATTATGATATAATTATTCTTATAATCTTAATTATTGTGTCATTTGAAGTATTTCAATTATTCTAGTTCGTTTTTTAAAGGAAGTTGTATTTACTAATATTCCTTATATCTTAATTATAATATTTGAATATTTAACATAGTTCGCAAAATATTTTATCAATGTGTTTTATGCATGGATATACGGTGAAGAGATCTGCCAAATGGAAAATATGATGGATTATGTTGAAGAATAAATAATGTTTATGCATAGAATTTGGAAAGGTATAGTTTTGAGATATTATTTGCAAACCCTTATGCTGGGGCATTTTATTACGAAGTATTTGATATAATCTATCTATAGCTTAAAAGGAAACATTTTCATTGCTTTTGATAAATTAGCCCCGTGCATGCTTATAAATGTTTTTGAGAGGACTCGAATACGAATCGCCGGTTACTAACAAAGATCTATTAGTCCTTGGTGCACCATGGTTAAACCTCGAGCTCGCTTGTTATTCGTGGGATTTGTTCTCACGCTTGTTATTCGTGGGTCTTGTACCTACGCTTGTTTTGTAGTCTCATGCTAAGCTTGTTATTGTGGCCTCTATGCCGTGCTTGGTTATTTTCCCGCGTGGACTGTGTGTCCACGCTTGTTGTTCTGTTTTGTTGAGGTCTTATGGAAAGATATGGTTTGAGAATTATATTTTAAATTGTTTTTGTTATATCAAGGGCTTACTACGTATTTGGATTTATTTGATTAACGATATTTTATATAGCTTCACTTATGTTTAAGATTGCCATACTGTTAAAATTATTCTCATTAGCATCTCATTAAATTTTATAAATGGGACGTTATTCACCGGAAATATTTTTGGCCTTAGATAGTGCGGCTGGCCATTCTCGTCTTGGTCACCACTAAGGTCAATTTGGCTAGACTGAAGTGAAGCCCATTCGAACAGTTCCTAATTCAATGTAAAGCTTCAAGCTCTTTTGTACATGTTGGTAAATCTTGTTTAGGTGCTCCACTTAGCTTATAGGTAGGATCTCTATCTTCCCTTGCATTTTGAAATATATGTATGTGTATATGTTGTGGTGGAGTGGAGCTCCTATTGCTATTATGAAAATTCAGGTCATTGTAGAATTTTTGGGAAGTCAAACTTAAATGGCAAAACTTGTATGCTATTGTATATGAACTTAAAATGCTTTAAGCATACTTAGTATTATTGCACTAGTTTTCACGTTGTTAATGATATTGTGAAGTAGTATTTAATATTCATGTATAAGTTTAAGGTTTAAGGAATGTGAGTTCACTCACATTTCGTGCCGATCACCCCTAAATTTGTAGGGTGTGACACTAATGGCCCCATATAATTGTTGAGGAGTGTGTTCGAGTTTTATTACCTCTTGAGTAATTATGTTAGACATAACAAATTATACTCAAGAGAGGGTTGTAAGGGACCTACAGGCACTTATGGCTAATTATACTCAAGATTAACAAAATTGATATTAAGGCTAATTAAATTAGTGAAATCAAGGTTTATGAAGCTCATAGGGGATTAGTGACTCTGGGTTGCTCATTTGATTATTGTCATAGTTTGTTTATTTTAATTTCATTTTTATTTTCTTTCCCTTTAATTAAATTAAATTTGATTTGCTTAACTTAAAAAAAGTGTAAAATTAATGCTTAACTGAAGTTGTGGGTACGAAGTCCTCGTGGGAACGATACTTTTCTTATCACTTTATTACTTGATATGGCTTGTATACTTGCGGAGTTATTAGGCATTATAAAGTTTTGCCCTATCAGCCATATTTCATAGTCATAATATGATGTAATGGCAAGAAGGATTTTGATTGATTTGGCCATTGCAACTGGGGAAAAGGTTTCATCATAGTCAACACCGTGAGTCTAAATGAACCCTTTTGCAACCAGCCATGCCTTGAAGACGTTTACTTTGCCATCCATGTCAATTTTTTCCTTGAAAACCAACTTGCACCCAATGGTTTTTAACACCTTCAAGTGGATCGACTAAGGTCCAAACCTTATTGTCGTACACGGATTGCATTTCAGACTTCATGGCATTAAGCCATCTTTCGGAGTTTGGTCCCACCACGGCCTCTCGATAGGTAGTTGGCTCATTCTGCTCAATAAGCAAAACATCACGACTTCCAGTAATCAGAAATCCATATCTCTGAGGCTGCCGTGACCTATCGGACCTTCGTGGGCCTTGTGTTACTTGAGTAGGCTCATAAACTTGTTGTGAGTCTTCTCCATTTTCCATATGTGGTTCTATGTCGTCTTGTGGCTCTCGAACTTTTCGAGTTACACCTTACTCCCACTGGTCGTTTTAGAGATAAACTCTTTTTCCAAAAAGATACCATTCCGAATAACGAACACTTTGTGATCAGCGGGATTGTAGATATGGCATCCTTTAGTTTCCTTAGGATACCCCACAAAAAGGCATTTTGAGGTTTTGATGATAATTTATCATAGGCTTCGTGTTTAACGTAAACCTCACATCCCCAAATTTTAAGAAATGACAAACTGGGTTTCTTCCTAGTCCATATCTCATATAGTGTCTTTTCAACTGCCTTTGATGGAACACGATTTAGTGTGAATGCAGTTGTTTCTAGGGCATGGCCCCAAAAAGAAAGTGGAAGATCTATTTGACTCATCATAGATCGAACCATATCTTATAGAGTTTGATTCCTCCGCTCAGAAACACCATTTCATTAAGGTGTGCCTGGAGGAGTAAGTTGTGAGATGATCCCACAACTCCTAAGATGGTTAATGAACTCTTGGCTCAAATATTCACCACCCCGATCAGATCGAAGTGCTTTAATTGTTTTGCCAAGTTGGTTTTGCACTTCATTTTGGAATATTTTGAACATTTCAAAAGATTCAGACTTATGTTTCATTAGATAGATATTCCCATATCTACCAAATCATCTATAAATGTAATGAAGTACAAATGACATCATTTGGCAGAAGCATTCATTGGTCCACAGACATCTGTATGTTTGAGGCCCAATAAATCAGTGGTCCTTTTACTATGCATAGTAAAAGGGGCCTTTGTCATCTTTATCAATAAACAAGACTCACATGTATCAAATGATTCAAAATCAAATGAGTTAAGAAATCCATCTTAATGGAGTTTCAAAATGCGTTTCTCATTTATATGGCCCAGACGACAATGTCATAGGTAGGTCGGATTCAAATCATTTGACTTGATCATTTAAGTAGTTATGTCATAGATTTGTCCATTATTAGGATGTTCTAAATTAAGTACATAATGATCAGTGTAACATCCCATTTGAAAACGACGGAATTTTGTTTTTTAAAACGTTTCCAAATATTTCAAGCAGAGCAATCAGAGTAGAGCATTGGAGCGAGTAAGTAATTTACATTACATTCAAAATATGGACCATAGTGTAAATGTATCGGATTACAGTCATCCAGAATTCTCAAAAGTTAAAGAAACTAAAGAAAACGATAGATAATGTAGACACGTCTTGGCCTACTCCGGCTGCTTGCCTCGATCGCCAAACATCGGTCCTCCAGACCCTGATGCTACAGCTGAGATCCATTCCACATATGGATCTCAGGTAACGGTTAACCTTATGCTCAAATAAAACAGTATACGTACAACAGATATTCATTTCAATACAGCATATCATCACAAAAGCAAACAGCAGATGTATGATCAATAACATGGACGAACATAAGCACAAAGCGGTATGTAAAGTCTCTCTCGACTAGTTCTGCACATATCTAGTGCCACGCCACAACGTGTCCTCAGCGCTAGGAATAACTCAAAACGGCATTACCAATACTATAATCCGTGGGTAAAGCTGTAAGTATCTCTGACGATTCTCAATAGAACCTCAGTCTATGAACGTATCCATAACGCAAAAGTATATGAGCAGCATAGAGTTAGGGTTACAGTACGCGTCCGTACCTTAGTTTCAGATATCCGGCTCTTCCGGCTAAAAACGGTACTTTTGACGGCCGTACGTAAAACAAATAAACAAAACAGCAAACAATGCGGAACGATGGAATTTCGACAAGGGTTCGACGTCGAAGTATTCTAATCAGAATAATAACACACTTATGAATATTTGGCAGCATAACGGGCATTTTAGGTGAAAAAGACCATTTTGCCCTACTACCCCTATTTGGCGGAATTTCGCGAACATCGTTACTTTGACCTTATTCCATTTCAAAATTATCCCCACTAGGTTTTTACCTCGTCAGGCATCTTTCAATGCAATGAGGCTTAAAAACAAGTATAGGAATATATTATGAAACTTCCTAGATCAAAACAATAGTTCTACTATAACTACCGAAAGAACTACGGAAACTAAAAACTAAGACCGAAGAACTTACCCGTTGAAGACTTCTTCACAATTTTTTCCAGAGCTTCTCTCTCTTCTTTCTCCCTCTAGATTCAGTTTCTAGCTTGAGAATGGATGTGAAAATCCAAGAGGTGATCATGCCTTTATATAGGCAAAATTTGTGCCACTTTGGTAATTTCCACATTCCAAATCTTGTAATTTTTCCCTACCTTATAACCATGTAAAATCAAGGCTAATTGGTGGTTAATTCTTGTCCATGGGAAGCTCTTGGTCGACATAGGGGTGATGTGGCAGCAAGCAATTGGTCCAAGAATGGTGACTCAAGCTCACTTTATGCCCTATCCGATAGAATTTCCCCGATCGGTGTTCGTTTCGCGCGATTTCGCAAAAACTCAAAAATGCGAGCGTGTAACTTTGAAGGTCTTTTCATCCTCTTTCATATTATAAATTTGGATCCTCTTTTTGATCATATCCAGGTATTCTCCGGTGCATCGGAAGATATTCGGACAAACGCGTTCGGTTACTTTAAATCGCTCCGATAGAACCAACTTCCGGACAATAATTCGTCAATCGTAAAACGTTCAGTTGTTGCCTAACTTAATCCCGTGTTTGAAAACACGCAATTGTTTCTATAGGTTCTCACTTTGCCTATCCGGCTCTACTCTATCCGATCGCCTTTTCGTCTTATTAGGAATTAGGGTTTTCTTGTGCGGAAATCACGTCGATAAATTCTTTCTTCGTGTAAAAATTCACTTGTTCTTAATTTGATCAGTCTGAAAAGACTTTTACCTCTCGGTTTACCTGTAGAATTTATTTCTAACTTTTCCCCTCGGCCGCCTATAAGCCGACTCACCGCATTATATTATTATTTTATTCTAATTATCATTTTAATTATTTAAACAATTCTTTTTAATTAAAAATACCAATAATTTCGCCCCTTCTTTTTAAAATTCAGTTCCAATTATTTTTTCATAATTTTTTTCATTTTTTTAAAAATATAATTTTTTTACCAAAAATTCCCGTTTTACCCCGCCTTCGTTAAGGCTTAATCAGCCTAAATTCTTCGTTTAGTGATCTTTTTAGGATTAGATTTCTTCATACATTTATCTTTACTAATTTTTCTTAATCTTTTTATCATAATCAGTAAGTATATTTTATGCTAATTACCAGCCTTAATCTCTTAATTAAGGATTTTACCATAAATTTAACTTCTATATTTCTCTTGTTTTACTGAATCAATTAGCTAGTAATTATCTAATCATTCTCTTACTAATGGTTGATAATTTTATAATTTACAGTATAGTATTATCTTACAAAATTTATACTGACATTGTCATTTTATATCCTATGTAAAACATTTAAAATGTTTACACCATAAAGTCACTTTATGGTTCTGGAATGCTTTTTAAACATTTCTTCATGTTATTTCCTCTGAAATAATTTATTAAATTCTCATAATTAAATATAATACCCCCATAATTGTCTCATAATTTTTCATGATCTTTCAGTATTTATCATAATGTTTTTAGACTGTTTTTATCACCTTTATTGCATTTTTAGTCATTCTGTTCATCGATTTTTACGTAACTTTTTTGACAATTTACTCGACAATTATAACAATTTCCTATAATAGTTTTAAACTCATGAATTTGCTTCATCAAAATATTCATTAATTTCTCTTATCTCAAGAATTCCAGATTTGCTAAAATCCGGGTATTACAATTAGTATGCAAATCACCATGAGCATAAAATTGTCATTATAATAAATTGAACATTTACAATTCCTAGTAATGGAAGTATAATCTTCCTTATCCAAATAAGAAAGCGAAATAATGTTACTACTCAAAGCAGGAACATAAAAAGCAATTTTTCAAAAATTAACAAAAGCCCATTAGGCAGAACTAATTCATAAGTGCCTACGGCTAAAACAACAACTCTTGCTCGGTTTCCAACTCGTAGGTCAACTTTGCCCTTCTTCAATTTTCTACTGTCCTTGAGACCTTGCACATTTATACAAATGTGAGATCCACATGCAGTATCTAATACCCATGTAGAGGAAGTAGAAAAGTAAATATCTATGACATAGATACCTGAAGCGATAGCCCCGCTATCCTTCTTGTTCTTTTCCAGATCTTCAAGGTAGAGTCTGCAATTCCTCTTCCAATGACCAATTTCATTGCAGAAGAAGCAGACCCCATCCTCCGGAGGTTTTGCCTTCTTGGCTTTCCATTTCATACCCCTTCCTTTCTAAACGGACAAAACAGTATTAGGTCTCTTCTCAAGGCTCCGCTCAGCAGTTTTGAGCATCCCATGCAGTTCAGAGATTGATTCCTCTTCGTTGTTCATGTTGTAATCCATGACAAAATGTTCATAACTTCCTGGGAGTGAGTTCAAGATCACATCTGTAGCTAACTTCTGGGAGATGGGGAATTCAAGCCTCTCAAGGTGATCAATGTAGCCCTTCATTTTCGACACATGAGGACTAACGGATGAACTTTCAGCCATCTTACAGGAAAATAAGGCCTTTGTGGTCTCATACCTCTCTTGCTTTGCCGGTTGTTGGAATATTTCCATAGGATGATCAATCATCTCAGAGACCTCTACATGTTCTAAATCTCTATCGAGGTCTAGAATCATGATGGCAGGCATCAAGCATCCTGTATCCATAGAGTCATCCTTATGCTTCGTATAAGCATCAGTCTGAACTCTTGGATCATTAGCTGCAGGCTCGTAAGGAATGGGTTGATCGATGAGATACTCCTCTCTTTCGTGTTTGGGATCAACACTTAAGTTCCCAAACATGTCAAGAAAGTTTGTCTCATCGACTTCGTCCTTCTCAAGGACTGATCGCATTGATGGTGTTGCGGTGTTACTGTTCGACATAATTCTACAATAAAAGGATATGCAAAGTTTAATTAATAACCTCCCACTGAATTAACAACCTTCATTATAATTAGTAGGCTAAGATTCATATTTGGCTTAAATTTAAGTCCGCTTTGGTGTAATACCCGAAAATAATTATTTATCATAAATATTGTATTTTGATAAATAGTACACATTAAAATAGGAGAGTATGTTGTCTCTAATTGTAGTAGTTTTTTGGTTTTTTTTTTTGGTAAATTTTCCTTGGAATTTAAAAAGGCAAAAATCCAATTTTCTAATTTGGGATCATAAATTGCCCCATAATTATTAAATTAATACATGGTACATAAATGACCATGTAAAGCCAAAAGTTGTGAGAAAATAATTAAACCAATTAGAGAAAATTACCAAAAATTAGTGGATAATTCAATCTACATTAATTGAATTAATTTCATAAACTTTCATAAAGTAAAGTATCATAATTAAGTAAAATCTTAATTAATTCATAATAGACAATAAAAATGGCATGAAAATACTAATTCCAATTAAAGAGAATTAATAGCAATTTATGGACAATTAAACTAACATCAAAATTAAATAAATGGATTAAATTCCATAATTATTGTTAGTGGTAATTAAAGAGCATTAAATTAGGATCTTCTAACTTGATTAAAAATCAAGGACCAATGGAGATTTAATATTAGCATGAAATGAGTTATTTAGCATCCTAATTAATCTAAGAACCAATCATGTGATCACAAATTTATGTGGTAGCACCTTAATCACTACATTAGGAGTACTAATTAGGGATTAACTAATAAACCCCCTTGGATTAATAGGAGGGGCGATTTTGGGCGTAAAGCAAGGAGAGAGAAAATTGGCTAAAATATCTAGATATTAACTTGAACATGTCCTAATCACAATAAATACAAGAAGACTTTGGGGTAATTGATGACATAAGCTTGTGTAATAAAGGTAATTAAGTTTAATTAAGTAAATGGTAAGATAAGAACCATTAGGATAAATTCTAGACACAAGTAAATGAGAACCGATAGAAAATAAATCATATCTTGAAATCCATGAACTAAGTAACAAATATAAGTAGATATTATGAATAAGCAAAATTCAAGCTTGAAGATAGTGGTTTCCAAAGTGATTTTGGTAAACTTTTGAGAATCATACTATTGTGAAAACAAAGATTAAAAATACCATAAATCAAGTCATAAAATTGTAATTCCGAAAGTGGAAATGGATCCTCGAGAAAAACACCAACTTACACCTAACTATTTAAGCATTTGGGAATGAAAAAGATGAAATAGAAATAAAGGGAGAGGGGAGGAGAAGAGGCCACGTTTTTGGCCATGTGTGTGGAGTAAAATTATGTGTTATAATTCAATATAATTTGGAATCCACCAATTAGGAGAGCCATGGAATTGCTATAAATAGAGACCTTTGGCTTCTTAAATTTTCACACCAAACTCAACCAAAGTAGATGGGTTTTAGAAAGAAAGAGTAGAGAGAAAGTGAGAGGGAAGCATGGAGGAGGAGGAAGCTCTTCAAGAGGTAAGCAAGCTTTGAGTTTCTAGTCTTTAGCTTTTAGTAGTTCTTGAAGTTCTAGTTCAAAGTTCATAGCTTAAATGTTGTTTTGATTCATAATCTTCCAATATATTGTTGTTATCATGTTTTTATGGTTAAAGATGGCTTTATTTCGAAAAAAGGATGAAGAAGAAGTTATAGAATTTTTTTTGGAAGATTATGGTCAAAGTAGCGAAGCTCTGACGAAATTTTGTCGGTTAGCGATTTCTGAAAGCTATTTCAAAAACGCTGGTATCTTATGTTGAAGATGCTATGCCAAAATTCTGAGAAAATTCATGTTGCAATTATACATATAGGGCTTTCCAAATATACCTATAGCATGTCGTTTTGAATTTTTTACTAGGAGATAAACAATCTACAAAATGGGCTACGAAATTCTGGAAAATTATGAGCAGATGATGAAAATACGAAAACTGGAAAGTGTTCATAAAATCTAGGCAATAACCAATATTTTTTCTTGAAATTATACATCCTAAGGATTCCGAGGAATTTTATGGATCCTCGTTTCGATTTGTGTAGATTTAATTATGATTTTTCAAAGTTAATCAAAAATTCTGCCCAGAAATTCAGTATTGCGTTTTTGAGAAAATGTAAGGGCAAAATTGTAATAATGAATACACCAAGGGTAGAAATGTCAAAATGGGTGGAAATATCCTTTTTGATATTATTTTAAGAGGTAGAATATTAGTTGTGATATTATGAGAAAAAGAAATA
The DNA here is from genome assembly GCA_019022615.1 of Acacia melanoxylon. NCBI lineage: Eukaryota > Viridiplantae > Streptophyta > Magnoliopsida > Fabales > Fabaceae > Acacia > Acacia melanoxylon. Next base: position 3,662,311 of record JAFJYJ010000020.1, on the reverse strand, counting down.
ATCCGACGATAACATATAGGATATCCGGGAGGTCCGGAGTCGGATCAATAGTCAGGCAAGTTGGCCAATACACGGTGAAAGGTACGTTCACATACTGTAACACTAGCTCTGATGCTTATTGTATGATTATATATGATTGTTGTGTTCATCGACTAAGACTTACATACGTGGTTATGTCACATACACATGTTCTAATTATTGTTGTTATGTTCTAATTATTATTGTTGTAGCATACGTGGTTATGTTACATACATTGTTATTATCTTACATACGTGGCTATGTATTTTTAATCATACATCTGTTATGGGCTTTTGTATTGATTGTTGTCGTCATGAATATCTGTCATGTATATATTGTCATATTTAAGCATGAGGTTAACCGTTACATGAGGTCCGATGGGCATTGGACCTCAGCCTTAATTAATAGTCAGGGAAGGATCATGGATCAGAGCAAGCACCGGTAGATGGAGCCGTAAATACTCGGGGAGACTTCCACTAAAACCTACGTTATGGCATGAATCTAATAAGGTTACTCCATATCATTTGGTGCTTAAACTAGAAAGGGTCGTCTATGTTGTTCGATCAATCGATCGCCGTAAATACTCGGGAGACTTCCACTAGACTTTACCCGGCCTGACTAAATGAGATGATTTAACTGAGTTAGGTTCTATGCCCCCAAGTCTATCTAAGGCTTGGTTGAAGAGGGTATAGTTACATGGAAAGAGTTGTAATTATAAAGTTTTGTATTATTGTATCACATGAATATTCCTTCGGGAAATTTTTAATATACTAGTATACGTCAGGCATCATCATATGTCTGAGTATTTTATATCAGTTACTCGTTGTTAAACTCGTTGTTCAAATTTTTAGTCCATGCTCTCCGTTTCCGCAAAACGCTAAGCTATAGCACCTCAAACTCTGATGAATTTTTATAAAACCACGTGTCACTGGCACAATTTATGCTACGGAGATTAGGGGTGTTACATTTGGCAGGATGCTTAAACTTAAGTTATTTAGGTAGGCAAGCTCTTTGCCAATTACATCACATGTAACTCTTAGATCTTTATGGGATCCGATCATCATATGATTTGGCATGTTTAATCTCATCTAATGCCTTGAGATCCAAAACCATTTTGATAATCTCAATTAAGTCAGGACAATAATGAATGTTGGGTATCACCATTACCCACGCTTTGTCTCACCAAGATAACTCAAATGCATCCCTTTGGTGGAACATACAAATGGGCGATCTAGGTTTTAAGAAGTATTCATTTATTGATGGCATTATGACTTAAGATTTTATTTAGAGCGTATTATCGATATAATCTAATTAATCCTATTAATTCTACTTATATGAATGCAATCGCGATTGTATCTCATATAATCTCTAAACTAATCATGCAGTGATCAAATCAAAACATAATTAAAATTGTGACACAACATGGCTCATACTTAACCTAAAATCCTCTCAAGCCAATGAGAGGACTTCTCTAAATAAGAAAAGAGAAATACATCAACAGAAACCTCGTTTCACATACAAGGGGAGTGGGATGAGAAGAGAATGTACATCAAGAGTATTTAGAGAGACACATGGCTTGCAGGCCATATTTAAAATTTACAACACTTGTAAAACTCTAGAGCCATGTTGTTCACCATACCCAAACAACATTTGAAAGGTAAATTACAACATATATTAATTCATACAATTATGAAATAAAATATTATTCATCATTAAAATTCTCTAATATATATTATATTATAATATATATATATATATATAAAATATAATATCATGATTTAGATTATCGCGCTACGAACAATCAGCCAGTCCCTACGGCGGTCCCGCTGAACGTGTTTGGCCAATGTTACCCGAACGTTCGAACAGCATCGTCCAAGCCTGACCGTTGTGCGAACGAAACAATTTTGTCCTTAACGTGTCCGACTTCTGCAAACGTGATCGACCCCAATGTGGCCAACATCTGAGCATGATCAGCGTCTCTGAACTTTTCAGAATATGACCTATGCGCGAACGTAATCTCTGATATGAACGATTCAGATCCTCACGAAACAGCCACAAAATCCGATTTGAACAATTCAGAAACGGCCGCCTAGAACTGACTTGCTATCCGTAGAAACCCTAGCGCGAATGAACGTTTTAAATGCATACAAGATTCGGTTTAATGTATATATCACATAAAAATATCCTAATTTAAACGCACGGTTGATCTGGCTCTGAAGCCACTGTTGGGATCTGTACACGCAGCGGAATTTAAAAAACTTTTACGAATCCCATCCGAGGATCGCTCAACCGCGTTTAAATCAAGGTTCGTTAAGAAACCGTACCTATATGAAAACTGGCGTAGGTCTAGTTTTAATTTGAACTCATGGGCTACCTTCTCGATCAACAGAAGTCGACTCTACGATTCTCCTTCCTCTACTGGTATCCACACGAATAGACTCGAACACTGACGGCAGCGTGCTAGCGCCTTCGGTATTCTCGCGTCTCTTCTTTTTCTCTCTAGGGTTTCTCGTGGCTTTTTGAATACGTCTGACTAAAAGTCCCATAGGTTTTCTTAAACTTGATAGGCGTATTATATTCAAAATTAATCCTCATTAATTTTGAATTTGGATTAAAAAATATATTAATTAAATCTATCTAATCTATTTATTTAATCCGAATTAAAAGCCTTCGATTTAATTTATCTCTATAAATTAAATCCGAGATATGATATCTATCTATTTAATTAAATATGAGATACTATATCTCAATTTAAATTAAATCGAGATATATGATATCTTTATTCAAAAATTAAATATGAGATACTATACCTCTATTTGTTTTAGATATTTAATTTATCAAATAAATTAAATACAAAACAAATATTATATAATAATATTATAATATCTATTAAATAATAATAATATATTTAATTTCAAATTTAATAATATATATATACATACATATATATATATATATCCATCCTAGGTTAAATGTTTTATTCATTAAATCTTAGACATATCTAAGATTCAATGAATCTGGACACTTTTGCTCGTGTTGGGCTATTCTTGTGTGCGATCCTACAGGCCCACATGAAATTGGCAGTGGGCCAATACTGTACTAGCCCACAAGTTGCAAGCGACCTCTAGCAAGACATTGCGACTACCCAATTCATATGGGGATCGATGACACGATACTACCTATCGTACAACCATGTCACGTCCCTTTTGTCACGTGATAATTTGGTCAAGGATGAGGCATGGATAATGTCAACTTCCTGTTCATGACCATTATTTTCTCGATTCTTGAGTAGTCTAACAATTGAAATGGAAACTCTTTTCTATCGCAGTATGGCCATACATTTCTCAGACTCACTCATCGAGGGCCCCAGTATTATCTCTCTACAAATGTGAGGGACAAATTCTATCTTGACCATTCGTATTCCTCTGCATGAAAACCACGGATCCCGATCCAATCCTGTATCATCACCCGGTCAAAGGTGACTTTTGACTAGGTCAAAGATCAGCAACTCCTCATGTAGGAATCCATGATGATCTCAGGTCAAAGGGCGTTGTGACGTGGTTATACATGAGAAAAACTTATGACTTAATCCATGCAGCTTTCTCATAGTGGGTCGGTCTAGCACCTTGTACTCCTACAAGTGCCCATGACTTTGATTCGTATCTCCATACCTCATCAAAGTCATACTAGTTTTACTTCATCTTCGTTCCCGCGTAGATGACTAACCAGGGACATTTAGGATAATCTATAAGATATATCCAAGAATCAGTTATCACTATAAACATGCAAATGAAATGATAACTAAAGGAGAATACTTTAAATAACATAAACGTTTAAAGTACAATGCCTTTCCCCTAGGGCATAATTTCCAACATGTAGACCCTACCATGTGTCTCTTCAACCATTGGATCTAATTCACTTTATTAAACTTAATCTTCACCCTTCATTGTTGTTAGAAAAATCTAAACACTGTTGAAGATCTTTATTTTAAAACAATATGTGCTATTATAAATATAATATAATAAACTCCCTCCCTCCCTCCCTCCCTCTCTCTCTCTCTCTCAATGTGCAAATCTAACACCTCTTCTTTGCTCTCAACCATTGGATCTAATTTGTGTTGGTTTAAGTTCAATTCTCACCCTTAATCCATGGCTCAAGTCTCCCATTGGCCTAATTAATTATATAAGGATTTAGCTTATTTTCTTGATTTTTCATTGGCTAGTTTCCATTGTTGACTTTTCAACATTAATTAACAAAGTTTAATTAACTCTTAATTGCATTTGTTAACTAACCATGAAAATTAGTGCTTAATCAATCAAGCTTTATGTACTTTAATCTTTACTTATTTCCATTTGTCTTTTATCAGCTTGAAGACATATGCTACTAATCTTTATTTAGTGCAAGCTTAATTGCCAATTAACATTTGCTAATGTGTTCTAATTTAATTAAGTGTCTTCATAACCTTTCCTTATCTCTTTTGGTTATAAATTAGCTATCAATGTGTTATTTATACAACATTAAATAGCCCTTAAATGTAGTCTCATAATTTAACATTGGTTAATTAATTCCAAAATGATAAGAATATAATCATTAGATTATAATTCTTTTTGAGACACATATTCACCTTTGTATTTTAGTAATTATTTGCCAAAATACAATGTTTATAAGAGTTATGAAAATTAGGGTATTACAAAGCTTCTCAATCAGCTCATATATTTAAGATTGGAGGAGTATTTATCATACGTTGCCAATCAAAATTCAAACCAGCTGAAATTTTTGAATATGGAAAACGCGGAACTACTACGCCAGTAAAACCAAGAGAATGAATGAAAATGAAGTGTCGTGCACAAAGGTGGGAGAACTGAAAGGAAGTATGGCCTTTTTGTGATTGGAAGGGATTTCAAGATTAGTTCATCTACTTTCTCAAAACAAAGTTGTTTCTTTTATGTGCATAACAATATACTGTCTATTCTTCTTTATTTAAATTATTAAGATATAATAATTTTTATTGTTAATGTATTCTTGTTATAGTCTTGACATTTTTTATTAATTAATTACGAATTTTGTAATTTTTGAATAGAAAATAAACAGATTTTGACTAATGAAATTGTCATTAGAGGAACAACAATTTTTTTTAGAAAAAAGAAATCTCATGAATTAAATCTTTCTCTCTAGTGCCTACCTAGCCCGCATACGTGCCCTTTAGGCCACAATATATTGTCATCATCTCATTCTCATTAATGTTGTTGTTGTAGTATAAATTTCTATCAAATTTGAGTTTGGTTTATTAAGTTAATAAAGTGTGTTTTTAGTTCCTTGATACTAACATTGTTAGTCTCATTAAGTAAAAATGATCATTCATCGAATTGAAATGACGATTCTGCAACTATACTAATAAAGCATACTTAAAATTTAATATTTTGAAATGATATTTTTGTATTTTGAAATATGAGTTGGTGATGTCAAAAGTGAATCTTCATTGTATTCTATTTTAAATATTTTTTTAAATTTACAAAATTTTAAATTAAAGATTAATATTCCCCCCATTTAACTGCCAACACATCATTTAAATTTATTGTGTCAGTATCTTTTGCTAATGAAACTTTGGTGTTAACATTAAAGGATTAAAAATACACTTTATAAACTTAAAGAATTAGATTAAAGTTTAATACTAGTATAAATTTAGAGAGCCATACATATACTTTAACCTTGTCATTTTATCTAAAAAACTAGAATCAAACTTTCTTCTAGATTATATTTTTATATATAATTTACATTAATACATTTTTTGAAATTAATAAATGTTTAGTCTTGTCTAGATTTTAAATTAAATTTTCCCCAAACACAAGCCCTGTTCGTACCACTTTGTGTGAGAAAACCGATACTTGTAGTTATGCCTTTAGTCATGAGTTAATCTGTTACACACCTACCGGCCTCAGCCTTTCGTGTGGCAGGTAGTGTGGTTCTTTACTTTTATTTAATTTTAGCTTATTTTTACAAAGTTAATTTATGTCACACATCAGAGTATAATAAGCAGCAAAGCAAACATCGGTTTGGACAACACTACTACAAAAATTGGATATTACTACCTTAAACGACGTCCTGATCTAAAAGTAGGAAGTAAAAAATGAAGGCGGTGGCATTCTTGTAATTATTTGTAAGGAAATAGAGCATTGAGCGTCCTGAATTAGAGTTTAGGACATGTAAAATTGATTTTTGTCGTCCTAACATTGTATAAGGACACCTAAAATCTGGGTATATTGTTTCGCGCCATGGGATATATGAGAATTTTTTGTTTGGCGCCTTTGGAGTATTGTTTTTTTAAAAAAATTGGCGACCTAAAAGTAAATTCAATCGCCAATTGTTGAATTTTGGCGACTGAATAATATTCAGGTCGCCAAAATTCAACAATTGGCGACTTGAATTTAATTTCAGGTCGCCGATTTAGAAAAAATATATATATGGTAAATACATTTTTTGGCGCCGTTAGAATATATATATATATATTTAAATTGGTGACTTGAAATTAAATTTAGGTCGCCAATTTGTGTTATTCAGGTCGCCAAAATTCAACAATTGGCGACCTGAATTTAATTTTAAGTCGCCGATTTAGAAAAAAAAATAGTAAATACATTTTTTGTAAAATATATATATATATTTTAAAAAAATTGGCGACACTGAAATTAAATTCAATTTGTGAATTTTGGCGACCTGAATAATATTCAGGTCGCCAAAATTCAAAAAATGGCCAATTGGTTAATTTTGTCGACTTGAATTTCTATCAGGTCGCCAAAATTGCCATAAATAAGTAAATAGCTTGTGTCCACACCCATTCTCATAATTTCTCAGGTATTTCCCTCTGCCTTCTCTCGTTGGAACCCTATTGACTCGGTCCCCTTGCTCGATTCACTCGAACCCTAATCGTATTCTCTATTTTCTTTTTCATTTTTCACAGATCTTGCTTGCTCGCCGTTTCGGACACCACTCTCGTTCGTCGCGTTGGCCATGGTGCTTGCTCGCCGTCCTAGATCTCGCGATTTCTACTCGCGATCCCCCGATTTGTGATTTCTACTCGCGAGTCCTAGATCTGCGATTTCTACAATGTAACTCTTCGATCTGCGATTGCTTTTATTTCTTTGTTTGATTTCTAGTTATTTATTTATTTGATTTGGTTTGAAGGAGTTGATGAAGCGCTGAAATAGTTTCAGGTTTTAGATCTTCACTCTGATTTTTGGCTTGTGATTTTTGCTATAAGTGTTTGCTGTTGTAATTTAGGGTTAATTTTAGTTTACAGATCTGTACATGTTTGCTGTTGTAATTTAATTTGAATGCGGTAGAATATGTTATTATTAGAATATTTTATTAGTCCCATAATTATAGGGATTAACTAAACCTAAAGATTATAGGAGATTATTTTTAGGATGTTAGTTTTTCAAATTTCAAATCTAGATCTCTATTTTGTCTATAAATGTAATCGTGCTCTCATCTGAATATACAACAATTATTCTCATATGATAATCTTCAAATACCCAGTAAAAAATATGAAGCAGGTATATAAGGCGACCTTAATTTAAATAAAGCGACTTGAATTGAAATCATAAAAGGTGACCTGAATTGAAATCAGGACGCCTTAATAAGGCGACCTAAATACAATTCAGGACGCCTTAATAAGGTGTCCTGATTTTCAATTCAGGAAAGGCGACCTTAATTTAAATCAGGTCGCCAAAAGCCACCAAAACAACTACTCCCTCCGAGACGTCCCTCAGTAAAGGGATGTTAATTGGGTCTTATTTAGGTCATTTTTTTAGCTTTTTTTGTAGTAGTGCAAAAATATACTGATAAAAATACGGAAAGATAATTTTTTTCCCGGAGGGATCAAAATATATAGTCATCCGGATAATGGTGCATGACAGGCCAAAATAAAATAATACAATCATCCGGAAATCAAAATAAATGTCCAAAAGAAAATCATCATCATCCACCATCTCACTAGCCTTGCTCCGTAGCCTTACCTCTGTCTCCATGCTCCGCTCTAGATGAACTGCCAGATGGCTTAAAAGGGGCTGTGATTCAAAAATTGAATCCAAGAGAAACCGTTAATCTCATATAAAATGTATAAATAATGTATGTAAGAAAAACCATAAATAAACAAATACCACAATGTTAGTTATGATTAGTTTTGATGATGTCTTATATTGATGCCATTATTCAGAGCAAAAAGTTTGCATACTACATTTATCTTATACTTTGACTAATTCTTATATTTAATGTAGATGTGAAGTTTAATATAATGAAGAATGATCAAGAATGAAGTTTGAAGAAAGAAGAAAATGTTAAATATTATGAGAATATCAATATTCAAGTTTCTGTGATCAAATAGAAGTTGGAACGGCTCAATTCGGAGTTAAAACAAGCAAGTTCAAGCTTCCGGATGAATACTGGTTTGTTGGAGGGCATTTATGTAATTTCAGGATGTTTTTACGCCTACACAGTGTCTTGCTCGAGCACAAAAGAATTCATGCTCGAGCATAGTGTATTTTTGCTCAAATCCCACTCTTGCTCGGGCATAAAACAATGCTTGCTCGAGCAGAGAAAAATTCCTGCTCGAGCGAGGTCGTGTCTTCAGCTTCCTCTGTTCAGCTCTATTTCGGGCAACCTTCGGTAACTTGATGATATCTCCCAAACCAGGAATCAGATTGACGTGAAACTAGTGGCATATGAAACTAGACTCCCAATGCGTCATTTGGATATAAAATTCAAGTCAAAAGGAGTTCGGATGAGATAGATATGATTTGTGGAAGATACAACAGAAATCACCGTCACAATCAGAACCAGCTTCGGTATTTTGAGCATATCTCCCAAACAACAACTCCGATTGAGCTGAAATCAGTGCCATTGGAAACTAGACTCATATAAATTTTCAAAAAAATCACGATCACAAAAACTAAGATCAATTGAAGGAGTTATGATGTTTTGAAACTGACAGTCTGTTCAGGATGCTACAGAAAACGCTGATCAAGAACAACCTCCATTCATCTGATGATAATGGACAAACCACAATGAGTTTGGAGCTGATTCTTCTTGCGTTGGAAATAAGAATTGAAGAGCTTTATGAGCATGGGTGGTTTTCCAAAATTGAAGCCATATCGAAGACACTACGCTCATTGGAAATTGACTATTGTTCTGGCAACATTCTTGTGTCTTGAATGTCTCTAGATTTTGGAAATTGAGCTTTGTACTGGAAAGTATTATGCATACTTACACTTGATCAGAAGCTTCAAAGAACTTAATAGCTGGACAAGGAATGCTCAAGTAGAGCAACCGGCTTGCCCGAGCATCAACGGAGTAATGGCAAAATATGCGAATTGAAAAATCATGCCCGAGCAAAGTGAAAGACATGCTCGAGCATGGTGCTCGAGCAGAAGCATTATGTTGCTCGAGCAAGCATGTCTCAAAGCTTTGGATTGCTCTCTGTCTCAATGATGCTCGAGCATGACATCTTGGTTGCTCGAGCAGAAGCGAAGTTTAATGGTTTCTTTAAGGCATTGCTTGAAGCGTGCCCGATCAAGCGAAACTTGAGTGCTCGAGCATGGTGCTCGAGTAGTTGCATGACGTTGCTCGAGCAGAGGATGATCTTCCATTCCTCTAGTTCATTCTTCTTGGATTTCCCGAGCACATCAATTTTCCTGTTCGAGCATCAGTGATCATTCAAGTTTTTAATAAGCCTCGTTCAAGGTTTGCTCGAGCAAGCTCACGGAGTGCTCGAGCACGGTACTCGAGCAGTAGCTCCTTGTTGCCCGAGCATAAGATGATGATTTCCATCTACAACGGATTTACACCTTGGTTTCCTGAGCATACCTTTGCGACTTGCCCAAGCAACGACGATGATGATTGATTTTCGAAGAAGCCCGCCCGAGCAAGCTTGGTTTGTTGCTCGAGCAAAGAGTGTATTGATGTAATTTCCACTCTTGAATATCAATATTCAAGCCTCCGTGATCAAACGAGAAGCTGCCCGAGCAAGGTGCATTTCCAGCCCAAAATCGCCCAAAATCCGCTCTTGCCCGAGCAAAGAAGAAAGCTTGCTCGAGCAAGGTTGTTCATCAGCATACTGCTCAGCTCTGTTTCAGGCAACCTCTGGTAATTCAACGATATCTCCCAAACCAGAAATCGGATTGACATGAAACCAGCGGCATATAAAAATAGACTCCCAATGCGTCATTTTGACATAAAATTAAAGTCTAAAGGAGTCCAGATGAGAGAGCTATGATTTTTTCAAGTTGGCACAAATATCACCGTCACAGTCCAGACCAACCTTCGGTGTTTTGAGTATATCTCACAAACGACAAATCCGATGGAGCTGAAATCGGTGGCATATGAAAGTAGACTCACAAGGCTTTCTATGAAGACTTGAACCAACCAAAACGAAATTCTGACCAGGGAGATATGAGCTTCGAAAGTTGATGTTCAGTTCAGGATGTTGCAGAAAATGCTGATTAAGAACAACCTTCAATCTTTTGATGTTAATGGACGAACTACAACTAGCTTGGAGCTGATTCTTGTTGAAATGGAAATAATATTTGAAGAGCTTTCTGAAATGGAATGATTTTCTAAATTTGGATTTTTACCGAAGACGTTATGCTCGCTGGAAATTGTTGTCAAAGTGATGTAGAAGTGATCATGCCCGAAGCAACCTTCAAAAGCATCCGAAAGCATGACCTTGCCCGAGCAAGGTCATAGTCTTGCCCGAGTAACATCGGGCTCTCTGAAGGAAAAATAAAGTTCAAAGTGATCATGCCCAAGCAACGTCATAAGAAAGCATGACCTTGCCCGAGCAAGGTCATAATCGTGCCCGAGCAACATCATGGCAAGAGCAGAATGAACCTTGCTCAAGCAACACCCGAGCATCGGAAGCATGACCTTGCCCGAGCAAGGTCACGGTGATCATCGAGACGAAGCAAAAATCGACAAGTCGATGGTCTTGCCCAAGCAAAGATGAAGGCTTGCCCGAGCAAGCTGCCCGAGCAAAGACCAAAAGATTGCCCGAGCACACTACGTCTTCTTCTTGATGTCGTCTCCGGCGATTCGCCCAAGCAAGAATATAAGCTTGCTCGAGCAACGTCGACCGAGACATTTTCTCCCGCTCATTAAAAAGCTTGCCCAAGCATGAAGATTTTCATGCTCGAGCAACATCACCAAATCCATATATCTCCGCAAGCATGCTTGGATTGCTCAAGCAAAGAGCCTTCTCCGTTTTCTCAAATCTCCGTCAACATCGAAGCATATCACTTCCAAGCGTAAACAATGAATCACTTGTTTAATCTCATTACTTCATAAAATCACCGTTACTCATTACTAATCCTAATTGCTTTTAATCATTTTGTTAATGAGTTTCAAATGAGTTTATCATAGATTAAACAATGTTAAACACTTTATGATTAAAGTTGAATTAGAGCTCAACGAACTAAAGCAACAAAGCTTCAACGGATACTTCCAACTAATCTCCAACGGTCGAATGCTCGCAAAACCTATAAATTGCAAATTGATTTTACTACTTCACCGTCCATAGTTCATACACTCGTTTCTCAATGTTTATATAGTTTACGAGAGTTAGATGATCATTAAATTTTGGAACCTTAAGTGCGGGTGTATCAATTACAACTTGTAAGGGGAGTTCCTAGAGTGAGAGGATCATCCTTCGTTTACGAGTGTATAATTGTATCCTTACGGTGTGTAAGGGAAAGAGATTGTAAAGCCTACACAAGAGACTCAACGGCTACTTCTAACGGACATTCAATGATTGTATCTCTTCCCTTATCTCTTACATTTCCAGTATATGCTTATTTGAATATCTAACGGGAAGATTTGCTCAATCGGTGAATCACTTGAATGCTTTCCATTAACTATAAAAGGAGAAGGATTCAAAATGGAAAAATAGAGATACGAGCTTCAACGATCGTATCCCGAACGGGAAGATTTGCTCAACGGTCGAATGCTTTCCATTAACTATAAAAGTTCAAAATGGAAAAATGAGATACGATTGCAAACGTCGAAATGCCGATATTTTGCACCTTGTCGAATCCAACACTTATCTCATACTGCTTTTCTTAATGTTTATATAGTTTACGGTAGAGAGTGAGATGATCGATTATGTACTTTAGTGATTATTATTCATCTACTCGTGAGAGAGTCCAAACACTTATTTGATTATCTGTTTAGTGATCAAATCTCAAGGTTGTGGAACCTTTGAGAGTGGGTGTACGAGAACAACTTGTAAGGGGGAGTGAGTCCAAGAGTGAGAGGATCATCCTTCGTTTACAGAGTCGGTAATTGTATTCTTAAAGTGCGTAAGAGGATATCTCGGTAAGAGATTGTAAAGGCTACACAAGTGCCCGACCAAACTTGTGAGGTTGTAAAGGCTTTCTCTTATGCCCGGTTAAACAAGGAGATAGTGGATTGAAAATCTCAAGTGGAGCTTGGGACCGGGATGTAGGTCAAGGAAGGGCCGAACCAAGATAAATCACGCTTTGCATATTCTCTTCCCTAAACTCTTACATTTCCAGCATATATGTTTGAATGACTGACTATTGCTTTTATAAACTAATTCTGTCATTTGAACTAATTTCAATAAGTTGCGAAAAGATTTTCAAAGTTATCTAAATTTTTATCAGACATCCAATTCACCCCCCTCTTGGGTGATAGCCGTTTCTAACACACATAACATTCAGTATTAAGGCACACAACCAAATCCGGAACTAGCAGTCCTAATAGCACACAACACAGACTGTAGTGGTCCTAATAGCACACTGAACAGACCATCGGACACAGCACACAACAAAGCCCTTAATGCACACAGCATGTTCCGGTTCCATAGCGCTTGGAAATAAATGATAACTAAATGTATGTATCATAACTTGGTAAAACATATATACATAAATCACACAGAGTATATCGGTATTAAGTTTACTACCTGGAGTCAACTACGACTAAAAATAATTTCCCCCGTAGCAAAAGATTACAATTAAACCTAAAATAATAATAAAATATAAATATAATTAAATTCCTTTCAATAAAGATTCCTTTGATAATTTAAAATAAGCCCAATTAATGTGTCCATATTTACTAAATTCCTTTTCTTATTAAGGAATTTAATATGAGCCTATATTTTCTTAATTTTCGTCCTTATTCTGAAATTTTCAAAAATAAAGCCCCAACTTCAAAAATTCATAATTAAATCTAAAAAAAAATCCTTTTGGGTTGATTCCAAAGCCCAAATGACCCTTAACATGCCTATTTTCAACTAAAAATACTCACTTGGGCTAGACCAAGTCGAAAATGCAGCCATGGCCCAAAACACCACTGCTGGTCCAGAATATCTCCAGGTCTTTGGGTCAGTTTTCAAACATTTATTTCTCTTAGCACAAGATTCATAAAAATACAAATTACATACCAAAATAATACTTGAGATGTATACTTTCTCCCTGTAAAATGTAATAATTTTTCAAGTCCATTTACAAGGTCAAAAATTATGAAAAATGCAACTGATTTCTCAGAAATTTCACAATTCAGCCACCAACGTTTTTTACACTTTCATCTAGGGTTCCAAAATTTTGATCCAAGTTCATCCTTATACAAAATCTCATTTTAAACACTTTAGAACCCTCAAAAATACCAAAATCCATTCATATCATCATGAAAGCTCAGCTGCACGAAATTCCTTAATTAATCAACAAAATACCAAACTTTCATTTTAACCTTATATTCTCCCTTTACTATGCTTGTTTCTCCATTTTAGACCATGAACACTTGCTTTAAATCTTTATTCATATTTTTTTTTTCATTATCCAATCAGACCCAACAAAAAAAATATGCATGCTTAGAGAAACATCCATTTTCAAGCTTTACAACCAAAGAAAAACATGATATGGTTCATAGATGACTTACTTATCTTAGGACCCAAACTTCCTTTGATCTTTGCTCCTTTTAATCACCCAATACACTTAACCTTTTCCTTAAATCACCAAGAAAAGGATAATCTTTAGTAACTTCACCACTTTAGAAAAATAGTAGAGAGTAAATTAGAGTTCTAAGACCATGATACTTACCTTTGCTTCAACTTTTCTCTTCTTGCTCAAGCACTCTTATGCTCTCATGAATGGAACCACTTGCTCTCTCATTTCCTCTCTTTTCAACTGAACATGCAACTCAAAATGAGGAGGAAGTTGGTCCTTTTAAAATGCTCAAGTCTTGTGTTTTTTAATAATTACCTTTATACCCATGAGTTCTCTAGATTTTTCCTCTTATTTCATGAAAACTCTTCTTCTCTCTTCCCTTTTTATGCTGATCGAAAATCATGGGCTGCTAGGGAAGAAAATTTTCTTGAGTAATCTGCACAAAATCCCCCACTTAATGCTTGAGTCATATCTCCTTTGCTAGCCATCATTAGCTCTAGGTATTAGGCACTAAAATGGCTTCATCAAATGTCATTTCCTCCTTCATTTTATATTTTTGTTTCTTTATTCTCCTCCCTCCTTGCTGCACGAGAATGAGAAAGAAACGGAACAAAAAATCTGATTCTCATTGTCCAATTCTTCCTTCTTTATGTCACTTCTTCCCTCTCTCACAATTAATGTGATCCCAAATTTCCTCCAAAAAATTTCCTAGGTCCTCTAGGTTATCATGATGACTTGCCTTCATCATTTCATTTTTTTTCCTCTTCCTTCCTCTTCAAAACCGTGGGATAGGGAGAGATATTGGAAGATTTTATGTTTTAAAAAGTTCAATCCAATTTCCTCTTGCATTTATGAAGGTGATGGTGTAAGCTAGATCATATCACCAAGCATGATGTCATCAATTTCATTATTCAAAGTTGGGCTTCTTGATGGCCCACTTTCCATGAGCACATTTATGTTTCCCTCTTCTTGGGCTTCAAGAATTATTTTTCCTACTTAGCCTAATAGCCCATAATTTTTAGTTAAGTCCATAACACCTTCTTGGACATTTTTGAAATTTTATGCTCTTTTCTCTATTTCTTCCTTTATGCATTTTGCCCAAGGGTAAAAAGGGAAAATATAATATGTTATGTTTTGACTTCCATATCGCATTGTCATCTCTTTCTTAAGGTTTCCCCTAACCATAATTATTTAATTACACATAAACAAATAATTTCATATCCTCATCCTATTTTGATTATTTCATGCAAAAATATTTATCATACATGACTTCATAAAAATTCATATATGCAAAAGAATTCACATTGAGGCACATAAAAAATATGGATGTTACATAATCAATAACAAATCAAGCAAAACTTTCACTTGCAAATGAAGGAAACAAAACATACGATCACCTTATGCATCGTTGAATGCTTCCTAAATAGAAGTACTTTTTGGTCCCCTAATTTAAAAAGCTAGTTAGAGGTTAAATGGTGTCTTAAATATACTTTGTTATCCTATATTATCTTCTTTCCTCCAATTATCCCTTTTGACTGCATATGTTGAGAGAGTTTGTATCAACGAGTGACTTCAATGTAATTAATGATTTAAGAGGGTATTTTATGAAACCAACATACATTTTTAACAAATAAATAATTTATTATATTGTCGTAATCTAACAAAATTAATTAAGTATATCTTATATTAAAGACCAGAGTTAGTGGGATGAGTTGCAATGGATTTTTTCAGTAATAAAGTTTAAAATTGATTTATAATTATAGTCATAATCAAAGCCACAAAACACACCTCTATTTCCGGAGGTGAAAAAAAAAAACCCCACAAAACCCACCTAGACATTAATTTATCCCCCTTATCCTCCAAAAAAAAAAAAAAATACAGTGATCTATAATTTTTTCTCCTTTGTCGACCATACAACTTGAGTTTGATGTAAGAAATATCTCATGTGGCTGTGATAAATGTATATGATTTAATAATTAATGAAGGGGCTAAGTGACTATTGGTAAATGACTTTTAGGAAGAGGTTTCTTGACTACTTGATGAGAGCAGTCATATCCATAGGATGTAAATGTCTTTTGATACATAAGTTATATAAATGATAGAAACTTGTGTAATACCCGGATAATTATTTACTTTAAATATTATATTTAAATAAATAATATTCCTTAAATATTATATTTGAGTCAATATTACCTATTTAAAATAGGTGAATATGTGGTCTCAATTTTTCGTAATATTCTTATATTATTTCTAAGTAATTTTATTTTTAGAAAATAGATAGTTGAAGATTTAATTCTCCAAATCTTTTTAGGGATCATAAAATACCCTAAGACTATCATAATTAAGTAGAAACTTAATTATATCATTTTAGCTATTAAAATCATCAAAGGATGACAAAATCAATTAGAGAAAATTAGCAACAATTATTGGGCAATTAAATTTGCAATAAATGGAATATTTATCTAATTTTCGAAATTAATTCATAATTAATTTAAAAAGTCCACAATTAGGGAAATATCAATATAATTAATATCCAAAGGATATTTAAAAGCTGAGATTAACATATAAGGATTTTTTAATCATTGAGATTAATTTAGGAACCTATTAAATTTTGGTGATTAAGCTTAATAACCCCTAAAAAACTATAATAGCAAAATAAAACATCACAATCAACCATTAATTAGCCAAGACTTTAAAGGCAAATTAAGATGAAATGAAACACACATTTTTGGTAAATTAAGGGAGTGAGTTTCGGTTTTTACAATAGAAGAAGAGGAAGCAAAATAAATATCTAGATATTAAACTAGAACAAGTCTTAACCACACAATTAATTAAGCAAAGACTTTTATGGTAAATGAAATGCAAATTTGTATGAAATGAAGGGTTCGGTTTTTCAAGATGAGAAAGATGAGCAAAGAAAATATCATGATATTTACTCTTAACATGTCATAATCCATAATAAGTGCATGAAGACTTTTGTGGTTAAATGACATAAGCTTGTGTAATAATTAGTAATTAGTGGTAAATTGATTAAAGATGAGATAAAAACCATTAGGATGAATTCAAGACATAAGTGAATGAGAATCCATAGAAAATAAATCATATCTTCAATCCATGAACTAAGTAACAAATATATGTAGATATTATGAATAAGCAAAATTCAAGCTTGAACATAGTAGTTTCCAAAGTTATTTTGCTAAACTCTTGAAATTCATACTATTATGAAAATGAAGTTTAAAAATACCATAAATCAAGTCATAAAGTTGTGATTCCAAAAGTACAAGTGAATCCTTAAGAAAAACACCAACTTACACCTAACTAAATTAGGATTTGGGAATGGAAGAAAGATGAAGAAGAGAAGTCAGTTTTTGAAGATGAGAATGAGAGATAAAATTGGATTCAATTAGTGTTTGAAATCCACATATAGGTTTGATTTGAGTTAAGTTTGAAATCCACCAATTAGAACCATCTTGAGATTACTATAAATAGGGGCATTAGCCTTCACTAATTCTCACACCAAAATCAACCCCAATAGGTGATTTTCTAAAGAGAGTAGAGAGAAGTGAGAGCTAGTGGGAAGCAAGAAGGAGGAAGTTCTTCAAGGGTAAGTTCCCTAGTTCTTAAGCTTTAGCTTTGAGTTTATAGCTTAAAATGTTGTTTTGATCTTTAATCTTCCAATATATTCTTGTTATCATGTTTTTATGGTTAAAAATGGCTTTATTTCGAAAAATTGATGAAGAAGAAGTTATAGAATTTTTTTGGAAGATTATGGTCAAAGTAGCGAAGCTCCGACGAAATTTTGTCGGTTAGCGACTCCCGGAAGCAATTTCAAAAACGCTGATATCTTATATTGAAGATGCTATGCCAAAATTCTGAGAAAATTCATGGTGCGAGTAGACATATAGATCTTTCCAAATATACCTATAGCATGTCGTTTTGAGTTTTGTGCTAGGAGATACAAATTCTACAAAATGACCTACGAAATTCTGAATATTCTGGGCAGAAGTTGAAAACCTTAAAACTTGGAATTGTTTATGAAATCTGGGCATGAACCAATAATTTTTCCTAAAATTAGACATCCTAAGGATTCCGAGAAATTTTACGGATCCTCGTTTTGAGTTTTCTAGAATTAAATATGATTTTTCAAAGTTAGAGGAAAATCTGGCCATAATGCTGAAAGTAGCGTGTGTTTTTTAAAAATAAAATGTAATGGTAAAATGGTAATAACAAATTCACTAAGGGTAGAAAGGTAAATTAAACCTTTAGGGTATTACTCTAAGTGATATGGAAATTTGTTAGGATATCCGAGGATTCTGGAGTCAGATTTGAAGGACGGGCATATTACTATTAATAAATAATGCGTATTTATGAATAGTACCGTATACATGAATAGTAAATTACTATTCACATGGAAGGAAGGTACGTTCGCGACGTACTGTAACACTAACTCTTATGATTATGATATGCTTATATATGATTGCTGTGTTCCTGTACTGAGACTCTGTCTCATTTGAAATTGAAGAAATCATGAATATACGGGTTATGGTATTGTTAACGCCGTTGAGAGTTTTCCTAGCGCTATGGACACGACTATACATCGTGGCACCGGAGAGTGTGCAGACTAGGATAACAAACATACTGCGAGGGGCTGTGTATTGTTATTGCCTTACATACATTATTATGTATTTCCTACATATGTTATGGGCTATTGTAGTGATTATTGTGAAAATGTCATGAATACCTGTCATACATATATTGTTTACATAAGCATGAGGTTAACCGTTACCTGAGGTCCGATGGGCATTGGACCTCAGTCTGAATGGATAGACAGGAAATGGTCATAACCAGAGGAGGCACCAGGAAATGGAGCCGTGAGAAGGCACCGATCAAAGGAAATGCGGGAAGAAAGTCAACAGAACCTACCTTATGGCATGAATCTAATAAAGTTCCTTCACATCATTTGGTGCTTAAACTAGAAGGGTCATCTATGTGGTTCAGTCAATCAGTCACCCTAGCATGGTGAGACTCCCACTAGACCTACTCAGCCTGGCCAAATGAGATGATTTAACTGAGTTAGGTTCTATGCCCCAAGTCTACTCAAGGCTTGGTTGAAGAGGGTATAGTTACATGTAAGAAATGTAATTATAAAGTTTTGTATTACTGTATCACATGAACAATCCTTCGGGAAATTTATAATATATCAGTATATGTCAGGCATCAGCATATGTCTGAGTATTTTTATCAGTCACTCAATTGTTCAAATTTTTAGTACATGCTCTCCGTTTCTGCAAAACGCTGAACTGTAGCACATCAAAACTCTGATAATTTTTATAAAACCACGTGTCACCGACACGATTTATGCTATGGAATTTGGGGTGTTACAACTTGTCCGTTCACTCTCTGACCATAATAGACGCCTCTAGTTTTCCATCAAAAAGAGAGAGCGTGAAATGAAGGGTAAAGAGAATGATAAAGGTTTCAATTATCGTACTCCAAGTCACATATTATGAAGTATCAATTCCGCAATTATGGATAAAGATTAATGCATCTTGACTTAAACCTATAGTGTTGTGAAAATCATGAGTTCTTAATATCCTTGTTCATGTTCTTATTACTTCATGTTTGAGCATGAAATTATAGAAAAATTTACATGTGGTATCAGAGATTTTGGTTTTAGAATTTATGGTTTTCCAATTATGAATCTTGTATTGATACATGAATGATACTTTTGAATTTGTGATCAAAGAGAAAAGATGATGGTATATTACTGTCTTTGGATTTTGATGATTGGGTTATTTGAAAAGCAATTTATAGATTATTAAATTATCATGATTGTGAAGAGAATGAAAAGTTGCGATTTTTTTTTTGATTTCCGTCATGTTTCTCTTCTTCTACCGTCTTTGTTTTTTGAAATTGGATCATAAGAAAACGATTTTATTAAGCCCCAAAGCCGGTGTCATTGAGAAAATCTTGAAAAAAATGAAGAGATAGACACCAAGAACGTGTAAATCCGACTTTGAAAACGTCGGTTATGAAGGAAAGAAGAGTCGGATATGATGGACCTGACCGACGGATCTATATAGGTCTAGTTTGACCTGGCTAGAGGTAGGGGATGACACCCTAATCTGAAACAGTATCGTTTTTATTTAAGGGTGTGTTTCACTGTTTTAAAAATATATGATAGAAACATGTGTTTCACTGTTTTAAAAACATATGATAGAAACACGCTTGGAAGGGATCGAACCCGCAACCTGAGGCTCTAGAAAGAGACGCCTTAACCACTGAGCTATTAGCGCCTCTTTGATTGGATAGGGGCAGAATATTATTTAAAAGATACTTAGCGTTGGGCTCATTTCCTATTGGGCCAGAATGGTTTGTGTTAGTTCTCTATGTGTTTTGATGATAACTGACAATTGTAAACACAAGTTAAAATTTGTCTTGGTAAAGTAGAAAAACTTACTGTCAAGAGAATACTCGAGTATTGGTTTCAATACTCAAGTATTGAGTTGACAGAGAATGACTCATTTGTTAGTATGTAGGTGTCCTAGAGACAATCTGTTGAACACCTTGTACTATTTGATATTTCATGATTTATATATTTGAGCATAATTTATCTTTATCATATTTATGTCTCGCCTATATTTTATGGTTAATATAAGTTTAAAGATAAAGGCCCAAGGAATAGAATAGGTGTTTACTCGATGATCTATGATACGGATCATGATCATGAGGAATCGAGGACACTACATGTCTATTGCCTGAAACTTGTTCCTAGTCTTGAATCACCAAGAAAGGGCATTGGTGATCTCAATAAGACTAGTACGGCATCATCTACTTGTATAGTGATACAAGGTAGGGACCTCGTAGAATGCAGGCATGTTGATGCCTTAGCTGATGTCGTGGGTGTATATGTTAGAGAACAGATAGCACTGAACTGACCCGCTGAGAGACTCCACAAGGATTCATTGTAGAGAGTATCATTGGATTTGTAATGTCTCTCATCATTTGGTAGTGCTAATCATCTTAGACTTGAGGATGTTATCGAACACTATGTCCTAGAGTTATACTTTGAATGTACAACTCTATCCTCCTGAAATATAGGGAGAACAGTGTACTCTTGGGTGTAGCTTGAATACATGAGTATAGATGGACATGCCAAAAGGACTTACAGTCCCCTACAAGGGATTAGTTGTTCACAAGACCTGTAGGGCTTGGATGACTTCTAGTTGACTCGGGAATCTATGCATAGTAAGTGATCATGAAGAGTCATGATCCGTCTTAGAGTCAATAGAAGAATATTCCTAGTTTCGTGTAAAAGCTACATTTAGTCAATCTAGAGAGGTGATACTCTATCCTTGCTCTCGACTAAATATGAACAACGTTGTAAGGGATGATACATGCACAGTATCCAAATTAGAAAGGTAAGATCACTTGATCAACTTGATTAGTTCTGGGACTGCAGAGCATTGCTAGTGTCTTATGTAGTCATTAGATAAATTGACCTATTAAAGGAGTTTAATTGGTTTAAGTTTATCTATGTCAGTAACTAGTTAGGCCTAATGGGTCACACACTAAGATTATTCTTGATTGCTTAGTTTAGCAAGTTTGGTCCAATAAATGTTATTGGGTTTTTGTCAAGACTATTGATGTAATTGGGTTAGAATTTCAAGCCCAATTATAGAGAGGTTAGGAGATTGAGGATATTTTATGAAGGTTGTATCCAATCATCATTGGATAAAATTTTTTCACGTGAATAGTGAACTTGGGTCTTAAAGTGTAATTTTTCATTTGGGTCATTTGAGGTAATTTTCCCCAAATTATAAAATTGCATCTGCCGCCCTCGTGAAAACCGTATGCAACGTTTTGAATATTTTAATATTATAATATAATATTAATATATTATAATTATAATATTCAAATAGTAAATCACTATTCACATTCGTAAATTCTATAAATAGCCTTCATTTCCTTCATTTCAAATTGCCAATTTATAAGCTTCTCTCCTCTCTCTTCCTCTTAAGAAAGTTCTCTTCTAAGGCTCTAGTAGTCTTTATAGTCTTGAGGTAAGAGATCCAAACTCTTGAGCTCTCTACCTTGTTACTGCCTAGCAAGCATCCAAGGTGTCGGGAATTCAAGGAGAAGGAGTTCTCATTTGCAATCAGAAGATAATCGTGTGGATCAACGTTAGAGGACATCATACTCTTTGACGTCTTCAAGTGATCACAGGTATTCCTAAAACCCTGTATGTGTTTTAACGAGCAGATCCTAAATATGTATTATAAAGAGTTATGGTACATGGTTCATGAGAATATTATTTCCACATGGCGCATTAAATATTATTTACCGTATCGTAGTCAAGATTTTCCGAGTATGCTCGTGGATCGCAGCTTAGTCTGATCTGTCACATCGAAAAGAATTAATCTCGGGGCGGTAAAAAAGTATTTACGGTAAAAAGTATTTACCTTCACATTAAATACTATTTTACTCGATACTATTCACATGAATAGTAATTTACTATTCACGCAGTAAATATTATTTACTGGTAAAGTAAAAATATTTTTCCTGGTACTATTTACGTAAATAGTAATTACTATTCACATGAATAGTATTTTTCAATGTGGGTTCCACAAATACTGAAAAAATTTGTTTTTCAACCTCGTGAACATATTGCTTGAATGTCAAGCAAGAACGGATTTTAACCTTCAAGTGGTATCGAGCCGTGCTCGTTACACGCAAATTGAATTTTCAAAAAGAGTTTTGGTTATTTAGGAATTTGCAAATTGTTTTTTCATGTAGATGTATATGTTTCAAATAATTTTTTTTAGGAACAAGGACTATGAGTTTAAATTTTAAAGTTTTGAATTTTGAAATTATGACTAGTATGCATGATAAGACAAGCAGTATAAAATTAATTATGTGATAGTTAGTAAGTTTATATGTCTAATTATGCATGCAAGATAAAATTAATTATGTGCTAATTAGTTTTATTATATGATGAGACTAGAAAAGAATCCCTCGTGAAAATTATCTAGCATGTTTGATTGTCTCCCATCATTGGTGGCATTTAAATCCCTTCTAAATGGTAGTGCTCTCTAGCTCAGCTAAGACCTATTGTTTCGTTGGGTAACAGTGCCATTTGAAGTGTATTACACTTAAATCCCTTCTACATGGTAGTACTCTCTAGCTCAGCTAAGACCTATCGTTTCGTCGGGTAATAGTGTAAGGAAACTTAGGATGATGGTTTGTGCTAGACAAGATGTATAGTCTGTAGGCTCAGCCGGGTCTATGCATTTAAGGCAATGATTGTAACATCCCATTTGAAAACGGCGGATTTTTTTTTTTTAAAAAAAAAACGTTTCCAAATATTTCAAGCAGAGTAATCAGAGTAGAGTATTGGAGCGAGTAAGTAATTTACATTACGTTTAAAATATGGACCATAGTGTAAATGTATCGGATTACGGTCATCCGAAATTCTCAAAAGTTAAAGAAACTAAAGAAAACGATAAATAATGTAGACACGTCTTGGCCTACTCCAAACCGCTTGCCCTCGATCGCCAAACATCGGTCCTCCGCACCACGATGCTACGGTGAGATCCATTCCACATATGGATCTCGGTAACGGTTAACCTTACGCTCAAATAAAACAAAAGATATACGTACAACGTATATTCATTTCAATACAACATATCATCACAAAAGCAAACAAAAGCGAGATGTATGATCAATAACATGGACAAAACATAAGCACAAAGCGATGTAAAGTCTCTCTCGACTAGTTCTTCACATATCCGATGCCACGCCTCCAACGTGTCCTCGCGCTAGGAATAACTCAAACGGCATTACCAATACTATAATCCGTGGGTAAAGTCAGTAAGTATCTCCGACGATTCTCAATAACCTCGCCTATGAACGTATCTATAACGCAAAAGTATATGAGCAGCATAGAGTTAGGGTTACAAAGACGCGCGTCCGTACCTTAGTTGCGATATCCGGCTTTTCCGGCTAAAAACGGTACTTTTTTACGGCCGTACGTAAAACAGCGAAACAACGGCTCAACAGCGGCAAGCAGCGGAACGATGGAATTTCGACAGCGGTTCGACGTCAGAAGTATTATAATCAGAATAATAACACACTTATGAATATTTGGCAAAGCATAACGGGTATTTTAGGTGAAAAAGACCATTTTGCCCCTACTACCCCTATTTGGCGGAATTTCACGTAACTTCGTTACTTTGACCTTATTCCATTTCAAAATTATCCCCACTAGGTTTTTACCTCTTCGAATCTTTCAATGCAATGAGGCTTAAAAACAAGTATAGGAATAAATTCTCAAACTTCCTAGATCAAAACAACAGGTTCTACTATAACTACCGAAAGAACTACGTAAACTAAAAGCTAAGGACAAGAACTTACTCGGACTTTTGCTCGGACTTTTTCCGAGCTTCTCTCTCTAGAACCTCTCTCTAGGTTTCGGATTTTGGGATGGAAATGAAGAGCAAGAGAGCTCGCTATTTATAGGGAAAAATAGGGACAAGGTGGGAATTTCCAAATTTGTTTCCAGATCGGATTTCGGCCGTCGGATCGCACTTTGCCACGTGGCACTCCCTTGGCCCTTGGATGACTTGGTCGACATCTCCCCTTGTGACATCATCATTGATGATGTCACCCTAGCCGACTCCCCGATCGTCTCCCCCGACGGTACCCGATTCGCGTAATCTTGTCGAAACTCAAAATTTCGACAACGGTGTTTCGAAGGTTTAAACTTCCTTAATAATAATATCTGGGTTGCCTAAATTCTTAATCCCATTAAGATTATTCCGTTATCTCGCAAGATTTTAGGTCGACGCCTCTCTGTTACGGAATTGAATTCCGAAGCGTAACGTCTAGGCAAAAATCCACCGGTTTGTAATATGATCTGACCTAAGTCACTAGGTACCTAATTCACGGCAACTACTTGTTTCAGTATTGACTCTAAATCCTCTATCTGCATTTTCTCTCTCCTACCCGGTGTCTTAAATACCCTGTTGGTTTCAGAACTGACCTCGGAGACAGGTCATTCCGAGGTAGAATTTCACTGGTTTATAAAAAGTCCTGATGACTTAGACTAAATCCCTATACCTTGGTGTAGGATTTATTTCTAACTTTCCCCTCCGTCTGCCTATAAGCTGACTCACCGCATTATATTATTATTTTATTCTAATTTTCATTTTAAAAACAATTAAAAATTAAAAATACCAAGAATTTCGGCCCCTTAATTTTAAAATTCAGTTTTAATTATTTTTTCATAATTTTTTCCATTTTTAAAAAAGATAATATTTTTTACCAAAATTCATGTTTTACCCCCGCCTTCGTTAAGGCTTAATCGTGCCCAAATTCTTCGTTTAGTGATCTTTTTAGGATTAGATTCCTTCATACATTTTTCTTTACTAATTTTTTCCTTTATCCTTTTTATCATAATTAGTAAGTATATTTTATGCTAATTACCAAATTAATCTCTTAATTAAGGATTTTACCATAAATTTAACTTTCTATATTTCTCTTGTTTTAACTGAATCAATTAGCTAGTAATTATCTAATCATTCTCTTACCAATGGTTGATAATTTTATAATTTACAAGATATTATTATCTTACAAACTTTATATTGACATTGTCATTTTATATCCTATGTAAAATATTAAAAATGTTTACACCATAAAGTTACTTTATGGTTCGGGAATGCTTTTTAAACATTTCTTCATGTTATTTCCTCCGAAATAATCTATTAAATTCTTATAATTAAAGATAATACCCCATGATTTTATCATAATCTTTCATGATCTTTCAAAATTTTATCATAATGTTTTTAGACCGTTTTTATCACCATTATTGCATTTTTAGTCATTCAGGTTCATCGATTTTTCTGTAACTTTTTCGAAAATTTACTTGACAATTATAACAATTTTCTATAATAGTTTTAAACTCATAAATTTGCTTCATCAAAATATTCATTAATTTCTCTTATCTCAAGAATTCCAGATTTGCTAAAATCCGGGTATTACAATGATTCCAGGTTGTTACATAGTGATGTGACACTAAGTGAAAAGATATTGTCAACCTGATGATCGAAGAGAAGACATGGAGATGTTGTTGATTAACCCACTAGACAAGTTGGTTTTGCAAGCTCAGCCGGAAACTAATGATTCTAGTCGTTCTCTTAGCGCACTACGGATATTCTTTATGAAGGATAACCCTAAATCAATAACTGAGGATCATTGATTTTAGAGAAAATAGTGGAAGGGCCATATACATTTAAAGTCTCTGTATTTGGTTGTTTAAATTTCATGAAATACTCTTATTAGTCCATTTTTATTTAGCATATGTGCCTATGGTTGGAACATTTAATTTGTGCTCTATTCTGGATACTAATAAATTAACTGAACCAAACTTTATGGACTGGTATCGGAATGTAAAAATAGTTTTACGTTCTGAAAAGAAAGTTTGTCATTGATTCTCCGATTCCTATTGCTCCTACTCAAGGGCAAGATGGGTATGACCGCTTGATCGGGAAACCCATAAACAACACCTAACGTACAATGAGCGGGCGGTTTGTATACTGCGTCAATGTCTCTGAGCTCCAAATCAACATAAGCATATGGATGCTTCCTCTATAATCTTGCATTTGCAAGAGCTTTATGAAAAGCAAGGGAGGACTGAGCGCTTTGAGACCTCTAAGGAACTGTTTAGCTGCAAGTTGGCTGAAGGCATGGCGGTTGGACCACATGTCCTCAAGATGATTGAGCTTATAGAGAAGCTTGCTTCTCTTGGTTTTATCATGGATAATGAGCTGAGTATTGACTTGGTCTTGCAGTCTTTGCCACTTTCATTTAATGGGTTTGTGGTTAATTATTATATGAATAAGGTGAAAGTGAAGGAAATCACCAAGAGGGGGGGTGAATTGGGGATTTTAAAAATTCTTTTCAGATCACCCACACAACAGATGCTTAACCAAGGTAAATGGAGTTAAAGAGGAAGAGCTTGACAAGAAGATTTATACTGGTTCGGTCTTAACTCTTGACCTACGTCCAAATCCCGCACTCTCTCGGGTTTTTCTACTATCACTCAAATCGATACACACTCGTACTCGAAAGTTATCCTCTCTCTAGGATACACTCCCCCTTACAAGTTGTAATCTGATAACCCAACCTCAAAGTCCCACAACTTTGAGATTCTTACAAAGAATGATTTACGTAAATGAACTCTCTCAAAGAGTGAATAAAGATAAGCACCGAAGCACAATGTATCAAAGATACAAATGAGAAATATAAGCAGTAAAAGACTGAGATCTTTGTATGCGTTTTCTGTGTATTTCTTGTCTACTTTCAGACTTCAAATCCTCATGTATTTATACAGGTTTGAAGCTTGTGAACGTTGTAGATCCGTTGAGACTTGATCTGATTCGAAAATATAGTCACGTTGTGAGTGTGTCTCCATGAATCTAGCCGTTGTAAACAAATCTGTTTGAATATGGTTGTTGCAGATTTGAATATTTGAAATTTGGCTCCTCATGAATGTGTTCCCATGCTCATATGTTTAGTGGAGGCGCTTGTATAATGTTGTCCAAATTGTTTGGAGGCTAGCTTTCTTTCTTGGAGAATGGTTGTGTTGCTATCCAGTTGTAACCCATTGCTTTTGGAGAATAATATAATATTGCAAGTTGTCAAGTTGTTTGTCTTAAAGTCTTCTTTAAAACAAACCTAGATCTTCCGTAATCTCATAAGCAACCGGTTAAATCTGGTTAGGAAATATTGATATGAATCATATAAATCATATACAACCAATTCGCAGAATCAAGTTAAAGCATAAATCAAACTCAACAAAATACACCCGGATGCGTTCATCTCTGTTTCCGAAGTTCCAAGCTCGAGTTTACCTATGTAAGCTCGAGTTTGCTCTTCATTTAAAACTTGAGTTTTGCCTCTCGGAAGCCTCAAGCTCGAGCTTGTAAGTGTGTAAGCTCGAGTTTAGCATTTGTCGGGGAAAGATGTTTGAAATCATTTTGAGAGCCAAAATGGAAAAACGCAAGCTCGAGCTTATTAGTGAGTAAGCTCGAGTTTGGCACTATTCATGTCAAAAATAATTTTAGTTCACAAAATGCAAGCTTGAGCTTAGAGGTGTAAACTTGAGTTTGCTAAGCTCAAAATATGACATTGCTCTCTCTGCCCGACTCCAAGCTTGAGCTTGCAAGGGCAAGCTCGAGTTTGGCAATGGTTTTAAAAACTTTGAAAGATTTTTGTCGACGCAAGCTTGAGTTTACAACCTTAAACTTGAGTTTACTCTTTGAAGGAAAAACTTGAAAACTTTCTCGTGCAAGCTCGAGCTTGGTAGCTCGAGCTTGGTATGCCAAGCTCGAGTTTACAACTTTTGTAAACTCACAAACTCTACAAAAAATGATAAGCTCAAGTTTAAAGGATTCTCGCCAGAGGTAAGCTCGAGCTTGTAACGCAAGCTCGAGTTTACATATTTGTAAACTTAGTGAGAAAAGTCTCGGAAGAGGCAAGCTTGAGCTTAAAACTAATAAGCTTGAGTTTGCAATTTGAGTAACTTGATAAAATCCTCAAACCTTCGTAAGCTCAAGCTTACAGGTGCAAGCTCGAGCTTACTCAGAATGTGAGTAAACTTTTGAAAACCTTCAAGCTCAAGTTTATGGACCAAGCTCAAGTTTAGAAAATGCAAAATAGCTTGGTTTGCTTTCTGTAAGGGGCAAGCTCGAGTTTGGAGACCCAAGCTCGAGTTTGAGCCGATGTAAATGTTTTTGAATTGCAAACAACATGTTTTACCAATTTCTAAAAAAATCATTCTTTCATGTTTACAATTGTTATTAATCATCAAAACACATTGAGAACTAACATTCTCCCCTTTTTGATGATGACAACACTTGTAAACATTTGTTTCTTTTCAAAAACATATTTGATCATTTGAGAATCATTGAAAGAGATTTTGACAAAAATATTTGCAAACTTGAAATTTCGAAATTTCAATTTGATTAACTCAGCTTTAATATAGAAACAGATAAGCAAACATGAAACATTCATGTTAATCAACTAACAGAGATTAATCGATATAAGCTTTTGAAAGATTCGATTAAGCAAATATCGAGTTTAACAAACTGATTTCAAAATGCGTAACTTAGTCATTTGTCGATTCATCGAATATATTGCATATAACCATTAGAGTTTGACTAATCAAAAAGAAATGATCAAAAATAGAAAGAAATGATCATGACAAAATAGAGAAAATGATCATGAAAAATAGAGTTTCAAAAGCAAATATACAATACAAATAATAAAACTATAATGAAATGATCAAAGACAAAAGAAACATAAGAAAGAAACATGAAAGTATGAAAGTGCTCGCTCTCTTCACTTCTTTTCTTCTCCCCTTTGTCATCGCAAAAAAAGGAGTAACCGGGGTTGAAGGATGGTCCGGTTGAGAGGAGGTTCAGCCGATTGGTGAGAGTGGTTTGCCTCGTGTTCAATGGAGATGGCTGTTGGGTGCAGTTGATCGGGCAGTTTCGTAGTCTCGTGTTGGGCATAGTAGAACTAGGTTCACCAAGAAGATGCACCCAAACCAACTAGAAGCAAATATAGACCGATTTTTCAGAATTTGGTCCATTTTGTCGTTCGTACTCATCATGGTCACCAAAAGAGTGGAAATACTTGCTGAGTGATCTCCAAGCCGACCACTAAGGTCTTTAACTTCCTTCTTCAATTCCGTCTCGACCTTCTTTCAGCCTCTTCTTCCGGCCTATATTGAAATCTTCCCGAGTATCCACCAAATTACTATGACCCCGATTTACTTCAAAACCAATTTTCCCATTTCTCGCTTCGATTCCTTCGATAGATCGAAATAGCTTTGTCAACTATCTCTTTGATCCTTGCATCCAAATCGAAGGCATGGTAGGCCGAGGAGGAGGTGGAGGAGCACTCAGCTTCTTGCACTCGGAGTGAGCGGCCCTTGATCTTGTAGGCCTTGATTGAGGAGGGCCCTTGATTGGCCGTAGCCTTCATCCATATTAATTCTCATCGATTTAGGATGTGTCTACCAAAAACTTGAGGTTTTTCTAATTTTTCTTTGGCAGAACATACCAAATTTTCTCATGGAAAAGGATGACAGAGATAAGGTTTGCAAAAGGAATTCGGGAGGTTTTTCTCGGAGCAAAACGAAATCTTACCATTTCTTGAAAAATCCAAGTACCCAACATTATGAGGTACCTTGGCAATAATGGAAGCAAAGATAGGATAATCCTTCTTTGCAAAATAGGGTGAAACTTCCTCCTTTTTGCACAAGATTTCGGTGTAGATGTACCGATGGCTCAATGTAGGATTCATTGATCCAGGTTCAAAATTGAGAATGTTTAACCCTCCGAATAGGCTCATTGGGTCTTAGCAAGTTCATAGATTTGCCTATCAAGATAGTTCAATGAAGCTACGACGGGAGGATTGAGATTTGCGTAATTGAATTTAGATAGGAAGGGGTAATGGTTATTTGTTTGTTTCTAATGGTTGTGGTAACCCTTTCCTCAACTAAATTTCCATCACCGTCTAGCAGTTATTGTAGGACATGCCATGGTAGAATACCTTGACAAGAGTGGGGCTGTATAAGAAACACTTATAGAAATCAGATTTTCAAATTGTTTCACCATGGAAAGAGATCCAAATTGCATTCTCTCTTAAGTGCAGCAAGGTCCACAGAGATTTATGGGACGTAAAACTTTGGAACCAAATTTTTCTTTAAAATTAATAGCATTATCTCCTTCCAAACGAATAGGATCACTAGAGAATCCTTCGTATAGTAGAGTGATTGTAAATATCATATAGTGCAGGAGTTTCCTTGGATACCTGAGGAGTAGGATCCTCTTGTTGCTGAGACTCTGAGGGAACTTGTGTGCTTGCTTGACCAGTCCCAGAGGTTGCCTTCTTGCTTCGTTTGGACTTGTAGGTTGCAGTCACCTATGGAATTTTGCCTTTCCCTTTGCTGGTTGCTTCTTCTGGATTTGGTCGTTTCTTGGGAGCCTCGGTTTGTCTCTAATTTCGATTCCTTTTGGTCTTGATGGAGGAGTCGAATGGGTTGTCATTACTCCAGGAATGTGGGTATCTATCCCAACATTAAATCTTTTAGGCAGCATTTTTGATCTACTAGGGCGTTCAGGGTTTTGAGTGGATTGAGAATCTGAGACATTGACGGAAGCAGAGTGTTCTGGGGCCATTTTCGCTGGGTTTTGTCGAAGAAGATGAGAGAATTTTGAGAGGGAATAGGAGCAAGCTCGAGAGTTGAGTGAAGTGAAGAGGAACAACAGTTTTACATATATAAAATGCGCGGCAAGCTCGAGTTTAGGAAGCTAAGCTCGAGTTTGCATAATCTTGTACTAACCCGGACTTCAAGAGTGTATGTGAAAGCTCTTGAAATTCCTCTCGCAAGCTCGAGTTTACTCACTTATAAGCTCGAGTTTGGGTTTCTCCAAAATTTCATTTTCTCTCGACTCCCTCGAGCTCGAGCTTACACGCTAAGCTCGAGTTTGCCTCTCTTGACAAAGAAACTTCAGCAACATGTGAGAGTTGTTTAACATTATAAATGCCCCGCATAAAACACATCTAGATACTCCGATGCTTAAGTTAGTAAATTGTAATCATAAAACACATAACTAACATTTAAGTAGGAGCTACTTACAACTCATTGGGATTTACCATTCCCAATTCTCTTCTTATGAACACAAATTGTTCCTTTGCTAATGGCTTTGTGAAGATGTCGCAAGTTGGAGATGTGTTGGGATGAATATGACCTTAACATCTTTCTTTTGAACATGATCCCTTATGAAATGATGTCTCACATCAATATGCTTGGTTCGAGTATGTTGAACTCGATTCTTGGCCAAGCTTATTGTGCTTGTGTTGTCACATAGAATTGGGATCTCCTTTAAATTGATTCCCAAGTCGAAACTTGTTGCTTAAGCCAAAGGACTTGAGCACAAAGAACTAGATGCAGCCACATATTCAGCTTCGCAGAGGATACAAAGAACACTTGTTTGCTTCTTGTCGAACCATGAAACAAGTGAACCACCAAGAAATTCACATTGGCCACTTGTGCTTTTTCTATCGGTCTTATATCCAAGATGATCTGAATCAATATGCCACCAATTGTTCAGGTTGACCTTTGGGAAACCATAGACCAAGAGTCTTTGTGTCAAAAGATATCTCGAATATTCTTTTCACATTCTCGATGTGACTCCTTGGGAGCAGATTGAAATCTTGCACACATCCCCACACCGAATTGATGTCGATCGGCTTGTTTGTGAGATAGAGTAATGATCCAATCATTCCTCTATACTTTGTGATGTTGAAGTCCTTGCCTTCTTCATCAAGATCCAAGGCAAAGTGGTTGAACTCATTGGAGTATCGCCTCCATTGCATTCATTCATCCCAAACTTCTTTAAGAGATCATTGAGATACTTGGTCCGGGAAATGAAAATTCCATCTTTCCTTTGTTTAATTTGCAGACCAAGGAAATAGTTGAGTTCTCCCATCATGGACATCTCAAATTCTCCCCGCATGTTCTTAGCAAACTCTTCACATAAAGCATTGTTAGAAGCACCAAATATTATATCATCAACATATATTTGAACAATTAAAATTTCATTAAGTTTATTGTTCTTTATGAAGAGAGTTGTATCTCGCTTTACCTCTAACAAATCCTTGATCAAGAAGGAATTTGCTTAATCGCTCATACCAAGCTCTAGGAGCTTGCTTAAGACCATATAATGCTTTCTTGAGGCGATAAACATGATCTCGATGATGATCATTTTGAAAACCAGGAGGTTGTTCAACATAAACTTCCTCTTGAATAAAACCATTTAAAAATGCAGATTTTACATCCATTTGATAAAGTTTGAATCCTTTAATACAAGCAAAAGCTAGAAGAACTCTTATAGCTTCCAATCTTGCTACCGGAGCATAAGTTTCTTCATAATCAATTCCTTCTTCTTGATTATATCCTTTTGCAACTAGCCTTGCTTTGTTTCGAACAATTATTGCAGATTCATCACGCTTGTTCTTGAATACCCATTTAGTGCCAATGACTGGATGGTCTTTAGGCCTAGGCACCAAATCCCAAACTTGATTTCTTTCAAACTGATGTAACTCCTCTTGCATTGCTATAACCCAATCATTGTCTGAAAGGGCTTCATCAATCTTAGAGGGTTCAATTTTCAAATGAATGCAGAAAATGTGACTTCATTCAAGGTGCTTTTTCTCGGTTCTTACTCCTTGATTAACATCACCTATCACTTGATCCGCAGGATGACTCCTACCGTATCTCCATGATTTAGGTTGGTGTTGATCAGTGTTTTCACAAACATTTTCACAATGATTTTCAAATTTAGGTTCCTTTTCCAAAGATTTTTCAGAATTTGTTAAAGTACGAAGTGTTTCGTAACCGCATTGATTTGAAATAGGAGAAACATCATCATCATCATCCAAGGATTTGTCTAGATTGGTTTCACAGAATACAACATGCATAGATTCTTCAACAATACGTGTTCTAGTGTTAAAGACTCTATAAGCTTTACTTCTATTTGAATAACCCAAAAATATACCTTCATCCGACTTGGAATCAAACTTACCCAAGTTGTCCTTACCATTGTTGTGGATGAAACATTTGCATCCAAAGATGTGCAAATGAGCTATATTGGGTTTTCTTCCTTTGTACAAATCATATGGAGTTTTGTTCAGCTTCTTCCGAGATATGCTCGATTTGAAATATAGCATGCAAAGGTGCTCATAGCATCAGCCCGTAACACTTAGAAGTCTCGATTCTCATTTAACATGGCCCTTGCCATCTCAAATGAGGACTCTATTCTTTCTTTCAACAACTCCATTTTGTCGAGGAGTTCTTGGGGAGAAATTGTGATCAATGCCCATATTATCACAGAATTCTCCAAAAGCATGATTTTCAAATTCTCCACCATGATCTCGTACGAATTCCCGCAATAGAGAATCCTTTCTCGCTTTGGACCTTCTTGGCAAATACAAAGAAATTGATCAAATGTTTCATCTTTTGAAGATAAAAATATGGTCCATGCAAATCTAGAGAAATCATCAACTATGACCAAAGTATAAAGATTGCCACCAAGGCTCTTTACTCTAGCCGGTCCAACTAAATCCATATGAAGTAGTTGAAGAGGTCTATTAGTTGAAATTTCATTTTTAGATTTGAAGGATGTCTTGGTTTGTTTACCCTTTTGACATGCATCACAGATCATGTCGTTTTTAAACCGTAATTTTGGTAAACCAATAACCAGATCCTTTTTCTCAGAACTTGTCAAGTTGAAACATATTAACATGAGCTAATCGTTTATGCCAAAGCCAACTTTCATCCAAGTTACCAACAAAGCGCTTTCGTAATAGAGTTACTAGAGAGATTGAGAGTATAACAATTACCTTCTCTAGGAGCTCTAAATAAAGCTTTAGCTCTAATGTTGTCTAAAGAGAGAACATCTTTGTTCACAATTAAACATTCTTCGAATCAAAGATAACTAAGTTACCTTTATCTCGTACTTTGACTCACACTAAGGAGGTTGTGACATAAGCCTTCTACAAGGTAAACATCCTTGATTTGTGGTCCTTCGTTGTTTCCAACTTCTCCAATTCCAAAGAATCCTTCCGGATTGATTTCCACCAAATGTTACCTTGCCACCATCCTTAGGTTTAATTGTAGCAAATTTAGATTCGTCTCCGT
Organism: Acacia melanoxylon; assembly: GCA_019022615.1. NCBI lineage: Eukaryota > Viridiplantae > Streptophyta > Magnoliopsida > Fabales > Fabaceae > Acacia > Acacia melanoxylon. The sequence goes on along the minus strand of JAFJYJ010000020.1, from coordinate 3,627,574 downwards.
CATATGTCTTGAGCATCCACCGTCAATGAACCACTTGTTGGATTTTGATGCTCTAAGACAAACCCGCATGATATAGAATATCAAGTCTTAGGTACCCATTTTTTCTTGGGTCCTTTTGGGTTAGTTTGTGTCTTAGGAATCTTATAGGATCCCTTAGGCACCCATTGATAATTACCTATAGGCTTGTTTCTTCTTTCCTTTTTATGAAAACAAGAAGAAGTTGCATGACCTTTACGATTGCAATAGTTGCAATGAGCAAAAGGATTAGAGGAGTGGACTGTTTTTTCGAAAATAGTTCGATAAGATCTTTGTCCAACCTTCTTCTTCCCTTTTCGTTTATCGAATCAGGTCTATAACCAATTCCCGACTTATCATTTGTGAACCTTTGCTGTTTTTAAAATAACATTGAGCATTTCACTACCTCTAGTGAATTTCTCAAGAGTTTTTGTAAGATCCAAATTTCTTTTCTCTAAAATACAAAGAATTGTCACAAACTTTTTCTCAAATCTTTTCGCAATTCTTTTCGTAAATGTTTTCACAAGGAGAAACAAAGAAGAAAAACAGCTTTGAGCTTGTTCTTCCAACAATTTAATTTTCTTCTTTGAAGACAAAAGCTCTTTTGCAATTTTTCGAAATTCAATGAAAAGAGAATTATATTCAACAAAGTTCATCATAAAGTGAGTCGAATTGTTTACCTCTTCACTATCTCGAATCCTCTTCTTGAGCTACAAGACAAATATTGGCTCTGTCTTCTTCTTCAGCTTCATCTTCATCGGATGAGCTATCGCCCCATATAGCTGAAACATAAGCTCTTCTTTTGAACTTATTGAATTTCTTATCTTTGTTCTTCACCGTGGACATTCGTACTTGATGTGACCAGCTTCTCACATTCATAGCATATGACGGGTTTCTTTGTTTCTGTGCTAGAGCTACTCTTGTGAAACTTTCTGTAGGCTTGGTCCTTTTTGTAGAATTTCTTGAACTTTCGGACCATCATGCCTAGCTCAGCATCTTCATCTTTATCTTCATCATCTGATTTTACCTCTTTGACAAGCCTTGAGAGCAATTCCTTTATTCTTGCCATCAATCTCATCAAGTCCTTTTCTCGAATTTGATTTTTCCTTCATATTCGTAAAGACGCCAAATAGTGCTCATGCATCGAAGCCATTGATTCACCGCGAGCTTCTTCGATTGCAAAGACCTTAGCTTCCCATTCCTTGCCGAGGATATTTAGTATTTTCCTCACTTGGACAAAGTTGGTCATAGACTTTTCCCAATGCAGCAAGTTGATTGATCGATGAGTGAATCTGAGCTGAATTCACTAATGGATTCTCCGCACTTCATACGAAATAAATCATATTCAAATGAGAGTGTTTACTCGATTTTCCTTGATTCCAAATTGTCCTTCATGGGCTATCTCAAGAGCATCCCACATAGCTTTAGCAGATGACAAAGTGCAAATTCGAAAATATTCTTTTTGGCTTAGAGCACTTTGCAAAGATGTGAATTGCTTTCATGTTGAGAGTGACTTGCTTTCTCGTCATTCTCATCATACTCTTCTTCTAGCTTAGGAGTTCGACACCATCTTCTCGTTGTTGCCGGTTCATAATTTCCTCTCTCGAATACCCTCCATAGGCCATACTCGGTTGCCATTACATAGACTCGAACTTGGCCTTCCGTAAGGAGTAATGTTCTCCATTGAAACCCGGAGGTCCGTTGATCAAGCTCCATCGGGTAGAATTCCTTCCATTGGATCTTTGATCTAGGATGTTAATCCTTAATGTAGATAACCAGGCTCGATACCAAATGAAAGTGAAGGAAATCACCAAGAGGGGGGTGAATTGGGGATTTTAAAAATTCTTTTCGCATCACCCACACAACATGATGCTTAACCAAGGTAAATGGAGTTAAAGAGGAAGAGCTTGACAAGAAGATTTATACTGGTTCGGTCTTAACTCTTGACCTACGTCCAAATTCCCCGCACTCTCCGGGTTTTTCTACTATCACTCAAATCGATACACACTCGTACTCGAAAGTTATCCTCTCTCTAGGATACACTCCCCCTTACAAGTTGTAATATGATAACCCAACCTCAAAGTCCCACAACTTTGAGATTCTTACAAAGAATGATTTACGTAAATGAACTCTCTCAAAGAGTGAATAAAGATAAGCACTCAAGCACAATGTATCAAAGATACAAATGAGAAATATAAGCAAAAAAAGACCGAGATCTTTGTATGCGTTTTCAGTGTATTTCTTGTCTACTTTCGTACTTCAAATCCTCATGTATTTATACAGATTGAAGCTTGTGAACGTTGTAGATCCGTTGAGACTTGATCTAATTCGAAAATATAGTCATTGTGAGTGTGTCTCCATGAATCTAGCCGTTGTAAACAAATCTGTTTGAATATGGTTGTTGCAGATTTGAATATTTGAAATTTGGCTCCTCATGAATGTGTTCCCATGTCATTATGTTTAGTGGAGGCAGCTTGTATAATGTTGTCCACTTGTTTGGAGGCTAGCTTTCTTTCTTGGAGAATGGTTGTGTTGCTATCCAGGTTGTAACCCATTGCTTTTGGAGAATAATATAATATTGCAAGTTGTCAAGTTGTTTGTCTTAAAGTCTTCTTTAAAACAAACCTAGATCTTCTGTAATCTCATAAGCAAACCGGTTAAATCTGGTTAGGAAATATTGATATGAATCATATAAATCATATACAACCAATTCGCGAATCAAGTTAAAGCATAAATCAAACCGAACAAAATACACCCGATGCGTTCATCTCTGTTTCGAAGTTCCAAGCTCGAGTTTACCTATGTAAGCTCGAGTTTGCTCTTCATTTAAAACTTGAGTTTTGCCTCCGGAAGCCTCAAGCTCGAGCTTGTAAGTGTGTAAGCTCGAGTTTAGCATTTGTCGGGAAAGATGTTTGAAATCATTTTGAGAGCCAAAATGGAAAAACGCAAGCTCGAGCTTATTAGTGAGTAAGCTCGAGTTTGGCACTATTCATGTCAAAAATAATTTTAGTTCACAAAATGCAAGCTTGAGCTTAGAGGTGTAAACTTGAGTTTGCTAAGCTCAAAATATGACATTGCTCTCTGTCGACCCAAGCTTGAGCTTGCAAGGGCAAGCTCGAGTTTGGCAATGGTTTTAAAAACTTTGAAAGATTTTTGTCGACGCAAGCTTGAGTTTACAACCTTAAACTTGAGTTTACTCTTTGAAGGAAAAACTTGAAAACTTTCTCGCTCGTGCAAGCTCGAGCTTTGTATGCCAAGCTCGAGTTTACAACTTTTGTAAACTCACAAACTCTACAAAAAAATGATAAGCTCAAGTTTAAAGGATTCTCGCAGAGGTAAGCTCGAGCTTGTAACGCAAGCTCGAGTTTACATATTTGTAAACTTAGTGAGAAAAGTCTCTGGAAGGGGCAAGCTTGAGCTTAAAACTAATAAGCTTGAGTTTGCAATTTGAGTAACTTGATAAAATCCTCAAACCTTCGTAAGCTCAAGCTTACAGGTGCAAGCTCGAGCTTACTCAGAATGTGAGTAAACTTTTGAAAACCTTCAAGCTCAAGTTTATGGACCAAGCTCAAGTTTAGAAAATGCAAAATAGCTTGGTTTGCTTTCTCGTAGGGGCAAGCTCGAGTTTGGAGACCCAAGCTCGAGTTTGAGCCGATGTAAATGTTTTTGAATTGCAAACAACATGTTTTACCAATTTCTAATAAAAATCATTCTTTCATGTTTACAATTGTTATTAATCATCAAAACACATTGAGAACTAACATAAGGTGGAATCAACACTTCCTGAATTGTTGAATCTACTGACCACTGCTGAGGATGCTATTAAAAAGAATAGGACCCAAGCTCTTCTGATTGATGGGCCTTCTAAGGGTAAGGGCAAATATGTGCAGACAGACAAGTTCAAACCCAAGGGTAAGTCAAAGAAAAAGAAGGGTAAGGGAAAACTAAAAGGGAAATCAAATGACAAAAATTCTGCTGTATGCTTCCACTGTCAAAAAGGACATTGGAAGAGGAACTTCCCATTGTACCTTGCGAGCCTCAAGGAAAAGAAGCATAGTGATGTTTCTGCCTCTGGTATGTTCACTATAGAAATTAATTTTTCAAGTGTTGATTCAACTTCTTGGGTATTAGATACCGGTTGTTGTTTTTATATCTAAAAGTTGTTGCTGATACTAAAGAACCCTAGAAAGTTGATCAAGAACGAGGTGAATCTCCATGTCGGAAATGGAGCAAGAGTTGCTGGATTAGCTGAAGGAGATATAGACCTTGTTTTGCCTACGGGCCTTGTATTGTACTTGAATAATTGTTTTTATGTTCCTTCTATTTCCTGAAACATAATTTCTATTTCCAGTTTGGAACAATCTGGTTTTCACTTTATAATAAAAGATGGCAAGTTTCCTATCATTATGAATGATCTTGTTTATGCTTGCGCATCAAGAGTGAATGGATTATATGTTTTGGATTTAGAATCGAATAGTGAAATTCTTAACATTCAAGTTAAGAAACCAAGATTAAATAATCAATCTTATCTTTGGCACTGTAGGTTGGGACACATTAATGAGACAAGATTATCTAGACTCCATCATGATGGATATCTAGATTCCATCGATTTAGAATCCTATGAGCCTTGTGAATCTTGTTTGGCTGGAAAGATGACGAAGACCAAGCTTGAAAAGCTTGTGAGTCATAGAGCCAATGAGTTGTTGGAACTCATTCATTCTGATGTTTGTGGGCCCATGTCTACATAGGCTAGAGGAGGATATTCTTACTTTATCACCTTTACTGATGATAAGTCCATATTCGGATATGTGTATCTTATGAAACACAAATCTGAGGCCTTTGAAAAGTTCAAAGAGTTTAGGAATGAAGTAGATAAACAACTTGGCAAGATGATTAAAACACTTCGATCTGATCGAGGTGGTGAATATCTGAGTCAGGAGTTTCAGGATTATTTAAGAGAGAATGAGATTTTTTCACGGTTGATTTGCTCCATACACACCACATCAACATGGTGTGTCTGAAAGGAGAAACCGAACCTTACTTGATATGGTACGGTCAATGATGAGTAGTACGAAGCTCTCAAAATCATTTTGGGGATTCGCCTTAGATACAACAATATACCTTCTTAAAGGGTTCCATCAAAATCTGTTCAGACTACTCCATATGAGATATGGAAGGGCAGGAAACCCAACTTGAGTTATCTCAAGGTGTGGGTTGTCCAGCTTATGTTAAGACCCTAACATCAGATAAATTAGGGGCTAAGAGCACTTTGTGCTATTTTGTAGGATATCCCAATGGAACTAAGGGATACTACTTTTACTGTCCTGAGGATTACAAAGTGTTTGTATCCAAGAATGCTATATTTCTTGAGGAAGATTTACTTTCTCAAGTAGATAGTGGGAGTAAAGTATAACTTGAAGAAATTCAAGACCTACAAGAACGGATAACAGAACCCGAGTCTGTTGATCAGGCGATGCCTCAACTAGAGGAAGTAGACACCCAACCCCGTAGGACATCTAGGATAAGTCATCAACCTGAGAGGTATGGTTTTTTGATTGAGAATCAACAAACCATTGAAGATGACGAACCTACTTCCTACACTGAGGCAGTCAAGGATGTTGACTCCTCAAAATGGCGTAAAGCCATGGAATCTGAAATAGATTCTATGCATGAAAACAAGGTACGGATCTTGGTTCCACCACCTGAGGGAATAGTTCTTATTGGGTGTAAGTGGGTCTTCAAGAGGAAGACTGATGTTGATGGCAACATTCAAACCTATAAAGCTAGGTTAGTTGCGAAAGGTTATCGTCAAAGACAAGGTATTGACTATGATGAAACTTTTTCACCTGTTGCCATGATCAAATCTATTAGGATCATGCTAGCTATAGCTGCATATTATGATTATGAAGTTTGGCAGATGGATGTCAAAACCGCCTTCTTAATTTTTTTTTTGAAGGAGGAAGTGTATATGACACAACCTGAAGGTTTTGAGTCTAAAGGCCAAGAGCATATGGTATGCAAACTTCAGAAATCAATATATGGGCTTAAGCAAGCTTCCAGGAGTTGGAATCTTCGTTTTGATGAAGTTGTTAAGAGTTACGGCTTTATTAAGAATGAAGATGAACCATGTGTTTACAAGAAGGTTAGTGGGAGTGGTATTGTTTTCCTTGTGCTTTATGTGGATGACATATTGCTTATTGGAAATGACATTCCTATGTTACAGTCTACTAAAATTTGGTTGTCAGAAAACTTCACCATGAAGGATTTGGGAGAAGCGGCCTATATACTTGGTATTAAGATCTATAGAGATAGATCAAGGAGGTTGCTGGGGTTATCCCAATCCACGTACATAGATAAGATGTTAAAGATGTTTAGCATGGATGGGTCGAAAAGGGGTTTTCTTCCCATCAATCATGGAATTCATCTTTCCAAAGCCATGTGTCCTAAGACACAGGATAAAAGGAAATACATGGAGAGGATTCCATATGCATAAGCAATTGGATCCATCATGTATGCTATGCTATGTACGAGACCAAATGTTTCTTATGCTTTGAGCATTACAAGCCGATTCCAGGCTGACCCTGGAGAAGGTCACTAGACAGCTGTAAAGACGATCCTAAAGTACTTAAGAAGGACTACGGATCAGTTTCTAGTTTATGGTGGTTGTGATGAGTTGAAAGTGAAAGGGTTCACTGATGCCATTTTCCAGAGTGACAGAGAGGATTTAAAATCCAAGTCTGGTTTTTTCTACACCTTAAATGGTGGAGCAATTTGTTGGAAAAGTTCCAAGCAAGAAACCACGGCAGACTCTACTACCGAGGCTAAATACATAGTAGCTTCAGAAGCAGCTAAGGATGCAGTTTGGATCAAAAAGTTCATTGGTGAACTTGGAGTGGTTCCTAGCATTGTTGAACCAATATCTTTGTATTGTGACAACATCGGAGCTATAGCTCAAGGCAAAGAACCCAGGTCTCATCAGAGATCCAAACATGTGCTCCGCAAGTATCACCTCATTCGAGAAATTGTTCAAAGCGAAGATATAAAAATGGACTATGTTCCCACATATTATATTTTGGCCGGTTCTCTAACAAAGGATCGTTCTCAGAGAAAGCATGATAGTCATTATGAGTTTTCAGGTTTGACCTGATTGACTCTAGGTCAAGTGGGAGATTGTTAGTATGTAGGTGTCCTAGAGACAATTTGTTGAACACCTTGTACTATTTGATATTTCATGATTTATATATTTGAGCATAATTTATCTTTATCATATTTATGTCTCGCCTATATTTTATGGTTAATATGAGTTTAAAGATAAAGGCCCAAGGAATAGAATAGGTGTTTACTCGATGATCTATGATAGGATCATGATCATGAAGAATCGAGGACACTACATGTCTATTGCACGAAACTTGTTCCTAGTCTTGAATCACCAAGAAAGGGCATTGGTGATCTCAATAAGACTAGTACGACATCATCTACTTGTATAGTGATACAAGGTAGGGACCTCGTGGAATGCGGGCATGTTGATGCCTTAGGCGATGTCGTGGGTGTATCGTTAGAGAACGATAAGACTGAATCGACCCATTTGAGAGACTCCACAAGGATTCATTGTAGAGAGTATCATTGGATTTGTAATGTCTCTCATCATTTGGTAGTGCTAATCATCTTAGACTTGAGGATGTTATCGAACACTATGTCCTAGAGTTATACTTTGACTGTACAACTCTATCCGCCTGAAATATGGGGAGAACAATGTACTCTTGGGTGTAGCTTGAATACATGAGTATAGATGGACATGCCAAAAGGACTTACAATCCCCTACAAGGGATTAGTTGTTCACAAGACCGGTAGGGCTTGGATGACTTCTAGTTGACTCGGGAATCTATGCATAGTAAGTGATCATGAAGAGTCATGATCCGTCTTAGAGTCAATAGAAGAATATTCCTAGTTCTGTGTAAAAGCTACATTAGTCAATCTAGAGAGGTGATACTCTATCCTTGCTCTCGACTAAATATGAACAACGTTGTAAGGGATGATACATGCACAGTATCCAAATTAGAAAGGTAAGATCACTTGATCAACTTGATTAGTTCTTGGACTACAGAGCATTGCTAGTGTCTTATGTAGTCATTAGATAAATTGACCTATTAAAGGAGTTTAATTGGTTTAAGTTTTTCTATGTCAGTAACTAGTTGGGCCTAATGGGTCACACACTAAGATTATTCTTGATTGCTTAGTTTAGCAAGTTTGGTCCAATAAATGTTATTGGGTTTTTGTCAAGACTATTAATGTAATTGGGTTAGAATTTCAAGCCCAATTATAGAGAGGTTAGGAGATTGAGGATATTTTATGAAGGCTGTATCCAATCATGATTGGATAATTTTTTTTCACTTGAATAGTGAATAGTGAACTTGGGTCTTAAAGTGTAATTTTTTTATTTGGGTCATTGAGGTAATTTTCCCCAAATTATAAAATTGCATCTGCTGCCCTCGTGAAAACCGTATGCAACGTTTTGAATATTTTAATATTTTAATATTATAATATAATATTAATATATAATATTATTATAATATTCAAATAGTAAATCACTATTCACATTCAGAAATTCTATAAATAGCCTTCATTTCCTTCATTTCAAATTGTCAATTTCTAAGCTTCTCTCCTCTCTCTTCCTCTTAAGAAAGTTCTCTTCTAAGGCTCTAGTAGTCTTTATAGTCTTGAGGTAAGAGATCCAAACTCTTGAGCTCTCTACCTTATTATTCGCCTAGCAAGCATCCAAGGTGTCGGAATTCAAGGAGAAGGAGTTCTCATTTGCAATCGTGAGATAATCATGTGGATCAACGTTAGAGGACATCATACTCTTTGACGTCTTCAAGTGATCACGGTATTCCCGAAACCCCGTATGTGTTTTAACGAGCGGATCCTAAATATGTATTATAAAGAGTTTTGGTACATGGTTCATGAGAATTGTATTTCCACATGGCGCATTAAATATTATTTACCGTATCAGAGTCAAGATTTTCGAGTATGCTATGGATCGTTAGATCTGTCACATCGAAAAAAGAATTAATCTCTAAGGGTAAAAATTATTTACACATCTGAAAAAAATTAATCTCGGGCGGTAAAAATTATTTACCTTCACGGTAAATATTATTTACTGGCACGGCTAAAATATTTTTACTGATACTATTCACATGAATAGTATTTTACTATTCACGCAGTAAAAATTATTTACCTTCACGGTAAATATTATTTACTGGCACGGTAAAAATATTTTTACTGGTACTATTTACATAAATAGTAATTACTATTCACATGAATAGTAATTTTCAATGTGGGTTCCGCAAATACAGAAAAATTTTTGTTTTTCATCCTCGTGAACATATTGCTTGAATGTCAAGCAAGAACGATTTTTAACCTTCATCAATTTCATGAAGATAAGCAATACTCGAGTATTCCCCTGAATACTCAAGTATTGAAGTTACAGAGAGCATTCCAAGTTTTTCACTATAAGTCAATACTCAAGTATTGGTATGAATACTCGAGTATTGACCATATAGAGACTCTTTCACTAAATGGCAAAATTGTTAATACTCAAGTATCCATTTGGATACTCAAGTATTGGTTATACAGAGAGTCACCAAAGTATTCCAACATGTGAATACTCGAGTATTGGTTTGAATACTCAAGTATTGGTCTATCAAAAGTTTTGAAACTTTACATATGTTTATGAAAACTCAAGTATTGATTTGGCAGAAACTTTTCCAAGTTTTTGAAAACATCTGAATACTCGAGTATTTAGTTGATTACTCGAGTATTGGCCATATAGAAAGGCTTGCTATTCACAAGTGATTTGAATACTCAAGTATTAAAGAGAATACTCAAGTATTGATTTGGAAAAGATTTCACAAAGTTTTTCAAAAAATTTGATTACTCGAGTATTGAGTTGAATACTCGAGTATTGGGCATACAGAGAGCTTGACTCCTTTTTTCAAATGTTTTGAAAACTCAAGTATTGATTTGAATACTCAAGTATTAAGGTTTTGGACTTATACTTGTTTTCACATAAAAGGTTCAAAACTCGAGTATTGGTTCCAATACTCGAGTATTGGTCTTATTCAAAGAAATGGTCCAAAGCTCAAATCATGAAGTGCCTCTCTGGAAGATGAATACTCGAGTATTGACGTGTATACTCAAGTATTCATATTATTGCATAGTGACATACTCGAGTATTGGTCGCGGGGTTTGAAAATCAAGTTGAACGATTTTGTGAAAACATATTTATTTGATCTCAATACTTGTCATTATTATTCTCTGATATTCCCAGCTATGTTTAATCACTTTGTTAGTGAGTTTCAGATGAATTAGAGAATACTTATTGAAGGTTTAAAGCAAAAGCAAAAAGCATGTCAGAACATTAAATGCTATACCCAGAAAGTTGCATACTTTTGGGTAATGCTTCTGCACACGCTTACAAAGAATTAATGTCTGTCTTCCACATCCAGTAGCTGCTATTCCAACGGATTAATATTCAAGAAGTCAACTTTGAACTTCTGTACAACTGGATTAAGTGAAGAGTAGAGAGAGAAGATACCAAAATGCCTCCAATAGCTAGATTAATGCTCCAACGGATATAATGGAGTTGGCAACGGTCATTTAATGCTCTCTTAGTATAAATAGAGTAGCATTCAATTTCTCTCAACAACCAAGACTAAAAAAACGAAAATCATTCAAAGTTTTCAACTACTCTTGAGTTTTTCTCGTGTAAAGTATCTCGATACATTAAGCTTCAGTGTTTAACATTATCTACTCTTAGAGAGAGTTTCTTACTTGAAAATCATTTATTGTAAAGAATCACAAGTCAGGGGACTTGGTGATTGGGTTCATTGATTGCAACTTGTAAGGGGGAGTAAGTTCTAGTGAGAGAATTACTCTTGAGTACATAGTGTGTAATCAATCGTGATAGTGAAATCCCAGAGTGTCTGGGGACTGGACGTAGGTCAAGATATTGGATCGAACCAGTATAAATCTCTTGTTACTAGCTATTCTTCTCTATCATTTGTTCTGCTCTGTTTTAGTATTCGAAAACAGAGCACTTTCGAAAGAATTTTTAAAATCCCCAATTCACCCTCTCTTGGTGATTAAGCTTCACTTTCAGTTTAGGCCTCTTTGTTGCATTTTTTTTGGGCAGTGCAGATTATTTTTGGTCTGAATTTAATTAAAAAAAAAGGTGTTCTGGGTTCTAATTTTGGGTCATATAGTTTTATATATAACTAGCTATTATTAATAGCTTAGAAAAGGAACAAATTATGTTTGTTAAAGCCTCTATATGTTGATCCAAAATATAAATTACTTAGATGTTGTGAATAACAATTATATATTAAACATTTAAGTTTTGGAATTAAGTATGGAGGATTTGTTAGTCACCAAAGTGGCCAAATCCTTTTGAATTATTTTAATTCCAATTATTATTGTGATATTTCAAATTACCCATAACGTTGATGCTATGAAATTATGTTTATGTTGTAGGTAAATTGTAGTTGATTATTATTATAGGGTGGTTTATGGATCAACTCAAAGGTTGATTATTTGTCTTTAGAATAATTAAACATAAATGTTGGTATTGTTCATATTCTTATAGTTTTATTTAGACATCTAAAGATGATAAAATTTGTAGTTGGGATATGCATCACTGCCAAATTATGTTAAATCTTTTATAGCATGATTATGGTTAAATGATGTATATTAGTGGGTCCCCAAAGGTGAACATTGATATGCATTAAATGAATTATGATGTCTACATTTGTGAAGCAAGTTGGTATGTGATATGTATGACTTGAAGCATTAATGTTAAGTTGTTGTTTCTTGTGTTATTGAACTTATTAATAATACTGGAGAACAACAAATGAATGATCCCACTACTCATGATGAGATTATTGTTAATGAACCGAATGAACTCATTGTAGAAGAACCACAAAAATAGCATTAAAAATATCTCAAAGGGAAAAGAGATACACTATTTCTAATGATCATGTGGTATATCTACAAGAGTCTGTATTCGACTTGGGTATTCAGGATGATCTAGTTACTTTTTCACAAGCCATGAATAGTGAAAATGGTGACAAGTGGTTAGATGCCATAAAAGAAGAGTTGGAATCTATTAAACAAAATGATGTTTGGGACCTTGTTGAGTTACTAAAAGGATGTAAAAGAGTTGGTTGTAAGTGGGTCTTTAAGACCAAACGTGACTCTCATGGTAACTTGGAACGTTACAAGGCTAGACTAGTTGCAAAGGGATTTACTCATAAAGATGACATTGACTATAAAGAGACATTTTCACTGGTTTCTAAGAAGGATTCTCTAAGAATCATTATGGCATTAGTGGCTCATTATGATTTAGAGTTATACCAGATGGATGTGAAAACTGCCTTTCTAAATGGGAATTTAGAGAAGATGTGTTACATGGACCAACCAATGGGGTTCATAGAAAAAGGAAAGGAGCACATGGTGTGCAAATTAAAGAAATCAATATACGAACTTAAGCAAGCTTCAAGACAATGGTACCTTAAGTTCCATGATACTGTTGTTTCCTTTGGATTTAAAGAAAACACAGTTGATCGATGTATAAGTTTGAAGGTTAGTGGGAGCAAGTTTATATTACTAGTTATGTATGTTGATGATATCTTGCTTGCAACTAATGATCTTGGTCTTTTAAATGTGACTAAAAAGTTTCTCTCTAGTAGCTTTGAAATGAAAGATATGGGTGATGCAGCTTATGTGATTGGAATATAAATATTCCGTAATAGATCAAAAAGATTGTTGGGCTTGTCTCAGAAAGCATATATTAATAAAGTTTTGGAGAGATTCAGAATGCAAAATTGCTCATCATCTCCAGTTCCAATTCAGTAAGGAGATAAGTTTAGTCTCATGCAATGTCCTAAAAATGAATTGGAACGAAAAGAAATGGAAGCAATTCCGTATGCATAACTAGTTGGGAGCTTAATGTATGCTCAGACTTGTACGAGACCAGACATTAGCTTTGCAGTTGGAATGTTTGGAAGATACTAGAGTACTCCTAGTATGGGTCATTGGAAAGCTTCAAAGAAATTTTTGAGATATTTGCAAGGAACTAAAGGTTACATGCTTACTTATAGGAGGTCTAGCAACGTTGAAGTGATTGGATAAGCAGTCGGTAATTACTACATCTATTATGGAAGCTGAATTTGTGGCATGCTTTGAGGCCATAGTTCAGGATAAATGGCTACAAAATTTTATTTCAAGGCTTGGATTAGTCAACAATATAGCCAAGTCACTGAAAATTTGTTGTGATAATTCCGCAGTAGTCTTCTTTTATAAAAACGACAAGTATTCTAAAGGTTCTAAGGATATGGAATGGAAATACTTTGCCATTAAAGAAGAGGTTCAGAAACATAGAGTGTCAATAGAACATGTTAGCACCAATCTTATGATAGCTAATCCCTTAACAAAGGAATTACCACCCAAGACATTCACTAGTCATGTATATAGTCTGGGTATTATGTTTGCTAGCGAATGTTAAAAATTATTGTTATGTTCTAATCATTGACACTTTGAGCTCATTAGTATATATGTGTTTATGAGATTCTCCTGTTTTCAACTTTATGTATGCATGCATAAATGATGTTGTTGGACAACATGATTTGTTTGCTATGAAGACTTTATTGATGGACATTAAAGTTACTTCCATTAAAGTGTCATGTCAAAGACAAAGACTAATAAAGTAGTGCATGGAAGGGACTACGTCAATATATTGAGTACAATTGCTATGACTTGTATTAGTTTTATCCTTAACCATGACATATGATGTAACCAATATATATGAAATCTTTTAGCCAAGATTATGCGCATAATTATTGATATTTTTGTTAAATCATGAAATGATATATATCACATGAACCAAGTGGGAGAATGTAAGAAATGTCTAATGTGGATTGGTAAATGACTTTTAGGAAGAGGTTTCTTGACTGCTTGATGGGAGCAGTCATATCCATAGGATGTACATGTCTTTTGGATACATAAGTTATATAAAGGATAGAAACTTGTCCGTTCGCTCTATGACCATAATAGATGCCTCTAGTTTTCCATCAAAATGAGAGAGCGTGAAATGAAGGGTAAAGAGAATGCTAAAGGTTTCAATTATCGTACTCCAAGTCACATATTATGAAGTATCAATTTCGCAATTATGGATAAAGGTTAGTACATCTTGAGTTAAACCTATAGTGATGTGAAAATCATGAGTTCTTAAGTCTTTGTTCATGTTCTTATTACTTGATGTTTGAGCATGAAATTATAGAAAAATTTACATTTGAAACATACACATCATTCCAATAAAAATGTTTGTCTATTTATAGGTAAAGGTTGTCGGATAGCCGTTAGGTTCATTCTTCTTTCCATTGAGGCCGGGATTTCATCTTCTTGTTAAGCATGCGATGTCTTACTATATGTGAGCATTAAATGTTTCTGACACAAAGAAATTGTCACATGTAATGTAGCAGTTGATGATCAATCTATTGCATAAGCACCTGCAAAGTTGTTTTAATATGTTCTTTGATTGATATTTAATTGGACTACATTTGAAATGTCCAAAGCGTTGTTATGAGATTCAGAGCATTCTAACTGAAGTTGAATAGGGGTTTACTTGAATTGGACATATTCAAATGATACAATCAAACAATGATAAATAAGAACATCAACTGTCAGTAATCTTAAGATAGATATATGGCAGTGAACAAGCATCACTCTCTATTGCAAGAATGTTGGGTTGGTTACTCAAGCATCCTTTAGGGTAACTTAAAATTAAACACAACTGACTCAAGTTGAACATGAAGGATTTGAAAGATGAAGGGCTTGACTCGAGATGAACAAAGAATAACTTCAGTTTGAATGAAGAATGGTTGCAACCGAAGAGAGTAGCTTAATGTTAAAGCATCCTTGACTAAAACATGAATAGTTTCAGAGATATATAAGAGCTTGAATAGAGTTGACAAAGAATAACCTGATGTTGATATGTGACAACTAATTACAATGAGGAAGCAACTTGCGGTTGAATATACTGGACTCGAGTACATGGAATAATTTAAAGATACGCTTTGTAACTTAGGTTTACCTTAGATGTAAAACTTAAAGTTAGGTCACTTTTGAGGTTGAATCAAAGTGAACTGACTCATGTTACTATAATTTGACCTCTAATCGACATGTACCCAAAGTCTAAGATGGAATCAAAGACTTATAATTTGGAAGTTATATTTTAGTCGAGACATTGACTAAGAGTTCAATGCAAGTTATGGGAATCATAGCTTTGATAAACAAGCCTGTTAAGATTGGATGTTGTTCTGTATAAGAACACAGATGTCTAGCCCTAATGGACTAGTGTATTGATATAAGAACGGTTAACTCTCTCCTAGATATCTATGGATTAGATACCTATGAGAATAGTAGATCACTGTATACAACTAGGTGTTAGCCAAAAGAGGTGTTGTGTGTGCACAATGACAACAAAATGCTAATTGAGAGAGAGCTGTATACCTTTTAGGGTTTACCTCTTATTTATAGAGTATACCTTAGGGTTTGGGTTTGGACTTGTGGGCCTCTTGTGCCTCCAACCCCAAACATTGTGCCACCGTATCTATGTCACATAGATTTCCCCTTGTTGGGCCACATCTTGGATGAGCCTCATACTTAAGTTTGTAACAGTTGCCCCCAGCCTAGTAGTCCAGGTCTCTGTGCTACCGGGGTGCATTGATTGTTTATCCCATACCTCATTTCCGAGTTGTTCAACTTCTATTTGATTGCTTGATTTCCATTCAGCTTTGTTATCCGAGCTTCGCCAAACTTTGGATTCATTTGTTGTGAATTGCCCCCTGACAAATAGTCTGAGTTAATTCTCTTTGAAACTTCCCGCATCGAACATCCAGGTTTCTGGGTTTGCTTGTCTTCCATTCTTTCTTCGTTCTTGTTTGCCTTGATCCCGATTGTTGATGAACATGTTTTTTCACTAATATTCAAAAAACCGAGATGGCGTTATGACAACTTTACAGCTGTCCACTTTGTTGTCCCCCAGCCTGGTAGTCAAGGTCTCTAGGCTGCCAGGGTGCATTGACTTTTTAACCAGGATCTCATGTCCGAGTTTGTCTTCATTTCAACAATAAGTTGATTATATGAACTCAAACATATGTTCAGAGTTCTATTCAATGACTGGGCCAAAGTCAAAAATATTTACGCAGAATCTGCTTAGATATTCGTCCGGTATTAAAACCGGGTATAATATTTGTGAATATTTTAATTAATCTGTCACATTACATTCCGGCTCATTCGACTAAAATTTAATCTGGAGAAATGACAATCCGTCACATGTTCAAACTCAGTTTTTAACTAATGTTTTAAACATTTCGACCTGATCAGGATCAACATGATGGTTCACTTCATTACCCCGTAAAAACATGTTGATGTATCATTATTGCGAAGGCTTACAACATTGGCTTCGCTTTGTTTGAGGCTAGGTTTAACTACCCTGGCTTTATTCATTCATTTATTGTTTCACACTTGCCACAATTTGCAGCAATGTGACACATAATTCTCAGTTTTTCCGGGTTCCAAACTAAACATGGATCACGGATTTAACTGTCTTCAAACTTAGTTTTACCAGGTTCCAAACTTAACATGGAACACGGATTTAACTGTCTTCAAACTCAGTTTTACCGGTTCCAAATTGAACATGGAACACAAATTTAAGTGTAATTTACTTTCAGTTTATTTGGGTTCCAATTAAGGAGCTTGGATTTAACTATTCTTTCAGTTTATCCAGGTTCTAAATAAGGAACGCGGATTTAACTGTACTTTCAGTTTATCCAGGTTCCAATTAAGGAACATGGACTTAACTGTTCTTTCAGTTTTTCTGGGTTCCATTTGAGGAACGCGAATTTAACTGTTATTTCAGTTTATCCGGGTTCCAATTAAGGGACACGGATTTAACTGTTCTTTCAGTTTATCCGGGTTCCAATTAAGGGACGCGGATTTAGCTGTACTTTCAGTTTATCCCGGTTCCAATTAAGGAACGTGGATTTTAACTGTAATACATTTAATTTAACCGGGTTCCAATTAAGGAACATAGATTTAACTGTACTTTTAGTTTATCTGGGTTCCAATTAAGGAACGCAGATTTAACCGTTCTTTCAGTTTTACCGGGTTCCAAATTGATCATGGAAACATGTTTTAACTGTTCATTCAGTTTTACCGGGTTCCAAAACTGATCATGGAAACACGTTTTAACTGTTCTTTTAGTTTTACCGGGTTCCAAACGATCATGGAAACTTGTTTTAATTGTTCTTTCAGTTTTACCGGGTTTCAAACTGATCTTGGAAATATGTTTTGATTGTTCTTTTAGTTTTACCGCGTTCCAAACGATCATGGAAACATGTTTTAACTGTTCTTTCAGTTTTACCGGGTTCCAAACTGATCATGGAAACATGTTTTAACTGTTCTTTCAGTTTTACCGGGTTCCAAACTGATCATGGAAACATGTTTTAACTATTCTTTCAGCTTTACCGGGTCCCAAACTAATCATGGAAACACAAATTTAACTGTTCTTTCATTTGCTCTAGCTCCGCATTTCAATTTATTTGGGTTCCAAATATAACATGGATCTACCTGGGTTTAACCGTATTTCCATTTGCTCTAGCTCCGTATTTCAGTTTATCCAGGTTCCAATCATAACATGGATCTACCCGGATTTAACTGTATTTTCATTTGGAGGCGCACTCCTCCTTTTCGCCTTTCTCGCAAAACTTAACACGGAACTCAGATTTTAACTGTAATACATTCAATTTAACCAGGTTTCACCTTTTTTTGATGCGCCTTTTCTCCTTTTCTCTTTCCTGTGGGAGGTGGACTCCTCCTTTTCTCCCTTCCTGCAGCATTAGACGGGTCTATACTATCAGATGCTTTAATGGATTGGACGCGCCATAACAAATAAATGACATTTATGATAAGATAGGTTAAGGATCAAAATAAAGTTTCTCGAAACTAACCATTCATACTACACCACCAAACCAATGAGAACAATTGGCTTGACAAGGATTGTTGTAGTCTCTGCGGCACACAACAATTGTCCAACTCGAACAGCAAACATTATTATCCCGAAAGCAAATGGTGGCAGGCTCAAAGAAAATGATACTGGCCCAATAGTCTTTCCAAGGTGCACTCCTCTAGTCACTTTCAATGAGCTATCATTACTTCCCACTTTGATATAGGATGAGACTCAAGGACCAAAATTTCAGTATGGGGTTCAAGTGAGGTCAAATTAGAGGAATCACCCAGAGAAATGTGACAATTAGCACTGTCAACAGAGGTTGAATTTGACGAATGGCACAAGAAAGTAGATTTCAGCTGTCCGGATCCGCTTGATTTGTGATTAGACAAACTTGTCCATCCTTTAACAAATTATTACAACTTTCCCAAGCATATAAGGAACCATTTAATCCTTTAGTCGCAACCCGTTGCGAATATCTAAAGACCTACTCTTCCAAACTAGTCATGATTGGACATGTGGCTTTAGTTGACCCCAAAACAGGTTCTCCACATCCTGTTTGTTAAGCTTAGGTAATTAAAGAGCATGTCATTTTTCTGATACATTAGGCTAGGATATCATTTTCATGCTGAGAAGCTAGCTGATGCAAAAACTACTCATAGATTCTTTCCACTGTATAGGGATCTCTGATGGCCTCCATCATTGTTAACCAGAAAATAGAATATGGATTTAAATCGAGCAATTCCTCAATAAGTGACTCATTACTTAGTAAACAACTCTGTACATGATTTAGAACTTGGAGTTTTACTTCACTTGATAACAGACCAGCAGAGCCACGACGACAAATGCGAGTAAACAATTCACCAACAAAATCAGAGTATTACTTCACTTAATGCTGCTGAGAGTGATGATCATATTGTGCCTTTCCCAGAGGCAACTGAGGATCTTCAGGGAAAAAAGATAGGAAGTAGTTCAAATATTGATAACAGAGATGGTTTATCTCCCTCAGGATATGGCAAAAGCTCATGGCTTGACTTATCTTTATCTAGTCCAGTTAAAACTGATCAGGGTGCTCTAGGAATTGAAGTGTCATTCAAGTTTGATTGAAATAAGCAAGAACAACGCATCAAAAGAAGAGGCTGCTCAACAAGATAAGGATGTTGAATTTTTTCAGAACGAACACCAAGGGAAAGAACAAAGAGGTTTTATTGACTATGGCTGGATTAATATAGGAAGTTTTGATGACATTGTTCGCATTTTCAGCAATGATAGACCCTATTTGTAGCCACGTAAGTCTTGATAATGGTGTTGAGCTGTGGTCTTCAAAAGATGATTGTAAAAAGCTTGCGGACCTTGTTTTGCTACTACCTCTAAGCTGCGTCCAAGTTCCACATTATAGCATGTCTCCCCAGTTTTCAACAAATTGCCATTTGGAGCAAATACATTATGTCTCAACCTAGGATCGTTCATTACCCTATCTGTATGGCTAGCTATGTAATTTCCAAGACAAGGTGACACTTCAAAGCCATTTTTAGCAAGATTTATTGCCGGTTGGAATAAAGCTTTCCATGTTAATCACCCATTAACATGGATATTCTCCAAATTAGTATAATTTGCCAAAAATGCCACATTATGAAGAAGGATCAATGCATAATTGCACATGGTGACAAATAACAAATTACTTTTTGGTGAATTAATTACTCAATGATAAGACTTGTATTCATAGCAGGGACATAAAATTACATATTTGCTCGACCTTCAAACTTACTAACAGAAAAATAGGTTCTAACGACAAACTTCTAATATGTCCATATTCTAATTGATATCGAGAAACCTTAGCATTGAAACTCCGATTTCAGAACAACGGCAATCGTCGGCTGCAACAACTCCCAAATTTTGAACTCGATGATATCCTGTTGATCAGTTTGAATTCCCACATTATGTTTCGGAGCCCAAAAATTTTCGTTGCCTCTGATTACCATTCCCAAAATTGGGAGAAACATAAAAGCAAGATGGAGCAAGATAATTTTCATTGACTTCTTATTGCTTAAGCCATCGCCTCCGAGCAAAGGACATTCCATAGTTTGCTTCATGATAGCCTTCTACTTCTTTGTAGTTAGTGCTCCGATAGAGAGAAAGTAAGGATCGTGAGAGGTTGGAAGCCTTGCTCAAGAACCTAGTCAACGACTCGTGATGATCTCTTCACGCATAACCGCTTTACTGGTTCTTGAAATTAACTTTCAGATTCTTTTGCGGACTCTGGCGTCTTAGGCTTCTGATTTGGCAATGCTTGGGACTCTTTTCTCTCAATCATTCTCTTTCTTTGCCTCTAGTGAAGAAGAATCTTCGACCATGTCTCCTCCGGTTCAAAAGAAGGAACAGTAAACATTGGTCATTCCTACCTCCTCCAGTTGGTGTTCCCACCTTATCGGAGAAGAAGAGAAATGGTCGGCCGCTGTTTAAATCTCTTTGGTTTGCTTAACAAAAAAAGATTTTCACCTTGAAAAAAACACATCCCTTTGGGTTCCACACCTACCAAGACATAGAACTAAGATGCAATTGATTCACTAGATTTTCGGGCAAGAGCCCGTGCAAGGGAATCCAGCTATTGCTTCTGGTGGCAACCATCTTTGGTCACAGGAATCAAAATTTACCGATTTTTCATGGTCGGCGCCAATGTTCTGTATAAGCACAAAGATATCTAGTCCTAATGAACTAGTGTATTGATATAGGATTGGTTAACTCTCTCCTAGATATCTATGGATTAGATACCTATGAGAATAGCAGATCTCTGTACACAACTAGGCGTTAGATGTTAGCCAAAGGGGGTGATGTACACAGTGATGACAGAATGCTAATTGAGAGAGAGCGTGCATACCTTTTAGGGTTTACCTCTTATTTATAGAGTGTATCTTAGGGTTAGGGTTTGGACTTGTGGGCCTCATGTGCTTCCAAGCCCAAACGTTGTGCCGCCGTATATGTGTCACATAGATTGCCCCTTGTTGGGCCACACCTTGGATGAGCCTCATATTTGAGTCCATAGTGGATGTGACTTGGATTAGATGAGCTCAAATACTAATATGATTTAGAACTTCAAATTAGTTACAAAATATCACAAGACATAACTAGTGCAAAAAAGGGCTTTAAGACCGCCTCATTTAGACCGGACATTGGACGAACCGGTCTTAAAGGTATGACAGGTGGCAGTTTAGTAAATATAAAGAACTTCTTATGTATGACCGGTGGCAGTTTTGTAAATATAAAGAACTTCTTATGTACGACTGGTGGCAGTTTTGTAAATATAAAGAACTTCTTATACCAGATCATTTTTTCATAGGTCTTAAATATATTATTAAGACCCATTAAAAAACAACCCGGTCTTAAAAATGTTTTTAAAAAATATTCAAATATCAATTACTTTATGGAGAAATCTCACACAACCGACTAATATTTTATGCGGTCCAAAATAATATGGAAAAATGTAAATATAAAGGTAATAAAGTTTTAAGACCGAACATATATAAAAGCCGGTCTTAAAATTATTCTTTTAAGACCGGACATAAAATGCGGCCGATATAAAATATAGAAAAAGAGTGCGGATAAAAAATTAATTACTTTTAAGACCGGACTTTAATATATCCGGTCTTGAATATTAATTATTAAGATCGTCTATATTTTCATCCGGTCTTAAAAATGAACAACTAAATAAACATTTCTTCATGCGAAAGCTTTTGTTACTATCACTGAAGAACCTTTGTTCATGTTGCAAAACCCTTCTTGTGGCATTACCTCTCTTCCTGTCTCGAAAATGAATGGTGAAAACTATTCTATTCCTGTTCCGGAACGCCAGTTACTGCTGTGACTGGTGTAAGTCAAAACGAACCCTCTTCATCTCACAATGAGCCTCGTAACCGCCCTACACGTCGTGGTAGAAGAGGCACACGAATGATGGATGTAACCCTAAGTCAGACTTCTGGCTCAAGGCTAGAGATTCAGTTTGATGAAAAGTTGGAACCTTTCGGTCCCAAGAAATCCAAATATACTAGTTTTGTTGGCTATCTAGCACATAGCAAGGTTAGCATCTTGACAGATGAGTGGAAAAGTGTAGAGGTTGGCACAGTAAAGGATCATATTTAGGACACTATCCGGCTTACATACACTGTCCCTGATTGTCAGAAGTTGAAAGCCAAGACATTGTCTTATTGTGCTGATCGGTGGAGGAAGTTTAAGACCTTTCTAGCTAACAAGTATATTTTTGCCGAGGTCCAGCCTCAAGAAAATCCTTGGGAGAAGTACACATTTATTGATGAACAAACTTGGCAACAATTTGTTCAGTCATGACCACTCCTGAAGCTCTGGTGAGTTTATATTTAGTTTTGTTTGCCCTTTTGTGTGCTTATTAACTTGTGCGGATATGTGAATGTTATTCATCTAATCCTATTAGTTAAATGGTTTGGTGTGTCAATAGAAGTATACATTTCCTGCCTTTGTCTATACAAGTCTGATATGTAAACCCTGAAAAGGTAAAATACTAAGAAGGTAATTAGAGAAATAATAATGGCATAAGAGTCAAGCCATTATTATAGTCTTAGTTCATTATAGTAGGTAGTGGTTAGACATTGTTGTTAGTTAGTTAGTATGTTAACTGTGTAATGGTTTCGGTGCAAGCATTATTGGGGCGTAAGAGTCAAGCCTCTAATTATATATAAGAGGTTAGTCTAATATGTGTAGGAACCAGTTATGATGAATGCATGAATTGACTGAGTTGGCAGCATTTCTGCAACTCCTTTTCCTTTGTTTCTCCCAATTTCTTCTACCATTCTACATCTTTCTTAAATAAAATGTTGAAACTTGATGAAGTGAATTTGACTAATGTTTGACCTTCATATGAAGCATAAGTTCTCTAATTTTTGTTAGACATCAATGCAATGGCTGGAATTCATAATTAATAGTTTTTTTTTTCAATTCTGATTCACAAAAAAGAAGGGAACAAGCACAGGAGATAGGGAGAAAGAATGATTGCCCACATAGGGCTTCTCGCGGGATATGAAATGGCCCGAAAAAGAATTGATGGCGGCCAAGCGGAAGAGATTGGAAGATGAAGCTGAATCCAATCCTTTTGCGATAGTTGATCAGCCATCTCCTATACGTCGCGAGGAGTTGTGGTTGTATATTCGGCAAAAGCCAAGCGGCGTCTACATGAGTGAACAAACTCGTGTAGTTACTGAAAGAATTGTAAGTATCGTTATTGTTATTTTTTAGTTACTAAACATGTTTCATTACTAAGCTTCTCGTTATTAGTATCTTACAGGAAGATCTTAAAAAGAAAGATGCATAGGGATCTTTTGTGTCGGACGGGAGGAATGATGTTCTGACCGTTGCGACCGGAAAACTGGATCACCCAGGGCCTGTAAGTAGGTTGGAGGACGGGTAGGCCTGAAGGAATACTTTGGTAAATCCAAACGCCACAAACAAAGTATGGTTACCCGGGAGGAGATGAAACAGACGCTAGGCAAATTAAGTGAGGAAGCAGCGGCTAAAGAAGCAATGTGGCAATCCCAGATGAGCTAGATCAAAGAGGAAATGAATCAGATGAGGCTGCTTTTGAGCTCTCGTCCAGAGAGTAGTGTTCTCGTCACACATTCACTGCGGTTATGCAGCGAGCACTAGGGGAGCTGCGCATTGTTGGACGATCGAGCAACCTCCTCCTCAAGTTCCATCCCCTCGTCAAGCTGCATCCCCTCCTCCTCAAGTTCCATCCCCTACTGCTCATTTGACTGCCAAGGAAAAAATATCTGATTTGGCAAACAAAAATTATTTTAAAGATAAATCGTGGTCTGTCCAAGAAGTAGTAGGTGTCCCTCATCCTGTAGATGTTTACCTTGACAATATAGATGTAATGTCCTTGCCGATTCCGGGAGAGCTAGTAATCCAATCATTCAACTGTTTATGAAGTAAGTATCGATTCTATGAGTACATAATTTAAATACATCGTTTAGACACACATACATATATACTAATTCCCTGATCGATGTCATTATTGTAGGTTCATGCATCAAGAATTGGCCAAACAGGGCAGAATAAATGATTTTTGATTCTTGTGCCCAGTCTATGCAAGCACAACATCCTTGGACTTGAGACAAGAATACATGTCAACCAGGGTGTGTGAAGTGAGAAGAAAGGTGTACGTGTTTCCATACTTCCACAGGTACATATCACAATTATTGTATGCAATTCACTTAATATAATTCTGCTACATATATCATTGAGTACTTTACTGCTGTGAATTTTCAACCGCCACTGGCAGTTGGTCCTCATGTGCATGGAGGATCAAAAAATTATCTTCTTATGCTCCACTCACAATGAGCCAGAGCCTATATTGAGGTAGAGCATCAACAAGTAAGCATGTCATTTTGATTCTTTTGTCTGAAATCTCTACTGTGAATTTTCAGTGAATATTATTGATAAATTTGTGATTTTGATGATAGTCCCATGATGACCTTCCAAGTCGAGGTAAACAAAAAGCGTGGGTCTCAGGCAACTTATCCTAAATGGTTAAGACCAGATGTTAGTACATATTTGGACATATTTGGTCTCAGGCCACTTTACCCATTTTGTTCTCAAAGGTAAATGTATTTGATGTTACATATTGTGGCTAAATTCAGTTTCTGGCTTCATGTTACATATGAAATATGCACGCAAGTTAATTCAGTTTCTGTCTTCATGTTACATATGAAATATGCACGCAAGTTAATTCGGTTTATGTCTTTGATTACGAGATGTTTGCCGGACCTGGTCCCTTTCCTGATGATGAAGTGGAGCATATACGCAATTTTTTTGTGAATATCTATATGAACTAATTAATTCCTAAATTCATTTGTAAAATATATGCACAATGTGTAATTCAATAATAAATTTTTATATTTTTCGAAATTCATTCGTTCATTCTAGATATTTAGTGTTTGAAATTTGAGGTACATGATGTTGTAAATGAGAAAAAAGAGACTATTTGAAAGTCCGGTGCTAAAAGTCTTCGTTTATTTAACTAAAATATGGCGAGACCTTTAGGACAGCAGAATTATTAAACCTCCGGTGCTAAAAGTCTTCATTTATATTAAAAAAACTATATCTACACTTTTAGGACCAGACATAATTATTTGTCCAGTCTTAAAAGTCTTCTAAAAATTTGCTAGACTTTTAGGACCGCATCTTTATGGTACAACTAGTCCTAAAAGTCTATGTTTAATTAATTAAAAAATATCTCTAGACGTTAAGACCGTAAATTTGTTAAATAACCGCTCCTAAAAGTTCATCTTCTTCGTTTATTTTTAAAAATATGGCGAGACGTTTAGGACCGGATATTTATTAAACCTCCGGTGCTAAAAGTCTTTGTTTATTTCTAAAAAAACTATGGCTAGACTTTTAGGACCGCATATGACTTATACTTCCGGTGCTAAAAGTCTTCTAAAAATTCGCTAGACTTTTAGGACCGAATGTTTATATTTTGTCCGGTCCTAAATGTCTACGTTTAATTAACAAAAAAATATGTCTAGACTTTTAAGACCGTCGTTGTTTTATATCTCCGCTCCTAAAAGTTTAGTCATAAAAATATTTTTTAAAAATATGGCTTAACCTTTAGGACTGTGTATATATTTGTTTCCTCTTAATAGTGTTTGACTCGATTTTCAGACAACCGAGGTTCTGGCGTTCTGCTTAAGCTAGGTCCCTCATTGTCATCGATATTACCTCTCTTGATGTTGAGCAGCATTATCGGTTTCCCTTTTCGTTGTCTCTTTTCTTTTTTGTCGGAAAATAAGGAAGATACTGAAAGGAAACTGAATATATTCAACTCAGGTCGAGGTAACACCGACGACAACGACGGTCCAACCTTGACAAGAATAGTCATTTGGTTTGTTTTTATTCGAATAAGGTAAACGATCTTTTTTTGTTTTTTTGTATGTTCTTAACTGTATTGTGGGAATTTTTAATGTTGATTTACACGATGACAATGTTTTGTTTGTTTCCTTTTTTGTTGGAAAAAGAAAGAAGATAATGAAAAGGTCATGGAGATCGAATATGGAAACAAAAAGATCTTTATATGATATTTTTTTACTGCTACCCCGTGAGGAGTAGCAGCAACAACAGTACAGACAAAAAAAAGAAAAACATCTACTCCCCCCATCGTTGTCGGAGGGGAAGGAGTCGTTGGAGAGGTCGGAGAGGTTGTTACTGAAGGATGGTTCTCAATGTCCTGGGCATCGAGAACCGCTTGCAGCTTTGCGTTGACGGCGTGATATACCTGGAAAAGCTGGCCGCAGCGTCGGTCTATATGATCGAGGCGGGCCAGGATGTGCTGAATCATCTGGTAGATGGTCGGAGCCGGAGGCAACGGAGGAGTAGGACCTCGTGGTGGTGGAGCAACCATTACTGTGGATGTTTCAGAAGTGATGAAGAAGAATGTGAAGGAAGTAAAGTAACATCAGGTTTAAATAGAGAACCCCGAGGAAACGACAACGATAGTTTCTCAGAATACGAGGAGACGCCTAGTTGAGAAGTTTATCTGGAAGTCGAAGAGATTTTGAATCATTCATTTGAACAAAGTGATACAACTCGGGAACCTTTAATAAATTATTATCCGGTCTTAAAACTTTAAAAAATTATTACTTGAAAAAAATTGAAAAAAAAAAAAAAGATTTCTAGGACCGGATATAAGATAAAATGTCGGTCTTAAAAGTAATTGAATTGATTGAAAAATAAATAATAGACTTTTAGGATTGGATATATTTTAAAAGGTCGGTCTTAAAATCAATTGAATTGAAAAAAATAATAGACTTTTAGGACCGGGTATATTATTAAAATTCGGTCTTAAAATCAATTGAATTGAAAAAAATTAAATAAAAGAATCTTAGACCGCATATTTATTAACTCCTCATACCTCTCTGTCCTTAACTCTTTATTAAACTCCTCATACCTTGTAACTCAACATACCTCTTTGTCCTTAGTAACTCCTCACAATCTCGTAACTCCACACTACGTGGCTCTCTGCCCCAACTGCTCAACCCATGGTTAGATACAAGAGAACCGCTCGTAGGGATGCTCTTACTCTTGATGCTCGTGCCTTCCGTAGATCGTTATACGGTGCGCCTCCTCCATCAAGAGTGTGTTCTATTGTGACAGAGGAGTCTCGGGTCATTGGACCCATTGTTATTTTGGATGATGAAGAGGTTGCCGCACCCCCCTCCAGCCTTCAGACCATAAAGAGGTTCCTGCTCCCCCTCTCCAACCCGAGCGCGCCTACCGCTGACCCCTCTCCTCTTTCCTCTAATGATGCATTGCGGTTGATGCGAATAAGGCAGGAACTTGTTGATATTCGGCGGGAATTTAATGCTTTTCACGCTGATATCGCCAAAGATGTTTAGTCAGATTCTTGTTTTTTATAATTTTCTGCTTGTTTTTCTTTTGTTTTTTTCCTTGTGTACGTGCATATTCACCAGTAATGTATGAATCATAAAGAACTAAGCTTGTGTCTTTTTTTTGTTCATATTCTCCAGTAATTAAAGAAGCTTATTCTCCAGTTGTGATTTAATTTTTATTCATTCAGTTGCTACTACGCTCCCCAAAGCCAATCTTTTTTTTAATGAGGACTTTTAGGACTGGATGTTTCATAAGACTCCGGTCTTAAAATTAAATAAAAAATAAAAAATTAAGACCAGAGTCTTTTAACCCTCCGGTCCTAAAAATTTAATTATATATTTAGGACCGGCTACTTTATAACTAACCGGTCTTAATAAAATCCAAATTAATAAAACATGTCTCTGTCGCGTGGAATATTAAATTTCCCTCTCTGAACTTCTCTTCTCACGCCGAAAGTGATTACTCAGGTTCTGTCTCCAGTGTTTTTGGGTTGCTTCGTCGACTGCTTCGCGTTGCTCTCTCGACAATCACTTTCTGGTTCGTTAGCTAAACATCTATAGACCAAGCTGTAAGAGGTGTTTCGGTTATATAACTTTATGATTTTCTGGGTTGAATGAAATCGATGAAATGTTCTTGTGGGTTTCTCTGTTGTTAATGAATATTGTATTTTGAAGATTATATTTGCGCTTTAGACCTACCCAACTTACCACAAATGTTTTTAGGTTACTCTTGCTGTCTACAACATCAACGTTCGTGGCGGGAGAAGAAAGACTCTGCAAACGCATTTGAATTTATATGCTACAGGTGAGTCCACAAAACCTTCACACGATGCATTTAATTTCCTCGTAATGCTTTAATTTTTCTTCTTGGATTCACTGTGATACATTTATGACCAAAAGTGTTTCTTCGTTATACATTTAATGGGCAAGTTTCTCCGTAAAAAAAATTGACATAACCGACATTGAGCATAAATATGAATTTGGTGTTGCCTTATTTTATATCCATGTCCTAAATAGGAATTCTACTATGGATCACGGTTGGATAACTGCGTTACGGACGAGTGTTGAATATCAGAATGGGGTGAGGGACTTTATAGAATTCGCTAAACAAAATGCCCATGATGATAGTGGGAAGTTTTATTACCCTTGTGTAAAATGTTTGAATGAGAGTCGACTAAGTCCTGAAGTTATCCACACACATTTAATTTGTGAAGGATTTTGTAAGACTTATACAGTATGGGTATGGCATGGTGAAAAAAAAACAAGTGGGTCTCAACATGAAGAAGTGGCCTTTGATGATAATGACACGAATATGGATGATCACATAGAGGACATTATTCGTGATGTAGGAGAAGAGGCTTTTCATCAATCACATGCATATGGTAATATGTGCAGTGATGCAGAGACCCCGCTATACCCTGGTAGTAAAAAAATACCAATTGTTGAATGCTGTATTGAAATTGGTAAGCTTGAAGGCACGCATGGATGAAGCAACAAGAGTTTTTCTGAAATGCTTGAGGCTTTTAATGACATGCTTCTGGATAAGAATGTGTTGCCGCATCGATACTATGATGCTAAGAAAATACTTTGTCCACTGGGGATGGAGTACAAAAAGATCCATGCATGCCCGAATGATTGCGTATTGTATAGAAAAGAGTTTGAAGAGAAGCTGAATTGTTCGATATGTGAAACCCCAAGGTACAAGTCAAATAAGGGGCCTGCAAAAGTGTTGTGGTATCTTCCAATCATACCAAGGTTCAAGCGGTTATTTGCGAATGAAAATTATGCAAAAAATATGAGGTGGCATGCAGATGAGAGGATTTCTGATGGAAACTTCGACATCCGGCCGATTCTTCTCAATGGAAGAAAATCGATCATTTATTTCTGAACTTTGGTGAAGAACCTAGGAACCTTAGGCTTGCCCTTAGCACGGATGGCATGAATCCATATGGAAGCCTTAGCAAAGATACATAGTTCATGGCATGTGCTCCTTATTATTTACAACTTATCTCCAATGTTATGCATGAAACGAAAGTACATCATGCATCTATGTTGATTTCGGGACCAAAACAACTCCGAAAATGACATTGATGTTTACCTTTAGCCCTTGATCGAAGACTTGAAGGAGTTGTGGGAAGGTGTCGATGTTTTTGACTCATTCAAGAAGGATGTGTTTAAACTGCGAGCCATGATATTTTGTACTATAAACGACTTCCCAGCATATGGGAACTTGTCAAGGTATAGTGTAAAAGGCCATAAAGCATATCCGGTTTGTGAAGAAGGCAAACACTACCATCAACTTCAACATGGAAGAAAAATAATTTATCTTGGACATAGGAGATTTCTTAGACGGGGCCACCCATATCGTCGATTAAAGAAAGCCTTTTTGGTGGCCGGGAGTATGAAGATGCTCCGGTGGCATTGACTCGGGGAGCAAGTTTTTGAAAAGGTGAAAAATATCGTGTCATCTTCGGTAAGACCGCAAAGAGTAGAAAAGAAACAAATATATGGAAAAAGAGATCTGTATTCTTCGATCTTCCATATTGGCGCAATCTTGATGTGAGACACTGTATTGATGTCATGCATGTGGAGAAAAACGTATGTGATAGTATTGTTGGCACACTTCTCAACATACAAGGTAGTTCCAAGGATGGTGTGAAGGCAAGATTGGATTTGCAAGTAATGGGAATACGCGAAGACTTACATCCAAGGCCATATGGGAAGAGAACTTATTGTCCCCGGCTTCTCATCTTTGTCTAAGGATGAGAAACAAAGTTTTTGTGAGTGTTTACATGGCACAAAAGTTCCCTCGGGGTATTCTTCAAATTTTAAGAGGCTTGTATCGATGAAGGACTTGATATTAGTAGGCCAAAAGTCTCATGATTGTCATGTCTTGATGCAACAACTACTCCCAGTAGCTATTCGAGGCATCCCCGAATATGATCTTCGGGTCGTTTTGACTAGACTTTGTGTCTTCTTCAATGCGGTTTGTAGTAAAGTTTTCGAGATTGAAAAGTTGGATGAATTGGAGAATGAATGATATCTTATCTTATGCCACCTTGAGAAGCTTTTTCTTCCTACCTTTTTTGACATAATGGTTCATCTAATTGTTCATCTAGTGAGGGAGATAAAGTTGTGCGGACCTATCCATTTACGATGGATGTACCCAATTGAAAGATCTATGAAATTCCTAAAAGGGTATGTGAAGAACGCAAATCGGCCAGAAGCATCAATTGTTCGAAATATGTTTTGAAGAAGCCATGGAATTTTGTCAAAATTATTTGGCCAAAGTAAGACATATTGGGCTTCCAAAACGTCAGCATGCTGAAGGGGTAGACGAGGGGCTTCGGTTAAGAGTGTGGATCCTGATGAATTGTTACAAGTCCACTTATACATCTTGAATAATGTTGATGAAGTTCAAGCCATCATAGCTGCACATAAAGAAGTCAGTAAGGAAAGAAAATCATCGAATGACCGAACAAAGGTTGATTAGGGAGCATAACGTAACTTTTGCACACTGGTTCAAACAAAAGGTCGAGGGAGAGGAATGTGTTTCTGATACAATCAAATGGTTAGCCCGTGGTCCTGAGGTTGATGTCATAAGTTGGAATTCGTATGTGATCAATGGTTATACATTTTACATGAAGTCCCTAGATGATAGGAGCACCGTCCAGAATAGTGGTGTTATGTTAGAGGTTGAATCTATGCACTTCTCCAGTTCGAAAGACAAGAGGCCTTTATTGGCAGTCATGCCATATTATGGGGTTATTGAAGAGATTTGGGAGGTAGACTACGTTAAAATTAGATTTCCCATTTTCAAATGCAAGTGGGTTCATGTCAATAATGGTATTCAGATCGATCGGCTAGGATTTACATTAGTCGATGTCAATGGTAGAAGTTTTGGTGATGAACCTTTTATTATGGCAGACCAGGCGAAACAAGTGTTCTATATCACCGATCAAGAAAATAAAATGTGGTCTGTAGCTCTCCAAGGAAAAAATGGTCATTGATATTGATGAGGAAAGTCATTCAAATTATGGTCTTCCTGAGAGTACTCCTTTTTCAAAGGGTCTACCGGAAATGAACGAAGAAGATGAAGCGGATAATGAACCCGGCATAAGAAATGATCATCAAGAAGGGATATGGGAGGATATCGCTTTATAAAAGAGTCAATATAATTCATATGCAAACTTCTTTGAAAACTTTAAGGTTTTAACTATATTATATTCCTTCTATGTTCTTAAACAATGTCACTGACTATGAAGTTTGTTCTTGTTTTATTTTTGTGGCAGGCCGGATCGGATCCAAAGGGGCATGTTATAAAAGAGGATGTTACATTGTTGGGTGGGAATCAGATGAAGGCATGGTGAATATTCCATTGGGCATGTATGTTGTATTTGTAACTTATTGTGTATTTGCATTGTAAGTAAGTTATCTTATTGTATAAATTAATTTAGGTGTTGTAGTCATAGTATATTCATTAATTAAGAAGCTACATAACTCATGGTGAATAATATTTGTATTCTTTTTCCCAATTCAATTTATTCATAATTGTTCATAGCTTGTACTTAAAGTATCGACTTTTATGTGCTGGATTGGGTGGTGGATTTGTGAATATATATGATCAGGAAGAACAGAACAGGGAAAAAATTCAGGAAAATATAGACCGGTAATAAATAGGCCGGTCTTAAATGTTCAACTGTTAAGACAAGATGTATCAATATGTCCGGTCTTAAAGGTCATGTGTAAATATTTGATATTAAGCCGGTCTTAAAAGTTTGTCTTTTAAGACCGGTGTATTTATACGTCCGGTCTAAAAATTAAATTTTAAAGACCGGACGAATTTACCGTCCAGTCTTGAAAGTCAGTCTTTTAAGACCGCGTATAATTAGTCGTCGGTCTTAGAAGCCGCTATTTTTCGACGGATTTATTTTTGTCCGGTCTTATAATTTTGATCTTTTAAGAGAGGCGATTTTTTGCCCGGTCTTAAAAGTTAAGTTTTAGGACCGAACAAAAAATATTTCAGCTTTATTTAGTACGACTTTTAAGACCTAATGTTTTAAATGTCCGGTCTAAAAGAGTTTCTTTAAGACCGGTTCGAGTCTGGTCTTAAATATGGACTTTTAATACCGGTTGGAAGAAGACCGGTCACGGGTCCGGTCTTACGATGCCTCTTTTGTCCAGTCTTAAAGTCCTTTTTTGCACTAGTGCATAGAGAGGTAACTTGTGTGATAACAATCTAAATCAGGTTGGGGTACCTGAAACATAGAGTACGTATTAAGACATATTTTTATGCGAATTATGATATTATCATGCAAAACATTCTTTTATAATTTTATTATCATCCAAACATGTATTTTCTAACATATTTTACCTCATTTTTAAATAAGTTGTCCCCTACATTCAATCACTTTGGAGTTTGGAACAAACATGGAGAGCAGAGCTCTCTTAAGAATGCAGTGTTTTTCCAATGTGAAATTAACACTTCTAATTTTCTTTTTCAATAATTACAATTAATTAAATATTTCTTGGCCAAATAATTAATTAAATATTTTAACACTCTCCGAACAACACACATTTTTCACTCTTGTCAATTTTATAGGATGTCATCTAGAAAATATTTTTATTCCTTTTAATAAGTAGTTTTGATAGTTTCAATGAGCAATAAATATATTTTTTGATATATGCCATATTTAATAAAGGTAGGGAGAGGAATATAAGTCAATACTTCCTCCAATCCTTTTTATATAAGAGCTTAATAACTGGTTTAAGAAAACAATTAAAATTAACTAAAAGTAATGGATAGGTTAGAAATGAATATTTTCTTCAAGTATGCCCTTAAGAGAGAGAATTATAATTGTAAAGAGAAAATATGAAAGCGAATGTTTTATGGAAAAAAGGTTAGGAGAGTGAATAAAATTAATTAGGGGCAAAAATGATAAAACACATTAAATGCTCAGATTGTAGAATCTTATAAAAAAGATCAAGACAGTTCAAATTTCAAACTTTTATAAAAGAATCCAAGGGAGTATGGTGTTGGAGTTTAGTATGATTATAAGAATAATATTGAAATTAACTTAAATTTTATGACAAATTTTATGATTTTTAACTATTTTTATTGGTACGCATGAATTAGTTAGAAATGTCTTATAAAATACATCGGAAGGAGTATTATATTTTAGGGGCAAACATACACAAGTTAAGATGTTAAAGCTGGTTATTTATTGTAGAATATCAAAATTGCTCTCAATAAAAAAATAATGTTTAAGAAATTCAGTTAATTAGTTAAAAAATTTCTTGTTAGCTATATAGTTATACTGGCAAAAAATTTAGAATCCTCAAAAAACATGTTATAGTATGAAATATGTGGGAGATTCTTATAATAAGGAAAAGAGGAAATAATAATAGTGGATTGTATTGATAATTTTTTTTAATTAATTAGAATTAATAAAAAGGTCAAAAAAACTCATTAGAATTAATCATATAGTTTTGCAATATATTAATTTTTGTTAATTTTTTAAATGTGTCACAAATTGAAATTCTTTTACACATATGCTTCCAATTTTATATTTCAATTTCTACTATATATTTAATATTTTTTTATTTAATAAAGGTTATCTCTAAAATAAAGTATTAAATACTTGAAAAACCTGTTAGAATGACGTTCATTAAATTCTGTAATTTTGATTTAGCGATGGACTTAGCGACCAATTAACAATGGACTTTACCGTCCGTAATTGGCTGGTCTTTTGTAGTGATCAACAGAATATTTTTCATTTTGTTATTTAAACCTTTACAAAAATATTAAATTTTATGTTTTTACTAATGAAAACTATATTTCCTTGTTAAATTTATGCTAATTATTTTTCTCATGATTAATACTAAAAATTAAAAAATATTCTAGAAGCACATGAATAATGAAAAAGCTGTTTATTTATGTCCCCTTATATTAAATTTGCCAACCGAATGATTTATTATTGTACTCTGGTAAAAGATGTGTAAATAATGAAAATATAGAGCTCTCCTTGCATTCATCATATGATATTCTGGCAAAAAGATAAAAAGAAAAACAATTAAAAGAACAAACTATAGGAATGATTGAATCTCACACACTAAACTAGATGGGATAAAATAATTTCAAATCAAGAACTAATAAATCCTATCAATTTTTTAAAAAAAAATTGTAGATGAATTCAAATCTGACAAAAGCATATAAATGGAATCTTTGGATTTGGTCGAATTGATCAATCCAATGCAAAATGAAACCACAACCTTCCAAAATGCTTCACGTGACTTCCAGTCTAATTTCCTCCCCTTCACTCTACTAAATTAACATTCCAAAATCATATTGCACTATCGAAATACTCCCTTCTTATAAGATCTTTTTAAAAAAAAAAAAAATTGTGCCGGCCCCTTTTATGAAATCTTCTTTCAAGTTGTTTGACCATTAAATTCATTTTTATCAATGTTAGTCCTTATTAATTTTCCTCATACACTCTATTTGATCGTTTTTCTTATTATTGTCCTCTTTCATTTATCCACTTATAAATAAAGGCGTATTTCCAAAAAAAAAAATATTTCCCACCTATTTTCTTGAAGAATGTAACATTATTCAGTTAATAGGATCCTATAAATTTTGAGCAAAAAAAAGGGATCCTATAAATAAGGACGGACAAGTATTTTTGTAAATTTTTTATTTTGAAGGTATTTTTTCTGTCTTGGAGACAACTTCATGAAAACTGTTTCTTTAACATCAAATTCAAAGCACTGTTTTAATAGATATAAAGGGGAAAACTGTGGTGGCCAACACTCCTCAACCCACTTAAAGAGATTTCTTTCTTTTTTTGTCCAATCTTTTAGACATTTTTTGGTACAATGCGAAAAAATCTAAAATATATTATCATATTTATGATTTACCGATATAATTTTGTTTGTTATATATTTTATATTTTATGCTGATATATTAATTGCTTCTTTAACATATACAACTAAAAATAATTAAGTAAATAAAATTATGAATCAAGAAATTGCCAGATGCCCCCATGCAATCATAAGGAGCCAAAAAACCCCCTCATAAATTGTCATTTCATATGTAACCGCGTATTTATTTTTCCAAGGAAAGAACCTTGAGCCATTGAAGTAAGGGAATCAAGGTTTTTTTTTTTTTTAAAAAAAAAAACACTATCAATATATCTACAAATCATTTAGACTTGAGACTAATCTCTTTTAAAGTTTAGAACGCTGTTTTTACCTTTTCCAACAAGCTAAGTACACTTCCTAAGCCTTGAACTAATGTTCTTCTCCTTACAATTATAGGTGAAGAAGCTAACGACTTACCACATCAACCAACATCTTATACTAATTTTTTTATTATTTGTCCTTTGCAGTTAAGAAATAATAATTCGCAATTTATCAATTAAATCAAAATTAATTCTATAAAGTTCAAACACATGACAAGAATGAGCAGGCGTTATTTCCGATGAAGCTAGTTTGGCTTATAAATTGAGGTTTCCATTAACCCCTAAATTCACCATAATACCTCACTTTTCTTCTTCATCTATATATATCTGTGAAGTGTGAAAGGAAGATCCAAGCAATTTCATCAATGGCTACCTTGGTTGCTCCTAATGAAATCTCTCCCCGTAATACCCGGGATAATTATTTATCGGAATATTATATTTCGATAAATAATACTTATTGAAAATAGGTGAATATGTGGTTTCAAATAATAAGTAATAATTATCTTATTTTCTAAGGTAATTACTATGTAAATTAGGAGAGATAAAGAGCTAAAATGTATTTTTATGGCATTAAATGGCCTAAAAATATTATGATAAATCCCAAGAGGTAGTAAAATATTTATACAAATTAGAAAGTATGTTGTCTCTAATTTTAGGAATTTTTGGGATTATTTCCTTGAAAAATAGAGAAGCATAAATATAATAATATTAAAAGCACTTTATGGCCCCATGATTTTTAATATTTTACGTGGGACATAAAATATCAATGTCGGTCTGATAGTTGTGAGATAATAATTTATCCTAATTATGAAAATTATCAACAATTAGTAAGTGGCTAATTAAGTAATTAGTGGCTAATTGTTTAGATTAAGATATAAGTAAATTAATTAGTGAATAATTAATTTAAGGGAGAAATTCGAAATTAATAATTAAATAAATAATAAAATATTAATAAAATATTTTATGCTTAGAAAAATAAATAAAAAATAAAAGAAAAATAAATAAATATCTAGATATTTTGAATAAAATAATAATATAATCGGTAAAGAGACAACGGAGATATGAGAACATATAGAAATAAAATTCTACCTCAAGATATAGAAATTTAGTCTTTTATCACTGGACTTTTTATGAACCAGGTGAAATTCTATCTCGGATTGAGCGGTCTCGAAGTCGGTTCGGAACCAATAGGGTATTTAAGACACCAGGGTAGGAGAGAAAAATGTAGATAGAGGATTTAGAGTCAATACGAAACAAGTAGTTGCCGTGAATTAGGAATCTAGTGACTTAGGTCGATCATATTACAAACCGGTGGATTTTTGCCTAGACGCGACGCTTAAATTCAATTCCGTAACTAAAGACGTCTCGTCCTAAAATCTTCACGAGATAACGGAATACCCTTAATGGGATCATAAAT
Source organism: Acacia melanoxylon (assembly GCA_019022615.1). Taxonomy (NCBI): domain Eukaryota; kingdom Viridiplantae; phylum Streptophyta; class Magnoliopsida; order Fabales; family Fabaceae; genus Acacia; species Acacia melanoxylon. The sequence goes on along the minus strand of JAFJYJ010000020.1, from coordinate 3,590,425 downwards.
TTCATTAAACTAGATATTCCTAATGAGAAAGAAAGAAACTTCGAAACTCTGTAGTCGCATTTCGCGATTCGTCAAGATTACGCGTTTCGGACACGGACCGAAACTTTATCGAATGCCGGCTCGATGTCACCATCAAGATGACATCATTTTGTTGACTATTGGGGAGGGGAGGTCTGCACAAGAAATGGAGGGCCAAGAGTGTTTTGTCCTCAAAAATGCGATCCTACGGTCCATATTCGTCAAGACGAAGTTCGAATTATTTACCGTTACGCATCCGTCTCTTCTATAAATACCAAGCTCCTCTTCTTCATTTTTCACACCAAAAATCTGCCTCTTAGAGAGAAGTTAGAGAGAAAGCTACGGAGAAAGTATGAGCAAAGTCTCGGTAAGTTCTTCGGTCCTTAGTCTTAAGTTTCGGTAGTTCTTTCGGTAGATATAGTAGGAATGCTAGATTTATCTATAAATTTTCAAGATATTCTAGATATCATATTTAGGGGTAAATATGATATATATTTCGAAAATATGATGAGGGAAAAGATCATCAAAATTCGGAGAGATAGAGCGAAAACAAATAAGGCTTCTGGCGAAATTCCGCCGATTAGGGGTTCGGGGCAAAATGGTAATTTGTACCTAAAATGCCTGTTATGCTGCTAAAAGTTGTTAAATATTATCCTTATAGGATATCTGTTATAATCGAACATTTGTCGAGCGCATTTGTTGTGCGCCGTCACACCGCCATTTTTTTCTCGCTATTGGAAATTTACCGTTTTCCGTAAAAGTACCGTTTTCCGTCAACGAAGGTACGTTCGCGTCTTTGTAACACTAACTCGATGGTTATTGTATGCATATATGTATTTTCCTCCGTCATGCTGTATTTTCTATGTTGTGCCTTAACCTTACATCCGACGTATTGTTATTGCCGTCCATATCCGATTATGTCCAATGTCGGTTGTGCCTTAACCTTACATCTCGACCGTATTGTTATTGCCGTGCATATCGATCATGTACATTTCTCCTTGTGCCTTAACCTTACATCCGATTTGTATTGTTATTGCCATATATATCGATTATGTATACCCTACTTTGAACGTAGTAAGTGTCGTCAAAATTCCATGAATATCTCGTAGTACTTATATGATGTATGTAAACATGAGGTTAACCGTTACCTGGGGTTCGGTGCATTGGATCTCAGCTCTTAACATAGAGTCAGGTTCAGGAGGACCGAGGAGAAAGGCAAGCAGGCCGCATAAAGACCCGGTTGAAGACTTCTTAGGTTTTTGTAGTTACACTGACGTTAGACGTCCGAAAACAATGTCCTGTTATTGTAATCAACCAGACTTACGGCATTTGAAATATATGTATCAGTTACTCAATTGCTCCGATGCTCTACTCTGATGAAAAAAAAATATACTGCTTTTGAAAATGGGATGTTACACTCCCGTTCAAGACGCGGAGGTTCTGCACAAGTCCTTCAAAGGTATAACATCTAATTTATCAACAGTAAATTATTTTTTAATCAAATTGTTCAGTTTTTGGTGCTAGCTACCAACTATTCAAATTTTAAATTATGCCTAAATACCTTCCATTTGATCCCCTTAATTGCTGTTCATGAAAGTGAAAATTTTGCATAGGTTTAATTACAGAAAATGGAGCGTTACTAAGCTGGCAAGTATAATACTACAAGCTAACCGAGTCTTAACTTAGGTCTGGTTTCAAATAAAGGCATTTTTTTCTCATCCACAATTTTTGAACTCAAAACCTGACATAAATCCCTTTGATTATAGAGAATGTAATATTACTAATATGGAGATTATTTTTGAAGGATTGGGTACTGATGAGAAAGCAGTAATAACAATATTGGGTCACAGAAATGCTTTTCAAATTCAGCTAATCTGACAAGCTTATGAAGAACTTTACGAAGAGAACTTCATTAAACGCCTCGAATCCGAGCTCTCTGCTGACTTTGAGGTGTATATATACACTATACACATCTTTCTTATAATTAATTATTTTCTTTTGTTCACTGATGTGTTTACTAGTTTGTGCAAAAATGCAGAGAGCAGTGTATCGATGGGTGTTGGAACCAACAGATCGTGAAGCAGTGTTGGCAAATGTTGCCATTAGAAATGGCAAGAAAGTTTATTACAATGTGATAGTGGAAATGGCTTGTATCTATTCATCTAAAGAGCTCTTGGCTGTGAGACAAGCCTATCTCAATCGCTATAAGCATTCTTTGGAAGAGGATGTGGCTGCTCATACCAGTGGTTATCTTCGCCAGGCAAGTATTCCCTAATTAGGGCATTTATGTGTGTGTTTATATTTGACTTTGTGTGTGTATACATATATATGTATAGACATATAGATGTACACACATATATATTTATATGTATATATATATATGTGTGTGTGTATATATATAAAACCAATTAATATGTGTCATGTAGAACACAAGAGTGGCAAAGTTCTCTCAATAATTTTTACTTTTAAAGGATCTCAAAATTATATCATTTTTTAATTTTATTTTTTGATAAACAACTTTTAGGAAAGGGGTTGGGTTCACCCACGATCTAAGGGTAGAATAAATCTCCTTTCCTCCTTGGTCATACCGATGTTGGGCGAGATCATTTTTTAATTTTTTAATTTCATTGAAAATACATTATTGGAAAACAATTTAGACAACCATTTTAAAGTATTTTATCATAAATAAATTTTAATACAAAATGATATTTAACATTTAAATTTATGAAAAAATAAAAATTTTCTGATTTAACGGTCAACTAACAGTTTAAGTAAATGGAAGTTGAATTCCAAGACTATAAGGTTGTTTTATCTGATTTTTGATTTGATTTTAAAGGAGATCTAAAGAAAGGTCTATGTAATTTAGAGTAAATATAAGGAAGATTTCTTTATTTTACTCTCTTTAAAATAACAAAGATTTTGAAACTAACAATGTTAACATATATTTTAAAATTAAGGGACCAGACTGAAATTTCGATAAATTTATGGGACTAAAGATATATGTGTGTGTGTGTTTGCCTTGTGTGTATTAGAAGGATGAGTAAATATTAATGCTAGTTGATTTCTTTTGAGCAGCTATTGGTAGGGTTAGTGAGCTCGTACAGATACGAAGGTGAGGAGATTAATGCAAGGTTGGCACACACTGAGGCTAATATTCTTCATGATGCTCTGAAACACAAGAATGTTAATTACGAAGAAGTTATAAGGATTCTTACTACAAGAAGCAAAACTCAGCTTGTTGCCACTTTCAATCGCTACAGAGATGATCATGCCACTTCCATCACTAAGGTTCAACAATTATACTTCATTAATTATATCTGCATGTACAGTTTTTAAATATATTCCATTATTTTCTGGATTTATAATTAAAAGATAGTTATTGTTGTTGCATCAAATTAAACCATTATTAATATTAAAAGCAACAGTCAATTAATATTGAAACATTTCATTTATATTCCTAGATAGTAACTACTTCCTTTTTTATGCAGAAATTGCTGGAAGATGCATCTTATGATTTCCTCAGGGCATTGCACACCACCATTCGTTGCATCAATGACCATAAGAAGTACTATGAAAAGGTATAACAATTTAATTCTTTGATTAAGTTAAGAAGTTCAAACTTGTATGTGTGATAATAGAGAGATAAATAAGCACAATTTAAGGATGAATTCTAGTAAAGAACATATAATATATAAAACCTAGCTTCAAATCCAATCAATTTTAATATTCCTCTGATTCTTAATGTCAGAGCTACTTAATAAATTTGGTTAGATTAAGAAATTTAGTTAAGCTAATGAATATGAAATGTTTTTTTTTTTTTAAAAAAAACGCCCTAATCTCCTTCGTTAATTCATTCTCATTCTCTTTTACTTGATTATTGTTGAGGGAGTATCAATAGAATAGAGGATCATTTGGTAAAAAATTGATAAATATAGGAAATAGGTCTTACATTTAGAACCACAATAAACTCTCCAATTAGGTCATCATGTAAAGACCAAGAGGGAATATTGTTCTTACCCAGAAATCAGCACACACTTTTGATGATGCAAGGATTAACTTGGCTAGAAAATGTGCCATTATTTATAGGTTCTGCGGAATGCGATTAAAAGGATTGGGAATTATGAGGATGCACTCACTCGTGTGATGGTAACAAGGGCTGAGAAAGATTTGAAGGATATAAAAGATCTTTATTATAAGAGGAACAGTGAGCATCTGGAGAATTCTGTGGCCAAGGAAGTTTCTGGAGATTACAAGAAGTTTCTTCTCACACTTCTGGGAAAAGAAGCTTAATTAAGTTGTTCAATTCTGTAATGAGGGAATTTATATTGATCCATGATTAGTTAGTGTTGGTGTATGTGGTGCTCTCATGTTTCCATTTCATTTGATAATGCAACTTTGTTTCCCTAGAATAATGATTAATTTATTTCTTCCAGCCAAAATATAGTTCATTTTTATAATTATTTGACATCTAATAAGTAATAACAATAACAGTACAACAACTACAACAAAATTGAATTTGCTGAACAGGTTAAATTTTCTATTATTATAAATGCTAGTGATAACAATTTTGTTCTGCGTAGAGAAATTGAGATACAGTGATGTATTAAATTGAATGATCTGACTACTAAGTTTGTTATTTCCATCTCTTTTCACTGTAGATATAGTGTTGTTTCAAGAGTATAAAGAAACATTTTGGTTCCATGCATGAAGACTATCCAACTCACCCCTGTTCTTCATTTTTTCAATTTAAAATTTATCCACTGTCTCTCTTCTTTCATCGGCTTCACCGTTAATGAAGGCATTTACTGGCTCATTCAAGTTTCTTGCTCCATATGGTAGGATGCTGTAGCGATATACTTCTCTCATCTTCATCTCCAAATCATCAACCTCGCTGCATGCAAAACGGAATCACAGTCTGGACTGGGTTTATGTTACCCAGTGAACACACCAAACATGGAAGGAAGAGAAAGTTATGTATCAAAGGGAAAGCCTTGTGTTATACATCAGACTCAAAAATAGTGACCTAAGGCATGTTCTAGCTCTGGTGAGCCATATCGTGACCTAAGTTAACTAAATTAAACTTTCATTTCTCAAAAAAAAAAAAAAAGAGTTAGTTTTTTCGTTTATAACATTAGGTGGTAGCTCCCTTATCAAGGGCAGAGAAAGCTGCCACCCCTTCATAATGAGTATATCCCTTACACTTACGGTAAGTGACTTACCCATGCGTTTTGCTTATTTACAGCCTGTTTGGTACAAGGAAAGTTTGATGTGGGGAAATAGTTGAAGTGAATAGAAGGGAAGGGATAGTGTGAAACGTTAGGTGCTTATTTGCCCATGCGTTTTGCAAAATGATTTAGTTGGGATAGTGTGAAACATCGTGTAATGAGAGGTGAACATATTTGGGATGCTTACATGCAAGTAACTAAGGGCAATCTTTTTTTTTAAAATAAAAATAAAAATTGAAATTAGATTGGTGTTGTGGTTTTTTTTCAGGTATATCGCAGGGCTGCAAGTTTAATAGCAAATGTTTTCCACATTTTGAAAAGCTATGCTATGCGTGGAGAATGTAAACAGTCATGAAGATCCAGTTGAAGCGAAGTGGTGTTAGATTTGGTAGTTTTTGTCAAGAAGAGTGCAAATTTAATGTTTCTGAGATAGATTTAGATAATGTGCAAAGTTAGAATTAGGGTGGTGTTTCATTTAGTAGCATTTGGAAGATGAAGAATGAAAATGTAATGTTTGAGTTTGCTTGTGAAAAAGAGAATGGAGTGCTTGTTTTTAGTCTTTGGAATATTGTAATGTGGTATGATTAACCTGTATACTAACAACTTAAAAGTAATGAAATTCTCGTATGTTGCCTCATTTTGAAAGTTTTGTTTATGGTTTTAATAATAGTGTAATCTGTATGTATATGTGAACAAGGAGATACTACTACAAAAAGGGGATATTACTTCCCTAAAAGACGTCCTTATTATAAAAAGGGAAGTAAAAACTGAAGGCGGTGACATTCTTGTAATTATTTGCTTGAACTTTAAGACTTAAGCGTTCTAAAATAAGTTTTGGGATGTCTAAAATTAATGTAGGCGTCCCAAAACACTTTCGAACACCTAAAATTAATTATTTGCCGCAATTTGGGAAATGTTTTAGCGCCGGGAAATTTTTTGGCGTCCTAAATTACTTTTAGGATGTCAAAAGCATCATTTTTTGCGTCCTAAAATAAATTTAGGACACCAAAATCAATATTTAGGCGTCCTAAAAGAGTTTTGGGACACCTAAAATTAATTATTTGGCGCTAATAGGACATTTTTGGCATCCTAAATTTCAAATCCGGACGCAAAATATATATATATATATATATACACACACTAGTGCAAAAAAGGGCTTTAAGACCACCTCATTTAGAGCGGACATTGAACGCACCGGTCTTAAAGGTATGACCGCTGGCAGTTTTGTAAATAAAATGAACTTCTTATGTATGACTAGTGGCAGTTTTGTAAATATAAAAAACTTCTTATACCGATCATTTTTTGTTCGGTCTTAAATATATTATTTTGACCCGTTAAAAACCAAGCCGGTCTTAAAAATGTTATAAAAACATATTCAAATATTAATTACTTTATGGAGAAATCTCACACAACCGGACTAATATTTTATGCGGTCCAAAATAATAAGGAAAAATTTAAATATAAAGGTAATAAAGTTTAAGACCAAACATATATAAAAGCCGGTCTTAAAAGTAATTATTTTAAGACCGGACATAAAATGCGGCCGGTATAAAATATAGAAAAAGAGTGCGTATAAAAATTAATTACTTTTAAGACCAGAGATTAATATGACCAGTCTTGAATGTTAATTATTAAGACCGTCTCTTTGTATATCCGGTCTTGAATATGAACCGCCAAATATACATTTCTTTGCGCGAAAGCTTTTGTTACTATCACTGAAGAACCTCTGTTTACGTTGTGAAACCCTTCCTGTTGCATTACCTCTATTCCTGTCTCAAAAATGAACGGTGAAAACGATTCTACTCTTGTTCCGGGAACGCCAGTTACTGTTGTGAGTCAGAACGAACCCTCTTCATCTCACAATGAGCCTCGTAACTGCCCTGCATGTCGTGGTAGAAGAGGCACACGAATGCAGGATGTAACCCTAAGTCGGACGGGAGGCTCAAGGCTAGAGATTTAGTTTGATGAAAAGTTGCAACCTTTCGGTCCCAATAAATCCAAATATACTAGTTTTGTTGGCTATCTAGCACGCAGCAAGGTTAGCATCTTGACAGATGAGTGGAAAAGTGTGGACCGTGGCGCAATAAATGATCCTATTTGGGACACTATCCTGCTTACATACACTGTCCCTGACTACAAAAAGTTGAAAGACAAGACCTTGTCTTATTGTGCTGATCAATGGAGAAAGTTTAAGACCTTTCTAGCTAACACCTATATTTTTGCTGAGGTTCTGCCTCAAGAACATCCTTGGGAAAAGTACACATTTATTGATCAACAAACTTGGCAACAATTTGTTCACCAAGGCGACCACTCCCGAAGCTCTGGTGAGTTTATATTTAGTTTTGTTTGCCCTTTAGTGTGCTTCTTAACTTTGTGCGGATATTTAGTCAAGCCATTATTATAGTCTTAGTTCTTATAGTAGGTGGTGGTTAGACATTGCTTTGTTAGTTAGTTAGTATGTTAACTGTGTAATGGTTTCGGTGCAAGCTGTTATTGGGGGTTAAGAGTCAAGCCTCTAACTATGTATAAGAGGTTAGTCTAATATGTGTAGGAACCAATTATGATGAATGAATGAATTGACTGAGTTGGTAGCATTTCTGCAACTCCATTTCCTCAGTTTCTCCCAATTTCTTCTACCATTCTACATCTTTCGTAAATAAAATGTTGAAACTTGATGAAGTGAATTTGACTAATGTTTGACCTTCATATGAAGCGAAGTGTTCTAATTTCGTTAGACATCAATGGCCGGAATTCATAATTAATAGTTGTTTTTTTCAATTCGATTCACATATAAGAAGGGAAAAAGCACGGGAGATAGGGAGAAAGAATGATTGCCCGCATAGGGCTTCTCGCGGATATGAAATGGCCGAAAAAGAATTGATGGCGGCTTTAAGAGATTGCAAGATGAAGTTGAATCCAATCCTTCGTCAAGTAGTTGATCGGCCATCTCCTATACGTCATGAGGAGTTGTGGTTGCATATTCGGCAAAAGCCAAGCGGCGCCTACACGAGTGAACAAACTCGTGTAGTTGCTGAAAGAATTGTAAGTATCGTTTTTGTTATTTTTTAGTTACTAAACATGTTTCTTTACTAGGCTTCTCGTTATCTTTATCTTACAGGAAGATCTTAAAAATAAAGAAGCAGAGGGATCTTTTGTGTCGGATGGGAGAAATGATGTTCTGACCATTGCGACCGGAAAACAGGATCATGCGGGGCGTGTAAGGGGGTTGGAGGACGAGTAGGCCTGAAGGAATACTTTGGTAAATCCAAACGCCACAAACAAAGTATGGTTACTCGGGAGGAGATGGAAGTACGCGGTCAAATTAAGTGATGAAGCTGCAGCTAAAGAAGCAATGCTTCAATCCCGATGGCCAAATTAAGTGAGGAAGCAAAGCTTCAATCCCGAATGGCCAAATTAAGTGAGGAAGCGGCTAAAGAAGCAATGTGGCAATCTCGATAAGCCGGATGAAGGAGGAAATGAATCGAGATGAGGCGCTTTTTAGCTCTCGTGCAGAGAGCTGTGTTCCCGTCACACATTCTCCTACGGTTATGCAGCAGAGCACTAGGGGGAGCTGCATTGTTGGAAAACAGTCAGAGCAACCTCCTCCTCAAGTTTCATCCCCTCCACAAGCTGCATCCCCTCCTCCTTAAGTTTCATCCCCTCCTAAAGCTGCATCCCCTCCTCCTCAAGTTCCACCCCTACTGCTCATTTGACTGCCAAGCAAAAAATAACTGATTTGGCAAACAATAATTATTTTACAGATAAATCGTGGCCTGTCCAAGAAGTAGTAGGCGTCCCTCATCCTGTAGATGTTTACGTTGACAAAATAGATGTAATGTCCCCGCGATTCCCGGACAGAGCTTAGTAATCCAATCATTCAACTGTTTATGAAGTAAGTATCTGATTCTATGATGAGTACATAGTTTAACTGCATTGTTTTTACACACATACATATATACTAATTCCCTTATCGATGTCATTATTTTAGGTTCTTGCATCAAGAATTGGACAAACGAGGCGTAATCAATGATTTTGGATTCTTGTGCCCTAGGTCTATGCAAGTACAACGGCCTAGAAGACCAGACAAGAATACATGTCAACCAGGGTGTGTGAAGTGATAAGAAAGGTGTTCCTGTTTCCATACTTCCACGGGTACGTATCACAATTCTTGTCTGCAATTCACTTAATTCATCTACATATATCTCTGAGTACTTTACTACTATGAATTTTCAGCCACCACTGGCAGTTGGTCCTCATGTGCATGGAGGATCATAAAGTTATCTTCTTATGCTCCACTCACAATAATCCAGATCCTATATTGAAGGAGACCGTCAACAAGTAAGCATGTCATTTTGATTTTCTTGTCTGAAATCTCTACGTTGCATATTCAGTGAACATTATTGATAAATTTGTGATTTTGATGATAGTGCCATGTTGACCTACCAAGTCTAGGTAAGATTAAAGTGTGGGAAAGAGGCCTCTATTAAACTTAACTGGTACACCCCAGAGGTTAGTACATATTTGGACACTGAAACATTGCCTTGTGAACTTGGTCAGTAAGCTATATATATGCTATATTTATTGTCACTTATCCTATATTTCTTGTTCGTTTTAGACCTATCGGCAACCCAAACAGTCCAACTTATGTGGCTTGTACGTCATGAAACACATGTATGATGTTATCATGGGAGGAAAGACAAAATTGTTAGCAAAGGTAAATGTATTTGATGTTACATATTATGGCTGAATTCAGTTTCTGGCTTAATGAAATATGCACACAAGTTAATTCGGTTTTTTCTTTGATGTTACGAGATGTTTATAGCTTCCGGTCCCTTTCCCGATAATGAAGTGGAGCACATACGCAATGTGTTTTGTGAATATCTCGTATGGCCTAGCTAATTAAGTCTTAAATGTGGATGTAAATATATGTTGTAGGAAAAATAATTTTTCGTAAATTTGTTTATTTTTTCGAACAAGTCATTCATTTGTAAATAAACATACAAAACTTGTGTAATTCAAGAATAAATTTGTTCATTCATTCTAGATATATTCTTGAAATTTGAGGTACGGGATGTTGTAAATGAGAAAAGTCTTTGTTCATAAAAATATGGCGAGACCTTTAGGACCGCATAGTTATTAAACCTGCGGTGCTAAAAGTCTTCCTTAATTTTTAAAAAAATTATGGTTGTACTTTTAGGACCAGACAAATCATTACGTCCGGTCTTCAAAGTCTTCTAAAAAACTATTGCTAGACTTTTAGGACCGCATTTTACTTCAACATCCGGTCCTAAAAGTCTTAAGAGTTTCTTTCTGTAAATTTGTTTATTTTTTCGAACAAGTCATTCATTTGTAAATAAACATACAAACTGTGTAATTCAAGAATAAATTCGTTCATTCATTCTAGATATTTATGCTTGAAATTTGAGGTACATGATGTTGTAAATGAGAAAAGTCTTTGTTCATAAAATTATGGCGAGACCTTTAGGACTGCATAGTTATTAAACCTGCGGTTCTAAAAGTCTTCCTTAATTTAAAAAAAAAATTATGGCTGTACTTTTAAGACCGGACAAATCATTACGTCCGGTCTTCAAAGTCTTCTAAAAAACTATGGCTAGACTTTTAGGACCGTATTTTACCTCAACATCCGGTCCTAAAAGTCTTATAAAAATTTGTTTTAGAGTTTTAGGACCGCATTTTACTTAAACATCCGGTCCTAAAAGTCTTCTAAAAATTCGTTCTACAATGTTAGAGTTTTAGGACCCCATTTTACTTGAACATCCGCATTTTACGTTTAACAAATTTTTAGAGTTCCAGACAACCGAGGTTACGGCGTTACATTTCCAAGCTAGGACCCTCGTTGTCTTTAATGTTACCTCTCATGATGTTGAGCGGCATTATCGGTTTCCCTTTTCGTTGTCTCTTTTCTTTTTTTTTTTTCGGAAAAATAAGGAAGATACTGAAAGGAAACTGAAAATATTCAACTCAGGTCGAGGTAACACCAAAGACAACGACGGTCCAACCTTGACAAGAATAGTCACTTTGTTTGTTTTTATTCGAATAAGGTAAATGGTTTTGTTTTTGTTTTTGTTTTTTATGTTCTTAACTGTATTCTACGAATTTTAAATGTTGATTTACGCGAGGACAATGTTTCGTTTGTTTCCTTTTTTGTCGGAAAAAGAAAGAAGATAATGAAAAGGACATGGCGGTCGAAGACTTGAAACAAAAAGATCTTTAATTTATATTTTTTTTACTGTTGCCCCGTGAGGAGCAGCAGTACAGACAAATAAAACAGAAAAAGAAAAAGAAATATCTACTCCCCCCCATCGTTGTCGGAGGGGAGGGAGTCGTCGGAGAGGTCATCGAGGTTGTCATATGAAGGATGGTACTTAATGTCCTGGGCATCGAGTACCGCCTGCAGCTTTGCGTTGATGGCGTGATAGACCTGAGAAAGCTGGCCGCATCGTCGGTCTATATGATCGAGGTGGGCCGGGATGTCCCGAATCATCGGTGGATTGTCGGTTCCGGAGGCAACGGAGGAGGAGGACCTCGTGGTGGTGGAGCGGCCATTACTGTGGATGTTTCAGAAGTGATGGGGATGAATGTGAAGGAAGTAAAGTAACATCGGGTTTAAATAGAGAACCCTACCCGAACAATGTGAAACGCCGGAAACAATAACGAGGAGACGCATAGTTCCTCAGAATACGAGGAGACGCCTAGTTGGGAAGTTTATCTGGAAGTCGAAGAGATTCTAAATCATTCATTTGAAAAGAGAGTGTAGGGATACGACTCGGGGAACCTTTAATACTAGATATTGTAAAAGATCCGCTCTTAAAAAAATTGAATTGAAAAAAAAAAATTTAGGACCGGATATAAGACAAAGTGTCGGTCTTAAAAGTAATTGAATTGATTAAAAAAATAAATAATAGACTTTTAGAACCGGATATATTTTAAACGGTCGGTCTTAAAATCAATTGAATTGAAAAAAAAAATTGAAATAAATTTTAGACCGCATATTTATTAACTCCTCATACCTCTCTCTGTCCTTATTAAACTCCTCATACCTCGTAACTCAACATATATACCTCTCTCATTAGTAACTCCTCACAATCTCATAACTCCACACTACGTGGCTCTCGCCCTAACCGCTCAAACCATGGTTAGATACAAGAGAACCGCTCGTAGGGGTGCTCTTACTCCTGATGCTCGTGCCTTCCGTAGATCGTTATACGGTGCGCCTCCTCCATCAAGAGTGCGTTCTATTGTGACAGAGGAGTCTCGGGTCGTTGGACCCATTGTTATTTCGGATGATGAAGAGATTGCCGCACCCTCCACCCTTTAGATCATGAAGAGGTTCCTGCTCCCCTCTCCGACCCGGTTGGCCCCGGCGCGCTCTACGCGACCCCTCTCCTCTTTCCTCTAATGATGCATTGCGGCGATGCGAATAAGACAGAACTTGCCGATATCCGGCGGGAATTTAATGCTTTTCACGCCGATATCGCCAAGGATGTTTAGTCGATTCTTGTTTTTGATAATTTTCTCGCTTGTTTTTCTTTTGTATTTTTTCTTGTGTACGTGCATATTCTCTATTAATGTATGAAGCATTAAGAACTAAGCTTGTGTTCTTTTTTTGTTCATATTCTCAAGTTTTCCTTTAATTTTTGTTTCATTGAGTTGCTGCTGCGCTCGCCAAAGCCAATCATCTTTTTAAAAAAAAAAAAAAAAAAGGACTTTTAGGACCGAATGTTTAATAAAACTCCGGTCTTAAAATTAAATGAATAATAAAACATTAGGACCGCTAAGCTTGTGTCTTTTTTTTGTTCATATTCTCAAGTTTTCCTTTATTTTTTTTTCATTGAGTTACTGCTTCACTCGCCAAAGCCAATCATCTTTTTTTTTATATAAAAAAATTGAGGACTTTTAGGACCGGATTTTTAATAAAACTCCGGTCTTAAAATTAAATGAATAATAAAAAATTAGGACCGGCGTTTTGTAAACGTCCGGTCTTTAAAATATAATTATATATTTAGGACCGTCTACTTTTTAATTAACCAGTCTTAATAAAATCCAAAATACTAAAACATGTCTCTGACGCGCGGAATATCAAATTTCCCTCTCACAACTTCTCTTGTCGAGCCGAAAGTGATTACTCAGTGTTTTTGTGTTGCTTCGTCGATTGCTTCGCGTTGCTCTCTTGACAATCACTTTCGGTTCCTTAGTTAAACGTCTATCGACCAAGCCGTAAGAGGTGTTTCGGTTAAATAACTTTATGGTTTTTGGGTTGAACGAAATCGATGAAATGTTCTAGTGGGTTTCTCTTGTTGTTGATGAATATTGTATTTTGAAGAGTATATTTGCGCTTTTGACCTACCCAACCGACCAACACATGTTTTTAGGTTACTCTTCTTTGTCTCGCAACATCAATGTTCGTGGCGGGAGAAGAAAGACTCCGCAAACCATTTAAGTTTATATGCTACAGGTGAGTCCACATTTAATTTCACACGATGCATTTAATTTCCTCGTCATGCTTTAATTTCACTTCTTGGATTCACTGTGATATTTATGACCAAAAGTGTTTCTTCGTTATGCATTTAATGGGCAAGTTTCTTCGTTGAGCATAAATATGAATTTGGTGTTTCCTTATTTTGTATCTGTGTCATAAATAGGAATTCAACTATGGATCACTGTTGGATAACTGCGTTATGGACGAGTGTTGAATATCATAATGAAAAACCAGGCTATCACCCAAGAGGGGGTGAATTGGGTGTATGATAAAACTTTTGTAAGTTTGAAAATCTTTTCGCAATTTACTGAAAGTAGTTTGTATGACAATAATAATTCATAAAGCGATAATCAGCAATTCAAACTTATATGCTGGAAATGTAAGAGTTAAGGGAAGAAAATATGCAAACAGAGATTTATACTAGTTCGGCCCAATCCTTGACCTACGTCCGGTCCCAAGCAAAGACTTGAGATTTTCCACTATCCTCTTGTTTAACCAGGCACAAGAGAAAGGCCTTTACAACCTCACAAGTTTAGCGGGGCACTTGTGCAAATCTCTCACCGAGATACTCCTTCGAATCAGTTACACACTCTGTACTCGAAGCTATCCTCTCACTAGGATACACTCCCCCTTACAAGTTGCAAACTGATAACCCAATATCCAAGTCCCACGACTTGAGATTCTTACAATGATTTAAGAATCAGAACTGTTCTCTCTGAAAAAGAAGATGAATAAAAACTGAAGAACATTACAAATCATTTCACTCTCTCTGATAAACTATTTAAACATTGAAAACAGAGAGTAAAAGATATGAAGAACAGAGTATTATCATGTTGAAGATGTAATCTTGTGTCTCTGCGTTTTTCTGCTTGAATCTATCCTCTTTTATAGGTAGAGATCAATATATGACCATTTGAAGATTTAATGAGTGTTGGATAAAGAAATATAGCCGTTAGACAAAAATGGAACTAGCCGCTAGAACTTCGTTTTCTGAACCAACTATGACATCAGCATTTACTTTCCCTTTGATCTTCAGTTTAACAGCCTTTGATCATCTGAAACATGTCCACAAATGATATAAATAATGTTAAGAAGTGTTATAAATCATTTGGGTAATCATCTGGATGTTTATCAGAAGAATCAGGATTTTCGAAATGGTGATTTTCTGAAGCTGAGATGAAAACTCGAGGTTTTATTTGCAAAACTCGAGTTTTGAGGTTGCTTTACTCCAGATTGCTCTCTGTCTGACCAAAACTCGATGTGTTTGGATCCAAACCTCGAGGTTTTGAAGATACTCAGAAGTTTGTTGCTCTCTATCTGATGAAAAATCGAGGTTTCCATTGAAAACTCAAGGTTTTGACTTTGTTCAGCTTTCTTGAAATAACTGTCAACTTTCAAAGACCATATCTCCTCTGTTGGAACTCCATTTTGGTTCATTCGACTCTTGATGGAACGCTCTATGAGTCTACTTTCATATGCCACCAATTTCAGCTCAATTTGATTTGTAGTTTGTGAGTTACACGTAAAACATTGAAGCTTGGTTTGCTGTGTGGCGTGAATTTCAGTGTCAACTTGTACAATTCATAACTCCTTGATCTGAACTATTTTCGGCTTGGATTGTATATCAAAATGACGCATGCGGAGTCTAGTTTCATATGCCACTGATTTCACCTCAATCGAATCTCTTGTTTGGAAGATATCATTGAATTACCAGACGTCGCCCGTGCTGAACGTGAAACTGTGTGGAGCTGAAGAGCTGATGATAGCTGGAAACTCGAGGTTTTGACTGAAACCTCAAGGTTTGCTAGTCCGGGACGCCGAGATGCTGAAGACACTTGAAAACTCGAGTTTTCTCAGTCCAGTTCTTTTAAACTCGAGTTTTGTGTCCTAAACTCGAGTTTTCTCATCTTGAACCTCATATTTGCTTTTTTAACACCGAATTTAGCCATTCTAACTTCCATATAATCTTGGAGACTTCTAGCATCAATATAAGAACTTGAGTAATGATATCTTCATTCCATACAACAAGTTGTTCCTTATTTCATCTCCCAACTTGATCATTCTTCATCATTTAACTTGGACTCATCATTCTTTACAGCTTCTACCTTCTTCAATATCCATAGAGTGATGAAGCTTCATTCCAACTTCGCTATCACGATACTTCCGATATCACAAGAACTTGAATGTTGATATTCCTATTATATTGTGCAAGTTCTTTTGATAACATCTTTCTTTAGTCTCTTCTCTTCTTCTTGCTTATCCTCCAAAATCCATTGATTACATCTTGCTTTCTTGACAACCTCTCGCAAGTACTTCTTTCTTTCATCTCTTATCTCCTTCTTGATTATTCTCCTTAATTTAACTTGGAATAATCTACATTAAATATAGAAGTTGGTCAATGTAGGAGATAAATATATTACTCAATATACTTTTAGTCAATGTAGGAGATAAATATATTACTCAATATACTACTCAATCTTTTTGCTTTTAACAATGGCATCTATATAAGACATCATCAAAACTAATCATAACCAACATTCTCCCCCTTTTTGATGATGGCAAATACTATAAGAAAAATATGTATGAATATGAAAATACATTAGATGAAACATATTTTTCTTGCCATTCTCTCCCCCTTATTTGTCATTAGCAAAAAGTTGAAGTAACGAAGAAATACTTGTAGAGAGACAAATATGAAACTAGATTAGAAAGAGTCAAAGAACTGATTTTCTCTCCCCGATTGAAAGTGTTTTTATCCTAAATATGAAGCAATTTGGAATGTTTTTATGAAAACAAATTTGAAAGAATTTGGAGAGGTTTTCAAGACAGCTTTCACAATTAAAGCATATAGATACCAAACATGTGCAAAATTTCGACTGAATATAAAAAGATAGAGATTATAAATTCTCATGTTGGTTTTCCAAATTGATGAACGATATGTGAAGTCCATTTGCTAGCTTTGAGATCTGTGATGTGCTCAGAATAGCCTTATAGCCTTTGACATGTGAAATGAAACTAAAGTACTGGCTTCTTGAGTTGTATCTCATCGAATGAATATGATAAGTAGTTCAGCTTCCATCCCTTTCCTAAGCTTCAATGATTGATCGCCAAAGCATCTTTCCTTAATTGAATAGTTTCTCCTTGTAGTGCATTAAGGAAAGTCCTAGCACATAACATAATCTCCTGCAACAAATTGAAAACATACTTTCCAAAAGATTTGTTAGTGCAAGCCAAATATCAAAGTATCACTTTCTATGTGATATTTTTCAAATAAAGATAATGAAAGGAAAAACATAAGATATTTACAAATATTGACTCATCATCAAAACTAATAAAACATAGTGAATACAGATGAGCATGATTAAAAGGATTTTCTTCAAATAAAGGAAATGAGCTTTTAAGATATCAAACACATGTGAATGTGAAGCTCCTTTTAATGATACCAAATAATAATGTGACACCAAATGTTATGAGGTCTAAAGTTCCTCCAACTCCAATGGACATAACATGATATCTCAGAATTAAGAACTTTCAAGTTCACATGGGTAGACTTGAAATTGGTATGAAGAAATCACTTATGCTTTTTATGATGATAAAATAGTTTAAAGCATAAGGATCATTAAAAATAAGTGTTCTCAGGCTAAATTTAATGAAATAAAATTTGAGGGAATAAAATCAAGTTAGCCCGAAGAGTGATGCGAGAGAGCAGAGAAATGATTATGATATCTGAACATTATTTCAAAATACAATACCTCACTCAAGTAATATCGTAATTACTTGAGTCATAATCATTTATAGTCCATAGATGCATCATTGGCTAGCCAATATCTGATGATGTGATCAATATTTAGGAACTCCCAGATTTGATGCATAAGGATGTGAATGAGCTATGTTCTTTGTATCCAATAACAGGACATTTTGATCAGCTCCTGCAAAAATATGTGTTCTTTGGTACTCAATGAATCATGAGTCCACACAAGATCAGACATAACAACCTTATGCTCTTAAAAGATTAAATCATATGATATTTGAGTAAGGAGCACAATAAGCTAATATAATTTTACCCAATCAAATAAGTTCATGCCAATGAATCATAAAGGGTAACAAATAAATTATACCAAAATGTTATCCCCAATGACAAGTTAGAGATCTACTTTATGCAGAAAAGATGTCATTGATAAAATACATGTAAGTTTGAGCATAGAAAATCTTATCCATAAAGATAAGCATTTATCAACTAATAATTTATGAATGAGATCAGATTTTCCAAGAATGATAATGAAATATGCATACAGTTTCAAATCTCAAATTTTCTTTCAAACATTGATGAAGTATTAAGAATTTCTATGAAACATGTTTAAAAACAATGCTCACTTTAAACATGGTGGAAGTTAACGATTTAAAGAATATATCGAATGCTTGATTTGGAGAACATGTCAAACATTGAATCCCAAAAGCAAAAGTCATAAGGAGAATGAATTAGTCAACAAGACTAAGTAGAATATAAGCAAAATGACTTTGCTATTGACCAAGAGGTAATCTTGCCTTTTAGAATTGTGTCTTGGAAACATATGAATGGTCAAGGCATGTATTTGAATATAGTTACTAAAAGGAATGGATGAAGACAATGTTGATGTATATGAGTAACAAGATGATTACTAGGATTCATGGATAATGAAACACATACTCATTAGTCTAAATGACTTAGAGTTTCAGAATGTTATCCTAGTAAGTTATTCCACTAATGGTTAATGCATTAAGATTCAATGCATTAATGAGCATTCATAAAGCTTGAAATAACTTGACCAATAAGGATTTATGCAATAGGCATAAGATTTTCACAAATTGGATTCTTTTCTGGAGATAATCTTGAAACTCATATAGATAATCAACTTGTTAGATATAAGATCTAACTTGATTGAGAATAAAGAATGAGGAGTTCAAGCATCACATTAAATACCAAAGATCAATTTGTGAATGACAGGAAAACTTTAATGGACAGATTTTAAGCATATCTGACATTCAAAATACATAGGTTTAACTTCCAATTTTGAAACATCATTTGAATGCAATCAAAGTATGAATATTTTCCAAAACATGTGTATGCATTTTCATATGACAGAGTGAATTAGAATCCAAACAAGTTTTAGACTTGTGCATTCCAAAGAACATAAACTCAGCAAGTTATGCACAAATTCACTTGTTTGATAATTAAAAATTCACTAACAAATTCATTTATGGTCCATTTAGAAATCTGAAAATATTTTTGAAAAATATAACTGATTGATTGCTAGAGGAATGCAATGATGGACAAGTATTCATTACCCAAAAATGAATTTCATATAATCACAATATGAGGTAAGGATTAGATATCACCGTAATTCCTCTTGTCCTCATAGAAGCTTGCTTGGTTGAGATGGATTGGTGTAGATAGGACTCCTTTTTCGGTGTTCACCATCAACATTGAGCATAGCTTGTTTAGCTTTCTTAAGACTAGGATTATTTCTCTATGTTACATTCTTGAGAAGCTTCCTTTGCTCCTACTAAACCGTATAAATCCTTTTCTTTCTTGGTATCCAACCTTACTTGGATCCAATCATTCTTAGCTTGTAGAAATCAAAACTCACATGCTCTTATGAATATAATTACGAAGAGGAAATTGGGCATAATGAATTAATCATAGCTTTATGCATAAAAGAGATATTTTCTTTTCAATTCAACACGTATGCATAAAGAACTAAAGTGTTGAACATTGCAATCCTTTTGAAAAATAAATCAGGATGTGAAAGCCCAATTTTAAAAAAACATTTGAAATGTTCATTCCTAAGGTTACAAAATATAAAACCTCAATGAATATTTCAGATGATAGAGTAAGAGCTTTTACCATTGTATACCTTTACCTTAGGTACTTGGAGGATTGGCTTTGCTTACCCACTGATTCTTCATGTGTTTTCCCATGGGTGTTGGCAAAGCTCTGTCAACGAATATAGACTTCATAAGTCTTCTATTTGATATTTGAGAGATTCTCATCTTCATGTTCTCCTCAAGATAGTTGAATGGTACTCTATGGTAGTCCATTCTTGAGGTGGAACATACTCTTTTCGCTTGTATCCATTGCTTCTTTTGATAGTTAGACCTTGTAGTTCTTGCAATGGGTGCCCCGAGAGTTCTCTTGCTTGATATAGATACTATGATCTTCTTCAATTGTGCATGAGAAACTCTTGGCTTCTTCTTCCTCTTTTATGTACCTTGATGTCCATTGATATTCAAATCATCCTGCACACACGGAGTACTAGATGGACATTTTGGTACCCACTTATACTTGGGTCCTTCACCGTCAGTATTGGACCTTACTTGTCCTTTCGAAACCCAAACAAATTTATTTCTCATATTAGAGTTTCTCCTAATATAGCATGTATGAGAAATATGACCAGACTTTCCACAATAATTGCAAATAATAGAATGATATACACCATGAGATTTTATGCAAGCATTGTCTTCAGTGATGAGAGTAAGACTTCAAATAATCTTCATTTGAACATTCATTCTTCCCACATAATTTTCCAAAGATCATTTTTGAAAATATGTTTGTTTTTCAAAATAGAATCGGTAAATGGTTGAAAAACAATTTTATGTAAACTTTCAAAATCGATTTTCATATCTACAAAGGAAGGGTTGGAGTTGTTTACCACATGTGCATTTTGAGCTCCAAATAATGATTGATCACAATTGTCCATGAGCTCTTCCTGGGAATCCTCTTCCTCTTGTTCTTTTGTGTTGACTGGATCATGGAGGTATTCAATGATTTCTCCTTCTTCAATATCCAGTTGTTCATCAGTCATAGGTATGCAATTTATAATTTCGATGAACTATTAACACTATCAACTTCAACACAATTATTAGAAGCATAAATAGAATCAAGAGTATCCCAAATATCTTTAGCACAAGAGCAAGATTTTATTTTCTCAAAATCATGTTCTCACAATGCAATGCACTATATAAAAATTTCATTGCTCTAATGTTCCACGAAAACATTTTTTTTTTCCTTTTCAAATCCAATCCTTTCTTGGTTTAAAATCAAAAACATTTGTAAAAACATTCCACATATGAAAATCAGTTGCTTTAATAAAACTAGTCATTCTAGCTTTCCAAAACCAAAAATCAATATCTTTGAAGAACGGTGGAACAATATAATCAAAACCATCTGAAAACGAGCAACACCCAAAATCAGCCATTGAGAACTCTTGAGACGGTTAAGTCCTTTAAACAAGAACCTGGCTCTGATACCAAATGAAAAACCAGGCTATCACCCAAGAGGGGGGGTGAATTGGGTGTATGCTAAAACTTTTGTAAGTTTGAAAATCTTTTCGCAATTTACTGAAAGTAGTTTGTATGACAATAATAATTCATAAAGCGATAATCAGCCATTCAAACTTATATGCTGGAAATGTACGAGTTAAGGGAAGAAAATATGCAAACAGAGATTTATACTAGTTCGGGCCAATCCTTGACCTACGTCCAGTCCCCAAGCAGCACTTGAGATTTTCCACTATCCTCTTGTTTAACCAGGCACAAGAGAAAGGCCTTTACAACCTCACAAGTTTAGCCTAGGGCACTTGTGCACCGAATCTCTCACCGAGATACTCCTTCCAATCGCTTACACACTCGTACTCGAAGCTATCCTCTCACTAGGATACACTCCCCCTTACAAGTTGCAAACTGATAACCCAATATCCAAGTCCCACGACTTGAGATTCTTACAATGATTTAAGAATCAGAACTGTTCTCTCTAAATAAGAAGATGAATAAAAACTGAAGAACATTACAAATCATTTCACTCTCTCTGATAAACTATTTAAACATTGAAAACATAGAGTAAAAGATATGAAGATTAGAGTATTATCATGTTGAAGATATAATGTTGTGTCTCTGTGTTTTTCTGCTTGAATCTATCCTCTTTTATAGGTAGAGATCAATATATGACCATTTGAAGATTTAATGAGTGTTGGATAAAGAAATATAGCCGTTAGACAAAAATGGAACTAGCCGTTAGAACTGAAGGTGGAATATCACCTAGAGGGGGGTGAATAGGTGATCTCAAAAATCTTTTCGCTGTATGATAGGTGAACGATGAAAGCAGAAGGAAGTAAAGATAATGGACACGAGAGAAGTTATCCTGGTTCGGTCAAACTCTTCGACCTACGTCCAAATCCCCGACACTCTCTCGGGATTTCGACTATCTTACAAATACAATTACACACTCGTAAACGAAGGATGATCCTTTCACTCTTGGACTCACCCCTTACAAGTTGTAATTAATACACCCACACTCAAGATACCTCTATCTTGAGATTTGAACGAATTGTAATAGCAAGTAGTAAAACTCTCTCACAGAGTAGATATGATAATGAACACTTTGAAGCTTAGTATATCCGAAGATATAATTAGAATACAATTTGAACTATTTGAAAGCTTTATCAATGTATGCACTTTTTTTTTTCTTGTTGAATTCAATCCTTCGTGTATTTGTAGTGGTTGAAGTTGAAGACCGTTGAAGGATTTGAATGTGTCCGTTGGAACATTTGAATATGTCTCGTTAATGGAGCACTCGCGCAGCTTACCCATTATCAAATGTCTCTTCAAATGGGTCATCTTGTAGCCGTCACCTTGGGTGAAGAGAAACTTTAAAGATGCTTTTCGGTTATGGGTCATTTGAATTATGTCGGCTCTGTTTCTCCATACTTTCGGTCGTCAAGCCCGTCATGCTTTTGAACCGAGAATGAATGTCTCGAATTACACTCATAGAGATGATTAGTAACAAAATAAGATATAATCGATTACAAGAATGAGTTACGATTCATTCGAGTGTTCTTGCGTAAACATCGTTCTTTGGCTAATACTCGCGTGTTCTTCATTTGAATGTGGAACCTTGATTAAGAATCGGAAAACCACTTAAGAAGATGATTAATGATATCATAGTTAATGTAGAATGATGTATTGAAGGATTAAAACAGTTAACTAGATCATTTAGATAAAATAATCAGTTCGATGTTAAATCGCTTTGCTATTCTTCGAACATACTCGAGAATCACACAGAATCAATCGAAGAATTGAGCAAATTCGTTCATTCTCGAGAATCTCACAAAGCAATTCTCGAGAACCATTCTCGAGAATTGGATTTTAATTCTTGAGAATCCAATAGACAGAAGCGAACTTTAGTTAATGCGATCGAGCATTCTCGAGAATTGTTTGCCCATTCTCGAGAACCATTCTCGAGAATGACTTCCTCATTCTCGAGAATCACTTGTAAACCGAGAGCACCGAAGCGAATATCGATGAAACAAATGAAATACTCGAGAATCCTTTCGATTCTCGAACCATTCTCGAGAATTAAAACTTCATTCTCGAGAATTACTTCAAAACGAATACAATGTAGAAGCTTTGTCGACCATTCTCGAGAATCATTTTCGATTCTCGAGAATTATTCTCGAGAATTGATTCTCAATTCTCGAGAATTACTCGAGAAACAAAGTCGATTCTCGCTTCCGGTCGATCATTCTCGAGAGCATTTGGTGCATTCTTCGAACCATTCTCGAGAATGTAATCCTCATTCTCTAGAATTGCCATGTTGTGATTAACAATTAACGGATTTTGATAGACATTTTCGAGAATACAAGATCTCGATTCTCGAGAGTTATTCCCGGACATACAACATGATTTTCAAAACTTAAACATTAGTTATCATCAAAACATTTAAGAGCCAACATTCTCCCCTTTTTGATGATGACAATACGAGAAGACTTTTGAAAGTTTTGAAAATGGAATCAATGATTAGTAAACCGAAGTAGTTTTCAATGATCACGAATGCAAAGCATTTCAATGACTCGATGTAATAAAAATCCATTCACGCTAATATATAATTCACTACACCAAGGTGAGCTCAAAAAAATTCCATAGACAGAGATACATCGAATGGATACATCGAAATGGACTAAGCTAGAATCTAGTAAGAAGCCTAAAAACATTCAAGGATCGGTTGTCAGTATTGCTTCCCGTGGTGCTTCCTCTTCTCCTTCTCCCCTTTGTCATCCATCAAAGAGGGGGAAATAGGTGTTAGAGTAGAAACAGATGGAGGCTCGGATCGGTGATAGCCGGATCAACGGAGGTGTAGACACGAGAATCGGGGGAGCGGGTTGAGAGCCCGATGCTAGAGGCGCAGAACGATCGACATGGGAATATCGAGGTAGGGGGGAACAGTCTCAGGATCAGGAATGGATATAGTGGTCATAGCAGAGGATTTAGTATGATTCTGAAGACTCAATAAGAGGGCTTCCAAACAATCTTCTGTCTGTTGAACTGATTTTTTAATCTCTTGTTGCTGATCATAGAGGACGAGAAGAATTCGGTGCATCTCTTTCTTGAGGTTTTCCACTCGCCGAGTTCACATGTTGTTCAAGATGAGCGTCTACTTTGATCATCTCATTACTTATGGCCTTGATCATTGCTTTTATTAGATTGCCATAAGAGTCCAAACATTGAATTACGGAGCCATAGCTTCCCGAATTGCGAGTTGATCCGAGCTTGGATTGCGGCTGTGCAAAAGAAGGGGCATAAGTAGAAGCGGTGTCTTTGCTCAGTGAAGATTAGCCTTCGTCTTGCCGCTTGGAGGTTGATGGCTTAGGATCGTGTGGTGGACTTGACTTCCTTCTTCCCGCAGCTTCGTAAATGAGATCTTCATGTATAAAAGATGAGTCTTGCCAAATTTCTTGGGAAAAACAGTTTCGTCATTGTCAAGAAGATACCAGATGTTAAACAAGCCCAGATGTTAAACAGTTTCGTCTGGAGGATCAATGACACCCAGAAATGAATTGATAGTGGCTGCTGTGATCTTAATGGATTTGCCTCTAACATGAGTATACAAAGCAGAATCTCACCATCATCGGTCTTTTCCTCAACCATATTAAAATAGAAAGTTTTAACAATTTGAGGAGAATATGGGGTCTGGATATCTAGCAACGGCATATAAGACTTTAACCATGGTGAAAGATCCAAATTACACTCCCTCCTAAAGTCATCTAGATTCAACCAGGACAAAGTAGGACAAAAAGGTCTTCCTTCATATGAAAGAACAAAATTAGGATCGATGGGATTACCGGAGGAGCTTTACGAAGCCTGGAGGACAATCAAGGACATTGAGTTGCCCAATTAGCTTGGAAGCAAACGGAGGAAGAGTTGAAAGAGGAATCTCATGATGAGTGTGGGGAGGTCTCTGAATCCTTTCTTCAATTTCCTTAGTTCTTCTTTCATAAAAATGTGGTTTTGAACTTGAATAAGGCTTGGACGACTTGGTTGTTGCAAAACTTACGGGTTTGGACAGAGATTGAGAGCAAGACTTGGATTTTGAGTTTGCATTTTCGTTTGCTTCAGAACTGACGGATTGCGATTTAGGGCAGGAGCTTTCTTTGCTTTTGGCCTTGTCGGATGGCGGAGAGAGTGAGTCTTGTCATGCGAGTCACATGAGGAGAGTCCATGATCGTTACCGATTTAGCCTTCTTCTTCGATGGTTCGCCTTCTCCGAAACTTGAACTTTAGGACGATACTTGGTGCGTGGCTTTTTCTTGAGTGGTTGTTCGGAGATTCGAGGATGAAGATTTCGTCATGGTCTCTCGACAAAGAATCACGAGATGGATGATGAGTTTTGGGAGGATGAAGAGACGAAGAGAGACGACGGAAAAGATGAAGAGAGGAAAAGCTCTCGAGAGTTAGAAAGAATGAGTCGAGGGAACAGATGCGACGAATGAAGGTTAAGGAAATGAAGGGACGAAACGACAGGGTTATGAGTGAAACGACACAAGGCTTGGCGACGCTTGGGATCTCCTGCTCGACAATTCTCGAGAATCAGAAATTGATTCTCGAGAACCTTTCTCGAGAATGATACTTCATTCTCGAGAATGATCTCGCAAAGAAGAGTAACCCATTCAACATGCTATTCGCTACAATTCTCGAGAATCGAAAGAAATGATTCTCGAGAGCCATTCTCGAGAATGATGCTTCATTCTCGAGAATTATCTCAGTGAATTCTGCAGAACATATTTTTCTGATACAGTTCTCGGGAATGCCTTAGCCATTCTCGAGAATGACATATGTAATCGACATAGAACACCAGATAACAGCCGATATTTCTCGAGAATGATCCTGTATTCTCGAGAATCTTTAAGTCCAGAAATGATCCTTACCAATCAATACCTGATATTACTCGAGAATGGTTTCAAATTCTCGAGAATGCTTAGGAAGAACAAGAGAATCTCATGTATCAATTCTCGAGAATGATAACCTCATTCTTGAGAATTATCGATTTAATATCGCTTTTTCAACTGGACCAAAAACCCGCAAAAACAACATCTAGAAGCTCCGATGCTTAAGTTAGTTTCCAAACATCATCAAAACATAATTAACAAGATTGAGCTAACATTTTACTTACAATTCATTGGGATTTACCATTCCCAATTCTCTTCGAATGTATGTGAATTGTTCTTTTGCCAGCGGTTTGGTGAAGATATCAGCAAGTTGCAAGTGAGTAGGAATGAACATTACTGTAACATCTTTCTTTTGGACATGATCTCGATAAAGTGATGTCTAACATCAATATGCTTGGTTCTTGTGTGTTGAACTGGATTCTTTGCTAAGCTTATTGTACTAGTGTTGTCACAGAGGATTGGAATCTCCTGTAGATGAATTCCCAAGTCTTGAAGTTGTTGCTTGAGCCATAGAACCTGAGCACAGCAACTTGATGCAGCTACATATTCAGCTTCAGTTGAGGATACGGCCACGATGTGGTTTGTTTTTTGCTGAACCATGATACAAGTGATCCTCCAAGAAATTCACACCGTCCACTAGTACTATTTCTATCGCCTTGTATCCAAATGCGTGATCGGAGTCTGAATATGCCACCATAAATTCTTGTTGACCTTTAGGGAACCAGAGACCCAATTCCTTTGTATCCGAAAGATATCGAAAGATTCTTTTGACATGTTCGGCATGCGATTCTTTAGGAGCTGATTGGAATCTTGCACACATTCCCACACTAAACCGAATGTCCGGGTCTCGTGAGCAAAACAAAGTAGGGATCCAATCATTCCTCTATATTTGGTTATGTTGAAGTCTTTTCCTTTTTCTTCATCGGCATCTAGAGAGGCGGTTGAGCTCATTGGAGTGTCGGCTCCATTACAATGCTCCATTCCAAATTTCTTGAGCAAATCACGGAGATACTTCGTTTGAGATATAAATATACCATCCTTCCGTTGTTTGATTTGTAAACCAAGGAAGTAGTTCAATTCACCCATCATAGACATTTCGAATTCACCCTGCATTTTCTTGGAAAATTCCTCGCAGAGAGAATCTTTAGTAGCACCAAAAATAATATCATCCACATATATTTGCACAATTAAAGTCTCATTAAGCTTGTTAGTCTTAATAAACAAAGTTGTATCTGATTTCCCTCTGATAAAGCCTTGATCTAATAAGAAATTACTTAATCTTTCATACCAAGCTCTAGGAGCTTGTTTGAGACCATATAAGGCTTTCTTCAAACGATAGACATGATCTGGATGATGATCATTTTCAAAACCAGGAGGTTGTTCAACATATACTTCTTCCCGAATAAATCCATTTAGAAAGGCACTCTTAACATCCATTTGAAAGAGTTTGAATCCTTTGATGCACGCAAAGGCTAAGAGTACACGTATTGCTTCCAATCTAGCTACCGGAGCATATGTTTCCTCATAATCAATCCCTTCTTCCCCGATTATAGCCTTTGGCAACCAGTCCTAGCCTTGTTACGGACTATGATTGCTGATTCATCTCGTTTGTTCTTGAATACCCATTTAGTGCCAATGACCGGATGGTCTTTAGGCCTAGGTACCAAATCCCAAACTTGATTCCTATCAAATTGGTGTAACTCTTCTTGCATAGCTATCACCCAATCATTGTCCGAAAGGGCTTCATCTATTTTAGAAGGTTCTATATGTGATATAAAGGCGTAAAAATGTTACTTCATTCAAGGTACCGTTTCTAGTTTTTATACCTTGATTCAAGTCACCTATCACTTGGTCCAGAGGATGATTCCTAATGAACCTCCAAGCTCTAGGTTGAGATTGATCTGATTTTTCTAAATCCTTTTGAGGATCAGCCTCGAAAACATTTTCAGGACTTTCAATAGAAGCAGGAGTAGTTTTTGAAAAGAATTGGTTTTTATCAATGGGTTCATCATCATCCAAAGATTCGTGCGGTTTAGATTCACAAAATACTACATGAATTGATTCTTCAACTGAACGAGTGCGCTTATTGAAGATTCTATATGCTTTACTTCTATTAGAGTATCCGAGAAAAATACCTTCATCGATTTGGGATCGAATTTTCCCATTGTCCTTACCATTGTTATGCACGAAGCATTTGCAGCCAAAGATATGAAGATGAGCGATTTGGTTTCCTTCCTTTGTAGAGTTCGTAAGAAGTCTTATTGAGCTTCTTTCGAGATATGCTCGATTGGCAATATAGCCGGCCGTGCTCATTGCATCCGCCCGGAAGACTTGTGAGGTCCGATTCTCATTCAATAAGGCACGAGCCATTTCGTGAGCACTCGATTTTTCCTTTCCACCACACCATTCTGTTGTGGTGTTATGGGAGCTGAGAAATTATGATTGATCCCGTGAGCATCACAAAATTCTCCGAACGCTTGATTTTCGAATTCACCTCCATGATCTGTTCTAATAGCTGTAATGCAAATACCTTTCTCATTTTGCACCTTATTGGCAAACACAACAAACAGATCAAATGTTTCATCCTTAGAAGATAAGAAGATAGTCCAAGTGAACCGAGAGTAATCATCTACAATGACTAGAGTATACAAATTGCCACCAAGGCTCTTAACTCTCACGGTCCAACCAAATCCATATGAAGTAATTGAAGAGGTCGATTGGTCGTGATTTCAATTTTATTTTTGAAAGATGATTTAGTTTGTTTACCTCTTTGACAGAATCACAAATCATGTCATTTTTAAAACGAAGTTTATGCAAACCAAGAACTAAATCTTTCCTTAGCGGCTTATCCGGTTGGAACATGTTCACATGAGCGGCGCTTATGCCACACCAACTATCTTCTAAGTTGCTAACAAAGCATTTTTCGTAGTCAATTTTAGATAAATCTAATGTATAGCAATTTCCTTCTCGAGGAGCTTTAAATAATACCTTCAGTTTACCTTTATCAATTGGAAGATCATCTTTGTTGACAATGAGACATTCTTCCGAGTCAAAGATAATCCAGTTGTTCTTATCAGACTTTGACTCACACTTAGGAGGTTATGGCGAGACCTTCAACAAGATACACGTCTTTGATCTCGAGGTCCATCTTTTGTACCAATCTCTCCAATTCCGAGAGATCTTTCCATTGGTTTCCTCCAAAAGTAACTTTGCCACCATCTTTTGATCTCATTGCAACGAATTTGGATTGATCTCTCGTCATGTGTCTGGAGCATCCACTGTCAATGTACCACTTGTTGGTTCTTGATGCTCTCAGACAAACCTATAATTCAAATAAGATTAAGCTTTAGGTACCCAACGTTTCTTGGGTCCTTTCGGGTTAGCTCGGGCCTCAGGGAAAGTATAAGTTCCCTTAGGTACCCACTGGTAATTACCAACAGGTTTATCTCTTCGATTCTTTCTATGAAAGCATGATGAAGTAGAGTGTCCTTTTCGATTACAATAGTTACAATGAGCAAACGGATTTGAAATATGAACTGATTTACGAAGTAGTTCAAATAAGATTTTCCGCCAGTTTTCTTTTTGCCTTTCCTTTTGTCAAAGATAGGATTATATCCTATGCCCGACCGATCATTTGTAAATCTTTGAGTTTTCGAATCACATTGAGCATTTCACTTCCCTTAGTGAATTTCTCAAGTGTTTTCGTAAGATGAAGATTTCTTTTCTCTAAATCCAGGCATTCATCACGATAAGATTTTCACATGAAAGGTTTTCAACACGTAGTTTGAGAGTTATATTCTCCTTTTTCGGGGCAAAACATTCATCAACAACCTTTTCAAATTCAGATTGAATTTCATTATATTCATCAAATAATTCATTATAGGTTGGTTGCGAATCATGTACCTCATTATTGTTTTCTCGCTAGCTCTTCTTCTCGCCACCGTACGTACGTTGGCGATCTCTTTCTCTTCTTCGCTTTCTTCGTCCGAGGAGCCATCTCCCCATATTGCCGATACATAAGCCCTTTTTTGAATTGATAGTGCTTCTTCTTTTCTTTGTCGCTTGTCTTTTAGTTGAGGACATTCGACTTGTAATGTCCCGGCTTGTCACATTCGTAACATGATGATTTGGTCTTTGCCTCCGAATTCATGTCTCATTACTTGTGTCACCTTTTGAAATCTGTTTACCGAAGCCTCGATCTTTTCTGTAGAACTTCTTGAATCTTCGAACAAACATGGCCATCTCTCGTCATCGTCCTCTTCATCTTCTTCTTTTTCTTCTTTTTCCTTTATAGTGTTAAGAGCAATTCCTTTGTTCCGATTGCTTTGTTAACATTATCTAGGTCCTTTTGAACTTCGTTTGCTTTCATATTCGAGACAAGCTTCCAAATAATGTAGCAACCGAAACCATTGATTCTCCACGAGCCTCCTCTATTGCGGTGACTTTAGCTTCCCGCCTTTTGTCGAACATTGAGAATCTTCCCGACTCCGAGGACCTTGATCGTAGTTTTTACCCGAGCCGCCAATTGATTTGTCAAATGAGTATATCCGAGTTGGAACTCGGCCATGGTTTCTCCCGACTTCATTCGCATAAGTCATACTCGGTGGTCGAGTATTGATACGATTTTCCTTGATACCGGAAGTGCCTTCATATGCAATCTCCGAGCCTTCCACATTTCCTTCGCAGCTTGACAGATTGCATATTCGAAAGTACTCCTTTTGACCGAGAGCACTCAAGCATCAAAATAGCCTTCTTTGTTGAGAGTGACATTCTTCTTATCATTCTCATCGAATTCAGCTTTTCGTCTTTGGAACAGAGATTCCTCCTTCAATCTTTATAGGTACATAGTTTCCAATTTCTATCACTTCCCGAGACCATATTCGTAGCCATTACGAATACTCGAATTTTCCTTTCCGTAAGGAGTAGTTTTTCTCCGTTGAATCCTCGGGGGTCGATTAATGGAGGCACCATCGTGTAATATTCCTTCCATGATCTTTCTCGGGATGTTAAGCCCAACCGAGAAACCAGGCTCGATACCAAATGAAGGTGGAATATCACCTAGAGGGGGTGAATAGGTGATCTCAAAAATCTTTTCGCTGTATGATAGGTGAACGATGAAAGCGAAGGAAGTAAAGATAATGGACATAGAGAAGTTATCCTGGTTCGGTCAAACTCTTCGACCTACGTCCCAGGTCCCGGACACTCTCTACGGGATTTCGACTATCTTACAAATACAATTACACACTCGTAAACGAAGGATGATCCTTTCACTCTTGGACTCACTCCCTTACAAGTTGTAATTAATACACCCACACTCAAGATACCTCTATCTTGAGATTTGAACGAATTGTAATAGCAAGTAGTAAAACTCTCTCACGTAGTAGATATGATAATGAACACTGAAGCTTAGTATATCCGAAGATATAATTAGAATACAATTTGAACTATTTGAAAGCTTTATCAATGTATGCACTGGTTTTTTTTTCTTGTTGAATTCAATCCTTCGTGTATTTGTAGTGGTTGAAGTTGAAGACCGTTGAAGGATTTGAATGTGTCCGTTGGAACATTTGAATATGTCTGTTAATGGAGCACTCGCGCAGCTTACCCATTATCAAATGTCTCTTCGGTTGGGTCATCTTGTAGCCGTCACCTTGGGTGAAGAGAAACTTTAAAGATGCTTTTCGGTTATGGGTCATTTGAATTATGTCGGCTCGTTTCTCCATACTTTCGCGTCGTCAAGCCCGTCATGCTTTTGAACCGAGAATGAATGTCTCGAATTACACTCATAGAGATGATTAGTAACAAAATAAGATATAATCGATTACAAGAATGAGTTACGATTCATTCGAGTGTTCTTACGTAAAACATCGTTCTTTGGCTAATACTCGCGTGTTCTTCATTTGAATGTGGAACCTTGATTAAGAATCTGGAAAAACCACTTAAGAAGATGATTAATGATATCATAGTTAATGTAGAATGATGTATTGAAGGATTAAAACAGTTAACTAGATCATTTAGATAAAATAATCAGTTTTGCTATTCTTCGAACATACTCGAGAATCACACAGAATCAATCAAGAATTGAGCAAATTCGTTCATTCTCGAGAATCTCACAAAGAATTCTCGAGAACCATTCTCGAGAATTGGATTTTAATTCTCGAGAATCCAATAGACAAGCGAACTTTAGTTAATGCGATCGAGCATTCTCGAGAATTGTTTGCCCATTCTCGAGAACCATTCTCGAGAATGACTTCCTCATTCTCGAGAATCACTTGTAAACCGAGAGCACCGAAGCGAATATCGATGAAACAAATGAAATACTCGAGAATCCTTTCGATTCTCGGAACCATTCTCGAGAATTAAAACTTCATTCTCGAGAATTACTTCAAAGAATACAATGTAGAAGCTTTGTCGACCATTCTCGAGAATCATTTTCGATTCTCGAGAATTATTCTCGAGAATTGATTCTCAATTCTCGAGAATTACTCGAGAAACAAAGTCTCGATTCTCGCTTCGGTCGATCATTCTCGAGAGCATTTGGTGCATTCTTGAACCATTCTCGAGAATGTAATCCTCATTCTCCGTAATTGCCATGCTTTGTGATTAACAATTAACGGATTTTGATAGACATTTTCGAGAATACAAGATCTGATTCTCGAGAGTTATTCCCGGACATACAACATGATTTTCAAAACTTAAACATTAGTTATCATCAAAACATTTAAGAGCCAACAAGAACTTCATTTTCGAACCAAATATGACATCGCATTTACTTTCCCTTTGATCTTCGGTTTAACAGCCTTTGATCATCTGAAACATGTCCACAAATGATATAAATAATGTTAAGAAGTGTTATAAATCATTTGGGTAATCATCGGGATGTTTATCGAAGAATCAGGATTTTTGAAATGGTGATTTTCTGAAGCTGAGATGAAAACTTGAGGTTTTATTTACAAAACTCGAGTTTTGAGGTTGCTTTACTCCAGATTGCTCTCTGTCTGACCAAAACTCAAGGTTTTGGTTCCAAACCTCGAGGTTTTGAACATACTCGAAGTTCGTTGCTCTCTATCTGATGAAAACTCGAGGTTTCCATTGAAAACTCGAGGTTTTGACTTTGTTCACTTTCTTGAAATAACTGTCAACTTGGGAAGACCATATCTCCTTGGTCTGAAGTCCGTTTTGGTTCGTTCAACTCCTGATGGAACCCTCTATGAGTCTACTTTTATATGCCACCAATTTAAGCTCAATACAATTTTTAGTGTGTGAGTTACACTCAAAACATTGAAGCTTGGTTTGCTGTGTGGCGTGAATTTTAGTGTCAACTTGTACAATTCATAACGCCTTGATCTGAACTTCTTTGGGCTTGGATAGTATATCACAATGACGCATTGGGAGTCTAGTTTCATATGCCACTGATTTCACCTCAATCGGATCTCTGGTTTGGAAGATATCATCGAATTACCAGACGTCGCCCGTGCTGGACGTGAAACTGTGTGGAGCTGAAGAGCTGATGATAGCTGGAAACTCGAGGTTTTGACTGAAACCTGGAGGTTTGCTAGTCCAGAGATGCCAAAGATGCTGAAGACACTTGAAAACTCGAGTTTTGATGGCTACCTCAAGTTTTCTCAGTCCAGTTCTTCTAAACTCGAGTTGAGTTCCAAAACCCGAGGTTTGAGTTCCAAACTCGAGTTTTGTGTCCTAAACTCGAGTTTTCTCATCTTGAACCTCATATTTGCTTGATTTAACACTGAATTGAGTCATTCCAACTTCCAAGAGACTTCTAGCATCAATATAAGAACTTGAGTTATGATATCTTCATTCCATACAACAAGTTCTTCCTTCTTTCATCTCCCAACTTGATCATTCTTCATCATTTAACT
Organism: Acacia melanoxylon; assembly: GCA_019022615.1. Lineage (NCBI taxonomy): Eukaryota > Viridiplantae > Streptophyta > Magnoliopsida > Fabales > Fabaceae > Acacia > Acacia melanoxylon. The sequence goes on along the minus strand of JAFJYJ010000020.1, from coordinate 3,556,545 downwards.
TGGACTCATCATTCTTTACAGCTTCTACCTTCTTCAATATCCATAGAGTGATGAAGCTTCATTCCAACTTCTGCTATCACAGAGACTTCCAGTATCACAAGAACTTGAATGTTGATATTCCTATTATATTGTGCAAGTTCTTTTGATAACATCTTTCTCTAGTCTCTTCTCTTCTTCTTGTTTATTCTCCAAAATCCATTGATTACATCTTCCTTTCTTGACAACCTCTACAAGTACTTATTTCTTTCATCTCTTATCTCCTTCTTGATTATTCTCCTTAATTTAACTTGGAATAATCTACATTAAATATAGAAGTTATTCAATGTAGGAGATAAATATATTACTCAATATACTTTTAGTCAATGTAGGAGATAAATATATTACTCAATATACTACTCAATCTTCTTGCTTTTAACAATGACATCTAAATAAGACATCATCAAAACTAATCATAACCAACAAGAATGCGGTGAGGGAATTTATAGAATTTGCTAAACAAAATGCCCATGATGATAGTGGGAAGTTTTATTGCCCTTGTGTAAAATGTTTGAATGACAAAGACTAAGTCCTGGGTTATCTACACACATTTAATTTGTGAAGCATTTTGTAAGACTTATACAGTATGGGTATGACATGGTGAAAAAATACCAAGTGGGTCTCAACATGAGGAAGTGGCCTTTGATGATAATGACACAGATATGGATGATCACATAGAGGACATTATTCGTGATGTAGGAAAAGAGGCTTTTCATCAATCACATGCATATGGTAATATGTGCAAAGATGCGAGACCCCGCTATACCCTGGTTGTAAAAAATACCAATTGTTGAACGCTGTATTGAAATTGGTAAGCTTGAAGGCACGTCATGGATGGAGCGACAAGAGTTTTTCTGAAATGCTTGAGGCTTTTAAGGACATGCTTCCGGATGAGAATGTGTTGCCGCATCGATACTATGATGCTAAGAAAATACTCTGTCCACTGGGGATGGAGTACAAAAAGATCCATGTATGCCCGAATGATTACGTATTGTATAGAAAAGAGTTTGAAGATAAGTAGAATTGTTCGATATGTGAAACACCAAGGTACAAGTCAAATAAGGGGCCTGCAAAAGTGTTGTGGTATCTTCCAATCATACCAAGGTTCAAGCGGTTGTTTGCGAATGAAAATGATGCAAAGAATTTGAGGTGGCATGCAGATGAGAGGATTTATGATGGAAAGCTTCGACATCCGGCCGATTCTTCTCAATGGAAGAAAAGCGATCATTTATTTCCGAACTTCGGTGAAGAACCTAGGAACCTTAGTCTTGCCCTTAGCACGGATGGCATGAATCCATATGGAAGCCTTAGCAAAGATACATAGTTCATGGCCTGTGCTCCTTATTATTTACAACTTATCTCCAATGTTATGCATGAAACGAAAGTACATCATGCTGTCTATGTTGATTTCGAGACCAAAACAACCCGAAAATGACATTGATGTTTACCTTGAGCCCTTGATCGAAGACTTGAAGGAGTTGTGGGAAGAAGGTGTCAATGTTTTTGACTCTTTCAAGAAGGATGTGTTTAAACTACGAGCCATGATATTTTGTACTATAAATGACTTCCCAGCATATGGGAACTTGTCAGTGTATAGTGTAAAAGGCCATAAAGCATGTCCGGTTTGTGAAGAAGGCACACGCTACCATCAACTTCAACATGGAAGAAAGACGGTTTATCTTGGACATAGGAGATTTCTTCGACGGGACCACCCATATTGTCGATTAAAGAAAGCCTTTTTTGGTGGCCAAGAGTATGAAGATGCTCCGGTGGCATTGACTGGGGAGCAAGTTTATGAAAAGGTGAAAAATATTAGTGTCATCTTCGGTAAGACTGCAAATAGTAGAAAAGAAACAAATATATGGAAAAAGATATCTGTATTCTTCGATCTTCCATATTGGCGCAATCTCGATGTCAGACACTGTATTGATGTCATGCACGTAGAGAAAAATGTATGTGATAGTATTGTTGGCACGATTTGCAACTTACAAGGTAGTTCCAAGGATGGTGTGAAGGCAAGATTGGATTTGCAAGTAATGGGAATACGCGAAGACTTACATCCAAGGCTATACGAGAAGATAACTTATTGTCCCCCGGCTTCTCATACTTTGTCTAAGGATGAGAAACGAAGTTTTTGTGATTGTTTACATGGCACAAAAGTTCCCTCGGGGTATTCTTCAAATTTTAAGAGGCTTGTATCGATGAAGGACTTGAAATTAGTAGGCCAAAAGTCTCATGATTGTCATGTCTTGATGCAACAACTTCTCCCCGAGCTATTCGAGGCATCGCCGAATATGATCTTCGGGTCGTTTTGACTAGATTTTGTGTCTTCTTCAATGTGGTTTGTTGTAAAGTTTTTGAGATTGAAAATTTGGATGAATTGGAGGATGAAGGATATCTTACCTTGTGCCATAATCAGGTCCTATAATTAACATTTATATATAGAGATGGGTTACTAACCAATTAAATCTTAATAACATAATTAAGATTTAGCTCCTTTAGACCCACCCCAAAATACTCATCCTTTCGTATCCTTATGACTAGGGATGTATACTAATTGAGACTTATTTGATTAGATACTATTCACTATATGATAATTATCATCTCAGCCATTTAACCTTTCATTTTATCCAAAGAAACCTTTACTTTAAAGGTTAAACACAATTAACAACTTGTGTGACTATTCTAAAACTTATCAAAAAGTAAGTCTTTAACTTCTCTGAGAATTTGAGAAATTCATAATTTAACCAATACAAGTCCAAATGGAGTGATTCCAATTTCTACTTAAACTTTGATGAGTCTATTTTCATAAGTTAAAGTCACCAAGTTGATTTATAGTTGAGAAAAATTTCCAAATTTCAAAAACATAAACAATGTCCAGAAATTTTCAGATATTCTGACTAATCTTTGAGAAACCATAACTCCTTCAATACTTATCGGAATTTGACGAATTACATATCAATTTAAACCTCTATGTGTCTACGATTGATCTGGAAAATTTCAGACTTTTTTGATTTTTTTTACTAGGGCCGAAATGCAACGCCATTTTGCTGCCTAAAAGCATACCAGACATTTTCCTTATTTATAGCTCAACTTCCAAAAATCATAACTGGACTTATAGACCTCCGTTTTGGGTGATCTAAAACTCAAATGAAACCTTAAGGAGTGTACTATCTCCTGTAAAAATTTCATAGAAAACATTAACCTCTAACTCCCTGAAACAGATGCGAAAACCATCCCTATTTTCGGACTCTTGAACAAAGTTGTAAAACATGACATTCAAGCTTATTTCTTGGTTCATATCTTTCAGAAATCAGAACTTATGCACATATAACTGACATGCATGGCTTACAGACTTAATTACAGAGTCATAGGAATACAAAAACCATTCCAAAATCGACCTCAAAATCAATATTCAAGCACTGAAATCATACTCTCTTAATGACAGATTTTTCTCACTATAATCCCTCAACTTCCAGCAAGCCTTTGATTGATCAATAACAAATCAGAACCTATAAACACAAGCATGCATCACTTCATCTTCAAACCCCCTTTGATTTAATTCTTTAAACAGAGACCCATTATGCAGAATCGAACCCATGTGCAGAAAACATGGTAGCTACAAGGATGAGGCTCAATGACTCACCTAAACCTGAAACCAAACATGCTTGCGATGATTGGCTTCTACTTCTTCTTCTTCCGGCAACTCGTGCTCTCTCTTAGGCTCTCAAATTCCCAGCTTTCGGTCTCACTCTCGATCTTCCTCCCTCTCTCGCTCACTTCGTCTCAAGCTTTATGTGTTAGGGCCGAAGGAATGAAACAAGATGAGAAAATGAGGGAGCTTTGGAAATAAGTGGGGTTGGATGAATTGAGAGAAAGAAACATATGAGAGATTGAGGTGGAATGACCGAATGAATATGAGAAATGGAAGAGGCTATATTGAATGGAGAAAAAGGGAGCTGTGTGTGTATACGTGTCTGCCAATAAAAGAAAAGAGGGGTTGTGTCATGAGCTATGTGTGTATGCTCTTCAGTTCATATGCTACGAGTGTGAGAAGCCTGGTCACATCAAGTCCGAATGTCCTGAGATGAAGAACAAAGAGAAGGACAAAAAGAAATTCAGCAAGTTTAAGAAGAAGGCATATATCTCAACCATCTGGGGTGACACCTCATCTGATGAAGATGAAGGTGATGAAGATTAAATGGCAAACATTTTCCTCGTGGCTCAAGAAGAGTCTGAAAGTGAAGAGGTAAATGATTCAGAACCAACTTTTGATGAATTGCTTATTGAATATATTTCTCTTCATCTTGAGTTTCGAAAACTTGCTAAAGAACTTCTTGCTTCAAAAAGAAAAATCAAAACTCTTGATGAACAAGTTCAAAATGCTCCTCTTCCAGCTTCTGTTTGTGAAAATATTTGTGAAAATTGCCCAATTTTGGAGAAAAGAAATGCTTATCTTACTAAAACTCTTGAGAAGTTTACTCAAGGCAGTGAAATGCTCAATGTGATTTTAAAGCAACAAAGGTTTACAAATGACAAATCAGGTATTGGTTACAAACTTGACTTTGATAAAAGGAAAGGAAAGAAGAAGGCTGGAGAAAATAATTATCTGAACTATTTTTGAAAATTAGTTCATTCCTCTAATGCTTTTGCCCATTGTAATTACTGCAATAGAAAAGGTCATACTACTTCTTCTTGTTTTCATAAGAAGGAGAGAAAGACTAAACCTATAGGCAACTATAGATGGGTGCCTAAAGGATCCTATGAGGCTCTTAAGACACAAACTAACCGTAAAAGACCCATGAAAAGATGGGTACCTAAGACTTGATCTATTGTGTCTTGCAGGTTTGTCTAGGAGCATCAAAATCCAATAAGTGGTTCATTGATAGTGGATGCTATAGACATATGACAAGAGATAAATCCAAATTTGCTTCAATCAAACCTTTAGATGGTGGCAAGGTGACTTTTGGTGCAAACCAATCCGGAAGGATTGCTGGTATTGGTAAAATTGGAAACAACAATGGACCTCTAATCAAAGATGTCTACCTTGTGGAAGGCCTTTGCCACAATCTCCTCATTGTGAGTCAAAGCACGGACAAAGATAACTTGGTTATCTTCGATTTTGAGGAATGTCTGATTGTTAGCAAGGATGATCTGCCATTAGACAAAGTGCAATTGAAAGCCTTATTTAAGGCTCTTAGAGAAGGTAATTGCTATACTTTAAACCTTCCTAGCAATAGCACTGTTTCTGAAAATTGTTTTATTGGTTACTTAGATGAGAGTTGGTTGTGGTACAAGCGATTAGCTTATGACAATATGTTTCAACTTGATAAGTTGCTAAGAAAAGATTTGGTTGTTGGTTTACCAAAACTTCATTTTAAAAATGACATGATTTGTGATGCTTGTCAAAAAGGTAAAAAAAACAAAAACCAAATCAGAAAGTGAAATCTCAACCAATCGACCACTCCTACTACTTCATATGGATTTAGTTGGACCAACTAGAGTACAAAGCCTTGATGGTAATTTATATATGTTGGTCATTGTTGATGATTTCTCCAGGTTTTCATGGACAATATTTTTAATTTCTAAAGATGAAACATTTGATCAGTTTGTTGCTTTTGCCAAGAAGGTGCAGAACGAGAAAAGTTTATCTATTGCAGGAATTCAAACTAATCATGGAGGTGAATTTGAGAATCATGCCTTTAGAGAATTATGTGGTGTTCAAGGGATTGATCACAATTTTTTAGCCCCAAGAACTCCTCAACAAAATGGAGTTGTGGAAAGGAAGAATTGAGTCTTTACTGTGATGGCAAGGGCAATCTGAATGAAAATCAAACCTCCCAAGTGTTTTGGGCGGATGCCATGAGTACGACTTGCTACATCTCAAATCGGGTATATCTCCGGAAGAAGCTAGACAAAACTCCCTATGAGTTGTACAAAGAAAGAAAGCCTATTCTAGCTCATCTTCATATCTTCAGTTGCAAATGGTTCATGCATAATAATGGTAAGGATAACTTAGGAAAATTTAAACCTAAGTCAGACGGAGGTATATTTCTTGGTTATTCTAATAAAGCATATAGAATCTTTAATAAACGTACTTGTGTTGTTGAAGAGTCTATGTATGTTGTATTTTGTGAAGCCAAGTTTGATAAGTCTTTGGATGATGATGAACCAATGTTTCAAAGTCAATCTGTTTTGAAAACTCCTTCTATTTTGGAAAATTCTAAAAAACCTTGGAAATAGAACCTATTAATGAAAATGTTTGCGAAAACACTGATCAATCTCAACCTAAATCTTGGAAATACAGTAGGAGTCATCCACTGGACCAAGTGATAGGCGATGTAAATCAAGGAGTGAGAACCAGAAAAAATACTTTGAATGAAGTTACTTTCTCTGCTTTTATTTCAGAGATTGAACCCTTTATGATTGACGAAGCCCTCACAGACAATGATTAGGTTAAACCAATGCAAGAGGAGTTACATCAGTTTGAAAGAAATCAAGTTTAAGACTTGGTACCTAGGCCTAAAGACCATCCAATTATTGGCACTAAGTGGGTATTCAAGAACAAACGAGATGAATCCACAATTATAGTCCGTAACAAGGCAAGATTAGTGGCCAAAGGCTATAATCAAGAAGAAGGAATTGATTATGAAGAAACGTATGCTCCAGTGGTAAGATTGGAAGCTATATGAGTTCTTTTAGCCTTTGCTTGCATTAAGGGATTCAAGTTGTATCAAATACTTCTGTTCTAAATGGTTTTTTCCAAGAATTTTATGTTGAACAACCTCCTGGATTTGAGGATAATCATCATCCAGATCATGTCTTTTGTCTAAAGAAAGCTTTGTATGGTCTTAAACAAGCTCACAGAGCTTAGTATGAGAGACTAAACAAATTCCTTCTTGATCTATGATTTGTTAGAGGCAAAATAGATAAAACTCTCTTTATTGAATGCTACAAGAGAAATGATTTATTAATTGTTCAAATATATGTTGATGATATTATATTTGGTGCTATTAATGATACTTTATGTGAGGATTTCTCTAAGACAATGCAGGGAGAGTTTGAGATGTCAGTTATGGGAGAGCTGAACTACTTCCTTAGTCTGCAAATCAAACAAAGAAAGAATGGCATCTTCATTTCTCAGACCAAGTATCTCAGAGATCTCCTAAAGAAGTATGGCATGGACCAATTCAATGGAGCTGATACTCCAATGAGTTCAACCACTTCTTTGGATACTGATGAGAAGGGCAAGGACTTCAATATTACCAAGTATAGAGGGATGATTGGATCTTTGCTATACTTGACTGCTAGTCAACCTGACATCCAATTCAGTGTGGAAATGTGTGCAAGGTATCAATCTGCCCCAAAGGAGTCTCATGCTGAACATGTGAAGAGGATCTTTAGATACCTTTTATACATAGAATATATTGGATTGTGGTTTCCTAAAGGTAAAGCTAAGTACCTTATGGCATATTCAGATTCTGATCAAGCTGGATACAAGACTGACATAAAGAGTACAAGTGGTCAATGCGAATTCCTTGAAGGCTCACTTGTCTCATGGTTTAGTAAGAAGCAAACAACTGTCTAATTATCATAAACCGAAGCTGAATACATTGCTGCATCAAGTTGTTGCGCTCAAGTTTTGTAGCTCAAACAACAACTTCAAGATTTGGGGATACACCTAAAGAAATCTCGATCCTCTGTGACTACACTAGCACAATCAGCATGGCAAAGAATCATGTTCATCAGAGATTATGTTTGAAAGAATGATGTCAAGGTGTTGTTCAACCCCACACATCTCCAACTTGTTGATATCATCACAAAGCCAATAGCCAAGGAGTAATTCATGTTCATTAGAAGGGAATTGGGAATGGGAAATCCTAATGAGCTGTAAGTCATTCCTACTTAATGCTAATTATTATTTTTTTATGATGAATAGATACTAACTTAAGCTTCGAGTGTCTAGGTTTTGTTTTTGTAGGACCACTAATGAGATGAAAAGTCGCAGAAGTTAATTGAGTTAAAAAGGATTAACTTGAGTCATATCAGGAAACTTACTAAAATACAAGAAGTTTTGGTCTTCAATGGAAGTAGTTAATGTAGGAATTCTTACAGTGCAACGAATTAAAATTTTAAGAATCCCGTCCCGAGGATCACTCAGGTGAGTTTAAATCAAGACTAAGGGAATCCGAAATTACCTTTGGTGAACCCGTTCGCGTCTCGTTTCCTTTGAACTGGTGGGCTACCTCCTCGATCAATAGAAGATGACTCGTTGAATCGGCTTCCTCTACTAGTATCCACACGAACAATTTCCCGAACACGGCTACGACAGTGTGCTAGCGCTTCTTATGTGTCTCTCTAGGTTCTTCACCACCAGATCAGTTTGTTTCTCGTTCTTGGCTTATCCACACACACAACCATCAAAAGCCTCAAAAGCTTCTGTACATTTTTTGTGCATCAATACGTATTAATACGTATTAATGTACAATTAATCCGTATTAATACGTATTAATGTACAATTAATCTGCATTAATGTACAATCAACACGCATTAAGTTTGAATTTCGAATTTCAAAAACTGATTTTTGAAATCTGAATTTCGAATTCTTGAATTAAAAAAATATTAATTAAATCTATCCGATAGATCTAATCTAATGTATTTATTTAATGCAAACTAAAAGCCTTCGATTTAATTTATCTCTATAAATCAAATCCGAGAAATAATATCCATCTATTTAATTAATTATGAGATACCATATCTCAATTTAATCTAAACAGATATCTGATATTCTTATTCAAATATTAAACGAGATACAATATCTCTATTTGTTTTAGATATTTAATTTATCAAATAAATTAAATACAAAACAAATATTATATATAATAATATTATAATCTCCATTAATAATATTAATATATATATATATATATTAATTTCGAATTTTAATAAATATATATAAATATATATTTATCCTAGATTAAATTTAGTATTCATTAATTCCAGTTAATCGAGATTCAATGAACCCGACACAAATGCTCGTGTTGGGTTATTCTTGTGTGCGACCCTGATGCAGCCCATATGAGATTGGCGGTGGGCCAAAACCGTATCACCCACAAGTCGCAAGCGGCCTCTAGCAAGACATTGCGACTACCCAACTCACATGGGGATCGATATCACGATACAACCTTATCATACAACCATGTCACGTCCCTTTTGTCACGCGATAATTTGGTCAAGGATGAAGCATGGACAATGTCAACTTCCTATTCTTGTCCATTACTTTCTCGATTCTCGAGTAATCTAATAAGTGAAATGGAAACTCCTTTCCAACATAGTATGGCCATACATTTCTTAGACTCACTCATCGAGGGGCCCAAGATATCTCTCTACAAATGTGAGGGACAAATTCCATCTTGACCATTCACATTCCTCCGCATGAAAACCACTATCCCGATCCCCTTTATCATCACCCTACAAAGGTGACTTTTGACTAGGTCAAAGATTAATGATTCATCATGTAGGAATCCATGATGATCTCAGTCATAGGGCGTTGTGACGCGGTTATACATGAGACAAGCTAATGACTAGATCCATGCGGCTTTCTCATAGTGGGTCGGTCCCAAAGACCTTGTACTCTTACAAGTACCCGTGACTCTGATTGTATCTCCATATCTCATCAAAGTCATACTGGTCTTAACTCATCTTCGCTCCCGCGTAGATGACCGACCAGGGACATTTAGGATAATCTATAAGATATATCGAGGGATGCAGTTATCAATACAAACATGCAAACAAAAATGATAACAAAAGGAGAATACTATAAATATCCTAAACGTTCATTGTACAATGACTTGCCCCTAGGGCATAATTTCCAACAGTTAAGTGATAACTTGAGCTTGTAACTCGAGTTGTAATTCTTTAACTCGAGCATGATGTATTTACCTTGTGTTTCAATACTTTATGCTCTAAGGTTTGTTTATGTGAAGTTAGGTTAACTTGAGTCAAGGCATTGGTAACTCGAGTGAAGATCAGGCAGAGAGCAAATACATTTTTGAACAAGTTGGTAACTAGAGTCAAGGTGTGCCTAACTTGAGTCAACTTCAGACAGAAAGCAAACCAAGTTTTGATGAGCTCCTGACTCGAGCCAAAGTGTTGGCAACTCGAGTACGATTCAGACAGAGAGCAAATCAATCTTGGAGCAAAGAGGCTAACTCAAGTCAACATATGGGCAACTCAAGTCAATTTCAGACGGAGAGCAAGGAAGTTTGAGATGAGTACTCTTCCTCAACTCGAGTTAAGTCCTGACAGAAAGCTGAAAGTGAAGGAAATCACCAAGAGGGGGGTGAATTGGGGATTTTAAAAATTCCTTTTTAAAATCACTCACACAACAGAAGCTAAATGGAGATAGGGAAGAAGAGCTTGACACAAAAGATTTATACTGGTTCGGTCTCAACTCTTGACCTACGTCCAGTCCCCAGTCTCTCGGGTTTTTCTACTATCACTCAAATCGATACACACTCGTACTCGAAAGCTATCCTCTCTCTTGGATACGCTCCCCTTACAAGTTGTAATCTGAAAGCCCAACCTCAAAGTCCCACAACTTTGAGATTCTTACAATAAATGAATTACGAAATGAACTCTCTAAAGAGTGGATAAAGATAATCACCGAGGTACAATGTACGATGAGAAGTATAAACGAAAAAAACGATTGATAAGCTTGTATGCGTTTTACGTGTGTTACTTCGTACTTGCAGACTTCAAATCTTCATGTATTTATACTTGGATTGAAGTTTGTGACCGTTGAAGATGTGTTCGGACTTGGGCCTATTCAAAAATATAGTCAAGTTGAGTCCATGGTCTGAATATAGCTGTTGAGGATATTGCAGCTTTGATTCTTTGAATCTGTCCGTTGTGGCTTTTAATTTGTTGCATCAATTTCGGCATAAGGGAATATCTCCAATTGATATTGAGGCGTTTAACTCAGATTGACGGAAATCTGGAAACATAATTGATTGACATCTTTCCTCTTTGAATGCTCAAATGTTTCCTAAATCAGATCTTTAGGTCTTCTGAAATCTCATAAGAAAACTGGTTAAATCAAGGTTAGGAATATTGATATGAATCATTTAAATCATAAGCAACAATTTCGCAGAATCAAGCTAAAGCATAAATCAAAACGAACAAAACGTACTCGGATGCGTTCATCCGTTCCGATGTTCCAAGCTCGAGTTTACCTATGTAAGCTCGAGTTTGCTCTTTCTTTAAAACTTAGCTTTTGCTTCTGGAAGTCTCAAGCTCGAGCTTGTAAGTGAGTAAGCTCGAGTTTAGCATTTGTCGGGGAAACATGTTTGAAATCATTTTGAGAGCCAAAATGGAAAAACGCAAGCTTGAGCTTATTAGTGAGTAAGCTCGAGTTTGGCACTATTCATGTCAAAAATAATCTTAGTTCACAAAATGCAAGCTTGAGCTTAGAGGTGTAAACTTGAGTTTGCTAAACTCAAAATATGACAATGCTCTCTGTCTGACCCAAGCTTGAGCTTGCAAGGGCAAGCTCGAGTTTGCCAAAGGTTTTAAAAATTTTAAAAGATTTTTGTCAGACGCAAGCTTGAGTTTACAACCTTAAACTTGAGTTTACTCTTTGAAGGAAAACTTGAAAACTTTCTCGCTCGATGCAAGCTCGAGTTTGGAATTCCAAGCTCGAGTTTACAAATTTTGTAAACTCACAAACTCTACAAGTACAATGATAAGCTCAAGTTTAAAGGATTCTCGCAGAGGTAAGCTCGAGCTTGTAATCGCAAGCTCGAGTTTACATTTTTGTAAACTTAGTGAGAAGAGTCTCTCGAGTTAGAAGCAAGCTTGAGCTTAAAACTAATAAGCTTGAGTTTGCAATTTGAGTAACTTGATAAAAGCCTCAAACCTTCGTAAGCTCAAGCTTCTAGGTGTAAGCTCGAGCTTACTCGAATATGAGTAAACTTTGAAAACCTTCAAGCTCAAGTTTATGGACCAAGCTCAAGTTTAGAAAATGCAAAATAGCTTGGTTTTCTTTCTCAGATAGGGCAAGCTCGAGTTTGGGTAGCCAAGCTCGAGTTTGGAACTGACAGAATGTTTTTTGACTTGAAATCAATCAAGCTTTACAAAATCTTTATCAAAAACATTCTCTCATGTTTACAATTGTTATTAATCATCAAAACACATTGAGAACTAACAAAAGCAACCTGAAGTATGTAAGCAAAGCAAATCACCAAGAGGGGGTGAATTGTGGATTTTAAAAATTCTTTTTGAATACTCTGAAACTCAACAGCGAAACAAGGTAAAATAGAAGAGAAGGAGAAAAGCTTGACACAAGAAGATTTATACTGGTTCGGTCCAAATCCTTGACCTACGTCCAGTCCCTAGACACTCTGAGATTTCCACTAACTCTCAGAATCAGTTACACACTCTGTACTCGAAAGTTATCCTCTCACTAGGATACACTCCCCCTTACAAGTTGTAAACTGATATACCCAATCTCCAAGTCCAACGACTTGAAATTCTTACAATAAATGATTTCAATAAATGAAACTCTCTCAAAGAGAAGATGAAACAATCACTAAAGTACAAATGTATCAAAAGATACTTTACAAGAGATAGAAAACTGAAAAAGTAGTTGAAACTTGAATGCTTTTCATTTTCTTGTATCCTGGTTGTTGTAGAGACTTGACTGCAACTCCTTATATATGAAGAAGGCATTAAATGACTGTTGGACTTATTAATGTGACCGTTGGTAACATTAATGAGCTGATTAGGTTGAAGCTTGGTCTAGTCTCTCTCTTGATTAGTGCTAATCCAGGTGCACAGAAGTTTAGGGTTGACTTCCATTGAAATAAATTCGTTGGAAGAGTAGCTTCTTGATAGGGAAAGAAAACATTATTCCCTTAGCAACGTGTAGAGAATGATTGTCCAAAAGAATGCACGGTTTTCTGAACTTGCAATAAATGCGCTGACGTCACCTTTTGCTTTAAGCTAAATCCTCTTCCTAATACACTTTAAATCATATGAAACTCACTAACAAATTGATTAAACATAGTTAAGAATAGTAATGAGTGATGATAAGATCAAACATGAAGATTTCACAAATTCGAGCAATTTGATTTTCAGCTAGAGCGACACAAACTCGAGTTTTTTTAAGCAAACTGGGGTTTGCAACTCTTCTTTAGGAACCAAACTCGAGTTAATAAACTCAAACTCGAGTTTGCTTCTTCTAGAGAAGAATGTCGTGATTTGAGCTTTGAAGAGCATTTTGAAAATATGAGCAAACTCGAGTCAATTAATGACTAACTCGAGTTAGGACTTTTGAAGATAAAATATGTTTAAGTCCACAAAGCTCAAAACTGGAGTTTCTAAAAGCAAACTGGAGTTTTAAAAATCAAAAAATAGTTAGTAGCTCTCTGCTTGACACAAACTCAAGTTAGTTAAATCAAACTCGAGTTTCCTTAAAGAATGAAAATCTTTGAAAACTCTCTGCCAAGTACAAACTCAAGTTTACAAAGCTAAACTCAAGTTCTCTCAAAACTATGGAAAACTTTGAAAAACTCTTGGTCAAGTGCAAAATTGAGTTTGGCATATCAAACTTGAGTTTGCTATGGATGAAAAAGTGCTAAGACTTTCGGCCAAGTACAAACTCGAGTTTGGTTAAGTTCACAAATCCTTGAAAGCTCTCTATATGACATAAACTCTAGTTTCTAAGTACAAACTCGAGTTTGCCTTAACTTGAAAAACTTTGAGTGCTCTCTGTAAGATACAAACTCGAGTTTGCTAATACAAACTCAAGTTTGCTTAAGTTTAGAAAAACTAGAGCAACTATCTGTCAAATCCAAACTCAAGTTTGCCTTTGACAATAAGTTTTTCAACTTACTAAGACAAACTTCAACTTTGGTTTACAATTGTTAGTTATCATAAAAACACATAGAGAACTAACAAAGTAGAATAACTTCCTAACTCGAGCCAACAAGTTGTGAACTCGAGTCAAAGGCACTTTTCAAGTGTTCTCATATACACACTTGAAGTCCATGTCAGTACATTTACATGTTAACTTGAGTCAATTCTTGGTAACTCAATCAGGTAACTCGAGTCATTACATTTTTAACTCTAGTTAAGCGCTTGCTATATATATATTAGCGCCGACTATTGCTCTTCATTTTCTCAAAACTCTCGAGTCATCTCCTGCTTCTCCTGAAAAAACCCAAACATTTGAACCCTAACTCAAGCTTAATCCTTCACTATGCCAGCTAAAAATCCGTCTAAGGCCAAGAAATCCTCATCTGATTATGAGGCAAGCCATTCATCGTCTCCTCCAAAGGGACTGTGGTGATACAAGAACCTCCAGAGTAGCATGTGAAGAAGAAAATCGATCCTGCTGCTGCTAAAAGGAAAGACAAAGAAAAGGCGGTCATTACTCCAAAAAGACAGAAGAAGTCTACTATTCCATCTTCTAATTGTTGAGGTCCCACTCAGAGTCACTCTACTCATGCTCAAGGTCAAACCACTTCAAAGGTATTTGGACCTATTGACTCTTTGATTGAGCCCTCTAATCTCAATAGACCACCTCACCAATTTCTTTGCAATCCCATTGTCTATTTTGACTCTGATGCAAAATTGTTATGAGTCTAGAGAATTTTGTCCTACTGTGTTTGTCAATTTTCCTAAGCTTGAGGATGAGTGCAATTTGGACTTATCCCCATGGCTTAAACCTTTTGAAAATCTTTTTGCCATAAATACCCCCTATTGTCCTTCAATTGTAAAAATTTTATACTTTAACATGACCCTTGCTAATCAATTGGATGGCGATGGCAATCTTTTAGAAGAAAGAATTATCACTCATGTTTGGGAAAGCGAATTCTTATTACTCCCAAATCTTTAAATTCTCTTTTGTCAATCTCTGATCCTCCTTTTATCCCTGAACATAATTATGGTAAGGAAGATATCTTTCAAATTCTAAGACTTGAAAAACCATTAAGGTCACCAGCATTGCCTCTGTCTTTTCCCCCAGTTTCAATGCCTCATGTGTATAGGGCTATCTGGCATATTTACTCCAGAAACCTTATGCAAAAAGGCAAAAACTTCACAAATTTTGCTAATAGTGACTACTCCCTTTTTGCTTCCATAATTGACAAAGTTCCTCATTACATGGGCCAATGGGTCTATAATGAGATAGCGAGGTTTAGGTGTAAATGGAGCAAATCACCAAGGAAGGGGGTGAATTGGGGATTTAAAATTCTTTTCTTCTTACTATATTTTCGAACACTAAAACAGAGTAGTGTAGAGTATGAGAAGAGGAAGCAAGACACAAGGAATTTATACTGGTTCGATCTAACCTCTTGACCTACGTCCAGTCCCCAGATACTCTAGGATTTCACTAACCCAAATGATTACAAACTCTGTAACTCTTAGAGTAATTCTCTCTCTAGAACTTACTCCCCCTTACAAGTTGTAATCAAATATCCCAATCTCCAAGTCCCACGATCTGAGATTCTTACAATGAATGATTTTCAATAAATGAACTCTCTCTAAGAGTAGTTAAAAATAATCACTGAAGTACAAATGTATCAAAAGATACTTTACACAAGAAAACTCAAAGAGTAGTTGGAAACTTGAATGATTTTCGTTTTCTGCAAATTGGTTGTTGAGAAGAATTGAATGCAGCTCTATATATACCAAGAGAGCATTAAATGACTGTTGTAATCTTCAATGTGACCGTTGCCAGCATTAAGGAAGGATTAGGTTAAGCTTTGGTCTTCTTCTCTCTCTACTTTTTGGTTAATCTAGTTGCACCAAAGTTTATGGTTGACTTCTTGAATATTAATCTGTTGGAAGAGCAGCTACTAGATGAGGAAAGGAAACATTAATCCCTTTGCAATGTATGTAGAATGATTGTCCAAAAAGATGCAAGTTTTCTGGACGTTGCATTTAATGTGCTGACATCACTTTTTGCTTTTGTTTAATCTTCATTTAACATCCTCTAACTCATCGGAAACTCATTAACAAACTGATTAAACATAGTTAGGAATAGTAATGAGTAATGATAAGAAGTATTAAGATCAAACATGAAGATTTCACAAATTCATGCAATTTGTTTTTCAAAGATAGCGACACTAACTCGAGTTTGTTCTTACAAACTGGAGTTTGTAGAAGGCCAAACTCGAGTTTCCTTCTTCCAAAGAAGAATGTCGCAAGTTGAGTTTTGAAGCACATTTTGAAACATTGAGCAAACTAGAGTTTATTAATGACTAACTCGAGTTTTGGACTTTTATAGTGAAAACATGTTTAAGTCCAAAAGCTCAAAACTGGCGTTTCCAATCTTAACTGGAGTTTTCAAAGTTACTGAAAAGAGCAAAGCTCTTTGTAAGGCACAAACTCGAGTTTCCATCTAAAATTGAAAACCTTTGAAAATCTTTGCCAAGTGAAAACTAGAGTTTTCAAAACTAACTGGAGTTCTCTCAAAGTGGGTAAAACATCATAACTTTCTGTCAAGCACAAACTCAAGTTTCCAAATACAAACTCGAGTTTTCTCAAAACTTTGGAAAACTTAGAAAATACTTGACCAATTGCAAACTGGAGTTTGTCAAAACAAACTGGAGTTTTCCTAGGATGAAAAACATTTAGACTCTCTGTAAAGCCCAAATTCGAGTTTTGAAAACACCAACTCAAGTTTGGTCAAGTTCACAAAACTTGACAATGTTAGTTCTCATGTGTTTTGATGATGATTGACAATTGTAAGATTGATTCGAGTCAAACGAATTTGATTTAAAAGATAACTTATAAATTTACATTTTAACTCTAGTCATGACTCAACTCACTGAGCTTTGAAAACAATTGAAAATATTGACTATGACTCGAGTCATCATTAAACAACTCGAGTCATCCCTGTACTTAAAATTTGCAAAGTGACTTCCTCGACAAAAGGACTCGAGTCATCCTTGGTATAACTCGAGTCATCATTTCACTCTTAGCTTCTGTTCAAAATTGTTTCAGACATGACTCCAGTCATGACTCAAGTCATCTCAAAGACAAATCGTTTCGTTTGAAAATTCTCGGACATGACTCCAGTCATGACTCAAGTCATCTCAGCGCTATTCTTCTCTGTTTGGAAACTTGACTCCAGTCATGACTCAAGTCATCTCAGCACAAATCTTTCTGTTTGAAATTTCTCAGCGATGACTCAAGTCATAACTCAAGTCATCACTTGCATGACTCTAGGCATGACTCGAGTCACATCATTAAAAATACTTTCTATTTGGAATTGCTTCAGAATGACTCTAGTTATCACTCGAGTCATCTAAGTGTATTTTAAGATTATGACTCTAGGCATGACTCGAGGCACATCATCGAAATACCTTCTATTCATAGTTGCTTCATAATGACTCCGAGTCATCACTCGAGTCAACTTAATGGATTTTCAAATTATGACTCTAAGCATGACTCGAGTCAAGCATGACAATATTTGAATCCTCGTCTCTGCGCAATCTGATATTAGCCGATTAAGTAATGGGTGTTTCATGTAATTGATTATTATTGTTCCTAACCAAGTTTAATCAGGTTTGCTAGTGTATTTCAGATATATTTAACATGTTTTAAATTTGAAATTACGAAAAGCAAATTCTGTCGAAGCATTAAATGTTGTCCCGGATATCAAAGCTAAATGAAGAAATAGAACTCGGACAATCAAAAAGCATTTCGGCTATTTCCTAGACAACATTCTTACTTGACTCTCAACGGACAAATTGAATAAAGAATGTCAACGGAGAATAACGGTCGAATGTCAGAAGCTTACGAAGAAACTGAGCAAGAAATTACAACGGATATATTGATTACCCACAACGGCTCATTAAGTTCTTCTCAACGGTCATCAATGCTACTAATCTATAAATAGTAGAAGCATTCAAGTCTCCACCTACCGAAACGCTGTGCATTCAATTAGTCATTAAGATCATTTATTGTTTCTACTCAAAGAGTTAATATCTTCGGATATATCATACTTCGTGTTTATTAATCTGCTCTTTTAGAGAGTTCATCATTGATTATTCTTCTTGTGAGAATCTCAAAGTATTGGGACTTTGGGATTGGGATATTTGATTACAACTTGTAAGGGGGAGTAAGTTCTAGAGAGAAATTACTCCGTGAGTTACGAGTGTGTAATCATTTGGATTAGTGAAATCTGGAGAGTCCGGGGACCGGACGTAGGTCAAGGATTTGAACCGAACCGCATAAATTCATTGTGTTCAATCTCTCTTACCCTTACTCGTTTATCCCCGTTTCACATTCAGCTAACAGTATTTACGCGAGAAATTTTATATCCCCAATTCACCCCCTCTTGGTGATATTCCGTCTTTCATTTGGTATCGTGCGTCTTCTCCGAAGAGATTAACATCTCGAGAAAGATCGTATGGACGGAATCCTACCCGACGGAGCTTCTATCAACAGACCGCCCGGTTTTAGTGGAGAGCATTACTCATTCGGAAAGCCAAATTCAAAGTCTTTGTTTTGGCATCGAATATGGATTGTGGAGAGTATTCGAGATAGGAGACTATAATCCAACAATACTCGAAAATGGTCTTAGAATCCCAAAGCCCGAAGATACCTATGATGACAATGACAGGAGAAATATCACTCTCAACGGTAAAGTCATCCTCATGTTGCAAAGCGCATTAAGTCAACAAGAGTATTTTCGTATCTCATTACATTGCCATCCGCTAAAGCCATGTGGGATGCTCGGAGATAGCTCATGAAGGAACAACCGAGTCAAGGAGAATAGAGTAAACACCCTCATGACCGAATACGATCGTCCGCCGTATGAAGTCTCGGGAATCTATTATTGAGTTTCAACGAGGTTCACTCACTTGATCAACCAACTCGCCGCTTTGGGTAAAGAATATGAACAACCCGTCCAAGTGAGGAAGATTCTTAATATCCTCAAGAAAGAATGGGAAGCCAAGGTAACATCTATTGAAGAAGCTCGTGGAGAGTCAATGAGTTACTAGAAGCCTTGTTTGGCGATCCGTCCGAGTATGAAGGCAAAATGAAGTTCGAAAAGGACTAGATGAGATCAAGCAAAAACAAGGGAATCGCTCTCAAAGTCACAAAGAAGCAAATGAGGCGATGATGATGAAGAGGTAGATGAAGATGAAGAGTTGGGCATGATAGTCCGAAGGTTCAAAAAATTCTATAAGAAGGACCAAGGATTCAAGAAGTTTCACAAAGGTGGCTCTAGTGTTGAGACGAAAAAGCCAATCATCTCGCTATGAATGTGAAAGGCCCGGCCACATCAAGTCGAATGTCCCCACTGAAGAACAAGGAGAAAGAAAAGAAGAAATTCAAAACTTCAAAAAAGAAAGCCTATGTATCGGCCATATGGGGAGACAGTTCATCCGACGATGATGAAGCTGAGGACGAAGAAAAAGCCAACATATGCCTAGTAGCTCAAGAAAAGGAGCAAACCGAAAATGATGATGAGGTATATGATCTTCAACCATCCTATGATGAATTATTTGCTGAATATGGTCTTGTACAATCTGAATTTGAAAAACTTGCTGAAAAATATATTGCTTTGAAAAAGAAGAACATCACTCTTGAAATGCAAGTTAATAATCTTTATGCAAATGTCATTTGTGAGGATTGTGTTGATTTAGAGAAAAAGAATATACATCTTACAAAAGCACTTGAGAAATTCACTAAAGGAAGTGAAATGCTCAATGTTATTTTAAAACAAGAAAGATTCACAAATGACAGATCGTGAATTGGCTATAAGCCCGATTTTGATAAGAAGAAAGGCAAAAAGAAATTTGGTGAAAAATTCTACATGAACTATTTCGTAAAATCCATTCATTCATCAAATCCTTTTGCTCATTGTAATTATTGTAACCGAAAAGGTCATACTACTTCTTCCTGTTTCCACAAAAAGGAAAGAAAGAGTAAACCTATAGGTAACTATCAATGGGTGCCTAAGGGATCTTATAAGGTTCCCGAGTCACAAACTAACCCGAAAGGACCCAAGAAAAGATGGGTACCTAAAACCCGATTTATTAAGATCTGCAGGTATGTCTCGAGAGCATCAAAATCCAACAGTGGTATATTGATAGTGGGTGCTCTAGACACATGACGGGAGATCATACAAAATTTGCTACTCTCAAGACCAAAAATGGTGGCACTGTGACTTTTGGTGGTAATCAATCTGGAAGGATTGCTGGAATTGGTGAAGTTGGCAACATCAATGGACCTCAAGTCAAGGACGTCTACCTTGTAGAAGGCCTGTGTCATAATCTCCTCAAGTAAGTCGAGTACCGACAAAGGCAATCTTGTCATCTTCGACTCGGAGGAGTGCTTGATCGTTAGCAAAGATGATCTGCCCTTAATCAACCTCAAATCAAAAGCTTTATTTAGAGCTCCTAGAGATGGTAACTCGTTATACTCTAAACCTCTCTAACAATTTCAATGAACTTTCCTCCGAAAATTGTTTTATCGGAACTTGGAAGAAAGTTGGCTTTGGCACAAGCGTTTAGCTCATGTCAATATGTTTCAACTTGACAAGTTACGTAAAAGGATTTGGTCATTGGTTTACCAAAACTAAATTTCAAAAATGATATGATATGCGATGCATGTCGAAAGGAAAACAGACTAAATCATCTTTCAAATCCAAAAATGAGTGAGAAGCCTTGGTGGAAATCTCTATACTTTAGTTATTGTTGATGATTTCTCAAGATTTTTTGGACTATGTTTTTATCATCAAAAGATGAAACCTTTGATCGTTTGTTGTGCTTGCCAAAAAGGTCCAAAATGAGAAAGGTATCTCTATTTCGTGGAATAAGAACCGATCATGGTGGAGAATTCGAGAATAATGCCTTTGAAGAATTTTGTGATGCTCATGGGATAGACCATAATTTCTTCGTTTCCCAAGGACTCCTCAACAAAATGGTGTTGTGGAGAGAAAGAATCGAGTTCTCACGAAATGGCAAGAGCAATGTTGAATGAGAATCAAACTTCTCAAGTCTTTTGGGCCGATGCAATAAGTATGGCATGTTACATATCAAATCGTGCATACATCCGAAAGAAACTTAAGAAGACACCCTATGAGCTGTACAAAGGAAGAAAGCCCAATCTTAGCCATCTACACATCTTTGGGTGTAAGTGTTTCGTGCACAATAATGGTAAGGATCAATTGGGTACGTTTGACTCAAAATCTGATGAAGGTATATTTCTTGGCTACTCTAATAGAAGTAAAGCATATAGAGTTTTCAATACTCGTACTCGTATTGTTGAAGAGTCTATTCATATTGTGTTTAGTGAAACCAAATCTAAGAAACCTTTGGATGACGATGAAGAAAATATTTATAGAAATCAGTTCTTTTCAAAGACTACTCCCGCTCTCTTGAAAACTCGAAGATGTTTTTGAAAATGCTTCAAAAATGATTTTCAATCTCAACCTAAAGCTTGGAGATTCATTAGGAATCATCCTCTGGGATCAAGTTATAGGTGATGTAAATCAAGGAGTAAGAACCAAAATAGCACTTTGAATGAAGTAACCTTTTCGCATTCATATCTCACATTGAACCCTCTAAGATTGATGAAGCCCTTTCGCACAATGATTGGGTGATAGCAATGCAAGAGGAGTTACATCAATTTGATAGAAATCAAGTTTGGGATTTTGTACCTATGCCTAAGGACCATTCGGTCATTGGCACTAAATGGGTATTCAAGAACAAACGAGATGAATCAGCAATCATTGTCCGGAATAAGGCAAGATTGGTTGCTAAAGGCTATAAAACTTATGCTCCAGTGGCAAGATTGGAAGCCATAAGAGTCCTTCTTGCCTTTGCCTGTGTAAAAGGTTTCAAACTCTATCAAATGGATGTGAAAAGTGCTTTTCTAAATGGTCTTATTCAAGAAGAAGTTTATGTAGAACAACCTCCCGGTTTTGAAAATGATAATCATCCGAGATCATGTGTATCGTCTCAAGAAGGCCCTATATGGTCAAACAAGCTCCAAGAGCTTGGTATGAGCGATTAAGCAAATTCCTTCTTGATCAAGGTTTTATCAGAGGCAAAGCCGACACAACACTTTTCATAAAGAGTAATAAGTCTAATGAAATTTTAATTGTCCAAATATATGTTGATGATATTATATTTGGTGCTACTAATGATTCTCTTTGTGAAGAATTTTCCAAGAAAATGCGGGGAGAATTTGAAATGTCTATGATGGGGGAATTGAATTACTTCCTTGGTTTGCAAATTAAACAACGGAAGGATGGAATATTCATCTCTCAAACAAAATATCTTAGAGATTTGCTCAAGAAATTTGGCCTTGAAAATTGCAATGGTGCAGACACACCAATGAGCTCAACAGCCTCTCTGGATGTTGATGAAGAAAAGGGCAAAGATTTCAACATAACCAAGTATAGAGGAATGATTGGTTCTTTGCTATACTTAACCGCCAGTAGACCAGATGTCCAATTCAGCGTAGGAATGTGCGCAAGATTTCAATCGGCTCCAAAGAGTCACATGCGAACATGTCAAGAGGATCTTTCGCTACCTATCGACACAAAAGAATTAGGCCTTTGGTTCCCAAAAGGTCAACAAGAATTTCTGGTTGCATATTCAGACTCAGACCATGCTGGATATAAGACTGATAGGAAGAGTACAAGTGGACAATGTGAGTTCTTTGGAGGTTCACTAGTTTCATGGTTCGGCAAAGAAGCGAGATAAGTGTGGCGATATCTTCAACCGAAGCCGAGTATGTAGCTGCATCAAGTTGTTGTGCACAAGTGCTTTGGCTCAAACAACAAATTATCAAAAGTCCTAACTTAAGAGAGTGTTTACTGGGTGAATTGGGTGTTTGATAAAATTTGTCAAATTTAGGAACTTTGAAATTCTTTTCGCAACTTATTGAAAGTCATCCGGAAGCAACTCGAGTCACTTTTACTCGAATGACAATAATAATTGATAAAGCAATAGTCAATCATTCAAACATGTATGGACATTCGTTAAAACTATATATTTGATAAACTGGAAATATAAGAGATAAGGGAAGAGAATATGCAAAACATGTATAGATTTATCTATATCTTTGGAAATATAAGAGATAAGGTTCGGCCCAATCCTTGACCTACGTCCGGTCCCAAGCTTCACTTGAGATTTTCAATCCACTATCTTCTTTAACTTGATTACACGTTCTGTACTTGAAGTAATCCTCTCACTAGGATTCACTCCCCCTTACAAACCTAATCAATACACTTGCTTGATCACACACTCGTACTCGAAGTAATCCTCTCCCTAGGATTCACTCCCCTTACAAGTTGTAATCAACACAATGTGTTTCCCACTCAAGATCACCCAATCTTGAGTATCTCACGAATAGAATGATAGGATGTTTACAATAACTCTTCTCTCTCTCTCGAAGTAGATGGATAAGCACTTTGAAGCACAATTACAAGTCATCTCACTCTCTATGATAAGCTATGTAAACATTAAGAACAGAGAGTAAATGATATGAAAATCGGAGTATTAGCATCTTGAAGATGTAAACTTTGTCTCTCGTTTTTGCTCGTCTTACTCTCGTGTTCTGTATGGAGTCTTCAAATCTTCAAGTATTTATGCTAATTGAAGCTTGTGAACGTTGCATATCCGTTGAGACTTGATTCCATTCGAAAATTATAGTCATTGTTATGATCATAACTATTGAATATAGCATTGGGAACATTTGCTGATTTGAATATTTGAATTTTGGCTCTTCAAGAATGTGTCCCTTATTTGAGAAATGTGATGTACGGCTTTGGTTGGTGGGAGCCTTGCTGTCTGCCTTGAAGAATGGTTAGTCTTCTTTCCAGGCTGTCTTCCATTTGCTTTGTTTGAGAAGATATAATAAAATAATACAAGTGGCTCATGGAGTTGCTTTATTTGACTTTAAAGCAAATTCAAATCTTCTCAAGTCTGAAGTTAAAGCATATCAAAGACATTGGACATTCGAATCCATTAGAGAACATTACTGCTGGTATTCAATTTCGTTTCCTCATTGAATTCTGTCTTCTTTGCTGATTCTGAACATCAGCATCAATCTTCATCTTCAAGCTTGTGACAGATTTTGATTTCTGTCAAGTTTGATGTAATCTCAAACTTTAATCACCTGAAACTTATACACAAATGATATAAATGATGTTAAGAAGTTGTATAAATCATTTGAGTATTCATCTGGATGTTCTTGATGAGATATGATGTTTCAGTCATGGTGAATTTTCTTGAATCAAAGGTGTAAATCTGTTCTAGTGTTCCAAGCTCGAGTTTATATAGGTAAGCTCGAGTTTGGTCTTCTTTTGAACTTGGAATTTTGCCTCTGGAAGTCTCAAGCTCGAGCTTATAACTTATAGACTCGAGTTTGGGTGTTTATCGGGACCTGTTTGCTCTCTCCGTCGAGCTAAACTCGAGTTTGGTCACTTATAGGCTCGAGTTTGGCTTTTTCCCAAAGTTCATTTCTTCTCTCGGAACTCTCGAGCTCGAGCTTGTAACTTCAAGCTCGAGTTTGGACTTCTTCAAAATCAGCATTTCCTCTCTCGTAACCCGTAAGCTCGAGTTTGCTACTTGTAAGCTCGAGCTTGCTACTGTAAACTTGGCCTGGCTGATTTTGGACTTTGTTCGCGAGCTTGCAACTTTGTCCACTTTCGAGGGCCATATCTCCCTGGTCTGAACTCAGTTTTGGTTGGTTCAACTCTTGATGGAAAGCTCTTTGAGTCTACTTTCCAATGCCACTGATTTCAGCTCAATTGGATTTTTATATTGTGAGTTACACGCAAAACATTGAGGCTTGGTTTTCTGTGTGGCATGGATTTCTCTGTCAACTTCCACAATTTATAGTTCCGTGATCTGAACTCCTTTGGGCTTGAATTTTATATCAAAATGACGCATTAGGAGTCTAGTTTCATATGCCACTGGTTTCACCTCAATCGGATCTCTGGTTTGGAAGATATCATCAAATTACCAAACGTTGCCGTGCTGAACGTGAAACGAGTTGATCACCGCCGTAAACTCGAGTTTGTCTTGATGAGCTCGAGTTTGCCTAGTCCGAAACACCAAAGCTGCTGAAGACACTTATAGACTCGAGTTTAGAGTGCTAAGCTCGAGTTTGGACATATCAGAAAGGCAAATTACTTCAGCAAGGTAGTAAACTTGAGTTTAATACTTGGAGGCTCGAGTTTGCTCATCCACAATCTTATATTTGCTTGTTTTAACTCTGAATTGATCCATTCCAACTTCCATTTGATTGTGGAGACTTCTAGGACCAATATTTAGAACTTGGATAATGATATAATCATTCATTCCATTCTTCATCATTTAACAAGTTCTTCATTTTCCCATCTCCCAACTTGATGATTCTTCATCATTTAACTTCCAATAACACATATAGTGCAAGTTCATCTCCTTTCTTGATCATTCTTCATTTTGCATCTAAAATATAAGAATTAGTCAAAGTAGAAGATCAATGTAGTATGCAACCTTTTTGCTCTTAAGAATAGCATCTATATAAGACATCATCAAAACTAATCATAACCAACATTCTCCCCCTTTTTGATGATGGCAAATACTTTAAGAAAGATATGTATGGATATCAAATGCAACAATGCAACATATTTTTCTTGCCATTCTCTCCCCCTTATTTGTCATTAGCAAAAAGTTGAAGCAAAGAAGAAATGCTTAAAGAGACAAATATGAAATCAGATTATAAGGAATCAAGGAACTGATTTTCTCTCCCGGATTTGAAATTGTTTTCATTCTAAATATGATGCAATTTGGAATGTTTTTATGAAAACAAATTTGAAAAAATTTGGAGAGGTTTTCAAGAAATCTTTCACACTTGAAACATAGAGATATCCAACATGTGCAAAATTTCTATTGAATATAAAGAGATAAAGATTAGAAATGCTCATGAAGATTATGCAAATGATGAATGATCGATGAAGTCCATTTTCTTGCTTTCTTGTTCCATGATATCATTTTCATCCTTTTCCTTTTCTTCAAGATAGCTATTTTAGCTTCTTGAATCTTGTCCCTGGCTTCAAGAGGTTTTCCTCTTCCTTAGCTTCAATGTGATTGAACATCAAAGCATCCTTCCTTAATTGAATATTTCTCCTTGTAGTGCATTAAGGAAAGTTGTAACACATAACAAAATCTTCTGCTACAAATTGAAAACTTTCTTTGCAAAAGAGATTTGTTAGTGCAACTAAATATCAAAGTATTCATTTCCAAATGATATTTTAAAAATAATGAAAGGAAAATATAAGATATTTTCAAATATGAAATTAACTCATCATCAAAACTAATAGAAGATAGTGAATACGAGATGAGTATGCTTAAAAAGGATTTTCTTCAAATAAAGGAGATAAGCTTTTAAAGTATAAAACACATATGAATGTGAAGCTCCCCCTTAATGAATGCATGATTAAAATAGTTGTAGCTCCCTTTAATGATACCAAATAATGATGTGATACCAAGTGTTATGAGGTTTGGAATTCATCTAACTCCAATGGACATAACATGGTATCTCGGAATTAAGAACTTTCAAGTTCACATGGATGGACTTGAAATTGGTATGAAGAAATCACTTATGCTTTTTATGATGATAAAAGAGTTTTAAAACATAAGGATCATTTTAAATAAATGATTACGCTTAGGCTAAGATTCTTGAAATAAAATGAAATGAATGAAATCAAAGTTAGCCTAGCATGATTATGACATATGCATAATACAATACCTCACTTGAGTAATATCGTAATTACTCAAGTTATAATCATCCATAGATGCATCACTCGGCTAGCCATTATCGATGATGTATCAATATTGGATTTGAATGAGCTTCAAGATTTTTATAACCACCAATTGCTCTTAATGTATCTTAGAAGCTGAAATCCCAAATGAGCTTCGTATAGGATTTCAAATTAGTTTCTGCTCATAACTTATCATCAAGCTAGCATGCTCCTTATCATCTTGGTCTAAGCCTCTTGCTAGTGATGGGATGTCATTCAAGTGATATCACAAAATTTGCAGACATAGCCACCAAAATGGTCTATTCTTGTTTGCCTATGTTCTTTGTATTCAACAACAGAACAATTTGGTCAACTCCCGCAAAAATATATGTTCTTTGGTACCCAATGATTCTTGAGTCCACAACTGATTAGACATGACAACTCTTAAGCTCATATAATTTAACAATATGATATTGGAGCAAAGAGTATAGCAATCAAAGATCAAAACATAGTTTTACCCAATCAAGTAAATTCAAGCCAATAATCAAAATAGGGTAACAACTAAATGATATCAAGAATGTTATTTTTCAATGACACTTTGTAAATACACTTTTTATGCAAAAAGATGTCATTGATAAAATGCATGTAAGTTTGATCAAAGAGCATAGAAAATCTTATCCATAAAGATAAGCATTTATCAATTCAGTTTATGAGTGAGCTCATTTTTTCAAGAATGATAATGAAATATGCAAAGTGTTTCAAATCTTGAATGTTCTTTCAAAATATGATAATGCATTATGAAATCAAAATTTTCATGAATGAAAGATTCATTTTTGAAACATGCTTGAAAACAATGTTCATTTTAAACATGGTGGAAGTCAATATATTAAAGAATAGATCGAATGCTTCAAGATTAAGAGAACATGTGAAACATTGAAGTTTATATGTATAAGAATTTTCCCAAGAGCAAAAGTCATAATGGTAAAGCATTTTCGAAACATGCTTTGCACAACGAAATATATGAGCACAATGACTTTGCTATTGTCTAAGAGATGATCTTGCCTTTTAGAATAGAGTCTTGAAGTATATGAATATTCAAGGCAAGAATATAAATATAGTTACTCGAAATGGATGAAGATAAATGTATATTTGAGTAACTTGACCAATAAGAGTTTATCCAATAAGCATAAGATTTTCACAAATTGAATTCTTTTATGGAGATAAGCTTGAAACTCATATAGATAATCAACTTGTTAGATATAAGATCTAACTTGATTGAGAATGAAGAATGAGGAGTTCAAGCATCATATTGAATACCAAAGGTCAATATGTGAATGATAGGAAAGACTCAACTTGACAAATTTGAAGCATATCCAACATTCAATATACAATATTAACTTCCAATTTGAAACATCATTTGAATGCAATTAAAGTATGGATATGTTTTCAAAAACATTTGTATGCATTTTCACAAGACAGTGTGAATTGAAATCCAAGCAAATTTTATAATTGTGCATTTCAAAAATATAAAATCAAAAAGTTATGCACAAATTCACTTGTTTGATCATCAAAAACTCACTAACAAATTGATTAAACACAGTTAGGAATATTAGTGATTGATGATATGAAGTATATAGATCATACATGAAGTTTTTGAAAATTCGAGCAAGATGATTTCAAAAACATGGTTGACACAAACTTGAGTTTGGAAAGACAAACTTGAGTTTGGAAAGTTTATTCAGATACCAAGCTCGAGCTTCCATCTCTAAGCTCGAGTTTAGAGTTTTGTCGAGGAAACGATCGTGAAACCATCTTGAAGATCATTTTGAGCAAAATGTAAACTCGAGTCTATTAGTGAGCAGGCTCGAGCTTGACACTATTCATGTCAAAAATAATTTTAATTCTCAAAATGCAAGCTTGAGTTTAGAGATGTAAGCTTGAGTTTGCTAAGCTCAAAATATGACAATGCTCTCAAGTTTACTCAAAACTTGAGTTTGCAACGGCAAACTCGAGTTTGCAAAGTTTTGTAAACTTTGAAAGATTTATGTCGAGAAAATGATAAACTCAAGTTTAGTAAACTCCAAGGTTTTACTCTTTGAAGGAAAAACTTGAAAATTTTCTCAAGCTCGAGTTTGCAAAGCTCGAGTTTACAAGCATTTGTTTGAAACTCTTTGAGAAAAGTCTCTGGAAGAAGCAAGCTTGAGTTTAAAAATAATAAGCTTGAGTTTGAGATTTGAGTAACTTGATAAAATCCTCAACTCTTCATAAACTTGAGCTTCCAAGGTAAGCTCGAGCTTACTCAAAATATGAGTAAACTTTGAAAAATGTTCAAGCTCAAGTTTATGGACCAAGCTCAAGTTTAGAAAATGAAAAATAGCTTGGTTTGCTTTCTGTAAGGGGCAAGCTCGAGCTTGCATAGCCAAGCTCAAGTTTGGCACCGACAAAAAATTTCGATTGAAATTGAATAAGTTTCAAAGCATTTTAACTTAACCAAAGACAAACCAAAAATGAATTTCATATAATCATAGTATGAGGTAAGGGTTAGATATCACCGTAATTCCTCTTGTCCTCATAGAAGCTTGCTTGGTTGAGATGGATTGATGTAGATAACTCATTTTCCAATGTTCACCATCAACATCAAGCATAGCTTGTTCAGCTTTCTCAAGACTTGGATCATTTCTCTATGTTACATTCTTGAGAAGCTTTCTTGATCCTACAAAACCTTATAAATGTTTTTCTTTCTTGGTATCCAACCTTACTTGGATCCTATCATCGTTAGCTTGTAGGGACAAGAATTAAATTCACATGCTTTTATGAATATAATTAATTTAGAACAATTGAGCATAATGAATTAAACATGAGTTCATGCATAAAGAAATACTTTCTTTTCAAATCATCATGAATGCATAAAGAGTTTAATCTATTGAACATTGCAATCTCTTTCAAAAAATAGATCGGATGTGAGAACCCAATTTTTTTTAAATAATTTGCAATGCTTATTCCTAAGACTATAAGATATAAAACCTCAATGAATATTTCAAATAATAGCATAGGAGGTTTTACCTTTGCATACCTTAGCCTTAGGTACTTGAAGGATTGCATTCGCTCACCCAATGTATCATTCGTTGATACTTCATTTTGAATTTAGTCTTGGGATCAAGCAATGCTTTCTCATATGATATAGACGCAAGAATCTTTTCCTTGGAGCATGAGAGATCCTTCTCTTCTTATTCTCCTCAAGATAGTTGAATGAACTTCATGGTAGTTCATTCTTGAGGTAGATGATACTCTTCTTGCTTGTATCCATTGCTTCCTCCGATGTTTAAAACTTGTAGTTCCAGCAATGGCTTTTCTCTCTAACTCGAGGTGAGTTTCCTTTTAGGTTCATGAGAAACTCTTAGATTCTTCTTCATCTTCTCGGTATCCTTATGTCCATTAATTTTCAAATTATCCCACACTTAAATCACTAGATGGACATTTTGGTACCCATTTATACTTGGGTCCTTGATTTGTTAGTATTGGACCTTGATTGTCCTTTAGGAACCCAAACAAATTTATTTCTCACGGTAGAATTTCTCCTAATATAACATGTGTAAGAAATATGTCCAGATTTACCACAATAATTGCAAATAATAGAATGATGCTTATTGTGAACATTTTTGCAAGAATTGTGTTGGTGATGAGAGTAAGACTTCAAATAATCTTTATTTGAGCATTCATTCTTCCCACATGATTTTCCAGCAACATTTTCGAAAATATGTTTGTTTTTCAAAATAGAATCAGTAAATGGTTGAAAAACACTTTTAAGCGATTGTTCAAAAATGTTTTTCTTATCTACACAAGAAGTATTGGAATTGTTTACCTCATGTTCATCTAGAGCTCTAGATAGTGATTGATCACAAATGTCAATGAGCTCATCTTGGGAATCCTTTTTCTCTTGTTCTTTTGTGTTGATTTGAATCAAGAAAGCATTCTCTCGATTTCGCCTTCTTCCATTTGTTCATCATCCATAAATGTGCGGTTTGTAATTTCGATGAACTTTCAACACTTTCAACTTCAACACAATTGTTAGAAGTATATATAAAATCAAGAGTATCCCAAATTTCTTTAGCACTAGAGCAAGACTTGATTTTCTCAAAATCATTTTCGATTAAGGCACTTTGTATAATATGTTCATTGCTCTAATGTTCAATGAAAACATCTTGAAGTCTTTTTTCTCGTCCAATCCTTTCTTGGTTTGAAATCAAAAGCATTTGTAAAAACATTCCACATATAAAAATCAGTTGCTTTGATAAAACTAGTCATTCTAGCTTTCCAAAACCAAAAATCAATATCTTTGAAAAGCGGTGGAATGGTAAAATCAAACCCTACTGAAAACGTAGAGCACCCAAAATTAGCCATTGAAACTCTTGAGACGGTTAAGTCCTTTAAACAAGAGCCTAGCTTTGATACCAAATGAAAAACCAGGCTATCACCCAAGAGGGGGGGTGAATTGGGTGTTTGTTAAAACTTTATGAACTTTGATAAACTTTTCGCAACTTATTGAAAGCAGTTTGAATGGCAATAATAATGATTGATAAAGCAATAGTCAATCATTCAAACATGTATAGATATTCGATATATATATCTTTGGAAATATAAGAGATAAGGGAAGAGAATATGCAAACTGATTTATACTGGTTCGGCCCAATCCTTGACCTACGTCCAGTCCCCAAGCTTCACTTGAGATTTTCAATCCACTATCTTCTTGTAACTTGATTACACGTTCTGTACTTGGAGTAATCCTCTCACTAGGATTCACTCCCTTACAAACTCGTAATCAATACACTTGCTTGATCACACACTCGTACTCGAAGTAATCCTCTCCCTAGGATTCACTCCCCTTACAAGTTGTAATCAACACAATGTGTTTCCCACTCAAGATCACCCAATCTTGAGTATCTCACGATAGAATGATAGGATGTTTACAATAACTCTTCTCTCTCTCGTAAGTAGATGGATAAGCACCGAAGCACAATTACAAGTCATCTCACTCTCTATGATAAGCTATGTAAACATTAAGAACAGAGAGTAAATGATATGAAAATCGAGTATTAGCATCTTGAAGATGTCGGCTTTGTGTCTCGCGTTTTTGCTCGCTCGTGTACTCGTGTTCGTATGGAGTCTTCAAATCTTCAAGTATTTATACTAATTGAAGCTTGTGACCGTTGCATATCCGTTGAGACATGATTCCATTCGAAATTATAGGCAGTTGTGTGCATTTATCAGAACTAATATTGAGATATAGCCGCTGGGAACATTTGCTGATTTGAATATTTGAATTTTGGCTCTTCAAGAATGTCTCCCATGATGTTCTTATTTGAGAAATTTTGATGTACAGCTTTGGTTGGTGGGTGCCTTGTCATCCTCCCTTGAAGAATGGTTAGTCTTCTTTCCAGTTTGTCTTCCATTTGCTTTGTTTGAGAAGATATAATAAAATAATACAAGTGGCTCATGGAGTTGCTTTATTTGACTTTAAAGCAAATTCAAATCTTCTCAAGTCTCGAAGTTAAAGCATATCAAAGACATTGGACATTCGAATCCATTACATTAACTGAGTATTCAATTTCGTTTCCTCATTGAATTTCTCGTTCAATTTCTTCTTTGATGATTCGAACATCGCATCAATCTTCATCTTCAAGCTTGTGATGATTTTGATTTCTGTCAAGTTTGATGTAATCTCAAACTTTAATCACCTGAAACTTATACACAAATGATATAAATGATGTTAAGAAGTTGTATAAATCATTTGAGTATTCATCTGGATGTTCTTGATGAGATATGATGTTTCAGTCATGGTGAATTTTCTTGAATCAGAGGTGTAAATCTGTTCTAGTGTTCCAAGCTCGAGTTTATATAGTAAGCTCGAGTTTGGTCTTCTTTTGAACTTGGAATTTTGCCTCTGGAAGTCTCAAGCTCGAGCTTATAACTTATAGACTCGAGTTTGGGTGTTTATCGGGATTCCGTTTGCTCTCTGTCTGAGCTAAACTCGAGTTTGGTCACTTATAGGCTCGAGTTTGGCTTTTTCCCAAAGTTCATTTCTTCTCTGGAACTCTCGAGCTCGAGCTTGTAACTTCAAGCTCGAGTTTGGACTTCTTCAAAATCAGCATTTCCTCTCTGTAACCCGTAAGCTCGAGTTTGCTACTTGTAAGCTCGAGCTTGCTACATGTAAACTTGGCCTCGGCTGATTTTGGATTTTGTTTAGCGAGCTTGCAACTTCGTCCACTTTCGAGGGCCATATCTCCCTGGTCTGAACTTCGTTTTTGTTGGTTCAACTCTTGATGGAAAGCTCGTTGAGTCTACTTTCCAATGCCACTGATTTGAACTAAATTGGATTTGTATATTGTGAGTTACACTCAAACCATTGAGGCTTGGTTTTCTGTGTGGCATGGATTTCTCTGTCAACTTCCACAATTTATAACTCCGTGATATGAACTCCTTTGGGCTTGAATTTTATATCAAAATGACGCATTGGGAGTCTAGTTTCATATGCCACTGGTTTCACCTCAATCGGATCTCTGGTTTGGAAGATATCATCAAATTACCAAACGTTGCCCGTGCTGAACGTGAAACAGAGTTGATCACCGCTGTAAGCTCGAGTTTGTACTGATGAGCTCGAGTTTGCCTAGTCCGTAAACACCAAAGCTGCTGAAGACACTTATAGACTCGAGTTTAGAGTGCTAAGCTCGAGTTTGGACATATCGAGAAAGGCAAATTACTTCAAAGGTAGTAAACTTGAGTTTAATACTTGGAGGCTCGAGTTTGCTCATCCACAATCTCATATTTGCTTGACTTTAACTCGAATTGAGTCAATCCAACTTCCATATGATCTTGGAGGCTTCTAGCATCAATATAAGAACTTGAATAATGATATAATCATTCCATTCAACAAGTTCTTCCTTCTTTCATCTCCCAACTTGATGATTCTTCATCATTTAACTTAGGCTCATCATTCTCTACAACTTCTACCTTCTTCAATATCCGTAAGGTTGATCCTATTCTCGAACTTCTTCCGAATATCTTGTGTCGCCTTTCTCGTATCAGCACTTATTCATGTGTAGTCCATTGTAGCTCAAATATGATGAAGCTTCATTCCAACTTCGTTTGATCATGGAGACTTCCAATAACACATATAGTGCAAGTTCTTCTTTCTTGAGTCTCCTTTCTTGATCATTCTTCATTATTAAACTTTGCATCTACATTAAATATAAGAATTAGTCAAAGTAGAAGATCAATGTAGTATGCAACCTTTTTGCTCTTAAGAATGACATCTATATAAGACATCATCAAAACTAATCATAACCAACAACTGCTATATATATCTGCTGCATATGAAATCCTTCACTTCTGTCGAAACTTCAAACCCTACCTCGAGTCGTTCTTCATCGCCTCTCTAAATTCTCATCTCCCTATCTCTGAATCCTCTTCCAATGGCTCCTAAAATATCCAAACCGACGAAGGAATCATCTTCTGATTATGAAGCCACTGTATCATCATCTCCTCCTCAATCGAAAAGACCTAAAAGGCAGAGGAAGCCTTCGACTAAGCTCCAGAACAAAGATTCTGCAGAAACTCCTTCGAAGAAGCCCAAGAAGCTGACAATTCAAGAACCTCCTGAGGTTCCTCTACCAAAGCCTATTGATCCTGAAGTTGCTAAGCGTAGAGATAAGGAACCAGTAGTGGCTCCTCACAAGAAAAACAAGAAAGCTGTCACCATCGTGTCTGAAACTCATGGTTCTGCTTCAAAGGTTCAGCCGGCTCTAAACTGCTCCTTCGGCTCTAAGGTATCTGAACCTATCAAATATGTCTTTAGTCCTCCTAATCTAGCAAAACCTCCAAATTCTGAATTCATATGTCAACCCACTCCAATGTCCAATACCGAAATGCTTGGAGTTTAAAGAAAAATATTCTCGCTAGAGGTTTCGTCCCAAGTGTATGTGGATTTAGCCAAACTAAAAGATGAATGTGACCTTGATTTATCCCCTCTTGGCTAGATCAATTTAAGAATTTGTTGGCTATAAACACTCCTTACACTCCCTCACTAGTCAAGCACTTCTATTTCAATATGTCCATGGCTAATGTAGTCAATGAAAGGGGTCATATCATTGAGGATAAATGCATCACATCTGTTAGAGGGAGATCCATCACTCTCTCTGCCAATATAATCAATTCTCTTCTTTTTATTGAAAATCCCCCACCTGTGCCTCACATTGTGTATGACAAAGAAAGATTTTTCAAAATCCTGAGGCCTGGTGTACCATTTGATGGAAAACTAAAGTTCTCTCCCCGTTGATATGCCTCCTTTCATAGAGCCTTATGGTACATATATTCAAGGAACCCGGTTCGGAAAGGCAAGAACTTTACTCACTTCAATTCCAATGACTATAGCCTTTTTGCATCTTTGGTTGACAAGGTGTCTTTTAACATAGGACACTGGGTCTATCAAGAGATGAAGAAGTTCAAATTTGACTCCTCTCCTTCAGCCACAATCCATTTTCCTAATCTGGTCTAACTTCTGCTATATACCAACAAAATCTGGTATCTTGATCTTTTTGAAAAACCTGTCAAGCCACATCTGTTTGGTCAAAACCATCTGAATCTTATGAAAATTTCCTTTAAAGAAGGTTCAGGACAGTCCAGAGTCCCTTCTAAGTCTAGAGCTTATATGCATGAGCCAACTGAAGCTCAATCCTCTCCTATTCTCGGCCTCCCCCCACCTCGCCTTCAAATCTCAATGCCGAAATCAAGAACATTGTGACCAAGGCTATGCAAGAGACTTTTGGCACTCTCCGCACAACCCTCACCGCTCAATATTATGAACTTTCGATAAATTGGAATCGAAGTTGGAAAATTGGTTGCCACACTTAACTCCGTGAATGAGAAGATAGACTCTATGGATGAGAGATTGGAGAATGTTGAAGAACATTTTGAGGATCTTGGACAGAGGTTTGAGACCATGCACGACTTGTACCAGCTTTGGATTCCAAGCTCTCCAAGCTACTCCGGTGAAGATACCGCTGGTCCTTCCAAGTTGGGTCCCTCCCCAAACCACTCTCCCAAACATTCTCCCACTCATTCCCTTCCTTCCCTTTCACCCCTTCACCTTCTTCCACTCCTATCTTGCAAACCACTCTTCTACCTCCACCTTCTCCCGAAGCCACTCCCATATTACCCACTCCTCCATTTTATGTTTCTCCCATTTCATCTCGCTCCCCACTGTCATTCTACCTCTCCTCGCACCTCCACCGTCCAATCATCTCATTCTGGTGACACTGCAGACCTGTTTGATGAGCACTCCTCTTGTGCTTCCATCTCTCCACCCCACTCTCCTAAACCAAACTCACTCCTACTTCTCACTTCTCCACCTACACCTCCATCTCTCACTCTCTCCATTTACTCACCTCTGCCCATTCTCCAGGCTTTGCGTGCTTCCCTCGTCCTCCACTCTCACACTCCTCCCATTTTGCCCGATGACAAAGGGGAGAGAATGAGAATGAGAAGAAATGAAGAATTTAGTTTGATGCTTTAGTTTATTGAAGTTTGCTGTATTTTGCAAAAAATGAAGAATTTAGTTTGATGCTTTAGTTTATTGAAGTTTGCTGTATTTTGCAAAAATTAGTTTGCAATTTAAAGTGTTTTCTCATTCTGCAGATGCTCTTAACTTTGTCAAATTTACATTATATCATTCTCCAGATGTTCTTAGCTTTGTCAAGTTTACATTATATCCAAAATTTGCAATGTATGAGCTATCTATGAATTTCAAATATCTACACATATGCAATGAACTTTGATGTCTGGCTTTGATTCACGAGTCATACATGAAATTGTACAACTCATTTTCACTTCTCATATTACAAGTGTTGTCATCATCAAAAAGGGGGAGAATGTTAGTTCTCATGTGTTTTGATGATGATTGACAATTGTAAGATTGATTCGAGTCAAAAGAATTTGATTTAAAAGATAACTTATAAATTTACATTTTAACTCTAGTCATGACTCAAGTCACTGAGCTTTGAAAACAATTGAAAATATTGACTATGACTCGAGTCATCATTAAACAACTCGAGTCATCCCTGTACTTAAAATTTGCAAAGTGACTTCCTCGACAAAAGGACTCGAGTCATCCTTGGTATAACTCGAGTCATCATTTCACTCTTAGCTTCGTTCAAAATTGTTTCGCAGACATGACTCCGAGTCATGACTCAAGTCATCTCAAAGACAAATCGTTTCGTTTGAAAATTCTCGACATGACTCCAAATCATGACTCAAGTCATCTCAAAATTCTTCTCTATATGGAAACATGACTCCAAATATGACTCAAGTCATCTCAAATAAAAATCTTTCGCTTGAAATTTCTCGCGATAACTCAAGTCATAACTCAAGTCATCACTTGCATGACTCTAGGCATGACTCGAGTCACATCATTAAAAATACTTTCGTTTGGAATTGCTTCGTAACGACTCTAGTTATCACTCGAGTCATCTAAGTGTATTTTAAGATTATGACTCTAGGCATGACTCGAGGCACATCATCGAAATACCTTCTATTCATAGTTGCTTCATAATGACTCCGGTAATATCACTCGAGTCAACTTAATGGATTTTCAAATTATGACTCTAAGCATGACTCGAGTCAAGCATGACAATATTTGAATCCTCGTCGCGTTAACCGATATTAGCTGATTAGGTAATGGGTGTTTCATGTAATTGATTATTATTGTTCCTAACCAAGTTTAATCAGTTTGCTAGTGTATTTCAGATATATTTAACATGTTTTAAATTTGAAATTACGAAAAGCAAATTCCTGTCAGAAGCATTAAATGTTGTCCCGTATATCAAAGCTAAATGAAGAAATAGAACTCGGACAATCAAAAAGCATTTCGGCTATTTCCTAGACAACATTCTTACCGACTCTCAACGAACAAATTGAATAAAGAATGTCAACGAGAATAACGGTCGAATGTCGAAGCTTACGAAGAAACTGAGCAAGAAATTACAACGGATATATTGATTACCCACAACGGCTCATTAAGTTCTTCTCAACGGTCATCAATGCTGCTAATCTATAAATAGGAGAAGCATTCAAGTCTCCACCTACCGAAACGCTGTGCATTCAATTAGTCATTAAGATCATTTATTGTTTCTACTCAAAGAGTTAATATCTTCGGATATATCATACTTCAATGTTTATTAATCTGCTCTTTTAGAGAGTTCATCATTGATTATTCTTCTTGTGAGAATCTCAAAGTATTGGGACTTTGAGATTGGGATATTTGATTACAACTTGTAAGGGGAGTAAGTTCTAGAGAGAGAATTACTCCGTGAGTTACGAGTGTGTAATCATTTGGATTAGTGAAATCCCGAGAGTCTGGGACCGGACGTAGGTCAAGGATTTGGACCGAACCAAGATAAATTCATTGTGTTCAATCTCTTACCCTTACTCGTTTATCCCCGTTTCACATTCAGCTAACAGAGTATTTACGCGAGAAATTTTATATCCCCAATTCACCCCCCCTCTTGGTGATATTCCGTCTTTTAGACAAAACTCTTCATTTGGCGCAAACTGGAGTTTCCATATGAAAATTGAAGTTTTCTTAAGTTCAAAACTTTGGGAGCTCTCGGTAAGACCAAAACTCAAGTTTACAAAACTCAAACTAGAGTTTCCTCATAAGAGAAAACTTTAACAAACTTTCTGGCAGATGAAAACTGGAGTTTGTAAATCAAAACTGGAGTTTTGTATTTTTTAGCAAATATTGAAGTGTCTCTGTATGGTACAAACTCGAGTTTGTCTTAATGTGAAAAGCTTAAGTGCTCTCTGTGTCTTGCAAACTCGAGTTTGCCTCAGCAAACTAGAGTTTTATTTAGTTCATAAAATTGGGCTACTGTCTATCAAGTCCAAACTCGAGTTTTGCTTCCAAAACTCAAGTTTGCCTTTGACAGTAAGTTTTTCAACTTACCAAAGACAAACTTCAACTTGTGTTTACAATTTTCAGTTATCATCAAAACACATAGAGAACTAACATTAGGTTTCACTCTAAAAAGACCTTAACAATTCCCTTTCCAAATCTTGTGTCATTACTTCTTTTTACTCAAAAGATTTGGTATTTGGAGTTAAATGAGAAACATGTTAAGCCTCTTCTATTTGGTCAATTCCGCCTAAACCATATGAAGATATCTTTTAAAGAAGGGTCTGGGTAGTCTAGAGCACTTACCAAGTCTCGTGCATCTCATTCAAGAGCCAATGAGGCTCAATTATCTCTTGCTCCTGCTCAGTCAGCTTTCTCTTAGCTACCTCTCTCTGTGAGTGATTCAATTAAGGCCATTATTGAAAAGGTCATTTCTAAGAGTGTGGGACCTGTGCACACTGCAATGATTGCTTAATACCATGAGCTTACTGACAAGCTTGAGTCAAAGATTGGAAAGTTGGTGTCTAAGGTCACTAAGGGTCATGATAAGTTGGTAGATGTCCAAGAAGATCAAGGTGAGACTCTTGGAAATATGGCAGAAAAAGGTAGAGAACATGATTGGTACTCTATAAGATTTTGGTGCAAGCATCTCTAGTCTTCATACCTTCACTACTACAAAAAAGCTAATTAATGTTCTAAATTAGAGGCAATTAAAGTCCCTTTTTAGAGGGATGTCTCGAGGGGGGAAGCAAAAAAATCATATAAGGCATCCTAAACTTTATTCAGGACGCCTTACATAAGGCGTCCTGATTTTTTTCAAAACGCTTTATATGATTTTTTTTAATTATATATACCTGCTTCATATTTTTTACTGGGCATTTGAAGATTATCAGATGCGAATAATTGTTGTATATTCAAATGAGAGCACGATTACATTTATAGACACAATAGAGATCTAGATTTGAAAATTGAAAAACTAACATCCTAACAATAATCTCCTATAATCTCTAGGTTTAGTTAATCCCTATAATTATGGGACTAATAAAATATTCTATCATGTTCGATTTTCCACCTATTTAAATTCCCCTCCTTCCCTTTCAGATTCATTGTGTGCCCCCTATCACCCTAATAGCGGGACTTCCTAGTCAGCTTGTTAGCTTATATCTATTCACCAGAGAAAGCCTAGAAATGTCTACAAGAAAACGGCACAATCAAATTCTAGAAAGTCAGATTCAAGTTTAAGGGAAAACAAATGAAACCTCTGAAATGAATTTATTGGCAAGGGCAAGATGCATTTTGCAGTGCTTGCAGGAGAAGAAATTTCCTTCCAGATCAATCAAGAACAACCTTCCCATATCTTCCCTCACCCCAATCTATCAAACTTTGAACCCGCAAGACACAACGAATCGAATTTCCCTTCAAGAAATGACAAAGAAGAAAAGAAAGATATCAAGAAAAAGCAAATCACATGCCCAAAAACACAACTAGAAGTATTAATGTCTTAGAACCAAGAAATTACAAATCAAAATAACAGACAATGCTATTCAAATTACGTGAGCAAACTAAGTTACCAAGAACGACGACAGAGAACCAGGGGAGTGTAAGAGACGGAAGGAGACGAAGCAGCTGGAGGTACGGTGCGGCATGGCGGAGATGGTGGCAAGGTGCAAAGTGAGAGAAATGAAGATTTGGAGTGCGAGAAAGCTGTGATGGATTAACTGAGAGTGTGAGAGAGCTGTGTGATAGAGCATGTGGTATAATTATTTCAACTTTGGGTCCTGAACCTTTTTTCAAGACGCCAAATATTTGACTTTGGCGTCTTGAAATGTTTCCAGGACACCAAATATTTTACTTTGACGTCCTAAATGTATTTCAGGACGCCAAAAAAACTTCCGCCACCAAAAATTTTCCCAAATATCCCAAATTGCGCCAAAAATGCTGATTTTAGGCGTCCTGAAATAGATTTAGGACGTCAAAAAAAATTAAGCGTCTTGAACCTATTCTAAGACGCCAAAAAAACTTATGTTGCCAATTTTTTCCAAATATCCCAAATTGCGCCAAAAATGCTTATTTTAGGCGTCTTGAAATAGATTTAGGACGTCCAAAAACAAAATTTAGCATCCTGAACCTATTTCAGGACGCCAAAAAAACTTATGCCGCCACCAAATATCCCAAATTGCGCCAAAAATGTTGATTTTAGGCTTCTAAAATATATTTTGGACGTTAAATTTTTTTTTAGCGTCCTGAATTTATTTCAAGACGCCAAAAAAACTTCTGACACCAAAACATTTCCCAAATTGCGCCAAAAATGCTGATTTTAGGCGTCCTGAAATATATTTAAGACGTCAAAAAAAAAATTAGGCGTCCTAAATAAATATTTAGGACATCTAAAGTCTCAAAGTCAAGCAAATAATTACGAAAATGCCACTGCCTTCACTTTTCACTTCTTTTTTTTTTTAAAAGGATGTCTTTTAGGGTAGGAGTATCCATATTTTGTAGTAGTGCTTGGTTCACATCATTGGTGATAAGCTTGACAAATTGGTAGTAAAGCCTCAGTTTGATGTTGGTCATAATCTTGGTATCCCCACCTCTCATTCTTTACCTTTACCTTTTCCTCAACCTTCTTCACCTATTCCATCTCTCTCCCCTCCTCACATTTCCTTACCACTTCCCTCTTTCACTACACCCATCATCACAACCACTCTTGCTACCGTCCCTATACCTGCCTCTCAGCCATCCACTGCGAGATTTTCACCCTCATCCTCCTCTACTACTCCATGCCTCACCCTTGCCTTATACTCCCCTCTGGTTTTTCTACCTGCTTCCATCTCTTCTGATCTCCCATTTTGCATGAGGACAAAAGGGGAGAAGAGAAGTTGAGTGCTGCAGTCATGATGTTTCATTTCATAGTTCATAGTTTCATTATTATGCAGTTGCTATGTACTTTGCTTCCTGTTTTTACCCTCATGTACTTAGCTTTTGAAATGAATGAAATGGTCTTATTTTGCTTTTTTGAGTCGTTGGTCAAAATTGGGGGAGTTTTTCAATGCAATGAAGATTAAAACAAAAACAAATAAAACGAGATTAAATCAGATAAATAGAGGATCAAACCAGGATTTCAAATTCCCCTAATTTCCTTCCTCAGACGAAAACAGATTTATAACTGAATTCGTGATTGATTCTGGACGAACCGAAATCTCTGTGTTCGTCTAGAAAATCCCTTGACTAGACGATCGCCTAGCATTTGTCCGAATTGTGGCATCTCACTATGCAATCGCAAAGCAATACTTTAACCTACTTCAAACTCGGTCCTTGGGATATCTCAATCTAGATGTTAAATCTAACACCCAATCCGAAATCAAATCAAATCCGAAATTACAAAAGAGAAACGAGTTTGTCACTATTTAAGAACGAGTCCTCTGGATAGTGGAATCCTCAATCCTTAGGCCAATCATAGTAGCTCAGCCCATCATGGCTATGCAGAATGAAAATTGAACAGAAATGAAGAAGTTCATCATGAACACTTAAGAACACGGAGAATAGATTAATAACAATTGAGAGAAAATATAACTTATGTGTTTAATCCAAAACTGTTTAAAAATGTGAATGAACTAGTGTTGGTGGCTAACCTAGGTAAAAACCTAATTACAAAACGGATTGGGCTCCAATGGTTCAGCCCAAAACAGAAATAAAATAAAAATGGGCTTTAATTATAAAATTCGAGCCCAAATAAAAATCAAGAAATATACATTTGACTTCGGTTCCAAAATCGACCGCCCTCTTGTCTGAATTTGCCTTTCATGTATTTATAACAATTGTAGCTCTTTGAATCATTTGAAATATGAATAAAAATTGAGGCTAATTCGGTGTCTAGTTCAAGAGTTATGGTAAAAATAGTAAAGCAATGTAAAACTATAATTTTATTATTAAAAATGGCTAAAATATAATCAAAGGCCTAAAACCCAAAAAAGTATAAAAGCCATTATTGATTAACTAAAGAGTCCTAAATTATTAGTAAAGAGATAAAAAAATGTATGAAATATTCAATTATCAAATTCCCCCACACTTATCTTTTTGCACTCTTGAGCAAAATTCAATGAAAAAGACTAAAAGGAAAAATTCTTCTTTTCTAACAATTGCTAACAATGCAAAAATTGAACAAAGGGAAATAGCTTCAAAAGACCAATCAATCAAGACCAAAATCCTTTCATCTCAAATTACAATTTATGGTAATCTCAATCAAAGATGCTAATCGCAAAAGATGGTCTCTCAAAGGATGCCCTTGATCTCTCAAGTATTTAGGGTATATAAGTGTATCGCTCAAATTCTATTCAAGAAAATTATTCTACCGTAAGCTTGCTCAATTTCTACATCTCCACTACCCATAACACATGCATGCACAATTCAAGAGAGCTTATTATTAAAGGTTGTAATGGGGCTAGGGTGAAGGTATGGAATGAGAGGCTAACACTAAAGAAATTAACAAGAGCACTGATGAACACAATTATTCTCTATGTATGAACACTTTTATTTTTCTTATATATCTCCTTTCTTTATATGTCTTTTCTTTTTCTGACTTTATTTCTCTCTCTCTCTCTCTCTCTCTCTCTCTCTCTCTCTGCATAAACTATATACATAATCACAATGACCATATCAATACCAACTAGTGAATGACATAAAATCAAATATCCCCCTCACACTTAAACTGTTGCACTCCTGAGCAACCCCTACACTTAAACACAAAACCAAGGTGTAACCTATGCTCAATAAATTTCGAAGGTGTGGAATAAAATGATTTTACGCTTAGGCTTGTAATGTAACTTAGAAAAGAATGAGTCAAAAAAGCACAAACGGGCTAGCAAAGGAAACATAATGTAAGGGAAAGGCTATTTGGCTAAAGTAGGAAAATAAAAGAAAGAAAACAAGCTTCCATCATATTTATGCACGTAAGTGAAAAAT
Source organism: Acacia melanoxylon (assembly GCA_019022615.1). Classification (NCBI taxonomy): domain Eukaryota; kingdom Viridiplantae; phylum Streptophyta; class Magnoliopsida; order Fabales; family Fabaceae; genus Acacia; species Acacia melanoxylon. The sequence goes on along the minus strand of JAFJYJ010000020.1, from coordinate 3,512,845 downwards.
GTAATTTCAAAAGAAAGTGAGCAAGTTCTAGAGAACACAAATCATGAGCAGATGCACACATGAAGGAGAGAATTGTAAAAGATAAATTCCATTCATGCAGGCCCAAAACCTCACAAAGTCAATACCAACTTAGGCGATCAACATCACCAAATCAACTACCAAGACATGTAATCGAAGAGTCAAGAATTGCATACCAAATAGAATGATCCATTAAAACCAAAATGTCCAAGTTCATAATATGTAGCAATCATAGAAAGAGAGACTGTATTTATTTTCAAAAAGAAAAGTGGAAAAATAAAAAACAAATAAAAGAAAGAGGGAGAAGAAAGAAGAATATTCCCTAAAGGGTTTATGGAGGATAAGTGTCATCAATGATGAGAATCTATGCTTCCTCAAGCTGCTGTTGGGATCCCTCATGAAATTTCTTGAGGCGAAGCCCATTTACCTTGAAGGTTCTTCTTATGGTTGGATCACATAGCTCAACAGCACCAAATGGAAATATGTTAGTGATCACAAAAGGGCCATCCCATTTAAATCAAAGCTTACCATGCATAAACTTCAGACAGGATTTAAACATAAGAACTTTCTGGCCCACAGAAAATTCTTTCCTCAAAATATGCTTATTATGGAATGCCTTAGTCTTTTCCCTGTACAACCGCGAACTCTCATAGGCATCTAATGTAAGCTCATCTAACTCTTGCAACTGCAGCTTCTGTTCCATCCCAGACTTAGACAAATCCATGTTACACTGCTTAATGGCCTAATAAGCTTGATACTCCAACTCAACCAGAAGATGACATGCCTTACCAAAGATAAGCCGATAAGGAGACATCCCAATTAGAGTATTGTAGGTGGTGCGATATGCCCACAAAGCATCATCTAATCAATTACTCCAATCTTTCTAGGTAGAGTTTACAGTCTTCTGAAGGATTTGCTTAATCTCTCTATTTGAGACTTCAGCTTGACCGTTGGTCTGAGGATGGTAGGCTGTGGAGACCTTGTGAAGCACTCCATACTTGCATAATAAGGCACCCATGCTTCGGTTGCAAAAATGGGAGCCCTGGTCATTGATAATAGCTCTAGGAAAGCCAAACATACAGAAGATATTAGACCTAATAGAATCCACCACCTCAGAAGAATAATTAATCTTGGTGGCTTTCGCCTCAACCCATTTCGAGACATAATCAACAGCCAACAGTATGTAAGTATAACCATATAAAGCAGGAAATGGACCCATAAAATCAAATAGTTAACCAGATCAACATATCATGAGATCTGACCTTGCAGCTGTAGAAATTTCCCATCAGGGAAATTATCTCGAATAGAAGAAGGGTGAGAGGGAGAATGAGTGATGCGACTCAAGTGGCCAACTACCCAGTTTTGTGCTCCACTTTTGTGTCGAATCTGAACATCAAACTCTTGGAGTAATAACATCCACTGGATAAGTCATGGCTTAGCATTTGCCCTTTTCAAAATGAACTTTAAAGTAGCATGGTCAGAGAAAACAATTACTCTACTAGCTAGCAGATATGACCTAAACTTATCAAAAGAAAATACAATTGCCAACAACTCCTTTTCAATTGTGGTGTAATTAGACAGGGCATGATCCAAAGTCTTTGAGGTATATGTAATGACATGAGATGCTCTGTCGACCCACAGTGCTAGGATAGCACCAACCGTATAGTTGGAAGCATCGCACATCAACTCGAAGGGGAGGCACCAATTAGGGGGTTGGATCACTGGGGCTGTGGTCAGGCAACACTTCAAGTGATCGAAGGCTGCCTTGCACTTGTCATAAAATACAAAGTCAGTGTCCTTATTTAGAAGATTGGACAAGGGTCGAGCAATCTTGTTGAAATCCTGAATGAAACGCCGATAAAAACCTGCATGACCACATGACCAAGAAAAGAGCGAACTTCCCGCACAGATGCGGGGTAAGGCAAAGCATTGATTACATCTATCTTAGTAGGGTCTACTTCAATCCCTTTCCTAGACACTATGTGTCCCAAGACTGTACCCAACTCATCCATAAAGTGACACTTCTCATAATTTAGCACAAGATTAGATTCAATGCACCTATGCAAGACTCTACACAAATTAGCTAAGCATGCATCAAAATCATACCCATATACAGTGAAATCGTCCATAAAAACCTCCATGCTATCCTCTATAAACTTAGAGAAAATACTTACCATACAACGTTGAAAGGTGCTAGGTGCATTGCAGAGGCCAAAAGGCATCCTTCGGTAAGCGTATGTCCCGAAGGGGCATGTGAAGGTCATTTTCCCCCGATCCTCAGGAGCAATATGGTTTTGGAAATATCCGAGAGTAGCCATATAAGAAGCAATAGTGAGACTTACCAGCCAATCGCTTTAACACCTGATTAATGAAAGGTAGAGGATAATGATCCTTGCGAGTGGCTTAGTTGAGTGTCCTATAATTGATGCAAACTCTCTAACTATTCTGAACTCGACTAGGAATGAACTCATTCTTCTGATTGGCTATCACAGTGACTCCGAACTTCTTGGGAACCACCTGGACCGGGCTAACCCACTGGCTATCAGAAATGGGATAGATAATACCAGCTTGCAGAAGCTTAGTGACCTCCTACTTCACCACGTTGGGGATAAGGGGATTAAGGTGTCTCTGGGGTTACCAAACCGGCTTAGCCTCCTATTCCAACAGAATCTGATGGATGCATATAGAAGGGCTGATGCCAACTATGTGAGCTAATGTCTACCTAATTGCTTTCTTATTCGCCCTCAATAAGCTTAGCAGCTTCTCTTCATGATCAGGCAGAAGATTATTTACCATAATGATTGGCAACTACTCATTCACGTCCAGAAATGCATACTTAAGATGATCCAGAACGGATTTTAACTCTAGTTTGGGCGGTTGCTCAATGGAGGGGAGAAGCTTAGGCGGTTGTTGTTAGTTCTCTATGTGTTTTGATGATAACCGACAATTGTAAACACAAGTTTAAGTTTTTCTTTGGTAAGTTGAAAAGCTTACTGTCAAAGGAAAACTTGAGTTTTGGAAGGAAAACTCGAGTTTGGACTTGACAAAGAGTAGCTCAATTTTATGAACTAAAGAAAACTCTAATTTGCTGAGGCAAACTCGAGTTTGCATGACATAGAGAGCACTCAAGTTTTTCACATTAAGACAAACTGGAGTTTAGGTTTACAAACTCGAGTTTGTACCACACAGAGACACTTCAATATTTGAAAGAATACAAAACTCCGCCACACACGAAAAGTTTGTTAAAGTTTTCTCTTATGAGGAAACTCAGTTTGCATTTTGTAAACTCGAGTTTTGGTCATACGAGAGCTCCCAAAATTTTGAACTTAAGCAAACTCCAATTTTCATATGGAAACTCTAGTTTGCGCAAAATGAAGAGTTTTGTCAAGTTTTGTGAACTTGACCAAACTCGAGTTTGTGTTTTCAAAACTTGAGTTTGGACTTGGCAGAGAGTCTAAACGTTTTCCATCCTAAGCAAACTCTAGTTTGTTATGACAAACTCCAGTTTGCACTTGTCCAAGTATTTTCTCAGTTTTCCAAAGTTTTTGAGGAAACTCGAGTTTGTATTTGTAAACTCGAGTTTGTGCTTGACAGAAAGTTATCATGTTTTTCCCACTTTGAGAAAACTCCAGTTTTCACTTAGCAAAATTTTCAAAGGTTTTCAATTTAAAATGGAAACTCAAGTTTGGTTTAGTTAACTCGAGTTTGTGCCTTACAGAGAGCTTTGCTCTTTTAAGTAATTTTGAAAACTCCAGTTTTGAGCTTTTGGGCTTAAACATGTTTTCACCATAAAAGTCCAAAAATCGAGTTAGTCATTAATTAAGTCGAGTTCACTCAATGTTTCAAAAAGTGCTTCAAAGCTTAACTTGCGACATTCTTCTCTGGAAGAAGGAAACTCGAGTTAGGATTTGGAAACTCGAGTTTGGCCTTCTGCAAACTCTAGTTTGTAAGAACAAACTTGAGTTTGTGTTGCTGAGGTTGAAAATCAAATTGCACGAATTTGTGAATGTTTAATCTTAATACTTCCTATCATCACTCAATATTATTCCTAACTATGTTTAATCAGTTTGTTACTGAGTTTCAGATGATTTAGAGGATGTTAAATGAAGATTTGAACAAAAGCAAAAAGTGATGTCAACAAATTAAATGCAATGTCCAGAAAACTTGCATCCTTTTGGACAATCATTCTGCACACGTTGCAAAGGTATTAATGTTTCCTTTCCTTATCTAGTAGCTGCTCTTCCAACGGATTAATATTCGAGAAGTCAACCATAAACTTTTGTGCAACTGGATTAAGCAAAGAGTAGAGAGAGAAGAAGACCAAAGCTTAACCTAATCCTTCCTTAATGCTGGCAACGGTCACATTGAAGATTACAACGGTCATTTAATGCTCTCTTCACATAAATAGAGTTGCATTCAATTCTTCTCAACAACCAATCTGCAGAAAATGAAAATCATTCAAGTTTCCAACTACCCTTTGAGTTTTCTTGTGTAAAGTATCTTTTGATAGATCTGTACTTCAGTTATTATTCTTGTATACTCTTAGAGAAAGTTCATTTATTGAAAATCATTCATTGTAAGAATCTCAGGTCGTGGGACTTGGAGACTGGGGTATTTGATTACAACTTGTAAGGGGGAGTAAGTTCTAGAGAGAGAATTACTCTAAGAGTTACTGAGTGTGTAATCATTTGAGTTAGTGAAATCCCAGAGTGTCTGGGGACTGGACGTAGGTCAAGAGGTTAGACCGAACCGGTATAAATTCCTTGTGTTTTGCTTCCTCTTCTCATACTCTGCACTACTCTGTTTTAGTGTTCGAAAACAGAGAAACTAGAAAAGAATTTTAAATCCCCAATTCACCCCCTCTTGGTGATTTGCTCCATTTACATTTGTTGCAGCAACTCTGATGTTATCACGCTAGAAATACCTAAAACCACATTCAAAGAAGCAGAAGAAGAACTGTGGCTATACAGCTCAATGTTAACATTAGAATTCAGCTTATCCAAATCAGAATTAAGCTCATCAAAATCAGAATCAAGCATATATTCAGGATGCACATCAAGATTAGGATGAAGCTCAAATTCAGAATCAATATCAAAATCCACAAGTAATGCAAAATCACAAAGCAAGTTAGAATCGCCAAATAATGCAGCATTGACCAAATCAGTGCAAACAAAACACCATTCATTATCAAAACATGCACAAATGGCAAAATGACTCTCAGATGCAAAATCTAGGTAATCAGCACACTAATCTGTAAGAACATCATCCACAACAACATCAATCACATCAATGGAGAAAACATAATGCTCTTCCCTAGGATGTTTCATGGCATCAAAGATATTGAAATTCATAGAAATATCACCAAACTCCATGGAAAAAGTACCATAATAGACATCTATCTTAGTCCTAGCTGTTTTCATGAAATGCCTCCTTAGAATAATTGGTGATCTACTACTAGAAGACTCAGTGTCCATATCTAAGAAGTAAAAATTAGCAAGGAATATCAATTCATTAACTTTGACTAATACATCTTCAATCAAACCAGAAGGATGAGCATTACTCTTATTAGCTAATTGGACAACAACACTAATAGGTCGCAAGGGACTAAGACCAATAGATTTATAGATTGATGCAGGCATGACATTAATTCAAGCACCTAAATCTAACATGCAATAATCAAATATATAATTACCAATAATACAAGGGATAGAAAATATTCTAGGATCCTTGCAATTTTTAGGCATGGGTTATAGGAGTGCTGACACGTTCTGGTTCAGGCTTACTCTTTCAGTCCCCTTCAATCCTCTCTTATTGGTATACAACTCGTTGAGAAACTTGGCACATTTTGGAATTTGCTTGATGGCATCTAAGAGAGGAATATTGATCTCGACCTTCCGAAAGGTCTATAAAATGTCCTTCTCTTGCGACCTCTTATATTTTGCCTTTTCTGCCAATTTCTTGGATTGAAGGGCTCTCGAAGGGAAAGGAAGAGGAATGGGAATGTCAGTTTCATCTTCACTTTGCTTGACTGCCTCTTTGTTTTTAGAGTCAATCTTCTGAACATCTGACTCTTTTTCTGATGTGGATTCATGCACATCTATAGCTTGTTTAGGCTCCCCTAATTACTTGGTAGACCGTAGTGAGATAGCAATCACATTCCCTTTAGGATTATGAGTTGTTTGTGAAGCAAGAGTGTTGGATCCTTAAGGTTGGAGGTGATTCAATGATGTTGCCAATTGGCCAATATGAGTTTGCAAACTCTGAATGGAAGTTTCAATTTGCTGTTGGAACTGCATATTGTTTGTGGCAAATTGCTTCATCATATCCTCCAATGAGGAACCACCACCACTACTACTACTACTACTACTAGCCTGCTATTGTGTCGCCTGCGAAGGTGCACATATAGCTAGTTGACGAAGTGGTACTAGCAAGGGAGGTGTAGATTGCTGCTGATCTCCTTCCGAATAGCAGTGGGTCTAAATTAGTAACAACAATGTAATGAAACAGAAACAAAACAGTAACAAATTAGGGGGATTTTTTCAATGCAATGAAGATTAAAACAGAAACAAATAAAACGAAATTAAATTAGATGCACAGAGGATCAACCCCGGATTTCGAATTCCACTAATTTCCTTCCATGGACGAAAACATATTTATAACTGAACTCGTAATTGATTCTAGACTAATCGAAATCTCTGCATTCGTCTAGAAAATCCCTTGACTAGACGATCGCCTAGCATTTGTCTGAATTGTGGCATCTCACTATGCAATCGCAAAGCGATACTTTAACAAGTTCGAACTCAGTCCTTGGGATATCTCAATCTAGGCGTTAAATCTAACACCCAATCCGAAAGCAAATCAAATCCGAAATTACAAATTAGAAACGAGTTTGTTACAATTTAAGAATGAGTCCTCTGGATAGTGGAATCCTCAATCTGTGGGCCAATCACAGTAGCTTAGCCCATCATGGCTATGTAGAACGAAAATCGAACAGAAATGAAGAAGTTTATCATGAACACGATGAACAGATGAATAATAGTTGAGAGAAAATAAAACTTCTGTATTTAATCCAAAACTGTCTAAAAACATGAATGAGCTAGTATTGGTGGCAGACCTAGGTAAAAACCTAATTACAAAATGACTGGGCTCCAATGGTTCAGCCCAAAATGAAATAATAAAAAGGAGCTTTAATTACAAAATTTGAGCCCAAATAAAAATCCAAAAATATACATCTGACTTCGACTCGAAAATCGACCGCCCTCTTGTTCGAATCCGGCCTTCATGTCTTCATAACAATTGTAGCTCTTTGAATCATCTAAAATATGAAACAAAAATGAGGCTAATTCGGTGTTTGGTTCAAGAGTTATGGTGAAAAAAGTGAGCAATTCAAAACTGGAATTTTATTATAAAAAAATTGCTAAAATATAATCAAAGGCCCAAAGCCCAAATAAGTATAAAAGCCATTATTTATTAACTAAAGAATCCTAAATTATTAATCAAGAGATAAAAAAGAAGTGTATGAAATATTCAATTATCATAAGAATAATTTAGGAAATCATATAGAATTTTTAATAAATGTACTTGTATTGTTGAAGAATTTATGCATATTGTATTCTCGTGAATCTAAGCCTGACAAATCCTTAGATGATGATGAATCAATTCATCAAAGTCAATCTATTTCAAAAATTCCTTCTGTTTTAGAAAATTCTAAGAATGTTTTAGAAACAAAACCTGCAAACAAAAATGATTGTGAAAACACCGATCAATATCAACCTAGAGCTTAGAGATACAATAGGAGTCATCCTTTGGACCAAGTGATAGGTGATGTAAATCAAGGTGTGAGAACCAGAAAAAGCACTTTGAATGAAGTTAGTTTCTCTGCTTTCATTTTTGTGATTGAACCCTCTAAGATTGACAAAGCCCTCTCAAAATAGGAATGCAATAAAAGTTACATCGGTTTGAAAAAAAATCATGTTTGGGACTCGATACCTAGGCCTACAGATCATCCGGTTATTGACACTAAGTGGGTATTCAAGAAAAACGAGATGAATCTACAATCATTGTCCATCACAAGGCAAGATTAGTGGCAAAAGGCTATAATCAAGAAGCAGGAATTGATTATGAAGAGATATATGCTCTAGTGGAAAAATTAGAAGCTATACTAGTTCTTTTAGCCTTTGCTTGCATTAAAGGATTCAAATTATATCAAATGGATGTGAAAAGTGCTTTTCTAAATGGATTTATTCATGAGGAAGTTTATGTTGAACAACCTCCTAGATTTGAAGACAATTCTCATCCAGATAATATGTTTCATCTAAAAAATGCTTTATATGGTCTTAAGTAAGCTCCTAGAGCTTGGAATGAGAGATTGAGAAAATTACTTCTTAATCAAGGATTTGTGAGAGGCAAAGTAGACACAACTCTCTTCATCAAAAGCAATAAGAAAAATGATGTAATAATTGTACAAATATATGTCGATGATATTATATTTGGTGCTATTAATGATGATTTGTGTGAAGATTTCTCTAAGACAATGCAGGGAGAATTTGACATGTCTATGATGGGAGAACGAAACTATTTCCTTGGTCTTCAAATCAAACAACGAAAGAATAAAATCTTCATCTCTCAGACCAAATATCTCCGAGATTTTCTAAAGAAGTATGGGATGAACCAATGCAATGGAGCTGATACTCCAACGAGCTCAACTACTTCTCTTGATGTTAATGAAAAAGGCAAGGACTTCAATATAATCAAGTATAAAGGAATGACCGGATCATTGCTATACTTGAAAGCAAGTCGGCCTGACATCTAATTTAGCGTGGCAATGGGTACAAGATACCAATATGCTCTAAGGGAATCTCATGTTGAGCATGTGAAGAGAATATTCAGATAACTTGCAAATACCAAGGAACTTGGATTATGGTTTCCTAAGGGTTGATCTGAATATCTATTGGCTTACTCAAATTCAGATCATGATGGCTATAAGACAAATAGAAAGAGTACAAGTGGTCAATGTGAGTTCCTTGGAGGATCGCTTGTGTCTTGGTTTAGCAAGAACCAAACCATTGCCTTATTATCTTCAACAAAAGCTGAGTATATCGATGCATCAAGCTATTGTGATCAAGTACTATGGCTTAAGCAACAGCTTCAAGATTCGGGAATCCATCTGAAGTCATCTCTTTCTATTTATTTTGATTATGTTTTGATGATAAACATTCACTAACTTAAGCTGCAAAGAATCTAGACTTTGTTTTAGTAAGACCTCTGTGAAGAACAAAAGAAACAGAGACTAATAGAGACAATGATAACTTGAGTCAGAATGAGTCAACTCGAGTTATATTGTGAAATCTCTAAAATTTGAAAGGGAAATCACATATTACTTCAAGTGGATAAGTGGCAAATCGAGTAGGTAACTCGGGTTGGTGTTTCTTAACTCAAGTGTGGCCTATCTTATTTGTTTTATACTTGTGTTGAATTGCTGAACTCATTGGATAACTCGAGTCTGCATTCCCTAACTCGAGCAGGTCTTACATCAACTCGAGTGCAAGAATGGTAACTTGAGTCAATGACTCGAGTGGCTCAACAAGAACTCTAGGAACTATATTATTGTCCTCGAGTTCAAGATAGCCTACTCAAAATATCTCACCAGAAGTAAAGAAACTCTAACTTGAGTTGGCAACTCGAGTTCAAGGTAAATGACTCTAGTTTGCCCCAAATCAAGTTTATAACTCTTGTCTCCATTTTGCAAGCATCTCCTTTACTAGAAGTGTGAAAAGGTTAACTCAAGTAGGCATGTGAAGGACTCGAGTCAAACGAGGTCAAAGGCACAAAGCATGTCTGATATGTGAAGCTGGCACACACTTCCATGAACTTAAGCACGGAAGAAAAATGGTCTACCTTGGCCATAGGCGATTTCTTCCTCAATACCACATGTACCGTAGGCTAAAAAAGAGTTTTAACGATTTGAAGGAGCATGGCACGGCTCCAAAGCCATTAATTGGAAAGGAGGTTTATAGTCGAGTCGAAAGAATAGATGTCACATTATTTGGTAAGAATCAGAGGACTGCAGGTTAGAAGAACATATGGAAGAAGAGGCCAATTTTCTTTGATCTTCCATATTGGCGCAGTCTTGATGTAAGACATAGTATTGTTGTGATGCATGTAGAGAAAAATGTGTGTGATAGCCTTCTTGGTACACTTTTGCACATACCAGGGAAGACTAAAGATGAAATTACCTCTAGATTGGACTTGGTTGAAATGGGAATAAGAGAATGGTGACATCCACAACTAAGAGATGATTGTAAGAGATCGTATCTGGAGCCAGCAACGCATACAATGTCAAAAGCTGAGAAAAAAAGTTTGTGTAGGTGTTTGCATGATATTAAGGTGCCTCACGTGTATTCTTGAAGGTTAAAATCGGTTCTTGCTTGACATTCAAGCAATAAGTTAACGAGGTTGTAAAACAAATTTTTTTTTCAGTATTTGCGGAACCCACATTGCAAATTCACTATTCATGTGAATAGTAATTACTATTCATATGAATAGTATTTTTACCGTACCAGTAAATGATATTTACCGTAAAGGTAAATAATTTTTACTGCACCGGTAAATAATTTTTACTGTGCCGGTAAATAATTTTTACCGCCCGAGATTAATTCTTTTCTGATGTGACAGATCAGACTAAGCTGCAGCCATAGGGCATACTCAGAAAATCTTGACTCTGATACGGTAAATAATATTTACTGCGCCATGTGGAAATACTATTCTCATGAACCAAGAACCATGTACCATAACTCTTTATAATACATATTTAGGATCTGCTCGTTAAAACACATACAGGGTTTCAGGAATACCTGTGATCACTTGAAGACGTCAAAGAGTATGATGTCCTCTAACGTTGATCCACACGATTATCTCCTGATTGCAAATGAGAACTCCTTCTCCTTGAATCCCGTCTCCTTTGATGCTTGCTAGGCGAGCAAGGTGGAGGGCTCAAGTGTTTGGATCTTTTACCTCAAGACTATAAAGACTACTAGAGCCTTAGAAGAGAACTTCCTTAAGAGGAAGAGAGAAGAGAGAAGTTTAGGAATTGAGTAATTTGAAATGAAGGAAATGAGTGCTATTTATAGATTTTCTGAATGTGAATAGTAATTTACTATTTGAATATTATAATAATATAATATATTAATATTATATTAAATTATTATAATATTAAAAACCATTTCATTCGGTTTTCACGAGGGAAGCAAGTTCCAATAGTATTTAATAAATAATAATATAATAATATATAATATATTATTATTTCAATAGTAAATACTATTTCATGAATAGTAAATACTATTTATGGGTACCAAAATACACTCATTCCAAATTTCTCACTTATCCAATCCTGATTGGATACAGCCTCAGATAATTTCATAAATTATCCTTAAACTCCTAATCTCTTTATAATTGGGCTTGAAATTCTAACCCAATTACATCAATAGTCTTAACAAAATCCAATAACAATTATTGGTCCAAACTTGCTAAACTAAGCAATCAAGAATAATCTTAGTGTGTGACCCATTAGGCCCAATTAGTTACTGACATAGATAAACTTGAACCAATTAAACTCCTTTAATAGGTTAATTTATCTAATGACTACATAAGACACTAGCAATGCTCTGCAGTCCCAGAACTAATCAAGTTATCTACCTTTCTAATTTGGATACCATGCATGTATCATCCCTTACAACGTTGTTCATATTTAGTCGAGTGCAAGGATAGAGTATCACCTCTCTAGATTGACTAAATGTAGCTTTTACACAGAACTAGGAATATTCTTCTATTGACTCTAAGACGGATCATGACTCTTCATGATCACTTACTATGCATAGATTCCCAAGTCAACTAGAAGTCATCCAAGCCCTACCGGTCTTGTAAACAACTAATCCCTTGTAGGGGACTGTAAGTCCTTTCGGCATGTCCATCTATACTCATGTATTCAAGTTACACCTAAGAGTACACTCGTTCTCCCCATATTTCAAAGTGATAGAGTTGTACGGTCAAAGTATAACTCTAGGACATAGTGTTCGATAACATCCTCAAGTCTAAGATCATCGCACTACCAAACGATGAGAGACATTACAAATTCAATGATACTCTACAATGAATCCTTGTGGAGTCTCTCGGCGGGTCGGTCAAGGCTATATGTACTATAACAGATACACCTACGACATCAGCTAAGGCATCAACATGCCTGCATTCCATGAGGTCCCTACCTTGTATCACTATACAAGTAGATGATGTCGTACTAGTCTTATTGAGATCACCAATGCCCTTTCTTAATGATTCAAGACTAGGAACACGTTTCAGGCAATAGACATGTAGTGTCCTCGATTCCTCATGATCAAGATCCCTATCATAGATCATCGAGTAAACACATATTCTATTCCTTGGGCCTTTATCTTTAAACTCATATTAACCATAAAATATAGGCGAGACATAAATATGATAAATATAAATTATGCTCAAATATATTAATCATGAAATATCAAACAGTACAAGGTGTTCAACAGATTGTCTCTAGGACACCTACATACTAACATATTCATCTAATGTGAGAAGGCTTGTCTCGATGGAAGATTTGAAGTTAGTAGGAATGAAGTCTTATGATTGCCATATACTGATGCAACAACTATTACCAGTAGCTATTAGAGGTACATGAAAGACGATGTGCGAAGCACAATAACAAGGTTATGTCTTTTCTTTAATGCTATTTGTAGCAAAGTTGTTGAGATTGAAAATATGGATGAATTGGAAAAGGATGGTTATCTCATTCTATTCCAACTAGAGATGCATTTTGCTCCTGCATTTTTTGATATAATGGTTCATTTGATGGTTCATTTGGTAAGGGAGATAAGACTATGTGGTCCAGTTATCAAGGTGGATGTACCTTTTTGAGCGATACATGAAGATCTTAAAAGGGTATTCTAAAAATCCTTATTGACCTGAAGCCTCAATTGTTGAGAGATATGTAGTTGAAAAGGTTATGGCCTTTTACAAAGAATATATGTCAACGTCGAAGACTCAGTCTCGTAATGAAAAGGGTAGAAGTCAGGGAACATGAGGGCTCAGAGTGAAGAGTATGAGTCGTGAAGAGGTGTTGCAAGCACACTTGTATATCTTGACTAATATGGAGGAAGTTGATCCATACTTAAAAATGAAAACAGAAAAGGTTTTGCACAAGACTAGTGTTTCTGAGACAATCAAATGGTTAGCTTGGGGGCCTTCTTTTGAAGTCATCACTTGGTGTGCATATGATATAAACAGGTATTCTTTCGACAGAAAACACCAGGATGATAGAAGTACTATGTAAAATAGTGGGGTGACGGTGATAGCTAAATCGATGCACTTTTCTAGTTCGAAAGATAAAAACCTCCTATTGGCATCCATGCCCTATTATGGAGTTATCGAAGACATCATTGAGATCAACTACACCAAGTTGAGAGTTCCTTTATTCAAATGTCAGTGGGTCAACAATATTGCTGTGAAAATAGAGAAACTTGGAATTACCTTTGTTGATCTTCATAGAGCTAGTTATAAAGATAAGCCCTTTATTCTAGCAAGGCAGGCAAAACAAGTATTTTATGTCACCGTTCCTTAGAATAAAAAATTGTCCATTGTACTCTAAAGTAAAAAAATAGAAGGATGGTGATCCAATTTTGAATCTTGACGCCACGCCACCTTTCACGACAAATTCACCTATAGCGAGTAAAGTTTTGGAATTCGTATGTAAAGACTATGCAACTAGAAATGATCATTGTGAAGGATTTTGTAGATGATAAACACATAAAGTAATATTTTCTATCATTTTATTTTGTGTTTATTTCTTTCATTTAAGTTAGATTTTGTTTATTTCTTTCTTATGGCCTGGGCTTACGACAAAGATTGGGAACACAATATCAGAGTGGACAACCTATGTTGTGTTATTATCTAACACCAATTGTTGAAAGGTATGTACCTTTTTCTAACGTATTTAATTTAACACTCGATCAGTTTGTTAAATTACGCAGTATTAAGTTGGGTAACCTAATTTCAATCTTTGTTAAGTTAAGCAGTATTATGTTGGCTAACCTCATTTTAATCTATATACATTATTACAGTTATCAATATTGGAGTCTCTACCTTGCTTGCCATTGGTTTAATTCCTTGGATTGCGCGTCGAACTAAGATATCAAAGAAATATTCAACGTGTAAATTAAGTTGTCTTTGTAAATGATAGGTTTTTTAATATTAATGACAAAATAAATTGATTAAAATTCAAAGGATTGCAAAAGGGTAGTTAAAACTTTGCTGCAACTTAAGCTTCAAACACATTAGAGACATTTTTGATGGCTCTCAAGCTACATAAATCGATCTGATAACAATTGGGATTTCTGAGATAGTCACCTCAACAAGTTGTATAACAGGAACAAAGTATATATATACATGCATATAAAATTTCTGAGATAGTCACCTAGACATTTCTGTATGAGTATACTTTGTTCCAGTAATAACGTGTATACTTTGTTCCAATAAGTGAATTGTTCATTATTTGATTTGATTGAATGATTTATGCTAACTTGTTCATAAATTTCCCCGCAGATTTTTGGTCAAGAGGAATACTACTTGATAACATGAATGTGCTATGAGACACAACCCAAAGCTGGGACGTCTGATAAGGTTTTGTTTTTACATAGTGTAGTGGTTTAGAAACATATGTGAAAATACTTATGAACTTGTGCACACCTTGTATTAAGCGTTCTTCTTGTATTAGCCATGTTTTGATAACTTCTGTATGCAAGGTATTATAATATGATGTCTCTCAGTTTTCTTTATTTTGTGTTTTGGGGGAATTGGCTAATTATTATTACCCAATTTTCTTTATTCTCTGTTCTAGTTTTGTATCTAAAAAAGCATAAGGAAACGGATAGAAAAACAAATTTAATTTGTACTTTGTAATATGGCCGAAGGATTTAGGAAACCAGTCGTTGTAATTGATACATTGCTACGTGTTGGGATCCATACACGCAGCGGAAGGATTCATCCATTAAAATTTTACGAATCCCATAGGAGAGGATCTAACAATGGCGTTTAAATCGGGTTCTTTAGAAACCGTACCTATGCGAACTCGTGAGCGTCTCGTTCAATTCGATCTCGTGTGCGTCCTACTCGATCAACAGGTGCCGACTCTGCGAATCCACTCCCTCTACCGGTATCCACACGAACATCCTCCAACACCGACGGCAGCGTGCTAGCACCTTCAGTATTTTCCCGTCTCTTCTTTTCTCTAGGGTTTCTCGCGGCTTTTCTAATACATCTTGCAAAATGTCCCGTAGGTTTTTTCAAAACCCGGTAGGCGTATTTTATATTCAAAATTATTCCTTATTAATCTTGAAATTTGAATTTGGATTAAAATAATATATTAATTAAATCTATCCAATAGATCTAATCTAATCTATTTGTTTTAATCCGAATTAAAAGCCTACTGATTTAATTTATCTCTATAAATTAAATCTGAGATATGATATCTATGTATTTAATTAAATCGAGATACTATATCTCAATTCAAATTAAATCGATATATAATATCTTTATTCAAAAATTAAATCGAGATACAATATTTCTATTTGTTTTAGATATTTGATTTATCAAATAAATTAAATACAAAACAAATATTATATAATAATATTATAATCTCTATTAAATAATATTATTATATTATTTTCAAATTTAACAATATATATATATATATATATCTAACCTAGATTAAATAGAGTATTTATTAAATCTTAGACATATCTAAGATTCAATAAATCTAGACACTATTGCTCGTGTTGGGCTATTCTTATGTGCGACCTTGCAGGCCCACATGAGATTTGCAATAGGCCATTACTGTACCAGCCCACAAGTTAAAAGTGGCCTCTAGCAAGATATTGCGACTACCCAATTCATATAGGATCGATAATACGATACAACCTATCATGCAACCATGTCACGTCCCTTTTGTCACGCGATAATTTGGTCAAGGATGAGGCATGAAAAATGTTAACCTCCTACTCTTGACCATTACTTTCTCGATTCTTGAGTAGTCTAATAATTGAAATGGAAACTCCTTTCCATCGTAGTATGTGATGAGCACACATTATGCCATGTTTTCCCTATATTTCATGACTGAATTGAATGGTAAATAAAAGCTTAACTGCAAAAAAATCCAAGCAAAAAGGCATATATTCATGATATAGGGAACTGAAGGATAGAAACCATTTACATCCTAAACATGTGCTAAGAAAGGAGTAAGTTACATTGTTTTTAAGAGAACGTATAGCAAAGCTGATACTTGCTATAGCATTCGGACAACAACTCGAAGTGCAATAAAAGGCATCACGAAAGCTATAGCAAAGTAAAGAATGCAATGCTATGCGGCATATTTTATGACCTTTTTATCTAGATAATTTCAGGGATAATAATGAAGGTCGAGAACGACAGGTAGATTGCTGACGTAATAAAATAGAAGATGCGGAGGATCAAAACTGAAAGATTTGAAGAATCCCGCAGGATCAGCAAAATCAATCTACTATAATCAGAAGATGTGATGGATCTCAACAAATTTGGAAAGCCCAGCTCGCTGGAACTTGCGCCACAAGAAAGTCTGATTATAAAAGTAAACAACAAGTCAACCCTAGCGGGGACTCGCGCAGAGCCAAAACGAAATTTCACATTTGGCAGACTCGAAAGAAGATTGAGAGATTTCACATGCACGAGAATTCCAGGATAAGAAGACGTGGAGTGGTGACGTGACAGGGCTTCTTCCACGCTGTCGGAACTTCGTCAAGCTTTCTGTTTTTCCGTTTATTTTAGTATTTAGATCATGTGTCATTCTGTTACTATCTGTTTTGTGTTTCCCTCGTCAGTCATGAACTGATTTTCCTATGGCTGAACAAGGATGAATTCTTAAGTGTTAAATGAACCTCGTTGCAAGTTCTTAATTTAATAGATTTGGTTTGCTTATCAGTGAATTAATTACTAGCAAGGAGTCGAGGTTAGAGCTCTGAGAAACAGTGTTTGCTAGGCAGCCGGTGCAAGGCTTGACCTATTATTGTAGGCTTCAAGAATGGGTCTACCTCTCATAACCATGACACCCTGTGTGTAACGCATATCTAACTAGAAAGTTGCCATAGGAATATGGAAGGAGTATAGCTAGTATCATATGTATCGGACGCGGAAGCTTCGATAGATTATAGTGGTGGGTTAAGCGAATAGCGTTGTAGTTAGTAGCTATGCTGTAGCATTGCGGAAGCTGTGCAGTATGGATGTTATAGCAATGGGTAGAGCAACTGGGGGATTGATGTACTTAAGGGTGATTCCGAGTTCAACCTAACTTCTTACTGATATCTTCTTAAAACTACGATACTCTGTTTATTTCTGTTATTAGCATAAATACAAAAACCTCTCAAACCAATCATATTTACTTTCTGTTTGCACAACTATCATAGCAATCGAGCGTCACTTTTTGGTATCTCAGTCTCTGTGGGACGATACTCTACTTACACTTTATTACTTGTTCGACTGGTTCACTTGCCATCAAGGAAATCGACCAACAGTATGGCCATACATTTCTCAGACTCACTCATCGAGGGGCCCAGTATTATCTCGCTACGAATGTGAGGGACAAATTCCATTTTGACAATTCACACTCCTCTGCATGAAAACCACTGATCCTGATCCAAGCCTTTATCATCACTCGGTCAAAGGTGACTTTTGACTAGGTCAAAAATCAGCGACTCTCATGTAGGAATCCATGATGATCTCAAGTCAAAGGGCGTTGTAACGCGGTTATACATGAGAAAAGCTTATGACTTAATTAATGCAACTTTCTCATAGTGGGTCAGTCCAGCACTTTGTACTCTTACAAGTGCCTATGACTTTGATTCGTATCTCCATACTCATCAAAGTCATACTGGTCTTATTTCAACTTCGCTCCCGCGTAGATGACTGACCAGGGACATTTAGGATAATCTATAAGATATATCAAAGGATATAGTTATCACTATAAACATGCAAATGAAAATGATAACTAAATGGAGAATACTTTAAATAACATTAACGTTTAAAATACAATGACATGCCCCTAGGGCATAATTTCCAACACTACGACTGTTAAAACATGGTAAAAAAACAGTCTTTGTAAATTCGTCATAAGCGATATTATTTTCATAAAGGATATTCTAAAACGACTTTCACACCTAGATTGGTCGTTTTTAATCGCTAAGTAACTATGACTATATATTTAAAACAGTCTTTGTAATTTGACTCTAAGTCTATGAAAACAGTTGTTTAAAATCTATGACAGCTTTAAGATAAACAGCCGTAGTTATTATATTTACTACGACTGTTACAAATGAAAACAATCTTTGTAATTTGTCATTGTAAGCTATATTTTTCAATCATTTACATAATATTAGACGACTGTGTAGTAAAAACGGTCATTGTAAATTTCAATTTCTATGACTGTTATATTTAAAATAGTCTTTGAAAAGTAGTCGTAGTAACACATAGATTTAAGATGACTGATATAAAAAAATGTCATTGTTATGACTGCATATTAAACAGTCGTATGTGTTTAGAATTTCTATGACATGCATGTTTTACGACTCCTTAAAAGCAGTTGTCTAAGTGTCATTAAAACGGTCGTTAATAATCCTTTTTGTAGTAGTGGTGTGTGTGCACGTTTTTGGCTGATCCCAGAGTGAAGAATGGAAGAATGAGAGATGTGTTGTTTGGGAATTGAGGCCGGATGGAAGAATGAGTGAGAGGGAATGAACGTGTGTTGTGTCTATAACTATACTAAAGATCCAAGTAAAACCTAATGTTTTTTCTTTTCTATAACCATACTAAAGATCCAAGTAAAACCTTGTTAAATATAAGTTCTACATCCTCAATGGAAATAATACAACGGAAGGTCTTACCTTTTCTTTGTGAGATAGAGTATATGTGTGAGGCAAACATTTAATAATACAAATTTTTTTTGCTTGATTAATAGATGCCTCTTTACCGTCAAAATGTGTTTGTTGTCTCAAATTTCCTATCCGGTTCTCAATCATGGCTTATCAAAGTGATTAACACTATGATAAGATATAGACCATTCAAATTTAAACTGAATGGTCAAAATTTAAGCTTATAAGATTTTTGTCTCAAAATATAAGTCTATGATTTTTAAATGATAAATTTATTCTCTTAAGAAATAATAGTTATAAGATTATCTTTATTTTAAATTATATATATACACACTAAAATAAAAAATTTATTTTAAATGAAAACTAAATTAGGATAATACAAAATCAATCTTGACGGTCAATATTGGTAATGAGCAAGTTCGAAAAAATATACATTCTTGACAATAGTTCTAAATATAGGATTTCTAAACATATAGAAACTTTAATTGAATGTGCTGGCAAAAACACCTTACTAAAAAGTGTTTTTGGGCTCTTCTTGAGCTTCTGAATATAAAGCAATTCAAACGAATTCACACATTTTAAGGAAAAGTAATATATATCATAAACATTCCCTAAAAATGGGAACCGCTTCCTATTAGATTCTCATTTCTATAAAAAAAGATCCAAGTACAAATTTACTAAACTGAAGTTCCTACATCATCAATGTCAATAACTTACAATTTCGTGAGACAAATATTTAACGATATTTGATATGTTGGTTGATCTATAATTCATGCCACTTTTCCATCGAAATGACTTCGATTTCTCATACTTTTTACACGCAATACTCATAAATGTTTCAATATATAGAATTTGATGCACTGTATAACTGAAAAATCATAATAATTAAATATTTTATGTAGATGACAATCAAACCACATGCCCTTCATTAATTCAAAAACATCCTCCAAAGTTTTGATTAATTCTAACCTTATTCACAAACAGGGGTGTATGTGTGTACGTCTTTCTTTAGCAGGTTAAACTCAAAAATCAGTGATCCGTTCATTAAGAAAATAAATCATTGATCGATTTATTTATTTGAACCAGAAAAAATAAAATAAATCATTCTTCATTTATGTCATTGACGAACTAGTCCTTAAGTTTTTGCATCCACTAACACTCAATATATAGATGCAATTATGCAATCAGATACACTTTACAACTAAAAATTTGAATAGTTAGATGCATTGTGTATTTGAAATCTAAACTAGATGCTCCTCAATGTTTCAAAATCATCCTCCGAACTCTTCATTTATGTCATTCAGGAACTACTCATAATTTATTTGGCATCCACTAACACTCAACAAGGAAAGGGAATAAATAGATGCAATGTATAATTGAAAATTGGAAAGATAAGATACAGTATGTATTTCAAATTTAAACCTATTGCTCTTCACGAATTCATAACCATTACCTTATGGTCCACCCAGAAAGACGTATATAAATACACCCCTTTCGTTTAAGATTTCACTAACAAATTATTGATTGGTTATCTTGTTTTTTTGAATGCATTTTATCGTTGGCCTGACTTTGTAGTTAGTGATTCTCATCGACTCATTTATTAGTGTTCGTTTGGTGAGGGAGTTTAAGGTTATGCATGTTTATTTGCATTGCTCTTTGCCCGAGTAAAGGCGTCTATTAGGAGTGGTTTATCTATATTAGTGCTCTTGCCAAGTGATGGGGTATTGCTTAGCCAGAAGAGGTCTATGGTGAACCCACTGTTTGAGTTCCAGAACTACTTTGATATGCGTAATGACATCAATGATGAGGATGGGATCAATAAGATGATTCTCTGAGACCACATCATCCTCGTAGAAGATTATGTTCATTGTAGTTAAAGCTTTGGAGGTTGACAATGTTTTGTCTTCAGGGTGGTGATTGTTGAGATCTAAAAGCTTCCTTTTTTGGTGTCATATCATTCTTTTCGTTTAGGGATCTTTTTTGGTTTTTATCACTCTTTATTTTTTTTCCTGACTGGGTTGAGAGGGATCTGTGTTGTTTGAGTCTTAATTATTATGTTTGTATTGGGTTTCCTCTTGTAGTTCCTTTAGCTTAAATTGATGTAAAGAAGTAATTGACTGTTTTGGTATTTATCTTCTTTTTCATAGATAAACATGAAGTTTGAGATAGCTGGTGGCAATGATGAAGATCAAAAGGATGAAAGAAAATACTACAATAAGTTTTGTGGCATATGTTGATAATTGTCTATCAGATCAACGGTATACCAAAGTATATGAGTGAGTGACTCATTTATCTCCCATTTTGATCATGCTGGTGAGTGGTGAAGGAAATGAAATGATAGCTGGTTACATAGATCAACTTCTCTTGAAGCCAATGCTTCCAATTCCTCCCCCGCCATTTATGGTCGAAGAACGTGAGTGTTAGAAGACATCATGGGCCTTATAGATTTTCCAAAAGGACCTTACTTGTTCAGAGATGTTGAAGACTTTTGTCTCTGGTTGTCAACTTTATGATTGAGGTAAATTAAAAGAATGTGCAAGTTAATGACCTTTCTAAAAGGATTTCTCTGTGACTTTGTTACCCTTTTGCGGTATTTGCAACTTGATAATAGCGTTTCTAACGACTTGTCTTTTAATTCAGAAGCAACCTCCTAATTTAACTCATTTTTTTCCAGGACCTCGTTTATATCTGAGTCTGCATAAATTATCACATGTCCTCTGGTTCTTCAATAGTTTGCCTCTCTTGTGTCCTTGTTTGGCCCCCAATTGGATCTCCTCAACCCCATTTGTCTTGGAGTCATTACATTACTCCCCCCTTGGGTCATTACTAAAAATTTAGAGAACCAAGTAAAATAATCAACCCTTTTCTTGATGGTGGATCCAAACCATTCTAAGATACAAAAATACAACCAACCCAAGTGAAGAGGTTAAGAAGATGAATCCAAGGTTCAAGCTTCATGCTTCATCAACGACTGTTGTGAGCAGAATTTTCAAAATGGCGATACACTCAAACAACTTCATTTTCTTTGCTTCTTTTATAGTGACGTTATTTTGTTAATTTGGCTTGCGTTTTGTTTTTTCCCCTTCTTCGTAAGGGAAGATGAAAGTAGAGCAATGTATTGTGATATGAGAAATACTATAACTTAATTTAGATTTTAGGTGGAAAATGACTATGTGAAAGTTTCTTTAGTTCTATCATTATGTTTTTTGGATTCTTCGGTTCTTTTATTTAACTTTTACGTTACAAAGATGATAGGTGAAGATTGTTGGTTCGATTTTTTGTTGAAAAGATGTCCTTATTGTTAGTTCTCAATGTTTTGATGGTTGTAAAGGAAATAAACTCAATGATTCAAGTCACTTAATTAAGTATATATTCAATAGCACTTATGGGAATATCTTTTATTTAAGTCAAATCTTGAATAAAAGAGTGTTTTAATGTCTCTGTCATAGACACACTCGAGTTCTGGTTCAAGAACTCAAGTCAGTGCTTTAAAAATTTATTCAAAAATGTTTTGACTAACTCGAGTTAAGTGTCTATGACTCAAGTGAAAAGCTTTGTGTAACATTTAAATGAAAAGTATTAACTCGAGTTGACTTGGTGTGTAATAAAACTTATCTTTTCAAACCTTAACTCCTGAGTTAAGATCTATACACTCGAATTACTTGTTTGAGTTAGCACTTTTCCACTAGAGTGTCATTTGTTCAAAATCACTTTCAAATGCATTTCTCAAACTTATCTGCGAAAGAATATTGAAAACTTGAGTTATGATTTTTGTCCACTCGAGTCAACTGTTAGAGTCAGCAATTTAAGACTCGAATGTCCTTTTCTTAAAGTCCTTTTAAATATAACTTGAAGTCTTATGTTTGTCTTCAGATCCTTTGGACTCAAGTTATAAAGATTTGACTCGAGTGAACAACTCAAGTTAGTATTTTTTAGGCTTGAGTTATCCTCTACAAAATGATTTTCTTAGTTCAAAATTTATGTTTCAAACATATTCTTTTCAGAAGAAAATCATCTTCACTCGAGTATTGAAAGAACCAACTCGAGTCATTAATTCGAGTAAGTTAATGATTAACTTGAGTTGTCATTTCTGCTCAGTAAATCACCGTATTCGTAAAAGTTACAATGATTGATTATGGTTTCATTACTTTTTATCATCCTCATTATTGTTCCTAACTATATTTAATTAGTGTATTAATGAGTTTCACATGCGGGTGATTAACTTAGAAATCTCAAAAAGCATTAATTATGTCAGAAGCATTAAATGATGTTGTAGAAAACGAAGCACCAACAAGACTACCATTCTTTGAGCAATCAAAAGACCTTTTATGCTATTCCCATTTCCCATTAATTGCCTTAACTCAATGGGCAAAACAAAAGGAATAAAGGAATGTTTAGTGGCGATAGCTCTACAAGATTAACATTATGAGTAACGAACAAGTTCAACATCTAACGACTATATTTATTACTTACAAAGGATTCATTGAAGCATCTCAACAGTTACGCTCAAACGAATTTATTGCCATTATTGTTTCATTCATTACTATTTAATATCACTACTACAAAAACGTGAAATAACGTCCTGAATTAGAGGCAATTAACGCCCCTTTTTAGAATGACGTCTAACCAGGGGAAGTTGTATTTTAAGTTTTTCGGCGTCCTGTGTTTTATACAGGACGCCTTAACAAAGGCGTCCTATGTTTAATTAAGGACGCCTTAAAAAAGACGTCTTGTGTTTAATCAAGGACGCCTTAAAAAAGGCGTCCTATGTTTAATTCAGGACGCCTTATTACTTTTACAAAAAAAAAAAAAAAACCCCAAACCTTAGGTTCAGGGAGCTAGTTAGTGAGCCAAGCGGATCGAAGACAGCAAGCCACGATTTGGGCAGAGGAAGAGCATATCTAAAATTCGAGAAACATGTCAATGAGCAAATCCAGAATATAAAAAATGTCATGGAGCAAATCTAGAAAACAACTTAACCTAGAAAATCAAACATGCGAAGCAAATCCAGAAAAATCAAAAATAAAAAAGAAGCCAGGTACTGCGATAAGTGATAAGGTTATCTTAACAAAAAAACCTAGAACAAACCCACCCGAATGATCTGCAATGAAATCGATCATGCGGCTTTCATCTCGCGACGGCATCTGGTGTCGCTGGGTTTTAGATCTCGACGGCGAGGGGGAACTCAGATATGTTTTCCTCTAAACTTCTCATGGTAGGAAGAGTCGGACGAAACTAATGACTGCCTGAATCAGAGGAGGAGCAGAGGATCGGGGGAGGGTAGATGGAGAGAGGACGAGGCGCGAGATGAGTGGGAGAGGAGAAGAGTTTTAGCGCTGTGTGTGGAGATCGATTGTGTAGCCACCGTTAGAGATGAAATAACTAGTTTGATGATAAATACAAAAATAATATTTTTGGCGTCCCGAAATTTGTTCCGGACGCCAAAAAATTATTTTTGGCATCCCGAATCCATATTCGGGACGCCAAAATTAATAAAATATTAATTTTGGCGTCATCCTAATTCGTCGCCACAAATAATATTTGTGGCGTCCCGAATCCATATTCGACGCCAAAAAATAAAATATTATTTTTGGCCCTAGCGCTTCGACGCCAAAAAATTTTTTTTTAAAAACAATTACCTAGGAGCTAAAAAATTTCCCTTTTAGGCATCTTAATTTTTTTTTAATTTCTTTGATTTGATTTGATTAGTATTATTTTCAATTTCTTTGATTTGATTAGTATTATTTTCAATTTCTTTGATTTGATTAGTAAAAGATTTGATTTCTTTAATTTGATTTGATTATTTTCAATTTCTTTGATTTGTTTAATAAAATTTTCGATTTTGTTGATTTGATTTGATTATTTTCGATTTGATTTGATTATTTTCAATTTCTTTGATTTGATTAAAGTAAAATTAAATTTTGGCGTCCCGATTTAAATTTTAGGTCGCCAAAAAATTTCCTGGCGTCAAAAAATTCATGAAAATGTGCCAAAAAATTTCCTGGCGCCAAAAAATTCATGAAGACGCGTCAAATAATTAATTTTAGGCGTCCTAAATATATTTTAGGACGCCTAAAATTCAATATTGGCGTCCTGAGTTTAATTTCAGGATGCCAAAAAATTCCTCAAAATGCGCCAAAAAATTAATTTTAGGCGTTCTAAATATATTTTAGGACTCCTAAATTAATTTTAGACGTCCTAAAATTATATTTAGGACGCTTAAGTCTCAAAATTCAGCCAAATAATTACGAAATTGCCACCGCCTATACTTTTTACTTACTTTTTTAAAATAAAGGACGTCTTTTAGGGAAGTAATATTCACTTTTTGTAGTAGTGTATCTTCAGATATTTTGTATTTTATTGATTGTTTATCTACTCTGTAAGAGAGTTATTATCTTATTATTATTTTTGTAAAAACTCAAGGTAGAGGGACCTTGAGAGTGGATGTATCGATTAGAACTTGTAAGGAGGAGTGAATCCTGGAGAAAAGATTATTCGAGATTTACAAAGTGTATAATCAAAGTGTTAGTGAAAAACTCAAGGTGTTTAGGGACTGAATGTAGGTCAAGAGTTTGGATCGAACCAGTATAAATCTTATGTGTCCATTATTATCTCTTTCTTTCTCTGTCATATTATCTATTGGGCTTAATAGCAAAAGGTTTTGAAATCACCCAATCCATCCCCTCTTAGGTGATATTCCATTTTCACTTATTACAAAATAATATGTTTGTTATGTAGGAGTTTAATATTGTACAAAAAGAAATTATTTATAATTTTAAAATAAATCAAATGGTTTCTTCAATTTGGTGCTGTTACGGATCTGACTCACGTCCCAATAAGGGCACGACCAAATAAGGGCATACCCGGACCTCGGCCAAGGGCTTGATCGGCCCAAAGAGTAGATCCCGAGTATCCCGGTTTCCCCCGCGACAGGGGGTAATCTATCATATCCATAATCCAGGGATATGATAGATAGGCGCTAAGATACCACGCCACATCCTATAAATACCGGGGTAACACCAAGGCGCGGACGTTCTAACTCGGCTCTTTACTTTCGATTGCAAATCACAGCCCCCCACTAAACACATACCCCCTCCCCCTATTGGCGAAAGGCCTTGTGTTTGGTGATTCCTTGCTCGCGGATATCTCCACTCATAGATACTCCCATAGGGGCAACCCAATCCAAAATCAAACCACCAGCCCCGGGTCGTACATCCGGTTCCACACCGAACATTGGCGCGACCGTGGGGACCGTAAATTTCGATCCCCGTGACCAACAATGGCTACTACTAGAAGCAAAGACTGAACCCTCACCGGAGAGTCCATCGCGTGCGCAGCCGAGACAGTCGGCGAAGAAACAAACTCAACGACCTCCCGGCTTGAGGATATCCCCAATAACAATGATAGCAAGGATGGGAACAAGTGTGTCGCGACACGCCTCGTCTCCCCGCAGGAGCTAAGTGCAACGACATACCGAACCCGACCTCATCCTCCTCCAGAATACACAGCAATCAATTCTGAGGAGGATAGAGAACATGGAGAAGCGACATGACCTCCAGCGTCAAGAAGACTTCAGAGTGATGCAACAAATCATGGAAGACCACCGCCGGCAAGCTAAAGCGTCGGAACACGAGCAAGACCGGGATACGCAGAGAAATAAAGTAAGGATATCCCGGAAACACGGAAGCCCTCGGCCGGCCAGAAGCTCAAGGCATGACCGGTATGCAAAGAAAACGACCTCTTCGGAAACGGACTCCAAGCGAGGAGACCCAAGACCCCTTGTCGGGTCAAGAAACGTTTTCTAGGGAAGACCTCGGATGACGAAGACCGAGACAGAGAGGCCGCCCAGCCAAAGGGCTCGCCCGGAATATCACGTGAAATATATAGCGGGCCACAACAAAGAGCCCTTTTCGAAGAAATCGAGAATGCTCCATACCCTAGCAAATTTGAGCCGGCTCTTTACCGAAGTATGATGGCGTGTCCGCCCGAGGGCCCATCTCGACGCCTTCGAGCTACTCATGTTCGTAAGGCAAATCAAAGGCCCGGCCATTAGTCGGCTCTTCGCCCACTTTGATCGGTCCGGCTCAAATTTGGCTACACACACCGCCGAAAAGATCCATCCACGACTTTCAAGACCTCGGCGCAAATTCGAACCGAATTTCACAACTAGCCGAAACAACCCAAATCTCAAGATACCCTAAGTAAGATAAAGCAACGGAGGGGAAACGCTACAAAAATACTCCGGACAGATTTAAGGTGGTAGCCCTCCGTAAGGTCCCTCCCGTAAAAGCGTTCATGTGCATTGTCTCGTGACGGCTTGGAACCCTCTTCCCGCCGGCAAACTCCATCTTCAAGAACCGGTATACACTCACCGAGTTCAACACCATTGCGGCTAAGCATCTCGGGAAGTAGAACAAATGGAGATCGCCAATACTAATGGCGATGAAAAGCGAAGCACACCACCCCGGTCAAGAATCAACCGAGCGGTCGTAAAGAGGACCCCGTGGTCGAATCGAGACAAAAAACAAAACCCGACAAGTCGAGAGAGGCCGAGGTATGGGAGGTACACCCCGCTCAATGTTTCGCGGGGCCGCGATGGAAAGAAGTGGCCTCCACGTAGAGATGAAAGGTAGACCGACCCAGCCCCCACGTTTCCGACCCACCACGGATCAGTCAAAGTTCCGTGATTTCCACGACGGACCGGGGCACACCACGACCAATGCTTCGAACTCGTGACGCAATTGAAAGATACATCCGAGAGGGTAAATTGCGCGCACTGATAAAAACACAGTGGCTCGGAAGAACAACAAAAGGAAACAAGGCCGAAGCCCGAGTCCGCCCCACTCGATCGTAAAGTCGATGGAATAGGACGACAATCATCCTCCGACGACGAGCGCTTCCGGAGATAGACACGAACCACGGTGTAACGTAATCGCGTGAGGCATGGATGGATGAGGAGACACCTCAAGTCAAAGAAGAAAATACTTGAGGGAGGTACGTCGCAAGAAGAGCCCCCCAAGTTCAAAGACAACCATGACCGACCGACGCCTCCAAGATTACAGCTCACCACCGAAGACCTAAAAGATGTCGCACGGGCACCAAGACGGATTGGTAATTACGGATCCCGTAACCGCCTTGTGATCCCGGCGGTTCAGATATCATCATGTGGGACGCCTTTAAGAGGATGAACTTGGATAAAGAAGACCCGCGTCCATGCAAGACAACACTCGTAGGCTTTAACGCGAACAATCCAAGCCGAAGGGGTACATCGACCTCAAGCCGACCTTGGGAACTAAAAAAGCCTTCAAAGCCGAGAGGGTAAGATTCATCGTGGCCGACTTCCCTCCTCGTATAATATGATTTTGGGCAGACCAACCATCCACAAAATGGGATATGGTTGCATCCACCAAGCACCGAAGTTAAAATGGTCGGCTCAAAAATACGGTTATCACCATAACCGGGGACCGGAAGGAAGCTCGACAATGTTATTATGAAACTATGCGAGAGAACGGACCGGGAAGGCGTCATCACCTCGGATCAAAACGCCACGGGAAGCTCGGCGGCGAAAAATGCAAGCGCGAGCCGACCCGGCAAGTGGTGGAATTGGACTTAAGAGATGAGGAGCCCAAGAACCCAAGACTGAGCTGCAGGGAGAGTTGGAAGATTTAGTCCCGGGGAAGATCCGACCTGTAACGAAGATAGGAGGCGCAATGACCCTAGAGTTCAAAAAGGAATTAAGCAATTTCCTAAAAGCAAACCGAGATCTTTTTGCATGGAGGCCTCGGAGGTACCCGGAATCGACCCCAACTTCGCCGCCACGGGTTGGCAATCAAACCGGATCTACCCCGGTATCGTGAAGAGACGAAAACAGGGACCGACAGCAGATCGCCTTAGAAAAGCATGTGAAGGAACTTTTAGCGGCCGGATTCATCCGGAAATACAATACACCACATGGTTATCCAATACGGTCATGGTCCTAAAGCCTAACGGAGTTGAAGGGTGTGTATAGATTACACCAACTTAAACGAGCCCGCCCTAAAAGACTCGTACCGATGCCGAGCATCGACCAATTGGTCGACAACTCATCCGGATTTCAACTATTATCATTTATGGATGCTTACTCCGGATACAATCAAATAGTGATGCACCCGGAAGATCAGGAACGGACGACCTTCATAACCGACAAGGCCAATTACTGCTATAATGTCATGCCGTTCGGGTTGAAAAACGCCGGCCACCTATCAACAAATGATGAACAAAGTCTTCGAAGACCAAATCGGCCGAAATGTAGAAGTATACATTGATGACATGATCGTCAAGTCGGTGAAGCCGGAGACCACATCCAAGACCTCGGACGAGATGTTCGAAAAGTTACGAAAGCACCGAATAAAGCCGAATCCGGCAAATGTACATTTGGAGTCCCTAAGAGCAAAGTTCATCGGGTTTATGCTCACACACCGAGGAATTGAAGCAAACCCCGATAAGTGTAAGGCGGTCTTGATATGAGAGCACCAACCAACAAAAGGAGGTACAAAGAACGACCGGAGGTTGGCGGCTATGACAAGATTCTTACCCGTGTCGGCCGAAAATGCCCTTCCCTTCTTCAAACCGCTAAAGAAGGAGACGAGAGGCGGATGGAACTCCGAATGTGAGTCCGCATTTGCAAAAATCAAACAATGCTCGGCTACCCCGCGGTCCTATCCAGCCCGACTCGGGCGAGACGGTTTTCCGTATTTATCCGACGGCCAAGAAGCCATAAGCGCCGCCCCGGTTCGAGAAACCCAATCCGGCGTATACCGATTTACTTTGTTAGCAAGGCACTTCAGACCTCGGAACTCAGATATCAGAAGTTGGAGAAGGTAGCATTCGCCCTGCTAACGGCGGCAAGACGCCTACGCCCATACTTCCAAGGGCACAAAGTGGTGGTACGAACCAGCCAGCCAATCCGGCAGGTTCTACACAAACCAGACCTGGCCGGGCGAATGACCAGCGGGGCCATTGAATTATCAGAATTCAACATTTCCTACGAAGGCCGGCACGCGATAAAGTCGCAAGCCTTGGCCGACTTTGTAAGGGAGCTTACCCCAACCCACGAGGGAAGGGACGCGGCCTTAACGAACGGACGGTATACGTCGACGGATCCTCAAATACAAAAGGGAGTGGGGCTGGAATAATAGTTGAGAATCCAGACGGAGTCGCCGCGAACACTCCCTCCACCTCAAATTTCCGACATCCAACAACCAAGCGTAATACGAGGCAAGACGCGCGGTCGTACAAGCAAAGGAGCAGGGGGCGCAGAGTCAAAATCCCGACCGACTCCCGCCTCGTAGCGCTCGTATACAAGGCTCCTATCAAACCAAAGGCCCGTTAATGGAAAAATACTTGAACAAAGCCGGAGACATGATGGCCGAGTTCGAAGAGGTTACGATCCACTCATATCCCGCGGAGGAAAATGTTAGTTCTCAATGTGTTTTGATGATTAATAACAATTGTAAACATGAGAGAATGTTTTTGATAAAGATTTGTAAAGCTTGATTGATTTCAAGTCAAAAAACATTACGTCAGTTCCAAACTCGAGCTTGGCTACCCAAACTCGAGCTTGCCCCATACGCGTAAAGAAAACCAAGCTATTTTGCATTTTCTAAACTTGAGCTTGGTCCATAAACTTGAGCTTGAAGGTTTTCAAAGTTTACTCATATTCCGAGTAAGCTCGAGCTTACACTGAAGCTTGAGCTTACGAAGGTTTGAGGCTTTTATCAAGTTACTCAAATTGCAAACTCAAGCTTATTAGTTTTAAGCTCAAGCTTGCTTCTTCCGAGACTCTTCTCACTAAGTTTACAAAAATGTAAACTCGAGCTTGCGCATTACAAGCTCGAGCTTACCTCTCGCGAATCCTTTAAACTTGAGCTTATCATTGTACTGTAGAGTTTGTGAGTTTACAAAATTTGTAAACTCGAGCTTGGAATTCCAAACTCGGGCTTGCATCAGGCAGAAAGTTTTCAAGTTTTCCTTCAAAGAGTAAACTCAAGTTTAAGGTTGTAAACTCAAGCTTGCGTCTGACAAAAATCTTTTAAAATTTTTAAAACCTTTGGCAAACTCAAGCTTGCCCTTGCAAGCTCAAGCTTGGGTCAGACAGAGCATTGTCATATTTTGAGTTTAGCAAACTCAAGTTTACACCTCTAAGCTCAAGCTTGCATTTTGTGAACTAAGATTATTTTTGACATGAATAGTGCCAAACTCGAGCTTACTCACTAATAAGCTCAAGCTTGCGTTTTTCCATTTTGGCTCTCAAAATGATTTCAAACATGTTTCCCGACAAATGCTAAACTCAAGCTTACTCACTTACAAGCTCGAGCTTGAGACTTCCGAAGCAAAAAGCTAAGTTTTAAAAGAAGAGCAAACTCGAGCTTACATAGGTAAACTCGAGCTTGGAACATCGAATGTATGAACGCATCTCGAGTACGTTTTGATTTATGCTTTAGCTTGATTCTCGCGAAATTGTTGCTTATGATTTAAATGATTCATATCAATATTCCTAACCAGATTTAACCAGCTTTTCTTATGAGATTTCGTAAGACCTAAAGATCTCGATTTAGGAAACATTTGAGCATTCAAAGAGGAAAGATGTCAATCAATTATGTTTCCAGATTTCCGTCAACTCGAGTTAAACGCCTCAATATCAATTGGAGATATTCCCTTATGCCGAAATTGATGCAACAAATTAAAAGCCACAACTGGACGATTCAAAGAATCAAAGCCGCAATATCCTCAACGCTATATTCAAAGAGACCATGGACTCAACAACTATATTTTTGAATAGGCCCAAGTCTGAACGCATCTTCAACGGTCACAAACTTCAATCTAGTATAAATACATGAAGATTTGAAGTCTGCAAGTACAGAAGTAACACACAGAAAACACATACAAGCTTATCAATCGTTTTTCTGCTTATACTTCTCATCGCATACATTGTACCTCGGTGATTATCTTTATCCACTCTTTAGAGAGTTCATTTCGTAATTCATTTATTGTAAGAATCTCAAAGTTGTGGACTTTGAGGTTGGGCTTTCGGATTACAACTTGTAAGGGGAGCGTATCCAAGAGAGGATAGCTTTCGAGTACGAGCGTGTATCCGATTTGAGTGATAGTAGAAAAACCCGAGAGACCGGGACTGGACGTAGGTCAAGAGTTGAGACCGAACCAAAGATAAATCTTCTGTGTCAAGCTCTTCTTCCCTATCTCCATTTAGCTTCTGTTGTGTGAGTGATTTTAAAAAGGAATTTTTAAAATCCCCAATTCACCCCCTCTTGGTGATTTCCTTCACTTTCATTTGGTATCAGAGCCAGGTTATCTACTTGAAGGATTAACATCCTAGATCAAAAGATCCAATGGAAGGAATTCTACCCGATGGAGCCTCAATCAACAGACCTCGAGGTTTCAATGGAGAACATTACTCCTTCTGGAAGGCTAAATTCGAGTCTACGTAATGGCAACGAGTATGGTCTATGGAAGGTGTTCGAGAAAGGAGACTATGTTCCAACCTCAACTAAAGATGGTGTCACTACTCCTAAACCAGAAGAAGCATATGATGAGAACGACAGAAAGCAAGTCACTCTCAACATGAAGGCAATCCACATGCTACAAAGTGCTCTAAGCCTAAAGGAGTATTTTCAAATTTGCACTTTGACATCTCGCAAAGCTATGTAGGAAGCTCTTGAGATAGCCCATGAAGGGGACAAATTTGGAATCAAGGAGAATCGAGTAAACACTCTCATGACCGAATATGATTTATTTCGTATGAAGTCCGGAGAATCCATTGGTGAATTCCAAATTAGATTCACCATCTCATCAACAAACTTGCCGCATTGGACAAAGTTTATGATCAACTGGTCCAAGTGAGGAAAATACTAAATATCCTCGCAAGGAGCCGGGAAGCCAAGGTCACCGCAATAGAAGAAGCTCGTGGCGAATCAATGGCTTCGAGAGCGATTATTTGGCAAACTTATCTCGAATATGAAGGTAAGATCAAGTTCGAAAAGACTTGATGAGATTGATGGCAAGAACAAAGAAATTGCCCTCAAAACTCAAAGAGACAAAATCGATGATGAGGAAGATGAAGACGCTGAGCTAGGCATGATGGTCCGAAGATTTAAGAAATTTTACAAGAAGGACCAAGCCTCCGTAAAGTTTCACAAGAATAGTTCCAAAGACAAACAAAGAAACCTATCATATGCTATGAATGTGAAAAGCCCGGCCACATCAAGTCCGAATGTCCACACCAAGAACAAAGAAAAGAAATTCAAAAAGTTCAATAAGAGCTTATGTTTCAAATATATGGGCGACGCCTCATCCGATGAAGATGAAGTCAAGAAGAAGATAGAGCTAACATCCGTCTTGTAGCTCAAGAAGATTCGGAAAATAAAGAGGTAAATAACTCGACTCATCTTATGAAGAACTATCTTCGAATATGATTCTCTTTTTATAGAATTTCGAAAATTTGCAAAAGAGCTTTTATCTTCAAAGAAGAGAATAATTTTTGGAAGAACAAGCTCAAACTGGTTCAACTGCTTTCTCGGTGAAAACATTTCGAAAAGAATTGTGAAAACTTTTCAGAAAAAGTTTGTGACAATTGCTGTACTTTAGAGAAAAGAAATTTATATCTTACAAAAACTCTTGAGAAATTCACTAGAGGTAGTGAAATGCTCAATATTATTTTAAAACAGCAAAAGATCACAAGTGACAAGTCAGGAATTGGCTATAGACCTGATTCTGATAAACGAAAAGGCAAAAAGAAGGTTGGACCGAAATCCTATCTAAACTATTTTCAAAAAGTTGTCCACTCCTCTAATCCTTTTGCTCATTGCAACTACCGCAACCATAAAGGGCATGCAACTTCCTCCTGTTTTCATAAAAAGGAAAGAAGGAACAAGCCTATAGGTAATTATCAATGGGTGCCTAAGGATCCTATAAGATACCAAAGACACAAACTAACCCAAAAGGACCCAAGAAAAATTGGGTACCTAAGACTTGATATTCTATATCCCGTGTTTGTCTTAGAGCATCAAAATCCAACAAATGGTTTGTTGACAAAGTGGATGCTCAAGACATATGACGGAGACGAATCAAAATTTGCGACAATCAAACCTAAGGATGGTGGCAAGGTGACATTTAGTGGAAATCAATCCGGAAGGATTGTTGATTGGAGAAGTTGGAAACAACAAAGGACCGCAAATCAAAGATGTCTACCTTGTGGAAGGCTTATGTCACAACCTCCTTAGTGTGAGTCAAAGCACAGATAAAGGTAACTTAGTTATCTTTGATTCTGAAGAATGCTTGATTGTGAGCAAAGATGTTCTCTCCTTGGACAATATCAGAACTAAAGCTTTATTTAGAGCTCCTAGAGAAGGTAACTGCTACTCTCTTAATCTCTCTAGTAAATCAGTTTCTGAAAATTGTTTTATTGGTAACTTGGATGAAAGTTGGCTATGGCATAAAAGATTGGCTCATGTTAATATGCTTCAACTTGACAAGTTGCGTAAAAAGGATTTGGTCATTGGTTTACCAAAGTTACCTTTTAAAAATAACATGGTTTGTGATGCATGTCAAATGGGTAAACAAACCAAATCTTCTTTCAAATCTAAAAATGAAATTTCAACTAATAGACTTCTTCAACTAATTCATATGGATCTAGTTGGACCAAAGAGTAAAAAGCCTTGGTGGCAATCTTTACACCTTGGTCATAGTTGATGATTTCTCTAGATTTGCTTGGACCATATTCTTATCTTCAAAAATGAAACATTTGATCGCTTTGCTATTTTTGCCAAGAAGGTCCAAAACGAGAAAGGATTTTCTATTGCAGAATTCGTACGAGATCATGGTGGGGAATTTGAAAACCATGCCTTTGAAGAATTCTCGTGACAAGATGGGCATTGATCACAATTTCTCACCCCCAAGAACTCCTCAACAAAATGGAGTTGTTGAAAGAAAGAATAGAGTCCTAACTGAGATGGCAAGGGCTATGTTGAATGAAAATCAAACATCTCAAGTGTTTTGGGCTGATGCCATGAGCACTGCATGCTACATTTCAAATAGAGCATATCTTCGGAAGAAGCTGACAAAACTCCCTATGAACTGTACAAAGGAAGAAAACCCAATATAGCTCATTTGCACATCTTTGGATGCAAATGTTTCATCCACAACAATGGTAAGGACAACTTGGGTAAGTTTGATCCCAAGGCGGATGAAGGTATATTCTTGGGTTACTCAAATAGAAGTAAAGCTTATAGAGTCTTTAACTCTAGAACTCGTGTTATTGAAGAATCCATGCATGTTGTATTCTGTGAAACCAAACTAGACAAATCCTCAAATGATGATGATGATGATGCTCTTCCCATTTCAAATCAATCTGGTTCTGAAACACTTCCTACTTCGAGT
This sequence comes from Acacia melanoxylon, assembly GCA_019022615.1. Taxonomy (NCBI): domain Eukaryota; kingdom Viridiplantae; phylum Streptophyta; class Magnoliopsida; order Fabales; family Fabaceae; genus Acacia; species Acacia melanoxylon. Next base: position 3,477,416 of record JAFJYJ010000020.1, on the reverse strand, counting down.
AATTCTGAAAAACCTTTGGAAAAGGAACCTGTTCTTGAAAATCATTGTGAAAAGGTTTGTGAAAACACTGATCAACATCAACCTAAATCTTGGAGACACAATAAGAGTCATCCTCTGGATCAAGTGATAGGTGAAGTTAATCAAGGAGTAAGAACTAGAAGAAGCACTTTAAATGAAGTTACATTTTCTGCATTCATTTCAAAAATTGAACCCTCTAAAATTGATGAAGCCCTTTCAGACAATGATTGGGTTATAGCAATGCAAGAGGAGTTACATCAGTTTGAAAGAAATCAAGTTTGGGATTTGGTACCTAGGCCTAAAGACCATCCGGTCATTGGCACTAAATGGGTATTCAAGAACAAACATGATGAATCTGCCATAATTATTCGAAACAAGGCAAGGCTAGTGGCAAAAGGCTATAATCAAGAAGAAGGAATTGATTATGAAGCAACTTATGCTCCAAAGGCAAGATTGGAAGCTATAAGAGTTCTTCTAGCTTTTGCTTGTATTAAAGGATTCAAACTTTATCAAATGGATGTGAAATCTGCATTTTTAAATGGTTTCATTCAAGAGGAAGTTTATGTTGAACAACCTCCTGGTTTTCATAATGATCATCATCCAGATCATGTTTATCGCCTTAAGAAAGCATTATATGGTCTTAAGCAAGCTCCTAGAGCTTGGTATGAGCGATTAAGCAAATTCCTTCTTGATCAAGGATTTGTAAGAGGTAAAGCAGATACAACTCTTTTCATAAAAAGCAATAAGCTCAATGAAATTTTAATTGTTCAAATATATGTTGATACATAATATTTGGTGCTTCTAACAATGCTTTGAAGAGTTTGCATAATAGAATTTGAGATGTCCATGATGGGAGAACTCAATGCTTCCTTGGTCTGCAAGTCAAACAAAGAAAAGATGGAATCTTTATATCTCGCATCAAATATCTCAAATCATCAAGAAGTTTGGGATGGATGGATGCAATGGAGCCGATTTGAGTTCAACCACTGTCCATGATGGGATAGAGGAATGATTGGTTCATTGCTCTACCTTACTTCATCCAATTGGTCTGGGGATGTGTGCAAGATTTCAAACAAAAATGAAAAGATGGAATCAATTTATATCTCGGACCAAATATCTCAATGATCTCCATCCCGGAAAGAAGTTTGGGATGGATGGATGGATGTTTGGGAAGACGATGGAGCCGATACTCCAATGAGTTCAACCACCGCCTTGGATGCTAATGAAGAAGGAAAGGACTTCAAGATATTACTCGGTATAGAGGAATGATTGGTTCATTGCTCTACCTTACAAAGAAGTCGTCCCGACATCCAATTCGGTGTGGGGATGTGTGCAAGATTTCAATCTGCCCCAAGGAGTCACATGCTGAAAATGTGAAAAGAATCTTCGAGATATCTTGCCGACACAAAGACTCTTGGTCTATGGTTTCCCAAAGGCCAGCCTGAACATTTGGTGGCATATTCAGACTCAGACCATCCTAGATACAAGACAGACAGAAAGAGTACAAGTGGCCAATGTGAATTTCTTGGTGGTTCACTTGTCTCATGGTTTAGCAAGAAGCAAACAACTGTTGCTGTATCCTCAACTGAAGCTGAATATGTGGCAGTATCTAGTTGTTGTGCTCAAGTACTATGGCTCAAGCAACAAGTATCCGACTTGGGAATCAACCTAAAAGAGATCCCCATTCTATGTGACAACACAAGCACAATAAGCTTGGCCAAGAATCCAAAGGCAACAACACACTCGAACCAAGCATATTGATGTGCGACACCATTTCATAAGGGATCATGTTCAGAAGAAAGATGTCAAGGTCATGTTCATCCCAACTAATCTTCAACTTGCTGACATCTTCACAAAGCCTTTAGCAAAGGAGCAATTTGTGTTCATAAGAAGAGAATTGGGAATGGTAAATCCCAATGAATTGTAAGTAGCTCCTACTTAATGTTAGTTATGTGTTTTATGATTACTATATACTAACTTAAGCATCGGAGTATTTAGTTATGTTTTATGCAGGATATTCATGATGATATTCCACTCTAACTATTTGTCAAGTTTGTCATTAAGAGAAGCAAACTCGAGCTTACTAGTTTAAGCTCGAGCTCGAGGGAGTCGAGAGAAAATGAAATTGTGGAGAAAGCCAAACTCGAGCCTATTAGTGACTGAACTCGAGTAGAGGAATTTCAAGAGTTCACACATACACCCTTGAAGTCCAGGTTAGTACAAGTTCTTTCAAACTCGAGCTTAGCTTCCTAAACTCGAGCTTGCGCCGCATTTTATATATAAACCCGATTGTTCCTCCTCACTCTACTCCACTCCCGAGCTTGCCCTTACTCTCTCTCGAAACCTCTCATCTCGCCTCGACTAAACCCAAGAAAAATGTCCTCAGATCCCTCTCCTTCACCTTTGCTCCACCACCTCAAACCACTCATCCAGATACTGAACACACCTCTCACACCTCCCATGCCATCATCGACTCTCCTCCAGCTACACCCTTGTTTGCTGATGACAAAGGGGGAGAAGAGTGAAGAAAAACACTCAAGTAGTTGTAGATTGATCATTTGTAGTTTTATCTTTTCTATTATATATTTTCTTTTGAAACTCTACTACTATGATCATATTTGTTTTGATTATTCAATTCTGCATTACAAATTCAGCTGCTAAACTCTGATTGCATCTCTCTTACTGATATCTGAATGTCCAAAATACTTATCAGTCAAAAGTTTTAAACTTCGATATTCTCGCGATATTTTCTGGATCTCGATTAATCTCGTTAATTGATTAACACATGTGCTTATCTTGCTCTATGCTAAAACTAAGTTAATCAAATCAAGTTTCAAAACCACAAGTTTACAAATGTTTTTACCAAAGTCAACTTCTCAATACTCAAATGATCAATTCTATTTTTGAAAAGAAACAAATGTTTACAAGTGTTGTCATCATCAAAAAGGGGAGAATGTTAGTTCTCAATGTGTTTTGATGATTAATAACAATTGTAAACATGAGAATGTTTTTTGATAAAAATTTGTAAAGCTTGATTGATTTCAAGTCAAAAAACATTCTGTCAGTTCCAAACTCGAGCTTGGCTACCCAAACTCGAGCTTGCCCCATACAGAAAGAAAACCAAGCTATTTTGCATTTTCTAAACTTGAGCTTGGTCCATAAACTTGAGCTTGAAGGTTTTCAAAGTTTACTCATATTCTGAGTAAGCTCGAGCTTACACCTGGAAGCTTGAGCTTACGAAGGTTTGAGGCTTTTATCAAGTTACTCAAATTGCAAACTCAAGCTTATTAGTTTTAAGCTCAAGCTTGCTTCTTCCGAGACTCTTCTCACTAAGTTTACAAAAATGTAAACTCGAGCTTGCGCTTAAAGCTCGAGCTTACCTCTGCGTAATCCTTTAAACTTGAGCTTATCATTGTATCTTGTAGAGTTTGTGAGTTTACAAAATTTGTAAACTCGAGCTTGGAATTCCAAACTCGGGCTTGCATCGAAAGAAAGTTTTCAAGTTTTCCTTCAAAGAGTAAACTCAAGTTTAAGGTTGTAAACTCAAGCTTGCGTACGACAAAAATCTTTTAAAATTTTTAAAACCTTTGGCAAACTCGAGCTTGCCCTTGCAAGCTCAAGCTTGGGTCGACAGAGCATTGTCATATTTTGAGTTTAGCAAACTCAAGTTTACACCTCTAAGCTCAAGCTTGCATTTTGTGAACTAAGATTATTTTTGACATGAATAGTGCCAAACTCGAGCTTACTCACTAATAAGCTCAAGCTTGCCTTTTTCCATTTTGGCTCTCAAAATGATTTCAAACATGTTTCCCCGACAAATGCTAAACTCGAGCTTACTCACTTACAAGCTCGAGCTTGAGACTTCCAGAAGCAAAAGCTAAGTTTTAAAAGAAGAGCAAACTCGAGCTTACATAGGTAAACTCGAGCTTGGAACATCGGACGTATGAACGCATCCGAGTACGTTTTGTTCGTTTTGATTTATGCTTTAGCTTGATTCTGCGAAATTGTTGCTTATGATTTAACCGATTCATATCAATATTCCTAACCAGATTTAACCAGTTTTCTTATGAGATTTCAGAAGACCTAAAGATCTAATTTAGGAAACATTTGAGCATTCAAAGAGGAAAGATGTCAATCAATTATGTTTCCGCATTTCCGTCAATCTGAGTTAAACGCCTCAATATCAATTGGAGATATTCCCTTATACCGAAATTGATGCAACAAATTAAAAGCCACAACGGATTGATTCAAAGAATCAAAGCGCAATATCCTCAACAGCTATATTCAAATAGACCATGGACTCAACACTATATTTTTGAATAGGCCCAAGTCTCGAACGCATCTTCAATCGGTCACAAACTTCAATCCAGTATAAATACATGAAGATTTGAAGTCTGCAAGTACAGAAGTAACACACAGAAAACGCATACAAGCTTATCAATCATTTTTCTGCTTATACTTCTCATCGGTACATTGTACCTCAGTGATTATCTTTATCCACTCTTTAGAGTTCATTTCGTAATTCATTTATTGTAAGAATCTCAAAGTTGTGGGACTTTGAGGTTGGGCTTTCAGATTACAACTTGTAGGGGAGGCGTATCCAAGAGAGAGGATAGCTTTCGAGTACAGAGTGTCTATCTCGATTTGAGTGATAGTAGAAAAACCCGGAGACCGGGACTGGACGTAGGTCAAGAGTTGAGACCGAACCAGTATAAATCTTCTGTGTCAAGCTCTTCTTCCCTATCTCCATTTAGCTTCTGTTGTGTGAGTGATTTTAAAAAGGAATTTTTAAAATCCCCAATTCACCCCCTCTTGGTGATTTCTTTCACTTTCGTAAAACACCAAGAGCCGACATATTGTCAAAATCGGCTAGCACCAAAGGTCCGGAAATTATCGGACCGTCGTCAACAAAACCCGGACGAACCAAGTTGTGTCATGTCCATATCATCAGCCTCGGACTGGAGAAAACCGATCGAGGACTACCTAGAAAGAGGAATCATACCCACCGACACAACGGAAGCTCGAAAGTTGATCCGGCAGGCCGTCATGTACACGATGGTGGACGATCAGTTGTACAGGAAAGGATTACACTCCCCCATGATGAGATGCTTGAATGCAACCGAGGCCAGGTACGTTCTCGCTGAAATACATGAAGGCATTAACGGTCAGCATATGGGAGGAAAATCCCTAGCTCGGAAATCACTCAGAAGCGGATACTTCTGGCCAACGATGGCGGCATACTCCATGGAAACGGTACGAAGGTGCGACGGTTGTCGAAACACACCAACATCCTTTGGCGCTCCCCGACGTAACTAAAAAGCATTACGGCTCCCGGCCGTTCTACAAATGGGGATGGACCTTCTCGGGCCATTCAAAACAGCCCCGTGACAGCTAAGGTACCTCATAGTCGCGGTCGACTACTTCACCAAATGGATAGAAGCCGAGCCATTAACCACAATCACCTCCGCCCGCATTCAACGATTCTTTCAGCAAAGTATCCTCTCTCGGTTCGGAATACCGGCCGAGATAATTACAGACAACGGAACGCAGTTCATTGACAAAGGATTTCGAGCATGATGTCGGACCTCGACATCATGCATCACTTTGCACGGTCGAACACCCCCAATCCAATGGGCGGCCGAGGCCGCCAACAAGGTCATCGTCGACGGGTTAAGAAGACGCATGGAGGACGCCGACTCTTCCCGGGTCGAGCAACTCTGGCGTCCCGTGGGGTACACAGACGAGCGTCCAAACCTCCACGCAAGAAACCCCATTCCGTTTGACATATGGATGCGAGGCGATGATCCCGGTCGAGATAGGCCAACCGATATGGAGGAAAATGAAAGCTAGCGAGGAAGGAGAAGAGCCAAACAAAGTGACGCCTTGATGACGAGTTAGACCTCATTGACGAGGCACGGATCCCGGCGCACCCGAGACCTCATTGCAAAGCAACCGATCGCAGCCGAAGTACAACCGAAAGGTGAACCCTCGCTCCTTCAACCGGGCAACCTCGTCCTCCGACGCGCCGACATCGGAAATAAGAACGCCAAAGATGGCAAGCTAGCGGCAACCGGGAGGGCCCCTACCGCGTAAAGGAAAACTGGAAAAGGGCACCTACATCCCGGGAGACCCCGAGCGTAAAGCCGATCAAAAGGACCCGGAACGCCGACAACCGAGAATCTACTATAGCTAGACCTCGGTCTGCCTACCAAGATAGAACCGACGGGCGTATTTATGTTGCAATTTTTCAATTAATTTAGTATGTTCAATTCCAGTTTTCATATTTCGCTGAAAGACAGCACTCATTGTTTCTTTCATTCGTTCTTATTTAAAGACTCCTCAGTGGAGACACCAATTATGCATTACGGATTGGTTAAATAAGGTATCGCGAGGCACAAGCAAAAGGTCAAGCAAAAATACCAAAAGAAGGGATTACACCGGGTTACCACACCCAGGTTGCGTATAGCCCGATCTGGCATTACGACGGCCCCATTCGCGTACTACACCCGGCTACCACGCCGGTTCGCGAGATGGTAAAAACACCATCTCTTTTTTAAAAAAAGATGCATCGAAAAATGTTCCTAAATAGGAGGTGAATTGTCACGCAGTTCCGATCGAGCCGACATGTACAAACCGCGCGTTCGTACACCGCGATTGTGCATCCGACATTTTGCCCCTATTCTGGATAAAACAACCTGAGACCCATATCCGGATCTCAGTAGCTCGGGTTTCTCCCCTACCCCCTTTTCCCGAAGTCAACCTATCGGAAGAAACACTTAGCAGATAGTGCGCATATAACGGCCCTGGCCCGGCCATAAAAAATAAAGAATGTTAACTAACAGTTGACAAGACAAACTGATTGGTTGAAATAAAGTTTTATAACTATTACAAGGTTACACAAAGGAACCCGGTACAAGCCACCGGTTCAAACCTACAAAGTTACAAAAAGGAACCCGGTACAAGCCACCGGTTCAAAATACAAAGCTAAAATAAATTATGCGGGGAGGGTCATTCTGCGAAGCCACGGCCTCCGAATGCACGCCTCAACGCCGAGCACATTTGGAGCTCCCCTCTCCACCATCACCCCCGTCGGCACCCAAACCTTCCCCTTCCCCATCCAGCTCCTCCCCGGTAAAGGAGTCAGAGTCATCCTTGGGCAACGCAGGGGCAGGGTAAAAGACGCCATCCTTCACATAGGCCTGGTAATGATAGCCATCCGTCCTAAGCTCTACCCCAGGGTTAAGGTGACGGATCTGGGCCAAGGCCATGTTAAAAGCAGTCAGAAGCGGCCCCCTTGCATATGTCCTGGCATTCGATCCGGGCTCGCTTCTCTTCCACAAGTGCTGCGTTGACATGTTCAAGTTCAGAACATAGGTCCGCCCGCTGGCTCTGAACGGTCTTGAGGGCATCCTGCCCTGCCGAATGTGCTTTCTGAAGAGCGGCCATGTCCGAGGTAGCCTTCTCTGCCTTCCTTGCAAAGAATAAGCTCCTCGGACGCCTTCCCACGGCGCTCGCCCTCGCGACCTCGGCGTCTTCTTCACCTTAGCCTTGACGCCTCCGCCGCGTCTTTTTCCTTCCTCGCTTGGCGAGCCTCGGCGAACTTTTTCACATAATTGCCCTTAAGGTGCGAGATACGCCCGGGCCAAACCAACACCACAGCGGCGAGCCTGGATATCGTGAACCACGGCCTCATCAATGTTGGCCAGTGGCAGGGCGTTTGTAAATATGCGAGGCGGCAGGAAGGCAACTTCGAGCTCCTCAGCCAAAGGGCGTTTCTCCCAAGCGTGACCCCGGAAGATCTTGGGAGCAGACGGAGAGGCGACAGGAGATGACGGCCCCTCAGAAACCTCCTTACCCTTGGAAGGAGAAGCAGCTGATGTCCGGACAGCCTCACCTTCGGGCGACGAAGGCGTCCGGACAGGAGAAGGACGCTTCCGAGGATTCCTCTTCGGAGGAGCCTCCGGATAAGGAGTCACGACCGACAAGTACCGCGGAAGCTCCTCATCGCCTCGGCTACAAAACACAAAGGAAAGTAAGGAAGTTAGTAAGGCAACAAAATCAACGAAAACAAAAACGCGGAACAATAACTACAAGCCGCATACAAATTACGTATCCCGGCTCCGATCCGGACCAGTGATGAAGAAGGCCGCGCTCCCGGCACCATATGTTTTCACATACGAAACCAGTCATCAACGAATACGACCTCGCCAAAGGGAAGGTCGTCGGACATCACTTGGTACGAGGCTTTAGCGAGCCTATGATGATCAAAAGTCCAAGAGAGGGAAACCTTCACTCCACATCACGGGCCTTGGCCCCCTTCAAGAACCAAGGCTGCTGGCCGGGTTTTGCCACCACTTTAAAGAAACCATTCTTAAAGTATTTAAAGGAGTCCGAAAAGGCGGTCAGCAGTTTTCGGTCGGGGTCACCCCGAAGAGAGGTGAGCCCCTTTAATTTCTCGTCCTCCTTACCAGAGCGAGGAGTGAAAGGGCCGAAGAAGAAAAAGAATAAGGTGGCGGTACAAGGAATAGGTACCTAGAAGGACTGACATAGCCGCTCGAAAGCAACTATGTAAGCCCACCCGATGGGGTGGAGTTGAGAAGGGGCCAGATGGAGATGGCCGAGGCGGACATTTGAAACTCGGTGAACGGAAAGCGAACACCGAGCCGGTCATATAGGCCTTATAGAAGAAAAAGAAGTTGGTGAAATCTCCAACCCTCGGCACGTACGAGCTCATCCTCCCCCCGCGGGGCAAAAGTAACAGACCTTGCATAGCCGAGAGCTTCATCTCGGCGAAGGGCCCGAACGGTGATCGGCGAATGGGTCGTCCACACGTCCCGGGTCACCCAATGAAGTGGTCCCGCAAGAGCTTGAGGAGAGGCGGGGGAATCCGACCTCCCAGCGCCCAAGGGGGCATCACTTGGTGAAAGCGACCTTTCCATTTACCTATAAAAGCAAAAACAAAAGTGCTAGAATCAGTAGATGCGAGGATACCTGTCACAGAAGAAACAGTTGGTCGAAAAGAAGATATGGGCGAGCCGACAGCATGACGACAAGAGCCTAAAATTGCGTCGGCCCTAAAATCTTCGCCTCTAGCGACAAAGTAAGAACTTGACTCTACGCAATCCCAACAAGGGCCGCATACCCCCCAAGATATGAGTAGACCTAGGGCGAACGGGAGGTTATAAGGATTAACGGGTAAGGCCGACGGACCGCGACCTCTCTCCGACCCTCTCGGAAAGATCTAACGGGGGCGAGACCTCTAACGGCCCCCTACGCGTGCCACCCGAGCCGCCCGGGGAAGGAGGCCGGCCTTTGCTCCTGGACAGAGGAGTACCCGATGAACCGGTGGCTAGTTCGAGGGAAGCGGGCACTAAGGGCTTCCACCTCTTCGGGAGTCAAGTGACCCGAAGTCGAAGGTCGATTACTCCCACTCATTGTCACCCAAGGACGCAAACCTAAAGAGACAGAAATGGCAATAAGGAAAAAGACGATAACTCCTCCGGCAATGGAGGCGAAGGTTTGTAGGCGAGAGGAAGCAAAACCCAAATTAGCAACCTAAAACCTACCCAGAAATCTCTACAAAACCACGGGCGTACTGGCTTCACGACAGGACTGAGCAAATGAAGAAAAGAAACAAAAAACCCAACAACAGGAGAAGTGGCTTACCAGATAAGGAGGAAGAGGACAAGATCCACGGAGGAAAAAGCCCGAAAACCGCCGAAGGAAGCTCGCACTTGGAGAGCCGCCGGAATCAAAAGACCCAAGTGGTAAAACTTGTCGAAGGCAGAGAAAAACTTCAGGGAAAAACTTCAGAAAATGTTCGAAAGTGGAAGAAAGAGAAGAGAAACAGGTTGAAAAACCTGTGAAACGCCAGGGATACGAAAAGGAGCCGGCGAATTAAGGGCAAACCCGTAAGTTCACCGGCAAAAACGAGGAGACGCACCCCCGGAAGAACACGCATTAATGGCGCACGGAAACCAAAGGCGGCGAGAGAATGACGGTTGCAAAACCTCTCCACTCCAAAGCCGCCAAGTGGCGGGCGCCATGATGGCAAAGTCGAAGGGCTTTTCAACCCCGGCTCGGCAGATCACCTCGGGCTCCTAGGGTCACCAACGCGATGCCGACCCTCGAGAAATAATCTCGGTCCGGAACATCCCTACAGGCACCCACGGACCCACGCGTCGGACGAGTCCGCTAAGGTACCGGGACCGAGGGCAAAGGCGCGTCCTAGCCCGGAGAACCCGGAACACCCCGGCTCAAAACCTTGAACTACCGAGCTGGGGGCAACCATTACGGATCGACTCACGGCCCATAAGGGCACGACCCGCAAGGGCATACCCGGACCTCGGCCCGGCCGGTTGACGGCCCGGTAGTAGGATCCCGAGTATCCCGTTTCCCCGCGATCGGGGGCAATCTATCATATCCATAATCCAGGGATATGATAGATAGGCAGTTAAGATACCACGCCACATCCTATAAATACCAGGGGGTAACACCAAGGTGCGGACGTTCTAACTCAGCTCTTTACTTTTAGTATTGCACATCATAGCCCCCACTAAACACATACCCCCTCCCCCTATTGGCGAAAGGCCTTGTGTTTGGTGATTCCTTGCTCGCCGGGATATCTCCACTCATAGATACTCCTAAGGCAACCCAATCCAAAATCAAACCACCAGCCCCCTGGGCTGGACATCTGGTTCCATACCGGAACAGGTGCATCGCATAATGGAGGGAAAAAGCCTACCTATTTCTTTAAAGGGTTAAATAAGTTTTGCCTAGCGCGTGTGGCTTCCACTAAGTAGAGTCTGGAAAGGATCAAATCCACACAATTGTACCCTCACAAGTTGAGAGGTTATTTTTAGGATTACAACTAGGACTTAATAAGTATTGTATACACTAGTTATAATTTTGGTTTCAGGCGTACTAATTAAACATAAGGGATCGTATCTAAAAAAAAAAATCCCCACTTTCTCGTGTTCCAAACATGAAGCATTTCAAACAAATTCGCACATTTCAAGGAAATGTTATATAATTAACCCTTCTCAAAAAATAGCAGCTGGTTCCTATTGTTTTTTCTTTTCTATAACCATACTAAAGATCCAAGTAAAACCTCGTCAAACACAAGTTCTAGATCCTCAATGGCGATAATACAATGGAAGGGCTTACCAGTTCTTTGTGAGATAGTTTATATGTGTGAGGCAAACATTTAATGATACAACAAATTTTGCTTGATTAACTGATGCCTCTTAACCGTCAAAATGTGTTTGTTGTCTCAAATTTCCTATCCGGTTATCAATCACTACTACAAATTATAGATACTACTACCCAAAAAGAGGTCCGTTTTTTTAAAAAAAAAAAGATGTTAAAAGTGAAGGCGATGACATTGTCGTAATTATTTGCTTTACTTTGAGACTTTAGACGACCTAAATATTAATTTAGGACGGCTAAAAAGTGTTTTTGGCTTCCTAAATATAATTTAGGACTCCTAAAATTAAATATTTTGGCACATTTAGTGAAATTTTTTGGTGCCAAGGGGTTTTTTGGCGCTGGTGAAAATTTTTGGCGTCATGAAAAAAGTTCAGGACGCCTAAAATTAAATTTTTGGCGTCATGAAAGAAGTTCAGGATGCCTAAAATTAAATATTTGGCGCGTTTTGTGAAATTTTTTGGCGGCGGGGGATTTTTGGCGCTGGTGAGTTTTTTGGCGTCTTGCAATATTCAGGACGCCAAAAATGCACATTTCGAAAAATTTGGCTCCTGGTGAAAATTATAAAAAATTATTAATATTACTGGACCAATAAATTTGCTATATTTAAAAATCTCCATACTTTTTCATATTCATTCATTTAAAAGTAATTATCGTTTAAACGACAAATACACATAAAATATTTACGAAATTTAATATTTATAGAAAGAAATATCTTGAGTGGCTTATTAGATTTAATTAAAATATAATTATAAAATACTAATAACAAAAGAAACGCCATAAATCTAGCTCAAATCAAAATCCTAAGAATCTGTTTTTTGTAAGCGGAAAAATCAAATTAATATCTCATATTTAAAAATCTCCATATTTTTTTATATTCATTCATTTAAAAGTAATAATCGTTTAAACGACAAATACACATAAAATATTTACGAAACTTAATATTTATAGAAAGAAATTTCTTGAGTGGCTTATTAGATTTAATTAAAATACAACTATAAAATACTAATAACAAAAGAAATGCCATAAATCTAGCTCAAATCAAAATCCTAAGAATATGCTTTTTGTAACTGGAAAAATAATATTAATATCTCGTTATTCAAAAATCTTCATACTTTTTCATATTTATTCATTTAAAAGTAATTACCGTGTAAACGACAAATACGCATAAAATATTTATGAAACTTAATATTTATAGAAAGAAATATCTTGAGTTGCGTATTAAATTTAATTAAAATATAATTATAAAATACTATAACAAAAGAAACGCCATAAATCTAGCTCAAATCAAAATCCTAAGAATATGCTTTTTGTAAGCGGAAAAATCAAATTAATATATTTTATTTAAAAATCTCCATATTTTTTCATATTTATTCATTTAAAAGTAATTATCGTTTAAACGACAAATACGCATAAAATATTTACGAAACTTAATATTTATAGAAAGAAATATCTTAAGTGGCGTATTAAATTTAATTAAAATATAATTATAAAATACTAATAACAAAAGAAACACCATAAATCTAGCTCAAATCAAAATCCTAAGAATCGCTTTTTGTAACCGGAAAAATCAAATTAATATATGTTATTTAAAAATCTCCATATATTTTTTGGCGCCATGGGGTATGTGAATTGAATTTTTTTTATAATGGGCGACCTGAATTAAAATTCAAGTCGCCAATTTGTGAATTTTGGCTACCTAAATTTAATTCAGGTTGCCAATTGAATAATTGTGGCGACACAATTTAGTTCGTGTCGCTGATTGGAGAATTTTGGCGACCTGAATTAAATTCAGGTCGACAAAATTCATATCTTTTTGTATTTTTTTCCCTGCTCTCTTATTAATATCCTCTCACCTTTCTCATCAGTTAATCGTCCCTCTCTTTCTCGTACGCATCATCACCATCGCTCTCCCTTGCACGCCAAAGTCCCCACGTCTCAGATAAGTCGCCGTCACTAACCGCTCTTCATCGTCGTTGCTCACCGCTCGCCATCAACACCAGCGTCTCCTCCTCTGCCCCACACTGCAACCATGCTGAAGCTCCTCCTCCGTTGTCCACCAAGTTCGAGCGCCGTGAAAAGAGAACACAGATGCGAGCTCAGATCGACAAACCAGAGCTCTTCCTCCTCTGTTTGTTCCGGCGACCTTGGTTCTGTTTTGCTCGTCGCTCATCGCAAGTCTTCAGGTTCTAGATCTGCTATTCTTCTTAGATCTGTAATTGTATATTTTTAGATCTACTTTTCTAGATCAGCTTCTACATATTACTACTTGTTAAACCTAGGATGGTTTGTATATATATGTGCTTCACACTTAATGTAATACCCTAAAAATCATTCTTATGATAAATATCACATTTTAGTAAATAGTACTTATTGAAGATACGTGAATATGGGGTCTCACATAATAAGTTTTAAGTACCTTATTTTCTAAGGGAATTACTGTAAAAATGTGAACAGAGAAAGAGTTAAAATCCGGAGAAATAAATTTTATAAGGCGTAAAATGGACTAAAAACATTATGATAAATATCATATGATAACAGAATACTTGATAAAAACTTGGGAAGTATGTTATCTTGAATTTTAGAAATTTTTGGGATTATTTCCCTGGAAAAATATTGAGCATAAATAAAATATTATTAAAAAGCACTTTATGGCTCTTTATTTTTAATATTTTATATAGGATATAAAATACCAATGTCACCAATAGTTGCGAGGTAATAATTTATCCTAAATAAGAAAATTATCAACAATTAGTAAATGACTAATTATATAATTATTGACTAATTGTTTAGATTAAGGTATAAATAAATTAATTGGTAAAAATAATTAAATTAAGGGAAATTCGAAATTAATTAATTAGAAAATAATAAAATAATAATATAATCAAGAGAAATATCCGATGACTAAGTAAGAATGGATACAAATAAAATCAAACCTCAAGGTCTAAAAACAAAGTCAGAAACAACTGGACTTGTTATGAACAAGTGAAATTCTACCTCGGAGTGGACTATCTCCGAAGTTGATTATGAAGCCAACAGAGCAAATAAGAGACCGGATAATTAAGATAAGGTAGATAGTGCTAAAAGTGACTTATAGAAAACGCACCGTGTTTTTCAAACCAGGGATATGGTTACTTAGATCGATCATATTGCGAACCGGTGATTTTCGCAAAGAAGTGGGTTCTATCGGAGTGATTTCCGTAATCGTTGGTGTCTGTCCGAAAATCTTCGACGATAACAATACCCTTAATGGGATCAAAAATATAATGAAACCCAGTAGTTTTAAAGAGAAAGAATGGAACTACAAAACCTAGTTCCCGAATTTTTAGATTCGGCAAAATTACGCGATTCGGACACCGATCGGGGAAACGCTATCGGTAAGTCACATGCATGACATCATCTTCTTCTAGAAGTATGATGTCGGCACCCTAGGTGTATGGCCAAGATGAAGCCACGTGTCCAAGTGCGATCCGACGGCCGAAATCCGATATGAAGAACTTTTGGGAAATTCCCACCTTGTCCCTTCCTCTTCCTATAAATAGCCAAGCCTTCCTCTTCATTCTTCACTCCCAAAATCCGAAACCTAGAGAGAAGTTAGAGAGAAGGAAGAGCTCTCAGAAGTTCTAGCCAAGCCGGGGTAAGTTTTTCGGTCCCTGGTCTTAAGCATTCAGTAGTTCTTTTGGTAGATATAGTAGGAATGCTATAATTGTCTTTAAATTTCCCAGATAGCTTGAATATCATATTTAGGAGTAAGTATAGTACTTATTTCGAAAATACACTTGGGAAAAGAGATCTGTCGAAATTCCGGAGAAATAGAGCAGAAACAGCGAGGCTCTGGCGAAATTCCGTCGATTAGTCTAACCAGGGGCAAAATGGTAATTTATACCTAAAAATCCCGGAATGCTTCTAAAAATTGATAAACATTGTCATTATAGGATATCTGAGATATTCAGACCGCTGTCGTACCGCCGTTATCCCGCTGTTTTTCCCGCTGTCAGACGTACCGCTGTTTTCAGTCGGAATTTTCGTTTTCCGCCGAGAGTACCGAAAGAACCATCAGCGA
Organism: Acacia melanoxylon; assembly: GCA_019022615.1. Classification (NCBI taxonomy): domain Eukaryota; kingdom Viridiplantae; phylum Streptophyta; class Magnoliopsida; order Fabales; family Fabaceae; genus Acacia; species Acacia melanoxylon. The sequence continues at coordinate 3,462,130 of JAFJYJ010000020.1, read as the reverse complement.
AGGTATGTTCACGACGTACTGTAACACTAGCTCTGATGAGTGTGATATGCTTGTATATGTGGTTGCTGTATTCCTATACTGAGACTCTGTCTCAATGGTTTTTGAAAAGGCTCATAATTACACGTGTTATGGTTTTAATAACACCGATTTATAGTTTTCCTAGCGCTGAGGACACGACCGTACATCGTGGCACTGGATTATGTGCAGACTGAGGGTAACATACATATTGCAGTGGCTGTGTAATGTTATTGCTTGCTATGATATGATATGATCGAAATATGATATTTTACGAAATATCATGAATATTGCCTTACATATTGATTATGTTTATCCTACATCTGTTATGGGCTTTTGTAGTGATTTTTACTGAAATGTTATGAATACCTGTGGTGCATATATTGTATACGCATGCATGAGGCTAACACCCGAGGTCCGATGGGCATTGGACCTCGATCGAATTGATAGCCGGGAAGAATTACGAGTCACGAGGGCACCGTTGATGGAGCCGTGACTAGAAGCCAATGGACAGAGCCTTGAAGGGGCACCAGTCAGGATGAAAACGGAAGGAAGATCCACGGAACCTACCTCACAGCATGAATCTAATAAAGCTACTTCGTATCATTTGGTGCTTAAAACAGAAAGGGTCGTCTTGTGGTTCAGCCAATCAGTCACCCTAGCACGGTGAGGCTCCCACTAGACCTACCCGGCCTGGCCAAATGGAATGATTTAGCTGAGTTAGGTTCCATGCCCCAAGTCTGCCTAAGGCTTGGATGAAGAGGGTATAGTTACATTGTAATTATAAAGTTTTGTATTACAATATCACATGAACAATCCTTCGGGAGATTTTATAATATATATCGGATATGTCGCATCATCATATGTCCGAGTATTTCATATCGGTTACTCAATGTTATATCTGTTGTTCAAATTTTTAGTACATGCTCTCCATTTCCGCAAAATGCTAAGTTGTAGCACCTCAAACTTTGATGAATTTTTATAAAACCACGTGTCGCCGACACAATTTATGTTACGAAAATTGGGGTGTTACATTTTTGGTATCAGAGCTAGCTTCACAGCTACTCGCGAGAGCAGTGTCTGAACAACTAGGACAAGAGTACTGATATAATACTGGTTTAGTGATACAATAACACAAATACCCTGAGGTAAAGGTTAGAGTTATTAAAAACTCTAAGACTTCTGATATGGGAATCGGAGTCTAAATGAAATTTCTGAACGAAAGAGATAATTGAACTTATTCGGCGTCACAACCTAAGTCTTCCCAAAAATGGTAATCTATTGAGTAGGTTTATGATAGGATATTGGTGCCGAAGATATGACTGGTCTATATGGTTAAGTCAATTAGTCACGATAAACTCAGTAAGACTTCCATAATAGACATCTATCTGACCAATAGATTCGAGTAACGGGGTTAAAATCTACATCTTTAAACGTTGAAATGTATTTTGAAAAAAATGAGAACTGATATCATTTTGATATTGTAAAGTAGTAATGGACGAGTTTCCGCATACGGATTACTACGGAAAAAGGAGACGTGGTGCGCATAAATCTGTAGAATTAAGGCCAAAACCTGAACCAACGTTTCCACCTCCTGTGCCTATGTCTGTATTTGAGTCAACTTGTTCCACTCACCAATCTGATCCATGGTACGTTACAAAGTACCCTTCTGTTGCTGAGAACAATCCAGTGCCGGAGTATCATTTCAAGCCGGCAAATTCTCGCGAATATCCATGCAATCATGGACCGGAGTGCTTTTCCGAACCAATGTACCACCTTGCGCCAGCGGATCATCCAGCCTCTGAAAAACCCATAGTATCTATTCGCGGCCAAAAGATTTCAAAGGGATATCATCCTGGGTTAGTATACTCATCTGATTTTTTACCACAAACGGATACATTATACCCCACTCCAGAGAGTAATCTTGAGCCAACACATATTTCTACTCCTATACATCATGTCACCCCAATAACTGATCATGAGCCTGAGTATCACCCTGAACCAGACCACTTTGATCAGCTCAGCGAAGAGCAAGTATCTTTTATTCAGAATCCCTGAACGTAGAATACCCTGAGCTAATGGCTAATATTCCTTCTGAGCCAGAAAGACCTATAGGGTCGGATCATTCGTCCTTCGATGATAACTGTGAGTACTTCCAAATGTTAAACTACCAAGATGACCTTGATGTTGAATCTGGTTATGAACCAAATACTTTACGATATGTTTTGAATACGAACAAAGAATTGATAAGCGCTCTACGAATGAATTTCTTAAGGGCAGAATATTCCAACGCAACGTTGAAAGACACGTATTTCCAATGGTTAGGGCAAGTCAAGACGACTTACAGACATAGAGAAAATCAATAAACTCCCCTACCCATTAGATGATTGGATAATGTCAACCCTATGCCTATTTCCTAGAGATCGTTTCTGGATGGAAAAGACGAATGAGCTCTTGGATGGAGAGCGTACAGTCGATTTTCACTCTTTTCTAACTTATGTACAAGGGCTAGTCTTAGACAATATGTAGATAAATTGATAGACGATAAAATGAGCTATCTGAATATACTACTGATGATAAAATCAGATAAATATGCTATACCTTTTCGTGAACACTGCAAGTGTTTGTTTGAAAGATCTTTTAAAACTATTATGTTTAATTAGAAGATAGGATGTCGAGTATGCAAGGGACCGAAGTCCTAAGAGGTCAAGGCCGAAGTCGAGGTAGAGTTAGACAACCACGAGTAATGCCAGTCCCAGTACAATACCTGGAACACCAGAGTGAGAAGCAAGAGCTGAGGGAGAAGCCGAAGAAGCGAGAACACCCTTATTGATACCCTCCTTGCGTAAAGACAAATGGTGAGACTATTAGAGTCCAAATTGCGATAGAGTGTAATTTAGCAGAGCTACGTGGAACAAGGAATCTCAACATTAGCACTACAAGTCATGATGAATCCAGCCACAAAAACCCCACATTGAAAAGAAAATTTCGTGTGAACAACAATCAGGACAAGAGAGCAAGTGATTGTGTCGGGTTTCACCAGAGGAACTCCACACAGAAGAGGAAAGCACCCTGGATCAAAAATCAAGCAAAGGGTAGGAAGTCACCTCCAATTGGGCAGCAGTACAAGCCTAAACTGTCAAGACCCCGGCCATGTCCAAGATGCGGGAATTTCCATCCTGGTCAGGACTGTGATAGGAGACGAATCTGCTACAAGTGTCGTAAGCCGAGCCACATGATCGCAAACCGTCCTCGAAAGTCATGCGGAGATAACACATCGAACTCGGGCCGATGCTAGTTTTTCCCGAAGTAGAGGCGGAGAAAGCTCCGAAATGGTCCAAGACACTAACGCTCGCAGGAGTCCGTTTCAAAAATTGTCCGATTCGAGCATCAAACCGATCTTTTGATCAATTTGCGAATCATTTTGGGATGCATAGCATATATGTATTTTCTTCCGATCTAGTAGTAGCTACACCATTTGGGTGTGAACTATTTCTGCTTGTAAGACATAACTAGAATCGAATTTCAGTTTAATATGTATCTTATTCAAAATTTCTGTCTCTCAAACGTCGACGACGTTCTCAATTCTGTTAAAATAGCAGCAATCAATGCAACGATCAATAGTGACCATAAGAAAATATCATTTCCAAAGAAGAGATAGAGTTGATGCGAAGTTGAATTCTTATTCTAAAAACAACCCATTCACAAATAAAATTCTCTGAAAATCCTACCAAGTTCCCTTCGGGATGAGATAAGCCAAAAATCACTATGGAGTTGATTCCTAGCACAGATCAACATCTAAAACGTCATATCGAGATGACACCGACAAAAACTCAAGAGTTTGTGACTCTATGTCAACCATCGCCGGATGGACGAAATGACTATCATAAACAAATAATCCTTTATCTAAATCAATGATCTACTCGATATCTATTATCAAACATCTTATCAAAGATAGACTTACATTCGAAACTCCATTCATTCGTATATCGAAATAGCGTTGTGCTGAATATAGTTTTCAGACTTGATACGAGCATTTTAAATTTCTTAAAATGCCTTCCAGATTAATGAGTACACCTATTTTTCATAAAGTCCTTGAACCAACTTGTTTTCAACCACATCGGATGGTTGATAGAGGTATTAATCGATAATATCCTCATCTATTCAAAAATAAGAAGAGAACTACAAAGAACAGTGATGACCGATTGTGAGTATACTGTAGAGAGACGCGACTCTTTACTAGAGTTTAGTAAGTATGAGTATTGGCTACCAAGAAATAAACTTTATGGGTCATGTTTTATCGCACGACAGTAAGTTGTTAAAATTCTGCGAAGCAAAAGCAAATCTGGACGAGAACGGGCCAGAAATAGTAACATAGATATGTAATTCTTGGGTCTAGCGGGATAGTGCCGCAGATTCATATCAAATTTTCGTAAACTTGCTTTACAATTGGCAAGACTGTGAGACAAGCTTACATTGACAGAGGAAGAAGTTGGTCACAGCACCTGAGTGGTTATCCCAAATCCGATTAGATTGAGTCTGTGTTGGTACTAATAGGTCTGGATTGGGATATGTCTTGCTGCAGCAGGACAGCGTGATGACTTGCATCGCTCGTCTGTTGAAGCCTCTCAAGATGGCATCATTATAAGATTGCGATTTATAGAATAAGTAAACATCGTGTGGATACGCTCCACAGCAAGTTAGTATTAGTAGCTCGTACGATAATCCAAAGGCTACTTGAATACTATGAAGACTTTGTCTTATTAAAGTAGAATTTCCCGGAAAATTTTAAATACCCCCGATGAAGTTTATATCTCGGGAGTTTCGTAAACATAATAGTATAGTTTGAAGCCTTGTATAGGCAGAAAAATAAAACACCTATAAAGTTCAATGGAACTGTAGTTAGGGCGGGAAATTTTCGTAGGCCGTGGTAGTCGGTCATGTTTCTGAATGTTTGTAGATTCATATTTTTGTTGTTACGGCATGGGTATTGCCAGGAAGACATTTGTTGGTATCTTATAATTGTAACATACGTAGTTATGTTACATACGTCATTATTCTACATACGTGACAGTGGATGCGGTTGAATCTTTTTCTTGCGTTTGATGCGGCGGTACATGACATACTAGTTAGAATCTGGTTATCGTTATGAATAACTGATGAATATGATAAAACAGCTAAATACCTTGTTATGTAGAACCTGTTTGATATGCTAATAGAAAATGTATACTTATCACTAAGAAAGCGGAGCACAATGGTGGCCGTGATTACGGACTAGTTTGACTGTGAAAGCGGTGGAGTCTTTGTTAGATGTGCCAGTGTGAACACTGGGTCTCTTATAGGATGGGCGGAGGTTCTCCCACATTGTTCGACGGTACTGCTAATGCAGAGGCCGGATTTGAGAATTTGTTACAGGAACAAGGACTATTAGAAAGGTCTAGAACAAGTTTAAGTCAGGTAGAAAGGCCTGCATAACCAAGCACTGAGGAAATGGATCAATGGATCCTGTGCTTTGCAATTCTATACCTAGGTATAAGTTGAATGAGATTAGGGTGCATGCTAATAAGCCTATATAGGAAAGAAATAGACTAGAAGTCAAGGAAATCTTTCGAGACTATAGATTGAAATTTCGAGGGCGAAATTTTGTTTAACGGGGGGAGAAATGTAATACCCTACAAATCATTCTTATGATAAATATCACATTTTAGTAAATAGTACTTATTGAAGATAGGTGAATATGGGGTCTCACATAATAAGTTTTAAGTACCTTATTTTCTAAGGGAATTACTGTAAAAATGTGAACAGAGAAAGAGTTAAAATCCAAGAGAAATGAATTTTATAAGGCAGAAAATGGCCTAAAAAAATTATGATAAATATCATATGATAACAGATATCGATATAAACTTGGGAAGTATGTTATCTTGAATTTTAGAAATTTTTGGGATTATTTCCCTGGAAAAATATTGAGCATAAATAAAATATTATTAAAAAGCACTTTATGGCTCTCTATTTTTAATATTTTATATAGGATATAAAATACTAATGTCAACCAATAGTTGTGAGGTAATAATTTATCCTAAATAAGAAAATTATCAAAAATTAGTAAATGACTAATTATATAATTATTGACTAATTGTTTAGATTAAGGTATAAATAAATTAATTGGTAAAAATAATTAAAATAAGGGAAATTCGAAATTAATTAATTAGAAAATAATAAAATAATAATATAATCGTAGAAATATCTCGATGACTAAGTAAGAATGGATAAAAATAAAATCAAACCTCAAGGTCTAAAAACAAAGTCGAAACAACTGGACTTGTTATGAACAAGTGAAATTCTACCTCGGAGCGGACTATCTCCGAAGTTGATTATGAAGCCAACAGAGCAAATAAGAGACCGGATAATTAAGATAAGGTAGATAGTGCTAAAAGTGACTTATAGAAAACGCACCGTGTTTTTCAAACCAGGGATATGGTTACTTAGATCGATCATATTGCGAACCAGGTGATTTTCTCGCGAGAAAGGCGGTTCTATCGGAAGTGATTTCCGTAATCATGGTGTCATCCGAAAATCTTCGGCGAGATAACGGAATACCCTTAATGGGATCAAAAATATAATGAAACCCAGTAGTTTTAAAGAGAAAGAATGGAACTACAAAACCTAGTTCCCGAATTTTTAGATTCGGCAAAATTACGCGATTCGGACACCGATCGGGGAAACGCTATCGGTAAGTCAGCATGCATGACATCATCTTCTTCTAGAAGTATGATGTCGGCACCCTAGGTGTATGGCCAAGATGAAGCCACGTGTCCAAGTGCGATCCGACGGCCGAAATCCGATATGAAGAACTTTTGGGAAATTCCCACCTTGTCCCTTCCTCTTCCTATAAATAGCCAAGCCTTCCTCTTCATTCTTCACTCCCAAAATCTGAAACCTAGAGAGAAGTTAGAGAGAAGGAAGAGCTCTCGAAGTTCTAGCCAAGCCGGGGTAAGTTTTTCGGTCCCCGGTCTTAAGCATTCGATAGTTCTTTTGGTAGATATAGTAGGAATGCTAGAATTGTCTTTAAATTTCCCGTGATAGCTTTAATATCATATTTAGGAGTAAGTATAGTACTTATTTCGAAAATACACTTGGGAAAAGAGATCTGTCGAAATTCCGGAGAAATAGAGCAGAAACAGCGAGGCTCTGGCGAAATTCCGCCGATTAGTCTAACCAGGGGCAAAATGGTAATTTATACCTAAAAATCCCGGAATGCTTCTAAAAATTGATAAACATTGTCATTATAGGATATCTGAGATATTCGGACCGCTGTCGTACCGCCGTCATCCCGCTGTTTTTCCCGCTGTCAGACGTACCGCTGTTTTCCGTCGGAATTTTCGTTTTCCGCCGAGAGTACCAAAAGAACCGTCAGCGAAGGTACGTTCGCGACGTACTGTAACACTAGCTCTGATGAGTGTGATATGCTTGTATATATGGTTGCTGTATTCCTATACTGAGACTATGTCTCAATGGTTTTTGAAAAGGTTCATAATTACACGGGTTATGGTTTTAATAACACCGATTTATAGTTTTCCTAGCGCTGAGGACACGACCGTATATCGTGGCACTGGATTATGTGAAGACTGAGGGTAACATACATATTGCAGTGGCTGTGTAATGTTATTGCTTGCTATGATATGATATGATCGAAATATGATATTTTACGAAATATCATGAATATTGCCTTACATATTGATTATGTTTATCCTACATCTGTTATGGGCTTTTGTAGTAATTTTTACTGAAATGTTATGAATACCTGTGGTGCATATATTGTATACGCATGCATGAGGCTAATCGTTACCTGAGGTCCGATGGGCATTGGACCTCAGACTGAATTGATAGCCAGGGGAAGAATTACGAGTCACGAGGGCACCGTTGATGGAGCCGTGACTAGACGCCAATGGACGAGCCTTGAAGGGCACCGGTCGGGATGAAAACGGAAGGAAGATCCACGGAACCTACCTCACAAAGCATGAATCTAATAAAGTTACTTGTATCATTTGGTGCTTAAAACGAAAGGGTCGTCTTGTGGATCAGCCAATCGTCACCCTAGCACGGTGAGGCTCCCACTAGACCAACCCGCCCTGGCCAAATGGAATGATTTAGCTGAGTTAGGTTCCATGCCCCAAGTCTGCCTAAGGCTTGGATGAAGAGGGTATAGTTACATTGTAATTATAAAGTTTTGTATTACTGTATCACATGAACAATCCTTCGGGAGATTTTATAATATATATCAGTATACGTCAGGCATCATCATATGTCTGAGTATTTCATATCAGTTACTCAATGTTATATCTGTTGTTCAAATTTTTAGTACATGCTCTCCGTTTCCGCAAAACGCTAAGTTGTAGCACCTCAAACTTTGATGAATTTTTATAAAACCACGTGTCGCCGACACAATTTATGTTACGAAAATTGGGTTGTTACACTTAAGAATGATATTTCCTTGTTTGAAAACTGCTATTACGTTTGAAGCAGATATTCCATATTGATTAATTATTGTTGGCTTGGATCCCACGTTCTTCGAATTCGATTTGTTTTATTTCGATTCCTATTGATGTTCCTTTGTAGTTTTCCAAAAAACTCTCTCGGCGTTCTAACGTGTTTGCATCCAATGTTTGATTAAATAAGGTTGGGCTTTAGGTTTTTTTTTTTTTTTAAAAAAAAAACCTCAATAAGGCGTCCTGAATGTGGTTCAAGACGCCTTAACTAAGGCGTCCCCGAAACTTGTTCGGACGCCTTATTGCTTTTTTTTTTTTTTTTTTTTACTTCCCCCTGCCCAACGTCTCTTTAAAAAGGGACGTTAATTGAGCTTTATTTAGGACTTTTTTTGCATATTTTATAGTAGTGAATCATGGCTTATCAAAGTGATGGACACTATAATAAGATCTAGACCATTCAAATTTAAACTGAATTGTCAAAATTTAAGCTTACAATGATTTTGTCTCAAAATATAAGTCTATGATTTTTAAAAGGTAAATTTATTTTTCTAAGAAATAATAGTTATAAGATCATCTTAATTTTAAATTATATATAAACACACTAAAATAAAAAGTTAATTTAAATAAAAATTAAATTAGGATCATACAAAATCATTCTTGACGGTCAATATTGGTGATGAGCAGGGTGGGAAAAATATACATTCATGGAATCATGGCAATTAGTTCTAAATATAGGAGTTTTTTTTTTTTATAAGTAAATATAGGAGTTCTAAACATATAGCAACTTTAATAGAATGTGCTGGCAAAAACACCTTACTAAAAAGTGTTTTTGGGATCTTCTTGAGATTCTGAGTATAATACGAATTCACACATTTTAAGAAAAAGTAATATATATCATAAACGTTCTCCAAAAATGGCAACCGCTTCCTATTAGATTCTCATTTCTATAAAAAAGATCCAAGTACAAATTTACTAAATTGAAGTTCCTACACCATCAATGTCAATAACTTACAGTTTTGTGAGACAAATATCTAACGATATTTAATATGATGATTGATCTATAATTCATGTCACTTTGCCGTCGAAAAGACTTTGATTTCTCAAACTTTTTACAGGCAATACTCATAAATGTTTCAATATATAGAATTAGATACACTGTATAACTGAAAATCAGAATAATTAAATACATTATGTAGATGACAATTAAACCAAATGCTCTTCACTAATTCAAAAACATCCTCCAAAGTTTTGATTAATTCTAATCTTATTCACACACACATGGGTATGTGTGTGTACGTCTTTTTTTTTATATAGGTTAAACTTAAAAATCATGGATCCGTTCATTATGAAAATAAATCATTGATCAATTTATTTTTTTGAACAAGAAAAAATAAAATAAATCCGTCTTCATTTATGTCATTCATGAACTAGTCATTAAGTTTTGGCATCCACTAACACTCAATATATAGATGCAATGTATGCAATCAGATACACTGTACCATGGTTGTCAAACTCGCGAGTCGACTATCCGAGTTTACCGTTTTTACGTTTCTAACTTACCAAATCGAGTCAAGACACTAGTAAACTCTTGACCGTTGTAAACTCGGTTAAACTCACGAGTTTATACATCGAGTTTACTGCTTTTACGTTTTTAACTTACAAAACCGTGTTAATTCACATTTAAACTCGTGTTAACTTTTTTTATTTAATCATGCTCACTGGCTTTATATATAAGTTTTATAAAAATTTCTTTATTAAATATGGTAAATTTTGAATGTTGATGGATTTAATTTCAATTATTTGGATTTAAAATATTTTTAAATCAAATTATTGTCATTTTTTTATATTTTAATTATTTATTATACACTCGTTAATACCTATTTAATAGTGAAAGTAAACTCTTACGAGTTTATGATTCGAGTTCACGATACATATCAACGGGTCTTCCATCTTGCAAATAAGGCAAATCTTGTCTAGACAAGATTTTGGAAACGATACCTTTATTTCCATGTCTTCCAAAGAACTTTATCACCTACTTTGATTTCACGTTTCGTGAAATATATATACGAATAGTTTCTGGATTATAACTAGAACCCCCTTTTTATGGATTCATCTCACATCAATAACTCGACCCCTACCACCTATAGAGTTTACATCACTGTCACGAGTTCATTTAAACTCATGAGTTTGACAACCTTGCACCGTACAACTAAAAATTTGAATAGTTAGATGCATTGTGTATTTGAAATTTAAACTAGATGCTCTTCATTGTTTCAAAATCATCCTCTAAACTCTTCATTTATGTCATTCAGGAACTACTCATAATTTATTTGGCATCCACTAACACTCAACAAGGAAAGGGAATAAATAGATGCAATGTATACAATCAGATACAATGTATAATTGCAAATTGGAAAGATAAGATGCATTATGTATTTCAAATTTAAACCTATTGCTCTTCACGAATTCACAATCATCCTCAAAAGTCGTAACCCTTATTTTATGATGCACACACAAAGATGTATATAAATACACCCCTTTCGTTTAAGATTTCACTCATAAATCATGGATTGATTATCTTTTTTTGATTGCATTTTTTCATTGGCTTGACTTTTGTAGTTAGTGGTTCTCATCGACTCGCTTCTTAGTGTTCGTTCGGTGAGGGAGTTTAAGGTATGCATGTTTCTTTGTATTGCTCTGTGCCTGAGTAAAGGTGTCTATTAGGAGTGGTTTATCTATATATGCACATCTTTCCTTTAGGATTTCACTTCTTGTGCCATGATAGATGGAATGGTGGCTATTAGTGCTCTTGCTAAGTGATACGGGTATTGCTTAGCCAAAAAAAGTCTATGGTGAACTAACTTTTTCTGTTCTAGAAGTACTTTGATATGCGTAATGACATCAATGGTGAGGATGTGATCAATAAAATGATTCTCCGTGACCAAATCCTCGTAGAAGATTATGTTTATTGTACTGAAAGATTTGGAGGTTCATAAGATTTGGTCTTTAGGGTGGTGATTGTTGAGATCTAAAAGCTTCCTTTGTTTGTTGTCATATCATGCTTTGTGTCGTTTTGGGATCTTTTTGGTTTTTATTACTCTTCTTTTCTGACTGGGTTGAGAAGGATTTTTGTTATTTGTGTCATAATTATTATGTGTGTATTGGGTTTCTTCTTGTACTTCCTTTAGCTTAATTTGATGTAAAGAAGTAATTGACTGTTTTGGTATTTATCTTCTTTTTCATAGATAAACATGAAGTTTGAGATAGCTGGTGGCAATGATGAAGATCAAAAGGATGAAAGAAAATACTATGATAAGTTTTGTGGCATATGTTGATAATTGTCTATCAGATCAACGGTATACCAAAGTATATGAGTGAGTGACTCATTTATCTCCCGTTTTGATCAGGCTGGTGAGTGGTGAAGGAAATGAAATGATAGCTGGTTACATGGATCAACATCTCTTGAAACCAATGCTTCCAATTCCTCCCCCGCCATTTATGGTCGAAGAACGTGAGATTTTAGAGGACATCAGGGGCCTTATAGATTTTCCAAAAGGACCTTGCTTGTTTAGAGATGTTGGAAACTTTGTCTCTGGTTGTCAACTTTATAAATGAGGTAGATTAGAATAGTGAAAGTTAATGACCTTTCTAAAAGGATTTCTCTGTGAATTTGTTATGCTTTTGCTGTATTTTCAACTTTATAATTAGCGTTTCAAACGATTTGTCTTTTAATTCAGAAGCAACCTCCTAATTTATCTCATTTTTCCAGTACCTCGTTTATATCTGGCTCTCCATAAATTCTCACATGTCCTCTGGTTCTTCAATAGTTTGCCCCTCCTGTGTCCTTGTTTGGCCCCCAATTGGATCTCCTCAACCCCATTTGTCTTGGAGTCATTACATTACTCCCCCTTTGGGTCATTTCTAAATTTTTTTAGAACCAAGTAAAATAATCAACACTTTGCTTGATGGTGGATCGAAACCATTCTAAGATACAAAAATACAAACAACCCAAGTGAAGAGGTTAAGAAGATGAATCCAAGGTTCAAGCCTCATGCTTCATCAACGACTGTTGTGAGCATAATTTCCGAAATGGCGATACACTCAAACAACTTCATTTTCTCTGCTTCTTTGTAGTGACGTTCTTTTCTTATTTTGGCTTGCGTTTTGTTTTTTCCCCTTCTTCATAAGGGAAGATAAAAGTAGAGCAATGTATTGTGATATGAGAAATACTATAACTTAATTTAGATGTAAGGTACATAATGACTATGTGAAAGTTTCTTTAGTTCGATTTTTAGTTGAGAAGACGTCCGTATTACAAAATAATATGTTTGTTGTTTAGGGGTTAATATTGTACAAACAGAAATTATTGTCAGATACCTTGTAATTACGACATTTATCAGAGTAATATAGCGACATATAGTGAGCAACACAGGTATAATATAGTATACTGATAATAAATACTAATCTTGGTTACAATGATGAGGATCCTACAGTGTACTTAATATAGTAATCCCAAAAATGCATGTGTACGTGTCTTAACGCTAGAGTTAAAAATTAACATATCTAAAATTATAACCCCACATCCCTATCTAATTCCATGTTGCAACTCTTAATTTTGTGTGCCTGCCTTCTTATCATTGGAGACCTTCTTATCATTGGAGACCTAATCGCTACTCCACTCAAATCCTAGACCTCTAGAGGTGTCAAAGATTCCATAAGTAGTAATAAGGACTAGAATCCCGAAGGATCCCTGACTAACAAATTAATCTCAGAGTATAAACAATATATGACAATTAACCATAAACATAAACAGTCCACAATAGCACGTATAGCATTCAAAAAGTATATCATAATGACAAGTTCAAAGGCCACTACCGAGAGTCCTCCTATATGTCGGAGTTCTCGATTGGAAGTGCCTGCAACAATACTCATATGATTTATAACCAACGCGTTAGGTATAACGAATTGGCATGAGCCGCGAGTGGTGCTGGCCCCACATGAGACGAAACATTCACGATTCAAACAAACATACACAGCTATACAAAGTATGTGAGATTAGAGTTACTACCTGATTGATTTATCCAAGTAGATTTCAAAACCTCGCGTGTTCGAGTAATTACGGGTTCTTATAAGAACATGTTATGGACAATTGTCAATACTCAACTTTAGACATTCCAAATGTCATCTATAACATATCTAAACATGAAGTTGCTAGACTCAGGCTATGTGCAAGATTCCACTGTTTCCCTTATTTTCTCACATTTGCCCCGATTTTCTAGAATTTGTACCGAAACTTTGAAATATCATATCTCCTAGCACAAATGTCTAAATTTGGCGATTTCAAAGAATATGGACTCATTATTAAGTATAATTTCAAAAAAAAAATGGTTTTAGCATCAAGTCACACACAAGTCATTTCCAGTTTAATAAAACATTGACCACTATCCAATTTGCATTCCAGAATCATATGTCAGTTTCAAAAATTCATATCTCAATGTACATAGTTCCAAAAGTTACAAATGACATATCAAATTCAAGCTCATTATGTCTACATTAATTCTAGAAACATGCATTGCAATTGGACGTCATTTACTCTACCAAATACTCATTACAACCAACTACCATGTAGAGACTAACATTGGCAGCAATTTTGAGTTTTGACCTTAATACATTTCCAATGTTCCCAAAGTCACTTCCTTTTCACTACCCTACACAAAAACACCTCTAAGCAAATTGGAGGTATTAAGTCAAACAAAAACAATCTCCTCTGCACCAAACCAGAACAGACTGAAAACAAGGTTAAAGGCAATTTTAATGAAACTTCATCTTATTTCTTCCAATGTCATATTTCTCACTTTTATTATTGTTTATTGAGAAATTATGCTTCTTTTAAGCCTTTAATTCAATATATATGAGACCATACAGAGACAAGAAACAAGTCCCAGGGTCTATAATCATCAAGGAAATCGAAAGGCAATAACCGACTTCAAATATCCACCATAACCTACTTCGATATGTCCATTATTCTCAATTTCAACACTCTTTCCAATTATGTTAGTTTTCTATATGTTTTGATGATAATTGACAATTGTAAACTCAAATTGAAGTTTGTCTTTGGTAAGTTAAAAAAACTTATTGTCAAAGGTAAACTCGAGTTTGGGATGTCAAACTCGAGTTTGGACTTGACAGTGAATAGCTCAAATTTTATGAACTTGGCCAAACTCCAGTTTGCTTTAGCAAACTTGAGTTTGTGTAATACAGAGACCACTCAAATTTTTTTCAACTTAAGACAAACTCGAGTTTGTATTTTTAATATTTTTTGAACTCAGCCAAACTCTAGTCTGCTTTGGCAAACTCCAGTTTATTCTTGATAGAAAGTTCCCAAGTTTCCCTAGCTTTCAAGGAAACTTGAGTTTGTGTTTATAAACTCGAGTTTGTACCAAGTAGAGAGCTTTGCTTTATTTTGAACTTAAGAAAACTCTAGTTTTGTTTTATAAACTCTAGTTTGCGTTAGGCAGAAAGTTTTTTCAAAGTTTTCTCTCTTTTGAGGAAACTCGGGTTTGGTTTTGCAAACTTGAATTAGATCATACAGAGAGCACCTAAATTTTCTGATGTTGTGAAAACTCCAGTTTAAGCTTTGTGGACTTAAACTCATTTTCTCTTCAAAAGTCCCAAACTCGAGTTTGTTACTTATTGAGTCGAGTTTGCTCTTATATTTCAAAATGCTCTTCAAAGCTCAAATCGCGACATTCTTCTCTGAATGAAACAAACTCGAGTTTACATTTATTAACTCAAGTTTGGTTCCTAAAGAATAGTTGCAAACTCCGGTTGCTTGAACAAACTCGAGTTTGCATTTCTAAGTTTGAAAATCAAATTGCTTGAATTTGTGAAATCTTCATGTTTGATCTAGATACTTCTTATCATCACTCCTTACTATTCCCAACTATATTTAATCAATCTGTTAGTGAGTTTCAGATGAATTAAATAATGTTAAATGAAGATTTAGCATAAAGCAAAAAGACGCAAAGTCGAGAAAACTTGCATCTCTTTTGGACAATCATTCTCTACGGAGTTGCAAAGGGATTAATGTTTTCTTTCCATCATAGCTGCTCTTCCAAACTTAAATTCATTAAACTTTTGGATTAACAAAGATTAGAGAATAGACCAAAGTGTTCTAACGATGACTAGTCAATGTCTCCAACGTTACATTGCAATGGTCATTTAATGCTTTCTCTTCATATTAATTGCATTTTCTTCCAATCATTCAAAGTTCCAATATCAACTTGTAAAGTATCTTTTGATACATTTGTACTTAATTGATTATCTTATCTACTATTTGTGAGAGTTTCATTTATTGAAATCATTTATTTTAAGAATCTCAAGTCAAGGGGACTTGGAGATTGGGTATATCCATCATAGTGAGAGGATAACTTTCGAGTACGAGTGTATAACAAATTTGAGAGATAGTGAAAATCCCAGTGTCTGATTAAATAAATTCTCTTGTGTCAAGCTTCTCTCCTTCTCCTGTTACTCTGTTTTCATTGCATTAATCCTCTCACTAGGACTTACTCCTCTTTACAAGTTGTAACCAAATAACCACGACACAAATTACACACTCTGTAAATGAAGGATGATCCTCTCGCTTTCGACTCATTCACTACAAGTTGTAATTGATACACCTATCTTGGGTTCCTCAACCTTAAGATTCAACTTTGATAAACAAATATTCAAATAGTGTTTAACTCCTCAGAGATAAATGATAAACATCAAGTACAAGAATATCCGAAGATATTAAATGAAACTAATGAAACGGAAGATTGCAATAATATCGAATTGAATGCACTTCGTTTCCCTCTCTAGGTCTTGTAGATTTGAATGCTTCTGGCATTTATAGATGGTGGAATTTATGACCGTTGTTGAAGCTTCAAGTTTATCCGTTGAGACTCTTCAATTAGCCGTTGAGTGTAATAAATATTTCCGTTGAAGAATGTTTACTCGGACTAATCGTATTCGTTGAATCTCCAACGTTGACATTCATTATTCAAATTATCCGTTGAGACTTGATGAGAATGTATCAAAAATAGCCGTTTATTGTTGTCGGAAGGTCATTTTCCAGAATGGTGAATATTGCAAAGTCCATAAAACTTGCATTCTTTTGGACAATCATTCTCTACAGGTTGCAAAGAGATTAATGTTTTCTTTCCCTATCAAGTAGCTGCTCTTCCAACGGATTAAATTCAAGGAAGTCAACCATAAACTTCTCGTGCACTTGGATTAACGAAGATTAGAGAGAGAATAGACCAAAGTGTTCCTAACATATGTCTCAAAATTTGTTGTTTTCAACTAGTCCAATGTCCTCAACGGTTACATTGATCAATCCAATGGTCATTTAATGCTCTCTTCATATATAAGGAGTTGCATTCAAGTCTTCTCAACATCCAATCTGCAGAAAACGAATTGCATTCAAAGTTCCAACTACTCTTTCAGTTTTCTACTTGTAAAGTATCTTTTGATACATTTGTACTTCAGTGATTATCTTATCTACTATTTGGAAGTCAAGAAGACGCCACATATGAGTGTCCAGTCAAGGGAAAATATCTGAAAAAGTTGAAGAAAAGTACAAAAAGAAGCACCTTTGTACTTGGCGGGGCCCGATTGGGACCAGTAGACCAAGAGCTGGACTGAAAAGTGGGAAAAAGGGAATAAAACTTGGGGGATCATATTTTTGGGCCCCATTAGGTGCCACAGACCCCACTTAATCATTAAAAGATTTGTTTGGAGAAAGAGAAAAAGAAATCAGTGCAAAAGTCAAACTGCGGGTCCCACTTTCGGATAAAAAGGGCAAAACGGGAATAATTGTGCAAAAAATAATTGGGCAGACTTGTGGGCCCTAGATGGAACCACATATGTACTTTTGGACTGTCCAAAGTACATGGTAAAAGTCAGGAATAATTAATGAGTTTCGGGCCACAATTGGTATTTTACAAAAATTGCAGGCCAAAATAGGTAATTTGCTCCAAAATAAAAATAAAAATCAGTTGAATTTAGAGGAGGAGGCGCCACATGTCAGCCCCCTAGAGACCTCTGGAAGACTTGGAGGAAAAGTAAGGCCAATCAGTCAGGATGTGGGCCCTACCGGTTGGACACAAAGGTGTTTCGGGTCAAAATAAGTAATTTTTACTAAATAAAAAGATAAAATCTGAGGGGAGAGGCTAGGGATGTGCCACCTCAGCCCCTATAAGCCTCTGGAATTTCTTGCAGATTAATCCAAAAAGTCAGATCCAACTAGACAGGAATTTACGCTAGTTAATTTAGACAGTTTAGATTCTTTTAACTATTTTAAAAAGAGATAAACTCTTCTCTTCCCTCTCAAAGGTGGCATGATTTTTCTGAAGGAAAGAGAGAGCTCAGAAAGCTTCCATAGCTAGGACCAAGCACCCAATCACTTAGGCTTCCAAACTAAAGCTCCGAATCAAGGAAACACCGAAAACCCGCACCTTTGGAACTTGAATCTGTGAGTTTCGTTCAAGTAGTTGGGGTTTGGTGTTGGGGTCTGGTTTTGGAGTTTTTTATGGTCCCAAAGTGTTTAAAACATGATTTTGTATGGGATTAAGTTGTATTTTAAGTTTCCGAACTTGAAAACACCGAAAAACCCTTAAAACCAAGCTTATCATCGATTCTGGAATTTCTGGCAGAGGACATTCGACTGAGTTCTAAAAATAGTAAATGACTTTGGATTAATCTGAAATGTTTTAGTTATAAATTATACATCCAGGGCTTCACCGTGATGTATAATTTTATGTCATTTGGAGTTTTCTACTAAGAGATAAAAATTGGTGAAGTTGGCTCAGAGTGCAACAGGGCGAAAACTGACCAGGGTCTAGAAAATAAGCCACACGCCAAAATCAGTGTATTTTCATGGTCTGGATATACTTTTCCTGAAAACTAGAAATTTTAATAGTTCAAATGGCGCTGGTTTCATGCAAAAATGATTTTTTTGGAATTTATTAAAAATCCTTGAAGTTGGGACAGAAACACTGAATTTCTGGAAAATTCTGTATGGGCTCGGTTTTAACAAGAAAAATGCAAGGGTATTTTTGGAAATACTAAAATTGTATATTTGATGTTATTTTAGGTCAGGAGTATTCTTGGAAAAATCACCGGGCATAGGGAAAAAATAATAAAGGTAGTATCCATCACACCAGGTAGTAACCGCTTTACTCAGATGTCTTTATGTGTTTTGTTGTATGTTTGTGTTTGCCATGTGTGTTTTTGTATATGTTTTGCCAAATATGCATACAGAATTATGTGGTTCCTAGCGCTGAGGACGATCAGTCTCAGGTCGGCCTTAATTGGCGACTATACAGGTTGATAGGTCCGGGGCTGTCCTGGTGCAGGCAGCTTTACGGGTAGTGACTCCGGTAAGTCCGGGGCTTGCCTTGGTAAGGCGGTCTGACGGCGCGTGGTACTCGGTGATGTTTGTTTATTATATTTATGTTTGCATATGTGGTATATTTTTGGCATATTATCTATATTTTTATCTGGCATGGTAACTTACATACTCCTTACACATTTAGTATTTGAGTATTGACGGTTATTCTGGGAGCCATTATTGGACTCCAGTTACTTCTATAGATACAGGAGGACGTGCCTGCAGTGAAGAACTTTGTTGGAAAGATAAGGGCTTATCGGTGTAGATTGAAGAATAGGGAATGCCCTATTATGTTTTGTACATATATTTTAGGTGACTGTATATATTATTTTGGTATTTATTCTGGATAACTGTACCCTTAACCACTTGGGGTCTTTTATTTATTTTTTTCTGTTTATTTTACTTTTACCAGTATAGTAGATTTTCCAAACCGGTTAAATTCTCTGTTGCACTCACTTTGATATAAGTTAAATAGACCTAATAATGAAGGAAAGGTAACAAGTAAAAGGAATCCCTCTAACCCGCCACCTTAAAGGACGAGGCCAGTAAGGGTGTAACAATGACATGTTTAGCGTCTGGTTGATACTTCTTTCAACTGTGAATCATGGAATACATCGTGGGTAATGCTAGCCAATAAGCTAATGGCCCACGTTTAGCCAAAATTTCAAATTGACCAATATATAGTGGGCTTAGCTTTTTCTTCTTAATTGCTCTACTCTACAAACCAAAGATATTTTCAAAAATACATGATATCCAACTTCGAACTCAATAGGTCTCCTTTTATCATCTTAGTTTTTTTGTTAACTCTGTGATGCTAGGACCCTTTTTCTAAATATTTTAATATATTCTTAGGTTTGCTCAACAAAATTCGGCCCATATATCTTCCTTTCAGGCAATTCTATGCAGCTCAGTAGAGATTGACATTTCCTTCCACGCAGTGATTCATAGTAGCCATTTGGATCCTCGCATGATAGTATTATTGTAAGAAAACTCGACAAGTGGAAGGTAATGACCCCACTTCCTTTATATAAATTTTCCAATTCGTCTAGAGAATAATTAACATTGATAGAAATGGTATATGTCAATTTGGTGGAATAATCTGTAATAACCGGCTGACCCCAAGAGGGGGTGAACTGGGTGCATGATAAAAAATTATAAGCTTTGAAAATCTTTTCGCATCTTAGTAAATGCAGTATGTATGACAGTAATGAGTTGTAAACCAACAGTCAGTCATTCAAATGATTATACTAGAAATATAGGAGATAAGGGAAGAGAATATGCATAGTGAGATTTATCTTGGTTCGGTCCAATCCTTCACCTACATCTTGTCCCCAAGCTCCACTTGAGATTTTCAATCAACTATCTTCTTTTCTAATACGGGCACAAGAGAAAAGCCTCTACAATCCCACAAGTTCACCCAAGCACTTGTGAAGCCGAATCTCTCACCGAGATACTCCCCCTTATATACTGTAAGGTTACAATATGTTTCGATCACCCAATCTTTAGTAACTCAGATAAAATGATTACAATGAATCTTCTCCCTCTCAGAAGTGAATGAATAAACACTGAAGTATAATACAAATCATTTCACTCTCTATGATGAGCTATATAAACATTTAGAATAGAGAGCGTAAGAGATAAACGTTGGATTCAAAATGTTGGCATTTCGACAGTGCAAGCTCATGTATCTATCTTGAATGCTTCTTCTTTTATAGTTAGTTGCAATTAATGACAGTTGAAAAGCTTTAATGAATATGTTGTGAGTATTGAATATAGCCGTTAGACCGTTGAAGCTCGTTCGTTACTCATAGCTTTGATTCTGCAGAGCTATCGCCATATTGTTCTGCTTTGACATTCGTTTTGTTTTTCCCATTCTGTTGCCACAATTAATATGAAATGGGAATAGCAGAAAAGGATTTCTGATTGCTTAGATGATAGTTTCCTTGTTGGTGTTTCGTTTTCTATGATAGCATTTAATGCGTTCTGACACAAAATTTGTTTTATGATAATTCTCCATTAATCCTTCATATAATCATCTATAACTCATTAATATACTGGTCAAATATAATTAGGAATAGTAATGAGTGATGATAAGAAGATATGAAATCACAATCAATGATTTTAACTTTACGAACACGGTGATTTACAGAGGCACATATGGAACACTCGAGTTATCTTTAACTAACTCGAGTTAATGACTCGAGTAGGTTCTTTCAACACTTGAGTGAGGATGATTTTCTTCAAAAACAAAAACTTGTTTGAAACATAAGTTTAAACTGAGAAGAACATTTCACAAAGCATAACTCAAATCTCAACACACTGACTTGAGTTGTTCCCTCGAGTCAAGTCTTTATAACTCGAGTCGTTAATAAGTCTTTGTTCTATGAACGAAGATTGAGAGTTATATGTAAAAGTACTTTGAACAAAGAACACTCGAGTCTTGAAATACAACTCTAACATATGACTCAAGTGCATAAAAGAATAACTCGAGTTTTGACAAATTGTTCCCACACAGAAGACTGAGTAATGTTGAAAAATTAGTTTGAACAAAGTACACTAGAGTCTTAAAATGCCAATTATAACGAACGACTCGAGTGCACCAAATCATAAGTTGAGTTTAGAAGATTTGTCTTTTGAAAATGAAAACTAAGTTATGTTGACAGAGATGTAAACTCGAGTTTTAAAATCTTAACTCTAACGAGTGACTCGAGTTGCAAGATCATAACTGGAGTTGTTAACTTCGAGTTTCATAAGATAGAACTTCAAGTAATAGACATAGTATTAATATCATAGGAGTTGAAGTTGTATCACCTTGGCACTCGAGTTTTCTTCAGGAAACTCGAGTGTTACCTTTTTTAGAATGTTGTCCTTCAAACGTTAGAGCAAACTTCTACTAGAAACCATGTTCACTCGATCAATTTCCAAAATCCAGTGACTTCCAAAATGCAAGAACATTGGTAGCACAAAGGTTAAATTCCAGTAAGCATAATATGTTCGGTATAGATCCAAATTTGACAAACCACCTATCCCCAGATAGCTCTATAAGTCTTCTTTCCAATGAAAAAAGAATAAGATCCAAACTCATTGTATTCTGATTGTTATGATCCGATGAATGAAAGCTGTTCTTAACCAGGGTTTTTTTAACATCCTAAACTGACTGTCAATTTTAGAAACACATATCTCTCTCATTTGATCTTTGTTTTCTGTGCTCTGGATGATTTTGGAAAGGTATTTGAGTCTGGTTTCATATGCCACTAGTTCTAACTCACTTGGGTGTGTAGTTACACTCAAAATACTAAAGCTGGCTCTGCTGTGTGACATTAATTGATATGCCAACTTTTGAAATTCATATTGCCTTCATCTGAACTTTGTTTCTCTTGAATTCAGTGTCAATATGACACATTAGGAGTATAGTTTCCTACAAAATTAGTTTCACCTCAATTAGATCTCTGATTTGGGAGATATCATCGAATAACCAGACCTTGCTCAAGTAAAACATTGAACATGGATGAACAGAGGTGCTGAAAACACTACAAACTTGAGTTACCAACTCTATTTGTGAATTTTACACTCAAGTTGGCTCATATGTGAAGAGCAAATCACTGTATCAAAGTAGTAAACTCAATTTTTGAGTTCTGTACTCAAGTTTTCTCATCGTGAAACTTATTTTAACTCTGAATTGAATCATTTTAACTTCCATTTCATCATGAAACTTGAATATTGATATTCTCATTATATTTGGAAATATCTTCTTTCTTCAGTCTCCTTTCTTGATCATTCTCCACAATTCAACTTGGACTAATAATTTGCAAGTTTCTCTTTCTTTCTTCTCTTTTCTTGATCATTCTCCACAATTGAGTTTGGACTAATCTACATAAAATATAGCAGTTAGCCCATGTATATGAAACAAAAATTTTGCTCTTGATATTGACATGTATATTTGACATCATCAAAACTAAGCATATCTAACATAATCAACAATCACCCAAATCGTATCATAGTTCCTGGTCTTGTGCAATCACATCACCTAGAGCTGGGAATCAAGGTCAGCTCGGCCCTATAGGGTTAGCCAGTGAAGGGCCAAGGCCTAATAGGGCCGGCCCTCCAGGGCCTAGAAGTTACTATTCCAAATTTTAACTATTTTTCCATCATTTTTTTAAAGAGATATAGTTAGTAAATTTCAACAATTAAAGTTCTAATTTATCAAATAAATGTTGTCAACATTAATATCAAAACAACATGAATCATCCAACAAATAAGCACAGTCACTAATTCATAATCAAAAGCAAATTATGTTCACAAATAACTCACATAAAACATAAGAAGCATACCACTAAGGACTATTATTACCGTCATCTTCGTCACTATAATCAATTTCAACGACATTTGATTGTGCTTCATTTTGAGTAGGCTTTGGTTCATGAGTAAGAATATCATGAATTTCTTCTCCCGTTTCATGAACACATCCATAATCTTTATATACAACAAATAATAAACCAAATCATAAAATTAGAGTGTAGTTATTATGTTTTTTTGTATTTATACTTAAATGGATAAATAACTCTATAACAAATACAATATATATATATAAATTAGTAAAT
This sequence comes from Acacia melanoxylon, assembly GCA_019022615.1. Classification (NCBI taxonomy): domain Eukaryota; kingdom Viridiplantae; phylum Streptophyta; class Magnoliopsida; order Fabales; family Fabaceae; genus Acacia; species Acacia melanoxylon. Next base: position 3,438,596 of record JAFJYJ010000020.1, on the reverse strand, counting down.
TACCATGATATGTAAATCCATGCATCCAAAAATGAATAATAAATTAAAAGGTCTTGCAGGGCCGACCCGAGGCCCTTGAAAGGCCAGGGCTTAAAAAGGCCGGCTCGATGGGCTCGGCCCGATTTCCCAGCTCTAACATCACCAGATCCATGGTAACATTTTCCTATTTCCAATCTGGAATTTCCAAACCTTGCGGAGGTCCTACGGACCATTGATGCTGACTCTTCACTTTCTAGTAAGTTAAATTTCTAGCCACATATTTAGTTACATTACTTTAAATCTTGGCCACCAGAACTTGGATTTCCAGTTCCGATACATTTTAACTACTCATGTATGAATAGTATATCTATTTCCGTGTGCCTCATCCAGTATCTCAGATCATTTCCTTCCTGACTAACATTGAGGTTAGCAAGAAATACTTCATCGGGTATATTCATATTCAAGAAAACCTGATTTAACATATTCAAATCTCAAGATTCTTTTAGCCATTTCTATTTTTTTGCTATAATACGCACTTCTTACACTACCTTTCCTATGCATGCACATCAGGCACACGACGTCATCATCATTTAACAATTTCATTCAGTATGTACCCAGGGAGTAGTATTCAAACACAGGACCCACTGGTCCATTTTCCAAGCACTTGGTTACACAAGCCTTACTTCTTTTTTGGGTTATTGCCTGGTACATTTAGCCTTACGTCTCATTCTGTTATCATTGTGTTGGATTTTCGGGCCTTACTAATCTCCCTTATGTCATAAACATCTTAACTACAACCTGGTATAGTTTGAATATTCTACTAGCCTCAAAATATACTCTAGACACACCGGTCTAATGTCCCTAGGCTAAGCAACAAACATATCATTAGGCATGCAGGTCTTGTAGCCTGGGGATATAGCCCTATGCAAATTTTGCAAATTGGCCTTACCACCTCAAGCCTCTACTCTTCACATTCCTCAAATATATAACATGCTACCAGCCTATGGGTATATCAGTCCCACAGAACTTGGGGCTTCCTATTAAACACATATCAAGCTTCATGACCTAATGACATACTATACCAAAAGGTCCCACTGTCCATCGTATATTCGCACATCGTTGAACCACCCCCACGGCATACACTGGGTCATATATACCTTTTTCTAGGAACCCATCTGATGAGAAACTCATTACAATGCACTAACCTTGAGAACTGATACACCGATACCTCTACTCAACGATTCGTTATCATGACAACTTCACTCTATAGTTTGACGTGACGGTGGCTTCACTCTACGGTACTTCCCTTGGTGCTTTACTCAGTCCACTCTGAGCCCCTTCGATCAGAACCTCCATAGGTTGCCATTTTCGATCAGAATACTCTGTAGGTAGCTCTCTCCAACTAGGACTCTCCATAAGTAGCTCTCTCTGGTTAGTCATCTCTAGATAAAAGTACCATTGTAATGAGAAACCCAGATCTTATAAGTTCTGTCTTCTTTAATTCTGTCATCTCATCTTGGGTCATTTTGTATGGACTTTTGATACAAGTCTAGTTGCAGGCATAATCACCCATTCAACCTTCCCTATCAAGTATTTAACCCACATCTTAAGGAATTAATTAACTACTGACACATTTACGGTTATTTGTCCCGATCCTGACACTATAACATATGGTTATTGTGGTTCTGATCATCACTTTGTTCCATCATGGAACAAATTCCCAATCATTTCTAAGAGAATATTCTATAATCAAAATCTTTCCTTATGCCAGCTTAGTAGCTAGCAACCTCTAGATACCTCATACACATCTAGTACCACATTTTAATGCCTTTATTCATTCTATCAGTACAATATCCTAGTACCCTAATTTGTTAAGATCAATTTATACACCTAAAGAATCACTCAACTATCAGATTAGATCCTTAGGTTACAATTCGATGGGTAACAATCCCTCTGGATGCTCGATTAGTTTTAGGTTCATCAACCTAATTTTAACACCTCGACCATATCCAGTAAACAACTAGAATCATTATAATTCATATCTTATAACATTTAGACATTATCCTCAAATATTCTGAAAGCAACAACCATCAAATTCACAATTTGAGTCTTAGAACCTCAACTTTAGCTAGGCTGAGAAATCAAGTTTCCTTAATTATACCAATTATTCATACTAGGACCATAATTCACAAGTCCTAGTCTAATCCCCAAAACATTCGAGTAACATTCTGTAAACCTCAAAATCAAACATCAATCATACCCAAATAAACATGCTCGTAAAGCAACATCAATCAACATTCACAGGGTTCTCTTAAGTATTGGAATCCTTAACGCAACCTTAATCACATTTTGACCTAAGGCATTATTTTGGATTAGATCAGATTTAATCCTATCCTTAACCTTTACCGTATTCATTCTAGTTCTCTCATAGCATCTCTAAGGATTACCACATCTAATACCTCAAAGAATTCGTTCACCATTGGTATATTCTCCTGTGTGGTTTTAGTTTCTATCTACACCAAGAAGAACACCATGTGCTTTTGTCACTCCTTTACTAGACATTTCTCATTTCAGTTGACGAGAAAAATCAAGATTTACATTAGCATTAACATCTTTTCCTTAAAATCATGTACATGATCCATTTATTGCCATATTTTTGCTACGCATTGTTTGTCGTTGACTAATTTAAACCCAATATTCACCAATACAATGAAGGTAAAAAAAAAAAAAAAAAAATTAACTTTACGCTAGGTCATGCCCACTAATAATCACAATACACTTAAAGCAAATATCAGTCGTCACAAATTTGACATTAAGTAGGGTTAACATAATCGAATCATAAAGCAATTTATGAGTACTTAGTCTTGACATTTTGGTATAATCATATGCAATGTAAAAATGACTAATACCCGAACTAGAAATGCGTACATTCTATTATCATAAAAGAGGTTTAATGCCTTGAGTCATCTCTGCAGAATTTCTGATCTCTTCTTATGTCATAGCAAGGACCCTATCTTGGTCCTGAGATTTCTTCTCAGTTGTATGTTGTGGACAATGAGGAATATAGTGACCGGGCTTATTATAGTTATAGCAAATGATCTGCCTACCACAAGTTCTACCATGATGTATCTCCTACATCAAGAAGAGGGTTGAGACACTAAAGGCTTTTAAGAATCATGCTGCCTAAACTGTGAGGGTGTTTTAGTTTTCCCTTGAAAATTAGACCTTTATCTTTTCCTCTTTTGAGGGGAACTTCCTTGACTGGAGCCACTACAGGTCATATTATCCTTAGACAATCACATCTTACTCATCCTCTCCCGACTGACTAATGAGACTCTTGGCTTTGTCAGTAAATCAACTTCTCTTTTATTTCATGCAATTCTTCCCGGATTTCTATTAGCAGACCCTTGTGTTCAACAAGTATACCCAATATCTGCTGCATTGGGTTTGGCTCAAGAGTTCGTTCAGGTTCATCACTTCTACCTTGTGTTCTAGCCATCTTTAATTATCAATATAATATAACAAAGGATAGGTAGATTCTACAAAAGGATATTTTAGTCATTTCACATATCTCAAATGCCCAGATACATTAACATTCCATATATTTACATGTACAACAGTAATAAAGAGTCACTATTAGTGATCCAGCTATACAACTACATTTCACTATTTTTGCAAAACTTCCCAGGGAGGTCACCCATCTTACCATTCCTTAGCCTGAGCATGATTAACCTATTTACACTGTAACAAAGTATAGGTGCGGAGCACAACTTGCTCTTGTATACTCTTGAGAGCATTCCATAACTCTAGATTAGGCCACAGATCATACTTCAGTGCTACAGTTCTTGCTTTGGATCTAGCAGCTGCTGTCAGGACTATTGGTGCTCGCGGCTGCTCATTATCCCCCCCGATGACATTTTAAAAGGTGCTGGTTGGGGGTGAAATACTACCCTATGCTCCCTCTACTGCTCATCCTTAGAGACATGATAGTTCACTAGTTCACGCATTCCTTGCCTTCCATTTCCGGTCATCACATAACCAAGATATCAGTACACTATTCTGATATTGTCCAAAACCATTGCTTTGATATTAAAAATGTCATATTCCTTGTAATTATGACATTTATTAGAGTAATACAATGAGATACAGTAAGGAACACAGGTATAGCATAATATACTGATAATAAATTCTAATCTTGGTTATAATCATGAGGATCCTATAGGGTACTTAATACAGTAATCCCAATAATGATGTGTCTTAATGCTACAGTTACAAAATAACATATCGAAAATTATAACCTTACGTCTGATTCCATTCTACAACTCTTAATTGTCTGTGCTCGTTGCTTATCCTTGGAGACCTGATCGCTACTCCACTCAAATCCTGGACCTCTAGAGGTATTTAAGATTCCGTAGGTAGTAATAAGGATTGGAATACGAAAGGATCTCAGAGTAACAAATTAATCATGTGTTTGGATAGAGAGAATGTTAGCGGGAAAGAAAATCTAGGAAGGAAAACTCCTAAAAGTAGTAGTTTTCTTTTTACTATTTTTGGAAGTTTTCCTTCTTACCATTCCTTCCCTAGGCCCTATTTCCCCCTCATTTTTCTCTCAATCCAAACATAGCTTGAAAGAGTAAACATTATAGATGAAAACTATGTATACAAGCATTCTTCTCTAGATAAAGTTTCTTTCTATTTCAAGAAATCTCAAATGAAGCTTTATTCTTAGATCATTACAAATCAACAGTTACTCAGAATCCCTAAGGAGAGGAGGCATGGATGCATACTTTAATGGCTTCGAGCTTTACAAAAAGGAATTGGATATGGTGCGTATGGATGATCAAAGAGCACACAAAAGATCAATATACGCCTTTGTCATGATTGCTCTGATGTGAAAACGACACAAGGACAAATAGGTTTCTAAGTGATAGAAGAAGTTGGGAGGCATGGGATACATGACATTGTTAAACAATCTAAGAATGTGCTTAGGTGCAAAATACTTCTACCTCAAAAAGTGAGAAAATTCTGCAACAATATCATTCCAACAACTAATTAAGCAAACACTTATGGTTTCCTTAAGAATTTCATGTATCCTAAAGCAACCTCGAATTCTCATATCCCTTGAAAATATATGCTTGTGTCACTACGCGACAGAACAATCATGGTAAAGGCATACATTGATCTTTTGTGTACTTTTTGAGCAACCGTACCTAATAGCAGAATCAAATAGAAGAAGAAAGAAAAAATGGTTAACGGATTTCAATTGAGGGTTTTATAGGCCCATGCGGAATGCTCTCATTATGGTTTAAGCTCTGACCCTTCAAGGGTTGAGCTTGTAAATTAGAGCTTCTAAATGAAGTTGGCTTTGCAGGGCCAAGGGCCGGCATGTTAGGCCCTTTAAATATATATATTTTTGTCGTTAATTTGACTTGATCATTTAATTTACTAATTTATATGTATTTTGTATTTGTTATAGAGTTATTTATTCATTTAATTTTAAATACATAATAATATACTTTCATTTTATGATTTGGTTTAATATTTGTTGCAGATAAAGATTATAATATATTTGATGATGTGAGAGAATATATTCTTGATATTTTTACTCATGAAGCAGAGCCTACTACTCGAAGTGAAGATAATCAAATGTCTTTGAAATTGATGATAGTGGTGAAGATGAAAACGATAGTCATCGTACTCAAGTTGCTTAGTGGTAAGTTTGTTCTGCTTTGTGTGAGTTACTGGTGGGCAATAGTTTATTCTTGATTATGAATTGGTGAGTGCATTTGTTTATTGCATTAAGTGTGTTGTGCGGACATTATGAATGTTGACAACATTTATTTGATAAATTAGAACTTTAATTTTTGTATTTTACTAATTATATTTCTTTAAAAAATACGAGAAAAAAAAAATATTTTATAAAAATGTCTTTCGGCCTCGTAGGGCTAACCCTAGTCCATAAAAAACAGACGTTTTTCTTACCATGGGCTTAAAAGGGCCGGTCTTGATTCCCAACTCTAACTCTCATGGGTGGAATAGTATAATTATCCTTATTTATTTTTTTGATTTTGATTTTAATATTATAATGTTTACTTCATTACGTGCAAAAGATATAGGGAAAATCACATATAAAGCTATTTGAAATAAGGAAATTCTAAATTAGGTTGGTAAATTCAATAGATCCCTAATTAAGTTATCGACCCAATTTAGAATTTCAAAATTTAGATGAAATGACATTACTGCCCTCTCATAGTCTCCTCTCTGATCTTAAAAAGGTTTCAGTGCTTTTTAAATTATTTTTACAATAAGTGTAAATATATTCAAACATTAATATATAATTAAATAAAATATGATTAACTTAGATCAAAGAAATTTTATGCTTTGTGGAAAAATGATCAGGAATAATTCCAAAAAAAAAAAAAAAAAGTATCAAACCCAATATTAATTAAATGATTCTAGTCAAATATTGAGAATAAAAAAAATTAATTTTTACTTGATTTTTTGTTCAATGAGAAAAAAAGAATATAATATAAAAAATAACTTATTTGATATAGCAAACTGCATATCAAAGATTTTCATTAATGATTTTTTAAAAGAAAAGATATTTATTAACATAAAAAAAAAAACCTATATATCACATAAGTAAAATTGCGTGATTAATTAAGATTGATTTTTCTTATTGACAAAAAACTAATTTGAGTTCTTTCAAAAATAAAATTTTATTCAAAATATTTAATAAAAACATTTAATTGATAACGGTGTTATGTGTTTTTTTTTAACTCAAAACATTCTTAATCATTCTTCCCGAACACAAAAACTCCTTTGATTTAAATGAATCATATTGTATTTTATTATATATTAATGTTAATATATATACACACTTATTAAAAAAATAAGTTAAAGAGAAATTAAATTCTTTCAAGAGGAAAGATGATAGAGAAGATTAGGAGAGTGTAATAAAGTCAATTTACCTATATTTTAAAATCCCAAATTAAGTCTATAACTTAATTAGGGATTTGTTGGGTTTAACAACTTGATTTATAATTTCTCTATTTTCAGCAGCTTTATATGAGATTTTCCCAAAGATAAATGGTATCGTGATATTTTATATTTAGGGATATGTCTAATCCACATTAGTTACTTGAGATTAAATTAAACCCCTTCTCTAACCTATAATTAGAATTACAAATCTGTATAATTGCTTTAATTTATATTTGATATGCCAGTCAATTATATTTAGGGTTAAATGCCTAATTTGCCCCGAAAGTTTTGCTAAGGGGGCGTTCAACACCCAGAAGTTTTTTTTGAAGGTGGAATATCACCTAGAGGGGGGGGTGAATAGGTGATTTAAAAAAATCTTTTTGAAGCACACGCGATGATACAAAAATACACGAATGAAACAGAGAAGAGAAGATGGACACAAAACAATTTATATTGGTTCGGTCTCAAATCACTGACCTACGTCCAGTCCCCAGAACACTCTGGGATTCCACTACTCTTTCAAATAATTACACACTCTGTAAACGAAGGATGGTGACTCCACTCCCCCTTACAAGTTGTAATTGATACACCCTCACTTAAGGTTCCTCAACCTTAAGTATAACTCGCTGAATGAAATAAATAAGTGTTTAAAGGACTCCTCACAAGCAGATAATAATGAACACTGAAGAACACTCAGAATTTAATGAGACAGATGAAACAAATAATGAATCGAATCAAATTAATTGCTCAAGTAATACCCGATAATTATTTATCTCGAATATTATATTTCGATAGATAATACCTATTGAAAATAGGTGAACATGTGGCTTCAAATAATAAGTAATAATTATCTTATTTTCTAAGGTAATTACTATGGAAATTAGGAGAGATAAAGAGCTAAAATGTATTTTTAGGGCATTAAATGACCTGAAAATATTATGATAAATCCCAAGAGGCAATAAAATATTTATTAAAAATTAGAAAGTATGTTGTCTCTAATTTTAGGAATTTATGGGAATATTTTCCTTGGAAAATAATGAGGCAAAATTAAGTAATATTTTGGGATCATAAGTGACCCCATGATTTTTAATATTTTACATGGGATATAAAATACCAATGTAAGTAAAATAGTTGTGAGATAATGATTTATCCTAATTAAGAAAATTATCAAAAATTAGTAATTGGCTAATCTGGTAATTAATGGGATAATTAGGGTATAAAGTAAATGAATTAAAAATAATTTAAATAATTATTTTTAATTGGAGAAATTCGAAATTATTAAATAAATAAAAAATAAAAAAAATAAAATATTAATAAAATATTTTATGCTTAGAAAAATAAATAAAAAATAAAAGAAAAATAAATAAATGTGAAGGCATTTTGAATAAAATAATAATATAATCGGATAGAGCCAACAGAGAAGTGGGAACAACTAGAACTTAAATCCTACCTCCCGATATAGGATTGAAGTCATAAACAACAAAGACTTTTTATAAACCAAAAAAATCCATCTCGGATTGAGCGGTCTCGAAGTCGTTTCGAAACCAACAAAGTGTAATTAGGAGTACCGGGTAATTAGGAAATGGCGATATAGTGCTAAAAGTGACTTAGAGAAAACAAGCAGAGTTTTGGAAACCAGGAATAAGGTCACTTAGATTAGATCATATTACAAACCAAAGAATTTCGCCTACAAACTAGTGTTTCCGAATTTGATTCCGTAAATCAAGGCGTCAGCCTAAAATCTTCGAAGATAACGGAATACCCTTAATGTGATCATAAATTTCATTAAAGTATATATTCCTACCGAGGAAGAAAAGTACTTCAAACTACACCGACAAAGATTTCGCGATTCGGCAAAATTACACGATTCGAGCACCGATCGTGAACTAAAGCGGTAAGTCAAGATTATGACATCATCAAAGATGATGTCATAAATGGGCAAGTAGGGCAGCCCAACTAGGTGTAAGGCCAAGATTGTTTTGTCCTCAAAAATGCGATCCAACGGTGCAAGATTCATTCGAAACAAATCCCTTAATTCCAACCTTGTCCCTCCATTTTCCTATAAATAGGAACCTCTCCTCTTCTCATTTTCCTATAACCATGCTCGGGCATGGTTATAACCTTGCTCGGGCAAGGTTATGCTTCTTGATGCTTTCGAAGGTTGCTTCGGGCATGATTACGTTATCTTGCTTTTCTTCCTTCACTGAAGTCCGATGTTGCTCGGGCAAGGTTCTATCTTTGCTCGGGCATGATTACTAGAAATCTAATCATGCTTAATTCAATCCACTAGGAATTGTGATCATCAAAATATAGGAATTAACATTTTTGGTACCAAATTGGCCCCGGAAGTATTAAAAAGGTATCAAATTTACCCAAAAGTGACGGAAGTCCACGTAGATCGTTAAAATGTGAGGTGGCATGCCACCTCATCACACGTGGCATGCCACCTCATCAATCAAAAGTATCATTTTTTCCTTGAAAGTTTTCATTGAGGAGCAATTTTGCCCCGAAAGTTTACGAAAGTAGCAATTTTGCCCTTCTTTCTCCCAATATTAAATTTGACTATTAAATCAGGCAAAGACCACACATGTCATGCCTTGAAAAGGTCGAACTTGGAGTCAATGAAGGAGATCCTTGAGATGTTGAGCTCAAGACGGCCAGAATTTGTAAAGCCGAACTGGTCACAGGAACTAGAGCTGGGAATTAGGGTCGTGCCGCCCCGACAGGGCCTGGGCCCAACAGGGCTTGGAGTAAGGAAAACATACGTTTTGCAAAGCTCGGCCCGATAGTGCCAGGGCCAGGGCCAGGGCCGGCCCTACAGGGCCTGAATAATTATACTTATTTTACACCAAATATATTTATAATTAATTACTTATATAATATTGTAATACCAAAGTATGTGTTTATTTAATATGAAAACATCCCTTCTTTAAAAACTAATTATGTGTTTTAATACGTAATAATAATAAACATAAAAAAGGGTTCTAGTTTAACTAAAAAATCTAAGTAATTACAAATAAACACATTCATTAAGTGGAAATCTAAGTAATTATTTTTTTTAAAAAAAAAAGCTACAGTTAAACTGGCCTGCAAGGCCAATCTCAAATTTTTGGCATATTTTTCAAGCCCGAGCCCTGCAGGGCCAGGGCTTAAACGGGCCGGCTCGACGGGTTCAGCCCGATTTCCCGCCTAACAACGGGACCGAAAGGTCTCTGTCCGCAAAACCCAGAGGAAGCATCACTTATAATCTAAGCAAATGAAACGCAAAACGAGAAATGAATTGTTCCAAAAATTGGTTCAATAAAACAAATCAATAGTGATAATATTTACGTTTGTATAGACTGATCATTTGCTTAGATCATAAGTTATGCTTCATGTGACCAGTTCGGCTTCACAAATTCTGGCCGCCTTGAGCTTAACATCTCAAGGATCTCCTTCTCTGACACTAAGTTCGACCTTTTCAAGGCATGACATGTGTGGTCTTTGACTGATTTAATAGTCAAATTTAATATTGGAAGAAAGAAGGGCAAAATTGCTACTTTTGTAAACTTTCAGGACAAATTTGCTCCTCAATGAAAACTTCCGGGGCAAAATTGCTCCTCAATGAAAACTTCCAGGGCAAAAATGATACTTAACTCTTATTGGGTTGATGAGGTGGCATGCCACGTGTCATGAGGTGGCATGCCACGTGTACACTCAGTTAAACTTAACGGTTAAAATTAACGGAGGGGCAAATTTGCTACCTTTTTCATACTTCCGAGGAAAATTTAGTACCTTTTTCATACTTCCGGGGCAAATTTGGTACCAAAAAAACTTCCGGGTGCTGAGCGCCCCCTTAGCAAAACTTCCGGGGCAAATTAGGCATTTAACCCTTATATTTAATACCAACATTAAATAAAATTATAAATTACTTAATTAGACACAAATGAACCTGTAATTAATATGATTTTTTCCAACAATTAAGGTGATTAGTTTTACAGAGAACAACAATATATTAACCTTAAGTACTATTCTCCAAATAAATAAATAAAATAGCGGATTTAAAAGTATTGATAATATTAATAAAAAGCGTTTTTTTATAAGATAAATAATACATAACAAATCATCATGCCTTAATTTATTTTTTTCCTGACCTTCATGCCTTAATTTCTTTGGCCAGTCTTCAAGCGTTAATTTGATTGCAAACAAGTACCTAACGGCCTGCTTGATTCGATTGCATTGCACACATGCAATTGTAATCTTTATTACATTACCATAGGTGGGATGCTTGGTTGGACTTATTGATGGTAATACAAATTGTAATGGTAAAACAAATTGCACATTTTTTGGTAATGTCTATTCATACGGGGACCCTAAAGCATGAGCACATAGGAGTGTCGTGCTTGATCGGAGGTGTATATATTGGTGGGATTGTCACTGTATGGGTTGTAGGTAGGCGGAGTATTGCCGCCACAAAATCTTTTGCCTCTAGGATTTGGAAGAGGAGGAGGAAGAAACCTATTTGTGCATATACATGGATAGCTGTTTTGATATGATGCTGGTCGTTGGTGTTATCAGCGACGCCAAAAACATCACCAAAAAAGTCCTCTTGTGACACCTCTGGAATAAGGTTGTTGCCCCTGCCACTCATAATTTGCTTTTTTAATGCCATGTTTTTTGTAGTAGTATGTACCAATTATAGAAGAATTTGTCCAATAAAAAATTTCAGAAGAATTGCACTTTAATTCAATCGAAATCTTTTATTCCCTAATTTAAGGATTGCATTGCACCTCACTGCATTATATTGCATTGCATTATCAAGGGAGTCTGCAATTGAACCAAAGGGAATATAAAGTACCTAAATTTTCTCCTGATTTCGTTAAATAATAACATAATTAAAATGGGAGATTAATATTGTTAGATATAACGAAAAATTGGAAATTAGAAAGGAAAATATCAGTGAGGTCCCAAAAAAAGAAAAAATATTAATTATGGAATTCCAATATAAAAAAAGTCTCGTTGTCAAAATAGTTTTTCCTATTGTTAAAATGGCTTTTTTTTTTGTTGATAAAATTTTCCCATGAAAATATTGTTGTCAAAATGGCTTTTCTTGTTGTAACAAATTTTTTAGGTTTCTAAAATTCTACACGCCGGAGGAAAAACTCGGATAATTTTTAACAACAGAAAAACTATTTTGACAACAAAAAAGCCATTTTGACAACAATATTTTCATAGGGAAATTTTAACAACAGAAAAAACTATTTTAACAACACGAAAACTATTTTGACAACATGACTTTTTTGATATTGGAATTTCGTAATTAATAACAAAAAAGTCCCTATAGACATTTTTGATAGGGGATTTGAGGTTGAGACTTTTTTGATATTTTTTCTCTTCCTTGAGACCTCATTGATATTTTCCCAAATTAGAAAGCAGCCCGTCAAATAATGTGTTGTTTCTTATCGTATTAAATTATGGAGGTCCCCATATTCAAAAGCATTGTTTAATATTATTTGAGAAATGTTACTTCTCTATGTTTGTTTTGATGAAAACAGACAATTGTAAATGAAATAAACTTACGGGTTTAAACTTCTTATGTTGTATGAGAAGAAGAAGATTCTTACACACACATGAAATGATGGGACCCACATATATATAATGCAAATTATATATATGTGGGTCCCACCATTTCATGTGTGTGTGATATGAGAATACACTTCTCCTACAATATGAGAAGTATTTTCCCATAAACTTAATGATTCAAGTGAAAACATTTTATCTTGAATCAGTAAGTGATTTACTATATTTGTCAATATCAAGTGTTTTGTAATTTCAGTATATGACTTGAGTTAAGACTTTGTGAAATGCTTTCAATTAAAAGCATCAACTCGAGTTAACATTGTTAGCCTCGAGTTGACCTTGTGTGGACTTAAACTTATCTTTTCAAAATCCCAAGTCCCGCATTCAAAATATTTTTGAACAGTCAAAATATTACCTCGAGTTAATTTTGCGTGACTCGAGTGTCACTTTGATAATTTGTCTCAAACTCATTTGTGATCATATTTTGACAACTCGAGCTAAGACATTGATGACTCGAGTCATCCGTTAAAATCATCACTTAATGACTTAAGTGTCCTCTTTGTTCAAATCTTTTTCAAATATAACTCGAAGACATTTGTGAAAATGATATTGACTCTAGTTGGAAATGTTAGTTCTATATGTGTTTTAATGATAATTGACAATTGTAAACACAAGTTGAAGTTTGTCTTTGGTAAGTTGAAAAACTTACTATCAAAGGCAAACTCGAGTATTGACTTGACAGAGAGTAGCTCAATTTTATTAAACAAAGCAATACTCAAGTTTCCATTGGAAACTCAAGTATTGAACTTACAGAAAGCACTCTAAGTTTTTCACCCTGAGCCAAACTCGAGTATTGGTTTGCATACTCGAGTATGCATCATATAGAGACTCTTTCAATATTTCCTAAAGTTTTCAAAACTCAAGTATCTATTTGAAAACTCAAGTATTGGACATACAGAGAGTCACCAAAGTTTTCAACATAAGAAAACTCGAGTATGGGTCTGGATACTCGAGTATAGAATTGACAAAAAGTTTTCAAGTTTTACACATGTTTTGAAAACTCAAGTATCAATTTGAAAAATCAAGTATTGACTTGGCAATGTTTTCTCAAAGTTTTCAAATTCTCTGAATACTCGAGTATGGATTTAGATACTCGCGTTTCGGGCATACAGAGAGCTTTGCTCCTTTTTCAATGATTTGGAAACTCAAGTATTGAAATGAAAACTCTAGTATTGAGGTTTTGGACTTCAACTTATTTTCATATCAAAAGTCCAAAACTCAAGTTTGGATTTGGAAACTCGATTTTTGTTCCTATTCAAAGATATGTCCAAAGCTCAAATCACGACGTTCCTCTCTGGAGAAGAATACTCGAGTATGATCATGGATACTCAAGTATTGATATTAGTGCACAGTGACAAACTCGAGTATTGAAGAACATACTCGAGTATGAGTCACAAAGTTTGAAAATCCAATTTGACGAATTTGTGAAACCTTCTTGTTTGATCTTAATACTTCACCTCTATATTCACTACTATTCTTAACTATGTTTAATCAATTTGTTAGTCAGTTATAGATAGTTTAGAGGACATTAAATGAAGATTTGAACAAAAGCAAAAAGCAATGTCAGAACATTAAATGCAAAGTCCAGAAGCTTGCATCCTTTTGTACCATCATTCTCTACACGTTGCAAAGGGATTAATGTTTGCTTTCCCTAAGCAGTAGCTGCTCTTCCAACGGATCTATTACAAGGAAAGTCAACACTAATCCTCTGGACAAAAGGAATTAATTGAAGAGTAGAGAGAGAAGACACCAAAGTGCCTCCAACAACTAGATTAGTGCACCAACGGATATAATGGAGTTAGCAACGATTATTTAATGCTCTCTTAGTATAAATAGAGTAGCATTCAATTCTTCTCAACAACACATCTGCTGAAAATGAATTGCATTCAAGTTTGCCAACTACTCTTTCGCCACTTGTAATGTATCTTTTGATACATTGATCTTCAGTGTTTATATTTATCCACTCTTAGAGAGAGTTCATTTATTGTGAATAATTTCATTGTAAGAATCTCAAGTCAGGGGACTTGGAGATTGGGATATTGATTGTAACTTGTAAGGGGGAGTAAGTTATAGTGAGAGAATTACTCTTGAGTTACATAGTGTGTAATCAATCGAAATAGTGAAATCCCAGAGTGTCTGGGGACTTGACTTAGGTCAAGAGATTGGACCGAACCAGTATAGTTTTTGTGTGTCTTGCTATTCTTCCTTATACTCTGTCTAGTTCTGTTTTAGTGTTCGAAAACAGAGCAATCTGAAAAGAATTTTAAAATCTCCAATTCACCCCCTCTTGGTGATTAAGCTCCACTATCAGGAAATACATGACTCGAGTGCCCAACTTGAAGTGAGTATTTTAGACTGGAGTTAAGTTCTTGCTAAGCTATCTTTTCATTCTTAACTTTTGTTTTTCAAACAAGTTTTTAAAGAAGATAAACTCGTGACTTGAGTGATTGAATGTTCAACTCGAGTCAGCAACTCGAATGAGTTAGTAATTAACTCGAGTTGACTTTTCTGCTTCTGTAAATCATTGTTTTCGTAAAGTTAAAATCATTGATTTTGAATCATATCTTCTTATCATCACTCATTATTGTTCTTAACTACTTTAATCAGTTTATTAATGAGTTTCAGATGATAATAAGGATGATTAACATACAAATCTCAAAAAGTTTTATGATGACTTCCCATTTTTAGTAGATTTAAGACATATTTAGCTATATTTTGGAAGTCATCAATGCTAAATTAAAGGAATTTATTAGATATTTGGATAAGATATCAATTTGGCACATTATTTAGGGGATTTTATTGCAAACAACTTAATTTTAATTAAATAGAAATATTTAGGTATGTTAAGGTTTTAAGTATTATTATTATATAATTTCCTTTTGCTTTTTTTGCCATGACCAGGAGATGATGCGGCAATTGAATGGAAGGAGAGTTGGAATAGATGAGGGCCCACCAATTGAAAATTAAGAAAAACCTAAAAAGCAATGTCTTCACGTGGGAAGGAGAGAACGAATTGAGGATGATGATTTAAAGGGCCAAAAGAGAAGCGACGCTGTTTTCAAAATTGAAGGGAAATTGTGACCTAATAATCAATTAGAAGGCAAGAGCTAGAACATTCACGATTTATTAATCGTAAAAGAACAGAGGCCCCGGTTTGACGGGTCCGGGAGAGGAGACACAATCACGGCTTCACACGCTAGACCTTCATCGTCTTCTCCGTCATCGGTGACCTTCACCCACTCCTCCATCGTCGCCGGCGACCTTCGTCCATCTTTCCATTCTCATAACCACAGGGCCGAGCTTCAACAACGAGAAGGAGGAAACAGAGGCTTAGATATTGGGGGCTGTTTGTTTTATCTTTACTCATTTTCCTTTAAATTATAGTATGGCTTGAACTCTGACTTTATTGTTGATGTCCTGGATCTGATTAAAGCCATGTGTGGCTAGTTGGTTTTGCAAGCTAGGGGAGCTATGAACTTATGTGTGGATTAGATTTTGTTTCCATTGTTTAATTAAATTTGATATTAATTTTGGTTACTTAATCTTGTTTAAATTTATCTATTTAGTGACTGGTCATCATTGAATATGAATTTGAGAATTAGGATTTACCTTGACGAAGGGAATTTTAATTAAGCTCTTAGATTAAGTAATATGAGATTTGATTACGATTTAATTTGCAATTAGGATAGACATATACCTAATGGCCCCATATAATTGTTGAAGAGTGTGTTCGAGTTTTATTGCATCTTGAGTAGCTATGTTAGACATAACAAATTATACTTAAAAGAGGGTTGTAAGTGGACCGACATGCACTTATAGCTATTTATACTCAAGATTAACAAAATTGATATTAAGGCTAATTAAATTAGTGAAATGAAGGTTTATGAAGCTTATAAGGGATTAGTGACTCTGGGTTGCTCATTTGATTATTGTGGTAGTTTGCTTTTTTTTTTTTTAGTTTTAATTTCTTTTCTCTTAATTAAATTTCATTTGATTTGCTCAACTTGAACAAAAGTGTAAAATTAATGCTTAATTGAAGTTGTGGGTACTAAGTCCTTGTGGGAACGATACTTTTCTTATCACTTTATTACTTGATATGACCCGTATTCTTGCAGAGTTATAGAATATAAAGTTTTGCCCTATCACTTTAAATACGTCAAAAGCATTTAATGCTGTTGTAGAAAACAAGATGAAAACCAGCAAGCATTCTTTGATCAATTAGAAAGCAATCCCGACTATTTCCATCCCATCATTAATGTTGAATCACAACGGGCAAAAGGAATGAAAACATAACAAGCAGCAGAATAAGGCGATTATTCTCAAAATCGAAGTGTGAGTAACGAACGAACTCAGCAGTCTAACGGCTACATTTATTACTCACAACAGATTCATTGAAGCTTCTTAATGGTAATAAATTCCAACCACCAAGTATAAGTAGAAGCATTCAATTCGATTCAACCGCCAAAACATTTACGCTCAAACGAATTTATTGTGAATATTGTTGCATTCATTTACTGTGTAATATCTTTTGATATCTGTACTTCAGTGTTTCTTAATCTACTTTGTAAGAGAGTTAATTTTCTGATCAATATCTTTGTAAGAAACTCAAGGTAGAGGGACCTTGAGAGTGGGTGTATTGATTACAACTTTTAAGGGGGAGTGAATCCTAGATAAAGGAGTACTCGAGAGTTATAGACTGTGTAATTAGTTGAAAGAGTTAGTGAAAAACCCGGATTGTTTGGGGACTAGACGTAGATCAAGAGTTTAGACCGAACCAGTATAAATCTCATGTGTCTATCATTCTTCCTTCTCTGCTTAGCTTTACTGTTATCGAAGTAATTTGCGAAAAAGTTCTTAAATCACCCAATTCACCCTCCTCTTAGGTGACATTTCATCTTTCAAGAAATATATTGAATTCAATTGTCCTAGTAGGGATTAGGGAAGGCATAGTTTATGCTAATAGTATAGTATGATTAATGCATATCAGGGGAAAACTTTGTGGCTGGTTCAATTTTTAATTGGCCATTAAACCTTGGAGAAATCACGATCTCGACCCTCACTATTACCTTTGAATCCCAGTTGCAACCCTCAAACCTCCTCCTCTAAATCTAAACTTCAAATCTCCTCTCAACTATGGTTCAATGCACCACTGTCGCCTCTAGTGGAGGTTGCCACACTGCCTTTCGCATCTGAGAAGGAAATGGTGGAGCTGAAGGTAAGGAGGGAGAGGGTGACAGATCAAGAGGGGTAGTGAGGGAAATTTTAAAATATTGACATTTTTATTTTTTTTAATATGGTGGGCCCCACCACAAAATTAACAGACATTAACGGTGATGGTATTTTTACCCCAATTTTGAAAGTTCATGTGTACTTTTGCACTTCTAAAAAGCATATGGTACTAGATGCACTTTGTGTAAAAGCTTACATATATTTTTGCTCCTTAACCCAAAATAAAATAAAATGAACTGGTGAAAATATGTTAGCTAATTACTGTGCACAATTTCCGACCGAAATCTCAACTGCCAATGAAAAAACTCAAAAAAAAAAAAAGCACTCAATTTCTAATTGAATAAGCTACATACTTTTTTCCGTGGTAAAGTTATAAAAAATTGAGTGTTTTTACCGGAAAATCTTATGTGGCAAAATTAGCCACAGGAAAATACTCTGTGGCTAATTTTTTCCATGGAATAATTCTATAACTAATTCTGTCAAAAAAAAAAAATTTATTATTATTTAGATAAATTTAATTTTTAAGTAATATCATTATAAAAATATTAATTATCATATTAATAGCCATATAAATATATAAAAATTATTTTTCCATAATTATTGTAAAATTATTATATAATATATGAAATTTTAATAATATATTATGTATAAAGTAAAATAAAAATATATAATATAATACACGCACATATATAAATTATAGTTACTTATTAATATTAATTGAAAATAACAATCAATTTCAAAAATTGGATAAAAATATTGTTACATGAAAATGTATTTCAAATTATTATTTAATTTATGTTTACTTTTTTATAATAATATATATTTATGTATATAAAATAAATATACTAATTACAAATAATTGATTATTTATAATAATATTACACACACACACACATATATATATATGTATGTGTGTGTGGGTGGGTGTGTACGTGCGTGTGTATATGTGTGTGTATAGACACACACACACATATATATATATATAGACACACACATATATATGTGCGTGTGCATACATATATACATACACACACATATATACACGTATATATATGTATATATACATATAGACATAACTATACATACACACACACACACACATATACACACACGGGTGGAAAAAAGGCTTTTAAGATCGGACAAAAGATGCACTGTAAGATCGGACTCGACACCGGTCTTGTTCCAGCCGGTATTAAAAGTCCGTAACTTTTAAGACCGGACTCGAACCGATCTAAAAGAAACTTTTTTAGACCAGACATTTTAAAAGTTAGGTCTTAAAAGTCATACTATATAGACTTGATATGTATTTTGTTCGGTCCTAAAAATCAACTTTTAAGACCGGACGAAACCATAGACCGGTCTAAATATATTGACATTTTTAAGACCGGATATAGAAACTCCAGTCAAAAAAATACCGACTTCTAAGACCAGACGACTAACTAATCCGGTTCTAAAATTAATTAAATTTAAGACCGGTCTTAAAAGTTGAACTTTTTAGACCGGTCTTACTAAACAAATGGTCTTAAAGGACCAATTGTTAAGACCGGACATATATATTCATCCGGTCTTAAAATTTGAACTTTTAAGACCTAAGCGCTATTATTTCCCAAATTCAAATTTTCCATAATTTTTCCCCGTTCGTTCTTCCCGATCATATATATATATATATATTTACACACATCTACCACCCAATCCAGCACAAAAAAGTTGATACTTTAAGCTACAAGCTATGAACAATCCATTATGAATAAATTGAATTGGGAAAAGAATACAAATATCACTATGAGTTATGTGGCCTCTTAATTTAGTACAACACCGTAATGAATATATACATGTAATAAGATAACTTACAAATACAATGATCAGTTACAAATACCGCACCATGCCTTCATCTAATTCCACCCAACAACGTAACATGATATCCCCTTTTATAACATATATATCAGATCCTACCACAAAATAAAACAAGAACAAAAGCTTCACAGTCAGTGACATTATTGTTTAAGAACATAGAAGGAATATATATAGTTAAAACCTTAAAGTTTTCAAAGAATTCTGCATATGAATATTACCATATGAATTGACTCTTTTATAAAGGGATATCCTCCTATATCCCTTCTTAATGATCATTTCTTATTCCGGGTTCATTATCCGCTTCATCTTCTTCGTTCATGTCCGGTAGACCCCTTGAAAAAGGAGTACTCTCAGGAAGACCGTAATTTGAATGAATTTCATCATCAATATCAATGACCCTTTTCCCTTGGAGAGCTATAGACCACATTTTATTTTCCTGATCGATGATATAGAACACTTGTTTTTGCCTAGTCATCCATAATAAAAGGTTCATCTCCAAAACTTCTACCATTGATATCGACTAATGTAAGTCCTAGCCGATCGATCCAAACACCATTTTTGACATTAACCCACTTGCATTTGAAAATGGGAAATCTAATTTTAACATAGTCCACCTCCCAAATCTCTTCAATAACCCCATAATAAGGCATGACTGCCAATTTAGGGCTCTTGTCTTTGGAACTGGAGAAGTGCATAGATTCAGCCTCTAACATAACACCACTGTTCTGGATGGTGCTCCTATCATCTAGGGACTTCGTGTAAAATGTATAACCATTGATCACATACGAATTCCAACTTATGACATCAACCTTCGGACCACGTGCTAGCCATTTGATTGTATCAGAAACATATTCCTCTCCCTCGACCTTTTGTTTGAACCAGTTTGTAAAAGTTCTGTTATGCTCTCTAATCAACCTTTGTTCAGTCATTATATGATTTTCTTTCCTTACAGCTTCTTTATATGCTTCTATGTTGTCTTGAACTTCATCAACATTATTCAAGATGTATAAGTGGACTTGTGACAATTCATCGGATCCACACTCTTTATCAAGCCCTCGCCTACCCCCTTCAACATGCCGATGTTTAGGAAGGCCAATATGTCTTACTTTGGCCAAATAATTTTGACAAAATTCCATGGCTTCTTCAAACATATTTCAACAATTGATGCTTCGGACGGTATGCGTTCTTCACGTACGGAATTTCATAGTTAGATTCGGATTTTGATGATCA
Source organism: Acacia melanoxylon (assembly GCA_019022615.1). Taxonomy (NCBI): domain Eukaryota; kingdom Viridiplantae; phylum Streptophyta; class Magnoliopsida; order Fabales; family Fabaceae; genus Acacia; species Acacia melanoxylon. The sequence goes on along the minus strand of JAFJYJ010000020.1, from coordinate 3,417,704 downwards.
CAATTTCAAAGTATTGAATTAAGTATTTTTGATTTGAAAATAACTTTGCATAGGTGCCCGAGCAACTTCGACGCTATACTTGGATTCAACTCGCATTCACTTTGCCCGAGCAAGAAAAGACCTTGCCCGAGCAACAATCAACTTGAAGCTTTCTTTCCCTCTACACAGAATCTTGCCCAAGCACGAAAACCAGCTTGCCCGAGCATATGCCCGAGCAACGTTAAATGCTCTCTGAAAGATAAGTCTACTCTGGACCTTGCCCGAGCAAGAAGTAAGTCTTGCTCGAGCAACATCGCTTGGAAGACATTATTTCCATCCCTTTGAAGAGCTTGCCCGAGCATAGATATCACCATGCTCGAGCATCATCTGCAAGCAACGAAAAAGCTTGCCCGAGCATTAGCGAAAAAGAAGTGTTTTTTTACACTATGATACAAAGAGCTTGCCCGAGCAAGCTAATACTCTGCCCGAGTAATATCATCCCTGTTCTCAAGTCTCGTCTGCGTAACTTCTCTGATGATGTTATTTACCTTATTACTTATGTTTACTGTTTATTAAGTTTACCAAATGCTTTTAACCAGTGTTTGAATAAGTTTCATCATCAAAGTACAAATTACCAGCTGATTAAGATAAAGCACTTTGGTTTGTCGAAGCATTAAATGCAAAGTAAATACATTCACCATTCGGAAAGAAACCTTCGAGCAATCAAAAAGCATTCCGGCTACACCAAGCAAAATTCAGAATGTGTCTTAACGGACAATTTGAATAAGGAATGTCAACGAAGAATAAACGGTCGAATGTCAAAGCACGGACGAATGTCGAAGCGTCATTTGAGAAACAGAGCAAGTGTTTTACAACGGACATATTGATTACTCACAACGGCTCATTAATTCCTCCCAACGGTCATCAATGCTACCAGCCTATAAATAGATGAAGCATTCAAGTCTCCAACCACCGAAACGTTGTGCATTCAACTAGCAATTAAGAATACTTTGTGTTTCGACTTACAGAGAGAATATCTTCCGATATATCATACTTCAGTGTTTATTAATCTACTATTCCTTCTTTCACATAGATCTTTTAATTGGGTACATCCACTGTAAATGGATAGGGCCGCACAACTTTATCTCCCTCCCTAGATGAACAATTAGATGAACCATGATGTCAAAAAATGTAGGAACAAAAAGCTTCTCAAGGTGGCACAAGATAAGATATCCTTCATTCTCCAATTCATCTAACTTTTCAATCTCAAAAACTTTACTACAAACCGCATTGAAGAAGAAAAAATTCTAGTCAAGACGACCAAGATCGATTTGACGATGCCTCGAATAGCTACTCGGGAGTAGTTGTTGCATCAAGACATGACAATCATGAGACTTTTGGCCTACTAATTTCAAGTCCTTCATCGAAACAAGCCTCTTAAAATTTGAAGAATGCCCCGAGGGAACTTTTATGCCATGTAAACACTCACAAAAACTTCGTTTCTCATCCTTAGACAAAGTATGAGAAGCCAGGGGACAATAAGTTCTCTTCCCGTATGGCCTTGGATGTAAGTCTTCACGTATTCCCATTACTTGCAAATCCAATCTTGCCTTCACACTATCCTTGGAACTACCTTGTATGTTGAGAAGCGTGCCAACAATAATATCACATACATTTTTCTCCACATGCATGACATCAATATAGTGTTTCACATCAAGATTGCGCCAATATGGAAGATCGAAGAATACATATATCTTTTTCCATATATTTGTTTCTTTTCTACTCTTTGCAGTCTTACCGAAGATGACACTGATATTTTTCACATTTTCATAAACTTGCTCCCCTATCAATGCCACCGGAGCATCTTCATACTCTTGGCCACCAAAAAAGGCTTTCTTTAATCGACGATATGGGTGGCCCTGTCTAAGAAATCTCCTATGTCAAAGATAAACCATCTTTCTTCCATGTTGAAGTTGATGGTAGCGTGTGCCTTCTTCACAAACCGAACATGCTTTATGGCCTTTTACACTATACCCTGTACAAAATATCATGGCTCTGCATCACTGCACATATTACCATATGCATGTGATTGCTCAAAAGTCTCTTCTCCTACATCACGAATAATGTCCTCTATGCGATCATCCATATCCGTGTCATTATCATCAAATGCCACTTCCCCATGTTGAGACCCACTTGGCATTTTTTCACCATGCCATGACCATACCGTATAAATCTTACAAAATCCTTCACAAATTAAATGTGTGTGTATAAGTTCAGGACTTAGTCGCCTCTCATTCAAACATTCTACACAAGGGCAATAAAACTTTCCACTATCATCATGGGCATTTTGTTTAGCAAATTCTATAAATTCCCTCACCCCATTCTGATATTCAACACTCGTCCGTAAAGCATTTATCCAACTGTGATCCATAGAAGAATTCCTATATATAGACTGAATGATTTAACATACATAATCCAAAAAACTTGAAACTTGCATATAAAATAAGACATACATAATCCAAATGCATATATATGCTCAAATGTCGGTTATGTCTTTTTTTTTCCTTTACGAGAAACTTGCCCATTAAATGCATAACGAAGAATCACTTTTGGTCATAAATGTGTCACAGTGAATCCAAGAAACAAAATAAATGCATGACGAGGAAATTAAATGCATCGCATGAAGGTCTTGTGGACTCACCTGTAGCATATAAATTCAAATGGGTTTGGTGAGTCTTTCTTCTCCGGCCATGAACGTTGATGTTGCAGACATCAAGAGTAACCTAAAAACACTAGTTCCTCAGTTCGGTAGGTCTAAAGTGCAAATATAATCTTCAATATACAATATTCATTAACAACAGAGAAACCCACGAGAACATTTCATCGATTTCGTTCAACCCATGAAAAACCCAGAACCATAACCAAGAAAATAATAAAGTTATATAACCGAAACACTTCGTACAGCTTGGTCTATAGATGTTTAGCTAAGGAACTAGAAAGTGATTGTCAAGAGAGCAACGCGAAGCAGTGATGACGCAACAAGCATAATGTGGAGACAGAACCTGAGTAATCACTCTCGGCTCGACAAGAGAAGTTCTGAGAGGGAAATTTAATTCTCCCCGTGAAAGAGGCATGTTTTAGTATTTTGGATTTTATTAAGATCGGTTAATTATAAAGTGTCCGGTCCTAAATATATAATTTTATTATTAAGACCGGTTAGTTATAAAGTATCCGGTCCTAAAGATATAATTTTATTAATACATTTTTAAGACCGGCAATTAAGAATACTCCGGTCCTAATATTTACTATTGATTTAATTTTAAGACCGGTGTTTTATAAACATTCGGACCTAAAAGTCAAATACTTATAGAGTCGTAAACCTCTTCGTTTATTAATGAACCAAACTAAAAAAAATGAGGCGAGCGCAGCAAAACTAAATAAATAAAATAAATAAAGGAAAACTGGAGAATATGAATATCAAAAAGGCACAAGCTTAGTTCTTACTGCTTCCATACATAACTGGAGAATATGCACGTACTCAAGAAAAAAAGAAAGAAAAACAATAAATGAACATTATCAACGACAAGAATCTAACTAAACATCCTAAAGCTTATTATCATCCAATGCCTTGGCGATATCGGCGTGAAAAGAATTAACTTCCCGCGGAGATCGCAAGTTCCCTTTATTCGCATCAACCGCAATGCATCATTAGAGGAAAGAGGATAGGGGTCAGCGGTAGGCGCGCTGGGGCCAACTGATTGGAGCGAGGGAGTAGGAACCTCTGCATGGTCTGAATGCTGGAGGGGGATGCGGCAACCTCTTCATCATCCGAAATAACAATGGGTCCAACGACCCGAGATTCTTCGGTCACAATAGAACGTACTCTCGTTGGAGGAGGCGCACCGTATAATGATCTAAGGATGGTAAGAGCTTCAGGTGTAAGAGCACCCCTATGAGGAGTTCTCTTGTATCTAACCATTTTGAGGCTTTAAGCAGTTGGGGTAGAGAGCTCCGGTAGTGAGGAGTTAGGAACTGAGAGGTATAGTGAGGAGTTAATAAGGATAGGGAGGTAACTAGTGTGAGAAGTTAATGAGGACAGAGAGAGGGATACGCAATTGATACACTCTTTTTATTATATAACCAGACCTAAAAGTATATTATTTATTTTTTTCAATTAAATTAATTTTAAGACCGTATTTTTAGAATAATCCGGTTCTAAATGTCCACTATTTATTTTTCCATACAATTCAATTACTTTTAATACCAACCATTTATCTTATATCCGGTCCTAAAAGTAAATTATTTTTATATCGATTATTTATTTTTGTAAAGTAAAAATTTTTCCTTAAAAAATATTACTTTTAAGAACGGATTTTTAACAAAATCTGGTATTAAATGTTTAGTCACATCAAAATTACTTAGATAGCAGAGTCGTATCCTTACACTCCGTTCACATGATCCAGAGTCTCTTCGGCTTCAAGGTAAACTGCCCAACTATACATCTCCTCGTATTTTGAGGAACTATCCATCTCCTCGTAAAAAGTTCCCAGCGTTTCATATTCTTTAGGATAGGCTCTCTATTTAAACCCGTTGTTACTTTAGTTTCTTCACATTCTTCTTCATCACTTCTACACGGCCTCCTCCACCACCTAGCCTCCACTGTAATGGCTGCTCCACCAGGTCCTCCTTTTCCTCCTCATCCTCTTCAACCTCAGCCCCCTCCGCCATTGCCTCTAAATGCGACTGTCAAGCAGTTGGTGCAGAACATTGAGGCCCGCGTCGATCACATCGACCGACGCTTGGGCAAATTGTTTCAGCTTGTTCATACCATCAACCAGAAGCTGAACATGGTACTCGACGCCAATGACGTCAAGTACGATCCTACCTCCTTCGACGCCTCCTACCTCTCCGACAATGGGGAGGATTAGTTGTTTTATAGTTTTTTTTTTTGCTTTTTTTTGTAATAGTCGTTGCCCTATAGGGCAGCGAAAAAATTAATAAATAAAATATTTTCATATTTTGTTCTCGTGGGAGTTTTAATTAATTAGTTTATATGCATTATCTGAACCTGGAAAGCAATAAGAAAGTGATCAATTATGAAATATGGAAAATGGCAGACTCAAAACACCAAAATAAAATAAAATAAAATAAAAAGACAGAAAGGCAATTATGAAATATGGAGGTTGTAATATGTACAAATATTTAATTTAATGTTTTGATGCGATTACACTCTCTAAATAAATAAAGTAAATCGGTTATTAATAATGTAGGCTATAGTTACTGATATTGAATAAATATTTAATTTAATATTATGATTATTCATTAAATATATAAGTGATTTTTTATATAAAAATATATTAATAAATATATTTTCCAATGAAAGACGTTTAGGACAGGCTATTTTTTAAATATACGGTCCTAAAAGAATGGCATATTTTCCAATGACACACGAAGACGTTTAGGACCGGCTATTTAGAAAACCTACGGTCCTAAAAGACTGGCATATTTTTCACAATAATAAACGAAGACTTTTAGGACCAGCTATTTATTAAACCTACGGTCCTAAAAGACTGGCATATTTTTCCAATAATAAACGAAGACTTTTAGGACCGGCTATTTAGTAAACCTACGGTCCTAAAAGACTGGCATATTTTTCCAATAATAAACGAAGACTTTTAGGACCGGCTATTTATTAAACCTACGGTCCTAAAAGACTGGCATATTTTTCCAATAATAAACGAAGACTTTTAGGACCGGCTATTTATTAAACCTACCTAAAAGACTGGCATATTTTTCCATAATAAACGAAGACTTTTAGGACAAAGTATTTATTAAACCTACGGTCCTAAAAGGATGGCATATTTTTCCAATAATAAACGAAGACTTTTAGGACCGGCTATTTATTAAACCTACGGTCCTAAAAGACTGGCATATTTTTCTATGAAACACGAAGACGTTTAGGACCGGCTATTTAGTAAACCTACGGTCCTAAAAGACTGGCATATTTTTCTAATAATAAACGAAGACTTTTAGGACCGGCTATTTAGTAAATCTACGGTCCTAAACTTCTCGCATTTGTAAATTAAGCAATAAATAGTTTTATCCACCATCCAACAATACATTCAAGAACCACTAATGGACACAAGGAAATTGTTTGAAATGAATTAAAAAATTATTATTGTATACTATCACAAATTGGACAATTGTTCATTATACAGACCGAAGATGATTGTTGATACAGTTAGCATATGTTTACAATGAATTCACAAATCAACTATTTTTCCGATTTTCCGAGATCATCAGATCATACAGATATTCACATAACACATTGTGTGTGCGCTCAATATCACCATCGAAAAAGGGTCAAAGACACGCTTAAACGTCTCGTAGCATCAAAGATGTAAATATATTAGTGGTCCTTCCTTGCATATGAAAGGGGTCAGCGCATAGGCAAAGTTATGTAATGTATTTACCTTTGCTTGGATGTTAGTCAATGGTTGCAGGACAATATTATACATGTGTGTCAAGAAATAATGTCCACATAAGTTGGACTCCTTTGGTTGCTGACGGGTCTAAAAACAAACAAGAAATATATATAAGAGCATATATTGCTACTGACCAAGTTCACAAGCCAGTGTGCCAGTGTCCAAATATGTACTAACCTTTGGTTTGATCCATGTAGACTCTTTGACTTCAGCCCCAAACATGTTATTTACCTTTTCTTGGAATGATTTTAAGGGCCTATTGTCAAAATCATGAATTTACTCAATAATGGTTACTGAAAATTTACAGCAGAGATTTCAGACTAGACAATCAAAATGACATATGCTTACTTGTTCACTATTTGCTGCAATGTAGGCGGTGGATCGTAGTGAAGGGAGCATAAAAAGACCACTTTATTCTCATTCGGCAAATCAGACCAATCGCCAATGGCGACTGAAAATTCACAACAGACAAGTACTTAGTAATATGTAGCAGAATTAAGGGAATTGCAGAAAAGAATTATGATATGTACCTATTGTAGTATGGTGCCAAGTACCACTTTTTCCTATTATTGGACAACCTTGTTGTTATGTATGATTGTCTCTCCTCTAAGGGTGGTTGACTTATGTACTGTGGGCACAAGAATCCAATATCTTGGCTTCTTCCCCGCTGTTCCAATTCATGATGCATTAACCTACAATAATGACGTCAGGGAATTAGTATATACGTATGTGAGTGTCTCACATTTATGTTATGTACTCATAGAAGAAGATACTTACTTTATACACATGAGAATCATTGAATTAGTAAGGTCGTGTTTATCAAACAGTAGGTACTTACTTCTGTATTGACAAGCCACTGATTAAGTGCAACTTGTGTATTGGATACCATAAGGACAAGCTTGTCCTTGGCACTCAACTTAGCCGTGCCAACCAATTCAGGAGGGGCTGGGGCATCAAGAGGAGTAGAAACATGCACAAGCTTCACTGGCCACGAGATCAAGGTTCCAAAGACATCACTCACAAGCTTCAGCTCATCAGTTGGGAGAGGGAGAGGTACATCAACGATCACCTTTTCAACTGACACTCTGACTTCATCATCAGCCATTTGTTGGTGGTGTACAGTTGATCCCAAGTTGTGGATAGTCCCTTTTGCAACCAATCGTCTATCATGATGTTCATGATCCTCCACATAAAGGTCACAAGGTTGCTCTGATTGTCCAACAATGCAGCTCCCTCTAGTGCTCTGCTGCATAGCTGTAGGTGAAAGTGGCAAGGGAACACCGGTCTCGCACGAGAGCTCACAAGCACCTTCATTTGATTCATTTCCTCCTTCATCTCCCTCACCGGGATTGAAAATAGGCAATAATGAAGCTTCTTTAGCCGCCGCTTGCTCATTCAATTTGGCCACCTCCTGTGCCACCGTTTGTTCCACCGTCTGTTCCATCTCCTCCCGGGTAACCATACTTTGTTTCTAGCGTTTGGCGCTACCAAAGTATTCCTAAAGGCCTACCCTTCCTCCAATCCCCCTTACATGCCCCGCATGATCCGATTTCCTGGTCGCAACAGTCAGAACATCATTCTTCCCGTCCAACACAAAAGTTCCCTCCGCTTCGTTCTTCTTTAGATCTTCCTGTAAGATACAGATAATGAGAAGTTTAGTAATGAAACATGTTTAGTAACAAAAAATTAACAATAACGATACTTACAATTCTTTCAGCAACTAGATGAGTATGTTTACTCGTGTAGGCGCCGCTTGGCTTTTGCCGAATATACAACCATAACTAATCATGACGTATTGGAGATGGCGGATCATGTATCGCAGAAGGATTGGATTCTACTTCTGCTTCATCTTCCAATCTCTTCCGCTTGGCCGCCATCATTTCTTTTTTAGCCTTTTTGTATCCGTCGCGAGAAGCCCTATGCGGGCAATCATTCTTTCTCCCTATCTCCTGTGCTTGTTCCCTTCTTTTCTGTGAATCAGAATTGAAAACAACTATTAATTATGAATTCCAAACCATCTCACTAACGAAATTAGAGAATTTCTTCTTGATATGAACCTCAAACACTAGTAAAATTCACTTCATCAAGTTTCAACATTTTATTTAAGGAAGATGTAGAATTGTAGAAGAAATTGGGAGAACCAGAGTAAAGGGAGTTGCAGAACTGCACCGAAACCTTTACATAGTTAACATACTAACTAACTAATAGCAATGTCTAACCACTACCTACTACAAAATAACTAGCTAAGACTATAATAATGGTTTGACTCTTATGCCATTATTATTTCCCTAATTACCTACTTAGTATTTTACCTTTACATGGTTTACATATCAGACTTGCATACAACTAAGACATGCTCCTCTTATGCAGGACAAAGGATGGAAATATATACTTCTATTCAAAAATCAAACCATCTAACTAACAGGATTAGATGAACACGTACAATAACATTCACATATCCGCACAAGTTAATAAGCAAACAAAAGAGGGCAAACAAAACTAAATATAAACTCACCAAAGCTTCAGGAGTGGTCCGCAGCTGAACAAATTGTTGCCAAGTTTGTTCATCAATAAATGTGTATTTGTCCCAAGGATGATGGTTAGGCCTAACATCGGCAAAAATATATGTGTTAGCTAAAAAGGTCTTAAACTTCCTCTACCGATCGGCACAATAAGACAATGTCTTGTCTTTCAACTTCCGGGAGTCGTGGACAGTGTATGTGAGCCGGATAGTGTCCCAAATAGGATCCTTTACTGTGCGACGGTCGACATTTTTCCACTCATCTGTCAAGATGCTAGCCTTGCTACGTGCTAGATAGCCGACAAAACTATTATATTTTTGTTTATTATGACCGAAAGGAGCCAACTTTTCATCAAACTGAATCTCGAGCTTTGACCCAGAGGTTCGACTTACGGATACGTCTTTCATTCGTGTGCCACTTCTACCACGGCGTGCAGGGCGGTTACGAGGCTCATTGTGAGATGAAGAGGGTTCGTTTTGACTCACACCAGTCGCACCAATAACTGGCGTTGAAGGAATAGCATAAGAACCTTTTTCTCCATTCATTTTCGAGAAAGGAAGAGAGGCTGAGAGTGGTGGTGCGAAAGAGGAACGCCTGAGAAAGTGAGAGAGTAACAGAGGATGGTAGTGTTTGGTGAGGAAGAGAAGAAATGCAACAGGAAGAGGGGTTTCACAACAAGAACAGGGGTTTCAGAGTTTAGAGAGAGCAACGTTCAGTCCTAACTCTTAAGGCAATGTTCGCGCGAATATTTGGCGCTTTAGTTTCCATACCGGACGACCTAAAAGGCCGGTCTTAAAGGTTAAAATTTAAGACCGTCCATAATTAAAATCCGGTCTTAAAAGTAATAAATTCTTCGAATAATTTGTTTCAATATTTTGTACCGGCCATACTTTAAGTCTGGTCTTAAAAGTATAACCTTTAAGACCGTTTTTATATATGTCTGATCTTAAAAGTTTTAGACTTTATATTTAAATTTTTCCTGATTATTTTGGTCCGCAGAAAATATAAGTTCGGGCTGTACGAGATTTCTCTATAAAATAATTGAAATTTTAATTACATTTTAAAGACCAGTTGGTTTTTTAAGTGGTCTGAATAATATATTTAAGACCCATTAATAAAGGGTCCGGTCCAAGAAGTTCTTGATATTTACAAAACTGCCACCGGTCATACCTTTAAGACCGGTGCGTCAGTACTCCGCTCTAAACGAGGCGGTCTTAAATCCCTTTTTTGCACTAGTGACATGTGTGTGTGTATATCTACATACACATATATATGTGTGTGTCTATATATATATTTGTGTGTGTGTGTACACACACAAATAGCTTGCGCCGGTATCATTTAGTGGAACTCCTGTTTACCCTGCAAGTTTGTAACTCCCATATGAGATTTGAACCTCATTCCTTCACCATATAGATACACACACACACACACACACACACACACATATATATATATATATATGGTAGACAGTAGAGTATCGTTCCACAGAGATTGAAAGGCCAATATATGCTACCAGTTAATGATTAAAAGTCGTGGAAATATAAAATAAGGGTGTTGGGTAGAACTACTAATTATAACAGGAAAATAAAACAAATTGACCATGAATACGAATGAGATAATTAGATTTAAAATAGTCAGAGCTAAGATTTCCCCTTAGATTGCACTTCGCCCCTAGATTGTTTTAACCCTATGCTATAGAAAAGTATTGCAGCAGCTTTCGCAATGCTACAATAAAGTTCTTACATGTTACTCTGAGATTCATTCGTGAATCTCAAACTTAAATAAAAGAACAAGTAGTGGATCAGGACGGAAGGGGAAGGCAGTGCTATAGGCAGTGGCGGAGGAAGGTTGGACTCAGGAGGAGTTCCTTTTGTTTTTTTTTATATATTTTTGGTTAATGTATAAATTTTTAGTTATGAAGTTTTAAATTGGGGATGATTGTATATATTTATTTATTCCAAAAGGATTAAGTTTTAAATTGCCACCAAGTTATAATTTGTTTAAAAACTTATCTGTTACTCATTCGTCCAAACTATATTCATACGCTCCTCTCTGTATTAACTCTGATAATGATTGGGAGATATAAGGAAATGTTACACATACACTGTGTGTTTCATGGTATTATAAGCTCAAATTTCAATACATAGGCATGTAATGAAATTAAGTTTAGGAGTAAATATATAGGATTGTTGGAAAACTTCAGTATACAAAAGAGGTAGGTTAACGAAGAACATTGCTATAGCATTCTTGGCATTCTTGGCAGAAGTTGCAGAAAAAAGGGGAAATCAAAGTTTAGCCTATTTTTATCTTGATTACTCTTCGTCATACTCATTATCGATTGGTTACATTCCAATTTTAGATTCAGTAGTTTACATCATTTAAATCGCATCAAAATATCTTTTCATTTTACCAAATTAAGTAACTATTATTCATTCTCTTGTGTGCATATTACAGTGCTATAATCTCTGTGGGACGATACTCTACTCATCATTTTATTACTTGTTTGTTGGTACAGTTGTCAAGTAAAATCACTAACAAGATACATGTATATATGTCATAAATGGTATGACAATAAGGTGGTCAGGCCAAGGAACAAGTTCAAGCACACAACACAAAGCATAGTTCTTCTTACAAGCATTCTGTGGCGGCCACTAAAAGAGTTAACATAGAGTGATGGTGGCCTTTAGCTCTATAGGCTAACATGATTCCGAGGGAGAGGCGAGTTGTGAATCGTGTTATCCCTCTATAGGTTATACATGTAGCCTATAGAGACAGTTTCCAACCATGTTCTCCCTTGTAAGTTATACATATGGCTTGTAGCAACTGTATACTGCTTGGGGCTATCTGCCACGCACTCAACATATACTGCAAAAAAACGGACGTTTTGTAGCAATTAAAATTGTGTATTTGTTGCGGTTTTAACCATTACAAATGGTAGTAGTAGCAGTTCAAAGAACCGCTAAAAAACACACTATTGCAAGCCATTTTATAGCCGTTTTTTTAAAACTGCTACTCATGTAATATAACCACCACTGTACTTGTAGAGGTTTTACGCCATCGCTATAAGATGAAATCGAGATAAGGGATCGTGTGAATATTTTGTAGCAATTATAGAATCGCTACAAATGACGAAGAAAAAATTTGAGTGGCGGGAAAGGAAAATTGAGAAATTGGCGCCAACACTATAGCGGTTATTATTTCGCTACTAAGTTCATCCACAAATTTTAAAAAATTGCTAGAAAGGTTTATAGCAGTTGTAAAACCGCTACAAATTTTGGATGAAAATTCAAAAATGGTGCCAAATTTTAAGGGGAATTTGAATTAAAATTTGTAGCGATTCTAACTATTACACACACAAAAAAATAAAAACTTAATTTGAGTCCATTTTTACAATATTTTATTATTTAAGTGACAATTTAAATGATAATAGTTAATATTTAAAAAAATGATTAACTTAAGTTAAATAAATATAAATGTTATATAGCTATAATAATGAGAATGTGTAGATAATATAAGTATAAAAGGTAAGGAAATATAAATGAGTTTTGAATTCCCTGCAATTAATCATGAGATGGTGATAATGAAATGTAAGTCTCACTACTACAAAAAAGTCTTTTAATGTCCTTTTTGAACCCCTTTTATGTCCTTTTTTAAGGAGACACCTATCTAGGAGGCCTAATAAGTCAAGAGCTACGACGTCCAAAATATTTTAGGACGCCAAACTTAAGATTTATGGTGTCCCAAAAATTTTAGGACGCTGTATTTCTTTTTTTAAAAAAATAAAAACAAAAAAACAAAAGCCCCCAAACCTAAGGTCGTAACGCCGTTCGAGAGAATCTTTAGCTTCAGGCTTGTATCATCATGTTTCATAACTTTGTGGCCAAATATTCCCTACAAAAAAAAAAAAAAAGCATTCGGTTACATCCAAAACGAAAAAGCATTAGTTCATCAGATCCAAAAATTAGCATATGCAAATAAACGAAGAGGGAGAGATGGAGAAGCATAAATTAAGAATTAGATTAACAGATCCAAAATTCCAGATCAATCAAACGAAAAGGAAAAACAAATCACAGTAAAACTGGAAAAAAAAAACATATCAAAACAAAAGTGGAGGAACGAATTAGATCAACCACGATGTAATATCCTGAATTTTGGACCCTGAGAATTGAGAATAAGCCTAAAAGTGGGTAGACGACTAAGCCGGTTCGGGAAGAGTTGCAAGAATGTCGAGAGAAGGAAATTTAGATGATTTTATCCATATTCGGGCCCAAACATGAAGGGCGGGTCCCACAGGTGAATAATCAACAGAAAGGGGACCGATAGGGACCGGTTAGGGGTTCCTTTGGGACTGAATGAGACAAGTGTGGGGCCATATTGAGAAGTTAATAAGGGTCCACATATGAATGTCCATTCAGGGGAGAATATCTGGAAAAGTTGAAGAAAAGTACAAAAAGAAGCACATTTGTACCCAACGGGGCCCTACGGGGACCGGTTGATCAAAAACTGGACTGGAAAGTGAGAAAAATGAATTAATTATTGCGGATCAGATTTGTGGGACCCATTAGGCGCCACATGACCCCCTTTAATTATTAAAATACTTACTTGGAGAGAAAGAAAGAGAAATCAGTGTAAAAGTCAAACCGCGGGTCCCACATTCAGAGGAAAAGGGCAAAATGAGAATAAATGGGTAAAAATTAGTTACGGCAGATATGTGGGCCCCAAATGGTGCCACATGGGTCATTTTGGACAGGTGAGAGTACATGGAAAAATTCAAAAATAATTATTAAGTTCTGGGCCACAAATGCAATTTACAAAAGTTATGGGCCAAAAACTCGTAATTTGCCCCAAAGGAAGATAAAGATCTGCACGTTTTTTGAGGGGGTAGTCACACTTGGAAGCTGCTGGACACCCCTTGAGAATTCTAGAATAACTTGGGGATTAAGCCAAAACCCAGATACATTTTAGACCGGAATTTACGCCTGTTAGCTCTAATTTTACCAGATCAAATTTACCTTTATTAAAAAGGTAATTGACCCCTTATTTTCACCTTAGGAGCATAAAATTTTCCATAGAACAGGGGAGAGAGGTCTGCAACTCCATAGCTAAGCTCCAAGCTCAAGCCACCAAATTTATCCAACGATTCTTTGATCTCAGGTAACACCAAAAATCTCACATTCTCATGTATTTTCGTCCAAAGGGTAAAAGCTTGAAGTTGTGGTTGGATTTTTGTATTTTTATGGTCTTCAATGTCTCTAAGACGTGATTTTTTGTAGGATATAGTTATGGCTTAATTTTCCGAAGTTGAAAACACCGAAACACTCCTTAAACTAAGCTTATCACTGATTCTGGAATTTATGGCAGAAGTGTTTCAACTCGGTATTAAAAATAGTAAATGGAGTCAATTTAATCTGAACTTTTTATGGAAGCAAGTAGACACCAGGGCTTCATAGTGATATATAATTTTGTGTCTTTTTTTTCTACTAAGAGATAAAAATTGTTAAATTTGGTCCGGTGTCCAACAGGACGAATTCTAACCAAGGTGTAGAAAATTGGCTACACACCAAAATAAGTGTCCTTTTGGCTTTTGGAAATATTGTTCCTGAAAACTAGACACATAAAGGGTTCAGATGGCGCTGGTTGCATGTAAATATGATTTTTGTGGAATTTATTAAAAATCATTGAAGTTGGGCCTGATGCACTGGATCTCTCTGGAAATTAATAAAGGTCTCGATTTTGGGAAATAATGTAAGGGTATTTTCGTCAATACTAAAAAAAAGGTATTTTGGTGTTGTTTAGGACAAGGGCATATTTCGAAAAGTGATCAGGCACATTAAAAATGTGAGACAGTCCACACCCCATCAGGTAGTAACCACTCTACTCCGGCACTTTTATGTGTTTATGGTATGCTTTGCTTGCCATATGTGTTTTTCTATATGTGTTGCCAAATATGCATACAGAACATGTTTGTCAATGTGTCCCTAGCGCTGAGGGTGCCTACCGGGGTCTGCTTATGTGGCGACTCAACAGAAACAGGCGGTGTCTGCTAGGGTCTGCTTGCGTGGCAACTCAACGGAGACAAATTTGTGCTTCCGGGGCCTGTCTTGGTAAGGTGGCCCAACGGAGCAAAGATGTGTTTCTGTGTGTGTTACTGTTTTCATATTGTGGTATTTGGCATATTTATCTGTGTTTACATACTTACATGGTTGCATGCATACGCATTACACATTTAGTGCATTAGTATTGATGGTTACTCTGGGGGCCATTATTGGACTCCAGTTACTTCTGTAAATACAGGGGGATGTGCCTGCAGTGAAGAACTTGGTTGGAAAGGAAAGGGTTTATCGGTGCAGATTGAAGAATAGGGAATGCCCTATTATCTTTTGTACATATATTTGGGATGACTGTACATATATATTTGGTATTTTATTTTGGATAACTGTACCCTTAACCCTTCGACAACTTTATTTTCTGATTATTTTTACTTTTACCAGTACAGTAGATTGTCCAAACCGGTTAAATGCTATGTTGCGCTTACTCTGATACAAGTTGAAATTGACCTAATAATGAAGGAAAGGTAACTAAGTAAAGGAATCCCTCTAACCCGCCACCTGAAAGGGCGAGGCCTGTGGGGGTGTAATAGTTTTGGTATCCGAGCCTGGTTTGGACGGTACTGGTAATAGGTAGATGGTTAAGGGTACTGAAGTAATTTCGGACAAATGGAGTAGAAGGACATATACCCTAAGGAAGACGGTTAAGCTCTGGAGAGGTAAAGTTCTACAAATGGATGAGACAGCACGGAATTTGGATTCTACTGCTGATTAGGACCTCTCATGAAAATCAAGGTCTAAATTAAAATCCTACAATGGAATTGAAAAGAAAAGTAACGTAATGTTGAGAAGGATTAAGTAAAGGAATATGGAAGGAAGGCATTATAGTAAGAAGAGACCAACCGTTGTATCAGGAAATGAAGCAGTAGAGATATACTTCGAGGAGCATGGTCCAGGCTCCGAAAGTTGATACTTTAAGGATAGCTAGGATGATACAGAATGTAGACTCTGTTGCTAATCCTAGGACTCTTGATGATATGCTTTAGACCCCCAAATCTTGTCAGAGCTTTAAGGTTAAGCGTGCTTAGGTGAGGAAAATCTCGGGATGGGTGACCTCTTGGGAAGTAGTATATGAATTTGAGATTTTCTTGAATTAAGGCTTTAGAACCTTGAGATATGACTTATGGTGATCCATAGAGATCCTATGATGACATTAGACTGAGTAAGGATATGATTGAGAATGGGCATGAATATGATCTTAGGCAGACTTACTGCCTAGGTTAAATATGACTATGGCTGTATTAAGGTTCCAATACCTGAAAGTAGGAACCCTGTGAATGTTGATCGATACGAATAGTCAACATGATTGTTTGGGTGTGATTAAGGTTACCTTAGGTTCTGATGCTCAAAAACAAGAACCTTATGAATGTTGATTAATGCTGCATAGTTAGCAATGCTTTGGGTATGGTTAAGGATTAATGATTAACCTTGAGGTAATAGAATGATATTAGATTATACCCTATGATATTAATGATTAGAACATTATGAATAGTGTTGATATTATTTGAATGTTTCGAGGTTTAGACTAGGAATTGTGAATCGTGATCCTAGTTTGTATTTTGGGGGTATTGTT
Source organism: Acacia melanoxylon (assembly GCA_019022615.1). Lineage (NCBI taxonomy): Eukaryota > Viridiplantae > Streptophyta > Magnoliopsida > Fabales > Fabaceae > Acacia > Acacia melanoxylon. Next base: position 3,401,038 of record JAFJYJ010000020.1, on the reverse strand, counting down.
GAGGTAATATGATTCCTTAGCCTAAATAATGTTGAGGTTCTAGGAGTCGATTGTGAATCTGACGATTATCGATTTAAGGTTATTTGAGGATAGTGCCTGAATGTTGTAAGCTATGAATTATGATGATCATATAATGTTTATTGGGTTTGTTCAAGGTTTTAGAATTAGGATGATTGACCTAATGATCTGATTTAATAACGAGAGATCATTTAAGCATTTGATTGATTTGAATGTATTGAGACAATAGAGTATAGTATCCATGTGTATGAGGTATTTGGAGGTTACTAGTTGCTAGGGAATGATTTTAATCTCATGATATTCCCTTAGAAAGAATGATTGAGAGTAGAACCCTTGATAATATCGATTGATATTATGTTATTTGAGGTATGTTTGAGGACAGTACCTATATGAGATGAGGTATTTTAAGGTTGTTAGTTGCTGTATCAACATAGGGAAAGATCTTGAATATAAAATGTTCCTTGAGGAAGTGTGAGTGAGGATTAGTGTCATAAAGGAATTGATTGATAGCTAGAACTTTGATAGCCACAGGTTTTGGTCTCATGATTAAGACAGATAGCTATGGATACGATAATGGCTAATAGATCCCTGAGTTATGGGTAGAACACCTAATGGGAGAGAATAGGATCTGGGACTATGTCTGGAGCTGGATTATTATCAGAAGTTCACATACACAACGACCCCAGAAGAGGTTTATATGATGCAATATATTGCTATAGGGTGCTCCAGCACTAGGTGTATTGAATGGTATGATTTTTGAATTGATAAATTAGATATGTGCTCAATGAGAAGCCTTGTGTCCTATGAAGACTGAAATGTTTATAGGCTCGCAGAAACTTAAGGATACTAAACCATGAATGCCGGCAGAGTGCCAGAAAGGTTGTAAGCCTGAGAGTTACAGGCATTATTCTGGAATGGCCGGACAAATGAAATGGAATGGACTGAGTATCCTGTGGATGACTCGAGTAGCCAAGGATAGAGCTTGAGATGTAATTGGGGTTGATGACCTTCTATGGCAGTTGTCTGGTTCCTGGTATGTGTAAAGATTGAAATTGAACCTGCCAATGCACCTGCTGTATTTGAAATTTTGAAATTGAATTATCTGAACAAAATGTTTTCTATGGAATTCGAAACCAATTTAAAGTGGTTGTTTTTGAACTATGTCATCCCATAGATAGGGCCCTGGTAGAGCCCAGATTTGAAATTGAATTTTGAACTACGATGTGGTGGGAGAAGTACAGAACTGGAGGATGCCAGAAACTATTGTAGACATACTCAGTTTGCTGGATCTTACCAGATGTATTTGAAAATCGCTGGCCATTGTTGAAAAATTCTTTTGGGGGGATTAGTTTTTTTTAGAAAACTGATACTCGCACCAGCAGTGTGTGCTCCCAATCTGAGTAGTTTCGCCTTGTGAAGGAGCGTGTTTTACCTTGTCTGGCCGGCACCCATGCAGGCATTTGGAGCAGTGCTTCGTAGACGATGGTCCTTTGTTCCGGGTATGGGATTCCGGTGGGTGGCCTGTTATTGTATGTGCCAGTGCGGACACTGGGTCCCTGGAGGGGACAGAAACTCTCCCACATTAGCCAACAAGTGCAGTGGTTTGTATATGAAAGGGATTGGGATGTACCTGTACCGAAAGATTTAAGTGATAGCGAGAGCTTTTGAATGTTGAATTGGTGAAATGAATAATCCTCCTCAATAATGTATGCCGGTAGTAAATGTATTCTGAAAATAGTCCGGCAGTGAATCGTTTTCATGAAAATTTGAGTTGGCAGCGATTGAATTTGAAAATGTGAAAATACTGAGGTGGTGTAAATGTACTGCGACCACAGAGATTTTCAAATATGTGAAAATTTAAAATGTTGAGAATGAGACAACATAATAAGCGGTGACTTGATTGTCGTCGCTGTTGTATAAAAATGAAAAGCGGTGCAATTGGTTATTGTGATACAGGAACAGAAACTGATAGTATGGTCTACAAATCTGAACTAAACAAATCAAATAGTAATTGCCAGTTATCGTGCTAAGCAAGAGGAAGATGATTCGAGGGCCTAAATTGAGGAAGCTCGAACAAACTTGATGAGTAGAAGGTCGAGGCAGTAAGACCCGATGTGCAAATTTGCATGGGGCGGTGTCCCTGGGCTGTAAGACCATTGATGCTTAGCACTATGTGGAATGGTAATTAGCATGGTAACTTTATACCAATGTGTCTAGAGTACATCTTGAGGCTGACAAAACATTTGAACTCTACCAGGTGATAGATGAGATGCCTAAGACCTTAGGGTAATTCCCTAAGTGATAAGGCTAGAAAGTCTTGCGTTATGATAATAGACTAAGCCGGAAGGCCAATATGTGATAAACCAAGTAGAAAAATGAACAAGTAGTAAGACTTGTGTAAACATGCGTTGTGAAAACAGACAGTTGATCATGTGTGATTAAGCACTGCACCTGGGTACAAGATAAAAGAATCTAATGTATGATTGTGATGCGTGCTTGGAGAGCATGCACATCCCCAGAATAAATGAAACTATTTTCTGATGACTATATTGCAGATCTTGTTAGCATTTATAAAAAAGGAATAAATTGAATGGTCAAAATGATTCCTTGAGGTATAAATGTTCAAATTTCGAGGACGAAATTTATTTTATGGGGGGAGAAATGTAATATCCCGAATTTTGGACCCTGAGAATTGAGAATAAGCCTAAAAGTGGGTAGACGACTAAGCCGGTTCGGGAAGAGTTGCAAGAATGTCGAGAGAAGGAAATTTAGTTGATTTTATCCATATTCGGACCCAAACATGAAGGGCGGGTCCCACAGGTGAATAATCAACAGAAAGGGGACCGATAGGGACCAGTTAGGGGTTCCTTTGGGACTGAATGAGACAAGTGTGGGGACCATATTGAGAAGTTAAGAAGGGGCCACATATGAATGTCCATTCAGGGGAGAATATCTGGAAAAGTTGAAGAAAAGTATAAAAAGAAGCACCTTTGTACCCAACGGGGCCCTGCGGGGACCGGTTGATCAAAAACTGGATTGGAAAGTGAGAAAAATGAATTAATTATTGTGGATCAGATTTGTGGGACCCATTAGGTGCCACATGACCCCCTTTAATTATTAAAATACTTACTTGGAGAGAAAGAAAGAGAAATCAGTGTAAAAGTCAAACCGCGGGTCCCACATTCAAAGGAAAAGGGCAAAATGAGAATAAATGGGTAAAATTAATTAGGGCAGATATGTGGGCCCCAAATGGCGCCACATGGGTCATTTTTGGCAGGTGAGAGTACATGGAAAAATTAAAAAATAATTATTAAGTTCTGGGCCACAAATGCAACTTACAAAAGTTCCGGGCCAAAAACTCGTAATTTGCCCCAAAGAAAGATAAAGATCTGCATGTTTTTGGAGGGGGCAGTGACACTTGGCAGCTGCTGGACACCCCTGGAAAATTCTAGAATAACTTGGGAATTAAGCCAAAAGCCAGATACATTTTAGACCGGAATTTATGCCTGTTAGCTTTAATTTTACCGGATCAAATTTACCTTTATTAAAAAGGTAATTGATCCCTTATTTTCACCTAAGGAGCACGAAATTTTCTATAGAACAGGGGAGAGAGGTCTGCAACTCCATAGCTAAGCTCCAAGCTCAAGCCACCAAATTTATCCAACGATTCTCCGATCTCAGGTAACACCGAAAATCTCACCTTCTTAAGTTCTTGCTCAAGTATTTTCGTCCAAAGGGTAAAAGTTTGGAGTTGTGGTTGGATTTTTGTATTTTTATGGTCTTCAATGTCTCTAGGACGTGATTTTGTGTAGGATATAGTTATGGTTTAAGTTTCCGAAGTTGAAAACACCGAAAAACTCCTTAAACTAAGCTTATCACTGATTCTGGAATTTCTGGCAGAGGTGTTTCAACTCGGTATTAAAAATAGTAAATGGAGTCGGTTTAATCTGAAATTTTTATGGTAGCAAGTAGACACCAGATTTTCACAGTGATATATAATTTTGTGTCTTTTTGTTTTTTCTACTAAGAGATAAAAATTGTTAAAGTTGGTCCAAGTGTGCTACAAGACGATTTCTGACCAAGGTATAGCAAATTGGCTACAAACCAAAATAAGTGTGCTTTAGGCTTCTGGAAATATTTTCCTGAAAACTAGACACATAAATGGTTCTTATGGCGCTAGTTTCATGTAAATATGAGTTTTTTGGAATTTATTAAAAATCATTGAAGTTGGGCCTGATACACTGGATCTCTCTGGAAATTAATAAAGGTCTTGGTTTTGGGAAATAATGTAAGGGTATTTTCGTCAATACTAAAAATAAGGTATTTTGGTGTTGCTTAGGACAAGGGCATATTTGGAAAAGTGATCAGGCAGATTAAAAATTTGAGATAGTACACACCCCATCAGGTAGTAACCACTCTACTCTGGCACTTTTATGTGTTTGTGGTATGTTTTGCTTGCCATAAGTGTTTTTTTATATGTGTTGCCAAATATGCATATAGAACATGTTTGTCAATGTGTCCCTAGCGCTGAGGGTGCCTTCCGGGGTCTGCTTATGTGGCGACTCAACGGAAACAGGCAGTGTCTGCCAGGGTCTTCTTGCGTGGTAACTCAACGGAGACAAATTTGTGCTTCCGGGGCCTGTCTTGGTAAGGCGGCCCAACGGAGCAAAGATGTGTTTCTGTGTGTGTTACTGTTTTCATATTGTGGTATTTGGCATATTTATCTGTGTTTACATACTTACATGGTTGCATGCATACACATTACACATTTAGTGCATGAGTATTGATGGTTACTCTGGGGGCGATTATTGGACTCCAGTTACTTCTGTAAATACAGGGGGATGTGCCTGCAGTGAAGAACTTGGTTGGAAAGGAAAGGGCTTATCAGTGCAGATTGAAGAATAGGGAATGCCCTATTATCTTTTGTACATATATTTGGGATGACTGTACATATATATTTGGTATTTTATTTTGGATAATTGTACCCTTAACCCTTCGTGAACTTTATTTTCTGATTATTTTTATTTTACCAGTACAGTAGATTGTCCAAACCTATTAAATGCTATGTTGCACTTACTCTGATACAAGTTGAAATTGACCTAATAATGAAGGAAAGGTAACTAAGTAAAGGAATCCCTCTAACCCACCACCTGAAAGGGCGAGGCCGGTGGGGGTGTAACACACGAAGGTCGCTTCCATTGCCAGCGAGGGAGGATCTTCAGAGGAGGCAGTTGGCGATCTGAGAGGCAGATCTGGAACTTGAGAACAATAGCTCTTCCCACCGTGGGAAAACCAAGGGATGCGACGGTGGAGAGTTTCAACGAAGAGGAAGGATGAGAACACAAAGAGTTTTGGTTGGAACCTGAAGATCGATGGTGACAGCAACGAGGCGGCGAGATTTGTGACTCCACGTGTCCGACGAGGAGGAGCAGCGGCGAAGACTGAGAGAAAGAAAGGAGAAGACGGAGGCGGCAAAGACTAAGACAATGAAAAGATGAAATGAGAGAATGTGTTTGTGATGCATAGGATGTATCTGATCGAGCAAAAAAAAAAGTCGCAGGGATGAGAGAATGTGATTATGATGCATAGGATGTATTTGATCATGCGGGATGTACGAGGCATTTGAAATGACAAGAACGGAGTTTGAAATGAGGGGTTTGACCAAAAAAAAATCACGGGGATGAGATTTTTGAATGACTTCGGCATCCTAAAACCATTTTAGGACGCCAAAAATACTGACTTTGGCGCTAAAAGTGGCACCAGGGTTCACTTTTGACATCCTAAATTTAAATTAGGACTCCAAAAGTCCCTTTCTTAGGCGTCCCAATTTTAAATTAGGACGCCAAAAGTAACTTTTGTGGTCCTTTCAAAATTAGAACGCCAAAATCCTCCACATAATTACAAAAATGCCACCGCCTTTATTTTTTACTTCCCTTTTTCAAAAAGGGGCGTCTTTTAGGGAAGTAAAAGACATTTTTTGTAGTAGTGTATAAAATGTAAAGAAATATAGGGGATAACATATGAGCGTACAATTCTTACTGAACGAAGAGTTCAACTTTAGTACAATTAATCAAGACATGTTGATGTGCTTGCAACTTCTCAGTTGCTATCAGTTTGAAGTTCTCACTTCCTCCAACTGAATTACCAACTCAATCGTCTACATATGGGGGTTGGCTGATAGATGTCTTAATGTCATCAAAGTACCTTGAATAAAAATAGATGACCTCATCCCCTATATAACCTTCAGCTATAGAACCTTTTGGTCACGTCTTATTCCTTACGTAAGATTTCATGTTCCGAAGAAACCTATAAAGTAAATAAGAAAAAATGTTAATAAATGCTGAAATGTGAGACTAGCAAATTTAGAAAGTAATGCTGATGCGCATATGTAAAATGAGTACTTCTCAATAAGATACATTCATTGATATTGAACTGGGCCAACAAGCTTTGTTTTATGAACAAGGTGGACTGTCAAGTGAATCATCACCGTGAAAAAGGATGTAGGAAAGATCATCTCCAAATGACAAAGTGTAAGAATGATTTTGTGTTGCAACTGATCAAGCTCCTCAATGATCAAAACCTTGGAACTTAACTTCCGAAAGTAAAAAACTAGTGTTGAGGAAGCCGTCTAAGGATGTGAAGAGCATAGATTTGGACTCGATGAGCACGCATCTGGACATGACGAGCATAGACCTGGAAGCCAACAAGCACAAAGAAGTGACGAGCACGAAGAAAAAAAAAAGCACTGAGAAGAAAGCTAGTGTTGAGGAAGTCGTCGAATGAAGGTGGAGAAATTGTTCCTCTTGAAGTAGTTGGAGAGGAGATCAAGAGTGATGAGAAGAGGAAGGGGGCACTTCAAAAATATGGCAAACTGTGATGAAAAGATGCAAAAATCGTGAGATTTGGTTTCAAAGGGGCAGGCGAGTGAAGTCAATGTAATTGTTTTTAGGGTTTAGATAATTTTATAGACCATATTTTGCTAAAAAAAAGTCCAGTATAAAAGCTTGTAAATATTTTCTCAAAATAATACTTGTGATGTTTTTTTAGATTGGTTGTACAAACACTAAGTATATTTTAGACGGGTTGTATGCAAAACATGTCTAAAAAGCCTATAAATATTATTTTTAGAGTAAATACCCTTTCTGGTCCCTGACAAAAAACGCGATCCCCATTTTAGTCCCTTACAAAAAAAAGGTCCTTTTTAGTCCATAAAAAGGACGAATAAGGGTCGATTTGTTGACATTTTGATCCCTCACAAATTTCCAAAATGTCTTTTTTAGTTCATAAAAAGGACGAATAATGGTCAATTTGTTTTTTGTAATGGACCAAAATGGGGTCCGTGTTTTTTGTCGTGTGACTTAAAGGGTATTTACTCTTATTTTTATAAGAACATTTTAATTCCTTTTAGACTTATTGTAAAAGCAACCAATTTTAAAAGTATATTTTAGGTCTGTTGTATGCCGAACTAGTCTGAAAATTTACATATATTTACAAAAATGTTACTGGTAATAGTTTTTAAACCGTCCTGCCTATAAAGATGTTTAGATGTGATGGTCTTAAACATCTTTTTTCCTAGTACTGTTGATGAATCTTAACCCAATAAAAAGTATAGTTATTTATGTATTGATTGCCAAAGCCATTTATTTGTTATTGTTTATACAATTATATTTTACATTTTCTAAACACAATTACTTATTGTAAAATAATCCAGTTAATGTTTACTTGATATTTAAATTTTCTAATTTAGCTTTTATTAACATAGAATAAACTCTTTGTTTGCTGCTCAGATAATCTTTGTCGCTGTTATTACAAAAGAATGCCTTTTTCTCTCTCTTGGGATTTCAAATTCTGCTAGTTGCAAAAAAATCAGGCTTGTTAAGAATCTAGAGACATCTAAATAAGGTCCAATGTCATACCGAAACAGCAAAACTCACTCTATAATTCAACTGTTTGACCCATCCATTGGTCACATTCCTCAAACTGTCCAATTTGGCCTGTGAAAGTGAAAATTGGCACTTTTGATCACTCTAGCGGCATTCAAACCAGTTCCAAACAAAACCCTATTGCAAGCAAATTTCATTTGGTTAAGACATTTCAAAACCAAAACGATTATTATGCCAACGTCACTGAATCAAAATTTGACATGGCAACTCACTGTCGAGATTTTAGAACTCAGATTATAGCTATCAAAATCCCTTCTGTTGCAATGCTTAAAGCTATTTTGACCAAGTTATTTGTCAATTTCCATGGATAACCATGGCATTCAAACCCTTTTTAAGCAACAATTTAGTAATGTAACTAGCTAGATCAATGGCTAACATTCTGCACATTCAGGCTATATATAGTTTAATTATATTGTCAACCTACAGCAATCGATAGATAACAGCATATTAAGATTTCAAGTGATAACCAAACAAAACTCTTCAGCTGCTCAGAATGAAATCACCTCCCTCTGGTTCACTCTTGCTCAAGACAAATGAAAACAGAAGCAGAGGTCACAGAATTTTCATTCCCAAACCAATTATTCAAACCTGAGATATTCTGATGGAGAATTACCTTACTTAAGGTTCTTCCATTCATCCACATATTGCTGACCCATTTTAAACGAATCATACAACAACAAAAATCAGAATCCTAACCTTTTCAAACTCCTCCAAAATAGAAAGCAAAACCAATTAAAAGGTTTCTCTAATTGAGAGGAAGAAAATTAGTGAAGGTCATCTCACCTAAAACTCTCTTTTCCCTTCTTTTATGACACTTCTAAGTTTCAATCATGAAAGGATTTTCTGCTGCTATGAAGAGTAGAACATTATCTTCCAACGGCACTAAGAAATAAGTCATGAGGCTACTCTCATCTATAACTACCTTTTGGTTCTATGCTCTTCATTGAACTATTATTAACAAATTATTCAAAAAAATTCATATTACATCAAAAGAATAAAATTTTCACTACAGATTTTGCTCAACGTGAAGCCTTGTTATAGTTTACCAGTACACTGAACACAATACATTATACTTCTTAATATATTTTGAAATGACAAAATCAAACATGCTATCCCTGTGCAATACCTTTGTGATTATATATGTAATATTTTGCATTGAAGATGAATAAAATCAACCCCATCACACTGAGCCCAGCAAGTAACCAATAAAAGTAATCAATATGTGCCTTGTTGAGATTATCATCAAACCAGCTACTATTTCCATATATGCCAGCAATTTCCTCTATCACAGATATTAGAAAGCTGCTTAAAAAACTCCCCACACCAATTACACTCAAGTAAAGAGCAAGACCCATGCTTCTTAGTTCATTTGGAACCTGATCATAGAAAAATTCTTGTAGACCAACCATGGTGAAAACCTCACAAACCCCAAATAAGAAGAATTGGGGAATCAACCACCACACGCTCATTGGTAAACTTGCATTTGGTTTATCAACTAGATCAAATTCAGTAGCTACTTCCAGTCTTTTCGACTCAATAAGAGCCGCGATCACCATGGTAATTATAGATAGAAATATTCCAGTTCCAATCCTTTGTAGCATTGTGATTCCTGTGGGTTTCTTAGTGATAGCTCTTGCTATTGGTACAAAGATTTGATCATAGATCGGACTGAAAATAACAATGGCCAAGGTGACAAGGGATTGCAAAGCAGCTGCAGGCATAACAAAACCTGGAAAAATTGTTCTGTCCATATTAGAACCTTGTTTGGTGAAGAAAGTTCGAACTTGAGCATAAACAATACCAAACACCAAACTTGTAGCCCAGATAGGAACAAGACTAAGTACAGCCTTTGCTTCTTCAACCTCGCTAACGCTACAGGCCTCCTCTTCTTTTGATCCTTTTGTTGCATAGAGTGACATGTTCAGGAACCTGCCATAGTTGACAACAAAAAAACTACTCAGTTAAAGAGGCCACAATCATTGGTGCAATATTGCATGAATCTTTTCAATGTCTTACTTGAATTGTTCGGAACATTGGTGAGGGAGGATATTACAAGCTTCGTCTTTGATTGCAGTTTCCGATACAGCGATCCGCCGGTTTCTTATAGCTGTGGCAAAAACTCTACCAATTCTAACAAATGGACTCTTTTTGTTCCTTTCAAAGTAAAATCTGTAAGTCTTAGTTCCAAACAAGAAAACAATCAAAGCAATGAGCATTGCAATACAAGGGATTCCGAATCCAAGAACCCAGCTAAGGTTTTCTTGAACGTAGTTCAAAAAAGAGAGAGTGAGCAAGCAGCCTGCACACATGGTGAAATACCACCAATTAAAGAATGAGCTTCTGGCTTTGCATTCTTTTGGATGGTGATTATCAAATTGATCAGCTCCAAAAGCTTGAACACAAGGTTTATGACCTCCTTGTCCAATGGCCACTAGGTAAAGCGAGAAGAAGAACAATAGCACTTGCAACTTTGTAGAACATGAAGCCAACTTAGTCTCAAATTCTAACTCAGGAGTAGTGCATGAAGGAAGCATGGCTGACAGTGTCAACATGCCTAGTCCCTGAAATTTAAAATATGCCAAAGTAAAGGGTTTACTTCGTAGCTAATAAACTCCCATTCAAATCAGCATGCTTTTTATGATATGATGCAGCATAAAACTATTGTGGACAATTTATGAGAAAATATATTCTCATTGCATAAAATATTGTGATACAATCACCTATTTATATACAAAAGAGAGTGACATAATAGTAAAGACTAATAATTACTACTAATTACTAATTAGCTAATAGCTACTAATAAATATAGAATATTTACAATAAATACACAATATTCCCACACTCCCCCTCCAGTTGGATCATAAATGTTAATTAAGTACAACTTGCTTATGCAACATTCAAATGCAGGTTTGACTAATCTTTTTGTCAACACATCAGCAGTTTGAAAATTTGCCGGTACATAAGACATATGATCCCTTATTCTACTTGATTCCTTGATGAAATGTCTATCTATCTCCACATGCTTCGATCGTTTATGCTGAATAGGATTTAAGGCCATGCTTATGGCGGACTTATTACCGCAATAGAGTTTCAATGGTAAATCCACGTTGGCTTGTATCTCATCTAGGACCCGTTTCAGCCAAAATCCTCTATCATCCCTTGAGCTAGTGCCCTCATCTCAGCTTCAACAATGCTCTTAGATACAACCCTTATTTCTGGCTTTTCCTGGTAGCCAAGTTTCCCCATCCGGAGGAGAAATAACTAGAGGTTGATCTCCTATGAGAATGAGCTCCTCCCCAATCTGCATCAATGTATACTTCTACAGTTCTTCGATCCCATTTTTGGAAGAACAACCTTCTGCCAAGAGTACCGTTTAGATATCTCAAAATTCTGTAGGCTGCATCCATGTGTTTCTTCTTTGGCTCACTTATGTACTGACTGGCCACACTTACTGCAAAGGCTATATCCAGTCTTGTATGAGAGAGATAAATCAACTTCCCGACAAGTCTCTGATATCTTCCTTTGTCGACAGCTTCATTTTATTCTTGGTCTTGATCTTCTTCTTCTTCTTCAATCTCATCCTCTGAGTCTCCTTCTTCTGACTCCTCTTTATTGTTCTGCTTAGATTTCTTCTTCCTATTTTTCTGAACCACAATAAGAGTTGGCTCGAGACTACAACTAAATATGCATGTTTCTCTTAGAAGATCAAGTATTTACTTCCTCTAAGAGACATAGATGCCTAATCTTGACCTAGCAACTCCATCCCAAGGAAGTATTTCAAGTTTCTAAGATCATTGACTTCAAATTCTTTCCCAAGTGCAACTTTTATCTTAGATATCTTGTATAAGGATTATGTCATCAACATACACAATGAGGATGCATTTCTTTTTGTCCTATGTTTTGATGATATGATCCGATAATCCTAGTTTTTAGCCCTCTGACTCCAAGAATTTTGAGAACCTGCCAAACCATGCCCTGGGAGACTGCTTCAAACCATATAACAATTTCTTCAGCTTGCACACTTGACCAATTCTTCCCTTTTCAAAACCTAGAGGTAGGTTCATGTATACTTATTCTTTTAGTTCTCCATTTAGAAAGGCGTTCTTGATGTCTAGCTGGTGAAGTGGACACTCTAGGTTGGCTACCAGTGACAATAGAACTCCAATAGTGTTTAGCTTCGCTACTGATACAAATGTTTCTTGATAGTCTAGACCATATGTCTAAGTGAACCTTCTTGCTATCAGGAAGGCTTTTAACTTGTCTAGAGTACCATCAGCCAGATATTTAAGGGTGAACACCCATTTTTAACTTACAAGTTTCTTGCCTCTAGGTTTTTCAACTATATCCCACGTTACATTCTTTTCTAGTGCTCTGACCTCCTCCGTAACCACTTTTCTCCATTCTGATATCTCCATTGCCTCTTGGATATTATTGGGAATGCATACTTTATCCAGATTAGTAACAAATGCCCGGTAACGAGGAGAGAGAGCCTTATAAGACATATGCTTCTGAATTGGATGCAGTGTGCAAGATCAAGGCTGTTTCTTGAGAGCAATTGGCAAATCAAGATCATATTGTTCACTAACCTCTTTAGATACTACCATTTCTACCTCTTATGATACTGCAAGAACTACCGTCAGTTCTAACTCCTTAGGTGCTTTAGATGCAAGGTGTTCTCTTCCCTTAGATTTTTGTTTTCGTAAGTACACCAACCCATCCTTATACTTGTTTTTTTTTTCTGTATCTCCTACAGCTTGGCTATTTTGTGCTAAGGTTTGTATAGGAGATGGTGAAGGTGGTGGTTATAACTCTGGCTCTATTTATGGTGATGGCTCTGGCTCTATAAATGGTATAGGTGGTGAGGTTTGCATATTAGATGGTGAAGGTGGTGGTAATGGCTCGAATGATGTTATCACTACATACTCTCTGTTGGGTTCTAATTCCCAAGTCTAAGGTTCATCACCCATACTCTCCCCATGAATTGAAGACTTGGAATAGAAAGGAACCTCTCCATGAAAGGTGACATCAAGACTGACAAATGTGTGTTTGAAAATAGGATCAAAGAAGATGTATCCCTTTTGAGTGGAAGAGTTTTTAAGAAATATACATTTCACGGCACGGGGGTCAAACTTGTTATTATAATGAATATAGACGTACATGGAGCAGCCAAACACACGAAAGGGAAGGTTGGATTCAAGGTGGATTGTGGGAAAACTACTCTTGAACCGTTGTAGAGGGGTTTCATAGGATATGACTTGATTTGGCATTCGATTAATGAGATAGGTGGTGTGTAGGATGGCAGCCCCCCAATAGAACTTTGGCACATTACAAGTTAGGATTAATGCTCAGCGACATCTAGGATATCTCGATTTTTACATTCAGCAATCTCATTTTGTTAGGGAGTATTAAAACATGAGCTTTTGTGGATAATACCATGTGTTTGAAGGAAGACACTAAGGTTCGGTTGAAGTACTCCATGCCATTGTCACTATGCAATACTTTGATGCTCGTATTGAATTAATTTTTAACCATAGTGAAGAATTTCATGAATGCTGAAGGAGCTTCAGACTTATCTTTTAAGAGATAGACCCAACAAAGACGAGTCTGATCATCTATGAAAGAGATGAACTATTTTGTTTTGGTATGGTTCGGAATGCAAGAAGGTCCCTATAGATCACTATGAATGGTAGTAAAAGGCTTGGATGGTGTATGTGGAGCACTAGGGTACGATGAGTGGTGGTGTTTGGCTAATTCGCATATCTCACATCTTATATTAATGCTACTATTTGGATAGAGCGATGGGAACATACAAGACAGGTAATGAAAATTGGGATGGCCCATTCTCTTATGCCATAACATAACGTCATCAGTTTTAGAGGTCGATACAAAATTGTATACCCTAATCGGATGTTGGTGACTCACTTCAATGTCATCAAGAAAGTAGAGCCCCCCGCACTCTTTAGCACAGCCAATCATCATCCGCGATCATAGATCCTGAAAAACACAATGAGAAGGAAGAAATTTTGCACAGAAGTTAGCTTGATTTGTCAATTGGCTAACAGATAACATATTGCACGCTAATTTTGGTGCATGGAAAACAAATCGAAGAGTGATAAACTCAGAAATCCGAATACTTCCTTTCTCGACGATAGGAGCAAGAGAACCATAAACAATCTTAACCTTTTAGCTACTAGCAAATACGACATACGATGTGAACAGCTGATGGTAATCAGTCATGTGATCTGATGCTCCAGTATCAATTATCCATATTTGTTTATCCCATGAGGTTTTGAGGGCTTGAAGAAAGTTACTCTTTTTAACTAGTAACATCGAAGTTATAGTCTCTCACATGTATCCCACAACTGCTTGGGGTTCTAAAAACACCATTCCTGAGAGTCACAAATAGGCACACTGACCAAAAACTAAAAATGGCAGTTTGGGTTCAAATTCTAAAATGATAGTTTAGTCCCTCAAATTTCAGAAATGATAGTTTAATCCTACGAAATTCAGAAATGATAGTTTAGTCCTACAAATTGTCAAAATGACAGTTTCATCCATGAATTGTAGACTCTTGCTATTACAGACTAGGACGAAACGCAGTAACGCCTCAAGGACTTCCACCACCAAAGATCTCAGAGGGTGCGGCAAGTTCCACCACTAGAGATAGTGCCGAGAAGGACGAGTCCAAGGATGACAGAACCAGTCGAGGATTTGCAGAGACAACGATAAAGATCTGATATGAGATCAATGGAGATAGAGACAAAGGCTGTTGATGCTAGGTCTAATAGTGACGAAGAACCCAAAAAGCACCGAGTCGAAGACCATGGACGACAAACAAGGTCGAGACTGCACAGATTGGACAAGCTCAAGACTGTCGACCACGAACGGATGAGTTCGAGACTGACAACTTCGCTAAGAAGCTATGAGAACATATTCACTCGGGTTTTGAAGCTTGTGAGAATAGAGAAATTAGGTTAAGCTCTGATACCATGTGGACAATTTGTGAGAGAGAATATATTCTCATTGCATAAAATGTTGTGATACAATCACCTATTTACATACAAACGAGAAGGACATAATAGTAAAGACAAATTAATAATAATTACTACTAATAAGCTAATAACTACTAATAAATAAAGAATATTTACAATAAATACACAATATTCCCACAACTATGCTTAGACTATTGGTCCTTGTAGATTAAACCATAGAGATCGAGTTTCATTGAGTCAAATTTTAGCAACCAAGTCAAAACTATAGAGATTAAGTTGCACCTTGTCAAAATTTAATGACCGAGTTATAACCAAATCAAAACTATGGGAATCAAAACGTTAATGTTCTATTTCTAAAATTATGAAATACAAGGGAGGGGTTTCCATCGTATCTATTCAGCAAAATGATACTTGAAACATAATAAAATTATGTCTTGATATGAACCAAGAGGATTGATGACTAGGCCAAGTTGAAGATTTATCATTAATTGTCCCAATAAAAGGAGAAAGAATCAAGAGGTCCTATTTTTTGAAAAGAGCCCAAGAAAATAGGAGGATGTGAATAGTACCCCCACCGTCCCTATATGTAATAGGTAAGGTCTTATTTTTTGAATGAAACTCGCTCCTCTTCGTAAGGTCCCATTTAAGACTTGTAAAGTCCTTCCCCAATTAACATTGCATATGGTATGTTGTTTTATGTTATTGTGTGTTAATATGTGGATTATACTGAATGCTTTGAGGTATATTATTATTTTTTCTAATTGTGGTTGCTTGCATACTCTACATATGCTTGTATATGAAATTAACTGTTACTTTGGGATTCAATTTTGAATCCCAGATTATTCCAAGGATTCAAGTGGATCTAGTAGAGCTGATCAAGGGGGTAAAAGGTAATAACTTGGAGCATTGATGGGAAATCCAAGGAGGTTGCTAGTGGAGACTTGATGTTATTTTAGATATGATATATGCTAGAAGACTATATAATATTTACTTACTGACTTAATATTTATTTCGGGATGACTATTTTATAACCCCACGGGGACTCATCATTTTGATTATTATGTAGTAAACTTATTTTCTTTTACTAGTATTTGTAGTCTAAACCGATTTTATGCTCTACTTTGTAAATTACTCTGAAGCATGGTGTTAAGTAATAATATTTTTAAGTAAAAGGAAAATATCACACTATTCGCCAACTAAAAGGACGAGGCCGATAGGAGTGTAACAAGCCTTCTCTACCCATAATTAAATGGCATTAATATGCTCATTTATTAGGAAAGCCAAGGATTTTTACCGAAATATTAACTACACATAATAATATTAGAAAGGTCTCATTGGCAAATAGAAGATCTATCATTAACAAGTAAGAGAGCTATTGTTGACAAGTTTTGTGACTTTTTTTTTCATATTATGTTTTTGAATGGGACCTCAATGATATTTTCCCATATTTTTATCTCAACTATTTTTGCGAGAAGAGTTTTTATCTCATATAAACACGGGCTCCATACAAATACTATGCCCATAAGTTTAATTAGGATTTGAATGAAACTTGTATGTGATAATCTAAGGGATTGAATTATAAAATTGTAAAAAAATTTAGAGAGTAAGTCACAATGAGTTAAATTCGAGGCAGTCTGTTGCAACCAAGATAAAACTATAAAGATTAAGTTACAATAAATTAAAATTATAAAAATAAAACATTAATTTTCCCTTAAAAAATCAAGAAAATTAGATTTTTAATAAATTTGAAAATAAAGATCTATAATTTACCCACTACTCCCTCCCATCCTTTTTGTAAGCAACAATTATCTTGATTGTGCAAAATAAATTGTCAGTTAAAATTAGTTAAAAACAATAATGTGTCGAAAATGTAAATATTTTTTTTCATACCCATATTTATAAAAAGAGTATAGGACAAAGAATGAGTAAAAAATATGAGGGAGAATGAACAGAAAATATGAGAGAGAATGAGTAATAAATAATTAAATGAAAGATATCTAGTTTAGTTCATTAATATGAAAATAAGTATTTAATAGAGGTAGAAAAGGAAAATGTAGTTTAAATTTTGAGATATGAAAAAAAAAGTTACTTATATTAAGGATCTGATCCAAGACCGAGAGAATATCTTTATAAATAGGAATGAGTTAATATAATCTTTGGTTATTAAGTTTGTCCTCATTTTGGTTTTAATCCCTTGAGTTTCAAACTAAAGCTTTGGTTTCTCAAGTTTCATTTTGATTAAAACATTAGTCTCTATAACTTAATAAAACCAATGATTTAAAACTTGAAAGACCAAAATCAAAATGAGGACAAACTTAAAATATTAAAGATGATATCCACTATAGGAATTCTGTTATACAAGACTTTTGTTGAAGAAAAAAGGTTAACATAGTACTCATCCCATCTTAAATATACGAAATAATTTATAATGTAATTTATACTATAAATTATATCTTATATTTAAAAAGTATTTCTTCTGATTCTTATTATAAAGACCAACCAAATGAAGTTTATTTGATCCTTTTTATAAAACACTTGTTTGTTTGTTAAAGAAGCATTAATTATTTTTTCCATATATGCCCCTAATTATAAGGGTCATAAGTGAGAGTAATAATTAATATAGTATTATAGTTTAGTGCAATTAGTAAAGATAATATTGAAAATTATTTAAATTTTAAGACAACTTTATTAAATTTAACTTATTTTATTGGTTTGTAAGAATTGATAGTTGATCTTTATAATAAGTATAAGTAGTAGAGGGAGTAACATTTGTTTTCCCATAAAAATTGTTAGCCATTTAGCCAAAAATATAATTTTTGAGTTATAAGGAAGACACTAAACAGTATTCCCTCCGATCCTAATTATAAGGCATAGTTGACTTTTTTGGAGAAATTAAGGAAGTTTAATTAAATTATTTTAGAGTATTTTTTTCTTCTTTAAAGTAGTTAGTTTGGTAATAAATTAATATATAATCTAAAGATACACAACATATAAAATGATTAAGAATTTATTTAAACCTTCCTTAATCTCTCCAAATAAAGTCAACTATGTTTTATATATCAGGACCGGAGGTAGTATAATTTACAAACTAAAGATGCTATTGTTGACAGTTGTGAACCCGTAACGTGGGGGGAAATCCCAAGAAAAAGTTGAAGCGTGGAAGATGGACGGATACTGCCTAAAGCTATGACATTTATGACAAGAAAAAGCATCCATGATACTGACACACTGACAGCTAGTTAAAATTTTATATATTTGGCATTAAGATTTATTTAATTTAAATTTAAAACAATTCAATCCATAATTTTAATTCAAATATTTCATAAAAAACCGCTTGACGAGTAATAGTATACGAAACAAAATCAAAATCATTCAAATTAATTTCAGACACTCTTATTCTAAAGTATCACTATTTATAAATATAAAATAAAGTTGATTTTTTTAAAAAAAAATTTAAAGAAGTTAATTAAATTATTTTAAATTTATTAACATTTTTATTTTTTCTTAAAACTAATTTATTTAACTTATAAACTAATATATAATCTAATAATATACAATGTATAATATAATTAAGTAACTTTTTTACTTTTTTTAAAAAAATCAACTCAATCTTGTATTAATTAATTTAATCTCCATGTTGATTTTTTTTTTGAACAATCTTATTTAAAATAAAGGGCAAAAAATTCGACGGATATATTCTGCGGCTGATGCATGTTGCGTAGAGAATAGAGAGATAGAAAAGGACTGAAGTGGACTGACCAAGATGTAGACCAGAGATGCTCCAATAATGGTACGATAACGTCCAAGATAGGAATCAGCCATGAATGCACCCAACAGAGGCAGCAACGACGCCGTTCCCTCCCAAACATTCACATTCTTCGCCGCCGCCGCCATGCTCTGATGAAGCGGTCCCGTCAAGAACATGATGAGGTTGGACCCTATCCCGTAGAATGCAATTCTCTCTCCCACTTCCACACCTGCGATTTCAATACATCAAACAAATTAATCTCCTACAGTATATATATATATATAGAGAGAGAGAGATCGAGTATGTGAATACCTATGATGAAGCATGCTGATCTCCAATTGCCAGACTTAGATCTGATCGCCGGTCGGCCTTTGTAGTCAACGACGCCGTTCACTGTCTCGTGTTGCAGAAATGGAGTTGCAAATTCGGAATCCTGCGAAACGGCGTCGGATCGGTGGAGGAGGGTCATTTCTGATTTTTGGTTGGAAAGGAGGGTTTATCAGAGAAGGTCATGTATTGATGTAGGAAGAATAGTCCATGTCCATCGATTGTTTTTCCAAATGTTGCGCAAAAAAAGTGGAGAAAAGTCCATCTCGTTGAATCCGGAAACGGCTGAAGACATGTTTTTAAGGGAAAAAAGATATAAAAAAAATTTAAAATTTATAAAATTCCAAATCAGTATTTTTTAAAAAAATAAGTTATTAATTACATATCAAGTTTTGTCATCAATTACCATTAAAAAATTTGATTTGGGATTTTTCAATTTCAAAGTTTTTTTTTTATCTTTTTCCCTTTTTTAACACAATCTTTAATTCCTCAAATTTATTTTTATTTTGGTTTTTTTTTCTTTTGAGGTGAGATTTTGGTTTAAAATATTAGTTTTTATAATTTAATAAAAATTTGGACCCTTTTTTTTCTTTTAAGAGACCAAAACTCATATATAACTAAAATCTGAGAGGATAAAAGAATATATCAACTCATTTTTTTTCCTGCTAGTGATTTCAGTTGTTCCGTGTAAATATGGAAATTTTTTTTTTTCCCACCTGCTTCAGCTTTAGAAAACAATATTTTCTTTGCAACTTTACAAGATGTCAATCGTTCCATGGTGTAGCCGTAAGGTAGATGTTGTCTACTGACTACATTGAAAAGAAATATGTCATTTAAATATATTCAAAAATTTATTTTTTATTTATGTTCATTATTATGTTTTTAAAAAAGCTTCAAATTTATTTTTTTATTAAAATTATTATATAAACATTTTTATATAGATTTTAATCATTTAATTTCTTGATATCAATTTTAATGTGTTAGTGTAGAACTTCATCTCACAAGGGTGGGTTCATTTTGGGTTGGCTGATTATAAAATTTTATCGGAATTAAATTTTTTAATGAATAAATAAAGGGTTAAGGTGCGATTTGGCCAATAAACTATTGGCTCAGGAGCGTCCAACACAATTAACTATTAAGTAGACCAAAAATACCAACAAACTTTTAAAAATGAGTGCCAAAGACAACGCCGTTAGAAAAAAGTTAACGTCCAGTTATCTAACGTCAGATTGACCAACGAACTTTTACTCCAAGAAAGACTCAAAGACAAAATTCTAAATTTTACTAAATTAAATAATTTTTTTCCCAATTGTCATTATTCAAAACTACTTGTATAGATATCTATAGACAAAAATTACTCATTCTTCAATTTTGTCAAAATTATAATTTACTAAAATAAACAAAGTTTTAATTAAAAATATAATTATATGATTTAAATAAAACTCAAGGTGTTTTATAGTTTATTATATATGTTAAACAAAAAAATTATATGATTTATTTTTATTTTAGAAGAAATTTATGTGAGTTAAAAAATTCATTTAATGTTAATAAAATTTTAAAAATCTATTATATCCCGAAAGAAATGAAATGATTTTTATTTTTATTTTTATAAAAAGAGCTTAATGGATATCAACGTTGATACTTAATAATATAAATCCAGCAACTTGATGATATATTTGTTAATTAAATGAAATGAGTTTAATTTTTATTTTTATAAAAAGAGGCAAATGTGTCAGGGTTTTTGTTGCGGTTTTATCTCAACCGCAACAATTCTTTTCACTTTGTAGCGGTTATATTTAAAAACCGCTACAAAATGTAGCGGTTTTTTAATAGTTCGCCTCATTTTGAAAATCCCGCGCAAGGTTTTGATTTTTCACCTGTTAACCTTTCAACTTGTATACTTCTCAACATCATGGTTTCTAAAGATAAGGGAAAAGGGAAAGCTGTTGAACGGGAGAAAAGACTATAAGAGGCAGTAGTAGTAGAGGGGGCGTACGAGAGGGCGTGGGCGTAAAATATCCCTCCGCCGCCCTCAAAGTGGAGGGGAGGGAGTTTGATTACCTCTTTGCAAATGAGGAAATCCCAAACCTAGACACCGTAGGGGGAGAAAAAGGCGCAAGTCTGTCACTCAGCGACGTGGACGAAAATCCGGGGATCCATATTGAGATTCCCATAGCCGAGGCAAAGCGGTTTCTGGATGAGGAGAATGAGCGGGAACAAGGAAACCCTCGACCGTCGTCTTCATGTTCCACCGGATTTGTGGTGGATGTCGAAGGTAAATATAATCATTTTTTTGTCAAAAAATTAAATTTTGACTCTTCAACTTGCAATTTTGTCATTTCCACGATGATGCTCGGTCATGCCAATTGTTCTGCTTGAGCATGGCTGGATAATTGTGAGATTATGCTTGGGCATCATGTTCTTTGAAGCTTCTGATCATATGTAAATAAGCATAATATTCTCCAGTACAAAGCTTCAACTTCCAGAGTATAGAGACTTTCAAGAAGCAATCACATTGACAGCAATTTCCAGCGAGCATAACGTCTCTGATATAAATCCAAGTTTAGCAAATCATTCCATTACAAAAGGCTCTTCAAATATTATTTCCATTTCAATAAGAATCAGCTCCAAACTAGTTGTATTTCGTCCATTAACATCAGATGAGTGGAGGTTGATCTTATCCAGCATTTTTGCAACATCCTGAACTGACCATCAACTTTCGAAGGTCCTATCTCCTTGGTCTGAACTATGTTTTGGTTGGTTTAAGTCTTCATAGAAAGCCTTGTGAGTCTACTTTCATATGCCATCAATTTCAGCTCAATCGGACTTGTCGTTTGTGAGGTATGCTCAAAACATCGAAGCTTGGTCTGGACTATGACGATGATGTTTGTGCCAACTTCCAAAAATCATAGCTCTCTCATCTAGACTCCTTTGGTCTTGAATGTTATGTCAAAAGGACGCATTTGGAGTCTAGGTTCATATGCCGCTGGTTTCACGTCAATACAATTCCTGGTTTGGGAGATATCGTCGAATTACCGAAGGTCGCCTGAAACAGAGCTGAACAGAGTATGCTGATGTCACGACCTTGCTCGAGCAAGCTTTCATTTCATGCTCGGGCAAGAGCGGATTTTAGGCGATTTTGGGCTGGAAATGCACCTTGCTCGAGCATAACATTGTTGTTGCTCGAGCATGAATTCAGGAACTCAATTATAGCTTATTTTAACCTCGAATCGAGCCATTTCAACTTCCATTTGACCATGGAGACTTCCAGAATCAATCTTAGAACTTGAATGATGATATCTTTATTCCATTTAGCAAGTTCTTCATTCTTCCTTCTCCCAACTTGATCATTCTTCCCAGTTCAAACTTAACTTCTTAGTTTGAACTTAACACCCCAGTTCGAACTTCACTCTTAGTTTGAACTTAACATCTCAGTTCGATCTTAACTTCTTAGTTTGGACTTAACATCCCAGTTCGAACATATACAGACAGTCAGATAAACAATGTGCATAGATACGTTCTCCCATCTTGGCATAATCTTTCTTCTTTGGACTCATCATTCTCTTGAAATTCCACCTTCTTCAATATCTTTTCTTCTTCTTTATTATTCCCAAAATATTCTCATAACTTCTTGTTTTCTTAACATTCTCTGCAAGTTCTTCCTTCCGTAACCTCTTATCTTCTTCTTGATTAATCTCTATAATTCAACTCGGACTAATCTACATTAAATATACAGTAGTTAGTCAATGTAAATGATATAAACTTTTTGCTCTAAATAATGACATCTATATAAGACATCATCAAAACTAATCATATCTAACATAATAGACTTTTGAAATAGCATCTCGAAAGTTCTGATATCCATTCAAAGTGTGTTAGAAACATACAATGATACTTCTTACTATTCCTAAACATTACTAATCACACTTATGTATAAGTTTCAGGTGTTTAAACAAGGATTAAACACAAAACCACACAAAACACTTTTGTGTTAGAGACATTAAATGTAGTGAAGCTCAACCAATCCAAATGCTTTCTTTCACCAACAGCTATATCATCTCTCTAACAGATACATTCAAATGCTTCAACGGTCATTCATTCTCTCCAAGGTATAAATACTGAAGCATTCAAGACGAAGCCTGTTAACCTATGACAAATTTCACTATTGCATTAAGTTTGTGTGCTCTATTCTTCTGATATTTTTGTAATATTCTCTGTACCTCAATGCTTATCATATATACTCTTTGAGATAGTTTTTATAACACCATTTATTACTCTTATTGTGAGTTATTCAAGGTACTAAGACCTTCAGTGTGGTATTAATTGCAAAGTGTAAAGGGAAGCGAGTCTTCCTTGTGAAGGAGTTTGATTGTACGTACTGAGGCGCCATGAGCCCTGTAAATCTTGGAACAATAGTGGAACTCTTAGAAAGGCTTTTGAGGACTGGATGAAGGTCAAATGGGTTGGACCGAACTAGTATAAATCTCTTGTGTCCACCTTTGGTGGTATCTCTCTAACTTTACTCTCTTCATTAAGTTCCAATTAAGTTTAAATTTTTAATATCACTCAATTCACCCCTCTTAGGTGAAAGACTTGAACTAACAAAATAAACACAAACAATTTATATCAATTCCATCTTAATCAATACATAGACTGAACGTGGAGCTAAATCACCAAGAGGGGGTGAATTGAGGATTTTAAAAATCTTTTCAGAAATGCTCTATTTTTTAACACTAAAAACAGAGATGAACTAGGATGAGAGTAGAAGAGCAAGACACAAGGATTTATACTGGTTCGGTCCAATCTCTTGACCTACGTTCGATCCCCCGGACTCTCTAGGATTTTCACTATCTCAATTGATTACACACTCGTACTCAAGAGTAATTCTCTCACTAGAACTTACTCCCCTTACAAGTTGCAATCAATGAACCCAATCACCAAGTCCCCCGACTTGTGATTCCTTACAATAAATGATTTACGAAAAGAAACTCTCTCTAAGAGTGGATGATGATAAACATTGAAGCTTAATGTATCAACAGATACTTTACAAGTGAAAACTGAAAGAGTAGTTGGAAACTTGAATGTGTTTCGTTTTTAGCAGATGTGTTAGTTGAGAAGACTTGAATGCTGCTCTATTTATACTAAGAGAGCATTACAGATCCGTTGCATGCTCCATTATGACCATTGTAATATTAATCTGGTTGTTGGAGGCACTTTGGGGTCTTCTCTCTTTACTCTTCACTTGATCCAGTTGTACAGAAGATTAGAGTTAACTTCTTGAATATTAATCCGTTAGAATAGCAGCTACTGGATGTGGTAGGTAGACATTAATCATTTGTAAGCGTGTGCAGAAGGATTACCCAAAAGTATGCAACTTTCTGGGTTTTGCATTTAATGTTCTGACATGCTTTTTGCTTTTGCTTTAAACCTTCAATAATTATTCTCTAATTTATCTGAAACTCACTAACAAAGTGGTTAAACATAGCTGGGAATATAAGAGAATAATAATGACAAGTATTAAGATCAAACAAGAAGGTTTTACAAAATCGTAGAATTTGAAATTCTGAAGACGCGTTGAAACCTCGAGGTTTGTTCTTCAAACCTCGAGTTTTGGACTGTAGCATGTAAAGTTGATTTAAGTCCAAAACATCAAAACTGGAGGTTTCTACCCAAAACCGGAGGTTTTCAAAACTGCAAAAAGCGTCAGCCTCTCTGTTTGACAAAACCTCGAGGTTTTATCAGAAACCTCAAGGTTTCATTTGAATATGAAACCTTTGAAAAATCGCGCCAAGGAAAACCTGGAGGTTTTATGGGAAACTGGAGGTTTTCTAAATCAGAGGAAAGCAAGAGTGCTCTCGGGTTGGCAAAACCTCGAGGTTTCTCACCAAACCTCGAGTTTTGGTTCAAGTGTGAAAGGCTTGAGTTTTTGCGGCAAAACAGAAAACTGGAGGTTTTGAAGTAAAAAGGTTTCAAAATTGGGAAAGCACGATGCTCTCTACTTGGACAAACCTCGAGGTTTGTCCTCAAACCTCAAGTTTTCACAATTTTGAGAAAACTGGACTAGACTCAAACCTGGAGGTTTTTCACAAAACTGGAGGTTTTGAAAAACATGAGCTTTCTCTGGCAGGTCAAAACCTTGAGGTTTCTTACCAAACCTCGAGGTTTCACAAAACTTGTGAAACCTGGAATTTTCATGTTAAAACAGAAGCTCAAGGTTTTGGATCACAACTGGAGGTTTTCAAGTGCTCAAAACTTAGGAGACTCTCTATAAGTCAAAACCTCGAGGTTTTACCGGAAGCCTCGAGTTTTGCGTTTTCCGAGAAAATGCTTTGAGAAGTCTCGTGTTATTAAACCTCGAGTTTTCTCGAAAACCTCGAGTTTTGCTCGATCCGAAACCTTGAGTTCTTCTCTCGTAAGGCCAAACCTCGAGGTTTCGTGCAAACCTCGAGGTTTCGGTGCAAACCTCGAGTTTTGCTCTGACAGTGAGTTTTACAACATTTGAAAGCAAAACTTCATGATTTGTTTACAATTATTGGAGATCATCAAAACCCTTAGAGAACTAACATAGACCATATCCAGTTTTCAAAAAAAACCTCTAAAATTTTCACTATACTCCAAGGATTAAATCGGACTATTAGCATCTCCTACAATATCAGACTTTAAGTTTGGGCCTCAACTCTCTCTGACCATGTGTAAGAATTTAATCCCATACGGATCCGGATTCTCTCAGAATCGCTTCCCTCCTCATCCTCAGTATCTTTTCATCTGAGTCATCCAAAAATTGATCTAAGGGTCCAGAATCATTAATGTCAAACTATCGCATGCGGTAAATATAAAAATTTTAACAGTCCCTCTCTGAACGTTAGATTCATTTTTGTACGGCTCAAATTAAAAGATACTGAGGGATGAGGAGGGAAGGATTCTGAGATAATCTGCTTCCATCCCAAACAAGATTCAATTTTTTTTAAGGAAATTCAAGTACGAAATGAGTGTCTATGAAACCTCACACAAGTTGCATGTGCTAAGCACTGAGCTCAAGTTAG
The DNA here is from genome assembly GCA_019022615.1 of Acacia melanoxylon. Taxonomy (NCBI): domain Eukaryota; kingdom Viridiplantae; phylum Streptophyta; class Magnoliopsida; order Fabales; family Fabaceae; genus Acacia; species Acacia melanoxylon. Next base: position 3,374,967 of record JAFJYJ010000020.1, on the reverse strand, counting down.
TTAAGAGAAAGATTGGAGATTGAATGCATGATCAATGCAATAGTGTGAAAGCATAGTTTGATAGTTTGCTGTGTCTCAAATGCACCTATATATTTCTAATTGTGAGTTAATGAATTTGTATACAGTGGTTTAGGGACACTAATTTTCATGTTGAAAATTAGAATGACGTAAAATCCATATAGAACAAAAATAAGTACCTACAAAGCCATTAAAGTTGATAAATAAATCATCCTAATGTCACAACTTGAATAGTCAAAAAGCAAAGATAAAATCTGGGTAAATGACAGCCAGGTCCCAAGGAACATAGACATTATTTTTATTGACAACAGGAAGTACTATATTCACAACAAAATTTAAAAACCTGGCCATTCACAATAGAAAAAACTATATTCACAACAAAGCTTAAACACCTAGATTTTATTTCAAACTCAGGTTCCTAAGTGTACAGAGACCATTTACAACAGAAAAAACTATATTCACAATAGGAAGTGCTATATTCACAACAAAATTTAAAATCTGGCCATTCACAACAGAATAAGCTATATTCACAACATAAAGTGCTATATTCACAACAAAATTTAAACACCTGGATTTTTTTTTCAATACAAATAATATCAAAAAAGTCCTTATGTGATTTTGGGTTGGGACTTTTTTGATATTTTGTATGTTTCTTGGAACCTGGCTGTCATTTGCCCATAAAATCTCCTACCATGTAACATTAAGGACATATGAAGGGTCCTTTAGAAAGCAGATGAAACACTTATTAACAGAGAAAATTGTGATTGGAGGCTTTTGATTTGAAAGATGGAATATCACCTATGAGGGGGTGAATTAGGTGATTTAAAATTTTATTCCAATACTCTGGAACCCTATCGTAAAGCCAGAGCTAAACACGAGAGGAAGAGAGAAAGGTAGGACATAGGAAATGTATACTGGTTCGGTCCAAATCCTTGACCTACGTCTAATCTCCAAACACTCTGGGATTTTCACTATCTCAGAACTTGATTATACACTCTGTAACTCTCGAGTAATTCTCTCACTAGAACTTACTCCCCCTTACAAGTTGTAATCAAATAAACTCAATCTCAAAGGTTCCACAACCTTGAGATTCTTATAAGATGAATAAAATTAACACTCTTTAAAAGAGCAAATAGATAAACACTAAAGATTATAAATATCCGAAGATATTGCTTAAGAGTTTGAAATAGTAAATGTTAAAATCTTGAATTGAATGCGCAACATTTTGGTAGGTGGAGAATTGAATGCTTCTGGATTTTATAGATGTCTTCATTAATGACCGTTGAAGTCCTTGAAAGAGCCATTTTGAGTAATGAATATTAATGTTGAAGAACGTTAACTCAGTCTCTTCGTATTCTCCAAATGTTCACCGTTAACCTCCGTTGACATTCCTTATTCCATTTGTCTGTTGAAACTCAGCAACAGGTGAACAATGGAAATGGCCGGAAAGCTTTATGAATGATCAAAGGATTATTTGCCAAAATGTTGTTTCATTTCTACTTTACATTAAATGCTTTGACACATAATTGCTTTATTGCAATTTGGTGTTAATCCATCTTAAAATCATCTGAAACTCATTAGTAAATTGATTAAACATAGTTAGAAATAATAATGAGTGATGAAATGAAGTAGATAAATCAATCTTAGAGATTTATGAAGTTCGGACACGATGATTTGAAAACATAGATTAGATTGACTTGAGTTTAAATAGATGAGGATCGAGTCAGGAGTTCATTTCCTTTCACAATACGATTTGAAAGATAAAGCACAGACTCGAGTTAGTTAAGGTCTGCTCGAGCTTAGGACAAACTCAAGTCACCAAATCCAGGCTTGAGTCAATCTTCCTTTGAAAACAAATGTTGAAGATGACTTAGTGAAGATTTAACTCAAGGCTCTTAAACTAGGCTGGAGTCTACATCCAAACTCGAGTCTTGTAAGACTGGCTCAAGTTTGAAATCATTTTCATAAGAGGTTATCGAGAGACATTTTGAAAATGGTTTGAAAACTTCTCCTAACACGAGTCACTAAGTGATGACTCGAGTTAGCAAGGTATATTTGAGTAAAACGATTAAATCCCAAGCTTGAGTCACTGATCTCTGACTTGAGCCCTTTAACCTTGTATTTTGAAAACTCTTTTAAGTTCACAAAGAATACTGAGTCACCAGCCATTGGCTCGAGTTTCATCGTGGCTTGGGTCACTAAAGTATGGCTTGAGTCAAGAAGGCATTCTGGCTCAAGTCATACAATGGCGTGGCTTTAGTTTGACTACCCAAACTCGAGTCAATTTGACAGCAACTGAGACAGTATGTTCTGATTCAATTTTGATCAAGTTAAAAACATTTATGGCTTGAATCATAGACCATACTAAGTTTACAATTGCTAGTTATCATCAAAACACATAGAGAACTAACATGATTGTGGTCGATGAAACTAGTAAGAGAGCAGCTTTGAGACATTTTAAAAAGAAACAATCTCCTGGTGTAGCATTGGTTTGCCACATAAATTTCTTAAGAGGATGCTTATGAAAATACATGATTCCATGATAGAAGTGTTTCCTTTCTTTTTATATTTATGAAGGATAATATCCCAACCATCAGCATTTAGCCCAAGTGATATGTCCCTATTTTATTATATATTTATGGGATTGTTTTCTTTGTTATTGTGCTTAAATGTAAATATTATGATTGTTTTGGATAGAAGGCATTGCACAAAATAAATGCTAAAAATGATAAAATTGTCATATTTTTATTTTTCTAGATTAAATTGTTTTGCTCGAAGGTATTTTTGGTCGTTTTATTGTAAGGAAATTAAGGACTTCAAATAAAAAAAGACAATCAAGCGTTGAAAGAGGATGATAAACCATAGAAAAGGTGGAACTTTTTTTTTTTTTTTGGATATAAAAAGGTGGAACTTTACACAAGTTGAATGATTCATGAAAAACAAGACCTGAAGAATGCTTTTGGGCCAAATTATATTATGGTTTGGAACTATATGTGTTAACTTAAGACTTATACTCTTTAGATGGACCCTATGACCACCACATAAGCCTAGTGCATCTCTTCCATGATTAGGAAGGTCATTTTACAACATTACACTACTACAACTTTGGGTATATATAACGTTGAATAAATAATGGTTATAGTAAATAAATGTCATGTATGTTCAGATGGAGGTTGCTCAATAATATATAATGCTAAAACCTAACGGCTAAAAATGTGCACCATCATGTATTAAAATGCCTAATTCGTGAAAAAAAAAAAAAATGATTGTAGTTGATAATCGTCATTTATTTTATTGAATATGATGGTTCTTACGAAACAACTATCATGTAATACTTACTAACAATTCATCTTCCAACCTCTTATATCAACAATCTCTAGCAGTAGAGCAAAATCTACTTTTCTCAAGATCATTTTCGGTTAAAGCACTATACATAATTTTCATTGCTCTAATGTTCAATAAAAACATTTTCTTTTCTTTTTTCAGTTCAAATTCTTCTTTGTTTGAAATAAAAAACATTTGTAAAAACATTTCAATATCAAAATCAAAGGTTTTTATAAAAGATGTCATTCTAGCTTTCCAAAACCTAAAATCGATATCTTTTAAAAGAGGTTGATCTATATAATCAAAAGCTTCCAAAAACAAGTAATCCCCAAAATTAGTCATTACAAACTTTTGAGATGGTTAAGTCTTTTAAACAAGAGACATGCTCTAATACCAAATGTTAGAATCGGTTGAAATCCAAGAGGGGGTGAATTGGGTGTAAGATAATTACTTTAGAGACCTTTTCGCATCTTAATGAAAGCAATGAATATGTAAATAATAAACATTCAAATCACTAATGCTGGAATTATAAGAGCTAAGGGAAGAGAATATGCAAACTATTATTTATACTAGTTCGGTCCAATCCTTGATGACCTACGTCTAGTTCCTAAGCTCTACTTGAGATTTTCAATCCACTATCTTCTTGTTTAATCCGAGCAAAAAGAAGCCACTACAATCCTACAAGTTTAGCTGAGCACTTGCGAAGTCTTCTAAAATTCATAGACTCACAGTCTATTCAACTTCAACTTCCTCACACCAAGGCAAGAACTCCCCTTACACAACGTAAGGATACCACTTTGATGATAAAGCATTACAATGAATCTTCTTTCTCAGAAGTGAATAATGACGATCATTGAAGCACAAACAAATAATCTCTCTCAAAGTATATTATGTAAACACATGGAAATAGAGAGTATGTGAGATTAATGTGTTGGAAATTATGCCCTAGGGGCAAGTCATTGTACTTTGAACGTTTATGTTATTTAAAGTATTTTCCTTTAGTTATCATTTCATTTGCATGTTTATAGTGATAACTGTATCCTTGGATATATCTTATAGATTATCCTAAGTGTCCCTGGTCGGTAATCTACGCGGGAGCGAAGATGAAATAAGACTAATATGACTTTGATGAGTATAGAGATACAAATCAAATTCATAGGCACTTGTAAGAGTACAAGGTGCTGGACCGACCCACTATGAGAAAGTTGCATGGATTAAGTCATAAGCTTTTCTCAAGTATAATCGCGTCACAATGCTCTTTGACCTAGATCATCATGGATTCCTACAGGAGAGTCGTTGACCTTTGACCTAGTCAAAAGTCACCTTTGACCGGGTGATGATAAAGGCTTGGATCGGGATCAGTGGTTTTCATGCAGAGGAATGTGAATGGTCAAGATGAAATTTGTCCCTCACATTTGTAAAGAGATAATACTAGGCCCCTCGATGAGTGAGTCTGAGAAATGTATGGCCATACTACGATGGAAAGAAGTTTCCATTTCAATTGTTAGACTACTCAAGAATCAAGAAAGTAATGGTCAAGAACAGGAAGTTGACATTATCAATGCCTCTTCCTTGACCAAATTATCGCGTGACAAAAGGGACGTGACATGGTTGTATGATAGGTTGTATCGCATTATCGATCCCCATATGATTGGGTAGTCGTAATGTCTTGCTTGCGACTTATGGGCTGGTACTGTATTCGCCCACTGCCAATCTCATGTGGGCCTACAGGGTCACACACAAGAAAAGTCCAACACGAGCAATAGTGTCCAGATTCATTGAATCTTAGATGTGTCTATGATTTAATGAATACTGTACTTATTCTAGGATGAATATATATATATATATATATAATTTCGAAATTAATTAATAATATTATTATTTAATGATGATATTATTATATAATATTTGTTTTGTATTTAATTTATTTGATAAATTAAATATTTAAAACAAATAGAGATATTGTATCTCAGATTTAATTTTTGAATAAAGATATCATATATCTTATTTAATTTGAATTGAGATATAGTATCTCAAATTTAATTAAATAGATAGATATCATATCTCAGATTTAATTTATAAAGATAAATTAAATTAGCTAGCTTTTAATTTGGATTAAATGATTAGATTAGATTAGATCTGTTGGATAGATTTAATTAATATATTAATCCAAACTTGTTTTCCAAGATTGATTTAGATTAATCTTGAATATTTTAATACGGCCCAATTAGGGTTTGAGAAACTCTATATAATGGAGCTTTAGTCGTATTGAAATAAGGGAGGCAAGTCGTGACAGAAATCCTAGAGAGAAAAACGTGAGACACAAAAGAGAAGGCGCTAGCACGCTGCCATACGTGTTGGAAGAGCTGTTCGGTGTGGATACCGGTAGAGGAGGAGACTCGAAAAGTCTGCCGTTTTGATCGAACGAGATGGCACCACGTTCAAGACGTACGACGGTCGAGACGCACGAAGCGGGGAGATGCGCACCGGACCGGATCGAACGAAACTCTCAACCCTTCGTATAGGTACGGTTTTTCTAACGAACCTTGATTTAAACGCCGTTGATAGATCTTCTTTGGGATTCGTAATTTTTTTTATTCCGCTGCGTGAACGGATCCCAACATAATGTTGAAATCAAAGTTTTGGCATTTTGATGATTTATGCAATGGCTTTCTTCTACTTCGATTTTGAAAGCTCTTCTATTTATAGTTGATGACCATTGATGACCATTGAGCTTTTCTTCTTCCCATTGAGGCTTACAAAATATGACCATTGAAATAGCCATTGGAAGCTTCTGATACAAAAGTGCTTTTTTCCATTTTTTGTGTTAATACTTGTTTGATGATCACTTGGAAAATACTTAAGTACTAAAATAAAGAGTTAGAGTGATTAGAAGCAAAAAAGAGCAAGTTGCACAATTATTCCAATAATTTTTAGAAGTTTTGAAGCTATGGTTTGTTTTCTTGGAAAGCATTACTCGAGTGATTTTCTCTTAGCAGTTTGAAAACTTTAGATAGCACTAGATGGATCACTAGAGTGATGTCCAAGTGATGCACAAAATGAGATCACCTGGGTGGTCACTCGAGTGATCCTGGAGATCACTTGAAACATCACTTGAGTGATCAACTAGTGATAAACTCATTTTGAATCCAAATATTCCAAACGACCTATCATCAGAAATCTCTTGCAGTCTACATTTTAATGCAGAGAATCAGCTTAAAATTCTTTATATTTTGAAAGTTATGATCAAATTCATAGCAGCTGGTTTGGGGTAGTGACTTTATAAGACTGTAAAATCCCAAAATTCATATCTCTTCTAATTGACCTTCGATGAGTGTTATCTTGATGTCTTTGAAACACCACTTGAGTTTAGTTTTATATGCAACAAGTTTTAGTCCTAAACTCATTGTCTTTTGAAAGTTATTATCCAAATAATTACAGTTGTTCTGGACATCATGATAACATTAAGTGTCAACTTCTGAGATCCATATCTCTTTTGTCTGAGCCTCTCACTACAAAAAAAAAAATAATCATTTTTTGCGATGGAAAAAATCGTCACAAAAAAGGAATTTTACCATCACAAAAATTGTTTGCATCGGAATTCGTCTGTCGCAATTGCGACGGAAAACATGAATTCCATTACAAATTTAGAAATTTGTGACGGAAAATAAATTCCGTTGCAAAATTTTGAAATTTGTGATGGAAAATGAATTCCGTCGCAATTTTTGAAATTTGTGACGGAAACATTTTCCGTCGTAATTGCGACGGAAAATTAATTTCATCGCTAATTTCAAAATTTTACAACGGAATCGATTTTCCGTTGCAAAATTAATTTTATTAAAAAAATTATATAAAAAATTCATAAAAAATTACGAAAAAAAAAAAAACTTGTATATCATAAAAATATATAGTAACAATCATAAAGAGTTTACATAGAGAAAACAAAATATAAACAATAATGTTGCGAACAATATGTTCTAAAAAATAGTCTAAACAGCAGCAGTATGATCATCATCACCACCACCACCAGGATGGTCATCATCACCAGGAGCTTGTTGGTTATGATTAGTTTTGATGATGTCTTATATAGATGCCATTCTTGAGAGCAAAAAGGTTGCATGCTACATTTATCTTTTACTTTGACTAATTCTCATATTTAATGTAGATGCTAAGCTAAATGATGAAGAATCATCAAGTTGGGAGATGAGAGAATGAAGAACTTGCTGAATGGAATGAAGACATCATTATCCAAGTTCTAAGATTGGTCCTAGAAGTCTCCACAATCAAATGGAAGTTGGAATGGATCAATTCGAGTTAAAGTCGCAAATATGAGGGTGCGGATGAGCAAACTTGAGCTTCCAAGTATTAAACTCAAGTTTACTACCTTGGGTCAAGTAATTTGCTATCGATATGAGCAAACTCGAGCTTAGCACTACAAACTCAAGTCTATAAGTGTCTTCAGCAGCTTTGGTGTTTCTGGACTAGGCAAACTCGAGCTCATCAGTACAAACTCGAGCTTACGGTGATCAACTCGTTTCACGTTCAGCACAGGCAACGTCTGGTAATTTGATGATATCTTCCAAACCAGAGATCCGATTGAGGTGAAACCAGTGGCATATGAAACTAGACTCCCAATGCGTCATTTTGATATAAAATCCAAGCCAAAAGGAGTTCAGATCACGGAGATATAAATTGTGGAAGTGGACAGAGAAATCCATGCCACACAGAAAACCAAGCCTCAATGTTTTGAGTGTAACTCACTATCTACAAATTCAATTGAGCTGAAATCAGTGGCATTTGAAAGTATACTCAAATAGCTTTCCATCAAGAGTTTAACCAACCAAAACGAAGTTCAGACCAGGGAGCTATGGCCCTCGAAAGTGGACGAAGTTACAAGCTCGCTGAACAAAGTCCAAAATCAGCCAGGCCAAGTTTACAAGTAGCAAGCTCGAGCTTACAAGTAGCAAACTCGAGCTTACGGGTTACGAGAGGAAATGCTGATTTTGAAGAAGTCCAAACTCGAGCTTGAAGTTACAAGCTCGAGCTCGAGAGTTCCAGAGAAGAAATGAACTTTTGGAAAAAGCCAAACTCGAGCCTATAAGTGACCAAACTCGAGTTTAGCTCAGACAGAGAGCAAGCAGGTCCCGATAAACACCCAAACTCGAGTCTATAAGTCACAAGCTCGAGCTTGAGACTTCCGAGGCAAAAATCCAAGTTCAAAGAAGACCAAACTCGAGCTTACCTATATAAACTCGAGCTTGGAACTCGAAACAGTTTACACATCGATTCGGAAAAAAATCACCATGATCGAATCATCATACCTCATCAAGAACATCCAGATGATTACTCAAATGATTTATACAACTTCTTAACATCATTTATATCATTTGTGTATAAGTTTCAGGTGATTAAAGTTTGAGATTACATCAAACTTGACGAAACCAAAATCATCATAAGCTTGAAGATGAAGGTTCTTTGCAGCTTTTTCGAAACAACAAAGAAGGCGAAATTGAACGAGAAACTTGAAGAAACAAAGTTGAATGCTGAATATTAATGTTCTTCAATGGGTTCGAATGTTCAATGTCCTTGATATGCTTTAACTTCCCGGACTTGAGAAGATTTGAATTTGCTTTAAAGTCAAATAAAGCAACTCCATGAGCCACTTGTATTATTTTATTATATCTTCTCAAACAAAGCAAATGGAAGACAGCCTGGAAAGAAGACTAACCATTCTTCAAGGCAGACAGCAAGGCACCCACCAACAAAAGCTGAACATCATGGGAGACATTATTGAAGAGCCAAAATTCAAATATTCAAATCAGCAAATGTTCCCAACACTATATTCAATAGTTATGGTCATAACAATGAGATTTTCGAACCGATTCAAGTCTCAACGGATCTGTAACGTTCAGAAACTTCAACTAGCATAAATACCTGAAGATTTGAAGACTCCACACAGAACACAGAGTACACAGAGCAGAAAAACGCAGAGACACAAGCTCACATCTTCAAGATGCAAATACTCTGATTTTCATATCATTTACTCTCTGTTCTTAATGTTTACATAGCTTATCATAGAGAGTGAGATGACTTGTAATTGTGCTTCGGTGCTTATCCATCTACTTCGAGAGAGAGAAGAGTTATTGCAAACATCCTATCATTCTATCATGAGATACTCAAGATTGGGTGATCTTGAGTGGGAAACACATTGTGTTGATTACAACTTGTAAGGAGTGAATCCTAGGGAGAGGATTACTTGAGTACGAGTGTGTGATCAAGCAAGTGTATTGATTACGGTTTGTAAGGGGAGTGAATCCTAGTGAGAGGATTACTCCAAGTACGAAACGTGTAATCAAGTTACAAGAAGATAGTGGATTGAAAATCTCAAGTGAAGCTTGGGGACTGGACGTAGGTCAAGGATTGGGCCGAACCAGTATAAATCAGTTTGCATATTCTCTTCCCTTATCTCTTATATTTCCAGCATATATACCTGAATATCTATACATGTTTGAATGACTGACTATTGCTTTATCAATCATTATTATTGTCATTCAAACTGCTTTCAATAAGTTGCGAAAAGTTTTTCAAAGTTCATAAAGTTTTAACAAACACCCAATTCACCCCCCCTCTTGGGTGATAGCCTGGTTTTTCAGAGCTGACCCCGTACCCTTGTCTTTTATTAGGGACTGAGTACAAGCTGCATCTCTCCCATCATCTCTTGTGTCTGATGCAGCTCATTTGCTTGTTGATTCATTTGCTGCCGTGTCTGGCTCAGCTCAGCTGCTTGCTCCTACACCAACGCCTTCATCTTCTTCAGCTCATCTGCAAAAACAACATTAGGAAGTATATTTATTTTTTGTACTTCATTTAAATGGACAAGGGAATGAAAATGTAACAATCAATATTAAATGTATTACGTTTACCTGCAGAAACACCTTTGCTACCGGATGAGGAGCGCTTTGTTTATTTCAGTCGACTAGCAGAGTCACCCACCCCGAAGAGTCTACCTTTCTTGTTAAATCTGCCTGCAGCCTCAATGAATAGACTCTCGTTATCAGCTGAGAGGATGCAGGGTCGCTCTTACTCTGCAAGTCTCTCTCCTGTGTCAGCTTCTTATAGGTTTCCTACAAGCACAAAAATACATCACAAATAAGGCATATGAAATGAAATAAATATGTTGGTGCCTGAAACAAAGAATAAATGCAATAAATGTCTCACTGCTACTTGCTGCAACTTGGTGTTAATCCAGTGCCTCCCACTACCTTCAGACACATGGGAATGGGTCCTCTCAAAGGTAGCCTAATCAACCAATTCTGCAGGAACTTCCCAAACGCTGCCGAAACACAAATGATGACCATTAATTAATTACTTCAAAGTACAAAATATTGATTACTGAAATAGAAAATATAGTATACTTTCAAATTTTCGTCGATGCTCACTAAATGGAATGAAGCTGCCAGTATATGACGGTCCATCCATTTGGGCCCTATTTAATTTATTTTGCTCACTTTTCTTCTTAAAATCCTCATCGGCAGCCCATCTTTGAAATAATGTTCTGTAATCTCAGGTTGAATCTAATCTTGCTTGCCTTTATTCTTTCTCAATTTATAAAACTTCTTAGACAACCACCGGCCTCCCTTATGGTTATAATCTTTTTGAAATTTTCCCGATGGTTAAGCAACCACCTAAAATTTCCCTGAAAATCAATAATGAACAATTAGTGCTCCAAATTATAAAAGTATTTAATCAGTTTGCATTTGGATAAGAAATTAATAACCATAAAGCACATAACTTCTAAGAACTCATTGAACCAAGCTTCCCGAACATCCTTAGGAATCTCTGTCCAATTGACCCAAGGCTGATTGAAATTACGAAATATTTGGGCCGACATGAAATCCGTCACCAGATTATAAGGCTCAAATCTGAAGACAAAGGAAATGATGCAAATATTAGCATACAAACTAAAGGTAAAAATTCGTAACATTACTAGTAATTTTACATGACTTAATCTTGGTTGCCGACAGGACGGATCCACACCAGCCCTGTCATAGGATCAATTGATCCCCAGACTGATGTATCAGAGGAACTAGCTTCCTCAACTTGGCTCTGAGGCGACGCAGTGTATTGAAGGAAGAAATATGAAGTATTGAAAATGTTAGTACATAGATGCTTAGACAAAACTAAACATATGTAAATCAATCAGAAATCGTAAAATAAACCTGCTTTGCCCCTTGTTGTAGATAAGTGGGAGTGACAGGCACACTTGTACTGCGCAAAACAGGTTTGGTAGTAGACAATGAAGATGACATATAAAGTGGCGACAGCTCTGGGGAAGAGCTAAACCCTCTGCCTATAGAATGGGTAGATGACGTCGCCCTACCCCCTCTGATAGGACAGGGCCGGGCTTTACCACTACTACGACCACTACCTGAACGCCCTGTTGAATGCTCCATCTTTGAACACTTATAAACATTATGTCAAAAAATATATATAAATATAAAAAATATACTTAATATGTCACTATCGAAGTAATAGAGTATCTAGTATAATAGATCGTCATAAACAAAGAACTAACACAAATCAACCAGACGATTCATGTTCTCCAACCTTTGCTTGCACACCTTCCTCTAGAATATCATAGTTGTCGAATTCAGATTCACTATCAGAGTAAATCTCTTGCGCCTCATCATTTGATTCCTCATCATCAATTTGGATAGAAATCAACTTTAACTCCGCAGCGGAATCAAAGAGATTGCTTGGTACATCGTCCTCGGCAATATTTATGGGCTGTACATGTTCCACATCAACTTGGAACGGTTCAGTCATATTGTTATTTTTTTCTGACTCTTTCGACTTGGGTATAATATTCTGTGTTTTGGTTTTGATAACTCCCCTCCACCCTTGGCGGGATGTGGGGTATAATGTATAATAAACTTGTTCCGCCTGTTGAGCAAGTATGAATGGGTCATAACCAACTATATATCTCCTTGACCAGTGGATCTCAACATTTCCATATTTGTCCACTTTTGTCCCACGCAGAGTGTTATCAAACCACTCACATTTAAAAAGAGTCACTGATAATTGAATATTTCATACACTTCTTTTTATCTCTTGATTAGTAATTTATGACTCTTTAGTTAATAAATAATGGCTTTTATACTTATTTGGGCTTTGGGCCTTTGATTATATTTTAGCCATTTTTAATAATAAAATTCCAGTTTTATATTGCTTCACTATTCCTACCATAACTCTTGAACCCGGACATCGGATTTGCCTCATTTTTTGTTTCATATTTCAGATGATTCGAGAGCTACAATTGTTATGAAGACATGAAGGGCAAATTTGGACAAGAGGGCGGTCGATTTTGGAGCCGAAGTCAGATTTTTATTTGGGCTCGAATTTGTAATTAAAGCCCTTTTTTATTTTTTGTTTTGGGCCTGAATTGTGGATGGGAGCCCTATTTTCGTTTTTCCATTTTAGGTTAAGTGAGGCAGCAGCCACAAACATATTCTCATTCATGTTTTTAGATTTTGGTGGATCAAAATAGGAGTTTTTAAATTCTCTCAAATGTTCTTCGTGTTCTTCGTCTTTTCTTCGTTTTTTCCCAAACCATGTTCGGTTAAACTTCTGTGATTAACCCAACGTTGAGGATTCCATGATTCGTCCAGAGAGCTTGTGCTTAATCGGTAACCCATAGTTCAAATATTAGATTTAATATTCGGTTTGGTTCATCCCAAGGACTGAGTTCGAACTAGGTTAAAGTGTTCTTTGTGCGATCGCACAAAGAGACGCCACCTGTTTCGGACAGATTCTAGGCAATCGTCTAGTCGAGGGATTTCTGGACGAATGCAGAGATTTCGGTTCATCCAAAACCAACCGCGAGTTCGTTCTTTTTTTCGCTCAATGATGGAAGTTTCTGGAATTTAGATGTTGGGTTGATCGTTGTTAATCTGTTTCTGCATATGTCATTTTGTTTCTGCATATTTTCGTTTTTAATCTCTTTTGAATCAAAAACCCCCAATTTTATTGTTGTTCGAATTGAACCAACTGTGAATTCATTGGGAAACGACCCAGGTTACATTATACTACAAATCCTTTTCTAATCTGGTTATTTTGGGAGATCACAACAAATCTCTGTCAGTCACCAACGTGTCCCATTGGTAATGCAGCTAAATTATGTCAATTAACTTCCCGTAGTAGTCGCCCTTGACCCCGTCAACTTGGTCACCTCAACAACATACACCGTAATTGCAACTTAGTGTACCTTCGTTCGCTTCTAGAGTTACAAACCGATGCCCATTGATTACATATTTTTTGCACTGGGTAACAACTATTACAGCTCCGTAAGATAAACTCCACGCAACATCTTGGGGAGTTGATTGGTTTTCCATGAAATAGGATTGGAACCAATGAGGAAACTCAACGTTCATGAATTGATCAACTTTGGAATCCGACATCAAAGGATTTGTTGATAGGACCCAATTAGAGAAGTAACTGTAACAAAAAAAATGAAATTGATACTTTAATACTTACCATAACAGTAACAAAAGAGGAAATCTTACTTTAAGTACGGGGAGGCCTCTTCACAGTTTTTTAGAATATACCACTCCACTACTTGCTTATCTCTTCCTTCCAGAGTTGACCTACATATTTTTCGACGACTCGGCCAAGAAAATTAAATATTGATATATGACCACTTGTATCACCGCCATTATCGTTACGAGGTACCCCTATCCATCTTGATATAACCTCAGGGGGATAAAAGTATGATGCAAATTTAGTGGTCTCTTCGACTAGATACACTTCAGCGATAGATCCTTCAACGTACCTTGGATTTTTCATCTTGTACTTAAGTGTGCGTAAAAACCTACAATGGACAATTAAAGGGTATTTATAAACTATAGCACCATGTTAGTTAATTAATAACTGCGCGATATATATATATATTACCTCTCAAACGGATACATCCGCCTATAATGTTGCGGACCTCCTACCTTTGCTTTGTAGGCCAAGTAAACAGGCAAATGTTCCATTGAGTTAAATAAGCTAGGAGGAAACACCATATCTAACTTGCATAGCGTTATTGGCATGCTTGCCTTCAGGTGCCGTAACTTTTCAACATTAAGTTCCGAAGCACAAATTTCTCTAAAAAACATGGAAAATTCCGTCATAATAGACCATATATGCTTCGGTAGTGCTTTGAAGGCCCATAGCAACAATCTCTGGAGAAAAACATGACAATCATGTCAAACCAACAAACCTTGCGACTGTATTGCAAGCTAAAACCCACGTTCTCTTCAAGACATACCGGACATGCAAGCTTCCTAGACGTTTGCCAGCCACTCAACATCACATATGTAGGGAAATCATTTATCGTCCACATTAAGGAAGCCCGCATGGTGAAATTCTGGCTCAATGATACATCGTACGTGAAAACCCCTTCACTCCACAACATCTTCAACTCGTCTATCAAAGGCCTGAGGTACACATCTATCTTTTTTGGGGGTTCGATGGCCCAGGGATTAACACGTTAAGGAACAACAACTCTCTTCTCATGCACATGGAAGGTGGAAGCTTGTATGGAGTCACAATCACAGGCTAACTGGAACAATTTCTGCCCGTGTTGTTGAAAGGAGCGAACCCATCCGAACATAAATCGAGACGGACATTACGGTGATCCGATGCAAAGAAAGGATTTTCCTCATCAAATTTAAGCCAAGCTTCGGGTATCGAATGGATGTGCCACAAATTTTTCATCCTTACTATCCTCCCAGTGCCATCTCATGTGAGCAGCTGTTTGTTCTGATGAATACAATCTCTGAAGTCTGGGCACGAGAGGAAAGTACCACATCTTGCTTAATGCTTGAAGGGTCGTTTTCCTTCCATTCCTCACAACTTTGTGTCTGTCATGTTCACAGAAGTTACAATTGGTCAGCTCAGCATCATCCTTGTAAAACAACATACATCCTCTGGGGAAGCAATGGATTTTTTCACATCTAAGCCCAAGCTATTTCACCTTTTTTTGATTGGTAAAAATCCTTCAGAAAATTATTGTCTTTGGGAACAACCTTACTCATAATCTGTATCATTTCGTTGTAATTCCTCTCACTCATATGGTGATCGGTCTTCAAGCTTAGTGTTGCTAGGGTAGTCGATAGCGATGAATGTTCACTATTTTCAATGTGTTCGCAACCTTCCTATAACGAACGTTACGCATCTTGAAACATTTTATAGAACCTATCGACTTCCGAATTAGGATCCTTTCCCATGCATGATGGTTGATTATGTGTACCGGTCAATGTATGATGGCTCAGCATGAGTAACAAGATCAAAATATTGGCCAATTGATGGTCCCACGACATCCATCACCAACTGTTCATATTGATTAAGGTTGTCTCGATGAATATTGTTCCCGTAATAACTACTCGATGCCTGTCAGACTTCGCCATGACATTCCCAACATTCATAATCCTTCGTAAATCCATTTTTACACAAATATATTCTGACCGTGCCTTGATCTTGAAATTTTAAACACCTACATTTGACACACGGATACCTGATCCAGGTACTTGAATTAGTTGATTGCGCCAAAGCAAATTGGATGAACTCTTCCAAACCCTCCATGAATGCTTGAGTTAGTTGTCTTCTCTCAGTTAGACGATTGTACATCCAACTTCTATCACAATCGCCTTCCATATTTCCCTAACCCAACCCTACACAAATATATGTAGTGGGGACATACACCAGTCCACAACACGACATGTCACAAATATAAGTGGCCAATACAACTGACCACTTATGCCAACCAATCGCCACTTAATCGAGAAAGTGAGAAACAAACACATGCATTGAACCAAGAATAGATTCCAGCAACCAACCAGAGAATGAGGATAGTACACTAGAAATTGGGGACATGCATGTGTAAGGGGCAAAGAAAGAATGATAAAGTACACAAGAAAATGGGGACATATTATAAATTATGGGGAAAACATATGTACTATTATTATTTTATCACAATACAAACACACAATTACATCAGGGTTGTAGATTGTTACCTCAATTCCAGCAATTCATTGCAAGAAAAAAAAACAAGGGTCAAAATAAAATCACATAACTCAAGGTTGTGATTCAAGAGTCAATAGTTTAAAAAGGATTAACTCGGTTATACTAATTATAAAAAAAAACATTTAAATAAAAAACATTAACCCTCTTGTAATAAGAAAATTCATGTATAAACCATATTGCTCCACTTTTATAGTGTAAAAAGAGTATGTTAATGTGAGGGTGAAATTGCTCCACTTTTATTATTTTAGAGGGCAAAATTGCATCACTTAACATCTAAGAAAATATTTAAAGTTGTTTAGTGCACCTTAACCCAAAAACGGTTGGTACAAATTACATCTATAATTATATTCTCAAAAAATTATCATTATATAAAATTCTATTTCTAAATTTATTCTTTTTTTTAACATGACTTTTTGTTTTTTAAAAATAATTAATTAATATAATATATTTAGACAAGTATAATACTTTTGTTCATATTGCTAAATATCTTATACAATAATATCTCTATGTAGAATCAATCATCAGCCAAATGCAACGAACAAGACTAAATCATGGAGAAATGAAACTAGGTGAACTCAAAAACTTGGATATGAGAAACCCCACATAGAATGAACTCATAGTTATGGACAACCATTAGGCGAATTTATGACAGGAGAGGAAGAAAGAAAAGGACGTTACCTGGACGGAAGTCGCGATGTGGAGGTGGAGGACCGGAGATCTTGAGGAGGAGGCGGAGGAAAGGAGGAGGACGCGTAAAGGACGAACTGAGGAGGAGGATGAGCGCCAGACGTGCACCAAAGGAGGGAAGGGGCGGACCGGACCGAGGGGGGAGGACGAGATGTAGCAGACCAAGTAGGGCGGAGAGGAGAGGAGACGATCGACAAAATAAGAAAATGAGGAGGTAGAGGGAGATAAATTGTGTTTTGCGACGGATCCTAGATCCGTCGCAACACGATTTTGCGACGGACCTAGGATCTGTCGTAAATCGGTGGTTTCTTGCGACGGATCTTGACATTCGTCTCAAAATGGCAGTCTCTTTGACCGATGCTTCGTGACGGATCCTAGATCTATCGCAAATCGGCGGTTTGACCGTTGATTTGCGATGAATCCTGGTATCCGTCGCAAATCGTCTGTGGTTTGCGACAGACCCCTGGTTCGTCGCAAACCTTGCAATGGACATTCTTTGTCCGTCGCAAACCGGCGGTCTTGAAGACTACCAGTTTGCGACAGATAGAGATATCCGTCACAAAATGCAAGGATTTTGCGATGGATTTCAAATTTCCGTCCCAAACTTTTTTATTTTGTGATGGAATATTTAGTCTGTCGCAAATATTGAAAAATTTGCAACAGAAAAAATTTTGTCATTATTTCCCTCTTTTCAAGTAGTGGATCTTTGAGCTTGATCTCAACTTCTGTGAAACAAATTTAGAGTTCCGTTTCATATGCAACCAATTTCACCTCATTTGAAGTTATGGTGTAAGAGATATGTCCAAATTAATAAATATGTTCTAGAATATCATTTTTCAAAAAACTCATCATTTTTATCTGAACTCCTTTGAGCTTGATCTTGGTGTCGTGTGTCACAATTGGAGTTTAGTTTCAAATGAAACAAGTTTATCTCAACCATATGTGTGGTTTGAGAGATACATCCAAAACATTGAACCTCTGCCATGCTGAATGAAAAGAGAGCACAACAGAGTGGTCATCACTTGAGTGATCATATCTAGAAGTGCCACTCGATTAGAGTTGGTATATCTCCATATAAGGCATCTTAACTTTTAATTGAGCCATTTCAACCTCCAATATCACATCTAAAGACTTGAATCTTGATATTCCTATTATATATTGCAAGTTCTTCTTTCTTCAATGATTGTTCTCCACTATCCTTTTGATATCGATCTCCTTGATTTTCTTAGCTTATAATTAAGTCCTTCTTTCTTCCTTTTAATCCTTCTTCATAATCCAACTTCATAGTTTCTTCTTTTCTTTGACTAATATGATGAAGGTTCTTCTTTCTTCACTGTTTCTTCTTCTTTTTCTCTTTATGATCATTCTCCACAATCTAGCTCAATAACTTCTTTCTTTTCTTTGTTCCTTGTCGCCATAGTTGTTAACTTCATTCTCCAATATCCTCTTACTTTTCCTCACTACAAAAAATATCATTTGTCGCAGTTCATCTGTAGCGGTCATAAATAACCGCTGCAAAATCATTATTTACCGCGTTTTTGTAGCGGTTTTTTAATGAACTGCAACAAATTAGCAGCGGATGCATTATGTGGATGTTTTTTGAGATATTTGTAGCGGTTACTCTAAAGTAAACCGCTACAAATGTGGCGCCAGCTTGGCGCGTTATGGCGCGAATCTCTGTGGCGCAACATTTCTTGCGGTTTTTTGGAAAAACCGCTACAAATTTGGTGCCAACGTTGGCGCGTAATGGCGCGAACATTGTCGCTGTAATTCTGTAGTGGTTATTTGAAAGAAACCGCTACAGGATAGCATAATGACAGCGTTTTGTCGCGGTTGTTGTGAAGCAAAGATACAACCGCATCAGATAATATAATTTTGTAGTGGTTTGTCCATTAACAACTACAAATATTTACGCTATATATAGTTAATATGCCCGTACAGCTAATTTTAAATTTTTAGAAAATACCAAATATGCGTTGTCGCTGAATGAACTATCTCGGCTGAGTAGTCGAAGACATGCAGATATCTGCAGCCCTGATCTCTTATGTCGAGATATGAGAGCTGCAGATATTTGCCTCTCTCTTCTTTACGGGCCGAGGCGCGGTTCCTTGAAGACAATCCGGTTTAGTTTTTTCTATGACGTGAAGACTTCTACCCTTCTGAAGATAGTCCAACCTACGACCGAAGATTGGTTTCCATTATAGCCACCATTGTCTCTAAAAAATATCTCTGATCAAAATGAGTCAGTGAGTTTTTCCTGGGAGATTGGTGGCTATACTGAATCCGAATCTTCACGGGCATGTTAGAATATTTTCTGTAAACTCATTATTCCTAATTTATTACTTTTGAGTGTTTTGGGGAAATTAAAGAAGATAAATAAATTAATTGAAAGTTCTATTATTTTATATATTTTCACCAAACTAATTGGTTTGACTGACAAACTAATTAGTTTGGATTTTTTTTGCCACAAAAGTAACTTTGTAGCGGTTAAGCTATAACCACTATAGAATAGCAAGGGACTCTATTTAGTTGCGGTTATTGGACTTTAACCACTACAGAATTGTAAAAGTCTCTAATTTGTCGCGGTTCTGAAACCGCTACAAGTTTTCACGAAGAACGAGGCAAAGTTCTCACGGTTTTTGTTGCGGTTTTGTCTAAACCGCAACAAATTTTATAATTTTGTAGCGGTTATATTTAATAACCGCTACAATTGTAGCGGTTTTTTTTAACAATTCCTCTCATTTTGAAAATCTCGCGCTCAAGGTTTTGATTTTTCACCTTTTAACCTTTCAACTTGTACCTTTCGACATAATGGTTTCTAAAGATAAGGGAAAAGGGAAAGCTGTGGAACGGGAGAGAAGGCCCATAAGGGGCAGTAGTAGTAGAGGGGGCCGTACGAGAGGGTGTGGGCCTGTAAATATCCCCCTCCGCCCCCTCTGGTGGAGAGGAGAGAGTTTGATTACCTCTTTGCCGATGAGGAAATCCCAAACCTAGGGACCGTAGGGGGAGAACAAGGAGCAAGTCTGTCGTTCAGCGACATGGACCAAAATCCGGAGTTCGATATTGAGATTCCCATAGCCGAGGCAGAGCGGTTTCTGGATGAGGAGAATGCGTGGGAACACGGGAACCCCCGACCGTCGTCTTCGCTTTCCACCGGATTTGTGGTGGATGTCGAAGGTAAATATAATCAGTTTTTTGTCAAAAAAATAAAATTAAATTTCTTACGTGTAATTTTAATTTATTTAAACGCAATACAACAATGTGTTTATAATTGTGCAGATGAACATGGGAACATCATCAGGAGGACGCCGAATGTTCTTTGCGGTCACTCGGATGGACGAGCATCGCGTCATAGTCCACTGGAACACGGACACGGACCGGCCCGATCGGCAATGGTGGTCATCGATGAACCGATTCTGTCGAGAATTTGGTGGGAATTGGGCATGGTTTCCGATCTTTTTCCACGATTGGAGAAAGATTCTGTGAGAACAAGGACAAAGTGTTTTTCCGTTGTGCGGGTAACTTATGTTGTTTCATTAAATTCAAATATTAATAGTAATAAGTTGTGGTTTATTTATTTATTTCTTACTTAATTACTAACTAAATTATGATACAGAAAAAGTTTAACGTGCAAGCCTTCCATAAGAGGTACGTACTCATGAAAATGGGGGAGGGGTGGAAGAGCCGGAGGGGTTGTCTCTACACCGCGCGGAATGGAGATTCGACTATGCCTCTGCAGCAGCTGATCGAGATCGTCCCAGATGGCGTGGACCCAAATGACTATGCGGGTTTTGTCCACTATCGAAGGGGTCCAGATGGACAGGTACGATTTTGTATTAATCGTAGTTTATTTTTTTTTTTAACATGAGTTAATTTATTGTGACAAATTTCTTTAAATTAATTATGTTTGAGTGTAGTTTAAAAATATAAATATTGATTAAATTAATTTATTGTTTACATTTGGTTTGAATTATTTAATAGTTTAACTTAATTTATAGTTTAAATGTACTTGAAATATAGGTTACAAGAAATCATTTAAACCTATAATTAATTTCACTTAACATTTTGTTTCTTTGTTGCTTGCAGCCCCACATTGCGAGGAACACCGAAGTCGGTCACATCGGAGGGTCCATCACACGGCAGAACCAAGACGTTTGCCGTGACCTACGGTGAGATGGTATGTTGAAAGATCAATTAATTTTAGGTTTAAAAGATGATT
Source organism: Acacia melanoxylon (assembly GCA_019022615.1). Lineage (NCBI taxonomy): Eukaryota > Viridiplantae > Streptophyta > Magnoliopsida > Fabales > Fabaceae > Acacia > Acacia melanoxylon. The sequence continues at coordinate 3,353,654 of JAFJYJ010000020.1, read as the reverse complement.
GTTTTGTTTTTGAAATAATAAAGTTTATATTCTTTTAACTCTTTCAAAGGCAAGAGAAGGCTCGGGAGGAGAACCGTCGACGGACTATGGGCGGTTGTTCACACGCACCCATAGACACCGTGATGGGACGCCGACTTCTGAGGCAGCAAAGGAGATAATAGTAAGTCACAAAAAAATTAATTATAAAGTCACAGGGGTCTGTGGATCCTACGGCCCCTTTGAAAGCTGCTGTGGGCCCAGTAGAGCATCTTGGCCGCGTGAAAGGTATGAGATTAGGCGCCAGGCCTAGCATGGTGTATGGCAAGGCCTCCGGCTCTGAGGCTGGCACCTTTGGCTCGAGAAGGCCACCATCGGCGGAGGTTGATGCGATCATTCTTTGTGAAGGTTCTTTGCGTAAGTTCTTGAGCGGAGTTCTTTGCCTGTAAGGCGCGAGTGATGCCGGGAATAGCGCATGCAAGAGAGATACGACCGTTGGTTCTTGAGTCAGAGGCATACCTGTGATGCTGTTCACAATGCCTTGACTAAGTTGATGCCTCACAGACGGTTTCCAACTCCCGAGTCTCCCCCTCCGTTCATCGACGAGAATTCCCCCCTCCTCCGCCTCCCCCTCCTCACCCCTACGAGGATCAAATTCCGCGTACTCCTGCTACTGATGACGAGGGCATTGTTACCTCTGGTCTTGCACACGCCCCCCTGAGACAGCCCCCCATGAGACAGGACATGATCATCAGGCTCCTGATAGTTAGTTTTTATTTTGAACCGCTGGATGTTTGTTTTCTTTTTTGTATATTATTTGGCTTGTTGACATTTTTATTTGGTTAAATATTTGTTATCTTTTACTATGGTATGTTTTTAATATATTGGAGTAATATTTCAATACTTATATTCCATTTATATTAGGTTATTAATGTTACTTATAATATATAACGTACAATATAAAATTTAGTATAGCTAAATAAAATAGATATTGTAAAATAATTAATGGAGTTAATATGAAGTGAATAAAAAGTAGTTTTCTCAAATAAAATAGATATTGTGAAATAAATAATGGAGCTAATAACATTTGAAGCGGTTATGTTGAAAAAACCGCCACAAATTTGAATTTTCGTGTGAATAAAATAGAGTCAACATTTGTCGTGGTTAATACTAATAACCGCAACTAAATTCAAACGACTACAATTTTTTAGCGATTTACAAATCGCGACAAATATCTGGCGGGATTTTGAATTCAAATTCACTAATTTGTAGCGGTGATTGTGGCAATTTACAAACCACGACTGATATTTGGCGGGATTTTAAATTCAAATTTGTAGCGGTTATAGAACCGCAACTAATTGTATTTTCATATTTGTGACGGTTATTGTAGCGGTTAATGAACCGCGACAAAATGTTTCCATGTTGCATTTAAACATCTCAGGTGTTGTGAAGGTAATTAAACATTCTCTCTACATTTATATTCTATCCTAACTTTGTTTACTACAGATGGATAAGTCATGGGTCAAGCTACCGCCCAGTTCTCCTGTATATTTAGCGGGATTGAAAACTTTCTTAGATTTCGCCTTCTCTCACTCTAGCATTAATGGCAAGATCATGTGTCCTTGTTGTAGATGCAAGTTTAAGAAGTGGCAAACACGAGAAGGCGCTATGAAACATCTTCTTATCAAACCTTTCCCAGAAGGATATACATTCTGGCAAGTTCATGGTGAGAAACATGGTATGAGATATGGGGATCATCTTCCTCAAACATCACAAGTAGCAAATCAAGTACATCAACTTGATCCCGTTAATGAAGCTATTCACTATGCTTTTGGTGTCAAGACAACAACTTCACGGCAGAAGTTCAGGGTCCAGAACCATTTTTCTTCTGGAATGATGCAGCTCGGGAATTTTTCGCTTAATGGATGAGAGCGATCGTCCTTTGTATCAAGGTTTTCAGAAATACTCAAAATTATCTTTTCTGATCAAATTGTACCATATCAAGTGCTTGTGTGGGATCACTGATAAGGCAATGTCAATGTTGCTGGAATTACTACGAGATGCTTTCCCTGATGCGGACATTCCCACAACCTTCTACGAGGCCAATAAGGTAATCAACAGATTAAGCCTGAACTACGAAAAAATTGATGCTTGTCCCAACGACTGTATGCTTTATTGGGGAGAGGATGCTCGGAGGTAAACTTGTAAGAAGTGTCACACTTTGAGGTTCAGGACAGTTTGGAAGGGAAAGAAGCAGAAGAAGAAACCCACAAAGATTTTAAGGTACTTTCCTTTAAAACCTTGCTTACAAAGACTGTTTATGTTGTCTAAGACAGCTGGGCATATGAGGTGGCATGAAGCTGACAAGAGCAAAGATGGTAAACTCAGACATCCACGGGATGCTGAAGCTTGGAAAGAGTTCGATTCAGACTTTCCTGATTTTGCTGCGGATCCTAGAAATGTTCGTCTTGCTTTGGCGACCGACGGTTTTAATCCGTTTGGGAATCTTAGCACAAGCTATAGTATATGGCCAGTTGTTTTGATACCTTACAACTTGCCACCTTGGATGTGTATGAAACAGAGCTCTTTCATTATGTCCATGATCATTCCAGGCAAAAAGGCACCAGGAAATGACATCGATGTGTATCTCCAACCGCTTATCAAGGAGTTAGTGGAGTTCTGGAATGTTGGCGTCGAGACGTATGACGCGCACGAGAAGACACTGTTCAACTTGCGTGCATCGTTGATGTGGACTATCAGTGACTTCCCTGGACTGGGAACATTATCCGGGTGGAATGTGCATACCAGCCTTGCGTGTCCGACTTGCAATTTTGACTCTGACTCAGTGCGCCTTCCCCACAGTCGCAAGTGGTGCTTCATAGGTCATTGGAGGTTTCTCGATGGTACGCACAGGTTTAGGTTGCAACGCAATCGTTTCAATGGGCAACAGGAAAAAAGAGGACCTCCTCGGAATTTATCCGGTGCAGAAATCATAGAGCAGCTTGTGGATGTTGAATTTGAGTATGGGAAAAAAGATGATGCAACAAAGGCCGGCACAAAGACTTCCCGGGCTTCTGGTTCTACGCCCCAACAATGGCGGAAGATAAGCGTCTTCTTCACTCTTATGTATTGGAAAGATAATTTGCTCCGACACAGTGTGGATGTCATGCACATTGAGAAGAATGTGTGCGACAATGTGTTGTACACGATTATGAACGAACCAGGCAAGTCAAAAGATCATCTTCAAGCGAGGAAAGATTTACGGGAGATGAGGGTTCATGGAGACGCCTGGCCGAATGAGCATGACAGATTTCAACTGGAAAAATTCACCCTGACAAAACCGAATAAGGAAATCTTCCTCGCGACGTTGAAGAAGATAAAAGTTCCTGACGGGTATTCAAGCAACATTTCACAATGTGTTGACGTGCAGGCTTGAAAGGTCATTGAGCTGAAGAGTTATGACTCACATGTTCTTATGCAACAGTTACTTCCGCTGGCCATCAAAAATACGCTACCACTGATGTGTCGATCGTTTTGGTCGAGCTTTGTACTTTCTTTCAGAAGTTGTGTTCCAAGGTTTTGGTCGTGGAGGAGCTCGACCAGCTGCAACAGAAAATCATTCTTACGCTATGTCATTTGGAGATGATCTTTCCTCCGTCATTCTTCACGGTCATGGTTCACCTGATAGTACACCTTGTTCATGAAACAAAGCTTGTTGGCCCGGTTCACTACCGATGGATGTATCCTATTGAGAGGTACTCATTTAAAATTAATTAATTTAGCATTACTCCCTAGTCCCACGTCTAACCATTGATGTATCGACATTTTCCCTTCATTACTTTATAGGTTTCTTGGGAAACTAAAATCTTACGTGAGGAATAAGGCGTGGCCTGAAGTTTCAATAGCAGAAGGCTATATTGGGGATGAGGTCTTGTATTTTTGTTCTAGGTACTTTGATGACATTGAGACGTCATTCAACCGACCGCCTCGTGTTGACGATTGTCCTGAGCCAAAGCCATCAAGAACAGAGTTGTTAGTCCCTCCTGTTGGTAAACCAGTTGGCGGAACTGAGAATTTCAAACTCACGGCACTTGAGAAGATTCAGGCACATAGACATGTCTTGATCAATTGCTCTAAAGTTGAACCGTACCTTCAGTAAGGATTCCACACACACACATACACACACATATATATATGTTATCCTATATATTTCCTTACATTTTATACTCAAATTTCATGCTCGTCATCGCATGTTTAATTGCAAGGAATTCAAGATTCATGTGAAGCGTCAATTGAGGATCCGTACGCAGACATCCTTTGAAATTGATAGAAAGGTCCATAGAGAATTCCCCGGTTGGTTTAGGAGGAGAATAATGAATGACCACAACCCGAACTCACCAGAATTTAGAGCTCTCGCACTCGGCCCGCTTGACCACGCCTAAAGATTTACGGCATAGAATGTCAATGGTTTCAAGTTTTTCACCATTTCACGAGATCAGGGATTGCTGACCCAAAACTCGGGTGTATATGGCACGTTTGGGACGAGTTATGCGAGCAACAATGATGGGAACATGCAGTTCAGTGATGTCCTGTATTATGGAAAGCTGCTTGATGTGGTCAAGATAACTTACCAAGGCCTTTTCCCCGTGACGCTGTTCAAGTGTTTGTGGGCGAATACGACAACGCCCCGGGGACTCACGATTGACGATTTAGGCATCACATCGGTGAATTTCTCCCGGCCTATTCACACTGGTCTGTCTAAAGATGACGAGCCGTATATTCTTGCCTCAGAGGCCCAACATGTTTATTATGTCGCCAATGAGAGGCACGTAGATTGGAATATGGTGGTTCACTTAAAGGCTCGGAACCTTTACGATATGGGCGATGGTGATAACGTTGCCTATGATTGTGAGCCATTCCAGCCAGCCAGTTTCGAAAACTTCTTCCCATACGGCAATGACAATTTACCTATAGTTCGGTAAGTTTTTTAATATACATTTTATGAAATAATAACATTTAACCAAAGTTTTATTTGTGTTCAAACATATTCAACTCACACGCAACATTTTATCCAAACTTTCTTTGTAGGGATGGTGACGGAGATTGAGAGAAAAGATTATGCAATGTATAGTTCATCTGTAATCTTCTTCTTATTATTATTATTTTTTTTTAAAAAAACCACAATAATATTTGTAGCAATTATAAAACCGCTACAAAACCAAACAAAAACTACTACAAAAACAAACCGCTACTAATGACGTGTCACCAACCGCTACTAAGTAACTCCGCTACAAAAATTGACAACTAAACCGCTACAAAATGATTCGCAGATATCAAAATAAATACCCCCACCCAACCACATTTAATATGCTTTAGTTCTGCTGCCTACTTAGGTTTTCTCTTCATATTTACTCATAGTTTTACGTTTTCTCAAATAGCTTAAGTGTTTGAAGGGGTAAGTACCGTTCAACCGTATCAAATCTAATGCTTATCATCTACCCCCTACTGATACTAACTTTTGTTGTTTTGCAAGTGCATTTCGTGTTTTTTTTACACTTTCGTTCCACTTTCTCGTATATATTATTCGATTCACCTTCACACACTTTTTTTTATAGAATTAATTATATTTTAATTAACACATTCTTTCTACTTTCTACATATTCTCATTGTTTTCTATTATATATTAACCTTATATAATCAAATATCATATTTTAGTATAATTTATTTTCACAAAAAATATAAATTATTATTAATACAATGTATAACTAATTACTTTAATTTAAAAAAAAATATTTTTTTAATTCCATCTATTTGTAGCGGTTAATAAACCGCTACAAAAACGAACAAAAATATGACAATGTGCCAAAACAGCAAAAAATGACGGGAATATTTTGTAGCGGTTTTAAACCGCTATAAGTATAAAATACTGAAAATTGCCGCCCAATTTTTTTCTCAAAAAATGGCGGGATTTTTTTTTGTAGCGGTCCTTTGGCGCCAAAATGTTTCCAAAAAATTGGCGGGAATATTTTGTAGCGATCATGTAACCGATACAACATATTTTGAAACCTTTTGGTTCTACTTTTTAATATAATTAGTTGCGGTTATGTAACCGCTACAAACTTGATCGATCTCCATTTGTAGCGGTTTTATAACCGCGGCTAATTATCAAACAAGGAATCAGTCTGGCCTCATATAGTGGCGGTTATTTGTAATTGCTACAGATACAGTCGCGGTCATGATATATGTAGTAGCCGATTTTTTTATTCGCTACAAATCGGTTTGCCACAGTGGATTTTGTTGCGGTTTGATTAACCGCTACAAATGTCATTAGTAGCAGTTAAAATCGCTACAAATATGTCATTTTAACCGCCACTAATGGTCTATTTTTTGTAGTGCCTCTTGATCAGTCTTCATATGCCAACTTTATATATTCTTTCTTTGCTTGACCAATCTACCTTAAATATAGTAGTTAGTCAATGTAGGAGACAAATATATTATGCAAACTTTTTGCTCTTAATATTTGGCATCTACGACATCATCAAAACTAATCATATATGACAATTTGATTACTTACCCTCGTGGATTGTGTGTGGACACTTGTGTTCATGGCCTTGAGTTGCCCTTGGTTATTTGCCTTCGTGGATTGTGTATCCACACTTGTTATCCGTTATGTTCATCAAGTCCTAAGAATGGATGAGATTTTGAGATCTGATATTTTGAACTAATTCTTTTAAAATAAACCGTTATGACCCTTGGTTTTATTCGATTAATAATCTTTGACATAGTTACATTTATATTTATGATTGTGCAATTTAGACGTGGAGATTTAGTATCATGATTTATTATTCAAAGCTAATCATGTTTAAATATTCCCTTCAGTGTTTTTTCTGAGTTGTATTAATGGGGCGTTATTCACTAGAAAATTTTGTTTTGGCCTCAAATAATATTGCAAACCCTATATCTCTAACTGATTAGTAAGCCTCCTTGGTGATTCAATTCAAAGTTTGCTGACTCATTTTGTAGCTACCATTTGATGTAATCATAAATCTGAATTTTTGTATTACTCTTGTAAGCAAGATGCTCCACGTAGCCTATAAGCAAGATCATTGTCTTTCTGTTATTTAGAATATATGTATATGTATATAAAGTGGTGGAGTAGAGAGTTGCGAGTGTTGTTTTGATATTTCAATTCGTTGTTGAATTTTTTGGAAGTCTCACTTAGAAAGGAGACTCTACCAAAATTTCTACAATGGATTTACTATATTTTGATTATACAGTATATGTAAATGTGAATTGGGAGTAGTAAATGTATATTCTAGATTATAATTATTATGTTGGGCAGTTATTTTACGTTTTAATGCTTAAGGAATATGAGTTTCTCTCCAGCCACCCTTTGATTTTCAGGGCATGACAATTTCAACCCAGTATGAATTAAGTTTTCTATGTCTAAATTGTTTAGATGAATTTTTTATGATATATATTGATTTGTAATTTTTTAAAATAATCAAATCTGAACTATCCAACTTAATTTACCGTCCACTATTGCAATGGAACACGCATCCACTTACCAAGTGATCTCCAGTCTAGGCGGATTAATTATGTTGGGTTTTTCTTTCGTTTTTGTTGCAATCCTTTGGAGAATCCAAGGTTACTAGAAGAAAGGGGATGGTGGGGCCTCTCCTCCTAGAATCCGTCCATCATGTGGTGAGTATAAATCATAATGTGTCATGAAATATCCTAAATATAAGAAAGAGTTTTTTTTTTTTTTTTTTTTTTTTTTTGAAAAAATTAAAAAAAAATAAATAAATTATTTTAAAGTATTTATATCTATCATTTTTTCTTTAAATTAATTAGTTTGACTTATTACAAACTTATATATAATCTATAAATCTAATGATATACAACATATATTATGATTAAGTAATATATTTAGCTTCTCTAACATCTCAAAAAAAAGTCAATTAAGCCTTATATAGAATGTATTTAAATGGTATATTCCATATGGGGAATTTGAAATCACCCTTATCTACTTCATGTGTGATGGACAATTTTATATCTTTTTTACGGAATTGAATGAATATTTCAGGCACAGAAATTAAAGGTCACTTTGACAATGCCAAAATTCAACAAAATGGATCATTATAGTTTTGGCCATGGAAAAGCAAGCGACGGACCGTCCATCCTCTTCTGTGACATAACCACTGAATTATTGCATTAATAGCGCTTTAGCTCTCTCTCATCCTCACCGTGATTTGTTATAGTTCCTCCATTAATCTGAAACCTTCCTTTCGGACCAACTTAGGAACTAATGGCAATTGTCAACGGAACTGACGTTGTTTCTCAGAATGATTCCGAACTCGGAACTCAGCTTCTGCAGCAACATGATACCGTGAACAGCGCAGTGGACTACAAAGGCCGATCGGCGATCAGATCCAAGTCTGGCTATTGGAGATCAGCATGGTTCATCATAGGTATTCTCACACTCGGTCTTTATCTCTCTTCTTTCTCTGTTTAGGTGATATATTGATTGATTTGTTCAACATATATGTATTGAAGGTGCGGAAGCGGGAGAGAGGATTGCGTACTACGGGGTAGCCTCCAACCTCATCACGTTTTTGACAGGGCCGCTTCAACAAAGCACAGCGGTTGCGGCGAAGAATGTGAATATATGGCAAGGAACTGCGTCGTTGCTGCCTCTGTTGGGTGCTTTCATTGCTGATTCCTATCTTGGACGCTATCGTACCATTATTGGAGCTTCTCTTGTCTATATCTGGGTCAGTTCATTCTTTCTCTATCTTATCTCTTTTTTTTTTTTCGCTTCTATTTTATGTAACTGATTTTCAAGTCCTTTATTTTCGAGAATTATTTTGTTGATTAAAGTTACATTTTATAGAAGAAATTTAAAAAATGTGAAATAATTTTTTTAACCGAATTAAGGAAAAAAAAAAGGAAAGGTATAAATGTCTAAATATTAATTCATGAATGGTATAAATGTTCATACGTTAATTTATATAAGCTTGAGTTTGGATTACATAGTCAAAGCTACGTAATTAATGGGATTTCATGATTTGTCTTAATCCGCTGTAATAAAAATTACATTGGATTACTTTACTAAATACCAACCAACTACTTGAATCAGCATAATGCACCAGGTTTACAAATAATTTATTGCATGGGGTTGAATTTAAAATATGTTTTCTTAACATAAATATTCATTTAGTAATATTTTCAACTTATTTTGAAATTTTCAACTTTAAATTTAACATATTTATTTACTTTAATTTATTGTAAGATTTATCTTTTTGAAATTTAATACATGTTAATTAGCATCCATTTAAATTACATTATGGGGCAGATTTAAATTTTTACATTATTTTCTATTAATTAAAAAAACCTTTCAAAATCATTAAAATATATTTTCAACCATGTTAAGAATCTTACTAAAATATATGTTTTAAAAAATCAATGTGAGGGTCTGACCAACAAAAAAAGAGGGGAGGATTCTGTGCCCGTCATAATTTTTTTGGAAACTAATTTAATTGAAAATAATTAATTTGAATTTTTGAAATTTAATTTTAGTAAGTTTTGACCGCAAACATATATTTTTATTAAAAAAAATTAAAGGGTTAAGATGCATGAACACCCTAAAATGCCTTTGAAAAAATGTCTTTGAAGGGACATCTAACAACTTCAAATATTTTAGGGTGTAATTAAAAATGGATTAATTTCACCTCCAAACTAATAGACCCACAAACGCCGTTACATCCCTAGAGTATTAGAAAAAATGCTTCCGTCTGAACCATAATGGCGAGGTCAAGGTCGGCGCCGGAGTGGGTCATCACCGGCCACGCCATCCGTTTCTATGCCGGACCTGCCGTTGTTCATACTTGATATTCTGGTGAGAGGAACTACCTGTAGGAGACAATGAGGTTGATGAGTAAAACAACGGAGACTGGAATGGTGTCCTGTGTGAATAGTGCAGAGATTAAATGATGTATAATCCTACGGTGGAGATCATAAGTCTTCATTTTCTCTAGCTCTTGATTCAATTGTTTTGAAATCAAGCTTACCCAGAATTTCCCTATTTCTTCTTCATCTCCATTAGGCGTTGTGATTTATTCTTAATTCTTCTGTGTATCACTTCGGCATCTTTTCCCCACTATTTATGTCTTTGGGAATTAGAAACTAGCACATAGGCAAGTCTATTTCTTTGAATCTGTCAAATTGGAAACTGCAATCTCTTCTTTGTATCATTAATTTCTCATTCTTCTTGTCGCTGATGTTTCATGGTCTGTCTGAGGTAAGTTTTTTTCTTGGGGGTTTTCTTTTTAATAATAACCTTTGAATTTTAGAAACTTAAGTTGAATTCGAGGTATCTGAGGTGAAGAGAAACGCTTGGTTACAAATGCAAAATATGGAAGAGCGATTAGAAAAGGACTATGTTTATCAGGGGATCTTTCCCTTTTATTTAGCTTTGTTTTAATTTTGTTGTTTTTTGTTTGCTACTTTTTTTGGGTGCTTTGTTCTTGGATGCTATCAGGATCTCTGAAGGCTTAAACAAGATTAACAGCGTATTTACTCATCACCTTCAATGAGATCGGCAGTGCTGCCGGTGGTGGGTAACAAGCCAGCACTGACCTGGACCCCACCATAATGGTTCAGATGGAAGTTCTTTTTCTGAACTCGGGATGTAACGGCGTTTGTGGGTATGATATTTTGAGGGTGAAATCGATCTACTTTTAATATATGAGGGGCAAATTTATACTCAGTTTAGAGTGCTAGATGTATTTTCAAAAATATTTTAAAGATGCACTTTAACACAAAATTAAAAGGTAAACTTCAATTTATGTTTTAGCAATTCCAAATTTATATTTTATACATTACTATATAAAATTTTTTATTTAAAATTCATATTTTGTATTAAAAATACAATCTATAAAATTTTGATTTAAAATTTAATGACAATAAGAACATAGTATATGCCCTTCTCGGGCACTAACAAGGGGATATTTTTCTCTTTTTCATTGACACGGCTCTTCGATCTCTTTCTCAAAGTGAACTTGACAAGTCGTTTTCATCTTTTACCTAAATGCCGTAGCTTTAGGTAGTGTATCATTTTCAATGTTTCAACTTCTTCTTCTTCTTTTTTTCCTTTTTTTTTTTTTTTTTTTTTTTTTTTTTTTTTTTTTGCAATTATGAACTTCGAGGTCAAAAATAGCATATTTGGCTAATAAGTTAGCATATTCTTGTAAATTTTGGATCGACTATAGATATTTTATTTTCAAATTTATCAACAACATAATCTTTTTCATCTTTAAAACACATATCATTGTCTAACTTATTTTCTTTAAAAAAATATAATTCTTTCATTAAACTGAATTATAAATATCTGTTGTCACGGTCTTCGATCTCTTTCTCAATGTTGTTTTCTAAGATTGTTTTTTAATATTTTTTAAGATACAAACATATATGTACTCCCTCCAGTAAAAAATATAAGACATTTTCATCAATTAGGAGAGACTAGGAAAGTTAAATAGATTACTTAATTATAACATATATGACATGATCTCTCTAAAATATTTATATGTAACATTAGATTATATATTAGTATATAAGTAAGACAAATTAGTTTGGAGAAAAATGATAAATATAAAAGGAAAAAATAAAAAACATGTCTTACATTTAAGACCAAAATTCACTTTCAAACTAGGTCTTATATTTAGAGTATTAATTTATTCGTGCAAGTACACCCATTAATGCTTGCATTTTTGCCTTTTAAATGTTCTGCTTCTGCCATTCTTGGTGTGCTTTCTAAGCTTTGATGCCCACAAACAAGGCAGGGAATGAAAAGCCAAGGTGTAGGAAGATTAAAGACTTATCAATGAAAATCTAAATTATGTCGCACTTAGTTTAATATTAATTAACACACTATATCATTTCGGGGAAAAAAATGTAACACACTGTATGACAAAAAATAAAAATAAAACATTAGCAAACTACTCATGTTCTCTCATCATCAATATCTTTTCTTTAATACTCCGATCCTAAATGTAGAAAGTAGTGGAGAAGTTTTGATTTTGATCTTAAATATAAGTTATTAGTCCTTTTTTTTTTTTTTTTTTGTCTTTATTATACTTATTCCGTTCCTTTTTTAAAAGAATAATTAACTGACTTATGTTGTTGAAAAAGTTGGTTAAAATTAGTTGGAGAAAATGAAGATGTTAAAATATAACTTTGTTTTTTTTGTCAAAAATGTCCTTATTTATGTTGAAGGGAGAGAATGTGTGAAAATTAAATAAAATAGCAAATAGCTCTTGCATTAAAATGGATTTTGTCCTATTACAATGGAGAGACTACAAGATTGAGAAAACACATTCAAAACAGGTAAACAAAAAAAGAAAAGAAAATACATTCAAATATATTTTTTTATTTCCTCCCAAAATCCTAATATATCTTTTGATTATAAATATAAGCGCTAGTTGAGAGTTTTGATTTACTTCTAAATGTAAGACATTGATTCATTTTACGTCCTAAATTTATAAGTTTTTTTACACAATCTCTATGATTGCATATATTAGTGTAGGTTTCCATCAACAAGCGTTTTCCAATAGATCAAAGTGGGTACTTAACATACATTTGTTTTTTACAAATATAACTAAATTAACTATTGTTCTAATTCTTTTTAAATTAGTTACCTAACTTTTACATTTAGAAATATATGTATTGCTATACTATCCTTATTTTCATGTCGTTCTATTAGTGACGCTATGGAAGTTTCTGTCTACATGTCTCAAAGGATCACGCTTGGGATTACTTATATTAAGAATCATAGGCTATGGTACAAAATCAATATGAGTGGATCGATTGTGTTGATGCGTATGTTTATTAGCTACTAAAACACTTAGGTATATTTTTAATTTCAGGGTCTAGGCATGTTGACTCTGTCAACCACGCTTCCTTCGTGTACTACTACTAATGAGTTAAAACTTGAGACTAAGTTAGCAACATGTTCTCCAAATATGCAAGTGATATTGTTCTTCTTCTCGCTTTACCTAATTGCCATTGGACAAGGAGGACATAAGCCTTGTCTTCAAGCTTTTGGAGCTGACCAATTTGATAATCATCATCCAAAAGAAAGCAAAGCCAGAAGCTCATTCTTCAATTGGTGGTATTTTACTATGTCTGCAGGCTGCTTGCTCACTCTCTCTTTCTTGAACTACATACAAGAAAATCTTAGCTGGGTTCTTGGATTCGGAATCCCTTGTCTTGTAATGCTCATTACTTTGGTTGTTTTCTTGTTTGGAACTAAGACCTACAGATTTCAAAATGAAGGTAATAAAAAGAGTCCATTCATTAGAATTGGTCAAGTTTTCGCTATCGCCATAAGAAACCGACGAATTACCAAAGATGAAGCTTGCGACATCGTCCCTCACCAATGTTCCAAACAATTCAAGTAAGGAATCTTAAGATTCATGCAATATTGTATCAATTGATAGTGGCATATTTAATTGAGTAGTCTTTAATTGTCAATTATTATGGCAGGTTCTTGAACAAAGCATTGTTAACACCAAAAGGATCTAAAGAAGAGGATAGATGTAGCGTTAGTGAGGTGGAAGAAACAAAAGCTGTACTTAGGCTTCTTCCAATTTGGGCTGCAAGTTTGGTGTTTGGTATTGTTTATGCTCAAGTTCGAACTTTCTTCACCGAACAAGGGGTTAATATGGACAGAACAATTTTCCCAGGTTTTGCTATCCCTGCTGCTTCTTTACAATCCCTTGTCACTTTGGCCATTGTTATATTCAGCTTCGTCTATGATCGGATATTTGTACCAATAGCAAGAGCTATCACTAAGAAACCCTCTGGAATCACAATGCTACAAAGGATTGGAACTGGAATATTTTTATCTATAATTACCTTAGTAATGGCAGCTCTTGTTGAGATGAAAAGACTAGAAGTAGCTATTGAATTTGATCTTGTTGATAAGCCAAATGCAATTGTACCAATGAGTGTGTGGTGGTTGATTCCCCAATACTTCTTATTTGGAGTAGCTGAAGTTTTCACCATGATTGGTCTCCAAGAATTCTTCTATGATCAGATCCCAAATGAATTAAGAAGCATGGGTCTTGCCCTTTACTTGAGTGTGATTGGCATGGGGAGCTTTTTAAGCAGCTTTCTGATCTTTTTGATAGAGGAAATAACTAGGAAAGATGGAAAAATTGGATGGTTTGATGATAATCTCAATCAGGCACATATTGATTATTTTTATTGGTTACTTGCTGGGTTCAGTGTGATAGGAATGATTTCATTCATCATCAATGCAAAACCTTACATATATAATCAGAAAGGAATTACACAAGGATAGCATGTTTCATATATTCTGTTTTTTGTGCGCGCGCGCGTGTGAATGTGTATCAAGAAGTGTAATATATGGTATACAGAGTACTATTGGAAGAATAACCCTTCATGTTGAGAGAAATCTGTAAATATTTTTATTCTTTTGATGTAATATGAAGAATGTTTCAAATATCGACGGTGAGAAGAGTAGTTTCATAACTTCTTCCCTAGTGCCATTGGATGATAATATTCTATCAAATGGGCCCTAATTTGTCTCTGATTATGAAGTATGAGTAATGTGTGTTTGTTTCTCATTGTTGGGTTATCAGTAATATCTCTCCATACACTATGGTTATTGCCCCAACTTTTGCAGAATCAGTTTTTGATGTTCATCGGTGGGATATGCACCGTGCAAATACATTTTTCATGGTTCAAACTTAAAATTCTCAACTCATGATTTTTGAACCCCAAAAAAAAAAAACATTTTCTTGGAAAAATGATAGATTAATGATTATTTTTATTTTATATTTTGTACGCATTCATATAATTTTTTTGAAATAAACCAGAACAGTTCAAATTAGATATGAGTGGTCTAGATTTCAGTACTCAACACCATCGACATGCACCAAAACCACCTCACTTTTTTGGGTGGTATGCAATTGAACAAGTATTATGAATTTGCTAGAACTCTGAATTATATATATTGATTCTTTTTATTGGTTACTTCACTGGTGGGAAAAAGGGTTTTAAGACCGGACAAAAGAGGCATCGTAAGACTGGACAAGTGACCGGTCTTATTCCAGGTGGTATTAAAAGTCTAACTTTTAAGACCGGAGTCCAACCGGTTTTAAAGAAACTCTTTTAGACCGGACATTTACAATATTAGGTCTTAAAAGTCGTACTATATGGACCTAAAATATTTTTTGTTCGGTCCTAAAACTCAACTTTTAAGATCGGACAAAAAAAAGGCCGCTCTTAAAAGATTGATATTTTAAGACCGGACAGAAAAAATTCCAGTCTAAACAATAGCGACTTCTAAGACCAGACGACTAATCAAATCGGTCTTAAAAGACTGAATTTCAAGACTGGATGTTTAATACATCCGGTCTTAAAAGACCAACTTTTAAGACTGGACATATCAATACATCCGGTCTTAAAATTTGAACTTTTAAGACCGGCGTATTTATTCCGGTCCAAATTTTCTTGAATTTTTTCTCTGTTATGTTCTTCCTGATCATATAATACACAAATCCCCCACCCAATCCAGCACATAAAATTCGATACTATAAGGTACAAGCTATGAACAATCCATTGTGAATAAATTGAATTGGGAAAAGAATACATATATTATTCACCATGAGTTATGTGGCCTCTTAATTAATGATTATACTACGACAGTACAACACCTAAATGAATATATACAATAAGATAACTTACTTACAAATACAGCACGTAAATTAACATACATGCCCAATATAATATTCACCATGCCTTCATCTAATTTCCACCCAACAACGTAACATCCTCTTTTTACATATAACATGCCCCTTTGGATCGGATCCTGCCACAAAAATAAAACAGCAAGAACAAACTTCATAGGCAGTGGCATTGTTTAATTAAGAACATATATAGAAGGAATATAGTTAAAACCTTAAAGTTTTTAAAGAATTCTACATATGAATATTACCTTATGAATTGACTCTTTTAGAAAGATATATCCTCCCATATCCCTTCTTGATGATCATTTCTTATGCCGGGTTAATTATCCGCTTCATCTTCTTCATTCATGTCCGGTAGACCCCTTGAAAAAGAAGTACTCTCAGGAAGACCATAATTTGAATGAATTTCGTAATCAATATCAATGTCCGGTATAAGTCTTACAAAATCCTTCACAAAGTAAATGTGTGTGTATAACTTCAGGACTTAGTCACATCTCATTCAAACATTCTACACAAAGGCAATAAAACTTCCCACTATCATCATGAGCATTTTGTTAAGCAAATTCTATAAATTCCCTCACCCTATTCTGATATTCAACACTCGTCCGTAAAGCATTATTTATCCAACTGTGATCCATAGTAGAATTCCTATAGACGGAAAGATTTAACATACATAATCCGAAAAAATTGAAACTTGCATATAAAATAAGGCAACTCCAAATGCATATATATGCTCAATGTCGGTTATGTCTTTTTCTTTTCTTTTTTTACGGAGAAACTTGCCCATTAAATGCATAACAAAGAATCACTTTTGGTCATAAATGTATCACAGTGAATCCAAGAAGCAAAATAAATGCATGACAAGGAAATTAAATGCATCGCATGAGATCTTGTGGACTCACCCGTAGCATATAAATTCAAATGCGTTTGCTTTGAGTCTTTTTCTCCGGCCACGAACGTTGATGTTGCAGACAACAAGAGAAACCTAAAAACACTTGTTGGTCAGTTGGGTAGGTCTAAAGTGTAAATATAATCTTCAAAATACAATATTCATTAACAACAGAGAAACCCACAAGAACATTTCATCGATTTCCGTTCAACCCATGAAAAACCCAGAACCATAAGCAGGAAAATCATAAAGTTATATAACCGAAACACCTTGTACATCTTGGTCTATAAACGTTTAGTTAAGGAACCGAAAGTGATTGTCGAGAGAGCAATGCGAAGAAGTGACGACACAACACACAAACACTGGAGACAGAACCTGAGTAATCACTTTCGGCTCGACAAGAGAAGTTCTGAGAGGGAAATTTCATTTTCCGCCCGACATTTTATTAATTTTGGATTTTTTTAAGACCGGTTATTTATAAAGTATCTGGTCCTAAAGATATAATTTTATTAATTAATTTTTAAGACTCGCAGTTTAGAAGACTCTGGTCCTAAATTTTTACTATTCATTTAATTGTAAGACCGGATTTTATAAAAACTACGGTCCTCAAAGTCAAATACTTTTCAGGTCATAAAGGTCCTCATTTATTAATTAACCAAACTAAAAAAAAAAAGATGATTGGCTTTGGCGAGCGCAGCAGCAACCTAATGAATAAGATAAATTAAAGGAAAACTAGAGAATATATAAGCTTCTTTAATTACTGGAGAATATGAAAATAAAAAAGACAAAAGCTTAGTTCTTAATGCTTCGTACATTAATTACTGGAGAATATGCACATACACAAGGAAAAAAAGAAAGAAAAACAAATTGAACATTATCAACGACAAGAATCTAACTAAACATCCTAAAGCTTATTATCCTCCAATGCCTTGGCAATATCGGCGTGAGCAATATTAACTTCCCGCCGGAGATCAGCAAGTTCCTGTCACTCGCATCATCCACAATGCATCATTAGAGGAAAGAGGAGAGGGTCGGCGATGAGGTGCTTACCGGGGCCAAGAGGTTGGAGAGGGGGAGCTGGAACCTCTTCATGGTCTGAAGGCTGGGGGTATCCGAAATAACAATGGGTCCAACGACCCGAGACTCTTCGGTCACAATAGAACGCACTCTCGCTGGAGGACGCGCACCATGTAACGATCCAAGGAAGGCACGAGCTTCAAGACTAAGAGTACCCCTATGAAGAGTTATCTTGTATCTAACCATGGTTTGAGGCTTTGAGCAGTTGGGGCAGAGAGCTAAGTAGTGAGGAGTTAGGAGGTAGTGAGGAGTTAATAAGGACATAAAGGTAGTGTGAAGAGTTAATAAGGGCAGAGAGCTGGGATACACAATTGATTATGATTTTTGTGTTTCTACTTTAAGATCGTCCTTTTATCATATGTCTGGTCCTAAAAGTATATTATTTATTTTTTCAATTAAATTACTTTTAAGACCGTCATTTTATCATACATCCGGTCCTAAATGTCTACTATTTATTTTTCCAATCAATTCAATTACTTTTAATACCGACCATTCATCTTATATCCGGTCCTAAAAGTCATTTTTTTTTCAATTATTTATTTTTGTAAAGTAAGAATTTTTCCTTAAAAAATATTACTTTTAAGAATGGATCTTTTACAAAATCCAAAATTAAATGTTTAGTCACTTCAAAATTACTCGGATAGCGAGTCGTATCCTTACACTCGTTCACATGATCCAAAGTCTCTTCGGCTTCCGGGTAACCGCCCAACTATGCGTCTCCTCGTATTCGAGGACTATGCGTCTCCTCGTAAAAAGTTTCCAGCGTTTCATATTCTTCAGGATGGGTTCTCTATTTAAACCCGTTGTTACTTTAGTTTCTTCACATTCTTCTCCATCACTTCTACACGGCCTCCTCCACCGCCTAGCCTCCACTGTAATGGCTGCTCCACCAAGTCCTCCTTTTTCTCCTCCTCCTCAACCTCAGCCCCCTCCCCCTCCTCCATTGCCTCCAAATCCGACTGTCAAGCAGTTGGTGCAGAACGTGGTGGCTCGCGTCGATCACTTCGACCGACGCTTGGGCCAATTGGTTCAGCTTGTTGGTTCATACTGTCAACAACAAGCTGAACATGATACTCCACGCCAATGACGTAGAGTACCATTCTTCTGAAGACGAAGCCTCCGACACCTCCGACGCCTCCGATGGGGAGGATTAGTTGTTTTATGGTTTGTTGTTGTTGTTGTTGTAATAGTCGCTGCCCTTTTTAGGGCAGCATAATAATTAATAAATAAAATATTTTTAAATTTTGTTCTCGTGTGTGTTTAGTTACGTTTATGCTTTATCTGAATATCTGGTGGTGGAAAGCAATCTTCATCTTAACTATATACAAGTAGAGCAGTAAGCATCTGATCTCTAGCCAACGTGTATATCAGCAAAAATGTTAGACTTAAAACACTAAAATTTTTTTAAAAAAAAAAAGCAAGGCAATTATGAAATATGGATAATGGAGATGATATAGTTACACAGTATTTTGTAAATTAATAATGGAGGTTGTAATAGGTATAAATATTTAATTTAATGTTTTGATTATTCTCTCTAAATAAATAAAGTAAATCGGTTATGGTTTGATCATGTTTAACCTTGAATAAAACCATGCACTACTACAAAATATGGCTTTTACTTTTCTAAATATCGTTCTTATTTTAAAAACGGGAGTAAAAAATAAAGGCGGTGGCATTTTCATAATTATTTACTGGAACTTTGAAATATTGGGCACCCTTTTTCAAAGTAGGACGCAAAAAGTGGATTTTAGGTGTCCTAATATTATTTTAGGACATAGAAAGTGGACTTTAGGCATCCTAATAATATTTTAGGACTCCTAAAATCAAGGGATTTTGGCAATTTGGCGGACTTTGTAAATTTTCGGCACCAAGAGCAATGTTTTTAGCATCCCAAAATCATTCGATCAGATTTAACCTTGAATAAAAACATGACATTATATTTCAATTTCTATAGTTTACGATGATAAACACAAATAAAACTATAGAAAATATCATTTATTGAATAAAGACAAGTACATTAAAAAGAACTTGTTTATGAAATCATCTTAAAACAATAGTTCTCAAAAAAAAAAAAATTTAATAGGATTTCAATAGAATGGAGTGACAAGCATTCTCACACAGTCCATGAGGGTAACTAACTAAGCATAGCTCTTAAGGATACGAATACTTGTAACATCCCTACCGGCCTTGCCCTTTCGGGTGCAGATAGAGAGATTCCTTTTTATAATTACCATATATCATCTAATTACTACTGATTAACATGCAACAAAGTTTATCGCGGCAGAGCATTTTCGGGTTGGATTTCAGACAATACTGATATAATTAAATGTAAGTAACAAAAAAAAAATCCCCAAGGGTTAAATATACAATCATCCACCGGTGCCTACGAGGCCAAAAGAATATATAGTTATCCAATTTCAAAATAAATAACAAAATAGACTTCCACCGCCACCAATGACTCCAACTACTCCTGCACAACAATCTTACCCTTTTCTCCAGAATCCGCCCTCAAAGAACTTCCAGAGGCTCTACAAAAATCTGGGATTCATAAATTGATCCCAGAGTAACCATTAATCTCATATGTAATGTATAAACAATGTATGTATGTAACCATAATTAGGAAAAATACCAAATAACAACATTCAGTAACTGATGAAGACCTTTTATCATTAGCCTTGGGGTCCACAATCAACAATTAACCAAGGATTGCGTATAGGCAAACCTAGGATCGTTCTCTCTTTTCGAGGAGCTTTTTATTGAATCCTAAGTAATCTAGATGTCATGCAAATGAAATAAAAACAAGGGGGGATTGGGTTTTGATGGAATTAGAATAGAAATTGAAGACAAAATGAAAAGGAGAGATTAATCAAAAAACGATCAACTCGAATGGGATTCCAAGACCTTCCATCACTTTGGACAAAGAAATAGAATAACGTAACCCGTGATTGATTCTAAACAAACCGAAATCTCGCATTTGTCCGTAAGCTCCTCGACTAGACAATCGCCTAGCATATGATCGAACATGTGGCGAGCTCGCTGTGCAATCGTACAACGTTCTCTGTAACCTGGTCCGACCTAAGTCCTTGGGATTTCAATCTGGATATTAAATCTAACATCCAATCTGTTTCTAAACTCGAATCCGATTAAAGTAAACAGAAACAAGTCAGTTACCGATTGAAGCATAAGTCCTCCGGATGACACCATGGAATCCTCAACTCATGGGTCGATCACAAAAACTTAGCCAAGCATGGCTATGTAAGATGAAAATGTAGAAATAAAGATGTTCATCATGACCACGAAGAACATGAACAAGTTCATCATGAACATGAAGAACACAAAGAACAATTAAAGAAAATGAAAGCTTCTATTCCAATATAAAAGTAAATATCAAAAACATAATGAACGAATAAAGGAAAAAGATGAAGAACATAAAATCAAACTAAAATAATTAAAAGGAAAGATTAAAACTAAGCCATACCAAGTAGGAGGCAAGAAATTAAAGACAAGAATTAAAGACAATACATGAAACTAATAAAGCAAAACTAAGCCATCCCAAGTAGGAGGCAAGAAATAAAAGAAGGAACTTAGAATGGGAGAGATCTTGGTCTCTTCAAGGTGTGTGTTTCTCTTCAGCCTCTCCATCTATTTATAGGAAAATTGGGCATCTCATTCATCCATTTTACAACTCATTTCGTCACTTTACTTAGTGGCCAACATGGAAGAATCATTGAACCACTTTACACCTCCAAAACGCGTCCTTTTGCAAGCTGGATTACACCACGGAAACGGCGGATCTAGACCACGTGGTCTTCATATGAAATGTTTCCCTGGATGTCAGCTTTCCAGTCGTTCAAACCGCACCTCATTTGGAGTTCTGTAGCACCACTTATGGATCAAACACCGAACATTGTTCCAGAGTCCAGTGCCAACGCCTTGTCTCGGATTCAAAGCCCATTTTGGATCTCTAAACATCTGATTTAGCTTTTTGGCTCTTCATAAGAGTTGTAGGTATATCTTTCAGCTTTCCTACAATATAAAGTGCAGATTTATTTGAGGTCTAGAACTCAAGATATTATTAAAATATGAAACAGTGTTCTTTACTCAATTGTAAAAGAGATGAGATTTAAGCTCAATTTTGATCCAAACTACAAATATGACCAAGATTAATGCAAATGAAGTCTAAAAACTCATTATGAAGATGAAATCACATATTTAACTAATTGTTCCATTAAAGCATGACAATGACAGAGTTTTTAGCTCCTTTTTGCATAAAAAATAATATTAATTTAAAGATTATCAAACTCCCCCACACTTATCCTTTTGCACTCCTGGGCAAAAATAAAGATAAAGGAAAGATTCTCTTTTCCAACAATTGCTGAAATTTCAAAACTTAACAAGGATCACAAAAGCTTCAAAGGATCAACCAATCAAGACAAATCTCTTCATCTCAAATTACTAATCATGGCAATATCATTCAATGATGCTAATCACACAAGATAGTCTCTCAAGGGATGCCATCAATCAATCTCTCAAGTGTATATGGTTAATAAGTGTATCGCTCAAATTCTACTCAATGAAACTGTTCTACCATAAGCTTGCTCAAATTCTACTTCTCCACTCTTGATATCACATACTTGCAAAAATCAAGAGGACTTATTATTAAGGTTGCAATGGGGCTATGGTAATGGTATGGAAATAAGAGGCTAAATACTTAAGAAATTTAAAAGAGTACTAGTAAATAATATAAAGTCACTCAAATAGCAAATTTCTTTTTTTTTTTTTTGTCATTTTTTTTCTTTTTTTTTTCTTATTCTTCAATTTTTTTTTTTTTTACAATAAATGCCAAACAATGAATGGCACATAATCAAATACTTCGAACCAATACTTCCCCCACACTTAAAATGTTGCACTCCCGGGCAACCCCCACACTTCACCACAAAACCAATGCTCAATAAATTTTGAAGGTGCGAAATAAGATAGTTCAACATTTTGGCTAGTAATGTGGCTTAGAAAGGAATGAGTCAAAAAGGCACAAAGGGGCTAACAAAGGAGATATAATGCAAGGGAAAGGCTATTTGGTCGAGTGAGGAAATATAAGAAAGAAAACAAGCCTCCATCATATTTATGCATGCAAATGAAAAATGTAGTTTTGAAAAGAATGAGAGCAAGTTCTAGAGAACATAAATCATGAGCGAGATGCACACAAGAAAGAAAGAATGGTAAAAGATGAGTTCCATTCATGTAGGCCCAAAATCTCACAAAGGAATATACCAAATCATGCAATTAGCATCACAGAATTAACAACCAAGATATTATAATCCAAGAGTCCAAAATTTCAATCTAAATAGAATGATCCATCAAAACCAAAATGTCCAAGTTCATAATATGGAGCAATCATAGAAGGAGAAAATGTTTTTTTTTTTTTTTTTTTTTTGCATTTTCTCATTTAAAAATAAAACAATAATCAAAAGGATTCAAAATATATTTTCTTCCATACATAGGGAGTTCTTATTCTACTTACTAAACTACATTATTTCTACTTTTGCCTTATCGGAATGTGTCCCTCCCCCACACTTATCTTCCTCGTACAACAATTAAGCCCAAGTAATCATATGAATTAGGAAGAAAATAAGTAAGGAAAGAGACAACCTTTGTTAGAGTATCTTGAGTTGCTTGAAGGAGAAATTCTCATCATCAATGAGAATCTTGCATTTGTCTTTGAAAACACTTTCCCCTCAATGATTTTCCTTGGTGGAGGTGGTTCAGGATCAATTGGAAGAGGTCCAAAAATGTGTGGTGGATGTTGGTTCCATCGATGACCTTTCCAAGAATGTGCCTGCAACGAAGACAAGCAAATAGCAGTATCCCATCCAAAAATAGAGACATGGAGAGATTTCAAGTGAATTAAAGATATTTTAGGAATCAAACTCTCCAAGTAACTATCACATCCAAGGAAGTCAATATTACTCCCATCGGTAGGAGTCAAGCAACCGGTTACATTGTGAAAATTCTCCGTGTTTGCAAAATGGAAGGTGTGGAATCCAACTTAGTGTTGGAGTACACCATATCATCATTGCAATCACAAGAGATGAAAGAGAAAAGATTGGAAGAAGGAAGAGAATTTTTGAAATTGTCACCACCCGAGGGTTCTAAAATTTCAAAACAATCATTTGTCTTTTCTAAATCGGGTGGCAAATCGCAAAATAACACTTGTTGGAAAGATTCATCAACATGCAGAATTTTATCAATCAAAATCTCAGTATCTTTAGTACCAACAAGACTACAAGGAAGTGATCCAATGGGAATTTTGTGCATTTGACATTCCAGATTATGATTGTTCTCACTCACATCAACAACAGAATCCACAATCAATGCGTAATCACTAGTCAATTCAATATCACCGTATAATGCATCATTAATTTCAAGGTGCAAATAGGACACAATTCATCATCGTAACATGCACAATTAATAGAGTCACTCATAGATGCAAGATTGGGATAATCAGCAAGAATATCATCAACAACATTGGTATTCATGTTTGATTCAATCTTTTCAAAATTGACATGCTTACTATCATCAATAGTACAAGACTCGTGCATTATGATCAATGGTAGAATCAACCACTTCACTAAATGCTTTCTTTGGAAGCTCATCAAGTAAATGACATTTTTCATGATAACAATCTACACATATTTGATAATCTTCACAAGAGCATGAAAATATGTCATTCAATTTATTACAATCATCCATAGTACTATGAAGAGAAGCATTTTCAGCAGTTAAAGAATCACATGAAGAAATAGGAACACACTCATCAACAAGTACAAGTGAATCACTACTGCTAAATCCAATTGGTTGGGCAATTGCATTTTCAAAAAATTGAGGGGATTCAATAATGATTTCCTCATCCACCTCTTTATCACTCAAATCATGAATTGCTTCGTTAGCCAAAGTAGTAGGAGAGTCTACTTCTATAAGGATAGGATCATTACCAAATGGGAGAAAGACTCTTCAATATGCTTTTGTACTTGCTTCACTTCTTGTGCATGTGTGACCATGAGAGAAGGATTTTCTTGAAATTTCATTTTCAACATTTGTGTTTACTGCTCAATTTCTTTTCCTAATCTCTCATACCTTTCCGCTTGGTGTTCCATTCTTTTAAAAATAGAGTCCATTTGTTGATGAAATTCGTCCTTATGTGACCACTCCTCATTTATAGCCCAAGTCGTTTGACTTTGGAAATCTCCAATGATTGCACAAAATGAAGGATCTTGGTTGGGCACACATGGTTGATAATGAGGTTCATAAGTTGGCTCAAATGGGTATAAGGATTCATGAGATGGAGGGCATGGTATGGAAGTAGGATGGAATGAAGGATGGTATGGTAAGTGAGAGTGTTGATGATATTGTTGGAATGGAGGATGTTGGTAAGGCTCATGATATTGGTGGTGGAATAAGCCATCACATTCTTGATTGCCTACAAAAGAGTGAGAATTGAAAGGTAGATCATGATTATCATAAAACCAAGCCATGAAAGTTCAATGCAATTAACTCCCGGTGAATTACAAGATAACAATCTAACTATAAAAATTAAGAGAAAGAATATAATAAAATAAAAATGCAAGTGTAAAAGAAAAGAAGGATTTTTTTTTAATTATTAAAGATGCAAGTATGCTATGAATTAACTTGGAGACATGGTGAAATCAAACAAATAAGCTCAAGATCATATTGAATTTGATACACCACACAGAAGCTACCAAGTCAAGACAATGCAATGAATGCTATGCAAGCTACTTAAATGCAAAAATCTTGAACTATATGCAATCAAAAAAAAAAGCAAAATTAACAAGCATCACACGAGAAACCCCTTGTCAAAAGTCAATTTGACAATTAGATTACCTAGGGAGCCAATTACTTAGCTCCCCGGCAACGCCCCATTTGATGAAGACCTTTTATCATTAGCCTTGGGGTCCACAATCAACAATTAACCAAGGATTGCGTATAGGCAAACCTAGGATCGTTCTCTCTTTTCGAGGAGCTTTTTATTGAATCCTAAGTAATCTAGATGTCAGTCTAGAACTCAAGATATTATTAAAATATGAAACAGTGTTCTTTACTCAATTGTAAAAGAGATGAGATTTAAGCTAAATATGAACAAGATTAATGCGAAGTCTAAAAACTCATTATGAAGATACCATTAAAGCATGACAATGACAGAGTTTTTAGCACAAACCCGCACTCCGCAACAATTGCATAAACGCATGTCCCTCTCAAATTACTAATCGGATGCTAATCACACAAGAGATATCAATCAATCTCTCAAGTCCACAATAAGCCTTTGGAAAATACAAACATACAAGGTAACATAAAACACATGAGGATTAAGGTTACTACCGTAGTCAAAAAGGCCGACCACAACTATCGCAAAGTTTTTGAAAAGAACGAGCAAGTTCTAGTGCGCAAAATCAAAGTGACCCTAAAATAACCAAAACATAATTATAAGTAACTCTTCTAAAATATTTATTTTCTCATTTATGACTAAAAAAATAAGCCTCCCTCAATCATACATAAATCTTTAAGTTCCTGTCTTGCACTAAAATTTTGTTTTGAATATGTGGAAGGCATTACACTCCGACATGGAGAGATTTCAAGTGAATTAAAGATATTTTAGGAATCAAACTCTCCAAGCTATCACATCCAAGGAAGTCAATATTACTCCCATCGTTACAACAAACCTAGTGTTTGCAAAATGAAGGTGTGGAATCCAAACATCACCATATCATCATTGCAATCACAAAGAGATGAAAGAGAAAAGATTGGAAGAAGGAGAGAATTTTTGAAATTGTCACCACCCGAGGTTCTAAAATTTCAAAACAATCATTTTGCTTTTCTAAATCGGGTGGCAAATCGCAAAATAACACTTGTTGGAAAGATTCATCAACATGCAGAATTTTATCAATCAAAATCTCAGTATCTTTAGTACCAACAAGACTACAAGGAAGTCCAATGGGAATTTTGTGCATTTGACATTCCAGTCGCTCACATCACAACGGAATCCCGCAATCAATGCGGGAGTCAATTCAATATCACCGTATAATGCATCATTAATTTCAGCAAATAGGACACAATTCATCATCGGCACAATTAATACACTCATAGATGCAAGACTATAATCGAGTATCATCAACAACATATTCATGTTTGATTCACTTTCAAAATTGACATGCTTATATCATTGCATTATGATCAATGGTTAACCACTTCACTAAATGCTTTCTTTGGAAGCTCATCAAGTAAATGACATTTTCATGATAACAATCTACACATATTTGATAATCTTCACAAAGAGCATGAAAATATGTCATTCAATTTATTACAATCATCCATAGTACTATGAAGAGAAGCATTTTCAAAAAAGTTGAAGAAATAGGAACACACTCATCTACAAGTGAATACTGCAATTGCATTTTCAAAAAATTGTTCAATAATGATTTCCTCATCCACCTCTTTAAAAATCATGACTTCAAAACATATAAGGATAGGATCATTATGGGAGAGAAGACTAATATGCTCTTCTAAAAGAGAAGGATTTTCTTGAAATTTCATTTTCAACATTTGCTTCTTTTAAAAATAGAGTCCATTTGTTGATGAAATTCGTCCTCCACTCCTCATTTATAGCCCAAGTCGTTTGACAAATCTCCAATGATCTTGAAGGATCTTGGTTGGGCAACATGGTTGATAATGAGGTTCATAAGTTGGCTCAAATGGGGTATAAGGATTCTAAAAGAGTGTGATGATATTGTTGGAATGGAGGATGTTGGTAAGGCTCATGATATTGGTGGTGGAATAAGCCATCACATTCTTGATTGCCTACAAAAGAGTGAGAAAGGTAGATGATTATCATAAAACCAAGCCATGAAAGTTCAATGCAATTAACTCCCAAGTGAATTACAAGATAACAATCTAACTATAAAAATTAAGAGAAAGAATATAATAAAATAAAAATGCAAGTGTAAAAGAAAAGAATGATTTTTTTTTTTTAATTATTAAAGATGCAAGTATGCTATGAATTAACTTGGAGACATGGTGAAATCAAACAAATAAGCTCAAGATCCTAGAAATTCACCTAGGATCAAGCCAATGCAATGAATGCTGCGGAAGGACTATGCAAAAATCTTGAACTATATGCAATCAAAAAAAAAGCAAAATTAACAAGCATCAAATAAAAGTCAATTTGACAATTAGATTACCTAGGGAGCCAATTACTTAGCTCCCCTAACATTTGATGAAACCTTTTATCATTAGAGTCCACAATCAACAATTAACCAAGATTGGCGATAAGTTAGAGCTTTTTATTGAATCCTAAGTAATCTAGATGTCATGCAAATGAAATAAAAACAAGACCATCAACTCAATTCCAAGACCTAAAAGAAATAGAATAACGGGAACCGATTGATTCTAAACAAACCAAAATCTCTGCATTTGTCCGCTCCCTCGAAAATCAAAGCAAGCACTTCTTTTTATCTCTTGATTAATAATTTAGGACTTTTAGTTAATAAATAATGGCTTTTATACTTATTTGGGCTTTGGGCCTTTGATTATATTTTAGCCATTTTTATTAATAAAATTCCAGATACATTGCTTCACTAATCTTAACTCTTGAACGGTTCGGATTTGCCTCATTTTTGTTTCATATTTAGGATAGTTGACTACAATTGTTATGAAGACATAAAATTTCGATTTTGAAGCCAAAGTTGTTTTATTTGAACTAAAGCCCATGTATTATTCCTGGGGCCTGGATTATTGATTGGAGCCCCATTTCGTTTTTCATCCTAGGTTAAGTAAAAACCAAACAATATCATTCACGTTTTTACAATCAAAATAGAGTTTTG
The DNA here is from genome assembly GCA_019022615.1 of Acacia melanoxylon. Taxonomy (NCBI): domain Eukaryota; kingdom Viridiplantae; phylum Streptophyta; class Magnoliopsida; order Fabales; family Fabaceae; genus Acacia; species Acacia melanoxylon. The sequence goes on along the minus strand of JAFJYJ010000020.1, from coordinate 3,325,047 downwards.
ATTCTCCTAATTTTCCTGACATGTTCGCTAAACCTCTTCTGGGTTAACCCAACGTTTCAAAGGAAGTTTTGCGGAATCTAAACGTTGGGTTGATCGTTTTAATCTATTTCAATCTTTTATCTCTGTTTTACGCATATTTCGGATCTGTTTCGGTTTGATTTAAAACTGCTTCAAAATCAAAAACCCCCGGTTGTTTCGTTTTTCTTTATTCTTGGATTTAAACCAGCTGCAAATTCCTTGAGAGAACGACCCGGAGTTACATTATACTACAAATCCTTTCTAATCACGGTTATTTTGTGAGATTTACGGCAAATCTCTGTCAAAATATGGCGCCACAACTAAGCAACGGTAGTTTGGTGGTTCGAAAATATTTTTGACCCCGGAATCCACTCAAACCAGGTCTTATTCACAAGGAATCATTTTAAACAAGAATCACTCTTCTTGGGGAGTGAGGTCGTCCCGCTTTCTCCCAAATTCCAACGTTTAACCATGTTTTCATCTGTTTTACTTGATTTCTACTAGGTCATTTTTTTTAAGATCTCAAGCTGAAATTTTTACGGGCGATAGAAAATGGCAAAAAACTGCAAAACTTTGATTTCTTGTGTGGTATGCTCATTTGCCAAATTCCATCGTTGAACTACCTTTTTCATTTTTTGAAGTTTTTTTTATTTCATTTTTGTGTTCCCCAATTGTCTAGGGGAGTTTCCGTCCAAGTCCCATAAATTTTAAAATCATTTGATGCTGTTTTGGACTTGTTTTGGTCAAATTCCAACATAGGTTTTGTGTTTTTGTGTCATCTAGTGTTTTATCCTTTCATCACTTTTAGTGGCATTTTCGTATTGATCAACCATCCTAAATTGAAAGAACTTTACCGCAGAGGAATTGTTAGGCATACTACATTGAATTGAGTTGTTTCCATTTCTTGATACTTATAGTACTTCGTTAGTTTGTTGTTTTCAATTGATTCTAGTAGCAATTTTGCTAACCATCGTAGCGGAAAACAACTTTGAAAGAATTAGCTACCCGTTTGATGTGGGTAATCAATTTGTGTATTCAATATCCCGAACTTGTCGCTAACTTTGAATTAAAATCTGATCCATTTGTTGCCCAAGTTTCATGGTCATGTCCTCAAGGAGTTCCATGTGGTTTAAAAGACGATGAAACCTCCGAAGGACTATGTGTCCTAGAAACAAACGCAGACCTGCCACACCACGAACTCGATTACATATTTCTATTCTGGTTTGTTACCGCTGGAGGTATGTGTCACAGAAAGCAAACGAGGACTGCTCGAAGGACTATATGTCCTAAAGCAAGCGGAATGCTCCCGCGGGCTTTGCTCCTAGAAACAAACGCGGGAGCGTGCTCCAATACCACATTCCCGGTTGGAGAAATCACCCCAATTTCGTTGGAACCGTAATCAAAACCAGAGTAACCAATATCGTGACCCAATAAAAACATGCCAAAAATTTCCAACAACACTCCGCATAATTACCGACCCGACTATATACACTCCACGTGCGGCACAATACTAGTACCGTGTAATGGTTCTTTCATATGATGAAGCAATTTGTCATGACAAAAAACACAAATTGGGCGGTTGGCAACATCATTGCCTTCAACCTCGGGGATCCAACACTCTCCTTCACAAACAATTCCTAATCCTAAAGGGAATGTTGCTATGCTCCCTTCGATCACGTATTGGCGAGAAAAAGCACAAGAGAAAGGATATACACGTTGAGAAGAGTAGAGATCAACATTCCTCTCTTAGATGCGATCAAACAAATTCCTAAATATGCCAAGTTTACGAAAACAAAGCAAGCCCCGGATCCACAACGCTAGGAAAGACACCATAGTCGGGCTCTGAACGCAGACCACACTGAATGCACATAAACGCATGTCCCTTTTCAGGAGATACAGGTCCACAGTCTTGGAAAATACAAACATACAAGGTAACATAAAACACATGAGGATTAAAGTTACTACCTGGTAGCTGACCACAACTATCAGTAAAGTTTTTCTCTAGTGCGCAAAATCAAAGTGACCCTAAAATAACCAAAACATAATTATAAGTAACTCTTCTAAAATATTTATTTGATGACTAAAAAAATAAGCCTCCCTCAATCATACATAAATCTTTAAGTTCCTGTACTAAAATTTTGTTTTGAATATGTGGAAGGCATTACACTCCGACAATGAATCAATTTCCTCACGTCCTTGTAGCTGGCCAAACTTGTGCAAAAAGTTTTCATTAATCATCTTTTTCTTACATCATAATAGTGTTTTTTTTTCCCTACACAGACCTTACATCATAAGTGGATTTTTCATTCAATCATTTTGATTCATTAATCAAACCCATCTCGCAAAATACTACCATTTCCAACTTATCAACCATGAATTTAAAGGTAGTTAAAACTATGACTTACTTGATCTTTGTCTTTCCCTGACTTGAAACTTTGATCCTTTAGCGTTTCTTCTTTCCCTCTTTTCAACCTTAACCTTTGACACACTCAAGAAAAATTTCCCTTAAGGTCTTAACTCACATGAGAGTAGGTAGAAGAAGGTGGAATAAGAACCCAAAACCTTACCTCCCTCTTGCACGTTTTTGCATGGTTTTCTTTGCGTCTTGTTGATTTTTAATCTCCTTCTTGAACTCATACAACAACCTCAAAAGGAGGAGGTAAGTTCCTTAAATAATTCCTCGAGGATTATTCTAGACTCAACTTGTCTCTTGAACACTCTCCAACACTCTAGAAAAATCTAAGAAAATCTCCTCTCATTCTCTTTAATCTTGTAGAACCGACTTAAAGGGGTGTTGGAATGACATTTTTGAGCTCCTCTGGTCCTCTGATTGTGCACATCCGGATGACTACGGAAATATAAGAGAAATATTCATTTCATTTATTTATTTTTATTTTTTTTCCTTTGGTTCGCGTCAGGAACGTTGGGAGACAATGAAGAAATGGTGATCTCCACTGCCTTAATGAACGTGCGCCTCCATTTCTCTTTCTTCATTAATACCAAATTGTCTCATCACTCACTTCACTCTTCCTCTCAACCAGCGGAAATATGGGAGCCACGTTGTTGCAAGTGGGGCCAAGTGCAAACATAAATTTTGCCTCTTTTTTTTTTTTTTTTTTTTTTGGATCTGGCTTCACGAAATCTGGCTGGACTTGGTCAAATTTATTCACTCAACATGAAATTTCAAGTTCCTTGCGTGTCTTGCTCACAAAGCATCATAAAGGTGGGAAGAAAGAGAGTCCACATTTGGTGCTTATAGTTATGTGCTTATTATGTACTTATACCTCTAATTGGAGGTATAAGCATATTTTCTTTTAATTTTTTATATATTGTATTTATTTAGATTTAAATTATATCTTTGTTTTTTACGAGATGTTTTTTTGCACCCAATATCTCAAACTAATTAATTTTTCATAATACTTGGTATTACGTACAAATACGAACGAAAATTAATTAATTTGAGATACTAGGTGCAAAAAACATCTCAGAAAGCCGCATATAATTTAAATCTAAATAAATACAATATATAAAAAAAATGCTTATACCTCCAATTGGAAGTATAAGCACCTAACTATAAGCACCAAATGTGGACTCGAAGAAAGACGGGGTCTGATGAGAGCCTCGAGAGGAGTAAATAAATGAAAAAAAAACAAATTTGTGTGCAGTCAACTTATGCAGACATTAAACTATAAGCACAAGTTACCTTCTCAAAGTGCAATCATATCTCTTTTCTTCTTTGGTCTTCTTGTGGCTTTGGAAATCTGTTTATTAAAAACTCCCTTGCTTCCTTTCTTGGGGTTGTGATTGATTGGGTGCTACCCGCCTCTCCAAAATTGTAGAGAGGTCTTATTCTTAAAACATAATGTTGATTTTAACTCTTTTGCATGGTCCTCAACTTCTCATTCTATATACCTTTTGCTTGTTTGATTTTTGTATGATCTCTACCTCCATGAATTCTTATGATTACTAGCTGGAAAAATTTGTCATCTGTCAAGATTGGAAAATTTCTCCACCATTACATATTCTTCTCATTCTATATACCTTTTGCTAACTTATATTGAACGTTATATGTTTGATAAGATTGATGATGAAGATATAATGCAATATTTTCAAGAAATGAAGAATCAAAGAATGCTTTTGTAATTGTTCTAATGTAATAACTTAGTTGACTCTTGATTATTATTTTTCTATGTTAGGTTGAAGTTTTCTTTTCGTTTTTTTCTCTATATATATATTTTAATGCATTTAAAAAAATGTGCATACACAAACTCAAAATCCTGGTTCCGCCATTGCTCACGATTGACACATTATTAATTCATTCTTTCTCTCCTCTGGCGGTTTTGGAGGAGCTGCAAGTAATTATTTTTTTCCCCTTGTTCTTCTTCCACACGTCAAGTGATAGGAAATAATGGAGAAAAAAATGTGCTCTTCCATGCCTCTCTCACGTCCAGCATCTTGTGTAATCTTGGAGGAAGATCATTATTTCCTACTTTTTCTTCTTCCTAAGCCGTGAGTGGCAATCTGATGGGAGAGGAGAATTTATTATAATTTTGTCCAACAACCACTTCCAATCTCTTTTAAGTCCTTATATTGTACTATAATATAACATGGTGTCATATTTCTCTTCCTGTGGTCAAAAATAATAAATAAATAATGAGGTAACTTACATATTTAGCTTCTTTGACATTATTTACCTCAATTTATTTATATCTGAATTTATTAACCACCTTTTTGAATAATTCCACATTATTTTTCCAATAATTAATTTATCTTGTCAGAAAAATAATATACCATTGACTACTACTTGGTGAAAAATTCATATATTCCATTGATTAATTTACATGAAAATTGGGAGTGTTACAATACTAGTGTGGACACCTAGTCCACGAGGGTAAGTAACCGAGAAAAAAAATGAATGCATTTGAGGATTCAAAGAAGATCATGACAGCAGATTTGTCTGGGGCTTAAATAAGTATGCCTTAACCTTATCCATAGGAAGAGTCAACACAAAGAAAGATAACAAATAATAATAATAATAACAACAAAGGAAGAAAACTAGAAGACAGATGAAGGTGTAAAAAAACGATAATCCAAATCGCATTGGATTGTATCCGCTAGCCACTGGTGTTGAGCCTCATATAGGTGACAACAACCGTTTGATATGATATAGGCTTTCCTTAGGTATAGAGAAGAATTTGAGCAAAAAAAAGGTATAGAGAAGTGTTCTGTCATAAGAACACAGATGTCTAGCCCTAGGTGGACTAGTATGTTGATGTAGGATCAAATAGCTACCTCCTAGGTATCTATAGATGAGATACCTATGAGAATAAGAGATCACAGAGCACACACATGAAGGCTTTCGCCTAAGGGAGTGGGGTGTGTGTTCTATGTAGACTGAATGGTAAAGAGGCAGAGTTCAGAATACTTGTGTACCGTTCACCTGGAGAATATCTCCTTATTTATAGTAAGTGTTATGAGGATCCGATTCCCCTGGTTGCACGTTCCCATGACTAGCATGTTTCATCTCCCAGTACTCCCACTATGTGATCGTGGGATAATGGGTCATGTTCTTTAGGGTTAGGGTTTGGTTGCCCCTTGTTGGGCCTCACTTGAATGGGCCTAATACTTTATTCCATAATAGTTGCCCCCAAGCTCGGTAGTTCAGGTCTCTGAGCTACCGAGATTAATTGACGGCTTAACCCGGACATGATGTATTCGAGTTTTCTTCCGTTTAGAATCTTTCCGAGATCCCTCAAATCCGAATTTGCTTTTATAGCAATTTGCTTTTGCATTAAACATTCTGGTTTGCAATAATCCCGATTATTGATAATATGCTTTTCCACTAACAAATCGTTATCCACTCTGTTGCCCCCAGCCTGGTAGTTCAGGTCATTGAGCTGCCGGGATGTGTTGATTTTCCAACCCGGACCAGATGTTCGTGATTGTTGGGATTGCTTGCGTGTTGAGATTCCGGGTTCATATATTCTAACCCCGAGATTCCGGATTAATATCTTCTAACACCGAGATTCCTGGTTAAGATCTCTAACCCCGAGATTCCGGGTTAATATCTTCTAACACCGAGATTCCGTGGTTAATATCTCTAACCCCGAGATTCCAGTTAATATCTTCTAACACTGAGATTCCAGGTTATGTCTTCTAACACCGAGATTCCGGGTTAATATCTTCTAACACTGAGATTCCAGGTTATGTCTTCTAACACCGAGATTCCGGGTTTTTTTTTTTAAATTTTATTTCTGAAAACGGGTTTGTTTACCCAAAATTCAGTCGTTTAAATAGACTTGCGGCATTGCCGTCTTTACTGGCGGATCCCGTATTTTAACTAGATTCAGTTAATCGGGTCCGCCTTTAAAAATTTACACGGATCCCGGATTTTAAACTAGATTCATTTAACCGGGTCCGCCTTCAACAATTCATACGGAGCTGGGATTTTAACCAGATTCGGTGTAACCGAGTCCGCCTTCAACAATGTTTCCTGCAAAACTTGGAAAACGTTTTGACCGCTCTTTCAGCTTTATCGTGTTCCAATGGACACAAGTTTTAACCTTTCGGTTTTATCAAGTTCCAAAGGACACATGTTTGAATTGGTTTCTCCATGCAAATTAATTTTAACCAGATTCGGTGTAACCGGTCCGCCTCGTCCCGTCGTAAGGGTTCATTTCATACGGAACTCGGATTTTAACGTAGTCGGTGTGATCGGGTTCCGACTTGAAACTCGTCCGAGTTTTGTTTGATGACCGGGCCGTAGTCGAAATTTGCTTTGCGCGGAATATGGGTCCGGGACCACCCATGGGCTATCAACCCTCCTGAGTGACTAACCAGAAATCAATCGGGAGTAAGAGCTATCCGCCACATATCTAGGTTCAATGTCACAACTAAACTCTAAATACTCCGACTTGATCAAGGTCGTTGTGACGGTTTGCTTCATTACCCCAAGCTTTGATGCATCATGGCCACAAGGGGCTTCTTGGTTTTACCGCGTCCCAAAGGGAGAACATTTTAACCATAATGTGGGCGTTACCGCATCTTGAAGGAATACGTTTAGCCATAATGTCGGCGTTACCGTGCCCCAAGGAAACACGTTTTAACCGCTATTTCCACGGAGCCCGGATTTTAACTAGATTCAGTTAAATCGGGGTCCGCCTTCATCCCTTTTGTAAGGACGGACTCCACACGGAACTCGAATTTTAACCAGATTTGGTTTTAATCGAGTTCCGTTTAAAATAGATTTGGCAAAATTGCCGTCACAATTAATTCCTTATAGGAATTTTAGATAGACTTGGTGGCATTGTTGTCGCCACTAATCCAATAAAGGACTCTCAATTTTTATACGGAGCCGAGATTTTAACTAGATTCAGTTAACCGGGGTCCGCCTTCATTTCCTTTGCCGCAAAATTCACACGGAGCCCGGATTATAACTAGATTCAGTTTAACCAGGGTCCGCCTTCTCTCCTTATAATTTTAGAAGAATTTCCTCGTAGATGGGCGTCAATGCATTTCTAGACCCAAAATAAGTAGAACCTCATTGGTTGAGCAATTATTTCACTGCAATAGCAAGAGATATAGAGTAGCTGAATTGATTTAATGGAAACCCGACATTTCTCATTTTTGTAATGAGTTTGAGTGCCTTTTCCCTAGGCCCAACAATAATAGCCTTCCATGCACGGGAGGTCTTACTATTTAATTCATTAAAAATGAAATTGTTTTTGTTGAGATCACCACACTTGGCATATACTGTTACAAGGGAACTTTGAACAATTTCCCCTTCAACTATGTTTGATTGGTTAAAACAAACCGCCAATGCACTTGTGAAAGTGACATAATTCATTGCCCTGCACTTTCCAGTATATTTTATCTCCATAAACTCTTCAAGCATCCTATCACTACAGTAGGTGGCACACGGGGTCCAGGATAAATCCATTCTCCTCTCTTCAGCCTTATAGCTGGGGTGCTTTATGTAATTACCTTCAGAATGCTTCCAAAATGGTTCATATTTATGGGCTTCATCTTTAATAAGTGCAGGTGACCCATGCCATAGAAATTACAATGAACCAGAAACTTCACAAATAACTCATCTGATGAATGATAGCCATAAAATCTCCCTGCTCTTACTACATGCATTGCAAATCTTCTACCATCAAAGACTGTAAAGAATTGATATACACATAATCAAATTTTTGAAGCCCATTTAAGATATTTTCCAAATTCCTTGATGTATCATTCATTAATTCTCCAGAAGCCCATTTATTGCTGCATAATTCAACCGGTACTGCAGAGATCATTCACTGTTATTGGGAAAATTTGTCATCCCAAATGGTCACATCATAAAACAGATGGCTTTTGCTTGAACACGTCTTCTACCTGCATCCTTTGGCATATTGGCCCAGCTCTTTAGTTCATTCTTCATAGGACTTAACAACCATATTTGATTATACATGAGCATTGTCATTTTTTGGCCCTTTTCCATGCGCTATTTATTAGCTTCTCGCTTACGTATTTTGATGCAATGCTCCTCAAATTCCACAATAATGGGAGATAGGAGATCGTGATTCAAGGCGTGAATTTATACAAGAACTCCAACAATGCACTTGGTTTGTGCAGGGGAATAAGCACACGAACAAGAAACAGTTTATGCTCCTCTTCCAATGGTAATGCAAAACCATTAATGATGCTCCCCAGCATTTCTAACAATTCAGCCATTCCATTATGCTTCTCCGTCTCAAAAATGAAACGATAAAAGATGTTATTAACGGCTTTCCTGATGTAAACTCTTGCTGCACAAAGACATAAACAGGTCTTCTTGGCCATCGTGGCAATTTTCACTCTATTGCTAATGTCATAGCCACAATAAAACATCATCAGGAAGACCTCGTAATTCATATTATTGGACACTATTTTGACACCAATACTCATAAGAGTTCATCTTCTTTTTGGTCCCCTTCTACATCCTGAGCTCGAGAGAACTCATGATTCATCCACTCTCTTGTTTTGAGTCAAAGGACCCACAAACTTCAATGTGGAAAAATGACGTAGTATATTCGTAATATAAAAACATATGTATGAATCAGCATTTGCAAATCCACAAGACAGGTCATATCAAAATAGAACAAGAACAATGACAACATTCCTGTACAAGTTGTATAGCACCATTTAATTCGGCCATTAATTATTTCAATGGCCATGAACCAATAAGAGAGGGACTATGAACCTAAGCTATCCCATTGCATTTTTAATATCCACCTCTTATTAATTGCAAAAGCTCTGGATCAACTTTCACCTTCACCTTGAGCCTCAATACATTTCCATCAACATTTTGACTAAGTTGAGTAGAAGCAGAACAAAGTGGGGTGAACAAGAGCATCAACCCTTTTGGCTAGTTCATTTGGGAAGTCGTAAAATCCCGAAATGACTAAGAATATAAGCTGCATACCACCTTAGACAATGACTAAGAGAGGCATTACTGCAAATCTCAATGAGCTTGCTGACTAATTAAGCTTCAAAATATTCCATAACAACAATAGATATGCGGGAACTATTTTATAAAGAAGCATATTGATGAACCATTTCAGCTAAGCCCCACAAAGCATAAAACAAGAGAATATTAGAACCTGATTTTTCGTCACAGCAATCTCACTCTTCAACTGAGCATTTCCATGTTCTTAGGGCTTCTTGGATTTTGTTAGTCTTTGTAATTCAACCTTGAGTTCTTGTATCTTTTCATGTGCTTCTAGTAATTCTTTGCTTGAATTACTTGAGCTTCTTTCATTTGGCATCCATTTGTAGAGGACTTCTCATCAATCATATGTGGAACCCAAAGATATACATAATGCTTTTACATCAGCATGGAGATTTGAACCAGTCGCTGCCGGTTCTTTTGCACTGCTCTCCCAGCATTCAATTTGTATGATAAATTTAGATGCCATCTCCACATTTTCGCAAAGGCCACGAACTGCGTTGTCTCTCATTACAAGATTTTCGTCTTTCAATGTCTCAGATAACAATTGCTTCACGAGCACGATGACGCAGCTTTTTCAATGCAAGTTCCCAGGCTTGAACATATGTCGCATGTTTCAATGACTGGGCCATGAAAATAATGGTAAGAAGATGACCCCCACATTTCTCCACACTTTGCACAGCAATTTCTTGGATGGTAATAGATGAGTGTAGAAGCTCACTGCCAACAATCTTGCAGAAGAGCTCCCAAGGCAATGAATGATCCTCTGTATTAATTGTCAGACCCACATTGACTGAAAAATAATAATTTTGCCTTGCCGATGGTAGTGCTCTTATAAACCCCACGAGATCTTTAGATTCTATATTAATTGGTAAACTCACCTTTTGGGCGTCTTTTTTTTTTCGGCGCAAAGCACTCAATGCCTGCTTCTTTTTATTTTTGCTTGCAAAGTAGCAAGGCGAGGTATGGAGATCTATTGCTTCCTCCACCTTCTTCCATTTTCATTTGAGCCTTCAAATTGATTTGAAGCCAAAGACATATCAGTGGATCCAGAAAATCTTATTGGGGAATCTGGAATTATAGCCCATAAGTTGTTGTATGAAACATTGAGCCACAACAAATTTGAGCACAGTGACATTCAACGGTAGAGATGCGTAACAGTAGGATAATTGCATACATATCCATTTAACTTTCAAAAGTCATTATTTTCTTACCCGCCATCCATTGCTTCATTCTTGCTCGTATTATCAGCTGCCTTTGTACGTAGCAAGCCGCTAAAAATTGAGAACAAGAAGCTCTAGAATTTCTGCCTAGCATGAACTCGGATTGCATGCTTCCACTCAACATCATCTCTTTATTGGAGGAGAGGACTGTCATTGCTAGATTTACACTATCATTCCTCGCAGGAGAATCTCCGCCTCTTAGAGTTGCTTCAAAATTCCCCCACACTCATGTAGCTTCCAATTGCTTCTTATTGCATTGTCCACGTGCCGCCAAGAGGGTGCATATTGAGACAACATTTGGCTGAATTCCAGCTTGCTCCATCTTATGCAAGACTTCAACAGCATCTGCACAAATGGCCCCATTCCCACGCATGCCTTTAGTTTTATGATGATACGAAGCTGTGCAATTTGGTTTATCTTGTTGATTGAACCATTTGATTTGAGAACGGCTTTATAGATACTGTAAGGCTCCATACACACAGCATGAACTTCAGTTTTCAGAGTCAGAAAGTCTAAGAACTGATCATCTTGGATTTTCTTCACCAATATTTTCTTTGCCTCTAAAAGTTCTTTCTCATGTTCTTTATAGAGGTCTGCAGCTCTTCCCTTGACCTTAGCACAATCTTCAGCGTTTGTGTATATGAATGACAGGTTTTCTAGATCAGACTTGATCTGATACATTCCAAGCAACTTCGCCAAAGGGGCAAATACCTGTGATGTCTCTATTGCAATGCTACTCTACTTGTGTGGAGGCATGTGTGATAGAGTGCGCATGTCATGTAATCTGTCTGCTAATTTGACAATTATAACACGGACCTATCGTGCCGAGTTCATATGCCCTCCAGATGACCGAGATAGATAACACACTTGTAGATAAAAAATTTCTGAAACTCGGCTATGCTCCATCTCGGTCTACATATCTGAGATAACCCTGAATCTCAGTTTTGCCCATCTCGACATTCCTAGATTGTATCTCGTCATTCCGACATTGAAACTTGGCTGGAATTAACGATTCAACCCGGCTCTAATCATCCGAGGCATTCTGACATTCACACTTGTAAGCACCCCTCCAAGCTTTAGGAAATCAGCGGCAAAGGTTATGGAGAAGACTTGACGAAGAACCCCGCTGTGCCCAAGGTCTCGACCTGACTCTTTATGATCATCCGTCAACAACACTTCGACCTGGTTCTCCCTACTTTCGACTACCAGGAAAATATCTTCCTGGGTTTTCCCTCAATTATGGCACGTACCACGCCATCATTCAGAAATTCTCTTTGGATTGCACTACGCTAATGCCTTGGAAGAGTTGTTCCCAGTATGGCCATTGGGCTGTTTCAGTGAATTCGACTGTTTGGGGAGGTTGAGAGAGTTGGTTTTTGAATCGCTAGGGTTGACATTCAAATTTATGGGAACCCATTTATTCTGGGTTTTCTTACCAATTTCTGAAAATTGCTGTTACTGGGTTGAACCATCGTTGGTCACAGGAATCACAAATTTATCGAATCCCCACGGTCGGCGCCAATGTTCTGTCATAAGAACACAGATGTCTAGCCCTAGGTGGACTAGTATGTTGATGTAGGATCAAATATCTACCTCCTAGGTATCTATGGATGAGATACCTATGAGAATAAGAGATCACGAGCACACACATGAAGGCTTTCGCCTAAGGGAGTGGGGTGTGTGTTACGTAATAGACCGAATGGTAAAGAGGCGAGTTCGAAATACTTGTGTACCGTTCACCTGGAGAATATCTCCTTATTTATAGTGAGTGTTATGAGGATCTGATTCCCCTGGTTGCACGTTCCCATGACTAGCATGTTTCATCTCCCAGTACTCCCACTATGTGATCGTGGGATAATGGGTCCTGTTCTTTAGGGTTAGGGTTTGGTTGCCCCTTGTTGGACCTCACTTGAATGGGCCTAATACTTTATTCCATAACAGGAAGAAAACAAAAATAGAAGAGAGAAGGAAAATAAAAAACAATAAAAAAAAAAACAAATCAATTATCATCATATTGGATTCCATGCACCCTCTAATCAAAAAATGCATTGAGTTTCAACGTCTATCCCAAAATAAATAAAAAATGCATTGAATTTCAACCACTAGGTTAATAAAACCAGCCATTGAATTGCAAATTTCAATGAATGGTTTAAAAAACCAATAAATGTAACTAATTTTTTTTTTAATTTTTGGGCTTTAATTTCTTCAACTGTTTTTAAGAACCGTCGTTGAAAGTGCCTTGTAACGTCTATTTTTATTGATACAGTCGTTGAATGTTAAGACAAAATTTCAAAAATGTCATCGAATCCTTTCAAACTTATGTTTTCAAAAAACAGACGTTAATTGGCATCGTTAAATCTACTTTTTTGTAGTAGTGAAAGTTTATAATAAACGTCATGCATGTATGTTGAGGCAGAGGTTGCACAAGAATATATAACACTAAAAATTAATGGTTAAATATGCACACCACCATGTATTGAGAGGAGGAATCCTCAAAAACACAAAAATAACGGCTGTGGTTAATAACCGTTATTTATTTAGTGACAAATATACATGGCGAATCTTATCAAACAAGTCATGTAACACTTACAAATGATTCGTCTTCCAACTTCTTATATTAGCAAAGACAAAACATAAAAGTCTTTAGAACCAACCGTCATCTAACAATTTCATAACCATTCGTAATATCATCGAACCTTCATAAGTGATTACTGTTAACCTTTCATAATCCGTTAGACCTTCATAAGTTATAAGTCATAACTCTTCGTAATCCGTTAGAACTTCATAAGTCATAACATATAACCCTTTGTAAAATGTTAGACCTGTATTTAACTAACCTACTTCTTATGGTTTTTACTACTTTTATGCTCCTCCTGCTGTATTTATGGATTACATGAATCGAATCTTCAGGCCGTACCTAGATCAATTTGTAGTGGTATTTATTGATGATATATTGATCTATTCGCAGAGTAAAGAGGAGCATGAAAATCATCTGCGACTTGTATTGAAAATTCTGAGAGAGAAACAACTCTTTGCCAAATTCAGTAAATGTGAATTTTGGTTATCAGAAGTCAAATTTCTGTGTCATGTGATTCTAGTGACGGAGTCTCTGTGGACCCAAGTAAAGTGGAAGCAGTACTGAATTGGAAAAGGCCAAAGACTGTTGCTGAGATACATATTTTTCTGGGTCTTGCAAGGTATTACCGCCGTTTTATACACGAATTTTCGCGTATAGCGTTGCCATTAACAAAGCTTACGAGAAAGAGCCAGTCATTCGTGTGGGATGAGCAGTGCGAGGAGAGCTTCCGGATACTGAAGGAGAGGCTTACGACGACGCCTGTATTTATTATCCCATATCCGAGTCAGGCCTATAAGGTCTATACTGATGCTAGCTTACAAGGATAGGGATGCGTCCTGATGCAGCAGGATAGAGTTGTAGCCTATGCCTCTCGTCAGTTGAAGCCTCACGAATTGAATTATCCTACACATGATTTAGAGCTGGTAGCTATTGTATATGCTTCGAAGATATGGCGACACTACTTATACAGTGCGTTTGTCAAACTGTACTATGACCACAAAAGTCTCAAGTACTTATTTGATCATAAAGAACTCAACACGAGACAACACAGATGGATAGAGTTGTTAAAGGACTACAACTTGGAGATAAATTATCATCCAGGTAAGTCTAATATTGTTGCAGATGCATTGAGTAGAAAAATTGTGCAGGTGTCATTTATGATGATAAAAGAACAAAAGCTGTTAGAAGATTTTAGAGACTTAAATCTATCTAATGTTGCTAATCTTTTAGTCAGCCAGGAGGAGAATGATCTGAGAGCAGAGATAGAAGAAGCTCAATTGCAGGATGAACAAGCAAAATCTATATGAGAGAAAATTTCTCGAGGTGAAACTCTAGATCATGATCTCTCCCCAAGTGGGTTAGTAAGATTCAAGAAACGAATCTATGTGCCTTAAAAAGATAATATGAGGCAGAAAATACTAGATTAAGCTCACAAAAGTAAATATACCATCCATCTAGGAGTACTCAAAACATATCAAAATTTGAAATTAGAATTCTGGTGGCCTGGAATGAAAAGGGATATTACTAAATATGTGGCTAGATGTTTAACTTGCCAGAAAGTAAAAATTGAACACCAACGGCCAGGAGGACTCTTTAAGGGATTAGAAATTCCGGAATGGAAATAAGAAGATGTGACCATGGATTTTGTAGTGGGTCTACCTAAGATCAGACATTATGACACGATCTGGGTCATTGTCGATCGACTCACTAAATCTACGCATTTTATTGCTATTAGTATCAACTATACTCATGAGAAATTGGCAGAAATCTATATAAAGAAAATAATTAGACTCCATGGCACACCGAAAATTATTATTTCTGATCGAGATCCTCGATTTACTTCTCGATTCTGGCAAGCTCTACATGAAGCATTGGGGACAAAATTGAGATTTAGCACAGCTTATCATCCCCAGACAGATGGTCAATCTAGAGGACTATCCAGACATTTGAAGACATGTTGCGAGCATGTGTCTTGGATTTTAAAGGAAGTTGGGATCTATACTTGCCTCTCGCTGAATTTGCCTATAATAATAGCTATCATAGTAGCATACAGATGGCTCCTTACGAAGCCTTATATGGCAGAAAATTCAGATCCCCTCTGTGTTGGGCAGAGTTATCTGAAAGGAGATTATTCAGACCAGAAATAGTAGATGAAATGTCTGAGCAAATAAGTCTAATCAAGAAGAGGCTTCTTGCAGCTCAAAGTAGACATAAAAGTTATGCAGACAAAAGAAGAAGACCCTTAGAATTTAACGTAGGTGACCATGTATTTTTGAAATTATCTCCTGTTACTGGAATTGGGAGAGCTATCAAAATAAAGAAACTAAGTCCTCGTTATGTCGGTCCTTTTGAAATATTGGCGAAACGTGGACCAGTTGCTTATCAGTTAGCTTTGCCTCCTAATTTGAGTAAGCTCTATGACGTCTTTCATGTTTCTCAATTAAAGAAATATCGGCCAGATTCAAGGCACGTCATGGAATATGAGGAAGTTGATGTATAGGATGATCATACTTTTGTATTAGAGCCAAAGCAGATTATTGATTATCAGGAGAAGCAGCTCAGGCGTAAAAATATTTCATCAGTCAAAGTGGTCTGGAGAGGACTATCTCATAGAGAAGCGACATGGGAGACCGTTGAAGACATGAAGAGCCGATACCCTGAGTTTATGTCTCAGAATTTGGTAGTTTTGTGAACAATTTCGAGGACAGAATTTTTATTTATAGGGGAGAAATGTAATAACCCCACTTTTATGTAAATTATTTTATGAAGCAAATTAATTTATTATTATGAGATATTCATTAAATTTAAAGCAAATAATATGTGTTTCCATCTAATTGGCTAATAAGAGATAATTATTGTGAGATGGCATAGGAAGATAAGAGATGGTTCAAGAATATGGACACATGTCAAGTAAGAAGACTATTAGCAACAAGCATTTATACCTTTGAAAATGGCATGTACACATGGTATAAGATTAAGGTGATTATTAGAGAAATATATTTGACTTTAAGATGGAGGCTTTAATGATGGTATTATTATCCAAAGACACATGGGCATGCATTTAAGATATGAATAGAAGAGCATAATATGCCTCTTCAATTCTTGAAGAGTGGCGCATAAGGGGAGGAAAATGGAAGAACAAAAAGCTTTATCACATGATAAGTCCACATGGCACCATAATAATTATAAGGGACACCTATGCTTGGTGAATTAATTATAGGGGACACATATGCTTAATGAATTAAATATGGGGGACACCTAAGCTACCAAGTGTCCAAATAATATTTGAAGGAGAATAAATTGAGGACACATATGCACATTGAATCAATTACAAGGGACACTTGTGCATATCTAATTAATGGCATGGGACACCTAATCTTCTTCTCCATTAAGCAAGGAATTTGAACCACAAAATAGAGATAAAATTGAAAGATCTTTTATGCCCAAAGGGGGGACATGTGGCGCGTTCATGGAGAGGGAAGAGGAAAAATCAGCATTTCCTAGAAGATGGAAGAAGAGCCTAGAGAATTCAAGGGACAACTAGCAAGGGTAAATAAGTAAAATTACAAGGGGATATTTTGTTACCAAGGACCACTATAAATAGGACCATATTCTTCTTCATTTTGGCACCAAAGAGGCGCCATACACATAAGGAAAAGGAGAGAGAGTAGTGAATTGAGAGTGAAAGCTAAGCAAGAAGGAAGAGTACTATAAGAGAAAGTTAAATCAAGGTAAGAGATTTATAGAATTTATTCTACTTGCTTCAAATTTGTTTAAGCTTTCAATTACTTATCTTGAATAATATTGTTGGAGTTCTAGCTATAACTACAAAGAGGTTAAAGTGAAGAAGCCAAGGAAGTTGAAACATCAAGCAAGTAAATCTTCTTCTCTAAATTTCGCACAAATTTAAGGAAATTATGTTCAATAGCTAGAACTTAGTGATATAATTCTATTTTGGTGATTTAAAATTTTTTAGAATGGAATTTTGTATGGGAAAAGTATGGAGAATAATTTTGAAAGCATAAAGTATAAAAATGTGCAAATAGAGGAGCAGAAAGAACCAACAAGGGTGTTTTCGGAAACTGGGAATTTTTCACGTGTTTCTGGACTAAGAAAGTATTTGTAGACAAAAATAGACATGTCAAGGGTTATGTAGATTTTTGGAACACCTCAATCGGAGTTTTCTATAATTAATTATGAATTTTTGAAGTTGGGACAAATTTCAGAAATTTTCTGCATTATGTGCGAAAATAAAAGAAAATTGACCAAAGAAGAAATATTCATTAATAAAGGAAATTAATGAGTTACAAAAGGGGAAAGACCCCTTTATACAAGTATATAATTACATAATTCAAAGCAAGGAGTTAAATTGACAGTAACATTGTTATATTATTTTATTTTAGGTCTATCATTCTTAACTAGTAGCTGGGTGTTTGATATTTTACAGATCAACTACTTGTAGATAAGTAACCTTAATTTCATATACTTTGTGTAACTTTGTATGTATGATTTACTAAGATTGTGTATGCATTCGATGTTATATGTTCCAAGCGCTTTGGATACTGGAACCGCTGTGTGCGAACCCCGGCATGGTTATATGCCTTATTTGAGCAGTTTATGTTATATGTGACTGCTTGTTCCGGTTTAGGCTGTATGCCTCGCTGTTGAATGCTGTATGTTTTTATGGTTTTTCTTACATACTTTGTACATGCACTGTATATGAAATTAATGGTTACTCTGGGATTCATTTATGAATCCCAGACTATTATAAGAATACAGGAAGTGCGTCTCGAATAGGGCAGGAGTCTGGAGGTAGGACATGAGAGCTTGGCTGAAGATTTTGGGGAGCATGGAGATAGCTTTTTGCCATTACATCTTTTGTTTTCGGATGACTGTATATTAATAGTTATTTTTGAAAAATTTATCTGACTGTATTTTAACCTTGGTGTGACTTATCTTTAGATATTTACTTTATCATAAATTATATTGTCCAAATTATTCTCATTGCTCTGCTATGTGTTTTAAATGTTTAAATCACTCTACCCGCCACCTGAAAAGGCGAGACCGGTAGGAGTGTAACAAGGAGTGTGTGTGTGTTAACCGGAAGAATCTGTGCAGTGTTCTTTTTCTAAAAAGAAAAAGTGTCAAAATGATAATATTAAAAGTGTTTAAAACGTTCTAAAGAATAAAGGTTAGCAATTTGAAAATTACGCAAATAAAATTGAACCAGAGATTTTTTTTCCCCATGCGGATTGTATATAATGTAATGATGATTTAAAAAGTGAGTGAGATATTTTTGTTTCATACGGATTATTCTACTGGTTTAGTTTTTCAGTTGAAGCCCACATCTCTACCTGTTTTCTTTTCCATCTTTCCCTATATCTTTCTTTCTTTACCTAGTTGATCTCCTCAGCGTGTCTGAGAGGTATGTGTATGTGAGTGATTGAGTGTACAATGTGCGTGAGTTTTACGGAGTTAGGAGGTACGGAGGTTGGGCAGTGTAGTAGGAGGAAGAAACGAAAGGAGGTTGTGTTGAACCTGGAGAAAAAGTCGAGGCTCGTTAGTAGGGAGACTTCTGACGACTAAGAATATGAATATACCTGTAATGATATCGATGATAAAAAGGGTAGGCAGATGGATGACGAGGTAGAGAATAGAGATACATGATTTGAATAAATGACCGCATTTTTTTTTTATTCAGATTCAAGAAGGTGGAGGATTTTCAGTGTATTCTCAAAGGTCGTCCCTGGTCTATCCGTGAATATCTTCTTAGCCTTCAGGTGTGGAACGAATATATGATTCTCAAAGAGTTAAACTTCTATTATTCTCCCTTTTGGGTCCAGTTTCATGGGCTTCCATGGAAGGCTTTTGATAAGGAAAATGTTGTCATACTGGGTGATGCTGTTGGTAACGAAGACCTTGATGTTTAAAAACCAGGAAGAGAATGGAAAGCTTACTCGAAGTTTTATTCGGGTCAAAGTGATGATAAATCTGGATGATCCACTTGTGAATGGGTTCTAGGCTCCACGTAGCAAGATATAGATCAATTGTGCGTTTCACTTCAGTATGAGCACCTGGAACGTGTTTGATATAATTGTGGCTGTATTTGCCACAATAGTAAGGAGGAATGGGAGGTGAACGAGGATGAGGGGGAAGAGAGTGCCTATGGTGGTTGGTTGGGTACGGCTAGCTTGCGAACATTCGAGGAGGTGCTGGTGGCTCATGACCCATCTTGGGTGGAGCCGCGTTACATGTCCAAGAAATATCCGATGATCGATGGCAACCGGTGTCAGTGCCTGGAGGAGAGAGGTGCTAATTCAGGAAATAATCGTATCGGTGGATCTTGAGGAAGAAGTTTTGGAAAGGAAGGAATTAACGGGAAAACAAAAATGGGATATGATGAGCATTATCAAAAGGGCTATAATCAAGGCAGTGAATGTGAGACTTATGAAAAACGTGCGGTAATTACGGATCCTGTGCACTGTCATGAGATCAAGGAGTTCAATTATGATATGCCAGAAGATTCACATTTTTTTTTTGGTATCCACTCGATTCATCAAAACCTTCGGTTCTGACTAATCCGGATTTGGGTTCTGCAGTGGTAAGGACGACCCTCCCAACAGTGGTAGCTCTATACAAGGCAGATTACAAGTGCGTTACTGCAGCTCGAACCCTATACCTCTTAAGAGAATCCAACGCCACATTCCGCTGGACCAACCACCTGTTGGTTAGAAGATTCACTTATACCGGTTAGCCATTCAAAGGAGTTAACAGAGTGGCCCAATAAAAATGTGGAAATAGAGACCTATCCAGCCATAAGAAGGTTTCCCCAACCAAAGTTTTAGCTGATATTGTGTAATGGTCCAAGAAAAATCGGGTCCGGTTCCTCTGCCCGGCACCCCCTCTCCCCATCCCTCACAGTCGCATCTCGGTCGTCCAAATCTTGATTCAACGGCCCGGAATGTTTTTTTTTGAAATATATATATATATTTCAAAAAAAACATTCTCGGGGCCGTTGGATCAAGATTTGGACGGCCGAGATGCGACTGTGAGGGATGGGGAGAGGGGTGTCAGCGAAAATCCTCTTCCAGAAAAATCAGAGAAATACTTTGTTGAATTCCCAAAGAACTTGAAGTGGGTGATAGAGCTCAATATTTATATATTTTGAGTAACTAATCTTATATTTTTGTGGGACTTAATTGAATATTTTGGCTACAATTTAGTGTTTATGTGAGATTTAAGTGAAAGGGTAAATTGAGAATTATAATTGTTAAATTATTATATTTTTAATTAACATTTGTTATTCTCATTATTCTTTAATTGAGAGCACAAGTTAAGCCTTCCAAATTTAATTTTGTAGGTGATGATGTGACACAACCCTTGTCAATTGGTCAAGGTCCAAGATGTCATTTTGGAGCTTAATGAAGGGAAAAAGAGGAATTTTACAACTGTAGAATTTATTTTCTTATTTTTTCTAAGAGGAGATTAAATGAGTAAGGACCCCGTTGCAATTTTGTATCATTTAGACTCCTTTACTTTTTAATTTGCTATTATCTCAACAATATTAATCAAGTAGAAGTTGCCCCTTTCTACAATGTTGTGTTTCTTTTTTGTGGGCTCCCCTTTTTTACTTTTACTCTGTTTTGCTGGTGATCCATGAAATAATGAGATATGCATATGATTGAGCCGAGTCATTTTTGTTGGGTTAATGTGCTCTTTAGTCACTTAAGCCCAATAAGACTTAAGTGAGACTACAACCCAAGAACCCTATGGCCCATGTGGTTTAGGGTTAGGTCTTGGATGTAGTAGTATATAAACCTACTTTCATCTCCTTGTGATGGCCAAGACAAACAGGAGGCTTTCATCAAAAATAAACCCTAGAGGCAGACGTTCAACATCTGAACGGTTGCCCACACAACCATCCTATCCCCCTCGAGAGATAGTCTGGAAGATCGATCATAGAGCGGACTACGACTGTTCATGGAGAGGCTTTCAGATCGCTGCATCTTTCCAGGTAATCAAAACGATGAAGGTTTTAACTTTTCCTACATCGTGTCGGTACAATACGCTTATGCGTTTTTGGTGATTCTCCTACAATTGGTACCAGAGCCGAATTGCGATGAGGAAAAGAACCAGTTTTGATAAAAAAAAAATCATGTGATTAATTTCAGATTTTTCAAAATATTTGTTTTTGAAAAATATGGCATCTCTTTCTATATTTGTTATTTATTTCATGGTAATTATTCGTTTATAATTCATATTTAATATTAGTTTTTATTTTAATCGGTTAATCGCTTTAATCCATGGTTAGATTTTCTCGTGTATTTCTCGATTTGTAACAAGGAGGCTAATCCCATATGATTAGGTCTCCTCCTTGCAATAATTTAATACATTTTGCAATGATCTATGTATTTTTTTTTCAAATTTCTGTAAAAGTTGAAGATCGAGAAACTGCGAAGAAAAAGAAGAAAGATTGCCCATCGTGCTTTGAGATGACTTCGGTGACGACGCGCGGCAAGATCGACGGCTAGGGTTCCTCTTTTGCATCTTAGGGTTTCTCGCCAAGGAGTGGGTCGTTGGGCTTTTGGGCCCATGAATACCCTAAAGGGGCTTGAGACAGATACTATGAGATGGACAAAAGAGGAATTCCAAAGTTGTAATTTTTATTTTTATTTTTATTTTTAAATAGGAAAGCCAAGGATTAAAGTTATTTGTTTAATCATTAATGCTTTTATTGATTTGTATGAATTATATGTGCGATTAACATGATGTTTGAAATAACATGCCATATAGAATAGGAAGATGTCATATTGTTGCATAATCACATGTCATAAAAGCATAGTAGCTATTATGTCTTGAATCGACTAGTATGATAGTTATTATGCGAGATTATTTAGGTTATCCACTAAACTAATTATAAATTATTATGATTTTAAATTAAAATCTAGAATAATAATTGGATTAATTAATTGTGGAATTAAAATCTAGACAAATAATCGAGGAAATTTTTTAGAATTGTATTTTTGAGAGTAATTTGTGGGTTATTTAAAATGGTCATGTAAAGCACACTCGCCAATCATGACTGGATTTTAGATACCTAATGATTTCAATTAACAATTGCTCGATCTCGACAAAGAATACTCTAAATTGAACAATTCTTGAAAATTGAAAATTCTAAATTTAAAATATTGAATGGGTGAAGGTTTTAATTAAGCATTTAATTTTAAAACCTACGGGCCCCAATTGTGGGTTTATTAGTGAAATGGTTATCGCTGAAGCCCCATTGGATAAGGATAATCGGATTTCGCTAGATTAAACCCTAATATTTTTCAAAATTTTAGTAAAGTTTGCACGGCCCATTGTCGGCAAAACTTAGACACTAAAGATAATTTTGAAAGTAAACAATGGTTAAATACATTCAACTTTGGTAAATTTGTTAACCCTCCCATCGAGGCTCGGCAATGGAACCAAGGCCCAAAATAACAAGTATTAGTCTTACAAGTATCTTGCCCATCGTAAGCCTTGTAAAGATAACTAATGGATTGTTAAACAATAAACAAATAGTAGTTATTAGAATCTACTAACGCTATATCTGTTTGTTGTTAATTATAGTTTGTAATTAGTGTGTTTTCTTCCTTATTTTCAGAAAAATGTCTTCATTCAATCCTTTAGCTACAATATTGAGCCAAAAACCTATGGATGGTACAAACTACAAACAATGGAAAAATAATTTGGATATTGTTCTTCAATTTGAAAAGCTCAACTTTGTTCTAACTACCCCTATGCCAGCGCAGCCTGCTGCAGATGCGTCTGTGGCAATACAAACTAAATTTCAGCAAGAGAAGGTAAAATGGGAGAAGGCGAATGTGGCAGTTCGCTGCTATATTTTAGCCAGTCTCGCCAGTCACCTTCAGGAGCAAGTGAGCATGATTGAGGAAGGAGCAACATTGCTCCAGACTCTTGATGGCATGTTTGCTACGTCTAGCAGCTCTGCTAGGCAAAATGCGCTGAATTCAGTCACCAAGACAGTAATGTTTGGAGGAAGTGTGCGGGATCATTGTCTCACAATGATAGCAAACTTCAAGAAGGCTGAAGACCATGGTGTCAAATTTGAACAAGAAGTAAAAGTTGACCTTCTCTTGCAATCACTTTGCTGAATACTTCAATCAATTCAAGATGAATTATAATATGAATAAGATGAATCTTG
Source organism: Acacia melanoxylon (assembly GCA_019022615.1). Taxonomy (NCBI): domain Eukaryota; kingdom Viridiplantae; phylum Streptophyta; class Magnoliopsida; order Fabales; family Fabaceae; genus Acacia; species Acacia melanoxylon. Next base: position 3,301,549 of record JAFJYJ010000020.1, on the reverse strand, counting down.
ACCTCACTCAACGATGCACGAGCTTGAGAGTCTTTGAATGATCTCTAGTCAAGCGGGGTAGTGCATTTTTTTCGGTGAAAGTTCTCAGTGAAACCTAAGGGGAAACCCAAAGGAAAGAACAAGAACAAGAAAAAGAAGAAATCGGTATTCCGAGTTGCCAAAATAGTTGCAATGAAGCGCCAAAAGGCAAGTGCTTCAAGTGCGGACAAAAGGGGCATTGGAAGAAAAATTGCCCACGTATGAATCAACCGGTATGGGTAATTTACATGTGGTTGAGGCTTGTTTAGTGGAGAATTACAATGATAAATGGATCGTTGATTCGGAGCCACTAACCATGTTTGTTACTCTTTGCATGGTTCAAACATAGCTTGCCTGTAAGTAAAGGACAAAGAATTTTGAAGCTTGGAACTGGGGAGCTTGTGTTTACAAAAGCAGTGGGACAAGTTCTTTTATCTTTTGATAATTGTAGAACTTTGGTTTTAGAAGACTGTTTATTTATTCCAGATTTTAAGAGGAATTTAATTTCGTTAGTTGTTTGGAAAAACGTGGTATGACGTTCGGTTTAATTCCTCGGTTTCAATAAGAAGTTCATCTTCTTTTATTTGTTCGTTTAATGTTTAATGGTCTTTATTTCCTTAATCATGTTCTCTGTGAAGTTAATCATGTTGAATTGAATGATTTTGAGCATATTAATTCATCAAAGAAAAGAAAAGTTTCCAATGAAACTTATCTTTGGCATTTGAGATTGGGTCATATTAACTCTAACAGGATACAAGGTTTGGTCAAAAGTGGGATTTTAAAATCCCTGAACTTTGAATCGATACAAGTATGTGAATCTTGTTTAGAGGGTAAAATGACCAAGAGATCTTTCAAGGCCAAGGGAAAACGTGCCACACTTCAGCTGGAATTGGTACATACGATGTATATGGACCAATAAATGTCCAAGCCGAGGCGGGTATCGATATTTCATCACATTTACTTGATGATTACTCTAGATTTGGACATGTGTACTTGATGCGTCACAAGTCCGAAGCTTTTGGAAAATTCCAACGAGTTCAAGGCCGAGGCGAGAAAAGCATCTTGGTGTTCAAATTAAGACTCTTCGATCTGATCGAGAGGGTGAATACCTATCTAGAGAGTTCAGGTCTTACCTGACTAAAGAGGGGATAGTTTCACAATTATCTTCTCCAAGGACACCCCAGCAGAATGGAGTTGTTGAAAGGAGAAATAGAACCCTTCTAGAAATGACAAGATCTATGCTCAGTTATTCATCTCTTTCTGATTCATTCTGGGGATATGCCTTAGAAACTGCTATGTATCTATTGAACTTAGCTCCATCCAAGTCGGTTTCAAAGACACCAATAGAATTGTGGAAAGGGTGTAAGCCCACCATGAAACATATTCGGATTTGGGGTGCTCCGGCACGTGTCTTGCAACAAAAACCAGATAAGATGGATACTGAAGTATGCATGTTTATAGGCTATCCTAGAGGAACCAGAGGTTGGTTATTTTATAGTCCAAAAGAAAAGAAGGTCATAGTTAGCACTCACGCGACTTTCTTAGAGGAGGATTATATGGCAAATTATAAGCCAAGGAGTACGGTTATTCTTGATGAGCTAGTCTCAGATCAAGTTTCACCGCAACCTCCTCAGGCGGTTCCAACTGTTATTCCTGTGATTGTTCAAAAAGTGGGAAAATATACTTGAACATACACAGGAACCAGAGATAGAACCAGAAGTTCAGCATGATGATGAAGTTCAGCATAATGATGAACTTATGGAAGAACAAAATCATGAATTGGTTAATCCACTTAATGAGGGTCCTCATCTAGAAATTGTTAACCCACAAAATATGGACCCCCTATAGATGCACAACATCAAGTGCGACAAAGTCGTAGTGGGAGATTGATTCGTAAACCGCAAGATTTCTCTTGTTGGGTGAGTCATATCGGATGTCATCATTGATGAAGATGATGATCCCACGAGCTATGACAAGGCACTAGGAGATGTTGATGCTCAGGAATGGCTTGAGGCTATGAATCGTGAAATGGATTCTATGTATTCCAACTCAATTTGGTCTCTTGTAGATGCACCTGAAGGGGTAAGACCCATTGGGTGTAAGTGGATTTACAAGAGAAAGAGAGGATCGGACGGGAAGGTTGAAACCTTCAAAGCTAGATTGGTGGCGAAATGGTACTCCCAAATAGAAGGTGTGGATTATGAAAAAACATTTTCACCGGTTGCCATGCTTAAGTCCATCCGGATTCTCTTAGCTGTTGCACATGTGCGAAGAAATCTTGATTATGAGATTTGGCAAATGGATGTCAAAACTGCTGTTCTAAATGGAAATTTGGAAGAGGAAATCTATATGCAGCAACCAAAAGGGTTTATAGCCAAAGGGCAAGAACAGATGGTATGCAAGTTGCAAAGGTCCATTTATGGACTTAAGCAAGTGTCCAGATCATGGAACATCAGTTTTGATCAAGCCATTAAGTCTTATGGTTTTGAGAAAATTCCTGATGAGCCGTGTGTGTATAAAAGGATCCAAGGTAATGCAAAGATCTTTTCCGGTACTTTATGTGGATGATATACTCCTTATCGGAAATGATACAGAGGTATTGTTAGGCATAAAGACCTGGCTGAGCAAGCGTTTTGATATGAAGGACCTGGGGGAAGCCAATTATATTTTAGGTATTAAACTCTTGCGAGACCGGAAGAATAGGGTTTTGGCATTATCCCAGGCTAAATACATCGACAAAATACTTGCCAGGTTTAGCATGGAGAATTCCAAGAGGGGAATTATACCCTTCGGGCATGGGATTCATCTCTCTAAGGAGCAATCTCCTAAAACTCCCGAGCGAGAGAAACACGTGAGTAGGATACCTTATGCTTCAGCAGTAGGTAGTCTCATGTATGCTATGCTATGTACCAAACCAGATATCTGCTATGCAGTGGGAGTAGTAAGCCGGTACCAATCTAATCATGGAGAGGAACACTGGGTAGCGGTTAAACATATACTCAAGTACCTACGGAGAACGAGAGATTATATGTTGGTCTATTCTAGTGGGAGTCTTGAAACCATTGGTTATACGGACTCAGATTTCCAAGGAGATATTGACTCAAGTAAGTCTACCTCGGGATATGTGTACACTCTTAATGACGGTGCCATTTGTTGGAGAAGTGTAAAACAATCATGTGTGGCTGACTCTGCCACAGAGGTTGAGTATGTAGTTGCTTCTGAGGCTGCAAAGGAAGCTGCATGGTTAAAGAAGTTCCTAACGGACCTTCAGGTGATACCAGGTGTTAATTGTCCTATCACACTTTACTGTGACAACAGTGGGGGGCGAGTACGTCTAAGGAACCAAGGTATCACAAGAGACAAAAATACATACGGAAAGTACCACTTGATCCGAGACATAATTGAAAGAGGAGATACATTGGTAGCAAAGATAGCATCGACGAGAACCTTTCGATCCTTTTAATAAGAGTTTGCCTGAACGTGTGTTCGAGAGGCATGTTACATCTATGGGTCTTAGGAGGATTCCAGATTTGCTATAGCTTTAGGTAGTTGTTACTTTACTTTGTTATTTTGTGCTTTTTGAGCAAGACATTATGACATTGCATTTTTTTCTGAATATTATAAATGAGGTGTTATTCATTTATTTCGCACACTATTTACAAACTCGAAGGTCTGGATCAATTATGGAGTATATGATCATATGGATACGTTCATAGAGGACATGGTCATAGGTTCTCACAATTGATGAAAAGGTTCATAGCTATTAAATTAAGTAGGGCACTTTATTTAGGCTGCAATATTTATGAAATGGTTTTGTCCGAATCATTATAAAATACTGGTGTGAGTTAATACTTACATTGAATGGATCAAGGAGAGATTTGATTAAGGTTGTTCTTTCTGTCATAAGGAATCAAATCTCCAAATAACTATAGTCATGTAGTTGCTCTTAATCCTGAGTTTATTTTAAATAGGTAGTCGAATAGTTTTCACTCTTTGATTTACCAACGGTTGAGGTTTGATCTATATGACGGCCAATAACTTGGTATTTTGGGATTGAGACTATTTGGTTATCGGTGTTTATGAGATAAACAACATGAAATTTATAGGAAATGTCCCCTTGATATGTTTCGGTACTTGGATATTGAAGACACGCCGGTGCATGTAATCCATTAGAGAAACCATCACGATCAAGGGAATAAATAATTGATTTGGTTACGTAAAACTGGTCAATCAAATTATAGACATTCTATAAAGGGGTAATGCATATTCGTGTTATAAGTGTCATTATTCTTGGAGTTCACGTTCGGGCTTTTAGTGGAGTAGCACCGAACTAGATAATCTTCGTAAATTATCATGAGCCTTGATAAATGACAAATGGTAGATCCCCGGGCTAGCTCGAGACAAGGGATGGGGTATATTATAAGATGATGATGGCTTATGGGCTACATGGTCTTGGGTTTACGAACTCAAGTTTGTATCTTAAAGAGCAAGTGGGAGATTGTTGGGTTAATGTGCTCTTTAGTCACTTAAGCCCAATAAGGCTTAAGTGAGACTACAACCCAAGAACCCTATGGTCCATGTGGTTTAGGGTTAGGTCTTGGATGTAGTAGTATATAAACCTACTTTCACCTCCTTGTGACGGCCAAGACAAACAGGAGGCTTTCATCAGAAATAAACCCTAGAGGCAGACGCTCATCATCTGAACGGTTGCCCATACAACCATCCTATCCCCCTCGAGAGATAGTCTGGAAGATCGATCATAGAACGGACTACGACTGTTCGTAGAGAGGCTTTCAGATCGCTGCATCTTTCCAGGTAATCAAAACGATGAAGGTTTTAACTTTTCCTACATCGTGTCGGTACGATATGCTTCCATGTTTCTGGTGAGTCTCCTATAATTTTACCTTGAGGCACTTTTTTCTAGCTTCTTCTTCATGGAGAAAAAATCATTTTCTTTCTTCGCAATGACTGAGCTTTTTTTCCGAATTATCTAGCGTCGTCGCTTCTAGACCAGTCTTGAATGCTACAGATTTTATGTGCATAAAATATTGATTCAGATGATTTTTGTTCTTTACTCATTTTTTATTGATCAGTAAGTCAAACAATTAACATCTACCTCGTTACATCTGGTAGTTATAAATATGCCAAATTATTGGGTTGACTAATGACAACTTCACATGATGTATACTAAGCAAATATGTTAATGTGATATTTATAGCAATGTTTAAAGACCCAAACTAGGCCGGACGGTCCAGCCTTCGGCTGGGAGGTTGACCCATGTTTACCCGTCATTAAGCCGCTATTAGGCCATCAACCATAAAGCCGGAGACTGGAGTGAGTTTGTGAAAACCGTCTGGCAAGAATCTCGTCCCAACTTCCACCGGAGATGGTATTGCTTGTTCTCTATGCTCTGTCTATGACTTTGCGGTTTGCCCCTTACGATTTTGAATTTGCTTCTCTGATCTCATTTTTTTGTTCTTCAAATCTGAATCTTAAAGGAGGAGAAACTGATAATAATGGGGAGGAATAAAACTTCAAATAAAGAAAAAGAGATAAGAGAGGAATGAAGGAGTCAAGGTTTATGGGAAGGAGACTCAAGAGTCGAGAGAAATTAGAACAGATAAGCTTTACGGGTGCTGCGGAGGGAGATTATATTGTTCTTCTTGAGATTTGTAAAGCCATCATCAGATGGTAAGGATTGTAAACACTAAATAGTAGAAAAGAGAGAGATTTAAATGATGAATTCATTCAGGGTAATATTGTCTTTATTTTTAGTTTTACATATATTAAAATTTATTTAAAATATAAAAATTAAATAAATTAAAATTTGGACCATCTAAAATTAATGTAATAGCACAGATCGGTGATGAGCACATTTTTACTCATCAAAATGAAGAAAAAAAAAATGTGCTAAAAAATCCTACCTTTGTTGAATATAATTAGTTTTGATGATGTCTTATATAGATGTCATTATTAAGAGCAAAAAATTTACATAATCTATTTATCTCCTACATTGACTAACTACTTTATTTAATGTAGGTTAGTTCAAGTTGAATTATAGAGAATGATCAAGAGAGGAGAATGAAGAAAGAACTTGTTAAATATTATGAGAATATCAATATTTGAGTTTCTATGATCAAATATAATGGAAGTTGGAATGGCTCAATTCAGAGTTAAATTAAGCAAGTTGAAGCTCCACGATGAATATTTGATAGCTACAGTAATTTCACTTCAATTTTCCATCTTACTCGAGCAAAAAGATAGCATTACTCGAGCACAAAATTGGTCTGCTCGAGCAACAATTGCTCTACTCGAGTATGCAGTGTATTCCAACGACTCTGTTCCACTCTATTTCACGTTTTACTTGATCGACGTCTGGTTCTTCGATGATATCTCCCAAACCAGAGATCTGATTGAGGTGAAACCAATTTTGTATGGAACTAGACTCCCAATGCGTCCTTTTGACAAACATTCAAGTCTAAAGGTGTTCAGATGAGAGAGCTATGAATTTTATAAGCTGCCTCATGAAATTATGCCACACATCTGACCCAGCTATAGGATTTTGGGTGTATCACACAAAATACACATCAAATTGAGCTGAAACTAGTGGTATATGAAACTAGACTCACACACCTTCCAAAAATATAGAGATCCTGGAAAACAAAGATCAATTGGACGAGATATGATTTTTTGAAGTTGACAGTCAGTTTAGGATGTTGCAAAAAACGTTGGTCTAGAACAGCTTCTATTAATCTGATTGAAATGCACTGCGTACAATGAGTTTGGAGCTGATTCCTTTTGGAAAGAACACTTAAAAAATATTTCTAAGCATAAATGGTTTGCCAAATTTGGAGCTATGGCGAAGACATTACGCTTACTGGAATTTGACCTTCATGCTGCCAATACTCTTACGTTTTGAGATTCACTACATTGTGGAGATTAATCCTTGAATAAGATCAATTGAGTAAAGACTTGACACTTTGATGAATCATGAAGGATACTCGAGTACACTTTGGTATTACTCGAGTTTGGTACTCGAGCATTTGTGTTGGTATTGCCTCTCTCAGACATTACTCAAGCAAACAAGATGTCTTACTCGAGCAACGAAATATTGTACTCAAGCATGGTTGTTATTCACTGACGAAGCTTACTCGAGCAAGTAAGTTATTACTCAAGTAGACTTGAGCAATCTCATTCGTTCACAATGTAATGAGTTCCTTTCACGATCTTACTCGAGCAAACTTTTAGACGTACTTGAGCAAAGCCTCTCTGAATGACTTTGATCACTATATTGGACAGACCATACTCGAGCATGAAGTTTTCCTTACTCGAGCTTGTTGCTCGAGCATAGATGAAAAGCTACTCGAGCATATATACTTTGCCATCTAATATCTTGTTTTTGCAGCAGTCTACTCGAGCAGGTTTTAACCCTTACTCGAGCATGGTGCTCAAGCACATGTAAGTACTTACTTGAGCACATACATTCTAACCTTCATCTGTTGTTCTTTACAGAAGTTACTCGAGCATGTTGGACTTCTTACTCAAGCACAGTACCTACAGATACTTCATTCACTTCATCTTCTTCGCCTTCGTAAATTCAAAATATCTGATTTACAACTCATTACATCTGAACACTACTCATTATTATTCTCAATGCTATTAACCATTTTGTTAGTGAGTTTTCATACTGTTAACAAAAGGATTTCGCTCAAGTTATCATAAAGAAAAATTTGTGTCAGAGACATTAAATGCATAAACAGAGCACACATAGAAATGAACTCAAAGCAGGAAAATGATCATTCTTTCTACAGAGACCTATTCTGGTGAAAGTAGGCTACCTTAAGTAGATCAACAGACATCGTTGTAGCAAAGCAAAAAAGATTTAATCTTGATTCTGCCAACTACTCCGGATTGTGTCTAACGGAAGCTTCTTTAGACTAACGGATAATTTGAACACATCCAACAATCATATTCTAAAAGGAGAAGCATTCAAGATAGACGATAAGACACGAGATTACAGCTTCATTGTCAAAATGCCAATACTTTGACGTCTATATCACTTACTCTATGATTATCTCCATGATCATATAATTTACGACATAGAGTGAGATTATTTGTAATGTACTTTAGTGTTTATCTTATTCACTTATGAAATAGAAGATTGATTGTTAATCATTTTATCTGAGAGTTACTCAAGAATGGGTGATCTTGAGTGGAAAACCGATTGTATCCTTATAGTGTGTATAAGGGGGAGTATCTCAGTGAGAGATTCGGCTTCACAAGTGTCTGGGTGAACTTGTGGGATTGTAGAGGCTTCTCTTGTGCCCCGATTAAACAAGAGGATAGTGTATTGAAAATCTCAAGTGGAACTTGGGGATTGGACGTAGGTTAAGGATTGGGCCAAACCAGTATAAATCACAGTTTGCATATTCTCTTTCCTTATCTCTTATATTTCTAGTATATGTTTATTTAAATATCTGACTGTTGATTTAGAAGACGTGAAAGATTTCAAAGTTTCAAGTTTTTAATCATATACCCAATTCATCCCCTCTTAGGTTCAGTCGGTTCTTACATTTGGTATCAGAGCAAGTCTCTTGTTTAAAGGACTTAACCATCTCAAGAGTTATCAATGGCTGATTTTGGGTATTACTCGCTTTCTAAAGGTTTTGATTGTACTGTTCCACCGTTTTTAAAAGATATTTTTTGTTTTGTTTTGGAAAGCTAGAATGACATCATTTATAAAATGTTTTGATTTTGATATGTGAAATATGGAATGTTTGTACAAATGCCTTTGATTTCAAACCGAAAAGAATTGGACAGAAAAAGAGAAGAAAATGTTTTCACTAAACATTAGAGTGATGAAAATCCACGGGTACAAAAAAGGCTTTTAAGACCGGACAAAAGAGGCATCGTAAGACCGGACCCGCGACCGGTCTTGTTCCAGGCGGTATTAAAAGTCTAACTTTTAATACCGGACTCAAACCGGTCTTAAAGAAACTCTTTTAGACTGGACATTAAAAACAGTAGGTCTTAAAAGTAGTACTATATACACCTGAAATATTTTTTGTTTGGTCTTAAAACTCAACTTTTAAGACTGGACAAAAACATAGGCCGCTCTTAAAAGATCGACATTTTAAGACCGGACAAAAATCAATCCGGTCTAAACAATAGCGGCTTCTAAGACCAAACGACTAATTATACCGGTCTTAAAAGACTGACTTTCAAGACTGGATGATTAATACATCCGGTCTTAAAAATTGAATTTTTAGACCAGACGGATAAATACACTGGTCTTAAAAGACGAACTTTTGAGATCGGCCTAATATCAAATATGTACACCTGACCTTTAAGACCGGACATATAAATACATCTGATCTTAAAATTTGAACTTTTAAGACCGGTTTATTTATTTCTGGTCTAATGTTTTCCGAATTTTTTCCTTGTTCTGTTCTTCCTGATCATATATCACAAATCCACCACCCAATTCAGCACATAAAAGTTGATACTTTAAGCTACAAGCTATGAACAATTATGAATAAATTGAATTGGGAAAAGCATACAAATATTATTCACCATGAGTTATGTGACCTCTTAATTAATGATTATACTATGACTACAACACCTAAATTAATTTATACAATAAGATAACTTACTTACAAATACAATGAGTTACAAATACAACACGTAAATCAACATACATGTCCAATATAATATTCACCATGCCTTCATCTGATTCCCACCTAACAACGTAACATCATCTTTTATAACATGCCCCTTTGGATCGAATCCTGCACAAAAATAAAACAAGAACAAACTTCATAGTTAGTGACATTGTTTAAGAACATAGAAGGAATATAATATAGTTAAAACCTTAAAGTTTTCAAAGAATTCTGCCATATGAATATTACCTTATGAATTGACTCTTTTATAAAGGGATATACTCTCATATCCCTTCTTGATGATCATTTCTTATGCCGGATTCATTATCCGCTTCATCTTCTTCGTTCATGTCCGGTAGACCCCTTGAAAAAGGAGTATTCTCATGAAGACCATAATTTGAATGACTTTCTTCATCAATATCAATGACCCTTTTTCCTTGAAGAGCTATAGACCACATTTTATTTTCTTGATCGGTGATATAGAACACTTGTTTCGCCTAGTCTGCCATAATAAAAGGTTCATCTCCAAAACTTCTACTATTGACATCGACTAACGTAAATCCTAACCGATCGATCTAAACACCATTATTGACATTAACCCACTTGCATTTGAAAATGAGAGATCTAATTTTAACATAGTCCACCTCCCAAATCTCTTCAATAATCCCATAATATGGCATGACTGCCAATTTAGGCCTCTTGTCTTTGGAACTGGAGAAGTGCATAGATTCAGCCTTTAACATAACACCATTGTTCTGGACGGTGCTCCTATCATCTAGGGACTTCATGTAAAATGTATAACCATTGTTCACATATGAATTCCAACTTATGACATCAACCTCAGGACCACGTGCTAACCATTTTATTGTATCAGAAACACATTCCTCTCCCTCGACCTTTTGTTTGAACCAGTTTGCAAAAGTTCTCGTATGCTCCCTAATCAACCTTTGTTCAGTTATTCGATGATTTTCTTTCCTTACAACTTCTTTATGTGCAGCTATGCTGGCTTGAACTTCATCAACATTATTCAAGATGTATAAGTGGACTTCTGACAATTCATCAGGATCCACATTCTTTACCGAAGCCCCTCGTCTACCCCCTTCAGCATGCTGACGTTGAGGAAGCCCAATATGTCTTATTTTGGCCAAATAATTTTAACAAAATTCCATGGCTTCTTCAGAAACATATTACTAAATAATTGATACTTCTGGCCGGTATGCGTTCTTCACGTACCCTTTTAGAAATTTCATAGATCTTTCAATTGGGTACATCCACCGTAAATGGATAAGGCCGCACAACTTTATCTCCCTTACTAGATGAACAATTAGATGAACCATTATGTAAAAAAATGTAGGAACAAAAAGCTTCTCAAGGTGGCACAAGATAAGATATCCTTCATTCTCCAATTCATCCAACTTTTCAAACTCGAAAACTTTACTATAAACCGCATTGAAGAATAAACAAAGTCTAGTCAAAACGACCTGAAGATCATATTCGGCGATGCCTCGAATAGCTATTGGGAATAGCTGTTGCATCAAGACATGACAATCATGAGACTTTTGGCCTACTAATTTCAAGTCCTTCATCGATACAAGCCTCTTAAAATTTGAAGAATACCCTAAGGGAACTTTTGTGCCATGTAAACAAAATGTAACATCCCATTTGAAAACGGCGGAATTTTTTTTTAAAAAAACGTTTCCAAATATTTCAAGCAGAGTAATCAGAGTAGAGCATTGGAGCGAGTAAGTAATTTACATTACATTCAAAATATGGACCATAGTGTAAATGTATCGGATTACAGTCATCCAGAATTCTCAAAAGTTGAAGAAACTAAAGAAAATGATAGATAATATAGACACGTCTTGGCCTACTCCGGCTGCTTGCCTCGATCGCCAAACATCGGTCCTCCAGACCCTGATGCTACAGCTAAGATCCATTCCACATATGGATCTCAGGTAACGGTTAACCTCATGCTCAAATAAAACAGTATACGTACAACATATATTCATCTCAATACAAAGATATCATCACAAAAGCAAACGGCGGATGTATGATCAATAACATGGACGAAACATAAGCACAAAGCAATATGTAAAGTCTCTCTCGACTAGTTCTGCACATATCCAAGATGCCACGCCACTAACGTGTCCTCGCGCTAGGAATAACTCAAACGGCATTACCAATACTATAACCCGTGGTAAAGGCGTAAGTATCTCGACGATTCTCAACGGAACCTCGGTCTATGAACGTATCTATAACGCAAAAGTATATAAGCAGCATAGATTTAGGGTTACGAAAGACGCGTCCGTACCTTAGTTGCGAGATATCCGGCTCTTCCGGCTAAAAACGGTACTTTTTGACGCCGTACGTAAAACAAATAAACAAATGCAAAAAACGGCGGAACGACGGAATTTCGACAAATGTTCGACGTCGAAGTATTCTAATCAGAATAATAACACACTTATGAATATTTGGCAGCATAACAGGAATTTTAGGTGAAAAAGACCATTTTGCCCTTACTACCCCTATTTGACGGAATTTCGCCAGAACTTCGTTACTTTGACCTTATTCCATTTCAAAATTATCCCCACTATGTTTTTACCTCGTCAGGCATCTTTCAATGCAATGAGGCTTAAAAAAAGTATAGGAATATATTCTGAAACTTCCTAGATCAAAACAACAGTTCTACTATAACTACCGAAAGAACTTCGGAAACTAAAAGCTAAGGACAGAAGAACTTACTCGGAGCAAGACAAAATTTCCAGATCTTCTCTCTCTAGAACCTCTCTCTAGGTTTCAAATTTTGGTGTGAAGAATGAGAGGAGATGTGCTTGCTATTTATAGAAGAAGGGAGGGACAAGGTGGGAATTAACACAAAAGTCTTCAGATCGGATTCCGGCCGTTGGATCGCATTTTTGAGGACAAAGCAATCTTGGCCATCCATGGTCAAGGCCGACCTCTTGGCCCCCAAAAGTCAAAGAATGAGTTGTCATCCAATGATGACTCTTGCTTTATGGCCTCCGGTCCGATAAAGCTACCCGACGGTGTCCGTTTCGCGCGATTTCGCGAAACTCAAAAATTCGGCGTGTAACTTTGAAGATCTTTTCATCCTCTTTCATATTATCTATTTTGATCCTCTTTTTGATCATATCCAGGTATTCTCCGGTTACGGAAATCGCTTCCGATAGAACCAACTTCTGGACAATAATTCGCTGAATCGTAAAACGTCCAGTTGTTGCCTAACTTAATCCCGTGTTTGAAAACACGCAATTGTTTCTATAGGTTCTCACTTTGCCTATCTGACTCTACTCTATCCGATCGCTTTCCGTCTTATTAGGAATTAGCGTTTTCGGTTGCGGAAATCAACGTCTGGTAAATTCTTTCTTCGTGTAAAAATTCACTTGTTCTTAATTTGATCGATCTGAAAAGACTTTTACCTCTGGTTTACTGTAGAATTTATTTCTAACTTTTCCCCTTGGCCTCGCCTATAAGTTTCGACTCACCGCATTATATTATTATTTTATTCTAATTATCATTTTAATTATTTAAACAATTCTTTTTAATTAAAAATACCAATAATTTCGCCCCTTCTTTTTAAAATTCAGTTTTAATAATTTTTTCCATTTTTTTAAAAATATAATATTTTTTACCAAAATTCCCGTTTTACGCTTGCCTTCGTTAAGGCTTAATCGTGCCTAAATTCTTCGTTTAGTGATCTTTTTAGGATTAGATTTCTTCATACATTTATCTTTACCAATTTTTCTTAATCTTTTTATCATAATCAGTAAGTATATTTTATGCTAATTACCAGCCTTAATCTCTTAATTAAAGATTTTACCATAAATTTAACTTTCTATATTTCTCTTGTTTTACTGAATCAATTAGCTAGTAATTATCTAATCATTCTCTTACCAATGGTTGATAATTTTATAATTTACAATATATTATTATCTTACAAAATTTATACTTGACATTGTCATTTTATATCCTATGTAAAATATTTAATATGTTTACACCATAAAGTTACTTTATGGTTCCTAATGCTTTTTAAACATTTCTTCATGTTATTTCCTCTGAAATAATTTATTAAATTCTTATAATTAAAGATTATACTCCCATAATTTTCTCATAATATTTCATGATCTTTCAGTATTTATCATAATGTTTTTAGACGCTTTTATCACCATTATTGCATTTTTAGTCATTCCATTTCATCCGATTTTTACGTAACTTTTTCGACAATTTACTCGACAATTATAACAATTTTCTATAATAGTTTTAACTCATGAATTTGCTTCATCAAAATATTCATTAATTTCTCTTATCTCAAGAATTCCAGATTTGCTAAAATCCGGGTATTACATAAACACTCACAAAAACTTCGTTTCTCATCCTTAAACAAAGTATGAGAAGTCGGGGGACAACGTAATATCCTGAATTTTCTCTGAAAAAATTTCATGTATGGAGTATTGTTAGTTATGATTAGTTTTGATGATGTTTTATATAGATGCCATTCTTGAGAGCAAAAAGCTTGCATACTACATTTATCATTATACTTTTACTAATTCTTACATTTAATGTAGATGGAAGTTTAATGATGAAGAATGATCAAGAAAAGAGATAGAAAGAAAGGAAGAACTTGTTTGATGGAATGAGAAAATCATTATACAAGTTCCTAGATTGATTCTACAAGTCTCCACGATGATATGGAAGTTGGAACGACTCAATTCGGAGTTAAAATGAGTGAAAACGAGTTATAAGTTCATTCTTGAAGCAATTCTCGAGAATGCAATCCATTCCTGAAGCAATTCTCGAGAATGGTACTGATCCTATGAAATTTACAAGTAATTCTTGAGTATGGCACATCAATTCTCGAGAATGGTTCTCAAGAATGCCATTCTGATTCTCGAGAATGGTCGGGATTCAACAATTCTTCAGCAGCTTTGTTTCACGTTCAGTTTGGGCAACCTCTGGTAATTTGACGATATCTCACAAACCAAGAATCGGATTGACACGAAACCAGTGGCATATGCAACTAGACATCCAACATGTACTTTTGAAAAATGTTCAAGTCCAAATGAGTCCAGATGAGAGAGCTATGAGTTTTTCAAAAGGAAACAAAAAGCAACGTCACAGTCCAGACCAACCTTTGGTAAATTGAGTGTATCTCACAAATGGAAAATCCAAATGAGCTGAAATTCATGCCATTGGAAACTAGACTCAAATACCTTTCCGAAAACATCAAGAACACAAAAAAACGAATATCCATTGAAGGAGATATGATGTTTTGAAGTTGGTCGTATGTTCAGGATATTACAATCAGCATTGATTAAGAACAGCTTACATTCATCCTATGATAACCGACGAAATACAACAAGTTTGGACTGACTCTTCTTGCATTGGAAAGAAGGTTTGAAGAGATTTATGAGTATATGGGTGCTTTGACAAAATTGCTATCTCTTCTGATATGGTTCTCGATGTGCAGAAATCAATTCTTGAGAATTGATTAAGGTTCTCCAGAATGGTTGCTAATCAATGTTGAAGAGCTCAGATAATTCACCATCGCAGCAAAGGACTCTCGAGAATGATTATTAGATTCTTGAGAATGCTTCCCGAGAATGCACCAGCAGCTCTCGAGAATGATAGAGACAGAATCACACAGCTGAAGTTTCTCTGATGTGATTCTCGAATGCATAAGCAATTCTCGAGAATAGTCGGGAATGAGGAATGCAAAAGCTTTCTGCAACATATCATTCTCGAGAATGAGGAATCTGTTGGGATCCGTACACGTAGCGGAATTATAAAAATTTTACGAATCCCATCCGAGGATCGCTCAACCGCGTTTAAATCAAGGTTAAAGAGTCCGAATCATACATATGCGAAATTCTGAGCGTTTCTTACATTAGATTTGATTACGTGGGCTACCTTCTCGATCAACCAGGAGCAGACTCTACGAATCTCCTCCCTCTACCGGTATCCACATGAATAGTCTCCAACACCGATGGCAGCGTGCTAGCGCCTTCAATATTTTCCCGTCTCTCTATTTTCTCTCTAGGGTTTTTCGTGGCTTTCTAATTCATTCGTCTCTTTAATATGACTAGATCAATATCTATTTATAGGGTTTCTAAAACCCTAATGAGTCATATTAAAATATTCAAAATTAATCCAATCAATTTTGAAATTTGAATTTCAATTAAAATAATATATAATTAAATCTATCAAATAGATCTAATCTAATATATTTATTTAATCCAAATTATAAGCCTACTTGATTTAATTTATCTTTATAAATTAAATCTAAGATATGATATCTTTTATTTAATTAAATCGAGATACTATACCTCAATTTAATTAAATCTAAGATACTATATCTTTATTCGAAAATTAAATCGAGATACAATATCTCAATTTATTGTAGTTATTTAATTTATCAAATAAATTAAATACTATATATAATAATATTATTATCTATAAATAATAATATTATTATTTCGAATTTAATAATAAATATATATATATATATCCACCCTAGATTAAATATAATATTAATTAAATCTTATACATATATAAGATTCAATGAATCTAGACACTTTTACTAGATTCAATGAATCTGGACACTTTTCATAGATTCAATGAATCTGGACACTTTTGCTCGTGTTGGGCTATTCTTGTGTGCGACCTATGTGCCCATGAGATTGGCAGTGGGCCAATAATGTACCAGCCCACAAGTCGCAAGCGGCCTCTAGCAAGACATTGCGACTACCCAATTCATATGGGGATCGATGATACGATTTTACCTATCGTACAACCATGTCACGTCCCTTTTGTCACGCGAAAATTTGGTCAAGGATGAGGCATGGATAATGTCAACTTCTTTTTCTTGACCATTACTTTCTCGATTCTTGAGTAGTCTAATAATTGAAATGGAAACTCCTTTCCATCGTAGTATGGCCATACATTTCTTAGACTCACTCATCGAGGGGCCTAGTATTATCTCTCTACAAATGTGAGGGACAAATTCCATCTTGACCATTCACATTCCTCTGCATGAAAACCACTGATCCCGATCAAAGTCTTTATCATCACCCGGTCAAAGGTGACTTTTAACTAGGTCAAAGATCAGTGACTCCTCATGTAGGAATCCATGATGATCTCAAGTCAAGGGCGTTGTGACGCGGTTATACATGAGATAAACTTATGACTAAATCCATGCAGCTTTCTCATAGTGGGTCGGTCCAGCACCTTGTACTCTTACAAGTGCCAATGACTTTGATTCGTATCTCCATACCTCATCAAAGTCAAACTGGTCTTATTTCATCTTCGCTCCCGCGTAGATGACTGACCAGGGACATTTAGGATAATCTATAAGATATATCCACGGATACAGTTATCACTATAAACATGCAAATGAAATGATAACTAAAAAGAGAATGACTTGCCCCTAGGGCATAATTTCCAATAGACTCCCACTTGCACTAGGCGCAATCATTAATTACCCTAATTCCCATTGCCCTAACACGACGCTCATGTTTTACTTGTGCAAGCGGCTTAGTAAGAGGATCATCATCACTGCCTTCTCCTTGTACTTTGCATACTTTTACATCACCTCTATCATTGATTTCTCTGATAGGATGAAATCGCTTGAGTATGTGCTTGGTCCTTTGATGTGACCTAGGCTCCTTAGTCTGCGCAATAGCGCTGCTATTGTCACAGAATAAGTCTATTGGATTTGAGATGGTAGGAACCATTCCTAGTTCTTTAATGAACTCTGTTAGTTCTCTATAGGTTTTTGATGATAACTGACAATTGTAAACACAATTTAAAGATTGTTAAAAACTTGTTGTCAAGGCCATACTCAAGTATGAGAATCTACACTCGAGTATGGACCTACCAGAGAATTGCACAAATTTGATTAAACTGAACTATACTCAAGTATCCATGGGTATACTCAAGTATAGTCCTCACATAGAGCACTCTGAGTTATACATCAAGCTAAACTCGAGTATGAGTTTACATACTCGAGTATGGATCATACAGAGTCTACTCAAATACTTGCTTAAGTTTTTCTATACTCAAGTATACATTTCTAAACTCAAGTATGGGTCATACAGAAAGATTCAAAAGTTTTTTTAATCATAAGCATACTCAAGTATATGCTCACACACTTGAGTATAAGACAAACAGAAAGAATCTTTCTTTTCAAATACTTCCTAAACTCAAGTATGCAAATATACACTCAAGTATAGGATGATCAAAAAGTTTTCAAATCTCTCACATGCCTATCCATACTCAAGTGTACATGTGTATACTCAAGTATACACCATACGAAAAGATACAAAAGTTTTTGAACATAAGAATACTCAAGTATGTAGTCACACACTCGAGTATGAGACAAACGAAATTATCTTTCTTTCCCCAAAGCTTTGTAAACTCAAGTATGACTTTACATACTCAAGTATGGTCGTGGATACTCGAGTATGGCTGTATTTCAAAAAGCTTTTCAAAATTGTTGTATACTCAAGTATAGAGACTTTGGTTAAACTTATTTTCATGTTATACTCAAGTATAGGACATTCAAAGATATAATCCAAAGCTTCTTCCTTTTTTGTAAGAAAGACTCAAGTATCATTCTTCATACTCAGTATAGATCTACATACTCAAGTATAGAGACTTTGGACTTAAACTTAATTTCATGTTAAGAGGTTCAAACTAGATTAATGCCGCTATATACTCGGCTTTTGTTGTAGAATCGCCTACGTTGCTCGCTTAGAGCACTTCCAGCTTACCCACCACCATTCAACATGAATACTTATCCCGATTGTGATCTTGAATCATCTTGGTCGGTTGGAAACTCGCATCTCGTGTAACCGGTTACGAGCTCATCTCCAAACCACCAAATTCCAAGAATAATCCCTTAGTGCTTCTTAAGTACTTAAGGATATTCTTGACAGCAGTCCAATGACCTTCACCAGGATCTTGTTGATATCTGCTGGTCATACTCAAGGCAATTGACACATCTGATCGAGTACATAACATGACATACATGATAGATCCAATGGCCGAGGCATATGGAATCTTACTCATGCGATATCTTTGATCTTGTGTACTAGGACACAGATCCTTACTGAGATGGATGCCATGAGACATGGGCATGTTACCCCTTTTAGAATCCTGCATATTGAACCAATGCAGTATCTCGTCTATGTATGTGCTCTGACTTAGGCCTATCAGCCTCTTGGATCTATCTCTATAGATCCTGATCCCTAGGATATAAGAGGCTTCGCCTAAATCTTTTATTGGGAAAGAATTTCCTAACCAAGACTTGACACTCTGCAAGGTAGGAATGTTATTCCCAATGAGTAGGATGTCATCAACATAAAGCACTAGAAATACAACTGTGCTCCCACTAACATTCTTGTAAACACAAGGTTCATCGATGTTTTGAATGAATCCAAACTATCTGACTACTTCATCAAAACGATGATTCCAGCTCCATGATGCTTGCTTCAATCCATAAATGGATCTTTGAAGCTTGCAAACTTTACCAGATTCCTCAGGATGCACAAAACCCTCAGGTTGTGTCATGTACACATCCTTAAGCAGCTTTCCGTTAAGGAAGGCTGTTTTGACGTCCATATGCCATATCTCATAGTCATAATATGATGCAACGGCAAGAAGGATTCGATTGATTTGGCCATTGCAACTCGGGGAAAAGGTTTCATCATAGTCCACACCATGAGTTTGAGTGAATCCTTTTTCAACCAACCATGCCTTGAAGATATTTACTTTGTCATCCATGTCGCTTTTCTCTTTGAAAACCCACTTGCACCCAATGGTTTTTACACCTTCGGTCGATCGACTAAGGTCCAAACCTTATTGTCGCACATGGATTGCATTTCGTGCTTCATGGCATTAAGCCATCATTCGGAGTTTGGTCCCACCACGGCCTCTCGATAGGTAGTTGGCTCATTCCCGCTCAATGAGCAAAACGTCACGACTTTCAAAGGTGATCGAAATCAAAATCTCGAGGTCAGTAGCCGTGATCTATCGGACCTTCGGGGCCTTGTGTTACTTGAGTAGGCTCAACAACTCTTTGTGAGTCTTCTCCGGTTTCCATCTATGGTTCTACATTGTCATGTGACTCTCGAACTTCTTCGAGGTTCACCTTACTCCCACTGGTTCTTTTAGAGATAAATTGTTTTTCCAAAAATATACCATTGCGAATGACAAACACTTTGTGATCGGTGGGATTGTAGACATAGTATCCTTTAGTTTCCTTAGGATACCCCACAAAAGGCATTTTGAGGATCTCGATGATAATTCATCGGAGGCTTGCGGTTTAACGTAAACCTCACATCCCAAATTTTCTTAAGAAAGGACAAACCGGTTTCTTCCTACCCATATCTCATATGGTGTCTTTTCAACTGCCTTTGACGGAACGTGACTTAGTGTGAACGTAGCTGTTTCTAGAGCATGGCCCCAAAAGGAAGGTTGAAGATCTTTTTGACGCATCATAGATCAAACCATATCTAATAGAGTTCGATTCCTCCATTCAGAAACACCATTCCATTAAGGTGTTCCTAGAGGAGTAAGTTGTGAGATGATCTCACAACTCCTAAGATGGTCAATGAAATCTTGGCTTAAATATTCTCCATCTCGATCAGATCGAAATGCCCTAATTATTTTGCCAAGTTGATTTTGCACTTTATTTTGGAATATTTTGAACATTTCAAAAGATTCAGACTTATATTTCATTAGATAGATATATCCATATCTACTAAAATCGTCTATAAATGTGATGAAGTACAAATGACCTCCTGTGGCAGATGTATTCATTGGTCCACACACATCAGTATGCATGAGGCCCAATAAATCAGTGGCCCTTTCACTATGCCTAGTAAAAGGTGCCTTTGTCATCTTTCTCAATAATCAAGACTCACATGTATCAAATGATTCAAAATCAAATGAGTAAAGAAATCCATCTTGATGGAGTTTCGAAATGTGTTTCTCATTTATATGGCCTAGACGATGCCATACGTAGGTAGGATTCAAATCATTTGACTTGATCCGTTTGGTAGTTATGTCATACATATGTCCATTCAATTTTTCAACTGCGTCCTTGCGTCGCACATTTATACAAATGTGAGAACCACATGCGGTATCTAATACCAATGTTGAGGAAGTAAAAAAATGAATATCTATGACTTAGGTACCGAAGGATAGCCTCGGATCCTTCTTGTACTTTTCCGATCTTCGATGTAGAGTTTGCAATTCCTCTTCCAATGACCAACTTCATTGCGTAATAGCAGACCCCATCCTTCGAAGGTTTTGCCTTCTTGGCTTTTCGTTTCATACCCTTTCCTTTCGAACGGACAAAACAAAGGTCGGGCCTCTTCTTAAGGCTTTGCTCAAATAGCTTTGAGCATCCCATGCAACAGAGAAATTTGATTCCTCCATGTTGTTCATGTTGTAATCCATGACAAAGTTATCATAACTTCCTGGGAGTGAGTTCAAGATCACATCTATAGCTAACTCCTGGGACATGGGGAATCCAAGGCTCACAAGGTGATCAATGGAGCCTTTCATGTCCAATACATGAGGACTAACTGATGCACCTTCAGCCATCTTGCAAGAAAATAAGGCCTTTATGGTCTCATACCTCTCTTGCCTTGCCTGTTGCTGGAACATTTCCATAGGATGATCAATCATCCCAGAGGCCTCCACAAGTTCTAGATCTCTATCGAGGTCTGGAACCATAGTAGCAGGCATCAGACATCTTGGATTCATAGAGTCATCCTTATGCTTCGTATAAGCTTCAGATTGAGCTCTTGGATCAATGGCGGCAGGCTCGTCAGGAATGGGTTGATCAATGAGATACTCCTTTCTTTCATGTTGAGAATCAACGCTTAAGTTCCCTAACATGTTAAGAAAGTTTGTCTCATCGAGTTCTTCCTTCTCAAGGACTGATCGCATTGACGGTGTTGCGGTGTTACTATTCAACATGTTTCTACAATAAAATGATATGCAAAGTTTAATTAATAACCTCCCACTTAATTAACAACACTCATTATAATTAGTGGGCTAAGATCCATATTTGGCTTAAATTTAAGTCCGCTTTGGCAGGACGCTTAAAATTAAGTTATTTAGGTAGGCAATCCCTTTGCCAATTACATCACATGTAACTCTTAGATCTGTATGGGATTCGATCATCATATGAGGTGGCATGTTTAATCCCATCTAATGCCTTGAGATCCAAAACCGTTTTGATAATCTTAATTAAGTCAGGACAATAATTAATGTTGAGTATCACCATTACTCACTCTTGTCTCACCAAGATAACTCAAATACATCCACTTTGGTGGAACATACAAATGGGCGATCGAGATTTTGACAAGTATTCATTTATTGATGGCATTACGACTTGAGATTTTATTTAGAGGGTATTTTTTGGTATAAGATTAATTCTATCCTAATTAATCATATTAATTCTACTTATATGAATGCAATCACTATTGTATCTCATATAATCTCTAAATTAATTAGAAGTGATCTAATCAAATCTTAATTAAAATTCTAAATCAATTATGAGTGATCTAATCAATTCACAATTAAAACTCTAAATTAATTATGAGTGATCTAATCAAATCATAATAAAATTCTAAATTAATCATGCAATGATTAAATCAAGACATAATTAAAATTGTGACACAACATGGCTCATACTTAACCTAAAATCCTCTCAAGCCAATAGGAGGACTTCTCTAAATAATAAAAGAGAAATACATCATAGGAAACCTCGTTCCACATACGAGGGAGTGGGATGAGAAGAGAATGTACATCAAGAGTATTTAGAGAGAGGCATAGCACGCATGCCATATTTAAAATTTACAACTCTAAAGCCATGTTGTTCACCATACCCAAACAACATTTGAAAGGTAAATCACATCATATATTTTTATTCATACAATTATGAAATAAAATACTATCAATAAATTATTGAGTTTATATTATATTATATAATATATATATATATATATATAAAATATAATATCATGTTTTAAATTTATAATTTAAATTATATTATATAATATATATAATATAGTATCATGATTTAAATTCTCTAATTTGCATTATATTATATAATATAGTATCATGATTTAAATTCTCTAATTTACATTATATTATAATATATATATATATATATCTATATATATATATAATATAATACAATATAATGATTTAAATTCTCGCTACGAATGTTATGCAATCTCAACTATTCAGAATTTCACGGATCCAGACGTGCGATTGGAATACGCGAACTTCACGGATCAAAACGTGACCTTCGGCCGTTTTCGAATGTCCGATCTGAACTCTTCGAACTACATGAAACGGCGCGAGATCTAACTAGCTATCCGTAGAAACCCTAACACGAGTTTTTGATTTAAAACACATAACAAGATTCGGTTTTAGCATATATACATAACATGTATTCACATATAGAAAACCCAATTTAAACGCTAGGTTGACCTGGCTCTGATACGACTGTTGGGATCCGTACACGCAGCGGAATTATAAAACTTTTACGAATCCCATCCGAGGATCGCTCAACCGCGTTTAAATCAAGGTTAAAGAGTCCGAATCATACCTATGCGAAATTCTGAGCGTTTCTTACATTAGATTTGATTACGTGGGCTACCTTCTCGATCAACCAGGAGCAGACTCTACAAATCTCCTCCCTCTACCGGTATCCACACGAATAGTCTCCAACACCGATGGCAGCGTGCTAGCGCCTTCAATATTTTCCCGTCTCTATTTTCTCTCTAGGGTTTTTCGTGGCTTTCTAATTCATTCGTCTCTTTAATATGACTAGATCAATATCTATTTATAGGTTTCTAAAACCCTAATAAGTCATATTAAAATATTCAAAATTAATCCAATCAATTTTGAAATTTGAATTTCAATTAAAATAATATATAATTAAATCTATCAAATAGATCTAATCTAATATATTTATTTAATCCAAATTATAAGCCTTCGATTTAATTTATCTTTATAAATTAAATCTAAGATATGATATCTTTTATTTAATTAAATCAGATACTATACCTCAATTTAATTAAATCTAAGATACTATATCTTTATTCGAAAATTAAATCGAGATACAATATCTCAATTTATTGTAGTTATTTAATTTATCAAATAAATTAAATACTATATATAATAATATTATTATCTATAAATAATATTATTATTATTTCGAATTTAATAATAAATATATATATATATATATATATATATATATATATATCCACCCTAGATTAAATATAATGTTAATTAAATCTTATACATATATAAGATTCAATGAATCTAGACACTTTTACTAGATTCAATGAATCGACACTTTTCCTAGATTCAATGAATTGACACTTTTGCTCGTGTTGGGCTATTCTTGTGTGCGACCGCGGCCCACATGAGATTGGCAAAGGGCCAATAATGTACCAGCCCACAAGTCGCAAGCGCTCTAGCAAGACATTGCGACTCACCCAATTCATATGGGGATCGATGATACGATTTTACCTATCGTACAACCATGTCACGTCCCTTTTGTCACGCGAAAATTTGGTCAAGGATGAGGCATGGATAATGTCAACTTCTTTTTCTTGACCATTATTTTCTCGATTCTCGAGTAGTCTAATAATTGAAATGGAAACTCCTTTCCATCGTAGTATGGCCACATACATTTCTTAGACTCACTCATCGAGGCCCAAAGATTATCTCTCTACAAATGTGAGGGACAAATTCCATCTTGACCATTCACATTCCTCTCGCATGAAACCATTGATCCCGATCAAAGCCTTTATCATCACCCGATCAAAGGTGACTTTAACTAGGTCAAAGATCGTGACTCCTCATGTAGAATCCATGATGATCTCGAGTCAAAGGGCGTTGTGACGCGGTTATACATGAGATAAACTTATGACTAAATCCATGCAGTTTTTCTCATAGTGGGTCGGTCCAAAGCACCTTGTACTCTTACAAGTGCCCATGACTTTGATTCGTATCTCCATATCTCATCAAAGTCATACTGTCTTATTTCATCTCGCCCCGTAGATGACTGACCAGGACATTTAGGATAATCTATAAGATATATCCACGGATACAGTTATCACTATAAACATGCAAATGAAATGATAACTAAAAGGAGAATGACTTGCCCCTAGGGCATAATTTCCAACAGAATCAATTCTCGAGAATGGTTCTCGAGAATGTATTTGGGAATACTCGAGAATGATCGAAAAACATTACATTCTTAGTTTGCGATACAGGTGGATTCTCGAGAATGATCACAGCAATTCTCGAGAATGAACGAGATTCTGCAATATTCAGGAAGTACATGAACTTGACAGCAAACATGATTCTTCTATTCATGATCAAGTTTCAAATTCTGACGAAGAACACCAAGATTGTTGCTGATCTGGAAATCATGGAATATGGCTTGTTGTTTATTATCATTGATTCTAACCAAATGAGCGTCTATCAATTGATTCTGAAATGAATATTCAAGTATTGGATTTTGGCTACCCGAGTATTAACAAGCTATGAACTTCTGTGAATTGATTGGGGATACTTGAGTATCGCGAAAATATTACGGAAGTATTCAAGGAAGTATTCAGGAAGTACTCATGATTGAATACTCAAGTATGATCAATGACAAAGCTTTTGGTATAGCTGAATCAAATGGATACTCAAGTATTAACTATGGCTACTTGAGTATTGACAAAAAATCAAGCTTGTGCTTCTGTAAAGGCTACTCGAGTACACAAAATGGGATTCTCAAGTATGAGCTATCACCAAAATCGTTTAACATTTTCCGAATGCACCGATTATCCGGCTTAATTCTTCTTATACATCATTCAATATTATTTGAATTATCATTAATCATCTTCTTGAGTATTCTTCAGATGATTAATCGTTGTTTCAATTTTGATGAGCTGTCAAGCACCAAAACTGATGAAGAAACAGAGCCGACACGATGAAGGATGGCCCATAATGTCAAAAGCACGGAATCAATATTTTAAGTTATTCTCCATCTTGGACCACGTGAATAACAACTGAATAGAGTCCCAACCAAGCGGACACTCGATCGTGGTTAAACAGATGGCACAGATGTTTAAACACTTTCAACGGATATATTTAAACAGACAGATTCAAATCCTTCAACGGTCTTCAAGCTTCAACCAGTTTAAATACTCGAAGGTTTGAATTCTTCAATGACACAACAGACACATACACAGACAAAGCATTCAAAGCGATCAATCTATAGTTTGTATATATCTCAGATATTACTAAGCTTCAGTGTTTATCATTCATCTACTCGTGAGGAGTTTCAAAACACTTATTTGATTATTGTGTTGTAAAATCTTAAGGTTGTGGAACCTTAAGTGTGGGTGTAAAATTACAACTTGTAAGGGGAGCGAGTCCAAGAGTGAGAGGATCATCCTTCGTTTACGAGTGTGTGATTGTGTAGTTATTTGGTTACAACTTGTAATGAGGAGTAAGTCCTAGTGAGAGGATTACTCGAGAGTTACAGAGTGTGTAATCAAGTTACAAGATAGTGAAATTCCATAGTGTTTCTGGGGACTGGACGTAGGTCAAGAGTTGGACCGAACTAGTATAACCTCTTGTGTTCATTGCTCTTCTCTCTATCTCTGTTTTAAGTGTTCTTGAGCAGTTAGCAAAAGAATTTCAAGATCACCTATTCACCCCCCCTCTAGGTGATATTCCACCATCAAGTATGTGTAAGTGGAGAGATGAACTAGTGAAATTTTGACAAAAGTCAAAATTTTACCCAAATTACCCGATTTCGTCAAAACCGAAAATTTTGGGACATATGTTGGTACAACATGATATAAAAGGATTTAAAATTTATTTGTTCCATTTTAGTTTATTAAATTTGATCAAAGGGATGAGAAGAAGGTTGCATGAATATTTATTAGAGATTATGAGGAAAAATTAAAGAATAACTAGTAAAGGGATGATTTTGGCTTAGAAATTTTAGAGGCAATATCATGTGGCATAGAGAAGCTAATTGAGGAAGAGAAATCCTTATATGGAATAAATGATTTATTTTCGACATTTATCCAATATTTGCAACTAAATAAGCGATGAACTAAGTTGCAAATAAAAATCTTGTGGACGGTTAAAGAGATCATATTGGTACGAACTCCACAACACCCTACTTCACCAATTTGCTAAATTAGCCAAGACACATACATGTATCATTGATTTTACGCCACATCAGCTCTTGTTTCCATGAATCTTCTATCAAGGTATATAATCCCCAAAAGTCAAATTACTTTACCCCCTTTTCTTTGCTTAAACCGTCACTTCATTTCTCAATTTCTTAAAAGCAAGTAAAGTTGTGATTTGATTACACCTAGATGGCATAATGGAAATTAAATTGCCAACACACATGATTTTAATTCACGCCACATTAGCCTTTTCCTCCATGAGATTTTTGGTGAAACAAAAGCATTGGAATGAGAATTAATGGTAGGATTGTAAATAGTGAAAAGTTGATGTCTTGAGATTTTCCATATGCCTCCACCGTCCTCAACTTGTTCAATATCCATTAAATCCCATGTTTATTCTGCCCAATCCGACCTGATCAAAAAAGAGAGGAAAAGATTAGATTTAATGCATTGGTAGAATTGTAATTTAATGGAAAATCAAAGTCCTATAAGTTACTTTATGCATCCACCGACTTTACTTCTCTAATGTTCATTAAAGTTATATCTATCCAACTCATTTTCATCTAAATCACCGGTGATTACCGAAACAGAGAGAGAAGCTTCGTATATGACAAAAATGGCGTAGAAAGATATAAGAGGAGAGAGAAACAAATCCTAGTCAAAATCTCCTACCGAACCACCTCCAATCCAAAAACTCCCTTCACAAACATTATTCTACGCCTCGAGAGCTTCAATTCTACGGTTTTAGTTTTCTCATATGAGGAGTTTCAAGTCATTGGGTTAGTCGAGTTACTGCTAGAATTTTTAAACCGACTGTAGAATCGTGATAAGGTAAGCGTAAGCTTCGTTTTAAACCGACTGGTTTGAAGTTTGGATGAGTTTTTGAATATTTTGTAAAATCCTATATTTTGAGACAACTAAGGTTCATGGAATGTCATGGTGATCTATTCATGAATATGTGATTATATGATGATTTGAGAGCATATGAACCTAGTTTGGCGAATTATGTAATGAGAAGCGTGCCAACAATACTATCACATACGTTTTTCTTAGCCTGAGCATAATCATTTAAGCTTGATTGTATTCATTTTATTTCAAGTAATGCATCTATGGACTTCAGAGGTTTATAACTTGAGTAATTACGATATTACTCAGGTGAGGTATTGTATTATGCATGTCATAATCATGCTAGGCATACTTGATTGTATTCATTTTATTTCAAGAATCTTAGCCTGAGCATAATCATTTATTTAAAATGATCCTTATGCTTTAAAACTCTGTTATCTTCATAAAAGGCATAAGTGATCTTTTCATACCAATTTCAAATCCACCCATGTGTACTTGAAAGTTCTTAATTATGAGATACCATGTTATGTCCAATGGAGTTAGATGAATTCCAGACCTCATAACACTTGGTATCACATCATTATTTGGTATCATTAAAGGGAGCTACACATGTTTTAATCATGCCTTTATTAAGGGGGAGCTTCACATTCACATGTGTTTGATATCTTAGAAGCTCATCTCCTTTATTTGAAGAAAACCCTTTTTAAGCATACTCATCTGCATTCACTATGTTTTTATTAGTTTTGATGATGAGTTAATATCATATTTTCCTTTCATTATTTTAAAATATCATTTGGAAAGGAATACTTTGATATTTGGTTGCACTAACAAATCTCTTTTGCAAAGAAATTTTTCAATTTGTAGCAGAAGATTTTGTTATGTGTTACAACTTTCCTTAATGAACTACAAGGAGAAACCATTAAATTAAGGAAAGATGCTTTGACGATCGATCATTGAAGCTAAGATATGTTGTACATAGATGATCCTTGAAGAAAAGGCAAAGGATGGTAGCCGAGTACTGATCATATTTATTCATATGTGATAATCTTCAAGAAGCCAATACTTTCATCCTATCATACAAGATATTCATGATCCTGCTATTGAGCCTCTTCAAAGAATCTCGCACAACAAGGAAGAGAGCCTACGATTGCTTCATCTCAAGCCATGGCAACACAACCGAATTTCATACAGCAAGCAACTGGACTTCATCGATCATTCATCAATTTGCAGAACCAACATGAGCATTTCTAAACTCTACCTTTTTATATTCAAGTAGAAACTTTGCACATGTTTGGTATCTATATGTTTTAATTGTGAAAGATGTTTTGAAAACCTCCTCAATTTTTTTTTTCTCAAATTTGTTTTCATAAAAACATTCCAAATTGCTTTATATTTAGAATGAAAACAATTTCAATCAGGGAGAGAAAAACAGTTGCTTGACTCATTCTTATATGGTTTAATATTTGTCTCTCTAAGTATATCCTCTTTATACTTCAACTTTTTGCTAATGACAAATAAGGGGGAGAGAATGAGAATGGCAAGAAAAATATGTTGCATCTAATATATTTTCATATCCATACATATTTTTCTTATAGTATTTGCCATCATCAAAAAGGGGAGAATGTTATATATGATTAGTTTTGATGATGTCTTATATAGATGCCATTCTTAAGAGCAAAAAGTTGTATACTACATTTACATCATGCTTTGACTAATTCTTATATTGAATGTAGATGCAAAGTTTAGTAATGGAGATTGATCAAGGAAGTAGATTGAAGAAAGAAGTTCTTGCACACAATATAATGGGAATATCAAAATGTCAAGGAAGCAAGAAGCCATCAAAAGATTTTGGGGATAATGTAGAAGAAGAGAAGATACTAGAGAAAGATATTATTCCAAGTTAAATTAAGGAGAATAATCAAGAAGGAGATAAGAGATGAAAGAAAGAAGTACTTGCAGATGTTGTCAAGAAAGCAAGATGTTATCAATGGATTTTGGAGGATAAGCAAGAAGAAGAGAAGAGACTAGAGAAAGATGTTAGCAAAAGAACTTGCACAATATAATAGGAATATCAACATTCAAGTTCTTATGATATTGGAAGTCTCTATGATAGAAGAAGTTGGAATGAAGCTTCATCACTTTATGGATATTGAAGAAGGTAGAAGGTTTGTAAAGAATGATGAGTCCAAGTTCAATGATGAAGAATGATCAAGATGAGAGATAGAAGATGGAAGAACTTGATAAAAGGAATGAGAATATCATTATACAAGTTCCAAGAATGATTATAGAAGTCTCCATGATCAAATGGGAGTTGGAATGGGTCAATTTGGAGTTAAAATACGTAAAAGGGAGCTTCAGGATGATCCAACTCGAGTCATGAGGTTGCAACTCGAGTTAACCACTTTGTTACAGCGTTTCTGTGTTTCTGGACTGATATAACTCGAGTTATACTAAGTAACTCGAGTTGTGTAACTCAAGTTATCGCTAAAAACTCGAGTTAAGGTGTATATCAGCAACTCTGTTCACCTCTGTTTCACGTTTTAGCTGAGCGAGGTCTGGTATTTCAATGATATCTCTCAAACCAGAGATCAGATTGAGGTGAAACCAGTGGCATATGAAACTAGACTCCCAATGCGTCATTGTGATATATAATTAAATCCCAAATGAGCTCAGATAAATAATCTATGAATTGTAGAAGTTGGGACTGAAAATCACGCCACAGTGCAAACATAGCTTTGGTGTTTTGAGTGTATCTCACAAACTACAAATCGGATTGAGCTGAAATTGGTGGCATATGAAAGTAGACTCAAAGGGCGTTCCACCAAGATTTGAACCAACTAAAAAGGAGTTCAGACCATGGAGATATGGCCTTCGAAAGTTACTATCAGTTCAAGATGGTTCAAGAACGCTCAACATACAATGAGTTTGAAATGAGTTGTTAACTAGGCTTGGATAACTCAAGTTAGGACTGGAAACTTGAGTTAACATCAATCAAAGAGGCAGGCAGAGAAGAATGGATATTGGGAAGAGATTTTACCTCGAACGAACAAAGTAGCGGGGCACTTTGTTCCACAACTCCTCCGAGAATTCTGAAATTAATGTTATGAATTGATTACTACTCGCTATACTCTTCACCGTTATTAATAATCTTTGTGAGGAAGTTTCGGATGATCAAAAGCTTGAATTGAGGATCAATGCCAATGCCAAAACACTTTGTGAGCCATTGTCGGATGAACGGGTAACTCGAGTTAGGCAAGATAACTCGAGTCATTCGAAGACAGAAAGGAAACGGAACTTTGGCACACAAAGTAACTCGAGTCACGAAGGATAACTCGAGTTAGGAAACTCGAGTCACATACAATAACTCGAGTTATAATCCAAGCGAAAAGCATCCGACACTTAAAACAACTCGAGTTTTATGGAATAACTCGAGTTAGCATATCTGCTTCATAAAATCACCGTGTTCGAAAATCCAAAATCATTGTTTGTGATTTCATTAATCCTTACCATTACTCATTACTATTTCTATTCATCTTTAATCAGTTTGTTAATGAGTTTTAGATGATTATGTGAAGGATTAACATCGGATTACGAAAAGCATATGATTATGTCAGAAGCTCCAACGGTAATATTTTCCAACGGTCATATTCTAAGAAGCTCAACGAAGAATTGCTCTAACGGTCGAATACTATTGGTTAGCTATAAAAGGAGAAGTATTCAAGATAGAAGACGTGGGAGACAAGAGCTTACACTTTGTCGAAATGCCAAATTTCTGAATCAAACATTTAGCTCACACGCTCTCTCGTTCTCAATGATCATATAGTTTACCTTAGAGAGTGAGATTATTTTGTACTTCGGTGTTTATTCATTTACTCTTTTAGAGAGAACATTTCGAGTATTAAATCATTGTAAGAATCTCGAGTCGTGGGACTTGGAGATTGGGTTATCAGTTTACAACTTGTAAGGGGAATGTATCCTAGTGAGAGGATAACTTCGAGTACGAGTGTGTAAGCGATTGAAAGAGTATCTCGGTGAGAGATTCGGCTTCACAAGTGCCCGGGTGAACTTGTGCGTTTGTATAGGCTTCTCTTGTGCCCGGTTAAACAAGAGGATAGTGGATTGGAAATCTCAAGCGGAGCTTGGGACCGGACGTAGGTCAAGGATTGGGCCGAACCGGGATAAATCATAGTTTGCATATTCTCTTCCCTTATCTCTTATATTCTCAGCATATATGTTTGAATGACTGTTTATTGTTCTATAAATCATTACTGTCATACAAACTAATTTCACCAAGTTGCGAAAAGATTTTCAAAGTTATCTAAAGTTTTATCGGACACCCAATTCACCCCCCCTCTTGGGTGATAGCCAGGTCTAACAAATGCCACCGGAGCATCTTCATACTCTTGGCCACCAAAAAAGGCTTTCTTTAATCGGCGATATGGGTGGCCCCGTCTATGAAATCTCCTATGTCCAAGATAAACCGTCTTTCTTCCATGTTGAAGTTGATGGTAGCGTGTGCCTTCTTCACAAACCGAACATGCTTTATGGCCTTTTACACTATACCCTAACAAGTTCCCATATGCTGGGAAGTCGTTTATAGTTCAAAATTTCATGGCTCTCATTTTAAAGACCTCCTTCTTGAAAGAGTCAAAAACATCGACGCCTTCTTCCCACAACTCCTTCAAGTCTTCGATCAAGGGCTCAAGGTAAACATCAATGCCATTTCTAGGTTGTTTTGGTCCCTAAATCAACATAGACAACATGATGTACTTTCGTTTCATGCATAACATAGGAGATAAGTTGTAAATAATCAGGAGTATAGGCCATAAACTATGTATGCTGCTAAGGCTTCCATAGGGATTCATGCCATCCATGCTAAGGGCAAGCCTAAGGTTCCTAGGTTCTTCGCCGAAGTTCGGAAATAAATGATCGATTTTCTTCCATTGAGAAGAATTGGCCGGATGTCGAAGCTTTCCATCAGAAATCCTCTCATCTGCATGCCACCTCAAATGTTTTGCATCATTTTCATTCGCAAACAACCGCTTGAACCTTAGTATGATTGAAAGATACCACAACACTTTTGCAGGCCCCTTATTTGACTTGTACCTTAGGGTTTCACATATCAGACAATTATGTTTCTCTTCAAACTCTTTTCTATACAATACGCAATCATTCGGGCATGTATGGATCTTTTTGTACTCCATCCCCAGTGGACAAAGTATTTTCTTAGCATCATAGTATCGATGCGGCTACACATTATCATCTGGAAGCATGTCCTTAAAATCCTCAAGCATTTCAGAAAACTCTTGTCGCTCCATCCATGACGTGCCTTCAAGCTTACCAATTTCAATACAGCGTTCAACAATTGGTATTTTTTACACCCAGGGTATAGCGGGGTCTCTGCATCACTGCACATATTACCATATGCATGTGATTGATCAAAAGCCTTTTCTCTTACATCATGAATAATGTCCTCTATGCGATCATCCATATCCGTGTCATTATCATCAAAGGCCACTTCCCAATGTTGAGACCCACTTGACATTTTTTCACCATGCCATACCCATACTGTAAATGTCTTACAAAATCCCTCACAAATTAAATGTGTGTGTATAACTTCAGGACATAGTCGCCTCTCATTCAAACATTTTACACAAGGGCAATAAAACTTCCTGCTATCATCATAGGCATTTTGTTTAGCAAATTCTATAAATTCCCTCACCCCATTCTGATATTCAACACTCGTCCGTAAAGCATTTTCCAACTGTGATCCATAGTAGAATTCCTATAGACGGAAAGATTTAACATACATAATCCGCAAAAATTGAAACTTGCATATAAAATAAGCCAACTCCAAATGCATATATATGCTCAATGTCAGTTATGCCTTCTATTTTTTTATTTTTTTGTTTTACAGAGAAACTTGCCCATTAAATGCATAACGAAGAATCACTTTTGGTCGTAAATGTATCACAGTGAATCCAAGAGGCAAAATAAATGCATGACGAGGAAATTAAATGTATCGCATGAAGGTCTTGTGGACTCACCTGTAGCATATAAATTCAAATGTGTTTGCTGAGTCTTTCTTCTCAGGCTACGAACGTTGATGTTGCAGACAACAAGAGTAACCTAAAAACACTTGTTGGTCAGTTGGGTAGGTCTAAAGTGCAAATATAATCTTCAAAGTACAATATTAATTAACAACAGAGAAACCAACAAGAACATTTCATCAATTTCATTCAACCCATGAAAAACCCATAACGATAAGTAGGAAAATCATAAAGTTATATAACCGAAACACCTCTTACAGCTTGGTTTATAGACGTTTAGCTAAGGAACCAGAAAGTGATTGTCGAGAGAGCGCGACGCGAAGCAGCGACGAAGCAACACACAAACACTAGAGACAGAACCTGAGTAATTATTTTCGGCGCGACAAGAGAAGTTCAGAGAGGGAAATTTAATTTTCCGCGCGACAGAGACATGTTTTAGTATTTTGGATTTTATTCAGACCGATTAATTATAAGGTATCCGGTCCTAAAGATATAATTAAATTTTTAAGACTGGAGGTTTAGAAGACTCCAGTCCTAAATTTTTATTATTCATTTAATTTTAAGACCGGAGTTTTATAAAACATCTGGTCCTAAAAGTCAAATACTTTTTACACCAGTTACTTATAGAGTATCTGGTCCTAACGGTCCTCATTTATTAACCAAACCAAAAAAAAGAGGATTGGCTTTGGCGAGTGCAGTAGCAACTGAATAAATAAAATAAAGGAAAATTGAAGAATACGCTTCTTTAATTACTGGAGAATATGAACAAAAAAATACACAAGCTTAGTTCTTAATGCTTCATACATTACTGGAGAATATGCATGTACACAAGAAAAAAACAAAAGAAAAAAAAGCTGAAAATTATCAAAAACAATAATCTGACTGAAAATCCCAAAGCTTATTATCATCCAATGCCTTGGCCATATCGGCGTGAACAACATTAATTTCCCGTCGGAGATCAGCAAGTTCCTGTCTTTGTTGCATCAGCTACAATGCATCATTAGAGGAAAGAGGAGAGGGGTCACGACAATCTCTTCATCATCCGAAATAACAATGGGTCTAACGACCCGAGACTCTTCGCTCACAATAGAACGCACTCTCGCTGGAGGAGTCGCACCGTATAACGATCTAAGGATGACACGAGCTTCAGGTGTAAGAGCACCCCTACGAGGAGTTCTCTTGTATCTAACCATGGTTTGAGGCTTTGAGCAGTTGGGGAAGAGAGCTAGGTAGTGAGGAGTTAGGAGGTAGTGAGGAGTTAATAAGGACAGAGAGGTAGTGTGAGGAGCTAATAAGGGCAGAGAGCAGGAGTGATACACAATTGATGATGAGAATGAATTCGTATTCAATTGGTATAAATGGATTTAGTGTTTATACTTTAAGAGCGTCTTTTATAAATATCCGGTCCTAAAAGTCTATTATTTATTTTTTTAATCCAATTACTTTTAAGATCTACCTTTTATAATATATCCAGTCCTAAAAGTCTATTATTTATTTTTTCAATCAATTCATTTACTTTTAAGACCGACCTTTTATCTTGTATCCGGTCCTAAAATTCATTTATTTTTTTTCAATTCAATTTTTTTTAAAAGTAAGAATTTTTTCTTAAAAAATATTATTTTTAATACCGGATCTTTTACAATATTTGGTATTAAAAGTTCATTCTTTTCAAATTACTCAGATAGCGTAGTCGTATCCTTACACTCTGTTCAAATGAATGATTCAGAGTCTCTTCGCCTTCCAGATAAACTTCTCAACTAAGTGTCTCCTCGTATTCTGAGGAAGTATGCGTCTCCTCGTTAAAGTTTCCGGCGTTTCACATTGTTCAGGATTTGTTCTCTATTTAAACCCGTTGTTACTTTACTTTCTTCACATTCTTCTCCATCACTTCTACAACCTCCACCGTAATGGCTGCTCCACCACCACCAGGTCCTCCTTTTCCTCTTAATCCTCTTCCACCTCCGTATCCTCCTCGTTGCCTCCGAACTCGTCATTCTACCAGATGATGCAGCATCTCCAAGCCCGCGTCGATCATATAGGCCGACGCTTGGGCCAACTGTTTCAGGTCTATCATGCCGTCAACAAGCTGAACGCGGTACTCGACGCCAATGACGTTGAGTACCATCCTTCTGATGACGACGTCTCTGACCCCTCCCTCCCCTCCGACAACGATGGGGAGGATTAGATATTTTTATGTTTTGTTTTTTTTTTGTACGTACTACTGCTGCCCCTCACCGGGCAGCATAAAAAATATAATAAATAAAATTTTTAGTTCTCATCTTCGATCGCCTTCTCCTTGTCATTTTCTTCTTCTTCTTTTTTCCGACAAAAAGGAAACAAACAAAACATTGTCCTCGTGTGAGAATGTTTTGTTTACCTTATTCAAATAAAAACAAACACAGTGACAATTCTTCTCAAGGTTGGACCGTCGTTGTCGTTGGTTTTACCTCACCCTGATTTGAATATTTTCAGTGTCCTTTTCATTATCTTCCTTCTTTTTCTGACAAAAAGAAAAAAGACAACAAAAAGGGAGACCGATAATGGTGCTCAAAATCAGGAGAGGTAAAAACGATGACAACGAAGGACCTAGCTTGAGCAGAATGCCAAAACCTCGGTTGTCTTGAACCCTAATGATTTGTCTGAAAACGAGTCACCATTTCTATTTAAAGGACGACTATTAAGACCAGACATTTAACAATTATACGGTCCTAAAGGTTAAGCCATATTTTTAAAAATAAACGAAGACTTTTAAGACCAGACTTTTAGGAGCGGACAATTAACAAATAAACGGTCCTAAAAGTCTCGCCATATTTTTAAAATAAAGAAGACTTTTAAGACCAAACTTTTAGGAGCGGATAATTAACAAATATACCGTCCTAAAAGTCTCTCCATATTTTTTAAATAAACGAAGACTTTTAAGACCGGACTTTTAAAAATATATGGCCCTAAAAGTCTAGCCATATTTTTTTAGAATTAAACGAAGACTTTAAGACCGAAAGTTGAATAAATATGCGGTCCTAAAAGTCTCGCCATATTTATTTAAAATAAACGAGGACTTTTAAGACCAGAATTTTAACAAATATACGGTCTTAAAAGTCTAGCCATATTTTTTAGAATTAAACGAAGACTTTTAGAACCGGATCTTTAAAAAATATGTGGTCCTAAAAGTTGCGAATACTTTTCAATCTCTTGCTGCTCATTTACAACATCCTCTACCTCAAATTTCAATCCCTAAATAGCTTTATCCACCATCCAATACATTCAAAAACCCAAAATGGATACACAAAAATTGTTCAAAAAAATAAACAAATTTATTATTGAATTACACTACGTAATGTATATTTACAAATTAATGAATTGTTTGAAAAAATAAACAAATTTACAGAAGATTATTGTTGCTACAACATATATTTATAAATGAATTTAGGACATTAATGATTGTTTTGACTTTAAGAGGTCATACAGATATTCACAAAACATATTGCGTATTATGTAACGGCCCACCACCGTGGAAGACACAGTCCACGACTTCCGTCTCCTGGGCCTAATCCCCTGCATTCGTGGTGTCCGGCCCCCACTGAGGCAGGTGATGTCCCCTTCTCTAGGGGTTTTGTCCCTTGGGAAATTAATTCCCAAGAGCACCTCCCCCAAGTCTCGAAGCCATGACCTGAGGCATTAGTACATGCTTCATGGAGACTAGTAGTGTAATGGATACCAAGTGGCCCTTAAGCTTTGGACTTATGCCTCAAGTCCAAGGTTCGAGCCACTGGGGAGGCGCTCTTGGGAATTAATTTCCCAAGGGACAAAACTGTTGGAAATTATGCCCTAGGGGCAAATCATTGTACTTTAACGTTATTATTAATTAAAGTATTTCTCCATTTAGTCATCATTTCATTTGCATGTTTATAGTGATAACTGTATCTTGGATCTATCTTATAGATTATCCTAAATGTCCCTGGTCGTTCATCTACGCGGGAGCAAAGATGAAATAAGACCAGTATGACTTTGATGAGAATGGAGATACAATCAAAGTCATAGGCACTTGTAAGAGTACAAGGTGCTAGACCGACCCACTATGAGAAAGCTGCATGGATTTAGTCATAAGTTTATCTAATGTATAACCGCATCACAACGCCCTTTGACCTGAGATCATCATGGATTCCTACATGAGAGTCGTTGATCTTTGACCTAGTCAAACGTCACCTTTGACCGGGTGATGATAAAGGCTTTGATCGGGATCAATGCTTTTCATGCAGAGGAATGTGAATGGTCAAGATGGAATTTATCCCTCACATTTGTTGAGAGATAATATTGGGCCCCTCGATGAGTGAGTATGAGAAATGTATGGTCATACTACGATGGAAAGGAGTTTCAATTCCAGTTATTAGACTACTCAAGAATAGAGAAAGTAATGGTCAAGAACAGGAAGTTGACATTATCCATGCCTCATCCTTGACAAAATTATCGCGTGACAAAAGGGACGTGACATGGTTGTATGATAGGTTGTATCGTATCATCGATCCCCATATGGATTGGGTAGTCGCAATGTCTTGCTAGAGGCCGCTTGCGACTTGTGGGCTGGTACAATATTGTCCCACTGCCAATCTCATGTGGGCCTGTAGGGTCGCACACAAGAATAGCCCAACACGAGCAATAGTGTCCAGATTCATTGAATCTTAGATATGTATATTATTTAATGAATACTGTATTTATTCTAGGATGAATATATATATATAATTTATATATATAATTTCGAAATTAAATAATAATAATATTATTTAATAATGATATTATTATATAATATTTGTTTTGTATTTAATTTAGAGTAAATACCCTTTTGGGTCCTTGGAAAAAAACACAGACCCCATTTTGGTCCCTCACACAAAGAAATGCCCTTTTAGTCCCTGGAAAGGACGAATAAGGGTCGATTGATGAACATTTTGGTCCCTTGAAAATTTCCAAAAAGCCGTTTTTCGTCCATAAAAAAGTCTCATTTTAGTCCCTAGGGACTAAAATGGGGTCCGTGTTTTTTTCCATGGACCCAAAAGGGTATTTACTCTTTAATTTATTTGATAAATTAAATATTCAAAACAAATAGAGATATTGTATCTCGATTTAATTTTTGAATAAAGATATCATATATCGATTTAATTTGAATTGAAATATAGTATCTCGATTTAATTAAAAAGATAGATATCATATCTCAGATTTAATTTATAAAGATAAATTAAATTAGCAAGCTTTTAATTTGGATTAAATAAATAGATTAGATTAGATATGTTGGACAAATTTAATTAATATATTAACCCAAACTTGTTTTCCAAGATTGATTTAGATTAATCTTGAATAACCTTAAGGTTAGCACTAGGTATCAGCTTCTCCATACACTTCCCTTCTAATTTTTTGTTGTTGTAGGAATCAGTCCCTGATTTCCATATCAGAGGCCCTAAGGTTAGCAAGAGAACTCATATTTTGTGCTACCTCCTCTTTCACAAGGCTCTT
This sequence comes from Acacia melanoxylon, assembly GCA_019022615.1. Classification (NCBI taxonomy): domain Eukaryota; kingdom Viridiplantae; phylum Streptophyta; class Magnoliopsida; order Fabales; family Fabaceae; genus Acacia; species Acacia melanoxylon. Next base: position 3,262,222 of record JAFJYJ010000020.1, on the reverse strand, counting down.
ATCTTACCGGAGCCCAACCCTTTTCCTTAGGGTGTATATCCTTTCTCCTTTATTTCCCCAAAATTACATCAATACCCTTAACCATGTACCTTTTACCAGTACCGTCCAAACTAGGCTCTTATACCAAACTGTTACACCCATACCATCCTCGCCCCTTCGGGTGGCGTGTGAGAGGGATTCCTTTTACTTATTACATTTCCTTTATTAATGAGCCCCTTTTTAACTTATATCAGAGTGCATGCAGCAGAGCATATTAGCAGTTTGGAAAAATACTGTATACTGGTAAAGGTGCAGAAAATAAATAAAAATAATTCCCCGTAGGGTTAAGGGTTCAATAATACAACGTAAGTGCTGGGCAATAAGTAAGTTAATACAGTCATCCAAAAACAAACATACAAAATGAGATAGGGCATTCCATACGTCTTCAATCATCAACTTCATTGCTCTTATCCTCATCTTCCTGAAAAAATCAGCGTAACCACTTGTATCTTTTGAACCAGTCTGGAGTTCAAAATTGAACCCTAGAGTAACTGTTAAACTCAAGTACAATATGTATACAGTGCATGCAAGTAAACCACAACTAGGAAACAAATCACATATCACAAATGCATTAAGAATCACATCACAATCACAACCACAACGACGTACCGTCGAGCAACCTTACCAAGGCAAGCCCGGATGCCCGTGTACTGTTGAGCTACCTTACCAAGCCAAGCCCCGGACGCCCGCGTACCATCGAGTCGCCCCACAAGGCAAACCCAGAATGTCCCGCGTAGTGTCGAGTCGTCTCTCAAGACAAACCCCGGACGCCCTGCGTACTGTCAAGTCGTCACTCAAGACCGACCTCGAACGCACACATCCTCAGCCTAGGATTAACACAGTAGCTAAGGAGTTTAGCCCCAACTACCCCAAATGCATCTCAGGCTCGGTAGCGACCTAAGTACACACAGTCCACTAGGCCCTACTGCCTCGCATCCTCAATCATGGAAAACAGACATACAACAGCAACATAGAATACGTGAGTTAACAGTTACTGCCTGGCACTCCTCGCAAACAGTAAACTCTTCCCTTGGTGTTGGAAATATGTCCCACACGTGCTATCACCCTATATACAGAAAAATATCACACTTTCAATCACATATACAAACTTTACTTCAAGTTCCATAAATTTCGCCTAACACCAGAAGTTTCCAGAATCTCTGACCCAACTTCGCTGATTTTTAATAAATTCTAGAAACATCATATTGACGTGAAATCAGTGGGCATTGAAACCTTAGGATGTATAGTTTACAATAAAAATAATTCCCAAAGTTATCTGGGTTTGAATCCTTCCCTTATTCTCAAAATTAAGCCATTGGTCCGAGACAAAGTCCATATTTTTTGTTCATTTTTAACAATAAATATCTCCCAGCAGAGAAACTGAAAAGACACAAAAGCTTATATCAAAATCATCCTTAGGATGTTTAATTTCACCATGAAACATTTCAAAGCATTTGAACTTAATTTACGATTTTAAACCATCGATTAATACACGCTGCCTAGAAAACACAAGAATCGGCAGATTGAGTAGTTTCACGACTTAGGGCTTTTTGGGTTCAGAAAAAGGTGATCCTACTTATCCCCACTCAAAATCATGTTTTGGACTCAATAGAAACCTCAAAAATATCAAAATCCCACTGTAAATCCATGTTTAACATCATAGGGAAGAAACTCAAAACAAGAGACACGAAGTCATCGGTGGAGCACTTACTTCAAATCTTTTGTTGCGTACAACTTCTTCTTCTCCTTGGACCAAGATTTGGCTGGACACTCTCTCCTTCCACACCTTGAGCATGCCTAGGGCAGTAAATAAATGGCCAAAGGGTTGTTGGATATGATTAGTTTTGATGATGTCTTATATAGGTGTCATTATTCAGAGGAAAAAGTTTGTATCATATACATTGACTAACTACTTTGTTTAATGTAGGTTAGTCCAAGTTTAAATAATAAAGAACGATCAAGAATGGAGATTAAAGAAACAAGAACTTGTTAAATATTATGAGAATATGAATATTGGAGTCTCTATGATCAAATTGATGTTGGAATGGCTCAATTCGAAGTTAAAATAAGTAAATTCAAGCTTCCCGATGAATAGGAGTTGCTACAATTCAATTGATACAGTCCTGTGCATGAACAGCTCCGTCCTGCGCATAAACTCTAGTCATTCTCGAGTATGAAACATCTGTTAGTTCTCTATGTATTTTGATGATAACTGACAATTGTAAACACAAGTTGAAGTTTGCCTTTGGTAAGTTGAAAAACTTACTGTCAAAGGCAAACTCGAGTATTGGTCTCAATACTCGAGTATTGACTTGACAGAGAGTAGATCAATTTTATTAAACAAAGCAATACTCAAGTTTCCATTGGAAACTTATGTATAAAACTTACAGAGAGTACTCCAAGTTTTTCACCTTGAGGCCAACTCGAGTATTGGTGTGAATACTCGAGTATGCATCATGCAGAGACTTTCAATATTTCCTAAAGATTTCAAAACTCAAGTATCTATTTTGAATACTCAAGTATTGGTCTTACAGAAAGTCACCAAAGTTTTCAACTTGAGAATACTCGAGTATGGGTATGAATACTCGAGTATTGGATTGACAGAAAGTTTTCAAGTTTTACACATGTCTTTCAAAACTCAAGTATCCATTACAAAACTCAAATATTGGTCATACAGAGAGTCACCAAAATCTTTCAACTTGTGAATACTCGAGTATGGGTATGAATACTCGAGTAACGGATTGACAAAAAGTTTTCAAACTTTTACACACGTTTTGAATACTCAAGTATTGACTTGGGATAAGATTTCTCAAAGTTTTCAAAATCTCTGAATACTCGAGTATTGAGTTAGAAACTTGAGTATCGAGCATATAGAGAGCTTTGCTCTTTTAAAAATGATTTGGAAACTCAAGTATTGAGGTTTTGGACTTAAACTTATTTTCATATCAAAAGTTCAAAACTCGAGTATGGATTTGCAAACTCGAGTATTGTTCTATTTCAAAAATATGGTCCAAAGCTCAAATCACGACATTCCTCTCTGGAAGAGGAATACTCGAGTATAATCTTGGATACTCAAGTATTGATATAAGTGCACAGTGCCAAACTCGAGTATTAAAGAACATACTCGAGTATAGGTCGCATAGTTTGAAAATCAAATCTATGAATTTGTGAAATCTTCTTGTTTGATCTCAATACTTCTCCTCTACATTCACTACTATTCTTAACTATGTTTAATGAGTTTGTTAGTGAGTTTCAGATTGTTTAGAGGACATTAAATGAAGATTTGAACAAAAGCAACAAGCAATGTTAGAACATTAAATGCAAAGTCTAGAAACTTGCATCCTTTTGTACCATCATTCTCTATACGTTGGAAAGGGATTAATGTCTGCTTTCCCTAAGCAGTAGCTGCTCTTCCAACGGATATATTACAAGGAAAGTCAACACTAATCCTCTAGACAAAAGGAATTAATTGAAGAGTAGAGAGAGAAGACATCAAAGTGCCTCCAACAGCTAGTTTAATGATTCAACGGCTATAATGGAGTTAGCAACAATTATTTAATGCTCTCTTAGTATAAATAGAGTAGCATTCAATTCTTCTCAACAACACACTTGCTGAAAACGAATTACATTCAAGATTTACAACTACTCTTTCAGTTTTCACTTGTAAAGTATCTTTTGAAACATTAAGCTTCAGTGTTTATCATTATCTACTCTTAGAGAGAGTTCACTGATTGTAAATCATTTATTGTAAAGAATCTCAAGTCTTGGGACTTGGAGATAGGGATATTGATTGCAACTTGTAAGGGGGAGTAAGTTCTAGTGAGAGAATTACTCTTGAGTTACAGAGTGTGTAATCAATCATGATAGTGAAATCCCAAAGTGTCCGGGACCGGACGTAGGTCAAGAGATTGGACCGAACCAGTATAAGTTTCTTGTGTCTTGCTATTCTTCCCTATCCTCTGTCCAGCTCTGTTTTAGAGTTCGAAACCAGAGCAATTTCGAAATAATTTTAAAATCCCCAATTCACCCCCCTCTTGGTGATTAAGCTCCACTTTAAACAACAATTCTCGAGAATGAAACATCCAATTCTTGAGTATGAAAAATCAATTCTCGAGAATCAGCGTGTTTCAGCAACTCTGTTCAGCACTGTTTCACATTAACTAGGGCAAGCTCTGGTAGTGCAATGATATCTCCCAAACGAGAGATTCGATTGAGGTGAAACTAGTGGCATATGCAACTATACTCCCAAGGTGTTATTTTGATATAAATTCACGTCCAAAGGAGTTTAGATGAAGGAGCTATGAATTTCACAAGTTGGCATATCAATTCACGCCACACCGCAGACCAAGCTTCAGTATTTTGAGTGTAACTCACAAATGAAAAATCCAAAAGAGCTGAAACCAGTTCCATTTGAAACTAGACTCACATACCTTTCCAAAATTATCAAGATCACGAAAAATGAAGATCAATCTAAGGAGATATGATGTTTTGAAGTTGATGGTCAGTTCTGGATATTGCAAAAATGCTAGTCAAGAACAACCTTCATTCATCTGATGATAACGAATGAACTACAATGAGTTTGGAGCTGATTCTTCTTGAGAATCGTGTGACAGATCCTCCATCGCAAGTCTTATCTTGATATGACTCTTGAGAGTATTGTTGGTCGATTTCCTTGATGGCAAGTGAACCAGTCGAACAAGTAATAAAGTGTAAGTAGAGTATCGTCCCACACAGACTGAGATACCGAAGAGTGACGCTCAATTGCTTTGATAGTTGCGCTAACAGAAAGTAAATATAATTGATTTGAGAGGTTTTTTTGTAATTATGCTAATAACAGAAGTAAACAAAATAAGCTTTAAGAAGATATCGGTGAGAAGTTAGGTTGAACTCGGAATCATCCTTAAGCGCATCAATTCCCCAGTTGCCCTACCCATTGCTATAGCATCTATACTGCACAGCTTCCGCAATGCTACAACATAGCTACTAACTACAACGCTATTCGGTTAACCCACCTCTATAATCTTTCGAAGCTTCTGCATCCGATACATATGATGCTAACTATACTCCTTCCATATTCCTATGACAACTTTCTAGTTAAATTTGCATTACTCTCAGGGTGTCATGATTATGAGAGGTAGACTCATTCCTGAAGCCTACAATAAATAGGTCAAGCCTTGCACCAGCTGCCTAGCAAACACTGTTTCTTATAGGTCTAACCTCGACTCCTTGCCAGTAAGCCGAGGCCACAGATCTAGCCCTTAGATTCCTCTAATCGACTAGTAATTAATTCACTGATAAGCAAACCGAATCTATTAAATTAAGAACTTGTAACTGGGTTCATGTAACACTTAAGAATTCATCCTCGTTCAGGCATCAGAAAGTTAGTTCATGACTGACGAGGGAAACACAAAACAGATAGTAACAGAATAACCCATGAACTATCTACTAAAATTAAGTAAAGGAAAAACAGAAAGCTTGACGGCGTTCCGACGGCTTGGAAGAAGCCCTGTCACGTCACCACTCCACATCTTCTTCCCTCAGCCTTACTGTAAGGTAGGATGATAGGTTATCCTGGAATTCTCGTGCTAGTGAAGTCTCTCACTCTTCTTTCGAGTCTGCCGAATGTGTAATCTCGTTTAGGCTCAGTGCGACTCTCCCTTTAAGGTTGACTTGTTATTTCCTTTTATACTCAGACTTTCTTGTGACGCAAGTTTTAGTGAGCTGGGCTTTCCAAATCTGTCGAGATCTATCGTATCTTCTGTTTGTAGATTGATTCTACTGATCCTGCGGGATTCTTCAAATCTTTCTGTTTTGATCCTTCGCTTCCTCTATTTTATTACGTCAGCAATCTACTAGTCGATCTCGACCTTTAGTATTATTCCTGAAATCAGCTAGGTAAAAAGGTCAGAAAATATGTCGCATAGCATTGCGTCCTTTACTTTGCTATAGCTTTCGTGATGCTTTTTATTGCACTTCGAGTTGCGGTCAGAATGCTATAGCATAGTATCAGCTTTGCTATACGTTCTTTAAAACCAATGTAACTTGCTCCTTTCTTAGCACATGTTTAGGATGAAAATGGTTTCTATCCTTCAGTTCCCTATATCATGAATATATGCCTTTTTGCTTGGATTGTTTGCAGTTAAGCTTTCATTCACCATACAATTCAGTCATGAAATATAGGGAAAACATGGCATTATTTGTGCTCATCAAGTATATAAGTGATTCTCGAGAATTTGTAATTGACTCTCGAGAATAGTTCGACAGGATCAAAGTAAGATATCTTTCTGATATGATTCTCAAGAATTGGTAATCAATTCTCGAGAATGGCTCTCGAGAGCTTGTAAGTGGTTCCCAAGAATGCCTCGTCAGAGTCTCAATGGAATAGATCTCTAAGATGTGATTCTCGAGAATTGGTAAGCAATTCTCGAGAATGGTTCTCTAGAATGACCAAACAATTCTCGAGAACTAGCGGTAAATACACTGTTATATTTCTCTGCAATAATTAATTTAAGACGTGATTCTCAAGTATGAGTAAAACAATTCTCGAGAATGCTTAACTGCTGATGATTACGAAACTCTCTGAATGTGTCATTCCTGAGTATCTATAATATGATTCTCGAGTATCATTGAGACATGCTCTCTGGAAAGACCTTTCTTCTAATAGTACTCAAGAATGATATGAACAACTCTCGAGAATGCATATTAGTATTTGAAATCTTCGTTCTCGTAAACTGCAAATCATTGATTATGGCTTGGGTACTTCATATTATTAATCTATACTTTTTCTAACCAAGTTTAATCAGTTTGCTAGTGATTTTCAGATATGCTTAACATGTTTTAATCATCCATTTATCATAAAGCAATCTGTCGTGGCAGACACATTTAATGCGTCTCAGAAACAGAGCAACAATCAGAAACTAAAGCTGGTTATAGACGAAAATATTCCTTCGAGGCATACTTATTCCGGCTATCATTCTAAATCACTCTCTGCACAAGTACATTCGACGGTGAAGCATTTATGAAGCAACTGTCGATTAACTTCAACGAAAATCATTTGTGCCTAACGGAAATACGAAGAGACACAACGGCTAGTTTACAAAGCTTCTCAACGGTCATTAAGGACGATCAACTATAAAAGGAGAAGGATTCAAAATGGACGGATATATGAGCTTGCACTGTCTAAATGCTGATATTCTGAATCCAACATTTAGCTCACACGCTCTCTGTTCTCAATGCTCGTATAGCTCATCATAGAGAGTGAAATGATTTGTATTGTACTTCAGTGATTATTATTCATCTGCTCTATGAGAGAGTCTAAACACTTATTTGATTATCTATTTACTGATCAAATCTCAAGGTTTTCGAACCTTTGAGTGTGGGTGTACAATTACAACTTGTAAGGGGGAGTGAGTCCTAGTATGAAAGAATCATCCTGAGTACAGAGTCGGTAATTGTATTCTTACAGTGCGTAAGAGGATATCTCGGAAAGAGATTGTAAAGGCTGCACAAGTGTCCGGCTATACTTGTGAGGTTGTAAAGGCTTTTCTCTTGTGCCTAGTTAAACAAGGAGATAGTGGAAAATCTCAAGTGTAGCTTGGGGACTGGACGTAGGTCAAGGATTGGGCTGAACCAGAATAAATCACTATTTGCATATTCTCTTCCCTAAACTCTTACATTTCAGCATATATATTTTGAATGATTGTCTATCAGTTTATAAATTATTACTGTCATTCAAACCTCCTTTAGTAAGTTGCGAAAAGATTTTCTAAGTTTTCAAAAGTTTTATCCGACACCCAATTCACCCCCCCTCTTGGGTGATAGTCAAGTCTAACAAGGGTGTCCTTAAATAGACTCCAAGGGTTAGGGCTATTATCCAAGTTTGGTTATTACCCAGTGGTCAAAAGAATGCTTCAGATTTTTTTATTATTCTTTGGCTTGCCCTCCAAGTCATTCTAGAGTCTTCTTGGGCAGACATGTGGCGCCTTCTAGTCCCTTAAAATCAGTTTCCTTGACTGCCCTTGGGTGCTGGTTTATGGATTTACTAGGTGCAAGCTTTTACCCAGTGGTTAAAATAATAACTTAAGGGTAAAATGGTCATTTTGGTTGCCTTCTTCTCCAAGACAGTGGGACCCACTTTGGCTGCCCATGAATGATGTCATTGATGTCCATGTGGGGTCATAATTACATGTCATATCTCTTGTCCCATCAGATTCAAATGTGTGGTGCAGATTAATTCTTATTATTTTATTTTTTCTCTCTTCATTATTACTTGATGTAACCTTCTACTTGTTCTGCAAGTTACCTTTCTCTCTCTTCTGGCCCACTAAGTGGCGCCCTCTCCCTATATCTGGGGGTCTTGGCCCGTCTCCGGAAACCCCGAACCGGTCCCGCTCAGCTGTTTTTTGGCCAGTTACACTTTCTCTTACTACTCGGGCTACCTGATTAGACTTGTGTGGGGCCAGACTAGCTGTCTCTTCTCCCTGACCATGAGTGGCCAAAACTCAATTCCTTGGGGAGTAAGAAACTCATATTTCAGTATCTCATAACTACCTCGTACTTCGTGCTACCGAAAATTCAACTTCTGACCTCGAAATACCACGTCTCCGGCGAATCATCACTACTACTGACTTTTACATCTGCACATGTTCTGAATACCCATTCTCTCTCTCTTCCTTGGTTGAACACGCATACCATGCTCCACAAGGTTGGAGTTGGTGTTTGATTATTTTTTTTGTCTCTTTTACGTTATACCAACTTACGTCTCTTTGAGCTTACTTCATTCTCAAGTCACTAGGTTGGAGTTGGTGTCTGATTATTGTATTATTCAAAGCTCATCATGAAGGAAACGGTTATACATTGGACTTTCCTAAAGTAACCTCTGAAAAGTGTTTTGTTAGCCACTTAGACGAAAGATGGCTTTGGCATAAACGACTAGCTCATGTCAACATGTTTCAGCTGGATAAGTTGTTAAGAAAAGACTTGGTGATCGGTTTACCCAAACTTCGTTTTAAAAATGACATGATTTGTGATTCATGCCAACGGGGTAAACAAACTAAAACCTCTTTCAAAAACAAACCTAAAATTTCAACAAACCGGCCTCTTCAACTACTTCATATGAATTTAGTTGGACCTGCAAGGGTAAAGAGTCTTGGTGGTAACTTATATACTCTGGTGATTGTTGATGATTTCTCTCGTTTCACTTGGACTATTTTCTTATCTTCTAAGGATGAAACATTTGATCTATTTGTTGTGTTTGCCAAAAAGGTGCAAAATGAGAAAGGTATTTGCATTACAGCCATTCGAACAGATCATGGAGGTGAATTCGACAATCAATCATTCGGAGAATTTTGTGAAGCCCATGGAATTGATCACAATTTCTCTGCTCTAAGAACACCACAACAGAATGGTGTGGTGGAAAGGAAGAATTGTGTGCTCACTGAGATGGCTCGTGTCAAGCTAAATGAAAATCAAACTTCACAAGTCTTCTGAACAGATGCAATGAGCACGGCCAGCTATATCTCCAACCAAGCCTATCTCCGAAAAAAGCTCAATAAGACTCCTTATGAACTATACAAAGGAAGGAAACCGAATTTGGCTTACCTTCATATTTTTGGTTGTAAGTGTTTTGTGCATAACAATGGTAAGGACAATTTAGGAAAATTTGATTCCAAATCTGATGAAGGTATATTTCTTGGTTATTCTAATAGAAGTAAAGCATATAGAGTTTTTAACAAGCGTACTCGTATAGTTGAAGAATCAATACATGTTGTGTTCTGCGAATCTAAATCTGATGTATCTTTGGATGATGATGAGGAAGTTTCTGACAAAAACCAATTCTTTTAAAAAACTACTCCTACCTTTCTTGAAAACTCAGAATTTTTTTTGAAAATAATTCTCAAAATATCTTTGAAAATTCTGATCAATCCCAGCCTAAAGCCGATAAGTTCATTAGGAATCATCCTTTGGACCAAGTAATAGGGGATATAAATCAAGGGGTAAGAACCAAAAAAAGTACCTTAAATGAGGTCACGTTTTCTGCCTTCATATCTGAGATTGAGCCCTCTAAGATTGATGAAGCCATATGAGACAATGATTGGGTGATAGCAATGCAAGAGGAGTTACATCAATTTGATAGAAATCAAGTTTGGGACTTGGTACCTAGGCCTAAAGACCATCCGGTCATTGGCACTAAATGGGTATTCAAAAAACAAATGTGATGAATATGCAATTATAGTCTTTAACAAGGCTAGATTGGTTGCCAAAGGCTATAATCAGGAAGAAGACATTGATTATGAGGAAACATATGCTCTAGTGGCTAGATTGGAAGCTATACGCGTACTCTTAGCTTTTGCGTGTATCAAAGGATTTAAACTCTATCAAATGGATGTTAAGAGTGCCTTTCTAAACGGTTTCATTTAGGAGGAAGTTTATGTTGAACAACCTACCGGTTTCGAAAATGAACATCATCCAGATCATGCTTATCGTCTTAAGAAAGCCTTGTATGGTCTTAAACAAGCTCTTAGAGCATGGTATGAATGTTTAAGTAAATTTCTTTTAGATCAAGGCTTTGTTATAGGAAAAGCATATACAACATTATTTATCAAAGCCAATAAGCTTAATGAAATCTTAATCGTACAAATATATGTAGATGACATAATATTTGGTACTACTAATGATTCGCTTTGTGAAGAATTTTCCAAGAAAATGCAGGGAGAGTTCGAGATGTCCATGATGGGAGAGTTGAACTACTTTCTTGGCCTGCAAATCAAACAACGGAAGGATGGAATATTCATTTCACCAATAGAATACCTCCGTGATTTGCTAAAGAAGTTTGGACTGGAAAATTGCAATGGAGCCGACACTCCGATGAGCTCAACTGCTTCTTTGGATGCAGATGAAGAGAAAGGCAAGGACTTCAATATAACCAAATATCGGGGAATGATCGGATCGTTATTATACCTAACTGCGAGTCGGCCTGATATTCAATTCAGTGTGGGAATGTGTGCAAGGTTCCAATCTGCTCCTAAAGAATCGCATGCCGAACATGTCAAAAGAATCTTTCGATATCTCTCAAATACAAAGGAATTAGGTCTCTGGTTTCCAAAAGGTCAACAAGAATTCCTGGTTGCATACTTAGACTCTAATCTTGCTGGATACAAGACTGATAGAAAGAGCACAAGTGGACAATGTGAGTTTCTTGGAGGTTCACTTGTATCATGGTTTAGCAAGAAACAAACCACTGTGGTTGTATCCTCCACCGAAGTGAATATATTGCTACTTCAAGTTGTTTGTAATACCGGATTTTAGCAAATGAATTTACGAGATAAGGGAAAATTATTGAATATTTTAATGAAGTAAATTCATGAGATAAAACTGTTATAGAAAATTGTTATAATTATAGAGTAAATTGTTGAAAAAGTTACGGGAAAATCGATGAAACGAAATGACTAAAAATGATATAATGGTGATAAAAACAGTCTAAAAGTATTATGATAAATACGAAAGATCATGAAAAATTATGAGAAAAATATGGAAGTGATATCCCTAAATTATGAGAATTTAATAAATTATTTCGGAGGAAATAACTTGAAGAAAAGTTTAAAAAGCATTTAAATCATAAAGTAACCTCGATGGGGTAAACATTTTTAATATTTTACACAGGATATAAAATGACAATATCGATAGAAGTTTGTAAGATAACAATATACTTGTAAATTAGTAAAGATAAATATATAAAGAAACCTGATCCTAAAAAGATCACTAAACGAAGAAATTAGGTCTCGATTAAGCCCTAACGGGCGGGGGTAAAACGGGAATTTTTGGTAAAAAATATTATATTTTTAAAAAATGGAAAAAATTATAGAAAAATAAATAAATCTGAATTTTTAAAAGAGGGGTCGAAATTATGGTTATTTTTATTAAAAAGAATTGTTTAAATAATTAAAATGGTAATTAGAATAAAATAATAATATAATGCGGTGAGTCGGCTTATAGGCGCCCAGAGGGAAAAGTTAGAAATAAATTCTACAAGTAAACCGGAGGTAAAAGTCTTTTCGACTGATCAAATTAAGAACAAGTGAATTTTTACCCGAAGAAAGAATTTACTGACGTCGATTCCGCAAACCGAAAACCCTAATTCCTAATAAGACGAAAAATTTGATCGATAGAGTAGAGCCGGATAGGCAAAGTGAGAACCTATAGAAAAAATTGCGTGTTTTCAAACACGGGATTAAGTTAGGCAACCACTGGACGTTTTACGATTGGCGAATTATTGTCCGGAAGTTGGTTCTATCGGAAGCGATTTGCGTGAATCGGACGCGTTTGTCCGAATATCTTCCGACGCACCGAGAATACCTGGATATGATCAAAAAGAGGATCCAAATAGATAATATGAAAGAGGATGAAAAGACCTTCAAAGTTACATGCCCGCATTTTTGAGTTTCGCGAAATCGCGAAAAACGGACACCGTCGGTAGCTTTATCGGGTAGGAGGCCATAAAGCAAGAGCCATCATGGATGACAACTCATCCATTGACTTTAGGGCTCTTAGATTTCGATCTTGACCATGGATGGCCAAGAGTGTTTTGTCCTCAAAAATGCGATCCAACGGCCGGAATCCGATCTGAAGACTTTTGTGGAAATTCCCACCTTGTCCCTATTTTTCCCTATAAATAGCGAGCTCTCTTGCTCTCATTCTTCACACCAAATCCGAATCCTAGAGAGAGGTTCTAGAGAGAGAAGCTCTGGAAAAATTCTGCCTTAGCTCCGAGTAAGTTCTTCTGTCCTTAGTTTTTAGTTTCCGTAGTTCTTTCGGTAGTTATAGTAGAACTGTTGTTTTGATCTAGGAAGTTTCGAAATATATTCCTATGCTTGTTTTTAAGCCTCATTGCATTGAAAGATGCCCGACGAGGTAAAAACATAGTGAGGATAATTTTGAAATGGAGTACGGTCAAAGTAACGAAGTTCTGGCGAAATTCCGCCAAATTAGGGGTAGAAGGGAAAAATGGTAATTTTTACCTAAAATGCCGATTATGATTTCAAATCACTAATGAAAGTGATATTACTCGATAGGGCATCGAAACTCGATTTGCTTGCCGTTACGCCGCCCGACGTGCCGGGTGAACATTTCACGTTTTTCCGTAAAAACGTTTTCCGCGTCGTCAACGAAGGTACCTAACGTCGTAACACTAATCTGGTAGCTGCTTAAATGCATATATGTGATAGATACGTTCGTAGACCGATACGTACGGTTTACACGGGTTATAGTCATGATAACGCCGTATGTTTTTCTAGCGAGATCACTCGTGGCACCGTGAATACAAAGGAATTGTCTGTTTTACATTGTTGTGGTGGGGCTTTACAAAGTGCTTATGTTTTGTCAACATCATGCATCTGAATGCTTATGTAGTGATATCTTTGTTGTATTGTCAAGAATATCTCTATCCGTATACTATTGTTTGGGTTTGAGATTACAAGAGATTCAATGCGGTAAATTGAATCTCGGCTATAGCTTCGTGGATCCGGAGGAATACGGATCGAAGATCGAGGCAAGCAGTTTCTGCAGCCGAGAGACTTATCTATCTTTACCGCTTCACTTTCAAACTCTAGGATTACCAAGTAATCATTACAATGTTACCACGTGGTTGATGTTTGTTAAGAATCGTTATCGCTCCAATGCTCTACTCGACTACTTCCGCTTGAAATATTTGGAAACGTTTTAAAAAAAAAATTCCGCCGTTTTCAAATGGGATGTTACAGCTGTGCTCAAGTTCTTTGGCTGAAGCAACCATTATTTTACTTGGGAGTCCATCTGAAAGAGATTCCAATCCTATGTGACAACACCAGCACAATAAGTTTGGCAAAGAATCTTGTTCAACATAAAAGAACCAAGCACATTGATGTGAGACATCACTTTATCAGAGATCATGTGCAAAAGAAAGATATCAAAGTGATGTTCATTCCCAAACATCTCCAATTAGCTAACATCTTCACCAAACCATTAGCAAAAGAACAGTTCAATTTTATCCGAAGAGAATTGGGAATGGTAAATCCCAATGAATTTTAAGTAATGCTAGCTCAAAAGAATTAATCATGTTTTGATGATTAACAAAGACTAACTTTAGCATCAGAGTATCTAGCTAATATTTTTGCAGGACTCTGTTATGATGAGAAAAAGTAGAGTTAATCAGAAAAGTCGTTACCTCGAGCCAACCAAGGAGATGCCTCGAGTCTCTGCTCAATCCAAAGCTAAGAGAAATAAAAAAAAAGCAACGTGACTCGGGCCTGAAGAGTAACCGCGAGTGTAAGTGAAGGCAGAGAGTTAGACAATTTGGGAAGGACTTTTGCCTTGAGCCACACATGTCACCTCGAGTTAAATGACAACCCGAGAGTTTGAAGAATGTAGAACACTTTTTGCCTCGAGTCGGTAATGGTCACCTTGAGTCAAATTGGTGTCTTCGCTATCCAGGTTAGTACATGTTCCTCATTACCTCGAGTCAGTAAGTGTAACCTCGAGTTGAAAAATACGTGCCTCGAGTTAATATTCAAATTTCTGACTATATGTCAGCGTGTGCCGCTTCGCTCTTCATTTTTAATCTTCTCCCGCGTTTCTTCGTACGACTCCTCTCTATCTCATTTCTTTCGTTTCTGAACCCTAACCCTAATCTTCCTACAAATGCCTCCCAAAACAAAAAATCCTATGTCTCCGACGAAATCTAAATCCAAAAACCCAGACCCAGATTTTGTGGTTTCTGAATCACTTTCGTCTCCTCAGTCAGAACGACCAAAACTAACGAAAATGGCACCAAAACGATTTCACCCTAAAGTCTCGTTTGAGGAAGGAAATACCAAGAAGCCCAAGAAATTAAGGGTTGAAGAACCTCCAGAAATCCCTCCAAAGAAACCTATCGATAAAGAGGCTCTAGTTCAGAAGCAAAAAGAAATTGTTGTCGTTAATCCAACACCTTCAAAGAAGAAATTTGCCGTTGCTTCCTCAGATTTTCGAGGTACCTCCAAAAGTCAAGCAGCATCTGTCTCAGTATCATGAGCTTCAAAGCCTTATGCTTCTCCTTCCAAAGCATCGGCCTGCATCCAAGGGCTCTGTTCAACAATTTGGATCGAAGGTATTCGAGATTCCCTCTATCATCTCCATATATCATGCCCTTACTGCTCATCCTCCAGTAGACTTTTCTTGTGGTCCCATTTTGTTCTCATCTGAGGATGGGAAGAAATTTAATAAAGATTATGCTCTGAGAAATTTCTACCCGGTTGTGTCTGTAGACTTAGATAAATTAAAATTCGAGTGTAATCTTGATCTTTACCCATGGTTTAAGGATTATGCATCATTTCTGAGTATTCATGCTTCATATAGTCCTACCTTAGTTAGAGTCTTCTATTTCAACATGTCTGTAAACACGCTCCTAGACAAGCATAACCATATAGCTGAGGAGAAAATCTTCACCATTGCGAGAGGAAAGAGAACTACCATTACTCCTGAATACTTGAATGACTTGTTGCAAATCCCAAATCCTCCTCCTGTTCCTCAGGTTCATTATGATAATGAACAAAGTTTTCAAATTCTTCGTCCAGATGAGACATTGAGTGAACCTGTAGGATCTCTTACTTTTAATCTTGTTCACATGCCACCTAGACATCGGGCCTTGTGGTATATCTACTCAAGGAACTTTGTTCAGAAAGGTAAAAATTTCACCCATTTCACCCAGCGAGACTATACAATGTTTTCTTCCATTGTGGCCCAGATTCCTCATAATCTTGGTCACTGGATCTTTGGGGAAATGAAGAAATATGCCATGCATTCTAAGAAAAACTCCACAATCCCATTTCCTAGTCTAGTGTCTGTCATTTTATTCCATGAGAAAATATGGTATTTGGAGAAAGATGAGGTAGCCAAGAAACCTGAAGAATTTGGGCAACACATTCTCAATATGATGAAGATCAATTTCCAAGAGGGTCCGTCGGATAGAGCACCAAAGACCCTCTAGATCCAGAGCTTCCAAACCAAGAGCCCCTGTCTCTGGTCAATGTGATCAACCTGAGCCTGGCCCAGAATTGACCTCCCAACCTAGTCCTTTCTCTATGGGAGCTTGGACCCTATGCACATCTCCATGGCGGCTCAGAATTCCTTATCTGTGAAATTGCAGTTTGAAATTGGGAAGTTAATGAAGGAGGTCACTCAGATACAAGAGAATCAGGAAGAGCTGAAGGAAGATATTGGGAACGTGCATGGACATTTGGATGACCACAGCCAATCAATCACCAACCTGCACAACAGAGTCTAGCTAGTCTTAGGCAAAGTTGACAAGCTCCTATCCCAATTTCAGTCAGGTTCTGATATTCCCTCACCAACTCTCAAATCACCCTCACTTCCATCTCCTTCACCATCATTTGCTTTTCACTCCACATCTTTCTTGACCACTCCTGTCATTTCCTCTCCTCCTGCTTCTGCTCCAGCAACTGTGCCCATTCCTCCATCCACCTCCACTCCTGTGAAGATCACTTATTCTGGGTCCTCAATAGCAGAATTGTTTGGGGAAGATGACATCGATACTCTAATTTCCACCTCTCCTATTCTCTCTATCTCTCCTACCCTCTCCATTGTTCCATACTCTACATTGCCTTTTCCCACCACATCTCATCCCTTCTATTCTCTGTTCCAGAAGCCTCCTCTATGATCCCCACTTTTTGATAGATGCCAAAGGGGGAGAAGTGAAGTAAAGAAGCCAAAGCCAAGGGATTCATGACTTATGCTTTTAAGTGTTAATTATTTTTTGTTGTTTGATAGTCATTTGGCAAGCTTTTGTATTACTCTGTATGATCTTTGCCTGCTGACGTTCTATCTTGGATTTCTGGTGTCAATCTGATAATTTGTATGTCATTTTCCTTTTAGCTAATCATTTCAAATATACCTTGTTACTTTTCTCTGCATCATTTGGTTTCAAGTGATTTTTGACTTAGCTTATAGTGAAACTTCTTCTTAAAGTTAAAATTATTTTGGCCTCTTTCACAAATCTTGTCATCATCAAAAAGGGGGAGAATGTTAGTTCCCTGTTAGTGTTTTGATGATGATTAATGTTGAAAAGAATATATGTTCAAGAAAGATAAGAAAAATAACTTTAACTCAATCAAAATCACATTTTATCATAAATATTATTCTGCTATCACATTGGCTCGAGCCAATATTGCAGACTCGAGCCAAACACTCAGAAAACTATCGCCAGAATAGTGTGTTGACTCGAGCCTGATAAAAGACAACCTCGAGTCTAGATCTAGCCTCGAGCCGGATAATCAAAGTGACTCGAGCGAAAGAGTTTTTAATTTCAAAACATTTTCCGAAGAAAGATTCAATTGCCTCGAGCCTACGAAATGATTGCCTTGAGTCTATAACTTGACTCGAGCCAGACCTTTTAGCAACTCGAGCCAAAGATATAAAATTGAAAATAATGTTCTAAGACTAAAGTTGTTTGCCTCGAGTCGATACATTAACTCTAGCCAAAGTCTTGACCGTTACATTCGAAACTTAATCATGACTCGAGCCCGCTTTATCTCGCCTCGAGTGTAGATGCTAACTCAAGCCTCATAATTTACCTCGAGTCTAAACTCTTCATTGTTTTTTTTACCAATCTTCTAAGATTGACTCGAGCTTGGAACATTGCTGCCTCGAGTTTATGGCTAGACTCGAGCCAAGGTATTTGCTGCCTCGAGTCAAGTAGCTTTTTCAAATGATCTTCTTATCTCCTGTGAAGCCTCAACTCGAGCCTGAGTAAATGGTGACTCGAGCCAAGTTCATCTCTGTTTCTCAAATGCTTATCTATGATTTGTAATTTCCTAAATAATCTTCTGTACTCTTCATATCATCTATCATCAGAGTTCTTAATCTCATTTAACTAGTTTGCTAAGTGAGTTTCAGATGATTAGAACAAGCATTAACTTGGATTTTGAATAAAGCAAAACCACCTGTTAAAGCATTTAATGCAGCTTACTCGATCGAGATCCTCTGTGTACAAACATACTTCTGAGCATTGAAAGACATTTTTGAAGATGATTATTTCATTCTCTTTGATGTGCTTCCAATGGTCATAAATGCAGGAACAAAAGAATAAAAGAATATTATGACATGATTATTCAGACTTCGTGCTTCATCTCTAACGGACATATTAGAGACTCAACGGATATTTCTTCAAGCTTCTCAAAGGACATAAATGAACTCATCTATAAATTCCTGAAGCTTTGAATTCTCAACTACCGAACGCTGTGCATTCAATTTGAACTTATTGCAATTTGTTGTTTCAACTATTTCATTAATATCTTCGGATATTCTACTGTACTTCAGTGATTAACATTTATCTACTCAGTGAGTGAGTGAAGAGTTCAAAAAACCCATTTAATTCTTTTAGTTGTGAACATCTTAAGCTTGTGGAACCTTAAGTGTGGGTGTATCAATTACAACTTGTAAGGGGGAGTGAGTCCAAGAGTGAGAAGATCAACCTTCGTTTACAAAGTGTGTAATTGTCTTTGGAAGATTAGTGGAAATCCCAAGGTGTGCTTGGGGATTGGATGTAGATCGAAATATTAGACCGAACCAGTATAAATTGATCTGTGTCCATTTTCTCTTCTCACACTTTATCTTACTTGCATTTCTCTTCAGTTCCCAATTTTTTTTAATCACCTATTCACCCCCCCTTCTAAGTGATATTCCAATCTTCAAGTTTGAGTTTTACAAAGATGATGATCAACTTTCAAAGCCAGAAGAAGTCGAGTTGTTAAAATAGAACTCGAGTTTTAGTATATGGCAGCAATCATAAGTTCATTGGGATATAATAAGAACTCTAGTTATCACTGTACAAACTCGAGTTGTATAAAATAGAACTCGAGTTGTCACCAAAAATTTTGGCGCAAGTTATAAATCTTTGAGAAACAAAAAGAACTCGAGTTATAACTGTTCAAGCTTGAGTCATCAACTTGAGTTGTATAAAGTAGAACTCGAGTTGTTAGCATTTTGAAAGATTGGCTAAAATCGTAAGTTCTTTGAGAAATATAGGAACTCGAGTTGTCACTATTAAAACTCAAGTTACCAACTCAAGTTGTATAAAGCAGAACTCGAGTTTTCCCAAGCATGCATCGAGTAAGTTGAAGGTATACCTCAAAACTCAAGTTTTGTATGGACAAACTCGAGTTTTTCCTTTGTTGGCTTCAGAATGAGTAAAAGAGCGGGGGAAATCATGTTCACTTGATTGAAGATTGATTTCTAGAGTTGAAGATCAATTTCCAGAGTCCAATGACTTCCAAAATGCAAGAACAATGGCAGCACGAAGGTCAAATTTCAGTAACCATAATATGTTCGATATAGCTCCAATTTTGGCAAATATCATATGCCCAAAAAGCTCTTTAACTCTTCTTTCCAATGAAAAAAGAATTAGCTCCAAACTCATTTATTTTGACCGTTTTGATCATATTAATAGAAGTTGTTCTTAACCAGTGTTCTTGCAACATCTTGAATTGACAATGAACTTTGGAAAATAATATCTCACCTAGTTGATTTTTTTGTGTGCTCATGACGTTTTTGGAAAGGTATTTGAGTCTACTTTCATATGCCACCATTTTTAGCTTATTTGGATCTGTAGTTTGTTCGATACACCCAAAATACTGAAGCTAGGTCTGTCATTGTTTGGGATGAATTGCGTTCCAACTTCTAAAATTCATAGATCTTTCATATGAACTACTTTGGGCTTGATTTTGGTGTCAAAGTGTTGGTTTGGGAGTATAATTTCATATGAAACTAGTTTCACCTCAATCGGATGTTTGGTTTGAGAGATATCATCGAATAAGCAAACCTTGTACATGCTAAACATGAAACAGAGAGGTGTACGAGAGCTGAGAACTCGACTTGTTGGTGGCCAACTCGAGTTATGAATTTTGAACTCAAGTTTTCCAACCAAATTATTGTAGATTAGGAGTAAGTTACTCTAGCAAATTTATATTCATCCTGAAGCTTGATTTTGCTTATTTAGACTCTGAATTTAGCCATTCCAACTTCTGTTTGATCATAGAAAGTTGAATATTGATATTCTCATTATATTTGGCAATATCTTCTTTCTTCGATCTCCTTTCTTGATCATGTTAGTTCTCTATGTGTTTTGATGATAACTGACAATTGTAAACACAAGTTGAAGTTTTCCTTTGGTAAGTTGAAAAACTTACTGCCAAAAGAACACTCGAGTATTGGTTTCAAAACTCGAATATTGACTTGACATAGAGTAACTCAATTTTATTAAACAAAGAAAAACTCAAGTTTCCATTGGAAACTAAAGTATCAATTTGAAAACTCAAGTATTGACTTGGCATAGATTTCTCAAAGTTTTCACAATCTCTGAAAACTCGAGTATGGATTTGGAAACTCGAGTTTCGGGCATACAGAGAGCTTTGCTTTTTTTCAATGATTTGGAAACTCTAGTATTGAATTTTTGGACTTAAACTTATTTTCATATCAAAAGTCCAAAACTCAAGTTTGGATTTGGAAACTCGAGTTTTGTTCTTATTCAAAGATATAGTCCAAAGCTCAAATCACGACGTTCCTCTCTGGAAGAAGAAAACTCAAGTTTGATTACAAATACTTGAGTATTGATATTAGTGCACAGTGACAAACTCGAGTATTGACGAACAAACTCGAGTATGAGTCGTAGAGTTTGAAAATCAAATCTGACAAATTTGTGAAACCTTCTTGTTTGATCTTAATACTTCCTATTATCTCTCATTAATATTCCTAGCTATGTTTAACCACTTTGTTAGTGAGTTTCAGATTATTTAGAGGATATTAATTGAGGATTTCAGCAAAAGCAAAAGTGATGTCCGAACATTAAATGCAAAGTCCAGAAACTTACATCCTTTTGATCCATCATTCTCTACACGTTGCAAAGGGATTAATGTCTGCTTTCCCTAAGCAGTAGCTGCTCTTCCAATGGATCTATTACAAGGAAAGTCAACACTAATCCTCTAGACAAAAGGAATTAACTGAAGAGTAGAGAGAGTAGACACCAAAGTACCTCCAACAGCTAGATTAGTGCACCAACGGTTATAATGGAGTTAGCAACGGTTATTTCTCTTAGTATAAATAGAGTAGCATTCAATTCTTCTCAATAACACATCTACTGAACACGAATTGCATTCAAGTTTGCCAACTACTCTTTCAGTTTTCACTTGTAAAGTATCTTTTGATACATTGATCTTCAGTGTTTATATTTATCCACTCTTAGAGAGAGTTCATTTATTGTGAATCATTTCATTGTAAGAATCTCAAGTCAGGGGACTTGGAGATTGGGATATTCATTGCAACTTGTAAGGCGGAGTAAGTTCTAGTGAGAGAATTACTCTTGAGTTACAGAGTGTGTAATCAATCAAGATAGTGAAATCCCATATTGTCTGGGGACTGGACGCAGGTCAAGAGATTGGACCGAACCAGTATAAGTTTCTTGTGTCTTGCTATTCTTCCTTATACTCTATCTAGCTCTGTTTTAGTGTTCGAAAACAAAGCAATCTAAAAAGAATTTTAAAATCCCCAATTCACCCACTCTCTTGGTGATTAAGCTCCACTTTCATATCATTCTCCATAATTCAACTTCATACCTTCTAATATCTAAATTCACATTAAATATAGGAATTAGTGAACGTAGGAGATGAATATATTATGTAAACTTTTGGTCTTAATATTTGACATCATCAAAACTAATCATATCTGACAGTGAAAACACTTATGCCTACCCTTGCCAACTACACATGTTTACCATTCAAGTCATTATCACATTTTTGCATAATAACCTACACTGTTAGATTTTTCACTTATCTTTGCAAAATCATAACTTAATCTACAAAAGTCCAATTGAGGTGGTTCTAAAGGCTATATGGCCCATATTAAGTTTAGGTTTAGGGGAAAATATTTCCATTAACTAATTGGATGTACAGCATTCCATAATTATAATTCACTAGACACTACAATAGAAACACACCAGTTTTACATAACCAAATTCAAAAATACACAACTTATAGTATATAGTCCAATTGACCTATACGACCTATCAAATTAAATCTTGACAAGTGTAATTTTAATAAGGAGAATATCATGGCCATTGGACAATATTATATTACCCAAAAACACAACACATTCAGATTGCCACATAAGAAACCCTAATTAGCAGCAAATTATAGTTTTTGGATTTCAAATCCATTCTTTCTAAAATCACACCAACAACCTATTCTTACTCAGTTTTTCCCAAGGAATTCATTGGAGACCCAAAAAATAGTAAAATCACACTCTTTCTTCATGCCTTGTTCCGATAGAAAATTCACTTCCAAAGAAACAATCATCAAGTTTACAATTTTACCATCTCAATAACATAGAATAATCATTTTACACCATAAATTACCATTTATGTCTTCATATCAACATGAAACCCAAAGAATATCATGTCAACCAAAATTAGGGAAGCATATAAAATCCACAATACTTAACTAAACCACAAGATATGAGGTTCAAATTGAAGCTTAATTATACTCACCTTTTACACTTTCTAGTGCTTGCTCATTGTTTCTCCTATCTTGGCACTTTGTAGACAGCATAAAACATGTCTATTCAATAAACTAAAACCATATAAAGGAAGCTCTTAGTGAGAGGAGCAACTTTTATTAAGGCCTCGAGCTAGAGAGGTGATTTAGAAGGTGAAAATTAAGTAAGTATTACCTTGCTTCTTGTTCTTCAAATTTAATCTTTCTCTTTGCTCTTTCTTTTTACTTCTATATTCTCTCCTTTTTCTTCTTCACTTGGCCAACTCTTTGGAGTGTGAGAGAGAGTGTGTGATGTTGTTTTAATATTAATCTCCATCTTTCTTGAAAAGTTGCTTTCCAAGAGCAAATCCTAGCCCTTCATTTTGTCTCCCAATTTTAGCCTATAGATCAAGTGGCAATTGTCTCTTCTACCATTGATTATGGCAATATTATTTCTTGTGTCATTAGCTCTTTTAGTTCTCTATATTACTTCTTTCTAGACACCATTTCCATTTTGATCCGACTTAGTTTCTATGTCCATTCTAACACATCCTAAAGGAATCGGGTACTTTCTTCCGACTAATTCACACTGACATTCATACTTTATTCCGGGTGTGGTTTCTAAAATTCATTCTATTTCTTATGTATTCATGGGATTCTTGCTAAACTAGACTTAGTAGTCTACTTTATTCAAACTTATTCTCTAGCCTCTAGTTTAAAAATTTGGGATATTAAATAAGGAAATTGGTTTAGGGTTTTTCAAATTAATAACTAAAAGAGTATTACAATTTAATTAATTGGTAAACTATTGTTTTTGGTATTTTTTTCTTATTATAAAAATGGTGAATGAGTGAATGGAATTGGTTTTGGAATATATGAATGATAGATGCTCTTGGTAATGAAGAAAGTAACTATATTCTTGCTTAAACAGGTTTTAGGAGTTAAACTTCATTAATTTTTAAGAAAAAACCTTAAGATAACACTTGAGTCTAATATTACCAATTAATAGTAGCTCTCTTACAAACATAGCTAACTACTATCTCTTGAGATATTTTTTAAAACCACTTAATGTACAATTGAAATTGGAACGATGCTACATGAGTCTTCTTGATTTTGTGTCCTTTACAGCTCCTTAAAGACACAAATAAACCACATTAACTATATAATAACACGCTAATTAACATAATCTCGTTGCAACAATCAAGAAATTCAAACATATATAATCTTTATGCTAGAAAATCCAATCTCAACTACAAATATCAAACCAACAAAGACAATTAACATCAATCTCAGTTCTAATGAAATGATATAAAATCTCCCCTATGATCTCCATTAAGCTCAAGCACAAATCCTCATCACCAAGAAGCAAAGGAATCAGCCTCTCATTCTTTAAGATAATTACAGCATAGGATCTCATTGGAATGATAGGATCTCACCAAAAATCTATAGAAAGAGAGAGATTGAGAATGGAAGTATTGATGGTTATGGAATGAGCTGAATGGCTAGTCGAATTCGTCCCTAGAACTAGAGAAGCATTCGATGGTGGTATGGAGATGAAGATCTAATGATGATTAAAGTATAGGAGGACTTGTCGAAAATTTCTATTGCATTGATGAACGTAACTCTGGCAAATATGAAGAAAGATGAAGAAGGACGGTGGTTATGGTGGTCAAGGCTATTGTTAGTGGTTCTCTCTAGTTCGAGTTTGAATATTTCTCACAAAAAATAGAGGTTGTAGGATGGAGCTCACTTATGTGTGAGAGGACGGAGGGTGGAAGTCCTCGATAGTGGTGGTGGCTCTTCTTCTCTTGCCTTACTTCTCTCAAGCTCTCCTTCCCGAAGGAGCTCTCTTGTTCAGAAGCTTTTCTCCATGGTGCTATTGTGTTTGCAACTTTGGTTGAGTGCATGGAAGAAGAAGCAGGTCAAATGATCTAATTGGTCCCTAGTCAAAACACATGTTTTGAATAGGGACCAATTTGATAAGTTCAAAAGTTGGTGGATGGACTAAGCCGCAATCTAAAATGTTTATGGGGTAGAACTATTATTTTTAAAAAGTTGGGCCCTTTTCTTCATTGATTTGCAATCTTGAACATTATATGGCCTTTTCTATAATTTTCCTTAATCTTCAAAAATAATAATTCTGACCCAATTAACATTTTCCACATTCTAAAATTTTCTTCTAAAAATAGCTACAATGCAAGATTAAGCACAAGGTAGCATTAAAAGTCCAATAAATCTTTTTTATGAATAATTAAAGATTATGACCATTTTGCCCTTAATTACACTTAATTCAATACAAATGTCCATAACTTAAATTAGTGTTTAATCATGCAATAGTGGCCTATGAAATACATTAATTTCCCCAATTTAATCATGAAAACGCATATCAAAATACGGTTTAATCATACTTATGCTTTATATGAAGGTCCCTAAACCTTTTTGGGTTTATGCCATCTCCGCTATTTGTTTTCTCATGAGTCGCATGTCTTCCTTTGTTTTTGGAGGTGGCATTCCTAACACGAGTATTTTTCCCTTCCAAACCTTTTTTTCCCATTGACCCTAAGATTTTTGTATGTGTCTATTTTTTCTGAGATGTGTGACCTACAATTTCCAAATTAGATCTCAAGTCTCTAAAATGTGTTTTTCATGGGTACTCAAGGCGTCATAAAGGCTATCGTTGCTTTTTTCCTGAGCTTACTTTATATCTAGTGTTTGCATATGCTACTTTTCATGATCCTACTCCTTTCTTTTCTCTATCATCTGTAACTTCAGTACCTTCCCCACCAGAGGTACTTCTAAGTTTATCATGTCATTTGTGTCACTTCGACAACTCCGATACAAGCACCTGCTCGACCACCTCTTACCCAAGTCTACACCATATGTTATAAGGAAGATTATGATATTTGCCTAAAACTAGGACCCCATTATCTACTTCGTCATCAGATCCTGAGTTAAGCACTCCTCTTCCCGTGTTTCATCCTAATCTAGTCATTGATCTGAATCGGCTTCAGTACCTAAGCCTAACCTATCTCCACATGATCCAATTTTTGAGTCTGAGGACACCTCGGTTCCTATTGCTGACACCATTGACTTGCCCATTGCTCTCCAGAAAGGTAAAAGTACTTATATCTACCCTATTTCAGACTATGTTTTGTATGGACACTTGTCACCTACTTTTGGTCCCTTTATTTCTTCCTTAGATTTTATCATTATCCCTAAAGCTCTTTATGAAGCCTTGGCTCACCCAGGTTGGCGTGCTGCAATGGTAGAGGAGATGATGCTCTCGATCAAGCTGGTACTTGGACCCTATTGGGCTTACCTGCAAGGAAGAAAGCCATTGGATGTAAGTAGGTATTTACTGTCAACACAAAGGTTGATGGTACTTGTGAATGCCTTAAGGCCTGTCTTGTTGCTAAAGGTTATCCTCAAACTTACGGAGTTGATTACTCTGAGACCTTCTCTCCCATGGCTAAGTTATCGTCAATTTGTCTCTTTATCTCTATGGCGGCTACTTATGGTTGGGAACTTCACCAATTGGACATAAAAAATGCCTTTATGTATGGTGATCTTCATGAAGAAGTGTAACTAGAGCAACCGCCGACTTTTTTGTTTAGGGGGAATGTGGAAAAGTAGGTCGCCTAAGAAAATCCTTTTATGGCAGAAAGCAGAGTCCGCATGCTTTGTTTGACAGGTTAGCTCCATTGTAAGAAATTTAGCATGAGTCAATGTAAGTACAACCATTCTATTTTTTAATCAATGAACAGATCTAAGAATGATTCTCTTAATTATGTACATTGATGACTTTGTGATCACAGGTTGTAATACCTCAGGGATCCCTTCGCTCAAGACCTTCCTCAATTCTCATTTCAAAACAAAGGATTTGGGCCCACTGAAGTACTTTCTAGAAATAGAGGTTATGAGGAGTAATAAAGGCATTTTCTTGACACAGAGGAAATATGTTCTTGATCTGCTCAAAGAGATAGGGAAACTTGGAGCAGGACTGAGTAATTTCCGTATGATTCCTAATCCACGTCTAGTTGTTGACAGTACCGTGCCACTTGAAGAGCTACCCGAAGATATGAAGAGAAAGCATGATTATGAGAAGATAAAACCATTTGAGAATCTTGAAAGGTACAACAGACTAATTGGGAAATTGAACTATCTTACTGTGATTGTCCTCGATATCACTTTTTCATTCAGTGTGCTTAGCTAATTCATAATAGCACTGATTGTTGGCCAATGGGAAGCCTTGGACCATGTCTTACAATACCTTAAGGGATCATCAGGTCGTGGTATATACAAGAATTATGGTCACACAGAGATTGAATGCTTTGTGAAGTAGATCATGATGGATTAAAAAAAAATACTAGATGATCCACTACAAGATATTGTGTGTTTGTAGGTAAAACTTTTGTTTATTGGATAAGTAAGAAACAAGATGTGGTATCTAGATCTAGTGTAGAAGTTGAGTACATGACTATGGCACAGTCAGTGTGTGTTATTGTGTAGACCTATTTGTTGATGAAGGAAGTTGGTGTTTGCCATTTATCTTAGTGCAAGTATACAGATTACAAGTAGTATAAAAAGTTGTCGTTCCTACAAGGACTACAAAAAAAGTAGGCTTGTTAAATGTAATTTTGCTCTTAATTGGAGTGGGCAAAGTCATTTTAAATATTTTAATTTGTGGGAACAATTTTGGTTCAAAACAAAGTAAATTGGACTAGGCAAGATAAAAATTGTGTCTAACTTTAAGAAAATGAGACTCTTGGATTACTTCTGCCCTCTAAACTTCAAGAGACCAATCGGTTCCCTCTTAATTAGCTCTAATGAAATACCAATTGTTTGTCTAAGATTCACAAGTATTTGGAAAGCTTTCTCAAGTCAAAACAAACATCTATTTTCAAAGAACTCATTCAATATCTTGCAACAAGCTAGTGAAAATAGTCATTAAGACCCAATCTCTTGATAGCTGTACAAGGTTAATACATAAAGAGTTAAGGTGCAAATTTATCAACAAACTATTTTATGGGCACCCAACACAATTATCTATTTTGGGGTGCAAAAGTAGACATAATTAATTTTTTCGGTAGCATATATAGCAATGCCGTTAACCCTAATTAACTTCTATTACTTTTTGCATTGTAGGTCCCACTAGTCTTCTCACGCTTCATTATTTTAATACACTTTTAGAGATATTTTCCTTTTTAATGGGAAAACATCACTTAGACCTATGGAATCAATTTTATTTTAGTCAACCCCTAAAAGACTCTAAAACTTCACTACACCATCTTGGATAAGAATGAAATTAAGTTTTATCAGTGAAAAGACAATAATGCTTTTACTTTTTTTTTTTTTTTTTAAGAGCATTTACAAGAAAAATAAGAGTAATCACAAGACAAATAAATGGATTTAAAAGAATCCACATAATGATTTTTTTTTTTTTTTTTAAAAAAAAGACAAATATTTGAATGACCAATGCTTTTAAATCCATTCACAAGACACATAAGGTCATTCGCAAGACAAATAAAGGTATTTACAAGACAAATATAGGTAATTATAAGACCAAAAAATGCTTATGTCTACTTGTGCACCCAACAAAAGATAATTGTTTTGGGTGCTCATAGTGAAATAGTTTATTTCTAAATTTGCACCTTTACAATTCTAAAAATATATTAACATAATAGAGAGTGAGAAGACTAGTGGGACCACAGTACAAAAAGTAACGAAAGTTAACAAGGGTTAATGGCGTTGCTATATGTGCTACCAAAAAATTTGATTATGTCTATTTTTTGCACCCCAAAATAGTTAATTATATTGGATGCCTATAGCGAAATAGTTTGTTGTTAAACTTGCACTTTAACCCATAGATAAATCTCTTTTCTATGAACAAACTATCCATTCAAGAATGAATTTAAAGACTAGTATGATTTTATCCAAGTTCTAAAAACAAGATAATCTATTCAACAAATCAACTAAGTGGTGATCAAGCACTTAAAGGCATTAAGAAAAGAATAAATTCAACATACAATACTTCATTAGATGCTAGAAAAGAGAGCATAACAAGGTCTCAATCCATATATAGAGGTTCAAAGTGATCGTAGAAGATAAATGCTTAGCTACTCAAGTCCAAATGTACAAAAACAAACTAAGCCAAACAACCAAATACATCATGAACTAAGTAGAGAAGGGAAGAAAAGTAGAAAAACCAAGGTTGGAATTCCAAAATCTCTTTTGGAATCACTTTCAAAGCTTCAAAACCCTTCAAGAACCCTCTTCCAAAGTGAGAACTTTCGTGCTCCAACTTTGTCAAATGGAAAATGTGTGTTTTCGACACTTTTCCTTAGATTAAATTGTCTTTTATTGCTTCAGAAATCAAAATGTGCAGCTATACTTTTCCTTACTAGCCTCGGCGAGTTTTGACACTTGCTATGGCTAATGACACATAGAGCAAATTTATCTTCAGTTGCTTTACTTTCTTGGCCAGTTTTCCACTTGCTAAGGCATGTGACACAGAGAGCTCATGTAACATCCCGACTTTTTAAAAGCAGTATAAATTTTTTTTTTCATTTAAAATCAGAGTAGAGCATTTGAGCGGAAGAGTAACTGATATATAGATTCAAAAAGCCGTATGTCTGGCTGTTTACAACATCGGTACAGTAACCGAGTGTTTCAAAAGTACAAAACATCTAACAGAAAGGCTTCCGCCGGAACATCAAAAGTAAAGGACAACATCGGAAAGTCTTCATCCGGATCCTTGAACCTGCCGCTTCCTCTCTCTCCTCGGTCCCTCGGTCCTTCCGAACTTGATGCTAAGTTAAGAGCCGAGATCCAATTTACCACATTGGATCTCGGTAAATCTGATTAACCTCATGTTTATGTATACACATACGACAACAAACATCCATAATATCAACAAGACAACAATCACTCTACCACAACCCATGCATATGTATTGCCCCCAAAGATGCGAGACACATTGCACCAAGCATACGACCTATTGCACCCAAAGATACGTACATATTTCACCCAAAGAGACCGACATATTGCACCCAAAGATACGTACATATCCTCTAACCGCTATATGCACTCGCACAGTATAACACCTCTACAACACACATACCACATATATGTAAACCATAAACATCAGAGATAAGGTTACCAGTACGCGAACGTACTTACCTAACAACACATATACGCATATAATAAGCATCAGAGTTAGTGTTACAGTACGCGAACGTACAACATAACAACTATACACACACAATACACATATCACATATACATATACAATAAACATCAGAGTTAATGTTACAGTACGCGAACGTACCTTTTTGGCGGTACAACGGAACTTTTACGGAAAAACGTGAAATTCGACAGCGGGAAAAACAATGGTATGACGGCGGCACAACAGCGGCTCGATTAGCTCAAATATCCTATAAGGACAACGTTTATCAACATTTGGCATCATAACAGGCCATTTGGGCGAAAATTACTATTTTGCCCCTAGTACCCCTATTTGGCGGAATTTCGCAAGAGCTTCGCTGTTTTCTCTCTATCTCTCCAGAATTTTGACAAATCCCTTCCCTTATCATATTTTTGAAATATGTATCATATTTACCCCTAAATATGATATCTAGAATATCTTGAAAAATTAAAGATAAATCTAGCATTCCTACTATATCTACCGAAAGAACTACCGAAACTAAAGACCAGGACCGAAGAACTTACCTAGACTTTGCTCGGACTTTCTCCGAGCTTCTCTCTAACTTCTCTCTAAGGGGCATATTTTTGGTGTGAAAATGAAGAAGGTGCTCATGCCTTTATATAGGCAAAAATTGTGCCACTTTGGTAATTTCCATATTCCAAATCTTGTAATTTTCTCTTACCTTATAACCAAGTAAAATAAAGGCTAAATGGTGGTTAATTCTTGACCATGGGCAGCCCTTAGTCGACATTGGGGAGTGATGTGGCAGCAAGCCATTGGTCCAAGAGTGGTGACTCAAGCTTACTTTATGCCTGGTCCGATAGAATTTCCCCGATCGGTGTCCGTTTCGCGTAGTCTCGGAAAATCTCAAAATTCTGCATTCATAACTTTGAAGATCTTCTCTTCCTCATCAATAATATCTAATTTAACTTAGATTTTGGTCCCTTACAGGGTTCCAACAATCCAGTTGAAGTTTTCTCGAAAAACGTGTCCGAACACGTCCGGTGTCGGAAATCGCTTTCGGAATCATCAATCTCTGGATAATAATTCACTGATTCCAAATATGTCCAGATAATTATAAACTCATCTCTAGATGTTGAGTTATAATTATTTTCTTCAAATTCCAAAATATGACCATCTCGCATTTTTCCCTATTTCGTCTTATTAGGAAAATGCGCTACCTTCTAATTTACTTCCTAAGAGGTCACTTAAAGGTAAAAACTCACTGATCAATATTTTACCTTGATGTTGGAATTCCTATTCCTGGTTCTCTAGATAGGATCCGTTTCCTATTTATTCCATTACTATTCACTATATTATATAATAATACAATTTTACAAAAATATCATGATATTTTTTTATTTTTTTTATTTTTTATTTATTTTTCTAAGCATAAAATATTTTATTAATATTTTATTTTTTTTATTTTTTATTTATTTAATAATTTTGAATTTCTCCAATTTAAAATAATTATTTAAATTATTTTTAATTCATTTACTTTATACCTTAATTATCCCATTAATTACCGATTAGCCACTTACTAATTTTTGATAATTTTCTTAATTAGGATAAATCATTATCTCACAATTATTTTACTTACATTGGTATTTTATATCCCATGTAAAATATTAAAAATCATGGGGTCAATTATGATCCCCAAAATAATATTAAATCTTGCCTCAATATTTTCCAAGGAAATTAATCCCAAAAATTACCTAAATTAGAGACAACATATTCTCCAATTTTTAATAAATATTTCATTGCCTCTTAGGATTTATCATAATATTTTCGGGTATTTTATGGCCCACAATTGCATTTAGGGATTTTTAGCTCTTTATTCACCCTAATTTCAATAGAAATTACCTTAGGAAATAAGATAATTATTACTTATTATTTGAAACAACATATTCACCTATTTTCAATAGGTATTATTTATCGAAATATAATATTCCACATAAATAATTACCCGGGTATTACAGCTCATCTTGTTTTTCTTCTACTGGCGTTATTAGTAGGTTGTCAACTTGCTGAGGCAAGTTGTACAAGTTCTTTTTTCTAACTTTATGATGCTTCACTTGCTTTGTTCTTGCCTTGCTTCTTGGTTCTTAGATGGCCTCAAAACATGTCTTTATCCTCCTACATAAGAGTGAGGATTTCTAAATTCCCAATTGAGCTGCAAACTATATAGGATAGAATGAGAATTTCTTTGATTTTTTCTTGATACTTTGATGTGCACATTTTTTTCTATAAACTTCTTTCTATGCACATTTTCAATCAAAAAATAGGTAAAAATAGAAGAAAACATGTTGGAATGTTATCAATTTCCAAAGCCAACAATTGGTTTCACCACATCATTGCCAACAAAGTTGTTGTGTGATGATAAAGATGCTATAAACATAGCCTCCAATTCTGTGTTTTATGAACAAACAAAACACATTGAGATCGACTATTACTTTGTTTGAGATAAGATCAAGGAGAACTTTATTTTTATAGGGCTACGATTTAGCGACCAATTGGGTGATCTACTTATTAAGGGCTTGAATGGGACCCGGGTTGACTATCTTTGTAACAAGATAGGCATGATTAACATCTTTGTTCCGACTTGAGGAGGAGTGTTAATACATATGATATGATTAGATTTTATAGGCATTATCATTGGAGCTAATTTAGGATCCTGAATTATCACTTTTAATGCTGCATAATACTCCTCTTGTGTATATTCAGTACAAATCCTACTCTAATACATAAGTTATTCAGATTAGACTTCTCATTATGCTTTCTTTGGACCATGGCTGCCTTACATTGTCGTTAGCTCTGGAGTTTGCGAAATATTTAAGTTTTTATTTAGGGAGTGACGAGTGGGTTTTAGCCAAGCATGAAGAAGCTTGGCAAGGCCACCACGGTTCCTTGCTCTGGAATTTATCTCATATTATTCATTGATAAAAACTTTAATGCCCTATAACATATGAATGTGTATATATTGCCTCCAAAACCTAAAATATCTCGATCCGTCCAATAATAAAAGTCAGTATTAATCAATCCCTTAACTTCTTGATTAAAGAACAAGAGCCCTTGCCGATGGTGTTGTGGCGTGTCAAGCTAATTCCATCTAAATAAGAATTTGTGAGTTTGATTTGATCCCACCAAAAATCTCATAATGCCAGTATGTGGTGTGTCCTTCTAATTCAAAATAAAAATAAAAAACAAGACTTTGCATCACATAAGGCTCAAGTGACAATGACATCAATTATTTCTGCCATAAGTGGTTGTGAGTCTTGTCGTGTTTAATGCTAAAATTTAATTAGCGTAAGCTTCACTTCACAGGATCGACTTCATTGTTTGAGTCAAAGTCACAACTTATAAGAATGGAAAGATATTTAATTAGCGTAGGCTTTTTCTTTGATATAATTAATAAGCCTAAGCTTTACTTCCTAAGGACTTCACTATATTGTTTGAGTCAAAGTCACTTGTAAAAACGGAAAGCTAAGTTACAAATTTTACAAATATAAGCCGAGAAGAGGATTCGGATCCTTAATTTCATAATATCTCAATACCTCTTTTCATATGTAATTTCTTCATTTAATTGTTCATTTGATTTAATGGTGTAAGATCGTTAATTATAATATTAAACTAACTAACCCTGCAAAAAAATGATTTTCAGTGACGACATTTGGCGGCGACATAAAATGTTGCCACTGAAAGTATAGCTTTTGGTGGCGACAAGAGTGTTGCTGCTGAAAGTAATACTTTCGGCGGCGACAATGCTTTGTCGCCGCCGAAAGGGTGTTTTGGTGGCGACTTTTTGTGGCTTCCAAAAGTCCAAATTTAAAATTTTAGTATTTTTTTTTAAAAACCCTTAAAATATTTATAAATCAAATGAAAAAATAAACAACCTTTAGCGACAATGCTTTGTCGCCGCCGAAAGGGTGTTTTGGTGGCGACGTTTTTATCGCCGCCAAAAGTCCAATTTTATTTTTATTTTATTTTTTTAATAAAAAAACACATAATATTTATAAATCAAATAAAAAAATAAGCAAGTTTCGCAACGCACAGATTTGAACATGGGACGGCCTAAACCAAACAAAACACCCTTACCAACTGATCTAGTAGAGTTTTTATACATTTTTTGAAATTTATTTTTAAACATACCTAAAGCCTATGCAGTTCCAGTGCCCCTTTTTTATTTTCAGTCCAGTGGCATTTTTTGGTTTCCCTCGCTCCCGTGCGAAAAATTCTGAATCTTCCTTCAAAATAACCCTGACACATTCTTTCTTCTTCGTGCAACACGCTTCTTGCTTTTGTCCGGCCACTCCTTGCTCTCGGCCTCTCACCTAAGCTTCGTCGGCGTCGCTCTCGCTGGTTTAGTGCATCTTCTTCGTTCAGTGTTCGGCCGGGCCTAGTTATGACCGACAAATTGGTAAGTATTTGCTTCGCTGGTTCGATTTTCACCTATAAATTGATTTGAGATTAAAACACTTGTCCATTTGCTCTGCTTTTTCACCTATTTAAGCTTCTGGTTCGATTTCCTCTGTTTTTCTATTGGGTGTCAATTACAAAATTGACCGGGGTGTAGTTTGTGTATGTTAGGAGTATTTGTTTTCAATTTATAAAGAAAACAAGAAGAAAATTTTCTGAAAATACCAAACAAAGAAGTTTTTGTTTGTTTGTTTAGGATTCAGGTTGGTTCGGGGTCAGGTTTAACTTGTTTTTAGGGTGTTTGGGTGTGTTTCTACTTGATTTTTGCCTCTGGAATCTTAAGTTGCTGGACAGGGGGGAAATTGCCTCTGTTAGTGTTTAAATTATACTTGATTAAGCTTGAGTTGACTGTTTCTAGTAGGTTCGAGATTTAAGGTCTTTGTCAATTAAAGTTTTGCACACTAGTTTTGCTATTAATTGTCATTTTTCTGTATTATTATGATTTTTTTTTCCTGAATAAGTGTTTCTGAAGTTTGAGCCAGATTTGAGTGTTTGTGCAGCAAGTATATTTTGGAAACAACATCTTATATTCATTAGGGAGTACTTTCTGTTTCATATGAGTGACTAATGTATGCTCTTGCTTCATTTCTCAATTATGCTTTGAGTTAGCATTAAGCAATAATTGGAACTGAAACTAGTGAGTCTGATCTAAATTTTTAAGCTGCTTGAATTCCAAAGAAAATAATAATAAAATAATTTGCTGCTCAAATGAGCTTTCAGTAATTTGGATCTGCTGTGCTAAGAAATTTTTGAAACTGGAAATCCGATATGTTGGTGTTTGGATAGTCATATGTTGGTGTTTGGATAGTCATATGGCGCTGAATTTTGGA
Organism: Acacia melanoxylon; assembly: GCA_019022615.1. Lineage (NCBI taxonomy): Eukaryota > Viridiplantae > Streptophyta > Magnoliopsida > Fabales > Fabaceae > Acacia > Acacia melanoxylon. Next base: position 3,227,120 of record JAFJYJ010000020.1, on the reverse strand, counting down.
GATTAATTGCAATTTTACTGCTGTATGTGGAAACCATTTGATTGATATTTTTGCTGCTTTTTCAGCTCAAATTTTACTCATACAGTGGCTGTCACCTTGCTAATCTAGTCCTTCAAGATATTTTTGCAGAACTTGACTGTTTAAGGCCATTCTTGTATGTTGTAGATTGATTTCTTGCCTCTGGATGTTGCCGAGTTATTGTGCTTGATTAGAAATTGGAATAGCTAGTTCAAAGGGTTACATGCATGTGCATGAGACCTAATTTCTGATTCATAATCAAATTGCATTGCTGAAAAATGAATTTCTGTTGTAGCCTCTATGCGTTTTACTGAATTTCTGGTGGATATGCTAATCTGATGTGCTTCATCCAAGCTTTTGCTAAATTTTGCACAAACTAAATTGCATTGAGCTGTGAATGCTTTTGAAATTTGAAACCAGATAACTAACTATGCCAAGCTAAAACAGAACATTTGATGTGAACTAATTTATCCTTGACAGTTTGCTTAATTTCTCTCGCAAAAAATTGAACATTTGACACAAGCACTCCATTGCACAAAATGCCGACCTTCGTGTAACCGTGTTAGCCGCAGCCAAGAACTACTGACTATCTGCAATATATCCTTGAGTTTTTGCTGTGTCATAGTCAAACCATTGGAATTTTGGCAAAATTTCTTCTCTAAATTGGTGTTCACTTGCTAGTTACTTCACTACACGTGAGTCTTGTGAATTTGCTGATTAGTGCGTTGGGGTAGGTTGAGTGGAGTCTAGTGCATCTATATCTGAATTTGGTGCATAGGAAATATTCATCATTCTTGGAAAAATTTGCATCGTACCATTCAATAGTGCAAAGATGTTTGCTTGGAAGCTAGCATCATACCATGAAGATGATCATGTTTCTCATATTGGATGAGAACTTCTCCTTCGATGTCTTAATGCTCCAACCCCTTATATTCAAATGGTCAAAAGCTTCTGCCTTTCTCATTAATTTCTTCAGTTCAATAATTAATTGCTCTATCTGTCGTCCCTCCTTATTATTAAATTTTTTATGCCTTACATATATATCTCAAGTGGGGTGTTAATAATGTATGTTAATGGGAGAAAATTATTCAAATAATTCTAAGGCTACATGTATAGCTCTAGTCTTGTTCCAAATGGATTGAGTTTTAGCCGTTTACTTAAACGATCGTGACTATTTTTTTTTTTTAATAGTTAAGGGTATGGTCTGGAACCTTTCCTTCTACTCTTAATTCGTCAATTCTTTTCTTTGATAGGTTAATGCATTCAATTTTTCCCCAAGATCCAGAATTTAAAGGTCGACGAGTAGTCACTTTCCACAACTAGAGAGACTTCAAATTCTTCCGGCATCATCGGTATGTATCCACAAGACTTGAATAACTAATCCACATTTTTATGTCTACGCATTTTCTTTAAATTTTGTTGTGCTGGAAACTTACTGATATAAAGAGTGAACTTCAAAGTTTGATGTGGATTGTTGCTTGACATTTGGATTATGTTTATAATAGGAAATTTTAATTGAAAATTTGTGTTTGTTGTAGATTGTTTGCTGATGTAAATTTTTGCTTGACATTTGGACTTTAAAGTTTGATGTGGATTGTTTCTAATTAAATTTTTATTGAAATAGGAAAGGATAAAAGTTGGTTAAACATTAAAGATAGAGGAAACATAGCATATATTAGGGAAGTTGGAACAAATGGAGCAGAGGATTCTAGCTGTCTTAATGCAACAGGGCAAGTAGCAGCTCCTACTTTATCTACTCCTAGCCTTAGCAACCTGTCCCACCAGCTGATTGTTCTTCATAGTTTTATGTTTGAAGTTTCTTTCCAATGGACAACCTTTAGACTTTGTTTAGAAAATTTAAATATTTGATGTTAATTTTGAACATTTATGTTAGTATCATTGTTAGTTAATATATTGTTAGTTTCAAATTTCTTATGATCTTAATCCATACGGTACAGGTTTTAATTTTATCAATTTACATTTTATTTTATTTTTAAAAAAATGTCACTTGGCGGCGAAAAATGTCGCCACTGAAAAGATTATCAGCGGCGACAATTGTGTCGTCGCTGAAAACTATATCCGCGGCGGCAATTTTGTCGTCGCAGAAACATGTATCAGCGGAAACTTCTTGTTGCCGCTGAAACAAGTATTAGTGGCGACAATAATGTTATCTGTGGCGACAATTGTCGCCGCCGAAACCCTACTTTCGGTTTCGTGGCTTCTGATAAACTTTCAGCGGCGACTTCTTGTCGCCGCTGAAACAAGTATTAGCGGCGACAATAATGTTACCTGTGATTGTCTACTTTGTCGCCGCCAAAAGTATCCGCGACAACGCTTTCAGCAGCGACTTTTTGTCGCCACTGAAAGACTATTGGTGGCGATTTTTGTCTCCACTGAAAGTCAATTTTTTTGTCGTGAATAAATATATAGATTATTTAATTATTATCATCAAGGAGCATTATGATCCAATTAAGTAATAATAATAAATGGTGGCTATTAAATTAAATGAATTATTAATTGTATGGATGAGATTATGTATGAAAAGATGTATTGGGAAAAGGTAGAGTTAGCACTTAGCACCATGGTGCTCATTCCTACCACAAGATCTGTATTGTTCAAATATAGTTTTAATAGTTTAGATAAAAATTTACAATGAATAATTTTTAAATAAAAATTATACTCTTTGAAAAACACAACGGTAAATGATTATCTTTTTTGATTTTTTGCACATTAAAATATTTTTAAAAAATCTAAAAAAATATATTAATATTAACCATTCAAATTATATTTGAACTATACAAAGTAATAATAAGCTCTTGGTATTCATCAGTTCACTTGTAACCGACACTCGTTTCATAAAACATGGAGAAATCCAACGGTCAAGAAATTGTTTTTTGTTTTTAATCATTCTACGCCACCTGACTCATGGTTAGCAATCATTTTCATATAAGATCAAAGAATACCCAACTTAATTAAAATAGAGCTAGAATAAGTTGAAATAATTACCTTAAATTAGCACGCTTTAATACCTTGGAAGGTAGTAAGATGAAAAGATGTTGGAGAGAAACAACTCAATTATTGCAAGAGTTGAATATTCAAACTGATTATGGTCTACCACTCATTTGCTTTTGTGACGATGACAAATTTTCCTTGATCAAACTTATATTAGGCACCTTATAAGAAATATTTAGTTGAATATTCAAACTTATTATGGTCTACCACTCATCACTTTTGCCAAAATTATATCCTCGCTTCCTATTATAGGATGAACGAAAGGATAAATCAGCTGATTATGTTTTTGGTAAAATTATATATTTGGGGTTTATATATCTTCTCAATCTATGTCATTTCGTGTTTGTTTTATCTAATTAATATTACTCCTTTCCTTAATCTCCATATGGTAGGGGGATCCTGATTTAACAAATGTAGTACTCTAACTGCACGTAATTGATTGGATAATCTGTGAGTTATAAAGTGTTAAAGAAGTTCCTGTGACGGGATTATTAATATGCATGTAAATTACTTCATGAAAATCAACATAAAGAGTAATATTAAAGAAAAGGTTTCAGTAAATTAAGTTGAGACAATTTTGTTAAAATATTTGGGTATTACTACAGAAATCATGATATATGACGGTTATTATTGACCATAAATCACAATTCCGAACTGTCAAATGTGTAGGCGCTATATGTGCTTAGAGCAGATATATTGTGGTTCCAAACCATTATTTATTCTGGACCTATTATAACGGTTCTAATATAATACCCATTATGGATTGAGTCTTAGTAAGGCCATGATATGTGCATTGTTGTGACAATAATTAATGGACACAAGCAAACAACCATCATAATATATGGTGATAATAGTTGCATGATACATAACGGTCTAATATTGATAACCGTCATTTATTTAGTAATATATATATAACGGTTCTTACATAAGAACAGTTTCTTTTAATAAAAATATATAATGCCTGGTGCCACATAGACAACCTTTATGTCTTTAGTACATTAATAATGGTTTGTAAATATGAAATGTGAACTTTTATAATAAATTACGGTTATTATATAATAACCATGATGAAGGGATGTGAAACTTTTCAAGTGAGAGTATCTGAGCTAGTTGAACTTTTCTGTATATAATAGAATAGTACCTCCAACATCGAGTGGGTCTATGCAATTCGGGATGGATCAATATATTATAGGCTTTGGGTGAGAATCAGTGGCAACTATTGACGTGTGTGTATATATATATATATATGATAATGTAGCTATATATTGACCTATAAATTGTGTCTCTACACAAGAATTACCTTGTAAAGCTAAGGCTGAGGGGGTAAATGTACGAATATGCATATATTAAAGGACCCTTGGGTATGCTAACCTTTGAGAAAAGAAAGAGGTATGCAAACCCTTAAGCGGCTCAAGGGTTTGCTTAACCCTTACGGCCTTTCCTTTACACATATATATATATATTCGTGTTTTTTTTTCACCCAGCCATTGCTTTGCTTGCTTAATTGCTAAAGAACACAATGTATAGTTGATGAACACTTACGTTTTGAGATGTATAGGTCAGAAGTGCAATTGATTATAGCCACAAAGCCTAGAAAATCTTGATCTATCTCGAATTGCATGGCTCCTCGATGTGGGAAGTACTACTCTATTAGATAGAGTTGAGACCAAATAGCTCATAAACTCTCACATTGAAGAGTCTATGATTGATAACAATGTTGAATTTTATAGCTTTTAACTTGGTGCCACCTGCTCAATACAAAACCAGGAGAGGAACCTTCGATCAGAGCAATATTAGGTTTTCCAAAAAAACATAATTTCGCAAAAGCAATTTTATATGACACTTTGAATGCTTTATCTTGTCGTGACTTCACAAACACTACAAGTATTCACTTGTTCATGTATTATTCATGATACAACTGAACTAATATATTCTTTACATCCCTATTGATCTTTTTGAAGTAATTTCCGGAGATGTGGATACTTCCAAAAAATGAGTGGTATTTTCTTAGGGATCCATATCTCCCAAAATTACTTCCAAAAAGATCAATAGAGTAGGAACCTTTAGTCAAAGTAATGGGGTTGATAACTTCCTATAATAGGAGAGGAACCTTCGATCAGAGAAATAATGAGTTTTCTGAAAAGCATAACTTCGCAAAATCAACTTAACATCACATTGGATGCTTTTGTGAATTCACAAAGGCAGCCCAATCAGCATGTTGAAAACTGCAAGAAACAAGAGATGAACTGTTACAAGTGAATGCATGAAGGATAATGCAAAATGGATGAGGAAAATCATAACTATACCAAGCTAAGGCTCATGGATGAAAACAATTCGTGTGGTAGTCGCTGAGATAAAGGTCAAGTGTATTAACTAGCGTGGTTGTTGTTGAGAAGTCAGAAAAATGCTTTTTAAAGTAGGATTCGACTGAATATAACTCCCAACAGCTGAAAAAGACAACAGGAGCCGTAGGATTAAGATGTTGGTGGATTTTGTTCAAACAAACTAAGTGCCAAGTGTATTATGTTTTAGATTGAGGTATCAAGGATTATGGCCGAGCTGAGGTTCATAGAATGATGGAAAAGGTGGTTCATATGAAGTTCTACATGGTATGGAAGTAGGTGAAAATGTGGGAAGATGAAATGGAGATGATGGTTCTTAGTAGAGTGGAGTGTGGTTGATTCTTGATGGAATGTGTAGGGTGAGGAATTGTGGTTGAATGAAGAATAGTGGGGTTGGAAGGTGTTCTGATGGTAAAATGTTAGGGTGTGGTTGGAAGTTAGGTTTAGGGTGAAGAAATGATGTTTGTGGACAAGAAGGTTCACAATGTTGATAGAGATAGTGAGATGGTTGAGATTCAAAGGCTCTTTCTTGATAATTCATTTGTGATAGAAGGGAATCCAATTCTTGTTGAATCATATCAAGCTTTTGAGAAATTGTGAGATTAGAAGGGCTTTATGTCTCTAAGTGCCATAGGATCCATCCAAATATTGAGAGCTGGGTGTTCCACCATTCCCTAAAAGGGAATGCATAGGAGGATTAGTCTTAAACCTAAACTCAAAATTATCATTAAACCAAGCCATTCAAATTGCAATAAATTAAATCTTAATGAATTTTAAGTCCTAAAAAGTCCTTTTTATGGAAATGAATCCTAAAAATTGGGAGAAAAAAACCAAAGAAGAAAAGTCAAAAACTAATATAATAAAAAATCTGGAAATATTCCACAAACTAAAAAAAAAATATGGAAAAGTAGTGGCTAAAGCGATGCAATTTAACGAAACTCCAATCAATTTCCAAGTGTGTAACACTTAATTCTAGCCACAAATCAAGTTTATGAGAGAGAAATGCAAGAATGCAATTGAAAAAACAAATGAAAATCAAGATATTTGTTGGTATTTCTTTAAACTTTTGTATCAAAAATGCAACTAAGAAGTTAGGAAAAACAAGCAAAACTACCTAAAATGCAATCAAAAGGCTCAAGGAAAAAATCACTCAAAGATTCACACTTAGTTACTCGGGAACCAATTACTTGATCCCCAGCAACAACACCACTTGAAGGAGAGTGATAGCTTATGCCTCTGTAACTTCTTCAAAATTAAATCAAGGATTGCAATATAGGGTGCAATCTCGGATCGTCTCTTGAGAAGCCTTTTATTATGTGCAATGATTGGAATATAAACAATAAAAAAATTATTTGACCTTTTTATCTAATAACTAGATTGCAATTAAACTAGAAAGCTTTTAAAACATGTATTTTTGGATTTTTGGGATAAAAATGGAGTGAAATGAAAATTAGTTTAGAAAATACGATGAAAACCTCCTAGAATAATAAATTAAGTAACCCAATTCAAAACTCTAGTTAATGAAATTATCAATATGCAAGACACAAGTAACCAAGGACCCTTGAATTAGAAACATAATATATTCATAGCAACTCCAAGCATAAGCTTAACCAAGTCAATTACGTGAAAATTGCTACTAATGAAGCACTAGTGTTAAATACATAACATTAAAATCCGAATACGCATTTATTATCAAGAAATACATGGAACCTTAGTGAAAAACATTCAGTCCAATATACTAATTAAGCTCTAAACCTATAATTTGATTATTACAAAAGATTAAATATAGAAATTAGATGGTAAGACACTCCCCTATGAATCTCCAAGCTTTAGACTCAAACCATTGCTCTAGGAGAAGAGAAATTAGCCACTGCAATTTATCATCACAACTCAACCAAACACTTAAATTAGTCATTGAAGAACAATTAAAATAAATAAAAAATGAATAATGAAAGGTTGATTATTGATAGTTTACCAAGAAGTAAAGAAGGACACGACTGAGATGGTGGAATAAAAGAAGCTCAATGGAAAACATGTGGTAGAGAAAAACTGACGACAAATCAAGAATAGAGAACATTTATATTGTTGTTGTCGATGGTGGCAAAAGTGACAATGGGGAACAACCTAAGACGGTGAAATGGTGGTGAAGTTTGATCTGGTTTCTTCCGTGAATTTTCTTCTCATGGCTGAAGCTCTGTCTCTCAAAAACTCCAACTCCAACAATGATAATGAAAAAAGGATAGAATGATGTTGTTGAGGTGGCACGTTGGTGGTGGTCTTAGATAGGTTTGATGGTGATGAAAGTCCAACTAGATTCACCGTGCTGAAGCTCTCTCTATAAATATCTAGTGTGTCAGTTGTGGCTATACTCTATTTTAATTTCTGGGATTCCACCGATGAAGCTCTGGTTCTGGGAAATGAAGGTCGATGGCGATGCTGGAGGAAAGGACATCACCAGCGACGGGGAAGAATGAAGGTTGAGGGAGCAGGAGAAGGTGAAGGTGATGGGTATACGGTCTTATGGTATTGCCACACGCTATTTTGTCTCCAAAAATGTTGAGCTACTTCAAAATCAGACCTAAGTCTTTGGTCAAAACACAAGTTTTGACTAGGTACTTAAATGCACAGTATAAAAGTCTGTAGAAGGACTAAACTTCAAATTTTAAAACGTTTGTGGGGCTAAACTCTAATTTTTACAATTTGAGATCTAACTTCTATTTTCAAATTTGTTCTAATTTCTTCAAGAACCTACAATAAAAAACAATTAATCCATGAACAAATATTCTTAGAAAAATCAATGATTAAGTGTAATTACAATTTCGCGCTTTTTAGTCCTAATTTATTGTATTTACTCTCAATCCCAATTAATCATAAACAAGGAATTTTATGCTAAATTATTATGAAAAAAGCACCAAATAAAATATGAAAATATATAACAAAAACAGTGATTTTTCAGGGAGGAGAAGTAGGAGTTGGAGGTTGAGGTTGAGGTTGAGGAGGACATGGAAGATGATGTCAAGAGTTTTATGGCATGTCTACTACACGGCATTTCATCTTGGTGATTCAACAAGAGAACAACGAGGAGGATGATGAAAAAAATGTTAGCAAAACAAATGAAAATATGGATTTTAAATAATAGACATATGGAAGGGACATGAAAAAATCATCATTGCATGCGTTAGAAGTTGAATAGGGTGTAATGAAAGGGTATCTGGTTCTCTTGACAATCATCAGATAATGAGGAGGCACCCTTATTTAGCATAAATAAGAGGAAAGGTTTTGAAAGCTTTAATTTGTTATATTTCATGTTTTGATTATAACAAAGCTTAAGAAAAAGTTAGGAATGATTTGTAGGTAGTTACATTGATCTGAAAGTCATTTTGTATACGTATAAAGATCTTTTCTTGTGAAAATCAATCGATAATTCTAGTAACCACACACACTTGAGTGATACTAGAAATGTTTCTTCATAGCCACACCACCATGGTGAATCATCTGGTGCTTACTTTTGTAAAGAATTTTCAAAAGAAGAGATCACTCAAGCAATACTCTAATTTGTCATCACCATCACATCACTATGGTGCTCCTTCCTAGTGATTATTTTTGTAAACATTACCACACAATGCACGTAAGTTAAATGCCAGTGCATGATATATTTGCCTTGCACAAACTCACATTAACATAATGACATTACTGCATGCTTAATGCTTCACACATCATATTCATGGCCATAGCATAATCATAAAATAGAGCTTCAATCATTCAAGTATGTTAAACAAAACAAGCCAGCATAGCAATCATACATATATACATAAGCAACTATATCAAATGCATGCAAGTAGGGTAAGTCCACTACCTTAAAGACTAATGTCTTTCCTCGGTTTCCTTTTCCACCAACCATCGGATTTGCTTAAAGCATATTTTATTCTTCCTCATTACCCTAAATACAGAATTACATTACTAGAGCCATGGGAAATTATTTTCTATGGAATAAATACTATTTCATCCATTTAACCTTCCAATTTATCCAAATATTATCACTTTAAAGATTAAACATAATTATCTACTTATGTGATTATTCTCAGACTTATCAGAAATTAAGCCTTAAATTTCTCTAGGAACTTAGAAAAATCATAACTTGAGCTATACAACTCCAAATGGAGTGGTTCCAGTTCCTGCTTAAAGCTTGATAGATCTATTTTCATATATTAATAATCATTGAGATAATTTATGGCTGAGACATTCCCAGATTTTAAAAAATAGGACATCCCTTGTTTCTGAAATCAGAACTTTCCAAATTCTCTGACCAAACTTTGAAAAATCATAATATGAGTTTTACACCTCTAATTAACACGATTTATGACTTTTCTTAAAGCATGAGAGGTCTACTACACTATGTCTAAATTGCACAGAAAAGAAATATCATTTCCCAATCTAAACCTTTCGTGAAAATGACAATTCCAGATAACTTTCAGATTTCAATATTCAACTTCAAGAATCCATATATGGAGTTTTAGACATCCAAATTAGGTGGTTCAGAATCCTATGAACTGCGCATTAAGTGTACTTTCTAGGAAAATTAGTTGAAACATTTTATCATATACCAATCATTCCCAGACTTAAAAAATGTGAACTATGTCTAGGTAACTTTCCAGAACTGTGATGTATTTTCAGAAATTCATAACTCCTTACATACTTATCCAAAACACATTTTCTTTGACTCAAGTTAAAGCTTAATGAGTGTAATTTATTTTCAAAAATATTTGTGGTTAGAGGAGGTCATTTACTTAGGTTTTAGCCTACTCGAATATTATCACTCTAGAATCATGACCCAACTTCCAAAAATCATATATTGATTTATAAACCTCCATTTTAGTTGATCCAAAGCTCATTTTAAATCTAAAAGAATGAAATTTCAGCTAACAAAATTTTATGGATAAACTCAACCTCTAGCCTACGAAAATGACATGCACAACATGCTCTGTTTACATACTCAAGAATAGAGTTGTAAAACAACACATGCAAGCTCATTTTATGACTCTAAGCTTCCAAAAATCAGACACCATGCATATATATCAGACATGAATGGTCTTAGAGCTAGATTACAGAGCCAAAGGAGACAAAAAATTAGTTTAAAAATGACATGCAAGAAGCTCAAACCACTGTCATGAACTCTCTCTCTCTCTCTAAACCATAAGTTTGAATCATCGAAAACCCACAAAACTTCTGTAAATCTCATAAAACATATGGAGAAATGTTTTGGAGACTCGCCTGGACCCTAAAAACGGTTTTGTATATGAGCTTTGATTATCTTTTTTCTCTTCTCCGTGATGATCTCTAGCTCTCTCTCTCTCTATCTTGCTATCTCTGTTACTCTCTCTCAGTCTATGGCTAAAGGAATGGAGAAAATCTTGGTGTTGGCCAATTAAGAGAAGGAGAGGGGATCCAACTATGTATTTGGTTGAACGAATAAATGAAACAAGTGAGGGAGGAGGGTGTTTGTGTCCGGTTGAGGAAATGAAAGTAGGAGAGATAGTATGTGTATGTGTGGTGTGTTAAAGTTGGGTGAGTGTGTGTTGTGCTTAGTTGAGTAGAGAGGGAGTGAGTTATGAACAAGTTTTTACATGTGGTGAGGTGTCGTGCAAGGGAAGGGGACGAGAGGCATGTGTTGGTGCATGTGTGATAAGTGTTGCATTTTGAAAAAGGAGAGGATGAGAATGAGTGTATGTGTATTGTTTAGGTTGTGTGAAGAGATGAGAGTAAGGGGCTTGAGTGGGTTAAGACCCAAAATAATTATATGGTCCGAACGAGAGAATGAAATGGATAGGAGGGAGTGTCTTATGTGGGTGTGGGCTTGAGTGTGTGTGTTTAGGCTTGAGTGTATGTTGTTTGGGTTTCAATGTGTGTGCGTTTGGGCTTAACTGTATGCACGTTTGGGCTTAAGTGTGTTTATGTCTGGGCTTAAGTGTGTGTTGTTTGGGTTTGAGTGTGTATGTAGTATATAATATTGGACTGAAGATAACTGGGCTGAATAGATGAATTGAAGAGTGTGGCATTGGGCTTTATCTTGTATGCAATTGAAGAGAGAGTTTTTGTGATATGAGTTTCATGACTCATCCTTTCTCTCTTGCTTCTCTTTTGGCCCAAAATCATGGACTTAGTCCCCGAGAGGTATTTTATCTTTTGACATTCTTGGGACTTCTTCCAAACAAGGCTTAGTCGTTCGCCTAATTTAGGCTTACTCGAAATTCTAAAAGCCCAAAATTTATGACCGGTGAGAAGCTTCAATGATCCGTTGTGAGTAATAAATATAGTCGTGAGACCGTTGAGCTCATTCGTTACTCATAATGTTGATTCTGTAGAATAGTTGTCATCATTTTGCCTTGTTATTCCTTCATTCCTTTTGCCCGTTGTGATGCAGCATTTAATGCAGAATAGGAATAGCAGAAATGCTTTTTGATTGTTCAGAGAATGGTTGTCGAGTTTGTGTCTCGTTTTCTGCAACAACATTTAATGCTTCTGACAGATCTAATGCTTTTTGAGATTTCTGTGTTAATCACCCGCATAATCATCTGAAACTTATTAATATATTGTTTAAAGATAGTTATGAACAATAATGAGTGATGATAAGAAGATATGAAATCACAATCAATGATTTTAACTTTACAAACACGGTGATTTACAGAAGCATAATATATGACTTGAGTTAATCACTCGAGTAGGTTCTTTCTATGCTTGAGTAAAATGATTGAAACAATGATTTGAATTGAAGAAATCATTTTGCAAAGGATGACTCGAGGCAAACACATGTTGACTTGAGTCAGAACTTTTACACTTGAGTCTAAAGATATGCTTCACAAACAATGACTTCAAGATGTATTTGAAAATGAGTTTAAGTAAAAGTTAACTTGAGTCTAAAATACTCACTTGAAGTTGGTCACTCAAGTCACGTCATTGCAACTCAAGTCAATAGCATTTGTAGACAAACTAATCACTTCTAGTTATATTTGAAAATGCTTTAAACAAAGGGACACTCGAGTCTTTACGTGATGACTCTAACGGATGACTAGAGTTCTCAATATCCCAACTTGAGTTTCCAAAAAGTTTTCACAAATAAGTTTGAGAAATACTTTCCAAAGAGATGATAACTCGAGTGCAAAAATGTTAACTCTGACGAGTAACTCGAGTGAATCAATATTAACTCGAGACTAAACTTTTGTTAGTTAGAAAAGACATTTGAGCATAAGACTTAGGATTTGAAAAGATAAGTTTAAGTCCTCACATAAGGACAACTCAAGTCATACACAGTTAACTCAGGTTGATGCATTTCATTTAAAACAATTTACAAAGCCTTAACTCGAGTCAACTAAGGTTAACTTGAGTCAGTAAAAACTGAAAGCTATTTTGACGGAGGTTTTAAAACACTTGACTCGAGCCCTTTAACCTTGACTCGAGTGTGTCTATGACAGACACATTGAAACATTCTTTAATTCAAAATTTGATTGAAATAAAAGTTATTCACTTAAGTGCTATTAAACATACACTTAACTGACTTGAATCATTAAGTCCATTTCTTTTACAATTGCCAGTTACCATCAAAACATAGAGAACTAACATAAATATACCATATGGCTCGGAAGTTAGGGCTCATTTCAACAAACTCAAATGTAAGGGGTCCCAAAGGGTCACCAGGTCGTAGGATAGAGAAAATATCTTTATTAGATAAAGGTCTGGGAGTCTCAGTAGGTATATCAGTAATCCCCAAAAGTGAATTTATATAGGCAACATTGAGCTTAATCCTCTTTCCCCAAACCATAGGGTCTCTAATTGTTGCTCCAATATGTGTTCATTATTATCAACTCGGTTGGCTATCTTCATGTAAAAATAAAAGTGTTTGACTACCGAGGGACAGTAAATGGAACGTATAGCCAAGAGAGGTTCAAATGGTTTCAGATAAGGGGATAAATCAAGGTTACAGTCTAATTTGAGTTTAGCTAGGTCTAAATATATAGTAGGGAAAAATGCACAAGACCCAATTGAGTTTGGAAATCAAACAAATCAAATTCATGGATAGATAAAGGTCTAGATACAAAACCTTCAGAAGGCATCAAGGATCGGGTAGCCTCAAGAAGAGATGGACTAGCTGCAACATTAGGAGTGACTCTGCTCTTAGATGGCCCAGAAATTAATTGAGATTTTCCTTGAAGTCATTGTTGTTGGGATTCGTACAAGCAACGGAAGAATTTTACCAAAAGAAACATTGAATCCCAATCGAGGATCTATCAATGGCATTTAATTCGAGTAGTCAGAATTGGACCTTTCCTTCGTATACGTCTTGTTCGATCACTAGGAGCCAACTGAATGAACCAGCTCCCTCTATCTGTATCCACACGAACAGGACCCCAACACAGTCAGCGTGCTAGCGCCTCTAACGTTTTTCTCCGTATCCTCTAGGGTTTCTCTTGTGGCCCTTTTATAATATGTCTTACTCATTGTCTTAGGGTTTTTAAACCCTAATGGGAGTTATTACATATATTCAAAATTAATCTTAATTAATTTTGAAATTTGAATTGGATTAAAATAATATTAATTAAATCATCCAACAGATTTAATCTAATCTATTTATTTAATCCGAATTAAAATATAGCTGATTTAATTTATCTTTATAAATTAAATCTGAGGTATGATGTCTATTTTGAAAAATTAAATTTGAGATACGATATCTCTATTAGTTTTAGTTATTTAATTTATCAAATAAATTAAATACAAAACAAATACTACATAATAATATTATTATCCATATATATAATATTATTATTTTTGAATTTATATTATACATATATATATATATGTGTGTGTGTGTGTGTGTACATATATATACATATATATATATATATATATATCCATCCTCCCTAGATTAAACGTTGTATTCATTAAATCTTAGACATATCTTAGATTCAATGAATCTGGACATTATAGCTCATGTTGGGTTATTCTTGTGTTCGACCCTGTAGGCCCACATGAAATTGGTAGTAGGCCAACACTGTACCAGCCTACAAGTTGCAAGCGGCCTCTAGCAAGACATTACGACTACCTAATTCATATGAGGATCGATGATACGATGCAACCTATCATACAACCATGCCACGTCCCTTTTGTCACACGATAATTTGGTCAAGGATGAAGCATGGATAGTGTCATCCTCCTGTTCTTGACCATTTCTTTCTCGGTTCTTGAGTAGTCTAACAATTGAAATGGAAACTCCTTTCCATCGTAGTATGGCCATACTTTTCTTAGACTTACTCATCGAAGGGCCCAGTAATATCTCTCTACAAATTTGAGGGATAAATCTCATCTTGACCATTCACATTCCTCTGCATGAAAACCACTAATCTCGATCAAAGCCTTTATCATTACTCGGTCAAAGGTGACTTTTGATTAGGTCAAAGGTTAGCGACTCTCATGTAGGAATCCATGATGATCTCAGGTCAAAGGGCATTTTAACGTGGTTATACATGAGATAAGCTTATGACTTAATCCATGTAGCTTTCTCATAGTGGGTCGGTCCAGCACTACTCTTACAAGTGCCTAAGACTTTGATTCGTATCTCCATACCTTATCAAAGTCATATTGGTCTTATTTCATATTTTCTCCCGCATAGATGACCGACTATGGACATTTAGGACAATCATTATGATACATCCAAGGATACAGTCATCATAATAAACATGCAAATGATATGATAACAAAATGGAGAAATAATTTAAATAAAAATAATGTTTAAAGTACAATGATTGGCCCCAAGGGCATAATTTCCAAGAATTGTAACAACCTCTCAGTGTGTTCTTCTTTCTCCCGAGCCCGAATGTCAGCCTCTCGTTCCTTTTGTTTCCCTTTCCCTTGAACGGGGGAAACAGAAGTAGTCCGTGATCTTGTTTGATGTGGATTCTCAGAAGGCTCATGGATGACAGTACCCCTGGTTCTTGGTTTCGGGTTGGGTCTTGGTAAGGGAGGATCATTCTGGACTTTGGGTCTATATTTCTATGGTATTGTCTAAGGCTTTTTGGGTGGAGGAGGAGAAGGAGGATAAGATGAATCAGTTGCTTCATAGTTAGAGGATGAGTAAGATGAAGAGGTTTCGAGATGAACTTGAGGGTTCTTGGTTCTCATTTTGGCAATACTCAAGTGTCACAGTAGGGTTTCGAGTGTCGAAAACTGAAAATATGTGAATATGTGAGAATGATATTTATGGTAGAGAAAAGGAGAATCATAATGGTTGGGAGAAGATTCGAAGTTCGTTTAAAGGAATTGAAATGAAACAACTAATTAAATGGGTTTGACTGTTGGAGAGAAAATGAGAGACGAGGAATCATGAGTTTTAAGAAGTGAGAGAATTTGATTTGACGCAACTATATAACTTTGCAAAAAGACATGTCATACTCGAGTGTTGACTAGCACACTCACTCGAGTGTTTGCTCCCAAAGAGTTCATGCACATTTTGAAAGCAGTAAATGTACCTGATTTCAAGTGTGTCCGAGAAACTTGAAGACTTTAAAGGATTCTAAGGTACACTAGAGTGCTATAACATCATACTCAAGTGTGGGACCCGAATGTCTTTCTCCTGCACTCGAGTATTCAGTTGTGTGCATTTTTTTTTATCATATTGAAGATGGCCTGACACTCAAGTGTTACGCGGGATTACTCGAGTATCCAACTTGACTGTTTTTTTCCATACTTCTAGTGTTATGAAGAACCTATAATGGATAAGCAAGTTCAGAAGTAAATATACATAGAGGGAACAACGACACTCGAGTGTTACTTACCCATACTCGAGTGTGATTTTTGGCACTTCCAGTGTGAGCTCTTTTCTCGTAAACCCCTTATACTGTTAGTATCATACTTGAGTGCCAGACTCGAGTGCAAACTTTAGCACTTGAATTGTTTGAAATAGCTTCTATGATGGCACTCAAGTGTCCTAACTAACACTTGAGTGTTATTGCAGGTTAACCCTCCTCTGTTTATCTCTTATTTTTAGTCATTGATCAGGGATCCTACAAAACAACTTACTAGACACTCTGAAGCTTAAGTTTGTCATGATTCATCAACTTAAACATAAGATATAAATACAATGAAAGAGATTACTCATAATTCATTGGGGTTGACCGTACTCAATTCTCTTCTAATGAACAAAAAACTGGTCTTTGACTAATGGCTTAGTGAAGATACCAGCAAGTTGCAAATGAGTGGGAATGAACAACACCTTAACATCTTTCTGTTAGACATGGTCTGATGAAATAATGTCTTACATCAATATGCTTGGTTCTTGAATGTTGAACTGAATTTTTGGCCAAGCTTATTGTACTTATGTTGTCACAAAGGATTGAAATTTCCTTGAGATGAATTCCCAAGTCTTGAAGTGGTTGTTAGAGCCAAGGAACTTGAACACCACAACTTGAAGCAACTACGTACTTAGCTTCAATAGATGAAAAAGAGACGGTGTTTTGTTTCTTATTGAACCAAGACACAAGAGATCGACCAAGGAACTTACATTGTCCACTTGTACTTTGTATGTCTGTCTTGTTACCGGCATGATCTAAATCTAATTAGGCAACGAGATATTCATTTCATCCCTTAGTAAACCAAATTCCAAGTTCCTCCGTGTCTGTCTTGTTACCGGCATGATCTAAATATTCTTGTGACTGTCTCAACATGAGATTCCTTAAGAGCGGATTGGTATCTTGTACACATTCCCATGCTGAATTGGATGTTTGGTCTACTTGCTATCATATACAATAATGAACCAATCATCCCTCTATACTTGGTTATGTTGAAATCCTTCCCTTTTACATCTGCATCAAGAAGAGTTGTCGAACTCATAGGAGTGTTGGCTCCATCACACTGATCCATCCCATATTTCTTGAGAAGGTCTCAGATATATTTTTTTTGGCAGATAAATATCCCATTCTTTCATTGTTTAATTTGAAGTCCAAGAAAATAGTTCAATTTTCCTACCAAAGACATTTCAAATTCTCCCTGCATAGTCTTATAATAGTTTCAAACAAAGAATCATTAGTAGCACCAAATATAATGTCATCGACATAAATTTGTACAATTAGAAAATCATTTTTCTTATTGTGTTTGATGAAGAGAGTTGTGTTTACTTTTCCTTTGACAAATCCTTGATCAATAATAAATTTTCTTAGTCTTTCATATTAAGCTTTAAGGGCTTAGTTAAAACCATAGAGAACCTTTCTGAGACGAAAGACATGATTAGGATAAGACATGCCTTCAAAACCAAGAGGTTGTTTAACATAGATTTCTTCCTGAATGAGACAATTTAAGAAGGCACTATTAACATCCATTTGATAAAGTTTAAATCCTTTGATACGCGCAAAGGCTAAGAGTACTTGTATAGCTTTCAATCTAGCTACTGGAGCATATGTTTCCTCATAATCAATACTTTTTCTTGATTAAAGGCTTTGGCAACCAATCTTTCCTTGTTTTTGACAATGATTGAGGATTCATCATGTTTGTTCTTGAATAACCATTTGGTGTTAATGACTGGATGGTCCTTTGGCCTACATACCAAGTCCCAAACTTTATTTTTTTCAAATTGATTCAATTCCTCTTGCATTGCTATCACCCAATCATTGTCTGAAAAGGGCTTCATTAATGTTGGAAGGTTCAATCTCATAGATGAAGGCAGAGAAGATGACTTCATTAAGAACTTTGTTCTTTGTTCTTATTCCCTCATTTATGTCTCCTATAACTTGATCTATAGGATGACTTTTATTATATTTCCAAGCTTTAGGTTGACCTTGATCATCTGGATCAAGATCATTTTTAGATTCAATTTCCAGTAGAGAATGGGGTTTTGGAATGGTTTGAGGCTCCTTAGGATGAATCAATTCAGGTTCATCATCTAAAGATTTGGAAGAAGAATCTGACCCAGAGAAGATGACATGAACAGACTCTTCAACAACACAATTACGCTTGTTATATATTTTATAATCTTTACTTCTATTTGAGTAGCTAAGAAATATACCTTCATCAGACTTAGGATCAAATTTTCCCAAGTTATTCTTACCATTGTTGTGGATGAAGCATTTGCATCCCAATATGTGCACATGAGATAGATTTGGTTTCCTTCCTTTATATAGCTCATAGGGAGTTTTGTCAAGCTTTTCGCAAATATAAACTCTATTGGAGATATAGCATGTAGTGCTTATAGGGTCCGCCTAGAATAATTGCGATATATTTTTCTCATTAAGCATAACTCTAGCCATCTCAGTGAGGACTCTATTATTTCTCTCCACTACTCCATTGTTTTAAGGAGTCCTTGATGCTGAGAAGTTGTGATTTATTCCATTGGCATTGCAGTATTCACAGAAGGCTTGGTTTTCAAATTCTCCTCCCCGGTCTGTCGTTATTCCTAAAATGAACATACCTTTCTCATTTTACAGTTTCTTGGCAAATAAAACAACTTTTTCAAACGTTTCATTGTTAGATGAAAGAAAGATAATCCAAGGAAATCTAGAGAAATCATTGACTATGACCAAGGTGTATAAATTGCCACCGAGGATTTTAACCCTTGTAGGTCCAACTAAATCCATATGGAGAAGTTGAAGTGGTCAATCAATTGTGATTTCATTCTTTAATTTAAAAGAGGATTTAGTTTGTGTACCCTTTTAACAAGCATCACGTATCAAGTCATTTTTTAAAGTAAGTTTGGGTAAACCGAGAACCAATTCCTTCTTAAGCAATTTGTCCAATTGGATATTAACATGAGCTAAACGTTTATGCCATAACTAACTTTCATCCATGTTCCTAACCAAACATTTTTAAGAAATATTACTAGGCATATTCATGGTATAGTAGTTACTTTCTCTTGATGCCTTGAAGAGAATTCTTAGTTGATTTTTATTTATCCAAAGATCCTCTTTGTTGACTGATAATTGAATATTTCATACACTTCTTTTTATCTCTTGATTAATAATTTAGGACTCTTTAGTTAATAAATAATGGCTTCTATACTTATTTGGGCTTTGGGCCTTTGATTATATTTTAGCCATTTTTAATAATAAAATTCCAGTTTTACATTGCTTCACTATTCCTACCATAACTCTTGAACCATACATCGGATTTACCTCATTTTTGTTTCATATTTCAGATGATTCAGAGAGCTACAATTGTTATGAAGACATGAAGGGCAAAGTCGGACAAGAGGGCAGTCGATTTTGGAGCCGAAGTCGGATTTTTATTTGGGCTCGAATTTGTAATTAAAGCCAATTTTTTATTATTTTCTGTTTTGGGCCTGAATTGTGTATTGGAGCCCCATTTCGTTTTTCTATTTTAGGTTAAGTGAGGCAGCAGCCACAAACAGATATTCATTCATGTTTTTACTCAGTTTTGGATTAAAATACAGAAGTTTCATTTTCTCTCAACTATTCTTCATCTGTTCTTCGTGTTCATGATGAACTTCTTCATCTCTTTCCCATTTTCGTTCTGCATAGCTATGATAGGCTAGGCTTCTATGATTGACCCATGGATTGAGGGTTCCACGAATCCAGAGGACACGCGCTTCAATCGGTAATGTAATTCGTTTCAGTTTATTTTGATCGGATCCGATTATAATTGCGGATTAGGTATTAGATTTAATACCTAGATTGATATCCCAAGGACATAGGTCAGACCAGGTTCTGAGAGAGCATTATGCGATTGCACAGCGAGCTCGCCGCGTGTTCGATCAAATGCTAGACGATCGTCTAGTCGAGGGAATATCTGGACAAATGCAGAGATTTCGATTTGTCCAGAATCAATCACGAGTTCAGTTATTATCTTTTTGTCTGATGAAGGTTATGGAATCCCAATTCTGAGTTAATCGTTTTTAATCTGATTGATCGTTGTTAATCTGTTTCTTCATATTTCATTATGTTTCTGCATATTTTCGTTTTTAATCTCTTTTGAATCAAAAACCCCCAATTTGTTATTGTTCTATTTTGCTGTTGCTGATTTAAACCGACTGTGAATTCGTTGGGAAACGACCCAGGTTACATTATACTGCAAATCCTTTTCTAATCTGGTTATTTTGGGAGATCACGGCAAATCTCTGTCATTGACAATAAGACATCCTTCCGAATCAAAAATAATTCAATTGTCTTTTCTGTACTTTGGCTAACACTGAGAAGGTCATGATAGAGACCTTCAACGTAATATACATCTTTGATCTGAGTTTCATCAATTTTATCGATTTCACCAACACCAGCTATCTTTCCAAATTGGTTTCCTCCAAATGTCACTATGTCGCCATCTTTTGGTCTCATTGCAACAAATTTGGATTCATCTTATGTCATGTGTCTAGAGCAATATACCACTTATTGGTTTTTGATGCTCTTAGACATACCTGCAATTTAAAAGGTAATCAAGTTTTAGGTACCCATCTTTTCTTGTGTCCTTTTTGGTTAGTTCGTCTTGTGGAAGCAACATATGATCCTTTAAGTACCCATTTATAAGTACTCACGTGTCTATCCTTCCTATCATTCTTATGCAAGCATGAAGATGTACTATGCCCCTTTCGGTTGCAATAGTTACAATGAGCAAAAGGGTTAGAAGAGTGAACAAATTTTTGAAAGTAATTCAAATAAGATTTTTCTCCTTTCTTCTTTTTGCCCTTTTTCTTATCAAGTTCATGACTAACTTATTCCTGACATGCCGTTTATAAACCTTTGAGTTTTGAAAATGATGTTAAGCATCTCACTTCCTCTGGTGAATTTTTCAAGAGTTTTGTTAAGATAAAAATTTCTTTTCTCTAAATCATGACATTTTCACAAACCAGAGAAATATCTTGAACTTGTTGTTCAAGTAACTTGATTCTTTTATTTGAAGCTATGAGTTCTTTCGTAATTTTTCTAAATTCAAAATGTAACTCATTATACTTAGAAATTAATTCATTATAAGTAGGTTCAAAATCAAATACCTCTTCGTCTTCAGATTCCTCATGAGCAACGAGGCATATGTTAGCTATTTCCTCTTCTTCACTTTCATCATTAGAGGAGCTATCTCCCCAAATAGCAAATACATAGGCTTTCTTTTTCAAGTTGTTGAATCTCTTCCTTTCTTTATCCTTGCCTTTCAGTTAAAGACATTCGAATTTGATATGACTTGGTTTCTCACATTCGTAGCAGATGATTTGATTTTTGTCCTTGAATTCTCGTCCGCTGCTTTATCCTTATTTCTGAAATCTTCTAAAGCCTTAGTCTTTTTTATAAAATCTTTTGAACCTTCGGAAAAACATGCCGAGTTCATCATTATCTTCATCTTCATCTTCCTCCTTGACTTCTTTATCTTTTGTAGCACTGAAGGGGACTCCTTTAGCCTTGTTGTTGATCTCATCAAGGCCTTTCTTGAATTTCAACTTTCCTTCATATTCGGAAAGACTTCCAAATAGAGCTGCTACTGATTTCAAGGATTCTCCTTTGGCTTCTTTAATGGAAGTAACTTTAGCTTCCCATTCCTTTGTGAGAATGTTTAGGATTTTCCTCACTTGGTCTCCACAATGGTCTTTCCCAGAGCTGCTAGTTGATTTATCATATGAGTGAATCTGAGTTCAAACTCAGCAATTGATTCTCTAGATTTCATACGAAGCAAGTTGTATTCAGTCATCATTGTGTTGACTGTATTTTCTTTTATACTAGAAGTTCCCTCATGATCGATTTCAAGAGCTTCCCATATTTCCTTAGCAGTTAGTAAGTTGCATATACGAAAGTACTCTTTTTAACTGAGAGCACTTTGAATCATCAGAATAGCCTTGCTATTCAAAGTTACTAGCCGTTTGTCATTATCATTAAACTCTACTATAGTCTTTGGTAGCCATTCTTCTAATTTCTTCTGTGGAATATAATCTCCATCTTTGATTATTTGCCAAAAGTCGTATTCAGTGGCCATCACAAAGACTCTGAACTTTGTTTTCCAGAATGAGTAGTACTTATCATTAAAGCTTGGTGGTCGGTTGATTGATGCACTATCGAGCAATATTCCTTCTATGGATCCTTCTCAAGATGTTAAGCCTGTAAAAAAGACCTACACTTTGATACCAAATGTTAGCTCCAGGAATCACCCAAGAGGGGGATGAACTGGGTGGATTATAAAAATTTAAAATAAATGTAACCAATAAATAAAACTGGAAGGACAGGTTAGAGAGATCTCACCGAAGTGTGCACACATATTTATATTGGTTTAGCCTTATTCACATGGCCTACGTCCAGTCCCCAGAGCTCCTCTGAGATTTCTACTAACTTTCACAAACGATTACAACAGGCACTAAGTTATCTCACCAGATTCACTCCCCTTTACCGCTATAATCAAACAACCCACTCAAGGACCCACTACCTTGAGATTTTACAAAACTCAATTGAATAAATATAACTTTCTTACAGAGTAAATGAATAAACACTGAAGTATATGAATATCTTGAAGATATTTCAAGGAGTATTAATGAGCAATAACTAAGTAGATTATATGATCGTTGTGGTTGTTGACTCCAAATTGAATGCTCTTTGTATTTATAGTTGGAGTTTATTAATGACCATTCATGGAGTTTCAAACTATTCGTTGAGAGACTTCACGCTTTTCGTTTAGACTCAGAAGTTTTTCGTTAGACAAAATCCAGAGACGTTGGAAGTTTTGAACAAATGTCGCTTTCATATCGCCGTAAACAATCTTCGTATGATGTCTCTTTTGTTCCAACATTGACTATGTAGAGTCGCTTTCACTTTCGCCAGAATGAGTGTCTGTCTAAGTGATCATTTGACCTGCTCATAATCAGTTTCTGTGTTTATGCTCTGTTTCTGCAATGCAATTAATGCTTCTGACACAAATCTTGTTTTTTGAAGATTTTCACGTAAACCTTCATTTGATTATCTCTGAAACTCACTAATAAACATGTTTATGAGCATTGTGAATAATAATGAGTGATAATTTGAAGTATCATGATAATAATCAGTAAGTTTGAATTTACGAATACGAAGTTTGAGTTTGAATACAAGTGACACTCAAGTGTCAATTATCCAAAACTTGAGTGTTGATGAACTTTACTTTGGAAGAATACTATTCAAAGCTATAGCTTAGTTGAAAAACAAATGTATTCTTCCTGATACTTGAGTGTCACATTCGAGTGCTAATGTTTGTGAGAAGTAGAGCCATTGGTTTAAAAACATAGAGATTGGAAAAAGAGTTGGTCTCTACTAGACACTCGAGTATTGAGTAATCACACTCCATTATCATAACTGACACATCAAGTGTGTCACAAACAAAACAGTTCATCAAACAGTAACATGCACAAATCTGGGTATTACCTTGACACTCAAGTGTTAATGTACACAATCGAGTGTTTGTCATGTTGATTCCAAAATGAGCACGAGTGTAAATTCCCAACATTTCTCTATCTTGCAGCAAGACAAGAGTGTATTGTGTGAATACTCGAATGTTCATCAGGTTTTTCATGACAAAAGCAAATATCACTTATTCTTCCCGTTATTTAGAAATTAGCACTCGAGTGTTGAAGAGTAACTCGAGTGTCTATAGCAGACACTCTTGAAAGTGACTTTCTGATTCATGTTTTGGTTTCAATAACTATTGTACACTCGAGTGTTGTTTAATATACACTCTGGTGACTTGAATCATTAAGTCTTTAACTTATTATAAGTCATTGTTATCGTCAAAACTTTATAATCTGAGAACTAAAAGCAGAGAACTTTCGTGCCTTGGGTGTACAAAGTATACACACTTGTTAGGTATTTTGAATTTAGTCAACTTAAAGGCAACTTGTGGGTGGATTGCTAGTAGTTTCATATTATTACTTGAATTGTTGTGTGATATGCTTTCAGAGGGTAATGTACTTCAAAAACGTATGTAAAAGGCCAAGAAAATCTTGTCTATGATGGATATAGAGTATAAAAGATATAGATATCCCAAACCCGATATGCTGCAGAAAAATATCAAAGCTCAAATTGCAAGAATTGTTCAAGTCTAATGCCACACTCTCTAATGCCTATGTAATGCCCCTTAAAATGTCTCAACCTCCCAAATGTTTTTTTGTGTGTGTTGATCATTAGAGTCAACATAATATGAGTACCATTATGATAACTTACGGCAATAACACTACTACAAAATAGGAATTTAACGTCCCCCAATTAACGTCCGTTTTAAAAAAATATAGACATTAAAATGTAGGCGGTGGCACCGTTGTAATTTTTTCTTACTTTTAACTTCGTTTTTTAAAAAATGGACGTTAAATGTTGTGATACAATGATTGTTTTAATAAAAACAGTCGTTGTATCTTAAACACCATTTATTTTATTTTGAGAATCCATTTAATTTTATTTTGCGAACAATTATTGCTACTTACCGTTAGAATAAAAGCTTCACGATTATATGACCACTATAATTTTATCCCATATTTATAGCTATTTCCTAGTATGTAGCCTAGAATTTCGATAGTTAAGAGAAGAAACATGTCCGTATTTTCATTTAGTTAGTTCATAATAGTTAAATTTAATAAATTAAACAATAATATATATATATATAAAAATAAATGATTTTATCCCATATTTATAGCTATTTCCTAGTATGTAGCCAAGAAATTGGTTAAGAGAAGAAATCTAATCATATTTTCATTTAGTTAGTTTCTAATTAAATTTAGTAAATTAAACAATATATCTCTTTTATATATATCGGTAAAAAAAAATATCAATATCATTTAGTTCAAGCCTCCCTCATGCTATATATTTTATTTTATTTTTTTTTAAGTTGAGTTACAACGACTGGTTTTTCAAAACTCGTTGAAACTCAAATTTTTTAGATATTTCAACTTCAATGTTGTGTCGTCGACATTTTATTGTTCCCTCTCTTCAGATATTTCAAATTCAATATCGCGCCTTCGACATTTTATTCCTTCAACGGTGCCACCGCCTACATTTTAACGTTAATTATCACAACATTTAACATCCATTTTTTAATTAATGCAACGGTGACGGAGATATGTGGGTCTCGAGACTCTTATTCAAAACCCCACAATGCAAGACGTCTTCCTCAAATCTATCCTAAATGCAACCTTTCAATAAGAGTCTTGAGACCCACACATCTCCGTCGCCGCACCCAACGGCCCTACCCTTGCCACCAAGGAGGTTTGATATCGCGGCATGAGCGACTTTGACTCTGTCTCGTCCTCTGTCGTGAACTACGAGCATTCTGCACAGCCTCCTGATCTGTCGTTTGCCGTCGGTTTAAGTGTAATACCTGAAAATTCCTATTTAATATAAGCATTATATTTTGATGAATAATTAGCAAAAATGAAGGTGAATATGTGTCTCAAATTATTATAAATTATTCATTAAAATTTTAGGCAAATTTCCCTTGGAATTAAATAAACAAAAGGCAAAATATAAGACTAAAATTTGGGATCATAAAATGTGATATAATTGACACATAAAATAATGGTTATTTTATAACCAAAACAGGTAGGAAATGTTATGAAAACACTTAATTAAGTTTAAGGAAATTAGCAAAAGCAATTGGATAATTTAGTTGCACTAATTAAAGATCAATTGCATAATTACTAAATTAATCAAGGACAAATAAAAAGTATCAATAAAAGGCTGCATATTTTCAAAAATATCAAGGCCCAATGAAAGATGAAATTAATTTGCTAATAATGCTCTAATGACTTGGATTATGGAGTAAACCAATTAACCAATAGGAGATGCAATAAAAAGGGAAATTAAGCACATGATTAAGGAGATAATTAAGCTTAATAAATCAGCTCAAAAGGTTAACAATTTCAGCTAGCCTTGTTGGAGCAATGAGAGCCAAGTATCTTAAGATAATATCTCAAGTAATTAAGTCTAAAACTTCATATAATTAGATTAAACAATAAGTAGTGTAACTAAAAGGCATTTAAGAACTTTATTAGGGTGCTAATCAAGTTTGAAAACTTAGCCCCTAAAGTCAACAAAGAGGGCGCTGCACATGGATAGCTTTTGTTTTAATAGAATAATTAAATCAATTAGTTAATTAAAAGCACAATGAATTGGCTGATTCGATAAGGCATGTCGACCAGCCATGAGAGGTGGAGATTTGTCTTCAAAAGTGAATTTTTAATCCAAAGGTTAGGGTGAAAATCTGATTACATTTAATTACCAATGTGCCATAGAGTTTTCTCTATAAATAGAGACACCCCCCTTCACAAATTCTCCACACCAACCATAATCACCTCTGATCCTTAGATTAAGAGAGTGAGAGTGAGAGTTCTCTTGGAGCTAGAGAGAATGAGCAAGGTTCTTCAAGGGTAAGTCTCTAGTTCTTGAGCCTTGGTATTAATTTTTGGTAAAATGTTAGTTTCATCTAGAAAGTGGTAAAATAAATTCTCATGCTTGTTTTTAGGCCTCCTTGCATTGAAAAATGCTTAATGAGATAAAACAATGTTGGAAAATATTTTTTGGAATTAATGGAACAAGATAGTGAAAAATAGGAAATTTTTGGGTTTGCTAGGATGTTGGAATCAGTCGAATAGAGGCATTATTTGATGTATCAAATGAAGTCATAAAATCATGAAATTTTACAGGGGTGAATTAGACATGTAAATCTGTCATTGATATAAAATTGGTAACATTTTGAGTTCTCTAGAAAGAGATAAAAATTCTTGCAATTGGGTCACATTTTCTAGAAGAAAATCTGAACAGTGATTGGAAAATATTAAACTTGTATTGATTCACATATTTCGAGTGGAAGCCGTTATTTTTCCTCAAACATAGACATGTCAAGGATTGTGTGGAATTTTACGGAACCTCATTTAGATTTTTTTAGAATTAATTTTTATTTTTGAAAGTTACCGAAAAATCTGGGGAGAAATGCTAAAATAGCGTTTTTTAGGAAATGTAAGGGTATAATTGGAATAACAAATCCACCAGGGGTAAAAAGTTAAATAGTGGCTATGATATTTCTTAGGATATTGTTTATAAAGGAAATAATGCAGTGATACTATTATAGGATATCCGGGAAAATCAGGAATCGTACCAAACATACGAACGTACCACTAGCTACATGGACTAAGGTACGGACGCGTACTGTAACTTTAACTCTGATGTGTCTTGTATGCTTATATGTGATAGATGATTCATAGAGTCATGGACAAGACTAGTTCTTGGGTCATATAATGTGGCTAAGACTCGGTCTTAGGTCACCTGTTTATATACATTCAGTTTGTGCGGGTTATAGTCATGATAATGCCGTATGGTTGTTTTCCTAGCGCTGAGGATCCATGGATTCGTGGCACAGGGTGAGTGTGCAAATGCTGTTAACATTACATTTGTTGTGTGCTATTTATTGTTTTACTGTTGATATTACATTTGCTGTGTGCTATGTATTGTTGTAACCTTACATCTGTTGTGTGCTATGTATGGTTGATGCTGAAATGTAGTGAATATCTACCATACATATATTGTTTATACTTGAGCATGAGGTTAACTGTTACCTGAGATTCAATGGGTGTTGAATCTCAGAATTTACCTTAGCTTCAGGATTTGGAGGATCAAGAGCCGGTGAGAAGGGTAAGCAGCACATGTGAAGACTCAGCCGGAGTTTTTTTTTATATTTTGGACTGTATTATGTTTAATATTTGAATATTTGGATAATTGTACCTCTAAGTTGCCGACTAGATACACCATAAAGAGTTTAAGTTTGAAGCCACATATCAGTTACTCATTCGTTCAACCCAACTAATACGCTCAATAGCTCCACTTTGATGATATTCATATATACTGCTTATTAGTATACATAATGGGTATTGAATTAGGGGTGTTATATTAAGATCTCGGATGCAGATCTGTGTCTCTCTCTCTCTCTCTCCTCACTAAACAATATGTCAAGCAATGATCCTGACTATCGTGAAGAGGAGGAAGCCCCCCACAGGCGATGATGAGGATACTGAAGCTCTATTTTCCGGTGCTTTCTTTTGTTGAAAATTTTGAATGGATAGTTCCATTGTAGTGTTTTCTGCTCTATTTCTTGATGCTTTCTTTTATTTGTCTTCTATTTCATTTTGTTAAGACTTGAGATGTTTAATTTATTTATTTTTATTTTTCTTCTTATTTTGTGCTTCGTTGGACATGAAACGCTCTATTTCTTGCGTCGAATCTTGAATGGTGCTGCTAATCATCTATTTTCAATCCATTCTTTTTCTTACGCAGCTTTAGCTTATTCAAATTGTGCCTTATTGTGTTTTAGATGGTTCTATGGACTACCTAGCTGATGGAAATTATGCCCTAGGGGCAAGTCATTGTACTTTAAACGTTAATGTTAATGTCATTTAAAGTATTCTTCATTTAGTTATCATTTCATTTGCATGTTTGTAGTGATAACTGTATCCCTGAATATATATTATAGATTATCTGAAATGTCCTTGGTCGGTCATCTACGCGAGAGCGAAAATGTAATAAGACCAGTATGACTTTGATGAGGTATGGAGATACGAATCAAAGTCATATGCACTTGTAGGAGTACAAGGTGCTGGACCGACCCACTATAAGAAAGCTGCATTGATTTAATCATAAGCTTTTCTCATGTTTAACCGTGTCACAACACCCTTTGACCTTCGATCATCATGGATTCCTACATGATGAGTCGTTGCTCTTTGACCTAGTCAAAAGTCACCTTTGACCGGGTGATGATAAAGGCTTGGATCGGGATCAGTGGTTCTCATGCAGAGGAATGTGAATGGTCAAGATGGAATTTGTCCCTCACATTTGTAGAGAGATAATACTGGGCCCCTCGATGAGTTAGTCTGAAAAATGTATGGCCATACTACGATGGAAAGGAGTTTCCATTTCAATTGTTAGACTACTCAAGAATCGAGAAAGTAATGGTCAAGAACGGGGAAGTTGACATTATCCATGCCTCATCTTTCACCAAATTATCGCGTGACAAAAGGGACGTGACATGGTTGTACAATAGGTTGTATCGTATCATCGATCCCCATATGAATTGGGTAGTCGCAATGTCTTGCTAGAGGCCGCTTGCGACTTGTGGACTTGTACAGTATTGGCCCACTGCCAATCTCATTCTCATGTGGGCTTGCAAGGTCGCACACAAGAATAGCCCAACACGAGCAATAGTGTCCCGATTCCTTGAATCTTAGATATGTCTAAGATTTAATAAATACAACTTTAATCTAGGATGGATATATATATATATTATTAAATTCGAAAATAATATAATAATATTATTTAACGAAGATTATAATATTAGTTTTGTATTTAATTTATTTGATAAATTAAATATCTAAAATAAATAGATATATTGTATCTCGCTTTTAATTTTCGAATAAAGATATCATATATCGATTTAATTTAAATTGAGATATAGTATCTCGATTTAATTAAATAGATAGATATCATATCTCGATTTAATTTATAGAGATAAATTAAATCGAAAGACTTTTAATTCGGATTAAATAAATATATTAGATTAGATCTATTTGATAGATTGAATTAATATATTATTTTAATCCAAATTAAAATTTCAGAATTAATAAGGATTAATTTTGAATATATAATACATCTAATGAGTTTTGAAAGCCTACGGGATACTTTGTGAGACGTATTAGAAAAGCCGCGAGAAACCCTAGAGAGAAAAGAGAGAGATGCGAAAATACTGATTGCGCTAGCATGCTGCCGTCGGTGTTGGAGGTTGTTTGTGTGGATACCGGTAGAGGGAGGGGATTCGTAGAGTCTGCTCCTATTGATCAAGTACGTAGCCCACCAGATCGAATTGAACGAGACGCTCGCAAGTTCGCATAGGTATGGTTTCTAACGAACCTTGATTTAAACGCTGTTGATAGATCCTCTCAAGGGATTCGTAAGATTTAATGGATAAGAATCCTTCCGCTGCGTGTACGGATCCCAACACTAGCATGTGTGCGTGTTGTGGATTTGTAGATATACAACAACTGTTATTTAAATAATAGTCGTTGAAATTCAACGACTGTTTTTTAAAAAACAATCATTGTATGTCATAAACTTTCAACGACTTTTTTTTTATGACCCTAGAAAACAGTCGTCTAATAGTCTTAAAAACGGACGTTAAAAATGTTTTTTGTAGTAGTGTAAATAGCACAATTTTGAATTTCTTTTTTAATGATTTTTCAAAGAATGATTTATTTATTTAAAAATTGTAGGGAGTAATAAATTTAGAATTGCATCAATTTCTAATTAAAAAAATGCACCATTTTTTGTTGTAAAATATCAAAATGTCACTCATTTTACAAAAATCTAACGATCAAGAGAAAAAAGGGAAACAAATAAATTTGGGACATTGGGACATTGGGGCATTAGAGGCCCCTTGCCCCTTCTATTAGCCTTCGTTAAGCGAAAGATGATTGAGTCTCTATCTTTCACTAATACTTTATTCAAATGGTATATTTTATGGTTTCTTTGATGATATGCACAACTATAGAGTTGTGCCAAACTGCCAATCTTCTCTAATTTCCATGGAGTTATGCTTGTTCAAAATTTTTCCTATATCAACTGTCTAATTAAATTTGGTGATATTGAATGATGGATTTATTTATGCATGCAGGTGCTAGCTTCTCCTTGGGAGAACCTTCTCTGGTGCCCATCAATTTCACTCTTCAAATTGCTATAAATTAACCAAGGGAAACAACATTTGAAATGATCTTACCCCGATGATCTTCTCCTTGATGCGAGTTGTCAAGCTCCCACAAAATAACCAAATATTTGCAGTATAGGGACAACCTGGATCGTCTCCCAAGGAATTCACAGTTGGTTTAAATCAATTGGTAAACACAGTGAATGAAATGGGGGGTTTTGAGGTTTAGTTAATATTAAAAAGAAAGAACTAAAGATAGAATGCAAAGATGAATGCAATGAAGTAGATTAAAAATGATCAACCCAGAATTGGGATCCAAAATCTTCCATCATCGGAAAAAAATAGAATAACGACCTTGTGATTGATTCTAGACAAACCGAAATCTCTCGCATTAGTCTAGAACTCCCTCGACTAGACGATCGCCTAGCATTTATTCGAACACGTGGCGAGCTCGCTATACGATAGTACAACGCTCTCTATAACCTGGTCCAAACTATGTCCTTGGATATCAATCTGGATATTAAATCTAACATCCAATCTCTTTCTAAACTCGAATCCGATTAAAGTAAACAGAAACAAGTCAGTTACCAATTAAAACATAAGTCCTCCGGATGACACCATGGAATCCTCAACTCATGGGTCGATCACAGAAACTTAGCCAAGCATTGCTATGTAAGATGAAAATGAAGAAATAAAGATATTCATCGTGACCACGAAGAACATGAACTAATTCAACATGAACACGAAGAACAAAAAGAACAACTTAAGAAAAATGAAAGCTTCTATTTCAATTTAAAAGTAAATCTTACAAACATAATGAATCCATAAAAGAAAAAGATGAAAAACATAAAATCAACATAAATAATTAAAAGAAAAGATTAGAATGTCATACCAAGTAGGAGGCAAGAAATTAAAGACAAGAATTAAAGACAATACATGAAATTAAAGCCATTCCAAGAAGGAGGCAAGAAATTAAAGACAATACATGAAAATAATAAAGCAAGGTAAAGCCATTCCAAGAAGGAGGCAAGAAATTAAAGACAAGAACTACAAGAAAGAATTTAGAATGGGAGAATTAGAGAGATCTTGGTCTTCTCCAAAGGTGTGTCTTGCTCTTCTCAAAATCCATCTATTTATAGAAATCATGGAAGAACTATTTAGCCATACTTTTTTGACTTTTGCACCTCCAAAACCGTGTTCCATTTTTCAAGCTGTATTAAACCATAAATTCGGTGGAACTGGGCCTTGTGGTCTTCATATGAAATGTGGCCCTTTGTGTCAGCTTTCCAGTCGTTCAAACTGTACCGCATTTTGAGTTTTGTAGCTCCAGATATGGATCAAACACCGAACGTTGTTCCGGAGCCCAGTTCAGCGACCCTGTTCCGTATTCCTAGCCCAATTTGGTACTTTAAACATTTGATTTAGCTTTTGGGCTCTTCATATGGTTTGTAGATCTTCATTTTAGCTTTCTGAAAATATAAATTGCAGAGCCATTGGATCTCTAAAACTCAAGTTATACCCAAAATATCAAACAGTGTTCACTACCCAATTGTAGTAAGAATATCACTCAAGTTCAATTTTGAATCCAAACTCAAGATGTGACCAAGATTAATGCAAATAAAGTTTAAAAACTCATTATGAAGTGTAACCACATATTTAACTAATTGGTCAATTAAATCATGACAATGACAGAGTTTTTAACTTCTTTTTGCATTTAAAATAATATGAATTTAAAGATTATCAAACTCCCCCACACTTATCATTTTGCACTCCTGGGCAAAAATAAAGATCAAGGAAAGATTCTCTTTTCCAACAATTGCTGAAATTTCAAAACTTAACAAGGATCACAAAAGCTTCAAAGGATCAACCAATCAAGACATAAATCTTTTCATCTCAAATTACTAATCATGGCAATATCATTCAATGATGCTGATCACACAAGATAGTCTCTCAAGGGATGCCCTCAATCAATCTCTCAAGTGTATATGGTTAATAAGTGTATCGCTCAAATTCTACTCAAGGAAATTGTTCTACCATAAGCTTGCTCAAGTTCTACTTCTCCACTACTCATAACACATGCTTGCAAAAATCAAGAGGACTTGTTATTAAGGTTGTAATGGGGCTATGGTAAAGGTAAGGAAATGAGAGGCTAAATACCGGAGAAATTTAAAAGAGCTCTAGTACATAATATAAAGTCACTCAATTTGTTTTTCTCTTCTTTTTTTTTTCTTTTTAATAAATGCCAGATGATGAATGTGTAGAACCGATTGAACCCAAGAGGGGGGTGAATTGGGTGAAGATTAAAAACTTGAAACTTTGAAAATCTTTTCGCGTCTTCTAAATCAACAGTTAGATATTCAAATAAGCATATACTGGAAATATAAAAGATAAGGGAAGAGAATATGCAAACTGTGATTTATACTAGTTCGGCCCAATCTTTGACCTACGTCCAGTCCCCAAGCTCCACTTGAGATTTTCAATCCACTATCTCCTTGTTTAACTGGGCACAAGAGAAAAGCCTTTACAACCTCACAAGTTTAGTCGGGCACTTGTGTAGTCTTTACAATCTCTTACCGAGATACTCCCCTTACACACTGTTAGGATACAATTACACACTCTGTAAATGAAGGATGATCCTCTCACTCTTGGACTCACTCCCCCTTACAAGTTGTAAGTGTACACCCACTCTCAAAGGTTCCACAACCTTGAGATTTGATCACTAAACAGATAATCAAATAAGTGTTTAGACTCTCTCACAGAGCATATGAATGATAATCACTGAAGTACAATAAATCATTTCACTCTCTATGATAAGCTATGTAAGCATTGAGAAACAGAGTGTATAAGTTAAACGTTGGATCCAGAAATTTGGCATTTCGACAGTGCAAGCTCTTCTCCGATCTTCTCCATTTTGAATGGTTCTCCTTTTATAGTCAGTGAAGAACATTGAGCAATTCTTCCAGGTTTGAATATGATCGTTGTGAGCGTATATGACCGTTGGAGAAATATTATCGTTGAAGCTTTTGACATCATCATCTACTCTTTGATAATCTGATGTTAATTCTTTGTTTGATCATCTGAAACTTGCAAACAAACATGATTAATAGCATTGAGAAGTATAGCAAGTAGAAATCAATTGATAACAATCATTTCTGAAATCTCGGACGTTGCTGCTACCGAGCTCTTCTGCTGTCTGACAAACTGTGTGGATGAGTCCTTCATATAATCATCTAGATCTTGTTATCAAATTGATTAAACATAGTTAAGAATAATAAAGATAGATGATATGAAGAGTCTAAAACCCGTTATAGACAGTTAGAGAATTGGAAGATTCAAACGCATAGCATTTTCAGAAACAGAGACATATTGGCTCGAGTCACACTTCTTTGGCTCCATTTTGGGTCAAAACTCCAGTTTCACAGAGTAGGCTAGAGTCAGATGATTATTTGAAAGTAATGGTCAAAAACCTTGGCTAGAGCCAATGCTCTTATACTAGAGTTTAGGGCTTGGCTCGAGCCAGTAGAAATTGGCTAGAGTCAAAACTTGCCTTATGAAAAATATAGACAGGTTATTGGCTCGAGTCAAATGGAGTTGGCTGGAGTTTAGCTTTAGACTCGAGTTGGCATTTGAAGACTCGAGTTTGCACATCAGATTTGCTCTTCATCAGGTTGCTCTGGCTTGACTTGGCTTGAGTTCAAGACTCTTGGCTCGAGTCAAAAACTCTTCTCAAAATGTCTAACTCTCTGCCTTCACTTAGACTCGAGGTGGAACTTCTGGCTCGAAGCAACTTGCTCTTTTTTCAATTTCTTTGATATTTGATTTGATCTTTGTTGCTTCCAAATTCTATGAAACACTTGTTGAGTCTAGATTCATATGGAATTGGTTTCACTTCATTTGGTTGTGTATCGTTTGAGCTATGTCCAGAAAACTGAGCCTATGCTGAAATGAATCCATAATTTCGAGTGTCAACTTTGGAAGCCCATAACTCCCTGGTATGAACTCCGTTTTGGCTGGTTCAACTCTTTATGGAACGCATTTTTAGTCTAATTTCATAGGCCACTGATTTCAGCTCAATTGGATTTTTTATTTTGTGAGATATACTCAATACATCGAAGGTTGGTCAGCTCTGTGACGTTAACTGATGCACCAACTTGTACAATTCATATCTCCTTGATCTGAACTCATTTTGGCTTGAATTTTATATCACAATGACGGATTGGGAGTCTAGTTTCATATGCCACTAGTTTCACCTCAATCGGATCTCTGGTTTGAGAGATATTGTCGAATTACCAGACCTCGCCCAAGCTGAACGTGAAACAGAGTAGAACAGAGGTGTTGAAAAGCACGATTGGCTCGAGCCAAAAGTGTCTGGCTCGAGTTTTGAGCCAAACTCGAGTCTATGAGTTCCTGGCTCGAGTCAACTCCCATCAGATGCGCAAAATACTGTAGAAAAACGTTCTAACTCGAGTTTAGACCCCTTGGCTCGAGTTAGTTCATCCTGAAGCTTGATTTTGCTTATCTTAACTCTGAATTGAGCCATTCCAACTTCCATATCATCGTGGAGACTTCTAGAATCAATCTAAGAACTTGTATAATGATTTTCTTGTTCCATTCAGCAAGTTCTTCTTTCTTTCTTCTCTTCTCTTATTCATTCTCCATAATTCAACTATTTCTTTCTTCTCTCTTCATGATTCAACTCAGACTCATCATTATTCTCAGTAAGTTTTACCTTCTTCAATATCTCCTCTTCTTCTTGATTATTCCCAAAATACTTTGATAACTTCTTGCTTCCTTGACATTCTTTGCAAGTTCTTCTTTCCGAAACCTCTTATCTCCTTCCTGATTAATCTCTATAATTCAACTTGGACTAATCTACATTAAATATATGGTAGTTAGTCAATGTAAGAGATAAATATAGTATACAAACTTTTTGCTCTTAATAATGTCATCTATATAAGATATCATCAAAACTAATCAGATTCAACAGAATGGCACATAATCTCTTTTTTTTTACAATAAATGCCAAACAATGAATGGCACATAATCAAATACTTTGAACGAACACTTCCCCCCACACTTAAAATTTGCACTCCTGGGCAACCCCACACTTAACCACAAAACCAATGCTCAATAAATTTCCAAGGGGTGAAGTAAAATGATTTGGCATTTAGGCTAGTAATGTGGCTTAGAAGAATGAGTTAAAAAGGCACAAAGGGGTTAACAAAGGAATTATAATTCAAGGGAAAGGCTATTTAGGCAAAGTGAGAAAATGAAGAAAGAAAACAAGTCTCCATCATATTAATGCATGCAAGTGAAAAATGTAGTTTTAAGAAGAAAGAGAGCAAGTTCTAGAGAACATAAACCAGGAGCAGATGCACACAAGAAAGAGAGAATGGTAAAAGATGAATTCCATTCATATAGGCCCAAAATCTCACAAAGGGGAAATACCAAATCATGCAATCAGCATCAAAGAATCAACTACCAAGATATTATAATCCAAGAGTTCAAAATATCAATCTAAACAGAATGATCCATCAAAACCAAAATGTCCAAGTTCCTAATATGTAGCAATCATAGAAGGAGAGAATGTATCGTTCAGATATATTTTTGTTTTTTGTTTTTTGGTTAATTTTTTGTTTTTGTGAGAAAATGAAAGTAATAAAAGAGAAAAAAAATATAGAGAAAAGACAGAAAAACAAATACTTCCCAAGGTTCTTATGGAGGATAAGTGGCATATGTGAGTAGGATCTCTACTTCCATAGGTTGCTCTTGGGATCCCTCATAAAATTGTTTGAGGCGATGTCCATTCACTTTAAAGGTCTTCCCTGTAGGCGGATCACACAACTCAACAGCACCAAAAGGAAAAACATTAGTAATCACAAAAGGGCCATCCCATCTAGATCAAAGTTTACCAGGCATAAATTTGAGACGGGAATTGAATAGAAGGACTTTCTGGCCCACAGCAAACTCTCTTCTTAGGATTTACTTATCAAGGAATGCCTTTGTCTTTTCCTTGTACAACCGCAAACTCTTATAGGCATCCAATATAAGCTCGTCCAACTCTTGTAACTGCAACTTCCGCTCCATCCCAGACTTCTCCAAGTCCATGTTACACTGCTTAATAGCCCAATATGCTCGATGCTCCAACTCAACTGGAAGATGACATGCTTTACCAAAGACAAGCCGATAAGGAGACATCCCAATCGGAGTCTTGTAAGCAGTTTGATATGCCCACAAAGCATCGTCAAGTCTCTTGCTCCAATCCTTTCGAGTAGAGTTTACAGTTTTCTGAAGGATTTGCTTGATTTCTCTATTTGAAACTTCTGCTTGACCATTGGTCTGTGGATGGTATGCTGTGGAGACCTTATGAATCACTCCATATTTCCGTAACAAAGCACTCATGCTTCGGTTACAAAAATGAGAACCCCGTCACCGATAATAGCTCGTGGAATACCAAACCCGCTTAAAATGTTAGACACGACAAAATCTATTTCCACAAAGAGAATCATTAGTTCGGTGGCCTTTGCCTCAACCCATTTTGAAACATAATCAACGACCCGAAAAGAGTATGTAAGTAAATCCATAGGAAACAGGAAATGGACCCATAAAATCAATACCCCAAACATCAAAGATTTCACAAAATAGTATAGGATGATGGGGAATATCATGCCTACGGGAAATACTCCCTGCTCTCTGACAGTTATCACATGACTTACAAAACAAATAAGAATCACGAAACAGGGAAGGCCAAAATAAACCATAGTCCAACACTTTCCTAGCAGTTCTTTGTGGTCCAAAGTGACCACCACAAAGCGAAAGCATGAGAAAAATGTAATATGGAATGAAATTCATGATCGAGCACACATCTCCTAACTACTTGGTCACTACAAAATTTCCACAGATAAGGGTCATCCCAAACATAATATTTAGACTCACTCTTCAATTTTAGGTTTTGGGCCCTAGTGGAATCTACAGGAAAAACACCAGCTACCAAGTAGTTAACTAGATCAGCATACCAAGGAATCTTACCTTGCAGTTGTAGAAGCTGCTCATCAGGGAAATCATCCCGAATAGAAGAGGGGTGAGAGGGAGAATGGGTGATGCGGCTTAAGTGGTCAGCTACCCAGTTCTGTGCTCCACTTCTATCTCGGATCTCTACATCAAATTCTTGGAGCAATAACATCCACCGGATGAGTCGTCGCTTAGCATCTGCCTTTTTCAAAAGAAACTTTAAAGCAGCTTGGTCAGAAAAAAACAATCACTCTACTAGCTAGTAGATATGACCTAAACTTATCAAAAGCAAATACAATAGCTAACAACTCTTTTTTAGTAGTGGTGTAGTTAGACTGGGTAGGATCCAAAGTCTTGGAGGCATATGAAATGACATGAGGTGCTTTATTGACCCGCTGTGCTAGGATAGCACCAACCGCATAGTTGGAAGCATCACACATCAACTCAAATGGAAGATTCCAATCTGGAGGTTGGATCACGGGAGTTGTAGTAAGACAACGCTTCAAGTGATTGAAGGCCTCCTTGCATTCATCATTGAACACAAAATCAGTGTCCTTATGCAGAAGGTTGGACAAGGGTCGGGCAATCTTGCTGAAATTCTGAATGAAGCGCCGGTAGAAACCTGCATGACCAAGAAAAGAATGAACTTCCCGCACAGATGTGGGGTAAGGCAGAGCAGTAATAACATCAATTTTAGCAAGATCTACCTCAATACCCTTACTTGACACAATGTGTCCCAAAACTATTCCTGACGCAACCATAAAATGACACTTTTCATAATTTAACACAAGGTTAGACTCAATGCATTTATGCAAAACTCTAGACAAATTAGCTAAGCATGTATCAAAATCGAGACCCATACACAAAAGTGAAATCATCCATGAATACCTCCATGCAGTCCTCTAGAAACTCGGAAAATACTTACCATACAACGCCGAAAAGTACCGGGAGCATTACGGAGGCCAAAGGCATCCTTCGTAAGCATAAGTTCCAAAGGGACATGTGAAGGTTGTCTTTTCCTGATCTTTGGAAGCAATGTGGATCTGAAAGTAGCCTGAGAAACCATCCAGAAAGCAATAGTGTGACTTACCAGCCAATCGCTCTAACATCTGATCAATGAACGGTAAAGGATAGTGATCCTTGCGAGTAGCTTGGTTGAGCCTCCTATAGTCAATGCATACTCTCCAACTATTCTGAACTCTTGTAGGGATGAGTTCATTTTTTCGATTGGCTACCACAAATCACTCCGGACTTCTTGGGAACCACCGGACCCGGACTAACCCAATCGGCTATCGGAGATGGGGTAGATGATACCGGCTTGCGAAGCTTAGTGACCTCCTTTTTCACTACATCAAGAATAAGGGGATTAAGGCGTCTTTGGGGTTGTCTCACTGGCTTAGCCTCCTCTTCCAACAAAATTCGATGCATACATATGGAGGGGCTGATGCCAACGATATCAGCTAATGTCCACCCAATCGCCTTCTTGTTTGCTCTCAGCAATGTCAACAGCTTTTCTTCTTGATATGGTAAAAGATTATTTGCCAATATGACTGGCAACTACTCATTCTCCTCCAAAAAAGCATACTTTAGATGATCTGGAAGAGATTTCAACTCCAACTTGGGTGGTCGCTCGATGAGGAAGAAGCTTGGGTGGTTGTTGCATTAATTCTGATGTCATGACACTTGAAATGCCTGAAATCACATTTAAAGAAGCAGAAGAAGAAGAAGAAGAAGAAGAAGAACAATGTCTATACTGCTCAAGGTTATCATCAGAGTTCAACTCATCAAAATCAGAATTAACTTCATAATCAGAATTTAGCATATATTCGGGATGCACATCGGGATCGGATGAAGCTCAAATTCAATCAAGATCGAATTCACTAATAATGCCAAGTCACTAGGCAAGTCAAAATCGCCAAATAATGTAGAATTAACCAAATTAGTGCAAAAAGAACACCATTCATTATCAGCGCATGCACAAATGAAGAAATCACTTTCAGATGCAAAATCATGGTAATCAGCATACCAATCAGCAAGAACATCATTCACAGCATCATCAATGGCATCAATGTAGAAAACAGAATGCTCTTCCCTAGGATGTTTCATGGCATCAAAGATATTGAAATTTACAGAAATATCACCAAACTCCATGGAAAGAGTACCAGAATAGACATCTATCTTAGTCCTAGCTGTTTTCATGAAAGGTCTCCCTAGAATGATTGGTGACCTACTACTAGAAGATTCAGCCTCCATATCTAAGATGTAAAAATCAGTAGGGAATATCAATTCATTAACTTTGACTAATACATCTTCAACCAAACCAAAGGGATGAGCATTACTCTGTTAGCTAATTGGACAACAACACCGCGATGGGGCGTAAGGGACCAAGACCAATGGATTTATAGACAGATGCAAGCATGACATTAATTGAAGCACCTAGATCTAACATGCAATCATCAAATCTATAATTACCAATAATACAAGGGATAGAAAACATTCCTGGATCCCTGCATTTTTTAAGCATGGGTTGTAGGAGTGCTGACACATTCTGGTTCAGGCTTACTCTTTCGGTCCCCTTCAATCCTCTCTTGTTGGTACACAAATCCTTGAGGAACTTTGCATATTTTGGAATTTTCTTGATGACATCCAATAGAGGAATATTGATCTCGACCTTCCGAAAGGTTTCCAAAATGTCCTTCTCTTGTGACTTCTTCTGTTGTGCCCTTTCTGCCAATTTCTTGGATTGTATGGCTCTCTGAGGGAAAGGAAGAGGAATGGGAATGTCAGGTTCATCTTCTCTTTGATTCACCGCCTCTTTGTTTTTAAAGTCAGTTGTGCCCTTTCTGCCAATTTCTTGGATTGTATGGCTCTCTGAGGGAAAGGAAGAGGAATGGGAATGTCAGGTTCATCTTCTCTTTGATTCACCGCCTCTTTGTTTTTAAAGTCAATCTTCTCAACATCTGACTCTTTTTCTGACGTAGATTCAGTCACATCTGTTAGTTCTCAATGTGTTTTGATGATTAATAACAATTGTAAACATGAAAGAATGATTTTTATTAGAAATTGGTAAAACATGTTGTTTGCAATTCAAAAACATTTACATCGGCTCCAAACTCGAGCTTGGGTCTCCAAACTCGAGCTTGCCCCTTACGAAAAGCAAACCAAGCTATTTTGCATTTTCTAAACTTGAGCTTGGTCCATAAACTTGAGCTTGAAGGTTTTCAAAAGTTTACTCATATTCGAGTAAGCTCGAGCTTGCACCCGTAAGCTTGAGCTTACGAAGGTTTGAGGTTTTATCAAGTTACTCAAATTGCAAACTCAAGCTTATTAGTTTTAAGCTCAAGCTTGCCTCTTCCGAGACTTTTCTCAATGAGTTTACAAATATGTAAACTCGAGCTTGCGATCACAAGCTCGAGCTTACCTCTGACGTAATCCTCTAAACTTGAGCTTATCATTTTACTTGTAGAGTTTGTGAGTTTACAAAAGTTGTAAACTCGAGCTTGGCATACCAAGCTCGAGCTTGCACCAGAGCGAGAAAGTTTTCAAGTTTTTCCTTCAAAGAGTAAACTCAAGTTTAAGGTTGTAAACTCAAGCTTGCGTCGACAAAAATCTTTCAAAGTTTTTAAAACCATTGCCAAACTCGAGCTTGCCCTTGCAAGCTCAAGCTTGGGTCGACACAGAGCATTGTCATATTTTGAGCTTAGCAAACTCAAGCTTACTCCTCTAAGCTCAAGCTTGCATTTTGTGAACTAAAATTATTTTTGACATGAATAGTGCCAAACTCGAGCTTACTCACTAATAAGCTCAAGCTTGCGTTTTTCCACTTTGGCTCTCAAAATGAATTCAAACATGTTTCCCCGACAAATGCTAAACTCGAGCTTACTCACTTTACAAGCTCGAGCTTGAGACTTCCGAGGCAAAACTCAAGTTTTAAATGAAGACCAAACTCGAGCTTGGTATAGTAAACTCGAGCTTGGAACTTCGAAAACGTATGAACGCATCTCGGGTGTATTTTGTTCAGTTTGATTTATGCTTTAGCTTGATTCTATGAATTGGTTGTATATGATTTATATGATTCATATCAATGTTTCCTAACCAGATTTAACCAGTTTGCTTATGAGATTACAAGAGATCTAGGTTTGTTTTAAAGAAGACTTTAAGACAAACAACTTGACAACTTGCAATATTATATTATATCTTCTTCTCCAAAAGCAATGGGTTACAACCTGGATAGCAACACAACCATTCTCCAAGAAAGAAAGCTAGCCTCCAAACAGTTGGACAACATTATACAACTGCCTCCACTAAACATAACAAACATGGGAACACATTCTTGAGGAGCCAAATTTCAAATATTCAAATCTGCAACAACCATATTCAAACACAACGGCTAGATTCATGGAGACACACTCACAACAACTATATTTTCGAATTAGATCAAGTCTCAACGGATCTACAACGTTCACAAGCTTCAAACCTGTATAAATACATGAGGATTTGAAGTCTGAAAGTAAGAGAAGACATACACAGAAAACGCATACAAAGATCTCAGTCTTTTACTACTTATATTTCTCATTTGTATCTTTGATACATTGTGCTTCAGTGCTTATATTTATTCACTCTTTGAGAGAGTTCATTTCTGTAAATCATTCTTTGTAAGAATCTCAAAGTTGTGGGACTTTGAGGTTGGGTTATCGATTACAACTTGTAAGGGGGAGTGTATCCTAGAGAGAGGATAACTTTCGAGTACATAGTGTGTATCTGATTTGAGTGATAGTAGAAAAACCCAGAGAGTCTGGGGACTGGACGTAGGTCAAGAGTTAAGACCGAACCAGTATAAATCGTTTGTGTCAAGATCTTCTTCTCTAACTCCATTTACCTTGGTTAAGCATTTGTAGTGTGGGTGATCTGAAAAGAATTT
The DNA here is from genome assembly GCA_019022615.1 of Acacia melanoxylon. Classification (NCBI taxonomy): domain Eukaryota; kingdom Viridiplantae; phylum Streptophyta; class Magnoliopsida; order Fabales; family Fabaceae; genus Acacia; species Acacia melanoxylon. The sequence goes on along the minus strand of JAFJYJ010000020.1, from coordinate 3,184,157 downwards.
TTAAAATCCCCAATTCACCTCCCCTCTTGGTGATTTCCTTCACTTTCATTTGGTATCAGAGCCTGGTTATCTACATTAAGGATTAACATCCTAGATCAAAGATCCAATGGAAGGAATTCTACCCGATGGAGCTTGATCAACGAGACCTCCGGTTTCAATGGAGAACATTACTCCTTCGGAAGGCCAAGTTCGGAGTCTATGTAATGGCAACGAGTATGGCCTATGGAGGGTGTTCGAGAGAGGAAACTATGAACCAAAGCAACAACGAGAAGATGGTGTCGAACTCCTAAGCTAGAAGAAGAGTATGATGAGAATGACAAAAAGCAAGTCACTCTCAACATGAAAGCAATTCACATGCTGCTTTGCAAAGTGCTCTAAGCCAAAAAGAGTATTTTCGAATCTGCACTTTGTCATCTGCTAAAGCTATGTGGGATGCTCTTGAGATAGCCCATGAAGGGACAGCTGGAATCAAGGAAAATCGAGTAAACACTCTCATGACTGAATATGATTTATTTCGTATGAAGTTTGGAGAATCCATTAGTGAATTCCAACTCAGATTCACTCATCTGATCAACCAACTTGCTGCATTGGGAAAAGTCTATGACCAACCTGTTCAAGTGAGGAAAATACTAAACATCCTCAACAAGGAATGGGAAGCTAAGGTCACTGCAATCGAAGAAGCTCGCGGTGAATCAATGGCTTCGATGTAAAGACTATTTGCGCCTTTTACGAATATGAAGGAAAAATCAAATTCGAAAAGGGCTTGATGAGATTGATGGCAAGAATAAAGGAATTGCTCTCAAGACTCTTGTCAAAGAGATAAAATCGATGATGAAGATGAAGATGAAGATCTTTGAGCTAGGCATGATGGTCCGAAAGTTCAAGAAATTCTACAAAAAGGACCAAGCCTACGAAAGTTTCAAAAGAGTAGCTCTAGCACGAAAACAAAGAAACCCATCATATGCTATGAATGTGAGAAGCCTGGTCACATCAAGTCCGAATGTCCACAAATTTGAAGAACAAAGATAAGAAATTCAATAAGTTCAAAAGAAGAGCTTATGTTTCAGCTATATGGGGCGATAGCTCATCCGATGAAGATGAAGTCAAGAAGAAGACAGAGCCAATATTTGTCTTGTAGCTCAAGAAGAGGATTCGGATAGTGAAGAGGTAAACAATTCGACTCATCCTATGATGAACTTTCAGCTGAATATAATTCTCTTTTCATTGAATTTCGAAAAATTGCAAAAGAGCTTTTGTCTTCAAAGAAGAAAATTAAATTGTTGGAAGAACAAGCTCAAACTGTTTCTTCTTCTTACATTTCTCCTTGTGAAAACATTTCGAAAAGAATTGCGAAAAGATTTCGAAAAAGTTTGTGACAATTGCTGTATTTTAGAGAAAAGAAATTTGCATCTTACAAAAACTCTTGAGAAATTCACTAGAGGTAGTGAAATGATCAATGTTATTTTAAAACAAAGAAAGGTTCACAAATGATAAGTCGGAATTGGTTATAGACCTGATTCGATAAACGAAAAGGGAAGAAGAAGGTTGGACAAAGATCTTATTTGAACTATTTTCGAAAAAAGTCCACTCCTCTAATCCTTTTGCTCATTGCAACTATTGCAATCGTAAAGGTCATGCAACTTCTTCTTGTTTTCATAAAAAGGAAAGAAGAAACAAGCCTATAGGTAATTATCAATGGGTGCCTAAGGGATCCTATAAGATTCCTAAGACACAAACTAACCCAAAAGGACCCAAGAAAAAATGGGTACCTAAGACTTGATATTCTATATCATGCAGGTTTGTCTTAGAGCATCAAAATCCAACAAATGGTTCATTGACAATGGATGCTCAAGACATATGACGGAGATGAATCTAAATTTGCTATAATTAAACCTAAGGATGGTGGCAAGGTAACATTTGGTGGAAATCAATCCGGAAGGATTCTTTGGAATTGGAGAAGTTGGAAACAACGAAGGACCACAAATCAAGGATGTTTATCTTGTGGAAGGCTTATGTCACAACCTCCTTAGTGTGAGTCAAAGCACGAGATAAAGGTAACTTAGTTATCTTTGATTCTCAAGAATGTTTAATTGTGAACAAAGATGTTCTCTCTTTAGACAACATTAGAGCTAAAGCTTTATTTAGAGCTCCTAGAGAAGGTAATTGTTATACTCTCAATCTCTCTAGTGACTCTTTTTTTACGAAAATTGCTTTGTTGGTAACTTGGATGAAAGTTGGCTTTGGCATAAACGATTAGCTCATGTTAATATGTTTCAACTTGACAAGTTACGAGAGAAAGGATCTGGTTATTGGTTTACCAAAATTACAATTTAAAAACGACATGATCTGTGATGCATGTCAAAAGGGTAAACAAACCAAGTCTTCCTTCAAATCTAAAAATGAAATTTCAACTAATAGACCTCTTCAACTACTTCATATGGATTTAGTTGGGCCGCTAGAGTAAAGAGCCTTGGTGGCAATCTTTATACTTTGGTCATAGTTGATGATTTCTCTAGATTTGCATGGACCATATTTTTATCTTCAAAAGATGAAACATTTGATCAATTTGTTGTATTTGCCAAGAAGGTCCAAAACGAGAAAGGATTCTCTATTGCGGAATTCGTACGGATCATGGTGGAGAATTTGAAAATCATGCTTTTGGAGAATTCGTGATAATATGGGCATTGATCACAATTTCTCGCCCCAAGAACTCCTCAACAAAATGGAGTTGTTGAAAGAAAGAATAGAGTCCTCACCGAGATGGCAAGGGCCATGTTAAATGAAAATCGCCCTTCTCAAGTGTTCTGGGATGCTATGAGCACCGCATGCTATATTTCAAATCGAGCATATCTCCGGGAAGAAGGCTGAACAAAACTCCCTATGAGCTGTACAAAGGAAGAAAACCCAATATAGCTCATTTGCACATCTTTGGATGCAAATGTTTCATCCACAACAATGGTAAGGACAACTTGGGTAAGTTCGATTCCAAGTCGGATGAAGGTATATTTTTGGGTTATTCAAATAGGAGTAAAGCTTATAGAGTCTTTAACACTAGAACACGTATTGTTGAAGAATCTATGCATGTTGTATTCTCAGAAACCAATCTAGACAAATCCTTGGATGATGATGATGATGTTTCTCCTATTTCAAATCAATCTGGTTCTGAAACATTTCCTACTTTAACAAATTCTGAAAAACCTTTGGAAAAGGAACCTGAATTTGAAAATCATTGTGAAAATGTTTGTGAAAACACTGATCAACACCAACCCAAATCATGGAGATACAGTAGGAGTCATCCTCTGGATCAAGTGATAGGTGATGTTAATCAAGGAGTTAGAACCAGAAAAAGCACCTTGAATGAAGTCACATTTTCGCATTCATTTCAAAAATTGAACCCTCTAAGATTGATGAAGCCCTTTCGGACAATGATTGGGTTATAGCAATGCAAGAGGAGTTACATCAATTTGAAAGAAATCAAGTTTGGGATTTGGTACCTAGGCCTAAAGACCATCCAAATCATTGGCACTAAATGGGTATTCAAAAACAAACGTGATGAATCTGCCATAATTGTTAGAAACAAGGCAAGGCTAGTTGCAAAAGGCTATAATCAAGAAGAAGGAATTGATTATGAAGAAACTTATGCTCCAAAGAGTAGCAAGATTGGAAGCTATAAGAGTTCTTCTAGCTTTTGCTTGTATTAAAGGATTCAAACTTTATCAAATGGATGTGAAATCTGCATTTTTAAATGGTTTTATTCAAGAGGAAGTTTATGTTGAACAACCTCCTGGTTTTCAAAATGATCATCATCCAGATCATGTTTATCGCCTCAAGAAAGCACTATATGGTCTTAAGCAAGCTCCTAGAGCTTGGTATGAGCGATTAAGCAAATTCCTTCTTGATCAAGGATTTGTCAGAGGTAAAGCAGATACAACTCTCTTCATAAAGAACAATAAACTTAATGAAATTTTAATTGTTCAAATATATGTTGATGATATTATATTTGGTGCTTCTAACAATGCTTTGTGTGAAGAGTTTCCTAAGAACATGCGGGAGAATTTGAGATGTCCATGATGGGAGAACTCAACTATTTCCTTGGTCTGCAAATTAAACAAAGGAAAGATGGAATTTTCATTTCCCGGACCAAGTATCTCAATGATCTCTTAAAGAAGTTTGGGATGGATGAATGCAATGGAGCCGATACTCCAATGAGTTCAACCACGCCTTGGATCTTGATGAAGAAGGCAAGGACTTCAACATCACAAAGTATAGAGGAATGATTGGATCATTACTCTATCTCACAAACAAGCCGTCCCGACATCCAATTCGGTGTGGGGATGTGTGCAAGATTTCAATCTGCTCCCAAGGAGTCACATGCGAGAATGTGAAAAGAATATTCGGATATCTTGCTTGACACAAAGACTCTTGGTCTATGGTTTCCCAAAGGTCAACTCCGAACAATTGGTGGCATATTCAGATTCAGATCATGCTTGGATATAAGACCGATAGAAAAAGCACAAGTGGCCAATGTGAATTTCTTGGTGGTTCACTTGTTTCATGGTTCAGCAAGAAGCAAACAAGTGTTCTTTGTATCCTCTACCGAAGCTGAATATGTGGCTGCATCTAGTTCTTTGTGCTCAAGTCCTTTGGCTCAAGCAACAAGTTTCGACTTGGGAATCAATTTAAAGGAGATCCCAATTCTATGTGACAACACAAGCACAATAAGCTTGGCCAAGAATCCAGATTCAACATACTCGAACCAAGCATATTGATGTGAGACATCATTTTATAAGGGATCATGTTCAGAAGAAAGATGTCAAGGTCATATTCATCCCAACACATCTCCAACTTGCTGACATGTTCACAAAGCCATTAGCAAAGGAACAATTTGTGTTCATAAGAAGAGAATTGGGAATGGTAAATCCCAATGAGTTGTAAGTAGCTCCTACTTAAATGTTAGTTATGTGTTTTATGATTACAATTTACTAACTTAAGCATCGGAGTATCTAGATGTGTTTTATGCAGGGCATTTGTAATGTTAAACAACTCTGACATGTTGCTGAAGTTTGCTGTCAAGAGAGGCAAGCTCGAGCTCGAGGGAGTCAGAGAGAAAAAGAAATTTTGAAGAAACCCAAACTCGAGCTTATAAGTGAGTGAACTCGAGCTTGCAGAGGAATTTCAAGAGTTTTCACATACACTCTTGAAGTCCAGGTTAGTACAAGTTTATGCAAACTCGAGATTAGCTTCCTAAACTCGAGCTTGCCGCGCATTTTATATATGTAAAACCCGACTGTTCCTCTTCACTTCACTCAACTCGCGAGCTTGCTCCTATTCCCTCTCAAAATCCTCTCATCTTCTTCGACAAAGCCCAAATAAAATGACCCCCGAACACTCGCTTCTACCAATGTCGCCGATTCGAAGCCCAATCCACTCAAACTCCTAACCCCGAATGTCCTACACGAACGAAAATGCTCCCTAAACGATTCAATACCGGGATAGACACCCAAATCCCCGGAGTTACAAGAACTCATTCGACTCCTACCTCCCGAACAAAAGGAATCGAAATTAGAGACAAACCGGAGGCTCCCAAGAAACGACCAAATCCGAGAAGAAGCAACCAGACAGGGAAAGGCAAAATTCCGAGGTGACTACAACCTTCAAGTCCAAACGAAGCAAGAGGACTGCCTCTAGGACTGATCAAGGAAGTTCTCAAGTTCCTTCTGCATCTCAGCAACAAGAGGATCCTACTCCTCAGGTATCCAAGGAAACTCCTGCTTTGTATGATATTTACAATCACTCTACTATACCGAAGGATTTTCAAGTGCTCTTATTCGTTTGGAAGGAGACAATGCCATCAAGTTTAAAGAAAAATTTGGTCCCAAAGTTTTCTGTCCCATTGTCTCTCTAATCTGGACCTTGCCACTTAAAGAGAATGCAATTTGGATCTCTTTCCATGGTCAAACAATTTGAAAATCTGATTTCCATAAGTGCTTCTTACAGCCCCACTCTTGTCAAGGTATTCTATCATGGCATGTCTTACAATAACTTGCTAGACAATGATGGAAATTTAGTTGAGGAAAGGGTTACCACAACCATTAGAAACAAACAAATAACCATTACCCCTTCCTATCTAAATTCAATTACGCAAATTTCCAATCCTCCATCTCGTAGCTTCATTGAACTATACCGATAGGCAAATCTATGAACTTAAGACCCAATGAGCCTATTCCGGAGGGGTTAAACATTCTCAATTTTGAACCTGGATCAATGAACCCTACATTCGAGCCATCTTGGTACATCTACACCGAAATCTTGTGCAAAAAGGAGGAAGTTTCACCCATTTCGCAAAGAAGGATTATCCTATCTTTGGTTCCATTATTGCCAAGGTACCTCATAATGTTGGGTACTTGGATTTTTCAAGAAATGGTAAGATTTCGTTTTGCTTCCGAAAAACCTCCCGAATTCCTTTTGCAAACCTTATCTCTCGTCATCCTTTTCCATGAGAAAATTTGGTATGTTCCTGCCAAAGAAAAACTAGAAAAACCTCAAGTTTTTGGTAGACACATCCTAAATCTGATGAGAATAAATGTGGATGAAGGTTCTGGCCAATCAAGGGCCCCTCCTCAGTCTAGACCAACCAGATCAAGAGCCACTCATTCCAGAGTTCAAGAAGCTCAGAGTGCACCTCCTCCTCCATCACAGTCTATGCCTTCTGATTTGGATACAAGGATCAAAGAAATAGTTGACAAAGCTATTTCTACTTTATCAGAGGGAATCGAAACAGAAATGGAAAAATTGGTCTCTGAAGTAAATGAAGGTCATAACAATCTGGTGGATACTCAGGAAGGTTTCAATATAGGCCAGGAAGAGCTGAAAGAAGGTCAGGCAGAATTGAAGAAGGAAGTTAAAGACCTTAGTGGTCAGCTTGGAGATCACTCAGCAAGTATTTCCACTCTTCTGGTGACCATGATGAGTCTGAATGACAAAATGGACCAAATTCTGAAAAATCGTCATAGTCGCTTCTAGTTCTGGTTTGGATGCATCTACTTCAAATTGAACCTAGTTCTACTATGCCCAACACAACCTACGAACCCGCCCAACCACCGAACGACCATCTCCATTGAACCCGAGGCAACCACTCTCACCAATCGCCTGAACCTCCATCTCAACCGAACATCCTTCAACCCCAGTTACTACACCCCCTTTTTGCTTTGATGACAAAGGGGAGAAGAAAAAAAGTGAAAAAGAGAGCACTTTCTTATGTTTCTTTTGTCTTTGTTCATTTCATTATAGTTTTATTATTTGTATTTTGTATATTTGCTTTTGAAACTCTATTTTGTCATGATCATTTCTTTTTGATTAGTCATACTCTAATGGTTATCCCGCAATATATTGATTTTGACTAAGTTCTTAATTTTGAAATCAGTTGTTAAACTTGATATTTGTTTATATGTCTTTCAAAAGCTTATATCTGATTAATCTATGTTAGTTGATTAACATGAACGTTTCATGTTTGCTTAACTTTGTTTCTATACTAAAAACCGAGTTAATCAAATTGAAATTTCAAAATTTCAAGTTTGCAAAATTTTTTTGTCAAAATCTCTTTCAATGATTCTCAAATGATCAAATATGTTTTTGAAAGAAACAAATGTTTACAAGTGTTGTCATCATCAAAAAGGGGAGAATGTTAGTTCTCAATGTGTTTTGATGATTAATAACAATTGTAAACATGAAAGAATGATTTTTATTAGAAATTGGTAAAACATGTTGTTTGCAATTCAAAAACATTTACTGTCGGCTCAAACTCGAGCTTGGGTCTCCAAACTCGAGCTTGCCCTTGCGAAAGCAAACCAAGCTATTTTGCATTTTCTAAACTTGAGCTTGGTCCATAAACTTGAGCTTGAAGGTTTTCAAAAGTTTACTTATATTCGAGTAAGCTCGAGCTTGCACCCGTAAGCTTGAGCTTACGAAGGTTTGAGGTTTTATCAAGTTACTCAAATTGCAAACTCAAGCTTATTAGTTTTAAGCTCAAGCTTGCCTCTTCCGAGACTTTTCTCAATGAGTTTACAAATATGTAAACTCGAGCTTGCGATCCACAAGCTCGAGCTTACCTCTGCGTAAATCCTCTAAACTTGAGCTTATCATTTTATTGTAGAGTTTGTGAGTTTACAAAAGTTGTAAACTCGAGCTTGGCATACCAAGCTCGAGCTTGCACCAGCGAAAGTTTTCAAGTTTTTCCTTCAAAGAGTAAACTCAAGTTTAAGGTTGTAAACTCAAGCTTGCGTCTGACAAAAATCTTTGAAAGTTTTTAAAACCATTGCCAAACTCGAGCTTGCCCTTGCAAGCTCAAGCTTGGGTCAGACAGAGAGCATTGTCATATTTTGAGCTTAGCAAACTCAAGCTTACTCCTCTAAGCTCAAGCTTGCATTTTGTGAACTAAAATTATTTTTGACATGAATAGTGCCAAACTCGAGCTTACTCACTAATAAGCTCAAGCTTGCGTTTTTCCACTTTGGCTCTCAAAATGAATTCAAACATGTTTCCCCGACAAATGCTAAACTCGAGCTTACTCACTTACAAGCTCGAGCTTGAGACTTCCAGAGGCAAAACTCAAGTTTTAAATGAAGACCAAACTCGAGCTTGGTATAGTAAACTCGAGCTTGGAACTTCGAAACAGATGAACGCATCCGGGTGTATTTTGTTCGGTTTGATTTATGCTTTAGCTTGATTCTATGAATTGGTTGTATATGATTTATATGATTCATATCAATGTTTCCTAACCAGATTTAACCAGTTTGCTTATGAGATTACAAGAGATCTAGGTTTGTTTTAAAGAAGACTTTAAGACAAACAACTTGACAACTTGCAATATTATATTATATCTTCTTCTCCAAAAGCAATGGGTTACAACACGGATAGCAACACAACCATTCTCCAAGAAAGAAAGCTAGCCTCCAAACAAACTTGGACAACATTATACAACCGCCTCCACTAAACATAACAAAGACATGGGAACACATTCTTGAGGAGCCAAATTTCAAATATTCAAATCTGCAACAACCATATTCAAACAGATTTGTTCACAACAACTAGATTCATGGAGACACACTCACAACAACTATATTTTCGAATTAGATCAAGTCTCAACGGATCTACAACGTTCACAAGCTTCAAACCTGTATAAATACATGAGGATTTGAAGTCTGAAAGTAAGAGAAGACATACACAGAAAACGCATACAAAGAGCTCGGTCTTTTTACTACTTATATTTCTCATTTGTATCTTTGATACATTGTGCTTCATGCTTATATTTATTCACTCTTTGAGAGAGTTCATTTACGTAAATCATTCTTTGTAAGAATCTCAAAGTTGTGGGACTTTGAGGTTGGGTTATCGATTACAACTTGTAAGGGGGAGTGTATCCTAGAGAGAGGATAACTTTCGAGTACATAGTGTGTATCGATTTGAGTGATAGTAGAAAAACCCGGAGAGTCCGGGACCGGACGTAGGTCAAGAGTTAAGACCGAACCAGATAAATCGTTTGTGTCAAGATCTTCTTCTCTAACTCCATTTACCTTGGTTAAGCATCTGTAGTGTGGGTGATCTGAAAAGAATTTTTAAAATCCCCAATTCACCCCCCTCTTGGTGATTTCCTTCACTTTCAACATCTACAGCTTGTTTAGGCTCCTCCAATTGCTTGACAGACCGTAGGGTTATAGCACTAACGTTCCCTTTTGGATTGGGAATTGTTTGTGAAGGAAGAGTGTTGGATCCCTGAGGTTGTAGTTGGTTCAATGATGTTGCTAATTGCCCAATCTGTGTTTGCAAAGTCTGAATAGAAGTCTCAGTTTGCTGTTGGAATTGCATATTGTTTGCAGCAAATTGCTTCATCATTTCTTCCAATGAAGAACCATTACTACTGGTCTGTTGTTGTGAAATTTGTGGAGGTGCAGATTGCTGAAAATTCTGTCTATTCTGTGGAAACTATCTCTGTTGGTAATTTACAGAATTTTGTTGAAACTGGTTACTCTGGTTTTGACTCTGATTCTGATTCCACCGAAAGTTTGGGTGATTTCTCCATCCTAGATTGTAAGTGTTGGAAAATGCATTATGTTGCTGTTGGTATTGTGGCTTCCTAAAAGACTCCAACCTGCAGCTACGGACCGGTGCAGGGAAGTGGTATCTTGCAAAGTGGGGCAAGAATCGGTGGGATGAGAAGGGTCGAACATAATCCACGGGAATACCCAATAGAAGGAGTAGAAGATTGCCTTTATCGTGTCACCGCTAGTTGCCTCACAAGAGAAATCGATTATCAAGTCTATTCTCTAACCTTTGTTGATCTGCACTTGAGGAACCTGATTTCTGGGAATTAAGTTGGATTGGTGGTGCTTGAATCTGGTAAATTGCAGTGCTATTTGCTCTGGTGCCGAACTGCTGAGAATTAGCAGCCATAGTGAATATTAAGTCTCCGCCTCTTCGGAGTCTTGCTATCTAAAGTCCCACCACTTGATGCATCCACCAAGCTTCTATCCATCGGCAATAGACCTTCATAGAAATAAGTGATTAGTAGTTGCTCGGTGATTTGGTGATGCGGACCGGCACACAATCGCTTGAACCTCTCCCAATACTCATACATGTTCTCCCCATTGACTTGTTTTATTCCACCGATCTCTTTTCGAATAGCGGTAGCTCTTGAGGCGGGGAAGAATCTCTCTAGGAATAATTTTTGCATGTCAATCCGACTTCGAATGGAGGATGGTGAAGATAATATAACCAATCCTTAGCAACTCCATCGAGAGAAAATGGGAAAGCTCTCGACAATGTGGTCCTCATCAATTGCTTGTGGTTTCATTGTGCTACAAACCACGTGGAACTCTTTGAGATGTTTATGTGGACATTCACCGCAAGGCACCGTGAAACTTGGGCAACAAATGGATAAGACCGATTTAAGTTCAAAGTTAGCACCAAGTTCGGGATAAGTAATGCACAAAGGCGATAATTTACATCGGTGCAGCCAATTCCTTTAAAGTAGGATGAATTCTTTGTTCACCATAATTTTGGAGTTAGAATCGGTGAAAACAACAAGGTTATCGGAGGAACTAGAAAGATCAACGAATGAAGAGAATCGAATGATCAGAATCAGAATGGTCAGAATCAAGACTTATCCTAACAGCTCTTCTAGCAGCAAGAATTGTTCTTTCTATTTCAAAGATTCAGGAATAGTAACACTCCTAGTATTCATACAACATAAGGAAGAAGAAAAAATGAAAGAAATTAACCAAAATTAATTCAGAAACACTATGAAATGATTTTTTTTCACAGAACAACTTCTACACAATTTAGGAACCTAAAATGAAATAAAATTAAAACAAAATTGAAAGAAGGGAATAAAAAAATTGAAAAAGTGATTTGGCTGAAATAGAAATCTGCCCAATCACCAAAACCACTAGATTTAAACCGTGCGAGTTTCCCCGGCAACGGCGCCAAATTTTGATGCGAGTTGTCGAGCTCCCACAAAATAACCAAGTTACCAAATATTTGCGATAGGGACAACCTGGATCGTCTCCCAAGGAATTCACGGTTGGTTTAAATCAATTGGTAAACACGGTGAATGAAATGGGGGTTTTGAGGTTTAGTTAATATTAAAAAGAAAGAACTAAAGATAGAATGCAAAGATGAATGCAATGAAGTAGATTAAAAATGATCAACCCGAGAATGGGATCCAAAATCTTCCATCATCGGACAAAAATAGAATAACTGACCTTGTGATTGATTCTAGACAAACCGAAATCTCTGCATTAGTCTAGAACTCCCTCGACTAGACGATCGCCTAGCATTTATTCGAACACGTGGCGAGCTCGCTATACGATCGTACAACGCTCTCTATAACCTGGTCCAAACTATGTCCTTGGGATATCAATCTAGATATTAAATCTAACATCCAATCTCTTTCTAAACTCGAATCCGATTAAAGTAAACAGAAACAAGTCAGTTAACGATTAAAACATAAGTCCTCCGGATGACACCATGGAATCCTCAACTCATGGGTCGATCACAGAAACTTAGCCAAGCATTGCTATGTAAGATGAAAATGAAGAAATAAAGATATTCATCGTAACCACGAAGAACATGAACTAATTCAATGTTCGAAAGATAATGGAATACCCTTTCAGCTGCAAAATTCAAATTAGCAATGTTCGAAAGATAGCTTTCAGGACTTGATACGGGCATTTTGAATTCCTTGAAATGTCTTTTGAACCGAAAAATTTTCTATTTTGTTCATAAAGTTCTTGAACCAAATTTTTGCTCAAACACATAGGTAGGTTGATAGAGGTGTTGATTGACAACATTCTCGTCTGTTCAGAAATAAAGAAGAGAAACGTAAAGGACAGTAACAATTAAGTTGTGAGTGTACTAGAGAGAGACGCGACTCTTTATTGAGTTAAGTAGAGGTGTGTATTGGTTGCCATAGAAATAAAACTTTCTGGGCCATGTTTTATTATACGATAGTAAGATTGATAGTTCCAGCAAAGTGAAAGCGATTCGGACTAGAAAGAGCTGGAAATGGTGATATCAATAATTAGTGTTTGGATCTAGCGGGATAGTACCGCAGATCCATATTAAAATTTTCGTCATTTGCCGTGATGAAACTCACGAGTAAAATTTAATTATGTGAAACAAAGACTGTGAGACGAGCTTACATAGACTGAGATAGAAGTCGGTCACAGCACCAAGAGATTGGTTATCCTAGATCCAAGTTAGTCTGTAGTGGTACCAATAGGTATGGATTGGGATATGTCTTGCTGCAGCAGGACATCGTGATGACTTGCACCTTTCGTAAGTTGAAACCTCTCAAGTTGAACAAATTTACACATGATTTATAGTTAGTAATTATCGTTTTGAGAATGTAGAGGCATTACCTCTACGGAGTAACCATAGAATGGTACGGCTACCACGAATACTTGAAATACTTTTTGAGTTGAAAGAAACTCGGTAGTGGATAACATCGCTAGATAAGATTCCTATAAAATTGCGATTTAGAGAGTAATCAGTATTAAGTAATCGGCGTGTAGATACTCTCTACAGGAAGTTAACTTTAGTAGCTCGTATGCTACTTGAACACTATAAGGACTTTGTCCTAATAAAGCAAAATTCCCTGCAGAATTATAAACATACCCGATGAAACTTATTTCTCGGATTTTCAATCGTGATATCATCGGTAGAAGCCTGGTATAGGTAAGAGTATAGATCACTTGCATGTATGCAATGGAACGATAGTCAGAGCAGAGATTTTCTTGTGCCAAATATGTCCGATCATGTTTTTTTTATTTGCGTGGGTTCATTTTTGGTTGATGTTGATGATGTATGTTATTGATAGAATTTTGTCATGGAGGATGACTGAAAGTTATGATAAAACGATCGAATGCCTCATTTCATAAGGCATATTCAAGCGAATAGGGACAGTATGGTATCGACGGTATGGATCAAAGGCGTATCAGTTAATTTCACCCCGAAACTTTAATAAATTTTGCAGTACCCTTGGCATTTCTCATTGGAGAAATATCATCTTGATGATGATCATATCATAGGATACGAAGTATCAAAAAACGAGATGACAACATCTGTATAGCCGCACCCGAGAACAAATTCTCGTTTTTCGGAAAGTGAGTCGAGCTAATAGTATCCCCATTTATGAGGATAGTTGAGAATGAGATTGCCTCGAAAGAGACAATTTGGGAAAAATCGCTAGTATGGGACCGTAGACTAGAGATCCGGTTAGGGGTAGAGCAAATTTCGAGGACGAAATTTTATTTAACGGGGAGAAATGTAATATCCGAAAACCCTAACTAATATAAGTAAGATATTTGGATAAATATTTCGAGAGAGTATATATTCTCTAATTTTGTAACTTAATTGTTATAAACATTATGAACAATTTCTCTTTAAAATATCATTTAGGGATCATAACACACCCTAAAATAAATGTTGAAATTTATGAAATAAATTTCTGAGACTACCAAGGTGAATATGTGGTCTCAAGTTATAAGTCTAAACTTGCTTATTTTCTAAGGTAATTACTATGAAAATGAGAGAAGAAAAATAGCTAAAATTCATGAAAAATGTATTTTATAGGTCATAAAATAAACTGAAAGTATTATGATAAATACTATATTGACAAAAACTTAGGAAATGTTATATCTTTAATTTTAGAAATTTTTGGGATTATTTCCCCAAAAATAAAGATGCATAAATATAATAATATTAAAAGCACTTTATGGCCCCATGATTTTTAATATTTTACATGAGACATAAAATACCAATGTCGATTAAAAGTTGTGAGATAATAATTAATCCTAATTATGAAAAATTATCAACAATTAGTAAGTGGCTAATTGGGTAATTATTGGCTAATTGTTTAGATTAAGATATAAGTAAATTAATTAGTAAATAATTAATTTAAGGGGGAAATTCGAAATTAATAAATAAATAATAAATAATAAAAAAAATAAAAAAAAAAATGCTTAGAAAAATAAATAAAAATATATAATATCTTGATATTTTTATTAAAATAATAATATATATGGTAAAGAGCCAACATGACATTTGAGAACGGATAGAAACTAAATCCTACACCAAGACATAGGGATTTAATCTAGAACATCTGGACTTTTTATAAACCAAGAAAATTCTACCTCGGAGTTGACTATCTCTCGAAGTGATTTACGTAACCAACTAGGTCATTAAGATACGGGATAAATAAAGAATAGGCGAGATAGTGCAAATGAGAACCTATAGAAAACGAAATAGTCGTGACAAACCAGGGATAAGGTTTCTTAGGACGGAACATATTACGAACTAGCGAATTTACATCCCGGAAGGCTGGTTCTACCTAAGTTATTTCCGTAACCGACGGCGTTTATCCGAAAATCTTCGGCAGACAACGGAATACCCTTAATGAGATCAAAAATTTAGTTAAACCCAGTAGTTTTAAAGAGAAAGAATGGAACTACAAAACCTAGTTCCCGGATTTTTGAGTTTCTTCCAGTTACGCGATTCGGACACCGATCGGGGAAACGCTATCGGTAAGTCGGCACATGACATCATGCATGACATCATCTTCTTCTAGAAGGATGATGTCGGCCAAGTAGGTGTAAGGCCAAGATGAAGCCACGTGGCGAAGTGCAATCCGACGGTTGAAATCCGATCTGAACACATTTGATGAAATTCCCACCTTGTCCCTCCTCTCTTCTATAAATAGCAAGTGAAACATCCCGTTTTCAAAAGCAGTATATTATTTTTTTTCATCAGAGTAGAGCATCGGAGCGATTGAGTAACTGATACATTTATTCAAATTGCCGTAAGTCCGTCTGATTCTACGCGGTACATTGACCGAGAGTTTTCAAAATGAATAACGAGAGAAGAAAGTCTTGATCGGGACTCGTACGGCCTGCTCGCCATTCTCCTCGGTCCTCGGTTCTTCTGAACTTGACGCTATGATAAGAGCTGAGATCCAATTGCAATTTGGATCTCGGTAACTGATTAACCTCATGCTTAAATACGACTACATATACACGACAGCAGCAATCAATACAACAATCAACAACAGATGTATGATTAAAAATACATAACCACGTATGTAAGATAATAACCACATATGATACATCAATGATAATAACGTATGTAACATAACCACGTATGATACACCAATAATAATAACGTATGTAACATAACCACGTATGTGACATAGCAACGGGTGTAACATATCCACGTATGCTACCACCATAGTGTGAATACAACAATCATATATATCCATACAATAACCATCGAGTTAGTGTTACGACGCGAACGTACCTTTTTGGCGATACAACAAAACTTTTACGGAAAAACGTGAAATTCGACAACGGGAAAAACGGTATGACGGCGGCACAACAAATGCGGCTCGATTAGCTCATATATCCTATAAGGACAACGTTTATCAACATTTGGCATCATAACAGGCCATTTGGGCGAAAATTACTATTTTGCCCCTAGTACCCCTATTTGGCGGAATTTCGCGAGCTTTCTTTTTTTCGCTCTATCTCTCCGAATTTTGATAGATCTTTTCCCTTATCATATTTTCGAAATATGTATCATATTTACCTCTAAATATGATATCTAGAATATCTTGAAAATTTAAAGATAAATATAGCACTTCTACTATATCTACTGAAAGAACTACTGAAACTAAAGACTAAGGACCGAAGAACTTACCCAGACTTTGCTCAGACTTTCTCCAGAGCTTCTCTCTCTAACTTCTCTCTAAGGGGCATATTTTTGGTGTGAAAAATGAAGAAGGTGCTCATACCTTTATATAGGCAAAAATTGTGCCACTTTGGTAATTTCCATATTCCAAATCTTGTAATTTTCTCTTACCTTATAACCAAGTAAAATAAAGCATAATGGTGTTTAATTCCTAGCCATGCAGCATGTTGGTCGACATTCAAGGCTGATTTGGAAGCAAACAATTGGTCCAAAAATGGTGAGTCAACTTGCTTTATGGCCGGTTCGACAGATTTTCCCTGTTCGGTCTCCGTTTCGCGTCTCTTCGGAGAAATCTCAAAATTCTGGATTCATAACTTTGAAGATCTTCTCTTCCTCATCAATAATATCTAATTTAACTTAGATTTCGATGCCTTACAGGGTTCCAACATCAGTTGAAGTTTTCTCGAAAACATGTCCGAACACGTCCGGTGTCGGAAATCGCTTTAATCATCAATCTCTGGATAATAATTCACTGATTCCAAATATGTCCAGATAATTATAAACTCATCTCTAGATGTTGAGTTATAATTATTTTCTTCAAATCAAAATGTGAATATCTGCATTTTTCCCTATTTCGTCTTATTAGGCAAATGCGCTACCGACCTCGGAATTAACTTCCGGAAGAGGTCACTTGAAGGTAAAAACTCACTGATCAATATTTTACCTTGACTTTGGAATTCCTATTCGTGGTTCTCTAGATAGGATCTGTTTCCTATTTATTCCATTACTATTCACTATATTATATAATAATACAATTTTACAAAAATATCATGATATTTATTTATTTTTTTCTTTTATTTTTTTTTTATTTTTCTAAGCATAAAATATTTTTTTTTTATTTTATTTTTTTTTCTAAGCATAAAATATTTTATTAATTTTTTTTTTTTTATTTATTTAATAATTTCCAATTTCTCCAATTAAAAATAATTATTTAAATTATTTTTAATTCATTTACTTTATACCTTAATTATCCCATTAATTACCAGATTAGCCACTTACTAATTTTTGATAATTTTCTTAATTAGGATAAATCATTATCTCACAACTATTTTACTTACATTGGTATTTTATATCCCATGTAAAATATTAAAAATCATGGGGTCACTTATGATCCCAAAATAATACTTAATTTTGCCTCATTATTTTTTAAGGGAAATTATCCCAAAAATTCCTAAAATTAGAGACAACATACTTTCTAATTTTTTTATAAATATTTTACTACCTCTTGGGATTTATCATAATATTTTTAGGCCATTTAATGCTCTAAAAATACATTTTAGCTCTTTATCTCTCCTAATTTCCATAGTAAATACCTTAGAAAATAAGATAATTATTACTTCTTATTTGAGACCACATATTCACCTATTTTCAATAGATATTATCTATTGAAATATAATATTCCAGATAAATAATTATCCGGGTATTACAGCAAGCCTTCCTCTTCATTCTTCTTCACCCCAAATTCGAAAACTAGAGAGAGGTTAGAGAGAAGGAAGAGCCCGGAGAAAGTCTGGCGGAGCCCTGGGTAAGTTTTTCGGTCCCTAGTCTTAAGTTTCAGTAGTTCTTTCGGTAGGTATAGTAGAAGTGTTAGATTTATCTCTAAATTTCCCAAATAGTCTAGATATCATGTTTAGGGGTAGATATGGTATTTATTTCGAAAATATACTTGGGAAAAGAGATATGTCAAAATTCGGAGAGATAGGGTCAAAGTAGCGAAGCTCCGCGAAATTCCGCCGATTAGGGGGTCAGGGGCAAAATGGTAATTTTTACCTAAAATGCCTGTTATGATGCTAAAAACTGATAAAAACTATCCTTATAGGATATCTGAGATAATCGAACCGCTGTCGTACCACTGTCGAGCCGCTGTCGTACCGCTGTTGTACCGCCGTCGGGCCGCTGTCAAAAAGTACAGTTTTTCGTAAAACGTACCGAAAGTACCGTCAACGAAGGTACGTTCGCGGCGTACTGTAACACTGACTCTGATGCTTGCTGTATGCTCATATATGTGATTCTTTGTGTTCATATACGGAGTTTCGTTTGTTTGAAAATGGTGGAGTTATGAGTACACGGGTTATGGTATTGTTAACACCGTTTAGAGTTTTCCTAGCGCTATGGACACGACGGTACATCGTGGCACCGGAGAGTGTGCAGACTGGGATGACATACATACTGCAGGGGTTGTGTAGTGTTATTGCCTGATTACGGAGATGTGTTTTTATACTGTGAAATGTTGTGAATGTTTGCCATGCATATACTGTTTACATAAGCATGAGGTTAACCGTTACCTGAGGTCCGATGGGCATTGGACCTCAGTCTGCATGATTAGACAGGTTCGGGTCATGAACCAGAGAAGGCACCAGGGGATGGAACTATAGTTATACACCAGTAGACGGAGCCATGAGAAGGCACCGGTCAAAGAAAATGCGGGAAGAAAGTCAACAGAACCTACCTTATGGCATGAATCTAATAAGGTTACTTCATATCATTTGGTGCTTAAACTAGAAGGGTCGTCTACGTGGTTCAGTCAATCAATCACCCTAGCACGATGAGACTTCCACTAGACCTACCCAGCCTGGCCAAATGGGATGATTTAACTGAGTTAGGTTCTATGCCCCAGGTCTACTTAAGGCTTGGTTGAAGAGGGTATCATTACATGTAAAATTGTAATTGTAAAGTTTTGTATTACTGTATCACATGAACAATCCTTCGGGAGATTTTATAATATATATCAGTATACGTCAGACATCATCATATGTCTGAGTATTTCATATCAGTTACTCAATGTTATATCTGTTGTTCAAATTTTTAGCACATGCTCTTCGTTTCCGCAAAACGCTAAGCGATAGCACCCCATCACTCTGAAATTTTTTATAAAACCACGTGTCACCGGCACGATTTATGTTACAGAATTTGGGGTGTTACAAACACGAAGAACAAAAAGAACAACTTAAGAAAAATGAAAGCTTCTATTTCAATTTAAAAGTAAATCTTACAAACATAATGAATCCATAAAAGAAAAAGATGAAAAACATAAAATCAACATAAATAATTAAAAGAAAAGATTAGAATGTCATACCAAGTAGGAGGCAAGAAATTAAAGACAAGAATTAAAGACAATACATGAAATTAAAGCCATTCCAAGAAGGAGGCAAGAAATTAAAGACAATACATGAAAATAATAAAGCAAGGTAAAGCCATTCCAAGAAGGAGGCAAGAAATTAAAGACAAGAACTACAAGAAAGAATTTAGAATGGGAGAATTAGAGAGATCTTGGTCTTCTCCAAAGGTGTGTCTTGCTCTTCTCAAAATCCATCTATTTATAGAAATCATGGAAGAACTATTTAGCCATACTTTTTTGACTTTTGCACCTCCAAAACCGTGTTCCATTTTGCAAGCTGTATTAAACCATAAATTCGGTGGAACTGGGCCTTGTGGTCTTCATATGAAATGTGGCCCTTTGTGTCAGATTTCCAGTCGTTCAAACTGTACCGCATTTGGAGTTCTGTAGCTCCAGATATGGATCAAACACCGAACGTTGTTCCGGAGCCGAGTTCAGCGACCCTGTTCCGTATTCCTGGCCCAATTTGGTACTTTAAACATTTGATTTAGCTTTTGGGCTCTTCATATGGTTTGTAGATCTTCATTTTAGCTTTCTGAAAATATAAATTGCAGAGCCATTGGATCTCTAAAACTCAAGTTATACCCAAAATACCGAACAGTGTTCACTACCCAATTGTAGTAAGAATATGACTCAAGTTCAATTTTGAATCCAAACTCAAGATGTGACCAAGATTAATGCAAATAAAGTTTAAAAACTCATTATGAAGTGTAACCACATATTTAACTAATTGGTCAATTAAATCATGACAATGACAGAATTTTTAACTTCTTTTTGCATTTAAAATAATATGAATTTAAAGATTATCACTCCTCTTCGCCGTTATCCAAAACTTTCACTTAATTATCCAGCTGACATCAAAATTAGTCCATCTGCCTGCCAGTCATCTTTGTTTGTCCACGTGTCAGCTTAGTCAGCCTCCAACTCATTAAAATTAACGGATATAACGGGTCTAGCTCTCAAGAATTGACGGTTTTAACAAATCAAAATCAAAGTATAGGAGGCCAAGTCAAAAGATATCAATTACAGGGGCCGATTCAAATATGAGAACCTGCGAATTAGTCTTCGCAATTATTTATGTAATTGAATAGTTGTCATGTTTTTGTCTTCAATTTTATTAGCATAACCTTTACGTCCCAGGACTTCATTGTTTGAGTCAAAGTCAATACATACAAGAATGGAAAGCTATGTTACAAATTTTACAAATTTGTTTATATGATATTAAAAAAAAAAAAAAACCAAATCACAAATATGACACACGAAGAAGATATGCATCTTTCCATACCTATGGCTTCATACTCTCTTCTTACATAATTTACTTCATTTAATTGTTCATCTGGTTTAATGGTTTAAGATGCTTAATTGTAACGTTAAACTAAATAAATATATTATTTCATTTAATTTTACGACCATAAAAAGATATTATGATCTTGTTGTTAAAAAACAATTAAGTAATAGAAGTAATAATAAATGCATGGCCATTAATTTAAAAGGCTATTATATGTATGGATAAGATTGTGTGTATGAAGAGATGTATTAAGTATAAAAGTACGAAAATATCCAAATCCGCCAAGAAGGCTAATAAACACCGTAAGTCGTCTCTCTTGTCAAGACAACTTATTGTGTCATGGTTAACAGTAGTTTTCAAGCAACTAATAAGTTGAAATAATTACTTTGAAGCAAGCTTTAATCCACTGGAAGCATAAGATGAAGATGTTGGAGAAAAACAACCCACTTGAACCAACAGTACATGTAGTATCTTCCAAGAAATATTTAGTTGAATATTCAAACCTATTATTCAACTTGGCCTAATTCCATCTAATTAAAGTGCACACACAATTACTTAATCTTAAACATGTCAAATAAATTAATACTAATCCACAAAATAATTCAAACATACATCCTAAAAAAGAAAGAAAGAAGAAGTTCTGAATCATTAAGTTCATTTATCTGTTCAAATTTTAAAATTTAAAATGAGATGCATAAAAACCATAAAAGAAAAATACAATAAGAAGTGAAGCAAAATTTCCAGATTAATTAACACATAAGTGTATTGATGAGTTGCATGCCGTAAAACCGATTTTATTTGTACACATCGGAAACAGCTGTAAAAAAAATTGTAATATAAAATTATTAACATAAATATAATACATCTTTTGTATGATATGACCAGTGAGGCAGTGGCCACAAAATTTCAGATAAGTTGTCCTAAAAAAAGTTTAAATTATAAAATCAGTAATTTTATTTTTCGATACAAAATAGATGAATTTGATCTATAGAGCACAATAAATTCAAAACATGCGGCACGGCTAAAGAAATTATTCAACATATATATTTACCAAAAATATCCTGCCACTCGTTAGTAACAGGATCAGAACAGCAATCATATCATTCTTCAAAGTCGTCTATAATACGGTGCTGATGAAAACTTATTTATCATAACAATACAATGGATTATATATCAAGCCACAATCAACCTGTCAAATTAAAAAGTTGAAATGACGCCTAAAATAAATGACAAGTTTATTAATATATAGAAATATGGAGCATGATTACAAATTTTCGTCCAAGTCTACATCCCTATGCTTAATTTATCTAACAGATTGTAAAGAAGATGAAAAAGGGTAGATTAGTAAATTTGTTGATTTATTAATTTGTTAATTGTTTGTTATTTGTTGCTATTCGGTTGAACATTTGGTTATCTGTTTATTGACTCCTATTTTGTCCTATATAAGGACAATGTGTACAGAGTGGAAAAGGTGAATAAGATACTTTTCTTTTCCCAGTTTAATATTTCTCTCTCTCTCCAGCTTTACTTTCCCTTTCCCTTCGTCATTTCCTTTTGTTCTCCTTCGTTTCGCGTCACGGTTCGATTTGGTCAAGCTTCAATAAGCTTCCCAAATCTCTCAAGCCGCAGATCGTATCATGGTATCAAAGCAATAATCCGTTGCCATGGCCGATTCATCCTCCACCGCCACCGGAGTCGTCGCCGGAGCCACCACCGATCCAAATCCTCAACGTCTCTAGTCCGTATTTCCTTCATCCAGCGAGAATCCGTGGTCTCGTCTTGGTCACCTCCGTCTTGACTGGATCGAACTATCACTCATGGTCTCGTGCTATGAAAGTAGCACTCCAATCGAAGAACAAGCTGGGTTTCGTCGATGGCACTATCTTGATGCCTGCTGTTTCAGATTCAAATTACTCCACCTGGTTGAGATGCAACACTATGGTATGCACATGGATTACCAGTCGGTTTCACCAACAATCGCTCGTAGTATTTTGTGGCTTGATCGGGCCTATGATATATGGAATGACCCGAGCTCGTTTTGCACTGAGTGACGTTTTTCGGGTAGCTGAGCTTCAGGACGAAATATATGCTTTCAGGCAAGGTTCTCTTTCGATTAGTGAATATTACACTAAGCTGAAAATTTCTTGGGATGAGTATATGATTTTGCGTCCTATTACTCGTTGTTCTTGCAATTTCATATGTCCATGTGTTACATACCTTGAGAATGACTATACACTCAGATTTTTAAAAGGCTTAAATGATCGGTTTGCCTCTGTTAAGTCCCAAATAATGTTGTTGGAACCTTTGCCTTCTGTCCATAAGGTTTTTTCTTTGCTTGTTCAACAAGAACGTGAAATGCAGTCTCCTATTGGTGTTACCGAACCTGTCATCCTGTTCAACCAAGGACCACAGCGTCCTATATCGAATTTCTCTTCTTCTGGTTCTAATTCCAAGAACTCGGTTGGGCCGGATCCAACAACACCAAGTTTTGCACCTATTGCAACCGACCTCGACACACTGATTGATACATGTTACCGTAAGCATGGATTTCCGCCTGGTTTTAAGTTCAGAAATCAAAGCTCATCATCTGCTAATGCTTCTCAGCCGAAGGACCATGTCATTAATTCTGTGATAGAGCATTCCCCTGCATCTTCGATCTTAAATCAATGCCAATTCCTCGCTTCATTCACACAGGATCAATATCAGAAATTACTTGCTCTTGTCCATTCACAGCAAAATTCATCTGCTAATCCGGCATCTTCGGTCAACCACCTTCACTCTGTTTCTTCTTCCCATCAGAATCCAGGTAGCTCATTTCCTATTAGTTGTTTTTCTCCAAAATTATCCTGGATTTTAGATACTGGTGCTACTGATCATGTCTGTCACTCTCTTGATTATTTTTCTGCTTATTCCACCATTGATCCTGTACCAATAAAACTCCCTAATCAAAGTTAAATTGTGAGCAAAATTTCGGTACCATTTGTCTTTCTAATTCCCTTGTATTGGATAATGTCTTCTACATACCAGATTTTGCCTTTAACATTCTTTCTGTATCAAAATTGACTCGTGCTTTTCCTTGTTGTTTCATTTTTCTGTCCTCTTTATGTTACATCCAGGATCTTTCTCATTGGAGGACGATTGGTACAGCTGAAGCTTTTGAAGGCCTCTACATCCTTAATCCTGCAAACTCTCCCCACACCGTAGCAACTACACATTACTCATTCATCACCACCATCATCGATTACATTTGATTTGTGGCATAACCGTTTAGGTCACATTTCCCCTTCGTTTTACGAATTTTAAATCAGCAATTTTCTTTTATTCCATGTCATTCGAATTAGTTCCATGTGATGTGTGCCATTTGGCTAAACAAAAGATTGAAGTTTCCAATCAAGACATCTTCTAGTAATAAAATTTTTTCCCTAATCCATGTTGATATTTGGGGACCATTTTCTCGTCTATTCGTGGTTTCAAGTATTTTTTGACCATTGTGGATGATTTTAGTCGTTATAGTTGGATTTTTCCTATGAAGGCTAAATCGAAGTTCGTATCCATCTTCAAAATTTTATTCATTTTGTTGAAACTCAACATCAAACTAAAGTTCAAACTATTCGTTCTGACAATGGTCTTGAATTTTCTATGGACTCCTTTTATAGAAGTAAAGGTATTGTTCATCAAACATCTTGTATTGAAACCCCACAACAAAATGGTGTTGTAGAAAGAAAACACCAACATGTTTTAAACGTTGCTCGTGCTCTTTTGTTTCGTGCTAAACTTCCAAAAATGTATTGGTGTTTTGCCATTTCTCATGCCATTTTTCTCATTAACCGTCTACCTTCCCTCTCCTTCACCAAAAGACTCCTTTCACCTTGTTATATGAAAAATCCCCTTCTTATTCCACTTTGAGAGTTTTTGGTTCCTTGTGTTATGCTTCTACTATCTCAGCCCAAAGATCTAAGTTTGATCCTAGGGCCTCTAAATGTCTCTTTCTTGGTTTTCCAGAGTATACCAAAGGCTATTTGTTGCTAAATCTCCACACAAATCAGGTTTTCATTTCTAGAGATGTTGTGTTTTATGAGTCTGTTTTTCCCTATTTAGGACATACATCATGTGATACTAATTCTTCTTCTTTTCCCATGGTTCTTGATGCACATTACACCGATTTTTCTTTGCCTACCTTTTCTACCGTTAACCCTTCTTCTCCTTTAGCATTGGCTACTTCGATTCATCACCTTCCTATTCGATTTTGTGCCGCATTCACCTTCACATTCTGTTTCAGCTTTGCACGACTCAAAGATCCTCCACACCCCCACGAAAATCTAGTAGACCACATAAAACTCCCACATATTTGCAGGATTACTATTGTTCGGCTTTCACTGCTTCGGCTGCATCTTTCTCTTCTGGTAACAAATACCCTTTCTCCCATTCTCTTCCTGATAATTTGTCTCCTTGTTTTAAAAAATTTTGTCTTGCTCTTTCTTGTGATGATATTCCTACTACTTATCGACAAGCTTCTAAATTTAAACATTGGCGTGATGCTATGGATTCTGAAATTTCTGCTCTAGAACAGAATAAGACTTGGTTCCTTACCCCTTTGCCTAATGGGAAGCATCCTATTGGTTGCAAATGGGTTTTCACTAAGAAGTATAAGTCGGATGGTACTCTTGATCGGTATAAGGCTCGGCTTGTCGCCAAGGGCTTTACTCAAACCGAAGGTATTGATTACTTTGATACTTTTTCTCCGAGTTGCTAAGATGACCACCGTACGGCTTTTACTTGCTCTTGCTTCGCTAATAATTGGCATCTTCACCAACTTGATGTCAATAATGCTTTCCTTCATGGTGATCTTCATGAAGAGGTATATATGGTTCCGCCTCCCGGATTCTATTCTTCCGACTCATCTTTGGTTTGTAGACTTACTAAATCACTTTATGGCCTAAAGCAAGCTAGTCGCCAATGGTTTTGTAAATTGTCATCACCCTTCTTTCTTATGGGTATATAGAGTCTAAGGCTGATTACTCTTTGTTTGTTAAAGCCTCGATTCTAGTTTTGACCCTTTTGGTATATGTAGATGATATCATTCTTACTGGCAATGATTTGAATGAGATTAATACTGTCAAGCAGAATCTGGATCGTATGTTTAAGATCAAGGATCTTGGATCTGTTTGCTATTTTCTTGGTTTAGAGGTTGCTCGTAATTCCTCCGTATCTCACTATGTCAACGGAAATTTGTTGTTGACCTTCTTGCCAAACAGGGTATTTAGAGTGCAAACCTCGCTTCTACTCCTATGGACAAACTAGCTAAGTTGAGTGCAACATCGTACTCCTCTTGCGGTACGCTTATCGCCAACCGGTTGGGCGTCTCTTGTACTTAACTACTACTAGACCCGATTTATCTTTTGCTACTCAACAACTCGGCCAATTTATGTCTCGCTCCCACCGATCAACATCTTAAGGCTTTTTCATAGGGTTCTTCGATATTTGAAATCTACTCCTTCTAAAGGCCTTTTCTTTCCATCTCTGCTTTTCGATTTTTCACTAAAAGGATTTAGTGATAGTGATTGGGCTGCTTGTGTCGACTCTCGGCGTTCTATTACCGGTTATTGTATTTTTCTTGATAATGCTCTTATTTCATGGAAATCCAAGAAGCAAAGTAATCTTTTTTTTGTCTTCTTGTGAGGCTGAATACCGTGCTCTTGCTATGACTACTGTGATATCCAAAGGGTTGTTATATCTCGCTTGATGATTTACGTGTCTCTCGTGCACGTACTGCTGTTTTATACTGTGATAATCAGTCTGCTATTCAGCTAGCTTCTAATCCTACATTTCATGCTCGAACTAAACACATTGAACTCGATTGTCATCTTATTCGAGACAAGGTTCAGGATGGTGTTATTCGTTTATTACCTGTTCGTTCTGAGCATCAACTGGCAGATCCTTTTACCAAACCATCGACTCGCTCCCTTTCACTCTTTAGTATCCAAGTCGGGCATGATTGATGTTCCTCCCCAAATGTGGGGGGCTAACAGATTGTAAAGAAGATGAAAAAGGGTAGATTAGTAAATTTGTTGATTTATTAATTTGTTAATTGTTTGTTATTTGTTGCTATTCGGTTGAACATTTGGTTATCTGTTTATTGACTCCTATATTGTCCTATATAAGGACAATGTGTACGAGTGGAAAAGGTGAATAAGATACTTTTCTTTTCCCAGTTTAATATTTCTCTCTCTCCAAACTTTACTTTCCCTTTCCCTTCGTCATTTCCTTTTGTTCTCCTTCGTTTCGCCTGGTTCGATTTGTGAAGCTTCAATAAGCTTCCCAAATCTCTCAAGCTGCAGATCGTATCATCTAACATATTTCCCATCAACTATTAACAGGAAGTCAATGGGGTAGGCTCATGCATTCAAACTTTGTTTAGAAGTAACTAGACTTTTTTTTTGCTCAAATTTAGAAGTAACTAGACTAAGAAACAATTTCTCTAACATATTTCCCATAAACTATTAACAGGAAGTCAATGGGGTGGGCTCATGCATTCAAACTTTGTTTAGAAGTAAGTAGACTAAGAAACAAAACAACCCAATTAAGATAGAGCAAGTATAATAAAGCTTAAAGAAGTAACATACATAAAAAAAAATCAAAAATCCAACCAAATGCCACGCATTTCTATCCATCACGAACTACTTGGGCTTTCATCCCTCAATAGGGGTACGTAAGCCCTAGGCTTTCATTTTAATTCAAGTCCGACCATGTAAATAATCCTCAGAGTACGTTAAAGTCAATGTGGCAGAAGAAAGGTATCCCAGATATAGACCTAGCGTTTTAATATGATCCTTGTGACGCGCACACCCACTCCTTCATTTGCATGAAAAACCGCTAATTATGCTGGATTTTTCAGATAAACGCAAATTGATTTTCTATTTAAATTGAAATTGAACATCAAATAAAGGAGTATTAAGTGAATAATAAATTTCATTTAAGCAGGCACTTAATTTTTTAACACTTTTATATAGCTTCTTCAAAAAAATTAGAGTCCTGAACCAAGGCCGGAATTAGCTGAGGGGGCCTAGCCCCCCCCCCCAAAAAAAAAATATATATATATATATATATATATATATATATATATATATATATATATATATATATATGACATTTTGGTATTTTATATATATGGTATTTTGGTAATTGGCCGTGTGGATGTGTAATATTTAATATTATCTATTATGTCCGGAACTGAGACGTTCTTGTTTATCACACAATTTAGTAGATGATAAGTTTGATATGAAATGTTTTCTCTTAGCCCCTAAGACTTATATGGACAATTGGCATATTGGTCTCTGATTATTCCTTCTTTTTTAAAGCATAATAAATATTTTACTGTGACTTTTACAAAACTACTTGTAGTTTTCCTGATTTATGTGTTTGGCTTGAGCTAGGGCCTAGGAGTGATAGTTAAAATAATGTCTCTATTTAGACTCAGGAGATATGTTTTTCGTAGTCTCCATGTTGCTGTTTCATGCCTTTTTTATTTTGGCTTTGTTTAGTGCCACGTTTCTTTTTAAGGTTTATGCATTCTATTTTGAATAAAAGGCTAAGACAGATCGGTCTAATTGGATAGGAACCAAAGGCCTGAATTGAAGTAGAATAACCAAACTGAACTTTATTAGTTAGGTTGATGTTCGGTTCATTTGCAGTGTTTGGTTTGGTCTTGTTGATCCCATTTTCCCATTATTTTGAGTTTTAACATGGATTCAATTATAGATGAGTTTAACAATATAAAAATATGTAGAGTAAAAGTTAAGTAAAGTGATTTTAATTTTTGTAATAGATTTTTTCAATTTTTATATAAGGTCTGTATTATATTTCAAGTATTTTTATTTATGATATGGTATTTTTTTATTTTCGATTCCTTCTATTGTCCTCAACAATGAACAAAAGGGTATAAAAGATTTATTTATTATTATTATTATTTGTTGTTCTTAAATAGATGCTCTTATTTAATGGCCACCAAACGCCTTGCTGGTTGTCGGTTGCAAGGCAGGACCTCTTATTAAATGTGAGTATTTAGTGGCCACCAACTCCTTAGTGGTTGTCGCTTGCAGCAATTTTCAAATAGTAACTGGGCCTCAGTATTTATTGCCCCTTGCTCTCTTTTGTTCTCTGAAATCCTTCCCTTAGCTGGCTACCCAATCGTTTGTTGGAAAATGGATCCTCGCCTCTGCCATTTCCCTCCTCTACCGCTCTACCCCTATTTTTTCTTCATTACCATTTGATTAAGACTTTGATAGTCCAAATTTTATAAATGAAAAAAATATAAATAAACTTTTTTTCCCGCATACATAAATTATTTTTATAATAATATATAAATAAACTTAACCTGCTAGAATTTACTTTCATAATTATAGACTAATATTATATATAATAGATCCTTTTTCCATTTTTTTTGATACAGTTGTTAATTTTTCCAATCCAATTTTATTATTTTAAATTTACTAATGTAATTTAAGTAAAGTTATAATAGTATTTTTATCAAATGTTAAATTTGAACCCTTAAAATTTTAATTTAATGGTGGCGATGAGAAGAGGATCGGATATCATCCAATCTTCTTTTGTCTTTGTCCTCTCCTCCATATCACTACTCATCTTATTCAGTTTATACATAACCTTCAATATGTTTTATTGAATTAAAAAAAATCTTAAATCTTATTTACTCTGTCTTAAAAATTAATAATTTTTCAACTTTAACCTATTTAGTTGTACACTATATTTCATGGGTACAACTCTAGTCCTTGTATATTATAAGTGTCTTTCAATTAATTCTCATGTATCAAGAAATGAGAGTTAAATCATTAATATGTATTGAGTTTATAAAATTATTCAAGTTTACTCTTATTAAATAACATGTGTTGAAACAATATGTTGGCAAAAAAATGTATTAAAAAATATATTATATATTTTCTCTCGCCTTTTTTAAGTAAAACTAGGAAAAGTCAAAAGTATCCTCATATCAGTGATAAGATTAGAACAACAATACTGGGCATCTCATTCTCCACCAATATAAATATATGTAATTTCCTTGTGAAAAAGCATCAGGCTTGTAGAATATTGCCTTGCTCTTCTCTTCTTGCCCCTATTTCTCTTGCGTTTTGTTATCACCTACAGATTCTGCCTCTCCTTGTTTCTCCACTCCCTCCCATTTTTTAGTGTCTGCAAACTGCAACAACATAAATGGAGTTCGGAATTTCAAGCTCTAAACTTTTCTATCTTTTCTTATTTGGATGTTTCACTTTGAACGCTTCCATAGACTATGGATCCAATGCTCAACTCATACCAGATGATGAAGGTCTCTTTTCTTAACCCTTTTGTTTCTCACTTCTTAGTACTTCCTCCGTTCCTATATATCTGTTGCGGTTTTTTTACCAAAATAAGAACAGAAAAAAAATATGTACCGGATTACAAAGACTTGAAAAAAATATTTAAAAATAAAGCGAGTCAAACCCGTCGGTTGATCGACAGTTTGATGGCGTCCACGACAGACGCCACTCTGCAGCAAGGCGTCTGTCGGTGGACGCCACTGGTGGTGTCCAGACACCACCTGTGGCGTCCAAAAATGGACGCCACAAGTGTGGCATCAATTAATAATTGATGCAGTGGCGTCCATTTTTGGACGCCACACTGGCGTCCACTGACAGACTGCAGAGTGGCGTCTGTCAGTGGACGCCACCAAACCTGTTAGTCAACTGACAGGTTTAACTGCCTTATTTTAGAAAATAATTTCCAAAGTGTTGTATTTTGGTTTTTTTTTTTCCTTTTCTTATTTTGGTAAAAAAGCCTATCTGTTGCTGCTTTTTAGTCCTTTAATTTAATGAAAAGATTCGTTGGCAAAAAAGTATATTAATTTTTCCCCCCTTAACATCTCATTTAATTTTTTTAATAACCATTTATTCTTATAATTCTTTTCAAGACAAATGCAAAATTCAAATAATTTATATATTTAATCAAATTTCAAAATACTTTTATAATTATATATGGATATATGTTAATTGCTGGTTAAATTATATAAAATCCCCATGAACTTTGGATCAATTGCACATAGCTCCTATGACATTTCAAAGTTTAAATTTAATAACCCTAATCTTCTATTTTATTTTATTTTTTTACTATAAACTTGCCGTTATTCATCGTTATGTTTTTAATGGACATTGCCACGTCAAATTGTTCTAGGACATACACTTAATTAGCATCCAACATCAGCATCATATGTTGCATCCTATGTAATCTAATAATTTTATATTAATTATATATTTTTCACAAAAAGGGTTAAATGGACCTTTTATCATTAAAGAAAGAAAAACCTTCGTGTTCCTTTCTCCCCTTGCCGTCTGCAAGCTTCTTGGCAGAATAAAATTGATGATCGCAAGGCTTGGTTTCTTCAGCCTTTTGATCTTCTTCATGATGATCAATATGCCGAATCTGATCTACTATATCACCTTCATCAATCACCGCATCAACTTCAACCTCTTCTTTTGTAATTAGATTCTGCATCTGGGTATGATTCAAAGGCTTAACCACAAAACAAGGAGGACATTATATGCTTTCCATGTAGACCCCACAGCAAGAACACTTCAAGGCCTTGCGATCATCAATGTCTTCATCATCATCATATGAATTAGATTCCTCAATAAGCTTTGCATACGGCAAGGAGAGAAAGGAAGACGGGGTTTTTCTTTTTCTTTTTTAATAATAAAAGGAGAATTTAACCCTTTTTGCAAAAAATGTATAATTGGTATAAAATCATTAGATTACATACGATGTAATTCATATATGATGCTGATGTGGAGTGCTATGTGTCCTATATCAATCTGATGTGGCAATTTCACAGTGAACTAGCGGCAAGGGGTTTGTAGTTAAAAAGAAAAAAAAAAAAAGAGAGAGAGAGAGATTAGGGAGGTTAGATTTGAATTTTGAAATGTGGAGCTATGTGCAACTGACTCAAAGTTCAGGGAAGTTTTATATAATTTAACCATGTTAATTTGGAAAAATATTTGAATACTTTTTATTTAATCCTACCCATTGATTTTATCCTTCTTCTTAAAATTATACAATTATTTTGACTTATCCACACTTACCATTTCCTACACCAGAACTTGTTACAATGAAATTCAAGGTTTGCAAATTAAATGTTGTAAATATACAAATATTAAGTATGGGTGTCCATAACCTTCTAAGATGTGTCTTTTAGAATCCTACACTTAAAAATTATGTAACCTACAACATGAATGGCTTTTTAGGAGTTACATTTAACCTCTAAATATTTCATATTGTACAACTATGTAATTTTATATTTCTTGTGACTCCTTAAATAGAATTTAAATAATTTTAAATAGCGGGCATATATTAAATGATTGTATGATTGAAAGTGAAGGAGAATTACTCCCTATTTCTCCACTCATTTTCTCTTATCTCTTTCATTTTTCTTTGCCTTTTTTATGTTAAGAAATAAGTTAAAAAATACATTTAATATCCATCACAATATCATATCCTCCCTCCTCATCACTTCGATTGGGAAGCTTTTTTTGGCTTTTTCTAACACTTCCTATTTGAAGTCAAAGGTATTTCTGTAATTTTGCATGTAGACTTATTTTCTTTTCAGTCATTCAAGTCTAGAATGACGTTTCAGATTTTTTTGGTTCTGATTTTTAAATAAGGTGCTTCGATGATCCTTAGAAATTATCCAAAAATATATATATTATTTACAGATAAATTTATATCTTCTAAAATGATTTTTTAGCAACCTTGTTAGAAGAATAAAGCTTCGTCATTTCTCTTACATGCACAGCATATGATTGAAAGTTAGAAACTTATTGTTTTATCACTTTTCATTATCTATTTCCTCTTATCCTATTTATAAATACAATTTTTGAATGTCTAGTACTTTGTATAAGTTATATTTTGGACATGTCTAAAATTTTAATGCATTTTTTTATTATTTGGCTTCTCTCGTTTTCTCTCCACTGTAATAATATTTTTATAAAAAAATAAATGTGAACCATTAGATCTTGATCCAATAGTTATGAAGAGGGTGAAAGATGGGAGCGGACATGAAAGAAAAGGAGAGAAGCCATATCCCCTTTTTTTATTTATACCCCGGATTTATTATATGTCTCTATATTAATTATAATATTTTCCATTCATTCTCCCTCGCACCCTCAATATGAAAAAGGGTAATTTGTGGTATTGAATTTAATCAATTTTAACGGATTTCTTAATATACATAATTTTTGGTTAATTGTAACGTACAAAACAAAATTGGTGGGAGTGTCAATATGATATATTTTATTAGCTAAATTTACATGATTTTTATAATTTCTAAATGATATTAATCTTCACATGCAAGAAGCTGAAATAATATAAAAATATACTTTAACTTTCAACTGATATTCTCTCTTTCTTCCCTTACAACAAATTCATTTTCATTTTTCATAGTATATTGTATTCAGTGCCGTCTTCTCTTATTTATAATTTATAAAATGTGTTACCAGTCATTTACCAGTATTTCTTTTCATTTAATAAAATAAAGTTAATAAATTCTTAAAAAATCATATTCAATATTCTTATATATTTTGAAATATATATCATGTTAAGAGAATATAAAAGCTAACTTATAATTGATAATTTGAAACCTTGTAAACCATAGTTATAAAAATGATATGATGATCAAAGGAAAATTTCCTTGCACCCTCCACTTTAGACATTTATTTCCAACAGCTCCAAAATTTCTGAAACTTTACTATACGCCAATGACCAAAATTAAATTAAATTTTGTGAATGAAAATATATTAATGCCCTTGTTTTTTTAAGAAAAAAATTCAACCATCATCGGCCAGAGCGCTGGCTATGGCACCCACCCCTAAGTTAAAAAGTTGGATATTTTTTTCTTTCAGTTTAACACAGATTTATTTAGTTAGCCACTTTTAATTGATTTATGAGAATTGATTAAACGTGACTTAACTATATGATAAACTGGAGGGAGTATGACTTAAGCCTATATCAGCGTTATCAATTTTATTTCAACCAGGTTTTACGTGATCCATATTCCCTATGTTGGAGTGTGACAAGTTCATCAATATCAATATTTATGTCACTGAAAGTTAAACAAAGGAGGCCGCGTGAAGTACTTTAATTTGATATTGCCGTTTAAATAAGGTTTACAGATATCGAGGTTCATAATTTATACTGAATTATTTCTCTTAAAAAAAACAACAACAAAAACTTATTTTAGTTTAATGCATGCAGTGACAATTCTAAAAGCAATATCATCAAAGATAGAGAACTTGAATTGGAATGTGACCTCACGTTCTTGTATCGATGGAGGGTTCAAAAATAAGGCCATTGATATAGATAATTTCATCACAAGGAATGTAACATGCAATTGCAGTTTCTCAAGTGGAAAAGTTTGCCATGTTACAAATATGTAAGTGTATTTATGTTTATGGGTACAATCTAACTCCTTTTAATTTGGGTTCAAATAAATTAGAAAACTTTTCTCCTTTATTACTATGTTTGTTACTTATTTTATTTAAAACTAGTTGATTCGACTAGGGATATATATATATATATATATATATATATATATATATATATATATATATATATATATATATATATATATATAGTGAAATTATTATTTGTACACGAATTGGTGTTTTTATGACAGCTACTTGACGGGTATCAATCTATCTGGATTTTTACCAAGTGAATTTGGATACCTTACCCATTTACAAGAACTGTAAGTAACAAAAAATTTTAGTTTTATTATTGGTTTGTATAAGTATATCTAATAATGTAACTTTTATGTCAGTGATTTGGGAAAAAATAGTCTAAATGGATCAATCCCAAAGAGTTTTTCTAGACTCCCTCTTGTTGTATTGTAAGTGATCAAAAAGTTGTGAATATGCCTATTTTCATCTTTGTTTTGCATTATTCATCTCTTAAATTTATGTTTCAGGCGCCTTACGGGAAACCCAATTAGTAGTCAAATTCCAACAGAAATTGGTGAAATTACAACCTTGGAGGATTTGTAAGCATAAATCATTACACTGAGTTATTTTTAAAACTTACAGTTGCAAATGAAAAATGGTTTTATGATTTAGCTGTTTTTTGCAGAGAGTTGGTAGATAATCTGTTGGAAGGAACTCTTCCTTCTAGTTTTGGAAAATTGAAGCAGTTACGCAAATTGTAAGAATATTATTCTATGAACAAACGATTTTTCTTTAATTATATTATAGTTGCATTGTAACTTGCTGCCACACAAGTCTTGTTATAGATAAGTTTTCATATTGCTTTAAGATGTGTTTTCTATTTTGTGAGAATTTGGGATTTGCAGGGATCTTTCTGGAAATAATTTCTCCGGGGCGTTACCTGAAAGTTTTGGCAATCTAAAGAAACTAGAATATATGTAAGTGGCTGTATAATATGATTTAGTCATTCCTTTCAGTTTGATATTGCGCTGATCTGTTTTAATTTCTAATTAAAATCTCTCTCACATTTTTGTAGTGCATTAGATGGGAGCAATATAACAGGAAACCTACAAGATTTTATTGGGAATTGGACCGAACTGAAGACACTGTGAGTCTAACATACTCTTTGTCATATGATTATTTCTTCTTCTTCTTCTTTTTGTTGGTTCTCATGATTATTTCCTTTCAGAACAAGATAGTCATGCTCTTTATTAACTTAATGAAGTTGAATGCTTTATTGTTCTTCTATTCCACTACTCCATTATTGTTCATTTTAATTTGTTGGAAATTGTTCAAAACAAAAGTGAAAATCATTGCCTTGAGGCATCACAAATATCACTGTCTTTGTGTATATATTTCGTCTACGAGAGACTTATACCTATGATACAACAAAGTGCTTGTATCATTTGGATTAAAAAAATGATACCCCTTGTGCTTAATATAAGACTTATTTACCTAATTTGTTAACCACTTTTTATATACTTTTCTGGGCAGGTATTTACAAGGAACTTCTCTGCAAGGCCCCATTCCAACGACTATATCTCAATTGACAAATTTGACTGTGTTGTGAGTACTTGTTCCTTTATGATCCGAAGGTATTTAAACTTGGATCAGTAAATGAATCGCTAGTCAGTACAATGGTTTAAAGGTCAATTGGTCAAATGAAGATCAACTGTCAGATTGATGATGATTAAAATAATAGAGTTAAGGTGCAAAAAAACACATGTGATTTTTCAAAAGTGCACCCAACACCAAGTGTTTTTTTTTAAGTGCAAAAGTGATTGCATGGTTACAAAAATGAGGTAAAAGTCATAAATTCTATTAAATATAACTAACATTCGTTAGATTAAAGTTAACTTTGTCATCTACACTTAACGTAATCTAAGACTTTGGCCATACTTTTGTAACCACA
The DNA here is from genome assembly GCA_019022615.1 of Acacia melanoxylon. Taxonomy (NCBI): domain Eukaryota; kingdom Viridiplantae; phylum Streptophyta; class Magnoliopsida; order Fabales; family Fabaceae; genus Acacia; species Acacia melanoxylon. Next base: position 3,148,023 of record JAFJYJ010000020.1, on the reverse strand, counting down.
TAATCACTTTTACAAAAAAAAAAAAAAAAAAAACTAGTGTTCAGCAAACTTTTGAAAAAAAACCACATGTGTATTTTTGCTCCATTACCCAAAATAATATAATCTAATTAAATATTCAAATTTTAATTATAAAAAATTAATCTTTGGATGGATATCAAATTATAAAGTATTTATGTATATCCTCTTCTATTTTTTTCTCTCTCTTTTTTCTATTTATGGGAAAATTGGGAAAAGGTCTCATTGAAAATTTGATTGAGGAGAAGGACTTAACTAAGAGTAATGACACAGCCGGTATGTGCAAAATTTGTTGAGTACCAATACTCTATATGTATAAAAATTTATCATGCCTTTCTCACAAGTTAAATTTTCAATGAGAGACTCACCAATTTCTTTTTTTCTTTAAATTTTCAATCCTCAACGTGACCTACTAAAGCTTGGCCTTGTATGTTTGCACATTACAAAAATAAAATAATATTTATATCATATATTCTATATTTATGATGTATTTTGGATTATTTGGATTGAGTTATTGTAGTTTTGGATTGATTTATTTAATTATGGCCTATTTTTGACATGTTTAAGGTGGCCTGTTTGGAGGCCGATAGGCCTATTTTCTAGCAAAGGCATGTATTTTGACTTGTTTAGGCCAACAACAGAAGCACATTTTCCTATTATTATTGATGTCTTTTAATTTATAATTCAGATATATATGTGATTTGCTTGGACCCGCAACAGTGAGATTTCCTAATCTGAAGAATTTGACATCTTTGAAAGAATTGTAAGTTGAGAATTTAACAACTAGGTGAAAATATGCGTATTGAAAAATGTGATATTTTCAATGAAGTTTATTATTTCTGTACTGTTTTAATATCAGGGTGTTGAGAAATTGCTCCATAAATGATTCCATTCCAAGTTACATTGGTGAAATGGTATACTTAGATACTCTGTAAGTTGATTCATCCTCATATATTGCCAATCCAGAATCCTTCAAAGAATTTCCTCAATTTAACTTCGAATGACAACCAAACTCTTCATTTTGTGATACTTATATTATTGACTCTATATTACTAGTACTTTTATTCTTTATTATAATTGAGTTATTTATATGAACCAATATTTGTGTCACGTATATTTATTGCAGAGATTTGAGCTTCAACAAATTGATTGGTGAAATTCCAAACAACATAAATGACTTGACTTCCCTAACGTACATGTAAGGGAGCATTCTGCATAAGTCTATAATTTGATTTCTAGGAACTTAAATACTTTTTTCAATTGATTTTTTATTAATTATCCGTGCAGGTTTCTAAATGAAAATTCTCTGAGCGGAAAAGTTCCTGAATGGATACTGCAAAGCAAAGATGATTATTTGTTAGTACAATATTTTTTATCTTAATTTTTTGTCATTAATTACTATAGTTCAATGCCATTATTATTTGAAATTAATTATAGAAAATCATATTATCAAAAAATTCTTTAACCTTTAAATTTATTATCATTTGTAATTAATTCACTTTGTATAATGTCTTTTTTATTTGAACGTTAAAACTTTTTATATTTTTCGAAAACTTAAGTTATTACAGTTTAACATTTTTGCTCCGACACTATATACTTTGATTAAACCATCTTTATAAGGCATTTTAATTTTAGAAGAGATAGATTATCCTTATTATAAGATTCTATCTATCATTTTTTTTCTTATTATAAAGTTTCTTGTTGAGGGGGTATTAATTAAGCTTTTTTTAATATCATTCCTATTCATAGCAATTAATTATGAGATAGAATGTAATACAAATATGAAAATTTTCTATTTAAACATTGGTAAAAAAAAATTAAAAAAATTGTTCGATTTTTAGATAAAGTTAGTGACTTTACCATCCATCTCTTCTTAATTCTGATGAGAATTAGAGGAGCAATTCAATTCAAATACTTGTAAGAACTTCTTTCACCCCCTTTAACTGCTTTATTCATAAACGTTCAAAGTTTGGGTAAATTATAGAAGAACCCAACCAACTCATCTAAACCTTATGTTGTAAAAAATTATAGAACAGGATGAGAAAACGTACATGTGTAATTGTTAGAATATAAATAGTTTTGTATTAATTGTTGTTGCCTAGTAGTGAAAACTGTAAGATCTTGTAGAATATTCTTGTGTATACGTATCATATGGCTATAGGTTCTGTTACAATTCCATAGCTGGAATTATTCTCTAGAATGTTGTATTGACAAAATATAAATACAAGCATACGCCTGAGCACATAACAATTCAATGCTTCAGCTTCATACACTATTCTCCTATGTTTTTCTATCTTGGTATGAGAGCAAAATGTCTGACTCTTCCTCCTCCATTGATTTTGGTTCACTCTCAAATGCAAAACCCTATTCTCTTTTAAGCTCTTTGAGCCAAACCACAACGAACAAGTTGGATCGTGCTAACTTTCTGGTTTGGGAGTCTATTGTTCTTCCTTTGATTGAAGGAAATCGACTTGAAGCTCATATTGATGGCACAATGAGCGCTCCGCTGAAGTTCATTTTCAATGTTGTGGGAAATAGAGCTAATCCGGCCTATTCTAATTGGTTTTTGGCTTATCGAATGCTAGTGGGATGGTTAAGAAACATGACAACATAGGACGTCGGTGCTCAACTTCTCCACTGTCAAACTGATGAAGCGTTACGAAATGGTGCCAGAGATCTCACATGTGTGTCGACAAAGGCACGAGTGATGGTCGTGAAAAATGAGTAACACAACACCCGGAAAAATGCATTGGAAATGGAAGAATATCTGAACAAAATGAAGAGCCTTGCCGATAAACTTGCTTTTGCTGGTTTGCCAATAGCAATGGATGATCTTATTCATCATACTCTCAACGGTTTGGATGCAGAGTATAATGCAATTGTTGTCAAAGCTTGTCGATAAACCCAATCTGACTTGGTTAATGCTCAGGCGGCTTTGCTTTCCTTCAAAACAACTTAATCAGCCGAACCACTTCTCGAATCTAAGTGTTCAACCTTCGATTAATGCTACTCAAAGAACTGATGCTCCCAGCAACACTCATCGTGAATCAGGAAACAACCGTGGATGGAGAAACAACTCTAGGAATTTCAAAAGTGAAGGAGGATGCTTTCGTGGTGGCTGACGTGGTGGTCGACCATTCTGTATCTATTGTCGACATCCTAGCCGTACTATAGCCACTTCTTATTACCATGAAGATACTGGTTACAAAAAATAGTTACTATGTTTCTACTCAAGCATACTATGCTAACCCTTATTCAATTGTAGATCTTGCATGGTACATGGATAGTGGAGCTAATTATCATGTAACTCCACATCCTAAGTAGCTCGAGGAAATTATTCTTGTAGGTCAGTCACATCTCACTACTTGTACTAGTGAGAAAAGTCCAATTCTAGGCATTGGTTCAGCTGCTATACCTTGCAATCGTTCTTCCAAGTTACTTCTTAGAGAAGTTCTCTATATTCCCTCAGCTACTAAAAGTCTGATGATTGTTAATAAGTTAATACGAGATAATCTTATTAGTATGAATTTCACTAACCAAAGTTGTGATGTGAAGGACTCGGTGATAGGAAGACTACTACTACAGGGGGCTCCAAAGGAAGGAATGTATCAAATGAAGGAAAGAAAGCTTGATGTTCAATCGAAGGTGTTGATGGGAACACATGATTCTCAATTTGAGTTCCTAAAGTGGCGTCATATCTTAGGACACTCTAGCATCAAAATTTTGAAACAAGTTCTAAATAAATGTAATAAGAAAGCTTCAAATTTTCTTATTGGTGATAACTATGTATGTAAAGCTTGTCAATTAGGGAAATCAAAATTATTGTCGTTTCCAACTTCTATCTCACAGTCTTCTTTTCTGCTTGCATTAATTCACACAGACTTATGGAGCCTTGCTCCTATACAATCTCATGGTGGTCATCGATTTTACATCTACATTGTGGATGACTTTAGCCCTTATACATGGCTATATATATCCTAAAACATAAAGGAGAGATAATTCATGCATTAAAACATTTAAAGGCATTTGTTGAAAATCAATTCAATTTGAAAATTAAAGATATACAATGTGATAATGACATTGAATATAAGCCATTCATACTTATAGCACAAGAAGCTGGAATCAACATTCACTTTAATTGTTCATATACTTCAGCTCAAAATGGTAGAGTTGAACGGAAACATCGTCACATTGTTGTAATAGTCTTAACATTATTAGCTCACATTGGTATGCCATTGAAGTTTTGGGTTTATGCTTTCCGGCAAGTAGTGTTCTTAATCAATTGCTTACCAACGTCGGTACTGAAGGATCAAACACCCCTGTTCAAGCTCATGAAAAAAGAATCAAAGTATGGCAGTCTACAACCATTTGGTTATGCTTGCTATCCATGTCTCAAGCCATATAATGTACACAAATTCCAATTCCACAGTAAAAATGTGTTTATCTCAGCTTAGCATCTCAATAGAAAGATAAAAAATGCTTGAGTGAGTCAGGTAAAATATTTATCTCAAGGGGTGTTGTTTTTTATCCTAGTGTTTTTCCTTTTAGAATAGGATTTTTGCATCAAGCTACCACAACTGAAGCTCAAGCAAGCTAATTAAGTTCCTCTTATAATTCATGCTAGTCAAGAATTTGAGTCGATGGGCTTGGCTAATGATACCAGCAGTGATGATAGCTCTTCTGCAGAACAAGCTTCACCAATAATTCAGTTATAGAGCATTTCACAGAATGATAAGTTTACAAAAATAATGGTTCAGCTTCAATGTCATGCTCAGAGCTTGCTGGGCCTATTAATCAGTACTCTATGGTAACAAAGTTTGGCCCATATACTGTTGGTTGATTTCCTTGATGGCAAGTGAACCAGTCGAACAAGTAATAAAGTGTAAGTAGAGTATCGTCCCACAGAGACTGAGATACCAAAAAGTGACGTTCGATTGCTATGATAGTTGCGCAAACAGAAAGTAAATATGATTGGTTTGAGAGGTTTTTGTATTTAATGCTAATAACAAAAATAAACAAAGTATTGTAGTTTTAAGAAGATATCAGTAAGGAGTTAGGCTGAACTCGGAATCACCCCTAAGTGCATCAATCCCCCAGTTGCTCTACCCATTGCTATAGCATCCATACTGCACAGCTTCCGCAATGCTACAACATAGCTACTAAATACAACGCTATTCGGTTAACCCACCACTATAATCTATCGAATCTTATGCGTCCGATACATATGATACTAACTATACTCCTTCCATATTCCTATGGCAACTTTCTAGTTAAATCTGCATTACACACAGGGTGTCATGGTTATGAGAGGTAGACCCATTCCTGAAGCCTACAATAATAGGTCAAGCCTTGCACCGGCTGCCTAGCAAACACTGTTTCTTAGAGGTATAACCTCGACTCCTTGCCAGTAAGCCGAGGCCACAAATCTAGCCCTTAGCTTCCACTAATCGACTAGTAATTAATTCACTGATAAGCAAACCGAATCTATTAAATTAAGAACTTGCAACTGGGTTCATTTAACACTTAAGAATTCATCCTCGTCCAGCCATAAGAAAATCAGTTCATGACTGATGAGGGAAACACAAAACAGATAGTTATACCTTCAGTTGAAGAAGTTCCGACGGTGTGGAAGAAGCCCTGTCACGTCACCACTCCACGTCTTCTTCTCTCCGTCTTACTGCAAGGAAGGATGCTGGGCTATCTTGGAATTCTCGTGCTACTGAATTCTCTCACTCTTCTTTCGAGTCTACCGAATGTGAAATCTCGTTTTGGCTATGTGCGACTCCCAGTTAGGGTTGACTTGTTGTTTTCTTTTATAATCAGACTTTCTTGTGGCGCAAGTTCCAGCGAGCTGGGCTTTCCAAATCTGTCGAGATCCATCGCATCTTCTGACTATAGTAGATTGATTCTACTGATCCTGCGGGATTCTTCAAATATTTCAGTTTTGATCCTCCGCATCTTCTATTTTATTACGTCATCAATCTACCTGTCGTTCTCGACCTTCATTATTATCCCTGAAACAATCCCTAAAAAGGTCAGAAAACATGCCGCATAGAATTGCATCATTTAATTTGCTATAGCTTTCGTGGTGTCTTTTATTGCACTTCGAGTTGCTGTCAGAATGCTATAGCATAGTATCAGCTTTACTATACGTTCTTTCTTAAAAACAATGTAACTTGCTCCTTTCTTAGCACATGTTTAGGATGTAAATGGTTTCTATCCTTCAGTTCCCCATATCATGAATATATGCCTTTTTGCTTGGATTGTTTGCAGTTAAGCTTTCATTTACCATACAATTCAGTCATGAAATATAGGGAAAATATGGCATAATTTGTGCTCATCATATACCCATATGTTGGACTCTTAAAGGCTGAAGACTTGTTAACATTGAAGAAAAGCTCAGAACCCTCATCTATTTGAAAAGCCTCGTCTTCTCAGGAGTGGCTTAATGTGATGAAGGAAGAATTTGATGCTTTATCGAAAAATTAGACCTTCACTTTGGTGCCATACAACAATCAAAAGATCATTAATAACAAGTGGGTATGCAAGACCAAGTTTCGAGCCGATGGATCAATTTTAAAGAACAAGGCAAGATTGGTAGCGAAGGGATTTCAAAAAGTTCCTGGTGTGGATTTTAGTGGAACTTTTAGCCTGGTTATAAAACCAACAACAATTCAAGTTATCTTGTCAATTGTAGTGACTTTCAAGTGTGAGATACGATAACTTGACATAAACAATGTGTTTCTTAATGGGTTTCTGTGAGAGGATGTCTACATGTATCAACTAGAAGGCTTCATCAATCAAAAGCGGCCAAATCATGTTTGTAAGTTAGTCAAAGCTATTTATGGTTTGCGACAAGCTCCAAGACCTTGGTTTGGTCGGTTAAGGTTTACATTGTTAAATTGGGGTTTTCAGAACTTAAACAGTCTCTTTTCATGCTTCAGACTCATGATTGAACTATTTTCAACCTCACTTATATTGACGATATCTTGGTGAGTGGCAATAATCATGTTTATGTGGACAAATTTGTGAAGAAATTGAATTTAATATTTTCACTCGAGGATTTAGAACCATTGTTCTATTTTCTTGGTTTAGAGGTTTATAGAGATGAACTGGGAATTTATTTGAATCAAGCTAAATATGTTATTGATTTGCTAAACAAGTTTGGAATGGCTGATTGTACACCAGTCTCTACTCCAATGGTAACTGGTTGATTAATTTCTTCAGAAGATGGTGATTTATTAAGTAATCCTACTAAATATAGACAACTAGGAAACAATCTTATTTCTTGGTCATCGAGAAAACAAAAGGTTGTTTTAAGGTTTAGTGCTAAATCAGTAAATCTGAATATAGGTCTCTCATTGATGGATCTGAATATAGGTCTCTCATTGTTATTTGAGATAGGCTTATTTCTTAAAAAACCTTCAGTGATATGGTGTGATAACTTAAGTGCAAAAGCTTTGACTGCAAATCCAGTTCAACATGCTAGGAGCAAGCATATTGAAGTTGATGTGCATTTTATTAGAGATATAGTTTTATCAGGATTAATTGACATCAGATATATCCCCTCTTCATATATTATATTGCTAATTGCTTCACAAAACCTCTGTCACAATCATAATTTCAGTTTTTTAGAGACAAACTTGTGCTAATAGTTACACCCTCTCGTTTGAGGGGGAATGTTAGAATATAACTAGTTTTGTATTAACTTTTAATGCCTAGTAGTGAAAACTGTAAGATCTTGTAGAATATTTCTTGTGTATATGTGCCATATGGCTATAGGTTTTGTTATAATTCCATAGCTGGAATTATTCTCTAGAATGTTCTACTGAGAAAAATAAAGAAAAGCTTACATCTGAGTACATAACAATACAGTGCTTCAGCTTTATAGACTATTGATCTCCTCTGTTTTTCTATCTGTAATTTCGCACTACTTTTTCTTCCAGCGATCTATCTTACAACAATTTTTCCGAGACTTCTGCGCCTACTTGTCAATACAATAATGTGTAAGTTCCTCTCCCAAAACAATATTTTAATTTCTTTATTTTTTTTCAGGCATTATGGAGCAAGTCTAAGCATTTTTTTTCCTTGTCACCAGAAACTTAGCTTCAAGCCTATCATCTTCTGCAAAAACCTCGTAAGATTTATCTCATGGCTATATTATTTGGATTATTCTAAACCTTTTTTTTTTCATTTGTTGTAACTTTTATTCATCTTACAGACATGCTTGTCTGAAGAGGGGCCTTCCTTGTGAAGGAAAACCCAAGTGTGAGTGTTTTAAACTTGACGCAACGGTGTTTTCTTATCTGTTTTAGAGTTCCTCATGACATTATCTTTTCCAATTGTATTTAATTTCAAATAATATACATAAATCAACAAAACAAACCCATCATATGAACCCTATCATGGGTTTGAACTAAATCATTCAGATTTTAGTCAACATAACAATCAACTGACTAAGATATCAATGTCATGTGATATTATATATTCTCAAAAGAGAAGATCATGAGGTGATGAATTTGATAATGAAATCTTCTAAAGATGTGATTTTTGATGTGCTTCTCACAACTTATGCAGATCATTCATTGTTCATAAATTGTGGAGGACCAGAAATTGAATATGACGGGAATAAATACGAAGAGGACACCAATCCTGGGAGTATCTCATCTTTTTTTCTTAGAGATGATAAATGGGCTTATAGCAGCACAGGAATATACTGGGGAAGATCTGATTATAAATACTTAGTAACAAATGAATTTTCTCTCAACATTAGTGGTCCTGACTTCTACCAAACAGCTCGCCTTTCTCCTTTGTCTCTCAAATATCAAGGTCTCTGCATGATTAATGGAAATTACAACGTCAAGCTACACTTTGCTGAAATTATGTATTCTAATGACCAAAATCTCAGCGGCCTTGGAAGGCGTATATTTGATGTTTCTATTCAAGTGAGTCCCTCTATGTTGAATCTAATTTGTTTAGTGATTAGAGAATCCAATGAAAAGCGAAAAATTAAGACTCTCTCTAGCCATGCAGCCATAAAGTTGAAAAGAGATAAATATTGTAAAATGTGTCACCAATCAAGTGATCTCACCACTATGTTTATCTTTCCCTTTAATGGATGGCTAAATGGCTACTTATAAAGAGGAGCCATATCTATGGTGAGACTTATGCTATGTTTGGAGAAAAGTGGGTGGAAAATAGGGGGAGGGAATACTAGATTTGAAAACTTCCATAAATAGTAAACAAATTTACATTTTTGGGAGTTTTCTATCCTATTTTTCTTTCCCCGCCGAATTTTCTCTCCATCCAAACATAGGGTTAATGTCAAGTTAATCTCATATATCTCCCCGCCCTAAATTAACTCTTAAAGAATTGTTGTGTTATGTGTGTGTGTGTGTATTTCAACACGATTTCAGCTGCTTTTTCTATGTAATTATGATGGCAAAAGTTCTGAATGGCTGAAAATCTTGCATGTATATCTTAACAGGGTAGGAAATATTTGCGTGATTTCAACATTATAAAGGAAGCTGGTGGCGTTGGTAAGGGCATTGTCAAGGACTTTAATGTTGATGTCAATAATAACACCTTGGAGATTCATTTATATTGGGCTGGGAAAGGAACTTACTATGTTCCTGATACTGCTGTAAATGGACCTCTTATATCTGCTATTTCAGTCAGCCCAAGTAAGTCAAATACAATATTTATTGGTTCACATTATATTCTTTCTAGCTTAAGCTAAGGGATGACGATTTTTGTTTCCGATGATTAAAAAAGGATGACCATTTGTCTTGATATGAATCGTAAGTATTACTACTTTGTCACGTAGACTTCAAAATTAAACGGAATTCTGCTGGAGCCATTGCTGGAATTGTGATTGGATATTGCTTGTTCCTCATCATAATACTAATAGTATTTGTCCTTCGAAGGATGGGTTTCCTAGGTGGCAAACATTCAAAAGACAAAGGTAAGATCAAAATCTATATAATAACAAAGTTGCTACATCTATTTATAATTTGGTATAATATAGTAAGAGAAAATTATTTTTCTATGTCTAAACTTTGACATGCATCTCAAAATGGATAAATCGTAACTTTTTTTCTTATTAGCAATTACTTCTCGTTTCATGTGATTTCAATATATCGTTTTTTTAAATATAATCTTTTTGATGCAGAACTTTTAGATCTAAAAACAGGGTATTTCTCTTTGAAACAAATCAAAGATGCCACTAATAACTTTGCCCCAGAAAATAAGATTGGTGAAGGAGGTTTTGGACCGGTGTACAAGGTAATTTTTAATATATCATATTTATATTTAACCAATATTAAATAATGTACTGAATACACTTATAAAGTGATTACTTCGTTAAGATTATTGACTACGCTTAAGAAAGCTTATGGAAATTGAGACTAAAGAATTGATTGGATTGTAGGGTGTACTATCAAATGGTGTCATCATAGCCGTTAAGCAGCTTTCCTCCAAATCAAAGCAAGGGAATCGCGAATTTGTTAATGAAATTGGGATGATATCTGCTTTGCAACACCCAAACCTTGTGAAGCTATATGGCTGTTGCATTGAAGGAAACCAGTTGTTACTGATATATGAATATATGGAGAACAACAGTCTTGCTAGCGCTCTTTTTGGTACGGATTTAAATTCTTTACAATAAAATATTACTATATATAGCATTAAAAATTTTGAAATTATTTTAGTATAAACAAATAAAATAGATTTTATGTGGTACGCTCGTTTTCTGGTTTCTCTCTCTGTCTCATTTACGGTATTACAACAATAGGGGAAAAAAATATCTACAATCTTGTGATAAATTATTTGTCAACGACTTTTACTTGTATCTTTATTTTTAAAAGGTTAAGGTGCAGATTGATCAACGAACTATTATCCGAGAAGCATCTGACACAAAAATTAATTGAGGGTACCTTAACTATTAATCAACAATTAAAAAGTGAAAAAAATATAATGACGTTAAACTACCCCATCACCGTCTTGGTATCTCCCTCTCGTTTTTGTCTTCCATTAACTATCATAGTGTCGGTGACATTGGTGTCTCCAAAGCTTCCATTGTTGCTGGGTGTTCCGCTCACCCTCTTGAACTCATCAAGGTCCGTATGCAACTTCAAGGCAAGAATCACGCACCGAAACCAAATCTAGTAGTCCACAGCCTCCGATCAGCACTCGCCTTACACCCTGGTTCTGTCCCTCTGATGCCACAGGCAGCAGCCGCCGTTGCCACGGCACCTGTTCGCATAGGTCCCATCTCTGTTGGTGTTTGCCTTATCAAACAAGAAGGCATAACCGCTTTTTTCTCCAATGTCTCCACCACCGTCCTCCGCCAGTGCCTCATATTTTAATATAATTGTGATAGTTGCTATTTTGTAATTGTTATTTGGTACTTATGCTCATTTTTAATTGTTGATTGATAGTTAAGGTACCCTCAATTAATTTTTGTACCAGATGCTCTTTGGGTAATAGTTTGTTGGCCAATTTGTACCTTAACCATTTATAAAATGACAAAATTTAGATGTCGTATTTTAGGCGTTTTTTTTATTCAAAAAATATTATCATTTGAAACAATGAAACTTCTACACATATTTAAATTTTATTGAAGGACTTCATAGTAAAGATGTTAGAAATATTCTTTAATATTTTGTTCTATTTTTAAGATGTCATTAATGTTATTAGGTAGCCAAGGACGAATGATACACTTGGATTGGCCTACAAGAATGAAAATATGTGTAGAGATAGCGAGAGGATTAGCTTATCTTCATGAGGAATCAAGGTTGAAAATTGTGCATAGAGATATCAAGGCAACAAATGTCTTACTCAGTAAAGCTTTTAGTGCCAAGATCTCAGATTTTGGCTTAGCCAAGCTTGATGAAGAGAATACTCATATTAGCACAAGAATAGCAGGAACAATGTCAGTATTCTACATCTTTTCACTATATCAATACTCCAATTTGGTATAGTATTAATAGGATTTTTATTTCTTAGACTTTTCCCTACACATTACTTGTTTTGTGACTTGACTATAAACATTACATGTTCTTCCATCAGCGGTTATATGGCTCCTGAATATGCAACACGAGGATACTTGACCGACAAAGCAGATGTTTATAGCTTTAGAGTCGTTGCTTTAGAAATTGTTAGTGGAAAAAGAAACACAAGTTACAAGCCAAATGAGGAATTTGTTTATCTTCTTGATTGGGTTAGTTGTACTACCGACGCTTACTATAGCATTAGTGTTGTTCAATATTCTTCATAAATAATGGTTTGATTGAATTTCTATTGACTTCATACTTTGATATAATTAAAGGCATATGTTCTTCAAGAGCAAGGAAGGCTTCTTGATCTGGTGGATCCAAGTCTTGATTCAAGCTACCCCTCACAGGAAGCCATAAGAATGCTGGAGGTGGCACTTCTATGCGCTAACCCATCTCATAGTCTGAGACCATCCATGTCCTCTGTTGTTTTCATGCTTGAAGGAAAGTTGCTGATCCAAGCTCCAATAATCAAGCCTCGGGAGAGTGACCAAGATGCAAGATGCAAGGCCTTTGAGATCACATCATCTCAAGATAGCCATAGCCAAACCTTTAATTCTTCCACAAAATCACATGAAAATGTGGAGCAAAGTGTTGATGCAATGGATAGTACATTGTCACGTGACAACCATAGCCAAACCTTTGCTTCTTTTGCTTTCTCAAATGAAAGGGTGGAACAAGGAGTTGATGTAATGGATGGTCCTTCGACTAACTCCTTTATTTCCCTACCAAGTAAATATTTCTCTTCATCTAGTAGGCTTCTGAAGGATTTCAACTAGGTTGGAAAATTGGCAAGAAACTACAAAGTATAGTCATGTACATTTGATGACTTCTCAATTTTAATAGATTTGAGATATATTTTGAAATATTTTGGAAGTCATCAATACTAAATTGAAGAGATTTTAATGAGATTTTGAGAGATATCAATTTGGATGCATTATTTAGGGGATTTCAATTTAAAATAAAAGTTTGAGTTTAGGAAATAAATAATAGTAATGAGAAGTTTAAAAATAAAAATCATTTATTATTATTATTATTATTAATTATATAATAATGCTTCTTATGGTTAACAGTCGCAGCCACGCATTCAGATTGTTTGGATTGAATATACAAATGGGACCCACAAATTGAAATCAATTGAAGACCTAAAAAGCTATAGAAAAAATAACTGGAGCACGACACCGGTTGATAAAAGCCAATGGAAAACCTAATGGGCATTTGAATTGGAGAAAGAGACACACAGGGGGGCGAGGAATAAAAGAGGTAGACACGATTCATATTTGGTTTTGAAGGAGAGCACTGTTCATCCATCGTCTTCAACCTCTGGAATCGGAGCAACCAAAACGAAGTCCTCATCTTCTTCTTTAAAAACCAGTAGCACCGAATAAAAAATCAGAGGAAGAGGCTGTTGCTTATTCTTTGTTTTGGTCTTGTTATTTCAAGTAACTCTGATTCTAGTTTCTTAGTTTTATTTCTTTTAAGCTTTTGGTGTTAGTTTGATATTTTGAGATTTGTTTGGTTTTGTAGGTACCACTACAATTTTTTATTTATTTATTAAAATCAGTTTTTCCTACGGAAAAATTCCGTCGCAAAAAACCCTTTTTTCGTCGCAAAATTGATTTGCGATGGATTTCGTCCGTCATAAAAAAAAACCACGTCGCAATTACGATGGAAAAGGGAAAATTTGTTGCAAAATTCATTTTATTAAAAGAGTATAAAAAATATAAAAATTACATTAAAAAAATATAAAAAATTACGGAATTTGATTATGTCACAAAATTCCATTTTTTACGACGACGGAATTCATTTTTTGTCTCAAATCTCAATTCCAATTTCAATATATATAAAAATATATAAATACAAATAATTACCAAATTAAAAAATATAAAAATTATATGAAAAATAATGAAATAAGAAAATGTATATAAATAATATTGAATATTGTATTAAAAAAGTGTATGTAGAAATATGTACAATAGCAATCCTAAAAAATTATAAATAAAGAAAACGAAATATAAACACCAATGTTGCCAACAAAATAAACTAAAAAGCACAAAAATCATAAATAAGTTATACACCAAGTAACTACAAAGCACAAAAAAGGACGCCACTGTAGCACATCTAGATACATCAATGTCTGACAAAAGTTTGGTCACCCACTCCTCCAAGAGCACCTTCTTTGTAGTTAAATGAGATGTGTTAGTCATTTACAAGGTAAAACATAAACAATAATTATACTACCTACATAAATTTTGTATCCACAATCAACCATCAAGCTCAATATGAGATTAATAGGAAAAATATGAATATGAATAGGGTCACTTAAATTAGATGGAACCACATGTGCAGTCGATTAGATATTTCGTTCTAAAATATAAACAATGCCTTATAAGATTCAATCAAAGAACCTTATCTTTGAAAACGTTACATCAAAGCCATAAAAGATTACATGTTCCTATAAAACGCAAGTTATTATAGCAGATTGACATAAATTATGTAAAATTAAGTGTAGGATTTATAAAAAAAAATATGGAAAAAAGAATACATACACACACACTGACACACATCCAACCAAACAAACTTGAATATGCAACATCAAATCCCATCAAATATGTGTGTACGCGTGTGGATACAGCAACACAAGTATAACAAGTGTCACAGATCCCCTTCACTCTTTCAACTTGTTCTCAAACAACCACCTAAGTATCAACAATGATTATAGATCACAATGGAATTATATGCGGCGATGTGCCTAACATAGTTGAGTCCAAACCTGATAAAGAACCACAATCGTAGGTTTTGGACAGCCATACAGAAATTTGATATCCAAAGCCTGGAGCTCCTCAAGGCTGAAAATAAACATAAAGTTGAGACATTAAAGAGGAAAAAATAAAATACTGCATGATTAAGCTTCACGTATTCATTTCCAAAATTTTTCCATCTAATTCTACACAATGTCTAGCTTCAATTGATTGCTTTGAATTCAACCCCAACTTTTTGAAGAATCATAAAAAATCCATGCCTACATTTTCATGACTCTCGCAAATCACGTGACATCTTAATATGAGGTTCGAGAAGAATCTCAAGAGCAAAGGCTATGGAACAATCCCCAAAATTGGAGCCATATACAAAGCATGTCTACAATTATTCTAAATAATGTACAAACAGAGAACATTTATAGACATAGAAGAACCAAGTAGAATAAAGTCTCCTTGATACATGGTCACCCAATTTGAAATGCAATCATT
The DNA here is from genome assembly GCA_019022615.1 of Acacia melanoxylon. Taxonomy (NCBI): domain Eukaryota; kingdom Viridiplantae; phylum Streptophyta; class Magnoliopsida; order Fabales; family Fabaceae; genus Acacia; species Acacia melanoxylon. The sequence goes on along the minus strand of JAFJYJ010000020.1, from coordinate 3,132,707 downwards.
TTAAATTGGACATGACAACCCCCCCCAAAAAAAAAGGAAAAAAAAAAAACCTTTAATCACAGTAAAGTCCACCCCATGAAGAATAATATCTTCCATCGTATAAATTCAAAAGGTGGAACTAATGACATAACCACAGTCATGCAAGACGGACAAAACCCACCTCAAAGTCTCTTAGTTGGATTAATGCATGTTCTAGTAAAGAAGCTTTAGTTCCAGTAACTGTATTCAACATTAATATTTGTGCTGTTAAGCTAACAACCCCATATGTGGCTCATCAATTATCATGCTAAAATCAACAAGGTCAAAGAATGCATCATATTCAAGGCAACCTGGAATCATTTTTAGAGCCTCAAAACAGTCATTATTCCATTATAAAACCAAGAAAAGTTCCATCAAGTAAATTTATTGAAAAATTAAAGAATCCATGAACATTTCTTCTGGATTGGTATGACAACCCCAAGCATAGAATTCAAAAACAAAACTAACATAATGTACTAAGATAAATCGTTTAATGGCACAGATTCACTGGGAAAAAACATAGATGGAGAGAGAGAATTACCTGCTGTGTATTGATTCACTCATCCAGTCCACACTGCATAAGTTATGGTATTTTCTCAACCTTGGTACTGTCAAAATGGTGTCAAAAATCTTGGTCGATAAACAAAAAATTAATATTGTTGGGTAAGCAGACATGCCAACTTGATTTGTTAATTAATGTGTATTTGTTTTCGTGTGTCTATAAAATAAATAGTAAACAGAGCGATTTCAATGGTTGATATATACTATCTCTAAATGCTAATGATTATAAGAGGTACTGAGGTTAATAATTATCATATCCATTATTGGTCCTCTCTTAACTACAATGAATTTAAGGGACATTGAAGACCCAAGACAAGAAAAAAAATAACTTTCCAATAGATTTAGGAAGTTACTTTATAAAATTGAAGCACTAACACACACACACACACACAGCTACTTTGGTTAAGAATAAAGATATACAAAAAGTCCTCAAATGATTCCTTTTAGCTCTATTCTGTTTTCACTATGACATATCACAAAAATATAATAAACAATCTTATACATAGACTTTTATTTATGGATAGCATTTCCTTTAATTAGAGCAACACTCTGCTGCAAAATAGCAAACAACGCAGTGACACATGTATCTGTTATACCACTCAATGTGTGGCTGCACCAAATTGGCATTTAAAGAAAAATCGAATAACTTTGGGAATAAGGAATGGAAAATCACTAAGGAAAAATACAACTTTAATTTCAGTGAGTGTGCACTGTTGTTGCTGAGACAAGAATAATACAAAACATAACAGTCTGCTCGGCACATTCACACAACGGACAAAATGGAAGCAATTGTCTACTGCAACTGTATCCTCAACTAAAGCCCAAATAAATCCGAATAACCACATAATGATCCATTAATGCCAGTATACATACGTGTCCTGTGTGCTAATTAGCATACATACGACAGGAAACCCTTCTTAATCGTGTTCAATATCACCCAAAGGAAATATGAGGTGCACGAGACGAGAGTCAATTTGGATGTCAGAATTCAGACTTTCCTTCCCAGGGCCGTGGAAACCAAAAATAAAAGGTAGATAGTGAAGCAAATACTAGGAGACGGAAAAGGAAGCCACGACCAAAAAAAAATCTAATCATATATGTTTAAGTTACTTTAGTTGAAATTTTTCGGTTTGAGAAATAGGAGGAGGAAAAATACAAAAATTCAACTAGTATTCTTTTCCCTAATTTTTGCAGCAGCTTAGCTTGTCCTAAAACCGCAAATAACTTCAAAATCTCACATTTGTTACCAAACCACATGAGATCGGAAACACGGCATAATTCCAGCTCTAAACTCGCATTTAAAATTACTAGACAAAACGAAATAACTTTGTTGAGCTGTCGAAAATTCTGCCCAACACAAAACACTAGACCCCAAACATAGATTTGCTTTTTCCCCAAACCAAGGTTTCCTGGGGAGGGAACGCTAGGGATTATTAGACAGAGAACTAAAGTCTAGGAACTCACACCGACAGTTGGAAGCCTCCATTGAAGCTGAAAACTGATCCTCGGAGTTCTTTGGATAGCCCAGCGTTAGGGTTTGCAGCGAAGAAGGGAAAATGGGCGTCTTGCTAACAGATAAAGTGATCGAAATAAAAACCGAGGCTCCGTTTGCGACGGACCAGTATATCCGTCGCAAAACAAATGAAATTTGTGACGGATATATTAATCCGTCGCAAATTACACTTATTTTGCGACGGATTGGTAATTTCCATCACAAATTTTTTTATTTTGCGACGGAATTTTTAATCAATCGCAAATATTGAAAAATTTACGACGGAAAAAATTCCGTCGCTATTTCCTTCTTTTCTAGTAGTGTACTTTGATATATAACCCGTAAAGCCAAAGCTAATAAAACACCACAGAAAACAAGGAATGTCCAAGAGCTTCTGGAAGCTACAACACCTCATATTCAACAGGAGGAAGTAATACATTCTGAAACTGAAGAGATGGCTGGGGATGAAAATGATAATTTGTGTATCAATGATTTTCTGGGAAGACAATCTCGGGGCTATCAGTCAGGAATTAGAGTGCCTGATTTTCAAGCCAACAATTTTGAAATCAAGCAGACTATGCTTAAGATGCTTGAACTACAGGGTCGGTATTAAGGAAACGATTCAAAGGATCCAAATCGGCATCTGATACAATTACTTGATGCATTCAAAGTCAAAGAAATAACAAAGTGTGATGAATAATATGCTAATGCTAATTAATTGCTAGAAAAAATGTTGTCTAGTTAGTCCCTATATTTTACAGTTTAAGTGTAATGTGTAATTAATGCGGAAAATGTAACATCCCGATTTACGCTTTACCAAAATCCCTGTATATTTCGAATATTCAATAAAATTATGAAATTGAATATTTAATGAAATACAAGATTAAATAACTATTGTAACATTAATAATATATTGATTATTTCTAAGTCAATTTTGATAAGAAAAAGGAATGTATGTCACTTAGATAATTAGTTCATAAAGACAACATATCATTGTCACATGTGTTTGCACCAATAGGAATAAATTCACCACTTGTGAACCATTTAGAAGGCCCAATATTTCAGCCTACATGAGAGGGAAAGGAAAAGATGAAGTCTTGAAATATCTTGCACATGTTGGAAGAAAAGCCAACAAGTCAAAGTGTCACATGTCAAGCTAGGAAGCAAGATGATCAAGAAGGGGGACACCTATGCACTTGATTACGTCATGAAGCTTATGTCATTAAGATGACACAATTTCCTTGTCCAAGAAGCCATTAATTTCGGCCAAAAGGAGGGAGAGAGGAAAAAAGATGACAACTTATTCAAAAAAACTGAGCAAAGAGAGTTGGTGAGAATGGTTGAATCCTCTGGCAAAAGAGACACACTGTTGGCTCATCAACACTTATACACCAAAACACTCTTCTCATTTGTCACTTTAAGATCAAACACTTCATTCCTTAGAGAAAAGAGAGAAAAACCGAAATATAGAGAGAGGGAAGAGAGAAGGAAATGCTTCAATAACTAAGGCAAGTGTTCTTGTTCTTTTATAGTTAATCTTCTCATAATCTTCCATAAATCCCTAACCTTGGTAAAATACTCATGTTTGGTGTTTTGTTGGTGAGAAGGCCAAAACTTTGAAGGAGACCAAGGAAAAAGAGGTTGCCACAAAAACACAAAGATAAAGTAAGTTGGTAAGGATCCTAACTTTCTTGGTGTTATTTCATGTGGTTGGATAAATCTTAGTTTTCTTTGGTTTAAAATGGTTTATTCATGTTTTTCTTGGGAACGGTGACATGGAACCCTAAGGGGTCATGTTGCCCAAAATAAGATCCAACATGATCAAAGATCAAAAGCCAAGATCTAAGACAAACCTCAGCTAAAAACCATGATTTATGAGAAAGAGGTTTTCTTGGTTTTAAGGCTATATTTCGGTCTAAACAAGAAAATGGTAAAGTGTAATGATTTTCATGATAGGTCACCAATGTGTTTAAAATGAAAAATAGAGTGCAAATATGGTAGAAAATGATTTTTGGAAGTAAAAGATCAAAGTTGTACAAGTTGCAAAATCTGCCAGTTTTGGTTTTCCTGGAGGTAGTCGATTTATACGTGATATTTGAACAATCAAATGATGTCTAAAATTCATGAAAATTTTCAAACATAGAGTAGACAGAAAAAGATTTATTTTGCTAGGTAATATGTATGTTTTGGAGCTCTGTACAAGGAGTTACATATTTTTGAAAAAGAATATGTTTCTGAAAGTACAATATGAACAATAGTGATTGTGTGTGATTTTGATTGATCAAATTATGTCTTAAAATCATGAAATTTCCCAAAAATGAAGTAGTTAGAAAGCAATTTATTTTGATAGGTAATATGTACTTTTTGGAGCTCTGTACTAAGAATTACAAATTTTTGAAAAAGAGTTATGTTTCTTGAAGTACAATATGAACAGTAGTGATTGTGCATGATTTTTGACTGATCAAATGAAGCCTAAAAATTATGAAACTTTCCAGAAATGAAGTAGACAGAAAGAGCTTTTTTTCATGGGACATAAGTAATTTTTGGAGTTGTTTACAAAAAGATATGAATTTTTCAAGCTGACTCATGTTTTTGGAAGTATAATCGAATGAGGGGGGAAACTTTATTATTCTGGGAATAATTTGAATGTTTTTGACTTGTTGGGAGTATTTTTCCATGAAAATAGACATGTTAAGAGATCCAAATATTTTTGGGGGCACATGAATTAGATTTTTGTGCATTTAATTATGATTTTTCAAAGTTACTAAAAATTTCTAGATAGAATTGAGGAAAATCCGGAAATGAAGTACAATAAAGTAAAAAATGAAAAGGCTTATGGATTAAAAGAGAATTAAGGGAAAAGGAAAACTCTTTTAATATTTTAAGAGTAGTATTTAATATAAATACCTTTCTAAAAATAAAAAAAGAAATTAATATTTATAATGGTGTTACTTTAGGATATTAAAGGAAGTCCCAATCTTAAGCATCGAGATTAGTATTAATTACGCGAAGTTGAGGTTGATAATTTAATCTCTGATTCCTTGTGTTTTTATATATGCCTTTTATGTTCATATCTTGTGGATTCTTGGTTGGGTTTGTATGTTCGAGTCATTCATTTTATTCAGTTAGCTAACTATGGATTATTGTTTTACATGATAATGCTGCATGCTTGTTTTTCTAGTGCTGAGGATTCATGTCTAGGACACGTAGCACTTGTGTGTGCTTTCACCATTAACGATACATATGTTGTGTGCTATGTAGTCTGATTGCAGTGCGTTTGCTAAATGCTTTCTTTAATATGGCAATATATGAAATATTTGTCACATATGATTTGCACTTTGAATATGAGATTAACCGTTACCCTGTAATTCAACTGATCATTGAATCATGGACATACCTAAAAATTTAGGATGATGTTTTGGGTCGGGAAGTAAGGCGGTGCAGTTGGGGTGGTAGAAGACAACTCCGAAGGAGAGGATTTATTTGAATAAATTTTATTATATGATATTTTGGGATTGTAAATACTAACTATTCGATTGACATTAATCTAAGATAACCACACAACTAACATCCTCCAACGGGATTAACCCTAACTATTTCCGCATTTTAAGTTGTATAATGTGTATATTCCGCCGGGAATTTAAATTAACCAGCATATGTATGTTAACAATTACTCATCGTTCAAACGCTAATACATGCTCTTTGTAGCGAACTACTCTGATTTATAAACACCGACACTTTGATAGTTACATGCTAATTAGATTAATAAGATATATAGGAACATAATTGGACATCATAATGGACATATGAATTAGGGGTGTTACAGAAAAGCCTTGTTTTCTAATATGTATGTATCTTGTTTTTATTAGCTTTGCTAATGTGAAATGCCAATTTATTCATACTTGCATAGTTTTGTCGTGATTATGGATAATGGTAGTACTCAAACAAAGTTGTTAATATTGAGATTAGAAAACAAAGGTAATATAGAGCTAACCAAACTACTTAAGCATATAAGGTGTAAAAAAAAAACAATGAGCTTCTAAAGTGCTTCTAGCACCCAATGCTTTTCAAATATACAAAAATACCAATGAATATTCACTACAATTTTTTTTTTTTTTTGGTTTTGTAGCAACTGAAATGGGGGATTTATAATAGCTACAAATGCAAGTAGTAGTATAGGTTTGTCAAACCGCTATAAAACACACCATGACAAATAGTTTTGTAGAGGTTGGCCAAACTACTACTACATTTGTAATGGTTTTATCTAGGGGTGGGAATAGGCCAGCTCCCTACCAGACGGCCTACAGCCTGGCCTATTTAGGATCGGTCAGGCCTGGCCTGTTTGTTAAAAAGGTTCAGGCCAAGGCCTATTTAAAGGCCTGAATATGTAAATAGGTCAGGCCTATTTTGTTAAGGCCTGACTTGTTTAAATATTAAATAAATATAATTATATTTATATCATATAAATAAGATAATATTTATTGTTTTTCATTCTTATATTATAATTTAAAAATATATTTATATAAGTTTTGATAGGCTTTAAGTATACAAAAGCCTATTTATAGCCTCCAAGGCCTATAATATGAGGCTTTTTTAAAGGCCTACATTGTAAGTAGGCATTTAAAAATGCTTTAGGCTCGACCAGGCCTTATGAAGGCTCAAGCCTGAGCTTAGAAAAAGGCCTGAATTCAGGCTCATGCCTAGGCTCAAGCCTTCTGCCCCCATTGTAGGCTCAGGTCTATTTAGCCAAAGCCTGGCCTGACTTGACCTATTTCCATACCTAGTTTTATCGCACTGCTATAATATGTGTTTGTAGGTTAGTCTTTCTAGGAGCATTGACAATTCATTTCATCATGGGGGCTATCAAATAATACTAGACCAACAATGCACCATAGTGATGCTAACCTAGGTCAATCTCTTTGAGGAGCCAGCTATTTAGTTCCTAATTAACTAAGTGTAATTAACAAGTTAACTAAAGAGTGTAATGAAATGAGATAACTTTTCGAAACTAAGATAAGCTAATTTTTTTATGATTTTTCAAACTTTGTGAGTGGAATGAATTATGAAATGGATGATACTGGACTTCCTTGATGAGTGACTTAGCTAAACTTCCTAGTTCCACTTTTAATGAGTTTAATCAACTAACTAAAGCCAAAGGACTAGTGAAGACACCTTCCTAGCCAACACCAGCAACCCCCTTAATTCACCTAGACACCTAGACTCCTTTAGTTAATTAGAGATGTCTTAAATGGCTTAGCTCGTATTAGACTTGAAATCGGCCCTCTCACTCTCAATCAAAACTAGACACCTAGCCCTTCGATCAAGAGTTCAAGAACATGAACAATAAATTACAATAACCACTACAAAAAAAGTCTAGTTGTAATGGTTAAAATGACATTTTTGTAGTGGTTTTAACCGCTACAGATGACATTAGTAGCGGTTACAAAAACCGCTATAAAACATATCAACATCTCCACCGACCTAGCCTTAACAAAATCGATATTAAGGCTAATTAAATCAGTGAAAACAAGGTTTATGAAACTAATAAGGGATTAGTGACTCTGGGTTGCTCATTTATTTATTGTGGTAGTTTGTTTGTTTTGATTTTATTTTATTTTATTTTAATTAAATTCAATTTGGTTTGCTCAACTTAAACGAAATTGTAAAATTAATGCTTAACAAGTCCTCGTGGGAACGATACTTTTCTTATCACTTTATTACTTGGTACGGCCCGTATACTTGCGGAGTTGTAAGCTTTAAAGTTTTGTCCTATCAAGTTTTTGGCGCCGTTGCCGGGGACTTGTGTTCCACAACTGTCTTGGTTAGAATTGATTGAGCATTTGTAGTTTAAGTTTGAGTTCGTAAATATTTTATTTTAGGATTTTTTTTTTAAAAAAAATGGATTTCAATTGGCAACCAACTGGTCTTAATATTGAAAAGGAGATGAATTCTTTGTCTTCTATACAAGATGGATTGATTGCTATTTTAAATTCTTTGAATGAAAATAGGCAACGTAAAAGGAGCATAAATGATTGTTGTATTCCATATGTTGATTCTTCTCAATATGTTTGCATGTCTTGTGTTTATTGTGGAGGGAATCATTTATTTGAGCATTGTCCATATAGTACAACTAGTCATTTTGTGAGAGATGATTTCACTAGGAACCAAGCTTGTTTTGATAACTCATTTTGTCCTAGTGAAGGGTTTGAGCAACATAATTTTTTGGATCCACATGTCTATTGTTCTCATGAAAATACCCCTCCTTTTTACTCTTATCCACCTATTGAAGAACACACCATTGAGTACAAAGAAAAATCTAATTTGGAAAGATTATTTGATGAGTGTGAGGAAGCATTAGAGAGATCTAGTAGAGAACAAAAGGAGATTGTCACTAGTCTTAAGTCAAGTGTCCAAGATATTGGGGTAAGTGTCCAAAATATGGGGGTATATGCGAGTCAAATTCTTTCTACCCTTGAGACTATGGGGCAAGATAATTCCTTAAACATGGTGACTACTTCTTATGCTGATAATGATTATTGTGAGGAAGTTGAAGATATGGAATTACATGATGAAAGTGAAGGAAATCACCAAGAGGGGGGGTGAATTGGGGATTTTAAAAATTCTTTTCAGATCACCCACACTACAGATGCTTAACCAAGGTAAATGGAGTTAGAGAAGAAGAGCTTGACACAAAAGATTTATACTGGTTCGGTCTTAACTCTTGACCTACGTCCAAATCCCCGGACTCTCCGGGTTTTTCTACTATCACTCAAATCGATACACACTCGTACTCGAAAGTTATCCTCTCTCTAGGATACACTCCCCCTTACAAGTTGTAATCTGATATCCCAACCTCAAAGTCCCACAACTTTGAGATTCTTACAAAGAATGATTTACAGAAATGAACTCTCTCAAAGAGTGAATAAAGATAAGCACTGAAGCACAATGTATCAAAGATACAAATGAGAAATATAAGCAGTAAAAGACTGAGATCTTTGTATGCGTTTTCTGTGTATATCTTCTCTACTTTCAGACTTCAAATCTTCATGTATTTATACTGGATTGAAGCTTGTGAACGTTGTAGATCCGTTGAGACTTGATCTAATTCGAAAATATAGCTGTTGTGAGTGTGTCTCCATGAATCTAGCTGTTGTGAACAAATCTGTTTGAATATGGTTGTTGCAGATTTGAATATTTGAAATTTGGCTCCTCAAGAATGTGTTCCCATGCTTTGTTATGTTTAGTGGAGGTAGTTGTATAATGTTGTCCAGCTGTTTGGAGGCTAGCTTTCTTTCTTGGAGAATGGTTGTCCTACTTTCCAGTTGTAAACCATTGCTTTGGATGAGAGATACAATATTATATTGCAAGTTGCACAAGTTGTTGTCTTAAAGTCTTCTTTAAAACAAACCTAGATCTCTTAAAATCTCATAAGCAAATTGGTTAAATTTGGTTAGGAAATATTGATATGAATCATATAAATCATATACAACCAATTCGCGTAAATCAAGCTAAAGCATAAATCAAATCCGAACAAAATACACCCGGATGCGTTCATCTCTGTTTCCGAAGTTCCAAGCTCGAGTTTACTATACCAAGCTCGAGTTTGGTCTTCATTTAAAACTTGAGTTTTGCCTCCGGAAGCCTCAAGCTCGAGCTTGTAAATGAGTAAGCTCGAGTTTAGCATTTGTCGGGTAACATGTTTGAATTCATTTTGAGAGCCAAAGTGGAAAAACGCAAGCTTGAGCTTATTAGTGAGTAAGCTCGAGTTTGGCACTATTCATGTCAAAAATAATTTTAGTTCACAAAATGCAAGCTTGAGCTTAGAGGTGTAAACTTGAGTTTGCTAAGCTCAAAATATGACAATGCTCTCTCGTCGACTCAAGCTTGAGCTTGCAAGGGCAAGCTCGAGTTTGCCAAAGGTTTTAAAAACTTTGAAAGATTTTTGTCGACGCAAGCTTGAGTTTACAACCTTAAACTTGAGTTTACTCTTTGAAGTAAGAACTTGAAAACTTTCTCGCTGCAAGCTCGAGCTTGGTATGCCAAGCTCGAGTTTACAACTTTTGTAAACTCACAAACTCTACAAGAAAATGATAAGCTCAAGTTTAAAGGATTTTGCCGAGGTAAGCTCGAGCTTGTAACGCAAGCTCGAGTTTACATATTTGTAAACTTAGTGCGAAAAGACTTTGGAAGAGGCAAGCTTGAGCTTATAACTAATAAGCTTGAGTTTGCAATTTGAGTAACTTGATAAAATCCTCAAACCTTCGTAAGCTCAAGCTTACAGTGCAAGCTCGAGCTTACTCGGTATATGAGTAAACTTTGAAAACTTTCAAGCTCAAGTTTATGGACCAAGCTCAAGTTTAGAAAATGCAAAATAGCTTGGTTTGCTTTCTCGTAAGGGGCAAGCTCGAGTTTGGAGACCCAAGCTCGAGTTTGAGCCGACAAATGTTTTTGAATTGCAAACAACATGTTTTACCAATTTCTAAAAAAAATCATTCTTTCATGTTTACAATTGTTATTAATCATCAAAACACATTGAGAACTAACACATGAGACTATGGCTAATGTAGAAAGTGATTGTGAGCTTCAAATTGATTTAGATGAGAATAATGGATGTCTGGAAGAGGTTCCGCCTGTGGAGGCTAAGACTTGTGATTTTGGTGATGAAATTGATGTGGATATCCCAAGAGTTGTTGTTCATAACTCTCCTATTGAATTGTTGACTCTTACTGAGGAGAGTGAAGTTGATTTATTGGATGCTCTAAATTCTTGGAAGTGCCTATGTTTATTTTCAAAGATATGCATGTTGTGCTTCATTTGAATTTAGTGAATACTTGTACTCCAAGATTGTCTATGATTAAGGAAGTACAAGTAATTAATTTGAATGATCAATTTTGGTGTGTGATACCTTGTTGCTTGAAAAGGAATGAAGACAAGGTAATTATGGTGTGTGATACCTTCTTGGGAATGAGTGCTGGTCTTAATTGGACGTGTATGTGATGACTGTTTGTGATGATTATTGAGTGCTGTTAGCACTTGTGCTGTTTAATTGGAGAAAATTTGAAAGCTCTGAAATTGGTGTTACCCTTACACTTATATGTGGTTGCTCTTCACTTTCATTACTTTTTGTTACTTGTTCACATTGAGGACAATGTGACATTTAAGTGTGGGGGTGAGGGTATTCTGGATTTTACATGACTTTCCTTGTCCTCAAAGTTTCTTGAAAAAAAAAAATCTTATGGAAGTTTGAATTTTATTCGTGAGCATTATCACAATTGAGTTAATTTGAACATGACAAGGAGTGAATTTGATTAGGAATTGATTCTATGCTCTTTGAATGTTAGTAAAGAGGTAAAGATTTGGGTTGGATACTTTACTTTAGGATGTCAAAGAACCTGTGAGGAATTTGAGCCTAAGTTTCATTTATTTCAAGAGGGAGTATACCTATTGTGATTTCATCTCTAGAACCTGTCTTGAATCTCTTTTGAAATTTGAAATCCTTTTGCATGCACAAAGATGATTTAGGCATTCATTTTATAACTAGTTCGGCCAAATGTCCATCCTTATCACATGGAAATCATTTGTTTACCCCATTTGAGCCTTTTATTTTATTTTTATTTTTTTAAAAAAGAAATTTGCATAGAATAAATAGCCCTTTGTTTGAGATACGCAATTTTTGTATCTTTTTCTTCCCATTTTTTTTTTAACTTTAGTGAGTGCTAAGTGAACCAATTTAAAAGAGTGAAGGAGTTAGAAAGTCAACACTTTAAGAGTATGTGTAGATAGTGAAAAAAAAAGAACAAAAAGAAAAAGAAGTAGAAGAAAAAAAGAAAGAAAGATAGAAACAAAGGAATATATATATATATATTAAAAAAAAAATTTAGAGAAAAAGGAATATATGAAAAAAAAAAGATCCAAGAAAGAAAGAAAAAGATTGTTGAGGTTAAAAGAATAAATGTTGTCTATATAGTGTTAGTGAGTTTGTTTTCTCTTGGTGGGTATCCCTTCATTCTTCAGCATGAATTTCATTAAATTACTTGGCACTTGTTAAAGTATTCTCCCCTACCATTTTATCATTTTCATTTCATTATCCTACCTTGATCATTAAAACCTTGAGAAAGTCCTTTTGATTTGAGTGTGCAATTGGATAATGTATATAGTGGAGATTGAGATGATAAACAAGCGTATGGTAGACAAGTTGCAATAGGTGGAATTGAGTGAAACACAAGCCCTTGAATATTTTGAGAGATGAGTGTAAACACTTGACTGGTGAGAGACATTCTATTGTGATTTATCTTTGCCAAATTAATTGTCTTGCTACTTGCATTTTTGGAAGGTGGAAAAGATTTATGTGAAAATTTGATTCTTGAATATTTGAATTGATTTCAATTTTGTAGTGCTTGCTATAAAAATATTGCTTCCATGGTTTTCTTGAATTTGGTTGTTTTAGAATTTAAAATCTTGAGGACAAGATTTGATGCAAGTGTGGGGGTGAAGCCTTCCAAGAGTCATACACTCAGGCGCTCGGAGAGATAGAACTAGCCACAGGTGATGAAGTCACCACCCAGGTAGCTGTCTTGGATTATAGAGACAATAGCAACCTCCATACAGCAAGAAAAACAATGTTTAAATCATTAGAGGTCGACCAACACCGGAAGCACACAGTCAAACCATCCATAGAGGCACCACTAACTTTAGACCTCAAGCCTTTGCTTGACAATTTGAAATATGCCTACCTGGGGGATAATCAGGCATTGCCAGTCATTGTCTCCGTTCACCTCACCAGAGACCAGGAGACCAAAATCTTGGCAGTACTTACAAAATTTAAGAAGGCCTTTGGTTGGACCATCACTGACATTAAAGGAATCAGCCCTTCTCTATGCATGCACAAAATCTGCCTCGAAGAGGGATGTCGGAACTCGGTTGAACAACAATGACAGCTAAACCCAGTCATGAAGGAAGTCGTGCGAAATGAGATTATTAAATGACTAGATGCTGGAATCATCTACCCTATTTCTGACAGCGAGTAGGTTAGTCCAGTACAATGCGTGCCCACGAAGGGAGGAATCACCGTGGTGGAAAACGATAAGAATGAACTAATTCTCACACGCACGATCACTGGTTGGCGAATATGCATGGACTACCAGAAACTTAATAAATCCACACTCAAGGATTACTTCCTACTGCCATTCATCGATCAAATGCTGGATGGACTGGTAGGCAAAGAATATTACTGCTTTTTGGATGGGTACTCCAGGTATAATCAAATTGTTGTAGCACCACAAGATCAGCATAAGACCACGTTCACATGTCCATATGGTACCTTCGCCTTCCGACGAATGCCGTTTGGACTATGCAATGCCCCCGTGACATTTCAACGATGGATGATGGCAATATTATCATATATGGTGGAAAAATCCATAGAAATCTTCATGGATGACTTCTTAGTTTTTGGCCAATCATATGACGACTGCCTGCAGAACCTTGAAAAAGTCCTACAGTGCTATTAAGAAACCAATCTAGTGCTCAACTGGGAGAAATGCCATTTCATGGCAACTGAAGGAATAACATTGGGGCACAAGATCTCAAAAGAGAGGAATTGAAGTCGATCATGCGAAGGTGGCCATTATTGAACGGTTACCGCCACCTACCACCGTAAAGGGGATCAGAAGTTTCCAGGGACATGCCGGGTTCTACCGCCGCTTCATTAAGGACTTCTCCAAAATCATAAGACCACTATGTGCATTGCTTGAACTCGATACCCCATTCAATTTTGATGCAGCATGTCTTGAGGCATTCCAAACCATCAAAAAGAAGCTCAATACTACCCCGATCATAATGGCTCCTGACTAGAAATTACCCTTTAAGCTCATGTGCGATGCCAGCGATTCGGCCGTTGGAGCAGTACTCGATCAACGGCACGACAAGATGTTTCACTCCATTTACTATGCAAGCAAGACTCTATCTAATGCCCAAGTAAATTACCCTACTACAGAGAAAGAGCTTTTAGCAGTGGTATTTGCATTTGAAAATTTTTGATCCTACTTAGTGGGCATCAGAGTAATAGTATTCACAGACCACTCTACCATCAAATATCTTTTGGCAAAAAAGGATGCTAAACCGAGACTCATTAGATGGGTTCTGCTACTCCAAGAATTCGACCTGGAAATTCGCGACAAAAAGGGGACAGAGAACCAGGTGGCAGATCATCTGTCGAGACTGGAAGAGCACTCTGAAGACCAACCAGATATCCCAATTCGTGAGTTTTTCCTAGATGAACAACTTTACGCCATCGCCTGCATCCACACCCCCTGGTATGCTGATATTGCAAACTTCTTAGTCACGGATGTGCTTCCTGTGGACCTAACCTACCACCCAAAAAGGAATTTTCATACGACATCAGGAAATTCTTCTGGTATGAGCCCTACCTGTTTAAACAATGCCCGGACCAGATCCTTTGGCGTTGTATACCAGACAACGAGATAAAGGATATTTTACAACACTGCCACTTGTCCCCTTACGGAGGGCACTATGGAGGCGTTCGTACAGCAGCCAAGGTGCTTCAATCCGATTTCTATTGGCCATCCCTCTTTAAGGACGCATATCAATTTGTGTCAAAGTGTGACAAATGCCAGAGAACTGGGAAGATATCTCGCCGTCTCACGAAATGCCTTTAACACCTATTCTCTAGGTGGAACTATTTGATATTTGGGGCATTGACTTCATGGGCCCTTTTCCGCCGTCGAAAGGTAACCAATACACATTAGTCGCTGTTGACTATGTATCCAAATGGGTTGAAATGGTCGTGTTACCAACAAATGACTCATGGGCCATCCAGACCTCCGCAACTGACGACCGCCATTCCCATCCCGCCGGATCACCAGGAGGTGCTGTTTCTGGCTACGACTCTCCTCATAGTAGCACGCACGCACGAACTCCAGCCGCAACCCCTCCACCGGCGTCGATTACCCCCCCTTCCTGGCTCGGCCCCCGTACCCACTCTACCGGATCCTTAGTTGTCAAGTTCTTTTTAAATTATGTTTTGTTGCTTTGACTTTTCGGACATATCTCTGATGCCGCCCTGGGCGTTTGCCCCAGGATGCTTTTTGTGAATGATGCTTTTATTTGCTTTACTCTATCCTTATCGTTCTCTCCTCTCGCCACTCCGTGCCGCTCGATCTTATTGTGATTTTGCATGCTGCAATGAGGGCATTGTATCGTTTAAGTGTAGGGGAGGGATAATTTCATATGCGCTTTAATCTATGCTCACAATTCGTGTTTTCAATACACTCAAAAAATAACCCAAATTTAGCTAATGTGCAAAAGGACAAAATTTTAAACAAAGTTTTATCTGCTAGAGCATGAACAGAAACCAATAGCAATAGGATGAATGTCTGTAGAACTAAGCATAGCATGATTTCCTGAAGGAAACTGAACCGTTAGGCTTGGAAAATTGATAGTGCTAGTTAACGTGGTGTTCGATAAACTGACAGTGAGGAAGAATAGAAAGAAAACCTACTATGGAAGGATTTATTTGAGCCTGTTTGTTTCTAGTCTAGTGTGAATATCAGCTAACCCATTATTGATCTTTGATTTGTCTTGATTCTTTGATAAACTATCTGATTTCTGAGCAATTAGTTTGTAGGGTAAAGGAATTCGTGTCACACCCCCATTCCCATACACAAACCATAGAACACCAACATCCATATTGCTACCCATTTGAGCTTAATTGAATATGCTATAACAGAATTTGTTAGACAGGTGAATATGAAGGAAAACTGTGAAGAAATGCTGTAGCAGTGTGCCTTCGCTAAAAATGCTGCAAAAGAGTTGTTTTGCTTAGTTTGTTCCTTAAAAAAAAGGAATAGGCTTGGAATAAAGAGCAGCGAGGTAGAACAAAGTTCAATTGAGGCACTCGGCTGAGTTAAAGAACCCTATCTGACACCCTTCTATATCATTGACCTTCATTTTTTATCTCCACACATACATAGCCATCCACACCATTGTCCCAACAAGCCCTTTTGACGAATGAAAGCTCAGATACTAGAAAGTAATCTTAGAATCTTGACAAGGCTATAGAACATCTAGGTTAGCGTGACAAGAGAGAAAAATAAATCCCCATTGAGAGAGAGCGTACACACTAAATGTGAGTTTCTTGACACTTCCTCATCTGAGCGATATCTTGCACCATAAGTCATTAGTGATGGGCAATGGGATTGTCTTGACAGGGACGTGGCCTAAGAGCATTAGTGCTGGCATAGTTATGTGGATAGGCGTGCTGCTGCTATTAGTTAATGTTTGCTCTGTTATCTCTATCTTTTATTTTGCTCAGGAGTGCAAAAACCTAAGTGTGGGGGTATTTGATGAGCATGATTTATGCCATGTTTTCCCTGTATTTTATGACTGAATTGTATGGAGAATATGATTTTAACTGCATTTAATCAGAGCAAAAAGACATCTATTCATTGTACAGGGAACTTAATGGTGAATTCTGTTTACATCCTAAACATGTGCCAAGAACGAAGCAATTTTTTAGGTTTTATGAGAAAGTCGCATAACATAGCCGATGCTATGCTATAGCATCAGGACAACTTTATCGAAGTGCAATACAATGCATCCCTGAAGCTATAGCATAGTAAGTGATGTAGTGCTATATGGCATATATCCTGATCTTTTGTCAAGATTGTTTCAGGAAGTATAGTGCAGGTCAATGATAACGGTTAGATTGCTGACGTATTGAAATAGAAGATGCGGAGAATCAGAACTAAAAGATTTGAGGAATCCTGCAGGATCATCAGAATCAATCTACCGAGATTAGGAAGAAAGATACGATCGGACCTCGACGGATTAGGAAAGGCCTAGATGGTTGGACGTACACTGCAAGTAGACCAGACTATATAAGGAAACAACAGCCAACCCTAAAACAAGGTCGGAAGTCATCGAAAGAAAAGAGTCTAAATCATATACGGCTTGACTCGAAAGAAGAGGGAGAGAAGTCACGAAGCACGAGGACCCCAAGAGAACCCAATATCCTTCCTACAAGTGAGACAGAGTGAAGAAGACGTGGAGTTGTGACGTAACAGGGTTTCTTCCACGCCGTCGGAGCATCCATCAAGCTTTTGTTTCTTGTTTCTTTATTTGAATTCCAGTCAATCTTTTATCATGGGCTATTCTGTAGTACTCTATTTTGTGATTACCTCATCAATCATGAACTAACCTCCTTAGGCTGAGCGAGGATGATTTTCTAAGTATAGAATGAACCCAGTTGCTAGTTCTTAATTTAATATATTCGGTTGCTTATCAGTAATTTATTTAAAAACTTAGGGTAAAAGGATAAATTCACCCAAATTTGAAAATCTTAATTTGGTCATTGCCACCTTGAAGACTTTTACAAAATTTAACAGATATTTAGAGGTTTTGAAATTTTATTTGGTATTTAAATAGAATTTTTCCTAATAATTATACTTTAATTTTATGATTTGGTTTAATATTTGTTGCATATAAAGATTATGGATGTATACATGATGTGAGAGAAGACATTCTTGATATTTTTACCCATAAAGCTGAGCCTACTACTCGAAGTGAAACACAATCAAATGTCTTTGAAATTGATGATAGTAGTGAGAGGATCAAAATGATAGATATCGTACTCATATTGCTTAGTGATAATATTATTATGCTTTGTGTGCATTAATTGTAGACAACAATTTATTTTTGATTATGAATTAGAGACTGCGTTTGTTTATTAAATTAAGTGTGTTGTGTAGACGTTAATATTGACAACATTTATTTAATAAATTATTTTACTAATTATATTTCTTTGAGAAAAAAAGGAAGAAAAATTAATTAAAATTTGGAATAAGTATCTTTTGAATTACTGTAAGGCCGGTCCGGCCCCTTGGTGCTTTCTAAAGAAGACTTTAAAAAATAAATGTTTTTCTTACCTCAGGCCCCAGGCCGTGTAAAATCAGCTCTGTTAGCCTTGATCTTCAAGGGTGAGCCTGATTCACAACTCAACCTATATCTCCGTTTTATCCGAAAGTCTTCCCCTTGCTCATTTCATCGAGGAGAGTACGCCGACTAATAGGAGCTACATGGCGTTCATAACCAGGACCTCTGAGCAATATTCATCGTCCTCATCCTTGACGACGAGGGAGAGACATCGTTCACTGTACCACATCTTCTTCGAGAACCATAGAGGATAGCAAGCTAAGCCAGGGGACGATAACTCAATTAGAGGGAAGACAAGTTTATGGAGCAACGCTACTGAACCAATGGAGAGAAGACTAGATCTGAGTCACGCTGCTGGACCGATGCTACTGCTCACAGTTTTCTCAGACTTCAGCGACGGAACAGAGCGACAAGGGAGATGGGTAGAGAATGAAGGAAGAAGGGCAATAAAGGAAATAAAAAACCTTAGCGTTTATTTTTGTTTGAAATAACAAAATAAGGAGCATAAGCAGGCTGACATGTTATTTGAGCTGGAATATTCTGAGTAGATAGAGTTGGCTTGAGTTTGTACTCTTAGAGTACTAAGTATTTCTTTTAACTTATTTATTGACATTCCATACATACCACCTTATTATTCTATCTCCACTTAACCTGCCCCCTCTCTCTTGCAATAAATTCTTGTAGAAGAGAGTTTTTTTTTTTTTTTTTTTTTTTTTTTTTGAGATTGTACACTCTTTTTTCGGCCAGAACGTGACATTGTACACTCTGCTGCCCTCCACTATGGTTCAGATAAAATATAATGAGACGGGCCTTATTTCACTCGGGCGAAGAAAATAAACGGGCATCATATTACTAGGAAATTAATAATTTATACATGAATATATATATATATATATATTGTAAAATAAATAAGGATCATACTTATAGTTACATCAAGTTTCTTACTTCCATTATATTAAGTATTCTAATCACATATGATCATGGTTGTCAAACTCGTAAGTTTAAGTACAATCGTGACAATGACGTAAACTCGTATCGTGAACTCAAATCGTAAACTCGTAAGAGTTTACTTTTATTATTAAATAGGTATTATTAATGTAAAATTAAATAATTAAAATATAAAATCACTAGTGCAAAAAAGGGCTTTAAGACCTTTCATTTAGACCAGAGTATTGACGAACCTATTCTTAAAAGTATTATCGGTGGCGATTTTGTAAATATCAAAACTTTTTGGACCGAATTATAGAGGATCCGGTCTTAAAAGTATGACCGGTGGCGAGTTTTGTAAATATAAAAACACTTTTAAGACCGGATTAAAAATGATCCGGTCTTAAAAGTATGACCCGATGGCAGTTTTGTAAATATAAAGAACACTTTTAAGACCGGATTAAAAAGGATCCGATCTTAAAAGTATGACCGGTGGTAGTTTTGTAAATATAAAGAACACTTTTAAGAACGGATTAAAAAGGATCCGATCTTAAAAGTATGACCGGTGACAATTTGTAAATATAAAGAGAACTATTTAGACCGAATGTTAAAAAGAACTAGTATAAATTTTTTTTAAAAAAATATATATTACTTTTAAGACCGGATGTTTTAAATATCTGGTCAAAAAAGTTAAAAATAAAAAAATAAATAAAATGTCTATTTTTTTAAAGACCGGATGTTACAAAGAACCAGTCTAAAAGTTTAACTTTTAAGACTTCAATTTGATAACAACCGGTCTTAAATATTTTCATTAGGCGCGGCAAACGAAAATTGAATTTTCATGATTCCTTTTCTAGTTCCCTCCACTTCCCATTGATTTCTCCGCTCTCTTCTCATTTTCACTTCCCCACCCCGCGCATTCACAGTGGCTACCGTAGCCTCAGATTTCGGAGATCTGTGGCTCAACAACAATCCGAGAATGATTCGTGCGGTTGAGTTCGTGTTCGTTGCGTTTCTGTAGCTCAACAAAATATATATAGCTCAACAACAATATATATATATATATTGTTGTTGATATATATATATATATCTATATCTCAACAAATTGTTGTTGAGATATAATATATATATATATATATATCAAAAACAATCCGAGAATAATTCTCGGATTGTTGAGATATATATATTATATATATCTCAACGAGATATATATATATATATATATTTTTATTATTTATATTGTTGTTGAGCCACGGAAACGAAACGCAAACGATAGTAAATCATTGACGTAGATTTTGGCTTAAGTTTGAAATTAAATATCAAGTTCTTATTTCTTTGTTTTATTGCTCATCTCCTCATTCTCGCGACGACAAAGCTCCAAACTTGATTTTCATGGGGAACGAGTCTCGATGCGCAGCTAACGCCTCTCTTGAGGTAAACCTATTATGTCTGTTTTGCTTATTTATGCGTTCTCGATCGATTGTTTTTGTTTGTTGTTATTTATTTTTTGAATATATTGAGATGTGCACACACAAAAATATGACAGATAGATAAGCGAACGGAGGAGTAGAAGAAGATAGATGAATGGCTTCCCATAACTTCTTCGAGGAATGCAAAATGATATTACTCTTCTCCCGACCTCCTCTCTCGTCCTTGTATCGTTTTTTTTTTTTTTGCTTCCACCCAAAATTTTATTTGTTCCTTCTTCTTCGTCTACCTCTTCTCGAGTTCTCTCTAAGGCGACTTAGGTACTTTCCTCTCTAAATCTATTTGTTTTAGTTCCTCGGTGAAAGATCGGAAACGGGGTTCTCTACGGGGTTCTACAATCTCACTTTTTTTTTCGTAGAAAGGAATTTTTAAGACCGGACTTGAAAATATATACGGTCTTAAAAGTTCATTCTTTTTCTTCTTTTTTTTTTTAAAAATAAAATGGACTTTTAAGACCGGATGTTTACAAAGTCCGGTCTTAAAAGTGTTTTTTTAAGACCGGACGCGCATCCGGTCTTAAAAGTAACATACTTTTAAGACCGCCTGGAACAAGACCAGTCACAGATCCGGTCTTACGATACCTCTTTGGTCCGGTCTTAAAAGCCTTTTTTCCACCCGTGAATTGACAATAATTTGATTTAAATACATTTTAAATCTAAATAACTGAAATTAAATTTATCGACATTCATCATTTATCATAATTAATAAAGAAATTTCTACAAAATTTCTATATAAAACCGTTGAGCATGATCAAATCAAAAAAGTTAATATGAATTTAAAAGTAAGTTAACATGGTTTTGTAAGTTAGAAACGTAAAAACGGTAAATTTGGTGTATAAACTCGTGAGTTTAACCGAGTTTATGACTAATACGAGTTTACTACTAACTCGACTCGTTTTTATAAGGTAGAAACGTAAAAACGGTAAACTCGGAGAATCAACTCGCGAGTTTGACAACAATTTATTTGACTGTGTGTTTTATTTTTTATGTGGGTTTATAATTAAATGATAATATTTTAAAAATAAAACTCAGCTATTTGTAATTTGAAAACTTGACATATTACATATGAGGAATTTGATCTAAGTATTTTTCTAATAAATAATACTTATCTTCTTGCCTAAAGCTTGAACACAATTTGCAGCTCAACTGACGATATATCTCATACCATGAAGAGCCATGCATAAGTCCAATAATAAACGAAACATGAGTGTAAACCATATTTAGAACTTAGCCTTAACATACATTTGAGTCTTGAATGTGTGTATTCAGGACTCAGGACTCTTCACAAAGAATGGATAATGGGATGGCAACGATCTTATTCTAACTTCAATTAATAATGCAATCTATTAATTATATTAGCAACGACAATTATTAGCATTTGACATGGTTACAGTTCAGGGTAGCCATATGAAAGTTGTACAGCTATGAGATTGAAGGCGTGAAATTTAAGAAAATGAGAAAAATGTACAAGTTCAAAATTTATATTAGTATTTGACTCGCTATGGTCATCAATTGAATGTTGAAGATATCATCATTAATATTTCTCCTCCGAAGTTTAGGGCCACTCTTTTAGAAGGTTTCAGACGTAGGCTTCGTTTAGCCTTTCCACACACCGTCTTTGAGCCTTTCCACACGCCCTTTTCTTTAAAAACAATTGTATATTAGTAATGAATTTACTTATGAAGATTCATTAATGATTTAAAAATTAGACAGTAAGTGCACAGGCATCATTCATCGTACCCTTGTTATAAATACAGACTGGATGCCATCGCAAAATGTCATTATCTTTGTATAAATTAAATAGTGTGAAATGAACAAACTATTTTCACATACATATATAATAACACAATTTAGGTTTTCTAACGACTTGTTTATTTATTTTTATATGCACTTTTGAATAGGTCAGATTAAAAAATTATTGGACCCAATTAGGGGTAGCTCTATCAAAAGTAATTTTAATATTTACATAGACTCAAACTCATGATGACATTGTATTTAAGTGACTAAAGTCTGTTCTACTTGAACTTAGCATCTATTGGTAACGATGATTTTGACATTCTTATTTGTGGTAAAATCATGTGATACATAATACTAACGGGTAAAACTTCAGCGTTATCAGACCCCAGAATAATGAAGAAACTTCATTGATCATAAGTTATTATTTACTAGTAACAAATCAACCCTTTTGAGGGAGATTAAATAGAGACCCTAAACTCTTACGGTCACATTTATAGAGACCCAAGTTACTCTCTCTCTAGACAGAGACTCCCCTCTCTTTACTTGGTGGGAATCGATATCCCTTCGTAGTAATCACAATTTATAGAGTCCAACCTTTCTTATAACTAACTATGATATTTATTAGTATACACTAGTGCAAAAAAGGGCTTTAAGACCGCCTCATTTAGACCGGAGAACTAACACACCGGTCTTAACAGTATAACCGATGGCAGTTTTGTAAATATCAAGAACTCCTTGGACTGGATCATTTATTAATGGGTCTTAAATATATTATTCATACCGGTTAACGAAACAACCGGTCTTAAAAATGTTATTAAAAAATTTGAAATAATCAAATTACAATTATATAGAAATCCCGTACGGCCCAACTTATATTTTTTGCTATCCAAAATAATAAAGAAAAATTTCTAAAACTTTTAAGACCAGATATACATAAATGACGGTCTTAAAGTTTATATTTTTAAGACCAGACATAAATTGTGCCCGGTACTAAATATTGAAAAAATTTAAACAAAAAGTTTATTACTTTTAAGACCGGCTATTAATAAAGGACGATCTTAAATGTTAACCTTTAAGACCGTCGTTTACTTCATCCGTCTTAAAACTAAAGCACCAAATATATTTTTCTTTGCGCGAAACCTTACTCTCACTGAAGAACCTTTGTTAATGTTGTGAAACCCTTCTTGTTGTATTACCTCTCTTCCTCGCCCATGTACCATTAGCCTCTATTACTCTCTCATTTGCTCAGGCATTCCTCTCTTCCTGTCTCGAAAATGAACGGTGAAAACGATTCTAGTCCTGTTCCTGGAACGCCAGTTACTGGTGTGAGTCAGAACGAACCCTCTTCATCTCACAATGAGCTTGGTAACCGCCGTACACGCCGTGGTAGAAGTGGCACACGAATGATGGATGTATCCCTAAGTCGGACTTCTGGGACAAAGCTCGAGATTCAGTTTGATGAAAAGTTGGAACCTTTCGGTCATAATAAACACAAATATAATAGTTTTGTCTGCTATCTAGCACACACCAAGGTTAGCATCTTGAAAGATGAGTGGAAAAATGTGGACCTTCGCACAGTAAAGGATCCTATTTGGGACACTATCCGGCTTACATGCACTATCCTTGACTGTCAGAAGTTGAAAGATAAGACATTGTCTTATTGTGCTAATCGGTGGAGGAAGTTTAAGACCTTTCTAGCTAACAACTATATTTTTTCCGAGGTTCAGTCTGACCATAATCCTTGGGACAAGTACACATTTATTGATGAACAAACATGACAACAATTTGTTCAACTGCGGACCACTCCTGAAGCTTTAGTTAGTTTATATTTAGTTTTGTTTGCCCTTTTTTGTTTATTTATTAACCTGTGCGGATATGTGAATGTTATTGTATTCATCTCATCCTGTTAGTTAGATAGTTTGGTGTGTGAATAGAAGTATATATTTCCATCCTTTGTCCTGCATCATAGGAGAATGTCTTAGTTCTATGCAAGCCTGATATGTAAACCGTGAAAAGGTAAAATACTAAATAGGTAATTAGGGAAATAATAATGGCATAAGAGTCAAACCATTATTATATTCTTAGCTAGTTTTGTTATAGTAGGTAGTGGTTAGACATTGCTATTAGTTAGTTAGTATGTTAACTGTGTAAATGTTTCGGTGCAAGCTGTTATTGGGCCTCAAGAGTCATGCCTTTAACTATATATAAGAGGTTAGACTAATATGTGTAGGGACCAGGTATGATGAATGAATGAATTGACTGAGTTGGCAGCATTTCTGCAACTCTCTTTCCTCTGTTTCTCCCAATTTCTTCTACAATTCTACATCTTCCTTAAATAAAATGTTGAAACTTGATGAAGTGAATTTGACTAGTGTTTGAAGTTCATATCAAGTAGAAGTTCTCTAATTTCTGTTAGTGAGATGGCTGGAAGTCATAATTAATAGTTGTTTTCAATTCTGATTCACAGAAAAAGGAAACAAGCACATGAGATAGAGAGAAAGAATGATTGCTCGCATAGGGATTCTCGCGGCGGATATGAAAAGGCCGAAAAAGAATTGATGGCGGCCAAGCGAAAGAGATTGGAAGATGAACCTGATTCCAATCCTTCTGCGATACATGATCCGCCATCTTCAATACGTCACGAGGGGTTGTGGTTGCATATTCGGCAAAAGCCAAGCGGCGCCTACACGAGCGAACAAACTCATCTAGTTGCTGAAAGAATTGTAAGTATCATTATTGTTATTTTTTAGTTACTAAACATGTTTCATTAACTAAGCTTCTCACTATCTGTATCTTACAGGAAGATCTTAAAAAGAAAGAAGCGGAGGGATCTTTTGTGTCGGACGGGAGGAATGATGTTCTGACCGTTGCGACCGGAAAACCGAATCACTCGGGGTGTGTAACACTACTACAAAAAACCTAAAAAACGACCTAAATAAGACCCAATTAACGTCCTTTAACTGAGGGACGTCTCGACTGGGGTAGTTGTTTTTTGTGGATTTTTGGCGACCTGAATACAATGATTCACCTTTTATGAGTCACCTTTAAAATTCGGGCGACTCATAAAAGGCGACTGAATTAAAAATCAGGTCGTCTAAATAAGGCGACCTGATTTCAATTCAGGTCACCTTATTAACGCGACATGATTTGTAATTCAGGTCGCCTTATTTAGACCTGAAAACAAAAGGTCTCCTTATTAAGGCGTCCTGATTTCCAATTCAGGTCGCCTTATTAAGGCGACCTCAATTATAAATCAGTCGTCTTATTTAAACAAAGGCGACTGTTTTGAAATTTAGGTCGTCTTATTTAATAAAAGGCGACCTGATTTGAAATTCAGGTCGCCTTTTATGTTTTTTTTAAATATAGCTACATATTTAATCTTGCCCGAAAATGCAAACATGAATAAGTAAATATGCCTGACAAATAGCAATGTTCACAGAAAATAGCAATCTGCTTCCCTTTGCTGCTCGTCTTTCTCTTCTTTCTGCATGAGATTAATGTATACACATTTAAGAACTTAATAAACTGCAAAGACATTACGAATATCAGTTCACTAGTTCTCTTCTCATCTCTCAAACTTCATACTCATAAATTAGATGACAAACCTATGCCTACGGAGTATAGACAATCGCTTAGAGTATGTTCAATTGGATTTAAGTTTTGCATTGGCTTCATGCACATCTATCAAGACCAAACGCTATATATATACATGAATAAGTAATACCCACAATAACATCAAACGTGCAAAGACACAAACTAACTAACAATGAGATAGCAACAATGAGATATATATCTACCAAGTTTTGCATCAGCTAGCTGAATCAATAATATACCCACAATAACACCAAACTTGCAAAGACACAAACTATCAATGAGATTACAACAATGAGATATCTACCAAGTTTTGCATCAGCCAGAAACCTACAAAGCAACACAAGAAGGTTCATAGTTCCAAGAAAGTTGGTCACAATTGTTGCAGATTTTGAATAGACAATTACACCAAACAGATACAAACGAACAACAGTAGCAAAGAATCACTAACACAATAACATATTAATCATGCTCACTACTAACTAGGCTATGTGTTGAAGAAGATGTCTAGCCAACATGTCTCGAACTGAATCGATCTCATCCTGCGAGTACGGATCCGCAGTCCCCAAAAACTGTAAATTGGAAAACAAGGTATAAGATAAACCAATTAAGTGAAGGAAATAATTAACAACTCAAGTACAACAACAAAAATATCATCATTTGAGGATCACATAGCGATTACGTATATTTTGAAAACCTTGAATACGTCCGGTGGTAACGATGGATTGCATCCAATTCATAACGTAGTATCCGCACTCGGTGCTCCCCGGTTATTGATGGCACTATAAATCAAAAGCAAATTGTTAAAACGAATAAAGGCACATCGAAAGCTACTTTGTGTCAATGAAATAAATTGAATTGAAACTACTTACCTTCGGTTTAAACCACTTCGGTCCACCCCGCTCTTTTGCTCCAACAAGTCCGTCTATACGTCTTGAGGCCCCTATCATTAAAATGGAAATTAATAGACATGTTAAACCAGTCATTTAAAAGAAGAATCGATGATTTAGACAAAAATTTACTTACTCGTAAACATGGTTTTGATATCCTCGTTTGGATTGCCATCTACCGAATCGAACCAATAACGGAGTTCTTGACGGGACAAACAACACACGGGGTCCAATGACCACTACAACATATACGTATTAATATTAAATTAAGATAAGAAAGCAATTTATTCACAAAAATCTTATATAGACAAAACAAAAGCACGCACCTTTCATGTATTGGCGCTAGATAACAAGACTTGCCTCCGTCGCCCATTGTTAAACCAACATAAATTGACCTCCTGGGTAACGTATTGCGAGCCGAAGCCGTGCATCCAGGACATAAGTATCCATACGAACCCGCTCGCTTTGTGTTGGCGCATATTTCACGGCAGACACTATGAAATGAAATGATAAATGTTATTGAATATATTTAACAAAAAAAAGAGTACTGACATAATTAAAGGGTTAAAAAAACTTACAGGATTGCAACTTGAAGAAACTGTATATCTAAACAATCCATATGCATAAACTCTTTCAAATCTTTCTTGTCAATTGTTATCGGATATGTCTTTTCTGCACCGACAATGCCCGGAGGCATCTGCAAGCTTATAAGGTCGATGTCCTTGTACAACTCTCGCAGCTGTGCTAAGTAGGGAAATAAGCTCGCAGCTTGTTCATGCTATGAAAACATAAAAAACATATTATGAGTGGGTTAGCAATGAAAATCAATCGGGAACTTACTCATCATCAATCAATAATGTATTTCCTACCATTGGAGGTGTCGTCCCCATCTCAATAAGATGATGCGGCCAAAGGATGAACCATGAGATGGCAACGCCTAGTGTGGTAACCTCCTCATCATCAATCGGGATCGGGATGTCTCTTCTTCCCCTCTCGCACACTTTTCACGGTCACCCGACGTTGGTCTTCTGGAATTTTCTTGTTATGGTGTGCGGTTTGTTCTGGATAAACAAGACCATCGGTAACAATACGCTGGTGTGGGTCATCCAAATATAGAGTGCAAGGTAGACCTCCCTGTGGTGTGTGAGAAGGATCGCCATGTCCGCCTGATGGAGGGTGAGAAGGTTCGCTAAGATTTACATCTACAGGCTGAAAACTATCTTTGCTGCTGGGCAAGGCCGGGGATTCTTGGGATGTACGTTCCGTATTTGCATTCTCTTGTACCATAGCTCTCATTTCACCTCGTAGTTGTTCCATAACCTCAGCTACGAGGGACGCTCGAATTCTGGCTTCAAGCTCCTTATGGCTCTATTCGTCATGCAAACGGGAATGCCGTCCGAAATATTTTGCGACACTCACTCCCCTCGTCTCCCCTCGAACAGCATCAAGGTAATCCGGCTTCCCAATCGCCGTTGACAAAATGTCCTGCCATGTACCCGGCGTGAATGAGCCTTGGCTGCTCTGCTTGCTCAAGTGAATCCTGTACCATAAGATTTTTCATAAATAATAACTAAACTCTTATATAGTATGAAACAACTGAGGCTATTCAATACTTCTAATTTAACTACTTACAATCTTTGAGGCAACCTCAGCATCATCTTCATTGATGTATTTGTCACCCTTCATTCTCGCAGCTTTCCATTTTTTGTGACGAGGAGGACGCTTAGGGGCCTGGATAGCAGTGGAAGGATCGGATTGAGAAGCTTCCTTCATTCGCTGTAACTCTTCTTCTATCATCTTCCGTTCAAGCTTTTTGTAGCCACCTCTAGACAACAGATGCAGATACTTATTTTTCGGTTGCCTCTCTCTATTGGCTTGACTTGTTTCCTGTGACACGAAAACAAACAAAACTGAGCGTACGAAGTTAAGTAGATTCAAATTAAAGATAAGATATGACAGAAATGTTACCAGAAATTCAGGATTCTTCCGTGACACCACAAACTCCCTCCAGTCCTCTGGAGAAATGTAATCATAGGTCATACATGGATCCTCGTTCCTCTTTGGCCCTCGAATATACTTTTTTGTTAGCTTGTTCTTAAAATCTTTCCAACGGAGACGAACTTCGCCCATCCAATGCTTGTTCATCGCCTTAGTGTTAGGGACATCAAATGTTTGCTGCAAAGTGAAAGAGAAGATATGAAAGAAATCAAGTAATAAGACTAAAGATTCAAATGCGATATATCGAAAGTGAGATACCAAAATCTGTGACCAAATCAACTCCTTCGTTTTATCGAACGAACTTCCAAGCGAGTAAACAATACGCACTTTGCTTCGAGCCGGATAGCCTAAATAGCTAATGAAGCTATCTTCCTCCCTACCGGTTGGATTCATATTTTCATCGAACTCCACATGCAGCCTCTTTTTCTGACTGTCACGACGAGCAATTAGAAAACCCATGTATGTGCTACCTCTCCCCTTTCTCACAATGGGCACATCAACCCTATCACCCGATGACTCGTCTGAGCTAGACATATTCCTGTTCATCAAAGACAAATCATTTATGTTAGATAGGTTATTAAATAATAAACAAATTAATAAAATGAACCAACATGTTAAACGACCACAAAAAGAACATAGTTCTATTTCGTAATCAAGATCTTACTTTACATGGTTTCCCATATCCCTTCACAATGATCCTTTCTTGCAAAAGATATTCTTCATCATCTACCAATTCTACTTCACGTGTTGTAGGTGAATTTGTTGTGAAAGGGAGTGTATCGTCAAGGTTTAAGGATTCTTCACCGTATTATTGTTTTTTACTTTGAAGTACAATGGATATTTTTTTTTTTTTTGGGTGGTCTCGTAACATAAAACACTTGTTTTGCCTGACTTGCTAAAATGAATGGCTCATCTCTATGACCAAGTCTTTGAAGATCAACTGAGACAAATCCAAATTTAGGATCTATTACAACAGCCTTATTGCTAACCCACTTACATTTCAACAAAGCAACTTTGAACTTGATGTAGCTGATCTCCCATATTTCTTCAATCTCTCCATAATAGGCCATTGATGCTAACACCGAGTTTTTGTCTTTCGAACTAGAAAAGTGCATGGATTCTGCTTCAACCATCACCCCACTATTTTGCACAGAACTTCTGTCATCTTGGTCTTTTGTGTAGAAAGAATATCCGTTTACATCGTAACCGCTCCAAGTGATGACACGAAAAGAAGGCCCCCGGTGCTAACCACTCGATTGTATCGGACACACCGGTCTCGTGCAATACCGTCTCCTGGAACCACTTTATGAATGTCTTCTTTTGCTCATTAGCTATCTGCATGTCATTCTTCCTTGGATTCATATCCTTCAAACTCTTTTTGTGTTCATCAATGTATGGTTGAACTTCTTCCGTATTATTCAAGATGTACAGGTGTGCTTGCAACACCTCTTCACGAGGCTTATTCTTCAGTTTGATTCCTCGAGTTCCCTCGCTTATCCCCTCGTCATGCTGAGATTGTATCGTCGCCGCTGATAGATAATCTTTGCAGAACTCCATAGCCTTTTCAACTACATATCTCTCAACTATTGACGCTTCCGGCCGATAAGGGTTTTTAGAATACCCTTTTAAGATCTTCATGTATCGCTCGAAAGGGTACATCCACCTTAGGTAAACGGACCGCAGAGTCTTACCTCCCTTACCAAGTGCACTATCAAGTGCACCATGATATCAAAAAAAGCAGGAGGGAAATGCATCTCTAGTTGGGACAAAATAATATAACCCTCATTTTCCAATTCACCCAACTTTTCAATGTCAACCACTTTGTTACGTATAGCATTAAAGAAAATGCTCAATCTTGTTATAGTGGACCGCACTTCATCTTTCATAATGCCTCTAATAGCTATTGGTAGTAGTTGTTGCATCAACACATGATAATCATGGGACTTCATTCCCACTAACTTCAAATCATTCATTGAGACACACCTTCTGAAATTAGAAGAATATCCTTGTGGCACCTTAATGTCATATAGACATCCACACAAACTTTTCTTCTCCGCTTTTGATAGTGTATGAGTTCTTTGGCTCCATGTATGCCCTCTTACCATCTTCCATTACTCGTGGATGTAACCGTTCTCTTATTCCCATATCAACCAGATCTAGTCTCGCACTAATTCCATCCTTAGTCTTCCCCGGTATGTTCAAAAGCGTCATCGACAAGGCTATCACAAACGTTTTTCTCCACATGCATCACATCAAGACTGTGTCTCACATCAAGACTACGCCAATATGGAAGATCAAAGAAAATTGATCTCTTCTTCCATATATTCTTCTCACTCGCCTTCCTTTGCTGCTTACCCAATATGACATTGATATTTTTCACCCGACTATAAACGTCCTCTCCGGTGAATGCCTTTGGAGCCGTGCTCTGCTCCGGTAAGCCGGTAAAACGCTTTCTTAACTTACGATATGGGTGGAACCGATGAAGAAACCTCCTGTGACCGAGGTAGACCATTTTTTTTCCGTGCTTTAGTTGATGGAAGTTTGTGTCTGCTTCATATATTGGACATGCTTTGTGCCCCTTCACATTGTACCCTGACAAATTTCCATATGCAGGAAAGTCATTTATCGTGGTAAAAATCATTGCACGCAACTTGAAGGACTCCTTCTTATATGCATCAAACACATCTACGCCTTCCTCCCACAACTTCTTCAAATCCTCAACCAAAGGCGCCAAGTACACATCGATATTGTTCCCGGGTTGTTTTGGTCCAGAAATCATCATAGAAAGCATCACGTACTTGCGTTTCATACATAACCAGGGAGGTAAGTTGTATATTACAAAGAGAACCGGCCATGCACTATGGTTGCTGCTAAGAGTTCGATACGGGTTGAAGCCATCTGTACAAAGCCCCAGCCGAAGGTTTATTGGCTCACTGCCAAATGGAGGGAACATTTCATCTATTTTCTTCCATTGCGGAGAGAGTCACCGGTGCCAAGATATTTTCCATCGGATATTCTCTCATCGAATGCCATCTCAACTTCTTCGCCGTTGCTTCCCTAGTAAACGTACGCTTAAACCGTGGAATTATTGGAAGATACCACAATGCCTTCAAAGGTTGCCTTTTTGTTGTCTGCTCTCCAGAAACAATAACTTTCTTCACTTTGTATCGTGAAGTTTTACACTTCGGACAATTACTGAGACCTTCGTACTCGTTTATGTACAATATGCAGTCATTAGGCAACCGTGTATCTTTTTATACTCCATACCCATCGTAGACAAGATTTTCTTGGCCTCATACATACGATTTGGAAATACATTATCATCGGCAACATATCACACAACAATTCAAGCGGCCGACGTGAAACGCTATCGGTCCACCCACAAGTTGCCTTTAAGTTGACCAAATGTAAGGTCCCGATTAACCGTGTATACTTAGTACACCCAAGGAACAAAGGTGTCTCGCATCACTCGCACGCTATCATATTCATGCGGTTGTGCAAAAGATTCGACCTCAACATCATCAATCATTTTCTCCATTCCATCATCATCTACCTCAACTTCATTTTCATGGGACGCACCGGTACTTACTTCCTCACCATGCCATATCCACGTTGTGTATCGAAGGTGTATTCCATCACAAAGTAGGTGATCCCTTATATCAAGATATCCTTTCGACTCCCATTTAAACAATTAACACATGGACAATAATACATCCCATTTTTTGTAGCCACATTCCTTCTAGCAAATTCAATAAACTCTTCCACCCCATTCTCATATTCTTCACTAGTTCTCAACGCATTCATCCAACTATGACCCATTTTATTACCACCTACGACATTTCCAACAACAACAAGTTCATAACAAATTCAAGATTCTACCGTGATTTCTTTTAAGAAAATTTCGGAAGATTTCCCCTTAAAACTAAGACATCCCAAAATTTCAATAACAACCAATTTCAGCTTAATTCAACAAAACTTACTAACTAAAGTAATTCAGAACAATATCAACTATTAAATCCAACAATTTCTTCACGTAGTTCATATGCCTAATAATAAAGGATAGACCAAAAAAAATTCACGGACTCGATTCAATGAATGTTTAACCAATTCATAGTGAGATTTTGCAATTTACTGAATCAAGAGGCTTGAGTATTCTCAAGAGGAAGTACAAATCTGGAACAATCAAAGCAAAACAGGGATTTTTTTTTCTTTCGAACTCGGTTACTAAACTAAAAAAAAAGCACCAACAGAAACCGGTAAATAAGTTCTATTCAACTTCTCTGTTTTTTTACAGCAAGTTTCAGAAGTTCAAACAAGCTCATAGAACAGAATCTATCTTGACAACAAGATCTTCCAATTAGAAATCTCTGTTTTTTTTAAAGGATAAAAGGCAACTCACTCATTCGTAAAGTTTAGAACCAGAAATGAGGTTCAATTGAAAAGTATTTCCGAGTAAATCAATTTAAACAGAACAATGTACTCTAATCCCATGGTATACCGATACCCAAATGTTAGACAATCAAATTCCAATTAGCTTGCTTTCTACTTTAGGAGTACTTGCCCTTACTGTTGGTACATGAGAGAAAAGGTATGAGATTTGGGGAACCTCAGTAGCAAAATACCAATTCAATATATAATGTCCAAATGGTAATAAACTAAGCATGTAAATAGTCAATCTAAGAACAACACCTTACAAGCAAATGCACATGGTCATGGCACAAACTCAAGCAAGAATATTTCATGTTCAAAGGACTAGCTATGGCATACATGGCAAATAAACATTCAAGTAAGCAAACACAAACTATATAAGAGTAAGTTTCACTACCTTTTGCTTCTTCTTCCAAGTTATTACCTCTTCTTTCTTGCTCCTCTTGTACTTGCTTTCTCGTATAATATTGGCTCAATTTAAAGCCTAACAATCATACACATATATACATATTAATATATATGATTTTTAACGTCATTTAAACAGCAAACGATTATAATCTGAGAACTTTAAAGATTCAAGAACAGTATTTGAGTCACCCTTTTAGCGTCTTGAACCATACTTGAATACTTAAAACACTTGTTCAACATTTAAGGACCCCAAAACATCAATTATAAATAATTTTTGGGATGCAACCATTTAGTTTAGCAATAATCATTGTGGCGCTCAAAAGATTTTACTTCAAGAGCATTAATTTAAGAATCCTTAAGCATAGTCCAGATAGCTAAACAATTAGTTATACTATATAACTTTAAACAACAACTTCCCTGCATATCTCAACCTTAATCTACCAATATCATATTTGTAACTGATCTTACATAATTGATCTTCTTTGACATGTATAATAACTCTTCATACAACACTTTAACTTTCTTTTTGTTTAGGTAAGGAATCCAACTCAGCACCTTAAACACATATCTATTACATATCACACTTACACTTCACATACTTTATCATTCAAACTGTCTTTCACATTTATTAAGTATCTAAATCAGCTTTTAGCCTTTAAAAGGTTCATACAACAAAGATATTATGCTCGGAAAATATTCCCATTTCATAAAAACCATCATCCTCAAAAACCAAACAATATGCGGTCACTTAATAAATACCTACACAACCTTATAGCACTAATTTCATAGTTTACGTAAAGTTTATACTCTCCCGAACCTCTTATTGAATGAAACAGATGCCACACCCGTAGATACAAAACATCAAATTCGAAAATCGTAACCGGCACCAATCGCACACATGCAACAACAAAAATCTCTAATCTTCCTTCGAGACATTATTACGACCCTTTATCATGTTTCCCTTACTCAGAGTTGGAGTCCGTACATCCCACCCAATACAAACAAGTGAACAACACAAATCGAAGAAATCAGAGATGGGAAGGGGATGAAGAGGCTTACCTTGGTCGGATTCTAATTTGGACGAAGAGGCTGAACATTCACATGCAACACTAGAGAACAGAGAGGGGGCCGGGGACGTGCCGGAAACAGAGCTGGAGAGCCGACGGACATCGTGAAGAGAGAAGACGGAAGAGATGGCGGACTGTCACGACTGAGTCGATAGGGTTCGATGGCGATGAGGGAAGATCAGGGAAATAGCGTGGTAGGGTTTTTTACGGCAACAAGGGAAGCAGAGGGAATTGATGAACTCAGAAATTATAAAGTCGGAACAGCGCGGGCTATTTGGCAAAATAAAGGGATATTTGGCGACCTGAAATGAAATTCAGGTCGCCACTATTTGAATATTGGCGACACCGAATGTTGTTAAGGTCGCCTTAATTGAATATTGGCGACTGAATTTTTTCAGTCGCCTTAATTCAATATTGGCGACACCGCAAAACATTCGGTCGCCGTATTCAATAATTGGCGACACAAATACGTTCGTGTCGCCCAAATTGAAAAATTGGCGACTGAATTTATGTTCATGTCGCCAATTATAATAAATATAAAAACAAAACCCCCACGGCGCCAAATAACTAAATTTTATTCCAAAAAAAAATCTCATGGCGCCAAACAAAAAAAATTTCATTTGAATATTGGCGACACGAAAGTAAATTCGGTCGCCAATTTTTTTTTAAAAATAAAAACAAAACCACCCACGGCGCCAAACAAATAAATTTTATTCCAAAAAAAAAAATCCCATGGCGCGAAACAAAAATATTATCATTTGAATATTGGTGACCTGATTTTTATTCAGGTCGCCAATATTCGAATTAAGGCGACCTTAGCGTATTTCAGGTCGCCAAAATTCAAAAATAGGCGACCTGAATTTAATTCAGGTCGCCTTAAGGACTTTTTCAGAATATTTGTCCATGGCGCTAGATAAAAACTTCTCCCGCGAAACTACTTAAAGCGTCCTGAAATACTGTTAGAACGCCAAAAATCAATTTTACACGTCCTAAACAAATATTCAGGTCGCTGAAGGCTAATTTTCCTTCCATATATTTACAAGAATGCCACTGCCTTCATTTTTACTTCCTATTTTTAAATAAGGACGTTTTTTAGGGTAGTAATATCCAATTTTTGTAGTAGTGTAAGGGGGATTGGAGGACGAGTAGGCCTAAAGCAATACTTTGGTAAATCCAAACACCACAAACAAAGTATGATTACCCGGGAGGAGATCAAACAAACGGTGGCCAAACTAAATGAGGAAGCGGCCGATCAAAAGGCGGCTCGAAGAAGCTTCATTGATCGCAATGTTTCAATCCCGAATGAGCAAGATGGAGGAGGAAATGAATGAATTGAAGCTGCTTTTGAGCTCTCGTCCGAGAGACCGGTGTTCCTTCACACATTCACCGCACCTATGCGTGAGCATTAAAGGGAGCTGCATTGTTGGACAATCAGAGCAACCTTGTTGCCTATATGTGGAAAAACCTCATAGACTATTGTTGCAAAAGGGACTGTCAACAACTTGGGATCAACTGTACACCACCAACAAATGGCTGATAATGAAGTCAGAGTGTTAGTTGAAAAGGTGATCGTTGATGCACCTCTCCCTCTCCCAACTGATCAGCTGAAGCTTGTGAGGGATATTAAGGAAACCTTCATCTCTTGGCCAGTGAAGCTTGGTACATTTCTCTACGCCTCCTGAAGCTTCATCCCCTCTTCAAGCTCCATCCCCTACTGCTAAGTTGACTGCCAAGGAAAAAATATTCGATTTGGAAAAAGAGGATTTTTAAAGATAAATCGTGTCCTGTCAATGAAGTAGTGGGCCTCCCTCTTCCTCAACCGATTTATGTTGACACCGAAGATTTAACGTCCCTGCTGCTTCTTGGATCCGAGCTTACTGATGCAATTGTTCAAATGTTTATGAAGTAAGTATCTTCTTCTATGAGTACATAATTTAAATGCATCATTTAGACACACATACATATATACTAATTCCCTGATCGATGTCATTATTGTAGGTTCATTCATCAAGAATTGGTTCAACAGGCGTAATCAATGATTTTGGATTCTTGTGCCCGGTCTATGCAAGTACTACATCCAAGGTGGAGAGACAGCAGTACATATCAAAGAGGTTGTGTGAAGTGAGAAGAAAGGTGTACTTGTTTCCATACTACCAAGGGTACATATCACAATTCTTGTCTGCAATTCACTTAATTTTGCTACATATATCACTGAGAACTTTATTGCTGTGAATTTTCAGCCGCCACTGGCAGTCGGTCGTCATATGCATGGATGTGCATACAGTTATCTTCTTATGCTCCACTCACAATGATCCAGGGCCTACATTGAAGAAGACCATCAATGAGTAAGCATGTCATTTTGATTCTCTTTTCTGACATCTCTGCTGTGAATTTTCAGTGAACATTATTGATAAATTTGTGATTTTTATGATAGTGCCATGAGGATCTTCCAAATTCAGGTAAAGAAAAAGCATACGTATGATGACAAAGATCCTAAATGGTTCAAACCAAAGGTTAGTACATATTTGGACACTGGCACTACCTTGTGAACTTGGTCTATAAGCTATATATGCTCTTATATATATTTCTTGTTCTTTTTGACCCGTCGTCAACCAACAGGGTCCAACTTATGTGGCCCGTACGTCATGAAATACATTTATGATATTATCACGCAAGGAAAGACTAAATTCACTACTAAGGCAAATGTATTTGATGTTACATATTATGGTTGAATTCAGTTTTTGGCTTAATGTTACATATGAAATATGCACGCAAGTTAATTTAGTTTCTGTCTTTGGTGTTATAGAGGTTTGCCAGTGCTAATCCCTTTTCTGATGATGAAGTGGAACATATACGCAATTTGTTTTGTCGATATTTGTATGACCTCTTAAAGTCAGAAAAAAAACTATAGTCCTAATTTCATTTGTAAATATATGTTATAGCAACAATAATCTTATGTAAATTTGTTTATTTTTTCGAACAATTCACTCATTTGTAAAAATACATACGCAATGTGTAATTCAATAATAAAATTTGATTATTTTTTTGAACAATTTTCTTGTGTCCATTTTAGGTTTCTGAATGTATTGAATGGTGGATAAAGCTATTTAGTGCTTAAAATTTAAGGTAGAGGATGTTGTAAATGAGAAAGCGGTAAGAGATAGAAAAGTATACGTGACTTTTAGGACCGCATATTTTTTAAAGATCCGGTCCTAAAAGTCTTCGTTTAATTCTAAAAATATGGCTAGACTTTTAGGACCGTATATTTGTTAAAAGTCTGGTATTAAAAGACTTCGTTTATTTTAAAAATATGGCGAGACTATTAGAACCGTAAATTTGTTAATTATCCGCTCCTAAATGTCCGGTCTTCAAAGTCTTCATTTATTTTAAAAATATGGTGAGACTTTTAGGACCGTATATTTGTTAATTATCCGCTCCTAAAAGTCCGGTCTTAAAAGTCTTCATTTAGTTTCAAAATATGGCGAGACTTTTAGGACCGTATATTAGTTAATTATCCGCTCCTAAAAGTCAGGTCTTAAAAATCTTATTTTAAAAAATGGCTTAACCTTTAGGACCGTGGTTTTGTTAAACGTCTGGTCTTAATAGTCTTCCTTTAAATAGAAATGGTGACTCGCTTTTCAGGCAAATCATTAGGGTTCAAGACAATCGAGGTTCTGTCGTTCTGCTTAAGCAGGTCCTTCGTTGTCGTCGTTTTTGCTTGTCCCGATTTTGAGCAGCATTATCGATCTCCCTTTTCTTTGTCTTTTTTCTTTTTTCGGAAAAAGAAGGAAGATAGTGAAAATGACATTGAAAAAATTCAAATCAGGGCGAGGTAAAACCGACGACAACGACGGTCCAACCTTGAGAAGAATTGTCATTGTGTTTGTTTCTATTCGAATAAGGTAAACAATGTTTTTTTTTTTGTATGGTGTTAACTGTATTCTTTAAATTTTTAATGTTGATCATGCACACGAGGACAACGTTTTGTTTGTTTCCTTTTTGTCGGAAAAAAGAAGATAATGAAAAGGACAAGGCGATCGAAGATGGGAACTAAAAATTTGATTATTTATATTTTGTTTTGCTGCTCAGTGAGGGGCAGCAGTAGTACATACAAAAAAAACAAAATATCTAATCCCCCCATCGTTGTCTGAGGGGAGGGAGGTGTCGGAGACGTTGTCATCAAAAGGATCGTACTCAACGTCATTGGTGTCGAGTACCGCGTTCAGTTTGTTGTTGACGGCGTTGTAGACCTAAAACAGTTGGCCCAATCGTCAGTCTATATGATCGACGCGGGCCAGGAGGTGCTGCATCATCTGGTAGAATGACGGGTTCGGAGGCAACGGAGAAGGGTACGGAGGTGAAAGGGGATTAAGAGGAAAAGGAGGACTAGGTGGTGGTGGAGCAGCCATTATGG
Source organism: Acacia melanoxylon (assembly GCA_019022615.1). NCBI lineage: Eukaryota > Viridiplantae > Streptophyta > Magnoliopsida > Fabales > Fabaceae > Acacia > Acacia melanoxylon. Next base: position 3,093,741 of record JAFJYJ010000020.1, on the reverse strand, counting down.
TGAAGGTTGTAGAAGTGATGGAGAAGAATGTGAAGAAAGTAAAGTAACAACGGGTTTAAATAGAGAACCAATCCTGAACAATGTGAAACGCCAGAAACTTTAACGAGGAGACGCATAGTTCCTCAGAATACGAGGAGACGCCTAGTTAGGAAGTTTATGTGGAAGCCGAAGAGACTCTGAATCATTCAGTTGAACAGAGTGTAAGAATACGACTCTGATATCTGAGTAATTTGAAAAGAATGAACTTTTAATACCGGATATTGTAAAAAATCATGTATTAAAAGTAATGTTTTATAAGAAAAAATTCTTACTTCAAAAATATTGAATTGAAAAAAAATAAATGAATTTTAGGACCGGATACAAGATAAAAGGTCAGTCTTAAAAGTAATTGAATTGATTGAAAAAATAAATAATAGACTTTTAGGACCGGATATATTATAAAAGGTAGATCTTAAAAGTAATTGAATTGAAAAAATAAATAACAGACTTTTAGGACCGGATATTTATAAAATACGCTCTTAAAGTAGAAACACTAAATTCATTTATACCAATTGAATCCGAATTCATTCTCATCATCAATTGCGTATCTCAGCTCTCTGCCCTTATTAACTCCTCACACTACCTCTCTATCATTATTAACTCTTCACTACCTCCTAACTCCTCACTACCTAGCTCTCTACCCCAACTGCTCAAAGCCTCAAACCATGGTTAGATACAAGAGAACTCCTCGTAGGGGTGCTCTTACACATGAAGCTTGTGCCATCCTTAGATCGTTATACGGTGCGCCTCCTCCAACGAGAGTGCGTTCTATTGTGACAGAAGAGTCTCGAATCGTTGGACCCATTGTTATTTCGGATGATGAAGAGATTGCCGCACCCCCTCTCCAACCTCTTGGCCCCAGCGCGCCTACCGCTGCATCTTCTTTTTCCTCTAATGATGCATTGCGGCTGATGCGAATAACACAGGAACTTGCTGAACTACGGCGCGAAGTTAATGCTACTCATGCCGATATCGCCAAGGCATTGGAGGATAATAAGCTTTAGGGTGTTTAGTCAGATTCTTGTAGTTGATAATGTTCATTTTGTTTTCTTGTGTACGTGCATTTTCTCCAATAATGTATGAAGCATTAAGAACAAAGATTGTGTCTTTTTTTTGCTCATATTCTCCAGTAATTAAAGAAGCTTATTCTCCAGTTTTCCTTTATTTTATTCATTCAATTGTTGTTGCGCTCGCTAAAGACAATCCTCTTTTTATTGGTTTGGTTAATAAATGAGGACCTTTAGGACCGGATACTTTATAAGTGTCTGGTCTAAAAAGTATTTGACTTTTCGGACCGGATGTTTTATAAAACTCCTGTCTTAAAATTAAGTGAATAGTAAAACTTTAGGACCGAAGTCTTCTAAAATTTCGGTCTTAAAAATTAAATTATTAAAATGCTTATCTTTAGGACCGGATGATTTTTAATTAACCGGTCTTAATAAAATCCAAAATTAATAATACATGTCTCTGTCGCGCGGAAAATTAAATTTCATTCTCTAAACTTCTCTTGTCGCGCCGAAAGTCATTACTAAGGTTCTGTCTCCAATGTTTGTGTGTTGCTTCGTCGCTGCTTCGCGTCGCACTCTCTCGACAATCACTTTATGGTTCCTTAGCTAAACATTTATTTTATGATTTTTCTGCTTAGCGTTCTGGGTTTTTCATGGCTTTAACGAAATCGATGAAATGTTCTTGTGGGTTCCTCTGTTGTTAATGAATATTGTATTTTGAAGATTATATTTTCACTTTAGACCTACCCAATTGACCAACAAGTGTTTTTAGGTTGCTCTTGTTGTCTACAACATCAACGTTCGTGGCCAGAGAAGAATGACTCAGCAAACACATTTGAATTAATATGCTACAGGTGAGTCCACAAGACCTTCATGTGGTGCATTTAATTTCCTCATTATGCATTTAATTTTCTTCTTGGATTCACTGTGATACATTTATGACCAAAAGTGATTCTTCGTTATACATTTAATGGGCAAGTTTCTCCGTAAAACAAAAAAATAAAAAATTAAAAGACATAACCGACATTGAGTATATATATGCATTTGTAGTTGGCTTATTTTATATGCAAGTTTCAAAACGTTAAGATTATGTATGTTAAATCTTTTCGTCTATAGGAATTCTACTATAGATCACAGTTGGATAAATGCTTTACGGACGAGTGTTGAATATCAGAATGAGGTGAGGGAATTTATAGAATTTGCTAAACAAAATGCTCATGATGATAGTGCGAAGTTTTATTGCCCTTGTGTAAAATGTTTGAATGAGAGGCAACTAAGTCCTGAAGTTATACACACACATTTAATTTGTGAGGGATTTTGTAAGACTTATACAGTATGAGTATGGCATGGTGGAAAAAATGACAAGTGGGTCTCAACATGGGGAAGTGGTCTTTGATGATAATGACACCGATATGGATGATCGCATAGAGGACATTATTCGTGATGTAGGATTAGAGGCTTTTTGTAATACCCGGATTTTAGCAAATCTGGAATTCTTGAGACAAGAGAAATTAATGAATATTTTGATGAAGCAAATTCATGAGTTTAAAACTATTATAGAAAATTGTTATAATTGTCGAGTAAATTGTCGAAAAAGTTACGGAAAAATCACATGAACAATGAATGACTAAAAATGCAATAATGGTGATAAAAACAAATCTAAAAACATTATGATAAATATGGAAAGATCATGAAAGATTATGAGAAAATTATGGGAGTATTATCTTTAATTATAAGAATTTAATAAATTGTTTCGAGGAAATAACATGAAGAAATGTTTAAAAAACATTCCGAACCATAAAGTAACTTTATGGTGTAAACATTTTTAATATTTTACATAGGATATAAAATGTCAATGTCGGATAAAGTTTGTAAGATAATAATATACTGTAAATTATAAAATTATCAACCGTTGGTAAGAGAATGATTAGATAATTACTAGCTAATTGATTCAAAAAAACAAGAGAAATATAGAAAGTTAAGTTTATGGTAAAATCCTTAATTAAGAGATTAAGGCTGGTAATTAGCATAAAATATACTTACTAATTATGATAAAAAGGATTAAGGAAAAAATTAGTAAAGATAAATGTATGAAGGAATCTAATCCTAAAAAGATCACTAAACGAAAGAATTTAGGCATGATTAAGCCTTAACGAAGGCAGGGGTAAAACAAGAATTTTTGGTAAAAAATATTATATTTTTTAAAAATGGAAACAATTATGAAAAAATAATTAAAACTGAATTTTAAAATGAAGGGGCGAAATTCTTGGTATTTTTAATTAAAATGAATTGTTTAAATAATTAAAATGATAATTAGAATAAAATAATAATATAATGCGGTGAGTCCGCTTATAGGCGTGACAGGGGGAAAGTCGAAATAAATTCTACAAAACCGGAGGTAAAATTATTTTCGACTGATCAAATTAAGAACAAGTAAATTTTTACACGAAGAAAGAATTTACCAGACGTTGATTTCCGCAACCGAAAACCCTAATTCCTAATAAGACGGAAAGCTGATCAGATAGAGTAGAGCCAGATAGGCAAAGTGAGAACCTATAGAAACAATTTCGTGTTTTCAAACACGGATTAAGTTAGGCAACAACCGGACGTTTTACGATTCGGCGAATTATTGTCTAGAAGTTGGTTCTATCGGAGCGATTTACAGAATCGACGCGTTTGTCCGAATATCTTCCGACGCACCGGAGCATACCTGGATATGATCAAAAAGAGGATCAAAATAGATAATATGAAAGAGGATGAAAAGATCTTCAAAGTTACATGCCCGGATTTTTGAGTTTCTGCGAAATCGCGCGAAACGGACACCGATCGGGTAGCTTTATCGAGCCGGAGGCCATAAAGCAAGAGTCATCATTGGATGACAACTCATTCTTTGAATTTTGGACCCCTTGGATGTCGGCCAAGACCCTTTGATGGCCAAGATTTCATCTAACAAAACCCTAGATCTAACGGTCCAGAAACAAAGCAGAAAATTTCCTTTACGTCCCGAATTTTCACTATAAATACCCCCTCCCCTCTTCTTGAAAATTCACACCATTCTTCTCTCTTCCTTGGCCAAAATCTTAGAGTGAGAAGCTCTGCAAAAATTCTGCCTAGCTCCGAGTAAGTCCTTCTGTCCTTAGCTTTTAGTTTCCGTAGTTCTTTCGGTAGTTATAGTAAGACCGTTGTTTTGATCTAGGAAGTTTGAGAATATATTCCTATACTTGTTTTTAAGCCTCATTGCATTGAAAGATGCCCGACGAGGTAAAAACCTAGTGGGGATAATTTTGAAATGGAATAAGGTCAAAGTAACGAAGTTCGCGAAATTCCGCCAAATAGGGGTAGTAGGGGCAAAATGGTCTTTTTCACCTAAAATGCCTGTTATGCTGCCAAATACTCATAAGTGTGTTATTATTCTGATTAGAATACTTCTGACGTCAAACCGCTATCGAAATTCCATCGTTCCGCTGTTGAGCCGATGTTTCACTGTTTTACGTACGGCCGTAAAAAAGTACCGTTTTTAGCCGGAAGAGCTGGATATCTGCAACTAAGGTATGGACGCGTACTGTAACCCTAACTCTATGCTGCTTATATACTTTTTCGTTATAGATACGTTCATAGACGAGGTTATGTTGAGAATCGTCGGAGATACTTACGACTTTACCCACGGATTATAGTATTGGTAATGCCGTTTGAGTTATTCCTAGCGCCGAGGACACGTTAGTGGCGTGGCACCGGATATGTGCGAACTAGTCGAGAGAGACTTTACATACTTGCTTTGTGCTTATGTTCGTCCATGTTATTGATCATACATCTCGCCGTTTACTTTTGTGATGATATGCTTTTGTATTGAAATGAATATCTCGTTGTACGTATACTATTTTATTTGAGCATAAGGTTAACCGTTACACGAGATCCATATGTGGAATGGATCTCAACTGTAGCATCGTGTCCGGAGGACCGATGTTTGGCGATCGAGGCAAGCAAAATGGAGTAGGCCAAGACATGTCTACATTATTTATCGTTTTCTTTAGTTTCTTTAACTTTTGAGAATTCTGGATGACTGTAATCCGATACATTTTTACTATGGTCCATATTTTGAATGTTATGTAAACTACTTACTCTCTCCAATGCTCTACTCTGATTACTCTGCTTGAAATATTTGGAAACGTTTTTAAAAAAATTCCGCCGTTTTCAAATGGGATGTTACACTTTTGATCAATCACATGCATATAGTAATATGTGTAGTGATGTAGAGACCCCGCTATACCCTGGGTGTAAAAAATATCAATTGTTGAACGCTGTATTGAAATTGGTAAGCTTGAAGGCACGTCATGGATGGAGCGAGAAGAGTTTTTCTGAAATGCTTGAGGTTTTTAAGGACATGCTTTCGGATGATAATGTGTTGCCGCATCGATACTATGATGCTAAGAAAATACTTTGTCCACTGGGGATGGAGTACAAAAAGATCCATGCATGCCCGAATGATTGCGTATTGTATAGAAAAGAGTTTGAAGAGAAGCAGAATTGTCTGATATGTGAAACCCCAAGGTACAAGTCAAATAAGGGTCCTGCGAAAGTGTTGTGGTATCTTCCAATCATACCAAGGTTCAAGCGGTTGTTTGTAAATGAAAATGATGCAAAAAATTTGAGGTGGCATGCAGATGAGAGGATTTCTGATGGAAAGCTTCGACATCCGGTTGATTCTTCTCAATGGAAGAAAATCGATCACTTACTTCCGAACTTCTGCGAAGAACCTAGGAACCTTAGGCTTGCCCTTAGTACAAATCCCTATGGAAACCTTAGCAGCATACATCATGCTGTCTATGTTGATTTCGGGACCAAAACAACCCGGAAATGACATTGATGTTTACCTTGAGCCCTTGATCAAAGACTTGAAGGAGTTGTGGGAAGAAGGTGTCGATGTTTTTGACTCTTTCAAGAAGGAGGTTTTTAAATTGTGAGCCATGATATTCAGTACTATAAACGACTTCCCAGCATATGGGAACTTGTCAGGGTATAGTGTAAAAGGCCATAAAGCATGTCCGGTTTGTGAAGAAGGCACATGCTACCATCAACTTCAACATGGAAGAAAGACGATTTATCTTGGACATAGGAGATTTCTTAGACGGGCCACCCATATCGTTGATTAAAGAAAACCTTTTTTCGTGGCCAATAGTATGAAGATGCTCCGGTGGCATTGCCGGGGAGAAAATTTATGAAAAAGTGAAAAATATCAGTGTCATCTTCGGTAAGACTGCAAAGAGTAGAAAAGAAACAAATATATAGAAAAAGAGATCTGTATTCTTCGATCTTCCATATTGGCGCAATCTTGATGTGAGACATTGTATTGATGTCATGCATGTGGAGAAAAATGTATGTGATAGTATTGTTGGCACGCTTCTCAACATACAAGGTAGTTCCAAGGATGGTGTGAAGGCAAGATTGGATTTGCAAGCAATGGGAATACATGAAGACTTACATCCAAGGCCATATGGGAAGAGAACTTATTGTCCCCCGGCTTCTCATACTTTGTCTAAGGATGAGAAACGAAGTTTTTGTGAGTGTTTACATATCACAAAAGTTCCCTCGGGGTATTCCTCAAATTTTAAGAGGCTTGTATCGATGAAGGACTTGAAATTAGTAGGCAAAAAGTCTCATGATTGTCATGTCTTGAAGCAACAAACTACTCCCGTAGCTATTCGAGGCATCGCCGAATATGATCTTCGGTCGTTTTGACTAGACTTTGTTTCTTCTTCAATGCGGTTTGTAGTAAAGTTTTCGAGATTGAAAAGTTGGATGAATTGGAGAATGAAGGATATCTTATCTTGTGCCACCTTGAGAAGCTTTTTGTTCCTACATTTTTTGACATAATGGTTCATTTAATTGTTCATCTAGTGAGGGAGATAAAGTTGTGCGGCTCTATCCATTTACGATGGATGTACCCAATTGAAAGATCTATGAAATTCCTAAAAGGGTACGTGAAGAACGCATACCGGCCAGAAGCATCAATTGTTCAGAAATATATTTCTAAAGAAGCCATGGAATTTTGTCAAAATTATTTGGCCAAAGTAAGACATATTGGGCTTCCTCAACGTCAGCATGCTGAAGGGGGTAGACGAGGGGCTTCGGTAAAGTTTGTGGATCTTGATGAATTGTCAGAAGTCCACTTATACATCTTGAATAATGTTGATGAAGTTCAGGCCAGCATAGCTACACATAAAGAAGCTGTAAGGAAAGAAAATCATCGAATGACTGAACAAAGGTTGATTAGGGAGCATAACAGAACTTTTGCAAACTGGTTCAAACAAAAGGTTGAGGGAGAGGAATGTGTTTCTGATATAATAAAATGGTTAGCACGTGGTCCTGAGGTTGATGTCAAAAGTTGGAATTCGTATGTGATCAATGGTTATACATTTTACACGAAGTCCCTAGATGATAGGAGCATCGTACAGAACAATGGTGTTATGTTAGAGGCTGAATCTATGCACTTCTCTAGTTCCAAAGACAAGAGGCCGAAATTGGCAGTCATGCCATATTATGGGGTTATTGAAGAGATTTGGGAGGTGGACTATGTCAAAATTAGATTTCTCATTTTCAAATGCAAGTGGGTTAATGTCAATAATGGTGTTCAGATCGATCGGCTAGGATTTACATTAGTCGATGTCAATAGTAGAAGTTTTGGAGATGAACCTTTTATTATGGCAGACCAGGCGAAACAAGTGTTCTATATCACCGATCAAGAAACTAAAATATGGGCTATAGCTCTCCAAGGAAAAAGGGTCATTGATATTGATGAGGAAAGTCATTCAAATTATGGTCTTCTTGATAGTACTCCTTTTTCAAAGGTCTACCGGACATGAACAAAGAAGATGAAGCGGATAATGAACCAGGCATAAGAAATGATCATCAAGAAGGGAGATGGGAGGATATCCCTTTATAAAAGAGTCAATTCATAAGGTAATATTCATATGCAGAATTCTTTGAAAACTTTAAGGTTTTAACTATATTATATTCCTTTATGTTCTTGAACAATCTCACTGACTATGAAGGTTGTTCTTGTTTTACTTTTGTGGCAGGATCCGATCCAAAGGGGCATGTTATAAAAGAGGGATTACGTTGTTGGGTGGGAATCAGATGAAGACATGGTGAATATTATATTGGGCATGTATGTTGATTTACGTGTTGTATTTGTAACTCATTGTATTTGTAAGTAAGTTATCTTATTGTATAAATTAATTTAGGTTTGTAGTCATAGTATAATCATTAATTAAGAGGCCACATAACTCATGGTGAATGATATTTGTATTCTTTTCCCAATTCAATTTATTCATAATTGTTCATAGCTTGTAGCTTAAAATATCGACTTTTATGTGCTGGATTAGGTGGTTGATTGTGTAATATATATGATCAGGAAGAACAGAACAAGGAAAAAATTCAGAAAAATTTAAACCGGAAATAAATAGGCCAGTCTTAAAAGTTCAAATTTTAAGACCGGATGTATTTATATGTCCGGTCTTAAAGGTCAGGTGTAAAATATTTGATATTTGGCCGGTCTTAAAAGTTGGTCTTTTAAGACCGCCGTATTTATCCGTCCAGTCTAAAAATTCAATATTTAAGACCGGATTTATTAAGAATCCAGTCTTGAAACCGGTATAATTAGTCATCTGGTCTTAGAAGCAGCTATTTTTTAGATCGGATTAATTTTTGTCGGTCTTAAAATTTCGATCTTTTAAGAGCGGCCTATTTTCTATCCGGTCTTAAAAGTTGAGTTTTAGGACCGAACAAAAAATATTTCAGGTATATATAGTACAACTTTTATGACCTAATGTTTTAAATGTCCGGTCTAAAAGAGATTCTTTAAGACCGGTTATAGTCCGGTCTTAAAAGTTAGACTTTTAATACCGCCTGGAACAAGACTGGTCTCGGGTCCGGTCGTACGATGCCTCTTTTGGCCGGTCTTAAAACCCTTTTTTTCCACTAGTGATAAGGTAAGATCTTAACAATGGTTCAACATTCCAATGCTTACAATGTAATTTTGTATTCATTATAAGTAAATCTACAATTTTGGGCAGGAAAAATAGAGTCCCTGCCAATCGATAATTAGTGCCTTAGTGGAATCATTCTTTATATTCCTTTTCTTTTTGCTCTTCTTATCTCACCAATAGTTAGTAGAAATTCTCCTTTAATTTTTTGTAATGTTGTGTTTGTTTTTGTTGGATTCTTTTTTACTTTTAATCTTTTTGTACATAACCATTTGTTTTTTTCTCCCCTGAAGCATGCCTGATTGAGCTGGGTCACTACTGTACCTTCGTCCCTTTCTTCTTCCTCTTCTTGAATTTTTTTTTTTTTTTTTAAAAATAATTTATGTATTCGCCGCGATTGAGCTTTTCTTGGTATATTTGGTATCGTCTCTTCTTGACAAAGGCTCTCTAATCTTGTGAGCCACAGATTTAGTCCGCATCAAGTTTTGATTGATCAGATGATTTTTTTTTAAAAAAAATCTTTTATCTCTTGTTTTATTAATTAGTAAGTCAGAAGATTAATTTTTACCTCGTTACTTCAGGTCGTTAAATATGTCAAATTATTGGGTTTTGAACGAAAAGATTATTGGCTTGATTAATGACAATTTAAAATTCATTCCATGTATGAATTCATATATAATGTAATTAATTAAACCAAAAGAGGCAGGTAAGTGTGAACATGTGTGGCCCTATTAAAATTTCCTATATGTGACAACCGTCATAAGAAAGTGTGAGCATGAGACTGCGCCATTAGAAGGCGATTTAGACTGTTGACTTAAATAGTTGATGTATGAATATGAATAAATTATTATTTGTGTAGGCCAACAATAATATGATACTTACAAAACCTCTGAAAAAATAATGTTTCTAACGCCATCTTGAGTTTAATCAATCAAAATAAAATATGAAAGCATTCGGTAAATAATGCATGCACTCTTTTTTTTATATATATATATACAAATGCATGCACTTGAAATAGTATAACTCCACAAAATTTGCTTTTCTTATGAACCCAAGCTGGACTCGAGGGTTGGTTGTAAGTTGTAATAACTGATTGAACTTTTAAAATTGACCACTTGAAAAAAGAGATTAAAATGATTAAATTAACAGTAAAATAATAAAAATATTTCTTGTAAGAAAATTATCAAAACGAATATTCAAATACGATTCTTGTTTATTTTATTTCATAAACAAATGAATAAAAATAAATAAAATAAAGAGTCACTTAGATAGTATTATTAAAATCCATGAACAATTTAAAATAATATTTTTATTGGCAATGAAATTTTTTGATTAAGTGGGTTTCAAAAACTCATTAACATTAAGATTAGGGAGGATTTCTAGCTTGAAAAATACTGAGAAAAAACTAACAAACTATTACTTCCTGTATTTCTTATAAAAAAAAATTTTAGGGTTCTCCTCGTCTTATTTATAAGAAGCATCTTGTTGGGAATATTTATGAAACATTTTCTTTTATACCCTCATCAAAAGAGTATTTATTAATTAGATCGATTAATAAATTAAAAGTCATCAAACAGTTATTTAATCAGAATATTACTGAAAAGAATTTTTATTTTAAACATATTTATTAATCCAATTAACTATAGCTATTTTTTTTTTTATAATTATTTATTCGTCTCTTATAAAAAGGGTCATAGTAAAAACATGCTTCAAATATACCGTCTGAACTCATGAAATGAGACCTAATACTTTTCATTTGGATCAATCTTCATTTTGTTTTCTAGGATTTAATCCCGCATGTAGGACACATGGTAGCAATTTTTACGGTTGCTCTATGCTCATCCTTTGAATAACAATAAGAATATAATTTACTTAAAATTCTAGAAGTAAAGAATTGAAAGAATAACCCAATCTGATCTCAGTCTTAAACAAAAAGCACTATGATAGATCAAATTAACACCGGAACATTATTTTACAGATCAAAACTCCAACTACAATTATTTATGGATCTTGGTATAAAAACTGAGAATTACATCCATAATATTAGTACAACCGTAAATCGACGCTTGGCTGAATTAGCTACCGTTGACTTGACTCTTAGTAACTGCCGTTGATTCCTTCATTGTTGTTGAGTCACTTAGCATAGCGCTCATAGTGGTGAAGTTATGTTGAGGAGGAGGTCCCTTGGTGGGACCTGGTCTTCCACCGCGAAATCTGATTAATAGAGAAAGAGGAGAATGAGAAAAGCTATAGTTAGATTGTGATGATAAAGGAGAATCTCTGGAGAAGATAATTATAGGAGGAAGAAGTAGAGAGAGAGAGAATATTGAAGAAAATTGCTAAAACAACTGACAGGATCAAAGATTGTTTTGAGCCTGGAGTGAAGTTGAGGACTCGAATCAGATTTTCAGGCGAGAAATTTCCCAGTAAACGGCGAGACATGGTGGTGACCAAGATGAATAGATTTATTTGTGTCTCTGATTAATTTGCTCAGAATGCAGATGTGAGTGAAGGAGATTGAATTATATATAGACAGTGAGTGTTCAAATTAATTTAATTCAAATGCGAACTGTATCTTGTATATATTGTATTTTTGTATTCTCTTTCTACTCCACAATACAAATCACTTCAACTAAATTATCAGAATAAAAAAAGAGTAGCTTACTCATTTTTTGATAACAGGTAGTTTACTCATGCATTATGTCTTAAATTGAAATTCTCCAGTCATCTGTCTCTAATCAAAACATGAATATTACAAGTCTTAGTTGACTTTTGCCTTTAGGTGTCATTGATGACGGAATCTTACATTGACATATATGCAAGACCAAGTCTTAGTATTTTGTCATTGGTGGTCCCAAATGAGCACGTGGTAAGCTTTCATTTGTTTTCAAGACCAGCTATAGTCACTCCAAATTTAAAATGAAGAAAGAAAATAACGCCAATATATATAATTTCTCACTTATCTCTACCCACACAAAAAAAGGGGGGAAAAAAAATCTCATGCCTACGAAAAAAGTTTCATGATAAGTTTTCCATAGCAATGAAAACATAGCTACCTACATATATTTCGGAGAATCCTAATCAAATCGAGCCGAAATATCAAATTTCAAATTCAAGCTACACTTTTAATAAATTTCTAATATGGCCAAGAGGCCTCATTAAGGATTTATGAATGTTGTTAAAAGATCAGAATATTCATTTATATTTACAAAGAAAAATTGAAGGAACCTTACCAAAATTCAAATTCAGATATATACTTTTAACAAATTTATAATCATTTTAATTTTTTTAAACAGATTTTAATCCAATAAAAATAACAACAATTTAATCCTTTCATTTCTTTTCTTTTCTTTTTTTAATTTTAACGACAATTTATTATTTTTATTTCGCTTCGTTTATAACAGAAAATAACAATAATTTAATCCAGTTACCGGGGAGTCATTTTTTGACTCCATGGTTAACTAAGTATCAATTTTCTTATTGACTGAGGCTTCTTAGAATTTTAGTTTTTAGTGTCCGTTAAAGTTTTCTCTTACATTCTGTCTGCGCATTAATTGCAACTCTCAATGGACAAAACAAAAGGAATGAAAAATGCTTGCAAAGACCAAAAACACTGACGGTGATTTACAAACACTTCACGCTTCAATTCTAACAGACATTTTCGAAGTGACTCAATGGCTACTTCCAACGGACATTCAACAATCATATCCTAAACGGGAAGAATTGCTCAACGGTCGAATGCTCTCCATTAACTATAAAAGGAGAAGGATTCAAAATGGACAAATAAAGATACGAGCTTGCATTGTCGAAATGCTGATATTCTTAATCCCTTCTCTCGAAATTACATGGCCCAAAAATTTAACTTTTGAAAGCCAAAATTCACATTTTCTAAATTTAGCCTAAAGTTTCTTTTCTCTTAAAATTCCCAACGCAAGTCGCAGATGGTGTTCATGCGCTGCTTCATCTTTAGAATAACTCAAAATATCATCAATAAATACTACAACAAATTTGTCCAGGTAAGGTCAAAACACACGATTCATATAGTCCATAAAGACAGCTGGAGCATTTGTTAAACCAAAAGGCATCACCGGGAATTCATAATGTTCGTATCTGGTCCTGAAAGCGGTCTTCGGAATATCCTCAGCTTTAACTTGCAACTGATGATATCCGGATCGTAAATCAATCTTCAAAAATACACAGGATCCAGATAACTGATCCAGCAAATCTTTGATTCTAGGGAGTGGGTACTTATTCTTGATCGTCACCTTGTTCAACTCCCTATAATCAATACAAAGTCGTAAGCTCCCATCTTTCTTTTTCACAAAGAGTACCGGAGCTTCCCATGGTGAGACAATAGGCCTAATAAAGCCTTTCTCAAGCAATTCCTCAAGTTGCTTCTTTAATTCTACCATCTCATTGGGTGCCATTCAGTACAGTGCTTTTGAGATCGGTCCAGCGCCAAGCATAAGTTCAATGGAAAATTCAACTTCTCTTTCGGGTGGCAATCCACTGATGTCATCAGGGAAGACATCAAGGAATTCTTTCACAATTGGTATTTTATCAGGTGTGAGTTCTGCTTCAGCCTGCACTGACAGATAAACGACATACCTTTGGCAACCCTAGTCAAGACATCTCTCTGCTTCGGCGGCTGAAAAGTTAAGGGGTGACTTCGTTATTAGCATCCCTTGGTAACTCTCGGTATGCGATCATCTTATTTCCAATATCCAGGATCACATTGTTGGTCGTCAACCAGTATCACGTCAATTCCATGCAACGGTAGATAGATTAGGTCGATAGTTGTCTCACGATTATTGACAATCACAACACAATTCAAACATACATCAATAGTCCTAGTTCTAACCCCTAAGGGTGTAGATACATTCAAGTCATAAGGCAATTTTTGCACATCAAATTTGAAACGTGTCACACAATCATATGCAATAAATGAATGGCTAGCACCTGTATCAAATAGTGCATGCAAGAGGTGATTGTAGATATAGACCATACCTTGTATCATCTCGGGGGATTTCTGAGCCTCATCCCTGGTCATGGCAAAAACTCTGCCCTGGTTTAGTGGTCTTCTATCCACCTTCTGCTGTGGGCAGTCTCAGTTGTAATGTCCAGGTTTATGGCAATTAAAACAGACAATTTGTCCGGTACAATCAGTGCTAGGGTGGCTCCTTCCACATTTATTGCATTTTGGTGGCTCAGGTGGTCTTTGAAAATTTCACCGATTAGATCGAAAAGATTTCTTTGCATTGCCTCTTCGACTTGGGTCCCGGTTGGATGTTTTTTGTTTAAGAAAACTTCACCCAAGAGGGGGTGAATTGGGTGTAGACTTTCAAAACTTTGAAAATCTTTTCGCGATTGGATAAAGTGTTCTTTGAAATGCATTTAGAAGATCGCAAGAGTAGATGAATGCTAATCACCGAAGTACATAATCGATCATCTCACTCTCTACCGTAAACTATATAAACATTGAGAACGAGTGTATGAGTTAAGCGTATATTCATAATGACGGCATTTCGGCAGTGCACGCTTGTGTCTCATCTTTTTCATTTTGAATCCTTCTCCTTTTATAGTTGATGGAAGGCATTCGACCGTTGAGCAATTCTTCCCATTTAGGATATGATCGTTGAGTGTCCGTTGGAAGTAGCCGTTAGACGGATGAATCACTCCGCCTCGGTTTCCGTTTGAAAATCACAATGGAATTTGTGGAGAAACATTCTCTTACATTCCTTTTGTATATCCGTTGTCAAATAGCATTTAATGCGCAATGGGAATGTCGGAGAGGCTTTACTTGATCGAAACAATTTAGCTTCGGTTTAGGTAACTTCATTTAATGCTTTGTCGGTCAAAAATTGCTTTATCCAAATCTGCTTGGTAATTTGCGATTATACAATCGAAACTCATCAACACACTGGTTAAAAGCATTTGGTAATCTCAATAAGTGATAATCCGAAGTAATAAGATAAACTTATGATTTCGTAAATTGTCCAGAAGCGAGTTTCAAAGCAGGGGCAACTTTGCTCGGGCAATAACTCGAGGGCTTGCTCGAGCAAGCACTTTAGGATTTAGTTATAAGGACCTCATACTCGGTGATGCTCGGGCATGGATTTTCCTTGCTCGCCAATGATGCTCGGGCATGGTGTTTATGATGCTTGGGCAAGCTCTTCAAAATACTGGAAGTATTGTCTTCCAGACGATGTTGCTCGAGCAAGACTTCCTTCTTGCTCGGGCAAGGTTCAGTCAGAGTTAAATTCAAGAAGACATCCAAAGGTTGCTTGGGCAAGCTTTTTCTCCTTGCTCGAGCATGAAGATTTTCATGCTCGGGCAAGCTATTCCATGTGAGGAGGAATTGCTTCAAGTCGACGTTGCTCGAGCAAGCTCCCATTCTTGCTCGGGTAAACTCCAGCGAGACGATTCCAAGTAGACGGGCGAGAGGTTGCTCGGCGGGTTTTTCCTTTGCTCGAGCATATGCTTGGGCAAGCTATTTTCTTTGCTCGGGCAAGACCTTATGACTTGGATCTTTTGCTTGTCTCACTCTTGCTCGGGCAAACCAAGAACCTTGCTCGGGCAAGGTATTGCTTTCTCGGTGTTTTTGGAGGTTGCTCGGGCATATTGCTTGTGATTCAACTTGACTTTCCTCGAGCCCGATGTTGCTCGAGCAAGCTTATAACCTTGCTCGGGCAAGGTCATACTTTCGGCTCTTTCAAAGGATGCTCGGGCAAGTTTTCCTATACTTTCGTTGCTGGGCATTCATGATCAAGACACCTCAGAAAGCTCTTTAAATATATCTTCCATTTCAATAAGAATCAACTCCAAACTAGTTTTATTTCGTCCATTAACATCGGATGAGTGGAGGTTGATCTTATCCAGCGTTTTTGCGGAATCCAGAACAGACTATCAACTTAAAAACATCATAACGCTTTGAATGGATCTTTGTTTTCTGTGTTCTTGATGTTTTTGAAAATTTATTTGAGTCTAGTTTCCAAAGGCACAAATTTCACCTCAATTGGATTTGTAGATTGTGAGATACACTCAAATTACCGAAGGTTGGTCTGGACTGTGACGTTGATATTTATGCTGACTTACGAAAATCA
Organism: Acacia melanoxylon; assembly: GCA_019022615.1. Lineage (NCBI taxonomy): Eukaryota > Viridiplantae > Streptophyta > Magnoliopsida > Fabales > Fabaceae > Acacia > Acacia melanoxylon. Next base: position 3,077,610 of record JAFJYJ010000020.1, on the reverse strand, counting down.
TAGCTCTCTCATATTGACTCCTTTGGACTTGATATTTTTTCAAAAGTACGTGTTGGATGTCTAGTTTAATATGCCGCTGGTTTCATGTCAATCCGATTCTTGGTTTGAGAGATATCATCGAATTACCAGAGGTCGCCAAAAGCAGCCGAACGAGCAGTATCTTTGAAGAAGAACCTTGCTCGGGCAAGCTTCTTCTTTGCTCGGGCAAGAGCGGATTTTGGGCGATTTTGGGCTGAAAATTCACCTTGCTCGGGCAGACCTTTGTTGTTGCTCGAGCATGCCTTCGAAACTCAATATGCTCGGGCAAAGAATATAAGACATCATCAAAACTAAGCATAACTAACAAAGATCTCTGAGATTCCTTTCAACAATTCTGCATTCTTCTACTGCTTGATGCAAGGTATGGAATTGTCGAGCAATTAATTTTTCTCTAATTTCATATTTCAATCCTCTGATCAGAACATCTACCAAACTACTCTCAGCGCCAGGATTTCTATGATATGCAGAATATCAAGACAAGCAAGTAAATATGGCATAATAATCTTCAAAAGACTCATTATCGCCTTGTCCGATCATGAGGAACTCAAATTCCTTAGCAATATGGATGGATGGCAGTTGATAGTGTTCATTAAATTTTTCTTGAAAAATCTCCCAGGTCATTGGGATATTCCAGGCTTGTAAGGTAGTCTCGGTATTTCTCCACCATCTATCGGCATCACCTTTAAGCTTATAAACAGCCAATTGAGCTTTCCTTTCATTAGGGCAGCCAAGAACCTGAAAATTTTTCTCGAGTCAAAAAATCCAATCTTCAGCCCTGTCAAATCGTCCCCTGAACACTGGAGGATTCTGCTTGCAAAATTTTGACACCCAATACAGAGGGGTTTCTGTATCCCTGCGTTCTTCTTCCTGATCATTGTTATTATCATCATCATGCTCATCATCATTATCTGTCTCCCCTCCGTCCTGACAGGACCTTAATTCATTGATTTCAGTTTGCATTTGCTGCATTATTTGTCCTTGTTCCTGTAACATTCTCATCATTAGCTCAATATGATTGGGTGCTGGTGGATTCAGTTCTGGTTCCGGTTCCCTCTATGCTTGAGTTCAACATCCAGCCATGTTAATATACTTGCTACATCATAATGAAATAAGTAAGTATTCACAAATATCAAAGTTTACACAACCATACTCATATATTCACATAAGAGTTTACAACAGCTACATATCTGGTGCCTTATTATGTTACAGACTGATACCTATAGCTTCACATACAACGATTTTACAACATCACAAGTCATAGTACAACCATACTCCTGGTTCTACATTACAACATAACTACATTGCATTCATAGCTATTACACAGCATACTATCCCCTCACTTCCAACTCAGCCCAGATCTACATTCTTGCCACAACATGTGACCTAACATACTGGAGAAAACCCTGTAAGTCATGTCCTGTCCACGCTCCTGCGCCATTTTCCTGTTGAGTAGTCTTATCATGTAGCGAGTTCTCAGGAAGAGATAGAGTATGGCCATCTTCCACTGCTCCAAGGTATACTCCATCATTCCATTCAACAGCCTATGATCATACAAGTCTTTCATTCTTCGTATAAAATAGCGATATCGGCTCCGTGGGGTGGGTCATTTGGCATAGGCTATCTCATATTCAATATGAAGATGGAATATCACCTAGAGGGGGGGTGAGTAGGTGATCTCAAAAATCTTTCGCTAGTTAAATGAGAAGCAAGTAAAACAAGCAAAGAGAGATAAACATAGAGCGATTTATACTAGTTTGATCTAATCCTTGACCTACGTCCAGTCCCCAAGCACACCTTGGGATTTCCACTAATCTTTCAAAAACAATTACACACTCTGTAAACGAAGGATGATCCTCTCTCACTCCCCCTTACAAGTTGTAATTGATACACCCACACTTAAGGTTCCACAACCTTAAGATTTTACAAAAACGATGATTGAATAATAATGATTCAGAAACTCCTCACGAGTAGATAATAATAATCACGAAAGTACAATAATAATATCTGAAGATGTTAACTCAGAATTAATGAAACAGCAGTAAGTAGTTGAGTCAGATTAATTACACAGCGTTTCGGGCTAGGTTGCAAAATTGAATGCTTCTTGTATTTATAGTGTTCACCATTAATGCCGTTGAGAACCTCTTCGAACTAGCCGTTGAGTCTCTATCTATTTTCATTGCACATAGATTATTTCCGTTGAAATTAATCGACCGTTGCTCATAAATGCTTCGCAGTTGAGAGTACATGATCAAAGTGTAATAGCTAGAATGGGTATGCCTCGAAAGAATGTCTTTTTCTGCCAGAAGATCTTATTCCAGTTGTAGCTCTGCTTTGACATTTAATGCCTCTGACACAAATTTGCTTTATGAGAGGTTTATTGTTAAAGTATGTTAATCTCATCTGAAAAGCACTAGCAAATTGATTAAACTTGGTTAGAATAGATATAATTCAAAAATATGAAATACCCAAGTCATAATTAAGGATTTTCAGTGTGCGTGAGCAAAGATTAAAAAAATACAATAGCAATTTTTGAGAATTGTTCTTATGGTTCTCAAGAGTCAATGAAGAAAATATTTTCCTAGAAATTGTGTTTCACATATTGTCGAGAATCATATCTTAAAACTCGAGAATGATACGTTAAAAAATATTTTCGTAAGTGCCAGTGACAAGGAATTCTCGAGAATGCATCTCTCATACTCGAGAATCGCTTACATAAGAACAACAAAATGAGATCAGAGTGACTATCGTTAATTCTCGAGAATCACTTCTCATTCTTGAGAATTTGTCGAATGCAAAGAGATGGATAAATATGAACACTTATAATTCATTCTCGAGAATCAAGTTAGTATTCATGAGAATTACTTCTGCACAGTGGAAAATCACACAGCTAATGCAAGATGGCTTCCATTCTTGAGAATCACAAATGTATTCTCGAGAATCATTGCAATGTGAACTTATGTCAGTTTTTGATGCTTCATTCTCGGGAACTTGTTTTGCATACTCGAGAATTGTTCTTTTAAAAAAAACTTCTTTTAGATTATTAATTCAAAACTTTTAATCATTGTTATCATCAAAACATATTTGAGAACTAACAATTTCTTCATACCAATTTCAAGTCCACCCAAGTGAACTTGAAAGTTCTTAATTATGAGATACCATGTTGTGTCCTCTGGAGTAGGGATAACTCCAAACCTCATAACATTTGCTGTCACATTATTATTTGGTGTCATTATAAGAAACTTCATACTTTTAGTCATGCATTCATTAAGGGGGAGCTTCACACTCTCATGTATATTATATCTTAAAGAGCTCATCTCCTTTATTTGAAGAAAACCTTTTTAAGCATACTCATCTGCATTCATTATCTCTTATTAGTTTTGATGATGAGTTAATCTTATAATTGAAAATATATTATCTTGAAAATATTATATAGAAAGAGATATTTTGATAGCTGGTTGCACAAGCCGTGAGGCAATGCATAAATTAGCGGCGAGATACCATGTAATGCCATGGTAGAGGTATCACTACAGAATTACATTTGGTATGAACTAACACATTTCTCTCTTGCAAGAAAATTTTACAATTATGGCAAGAGAATTCTTACTGTACAAGAACTTTCCTTAATGCACCTCAAAGAGAAACAATTAAATTAAGGAAAGATGCTTTCATGTTCAATCACATTGAAGCTAAGCTATGCTCCAAAAAGGAAGAGGAAAACCTCTTGAAGCCAGTTGAGACATATTCTGCAAAAGAGCTATATGAAGAAAAGAAAAGGATAGAAATGATATCATACAACAAGAAAGCAAGCAAATGGACTTCACCGATCATTCATCAAATTTGCAGAATCTTCATGAGCATTTTTAATCTCTATCTTTTTTATATTCAATAGAAATTTTGCACATGTTTGGTATACATATGCTTTAAATGTGGAAGATGTCTTGAAAACCTCTCCAAATTCTCTCAAATTTGTTTTTATAAAAACATTCCGAATTGCATCATATAAAGAATGAAAACACTTTCAAATTGGAGAGACAAAATCAGTTTCTAACTCATTTTCATACCTACCTCTCCAAGCATGTCTTCTTTATACTTCAACTTTTTGCTTATGACAAATAAGGGGGAGAGAATAACAAGAAAAATATGTTTCAAAGAATTGCAAGAAAAATATGTTTCATTTAATATATTTTCATATTCATACATATTTTTCTTAAAGTATTTGCCATCATCAAAAAGGGGGAGAATGTTGGATATGATTAGTTTTGATGATGTCTTATATAGATGTCATTCTTAAGATCAAAAAGTTTGTATAATATATTTATCTCCTACATTGACTAACTATTATATTTAATGTAGATTAGTCCAAATTGAATTGTGGAGAATGTCAAGGAAGCAAGAAGTTATCAAAGGATTTTGGGAATGATAAAGAGAAGAGAAGAAATAAAGAGTTGATTTATGAGAAGAGAAGAAAGAAAAATTTGAATTATGGAGAATGATCAAGAGAAGAAGAAATAAAGGAAGAACTTGATAAATGGAATGAGAATTCAAGTTCTTAGATTGATTCTAGAAGTCTCCACGATCAAATAGAAGTTGGAACGACTCAATTCGGAGTTAAAATAAGCAAGTTCAAGCTTTTGGATGAATAGTGGTTTACTAAGGTCATTGCTACAGTTTCAGGGTCTTGCTCGAGCATGAAAAACGTCCTTGCTGAAGCATAAGCAAATCTGGTGCTTGAGCAACAACGATTTTTAGCTACTATGTTCAGCTCTGTTTCAGGCGACCTCTGATAATTCGACAATATCTCTCAAACCAGAAGTCCGATTGATGTGAAACCAATTTTGTATAAAACTAGCTTCCCAATGCGTCATTTGGATATAAAATTCAAGCCCGAAGGAGTTCATATCAATGAGCTATGATTTTTGAAGTTGCAACAAAAATCAACGTCACAATCTAGAACCAGCTTCGGTATTTTGAGCATATCTCACAAACTACAAATCCGATTGAGCTGAAATTGGTGGCATATGAAACTAGACTCACATAACTTACTAAAAAAATCAAAATAATGAAAAACAAAGATCCATTGAAGGAGATATGATGTTTTGAAGTTGACGGTCAGTTCAGAATGTTGCAAAAAACGTTAGTCAAGCACAACCTCCATTCATATGATGATAATGGACGAAATAGAACGAGTTTAGAGCTGATTCTTCTTGCATTGGAAAGAAGACTTGAAGAGATTTATGAGCATGGGTGTTTTTCCAAAATTAAAGCTATTTCGAAGATGTTACGTTCACGGGAAATTGACTATTGTGCTTATGGCATTCTTATTTTCTGAAAGTCTCTACATTCAGGAAGATTGGGTTTTGTATTGAAGAGTATAATGCTTATTCATGTATGATCAGAAGCCTCAAAGATAGAAGTGTACTCAAGCAGAGTATTTGTGATGCCAGAGCATCATCGGGCTCAAAACAAAGAAGTGGAAATCGATGAGTCATGCTTGAGCCGACGTTCTAGAGTGCCTGAGCATCATCGAGCTAACATGAAATTTGCAGAGTTGAAGAGTCATGCCCAAGCAATGTAAAAGGCATGCTCGAGCAGAGGTAAAAGGGTGCCCGAGAAGCATCAATCGTTTTCTCATTCTTAGCCTCTGGAAGACTCTTGCCCGAGCATGAATATGTCATGCTCGAGCAGAGGAGAAGTCATACTCGAGCAGCATCACCAAATTGATAAGTCTTCGCTTCTGTTTGTCTTCTGCCCAAGCATGCTTTCTGGGTTGCTCGAGCAATAGCGAAAGTGAGTCAGAATGTTGCCCGAGCAATCATAGTTTGTTGCTCGAGCATCAGCGATAATTCAAGTTTTAATGAGCCTCGTTCAAGGTTTGCCCGAGCAAGCTCACTGGAGTGCTCGATCAAGGTGCTCGAGCAGTAGCTCCTTGTTGCTCGAGCATAAGACGATGATTTCCTTCTACAACGGATTTACACCTTGGTTGCCCGAGCATGCAAACAAGGATGCTCGAGCATGATCACCTTGTTTTCAAATCATCGTCTGCGTAAACTATGAATCACAGTGTTTAATCTCATTGCTTCTTAACGTTACTCATTACTATTCCTAATTGCTTTTAATCAGTTTGCTAATGAGTTTCAAATGATTAGATCATGGATTAACAACAAATTTGCATAAAGCAATTTGTGTGTCAGAGAGGCATTAAATGCTACGTCAGAAAACAGAGGAAAGCATCTGAGTGTAACAGATAGTTTGAACATACCAATGAAAAGCTTGAATCTTTACAATGGCCATAAATACAACACCCAAGACGGAGCATTAACGAAGTCAACGATAAACATTCTATGATTAAAGTTGGATTAGAGCTCAACAGGCAAAAAGCAACAAAAGCTTCAACGGCTACTTCCAGCAAATCCTCAACGACCGAATGCTCGTAACGGTCAAAAAACAAATGCCTATAAATTACAAAGTCTTCAAACCGGAAGAAGTGACGACGATTGATGAATGAATCGCCAAAGCCAACGAAATGATTTTACTACTTTACCGTCAATAATTCATACACTCTATTTCTCAATGTTTATATAGTTTACAGTAAAGAGTGAGATGATTGATTATGTACTTCAGTGATTATTATTCATCTACTCTGTGAGAGAGTCCAAACACTTATTTGATTATTTGTTTAGTGATCAAATCTCAAGGTTGTGGAACCTTTGAGAGTAGGTGTACAGTTACAACTTGTAAGGGGGAGTGAGTCCTAATGTGAAAGGATCATCCTGAGTACAGAGTGTGTAATTGTATCCTTACAGTGTATAAGGAGGAGTATCTCGGTAAGAGATTGTAAAGGCTGCGTAAGTGCTCGACTAAACTTGTGAGGTTGTAAAGGCTTTTCTCTTGTGCCCGGTTAAACAAGGAGATAGTGGATTGAAAATTGCAAGTGGAGCTTGGGGACTGGACGTAGGTCAAGGATTGGGCCGAACCAAGATAAATCTCGGTTGCATATTCTCTTCCCTAAACTCTTACATTTCCAGCATATATGTTTGAATGACTGACTATTTCTTTATAAACTATTTCTGTCATTCGAACTACTTTCAGTAAGTTGCGAAAAGATTTTCAAAGTTATCTAAAGTTCTTATTAGACACCCAATTCACCCCCCTCTTGGGTGATAGCCAGGTCTTTCAGTTCCTTCATGAGCTATCTCCAAGGCGTCCCACATAGCCTTAGCAAAAGTTAAAGTGCATATTCGAAAATATTCACTTTGACTTAAGGCACTCTGAAGCATGAGAATAGCCTTACTGTTGAGGGTGACCAATTTCCTATCATTCTCATCATATTCTTCTTCGAGCTTTGGAGTTTTAACTCCATCTTCAATAGTTTTAGGAGCATAATCTCCTCTCTCAAACACTCTCCAAAGGCCATATTCAGAAGCCAATACAAAGACTTTGAATTTGGCTTTCCAGAAAGAGTAGTGCTCTCCATTGAATCTTGGTGGTCAGTTGATCGAAGCTCCATCATATTGATCCTTCTCGAGATGTTAAGCTCTTTAGAGAAGACCTTGCTTTGATACCATATGAAAGTGGAGCAAATCACCAAGAGGGGGTGAATTGGGGATTTTAAAAATTCTTTTCTAGTTACTCTGTTTTCGAACACTAAAATAGAGAGGTGCAGAGTATGGTAAGAAGAAACAAGACACAAGGAATTTATACTGGGTCGGTCTAACCTCTTGACCTACATCCAGTCCCCAGACTCTTTGGGATTTTCACTATCTCAATTGATTACACACTCTGTAACTCAAGAGTAATTCTCTCACTAGAACTTGCTCCCCCTTACAAGTTGCAATCAATATCCCAATCTCCAAGTACTCTGACTTGAGATTCTTACAATAAATGATTTTCAATAAATGAACTCTCTCTAAGAGTGGATAAATATAATCACTGAAGTACAAATGTATCAAAAGATACTTTACACAAGAAAACTCAAAGAGTAGTTCAAAACTTGAATGATTTTCATTTTCTATGGATTAGTTGTTGAGAAGAATTGAATGCATCTCTATTTATACCAAGAGAGCATTAAATGACCGTTGTAATCTTCAATGTGACCGTTGCCAGGATTAAGGAAGGATTAGGTTAAGCTTTGGTCTTCTTCTCTCTCTACTCTTTTGTTAATCCAATTGCACAGAAGTTTATGGTTGACTTCTTGAATATTAATCCGTTGGAAGAGCAGCTACTGGATGAGGAAAGGAGACATTAATCCCTTTACAACGTGTGTAGAATGATTGTCCAAAAGAATGAAAAATTTCTGGACATTGCATTTAATGTGCTGACGTCATTTTTTTCTTTTGTTTAAATCTTCTTTTAATATCCTCTAAATCATCTGAAACTCACTAACAAACTGATTAAACATAGTTAGGAATAGTAATGAGTGATGATAAGAAGTATTGAGATCAAACATGAAGATTTCACAAATTCGTGCAATTTGATTTTCAAACACAGCGACACAAACTCGAGTTTGTTCTCATAAACTGGAGTTTGCAGAAGGCCAAACTCGAGTTTTCAAATCCAAACTCGAGTTTCCTTCTTCCAGAGAAGAATGTCGCAAGTTGAGTTTTGAAGCACATTTTGAAATATTAGGCAAACTCGAGTTTGTTAATGACTAACTTGAGTTTTGGACTTTTATAGTGAAAACATGTTTAAGTCCAAAAGCTCAAAACTGAAGTTTCCAAATGTAAACTTGAGTTTTCAAATTACTGAAATGAGCAAAGATCTCTGTAAGGCACAACCTCGAGTTTCCAAAACCAAACTCGAGTTTCCTTTTAAAATTGAAAATCTTTGCCAAGTGAAAACTGGAGTTTTCAAAACAAACTGGAGTTTTCTCACAGTAGATAAAACATGATAACTTTCTGTCAAGCACAAACTCGAGTTTCCTCAAAACTTTGGAAACCTTAGAAAATGCTTGGCCAAGTGCAAACTGGAGTTTGCCATAGCAAACTGGAGTTTGCTTGGGATGAAAAATATTTAGACTCTTTGCCAAGCCCAAACTCGAGTTTGGAAAACACAAACTTGAGTTTGGTCAAGTTCACAAAACTTGACAAAACTCTTTGTTTGGTGCAAACTGGAGTTTGCTTAAGTTCAAAACTTTGGGAGCTCTCTGTATGACCAAAACTTGAGTTTCCTCATAAGAGAAAACTTTTACAAACTTTCTGGTAGTTGAAAACTAGAGTTTTGTATTCTTCAGGAAATATTGAAGTGTCTCTGTATGGTACAAACTCGAGTTTGTAAACCCAAACTCGAATTTGCCTTAGTGTGAAGAACTTGAGTGCTCTCTGTGTCTTGCAAACTCGAGTTTGCCTAAGAAAACTGGTGTTTTCTTTAGTTCATAAACTTGAGCTACTCTTGTCAAGTCCAAACTCGAGTTTCCAAACCAAAACTCGAGTTTGCCTTTGACAGTAACTTTTTCAACTTACCAAAGACAAACTTCAACTTGTGTTTACAATTGTCGGTTATCATCAAAACACATAGAGAACTAACAACAATATCTCAATTTGTTTTAGATATTTAATTTATCAAATAAATTAAATACAAAACAAATAATATATAATAATATTATAATCTCTATTAAATAATATTATTATATTATTTTTGAATTTAATAATATATATAGTCATCCTAGATTAAATGTTGTATTCATTAAATCTTAGACATATCTAAGATTCAATGAATCTGGACACTATTGCTCGTGTTGGGTTATTCTTGTGTGCGACCCTTCAGGCCCATATGAGATTGGTAGCGGGCCAACAGTGTATCAGCCCACAAGTCGCAAGCGGCCTCTAGCAAGGCATTGCAACTACCCAATTCATATGGGGATCGATGATACGATACAACCTATCGTACAACCATGTCATGTCCCTTTTGTCACGCGATAATTTGGTCAAGGATGAGGCATGGATAATGTCAACTTCCTGTTCTTGACCATTACTTTCTCGATTCTTGAGTAGTCTAACAATTGAAATGGAAACTCCTTTCCATCATAGTATGACCATACATTTCTCAGACTCACTCATCAAGGGGCCCAGTTTATCTCTCTACCAACATGAGGGACAAATTCTATCTTGACCATTCACATTCCTCTGCATGAGAACCATTGATCTCGATCCAAGCCTTTATCATCACCCGGTCAAAGGTGACTTTTGACTAGGTCAAAGAGCAGCGACTCATCATGTAGGAATCCATGATGATCTCAGATCAAAGGGCATTGTGACGCAGTTATACATGAGAAAAGCTTATGACTAAATCTATGCAGCTTTCTCATATTGGGTCGGTCTAGCACCTTGTACTCTTACAAGTTCCTATGACTTTGATACATATCTCCATACCTTATCCAAGTCATACTGGTCTTATTTCATCTTCGTACCCGCAAAGATGACCAACCGAGACATTTAGGATAATCTATAAGATATATCCAAGGATACAATTATCACTATAAACATGTAAATGACATGATAACTAAATGGAGAATACTTTAAATAACATAAACGTTTAAAGTACAATGACTTGCCCCTAGGGCATAATTTCCAATAGCAACATCTATGTACATGGTAGAGGATATCGTGGTGGATATAGAGGTGGATATAACACCCGAGGTGGCTTCAATGCTCGAGGTGGTCGTGGTGGACGTGGTGGATATGGCCGATCAAATGGAAGTTTTGAAACTTATATAGCAGAGTATGAACATGGTCAAGGGTCATATAATCGAGGTCGTGGCTAAAGCCGAGGTCAAGAATTCTTGTCTAGAGGAGGAGGAAGATATCAACAACGAAGTGATAAATCCCAATTGCAATGTTATAATTGTAATCAATTTGGTCATCTTAGTTATGAGTACAGAGGTGCTACTAAAGTTGAGGGGAGAAGTCATTATACAACAAATATAGTAAAACTCGATGAACCGACCATCTTGTTTACTTACAAAGGTGAAAAAGATACTGGAAAAAAATGTATGGTACCTTGATATGGAGCAAGCAATCATATGTGTGGCAAAAAAGAGTTGTTCACAGAGCTGAATGAAGAAATCCAAGGAGAAGTCACATTCAGTAATCTATCAAAAACCCCAGTTAAAGGCAAAGGTAATATTATGATATTTACAAAGAATGGAGATAGAAGATACATTACAGATGTCTATTATATACCATCTTTGAAGAGAAATCTCCTCAGTCTTTGTCAACCACTGGAGAAGGGATATGACATACATTTAAAAGATAGCTCTCTTACCATAGAAATCAGAAGGGAGAATTGATAGTGAAAGTTGAAATGACAAGCAATCGTCTATTCAAGTTGAATATACAAACAGATGGAATCAAATGCATGAAGTCTATTGCTGAAGATAGTTCATGGTTGTGGCATCTCAGATTTGGTCATCTCAGATTAACTGACCTAAAGCTGTTATCAAAAGCAAAGACGGTGAATGGGTTTCCAACAATAAATCATCTGGATCAACTATGTGAAGGATGCATGCGAGGAAAGCAACAAAGACAAAGATTTGAAGTTGGCAAGTCATGGAGAGCAAAAAAGCCACTGCAACTAGTTCACTCAGATATAGCTGGTCCATTCGACATGCCTTCACTTGGAGGAAACAAGTACTATATCACATTCATTGATGATTTCAGCAAAAAAGCTTGGATGTATATCCTCAAAGAAAAATCTGAAGCCCTTGATAAATTCAAGGAGTTTGAGGCAATGACAGAAAACAGAGTGGTCAGTATTTAAAAGTGCTCAAAATAGACAGGGGAGGAGAATATACTTCCAGATTATTTGAAGCATTTTGCTAGGAGCATGGAATAATTAATCAGCTAACTGCTGCCTACACACCACAACAAAATGGAATTGCAGAAAGGAAGAATCGCACAATTCTCGATATGGCAAGAAGCATGCTTAAAGAAAACCATATGCCGAGAACATTTTGGGCTGAAGCTGTTCAGTATGCTGCCTATCTATTAAATTGTTATCAAACAAAAAGTGTCAAGTTCAAAACTCCAGATAAAGAATGGAGTAGTAGGAAGCCAAAGGTTAGCCATCTAATAATCTTTGGTTGCATAGCATATGCTCATATTCCCAATCAGAAGAGGAAGAAGTTAGATGACAAAGGAGAAAAAATGCATTTTCATTGGCTATGAGCATCGGAGCAAAGCTTATAGATTGTATAATCCTCTAACCAAGGAAGTAGTCATCTCAAGAGATGTGGAGTTCAATGAAGCAGACTACTGGAAATGGAGTGATGATGAAAAAAGAGTGGAAGGTTTATTCTTTAAAGATGACATTGACTTAAAAGACCAAACAGTTGAAGTAGATAATGATGAATCTCCTCTACCAAGTCGTAGTCCAACAACTCTTGCATCTACACCATCAACAACAGGAAGCAGTAGCAGTAGCAGCAATGCAGGGGGAGTAACAACAAAAATGAGGAGCTTAAGTGATATCTACGATGCTACAGATCTAGTACAAACCACATTTGATTATTCATTATTTTGTTTAGTGGTTGAATGTGATCCAGTGACATATGAAGAAGAAGCAAAAAATGAAACGTGGAAGAATGCTATGAACGATGAAATCATCGCAATTAAAAGGAATGACACGTGGGAGCTCACAACTATGCCTAAGGAGCATAAGCCCATTGGAGTAAATTGGGTGTATAAGACAAAGACCAACAAATAAGGAAAGGTAGAGAAGCACAAGGCGAGATTAGTAGCTAAAGGCTACAAGCAGAAATATGGAATTGATTATGAAGAGGTTTTTGCACGACTTGCAAGGATTGACACTATCAGACTTCTTACAGCAATTTTAGCATAAAACAAATGGAAGATATACCAGATGGATGTGAAGTCAGCTTTCCTTCATGTTCTCCTTAAGATAATTGAATGGTACTCTATGGTAGTCCATTCTTGAGGTAGAATGTACTCCTATTTTCCATTGCTTCTTTTTGTAATTCCAGCGATGGTTGCCCTAAGAGTTCTCCTATTTGACATAGGAGATATGATCTTATTCATTGGTGCATGAGAAACTCTTTGCTTCTTGTTCATCTTCTATATACTCTTATGTCCATTACTTTTCAAGTCAACCTGCACATATAGAGCACTAGATGGACATTTTGGTACCCACTTATACTTGGGTCCTTGACTGTTAGTAGTGGGCCTTACTTATCCTTTCGGAACCTAAACATATTTGTTTCCCACATCAGAATTTTTCTTAATATAGCATGTGTGAGAAATATGGCCAGCTTTCCACAATAATTGCAAACAATAGAATGATGCTTGTTATGAACTATTTTGCAAGAACTGTGCTGGTCAAGGGAATTCAATATCAAATGACCCATATTTGTATATCCTTTCTTCCCATATGATTTTCCAGCATGATTGAAAACAATTTTGCTTTTCAAAACAGAATCAGTAATTGGTTGAAAAACAATTTTATGTAGCTGTTCAAAATCATTTTCCTTAACTACACAAGAAGAATTGGAATTGTTTACTAGTTGTACATCTTGAGCTCCAGATAATGATTTACCATAATCATGCATGATGAGATCTTCCTGGGAATCGTCTACCTCTTGTTCTGTGTTGACTGGATCGTGGAAGCATTTTCTGATTTCACCTTCATTCCCAACTTCCGTTTGTTCATCAATGGTGGATATACAACTTATAGTCTCAGATGAACTGTCAACACTTTCAACTTCAACACAGTTATTAGAAGCATATATACAATCAAGAGTATCCCAGATTTCTTTAGCACTAGTGCAAAACTTGATTTTATCAAAATCATTTTCGGTTAAAGCACAATGAAGGTTTTTCATTGCTCTAATGTTCAACGAAAACATTTTCTTTTCCTTTTCTGTCCAATCCTTGCTTGGTTTGAAATCAAAGACATTTGTAACAACATTCCACATATCAAAATCAGACACTTTAATAAAACTATTCATTCTAGCTTTCCAAAACCAAAAATCAATATCTTTGAAGAACGGTGGAATGGTATAATCGAAACCTTCTGAAAACGAACAACACCAAAAATCAGCCATTGATAACTCTTGAGATTATTAAGTCCTTTACACAAGAGACATGCTCTGATACCAAATGTTAGACCTGGCTATCACCCAAGAGGGGGGTGAATTGGGTGTCCGATAAAACTTTAGATTACTTTGAAAATATTTTCACAACTTACTGAAAACATTTTTTAAGACAGAAATACTTTCTGAAGCGATAGTCAGTCATTCAAACATATATGCTGAGAATATAAGAGTTAAGGGAAGAGAATATGCAAACTGAGATTTATATTGGTTCGGCCCAATCCTTGACCTACGTCCAGTCCCCAAGCTTCACTTGAGATTTTCAATCCACTATCTTCTTTCAACTTGATTACACGCTATGTACTCAAAGTAATCCTCTCACTAGGATTCACTCCCCCTTACAAGCTATAATCAATACACCCACTTGATTACACACTATATACTCGAAGTAATCCTCTTACTAGGACTCACACCCCTTACAAGCTGTAATCAGTACGGGTTTCCCACTCAAGATCACCCAATCTTGAGTAACTCTCAGATAAGATAATTACAATGAATTTTCTCTCTCAGAAGTGAATGAATAAACAGTGAAGTACAATATAAATCATTTCACTCTCTATGATGAACTATATAAGCATTGAGAACATAGTGTGTATGAGAAAAACGTTGGATTTAGAAATTTGGCATTTCGAAAGTGTAAGCTTGTCTCCAAAAACTTCTATCTTGAATGCTTCTCCTTTTTTAGTTAGTTGCAATTTATGACCATTGAGCAATTCCTCTAGTTTAGAATATGACTATTGGAAGAGATATAGCCGTTGAAGCTTCTAACGTAATCATCTGGTTTTGATAATCTACAATTAATCTTTCATATAATCATTTGAAACTCATCAACAAACATGTTTAGTAGCATTGAGTATAATAAGGAGTGATGATAAGAAGATATGAAATCACAATCACTGGTTCAAAGATTACGAACACGATGATTTCCAAACTACAGAGGCTAACTCGAGTCACAACTTCATCTTTGGATGTTTTTGTAACAACATAACTCGAGTCATACTATTCTTAACTCGAGTCAACATCATTTTCACAAATAGAGAATATGTCTCTGTATCAACTTGACTCGAGTCATTCTATTCTAACTCGAGTCACAATCACTTTCACAAATATTGTCGAGATGAGTTCTGAAAATGATTTGAACACAAAGCTTAACTTGAGTCATTAAGTGATGACCTAACGAAGTGACTCAAGTCATCTTTACTTAACTCAAGTTGTTACCTTTGTTTGTTCCATAGTGTCTGCTTTGATATTGCTACATTCTGTCTTCTTTCAGAACATAGGCAAACTTCCAGAAACCATATCTCCTTGGTATTAACTCCTTTTTAGTTGTTTCAAATCTTGATTGAACTATTTTTTAGTCTACTTTCATATTCCACTAATTTTAACTCAATTGGATTTGTCGTTTGTGAGATACACTCAAAACATCAAAGCTTGGTCTGCTGTGTGGTGTAAATATCACTATCAAATTACACAATTCATAGCTCCTTGATCTGAACTCCTTTGGGCTTGAATGTTATATCCAAATGACGCATTGGGAGTCTAGTTTCATATGTCATTGGTTTCACCTCAATCGGATCTCTGATTTGGGAGATATCATCAAATTACCAGACCTTGCGCAAGCTGAACGTGAAACAGAGGTGAACAGAGTGGCTGGAGTACACTTTGACTCGAGTCATTTAGTGATGACTCAAGTCAAACCAGTCCAGAGATGCCAAAAACACTTATTGACTCGAGTTAATGATATCTTGACTCGAGTCAAATCATTCCAGAAGAGAAAATCACTGTAGCGAAGTTGTAAACTCGAGTTGTGACTTCTTGACTCGAGTTATATCATCCTGAAACTCATTTTTGCTTGTTTTAACTCTGAATTGAGCCATTCCAACTCCATTTGATCGTGGAGACTTCTAGTATCAATCAAAGAGCTTGAATAAAGATATCTTCATTCCATTCAACAAGTTCTTCCTTCTTCAACCTCTCCTCTTCTTCTTGATTATTCCCAAAAATCCTTTGACAACTTCTTGCTTCCTTAACATTCTCTGCAAGTTCTTCTTTCTAAAATCTCTTATCTCCTTCTTGATTGTTACCCATAACTCAACTCATTCTTTCTTCTCTTCTATTGATCATTCTCCAATATTCAATTTAGACTAATCTACATAAATATAGTAGTTAGTCAATGTAAGAGATAAATATATCATACAAGTTTTTTGTTCTTAACAATGACATCTATATAACACATCATCAAAACTAATCATATCCAACAGAAGGCACTATATGGATTGAAGCGAGCTCCAAGAGCGTGGAACTCAAGAATAGATGAATACTTTCAGAAGAATGGATTTGTGAAGAGTTCGTATGAGTATGCTTTATACACAAAAAGGAATGAAGATGGAGATATAATGATCGTATGTCTTTATGTGGATGACATGATCTTCACAAGAAATAATCCAATTATGTTTGTCAAGTTTAAGAAAGCTATGACTAGAGAGGTTGAAATGACAGATACTGGAGAAATGTCTTATTTTCTTGAAGCTGAAGTGGAACAAATGGAGGAAGGAACACTTATGTCACAAAAGAAATATGCACAAGACATATTGAGTAGGTTCAGAATGAAAGATTGCAAGCCTATTTCAACACTGATAGAAAAAGGAACAAAGTTGATAGCTCATTCAACAAGAAAACCTGTAAACTTTCAAGATAGATTGAGAGATAGAGTAAGGGAGGGTGCCGTAGCACTTTGAGAGAGGAAAAGTAATAGAGTTTTGTTTATGTGACAAAAAGATAGAGGTGTATTGTATTTGAATTTATAATAGAAGTATTGTTTTTTTTATCTTCTTATTTCTTCAATTTCCAACAATTTTGATACTAGTCTACTTAGCCACGTCATGGGGGCTGATGCAGCAGGTCTATCCCATAATGGCATAACCTTTTTCTACTATGGGGACCTTATTCTGCATGATCTGGGAATTTGAAAGAAAAGTATGGTTACTCGTTTCTATGATCCTCAAGTTGCACAAAAAAATTTAGCTACGTCATTCTCTATTTTCAATTTGCCTGACTCTATCTTGGAAGGGCAATAAGGTTTGACAATATACTGTGGCAGATGGTTATCAATTGCTGATTAATGAATATGTGGTCATTAGGGACTTTTCTGATCATGTGTCTTTCAATTTTCAAGTCGATCAGTTGCAATTTATTCCTAAGATTAAGTTGTTGTGAAAAATCTATAGAGACGTGTTACCTACTCGGTTTAATCTTTAGATGACATCATTTGCAATTGGGTGTCATGTGTACAAAAACTGTTTAAGTAAAACCGTCATTGTAAGTTAACCATTACAACAACTGTTATTCAAAAATCATTCGTTGTAAGACTCACTTACAACAAATGTTTTAGTAAAATAGCCGTTGCAAGTTGACTTACAACGATGATCTAAAACCAGTCGTCTATTTTGACACTTTTGAACGATACTCACGTACAACACCGCCTGGGAAAAAGGCACCTTATGGTCCTAAAAACAGACGTTAAAAGTTCATTCTGCATTAGTGAAACAATTAATTAATTATCCAATCAAGACATTGATGCAAGAGCTTTGGACATGTTTTGGTTCTTGTTCAAACCAATTAATAATGGGTTAAGGTGCAAAAATGTACATGGGCTTTTACTCAAAGGGCACCCAACACCAAATGCTTTTTCAGAGGTGCAAAAATACCCATGATTGAAAAATAAGTGCAAAAATAACATGACCGTTAAATCTAGCTTAACACCATCACTTTGTGGTGGGTACCACACAATTTTCATGGAAATACCAAAATGCCCCTAATTTAAAAAAGAGTCTAATGCTTATCTCTTTGTTCAGTACCCATCTCTTTCACCAAGCATCGCTAGAATTGCAGACAAAGGGAGAAGAAAATATTACCCATCCAGCATTTACCTCTTCAAAGAATAAATAGGGCCGAATGGGCATAAGCAGAGAAGCTACAAGATGCATTGAAAAGGAAGATAAAACAAAGCCCCCCTTTCTTGTTTGGTGATTTCTGATGGCCTCCCTTCTTTTCATGACTTTTAGAGGAAGATGGGCCAATGGAGCTATAGGAGATGACCAAGCTTAGAGATCGAGGCACTAGGAAAAAGGATCAAGATCGCAGCCCTCAAACCTTCTCATCTGAATCTTAGTTTCCATCGCTGATCTCCAAAAATCTTAGTCACTGCAAATCATTCTCCTTTCACCCAATGATCAATCATGGTGAGGAAGAAGAAGTCAAGCATTCACTGAGCTTGATTTTCTGCCATCATTGGTCTCTTGTCTTTATCTGCCGGCATCTCAGATCGGGGTTGGGAGGGAGAGATCTCATAAGTCAGAAAACATATCGAACTTGGACTCCCAGAAAGGGTTTTTGTTTTTTGAATTAGGGGCATTTTGGTATTTCCATGAAATAGTGTGGGATCCACCACAAAAAGTGAGTGTTAAGTTAAATTTAACGGTCATATTATTTTTGCACCCATTTTGAAAGTTTATGGATACTTTTGCACTTCCGAAAAACATTTGGTGTTGGGTGCTCTTTGAATAAAAGCTCAAGTGCATTTTTGCACCTTAACCCATTAATAATCCATTTAGTCGTTTATTGTCACTAATATTTAAATGATTAGGTCATTATATAACATTAGAATTTGGTACCAAAAATCCCCTTTGGTTATTAAAATCTATGATTCTGCAAGTGCATGGTAAAGAGGTTAAGTGGTAACTTGAATTATTATAGCATCAACTACTTCTTTGTATTTAATTTATTCCCTTACAATTAGAGCTATTTTCACTAGTTTAGGACTCACAAATACTTTATAAGATCTTTAAATCAACTAGAGGGCATCCCGATTACGTTAATATTGGGTTTATAGGTATAATTGAACCCTATCATCAAATCAAGCCATATGGTGACTGAATAGGTGAATACTCAATCGATCCCATATGATTTAATTGAAGCTCTAGTCTAAATTTATATTTCTAAACTCCTTTAAAACATCAAAATCAGTTCCAATCATATTTCTTATGTTTTAGAACAAAGGCTAATTAAGGTGCATATTAGCCAATAAAGTCTTATGCTAGTAGCATCTGTCACAAAAATGTTTTGAAGGTGTCACAAAATATCAATGAACAATTGAAATGGAACAAAAATGCTAATAAAGAATTTAAAACTTCAGCGAATAGACAAAAACATGGTTATGTTACTTTCATCAGAATTTATTTCTTCATTAGTATTTTTGCTCCATTTCAATTATTCATTGGTGTTTTTGATACTTTCAAAACATTTTTGTGCCAGATGCTCCTAGTGTAACACTTCATTGGCCAATCTGCACTTTAACCCTTAGAACAATCAAGCACTCAATTCAATGAAAAAAATATAATATCAACATAACCAACGACATAAATCATTATTTACTAATCCATAATCAAGAAATTAGAATAATCCAAGGAAAATTTTTAGTAGCATGAATTAAATATTTTCACAAACAAAATACTGAGCGAACCAACAACAAAAAAACAAAAGATATAGAAATGAAAAGTGGAAGCTAGTAATCAGTGCCCATTGCAGATCCTCCACATCGCCAAGCCCTAACCCTCAAGCTCATCAAAATCACCAGCGGCAACCTTTGCGTCGTACTCTTAGAGAAAAATAACGAACTAAGAAAAGTCAAAAGAACAAATTAAAAATTATGGAGCATCAAACTCGAAATATAATCAACAATATACTTTGATAAAATAACAACAACTTGTTTCATGAACCAAGCAAATCTAATTAGAAAGAATCTCCTCCCATAAACGACGATGTTTCCTCAAAAAAACAAAAATGTAGTTGATATAATTACAAGGATACAAGAGTGTTCAAAACATTTTTAGAAAAAAATACTCCCTCCACTTTTTTTCATTTTTACCCAAATTAATTGCATGTGTCTCTTTTTTTTTCCTACTTATTTTCTCTTATCTCTTTTCCCACCCATTCTCTCTCGTTCATCCTCTACATGATAAGGGTATGCTTGGAAAAAAAAAAATCCCTTACACATTTATTACTTTTAACTAAAAGTTTAATTTATTTGATTTAGGTATTTGTTACTTATAAAGATTTTAGGCTTATTTTTTTCAGTTATTATAGTAGGCTTTGATTCCTCCATTGACGTATTGTTTTCTTCAACTCCACAACGTGTAGGTTGGTAGTGAATGGAAAATGTTAAAGAAATTTATAAGCAAACATGCAAATAATTTATATATTAGTATGGAAAATATTTTTTTCAAAATGGGTTAAATATGAGGTAAAAAAATTGGTTAAACATTAATTGAAGTTCCCGCTATCTTTATTATTGTTAATTTTCTAAACATTTTCCCAACCCACTACCCGGGGATTCCACAAGGTGTGATCACCATTGTAAGTTTGCAACCTTTGTGTGGTAGACTCAGAAAAGTTAAGGAACCAAGACAAGAAGACAGGAAGTAAAGCCCACTATTTAGTATACTAGTTAAACAAGGAGGATGAATGTAACACCTCATTTTTAGGAAGCGGAATAAGAGAATATTATCATAGTAGAGCATTAGAGCAAGTAAGAGAGTAAGCAACTGATAAGTATGTGGCTATAAACTAACAGCGGTGTATCCGGTCAGGTATAATAGCGGTACATTTATTCAAGTATTTAAATTCCAACTAAGTAGAAGTATAAATACAATCCCTAAATAAAACTCCAGCTGGGTCCTCACGCGTGATGCTTACCCTTGTCACCGGCTCCCGATCCTTCAGATCTTGAAGCTATGGTAAGTGCTGAGATCCAATACCCATCAGACCTCAGGTAACAGTTAACCTTATGTTCAAGTAAAACAATATATGTATGACAGATATTCATTACATTTCAGCATTAACCATATATAGCACACAGCAAATATAAGATTACAACAGTACATAACACACAGCAAATGTAATGTTAACACACAGCAATACATAGCACACAGCACATGTAATGTTATCCACGTTTGCACTAACCAGTGCCACGATAGCCTCTCGTGTCCTCAGCGCTAGGAAAACATCTCACGACATTATCAAGACTATAACCCGCATAAAAGCCGAATGTACAAACAGTGACCCAAGACAGAGTCTTAGCCACGGTGCATGACCCAATATCAAGTCTTGTCCATGACTCTATGAATCATCTATCACATATAAGCATACAAGACACACAAGAGTTAGAGTTACAGTACGCGTCCGTACCTTAGTCCGTGTGGATAGTGGTACATCTGTCTATTCGGTACGATCCCCGATTTTTTTCCCGGATATCCTATAATAGTATCACCGCATTATTTCCCTTGTAAATAATATTTTAAGAGATATCTTAGCCAATATTGACCTTTTTACCCCTTGTGGGTTTGTTATTCCAATTATATCTTTTTATTTCCTTAAAAACGCTGCTTCAGCATTTCTAGGCAGATTTTTTGGTAACTTTGAAAAATCATTATTAATTCCACAAAATTCGAAATGAGGTGCCGTAAAATTCCTCAGAGTCCTTGGCATGTATATTTTTTAGGACAAAATTTTTTTCACTCGAAATCCTTGAGTCAATACCAGTTTAATGTTTTTCATTCACTGTCCAGAGTTTAATCCCAAAAATGTGACCCAATTTCACGCATTTTTATCTCCTTCTACAGAACTCAAATTGCTACAAATTTTGTATCAATGGAAAGCTATACATGTCTACTATAACCATGTAAGATGTCATGATTTAATGACTTCATTTTATATATAAAATAATTCTCTTTATCTGACTAACTCCTGAAAAACTGAAATCAGGGAATTTTCCAAACTTTCACGATCTTGCTCCATTGATTCCAAAAATTATTTCCCAACATGTTTTTACCTCGTTAGGCATCTTTCAATGCAATGAAGCCTAAAAAAAATCATGGGAATTTATTTTACCATTTTCTAAATTAAACTAACATTTAACTAAAA
This sequence comes from Acacia melanoxylon, assembly GCA_019022615.1. Taxonomy (NCBI): domain Eukaryota; kingdom Viridiplantae; phylum Streptophyta; class Magnoliopsida; order Fabales; family Fabaceae; genus Acacia; species Acacia melanoxylon. The sequence continues at coordinate 3,055,490 of JAFJYJ010000020.1, read as the reverse complement.
ATTAATAAAACTAAAAACTAAGGCTCAAGAACTAGAGACTTACCCTTAAGACCTTGCTTCTCCTTCCACCTTCTCTTCCTCAATTCACGTTTCACACTCCAAATCAAAGAATCAAAGGTGATTGTGTTGATGTGAGGAAATTGTGAAAGGATTGGTGGTCTATTTATAGGAAAAGTCTATGGCACATATGGTAATTAATTGGGAGCAGATTATTCATCCCAACCTTTGGATTAAATTGTACTTTTTGAAACTATATCCTAGCCCCTACTTTAGTGTGCCGACATGCCCTTCTCTCACAAGCATTTCATGTGCTTTTAGATAGCCAAAACATTGTTTATTCAATGCATAATCTCATCTAATTCATTGTGATTTTCGTGTGTCAATATTATAACATCCTAAGTCTGTCATTGGTTGCTTTAATTCCATGAGGATTAAGCATATTTCTTTGATTTTTCCCATTGGCTAATTGTTAAATTTGACTTTTCAAAGCTTTAACTTTATGCTTTATTATATGATATATCCTCTTCCCTCCAATATGTGTACGGACATGCTTCCACTTCATAAGTCATTTATTGTGTTTTTATTCAACTAATTGATTTAATCATCCTATTAAAACAAAAGCATGTGCAGCGCCACTTTCTTTGACTTTTGGGGCATATTACTTAACCTGTAATTAGCATTGAGACCAAGCATTTATATTTCCCTTAATTATAATTTCAATTGTAGGATTGGTTCATTAGTTAAATCATGGTCATTAGTGTTTTAATAAGAAAGCTCTAATCCTTCATCTTTGGCCTTTAATTTCTTATTTAAATCAGCCCTTCGTTGATGCTTTCTGTAATACCCTAAAAATCGTATTTATGATAAGTATTATATTTCAGTAAATAATACCTATTGAAAATAGGTGAATATGTGGTTTCAAATAATAAGTAATAATTATCTTATTTTCTAAGGTAATTACTATGAGAATTAGGAGAGATAAAGAGCTAAAATCCTTGAAAAATGTATTTTATATGGCGAGAAAATGGCACGAAAACATTATGATAAATCCCATATGACAAATATTGACAAAAACTTGGGAAGTGTGTTATCTCTAAATTTAGGAATTTTTGGGATTATTTCCTTGGAAAATAATAGAGCATAAATATAATATTATTAAAAGCACTTTTTGGCCCCATGATTTTTAATATTTTATGGGACATAAAATACCAATGTCGTCAAAAGTTGTGAGATAATAATTAATCCTAATTATGAAAATTATCAACAATTAGTAAGTGGCTAATTAAGTAATTAGTGGCTAATTGTTTAGATTAAGACATAAGTAAATTAATTAGTAAATAATTAATTTAAGGGAGAAATTCGAAATAAATAATTAAATAAATAATAAAATATTAATAAAATATTTTATGCTTAGAAAAATAAATAAAAAATAAAAGAAAAGAAAATAAATATCTAGATATTTTGAATAAAATAATAATATATATGATAAAGAGCCAACAGACATTTGAGAATGGATAGAAATAAAATCCTACACCAATATAGGGATATAGTCTAAGTCATCCGGACTTTTTATAAACCAAATGAAATTCTACCTCGGAGTGGACTATCTCCGAATTCATTTTTGAAACCAACGGGTCATTAAGATACGGGATAAATGAGAAATAGGGCAGATAGCGTAAATAAGACCTATAGAAAATGAAATAGTTGTGACAAACCAGGGATAAGGTTTCTTAGGTCGTAACATATTACTTAACCAAATAATTTACGTCCCGTAAGCGACACTTCCTAAGTGATTTCCGTAAATCAAGTAGTTGGTGTCTGTCCTAAAATGTTCAAAGAGTAACGGAATGCCCTTAATGGGATCATAAATTTCATTAACCCGAGATATTCCTACGAGGAAGAATGGAACTTCAAAACGTTGCTTTCGATTTTTGAGTTTCGTCAAGATTACGCGATTAGGATACCGATCGGGAACTTTATCGGTAAGTCAAAGATGACATCATCTTCTTCTAGAAGGGATGATGTTATCCAACACATGGAGGGCCAAGATGGAGCCACGTGGCGAAGTGCGATCCGACGGTTGAAATCCGATCTGAAAACAATTGAAGTAATTCCCACCTTGTCCCTTCCTTTTCCTATAAATAGGAGCTCTCCTCTTCATTCTTCTTCACCCCAAATTCAAAAACTAGAGAGAATTAGAGAGAAGTAAGAGCTCGGAGAGAAAGTCGGAGCCCTGGGTAAGTTTTTCGGTCCTTAGTCTTAAGTTTCGGTAGTTCTTTCAAGAGAGATAGTAGGAATGCTAGAATTGTCTTTAAATTTCCCCGATAGTCTAGATATCATATTTAGGGGTAAATATGATATACATTTCGAAAATATGATGAGGGAAAAGACTGTCGAAATTCGGAGAGATAGAGCAAAAATGGTAAGCTCGCGAAATTCCGCCGATTAGGGGTTCGGGGGCAAAATGGTAATTTGTACCTAAAATTCCCGTTATACTTTGCTAGAAGTTGATAAATGTTATCCTTATAGGATATTTGAGATAATCAGACCGCTGTTGTACCGCCGGCGTACCGCTGTTTCACCCGCTGTCAAAAATTACCGTTTTCAGTAAAACGTACCGTAGTCGACAACGAAGGTACGTTCGCGTACTGTAACACTAACTCTGATGGTTATTGTATGGATATATATGATTTTTGTATTCACACTATGGTGGTAGCATATGTGGATATGTTACACCCGTTGCTATGTCACATACGTGGTTATGTTACATACGTTATTATTATTGATGTATCATACGTGGTTATGTTACATACGTGGTTATGTATTTCTAATCATACATCTGTTGTGGACTGTTGTATTGATTGATGTTGTCGTGTATATATATTGTCATATTTAAGCATGAGGTTAACCGTTACCTGAGGTTCAATGTGCATTGAACCTTAGCTCTTATCATAGCGTCAGGTTCAGGAGAACCGAGAACCGAGGAGAAAGGCGAGCGGCCGCACGAGACCCAAATTTGAAGACTTTCTTCTCGTTGTTATTCATTTTGAAAACTCTCGGTCACGGTACCGCTTCAGAAAATCACCCGGACTTACGGCAATTTGAATAAATGTATCAGTTACTCAATCGCTCCGATGCTCTACTCTGATGATATATGAAAAAAAACAAAAATTATACTGCTTTTGAAAATGGGATGTTACACTTTCTAATTGATTCTAATTAATTTGAAGAATTATGCTAATCATCTTAATTAGTGCAAGTTTAATTATCCAATTGATTTTGCTAATTTCCTTTAATTTAGTTAAGTGTTTTCATATTACTTTCTTGCCTCTCATGGTTATAAATTCTATTATTATTATTTTTGGTGTTAATTATGACACATTTTACTTTCCCTACTTGTAGTCTCACAATTATTCATGTGTTAAGTCATTCCAATATGAAATTTGCCTAAAATTATAATCAATAATTTGATACATATATTTACCTTCATTTTTACTCTAATTATTCACCAAAATATAATACTTATATTAAATAGAAATTTTCAGGTATTACAGATGAGACATGATTAATAATAAATTATACTTGGCTAAGAGATAAAAAACCTCCGTGAACTTTTAGTGTGCTGCGAATTACCACCCTCACCTTTAGAAGTTTGAACCTATGACTCTGAAGGTTTTTACTTTGACCATTAACTCCCCTGCTATTAAATTGCCGTAAAATTCAACGCCCATTTTTCTAATTGAGAAATTTGTCAGTCACTACGACAATGTGTATTAAGCTAACTAGTGAGTTTGACAATAATGTGTGCAAGGCTTTCAGGTGAGAAGATTTTTAATAAAGTGTATTGAAGTTGAGCAAAAAGAAGAGTGACATATGACTTTGATTTGTTTTATACAATGAAGTTAATTTGAACAGCAATTGCAAGGATACTGTCGGTTTCAATATTCCTATTATGGATACTTTCTTTCACACACACACACACACAAACAAACTATATATATATATATATATATAGTTTATCATTTGTCATCTCACTCGACATAAGGTTATGTCTGTCACGCGTCAAAAACTACGCCGCTTTGGAAGTTAGAGGAATTAATGAAGGGTGTTTTGGTAAAATTAACACCCTTCATTAATTCCCCTAACTCTCAAAACGACGTAGTTTTAGGATTATGAGAATTAATGAAGGTTCTTTTGATAAAATTCATATAATAAATATAAAAACAAAAATACCAAAACACTCTTATCAATTCCCTTAACTCCCAAAACGACGTAGTTTTGAGGTAACTTAACATAACCTTATGTCAAATGACATACATAAAATGATAAACCCATATAAAATATATATATATATATATATATATATATATATATATATATATATATATATATATATAAAAAAGATCTCCCCACAAAATTTTTGTTGTTTTATTTTTTTATGTTACCCCCAAAAGAGATTATATATGAATTGAATAACCTTGTAGTTTTGGGGTAACTTGAACCTTGTATTATTTTATTTTTGGAATGTCAGGTAGACTTAATGAATTGAATAACATAATATCTTTTATGCCTATCTTATATTGTCCTTTTTTTTTTTTTTTTTTTTTGTTTTTTTTGTCGCTAATGTATTAATCGAATTCGTTTTACGTATGTGTGAATACTATATAAGAATCAAGAAAAAGATTAGTTAGGCCGAAAACGCGTGGAATTGGATTTTCTGTGAAATTCAATGAGTTCGTTTCACATGTGTGTGAATACTAGACAAGACACAAGAAAAAGATAAGTTAGTACGAAAACGCGTGGAATACATACCTCTCTTTTACTCTGGTCAAGTCAAATTGATTTGTCATAGACAACAAACCAGAGATCCAATTGCTTATTGCCTCTATATATGTTGCTTACGTTATAAAGATAAGTAAACAATAATTAATTACTATATATATATATTTTTCTACAGTTGTATATAAATATCAGACTTTGGAGCGATCCCTCCCCTATCAAATTATTAAACCATATATTGAGTATCCATGGATACCTCATTCCCCTCCTATGTTGCTAATGTTTTGCTACTATGCTTTCTCATATTTACAATCATGCTCCCCAAGGCAGTGTGTGGTTCGAGAGTGCATTGTAATGAAAAGGACTACAATCTTCTCCTTAACTTCAAGCACACCGTGCTTGATCCATCTGCCATACTTTCCAGTTGGTCTGAAGAGCAAGATTGTTGTGAATGGATTGGAGTTCAATGTGACAACACCACTGGCAGAGTCAATAAGCTTAGTCTGCCTTGTTCTGCTAATACTAGTGGAGATTACAAATCACACTGTCTCACAGGTGAACTCCACTTATCTTTGCTTCAACTTGAATTCCTGAATTACTTGGATTTGAGCCATAATGACTTCCAAGCAGCCATTCTGAATGATTATGTTAATTGTCGCCTTCATTCATGTCAAAATTCTTCCAATCTTCGTTATCTTGATTTATCACATAATGAGGATCTCCATGTTGATAATCTTCATTGGCTTTCTCGTCTTCCCTCCCTGAAATTGCTTCGCCTTAGTGGCATTAATCTTCAAGGGAAAGTTGACTGGACTCGACTCGGAACTCTACTTCCTTCAATCACAGAGTTATACCTTGATACTTGTCAAATTAGAAATATCAATTCATCTCTCCAATATATCAATCTTACTTCACTTGAAATCGTTAGCCTTTCAGATAATGCTTTTAGCTCTCTCTTGCCCGATTGGCTATTTAATCTTAGTGACGTCATTTTTGTTGACTTGAGTTATAATAATTTTCAAGGCCAGTTCCCAAAGACACTACCAAATCTTCGAAAACTGCAAGTCTTGTATATAAAGCACAACAAACTCAGTGGATCAATCCCAGTTTGGTTAGGCCAACTTGAACATCTACAACAAGTTGATGTTAGCGAAAATTTATTTTCTGGTCCTATTCCTTCAAATTTGGGAAATTTGTCATCGTTGACTCACCTCCGTTTCTTCTCAAATCATTTAAATGCTAGTCTTCCAGAAAGTCTTGGGCAACTCTTCAACTTGGAAGTATTAGAATTTTATGATAATCACCTGACAGGACATGTTTCGGCAAGAAATTTCGCCAAACTCTCGAAGCTGACTCATCTTTCCATGGGATCTCCGGGTTTGAACTCTCACTTTGATTCTCTTTGGGTTCCTCCTTTTCAGCTTAAGCAAATTTATTTGTCATACATGGTGGGCCCTAAACCTCCTACATGGCTTTACACCCAAACATCTCTTGAGTTATTACAAATTACAAACTCAAGCCTTTCATTGGCATCCCAAGACAAATTTTGGGACTTTGTAGCGCAAGTGCCACTCTTGTACTTAACCTACAACATAATTGGTGGGGACATTTGTAATGTGTTACTGAACTCTACAGACATAAGATTATATTCAAATAAAATCAAAGGTACTCTCCCTCAATTGTCACCAAATGTTGTCTGGTTCAATGCAAAAAACAACTCTTTCCAAGGATCCCTTTCTCCATTGTTATGTCAAAAAATGAATGGGAGAAGCCAACTAATCTATTTAGTCCTGTCCTATAATTTTTTATCAGGTGACCTAACAGATTGTTGGATGAATTGGAAATCATTGTCTTTTGTGCGTCTAAGCAACAATAATCTAACAGGCACAATCCCTATATCTTTGAGCTTATTGTCTAATCTTACAATTTTGGATCTCAACAAAAATAACTTAATTGGAGAGATACCTTCATCATTGAAAAATTGCCAGAAGTTGCAGGACCTTGATGTAGGAGAAAATAAATTATCAGGAAATATACCGAATTGGATAGGGAATAATGCAAGGCTTGTCCGATTAAGATCCAATCAATTTAGTGGAGCTATTCCCCCACAAATATGCCAATTAACTTCCCTAATTGTATTGGATTTTTCTGAGAACAAGATATTTGGTTCAATACCCCCATGCCTCCATAATATGAAAGCCATGGCATTTCCTCGTTCTTCAAAACTTTCCAGCATTTGCATCAGAGTTCAAGGTGAAGTTTACGAAATCATTGACAATGCTGTGCTACATGTAAAAGGCCAAGATATGCTCTATGAAAAAAACTTGAAATTGATGCGTAGTATTGATCTATCAAGTAACAAGTTATCTGGAATGATTCCTCTAGAAATATTTAGCCTCTTTGAGTTGCTTTCTTTGAACTTGTCCCATAATCATTTTGAAGGGAACATACCAAAAGAGATTGGAAACTTGAAACAGTTGGAGTCTCTTGATGTTTCAAACAATCAACTTTCTGGTCAAATTCCTCAAAGTATGGCTCAATTGTCTTTTGTGGGAGTCATGAACCTTTCTTTCAACAATTTTTCTGGAAAGATCCCTATAGGTACTCAGCTTCAAGGGTTTGATGCACAAAGTTATATTGGGAATCCTCAACTGTGCGGGGCACCACTTCCAAACAATTGTGAAGACCAAAGAGACATAAAACCCGTAGAAGAAAATGAAAATCCAGATGATGAATTTCTGCCTTCATTCTACCTGGCCTCGGGAGTTGGATTTGCTGTAGCTTTTTGGGGAGTATGTGGTGCCATTTTTTTCAATAGGAATTTCAGGTATTCTTAGTTCATATTCCTCTATCATATCAGAGACAAACTTTATATGATGGTGATCCTCAAGATGAACTGTTTCCGTTGAAAACCTTATTGGTATTCTTATGGTGAGTGAACAAACTTTTGGTTTATGCTTTAACTGAGATTTCTTTTATGTATATATTCCTTTTTATGATGTCCTAGATACATTTTCTATTGCATTCATAAATTCTTACATCATAGAAATAAGTAGGAAAAGAAGAAGATATGCTTTGCATTCACAAATCGAGAAGAGATGCTTTGGATTCTGAACATTTAATATTTTGGAGATGTATTTGCAGTTTTTTTTTAATTTAAATATTATGCAGGTTGTTGTTTTGCATATCTGAACAAGTCACTTCTACATTTTAGAAGTTGCTTTGGGAGAGAGCTTGGACAACGTGGTGTCATGTTTTTAAGTTATTTAAGACATTTTACAAACGATGAAGTCAAGTTTTGTACTTAATTTTGTTACTTTGAAGGTTTTATAAAATATGTACCCTGAATTAGTACGTGATCGAGGCCCGTCCTTAAATAAACAGGAAAGAATAGTTGGTGGGTCCCACAATTTATAGAACCAACTTTTTTTTTTTGCTTTTTGAGTAAAAGGGAATATATCATTGCTAAATAAACATGTACAACAGATTTACATGGGAAAAGGCAAAATAGAAATATGCCGAAAATGCTAAACTAAACGTACAGATGCCTGCGCTTTAAGAGTATGATCACACAGTGAAAAAACCTCATTAACAGGTTAAAAGCCTCTGTCATTTCTTGACAAAACTACTTGCGATTCCTCTCGTTCTTCCTCAATCGCCAACATAAAATGCCAAAGGTGATACACGAGACTGGGTTGCTTCTCCTGGCTCTGAGATTCTCTGTTAGCCAATCTTCAATAGGTGCGAATGCTGGCATAGAGGGCCTTGGTCTCCCACCCAGTGGTCTGTCCAGAAACATACTTGTTGTCCATTTCCAGTTTGAGCCCCATACTTGTTACCCAGGGACACGTTTTTAGTTCTTAGCTTTTAGTTACTCAGTTCCTGCCAATTGTACCTTAACTCGGATCACCTTCACCCACAGCTTCTCAAGTTGGGTGGGTAACGAGTAAACTAGATGCTTCATAAGGAAGCCCGAGTTTTGTCCTTGGTGGTCCTTAAGACCACATCCTCCACTGCTCTTTGGTTGACACATGGTGCTCCATTTAAGGAGGTGTTTGCTTTTTTGCTGTTCTGAAGTCCCCCAAACAAAGTTGCGAATGAGTGACTGAAGTTTGGCACATGTTGATGAGGGCAACCGTGTTGATTGCATAGTGTAAAAGGGGATGGTCTACAAAACTGAACGGGCTACCAGGGAAAGTGATTTGGCCTTCCACCCGAGAGCTTTCGCTGAACCTTCTCCTCAATATATTTGTAAGTGTCTTCCGTGACTTGGCTATAGAGGAGTGGAAAACCCAGGTAATTTAATGATATTCATGGAATGAAGGTAATATGAGGGGGGGTTTAATTTAAGATATCTTTAATGAAATTAATTAATTTATTAATGTGCGTGACGAGCCCTTATCAACGTCCACAAAACAAAATTTTATCAGTTGCTTTTATATATTTTCAATGTTAAGAAAAATGAGTTGTTTGGGTCTGATTCATGCTGGATCTAAATCAATTAATAGTACTGTACCTATACTCCGATAAGATGTTTTGCTTAAAGAAAAGACGGTGGTATTTATATATAATTTGCATTAAGCCAAGATATATAATAGGTCAAATTATATAAAGACCACTTAGTAGGGTCCACTTGCAAACTTGTTTGAAAATAGAATGTCCCAATCCAAGTGCCTTCTGTACCATTGTTACGGATTTACAATATCTGACTTTGAGTCTTTTTTTGGCCATAAAAATTGAGTCCTGTTTTTCACTGAGAATACATGGATCCGGCTTTCCTTCTATGCCATTTGCAATCTGCTGCCCTCCTATAATGCAAAACTGCGCTGTTTTGACGCAAAATAGTGCAGCTACCTCTTTTTTTAAACCAAAAAAAAAAAAGTTATATTAGGGTACTAATAGATACTAAAAAGATATTTCATGATACTAACTCATACTGAAAAAATACTTTATAATCTTAAAAAAATATCATGAAGTATATTTTTAGTACCAGTCAATACCTGAAATATTTTTTCATAGTCCTAATATAAATTTTCAAGATCATAAAGTATTTTTAAACACCGGTCAGTATTCTGAAGTATCTTTTTAGTACCAGTCATTACCTTGAAATATTTTTTCAATATCCTAAAATATTTTTTCAAAATCATGAAATATTTTTCAGTACCAGTCAATATCTTAAAGTATTTTTTTAGTACCAGTTCATATACCCTAAAATATTTTTTCAAGATCTATCCTAAAATATTTTTTCTAGATCATGAAGTATTTTTAGATATAGGTCAATATCCTGAAGTATCTTTTTAGTATCTGTCAATACCCTGAAATCTTTTTTTTTTAAAAAAAAAGAAAAAAAAAGAGGCAGCTGCACTGTTTTGCGCCAAAACAACGCAGTTTTGCAATATAGGAGGGTAGTTGACACTAATGCCATAGGAGGAAAGCCGGATCTGATAATCACGGGTACAAAAAAAGCTTTTAAGACCGGACGAAAGAGGCCTCGTAAGACCGGATTCGTGACCGGTCTTGTTCCAAGCAGTCTTAAAAGTCTGTAACTTTTAAGAACGGACGCGAACCGGTCTTAAAGAAACTTTTTTAGACCAGACATTTAAAATACGAGGTCTTAAAAGTCGTAATATATAGACCTGATATATTTTTAGTTCGGTCTTAAAACTCCACTTTTAAGACCGGACAAAAAATTGGCCGGTCTAAAAAGTACAACTTTTAAGACCGGACTTTTAATAACAACGGTCTTAAAATATCTAATTTTAAGACCGGACTTATAAATATGTCCGATCTTAAAATTTAAACTTTTTAGAGCGGACAAATAAATATACCGGTCTTAAAAAACTGACTTTTAAGACCAGACTAATACTAACTTTTAAGACCGAACTATTAAATACATCCAGTCATAAAATTTAAACTTTTTAAGATTGGACGAATATAATATTCACCATGCCTGCATCAGATTCCCACCTAACAACGTAACATCCTCTTTTATAACATGCCTCGGCCCTTTCGATCGTATCCTGCCACAAAAATAAAACAAGAACAAAAGCTTCACAGTCAGTAACATTTTTAAGAACATAAAAAAGAATATAGTTAAAACCTCAAAGTTTTCAAAGAAGCATATGAATATTACCTTATGAATTGTCTCTTTTATAAAGGGATATTGTGACATCCTAAATTTTGGATTTAAGAAATTAAAATATGATATGAGATGAATTGTGGGAAATTTGCCTTAGTTATTTTAAAAATTAATTCATTGGAATTTAAAGGTATATTTTCCTGAAAAATTAAGGATAATTAGTTAGTGGTTGATTTTTGGCTTAAATATTTTAAAGATAATATTTAGTGGCCTGAATAAATTATTTAAGGAAGAAAAATCTTTATTTAGTATTAAGGATTATTGTCTTATCCATTCTCATACACTTATTCCCATTTAGGTTCAGTTTAATACTCACATGCTTGACACCCAAGTACTTGGTCATAAGCCCATATTTCCCATTCACACTCCTTTGAACTCAAAGCCACGTGCCCATATGTACATGCAGAATGCAATACTCCACCTGATCCATTATTTATTCATTTTGTAATATGATTATATACACCTACACTTTCTCATTTGTTCATTTATTTCGGCCCAACATTTTCGCTGACCCAAACACACACACACTCTCACTTCAAGTGCATGGTAGCCACGTACCCCTCTCCCATCCGGTTCCCCAAACACTCCAACACACAGATACATATTCAAACACACACACACGCACCTAAACACCTACACACACAAATAAATCAGATTCAATCCCTCCCTCTCATTTCCCGCCATACTCTCCCCCTCCCCACAAATCAGATTTTTGCTCTCAACCTCCTCCCCTCTTCTCTCTCCCAAACCGTACCTTCCCTTCCAACTTCCAAACCGATCCTCCTCCTCCTTTCTCCAACCATAACTCCTCCTCTCTCCCATGGCCAGATTCTCCTCCTCACTCAACTTACAGTTTCTCCTGAAGAACAAGAGGTTCAAGGTATGAGAACTTGAACTCTAGTGCTTGAGATTTTGGGTATTTCTTTGCATGCATGTCACTTTGGATGAGTTTAAACTCACATGCATGTGAAATATATGGTTTAGGCAGAGATTTGGAAGAAAGAAGAGAGAGGATAAACTGATCATAAGGTTAAGAATCAAGTGAGTGGTAAGCTCCTAATCTCTCTCTTGAAATTTTGGAACTTCCATATCTTTGAATCAAACTTGGCTAAACCAAAATATGGAAAAATAAAAGTATTTTTGAAATTCTTAGCTCACCAACATATTCACCACTAAAAATAGTGTGGGAATAAGTTGGTGGATGAATTTTGAAAGGCACTTTAGTGCATGAAATCACAAACTTAGCAAAAACGTTGAAATTGCCAGATTTGGAAGTCTAGAGGCAGTCAGTTGGCATTCACGTTTTGATTAAGTGAAAGTCCTCTAAAAATTATGAAAATATTCCAGAATATAGAGGACATGCATATATTTAAAATGGTAGGTATTTTGTATTTTTATAAGCTCTGGTCAGAGAGAAATAAATTGTACAAAATGACTCTGAGTTTTGGAAACCAATATGGAACAACAAAATGACGTGGCATTTCGGCCCTATTAAACAAATGTGAAATTTTCCAGATCAATAGTAGACTCATAGAGGTTTAAATTGATAGGTAATTCATCAAATGCCGATAAGTATTGAAGGAGTTATGGTTTCTCAAAGATTGGTCAGAAAATCTGAAAATTTCTGGACACTGTTTATGTTTTTGAAATTTGGAAATTTTTCTCAGCCATAAATCAACTTAGTGACTTTAATTTATGAAAATATACTTATCAAGGTTTAAGTAGAAATTGGAATCACTCCATTTGGAGTTACATCAGTCGAATTATGAATTTTCCAAATTCTCAGAAAAGTTAAAGGCTGAATTTTTGATAAGTCTTAGAATAGTCACATAAGTTGTTAATTGTGCTTAATCTTTAAAGTAAAGGTTTCTTTGGATAAAATGAAAGGTTAAATGGCTGAGATGATAATTATCCTATAGTGAATAGTATCTAATTAAATAAGTCTCAATTAACATACATCCCTAGTCATAAGGATACGATAGGATGAGTATTTTGGGGTGGGTCTAAAGGAGCTAAATCTTAATTATGTTATTAAGATTGCATTGTTTAGTGACCCATCTATATATGTAAATGTTAATTATAGGACCTGAGAATCGCCCGTGCCTAAAGGATAAGCGTAGTGATAAGAATATGGTGGAAGGGGTTTTGTCGGTAAAACCTAACAGGTAGTAACTCTAATCTCACATTCTTTGCATAGCTATATATGTTTGTGTATGCCATATTTGTATATCCCGCCTGTATGAGGCCAGCACCACTCGTGGCTCAATTGAGCGGAAGGACCGACCATGGAGCCAACTTCCCGGTGGCTAGGCAGGGCCTAGTGCATTCATTATTTTTGGTATTGAATTGCCAAAATGAATTTCCTTGCGCTAAGGTATTTGAAATCATTGAATGAATACTTGTATTGCAAGCTGCATATGAAATGTAATACTTGAATTTGAATTTGAATGCTTTATATGCTGTGTGGACTACTCTGTTTGGTTGATTTACATATATATTGCATATGCTAGAATTTGAGATTAATCTGTTACTCTGGGATTCATTCATTTGAATCTCAGAGCCTTCCATAAATCCAGGATATGGGCAGACTAATAGGCAAAGAGGAAGAGGTAGGGTGTAGATATTGATTGATTTTGAGAAGGTGGAGTTGACACTACTACAAAAAACATGTACAACGTCCTAAATTAAGCCCAATTTACGTCTTTTTTCTAAAGGATGTCTCTCCAGGAGACGTAGAAGATATGGCGTCCTCAAAAAAATAAGGACGCCATAATTAGAAGTTATGGCGTCCTAAATTAGGACGCCATAAGTTCTATTTAAGGCGTCCTAAAATAGTATTTTAGGACGCCTATACTCTATTTATGGAGTCCTAAAATAGTATTTTAGGACGCCTGTACTCTATTTATGGAGTCCTAAACCATGATTTAGGACGCCATATGTCCTTTTTTTAAAAAAACCCCCTTGAAATACAAGGCAAACTCTCATAATGTAAATGTTTAACAATAAATCGAATCAAATACACATACACAATACAAGGCAAACTCTCTTGAAAGGATAGGAGGGATTTTTCCCCTAAATATTCTTTCAAGTTATGAAATTCAATCACTAACAAAGAAGAACAGAATGAACAGAGCTGTGAGGTGAACTTAGAATTGAATCGAGATGCGCTATATGAGATGAAAAATAAATCGAATCGAACCATTTTCAACAAGAAATCGAACTTTTCTTCCTCAATGAGATCTACGGCAAATAGAAGAACAATATATCTAACAAAGCATATCTAAAAATATAAAAATGCAGATCTAAGAAGAACAGCAGATCTGGAACCTGAAGACTAGCGAAGGGCGAGCGACGAGCAATGGCGAAAGGCATGATCTCTTTTGAAGCTTAAATGCGTTGTGGTGAAGACTTGTGACAGTGAAGCCTTGTGATCATGAGCAACGAGCGACGGTGAAGCCTTGCGATGGAGAGCGACGGTGAGCTGCGAGTGACGGCGAGCAACGAGCGACGGTGAGCGACGAACGATGGAAAGTTATCTGAGATGGTGCAAGATGGATGATACCTTGGCGTGAGAGAGAGAGAGACTGAGAAAAGTGAGAGGTTCTGAGTAAAAAAAAAAAGGTGAGAACGAGGCAATTAATAAGTCAGGGATGGGATGTGGGAGCAGGTAGGGAAAAAAAAGTAATACAAAAAAGTCACGAAATTTTGGCGTCCTAAATTAAAATTTAGGACTCCAAAACTTTTAACCAGCACCAAAATTGCCAATTTTTTTTGAATTGTGTGCCAAATAACTCATTTTTGGCGTCCTGATTTTAAATATAGGATGCTAAAAAAAAATTTAGGCACCAAAAAATTCATCAAGATGCACCAAAAATTTCATTTTAGGCGTCCTACATATATTTTAGGACGCCTAAAATTCAATTTTGGCGTCCTGATTTTATTTTCAGGTCGCCAAAAAAGTTCCTGGCGCCAAAAAATTCTTCAAAATGAGCAAAAAAAAATAGGCATCCTAAATATAGTATAGGACGCCTAAATTAATTTTAGGCGTCCTAAAATTATATTTAGGACGCCTAAGTCTCAAAATTTAGCCAAATAATTACAAAATGCCACCATCTATACTTTTTACTTCCTTTTTTAAAATAAGGACGTCTTTTAGGGAAGTAGTATCAACTTTTTGTAGTAGTGTGATGATGCATATTGAAACATATAGTTTCACTTTTGTATGCGGATAATTTTATTTCCTTATGACATAGATATTATTTTGAGATAGCCTTATGTGGCTACTGGGATGTATATATTTAATTAGATGCATATGATCACGTAGAAGTAGACGTGATTTATATATATATGTTGCTAACGATTGCTGCAGGGACGTGCATGTATATAACAAGCCCAAATCGTGGTGAATGAATCAGTAGATCACTAGATTAATTGGAGAAATAAGGAAATACTCTGATAAAACTTGATAAGGTTTTTAAGTATGATGTTATTTAAATGATAAGTTTGAACTACTGTTAAAATGTTTTCAAATGTTTTAAATGTAACAGAAAAGCCCATTCGAACTTTAATATTATTTTGAACTCTCTATAAAAAGGGCTTTCATTTTCAAGAACAAACCTAGCCCAGTGGTTTAAATTTTTATTAAATAGTACATCAAAATATATGATAGGTGAAGATGCCACTCTGTTCTGGGTTCAGAACAGTGGGGTGTTACAGATATCCTCTCATATCCCTTCATGATGATCATTTTTTATGCCGGATTCATTATCTGCTTCATCTTCTTTGTTCTTGTCTGGGAGACCCCTTGAAAAAGGAGTACTCTCAGGAAGACTATAATTTGAATGAATTTCCTCATCAATATCAATGACCATTTTTCCTTAGAGAGCTACAGGCCACATTTGTTTTCCTAATCGGTGATATAGAACACTTGCTTTGCCTAGTCCGCCATAATAAAATGTTTATCTCCAAAACTTCTACTATTGATATGGACTAATGTAAATCCTAGCCTATCAATCTGAACACCATTATTGACATTAACCCACTTCCATTTGAAAATAGAAAATTTAATTTTAACATAGTCCACCTCCCAAATCTCGTCAATAACCCCATAATAAGGTATGACTGCCAATTTTGGCCTCTTGTCTTTCAAACAGCAGAAGTGAATAGATTCAACCTATAACATAACATCATTGTTCTGGACAGTGCTCCTATCATCTAGGGACTTCATGTAAAATGTATAACCATTGATCACATACGAATTCAAACTTATGACATCGACCTCATGACCACATGCTAACCATTTTATTGTATCAGAAACACATTCCTCTCCCTCGATCTTTTGTTTGAACCAGTTTGCAAAAGTTTTGTTATGCTCCCTAATTAACCTTTGTTCAGTCATTCGATGATTTTCTTTCCTTATAGCTTCTTTGTGTGCATCTATGCTGACTTAAACTTCATCAAATTATTCAAGATGTATAAGTGGACTTGGGACAATTCATCAGGATCGACACTCTTTACTGAAGCCACTCATCTACCCCCTTCAGCATATTGACATTAAGGAAGCCCAATATGTCTTACTTTGGCCAAATAATTTTGACAAAATTCCATAGCTTCTTCATAAATATATTTCTGAACAATTGATGCTTCTAGCCGGTATGCGTTCTTCACATACCCTTTTAGGAATTTCATAGATCTTTCAATTGGGTACATCCATCGTAAATAGATAGGGCTGCACAACTTTATCTCCCTCACTAGATGAACAATTAGATGAACCATAATGTCAAAAAATAAAGGAAGAAAAAGCTTCTCAATTTGGCACAAGATAATATATCCTTCATTTTCCAATTCATCCAACTTTTCAATCTTGAAAACTTTACTACAAATCACATTGAAGAAGAAATAAAGTCTAGTCAAAATGTGTTGAAGATCATATTCGGCGATGCCTGAGAGTAGCTGTTGCATTAAGACATGACAATCATGAGACTTTTGGCCTACTAATTTCAAGTCCTTCATCAATTCAAGCCTCTTAAAATTTGAAGAATACCCCGAGGGAACTTTTGTGCCATGTAAACACTCACAAAAACTTCTTTTCTCAACCTTAGACAAAGTATGAGAAGCCGGGGGACAATAAGTTCTCTTACCATATGTAAGTCTTCACGTATTCTCATTGCTTGCAAATCAAATCTTGTCTTCACACCATCAAAGAGAGAAATATATTAGTCGTCCTTCCTTGCATCAAAGGGGTCAGCGCACAAGCAAACATATGTAATATCAAATACATTTACCGTTCCAGTGATGTTAGTCATTCGTTGCATGATAATATTATATATGTGTGTCAAGACGTAATGGCCACATAAGTTGGACGCAGGTGGTTGCCAATGGGTCTAAAAATGTACAAGAAATATATAAGAGCATATATTGCTTACTGACCAAGTTCACAAGGTAGTGTGCCAGTGTCCAAATATGTACTAACCTTTGGTATGATCCATGTAGGCTCTCCGACCTGAAACCCAAGCTTTTTCAAGACCTTCATTTGAAAATTCTTCATGGGCCTATTATCAAAATCACAAAATTATCAATAATGGTCACTAAAAATTCACAGTAGAGATTTCAGACAAGACAATCAAAATGACATGCTTACTTGTTTATGATCTGCTTCAATGTAGGCGATGGATCATTGTGAGTGGAGCATAAACAAACAACTTTATTCTCATCTGCGCAAATCAGAACCAACTACCACTAGTGATAGGGCAAAACTTTATAGCCTATAACTCCGCAAGTATACGGGACGTACCATGTAATAAAGTGATAAGAAAAGTATCATTCCCACAAGGACTTTATACCCACAACTTCAGTTAAACATTAATTTTACACTTTTGTTTAAGTTGAGCAAACCAAATTAAATTTAATTAAGGGAAAAGGAATTAAAACTAAAATTAAAATAAGCAAACTACCAAAAATATTAAATGAGCAACCCAGAGTCACTAATGCCTTATTAGCTTCATAAACCTTGATTCCACTAATTTAATTAGCCTTAATATCAACTTTGTTAATCTCGAGTATAAATAGCTATAAGTGCCTATTGATCCACTTATAACCCTCTCTTAAGTATAACTTGTTATGTCTAACATAGTTACTAAAGAGGCAACAAAACTCGGACACACTGTTCAACAATTATATGGGGCCATTAGGTATATGTCTATCCTAATCGCAAATTAAATCGTAATCTAATCACATATTACTTAATCTTAGAGCCTAATTAAAATTCCCTTCGTCAAGGTAAATCCTAATTCTCAAATTCATATTCAATAATGGCCAATCACTAAATAGATAAAGCTAAACAAGATTAAGTAACCAAAATTAATATCAAAATTAACTAAACAGTGAAAGCAAAATCTAATCCACCCATAAGTTCATAGGTACTCTAGGTTGCAAAACAAACTAGCCACACATGGCTTTAAACAGATTCTTCACAGCACAGAAAGTTAAATCCAAGTTTAGAGGCATGAGGAAAATAACAGGAAAGAGGACAATACAATTGAAGCATTGATTATATCACGCCTCCACTCTGGTTCAATCACTAAGAAGATGGTGAGGAGTTGCTAACTCTGATTCCTCCTTCTTTCCAGTCGTGCCCAGCGTCGCTCTACTTCGGATTAGATGATGGTGGATGATGGGTGGTCGCCGACGACGCGATGGTGTGGGTATGCAAAAGTGAAGGTTCCAGGCGTGAAGGTCTGAGTGCCGTGGCTTTTTCTTCAAGTTGTTCTCACTGTGCGTATTTGAATGGCCACCACTCTGTCCAGCAAAATTCTCCAATTCATTAGGTCACAATTTCCCTTCTTTTCCAAAACGATGTCGCTGCTCCCCTGGTCCTTCAAATAATCATCTTCAATACCTCTGAAGGTGGAATATCACCTAGAGGGGGTGAATAGGTGATTATAAAAACTTTTCGCTGGAGCCCTTAAGAACACAAAGACATAAAGATAAAGAGAGGAAATGAACATAGCGAGATTATACTGGTTCGGTCTAACTCCACGACCTACGTCCAGTCCCCAAGTGTAGAACTGGCTGAACCCAAGAGGGAGGTGAATTGGGTGAAGATTAAAAACTTGAAACTTTGAAAATCTTTTCACGTCTTCTAAATCAATAGTTAGATATTCAAATAAGTATATACTGGAAATATAAGAGATAAGGGAAGAGAATATGCAAACTGTGATTTATACTGGTTCGGCCCAATCCTTGACCTACGTCTAGTCCCCAAGCTCCACTTGAGATTTTCAATCCACTATCCTCTTGTTTAACTAGGCACAAGAGAAGCCTATACAAACGCACAAGTTCACCCAGGCACTTATGAAGCCGACTCTCTCACTGAGATACTCCTTTCAATCAGTTACACACTCTGTACTCGAAGTTATCCTCTCACTAAGATACACTCCCCCTTAGAAGTTGTAAACTGATAACCCAATCACCAAGTCCCACGACTTGAGATTCTTACAATGATTTAATAATCAGAAATGTTCTCTCTAAAAGAGAAGATGAATAAACAATGAAGTACAATACAAATCATTTCACTCTCTATGATAAACTATACAAGCATTGAGAATAGAGAGCGTGTGAGCTAAATGTTGGATTCAGAATATCAGCATTTCGATAGTGCAAGCTTTCATTGTTATCTCTATTTTGAATGGTTCTCCTTTTATAGTCAATGTAGAACATTGAGCAATTCTTCCAGGTTTGAATATGACAGTTGTGTGCGTATATGATCGTTGGAACTATTCGACCGTTGGAGAAATATTATCGTTGAAGCTTCTGACATCATTATCTGCTTTTTGATAATCTAATGTTAATCCTTCGTTTGATCATCTGAAACTTGCTAACAAACATGATTAATAGTATTGAGAAGTATAGCAAGTAGAAATCAATTGATAATAATCATTTCTGAATTCTCCGAGACGTTGTGGAAATTCTGCTGTTTGATAAACTGTGTGGATAAGTCCTTCATATAATCATCTAGAACTCATTATCAAATTGATTAAATATAGTTAAGAATAATAATGATAGATGATATGAAGAGTCTAAAACCAATCATAGACAGTTAGAGAGTTGGAAGATTCAATCGCACAACATTTTCAGAAACAGAGACATATTGGCTCGAGTCAATCCATCGTTCAAGGCATAGAGATGGTTTGAAAATACTATATGACTCTAGGCAACAGAAACCTTGACTCGAGTCTGTGCCCAAACTCGAGGTTGCATTTTTTGAGTCTCGAGTTAGTTCTTCACATTTGTGCTTTATCGGTCTGCTTTGGCTCAAGTCTTCACTTACTGGCTCGAGTCAAAAAGTCTTCTCCATTCTTCAAACTCTCGGGTTGGCTATTGGCTCGAGGTGCGTTTGTTGGCTCGAGGTAAAAACCTCACTCAAAATGTCTAACTATCTGCTTTCACTTAGACTCGAGGTGGAACTTCTGGCTCGAGGCAACTTGCTCTTTTTCGATTTCTTTGATATTTGATTTGAACTTTGTTGCTTCCAAATTCTATGAAACACTTGTTGAGTCTAGATTCATATGGAATTGGTTTCACTTCATTTGGTTGTGTATAGTGTGAGCTATGTCCAGAAAACTAAGCCTATGGTGAAATGAATCCAGAATTTCAAGTGTCAACTTTGGAAGCACATAACTCCATGATCTGAACTTCATTTTTGCTGGTTCAACTCTTTATGGAACTAATTTTGAGTCTACTTTCAAATGGCACTAATTTCTGCTCAATTCAATTTGTATATTGTGAGATACACCCAAAATACCGAACCTTGATCAGCTGTGTGGCGTTGATTTCTAATCCAACTTCTACAATTCATAGCTTTCTCATCTGAACTCCTTTGGGCTTGAATTTTATATAAAAATGACGTATTGGGAGTCTAGTTTCATATGCCACTATTTTCACCTCAATTTGATCTCTTGTTTGAGAGATATCATCTAAATACCAGACCTCGCCCGAGCTGAACGTGAAACAGAGTTGCTAAATTACATGGTAACTCGAGGCAATTAGTGGTTTACCTCGAGGCAACTCATTCCAGAGGCAAAATCACTTGGAAATCACAATTGGCTCGAGTCAGAAGAATGTCTAACTCAAGTTTTGACCCAGACTCGAGGTAGTGATGTTCTTGGCTTGAGTCAATCATCCGAGATGCCCAAAACACTGTAGATAAACGTTTTAACTTGAGTTTGAATCTCCTGGCTCGAGTTAGCTAATCCCGAAGCTTGATTTTGCTTATTTTAACTCTGATTTGAGCTATTCCAACTTCCATATCATCGTGGAGACTTCTAGAATCAATCTAAGAACTTGTATAATGATTTTCTCATTCCATTAAGCAAATTCTTCTTTCTTTCTTCTCTTCTCTTGATCATTCTTCATAACTCAATTCTTTCTTTCTTCTTTGACTCATCATTCTCTGCAAATTCTACCTTCTTCAATATCTCCTCATCTTCTTGATTATTCCCAAAATATTTTCATAACTTCTTACTTCCTTGACATTCTCAAAGTTCTTCTTTTCCGAAAGCTCTTATCTCCTTCTTGATTAATCTTTATAATTCAACTTGAACTAATCTACATTAAATATACAGTAGTGAGTTAATGTAGGAGATAAATATAACATACAAGCTTTTTGCTCATTAATAATGGCATCTATATAAGACATCATCAAAACTAATCAGATCCAATACCAAGCACCTTGGGATTTTTCACTAACTCAAAATGATGGTTACAATTACACACTTCGTACTCGGATGATCCTGTTACACTAGGACTCACTGCCCTTTACAAGCTGTAATTGTACACCCACACTTAAGATTTTACTAATGAACAATAACTCGATAAGTGTTTAACTCTCTCACAGAGTAGATAAAGTGATGAACACTGAAGTACAATAATAATATCTGAAGATATTATGCTCAGTTAATGAAACAGTAAATTGTAGTTGAGTCAAATTGATTGCACAGCGTTTCGGTGATTGGCAAATTCAAAGCTAATGATATTTATAGTTGATGGCATTTATGACCATTGTAGAAGCTTTAAAACTTTTCCGTTGAGACTCTTCAAATGTCCGTTAGAGAGATGAAGCCTTCGTCTGGAATAATCGCCATCTGCAACATTCTTTAATTCTTTTATTCCTTCGTTTTTGACCATTGAGGCATAAAAAGAACGCAGATTATCTTGCCAGAAACATCTTTTGAATGCTCAGTGGAATGGTTGCTGGATTAGTGTCTTGAATAGGTAAGTGCATTAATTGCTCTGACACATAAGAATGTTTTATCCAATAACAATGTTAATTCATATTCTAATCATCTGAAACTCATTGATATATTGGTTAAATATAGTTAGAGACAATAATGATAGATGATATAGAGTATCTAAAACAATCTTAGAGAATTGAAGATTTGGACACAGAGATTTTTCAAACAGAGGATAATTGGCTTGAGTCAATCTTGTTAGTTCTCAATGTGTTTTGATGATTAATAACAATTGTAAACATGAGAGAATGTTTTGTTGTTATAGTCTTGGTAAAGCTTGATGATTCCAATTGAAAAACATTCTCGAAACTCTCAAACTCGAGCTTGGGTCTCCAAACTCGAGCTTGCCCCTTACGTAAAAAGCAAACCAAGCTATTTTGCATTTTCTAAACTTGAGCTTGGTCCATAAACTTGAGCTTGAAGGTTTTCAAAGTTTACTCATATACTTGAGTAAGCTCGAGCTTGCACCGTAAGCTTGAGCTTACGAAGGTTTGAGGATTTTATCAAGTTACTCAAATTGCAAACTCAAGCTTATTAGTTATAAGCTCAAGCTTGCCTCTTCCGTCTTTTCTCAATGAGTTTACAAATATGTAAACTCGAGCTTGCGTTACAAGCTCGAGCTTACCTCACTGGCAAAATCCTTTAAACTTGAGCTTATCATTTTACTTTGTAGAGTTTGTGAGTTTACAAAAGTTGTAAACTCGAGCTTGGCATACCAAGCTCGAGCTTGCACCCTGACGAGAAAGTTTTCAAGTTTTTCCTTCAAAGAGTAAACTCAAGTTTAAGACTGTAAACTCAAGCTTGCGTCTGACAAAAATCTTTCAAAGTTTTTAAAAACCATTGCCAAACTCGAGCTTGCCCTTGCAAGCTCAAGCTTGGGTCAGACAGAGAGCAATGTCATATTTTGAGCTTAGCAAACTCAAGTTTACTCCTCTAAGCTCAAGCTTGCATTTTGTGAACTAAAATTATTTTTGACATGAATAGTGCCAAACTCGAGCTTACTCACTAATAAGCTCAAGCTTGCGTTTTTCCACTTTGGCTCTCAAAATGAATTCAAACATATTTCCCCGACAAATGCTAAACTCGAGCTTACTCATTTACAAGCTCGAGCTTGAGACTTCCGAGGCAAAACTCAAGTTTTAAATGAAGAGCAAACTCGAGCTTACATAGGTAAACTCGAGCTTGGAACTTGAACGATGAACGCATCCGGGTGTATTTTGTTCGATTTAATTTATGCTTTAACTTGATTAACGCGAATTGGTTGTATATGATTTATATGATTCATATCAATATTTCCTAACCAGATTTAACCAGTTTGCTTATGAGATTACGGAAGATCTAGGTTTGTTTTAAAGAAGACTTTAAGACAAACAACTTGACAACTTGCAATATTATATTATATCTTCTTCTCCAAAAGCAATGGGTTACAACCGGATAGCAACACAACCATTCTCCAAGAAAGAAAGCTAGCCTCCAAACAAACTGGACAATATTATACAACTACCTCCACTAAACATAACAAATGGGAACACATTCATGAGGAGCCAAATTTCAAATATTCAAATCGCAACAACCATATTCAAACAGATTTGTCTACAACAACTAGATTCATGGAGACACACTCACAACAGCTATATTTTCGAATCAGATCAAGTCTCAACGGATCTACAACGTTCACAAGCTTCAAACCTGTATAAATACATGAAGATTTGAAGTCTGAAAGAAGACAAGACATACACACAAAAAAACGCATACAAAGATCTCAGTCTTTTACTGCTTATATTTCTCATTTGTATCTTTGATACATTGTGCTTCAGTGCTTATCTTTATTCACTCTTTGAGAGAGTTCATTTCGTAAATCATTCTTTGTAAGAATCTCAAAGTTGTGGGACTTTGAGGTTGGGTTATCGATTACAACTTGTAAGGGGAGTGTATCCTAGAGAGAGGATAACTTTCGAGTACGAGTGTGTATCGATTTGAGTGATAGTAGAAAAACCCGGAGAGTCCGGGGACTGGACGTAGGTCAAGAGTTAAGACCGAACCAAAGATAAATCTTCTTGTCAAGCTCTTCCTCTTTAACTCCATTTACCTTGGTTAAGCATCTCATTGTGTGGGTGATCCGAAAAGAATTTTTAAAATCCCCAATTCACCCCCCTCTTGGTGATTTCCTTCACTTTCATTTGGTATCGAGCCTGGTTATCTACATTAAGGATTAACATCCTAGATCAAAGATCCAATGGAAGGAATTCTACCCGATGGAGCTTCAATCAACGGACCTCCGTTTTCAATGGAGAACATTACTCCTTCCGGAAGGCCAAGTTCGAGTCTATGTAATGGCAACCGAGTATGGCCTATGGAGGGTATTCGAGAGAGGAAATTATGAACCAAAGAACAACGAAGATGGTGTCGAACTCCTAAGCTAGAAGAAGAGTATGATGAAAATGACAGAAAGCAAGTCACTCTCAACATGAAAGCAATTCACATGCTGCAAAGTGCTCTAAGCCAAAAAGAATATTTTCGAATTTGCACTTTGTCATCTGCTAAAGCTATGTGGGATGCTCTTGAGATAGCCCATGAAGGGACAAATGGAATCAAGGAAAATCGAGTAAACACTCTCATGACTGAATATGATTTATTTCGTATGAAGTCCGGAGAATCCATTAGTGAATTCCGCTCGATTCACTCATCCGATCAATCAACTTGCTGCATTGGGAAAAGTCTATGACCAACTTTGTCAAGTGAGGAAAATACTAAATATCCTCGGCAAGGAATGGGAAGCTAAGGTCACCGCAATCGAAGAAGCTCGCGGTGAATCAATGGCTTCGATGGAAGACTATTTGCGCTCTTTACGAATATGAAGGAAAAATCAAATTCGAAAAGGACTTGATGAGATTGATGGCAAGAATAAAGGAATTGCTCTCAAGACTGTCAAAGAGGTAAAATCGGATGATGAAGATAAAGATGAAGATCTTCGAGCTAGGCATGATGGTCCGAAAGTTCAAGAAATTCTACAAAAAGGACCAAGCCTACGTAAAGTTTCACAAGAGTAGCTCTAGCACGAAACAAAGAAACCCATCATATGCTATGAATGTGAGAAGCCTGGTCACATCAAGTCGAATGTCCACAACAAGAACAAAGATAGGAAATTCAATAAGTTCAAAAGAAGAGCTTATGTTTCAGCTATATGGGGCGATAGCTCATCCGATGAAGATGAAGTCAAGAAGAAGACAGAGCCAATATTTGTCTTGTAGCTCAAGAAGAGGATTCGAGATAGTGAAGAGGTAAACAATTCGACTCACCCTATGATGAACTTTCAAATTGAATATAATTCTCTTTTCATTGAATTTCGAAAAATTGCAAAAGAGCTTTTGTCTTCAAAGAAGAAAATTAAATTGTTGGAAGAACAAGCTCAAACTGTTTCTTCTTCTTTTCTCCTTGTGAAAACATTTCGAAAAGAATTGCGAAAAGATTTCGGAAAAAGTTTGTGACAATTGCTGTATTTTAGAGAAAAGAAATTTGCATCTTACAAAAACTCTTGAGAAATTCACTAGAGGTAGTGAAATGCTCAATGTTATTTTAAAACAAAGAAAAGGTTCACAAATGATAAGTCGAATTGGTTATAGACCCGATTCGATAAACGAAAAGGGAAGAAGAAGGTTGGACAAAGATCTTATCTCGAACTATTTTCGAAAAACAGTCCACTCCTCTAATCCTTTTGCTCATTGCAACTATTGCAATCGTAAAGGTCATGCAACTTCTTCTTGTTTTCATAAAAAGGAAAGAAGAAACAAGCCTATAGGTAATTATCAATGGGTGCCTAAGGGATCCTATAAGATTCCTAAGACACAAACTAACCCAAAAGGACCCAAGAAAAAATGGGTACCTAAGACTTGATATTCTATATCATGCGGGTTTGTCTTAGAGCATCAAAATCCAACAAGTGGTTCATTGACGGTGGATGCTCAAGACATATGACGGAGACGAATCTAAATTTGCTACAATTAAACCTAAGGATGGTGGCAAGGTAACATTTGGTGGAAATCAATCCGGAAGGATTCTTTGGAATTGGAGAAGTTGGAAACAACGAAGGACCACAAATCAAGGATGTTTACCTTGTAGAAGGCTTATGTCACAACCTCCTTAGTGTGAGTCAAAGTACGAGATAAAGGTAACTTAGTTATCTTTGATTCTCAAGAATGTTTAATTGTGAACAAAGATGTTCTCTCTTTAGACAACATTAGAGCTAAAGCTTTATTTAGAGCTCCTAGAGAAGGTAAGCTGTTATACTCTCAATCTCTCTAGTAACTCTATTTCGAAAACCGCTTTGTTGGTAACTTGGATGAAAGTTGGCTTTGGCATAAACGATTAGCTCATGTTAATATGTTTCAACTTGACAAGTTACGAAAAAGGATCTGGTTATTGGTTTACCAAAATTACAGTTTAAAAACGACATGATCTCGTGATGCATGTCAAAAGGGTAAACAAACCAAGACATCCTTCAAATCTAAAAATGAAATTTCAACTAATAGACCTCTTCAACTACTTCATATGGATTTAGTTGGACCAAATAGAGTAAAGAGCCTTGGTGGCAATCTTTATACTTTGGTCATAGTTGATGATTTCTCTAGATTTGCATGGACCATATTTTTATCTTCAAAAGATGAAACATTTGATCAATTTGCTTGTATTTGCCAAGAAGGTCCAAAATGAGAAAGGATTCTCTATTGCGGAATTCGTACGATCATGGTGGAGAATTTGAAAATCATGCTTTTGGAGAATTCTCGTGATAATATGGGCATTGATCACAATTTCTCAAATTTCAAGAACTCCTCAACAAAATGGAGTTGTTGAAAGAAAGAATAGAGTCCTCACCGAGATGGCAAGGGCCATGTTAAATGAAAATCGACTTCTCAAGTGTTCGGGGGCTGATGCTATGAGCACTTGCATGCTATATTTCAAATCGAGCATATCTCCTAAGAAGTTTGAACAAAACTCCATATGAGCCGTACAAAGGAAGAAAACCCAATTTAGCTCATTTGCACATCTTTGGATGCAAATGTTTCATCCACAACAATGGTAAGGACAACTTGGGTAAGTTTGATTCCAAGTCGGATGAAGGTATATTTTTGGGTTATTCAAACGAAGTAAAGCTTATAGAGTCTTTAACACTAGAACACGTATTGTTGAAGAATCTATATGTTGTATTCTGTGAAACCAATCTAGACAAATCCTTGGATGATGATGATGATGATGTTTCTCCTATTTCAAATCAATCTGGTTCGAAACACTTCGTACTTTAACAAATTCTGAAAAATCTTTGGAAAAGGAACTCGAATTTGAAAATCATTGTGAAAATGTTTGTGAAAACACGATCAACACCAACCTAAATCATGGAGATACAAGAGGAGTCATCCTCTGGATCAAGTGATAGGTGATGTTAATCAAGGAGTTAGAACCGAAAAAGCACCTTGAATGAAGTCACATTTTCTCGCATTCATTTCGAAAATTGAACCCTCTAAGATTGATGAAGCCCTTTCGGACAATGATTGGGTTATAGCAATGCAAGAGGAGTTACATCGGTTTGAAAGAAATCAAGTTTGGGATTTGGTACCTAGGCCTAAAGACCATCCAGTCATTGGCACTAAATGGGTATTCAAGAACAAACGTGATGAATCTGCAATAATTGTTCGAAACAAAGCAAGGCTAGTTGCAAAAGGATATAATCAAGAAGAAGGAATTGATTATGAAGAAACTTATGCTCCAAAGTAGCAAGATTGGAAGCTATAAGAGTTCTTCTAGCTTTTGCTTGTATTAAAGGATTCAAACTTTATCAAATGGATGTAAAATCTGCATTTTTAAATGGTTTTATTCAAGAGGAAGTTTATGTTGAACAACCTCCTGGTTTTCAAAATGATCATCATCCAGATCATGTTTATCGCCTCAAGAAAGCATTATATGGTCTTAAGCAAGCTCCTAGAGCTTGGTATGAGCGATTAAGCAAATTCCTTCTTGATCAAGGATTTGTCGAGGTAAAGCAGATACAACTCTCTTCATAAAGAACAATAAACTTAATGAAATTTTAATTGTTCAAATATATGTTGATGATATAATATTTGGTGCTTCTAACAATGCTTTATGTGAAGAATTTGCTAAGAACATGCGGGGAGAATTTGAGATGTCCATGATGGGAGAACTCAACTATTTCCTTGGTCCGCAAATTAAACAAAGGAAAGATGGAATTTTCATTTCCCGGACCAAGTATCTCAATGATCTCTTAAAGAAGTTTGGGATGAATGAATGCAATGGAGCCGATACTCCAATGAGTTCAACCATCGCCTTGGATGCTGATGAAGAAGGCAAGGACTTCAACATCACAAAGTATAGAGGAATGATTGGATCATTACTCTATCTCACAAAGAAGCCGTCCCGACATCCAATTCGGTGTGGGGATGTGTGCAAGATTTCCCGCTCCCAAGGAGTCACATGCCGAGAATATGAAAAGAATATTCAGATATCTTCGACACAAAGACTCTTGGTCTATGGTTTCCCAAAGGTCAACTCCGAACAATTGGTGGCATATTCAGATTCAGATCATGCTGGATATAAGACCGATAGAAAAAGCACAAGTGGCCAATGTGAATTTCTTGGTGGTTCACTTGTTTCATGGTTCGCAAGAAGCAAACAAGTGTTGCTTTGTATCCTCTACGAAGCTGAATATGTGGCTGCATCTAGTTGCTGTGCTCAAGTCCTTTGGCTTAAGCAACAAGTTTCTGACTTGGGAATCAATTTAAAGGAGATCCCAATTCTATGTGACAACACAAGCACAATAAGCTTGGCCAAGAATCCAGTTCAACATACTCGAACCAAGCATATTGATGTGAGACATCATTTCATAAGGGATCATGTTCAAAAGAAAGATGTCAAGGTCATATTCATCCCAACACATCTCCAACTTGCCGACATCTTCACAAAGCCATTAGCAAAGGAACAATTTGTGTTCATAAGAAGAGAATTGGGAATGGTAAATCCCAATGAGTTGTAAGTAGCTCCTACTTAAATGTTAGTTATGTATTTTATGATTACAATTTACTAACTTAAGCATCGGAGTATTTAGATGTGTTTTATGCGGGGCATTTATAATGTTAAACAACTCTCACATGTTGCTGAAGTTTCTTGTCAAGAGGCAAACTCGAGCTTAGCGATGTAAGCTCGAGCTCGAGGAGTCGAGAGAAAATGAAATTTTGGAGAAACCCAAACTCGAGCTTATAAGTGAGTAAACTTGAGCTTGCGAGAGGAGTTTCAAGAGCTTTCACATACACTCTTGAAGTCCAGGTTAGTACAAGTTTATGCAAACTCGAGCTTAGCTTCCTAAACTCGAGCTTGCCGCGCATTTTATATATGTAAAACCCGACTTGTTCCTCTTCACTTCACTCAACTCTCGAGCTTGCTCCTATTCCCTCTCAAAATTCTCTCATCCTCTTCGTCAAAGCCCAGCGAAAATGGCCCCCGAACACACCGTCTTCCGTCAATGTCTCGATTCTCAATCCACTCAAAACCCCGAACGCCCTAGTAGATCAAAAATGCTGCCTAAAAGATTTAATGTTGGGATAGATACCCACATTCCCGGAGTAACACAACCCATTCGACTCCTCCATCAAGACCAAAAGGAATCGAAATTAGAGACAAACCGAGAGGCTCCCAAGAAACGACCAAATCCGGAAGAAGCAACCAAAGCAAAGGGAAAGGCAAAATTCCGTAGGTGATCGCAACCTACAAGTCCAAACGAAGCAAGAGGACGCCTCTAGGACTGATCAAGGAAGTTCTCAAGTTCCTTCTGAGTCTCAGCAACAAGAGGATCCTACTCCTCAGGTATTCAAGGAAACTCCTGCACTATATGATATTTACAATCACTCTACTATACCTGAAGGATTCTCTAGTGATCCTATTCGTTTGGAAGGAGACAATGCTATTAGCTTTAAAGAAAAATTTGGTTCCAAAGTTTTCTGTCCCATCGTCTCTGTAGATCTTGCTGCACTTAGGAGAGAATGCAATTTGGATCTCTTTCCATGGTCAAACAATTTGAAAATCTGATTTCTATAAGTGTTTCTTACAAACCCACTCTTGTCAAGGTATTCTACCATGGCATGTCCTACGATAACTTGCTAGACAATATGGAAAATTAGTTGAGGAAAGGGTTACCACAACCATTAGAAACAAACAAATAACCATTACCCCTTCCTATCTATATTCAATTCTGCAAATCTCCAATCCTCCACCTGTAGCTTCATTGAACTATACTGATAGGCAAATCTATGAACTGCTAAGACCCAATGAGCCTATTCCAGAGGGGTTAGAGATTCTCAATTTTGAACCTGGATCAATGAACCCAACCTTCAGGGCTATCTGGTACATCTACACCAGGAATCTCATACGAAAGGAGGTAGCTTCACCCATTTCGCAAAGAAGGATTATCCTATCTTTGCTTCCATTATTGCCAAGGTACCTCATAATGTTGGGTACTGGATTTTTCAAGAAATGGTAAAATTTCGTTTTGCTTCCCGAAAAGACTTCTCGAATTCCTTTTGCAAGTCTTATCTCTATCATCCTTTTTCATGAGAAAATTTGGTATATCCCTACCAAAGAAAAACTAGAAAAACCACAAGTGTTTGGAAGGCACATTTTGAACCTCATGAGAATCAATATGGATGAAGGTTACGTCAATCAAGGGCCCCACCTCTATCAAGGCCAACCAGATCAAGAGCCACTCACTCCAAAGTGCAAGAAGCACGAGTGCTCCTCCTCCTCCTCCTCGGCCTACTATGCCTTCGATTTGGATGTAAAGATCAAAGAGATAGTTGACAAAGCTATTTCGATTTATCGGGGAATCGAAAGCGAGAAATGGGAAAATTGGTCTCTCGAAGTAAATAAGGGTCATAACAATGGGGATACTCGGAAGGTTTCAATATAGGCCGGGAAGAGCTGAAAGAAGGTCGCGGGGAACTGAAAAAGGAAGTTAAAGACCTTAGTGGTCAGCTTGGAGATCACTCGGCAAGTATTTCCACTCTTCTCGGTGACCATGATGAGTCTCGGTGACAAAATGGACAAAATGCGAAGAATCGGTCCATGTCTCGCTTCGGTTTTGGTGCATCTTCCTCGCGAGAACCTAGTTCTACTATGCCCAACACACTACGAACCCGCCCACTCCGTCACGCAATGACCATCTCCATTGAACCCGAGGCAACCCCGGTAGCTCCACCCTTGTTTGCCGATGACAAAGGGGGAGAAGAAAAGAAGTGAAGAGAAAGTGAGCTCTTTCATGTTTCTTTTTGTTTTTGATCATTTCATTGTAGTTTTAACTTTGATTTTATATATTTGCTTTTGAAACTCTACTTTAATGGATTGATCATTTCGGTCATATCATTATCTCGTTATTTGCTCTTGAAATTTTAATATTTTGCTAAGACGATATGATGTTTATATGTTTAAGAATTAAATTGTAATTTCAGCTGCTAAACTCGATGTCTACTTAATCGTATTGTTTAATTTTGTTAAATCTGAGTTTATCAAATTGAAATTTCAAAACCTCAAGTTTGCAAATATTTTTCTCTTTCTCAATGCTCAAAATATCAAATCTGTTTTTGAAAAGAAACAAATGTTTACAAGTGTTGTCATCATCAAAAAGGGGGAGAATGTTAGTTCTCAATGTGTTTTGATGATTAATAACAATTGTAAACATGAGAGAATGTTTTGTTGTTATAGTCTTGGTAAAGCTTGATGATTCCAATTGAAAAACATTCATCGGCTCCAAACTCGAGCTTGGGTCTCCAAACTCGAGCTTGCCCTTACGAAAGCAAACCAAGCTATTTTGCATTTTCTAAACTTGAGCTTGGTCCATAAACTTGAGCTTGAAGGTTTTCAAAGTTTACTCATATACCGAGTAAGCTCGAGCTTGCACTGTAAGCTTGAGCTTACGAAGGTTTGAGGATTTTATCAAGTTACTCAAATTGCAAACTCAAGCTTATTAGTTATAAGCTCAAGCTTGCCTCTTCCGAGTCTTTTCTCAATGAGTTTACAAATATGTAAACTCGAGCTTGCGTTACAAGCTCGAGCTTACCTCCGCAAAATCCTTTAAACTTGAGCTTATCATTTTACTGTAGAGTTTGTGAGTTTACAAAAGTTGTAAACTCGAGCTTGGCATACCAAGCTCGAGCTTGCACCAGAAAAGTTTTCAAGTTTTTCCTTCAAAGAGTAAACTCAAGTTTAAGATCTGTAAACTCAAGCTTGCGTACGACAAAAATCTTTCAAAGTTTTTAAAAACCATTGCCAAACTCGAGCTTGCCCTTGCAAGCTCAAGCTTCGGGTCGACAGAGCAATGTCATATTTTGAGCTTAGCAAACTCAAGTTTACTCCTCTAAGCTCAAGCTTGCATTTTGTGAACTAAAATTATTTTTGACATGAATAGTGCCAAACTCGAGCTTACTCACTAATAAGCTCAAGCTTGCGTTTTTCCACTTTGGCTCTCAAAATGAATTCAAACATATTTCCCCGACAAATGCTAAACTCGAGCTTACTCATTTACAAGCTCGAGCTTGAGACTTCCAGAGGCAAAACTCAAGTTTTAAATGAAGAGCAAACTCGAGCTTACATAGGTAAACTCGAGCTTGGAACTCGCAATGCATGAACGCATCCGGTGTATTTTGTTCAGTTTAATTTATGCTTTAACTTGATTACGAATTGGTTGTATATGATTTATATGATTCATATCAATATTTCCTAACCAGATTTAACCAGTTGCTTATGAGATTACGAAGATCTAGGTTTGTTTTAAAGAAGACTTTAAGACAAACAACTTGACAACTTGCAATATTATATTATATCTTCTTCTCCAAAAGCAATGGGTTACAACCTGGATAGCAACACAACCATTCTCCAAGAAAGAAAGCTAGCCTCCAAACAGCTGGACAATATTATACAACTACCTCCACTAAACATAACAGCATGGGAACACATTCATGAGGAGCCAAATTTCAAATATTCAAATCTGCAACAACCATATTCAAACAGATTTGTCTACAACAGCTAGATTCATGGAGACACACTCACAACAGCTATATTTTCGAATCAGATCAAGTCTCAACGGATCTACAACGTTCACAAGCTTCAAACCTGTATAAATACATGAAGATTTGAAGTCTGAAAGAAGACAAGACATACACAAAAAAAAACGCATACAAAGATCTCAGTCTTTTACTGCTTATATTTCTCATTTGTATCTTTGATACATTGTGCTTCAGTGCTTATCTTTATTCACTCTTTGAGAGAGTTCATTTCTGTAAATCATTCTTTGTAAGAATCTCAAAGTTGTGGGACTTTGAGGTTGGGTTATCAGATTACAACTTGTAAGGGGGAGTGTATCCTAGAGAGAGGATAACTTTCGAGTACAGAGTGTGTATCTGATTTGAGTGATAGTAGAAAAACCCAGAGAGTCTGGGGACTGGACGTAGGTCAAGAGTTAAGACCGAACCAGTATAAATCTTCTTGTCAAGCTCTTCCTCTTTAACTCCATTTACCTTGGTTAAGCATCTCGTTGTGTGGGTGATCGAAAAGAATTTTTAAAATCCCCAATTCACCCCCTCTTGGTGATTTCCTTCACTTTCAAATCTTATCCTCGCTCGAGTCTTAGTTTTGAAAATGCAGAGAAGAAAAAAAATCAAGATTATTAACTCGAGTCAACTAACCCTTACTTGAGTCTAGGCTCTAACTCGAGGCTCAGAAATGGTGGCTCAAGTCAATCTCTAATTGTTCTCTTAGCTTCTAAAGTTTCTTCAACTCGAGGCAGAAATATGTGGCTCGAGTCTAAGTCCAAACTCGAGGTAGCAAAATCCTAGCTCGAGTCAGATGCAATAAAGCATTTTGAACTATTTTCGAAAGATATCTTTCTAGCTCGAGGTTATAAGTGAAGGCTCGAGTCAAAACAATTTTTGAATATAACGGTCAAGATTCTGGCTAAAGTCAATAGTCTCTGGCTCGAGTCAATTGACATAAAGTTTGAAATCATTTTAAGTTCGCAGACAATTGGCTCAAGTCACAGAAGGTGATGACTTCTCATTTTTAATAGATTTGAGACATATTTTGATATATTTGAGAAGTCATTATTACGATTTAAAGAGATTTTATTGAGATTTTAAGAGATATCAATTTGGATGCATTATTTGGGGAATTTCAATTTAAAATAAAAGCTTTTGAGTTTAGGAAATAAATAATAGTAATAGGAAGTTTTCTAAAAAATAAAAAATAAAAATTCAGTTTTATTATTATTATTATTATTATTTAATTTCCTTTTG
Organism: Acacia melanoxylon; assembly: GCA_019022615.1. NCBI lineage: Eukaryota > Viridiplantae > Streptophyta > Magnoliopsida > Fabales > Fabaceae > Acacia > Acacia melanoxylon. The sequence goes on along the minus strand of JAFJYJ010000020.1, from coordinate 3,020,940 downwards.
TTTTTTTTACAATGTCCAGGAGAGCACAAATCTTGTTCATGCGGCAATTGAATTGGAGATTTGGAATACAAATGGAACACACAAATTGAAATCAATTGAAGACCTAAAAAGCTAAAGACAAAAGGGTAGGAGCAAGCGGCACCGTTTGGGCAAAAATGAATTGAAGCAATTGAATTGAAGACCTAAGGGACGATGACGAATTAAAAAGAAAAAAGAAAGAGAAGAGTCGGAAGCGGCTGGAGAGAATTATCTCTAGGGCGTATCATTCTCATTGAGCGGCCGAACGGAGCACGGGAGAGGCGGAGATTGAAAAAAGGAGTACGGTGCATCATTGGTTTTGGGAAGAGGAAAACAAAAGTTGAACGAGGGTTAGTCTCCATGCACTATGCAAACCAGCGAAAGAGCAGAGCATTGACGACGTTTTCCTCCGTTCATACTTTTCTTGTTTAAGCTGCAACAAGGAGAGAGGTGCTGCTGTCATCATCATTGTCTTCTCCAAGAACTTGCAAGATCGAACCAAAACGAAGAGGCTACATTTATTCTTTGTTTTTGGTCTTGTTAGTTCAAGTAACTGTGGTTTAATTGCTTAATCTTTTCCAGTATGTTGTTGGACTTGAGTTTTGATTTTGCTGAGATGGATGGGATTAAAGCCATGTGTGGCTAACTTTTCATTTGCAACTTAGAGTATTTTGAACTTGTTTGAGACTTAGAAATTGTTCCCACTAATTAATTTTGCTTAATTTTAATTCAGTTTATTGAATTTTGTTTTGTCATTCATTGTTTAGTGATTGGCCACCATTAAACATGTTTTGGGGATTTAGGATTAAACTTGACGAAGGAAATCTTTAATTGACCTTGGATTAGATAATGTGGAATTAGATTTTAATCTAATTTGCGTCTAGGATAGACATATACCTAGAAGCTCCACATAATCAAATTAGAGTGAGCCCAATTTGAATTGCATCTTAATTAATTATATGAGACATTGTTGGATTAATTGAGATAGGTATATAAATGGACCAACAGGCATTTATACACATTAATACTCTAGATTAGCTGATTATGTTAAGTTAGAATTAATTTAGTGGGAATAAAATCTAAGAAACAAACAAGGGATTGGTATCTCTAAGTTGTCCTCCTTGATATTTGAATTCTCTCTCTGTTTGAAAGTTTTTGTTTTTATTAAAATTCTTTTTACTTTTATTGAAAACAATTCTGATTTGCTTAACTTAAACGAAAAAAAGGAAATTTAACACCTAATCACTAGTTTGACTAAGTCTCTGTGGGATGACCTTGATTTACCACTTTATTATTTGATATGGCCCGTACACTTGCGGTGCTTAGTTAAATTTTGGTAGCATCAGAAGGCTGGCTCGAGTTTAGCCTCAAACTCAAGGCTCAGAAATGGTGGCTCGAGTCAAAAACGTCATTTTGGCTATAGATGAAAAGGGATTGACTCGAATCAATCTGACAGTAGAAAGCTTCAACTGATATGATCCAATTTTCGACTGGGTTAAAACATTTTGCTTAGGATCATAAGTCTTAAATTGTTTACAATGGTTAATTATCATCAAAACACATATAGGGAACTAACAACCTCAAGGTTTCTCAACCCAAGTCCACCATACTTCTTTTCTTTACAAACTATCTCCCAACTTACAGCATGCATTTTCTTATGCCCCTCCTCACTACCCCAAATAAAATCCCTCTGAATCTTCTCCAATTGTTGTATAATACCAGTGGGAATGTATGAATGCTACATATAGAAAATAGGCAATTGATTTGTAATAGCCTACACAAGAGTAAATCTGCCAGTTAATGACAATGTTTGTTTCTTCCAACTACTCAATTTATTTTGTGTTTTGTCAATTAGATACTGAAATTGACTTTTACTATCCCTTCCCTTCCTCATATAAGCCCCTAAATACCTTCCTAAATCCTCAACTCTCCTAAAACCAAAGTAGCTACAGATCTCATTCTATTGTCTCTTCTCTACATTTTGTGAGAAGTAAATACTAGTTTTCAGTGTACTCACTTTCTGCTCAGAAATATTGCCAAATTCCTCCAAAACCTCTATCACAATGCATATATGATTCATGTCAGCCTCACATATAAGCAACAAATCATCAGCAAAGAGCAAATGTGAAACCTCAACCCCATTTCTTCCCACTTTCATTGATTTCCATTTCCCACTATTAACACAATCAACAATTAAATGCGTTAATTTTTCCATACCTAAGACAAAAAGATATGAAGAAAGGGGGTCCCCTTGCCTTAAACCCCTAAAAGAAACAAATGATTCTCTCTTCCCACCATTACACATAATTGACATTTTCGAGGACCCAATACAACCCATAATCACCGTCCTAAAATGATCATCTAAACCAATTTCCTATAACACTTTACCAATGAATTTCCAGTTCATCCGATCATATGTTTTCTCAAGATCTATCTTAATAATCATATACCTCATTTTTCCTTGAAGCCTATTTATAGAATGAACTTATTCTTTGGCAATAATGATGTTATCATGAATGCTCCTCTTAGGCACAAAACTAGTTTGGTAAGGAGACACCAAAGTATCCATGAGAGGCTTTAACCTATTCACTAACAATTTAGATAGCCTTTTACATAATACATTACACAATGCAATAGGCCTAAATTGGCTTACCTCCTCTAGATGATCCACCTTTGGGATGAACACCAGCAAAGTATCATTGATATCTCCTATCCTCTCCGAGTTCCTCCAAAGATCATTGAGAAACTGAATTATCGAAGGTCCCACCACCCTCTAGTTCTGTTAGTAAACGATTGCAGGGAATCAGTCACACCTCGATGTCTTGAATCCCCCCATTTGGGGGAAAAAAAAAAAAACCTCTTCTAATTTCCTCACCACTAATTTCCCTACCCATATTCTTCAACTTTGTTTCCTCTACCTTCCCCCATCCTTACCTTGTTAGTCTTCATGTATGCATTAGCTCCTCTTCTAATTCATTCTCCAATCTACTTAGAAATGGATTAGTTCTTCTCTGAATACTTTTTGCATCCCATTCAACCTATTCAACAGCCTTCTCTTCCTATTTTCAATCTTACCATACACTTCCTTATTCCAACTTATGAGATTTAGCTACAAAACTGATAATTTCACTTGCACCTCCAAATATTCCTCATAACCTCCTCAAATTGCTCAAGCATATACCACACAACCTCTTATCTAAAATTTCTGACCTTACCACCCTTATTTTCCATGTTCAAACTCACCAGGAGAGGATGATGATTAGAACCTACTCTCGATATAACTCTTATTTTAGCATTCTCAAATTTTTTGTGCCAATCTACATTGTATAAACATCTATCCAACCTCTACCCTATCTAGCCCTTCCCATTTAGGACCCTTTCATGTAAAAAATAGACCATTAGCCCCAACGTCTATGTGTTGGTTTTGATTAGTTTTGATGATGTCTTATATAGATGCCATTATTAAAAGCAACAAGATTGAGTAATATAGATATCTCCTACATTGACTAATTGATGTATTTAATGTAGATTAATCCAAGTTGAATTATAGAGATTAATCAAGAAGGAGATATTGAAGAAGGTTATTCCAAGTTGAACTATAGAGATTGACCAAGAAAGAAGAATAAAGAAATAAGAACTTGCACTATATGTTCTTATATGTGATCTTTGGAAGTCTCTATGATCAATAGAAGTTGGAATAAAGCTTCATCATATTTGAGCTACAATGGAGTATACATGAATAGTGCAGATATAGAAAGACGACGCATGCAATTCTGGAAGAAGTTCAGAATAGGCTCGGCTTTCTGGATATTGAAGAATGATCAAGAAAGTAGATTGAAGAAAGAAGTTCTTGCACACAATATAATGAGAATATCATAATGTCAAGGAAGCAAGAAGTTATCAAAGGATTTTGGGAATAATCAAAAAGAGAAGATATTGAGGAACTTGCTGAGAATGATGAGTACAAGTTGAATGACAGAGAATGATCAAGAGATGAGAATAAAGAAAGAATTGAATTGTGGAAAATGATCAAGAGAAGAGAAGAAAGAAAGAATTGAATTATGGACAATGATCAAGAGAGAAAGAGTTGAATGATGAAGAATGATCAAGTTGGGAGATGGAAAAAGGAAGAACCTGTTGAATGGAATGAATATATCATTATTCAAGTTCTTATATTGATGCTAGAAGCCTCCAAGATCATATGGAAGTTGGAATCGCTCAATTCGGAACTAAAGTCAGCAAAAATCAGCTTCTGGATGAGAATACTCGAGTTTGGAATTCAATACTCGAGTATAGGAGTCAATACTCGAGTATGTTCATCAATACTCGAGTATGCAGTGTTTTCAAAAGCATCTCTCGGTGCCTCTGGGATCATCAATACTTGAGTATGCAAGTCTATACTCAAGTATGCGCGGTGATCAGCTCGTTTCACGTTCAGACAGGCGACATCTGGTAATTTGATGATATCTCACAAACCAGAGATCGGATTGAGGTGAAATCAGTGGCATATGAAACTAGACTCCCAATGCGTCAATTTGATATAAAATTCAAACCAAAAGGAGTTCATATGAGAGAGCTATGATTTGTGGAAGTTGACAGATAAATCCACGCCACACAGCAAACCAAGCTTCAATGTTTTGAGTGTAACTCACAAACTACAAATCCGTTTGAGCTGTGATCGGTGGCATATGAAGGTAGACTCACAGAGATTTCTATCAAGAGTTGAACGAACCAAAACGGAGTTCATACCAAGGAGATATGGCCCTCGAAACTCGATGGTTTGTTCAAAGAGTTGCAATACTCGAGTATGTAAGTTCAATACTCGAGTATGGATTAGACAGAGAAGAACCAGGAGTTACAAAACAACCTCTATACTCAAGTTTCCAACCCTATACTCTAGTATACGTCGCTGGTTCAGAAAACGAAGTTCTAACGGCTAGTTTCTATCTGAGTCTAACGGCTATATTACTTCTCCAACGGTCATATATTGATTTCTACATATAAAAGAAGACAGATTCAAGACAGATCAAGCAAGACACAAGCCTACAACTTCAAAATGCTCATACTCGATCTTCATCTTATTTTACTCTCTTTTTCCAAATGTTTACATAGTTTATCAGAGAGAGTGAAATTATTTGTAATACACTTCAGTGTTTATTCATCTACTTCTGAGAGAGAAGAGTCATTGTAAACATCCTATCATTCCATCAGTGAGATACTCAAGATTGGGTGATCTTGAGTAGGAAACTCATTGTATTGATTACAGCTTGTAAGGGGAGTGAATCCTAGTGAGAGGGTTACTTGAGTGCGAGTGTGTAATCAAGTGGGTGTATTGATTACGGCTTGTAAGGGGGAGTGAATCCTAGTGAGAAGATTATTCCAAGTACAGAGCGTGTAATCAAGTTGAAAGAAGATAGTGGATTGAAAATCTCAAGTGAAGCTTGAGGACTGGACGTAGGTCAAGGATTGGCCGAACCAGTATAAATCTCTGTTTGCATATTCTCTTCCCTAAACTCTTACATTCCAGCATATATGTTTTAAATGATTGTCTTTCGGTTTATAAATTATTACTTTTATTCAAACTTTCTCTAGTAAGCTTTGAAAAGATTTTCAAAGACGACAAGTTTTTATCCGACACCCAATTCACCCCCCTCTTGGGTGATAGTCATGTTTTTCACTATGAGCTTACAACCCTAGATCCAATCATTGAATTTTCTACATTGCGTATCATTAATTCTTCCCTCCTGCTCCAAAAGTGACTTGATCTCATTAAAATCACCAGCCAATAACCACAGTTCAGCAATCGCACAAGCCATATTATTCAATAAATCCCAAATTCTATGCCTTCTTTGTTCATTAGGATTGGCATAGATTGCTGTAAATAACATTTCCTCCTCACCTAGATGCAATTTACATTGAATAAATTGCTCATTCATCACAATAACATCCACTACAATTTGATCCATATCCCATCCATATCCCAAAGAATCCATATTCCCACCGAGAACCCCCCAGCCTCCCTCCTCACTAAGTGTTTGAACCCCCAATTTTTGATAACTTTGGATTACCACTTTTCCTTGACTCCAATATCACTACTATGTTCAACTTATATATGTGCTTCATGTCCCTTAGTACAACCACAAACCCCTCGCTTGTTGCACCCCTACTATTCCACACTGAAAGATTCATCATAAAGACAAATTTGAGCAAAAGGAAAATAGATAGAGACATTCTAATCAGCAAGCAGAGGTGTAGCACACCCATCCTACACACTCATACCCAAACTCACAATTGGATCTTCCTTTTCCTCAATAGTTTGCCGTCCCCCTTAACCCATAAATTCCTTTCTTCCTCCTCTTGCCATATGATCTCCAGGATGCAAATTTTCCTTTCCATTAATATCCACATCCTTCCAATTATGCCTCTCCAAATTAGATTATGGTACAACTTCATAATTTCTACACACACGCTGACTCTCAATAAAGACTCCCTTGCTGCTCCCTATATTATTTACTGATAAAAACTCCTCACCCTTCCTTCCTTCTCCTTTCTTACCTCCTAATTAGACCTTCCCATATTTCTCCTTTTAAACAACTCTGACCCCCTACTAGACTCCCCCTTATTGCCACTATTACCAACTCTTTTATGATGTTTATGATCTCCCTCACCCATCCTCAATGGAACCTCTTCAGTATAAACTTTATCCTTTCCACTCTCTACACCCCTCTCCTCTCCTCGTCTCCAAAAACCACATTCAGCATTGAAAAACGTGACCCTGTTTGTTGCCAAGGAACTGACATAGCATTCTGTCTTAGTTTTATGATTCTTTGAACAATCTTCCACAACTCTTTCTCTATTGGAATAACATGATCATTCTTTTATTATCACCCAGATCCTCCAATTCCATACCTCACTCATTATTTTTCCTATGAAAGGCATCAAACCCTTCCTTATTATGCCCAAACCAACCACATTTATTACACAATAGACCCAAACTTTCATAAACCACATACAATACCTGACCTTCAACAATAAACTCAAGCACCAGTGGCTTAGTTAGGTCTAATTCTAGATACATACATACAAACTTACCCCTAGCCCTTTGCGCCGTATGAATATCCAATCAAATAGCCTTTTCGATGAAATTACCTAAATTTAACAGGATTTTTTTATCAAACAGAAGGGCAGGTAAATTAAGGAATCTAACCCAAGCCATTACAGATTCAATTTTCTCACTCTTTGGATTAAATTCAGGACTCCATCTAGAAACACTTAAGTACGCATCAATTTTAACATAAGGATCCCCAGTAAGACTTCCATATAGTCATCCATATGATGAAAATAAACTAGATAGAAATCATTCTCTAAGTCAAAGATATCAATGTTACCTTTACGAGCCCAAATTTGCCTCAGCTTCTTCACCATAAAGTCATATGAAGTTTTCCTTCCTAATAGCTTCGCCACAACAGTTTTCCCAAATGGCTTCATTAATCCTTCCCTTTCCTTATCTTCGAACATGAATACTGGATGAAAAGGATTGGAAAAATCCACATTAATTCCGTCATTAGGGTTTAATACTTGTGCAAAATCCATAGCATCTCCATAGCCTTCTATCTCATCCTCCTCTTGATTGTTACTCCATTTCCACTAGCATACCTTTGAGTTCACATTTTGCAATAGGGATTCCCTATACGATTTTGATGATTTTTCTTTCCCCTATGGTTGCATCCAATTTTTATCTCACACTCTTAGTGATTCATCACCTGTGAAATCCTCCATCGCAAATCGGACCTTTCTCTTCCTTCGATTCCATGCCTCACAATCCTCTTTCAGCATATCCTCACAATCCCCTCCTCACAAGGTATGACTAGAGAGGACACTCATTTTTCTTCGTCAAAGTGGGTGACAGAGCACTCTTCTATGTCACTCAAAACACTAGCACAGTCGCTCTTCAAATTGCATCTTATATTCTATTTTAGATGGTTCTATGGACTGTCTAGCATGCATGCATGCTGCGGATTTGTGGATATACAACAACTGTTATTTAAATAATAGTCGTTGAAATCCAACGACCGTTTTTTAAAAAACAGTAGTTGTAAGTCATAAACTTTTAACGACACTCACATACAAGACCCATGAAAACAGTCGTCTAAGGGTTATAAAAACATACGTTAAAAGTGTTTTTTGTGGTAGTGATAGACAGGAAATTGTTAGTTCTCAATGTGTTTTGATGATTAATAACAATTGTAAACATGAGAGAATGTTTTTGATAAAGATTTGTAAAGCTTGATTGATTTCAATTCAAAAAACATTACATCGGTGCCAAACTCGAGCTTGGCTACCCAAACTCGAGCTTGCCTCTTACAGAAAGGAAACCAAGCTATTTTACATTTTCCTAACTTGAGCTTGGTCCATAAACTTGAGCTTGAAGGTTTTCAAGTTCACTCATATTCTGAGTAAGCTCGAGCTTACACCTGGAAGCTCAAGTTTAGGAAGAGTCAAGGATTTTATCAAGTTACTCAAATATCAAACTCAAGCTTATTATTTTCAAACTCAAGCTTGCCTCTTCTAGAGTCTTTTCTCTAGATTTTACAAAAGTGTAAACTCGAGCTTGCAATGGCAAACTCGAGCTTACCTCAGGCAGAAAGCTTTTCAAGTTTTCTTCAAAGTGTAAACTCAAGTTTGGAGTTGCAAACTCAAGCTTAGGTCTAACAGAAACTTTTCAAAGGTTTTAATATTCTTAGCAAACTCAAGTTTACATCTCTAAGCTCAAGCTTGCACTTTGGGAATCAAATTTTTTTTTTGACATGAATAGTGTCAAACTCGAGCCTGCTCACTAATAGACTCGAGCTTGCCATTTTCCATTTTGACTCTCAAAATGATTTCAAACTTGTTTCCCTGACAAAAGCCCAAACTTGAGCCTACTCACTTATAAGCTCAAGCTTGAGACTTCCAGAAGCAAAACCCAAGTTTTAAATGAAGACCAAACTCAAGCTTGTTATAGTAAACTCGAGCTTGGAGCTTCTGCACAGATGAACGCATCTGAGTATACTTTGCTCAGTTTGATTTCTGCTTAAGCTTGATTCTGCGAAATGGTTGCTTATGATTTAAATGATTCATATCAATATTTCTAACCAGATTTAACCAGTTTGCTTATGATTTAAATGATTCATATCAATATTTCTAACCAGATTTAACCAGTTTGCTTATGAGATTTCAGAAGACCTAAGATTTGTTTTAGGAAACATTAAAGCATTCAAGAAGAAAGATGATCAATCAATGCTTAATTACAGATAAGCTATTAACGATCAATATTTCCGTCAATCTGTTTCAACGCCTTAATATCAATTGGAGATATCCCATTCTGCCGAGATTGGTGCAATCAATTGAAAGCTCTCAACGGAAAAATTCAAATATTCAATTCTGAAATACTCCCAACAGACTATATTCATCGACATGAACCCAACACTAGTATTTACGAATTGATTCAAGTCTCGAACGGATCTTTAACAGTCACAAGCTTCAATCCAAAGTATAAATACATGAAGGTTTGAAGTCTACGGTAGAGAATACATACACGTAAAAACGCATACAAGCATATCGGTCTTTTCTTGCAATTCGCATCATGTATCTTTGATACATTGTACTTCGAATCATCTTTATTCACTCTTAGAGAGAGTTCATTTATGTAATTCATTCATTGTAAGAATCTCAAAGTTGTGAGACTTTGAGGTTGGGTTTTCAGATTACAACTTGTAAGGGAGTGTATCCTAGAGAGGATAACTTTCGAGTACAGAGTGTGTATCCGAGTTGAGTGATAGTAGAAAAACCCGAGAGTCCGGGACGGACGTAGGTCAAGAGTTGAGACCGAACCAGTATAAATCTTCTGTGTCAAGCTCTTCTTCCCTATCTCCATTTAGCTTCTGTTGTGTGAGTGTTTTAAAAAGAATTTTTAAAATCCCCAATTCACCCCCCTCTTGGTGATTTCCTTCACTTTCAGAAATTTGCAGGAATTTTTCCAGATTTCTGGAATAACTTTATAAAATCATAGCTTGTGATACACACATCCACAAAATTATGAATAAGGACTCATTTTAAAGTTCTAGAAGTGTATTATAACATAGCAAAATTTCAGAACCAAACACAAATAATTACCATAACTCTAAGCAGTCACAAAACCATGGCTCAAATAAGTATTCTAATAAGTAATTATCAAGCTAAAATCTCATGCATTTTGGTCATTATCTTTAGATGGCACTTACCTTGGGTTGTTTCTTAGCTCCCATAATCCTCTTTATGGAGGTTAGATACATGTCCTTACATAACTTAATTTACATGTCATATTATAGAATAAACTTTAATAGTTTAAGCTCAGTACACACATATATACAATTACCCACAAATATAATTAATTTACAAAATTAAAAAATAATAATAACTTCCTCGAAGTTTCCACCTTCAGAACTCCTCCTCCAACATGCTCTTTCTTATGAGGAACTAGTTCCTACTATTGGTATAAGGGAGAAAAGGGTGAGATTTGGAGGAATCTCAACAGCAAAACATCAACTCAATATATAATTGCAATGGTAATAAACTAAGCATGCAAATAGTCAAGTAAGAACAACACCTTACAAGCACATACGCATGGCCACAACACAAACTCTAGCAAGGATATTACATTTTCAAAGGCCTAATTAAGGGATACATGGCAAATGAACATGCAATCAACCAACCACAAACTATATAAGAGTAAGTTTCATTACCATTTACTTCTTCTTACGAGTAACCTCTTATTGCTTAAACTTCTTTTATTTTTCTTCCTCCTATGCTTGATAGTAAAAGCCAAATTTTGTTAACAATTCATGTAAGGGGTAGATTAATACACAAACTTTGATATACTTACTTTGTATAATTAATCTCTCCCCAAGACCCCGAAATCTCCTTTTATTTAGTTCTTTAACTTTGCTGCTTTATCTTTAATTCTCAGTTTACTTATCTTTTGCATTTTGAATGCTTTCCTCATTTGTTACAGCCTAATCTTGCGTTAGGAATATATTTTAAGGCTCCAGATTAGAAAATTCTAACTCCCTCATTACCAACAAGTTACTGTACAAAAATAAGGGAAAATGCAAACTTTGCATAATTAAACACTTTTTTAAAATACTATGCATAATCCTCTAGATATGATTTTTGTATGATACCCTAGTTTATAACACTCATTCCTCATCATAGAACTTTAACACAACTGCTATTTTCATCTTTAATGGTCCCAAGAATTCAAATTTAATAGGCATCCCTCCTTTCACATTTACAATGCTACATAAATTAAGTATCCATTAACTTGTAAGAACCACTATCCTCTAAAAAATCTGGTTAGCATTGTACCATCCTAGAATGTGGGGCCAAGAATACTGGCAATTTGCCTCGGTGAATGATGTCCTCGTTGAAGTGAATTGGCTGAGAATGAAGGAGTGACTCTCTCTGTCACTCGCTTCATTGAGTGTGTTACTTGTAGAGGCAAATGACACAGCAATACGGCTTTCCTCTCTGTGTCACTTGCTTCGACAAGTGAGGTACTCACCAAGGCGAATATGTGAAAACTTATAAATATAAGAGGCCTGATCCAGTCTCATTCTTTCTACAAATTCTATCATAGAGGAGTAAGAGCTCTGATAGGGTTTCATCTGAAAGATTTCTAAGGGTTCTAAGTCATCAAGTAAGCGTTCCTAACCATCTCTCTTTCTTCTTCTTGAATTAAGATAGAACAGGTATCTAAGCTAGGGTTTAACAACCCTAAATTGGGGATTTTTCTAAAGAAATGGGTTCTAAGGGATAGAACCTTAAATTGAACATACGGAGATGTCAGGCTAGCTTAGTCTAACACTCCATTAAAGAAAATTCTCAAATCTAGCTTAGTTCTCTATTACCGTTGTTACTCAAAGGTTTGTGAGTAACTTTTGAGTTGAAGATTGAGTGTTGATTTAGAATTTGTTCTTATTACTCTGTAGTTTGAGTTCAAGTATTGAAAGAGAAAGGTTTTCCTTGGTTGTAACTTAGCGAACTCCAGGTAACGCAATTTCTATTCATCTTATGTATTAGTTTCTACTCGTGGGGTTTTTGAGAAAACTCCCCAACTTAGAAGAATAGCTTGGATTAAATCTGGTATGTTTTACCTATTTTGTTTTACAAAAATTCATGCCATGTGGATTTGTATGTAATTGGAATTAGAGCCTAATGAGATAGGGAATGACACATAAGTTTGAATGAACATACTGCCTAAATTATAACTTTATGAGCTTCTCGCCTTGTTTCCATGAGAAGGTTACTTGCCGAAGCAAGGGCAAAACTCACCTCAATGAGTACGACGAATCTCGCTCCGGCGAGCTACAAGCTTGCTGATGCGAGTGACTTGACTAAATAGAATATTGTCTTCTTTGTTAATATATCTGTGAACTAGGTATGATGTTTAACATGAGGTACAGAAATTACTTAGCATAATCTATACTGTGATAAGGAAAATTTGACAAATATTTGACTAGCAATGATTGTTATGCTAAACGACATGATATGATGTGATGCATGATTCAATGGTACTTATTTATAAATGATGACCCCATATGAGATCATGTATTGAAGGAGGATGTTTGGAGAACCTTTTATGCATATGAGATATGACCATGTGATATGCCGCTATGTTTTCATTGCGGACCATAGCTAACACTATCTAGCAAGGCAATTTTCCCTGATGTGACACTCCAGTGGCTAGCTAGAAGTAGTATTCTCGAAGCAGCATCAGGCAGTATTCCCTATTGGAGGAACCCATAGTCCCTTGTGTGCTCTATAGGACTTTGGCCAATCTACATCATACTTGTGGAGCTTGTGAGAGTTATTAGTCAAATGGGTCAAACATAGTCCATGGGTTCAATCGGTAGAAATAAGGAGGATATAATGATGATAAGAGGATTTTGAGAATGAGAAATATGTTTAAGCCAAACATTGAATGTATGTTGGAAATTATGATATATGTTACTTGATTAAATCTATGACATCTGTGCTTCTATTGTTTGCATATAATTAGTTATCTGGTTAGGCCCACTTGGCACTCCACGAGTGGTGCCGGTAGGTAATGTGGTGTATGAGCTTTTACTGAGACAATGTTATCATTCCATTACTCTCTATGTTTTTTCGGTGTGGGCTAGAGGGGTGATGCAACTAGGAAGGTACCAGAGGCCTGAGGCTATGACTATGATTAGTCGTCTTGCAATTGTTTGATTTCGCATATTGCCAGAGCTAGGACATGCATCGCAATTTATTATGCAGGACTTGCTTAATGATTATTTCCGATTTTTAGTAGTGGATGGCATGAGGCCTAGAAATTAGTGGAATTACTTAATCGTGGATTAAGGTTTATGAATTTTGGTTTATTTATATTATAAACTGAGACTTTGAGACTTATTTGTATGTGTGTGAGATATGGGCCGAAGGTCCAAAGCCACTACTAGAAAAAAATAAAATAGCGACGGAATTTGCGACGGAAATTTATCCGTCGCAAATTCGTGAATTTACGACGGAATAAAAATTCCGTCGCAAAATAATGCAATTTGCGACGGAAACAATAATCCGTCGCTAAAATCAGCGACGGATTACTACTACGTCGCTAGTTGGCGGCCAAAAAGACCGCCGGGTATTCCTTTAGCGACGGATTTTCTATCCGTCGCTAACTAGCGCAAAAAGGCCGCCGGCTATTTTTTCATCTGCGACGGATATATAATCCGTCGCTAACGGCAACCAAAAAGGCTGCCGGTTTTTTTTTTTTAGCGACGGATTAGATATCCGTCGCTAAATCTGCGACGGATCTACCGTCGCTAATCGGCAAAAAAGGCTTGCCCGGTTTTTACCTTTTAGCGACGGATGATATATCCGTCGCTTAATCGCGACGGATATATTATCCGTCGCTAATCGGGCTTCCTTTTAGCGACGGATTATATATCCGTCGCTAAAAATTTTTGCGACGGATAAGAGTTTCCGTCGCAAAAGTGGAATTTGCGACGGACCGGACGTCCGTCGCAAAAAGCCTTTAATTTGAGCATCTCTTCCCCTAGCTCGTCATTTTCGTGCCGGTGAAGCCCGAAGCTCCTACTGCCGCGCCTCTCGGCTGCTCGCCGCCACCGGCTCGTCGGCCGTCCGGTCCCCCCCCCCAGCTCGGCGCCCCCCCCCGGCTAGCCCCCCCCGGCTCCCCTGCGGTCAACCGCGCCCCCCGGCTCTTCCGGCCCACCGCCCCGGCTCCCCGCTTCCACCCGCCCCGCCCTAGCTCCTCCGCCCCACCGCCTCGCCCCGCCCCCGCCCCGACCCACCTCGACCCCCCCCCCCTCCCCCACCCCCCCAGCCCCCTCCCCACTCCCCCCGCCCCACGCCACCAACTCGGCCCCCGGCTCCACCCCCACTCCTCCGCGACCCAAAATTCCCCGGCCCACCCTCGCCTCTTGTCTTCCACTGTATTCCTCTCTTCCTATTTTTTTTTTCACCACATTATTTACATTATTTTTTATAGAAATTAGTATAGATACAAATTTAAAAAATCAGTCTTATTTATTACTTATGAATAAATAGGTTATAATTTAATATTATTGTTTATTTAGGTTATAGTTTGGTTAATAATGAATATTTACTAAGTATTTAGAGGAGCAGTATAAATATTATTACAATGTATAGATGATTAATTTTGATTTTTCAAAACAATTTTGGGTACTAATTCATTTGGTGAAGGCAACGGGGAAATTGTTATGGAAAATTCTGTATATATTTGGTGATTGTAAATTATGCCTAGTTTTGTTCAAATACATAACCGTGATTGTGGTCTTTAATTTACAATACTTAGTTCATACGATATTTAATTTTGTGCTATGAAGATGATACACTACTAGTTGTTAAGCCGCACATCGGTTGATAGGCTCACCAAGGTAGTTTTAGCACCACCACTTTCTCTTTATTAGTATTGTTAAATTAACTGTATGATAAGTTTTTTACGGTTGTAATTAACACCAAAATAAGAATGTTTTCTTCAATGCTTGTATCATTTTTGTCTCTCTCGTGTGTGTGCTCTTAGTATGGATTTAAATACTTTAATAAGCACAACCCCTTATTGATTGAGTTAAGTGTTCCTTTTATGGATTTAAATACTTTAATTTTAAACTTAATTATGGTTGAGTGAATATTTTACATTATACCATAGCTAATTTTATTTGTTATCTATACATTTATGACCTTTTTGTTATAGATACATAGATATTTAATGGAAGATGATACATATTTATTGTTAGAAAATGTTGATTGTAAGATCTAAATTGATAATAAATATTTACAAATTTATTAATTTTTTGTTTGGAAAGGTAAGTTTGCAACATAAACTCACGCTTAAATGGGAAAGGAGCAAAAATAGCAATAAACATTAGAAGGCGTAAAAATGAAAAATGATGTGTCAATTATCCAACTAAATATTCTTTTTAAAAATATCTTATAAATATGACTAAAAAAGTATACATAGAAAAAAATACCAATTGCACATTAAAATTTCAAATCAATGGTTTTTTTTTGTTAACTTAATTTGTAAATTGTTACATTTTATACTAAATACTTATTATGTTGTAGGCCACAAAAATGAGTTAAGATTTTGAATTTTAAATGATATTTTGTTAAAAAAAAAAAAGTTTACATGAATATTATTAATGGCATGATTTTGTTGGGAATTTAGAAATTCAAAAATTATAAATACCGTTTAGATAAATACATAATTATAAATACAAAAGATAAAGTTGATTTTGCAGATTATATAAATTTGATTAAGTCTTAGAGTTTCTTTATATGTTAGAAACTCCAAAATACTTATAGTGTTCTATTCTTTATTTGCCCCCTCCACAAGCATGTCCCCATGTTCTCGGTGTGCTATCCTCATTCTCTCGGTTACTTCTTTGATCTGTTCTTTGTTCGATGCATGTGTTTGTTTTTCACTTCCTTGCCGATCTGTTCCTCATTCACTTCACTGCGCTACTGTCACAAATAATTCAAGTAAATATCTTATTTTTATATATATTTTGACATAATGTTTGTAAGTGTGCAGAGATGGAGCATCCTGGTGGTCGTTCAGATCGTGGACGTGGTGGTGGTCGAGCCCGACCCCGTCCTCTCAGAGGGGGTAGGGCAACGCCATCTGCTCCCTTTGTAGGCAGGGGGGAGAGGCACTTCCCCAGAGGTTTCGCCACATGAGATGTCAACTTCACTGTCGGTTTATTTGTCCACTTCACCATCGCTTTATACGTCAACGTCTCCGTCTTCCTCCACCGATCCACAACAAGGGAGACACCGGGTTTACTTAACCATTTCGATTGATTTACATATGTTTAGTTTTCTTTTACCATCTATGTACAAACATCTTCAATAGTTCACATTCCTTCCTTCGGGACATTTCGCCGCCTCATAGCCGGGTCGACGAAGGAGGTAGTTCCTCTAATACACCAATATGGGGAGAGAAAGATCTGCGACGGGGAAGCTTTGGATCCGTCCTAACGGCACCGAGGAGTGAGTCATGTGAAGTTACTAATAATGCTATGATTTTTTACCTTTAGTTTGTATGCTCATATTTGCATCATATCTTTTGTCTTCGATTTATTCCTTATAATCGGTGGCTAGTGTCATCTCAACCCAAATATTCCGTAATTTCAATCAGCCTTGGGCCACATGGACAGACATTCCTAAGGAGCATCGGACGCTTGGTTCAAGGAGTTTTTGGTAAGTTAAGTGTTTTATAGTTATTAATTTCATACAAACTGATTAAGTATTTTTAAAATTTCCGCTTTTTTTTTTTTTTTTTAGTGAGAGCTTCCAAACGTACGATATCTGCTACAGGGATGAGTGTATTGTTTTATTTAATGCGTTTGCTTGAAAAGTTTTTAATTAAGCATGATAAATGTATGTCCGTTCATTTACTATCATGGTTAAGAACTAAATGTGAAGTAACGTTAATAAGTGTATACTTTATAATTAAATAGGTGTAGGTTTTGAGATATATTTGATTCAATTTATCAATATTCTATACCTATTAATTATATTT
Organism: Acacia melanoxylon; assembly: GCA_019022615.1. Taxonomy (NCBI): domain Eukaryota; kingdom Viridiplantae; phylum Streptophyta; class Magnoliopsida; order Fabales; family Fabaceae; genus Acacia; species Acacia melanoxylon. The sequence continues at coordinate 3,003,815 of JAFJYJ010000020.1, read as the reverse complement.
CTCTATCCTTTAATTAATTATAGGATAAACAAGAATTTTGATATCCTATTTGATTTTGTAGAAGATATTATAAGATATGAAAGAGAAGAAAATATCAAAGGAAATATGGAGGGAGCAAGGCATGAATAGAAGAATATTATATATACACACACTTTATAATATCATGAATTAACAAAGAAGATACTCACAAGCTGCTTCTGATTAGTTGAATTCAAAGGGATATTATAATATCAATTACTAGTATAATATATCAAAAAGAAGACGCACACGAATTAGGAAGTTATCCAATACACACGCATATATGCAAAAGACCTAAAGAAGAAGGGATGTGTTCTAATTCCATGGTTGGTGACGGTAAGGCAAGAGCTCATAATTTTAATTGGGAAAGATCAAAGTTTGTAGATATAGAAGATCTATGGCACGGTTGAAAATTTAGCATTGATTTTATTGGTTTTAATTATGAAAGATACAAGGAAGCCTCAAATAATCGGAAAAAAACAAAGAAAATTATTTTATGAGAGGAATGAATACTTGAAAGAATTACATTGATTTTATTGGTTAAGGAATTTCCCAAAGAAATAATGATGGAATTAATTCCAATTGGGTCAAGAAACTGCTAAAACTTCTCCCCAAAACCTAGTCAATAAGAGCCCAATTAGAGCACAAAAATTGAAAGAACATGGCGTGATTTGGCCCAGCAAGAGATGAAGCAATTTCTGTGCATATTAATAAGGTGCACTTATTAATTTTACATGTAGTTATGCTTTAAAGAAAACATAATGAGGGCAAGTAGCGGTTTGTTATTGGAGGAAGGGTAGAATTATACAATAAGATTTATTCCATTGACTTAAGCACAACTTTTCATCCCATTCTGATTAGTTTTCGGGCATCCACAATCAATGGAGGAGAGATAAGCATGAGAAGGCATCAAAGGAAGATTATGGTATTTTAGAGAGAGAAAGAGTTTCAAACCCATTTCCACCTCCAAAACCACATTTCTAGCTCAAAGTGCCTTCATAAATTTTGTTCTTCCCATCAAGAGGAACATCCCTATGGTTTTAGTTTCTTGAAAACAGTGGTTTGAAGGAGGAACCGAGGTACAAGAAACCAAGAACAAAAATTAGATTGGAAGTGAGGTAAGAAAGCACTTAGTATCATTAAGCTAAATTTTTAATTATTTGGTGAGAATTGTCTTGAACTTCATGATTGCCTTGTTCGTATATGACTATTTTAAGATGTCGTCTTTATGTTCTGCTAATGGTTTGTGTTGAGAATTGGTTTTAAAGTATGAGAGAATGTTGTTGTAAATTAAATGTTTGGTTTCAAGTGATTTTGAAAATTTTGGGAGCTCATTTCCTAAGAATAAAGGCTGCCCAAGTTTTTTTTATAAAATCAATGCTTGAATAAATAAGGATTTAACCAAGAGAATATGGATTTTTATCAAGCAAGAAACCATGGAAAAACGGTTAATAATAAAGATAGAGAAAAGTTGCAATTTTTGAAGGAACTGGACAAGGCTCTCGGCCTTTAGGAGTTGAGGGAAAAGGAGTGAGCTTTTGAAAAATAGAATCTTAAATTTGGGTTCCTCATGCAAAATAAAGATGGGGAAAGGTGATATATATATATATATATAAAAAAAAAAATATAAATTATAAGCCTAGAGCAATAAAGTGAAAATTGAAGCTAAAGAAGAACAAGTTTGGGAGGTTAAGAATTTTAGCATGATCAGTGGATCTATAAATGAAATAAATTATGTATGTTGTGTCTTAAAGGCCATGAGATATCATGGAAGTGGAATTGGAGGCTTGGAAAATGAAAACTCCAAGTATGGAAAGAGAGGAAAATAGAGAAAATAAGAGAAGTTAAAGGTTAAATGTAGCAAACTATATGATAGCATACTAGGAGGTGGTCAACGTTGAGGCCAATAAGCTCAATAAGAATTCATCCAGTTTGAGGCTTAACAAGCCCTCCAAGCTTTTCAAGGAGACTATCAAGTCTTCAAAATACTTACATGGAAGCGAACATAGATTATTGCTTGGATGATGACACGGACAATTACATATGTGACACTTAACGTGACACATGAGAGGCACCGACAAAGCCACCATGGCATGTGCGTCACTGGTTTATGCACACTTTTTTTTTTTGATATAAGTTTATGCACACTTGGATGTTAGGAAAGACAAAATCACATTTTAAGAGCACAAAAAGGAGCATTTGGATTCAATTTCCATGTTTCTAAAGGCCCAATACAATTATATGTGCATGGAGGAGTCCAAAGGTGCTACAATCTTTCAAATTAGGGCCCAAATGCATTGTGTAATGGACCATGGGAGTACTAAAACGCGATTCAACCATATTTAAGCCCAAATGAATGTCTGAGAAGCCCATACATGGTTATGAATGTGAAAAGTATTTTAAAGATCCATTTGAAAGGTCTAAGAAGATTCAAGAAGCATACTAATGTGAGTTGGCATAGAGGGTAAGGGATCCAGGATTAGGCGGCGGGTGTGGATTCGATCCTCTCGTCGTCGTCACGACTCCTTTGGTAAAGCAATCTCGTAAGTCCCGAGTAAGTCTTCCTGGCCCGCCGTCTTGCGACGCAGTGACCGATGTCGAACCCCTCCTAAACTTTCTACGTATCAAAAAAAAAATGAAGCATAAATAATGTCTTATATGGAGTTAATTAGGATTCGATTTTCTTTAATGAGTTTCCGATTTTATAGTTTCCTATTTTGTACCGATTGCTTCTTGAAGGTAAAGAGTTACCTATTTTATATTGCACTAACTAGTTGAGAGTTAAATAAGATCCATCTCATTCATTAATGATGGGATCATCTAGGTAGTGTGCGTCATTTACATCATTCTATTTTGACTAACAAGTTAGAGAATTCTAGAAGGTCTTTTTATATTTCTATTTTTATTGTATTTTCACACCTATTTTTGGTGTAATTTATTTAGTTAGTGTTTTAGGCTCAAATAGGGTTACAATTTTGGAAATTGAAAGATTGAATGCAAGTTTCCTATTTTAAGAGCTTCCATTGCAAGTCCCAAAAAGTTTCCTAATTCTATGACCTTGAAAAGGGGAAAAAAATGGGTCCACACAGAGAGAGAGAGACAGAGAGAGAGAGAGAGAGAGAGAGAAAAAAAAGAGAGACAATTTTGGAAATTGAAAGATTGAAGGCAAGTTTCCTATTTTGAGAAAAATTCTAATTTTGCAAAAGTCCCAAAAAGTTTCCTAATTCTATGAACTTGGAAAGGGGGAAAAAAGTGTCCAAAAAAAGGTGTTATTGTCTTAAAAAAGAAAGTGATAAAAAAAAATAATAAGTTGATTTTTTTTAATTAAAAAAGAAGCGTTAAAATTTTGGAAATTGAAAGATTGAAGGCAAGTTTCCTATTTTGAGAGCTTCGTCCCAAAGAGTTTCCTAATTCTATGAACTTGAAAAGGGGGGGAAAATTTGTCCAGAAAAAGCAAAAAAAAAAAGGTGTTATTGTCTTACAGAAAAGAAAGTGATAAAAAAAAAAAAAAAAAAAAAAAAAAAAAAAAAGACAGTAGAAATTTGAAAATTAAAAAAGAAAAAGTGTTAGAATTTTGGAAATCGAAAGATTGAAGGCAAGTTTCCTATTTTGAGAGCTTCCATTGCATGTCCCAAAAAGTTTCCTCCCTATTTTTTCCCTTTTCCCTTTACACATTTTTTCTCTATCCTCTCCTTTCCATTAGACACGTTTTTTCCCTTCCATTATTCTTTCATCACATATTCGTTTCCTATCTCCCATGTTCTTACAATTTCTGGTTGTGAATATTATCACATACTAACATTGTCTCTTGATTTTGTTGAGTTTCAATCAAGAATACTATAGGAGGCAAGCTTGAGTGGCAAAAAGCAAGAGTATTACATAGAGTTAAAATCCATATTTGTGTGAAACACAAGTAACTACATAACTTGTTGAGTAAAACACGTGAGTAGAGTTGTGTGGTCCTTTTTTCTCTATTACTAACATTTCAAGTATCAAATATGTATGGGGAAAAAAGAATTTGCACTACTACAAAAAAGATTAAAAAACGTCCTAAATAAGGCCCATTTAACGTCCCTTTTTAGAGGGACGTCTCGCAGGGGGACGTCAAAAAATGTGACTTTTGGTGTCTTATAAAAAATTCAGGACATCTTACATAAGGCGTCCTGAATTTTTTTCAGGACGTCTTATTTTTCAGGACGCCTTATGTAAGGCGTCCTGAATTATAATTTAGGACACCATATTTCTGTTTTTTATTTTTTTTAAAAAAAAACCCCCGTGGGGTTGGCTACGGAAGAACAAATTAAAAATCAAATTTCAGAAATACTTTCTTTTTTATGTTACAAGCAAGAAATTCCAAAACCAGCAAGAACAAGAAAAGAACACAAAGAGAGTAATCGAAACAGAGACAACAAGGAAGATACAATGAAAATAAAAAAGAAAAAAAAACCTAACAAGTAACTAACAACTCGCATTCTAATCCCCTAAAATGGAAGGAATAAGGAACAAGAATGCAAAAAACAGAGTAATTCCATATCTGCAAGGGACTTGGTGTTCATAGTATCGTCTCGGAGCCAGGAGGAGATTTCTAGATCTGCAAAAATTGGTGCCCTCTCAGATCTAAAAAATCAAAAAGAGTCAGGTTTGGAAAAACACTTACTGGCGGCAGCGTTTTGGATGAAATCGATGGTGACTCTTGTTCCGAAGTGCGGATTCGCGTCTCATTACTTGGTCTCCTTGCCATCGTCTCCTCGCCCAGCTAGATCGAAGAGTGTTGAAGGAGTAGGAATAGATCGAAAGAGAAGATTGGGTGTAGAGGAGAGAAGAGGAAGGCGTATGTGCAGATCAAAAATGAGAAGAGGAAGGCGTACGTGGGGAATTAAATGGTGTGCAGAGGAGAGAAGGGATAAATAAAATTAAAAAAAAAAATCATTTTAGGCGACTTAAATAATTGTTTGGGTTATCTAAAGTCTCAAAAAAAATTTAGGCGACCTAAATTAATATTTGGGTTGTCTAAAGTCTCAAAATTGCTATCAATTTTCAAGAATTTTCCTGCGCTAAAAAAAATCCTAAATGGCGCCAAATATTTCATTTTAGTCGTCCTAAATTAATATTTGGGCTGTCTAAAGTCTCAAAAAAAAAAAATTTAGGCGGCCTAAATTAATATTTGGGTTGTCTAAAATCTCAAAATTGCTATCAATTTTCAAGAATTTTCCTACGCCAAAAAAATCTTAAATGGCGCCAAATATTTTATTTTAGGTGACCTAAATTAAGATTTGGGTTGTCTAAAGTCTCAAAAAAAATTAGGCGACCTAAATTAATATTTGGGTTGTCTAAAGTCTCAAAATTGCTATCAATTTTCAAGAATTTTCCTGCGCCAAAAAAAATCCTAAATGGCGCCAAATATTTCATTTTAGGCGACCTAAATTAAGATTTAGGTTGTCTAAAGTCTCAAAATTAATTTAGGCGACCTAAATTAATATTTGGGTTGTCTAAAGTCTCAAAATTGCTATCAATTTTCAAGAATTTTCCTGCGCAAAAAAATCTTAAATGGCGCCAAATATTTCATTTTAGGCGACCTAAATTAAGATTTGGATTGTCTAAAGTCTCAAAAAAAAATTAGGCGATCTAAATTAATATTTGGGTTGTGTAAAGTCTCAAAATTGCTATCAATTTTCAAGAATTGTTCTGCGCCAAAAAAATCCTAAATGGCACCAAATATTTCATTTTAGGCGACCTAAATTAAGATTTGGGTTGTCTAACGTCTCAAAAAAAATTTACGCGACCTAAATTAATATTTTGGTTGTCTAAAGTCTCAAAAAAGTCTTAAATGGTGCCAAATTTTTCATTTTAGGCGTCCTAAAATATAGTTAGGATGTCAAAAAATATTTTAGGCATCCTAAATTAATATTTAGGTTGTCTAAAGTCTCAAAGTCAAGTATATAATTACGAAAATGCCATCGCCTTCACTTTTTATTTCCTTTTTAAAAAAAATGGACGTCTTTTAGGGTAGTAATATCCATATTTTGTAGCAGTGTTGAGGAAGATCTTCAGTTCTTTCTCAAAGAACTGCGGGAGTTAAATACTAAAGTAGTCCAGCAAAAGTCTAAATGCAACTTCGAATCTAAGAGAGACTTCTACAGAAGATTGTAAGAGTTGAAACAAGGCTCCACGAATGTTAAAGATATTATCAAGAGATGGAGTTAGTTATGATTGGAGCTGGTGTAAAGGAGACTCAAGAAGTCACTATGGATCATTTATACATGAGCTTAATCCTAAGTTATCTTGTCTTGCAAAGATGTTCAGTTTCATGGAGATTGAAAATTAGTTGCTCAAGTTGCTGAGTATGAGCAAGAAATCAAGATAAAGAGACACTCAAAAAGTGAAAAATTGAGTGAGAGTGACTCTAGTGGAACCATTTCAATGTGTAAAATTGAGTTAGAGAGAGAAAAATTGGTTGAGAGCGTAGAGTGTTGTCAAAATAAAGAGAGTAAAAATAAGAGTGATGAGTTGAGTGAAAAGCAAGAAAATGAGAAATTTGAGAAAAAGAAAGATGAAAAGAGTTGTGATAAAAGTGAGGTTTAGAGTGATTGCAAGGATATTTATTTGATTACTAATGATCTTAATTATTCTTTTCCTTGTGTTTTTGGTGAGTTGCAGGTATTAGGAGATTTGTTTCCTAAGGAGCCCCGATAGGTTCTTCTTCTCAAAGGGAATTGAACCTTTATTCCTTCATTTGGCATTGACAAATACTTTGGGATTCAAGATACCCTGAACTCCACTATTTAAATTTTGATTGTTGCATGAATTTTGTTGTTCATAGGTGTTTTTATTATATGTCTGTTGGGGTTAAGAGCAGTGTTGTTAAAACGTAGAGTCTATTGTTAAAAACGTAAAACGTAAAACGAAACGTAGAGTCTACATTGAAACTACAAAAAAAATAAAAAATCCAACAAAAAAACTAAAAACGTAAATACATTAAAGTCATTACAAATTTAAGTCCAAAGTCCAAACACTTTCAATCATCATAATACGTTATCTCAAATTTGACTACAAAAAATGCTCAAATTTGACCACACAGATTCAAATTTGACCACACAGATTACTACAAAAAAAATAAAAAAAATCCAACATATATAAAACTAAAACACACAAATACATTAAAGTCATTACAAATTTAAGTCCAAAGTCCAAACACTCAATCATCAATCATCATAATACATATTAAAAAGAAATTATCTCAAATTTGACCACATAGTAGTAAACTAGTAATGCTCAAATTTGACCACACAGATTTAAGCTCATGCCTGCATATTTCACTCTAACATATTTGCATATAATGAGGCATTAAAGAACATCAATTAATTGAAATATAACCCAAAAGTATTACTCTATATAGTTGTCCTAAATCTGAGCAAAAATAAATAAATAAATAAATATATATATATATATATATTGTCCTAAAATATATATATATATATATAGTTGTCCTAAAAACCTACATTCCATGCGATCAGCAATCAGCACTAAAGCTAACACATTTTTCTTCAAATATGAGAAAAACTGTATGAATGTGGGTATGTGTGAGTCTGTGAGAGTATATAAATAATACCACGGTTAGAGTGTCGGACGAAGTGAGTGAACTCAGTGAAGAACCAGCACAGCAGCCACCTGCTATGGTCGATTAATCCGAAGTCCGAACTGCAGCACCGTCGCCGTCCAGCCCCAGCGAAGAGCGATCGCCGATCAGAGAAGAAAAGGAAAGCAAAGTCGAGGCACGGAGGCAGAGCAATGAAGCACCAACGCTGGATGAAGAAGAAGTGAAGAATGAAGAACGGTTTCCGATCGAGGCAGAGCAAAGTCGATGGATATAGGGTTTTTAATTTGGGGCAGGAAAAGGGGATCTTACGAATCTACCCTTTTTTTAAAAAAATTCAGAACGCTTAAAACGTCCATTTTGACTGTTTGAAGGAGTCAGAACGCCGTTTCGACCGTTTCAGTGAAAAAGTTGTCTCAACCTCAGTTTTGACTCGTTTTTCGCCGGAAAAACGTAAAAACGTCAGTTTCAACGTTTTGAAATGACGTTTTAACAACACTGGTTAAGAGGCTTTCTTGTTATATGGATTTTGTTGTTGCTTTAAGATATTTTGCAGATGCACAAAGAATTCAAATTGTCATTTATATTTGGGTGTATGTGAGAAAGAAAAGATTCCTAATTCAAAGCAAGTCCCAACAACTTCTTAAATTAGAGTATCCTGATATGACTTAGAGGATTCAAGATCCCTCTCATGTTCTTGAAGGGATCCATAACTTGAGTTGTAAGATTGCTCCATCCGGTAAGTACTATGTACATACTATCATTGGAAATTATAATTTCTTCCCTTTTGATACAGGTCAAGATTCAAGGATGATTGTTTTCAAAACGGGAGGGAATGATAGCAAACTAGGATGCCGTCAACATGGAGGTCAACAAGCCTAAGAAGAATTCATCTAGTTCGAGGCCCAATAAGCCTTCCAAGGTTTCAAGTAGACTATCAAGTCTTGTCCTTGGGTTCAACTGACGAAGGTGTCAGACTTCCTCACCTAAAGGGAGGGGGTTCGATCCCTACGTTGGTTAAGGTGCTGGGAGAGGCATCCTAAAGGTCTAGGAAGTAATGGAAATGCTGGTAAAGGTGGATGCATGTGTACTCTCTGGCCAGTATGCCCTGTGGACTGGACTTCAAACGCTCTGCCCTTGGACTGTGGTGAGCCTGACCCTTTTCCTAAAATTTTTCTATCAAAAAAAAAAGTCTTGAATGTTTAAATGGAGCAAAACGTGGATGATGACACAAATAATTACGTACGTGGCCCTTGACGTGACGTGTGATAGGGCACCTCCAAAGCCACTGCAGCATGTGCGTCATTAGTTTATTCACACTTGGATGTTAGGAAAAACAAGATCACATTTTAAGATCCCAAAAGGTGCATTTGGATTCAAAGTCCATGTTTTTAAAGGCCCAATACAATTATATGTGCATGGAGGAGTCCAAATGTGCTACAATCTTTCAAATTAGGGCCCAAATGCATTGTGTAATAGACCATGGGATTACTAAAATCAAGGTTATTAAAACCAAACCGGTTGGGGTACTGGGTCAAGGGTCAGTAGGTCAGACTGAAGTCAAACCGGGGCTAAACTGGTGAGAAAATAAAAAATTCATAATTATTAATATGAAATTATTAAAAAAAAATTCTCTTTAATAATCTTGACTGAAATATTAATATTAACAATTTATTTTAAATTTTACTTTTTGATTTTTGAATTTTTTTTTCCCACCATTTTGTCATTTCCAAGATTGTGAGCATTCCAAAGTATGTGTGATTATGCTCCTACTACTCTATAGTCATAGTCTATATACATGGAGTACGCTGGAGACCAAAGTAAATTTAGAATTCATTAGTAAAAACTGATCCATCACCACTTTCTTCTTCCTTTTTCTATTTCCTTCTCTCGTCTTTCTTCAGACCCATAGCCACTTTCTCTCTCTTCCTCCTTTTTTTGTTTCCTTCTCTCTTTCTTCTGGGCCATCACTACTTTCCCTCGCTTCCGGTGCTATTCTCCGCCGTGTCCAACGCCCCCAAGCACCCTTTCACAACATCGTTGATGTCTGTGAAGTTACACACAATCTTCAGATCGTTTCCTCGCTCCTTAGTCTGTCACCATCACTCTCCTATTTTGGTGTTATCTCTGCTCACCGAATCTATTCACACCAGCTCTGTTTTCGCTGGATTAAATGTTATCACCATATCTATCTCTGTTTCTTTCCATCTCTCTCTCATTAATCATCTTCACTCTTCAATCGACGGTTTTGAGAAAAAAAAAAGAGACTTTGACCCCAATTTCTATGGTAGACGAGACCAGTTCCATGGTCGGTTCGCCGGTTTCCGGTCCGAACCAGCCGGTCCAGTCCGGGTCTGATAACCATGACTAAAACATATTTCAACCATATTCAATCCTAAATGGATGTCTAAGAAGCCCATACATGGTTATGAATATGAATAGTATGATGAAGATCCATTGAAAGGACCAAGAAGATTCAAGTAGCATCAATAATGGTTTTATATGGAGTTAATTATGATTCTACCTGCTTTAATGAATTTCCTATTTTATAGTTTCCTATTTTGTATTGATTGCTTCTTGAACGGAAAGACTTACATATTTTATATTGCATTAACTAGTTGAGAGCCAAATAAGATCCATCTCATTAATGATGGGATCATCTAGGTAGTGTGTCTTCTAGATCATCCTATTCTGCCTGAATTCTCACTTGAGAAAAAAAAAAAAATGATGGGATGAGTCATAGGAACCCCGTAACCAATATCCAATTTAATGAATATGTAGTGAATGATTAAAAGATAGTTAAGCGGGCACAATATACCTTTGTATAACATAAAGACTAAATAGTTTTTCAAAAAATTTAATGGTTCAAAATCATTCAATATGCATAAAATTCCCAACCTTCTTTATAACCGCTGACAGAACCTATAGGCTATAATATAATAAGATTAGTCTCTTTGACAAGACTACACCAAGCTCTCCAATTATGAGGTGTAGCCTGGCCAAAGTCTACAAAACTCATATCAAACCATAGGTTCCTTTCCTTCGAATAGAGAAAGAAGTCACATCCCTTGAGTTGACCCTTTAACTCGGCCAAAGGAAAGGGTGATACTAATGGCCCTAAAATTGTTAAAGCTATCCACTACGTGCACAGTGGCGGCTGAAGGTGGAATATCACCTAGAGGGGGGGTGAATAGGGGATTTCAAAAATTCTTTTTGATTCACCCACACAACAGATATTAACCAAGGTAAAGTAGAGATAGAGAAGAAGAGCTTGACACGAGGATTTATACTTGGTTCGGTCCAACTCATTGACCTACGTCCAGTACCCAGACTCTCTGGGATTTTCTACTATCACTCAAGAACAATTACACACTCTGTAACTTAGGATGATCCTTTCTCCCTAGGACTCACTCCCCCTTACAAGCTGTAATTGTATACAATCAGATACACACTCTGTACTCGAAAGTTATCCTCTCCCTAGGATACACTCCCCTTACAAGTTGTACTGATTATCCCAATCTCCAAGTCCCACGACTTGAGAATCTTACAATGAATGATATACACGAAAATGAACTCTCTCCAAGAGTAGATATTGATAAACACTCGAAGCTCAATAATATCTCAAGATATATACGAATATAGATTGATCACTTTGAATGCTTTGTCTCGTGTATGTCTATTCTCATCACGCCATTGAAGAATTCAAACCTTCGGGTATTTATACTTGGTTGAAGATTGAGGACCGTTGGAGGATTTGAATCTGCCCGTTTGAATGTTTGAATATGTCCGTTGAAGATGTTTAAGCATATGCACTCCTAGCCATGATTGATTGTCTCGCTTGGTGGAGTCACTTCTGATTGTCATTCGTGTGGTCCCGATCGGAGGATGGCTTAAAATAATATTCAGATGCTTTTGACGTTATGGGCATCCTTCATCTTGTCGGCTCTGTTCCTCGATATTTTCGGTGCTCCAAGGCTAGTCCGTTTGAACCGATTGTGTATCTTGAAATCACTCGAAATATGATTAGCAATATCACAGTCATATTGAAGTATATGATTTGTGTTTGCAAACATATTCTACTCAATGACAATCGTTTGTTAAAACAGACAGTCCGGCTCGAGGCGTATGTTTGTTGGCTCGAGTTAGTCAATTGATAATTAATCAAACAGAGTGATCTAGAAGAGATATTGACTCGAGGCAGCATGTCTTGTGACTCGAGGTAATCGACTCGAGGCACACTTCCTGTAGGCTCGAGTTAAAGCATCGTGATAGGCAAGCAGTGAATTCCAAATGAGAACTTGACTCGAGGTAATCAATTGGTAATATTCAAACAAAGAGATCCGATGAGATATTAACTCGAGGTAGCACTTATCCCGACTCGAGGTAGCTAACTCGAGGCATCATTCTTCCTTGGCTCGAGTTAAATCATCGCGAGTATTCTAGCTGTGTAATTACCTCGAGGTGAACATTCTGCCTGGAGGTAAAAAGTGCTCTCCATTGTTCTAACTCTCTCGGTTGGCCATTTAACTCGAGGTGAACCTTCGCGCCTGGAGGTAAAAAGTGCTCTCCATTGTTCTAACTCTCAGGGCAGACTCGAGGTATATCTTCTGGCTCGAGGTAAAATTCTTTCTCCAAGTATCTAACTCTCTGCTTAGACTCGAGGTGCATAAATTCTTGGCCCGAGTTAACCAACTCGAGGTTGCATTCCTACGGCTCGAGGCAACAACTTCAATTGGTTGTGAGCCATATCCAGAAATCCGAAGCCATGCTGAATTGATTCCAGAATCTCATGTGTCCACTTTCGAGGGCCATATATCCTTAGTCTGAACTCCGTTTTCGTTGGTTAAACTCTTTATGGAAAGCTCTGTGAGTCTACTTTCATATGCCACCAATTTCAGCTCAATCCGATTTGTAGTTTGTGAGTTACACTCAAAACATTGAAGCTTGGTCTGGACTGTGACGGTGATTGTTGTGCCAACTTGTAGAATTCATAGCTCTCTCATATGAACTCCGTTTGACTTGAATTATATATCAAAATAACGCATTGGGAGCCTAGTTTCATATGCCACTAGTTTCACGTCAATCCGATTCCTGGTTTGGGAGATATCATCGAATTACCAGAGGTCGCCAGAGCTGGACGTGAAACAGAGTATGCTGAAGGCTCTTTGACTCGAGGTAAGCTGAATTCTTGCCTCGAGGTTGCTAACTCGAGGTGACTGATGCCCTGCCTCGAGGTAAATCAACTCAGAAGCCAAAAACACTGTAGCAAACACTTTAACTCGAGGTGGTGATGATCCTGACTCGAGGCAACTTGTCCCATGTGTCCAAAACACTTTAGAAACACCTCTAACTCGAGGCTAGACCCTTTGGCTCGAGGTAATTCATCCCACAACTTGATTTTGCTTATTTCAACTCCGATTTGGGCCGTTCCAACTTCGTATCATCGTGGGGACTTCTAGAATCAATCTAGGAACTTGAATAATGATATTCTCATTATATTCAGCAAGTTCTTCTTTCTTTCTTCTCTTCTCTTGATTATTCTCCATCATTAAACTTCACATCTACATTAAATATAAGAATTAGTCAAAGTATAATGTAAATGTAGTGTGCAACCTTTTTGCTCTTAAGAATGACATCTATATAAGACATTATCAAAACTAATCAAAACCAACATTCTCCCCTTTTTGATGATGACAAATACCTTAAGAAAAATATGGATGAATATGAAAATAGATTAGACCAACATATTTTTCTTGTCATTCTCTCCCCCTTATTTGTCATTAGCAAAAGTTGAAGAAAAGAAGAAATGCTTAGAGAGACAAATATGAAACCCGATTAGAAAGAATCAAGAAACTGATTTTCTCTCCCGATTGAAATTGTTTTCATTCTAAATATGAAGCAATTTGGAATGTTTTTATGAAAACAAATTTGAAAGAGTTTGAAGAGGTTTTCAAAACACCTTTCACAATTAAGGCATATAGATACCAAATATGAGCAAAATTTCTACTGAATATAAAAGGATAGAGATTAGAAATGCTCATGTATATTCTGCAGATGATGGATGATCGATGAAGTCCATTTGCTTGTTGTATGCGTTTCGGTTGAATCCCTGTAATCTGAGATGAAGTAGTGGTAGACTCTCTTCCTTTATATCTCAGCTTCAACCATCAAGGCATCTTCCCTTAAATTAATAAATTCTCCTTGTATTGTGTTAAGGAAAGTCCTAGCACATCAAAATCTCTTGCTACAAATATAAAACTTTCTTTGCAAAAGAGATTTGTTAGTGCAACCAAGATATCAAAGTATTCCTTCCCATATGATATTATCATGTTAAGATAATGAAAGGAAAATATGATATTGACTCATCATCAAAACTAATAAAATAGTGAATGCATATGAGTTTGCTTAAAAGGGTTTTCTTCAAATAAAGGAGATGAGCTTTTGAAATATAAAACACATATGAATGTGAAGCTCCCCTTAATGAATGCATGATTAAAACAAAGTGTAGCTCCCTTTAATGATACCAAATAATGATGTGATACCACGTGTTATGAGATCTGGAATTCATCTAACTCCAAAGGACATAACATGATATCTCAAAATTAAGAACTTTCAAGATCACTTGAAATTGGTATAAAGAAATCACTCATGCTTTTTATGATGATAAATATGTTTACAGCATAAGGAGCATTTTGAAAATGGGTGTTTCTAGGCTAAATTTCATGAGATAGAATCAAATGAATAAAATCAAATTAGCCTAGCATGATTATGGTATATACGTATTATTTCAAAAATACAATACCTCACTCAAGTAATATTGTAATTACTTGAGCCATAATCACTTGTAATCCTTAGATGCATCACTGGTGGCTAGCTGATGATGTGATCAATACTGAGGCTCTCCCAAAATAGATGCATAAGGACTTGAAGCTTTGGTTGATCAATTCACAGAGTTGCCTAATCTTTTCATTCACAAAAAGTGACGAGCTTCAATATTGTTTGTGGTAAGCTCGGTGTAGGATTGTTGAAGTTCCTTTCCCGGATAGCTCGATTAGTTACTCATGTGATGTCCATGACTTTATAGCCATTTCTTGTTGTTCTCGGGAGAGGACCTCACGGCTTATCTTCCTCTATTTATCCTTATTTTCCATAGCGGGAATAGAGATCCTGCAAAACAAATATATGCTCTTTGGTACTCAATGTTTCTTGAGTCCATACTAGATTAGACATGACAACTCTTAAGCTCTTATATAATTTAACAATATGATATTGGAGCAAAGAGTATAACAATCAAGGATCAAAAACATAATTTTACCCAATCAAATAAGTTCGAGCCAATGAATCAAAAGGGGTAATAACTAAATTATACCAATAATGTTATTTCTCAATGACAGTTTGTAAATATACTTTATGCGAAATGATGTCATTGACAAAATACATGTAAGTTTGAGCAAAGAAAATCTTATCCATAAAGATAAGCATTTATCAATTCTTAGTTTATGAATGAGCTCGGATTTTTCAAGAATGATAATGAAATATACAAAGTGTTTCAAATCTTGAATGTTCTTTCAAAATATGATAATGCATTATGAAATCAAAATTTTCATGAATGAAAGATTCATTTTTGAAACATGCTTGAAATTGATGCTCACTCTAAACATGGAGGAAGTCAATAGGTTTAATGAATATATCGGTATGCTTCGGTTTTGTAGAACACATCAAATATTGAAGTTTAACAAGTAGAGGAGTTTTCCCATGAGCAAAGATCATATGGATGATGCATTAGCAAGACATGCTAGCACAATAGAGATACGTATGCATAATGACCTTGCTATGACGAAGAGATAATCTTGCCTCTTAGAATTGAACATAGAAATGTATGAATAGTCAAGGCGAGATATAGTTACTCAAAATATGGATGAAGACAAAGTTAATTGTATTTGAGTAACGGAATGACTACTAGGATTCATGGATAATGTAGCACATACTCATTAGCCCAAATGACTAGAGTTTCAAAATATTATCCTAGTAAGTTATTCCACTAAAAGTTAATGCATCAACATTAAATGCACTAATGAACATAAAGCTTGGAATAACTTGATCAACAAGAATTTATGCAAAGAGGCATAACACTCACAAATTGAATTCTGTTATGAGAGATAAATTTGAAACTCATAGATGATCAACTTGTTAGATATGAGGTCTAACTAGTTAGAGAATAAGGAATAAGGAATTCAAGTATCGCATTAAATACGATGATCAATATGTGAATGACGAGAAAAATCAACTTGACAAATTTGAAGCATATCCGACATTCAATATACAATATTAACTTCCAATTTTGAAACATCATTTGAATGCAATTAAAGTATGGATATGTTTTCAAATCATATGTATGCATTTTCACAAAACAAAGTGAATTGAAACAGATTTTAGAATTGTGCACTTCAAAAACATAAACTCAGAAAGTTATGCACAAATTCATTTACGGTCCATTTAGCAATCCAAAAACATTTTGAAAAAACATAAAAGATTGATTGCTAATGGAATGCAATGATGGACAAGTATTCATTACCCAAAAATGATATGCAATCATAGTATGGGGTAAGAAATAGATATCACCATAATTCCTCTTGTCCTTGTAGTAGCTTGCTTGATTGAGGTAGATTGATGTAGATGTCTTCCTTTTCGACGATCATCATCAAGCATTGCTTGTTCAGCTTTCTCAAGACTTGGATCATTTCTCTATGTTACATTCTTGAGAAGCTTTCTCTGATCCTACAAAGCCATATAAATCTTTTTCTTTCTTGGTATCCAACCTTACTTGGATCCAATCATCTTAGCTTGTAGAATCCAAAATTCACATGCTCTTACGAATATGAAGAGGAAATTGAGCATAATGAATTAACCTTGGCTTTATGCATAAAATAGATATTTTCTTTTCAATTCAACATGTATGCATAAAGAACTAAGTTATTGAACATTGCAATCTCCTTATAAACTTAATAAACTTATTACGTGGATTTTTAAGGGATGTGAAAAAGCAATTTCAGAATAATTTGCAATGCTCATTCCTAAGACTACAAGATATAAAACCTCAATGAATATTTCGAAAGTAGCATAGGAGGTTTTACCTTTGCATACCTTAGCCTTAGGTACTTGGAGGATCGACTTTGCTTACCCACTGCATCTTCTTCATATGTCTTTCCATGGGTGTCTGCAAAGTTCTCTCAAAGGGTATAGACTTCAAGTGTCTTCTGTTTGATACTTGAGAGAATTTCCTTTTCTTGTTTTCCTCAAGATAGTTGTATGGTGTTCTCGTGGTAGTTTGTTCTTGAGGTGGAACATACTCCTCTTGCTTTTGTCCATTGCTTCTTTTGATTTGAGGATAAAGTTGCAGCAATGGCTTCTCCACGAGTTCTCCTAACTGATGTAAATCTCGTTTTCGGTTCATGAGAAACTCTTCGACTCTTATTCTTCCCTGTACGTCTAGGTCCATTCTTTTCAGAATCAATCTGCACACATAAAGCACTAGGTGGACATCTTGGTACCCATTTATACTTGGGTCCTTCCGGGTTAGTTCGAGCCTTAGGGGAAGCATAAGTTCCCTTTGGTAGCCATTGATAATTACCAACGGGTTTATCCCTTCTTTCCTTTTATGAAAACAAGATGATGTGCTATGACCCTTTCGGTTACAATAATTACAATGAGCAAATGGATTTGAAGTATGAACAGATTTCTGAAAATAGTTCAAATAAGATTTTCCTCCCATCTTCTTTTTTCCTTTTCTTTTATCAAGAATAGGATTGTAACCAATGCCCGATCGATCATTTGTAAATCTTTGAGCTTTCAAGATTACATTGAGCATTTCACTACCGTTAGTGAACTTCTCAAGTGTTTTGGTAAGATAAACATTTTTCGTTTCAAGAACAGGGCATGTTTTGCAAATCATGTTTTCGCAAGATGGAGAAATATCTTTAGCTTGTTTTTCAAGCGGTTTGATTTTCTTCTTTGAGATAATGAGTTCTTTCACAATTTTACTATATTCGAATGTAATTCATTATACTCGAAAGCAGTTCATCATAGGTAGGTTCGAATCAAATACCTCATCATCGTTTTCATATTGCTCTTCTCCCTCGGCAATTAAGCACATGTTTGCAACTTCCTTTGCCTCACTTTGCTTCATCCGAGGAGTTATCTCCACTTATAGTTGACACGTATGTCATTTCCAAAGCTTTCCACATCTCCTTAGCAGTAGATATATTGTAGATGCGGAAATACTCCTTCTGACTAAGAGCACTCTGGAGCATCAGAATTGCTCTGCTGTTAAGAGTTATTTTCCTTCTGTCGTCTTTGTTGAACTCATCTTTTGTCTTCAGAACTTTAGTTCTGCCTTCTTCTCTTGTGGGAACATAATCCCCATTCTCTATTACTTCCCAGAGACCATACTCCGTGGCTAACACAAACGCTTTGAACTTTTCTTTCCGTAAAGAATAGTGTTCATCGTTGAAGCCAGTGGTCGGTTGATTGAGGCACCGTCGGGTAATATTCCTTCCATGATCTATCTCGGGATGTTAAGCCCAATTGAGAAACCAGGCTCGATACCAAATGAAGGTGGAATATCACCTAGAGGGGGTGAATAGGGGATTTCAAAAATTCTTTTGATTCACCCACACAATGATATTAACCAAGGTAAAGTAGAGATAGAGAAGAAGAGCTTGACACAGAGGATTTATACTGGTTCGGTCCAACTCATTGACCTACGTCCAGTACCCAGACTCTCTGGGATTTTCTACTATCACTCAAGAACAATTACACACTCTGTAACTTAGGATGATCCTTTCTCCCTAGGACTCACTCCCCTTACAAGCCAGTAATTGTATACAATCAGATACACACTCTGTACTCGAAAGTTATCCTCTCCCTAGGATACACTCCCCCTTACAAGTTGTACTCTGATTATCCCAATCTCCAAGTCCCACGACTTGAGAATCTTACAATGAATGATATACACGAAAATGAACTCTCTCCAAGAGTAGATATTGATAAACACCGAAGCTCAATAATATCTCAAGATATATACGAGAATATAGATTGATCACTTTGAATGCTTTGTCTCGTGTATGTCTATTCTCGTCCGCCATTGAAGAATTCAAACCTTCGGGTATTTATACCGGTTGAAGATTGAGGACCGTTGGAGGATTTGAATCTGCCCGTTTGAATGTTTGAATATGTCCGTTGAAGATGTTTAAGCATATGCACTCCTAGCCATGATTGATTGTGCTTGGTGGAGTCACTTTGATTGTCATTCGTGTGGTCCCGATCGGAGGATGGCTTAAAATAATATTCAGATGCTTTTGACGTTATGGGCATCCTTCATCTTGTCGGCTCTGTTCCTCGATATTTTCGGTGCTCCAAGGCTAGTCCGTTTGAACCCGATTGTGTATCTTGGAAATCACTCGAAATATGATTAGCAATATCACAGTCATATTGAAGTATATGATTTGTGTTTGCAAACATATTCTACTCAATGACAATCGTTTGTTAAAACGAGACAGATCCGGAGCTCGAGGCGGTATGTTTGTTGGCTCGAGTTAGTCAATTGATAATTAATCAAACAGAGTGATCTAGAAGAGATATTGACTCGAGGCGCATGTCTTGTGACTCGAGGTAATCGACTCGAGGCACACTTCCTGTAGGCTCGAGTTAAAGCATCGTGATAGGCAAGCAGTGAATTCCAAATGAGAACTTGACTCGAGGTAATCAATTGGTAATATTCAAACAAAGAGATCCAGATGAGATATTAACTCGAGGTAGCACTTATCCTGACTCGAGGTAGCTAACTCGAGGCATCATTCTTCCTTGGCTCGAGTTAAATCATCGCAGAGTATTCTAGCTGTGTAATTACCTCGAGGTGAACATTCCCCGGAGGTAAAAAGTGCTCTCCATTGTTCTAACTCTACGGTTGGCCATTTAACTCGAGGTGAACCTTCTGCCTGGAGGTAAAAAGGGCTCTCCATTGTTCTAACTCTCTGGTTGGCCATTAACTCGAGGTGTATCTTCTGGCTCGAGGTAAAATCCTTTCTCCAAGTATCTAACTCTCTGCTTAGACTCGAGGTGCATAAATTCTTGGCCCGAGTTAACCAACTCGAGGTTGCATTCCTACTGGCTCGAGGCAACAACTTCAATTGGTTGTGAGCCATATCCGAAATCCGAAGCCATGCTGAATTGATTCCAGAATCTCATGTGTCCACTTTCGAGGGCCATATATCCTTAGTCTGAACTCCGTTTTCGTTGGTTAAACTCTTTATGGAAAGCTCTGTGAGTCTACTTTCATATGCCACCAATTTCAGCTCAATCCGATTTGTAGTTTGTGAGTTACACTCAAAACATTGAAGCTTGGTCTGGACTGTGACGGTGATTGTTGTGCCAACTTGTAGAATTCATAGCTCTCTCATATGAACTCCGTTTGACTTGAATTATATATCCAAATAACGCATTGGGAGTCTAGTTTCATATGCCACTAATTTCACGTCAATCCGATTCCTGGTTTGGGAGATATCATCGAATTACCAGAGGTCGCCAGAGCTGGACGTGAAACAGAGTATGCTGAAGGCTCTTTGACTCGAGGTAAGCTGAATTCTTGCCTCGAGGTTGCTAACTCGAGGTGACTGATGCCCTGCCTCGAGGTAAATCAACTCAGAAGCCAAAAACACTGTAGCAAACACTTTAACTCGAGGTGGTGATGATCCTGACTCGAGGCAACTTGTCCCATGTGTCCAAAACACTTTAGAAACACCTCTAACTCGAGGCTAGACCCTTTGGCTCGAGGTAATTCATCCCACAACTTGATTTTGCTTATTTCAACTCCGATTTGGGCCGTTCCAACTTCGTATCATCGTGGGGACTTCTAGAATCAATCTAGGAACTTGAATAATGATATTCTCATTATATTCAGCAAGTTCTTCTTTCTTTCTTCTCTTCTCTTGATTATTCTCCATCATTAAACTTCACATCTACATTAAATATAAGAATTAGTCAAAGTATAATGTAAATGTAGTGTGCAACCTTTTTGCTCTTAAGAATGACATCTATATAAGACATTATCAAAACTAATCAAAACCAACATTGGCTATACCACGTGGTATAAAACTTAAGAGTAAATATCTTTTCTGGTCCCTGACAAAAAACACGAACCCCATTTTGGTCCCTTACAAAACAAATCGACCATTATTCGTCCTTTTTATGGACTAAAAATGATCTTTTGGAAATTTGTGAGGGATCAAAATGTCAACCAATCAACCCTTATTCGTCCTTTTTATGGACTAAAAAGGACCTTTTGTTTGTAAGGGGCCAAAATGGGGATCGCATTTTTTGTCTGGGACTAGAAAGGGTATTTACTCAAAACTTAACCTCCACCAATCACATCTTATCACAATCACGTACACTCCAATGTGTAGTGCAAAAACCCAATCTTCCACATCAAAGATTTATTCTTATATTCGATATTCAATGTCATGCTTAATCAACATCGCAATCATATAACCAATTTAAGCCCACTTAACTAAAAAGTTTACTCTCAAACATACATTTCATATATATATATAGGGGTTATGATTTATCCTGTGACAGGATAAAAGCTCTGGTCCAGTGAAGCATATACTGCGTCGTTTTACACTTTCCTTTGCTAGAACTATACACTTTCCTCTACCTCTTGTTAAATATCCATTTCCCCCATCACATATAAATTATACACCTGGCCAATGAACTATACACTTGTCCAGTGAACAATACACTTGCATGCGCACCAAACAATTATCTTCTTCCCTCTGCCTCCCTTTCTTCGACATATCAATTATTTATTTCCTCCATCACCCCAAGCGACACAAACACATACTCTCTTCTTCATGGGAAACAAGTCGCCAGCCAGATCTGGACTCAACTCGCCTCTCACAACTCACTCCCTTCCTTCCTCTGCCTCTGCTCTCGCTTCCAGGTATGTATTTCTCTTCGATTCCTACATTTGGAGTAAGATTTGGTTTGAGCTTTCTCTGGTTCTCTCGCCGGCTAGACATGGATTATTTGTATTTGGTGTTTTTTTTACTTTTTTTTCCTCGCTCGGAAATTGTAAGCTATTGGATTGTTCTCTCAATTTGGCTTTGCATTTGGAGTTTGCTCTGCATTTGGAGTTTTTTCTGTTTTTTTTCTTATGATTTTACGTAGAGCTACCGCGTGAGAAAGTGGAGTTTGTTCTGCATTTGGATTTTATTGTTTCCTGATGAGAGCATAATTATTATTTTAATTGCTGTTTTTTTCACTTTATTTTTCTTATTTCTAGTGATTGAGTGGTGTACACAAATTTATTTGTATACTTTCCTATGTCCAAATCTAGTGCTAGTTGATTGGCTTGTACAACGCAAAATGTTTTCCTGAGATAAATCCTGCAAATTTTGGGTGCTTCATTTTGTGATGGGTCAAACTAAACATACGGTTGAATGTTGGTGAAAGTGTAGAGATTACGAGTCTCCCACATTTCAGTGTCATTGTTATTGGTAGAACAAGGACCCACACAACATTAGTTTCAGATCCATAACCTCAGCAAAATCTCTACTTCAATTTGGTTTAGCTCTTAATTAAAATAGAAACAAGTTTACATGTGTACAGCCTTTGCCATTATTTATCAGAAACAAGTGTATAGCCTTTGCTTTAAAGTAAAAGGACTTAAGCACACACTTTTCATCCAAGTGGTATGTTGATCTCATCAACTAATTAATATATCAGAAACAAGTTTACATGTGTACAAGAATGAGAAGTAAAACAGGCAATTCAATAATTCCTTTTTCTTAATTAACCCAAATAATTAAAACTATTCTATATATTGTCATTAGGAGCCAAAACTAGCCGGCTAGCTAGATTCCAATGAGAATCCAACTCAAGAATGACGTGAGATGACTGATCAACTCAATAATTTTATGATTCAACTATGTGCAACATGTGTGTTGGTCAATTTCCTTAATGGCAAGTGAACCAGTCGAACAAGTAATAAAGTGTAAGTAGAGTATCGGCCCACAGAGACTGAGATACCAGGAAGTGACGCTTAATTGCTAAGATAGTTGTGCTAACAGAAAGTAAATTTAATTTGGTTGAGAGGTTGTTGAGGTTATGCTAAGTAACAAACAAAAGTAAACAGAGTATCATAGTCTTAAGAAGATATCAGTAGGAAATTAGGTTGAACTTGGAATCATCCTTAAGCATCTCAATCCCCCAGTTGCTTTACCCATTGCTATAGCATCTATATTGCACAACTTCCGCAATACTACAACATAGCTACTACCTACAATGCTATTCAGTTAACCCACCACTATAGTATACCGAAGCTTCCGCGTCCGATACTTCTAATGCTAACTCTACTCCTTCCATATGCCTATGGCAATTTTCTAGTTAGATCAACATTACAAAATGAGGTGTAGTGGTTATGAGCGGTAGACCCATTCCTGAAGCCTACAATAATAGATTGAGCTTTGCACTAGTCTTCCTAGCAATCACTGTTTCTCAGAGGTCTAACCTCGACTCCTTGCCAGAAGCCGAGGCCACAAATCTTGCCCTTATCTGCTAATCGACAAGGTAATTAAATCACTGATAAGCAAACTGAATTTATTGAATTAAAAAATAGCAATTGGGTTCATTCAAAACTTACAGATTCATCCTCGTTCAACCATATGGAATTTAGTTCATGACTGACAAGGGAAACACAAGACAGTTTGTTACTATCTGTTTTGTGTTTCCCTCGTCAGTCATGAACTAATTTTCCTATGGCTGAACGAGGATGAATTCTTAATTGTTAAATGAACCCAGTTGCAAGTTCTTAATTTAATATATTCGATTTTCTTATCAGTGAATTAATTACTAGTCGATTAGCGGAAGCTAAGGGCTAGATTTGTGGCCTTGACTTACTGGCAAGGAGTCGAGGTTAGGCCTCTGAGAAATAGTGTTTGCTAGGCAGCCGGTGCAAGGCTTGACCTATTTATTGTAGGCTTCAGGAATGGGTCTACCTCTCATAACCATGACACCACGAGTGTAATGCGATCTAACTAGAAAGTTGCCATAGGAATATGGAAGGAGTATAGTTAGTATCATATGTATCGAACGTGGAAGCTTCGATAGATTATAGTGGTGGGTTAACCGAATAGCGTTGTAGTTAGTAGCTATGATGTAGCAATTGCGGAAGCTGTGTAGTATGGATGTTATAGCAATGGGTAGAGCAACTGGGGGATTGATGCACTTAAGGGTGATTCCAAGTTCAGCCAAACCTCTTACTAGTTACTGATATCTTCTTAAAACTACGATATTCTGTTTATTTCTGTTATTAGCATAAACACAAAAACCTCTCAAACCAATCATATTTACTTTCTGTTTGCACAACTATCATAGCAATCGAGCGTCACTTCTTGGTATCTCAATCTCTGTGGGACGATACTTTACTTACACTTTATTACTTGTTTGACTGGTTCACTTGCCATCAAGGAAATCGACCAACACTAGGTTATTTAATAGGAAGGAACATATAGTTTTGGATACCAACTTGAGTCCATTAAAATTTAAGAAGCCCAATAAAATTCCACCATTAGATCTTATTTTAGCGTCCAAGGTTAATTTGCATCGTAGGATCTTCTAATATGCTTTTCCTTGTCCTGCAAGAATTAAATAAAATCGTGATCTATCATATATTTGGAAATATTATTCAATCACAAGATATCAATCAGAATATTAATAATTTAAGTCCAATAATCTCATAATTAATTCTGATTTATATTATTTCCTAAAATTTGCTAACAATCCAAATATTACCTAATAAATCCAAATTAGCCTAAAATAGTCCCAAAATAAATGAATAAGGATGGATAAAATATATAAAAATTAGGATTTATCATGCGGCATGTTTCACTCTGGGCATGGTGGTTGGGTGGATTGTGGAGAAGGAGAATCGTAGGAATGTGGAAGGACTCGGGGCAAATGGATGTAGAGAATATACAGGATTTTGAATGTGAAGTGTTACGTCTCCTAAGTGATGTAGTAAAGTGATTTGGCGCGTAGTGGGCCCAGCGGAGGTGGCCCACTCATTCAAGATTTATGCACGTAATGTTTATAGATTTGGGTGTGTACCTGGTTTTTAGTGGGCTTCTACCGCACTGCTGTGCTGAGGCCGAGGCACCTTTCATCATGCTATAGGATTTGTCCAAGCCTGACTCGTCCCTTCTGCTGCCATGCCAATACAAAGAAAAACAAAACAAAAAGTTTGGTTGCCTCCCAATAGCGCTTGGTTTATCGTCATCAGTCAGACTTAGTGCTTGTTCTTTTAGGGTGATCTAAGGTCAATAGCCGTCTTGTCTCTCAGGATTGGATCCGACTAGTAGTGTTTAATCCTTTGATTGTTGACTCTGAAGATGTTCCCGGTTGATGGATTTCTGAGCTCAACTGCACCGTGCGATGTCAAGGCATTGATCACAAAGGGTCCTGCCCACCTAGATTTTAGCTTTCCCGGGAACAATTTCAGACGAGAGTTATACAACAGTACTTTTTGGCCAACTTCAAAAGCGCGCGGGATCAGCCGTTTATCGTGCCATCGTTTAACCGTTTCCTTGTAAAGCTTGGCATTCTCATATGCATGCAAACGGAACTCTTCCAATTCATGCATTTGTAATAACCGTTTGTCGCCTGCTGCGGACGAGTCCATGTTCAGTTGTGCTATTGCCTAATAGGCCTTGGGCTTCAATTCAACCGGAAGATGACAAGCTTTCCCAAATACTAGTTGGTATGGGGAGACTCCTAATGGCGTTTTATATGCGGTGCGGTATGCCCATAAGGAATCATCGAGCTTGTTGACCAATCCTTTCGGTTGGGATGAACTACCTTTTCTAAGATACGTTTCACTTCTCTGTTTGAAACCTTTGCTTGGCCATTGGATTGGGGATGGTAGGCTGTAGCTATTCAATGTTTAACTCCATATTTAGCAAGCAAGGCTGCAATCTGATGACTGTAGAAGTGAGAGTCTTCATCGCTGATTATGGCTCTAGGAGTGCTGAATTTAGTGAATATCTGCTTCTTTAAAAACCTACTAACGACTTTGGAGTCATTTGATGGCAGAGCTGCCCCCTCAACCCATTTGGAGACATAGTCGACAACAACTAGGATGTATTGTTTGCCATTTTACAAGGGGAAAGGGCCCATAAAGTCAATGCCCCAGACGTCGAACAATTCAACCTCTAAAATAGGTGTCAACGACATTTCATGACGACGAGATATGTTCCCGATCCTTTGGCACTTGTCACATTTGGACACAAATTGATGGGCGTCTTTGAAGAGGGTTGGCCAATAAAAACCGGATTGAAGCACCTTAGCGGTCATACGAATACCTCTGTAATGCCCTCCATAATGAGAGGAGTGACAGTGTCTCAGAATATCCTTTGATTCATCATCCAGTATGCAACGTCGAAGCATTTGGTCAGAGCATTGCTTGAACAGATACGGCTCGTCCCAGAAAAATTTCCTACTGTCATATAAGAATTTCTTCTTTTGGTGGTATGTCAAATCTACCGGAACTTCTCCAGTGACTAAAAAGTTTGCAATGTCTGTGTACCACGGGGTGTGGATGCAAGCAATGGCGTAAAGTTGCTCATCTGGAAAAAATTCTTGAATTGGGATGCTCGGGTTATCTAAGGAATGTCCTTCCAACCTCGAGAGGTGATCTGCCACTTGGTTTTCTGTCCCCTTTTTGTCACGAATTTCCAAGTTAAATTCTTGAAGTAGCAATACCCATCTGATGGCCTTGGTTTGGCATCCTTTTTCGCTAATAGATATTTTATGGCAGAGTGGTCCGTGAAGACTATCACCTTAGTGCTCACTAAGTAGGAGTGAAATTTTTCAAATGCAAATACCACTGCCAAAAACTCCTTTTCTGTGGTGGTGTAATTTATCTGAGTACTGGATAGAGTCTTGCTTGCATAATAAATGGAGTGGAATATCTTATCCTGTCTTTGACCGAATACTACTACAATTGCTAAATCACTGGCATCGCACATGAGCTCAAAGGGTAAACTCCAGTTAGGGGCCAATATGATTGGGGCGGTAGTAAGCTTCTTCTTGAGGGTTTGGAATGCTTCCAAGCAAGTTGCATCGAAATTGAATGGAGAGTTAAGTTCGAGCAGTGTACACAATGGTTTGGTAATTTTGGAGAAGTCTTTAATAAAGCGTCGGTAAAAACCAGCATGTCCCAAGAAGCTCCTGATCCCCTTTACTGTGGTGGGCGGCGGTAACTGTTCAATAATAGCTATTTTTACCCGATCAACTTCAATTCCCCTTTTGGGATTTTGTGCCCTAACACCACTCCTTCTGTTGCCATAAAGTGGCCCTTCTCCCAGTTGAGCACCATATTTGTTTCTTCACAGCTTTGAAGAACTGACTCGAGGTTTTGCAAGCAGTCATCATATGATCTCCCAAACACTGAAAATTCGTCCATGAAGATTTCTATGGATTTCTCCACCATATCAGAGAATATCAACATCATGCAGCGTTGAAACGTATTGGTGCATTGCATAATCCAAAAGGCATTCGCCGGAACGCGAAAGTACAATATGGGCAGGTGAAAGTGGTCTTATGCTGGCCTTGGGGGTGCTACAGCAATTTGATTTTATCCAGAATATCTATCCAAAAAATAGTAGTATTCCTTGCCAGCCAGCCTGTCCAGCATCTGGTCGATGAATGGCAATGGGAAGTGGTCTTTTAGGGTGGACTTGTTAAGTTTTCGGTAGTCCATACATATTCTCCACCCAGTGATCGTGCGTGTAGGGATTAGTTCGTTCTTATCATTCTCCACGACGGTGATTCCTCCTTTCTTGGGTACGCATTGTACTGGGCTGACCCACTCGCTGTCAGAAATAGGGTAGATAATTTCCGCATCCAACCATTTGATAATTTCCTTCCGCACTACTTCCTTTATGATGGGGTTTAACCTTCTCTGTTGTTCAACTGACTTTCGGCATCCTTCTTCGAGGCGTATTTTGTGCATGCAGAGAGATGGGCTAATCCCTTTTATGTCAGCTATTATCCATCCAAAAGCTTTCTTGAACTTAGTAAGCACTGCTAGGAGTCTGGTTTCTTGGTCGCTAGTGAGATGTGCAGAGACAATGACCGGTAAAGTTTGATTATCTTCTAGGTAGGCATATTTCAAGTGGTCCGGCAAGGGTTTGAGATCCAAAGTGGATGGCGCTTCTATGGATGGTTTGACCAAGTGCTTCCTATACTGGTCTACTTCTAATGATTCGAACATCGTGCTCCTTGCGAGGTTGAGATGGCTGTGATCTTTACCAGTTAGTACTGCCGCTTGACTGATAACCTCCTCACCTGTTGCTAGTTCCAATTCTTCTGGTACCTGGCCATACGATTCTTGGAAGGCTTCTTGTATAACTTCGTCTACTGTATCTAGTACAGAGCATGTTTCTGTATCATCTATGTATTGCATTGCCTTAAACAGATTGAAGTTGATTTCCTTGTCATTTACCTTTAATGTAAGTTCCCCTTCATGTACTTCCATTAATGCCTGCCCAAGAGCTAAGAATGACCTTCCTAGAATGACTGGCATTTCATATCCACCATCTTGATCATGTATAATGAAGTCCACTGGGAGCACCAATTTTCCAACTTGCATCAGGACGTTGTGAATTTCGTTTGTTGGGTAAATCAGGGTTATGTCTGTCAGTCGCAAGTTTGCTGTGGTAGTTTGCTCGTTACCGGTGGTTAGTCGGTGAAACTTCCATTTTGGCATCAGACTTATTTGAGAACCCGGATCGCATATTGCCCTTATGGTGGTTTGATTGTCTACTATGCATAAAGTTTCCAGGTGACCATTGCCTTGTAGTTTGAGTGGTCCTCTTGGTGGGAACGAAGTGCTGCAAGTCTGGGTTAAAGGTATGGTCTCAAGTCCCACAAGTTCTTCCTTCTGTGATAGGGTGTCCTTAAGGAACTTCACATAGGTAGGCATTTGCTCCACAGCTGCTGGTGATGTCATACGAACGTGGAGCTGTTGTGCTAGTTCTAAAACCTCCTGAAATTGCTGATTGGAGTTTTGTGTTGGCAATCCGTGCTGCATTGGCACTTGAGTCCGTTCGGTGGCTATACTCTGTGGTGTTATTCCAGTAGCAGCTTTCTCTTGTGGCTTTGGTATGTGGGTGTTTACTACCACCGATGCTGTAGTGTCGACCACCAAACTACCTTGCTGTAGCTTTATCTGTTGCTCGTTTCTCTCGGTGGTTGAATCTGTCCTGTTGTGAAGTAGAGGTTCTGTGCATTTCCCAGTGAGTGCTGCAATTTGTCTGATTTGATTTTCTAGCTTCCGAAGGGTTAACTGCTGATTTAGAATTTCAGAGTTGTTTCTTGCTATGTGTTCTCTCAGAAAGTCTACAAGATGCCTTTTTGGATCCAAGTCCACTGACAGTGGTTGCAAGCTAATGATTCATGTAGCTTAGCTTGTCCGACAAGACTGATTAATCCCTCGATGGCATTGGTCAAAGCTATCACTTGAGTTGTCAAGGTGGTTATTGCGTCCGTCGTGCCAATACTGGTAGTCTCCCCAATTGTGATTCTGCTGTCTTCAGCCCATTGATAACCTTGTGTTTCTATCTTTTCCAACAGTTGACACGCCTCGTCGTATGGTTGCATGAGAAGAGATCCGTTTGCACAAGCATCCACAAATGAACGCATTCTGCCATTTAGTCCACTGTAAAAGGTTTCTAGTTGAGCCCATTCTAGCAATCCGTTTTGTGGGCATCGGCTGAGCATATTCTTGAATCGGTCCCAGGCCAGGCTTCGTGGGCTGGTTCCTCAGGTTTTTGCTTGAAGCTAGCTATATCCTTCCTCAGCTGTGCGTTCCTTGTTGGTGGGAAAAACTTGAGCAAGAACTTACTCCCCAAATCATTCCAAGAGGTGATGGAATTGGATGGTAAGTTATTGAGCCACGTTCGAGCCTTGTCCCTAAGCGAGAATGGGAATAATTTAATCTGGACGGCATCGGCCGTGACTCCTGGAATGACAAATAAGTTGCACACCTCCATGAAGGCCTTTAGATGTAAGTGAGGATCTTCAGATGGGAGTCCTCTAAATTGTCCAGCTGCACTCAGCATCTGGATCATGACACCCTTGATTTCAAAGTGTCCTGCATTTAAGGTATGTAGTGTGATGCCGAATTCAATTTGTTTAGATTTGGAATCCCAAATTCCATTATGGCCTTGTTAACATCTGGATTTAGAGGTAGAGGGATCTGATTATCCTTGTTTATTACTATCGGCTCTTGTCGATCATGCTCATGGTTGACAGGCGTAACTGCCATGCTTGCTGAGTCAAAAGGTTGACTTCTTCGCTTCTGCTTTCTGCGCCTTTGCTGATAAGTGCGTTCGATTTCTGAATTGTAAGGCTCTAGATTGGCTGTTGGCGAGTTGCACATGCACTACAGAATGTACCTGAAAATTACGAACAGCAAAAGAGTGAGCTTTCTTAGATAAATCACAACTATTAAGCAAAGAGGGCGTCGTCACTAAGGGTATCTACAGTCCCCAGCAACGACGCCAAAAACTTGTTGGTCGATTTCCTTAATGGCAAGTGAACCAGTCGAACAAGTAATAAAGTGTAAGTAGAGTATCGTCCCACAGAGACTGAGATACCGGGAAGTGACGCTCAATTGCTAAGATAGTTGTGCTAACAAAAAGTAAATTTAATTGGGTTGAGAGGTTGTTGAGGTTATGCTAAGTAACAAACAAAAGTAAACAGAGTATCGTAGTCTTAAGAAGATATCAGTGGGAAATTAGGCTGAACTTGGAATCATCCTTAAGCATCTCAATCTCCCAGTTGCTTTACCCATTGCTATAGCATCTATACTGCACAGCTTTTGCAATGCTACAGCATAGCTGCTACCTGTTAGATATGATTAGTTTTGATGATGTCTTATATAGATGCCATTCTTAAGAGCAAAAAGGTTGCATACCACATTTACATTATACTTTGACTAATTCTTATATTGAATGTAGATGCAAAGTTTAATAATGGAGATTGATCAAGAAAGGTATTAAAGAAAGAAGAACTTGCGAGAAGTTGTCAAGGAAGCAAGATGTTACTCCAAGTTGAATGGGAGAGAATGCCAAGGAAGCAAAGAAGTTACACAGTATTTTGGAAATGATCAAGAGAAGAGAAGAAAGAAAGTGTTCAATCATGGGGAATAACCAAGAAGGAAATAAGGGATTGAAGAAAGAAGTTCTTGCACACAATATAATAGGAATATCAGAATGACAAGGGAGCAAGAAGTTATCAAAGGACTTTGGGAATAATGAAAAGAAGAGGAATGTTGAAGAAGGTAGAACTTGCAAAGAATGATGAGTCCAAGATGAATGATGGAGAACGTTCAGCAAAAAGATCAATAAAGAAGTACTGAATTAGAGAAAGAGATTGAATCAAAGAATATGTGAAGACTAAATGATGAAGAATGATCAAGTTGGGAGATGGAAAAAGGAAGAACTTGTTGAATGGAATGAAGATATCATTATTCAAGTTCTTATATTGATGTTAGAAGCCTCCAAGATCATATGGAAGTTGGAATGACTCAATTCGGAGCTAAAGTCAGCAAAAATCAGCTTCTGGATGAGAATACTCGAGTTTGGAATTCAATACTCGAGTATAGGAGTCAATACTCGAGTATGTTCATCAATACTCGAGTATGCAGTGTTTTCAGCATCTCTGGTGCCTCTGGACTGTCAATACTCGAGTATGCAAGTCTATACTCGAGTATGCAGCGGTGATCAGCTCTGTTTCACGTTCAGCTCTGGCGACGTCTGGTAATTTAATAATATCTCCTAAACCAGAAATCGGATTGAGGTGAAATCAGTGGAATATGAAACTAGACTCCCAATGCGTCAAGTGGATATAAAATTAAAACCAAAAGGAGTTCATATGAGAGAGATATGGATTGTGGAAGTTGACAGATAAATTCACGCCACACAGCAAACCAAGTTTTGATGTTTTGAGTGTAACTCACAAACTACAAATCCGATTGAGCTGAAATCGGTGGCATATGAAAGTAGACTCACAGAGCTTTCCATCAAGAGTTGAACTAACCAAAACGGAGTTCAGACCAGGGAGATAGGGCCCTCGAAAGTCGACAGTGTGTTCATGGAGTTACAATACTCGAGTATGTAAGTTCTATACTCGAGTTTCCATCAGACAGAGAGGAACCAGGAGTTACGAAACAACCTCAATACTCGAGTTTCCAACTCAATCGCTAGTTCAAAAAATGAAGTTGTAACGGCTAGTTTCCATCGGACATGGAGTAACTCAACAACCTCAATACTCGAGTTTCCAAATCAATACTCGAGTATTCACCTCTCTTGGAAAAATCACCACGACGAAATTTGTTTCGGATCAAGAACATCCAGATTATTACTCAAATGATTCATACTTCTTCTTAACATCATTTATATCATTTGTGTATAAGTTTCAGGTGATTAAAGTTTGAGATAACATCAAACTTGGCCAAATCAAAATCATGTCAAAAGCATGAAGATGAAGGTTCTGAGATTTTCGAAATAGGAAAGAAGATCGAATTCAACGAAACTCTTGAAGAAACAAAGTTGAATTCTCATCTCTAATGGATTCAAATATCCAACGTCCTTGATTTGCTTTAACTTCATATTTCAGAAGATTTGAATTTGCTTTAGAGTCAAATAAAGCAACTTCATAAACCACTTGTATTATTTTATTATATCTGCTAAACAATAGCAAATGGAAGACAGCCTGGAAAGAACACAACCATTCTTCAATGAAGACAGCTAGGCTTCCATTATCAAAAGCTGAACATCATGGGAGACATTCTTGAAGAACCAATATTCAAATGTTCAAGTCTGCAAATGTTCTCAACAGCTATATTCTCCACGAATTCAAAGCACTCCAACAGTCATCAAGCTTCAACTAGCATAAATACTCAAAGCTTTGAAGTCTTCAATACAGAAAACAGAGTACACAGAGCAGAAAAACACAGAGACACAAGCTGACATCTTCAAGATGCTAATACTCTGATTTTCATATCATTTACTCTCTGTTCTTAATGTTTACATAGCTTATCATAGAGAGTAAGATGACTTGTAATTGTACTTCAGTGCTTATTCATCTACTTCTGAGAGAGAAGAGAGTTATTGTACACATCCTATCATTCTATCTGTGAGATACTCAAGATTGGGTAATCTTGAGTGGGAAACACATTGTGTTGATTACAGCTTGTAAGGGGAGTGAATCCTAGTGAGAGGATTACTTCGAGTACAGAGTGTGTAATCAAACAAGTGTATTGATTACAATTTGTAAGGGGGAGTGAATCCTAGTGAGAGGATTACTTCAAGTACAGAACGTGTAATCGTGTTGAAAGAAGATAGTGGATTGAAAATCTCAAGTGGAGCTTGGGGACTGGACGTAGGTCAAGGATTGGGCCGAACCAATATAAATCACAGTTTGTATATTCTCTTCCCTTAACTCTTATATTTCCAGCACATATATATCTGAATGTCCATACATGTTTGAATAATTGACTGTTTCTTTATCAATTATTAATGTCATTCAAACTGCTTTCAATAAGTTGTGAAAAGAATTTCAAACTTCCAAAAGTTTTATCAAACACCCAATTCACCCCCCTCTTGGGTGATAGCCAGGTCTTTCACTACCTACAACGCTATTCAGTTAACCCACCACTATAGTCTATCGAAGCTTCCACGTCCGATACTTCTAATGCTAACTCTACTCCTTCCATATGCCTATGGCAATTTTCTAGTTAGATCAACATTACAAAAAAGGGTGTAGTGGTTATGAGCGGTAGACTCATTCCTGAAGCCTATAATAATAGGTCAAGCCTTGCACCAGCCTGCCTAGCAATCACTGTTTCTCAGAGGTCTAACCTCGACTCCTTACCAATAAGCCGAGGCCACAAATCTCGCCCTTAGCTTTCGCTAATTGACAAGGTAATTAAATTACTGATAAGCAAACTGAATTTATTGAATTAAAAAATAGCAACTGGGTTCATTCAAAACTTACAGATTCATCTCGTTCAGCCATATGGAATTTAGTTCATGACTGACGAGGGAAACACAAGACAGATAACAACAAAATGACCCATGAGCAAAAGATTAAACAAAAGGAAACATAAAGCTTGACGAAGTTCCGATGGTGTGGAAGAAGCCCTGTCACGTCACCACTCCACGTCTTCTTCTCTTCGTCTTACTGCAAGGAAGGATGCTGGGTTCTCTTGGAGTTCTCGTGCTTTGTGAATTCTCTCTCTCTTCTTTCAAGTCTGACTGAATGTGGAATTCATTTTGGCTATTTACGATTCTCCTCCTAGGGTTGGCTTGCTGTTTCCTTTTATAGTCAGGCTTTCTTGCCGTATAAGTTCCAGCGAGTTGGGCTTTCCAAATCTGTCAAGACCAATCGTATCTTTTAATCGCAGTAGATTGATTCTGCTGATCCTGCGAGATTCTTCAAATCTTTTAATTTCGATCCTCCGCATCTTCTATTCCGTTATGTCAGCAATCTACCTATCTTTTCTCGACCTTCGCAATATTTCCTGAAATTGGCAAAAGATTAGAACATATGCCGCATAGCATCGCGTCCTTTACTTTGCTATAGCTTCATAGATGCTTTGTATTGCACTTTGATATGCTGTCAGAATGCTATAGCCTAGTATCAGCTTTGCTATACGTTCTTCTCATAAAACCTTGTAACTTGTTCTTCTTTTAGCACATGTTCAGGATGTGCATGGTTTTTATCCTTCAGTTCCCTATATTCATGAATTAATGCCTTTTTACTTAGATTGATTGTAGTTAAGCTTGTATTTACCATACAATTCAGTCATAAGATATAGGGAAAACATGACATAAATTTTGCTCATCAATGTGCAATACATTGTACAAGCTAGATACATTATCAAAAACATTAGATATTAGTCTTTAGTTCTTCTTTGGTTAAGCAGGTCTTGAGCTTTAGATTGGCCTGCAGTACAATAGAAAATCTCTAGCAAAAAATAAATGTTAGATTTATAAATAAATAAATACATAAGTCAAGTGCTTACCAAAATGAAACAGTGAAAATATGAACTTTTATTTCTACTCCTTTTTCTTATCTCTTGCAATATCCATCTACAAATAAAACTTACAAACTTTTCTTCAAGTTTAAAGAGTCAAACACAAAACATCAACTTCACACATACCTTTTGCTTTAGACAACTAGTTTTATAATGACCCTTTCCTTGACAATAACTGCAAGTCCTTTGTAGTTTTGTGGACATTTCTATGCTTGATTTTATACGTGAAGTAACCCTTGGATGCCCTTTAGTTCTGATTAGTTGGGTGGGATCACACACATCATTAATGAGTGAAACTTGAGAAACAGTACTAAGAATTGGTGAAGGAACAATTTGGGGAGTTGTTTCGTCTTCGATTCTATTTCTCTTTCTTTCTAGTTGTTGTTGCAAAAAATTAGTAATCATAGTGTCAAGCCTTCTAATCTCAAAAATAGAATATGAGGCTTCATAAACTGCAATGTTGATTTTGGAGTGAATCGACCACAAAGACAATGCACTAACTTCATTAATAGTTGTTTCTACATGAACACCGACAAGATTATCAACCTTATAGCTTGCATCCATTGTCCATCTTGAAAGAATATATTTTTCAGGTAAGGTCATGATTTGTTTCTTCTTCATGATGTATAAAATATGTTTACACAAAATCCTCATAGCCTCAAATTTTCAACAAGAACAATGAGCTATGAATATTTCAGTCAAATGATAGTTGACAATTGCCCACCACTGTTTATCAACTTCAGGTGACCCCACTCGATATCTGATCACATTTTTGTCCGTTGAAATCTTTTCATGAAAGTAATCATGTATGGCAGCCTTCCATTCTCTTTTAAAGATCTCAAATAATTTTCTTGTGTAACACTCTCTATCTATTGCTTCAATTGGGTTATTAGTCTCTGAAATTGCTTTTATGTTTCTAGTTTTGAAGTCTTTATCTTCTTCTGCATCCCTCCTAGACTTGATTGCTTTATCATATTGGGTAACAAAGTCATTTAACATCGTGTTAGAGTTGACGTATCCATCAAAAAATGAATTGATGCTCTCACTTTGGCCACTTGTGGTCATTCCAGCAAAAAAAAAAGTATCTTTCAAGTATGCCTTTGCCCAATGATGACATGAATTATACATGTTGGACAACCAACTACTTGTTTTAATATCATATTTAGTTCTCAATTCTTCCCACTTACCTTAAAACTCATCAATGTCTCGACTTTTATACCACTCACGGAAGTCAATATCAAAAATATCTTTAAATTATGTGCGCAATACTTGACTATGCTCCATAACATGTTTTTTGATATGCCATGCACAAAAACGATGACATGCTTTTGGAAATATATTAGCAATTGCTTTTCCCATAGCTTTGTCTTGATCAGTGATAATAGCAATAGGAGACATGTCAAACATACATGTCCGAAACTGTTCAAACAACCATGTAAATGTTGCCTCTGTTTCATCTTCTAACAGAGCGGCAACAAATAAAATTGCTTGCCCATGGTGATTAACCCCCACAAAAGGGGCAAAAGGAAACCTAAACTTGTTTGTTTTATAAGTCACGTCAAACACAAGGACTTCTCCAAAATGAGCATATGCGGCTCTCGACCTACCATCCGCCCAAAAAATGCTTCTTAGTATAGCATCTTCTGCCAGATGCATATCAAAATAAAAAGATCCATCAAGAGTGGACTTCCTTTGAAAGTGTTTGATGATGACTTGACATTCTCGTCCTACATTATTCTTTCTTTGTCCTGATAGAATATGTTGGTTATGATTAGTTTTGATGATGTGTTATATAGATGTCATTCCTAAGAGCAAAAAGGTTGCATACTACATTTATATTCTACTTTGACTAATTCTTATATTTAATGTAGATGCTAAGTTAAAAGATGAAGAATGATCAAGTTGGGAGATGGAAAAAGGAAGAACTTGTTGAATGGAATGAATATATCATTATTCAAGTTCTTATATTGATGCTAGAAGCCTCCAAGATCATATGGAAGTTGGATTGGCTCAATTCGAGTTAAAGTCAAGCAAATATGAGATTGTGGATGAGCAAACTCGAGCCTCCAAGTATTAAACTCAAGTTTACTACCTTGCTTGAAGTAATTTGCCTTTCGATATGTCCAAACTCGAGCTTAGCACTCTAAACTCGAGTCTATAAGTGTCTTCAGCAGCTTTGGTGTTTCGGACTAGGCAAACTCGAGCTCATCAAGTACAAACTCGAGCTTACGGCGGTGATCAACTCGTTTCACGTTCAGCACGGCAACGTCTGGTAATTGGATGATATCTCTCAAACCGAGAGATCCGATTGAGGTACAACCAGTGGCATATGAAACTAGACTCCCAATACGTCATTTTGATATAACATTCAAGCCCAAAGGAGTTCATATGAGAGAGCTATAAATTGTGGAAGTTGACAGAGAAATCCACGTCACACAGAAAACCAAGCCTCAATGTTTTGTGTGTAACTCACAATCTACAAATCCAATTGAGCGGAAATCAGTGGCATTGGAAATTAGACTCCAATAGCTTTCCATCAAGAGTTGAATCAACCAAAACGAAGTTCAGACCAGGGAGATATGGCCCTCGAAAGTGGATGAAGTTGCAAGCTCGGCGAACAAAGTTCAAAATCAGCAAGGCCAAGTTTACAAGTAGCAAGCTCGAGTTTACAAGTAGCAAACTCGAGCTTACGGGTTCTGAGAGAAAATGCTGATTTTGAAGAAGTCCAAACTCGAGATTGAAGTTACAAGCTCGAGCTTGAGAGTTCCGAGAAGAAATGAACTTTTGGAAAAAGCCAAACTCGAGCCTATAAGTGACCAAACTCGAGTTTAGCTCGGAACGAGAGCAAGCAAGTCCCGAGGAACACCCAAACTCGAGTCTATAAGTTATAAGCTCGAGCTTGAGACTTCCGAGAGGAAAAATTCCAAGTTCAAAAGAAGACCAAACTCGAGCTTACTATATAAACTCGAGCTTGGAACACCGAAACAGTTTACACCTCCGATTCAAGAAAATTCACCATGACCGAAAACATCATATCTCATCAAGAACATCAAGATGAATACTCAAATGATTTATAAAGCTTCTTAACATGATTTATATCATTTGTGTATAAGTTTCAGGTGATTAAAGTTTGAGATTACATCAAACTTGACGAAACCAAAATCATGTCATAAGCATGAAGATGAAGGTTCTTTGCATATTTTCGAAAACAACAAAGAAGGCGAAATTGAACGAGAAACTTGAAGAAACAATGTTGAATGCTGAACGGTAATGTTCTTCAATGGATTCAAATGTTCAATGTCCTTTAACTTCAGATTTGAGAAGATTTGAATTTGCTTTAAAGTCAAATAAAGCAACTCCATGAGCCACTTGTATTATTTTATTATATCTTCTCAAACAAAGCAAATGGAAGATGACTGGAAAGATGGATGACCATTTCTCAATGCAGACAACAATGCCTCCACCAACTAAAGCTGTACATCATTATTTCTCAAACAAGACCACATGGGACACATTCTTGAAGAGCCAAATATTCAAATATTCAAATCTGCAATTGTTCTCAGCAGCTATATCTCAACAGCTATATTCTCCACGAATTAAAAGCACTCCAACAGTCATTAAGCTTCAGCTAGCATAAATACCTGAAGATTTGAAGACTCTACCACAGAACGAGCGAGTACACGAGACAGTAGAAAAACGCAGAGACAAAGTTTACACCTTCAACATGCTAATAATCTGATCTTCACATCATTTACTCTCTGTTTTCAATGTTTACATAGCTTATCATTGAGAGTGAGATGACTTGTAATTGTACTTCAGTGTTTATTCATCTACTTCTGAGAGAGAAGAGTTATTGTACACATCCTACCATACTATCGAGAGTTACTCAAGATTGGGTGATCTTGAGTGGGAAACACATTGTGTTGATTACGGCTTGTAAGGAGTGAATCCTAGGAAGAGGATTACTTCGAGTACGAGTGTGTGATCAAGCAAGTGTATTGATTATAGTTT
This sequence comes from Acacia melanoxylon, assembly GCA_019022615.1. Taxonomy (NCBI): domain Eukaryota; kingdom Viridiplantae; phylum Streptophyta; class Magnoliopsida; order Fabales; family Fabaceae; genus Acacia; species Acacia melanoxylon. The sequence goes on along the minus strand of JAFJYJ010000020.1, from coordinate 2,965,035 downwards.
GTAAGGGGGAGTGAATCCTAGTGAGAGGATTACTTCAAGTACAGATCGTGTAATCAAGTTACAAGAAGATAGTGGATTGAAAATCTCAAGCGGAGCTTGGGGACTGGACGTAGGTCAAGGATTGGGCCGAACCAGTATAAATCACAGTTTTCATATTCTCTTCCCTTAACTCTTACATTTCCAGCATATAAGTTTGAATGACTGATTATCGCTTTATAAATTATTACTGTCATACAAACTACTTTCAGTAAATTGCGAAAAGTTTTTCAAACTTACAAAAGTTTTATCATACACCCAATTCACCCCCCCTCTTGGGTGATAGCCACGTCTTTCAGAATACTCCTGACTTGAGCATGAGTAATATTAACTTCTTTGTTCATAGCATTCACCACCTTTGAAATTTTTTATGACGTTAAACCCTCCTCAAAAAGCTTATTAACAAGTGATTTAGTGAATTTTGAGCTTCATAAATCACTATGAGAAGGAAACTTCTTCACATTTGAAGGAGTCATAATCAATGGATGATTATGTGCATCATTAAACTTCTCCACGATCCATAATTCATCCACTAACTTTACTTGTAACATTGATGAACAATTTGTTCTTGAATCCCTTCGCCTTTTGACATTGTGATTACCAACTCTTTTATTATTTTGTTTCTTCACTCCTTTCTTTGAGCATACACAATTCCACCTATATATTTGCTGTGTTTTCATATTCCTGCTAGTATATTGCTTACATGTTCCAAATCCTTTACCTTGTGCATAATCATTATAGAAACCATAAGCTTCTTATGTTGTCTTAAACACTCTCCCTAAAATAGGGACCTCATTGAATCCACTATCATCATCTCCCACAATTTCTTGCACATTATCTTCACCATAGTCACCAGCTTCATCTTCCATGATTTGACACTGATCATCTTCTCTAAATTCATCATTCTCTTTCTCCAAATCAATGTCGTCGTCAACATATACTAAACTTCCACTTATGTCAATGTCTTCAATAGTTGTTATTTGGGAGTGATCCATTACAAAGCTGTGAAAAAATTGACCATTAGCCTGTACAATATTTACATCATTAACCAAAATAAGCATGATTAAATTTGATGAAGATATCCAAATCTCAATAAATAGGAAAGAAAACCAAGATAAAAACATAAGTGCATGTGATCTTTGTTTATGCATAGCCATCATCCAAGAACAAGTATTCATTATTGCATATATAATTCTGCAGCAATTTTTGAAAGCAGAGAGTCACCAATTACAGCCTGTTTGTTACTGGATATTATTTTGATGAATTATGCAGATAAAAGCCAAGTTTCTTAGATACAATGAGGTATGCGATGAATTACCCCTACAATGTTTGTTAGTACGCAGCTTGTCACTGGATATAAGAAACTCATGCTTGTTTGTTTTGATTGTAGATACACTCGGGCCTGTTTGTCTTTATCGCAGATAAAAGTAGAAATCATTGGTTAAAGCCTATTTGTTCGTACACAAAAGAGAATCAACTATTACAGCCTATTTGTTCGTACGCAGATAAAAGCATATAATCACCGAATAAACAACAAAGAATGACTGATTCCGATTTTTATCTTCCATTACCAATTTTATTTCTAAATTTAGGAATTAGGTTTTATTTCAATCGTTTCAGTGTGAAGGTCATATCGATTTTTTTGTAAGCTCGATCTAGAATTGATTCCTATTGGATTTTGTTTTCAATTTATTCTGCTTTTATTCTGGTTTTTTTTTTTGTGGTTTCCAATGATAGTACGTGAGATAGCAAAGTGTATAGTTCCTGCAGAGGAAAGTGTAAAATGGCGCAGTATATGCTTCACTGGACCAAAGCTTGTATCCTGTCACAGGATAAATCATAACCCCCCCCAACACACACACACATATCAATTATGAACACATACTTATAATAACTTCAACAAGTATACAAGATAAATTGGAAAGTGGTTACCTCAAGTTCTTCACACAAGAACTTAGTTTGAGAAGAAATCAAGTCTACTCTAAAAATAAATATATAATTATACGTTAATAGAATTAACAAAAATACCAACTAATACAATAACAAATAATTAATTAAACTTTAATTGTCGAACTTAATTTTTTTTAAATGATAATTTATTTATTCCTCAAATCATCATTACAATCACATTTTCTTCTTCCATAAATTATTTCTCATTTATTATAATCATCGTCATCATATCCTAATTTAACCAACATAACCCATTTCCTACCATAAAAGGTTCATCCAAAAATTCAAATATACAAATTCCTTTAGAACCTCAAATCCAATCCATTTAATCCTCAATGTAACCTCCAATAAATTAAAAATGAATTATAAATTTGAATATAAGAGACCTATTATCACAAACCTCAATTTTCCAACCTAATACTAACTTATATAAGTATAACTCAATTTATTAAACAAATATTCAAGCCTCTACATAATCAAAATTATATCAAACTTTAATTTAAATTCTAAATCCCAACTCATAATTTCATATAGTTCAAGATTTAGCAAAACTAAATCGATTAAACCTACAATAATACCTCTAGTAATCCAAATAAATGTCTTTAACCTCATTTAATAGGTAAAAATGTCCTATAAAACATAAATCCTAAATTCTTTGAAATAGAAAATTAATTTAAATTCTTACAATAACCAACTAATAAATCTAAACGGATTAAAATTAACTATTAATTATCTTCTATATATACATATAATCATCTATTATCAAAACTTAAAACTTTGCTAACATTCTAACCCCAACATTTTCACTAATCAGTACTATATATTACCCTCATTAGAAAGAGAAAAATAGATTGAATAACTTTCATGAAGAAAGTTTGTTCAAAAGAAGTCAATTTAATTACTTAAATGATCTTATAAAATAAATAACTTACCTTAAAAAATAAAATATCCTCCTTTCTTCTCTTCCTCTCCTTCTTTCCTCGTTCACTCTCATCTCACCACACTCAACACACACACACACACACACACACACACAAAGAGCAAAGAGGCGATGGGGAAAATTATTACGCCTCTCACACGTCAAAAGGTGGCAGCATGCTGCCACCTTTCCCTAAATGATGGCAACATATCTACCACAAAAAATATATTTAATTTTTATTTTATTTTTTATTTTATTTTATTTTATTTTTGTTTTTTTATTAAAGATATTACAATTCTCCCCACCTATATAGAATTTTGTCTCGAAAATTCAATTCAAGTAAATTATACTTACTTAATCAAATAGGTGAGGATAAAATTGTCGCATCTTCTCTTTAGTTTCCCAAGTAGCATCTCCTAGAGCCATCCCTTTCCATATGACTTTCACAGGTCAAATAGTCTTGTTGCTTAGTTGTTTATCCTTCACGTCGACTTTTCATTCTAGTTCTATTCGATAAGTCAAATCTTTCAGGCTCAATGATGAGTGAGGGATCTGGTTAGTATTTTTCCAATTGTGACATGTGAAACACAACATGAACTCCTTTCAACTGTGGTAGCAAATCGATTTAGTATGCTACTTTACCAACTCTTGCAAGAATCTCATATGGACCCATGAATCTTGGACTGAATTTCTTCATTTTAATAGATCTTCAATGGCTGTAATTGGTGTGACACATAAAAACACATGATCGCCAACCTGAAATTCCAAGGTTCGTTATTGTTTATCTGTATAACTCTTCTGTCTACTTTGAGCCGCTAATAACTTCTTCTTAATCATTTCAATTTTATTTGTGGTTTGATCCACAAAATTCGGGCCTATGATTATCCTTTCACTTAACTCTATCCAACACGATGGTGATCTACACTTTCTGCCATATAATACCTCGTAAGGAGCCATTTGAATGGTAGCTATTATGATAAGAAAATTCAGCTAATGGCAAGTGATTGTCCCAACTGCCTTTCAACTTAATGGCACAAGCTCTCAACTTATCTTCTAAGGTCTGGATAGTCCTCGCGGTCTGTCCGTCGGTTTATGGATGATAAGTTGTGTTTTATTTCAACTTCAAACCATAACTCGGAGTAAAGCTTTCCAAAAACTTGATGTAAACCTTGGATCTCTATCAGAGATAATGCTTTCCGACACTCCATGTAATCTGACAACCTCTTTCACTTATAAATAAGCAAATTGTTCCATTGTATAATCAGCTTGAATGGGCAAGAAATGAGCAGACTTGGTTAGATGATCAACTATAACCTAAATGATGATATGATTCCTAGGTGTCATTGGCAATTACATAATGAAATCCATAGATATACTATCCCACTTCTATGTTGGCACCTCCAAACTCTCCAATAGCCCTGGTGGCTTCTGATGTTCGATTGTGACCTTCAACAAGTCAAATAGCGAGAGACAAATTTTGTCAAATCTTTCTTCATACATGGCCACCAATAATTTCTCTTTAAATCATTGTATGTTTTGGTGATCCTGGATGCAAGGTCTATTTACTCGGATATGCTTCCTCCAAGATGCAAGTCTTAGATTTTTCATCATTGGGAATGCAAACCCTTTCTTTAAATCTTAGGATACCATCATCACTTACTTCATAATCATTAACTCTTCCTCCTCCTCCTCCAATTCTTCCCTATTTTCAATAGACATTCATCCTCCCACTAGTGTATTCTCAATTCGCATAGACTGCGTCATAACTTCCTTAACAACTAGCATTTCTATGTCCTTCAACCTTTCTAACCAATGTTCTCACAAACACTCAAGTAAATACATGAACGGCTTTTCTGCTTAACGCGTCTGCAACAATGTTGGCTTTACCAGGATGATACTTTAGTTTGTAGTCATAATCTTCTAGAAGGTTCATCCATCTTCTCTGCCTATTGTTAAGCTCTTTCTAATCTTCAAGATATTTCAAACTCTTAAGTAAGAACCGGCTATCACCCAAGAGGAGGGGTGAATTGGGTGTCTGATAAAACTTTCGAAAACTTTGAAAATCTTTTCACAAATTACTGAAAGTAGTTCGAATGACAGAATTAGTTTATAAAGCAATAATCAGTCATTTAAACATGTATGCTGGAAATGTAAGAGTTTAGGGAAGAGAATATGCAAACTGAGATTTATACTGGTTCAGCCCAATCCTCGACCTACGTCCAGTCCCCAAGCTCCACTTGAGTTTTTCAATCCACTATCTCCTTGTTTAACCGGGCACAAGAGAAAGCCTTTACAACCTCACAAGCTTGGTCGGGCACTTGTGTAGCCTTTACAATCTCTTACTGAGATATCCTCTTACGCACTGTAAGAATACAATTACCGACTCTGTAAACGAAGGATGATCCTCTCACTCTAGGACTCACTCCCCCTTACAAGTTGTAATTGATACACCCGCACTTAAGGTTTCACAACCTTAAGATTTTTATAACTAAAAGAATTAATCGGTGTTTAAGAACTCCTCACTGAGTAGATGAATGCTAATCACTGAAGTACATAATCGATCATCTCACTCTCTACTGTAAACTATATAAACATTGAGAAACAGAGAATAAGAGTTAAGCGTATATTCATAATGTCGGCATTTCGGCAGTGCACGCTCGTATCTCTACTTGAAGTTTGAATGCTTGTTCTTTTATAGCTAACCAATAGCATTCGACCATTAGAGCAATTCTTCCACTTTAGAATATGACCGTTGGAAAAGATTTGATAATCGGCCGTTGTGACTCATTAAGGTAGTCGTTAGACAGATGAATCACTCCCCCTTAGTTTCGTCCGTTTGAAAATCACAGCTGGAATTTGTAGAGAAACATTCTCTTACATTCCTTTTGTATATCCGTTGTCAAATAGCATTTAATGCGCAATGGGAATGTCGGAGAGGCTTTACTTCGATCAGAACAATTTAGCTTCGGTTTGGGTAACTTCATTTAATGCTTATGTCAGAGTACAATGCTTTATTCTAATCAGCCGGTAATTTGTGACTAATTAATCTGAAACTCATCAACACACTGGTTAAGAGCATTTGGTAATCTTAATAAGTGATAATCCGAAGTAATAAGATAGAATCAAAGATTTCGTAAATTGTTCAGAAACGAGTTTCAAAACAAGGGCAACTTTGCTCGAGAATAAATCCAAGCTTGCTCGAGCAAGCTTCTTAAAATTCAGTTATAAGGAGTTTCTACTCGCTGATGCTCGGGCATGGATTTTTCTTGCTTGCCAATGTTGCTCGAGCATGATAATATTCATGCTTGGGCAAACTGTTGAAAGTACTAGAGAAATGCCTTCCAGACAATGATGCTCGAGCAAGACTTTCTGCTTGCTCGGGCAGGGTTCAGTCAGAAGCGAAATTGCGAAGTGGTCCAAAGGCTGCTCGGGCAAGCTTTTGTCCTTGCTCGAGTATGTGCTCGAGCATGATGATTTTCATGCTCGGGCAAGATATTCACAGTTCAAGGAAAAATGCTTCAAGTCGATGTTGCTCGAGCAAGCTTACATTCTTGCTCGGGCAAACTCCGGGCAGGGACGATTCCAAGAGGAAAGGCCAAGGTTGCTTGGGCAGGCCTTTTTCCTTTGCTCGAGCATATGCTCGGGCAAGTAATTTTTTGTGCTCGGGCAAGACTATCTGACTTGTGAATATTCGCTTCTGTCTCGATGTTGCTCGGGCATGATGAGTACCTTGCTCGGGCAAGATTTTGCTTACTGATGCTTTCGGAGGTTGCTTCGGGCATGATTGCTTTACCTTGCTTCTTCCTTCACTTCTGTTTCGTTGATGCTCGGGCAAGCCTAATTTGCTGCTCGAGCATGACTTTCCAAATTGCAAATTTTCACTCTGAACTCATTGATGCTTGGGCATCATGTTCTTTGAAGCTTCTGATCATATGTGAATAAGCATAATACTCTCCAGTACAAAGCTTCAACTTCCGGAGTATAGAGACTTTCAAGAAGCAATCATATTGACGAAAGAATTTCGAGCGAGCATAACGTCTTCGGCAAAAATCCAAATTTAGCAAATCATCTCATCTCAGAAATATCTTCAAATATTCCTTTCATTTCAATAAGAATCAACTCCAAACTAGTTGTATTTCGTTCATTAACATCAGATGAGTGGAGGTTGATCTTATCCAGCGTTTTTGTAGAATCCAGAACAGACTATCAACTTAAAAACATCATAACTCCTTCAATTGATCTTCGTTTTCTGTGTTGTTGATGTTTTTGAAAATTTATTTGAGTCTAGTTTCCAATGGCACCAATTTTACCTCAATTGGATTTGTAGATTGTGAGATACACCCAAAACACCGAAGCTTGTTCCTGATTGTGACGGTGATATTTATGGCAACTTGTAAAATTCATAGATAATTCATCTGGACTCCTTTGGACTTGAATTTTATGTCAAAATGACGCATTGGGAGTCTAGGTTCATATGCCTCTGATTCCTGGTTTGGGAGATATTTTCGAATTACCGGAGGTCGCCTGAAACAGAGCTGAATAGAGTATGCTGATGCCACGACCTTGCTCGGGCAAGGCCTTCTTTCTTGCTCGAGCAAGAACGGATTTTGAGCGAAATTGGGCTGGAAACGATGTTGCTCGAGCATGAAATTATTTGTGCTCGAGCAAGGCACTGTTTGGGTGAGATAAAATGCTGAAATTACATTAATACCCCCAAACAAACCAGTATTCATCCAGAAGCTTGAACTTGCTTGTTTTAACTCTGAATTGAGTTGTTCCAACTTCTATTTGATCACAAAGACTTGAATATTGATATTCTCATGATATTTAACAAGTTCTTCTTTCTTCAAACTCCATTCTTGATCATTCTCTATAATTTAATTTGGACTAACCTATAATACACAAAGTAGTTAGTCAATGTATATGATATAAACTTTTTGCTCTAGATAATGGCATCAATATAAGACATCATCAAAACTAAGCATAACTAACATTAAAATCATTGAAAATTTCAAACCGTGAAACATAGAGGTAATGTCTCTAGATCTTTAGTGCAAATACGACTGTTGCCAATTCTAAGTTATGGGTTGGGTAATTCTCTCCATGTGGCCTTAACTGTCTCGAAGCATAACCAACAACTTTTCCTTCTTGCATCAATATGCATCGCAAACCCTTTAAAGAGCATCAATGTACAAGGTGTACAGTAAACCAGGATCAATAATAACCAATACTGGCGAAGAGGTCAACTTGCTCTTCAGCTCTTGAAAATCAACTTCACACTTGTCAGTCCAAATGAAAGGTTGATCCTTCCTAGTAAACTTTGTAAGCTGCATTGCTATCTGGGAAAATCCTTGTATAAACCTTCTGTAGTATCCAACTAATATCAAGAAACATCTAATCTCAGTTACAGACTTTGGTTATTCTTATTGAAGAACTGCATCAACTTTGGTAAAGTCCACCGCAACCCCTTCAACTGAAACTACATGGCCAAGGAACTTCACCTCTCTAAGCCAAAACTCTCACTTGCTTAATTTTACATAAAGTTTGTGCTTTCTTAACACTTGAGCACTATTCGATGGTGCTCTCGATGTTCCTCTTCATTCTAAGAGTATATGAGAATATCATCTATGAAAACCACCACAAATTTATCCAGATATGGTCTGAAAATTCAGTTCATGTAGTTCATAAATACCGTTGGAGCATTAGTTAAACCAAACTAGAAAATCATAATGCCCGTATCAAGTACGAAAGGTCATCTTAAGGACATCCTCTGCTTTAACTCTTAACTAATGATATCCTGACCTTAAGTCAATTTTGGAAAATAACGTTGACCCCACATGTTGATCTAACAAGTCATCAATCCTTGGTAGGGGATTTTTTTTATGGTGATTTTCTTCAGTTGGTGGTAATTAATGCACAACCACAAGACCCTATCCTTCTTTTCCACAAATAGGATAGGTAGATGAGTAAGCCCAATCAGGAAGAGTCCCAAGAATGTCGAGAGATAGAAAGGCTCTTGGGGATTGTGTGATTCGGCCATATTGGGCAAAGGACCTAGTATTCGTAGGCAGTAGAAATAAAGTTCGGGGTGGAAGGGAACAAAACACATATACGATGCCATTGGGTTGGTAGAAAGATACAACACAGCTATATTATAAGGTATAGGATGATTGGTTGAGCAAAATGTGCCAGTATAGGTGTGCACATGGCATTTCTTGGAAATGGAAGGAAATCACCAAGAAGAGGGGTGAATTGGGGATTTAAAAAATCTTTTTGAAAGCTTCAAAATAAAGGCTCTCAGAACAGGGTACAACAAAGAGATAGAGAGAAAGTTAGACACAGAAGATTTATATTGGTTCGGCCTTAACTCTTGACCTACGTCCAGTCCCTAGACACTCTGGGATTTTCGCTATCACTTAAATCAGATACAAACTCTGTATTTGAAAGTTATCCTCTCACTAGGATACACTTCCCCTTACAAGTTGTAAACTGATAACCAAATCTCAAAGTCCTACAACTTTGAGATTCTTACAATGATTGATAATCAATTAAAAACTCTCTAGAAGAGCAGATGAATAAGTACTAAAGTTCAATGTATCAGAAGATACCTTACAGATGAGCAAAAATAGTAAATGCAAATGACACTTTGATAGATTTTCATTTTCTGTATTTTGGTGGTTGTTGAGATTTGAATGCTTCAGCTTATATATGTTGGAAGCATTAAATGACCGTTAGAAACATTAATGTAATCGTTGGAGACATTAATGAAGATGCTAGATTGCAACTAGGTCCATTCTCACTCATGCTTTTATTTAATCCAGATGCCCAAACATTCTTATTGACTTTCCTTGAAATAATCTGTTGGATGATATGGCTTCCAGATGAGGAAAGAAAACATTTAAACCATTTGAATGTGCAGAGAATGATTTTCCAAAAGGGTGCTAAGTTTTTTGGGCCAACATTTAATGTTCTGGCATCAGCTTTTACTTTATGCTTAATCTTCATTTTAACACACGTTTAATCACCTGAAACTCACTAACAAATTGATTAAACATAGTTAGGAATAGTAGAGGAAGAAGATATGAAGTATATAGATCAAACAAGCTGATTTCGCAAATTCGAGCAAGATGATTTTAAAACAGAGAGCTTCAAACTCGAGTTTGTTCAAGCAAACTGGAGTTCCTGACTTGAGTTTACTCTTCTAGAGTCGAGTCTTATAATTATCTTCTTTGAAAATAGATTTGAAGTTTAAACGAAGATGTCTCTATATGACTGAAATTGGACTTTAGAACATTTTACTCAAGTGTATGACTCGAGTTTAATTTCTTGAACTTCAGTTTAGTTCTTCTTTAGAAATGAGCATCGCCGCAAAGCATTTTGAAAAGCGATGCAAACTCAAGTCATTAAGTGACTAACTCGAGTTTGAGACTATTTAAATTGGAAATGAGTTTAAGTCCATAAAAAAAACTCAAACTGGAGTTTTAAGAAATAGACTCGAGTCACTTTAATTTCAAAAATCCTTAAAAGTTCTCGGTCTGGCTTGAACTCAAGTTTACTAATCCAAGCTCGAGTTTACTTTACATGAAAATTTTTGAGAACTCTGTCAAGGATAAACTCAAGTTTAACAAGCAGGCTCGAGTTTGTTTAATAAATAGGTTACTTTGAAAAACTCTCAGTTTGACAAAAACTTGAGTTTATTTTACATGAAAACCTTTAAGAAATCTCGGCCAAGGATAAACTCAAGTTTCCATGACCATGCTTGAGTCTGACTAAGTTCAAATAACTTGTTTTACTCTATGTCAAGTATAAACTCTAGTTTGACAATTCTAAACTCGAGTCTGTCTTTGACAGTAAGTTTTTAACTTAATAAAGACAAACTTCATTTAAGTTTACAATTGTTAGTTATCATCAAAACACATAGAGAACTAACAATTCCAAGACCAACATATGTAACAAGCATTTTTTGGAAATGACATCGGTATGTGGAGGCCGACACACATACTTTAACTGGGCATCATTTGTCAAGTCTCGGTATGCATTCCGTAATCGCGAGTAAAACCTGCATAGAATCTCGTGTAAGCACCGATAAGTAGTTTTAATAAAGTAAGTCATGATGACACAACTTTTTTGTTGGTCCAATAGGAATATGACACATGTCCCCTCATCATGACAAAGTACCATATCACTTTTGTGTTGGTAGCACCAGAATGTGACACTTAGCGTTTGAGTCTGGGGAATCCACATGTCTTTGGTCTAGGCACGTGCTTGAATTTTCCAAACATCAAACCCGAGAGTTAGGGGAATTCATCTTCCCTGACAAAAGTGGCGCCACCTCACCCCTTTCCCTGACTTGTTGGCCAAGCACAGCTCTAGCTTACGCGACAAGCTCGCCTCCTCAACTTTTCTTTGGCTTGTTTGACAAGCCATTGACTTTTTCCTTTTCCTTATTCTTATTCATTAATTTGACCAGCACATAAGGGAAAGAAAGAAAGAGGCCAAAATATAGATAAGAGGAAAGGAGAGGCAGTGGAGAGAGAACAAGAGGAAAGAGAAATTGTTCAAATCTGATTTCACTTCCAATTCGGCATTTCTAGCTCTCGAGGCCTTCTCTAACGCTGTTCCTCTTGATGAAAGGAACATTTCTACGGTTTTATATTCTTCATTAGAGGTATTTGGTTTCATCTACAAGGTGGAGGTACTCCTAAATTAAGAACTGGTTATTGAAAATGGAATATCACCTAGAGGGAAGTGAATAGGTGATTGTAAAAATCTTTTCGCTAAATGCTCAAGAACACTAAAACAAAGACAGAGAAGGGAAATAAACACAGAGATTATACTGGTTCGGTCTAACTCCTTGACCTACATCCAGTCCCTGAGTACCTTGGAATTTTCACTAACTATTAATCACTGATACAATTACACACTTCGTACTCAGGAAGATCCTCTCACACTAGGACTCACTCCCCCTTACAAGCTGTAATTGTACACCCACACTTAAGGTTCCACAACCTTAAGATTTTACGATTACACAAATAATCAAATAAGTGTTTATGATAAAAACTCTCTTACAGAGCAGATGAATAATAATCATTGAAGTACAAGATATCTGAAGATATTAAATGAACCAGTAGATTGTAATAAGCTCGAATTGAATGCGTAGAGTTTCAAGTTAGGTGGCGAATTCAAAGCTTCCGGAATTTATAGTTGTTGCATTAATAACCATTGAAGAAGCTTGAAAACTATTCGTTAACACTCTTCAAAAATAGCCGTTAGAAAGATGAAGCGATTTGCCATTAATGCTCTGGTGTAATCGCCGTCTTCAGCACTCTTTAATTCCATTTGTATTTGACCGTTGTGACACAGCAAATGGAATGATGTTAATCTTGCCAGAACCGTCTTTCGATTGCTCAGAGGTATGGTTGCTGGGTTTGTGTTTCGAATAGGTAAGGGCATTTAATGTTCTAACACAAAAGTTGCTTTATCCAATAATAACGTTAATCCATACTATAATCATCTGAAAATCATTAACAAACTGATTAAATATAATTAGGAATAATAATGATAGATGATATGGAGTATTTAAAAAAATCTTAGTGAATTGAAAGATTCTGACATAGCAATTTTCAAACAGAGAGCAATTGGCTTGAGTCTATCTTATCCTGGCTCGAGTCAAGTTTACTTTGAAAACGTAGAGAAGAAAGATATGAACATGGCTAACTCGGGTCAACAGACCTTGGCTCAAGTTTAGGGTCAAACTTGAGTCACAGATATGGTGGTTCGAGTCAACGTTCATTTGGTCAATTGACTGAAGATAATTTTGAAAGACTTTAACTCGAGCCAATATGGCATGGTTCGAGTTTAGGTCCAAACTCGAGTCACCAAAGAATGGCTTGAGTCAGACGTGAGAAAAGCTTTTGACAAGATTTGAGAAAATTCTTTCTAGCTCAAGTCAATCAGTGCTGGCTCGAGCTAAAATCATATTTGAATATAACGGTCAAATTCCAGGCTCGAGTTAAATGATTTATATTTTTGAAAACATGTTAAGTTTGCAGATATTTAGCTTGAGTCACAAGAGGCTGGCTTGAGTTTAGCCCAAAACTCGAGTATGCTTTTTGTGGCTCGAGTCAATCCATCAATTTGGCTTAAGTTGCAAAGAGATTGACTCGAGTCTGCTAACCTAGGCTCGAGTCAATTTGATAGCAGAAAGAGCAAACTGATCTGATCCATTTTCAACCAAGTTAAAAACGTTTTGGCTTGGATCATAAGCCTTAGATTGTTTACAATGGTTAATTATCATCAAAACTTATATAGAGAACTAACAGTTATAGAATCGAGTAGAGGTACATATAAGTTTCGCTCAGAACCGAATATCTTGAGGTCTTCAGATGCCCTAATTTTTGGTCGGTATTGCTTAAGCATGAAGGAGTGTGATTTTCTTAGTTTTGATGCTTCCAATAAGTTTAGAATGAAAATTAGTATGGGATAAAGGTGAGAAACCGATCCTGGAAGCATTAGTAGAGAAAATTGAATTTCTAGCCAATAACCTTAAAGTTTCAGCCATACCAGTTCCTACAGAAGGGATTGGATTACACAAGGGAATAAGTTGTAATCATGATTTTAGAAGGGTTAGATTGAAAACTCAAAGATTAAAGTCAAAGTAGTAATGCTGCCAGATTTCATTTTCTGGAGGTAGTCTATGTGTGTCATATTTGTAACTAATCAAATGATGTCTAATGGCTTTGAAACTTTGTATAAACGTATTAGACATCATAAGCTTTAATTGTATATATAATATGTTCCATTTGGGTTAGTAGATTGTAAGATATGTGAAAGTGGAGCTTAATCACCAAGAGGGGGATGAATTGGGGATTTTTAAAATTCTTTCGAAAAGAGCTCTGTTTTACTGATGCTAAAACAGGGTAGAATAAATAGAGTGGAGAAGAATAGCAAGACACAAGGATTTATAATGGTTTGGTCCAATCTCTTGACCTATGTCCAGTCCCCAGACTCTCTGGGTTTTTCACTATCACTATTGATTTCACACTCTGCACTCAAGAGTAATTCTCTCACTAGAATTTACTCCCCCTTACAAGTTGTAATCAATGAACCCAATCACCAAGTCCCCTGACTTGTGATTCTTTACAATAAATGATTTTCAGATGGAAAACTCTCTCTAAGAGTGGATAATGATAAACACTGAAGCTTTAATGTATCAGTAGATACTTTACAAGAGAAAACTCAAGAGTAGTTGGCAACTTGAATGATTTTCGTTTTTTGCAGTCTTAGTTGTTGAGAAGAATTGAATGCTACTCTATTTATACTAAGAGAGCATTAAAGATCCGTTGCAAGCTCCATTATGACCGTTGGTGAATTAATCTAGATTAGGAGTCATTTTGGAGTCTTCTCTCTCTCCTCTTCTTGATCCAGGTTGTACGAGGTTAAGTGTTGACTTCTTGATAATTAATCCGTTGGAATAGCAGCTACTGGATGTGGAATGCATTCTTTAATTCTTTGTAGGCGTGTGCAGAATGATTGTCCAGAAAGGTGCAAGATTTCTGAGTTTTGCATTTAATGAGTTGACACCACTTTTTGCTTTTGCTTTATACCTTTAGTAAACATTCTCTAAAACATCTGTAATTCACTAACAAAGTGATTAAATATATCTGGGAATATAGAAGAATGTTAATAAGAAGTATTAAGATCAAACAAGAAGGTTTTCCAAAATCATCAAATTGGAATTTCAAAAAAATGTTTTAAGTGGGATCAAAACTCGAGTTTCATAATTCGTCCCAAACTCGAGTTTGTTTATCAAAACAAGTCTCCACGGAGTTTGTCACTATGCACTTAAGATAAACTCGATTTTCCAAATCATGACTCGAGTTTTCTACATCCAGAGAGGAATGTCGTGATTTCAACTTTGGACAAAATGTTTTAAGTGGGATCAAAACTCGAGTTTCATAATTCAAACTCGAGTTTTGGACATTGACATGTAAAGTGAGTTTTAGTCCAAAACATCAAAACTGGAGTTTCCAATCCTTAACTAGAGTTTTCAAAATATTGAAAAACGATGATCCTTCTTGTTTGGCCAAAACTCGAGTTTGCTAAACTAAACTCGAGTTTCCATTAAATATGAAAACCTTTGGAAATCTAAGCCAAGAGGAAACTGGAGTTTCTATTTCAAAACTAGAGTTTCTAAAAACTGAAAAACTTTCTATTAAGAGCAAACTCGAGTTTTTATAGCCAAACTCGAGTTTTCACAAGACTTAGTGAAATTAAGAAAACTCTTGGTAAGTTGCAAACTGGAGTTTCCATACAAAACTGGAGTTTCCTCAAGTTGAAAACTTTGGAAGCTTTCTGTATGACCGAAACTCGAGTTTCCAAATGGAAGCTGGAGTTTTGAAAACCTCTGAAAATATTGAAGAGTTTTTATATGGCGCAAACTCGAGTTTGAAAACCCAAACTCGAGTTTGTCTAAGAGGAAAAACTTAGAGTGCCTGCGTAAGATCAAAACTCGAGTTTACTTAAGGAAACTGGAGTTTTGCTTGGTTCATTTAAAATTGAGACACTTCCCGTCAAGTCCAAACTCGAGTTTCCTTTGACTCGGTAAGTTTTCCAACTTTCTTCCAACTTTATGAAGACAAACTTCAATTTGTGTTTACAATTGTCGGTTATCATCAAAACACATAGAGAACTAACATTCTCCCCCTTTTTGATGATGACAACACTTGTAAACCAGAAAATCCAAGAATTTGAGTTAAGACATATTTTGAAAATGATTTTGCATTTAGCAGTTCTTTGAGAAGAAAAAAAAATCAAGACATTTACACATAACTACAACATATCAGAGTCATGCGACAGAAGCACATAATCATTGAAACAAAGATTCAAGCATTCACTCTAAGTGCAAAGGATTACATTAGTTCAAAAGAAAATGCTGAAACAGATAAATTGCATAGACTAAGTACAAAAGATATTCATGACTCAAAACAAAACACTCTACACTTCTCAAGCTCAAATTCTATTCATTGCCTTTCTCTCCCCCTTTGTCATCTTCAAAAGGAGATGGAGCTGAGATAGAGGGTTCATGGAGCTGAAAAGGTTCAGTGGAGGGTGTTTCAGTAGGGTGAAAAATTTCAATGGCTGGAGTAGATGGTAAGACCACTATGGGAGGAGTTGTAATGGGAATTGGAGAGGAAAATACAGGAGTGGATGGGTCAGGTGAGGAGACAAGGATATGTGGACTGGTGAAGGTAAAAGGAAGGAGAAGTTGAGGAAGGTCCAGAATCAGGTTTCTCAGCAGGACCTGCAGAATGGCCAATACCAGAAGAAGATCCAAGATGCTTCACTATCTTGTCTAGCTTATCACTCAGGCTCACATGGGAGACCATCAGGGTAGAAAGCTTAGCATCGTGATCCACCATATGTTCAGTAAGATCTTCTACTTTGTCTTTGAGAACAACATTCTGACCAGAGATTCCATCAACAGTGATCTTCAAGGCATCCTGAGCATCCACATTTTCATGATTACCCCTTCGTACTTCATCTACCAATTTGCCTATTTCAAATTCCATACGAATAGAAAGTGAAGCAATGGCAGCATCTACTATAGCTTGGACTCGGGAGTCAAAATCAGATGGCAGAGAAGGCTGAGGAGGTAGAGGTGCAGATTGGGCCTCTTGTGCTTGAGAGGCTCTAGTATGAGAAGCACGTGATCTGGAGGGTGCTCTTGAGTGACTGGATCCTTCAGGGTCAAAGCTGATTCTCATAAGATTCAACTGAGCCTTCTGAAATATAGGAGGATATCGCAAGGTATCAGTTGCTCCTACATACCAAATCTTGTGATAGAACAGAATCACAAAGATAAAAGATGGAAATGGGATATGAGAAATTTTGCGTGAGGTAAATTTAAACTTGACCATTTCCTGAAATATCCAATGACCCAAATTAAGAGGAGTCTTGGACACAAAGGCAGCAAAGAGAGGGTAGTCTTTTTGAGTGAAATGAGTAAAATTGCCACCCTTCTGTACCATGTTTCTGGAATAGATATACCATAGAGCCCTATGGACAGGGGGCATGGATACAGGATTGAAGGTGAGACGATTCAACTTATCTTCAGGAATGGGCTCACCAGGTCTCAAGATTTCAAAAATTCGACGATTACTGAATTTGATAGAAGGAACAGGAGGAGGATTGTTAATTTTCAGTATCCTGTTCAGAATAGAAGCATAGATAGTGAAGGTTGCATTCTTAACAATAGTTGTAACTCGCTCTTCAACTACCTCACCCTCAGAATCCAGAATGTTGTCATATTCCATATTGAAATAAAAGAGTCTGACTAAATTGGGGGTAAATGGAGCAGAGATATATAAAAAGGATTCATAGGGATGAAGCCAAAGAGAGATATCCAAATGACATTCTTCCTTGAGTTTAAGCATATTCACATAGATGATAGAACAAAATTCCTTACTGAGGTAAGCTTCTTTGAACTTCTCAAGAACATCAACAGTCATAGTAGCGGAGGCAGTGACAAAGGCTTGAGGTGGGTCACGATTGCGATAGATATCCTCGACTGCATTTTCCATGACAGATAACATCTGGGGTTGCTGAGATTCTTGGGGTTCCTAAGTGGCAGAAGATTGTTGCTTGGAGGAACTTTGCCCTTTCTCATGTGATGAAGAGGCTTTCGACCTCTTGCCTTTGGGAGGCTTAGGAACCTCAATCGCCTTCTTCTTTCCCTTCCCCTGAGGCTCTGGTTCCTTTGATTTAACCACTGGGTCTTTGAAAGATACCCCTTTTGATTTAGGATTAGGCGAAGGACCTTCAGGTATATTGTCGCTTACACCTCTTATAGACCTATCAACTCCATGATGAAAGCGATTTGGGAGCGTCTTTACCCTCCTGGGTCATTGAGGAGGAGGAGGAGGAGGAAACCAAGATTTTGACCTGTCTTGGTCAGAATCAGTGTCGGAGGTGCGATGAGAGTTGGATTTAGAAGTCATTGAGGGTTTGATTGAGAGGGTTTTGGACAAGAGTGGCAGGAATGAAAGAAGAGAATAAAAACTAGGGCAAAAAATTGAGTTTGGGGTAGAGTGTAGACGAACAGACACTGTAGCACATATATATAATAAAAACCAAACTCGATTTTCTAATAATAAACTCGGGTTTGTATAAATGCAAACTTACCTGGACGTCAAAGGTGTAATGTGAACCTTTGAACTTCCGCTACAAAACTCGAGTCTGCACTTTCTAACTCGATTTTGCATTTCTTTCAATCCTCATAGATACTCTCTGTCCGATGGAAACTCGATTTTCTTATTTACAAACTCGAGTTTCTGACTCCTCCAAAATTCATGGATTTCTCTCTACCCGACAAACTCGATTTTGGCTTTTCAAACTTGAGTTTGCCTCACATGACAGCAAACATCCTGCATAAAACACAACTACATGCTCCGATGCTTAAGTTAGTAGATAATCATCAAAACCATAACTAACATTGGATGAGGGAAAAAAAACTTACAGCTCATTGGGATTTACCATTCCCAATTCTCTTCTTATGAAATTGAATTGTTCTTTGGCTAATGGTTTGGTGAAGATGTCAGCAAGTTGAAGACGAGTTGGAATGAACATGACTTTGACATCCTTCTTCTGAACGTGATCCCTTATAAAATGATGCCTCACATCAATATGCTTGGTCCGAGTGTGTTGCACTGGATTCTTGGCCAAGCTTATTGTGCTTGTGTTGTCACACAATATTGGGATCTCCTTCAGATTGATTCCCAAGTCAGATAGTTGTTGTTTGAGCCATAGGACTTGAGCACAACAGCTTGAGGCAGCCACATATTCAGCTTCAGTAGAAGACACGGCTACACTTGTTTGCTTCTTGCTGAACCAGGAGACAAGTGATCCACCAAGAAACTCACATTGGCCACTTGTGCTTTTTCTATCCGTCTTATAGCCGGCATGGTCCGAATCTGAATATGCCACCAAATGTTCAGATTGACCTTTGGGAAACCACAATCCAAGGGTCTTTGAGTAAGCAAGATATCTGAATATCCTCTTCACATTTTCAGCATGAGACTCCTTGGGGGCAGATTGGAACCTTGCACACATCCCCACACTGAATTGGATGTCAGGGCGACTTGTAGTAAGATAGAGTAATGATCCAATCATTCCTCTATATTTTGTTATATTGAAGTCCTTGCCCTCTTCATCAGCATCCAAAGAGGTGGTTGAGCTCATTGGAGTATCAGCTCCATTGCATTGGTCCATCCCGAACTTCTTCAGCAGATCATTGAGATACTTGGTCTGAGATATAAAGATTCCATCTTTTCTTTGTTTGATTTGCATATCAAGGAAATAGTTGAGTTCTCCCATCATGGACATCTCAAAATCTCCCTGCATGTTCTCAGCAAAATCTTCACACAAAGCATCATTAGAAGCACCAAATGTAATGTCATCAACATATATTTGAACAATTAAAATTTCTCCAAGCTTATTACTCTTTATGAAAAGAGTTGTATCTGCTTTTCCTCTAATAAATCCTTGATCAAGAAGGAACTTGCTTAATCGCTCATACCAAGCTCTAGGAGCTTGTTTAAGACCATATAGGGCCTTTTTGAGGCGATAAACATGATCTGGATAATGATCATTTTGAAAACCAGGAGGTTGTTCAACATAAACTTCCTCTTGTATAAAGCCATTTAGAAAAGCACTTTTCACACCCATTTGATAGAGCTTGAATCCTTTGATACAAGCAAAGGCTAGAAGAACTCTTATGGCTTCCAATCTTGCCACTGGAGCATAAGTTTCTTCATAATCAATTCCTTCCTCTTGATTATAGCCTTTAGCAACCAATCTTGCCTTGTTACGGACAATGATTACTGATTCATCTCGTTTGTTCTTGAATACCCATTTAGTGCCAATGACCGGATGGTCTTTAGGTCTAGGTACCAAATCTCAAACTTGATTTCTATCAAATTAGTGCAACTCCTCTTGCATAGCTATCACCCAATCATTGTCTGAAAGGGCTTCATCTATTTTTGAGGGTTCAATATGAGATATAAAAGCGGAAAAGGTTACTTCATTTAAAGTGTTGTTTCTAGTTCTTACTCCTTGATGTACATCTCCTATTACTTGGTCCAAAGGATGATTCCTTATGAACTTCCAAGCTCTAGGCTGAGACTGATCAGGATTTTCAATATTGTTTTGGGGATCATCCTCAAAAACATTTTTAGGATTTTCAATAGATGCAGGAGTAGTTTTTGAAAAGAACTGATTTTTGAAAATATTTTCCTCATCATCATCCAAGGATTTATCAGCTTTGGATTCACATAAAACAACATGCATAGACTCTTCAACAATTCGAGTACGAGTATTAAAAACTCTATAAGCTTTACTCCTATTTGAATAGCCTAAGAATATACCTTCATCCGCTTTGGGATCGAACTTTCCCAAATTGTCCTTACCATTGTTGGGGATGAAGCACTTGCATCCGAAGATATGCAAATCACCCAAATTTGGTTTTCTACCTTTGTACAACTCATAGGGAGTTTTGCTCAACTTCTTCCGGAGGTATGCCCGATTTGAGATGTAGCAAGCCGTACTCATTGCATCAGCCCAGAACACTTGAGAAGTATTGTTCTCATTCAGCATAGCTCTTGCCATCTCGGTGAGGACTCGATTCTTTCTTTCTACAATACCATTTTGTTGAAGAGTCCTTGGGACTGAGAAGTTGTGATCTATACCATGGTTGTCACATAATTCGGCAAATGCGTAGTTTTCGAATTCTCCTCCATGATCAGTTCGAATTCCTGAAATTGAGAACCCTTTCTCGTTTTGGACCTTCTTGGCAAAACAAACAAATTGATCAAATGTTTCATCTTTAGAAGATAAGAAAATGGTCCAAGCAAATCTAGAGAAATCATCAACTATGACCAAAGTATAAAGATTGCCACCAAGGCTTTTTACTCTAGTTGGTCCAACTAGATCCATATGAAGTAGTTGAAGAGGTCTATTAGTTGAAATTTCATTTTTAGATTTGAAAGAAGATTTGGTTTGTTTTCCTTTTTGACAAGCATCACAAATCATGTCGTTTTTAAATCGAAGTTTTGGAATACCAATAACCAAATCCTTTTTAAGTAATCTGTCAAGTTGGATCATATTGACATGAGCTAATCACTTGTGCCATAACCAACTATCATCTAGATTACTAACAAAACATTTTTCAGAAGCAGAGCCATTTCTAGAGAGATTAAGGGTATAACAATTTTCATCTCTAGGAGCTCTGAATAAAGCTTTTGATTTAATATTTTCCAAAGGGAGATTATCTTTACTCACAATCAAGCACTCCTCAGAATCAAAGATAACTAGATTACCTTTATCAGTGCTTTGACTTACACTGAGGAGATTGTGGCAAAGTCCTTCCACAAGGTAGACATCTTTGATTTGTGGTCCTTCATTGTTTCCAATTTCACCAATGCCAAAGAATCCTTCCAGTTGATTTCCACCAAAGGTCACCTTGCCACCATCCTTGGGCTTGATTGCGACAAATTTGGATTGGTCTCCCGTCATATGTCTTGAGCATCCACTATCGATGTACCACTTGTTGGGATTTGATGCTCTTAGACACACCTACAAAACATAACCAATCAGGTCTTAGGTACCTATCTTTTCTTGGGTTCTTTGGGTTAGTTTGTGTCTTAGGAATCTTGTAAGATCCCTTTGACACCCATTGATAGTTTCCTGAAGGTTTACTTTTTCTTTCCTTTTTATGAAAATAGGAAGAAGTAGAATGACCTTTCCGATTGCAATAATTGCAATGTGCAAAAGGATTTGAGGAATGAATAGATTTTCTAAAATAATTCATATAGGTCTTTTCCCCAAATTTCTTTTTTGCCTTTTCTCTTATCAAAATTTGGTTTGTAACCAATTCCTGATCTATCATTTGTAAATCTTTGTTCTTTCAAAATAACATTGAGCATTTCACTTCCTCTAGTGAATTTCTCAAGTGCCTTTGTGAGATGTAAATTCTTGTTTTTTTAGATCAGAACAATCTTCACAAACAGCATTTTCAATAGAAGAAGACTTTTCAACTTGCATTTCTAGAGTTATATTTTTCTTTTTCAAAACAAGATATTTTTCAACAAGTTTATCAAATTATGTTTGAACAATGTATTCAGCAAACAATTCATCATAAGATGGTTTTGAATCGTATACCTCATCATTGTTGTCATGTTGCTCTTCTTCTTCAGCAACTAGACAAATATTTGCTTTGTCCTCCTCATCAGCTTCATCTTCATCCAATGAGCTATCACCCCAAATGGCTGAGACATAGGCTTTCTTTTTGAATCAATTGAACTTCTTCTTTTCTTTGTCCTTGTTGTTCAGCTTGGGGCACTCAGACTTGATATGGCCAGGCTTTTCACATTCGTAGCATATGATCGGGTTCTTTGCCTCAGTGCTGGAGCCACCTTTATGAAATTTCTTGTATCCTTGATCCTTCCTTTAGAATCGTTTGAATCTTCGAACGATCATGCCAAGCTCTTTTTCTTCGTCTTCTTATTCATCATCATCGGTCTCTTTAGGTTCTTTGATTTCCTTGAAAGCTATTCCTTTGGTCTTGCTATTGATTTCATCAAGACCCTTTCTGAACTTCATTTTTCCTTCATATTCAGCTAGGCTGCCAAATAGAGCTGCTACCGATGCCATTGATGCGCCATGGGCTTCTTCAATGGCTGTAACCTTGGCTTCCCATTCCTTGCTGAGAATGTTCAAGATTTTTCTAACTTGAACTAGTTGATCATAGACTTTTCCCAATGCAGCAAGTTGATTGATCATATGGGTGAATCTAAGCCGAAACTCACCAATAGATTCTCCTGACTTCATACGAAGAAGATCGTATTCAGTCATGAGAGTGTTGACTCCATTCTCTTTGACTCCGGTGGTTCCTTCATGAGCTAGTTCCAAGGCGTCCCACATAGCTTTTGCAGAGTTAAAGTGCATACTCAAAAGTATTCACTTTGACTTAAAGCACTCTGGAGCATAAGAATGGCCTTGCTGTTGAGAGTGACTAGTTTCTTGTCATTCTCATCATATTCTTCTTCAAGCTTTGGAGTTCTTACTCCATCTTCAGTAGTTGATGGAACATAATCTCCTCTTTCGAATACTCTCCAAAGACCATACTCAGAAGCCATTACAAAGATTCTGAATTTGCCTTTCCAGAAAGAGTAGTGCTCTCCGGTGAATCCCGGTGGTCGGTTGATCGAAGCTCCATCAGGTAGAATTCCTTCCATAGTGATCCTTCTCGAGGTGGTTAATCTCTTCATAGAAGACCTTGCTCTGATACCATCTACTCCAGCCACTGAATGCTAAATGCAAAATCATTTTCAAAACTAGAGTTTCTAAGAACTGAAAAACTTTCTGTTTAGAGCAAACTCGAGTTTTTATAGCCAAACTCGAGTTTTCACAAGACACAGTGAAATTAAGAAAACTCTTGGTAAGTTGCAAACTGGAGTTTCCATATCAAAACTGGAGTTTCCTCAAGTTGAAAACTTTGAAAGCTTTCTGTATGACCGAAACTCGAGTTTCAAAATGGAAACTGGAGTTTTGAAAACCTCTGAAAATATTGAAGAGTTTTTATATGGCGCAAACTCGAGTTTGAAAACCCAAACTCGAGTTTGTCTAAGTGGAAAAACTTGGAGTGCCTCTGTAAGATCAAAACTCGAGTTTACTTAAGGAAACTGGAGTTTTGCTTGGTTCATTTAAAATTGAGACACTTCCTGTCAAGTCCAAACTCGAGTTTCCTTTGACAGTAAGTTTTCCAACTTTCTGAAGACAAACTTCAATTTGTGTTTACAATTGTCGGTTATCATCAAAACACATAGAGAACTAACAATATGGACTGTTAAAGTTTGGGCACTAAAACTGGGACAAATTCTAGACAATTTGGTCTATTGAGGATTTCTAGAATGTTGTGCGTCCAATTGACTAAAGACCATTTTTTTTCCTAAAAATAGACTTATAAAAGTTCATATAGCCTTTAGAACCACCTCAATTGTGTTGGCTCCTTATGTTTTGATGATAACAAATGTCTCAAGTTTTGAAACTATAATGAATTTGGATTTGATATGTTCGGAATGATTCTCAAGAATTGGCTCTTAAATTCTCGAGAATGGTTGCAAAACTATGTTATTATGTTTTACTTGATTTCCATCGCAGCCAAGCATTCTCGAGAGTGGATATTGGATTCTGGAGAATGGTTCTCGAGAATGCCAAGTAATTCTCGAGAATGATCGGACCAGAATCAGAAACAAACTTTGTCTATCGAGTGATTCTCGAGAATCAGAAATTGACTCTCGAGAATGGTCGTCGGTCTCCAACTGATATATTCTGTTTCTGAGGTAGTTCTCGAGAATTAGAACTAATTCTCGAGAATAACTCTCGAGAATCCAAATCGATTCTCGAGTATTGTCGAAAGCTTCAGTTCCGTCCTCTCTGGTTTTCAAATGACTCTCGAGAATTGGAAAGTAATTCTCGAGAATAGGAAAACAACTCTCGAGTATGCATGATCACATTAACTGATGTCTGCTTCTGTCTACTGGATTCTCGAGAATTGGAATGCAATTCTCGATAATGGTTCTCGAGAACCACTGGGTAATTCTCGAGAATGATCATTGATTGTTCAAATCTTTAGGTTGATTCTTCATGCGATTCTCGAGTATGTCTTCAGCGATTCTCGAGAATGATCTGACAGCATCCATACCAGTTAGCTCGTCAGCAGCCTGATTCATTGCAACTTTCTATAAATGATCCTGTTAATTGTTTTTAGCTTCCAATACATCTTTCTATATTAACTGTGATATTATTAATCATCTTCTTAAGTGTTTTCAGATTCACAATCAAAGTTTCACTTTCAGAGGAAGAACTCACGAGTATTAGTTAAGAACGATGCTTCTGCAAGAACACTCGAATGAATCTGTAACTCAGTCTTATAATTTGAGCTTGACGCACTGAAAGTATGGAGAAACAGAGCCGACATGACTCAGAGGACCCATAATGAGAAAGCATCTTTAAAGTTTCTCTTCACCCAAGGTGACAACTGCAAGATGACCCAACTGAAGAGACATTTGATTATGGGCAAGCAGAAGACACGAGTGCTCCATTAACGGACATATTCAAATATCCCAACGGACACATTCAACGGTCTTCAACTTCAATTAGTACATATACACGAAAGATTGAATTCGACAACAATGAACCAGTGCATACATTGATAAAGCTTTCAAATAGTTCAAATAGTATTCTAATTATATCTTCGGACATACTAAGCTTCAATGTTCATCATTCTATTTACTCTGTGAGAGAGTTTTCTACAACTTGTTTTTTCAATTCGTTCAAATTCTCAAGATAGAGGTATCTTGAGTGTGGGTGTATTGATCACAACTTGTAAGGGGGAGTGAGTCCAAGAGTGAGAGGATCATCCTTCGTTTACAGAGTGTGTAATTGTATTTGTAAGATAGTGGAAATCCCAGAGTGCGTCTGGGGACTGGACGTAGGTCAAAGAGTTGGACCGAACCAGGATAACTTCTCTGTGTCTGTCATCTTTACTTCTTTACTGCCTTCTTTGTTTATCTATCATACAGTCAAAAGATTTTTGAGATCACCTATTCACCCCCCCTCTAGGTGATATTCCACCTTCAAATTGGACTTTTGTAGATTAAGTTATGATTTTTCAAATTTGAGTGGAAAATATGGCAGTGTAGGTTGCTTTGCATGAAAATGAGAAATGTAAGAGCAAATGGTAATTAAGTTAATGTCCAAGGGTTAAGATAAACACTTGGAGTTAATGTATGCCCCTTAGCTACACATTGAGCTTAGTGCAACAACATTAAAGATATTGAAGAGTTTGGACAAGTAGTAACTTGTCTGTCTATGAATGTGTACTTATAGGATTCGTCAGAATCTGAGACGACAAAGAAGTGGGAGCTAATTTGAGAATTGGAAAAGTGTCCAGGTAGTAACTATTCTCTCACATACTATAAATATGTGAGATTAAATGTTACTCTAGGATTCGTTTGAATCCCAGCCTTTGTCATTATTTATGAAGTTAACAGCATAGTGGACGTGGCATCCGGGGCAAGGCATCGGATGTCGGCAAACGGAGATGTCAGACCTGTTCTGGTTTTAGTCATTGGTTATCTATAGTGGAATTGTGTAATAGTAATTTATTAGAATTTGTACATGTTATGTACCTTGTGAGAATTCCTATTATGTAATCAAGTATTTTATTTCAGTATGTTTATGTTATTTCTGCTCACCCACTAAACTGTGTCTAAATACTCTGATGAATATCGATATATCAATGGGGTGTGACAAATCCCTTCTCCAGTAGTTCTTCTAATTGCTTCTTCAATTCTCTAATTCTGTTGGAGCCATACGATAGGAAGCCTTAGAGATAGGCTTTGTCCTAAGTACCATGTGAATCAAGAATTATACTTCCCGCTAAGAAGGTAATCCAGGTAGTTCCTTTGGGAATACATCCGGAAACTCATTAACAATTTCAATTCTATCGATCCCTTCTTCTATCTCAACTTGGACAGAAAACAAAACCATACATACTTGACATTCTTGTTTGAAACAGCTTTCAATTTGAATAGCTGATAACAATAGAGGACCACTAGGCACCTTCACATGCACATAATACATAGGCAAAGAAATAGTTTTTGCCTTACACTCAAGTATGGCACCATTAGCTGTAAGCCAATCCATACCCACAATCACATCAAGACCCTTAAGTGGCAAACAAATAAAATCAATCCTTATCTTACGACTCTCCAACTCCAACACAAGATTCAAGAATGTAATAGAAGTTTTCACAGAAGATCCAACAAGTGTTGATAGATGTATATCAAAAGGTAACTCACAAACATGTAAGTTTAGTTTCTTGGCACAATCAAGAGCTATAAAGGAGTATGTGGCACTAGAGTTAAATAAATCAAGAATATCATTATTCTGTAATTTAATTTTACCTTTAACGAAATTGGGTGAAGTACCTACCTCCTCTTTAGTCAAAGAAAAGACTCATCCTGGAATAGTATGTCGGAGGCATGAGAACCTTGCTTCCCTTCTTCACAATAGTGAGATATGTGTCCCACCCTACCACAAGTGAAACAAGTCAAATATTGTCCTTAATGATACTTTCCACATTGTGAGCAAGTTGTGGTCCTAATAGTACTAGGCATAGGGTCGGTAGAGCGTTTATAGGATGACTGGCTCCCCCATCCTTGGCTCCTCTAGCTTGAGTTCTCAAACCTGACCCACTCTAGAATGATCCCTTCGAGTGCTTATTCTTATTCTTTTCTAAGTACCCAGAGCCTCCAAAACTAGAACCACTCCTCTTGTTAAAACCCCCAGTTGAACAAGTATAAGATGAGAATCGGCCTTGTAAGTTCCTTCTAGGTTCGAGCTCATAACTATAACCCCGTATTTCTGCATCCAAGAGACAGATTCATGTACACATATCCTCAAAAGAAGTAATTCTATTTAAGAGGTGTCAACTATCTCCAAAACTCTGGTCTAGCCTTCTATAGCAATCTTTCTGCCATCCACTTATCATTCCTCTGTGACTGACCATAAGCAATATACTTAGCTAGTTCAAGAAATTTTGCAATGAATGAATCTACATCCAAGTCACCTTGTTGAAAGGTATAGATCTCCATCTCCTTAATTGATTGTAAGGCTACTGGAAGATAGTGTCGATGGAACTTCACCTTGTACTCTTGTCAATTTGGAATTGTTCCATTTGTAAGCTCGATGATTTTCCACCACATTTTTGCATCATCAACCAATAACACTGTTGATATTGTGACCTTTTGTTGTTTGTTGCTTTTTACTACGGAGAATTGATGAGCACAAACTATACCATGTTTTCCCTGTATTTCATGATCGAATTGAATGGTGAATGAAAGCTTAAACTGCAAACAATCCAAGCAAAAAGGCATATATTCATGATATAGGGAACTGAAGGATGGAAACCATTTACATCCTGAACATGTGCTAAGAAGAGCAAATTACATTGTTTTAAAGAACGTATAGCAAAGCGATACGATGCTATAGCATTCCGACCGCAACTCGAAAGGCAATAAAAAGCAACACGAAAGCTATAGCAAAGTAAAGGACGCAATGCTATGCGGCATATTTTCTGACCCTTTTATCTAGCTGATTTCAGGAATAGAAATAAAAGATCGAGATCAACATGTAGATTGCTGACATAATGAAATAGAAGATGCGGAGGATCAAAACGGAAATATTTGAAGAATCCCGCAGGATCCGTAGAATCAATCTACAAACAGAAGATGCGATAGATTTTGACAGATTTGGAAAGCCCAGCTAGCTTAACTTGCGTCACACGAAAGTCTGAATATAAAAAGAAACAGCAGGACAACCCTGGGGGAGAGTCGCACAGAACTAACACGAGATTTCACATTCGGCCGACTCAAAAGAAGAGTGAGAGACTTCACTAGCACGAGAATTCCAGGATAACCAGCATCCTTCCTCGTAGTAAGACGGAGGGAAGAAGACGTGGAGTGGTGACGTGACAGGGCTTCGTCCACGCCGTCGAAACGCCATCAAGCTTTCTATTTTCATTTGTTTAATTTCAGTAGTTAGATCATGGGTCATTCTGTTACTATCTGTTTTGTGTTTCCTTCGTCAGTCATGAAATAACTTTCGATGGCCGAACGAGGATGAATTCTTAAGCGTGTATGAACCCGGTTGCAAGTTCTTAATTTAATAGATTCGGTTTGCTTATCGGTAAATTAACTACTAGTCGATTAGAGGAATCTAACGGCTAGACTCGTGGTCTCGGCTTCGGCAAGGAGTCGAGGCTAGACCTCGAGAAACAGTGTTTGCTAGGCAGCCGGTGCAAGGCTTGACCTACTTATTGTAGGCTTCAGGAATGGGTCTACCTCTCATAACCAGTACACCCTGAGTATAATGCAGATAAAAACTAGAAAATTGTCATAGGAATATGGAAGAAGTATAGTTAATATCATATGTATCGGATGCAGAAGCTTTGATAGATCATAGCGGTGGGTTAATCGAATAGCTTTGTAGTTAGTAGTTATCTTTGTAGCAATTGCGGAAGGCGTGCGAGATAGATGCTATAGCAATGGGTAGAGCAACTGGGGGAATTATGCACTTAAGGAGGAGTCCGAGTTCAGCCTAATTTCTTAGTGATATATCTTCTTAAACTTACTTTGTTTACTTCTGTTATTAGCGTAATCATTAAAAACCTCTCAAACCAATTACATTTACTTTCTGATTGCAACTATCATAGCAATTGAGCGTCACTCTTCGGTATCTCAGTCTCTGTGGGACGATACTCTACTTTCACTTTATTACTTGTTCGACTGCTTCACTTGCCATCAAGGAAATCGACCAACAAGAATATAGTCTCCAAGCGATCAATCTAGGCTTCACTAACTCTTGGGTTAAACTTGCCATCAAAGGCCTTGTGGAGTAAATTTGTGCACCTCTTTGCATGACCTAGTGATGGAATCTTCATCATATTCTTCATACTCCTGAAAGTTGTCATCCCTTGTCTTTATTGTGGTATTATGGCCACCCTTAGAATTATTATCATTGTGAGTTCCAATATTCTCAAGCCTATTGTCATGAATAAAATGCTCTTCCTCATGAATTTGTCCTTTGTTTAATTCCTCCTCATAACTTTGCACCATTTGACCAAGCCCACGTACTAAGGTCAATAGCTCCCTTAAGATTGCATTAATGTCTTGTGGTTCTGAAAGTTGACCCTAATTACTCGTGTCTTCAATTTGCATCTTAAGTGTATCTACCATCTTTTCTCTCCTAAAGGATGCAACCAATAATAAAAGTAAGCCCAAAATAAAAACTAATGGGTCAAAAAAAGGGGAAACACATGAGTAACTAATGTATATTGTCAATGCAACTATATGCAATTATGAAAACAAACCAGAACCTTGAAACACATGCTCTTATACCAAATTGAAACAACCTTTCATAATTACAATATAATTAATTATTTTATACCCAAATACATTTAGGGCCAGCCAAAATAAATTAGTCCACAATAAACAACATATCAAAGGGCTTCGTCCATAGTATCAACCCCAGTATGCGGTAGAATATTCAAAATATGCAACATATAAAAAGGCCGTAAAGTTCGGCAATATACATTAGACTATACTCATGTAATTAAATGAAATATACATGGTTGATAACTCATATCAAGTCTCAAATGCCTTTCCCTTGGTAACACCGACTGAATCCTTGCCTGAATAATAATAAGAAAAAACAATGACGAGGTGAGTCACATAGACCCCGTAACCAAATATCCAATTTAAACAATATGTAGGGAATGATTACAAGATAGTTAAGCGGGCACAACATACCTTTGTATAACAAATATTTTTTCCAAAACATTTAATGGTTCAAAATCATTTAATATGCATAAAATTTCCAACCCTCCTTATAACCGCTGACATAACCCATGAGCTTTAACATAAAAGGATTAGTCTCTTTGACAAGACTGCACCAAGCTCTACAATGATGAAATGTAGCCCAGCCAAAAGCTACATAATTCGTATAAGACCATAGGTTCCCTTTCCTTCAAATAGAAAAAGGTGTTAGTCCCTTGAGCTTACCCTTTAACCCGGCTAAAGTAAAGGATGATACTAAGGGCTTTGAAAATGTCAAAGTCATCTACTGGGCACAGTGGCGGCTATATCACGTGGTATAAAACTTAACCTCCACTAATCACATCTCATCACAATGTTGTACACTTCAATATCTAGTTTAAAAACACAATCTTCCATATCAATGATTTATTCTTATATTCGATATTCAATGTCATGCTTAATCAACATCGCAATCATATAACCAATTTAAGCCCACTTAACTACAAAGATTACTCTCAAACATACATTCCATATATATACATTTTTCATATGTAAAATACTATAACATATTTATATCATTTGCAATTACGAACATATACTTATAATTACCTCAACAAGTATACAAGATAAATTGGAAGGAGATTACCTTAAGTTCTTGACACAAGAACTAAACTTGAGAAAAATAAAGTCCACTCTAAAAATAAATATATAATTATACGTTAATAGAATCAACAAAAACACCAACTAATACAATAACAAATAATTAATTAAACTAAAATTGTCTCACTTTAGTTTTCTTTGAAAAATGATAATTTATCTATTCATCATCATTACAATCACATTTCCTTCTTTCATAAACTATTTGTCACTTATTATGATCACCATATCCTCAATTTAACCAAAATACCCAATTTCCTTCCATAAAAGGTTCACCAAAAAATTCAAATATTCACATTTCTATATAACTTCAAATCCAATCCATTTAATCCTCAATATAACCTCCAATAAATTAAAAATGAATTATAAATTTGAATATAAGAGACCTATTTTCACAAACCTCAATTTTCCAACCTAATAAAAACTTATATAAGCATAACTCAATTTATCAAACAAATCTTTAAACCTCCACATAATCATAATCATAATCATAGCAAACTCTAATTTAAATTCCAAATCCCAACTCATAATTTTATATATTTCAAGATTTAGCAAAAATAAGCAGATTAAACCTACAATAATACCTATAGTAATCCAAATAAATGCCTTTAACCTCATTTAGTCGGTAAAAATGTCCTATAAAACATAAATCCTAAATTCTTTGGAATAGAAAATTAATTTAAATTCCTACAACAACCAACTAATAAATCTAAACAAATTAAAATTACACAAAACTCAACTTTGCCAACATTCTAAAAACTCAAAACTTTGCCAACATTCTAACCCCAACATTTTCACTAACTAGCATTATAATACCCTCATTAGAAAGAGAAAAATACGTAGAATAACTTTCATGAAGAAGGTTTGTTACACACACACACACACACACACAAAAACTCAAAACTTTGCCAACATTCTAACCCCAATATTTTCACTAACTAGTATTATAATACCCTCATTAGAAAGAGAAAAATACGTAGAATAACTTTCATGAAGAAGTTTGTTTGAAAGAAGTTAATTTAATTACTAAATGATATTATAAAATAAATAACTTACCTTAAAAGCTCAAACATCCTCCTATTCTTCTCTTCCTCTCCTTCTTTCCTCGTTCACACACATATAAATAGAATAGAGAGGCGGTGAGGGGAAATTATTACCCCCACACATCTGTTGCCACATTTCCCTAAACGGCGGCAACATATCTGCCACCAAAAATATATTTACTTATTTTTTTTTATTTTTTATTTATTTTATTATTGTTTTGTCTTTTTTTTTTATTAAGGATATTACAGCTTGCATCTCCTATTCTCTTGAGAATACTCTGACTGTATCAAGGGCTAATCATCCTTGTGGTGTCTTTATAGCTAGGGTTGTAATAGACAGGTTCTTCTCTTAAGGTCCCACCTTCGATCATCCATCCCATTCTTGTCTTCAAACTTGTTTTCTAGCCATCCAGTTTCCCCCCGTCGGATCACTATACCTTACTCTTGAATGCCTGGTTGTTGCTTGCATGAATTGACAAGTTTGTATGCTTATGAAATTATGTGAAATCATACATTTATAGGTGCAATTATGTTTGACACATGCTATAAGCCTATGTAATCATATGTAATGCATGATTCTTTTAATAAATATGTCATTATGTTATTAAGTTATTAAGTTGCAAGAATAATGTGATGCAAAGATTTTCCATGTATGTTTCAATAGTGGTGAATGTTTGCTACTGGGATTTTTTGAATCTCAGCCCCAATAACTAACCATGCTAGTTAGAAGTTTCCAAAGGAAAAGCTAAAGAGGAAAGGGTAAGTGGAAGGAGAAATGAACTTCCTATGGCATTGTTTGGTTGGAAGTTGGAATATGTATAAATAATTTAATGAGCTGTGTAAATTCATGTTGTGGCATTGACATGTGTAATTGAAGTGCTTAGATGGACTGTGACTAGCTGGAAGTCATAGATTAGCATTGAAACAATGAATTTAGCATGTATTTTTATGTTTTCCTAGTTTGAGTTCTTTTCAAATCATAGTCAATGTTGTATGATGAAACGAAATTCAATCCTCATGAAAATTGGAATGTGTATATTAGATGCATAGCACTTTCTAAAGAGTCCTAATTTAGGTCAATTGGATGTGGGAAACATGGGTTATGGAATTTTAAATTCAACGTATAGAATCTGTCCAAAAATCATAGCAAGGACAGAAAATAAGTGTACTATAAGAATTTGATAATACTCATATTATAATTGTATTTTTTCCAAATGGGGGGCTTTAAGAGCAGTTCTCATAAAAATTTTACAGAATTAGTCATGATTTTTAAAAGTTAGACCATAAAACGAAATGAGAAATGAATAGTAACAAAAAGATAAATAGGCGACTTTTAGTTTGTGTGCTTTTTTTTCGCTCAAGGATTGATTTGCCTGAACTATATCGCTTTTGAATGTGTAGTAAAGGTGTGGAAATGACGGATGTGACATAAGTGTTGGTTAAGGGGTTAAACACTTGGACAAAAGGCCTTAGAGTACGGTATTCCATACATCGTATCATGTAAAACTCGTCTTCTTAATATCATTTTGTCTTCCACTGAAAAACTTTTTTAATGGCTTTTTAAAAAAATATAAAATGAAAGATATTTTGAAATAAAGACAAATATCTAAAATGACAATTATTATTATTTTAGAATGGAAGGAGTAGACCATTGTTACCTATTCTTGTCCTTTTTTGTATTGGCTTGGAATGAGCAATTATTTATCCACCTTCCCAATGTAGTTGTCAAGTACGCTCCAGGGAAGCTTCGCCTCGTGAGAAGAAGCTAGTCGGGGTGGCGCAAGTTGGTTGAAATCATTGAGATGGCACCAATGTTTTATCTCTTCTTTACATAACACTCTCCACCCACATCCCCATATTTTTATTTTACCACCTAATGATGGAGAGTAACAACTTACAAAGTAAGGAGAAAGCTTTATGTGAAGGGAATTGTGATGAGCTCTTAGGTGCTGCCAACATGTTTTCTCATTTAATTCCAACACCATTATGCATAGATGACTAATCTGATTATACCCAATGACAGTATAATGCGCCCACTCGTTGCATATGTAATCATCATCTTCTGGAGCTT
This sequence comes from Acacia melanoxylon, assembly GCA_019022615.1. Classification (NCBI taxonomy): domain Eukaryota; kingdom Viridiplantae; phylum Streptophyta; class Magnoliopsida; order Fabales; family Fabaceae; genus Acacia; species Acacia melanoxylon. Next base: position 2,930,922 of record JAFJYJ010000020.1, on the reverse strand, counting down.
TACTACTCCAAGTAATCATCAAACCATTAAAACCTGATATGAGAAAGCATACAACAATTCCAGACCATTCACTGTGACGGAAATATGGAGGTATGTCCACTTTTATCACACATTCCCCTTCATTCTTAACTAGAGGATCATATTCTTTAATTGGAAACCAAGATGGGATTTGACATCCTGGAATAATTGCACAAAAATCTCCCAGTGGTAGACGTTCTGGCTGCAAACAAACTAAATTGTTATTAACATTAATTAGCGATAAAGGGAACACATGAGAGAAAAATACACAAAAATGAGACAGGCATGCATACCTCAACATGCTTGAACTCGAATGGGATATCATCATATTCCTCCTCAGAGATTACATATTTAGTTCGCCCACGATACTAAAATAAAAATGTAGTCATGTATATGTGGTTACGAAAAATATATATAAATTATTAGATAGAGTGCAAGAAGACAAACATACTTCATGGTCAAGTGAAGCAACCAAATTCCATAACTGTCTGTCTGATAAAGGTTCCATTGAATAACAGTTGGATGCACTTAATCGAATTAACTGCGGTGGAAGCCTCGGCAATGACTTAAGCCTCACACAATAATCCAATGAAAGAAAGAGAAGTCGAAAAAGATTGGAGAAGCAACCAGTGGGTAGATTAACAAAATTATTACCACTTAGAACTAATACTACGAGCGATGATAAATTGCCAAAACCATGGGGAATCGATCCATCATTTAAGCCACACCATGTTAAATATAACTCTGTCAATGACTTCACACTCAGACTGGAAATTTGACGAGTTATGTCAGTCTTCAACAACTTGTCATCAAAATCAAGAACTTTGCTGCGACTAAAATTCAAATCTTCAAGACCAGTCAAGGATCCAAATGATTCAGAGAGTCTACCTATAGAAGTATAACTCGCATCAAGATATGATAATTTTTTCATACCTTCCCCAAACTCTGGGAGCCTAGCAACTTTTTTACATCTACGAAGATCTAACTTTATCAAAGAATTTGTTTCCAATTTCTTTGGTAGGATTTCAAGATTTTTACAATCATCCAAATATACATCCACAAGCTCTTTCAACTCTCCAAGTGAAGGATGAACCATCACAAGGGATGTGCAGCCACGAAGACATAAACGTTCTAAATATGGAACTCCTGAGAAGTTTGGAGTTTCGATGAGGCCGTGTGAATAGCTCAAGTCGATAAATTTTAATGTATTCATAAACTAGACAAAAAAATATTAAAGAGTCAGTCACAATAAACAATGTATCAATAAAACATGCACATAGAGATATACTTTCAAGATAAACAATGATGCATGAAGCATTAATCTCACCCGTATGCCATTCCAAAGTTGCTTTATTTTGCTTTTATACATTTGAATTTGAACAAGTTTATCCCATTGTTTTTCAAATGGAAGAGCTTCAAAAGGAAATGATGGCCATCGAACAACTTTTAAAGCACCAGGAAGTTTCAATCCCCTTGGTAAGATGAGCAGACTATTAGCTTCCATAAGGAGCAATCTAATGTTACTCATTGTTGAGAAGGCTTCAGGATGTACTTTTATTTTATTTGGGTTCCCATAATAATCTTGCATAACAATAGCTTGTATTGCCGTAGACCCCTAATAAAAATGTCATTTTGCAAAAGACAAAAGCAAATGGTAAGGATGTAAAAAATATTAAAAACATTAAATATATGCAACCAAAATGAGATATTTAGAAAATAAGGCACTCACCTTGTTATTTTCCAATACTTCCTTAATATCATCTAACATCCACAACCTGCTGCTCGTGCCAACATTGGGAGATTCTTGATAAATTATATACTTACCCAGGACTTCAAGTAAATCGTGCATCTCTAATCTGCAAGCTTCCGTTTCAACTAGTAAACTTTTTTCAATCAAAACTTTTATTCCAATTGTTGGGTGAAGATCACAAGCTTTCAAAATTTGAGTAACTTCTTTTTTTTGCCAACCCTTGAAAAAACAAGCAATATCTAAAAATATTGTCTTTTCTTCCCCATTCAATCCATCATAACTTATTTTAAGCACTTCAAGTATATTATCATTGGGAATCAGCTTCAATCTATCTAATGTATCTCTCCACTCAGCTTTACTTCTTCTGCAAAGAAAAGAACCCAAAACTTCAAGTGCTAAAGGAAGACCTCCAGCATATTTAACCACATATTCAGATAACTCTAAATAGTTCTTTTCAGGATGATGTTTGTTGAATGCTTTAATAGAAAAAAGTTGAAGAGATTCATCTTTCTTCATGGTTTTCATCTCATATATTCTATGCACATTAGATGAGGTCAGCAAGTGGCTATCTCTTGTTGTAATAATTACTCTACTTCCTGTACCAAAACAATTTGGACTTTGAGCCAAATTTTGAATTTGATTCATATGATCTACATCATCAAGGACAAGAAGAACCTTTTTATTGCCAAAAAGATTTTGAAATATCTTCTTTCCTTCATACGCATCATTAATTTCCATGTTGTTTACTTTGAGATGAGAAAAAAGCTTTCTTTGCAAGGAAACTAGACCTTCTCTTTGTGAAGTCTCTCTAACATTAGAAAGAAAGCAAAACACTTCAAATTTGTTGATATTTTCATAAATAACTCTAGCAAGAGTTGTTTTACCGATGCCGCCCATGCCCCATATTCCTACAAAATGAACCTCATCCGACCCAAGCTCCAAATATGACATCACATCATCCATTCTTGATTCAAGCCCAACTAGATTTTCATCATACGATGGTAATTTAGAGCATACATAGTTTAATATCCCTCCAACTAGACTTTTTATAAGATCTGCTTCATGCCTACAACAAAAAATAACATTGCTTAACATTATTTATATGGTTAAAATAAAAAAATATTGAAAAATGTGATCTTTTATGAATATTGTTTCCTAAAGCTAGAATACATTATTTTGATAGTATTTTGGAAGATTTATTAAAAACGATTGAAACAAAAAAAACGAAAACAAAAATACAAAAACTAACAAAATCTTGAAAATATGATTAAATCATTCTAAAATAAAACTTACCAACCCCTGTTGTCCCAACCGGATAAGTTGCTAATCTCATATAAAGCGTTTCTCCAGTTCTGAACTTTGTCCCTGTTTTCTCTGAATCTCTCTTCATGTTTGGCTAAGGCTTCTCCAAAAAAAATTCTTTGATGCCTTACATCGGATGGATCTATATCATAGAATATTGGAAAAACTTTTTGACCCAACTTACTCCTACATTGAAGAATCATTTGAAGCTCATCCAAACACCATGTAGAGTTTGCATAATTTTGAGAGAGAATAACAATTGCACATAGAGAATCCTTAATTGCTTGAAGAAGTTGGTGGGATATAATTTCTCCTCTCTCTATTCCTTCATTATCCCTGAAAGCTTTGATCCCATCTCTGCCTAAAGCAGCATACAAGTGATCTGCAAACTTCAAGCGAGTATCTTTCCCTGCAAAACTCAAGAAAACGTCATATTTCCTCTTAGGAGTTGAACTAAAAGCATCAAAGCTGGAAGAAGATTCTCCTCCGACACTATATGCCATTGCAGGGTTTTGATCTTCTTGTTTTGTCCCAAGAGTGATCTACAACAAAACATTCATATCAGTAATAGCCCAGGAAAACAAGAAAAAGGATCAGAGGTATGCAATTAAAACTACTAGTGGGTAAAATAAAGGGAAAAATTATGTGCAGATCTATCAAACACGTTATACAATGATCAATACTATTTTATGGAAGTTGTGGAAGCGATCTCACTTTCTTCTCTATACTCACTGTTGTGAGTGTGATATGAAGACGACGAACTGCAACAAACGAGAGATGTGAACGAAAGAACCAAATCTTTTCTCTTTTCTCTTTGCCTATCCTCCTTTCTCCATTGACCGAAAAGCGAAGACCTACTTTATTACTGTGGCCAAACGATGACTTTTCCTTTTTATTGACTAGCAGTCTGACGATGACTTTTCCTTTTTATTGACTAGCAGTCTCTTTGATTATAAACCTATATAAATATGTGTGCTTCAAACATTTCACCAAAAAATATATGAAAAAAGACCAGTTAAATCTGGTATGTATTTTTAAATTTTTATTTCACACATCATCACATTAGCCAGCTGCCGACATAACAAACAAAAAAAGTACGTAGACACACACACACATAGACAAAGCTCATCCCTCTTTATGTGTGTCATTTTATAAAATATAATAAATTGAAAATAATTTAGGGTTGGTAGAGCTGCCTTCATTGACTCAAACAATAATTTGGCATTTGGGATCAGTAAAAAACTGCACCCATTCCTAATAGTCATATGAAATTATACAATAGACCAGCATTAAAAATATTATTATGGATATTGGACTCAGCAGTGGATAAAATTTTAATATTATCTATAAAATGCATTTTTCCTTGAAAAAGAAAGGAAGGCTAACTCAGAAATGTGAGGTTGGCCATATACCTGGCCCCAATTGTATATAAACTTCCTTAGATGGAGGAGGTCTTCTTCTACAGCTGCAGACCTATTTGACGTTTGGTGTTTGAGGTGTTTCTTTTGTTTGTGTTTCGTTTTCTTTATATATTGAAGACCTTTTACTGGCTTGTGGTTCTAGTTTTAATTTCTGTGTCGGGAGTTTGTAATTTCATTTTGTTGGTTGTTTTCAATTCAGTCCAAGACATTGTAACTTCTGTTCGTTTCAATATATTATTGGTTTCTTTGTGGGCAAGAAAGAAAAAAAAAAGATGGAGGAGGTCTTCTAATATTACTCATTTGCTTTGCAAGGATCCTCATTTATCATTTACCTTTTACCATTCTCGTAATATCCTGAATTTTGAGCCTAGACATTTGAGGATAAGCCTATATCAAGTAGACGACTAAGTCTTATTAAGGAAGTGTGACTAGTGTCATGAAGGGGATTTCTCTTTATGTTGGCAGATTGGATTTTTTGAGAGGCATTCAAATTGTAACATCTATTTGACCAAGCAAATGATATCCAATGGATATGAAATTTTTCAAATCTAAAGTAGACATGACAATCTTTAATTTGATAGGTCATGTGGCTAATTTGGATTGGTACATGTTGAGATATGAATTTTTGAAATTAATCCTTGAATCTAGAATGTGTATTTGACCGAGCAAATGATATTCAATGGATATAAAAATTTTCAAATCTAAAGTAGACATGACAAGCTTTAATTTGATAGGTCATATCTCTAATTTGGATTGGTACATGAGTTATGAATTTTTGAAGTTAATCCTTGAATCTAAGGTTTTCTGGACCAGTGTGTAATGATTGATAAATCTTGGACAGATCACGTATGTTTGACCATAAGAGGTATTTTTCCTTGGAAATAGACTTACAATCGAAACGTTATCCCAAACGGACCTATATGGTTCTCTTCACACCATATATTTGTATGAGCAAACTACCCACCTTACGTTTTCACCCAAATTGTTGTGCAAATGAGCAAACAAGTGGGAAGGGAGTTGTGCAGATGAGCGAACAAGTGGAAAGGTGATCAAAGTACACGTGAGAGAGTTTCCAAATCTACGCTATAGATAATAAATCTTTCCAAAACTATAATAAAATGTGCATTTTAAAGATAAAGATAAAAAAAAAAATTTAAGATAAAGATAAATTAATGTTTAAAAATATATTTTATAATGTCATAATTTAATTAAACACTCAAAATGTGAATCATTTTTTGCCAAAAGAGGTTGAACTACATATAGGACATATTTAGGGAGTTGATCTTAATTTTAAATATAAGACATAGTTTTCATATCTGTCAATCTTTTCCTGATTTACCTTTATTGATGTTGCCTCAACAATAATCAAAGAAATAAGAGAATTAAGGAAGATGACTATAATGTTTTAGAAAATACTTATCATTTTAACTAACTTAACTTACTTCCTTTATCTAATAAAATTAAGTATATTAGCTACATCTGAATCTTTAATTACAAGAAACTCAACATGAAAAAAATATTTTAATGACTAAATATAAAACTCTTACCCATCATTTGAAGTCATAAATACCAACTTCAATGTAGAAATTGATAAAGAAAATCAATAAGATAGATTATGCACCTGGATAAGAAAAATCAACCTTCAAGTTGGAACAAAATACAAGATCACAATGCATGTCTAAAGGTGGGGCTATCGCCAAATGATGATGAAATAACAAAGACACTCAAGTGGGTAACCAAAACCTCACTTCTGCTAGCAAAGAAACAGCCCCTGGTTAAGAAAAGCATTGCAAGCGTATATGAAGCAAGTTGTTCTCCGAATTTTCTTGAAAGAGCTGCTACAAGTATGGTTTACGAGATAACAAAGAGAATACTTACAAAGAGTCTTACAGCACAGAATACTCTCACCTATAATTCAGAAAGACAGGTAATGAGCATATATAATGGAGGAGCATTATTTGATTTAAGGTCTCTTAAGCAGATAAAAGTTGGAACATCCTTTGATTTGCCACTTATAAAGGAGTTACTGGAAATAAGTATTTAGTCTAATATCAGCAAATTAATTTAACAAAAAACATACAGCTCGTGTAATTACATTATACGATGGTATAACCATAGCATATCTTTTGGCAGATAATAGCCATGAAGTTTGCCATTCAAAGTAGCATATCTTTTGAAACATTACTGTCTCGAGTAAGCCAATTGATTCAGACAACTCATCCAAGCCTGCTATTTATAATCTTCCAAATAATGAAAATGAAAAGCTTTTTTAAGGGGGGGAAAAAGGCAACAAACAGTGCGACAATGAACAGATGACTGACGAACAGTAATTAGCGAAACTGACGCTAATTACTTTCTCTGGTTAGTTTCAATAAGATTGTCACACACCCATGGTAATAGTTTCAATAAAACTGTCACACACCCATGGTACTACACTCAAAGAACCCCATGTCAAACACATGATTTCAGCCCAATTGCAACATTTGTCTAGTTGGTCAAATAAAAATAGTACTCCCTCCGATCCTAATTATAAGACATAGTTGACTTTTTTAGAGAAATTAAGGAAGCTAATTAAATTACTTTAGAGTATTTTTATTTTGATTTTTTTCTTCAAAGTAATTAGTTTGACTAATAAACTAATATATAATCTAAAGATACACAACATATAAAATGATTAAGTAACTTATTTAGCTTCCTTAATATCTCCAAACAAAGTCAACTATGTCTTATAATTAGGACCGGAGGTAGTAAAATCTTTTTTTGCATTTACAGCCTCTGAAATAACTAACAGACCAGAGTTGGTCAAAGCAACCAACAAAACAGAGTACGTCGAAGCATCATGTACATAAAAAACCAGTTACAAAGCAATCATTTTTCCCCCCGCTATAATCAGTTAAAATCAGGTTCATTTTTCTTCAGGCTACCACTTATGGGGTTGAAGAATACACATGACAGACATAACGGCAGAGGTTCATCAGTTCCATTTTACATTCAAGGATTATATATCAAAATTATGAAGATGGGAGACTACTTGGAAGAAGCCACACAAAGATGGAGATTGCATGTTAAGACGTAACACTTGAAAGTGGCGGCGACGAGAAGGCATGTTGAATTTAAGGGGATAAAACTCACTCTATTAAACTCAGTAAATCAAAGAGAGTACATATGGGCCTTTATATAGGCAAGCCTAGAGCTAACCCTAGAATCTAATCTTATCAAAAATAAATTAAATCAAATCTAAATAATTAAGATATATTATCATAAGATATAATATATCCATACCTTTATCCTAATAAATATCAAACTTAATAATAATAATAATAATAATAATAATAATAATAAGATAATGATTAATCTAAGATAACCCTAATATTCTAACACTCCCCCTCAAGCTGGAGAGTATATGTCGATCATTCCTAGCTTGTCTCACAATCCTTCAAACTTTGTTCTGTTGCTTCAATCTTCAAAATCTTTAGGCTTGTACTTCTTAAGTCTCAGCGGCCCATTTATTTTGTCTGGGCTTGTACTCTTCTTCGAGTCTCAGCGGCCCATTTACTTTGTTTGGGCTTGTACTCCTTTTCGAGTCTCAGAGGTCCCATACTATGTTTGGGCTTGTACTCCTTTCAGAGGTCCCATACTTTGTTTGGGCTTGTACTCATTTTTGGAGTCTCAGAGGTCTCATATTGAGTTTGGGCTTGTACTCATTTTTGGAGTCTCAGAGGTCCCATATTGAGTAGCAGAACTTGCCCAGAAGAATCTCGAGTCCCATTCTCTAGAAGTCCCAATCGTCCTCTTCCCTTTTAAATTCGGATTGTAGCAAATTCACACTGGGGATAGAGTTTGACTTATTCTGCTTCTCAAGTATCCTGCGAAGCACCTAGAATTCTTCCTTGCTCAAGCGATCTTCATTCTCAACCATTGATTCAGCTGGGATAATATGACTTCGGAAGTTCGAGATTCCACTGGAAGGTTTTCCATGGAGTTTCCAGCATTCTTCTCTATTATGACCCTTCTTCTTGCAGTAGTTGCACTTTTGTTCCCTGTGTGGTCCTTTAACTGCAAGAGCTGAGCTTTCATTTTGGCTTGGGCCAGTTCAGGAGTTTTCTGCTTTCCTCAAATTGTACAAAGTTAACAACCTTAAAGAGTTGTGGTAGTGGCTTCAACCCCATGATTATGCCCCTTATTTCTTCAAAAGCATCATTTAGGCCTAAAAGAAAATCGTGTATCCTTCCTTCTTCCATAATTCGCTTGTACAATTGTGCATCTTTGAGGCTTTCCCAGGGGTGAACTTCAAACAAATCCTGTTGTTGCCACAATTTTAGCACAGAATTATAATATTTTGTTACTGACATGTTACCTTGTCTTAAATAACGGAGTTGTTTCAAGTGATCAAGGCAGCGGTGTTATCATGTGAGGAGTAGGTTCTCCGAGCAGTATCCCATATTTCCTTTGTTGTGTGAACGAGCAGATAGCCCTCACTGATCTCCACAGTCATAGAGTTACACAACCAAGCAGTGTTGTAAAAATGTAGTGTCAAAATGTAGAAACGGACATTTCTACGTTTTTTGGCTGAAAATCGAGTCAAAACGGAGGTAGGAACGAAATTGGAGTAGAAACGGTTGACACGCCTTGTCAACTCAGTAAAAACATAGTGTCAAAAAGTAGAAACGTGTTGATCTCTTTTATAATTTTATTGCCTTGGTGTTTTGATTTTAATATGTATTATGGTGACTAAGTTTGAACTTAATTATTTCCTTGAGTGTTTGGACTTAAATTTGTGATGACTTTAATGTATTGGTGTGTTTTGGTTTTATATATGTTGGATTTTATTTTTTTTGTAGTACGTAGTAAACTTTTACGTTTCGTTTACGTTTTACGATTTTACGTTTTTGCTCACCCTTACCGTTTCTACGTAGACTCTACGTCTTAACAACACTGCAACCAAGTTATAACTGGGTTATTTTCAGCGAACCATGTGTCAAAATTTGGGTCATTAGGGGTTGGTTGAGGTGCTGCCCCATTAATATATTTCTCTTTTCTCTTGCCACGAATATACCTCAATACACTTTGTGACCACTATAAATAGTTTTTACCATTAAACCGATGGTTAATAACCATACTGTAATTTTCTAAGAAATCTAGTGTCACCTCTATGGTTTTGAAGGGTACTGTTTGGTTTGGTGGTTCTGAAAGAGTCTTGAGTTTTAGAATTTTTACCGGACATAAAAGCCATGGGAGTTGGATTGGAATTTTGAGGTCCTTAACCGAATAAAGGAGGGTCCATTGTTCTGGTCAGAAGAGTTCGCCGGATGTTACTATTCACGACGGTACGTGGGTGTCACGTGCCGGGAAAGAAGGTGGCACATGGGGGTCACGCGCCGCTCGTTTTGCCGTCGTCTCTCCGAGATCCGCCAATCGGCGAGTTCCGACGCCGTCTGTGGTGGCGGTGACTTGAAACGCGCCTTTCTCTGCCAAGATCTAAGGTCGCATGATTCTGGTCTTCTCTCTCCCTCTCTTGCTCGTGTTTCACTTTGTCTCCTTCTCTCTGTGTTTCTCGCCTCTTGCCTCCACGCTCGTCCTCCCTCTTGGAGATTCTTTGTGTCTCCTAAGATGTGAGGTTGCTGACGACGTCGAAGGTCTGGCTGAGGGGATGAGGAATTAGGTTAAAACAGCTGGAGACTGTGGGTCTCGTGAGTTTACTGTAGATCTAAAATTAGACCTAACTCTGGTACCATGTTGAATTTAGGGGATTAAACTCACTCTATTAAACTCAGTAAATCAAAGAGAGTACATAGGGGCCTTTATATAGCAAGCCTAGAGCTAACTCTAGAATCTAATCTTATCAAAAATAAATTAAATCAAATCTAAATGATTAAGATATATTATCATAAGATATAATATATCCATATCTTTATCCTAATAAATATCAAACTTAATAATAATAATAATAATAAGATAATGATTAATCTAAGATAATCCCTAATATTCTAACAAGGCACAAAGGAGATGTAAAGCTTGAGAAGGCAACTGACGATGATCAATAGATTGAAAATGATTTCGACAGTCAGGTGAGTGAAGATTCACTGTGGCAGTCAATCTGCAAAGCTTCAACAAATTTTGCTTCCAATGAGTAGAGAGACAGTTTGATGGTTTATTGAAGAGAGTGGAGAGGTGGCTTTGAATGGAAGACTATGACAGCTTTAAGCGCTTTCCACAAGAGCAAGGAGGTTATCTCACAAATATAATTTATTACCCCCAAGTCCTTGGGACTTTTATTTATTTCAACCATTCAAGGGACTTTTTTGTAGTTGTTTCTACTACAATTGGATTCTCAAATGTAAGATTTTTCAATTTAGATGGTACCCGCGAAACAAAAAAGATCACCATGGCTTCTATAGGCCTCGATGAGGCTAGTTTCTCCTAGCACGTTACATCGAAGCGAAGATGGTAGAGACCACCAACTTGGGCGAAGTATGTCGTGATGTTGAGGAACACCTTCGGCTTCCCAATCGACAAACCAATGTGTGAATTGACAAGACTGAAGCAAAAAGGGACGAAGGCTGAGTTTAACGCCAAATTCGATGCAATATCAGCCAAACTCGATTTGACCGAAGCGTATCTAGTGGACATATACGTAGCGGCACTTAAAGATGAAATTGCAGATTCAGTGCAAATGTTCAATCCGAATAATCTGGGTGAAGCGCAACGCCTGGCGAGACTCCAAGAAATCGCCATTAATAGGCGTGAAGCAAAGAGTTTAGGGGACAGAGCTAATCAATGTGTCGACGACAGCTTCCATGGCGTCTTCAAATGTTACCACGAATGCAGGAACCAGTAGATCCTTTAATCAACCGCGTGGACTCCAGAATAAGGACGAAATGGTAATTTTGGCCAACTCCAATAATGCTACAAGAAACTCAACAAGAATTACAAACTTTACTGAAAAACCGACAGGGAAATCGTGGAAAAATGCCAAGCTTCTTTCCGTTGATCTTCGCTCTAAGAATTTGTGTTTTTATTGCCATGAGGCATTCTCACACAACCACAGTTGTCCTCAAAGACAACGAATGAGGCTGCAGTTTATTGAAAACACTGATAACAACCCTGAAAATGAAATTGAACCTGAACAAGATGAGTATGCCCCATTAATTTCCTTGCATGCCATCAATGGGATTGATTCAAATGATTCTATGAGGATACAAGGCCATGTGGGTAAGAAACCGATTCAGGTGCTGATTGATAATGGGAGTACCCACGATTTCATGGATTATGACTTTGCTGTAAAACTGGGTTGGAAAAATACAGAACCACCCCTTGCTGCAATTCAAGTTGCTGGGGGTCAAAAATTACAAGTTTTTGGCGTTTGGCACGGGTTTAGGTGGAAGATGCAAGGGCTGGACTTTGTTTGTGATTTGCAAATTATCAAATTGCATACTTTTGACATAGTGTTGGGGTTAAGTTGGCTCAAAACCATTAAGAGTGCCCTATGGGACTATGAAAAACTCTCAATGCAATTCTGGTATAGGGGAAAGTTGTGTGAATTGCAAGCAAGCCCCACAAGCTCCCTTAAGGTGGTTTCCTCTACAAAACTAGGGGGTAACAAGCAACATGGTCCTCAAATGTATTTGGTACAACTCTTGCAACCTTTATCTCAAATTTCAGATTGTAGTAATCTTTATGTTGCTGAAATTTCAGGAAATCCAGACTTGCCATTGGAAATCCAGCGATCAATAAGAAGGTTTGAAGGGTTATTTGATGAACCTAGAGGCCTCCCTTAACTAAGGCCTAGTCATAATCATCCAATTGTTCTTCATGAAGGCACAAGTCCTACAAGTCTCAAGCCTTATCGGTATTCAGCTGCTCAAAAGGATGTTATTGAGAAACAGGTGGCTGATTTGCTACAAACAGGAGTGATCCAGGAAAGCTCTTCTCCCTTTTCAGCCCCTATTGTGTTAGTCAAAAAGAAGGATGGGACTTGGAGGATGTGCATTGATTTTTGTGAGTTAAATAAGACTGTGAAGAATCAATACCCTATTCCCTTAGTTGAAGATCTTTTGGATGAGTTACACGCAACTAGGTGGTTTACCAAGCTTGATTTGAGGGCTGGTTATCATCAAATTAGGATGCAACCGAAGGATTGTTACAAAACGGCATTCAAGACTCATTCTGGGCACTTTGAGTGGCTAGTTACGCCATTTGGGTTGACTAATGCACCGGCCACTTTTCAAGGTGCAATGAATGATATTTTTCGCCCTTTGTTACGGAAGTTTGTTCTTGTGTTTTTTTATGATATTCTGATATATAGTGCCGATCTACAAGAACATGCTCATCATCTTGAAGAAGTATTTACCATTTTGCAAAATCATCACTATTTTGTTAAGAGAACTAAGTGTACGTTTGCTGCCCAAAGTGTTGAGTACTTGGGACACATCATTAGCAAGGTTACAGTGGCTATGGATCCTAAGAAGATTCAAGCAGTGGCTGATTGGCCTGAACCAAAATCAGCTAAACAATTGAGGGCTTTCCTTGGTTTAGCAGGATACTACCGAAGATTTATTCAAGGGTATGGCTCTATTGCTAAACCTCTTACACTTTTATTGCGAAAAGAGGGTTTTAAATGGTCAGAAACAGCAGCTGCATCTTTTAGAGAGTTGCAATCTGCCCTTATTTCAGCACCCGTTTTGGCATTACCGGACTTCTCCAAGGACTTTGTGGTTGAAACTGATGCTTGTGGAGGTGGTATAGGTTCTGTTTTGATGCAACAAGGTCAGCCCTTAGCCTATTTTAGTAAGGCTCTTGCTCCTAAACATGTAAGCCTTTCTATCTATAAAAAAGAATTGTTAGCTGTTGTTCAAGCTATGGAATATTGGCATCAATATTTGGAAAGGGGTGAATTTGTTATTAGGACTGATCAACAAAGTCTTAAATACCTCTTGGGACAGAAATTAAAAACTCCATTTCAGATGTATTGGATAGCAAAACTCCTAGGGTATGATTATGAAATTCAGTACAAGAAAGGTAATGATAATACTGTGACTGATGCATTGTCTAGATTGCATGGTTCTCAGATTTTGCAGATTTCTTTGGATACTACTTCGCCTGAATTAGTGGAGGAAATCAAGCAAAGTTGGGTTACGGATTTGGAGAAAGCGGCTGTCCTTACATGAGTGAAGGAAGACGGTGGTGTATTTCACAAGCATATGTGGGATGGCTCTTATTTGAGAAAGAATAACCGGTTGGTTGTGGGAAACATTGTTGCCCTCAAGTCTAAGTTGCTGGAATGGCTGCATTCTAGTCCTGAAGGAGGCCATTCAGGTATCCAAGGGACTTATTATAAAGTTAAGGGGCTGTTTTGGTGGAAACATGTTATAGAAACTATAATTGTATACCTAGGGACTCATTTGTAAAACTTCTCTAGGGACTTAAGTGAATAAATGTATAATTAGTAGGATGATTATATTAATCATCCTACTAATCGTATCCTAGTATGTGGGGGAGGGCTATCATGTTATAAATAGCCCAACCTTATCAATTGTACAATCATGTTTGACATGACATTGCAGAATACAGTGTGAGAGCCATAGTTAGCTCTCTTCTCTGTCTCTTCTCTGTCTCTTCTAGTCTCCTTCTTGTGTCTTTTCTACTCCTATTCTCCATTCTTGATCAAAAAGCATATCAAAATACCTACACAAGGATGTTGAGGATTTTGTTAAGGGGTGTGACACGTGCTAGATGCAAATATAAAACGGTTGCAACTCCCGGTTTGTTACATCCACTTCCAATTCCAAGTAAAGTTTGGGAAAGAATTTCTATGGATTTCATTGAGGGCTTGCCTAAATCAGGGGGTAAGGAGGTAATATGGGTTATTGTTGATAGAATGACTAAATATGCTCATTTTATTGCACTTTCTCATCCCTATTCAGCCTCTACTTTGGCACAAGCATTTTTGGATCAGGTTTATAAATTGCATGGTGCCCCGGCTGAAATTGTAAGTGATCGTGATCCTTTATTCCTTAGTAATTTTTGGAAGGAATTTTTGAAGATCCTAAAGGTTCAGCAAAGCCTATCTTCAGCTTATCATCCTCAAAGTGATGGTCAAACCGAAGTCCTCAATAGGTGTCTAGAGTCCTATTTGAGATGCATGTGTTGGGAGGTTCCCAAGGAATGGAATCAATGGTTAGCCTTAGCTAAGTGGTGGTACAACACAAGTTTTCATACAGCCACCAAAGCCACTCCACATGAGCTATTATATGGCCAAAAACCAGTTGTTTACATCCCGTATGTGCCTAGGACAGCGGTGGTAGAGGCAGTTGACAGAAGTTTTACAGCAAGAGAGAAGATGCTTGCTGTCCTAAAACATCATCTCCACAGGTCAGTGAACACCATGAAGTAAAAAGCTTATGAGAAGCGCTCGGATAGGAGTTTTGAGGTTGGGTAATGGGTGTTTTTGAAGTTGCAACCCTAACATCAAGTTTCGGCAGCCACTAGAAGCAACCAAAAACTAGATCCTTGCTTCTTTGGTCCATACAAGGTATTGCGGAAAATTGGACCAGTTGCTTACAAGTTAAGAGTTGCCTCCAGAAACAAGGATTCATTCCACTTTCCATGTGTCTTTGTTGAAGTTGTGTCTGGATCCAAGTGTTAAACAACGGCATCCACCAATAGATTGGCCGGCTGTCCCAAATTCTCTTTATCCTCAGCAAATATTATCTCAACATGTTGGTAGGAAAAAGAGAAGGATCATTACTGAAGTATTGGTGCAATGGCAAGGCTACCTGGAGGAAGAAGCTACTTGGGTTTCCTTATTCAATTTGAAACACCAATTTCCAGAATTTCCATTGCCAAACCCTTGAGGCCAAGGGTTGTTTTGGGAGGGGGGCATTGTTATAGAAATTATAATTGTAAACCTAGGGACTTAGTTGTAAAGTTCTATAGGGACTTAAGTGAATAAATGTATAATTAGTAGGATAATTATATTAATTATCCTACTAACAACCTATTAGTATTTGGGGAAGGCTATCATGATTATAAATAGCCCAAACCTTTCCATTGTACAATCATGTTTGACATGACCTTGCAGAATACAATTGTGAGAGCCTAGTTAGCTCTCTTCTCTATCTCTTCTAGTACAATTGTGAGAGCCTAGTTAGCTCTCTTCTCTATCTCTTCTGGTCCCCTTTCTTGTGTCTCTTCAACTCCTATTCTTGTGTCTTTCTACTCCTATTTGCTATTCTTGATCAAAAAGCATATCAATGTCAACTAGGGAATTCATCAGAAACTTGTTGCATAGTTTACCACTATTTCAAACAACATGACCATGAATAGCCTTTCCCACTTTTAAATTCATAAGATCGCCACAACAACAAAGGAGAGCAAGTAAAGTTTTTCATCTCCACAAAATCCAGCATTTTTATGTCATCAAATATTATAAAAGCATCTCTTGCTTTTCCATTCTTCACATAACCCGATACCATAGTGTTCCAAGATGTTAAATTGCTCATAGGCATATTATCAAACAGCATTCTTGCTATCGCCATATAACCAAATTTGGAATACATTGAAAGCAGAGAATTGCCTACATAAATATCAGATGCTAGGCCAATAATCAATACCAAAGCGTAAACTTTTCTGCCAACTTTATTGAGCAGTAGATCACCACACACTTTGAGAACATACGGGTAGGTAAAATTATCTGGCTTTTGTCCAACACTGAACATTTGGCGATACAGAAAAAGAGATCTCAAGGCATGCCCATTACAAGAATAACCTCTAATCATGAAATTCCATAAAAAAGAACTCTTGAAGACAATTTGATCAAATATTACCTGAGCTTCAGCCATGTAAGGCATAGCAGGCAGCAAGCTTGGTATTCAGATAGGTGTTTTGTACCAGAGTACCGCAATTGATCATGTGGGCATGAAGTTGCAGGCACTTTGTGTAGGATTTGGTATTGGTGAGTGACTGCAATACAGTTCTGCATTGTAAAGAAGTGAGTGGGCGGATTAGACCTTGTTCTGGCAAGTGAGTGACAGTGCTGTATGAAGATTTGAGAAGAAGGGCTTTATTGCTCCACCATTTGAGTATGAGAGAGAAGGTGCCATTCATGAAGGACAATCACAGCGCCAGTGCAGTGTAAAAATATATTATTAGAGCGTAAGACGGTGGTAACTGAAGAATTCAATTTCTATATATTCTGCTAGTGAGAAATGACACATATTAGATGTGTGTTATCAGTACACATTAAAAAGAAGCATATCTTATCTCTCCAAACACAAATCAAAACCAAAATATCAAAAAGAACCAAACAGAAATCAAATTTCAATACTAACCCACTTCACCATTTTCTGAAACAGACATAATGGCCCTGTTTGATTCTATTCTCTGCTTTTTTTTCCTCAAAACAGTTTAATAAAACTGTTTTTGAAAACAAGTATTTGAAAAGAAAAAAAAAAAAAAATTGTTTGAATAATTGTTTCTTAAAACAAGTTTTGGAAACAAAAAATGAAATTTTGTTTGGACATTGTTGAATTTAGAGGGATAAAACTCACTCTATTAAACTCAGTAAATTAGAGAGAGTACATAGGGGCCTTTATATAGGCAAACCTAGAACTAACGCTAGAATCTAATCTTATTAAAATAAATTAAATCAAATCAAAATGATTAAGATATATTATCATAAGATATAATATATCCATATCTAATACTAAGATATAATAAACCTAAATAATAATAAGATAATGATTAATCTTAGATAATCCCTAATATTCTAACACTCCCCCTCAAGCTGGAGAGTATATGTCGATCATTCCCAGCTTACCTCGAAATCCTTCAAACTTTGTTTTGCCAGCTTCAATCTTCAAAATCTTAAGACTTGTACTTCTTGAGTCTTAGCGGCCCATTTATTTTTGTCTGGGCTTGTACTCTTCTTGAGTCTCAGAGGTCGTATTTATTTTGTTTGGGTTTGTACTCCTTTTTTTAAGTCTCAGAGGTCCCATATCTTGTTTGGGCTTGTACTCGTTTTTTTGGAGTCTAAGAGGTCCCATATTGAGTAGCAGAACTTGCCCAAAAGAATCTCAAGTCCCGTTCTCTAGAAGTCCCAATCGTCCTCTTCCCTTTTAAATCCGGATTGTAACAGATTCACACTGGGGATAGAGTTTAACTTATTCTGCTTCTCAAGTATCCTGTGAAGCACTTGAAATTCTTCCTTGCTCAAGCGATCATCATTCTCAACCGTTGGTTCAGCTGGGGTAATATGACTTTGGAAGTTCGAGATTCCACCGAAAGGTTTTCCATGGAGTTTCCAGCATTCTTCTCTATTATGACCCTTCTTCTTGCAGTAGTTGCACTTTTGTTCTCCATGTGGTCCCTTAACTGCAAGAGCTGAGCTTTCATTTTGGCTTGGACCCCTTTGATTCAAGAGTTTTCTACTTTCCTCGAATTGTACGGGGTTAACAACATCAAAGAGTTGTGGTAGTGGCTTCAACCCCATGATTTTGCCGCTTATCTCTTTGAAAGGATCATTCAGGCCTAGGAGGAAATCATGTATCCTTCCTTCTTCCACAACTCGCGTGTACAATTGTGCATCTTTCAGTCTTTCCCAGGGGTGAACTTCAAACAGATCTTGTTGTTGCCACAATTTTAGCAAAGAATTATAATATTCAGTCACTGAAATGTTACCTTGTCTTAAATAACGGAGTTGTTGCTTCAGGTGGATCAAGGCAGCAATGTTATCAAGCGAGGAGTAGGTTCTCCGAGCAGTATCCCATATTTCCTTTGCTGTGTCGGCAAGCAGATAGCCCTCATTGATCTCCATGGTCATTGAGTTACACAACCAAGTCATAACTTGGTTATTTTCAGCAAACCATGTGTCAAAATTTGGGTCATTAGGGGTTGGTTGAGGTGCTACCCCATTAATATATTTCTCTTTTCTCTTGCCACGAATATACCTTAATACACTTTGTGACCACTGTAGATAGTTTCTACCATTAAACCGATGGTTAATAACCATACTGTGATTTTCTGAGAAATCTGGTGTTATCTCTGTGGTTCTGAAAGGTACTATTTGGTTTGATGGTTCTGAAAATGAAGAGTGTTGAGTTTCAGAATTTTTACCGGACATAAAAGCCATGGGAGTTAAACTGGAATTTTGAGGTATTGTACCAATTATTGTACCAATTACAGGAGGGTCCATCGTTCTGGTCAGAAGAGGTCGCCGATAGTTTCTACCATTAAACTGATAGTTAATAACCATACTGTGATTTTCTGAGAAATCTGGTGTTATCTCTGTGGTTCTGAAAGGTACTATTTGGTTTGATGGTTCTGAAAATGAAGAGTGTTGAGTTTCAGAATTTTTACCGGACATAAAAGCCATGGGAGTTGAACTGGAATTTTGAGGTATTATACCAATTATTGTACCAATGACAGGAGGGTCCATCGTTCTGATCAGAAGAGGTCGCCGAATGTCAAAGTTTTCGACAGCGCGTGGGTGTCACGCGCCAAGACTGTGAGTGGCGCGTGGGCGTCACATGCTGCTCGGATGGCCGTCGTCTCTCAGGGATCGGTCGATCGGCAGCCTCCGGTTCCGTCTGTTGTGGTGGTGATGCGACACGCGCTCCCCCTCACTGTAGATCTGGAAGTCGCACGTTCTCAGATCTGGAAGTTGTGTTCTCAATCGTTCTCTCTCCCGCTCGCGTCTCCCTCTCTCTCTCTCAGGCTCGTGTCTCCCTCTCTCTCTCTCGCCTCTCAGGTCTCCTCTATTCTGTGAGGAGTAACAATGAAGGTCGAAGGTCGAACGCAAGGACTATGATGAGGAGTAAGTTGAAACAAGCGCTCGTGGAGTTTATTGTAAGTCTAAGATCAGACCTAGTTTTGATACCATGTTGAATTTAGAGGGATAAAACTCACTCTATTAAACTCAGTAAATCAAATAGAGTACATATGGGCCTTTATATAGGCAAACCTAGAGCTAACTCTAGAATCTAATCATATTAAAATAAATTAAATCAAATCAAAATTATTAAGATATATTATCATAAAATATAATACTCCCTCCGGTCCTAATTATAGGAGCAAATTTTGGAGTTGGTTTTGGTCCTAATTATAAGAGCAAGTTTTAACTTTTGTCAATTTTTTCCTATAACACCCCTATCTATACTTTCTCAATAATAATTAAAAACAATAATAATTTAATAATATACTTATATATTTTATATAATAAATAATGTTTGTAACTCATTAATGTCATATACATATGAATTATACTTTTTTTATAAAAAAATTTTGAATAATTTTTGTCATATTTTTCCCATATTACCCCTACTAATACTTCTTTCACAATAATTAATATAACAACACGCTTACATTCTATCAAGTGAGATATTTTACTTTATTTTTAAATAAAATAATTTTAATATTCCTTTAAAAATGAAACCATGGGGATAATAGGATTATAAAATGGGATCGTCACTAGGATGATGCCTTATAAAACACAACAAAACAAATATTCATGGAAAGTGAGAATGACAGGTGGATATTCCCCAGAATACGCCTCCTCTTCCTCTTATCATCGTTTTTTAAAAAAATAAATAAATGAAAATCATACACTTAACAGCTCCAACAATGCATCCCCGTGATGGCTTACATGCCTGTATGGGATATTGTATCATCTGCTCAAGTTCAAGGATCAGCTTAGGTAAGGGTATTTTAGGTAAAAAAAATATAATCAATTAATTTAACTCCCCTCCTTAATCCTTCCAAATTCTGGTAATTTGCTCCTATAATTAGGACCGGAGGGAGTATATCCATATCTAATACAAAAATATAATAAACCTAAATAATAATAAGATAATGATTAATCTAAGATAATCCCTAATATTGTAACAGACATTTTATATTAACATTATTATTTTTTTATAATTACATAATATTTTATTATATAAATAAACTAGTTTAATAAAAATCAAATAGAACGACCAATAAATAGCGCAAAAATGATTTACTATTAACAAAAATAACATGGTTAATATTTAAATAAAATACGAAACATAAAACAAGCATAGTTCATAGAAATGAGAGTAAGCGTGTTGAGATTTCAAAAAGAGAAACACATAAGAAGGAAATCAAAAATTCATTTTGAAAATCAGACCAGTTTCTGTAAAACCAGCAGAGGAATGAACTGATATGTAAACAATAAATAACTAATTAGGTTAGTTAGTTAGGAAGGGATTAGTTAGTTAGTTAGTTGTTAGTAACTAAAACTAACTAACTAACTAATCCCTTCCTAACTAACTAACCTAATTAGTTATTTATTGTTTACATATCATGAACATTAGTAAAAAGAGCTACATTGCCAGTTTAGAAATTGACAGAAATTTCACTGTTGAACCAAATGTAATTCAAATGAGAAAGCCTGACATTATAACAACCCAACATCAAGAAAAGCAAAACAAGACTTTAAAATGTTAACTATCATTAGGAGAAATTGAACACCGAAATTATTAGTCCATATCAGTTAGAAAAATAGTTCAAATGGAAGATTTCTTTCCTCTTTCCTTGAATGAAAGGTTCAATGGGGCAGAAAAATTCCCAAAACCCACATCCCCAATTGAAAAGATCAATCAACCAACCTTCCAAATCCAATCAAGAGCCTCTCTTCTAACACACATTCAATGATACCATCGCTATGGACAGAATTCACCAACATACCACAACATGGACCTAAAAAGACAATAAATATTGCGTGCATTTTGTTGGAGAGGTTGTACAAGGGTTTGCGTGTATGAGAGAAAAGATTACCATGATTTTTCTTTAAATCTCCTATCCCTATATAATGTAAATCTCCAGCCAATGTACAAAACCAAAGCAAAGAAACATGGAATTAGTATTTGTACTGAACAAGTTCGGTATTTCATTGTAGTGCACAACACATCCTCATCATGGGCTCCATCATTCTAGTTGAGCAACTGTACCTCAGAAGATAATTAAGAAAATCAAGTATTAATCAAAGCTATTCATTTAACTGTTTGATGAGTTATCATCTACATCCATTGTGCATACCTATTTTGATATACACAAGTGGTAAGCATATTTACAAGAGAAAACTTACAAGAAAACTTTGTCAATTAGAGGACTATCCAATCCTTTTAACAAGGAAACCCTCAACAGAATATCTAATCAATACAAAACAAAGCATCTTTGTGAAATATAGAGAGTTCGTACAGTAAAAACAAAAAACAAAAAAACAAAAAAACAAAAGAAGCAACACTTGAATTAATGTCAGACATTAATTGAGGGGCGTAAATTTAAATAATGTAGTAGCCATCATGAAGCGTTAAGGTTTGGACTGAGATCTTGTAGGGAAAGAGGGTGCTAGAGAACTTCAACATTGCTGAACGAGAAGGAGGAGTAGGGAAGGCGATAATAGACACTAAATTAATCAAGCAAGGAGAGAGTAAAGACTGAGTACTCACCGATTGAGGGCTGAGGAAGGAGGAAGGAGAGATTGGAGATGGCAACCACCGAACCGAGAAGACGGCGAGCACCGAGCGGAGAAGAGGGCGAGCAAGAGCGTGAAGCTAGGCGACTAGTGAAGCTCTCCCACTGTACGTCGCCTGTCGAGGGATAGGTCGCGAATCGCGATCATAGGAGAAGAATGTTCCCCAAAAAAACAAAATAGGAAAAGAGAAAACCCAAAAATGAAATGCATGTTAATTAGGTCCTTGTAAAACAAAAAAAAACAAAACAAAATTATCATGTTCTTACACTTTTTACTTTTTTTTTAATTAGGTCTTTGTAGTTTCTTTTCCCTTTTTATCAACTCCTTATTGTTTCATTTGATTTTTAATATGGTCCTTGTAGGTTTTTTAAAATTTTAATTTATTAGTGTAATTGAAAATTAAATAAATGAATCACATTAAAATATAATTCACTAAAAATAAATTTAAATTAATAATTATATAATAAGAAAAAATAATTAGTATAACTAATTATATTTTAATTCTATTCTATTTGTAGGGAAAAAAAATTGTCATTATAATTAAAATTTCATAATTATAAAAATTAGAGTTAAAAATAAAAAATTTAAATATATGTTTAGTAAAAAATTTAAGAATAATATTTAAATTATTTACAGCAAGTTAGTGTTTATAGAATAATATTTAATACGCCCAAAACAGTTTGAGACAACTCATCAGGGGCAGATAGCCAAAATAATAATAATATTTAGTATTCTTATATTTATATTTTTAAAATAATATTATTAGAATTTATTGAATAAAAAAAAAAATTATAGGAGCTTGATTAAAATTATGTGAAATTATAAGGACATGGTAAAAAGAAAAATTATAAGGACATGATTAAAAAGGAAAAATGTTATAGGGATTAATTAAAAATTGATTAAAATTATAACAACTTACAGATAAATTATCTCTTTTAGCTTTCAAAAACAAATCCCTATTTTTTTGTTTTTAAAAATAACTAGGCAAAAATAATTACCATTTTTTTTATTTTTTAGAAAAATAACCCAAAAAAAAAAACAGTTTTTAAAAATAGAATCAAAACAGCTCCAATATATTTCTAACTTTTTTTCCAAAAAAAAAAAAAAATCCCTCAATTAGCGAATTCCTTTCTTCTACGTTCTTCGTAACCAATCAAGAAGAATGAAATTTCTAAACTAGTTTTGAAATTCATGCTAGAAACTAAAACTCCATACCAGAACAAAGTTGTTGTGGCAAATAGGCTTCTTGGGAGATATATTTTTGGGGTGGACTATCCCCTACTAACCCCATAATCAAAATCATCAGAATCACGAAGGCCCAAACAAGTACAGCATGACGTGAAATCATGCGTAGCACTATTGAGAATGAAATTGAGAACAAACCAGTGGAGAAGGTATCACAGAGAGAGGGAGAGATAATATCACTTTTTTTTTATTTAACCTCAAACTTGCCCAGCCCACAATGGGGTCCGGTTTCTCTCCCCCTCCTTTCTCTCCTTATCCCTCCCCATCCTCCATCCACACCGTTAAAATCTTGATCCAAAGGTCCATAAATTTTTTCATTTTTTTTTTTTTTACATCTAGACCGTTGGATTAAGATCTGGACGGTCCAGATACGACTGTGAGAGAAAAGGAGAGGGGGGGACTGTGAGAAAATCCTCTCCCGCCCACAATGGGCTACAAACAACTACTCCGTACTATAAGTCAGAAACACTGAGGAAGAGAAGTATAAATCTTACTAGATCTTGAACACAGGAAACCTCCTTCGAAGCTTGTCGTTGAATGAATACTGTGATGTCACACAACGCACTCTTTCAAAAACTCAAACCTCTGTGAAGCCTGTCGCTCAACTTCCTCAAAGGAAGAAGAGGTCGAAACGGTAGGGTGTGACTCTGATGTGTTCGAGACTTGGCCCCGGTTGGCTGGGGGTTTTTATTAAGACAGAGCAATGGAGACAGTTTGGGCAGCCCATGCCTAAACCCATAACCGTCCATTTAACTTTAAATGGGTATGGGTTAGCCCATACCCATACCTTAACCCATTTAAAATCATATTAAACGGGCTAGTATATAAATGGACGGGCTAACTGAGTTTTAGATAACCCATTTACATTTGACAAGTTTATTTTTTTCGGAGAAAAACATATATAAGCATTAAGGATCCACTCAAATTTATCATTTTAAATTCTAAAATATGAATTTTCAAAATTTAATAATCATAAGAACCTAAATTTAGACAAGTGTCATTATAATATAATGTTGATGTTCAAACTCCAAGTGAGGAAAATGGTGAAATGGAGAATAGGTATTTCATGGCAATGTGGCGTATTATTGTCCAAGTGTCTATATAGTTAATAAAAAAATATATCTATAACTAAATGGGCAACCCAAATGTGTGCCCATATAGCCCGCCCATTTAAGTCTTAAATGGGCGGATTTTAACCCACCCGTTATGAGTCTTTTTGGGCAAGCTTAAAATGACCTAATTGCATTAGATTGTGAGCGGGCTCACCGGGTTGCGGGTTCCATGCTCAACCTTAATTTTTATTAGGGGAGGTGGAGGGAGGGGATCGAAGGCAAGAACCGCAAAATATGGGTGTTTGGTTCAAAAGCTTGGAGAGGAGGGTAGTGGAGAATTTTCCTTCCCCTCCCTCCTCTCTCACCCCTATAAACTTGGGATTTTTTTTAGGGCTGATAAACTTTTCTTCAACTTGACAAAATTACACATAGCAATTTTTAAATATTCTAATGGGTTAAGTAGCAATTTTGCTATGTCTGTTATCTTAGTTAATTTTGATCACTAGTTAATTAAATATGTTGAATTAACAATCCATATATCATTCAGTCATTGTTGTTAAGGTGTAAATTTACCCTATAAGTCAATATGTCATCTATTTCAGTTTTTTTTCAAAGTTATATTTAAAATTTTCTGGTTAAATTTATACCTTAACATAAATTATATGGATGACATGTGGACTGCTAGCTTGGTATATTTGATCAATTAAGAATCAAAATTAACTAGGATATCAGGTAAGGTAAAATTATCCTTTAATCCTATTCAAATACTCCTCTTTGGACACGCAGTGCAACCTGAGTTTACTTTCCCCCTCATTTCATGCTCTTTAACGTAACGATATGCTTCATATTTGTTTATATTATATATTAGAGCTCCTTATTTGTTTGGGAAAATATCAGTGAACTCCCAAGGTAAATAAAAAATATCAAAAAGGTCTCAACTTCAAATCCCCTCTCAGGGACTTTTTTCCAAGGTAATTAAACCCGGACCGGTCAGTGAACCGGTCGGAGTACTGGGTTAAGGGTCAGTAGGTCAGACCGAAGTCAACCTAGGACCAGACCGGGACCAAACCGGTGAGGAATAAAAAAATGAGAAATAATTTAATTTCTTATCACATAATCCATAATTCTAAATACTATATATTATTTCAAGACTTTAAATCACTAGCCAAATAATTATATACTTGTCAAATATTCTTTACAAATTGATATCAAAGCATCATATACAACCCAATGACACCTGAATTTGTAATGGAATCACAAATATTCAGCATAACAAAATATCAAAAACCAAGTATATAATAAAATATTCCCACCTACATCATAACAAAATATTCTCACCTTCAATCACTAAACTAATAATCATCAACATGATAATCATCATTAAGATCAATCAACTCCCTAGGTGTTGAGACATTAGGAGGTGGAACTGTAGGAGGAAAAGTAAAAGAAGTAAGAGCAACATGATCATCATTTAAAGATGAAGCACCAACAACATCATCACCACCTATATATGAAATGAATAGAATTATTAATAGTCATGTAAAAAACCTAGTTATATTCTTGTGTGTAGAAATATAATTTTAAGTAATAGAAGAGATAGCCAGAAACCTTCAAAACCCATTGCCATTTGTTCAAGTTGAATATTTGTCGATTCTACATTATCGAATTCGGGAGTTGGATCTTCTTCAAGCACCCAAAAATCTAGTTTATCAACTGATTCATAATCAATGGGATCATAATTATCTTTCTTCTTTTTCAATTAATTCCTATAATGCCAACATCATAAAAGATCAATATTAATGAAATGTATATTACTATATTTAATTAAGCTATAAAACAACCGTTCAAAAGTCATGACTTTTAACATTACCTAAATTTTAACCTCAGATTGTAGTTTGTGAAAACCAAATCATTAAGCCTTTGATGCTCCAATCTGCTTCTTCTTTTACTGTGGATACGCTCAAATATGCTCCAATTTCTTTCACAACCAGAAGAAGAAGAAGTTTGACTAAGAACACGTATAGCAATTTGTTACAATTCGGATACTGAACCCCCATAGTACAACCACCACTCATCTACAAAATAAAACAAAAGACATTTAGTATGTATTACTAATAATAATCATAATATGTACTTTAAAATATGAAATTTAATATACTTACGAGGGACTAATCTTTGGGCTGTTCTTTCACATGACACCTTGTCAAAAGATCCTTTGCGGTCACGGTAGGTACTAACTTGTTGCATCATTGTAATATAATGATCAGCATTTTCAGGTGATCCTCAAACAAATTGACCACAGCATCCATTAGTCTATGCTTTCTGATAAAGTCAGGACTATACAAGAATGTAGGATTCAACATATATGCAGCTGCATGAAGGTCATTTTTCAAATGTTTATCCCAACGAATTTGAATAATATTTGTGTAGGGCTTGTATAATTTCTTCTTCCTCTGAAACATGTCCTTGATTACATTTTTAGCTCTCTGCATGCCTTCATAGACATAAGGCATTGACGTTTTCTCATCAGAATCAACAATCCTCAACAATTTTATCAATGGAGACACTAGTCTCACAACTTCAAAGCAATCACTCCAAAACCGATGATCTAGAATAATTTCACTGAAAGCTTTCCCAGCTTCAATGCTTGCTAATTTGTGGAGCACAAAATGTTGATCAACAACCAAAGCTTGCAAGTCATGTTTGTGCGAATGTATGCTATGAAGGGTGATAAATGTGGTAGCAAATCTTGTTGCACCAGGACGAACAATTTCTTTCCAATCCGGTCTTTTCCTTAACCATGACAAGAAGACTAAATGATTATATGCAAATACAATGATTTTAGATGCATTCTTTGCAAGGTCTGATACATGAGGCATGGATGCAATGTCCTTCAAAATAAGATTCAAACAGCGAGCTGCACAAGGTGACCAATAAATTGTTTTATATTTATTTGTTATCAATCTTCCACATGCCACATAATTAGCGCATTGTCGGTCCACCACATGGACTATATTTGCGGGACCTATCCACTCAATGACTTCACTGAACAGTGAGAATAAAGTGTTGGCATCCTTAACTAAATCTGAAGCATCAACTGATTTCACAAATATCATACCATTTACTGAATAGACTAAGAAATTAATCAGAGCTCGATGTCTAATATCAGTCCAACCATCAGCCATGAGTGTGCAACCATTTTCCTTCCATTTAGTTTGATGACTATCAATCAGTAGTTGACACTCTTTTTTACAATCTCTTAACAAATTAACCCTGTACTCATGAAAGTGTTGGAAATTATGCCCTAGTGGCAAGTCATCTCCATTTAGTTATCATTTAATTTCCATGTTTATAGTGATAACTGTATCCCAGATATATCTTATAGATTATCCTAAATGTCTCTGGTCGGTCATCTACGTGGGAGCGAAAATGAAATAAGACCAGTATGACTTTGATGAGGTATAGAGATACGAATCAAAGTCATGGGCACTTGTAAGAGTACAAGGTGCTGGACCGACCCACTATGAGAAAGCTACATGGATTAAGTCATAAGCTTTTCTCATGTATAACCGTGTCACAACGCCCTTTGACCTGAGATCATCATGGATTCCTACATGATGAGTCACTGGTCTTTGACCTAGTCAAAAGTGACCTTTGAAGGGTGATGATAAAGGCTAGGATCGGGATCAATGGTTCTCATGCAGAGGAATGTGAATGGTCAAGATGGAATTTGTCTCTCACATTTGTATAGAGATAATACTAGGTCCCTCGATGAGTGAGTCTGAGAAATGTATGGTCATACTACGATGAAAAGGAGTTTCCATTTCACTTATTAGACTACTCAAGAATCGAGAAAGTAATGGTCAAGAACAGGAAGTTGACATTATCTATGCCTCATCCTTGACCAAATTATCGCGTGACAAAAGGAACGTGACATGGTTGTACGATAGGTGTATCGTATCATCGATCCCCATATGAATTGGGTAGTCGCAATGTCTTGCTAGAGGCCGCTTGCGACTTGTGAGTTGATACAATATTGGCCCACTACCACATGTGGGCCTACAGGGTTGCACACAAGAATAGCCCAACATGAGCAAAAGTGTCCAGATTAATTGAATCTTATATATGTCTAAGATTTAATGAATAAAGCATTTAATCTAGGATATATATATATATATATATTAAATTCGAAATTAAATATAATAATATTATTTAATAGAGATTATAATATTATTATATAATATTTGTTTTGTATTTAATTTATTTGATAAATTAAATATCTAAAACAAATAGAGATATTGTATCTCGATTTAATTTTCGAATAAAATATAGTATCTTTGATTTAATTAAATTGAGATATAGCATCTCATATTTAATTAAATAAAAAGATATCATATCTCATATTTAATTTATAAAGATAAATTAAATATGTAGGCTTATAATTCGGATTAAATAAATATATTAGATTAGATCTATTTGATAGATTTAATTAATATATTATTTTAATTGAAATTCGAATTTCAAAATTGATTGGATTAATTTTGAATATTTTAATATGTCTTATTAGGGTTTTAGAAACCCTATAAATAGATATTGATCTAGTCATATTAAAGAGACGGATGAATTAGAAAAAGCCGCGAGAAACCCTAGAGAGAAAAAGAAGATATGCGAGAATACTGAAGGCGCTAGCACGCTGCCATCCGTGTTCAAGGCTATTCGGTGTGGATACCGGTAGAGGGAGTGGATTCGCCGAGTCGCCTCCGGTGATTGAGAAAACGAGCCTATCTTTGAAATAGTTCCGAGAATTTCGAGTTTCAACTTTCGAATGCCATATCTCCCTGGTCTGAACTCTGTTTTGGTTGGTTCAAAGCTTGATAGAACGAATTTGGAGTCTAGTTTCAAATGGCACTGGTTTTAGCGCAATTGGATGTGTATATTGGGAGATACACCCACAATACCGAAGCTTGGTCTGCTGAGTGGCGTGAATTTCACTGTCAACTTCCACAATTCATAGCGCCTTGATCTGAACTCTTTTGGACTTGAATTCTATATCAAAATGACGCATTGAGAGTCTAGTTTCATACAAAATTGGTTTCACCTCAATCCACGATTTTTGGTTTGAGAGATATCATCGAATTACTAGACCTCGCCCAAGCTGAAAATGAAATAGAGGTGAACATGGTTGATCGAGAAGGTAGCCCACCAGTTCAAATAGAACAAGACGTGGACCAGTTTTCCGTAGGTATGATTCGGATTCTTATAACCTTGATTTAAACGTGGTTGAGCGATCCTCAGAAGGGATTCGTAAAGTTTTTAAATTTCGCTGCATGTACGGATCCCAACAGAAAGCTAGGGACCTTAAACCTAGGACCAATTGCAGTAGCACCATCAATAGCTTTTTGGAATAAAGGACAAGCCATTGCATTAAATGGAATACAATTCACATAAGTCCAATGAGCAAATCCCATTTTTGTGTTATAATGTGCTTCTTTACTTGCCCATGCACTCTTAATGCTTGGTTGGGCACCAGGAGTTGTCCTAGGTGCAAAATAATTTGAGACTTTTTGTCTTGAAGCAATTGGTTCCTCAACTTCTCTATTTTCAACTTCTCTAGCTTGATTTACATTATCATCACCAACAGGTTTTTTCTTTGAACCTTCTAACAAAGATTCTTTCATTCTAGCTCGTATATCGTGAGACTTTTTTGCAAGAACTTACTTGACCACTCACACCAGCCAAATGTTGCTTCAACCTATTTATCCCACCTCCCCTATAAGTTGAAGCACATAAAAGACAAGTAAACATATTTACTTTCCCCTCTTTCTTTACAGAAACATATTCCCAAGCAAGATCTACTTTTTTTACACTCCCTGATGCCTGCGGTTGGGGTTCACTATTGTTAGGAGGATAGCTAGACTCAGGATTGGGGGTGGAAGTATTATCAGTTCGTTCATTTCTGGCCTCCATTATCAAACCAATAATATCCAAACGTATGATTAATAATCACTTAATCAGAGCTACAATGAAAAACAAAACAATAACATCCAAACGTCAAAAAACAGAAAAATAGCAAGCCACAACCAAATAAATACATAACAGCAAAAGAAAATGGCACAATATAATTTAAATGTGTGTGTGTGTGAGCAATTAAGCCTAAGACAATGGCACAATATAATTTAAATATTGCAATTAAGCCTAAGACAATGACACATTGTAATTTAAATATTTAATACCATTGTATAATTAATAATGGCTTTATCTATTGGAAAGAATGAGGACAAAACAAACGGCTAGATTCATACAAAAGCAGCAATAAACAATTAATCACAACTACCATTATTTGGATTATTAAATAAAATGCAAGGACAAGAATCAGAATATGATTTGAAAGCTTCAAATTTGAAAGCTTATAACTCTGTATCATTACCTAATTGGTCCATCTCAAGTTGATCACACAGAAGAAGAACAAGCATTAATTAATTAATTAATAATGATCAGAATACAACCAATGTCTGATCTGATCAAAGCACAAAACAGAGCAACAAAAGAATAAGGAAGAAGCAGAGCAATACAAGGATCAGCTTCACATCATGTGCCTTAATTGAACTATGAATCCACTTTGTCTTTGATCATACAACTTTTACCCATACCTCACAATTCATTATCGCATGGCACAACCAGGAAAAACGAAAAGAAAAAAAGTTGCTTTCTTTACAAGACACAACCAAAAAGTTGCTTTCTTTACAAGAAAAAAAAAGTTGCTTTCTTTATCGCATGGCACAAATCAGAATATGAAGCTTCAAAATCATGCAACAACAGTAACGCGAGAATGGACAACACAACTTTTCAGATTTAAGTTTCAAAATCATGCAAAAGCTTCAACTTGAATACAAGATTTATCGCAAGGCACAAATCAGAATATGAAGCTTCAGCGCAACGCAACTTTTTAGTTTTAAGTATTCATTCTTTATCGCATGGCACAACAGTAACGCGAGAATGAAAAGCTCCTCAAAATCTTGAATACAATATTTAAGTTTCAGATTTAACATTCCAGATTTAAAAAGCTTCAACTTTTTTGTCAAAGCAACGAATGAATACCCAAAAAAAAATTCCAATCACAAAGTAATACTCACTGCTTTGTGATCACTCTCAGTCAGGAACTTTAACCCACAGCTTTCTATGGTGAGAATGGATAGTGCGAACGACGAGAACGGACAGCACGACGGCGATGAACTTGAAGACCCACGAGCCACGACGAACAGCGATGAACAGCAATGCGAAAACTACTCTGAACAGCAACAAAAGTCGACGATAGGTGAAGAGGAACCAAAAGGTATGACCTTTAAGGCCTTAACCGATGATCACCCAAATGCTTGTTGTCGCCGAGAAGGAAGCAGAGCAAAGCCGCGAAAATGATTCTGAAAAGTGAAGAAACGTTAGAAAATTGAAAGGGGGGCCGGGTTTGTGTAGCCTAATTTAAAAAGAAAGAAAAAAAAAATTACTCCAAATTTCTTTAGAGGAGATATTTAGTCAAGTAATTCAATTTCTATATTTGGCGAACATTGAATTAGAGGAATAAAATATGTAGTGATAGTCAAGGTTGAGATGATCTAATAATAAGTTATTTATTGCCTTGTACTATATTCTTGTAACTAACATTGTCAAACTCGTGAAAGGGATGTAAACTCGGAAACATAAATTCGTATCGTAAACTCGTAAGAGTTTACCTATATTAATAAATAAAAATTAAAATTATATAATTAAATAATTAAAATACTAAAAATGACAACAATTTAGTTTAAATATATTTAAAATATAAATAATTGAAATTAAATTCATTAACATTCATAATTTATTATACTTAATATAAAAATTTATATGAAATTCATGTTCTAATATAAAGTCATTAAACATAATTAAATAAAACTAATTATAAATTTAACAAAGATCATCAAATGTTGGATTATCATTATCTCTACTATCCTTTAATTCTTCACCTTCACCGTTATAATCTCCATTTGTATCACCAACGTTATCATTATCATTATAATTTGCCCTAACATCATCAATGTTAAAATCAACATTAAGGTCAACACCAAATAATGGATTAGCCATATTCTCATCAATTTCGTGAGGTTGAAGAACCTCATCATCCTCTTCCTCCACATCGTCTCCATCCATCCTTCCTTCAGTAATCCATTCATCATTAAAATATATATCATCAAAATCATAATTGAAAGCTCTACTCTTTTGCTTCCTTGTGATTTTCAAATTGCACATGACAAATTCCAAATCATTCATCTTTTTTTGATGCAATCGGTTTTTTTTTATGAATCTACAACAACAAAAAATTGAAGGAAAAAAAATTCATTATTATTCTAACATTCAAGCAAAGTTACTTTGAAACTTTTTTTAAAAAAAAAATCTTACCATCTCAAAAGCACTCAAATTACGTTCACAGTCAAAAGAGCTTCAACATAAGCTACGAATACAAATTGCAATTCTTTTAAGTTTTGGACATCCATCTCCATAAGAATCTCAACATGTTGTTGGAGGTAGTTTTTTTCTTAATGCTTGTGCAGTTTCACGCCCAAACATATCTTTTTTGTTATGAAAGTTAGTCAATTGAAACTCAATTTTGTTAAGCTCACCTTGATCCCCAACTATCCTTGACAAACAATCATATAACCCTTGTTTGATCATATAATGAGGCTTAAAATTAGCGTCATAATGGAAATGAGGATTAAGGTAGTATGCCATTGCATGTAAAGGCTTATGTAGTTAAGCTTCCCAAATTTCATCAATTTATTCCATATAAGCTCATAACTATCACAAATCACAGTCAATAAAAAAAAAGGTCATTCCACCCAAAAAAAAAAATGAATTATAAAAAGCACAAAACTTCCATAATAAAATTAAGTACAAAGATTTAATTTAATACTTGCCTTTTTTTAACACTATTAAAATTTTGTTTGATCTTTTCCTTCGCACTTTCCATAGCTTCATATATGAATCCCATAGCTGGCTTCCTTTCTGAATCTACTAAGCAAAGAACTTTAACAAAAGGAGCAGCACCTTTAAGGCAAGTCAAAATATTCTTCCATAAATTATTGTCCATAAAACTTTTTGCTGCTTCTTTTCCATCTTCGGGAGATGTAAATTTGCTATCCTTCCAATGTTGAGAATTAAACAAATTTACCAGGGGTGCTCTATGCTCATTAAGACATGACAAAGTAATGTATGCAGTGACAAATCGAGTTGCAGCAAGCCTAGTTAAATCTTTTCCATTCATGTATTTTCTCAAAAGGCTAATGAGCATTAATCTTGCATAAATATATGTTGTGATTTTTCTACCCCTGCCAATGGTTTCCTTGTGCAATATAATTTTTTTGTTAAAGACCTCCAACATTAAGTCAATACAATGGGCTACACATGGAATCCAATACAAATGTTTTTTTTTCTCCATTAATTTTTGCCCAGCTACTTTAAAATTTGCAGCATTGTCGGTTACTATCTACACCACATTTTTTTCATCTACTTTCTCCACAACCTCGTCAAGCATCTCAAATAGTTTATCAATCGTCTTAGAAATCTCATAAGTATCTAATGAATACAAAAATATTGTCCCTTTGGGATTGTTCACTAGAAAATTGAAAATTGAACGCCTTTTATCAGTCCACCCATCAGACATTATGGAACAACCTGTTGTTGTCCATTCATTCTTAAAGTTCTCAAGCAAGGCCTGTGTGTTTTTTAATTCAAAGTTTAAATATTTTTCTCTGATCATATGATAAGAAGGAGACTTAAATCCTTGATCAAATCTTACTATAACTTCACACATCTTTATAAATTCAAGATTTTTTATACATTTAAAAGGTATAGCTCTTGTATAAAAAAAATCGATCTATTTGTTGACAAGCCTCTTCCCTCAAGTCTCTCTTAAAACATATGATTAATGGTTGATTGTGTGTTGCCTACCCCTTCGCTGTTATTTTTTGTATTTCTCAAGAAATTTGTCAACCCTTTCTCTAAATTTTGAGACTCAACTGGTGCATGTGCACCTTAATCATCTTCATCACTGATATAAACCCATAATTTTTTCCTTTTAGATGAAGCACATTTTGCATCATAAACAAGATGCAGTATTGTGGTCTTTACTTCTTTAGGAACATTACACAAGCTTCAACATCTATTTGAGTGCATGCCAGATGATGTTTGAATCTATAAATACCCCCATTAAAAAAATTTCCACAATAATTACACTTCACTTTTTTACCATTCCCATCAATATCCATCCCATGTTTCCATCCTATATCAAATCTATTACCCGAATAGTTTTTTCTTGCAGCAATAACTTTTTTCCAGCATTTTCCTTTGCGCTTGAAGACATCTTCAATTTAATATACTACCTAATTAATAAGAAGTAAGAAGAAATTCTCAAATTAAGAAAAAAGAGGCAACCATAGAAGACATCTAATATCTCAAGGTAAAAAAACAATATTCAGCTAGTATCTTAAGCAAGCTCCCTTCTCATGATCTTCATAAAAATAATATAATAATGAAATGTTCATTAATTAACATCTGTGAAGGAAAGGACAAAATACCTTCACCCAAATACTATAGCGTCTAGTCTAGTCTTTTGCTTAATTACTTCACAATACTCCAACACTATAGCCTCACAAGTCAAACCTTCACCCAAACCAAGAACCCACTTAATCTACTGCTACTCTATTCTATATCTAATTCATAATACCCAGGGCCCTAACAACTTCTTTTTTATTTGATTACTTGATATTCTCACCAAGGATAGATGTAAATGTAAAAAGTGATAGTATGATAGCTATATTTGCTCTACTTTTTA
This sequence comes from Acacia melanoxylon, assembly GCA_019022615.1. Lineage (NCBI taxonomy): Eukaryota > Viridiplantae > Streptophyta > Magnoliopsida > Fabales > Fabaceae > Acacia > Acacia melanoxylon. Next base: position 2,895,779 of record JAFJYJ010000020.1, on the reverse strand, counting down.
GCCACTCCTTACAATTACAATGATGGTGATGCAACAAATGAACCAGTGTGTCTTTGAGCAAAACAACAAATGAACCAGTGTGTAATAATTTTCCTGACACAAACCTTGTCCCTATTGTACCACCAGCCTTTATTTGGAGAAAAAAAATAAACACTCACCTAATATTTAACCTTTTTGAATTGCTGCACAACTCTCTAATATCGTACCACCAGTCACTAGCTCTTTATTTAGAAAAAATAAAAATAAACACTCACCGATGATCGGACAACTTATTATGTTTTACTTTTCTGAGTTGCATTACAATACTCCAACAAGGTCTTTCCCACTCTTTCTCTTTTCGTCTTCGTCCTTTCTCCTTTGTCTTCTTTATTCTCTCTCTCTCTCTCTCTCTCTCTCTCTCTCTCTCTTCTTCTTCGTACCTTCGTCTCAAATCTCCAATTCAAGGAGAAACGAAGAATACTGCAAGCGGAGGCACGAAGAAGGAGAAAAATCAAAGTTGTGAACATGGAAAAAAACCGAAGACGGCAATAGGCGGCAACAGCACAAAGCTCCCAAGATGAAAATAAGGCTCCTAAATAAGTAATATGTAGCTTCTTTGTAACCTCATATGTTTTTTATTCTTTCTTCTGGGTGATTTTTAGCCTTTCTTTACTTAGATCTACAACTCGCTTAACTCAGTTTTGAATCATTAAGTTTACCGAGTTTGAGCCTATAATGATTTTGCATTTGAATAAACACGTTTTCTTGAGGTAACAACACAAGCTCATTAAACCCGGCAAGTTGACTCGCGAGTTTAACAATAGAGCTTGTAACTGTAATAATGTATCATCAGTTCATTCTCCAGCTCTGTGGTATCTTTTGACATTTCTGCATTTTTCTATAAATTTATAACCACCTGAATCACGAGTATCATTATATGTACTAGAGCAAAACACTTCTCTTTTCTTTCCATTATTTTTTGGGATCCATCTAGCTTCATGAAGCTCTTGAAGTTGAGGCAATATTTTCAACTTCTGAAGAACTATAGGAAATGGAGAAGATAGGCTTGTGTCACAAAATAAGATTCTGTTTCAATATGCTATTTTGTGGGACCAAGAAAACAAGGATAAAATCAAAAATATATATTAGTCCTTGCTGCTAAAGAACCTCAGAGGACTACTTCAACTACGGTGGTCGTGCTCTCAGAAAAATATTAGTCCTTTTGCTGAAATGAACAAGGATAACAAGCGGTATCGCTAGAGCCGGGAAATCGGACCGGCCCTTTTAAGCCTTGGCCCTTCAAGGGCTAGCTTGTAAATTGGAGCTTCTAAATGAAGTTGGCCCTTCAGGGATGGCCTTGTAGGGCCGAGGGCCTCAAAGGGTAGGCCTTGCAAGGCCAAGGGCCAACCCGTTAGGCCCTTTAAATATATATATATATATATATATATATATATATATATATATATATATATTATATATATATATATATTTGTTTCATTAACCTGACTTGATCATTTAATTTACTAATTTATATGTATTTTGTATTTGTTATAGAGTTATTTATCCATTTAATTACAAATACATAATAATTATACTTTAATTTTTGATTTGGTTTAATATTTGTTGCAAATAAAAATTATGGATGTATTCATATGTAAGAGAAGATATTCTTGATATTTTTACCCATGAAGCAGAGTTTACTACTTGAAGGGAAACACAATCAAATGTCTTTTAAATTGATGATAGTAGTGAGAAGATGAAAATGATAGTCATCATACTTATATTGCTTAGTGGTAAGCTTGTTATGCTTTGTATGAGTTACTTGTAGACAATAGTTTAGTTTTAATTATAAATTAGTGACTGAATTTGTTTATTACATTAAGTGTGTTGTGTAGACATTAATGTTGACAACATTTATTTGATAAATTAGAGCTTTAATTGTTTTAATTTACTAATTATATTTCTTTGAAAAAATAGAGGAAAAATAGTTAAAATTTGGAATAGTAACTTTTGGGCCCCGTAAAAGGCCGGCCCGACCCTGGTGCTCTAGGGTCTGGCTTTAAAAAACATATGTTTTTCTTACCCCGGGCCCTGTTAGACCCTGGCCCGTCGTCCACAAACGGATGATAAGTTGCTTACCAAAATAGCAAGGGTACCAATACCAGTTGCTTCGAGACCATTCGGCATGGATGAATATGGACATAGGTTCCCCAAGAAGGCTAATCCTATAAGAGACGATGGAAAACCTCAATTTCTTCGCTAGGTCGAAGAGGTAGAGTGGGTCGGCAGTGAAGTGGCAGCTCTGCAACAACATGACGCTTAGGCTATTGTTCGCATTGCGGCCATTAGCAGAGATTATGGTTGTGTGACAACCAAAGGGAAATTCTGGAACCCATGGCAAAATCCCTCCAAATCCCCTCGATTTAGGGGGTAACGATTTTAAGGGGAGGGAAGGGAAAATTTAAAAAAATTTCACCTCCGCTCCTAAATTTCTTATCTAGCTAATCAAGGGAAAGTGTCATACCCTTGTAATTATGACATTTATCAGAGTAATACAGCAATTTATAGTGGGCAACACAGGAATATCATAGTATACTGATAGATAAGTCATTCTTGGTTACAAGATAAGTCATTCTTGGTTACAACAGGATTATTCTACATAGTTCATCATACAAAAAACTAAAATACCAGTATCATAATTTTACAGTCCCAAAAAAACTTAACTAAAATAATATATAATTCTATGGTACTATCTAATATCCAGGCTGCAACCATCAATTTTCAATGTCTGTCGCTTTTCCCTTAGAGCTATTCCTGCTGCCTTGACCACATCCTGAACTTTGGGGAAAATCTAGGATTCAAGTGAATCCCACAGTAACAATTAACCTCACATACGAAGTATCCATAGTACGTTCCATTTATTCATAAACATACAATTAATCATAAAAAGAAAATAGTCCACATAATAACATTACTATACTCAAAAATCACAAATCATATGTAGCATAAGTCACAACCATTCATTACACATTACAATACCACAGCGTTGGGTACTTACTAGGGTAGGGTCCAATTAGCCTTACACCTAATCATCGGAAGAGACCAAGGGGTTCTTCCTGCCACCTGGCTTATGAATGATGCCACTGGGAAGAGACCAAGGGGTTCTTCCAGCTAACTGGCTTGCAAATGGTGTCACCCAGAAGAGACCAAGAGGTTCTTCCAACCTACTGACTTGTATATAGTACTATTGGGAAGAGACCAAGGGGTTCTTCCAGCCAACGGCTCTTAAGTGATACTAACGCACACAAACAGAACTTTTACAAACAAAGTTCAAACATACACATATATATACGATCATACAAGGTATGTGAGAGTTAGTGTTATTACCTGATTGCTTTAACCAAGTAGATTCCAGGAACTTCACTCGTTCCGAGTAATTACGGGTTCCTATAAGAACACATTATGGACAATGGTCAATACTACTCCCAACACTTGACATTTCAAATGTCATCTAATATATTATAACTAAACATGGAACTACTAAACTTAAGTTATGTCCAGGATTTCATTGTTCCTTCATCTTCGCACATTTGCCCCTATTTTCCAGAATTTGTGCTGTAACCTTGAAAAATCATATCTCATAGCACAAATGTCCATATGTGGTGATTCCAAAGCCTATGGACTCCTTATTAAGTCTAGTTTCAAGGAAAAATTGTTCCAACATCTGTTCACATGTACATCAATCCCAGCTTAATAAAACAGTATAGTTGTCTAAATTCTTTACAGAATTGCAGGTCATTTTTCAAAAATTCATAACTCGGTGAATACAAATTTAAATTCGACCAATTACCTATCATATTAAAGCTTGTTATATCTACTTTAATCCTGTAAAACTTTCATGGCAATTGGACATCATTTACTATCCCAAAAATGCATCATAAACTCACTGCCTGCACAGGGTTTTCATGGGAGATTTCAAAACTTTGGTACAATTCAATCCTGGAGCTTCCAAAATTTCTACCGAACCTCTACCCTACACAATTTTGCGTTTTGAACACAATGGAAGCATCAAATTTTCCAAATTCCAACTCCTTAGGTCTACCCTATACTGGCTGAACCTAGGGTTAGCGTGGCTGTCCAAGATTTCACAGTTTTCACTTCGTAAACACTCTAATTTTGGTTCCTAACCACATTTTATCTTTTTTTTTTTTGTTCATATACACATGTTATCCTACTCTAACAAATTAAGAAGAACCTCCTCTTAGCAAATCAACCGTCCAAAATTCACAGGAACCAAAGAAATCACCAGTAATCTCGAGTATAGTACCAATAGGCTTAGCATCGCTTACCTTGATCGTTGTTCGGTATTTTTCACAAGATTTCCTTCTTTTCTTGGTTTCTTCAAATTCAAATCAGAACCCTAATCACCTCTGAATTGAAGAAATTCAATGATTAAAGAGTAGGAAAAGGAAAGGATTAAAGATTACAAGTCCGTAGAACGAAAAATTACCTTGATTTTGCAAAAATTTCACTATTATTCTTCCCTTGTATTTTTCGGTTGCGTGATGGTTCCTGGAGCTGAAGCTAAGTGACGAATTCGATGGATAAATGAATAGAATTTGATGTTTAATTAGGGTCCAGAAGTCGGTTTATAAGGGCAGTACCAAATTGTCCTTCATCTTCCACGATATTACGATTGTGCCATTAGTTATAAATTTAATTGAATTTCAACTTTTTATTTTGTAATCCAATTGTCCAAAATTATTGGACCATTTTTAGGAAAATATTGACCCATTTTATTGGTCAATAACCCATACTCTCAACTATCCATAAATTTTAAATAATTATGGAACATACGGCACATATTCGTAAAAGGTGTAATTTTATTCTTCATTCAATTTTCTCAAAATTTCCAGTGGAACTCAAGCAACTTCTTTTCATTCCTTTTTAGTCCAATTTAATACTCCATAATGAAACAAAGAAGTATTGATTCCTTATATCCATTGGTGCCAACATATGTCTCTAAATTTTCGGTTTCAGTGAAATCGGGTATTTTGGGTAAAATTGATCTTTTAGTCAAAATTCACCATTTCTTTTATCCAATTACTTATACATCATATAGGGAATTTATTAGGGAAAATTTTGGGATATTACAGAAAGGGAGCAAAATCCCTCCCCTCCCTCTCATTCCCCTCCCCTCCCCTCAAACCAAACAGACCCCTAGCTTGGTTTTTTTCATAGACGCTCTTTATCATGCTTCATATATATAGTAATACACGCACGCACGCACGCACGCACGCACGCACGCACGCACGCACGCACGCATGTATGTATATATGTATGTATGTTCTATTAATTACATTACATTGTTGTTATTAACATACACTACAAGAAAAAAGGTCTATAAAACCGCCACATCTAAACCTCTATAGGTAGAGACGGTTTAAAAAGTTAATTGGTGGCATTTTTATAAATATTGATACAACTTAACATCGGTCACGCTTATGAGCGGTCTAAATAATATTTTCTGTACTGGTTTGTAAGTTAATACGGTGTCAATAAATATTAAACATTAAGAAAATTTAAAATATTTTTACACCAATTGCTATAGCATTCGTTTACATATTTGGTTCTATTAATGATGTTGGTTCTTGTATTTTGATTATCACAATTTCTAAGATATTGAATCCATAATACGAGAGCAAAGATAAGGTGATCTAATAAATCGAGTTAAGCATTTTAGGGAAGCATGCTCGAGCAAAGATTATAATCTTGCTCGAGCAACATCGAGCAATGGCGATTCCTGAAGCATTTCAGGGAAACATGCTCGAGCAACATCAGGAAATACCTTCTCTAAGGAAAGCATGCTCGAGCATACATTCATGCTCGAGCAACATCGATCCAGAAAGACTCTCTTCACCATGCCCGAGCATATCAAGTAATCTTGCCCGAGCATCAGATCCAAAAGGAGTCTTGGTCGAGCATGCCCGAGTATGATGAGAAAGCATGTTTGAGCTAACAAGGAAATAAGTCATGCCCGAGCAAGATCAGAAAGCATGTTTGAGCACCATGCTCGAGCAGGCTTGAAGGAGTTGCTCAAGCAAGATCGAGTAACCTGTCTTCCTTCTTTAGAATGAATCTTACCCGAGCATAATCTGAAAGCATGCTCGCAGACCATGCTCAAGCAAACACAACAGAGTTGCTCGAGCAGAGACATCCAACCTGTTTTCTAAGTCCCTGTGTGAGAGTTGCTCGAGCAAGTTCTAAAAGTTTGCTTGAGTATCATCGATAAAATCCTTTTATCAGAGGTTTTCAAAAAGACTTGCCCGAGTATGCTTTTTGTGTTTTGCCCAAGCATTAACCAATTACATTTGATCTTCTCATTTCTTGCCCGAGCACATATCTTGAGTTTGCTCGAGCAAGGTACCTCTGTTCTTATAATCTTTGTATGCGTAATTCATTGTGATAATCTTATTACTCCGATTTACTACTCATTGCAAATTCTAAATGCTATTAACAAGTTTGCTCGTGAGTTTCAGATTATTTAAACATGGATTAACAACAGATTTGAATAAAGCATATTGTGTCAGACATGCATTAAATGCGGTTACCAAACCGAGTAATAATAACGGTTATCAATACTGATCAATGAAAAACCTTCTCTTACATTCCTACTATGCATTAAATGCTATTTACATAACGGTCAAAAGGAATGGAATGAAGAAGAATGCCATGACTGATAAGGATATTCAAACGGCGAAGCATTTATGAAGCAACGATAAATTAACTTCAACGGAAGTTCTCTGTGCCTAACGGAAATACGAAGTGTCTCAACGGCTAGTATGCTAAGCGTCACAACGGCATTAATTGCAAACACTATAAATACCGGAAGCATTCAATTTCACCATCTACCGAAATACTGTGCAATTTATTCGAGTTAATACTATTCGTTGTTTCAACTGTTTCATCAATTTGTACTTCAGTGTTTAATACTTCATCTGCTTGTAAGGAGTTCATAAACATTTACTCCATTATTGCTTGAATCTTAAGGTTGAGGAACCTTAAGAGAGGGTGTATCAATTACAACTTGTAAGGGGGAGTGGAGTCCAAGAGTGAGAGGATAATCCTTCCTTTATAGAGTGTGTAATTGTTCTTGAAAGATAGTGGAATCCTAGGTGTTATGGGGACTGGACGTAGGTCAGTGATTTTGGACCGAACCAGTATAAACTGTCCCGTGTCTATTTCACTTCTCTGCTTCATATCTCTGTTTCTGTTTTTACTTGTCTTCGTGTGGGTTTGAAAAATTTTTGAGATCACCTATTCACCCCCCTCTATGTGATATTATATCTTCAAATGATTCTCTACGTCAAGAGTTTTCAAAAATTATTATTGAAATTCATAGGCATAAATACTCTTAAATTTTATTTAGATGTAGAGAAGTTACAATATATAGGCTAAGAAAGAGAAATTAGTTGAGGGAAATTAGGGATAACAGTTAAGATTAGGAAACATGAAATCAGATCTGTTATGATTAGGATCCCATAATCAAGGGATTATAATCTCCTAATTTATTTCCTAATATTCCAAAAAATCTCCTAATTTATTTCCTAATATTCTAACATTCCCCCTCAAGCTGGAGAGTATATGTCGATTATTTCTAGCTTGCCTCAAAAATCCTTCAAACTTCGTCAAGCCTAATGGCTTAGTCATGATACTGGTTTGCATATCTTATGTGAGACATAGTCATGATGTCTACTTCAATGCTTTATTTTGTTTATCTCAACATGCTTTTTTCTATCATGATATACTGGGTTATTGACCATTTCAATGTTGGCATTGTTGTCACACCAGAGTTTCATTGGTCCCTCATGTTGAATTCCTAACTCCTTCAGTAATCTTATAACCCAGATTCCTTCAAATACTCCATTGTTGACACTCTTAATTATGCCTCAACACTACTTTTTGACACCACTTTCTGTTTCTTACTTCTCCATGTAACCAGATTTCCCCACACATATGTGTAGTACCCTAAGGTTGACCTACTAGTCTCTCTATTGGTTGTATGGTCTGCATTAGTGTAGATTTCAATGTTTCTGGTAGTACATTTCTTAAAGAATATTCATCTTCCAAGATTAAGCTTCAGATAGCTCAAAATTTTATATACAGCCTTTAGGTATTCTTCCTGTGGCTGATGAATAAATTAAATTACAATTCCAACTACATAGCTAATATCAGCACGTTTGTGGGTTAAGTATATCAATTTTCCCACGAGTCTTATGTATCTTTTAGAGTCAACTGGAACACCTTATGGCTTGATCTCTAAGTGTCATCCTTCTTCCATTGGTATCCCCTCTGGTTGGGCACCTAACACTCATGTCTCATGTAACAGGCTAGCATATACTTTCGCTGAGATACATTGATACCCTTCTTGGTTCTTGCCACTTTGATGCATAAGAAATACCTCATTTGTTTAAGGTCTTTCACCAGGAATTCAGTCGATAAGTCCAATTTTGGTTAAGCAATGGATTCTCATCATTTCCTGTAATGACTATGTCATCAATATAGTGACTTTGCCATTAACACATTTAATGAACAATGTGTCATCCGCATGTCCCTATATCCCTAAGTAAACCCAAGTCCTTTCACTGCTTTGGAGAATCTACCAAACCATGCCCTAGGAGATTGCTTAAGACCGCATAATGACTTGCTGAGTTTACATATGGAGTTGTTAAGAGCTAAAACTCCATATGGAATCTCCATGTATACTTCTTCCTCCAAGTTTCCATTCATAAATGCATTCTTCACATCCAGTTGGTGTAATGACTAGTCCAAGTTCGATGCAATTGATAACAATACTTAGATGATATTGAATTTGACTACTGGAGCAAATGTCTTTTGATAGTTAATCCTATATGTCTGGGTATATCTTTTTGCAACAAGTTTCGCATTATATTTATTGATACTACCATCTAGATTGAATTTTGGGGTGAAGATCCACCTACATCTTACTGGTTTCTTTCCTTTAGGAAGAGTTGTGATCTCTTATGTTCTATTTTCCTTGAGTGCCCTTAACCCTTCTTTTACAGCTTGCTTCCAATTTAGATCAGCCGTAGCTTGTTGGAACGTGTTTGGAATTGTTATCTGTGCACTGTTTACAATAAAACTTTGCATTTTTGCAGATATATTACCATATGAGACAACTCATTGAATTGGATGTCGAGTACACGATCTTACCCTTGGCCTCAATGCATTAGGCCAACCTAGTTCTACAAGATTTAATCCCGGCTTGGATTCATGATCGTTCCTTTGAATAAGAGAGATAGTTTTACTAGTATTTGGTTCATCTTGAACTTGTGATCTGGACTCTACCTCTTTTCATGATTTAACATTCATCCCTGAATTGCTCTCAACATTTGTTTCCAGTTCATTAGGTTAAGGTTGAATCCTAAAAAACACATATAAGTCATTATCAAAAATCACTCGACATATTTGGCAGTTAACTTACTCAGAGATATCATATTACAAGTGAGTTCAGGTACAAATAAAACATATGTATTGTCAATTGATCAGACAATGTAACATGCCAATTCCCTTAACTTTTGTGAATACATCATTAGTTACTTTTACTTTGGCGTGTTGATGACAAAATTTAAGGTTGTGGAATAAAGTTTTGTTACCGATCATATGATCAGTAGCTCGAGTCAGCAATCCAAATATTGTTACTAGTCATCTCAACGTTGAGAGCAATAATAAAATTTGGATTGTCAATACCATTACGCCTTCAGTCAATAACATTACTCATTTAGTCAGTGTCATTACGCCTTTAGTCAATCTCATTACTCATTTAGTCAATACCATTACGCCTTTAGTAAATACCATTACTCATTTGGTAAATATCATTACTCATTTAGGAAATACCATTTTAGTCAATACGATTATTAGGGAAGAGCATGGACTGAACCACCAGTTTTTCCCTACGCCTAACCATTACGCCTTTAGTTAGTTTCTTTACGCCTTAAATTAATGTAATTACGCATTTAATGAACATCACTACGCCTTAATTAATGTCAGCACTCATTTAGTCAATACCATTATGCCTCTAGTTAATACTATTACACATTTAGTCATTTCTATTACTTATTTTGTTAATGCCAATATGCCTTTATTTATATCATACATATAGACCATCACACACACGCACGCACGCATGCATATATATATATATATATATATATATATATATATATATATATATATATATATATAACGGCTACCAACCCCTTTGGCAAAATGGTGGGGTGGTTCAAATCCCACTCCTTATCCCTTTGCTTCAATTTTTTTTTTAAAAAAATCAACCCACCCCCCAAAAAAGCCCGCCAGGAGTTCAGGTCGACAGTAGTTGGTGCTTCAGAAAGGGCAACTTTTCTTTTCTTTTCTTTTCTTTTTTTTTTAAAATAAAGGCCATAATGGTAAAATCATTAATACTTTAAAATCTCAATTTGATCCACGTCACTTTTTTGTCATTTTCATGTGTTAATAGACTTTTGGGGGTTTTCCAAGTTCAAATGGTATTTATTTGGAATTTTCCCAACAAGAATCCGATTTTGTTTATTAGATATAGAAATTTGTTGCTAGAAAAAATATTCCCCTTTTCTTGTTGTGATTTTTGCTTCTCCTTCTTGTTGATTTTTAGCATGTGTTTTAAGTTTTTCTTCGTATGCTAGCTAGTGCACCTAGTCAATTACTAATCTTTCACCTTCCATTTTTATGTTTATGAATATAAAAAACTCCTTGCTTGCCTGTTTGTTGAGAAACTAAGGGAAGCTTTTTTTAAAAACAAAATAAATAAATAAAGATATTGGGTGAAACAAACTTAAATGATGAATTTTCAATGCTTTTTATATTTCTCTTCGATAACATTATATATAAGTTTATATATTTTTTAAATTGTTAGTTTGTTGATCACCTTTGTTTAATTTTTTATAATGTTAGAATTTCTTCTTATTACTTATTAAGCAGGCAACATATTAAATTGAAGATGTCTTCTAGCGCAAAGCAAAATAATATTGGGAAAAAAAGTTATTGCTGTAAGAAAAACCTATCCAAGTAATAGATCTGATATAGGACAAAAACATGGGATGGATGTTGACGGGAATGACAAAAAAGTAAAGTGTAATTATTGTGAAAAAAATTTCATGGAGGTATTTACATATTCAAATATCATCTAACATGTACTAAGATAGATGTTGAACCTTGTGCCGGTGTTCCTAAAAAAGTATGCACCACAATCCTACAACTTGTTTGTGAAGCAAAATGCGCTTCATCTAAAAGGAAAAAACAATGGGTTGATGTTGGAAGAGGATCAAGATGCACAAGCACAAGTTGAGTCTCAAAAGTTAGAGAAAGGGCTCATGAATTCCTTAAAAATTCAAAAAATAATAGCAAGGGAGTAGGCAGCACACAATCAACCATTAATCAAAAGTTTAAGAAAGACTTAAATGAAAAAGCTTGTCAACAAGTAGCTCGATTTTTTTTTTTATACTAGTGCCATTCCTTTTAATTGTATTAAAAATCCTGAGTTTACTAAGATGTGTAAAGTTATAGGAAGATTTGGTCAAGGATTTAAGCCTTCTTCCTATTATGAGATCAAGGAAAAAAACTTAAATTTGGAAGTAAAAAACACAAAGGCCATGCTTGAGAACTTTAAGAGTGAATGGGTAACACTCGATTTTTTTTATATATATATATACTAGTGCCATTCCTTTTAATTGTATTAAAAATCTTGAGTTTACTAAGATGTGTAAAGTTATAGGAAGATTTGGTCAAGGATTTAAGCCTTCTTCCTATTATGAGATCAAGGAAAAAAACTTAAATTTGGAAGTAAAAAACACACAGGCCATGCTTGAGAACTTTAAGAGTGAATGGGTAACAACAGGTTGTTCCATAATGTTTGATGGGTGGATTGATAGATAAAGGCGTTCAATTTGCAATTTTCTAGTAAATAGTCCCAAAGGGACAATATTTTAGTATCCATTAGATACTTCTAAAATTTCAAAAACCACTAACAAAGTATTTAAGATGTTTGATGAAGTTGTGGATAAAGTGGGAGAAAAATGTAGTACAAATAGTAATTGACAATGCTGCAAATTATAAAGCTATTTGGAAAAAATTAATGGAGAAGAAAAAATTGAATTGGACTCAATGTGTAGCCCATTGTATTGACTTAATGTTGGAAAGCAATGAGGAAAACAAATGTTGTTACATAAAGAAACCATTAGTAGGGGGAAAAAAATCACAACATATATTTATACAAGATCCATGCTTATTAGACTTTTGAAAAAGTACACAAATGGGAAGGATTTAATAAGGCTTGGTGCAACTCGATTTGCCAGTGCATATCTAACTTTGTCATGCCTTAGTGAACATAGAGTAGCTTTGATAGTTTTTGTTAATTCTCAAGATTGGAAGGATAGCAAATTTTCGTCTATCAAAGATGGAAAGGAAGTGGCAAGAAGTGTTATGGATAATAACTTGTGGAACAATATTGTGGCATGTCTTAAAGCTACTCCTCTTGTCAAAGTTCTTTGCTTAGTAGATTCAAAAGAGAAGCCAACGATGGGATTCATTTATGAAGCAATGGAAAGTGTCAAGGAAAAGATCATACAAAATTTTAACATTGTTAAAAGATGTAGGTAGTAGGTATTAAATTAAATTTGTGTTTAATTTTATCATGCAATTTTTATGTTTTTTTTAATCTAATTATTTTTTTAATGGCTCTTTTGTTTATTGATTGCAATTTGTGACAATTATGAGCTTATATGGAATATAATTGATGAGAGGTGGGAAGCTCAACTACACAAGTCTTTGATGCAGCAACATACTACCTCAATCCTCATTTTCATTATGACACGAATTTTAAAGCTGACTACAAGATTAAACAAGGATTATATGATTGTTGGTCAAGAATGGTCAAGGATCAAGATAAGCATAACAAAATCGAGTTTCAATTGACAAACTTTCATTATGCAAAAAATATGTTTGGGATGACATTGCACAAGCATTCAGAAAAAAGTTGGCTCTAGCAGAATGGTGGGACTCCTATGGAGATGGATGTCCATAACCTAAAAGAATATGCAATTCACATTCCTAGCTTATGTTGCAACTCTTCTGGTTGTGAATGTAATTGGAGTGCTTTTGATATGGTAAGATAGTTTTTTAATTTTCAAAATAATTTTGCTTGAAGGTTAGACTACTAATAAAGTTATTTTTCTAATTTTAATTTATTCACATTCATACCAAAAAAAGAAACAATTTGCATCAAAAGGTGAATGATCTGGCATTTATCATGTGCAATTTGAAGCTAACACAAGAAAGCAAAATAGTAGAGCTTCTAATTATGATTTTGATGATATTTATTATGATGATGAATGAATTACTCAAGGAATGATTGGTGGAGAGAATTTGGAGGAAGATGATGATGAAGTTCTTCAACCTCATGAAATTATTGAGGAAATTGCTAATCCAATATTTGATGTTTACCTAAATGCTGATTTGGATGTTGATAACATCAGGGGAAACTATAATGACAATGATGGTGGGGATGATGCAAATAGAGATTGCAGTGGTGTAGGTGAAAGATCTGAAGACAATGGAGATCATGATGATGATACAACCTTTAATGACCTTTGTTGAATTTATGATCATTTTTTTAATGTCTTTATGTTTAGTGAACTTCATAAACATTTGAACTATGAAGGTTGGTTTTAATTTCAATAATTTGGACTTGTAATATATTTAAATCAAATTGCTGTTATTTTTATATTTTAATTATTTACTTTTGTAGTTTTAATAACTATATATAAATAGAGGTAAACTATTACGAGTTTATGATCTAAGTTTACATCTCTCGCACGAGTTTACTTAAACTCGTGAGTTTGACAACCTTAATGGTGTCTGTCTTTTAAATAGGCATAGTTTTGAATAATCCTTATTCACTACATGCCTTCTACTTATAGGAATAACTTTATAATTTCAATATAATTAATATTTACAGATTTGAAGACAAAAAAAGATAATTGTGGGGATACTGGAGATAATAAAGATAAAGAGATATATGAGATAATGTGAGACACACACACACGACATCCACACAAATCTTATATTCATAATAGATCATTATATTTTCAATTTTTAAAACAGCTGCCAAAAAAAATAAGTTAAAATAAAATCAGCCTTTTGCCGGGAGAAGAGATATAAAATTTTTCTATCATTATCTATATATTATTCCTTGAAGAAACTTTTTTTAACTTCCACTAATATCTATCGAGCCCTTCACTCTCTTCGAAAATTTGAAAGTCTCTATTCCACGTCTTTGATATTAAAAGTTTGAGTAACATCTAAAATTTGTATGCACAAGTATAAACCACCCTATCTTAGCACAAGAGAAGTGGGGGTTATTTTGGGCTAGGGCCAAAGATATGGGGGTTAAAGATGAGGCTTAATGAACTCATCCCCATGGATCCAATTTGCGTTTTAAACAAATTTCTATAATAAAATAGCTTTAGAGATATAAAACAACACTTTTTCTGGGCACAAGAAGATGATGAAATATGACACCAAAGAGAAATAATTGAGATCTACCGAAGAGCAAGAAGATTTATAATTCCCTGGTAAAAAGATGATTTATAATCAATTTTAGGACTATCTTTATTAGGATTTTAATTATAATTTATATTATCTTTTTAATAAAAGATTTGGATTAGGTTTAGATTTATGAGATTATTCTCTATTTATTGATAGTTTCCTATTTTTATAATTCCTTTTCCTTGAAGATTAAACTGGGTTAGATTTCTTAGAGCACAATGAATAGGGGAGTAATTATTCACATTGTACGAACTAGAGTGTAAATAAAATAAGATTAACATTTCAGTATTTTTCTAGCTCTAGCCTCTAATCTTTTTATTATTATTATTTATTTAATATTCATCTGGTTTTCCCTTCTCTTATCTTTTTTCTATTCTTCCCCTTCCTACATCAGAAGTAGAGCCCTTTATTCAATTTTTATAATTATAATTTTTAAGGTTCTAAAAATCGGATCGGTCACTACACTGATAGGGCTATTGGGTTAAGGGTCAGTGGGTTAGACCAGAGTCAGACCGGGGTCAGATCGGTATCAATTAAAAAAATATAATTTAATTAACATAGGTAAAAAGATGTGAGATGTGTAATATTATACTAATTTTTTTCTTTTAAAAAAGAACACATTTTTTGGGCTTGCAAATTGTTAGTGATTTTTCTTGTTACAGTTCACGATGTACGTCTGATGCAAAGCTACTCATCAAATAATGTGTAGTATCCCTCACATTTCAAATTTTGTATTTCAAATCAATCATTTTTTTTTGTCAATATTTTAGATCAATCACTTGAAAGCCAAATTAAACAAGTACTACCCTACTCCATCAGTATTCAAGTGAAATAAGTACTATCCTACTCCATCAGTATATATTCGTACAAATATATGGCAACATGTGAATATTATATTTGTTTTCTTTTTAAAAAACAAAAAAGAGATCACATCACACCACAAGATATTGAAGGTCTCTCTCTCACGTGGATATTTCACTCACTCTCTCTTCGTCTTGTTTCCTCCCTCATTGTCAGCAATATGGCTTCCTTCTCTGTTAAGTGTTAATCCAACCTCTGGGTCCTTCTTATTTTTTCTCATGCTCGCTTCTCTTCTAATTCCTTCCTTTAAAGGCCGTGATTACTTGGTCGGAGGCTCTCAAGATTCTTGGACCCGCCGCATCGCAGCAAGAGGGAGAATCCATGGCGGTTGTTCAGACTATTCGTGATGCTTCTGATCTCTTCAGATTTTGGTGGATCTTTAGATATCTCTCTCCTTCTTCTCCTTCTCACTGTTGAACTTTTCTCACCGTTGATTCGACAGAGTTTCAGGTGATTTTTTTTTCTTCCAAAAAAATGAATCTGTAACTCATAACTCGGTCAACTCGACCGGGTTAGGCTGAGTTGACCCCGGGTCAACTTGAAACCTGGGTTACCCCTTGAATGTCATTTATAATTGTATTTTCTTTTACATTTTCTGGTCCAGTCTGAGTTTTAAAACATTGATAATTTTATGTATTAAATGTCATTTATAATTGTATTTTCTTTTACATTTTCATTGAATCAACAATTTGTTTGTTGATGAGACTAATAGTCTTAATATTAAGAGAGTGAAAATGAGCTTTATAGTTAAATTAACGAGACCTAAGCTTGATATAAATTTGGAGCACTACTCGTATGCCTAACTGAAATGATAGCTAGATATCAAAATTCTTAATTTGCATAAAAATTTCATGTATTTCTTCTTCTTTCCTTTTGAAAAGTCGGACACAATACAACCATTAAGAACTCCTTTATTTTTTTATAAATAAAAATGTCTATCCTAGTGACAAACCTTGTTTTGAAAAGTTAAAAATGTTAGTGTAGAATTATAGATTATGACGGTTTAGTCCTAAAAAGTTTATTGAATGACATTATAAATATTCTTTACAAATAAATGTGAAGATAATACTTTTTCAAATTGTTTTGTATAAGAACAACATGTGTCTAGCCCTTTCGAACTAGTGTGTTTATATTGGATCAGATTATTAGTCCAAGATATCTATAAGGCAGATATCAAACAGAAGATGATTACTCCAAGATATCTATAAGGAAGACAACGAGAAGTATATTAGATCATTGTGCACGTATATGGCGTTTAGCCAAAAAAAATGGGTGGTGTGTGTGCACAGTGACGACTGTATAGTAAATGAGAATAGGTTATAATCTGTATACCTTTTAGGTTTACCTCTTATTTATAGAGATTACCTTAGGGTTTGGACCATTGGGCCCTGTACGCCTTGCAGCCCACATATTGTGACGTCACACCTGCAAATTGTTACGATATTCCTTGATTATAGCCTGATTAGGATTTTCCTTTATTATAGGCAGATCCTGGTTCAAATTTCCCTTGTTGGGCCACACAGCCAATGGGCCTCATATATGGGTCCATAATAGTTGCCCCCCAACCCAGTAGTTCAGATCTCTGGGCTGCCAGGATGCATTGATTATTTAGCGTGGACCATGAATTTAACAGGGATATACCCAATTTATCCGGGTTCCAAACTAGAGACCAATCTTATCTCAATGTTCTGTGTTGTTTGATCTTTCATCCGAGTTATGATGATCTTCGGATTCATTTGGGTTGAAGTTGCGAATTGCCCCAAGACTCGTGGTCCGGGTTACTTTGATTGGAAATGTCTATTTCTTTTCATTTGACTCGAGTTCTCCTTTGCACTAAACGTCCGAGTTCCGAGTTTGTATTTTAAGCAACTAACTCGTGCCTCAAACATCCAGGTTCTGGGTTATACGTTTTAACCATGGGGCTCCTCCCTAGGGTTCCCCCCAGAGCCGGGTTGTTTTGAAAAGGAATAGGCTTACCTATTTCATTTTGACAACTTTACAGCTGTACACTTTGCAATCGTCATGGCGTAAAACCGCCATTTCTAGCGCAACAGTCGCTTCTGTCGTCTTTGATATTCATGCGTATTTAATGCCCACGTCATTTCGCATTAGTCAACATTTCTTTTTTAGGGGGGAATCTGCTTTTTGAATGGAATTGTCCTTTTTGCCCCTGACTCTTCTGATTCGTAACATTTATATTCACATTTCCATCCATTCTCCACACTTCTCGCATTCGTTATTTCCTCTTTCTTCTAAAAAAACCTCTCACTTTTTTGGGAGAACTACCTCTGTACGATCCTCTAGTCCGCCATTTTAGGTTCCTCCAACCTTCTTAAAATCAGGTACTCTCACCATTTCTCATCCATTCATTTGGTTTTTGCTTTCTTCCAACTGTTTTATTCTTGCTTCTCCAACTATATTTGCCACAACGTTGCTTTTTGGGTTTCTGGATGGGTGTTACAATTTCTAAGTTTTCTAGGTAGACGTTGATTTCTGGGTTCCTTCTTTGACTATGAACCCTAGTTCAAGTCATCTTGATTCTGTGTGGTGTTGTAGAGCCATTTCGTTTTATCCTCTTCACCCCTTCTTGTTGTGAAACACGCTATCCTTAGGTTGTGTCTCCCATTAACCATGAATAAAGGTAGAATGACCCCAGAGGAGGAAGAAGAATTGCACCGAACAGTTCCTCCCAGAGCCGAATAGTTCCTCCCAAAGCTCGGTACTGGTTTTGGGGTATTCCCCCTACTGAAGACGAGAAGCAAGAGGCATTGCTTCGTAAAAAAACATAGTGGAGAAAGTAGGAAAAGATCCCAACCTTTACAAAACCAGAGTCGGGATGAGACTGGAGGTCGGAGAGAGAGCGCCACCAATCCGGGATTGCATATCCAAACACCAAGATTCGAGGGATGGGGTAAAAGCGAATCTATCCCGGCCTTACAAATTCCCCTATCAAAAGGCTTGTGCCAACCTATGTCGGGATCCCATTTGGAGAGCGTTGTCGACCCTTGTGATGACTGTGCACATCTTAGTTGCGATCTCGTTGCAAGCGGTCGTTACTTGGAGGCCGAGTCTACTTTGGCCTCCTGCCAGGCATAAATTAACTTCGAAAACCATCTCGGTTTCTAGTAGCGAGGACCGTTTCGTGTCGGAGGAGCCCCCAAATTTGTCAACCTTTTCTTATTCACGTAGTGGCTCTTATGACTCAAGTATGCCTTGCGTTTCTGATTTTTACTTTTTTGTTATAGGTATAGATGAGTCACTTTCTTCGCACTATACTGAGAGATATATGTCTGGGGAGTCGAGTTCCCAAGGTCCTCGAGAGCTTCAACGAATGTGAACCCGTGGGTTACCGATGAAGTGTTACATACTAGGTCCACGATGACCACAACCAAGGTTGCCAGGATCCCCGTCGGCGATGGAGAGGGCTACACCCTTCGCCTACCCCTTGACGATGAGTCCATATGCTCCTGCCGGGAAGGGAATGATCCACATTTTTTCTTCTTCTTCTATCGGGACTTGATTACCCAGCTCGACATTCACTTTCCGGTTACCGAGTTCCAAATTGAACTTCTGAATCATCTACATCTTGCTCCTTCCCAACTTCATCCCAATGGTTGAGCTTTTGCTATCGCTTTCGAGCGTTTTTGTAGATCTAAAAAACTAACTTGTACAATTTCGCTTTTCTTTCACTTTTTTACCATCCATTTAGCCCATGCAAGGAATGAGCCTTCCAATAGTAAAGGTTGAACCTCACTCCGAGGTGCCGCTGGCCGGAAACTCTTCAAGGTTTTCATTAATTCTTTTAAAAATTTCAAATCTGGCTTTTTCAAGGTTGCTGTTGTAACATCCCAATTTTACTAATAGAAATTAGGTATCTTTAGGAAGTGATTTATTAAGTATTTTGAAGTTTAAAGGAGATTTATAGATATAAAATTAAGAGTTTTTTTCTATATTATGAGATAAATGAATTTAGAAATATATGTATATATATATATATATATTTTATTCATTTTTAACATAGATTCACACTTTATATTTTTCCCAAACGGTGCGTCTGCGTTTTGTTTAAAAATATACATAATATTATTAAATAATATTTTATATTATTATATAAATTAAGTGGGACCCACATGCTTTATTTTTCTTCCTCCACCACTGCACCGTCGGGAAATTTTTGAAAGATTATATTATAATAATATATTATTATTTTATATTTTATTATATTATTTTACTATTCACTATTATATTATTTTACTATTTGATTATATTATATTTTATTATTATATTATATTATTAAGTTGAGGCGTAGAAAGAGAAGGGAAGAAATGAAGCGGAGGATGAAGGTAATGGTGGGGCCCACCCATTTGAAAAGAAAAGAAAGGACGCCCACTTCTTTTTGACATTTGAAGGAAAAGATGGAGGAGGTGCTGACAATTGAGGAGCGGTGCCTCAATCAGCGCCTCCTCGATTAAAAAAAATTGGGGCACCGTTCTCGCACAGTAGGGGGAATTTCAGTATAAATACCCCCTACCTCTACACCAATCACACTCCACCCCACACACATCTGCACTCACACACATACATGGTCCGGCGGTGAGAAAAGAGAGAAAAGGAGATTAGGGTGGTAATTATTTTGGAGCCTTGTAGTAATATTTTGGTGATTATTTGGGAGCTAAAAGGTGACAGGTAACTCTGAATATTCTTCCTTATACTTGTGGATTATGTATGATTATAAATGTTTATTTATCTATTATTATTGTTTTCTTTGACTAAAATATATGTATGAAGTATTTTATGATCTGGTATGAGAACTTTGGATTTGCGATTTATCTTATTAAATGGTACTATTTACACGTATAATGTTGATTTACTATCACGTATATATACTTGTATTTTACTATTCATCATACATACTATATTTACTATTCATCATTTACACATACCGTATTTCACTATTTACTATTCACATATACATACTATATTTACTATTTACGTATACGTACCGTATTTTACTATTCACTTATACATACGAATTTACTATTCATAATTTACATATATATACCGTATTTTACAATTAACTATTCACTTATACATACAAATTTACTATTCATCGTTTACGTTTTACTATTCGCTAATCACTTATACATATTAATTTACTAATAATCATTTACGTATATATACCGTATTTTACTATTTTGCTATTCACGTATACGCATAGTAATTTACTATTCACTAATACATACAATGATACTGTTTTATTCTCAAATCTATGATTTTACATACTGCATATGAAGATATGGTTTAAAGTGATTTATTTTTGAAAGAATGCATTTATCATGGCGGCTGTGATTGTGAAGGGTTGGAGTTAGGAGGAATTGATATGATATGTTTTTATGCCACCGCTCGGTGCACAGTGGTTGGTACTTTTTCAGGGCCCCTTCTTCCATGTTTTCCTTTGGCCGGGATTTCATTGGAGTAGTGGGACATGTGACACCTCCTTAGTTGTTATTGTTAAGGAGGGGAGCCATAGTCCATACTTGAGCTCTATACCTTTGGCCGGGTGTATCTTAAGTTTTGGTGAGCTTGGAACAATTCAGTCATATGGATATGTTTCTGTTGGACTATGTGTTAGCCTATGGCTCCAGTCAGCGGTATAAGGTTGGTAGAGGATATAAGGGAGGCTTCATACTGCATGATGTATTTTAGTATAAAGATTGATCAAATGAAAAATATTTTTGTAACGCCTATTTAAGAGGATTTATGGAGAATATAATTATATATATATATATATATACATGCTTTGCATGACGTATTATAGCATAAAGGCGGACCCGGATGGTAAATATTTTTGTAAGGATTATTTATGAGATTTATGGAAAGTATAATCATTTATAAATATTATTGTATAGTTCGAGTTATTATCAAAATGATAAATATTTTTATAAAGATTTTATGAGAATTTACGGGAAATATAAATACATATATATATATATATATGTGTGTGTGTGTGTGTAAATATATTAGTAAACCAAAGATTTGACAAAATGATAAATATTTTTGTGAGAATTATTGGAAGAATATAAATGTGTATTTAAATATGAAAGTATAAATTTATACAAATTAATATATTTTATTACCTCATGTTTTGATCATATGTGATTTGCTTGTGTATGGTGGAAATATTCAGTAGTTACTGAGAAGTGGAATCTCACCCCATATTAACATTTTAAGGTAAACTATTCTAGTAAAGTAAGGGAAGGCACCTATGGAGTAAGTTTGAAGGCTCTTTATACTCCTATAGGTTATGTTATGTTATTTGAATTTGCCACAACCATAAGATTTCCGTATTTTTGAGACTCTGATAAATTATTTTGAATTTAATTTGGCCCTGTATAAATGGATTTTTACTCTTTGGCTATATTGTAAATATGTATTTGGTTGTTAAATACCCTTGTTGAAGATATTTTAAATATTTTGGCCAAGTTTTTGTGTGTTGAATTTGAGGTGTTACAGCTGTCGAGCCTGGACAGTAGCCTTGGTTCATTAAGACCCTCGAGGACTGTGGAGGGGAAGTTCCCCTTGTACTGGACTCAGGACCATCATAACTTTCCTTCTTCCTCATACCGCTTTCCTGAAAAGGGCTTTTCTGACTCTAAAGCCAAAGAAGCATATTTTATTATTGCCTATATTGACGAACACGACTCCTTTAGCATGGCTGAATTCATTTCTCAGCCTCAGGTCGGGTTGGGGTCAGCAACGAGTATGAAAATTCCTTTTTTTGTTTGCATTGTGTCTTTATTTCCTACTGTATTGATAAATGACCTTTGTTCTCTTGGCCTACAGATCCAAGTATGGGAAGACAACCTACTTACCTTGCCGCCATGAAAAGCAATAAGGCTTCAAAAACGAAGGCTAGTAAGAAGCGAAAAGCTCCGGAACCTAGTAAGGATGATGTTGGGACGAGTAGCCGGGCAAGCCCGGGCAAGAAGTCAAAGGCCGGCCAAGCGATCTCGACCTAGAAATCTAAAGAGACCTTGGCCTCTGATGTTCCAACCTCTACATAGGAAGTTCCTCTTGCTTCCGCTGCTCTGAATCTTCCTCCTCTGCTGTCACTTACTGAGCTTACCCTGGGATCATTTGGAGCCGTGGGGTACCTGATGAGCTTAGCGCCGCTATTCGTCCCTCGAGGCATTTTTATAACCCACACCCGTTTGCCAAATTTGAGCTACAAGAGATGGTGAATATTGAGTGGTATGCCTTGAAGGCTGTTGGATTAGCTCAAACTTTGGCCTCGGTGAAAGAGAAATGCTCTTCAAATTCTGTCGAGCTAAAGAGGGTTAGATTAGAGGCTAATGAGCAGAAAAACAAAGCTTTGGAGCAGGTGCAAGTGGCCGAAAATGCGAGAGACAAAGCATACGAGGAACTGCAGATGACAAAGGAGAGCCTTAAGAAGTCGAACTCGGATTTGCTCCATCTTCAAGAATCTCATGCTCGAGATCTGGACGCCTTGAAACTACTTCAGGCGGAGCAGGATGAGTTTAAAGTTGAGCTGCACTGGGCTCGAGCAGCCCTTGAGACTGCCAATGCTGACATCGCTACAAAGGTAGTTGCATTAAGAAAGGTTGCGGAAGAGTCGTTCAACAACGCCTTAGAGCAAATTCGGCTTTTGACCCTCGGCATAAAACTCAACACCTTCGGGCTAGATTATACATCTTATGTTGATGAAGGCAAACTAATCTTGTTCTCTTCCTCTCCTGACGGTGATTCAGTATCTCAATTGGAGGGGGGTCAAGGCAAGGACGGAGGTGAAGAGGTCAACGCCGCCATCCCTGCTGAAAGAGAGGTTCAACTAGAAGCTGGAGTTCCACCAAGAAGAAAAGTCGGGATCCCCCATTTTGCTTTGCAACAATTTTTCCCGGGTTAATAACTCAGTTTATTTTCCTTGCACTTTGC
The DNA here is from genome assembly GCA_019022615.1 of Acacia melanoxylon. Lineage (NCBI taxonomy): Eukaryota > Viridiplantae > Streptophyta > Magnoliopsida > Fabales > Fabaceae > Acacia > Acacia melanoxylon. The sequence continues at coordinate 2,872,343 of JAFJYJ010000020.1, read as the reverse complement.
TGACTTCTCTGTACTTTGAAGATTTAATCATCAATGAACATTTATTCATTTTTCAATCTACCTGAATGTACTTTCAAGTCCTTCATTCATCGCAATGATGAATTAATTGTATGAACTCAAACTTATACTCAGAGTTCTATTCGATGACTGGGCTAAAGTCAAAAACCAGGTATTAAAAACCAGGTATCATATTTGTGAAGATTTTAATTAATCCGTCACATTACATTTTGGCTCATTTGACCAGAATTTAATCCAAAGTAAGGGCAATCTGTCACATGTTCAAATTTGGTTTGGTACCCAAAAGTTAAACATTTCGACTTGATCAGGGTCTGCATGACAATTCACCTCATTACCCCAGAAAATGATTTTGATGCATCATTACTACGAGGGCCTATTGCTATGCCGTTGCTTATTTGAAATCGGGTTTAATTACCCTGGATTCTTTTTTCCATTGCTCCATGCTTTACTCAAAACCGGGTTTAACTACCTTGGAATCGTTCATCCATTGCTCCACGCTTTATTTGAAACTGGGTTTAATTACCCTGGATTCATTTATTCATAACTGGCATAATTTGCAAAGTAATTCTCAACTGAGAATTTCTTTATTTATTTGAAATCAGATTATTACAAACTTAATCAAATAGACTCGTCGACATAGTCGACCTTACATAATTCCAAAAAGGAAAATTATGCTTAAAACAAGGTTAATTCAATACGGAACTCGGATTTAACTGTACATACACAGTTTATTCACATATTCAATAACTCAGCATGGAACTCAGATTTAACTGTGGTATACTTTTAGTTTATCCGCGTTCCATGTTCTCTTGATTAACTTCTTCTCCAGAGTCTCCAGTATGTAGGCACCTTTGTCGAGCTTTTCTCTAACCTGATAAGGGCCTTCCCAATTTGCAGCAAGCTTTCCATCTCTGGCATTTTTGTTTCCTATGTCTGCTCTTCGAAGCACTAAGTCACCCTTTTGAAATGACCGAGGCTTCACTTTTTTATTATACTTGGTCGCAATGAGTTGCTTGGTGGCCATATCTCGGCAATGTGTTGTGATTCTGACCTCGTCTATCAAGTCCAACTCTACTACCAAAGCTTCATTGTTATCCTCTTCTCCCTGAAGAGCCTCGACTCTCCTTTAAGAGGGTTAGCCTATCTCAACCGGGATCATAGCCTCACATCCATACATTAATCGGAATGGAGTCTCCCTGGTTGACGTTTGAATATTGGTATGATAACCCCACAAGACAGGGTACAACTGTTCAACCCAGCTAGACCATGCCTCATCCATTCGCTTCCTCAAACCATCGACAATGATTTTATTCGTTGCTTTAGCCTGTCCATTTGATTGAGGATGCTCCATCGAGGCAAAGTGATGATTGACCTAGAATCCGGACATCTTTTCTTGGAAACCCTTGTCGATAAACTGGGTCCCATTATCTATCACCACCTCAGCCGGGACCCCAAATCGGGAGATAATGTTTCTTTCGAAGAACCTTTGCACCTGAGCCGAGGTGATTGTCGCCTTAGGTTCAGCTTTTATCCACTTGGTGAAATAATCGACAGCCACTATGAGCCATCGTAACTGTCCGGCGCCATTTTGAATGGTCCCAACAAATCCATACCCCATTTGAAAAATGGCCACGAAGCCAAGATAGACTTTAATTCCTTTGGGGGACACCATATTATCCTTTGCGTGCTTTTGACAGTTGCCACATTTTTGGACATGGTCCCTCAAATCCGCCTCCATCGTTGGCAAGTAGTATCCGGCTTGTAGAGCTTTCTGGGCCAGTGCCTTGGCAACCATGTGTTGGCCATTGATTCCTTCGTCGATCTCAAACAAAACATACTCAGCCTCTTCGGAGTTCAGACACCACAACCGTGTGCACGGCTGCTTCTCGTACCAACTTCTTTGCTTTAAGTGAGTCATCGGGGAGACTCCTTTTTCCAAGTAATCCACAATTGGTTTTCTCTAGTCCTCTGCTGCCGAGATAACCATAATGCAACTCGGCTCAGATAAGCTTTGTTGAATCACAGTTCTGCGGTTTCCCAGGCTCTTAGTGCTCGCCAATTTCGACAAGATATCAGCCCTAATATTTTCTCCTTTGGGAATGTGAGTAATGACCACCTATTCAAAGTTGGCCATAACTTCTTTTACTTTGTTCAAGTACTTCACCAGCAGAGGACCCTTAGCTTGGTATGTCCCTTCAATTTGTGTCGCAACAAGCTGAGAGTCAGTTAAAACATGAACTTTCTTAGCTCCATTCTGTTTTGCTTAACTTAACCCGGCTAGAACTGCTTCATATTCTGCTTGATTATTTGATGTCGGGAAGTTTAGCTGAAGCAAATGCTCCACCGAGACTCCTTTTAGGCTTTCAACGATGACTCCGGCTCTGTTTTCTTTGATGTTTGACTAGCCATCAACAAACACTTTCCACATCTCAGCATCTCCGATCTCCCCTTTAACTGACGGGGTTAACTCCATCATGAAATTCGCCAAGGCTTGCGACTTAATGGCATGTCGGGCTTCATAGGTGATATCAAACTCAGACAACTTTATGGCCCAATTGATCATTCTTTCAGCCAAATCCGGTTTGTGGAGCACTTGCTGAATTGGTTGACTCGTCCTGACTACAATCTAATGTCCTTGAAAATAGGGACGAAGTCTTCTTGTCGTGGTAAGTAGGGCAAACGCCATTTTCTTGAGCTTTTGGTACTTCAGCTCTAAGCCTTGTAGAGCCCGGCTGACGAAGTAAATTGGTACTTGGTCGTTCTTTGTTTCCCTGACCAATGCCACACTTACAGCCTCTTCCCCCACAGACAGGTATGGGATCAAGACTTCCCCTGATTCCGGCTTAGACAAAACTGACGGGGCCGCCAAAAACTTCTTTACTTTCTCGAAAGTGACTTCGCAGTCTGGGTTCCAGCCTCCTTTTTAGCAATTTGAAAAATGGAATAGCATTCTCTGCCGACTTCGGCAAAAATTTGGTTAACACAATGAACCTCTCTGTTAACTGCTGTACCTCTTTCTTGTTCTTTGGAGCCTTTATATCCATCACGTCCTTGCATTTGTCCGAGTTAGCTTCAATTCCTCTGTTCGTTAGCAAGAATCCTAAGAACTTCCCGGCCAAGACTCCAAAAGCACACTTGGTCGGATTCAAATGGATCCGATAAGCTTTCAGCCTGTCAAACGTCTACTGTAGTTCTTGGACATGTCTTGTGGGATCAGTCGATTTGACGATCATATCATCAATATACACTTCTATGTTCTTGTCGAACTGATCCTTGAAGACTCTATTTATCACCCTTTGATACGTGGCCCTCGCGTTCTTCAACCCAAAGGGCATCACATTATAGCAGTAGTTAGCCTTATCAGTTATGAAAGCGGTTTTCTCCTGGTCTTCTGGGTACATGGCTATTTGATTGTATCTAGAATATGCATCCATGAATGATAGCAATTGGTAACCGAACGAGTTGTCAACCAACTGGTCGATACTGGGCATAGGATATATGTCCTTAAGACATACTTTATTCAGATTGGTGTAGTCCGTACAGACTCTCCACTTCCCATTTGGTTTTTTCACCATAACCATGTTGGAAACCAAGTGGTGCACTGTACTTCTCAAATGAATCTGACATCCAGTAACTCCTTCACATGTTCTTCCAGGGCTGTCTCCTCTCTGGGCCAAGTTTCCTTTTCTTCTGCGCCATCGGAACTTACCCTGGATGAATTGCAAGTTTCTGTCAACAGAATTTTGGATCAATTCTAGGTATCTCAGACGACTTCCAGGAAAACACATCCTGGTTTCTCTTCAGAAACTCTTCCAACTTGGTTCAAACTTCAGGGTCCAACCCTTTGCCGACTTTTGTGACCTACCCCGACTCATTACCCGACGCAAGATCCTCTAGCTCTCCATCTGGCTCCGATCTCAAGATCTCGACGTCTTCTCACAGATCTAGCTCAACCATATTTACTGGTTTGCTTTGCTGCCTTACTTTGCCCCTGCTCGCACTCCCTTCTCCTTTTCAAATTCGGGGCAGAGAGGAAGGACCGCCTTCACCTTCTTTGACCGTTGTACAGTAACATTGTCGGGATTATTTCTGATCCCCTTTGATAGTAACGACTTCATTCTTGTTACTCACCATCTTCAACATCTGATGCTTGGCAGACACCAACATATCCCATTTAATTTGAACGCTTCCTTCATTCCCAACGTTAATCTAAGATCGATATACCCCTTAGGGTGAGTGTCTTCTCCATTAAAACCAATAAGGGTTGTTTTGCACGGCTTTAAGTCCTCCTGATCAAGGTTCATCCTTTTGAAGGCGTCCTAGAGGATAATATCTGCGGAACTTCCAGCATCTCTGAAGATCTTCTTAACTCGGCAATTCACCAGGGTGCCCGTAATCACCAAACCATCTTGATGACCCGAGACTACATCCTTCAAATCCTCCTTAGTGAAGCATATCAGAGGAGGTTCTGGCTTGCTTGGATCTTCTTTGAACTTTGGCTGGTCCCTTATTGAAAGGACCTCCCTTAAGTACTTCTTTCTCTGGCTTGCCGAGTCTCCCCCTCCTCCAAATGCTCCGCTGATAACATTAAAGTCGAACTTGGGTTTAGGAAATTCATCATCGTGACTATCCGGTTTCTTTTGTTTTTCATCTTTCCTTCTCTTTTCGGGAGCCGGGCTCTTACTCTGACTTCCTTGCTGCCGCTTATTGCTCTTCCGCCCCTGGGTTTTTATCATGTACTGACGCAGTTTGCCTTCTTTGACAAACTTTTCTATCGCATCTCTAAGATCCCAGCATGGATTCGTAGTGTGTCCCGGTCCGTCATGAAACTCACAGAACCGGGATTGATCTAAGATTGCCTTGTTGTGAAATGGTTGAGGTCGATCAACTTTTTTCATCTGGGTCAAAGGTACCTCCTTCAAAACTTGAGATCGTGAAACATTCAAGGGAGTGTACTTCTCATACTTTCCTTCATGCTTGCCTCCCCGAGATTTATTGTCCAAGTTCCTTTGGCGGAAATCTTGCCTTTGGCTTCCAGGCTGTTCCTTTCCTTTCAGAGGTGGACTCTTCCTCTTCTCTTTTCCCGCAGCATTGCCGATCTCCATCTACTCCAACTCCAGGATTTATTTGATTGAGTTCTGAACTCCACCACGGTGTTGACGGGAGTCTTGTAAATTGATCTGGCTAGCCGAGATGAACCATCCAGGCCGACTATGATTAAATGTACATGCACATTTTCCTGCAATCCATGCACTTATAGGGCGGCATCCTTAAAGCGATCCAAATACTTCTAAAGGTTTTCCCCTAGTTGCTGGTTGACCTTGCCGAGAGTGAACTCGGACTTCGGCTGTTTTTTGCTTGTTACAAAATTCAGCAAAAACTTATCTACAAGATCTTCAAAATCCTGGATTGACTTTGCAGACAAAGTGTAAAACCACGCTTGCGCAACTCCTCGCAATGTTGCAGCAAATAACCGGGAAATGATGGGCTCTTGGAATCCCCTAACGAACATTTCCATGTCAAACGTGTTGAGATGGGCTTGTGGATCCTGGCTTCCATCATATTTTGGCAAATCAGTTGCATCAAAATTCTTCGAGTAAGGAGCATTAGCAATCTCGTCAGTGAAAGGACTGTTGTTGTTCTGCCCCTATTGTATTTTCTTCTATATTTTCCAGGAGCATTTGTGTCCAAGGTTCAGCATCTCAGTTTTTGTCTCCTGCATCCCGGATGTTCACAGCCTGCTTGTCCTTCGCGAGTGAAATCCGGGATCTGAGCTTCAGGGATTCGAACTTGATCTTGATTGGCCAAGTTTCGTTCAACATTATTGATTCAAGGGCCTTCAACGTCAACTTGAGTATAGGTCAGGGCATTAACCCGGCTAGAGCCATTTGATCCCGGTTCACCCGACTAGGGCCACTCTCATCCCGGTTCCCGTTACGAATGGGGTTCTCAACTTGTTTGAGGCACTCCTCCAACACCCGCATTCTCTACATCTCTTCTTGCCGTAGGATGGCATTACGGCGATCCATGTCCTCCTGCATCAGTCGGATATCCTCTTGCCTCTGAAGTTGGTTACGCTTCTCCGTCTCCTCCATTCGTCCCAACACAGCATTTAAGGTGGCCTGCATAAGACAAACGTCCGGATCAATGACTGGAGGATTGCGGCTGGACTTGTTAGGAAATCGCCGTCTGAGGGGTTAACGTGAATGCTGGAGAGGACACCGTGTCAGATGCATCATCAACTTGCACTTGGTTATATTCTGGAACGATCGTATCCTTTGATTGCGGCTGATGCTGAACCGTTCGTTCCTCAAGTTGTGACATCTAACTATTGCTTATGGTATTAACCATCGTTGGTCACAGGAATCAAATTTTACGGATCCCCTCGGTCGGCGCCAATGTTCTGTATAAGAACAACAGGTGTCTAGCCCTTCAGAACTAGTGTGTTTATATTGGATCAGATTACTACTTCAAGATATCTATAAGGCAGATAGCAAAGAGAAGATGATTACTCCAAGATATCTATAAGCAAGACACCGAGGAATATATTAGATCACTATGCACGTATATAGCGTTTAGCCAAAAAAGGTGGTGTGTGTGCACAGTGACGGCTGTATAGTAAATGAGAATAGGTTAGAATCTGTGTACCTTTTAGATTTACCTCTTATTTATAGAGATTACCTTAGGATTTGGACCCTTGGGCCCTGTGCGCCTTGCAGCCCACATATTGTGCCGTCACACCTGCAAATTGTTAGGATATTCCTTGATTATAGGCTGATTAGAATCTTCCTTTATTATGGGCAGATCCTGGTTCAAATTGCCCTTGTTGAGCCACACAGCTAATAGGCCTCATATATGAGTCCATAACAGAAATAAATTTTACGAAATCGATCCCTTGCGTAAGTTTATTTCTATAAAGTTTAATTATTCAAATAAAGGGTAAATCACTGTTAGGTTCCAAAAACCACAAAAAAATTATAAAAAAAAATTCTTATACCAAATTCTTCTATCAAATTGTCCCTTTTGACTGCAATGTGATTAATTTGGAATGTAAAATTACTTTGTTGCCCCCATTGTGAAATTTCATAACTTCTCCATATAGGAAAATCAAATTGTCAAAGTAGGCTCATGCAATTATGAAAATAGGCATAAGCCCTTGTCAAAATTTGCATATGGGAATGCGAATTTTAACAATTTCTTATGTCTGTTTTTACAACTGTATGAGCTTACTTTGACTATTAAATTTTTGCTATGAAATTTCACAAGTTAATATCCTAACTTTAACAAATTTTAACAAGTTTTTATGCCTATTTTACAACTGCATAAACCTACTTTGACAACTAAATTTTTCTACCTCGAAAAGTTATAAAATTTCACAAGTTAATGTCTCAACTTTTACAAGTTTTGACCGTTTCTTATGCCTATTTTCACAACCGCATGAGCCTACTTTGACAACTTAATTTTCCTAATCGAGAAGTTATGAAATTTCACAATGGGGGCAACAAAGTAGTTTCACATTCTGAATTTAATCATAATGCAGTCTCTAAGGACCTTTTTTATGGGGGAATTCAGTATGAGATTTTTTTTGTAATTTTTTATGATCCTCGAAACCTGACAGTGATTTTCCCTTAATTTTAATAGGAATTCAAAGCCACATAAAATTCATTAACAATTAGCATGTTTAGGCTCGTTTACAGAGCGTTGGCATGCAAAAAAGTCACTTCTGCTTGGACACTGGACCTGTTTGAAGAGAGCAGCTTAAAGCCAGAAAAAAGTAGTAGTAGAAAAAAACCTAGAAGTAAAGTGTTTGGGTTGGGCTTTAAGTTCACTGGGCTTTTTTTTTCTAAAGGTCAGTTAAGAAAAAAGTTTCATAGAGTAGCTTTTTCCAAAACGCTCTTAGCTTTTTGACATGGGCTCATTACTTCTACCACCATTAATTCAAATACAAATCATATTTACAACTTGACTTTTTTCTTACCGAACTTCTAAAAAAATCAGATAAAAAATAAACCATCTCTCGTGCCTCCAACCCAAACAACCCACTAGCGTTGGGAGCGGTGGAAGAAGAGCTCAGCAGCGTTGAGCCAATGTTCAGAGTTGTCCTCTTCTTGCCCAGTGTTCAGAGTGTTGTCCTCTTCTTCGGAAATTAATTTCAGCATTGAAAGGGAAATAAATTCCCAATGTTCACATCCTTTCCTGCCATACGACCTGGGTCTGATTCTTTACTTCATTTATCATCGTCAACCTCCTCTGATCTCACCTGCTCTGCTCATCTGTGGAACAACGGTGATCACTTCATCTGAGGGGAATACCTCGTCGGTCACGAATGGCCACCGCGAGTTTGACCTGAACCTCCCTGCTCCTTTCACCGACTTATCCCCGGTGAAGTTCGTTAGGGACGGCCACCGCCAAGGAGCCTCGTTTTTCATGGACGAAAAATGAAGACGATGATTATCTGAGTAGCTTTTTTCTCATGAGAAAAATTGATCTGAATTCTTATAATTAGATGATTGAATCAGATAAATTCAATAATTTAATCATATCTTGCTTATTTATTTTTCTTTTTGGGACTGGGGAAATTGGATTAACTTACAAAGTTGGAGATTTTGTTTTGTTTTAGCAGCATTGTTCCTGTGTTCAGACAGACAGACTTGTTCATTGTTCATTATTGGTTTTTGGAAGCTAGTTCTCAATAAAAACACAAAAAATATTAACGATATTTAAGATTAAGACTAATATCCTAATTAACTCTTATACTTAGAATCAAATGACTTAAATATATACAATTATCTAATTTATATACAGTTTTATCATTAAATATATTTAATCAAGGAATTTATTGTTTATCAATTTTTTAAATAATTATTTAACTTTTTTTTAAAATTCAAATTCAAATTTTTATCTTCATTTATCAAAATATATACAACTAATGTGTGTGTACATATATATGTATGTCTATATATATATATGTATATGTATAGGTATGTATGTGTGTATGTGTGTATGTAGTACTCAATACAATTTATGTATTTTTTAATCATTTTTCATCTTAATTAACTTTTTAAATAATAATCCAAATTTAAAAAAAAAAAAAAAAAAAAAAAACTACTACCCACCGTCAATTTGAATACAAATCACATTTACAATCTGACTTTTATTTTATTTTACTTCTGAAAAATCAAATAGAAAATTTCAGTCAAGTAGAATAGCCATCCGCCTCACTCATGTTCATCAATTTCAAAGGCGGTTGACGATTTTTCTACGCATCCTTCGTTTCTGTTGACCTCACGTCCACCTCCAGACCCACAATGTTTTAAAAGAAAATTACGCGCAGGTCCCAAGGAACAAAACAAATTATAAAAAAGTCTCTTAAAATCACAAAATTACACGTGTGTTCGCCTGCGACTTTTTTGATATTATTTATATTAACAACAGGAAATCGTATATTTACAACAGAAAATGCCTATATTTACAACAATATTTAAACACCTGACAATTTACAACAGAAAATGCATATATTTACAACAGGAAATACTTATATTTACAACAACATTTAAATACTTGGATTTTAAACATAGAGATGTTATTTACAACAGAAAATGCATGTATTTACAAATGAAATGTGTATTAACAACAACATTTAAAAACCCGTATTTTATTTCCATACAAATAATATCAAAAAGTTCCCTACCATTTACAATGAAAAATGCATGTATTTACAACGGAAATACATGTATTTACAACAACATTTAAAAACCTGGATTTTATTTCCATACAAATAATATCAAAAAAAATCCCTTATGACTTTTGTGTAATTTGATGATTTCAAGGGGCTTTTTTATAAATTTTTTTTTATTCCTTGGGACCTACATGTAATTTTCCCATATTTTAATTGAAGCATACTTGAGAGATCAAAATCACGGGTTTCAAACTTATCGGAACAAAACCAAAATGAAGGGAAACAATTATATTAACCTTATTGTTTATATTAAATATGATTTTAACCTCATTTTCCCTCATAATTTCAATTCTATTCACATTTTTAATCTTTTAAAAATTCAAGCTTACATACTAAGTCGGTACTAATTTCTTTCTTTACAAATATTACTAGTCCATAGCCGATCCCGATCGTCGCCATCAAATTTGAAAGAATTTCATTGAATGAGTGATAAATAATAGACCATTTAAAAAATATGATCGATGATATATCAATTACAAGGGGGAAAAATAGATCAAAAAAGAATCCATCTGGCAACTGTGTGAACTGTGAAGGTACCAGCTCTTCAAAATTTCAGAATTAAAAAAAAAAAAAAAAAAAAAAAAAAAAAAAAAAAAAAAAAAAAAAAAAAAGGAGCAAAAGAAAAACAATATGCCTGTCGCTCCATTTTTGGAGTATCTCTTCACACCAGAGTTTCTATGCTGAGAATTTGCATGCAAGAAGATTAGAAAATGAATTTATTTGTTAAACATATACAACATTTTTTTTTAAAAACGACGTGGTATGTATGAGAACTAGTGGAGGAACAAACCCTAGTGGAGGTTTACTTTAAAACAATCAAAAGCTAGATGATATTCAAGAATGAGTGCAACAGCTACAACTCTGGAAGGAAAAAAATCATCTAAGAATATACAAATGGAAGTTTCAGTTATATGCAAATACATTATAATTACATTCACATAACTACACCTTAAAATGGAAAAAGAAGAAGAAAGAAAGAAAGAATCAGACTATCCTTGTGCCCTACTTTTCTGGTTATAGATGTAAGATTTTGCAAAGAAAATGAACAAGGCTAGTCCCATCACACTGAGCCCAACAAGCAACCAATAAAAGTAATCAAGATGAGCCTTATTGAGATTATCACTAAACCAGCTGCTTTGTTCATCTTTACCTGTTGCCTCCTCAATCACAGAAATCAAAAAGCTACTTAGAAAGCTGCCAAGACCGAAAATACTCAAGTACAGAGCTAGACCCATACTTCTGAGTTCATTTGGGACCTGACCGTAGAAAAACTCTTGAAGACCAACCATGGTGAATACCTGAGCAACTCCAAGCAAAAAATATTGGGGAACCAACCATGACACACTCATTGGAATAGTTGCATCAGGATCATCAACTAGACCATATACTATTGCTGTTTGTTGTCTCTTGATCTCAACAAGAGCAGCAATTACTACTGTAATTACAGATATAGATATTCCAGTTCCGATTCTTTGTAGCATTGTTATGCCAGAGGGTTTGTTAGTGATAGCTCTCGCTATTGGCACAAAAATGCGGTCGTAGATCAGAGTGAAAATAACAATGGCCAATGGGATAAGGGCTTGAAGAGAAGCTGCAGGGATATCAAACCCTGGGAATATAGTTCTATCCATAGTGCTTCCTTGCTTGGTGAAGAAAGTTGGAGTTTGAGCAAGAACAATACCAAAGACCAAACATGCTGCCCAAATAGGAGCAAGCCCAAGAACAGCCTTTGCTTCTTCCACCTCAATAAGGCTACAAGCCTCTTCTTGTTTAGAGCCATTTGCTGAAAACAAAGCTTTGTTGAGGAAGCTTCTTACCATTGTGGAAAACAAAAAGCTAATTAGTCAAAGTCATTATCTAACAAACCCAAAGAGGCTACACTACTTGAATTCGATGACACACTGAGCTTGGAATTTACTGAACAGGTTACATAAGCATCATCAAGAACTGTAGATAATGACTAGCTAGTAGCTACATTGAAAATTATACCAAGATTCACAATGACTTCTAAAGAATCAATGCGTGCAAATTACAACTTTGACTTATAATAGATTAATTGAAATATAGAGGTAGGATATGTTGCTAATCACCTCTTTGAGAGATGTGTGATAAAATAGTTCTTTAAAGGATTCATCATCTTATTAATCCAAATAACTACTGTGAAGAAGATAGCTCACTAGAAAATTACAAGCCAGAGGTTCCATTTTGCAGGCATTTTTAGGTAATAATTAAAAGTATGAAACTGAGTCCAGTCATATGCTTCACTTTATCCACAAATTAGTTCAAATGGTTTTTCTCCCTTCAAGAAATTCAAACTTGACTTTAATACTGAAGTCAGTAAACAACTATGCATAAAGTATAATCAAACTCGAGGAACTTGATTAGATGTTCCTATCTTTCAGCCTACTATCAGAATGCAACTAAGAGTGAAATTGATTAGTTTTAAAAACATAGACTAATTAGCTGTTAGTCTTACCTGAATTTTTTGGAACATTGTACAATATTTCCAGCTTCATCTTTGAAGGCAATCTCCGGTAGGGTAAGTTGATGATTTCTTATAGCTGCAACAAATACACGACCAATTCTGATAAATGGGCTCCTCTTCTGCCCTTCCACTGTAAATCTGTAGGTCTTAGTTCCAAGCAAGAACATGATCAAAGCAGCGATCATTGCAATACAAGGGATTCCAAATCCTAAAACCCAGCTAAGGTTGTCCTGTATATAGTTCAAGATCAAAAGAGATAGCAAGATGCCTGAACACATAGTAAAATACCACCAGTTAAAGAATGAGCTTCTGTCTTTACATTCTTTTGGATGGCGTTCATCAAATTGATCAGCCCCAAAAGCCTGAACACAAGGCTTATGCCCTCCTTGTCCAAAGGCCACCAGATAAAGTGAGAAGAAAAACACGATAACTTGCAACTTAGGAGAACAAAATGCGAATGTATTGGTAACTTTGCAGTCAGAATCAGAAAAAGAAGGAAGCTTAGCTGCCAGAGTCAGCATTGCTAGTCCCTACACCAAAATAAGGCTTGAATGTTAAACCCTTTATCATACTCTTCTATGCAATATGGTTTTCTTGTCAAGAAGCTGGAAATAAAAAGGGTATGGCTATATTTAATTGTTCTCCACTAAACCAGAACAAAATGTCACTGAAGACACATTTTCTTATGACTTTACGTCACTGTTTAAACGATTACGCAGCTTTTTTAAGCCAGAAATGCAGTTTAATGACTCCGATCCAATTTAATCAGTCAACACAGGACCAAGGAAGCTTACTTGTTGATTCTTAAATTCTTCATTGACAAATAAATCTATAAAATGATCAATGAAATAAAAATACTCCATTGTATCTATGTACAGCTAGCCGTAAATGAACATTCTATAATTAATTCTTCATCTATATAAACATTGTAAAACCACTGTTCAATATAGAGAAATATGAATTGTAAAGCCACTGTTCAATATAGAGAAATATGAATACAAAGAATTTTATACAGTAGCTCATATCTTCCAATACTCGCCTTTATGTTTTCTCAAAATATCATATGACATCAAGCAAACGTGATACTTTATATATATATAAAGTATTCTTGAAGGCATAACTGACCAATATATAAAGAAGGGAAGAAATAACAATCGTGCGATAACGTCCAAGATAAGAATCGGCGATAAATGCTCCCAAGAGAGGCAGGAACGACGCCGTTCCATCCCATATGTTGACATTTGCGGCAGCAACAGCTGTGCTCTGGTGAAGATGCCCCGTCAAGAAGGAGATCAAATTCGACACTATTCCGTTGTATGCAATCCTCTCTGCTACTTCCACACCTTCTCACACAAAAATAATACAGTAATTAATTAATCAATTGAATAACAAAGAAGAAGGAGAAAAGGGAGATTCAGGGCTAGAGACTAGAGAGTACCTATGATGAAACCAGCAGACCTCCAATAGCCAGACTTGGATCTGATGACTGGTTGGCCTTTGTAGTCAATCGCCCCGTTTACTGTATCGGGATTCAGAAGCGGCGTTCCAAATTCGGAGTCTAATGAAGCGCCGTCGGATTGGTGGGCGGTGGTCATTTCGCCAGATTCTCAGAGGGAAAACATGGTTTACCTTCCTTCCTTCCTTGCCCTCCACTATCACTAATTCACTACAGCATGAATGGCCAATGGCGTGAATGATTTTGAGGATACGGAAAACAAATAAGCAATTCTAAGGTTGCTTGATGAAACAAGTCAACATGTCCGATGTGATGCCTCGGTTACTTCCCTTTCAAACTAGTCGTGCTACAGTAATTGACCTTGTTTTTTTGGAAAAATCCCAGTTTAATTATCCAAATTTTCATTTAGGTTACTAAACTTAACAAATTATTAATTAGGTTATGTGACATAATTAAAAATTTAGAATTTGGGTCAAATTACCTCTTAATCCCTTACTTAATAAAAAAAATCAAAATGGCAGACAGAACAATATTGTTTATATGCTACGTAAACACCCTAACAATATAAAATTCATTGGAGGCCTCAACATGGTTAAGAAAATCAACAAATAAAACTAAAAGATTAAATTGCGCATAAAAAGAAACTGAAATTTAAGTATGAAAGACAAACTCTACACTAATAATATATATTGGAAAATAAAACCATAATTATCATTATCCTAGAATTTTTTTTTTCTCCTCTATGTAAAATTCTCTATACACTGTAAGTTCTTCAGAACTCCATATTATATGCAGCAATGGAGATTCTTGCCGCCGGCACCAAGGAGATATGCTTCCAAGTAACAGTAGTGGCCAAGAACACTACAGTTTCTATATTTTTCCAGTAAATAAAAACCCTAACTCCTCAACGGTTCAAAGTTCCTGAGGAAGCTGTCTTATATCATTCGAATGTGTATATTATAGAGTGAATCAGACATATTCTAAAAACAGAGAAATGGACTCGTCCATGTTTCCACTGATTATGAGAGGAAGAGTATGTTTGAAAATAAATAAAATCATGAATTGCATATAGGAAGAAAAATGGCAAAGATCATTATATTTACTCCCAGATTTCACGTCTTGATGCGTGCTTCTTTTTTAGGTGGGAGCCCGTATCAATAATGCTTCTTATGTGAATAATTGCAAAAAACTAACAATCACATTTAGCAGATTGTTCTAATGATGATCACATTCAACGTGAAATTAAGGAGAAAAGTCCAAATAATGATTTCGTCATATTTGATGTCATTTATATGTCTATCATTCGTTGTCCCTTTGATTTTGTTATTTTCCCACTCAATTCCTCGGGCTTATGTGTGGACTTGCTTGAAAATTCAAACGAAAACATCGTAAATTTTCGGCTCTAGAATCTGATACTGGTTATCCAAGGAAACCATGTGAAACAAGCGATCATGATTGTGCAAATCTCTCCTAGAAATCTCTCAATTTCCCCTAAAGGGTTCCTCACAACAATAGCGGCGATTTCTAACAGCGGCGAAAGCGGCGACTTCTCACAGCAGCAACAGTGGCGATTTCTCACAGCGTTGTTCATACTCCACAGGGCACACAAGAGAGTACGACGATGGTTACGACTGCGACATCCGACCTTTAGCTTTTCCTTTCCTCTTTTCTTTAGAACATGGGTTAGAAGTATTATTGGAAAATAACCAACATTTGAATATTCTACATTGGGTCATCAACCCAATTTAAGATTTATTGAGCTTACCAGCCTTTTTAGGATTTTACTATTTCAACCGTCTTTATATAGAACTCTCCTTTGTTTTTTTTTAAAATACCTAAATAAGTTATTTAACTTTATCATTATATATATTAATTTATAAGTTAGGTAAAATAATTTTAAGAAAAAAAATAAATATAAAAATATTTTAATTAATTTTATTAAGATCTCCAAAAAATTAATTAGATATTATATTTAGAACTGAGAAAGTATATACTTTTTTATTACATATATTTATCAATATTTAAGAATTCACTTTAGTTTATTCATCTAACATGAATAATGCGGGCTCATGTGGCTCTAATGTTTGGATTGAGAGAAAAGTAAAAAGAAAATAAAAAAAAAATGAATACTAAGAAGAGAAACATCTATAAATGGAAAAAATATTTATTATTTTTAGGAGTTTTGACTCTTAGTTTTTTTCTTTCCTCTTAATTTTCTCTCCACCCAAACATATTTTCCCTTCTTTAAATTTTATAGTTTATTTGAAATAAACAAAAGGAGAAAACTCATTTGCAAGTACTTATACTTTCTTTTTTTGAACAGTTCAAGTATTTATGCTTTCACTCAATTATTAATTAGTACATGTGTGTTTTTTTATTATTATTATTTAAATCATCAATTTTGCTCGGTTAACACCATTAGCTCTTAAACTTTGATTTATTAGCTCTATTGGCCCCTACACAACGGTTCTAACGGAGCAAAATTAAAGCATTTAATTAGGGAAAAAAACACACAAGTATTAAAAAAAAAATGGTAAAAGAGAGGCCTCAGCCTTATATATAAAAAGAGTCTAAAAGGGATGAGGTCTCATACAATTATTGTCAAACGCAGTCCTTAGCCAAACTGGACAACAATTTAAACTAGAAGAATGTGAAATTCCTTCTTTAGCTAGTAAATCAGCAATCACATTCTGCTGTCGAGAAACATGCTCAAAGCGCACATGCCAATCACGCTGGAGCATCCTTCTAATCTGCAAAAAAACCATACTGCAGGTGGCATCATCACGACCATATATTACCTTGTCAACCAGAATTTTGGAATCAGATTCCACTATTAACTTCTTAATTCCTTCATCCCAAGAAAGTTGCAACCCCAACAAGGCTGCCCATTCTTCCGCCTCATACACACCACAGAGACCCAGAACCTGTGTAAAACCCATCACCCACATGCCACTATGATCTCTGATAATCCCCCCACATCCTGCTTTACTATCATGAATAACCACCGCTCCATCAATATTGAGTTTCATCCAATCAGTTGGTGGTTTATTCCATCTAAAAGGCTGAACCATATTTATGGAATCATTACCATGGTTATCATCCGGTTGGGAACAAAATAATTTCCAGGATTTCCTAATAACCCCAACAGGATCCGTTGGTTTATGGAAGTCCTCACCGAAGGTAAATTTGTTCCTCCATATCCATAATAACCAAGTGGCCAGCCCCCATATGAGATTCCGTCCCATATTACTCTCTTCCCCTATTTCCTCTCTCAGGTTATGAAACATCCAATCTTTCAACGAATAAGAAAAGAATGTCGAGACATACCTGGGATGAATAAGAGACAACCACACTTGCCTGGCGTAGACACAGTCCCTCAATATATGCAATACATCTTCTGTACCGTTACCACAAAAGCTACAAGTTGGTGATGCAGCCGACCATTTACTTCTCCATTCATTTGTAGGCAGCCGCTTGTTGAAGGCTAACCATAGAAGCACTCTAATCTTTTCTGCACCTTGCCATGCCCATATATTCTTGTAACACCTGTCAAAAGTGCTGCAAAGGTGGTTGCTCAATCATATAATACGCGCTCTTAAGTGAGAATTGTCCACTTGAAGTTTCATTCCAAATCATCAAATCTTCCCCAGCCTCTTCCATCGGTGGTAGTCTTGCAATAAGATTCTGAATCACCTCTGTATTGACAATTCTAGCAAGACTAACTAGGTCCCAAACTCCATATCGAACCCAATCCGAAACTCTGCTTTCCTCTTCCTCGGATGACAAAGGTCTAATACACAGATCTTTAATCCTTTTATCTTTGAACAGCCATAAGTCAAGAAAAAAGCACACTGAATTCCCGTTTCTAATCTGCCATTTAACTCCAGACTCCACAATATTCTTCTGTTTACATATAAATTTCCATAGCTGTGAATCTCCTGACCTAACATTCAGTAAAGTAGTATCACTCCTTAGCATATACTTCTTTTTCAGAACATCTGCCCAAAGACTTGATGAACCCTGAATTAGAGACAAAGCCAGCTTCACCCCAAAGGCCCTGTTAACCGACACTAATTTCTTCTATCCTAAGCCACCATACATTTTAGGCAAAGCAACTCTATCCCAGCCCATAGGATGAAATCCCTGTCTGTTATCAGCTTTTCCCCATATAAAGTTACGTTGTATACGCTCAACCTCCTCACATATCCCCACCGGAAGCTGAGTTACTTGCATTGGGTAGATCGGAATAGAGCCAATAACTGATTTGGCTAAAGTAATCCGTCCCGCTGTTGTTAAACTACTGGCCTTCCATGCTGCCAGTTTTTGTTTGACACGATCCACTATATAGCTAAAGGTCTCTTTGCTTTTCCTTTTCCTTAGTTAAAGGAAAGCCAAGGTAACGACCTATATCACTAGTAATCTCCATCCTTGTGATATTCTTTATTCTGCCTCTAAGACCAGCCGGCACCTTAGGAGAAAAAAGATGGAAGATTTTTTAAGACTAACCTTGCCACCTGAGACTTTACAAAAATTTTCAACTTCCTCCATCATACATACCGCTTGCTCCTCTGATGCCTCCCCAAATAGTAAGACATCATTCGCGAACATCAAGTGTGAAATGGCGGGTCCCTCTTTGGTCATAAGAACCGACTTCCACTTTTTAGCATTAACTGCATCACTGATTATATGGGATAATCTATCCATGCACATCACAAATAGAAAGGGAGACAAAGGATCTCCTTGTCTCAGACCTCTGGTTGGAGTAAAAAATTATGTTTTGGCCCCATTTCATAATACATTCAAAGACGAAGTGGAGATACATTTCATTATTACACTGATAAGCCTATCATCAAAACCGGCTTCCTCTAGTACTCTCCTGACAAAGCTCTATTTGATTCTATCATAGGCTTTTTCCATATTTATCTTCATAGCCATAATACCCCTCTTCCCTTTTGCCTTCTTCATTTTATGTAATATTTCTTGTCCAATGATTATATTATCTTGAATGCGCCTCCCTAGTATAAAACTGGACTAAAAGGGGAAATTAACTCCTCCATCACCCCTCTCAGTCTATGAGCAATAATCTTGGTCACACACTTGTATTGAACCGTGCAAAGCGATATAGGTCTAAAATGCTCCACTCTCTGTGGCTGGTCTATTTATGGAATAAGTGAGATAAGGGTACGGTTGGTAGCAACCAAGTCAAACTGAAACTCAAATACACCTTTAACAAAATCACAAAGGTCTAGACCCACTAAGTCCCAATTCCTTTGAAAGAAGAAAGGTGGTAAACCATCAATTCCAGGAGCCTTATAGTATCATATATCTCCTTATTCGTTGAAATCGTGGCTAAGTCAGCTACCCAAGAAGCATCAATCACCGGAAAATTTGATTCTGTATCAAGAAAATCTCCCTGTTGTAGATCATCTTGAAATAATGATTTAAAATAAGACACTACAAGATCTTGAACCTCTGCCTCTCCTTCTAACCAATTCCCAGCCTCAGTTTGCAAGGTCAAAATTCTGTTCCTTCGCCTTCTAATTTTTGGCTTGAGATGGTAGTATCTAATATTCCTGTCCCCTTTCGAAATCCATTTCGTTCTAGCTTTCTAGGAACCACTTGATCTCCTCCATCTTAGACACCTCCTCCAACTCAGTCTGCAACTAATCTTCAAGTGTGATCAAAAATCAAGAAAATGGATATGAAGGAGATTTCTAAATGCCATTTAATCTTGCTAAGATGGCTCTTTTCCTTTTCTCCACCATTCCATATATATTCTTATTCCAACTCGGAATCTCCTTTGCAACCTTATTTAGCTTTTCTTCAAGTCCTCCCTCCTGATGCCATTTGTCTATCAGGACTTCCTGGAAATTTTCGTGCCCCATCCACATCGCTTCAAACCTAAAGGGCCTCTGTTTATGACCCCTATCCAATCCTCCCAAGTTTAGAAGAATGGGATTGTGGTTTGAAAAGCTAGTTCTAGGCAAAAATTTCACCACACAATTTGACAACGTCGAAAGAAAGGCTTAATTAGCTAGAGCTCATATAATCTCCTACAACCCCTGACAGTAGGCCCTTTCCATGTAAATTTCGGCTCTGAAGCTCCAAGATCAACAAGTTCACAATCTTGAATTTTATTTTGGAACCAATTTATTCTACGGTAATTGCATCAGACCCCTCCAGTTTGTTCAGATTCTGATACAATATCATTAAAATCTCCCCACACCACCCATGGTATAGAAATTCCAGATGCTAGTCGATTCAATTTATCCCATAGCACTGTTCTGAGATTCGAATGAGGGAGAGCATAAACCGAGGAAAAGAGAAAATTGGGCATACCTGAAATGGAACAACAAGCACTGATGAACTGCCGATCTTTTTCCCCAACCGACACCACCATTGACTTGCTATCCCAAATCATCGCCAATCCTCTAGATCTGCCAACACTTGGAATAACGCTGATTAAGTCGTATCCCAGGCGAAGCAAGTGTCTGAGTCTTGATTCCTATGATACACGTGTATCTGCCAACACTATTAGCATGGGCTTTGACCCATTAATAAATGTTTTCAGGTTCCTGTAGAGGCCCGGTCCACATGAGCCCCTGTTATTCCAATAAAAGATGCTACCCATAAAAACTTTTAACAAAAGTAAAAGCGAAGCCCAAATGGCCCAATCTAAACCAGTTATTCTGGTCCCATCGAGGCATCAATAGCCCCATTGTCTAATGCCCAGTTCCTCTTGCTATCCATTGGGCTGAAGTTCTCCGGCCCATAGTCATCTTCCATTGGGCCGCCACAATGTCCAATTTGTTCCCTTAGATCATGTGGCAAGTCCATATCCTTCCCCCTACTACTCTCCTCCTGCTAAGGTTCAGTTGCCATACTTTTCCAAGTTCCATCGGGCCTCACTATGTGATCCTCTTTTTCCTCCCCCATTGTGATCATCAGTATTTGATTCCTCGTACTCCCGGTTCCTTCTCTCATCCTTTTTTTCCACCCTCTTGTTATTCTTTTGTGCACTATCCCCTAATGTTGCATCCACTACCTCCATATGTACCTCCTTCTCTATTCTGATTTTCGCATCACTACCACCTTTTCTCTCCTGATCCTTGCTTTTTCTATTCGTACGAGACATGCTTTGCCTAGATGTCTCCAAAACAGGGACCACTTCTCTCTTCCTAACCTCCTCTGTAATCACATTAGTCTTTTGATTAGGTTCCTCTACAACAACTAATACTCCAAACCGTGATCCTCCCTTATTCTGTTTTGTCTGCTCGGTCGAAGTAGCATTTTGTTTTCTCGGACAACGAGCTTTTTGAACGATCCTCCATTTCTTTGCTTTACACTGGGATTGCCTTTGGTCTTCCTTTGTTTTACCATTGTCCGTTGGACCATCCTGTCTATCCTCATTTACCTGCTTACCCTGAGGACACATTTCTCTCCTATGCCCATAGTTCCCATAGTGGGTGCACAATAGATGTAATCCCTCATATTCCAAGAAAAACTCTTCACCATCTAGGTAGAACCCTTGCATTAGTTGCTTTCCAAGCTCCACCAAGACACAAATCCTTGCAAAATGGCCTCTCAATTGACAAGATGTATTCGTATCAACTTTAATTGTCTCGCGATACGGTTTTCGATTAATGTTAAAGCAACCTCATCATAATACTCTAATGGCACTTTCATGAGTCTCACCCAGACTGTCGCTTTGTCTAGGTGGCTTTGTCTAGGCTTGAAATTTGCTTCCCACGGTTGAACAGTTAAGTAGTGGTCATATATCATCCAAGGACCTCCAGTGAGGGCATCGGAATAGTCTTCCTTGTTGGTGAGCTTTACTATGTAGTAGCCATGTCCGATATTAATCCGATTAAGGATACCATGTTGGAATTTTATTTATTATATTAGTATATATTTAGATTTATAAAATACCCCATTTAATGGCCCACATTTAAAGCTTCAAGAATCGCCAATTAATGGTCATAATTGGCGATGAATCGCCTAATTAATTGTCATAAATGCCATTCATCTCGTGATGGCGGAGGTGGAATTCGGTCGGACAAATAGGTTGGTCCCCGAGTCGCTCTCACGGTTCAGTCTAAGCACCATCTGCAGAGTGAGAGAGAAGACTCAGAAGGGCCAAAACCCAGAGTTCACCTCTTCTTCATCTGGATACAAATCAATGGCGGGAGGTATTTGTGATCTCTATTTCATTTTTCCGCATTGATCTAAATGTTAATCTGTGTTTAACATGTTTAGATCGCTTAGTTTTCTAACATTTGGTATCAGAGCAATCTAATATGCCTCTGTCTTGATTTTTCCTTAATTTATTCGATTAAGGTTTTCATGAAAAGGATATGGTTTTTTATCTGGGTTTACAGTCTAAATATTTGCTTATAGCTTGCAATTTATTTTACCTGTTATATGAAATTGTTCATATGTTGCGTTTCGGATATAAGCTTATTGCCTACAATTTATTTTAACTATTATTTTAAATTGCAAAATATGTAGCTTTCGGATGTGATGAATTATGAGGAGTTTTGTTCTCTTCTCTACGGAATCATCACTTCTCTTCATTTTCCTCAAGGGTTCCGTCGACTTGATTTCATAGATCATTGTAATCGTTTGATTCATCTCGCTATCTCAGTGATTTGAATTTATGCTTTTGATCTGGATATCGATTTGCTTTCGTTCTCTGCGTTTCATTGCTACTAGAGCCTTCGATTTTTGATTCAATTCGTTGGGGTTGAAATTTGTATCGATTTCATTATGATTAGTTTTGTTTTTGTAATTAATTAATGAACACGACCGGACCGAGTTTTGCCGTCTGCGCGTCGCCGTTGGTTCTTCATCGGTAAAAAAAACTGTCGGAAAAACCTAGATTTGATTTTAATTTCAAATTCATGTTTTGGGTTTTGTTTTCATGTTTTCTCGCGAAATCCATGTTCGAAATTGTTTTTCCGTAATTATTCCGTTGAAATCACCGTCGAAATCGTCGGATTTTGATTTTCCGATCACCCGAAACGACCATATGGAATCGCGGGTTGTGGCTGGAGTTTCGGGTTTTATCCGGGTCTGGGTCGGGTAGGGTTTCTGAAAACGGGTAAGGGAGATTATCTAAAACGGCGTCATTTTGGTCCGGAGGTGAAGCGCTGCGTTTCACTTGTGAAGAAGATGGGCCAGACGCGTTTGGGTTGGGCCGAGATCCATTCTGTTTGGCCACGCCGAGCGCGTTTTGATTTCTCAAAAAAAAGGGTGGATTGATTAAAACAAATTGTCTCGGCGGGATTCCAACCCAAGATGCTAATGGTCGGCTCTCTCGCCGGTGAGCCACACGCTCCTTTGTGTTTTATTTTGAATGTTTATATATTTATATATTTTTCCAACGAAAATCAAAATTTTTAAAAGTGATCAAAGTGGGATTCGAACCCACATTCTTTTGGTCTAGAATCTTAATTGGGCTTTCTGGACCATCCAGCTATGATGACATTTGTGTTGTTTTTAAAAGATTTTTATTTACATATCATGAATTTTTGGATTTAAATATAAATCTGTAATTTTATTTAAATTTGGTATTTCATGTGATTATGAGTTACAAATTTTGTTATTTGCATGAATTAATTATTAATTTAATGATACATGCAATTTTATGTTAAATAATATGCAAAGCATGAAATATTCAATTTTATTTTAAATATTGCTTATAGATTTAAGACCTGGCTATCACCCAAGAGGGGGTGAATTAGGTGTCTGATAAAAACTTATCGTCTTTGAAAATCTTTTCGCAATTTACTAAAAGTTGTTTGTACGACAATAATGATTTATGAAACAATAAACAGTCAATCAAATATGTATGCTAGGAATATAAGAGATAAGGGAAGAGAATATGCAAACAGAGATTTATACTGGTTCGACCAATCCTTGACCTACGTCCAGTCCCCAAGCTTCACTTGAGATTTTCAATCCACTATCTTCTTTCAACTTGATTACACGCTCTGTACTCGAAGTAACCCTCTCACTAGGATTCACTCCCCTTACAAGCTATAATCAATACACCCACTTGATTATACACTCTGCACTCGAAGTAACCCTCTCACTAGGAATCACTCCCCTTACAAGCTGTAATCAATACAATGAGTTTCCCACTCAAGATCACCCAATCTTGAGTAACTCTCAGATAGTATGGTAGGATGTTTACAATAAATCTTCTCTCTCGAAAGTGAATGAATAAACACCGAAGTGCATTACAAATAATTTCACTCTCTCGATAAGCTAAGTAAACATTGAAAACAGAGAGTAAATGATGTGAAGATCAGAGTATTAGCATGTTGAAGATGTAAGCTTGTGTCTTTCTTCTTCTGTCTTGAATCTGACTTCTTTTATAGGTAGAGATCAATATATGACCGTTGGAGAAAGAAATATAGCCGTTAGACTCAGATGAAAACTAGCCGTTAGAACTTCGTTTTCTGAACCAGCGTCGAATACTCGAGTATTCATTTGCATACTCGAGTATTGAGGTTGTTAGGTAACCCCAGGTTCTTCTTTGTCTGATCAATACTCGAGTATTGAGATGGAAACTCGAGTATTGGAAGATGCTCTAACATTTGTGGCTCTCTGTCTGATGGAAACTCGAGTATTGAACTTACATACTCGAGTATTGACCTTTGTTGAACTAACCGTCAACTTTCGAGGGTCATATCTCCCTGGTATGAACTCCGTTTTGGTTCTTTCAACTCTATATGGAAAGCTCTGTGAGTCTTCTTTCATATGCCACCGATTTCAGCTCCATCGGATTTGTAGTTTGTGAGTTACACTCAAAACATTGAAGCTTGGTTTGCTGTGTGGCGTGGATTTATCTGTCAACTTGTACAATTCATAGATCTCTCATATGAACTCCTTTGGGCTTGAATTTTATATCAAAATGATGCATTTGGAGTCTAGTTTTATATGCCACTAATTTAACTTCAATCCTATTTATGGTTTAGGAGATATCATCGAATTACCATACGTCGCCCGTGCTGAACGTGAAATAGAGCTGATCACCGCTACATACTCGAGTATTGACTTGAATACTCGAGTATTGCAAGTCTAGAGAGGCCAGAGAGGCTGAAAACACTGCATACTCGAGTATTGACTTGGATACTCAAGTATTGCATGTCCAGAGACCCCAGAGATGCTGAAGATACTTCAATACTTGAGTATTGATGAACATACTCGAGTTTTGACTCCTAAACTCGAGTATTGAGTTCTTTACTCGAGTTTTCTCATCCTGAAGCTATTTTTTGCTGACTTTAGCTCCTAATTGAGCGATTCCAACTTCCATATGATCTTGGAGGCTTCTAGCATCAATATAATAACTTGAATAATGATATCTTCATTCCATTCAACAAGTTCTTCCTTTTTCCATCTCCCAACTTGATCATTCTTCATCATTCAACTCTTTCTTTCTTCTCTTCTCTTCTCTTCTTCTCTTGATCATTTTCCATACTTCAATTCTTTCTTTCTTCTCTTCTCTTGATCATTCTCTGTCATTCAACTTGTACTCATCATTCTCAAAGCAAGTTCCTCAATATCTTCTCTTTTTGATTATTCCCAAAATCCTTTGATAACTTCTTGCTTCCTTGACATTCTGATATTCTCATTATATTGTGTGCAAGAAATTCTTTCTTCAATCTACTTTCTTGATCATTCTTCAATATCCAGAAAGCCGAGCCTATTCTGAACTTCTTCTAGAATTGCATGCGTCGTCTTTCTATATCTGTACTATTCATGTGTACTCCACAGTAGCCCAAATATGTTGAAGCTTTATTCCAACTTCTATTGATCATAGAGACTTCCATTATTAAACTTTGCATCTATATTAAATATAAGAATTAGTCAAAGTATAATGTAAATGTAGCGTGCAAACTTTTTTCTCGTAATAATGGCTTCTATATTAGACATCATCAAAACTAATCATATCTAACAATAGATTCTTGCAATATTATATAGTAATGTTAAGTGATTTATATGTTTTAATTAATTAGTGAGTAGCCACAACCTCTTTAATTAGTTGAAATTGTATATTGAGGTATATGATCACATAGTGACATTAGTTGTAATAAATCATATGTAATATAATAAAATTTTATCCCAATCGGAATTTTTTATTATATGTTTTGTATGATTAATTAGGATAGAATATCAAATTATATTCTTAACTTACCCACAGGAATTAAGAATAAGGAAATAATTTGATAGTTTTATCATACAGTTATGTATACATATAATTGAATTAGAACTTTAGCCTACAGGCAAGTTGCATGTCGATAGATTTATGAATGAGTAAATACCCTTTTAGGTCCCTGGAAAAAAACACGGACCCCATTTTGGTCCCTCACACAAAGAAATGCCCTTTTTAGTCCTTGAAAAGGATGAATAAAGGTCGATTTGTGAACATTTTGGTCCCTCGCAAATTTCCAAAAAGCCCTTTTTGGTCCATAAAAAAGTCTCATTTTAGTCCCTAGGGCTAGGGACAAAAATGGGGTCCGTGTTTTTTGTCGGGGACCCAAAAGGGTATTTACTCTTTATGAATTTTAGCATGATTTACATTGGTAAAACATGATGTAGTTTATTAGTCTCAATTCTTGATTTTTAAGCATGTATTTTTAATCATGCAGTTAAACAACCTGCGAATTTCTCTGATATGAAAAATGATATTCCTGAACTAAGGGGTGATAACTATAAGGTATGGAGAGAAAGGGTTCTTCTCCAATTGGGGTGGATGGATATTGATTATGCTATAAGGAAAGACGAACCACTTTCCATTACTGCAACCAGCACTCTAGATCAGGTTGATCTTTATGAAAAATGGGAGCGATCTAATCGTCTCTCAGTTATGTTCATAAAGACTTCAATCTCTGCTGGCATTCGTGGTTATGTCGAACGCATGACAAAATTAGGCCACTTCTCGAAGGCGATCGATGATCAATTTCGGACTTCGGAAAGGCACTTGCCAAAGACCCTAATTATGAAGTTTTCATCCCTAAGACTTACTACAGTGAAAGGTGTGCGTGAGCACATCATGCAAATGAGGGACGTTGCAGCTCAACTAAAGCAACTTGAGGTTGACATGTCTGAATCTTTTCTCATGCACTACATTATGAACACTCTTCCACAACCATATGGACCTTTTAAGATATCCTATAACACACATAAGGATAAATGGTCAATTAATAAACTTTTGACCATGTGTGTTCAAGAAGAGGGAAGGCTGAAAATGGAAATGGGAGAGAGTTCATTTATGACAACTGAGAAAAAGGGTCAGACTCAAGCCAAGAAGAAGGGGAAAGGAAAAACACCACCCTAAGGTGGAATTAAGAAGGAATCCAAGTGTTTCTTCTGTAAAAAGAAGGGACACATGAAGAATGATTGCTCTAAATTCCAGCAATGGCTTGAGAAGAAAGGTATGTCAGTCTCACTTGTCTGTTATGAATCTAATATGGTTGATGACATTAATGGCACTTGGTGGATTGATTCTGGTTCTACAATCCATGTTTTGAATACCTTGCAGGGTATGCAAAACCTAAGGAAGCCGTTGGGAAGTGAACAATTCATCTACTCGGGTGGAAGGATTAGTTTGCATGTGGAGGCTGTAGGGACTTGCAGTTTGGTTTTAAGTAGTGGCTATGTTTTAAATTTGGAAAAGACATTTTATGTTCCAAGTTTCACTAGGAACTTAATTTCTGTTTCAAGACTTGTACGTTTGGATTATTCCTTTATGTTTTATGAGACATCTTTGGATTTGTTTTATAAATCAAATAAGATTTGGAATGGTACATTGTCTAACGGTCTTTTTCTTATTTAATTAAAAAAATGATACTACTTATGATACCATGCATGTTTCTATTGGTTCGAAACGTAGTGTTATGAATGAGGATTTCTCTATGTTGTGGCACCGGAGATTGGGACATATCTTCATTCAGAGAATTGAAAGATTGGTGAAGGGAGGGGTACTTAGTACTGGACTTTACTGATTTTGAGACTTGTGTAGACTGCATAAAGGGAAAGCGGACTAACAAGTCCAAGAAAGGTGCTAAGAGGAGTCTTGAATTGTTAGAGATCATACATACGAGACATTTGTAGTCCGTAAATGGATGCGTATGGTCGAAATACTTCATCTCCTTTATTGATGATTACTCACGATACATGTATGTCTACATGCTTCATAACAAGCACGAAGCATTAGATGCCTTTAAGGTATTCAAATCTGAGGTAGAGAAACAATGTGGTAAACAAATTAAGATCGTGAGATCAGATAGAGGTAGTGAATATTATGGTAGATACACTGAAGATGGACAAGCACCTGATCCATTTGCAAAGTTTCTTCAAGAACATGGGATTGTTGCTCAATACACCATGCCTAATTCTCCAGACCAGAATGGCGTAGCAGAAAGAAGAAACCGAACATTATTGGACATGGTAAGAAGTATGCTTAGTAGTTCTAAGCTACCTAAGTCCTTGTGGATTGATGCACTTAAGACGGCGGTGTACATATTAAATCGGGTTCCAACCAAGGCTGTCTCAAAGACGCCATTTGAGTTATTCAAGGGTTGGAAACCGAGTTTGCGACATGTACGCGTTTGGGGATGCCCTTCTGAAGTTAGAATTTATAACCCACCAGAAAAGAAGCTGGACCCAAGGACCATTAGCGAATATTTCATTGGATATGCTAAAAGGTCTAAGGGGTATAGGTTTTACTGTCCATCTCATACCACTAGGTTTGTGGAATCAAGAAATGCTAAGTTTCTTGAAAATGACTTGATTAGTGGGAGCGATCAATTCAGAAACCTAGTTTCTGAAGAGGATCATTTAGATAGCCAACCTTCTACTTCAGGTCTCAGATTAGTTGTTAACAATGCTCCTTCAGTCATACAAGATCCACAACCGGCTGATATTGATCCAGTAGATCAAGTTGTTGATGAGGAACAACCAGAAATTGTTGAACAACAAGTTCCTCAAGAAGATATTGAAACAACATTGAGGAGATCTACTAGACCAAGAAGATCAGCGATACCTAGTGAATACATTGTGTATCTGCAAGAATCTGAATATAATGTAGGAGCTGAAAATGATCCTGGAACGTTTTCACAAGCCATGAACTGTAGGGATTCAGAATCATCATGGCATGATGCTATGAAGAATGAGATGAATTCTATGGCATCCAATAGAGTCTGGGATCTTGTTGAGTTGCCTGATGGTGTGAAGGCCATTAGATGTAAATGGGTCTTCAAAACAAAGAAAGATTCATTGGGCAACCTTGACAGACATAAGGCAAGACTCGTAGCCAAAGGATTCATTCAAAGAGAAGGAATCGACTATAAGGAGACATTTTCTCCTGTATCAAAGAAGGATTCTCTTCGTATCATTCTAGCATTAGTTGCACATTTGGATTTGGAGTTGCAACAAATGGATGTGAAAACGACCTTTCCCAATGGAGAACTAGAGGAAGAGGTTTACATGAAACAACCAAAAGGATTTTCCTCTAGTGATGGTGAGCATTTGGTATGCAAGCTCAGAAAAATCCATATATGGATTGAAACAAGCTTCCCAGCAATGGTATTTAAAATTTCATGACGTTATCTCTTCATTTGGTTTTGTGGAGAACGTTATGGATGAATGTATATACCATAAGGTCAGTGGGAGTAAGATTTGTTTCCTGATTCTATATGTGGATGATATTCTGCTTGCAACCAATGACAATGGCTTATTGTATGAAGTGAAACAATTCCTCTCTAAAAGCTTTGAAATGAAGGATATGGGAGATGCATCTTATGTCATTGGCATTAAGATACAAAGAGACAGACGTAGAGGCATTCTAGGTCTGTCTCAAGAGACCTATATCAACAAAGTTTTGGAAAGATTTCGGATGAGGTATTGTTCACAAAGCGCAGCTCCCATTGTGAAAGGTGACACGTTCAATCTGAACCAGTGTCCAAAGAATGATTTTGAGAGGGAACAAATGAAAAACATCTCTTATGCTTCAGCTGTAGGAAGCCTTATGTATGCTCAGGTCGCACTGACCTAACATTGCATTTGCTGTTGGAATGTTAGGGAGATATCAGAGTAATCCAGGTATGGACCACTGGAAAGCTGTGAAGAAGGTGTTGAGATACCTTCAAGGGACTAAGGATTACGTGCTTAGATACAAACGGGTGGACAATCTAGAAGTGACTGGTTACTCCGATTCAGACTTTGCAGGCTGCATTGACTCAAGAAAATCCACTTCGGATACATTTTTATGCTAGCCGGTGGAGCCGTGTCATGGAGTAGCAAGAAGCGTCTTTGATTGCTACTTCTACGATGGAAGCCGAGTTCGTATCATGTTTTGAGGCTACCTCACATGGTGTATGGATGAAGGGTTTCATTCATAGGCTTAGAATCATGGATTCAATTTTTAGGCCAATGAAGATATATTGTGACAATTCGGGTCTTCTTTGTGTTTATGGCTAACAACAACAAAAATGGTAGTCGAAGCAAGCACATCGACATTAAGTATCTAGCCATAAGAGAACGTGTTAAGCATCAAACAGTGGTTATTGAACACATTAGCACTGAGTTGATGGTTGCTGATCCTTTAACTAAAGACATGCCTCCGATGAAGTTTATGGATCATGTGGAAAGAATGGGAATTAGTGCCTTTCTTTGATTTTCATGTTTAGAATGATTTTCCTTTCGTTGTAAGAACGATGTTATTTTGTGAAACCCTATTTGTGATGTTTTTCTCATTTCAAGTTTGTGTACACATTTATTTGTTTGTTTAATTTGAGGAACATCATTAAGTTTGGACCTAGAATAAACGTAGGGTTTATTCATTAAGTTACTTGGGCTTGGGAAACATGATGCACTGTGATACATGGAAGATATTACTCGCTTTAAGAGGACCTATCGTATGATCCATGCATTTTGTTTCTCAGAAGTTATATACTGAAGTGTGTGGACCAAGTGGGAGAATGTTGGAATTTTAATTATTATATTAGTATATATTTAGATTTATAAAATACCCCATTTAATGGCCCACATTTAAAGCTTCAGTAACTGCCAATTAATGGTCATAATTGGCAGTAACTGCCTAATTAATTGTCATAAATGCCATTCATCTCTGTGATGGCTAGAGGTGGAATTCAGTCGGACAAATAGGTTGGTCCCCTGAGTCTACTCTCACGGTTCAGTCTAAGCACCATCTGCAGAGTGAGAAAGAAGACTCAGAAGGGCCAAAACCCAGAGTTCACCTCTTCTTCATCTGGATACAAATCAATGGCGGGAGGTATTTGTGATCTCTATTTCATTTTTCCGCATTAATCTAAATGTTAATCTGTGTTTAACATGTTTAGATCGCTTAGTTTTCTAACATACCACGCTTAGCTCACATAGATTGTAGCCTCTTTTATAAAGCTCTGAACCCAATACATCTTCCTAAAAGCTTAACAATCACCGATGTGCTCCACGCCTTATACAATCTTTTCTTCATCTTGCTTGAAAAGGAAAAGGTTTGAAAATTCCTTGACAAGCTTTCAGTGATTTTACAACCCCATCCAGCTTCCTTTTCCTGCTCCGTAGCCTCCATTGATTTCTCAGACATCGTATCATCCGAAAGAGCATGTGCTTCATCCTCACCATCTTCTCTACAGTCCTCGTCTTTGTTTGATGTTCCTTTCAGCTTGTCCAGGAAAGAAGGTCCTCCGACAGAGTGGACGGAAGCTTTCTCACCCAGTTTTGGCCAATGTCCTCCCAGCACATTGTCTTCATTTTCCTGACCCACATTTTTAATCTTCTTCGAACTTCGTGCAAGCAAATCATCTTCTTCCGTCGAGATAGGTAGCAGCTGAGCTTCCTTTCCAGAGAGCATTTTCCTCGGCGCAAACCTCCAAGTTAACCACAGTGCTGCGACTTGAGTATCAAATTAAAAACTGGAGAAAAGTAATAAAGTATAGGTAGCTCAAAGTGGCCTTTCTCATCGACAAAATAGCAAAACACCTTCCTGTAAATCAATTTAATAATGAAAAATTATAAAAATATGACAATTAAGTTTTTAGCATTAATATATTATAATAAACTTTAATCCAAAATAATCATAATAATTAAATTTAAGTCCAGTAAATAAGATAAAATCCTTAAATAAGTATGAAATAATATAATGAAATAGAAATATATCAGAAAATTGGACTTGTAAACATGAAGGGTTAAACTTAACTTTTTTATATATAAAAGTGAGTTTTAAATATAAAATTTTTAAAACCGTTCTATATTTCATTTTGTTTTTATTTGGGGTCAGTTAGATAACTTTTAGATTTTTGTTAGACTTTTCTTTTATTAAAAGTCAAAATGATATTAATTATAAAAACTACATTATAGAGTCTTAATAATAGGGCAAAAAATAAAAAATGGACAAAGAAAAATAACTGAACAGTTCTACTGATGGGAGAAGGCAGAAAAGAAAACATTCTTGATCGATTATAGTGGAATGTGGGTAGTGGTTTTGGTATTAGTCTATTTAGCCGCGGCTGGTGGCTGATGCAGCAGGTCTATCCCATAACCTTTTCTACTGTGGGGACCTTATTCTGCATGATCTGGGAATTTGGAACAAAAGTCTGGTTACTCGTTTCTATGAGCCTCAAGTTGCACCACAAATGTTAGCTACTCCATTCTCTATTTTCAATGTGCCTGACTCTCTATCTTGGAAGGGCAATAAGGTTGGACAGTACACTGTGGCAGATGGTTATCAATTGTTGATTAATGAATCTGTGGTCGCTAGGGACTTTTCTGATTATGTGTCTTTCAATTGTCAAGTTGATCAGTTGCAGCTTTTCCTAAGATTAAGTTGTTCTTGTGGAAAATCTATAGAGATTCTTACCTACTCTGTTCAATCTTTAGAAGACATCATTTGCAATTGGATGTCACGTGTTTTCTGTAATCAAGAGGAGGAAGATCAGAATCATTTATTTCTTCATTGTCAATGGGCAAGAGCAATTTGGTTTGCTTCTGATTTGGGTTTTAGAAGCTGGGTAGATGATGGTGTTACTGTTATACCTTGGCTGACAGGCATTGTCACTAATTTTGAAACTCCAGTTAAGACCCAAATCTGTGTTATTCTGTTTTGCATGTGGGTGATTAGGAATAAGAGAGTGCATGGTCATGTTGGGATCCATACACGCAGCGGAGTTTAAATTTTTACGAATCCCAAGAAGAGGATCGCTCAATTGCGTTTAAATCAAAGTTAAAGATTCCGAATCATACCTCATACGAAATTCTCAACTAGCGTTTCTTTCGATCTGAACACGTGGGCTACCTTCTCCGATCAACAAGAGCAGACTCCGTGAATCTCCTCCCTCTACTGGTATCCACACGAACAGCGTGCTAGCGCCTTCAAAAATTCGCGTCTCTCTATTTCCTCTAGGGTTTCTTTTTAATATGACTAGATCAATATCTATTTATAGGGTTTCTAAAACCCTAATAAGCCATATTAAAATATTCAAAATTAATCTAATCAATTTTGAAATTCGAATTTCAATTAAAATAATATATTAATTAAATCTATTAAAAAGATCCAATATAATATATTTATTTAATCCGAATTATAAGCCTAAATATTTAATTTATCTTTATAAATTAAATATGAGATATGATATCCTTTTATTTAATTAAATATGAGATACTATATTTCAATTTAATTAAATCGATATATCATATCTTTATTCGAAAATTAAATCGAGATACAATATCTCAATTTATTATAGTTATTTAATTTATCAAATAAATTAAATACTATATATAATAATATTATTATCTATAAATAATATTATTCTTATTTCGAATTTAATAATATATATATATATATATTCACCCTAGATTAAATGCAATATTCATTAAATCTTATACATATATAAGATTCAATGAATCTGACACTTTTGCTCGTGTTTGGCTATTCTTGATGCGACCTATGCCCACATGAGATTGGCGGTGGGCTAATACCGTACCAGCCCACAAGTCGCAAGCGGCCTCCGGAAGACATTGCGACTACCCAATTCATATGGGGATCGATAATACGATACAACCTATCGTACAACCATGTCACGTCCCTTTTGTCACGCGATAATTTGGGTCAAGGATGAGGCATGGATAATGTCAACTTCCTTTTCGACCATTACTTTCTCGATTCTCGAGTAGTCTAATAAGTGAAATGGAAACTCCTTTCCATCACAAGATATGGCCGTACATTTCTTAGACTCACTCATCTAGGGGCCCAAAGATTATCTCTCTACAAATATGAGGAACAAATTCCATCTTGACCATTCACATTCCTCTCCATGAGAACTACGATCCCGATCCAAGCCTTTATCATCACCCGGTCAAAGGTGACTTTTGACTAAGTCAAAGATCGACGACTATCATGTAGGAATCCATGATGATCTCATGTCAAAGGGCGTTGTGACACGGTTATACATGAGATAAGCTTATGACTAAATCCATGCAGCTTTCTCATGGTGGGTCGGTCCAGCACCTTGTACTCCTACAAGTGCCCATGACTTTGATTCGTAGCTCCATACTTCATCAAAGTCATACTGGTCTTATTTCATCTTCGATCCGCGTAGATGACTGACCAGGGACATTTAGGATAATCTATAAGATATATCCAAGGATCAGCTATCACTATAAACATGCAAATTTAAATGATAACTTAAAAGAGAATACTTTAATAAACATAAATGTCTAAAGTACAATGACTTGCCCTAGGGCATAATTTCCAACAGGTCAATGTCAGGGACAACCTTCAGAAGTCTTGGGAATGGCCTCGAGGATTTATTCTGTGTTGTACAATGTGGAGGATACAAGTGGATTTGGTTTCATTGTTTGTCTTTTGGACGATTGAGATTGTTCATCCGTACGGACAAACTCTGAACCTTCTAGATCTAATCTGGAGCCTGGACAAATCAAATCTTTTTCTTTTTTTTTTTAATGAAAAAATTATTTTTAAAAATATGTTAATTCAAAGATTATCTTTATTTTAAAATATTTTTTTTATAAAAAATAAAAAAGTAAACAAAAATCATATCTAAACCATTCAGATCGATTTAGACCATACAAACTCATCCGTATAGATGAGCTCTCCCAACTCGTCCAACCAGATCCGGATACAAGTAGGAGAAGTAGAAGGATGGCAATCTTTTCTTTGCCATCAGAGCCTTTCTCAGGATTGGGTTGGTTAATTCTTCGGCCACCACGGAAGAAAAATATATATATAAAAAAAAAAGTCTTTAGTGCGAGACCAATGTCAAAAGTTGACCAAAAAAACAGAGACCATTGTCAAATTCAATGGATCAGTTTTTAGAGAACAGATCGGTTGTTATCCGTTGGGTGATGGTAAGTTGCATTGGCCCCTAATGGAATTAAGGGAAAATTGCACCTAAGTCCTGAATAAGGACAAATACACTAAAATGAACCCTTAAAACTCAAAATTGCAATGAAGTCCCGTGTGACTTTTTTATAATATTTTACATGTGTAAAAAAAGACAAATGCCCTATAGAGACTCATAGACTTGTCAACACATGCACATGAATTTGTCAAAACATGCACATGAACTTGTCAACAAAGACATACGGTTTTGTCAAAACATGCTCATAGGCTTATTAAAACAAGCTCATGGATTCACCGCAATTTTGAGATTTCAAAAGACCATTTTGTTGTATTTTTCTTTACTTGGGATCTAGGTGCAATTTTTCTTCATCAATCTGTCATCTTACAGCCAGCCATATATCACCTGCAAGTTGGTCTTCCGAAAGTTTCTTATGCAGCAGTGATACTTCATGAATCTCAGCCTGTACGAGAGAGTAGAATGTTGGTTTCTGATATTTCTAGTTTACTAGGCTGTTTTGTGTTTGATGGTTTCTTTCTAAGTCTGTAATATACTTTCGTTTGGTTTGTTATACTATAAACAGGGGAAAAAAAAAACATTTTTGTTATACTTAAATATTTGTGTATATTACTTACACGCAAACGATAGTGGCCTATCTGACCATCAACTGACAGAAAAGAAAAACGCTGATGAAATCATAAGAAAATAAAGCATGCTCTCTCATTTTATAGTATACTAAGCAGTCAAATTAAAGTAACACAAAAAGGGGAAAAAAACTCATACAGCATTCAAGAAGAATTATAAATTAAAATTTACTTCCTTAAAATTTTATTTTCGACATACAATCATTTTTCAAATAATTCCCTTAAAATGTAAGAAAATAATAGAAACACTATCCTTGGGCTACGGCTTCCTTATTATAAATGTATGATTTTGCAGAGAAAATGAATAAAGTCAAGCCCATCAGAGTGAGTCCAGCAAGTAACCAGTAAAAGTAATCAAGATGGGCCTGATTGAGATTATCATTAAACCAGCTACTTTGTCCATCTTTACCAGTTAATTCCTCTATCACATAAACTATAATGCTGCTCAGTAAGCTCCCCACACCAAGAATACTCGAGTAAAGAGCAAGACCCATGCTTCTTAGTTCTTCTGGGACCTGATCATAGAAGAATTCCTGGAAACCAACAACAGTGAAAACATCAGCAACTCCAAATAAAAAGTATTGAGGAATCAGCCACCACACACTCATTGGAATAGTTGCATTTGGATCATCAACTAGACCGTAGTCTATTGCTGTTTGGAGCCTTCTCATCTCGACAAGAGCCGCAATTACTACTGTAATTATGGACAGGAATATTCCAGCTCCAATTCTTTGCAGCATTGTGATGCCTAAGGGTTTCTTAGTGAAAATTCTAGCTACTGGTACAAATATGCGGTCATAGATGGGAGTAAAAACAACAATTGCCAAAGGGATGAAGGTCTGAAGAGAAGCAGGAGGAATATCAAACCCAGGAAATATGGTTCTGTCCATAGTCATTCCTTGCTTGGTAAAGAATGTAGCCATTTGAGCATAGATAATACCAAATACCAGGCCTGTAGCCCAAATAGGAAAAAGCCTCAGTACAGCCTTTGCTTCTTCCACCTCACTGAGGCTACAAAGCTCCTCCTCTTTTAAACCAATAGGTACAAACAGTGCTTTGTCAAGGAAGCTGCCAGTAAAATACAAAAACACTTGGTCAAAAAAGTTATTATCTTGCCAATCCAAAGAGGTTCAAGAATATTTTTCCACTGAGATAGAGGAGAAATTTGATGGAGTAATTTATTCAAAAGCTTGGAGTTGACTGCAACAAAAGAGGAAGATAACGAGATTAACTTTACAGGCATCATGAGGTAAAAACTAGTTTGATTGAGAATTCTAATAATACGATTCATAGTGATTTCATTAATCGAAGCATGCAAGAGAAAACTTCCTGACCTTTTTTTTGTGTGGAAATGTCAAGGAGGTAGGATTCTATTATCTTTTTTGTTTTAGGGTAATATGATAGGGTAGTTCTCTAATGGACCCATCATAAAACTAGTTCAAGTAGTTTGATATTCAATTGTTTTTTTTCAAGGGAGTTTAACTTGCCTCTACCACATGAGGCTGAACATCCAAACATATATACATATATATATATAATAAAAAGTGATGGAACTTTATCAAAGGCTCAATCATTGCTGCTACTTTTAGAATACAGTAAATTTAAACTGATGGATTTTCAAAACATACAATAATTAGCTGTTTCTCTTACCTGAATTGCTTGGAAGTTTGGTGAGGCGTGATATTTGTAGCTTCCTCTTTGAAAGTAATGTTTGTTGGGTTGATTCCCCGATTTCTTACAGCAGCAACAAATACGCGACCAATTCTAACAAATGGGCTCTTCTCATGCCCTTCAATGTGAAACCTGTAAGTCTTAGTTCCAAGCAGGAAAATCAACAATGCCACAATCATTACAAGAAAAGGGATTCCAAACCCAAGAACCCAGCCTATGTTGTCCTGTATATAGTTTAATACCAATACAGCTACCAAGATGCCTGCGCACATAGTAAAATACCACCAGTTAAAAAATGAGCTTCGCTCTTTGCTTTCTTTGGGATGTTGTTCATCAAATTGATCAGCTGCAAAAGCCTGAACACAAGGCTTATGTCCTCCTTGTCCAAGGGCCGTCAGGTAAAGTGCCAAGAAGAACAATATGAGTTGCAACTTAGTAGAACATGATGCATATTTATGGGCATCTTCACATTCAGAATTTAAAAGAGAAGGAAGCATAGCTGATAGTGTCAACAAGCCTAGTCCCTACAATTCAAATAAAACCAAATGAAGCACTAGCAACCAAACGAGGCATGAGTTATATAAACCTCCTATCATGGTCTTCTATATTGTTTTTAAAACTATTTCCTCTTAGAGACTCCTATTAATTTAATTTTCCATCTTGTAATTATTGTATTATTCATTAATATTAACCAACTTTAGCTAAAGAATTTCATGCTTCTATTGGTTTGCTCAAATAACATATGGCTATAAGAAGTTTTTCCCTTTTTACTTGTCTTTATCAGAAAACAGATATCCTGATAAAGCATGTATGCTTACACAAACAAAAGTTACAGCACAGCAATATGGAGTATGCTGCATTACGATTTGAAGTGTCTCTTAGAGCTGGCTATTTTCTTTCCTTTAAAGATTTCGTTCTCAATAGCATCACCCTCATTCATCAATTTCAAATTGAATAATTAGTTGTGTATGGATTGAGTGTGGCTTTTGGGTTTTTCCTTTTTCTCTCTCATTTTCTCCTCAAAATCTCATATCCACCCTTAGATTAAAAAAATGAATGGTACAAATTTAACATATAATAATAATTTTATAAAATATTAAATTTGAACCATCCATTTTATTTTTTTATTACGGTATAGATGAATGCTAAAAGAAAAAGGAAAAAGAAGAAAATGAGAGGATATGCTTCATTGAATGTAAATATATTATAATACATAGGATGAGTAGATTAACTTCCCTTATATACAACCAATTTAAAATGACACAAAAAGTAAAATTTGCTTTTGGATTCAAAACATGATGAAATAAGCTCCTAAAGATAGCAACGGGGCAACCTTTTTCCTTCCTGCGTCACTCATACTTCTACATAACCCAAAATGACTCATACTAATAAAACATTATTTATACAGAAATGATAATTCCTCGTATAATTAAGGCAATAATGGAACTCCATTTCTTGAGCCTGCGGTTATACAGTTCTTCAAAACAGAGTATGCAACACCATTGAAAGGTTAAACACTAAATAACAGGACTACGTCAAATTAAATTGTATACGTTAAAAATAATTATTGTAATAGGACATACTAATTTGCTTCATCTAGTTGATTCTCGCAAGTTAAGAATAAAAAACGGTGTGACAGTAACTGAACTCACCAAGATATAAACAAGGGAAGCAACGATAATGGTGCGATAGCGTCCAAGATAAGAATCGGCCACAAATGCTCCCAAGAGAGGCAACAAAGACGCCGTTCCCTCCCACATATTGACAGTTCTGGCGGCGGCGGCGGTGCTCTGCCGGAGGGGACCCGTTAAGAAGGTGATGAGGTTCGACTCTATTCCGAAGAATGCCATTCTCTCTCCCACTTCCACACCTTCCCATCCAAAAAAATTAAATAATCAACAATAAATAAGTAAAGTATTCTACGAATTAGAAGACAAATTCAGTGGAAGAGGTACTTATGGTGAACCAAGCCGATCTCCAGTAGCCAGACTTGGATCTAAGGACTGGTTGGCCTCTGTAGTCAACGGCACCATTCACCGTATCGAGATGTAGACACGGAATTTCGATTTCAGAATCCATTACAATGTCGTCGGAGAGTTCAACGTTGATTTTTATGTTGGCAGATTATGAGGAAAGCAGGGTTGACATTTCCACATCCTTGATGTGCACCTTTCTTCCCTCTAATTGGGCTGAGCACATTTTTTATTTTATATATATATATATATATATATATATATATATATATATATATATAAAATTTAGATTAAGTTATTTTCAAATATTTTTTACATCAAATATCTTAAATTAATTAATTTTCGGGATATTGGTGTTACGAAAATATATTTCTAAATGCAGGATTGTAAGTTAATTAATTTAACATACTGGGTGCAAAAAATATTTCAAAATGCATCATATAATTTAATCTAAATAAATAAAATATATAAAAAATAAAAAATTGTGTTCACCCTAAAATGAGAAAGATAAGCAATAAGTACTGTGGGGGAGAGGATTCTCTCATAAGCAATTTTCTGCTTATCTCTCATAAGCTTTCAATCTGAGCCATCCATTCAATCGAACTGATCAGATGAAGCCACATAATCAAGCTTTTAACTCTGCCAAAAGAAAAAACACAAAACATCTCGACACGATCACGAAATCACCCTCTCTGACGCCTAGGCAACCCCCACGGGTTCGTCGAATTTCCTTCGCCATCTTTGGCTCCGCTCTCCACGAGTTCGATATGATTGACAACCATCATTTTGAATCCTGATTTTTGCGCATACTTTGACTACTTGCAGAGTCGGTGCATGATGGAGACGCGTCTATGATATTGTCGGTTTTTTCCTATTGTCGGTTTAGTTGAAAGGAAGTGGGCTATGGAGTCTATACTGGCGAGGGCATTGGAGATGACTCTCAAGTATGGGCTCAAATCCTTCTCCAAAGATCAATTCAAGTTGCAGGGTCGAACCGTGCAGCTCTTGAATCTAGGTGAATTTTGAATTTTGTTGTTGCCATGCTCGATTTGGTTCATTTTCTCGATCGGATTTTGTTGCTTAGGTGTTGATGGTGTTTGGTTTTGTTTGCATTTTCTTCATATTTAAATAGGGATGCTTTACATTCGAGTGTTGGATTGCCGCCTGCTCTGAATGTTGGGATGGCAAAATTGGGGGAAATTGGAGGTACTTGCGGCCAAGGGGGATCAACTTGGTAAATTCCTCTTTCCAGTACTTCAAAACTGAGTAACCTCTTATATTTTTCAATTTATGTTCTGCTATCACTGTCAAGTGTTTCTAGTGTCAAATTCTCAATAAGCTAAAAACAACATCATCATCCTGTTTTGTAAAATTTGATTCATTATTTAAACTAGTTCTCTTGTGATTGAGTCAAAGTTTAGTTGGTTTTTCTATTCTGTGGAATAGCTCTAAGCATAAACCTGATGAATGGCTGGTAATCATTGATATGGTTTGAAGCCTGAAAATATGATATGGTTTGTGATGGGTTAAATTGCTAATAGATCTATAAGTTTCTAATAAATCCTGCTGTAATTTGGAAGTACATGGGAAAAGTGTAACATGTACAAGGATTGTAACTGATCTAGGGAGAAATTGATTTCTTATATTTATATATATAGTTTGCAACCAAATTCTGATCAATAAAGCACAATTCATCCATCTTTTTTACTATATGTTGTTTGGACAAACCTATTGAGACATGTTTAGTGGGTTGTCCTGAAACAAAGGTTATTTCCTCATATAATCTAACATGACTTTGATTGAGTGAGACTCATTAATGAAACTTAGGGCATGCTCAGAGTGTTGAGTGAACTTATTTACCTGCATGAGTCAGTGGATTTATCAAATTAATAGGCATATGCTAAATGAAATTATTTTCTTTTATCTGATTAAGTGACAAATGCTTACCTGATGATTGCTACTTAATGTGGAAAATGCTTACCATACTGTCAAACAACTGAGACAAATTGTTCAGTAGAATGTTATATATGATGCAATTAGGACCACTATAATTTGACAAAGGTGGGAAACTAGGAATTAAAACAACCAACTTAAGAAATATGTACTTCTATTGTATTGAGGGATTGGAGGTCTTATATTGACTAGGATAGACTAGAGAATTAAATGAAAAATGAGTCAGTGTCTACTTTAGCTTTTTCAAG
Organism: Acacia melanoxylon; assembly: GCA_019022615.1. Classification (NCBI taxonomy): domain Eukaryota; kingdom Viridiplantae; phylum Streptophyta; class Magnoliopsida; order Fabales; family Fabaceae; genus Acacia; species Acacia melanoxylon. Next base: position 2,830,767 of record JAFJYJ010000020.1, on the reverse strand, counting down.
TCTGCATTTTAAAAGTACATCTGATCCATTATGAGAAATCTATGGCATTGCAATGAAATATTAATTTGGTTACTTTTGCAATGTTTAACGTATATTGCTGCAATGGATCTTTATGGTTAGTTTCATAATGGTTATGTCTTTGACCTCTTATGTTACTTCATTGCAGTATTTTTAATAAGTTTGTTGTTGGCTTTTATTTTAAAATGAGTGCTTAGCACTAATACTACGGATGTAACGGGTGAAAATGTTCTTATCTAAGGATTGCCCTTTGAAAGTTCGGCAGACATCTCAAGATCTGCTTCAAGCAAAGACATCATCAGTTTTGCATTCAATCACTAATGAATCTTATGATTTACCTCCTGGCTTTTAAGGAAATCATTTTTTGAACCATCTAAAGAATGAACTCTCCCACATACATCAGATTAAATGGAAAGTGCCTCCCCAGATAATGATATGTTAGGCATTTTCTGAAAGATGTTTATCTCAAATAATACTCCACTTTCCAATGATCACATCTTTCAATTGTAACTGGATAATGATCTGTTTTGTTATGATATTCATTTTGGGTGTTTCGATAGTTTTTTTTTTTTTGTTGGAAATGTTCTGTTCTGCTGTGAGATTCATTTTAGGTGTTTCCATAGTTCAATATTTTTCAAATGGTAGCTCCAGAAAGCTAGTTGGATCTTCATTTCTTGTTTTACTTACTTGATTTGTTTTATTTTGAAACCAGTTTGCTCTCAGTCAAAATTGGCTAGTTGCAGCTGGTGAAGAAAGTAGGGAGAAATTGAATCAAAAACTAAGAGAAATGAAAGTGCTTGAAGTAGTATATCCTCGCCCTTCAGTTATTCCTTTAAGGTAAAATGTCCCAGCAACTAAGAAATCAATTTTCTACCTGATTCTCTTTTTGCAGCTAACCTATAAATGGAGCAAATCACCAAGAGGGGGTGAATTGAGGATTTTAAAAATTCTTTTAAAATACTCTATTAATAGGCAACGAAAACAGAGTAGAACAGAGGAGAAAGAGAGAAGCTTGACACAAGAGAATTTATACTGGTTCGGTCTAAATCCTTGACCTACGTCCAGTCCCCAGACACTCTAGGATTTTCACTAACTCTCAAATCAGTTACACACTCTGTACATAAAAGTTATCCTCTCACTAGGATACACTCCCCTTACAAGTTGTAAACTGATATACCCAATCTCCAAGTCCCCTTGACTTGAGATTCTTACAATAAATGATTTTAATAAATGAAACTCTCACAAAGAGTAGATAAGATAATCACTGAAGTACAAATGTATCAAAAGATACTTTACAAGTAGAAAACTAAAAGAGTAGTTGAAACTTTGAATGCAATTCGTTTTCTACAGATTGGTTGTTGAGAAGACTTGAATGCAACTCCTTATATATGAAGAGAGCATTAAATGACCGTTGGATTGATCAATGTAATCGTTGGAGACATTGTACTAGCTTTTAGGAACACTTTGGTCTCTTCTCTCTCTAATCTTCTGTTAATCCAGGTGCACAGAAGTTTATGGTTGACTTCCCTTGAATTTAATCCGTTGGAAGAGTAGCTACTTGATAGGGAAAGAAAACATTAATCCCTTTGCAGCTGTGTAGAGAATGATTGTCCAAAAGAATGCAAGTTTTCTGGACTAAGCAATAAATGCGCTGACGTTACTTTTTGCTTTATGCTAAATCTTCATTCAACACTCTTTAATTCATCTGAAACTCACTAACAAATTGATTAAACATAGTTGGAAATAGTAAGGAGTGATGATAAAAACTATCTAGATCAAACATGAAGATTTCACAAATTCGAGCAATTTGATTTTCAAATTTAGCGATGCAAACTCGAGTTTGTTCCAGCAAACAGGAGTTTACAACTATTCTTCAGGAACCAAACTTAAGTTAATAAATGCAAACTTGAGTTTGTTCCATCCAGAAGAGAATGTCGCGATATGAACTTTGAAAAGCATTTTGAAAATCGGAGCAAACTCGAGTTTGGGACTTTTAAAGTGAAAATGAGTTTAAATCCATAAAGCTCAAACTGGAGTTTCCAAATGGAAATTGGAGTTTTAAAAAAACATCAGAAAATTGAGGAACTCTCTATATGAACTAAACTCGAGTTTGCAAAACCAAACTCAAGTTTCCTCAAAAGAGAGAAAACTTTGAAAACTTTCTCGCCTAATGCAACCGAGGTTTATAAAACGAAGCTGGAGTTTTCTTAAGTTCAAAATAAAGCAAAGCTCAAAATGAAAAAACTCTATCTGCTTGCCACAAACTCGAGTTTATAAACACAAACTCGAGTTTCCTTGAAAGCTAGGGAAACTCAAGAACTCTAACAAGCACAAATCCTCTCACTAGGATACACGGTGTTTGCCAAAGCAAAATGTTCTGGAGTTTGGCTGAGTTCAAAAACTATTGAAGGCTCTCTGTCTTTCACAAACTCAAGTTTATAATTACAAACTCGAGTTTGCCTTAAGTTGAAAAACTTTGAGTGCTTTCTGTATTACACAAACTTGAGTTTGGCAAAGCAAACGGAGTTTGACCAAGTTCATAAAATTTGAGCTACTTGAAGCTTGGTTTGCTGTCAAGTTCAAACTCGAGTTTGACATCCCAAACTCGAGTTTGCCTTTGATCTCCCAACTTGATCATTCTTCATCATTTAACTTGGACTCATCATTCTTTACAAATTTCTACCTTCTTCAATATCCTCTTCTTCCGATAAGTTTTTAAACTTACCAAAGACAAACTTCAATTTGAGTTTACAATTGTCAGTTATCATCAAAACACATAGAGAACTAACATAACCTTGTTGATTTTCATTTGCTTGTAGTCCCTTTGTTTTCTTAGATGTAGAGGAGGAAGACTATGATGATAACCCCACTCCTCTTATCCTTGTCATTCCCATTAAGGAAGAAGAGCTTATGGATATGAACACCAAATTTCCAACAACAATTGACATCTCTACCACTCTGCAGACACAAAATTTGCCCCAATCCATATCAACAACAGATAGATGCATATGTTTACAGCCTAGTACCTCATCCTCTCTAGCCTCAACTGAGGCATATGTAATGAATATAATTCCTCTATTTGATTTTTCACACTGTTTCAATTTGAGGCTTTCTTTGTGACAATATTTGTGAAATTCCATTATTTTTAGATCACAATCCAAAGAACTGAATTAAACAGTCCAATTGGACTTCAGGTTCAGTTACACATTACTGAAGCTGGGTGCCCTGCATTAAGTTAACAGTGACCTATTTAGTATATAATATTTCTGATTACTTCCATAATGAACAAAATACAGTTTTCTATCATACTGAACAATAGTCAGTTTTACTATACAAAAGGAAATCAAACTCTCAAGAAAATGAGAGATATTTCATATTTTCATGGATGTATTCTATTTGAGCTGAGTATCAAAAAAGGTTCAACTATATTCACTAGCTAAACTGTTGGATATTGAATTGTCATTTCAAGTATCTGCTTGGAATTGACTGGTGAAGCTATAGAAGATGAACCTTCGCCTACATGAAATTGACTGGACATTGTTGAAGCTATTATAGAAGATGGACCTTCACCTAATAAGAAGAAAGAAGATAGAAGAGCAGTGTTAATGCGGTATGTTTGAGTGCTTTGAAGCTTAGGATCCACTTGTATTTCATTTTCTCTAATATCATGTATCACCCCATTTCTAGCATCTTTAGTCCATCTTGTAAAAATATATTTTTCTGATAGTTTCCTCACTTCATTCACCTCATATATTTTTAAAGCATGACAACATAATATCCTAATAGATTCAAAATACCTGCAACTGCACCATACAGAATCATCATTCGGATCAAATGTCAATGTCCACTTTTTGTCTTCATGAACCATAGTTCCGGTATAAGTGTACAATAGACCCTTCTCATCTCGAGAGGAAATACATGTGGCGAAAAAGAGATCCAATTGCTCTTGGAACAATTATAACACTGAAGCGGTGTAAATCTTGGCAACTTGTTATAGTATAGGTGAACTTTGGACTATCAATCGTGGTTTTTTCTCCCTTGCTCCATACTCACATTTCTTCTCATTATACCTCTTATCTTCAACAACCTGCTCAAGCCTTTTGAAGAATTTAGCAATATTAATACTCGGGTTTGTAATACTCTTAATATCTACATTAACACTTTCACTTATTTGTGTGCTACGTAGACCAAGAGTAGTAGAGTACTTCATATAACACCATGCCCATTTCTCTTTGATTTCATATATGGACTTCAACCATGAGTTGTCCTCCAAATTGAATGATGATATTAGAGACGTCTATGCTTCTTCAAATTGTGATTTGCCTTCAATAGCAAACATACACTTGTTGAAATCACGAAAAAATGTGAACCACCCTTCATCTTGTCCCCTAGATGTTTAATTCCATTTTGCTCAATATATCATGCAAAAGGTTTATATCATATACATTGACTTACTACTTTTTGTATTATAGGTTAGTCCAAATTAAATTATAGAGAATGATCAAGAATGGAGTTTGAAGAAAGAAGAACTTGTTAAATATCATGAGAATATCAATATTCAAGTCTCCGTGATAAATTGAAGTTGGAACGACTCAATTTGGAGTTAAAACAAGCAAGTTCAAGATGCATAATGCATGCTTCAGCTTGGAGTTGATTCTTATTGAAATGGAAAGAATATTTGAAGAGCTTTCGGCATAACCTCACGCAAAAGGTTTTGCCATTGCTTGATCTTGGTTAGTAAAAACTATTGCATGTCTCTTTTGCTTGTTTGCTTTCAAAAAGTTTCTAACAACCACTTGAATGATTATCTACTTCATACAAAGATAGCTCGGCGGATTGATTGTTGCTCGAGCAAGGTACGTGGTTTCATCATATAACAAAGATGCACCAAATCTCAAGATAGAGGTATCTTGAGTGTGGGTGTACAAACAACTTGTAAGAAATTACAATTCCTCTATGATGATTGAGTCCACCTATTCACCCCTCTCTAGGTGAGAATATGGCAAGAGGCCTATGATTACTATTTGTGCTTGTTTACTTTCAAAAAGTATGTGGTGTCCATATAACAAAGAAATTACATCCCCAAAATAAGCATAATCTACAAGCATATGAGCATTGGCCCAAAAAATATATGTAATTTGATTTTCCATATCAAGTTGGTATGAATAATAAAATGAATGGTTCTCTGTAATTTGTTCTTCAACATAATTTAAAAACCGCCCAACTCCGCCATTCTTCATGCTTCTTCTTTGTTTAGCTTTTCATATCAATTTGAGTGAAGCCAAGATTGGCTCGTCCACCTGCTTGCTTGCTTATACGATCAAAAGTCACCTTTTGTTTTAGTCCAACATCCCTAGCCAAATCAATCTCATCTGCTTGTGCATTACATATTTTCTGTTGAGACCTCATCATATGCACTGTTTCTTGGAGATGCAATGGGTAGTTATGCTTTTCTATAAAGCTGGTGATCTTGAATTTACCTTCCACTAAATTAATTGTCATTCCAGCTTTACATTCAATCCTAGTCTCTAGACGATGGTTGGTGAAGGTGGAATATCACCTAGAGGGGGGTGAATAGGTGATTTTAAAAAATCTTTCGCAAAAGCTCAAGAACATAAAATTGAGGCAAAGAGAAGAACAACGAACACAAGAGATTATACTGGTTCGGTCCAACTCTTTGACCTATGTCCAGTCCCCAGAAACTCTGGGATTTCCACTATCTTTCAAACATAAATACAATTACATATTCTGCACTCGAAGTAATCCTCTCACTCTAGGATTCACTCCCCCTTACAAGTTGCAATCGTACACCCACACTTAAGGTTCCACAACCTTAAGATTTAACAACTAAGATAATGAAATAGTGTTTATCTCCTTATTGAGTAAATAAATTATAAACACTGAAGTACACAGAAATATCCGAAGATATTAAGCGAAGTTAATGAAACAGTAGATTGCATAATTTCGAATTGAATGCACATCATTTTTGGTAGGTGGCGAATTCAATGCTTCTGGAATTTATAGTTGATGCCATTAATGACCGTTGGAGAAGCTTGAGGATTATCCATTGTGATTCTTCGAAATAGCCGTTAGACAAATGAAGCTTTGATAGTCACATTTGCCGTTAATGATCCAGGAGGATTTATACAGTCTCAACATTCTTTCATTCCTTTTGTTTTGTCCGTTGTGAGATGGCATTTAATGAATGATTGGAATAGCAAGAATGTCTTTCAAATGCTCAGAGGTATGGTTGCTGTGATTGTGTCTCGATATGGTAACTGCATTTAATGCGTTCTAACACACAAATTGTTAGTTATCATGTTTTTGATGTTTTGTTAATCACAATTATAATGTAATTCATCTTTGATATTCTATGAAAATTTGAAGTTTCAAATTTACCTCGAGTTAATTGATTATGTGCCTCTAGTCATAAAGTTCATTTTATGAATTGAAAAATGATTTGCTTTGATTACCTCAAGTTAAATTGTTTTTGAATAGAAGTTATCAAGTTTTGAAATGTTTACCTCGAGACAGATTTAATTCACCTCGAGTTAAACCCGTGCAATTGTTTTAAAATATTTTTCGCGCTTGATGTGCCTCGAGTCAGTTATTCATATGCCTCTAGGTTGTTTTTCCTTGATAAAACGATTTTCAAATTTGCCTCTAGTCACTTAATAATTTCCTCAAGGCATGTGACTCAAGGCACTTACTTTATGACTCTAGGCATTTCTCTTTAACTCCTGGCATCAATTTATTTGATCTAATGGCAAACTCGTAATTTTGCTAAAACCGATATGCCTCTAGTCATCTAATAATTGCCTCTAGGCAACTTGACTCAAGGCATTTTATTTATGCCTCCAGTCAAGACGTTGCACCATTTTGATAAAGTGTTTGCCTCTAGTCATTTAATATTTGCCTCTAGGCAACTTGACTCTAGGCATTTGTATTATGTCTTAAGTCATGTGACTCAAGGCATTTATGTCATGCCTCCAGTTAAAAAATCTCTTGTGCGTTTTTGAACTCTAGAAAATGACATTGCCTCTAGTCATTTATTAATTGCCTCAAGGCATGTAATGACAATCTCGTTATTTTGCTAAACTCAATTTATGCCTCTAGCCATCTCATAAATACCTCCAGGCAATATGACTCAAGGCATCTATTGAATGACTCAAGGCAAACTCGTAAACTTGTTGTTATGCTAAAATCATCTTTTGCCTCTAGTCATATCATTCTTGCCTCTAGGCACCATGACATCATATTTTAACTCAAGGCAAAATCTTTTCAACATGATTTTCAAACTAGTTTATTCTTACCTTGAGTCAATTAATGTGCCTCCAGTCAATATGCCTCTAGGCATATGTTTTTTAACTAGAGTCATATTTCTCTGATTTTCAAATCTCCGTATCTGGAAAATCTAAATCAACTGATTATAATTTTATTTCTTCAAATCATCACTCATTACTATTCCTAAATGCTTTTAATCAGTTTGCTAAATGAGTTTTAGATGATTAAACCTCGGATTAACAACAAATTATTGTAAAGCAATTTTTGTGTTAGAACGCATTTGATGCAGTTACCATTTCGAGACGCAATCGCAGCAACCATTCTTCTGATCATTCGAAAGACATTCCTGCTATTTCTATCTCGCAATAAATGCTATTTCACAATGGGAAAAACAGAAGGAATGAAATAATGTGGTGACGGCACAAATTCTCCTGTATCATTAATGGCAAAAATATTAACCAAGCCTCATTTGTCTAACGGTTATATTCAAGAGTCACAACGGTTAATCTTCAAGCTTCACCAATGGTCATTAATTACAACAACTATAAATACCAGAAGCATTGAATTCGCCAACTACCGAAACGTTGTGCATTCAATTCGAACTTATTGCAATCTACTGTCTCATCTGTTTCATTAATATCTTCGGATATTTTGTACTTCAGTGATTACCATTTATTTACTCAGTGAGGAGTTAAACAATATTTGATTATCCTAGTTGCTAAATCTTAAGGTTGTGGAACCTTAAGTGTGGGTGTACGATTACAACTTGTAAAGGGGAGTGAATTCTAGAGTGAGAGGATTACCTCGAGTATAGAGTATGTAATTGTATTTGTGTTTGAAAGATAGTGGAAATCCCAGAGAGTTTCTGGGGACTGGACGTAGGTGAAGAGTTGGACCGAACCAATATAATCTTCTTGTGTTCATTATTCTTCTCTCCTTCTCTATTTAAGTGTTCTAGAGCATTTAGCGAAAGAATTTTATAATCACCTATTCACCCCTAGGTGATATTCTACCTTCACAAATTGCTTTACAACAATTTGTTGTTAATCCATGATATAATCATATGAAACTCATTAGCAAACTGATTAAAAATAGTTAGGAATAGTAATGAGTGATGATAAGGATTAATTAAATCATAGACAATGATTCTCAGTTTTCGAAGATGGTGATTTTCAAATCTGATAAAGTTAACTTCAAGTTAAAACAATGTTAACTTTAGTCATTTACTCGAGGCATGAAATATTGTAACTGGAGTCACATTATTTCTTTCATAAGAGATTTGAAATCAGAGTTGGAAAATGACTTTGAAAAAGTTAACTTGAAAGAAGAGGAAGCTAACTTGATATGATAACTTGAAAGTTAATTTGATATTGAGAAAGTCAAAAACACAAGTTAAAGGAAAAAACTTAATTTGAGACATGACTTAAAATTTAATTTGATATTGAGAAATTCAAAAACAATAAGTAAGGAGACAACAATATTTAACTTCAAGTTAAAATATTTTCTTTGAGTCATTGACTTGAGGCAATGACTTTATTTGCAAAAGTTAAAAGCTTTCATTTTAGAAATAGTGCAGTATATCGTTATTGACTTGAGGCATTTAGTTTTTAACTTCAAGTAAAAACGCTAATGACTGGAGGCATTAAGTTTTTGGCTTCAAGTCAAAAACACAACTTGAGTTCAAAAGACATGTTTAGAGATATATTGCCTTGAGTCAATTATTAGTTAACTTCAAGTTAAAAACAATTTGCCTAGAGTCATTCGCCATTTGACTTTAAGTTAAAATCTTTCATTTTGAAATAGCGCGATATTGACTGGAGTTACAAATGTTTTAACTTCAAGTTAAAAACTTAAATTGCCTTGAGTCATTTACTAATTGACTTGAAGTTAAAAACGATATTCACTTTACAAAGGCCTTAACTTGAGTCAATTCAGTTTTAACTTCAAGTTAAACATATTTGCCTTGATTCAAATATGATTTAACTTCAAGTTAGATAGAGTACTGGCGTTAAACAGAGTATTTAAATTTTTGGGCACGTTAACTCGAGGTAAATCAAAATTGACTGGAAGTTACAGTTTTAATTAAAACTTTTTCAAGACATTAACTTGAGGTTCTTTTGCTATGATTCAAGTTTTTTAAGATAGAAAATTCACAATGAATTTGCCTTTAATTCCATTATAATTGTTATCATCAAAACAAGAGAACTAACAGTTGGTGGCCGGTGTGTATCTTTTATCAGGTCTTTGTTTGCCCTCTTTTGAACACACCTATCTATAGGAAACAATTGTCTCCTTATCTTTCCTACTCTTTGTCGCCCCATTTTTCCTTGCACTGAAACCTACTTTGCAAGCATATTCATTCCAAAACCTCCATGCTTCCTCTAGATTATCAAAATTTTTTCCCAATCTTGGAGTCATATCAACTTCTATAGATTGAAACCTGCAAAATAATGCCATGCAACACACAAAACAAAAAATTATGTGAAAAATATGAATTAAGGAAGCAAACTTAAAAAAAAAAAAAAATCATCAAAACAAAAAATATATTTCTACATATACAGATACTCTTTTTTTAGTATATAACTCTATATATATTGATCCTATACAACTCTAATATACTGATCCTATTCCTGATTGTTTACTATTAAATGTTAACGCCCCACAGTTGCTCATTTTATAGTAATACATAAAGCTATGCGATCTATTAATATATATTGGATATTGCGATGACTTGATTCTGTGATATAATATATGTAGCTGCGATATTCTTCGATTGAGTGACTCGTGGACTATTGAGAAAAGAACATCTTCGCTGCATATATTAGTAAAGTCACTGGTATAATAGATTTAACAATTGTGATTTACTGCTGCAAGTACACAACATGCATATTACATACATATATGAATACTTGAAGAATCAAATCGTTTAATTTCCCTAGGTGTTCTTGCCACCAATTTTTTTGTTTTTTGTTTTTATTTGATCAATAATATGCATATAAAATAACGAGACATCAGAGACACACAGAGACATAAACTGTAGTTTTTGCAACACAATGAAAGTCGAGCTTGTTTGTAGTATCTAACGTCATATATATATATATATATATATATATATATAAGCCACCAGTTCACATGCAACTTAAACAATTTGTCGGGAGCTTTCGACAGGTTAGATTGGGGGTTTATCAGAAATACCCTAGAATGTATTAATTTGGAGAACAACCTCATTGATCTTATCATGGCCTGTATCTCTACTACAACTATGTCTATCCTTTGGAATGGGGATGAAACCCCGAGCTTTAACCCTTCTAGAGGAGTCAGACAGGGTGATCCCCTGAGCCCATATATTTTTGTTCTTTGCATGGAGCGCCTGGGCCATTTAATTAAAGCCGAATGTGAAGGGCGTAGGTGGAAACCCTTTCTTTTCAAGCGAGGTAGCCCACACATCTCCCACCTTTTCTTTGCCGATGACCTCATTCTCTTCACAGAAGCTTCTAGTGATCAAATGATTGAAGTCCGAAGAGTCATACAAAGCTTCGCGAAGTCTCGGGGCACGAGAATCAACCTTGACAAATCACGAATGTTCTACGCTCCAAAAAAATCAACTTCAATAGGGCTCTCGAGCTAAGCCATCTCCTTGGGATTGGGATTGCTTTCTGACCTAGGTAAATATTTGGGTGTTCCAATCATCCACAAAAGAGTTTCTCATGCTACCTATAACCCTATTGTGCTAAGAGCCGGGAAAAAGTTGTCCTCGTGGAAAAGCAAATTTTTGACTATGGCGGGACGTTCGGTTTCTTATCAAGTCTCGTATTATCTTCTCTACCTAGCCACCGCATGCAATCATCTCTCCTCCCAATTTGTACTATTAGAGAAATTGAGCGAATTTCCGAAATTTCCTTTGGTCTCGGGAAGATGACGTGAGAAAAATGCATCTTATTGCTTGGGATAAAATTACACAAGCAAAGAAACAAGGGGGTCTGGGTTTCAAAAATCTTCGCCGTCAGAATAAAGCTTTTATTATGAAACTTTGCTGGAGTCTTTTAACAAAAAAAGATGCCCTCTGGGTTCAATGTTTGTGGTCCAAATATAATTGTGGCAACTTGTATCTGCCTAATATCTCCAGAAAGAAAAACTCTTCCTCTGCTTGGAAAGCGATTGTCGAAGTTTGGGATAAGTTTCTCAGTGGTGTGGGTAGAAAGGTCAATAACGGGGTGGGTACCAAGTTCGGGACTGACCTTTGGCTCCCTCTTCATCAACCCATCATCTCCTTTATTCGATCCTTCCTCTATCAACGTAGAGGAGACGGTTAGGGATCACCTACTTTGTCTAATGGACGGTGGGACTACCACGAGATGGTTTGGAGTTTTACCTCGGATATTACTAATTTCATTTTACAATCGAATCCTCCCTCCAACAATTCCCGGATTGTTTTACCCGGAGAGTTGCTAAGGATGGGGGTTTCTCTGTAAAATCAGCCTACCATTTTCTCTCTGACAACGTTGATGCAAGCACTAATAACTTCTGGGCCCAAGTGTGGAAATGGCATGTTCCTGAAAAAATTAAATACTTTATGTGGCAAGTTGGTCATGAGAGACTTGTCACCAACTCTCTTCGGGCAAGGAGGGGCCTCACCAACAATAACGGTTGCCCTTTTCAATGCAATAGTGAGGAAAGTGTGATCCACATAATTCGAGATTGTGAGCGTGCCAGAAGTTTATGGAAACTTATTTTAAAACCTAACTATTTCTCTCAGTTTTTCTCTCGGCTTGCGGGTATGGCTCAATCGGAATACCAAGCATAACCCAGGCAAAGGGAGATTTATGAACTTCTCATGGGCGAGAACCTTTAGCCTAGGATGCTGGATTCTTTGGACCACCAGATGTAAATTTCTTTTTCAGGGAACGACCACAGAAACAAGGGAGATGTTACACCGGTGCAACTATCTACTCATGGAGAATGGAGCGAATCAAAAGCTAAACCACAAGATTTTCCAACTGGACAAGATAGACGAGGAATCTTGGACACCCCCTCCTGAGAATACTGTTCGCATCGATGTGGACGGATCGGTGCTTCAACAACATAAAGCTGCATGTGGGGGAGTACTACGGAATTCTAAAGGGGAATGGTTGATGGGCTTCTATAAACCCCTTGGCCTACTTTCTGTCATTGAAGCTGAAATTTATGCTATCATGATAGGGTTGCAGATTGGTCTTCGATGGGATTACGGCATCGTCATTTACTCCGACTCTCTTGATGCCGTCAATATCCTTATGAGAGATTGCCCCGCGATCATCCTTTGAAAGACATTATTGGGGAGACTCGTGACCTTTTGTTCCGAGACGGGATGTGGAGCTTCATCATACTCCAAGAGAAAACATCTCTTGTCTTGATTATATGGCCAAGCAAGGCCACACGGTGTTACCATTGGTGCCGATATGGCCATGATTCCAACTATCCCGAGAGGTCGCCTAGATATGGTTTTGAAGGATCGGAATCCCGTCATTCATAGTTTCCTTCTTCTTGTTGTATCTGGGGCTAGAGTCTTATAATCTAGCTCCTATTTCTCACTTTCAAGCTTCGACTTGCCCATTTTATCCAAAAAACAAAAAACAATTTGTCGGGGGCAAATAATAAAATAAACGACAAAAACACCTAGGGAAATTAAACGATTTCATTCTTCAAGTATTCATATATGTATGTAATATGCATGTTGTGTACTTGCAGCAGTAAATCACAATTGTTAAATCTATTATCAGAAGTCAAGATATCAAGCTAAGGGACCATGACAATAGCTCTAGCATAAAAAAAAAAAAAAAGGTCACTGGTATAAATTCTGCTTTGAGTTGAGTTGTTCAACTAAATTGCTAAGACGCATGGAGGGTGAAAAGTAAATAATATAACAATTGACTATTAAGATTTGAAGTTTCACTTGTTCATTTTTGAATTTCTTCTGTAGCAATGAAAATATTAAATTTTTTGCCACTCCATTTCCCATGTTTGTACAAATGTAATCTTTTTATGAAAAAAATGCATTAGCTATGAAATCATCCAAAAGATGTACTCTTTTCATCTTTTTATGGAAAAAAAAGTTATTTGGATCTTACCTTTTCTCCTTTGTTTTTCCCGCCAAATTTCTACAGAACATCCCAAGTAGGCATGTCCATGGACTGCACTGCAGGCCGGGTTGGGGGTCAACCTGTGGTCCGGGAGAGGACCTCGGATCGACATTCCACCCGAGGTCCGGTCTCGTCTATTTCGGACCGGGACCGCATCAACCAGGGGATCGCTGGACCACCCAGCGATCCAGACCAATTTTTTTTTTTTTGATTTTTTTTTCTTTTTCCACTTCCGAACAATAATTAAATCAATGAAAGACTGCGACAATAAATAAACATGCAAACATCTTAAATCCAATCATAAACCCATAATAATCTCCAACAACATGTCATTAAACAAGAATACAATATAAAATATAGGTATGTTTTATAAAGCCAAGTAAATTTTATAAGCCAAATCACAAATTAATACTTTGGAGTGAAAGGGAGTGAAGTCACAAATTTGGCTAGGGTGCCCAACGATGAGAGATTGATGCAATGGATTTTTTTATTAAAAAAATTAAAAAAAAAAAAATTAAAAAAAAAAACATTTTCGGGCGAGGACCACCCATATGATCGAATCCTGACCGAAGTCCGGTCCGGCCCGACTGCACTCACCTGTCTGTGCAACTGCTTGAATGGTCTCGGACCAGCCGGGTCGGGCCACCCGACCACCGGGTTTTTTGACATCCCTAATCCCAAGTGTTGTTTGCAGGAGGCAAAAGCATTTTAGGAAGGTTTTAAATGAGTTTTAATGATATAAAAAATGGACAGTCAAGATGAAATAAAATCAAGGGTGTAGATTTGCTAATGAGAGATGAGGAGAAAGTTGATGGGGATAGAAACTGGATCCGTAATGTGCACCCTCAGGAAAGCAAGGCTTCCACCATGGGAGTTCCCATATCGCATAACTTTGAGCCGATGGGACGAATCATTTCTGCCCACAAGTTGGAAGAGTCTAGAGCCTGCTTTCTGGTAGTGCGTTTCAAAATTTTAATTTGAAGTTTTATAATTTAATAATTTAGAATTGTTATAAATATTAAAAGGTGGGTAAAATACTGATGGCCCTGTGGGAAGGAAAGATGAACAATTTTTTTTTCTTTGGTGTATTTTTGAAGTCTATTTTTGGTGGGAACCTAAGTTTTCCTTTATGTAAAATGAAGCTTTCTAACAAATTTACCCATCATAAAAAAATTATTTTGCTCTTCTCCCGCTTCCTCGGAATCATCTGAAAGTGGTTGAAGCTAACATTGTTCTAGCATGGGTTAGTTTCTTAGCTTTTTCATAAAATCTAACCTAACCACAGATTGTTTAACGGTTATTGTGGCGTTGGCGAAGAAAGAGGAAGGAGCCAAACTTGTGCTAAAAGATTATGGTTTATCATTGATCATTGGGGAAGTTGCATACAATAACATGGAGGACAAAGAAAGAACACTGTGTAGGATGTCGATGTGCATGCTCGTTGAAGAAGAAGTGGTGGGTGTTCTGGTGAAAGATTCATCATTGATGTCGTGGCTTTACTTGTTGCTCACCAACAAAACTTCTTATGGGCCAAGACATAGGCAACAACATCTTCTGGTTTCTCCATTTTACCGTTCAAAAATAGGGGATTTTTGTGTGTGTGGTGAAGCATTAGTTTACGTGTTGTGACAATCAATACCCCACAAAAGTGTAACCACTCTGATTTTGCGTGCATACTCTGTTTACTAATAAAAAAACAGGGATAAACAAAATTTAATGAAAGTTATTTTCTTTAAGGCAAGAAAATAGAATTACATTCGAATTCATTCGACACATTTGATTTTGATGAGAGAATATTTTAGATAAATTCGAATTTGAAAATTTTTCTATGGTTATGATTAATATTTTTTTATTAATGATATAGGTGAGGGATTTTTTGAGATATACTTTGAAGCCGCAAAACTCTCACACGATCAGTTTAGAGATTTTTAGCATAATTTAGTTTATTGTTTCATTTTATTATTGTTAATTATTGCTATAAGGCCATAAGTTGCAAAATAGGATAGATTTTATTCAATATCTTAATAAAACACAATCTTTTATTATAATTTATTATTTTTATTTACTTTTTGAAGCTTTTAGTCAATATCATTTATGGCTGAAACTTTCATTTTCCTTTGCTTAACCAAAAAAAGAACATTTTTTATTTTTTAATAAATTAATTTTAAAGGTAAAATAAGTATTTCTTAATTCTTTTTCAACTGTCACCCTCATTTTTCTTCCTACTAAACAAGGATGGGAATAGGCTAGGCTTTATCTAAATAAGTCTGGGTCTCCAACAGAGATTTAAAGCATGAGCTTGGGCCTAAGCTTGTAGTAGGCTTTTTTTTTTTCCTGAGCTTAGGCCTTCAAAAGGCCCAACAAGGCCTGAAGTCTATTTAAAGGCCTACTTAGAATGTAGGCTTTAAATAACCTTTAAAGCATATACCTCCAAATTCATATATAACCTTTCACACTTATCTACAACACAACATTATGTTTCAAAAGTGTAACAATTTATTCTTTTCTTAGTATTAGGGCTTAAAAAGGAAAATAAAAGAATGTTTAGTGGCAACAATTGTCCGAGCAATTAGATTGGGACAAACTAATCGTCTGCTGACTAATGAGATATATTTTCTAAAATTGATTAAGCATAACAAGAAACATGTAAAACTAGATTTTATTGCTTTTTCTCTTCTCACATAAATTGGGACAAACTCTTCATACTAAGATTATAATATTTCATTGGGCATTAAAATAAACTCATAACAATTATTATACTTTAGCTGACAACGCAAATATTGGGAGAGGGAGTGAGTGGGCGTTGCCATATCAAGCGATTGAAGAGAATAGAGGTTGGGGTGAATGATTGATACGAAAGTAAAGATTGAGTATAATGATGATGTGATATGAAACTTAGAAGAAAACCTCTAATAGGGGTTTATATCTCCTGCTCACATGCCCCACAAAAGCAAGTAGGAAATATATTTATATTTTGGATGCACGTGTTTATTGCATTTTCCTTAGGAAATGAAACTTGCGTTGACCTTAGATGCAAGAGAGATTCTCACTTTTTTTTTTTTTGGTAACGAGATTCTCGCTTTTTAAAGCTAAAGCTTTAATGTGAATGATAGAAGTGGTAATAAAGACCAACCCGATAGGGGTTGGACTGAAAAGATCCGCATTAAAATGGGTTAGTATTTAGCCAACCCACCTCGTTAAGGTGAACTGGCGGGCTATTCTTTTTTTATAAAACAACTAAATATTGATTTTTCAGATTTTTAAAATAATATAATGATATTTATCTAATTCCTTATTAGACTATTGTCTAACATAAAATGAAATATCTTTTTTCACAAATCTAAATTATAAAAATGTATTATAAAAAATAAATATTGTTTTGGGTTTTATTTTTTAGATTTTCAGAAATCAAAACAAAGATTTACTCTCTCTATTTTTGATTTACAAGTACCTTCTATAGTGTATGCGCAGCTCGTCCTCTGTTGATCTAGAGCCGTGCGATTTTGAGATTGAACGAACCTATAGATAGAGGAGTAGGAGGAAGAGACAAAGGAGTCGCCTTAGTGACTCTACACACATGGCAGATGCATAAGGGAATGTGAATTTAGGTCGAGAGGTGCAACCCCTGATCCATGGAGATAATCACATTCCACAACCACCGTCACCATCGAATAACAATAATGTTGACCTAAATCGAGCCATCATGAAATTTGAAATTCTTGACTTGAATAGACTCAACACTACAATCACTCCAATAGATACAGAATTGAACAACATGGAAGAATTTTTTAGCCTTAAAATTATTATTCAATGTGCACGCTTGCTAGATTCAGAATTGTCTTTGATTTGTCCTAGTTCTTATCCTTAAGCTATCTTGCATCTGAGTAGAAATGTACATGATAAAGGCATTCATTTTCCACCAAAAAAAAATCTTATACACAAACCATTGATATCACATATTCCATTGTCAACCCCCTTGAACCTATGCACAATGCTATAACAGGACTAGGCAGACAACATGATCAGAAATCGTTTGCTGTGACATTTTTGTAGCATACTGGGCCAAATGAAATCACTGTGATAGAACAATGCTCTTAGTTTGTTTAAATTAAATTTATGTGCCTTCTTGAGTGCAAAAGAATCAAGAGTACAAATAGCAGAACTGAGAAATGCTACAGAAGGAAGTATATTCGAGTGTATCTGTTTGAACTCCTGCTATAGCAATTTCAATCCATTAAAAGCTTCACTCACCTACTCACCTGACCATGCCCTACATTACAACCCTGAAAGTCCTTTTGATGCAACGAAACTCATATTCAAAAACATAGACCATAGAACCTTGACAAGCCTATAGATAGTCCAGACTAGTAAAGTTAGAGAGATAAACCCCCAATGTGAGATAGTGACAAACACCTTAATCTGAGAATTTATTTACGACCCCTTGTTAGAGTAACGCCTTGTACAACATTCGATCAAGTCTGGGCAGTGGGATCTACACATAAGAATTGAACTTAAGACAACAACAGTAAAGCTTCTAGGTTATTTCTGCTATATCTTTTTATCTCTAGTTTTGCCCACGAGAGCAAAAAGCTAAGTATGGGGGAGTTTGATAAGTTATATTTTTGTCATATATTTCCCATGTGTTATTATTTCTTTGTATGGTAATTCTAAGCTTTAACATGTACTATTTGACGAAATATGTTGGACTTCATGCACTTGAGGAAATATGAGATAAATGTGGAAAGCTGTTGCATTTCGAACACTATCTCGCACATAGGCAAAAGAAGAGGTTGCATTTTAACACATTATAAAATCACATAACAAAACGATGTAATGTTATAGCATGTGGATCTTTACTTTGAACCAACATCACAATATCACCATAATGCTATAGCATCATAAGTAATGATCTATTATGCGATGTGTTACGCTAATATTTTCTCAAGTTATTTCAAGAAATAAATACAGTTTATCGAGTTGGACGTTAAGATGGCGGTTGATTTGATAGAGACGGAAATAGAAGATGTGGAGAATTAAGAGGATCAATCAGCTGAATCTTGGGAGTCGGGCCTAACAGAATAGGAAAGCCAAGCTTACTGGACGAACGACGCGAAGGACTTGGTTATAAAAGCGAAGGACACTAGACCTAAAGGAATCGTGGAGTCGAGAGTCAAAGAGTAGAGAATACAGAGTACATATTTGATACGACTTGACTCACGTTGAGAGATCGAGATTCATTGACTGCAAAAAAGACCTAATCCGTTTTAGAAGTGAGATGGAGCTGTAGATAACGTAGAGATGTCACGTGATAGGATGTTACCTACACTGTCGACACCTTTGACGATCATCTTTGTTTTACTTCCCTTTCTTAATATTTTTATGGATTATTTTTCTGTAATCTTGATTTTGTTTCCTTAATCAGTCGTGAACCAATTTCCATTGGCTAAGCGAAGATGAATTTTTAAGTTGTAGTATGAACCCAGTTTGCTAAATTTTCAATTCAATAAATTTAATTTGTTTAATTGTGTTTTATTTTCTGATCTGTTAGTTGGCCGTTAATAAGCTATATTAGTTGCCTTAGCTTACCGAAGGAGCTAAGGTCGACCTCTCGTTAAAACGAATGTGTCTTTGGCGAGCTTGTGCAATGCTTGATTTAAATTGTGGGCTACAAGAATAGGTATACCTCACATAGCCAATACGCCTAGGTTAAATTAACAAGCCTAAAAATCACCATAGGAATATGGGAGAAGTAGAGTAAGGAATGTACTTACAAGATGTATACGCTTTTATATAATTTAGTAGTGGGTTAACTGAATAACGTTGCGATGGCATTTTGCTGTAACATTGTGGAAGCTGTGCAGCAAAATGCTATAGCAATGCATCAGATGCAAACTAGGGGATTAATACGACTTAAGATGAAATCTGAGATTTGCCATTTTTAACTCTGATTTCTCTCAACCGAACTCTCAATCATTTGTCTATTTTATTTGCTAGTAGTAATAGTCGAAACAATCACCAAAACTATTCTCATCACATAACTTTTAAATGAGAATTTGCTACATAATTGACAGAGATTTGCTGTAATCTCACAAAATAACTAGGATCAATAATAATTTGCAGTATAATGGAAACATGGGTCGTTTTCCCAACGAATTCACAACGGGTCTAATTTAATAGTAACAACAAAACAAAAACAAAACAGTAACAAATTAGGGAGAGTTTTTCAATGCGATAAAGATTAAAATAGAACTAAACATAAACAAATAAAACAAGATTAAATCATATAAACAAAAGATCAACCCAGGATTTCGAATTCCACTAATTTCCTTCCTTGGACGAAAACAGATTTATAACCGAACTCACGATCGATTCTGGACGAACCGAAATCTCTGTGTTCGTCCAGAAAATCTGATTCACTCGAGTTATTCGTTAGAGTTGGCTCTTTTGCACTCGAGTCATCTCTAATTCAAATCACTTTGAAAAGTATTTATCATACTTATTTGTGAACTTCTTTTGACAAATTGAGTTAAGATATTGTTGACTAGAGTCATCCGTTAAAGTCATCACTTAACGACTCGAGTGTCCTTTTGCTCAAATCATTTTCAAATATAACTCGAAGACATCTGTTGTGCAAGAATGATATTGACTAGAGTTAGAAATATGTGACTCAAGTGACCAACTTGAAGTGAGTATTTTAGAGCTATCTTCTCATTCTTAACTTCTGTTTTCAAACGAGTTTTTTATAGAAGAAAAAACTCGTGCCTCAAGTGTTGGAAGATCAACTCAAATCAGCAACTTGAGTTAGTTAGTAATTAACTCAAGTTGGCTTTTCTACTTGTGTAAATCACCGTGTTCATAAAGTTAAAATCATTGATTGTCATTTTATATCATTTTATCATCACTCATTACCATTCCTAACTATCTTTAATCAGTATATTAATAAGTTTCAAATGATTATACGGATGATTTTAATCACAAATCTCAAAAAGCATTGAATATGTCAAAAACATTAAATGCTACTGCAAAAAACGAGACACAAACTTGGCAAGCATTCCCTGATCAATCAAAAAGCATCCCTTGCAAAAAAACTTAAAGAAAGCATTTGAAATAAAGGATTTAAGAATAATAAGGTGTGTATCTATAGAGAAATTCTTGATCTTGAAGTACCATGCCTTTAGACCTTGAGAAGGTGATGAAATACTTGGTCTCAAATTATCATATCTTAGTGTAATTGGAGCACTTTTGTCTCTAGTTCGCCACACTTGACTTAATATGTCATTTGCTTAGTAGCATAATATAGTTATTCACCAATACGAAGACATTACAGTGGACTACATCAACAAAAGACGATGAAATTAGCATCCAGCAAATCTGTTTGGATGAAATCTAGCATATTTGTTCATGAAGTCATTTCCTACAACAATATATAGAAAGCTTGTTTGTGATACCAGACTTTGCAGATTCAAGGATATCAACTCACATTGCCAAGAGGGAGCTAATATGTGTTGTACTTTTTCTCGTGTCTATGGTTTTATACCACTGGGTTTTCCTAACAAGGTTTTTAATGAGGCAGCACTGGATAATGTATCAACAAATTATGTACTCTTTTTCTTCCACTAGGCTTTTGTCCCACCAGGTTTTTCCTTAGTTGAAGTTTTTTAATGAGCCATATTTGTATATAATGGACATTCAAGGGGAGTGTTATGAATATAATATTGTGTGAATGTCTATATATCTTTGTTATCTCTATTATCTTTAGTATCTCATAGTTAGTTCTTATTGTTATCAAATATGTAGATACCAATTCTATGGATATTGTAAATTTATGCATATAAATAGAGAGCATGTTTTATGTACTATATACACCTTGATAGTGAATAAGAGTATACTCTCGTTCTCTTAGTATCTATAACAGTTAGACTATAATTAATAATAAAAAATTATATATGAGAATATTTAATTAGATGAATACATGTAATCAATGTAAGTTTTACCCGTTTAAAAATTAGAGTGTTTTTTTTTTAATTGAGATTATGTACGTGTGTGTACATGATATATGAGATCTAAAAAATATTAGTATTATGTATACTTTATAGTATTAATGAATCCACTTAGCCCCAAAAAAAAAACATAGTCTCCTTATCAGATGCAATTTTCCCCTTTTTAATTATCAACAACAATTATAATATTGGCAGGCCAATATAATTTTCTAATTTTTTTGAATAATTTATAAACAGTCCTTAACATATAAATACTTTTTTTTAGAAATTTCTATAAAATTATAATTTTTAAAAATATTTTTTACCAATAAGTTATTGATTGAAGTGGTCGGTCTCACCCGGTAAGGAAGGGAAGTGCACTTGTCTAGTTGTCTTTAAGGAGAGGAATTTTTACGTCCTAAGCCTAAGAAAAAATCCTTTATCAAATAATATATAACATATAGGTTTTTAAATTTTACACAAGCCCCCTAAAAGTATGACTTGGTCTAAAACGATAAAAGGCACAGGTTGTGCCACATTGGTTCGATAGGTGATTGCTGGCTTAATTTTTGTTTCAGTACAAGGCTATTAATTTTTTTGAATTAGCCCAAAATGGTCCCATATGGTTCGGTTGATTGAGCAGGTTAGGCGTACTAACTATGAATCTAGCCCAGGCCCAATTAGCCATCAAGTAACTTTTTTTTTTTCAATATGATTTTTTAAAGGGTTAAGGTGCGATTTGGCCAATAAACTATTAAATTTCAGAAAATGCGTTACAATTAACTAAGTAAGTGGGCCAAAAATACTAAAAGAAACTTTTAAAAAGGAAATAAGTCATTCAAGATAACAAACTTTTAAAATGACCGCCTTGACCCAACACCGTTAGAAAAAGTTAATCATCTCATATCTAAGGACAGTTGGCCAACAAACTTTTACTCCAGGAGCGCCAAAGACAAAATTCTAAATTTTACTAAATTAAATAATTTTTTTCTCAATTGTCATTATTTAAAACTACTTGTATAGATATCTATAGTCAAAAATTACTCATTCTTCAATTTTGTCAAAATTATAATTTGCTAAAATAAAATACAATTAATTAAAAATATAATTATATGATTTAAATAAAACTCAAGGTGTTTTATAGTTTATTATATATGTTAAACAAAAAAAAAATGATTTATTTTTATTTTAAAAGAAATTTATGTGAGTTAAAAAATTCATTTAATGTTAAAAAAATCTATTATATCCTGAAAGAAATTAAATGAGTTTAATTTTTATTTTTATAAAAAGAGTTTAATGGATATCAACGTTGATATTTAATAATATAAATCCGAACTTGATGATATATTTGTTAATTAAATGATCTATTGCTTATATGGATATGGGACTTTCGTAAGTCAAATTATTCTTTAACCTATTATTAAATTGTCTTTCCTCAAGCCTCTTAAGTTATCTTTTTTTTTTTTTCCAACAAGTCCCATATTCATATAATCAATAGATCATTTAATTAACAAATATATCATCAAGTTGCCGGATTTTTATTATTAAGTATTAACGCTGATATCCATTAAACTCTTTTTATAAAAATAAAAATTAAACTCATTTCATTTCTTTCAGATATAATAGATTTTTTAGATTTTATAAACAATAAATGAATTTTTTAAATCACATAAATTTCTTCTAAAATAAAAATAAATCATATAATTTTTTTTTGTTTAACATATATAATAAACTATAAAACACCTTGAGTTTTATTTAAATCATATAATTATATTTTTAATTAATTTTTTTTTATTTTAGCAAATTATAATTTTGACAAAATTGAAGAATGAGTAATTTTTGTTCATAGATATCTATACAAGTAATTTTTCTTTTCTTGCCATATAAATAGGACAAGAGAATCGAGTACAAATAAGGAACCTGCATTAAGTGAAAAACAAAACTGATTGCCCAAAAATTAGTTGGTCCTGTGAAAACAATGTTAATGAGATGCCTAGTTGCTAATTCCACCAAAACAACCCTCTCCTAATTTTGAGCACAAAAATAGAGAGGGGATGGCCTAAAGAAATTAGCAGACACAAAGGAGTAAAATTTATAAATCATAGCATAGATTGAATTACCGAATCCGAAAAATTAGGTGCTATCATATAGCTTTGTATCGGTTAAGTTCATGAGTTGGAGATAAGCGAACTCGACATCCGCCACAGGGTAAACCACCGCTTTTCAGGCCCCTGACTAATTCTACCATAGAAGCCAACGATATCCAATACCCCGCCACCCCGCAAACACAGCTTACAACTTTCACCTACAATGCTTTCCAAAGAGCAACTCTTCTCAAAATCTCAATAATTGATGACATCTTTCAGTATGAAGCATTACTTTGATCAAAGGGGAAATAATGAGGCATTCAATGTTGCTTTCTCCACTTGCAGTCGAACAACCCCCAAGTGTAAGCAAGTGCCTAGGGATCAATATGCTTTTAAAGAGCCAATCAGAGGACATATCACAGCCAAAATCACAATGGCTGATCAAAAAAGTGTCTTCAGATGAATTTATTTCTCCACATAAGCTTCCACATCAGTAAAAATAGAACAAAACATCATCTTTACTCCTTTACGAGACTACCAAATGAAACTAATCAATTCCCACTTACACAATTCCAAAATGAGATTTCACTAGATATGTTAAACAACAAAAGAAGAAAAGCTAAGAAAATTAAAAATCACCTTAAACCACGGTCTATAATCCGCCCTAGTTGCACTTCAGATGAACCTTGCTCTCTGCAAAACTCTCTACAATTAGAAGCTTGAAAAAAAAAAAGAAGGGTTAATACTATTGTTAGTGTTTATTGTTTGATCAAATTTTGATTTCAACCTCTATAACTATAGTTTCAAATCGTTGGACCTATTAATCCCTATAGTTTATGAAGATTTAATCTAAGTTTTCCCAGTATTCCTAATAAGTTTTGGTTTTATTTGATGTACTTATACCCACATCAATTCGATATACAACTTTATGACAAAAATAAGTGATTTGAAATTCCATGATCAAAGCTAAAATTCTATCAAATTTTAAGGACCAACAATGCTATTAACTCTTACAATTTTTTAAGAAAAGACCAGCTTTAAACAGAGTAGAGGGTGCAAGAGGAAAGAAATTTAACTGCATGCCAAACTTGATAGTGAGCTTACCGTGGTCGAACGCATTAGCCAGCCTTTGCTCCATTTCAGTTAACCCTATATATAAAATTACATCAGAGAAAACAAATTGAGTCAGCAAAGTCGAAGTTAAGGGTGACGACGGTATGGGTGAAAGACGAGTACAGTAGAGGAGGAAGGTGAAGGTCCAACGGCAGTTCACGGAAGAAGAAGAAGATCGGCGGCAACCGCCAAGGGAAAGGACAAGCCGAGGAAGGCTAGAGACCAGCGTGGACAAGCAAAGTGTTTTTCTTTTTTTCCTTCTTCTCATTATCATTAATGAGTTAGATCGCAGAGAGCAGAATAATTCTTAAGCAAATGCATGATATACATTCATTCTCAAAAAGATTCCATCCTTACAAACTAAAAGCTAACCAGAGTTAGAAACAGAGTAAGTACATAACAGATCATACTAACCCAAACCCCCAAAAAACTATATCCTCTACTACTTTTCTCCCCCTTTTGACATCATCAAAAAGGAACAAAGAGGGATGAACAAAATGGAAAGAGAAAGAGGATTTTCAGACTTGATCATCGTCGTCCTCCTCATCATCATCGTCCTCCTCCTCCTCATCATCATCATCAGATGTGGCAGTGTTTGCATGTGGCGGAGTCGCAGCAGGAGGGAAAGAGGTTTCTCGCTGAGCGGTGGCCTCGTGTAAATCGGTGATTCTCCGATGGAGTTTTGCAAATTGAGTGAACAGGACACTCAAACGGTCAGACAAATAGTCAAGAACAAAGGACAGCTCCATTAGATGATGTTGAAGCAGGGCAGCAATGTCGGCTGGCGAGGATCGATTAGTAGGAGAAGGAGGAGGAGGAAACTTCTCCTCTGGGTCATCTCGCTGTCTCTCCGGTGAGGACCCCGTCTCCGATGGGTTTGGTGGGGATGATGCCATTTTCAGAGAGTTTTTACTTTTCAGACAAAGAATGCAAGAAAGTTTCAAGCTTGCATTTAAAATACCAAATGTAGGGGAAGGACAATTTGGGTTAGTGAAGGCCTTTGCTGGGTGTTTTGGGCTTAGACTCTGTAGAGTGTAAACTAGGCTCGGAGTCATTAAAATATTCCCTCCTCCTCAATAAAACATATGGTAAATAAAAGAAAAAAGAGAGTCCACAGGTCTCCATGAGAAAGTCCAGCAAGGTGACAATTAGGGCCTGTTTAGAAGAAGGGATTTGGAGGGAATGAGAGGATAGAGAAAGTTTTTGTTAGTTGAATTTAAAAAATTGAAAAAGTGAGGTTAAAATTTTTTAAATTATTTTTTATTTCCCTTTTATCTTATTTATTCTCTTCATTAAAATTTTATAATCTCACTCCCTATTTTTTTAAAATTCAATTCACAAATAATTTAAGCTTGAAAATTATCAAACAAAATGCAAAAACGCATATTCCATGAGCAAAAATAGCTAAGCATATACAAGCAGCATGACTATGACTCAACCCAACAACCATATCTAACACTCGATTGAGACGTCCGACGATGAGGAGAATAAACCATGTTTGGTCTGGAATGAGTGAGACATTGCATTTGTCCGCAACGAAAGATAAAATTTATGGGGGAGATTCAGATTCAGACGAACTAGGAGCAACGACTAAAGCTTCTAGTGTAGAAAGAAAAATGGGGAAGCAGAGAATGTGATACTGAGCGACTGACAAAAGATCAGGCGGTCGACGCTCCACTGCTAAACTGTTAATAATGTACAGAAGATTGAAGAAGACGAAAAAAATAAAAAGCACAGGAGATAACCTAGAACAACAATGTGAGACGACTTAGCTGAATAAGCCGCACCACAAAACCCTAGCAGTCACTATTCCCGGTAATCGTTAAATGTGAGAGGAGACAACTTAGTTGCCTGCATAGCTTATTTTTAGTTTATCTTCTACTTATAAGTATAAATTAGGCCAAACAGGATTTTACATAACCTCTTATAATTATAAGAGCTTATTTTATAATGAAGAAAAAAAAAACTTAAAAATAAGCTCCTATGGAACTTATTTTTAAGCTCTTTTTTTTTAAACAAAAAAAAAAACACCTAATCTCTCGATTGACACTACCGTTACCACCGCGATCACCACCACCGTCACCGCCGCCGCCGCCGCCACCGCCACCGTCACCACCCCCACCACCGCCATCGCCACCCCCACCACCGCCGCCGCCACCGCCGCCACCACCTTATTATAATATACCTTTTATGATACTTTTTTGGGAAAATTACACACAGGTCCCAAGGAACAGAGATATTTACATTTAGGTCCCTTCAAATGACAAAATTACACAGAAGTCCCTAGGGACTTCTGTGTAATTATTTCATATGAGTAAAAGACCTTATTGCCCTTCTACTTCTTCCTTTTCCTCTCTCTCTCTCATCTCTCGGACCTTCGATCTTTCCTTCTTGCGTTTCGGCTCTACTACGCCGGCGGTTTCCTCCTCCACCACTACGTACCACCGACGAGCTTCCCTTCACCTCCACCGTCACCACCATCACTCTCACCAAAGGGGTGAGAACCAAAGACTTGGATCCGATCCGGAACGCGTAGAACCTCCCTCCTTCAACCATCGGTTTCCAACCTTCCCATCCACCCCTCGCCTCCTTCTTCCTTCTCCTCTCTCTCTCTCTCTCACCTTACTCGCTCTCTTGAGGATCGCTTGCGTACGCCGTGAAATCGAGAAGGTCAACATGGTGGTGGAGAGATTTTCCGATCCCGGGCCGGGGAGTTCCGGTGGAAGATCGTCCCAATTGACTCTTGCATCCATGGCCTCTCTCTCATCCATGAGTTGCGATGAGAAAAGAGAGCATTTGTTGTTGTAAATAGAGGTTGGGGAATCTACAAAAGTATGTAAAAATTGTTGTAAATATATGCATTTTCTGTTGTTATTACATACATTTGTTGTTGTAAATAGCCTCTGGAAGTGATAGGCGAAAAAATCCAGGTTTTGAAAAGTTGTTGTAAATATATGCATTTTCTGTTGTTATTACATGCATTTGTTGTTGTAAATAGCCTCTGGAAGTGATAGGTGAAAAAATCCAGGTTTTTAAAAGTTGTTGTTAATATATCCATTTTATGTTGTTATTACATGCATTTTCTGTTGTTAATCGCTTTTGGAAGTGAGAGAAGACAAATTCAGGGTTTTCAAAAGTTGTTGTTAATACATGCATTTTATGTTGTTAATTTATGTTTTTCCTGTTGTTAATCGCTTCTGGAAGTGAGAGAAGACAAATTCAGGGTTTTCAAAAGTTTTTGTTAATACATACATTTTCTGTTGTTAATTTATGCTTTTTCTGTTGTTAATCGCTTTTGGAAGTGAGAGAAGATTCAGGGTTTTCAAAAGTTGTTGTTAATACATGCATTTTCTGTTGTTAATTTATGCTTTTCCTGTTGTTAACCGCTTCTGAAATGTTTGCTTTGATTGTTTCCTTTTTTATGCACTATGGGCGGCAAAGTAATTTGACGCTCGAAATAATTACACGAAGTCACTTCGTAATTTTGTCATTTGAAGGGACCTAAATGTAAATATCTCTTTCCTTGGGACTGTGTGTAATTTTCCCTAATTTTTATTAGAAAAAGTGCTTATGATAACAATTTTGTCAAACAAATTTATTTTTTATTTCAGCTTTTTAAATAACTTTTAAGCTAAAAAAAATTATATAATCACCAAAAAGCTTTTAGCTTTAAAAAAAAAAATCTTTTTTTTTTTAGTTTTAGCCTAAAAGTAGCTTTTAATTTAAAAATAAGAGGATTCAAACGGGCTCTTAGCATATCTACGAATTAAGCTGATATTGATTATAGGAGAGTACTCTAATCTTTCAATACCATTAAAAAACACTCCAATTAGACATCTTGACTTGATTAGGAATTTATTAAAAGTGTATTTCTGAATTTTTATTTTGATATTTCTGTTGAATTTAATTGTTATTTTTTCAATTTTTAATATGTAGTTAGTTTCAAACAAAGAGTTGCCTTTTTGTCTAAATCTTGTTTTTTGGGCCTGATTAATATTCCTGTTTAATTCCTTAAAAAATTTGTAAATTAAAATACTCGATTATTGGCCCATAAATTAAAAATAGACCAGCACAAATCAAACCTTCAAAACAATCAAGATTAACATAATGCTTGGTCCTTATAATTTAATCTCATTTTGGTTTTGATCCCTATAGTTATAAATCATAGATTTTAGTCCAAGTTTTATTCCATTTACAATGTTAGTCCTTATAGTTTAATAAGGACCTAAATGTTGTTAAATTTACTGATGTATCACTAACGCTGTTAATTTTGCTGACATGGCATGCTTATTGTGCAAGCTGATTGGATACGTGATTTTACTTAAAAACAGGTCATGACTTAATGAGAGTGCACTATTTATTTTATTGTTAATTAAGAAAACATACTCACAAGATAAAGTGCAGCTTCTGTAATATCTTTAACCTTCAATGTCATCCATTTCAAGTTCTCCAATCCTCTTTTCTCCACTTCATCTTTCATCGGCAACCCAGAGTTAATACCTCCTCCACGCACTCACCATCACTGAGGTCACCACTCCGAATGGCCACATACAGTTAACCTTAGTCCCATATTTCTTAAACTCACATGTTGTGTTCTTGGTGAGCCCAACTATGGCGTGCTTTGAAGCTGTGTAACCCAGTCTTCCCATCACTCTGGCGACCCATCGCATGGATATGATGCACTTAGATCACCAGGAATCATCACTCTTGTCGTGTAATTCATTCCCAGAGCTATACCCCTCCTGATGTTTACTCGCATGACTCGGTCAAACTCATCGGTGTCAAAGTTGACAAGATGATGTTCTTGTTCTTTGATTGATTTCGTACCGAGAGTTTGTGAATTTCACCAACTTTTACACGCTGTCTTCGGAGCTGACATTGCAGTGGAAGAACACGGATGAAGGAGACAATGTCTCTGAAAATAGAGATCCAAACATGTCTTTAATGTCGACGATCATAACTTTTGCTCCTTGCTTTCACAAATATTTTTATTGTTGCTTCCCCATTTCTCTCACTCCTCCTGTAACTATAACCACACTTTCCCTTTCAATCTGTACAACAATAGAACATTTATTCAGTGAGTTTTACTTTATTCTCTTGGTTTGCTTTGTTATGCTTGAAACAGGGCAAGACAAATTAGCATTTGATAAGTCATATTTCTGTCATATATTTCCATTGTGTTATGATTGTTTTACATGATGATTCTGAGCTTGAATATGTTTTATATGATAAAATATGACAAAATTCATGCATAGGGGGAAATAGGGATTGGATGAAGTAAACTGTTGCATTTTACATACTATCCCGCATGTAGGAAGAAGAAAAGGCTGAATTTTGATATATTTTGAAATTGCAAGACAATGCTGATGTGATGCTACAACATCGTGGGTGTTTGTTCTGAACTAGCATCATAATATTGTCCTAATGCCATAGCATTATAAGTGATAACATGTGATATACTGTGTTGCGCTGATCTTTTCTCGAGAATATTTCAAAAATAACTGTGAGAAATTGAGTTGGACGTATAGATGGCGGTTGACTTGACAGAGATGAAAATAAAGAGAGTAGAGAATTGGAAGAAAAGATCTACATAATCTCGTGGAATTAAAATAGAATCAATCAACCAAATCTAGGGAGTCAAACCTAACAGAATTGGAAAGCCCAACTCACTGGACGTATAGAGCGAAAGTCCTGGCTATAAAAGGAAAAGACAGCTAAACCTAAAAAGTCACAACGATAGCATGACACGACTCAAGCTTGTAGAATGATTCACTGAGATATATATCAGAATTTTGCTAAGAGCTGCAAAGAACCCAATTATGGCATAAGAAAGACGAAATCAAAGAAGACACAATGGCGTTGTGTGACAGACGTCCATGTGTCGTCGAACACTTCGACGATATTCTTGTTTTAGCTTTTCTTTTCTACTTTTCATGGATAATTTTTGTTTGTTTCAATTGTGTTTCCCTCGTTAGACATGAACTAAATTCCATTGGTTGAGCGAGGATGGATTCTTAAGTTCTAGTATGAACCGATATTGTTAGTTTTAATTCAATACATTTCGTTTGCTTAATTGTGATATTAACGTCTTGTTTGTCTTGTTTGTTAGTTGGCCGCTAATAGGTGAGAGTAGTAGCCTTAGCTTACTGTCAATGAGTTAAGGTTAGACCTCTATTAAGCAGTGTGTGCTAGGCAAGCTTATGCAGAGCTTGACCTAAATTGTAAGCTATAGGAATGTGTTTACCTCACATAGCCAACACACCTAGGTTAAACTGGCATTCTAATCCCGAAAATCCACATAGGAATATGGGAGAAGTAGAGTAAGGAGCATACTTACGGGATTGCGGAAGCTTTTGTATACATCAGTGGTAAGTTGACTGAATAACATTGCGAGAGGTAGTTTGCTGTAGCATTGAGGAAGCTGTGCAGCAGATTGTTGCAGCAATGCAATAGAGGCAATCTAGGGGATTAATGAGACTAAAGATGAAGTTTGAACTCTTCCTATTTTAAATATGATTTTCTCAACTATATTCTCGATCATTTGCTTTATTTTGTTTATTAGTAGTAATAGTCAAACCAACCATCCAATTGATACCATCACGCGACTTTCAATCATTAATTGGTAACATAATTGGTGTTTAAATCTGTGTGGGACGATACTCTGCTCACTACTTCATTACTTGTTCGACAGGTTCACTTGCCACAAGGGGATTTTGACCAACATCGTTCCACCACCAAGAAGTGTGGAACTCGTGGCTAGGGAACACATGGCTAGGTTTCCTCAATAACCTGATCCCTCTCTAGTAAAGAAGATGACGATGATGCACAATGAGAACGCCACCTGACTCCACAAAGAAGTTCTTATTTTAATTAAAATACATGTCTAGTCAGCAAAATAAACAATGTTAATAACACATCAACAAACTTAACACTGTTAACTTCAGGTTTTGGTCCTTATTAAACTAGAGGGACTAACGTTGTAAACAAAATAAAACATAAGGGACTAAAACCTATGGATTGAAACTACAAGGATCAAAATCAAAATGAGATCAAACTATAAGGACCAAACATTATATTAACTCAAAAATCAATTAAAAGGATGAATAGTGATTATGCATTATCATTATATCTTAATTTTATATGATATAATCGTAATTATAATTTCCGAAGTGAAAACCCATTGCAATTTTTTCTTACCATGGGTATTCTTTTTCTTAATTTAATAATAATTTTATAAAATATTAAATTAGAACCCCACACATACATATATTTTGTCTAAGGATAAATATGAGATGTTGAGAAGAAAAAGGGAGGGAGAGAGAGAGAGAGAGAGAGAGAGAGAGAGAGAGAAGGGAGGAGGAAAGTTGTTAGCCTTAAGGAATGGCCTAAAATCTAGCAAACATTTGCTAGCTCATAGTCATCCAATCAATTCCAACCAAGATAAATATGTCTCTCCTTGAGTTATGTGATGTATGAACACATCCATAAAACTAACTGTGTTGATAAAATGATGCCATGAGAGAATATATACCACACATTTTATGTTATCCTTTTTTTAAAACTGTTTTGCAAATTTGTCTCGATGAAGAGAGAAATGGATGTGAAATAATTACGAGGCAAAAGTTAACATTTCAAGCAAAGCCAAATAGCACTTCACCTCATTCTCCCATTTCAACCATAGATTTCAATGTGCATTGTCAATCAATATCTTATAAATAAATGTTCATCGAAGCCATTTACAGAAACGTCTTATCATCGGCTCCTCTCAAATATAAATGTTCATGAGCCAGATCCAAATAAAATGTAAAACTTATTCTGTCTTAAGATAAGCAAAAGCTACTACACATGTGAAGTGGGGAATTTTCCTTCGAGCTCTACGCATCTCGTGCATTTGTTGGTAAAGAAGTGAGTTAATTGGCTTCCCATTAGAAGCCTATTGTATACAGATGTTTGATAGGCATTATATTAATGGGTTAAGTGAAAAAAATAATGCACATGAACTTTTCTCCAAAGAGCACCTAGGAAAATAAACTTTATATGGTTGTAAAAGTGCCCATAAACTTCTCAAAGTGGGGCAAAAATGCCACTTTCGTTAAATAGATTAATTGACGTTACTTTTTAGTCTGTGGGCACCATGTTTTCTTATTTATATGAATATTTTAATAAAATAATCCTCACATCACTCTCTCGCCCCTCTTCCATCCTCCATCTCTCATTCTCAACTCTCTCTCTCTCTCCCCCCCCCCAATTCAAACTCCATGCCTCCAAATCAATCTTAACTCAGTTGTAACTAAAGTGTTCCTATCATCATCTAGGCCTATCATTAATATATTTTTCAGCTCCATATATTCTTCTAACACTTAAGCTATGTTAGATCCTATGTTTTGATAATAACTAAGCTTAAGAAAAATTAAGAAAGTGTTTTGGAAAAAGGGACGTTCATTTAAAATATTTTTGTAACACATTGATGAGAAAATCATTGTATCACCCGAGTTATGTGACAAAACTTGGTTATCCTATTTCTGAAATAGTGATGAGGTGTTTATGAAAATCTCATTTGATCACTTAAGTGATGTGCTTTTTGAAAATAACTCATCACCATAGTGCTTAATAGAAGTGGTAGACAATTATCACTCGAGTGATGCAGAAGTTTACCATCACGAACAGTTCACCATGGTGACCAAAAATAATGATATGATTTCTGGAAAATATTTTTCTAAGAGATCACTAGAGTGACCATTCAACTAATGAGATACAAAGTGCATTACTGTTAAATCACCATAATGAACATCTGGTGTTCGGTTTTCCCAAATGAGATTTCAAACTAGATCACTCAAGTTATGTGTTCAATTTTTATCACTATTACTTCACCATAGTTATTTGTTTTAGTGATCAGGCTTCTGAAAATTTTCTAAGATAAGATCACTTGAGTTACTACTCGAGTGTTGTGTGTTAAAATTTATCACTAGCGCTTAGGATGTTTGAAAATTTATCCAGTTATGTGTTCAATTGTTATCACTATTACTTCACCATAGTTATTTGTTGATGCGGCATGACCATAGTGACTTTAGTAGTGCTCAGGATGTTTGAATTTTTTTTAAGACAAGATCACTCAAGTGAAGTGTAAAAAGAGCATCATTACCACTACACTATAGTGATATTATCTGGTGACCTGTTTCTTTTTAAAAGAACAAGAAACAAGATCACTCGAGTGATCTTGTTACACTCATCCCTACCAGTTCACCATAGTGAAGTACTTAGTGATATGTTTTCAAATGAACCAAGCTCACTCAAGTGATTATATTTTTATACATGACTACTATATCACCACACTAAGCCAACTAGTGATTTGACTTGCTTTTAAATTGACTAAGTAAAGATCACTCGAGTGATGCAGTTTCAAAAAATAGAGCAGCGTCTTGTGAATCTTTATAAGAAAAGGAAACAAGATCACTCGAGTGATCTTGTTACACTCATCCCCACCAGTTCACCATAGTGAATTACTTAGTTATGTGTTTTCAAATGAAACAAGATCACTCGAGTGATTCTATTTTTATACATCACTACTACATCACCCTAGTGAGCCAACCAATGATTTGACTTGTTTTTAAATTGACTAAGTGAAGATCACTTGAGTGATGCAATTTCAGAAAAACAGAGCAGCATCTTGTGAATCTTTATACTCATTCAAATCTATAATCTATCCTAAAATAATTCTAATTGTTTCTTTTTGGTCTAACACTTCATTATATTAGTACTTGATCATATTACAAGTGCTTAATCAAATGTTAAACCAAGAATAGCAAAAAGCATGTTAGAGCATTAAATGCATAAAGCTTATACATGCTTCAAATCCTCTTTGTCTCCAACGACTAAATCAGAGGACAAAAGGAACAATCTGATATGCTCAATGGATAGAAGCAAAGGCTTAACACTCCAACAAAACTACATTTAAGAGCAACAATCTATAAACATTCACACACTATAAATAGAAGAGCATTGGAGACAAAGCAACAAACAAACATTGTGCATTTGTGTTACATTCATTGCCTCAAAGCTAAATCTCTAGGTGAATTTGTACTTCAGTGATCATATATTGACTCTATTGAGAGAATACACTTTGCATTTAATTCGGATGAGATACTCAAGGTAGTGAAACCTTGAGCAGTTATTGATTGAAAAGTGTAAGGGGAGCAAGTGTTCTTTAAAGAAGAACTTGCTTGATTGAGGCTCCAAGCGCCCTGAGAATCTTGGAAAGAGAATGGAACTCTCATAAAGGATTTATAAGGACTAGATATAGGCTAAGTGGATTGGACATAACAAGTATAAATCTCTTGTGTCTACCTTTGCTGATATCTCTCAACTCTCCTCTCTTTATTTAGTTTGTGTTGAAGTCTAAATTTTTTAAAATCACCCAATTCACCCCCTCTTGGGTGAAAGTCTTAAACTAACATTTGGTATCAGAGATTGATCTTCTTGTTGTTATAGGTTTAATAGCCTAAGAAGAATCATATGGCAAGTATGGGTGAAGGTATACTTCCTGATGAGCTTCAATCACCAAACCACCAAGATTCTATGGATAACATACTTCATTCTAGAATCAAAATTTAAAGTGTTCGTAATAGCAAATGAATATAACCTCTAACAACTCATACAAGATAGAGACTATGTTCTTATGAAGAGAGAAGAAGAAAGTATCATCCTAAAGACACCAAAAAAGTTCGATGATAACAATAAGAAACTAATGAATCTCAAGAGCAAGGCCACCTTGATGATTCAAAGTGCCTTAAGTCAAAATGAGTATTTCAGAATTTGTACTCTTCCTTCAACCAAAGACATGTGGAATGTTCTTGAAATAGCTCATGAAGGAACCTCCGGAATCAAATAAAATATATTCAATACTCTCACCATCGAGTATGACTTGTCCCGAATGAAAGGCTTGAGAAAGCATCTCAAATTTTGACTTGAGATAAACACACCTTGTTAATCAACTTGGTGCTCTTGGTAAAACATATGACCAAATATCCCAAGTGAAAAAATTTCTCAACATTTTCACAAGTGAATGAGAAGCCAAAGTCACGACTATAGAATAAGCCATAGGATAATCCATGAGATTAATAGCAACCTTATTTGGAAGCCTTTCTAAATATGAAGGAAAGATGAAGTTCAGAAAAGAACTAAATAAAATAGATGAGAAGAAAAAGAAGGGACTCACTCTCAATTCTATCAAAGAAAATGAACCACAAGAAGAAAAGGAGGTTGAAGATGAAGAAATGGGAATATTTGTTAGAATATTCAAGAAATTCTACCATAGGGACCAAGGATTCAAGAAGTTCCAGAAAGGAGGTCCAAGTGCTAGAAGAGAAGCAAAAGATCCAATCATTTGCTTTAAGTGTAACAAACCAGGACATATAAAATCAGAGTGTCCTCTCTACCTAAAGAACAAGGTGTTAGTTCTCCATATGTGTTTTGATGATGATTAACTTTTGGAAACAATGTATGAAGATTAATGTTTGTTTTCAATCAAAAATCTGGCTTCATATCAGTAAAACGTTTGCTGTCAGATTGGCTCGAGCCAACACTAAATGACTCGAGTCGATCCCTTCTCATTGATTTCAAAATTGCCATATTGACTCGAGCCACCAAAATCCTGCCTTGAGTTTAGGTCTTGACTGGAGCTAGCTTATTCCCTAACTCGAGCCAAGTGCTTTTAAAAACTTGAAAAGGTTATTTGATCTACCTGCGCTGACTCGAGCCAAAATGGTTGACTCTAGCCAAGAATATTGACCATTACTTTTGAAAGTGGAATTTGACTCGAGCCACACTTACTGACTCGAGCTAGACTCTGATCTCTTAAACTTCCAAGTGCTTTTGCTCTGCGTTAAACTCGAGCCAGTTTTACTTAGCTCGAGTTTAGAGGCTGACCGAGCCTGACTATTTTCTCCTCGAATTAAAAATGGCCTATTGCTTAATTGATTATTTGAAATTGACTCGAGCCATGTTTTCCCTAACTTGAGCCTAAGGCCTGACTCGAGCCAATGTGTTGCCTGCCTCGAGTCAAACAAGTTTTTTTTTTCAAAAGTTCTCTGTGCTACGAACATTGCTTCGACTCGAGCCTATAATAATAGTTACTCGAGCCAAGTTCATCTTTGTTTTAAAGATAGCTTGACCTCAATCTGAAAATATTCAAGTACGCTTTTGGATTCTTCATATAATCTATCATTAATATTCTTAACTTCATTTAATCAGTTTGTTAATGAGTTCCAGATGATTAGAACACGCATTAACTCAGAATTTGAATAAAGCAATTTGACGTGTCGTGTCAGAGCATTTAATGCACTTACCTATTTGAGACCCTCAACCAAGAGACATACCTCTGGGCATCGAAAGACAATTTTGAACAAGATTGTTTCATTCTCTTTGCTGTGCTTCCAACGGTCATAATCGCAATAACAAAAGAATAAAAGAATATTGTGACACGATTATACATTATACATGGTTCGCGCTTCAACTCTAACGGACTTATTAAAGATTCTCAACAGATATTTCTTCAAGCTTCTCAACGGTCATAAATGAGATCAACTATAAATACTTGAAGCCTTGAATTCACCACCTACCGAAACGCTGTGCAATCAATTCGACTCAACTACTTCTGCTGTTTCATTAACTAAGCTAATATCTTCGGATATTTTCATTGTACTTCAGTGTTTATCTTTATCCACTCGTGATGAGTTTCAAAAAACTTATTTGATTATTGTCTTGTAAAATCTTAAGGTTGTGGAACCTTAAGTGTGGGTATACAA
The DNA here is from genome assembly GCA_019022615.1 of Acacia melanoxylon. Lineage (NCBI taxonomy): Eukaryota > Viridiplantae > Streptophyta > Magnoliopsida > Fabales > Fabaceae > Acacia > Acacia melanoxylon. The sequence continues at coordinate 2,793,364 of JAFJYJ010000020.1, read as the reverse complement.
TTACAGCTTGTAAGGGGGAGTGAGTCCTAGTGAGAGGATCATCCGAGTACAGTGTAATTGTCTTTGAAAGAATAGTGGAGGAAATCCCAGGTGTTTTAGGGATTGGACATAGGTCGAAGTATTAGACCGAACCAGTATAAATTGCTCTGTGTCTATTTACTTTCTTTGTCTCTGTTTCATTTGTGCTCGTGTGTGATTTGTGAAAAGTTTTTGAGATCACCTATTTACCCCCCCTCTAGGTGATATTCCATCTTCATAAGGAGAAGAAGAAGAAGAAGAAGAATAAGAAGAAGAATAAGCTCAGAAAGAAGAAAGCCTATGTCTCTGCAATATGGGGAGATAACTCTTCAGAAGAAAAGAGTGATGATGAAGAGATTGCCAACATATTTTTGGTAGCCTAAGAGGAAGAATCAGACATAGATGAGGTAATGGACTTTAAACCTACATATGGTGAATTATAGTCTGAATATAATGCTTTATATTATGAATTTGTCAAAGTAGTTAAGGAGTTGATAAGCTCTAAAAAGAGAGTTAAAATCCTTGAAGAACAACTCAAGGAGCCATCTCATGTTTCATGTCAAACATGTAAAGCTTTGGAGAAAAAGAACACTGGCCTTACCAAGACACTTGAGAAATTCACTAAGGGAAGTGAAATGCTCAAGGTTATCTTAAAGGCTTTGAGGTTTCCAAATGATAAATCCAGTATTGGGTGTGATCCAAGCTGGGACAAGAAGAAGGGCAAAAAAGAAGAAGGGTGGTAAAAATTATCTCAAATACTTTCAACTCTCTGTTCATATATCAAATCATTTTGCTTACTGTAATTTTCTTAGTAGAAAATGACATTATACTTCTTGTCATCAAAGAAAAGAAGGAATCATAGGCATTTTTAAATGGGTTCCAAAAGGATCACATGTTCCAAGAGTAGTTCACACGACCACAAATAACCCAAGAAAGTATGGGTACCTAAAAATTGATTGCTTCTGATTGTAGATCTATCTCAAAGCATCAAAGACAAATAAATGGTACATTGACAGTTGATGCTTGAGACACATGACTAGTGACAAGAACAATTTGACCATAATGTGTTGGTTATGATTAGTTTTGATGATGCCTTATATAGATGTCATTATTAAAAGCAAAAAGATTGAGTAATATAGTTATCTCCTACATTGACTAACTGCTGTATTTAATGTAGATTAATCCAAGTTGAATTATAGAGATTAATCAAGAAGGAGATATTGAAGAAGATTATTCCAAGTTGAACTATAGAGATTGACCAAGAAAGGAGACGAAAGAAAGAAGCTCTTGCAATATAAATGGAATATCAGAATGTCAAGGAAGCAAGAAGTTATCAAAGAACTTTGGGAATAAACAAGAAGAAGAGAAGAGACTAGAGAAAGATGTTATCAAAAGAACTTGCACAATATAATAGGAATATCAAACATTCAAGTTCTTGTGATAATCGGAAGTCTCTATGATAGCAGAAGTTGGAATGAAGCTTCATCACTTTAAGGATATTGAAGAAGGTAGAAGTCAAAGAATGTGAGTCCAAGTTAAATGATGAAGAATGATCAAGTTGGGAGATGAAAGAAGGAAGAACTTGCTGAATGGAATGAAGATATCATTATTCAAGTTCTTATATTGATTCTAGAAGTCTCCAAGATCATATGGAAGTTGGAATAGCTCAATTCGAGTTAAAGTCAAGCAAATATGAGGTTCGGGATGAGAAACCTCGAGTTTAGGACACAAACCTCGAAACTCAAACCTCAAGGTTTGGAACTCAAAACTCGAGTTTATATGAATCGACTGAGAAACCTCGAGGTAGCCATCAAAACCTCGAGTTTTCAAGTGCCTTCAGCATCTCTCGGCGTCTCTGGACTAGAAAACCTCGAGGTTTCAAATCAAAACCTCGAGTTTCCAGCTATCAGCTCTTCAGCTCCACAATGTTTCACGTTACAGCATGGGCGACGTCTGCTAATTTGATGATATCTCCTAAACCAGAGATCAAATTGAGGTAAAACCAGTGGCATATGAAACTACACTCCCGATACGTCATTTTGATATAAAATGCAAGCCCAAAGGAGTTCAGATCAAGGAGTTATGAATTGTGGAAGTTGACGAAACATCCACGCCACACAGAAAACCAAGATTCAATGTTTTGAGTATATCTCACAAACTACAAATCCAATTGAGCTGAAATTGGTGGCATATGAAATTAGACTCACAGAGCTTTCCATCAAGAGTTAAACGGACCAAAACGGAGTTCATAACAGGGAGATATGGTCCCCGAAAGTTTACAGTTATTTCAAGAAAGCTGAACAAAGTCAAAACCTCGAGTGTTCAATCGAAACCTCGAGTTTTCATCACACAGAGAGCAACGAACTTCTGAGTATCTTCAAACCTCGAGATTGGAACCAAAACCTCGAGTTTTGGTTAGACAGAAAGTGATCTGGAGTATTGCAACCTCAAAACTCGAGTTTTGCAAATGAAACCTCGAGTTTTCATCTCAGCTTCAGAAAATCAGAGTTTCGAAAATCCTGATTCTTCTGATAAACATCCAGATGATTACCCAAATGATTTATACTACTTCTTAACATCATTTATATCATTTGTGTATAAATTTCAGATGATTAAAGTTTGAAATTACATCAAACTTGACGAAAACCAAAATATGTCATAAGCTTGAAGATGAAGGTTGCCGCAGATTTTCGTAAACAACAAAGAAGGCGTAGAATTGAACAACAAACTTGAAGAAACAAAGTTGAAAGCTCAACGGTAATATTGTTCAATGTATTCAAATGTTCAATATCCCGCACTACTGATTTGAGAAGATTTGAATTTGCTTTAAAGTCAAATAAAGCAACTCCACGAGCCACTTGTATTATTTTATTATATCTTCTTCTCCCAAGACAATGGTTTCATCCGAAAAGTAGCACTACCATTCACCAAGGCGATGACAAAGAAGGCTCCCACCAACAAAAGCCGAACATCATGGGAGACATTCTTGAAGAGCCAATATTCAAATATTCAAGTCTGCAAATGTTCCCAACAGCTATATCTCAAAAACCATTTCTCAACAGCTATATTCTACAAAAATGCACACAACAGCTATATTGTCGAATGGGTTCAAGTCAGAACGGATCTATAACGGTCATAAGCTTCAAATATCATAAATACCTGAAGATTTGAAGACTCCAGACAGAACACACGAAATACAGAGTACACAGAGCAGAAAAACGCAGAGACACAAGCTGGCATCTTCAATATGCTAATACTCTAATTCTCATATCATTTACTCTCTGTTCTTAATGTTTACATAGCTTATCATAGAGAGTGAGATGACTTGTAATTGTGCTTCAATGCTTATCCATCTACTTCTGAGAGAGAGAAGAGTTATTGTACACATCCTATCATTCTATTCGTGAGATACTCAAGATTGGGTGATCTTGAGTGGGAAACACATTGTGTTGATTACAACTTGTAAGGGGAGTAAATCCTAGGAAGAGGATTACTTCGAGTACGAGTGTGTGATCAAGCAAGTGTATTGATTACGGTTTGTAAGGGGGAGTGAATCCTAGTGAGAGGATTACTTCAAGTACGAGATCGTGTAATCAAGTTACAAGAAGATAGTGGATTGAAAATCTCAAGCGAGCTTGGGACCGGACGTAGGTCAAGATTGGGCCGAACCAAAGATAAATCACAGTTTGCATATTCTCTTCCCTTAACTCTTACATTTCCGGATATAAGTTTGAATGACTGATTATCGCTTTATAAATTATTACTCGTCATACAAACTACTTTCGAAAATTGCGAAAAGATTTTCAAACTAATGAAAGTTTTATCATACACCCAATTCACCCCCTCTGGGTGATAGCCACGTCTTTCATTTGGTATCAGAGCTAGGCTCTTGTTTAAAGGACTTAACCGTCTCAAGAGTTTCAATGGCTGATTTTGGGTGTTCCCTGTTTTCTGAAGGTTTCGATTTTACCATTCCGCCGGTTTTCAAAGATATTGATTTTTGGTTTTGGAAAGCTAGAATGACTAGTTTTATCAAAGCAACTGATTTTTATATGTGGAATGTTTTTACAAATGCTTTTGATTTCAAACCAAGAAAGGATTGGACGAAAAGGAAAAGAAAATGTTTTCATTGAACATTAGAGCAATGAAATTTCTTTACAGTGCATTGACAGAAAATGATTACGAGAAAATAAAATTTTGCTCTTGTGCTAAAGATATTTGGGATACTCTAAATTCTATGTATGCTTCTAACAAATATGTTGAAGTTGATAGTGTTGGAAGTTCATCTGAAGCTATAAGTTGTATATCCACGATTGATGAACAATTGGAAGTTGAGGATGAAGATGGAGAAATCTTAGAACACTTCCATGATTCAAAAGATACACGAAAGAACAAGAGAATGAGGATTCCTGGAAGAGTTCATCATGCACGAATATGGTAAATCATTTTCTCGGATTTCAAAATGCACATGTGGTAAACAACTCCAACCCTTCCTCTCGTAGATTCGAAAAACGATTTTGAAAGTTTACATAAAATTGTTTTTCAACCATTTACCGATTCTATTTTGAAAAACAAAAATGTTTTCAATCATGCTGAAAATCATATGGGAAGAAAGTATTTACAAATATGGGTCATTTGATATTGCATCCCCTTGACCAATACAATTCTTGCAAAACTGCTCATAATATGCATCATTCTATTATTTGCAATTATTGTGGTAAATCTGGTCATATTTCTTACACATGCTATATTAGGAGAAATTCTAATGTGAGAAATAAACTTGTTTGGGTTCTTAAAGGACAATCAAGGTCCAATACTAACAGTCAAGGACCCAAGTATAAGTGGGTACCAAAATGTCCATCAAGTGCCTTGTGTGTGCAGATTGATTCCATAAAGAATGGACATAAGGGTACTGAGAAGATGAAGAAGAATCCAAGAGTTTCTCATGAGTCTAAAAGGAGATTCACAACAGTTAGGAGAACTCGTGGAGAAGCCATTGTTAGAACTATAAGGTCTAACCATCAAAAGAGGCAATGGATACAAGCAAGAAGAGTATGTTCCACCTCAAGAACAAACTATCATGAAGTACCATTCAACTATCTTGAGGAGAACAAGAAAAGGAGAATCTCTCAAGTTTCAAACAAGACTCGAAGTCTTTATCTTTTGAGAGAGCTTTGCTGACACCCATAAGAAAACATATGAATAATCAGTGGGTAAGCAAAACCAATCCTCCAAGTACCTAAGGTAAAGGTATACAATGGTAAAACCTCCTACTCTATCATGTGAAATATTCATTGAGGTTTTATATTTTGTGACATTAGGAATGAGCATTGCAAACTATTTGTTTTAAATTGGGTTTTCACAACCCGATATATATATTTAAACAGATTGTAATGTTCAATAGGTTGAACTCTTTATGCATACATGATGATTTGAAAAGAAAGTATTTCTTTATGCATAAAGTCATGTTTAATTCACTATGCTTTGCTGTTCGAATTGACTATATTCATAAGAGCATGTGAATTTGATTTTGGTTCCTACAAGCTAACGATGATTGGATCCAAGTAAGGTTGGATACCAAGAAAGAAAAAGATTTATAAGGTTTTGTAGGATCGAGAGAGAGCTTCTCAAGAATGTAACATAAAGAAATAATCCAAGTCTTGAGAAAGCTGAACAAGCTATGCTTAATATTGATGGTGATTGTTGGAAAAGGAGTTATCTACATCAATCCATTTCAACCAAGCAAGTTTCTATGAGGACAAGAGAAATTACGGTGATATCTAATTCTTACCTCATACTATGATTATATGAAATTTATTTTTTGTTTTGCCTTTGGTTAAGTTAAAAGGTTTTGAAACTTATTCAACTTCAATCAACAACTTTATCATCAAAGCAAAACTCCAGTTTTCCGTGAGAAACCTCCAGGTTTCCGGAGAAAACCTCCAGGTTTCGTCATTCGTTCGACTTTTCAATATTTTCTCGGAAAATGGAAAACTCGAGGTTTCGTTAAAACCTCGAGGTTTGGACTTACGAAAGTCTCTTAAGTTTTGAAAACACTTGAAAACCTCCGCTTTTGTTGAAAACCTCCGTGTTTGAGTATATGCCGTTTTCTCAAGATTGTGAAAACTCAAGGTTTGAGTACAAACCTCAAGGTTTGTCCAGCAGAGATATATGTTTTTTTCAAGTTTATAAAACCTCCAGCTTTACTCTCAAACCTCCAGTTTTTCGTTTTGGCGCAAAACTCGAATTTCCACATTTGAGCGAAACCTAGAGTTTTGGTGAAAACCTCCAGTTTTGGCATCCGAGAGAGCAAACGACTTTTCACGATTTTGAAAACCTCCAGGTTTTTGAAAAACCTCCGGTTTGCTCTTGGCGCGATTTTTTTTCAAAGGTTTCATATTCAAGTGAAACCTCAAGGTTTCTGATAAAACCTCCAGGTTTTTGATAAAACCTCAAGGTTTCTGATAAAACCTCAAGGTTTCGGCGCGTCTTCAGAATTTCAAATTCTACGATTTTGTAAAACCTTCTTGTTTGATCTTAATACTTCCTATCATCATTCACTAATATTCCTAACTATGTTTAATCAATTTGTTAGTGAATTTTTGATAATCAAACAAGTGAACTTGTGCATAACTTTGTTGATTTTATATTTTTGAAATGCACAAGTGTAAAATCTGTTTGGATTTCAACTCACATTGTTTTGAGAAAATGCATACAAATGCTTTGAAAACATATCCATACTTTGATTGCATTCAAATAATGTTTCAAATTGGAAGTTAATATTGTATATTGAATGTTGGATATGCTTCAAGTTTTTCAAGTTGAGTTTTTCCTATCATTCACATATTGACCTTTGGTATTCAATATGATGCTTGAACTCCTCATTCTTCATTCTCAATCAAGTTAGATCTTATATCTAACAAGTTGATTATCTATATGAGTTTCAAGCTTATCTCCGAAAAGAATTCAATTTGTGAAAGTCTTATGCTTATTGGATAAGCTCTTATTGGTCAAGTTACTCAAATATACATTTATCTTCATCCATTTCTCGAGTAACTATATTTATATTCTTGCCTTGAATATTCATATACTTCAAGACTCTATTCTAAAAGGCAAGATCATCTCTTAGACAATAGCAAAGTCATTGTGCTCATATATTTCGTTGTGCAAAGCATGTTTCAAAATACTTTACCATTATGACTTTTGCTCTTGGGAAAATTCCTTCTACATGTAAACTTCAATGTTTCAACATGTTTTCTTAATCTTGAAGCATTCTGATCTATTCTTTAACATGTTGACTTCCACCATGTTTAAAATGAACATTGTTTTCAAACATGTTTCAAAAATGAATCTTTCATTCATCAAAATTTTGATTTCATAATGCATTATCATATTTTGAAAGAACATTCAAGATTTGAAACACTTTGCATATTTCATTATCATTCTTGAAAAATCTGAGCTGATTCATAAACTGTGAATTGATAAATATCTTTATGGATAAGGTTTTCTATGCTCTTTGATCAAACTTACATGCATTTTATCAATGACATCTTTTCTCGCATAAAGTATATTTACAAATTGTCATTGAGAAATAACATTTTTGGTATCATTTAGTTATTACCCTTTTTGATTCATTGACTTGAACTTACTTGATGGGGTAAAACTATGTTTTTGTTCTTTGATTGTTATACTCTTTGCTCCAATTGTTAAATTATATAAGAGCTTAAGAGTTGTTATGTCTAATCTTGTATGGACTCAAGAATCATTGGGTACCAAAGAACATATATTGTTGCGGAGTTGATCAAAATGTTCTCGTTGTTGAATACAAAGAACATAGGCAAACAAAATAGACCATTTCGGGCTATGTCTGCAAGTTCTGTGACATCACTTGATTGACATTCCATCACAAGCAATAGGCTTAGGCCAAGATGATAAGAGCATATTAGCTTGATGAGAAGCTATGAGCAAAAACTAATTTTGAGTTCTTATTCAAAGCTCATTTGGGATTTCGATTCTAAAATGAATTCAAAGCAATTGAAAGACTCATTGCTCATCAATATCAAGAGCCTCAATATTGATCACATCATCGAAATTGGCTAGCCAAGGCATCTATGGATTACAACTGATTATGACTCAAGTAATTACTATATTACTTGAGTGAGGTATTGTATTTTGAAATAATATGCATATATCATAAACATGCCAGGCTAACTTGATTTCATTGATTTCATTTTATTCATCACAAACTTATTTCTAAAAAGATCCTTATGCTTTAAAAACATTTTTATCATCATAAAAAGTATAAGTGTTTTCCTTCATACCAATTTCAAGTCCACCCATGTGTACTTGAAAGTTCTTAATTCTGAGATACCATGTTATGTCCATTGGAGTTAGATGAATTCCGACCTCATATAACACTTGGTGTCACATCATTATTTGGTATCATTAAAGGAGCTTCACTTTTCAATCATGCATTCATTAAGGGGGAGCTTCACATTCATATGTGTTTTTATATTTTAAAAGCTCATCTCCTTTATTTGAAGAAAACCTTTTAAGCATACTCATCTGCATTCACTATCTTTTATTAGTTTTGATGATGATTTCATATTTAATATCATATTTTCCTTTCATTATTTTTATTTGAAAATATCACTTAGAAAAGAATACTTTGATATTTGGTTGCACTAACAAATCTCTTTTGCAAAGAAAGTTTTTCAATTTGTAGCGAAATTTTTGTTATGTGTTACAACTTTCCTTAATGAACTACAAGGAGAAACAAGTCAATTAAGGAAAGATGCTTTGGTGATCAATCATTGAAGTTGAGATATGCTCTACATAGATGATCTATGAAGAAAAGGATGGAAGTTGAACTACTGAGCATATTCTTTCATATGAGACAACCCTCAAGAAGACAAGACTTTCATCTTCACATCTCAAAGGATATTCATGATCCTTCTATAAGGCATTCGATGATTTCATACAACAAAGCAAGCAAATGGACTTCACAGATCGATCATCAATTTGCAAAAACCCAACATGAGCATTTCTAATCTCTATCTTTTTATATTCGTAGAAATGTTGCACATGTTTGGTATCTATATGCTTTAAGTGTGAAAAATTTGTTGAAAACCTTTCCAAATTCTTTCAAATTTGTTTTCATAAAAACATTCCAAATTGCATCATATTTAGAAAGAAAACAATTTCAAATTGAGGAGAGAAAATCAGTTCTTTGACTCCTTTTAATCTGGTTTCATATTTGTCTCTCTAAGCATTTCTTCTTAAATTCAACTTTTTGCTAATGACAAATAAGGGGGAGAGAAATGACAAGAAAAATATGTTGGTTTTAATGGAATTTCATATTCATACATATTTTTCTTAAAGTATTTGCCATCATCAAAAAGGGGGAGAATGTTGGTTATGATTAGTTTTGATGATGCCTTATATAGATGTCATTATTAAAAGCAAAAAGATTGAGTAATATAGTTATCTCCTACATTGACTAACTCAACCGTATTTAATGTAGATTAATCCAAGTTGAATTATAGAGATTAATCAAGAAGGAGATATTGAAGAAGATTATTCCAAGTTGAACTATAGAGATTGACCAAGAAAGGAGACGAAAGAAAGAAGCTCTTGCAATATAAATGGAATATCAGAATGTCAAGGAAGCAAGAAGTTATCAAAGAACTTTGGGAATAAACAAGAAGAAGAGAAGAGACTAGAGAAAGATGTTATCAAAAGAACTTGCACAATATAATAGGAATATCAAACATTCAAGTTCTTGTGATACGGAAGTCTCTATGATAGCAGAAGTTGGAATGAAGCTTCATCACTTTAAGGATATTGAAGAAGGTAGAAGTCAGAAAGAATGTGAGTCCAAGTTAAATGATGAAGAATGATCAAGTTTGGAGATGAAAGAAGGAAGAACTTGCTGAATGGAATGAAGATATCATTATTCAAGTTCTTATATTGATTCTAGAAGTCTCCAAGATCATATGGAAGTTGGAATAGCTCAATTCAGAGTTAAAGTCAGCAAATATGAGGTTCAGGATGAGAAACCTCGAGTTTAGGACACAAACCTCGAGTTTGGAACTCAAACCTCAAGGTTTGGAACTCAAAACTCGAGTTTATATGAACTGGACGAGAAACCTCGAGGTAGCCATCAAAACCTCGAGTTTTCAAGTGCCTTCAGCATCTCTCGGCGTCTCTCGGACTAGAAAACCTCGAGGTTTCGCCAAAACCTCGAGTTTCCGGCTATCGCCTCTTCACTCCACAATGTTTCACGTTACGGCATGGGCGACGTCTCGCTAATTTGATGATATCTCCTAAACCGAGATCGGATTGAGGTAAAACCAGTGGCATATGAAACTACACTCCCGATACGTCATTTTGATATAAAATACAAGCCCAAAGGAGTTCAGATCAAGGAGTTATGAATTGTGGAAGTTGACAGAAACATCCACGCCACACAGAAAACCAAGATTCAATGTTTTGAGTATATCTCACAAACTACAAATCCAATTGAGCTGAAATTGGTGGCATATGAAATTAGACTCACATAGCTTTCCATCAAGAGTTAAACGGACCAAAACGGAGTTCATAACAGGGAGATATGGTCCCCGAAAGTTTACAGTTATTTCAAGAAAGCCGAACAAAGTCAAAACCTCGAGTGTTCAATCGGAAACCTCGAGTTTTCATCACACAGAGAGCAACGAACTTCTGAGTATCTTCAAACCTCGAGATTGGAACCAAAACCTCGAGTTTTGGTTAGACAAAGCAATCTGAGTATTGCAACCTCAAAACTCAAGTTTTGCAAATGAAACCTCGAGTTTTCATCTCGCCTTCGAAAAATCGAGTTTCGAAAATCCCGATTCTTCGATAAACATCCAGATGATTACCCAAATGATTTATACTACTTCTTAACATCATTTATATCATTTGTGTATAAATTTCAGATGATTAAAGTTTGAAATTACATCAAACTTGACAAAACCAAAATATGTCATAAGCTTGAAGATGAAGGTTGCCGCAGATTTTCGAAACAACAAAGAAGGTAGAATTGAACAACAAACTTGAAGAAACAAAGTTGAAAGCTCAACGGTAATATTGTTCAATGTATTCAAATGTTCAATATCCCGCACTACAGATTTGAGAAGATTTGAATTTGCTTTAAAGTCAAATAAAGCAACTCCATGAGCCACTTGTATTATTTTATTATATCTTCTTCTCCCAAGACAATGGTTTCATCTCGAAAAGTAGCACTACCATTCACCAAGGCGCATGAAAGAAGGCTCCCACCAACAAAAGCCGAACATCATGGGAGACATTCTTGAAGAGCCAATATTCAAATATTCAAGTCTGCAAATGTTCCCAACAAACTATATCTCAAAACCATTTCTCAAATGACTATATTCTACAAAAATGCACACAACAGCTATATTGTCGAATGGGTTCAAGTCAGAACGGATCTATAACGGTCATAAGCTTCAAATATCATAAATACCTGAAGATTTGAAGACTCCAGACAGAACACACGAAATACAGAGTACACAGAGCAGAAAAACGCAGAGACACAAGCTGGCATCTTCAATATGCTAATACTCTGATTCTCATATCATTTACTCTCTCTGTTCTTAATGTTTACATAGCTTATCATAGAGAGTGAGATGACTTGTAATTGTGCTTCGTGCTTATCCATCTACTTCGAGAGAGAGAAGAGTTATTGTACACATCCTATCATTCTATTCGTGAGATACTCAAGATTGGGTGATCTTGAGTGGGAAACACATTGTGTTGATTACAAACTTGTAAGGGGAGTAAATCCTAGGAAGAGGATTACTTCGAGTACGAGTGTGTGATCAAGCAAGTGTATTGATTACGCTTTGTAAGGGAGTGAATCCTAGTGAGAGGATTACTTCAAGTACAGATCGTGTAATCAAGTTACAAGAAGATAGTGGATTGAAAATCTCAAGCGAGCTTGGGACCGGACGTAGGTCAAGATTGGGCCGAACCAAGATAAATCACGGTTGCATATTCTCTTCCCTTAACTCTTACATTTCCGCATATATAAGTTTGAATGACTGATTATCGCTTTATAAATTATTACTCATCATACAAACTACTTTCAGTAAATTGCGAAAAGATTTTCAAACTAATGAAAGTTTTATCATACACCCAATTCACCCCCCCCCTCTTGGGTGATAGCCACGTCTTTCATAATGGAACCAAAAGATGGAGGCTAAGTAAGATTTGAAGGGAATCAATTCAAGAAGATTTATGGAATTGGTGAGTTTGGCAAGAAAGATTGAGTGCAAGGCAAAGATGTCTACTATGTAGAAGGATTATGCCACAATCTACTTAGTGAAAAGCACTGACAGAGACAACTTGGTTATCTTTGACTAAGAAGAATGCCTCATTGTTAGCAAGAAGGACCTTCAAATCAACAAGGATGATCTCAAAGTCAACATAAGAGCTTCAAGGGATTATAATTGTTATACTCTTGATATAAGTACTAATATTTCTGAAATTTGTTTTCTGAGTAATAACGATGAAAGTTGGTTATGACATAAGAGACTTGCTTATGTCAACATGAACTAACTAGGAAAACTAATAAAAAATGATTTAATTATTGGTTTTCCTAAACTCCAATTTAAAGATAATGTAGTCTATGACTTTTGTCAAAAAGGGAAATAAATTAAGTCCTCATTCAAATCTAAGAAGGTACTCTCAATAGAAAAACCACTCCAACTACTCCATATGGACTTAGTTGGACCAGTAAGAGTAAAGAGTCTTGGTGGGAATCTCTACACATTAGTTATATATAGTTTATGATTGTTCAAGATTTACTTGGACTATATTTATTTCCTTAAAAGATGAAACAATTGATGGATTTGTCGTTTTTGTCAAAAAGGTCCAAAATGAAAAATGTATGTCTATTGTGTCTATTAGAATAGATCATGGTGGAGAATTTGAAAATCAAGCATTTAGAGAATAATGTGATGCAAATGGGATTGATTAGAACTTCTCAGCTGTAAGGACTCCACAACAAAATGGTGTCGTTAAAAAAAGAATAGAGTTCTCACTAACATGGCTAAAGAAATATTGAATGAGAAATATGTGTCACAACTGTTTTGAGAAGATGCAATGAGCACGAAATGCTACATTTCCAATAGAGCATACACATATCAACTCTTGGAAAGACACCCTATGACCTATACAAAGGAAGAAAACCAAACTTGGCTCATCTACATATGTTTGGGTGCAAGTGTTTCATCCACAACAATGGTAAAGATAGTCTTGGTAAATTTGATACTAAATCTGATGAAGGTTTATTTCTTGGTTATTCAAATAGAAGTAAAGCATATAGATTTTTAACTGGAGTTATAGACCTCTGTTTTAGGTGATCCAAAACTCATTTTAAACCTTAAGGAGAGTACTATCTCCTATAAAAATTTCAGAGAAAAACTCAACCTCTAACTTACAAAAATGACGTGCACATTGTGCTCTATTTTTGGACCATGTTGCAGAGGTGAAGAACACAACATGCAACTACATTTTATGACTCAAAGCTTCCAAAAATCAATCACCACATGCATATAATTGACATGATTGGCTTCACAGCTCCAAAGATGAACAATACTAGAGGAAAACCAACATGCATGGACTCTAAACATTAATATGAACTCTTTTTCTTTCTAAACCATGATTTTCACCCATCATGAACTCTCAAAATCCCCACAGATGCAGAAAATTCATATGGAAACTTGTTTTGGAAACTTACCTGAGTTCAAAACATTTGTGGTTTGATGATCTCCAGTTCTCTTACTCTCTTCTTCCTCCTCGACTTACTGGTCTGGATGATAGGGAAATGGAATGGAGTGGGGGAGGGAGCTGATATGGGTTGGCTGAAAGGAAATGAATAAAGGAGGTGTATGTGCGTGTGTGTTACTGAGTCGTGAATGAGAGAATGAGTTAAGGGAGTGATTGTGTTGTATGTGTGGGTATGACGTGCATAAGTTGGCCGGAAGGAAGTAATGAGCATGAGAAGGTTGGAATGAAAATAATAAAAGTGTGTGTGTGGGCTATTTGTGTACGTGGCTGTCATGCAAGGAAAGAAAGAAACACGTGGGTGCTGTTAGAAGGGAGTATGTGGCATTGAAAAATTGAGAGGAAAGGAGTGTATTTGTGTATGTAAATAACGGATGAGAGCAAGGAAGAGAGAGAGTGTGTGTCACTTAAAAATAATACCCCTTTTAATTCCCTACAAGACTCTTGTTTACAATTTGGTCATTTTTTACTTAAATTGCAAACATTAGTTAGAAAATTAAAATTTAATCCTTAATTCCATTTAATGATTTTTCTTTCTCAATTGATTTGTTTAGGCCATAAAATATTATCGCTATAATATTTAGGCCAAAAAAAAATTATTCCCTAACTATTTGTCCTTAATTCATGGGAAAATATGTCTTAAATTCCAATAAATTACTTTTTAAAATAATTAAGGCTCAATTTCCCATAATCAATCCCAAGACATATTTTAATTCCAAATTTCCAAATTTTGGGATGCTACATTAAGAGATACATATACTCCTCTATAAAGTCTACTCATATGCCTATCCACAGTTGATCTCCTTGTTCTTAAAGGAAAATGATATTTGGACTTGGAGCCAAATGAGTCTTTGGAGAGTTTATCACAATTTGGTCACTATCAAATTGGGAAGTTGGGAATTGACTTGCCTTTGAGACATCTACTTGGCACCACACCTAAGAAGAGAAAGATACTAGAATATAAGAATGTGGGAGAACCATCATGAATAGATGACACTCAATCCTTTGCTCCAACTGCATCTACTGCACCTTTCTGCCTTGATTCTACAATTCAGATGTACTTAAAGGAAGTGCTTCAAGGTTTCCATGTGGATTTGGCTAATGCCAATGCTGAGTTTGTCCCTCACATTGATGACAAGATAGGAAAGATGTGTGAGGTTATGAATCCAAACCATAAGCCATGCTTACTCATAAGGAAACCCAAAGATGCTACTTGAGTTTGGAGTCATGTTGAGATTAATCAGTAAGAGGTTGGATACTTTAGCCCTTAACACAGCCACTCCTTTACAGCCTAATCATGTTTCTTTTGCTCCCATTATGACTACTCCTGTTTCTACCTCGATCTTGTCCCTGAGACCACTCATTAGAACTTTGTGCTCTTCACCGTGCATGATCTTGAGTTATCTACCCTCATCAATATCACTCTTGACCAGCCTAACCCACAACCTACCTCTAAACCTCACATATCAAATCATGTTGTCTCTGGTGAACTACGACATGATGATCCTATGCTTCTAGCTCGTTCACCATCTCATTCTCATCATTTTGAGCATTCTAGCACACACACAATGATTTAAAAGTTGATGAGTAGATTGAGATTTCAGAAACTACTAAAGAACCTTAACAGCCTTTACAACCTCAGCACATTCCCATATATGTCCATATGATCTAAAAGACCTTATTTACATTCCTCCTCTTAGACTTCCACCACCTGGCACTTCTGATTCACCTACTTTTGCACAACAAGAAGGTGATACTCTTGATTATGCTTCCTCTCCCATGCATCTTACCCCTCTTTAGACTTTAGATCATGCTTCAAACAACCAACCACTCAATGCTCCTTTTAGACTTAAATCCATTGCCTCTTCCCTTTTTGATGATTCCAAAAAGGGGGAGAAGGACCAAAGCTTTAACATTGATCCTCAGGGTGGTGATGGAGATGATATTGTCTTGTGGAGTCTGTCTAAATTGTCAATGTTATTGCTTTTCTTTAAATTGTGATATATATGTTCATGTTGTGATATGTTTTACTGTATATGTACTACTTTACTATTTCACATGATACTATGTACATGTTTTTGGCTGGTTCTAACTCGTATACCACTAAATTATGTAGCAAGTTGAATATATGTGTTTTCTCATTATATTTGGAGTCTCAATTGTTTATTCTTTGCTTCTCAAAGTAAAGTTGATTAGTATCAATGATTTATGAGATGCATTTCAAAATCTTAACAGTTTTT
The DNA here is from genome assembly GCA_019022615.1 of Acacia melanoxylon. NCBI lineage: Eukaryota > Viridiplantae > Streptophyta > Magnoliopsida > Fabales > Fabaceae > Acacia > Acacia melanoxylon. Next base: position 2,777,279 of record JAFJYJ010000020.1, on the reverse strand, counting down.
ACGAAATGAGTTTAAAAAAAGGACTTGCTCAAATAAGTTTTGTCATTATAAAAAGTGGGGAGAATGATAGATCCTATGTTTTGATTATAACAAAGCTTAAGAAAAAGTAAGAAAGTATTTTGGAAAAGGCACATTGATTTAAAACATTTTTTAAACACATTAATGAGAAAATCACTATATCACTCAAGTGACCACTCGAGTAACGTGACAAAACTTGGTTATCCTATTTCTGAAACAGTGATGAGGTATTTACGAAAATCTCAGTTGATGTGATGTTCTTTTTGAAAATAACTCATTACCTCAATGCTCACTAAAGGTGGCAGACAATGATTACTCGAGTGATGCAGAAGTTTACCATCACTACAACTTCACTATGGTGACCAATATAGTAATAATATGATTTTTGGAAAATATGTTTCTATGTGACCACTTAAGCGATGACATATAAAGTGCATAACTATCAGACCATCATAGTGAACCATCTGGTAATCAATTTTTTGAAATGAGATTTCAAACTAGACCACTCGAGTTGTGTTCAATTTTCATCATTATCACTTCATCACAATACTATGTTATAGTGATCAATCTTCTAAAAAATTTCTAAGATAAGATCACTCGAGTGATATGTGTTAAAGTACATCACTAGCATAGCACCACAGTGACTCTGGTAGTGCTAAGTATTTTTGTAAAAGTTTATAAGACAAGATCACTCGAATTACTACTAGAGTTATGTGTAAAAAGAGCTTTACTACCAATGCACCATAGTAATACTATATGGTGATCTATTTCCTTTTAAAAGAAAAAGAAACAAGATCACTCGAGTGATCATAGTACACTCATCACCATCAATGCACCACAGTGAAGTACCTAGTAATCTGTTTTCAAAAGAAACAAGATCAATTGAGTAACCACTCAAGTAATCCTATTTTTAATACATCACTACCATATCACCATAATGAAACCAATGATCTGACTTATTTTCAAATTAAATAAGTGAAGATTACTCAAGTGATGCAGTTTTAGAAAACAGAAGCAGGATTTCGTAAATCTTGATACTCATTCAAATATATCTTGAACTTATTCTAACTATTTCTATTTGGTCTAAAATTTCATTATACCAGTGCTTGATCATATTATAGGTGCTTAATCAAAGATTAAACCAAGATTAGCGAAAATCAATTTTGTATCAAAGCATTAAATGCACCAAGCTTATACATGCTTCAAATTCTTTTTATATCCAATGGCTAAATTAGAGGACAAAAGGAACAATTTGACATGTTCAACAGACATAAGCAAAGACCCAACACTCCAACAACTACATTCAATAGCAACAGTTTTCAAACATTCTCACACTGTAAATAGAAGAAAATTGAAGATGAAGCAACTAACGAACACTATGCATTTACTGTTACATTCATTGCTAAGTCTCAAAGCTCAATCTTTATGCGAATTTGTACTTTAGTGATTATATATTTACTCTTATGAGAGAATATACTTAATCATTTACTTCAGCTAAGATACTCAAGGTAGTGGGACCTTGAGTGGGCCATTAATTGAAAAGTGTAAGGGGAGCGAGTGTTATTTAAAGAAGAACTTGCTTGTACTGAGGCACCAAGAGCCCTATGAATCTTAGAAAGATAATGGAAATCTTAGAAAGGCTTTATGGGGACTGATGTAGATCAAGTGAATTGAACCAAACCAATATAAATCTCTTATATCTACCTTTGGTGATATCTCTCTAACTCTCCTCTCTTTATTTCCTTTTTATTGAAGTTTAAAATTTTTAAAGGGTTAAGGTGCAAATTGACCAACCAAGTATTATGCTAGGAGCACCGGCACAAAAATGCTTTGAAGGGAGCAAAAATACCAATGAACAACTGAAAATGGGCAAAAATACCAATGAAGAATTCAAAAATGGGGAAAATAGGCCAAATGTTGAAGTTAACGAAATTGTGTTATGTACATCATTTTTAAATTCTTCATTGGTATTTTTGCCTATTTTCAATTGTTCATTGGTATTTTTGCTCAATTCAAAACATTTTTGTGTCAGGTGCTCCTAATGTAATACTTAGTTGGTCAATCTGCACCTTAACCCAATTTTAAAATCACCCAATTCATCCCTCTTCTGAGTGAAAGGCTTGAACTAGCAAGCTAAACATGTTCCAACAACTTTAGCTCATGACTAATTCATTAGCTCTATATTCTTGTTGCACACTAAGACCAAAACACAATACATTAATGAATCACGAGCTAAAATTGTTAGGACGTAGTACTGAACATGAATGATCACATATTACATGGAAGGTGGCCAGGTGGCGTAGAATACTTTCACAATGTTTCTAATTTTGCAAGCAAGCTTTGAGTCTCTCAAGAATGGAACTATGAGAGGAAGGAGATGGGATGAACAAATGATAAGCCATTATAGAGACATGGAGTTTGAGTTTGGTGTTGAGGGGAGAGTTGAGGATGAGAAAGGTAGGATGGAAGAGGAAGAGGGGGAAGAGAGAGTGATATAAGGATTTTTTAAAAAAAACTAAAATAATCATATAAATAACAAATTGTAAGTCCCACAAAAAAAATTGTAACATCGATAATTTATTTAATGGAACTGGCACTTTTGCCCTACTTTGAAAAGTTAATGGGCACTTTTTCACCCAAATAAAGTTTATGGTGCTAGGCGCTTCTCAAAGAAAAGTTCGTGTGAATTTTTGCCCATTAACCCCGAATTAATTGATAAGGGACAAATAACTTCCATTTTCTTGACAATGTTTAGATGGTAGGGGAGCATCTGAGATTATCAACAAAGATGTAGGTCAACGAGTTGTTGACGGGCAGAATGAGGGCGACTTATCTCTGTTTTCTTTTTCCTTCTTCGATTGTCTTTCTTCCTCTTTCGGTTCAAATTTCAAATTCTCATCTTTCTATGCCTGATTGAATATCGCCCCTTCACCTTTCTTCTTCATATGTTTTTTTCCTTTTCTTTTTCATTAGTTTCTTCTTTTCCTTCCTATCGCTTTTCATCCACTTCTATATATTCTTTTTCATCGATGTCAATCTTCAATGTTTATTGCGTTGACAAAGGCCTTCCTTGTATCCCAGTTGAAAAACTATTGTAGGAGTCTTTCCATTAAAGCTTCAGCCTTTCTTCTTCTTCATTTGAAAAATGGTGGCGAGATTTTTTAGTATACTCCTATTTTATGAATTCTCATACACTATTTTGCTTTATTTTTTTAATGTTGGTTCTGGTTTTATTTTTCTTATTTGGTTCTGGATTTGTATTTTGCTGATCCAACTTGGGATTAAAACCAGGAATCTACTTTCACTTATACCAAATATTGATCAAGACTACCTTAGATATGGAAACTGTTGTTAGATATGCTTAGTTTTGATGATGTCAAATATACATATCAATATTAAGAGCAAAAAGTTTGTATCATATACATTGACTAATTGCTATATTTAATGTAGATTAGTCAAAATTGAATTATGGGAATGATCAAGAGAAGAGAAGAAAGAAAGAGAAACTTGCAAGTGATTAGTCCAAGTTGAATTGTGGAGAATGATCAAGAAAAGGGATTGAGGAAAGAACATTTTGCCAAATATAATGAGATTATCAATATTCAAATTTCTATGATCAAATGGAAGTTGGAATGACTCAATTCAGAGTTAAAATCAGCTTCAGGATGAGCAAACTCGAGTTACCTACTTTGCTACAGTGATTTGCTCCTCTAATATGAGAAAACTCGAGTGCAGAACTCAAAACTTGAGTTTCCTACTTTGGTAACTCGAGTTAGCCACCATTGACTCGAGTTAGTTGTGTTTTCAGCTCTCTGTTCACCTCTGTTTCACGTTTAACATGTACGAGCTCTGGTTATTTGATGATATCTCCTAAACCAGAGATCTGATTGAGGTGAAACAAATTTTGTATGAAACTAGACTCATAATACGTTATTTGAACACAAAATTCAAGCCCAAAGGAGTTTAGATGAGAGAGCTATGAATTGTATAATCTGGAACTGAAATTCACATCACATAGCAGACCCAACTTCAGTTTTTTGGGTGTATCTCACAAACTACACCTCTAAATGAGCTTAAATCGGTGGCAACTAAAACTAGACTCACATACCTTTCTAGAAACATAAAGAGCACAGAAAAAAAGAGATCAAATGGATGAGATATGAGTCAAAGAAGTTGACAGTTAGTTCAGAATGCTGAAAAAACATTGGTCTAGGACAGCTTCTATTAATCTGATCACAACGCTCAACATAGAATAAGTTAGGACCTGATTCTTCTTGCATTGGAAAGAAGATTTGAAGAGGCATAGGTGTTTTTCCAAATTTGGAGTAAGTTCATATGTGACTCAAGTAAATGTTAAACAACTTGAGCCAATTGAAGTCAAAGAGTAAACCAAGTTTTTGACGTTCACTTAACTCGAGCCGACGTCCATTCAACTCAAGCCAAGTCGAGACAGAGAGCAAGCTAGGCTGGAATGACTTCCTAACTCGAGCAGAGAATGAAGGACTCGAGCACATAGCTTATCAGACAGCAGAGCTCAGTTCCACAATGTCTCCGAGAATTCAAAAAATGTTGTTATCAATTGATTACTACTTGCTATACTTCTCAATGCTACTAAACATGTTTGTTACTGAGTTTTAGTTTATCAAACGAAGGATTACTTGCAAATCCTCAAAATGTAAGATTTGTGTCAGAACATTAAATGTTGCAACAGAAGCTTTAACAGCTACTCCAACGGTCAAATGCTCGCAACGGTCGAAACACAATTGCCTATAAATTGTAAAGTCTTCAAACCGAAAGGGGTGACGATTTGATGAATGACTCCACGAAGCCAATGAAATGATTTTACTACTTCACCGTCGATATGTCAATACACGTTTAACTCATACACTCTCTGTTTATATATTTTACAGTAGAGAGAGAGAGATGATCGATTATGTACTTCAGTGTTTATCTTATTCACTTCTGAAAGAGAAGATTGATTGTTAATCATTTTATCTGAGAGTTACTCAAGATTGAGTGATCTTGAGTGGAAAATCAATTGTATCCTTACAGTGTGTAAAGGGAGTATCTCGGTAAGAGATTTGGCTTCACAAGTGCCTGGGTGAACTTGTGGGATTGTAGAGGCTTCCCTTGTGCTCGAATTAAACAAGAGGATAGTGGTTTGAAAATCTCAAGTGGAGCTTGGGGACTGGACGTAGGTCAAGGATTGGGTCGAACCAGTATAAATCTCAGTTTACATATTCTCTTTTCTTATCTCTTATATTTCCAGCATAATCATTTGAATGACTGACTGTTGATTTACAACTTTTTACTATCATACATACTGCATTTACTGAGATGGGAAAAGATTTTCAAAGTTCCAAGTTTTTTTATCGTTCATCCCCCTCTTGAGTTCAACCGGTTCTTATAACTGTGATATATTGGTTCTCTTATGCAAAATTGTTGTGTCAAATATGCAACCAATTTTTGTGTATGAAGAAGCAAATAAGATCTAAATGGGAATTTTTTTCATATATATATGTTGATTCTAAAATAGTAACCACTTTTGATTAAATCATGAATAAAGAAATAAGTAAATTTATGGTAAATCCCATTGAAAGCTTTAATCTCAAGAGGAAGCTAGATTATAATCCTTCCTTTTCCTACTGAATGAAAGCTAAAATATAATCTTTTGTGTCTTTTTACTCTTGCAGGTTATGATTACAAACAATGTTGTGCCTTTTTAATCCCCGTAAATCTTTTGTGATATTCATTTTTCATGTGATGTACTTCATTCTTCATATACTGTAGATGTATATTTTATGCATCAACTATTCAATGTCATCTTCATGTGCTATTCTTATCCTCTCTTACTATAATTTAAATTTTTAAGATTTGTAAGATTAAATATCTTTAATAATGTATCTCTTATCATTTTTGTAAGAGTAACACAACTTCAGTTTACTTTTGCCATTGGAGAAAATCTTGCCAAATGATGTTTTGGCCCTTAATCAATGTTACATGTTCCTCTAATGGCAGCTGATTTGGTCAATGACATGATTCTATGGTGTTCATTCCAATAGAGAATACAAATGTAGGTATATTGTACAATCGAAGATGTTATTTACATTTAGGCTTTATTTGGGGCCCAATTTTTTTCAATAGTGTTTTCATAGGTTTAAGAAAAAGAAACAAGGGCTTGCAAACTGGGAAATTGCTTATTATTTAAGATATTCTTTTGCACATATGAGATTACTTTTAGAATTTGGCTTGACCAAATCTATAAAAATTGTTAATATGTTGCATTACATGTCTATGATGCAGATGCTGATTAATTCATTTCTTTCATGTTGAATCTGGATTCAACTATACTTACAACTATAAACACTATATGTTGATTACATGGTAGAACTATGAAGACATGGAAATGCTAAAGATCATAAATGGGCACTAATTAATTTTATTAGATATCTGACATTGATAATTTGCAAATTTGGATTGTTTTCATTTATGATATGGGTGTATTCTCATCACATTAATTTGAATGAGTTAGTGGTTGAGTTATGATTGAGTTAATCTTATGTCTTGCTATGTTGGGTATCGGTTTGATGGCATTTTATTGGATGTCATAGGTGCTTTCTATGTTGTCCATGTTGTTTATAAGATATAGGTGGTTTTCTATGGCTGTTATTATCTTATATCATGTGTTTCACTTTGGTTTCTTTCCTTTTGTTCTGGTATCACCTTACCTCTGTTGAACTGAGTAATATAGTTCTACATCTAACATTATTTTCTCTTTAACACAATAAACTAAATATAAAGTAATCGAATGTTATATGTTTCTATTTAAGTGCATCAGGAAAACAAATAGGAAAATGCTCTCCACTAATATCCTCTCCATGGCAAGGCTAATATCAGGTTTAGATAGGGCCATGACGTAGATTGTTTTGACTTTATTTGTCTTGCTATTTGCTCTGTGAAAAAGTGATAGCGTTTGCCTTGGTGTTGCTTAGGGTAATGCGATTCCTTGCTTTGTAATTTGTATAGCATGAACAATTTATAGTTTCATCTCTTTGAACTAAGACGAGATAATCTTATTATTTTTGTTAGTTTTGTTTATTTTTGTATGCACCCGTACTAAGTTTCTATCATCATTATTCTTGTTCTGAGGATAGCAATAGAGTTGCTAAAGAATTGAAATAGGCCAATGCAATTGTACTTACCTATGCATGTACACATCTAAACAAATAGGGAAGTTAATCACAAAGTAGTGAGAAAAGAAGACATAGCCTAATCCTTGCTTAATGCTTATTACAAAATAGAGGAGGTGACGCCCTTTGTGTCCTTCATTTTCTTAAAATAATAATTATTTAAGGGTTTAATCAAATCATTCATCAAGATATTATCATGCACCCCAATTCACCCCCTCTTGGTGATTAAGCTCCACTTGAGCTTTGGACTTCACAAAGCCCAAACTCTTTAACTGAATAATGCTTCATCATTTATTAAAATATCCAAAACAAACCGAATAATGCTTCATCATTTATTAAAATATCCAAAACAAACCAGAGTATGCAAAATGAGCTATAACGTGGCAATATACAATAATCCAATATATACCAAAAAGATGGAAGCATTACTATTAACAGAAGTAGCTTAAGTTTCCGAAGTCTTCCCCAATAGACTCGTAGGAAAACTATCACCTGAAAAATATTAATAATCATCAATCCATCTCATCAGGCATATAAGTAATTGCTCATGAGGTGTCAAGTGAGATATTATAAAATCATAACATTATTAAAAATGTCACATGGCAAAAAATATGTATACATCAATTCATAATGTCATAAATCTCATTTCCATATTTAGCACATAAGTTCACAAGAATCACACTACACAGAATTTATTCTCAGTCCTCCCTTATTTTCTCCATGCCTTATTTCCTCTGATTGAACCCATTGGCTAGTACACACCCATGTGATTGGTAATTCAACTCAACAAGCTCACTAATCAAGTTATATGTGTGACGCCCTTACTTAATACGCCTTTATTTATCACAGTTATAGCGCACAGGGCATCAAAATAGTTTGGACGACTTAATTGTGGAATAAAACTTTCTTAAAATAACTTAGTTGAAAACATGAGGATAAAGTTTTTGCGATTCGAATCTATCCCATAGTGAGATGTTAATACATTAATCCAAAATAGACAAATGATAAATGATAAAAACAATTCATCTACTCATATTTTTCCAAAAAGTTCCTTCTGTTGTAACCCTTACAGCTGCATTTTTCCTCTTGATCCTGATCCACTACCTATCTCTTTCATGCGATCTGGAGTTCAAATGAATGAACTACAGGGGTAACAATTAATCTCATATGCAAGTATGAAATATAAATGACAACATAATGCAGTTTAGGCACAGAATAATTTACAGTAAACAAGTCATACCGAAACCGCAATTATCGTCCAAGGATCGCAGCTCTTTAGGACACGCAGCCCCAACCCATAGCTAGGAAACAAACATGTAAATTATCTAGCAAACATGACCAGTCGTACATGAATACATACATACAAGCTAATAAGATAATAGTTACCCACCTCGAGCTTGAATCCTTAAATCTTCCGAAGGTGTTGGGATCAGTAGAAGTGTCAAGGTATGCCTATAAACGTTCATCATTGTCATTAGTCACTTATTTGTCGCTAAGTAACTAACTTCGATGGTTGAAGTGTCTCGGACAAGCTTACTTTCCTATAAAAGTACCATAAGACAAATTAATCCCCTTTTATTTTGTATGGTACTATATTAAGTGTCATGTTCTTTAAAAAATGTTAAGAAGAGTTGTCATTGCCACTTTAAGGTCTTTATAACCCTTAATAGACAAGTTACCCAACTTTAATTTATCTTGTGCTATTTTCCGGATTTACATAGAATTTTCTAGAATCTTCAATAAACTTTAAAAATTCATAATTAATTCTAAAAAAAATACAAATGAGGTGCTTCCAAAAACTACGCGTTCCTTAGCATGTGGACTTTCACATAAAAATAATACCAATAGCCAGAACACGCTACATCATTCCCAAGAATAATTATTTTTCTCTAATGTTTAGTTTGAAATCCCAGATTTCAATGTTTATTTCAAAAATCCATATCTAGAGTTCTAGATGTCCAAATCAGGTGATTTAAAAACCTATGAACTCCTTGTTAAGTCTAATTTCTAGAAAAATTAGTTTCAGAATTTTATCATTTACTAATCATTCCCAGATTTCAAAAACGTGAACATTGTCCAGATAACTTTACAGAATCATGACTCAACTTTCAAAAATTGTATCTTGAGCTATAGACCTCCGTTTAAGGTGATCCAATGCTTGTTTAAAATATTATTATGTATACTATTAACACACAAAATTTCATGGAAAAACTCGAAGGTTTCCCATTCCAAAATCATGCCCGAAAATAAAAGGTCAGTTCTAGAGTCTGATAATTTCCAGTGCACATAGGTCAACTTTGAAAAATCATAACTCCTATTATACACGTCCAATTGAGGTGTTATTTGAATAATTTTAAATCTTAAGATGTATACTAAACCCTGACAAAATTTCATTCAAAAAATCTAACATTTACTATTTCAAAATTGAGTCCGAAAATTACTATTCATTTATGGAAACTGACGTTTTCCAATTTTCAGTGTCTAACTTTGAAAAATCATAACTCCCAATATACACATCTGTTTTTGCTATTCTTTTGCTCGTTTCAAACCTTATTGAGTCTACTGTTTACTGAAAAAAATTCATGTAAAAAATCAAACGTTTTCCATTTCAAAATCAAGCCCGAAACCGATCTGCTCTCTAGAAGTGTAGAAACATTCTAGATTTTTGGCTGAACACTCATCCGTTTTGGGTGTTCTTTGGCTCGTTGTAAAGGTTAAGATGTCTACTATTTACTTCTAAAATTTCATGGAAAAAATCAAAGGTTTACCATTGAAACAGAAGCACACAAGCTTGCTCTGTTTTCAGCCCAAAAATAGAGCCTATGTTTTAGTTCTCCACGTTTTTCCTTCTACCAGACAGCTAGCAGCAGACTAAAACCATGAGAATAAGAAGGAAAAGGCTTAAGGAACTCACATTGGTTGATTGCTCAAGCTTGCTTGATGAGCTTCTTCGTTTTCTCCATCTTGCTCTCTCTATAACTCTCGGTCTCTCCTTCTCTACATTTCTGTCCGAATGGTTGCAATGGGGGAGGGAGTGTATGATGCTTAGTTTCATAGGTATGAGGGATGTTGCACTCGAGAGGCATGGTTCACTGCTGCTGTCCCTCTGCATTTCCGTGAAAGGCGCTGGTCGTGATCTTCTTTTCAGCGTTCATGTTGCTGAATTTTTTTTTGATACATAGGCGATAGGGGATGGGGGGGTTCAAACCCAGGACCATAGAGGGGGAAACAATTCCCAATACTATTGCACTACTATGAGTGCTGGATGCGTACATGTGTTTCTGTTTTTTTATTATATTTTATAATATCATGTGTTGTTGGACCGTAGGAAGGAATAGGTTAAATGGGTCTGATTTAGGCCCAATGAAGAATAATGGGTTAAGTGAGTTGTTGGGTATATGGGCTTGTATTGTAGAACCACTAATAAAATTATCTCACTTGATCATCTCCAAGACTCTCATTTGCAATTAAGTCCTTTTATTTATTTAATTGCAAATATTGGATAAATACTAGAAATAAATCCTTAATTCCATGTAAGGATTTTTCTTTCCCAATTAATTCTTCTAGGCTATAAAATATAAATTCTATAATTTAGGCTTAAAATTATCCTTTGCGAATATTCCTCGAACTTATTCTTTTCCTAAAATAAATTTAAGAAAAATAAGCCTTAATTTCCAATCAATAATACTATAATTATTCAAGCCAAATTCCATAATTTAATTTCCCATTCAATATTCCAAATTTTCAAATTCCGGAATTTGGGATGTTACAATATGGACTGGCCAACCGCCACAGAGCACAAGACCAGACCATAAGTTTCCCTCTAACATATTAGTGTGGTGTCAAGGCCCTAAAACAAATGGCCCAAAGGACTAACCAGTGTCACCTACCTGGAAGCCCACCATCTTATTTCCTCTTTTTGTACAAGAATTCACCTCCTTATTTCCTCTTCGAATAACCTCTTATCAAATCCACATCCACCATCCCCTCTCATATAAATACTCAAGAGATGAAATGACAATGGATTATCACATAAATCTCATATATCAATAATATAATATCACTAGTCATTTTCATGAAAATAAATTCCACGAGACAATTTTATTATCAACATAGTTTCATATATTATATAGTTAAAAATTTCTCACAAACATCATATAAACATGCACAATAAGGGGAAAGTTGTGACCTCTTGCCAAAACAAATTATTACCACACTACTAATACAAGAGCTCAAACACACATCAAAATCAATCTACCATAACTATTTTTATTTTTATTTTTGATAAAACTACCATAACTAATTTACTACCCATTAATAAGTCTTCACAAACCCCACATAATCAAAATTACAACTTATAACTTCATATAATTCAAAAATACAAATTTTAATAATAATATATTATTACAATAAAAAAATCAAAAAACAGTTTGGGGTTTAAATTATAAAAATGACCATTTAGTCTTTCATATTTTAGAAATGACAATTTAGACCTACTAATTTCAGAATTAACAGTTTGGACTACGACTTTCATAAATGAAAGTTTAATCCTTCAAATTTCAAAACTAAACTCATTAAAATTTCAATAATATCTCCATTAACTCAAATAAAGTTCTTAACCCATATTTAATTGGTAGGAAAATCCAACCGGACATAAATCCTAAACTTTTTAAATAGAAAATTAATTTTAAATTCCTATAAGAACCAATTAACAAATCTAAATCGATTAAAATTAACTATTAATTATCCTCTACATATATATAGTCATCTATTGTCAAAACTCAAAATTTTTCTGAAATCATTTTCCCAAAATTTTTAGTAATCATCACAATATTACCCTCATTGGAAATAGAAAAATACATGGAATAACTTTCATGAAAGAAGTGTCTTAAAAAGAAGTTAGTTTAGTTGCCTAAATAATCTTAGAAGATTAATAACTTACCTCAGAAAATTTAAATAACCTCCAGCTCTTCTTCTCTTCTCTTCTTGCACTAGTGCAAAAAAGGGTTTTAAGACCGAACAAAAGAGGCATCGTAAGACCGGACCCGCGACCGGTCTTGTTCCCCGGATTAAAAGTCCACATTTAAGACCTGGACACGAACCGATCTTAAAGAAACTCTTTTAGACCTACATTTAAAACATTAGGTCTTAAAAGTCGTACTAAATAAAGTCAAGTATTTTTGTTCGGTCTTAAAACTCAACTTTTAAGACCGGACAAAAACTCGACCGCTCTTAAAGATCAGAATTTTAAGACCGGAGAAAAATAAATCCGGTCTGAAAATAGCGGCTTCTAAGATCTGACGACTAATTATACACGGTCTTAAAAGACTGACTTTCAAGACTGGATGGTAAATAGATCCGGTCTTAAATATTGAATTTTTAGACCGGACATATAAATACACCGGTCTTAAACACCAACTTTTAAGACCGGCTTAATATCAACTATGTACACATGACCTTTAAGATCGGACATATAAATACATCCGGTCTTAACAGCTGAACATTTAAGACCGGCGTATTTATTTCCGGTCTAAATTTTCCCAAATTTTTCCCTGTTCTGTTCTTCCTGATCATATATATACACAAATCCACCACCCAATCCAGCACATAAAAGTCGATACTTTAAGGTACAAGCTATGAACAATTATGAATAAATTGAATTGGGAAAAAGAATACAAATATTATTCACCATGAGTTATGTGGCTTCTTAATTAATGATACTATGACTACAACACCAAAATTAATTTATACAATAAGATAACTTACTAACAATGCAAATACAATAAGTTACAAATACAACATACATGCCCAATGTAATATTCACCATGCCTTCATCTGATTCCCAGCCAACAACGTAACATCCTCTTTTATAACATGCCCCTTTGGATCGGATCCACATGCCACAAAAATAAAACGAGAACAAACTAACTAGTCAAGACATTGTTTAAGAACATAGAAGGAATATAATATAGTTAAAACCTGAAAGTTTTCAAAGAATTCTGCATATAAATATTACCTTATGAATTGACTCTTTTATAAAGTGATATCCTCCTATATCCCTTCTTGATGATCATTTCTTATGCCGGGTTCATTATCCGCTTCATCTTCTTCGTTCATGTCCGGTAGACCCCTTGAAAAAGGAGTACTCTCAGGAAAACCATAATTTGAATGACTTTCCTCATCAATATCAATGACCTTTTTTCCTTGGAAAGCTACAGACCACATTTTATTTTCTTGATCGGTGATATAGAACACGTGTTTTGCCTGGTCTACCATAATAAAAGGTTCATCTCCAAAACTTCTACCATTGACATCGACTAATGTAAATCCTAGCCGATTGATCTGAACACCATTATTGACATTAACCCACTTGCATTTGAAAATGGGAAATCTAATTTTAACATAGTCCACCTCCCAAATCTCTTCAATAACCCCATAATATGGCATGACCAATAAAGGCCTCTTGTCTTTCGAACCGGAGAAGTGCATAGATTCAGCCTCTAACATAACACCACTGTTCTAGACGGTGCTCCTATCATCTAGGGACATCGTGTAAAATGTATAACCATTGATCACATACGAATTCCAACTTATGACATCAACCTCAGGACCACGTGCTAACCATTTGATTGTATCAGAAACACATTCCTCTCCCTCGACCTTTTGTTTGAACCGGTTTGCAAAAGTTCTATTATGCTCCCTAATCAACCTTTATTCATCATTCGATGATTTTCTTTCCTTACAACTTCTTTATGTGCGCTATGCTTTGGCTTGAACTTCATCAACATTATTCAAGATGTATAAGTGGACTTCGACAATTCATCGGGATCCACACTCTTTACCGAAGCCCCTCGTCTACCCCCTTCAAAGATGCGACGTTTTGGAAGCCCAATATGTCTTACTTTGGCCAAATAATTTTGACAAAATTCCATGGCTTCTTCATAAACATATTTCTGAACAATTGATGCTTCTAGCCGGTATGCGTTCTTCACGTACCCTTTTAGGAATTTCATAGATCTCTCAATTGGGTACATCCACCATAAATGGATAGGGCCGCACAACTTTATCTCCCTCACTAGATGAACAATTAGATGAACCATGATGTCAAAAAATGTAGAAAGAAAAAGCTTCTCAAGGTGGCACAAGATAAGATATCCTTCATTCTCCAATTCATCCAACTTTTCAATCTCGAAAACTTTATTACAAACCACATTGAAGAAGACACAAAGTCTAGTCAAAATGACCCGAAGATCATATTCGGGAATGCCTCGAATAGCTCGGGAGTAGCTTTGTTGCATCAAGACATGACAATCATGAGACTTTTGACCTCCTAATTTCAAGTCTTTCATCGATACAAGCCTCTTAAAATTTGAAGAATACCACGGGAACTTTTGTGCCATGTAAACACTCACAAAAACTTCTTTTCTCATCCTTAGACAAAGTATGAGAAGCTGGGGACAATAAGTTCTCTTCCCGTATGGCCTTAGATGTAAGTCTTCGCGTATTCCCATTATTTGCAAATCCAATCTTACCTTCACACCATCCTTGGAACTACCTTGTATGTTGAGAAGCGTGCCAACAATACTATCACATACGTTTTTCTCCACATGCATGACATCAATACAATGTCTCACATCAAGATTGCGCCAATATGGAAGATCGAAGAATACACATCTCTTTTTCCATATATTTGTTTCTTTTCTACTCTTTGCAATTTTACCGAAGATGACACTGATATTTTTCACCTTTTCATAAACTTGCTCCCCAGTCAATGCCACCATCTTTGGTATCAACAGTCTCTGTGGGACGATAACTCTACTTACTCTTTATTACTTGTTTGAATGGTTCACTTCCCACAAGGAAATCGACCAACATTCACCATAGGTTGGTTCATCCGTCACCTTGTCTCACCAACCAACATGTTCGTAACTATGCCATTAGGTTCGTCAGTATGATTTTTGGTTGGATTTACGTTACCTACCCCCTTGGTTGGTTTGTCATGCAGAATGATTCTCGAGAGCGTGAAGCTAGTTGCTCTTGTAAAGTGTTATTCTCACCATCCAGGTGCAGGGTTGTTCCCGCTGTCGTGCAATGAACCTAGCCTAAGCTAAGATCTACTAAGTCTGTTCTCACATTAAGGCAGCCATTTCGTCGAGACGTCCCTAAATGTTGGAAGGTCCGTCTTCCGGGCAAGTGCTTCAAGACGTCCCTGGACGTTGGTAGGTTGGTCCTCCATATAGCAGGTATGACAATCACTATGAATGATTAAGAATGAGTAGTAACAAGATAATCCCTTTGAAATCCATTGTCGATCCCCACGGTCGGCGCCAAATTGTTTGTGCAATAATTTGCAAGAAAGAATTTTTTTGAAGAAGGGTACCAACAACGGAAAGATTAACGAACATAGTAGGAAATTGTTATGAAAACAAAGAATAAGATAATAAAGGGGGTCATATTATTGATTTTTTTGGTTATAAGACAGTGAATAAAGAAGCAAAAATGAGATAGCTTTGATTATGTCGAGTGCAATATAAAAAAAGTAAGTAAGTTTGAGTAGAGTAGCTGGTGTGTTCTAAGCATATGGCAGCACCTATTTATAGCTTGGAGTCAGGTGAGTTTGTTCCTTCTTTTTGTGGATTTAGGCGAGCTATGAGGGAGATGGAGATCTTAAAGTTTTGGATCTGTGGCTGGGAACGGAACACTGGACTTTGACTAGGCGTACTGAGATAAATGTTAGTTAGTTTTAGGTTAAGTGCACACTCTTGGGTCTACTTCGGTTGCCTTGTTTTTGGGCCGCAGGTGATGAGTTTTGGGCCCTACACGTTGTTCATTGATTTGCCAAATAAGCAAATTTTTCGTTTAATTTTTCAGCTAGAATTATGGGGAGTGAACCAACCAGCTTGATTTAATTGCTTGAGAATACTTTTGAGGTGATGGGCTTTATTTGTCTTCAAACATTTTAAATGTTTCTCAAGATGGGAAGAAGAAACGGTTGAAAGGGTAAACATTCTGAGGCATAAAGGGGAAGGGAAGCCATTTGGACAATGTTCTCAAAATGCAATGGAGGGCTTTTCAATGTTTCATAAAGATTTAGTCTTAGTTTAAGTATATAAGGACCAAAACCAGAACTTTTTAAAAAATATAGGAGTCAGTTATTAAACTCATACCAAGTATGTATGAAACTATAGGGTCTAAAACCAACAATTTAAAAATATAAGGACCAGAACCAAAATTCGATTAAACTATAAAGATTAACAATGATATTATTCATTCATACAAAAACAGAGAAGCACAAGAAAGCCCATACAATATATCAAGGCTTAACTTCACGGATTCCTTTTCTTGTTACTTCCTTATTTTTAAGAATGTATGTTTTGGCTTCATTTAGGATTTGTGATGTTGGGAAATATTTTAAATCTTTCACTTCCTAGGTAAAGTATTCTCAAAAGTAAAAATATGGAAATAATCTCCTGTTAGTTTACCACTGTCATTGTCATTTTAATAATGTGTTTCATTCATTTAGGCTTTGTCTTGAGCCAGCTATTGGATCTAAATACGAGCCTTAAGCCCAGCAAGATGAACTTGGGGTCCCAAATCGAGATTTTGAAAATGAGTTAGACCTTTGTTCCGAGCTTAAACCCTGAAAATTTGCTTCTGGATCAATCGACTTTGACTCCAAATTTTGGCCAATTAGTGCATAAAATTCCTAAATTTACAAAATTTGTCCATTATTGATAGGCATTAACCTATTTCTGCTCATAGTCTATATGTGTAAATTGCAGCATGTGCCCCAGGGAGGGGCATTTCGGCCATGGCTTGATGCATCTTGTTTGAAGATGTTACAACAATTGTGAATATGAGACCTTGATGTGTAAATATAGGTTCTGATCTTTTTGCTAACTTACTGTTTTGTTGTATCTAGAGGAAAGCTAGTTCATATACAAATACAAAAACCAAAAGAAATGTGTATCTGTTGTTATGATATTTGAACTTGACCCACTTTCAGTAAGAAGAAAATGTTGCTGTTGTAGCCCCTAACAGCTGTATGTGTTTAGTTTTGATCATGATTATATATAATCATTATGTTCGCTCACCAGAGTTGATTTCAAGAACGATTAAGTTTTTGCTATTTTTTAGTTCTCAAATATAATTTTTTAGAACAATCATTCAAACGATTTTTTCCCCTCAAAGCTTGTTCGGAAAAACAATTTTATAAAATTAACCACGGTAAGGCTATGTATGTCTAATCATTCTTAGATCTCATTTAATGGGAGCCTTGTGTACTAGCCACACCTTTTATTCTTAAAAAGAAATAAAAAAACATAAACTACTTTTTAGATATAAAAAATTGTAGGAGAGGGATTGAGTTCAAACATAATCCAAAAGAAAGGTCTACCGCTCCATAAAGAGAGATTCAAGACCGAGAAAGATACGTAAACATCCACCTCATCAACTTAGATTGCCCCTATTGCCCAAGTTCTAGGATGCCCCCTAGCGCCACAACAATGTCAGGATTCAAACCCTCTCTATTTGTGAAAGTTTTCAAATCCCGAAGGAGGGTAAATAAAAAACATAATCAAGTAATGATTTAGATTTTGTTTTTGGTAAATATATAGGGCTTAAACCCAAAACAAAAAAAAAAAGGAAAAAAAAAAAAATAAACAAACACAAGATGCAGATTAGATAATCAAAGCCCAACATCACGTTGATGCCGCAAACGGACAAAGGCTTTCTTTATTTGCTAAGGAGCACACACCTGGACATTGCATTCTTGTACCCCAAAAATAAGGGCGACAACATCATCATCATCATCATTATTTTGCCAACAGCTAGAACATCATTAATGAGTATACCAGAAATCGAACCGTGTTCCTTTATGCCATTTTTCAACCATAAAACTCGAGTCATGAGGATTGGAGGCCATTGTTACCAGTACGCCTAGAACACCATTGATAACTTTAAGTGAGGGACTATAGTTTTCATTTTATTTTTAAAATAAGTTTTGGAAAAACAATTTTTTTTTATAAAAAAATCTTCTTGAATATTTTTTTTTCAAAAGATTACATTTAAAAATAAATATACTAAGACCGGAGGGTGAAACTTTGATGAGAACTTAAGTACTCAAATGGAGAAAAAGCCATCGAGTCGAAGAAAGAGTTTTCAAATTTTTCCCCAAAAAAAACGCATAAAAAAACATATAAAAATTGTAGAAACTTTTTTTTTTTTTTTATGAAAACACCTAACTATAAAAAAAAAAACACTATCAAACTAGTTTTTCTTTTGTTTTTTAAAACAAAAAACTATTTTTCAAATAAGCAAAATCACTAGCCTATATATGATGGATTTCTTGGCTCCTAGCCACAAAGACATGGCTTTTGGTGAACTCATTGGGGATACAAATGGAAATTAGACCAAAGGTTTCACAAAATACTCCCTCCGAGGCTCCGACCTTAATATACTATGTATTATAGAAAATTTTTGTAATATAATTTACACTTTAAAAATGTTTTTATAATTAGGACCGGAAATATGATGTATTTAGAGAGTTGATTTTGAACTTAAATATAATATATAATTTTTATATTTATTAATTTTTTTCCCTAATGTATCCCTATTGATACTCCATTAACTATAATTAAAGAGGAGAAAGAATGAGACAATTAAGAAGATGATAAAAATGTTTTAAAACATACATGTCATATTAACTAACTTCATTAATCAAATTAAATTAAGTAATTGTATCTTTATTAAGGACCATATGAAGTACCTAATTTTATCATCCAAGCACCGTAGCTCGATTATTGGATATCCTTGTAGGCCCCAAACTCTGCTAGGAAGAGAAGCTTACACAATCAATCTTTATCATGATTTGTAAGTACTCTTTGAGTCGAGAGGCATGTCTTAACCCTAGCAAGTTCTTGGGACCAACTCACCTAAACTTTTTATACAAAAAAATGTTTTTTTTATAAGATAAAATAATATTAATAAAATAAGAGGTTTACTTAGTACCATAAGATAGCGTCTAAATAGAATTATTAGAGAACCTAAGAAAATAGGACAATGACAAAACTTTAAGGATGTGTTTGGTTTGAGGGAAGGGGTTTCCCTCCCTCCTTGATATAAAAAGTCAGAGATATCCATAAAGTACATAACTTTTTGCACAAACGTTTCACATCATAGTCATATCTAACTTTTCACACTAAAGAAAAGGAAACTCCACTCCCTTCAAACCAAACACACCCTAAGAAACACATTGGAAAAGTCCTGAAGGAATGATAAAATTTCCTGTCAAGTTATGGTAGACACGTGAGAAGGATCAACAGGAATATGGATGAAAGACTTTTGAACACAATTGATTGTGAGAATTGGTTTGAATCTAGTATCAACTAAATAAAGTAAAAAGTATAAAGGGGTATGAATGAGCACTCTCAAAATCATCTCTCATTAATGAGATTTTTTATAGAACATATTAGTGAGACAACATGAAGCAAAATGGGTATAATTTCTTTTTGCCCAATCACTTAAAATTTGATTAACTTGTAAATAATGTAATGATTCGATATTTTTGGCTTATAATTTATTTGTTTGAAAGTTTCTTTTAAAAAGTGAGGTGGAGTACATCAGATTGATTTATTTTGAACATCCCAGCACGCCAGGATGCATAAATTTTTTTTCCACTTTATTAGATATACATTCCCTTTGAACCAATTATAATAATGGATCAATTTTAAAGTATTGCGCTATTACTGGAAATACTTTTTTTAATTGATTATAACTTTAATAATAATGATATTAATATGAGAAAATTGGTTAAAATTTAGAAATTTTATTTACTAGAAAGATTAGATACAGCTCATCTTTAACATGTGCGACACATTTTTAATTGTGGGTAATTTATCTTCAATTATGTCTAAAAGTCCTCAAAACAGAACTGATTTGCACAAATTTAAAAATATATTACACACGACACAAGAAGAAATTTTTTTGCGCCACTAAAGTTGAGTAGCACTTGCTTAAATTCAGGTCCCTTTAATAGACAATGACAACTTGAATATAGTTATTAACAACTAGTGGAGCACAAGTTATCAATCGCTATATTTAAGTTATTATTGTCTTTATTCAACTTGTCAGTGACGTCTGATAGGATTAAAGTAGCTAAAATAGTTAATCTTATTATTCAAGTTGTCACCGGAGCTCCCACAACTGGTGTTGAAGGCCCCACGCGAGCAACATAAAAGGTGCCAATCGGCGGAGCTCCGATGCCAGCTAGAGTCCTTTCCTAAAAAACCCTTGATTGACATTTTGGTAAAAACACAATATTTTAAAACCCATATTCATCCCTTTAGACATATTTGTCATTTTCATTGTTAACAGATTTTTTAGGTTTTCCTAATTCACATGGTATTTATGTGTCTTTTTCTCATAATTGTTTTCACAAAAAATTGTTTAACTTTAGTCAAATTCAAAGGCAAAAAACTGTGAAGTTGTGATTATCCGAAGAAGTCAATTTCATCACCTATGATTAAGGCTTATAAACTTTGTGAAGTTGTGATTATCCGAAGAAGTCAATTTCATCACCTATGATTAATAATAATAAAATCGATAGTGGTAATAATACTCTTAATGCTAATTTATATTAAATTGTTAATTGATAGTACCAAGTTTTTGACATAGACAACAAGGTCATTTAATTATCATTTGGAATTTACTTGCAAATATATTTTAGGGAAAAATTCAGGAAAAGAAGTTTACAAATGTTAAAAGACAAAAATGTGTTTGGAATATTCATAATATCATAAAAGTGTTAGGCCCAAGTTTTCCTTTTTGAAATTAAAATGAAATAATAAAAATGCCCTTATACATTTTTAAAAAAAAAAAAAAACAAAAGCCCCCACCACAAACAATCACCAGCCGACCACCAGAGCTCTAATGGGAATAAATATCCCCGAAGTGGTGGGGGTTGGAATTTGAGCTCCCACCATTTGTTTTGCCAAAAACATTGCCATTGGGCCACTAGTACTTTTCTATATATATTGTACAAACAAATGAATAAATATATATAATTTTAGCAAAAAAATAATGAATATATATAAGTTAACTCTTTAAATTTGACTCAAGCTCATTCACAAATATGATTAAGGAATTCACAAGATATCATTAGATTTTAACTACTTTAATTTAGTTCGCCCAAGAAAAAAATTCACAGAATAAGGTCATTCACAAGTTTTGTTAATAACTTTCATTTACCAAGTAAAAAAGTCACACTATCATGTCTTTGACAATTTTTGTTAAGAAATTAATGACATTTCATTTAAATTTTTAACAACTTTCGTTTACCAAATAGGAAAGTGACACTATCAAGTCATTCATAATTTTTGTTAAGAAATTAATGACATTTGATTAAATTTTAACAACTTTTATTAAAAGGTTAAGGTGCAGATTTGCCAACGAATTATTACCCAAGGAGCATCTGGCACAAAAAAAAATTGAGGGTACCAAAATTACCAACAAACAATTAAAAAGTGAAAAAATGTACCAAATAACTATTAAAAAAACAACTATCACAATTACGTTAAAATATGAGGCACTGGCGTAGGACGGTGGAGGAGACACTGGAGAAAAGAGCGGTTAAGCCCTCTTGTTGGATAAGGAAAACACCAACAGAGATGGAACCCATGCGAGCAGGCGCCAACGACGGCTGCTACTTGTGGCATCGGAGGGATGGAACCAGGGTGCAAGCGCATGCCGGTCGAATGCTGTGGACTATTGGATTTGGTTTCGGTGCGTGATTCTCGTCCTGAAGCTGCATACAGACCTTGATGAGTTCAAGAGGGTGAGTGGAACACCCAACAACAATAGAAGCTTTTGAGACGCCGACGTCGCCGAAACTATGACAGTCAATAGAAGACGGAGACACCGAGACAATGATGGGGTAACGGTGACGGGTAATGGTTTGTTGGCCAATTTGCACCTTAATTGTGTTTTTTTCACTTTTTAATTGTTTATTGGTAATTTTGGTACCCTCAATTGTTTTTTGTGCCAGATGCTCCTTGGGTAATAGTTCATTAGCAAATCTTCACCTTAACCCTTTATTAAAAGAGTTACACTATCAGGTTTTAACGACTGATGAATTTCTTAACAAAATTTATGAATGATCTACTACTATAATTTTTTACTTGGTAAACGAAAGTTGTTAAAAGTTAAAACCTAATCAAAATATTAGTGAGTTTCTTAACAAAAATTGTAAATAACTTGATAGTGTCAAATTTTTACTTGATAGACAAAAGTTGTTAAAACTCAATGAAATATTGTGAATTTCTTAACAAAACTTGTTAATGAATATTGTGAATTTTTTACTTAGTAAATGAAAGTTGTTAAAACCTAATGAAATATCGTGAATTTCTTAACAAAACTTATGAATGACATTATAGTGTGAATTTTTCCCTTGCTAAATAAAAGTTGTTAAAACCTAATGAAATGTTGTAAATTTCTAAACAAAATTTATGAATGAGCTTGAGTTAAAGATCAAAAGTTAACATTTTATACCTCTTTACATAATATGTTTTGAAAGCCATTGGTCGCCCAATGACCACCAATCTTTTGGGCAAACCAAAAGGTCGGGGTTTAGACTCCACTCCCACTACTTTGGGAATATTTATTTGCGTTGGAACTCTGATAGCTAGCCGACCGGCCTATCGGTGGAGCTCCGGCATTATATATCTGTGTGTGCGTGCGTGCGCGTGCCCACACATTTATGTCATTTTTTTTAAATTTGAAAATGATAAATTAGGTACTAACATTTCTCTGATATTATGAATATTTGAAACATCATTTTGTCCTTTCCTATTTTTAAAGTTTTTTTTATGAGATTTTCCCTATATTTTATTTTAATAAATTTTTTAAAATATACAGTATTTGATATATCATTACCTGATAATAAGTATTTTTTTAAACATTTTTCATTTATCTTATTTTAAGTTTTTAACAGGTCCAATATTATTTCTCTTTCGCTATCAGTAATATCCTATGGCTATCAATTTGTTGGTTATACGAACAATTTTTAATAACTGAACTTCTAAAAAACTGTGGTAATATTTTTTTTATAGTTTAATTTTAAAATTTTAGTTATTGATGATAAAAATAAAGGGAAAATAATAGAAAAAAATAGAAATTGTAAAACTTCAAACCAGGTTTATTGTAAAGAATTGATAAGGTAATGATGAAACTTATGATTAGCAATTCACAACTCATTTTATGTGAAATACCTAATTTAAAATTTTACAATTTCAAAGTTATTTTTCTGTTATTTTCCCTAAAACAAATATGATTTTGGTTTATAAATCATTTCATATTGCGAACAAAATTCTTTTAATTGGTAAGGAGTTGATTTATGACCCACAAGATAGTAATTTCAAATCCCACTACCATTATGAAGACGATTTGTAAATGCTTCTATAAGGACTTTTTGAAGTTAAGGACATATATGTTCTCTATGAACTTGGGATCAAGCTCACCTAATTTTTTTTTGTTATTTAAAAGAAACAATTTAATCTTTATAAATTTAAATCGAATCTTTCCATTATTCATCATTACACCAAAAAAAAATAGAGTTAATATTATTGTTGATCATTATAGGTTTATTGAATTTTGATTTATATCTCTATAATTTTAAATCATTAATTTTTATTCTTATAGTTTCATAAGAATTTGATTTAAATTTAAATACAAAAATAAAAGCCAAAACTCATGGTAGTGAATAAAGATAGACGTGGCGTTTTAGCCACAAACTTACAAGACTAGGAAAATTTTCCTTCTCTAGTTGCAACGAGGCTATTAACTAAACTACTGGAAAATATTTTCCTTCTCTAGTTGCAACAAGGCTATTAACTAAGCTACTAAGGGCTGTGATAATAATAATCATTTTATCGGTGTAGTAGAGTAGGCTAGGAGCCTTCTTTGTTAAGATTTGGCAGGTGCTACTTGTAAACCACAAGACGAGAGGTGGTATCTTGTATTATTTACTATAAGTGATGTAATCGAAGCTTTAATTTAAAAAAATCAAAACTCGTTAAAAAGTATTAAAACCCGCCGTTAGATTTAGATAAAATCCTTATAAAATTATAGAAGTCAAATTTAATGATTTGAAACTACAAGAATTAAAAATAAAATTCGATCAAATCATAAATACAAATAACAATATCAAACCAAATAAATATATCAACGCTTAAATTGGCAAAAAAATGTACATTCTTTTTTTAAAAGTTGACAAAACTGTTTTTCCACAATTAAAATTAATTACTATTAAGAAACTCAAAACTGAAAATACACAAAAGCCAAAAAAACAATCAATGACTCACTCCGTCATTCAATCAACTTTCCATAAAAAAAAAATTTGATTTGACATAGCACATGGCCTCTTGGCAATACGCTTCTTATTTCCAAATGCAAATCTGTCAACCAACATGCTTAAATTTGACAATTGACAATGATGTTTTTCCATTGGCCAAAACAATTTAAAAAAATAAAATTAAAAAATACAAGTGAGGCTTTCCCTATTTTCATGAAAGTTCTGCTTCTAAGAAAGGGTGGGCTGGTGGCATTGAGGTATTATTCGCAGGCATGAATAGTCAGAAAAACATTTATTTTATTTTATCCAAGAACATTAAAATATGTAATAATTATTATATTGTTTATAAAGCATATTATTCCTTTATAAAATCACCTATTATTCATTAAAATTTATTCTATGAATCGAATTATCAAACGGACCTTTAATATCGAAATTTGAAAATTATTTGAAAGTTGTTATGAAAATAAGGAAAATATAAGAGATCTATGAGAAAGATAAAGAGAGACAAGAGGGAATTAGAGAGAAAGAAGGAGCAATATCTTATTCAGTTGGATACTTTAATGTGTATCACAAAGCCTTTATTTATGGGCATTCAACTTCAACTAAGAGTTACATAAAATGAATACAATATGAATTCTTATAAGTATACATTATGTAACCTAATTTCCTATAGACTATTTATTAGAGATGTTATTGAGTAGGATATGAAAAGTCAAGAGTTGAGAGTTTATGGACATCTACATCATTTAATATTTTTTATAACATTTCCCCTGAGATGTCCACTGATAACAACATCAGTTCCAATGTAATTTGTAGCATATCTTTTCTTTTCTTTTTTCCCACAAACTGTTAATGATACATTTTTACTGAAAGTTCTGTTGAAATATATTTCTTAACATATCTTATGGATACATTAAAATATTAGTATATTTTGCATTTATCTTATTCATTGTGAACATAATAAAGGAAAATTATTCTAAAAATTGACAAAATATATCTTGCATCTACATATTCAGTTTGTTCTAAACAAAATGATATCATATAATATGTTCATATAACTATAACACCAAATATCATTTTTGTTATCCACTGTGTATGTACCTGCAAGAACTAATTTTTTTACCAATAAAATCGTAATAAATACAATATTTATGGAGGATTTTTTAAGATGGAATATACCTAGCTCCTAGCCAAAAACTAATTTTACTTGGAGAATTTTAGTTGGCTGATATAAGTTCTACAATATGTAAGATCAAATACGCCAACACTGAAATAAAAATTTTGTTTTCATAAGTATTAATCTAGCTATTTATGAAGGCTTCGGTAAATGAAACGTATAATTTGGAAATTACACGCGCGTTTAACATAATAATTTATTCAAACATTCCTACAAACTTCATGTTGTCAACTAATAGTAATATAATATGTAATCATCTTACAGATGCATCTATCTAATTTATTTATTTTTTTGATAAGAGAAAGTTTTGGAGGGTTCGACATCGTCCCCATCATTTGCACGGCCCGGGCTCTATGAAGCACTAACTTACGAGATCGCCTACCAAAGGAGTCCCACAACGGAGGATCGAACCCACGACCCAAGGGCCTAATCCTGGATCCCTTACCATCTATGCCAACTCACATTGGCATCTATCTAATTTATTGAATATACATATGGTTTACATGCTATTTGAATGGCCACATATATGAGTTTGATATATTTCCAGAACTTTAAAGATCCATTCCAAATCATAACTAGTGATACTCTCATAATCAATTTTCTTTGAGAATAAACAACACATGATAATTCTTGAATTATATATTATACTCACTTTGATCCTAATTATAGGACAACATTTGGGGGTTGGTTTTGGTTCTAATTATAGGGCAACTTTTTAGTTTTTGTCAATTTCTTCCTAAAATATCCATATTTTATTCTCTCAAGTGTGTTTTGTTTTTGGTGAGTATATGTATGTGGGTTGTAGACTCTTCCATGAAACTTTTAAATTGTTGGATTTTAATTTATTTATTGATCAGCTGACATTAATTTGCAATACACACATGCACACGCACGCACGCAGACATATGTGTGTGTTTATAAACATATGTATGTATGTATTTATGTATGCATGTATGTATGTGTCTGTGTATATATGTATGTATATATTGTGTGTCTACACACAAATATATATAGACACACACACACATATTTGTGTGTGCGTCTCTCTCTATATATATGTATGTATGTATATGTGTGTGTCTGTGTATATATGTATATATGTGTGTGTACATATACAGGGCCTGAATCAGGGGGGCAAGGGTGGCCCTCGCCCCCCTAAAATTATAGAATTGGACCCAAAAGTTTAGAAAATTATATTTTAGTCTTATAAAATTTTCAATATTTTCACTTTAGTCCCTATTAACAATTTCATAGAAGGACTAAAATGAAGATATTGAAATATTTTTTAGGCTAAAATATAATTTCCTAAACTTTTGGGTCCAATTCTATAATTTTCTCCCCCTAATTTCAAATGTTGACTCCATTGTTCCTGTTCTGTAATTTTCGCCCTCCCTAATTTCAAATCCTGGCTCCACCCTTGTACATATATATATGTATATCTGTGTGTAAACATATATGTGTGTGTGTGTGTAGATATATGGTGTGTGTGTGTGTCTGTATGTATGTATGTATGTATGTATGTATGTATGTATGTATGTATGTATGTATGTATGTATGTATGTATGTATGTATGTATGTATGTACACACACACACACACACACACACACATATATATATACATAGGGTTTATCGTTTGTCATCTCACTTGACATAAGCTTATGTCAAGTCACCCTAAAACTACGTCGTTTGGAGAGTTAGGGGAATTAAAGGGTGTTTTGTATTTATTTCACTAAAAGATCCTTCATTAATTCCCCTAACCCCAAAACTACGTCGTTTTGCCAAAACGGCGTAGTTTTGGGGTGACTTGACATAACCTTATGTCAAGTGACATAACAAACGATAACCCCATATATATATATATATATATATATATATATATATATATAGTAAGACCATTATTTCAATTAGAAAGCGTGTGGAAAGGAAAATCGGTAAGAGATATATAGCGGGGTTGTTGATTCACTTTTACTTATGTCATTTTAAATTTATATAAGGGCATTTTAAGAAAATGAGTAAATTTAACTAATTTAACTCCTCTATTTAATCTCCTAAAATCGGTTAAATATGTCCTATAATTAGAACCGAAGGGAGTATTAACTATTCTTGAAAAATCTTCTGGTTCTTTAATAAATATCAATACGTAATCTTTTATAATTTGTTTTATTATATATATAACTCAAATGATTAAACAATATATGCTAATAACAAATTTGTTTGGATTAGTAAACTTTCGGTTTGATTTGACATGTTACATAACCAACAACAAACTTTTCAATTTCCATAAAATATTGATATAAAATATCAATATGACATCCATTTGTATGAGATCAATAGGCTTTATGAGGAAGTATATAAAGCAACAATAATAAAAGTCATGGAACCCGATATATAAAACATAGGTAAAAATGTCTTCTTAATTCTATATAATGACTTAGATTATCCTAGATAAATCAAATAGATATACGATAAAAGAAGGTAGGGGAAATCATTAAGTTAATAATGAGAAAAATATACCTTCGTCAGAGCAAAAGATGAAGAGAGACAATAGGGAATTAGAGAGAAATAGAGAGCAATATCTTATTCATTTGAATGCAATGTGTATTACAAAACCTCTATTTATAGACATCCAACCTTAACTAAGAGTTACATAGCATAAATACAATATAAAATCTCATAAGTATGTAACCTTTAAGTTATAGGAATAAAAATTCTTAAAGACTGGTTATAAAGTAGGATATGAAAGATTAAAAGTTAGAAGTTTATCAGCATCCAAATCATTTAGCATTTTCACAACAAAAGAATCGTTTATTTGAAATTTACCTTTATTCAGTACTTAAATGTTGACTGTGCTTCTTAAGTGTCCCAATGCATTCACACAAAAATACAAATAATTATTTTTCATCTTCACCAGATAAAACTCTTTCATATACTACTATTTATTTTTGATAGCTAAAAACAACTTAAAATAAGCTAATTCAAAAGTAGCTTAGCTTCTCAAAATGAATAATTTTGAATGTGGATCCATACCTAGTTTTATAAAGTTTCAAGTTATTATTAAGGGTCACAAATAAGTTTGTATATATAATTAATAAAATTCTAATTATTATTAACATTATCATTAGAATTATTTCAATAATAATAATCTTGGACTGATTATTATTTCAAAAAACGACCAACTAAATCTCAGTATGATCAGATCGATGGAGAGAACAATATAACTTATGTGGCAAAAAAATTTCAGATGGTACTTATTTATTGGTGAGCTGGAAAACCACGATATCGGTAGCTAGATATAGTTCTAAATAGAGAAGTTAGATAATTAATTTATCTTCGTTAATAAAAGTCATTAAGTTAGTTATTTATAACAAATGTGTATTGATTTCTTCAAATATATTTTTTAATCATGATCTAAATTGATGAAAAAACCCTTCAATATATGCCATCAATACTGCAATTTGAAAAAAAAAATGTGGGAGGATAAATGAATTGAGCAAACTCCTCAACTAACTTATACATTTACTTGGTAGGAGGGAAAATTTTTATGAGATGGATTTTTTTTTTTAAAAAAAATAGAGAATTAAGGTTATAAAATTTTAATAAAAAAAATATTAGTTTAAAACTCTTAACTTCACTTCTATATATTTTTTTAAAAAAATGTAATACAAACATTTTTCCTCTCCTATCCTCCACTTTAAATCCCTTATACCAAACAGTTCCTTAGGATTGAAGGGTAAATAAAAATTGAAAATTTGAGAGAGAATAATAATCAATATAGCGAGTGTTATGGAAAAATCAATTAAGTACTAGTATCATATTTTACTAAAGTAGGTTACGTGAGAAAAAGGGGTTGCTTGTGCTTTTTTTTTTTTTTTTTTTTTCATAATTAAGAAACAAAGAGATCCTTAACATATGATGTGAGACTTCTCATACTTTCTTTTTTACTCATAAAAAACAATCTAATGCTTTTATCACACGAAACCTTAAAGACTTGTTTGGTATGAGATGAGGGTGAAGGTTTTATGAATTTGATTTTTTTTTTTAAAAAATGGAGAAGTGATGTTAAAAAGATTTTAATTAACTTTTTCCTACTCTTTAAATTTTTATCTTCTTTTTATTAAGATTTTATAGCTCCGCCCCTCCATTTGTTTTAAATTGAATTCATTAAAGAGAAAAGTTAGAGGAAAATAGGAGGAGGGAATATTATGAAAGAAAACATTCAAAAATCATGGAAACAATACTATTTTGGGATTTTTGCCACATAGTAATCTTTTCCTCCAATTTTTCCCTTTGTTTAAATATGGTGTAAAATTTTCTCCTCCCTAAAAAAAATGTCTGCTTACCAAACAGACCCTATTATCTTAACAATTATCTTCAGATTCTAAATAATTATTTAGACCCCATTGTGTATTTGTGACAATTCAACGACTACGAAAACGAAAAAAATACCCAATGCATAGTATATATTCTCAGTCTTTTATATATATATATATATATATATATATATATATATATATATATTGGTAAAGTTGTTGGACTTTGATTTAAATATTATATGTCATATAAGTTTTAAATTTACATATATATAACTTCTAATTATTTTGTTTATGTTGCAGCTCATATTTTATGGTTGTAATTGACAACGAACCAATTATAACAAGTGCTCATATTTTTTATACTTGATATTTAACTACTCGTATCTATTAACTTGAAGACCATTAGTTTCATTTAATGGAAAATACAAATTCAAGAAATTTAAATAGCAATTCTGCAATTTAATGCTGATAAAACATGGTTAAATTTTAAAAGATAAAAATGATTATATTAAAGAATTAATAGTTAAGTATATTTTGACATTAGTTAATTGCAAAATCATTGTTTAAATTTGTAAATCGAACATTTTTCGTTAAATGAAACTAAGAACTTTAAGAATGAAGGACTAAACAGGATTCAAAATTAAGATTTAATGTAAATTTAAAGGATCAAACTTATATTTCAGGCAAAATTTTAATTTTGATACTCATATCGGGAGAATAAAATAAAATAATTTTGAAAATGGAGAATGAGATGCTTTAATCAAGTCCCACCGCCAAGCATCGAAGCGTCAGTGACAGCATTCATTCAAACTTCAAAGGACTCCTTCGCACGTAACCTCTTTTATTAAAAAATTGTCTTTGTGGCGTTTTGCGTTTTGTCTTCAACTTTCAAACTATTAATATTAAATAACGTTCAAACTAATAATATTAAATAATATTCCAAAATGATTTTATTTTTTGGGAAAAATCTAATCAATAATAATCATACAGCGAAGAAGAATCAGGCCGCAACGTTGGGTTGCTTTTCAGAGCACGAAAGAAAGAGACAAGGTGCTTGTTGGGCCCCGCCATTTCTGTAAAGACAGATTAGGTTTTTTTTTTTTTTTTTTGGCCAAAAAGACAGATTAGGTTGAGTTCACTTGCGTGTAAGAATCACTAAATAAATAATAACAATAACAATAATAATAAATAAGATTTATATTTTTTTTTAAATAGTAAACATTATAAATTTAGGGAAAATGACAACCAAGGTCCCAATTAAAAAATAATAATATCATAAAAATCAAATAATTTGTTAATAATAACTCATTCATTTGTTAATTGATGATCTTTCACTTGTTATTAATAAGTAATTGGATTTTTTTATATTATTTTTGTTAATTGAAACTTTCACGTCATTTTTTCATAAATTTATTTAATATTTTATTTTAGTTTCACTTTTTAATTTTAATTTTTAGTTTTCTAATTTATAAACTAAATCATTTTTATCGATATGTTTGTTTTATTTATTATTTAATAATGTTTAATTCAACCACACTTATAATATTTTTTTTCAATTTTTATTATATATCTAATTTACTTTATTATTTCCTATTTTCCGTAAATTTTATGGTTTCAAATGTCAAAAAATATTAAAATAATTTAACTCAGTGATAAAAAATATCATACCTCAGTTATAAAAAACATTATACACTTAACTATACCAACAAAAATGGTAAATATCTATCAAATTCCCATAACAGAGTAATTGAATTCAAAGAAGTAAAAATTTTATTTTCTACACGCACACACATATTTACAAATTATAAAATGATAAAGGATTTTAATTGAAAATAAAACGTTGAAAATAACTACAGTTAAAATTATTTATTATCTTATAATTTGAAAATATATGTAATCAAATATTTAAGATTTTGAATGAGAAGAATCTTTGTTTTTTCAAAAACACTACTTTTCTGAAATTTTATATTGTTTGTGAGAACGGGAATGAATACAGGGCCTAAATACCAAGTTAATATAAAATAAAATAAAAAATTAGCTATGAAAAATGAAATAGTGAAATTGAAAATATTAAGTAATGACTAATTTCTTATTTATTGTTAATTATCTAATCACGCCTTGGTCTACGATTGGAGATGAGATATTGAGAAAAATAAAATAAAAGGGATAAGGAAGCGATTTCTGCATGTGATTTACTCGGGAGCGCCAAAGACCACGAGAGTTATTTGGAAAAAAAATACACACGTAAATTATGTTTTGGGAGCGTCCCGTGAGCACTACGGCGTTAGTCAACTAACGGTCAACGGTTAAGTTGGATGGAAATGAACATAACTTGGGTGAAATTACACTTTTGGCCCTAGTTTTAGGTGAAATTACACTTTTCCCCCTAATTTTAGGTGAAATTACACTTTTGCCCCTAGTTTTAAATATATTTTTTAAAAAATAAAATACCCCGGTGGGTCCCATCGCCGGGCCGCCGACCGACGGTGGTTGCCGGCGGCGGTGGGGCCCACCGGGGTATTTTAGTTTTTTTTTCTTTTTAAAAATATTTAAAACTATGGGGCAAAAGTGTAATTTCACCTAAAACTAAAAATAGGCCAAAAGTGTAATTTCACCCAAGCATCGTTCATTTCCATCCAACTTAACCGTTGACCGTTAGTTGACTAACCGCCACAGTCTTGGGCCTCCAAAACATAATTACATGTATTTTTCTTTCCAAATTGAAATCTCGTGGTCTTGGCTCCTTTCGTAAATCACACGTGTAAAATTGCCTCCTTTACCCTAAAATAAAAGCATGTCTTCCGCATGTTAATTACCTCAAATTTGCAATATATTTTCAAACTCATCAAATAGCCACTATCTTCAAGACTCCAACCTATATTTCTTTTCTTCTTCCTTTTTTACTATTTTTTATGTTTAATATAAGAGCTAATTGACTTTTGTTAGAGAGATTAAAGAAGCTAAATAAATTACTTAGCTATAACATATATTGTATATCATTAAATTATGTAAACAAACTAGTTTGGAGAAAAATAATAAATATAAATACTTTAATGTTATTTAATTTTCTTAATCTCTTTAAAAAAAAAAAAAGTCAACGGAATTTTATATTTAGGATACTATTACAAGTAATAGCATTCTGAATCAAACTTGTGATATAATACTAGTTAGAGTGGAAGAAGTGTGGCTAAGTCATAAGGTCATATTCTTTGATAAACATATTACTTACCGAATATTTGGGCTTTTTGACCAATTTACCCTTAATTAAATAATTAATTACCAAAATGCCTCTATCTGGAAACATTTTACCAATGTGCTTTGTTTAGTCGACATACACCCAAGATGTAATCAACTAAATCATGCGGCCTTTATTTTTAAAAAAAAAAATAATGCACGCGATAAATCGACTAAGCTTCGATGTCGATCAAAGACTATAGCTTAGTCAATTACATTGCGGGCAAATTAAAAAAAAAAAAAAGGCCCCGTAGTTTAGTCGATTACATCTTGGGTATAATCGACTAAACTAGAGCACATTGATAAAATGTTTCCGCATTGAGGGCATTTCTAATTAATTATTTAATTAGGGGCAAAATGGTCAAAAAGCCCAATATTTGAATGGAGAGAAAAATGAGAAAAAAGTATGATGAGGAAATATTATAAAGTAAAACTTACATAAATAGTAAAAATGTTTACTACTTTTTAAAGTTTTCCCCTAATTTTCATTCCAGCCAAACATATTAATCTCCAAATTCCTCACATAGTCATTTGTAAAAAAAAAAAGAAAAGAAAAAAAAGTCCTGATTCTTATGTTACTAAGAATTACTAGTAATTTATATTTTTCATGATTATTTTGGGTTGAACTAATGTGAAAATCAATAATTTTCTTGCTGGCTGGGGTTAATATCAATGTGAAAATTGCTACCCCTGAAAATTGAAAAAATTGAATAACTTTTATTTTTGAGGACGCTTTAATTTGTGATTATAACAAAATGTAGAATTTATATAGAAATTTTTACTTTCTACATCAGTTCATGAAAAAACACCCATCAGTCTTAACTGTTTTTTTTTTCCTGGAAAAAAATGTAAATGTGTAATTCTACCCATAAACATTTTCCTAAAGAGTTATCAGTACAGTAAACATTTTTTAAGTGTAAAAGTATCATAAACATTAAAAAGCAAACCAATAATGACAATCATGTTAAGTCGGGCCACGTTACCGTTAAGATGAAACGTTTGACGAATTTTCTAACACGTATGATGAGCTGGCGATGACGTGTATTTTTTCCTACATGTACACAGGGGTGGCCCACCCCTAAAATTACAGAAAAGAACTCAAATTTTAAGAAAATTACATTTCAGCCTTAATTTTTTTTTTAATATTTTTACTTCAATTCTCACTAAAAGTTTTATAGAGAGACTAAAATGAACAACTTAAAATACTTATAGGTCTTAAATGTAATTTCATAAATATCTAAGTTTTATTTGATAATTTGCATCCCCTAATTACAATTCCTAACTCCGGCCCAACGTATACAACAAGAAAGCCAGAGGGCGTTTCAAGTTTTGGGAGGGTA
The DNA here is from genome assembly GCA_019022615.1 of Acacia melanoxylon. Lineage (NCBI taxonomy): Eukaryota > Viridiplantae > Streptophyta > Magnoliopsida > Fabales > Fabaceae > Acacia > Acacia melanoxylon. The sequence continues at coordinate 2,742,656 of JAFJYJ010000020.1, read as the reverse complement.
GGCGGCGATAACAGAGACTACAGTGGTTGTTGCTGGGTGGTGCGAGTCTTTCTGATTTTGCGAACAAGCCTGGAGTCTCTCAAAAATCGGACTATAAAAGCATAGCCCAAAGCTTTGGTGGGTTCAAAGGCACTCACGGATGATCATTCCGACGGCGGCGAAGATTAGCTCCAGCTGAAGAGGGAAGCCGTGGGTCAGAAATTCAATCATGTAGAGGGATGAATAAAAGCCTAATGAGTTCCAAAGCATGAACCGTTCAAAACCCGAATGACTATTGGGTCCCCCGCCGAAGCCTAAGGCGGCCGTGCCTCCGCCGAACCTTATCACCATACGTGTCATCGTAGAAAAACATACACGTCATTGCCAGCTTACCATACACGTCAGAAAATTGGTCCAACGTCTCATTCTAACGGTCAACATCACCCAACTTAATGGAATTGAGGTTATTGATATACTTTTAAACGTTGATGGCTACTTTTACATATAAAAAATGGGGTTGGGTTTCTCTCCCCATCTTTTTTTCATTATCTTTCATTTTCTTTAAATCAAATCTTCAATCAATCACAATACTACTTTAACTATCTTTCTTCCCAATCAACTCTTATAAAAAAGGAAAAACAAGATTATGCATCTCCCTACAAAATGCTAACTGTGCTAGAAGCTCTTTAGAAAAATAGTTATGGATAGATTTTCATTTTCACCCAAAAAAAAAAAAAAAACCAACGCTAACCGTGATAAATCACCTAACATGAGCCTTTTTTCCCCTCACCAAACATGATACTATCTTCGGTTTTTAATTATAAAATAAAGTTTGTAGAATAATTATTACTATAAATTTTATCTTATATTTATGATCAAATGGAATATTACCAAACATCATTATAAGGCATAGTTGATTTGTTTGGAGAGATTAAAATAAATAAGTTTACTTAATCATTTTATATGTTGTGTATTTTTAGATTATATATTAGTTTATTAGTCAACTAATTATTTGAAATAAAAATACTCTAAAGTAATTTAATTAAACTTCCTTAATTTTTCCAAAAAAGTAACTATATAATTAATAATATAATAGTATCATATTCCTATACGGTAGACTTTGGATTAATTAGCATTATTAAAACTATAGGCATAATTACTATGAGGTCCTAAAAAGGGATTTAATCAACAAAAAATTCTAATAACAAGTGATTTTTTTGGTCAATTATAACAAGTGATTAGCAAAACCTTTTTATCATTTTTTATACTAAAACTTGTCATTATATGTTCCTCCAGATTTTTGAGTGATTAAATATGTTCCTTACAACCTTATAGTAATTTGCAGCCTATTTAAAGTTAAATTGAAGAGCAAAATAATAGTAGTATATTTTATGAGCATAACTGTCGTTAACAAAAATCCAATATTCTGTCTCTTCTATGTTTTTGTGGGGAAAAAAAAATAACAAAGCATAAAAAGAAGGATTTGGCTCTTATCTTCTTATATTTCCATCCACTTCTCATCTTCTTCTTCATCTCAATTGTTAGATTGAAATCGAGTGGTTCATATTTAATATTTTATTAAAATAAATAAAATATTTAAAAATAATATTTTTATAAATGATTAAATTTGAAACATTCATATTTCAATCTAATAATTAAGATGAAAAAAATGATGGGAAGAGAAGAAGAGGATAAGAGCCAAACCCAACTAAAAAAGATGTTCTGATTATTTTTTTGTAATGAATTTTTATTTGTTATTTTTTCAAGACATAAAAAACACTTTTAAAAACACATTTTTTTATTATTAAAAAAACTATTTAAAAAGTGAAAAACCAACCCGTCCTATAAATTCCAAATTTCCAATGCTTGCATCGCAAGAAACCAGCCGCAAATCTCAGAGAATATTTCAAGGAGCATTAGCAAATTTGTCAACACACAATTCCAAGGCTACTTGGAGCCATTAATACCTTTGCATATATCATTCCAGTCTTCACTTTCTAGAAAACACTCCTCCAAGTTGTTTTGTTCTGTTTCAAGTTTGCAACTTGCTGGTTTTATTTGAGAGATCAGCATTCTCAGATCCGGATTCTTTAAGCGACTCGCCAAAATATTATATACCCAGATTGATTTAAAACCTCATAATATGCAGATCATAATGCTATTAAAAAATTAAAAAATAAATCTGAACCATAGTACAAATTATTGAGAAGTTTTGAATTATTTTTTAAGATTTTTCTTTTGGTGATGCCGAGCATCCAATTTTTTTTGTCCAAATAAATTCAGTGAAACTATAAAGGACACGAATTATTTAATGTTTCCTTGGCCTTGTCACTCCAAATAAAGGATTTATCCAAGTCCATGCTAACCCAGATTGAGTTAAGCAGATCAGTGACGACAAAGCTCTCCATGAAGTATTTTAATTAAAATATTTGGTGTTAGAACTTTGCCGTCCTTTGTTATCTTGTCTTGCTCAATCTAAATCAGTACGCACCTCTTATAAATCATCCAGTTGAAATGAGTTAGGTTTAGGAAATTGGGTACTCTAAACCAAAAATATCTTTTAAAAACCGTTCAAAGCTCCTCAGTCATTATTACTATGATTCAGATTTATTTTTAAATTTTAATAATATGATGATGTGGCACATGTGAGCTTTTGGATTACTCTGTAGTCTGTATGTATAATATATTGATAGACTTTGAGGGATGGGTTTATTTCCAACTACTCTCTTCATTTTCCAACTATAAGATATCAAAATTTTAATGGTTGATATTTAATAATTTATGAATTTTTTTATATATGTTCTATTTTGCAGTTTTATATGGATTGAATTTGATTATTTATTTTAATAATTTAAAAATATTTTAGCCATCTACTCCCTCCCGTCCTTTTATAAAAAGCTTAAAATTTGAATTACTTTAATCATCTTTATAAGAACTTGATAAGACTCGTTTGAACATTTGATCTTCTTTTTTTTTTTTTTTTTTTTTTTTTTTTTTTTTTAATGGAAATGGAAGATTGAGATTGACACGCTAGGGTAAAATAGTTTTTTAAGACCGCTGTTTTTAGAACGATTATAAAGGATAATATCTAAGAAATGTGATTGATAACATTTTTATAAATCTTAGTGACATTTTAGACCGGCTCTTTTTTGATAAGGTGTAAAAGATTATTTTTAGACCTTATTTTGATAAACCCGGTCAAAAAAAAAAAAATTAAAAAATTTAATCCTATTTTCTTTATAATAGGTCTAAACATCTTTTATGTATTACAAATAATATAAAAAATATTTAATATTTTCTAGATCTTGTGCAGTTATGTTTGCGCAAGAATGTACATTAAAAAGAGAACTATACAAATCCTACTACAAAAAGTTATTTTAACAACATTAATTAATGTCCTTTTTTTTAAAAAAAAAAAATTAAAAAGGAGACAGTAATTTTTTTAAAATTTTGGCTTATCTTTCAGTGACTTTTTCTAGACTAATAATTGTGAAAGTTTAACTTTCATCAACTTGTTTTTTATAACCAATTGTTGAAAGTTCAATTTCAACGACTATTTTTTTTTTTTTTTTAAATTCGTTGAAAAGTTACCTTATCTTCTATTTTGATCCGACACTAGATAGTGTCTCTCGTCATCTCTGGCTGCTCTGCCTTTTTCTCCTTCAGTCTCTCTTGCGCCTCCGCCTCTTTCTCCTTCTATGACATGCAAACACATCATCTAGCCCCCTCTTCGACCCAAGATGGACCTCCGGCCTCTTCTCCGACCTTTGCCATCCTCTCCGCTTGAGTTATCGCGGCCCTACCTATCACTTATCATCCTCTCTCTTGCCTCCGCCTCTTTCTCATTTTTTGACCTACAATCACATTGTCTATAGTATTTAAATACAAGAGCCACTGAAGGAAAATTTACAAAATCAATCTAAAAACAGAGCGTGTTTCAATCTATATAACAAAATCAATATGAAAATTTCAAATTTGACTATGTGTTGTATTTTACTACCTTTGATCTTAATATAAGAGTCAATTGACTATTTTGTGTGTGTGGAGAAATTAAGGAGACTAATTAAATTACATTAAAGTATTTATATTTATCATTCTTCTCCAAATTAATCTCTCTGACTTATAAACTAATCAATGCTACACAATATATGCTATGATTAAGTAATGTATCTAGCTTTCTTAATCTCTCAAAAAGAGTCAATTGACTCTTATATTAAGAACATAAGGAAGTTTTTTTTTCAAAGAATATAATAAAAATTTAGCTCATTAACTCCATTATTAAATGTTAGTTCTCTATGTGTTTTGATGATAACTGACAATTGTAAACACAAGTTGTAGTTTGTCTTTGGTAAGATGAAAAACTTACTGTCAAAGGAAAACTCAAGTATTGGTTTCAATACTCGAGTATTGACTTGACAGAGAGTAGCTCTATTGTATTAAACAAAACAATACTCAAGTTTCCATTGGAAACTCAAGTATTGAACTTACGAGAGCACTCCAAGTTTTTCACCCTGAGCCAAACTCGAGTATCGGCTTGCATACTCGAGTATGCATCATACAGAGACTCTTTCAATATTTCCTAAAGTTTTCAAAACTCAAGTATCTATTTTGAAAACTCAAGTATTGGTCATAGAGAGAGTCACCAAAGTTTTCAACTTGAGAAAACTCGAGTATGGGTCTGAATACTCGAGTATCGGATTGACAGAAAGTTTTCAAGTTTTACACATATGTTTGAAAACTCAAGTATCGATTTGAAAACTCAAGTATTGACTTGGCATAGATTTCTCAAAGTTTTCAAATTCTCTGAATACTCGAGTATGGATTTAGAAACTCGAGTTTCGGGCATACAGAGAGCTTTGCTCTTTTTTCAATGATTTGGAAACTCAAGTATTGAAATAGAAACTCTAGTATTGAGGTTTTGGACTTAAACTTATTTTCATATCAAAAGTCCAAAACTCGAGTTTGGATTTGGAAACTCGAGTTTTGTTCCTATTCAAAGATATGGTCCAAAGCTCAAATCACGACGTTCCTCTCTGGAAGAAGAATACTCGAGTAGATCATGGATACTCAAGTATTAATATTAGTGCACAGTGACAAACTCGAGTATTGACGAACAAACTCGAGTATGAGTCGCAGAGTTTGAAAATCAAATCTGACGAATTTGTGAAATCTTCTTATTTGATCTTAATACTTCTCCTCTACATTCACTACTATTCTTAACTATGTTTAATCAGTTTGTTAGTGTGTTACAGATGGTTTAGAGGACATTAAATGAAGATTTGAACAAAAGCAAAAAGCAATGTCGAACATTAAATGCAAAGTCCGAAGCTTGCATCCTTTTGTACCATCATTCTCTACACATTGCAAAGGGATTAATGTTTGCTTTCCCTAAGCAGTAGCTGCTCTTCCAACGGATCTATTACAAGGAAAGTCAACACTAATCCTCTGAACAAAAGGAATTAACTGAAGAGTAGATAGAGAAGACACCAAAGTGCCTCCAACAGCTAGATTAGTGCACCAACGGTTATAATGGAGTTAGCAACAATTATTTAATGCTCTTTTAGTATAAATAGAGCATCATTTAATTCTTCTCAACAACACATATGCTGAAAACGAATTGCATTCAAGTTTGCCAACTACTCTTTCAGTTTTCACTTGTAAAGTATCTTTTGATACATTGATCTTCAGTGTTTATATTTATCCACTCTTAGAGAGAGTTCATTTATTGTGAATCATTTCATTGTAAGAATCTCAAGTCGGGGGACTTGGAGATTGGGATATTGATTGCAACTTGTAAGGGGAGTAAGTTCTAGTGAGAGAATTACTCTTGAGTTACGAGTGTGTAATCAATTGAGATAGTGAAAATCCCAAAGAGTCCGGGACCGGACGTAGGTCAAGAGGTTGGACCGAACCAATATAAATTCCTTGTGTCTTGCTCTTCTTCCCTATATACGGTTAGCTCTGTTTTAGTGTTCGAAAACAGAGCAAGTTTCAAAAGAATTTTAAAATCCCCAATTCACCCCCTTTTAGTGATTAAGCTCAACTTTCATTAACTTAATACAAAATGATCACACATGAAATTGAACAATTTTACCTATAATAATTTAAAGGGTTTAATGTTTCTGCTTTTGTTGCAGAAATATTTTTTTTTGCCACACTCACATAAAAGTGAGTGGGTCCCATTATAAAGAAGTTTTTTTTTCCTGTTTTTTGGTCTCCGTGGGACGTATCTGGTATTTCAGAATTTGTTGGGATTTCTATTAGTAGATTTTGAAGTATATATGATTGGGCTGAATTTTTGAAAGTTGCAAGAAAATGGCCTTTTGATCGGGACACATCGCATCACCATGTGATCTTCATATTTTGGCCAAATTCCATTGTTTTGATCACTTTTTATTTTTTTTTTAAAGTTTTTTTAGTTCATTTTTAGGTTTAGGAATAGTCTAGAAGTTGTTCTGTGGTGGTCCCATAAATTTGAAAAATCATTTGACAGTGTTTTTGGATTTGTTTTGGTTAATTTTTAGTATAGGTTTGTGTTTTAAGTCTTTTAGTGTCATTTTGTGTTTTATCAGTTCTGGTGATCCCAATTACGCCTTATGCTTATGTTGTATGAGTACTAGGAAAACTACTAATCCAGATGATTTGTTAGAAAGAGACCTTGAAATTGAGAGAACAATTATTGTTTGCTATGAGGGTTGTTAGGAAAAGTCAAACAGTTACTACTGAACTTGGTTCTGTTTCTCTTATTTCTATTGATCTTTCTTATTCTTCTGGTAGGGTAGCTTTCATTGATTCTAGTAGTAATTTTGCAGACTTTAAACATATGGCAGAACAAGAAAACCATAGAACTTTGAAAGAATTGGTTGCACCTGATGTGGTCAATCAACCATTGTGTATTCAATATCCTAAACTTAGTGCTAATTTTGAACTTAAATCTGGTCTTATCCATTTGTTGCCCAAGTTTTATGGTCTTACAAGTGAATGTCCTCATAAGCATCTAAAGGAGTTCCATGTGGTCTGCAACACAATGAAACCACAAGCAATTGATGAGGAGCATATCAAACTAAGAGCTTTTCCTTTCCCTCTGGAAGGTGGAGCTAAGGATTGGTTGTTTTACCTTCAACCCTTATCTATTGGCAGCTAAACTGATAGCCAGAGGTTATTTCTAAAAAAAAATAAAATCCTTTCCTCAAGAGCCACTTCTATCCAGAAAGAAATCAGTGGCATTAAACAAACTAATGGCTCCGGAAATGCATGAGAATTGGGAGAGGTTCAAGAGATTGTGTGCAGCTGTCTACACCACTAGATCACTGAGCTGCTACTTATTACCTATTTCTACGAGGGTTTTCTACCTATGGATAGAAATTTGGTAGATGCTTCTAGTGGTAGGGCCCTGAGTAACAAAATACCTGAAGAGGCCCGAGACTTGATATCCACTATGGCTGCTAATTCTCAACAGTTTGGCACCAGAGACAATAGTACTGTTGTTTATCATATTCAAGCACCTCTAGTCCAGTACAATTCCCATAAATCTGGTTCCTCAAGTGCAGATCAATAGATATTAGAGAATAGACTTGATTATTTGACCTCTCTGGTGAGACAGTTGTCAATGACACAAACAATGCAGTCTTCCACTCCACGACTAGCCTATTCATGTGGGTTTTGTTCTGACCCTTCGCACCCTACTCACTAGTGGAAAAAAGGGTTTAAGACCGGCCAAAAGAGGCATCGTCAGACCGGACCCGCGACCGGTCTTGTTCCAGGCGGTATTAAAAGTCTTTTAAGGCTGGACTCAAACCGGTCTTAAAGAATCTCTTTTAGACCGGACATTTAAAACATTAGGTCTTAAAAGTCGTACTATATACACATGAAATATTTTTTGTTCAGTCCTAAAACTCAACTTTTAAGACCGGATATAAAATAGGTCACTCTTAAAAGATCGAAATTTTAAGACCGGACAAAAATTAATCTGGTCTAAAAAATAGCGGCTTCTAAGACCAGACAACTAATTATACCTGTCTTAAAAGACTGACTTTCAAGACTGGATGAAGAATACATTCGGTCTTAAAAATTGAATTTTTAGACTGGACGTATAAATACAGCAGTCTTAAAAGACCAACTTTTAAGATCGGCCTAATATCAAATATGAACACCAGACCTTTAAGACCGGACATATAAAAACATCCGGTCTTAAAATTTGAACTTTTAAGACCGGCGTATTTATTTTTAGTCCAAATTTTCTTGAATTTTTTCCCTGTTTTGTAGTTCCTTATCATATAATACACAAATTCAATACATTATCCAGCACATAAAATTCGATACTATAAGCTACAAGCTATGAACAATCCATTGTGAATAAATTGAATTGAGAAAAGAATACATATATTATTCACCATGAGTTAAGTGGCCTCTTAATTAATGATTATACTATGACAAGACAACACCTAAATAAATATATACAATAAGATAACTTACTTACAAATACAATGAGTTACAAATACAAAGACGTAAATCAACATACATGCCCAATAATATAATATTCACCATGCCTTCATCTGATTCCCACCCAACAACGTAACATCCTCGATCTTTTACATATAGCATGCCCCTTTGGATCGGATCCTACCACAAAATTAAAACAAGAACAAACTTCATAGTCAAGTGATATTGTTTAATTAAGAACATATATAGAAGGAATATAGTTTTTTTTTGCCCAAATAGAAGGAATATAGTTAAAACCTTAAAGTTTTCAAAGAATTCTGCATATGAATATTACCTTATGAATTGACTCTTTTATAAAGGGATATCCTCCCATATCCCTCTTGATGATCATTTCTTATCTTAGGGTTCATTATCCGCTCATCTTCTTCGTTCATGTCCACAAAAATTTGAATGAATTTCGTCATCAATATCAATGTCCGGTATAAGTCTTACAAAATCCTTCACAAATTAAATGTGTGTGTATAACTTCGGGACTTAGTCGCCTCTCATTCAAACATTCTACACAAGTGCAATAAAATTTCCCACTATTATCATGGGCATTTTGTTTAGCAAATTCTATAAATTCCCTCACCCCATTCTGATATTCAACACTCGTCTGTAAAGCATTATTTATCCAACTATGATCCATAGTAGAATTCCTATAGATGGAAAGATTTAACATACATAATCCGAAAAAATTGAAACTTGCTTATAAAATAAGGCAACTCCAAATGCATATATATGCTCAATGTCGGTTATGTCTTTTTTTTTTTTTTTTACAGAGAAACTTGCCCATTAAATGCATAATGAAGAATCACTTTTGGTCATAAATGTATCACAGTGAATCCAAGAAGCAAAATAAATGCATGATGAGAAAATTAAATGCATCGCATGAGGTCTTGTGGACTCACCTGTAGCATATAAATTCAAATGTGTTTGCTGAGTCTTTCTTCTCCGGCCACGAACGTTGATGTTGCAGATAATAAGAGAAACCTAAAAACACTTGTTGGTCAGTTGGGTAGGTCTAAAGTGCAAATATAATCTTCAAAATACAATATTCATTAACAACGAGAGAAACCCACAAGAACATTTCATCGATTTCCTTTCAACCCATGAAAAACCCGGAACCATAAGCGGAAAATCATAAAGTTATATAACCGAAACACCTCGTACGGCTTGGTCTATAGACGTTTAGCTAAGGAACCGAAAGTGATTGTCGAGAGAGCAAACGAAGAAGCGACGACGCAACAAACAAACACTAGAGACAGAACCTGAGTAATCACTTTCGGCTCGACAAGAGAAGTTCTCAGAGGGAAATTTAATTTTCCGCGTGACATTTTATTAATTTTGGATTTTTTTAAGATCGGTTATTTATAAAGTATCCGGTCCTAAAGATATAATTTTATTAATTAATTTTTAAGACTCGTAGTTTAGAAGACTTCGGTCCTAAATTTTTACTATTTATTTAATTGTAAGACCGGATGTTATGCAAACTCCGGTTCTCAAAGTCAAATACTTTTTAGGTCATAAAGGTCCTCATTTATTAATTAATTAACCAAACTAAAAAAAAAAAGGCTTTGGCGAGCGCAAAGAAGAATCGAATGAATAAGATAAATTAAAGGAAAACTGTAGAATATATAGGTTTCTTTAATTACTTGGAGAATATGAATATAAAAAAGACAAAAGCTTAGTTTTTAATGCTTCATACATTACCGGAGAATATGCACGTACACAAGGAAAAAAAAAGAAAGAAAAACAAAGAACATTAAGACCGTCCTTTTATCATATGTCCGGTCCTAAAAGTATATTTTTTTTTTCAATTAAATTACTTTTAAGATTGTTATTTTATCATATATCCGGTCCTAAATGTCTACTATTTATTTTTCCAATCAATTCAATTACTTTTAATACCGACGTTTTATCTTATATCCGGTCCTAAAAGTCAATTATTATTTTTCAATTATTTATTTTTGTAAAGTAAGAATTATTCCTTAAAAAATATTACTTTTAAGAACGGATCTTTTACAAAATCCGGTATTCAATGTTCGATCACTTCAAAATTACTCGAGATAGCGAGTCGTATCCTTACACTCTATTCACACAATCCGTGAGTCTCTTCGGCTTCTGTAACCGCCCAACTATGCGTCTCCTCGTATTCGAGGACTATGCGTCTCCTTGTAAAAAGTTTCCGGCGTTTCATATTCTTCAGGATGGGTTCTCTATTTAAACCCGTTTTTACTTTAGTTTCTTCACATTCTTCTCCATCACTTCTACACGGCATCCTCCACCGCCTAGCCTCCACCGGCGTAATGGCTGCTCTACCAGCTCCTCCTTTTCCTCCTCAACCTCGGCCCTCCTCCATCGGCTCCAAATCCGACCGTTAGCGGTTGGTGCGGCACGTGGTGGCCGCGTCGATCACATCGACCGACGCTTGGGCCAATTGGTTCGGCTTGTTCATACCGTCAACAACAAGCCGAACATGGTACTCCACGCCAATGACGTGGAATACCATCCTTCTGAAGACGATGCCTCCAACACCTCCAACGCCTCCGACGCATCCTCCCTCTCCGATGGGGTGGATTAGTTTTTTTTATGGTTTTTGTTGTTGTTGTAATAGTCGCTGTCCTTTTTAGGGCAGCATAATAAATAATAAATAAAATCTTTTTAAAATTTGTTCTCGAGTGTGTTTTAGTTACGTTTATGCATTATCTGAATATCTGGTGGTGAAAAGCAATCTTAATCTTAACTATATACAAGTAGAGAAGTAAGCATATGATCTCTAGCCAACACGTACATCAGCAAAAATGTCAGACTCAAAACACTAAAATTAAAAAAATAAAAAATAAAAAGCAAGGCAATTATGAAATATGGATAATGGAGATGATATAGTTACACGTATTTAATAAATATTTAATTTAATAATATGATTATTCCTTAAATATCTAAGTGATTTTTTATATAAAAATATATTAATAAAATATTGTCTATATTTTTAGGACCGGACATTGAACATAATTACAGTCCTAAAAGTGTGGCCATATTTTTTAAATTAAACGAAGACTTCTTAGGACCAGACATTTAATAAATCAACGGTCCTTAAAGTCTGACATATTTTTTAAATTCAACGAAGACTTTTAGGACCGGACATTTAGTAAATATACGGTCCTAAAAGTCAGGCATAAAAATTTAAATTAAACGAAGACTTTAAGGACTGGACATTTAGTAAATCTACGGTCCTAAAAGTCTGGCTATTTTTTACAAGACTTTTAGGACCGGACGTTAAGTAAATCTACAGTCCTAAAAGTCTGTAATGAAACGAAGACTTTTAGGACCAGACATTTATAAAAAAATATGGTCCAAAACTTCTCGCAATATTTTTTAAAATTAAGCAATAAATAGTTTTATCCACCATCCAATACATTCAGCAATCGCAAATGGACACAAGGAAATTGTTTGAAATGAATTAACAAATTATTATTGTATACTATCACAAATTGGACAATTGTTCATTTACAACCGAAGATGATTGTTGATACATCATATATTTACGAATGAATTCACAAATCAATTATTTTTCCAACTTTCCAAGATCATAAGATCATACAGATATTCACAAATCACATTACGTGTGTGCTCAATCTCACCATCGGAAAGGGGTCAGCACAGTCAAACATCTGTAGCATCAAAGACAAAAATATATTTAGTCGTCTTTACTTGCATCAAAGGGGTCAGCGCACATGCAAAGTTATGTAATATATTTACCGTTTTAGTGATGGTAGTCACTGGTTGCATGACAATATTATACATGTGTGTCAAGACGTAATGGCCACAAAGGTTGGACTCCTTTGGTTGCCGACGGGTCTAAAAATGAACAAGAAATATATAAGAGCATATATTGCTACTGATCAAGTTCATAAGCCAGTGTGCCAGTGTCCAAATATGTACTAACCTTTGGTATGATCCATGTAGGCTATTTGACCTCAGCCCCACACCGTTTCTTGACCTTTTGTTGGAATGATTTCAAGGGCCTATTGTCAAAATCACAAATTTGCTCAATAATGGTCACTGAAAATTTACAGCAGAGATTTCAGACTAGACAATCAAAATGACATGCTTACTTGTTCACGATCTGCTTCAATGTAGGCGGTGGATTATTGTGAATGGAGCATAGAAAGACTACTTTATTCTCATTCGCGCAAATTAGGACCAACTGCCAATGGCGACTGAAAATTCACAACAGACAAGTACTCAGTAATATGTAGCAGAATTAAGGGAATTGCAGAAAAGAAGAATGATATGTACCTATTGTAGTATGGTGCCAAGTACCACTTTCTCCTATTGGGGGACAATAACCTTGATGTTATGTATGATTGTCTGTTCGCTAAGGGTGGTTGACTTATGTACTGTGGGCACAAGAATCTAATATCTTGGCTTCTGCCCTGCTGTTCCAATTCACAGTGCATGAACCTACAATAATGACGTCAGGGAATTAGTATATACGTATGTGAGTGTCTCACATTTATGTTATGTACTCATAGAATAAGATACTTACTTTATAAACATGAGAATAATTGAATCAGTAAGCTCCTGTTTATCAAACAGCAAGGAAATTAGATCATCTTGGTCAACCAAAACCGGGTGCTTATTATGGAGGCCTACTTCTGTATTGACAGGCCGCTGATTAAGTCCAACTTGTTCATTAGATACCATAAGGACAATTTTGTCCTTGGAACTCAACTTAGCTGTGCCAACCAATTCAGGAGGGGTTGGAGCTTCAGGAGGAGTAGAAACATGTACAAGCTTCACTGGCCACGAGATGAAGGTTCCATTAACATCACTCACAACCTTCACCTGATTAGTTGGGAGAGGGACATGTGCATCAATGATGACCTCTTCAACTGACACTCTGACTTCATCATCGGCCATTTGTTGGTGGTGTACAGTTGATCTCAAGTTGTGGACAGTCCCTTTTACAACTAATCATCTATCATGATGATCAGGATCCTCCACATAAAGGTCACAAGGTTGCTCTGACTATCCAACAATGCAGCTCCCTCTAGTGCTCTGCTACATAGATGCAGGTGAATGTGTGAAGAGAACACTGGTCTCTGGACGAGAGCTCAAAAGCAACTTCAATTCATTCATTTTCTCCTGCATCTTGCTCAGGGATTGAAACATTACGATCAATGAAGCTTCTTGAGCTTTGCTTTGACCGTCCTTCCTCATTTATTTTGGCCACCGTTTGTTCCATCTCCTCCCGGGTAATCATACTTTGTTTGTGGCATTTGGATTTACCAAAGTATTCCTTCAGGCCTACCCATTCTCCAACCTCCCTTACATGCCCCGCGTGATCTGGTTTTCCAGTCACAACGGCCAGAACATCATTCCTCCCATCCGACAAAAAAGATCCCTCTATTTCTTTCTTTTTAAGATCTTCCTGTAAGATACAGATAATGAGAAGCTTAGTAATGAAACATGTAACCAAAAATTAACAATAACGATACTTACAATTCTTTCAGCAACTAGACGAGTTTGTTCACTCGTGTAGGCGCCACTTGGCTTTTGCCAACTATACAACCATAACTGATCGCGACGTATTGGAGATGGCGGATCATGTATCGCAGAAGGATTGGATTCTGCTTCATCTTCCAATCTCTTCCGCTTGGCCACCATCAATTCTTTTTCGGCCTTTTCATATCCGCCGGTAGAAGCCCTATGCAGGTAATCATTCGTTATCCCTATCTCCTGTGCTTGTTCCCTTCTTTTCTGTGAATCAGAATTGAAAACAACTATTAATTATGAATTTCAGCCATCTCACTAACAGAAATTAGAGAACTTCTGCTTGATATGAACCTCAAACACTATTCAAATTCACTTCATCAAGTTTCAACATTTTATTTAAGGAATATGTAGAATTGTAGAAGAAATTGGGAGAACCAGAGGAAAGGGAGTTGCAGAACTGCGCCGAAACCTTTACACAGTTAACATACTAACTAATTAATAGCAATGTGTAACCATTACCTACTATAACAGAACTAGCTAAGACTATAAATTATTTCCTTAATTACCTACTTAGTATTTTACCTTTGCACGGTTTACATATCAGACTTTCATAAAACTAAGACATGCTTTAGTATTTTACCTTTGCACGGTTTACATATCAGACTTGCATAGAACTAAGACATGCTCCTCTTATGCAGGAAAAAGGATGGAAATATATACTTCTATTCACACACCAAACCATCTAACTAACATGATTAGATGAACACAATAACATTCACATATCCGCATATGTTAATAAGAAAAAAAAAGGCAAACAAAACTAAATATAAACTCACCAAAGCTTTAGGAGTGGTCCGCAGCTGAACAAATTGTTGCCAAGTTTATTTATCAATAAATGTGTACTTGTCCCAAGGATTATGGTCAAGCTGAACCTCGGCAAAAATATAGGTGTTAGCTAGAAAGGTCTTAAACTTCCTCCACCGATCAGCACAATAACACAATGTCTTGTCTTTCAACTTCTGGCAATTAGGGACAGTGTAGGTAAGCCGAATAGTGTCCCAAATAGGTTCCTTTACTGTGCGAAGGTCCACATTTTTCCACTCATCTGTCAAGATGCTAGCCTTGTTGCGTGCTAGAGAGCCTACAAAACTATTATATTTGCCTTTATTAGGACTGAAAGGAGCCAACTTTTCATCAAACTGAATCTCGAGCTTTGACCCAGAGGTCTGACTTACGGATACGTCTTTCATTCATGTGTCACTTCTACCACGGCGTGCAGGGTAGTTACGAGGCTCATTGTGAGATGATGAGGGTTCGTTCTGACTTACATCAGTAAGACCAGTAACTGGCGTTGAACGGACAGGACAAGAACTGTTTTCTACGTTCATTTTCGAGAAAGGAAGAGAGGTTGAGAGTGGTGGTGCGAAAGAGGAAACCCTGAGAATATGAGAGAGTAATAGAAGATGGTGGTGGTGGGCGAGGAAGAGAGGTAATGCAATAGGAAGAGGGGTTTCGCAACAAGAACAGGGGTTTCAGAGTTCAAAGAGAGCAACGTATAAGTCCTAAGGTAAGGTTTCGCGTGAATATTTGGCATTTTTTTTTCAGACTGGATGAACTAAAACGCCGGTCTTAAAGGTTAACATTTAAGACCGTCCTTTAATAAAATCTAGTCTTAAAAGTAATAAACTTTTTGTTTAATTTTTTTCAATATTTTGTACCGGCCACAATTTAAGTCTGGTCTTAAAAGTATAACCTTTAACACCGTTTTTTTATATATGTCCTGGTCTTAAAAATTTTAGTCCTTTATATTTAAATTTTTCCTTATTATTTTGGTCTGCAAAAAATATAAGTCGGGATGTACAAGATTTCTCTATAAAGTAATTGATATTTCAATTTTTTTAATAACATTTTTAAGACCGGTTGTTTTGTTAAGCGATCTAAATAATATATTTAAGACCCATTAATAAAGGATCCGGTCCAAGAAGTTCTTGATATTTACAAAACTGCCACCGGTCATGCTTTTAAGACCGGGCGTCATTACTCCGCTCTAAACGAGGTGATCTTAAAGCCCTTTTTGCACTAGTGACTTATGCTTACCCTACTTTGTAAAATTCCAAATATCAAGACCAAGCAGTGGCTGCAGTGGGTGTTTTTCCAGGAAAGCCATAGTACCAGCAAAATAATGCATTTTCTAATACTTACAATCTGGGTTGGAGAAATTACCCAAACTTTCGTTGGAATTAGAATCAGAACCAGAGTAACCATTTTCAGCAGAATTTTGGAAATTACCAACAGAGACGACGAGGCGCAAAATTTCCGCCGATCGCACCACCTACTCGGCCATATGTGCACCTATGTGCACCTCCATAGGCAATGACAACAACCTAGTAGTAGTGGTTCCTTACTGGAAGATATGATGAAGCAGTTTGCCACAAACACTTTGCAATTCCAGCAACAAACTGAAACTTCTATACAAAGTTTGCAAACTCAAATTGGGCAATTACAACATCATTAAACCAACTACAACTTCAGGAACCCGATACTCTTCCTTCATAGATAGTTCCCAATCCTAAGGCAAATGTTAGTGCTATTTCCCTATGGTCTAGCGAGGCAATTGGAGGAGCCCAAACAAGTAGATGTGACTAAATCCACATCAGAAAAATTGTCAGAAAATGTAAAGATTGACTCTAAAAATAAAAAGGCAATGCAACAATGTGAAAAGAAACTTGACATTCTCATTCCTCTTCCTTTTCCTCAGATAGCCCTTCAATCCAAGAAGTTGGCAGAGAAAACATAAGAGAAGGATATCCTTGAGACATTCAAAAAAGTAGAAATCAACATTCCTCTCCTAGGTGCAATCAAGAAAATTCCTAAATATATCAAGTTTCTGAAAGAATTGTGTACCAACAAGAGGCGATCGAAGGGAAATAAACATGTGAGCTTGAACCACAATGTGTTAGCACTTCTCCAACCCTTACCCAATAAGTGTTGAGATCCAGGAATGTTTTTATCCCTTGCATTATTGATAATTATAGATTTGATAATTGCAGTTAGATCTAGGTGTTTCAATTAATGTCATGCCTGCATTTGTCTCTAAATCTCTTGGTCTTGCTCCTTTGCATGCTATTGGTGTTGTTATTCAGTTAGCCAATAGGAGTAATGCTCATCCTGTTGGTTTGGTTGAAGATGTTTTAGTCAAAGTAAATAAATTGATATTCCCTGCTGACTTTTACATAATAAAGATCGAGGATGAATCTTCTAGCAGTAGGTCCCTAATCATTTTAAGGAGACCTTACATGAAAACAGCTAAGACTAAGATGTATGTGCATTCTGGTACTCTTTCTATGGAGTTTGGTGATATTCTTGTCAATTTTAATATCTTCGATTCCATGAAACATCCTAGGCAAGAGCATTCATTTTTTTGCATTGATGTGCTTGATGATGTGGTTGATGACGTTCTTGCTGAATGTTATGCTGATTTTCCAAATTTTGCATCTGTGAGTAACTCTTTTATTTGTGGTTGTTTTGATATTGATTGGAGCTTTGTTTGCACTGATATTAATGATGCATTAGATGGTAACTTTGACTTAATTAGTAATTCTCCATTAATTGTGGATTGTGATATTCATTCTGATATTCACTCCTCGGATACTATTGATTTTAAAGATAACCTACTTAACACTAATCATCATGATGTTTTGAATGACGAAAGTAATATTTCTATTGATACTACTCATGATCTTGACTTGACTATTTTTAGTGGGGATACTATTAAAGATAAGTGTGGCTATTTCATGAATTTTCATGATGTTTCACATGTCGAATTTGTCTTGTGTGATGATTTTAGCAAGCATGGTGAGACCATTTTGAGTGATCACTTGAATTATTCTTTAGCAAATTTGACTCTAACTAAGGAGAGTCATATTGATTTTGTGGGTTGCTCAAAATATCTGGAAGTTCCAACACAATCTGTTTTTGATCAGTTTCTTTTGGGATCTTCCTTGATTTTTGATAAATAAAGGTTTATTAATAATATTTGTTGGGATCCGTACACGCAGCGGAATAAAAATAAATTTACGAATCCCATAGAGGGGATCTATCAACAACGTTTAAATCGGGTTCGTTAGAAAGATCGTACCTATACGAACTTGAATGCGTCCTTTGCAAACACGTGGGCTAACACCTTCTTGCTCGATCAATATATAGGAGCTGACTCTACGAATCCACTCCCTCTACCGATATCCACACCGAACAGCTCTCCAACACGTACGGCGTGCTAGTGCCTTCTCACTTTGTGTCTCACGTTTTTCTCTCTAGGATTCCTTTTGCGGCTTGTCTCTCTATTTATTTCAATACGACTAAAACTTTATTTATAGAGTTTCTCAAACCCTAATTAGGTAGTATTAAAATATTCAAGATTAATCTAATTAATCTTGAAATTCGAATTTTAGATTTAAATAGCATTAATTAAATCATCCAACAGATCTAATCTAATCTATTTATTTAATCCGAATTAAAAGCTTCTGATTTAATTTATTTCTATAAATTAAATCGAGATATGATATCTATCTATTTAATTAAATCGAGATCTTTGTATCTCAATTCAAATTAAATCGGATATATGATATCTTTATTCGAAAATTAAATCGAGATACAATATCTCTATTTGTTTTAAATATTTAATTTATCAAATAAATTAAATACAAAACAAATATTATATAATAATATCATTAAATAATATTATTATTATTTAATTTCGAAATCATATATATATATATATATCCATCTTAGATTAAATGTTGTATTCATTAGATCTTAGACACATCTAAGATCCAATTGTTGGTTATGATTAGTTTTGATGATGTCTTATATACATGTCATTCGTAAGAGCAAAAAGCTTGCATACTACATTTATCTTCTACTTTGACTAATTCTTATATTTAATGTAGATGTGAAGTTTAATTATGGAGAATGATCAAGAAAAGAGAAGAAAGGAAGGAAGAACTTGTTTAATGGAATGAGAAAATCATTATACAAGTTCCTAGATTGATTCTACAAGTCTCCACGATTAAATAGAAGTTGGAACGACTCGAATTCGGAGTTAAAACAAGCAAGTTCAAGCTTTCGGAAGAATACTGGTTTGTTTGGGGGCATTTATGTAATTTCAGCTATTTCTATCACTTGAACAGTGTCTTGCCCGAGCATATTGAGTTTCTGAAGTCATGCTCGAGCAACAACAATGTCATGCCCGAGCAAGGTGCATTTCTAGCCCAAAATCGCCCAAAATCCGCTCTTGCCCGAGCAAAGAAGAAAGATTGCTCGAGCAAGGTTGTTCTTCAAAGATACTACTGTTCAGCTGTTTGTTTGCGACCTCCTGTAAATCGACGATATCTCCCAAACCAGGAATAGGATTGACATGAAACTAGTGGCATATGAAAGTAGACATCCAACACGTACTTTTTACAAAGTCTCAAGGCCAAAGGAGTCCATATGAGAGAGATATGATTTTCGAAAGTTGGAACAACAATTAACGTCACTGTCCAGACCAACCTTCGGTAATTTGAGTGTATCTCACAAACGGCAAATCCAAATGAGCTGAAATCGGTGCCATTGGAAACTAGACTTAAACATATTTTCAGAAACATCAAGAACACAGAAAAATAAGATCAATTCAAAGAGTTATGATGTTTTTAAGTTGATAGTCTGTTCTGGATTCTGCAACAACGCTGGATAAGATCAACCTCCACTCATCTGATGTTAATGGACGAAATACAACTAGTTTGGAGTTGATTCTTGTTGAAATGGAAAGAATATTTGAAGAGCTTTCTAAAATGGAATGATTTGCTAAACTTGGATTTATACCAGAGTCAAAAGCAGCATGATTCAACAATCATGCTCGAGCAAGAAATATTTCTTGCCCGAGCAACATCGAGGCAGAAGCAAAAGAAGGCCAGTCAAGGAACCTTGCCCGAGCACAGAATTTTGGCATGCCCGAGCAACATCGAGGCAGAAGCAAAACTCAGCAAATCAGGAAGTCTTGCCCGAGCAGCAAAGAAGGCTTGCTCGAGCATCATGCTCGAGCAAAGGCAAAACGTTGCCCGGCAAAGATCTATCACTCTCAAATTCTCACCTCTACGTGTATACCTTGCCCGAGCAAGAATTATGACTTGCTCGAGCAACGACAGCGAAGTCATTTCCATTGCCTAATGAAAAGTCTTGCACCGAGCAAGAAAATTTTCATGCTCGAGCAACAACAACCAAAACTACGAATCTCCGCAAGCATGCTTTCCCGGGTTGCCTCAAGCGGCGTATTGTGCTCTCATGACTTCGCCTCTGACTTGAGTTTGCCCGAGCAAACATGAAAGCATGCTCGAGTAACATCAGCAAATCTGCATATCTCCGAAAGCATGCTTTCTACCTTGCTCAAGCAACAACGATACGCTTTCACTTCTCCGCCTCGTCTCTGTCTATGTCTTGCCCGAGCAAGAAAGTTTCCATGCTCGAGCAACATCGGCGATCACTTCCAAGCCTTTGTAAAGGAGCTTTGCCCGAGCATGATTTTATCCATGCTCGAGCACCATGCTCAAACGGGCAAAATACTTTGCCCGAGCATCGTGAGCGAAGACACTTTTAACTTCATTTCAAGAGGTTTGCTCAAGCAAGCCAATAATCTTGCCCGAGCAAAGTAGCCCCGTTTTTGAAAATCTTCGTCGCTTAATTCTTCTCGGATTATCACTAATCTTATTACTCATGATTATTGCTTATTAAGATTATCAAATACTTTTAACAAATTTGCTCATGAGTTTCAGATTGTTTAGACATGAATTACCAAGCATATTTGAATAAAGCAAAACCATCCGTCGAAGCATTAAATGCAGCTACCTACACCGGTGATAAACACGGAAACCAACTCTGATCGAAGTAAAGCAGCTCAAATATCCCATCTCGCAATAAATGCTACTTTTCACAACGGGTAAAATAGAAGAGTGTCTTGATGGTACAAATCCACATGGATCAATAATGGCGAAAATATTAACCAAGCCGCTTCAGTCTAATGGCTATATTTTTGAAGAGTCTCAACGACCAATCTTCAAGCTTCACCAACATCACAAATTGCAACACCTATAAATCCCGAAGCATTTAATTACGTCAACTACCCAACTAAGGCGATACTCGATTATGGTTAGCAAAGGCCGCGGATACTTAAATGCCCAACGGACATATTCAAACATTCAAACGGGCAGATTCAAATCCTTCCAACGGTCCTCAAGCTTCAACTTATAAATACCCGAAGGATTGAATTCATCAAGTGGACACAACCAACGCATACACAGACAAAGCTTTCAAAGTGTTCAATTTCTATTATGTATATAACTTAGGATATTATTGAGCTTCAGTGTTTTTTATTTATCTACTCTGTGAGAGAGTCTTATCATTTGTTTCACAATTCGTTCAAAATCTCAAGATAGAGGTATCTTGAGTGTGGGTGTACAATTACAACTTGTAAGGGGGAGTGAGTCCTAGGGAGAAAGGATCATCCCGAGTACGAGTGTGTAATTGTGTCTTTGAATATTTGGTTACAACTTGTAAAGAGGGGTAAGTCCTAGTGAGAGGATTACTCGAGAGTTAGAGAGTGTGTAATCAAGTTACGAGATAGTGAAATCCCAGAGTGTCTGGGTACTGGACGTAGGTCAAGGAGTTGGACCGAACCAGTATAACCTCTTGTGTTCATTGCTCTTTTCTCTATCTCTATTTTAAGTGTTCTTGAGCAATTAGCGAAAGAATTTCAAGATCACCTATTCACCCCCCTCTAGGTGATATTCCACCTTCACCAATGAATCTGGACACTATTGCTCGTGTTGGGCTATTATTGTGTGTGACCCTATAGGCCCACATGGGATTGGCAATGGGACAATACTGTACTGGTCCACAAGTCGCAAGCGGCCTCTAGCAAGACATTGCGACTACCCAATCCATATGGGGATCAATGATACGATACAACCTATCATACAACCATGTTATGTCCCTTTTGTCACGCGATAATTTGGTCAAGAATGAGGCATGGATAATGTCAACTTCCTATTCTTGACCATTACTTTCTCGATTCTTGAGTAGTCTAATAACTGGAATGGAAACTCCTTTCCATCGTAGTATGGCCATATATTTCTCAGACTCACTCATCGAGGGGCCCAGTATTATCTCTCTACAAATGTGAGGGACAAATTTCATCTTGACCATTCACATTCCTCTGCATGAAAACCACGGATCTCAATCAAAGCCTTTATCATCACCCGGTCAAAGGTGACTTTTGACTAGGTCAAAGATCAACGACTCTCATGTAGGAATCCATGATGATCTCAGGTAAAAGGGCGTTTTGACGCGGTTATACATGAGATAAGCTTATGACTAAATCCATGCAGCTTTCTCATAGTGGGTCGGTCCAACACCTTGTACTCTTACAAGTGCCTATGACTTTGATTGTATCTCCATACTCATCAAAGTCATGCGGCCTTATTTCATCTTCGCTCCGCGTAGATGAACGACCGAGGACATTTAGGATAATCTATAAGATATATCCAAGGATACAATTATCACTATAAACATGCAAATGAAATGATAACTAAACGGAGAAATACTTTAATTAATAATAACGTTAAAGTACAATGATCTGCCCCTAGGGCATAATTTCCAAGAATATTTATGTGGGACGAGATACTATTTGGTGCTATGATTTCATGCAGGTACATGGATTGATTACTCTTATCCAAACACCTTCTA
This sequence comes from Acacia melanoxylon, assembly GCA_019022615.1. Taxonomy (NCBI): domain Eukaryota; kingdom Viridiplantae; phylum Streptophyta; class Magnoliopsida; order Fabales; family Fabaceae; genus Acacia; species Acacia melanoxylon. The sequence continues at coordinate 2,719,916 of JAFJYJ010000020.1, read as the reverse complement.
TACTTGAGCTGAAACGTTATTTGCAGATCTTAAAAAAGAAGATGTTTGCTGAACATCAAGAGAGGACATCACTAGTGCTTTCATATGATTTACAACCAGACAAAGGAGAAAAGCCAATTATACTACTTCATTTGAGTCTCCAAGCTTTTCGTTGTCCGGTCATACTGCCTCCTTAATCTTATATTAAGAAGGACAATGCATGATTTAAGTGTCGGGGAGGAATTTTGTTCTTACTTTTGGTTTTTGTTCTTTTTTAAAAATGAGAAAAAGAAAAAAAAAAGGTTTTTGCTTTGGTTTTTATTCCTCGTGTTGAAGAAAAGAACGAAAATTCCATCTTCACACTTTGCTTTTTCAAAATAAAATTAGTTTTTATGAATAATAAAGTTTCTCTTTCTATAATTGTGTATACATACTGTGAACTTGGACATTTTGGTTTTCATGGATCATTCTTTTGAACTAAAATTTTGGATTCTTGGGTTATATATCTTGGTAGTTGATTTTTTTGATGCTGATTATATGAATTGATATTGACGCTTGGGAGATTTTGGGCCTGAATGAATGGAATTCATCTTTACCATTCTTTCTTTATTGTGTGCATCTACTAATGATCTGTTTTCTCTAGAACTTGCTTCCTTTCTTTTTGAAACTGCATTTTTCACTTACATGCATAAATATGATAAAGGCTTGTTTCCTTTTTTTCATTTTCCCACTTTGGCCATATATTCTTTCCCTTACATTATATTTCCTTTGCTAGCCCCTTTGTGCCTTTTTGACTCATTTTTTTCTAAACCACATTACCAACCTAAGTGTAAACCCAATTTTTACTGCACTTTGGAAATTTATTGAACATTGGTTTTCACCTTGGTTTTGTGTCTAAGTGTGGGGGTTTCCCAAGTTTGCAACGTTTTTAAGTGTGTGTGTGTGTGGGGGGGGAAGATATTTGATTTCATTGATTTGGTCATTGTGATTTTGTACATAGTTAAAAAAAGAAAGAACAAGAAAAAGAAAGAAAGAAAGAAAGAAAGTGAAAAAGAAAAAGAACTAGAAAGAAAGGAGATATGTATATAGAAAAATGAAAAGAAAATGAAAATTGATTTTGTATTTTTGACTAGTGCTATTTTGATTTCTTAGGTGCTCAGCCTCTTATTTTCATAGTATTACATACCTTCACCTTAGCCCCATTACAACCTTGTATAATAAGCTCTCTTGATTTTTGCTTGCATGTATTATGAGTAGTGGAGAAGTAGAAATTGATCAAGCTTATGGTAGGACAATTTCTTGAGTAGAATTTGAGTTATACACTTGTTTACCCTATACACTTGAGAGATTGATTGAAGACATCCTTTGAGAAACCAACTTGTATGATTAGCATCATTGATTGAGATTGCCATGTTTTGTAATTTGAGATGAAAGGATTTCGGTTTTGATTGATTGGTCTTTGGAAGCTTTGTGTTCCTTGCTCAATTTTTGCATTGTTGACAATTGTTAGAAAGGAGAATTTTTCTTTTAATCTTTATCTTTTGGTTTTGCTCATGAGTGCAAAGGATAAGTGTGAGGAGATTTGATAATTGAATATTATTACACTTAATTTCATCTCTTGTTTAATAGATTTAGGAATGTTTAGTTCATAAATAAATGACTTTTATGGTTGATTGGGCTTTGAGCTTTTTATTAGATTTAATTCAATTTAATGATACAATTCTAGATATACAGTGCTTCACTATTTTTACCATAACTCTTGAACCAGACATCTGATTAGCCTCATTCTTGTCTCATTTTTAGATGATTCAGAGAGCTACAATTGATATGAGACTTGAAAGGTAAATTCAGACAAGAAGGCAGTCAAAATTGGATCCGAAGTTAGATGCATTTTTTTAATATTTTTATTGGGCCCAAATCTTGTAATTAAAGACCATTTATTATTTGTTTCTATTTTGGGTTTTGGATTTGTAGCCCTAGCCCATTTTCTATTTTGGGTTGAGTCGATGGTAGTAGCTGAAAACACAAGATTCAATACGTTTGTATTGAATTTTGGATTAAAACATAAGCTCTTCATTTTCTTTCATCTGTTTATCATGTTCTTCGTGTGTTCTTTGTTATTTCCATCTTGTACGGCTATGCTTGTTTGAGCTTTGGTGACTGACCCTTAGATTAGGGATTCTGGCATTCCAGAGGACTCGGGCTTAATCGGTAACTAACTCATTTCTGTTTTCTTTGATCGGATCCGATTATGGATTCGGATTGGATATTTGATTAAATACCCAGATTGATATATCCTAAGGATGTAGGTCGAACCGAGTTAGAGTGATTACTATGCGATCGCACAGTGACACACCATGCGTTCAATCAGATTCTAAGCAATCGTCTAGTCAAGGGATTATCTGGACAAACGTAGAGATTTTGGGTTTTCTAGAATCGATCATGAGTTCAGTTGTTTCGTTTTCGTGCGATGAAGGTTCTGGAATCCCAGTTCTTGAGAGAAACGATCCAGATTTCATTATACTGCAAATCTTTTATTGATCCTGGTTATTTTGCAAGAGCTCAGCAACTCTCATCAGACCTCTACCTTAATATACATGAAATTTATTCGTTGTGATCGTTATATATTAAACATTATATGCCCGAATCTGTAGTACTGATCTTAATGTAGAATTAAAAGATTAAGAGAATATAATAGTGTGATTAGGTAGAAGGAATTCATGTTTTAAATATGGATGTGTTTGAATTTCATAAATAAAAAAGTCACATTAAAATAAATTTTCTTTACTTTTTTGCTAATCACTGAAAACTCATCTTATTAAAATTGAAAGATGCATATATATAATATTCTATCGTTTCCCCCTTCTAAATTTCTTGTAAAATCCACATCGACTTGGCGTTGAAGTTGTTCAAGTAGTTTTTTAACAATATTATTAATATTTTTATGCTACATAGGATGAATGTGTCATCACTACAAAATGGCTTTTTGGACAGTTATTATTGACCATAGATCATGGTTTAAAACTATCATACATGTAGGCACAGATACATAACGATTATGAAACATGATGTATTTAGTATGTATTATAATGGTTCTAATATAACACCTATTATGTATTGAGGTATGGTGATGCCATGTTGTGTGTGATGCTATAATGATTAAAAAATAGACTGATGTAAACAACCGTTATATATATCGTGATCTTAGGATAGTTAAATAACTATCTCAAGTAAACAATTGTTGTAAACTCTATAACATACATATGATTAAACCATATTTTGATATGCTTTTTCAGGATTCATTGGGGAATTTAATGTATTTCTTAGGTCATTATTGCATGATTAAGCACTAATTTGAGTTTGGGACATTTGTATTGGATTAAGTCTAATTAAGGGAAAAATAGTCATAATTTGTTAATTATTCATCCAAATAATTTCTTGGACTTTTGATCTTACCTTGTGCATAATCGTGCATTGTAGGTCTTTTAGAAGAAAATTGAAGAATTTTGAAAATGTCAATTAGGGCCACAATTAATATTTTTAGGACTAGGAAAATTACATAAAAGGTCCTAATTTTTGAAAATTATAGTTTAGCCCCACAAATGTTTTAAAATTTACAGTTTAGTTCATCCACAAAATTTTGAATGTTTGCAGTTTAGTCATTGGTCAAAACTAGCATTTTGAACAAAGATTGTCAAAACTTGCATTTTGAACAAAGATTGTCAAATTTTACACCAGTTTCAAGGGCTTCAATTTGACGGGGAGTGCTATGGCAAGTTGGAGTAAGCTCGGACTCGATCTTCATCCTCCTTCATCTCTACCTTCGCCATCATCCCCATCATTGCTAGCGACCATCGTTCCTCCGCCCTCAACCACCATCACCTTCATCCTCTGGAGCTTCAATGGTGAGAGAGTGTGGTGAACCTGTCGGACCTTAATCTCATAGCCACCATTATCTCACCACCTTCATCTTCCGCCTCTGCAAGTACCACCATCGGCAATTTGTTTCAACACCACCAAGATCGCGACAAGCCAAAGGAAAGTAGAGAGGGAGAGAGCTCGATTGAGAATGGCGAAGAGGAAGGAGGTCAAGACTTCAGGCATGGATGAGAGACCATCTCCAATCACTACCAACCGTCACCCTTACTACTGAAAACCATCATCGCTAGAATATGTCGTCCATCGCTTTCAAGACCACAATTGACCTTTCTCCAATATTCACCATTACAGATTCATCCTTTAAACTCTCATTTCCTTCCCACTTTATAACAGCCCCCTGCCTATTTCATTTGAACCGAATGACTCTTCCCTTCCCTCTTTCTCCATTGATTAGTCACTTACTCATATTTCCATGGATTTTCTGTTGGAAATTATACCCTAGGGGTAGATCATTGTACTTTAAACGTTATTATTATTTAAAGTATTTCTCCATTTAGTTATCGTATCATTTGCTTGTTTATTATGATAACTGTATCCTTGGACGTATCATAAAGATTGTCTTAAATGTCCCTGGTCGGTCATTTATGCGAGAGCAAAGATGAAATAAGACCAGTGTGACTTTGATGGGGTATGGAGATACGAATCAAAATCATAGGCACTTGTAAGAGTACAAGGTGCTGGACCAACCCACTATGAGAAAACTGCATGGATTAAGTCATAAGCTTATCTCATATATAACCGCGTCCAAGGTTCTGAAACTCGGATCGGTTAGTAAACCGGTGGGAAGTCTTGGGTCAAGGGTTAGTGGGTCAGACCGGAGTCAAACCGAAGTCAGACCGGTATTAATTAAAAAATAATTTAATTAAAATAGATAAAACTTCATATTTTAATAATAAAAATATTTTGTAGTTAAAATAGGAGAGGAAGTAATCTGACTGGTAATGGACAATATTGGAGTATATATAATATTATATTAATATTTTTTAAAAAAAAGAGATCATTGAAATCTATCTCATTGAGCACATTTGTACGCCTATCTAGCCTATGTCTGGATGTGTCAGAATTAAATCAATCAATAACTTGGGAGTATGCGCAGAAACAGTAAGGGGTATGGTGTGAAAAATATTTGAGAAAGCCTCTCACCTTCAATCTCTCTCTCGCGTCGGTTTATTACTTTATTTCACTCTCTCAATCTCTCTTTCTTCTTCTTCAGTTCTTCATCTTTTCTCCTCCAGTCTTCCCTCAAACCGTCGATGGTTTCTTGGACCCTCCCTCGTCCTTCATTCAGGCAATCTCCATCTTCCATTTTTCGACCAAAGAAGCTCCGACAAAGCCAGATCGAGATCTCCTTCTTCCATCTTTCAACCAAAGAAGCTCTGATCTTCGACCTTCGACGAAGCCAGATCGAGATCTCCGTTAACCACCACTGACACCCTCCCTCCCTTCTCTTTCTGTCGATTTTTTTCCTAAAAAAAACTAATCTTTTTTATTCTGACTCGGTCAACTCGGCCACTTCAGGCCGAGTTGACTCCGGGTCAACTCGAGACCCCGGTTTTACACGTAACTCGGATCGTTTATCCGGCCGGTTCAAAGGTTTCCGGTCTGAACCGACCGGTCTGGGTTCAAGAACCATGACCACATCACAACGCCCTTTGACCTGAGATCATCATGGATTCCTGCATGAGAGTCGCTGATCTTTGACCTAGTCAAAAGTCACCTTTGACCAGGTGATGATAAAGGCTTCGATCGGGATTAGTGGTTTTCATGCATAGGAATGTGAATGGTCAAGATGAAATTTGTCCCTCACATTTGTAGAGAGATAATACTGGGCCCCTCGATGAGTGAGTCTGAGAAATATATGGCCATACTACGATGGAAAGGAGTTTCCATTTCAATTGTTAGGCTACTCAAGAATCGAGAAAGTAATGGTTAAGAACATGAGGATGACACAATTAATGTTTCATCCTTGACCAAATTAGCGCCTGACAAAAGGGACGTGGCATGGTTGTATAATAGGTAGTATCGTATTATCGATCCTCATATGAGTTGGGTAGTCACAATATCTTGCTAGAGGCCGCTTGCGACTTGTGGGCTAGACAGTATTGGCCCGCTGCCAATCTCATGTGGGCCTACAAGGTCGCACATAAAAATAGCCCAACACAAGTAATAATGTCCAGATTCATTGAATCTTAGATATGTCTAAGACTTAATGAATACAAAGTTTAACCTAGGGTGGATATATATATATATATATATATAAATTCAAAAATAATAATAATATTATTATTTATGTAGATAATAATATTATTATGTATTGTTTGTTTTATATTTAATTTATTTGAGAAATTAAATAACTAAAACAAATAGAGATATTGTATCTCATATTTAATTTTTGAATAGAGATATAATATCTTAGATTTAATTTAAATTGAGATATAGTATCTCGATTTAATTAAATAGAAAGATATCATATCTCGATTTAATTTATAAAGATAAATTAAATCGTAGGCTTTTAATTCGGATTAAATAAATAGATTAGATTAAATCATGTTGAATGATTTAATTAATATTATTTTAATCAAATCCAAATTTCAAAATTAATAAAGATTAATTTTGAATATATAATACTCCCATTAGGGTTTGAAAACCCTAAGAGACAATTCGCAAGACGTATTAGAAAAGGCTGCGAAAAGAAAAACCTTAGAGAAGAGACGAGACCTTGAAGGTGCTAGCACGCCGTCGGTGTTGGAGGCTATTCAATGTGGATACCAAGAAGAGAGTGGATTGATTTGTCGACTCCGTTGATCGAACAAGACGCATACCCATACGTAAGGTACGATTCTTACTAATCTGATTTAAACGCCGTTGATAGAACCTCTTCTATGGGATTCGTAAAATTTTATTGGATGAATTCCTTCTGCTGCGTGTACGGATCCCAACATTTTCAATGCTTCAAACAATCCGTGGTAGTGCTAATAGCTGATCCTATTGAGTCCCAGTGGTAGAATAGGTGGCTAGAGCTTCATTGTGCTACAAAAGATAGTTCATTAGCTTTCCATTAGCTCCACTCATGTATTATGTTCTATTTGGATCAATTTTTGTATTGATTCATGTTTGAGACTTGGATAGGTGTTCACTTATCATTGTTGGTTAATATTTGTGTCGAATTTTGCTTTGATGCTCTTGGATTATGTATTGAACTTATTTCCTTGTGTTTTAATGAGATTATGCATTATATGTGATCACTACAGTGTGTAATTGAGTTAATTCATACTGAGTGTTGCGATTGTGTTCTTATTTAAGAGGAAACAAGTGCATTAAAATGATTTTCAAACACATATAAAGTGGTTTTTAACAATTTATCAAAGAGATGCATGGCTTTCAAGTTGAAAGTTTCTTCCTTGTAAGCATCATACACCATATCTTGTCATCCCATAAACGCTTCAAATCTTCAATTAGTAGAGTAAAACAGACATCTATGTCATTCCTGGGTTCCTTGGGCTCTAAGTAACATGGACAACATGGAGTACTTGAACTTCATGCATAACCGTGGAGGAAGGTTATATATAAACAATATTATTGGCCAAGTACTGTGGGTACTACTTTGCATCCTAAATGGGTTCATCCATTAATATCCAATGCAATGGTAGGTTCATATCATCTTTAGCGAATTTGTTGTTTGGATCCGTACACGCAGTGGAAGGATTTTCATCTATTTAAAACTTATGAATCACATCGGAGAATCCATCAACGACGTTTAAATAAGGTTCATTAGAAACCGTACCTAAGCGAACTCGTGAGCGTCTTGTTCAATTCGATTTTGTGGGATACCTACTCGATCAACAGGAGCCGACTCTGCGAATCCACTCCCTCTACCGGTATCCACACAAATAGCCTCCAACACCGACGGCAGTGTGCTAGCGCCTTCAGTATTTTCGCATCTCTCTCTTTTTCTCTCTAGGGTATCTCACAACTTTTCTAATACATCTTGCAAAATGTCCCGTAGGTTTTCAAAACTCAATCGACGTATTATATTCAAAATTAATCCTTATTAATCTTGAAATTTGAATTTGGATTAAAATAATATATTAATTAAATCTATCCAATAGATCTAATCTAATCTATTTATTTAATCCGAATTAAAAGCCTTCTGATTTAATTTATCTCTATAAATTAAATCTGAGATATGATATCTATCTATTTAATTAAATCGGATATATGATATCTTTATTCGAAAATTAAGTCGAGATACAATATCTCTATTTGTTTTAGATATTTAATTTATCAAATAAATTAAATACAAAATAATAATAATATTATAATCTATATTAATAATATCATTATTATTTAATTTCGAATTTATATTATAATATAAATATATATATATATCCTAGATTAAAATTGCATTCATTAAATCTTAAACATATCTAAGATTCAATTAATCTAGACATTATTGCTCATGTTGGGCTATTCTTGTGTGCGACCCTGCAAGCACACATGAGATTGGCAGCGGGCCAATACTTTACCAGCCCACAAGTCGCAAGCGGCCTCTAGCAAGACATTGCGACTACCCAATTCATATGGGGATCGATAATACGATACAACCTATCGTACAACCATGTCACGTCCTTTTGTCATGCGATAATTTGGTCAAGGATGAGGCATGGAAAATGTCAACTTCCTATTCTTGACCATTACTTTCTCGATTCTTAAGTAGTCTAACAATTGAAATGGAAACTCCTTTCCATCGTAGTATGGCCATACATTTCTCATACTCACTCATCGAGGGGCCCAGTATTATCTCTTTACAAATGTGAGAGACAAATTTCATCTTGACCATTCACATTCCTCTGCATGAAAACCACTGATCCCGATCCAAGCCTTTATCATCACCGTCTAAGGTGACTTTTGACTAGGTCAAAGATCAGCGACTCTCATGTAGGAATCCATGATGATCTCAAGTCAAAGGGTGTTGTGACGCAGTTATATATGAGATAAGCTTATGACTAAATCCATGCAGCTTTCTCATAGTGGGTCGGTCTAGCACCTTGTACTCTTACAAGTGCCTATGACTTTGATTTGTATCTCCATAACTCATCAAAGTCATACTGGTCTTATTTCATCTTCGCTCCCGCGTAGATGACCGACCAGGGACATTTAGGATAATCTATAAGATATATCCACGGATACAGTTATCACTATAAACATGCAAATGAAATGATAACTAAATGGAGAATACTTTAAATGACATTAACGTTTAAAGTATAGTGACTTGCCCCTAGGGCATAATTTCCAACATTTGTAATGATTCAAATTGAACTTCTTCCAATTTGGACAATCAACAAGATGTCAAAGCATGTTGTCATTAAATGTTTGACATCTTTAGGATTGCTATATAGGAGTTTAAATCTAGATATGATGGGGAAATAACATAACCCCTAATTTGAGCTCTTCCTATTCTTGCTCCTCACACGTGGGACAATGTGTTAGCAATGTATATTCATTCCTGAATAAGGCATAATTGTTGAGGAAAATGTGCAACTTCTTTTAGCTAAAGGTGATGGAGCATGACATCTTCTTTGCGGCATATGTTTTGGGTAGAAGCATGCTTTTGATTGGTAGCATTAGATTTAAAGGATGGAGCAATTATATGAAGCTTATACCAGACCACCCATTTTTCGCCTTCAAGTTATCCAACATCAACACAATGCTCAATAAGGTAAAGTCAATGCACTCCTTATACAATGGCTTCACTATGTCACCCTTCAAAGTTTCTATTATTTTAGGACAACCCCAAGAGGTCCTCTTCTAACATCTTGGCTATATCATCAAGACAATCAACATCAAATGCAATTGTGTCGAAATCACCTAATGATGCACAATTTTGCATACGTTCAACCCCCCATTGATTGTCTCCCTATGCTTCATCCAACATGTATAGGTACGATTAATTCCATTAATCACTAAGTACGACAGACACGTTTCTCGATCAGACCACTTTAGATTGCCACACTTTACACAAGGGAAAATAGTCAAACTGTCATTTGGGGATTATGTGCAAATGCAAAGTCAAAGAAATTTGTTACTCCATTCCAGTAGTCTTTCGTGAGCTAATCAACATACATCTAATGCTTATTCATAGACATATCTAACATAAATCATTTAGAAAAATAACCCTAATTAAAACTCAATAACCATCCACACCCAGAATAAATTCACCAAAATGTATAATGAAAGAAAAACCATGAACCTTATGTCAACCCGGAAGTTGAAAGAAGAAAACTCTTAGGTTGAACATACGCCTTGAAAGTAGAGCTTAATCACCAAGAGGGGGGTGAATTGGGGATTTTAAAATTCTTTTGAAATTGCTCTGTTTTCGAACACTAAAACAGAGCTAATCAGAGTATAGGGAAGAAGAGCAAGACACAAGGATTTTATACTGGTTCGGTCCAACCTCTTGACCTACGTCCAGTCCCCAGACTCTCTGGGATTTTCACTATCTCAATTGATTACACACTCTGTAACTCAAGAGTAATTCTCTCACTAGAACTTACTCCCCTTACAAGTTGCAATCAATATCCCAATCTCTAAGTCCCCTGACTTGAGATTCTTACAATAAATGATTTACAATCAGTGAAGTCTCTCTAAGAGTAGATAATGATAAACACTGAAGCTCAATGTATCAAAAGATACTTTACAAGTGAAAACTGAAAGAGTAGTTGATATACTTTGCTGCAATTCATTTTCTGTGTCTTAGCTGTTGAGAAGAATTGAATACAACTCTATTTATACAAAGAGAGTATTAAATGACTGTTGAAATCTTCAATATGATCGTTGCCTTCATTAAGCAAGGATTAGATTAAGCTTTGGTCTTTTTCTCTCACTACTTTGTGATTAATCTAGTTGCACAGATGTTTGTGCTTTGCTTTCTGACTTTTAATCCGTTGGAAGAGCAGCTACTGGATGTGGAAAGGAAACATTAATCCCTTTGCAACGTGTAGAGTATGATGGTACAAAAGGATGCAAGTTTTCTGGACTTTGTATTTAATGTTCTGACATCACCTTTTGCTTTTGTTCAAATCTTCATTTAATGTCCTCTAAACCATCTGTAACTCACTAACAAACTGATTAAACATAGTTAAGAATAGTAGTGAATGTAGAGGAGAAGTATTAAGATTAAACAAGAAGGTTTTACAAATTCGTTAGATTTGATTTTCAAACTCTGCGACTCATACTCGAGTTTGTTCTTCAATACTCGAGTTTGTCACTTGTGCACTAATATCAATACTCGAATATCCATGATCTTACTCGAGTTTCCTTCTTCCAGAGAGGAACGTCGTGATTTGAGCTTTGGACCATATCTTTGAATAGGAACAAAACTCGAGTTTCCAAACCCAAACTCGAGTTTTGGACTTTTGATATGAAAATAAGTATAAGTCCAAAACCTCAATACTAGAGTGTCTATTTCAATACTTGAGTTTCCAAATCATTGAAAAGGAGCAAAGCTCTCTGTATGCCCGATACTCGAGTTTCCAAATCATTACTCGAGTATTCAGAGATTTTGAAAACTTTGAGAAATCTATGCCAAGTCAATACTTGAGTTTTCAAATTGATACTTGAGTTTTCAAAACATGTGTAAAACTTGAAAACTTTCTGTCAATCCGATACTCGAGTATCCAGACCCATACTCGAGTTTTCTCAAGTTGAAAACTTTGGTGACTCTCTGTATGACCAATACTTGAGTTTTCAAATAGATACTTGAGTTTTGAAAACTTTAGGAAATATTGAAAGAGTCTTTGTATGATGCATACTCGAGTATGCAAACCGATACTCGAGTTTGGCTCAGGGTGAAAAACTTGGAGTGCTCTCCGTAAGTTCAATACTTGAGTTTCCAATGGAAACTTGAGTATTGCTTTGTTTAATAAAATAGAGCTACTCTCTGTCAAGTCAATACTCGAGTATTGAATCTAATACTCGAGTTTGCTTTTGACAGTAAGTTTTTCATCTTACCAAAGACAAACTTCAACTTGTGTTTACAATTGTCAGTTATCATCAAAACACATAGAGAACTAACACGCCTTTCAAAGTGCCAAAAGAGTTAGAGTTTTTGATCGAGTGCAAAAGTATTCAAATGTCAAACTGATTGGATGTTTTACAAACAACCCATTTTAAGTAGAGGTTTTATTTAACGGTTAGTTGGTAAGAACCACTAATTGTTTTTCTTCTATCATAGTTATGTTTAAACAACTATGAGGTATGTTATTAACAAACCTCCAATTTTTAAGGTCTTACATAATGGTTAGTTGGTAAGAACTGCTAATTATTATTTTACTTTTATCACATTTAATTTTAGATAATCATGAGGTATGTTATTATTTTTTAATAACTGATCACAATTCTTTAATAATAGGCAAAGATGTAGGTTAGGAAGAAGGAATACAAGGAGGAGAAGGAGGTGGAGGATGGGAGGAGGATTCTCCAGTATTTCTTCAGCGTGTCACTTCACCATGATGATAAGGAGAACAATGGAAGAGGACGTATAAATGAATGAAAATAGGGAGTTTAAATAGATTGGAAGTTACGCATATGTTGGAAGTTGAGGAGGATCAGTTCGCGGGCAATTATGTTCTTTTTTGTGTGCCATGAGTTACATGACGGTTGTTTAAAAAGAACTATTATTTATCTTCGCATACATGACAGTTGTTTCAAAAAAAAAATTTAAAAATTGTTATTTATTATATTCTATGACAGCTGTTTTGTAATAATTGTTAGATATGTTCTTTTTTAACATTATATTTAAAACAAAAAAAAACAATAAAATGAAAGAAACAAAATAGTGGCAAGTAGCCAGATGAACTGATGAGATCACTAGGCTACTCGTCATCAAAGGAGTGGCCAAGATTATTGTTAGGATCATGGTCAATCCCATACTCATCAAGTATGAGATTGACCTTCTTGTTTATACTCCAAAGTTATCTAGAAATCCTCCTCATGGCATGGTCAGTGTATTCTGTATACCGCAACATTGCCTCTAGCTGAGAAAGCATAGGCTGTGGAGGCAAAGGAGGAGGAGGAGGTGGAGGAGGCAAAGGTGGCGATGGCAGAAGTTGGGGAGGAGGAGGAGAAGTAGGTGGTGGAAGATGACACCGAGAGTTTTCTGGCATATCCTTAGCATGACGTTTCATCTTGGTGATTGAGAGACAAAGAGGATGATGAAGAAAACGTAGGAAGAAATATGGAGAGTTCAAATAGACATCTAAAAGGACAAAAAAACCTTCATTGCATGCATTGGAAGTTAAATAGGACATAATTAAAGGGTACTTGGTTTTCCTGATGATTATTGAATAACGAGGAGGCACCAAAAGTCAGTGCGGGAAAGAGGAAAATATTTTAAAAGATTTAATTAACATTTATTTAGTTAGAACCGTTAAATATGTTGGTGTTATTTGTAACCATGCATCACCTATACGTAACAAGAATACTTACGATTTTTAATTCATAACCGTGAAGTTTTAAGTTGTTTTTAAAAATATTTTTAAAAAAACAAAATAATGGTGTTCTGTCGTCACCACCACTACCGCCATCCTCCTCCTCATTCTCATCATTGGAGGAAGGAGATGAAAGGTCTAACTATAAGTCATATTCTTCCTTATTTGTGTTAAAGCATGAGATGCAACTTTTTGTTCAACTTGTTGGTATATGTTGCGAGACGCCTTGTGTGGCAGTTAAGGCTTGCCAACGTCTGCATCAGAGCCTCCATTTCAGGAGGAGGTGTTGGTGGTGGAGGAGGGGTTAGTGGCATAGTTCCCTTGAATATTAACATGATGAAGGAGAGAAGGACGAGGCCGAAAAAGAAAAGTAGTAAGCACCACAAGGAATAACTAAGTTTAAATAGAGATGCAACGGATGTTATGAGGGATCATGACTTATGAACTGGTACTTGGGGAAGACAGATAATTTGAAAGTGTTAAATGATGGTTGTTTTTGAAGACCGTGATGTTTTTGTCTTCACTGATATAAGGTTGATAGACAAATCATTTGTAAGAGTTACATGACGGTTGTTTCGTAAAAACCGCCATTTTGGTCAGTAAATAAATTATGGTTATTAACTAGAACCGTTATTTTTGTGTTTTCAAAAATTTTGCCTCGTAATACATAAATGTTCGTATACTTAATTATTAAGTTTTAACGTTATATTTTCTTGCGCGACGTCCATCTCGACATACATGACATTTATTCGTTATAACTGTTATTTATTAAACACTATATATGAACAAATCTATAGTAGTGTGTGCTCACTCATTATGCATGAGTTGTGAAGGGTAAAAAAAAAATTTAATAATAAAAAATTGAGGACATGTTAAACTGTACCGGAAAAAAATTTAAGGTTAATTTTTCAAGAACTAAAAGATTAATATTTCATTTATAGATATATAGCCATTTTGAAATTAAAGAAGTCACGGCTTATCTGAATTTGAGATATATTGGCTTACATTTGTTTTTTCCCATCTTTTTATATTTTTTATGTGCCCTGTCAATTTGTGATTAATTAATTTCATAATATGTACTCATAGTTTTTCTTAAAAACTTCCTACATGAACATTGCATGTACTCACATTTAATTTGAATGAAATATATTTCTCAGTCTTATAAGTATTTATGACATGTTTTGAGTTTGAATCCTCAAAATACAGCCATCTTAAAAGTACTTGACCATAGAGATTTATTGTGTTTGTGATCCCGACTACTCGAATTCATCTTAAACTATTCTGGTCTTGTTTACACCCTCCATTAACTCTAAGGCTTATTTGGTATGAGGGGAAAGGAAATTTTGTCGAGTTGAGTTTTGAAAAATTAGTGAAGTGGGGTTAAAATTTTTAATTAAATTTTCTTACTAATTTATATTACATTTTTTCTTTATTAAAATTTTATAATCTCACTTCTCCAAAAAAAAAATTTAAAAAAATCCAAGTCATAAAGATTTTCTCTCCCTCTCCCTTTACCTCCAAATCCTTCATACCAAAAATAATTTGGAAGGGAGGAGTGGGAGGAAAATATTTGTGAGTTAGAATGTTTCTTAAAAAAAATAATAAGTGAGGTTAGAAGTTTTTAATTAATTTTTCTTATTATTTTATTTTACGTCTTTGCTTTATTAAAATTTTATAACCCTGCTTTTCTAATTTTTTTTAAATCAAATTATATATATAAAAAAATCTCTTCCTTCCAATCCCCCATATCAGATAGTCCCTCATACATTAATGAAGTAGAGTTTTAAAGAAAAATGAAGGCAAAACTTATATGCTATATCCTTCCCGCAATTAAATATAAGATTAATTAATTCCTGAATATCACAGAAAAAATAGTTTTGTTTATTATTGTGTAAAAATTGTGCATTACTCTCCATAAAATACAATTATTTTAAGGAGGAGTTAAGGTGAAAAAATGCACATGAGATTTTTTTAAAGTAGCCCTACACCAAATTTTTTTAAGGAACAAAAATAATTATGAACTTTCAAAAGAAGTGTAAAATGACTTTTGTTACTTTTTCCATAATTTTGCTACCTTTTGTGCGGGTTTAATTTTTTTTTTTTTTTGATAAGAAAAAAGTTTTGGAAGGGTTCGACATCGGTCCCCGACCAAGCCAGGGCACGGCCCCGGGCTCTATGAGCACTTACTGGGGACTTACGAGATCGCCTACCAAAGGAGTCCCGCCCAAATACGCGGGGATCGAACCCACGACCCAAGGGCCTAATCCTAGATCCCTTACCATCTATGCCAACTCACATTGGTTTGTGCGGGTTTAATTCATTGCTCCTATGATTGATGGAGATGTGGCGGTGACCGGTGGGGGGACTGAAAATCTCCATTAAGCCCGACACCAACGCCATCACCAGACATTAAATCTCCATAGATACTAGGGGTGAGCATGGTGTCCAGATTCCCAGTACACCCGCCCAAGCCCAGCAAAAAATTGCCCAGCCCTACCCTAAAAAAGTGGCCCAGAAAAAATTTGGGCAGTTTTAGGCGGGGCCCGATGAATCGGGGGGCGTCGGCATCGAAGGGGTCTTGCCCCGCCCATTTGGCTCTCGCTCGAAAAATTAAATATATTTAAATAAATATTGTTCTACATATATTATTTTATTTAAAATATATTATATTATTATGTCTAAATATATTATATTATACTTCAACTATCTCCATAGCTTTGAAATTCTATGAACTGTGAACTAAAATCAACTAAAATCTTCAAGGAGCAAGGTAAGACGTTACTACTTGGGCAATGGAAGCTTCGCCACTAACTTGCCAGCCGCTTAAATTGACCCAAAAATTGTTAGGGCTTTTATCGGGCTGGGCTGGGCATCGGGCTACAAAATGTAGCCCGTTCATTCTTCTCGGGCATCGGGCGGGGAAGTCTTGCCCCGCCCAAATACCCATGCCCACCCCTAGAAGATACAAAGAAAGAGGAAAACGTAGAGTGGGGAGAAGGGAGATGAAATCTCAGTCTCCTCTTCCCTCCGAATGGTGCTCTCCTCTTCACTACCGTTTGATTTGGGCTTTCGTTGCCACTCAATCCTTTCACCGGCAATCAAGTGGCATTTACAAGTTTCGCAATGATATTTATAAGTTCATTCTTCGGGTTTACCACATATGTCTCTAATGAAAAAAAAAAGGCAATTATAACAAATATTTCAATAACAATTATCAATTTTTCAATAGCATTTACGAGTTCAATAATGAGATTTACAAAGGTGTTTGTTGATGAAAAAAATGTTAAGAAGAATATATATATTTGTTAATGCATATATATATATATATATATATATATATATTAAAAGAATCGAAATAGTGGTTGAGCCACTTGACTCCATGAAGGTGGAGTGGGGGTTTGAACCCCACCTCCCTCACTTACAATGATTTTTTTTTTTTTAAAGAAAAAAACCCACCCCCTAAAAAAAAAAACTCGCCAGATTTCAAGCCGTCGGTGGCCGACGCCTAGCCGCCGGCGGTTGGTCCTTCGGCAGCTGGTTGCGATGGCCCTCCGGCGAGAGTCATTTTTTTCTGTTAATTTATTTGAAATTAAAGGTAAAAGAGTAAATTCACCCGAATTTGTAAATCTCAATATGGTCTTACTACCTTTAAATCCTTTAACAAATTTAACAGACATTTGGAGATTTTACAAATTCAAATGGTATTTAAATGTAATTTTCCATTTTTTTTAAAAAAAAAAAAGAAAAACCAAAATGTGAAACAAGAAACGGGAAATTGTGAGGCAATTATATTATAACACCACTGGTTTTTGAAATATTTGCCGGCTGAGGGATTAACGATAATGTCGAGCAGATTATGATACCGTGACAGGCTGTTAGACAGGAATAAAATATTGGGCAATATACTTTTGACATTTGCGATGTCCGATGTGGGCCACTTAGTACTTACAAGAACCAACGGTTTCCTGTGATTTTATTCTCTGTGACAGCTCTGTCACCCTGCGACATGGTTGTTGTTATTATGGTTTTCACATCTAGATTGTCAATCATTCATTGTTTCCCGTTTATTCTTTTCTCGTTTTATTCCTTAACTTAGCTTTGCTTGACCGTTGTATAGTTGTGAAAGCAAAAGACAGCAGGAAAAAATTATTAATCATTTGTTGGATTTGATTTGATTACTATCTCTTTTAATCAATCAATATTATATTATTATTATTGTAACACCCTATATTATTCTTCCACTTAATTACTTTTAATCACTTTTATCAGATAAAAGCACCATCATTTTCTTGTACAGTGGGCTAAGCATGAAGAAAATAAAAATATTAAAATAAAATAAGTACTACTTTCAGTTTTAAATATAGGATAAAATTTGTAGTGACACATTTTATCTTATATTTTAGACCGGATTAGGTATTAAATATATAAAATTTAACACCATATAAAGCAATATGTTTAAAACAATTAAAGTGTAATTTTACTAGCAAAGTTTTTCTCGAGGATCGTTGGCATAAAAGGTTTTGAAAAAAAGAAAAGAAAAATATCAATAATCAATTTAAAATGATGTAAATTCATTAAAACTATTAAATTTGAATAAACATCCGTTAAATTATAAGGTAATAAAACTCTAGTGGCGTTTGATAAAATTTGACGTTTTTGATGAATTTACATCATTTTAAATTGTTTATTGGTATTTTTCCTTCTTACAAAATTTATTTGTGTTAGATACCTCCCAGAAAAAACTTTGTTGATGAAATTGCACCTGAAACCTTTTCAAAATATAAATAATATACATCATATGGACTTACATAATTGATTTTAAAAAAAAAACTTATAATTATAGTCCTTAGTCAACTTTTAATTTATACCTAATTCATTTTATGGCTTGGAAATATATACTAGTTTTTATGTGTTGGAAAACTTGAAATTTATTATATAATTTTCTTGCCGGCATATTTATTGCATTATTATCAAACTAATAGCTAGATAGTAGTCCAACGGTTTGCACAAAACCTTAGAAAAATCATATTAAATGTTAATGAAAAACCTAAAAAATCATATTAAATAATGAATAAATTTTAAATATATGTATATATTTAATATATCAATCAATTAATTCAGAATATTTAAACTCAACTAATTTTATGATTTACTTCTTGAGGAACATTTTTAGTAAGATGAACAAAATTTTTAATATTATTTTGACAATAACTTAAAATAATAAAATTTAAATTTAATGTAACAAATTCATTAATACTAAAAAAGGATTATTAATATTGTAATCAAACAATTACTATAAAATTAGTTTAATGAAAAATGAAGTTATAACTTATATAGATTTCATGTATTGGATGGAGTTATATAAGACTATTGTTCATGAATCTTTAATATCCCGTTTGGTACGTAAAATTGGTTGAGATGGATATGGAAAAGGTATGTCTTGAAAATGAGACCTAATTTTCACAAATACCAAAATGCCCTTCCAATTAAGGGGGGGAAAAAAATCTCATCTTCTCCCTCGCAATGCATCATTGTTGGATTGGTTACACTTTCGCCGAAATCTTCTTCAGTGAACCACCTTCAGAAGCAACGACGTCCACCATTGACCCACTAGCGACTAAACTTAAGCTCCGACAACCACCTGCAACCCAAATCCATAAATAAAGATCACCACTTTTTTAGATATGAGTACTGAAGATTTGAAATCATCCAAGCTTGCTAGTTGGGCTTCGTTGAAGGAGATAAAATCTTTGGGTGGCCGTCGCTAAATGAGATAAAGCCACCTAATCCCATTTACCGTTGAGCTTCAGCTAGATGTGTCGTGGGTTGTCGTTGAGCTTCAACCTTCCTCGTCTTCCTTGCTCAACGTCGATATGCTAATTTGGTGGAGAAGACAAAGATCCAGAAAAAAGAGCGTCATGAACATAGGGCTCGTTTAGGATAGAGGTGAAAGAAGTGATTTATTTTCAATATGACTTTTGAAAACGTAAGATAAGATAAAAATTAGATTATAAATATGATATATGTTTGGAATGACAATGGCAAAAATGGTTTTTTTTTTTTTTTTCAAAATTTCACCAAACACTTTCAAAATTTCAAACGGCTTGATCTAATGGTGAAGAGTCCATGTTTGGAACAATGGAAGACAAATTTCAGATGACTTGATTTGATGATGAAGAAAGGACGATTAAGGAAGGTGGTGGTGGGTATGGCTAGGTGCAATGGCGGTGAAAGAGAGAGGTGATGGTGGTTTTGAACTCCACCTCCATGACGACTCTATCACGCTTGGTCGCCCATGAAGCTCCCTCTTCTTTTTTGGTGTCTCTTGAGCTTTCCTACTCACCGCGACGACGGACGGAGTTGAGGCGGTGAAAGGGGGAGGTTATGGTGGTCCGATTCTTTTTCCTTCCTCACGACATGATTTTGAGCTTCTCTGTGAGCTTCGTGGCCGTCCCTCTCCAATCAAAACTCTTACCACCGTGCACTATGCTTTTGGTCTTTGACGCCGAAAGTAAGAAAAAATGACTTCTATCAAAAGTCACTTTTTTCATATAAACCCATCGTAAGTAAAAGTTATCCCAAACACAAAAAATCACCTCATTTTCTCCAACTTGGCTTTTTCTTCTGTGCACTGGGCTTCTATGCTACCCCACTGCCATGCCAAATAGAGCCTAAGAAGATGGAGAAGGAGGAGATGAGTCACTGGCACTGGGCATACCTCACATCCTCGTCGTCATCTTCCTTGCCATTATCAAGAGTGAGAAGCTTTCCAGCAAAGTCTCAGTGGGCGAGGCGACGACTAGCCTGAAAGCATGAAAAAAGGGAAGGGGCAAATATGAAATCTGCCCATATGGAATTGTAAATCTTAGGGTGATGATGGAAATTAATTCCAGCCATTTTGATGGATATGGAATTGGAAAATTCCTAATAATATTCACTGGTTTGTCAAATTCCTTGTTAGAACGCTGATGGCAACAATGCATCCAAATTGAAGTTTATTTTAACAAAAAGAAGGCTTCATAACTGGTGGGTCAATCCGGCTTTTTAAACTAGTTAAACTCTTTTGCATTAAAGAAAAATTAGTATATCCCGCATGATTTATGGGTCATGCTTGGTATGTTTGTATCTCATACTTTCATTTTTTAAAGAAAAATTCATTTTATATCAAACAATAATATGATTTATTAGAGTTTTGATATTATGAATAGATAACTTAATATAGTAGAATAATTTACCTTTTATATGCAAAATGTTCGATTTTGAATGAAGATGAACTGTTTTTCCTTGGCCAACATATGAAGATAAATTTGAACATATACATATACGTATAAAAATTCTCAAAAATTATTGTTGGAAAAAAAAAAGTTCTACAAAATTCTATATTATAACACCTAATTACATGAATAATGTATTATGCCTGATAAAAATTTAAATAAAATAATAATTGACTTCAATATAATTTAAATATAATTTAAACAAGACAAAAATGCAGTAAAAATAACATGCAATAGATATTATAGTTAAAATATAAATATTATTGAAGATATTAAATTAAGAATAGCTAATCTCTTTTTTGTTGTTGACATTATCATCTGCTATCCGGTTCGGGCTTTATAACTTTTCCTCCCAATATAAGTGGCTGATTTGAGAGTCAAACTCTATATTGGTAGAACATCTAAGTCTAATGGTGAAAGAAAATAAATAAGTAACTTGATAAATTTAAATTTAAATTGATCCAATGCAACAAATATGTTTTCGTGTTTTTCACTTATCCTAAATAAAAGTTACAATTATTCGGGTGTGGCTCCTATTTTTGTAAGTTACACGGGGTATTTTTAAAAACTTTAATTCATTTTTTCTAATTCTTATATTTAAATAATTACACGTTTCTTCGTTCTCTGTTTTTTTTTTTTTAATTCTCATCTATATGTTTTTCTACTCATCCTCATTCACCCATTCCCTCCACAATTAAACATATATTTGAAAAATGCAATTTTTTTTTTACTTTATTAAATTTTATCATTTTTTTTTTTAACCAACGGTCATTAAGTTCGGAATTCTGAGGGTTACGACTTATGAATGAAGATAAATTTGAAAGGATATTTTCATTTGAGGGGGAGAGTGCAGAAAAGGTTAATTATTAAGGATGCAGACATAATTTGAGGTGGGGGTGAGTCAGAATATATGAACTATGAAAAAATCAAACAAAGCACAGCGGTTTAGAGGTGGAGTGGGTCCTACTAACAAAGGGTTTGTATATTACAGCTGGCATACCCTTCCTTCCAGTCTGGTCCTTCCCATCATACACACCCACCACCATTCCCTTCCAATTCCCCA
Source organism: Acacia melanoxylon (assembly GCA_019022615.1). NCBI lineage: Eukaryota > Viridiplantae > Streptophyta > Magnoliopsida > Fabales > Fabaceae > Acacia > Acacia melanoxylon. The sequence goes on along the minus strand of JAFJYJ010000020.1, from coordinate 2,698,173 downwards.
CTCTCTCTCTTAATACTCTTTTAAGCCCTCTCCTTCACTCTCTCGTAAGAAACAACGATAAGCACAAACGCTTAATCCCTCTCTCTCTCTCTCTCTCTCTTTATATCTCTCTATTTCTCTAACGATTACCTTCCATATCTTCTTTTGATCGTCTTTCTCTGACATGGCGGAAGAGCCCAAGAAAGCAGCTGAGGAAGTGGCGGCGGTAGAGGCAGTGGCCGATAAATCTGTTGTTGAAGAAAAAGAGGCTGAGAAACCGGTCATCGAAGCAGAGCCTGAGAAGGAGAAGCCAATCGCTGAGAGCGAGAAAAAAGATGAAGAGAAGCCAGCGGGGCCCACTGAGGAAGTTGTGGAGGATGAAAAACCTAAGGCACCAACAGAAGGAAGCAAGATTACTCAGTCTGTTTCTTTCAAGGAGGAGACCTATGTAGTCGCCGACCTCCCTGAATCTCAGAAGAAGGCCCTTGATGAGCTGAAACAGCTTGTTCAAGAAGCACTGAACAAGCACGACTTCACTGCTCCTCCTCCGGCGGCAGCTAAGGAGGAGGAAGAGAAGAAGGCCCCGGAGGTGGTGACAACTGAGGAGAAGAAGGAGAAGAAAAACCTGAAGCAGCTGGTGAAAAACTGAAGCAGAGCCTCCTAAGGATGTTGTTGTTGCAGAGCCAGCTAAGGTTGAGGCTGAAACCGTTACTGAAGAGAAAAAGGAGGAGGAGAAGCTCGCACCTGAAGCTCCGGTCGCCGAAGAGAAAAAAGAGGAGGAGAAAAAGGAGGTGGTTGAAACTGTCACTAAAGAGAAAAAGGAGGAGGAGAAGCCTACCCTGAAGCTGCTGTTGCCGCAGAGGTGGTTGAGAAAGTTTTTACTGAAGTACAGGATGATTCTAAGAAAGTGGAAACAATCAAAGATACCGTAGTTTCAGTCTCTGAGGAGGCAGCACCTGCAGCTAAGGATGGTGAGGCCACTGCTCCGGCACCGGAAACGGCGGCACCAGAAAAGAAAGTGGAGGAGGAGGTGCCTCCGCCTCCACCGGAGGAGGTTTCAATCTGGGGAATTCCCCTGCTTGCGGATGAGAGGAGTGATGTGATACTCCTGAAATTCTTGAGGGCTAGAGATTTCAAGGTGAAGGACGCCTTCACGATGATCAAGAACACCGTTCGTTGGCGAAAGGAATTTGGAATCGACGCACTTGTTGAGGAAGATCTTGGGAACGATTGGGACAAGGTGGTGTTCACTCATGGTTATGACAAAGAAGGCCATCCAGTTTGCTACAACGTGTTTGGTGAGTTTGAGAACAAGGAGTTGTATCAGAACACGTTTTCTGATGAGGAGAAGCGCCAGAAGTTCATCAGATGGAGGATTCAGTTCTTGGAGAAGAGCGTTAGAAAATTTGACTATTCTCCTACTGGTATTTTTACAATTGTCCAGGTCAATGATCTTAGGAATTCACCTGGATTGGGTAAGAGGGAACACAGGCAAGCAACCAATCAGGCCCTCCAATTGCTTCAGGATAACTATCCTGAGTTCTTAGCCAAGCAGGTTCTTACATGCTATTTTCTTTAATTTCTCAAGCACGCACACATACACACACATGGATACATACATACATATATATCACATAAAGGGGTCAGAGAAATTCTAGTAGGTATAGGGAATTTGGTAGCTTTGACTTTATTTGATACAAGTTTGATCTCTGGGTTTTGATTTCTTCAGGTGTTTATCAATGTTCCATGGTGGTACCTGGCCTTTTCAAGGATGATCAGTCCATTCCTGACTCAGAGGACCAAAAGCAAATTTGTATTTGCTGGTCCATCCAAATCTGCTGAAACCCTTTTCAAGTATGTGATTCCTTCTTTTCCCTTTCCTTTTCCTTTTCACTGCATGATCATTTATTGGACCTTTCTTATGCTTGGCCCCTATTTATCTTTTGTTGGTTTGCCATTAATGGGTCTATGTATTTCGGCCGCCCTCTCTCTTTCCCTTTTTATCAGAAAAATAGTGATATTTGTTTTTTTTCTTGACTTATTACTTGAATTGAAATGTATGAAAATTTGACGTCTGTTTCATCTTTTCTGTTAAATAGATACATAGCTCCTGAGCATGTGCCTGTCCAGTATGGTGGATTGAGCAGGGAAGGTGACTATGAATTCACAACTGCTGACTCTGTTACCGAGTTTACCATTAAACCATCAACAAAACATATTATTGAATTCCCTGCTTCTGAGGTGAGGAGGAAGTAAACTGCTTTCTATTTTTAAGCTTATGAATTACAATTTTCCTTAGGTTACTATCATGTTGTGGTTTGTTCAATTGTCTTTTCATCATCCTAGGGCATTTTACATATAGCTTGATTGTGGCTAGGTCACATCATCCACAACAAATTTTTTCATTACCATTTTGTTATTTCATTAACTGAATTGACAATTTTTTGGGTCACTCTTCAGTTTTAAAAGTGGAGTGGTGATAGCTAGAAGAGTCTATGAATTTGGCCATAGTGTAAATAAGACTTCTAATATTTAAATGCATAAGAGTCCGATTATTAATTTTGTGGATATTAAGAAAGTTAGTTTATTTAGTTGTTTGTTGTAAATATGTGTTGGTTTGCCTAGAACACCCTTTTTAATTATGTGCCTTGTGACTACTTTTGATGGAAACTCCCTTCCTTTGTGCAATCAATAGGGATACTTTGGGGAGAAAATTATAAATTTGGAGGACAAAGTGGATTGAGGTCTTATATTTAGGACCAAAGTAAACCGCTTGTCTAGCTCCTATATTTAGAATCGCAAGTAGGAACACATAGTAGTTATGTGGAAATACAATAGACCCTGGAGCAATTTGAACGAGATACTTCAAATCTTAGGAAGACTAACTGAATTCAATTCAAAACGAAACGGATGAAATATAATTCAGTCTCAATATATTTGTCTCCTATTGTGCTTATACTGTATTTATGATTTGTAATTGTTGGATTTGCAGCCAAGCCATCTGGTTTGGGAACTGAGAGTTGTGGGTTGGGAAGTGAGCTATGGGGCTGAATTCGTGCCGAGTGCTGAAGATAGATACACTGTGATAGTACAGAAGAGCCGGAAAATTGGGGTTTCAGACGAAACCATAATCTCTAATGACTTCAAAATTGGGGAACCTGGCAAGGTTGTGCTCACCATTGATAACCAGACATCAAAGAAAAAGAAATTGCTGTACAGGTCCAAGACCAAACCCATCTCTGAGTGAGTAAAAAGCTTTCACTGGAAGAAGGAGAACCTGTGAGGTCTGTGAATTACTATTGATTATTATAGATTATGTCAAAGGGAAGAAGAATAAGGGCTCTACTTTGTATTTCATTTAACATGGAAATGGGCTGGATGGGGGATGGGATTTATTCTTTTTCTTTTTATACAGGGGTTATATTTGTTCGTTTGGCTGAAATTAATTTGTTTGTTGTTAGTGGTTGGGAGATTTTATTTAGAGTAACTTGTCATTTTTGTCCCTGGAAAATTTCCAACTTTTCAATTCAGCCCCTACGATGTATACCTTGGGAGATTTGGCTTTCAATCCAGTCTCCCAGAAGATGTGATGATTGGGAAACTTGATACATTGAACTCACGGGGGGTTACATGTTAGAGGATTGAATTGAAAAATTAGTCAATTGTTCAAGGGTAAAGATGAAAATTTACTCTTTTATTTACAATTAGTTGTTTTTCCTAATACCCTTTTTTAAAAGGGTGGTTGGGGAGGGATACACAGGTGGGGTTTATTTGTATGTATTTATCTCTGTGAAGTGTGGAGTGAGGAAGAAAGTCTATTTTGTAATAATTATGATATACTCCAATGCTTGCCTGTAAAGTTTGTATGATTGTGATGATGTATTACTTATTCACTTGGTAAATATTGAAGTTCATTGTTTCTGGCGTCTTTTGTTCTGACTTTGGTAGGTAAGGTTCCAAGTGGTCTATTCGGTAATATGCGCATTTGTTTTTTCTGGGTACGAATTTGTTGAAAATTATAGGACTGTCATAGTTACTACTTTTGGCAAGACTATTGGGTAATTGAAACGTGTTGGGGTGTCTTTGTTGATGAGAGTGTGATGGCTGCGGAAGAATCTGCTTCTGCCCTTAGTTTCTTGATTCACTTCTCTCAAACCACGTTCATTCCTTTTGTGTGAGGAATATTGACTTTTTTTGTTTGTATATCATGTTCGAGGCAGTGTCCGTATTAAATCTAAATGTGGATACCTCTTTAGTGAAGCCAAGTTGTGAGAAATTAGCTCCTTCCTTCTAATAGACCTAACCCCATTGGCGAATAGTGACTACTTAGTCATATGATTAATGCTTGTCCCTCAATTGTACATCCAAGTTGATTTTGTTCTTTTAATACAAAATGAAACTCCCTCCCGTGCTTAATATAAGGCATTGACATAATTTAATTATGTTAAGGAATTTCGTTAATATGACATGTGTTATCTAAAATACTTTAGTTATCTTTCTTAATTGTTTTTCTTCCTTGATTACTAATGAGGGAGCATCAATATGATTAAATTAAGAAAAGATTAACAAATATGAAAAATATGTTTTGTATTTAGAATTAAGATTAATATTCTCCAAATATGTTTTATATTCCGGAGAGGAGCGCAATCTGTTTCTTTCTTTAAATATTGTTTTTGATTGGACGGCAATCTGTTCAGCCTTCTATTATTCCATGCACTTCTTTATTCATATGGAGCTTTGGATTATTGTTAGGGCCGTTTGGTATAAAGAATTGGTAGAGGAAAGGAATTAGAAAAGGAAAAGAATTTAAAGGAAGGAAAAGGAAGATTTGAAAGATGAGGGAAGATGGGCGAGTTGTTTGGTAGGAAGAAAATGAAAGGGTGGTAGTTGGTATTTTATCTTTTTATCCTCAAAAAATTAATTCAAAATAAAAAAGAAAAATAAATTTTTTTGCTAAAATATATATTTTTTAAAAAAATGTCATTGTTAATTTTGAACTTGTGATTTTTCACCAAATTTAAACTTTCCCCGCAAGTTCAACTTTCAAATCAAGTTTAAATTTCGGAGGTAAATCGTCAAAAAATGTGAATAGTGATAAAGGAACTTGAGATCTTACTAATTTTGGTGGGATCTCAAGTTTCCACATACGAGGAAGAGTGGTGGGCATGGGAACTTGGGTTCGGGCGGCTTGTCTACGCCAAACGCGTTTTCGGTAGGAACTCTGTTAAGTTCTCATTTTCTCTCCCAAGTTCCTTGAACCAAACGGCACGACCCTTAGTGTTTGAGAAATAAGCAAGGTGTTGACACCAAGAAGCCACCGTATTTACCGGAAGAACTATTTTTTAATTATAAAATTGTTGGTAGACTTGATTATTTCTGTAACAGATGATATACGGAGCTTATAAAGGTAGTTCTTGCAGACCTTAGCGTGCTTAAGGACTGGAATTATGGTGGTAGAAAGAAGACCGTACCTCCACTAATGTGATTATATAGTTAACTACTTTTGGAGAGTATGTAGACTATATTTGGGGAAGGGACAAAATAATGCAGTTGGTATAATTGTGGTTCATGCGGATAAAATTTTAAGAAAACTCTCCCCTGCAACGAACGGAAAGAACATGCTCATTTAATTTGTAAAGGGTTAAATAGCAAATTTGTTTTGGAAGTTTTTGTTGAAGAGCAATATTGCCCTGAAAGTTTGTATTGTCTCAATGTTACTCCAGAAGTTTTAAAACGTAGCAATGTTACACATTTTCATTAAAAAGTTAACTGTGAACGTCAATTTTTTAACAGTCAATGTTAGTTACTTAACGGAATAGGGTAACGAATATTAAGCTGCGTTTAAAACTTTCGCGATAACATCGAGACTAAAAACTTTCGCGAACATTGATGTTGGGCGATATCTTTCGAACTGGTTGTTTTAACCCATTTGTAAAAAGTTGGTTCCCATGAAGTATGAGATACAGGACAAAAACATTGACTAAAATATTTATGAAATAAAGAAGCAAAACTGAGATTCATGACCCCACAGTCTTTGGGTTAACTGGTAAAGGGTGGGCTTTTCACCTAAAGGAAGGTTGATCCTGGTTAATCAAGGCGGGTTTGATTCCAGGGGCTATAGGGCTCGAAAATTACTATTCCAAATTTTAACTATTTTTCCTTCGATTTTTTTCAAAGAAATATAATTAGTAAATTGAAATCATTAAAGTTCTAATCTATTAAATAAATGTTATCAACATTAATATCTAAAAATATAAATCATTCAACAAATAAACACATTCATTAATTCGTAATAAAAAACAAATAAACATAAAGAATATGTTTTTTTTTTCCTATTTTTTCAAAAAAATATTGAACAAAGGAATTGCTTTATATATGCTCATGACAAAATGCCTTTCCCTCTTGTAATTTTGTGTATGTTTTCAGATTCCTTCGGTTTATGCATGATTTTACAGACATGTAAAAATAATTATACTTATTTTACACAAAATATATTTATAATTTATTACTTATATAATATTTTAATACCAAAGTATGTGTTTAATTAATATCAAAACATCCCTTCTTTAAATTTTATAATAACTAATTATGTGTTTTAATACAAAATAATAATAAACATAAAAAAGGGTTATAGTTTAAACTATAAAAATCTAAATAATTACAAATAAACACATTCATTAAGTGGAAGTCTAAATAATTAATTTTTTTATGAAAGAAAAGCTACAGTTAAACAGGCTTGCAGGGCCAGCCCAAGGCCCTACTAGGCCAATTTTAAATTTCTGATATATTTTTTAAACCCGAACCCTGCAAGGTCAAGGCTTAAACGGGCCGACCCGATGGGCTCGGTCCGATTTTCTGACTCTACATATAAGATATGTACATATAACGTGGACTCTGTTTCTTGGTATATAAAAAAAATCTCCAAGTGCGTGAGCTTGCATAGGAAAGGGTTTTTATTCGTTGATATTAACATTAGAAAAAAAAAAAAAAAGAAGCGGGAGAACATATATTATCTTTTCTTAGTATTTTCTTCCTCTTCTTTTTTAAATTACAGATGAACGGTTCAAATTTTAGACAATGGCTAGTTGTCTTAAGGGCAATGTCATTAAACTTGAGCTTGATGTTCACATAGTTATATTTTTTTGTGTGTATGTACTTAAATTGTATTAAGAAAAGAAGGATGATTCGGATTTTTGTAAAAATATTATTAACATATTAAATTAAAAAAATAAATAACCACTAAAATTTAAGGCAAAAACTAAAATAAATCAAATTAAAATACTAAAATCTAAATTATAATCATGGTTAGTTTTAAAATGACGATCTTTAGCACAATTAAAATTACTTTTTTTTTTTATAGTACTAGGATGCTCGTTATAAAACATCCTAATTGTATTCCTAGAATTTAAATAATTTTATAAAGAAATTAATTAGTGGTAGATGGAATCTTATCATGTAATTAATTAAATAAAGAGAATTTATGCAAAGTATGATTTATGAAAAGAATAACAAAAAAGGAAGAGGGTTGTTGTTATTGTTATTGGTATTACTATAGGAAATGTTAAAAGAAAACGGTGATCAATGATTTAAAAGCAAAGTAACCCATTCAAAAAAGGGCGAAGAAAAGATAAGAAAAGGAGTAAACAATAATAAAAATAAAAATAAAAAGGCAAAAATGGCCAACAATCTTTTTGACCAAACAACACATGGGAAGCACATAGACCAAACAACACATGGGAAGCACATAAAGTTCTTGTCCCTTTGTGCTTCTTATATGCTTGTCTCTCTAGTTAGCATGGTTTAGGAACCCGGATCGGACCGGGAACCGGTGAACCGACGATGAAGCAGGTCCGAGTTAGGCTAAAAAGAAGTTGGCTCTAAGTGACCCGGCCAACTCGGCAAGAACCTACGGCCGAGTTGAGAGTCACCGAGTCAATCAAAAGAAAAAAAAAACGACGGGGAAACAGAGATGTAGAAGAACACAAAGATCTGAAAAAAAGAGTGGGGTTCTCAGTCAGGAAACAGAGATCGACGGAGGCTATGGATAATAGAGTTCTTGTCGGCAAGGATGCGAGCGTTGACGGCGAATCATCTCCACCTTCTCCATTGTCAACAAACTAGTCTCCAACCCACTCCAACAGAAACAGCGGTGTTCTTCGGTGTTCGAACTCATCTCCAACCCACTCCAACAAAAGTTGTTCGTCGACGGCAGCTGTAATACCCGGATTTTAGCAAATCTGGAATTCTTGAGATAAGAGAAATTAATGAATATTTTGATGAAGCAAATTCATGAGTTTAAAACTATTATAGAAAATTGTTATAATTGTCGAGTAAATTGTCAAAAAGTTACGAAAAATAAGATGAACGGAATGACTAAAAATGCAATAATGATGATAAAAACAGTCTAAAAACATTATGATAAATAATTTGAAAGATCATGAAAAATTATGAGAAAATTATGGGAGTATTATATTTAATTATAAGAATTTAATAAATTATTTCAGAGGAAATAACATGAAGAAATGTTTAAAAAGCATTCCAACCATAAAGTAACTTTATGGTGTAAACATTTTACATAGGATATAAAATGACAATGTCAAGATAAAGTTTGTAAGATAATAATATACTGTACATTATAAAATTATCAACCATTGGTAAGAGAATGATTAGATAATTACTAGCTAATTGATTTAGTAAAACAAGAGAAATATAGAAAGTTAAATTTATGGTAAAATCCTTAATTAAGAGATTAAAATTTGGTAATTAGCATAAAATATACTTATTGATTATGATAAAAAGATTAAGAAAAATTGGTAAAGATAAATGTATGAAGAAATCTAATCCTAAAAAGATCATTAAACGAAGAATTTAGGCTTGATTAAGTCTTAACGAAGGCGGGGGTAAAACGAGAATTTTGGTAAAAAATATTGTATTTTTAAAAAATGGAAAAAAAATATGAAAAAATAATTAAAACTGAATTTTAAAAAGAAGGGGCGAAATTATTGGTATTTTTAATTAAAAATAATTGTTTAAATAATTAAAATGATAATTAGAATAAAATAATAATATAATGCGGTGAGTCGAACATATAGGCGGCCGAGGGAAAAGTTAGAAATAAATTCTACAGGTAAACCAGAGGTAAAAGTCTTTTCGGACTAATCAAATTAAGAACAATTAAATTTTTACACGAAGAAAGAATTTACCAGGCGTTAATTTCCGATCGAAAACCCTAATTCCTAATAAGACGGAAAGATCGATAGAGTAGAGCCGATAGGCAAAGTGAGAACCAATAGAAACAATTGCGTGTTTTCAAACACGGGGTTAAGTTAGGCAACAACTGTCGTTTTACGATTCGGCGAATTGTTGTCCGTAAGTTGGTTCTATCGAGAGATTTATTTTAGAATCGACGCGTTTGTCCGAATATCTTCCGACGCACCGGAGAATACTGGATATGATCAAAAAGGGGATCCAAATAGATAATATGAAAGAGGATGAAAATACCTTCAAAGTTACACGCCGGATTTTTGAGTTTCTCGCAAATCGCGAAACGGACACCGTCGGTAGCTTTATCGGGCGGAGGCCATAAAGCAAGAGTCATCATTGGATGACAACTCATTCTTTGACTTTTGGGACCCCTTGATGTCGGTCTTGACCATGGATGGCCAAGATTGCTTTGTCCTAAAAATGCGATCCAACAAGGAATCCGATCCGAAGACTTTTGTGTTAATTCCCACCTTGTCCCTCCATTCTTCTATAAATAGCAAGCACCTCTCCTCTCATTCTTCACACCAAAATTCGAAACCTAGAGAGAGGTTCTAGAGAGAAGCTCGGAAAAATTACGCTTGCTCCGAGTAAGTTCTTATGTCATTAGCTTTTAGTTTCCGTAGTTCTTTCGATAGTTATAGTAGAACCGTTGGTTTGATCTAGGAAGTTTCGAATTTATTCCTATACTTGTTTTTAAGCCTCATTGCATTGAAAGATGTCGACGAGGTAAAAACATGGTGAGGATAATTTTGAAATGGAATAAGGTCAAAGTAACGAAGTTACGCGAAATTCCGCCAAATAGGGGTAGTAGGGGCAAAATGGTCTTTTTCACCTAAAATGCATTATGCTGCCAAATATTCATAAGTGTGTTATTATTCTGATTAGAATACTTCGACGTCGAACCGCCGAAATTCCATCGTTCCGTTTGTTTGCCGTTTGTTTTTTATTTGTTTACGTACGGCGTCAAAAAGTACCGTTTTTAGCCTAAGAGCGGGATATCTCGCAACTAAGGTACGTACGCGTCTTAACCCTAACTCTATGCTGCTTATATACTTTTGCGTTAGAGATACGTTCATAGGCGAGGTTACGGTGAGAATCGTCGGAGATACTTACGACTTTACCCACGAATTATAGTATTGGTAATGCCGTTTGAGTTATTCCTAGCGGCGAGGACACGTTAGTGGCGTGGCACTTGGATATGTGCAAAACTAGTAGAGAGAGACTTTACATACTTTTCTTTGTGCTTATGTTCTCATCCATGTATTGATCATACATCTCGCCGTTTGCTTTTGTGATGATATCTTTTGTATTGAAATGAATATCTTTGTACGTATCTTGTTTTATTTGAGTATAAGGTTAACCGTTACCGAGATCCATATGTGGAATGGATCTCGGCTTGTATCATCGTGTCGAAGGACCGATGTTTGGCGATCGAGGCAAGCAGCCGGAGTAGGCCAAGACGTGTCTACATTATCTATCGTTTTCTTTAGTTTCCTTAACTTTTGAGAATCCTGGATGACTGTAATCCGATACATTTACACTATGGTCCATATTTTGAATGTAATGTAAATTACTTACTCGCTCCAATGCTCTACTCTGATTACTCTGCTTGAAATATTTGAAAACATTTTTTTAAAAAAAATTCCGCCGTTTTCAAATGGGATGTTACAGCAGCGCCTGAATTCGCTGAAGAAGATGACCCGTGAACCCTATGGAGAAAATCAGAAAAATCTCTGCGCTAGTGTGATCTGATAAACAAAGTCCTCCCTCTCTCCAACTCGCTTTCACTGTGTGGAGTGTAAATAATAAACTAATAAAGAAAAAAATATGATCACATTTTGTCAAACCCAAACCGTCCGTGTGATCTCTTTTTTTTAAAAGAATTAATATAAAACTACACATTCTCCAATATGACACATCCTTCCATGTTTCTATAATTTTTTTATTATTAAAATATAAATATTTTTTCCAACCTCTCTGCCATGGCAGGCTTTTACGCGTTTGGGTCTCCTAACTTGGAGCTGGAGAGATTAATTACAAAGGATAAGACGTAGTTTACTGTATGGATGCTTTTTGTATATAAAATATATATATATATATATTATCTATTTTAATTATATTATATTTTTAATTAATACCGGTCTGACTCCGGTTTGACCCACTGACCCTTAACCCAGTACTCCCACTGGTTTAATGACCGGTCCGGTTTTCATAACCTTGCTAATTAGAGGGACAAGATTTTTTTTTTATATATGCTATATATTTTGATTAAATTATATGTTCCTTTCTGATTTTTTTTTTTCACCTAGTATCTCAAATTAATTATTTTCTAGTTTTGCATACACAAATATTTGTTTTGTAACACCAGTATCTTGGAAACTAATTAATTTGAGATACTGGGTGAAAAAAAATTAGAAAGCAATATATAATTTAATATAAATAAATAAAATATATAAAAAATAAAATAAAGAAACACCTTAGAACAAGCACATAATGTGAACCCACAACATATATGGGGTTTGAATTCAAAACCCCACTTCCACGAGTCCCATTTCAGCTCTCTGTCTCCCTCTCTTCTTTGTGTGTGTGAGAAAGAGAGAGAGGGAAGGAGGAAGGAGCCGTTCGCTGTATGTCATTTTTATTTCAGCGAAGGGTTGAAGCTTTTGGGTCCATTTTGGTAAGTAAAATCACTTCTATTCACTAAGGTCCCTTCATGAACATTGTTTAACTCAACTTGCTGTTATGAACACACATGGCATAGTGTGTGTGTGTGTGTGAATTTAAAACCCCTCTTCCACGAGTCCCATCTCAACTGTGTGTGTGTATGAGAGAGAGAGAGAGAGAGAGAGGAGTGGGGTCGGGTGTGAAAGGTTTTATGGACTCCGTCCCTCTCTTTCTCTCTCTTGAGATTCTTCTATAATCCCATGGATTTCTGTTTTTCATCCTGCCATTTCTGATTTCATCACTTTTCAACCTCGTACTATCTGCATCTTTATATTGTAACTGTTGTGATTAATATAACATATATATCCATTGGCAGATATTATTTTTGATTGTTATTCTCTGTCTTTGTGTTTTAACATTACTTGCTTGGTGCTTCCATTGAGTTTTTCATGGCAGTAAACACGAGACTCAGAGAGTTGCAGACTGATATGAAAAAAGCTAATGATTTCATTGACAAGGCAAAAGGGCGATTTAACTATGCTCCAGTCGCAGCTTCAGTCCATGCATGAGTTGAAGAGCGCACCTGAGAATGCGAGTCTCTCTTCTTCTCATACTACTTCATCGACGACTCCTCAAGACGGACAACCGCTGAATTGTAATCCTTATGGGGGTAAACATATTAAGATCAACTTTCCTCGCTTTCATGGCAAAAACGCTCTCACATGGCTCCTCAAAGAAGAACAATACTTTAAGTATTTTGATACTGGAGATCCCAATGTCTTGTAATTGCATCAATCCATTTTGATGGAGATGTGCTACCATGGTTTCATATGATGGACAGAACGGCAAAAGCACCAAAATAGTGTCATTTTTTAAAAAATTTACCAAATTGATGCACTTTCCAAACTAATTACCAGAGTAATGCTGTTGGAGATGTATGACAGACCTGCGCCTTCAGTAGCGCTGCAATGGGCCACGCCACTGACTGCTAGCGTAAACAAGGATTATGCCAGTAGTCCTAATGGCGTGGGTGGCCCTCACATGCGACTAATCACCTAGTGGCGTGGGGTGGCCTCACGCTACTAGTGGCGTGGGTGTCTAGGGGCCAACGGGGTCAGCTTTTCTGACCCCTAGTACACCTAGTGGCGTGGGGTGGCCTCACGCAACTAGTGGCGTGGGTCACACCCACGCCACTAGTGGTCAGAGGGCTCAGCTTTTCTGACCCCTAGTACGATACTCACGCCACAAGGCGTACTTTTTTACCACCCCCACCCCGGTGACTCCTCTCCTCTCTATATAATTCACAGCCCTTTGCCTCCATCCCTCATCCGTGACTCCTTTTCTTTATCTCTTATCATTCATTCCTTCACTCATCCGAAAACTCCCTCCGTCATCACCATATTTACTCTTTCCCTCATCCCTCCATCTGCTTCATTTTTTTCTTGATTTTTTTCTTTAATTCCACTTATACATTGTGTTTCTTCTTCTGCCCAGTTACAATTTGTGTTGTTGTTATTTTGTTTTATCTATAATTTAATCTTCTTTTTCATAATATAAAATAAGAAAAAAATGAGTCAAATTCGTTCATTTGTATATTATAATGGTTCTAATAATATAGGTCCAAACGGATTGAGCTTTGAAGGTGAAAAAAGAGGAATGTCTATTGTTCGAGGCATGTCTGCTGAAGAGTTACATGAAAAGATCCGTCGAAAGTTAAAGCTACAACAAAATCAGGTAATATCTTCAGTGACGGGTAGAGTGCCTTGTGGAAACCGTAAATATGCGGGTTTTGATATATCCGATAATGAGGATGTGGATTTTTTGTTCAAACATTCGACGAAGACCCTACGTCCCAATTCACTGAGTTATATGTGGATATTGAGACGTCAGAGGAGGGCGTACCAATACCGACTCATGGACTCCATCAGTCACATTATATGGCTGGTACCTCTCAGCCAAGACAATCAACCGTTGCGTATGGAGAAGAAAGCGAGTATATGGTAGATGAACCTGACAATGAGGATGAGCAAGAGAAAGAAGATGAAGACACTATTGGATAATGACCATGATCAGAATGATAGTGATGTAGATGACGAACATCGAGGTAATTATTATATAATTTATTTTATATTGGTTACCATATTTTCGCAAAAATTGTATTATGTGTGAACATGCAGATATTACACCGTTTTGGGATGACATTCCACATTATGAGGCTGTAAATGAAGATTACCTACATGAGGATATACTAGATGTGGAAGGCTTGGCCGGGGTCCGTGGGCAAGAGGAGATAGATTATATCTAAAACAAGAGTTCGGGTCCAAGAACGATTCGCAAGCCTCAATAAAACATTATTGCATGAAGGAACATCATGAAGCTCAAGTGGTTGAGAGTACTACAGCCAAGTTCTAAATGAAATGCCGGAATCATGAACAAGGTTGCGATTGGAGAGTAAGAGCAATTACACCGAAGAACAACAACACTTGGGTGGTAACTAAATGGGTTGGAAATCTTAGTTGTGTGAGCCAAAATCTCTCCCAAGATCACAAACAACTTGATTCTGAAATTATTTCTGAGGCCATAATAGGTATGATACACAATACCGTTTGATAATTTTTGAATTTATTTGTGTTTATCAGTTAACATAAATAACATTCCTAGTGTACACTTTTTATTATTAGTTTTGCAGACATGGTCAAGGAAACACCTTCGGTACTTGTGATCCTGATACAAGAAAGGGTGACTGGAATGTTTGGTTACCATATTTCTTACAGGAAGGTATGAAAGACAAAAAAAAAAAGCAATAGCTAAGATTTACGGTGATTGGGACAAGTCATATGCGTTCCTGCCAAGATGGTTCGAGCACATGTTGAAATTTTCCCTGGGGTCTATTTATCATATTCAACATGGACAATATATTGTTGATCGGCGGGTTGTTAATGGGATTCGGGTTTTTCAACGTACATTTTTGACCTTCCATCAATGTCGTGAGGCGTTCCAATTGTGCAAACCAGTCATATAGGTTGACGGTACGCATTTATACGGTAAGTATAAGGGGACATTATTGATTGCCACCGCCCAAGATGGAAATAATGATATCCTGCCGATTGCGTTTGCAATTTTTGAAGGTGAGACTAAGGAAGCATGTGAGTATTTTTTGTCTTCCATATGACTGTATGTTACAAATAAGATCGGTCTATGTCTTATTTCTGATTGTCACAAAAGCATAATATCAGCAATCGGCAATGAGATGACTGGTTGGCACCTCTGGTGCCATCTCCTCTGGTTACCACGTAACCTCAGTATAGGACATATTGTGCCACATGAGTGGTCGATATACACCTTCGCCACGTGGACCAAGCCGGGGTATCTCATATGCCTCCATCTCGTGCCGTGGTCGTCGTTGACCC
This sequence comes from Acacia melanoxylon, assembly GCA_019022615.1. Lineage (NCBI taxonomy): Eukaryota > Viridiplantae > Streptophyta > Magnoliopsida > Fabales > Fabaceae > Acacia > Acacia melanoxylon. The sequence goes on along the minus strand of JAFJYJ010000020.1, from coordinate 2,682,856 downwards.
GGTCCTCATCCTTCCTTTGCACGGCGAGGGACCTCTAAAGCAGGATCTGGTACACTGTCTAAGAGTCCACTTGGTACGTTAGGACCAGGCTCCGCAACTCGGCCTAACTCTCTAAGTGCTCCCAGTAACTGGTCACAAACCTCTTGAACCTCCCTATTGTTGTATTGCGGAAAAATTGTGGAGAATTCTACCACCAAATCCACTCTATACCATCTACCTGCATTTAGCTAGTAAAATGAATAACAGCACTGAAACTAAGTTATGGATGATAAGATGAAATATGTAAGATGCAAAGTGGAAGCAAGATCAATACGTACCACGTGCCCGATCCTGGCGACCTGCCTCGTCATAAACCGTCTGGTGTGCGTGAAGAACCAAGTCATGTACTCGGAGTTTGGAGAAATTGGCCCCTCCAATGGCTCTATAGTCTCGATGTGCAAATGTCGTGTGTTTCACAACTAAATAAATTGCTCCATCTTGACCTCCTAATCATCAGCGATCTTACCGCGTAAGGTAAGATCATGTGCACCCTTAAGTTGTGCAACAGGGCTAGGGATGTGTTGTTGCATGCCAAATTGCCGCATGCAGCGATCGGGCTGGGGCATCTCGACAATATGGAAACAAAGTACGAGTGTCACCGCCCTCCACCTGTCCTGCAAGTGAACCTCTGCACCCATAAACTCATATTTGGCGTCCCTATATGGCTCCCACTTCACCTGTACATGTCAACAAATGTGAATTAGTTTACTCTTTTGGTTCCCTAATGTCAAATTTATTATACATACATCGTATTGACCCATCTGGTCAAGCTCTATCTGATATATCTTTAGCTCACGTCGCAATAACTTCAGTTCGACATTGTTGAACCTGAAATATGTAACTCAATAACATTAGTGAAACTACCTGCAAATAAGAACATAATCGCTCAACTACGCCAACCAGTTCAAATAATTCATCATTTCATACTGCTTCCATACCTGCGTCCGTAATGATCGCTTGCGTCACTAGGCGGTGGAATGAGGTGATATGGCAAGAAATCTGGACCATGCCCATATCTGCAATAACAACAAACAACCCCCTATGTCTTTAGCTGAAGCTGACGTGGCTTGACATAGCTCACGATACAGTGTGGCGAGTACCGCTGACCCCCAATTGTATGTAGCAGTCTCCGCAAGGTCACCACCCAGCAATTGTATATATTGGCAAGGGACCTCGTGGCTCGACTTATCACACAACAAAAATCCACCGAAAAGGCGCATGAGGTAAGCACGTGTGTACAAAAGCTGACCCTCAACCGTAGCTGAGTGCTCCTCCCAGTGGCCCCAATGACGGTCAAACCAGCCCATCTTGATGTTTCCGCCAATCAAGTTAGATGGGAGTGGAGTCAGGCCCATGTATTGCTGCATAATTGCTGCCCAGTTGCCATGCATCCGACTAGACACTACTCAACCCTCAGTGGATAAACCTAAAATGCCATCTACATCCTGTAGAGTAATAGTCATCTCACCAATCAGCATATGGAAGGTGTGAGTCTCCGGCCTCCACCTCTCAACCAAAGCAGTAATAAGGTATTTGTCAATCCGCACCAAGATAAAAGTAGAGAACAAATATGTAAAGGTCTTATATTATCCGTATCATGTACAACCAACTAAATGCATACAATTAATTACATAAAGAATTTTAAAACATATAGGGAATCTCTTCATGCGAGACACATGCCAGAAACCTGTACGCATAAGGTGTTGTTGCAAATCTAGTGGGATGAGATCTGGGTCATGGATATCTGCACCAGACCCCTGTGAGGCTCGCCTGACCTTCAACAAATTGCAATCTTCTCTATTCCACACAACTTGTGATCGGTTGACCGTTGCACCTCCTCATTAAGAACTCCCCACTCTTTGGGGCTGTGGTCAATATTACGGGCGCGTTGGTCATCCATTTGACTAATAAAAATTTAGAATAACACAACACATTATTAAGTCACTAATTATTATTCGTAAATAATTAATAACTGAATTAATTATTTGACTAATTATTATTCTCTATTTAATCTTATCTTATCTATCTTCGGTACTATAAATAACAATATACAACATATTTCACAAAATCAATTAATTATTTTACCAAAAATATGAAATAATTAGTCATTTATCTTAAGGTTTATAATTAACATACAAAATAAATAATTAATTTACTAATTATTAGTCTTCTATCCTAAGGTTAACAATAAATTTTAAATATTTTACTTCCATAAATTTTTTATTTTCATTATTATTTACTCTTTTTTTATTATTTACTCTTTTTATTATTTATAATTATTAATAATTTGTAACTAATTAAGCATCTATCCTTCCATTATACATTTATTAACCATATGTAATAAATTAATGTATATAATTACAAGTTCAATCCTATTATTAAACAATAAACATAACAAAAATTATTTCAGGGGGCGTGTGGCAGAGCAGGGGTCAGGGGAGGGAATCCACGCTACCTTGTGGCGTGAAACTATTTCACGCCACATGGTTGCTATTTCACGCCACATGTGGCGTGAAATAGTTTCACGCCACATGGTAGGATGAATAATTCACGCCATCGAATAATTTCGTGGACCCGTGGACCGCGGCTCACGCTAATGGCGTGAAATTCCCATGCGCCACAGCCTAATCCCGCAAGCCCTCCATGCGCCATTAAAGGCGTTAGCATTAGTTTGGAAAATACTTTCCAAAATGCTTTAATCCAGTAATTTTTTTTTTTTAAAAATGACTATTTTGGTAAAAATCCCTGGACAGAACTAATCAGGTTTTGACATGGGCTTTGCTGGTTTGCGCCATTGAAGAATAGTATGGACCATCACCGGTCGATTGTGCCCGTTCTCAACTCTTTAAACTTACACAGCAAGGGAGTCTCAAGGAATACAACACAAAGTTCATGGCCTTGGCTAATCGTACAGAGGAGATTCCTTTGTCCGCCATGCTTGACTGTTATTTGGGGGAATTGAAATCAGATCTGTTTCGCGATGTGAAGGTTCAAAAGCCTTCAACATTTCTGCAAGCCATGTCTCTAGCGCTTGTTTGCTGAATCCGCTTCTGATTCTATCGTACTACCAGCCGGAGCTCTCTATGCTAAGAGTAGGTCTCCCTCTACTTCGGGTTATGCTTAGTTATTATCCATCTAAGGGTTCCTCATCGGGTGTTTCGTCCTCGTCCACTACGACGGCTGAGGTGAGTCTACCGCCGTTATTACCAACGCCGTCTATACTGCCGATCAAAAGGATGACACCAGCTGAGGTGCAAATTCGTCGTTAGAAAGGACTGTGCTACACGTGTGATGCCAAATTTACACTCAATCATCATTGTCAAAACAAGCATTTCATGCTTCTGATTTCTGAAGAAGATGACACGAAATCATCTGTCAAAGAACTAGAGCATAAAAATATTGATGCTTCTCTTCATCACTTGTCCTTACATGCTTTACATGGGATGTAGGGACCTGCGACAATTCGGTTCAATGGTTCTATTAATGGCACGAAGGTACAAATTCTATTAGATGGCGGTAGTTCCGACAACTTCATCAACCCAAGAATTGTTAATCATATAAAGTTACCAATGGAACCTACTTCGACTATGCGAGTGCTCGGTGGCACAAGGCCGATTTTGACAAGCCATGAACGAGTGCGTGACGTCTCGATTATGAGTAATAACCGTCTGTTGCTCTTGACCTTGGTTGTTTGGCCAATCACAGGAGCCGATGCATGTTGGATTAAGGGCTGACTGTTTGAAACACTAGGTCCACACGTCTCAAATTACAATAACTCTTCTATTCGATTCTTAGCTGACGACAACTTTGTTACCCTCCAAGGTTTTCGTGGTCCGGACATTGCACAGGCTTAATTTCATCATTTGATTCGGATACATCAAGTAGACAGTAGACACCATAGCTAAGTTTTTCATGATGGAACAGGTTGATCCGGATACTACGCAACCTGATAATTTTTCCAATATGCCGGATGATTTAGCGGTGATATTTTTAACGTCATCAATATGTTTTTGATCAACCTCATGGCTTACCTCCGCCTAGAGGCCATGAGCATAAGATAGAATTACAACCAGGAATTGGAGCTATCGAAGTCCGTCCATACTGATACCCTGTTTGTCATAAAGATGAAATTGAAAAGATCGTTTCTGAACCGCTTGTAGAAGGCTTGACTCAACCTAGCTCAAGTCCTTTTTCTGCACCAGTGATTTTGGTCAAGAAGAAAGACAGAACATGGCGGTTTTGTGATGATTTTCATACCTTAAATGTTGTGAGAGTCAAGGATGTTTTTCCCTTGCCTACGGTGGATGAATTACTTGATGAGCTCCATGGTTTTTTTTTTAAAAAAAATAAAAAATAAAAAAAATAAAAAATAATTCCAAGTTAGATCTAAGGTCTGGCTACCACCAAATTCTAATGAAGGAAGGTGATCGAGAGAAGACAGCTTTACAAACTCGTTTGGCTTTACATGAGTGGTTGCCCTTTGGGCTCATAAACTCTCTGGCTACATTCGATGAATACAGTTTTCTGACCTTTCCTCCGACGCTTCGTTCTAATTTTTGTGATGATATCCTAGTTTATAGCGCTTCATGGGAACTTGGGAAGCACATTTACAACATGTGGAAGCTGTTTTACAGACGCCAAAGAAGGATTGATTATCTTGGACACGTTATTTCCAAGCAAGGCGTGGAAGTGGATCCAGAAAAGGTTTGGAGTATTCAACAGTGGCCCCAACCCGGTTCAGTTACTCAGTTTAAGGGTTTTTTCCTAAGTGGATATTACAGGTGCATTTTAAGAAATTATGCTCAATTAGCTGGCCCTTTAACACTGTTATTGGTCAAGGATGGGTTTAAATGGGATCAGGCAGCCTAAAATTCTTTTGAAAAGTTGAAGTGGGCTTTGACCCAAGCTCCAGTATTGGCCCTACCCGATTTTAGTAAAACATTTATTTTGGAAACAAATGTTTCTGAGGTTTGTTCCTAGGGAAATTAACCGTATTGCGGATGCTTCGGCAAAAATGGGAATTTCCAAATCTTCTTTGTTAGATGCTTACCCGGCCTCCCTTAGAGTTTGGGTTGAGCAAGAGTTTTTAGGATTAATTTCCCCATCTCTGTAATTTTCTTATGTCTGTTTCTGGCTTTTAGCTATATCACTTATATCAAAAATAATAATAAAAATTCTGAGGCTTGTACCCAAAAAAAAAAAAAAAAAAAAAAAGCTTCTGAGGTGGGTGTGGGTGCCATTTTAAGCCAAGGGGCCCAACTCCCTCCGCTGCTATCCTTTGCCATAGCCATCATTTTATGGCAAAAAAAACTGAAGTTCGTGTAATTCAGGGTACTCAATGATACGAAAATGATATTTTAAGATATTGATTAGTATTGAAAAATACTTCATTATCTTAAAAAATTAGTTTAGGATCATAAAAAAATATTTCAAGTACTAACTGATACTAAAAATATACTTTATGATTAACCTGTACTAAAAAAATGTCATGATTTTGAAAAATTATTTTATGATTTGAAAAAAATATTACAGGTTATTGATTAGTACTAAAAATATACTTAATATATTTTTTTCAAGATCCTAAAATATTTTTTCAAGATCATGAAGTATTTTTTCAAGATCGGGCAATATGTCCTAAAGTATCCTTTTGGTATCAGTCGATCTTCTAAAATATTTTTTCAAGATCCTACATTAAATTTTTAAGGTCAGCAAAGTATTTTTTAATATTATCTTAAAATATCTTTTTAAGTAATCCTTATAAAATATATATATATATATATATATATATATATATATATATATATATATAAATATATTATATTATTTTTTAAAAAAGCACAAACTTCAGTTTTTTTGCCATAAAACATGACACCATTTTATGGCAAAGGATAGCAGCAGAGGGAGTTAAGCAGTAGAGAGAAGCCAACTCCCAATCCCATGGCCAATCTGAGTCATTGAATAAATGCTTAGAGATGTATTTGAGGCGCTTGGTTTATGAATTTCCAAGGAAATGACTTGTCTTGGGCTGAATTTTGGTATAACAACTCTTTTCATTCCTCAATGGGAATGACCCCTTTTAAGGTGGTTTATGGCAAAGATCCTCCGCCGATACTCCGACATTCATCCTTAGAAGATACACCAAGGGATGTTCATCAACAACTTGAGCTACGAGATGAGGTTCTGGAAGTTCTCAAGATAAAAATGAAGCGAACTCAGTATAGGATGAAATTATTTGCTGATAGGAAGAGGCGCGAACAAAAATTTGCTGCTGGCAGTTCTGGTGAAATTACACCCATATCGCCCACTTTCAGTTCAGTTGAGGCGTTGTCACAGTTGTCTGTGAAATATTTTGGTCCATTTAAAGTGTTAAATCGGGTGGGAACTATGGCTTACAAATTGGATCTTCCTGCTCATGCAAAAATCCTTATTGAAGCCGTTTCAGGGTTCTGAACCATCTTCTCCTTATTTTTTATCGTCCTAAATATTGTAGATGGTAGAAGAGTTCCCATGACTAAAGATGGGTGTCATCATTACGCAGTATTATTATTAACAAGTGCTCTTAGTCAGCATGAATACCCAGGAGAATCAAACTACGAGACAGATAGAGATTTGGGATGCTTTAGGGACCACACATGAAGAAACCTCAGGAATCAAGCAAAGCCGTACAAATAATTTGAACCCCAGGTGTGAGCTTTTTCAAAATAAATGAAGGAGGACCACTTGAGACTTCAAAATAGATTCTCTTATTTAATTAATCATCTCGTTGGGGAAAAAAAATCCGCAGTGTTCTCACAATAGAATATACTGATGATCAAAGTTGACAACAATAGAAGAAATAAAGGAAGAATCAATGCAATCAGAGACAGCTTTATTTGGAAGCTTTGTAGAATATGAAGGCAAACTCCAAGTTCCTAGATAAGAAGAAGAAAGGAATTGCCTTAGAAGCCGTTGATGAAGATGATGACAAACTAGACGATGAAGCAATGGAATTACTAGTAAACAAGTTTGGAAAGTTCTTCAACAAGAGGCAATTTCTTTTTACCCAATTCATTTTTTTTTTATGTTTGTTCCGTTAGATTTGGTTCACTGTAAGAGTTTTAAATCATTTATTATATCATCTTGTCTTTTATCCCCAAAAAAAAAAAAAAAAAAAAAAAAAACGAAAAGGACCTCCACGAACATCCACAATGAAGGAGTGAAGCAACTGAGCAAGTTTTTGAGAAAGATTAAGAACAAGATCGCATCACCCTATTGTGTTAGGGCATCATCATGTTTAATCCATGTAACTCGTTTTATCCTTTCAATAATTTTTTTTAATAAAATATATAAAATACCAAAAACGAATGCTTTGGAGGAAAAAATAAAAGGGATGATAATAGCTATCCCATCAATGTTCTCAATGCGCCAAGTTGCACCGAGTCAACAATGAGTTAACTCGGTTAATTCAATTAAAAAAAGTACTATAAGATTATAAGGAAGAGATTTAATTACACTAAAGTATCGATTACAATTTAGGAATATAAATAAAAAGTTTCAGTATAGGTTTATAATGTTCAATCGTCATTAAATTTTTTTAGCAATTAAATCTAACTTCCTAGTAATTCTATCTTTTAAAAAAATCCAGTCGTCCAGTCAAGCCACCAATTCTACCACACCATCAGTTCGTTTTTGTTAAACACATTTATCTATTTTGATTTACATATTCCAAAAAATTGGTTAAAATTAGTGGATATTTATAAAATTAACCTATTTTACAAAATATACTTAATTAAGTTCTTCTCTCTCCATAGTTCCCTCCCTCTTAATTTCTCTTTCTCCACCATAAATTTATGATCAGTTCTTCTCATATGCTTCACCTTTATTTTCAGGGTAATTTTTGAGGAAAAAAAATGTAAATACTCCATTGGTTTTGCAAATTACCTTGTAAATAAAAACACCAAAACCTTCTAAATGTCATTAAACAAAAACTAACGGATGGGAATATACTTTTTTAACATATTATCCCATATAGGGAGGAATTCCAGCTTTCCTCTCCAAAAAAAATGAATGAAATCTCAGCTCCACCACGGGAAAGTTCACCATTAATTTTACTGGCATAAATACTAGGTTTTCATTTCATTATTTTAATCAGACATGAGAGATACTGAAGAAAAAAAAATTGAAGTTGCTGACTGAAGTTAATTTTGCAGCAGCATTAAAATTTTCAAGAAATATCTTGAGAAAAGAGAAATGTTGTACAAGGAACAGCACAAAAATAAGGTTTGTGACATGAATGCTTGTGGGCAATGTATAGCGTTAGGTTTTTCATTTATGAAATCATGGATGAACTACATTTTACAAATTGGGTAAAACTCACCAACTCCAGGAAATTTTGTTTCAACAGCCAGCAAACAAGTATCCAACGTCATAGCAACTCCTCACGAGTCCTGCACATCCTACGAAAAAAAAAGGCAAACTAAATTCCTGAATAAGAACACCACCCATCATGTCTACTATATCATCTAGCCATAATTTTTTTTGTATAAAAAAATAAGGGTTAATACAATGTTTGGTCCTTTTAGATTGCCCTTGCTTTGGTTTTTGTCATATAGTTTCAAATTATAGGTTTTGGTTCCTCAAATTTCTTTATATTTAAAAGGGATAAGAGTCTTAAATGCGCATTTTTTTTCGGGAAAGACTTGGTAAGACGGAATTTTTTTGGATAAAAAATGCCACGGAAGTTTACAAACGTAGCAATTTTGCCCCTTCGTTAATTTTGACCGTTAAGTTTAACTGAGTGCACACATGGCATGCCACCTCATCACACGTGGTATGTCACCTCATCAATCAAAAGTATCATTTTTGCCCCTGAAGTTTTCACTGAGGAGCAATTTTGCCCCGGAAGTTTTCACTAAGGAGCAATTTTGCTCCGGTGGTTTAAAAAATGTAGCAATTTTTCCCTTTTGTCCCCATTTATTAAATTTGACTATTAAATCGATCAAAGACCACACATGTCATGCCTTGAAAAAGGTCGAACTGAGTCGAGAAGGAGATCCTCGAGATGTTGAGCTCAAGGCGGCATCGCCGACTCAATTTGTGAACCGTTGGGACTCAAAAACCCGTGAAAACCTGCAGGAAGATCACTTACGATCTAAGCAAATGAAACGCAAAACGAAATGAATTGTTCCAAAAATTGGGTTCAAGAAACAAATCAATAGTGATAATATTTACGTTTGTATAGACCGATCATTTGCTTAGATCATAAGTGATGCTTCTCCGGGTTTTGCGACGCATCTTTTCGTCCCTTTCGACCAGCCCGGCTTCACAAATTCTCGCCGCTTGAGCTCAACATCTCAAGAATCTCCTTCTCTCCGACTCCAAGTTCGACCTTTTCAAGATAACATGTGATCTTTGATCGATTTAATAGTCAAATTTAATAAATGGGGACAGAAGGGCAAAATTGCTACATTTTTTAAACCACCGGAGCAAAATTGCTCCTTAGTGAAAACTTCCGGGGCAAAATTGATACTTAACTCTTATTTAATTGATGAGATGGCATGCCACGTGTGCACTCAGTTAAACTTAACGGTCAAAATTAACGGAGGGGCAAAATTGCTACGTTTTGTAAATTTCTGGGGCAAAATTGCTATATTTTGTAAACTTCCGTGGCATTTTTGGTCCAAAAAAAACTTTCGTCTTACCAGTGCTCCTGAGCGAAAACTTTCATGTCATTAAGACCCTTATCCCTATTTAAAATGTTAGTCCTTGTAGTTTAATCTGAACCTGATCAATTTTTCCCTTTGAAGGACCAAGACTAAAATGAAAGCAAATTATAGAGACCAGACATTGTATTAACCCAAAAATTAAAATCTAGCTTATTATTATAACACAAATTCATGCTCCATTTCACTCTAATACAGCAAAGACAGCCACACCTGGTACAGTTTAGAACAGAAAAGCAACCAACAAAATTTCTTGCGAAAAGAAAAGCATGCCCAATTGAAATATAAAAGGAAGTAGGAGTTAGTAGATTAGTTGTGACAGTTATATTTAGCAGTTAGGCTTAGACTAATATAAATAAGAGGCTTAGGACTTGGTAATGGTCTGTTGTCTTTTATTATGCTCAGACTCCTTCAATTCTGGTTTCTCAAGTTCTCTCTCTCTCTGTGCTATCTCTCCCGCCTCATTCTCTCCTCTTTTCTCTTCATACATATTTCATATAACAGTGGTATCAAAGCCACTTTCCTCAACAAAGGGGAGTTAGTAGATTAGTTGTGACAGTTCTATTTAGCAGTTAGGCTTAGAATAATATAAATAAGGGGCTTAGGATTTGGTAATGTTCTGTTGTCTTTTATTATGCTCAGACTCATTCAGTTCTGGTTTCTCAATTTCTCTCTCTCTCTCTCTCTCTCTCTCTCTCCTCCCTCCCTCCCTCCCCCCCCCCCTCCCTCCCTCCCTCCCTCCCTCTCTCTCTCTCTCTCTCCTCTTCATACAACTTTCATATAACAGTGGTATCAAAGCCACTCTTTCCTGCCTAGCGCTTAGTAGCGCACTTGGCACAAGTGCCAGCTCTAGGGGGCTGGCCTCCCCCTTGTCTCGGGCTCGAGCCCGCTCCCCCCTCCCCACTTGGAGTATCAAAAAAAAAAAAAAGCCACTCTTTCCTCAAACCAAAGGGGAGGGCTTTGAAATTGAAGGAGCTAGAATCGGACGGAATTGAAGAATTGTTGATGGAGCTATTGAGACAACTGACACAATGCTTGAGGTCGTCAGAAGCAAGCAGAGGGAAGTGGGAAGTCCAAGAATCATAAAAGAAGGGCCACCATTGATTAAGCAACATTGAAAGGTGGATGCCTACAATACTGGGTTCAACAACCTCACCAATAAACACCATTTACCAGAGGACTCTCTTATTAGTGCCTACATATCGAGGCTTACGGAAGAGCTTGTAGAATTTGTAAGATTCTTTCAGTGCTGAAAATACCAATAGGATGGAAAACTCTCCCAACATGCTGAAAGAAACCTTTTCAGTAACCACCCCTTTCCTCCGGTTAAAAACCCTCCAGAATGCCAACCAAGAATTTTCATCGACATAATTTACCCACAACTTCCTTTCACCATAAATTTCTTCTACTAGTTTTATCCAACATCAATTCTGAATGCTAGAATTTGAAGTTAAAGCATTCTTACAAATTTCTAAAAACATCTCAAAATTATATGAGCTATTGGAATAAGCTTTTCATTTTGAGGAATATCTTCCAAAGATGCAACATTGAATAAATAGTCAACATTTTATGATAGGAACCTAATGGCCTTTACTAGTTTATAGGTTATTAGTGTTTTATGTTTTATTATTTGTCTTGTGTTAACTGGTACAAGTGTCCAGCAATGGTTCCTGCAAGTTACTAGCAGTTCCATGTTTTTAGAGATTGGAAGTTAATTTCAGTAATTCACTATAAATATCATATTACGTACTATGCCAATGTTATGAATGGAAGTATTATTCAGCAAATTATCTTGTCTTCTTCTCTAGGATTTCATATTCTGATTCTAGAGTTCTCCTCTTCTTTCATACTCTTTCTCTTCTCTTTCTTCCCATTTCCCCTATTTCTACTTCTTTCTTCTAGATTCTCCTGCTTCTAGGATTAGAGTTCTCAGATTCACTACCCTTCTACTATCTTATTTTATCTTCTCTTTATTCTACCTTCTTCTATCTAGTTCCTAAAGCTTTACGATTACTACCACTAACAAAAGGAAAAGAAAGGAGATAAAAAGAAACATCAAATTTGCAATTTTACACAATACCAAAATGGTAACTGCCACAGAATTTTAAATAAGTTGGCCAAAGCATTAGAAACAGAAAAATTTAAAAATAAATAAATCCTACCTGTACAGGAGTCTCTGATATCTTAGGTGCTGCTGACTTTGTTGATGATCCATCAAATAGACGGGAACATTCTGTGTATGCAGATCCAATTCCCACCCCAGCACCAAAAGCTACTGATGCCCAGCGTGTAACGGGACTCCCTGGTCCAATGATTAGATAAAACAGATGAAATTCATTTCAGTAGTATGTTGTGGTCAGTCCAGGGCAGAAAGTGCCTTCAGTTGTAACCCATGCAAAATTGGCTAATTTTAACTGGAACAAAATTATTTTAAAACTTTTAGCGCCTTGGAAATTATCATAAAATAGAGAACAATATTATACTATACATAGACCCATGCTCAGCAGTGTATCAATTAGAGGTGGTTTATATTCTGTATGCTCTTCTGATCCCTTACTACAGAATAACAATAATTCCCAACACAACTGTGATTATTTTTCAATAATGAACTAGCCCAAAATTGCATTTTGAGGATATAAATCTTACTAACAAGGAAACTTGAAACGGGTGAAATTTGATTGCTGATATAAAAGAGGAACTGTGGTGTAAGCTTTTGTCCTTTAATTTACTTAAATCATGCTAACTGGCTAATTAGGTTATGATGAGGAGAGTTAACAAAAAACGGAAGAACCAAAATCCTAATCTAGTCTGTATGTTTCATTGCAGGTTTAGATTTAGTCCACGTTTTTCTGCAGCATCAGCATAGTCCCCATTATTGTGTTCTTGCCCCAGTTTCATCCAAAAATACAATGCAATTTACAAAATACTGCTAACTAATGGCATTACAGTTGTGTCATTTTAGAAGATATTATCTTTAATGGATGAAACTTCATCATATTTGAAGGTTGAGGTCCATGTTGGCAAAGCACAAATCATGTTAGGGGACGTCCATGTTGTTTGCATATTCTGACTCTGATAGCACACATGAACTACCCTATCTGACATGTCTTTCCTCTATTCATGATGTGCAGTTTTTCACTACCTTCAAGCCAGACCAAACATAAACTTCTTTATGTTATTCTTTTACACACTATTGAGCTTATCACACAAACATAAAATGCACGACACAAATGTACCTACTAATCATTTTGTAATTTTAATATGTACTTTCCATTTTGTTTTCCCAACAAATTGTAAAAATAGAAAAAGTAATCCTTTCATACAAGATGATCATGCTTAATAATCATCTAGTTCAAATACTTTCTATTTGTAGTCCAAAAAGGAATCAAAAGTTCTAATTCTAAATAACTTTATACTAAATTGAAAAGTAATAGTATTTTGAACTGTTGCTATAACAAAAACTCCTCCGGTCTTTAATATAAAACATATTTACCTAATTTGATTAGATTAAGGAAGTTGGTTAAGTTAGTTAATATAACATATATTTTCAAAAACACCCTAGTCATCTTCCTTAATTCCCTCTTCTTCTTGATTATTGTTGAAGGAGCATCAATAGGTGTAAATTAGGAATATATTGACAAATCTGAAAACTCTATCTTATATTTAAGACCAAGATCAATTCCTTAAATATGTTTTATACTAAAGACCGGAGGGAGTATTATTTTGAACTGTTAAATCAGCAAATGAAATAATAATTTGAAGTCAGTGGAACAAAATGTTCAGGCATATATAGGACTCATTTCAATCTTCTCGAATGCAGGAGAATAAATCCACACCAACCACCCCACCCCCCACAAAAAAAAAAAAAAATTAATAATAATAATTTACCTAGCCTTCTTGACTAGAATTCCTATAAATGCTTATCTTTCCTTAACATGGAATGAATGTGAAGGACTTCTTTTCATTTGAAGTTAAAATAATAAGCAAGATCAAATGTCTAGAAGGGCCCTCCTGTTGAAAACATCAAGAACAAGTTGGATCCCTCTTGACAGTATGATTTATATAAATATTCCTTCAATCCTTCAATTAGGGTTTAACTATGGCATTTTCCTCCAGAATCAGATCCTCCAGAGATGTTCAAAGAGGTGGATCATGAACCTCTTCTTGTATGTATTCATCCATATAATTTTGCTGAATTAATAATTGGATAATTTTTTCCTTATAATCTAGGAAATTACTAACAAAATGAGGCATAGTTCTTATATTTGATTCTAAGAAAATTCAACAAAAGAAAGGTGCAACCAGACCAAGCTAAATTTAAACGCAATTCCCTCAAAAATAAGCATGTCCTTAGACCATATATACAAACATTTCTCATAAGAAATGAATCGAGCCTAATTTTTTGGCATCAAGTTTGCACAGAGGAAAAATAATCAAGGGAGGCATTAGAGAACCAAGTTAACGTTTTCTTCTCAGCTTCTACCAGCTAACTTTATAACTGAACGAAGTGAAACTAAAACAAAGAAAACAATAGTCCACAAAGAAAAAATAACAAAGTCAAAACCTTCTTCAAATATAAGAGAAACCACATTGACAATTTCAGAAAGCGAATAACCTAAAAGTAATGAGGAGAGAAGGCGAATTTCAAATACAGTCACAACATTTCATCACATAAGGACACCAGTACTCATGCGAAAATCGCGAAACATGGTTAGTTTCGATTAGACCAACCTACCAACTAATGGCGGGTTCAGAATAAACAATGGGTTTTCGTTAATCTTCACAACAGATTCCCCAAAGGAAAATCCCCCCGGGGGGGGGGGGGGTGGTCGCTAAGAAGAAGAATAATCAAATCAGATATAAGGAAAGGAACTTACTGAAAAAGAGGAGACCGCCAAATGCACCGCCTAGTGAAGAATATATGAAACGGCGGAGGGTGAGATCAAGGCAAGCGTCCCATTTGGCATCGAGGTCGTGTGGCGGACGAATGATTTCACTCTTATCTGCCATTGGAGGAGGAGCAGTTTTCTCCGTTTCCTTCTTCTATAGCAAAACTTGTTAAGGTTTCCCCGCTTCCTCTCTCTCTCTCTGTGTCCTCCGAGAGTGGCGATGCTGAGAAAGCTATTGTTGTCGCCGCTCTTGCTTCTTTTCCCGTAGTAGAGTCACAAAGGGTTTGGGCTTTGTGATTTGGGCTGCTTTAAACGGGACCCAAACAAACACAACCTTTTCTTGCGTTAGCCCATACAATGGGGTGTAATATATGTCCCAAAAAGTGTTGGGTGTTATGAAATAAAGGGAAAGATGAGAAGAGAAAGGAAGAATGAATAGGAAGTAGGAAAGAGTAATTCTCATTCACCCGGTGCAATGACAACTAGCAGCCGGAAAGCTGGTTGTGGAGGAGTTCTTAGAAATTCAAGAGGAAGGTGGATAATGGGGTTTGCTCAATCTCTGGGACAATGTGGTGCTTATGAAGCAGAGGAATGGGCTATATTAATGGGTTTTAGACTTGCTTGGGATGAAGGATTTAGGAAAATTATTGTTGAATTAGATTCCAAAATTCTCATGGACGAGCGAGCTACTGATAATAATACTCACTCTAATAGCTTGGTTTTCTTGCAAATCAAATCCATGCTAACTAGAGAGTGGGAGGTTCAACTTCAAACACATTTCTAGAAGAATGAATTCCTTAGCTGATGCCTTAGCAAAAGAAGGCATATCTAGCTCTTCTCTTTTGTATGACTGTTCTGTTTCTATTAAGACAGTATTTGTTAATGATTGTATGGGACTTGAGCCCCTGTTAGACTGTATGGGACCTGTTCCAATTTTTGAGAATATTAATACATAAGGCCTAGGCCTATCTCTTCTTACCAAAAAAAAAAAAAAAATCTCATTCACCATTTAGTGATGTGTGAAATACATAACATATGCATTATATTTATAAACACAACTCTCTAATCTATAATTAATTTCATAATCATAGGAAATAATGAGGGATATGGACATCTATAAATATTATATTCAAATCACCCGCGAATGTCCATGACTAAACATGCGTCTCATTAAAAAACTCAAATGGGACAAAAACTTAGTAGAAGGAAAAAGAATACATGGTTTTATTGATACACTTGATAGAGCTGTCTCATTAAAAACCTTATTAGAAAAAACCAACGTGAAAAATCATAGCAAGGCAAAAAGACTACAGCGTGTATCAACTCTTCTTTTTGACAACATTGGTTGATATCTCTAAGCCTAGAAAAGTCCGATGCCATGAATGGGCTTTTCAAAGACTATACCAGGTAGTGACTAGGTAAATAAAATTGCTATATTTTTACTCGAATATATTTTCTAAGTATCAATTTCACCACTTTTTTGAAAGTCATTAATGAACAAGAATTTTGATGAAATATGTTTTATTTTATCTCCCTTGATGTACCCTTCGTTTAGTTGGGTAATACATACAATATTATCCTCATATAGGATTGTTGAGGTCATTTTACTAGGAGATAAACCACAAGTGGTTCTTATGTGATATATTGTTGGTTTAACCATACACATTCTCAACTTGCTTCATACATTGCTAGAATTTCTGCATAGTTAAATGATGTAGTTAATATAGTTTGTTTCATAGATCTCGATGAAATAGTTGTGCCACCACTTGTGAAGAAATACCCTGTTTGTGATTTTATTGTTATGTGGATTAGACAAAAATCTAGCATCTGCATAACCAATCAGTTCATGTTTGAACCATTTGAGTAGAATAACCCCATGTCCATAGTGCTTTTGAGGTAATGAAGAATGTACTTCACTCCATTCCAATGTCTTCATATTGGTGAAGAATCATATCTTGCTAATAAGTTCATAGCAAATGATGTGTCGGGTCAAGTGTGATTAGCAAGATATATTAGTGCTCCAATTGCATGAGGACGGTACTTGACATATGCAGAATCAATGGTAGTTATCTAGTTCTTTTATTTGCTTACCCTGCATTCTATATTTTTGTTTTTGTCTACCTTGGACTAATGAATGCATTTCCCTTTCCTTTTTTATTTGTCTTTTGGTTGAGTTCAAGTTCCTCCCCTCTTGCATTACCATTTGATATTTTGAACTTCTGCATTTTTAGAAGTGGAACCTTGTTGGCTTTATGTGCCAGATTTCATTAAGATGTCACAATTTGTTTTTGCCATTTTCATGCTTTGTCATTGATTTATTGAAACTGATTTAGTTTATTAGACTTCTACCATATCAGGTTGTTTTGTTTTCTTAAAAAAAACACACCCACACTATCCATCCCTGTGTTATTCAATTTGAGATGAAGGACGCTGACCATCAGATCTCAATCTTTCTTTCTTTCTTTCAACTTTCCTTCTTTTTTATTTTGCCATTCTTTTTAGGGTCCAATTTCAGATCAAATTTCGGCAAAAGTAAGTGAAGCAAATTTGAGTTTGTTTTCATTTCCTTTGTAGTTGAGGGATGAATTAAATTGATTTGTGTAAGTAGTTTTCCAACTAGGAGATGATGTGTGTTCTTTGGATCATTGATGAATTAGAATCAATATTTGTTTAGAGGTTTCTGTTTAGATTTCACCATGCAAATTCTGTTATCTTATGCTCTTCCTTGAAAATATAGATGCGGTTATTTGATGAATTTATTCTTCAGTGTTTGTAAATGATCAATATACTTTGCTGTAATTTCTTTTTAAACTTTTTGTTTTTGAGCTACAAGTTCCCTTGAATCAGGTTTGTACTGGACAAGAGAACTAGATTCAGATTTGTCAAATCAAAATAATATCTAGAGAAACAGAGTAATCCCCATCCTTAAAAAAAAAATTGTTCTGTGCACTTTTAAGCTCTAAAAAGTGTGTAACAAGCCGTGCAATTTTAGTGCATTTAGAAAAATAACATCCACCAAAAGTCCAATGTCTATTTTAGTTTCCAGAATGAATAAAAAAAATGTGTAATTCGTATATGTAATGCAATATTTATAAATGATAATATTGAAATGAATAAAAGGTAATTATTTTTCCACAATAAGCTCTTTTCAAATGTTCACTTTGCTATTTATTTTTAGTCAGTTTCATATCAATAATACCCAAGAGAAAAGACACACATAAGAGAATTTTCACTACATTTGTCAAGAGAAGCAATGGAAGAGACATGAGTATGTTCCTTGAGTATGATATTGTACCCCTTTGGTCATTAATATTATATATATATATATATTAACTATATATATAAGATATATTTATATATATATATATATATATTTGTTAATCTTTTCCTAATTTATCTTTTAACGAGCAGATGAAAGGATGAAATTAAGAAATATGATTAGGATATTTTAGAAAATATATGTTATATTAACTAACTTTTTTAATTTAATTAAATTAGATAAATAAGTCTTATATTAATGAGCGGAGAGAATATTTTGTTACGAGTTATGTGGCGCCCGACAAAAGTTGTCATATCTTTTTCTTCTTCAAAGATTGATACATAATTTATTTTTTTGGTTGAGTTCAGGTAATTTATTTCACCCTTCAGAGTAAACCAACTAGCAAGTTTAGTCAACCTAACGAAATAAAAATTATCATCATTATTCACCTTGTTTAATATCCATTAAGCATGTTAAAATACACCCACTTTCATTTTAGACAACTTTAAACATAAAGTAGTCTCATTCAGCTCCTAACCTAATAGTGTAAAAGGAAAGTGATCAATATGTTAGCATTTTATTACAATACCATCATTTACATTGCATTCATAGAGCCAGTAGTTTTCATTAATGAGACTAATAGTATTAATCTATAATAAACTTAGGGGATTAAACATATATATTAGCCTTTTATTTATTGGAAACATATTTTTCTATTCATCATTTGCAACTTACAGTTCCAAATATATGCTTTAATTAGTTGTAAATAATCTTCTCTTTCATAATGACAGATCATTGGAATTTTGCTTTTGTTTCAAAATGTTGGTCACTTTAAATTCAATAAATACTATTTTAGTTCAAATTTAATTTTGGAATTCAAAATTTTTAATAATTCAAGAAAGGAAGAATTTAAAATTTATTTGCCTCAAAATTTTGCGATAATTTTTTTGATAAGTAACGGTAAATTGAAAAAATAAAAATCTCTTAAAGTTAAACTAAAGCTGGAATTTTTGTTTGGACTTAAATAGTAGAACAAATAATATTTTGGGGTTGGAAATCAATATATGTAATATAGGAAAAATTAACTTTTGATGTCTATAATTTTGTTTAAGTTGTAACTCTATTAAACTTGGAGTTAGTGCAACCGAATCTTCTATAATTTTAGCCTTTTTAAAATTCTAGGTCTTAAGTCTTATGAAATATATAATTTTTTTTTTCAAAATACATGGACTAAAGTTTTAAATGATCAATTTATAAAGATTAAATTGCAACAAGTCAAAGTGTAAGAACTAAGTTATTATAACTGAGATGAAATTGAGAGTCCCTTCTTCTTCCACTGGCACATCTTGCTGCTTCTGCCATCTCGCAAGTAGGATTATCGTAACAATTAAAAATAAATATACAAAAATAACAAGAATTTAGGGAGCTTATTCTTTATTTAACTAATCTATTTGTATATTTTGATTTAAGAGATAACTTCCAACAACCCGACCACTCCCACTAACGACATTCTAATTATTTTAAGAAAAATTTGAATGAATGACTTAAAGAAAGGTAAACTCATGAGATAAAGGTAAACTTGGATCATAAACTCATAAGAGTTTACTTCTATTAGTAAATAATTATTAAAGTATATAATTAAATTATTAAAATATATAATAATTTGATTTAGTTATATTTTAAATTCAAACTATTGAAAAATCTATTCACATTCATAAATTTTTCATAATCAACATAAAAACTTCTATTCGGTTGATACATAAAGTTACTAAAAACAATGTAATTAAAAAAAAAAAAAAAAACCATTTTCCCAGTGTTTTCCCCTGTCAAAATATCTTAAGAAAGATTATAGAAAATGATGAAAATGTTAGTGAAAAATACAAAAAAAAATTACCTCGATGCATCTCCCACATCTTTACCATTGAATGGCTCATTTATATCTTTAAAATTTATAAAGTATAATAAATCAATTAGTTTTAAAAAATGGGTTAATTAGCAAATCGGCTTTGGAAGTATAGGCCAAAAAGCAATATTACTCTGAAAGTTTTTCTTGTTTCAATGTTGCTCTGGAAGTTTCAAAACGTAGTAATATTATCCTATTCCATTAAAAAAACAAACGTTGTCTATAAAAAAAATTGACGTCGATCGTTAACTTTTTAACATAGATGAGTAAGATTACTATGTTTTGAAACTTCCGGAACAACATTGAGATAAGAAAAACTTCTAAGATGACATTGCTCCTCAGTGAAAACTTTTGAGGCAAATTTGCTACTTAATCCTTTAAAAAAGTAAGAGTGGGCAGAGGCACAAGGTCAGAGAAAATCAGAAAAGGAGGAAAAGACTTTACCCACTAAGACACGCCTTCAACTTCACTTCTCACCTTCTTTTCATTTTCTCTCTTCTTCATCTTTTTACTCTTCTTTCTCTTTCTGGGTTCGTCTAGTTGAAGAAAAACCAGCGACAGAGGCACAAGGCAACATATGAAGAAGGAAAAATATAAGGTATGAGCTTGAGAAAGATGGTGGCAACATAAAGGACAATTTATATGAGTAATCTTTTTTTAAACTTTATATTTTGTGCTTTTAATCTTCTCCTACTTGATGAATTTTTAGGTTTTGCTCCTTAGATCTCTAGCTTGTCCAACTCGGTCTTGAAGCGGCGATTTTGCCGAGTTTGACCATGTTCACTTTGAGAATGTGAAGTCGATCAACTCAATGAGTTAGTAATTTATTGGGAAGGACCATAATAGCCATAATTATTTAAAAGGACCTATTACCAAAATAATAATTTAAAAATACTACATTGTCTTTCATTAAACCTCTTACATTTTCTCTATGAATATTTAACTTTCATTAAATTCAACCCCATTTACATGAACTTTTACCACTTACTTACGTAGGTATCTATTGAAAAATATAACACAAACATCTTTCAATTTTATTTTAAAAAGGTTACATATATAAAACAATTAAGAATATATGTAATTTCAAACCTTTCAAAGGAGGTTTGTATAATTTATTTTTGGGAAAAGTATTTCTCAGTCACTGGAGATAGAGTTATCTCCAGTGACCCCAAAATTACGTCGTTTTGAATTAAAGAATGGTGTGTTAGTAATTTTAGGTGAATTAATGAAGGACGTTTCGGTAAAATTTATATGATTAAAAAATAAACAAAATTACAGTTACACCCTTCATTAATTCAAAATGACGTAGTTTTGGGGTCGCTGGAGATAACTCTATCTCCAGTGACTGGAGAAATCCTTTACCCTTTATTTTTATGCCATAACAGATTTATGTGAGTTTTAAAAATAAAAATTCATGCAATGTTTCTTTTTACCGGGAACCATGTAATATTAATATATTTAAAAAATGTCTAGATAATTTATTATAATTTTTATTCGAGAATGGTATTTAGGATTGCCTCTCCAAAGAATATGTGTGTAGGCAAAAAAACAATAATGTTTGTAAAAATATTAATAGAATCAATAAATTTGATAATATAAACAAATAATAATAAAGTTTTTTTTTGTGAGGTTAAAGCTTTTTTAAATATTAAGATATTATAAAGGAAATTCAAAATCTTCTAAATTTTGTCCATTTTACTTAGAGTTTATTTTATATAAGATCATATAAGTCAGGAAAAAAATAATGATTTAAATGAGTCAATATTTGTGTTAATAATTAAATGATATGTAGGTGATTTGACTATGTAGGTGTTAGTTAAGGTAAGAAAATGATGATTTTAGTGGTTGTAATTTTTGTGGAAAATAAAATTCAAATTACTTTAAATAATGTGTGAGAGATTGAAGGAAAGATTGTAGGAAGTTTAAGTAAGGGTAATTTAGTATTTTTATAATTTATTTTGGTAATTGGTCCTTTTGATTAATTATAGCTTTTACAGTTATTCCCAATAAATATCATCTGTCTGGTCCTTAGTTCTAGTTTTTCCAATATTTTAATAAAGCATTGGTTTATTTATATTATTTTAAATATTTTAAAATTTTATTTGTATTAATTTAAATTAAAAAAACGTATGCTTGGAATCAATTATAATTAAAATATTAAATTTGAAAAGTGTTTATTTAAATATTTTAAATGATAATATCATAATTGAAATGTATTTTATATATTTTGAATTAAAATGACCTAACTACCTTGAATTATTTAAAATATTTAAATGATGTATTATATATTAGGGAGAATCTCATATAAATTGAAATAGGAAAATCCTATATAAGACTGGTAAACTCAACAAATCTTAAATTGAGTCAATGACCTAATTTAGAATATTTAAATGTTATTTATTTTTCAATAATACCCCTAGCCCATAGTTCAAAAACCGAACCTCCCCTGACGTTTCATGGAACATCAAAGACCGAGTCTTCTCAGGCCCCGTTTGGTATGAGGAAGATTTAAAGAGGGAAAGGAATGAAATGGAAGATTGTGAGAGAAATTAAAAAGTTGAGGTGTTTGGTAGACATGGGAATGAAACTTAAGTTGAAGGAAAATGAATGGTTTAGTATGAAGAATTGGATGTTAGTTAAGTGGGAATGTGAGGTGAAATACCAAAAATGCCCCTAAATTAAAAACAGTCTCAGATTGCGCACAGATTCAATTCAATTCATTTTATGTCTTCTTGTTTTCTTCAAGAAGATATTGATCACCCGGCGAAACCCAAGAAATGACCATACTCAAGAATCATGTTGTTATTCTCGAGAATCAGCAAAGTGAAACTTATTTAAGAATTAAGATCAGCGACTTTACCTCACATTCTCAAGAATTGACTTAGCATTCTGGAGAATGCCAAACAATTCTCGAGAATGCCCATATTCTCGAGAATTGCTTGAGCATTTTGGAGAATGCTATGGGCATTCTCCAGAATGACCCTAATAAAAAAAATTCTTCCAGACAATGAACACAGGGCATCGATCAACGGATAAAATAGAAAACATATCACTAATACCCATCGGAACTCACCTATATATGCACATGCGTTGAACTTGTGTTGCGTCTCCCACTGCCATGTCGTCGATTTCAGGTGAGAGTCCTTTGTTCAGCTCCTGTGTTCGATATCAGCTTCATCGAGTTGCAAGGTCGATGCTCTTTTTTAATAAACACCTCCACTGTATACAGGGGCTTTTTTGTCCATAAAATTCATTCTCCCAGAATGAAAATGTTATCCCGCCAGTTTTGGAGGGATTGAACTTTCCCACCATTGTAGGAAGATAGAGGCTGGCGGGAAATCAATTTTCAGGGACACAACGTACCATACAGTTTTCATCCGTGGGAAGCCTCTCATTTTCCCTTTCCTTAGCTTAAATCAGCGTACCAAACGGGCCCTCAGTGTATTTCTCTTAGGATTACAATCACTTTCTTGGTGAAAATATCAGGTCGTGGAAAGGTAGGCAAGGGTTTGGGCAAGGGAGGATAGTGATTTTAAATAAAGAGAAAACTTTAGAAAGGCTTTCTGTCACTTTCTCGATGAAAATGTCGGGTTGTGAATTAACCAGATCCGCCTTCTCACTGTTCAAGGCCAACGAATTGGATGACGCCAACCCACTCTGCGAAACCCCATTAGAATCAACAACAATATTATTTGAAGTAGGATCTAACAGCCTTGGGACATCAGACCGAGACGAAGAAATCGAATTATAAGAGCAGTAAACCATCATCTCAGATCTCAATTGATTATTGTATCAGGATTAGAAAACAAAAACCAGGGGGACAAGTTGTGGGAGCGAACCAGAATGATAATTTTTGGAGAGTGAAGATTTGGAAACCTTCTTTGTTTCTCTATTTTCTGTTGATGGTGTATGACATAACTTCCATTACGTATGAGAGAAAAAACATTGAGGGATTGGTATGATAAAATCAGTTACTAAACATCCACATTTTTATCTTGATATTGTTGAACGATATAGTTCATATATGTGGGAAAAGGGCAAGATTTGATGGAGCTAACAATTCGAATTCTTCAGAGAGCTATGGAAAGAAGCAAAACTGAAAAGGAGATTTTATGACTCGCCATTGTTCTAGAGCTTATATGGACAATTTTATGTCTCCAATTTTGCTTATTTTCTCCATAACTAAGGGATATAGAGGTAATTTGGCCCAAATTCTAAATTCATAATTGTGTCACATAACCTAATTAATAATTTCTTAAGTTTAGTAACCCAAATTCAAATTTGGATAATTCAACCATCTTTATATAAGATTCTCCCTATATATTATTATATTTAATATAGTATCATAATCCTGACTTTTGAACAACAAATCTGATTATATCCTACAATATCTCTTAAACTAAAATATTTCATTTATGATTAAGTTCATCTAGAGCTGAGAATCAAGACCGGCCTAACCCTATTGGATTGGTCCTTTTAGGCCGGGGTAAGAAAAACATATGTTTTTTAAGGCCTGGCCCGAGAGCATGCGGGTCAGGGTTGGAAGCTATTTTTCTAAATTTTAACTATTTTTCCTACGTTTGTTTTTTCAAAAAAATAAAATTAGTAAATTACAACAATTAAAATTCTAATTTATCAAATAAATGTTGTCAACATCAAGGTCTAAACAACATGCATCATGCAACAAACACATAGAGTCACTAACTCATAATCAAAAGTAAATTATTATTCACCAATAACTCACACAAAGCATATGAAGCTTACCACTAAACAACATGAGTAAGATGACTATCATTTTCATCTTGTTCGGCACTATCATCAATTTCAAAGACATTTGATTGTGTTTCACTTCAAATAGTAGGCTCATTTTCATCTTATCAAGAGTTTCTTCTCTTGCATCATGAATACATCCATAATTTTTATCTCGCAAAAATAATAAACCAAATAATAAAATCAAAGTATAGTTATTATGTATTTGTAATTAAATAGATAAATAACTCTATAACAAAAAAAAATACATATAAATTACCATCATTGCTAGACTCGGTCAGTAGGGCAAGTAGGCAATTGCCAACTAGGCAAGTTAAAAAAAATAATGGGCCTAATGGACTGCCCTTGACCCTATAGGGCCTGCTCTTTTAAGCCTTCGGCCCTACAGGACTAGCCTTTTTAAGCCTGACTTCATTTGGAGGCTCCATTTTATAAGCTCGACTCTTGAAGGGCTCGGGCTTAAATGGACTAACCCGATTTCCTGGCTCTAAGTACATCAAATGTGGGGCGTGGGATCATGAAAGTGGGGTGTGGTGGTGGCTGCGGTGCTCATAGTCTCTAATGAGTTGGGTGGGTTCTATTTCTAATAGGTTTAAATATATATCATTAGCATATCTTTGCCGCCTCAACCTCTCTTTTCTTGCTATCTCCTCCTTCTCTTTTTTTTTTTTTTTTATTCTTTTTTTAGGGTAGAGAAATTGTTGAAATGGTGAAAACAGATTGTACCTATTGAAGTCACTAAGAAGAAAGTCTAGGTTAATTGAGAATCGAAATGGGAAAAGCAAAAAGCAAACTAAAGGCAAGTCTTCACTATAAGGTTTTGTTCCACTACATTGGTAATATCATAGTCTATTGCTTTTGGATATTTTGAATTTTAGTTTATTTAATAAACAATTTTTTTTTTCATTTTAAATGGAGAAGAGTTGACATAATAGAATTGGGTTATGTCTCTCATGATATTCTCTCTATTTGTAATAGGGGCAACCCAAAAGGCAGCATACGTCAGACTCACAATTAAGGTATACAAGCACATGAAATTCCTATTTCTTAATTTTAAAACTGATTTCAATCTTTCTCTCTATTATTACATTGACTTACAAAGCTGTTAGTATGTAGGTGTCCTAAGAACAATCTGTTTTATTAGAAGAACACCTTCTACTATTTAGTATTTCATGATTTATATATTTGAGCAAACTTTATTTTTATCATATTTATGTCTCGCCTATATTTTAGAGTAAATATGCAATTAAAGATAAAATCTATAAGAATAGAACATATGTACACTCGAGGATCTATGATAGGGATCGTGATCATGAGGATTTGAGGAAACTACATGTCTGTTGCCTGAAACATGTTTCTAGTCTTGAATCACCAAGCAAGGGAATTGGTGATCTTAATAAGGCTAGAACGACATCATCTACTTGTATAGAGATACAAGGTATGGTCCTCATGGAATGTATGCATGGTAATGCCTTAGCTGATGTCATGGGTGGATCTATTAGAGAACAAATAGCACTAAACTGACTCGCTGAGAGACTCCACAATGATTCATTGTAGAGAGTATCCTTGGATTTGTAATGTCTCTCATCGTTTGGTAGTGCAGATTGTCCTAAACTTGATGATGTCATCGAACACTATGTTCTAAGGTTATGCTTTTATTGTACAACTCTATCCGCCTAAAATGTGGAGAACAATATACTCTTGGGTGTAACTCGAATACATGAGTATATATGGATAAGTCGAAAGGACTCACAGTCCCCTATAAGGGATTAGTCGTTCATAAGACCGGTAGGGCTTGGATGACTTCTAGTTGACTCGAGAATCTGTGCACATTAAGTGATCATGAAGAGTCATGATCCTTCTTAGAGTCAATAAAAGAAGATTCCTAGTTCTGTGAAATAGCTATATTTAGTTATTCTTGTTCTAGACTAAATGTCAACGACGATGTGAGGGATGATGTCGGCACAATATCCAAATTAGAAAGGTAGATCGCTTGATCAAGTCGATTAGTTCTGGGGCCAACAAAGCATTGCTAGTGTCATATGTGGTCATTAGATAAATTGGGCCCGTTAAAGAAGTTTAATTGGTCCAAGTTTATTTATGTTAGTGACTAATTGGACCGAATGGATCAAAAACAAAGGTTGTTTATTGATTGCTTTATTTAACAACTTTAGGCTAATAATTGTTATTGAGCTTTGTCAAGACTATAGGTGTAATTGGGTTGGAGTGGGACTCCAAGCCCAATTAACAATGATGCCATGTTTGGGTATTTAATGAGAAATTAGTTTCTCTACTAGTAGGCCCAATAGGATCTTAGGCCATGAATGAGTTTAGGTGATACATGATAATTTTGAATTATCCAAAGCAATATCCAATAAAGATCTAATAAAGATTTGATTGGTATCCAAAAAGATTGGATACAAATCCAATAAGGATTGGATAAGGATTAGGCTTATTGGAAAGTGCCATTCTTAGATTGGGCCTTTCTAGTTGGACTAGGCCTTTCTTGTAAGTACTTGAATTAGGGTTAATTCCTAATTAATTGGCTGATTTTTAGCGTGGCAATTTGATGGACGTTTTTATGTGTTCCGTTTTGCAAGATGGCATGCGGCTTTCTTAAGGTAAGAAGGTTCCATCTTGAAGGGTTCAAGAAGGCGCCATCTTGATGGGTGTAATAAGGCGCCATTCTTGAAGGATTCAAGAAGGCGCCAATTTTGGTGTGTGCCACCAATCAAGATTGTCTTGGGTGCTCCACTCTTGCATCAAGAATCATAGTCTTGGTTCCCTAATCTTGCCTCATTTAATCTCAAGACACCGTCATCGTCTTGAGAAAAGAAAAGACCAAAGGTGGAAGGCATAATTCTTGGTTGAATTTCAAAGGGGTCTATTGGGGTCACAATTCTCGGTTGAATTTCAAAGGGTCCTATTGGGGTCACAATTCTCGACACTAAACTCGGAAGAGATTGAGGTAGTTAATGATACACAATCTCATGAGAGATTCCCATGGGAAAATATTAAAGAGGTCTTTAATGCTTCTAAAGGTAACGTGAACATGGTTGCAGTTGGGAAATTTCATGATTTGGGGTGTGTCAACGGGCAGAAGGCTATAAACCGAGGTAGTGGGACAAAGAAAAACGTTGGGCCAAGACTTGGGGAGAGTAGGTTCCAAAAAAGAATGATGTCAATTCTAAGAAAAAGGATGACACTCAAGGTTTAAAGCCCAATTGTTGGTCAAAATCCTCTTGTGGCAAGTGAACCGGTCAAACAAGTAATAAAGTAGTGAGTAGAGTATCGTCCCATAGAGACTTAAACACCAATTATGCAACTAGTTAATGATTCAAAGTTGCGCAAAGATAAAAATGTGAATGGTTGTTTTGGAACTATTGAATTTAACAAAACAAAATAAGCAAGTGGTAGAGAATGCGGTTGAGAATAATCAGATTTAAAACAAGAAGAGCTCAGACTTCCCCTTAAGTCACATTAACCCCCCATATTTATTCTATCGCATTGCTACAGCAATCTGCTGCACAACTCTCGCAATGTTACAACAAACTACCTATCATAATGTTATTCAGTTAAGCCACCACTTATTTATACATAAGTTTCCACAATCCTGTAAATATGCTCATTACTCTACTTCTCCCATATTCCTATGCAGATTTTTTGGTTTAAAACTTCAGTTTAGCTTAGGTGTATTAGCAATGTGAGGTAAACCCATTCCTATAACTTACAATTTAGGTCTAGCTCTACACAAGCTTGCCAGCACATACTGCTTAACAGAAGTCTAACCTTATTAACTTCTTTCCAGTAAGCTAAGGTCACTGCTCTTGACTATTAGCGAACTAACAAACAAGACCAACATTACAATCACAATTAAGCAAACTAAATTTATTGAATTAAAACTAACAATCTAGGTTCATATTACAACTTATGGATCCATCCTCGCTTAGCCAACAGAATTTAGTTCATGGCTGATGAAAAGAACATAATTGAAACAACTGAAATATAATACATTAAAAACATAGAAGAAAAGCTAAAACAGAGAAGATCGTCAAAGTGTTCGATGGCACAAGGGGACTTCGGTCACGCAATGCCTCTGTGTCTTCTCTAATTCACTGAACTTCTGTCACAATTGGTCTCTCTCAAGCTCTCGACAAAATTCTGATAAATTCTTTGTTGATCCGATTCTGCCCACTGAGTCGTGTTGTTCTTGTGTTGACTTTCTTCTAGGTCTTGCCATCTTTTCCTTTCATAGTCAGGACCTTTTGGCAATATGCCGGTGAGCTGGGCTTTCCAATTATGTTAGGCCCGACTCCCTAGATTAGGTTGATTGATTCTCTTTTAATTCCATGGGATTCTATAAATATTTCTTCCCATTCTCCGCACTCTTTATTTTTATCTCTGTCAAGTCAACTGCCATCTAGACGTTCATCTCAATTTCCTGCAATTATCTTCTGAAATATTTTTGAGAAAATATCAGCGTATAATAGTATATCGCATGTTATCACTTATGATACTATAGCATTGGGACAACATTATGATGCTAGTTCAGAACAAACACATACCATGTTGTAACATCATATCAGTATTGTCATGCAATTTTAGAATACATCAAATTGAAGCCTTTTCTTTTGCCTACATGCAGGATAATATCTAAAATGCAGCAATTCACTTCATCTAATCCCTATTTCCATATATGAATGAATTATGTCATATTTTATCATATAAAACACATTTAAGCTTAGAATTACCTTGCAAAAACAATCATGACACAGTGGAAATATATGGAAGAAATATGACTTATCACCAATCCATCGAGCTTGAGTGATATTTTGAAAGCTATGGAGAGGTTAGGCCTAAATGGAGGATGGGAGATGGGTTTCGAAGCAAAAATGGCTATGGATGTGGATCAAAATGTGGGTCCTAACAAGCTTGATTTGTCATTGAGGGGATAAGGTTCGCATGAGTTAAAGACCACATGCAACTCAAACATGGACCCATGATGAGCACAAATTATACCATGTTTTCCCTGTACTTCATGACCGAATTGAAGGGTGAATAAAAGCTTAAACTGCAAACAATCCAAGCAAAAAGGCATATATTCATGATATAGGGAACGGAAGGATGGAAACCATTTACATCCTGAACATGTGCTAAGAAGAAAAAATTACATTGTTTTAAAGAACGTATAGCAAAGCTAATACGATGCTATAGCATTCTGACCGCAACTCGAAAGACAATAAAAAGCATCACGAAAGCTATAGCAAAGTAAAGGACGTAATGCTATACGACATACTTTTCTGACCCTTTTTATCTAGCTGATTTCAGGAATAGAAATAAAAAAATCGAGATCAACAAGTAGATTGCTGACATAATGAAATAGAAGATGCGGAGGATCAAAATGGAAAGATTTGAAGAATCCCGCAGGATCAATCTACAAACAGAAGATGCGATAGATCTCGACAGATTTGGAAAGCCCAGCTAGCTTAACTTGCGTCACACGAAAGTGCGAATATAAAAGCAAGCAAAGCGGGACAACCCCGAAGGAGAGTCGCAGAGCCAACACAAGATTACACATTCGGCCGACTCAACGAAGAGCGAGAGACTTCACTAGCACGAGAATTCCGGATAACCCAAAGATCCTTCCTCGTAGTAAGACGGAGGGAAGAAGACGTGGAGTGATGACGTGACGGGGCTTCGTCCACGCCATCGAAACGCCGTCAAGCTTTCTATTTTCATTTGTTTAATTTCGTAGTTAGATCATGGGTCATTCTTTACCATCTGTTTTGTGTTTCCTTCGTCGTCATGAACTAACTTTCTGATGGCTGAACGAGGATGAATTCTTAAGCATGTATGAACCCAGTTGCAAGTTCTTAATTTAATAGATTCGGTTTGCTTATCAGTAAATTAACTACTAGTCAATTAGAGGAATCTAAGGGCTAGACCTGTGGTCTCGGACATCGGGCAAGGAGTCGAGGCTAGACCTCGAGAAATAGTGTTTGCTAGGCAAAATGCAAGGCTTGACCTATTTATTGTAGGCTTCAGGAATGGGTCTACCTCTCATAACCAGTACACCCCGAGTATAATGTAGATAAAAACTAGAAAGTTGCCATAGGAATATGGAAGGAGTATAGTTAATATCATATGTATCGGATGCGGAAGCTTCGATAGATCATAGCGGTGGGTTAATCGAATAGCTTTGTAGTTAGTAGCTATGCTGTAGCAATTGCGGAAGCTGTGCAGTATAGATGCTATAGCAATGGGTAGAGCAACTGGGGAATTATGCACTTAAGGAGGAGTCCGAGTTCAGCCTAACTTCTTACTGATATCTTCTTAAATTTACTTTGTTTACTTCTGTTATTAGTGTAATCATCAAAAACCTCTCAAACCAATTACATTTACTTTCTGATTGCAACTATCATAGCAATTGAGCGTCTCTCTTCGGTATCTCAGTCTCTGTGGGACGATACTCTACTTTCACTTTATTACTTGTTCGACTGGTTCACTTGCCATCAAGGAAATGGACCAACAACCCACGTGTGTTGGCTCGACTAAATGGGTATGCTACGCCTTTAGTAAGCAGCTAACAAGTTGACAATCCCATTAACCTGGGTGTGCCAAGAGTTGGGAAGTTCTTAGTCCATAAAAATCCTCAATTAGATGAACAGAGTGATGATTTCTTGTTGATCGAAAGGGTGTTCTCACTAATGTAGTCATTGATTGTGCTTTTTCCTTTTATCCTACTGTTTTTATGGATATTTATAACATACTAATTTGGAACTTATGGGGTGTAGGTTGAAAGTTGTTTAGTTGAATTGAGACAAAGATATTGTGTTGATTTCCTTGTTTTCTTATAACCATGGCAGAGAATGAGAAAGTTACATGTATCGCATGGCGGTTAGGGCTTAAAAATATGGAGTTTGTTGGGGCAGTTAGGTTCAGCGGTAGGTTTTGTTGTTTTTGGGATGACCGTGTGGATTTTACAATGAGTTACAAGGCATAAAAAGTCATAAATGGAACTTTTAGTAAAGGTAAAGGCTTGGAATAGGAAATATCAATTGTGGATGGTTTACCTGAATCAAGTTTAGCGACAATTACTTTGGCACTAGCTTCATGTAATCAAGGGAAATACTGTTGTGAGGTAGTGTATTGGTGATGACTTCAATGCTACCCTTTAGGATGGTGAGAGATGCTCGATGGGAAGAACACATGTTTGGCTTGATCGTAACTTTATAGAATGGATGTGGCAAAACGAATTGGGTGAGCTTACTTCTCAAGGACTGCTCAGGGACCGATGTTCACATGGTGTAGGGGATATATCCAGTAGGTTGGATCGTATAGTTGCAAACACGTCATAGATGGAATATTTTCACAAGGCAGTAGCCTTGGCCTTATCTAAATATCATTCAGACCATTATTGGTTATTGTTGAGGTTAAACACACATTAACGGCAACACCCTCAGAAGAGTATGTATAGGTTCTTTGCACCTTGGGTTACCCATAATCAGTTTGCGGTAGTCATTCGAAATTCATGGAAGGAATCACAAACCTTGGAAGAGAACGTGGCAAGTTTCACTAAGGAAGTGTCCTTGTGGAATAAAGAAGTGTTTGGAAATATTAATAGAAGGAAATCAGAGTTACCGAGGCTATTAGAAAGAGCCAATAGATATGATGGAACAAGTAAGTATTTGTATTAGAGTATATGTAACTATTTGTAGTTAGAGAAACTGGTTCTATTTCACTATATATAGTTAGTACTAGTTAATGTAACAGAAATTAGTTAGGTTTTTCTTATTGTAACAGGAGTAAATATTAATGGTTAGTTATTTATAAAGTGTATAAATATATCATGTATAGACACTTTGGAAATTAATTCAATACATTCAATATTCATTTTCTCTTCTTGCTCTCACAATATGGTATTAGAGCGTGAGTCATTGCCACATCTGAATTTTCTTTTTGAAACACTTTTTCTTTTTTAGTCTTTTACTCTCTTTCTCTTTCATAGTCATTTCCACTGAGCTTCTTTGAGACTCTTCGCAAAGGTCTGTTTCTCTAAAAACTCTTGAACCCTAGCTCCCATCTCGACTTCTCCTTAAATCCCTTCTTTGTCAAAGTTCCATGGCTACTGAACAAACCACTTCGTTTTCTTCCCTCGCCAATAAAAATGGTAGAGATTCAACTCCAAATTCATTTGATTCTATTCAGAATATCGGAAACCCCTTTTACCTTAATCCGAATGAAAATCCATCACTTGATTTTGGTTTCACCGGTGTTATCTAGTCCAAACTATCATTCTTCAACTAGAGTGATGAAAATGGCTCTTATGTCGAAGAATAAGATGTATTTCATTGATCGTACCTCATATATTCCTGAGATAATAGATCCGATCTACTCAGCCAGGGAACGCTATAACATGATGGTTCTCTCCTGGATCACTCATTCTCTTTCTCCAATACTGGCGCAAAGCATTTTATGGATTGATAGAGCATGTGACGTTTGGGAAGATTTGTGGGATCGTTTTTCTCAGAACGATATCTTTTGTCTTGCTAATCTATAAGAAGAAATACAGAACTTAAAGCAAGGATACCTCTTAGTAAGTGATTACTTTACTAAACTTAAGATTCTTTGGGATGAATTTCTGATTATTCGTCATGTTCTTTCTTGCTCATGTAATCCTCGATGTCACTGTGGAGTTGTTGAACTTTTTAAGAAGCATATGGATCAAGACTATGTCATTTGATTTTTAGAAGGGTTAAGTGATCGTTTTGCTACTGTTAAATCATATATTATGTTAGTAGATCCTTTACCAAATATTAATCAAGTATTTTCTTTAGTAATCCAATAAGAATGGGAGCTTGGTTTTCAGTTAGTCGAAGCCATTACTCTGTTTGATAAATCCTCTATTTCACGGTCTAGTACTCAAAATCACTATAGGCCTATTTCGTCTGCTATGGGTAAACAATGTACATATATATTATGGAAAACCTAGGCACACTGAAGCTACATGTTACAATAAACATGGTTTTCCTTCGAGATTTAAATTTTGTAATGCTTCTGGTAATGCTGTTGAGACTGACTCTGTTTCGTGTCTAAGACTTCACTTGAGCCCAATAAGGTAATAAATTAGTTTTACAGCTTTACCCCTAAACAATATCAAAGATTGCTTGCACTGGTTCAAGATGATAATCAATCATCATAACCCTCTACTTTTGTTAACAATGTCACTATTGCTAGTATGGATTATTCTCCTATTCCTAATTTATTTTCCAATTCTTGGATCATTGATTCAGGGGCTATAGATCATGTCTGTTCTCATTCTAGTTTTTTTGCTTCTTATAAATCCATACCTCCTATTTATGTTAATCTTACAGATGGCTCCAAAGTCTTAGCTTGTTAAGTGGAACAATTCGATTTACAGATCATTTCCTTCTCCATATTGTCTTATTTGTTCCAACCTTTTGTGTTAATCTCATTTCAGTTTCAAAATTAACTCAGTATTTGCCTTGTGATGTTGCATTTCAAAAATCTCACAATCTAATTCAACACCTTCCTTCCAAGAAGATGATTGGTTCAGCTGATGTGTTTGAAGGGCTTTATATCATGAAACAACATGCAAATTCTCTCATTGATAATGTCTCTACCAAGCCTTCCAATACTAATAATACTCTTTTTGATCTTTGGCATTTTCACTAAGGACATCTTTCTAACTCTTCATTGTATTCTATACATAAAAAACATCTGTATGTTGCTGACAATTCATCTTTTTCTTGTTGTGATGTATGTCATTATGCAAAGCAATGCAAATTACCATTTCATGTAAGCACTACCAAATCCAATAAAATTTTCAATTTGATTCACATGGATATTTGGGGTCCTTATCATTTACCTTATGTTCATGGGCATATAAATATTTTCTTACTATTGTTAATGCTTTTACAAGATATAATTGGATATACTTACTTAAAACTAAGTTATAGTTTCGGCCTTGTATTCAAAATTTTGTTCACATGGTTTCTACACAATTTGGTGTTTCTATTCAAAGTATTCGATCTGATAATGGTCCTGAATTTGAAATGATTGATTCATGGTATAATTCACTAAACTAGCTATAAAGAAACACCTGAACAAAATAGCAAGGTTGTAAGGTGTGAGAATATTAGGCATTTATTATGATTATTATCTTATTATTATGTTAGATATAGGTATATTATATTTTAGGATATTTCCTATTATATCTCAATCGGTTTGATTGATTTTGATTTAATTAGATTTTATGAGATTCTAGGGTTAGGTTTAGGTTTGCCTATATAAAGGCCTTTTTATGTACTCTTTCGATTAAGAGATTAAGAATAATATTTTATCTCTCAAGTTCTCAACATGGTATCAAAGCTATAGGGATCGTCCTTGGCCAATTTGAGTGCATTTTTCTCTGGTGGCCGTTATTCTTGTAGTGTGAACAAACAATGGCTAGCTCTAATTCCTTTATTTTCCCGTTGCATCGTCCGCACGCAATGTGGACAGAGAGAGAAGTTCCCGTTTCGCCTCCTCTCCTCCTTTCCAGCAGTTTTCGGTGGTTTCCGGCGTCTGGGTTCATCCTTTCCAGATCATGATCGAGTTTGCTGCTTCATCCTTTCTAGATCATGAGTTTGCTGCTTATTGTGTTTGGTGTTTTTTTTTATCAAAACCCTAGTAACATTCCGGCACAGTTCTTCATCAACATCATCGTTGGTGGTAGTTCCTCTGTCATCGTGCCTCTCATCTCGTCCGACGACTGGTCCCGTCGTCCTCAACTCGTAAGCACAGTTCTTCATCAACAACTCATCTCCTCTTCGACGTTGTTATCGTCGTCGAGCCTTTCATCGTTGTTGGTGGTAGTTCCTTTGTCATCGTGCTCCTCAACTTGTCAGACGACTGGTCCCGTCGTCCTAGACTCAACGTATTTTTGAAGATTGTCCGCCCGGCCGCCCGTCAAACTTGTCTCAACCGTTGCCCATCTCCAATTGTAGTCGAGTATCTGCTGCTCTCTAAATAGGCCTCTAAGACTCAAGAAGTACAAGCTTAAGGGGGAGTGTCAGTAGTATAAAGTTGTATAAGCAAGTTGGACATGATTAAAATCCATGATCCAACTTGAGAGGGAGTGTGAGAATATTAGGCATTTATTATGATTATTATCTTATTATTATGATTAGATATAGGTATATTATATTTTAGGATATTTCCTATTATATCTCAATCGGTTTGATTGATTTTGATTTAATTAGATTTTATGAGATTCTAGGGTTAGGTTTAGGTTTGCCTATATAAAGGCCTTTTATGTACTCTTTCTGATTAAGAGATTAAGAATAATATTTTATCTCTCAAGTTCTCAACAAAAGGAAACATCAACATATTTTGAATGTTACAAGGGCTTTATTGTTCCAAGCTCATGTTCCTAAGTTGTATTGGTCATATGCTATTTCTCATGCTATTTACTTAATCAATTGTTTACCTACACTTGTTTTGGGTCACAAATCTCCTTTTGAAATGTTATATCAACACAGTCCTGGTTTTACTGATCTTAAGGTCTTCGGATGTCTCTATTTTTCTTCCACTCTCACACACCAATGCACTAAGCTTGATCCTCGTGCTCCTAAATGTATTTTTCTTGGTTATAAACTTGGTACTAAAGGTTTTATCATCTTGGATTTAAATACTTGAACAATTTATGTTTCCAAAAATGTTTCCTTTTATGAGTCTATTTTTCCTTTTTGCAATTCTGTTACTTCTTCTTTGACTAATTCCATTTCTTTGCCTCAAGAGCTTCCTACTCTTGATTATCCATTGCATTCTCCCCTTGTACTTCATCTTCATCTTCCCCTATTGCTCCTTCCTTTTCTTCTGCTTCCCAAAACCTCTACGCTCTTCTAGATCCAGAATACTCCTTACATATATTTGCATGATTATCATTGTGCTCTTCAATGCATATAAGTCATACCGAATTCATTGAAGGTAGGTAGCTATCATCCTCTTTCTCATGTTATTTCTTATGATCACCTTTCTTCCTCTCACCTTTCTTTTGCTTTATCCATTTCTATTGATAATATTGCTAAGATATCATATACTAAAGCCTTTCAGCATGAGGGTTGGAGGAAAGCTATTGAGGCTGAACTGGATGCTTTGTAACAAAATAATACTTGTGTGTTGACTGATCTTCCTTCTGGTAAACGTCCTATTAGGTGAAAATGGGTTTTTTCTAAGAAGTATAATTCTAATGGATCTTTGAATTGGTACAAAGGGCGCTTGGTTGCTCCAGGCTACACTCAAGTTGAGCGTGTTGATTTTAATGACACCTTTTCCCTAGTGGCTGAGCTTACCACTATTCGTGTCTTACTTGCTCTTGCTGCCACACATAATTGGCATGTTAAACAATTGGATGTTAGCAATGCTTTTCTTCATAGGGATCTTGATGATGAGGTTTACATGTTGCCATTTCCTGGTTTGTCAGTTTCTTCTCCTAATTTAATGTGTAAGTTGCAACGCTCCCATTATGGTCTTAAGCAAGCTAGTAGACAATGGTTTTTTAAGCTTTCTAAGGCTCTTCTTTCTTGTGGTTACAACCATTCACATGCTGACCATTCTTTGTTTATTAAGCATTATGCAACATCATTTATTGCATTACTTGTTTATGTGGATGATATTCCCATTAGTGGTACTGATTTAACTAAGATTAATCAAATGAAATCTTTTTTGGACTCTTGTTTTAAGATCAAAGATTTGGGTGATGCTAAATATTTTCTGGGTCTAGAAATTGCTAGTTTACTCCCACGGCTGATTTAGGGAAGTACTTGGGTGTACCTATGCATCATAAACGAGTAACGAAGCAAACTTACTGGTACGTGCTAGATAATATGAATGGTAGGCTTGCTAGAAGGAAAGTAAACACTATGTCTATGGCAGTGAGACACACATTGGTTTCTTTGGTAGTTGCTGGTATCGCAGCCTACATGATGCAATCAGCATGGATGCCTGCATTTTCATGGGAAGAGATTGATAAACGATGTCAAAATTTCCTTTGGGAAAGTAATTCATCAAGTAGTAGGTTCACTTGGGGTGTGCATGGTAACGCTCTCAGAATGAGTTTTTTTCTTAATTTCTATGCCCAGGAACAAAAATGGATAGGAATTGTGTTTGGTAAATCCGTTTTTTTTTGCTCCCGGGATGAACCAATTTATTTTTTGTGCTGGGGAGTAAAAAAAAGAAGCTAAAAATTTCTGCTTCTCTATTCCAGGGCGCAAAATCAGAATTTATTTTTCCCCCACCTCTCTTCTCTTGAGCGATAAACCTCAGTCTCCAGTGTCTCTCGCGGCGTCCATCCTTCTCTCGAGCGATAAACCTTAGTCTCATCAGTGTCTCTCGCGGCGTCCGCTCCTCCTCCTCCTCCAATCTCGGCTCCTCCTTCATCGGGCCGTCTCCTCCGTGGCTCCGTCTCGAGCTCTCGGGATTCTCCTCCGCCTCGGGCTCTCGGCTCCGTCTCGGGCTCTCCGATTCTCCTCCATCCCGGAACTTACCGAGGTACTCTACTATTCCTTTGATTTGCTTGCTTCTCCTATGTCCATAGTACTATGTCCGAATTTATGCTCACTTTTCTTACTGAATCAATTTTAATATTTTGATTTTAATCAATTAGAATACGAATTTTGGGTGGTTTTGACCTGGGTTCGATGGTCACGTTTTGATTTCCCTAATAATCCTATTTTAATCAAATTTAATTTGGTTCATAATTGAATTTTCGTTATGTTTCTGGAAATTTGTTGCTTATATGTAATGTGTGGTGTGATGAGTTGGACGATGGCTCTGAGCAATATTACAGTTGGACGATGCTTTTGGCCTGGGTTTGATGGTCAGGTTTCTTGATATTCTTATAGGAGCTCCTTCATAAGTATGTATTAGTGCAAATGCAGTTGCTAGCTTCTGACTATGATATTTCAGTCTCTCCCTTTTCCTCTTCACCTACATCAAGAAACACTTGTGATGTATCTCGGTTTATAGCCTTCAAATTTCAATTGCCATTCCATTTGGTGAATCATGTCATAGATTCTTTCACATTGGGGAGTAGACTTATCCTATGAAACAAACTTGTGGACCTCTCTCTTTACTTCAACCAAGCTAAACCCGTGTGTTTGAATCAATCCCTTTTCAACCATTTCTTTTATGATCCTTGCCACGTCATCCCACCTTTTAGCTTGTGCATACATATTTGATAGCACCAAATAGTCACCGGGATTTCTTGAGTTCATCTCGGAAAAGTTTATGAGCAAGAATCTCACCTAGTTCTAAATCAAGGTGAATTTTGTAGGCACTAAGAAGGCTCCTCCACACCACATCATTTGGTGTAATTGGCATACTCTTTATGATTTCATAGGCTTTCTTGAGCATCCCCGCTCGTCCCATTAGATCTACCATGCGGCTATAGTCTTTGACCGTTGGTTCAATCCCATGCTTAGATTGCATGAGATCGAAACACTTTAGACCCTCATTGACTAGACCAAAGATGGCCGCAAGCACTAAGTACTCCAACATAGACAACATTGTCTGGTGCTAAACCTTGTTCCCGCATTTCTCAAAAACTCTCGAGCTTCCCCGCCATGTCCATGCATTGTAAGCCCAAATATCATCACAAACAGTAGGAGAACCGATTCTTCTTGGCCATGTTTTGGAACAGACAAAGCACTTTCTCGAGGCATCCACACTTGGCATACATGTCAATCAATGAAGTCTGAACAATGACATTGAGCTCACTGATGTTTCTTAGCAGAATTCCATGAACGCAACTTCCATGATCAAGTAGTTTATTTTATTGAATTGAATTCATTTCACACACCCTTTTAAGACTTTCACTTTAGCATTCACATTATCATCTTTGTTGTTTTCTTCTTCGTAAGAAACTTATAATTAGTAAATTTGCTCGTTTATTGATCCATAGAGTCATAGATTTCAATTAAAGGAAAAGGACTTGATGTTGAACTTTATTAGGAAAATTTATTCTCTTGAGTGATACCAAAAAGTAATGCTCCCAATCCCCTATCCCTCGACGGTTTTCTTTTAGAAGTTGCATTTACAAAAGTGCTACTTGTCCTTAAAATTTTGGTTCATTGCTAGTGAACATTTGAATCTGATATATCCAACTATGAAATTATGTACAACTTAAGGAGTGGTTTGTAGAATCTTTTTGTTAACGTGTGTCTTAAGTGTGGCACATGTTATTGGAGGGCTTATCAATTCTTTTATGCTTCTCTTCTTATGGTTCTTGTTTTTGCCGATAGTTGAGTAGTTTTTATTGTTGAAGAATAAGTTCTGAAATGACTGAACATTTGGTTCATGGATGACCAAATATGAGAAGTATATTTTAAGTTGAATGGTTCATGTTATTGATTTGAAAAAAATTATTGAAGAACTCTATGGTAATTGTTATGAGCAGTATATAGCCTATGCTAGCAAACTGGAATTAGTTCATCAATAAATTCACAACTAAGTTTAAAAATAGTTAACATTGCATCCTTTCTAAAATATTCATCAATCTAAAGTATACAAGTTGCAAAATGCTCTCTTTTGTTTTCCCTAATAAAGTATATATATTGCAAAATGCTCTCTTATGTCTTTGACATGTTATCAGTAAGGAGAATGACATTCGAAGGGTTTACAGCAAGATGGACTGATAAAAACACAATTATTTTTGTTACTTTGATGGTTGAGGAAGTAAAAAAAGGGAATAGAACAACCTCTACTTTCAGCAAGAAAGCATGGAATAGCATGAAAGATGAATTTACAAAACAAACAGGGCTTGTTTACTCACTTCCTCAAATGAAAAACAAGATGTGTAAACTTAGAACATAATATTCAAGTTTCAAGAAATTACTAAGCATATCTGGTTTTGGTTGGAACACTATTTTGAAAACTGCAACAACCGAGGATGCATCTTTATGGGATGTCCATATTAAGGTAACTTTTAACATAGTGTCCCATATACTTTCTTATAAATTTGTTGATTTTTTATAACAGTGTCAGGCAAAGCAGTTGATCGAATGGTTGAGAGCCAAGCTTGGAGAGTGGCCTTTATAAAGGCTTCTCTTGAGAGGAGAGCTTTACTCATAAATTCTTAAATGAATGAAATTATGTTGCAACTTTTTAATTGTGTCTTTGTTTAATGGCATTGAAGACCATATTTTAATTTTGTTTTTTCATATGACTATGATGTGGATCTTTTTTTTTTGGTTAATGTGATTTTCTTTTTGAACTATGCTAGCATGAAGTTATTGATGATAATTTGTATTGATGCAGTATTCTCACAGCTGGTGCTCATATTGATGACAAATCAATAGATGATGATCTTGTTATATCAAACTAGTTGAATATTATTATTAATAATTTAATATATACCAAAGAACCAATTAGAGATAGTAGCCTGACAGGTGCTGAATGGGTTGTGGAACTTAGATTTGGCCACTCAGATAGAATATATGAGGCATTTAGAAAGGAAAGATTTGTGTTCAACAAACTTTGTACATATATTGATAACACAAAAAGGCTGGTTAGCAGATAGTAGATGTTAGGGTTGATGAACAATTAGGAATTTTTTTGTACTTGATTGGACTTGGGAGTTCAAATAGGAATGTTTGTGAGAGATTTCAACATTCAGGGGAAACAATTAGCAAGTATTTCAGCAAAGTGTTGAAAGCGATGCTTCAATTAGCACATGAGATCATTAAACCACCTCCTCTAGATATGGTTCCAAAGGAAATTAGGGACAATCCTAAACATTTCCCATACTTCAAGGTAAGTTTTTCTTAAGCATTTACGTTTTTTTTTTTGTAAAATATTTTTCATTTTAATATTTCATTTTAAATATTAGGATTGTATTGGCGCAATATATGGCACTCACGTAAGTGCTACATTACCTGAGGATAAGCAAATACCATTTAGAGGCAGGAAACAAATTACAACCCAAAATGTCATGTGTGCATGTTCCTTTGACATGAAGTTCACTTTTGTGTATGTCGGATGGGAAGGTCCTGCAAATGATTATCACATTTTTACTACTACGCTTGAAACTTCTAGGTTGGAATTCCCTCATTCGCCACCAGGTACGATGAGTTTGTACAACGAAGTGAATGACATTTTCCTTTAGTTTCACATTTGATTGTCCTTATTATTATTGCAATTTATTTTTTGGTAAATTCTTGTCAACGTGTAGGAAAATTTTATGTCGTTGATTCTGGATACCCAACAAGGGATGGTTATTTAACACCATTCAAAGGAGAACGCTACCATTTGAATGACTATAGAGGAAGGCGAAATCAACCCAAATCAACTAAGGAATTGTTCAACCATAGGCACTCTTCTTTGAGAAATGTAATCAAACGGTCATTTGGAGCTTTGAAGAATAGGTTCCCAATTTTACGTAAAATGCCTCCATTTTCATTTCGGAAGCAAGCTCTCATTGTGATTGCATGTTGTGTAGTACATAACTTTATTAAGGATCATCAGATAGCAAACAAAAATCTAGCACATTATGCAAATCCCAACATGACAGCAGCAACCCATACATCTGCAGCTATAGATGATGAAGGCCCTTCAGATCAAGTGATTGAAATAAACATTATTGCAAACCGATTAGCTAGAGACAATCAGTTGCCCCCAATATGATGTTGATAGATTAAGAGACATATTCGAAATACATTGGAGACTTGTCATATTTTTTTGTTCAATACAACATCAATTATTTTTGCTTTAAATTATTGTGGTATCATGAAAATTTAGTTGAGTCATGTGACTAATGTAGATATATTTATTTATTTATTCATTTGTATAATTAATATTAAGGTAATAATATGGTATTAAAAAATGAGAGCAAACGTAAATAAATAGATTATTTTTTTAGACATGAAATGTTGGCATTTTAGTTAAAATTTACCCCAATTTATTATTTTATACCTTTGATGAAACCTGTAAACAAAAAATAAAGAAATAGATTTGTATTGTATAATTCTAATTCTCGGAATAAAAATTAAAAATGTTAACAAACGTAATTTTGATTCTCAGAATGAAAAAAAAAAAGTGTTACCAAATGTATTTCTGATTCTCGGAGTAAAAGTAAAATAAGTTAACAAACGTCATTCTGATTCTCAGAACTCTTCCAAAGCACAGAATCAAAAAAACTGTTTCATCTCAGAAACATTGCTGGGGAACAGAATGGTTGTTGGGGAACAGAGGCAAGATGTGTTATGGTTAGTGGCGGAGCCACATTGTTTTTTTGGGTGCAAGTGCACCTATAAAAGACACCTTTAATTGGGGGAAAAAAAATCAGTTCTCTTGAATGTGGACATACATTCACACAAATCATAAATATACATGCTTAAGATTTTTAATAAAATAGGAAAGAATTAAAGAAAACCTAATAAAAATAAATTAGTAAAACATCATGGTATATTTGTGGCTACCTACTAGTTTTGAAGGTCCAACTGACTTTTGCAAAACTCGCTTTTGGTAATCTTATTTGAGTAACTCAAAAGTGACTTTTGAAAAATGGAATATTAACCTAAAATTGAGTTTTGTAAATGGTAAGAGTGTTACTTCTAGAAAATTGGTTTTTGAACGAAAACCTGGTTTGGCAAACTAGCACCTCACATACACATAAATGTTTCCTAATTTTCCTTCAAAGGAGATATGCCCGTATCTTCTTCTAGTATAGTTCATTTTACATTTGATATTCTTAGTTGACTATTGATTATTATTATTTTATGTTCAATTGAAGTTTTCTTTTCTTTTCTTTTCTATATTCTTTTATTTTTTTTAATACATTTAAAACTTCGTTAAAAAAAAATTCGGGGGCACTGCCCCCGAATCCCTAAATCCCCCTATTAATTATACACTCACAAATATAAAATACTTGGCTCCGCTATTAGCTATGGTTGAAGTTTTTGCGGGAGAAGTATAAATGCGGGGTGGATACAACCTGTCATTGAAACTCGTAGAAGCAGTTTGTTGGCATGGAAAGGGATTTGTTACGTTCTACTTGGGATAAGACAACAAATAACCTGGTATAGTTTATAGGGAACGGACAAAAGGTCAGATTTTTGCTAGCCTTATTATGGTAGACTTTTAGATTATTCTATACGAAGTTTTCCTAACAGATCGAATGAGGGAAGCAAAGGCCTGTGAGTTTTTCACAGCTTCTGGCACCTGACATTGGGCTCTTCTTGAGTGTTCTTCCCTGAGAACGTGTTGGAATCCATAGCACGTTGTCACCCACTTTTGCGTGCAGAGCTTGATTCTCCGAGGTGGTGTTTATCACATAACAGGGAGTTTACCATGAAGTCGGCGCATGAGATCCTATCCTCACGTTAGTTTGGTACGTACAAAGGTGCCTGAAGAAAGCTTTGGAAACTACCTGTACCCCAATATAATGTTGTAAAACAACATGTGTGGTTAACGGTGAGAGGGCGTTTATCAACGAATTTGGTTCGCGTTTTTTGGGGTTTGCAAACGAGTGATGCCTGTAGTTTGAGTAATGCTCCGATGAAGATATCATTCGTGCAGTACGTGATTGTACAAAGGCCTCTACTTGTTGGAACTTGATTCTGCTTACC
Source organism: Acacia melanoxylon (assembly GCA_019022615.1). Taxonomy (NCBI): domain Eukaryota; kingdom Viridiplantae; phylum Streptophyta; class Magnoliopsida; order Fabales; family Fabaceae; genus Acacia; species Acacia melanoxylon. The sequence continues at coordinate 2,638,667 of JAFJYJ010000020.1, read as the reverse complement.
CAAGTCCAATCGAGTTTCTTCTATCAGCATGACGTCAACAAATGGGTTTCATGGAACTTATGTCAAAAGTGGAAGGTTTTGGGCATCCAATGGCCTACCTGGTTTGCAGTCCTATGCCGACAAATATAGATCTCTCAGAAGGCTTTTGTTTTTCAATAGAAGATGATAAGACATGAGCGGAAGGCGTTTAAAGGATAGCTGTCGACTATTTGGACAGTTGAGATTTAACTTGTTTTACTTTTTATTTTTTAAAAAAAAAAAAATTATTTTAATGAGTAAAAACTCTAAAATAAAAATAATTTTTTAACCAATATTTTTTTTAAAATAATATTTTTTCATTTAAAAATCATTAAATAAATAAATAAAAAATTGAACTCCCACGAGGAGTGTCTCGGCAAGGAAATGGGTTTCGACCTGAGCAGGTATTGGGTCAAGTTTGTGTTATGGTTAAATAGTCCGACACTCAACTTACCACATCAGAGAAATGGATGCACGATGGAATGGTCTGCCCCACTTACGAAATGGGTCAAATTTAATGTTGATCGATGGGGCTGCGGATGGAAGTGGAATTGCCACATGAGGTGGTGTTACACGAGATGCCGATGGACAGATACTGGGCGGGTTTATCTTTAACATTGAAAGAGGTAATTGTTAGAATATATAATTAATTACCATATTAGAGTTAGTTATGACCCTTTATCTATAAATAGGGGATCTTAACTAATATGATATAAAGTGAGTGTTGGTTACGTTAGCAGCCCCTCACTATTACTTTCTTTGTTTTGTAAGAAGATTATGCTTCTTCATCAATAATATACAATTGATTCTTCATCTTCATTCTTTCTCCTTATTATCTTCTATCTTCTCTAATTATACAGTACTTTACATGTTATCAAAGTCACGTTGGTTGTGCCAATTTCTCTATTATATGTGTGCTTCTCTGTGTGGTGCATTTTCAAGAAAATATATGTTCAATATTTAAGAAATTGTCTCTTAATCAAGCCCACGGTTAGCTATCAAGAGATTCAGGTTGTAATTCAAGAAGTCGACCCAAGATCTAAGGGCTTCACTCTAACGCCACCACTCTAATCCGCTACACGCCGTTATCGCAAGACCAAAGACCAAGATCTTCATTATTTGTCGGAGGTCTCGATCGCGATTTCATTTTCTACCAGCAATGATCTTGCGAGTGTTAGACCCGATCTCATAAAGAAGATGACCTCTCTCAGCACAATTACACTTCGTTCCAGATCATCTTCTTCCTTCTCTACGGATTGAGCCGTGAACCACATCGGCGGTCATGGAGATTCGCCGTTGCTCATCACTGATTGATCGGAGTTTCTTTGATGATTGTATCTATTTCCTCAACTTCTGGTTCTTGTTAGCAGAAAGATTGCTTCTTTGATATTGGGGTTGGAAGAAAGAGGAATCAAAATGAAGTAATGGAGGCGGTGAATCTCTAGTTTTATTTTAACGGTTGGAGCGAAGAAAAGGAAATTGAGTAGATAGAGACATGACCATGACTTTTGTTGGCTTTTCTTGGAAACTTAATATGAGATCCGATCATGAAGAGGAAGTACCGTGCTTGTCGTGAATGCATTAACTATATGATGCGTCATCCATGCTTGAAATCTTTCTATGACCATGGTTGGGCTGGATTCTATGCAAGACGCTAATTTCACTCTTGGTGATTTTGCTCCTGTTTGATTGGTTTTCATGTGCTTGCCATATCTCTGAAATTTCTTACTTTGGGTTTCATGGAACTTATGTCAAAAATGCCGTGGAAGGTTTTGGGCATCCAATGGTTGTGTGAGTTTTTGTCATAATGCCAAGCACAACTGCTTGTACCTTTTTGTCTCGGTGACGTTATTCCATCGGTTTGCAGTCCTATCCCGTTCGTGATCTTACTTGTCTGCTGAGTGTTGTTATTTGGGCCTGCAAACATTTGGGTAAAACCCTATCAAGATTGTGAGGCAAATGAAATGAGGCTGGATTGCAAGTTGTAGAGATGGGCTTATAATCAGATCTCCTCAGAAGGCTTTTCATTGTTTTTCAAGAGATCAGAAGATGATAAGACATGAGCGGAAGGCGTTTAATGCCTAGGACATGAACAAGAGGAAGGTAGTGGTGAAAATGGATTGTTCCTAGTTGACCGAACTGCTAGCTTGTGGGTGGAGTGAAAATCATCCTGAGGTCGACCTGTTGTGCGAGATTTAGAATAGGCTGAGTAAGGAATAGGAAGCTCGGAACCAGTTTCTTTGAGTATCCAAACGATAGGTAGGAGAGCTTAGCCAATATAAGAGATTTAACTTGTTTTACTTTTTATTTGGTGATTTTCAAAATAAAAATTGATGGGCAGAGAATCTACAATAAATATATGTCTAGACTAACATTTTTTTAAAAAAAATGAGTTTTTTTTTTTAATTTAAAAATCACCAAATTAAAAAATTAAATCTGGATTGTTCAAATTGACCAAGCTATCCCTGTCTATCATTTGGATTGGCCAGAAAAATGATTCCTAGAAAGCTCATGTTGAATGGTGTAGTCGCGAAGTGAATGAGTATGCTAATGTGCTGGAAAAAGAGGCCCTTCCATACGGGCAGTTGTGTTGTTCTTTTCACAGCTCTATTCGAGTGCTTGCTACGGCGCCAGTATCTGATGTAGGGGTAACTCTAGTTGATTGAAATTCTAAATGGGAAAAAAAGTAATGATGGAGGTTAAGTTAGTAAATAAAATTTATTTTAATAAAAATTTTGATTAAAAAATTAAAATAGTAAACAGTTTGGATCTAAATGTTGCTTTCAAATTGTGATATTTGTGTAATTAAGCCAAAGTGTGAGGAATGTAGAGTATTTTACTCTAAAAGTAAATAGTGAATTTTATAATTAAAGTTTTATTCACAAAACGCTCATATAGAATGGATGTTTGGCCTTTTGTGGCACTTGTGCTAGCGGACACAATCCCTGCCTTATGTATCAAAAAAAAAAAAGAATGGATGTTTGTTTTGTCTCCGGACACAAAGCATTGCATTCGGAGAAGCAAATATATTGTCGCTGTCTTATTTCTCGAGCCGTGAAGCGGTGGTTTGTTTATTAGTTGCCTTAAAATAATATAGTTAACTTTTTTTTAAAGATTTAAAATATATTATTTTCTATATAAAATAAAAAATTAATATTTTAAAATAATTTACTTAAAAATTTTTTCTTTAAAAATTTAACTTTATCTTTTGGACATTTGGACGCTTTTAAAATAATTTACTTAATTTTTTTTTTTAATTTTTTTTTAAGAAATTTAATCTTTATCTTTTGGACAGCAGGGATCGGATCCTGCTCGCAATCCGGATCCTTTTCAGTCTCGCTGTTTTGTCCCTTTTCTTCTAAGGCAAAAGCCAAACATTCCTTCTTTTTACTCTTCTCGCCGCCGTCTTCCTCGCTAGAACAGACTTATCTCTCTCTTGCTCTTTCTCCCTCTTTTTACCATGGCCGATGAGGATTCAAAGCCAACCCTTTCTGTCACCGAGAAGGAAGAACTAGAGCCGTCGAAGGTTGCGGCGGAGTCTGATTCACCCGCTGTAGCATCTGCCTCAGCTGTCGTATCCGACTCGGCGGCGGCTGATACTGAAGAAACAGAACTGCCTTCTCCACCGCCGTCGGAATCACCGGCAGCAAAAGCTACTTCGGTTGTAGAGACAGAGCCGCCGCCACCAACCACTGAAGAAAACGATGTAAAAGATAAAAGTTCAGACACTAAAGATGATGCTGGTGAGGCTCAGGATGAGAGATCGAGTAAGTTGCCTCAGAACTTGGTTTCGTTCAAGGAAGAGAGCAATTTAGTGGCTGATCTCTCGGATTCTCAGATAAATGCTCTTGAAGAGTTGAAGAAGCTGGTTCGAGAGGCACTAGACACTCATCAGTTTGCTTCTTCGGAACCAATCAAAACGACGTCGGTGCCGCCTGAAACCACCCCGGCGGCTAAGGAAGCTGCAAAAGCTGAAGGAGCCACTTCGGAATCAGATGCCAGCACGGAGGTACATCCACCGCCTGAAACCAAAATTGAAGAAAGCCCAGTGAAGGAAGCAGAAGAAGTAGCGAAAGAAACATCCGAGGAACATGTTTTCATATGGGGAATTCCTCTGCTCAAGGATGACAGAAGTGATGTGATTCTGCTCAAGTTTCTTAGAGCCAGAGATTTCAAAGTTAAGGATGCGTTTACCATGATTAAGAACACGATAAGCTGGAGGAAAGAGTTCAACATTGATGCGCTTGTGAATGAAGATCTAGGGGATGATCTGGAGAAAGTGGTGTTCATGCACGGTAATGATAGGGAAGGACATCCCGTTTGTTATAATGTCTATGGAGAATTTCAGAACAAGGAGTTGTACCAGAAGACATTCTCAGATGAAGAGAAACGAACCAAGTTCCTCCGGTGGCGGACACAATTTTTGGAGAGGAGTATTAGGAAGCTTGATTTTACTCCTGGTGGTGTCAATACCATTTTCCAAGTTAACGACCTTAAAAATTCTCCTGGGCCTGCCAAGCGGGAGCTTCGACTTGCCACCAAACAAGCTTTGCAATTGCTTCAGGACAATTATCCTGAGTTTGTTGCCAAACAGGTTACCATGCACAATTTGAATTGCCATTTTATCATAATTTCAGTTATGCTATACTATGATAAAGATACTGAAGTCTTTTTCACTCAATTTATAGGTTTTTATCAATGTGCCATGGTGGTATCTTGCATTCTATACTATGCTCAGTCCATTCTTGACCCAGAGAACCAAAAGCAAATTTGTTTTTGCAGGCCCACCAAAGTCTGCTGAAACACTTTTCAAGTTAGTGAATGGAAAACATGATATTTCTCTTTGTTTTTGGTTTCTTGGTTTTGGACCTTACATTTCAGTTGGTTAAAATAGGTACATTTCTCCTGAGCAAGTGCCAATTCAATATGGTGGTCTAAGTGTTGATTTATGTGACTGCAACCCAGAATTCAGCATGTCTGATCCAGTCACAGAGATACCTATAAAACCAACCACAAAGCAAACTGTGGAAATCATTATTTATGAGGTGGGGTGAGAATGATCCATTTGTCTATTAGGAATCCTTATTTCTGCTTTATCCTATATACTATAATGTGCTACTGGAGATGAATGATTTGCATTTTGCAGAAATGCATTATTGTGTGGGAGCTGCGAGTAGTGGGCTGGGAGGTCAGCTATAGTGCGGAATTCAAACCTGATGCAAAAGATGGATATACAATTATCATACAGAAGCCCACAAAGATGTCCCCAAATGATGAGCCAGTGGTTTCCAATAGCTTTACAGTTGGTGAACTGGGCAAGATATTGCTTACCATTGACAATTCCACATTGAAAAAGAAGAGACTTCTGTACAGGTTCAAGATCAAACCTCTTAGTGATTAAGGAGTAACAAAATGCTTTTGTCATCATTCATTCAGTCCATAAATCCGTACTTTTTCAATAATTTTGCCCATGATCATTTTGTTTGTGGATTGGGTTACTATTGTGATATATTTATAATCTATGTAAACATACTAGTCTAAAATGTTCTTTTATTTTGTGAAGAGTAATGCTAGGGGAGAGTGTAGCACTTGGATTTGGATTTGTAGTTGATTTGTGAGATGCTATGTGTTACCTGATGCATCTTTTATTTTGGTGTGAAAGCGTGGATGTAAATTTTTGTTTTTGTGTTGTCCTTATCCAGCTTGAGCTTGGTCAATATTACCTTTTATTTGATATCTGTATTTGAGCCTCCTGAGCCTCATAAATATGTAATTTAAGAGGAGTAAATGAGAAATATGCGTCATATACATATATATTACCCGAATATTCATTTCACTTTATATCCAGTTCTTCGTAGTTCATCTTATATCTAACTGAATTGGCTTTTGATCGACTTCTACCAAATAATGCAGACTGTGATTATCTGTATCCAACTGTGTATTTGGTGATAATTTCAAAATTTCCCTATATTTTTGAAGGTATTAGATGATTTTTTTTTTTTTTTTTTTTTTTTTTTTTTGACTTGTACTTAGAACTGCCTTGTTGGTGGTACTTCTTTTGGCATGGGACAAGGAACTTCATCTAGCTTGTCACAGTTTTTGATCCATTAGGTTTAGAATATAATTTTTTCCCCCATTTTCTTTGGACTTTCTTAAGTGGGAATTGTAAGAGTGTTATGTGAGTCATGAGACCTTCACTTTTCTTGGGAACAACTCAATTAAACATTTTTTAATTTTTTTAGATCAATATTTGGTTCTTGTTTATTTCTTAGGTTGGGGAACTGAAATACATATTGGCCTTCAAATTAATGTTTCATTTGGTGCCTTGAAAGGAAGCTGTATCCTGGCCCCCAAAATAAAAAATAAAAATAGAAAGAAAAGGAAGCTGTATCACACCCAATACTTGTTTGAAACTTTTATTATATGGGACCCAATACAGAATTGCAAGGTGGACCATACTTTGGCATTTCATATCTTATATCCAGTGCTTGTGTTTCTTGGGTTATTATACTTGATGAACATTTAAAGATGGAAATTAGACTAGGTTGAAGTCTTGAAAGAAACTAGACTATCAGTATTTCATGCTTTGCATGGAGTAATATGATATGTAACTTATGAATAGTGGGGATTTCTATAGACTTAATATACATAGATATATATAGACATATAGATTTTCTCTCCTTTGGAAGCAGCAAGTCTCATTTTTCATTTGACGCCCTTTTCCCCTTCATGTCACCTGGTATTTTGAGGCTTACAGTGTGTTTTCTCTATATAATATCACTTAGTAATTAGTATACCTTGTTTATGTCCTTGGGACATAGTTGCATTAAAGTTATCCTATAAGTGAGAGGTGGTGAGTTTGATCCTTCTTATGATCTTAAGCAATTAGTGCTACCTCTTGTGATTGAAAACATTGATATGCAGTTTTCGGCTCCTTAATTATTTAGTGGTCATGTGGCATTCTTCATACTCTTGCTGCTTTTCACTTGCAGTGGTTGCTGCTTGTGAGTTTTATAGGGTTTAGCCGATTCTAAATTTAATGTCTCTCTTTCACACAGACCCACAACACGCGCTATATATATATATATATATATATATATATAGAGAGAGAGAGAGAGAGAGAGAGAGTATATAAAATTTATAGGAAGCCTTACTAATTATTAGTCGTGTAGTTGGCTTATCTTAGAATTTGTGTCAACTTTTGAAGCACATGACCAGCAAAGTCATGTTTATTTGATTTCACTTAAAAGTGATTCTGCCTTGTATAAAATTATATGTGAAAGCTTTATCTTGTAAAGCACATTAAGTGATCCTTTTTTTTTTTTTTTTTTTTTTTTTTTTTTTTTTTTAAAAAAAGTAATTCTAAATTGGCTCCAGGTTGGTAAAAACTTTGACAGGAGTGATGTTATTTTTTGGGTTAATATAATTGTTACTCTTTATAAATCTTGATTTAGTTTTTGTAGTTTCAAATAGTTGTTTTTATCCTTATAGTTTTAAGTATATGGAACAAAACCAAAGTATGTCAAAAGTTGAAACTACATGGACGGAAACCAAAATTTGGTTAAACTATAAGGATTAATAATGATATTAAATAAAATTTTATCTTTATTTACAGTTATGAATTGTTTAAATCAGATTTAACCGTTTCAATTTATTTATTCATGTTTTAAATAATAATTTTATAAAATATTGAATATTAATAATCTGTTTTTCTAATCTAATGCTGAATATAAGATTTTGAGAAGAAAATGAGAAAAATAAAAATAAAAGAACCCAAACAGAATATAATTAAGAGTAGCTTCATATAGTGTTGGAATAAGAATGATAACTTTCTTCCCTTTATTCATTGACGGTAAGAAAGTCATCATTCATTGATTGATATGAAAGAACTAAAGCAAACCATTAATTAAACTTCAAAGAAAAAGCTTAATTTAATACTCTTTGTAATATTTATTATAAGACATTAATTACTAATTCTCACAGATCAAGAAATGGTAGTTAAATCATTAAATTTGTCGAAAATTGATTTTGCAATTTTAATGTTCTTTAAATGATGTGACTTAATTTCTCCAACTTTAAACTTCAATTAATAATAAGGGTAAGGTGGGAAAACATAATTAATACAGCGTTTAGCACCTTATGTTTGGGAGAAACAATTGCTTGTAGTTGGTGCTTTGTATGAAGATGGAGTATGTGCTACTTCTCAACTTCATTAGTATAATGGCTAGGAAGTTGATCATATAAACTTAGGCCCCTTTAAACACTGATTTTAAATTAGCGATCCACTTATAAAATTCTTTCAACCTGTTTGGATTGGCATCTTAATGCCTTAAAAGGCCAATGAGATTGAAAAAAGTTCAGTGGGGTGGTGTTTGGATGAGCTAATGAGTAACAGGGTTTCTGGAGAAAAAGCTCCCTCTGATTAGAAGCCCAAAATTCCAGCTTTTGGAGAGCTTTTGATTGTTCGACCGAGTTGGTTGCTTGAGGTGGTTAAGAAACGTTGAGGTGGCTAATTGACAGAGACAAAATTGATTTCGCTGGCATCTTCTTCCTTCTCCACCGTTGATCCTTCTTGTCTCAACCATCATCTCCGGCGAACTTCATTCACCACTCCTCCGTTCTCACACCTTCAACGCCGACAACAACCTCCGACCCCCTATGTTTGTTCCTTCAAAGTCACCTACAGATCTTTTATCCTTTTTTGGCGGTATTTGCATGGTTGGGCACTTGATTTAGATGGTGGTTGTGTTGCTTCTCGAGGCTGGTTCCATGGGTATTTGTGGCCAAGCTTTTCAATCCTTTGTTGTAGGAGGCATGGCATGAACTTGGCCTTCAATAGACTGTCATTTTTTTTTACTTAATTAAAAATTCATATTCTAAGATCAAATCCCATAAATGATGCACCAGATTAATATATCTTAAAATCTCAAGAAAATCTCTTTAATTTAGTATTGATGATTTCCCAAATATATCAAAATATGTCTCAAATTAAAAATAGGATGTCATCAATTCTAATTTATATACAATTTTATCCATTAAATATATTTAATTAAAGACTTTATTGTTTATTAATTTTTTAATAATAATTTAACTTTTTTTCAAATTTAAATTTTTATCTTCAATTATCGCAATATATACAATTAAATAATATATGTAGTATTAAAAAAATTCATGTCCTTTTCAGTCATTTTCCATCTGAATTGATTTTTCAAATAATAATCCAAATACGTTTTAAATTGGAAAAAAAAAACCACTTCTGCTACTGTAACTTTAAACACTAATCACATGTACAATATGAGTTTTATTATACTTATTTCTGCAAAAGTCAGATAGAAAATAAGTCAATTCTCCCACCGTTAACCTAAATCACTCTTTATCTGTTACTTTAGTGACGTTTATCATTTTCCGTCATTGTGATTTTTTTATTTTTTATTTTTTAAAAGATGACTTAAAAGCCTATAAAATTATCGTATACATTACAAAGATGAGAAATTAATCTTAAACACTCTTAATCAACCCATACTCTTAAATGCAAAGGACAAGTGCTAAGAATAGAAGACTTAGAAATATCCGTTTTAGCTAAAGCGTCAGCTATCCATCCGGTTAATCTCCCTTGGTATTTGGGTAACCATGACTTCCCAATCCCAAAGCAGCATAGCCTTGATTTTAGATACCAGTAGACTATCCGAATTGACCAGATCCCTTGAAATTAATCTAATGACTTCAACAGCATCAGACTCCATAGTTCACCAGAGAAGGCATCACATATACCAATTTGTACCTCACTTACCATACGATCCTCAACTACCACCTATCTACCACTACCAGCCCACCACCCAGTCCAAAGGCTTCTTTAACGCGACACGTTGGATATTTTGAATTCATAAAATGAGAATTTTTTTTATAGTTAAAATGAGAAATTTAAACTTGAATATTTGTATAAATGTAAATAACCGCAAACAAAAATTAATGGGGAGTAACAGTTAATAGGTCATAAGAATATATGTTCAATATTAAACTTTCAGTTAATTAATAATAATTATACTTAATTATGAATTGATAGTTGTTTCGCCAATTTATGAATTGTTAATTGTTAGTAATTTTTTCGGTCGAAATTTTGTTAATTGTTAATTATACTTAATAATTCACTAATTATAATTCATTAAATTTAATTACACCTAGTAGAACGGAAAGATATAACCCAAGAAACTTGCATCGAGAGGATGAGGAATGCCTGACCAAAAAAAAGGATGAGGAATGCGTTTTTGTAATCAAATAATTTAAATCATCATCATCTTGTAATAATAAGAAACACCAAACTCCTGATTTTTTGAAACCAAACGTTAATTAATTAATTAATTATTAATTAAAGATAAAAACAATCCCTTTTCTCCCAGAGTGGTGTTTGGCTTATTAAAGCCGTTTAATTTCAACAGCTTATTCAACGTCTCTGATAAAATATAGTATTTATGTTAAAATGAAACTGCTGCTGCTATGCTGTGGTTATTAGGAGCCGTTACTTTTTTTGGGGTCAAAATTAGGAGCCATTACAATAAACTAATATATAATAAAAAAAAACATATAAAATGAAAGAAAACTAGGAAGAATAACTTCCAAAAAAGATTTTAAAAAAGATTTCTATTTTTAAAATTTTGCTGCTGTATTCTTTCATTAGGAGCCGTTACAATAAGACTATATTTGGCTAAAGAGATAAGTGAGAAGGAAATAGGGGGAAGAAAACTAGGAAGAATAACTTCTAAAAATGATTAAAAAAAATTACCTATTTTCTAAATTTTTCCTTCATATTAAATTCCCTTAATTTTTTTTTTTGTTCAATCATAATTTTCTTCTTATTCAAACAAAAATTTAAAATGACATTTTTATCACCTTTCCTCGCGAAAAAAAATATAGCCAAGCGCAATTTGCGTCTGGAAAAATTTGACACTTATTTTTTGTTACTCGAAGGCTTAGCTATAAAGAAACAACATATCTCAACATCTAGAATTCACTCACTCAATTAGTCTGTTTTTTAAATTGCTAAGGTATAATTATAGGGAATTTTTTTAAAAAAATTATTAATAATATTGTGGTGAAGGTTATGCCTAATGGTACTAATATCCATATGTAATTTACAACATAATTTTGTTTATAAGACATTTTCATTATTATCACTGGGATAAATTCATTAACTTTATTTACAAATGATGATTTTGTCTTTTTAAAATGAATAAATATAGTTAATTATTAAATTATGATAATATGAAAGAGATACAATAATTAATAGTGTATTTTGGGAAATGAATAAACAAAATTATTATGTTATTAAGAAATTATCAATATAATTTTAGAAAAAATTAAAAAAATTAAAAGTTTGTCATATAATTAATTAGGTAAACTCCCAAATACTAAATCTCATTTACTCAATAGAGCATTAAAATCCAAGGCTAACTAGCCTTAATCTCCCTCATCAAAAACCCCCTCGTTAACTTGAGGTGGTGAACAAGCAAGCCTAGCTAGTTCATCAGCTGCAACAATCCCATAATTGATTAAAAAATAAAAAAAGCTTCATCAACAACATCTTTATAGGGATGGTTAATATCGGATTTAGTTTCCCTGCCTATCTTTTGCATAAGCAGAGGGAGCATATCCCATCTGGACCGTCAAATCGGATTTGGATTGTCCATATTTTTTTTTTAGTTTTTTTTTTTTCAAAAAAATTATTTTAATGGGTAGATAATCTAAAATAAAGATAATATCTTAAATAAAATTTTTTTATTTTTTTTTTCAAAAAGCAAAAGTTAAAAAAAAACTATAACCCGTCCCGATCGCATCGTCGGTCCAAATGCGTCAGGCTCTTGGTGCCTATCCAAAGGAATGCGGTCCGGTTAGTATTGCATCCTCATGTCAATAAATAAATTAATAGTCTCAATACAATCTGAAAAAAAAAAAAAAAAAACCAACAACTTTCCCGTGACCACAATTTCAGCAAATATGTTAACTATGAATGAATGATACTAATCGTTTCAGCAATGGTTGGAGGGATTTAGGTGGGTTTGCACATGTATCCACCTAACCAATTATATATATTTTCAATGTTAGTAATCATGATGATTAGGCATGCTTAGCTTTAACTTCAACTATTTTTTATTTTTTTCAAAAAAGATAAACATGCATGACAAAAGATAGAAAAACAATCATTGCATTTATTTATTTTAAAAAAAAAAAAATCACTAGAGGCCCACTGGAATTGTTATTTTCTTAGTTTCAGTGTTCAAGGTCAAAAAAGAACAGTGTTTATTATATTATACTTTGCTGTATGGAAGATTTATGAATAGTGAGTGGGTTTTCTCATTTTTGTTTTAAATGAAGCAATATATAAAATAATGTAAAATTTTATTATTCATATAAATTTTTTCCTTGTTTAATTTAGCCTTCGTAGTTTAAATTTAATTCCTTTCTTATGCTATATAGTTTAAAATTAATTCACTCTTGTAGTTTATAATTTGTTCCGCAATCCTTGTATTATGAAAAAATTATGAAAATAAATTCAGACGCTTCCCCTCAAATTTTCCTTCTCCTTTTATCTTGATTTATCAAATATTATCATCAACATTTTAAGTTTAATTTTGGGAAAATTATAATAAAGGACCTAAGAAAAATAATATTTATTAAGAATGACTATAAAAATGGTAATTATTTTGAAGGACCAGAAATTAAAACATTAAAATAGAAAGATTGAATTACCCTTAGCTAGATTTTCTATATTTTCTATAATTAAATTAGAATCTGGAGTGATTGATAAATAATGATAAATAGGGACCAAATCAAAATGTGTAAAACTAATGGCGATCATCATTGTCATCTTTTTGAATGATTACCTTATTCCAAAAATATCAAAGACATCAATTGTTTAAAGATAATTGTCACCATCAATAAATCAAAGAAGTCGGCACTAATTTTGGAAAAAAAACACTTTAGAACAAGGAGGCGTAGATATTAGATTTGAAACAAATAATACGAAGGGGATGCGATGTCCCTGACTTAGAGGATGAGAATGAAGGTTAATGGTGGAGTTGGTAGAGGTGATACGAAGTGTTCTGGTGTAGAACACACATGTCTAGCCTAGTGGGATAGCGCTTTGATATTGGATCAATAAACTTCACTTGAATATCTATGAAGCAAATATCCAGGAGAGTGTAGGATCATTATACACAGTCGAGGCTTTCGCCAAAAGGGGGTGCTGTGTGTGTACAATGTGACAATATGTAAATAGTTTAAGGTTTAGAACATGTGCACCTTAGGATTCTGCCTCTGTATTTATAGAGTATACCTTAGGTTCGGTATCTTGGGCCTTGTGCGATCTCAGGCCGTTATATCATATCCACAGATATAGATTTAAATATCCCTGGACTATAGATAAGATAGGATTCCCCCTTATTATAGGCATATTCTAATATACGATATATTTCGTATTAGGCCGTCTCGGTGTTGGGCCCAAAGTAGGTCCGTAACAGTTGCCCCCAGCCCGGTAGTTCAAGCCTTTAAGCTGCTAGGATGTATCATGCCACCAGACCGGGCTGCCCTGCCGAGGACCCTATCATGTTTAATAACCCGAGGTCATGTCTCAAAGATCCGAGCTAATGCCGTGGCACTCAAGGATCCGAGGTCATGTCTCAAAGATCCGAGCTAACACCGTGGCACTCATGGATCCGAGGTAGTGCCAGCTGGATCGTTGTATTTCGAGGTCAGGGTCTCTCTGCATTCACCATCATTGCCTCCTGACACCTGGCTCCTTTGGATTGGCACAGGATTGCAACCGCCACGCCTAGCCATCAGCGGTTTTCGTGTGCATTTAATGCACCCATTGCATGCCGTACGTCACCCCTACTTGTAGGGTGAATTGTCTCCTTTACCCGCGTCGCTTCAGTGTCATTTCGTATTTCCCTCCATGATTCTTACTTCACTATCTATTTGGCATTCTTCCATCTACTTGGCATTCTCCCTCCTGCTCGCACAACTCTGGTTCTTCTTGCTCCGATAGCTTCTCTGCAACGCTTGGTCTACGCTGCTTCTTACTTCTCCGTCTACATTTCCTCAGGTATGTCCGTCGATTCTCACTACTTATTTGTTCTTGTTCCATTGCATTCATCGATTATATAATTCACGCCTTTCATTACTCCCTCTCAATCCCCATATAAGTTTGTTTTTGTGTTTCCTGGCTAAGTTTTGGTATGAATCTATGGGGAGACCTTTAGTTCGGGGTTCATTTCTCCTAGGCATATCCCCCATTCGTAGTAATGTCTATCGCCTAGTTTCGTTTGTTTTGGTTTCTTCCCCTCCTTATCAGACCTTTTTATTCCTATTCTAGGTTTCACCTTCCGGTGTTGATGGATAGGATTAACCCTTTGCCCCATTCGAGTCAAACGTTAACTCCAAAAGAGGAAGATTCGTTACGTGCCCGTTATCCTAGAGCCAAATTTTGGTTATTTGGTTCCCCTCTAACTGAAGAGGAAAGGTTGGCCACCTTACTCCATGATGGGTCTGGTAGGGGGAGCGTTGGAGAGTCTCGTTCTACTGCCAATGACCGGCCTGTCCATATCTTGCCAGGTGCCGGAGGCCGAGGTGTCCCCGAAGACATCCTGGTCCAACCCATCAGCTATTACGAGCCCCCACCTCACGCAAGGCCGGAATCCCTACCCGATGGATACCTCAGCCCATACTGGGATTGTATTGCCTCCAGCTCCTATTATATTGCGAGCGGTCAGGATTCCCTGGCGAATGCTACTCTAGGCTCCTCCCGACATAGGTCTCCCTCAGCTTCTAGCCCGGTCACTAGGAATCCAACTCGTCCCAGTCCCGTCATTCTACCCCCTCGCCATAGCTTGCATGCTTCAGGTATATAGCTAGGATTATGATTTTAATTTTATTACTATATAGGTATATATGGAGTCACCGTCATCATCCGATCGGACGCCCTCCGTTATTGGGGAGTCAGATTCTGCGAGTCCCCCTCAAATGTTACTCGGAAATACCCCTGGGTCACTCACGGGGTGTTGACAACACATTCTCTGATGTCCCAATCCGACGTCAACAGGCTTGACTTAGGTGATACTTCTAGCTGCATCCTATGTCCTTCCTCCGATGGGGAGCCTGTATGTTCCATGCGTGAAGGAACCAATGCCTCTTTCTTCTTCTTCTATCGGGATTACGCCACCCGACTCGGTATTCGCTTCCCATTTACTGAGTTCCAGATATTTGTTCTCAATTACCTCTGACTAACTCCTTCACAGCTCCACCCTATCGGGTAGGGTTTTCTGCTTGCCTTTGAGCGTCTTTGTAATTCCTTTGTGAAGTCCATCCCTTATACAGCCACCATATTTTTTTTTTAAAATTTCTTTTGTCCCTTTACTCCTCGTTCTAGCCAAGAGCCCGCCGATTTGAAGGGTTTGACCTCCATCTGGGGGGTCCCCGGTAGGAATCTTTTTCATGCCTTCTCTGAGTCCTTCAAGCACTCCAAACTGGCTTCTTTAAAGTGGTTTCCATTCCCAGGCAACAAACCTGGTTCCTTCATGGGCCTGAGTCCAAAGAGGTGGAATGAAGATTCCCATTATACTGGACCAACGATCACCATAACAAGCACTCTATCAGCTACCAAGTTGACCCAGACGACCTCCCTGCCAAAGATGTCGGCTCTTTGTCTCGCTTGGTGGCTATGTTAACAAACACGGCGTAAAAATTGTGGCCTCCGTCCTTTTTGGGCTCCCTACTGAGCCCCGCCAGGCCCCACGTATACTTTCCATTACTGTGTTACTCCTTTTTTTTGCTTTTCAACATATGATTATTTCACTTGTTTGCTCTAATTGGTTTCCTTTTTTGTCATGCAGGTCAAGGTATGGAGCCTTTGCCACGATATTTGCCTCATGTAAATCCAGCTCCCGAAGGGTCGAGTACGGTTAAGCCGAGAAAGAGGTCTGCACCGGAGCCTCGCAAGGCTAAGGCCAATGTGGACGCCATCGTTAGGGCGCCGAAGAAGACCAAGGCCGACCAGGCGACTTCCCGAACAATCCTATAATCTTGCCCTCTACCGGCTCTGCCTAGGTTGCTTTGACTTCCCGTACGGTCATAGAAGCTCCAGCGCCCTCCTCTTCGACTCCCCTTCCTCCACCGCCTTTGCCCAAACTCCCGCGCTGTCATACGTGGAGCAAGGAAGGATTGAAGAACTGTTTGTAGCTCTTCCTCCTCCTTGGCGTTACACCGATAGTGTTCCGTTATCAGAAGTGAATGAGACCGAGCTTTGGGACATCCAGAAGTATACTCTGAAGGCTGCCGGAGTGGTGCAGGCTATGAGCATCCTAAAGCATAATCACGTTGAAGCCAGTGCCACTTTGAATCAAGTGAAGGCGGAGAGAGATGGTGTGGTGGTGGAGAAAAAGAAGGTCGATGAAGCTCAACAAGCAGCCGAGGCCGAGAAGAGAAAATTAAACGAAGAGCTTCTAATGACCAGGGAGGCTCTTGATAAGGCAAATCATGAGCTCGTCCATCTGCAGGCGACCCATGAAAAGGACATCCAGGCCCTTCGGGTTGTGCATGCGACCCATGAAATCAAGACTAGGACATCCGTTCGCGTCTCGTTTGCTTTGAACCGGTGGGCTACCTCCTCGGTTGTGCCACACGAACAATTTCCCGAACACCCAAGGTTTTTTTTCGGGGTTTCTCGTTTTTAGTTGCCTCAAAAGCCAAGGTAATTAGGCGAGACTAAAGCCATCTTGAATTAAGAAATGGATCTAATCTAATGTATTTATTTAATGCAAACTAAAAGCCTTCGATTTAATTTATCTCTATAAATCAAATCCGCTTATTCCGATTGCTACAATATCTCTATTTGTTTTAGATCAAAATAAATTAAATACAAAACAAATATTATATATTATAATATTATAATCTCCATTAATAATATTAATATATATATATATATTAATTTCGGATTAAATTTCGTATTCATTGATTCCAGAGACCATGCTCGTGTTGGGTTATTCTTGTGTGGACACCTTTGACATGGCCCTAGCGCAATACAACCTTATCATACAACCATGTCACGCATTTGAACCAATGTCAACTTCCTATTCTTGTCCACGTCAATATGGACCTTGAGGGGCCCAAAGGGTTCCATCTTGACCATTCATATTCCTCCGGATCCCGATCCCATATCTCAAGGTGACTTTTGACTAGGTCAAAGATTAATGATTTATCCTCTCGAGTCCTCCTTCAAGTCTCCATGCGCGACTACAAAGTGCGGTTTTGGAGCTTAACTCATCTCGACGCGGACATTTAGGATAATCTATAAGATATATCCAGATGCACAATACAAACATGCAAACGAAAATGATAAGAAAAGGAGAATACTATAAATATCCTAAACGTTCATTGGAGGAGACCTCAAGGAATTGGGCGAGACTAGTGCTCCTTATTCGACCGTTGCTCCATGAAGGACGCCTTGAGATATTTGAACCCTAACGTCAATATGGACCTTGGGTTCCACTACGCGTATCTCAAGGGTGTGGAGGAGAGACCGGATCTCGGCTAGTGCTCCTATTGGCGGTGAAAACGACCTCTCCAACCCGTCCACCCCCGCCAGTTGAACCACTAGTGTTTGTACTTTTGGCGCTGATGCCCTCATGACTTTATGTTAACTATTGCCGGCTCTGATTTCAGCCTTGTGAATAATTTGACTCCCGATAGTACTTCGGTTCCTTTTGATTAAATAGAGCTTGCTTTCTTGCTTTTTATTTTATTTTGATAATTATCATTTTTTGAATCCCAAACCACGTTGGAGATTATATGATCGGGCTAGGGTCTAACGTATGAAAAATCCGATTATATTCTTCCGGTAGCTATGACCGGGCATTAGGGTAGGGGTTTTCAATTTAACCGCACTACTGAGTTTCGGATCCGTAGACCGGGATCATAACCAGGATAAGGGCAAATTGTCGCATGTCCAGCCGTGGTGTAGAAACGTACACTTAAACATTTTGGCCTGATCAGGGCCTAGATGACAATTCACCTTCTTATCTAGGAGCAAGTTTTTTGATGCATCAAAATTTTGCAAAGGCTTTTAACTGCGACCTTGCGTAATTAAAAACCTGAGCTCGTTGGCCTCGATGTCATTCTTTTAACTGAGTTGGTGTACGACTGGGTTCAATGACCTGAGTCTTTGTGTATTCCTAATTTTGCAAAGGCTTTTAACAGCGACCTTGCGTAATTAAAAACCTGAGCTCGTTGGCCTCGGTGTCATTCTTTTAACCGAGCTGGTGTACGACTGGGTTTAATGACCCGAGTCTTTGCGTATTCCTTTGCTGGTATATGGAGAGACATTTCAATAGTCTATAAACTGAATCTCCGCAGAGGAGTTCTTCATTAATTAACGACATAATCTGCTCTAAAGAGCTACCAACTTTAAATAAGGAAATCACATAAGTATGTTAGAAAATTAAAATGGAAATACTGTAATCAAAATTAACTGATTCGGATATGGTATACCTGACACATTATACATGCAGCAGCTGGATCTAGCTATAGTAGACTTTTAGCTTGTCGACGTTCCACGTCCTTTTGATTTGCTTCCTTTCCAGGGTTTCTAGAACGTAGGCCCCTTTTTCGAGCTTCTCCTTAACCTGGTAAGGGCCTTCCCAATTTGCGGCTAACTTGCCGTCCCTGGCGTTTTTGTTTCCGACGTCGGCTCTTCTGAGTACGAGGTCACCCCAGTCGAAGGACCGGGGCCTCACCTTTCGATTTTACTTGGCCGCGATGAGTTGCTTCGTGGCCAGATCTCGGCAGTGTGCCGTAACCCTGACCTTGTCCACGAAATCCAATTCCGTCATCAGTGCCTCGGTGTTTATCGCCTCGCCTTCTTGGAGAGTCTTCAATCTCCTCCACGATGGCTGGCCTATCTCGACCGGGATCATCGCCTCACATCCATAAGTCAACCTGAAAGGGGTTTCCTGGGTTGAAGTTTGAACGCTAGTCCTATAACCCCACAACACGCTGTAGAGTTGTTCGACCCAACATGATTCTGCCTCTTGCATCCTCTTCCTTAAATCGTCGATGATTATTTTGTTTGCTGCTTTAGCCTGTCCGTTGGACTGGGGATGTTCTATGGAAGTGAAATGCTGCTCGATGCCGAGGTCCGAAATCATTTCCTAAAAGCCTTTGTCAACAAACTGGGTCCCGTTATCCTTGACTATCTCCGCAGGTACTCCGAATCGCGAAACAATGCTATGTCGGAAGAACCGTTGTATGCGAGCCAAAGTGATTATTGTTAAAGGCTCGGCTTCTATCCACTTTGTAAAGTAATCGACAGTGACTACTAGCAACCGGAGTTGTCTGGGCACTATTTTGAATTGTCCCAAAAGATCTATCCCCCATTTGTAAAAAGGCCATGGGGCCGAGATACTCTTCAGTTACGCAGGAAGGAGCTAGATGATCTTGGTGTGCTTTTGGATCTCTTTACAAACTCCTTGGAATTTGCTACCATGGTCGGCCAGTAGTAGCCTGCTCGTAAGGCTTTCCTGGCTAGAGCTTTTCGTCCCATATGCTGGCCGTTGATTCCTTCGTGTATTTCTGCCAAAACGTATTTCACCTCGGCCGAGTTTAAGCACCTCATCATAGGAGAGTGAAGTCCTCGTTGGTACAACTGATCGTCCACCATAGTGTACATAGCGGCCTCTCGAACCAACTTTTTCATTTCAGAAGGGTTGACGGGGATGATTCCCCTTTCTAAATAGTCTTCAATTGGTTTTCTCCAATCTGTAGTTGCTGATATGGTCAAATCGCAGCTTGGTTCTGCTAGATTTTGTTGTACCACGGTTTTGTGGTTCCCCGGCCCCTTCAAATTAACTAGCTTAGATAAGATATCGGCCCTACTGTTCTCCTCACGTGGGATGTGGGTGACTGTCACCTCTTCAAAGTCAGAGATCATTTCCCTTGCTCTGTTCAGGTATTTAGCCAGCAGAGGCCCTTTTGCTTGGTAGGTTCCCTCGATCTGTGCCGCTACGAGCTGAGAGTCAGTTAGGACCTTAACTCTCCGGGCTTTATGCTCCTTTGCCTATTGCAGCCTAGCCAACACTGCTTCATATTCTGCCTGGTTATTCGAGGTTGGGAAATTGAGGTGAAGTGAGTGTTCGATCGCGACCCTTTCTGGGTTTTCGATTATGATCCCAGCTCCACTTCCCTTGGCATTTGATGAACCATCGACATATACTTTCTGAAAGAGATTTGACGTGATCTCCCAAAATAACCAGATTAGAAAAGGATTTGCAGTATAATGTAACCTGGGTCGTTTCCCAATGAATTCACAGTCGGTTTAAATCAGTAACAGCGAAACAGAACAGTAACAAATTGGGGGTTCTTGATTCAAAGAGATTAAAAACAAAAATATGCAGAAATAGAATGAAATATGAAGAAACAGTTTAACAACGATCAACCCAACATCTAGATTCCAGAACTTCCATCATTGAACGAAAAATGAACGAACTCGCGTTTGGTTCTGGACGAACCGAAATCTCTGCGTTCGTCCAGAAATCCCTCGACTAGACAATCGCCTATAATCTGTCCGAACAGTGGCGTCTCACTGTGCGATCGCACAAAAACACTGTAACCTAGTTCGAACTCAATCCTTGGGATGAACCAAACCAAATATTAAATATAATATTCAAACTATTTCCAGAAATCGAATCCGATAAGATGAAAACAGAAACAAGTGAAGTTACCGATTAAGCACAAGTTCTCTGGACGAACCGTGGAATCATCGACGTTGGGTTAATAACATAAGTTTAGCCAAACATGACTGGGAAAAATGAAGAACAGATGAAGAACACGAAGAACATGAAGAACATTTGAGAGAATTTAAAAACTCCTATTTTGATCCACCAAATTCTAAAAACGTGAATGAGAATATGTTTGTGGCTGCTGCCTCACTTAACCTAAAATGGAAAAAAAAATGGGGCTCCAATCCACAATTCAAGCCCAAAACAAAAAAATGGGCTTTAATTACAAATTCAAGCCCAAATAAAAATCTGACTTCGGCTCCAAAGTCGACCACCCTCTTATCCGAATTTGCCCTTCATGTATTCATAACAATTGTAGCTCTATGAATCATCTAAAATATGAAACAAAAATGAGGCAAATCCGATGTCTGGTTCAAGAGTTATGGTAGGAATAGTGAAGCAATATAAAACTGGAATTTTATTATTAAAAATGGCTAAAATATAATCAAAGGCCCAAAGCCCAAATAAGTATAAAAGCCATTATTTATTAACTAAAGAGTCCTAAATTATTAATCAAGAGATAAAAAGAAGTGTATGAAATATTCAATTATCAAATTCCCCCACACTTATCTTTTTGCACTCCCGAGCAAAATTCAAAGAAAAGACCTAAAGAAGAGACTCTTCTTTTCTAACAATTGCTAACAATACAAAAATTGAACAAGGGACACAAAGCTCCAAAAGACCAATCAATCAAGACCAAAATCCCTTCATCTCAAATTACAATTCACGGTAATCTCAATCAATGATGCTAATCACAAAAGATAGTCTCTCAAATGATGCGCTCAATCAATCAATCTCTCAAGTGTTTAAGGTAAATAAGTGTCTCACTCAAATTCTACTCAAGAAAATTGTTCTACCATAAGCTTGCTCAATTTCTACGTCTCTACTACTCATAACACATGCATGCACAAATCAAGAGAGCTTATTATTAAAGGTTGTAATGGGGTTAGAGTGAAGGTAGGTAATATAGTATGGAATGAGAGGCTAAGCACCAAAGAAATTAAAAAGAGCACTGATTAACACAATCATTCTCTATGTATGAAAACTTTTTATTTTACTCATATATCTCCTTTCTTTCTATGTTTTTTCTTTTTTTTTTTCTTTCCTTCTTTTCTTTTCTTTTTCTGCTTTTCTTTTCTTTTCTTTTCTCTTTTGTTTTTGTTTTGTTGAAGAACTATATACATAATCACAATGATAAAATCAAATATCTCCCCCCCACACTTAAACTGTTGCACTCCTGAGCAACCCCCACACTTAAACATAAAACCAAGGTGAAACCAATGCTCAATAAATCTCCAAGGTGCGGACTAAAATGGGTTTACGCTTAGGCTTGTAATGTGGCTTAGAAAAGAATGAGTCGAAAAGGCACAAATGGGCTAGCAAAGGAAACATAATGCAAGGGAAAGCTATTTGGCCAAAGTAGGGAAAATAAAAGAAAGAAAACAAGCTTCTATCATATTTAGGCATGTAAGTGAAAAATGTAGTTTCAAAAAGAAAAGGAGCAAGTTCTAGAGAACACAAATCGGGAGCGAGATGCACACATGAAAGAAAGAATGGTAAAAGATGAATTCCATTCAAGCGGGCCTAAAACCTCACAAGGTCAATACCAACTTAGGCAATCAACATCATCAAATCAACTACCAAGACATGCAATCGAAGAGTCGGAATTGCGGACCAAACGAATGATCCATTAAAACCAAAATGTCCAAGTTCATAATATGTAGCAATGATAGAAAGAGATACTGTATTTATTTTCAAAAAGCAAAGTAGAAAAAGGAAAACAAATAAAAGAGATAGAGGGAGAAGAAAGAAGAATACTCCCCAAGGGTTTAAGGAGGATAAGTGTCATCAATGAGGAGAATCTCTCGCTTCCTCAGCCTTTGCCGGATCCCTCATGAAATTGCTTGAGGCGATGCCCATTTACCTTAAAGGTTCTTCCCGTGGGTGGATCACATAGCTCAACAAAGACCAAATGGAAAAATGTTAGTGATCTCAAAAGGGCCATCCCATTTAGATCGAAGCTTACCAGCATAAACTTCGGACGGAGTTGAACGGAAGAACTTTCTGGCCCACAGAAAATTCTTGCCTCAGAATATGCTTATCATGGAATGCCTTAGTCTTTTCCTTGTACAACCTTGAACTCTCATAGGCATCCAATCTAAGCTCATCCAACTCTTGCAACTGCAGCTTCCGTTCCATCCCAGATTTAACCAAATCCATGTTACACTGCTTAATGGCCCAATAGGCTTGATGCTCTAACTCAACCGGAAGATGACATGCCTTACCAAAGACAAGCCGATAAGGAGACATCCCAATCGGAGTCTTGTAGGCGGTGCGATATGCCCGCAAAGCATCCTCTAATCGCTTACTCCAATCTTTTCGGGTATAGTTAACAGTCTTCTGAAGGATTTGCTTAACTCTTTATTTGAGACTTTAGCTTGACCGTTGGTCTAAGGATGGTATGCTGTGGAGACCTTGTGAAGCACTCCATACTTGCGTAACAAGGCACCCATGCTTCGGTTGCAAAAATGGGAGCCACCGTAACGATAATAGCTCTAGGAATGTCAAACCTGCAGAAAATGTTAGACCTAACAAAATCCACCACCACAGAAGAATCATTAGTCCGAGTGGCTTTCGCCTCAACCCATTTCGAGACATAATCAACAGCTAGTAGTATGTAAGTATAACCATGAGAAACAGGAAATGGACCCATAAAATCAATACCCCCGAAATCAAATATCTCACAAAACAAAGATAGGGTTAAGGGGCATCTCATGCCTACGGAAATACTCCCGCCCTCCGACGCTTATCACAAGACTTACAAAACAAATGGGAATCATGAAATAGGGAAGGCCAAAATAATCCACTATCTAACAGTTTCCTAGCGCTCTTTGGGGTCCAAAGTGACCACCACAGCGGAAGCATGAGCAAAATGCAATATAGAGTGAAACTCATGATCGGGCACACATCTTCTAACTACTTGGTCACTACAAAATTTCCACAGATA
The DNA here is from genome assembly GCA_019022615.1 of Acacia melanoxylon. NCBI lineage: Eukaryota > Viridiplantae > Streptophyta > Magnoliopsida > Fabales > Fabaceae > Acacia > Acacia melanoxylon. The sequence goes on along the minus strand of JAFJYJ010000020.1, from coordinate 2,614,820 downwards.
AGGGTTATCCCAAACATAATATTTAGACTCACTCTTCAATTTAAGAGTTTGGGCCCTAGTGGAATCTACAGGCAAAACACCAGCTACCAAGTAGTTAACCAGATTAGCATACCATGGAAGCTTACCTTGCGGTACATAGAAGGCCGCTCATCAGAAAATCATCCCGAATAGAAGAGGGTAAGAGGGAGAATGGGTGATACGACTCAAGTGGTCACTACCCGCTTTGTGCTCCACTGTCTCGAATCTCAACATCAAACTCTTGGAGCAATAACATCCACTGGATGAGTCGTGGCTTAGCATCTACCTTTTTCAAAAGAAACTTTAAAGCAGCATGGTCAGAGAAAACAATTTCTCTACTAGCTAGCAGATATGACCTAAACTTATCAAAAGCAAAGACAATAGCCAACAACTCCTTTTCAGTAGTGGTGTAATTAGACTGGGTAGGATCCAAAGTCTTGGAGGCATATGCAATCACATGAGATGCTCTATCGACCCGTTGTGCCAAGATAGCACCAACCGCATAGTTGGAAGCATCACACATCAACTCAAAGGGATGCACCAATTAGGGGCCGGATCACTGGGTTGTAGTCGGAGCAACGCTTCAAGTGATCGAAGGCCGCCTTGCAAGCATCATCAAATACAAAGTCGGTGTCCTTATGCGGAAGGTTGGACAAGGGTCGGGCGATCTTCTTTGAAATCCCTAATGAAACGTCGATAGAAACCCGCATGACCAAGAAAAGAGCGAACTTCACGCACGAGATACGGGGTAAGGCAAAGCAAGAATCACATTTATCTTAGCAGGGTCTACCTCAATCCCTTTCCTAGACACTATGTGTCCCAAGACTATACCTGACTCAACCATAAAGTGACACTTCTCATAATTTAGCACAAGATTAGACTCAATGCACCTATGCAAAACTCTAGACAAATTAGCTAAGCATGCATCAAAATCATGTTGGCTCCTATGTTTTGATGATAACAAATGTTTAAGCATTTAAGTTTTGAAACTATGATTGCATTCTGCTTCATGTGTTCCAGGAATGACTCTCGAGAATTAGATCTTGAATTCTCGAGAATGGCTTCAAGACGTGTTACTAAGTCTAATTTATTTTCCATCGCAAAGAAAGCATTCTCGAGAGTGTTTATTGGATTACGGAGAATGGTTCTCGAGAATACCAAGTAATTCTCGAGAATGATCGATTTGAAGCGAAAATATAAATATGTTACTCGAGTGATTCTCGAGAAATGATAATCAATTCTCGAGAATGATTCTCGAGAATCGAGAAAATAATTCTCGAGAATGGTCGATGATCCTTACGATATCTTCATTCTTGTGAGGTGATTCTCGAGAATGGGAAGTCATTCTCGAGAATGATTCTCGAGAATCGAATGGATTCTCGAGTATGATCGTAAGCTTCGATTCGAGCTCTACGGTTTGCAAGTAATTCTCGAGAATGAGGAAGTCATTCTCGAGAATGGTTCTCGAGAATGAGCAAACAATTCTCGAGAATGCTCGATCGCATTAACTCGAAGTTTGCTTCGTCTGGATTCTCGAGAATTGAAATTCAATTCTCGAGAATGGTTCTCGAGAATCACTAGGTAATTCTCGAGAACGATCCAAATGTTCAATCTGCAGAATGATTCTTTGAGTGATTCTCGAGTATGGCTTCTGCAATTCTCGAGAATGGCCTGTCAGCATCCATACCAATTAGCGACAGCAACCCAGATTCATTTGTAACTTTCTATAGATGATCTAGTTAACTGTTTTAAATCTCTCAAAACATCATTCCTTATTAACTCTGATATTACTAATCATCTTCCGAAGTGTTTTCAGATTTATACATTAAGGTTTCACATTCAGAGGAAGAACACACGAGTATTAGCAAGAACATGTTTTTGCAAGAAAACCTTGAATACTCAGTAAACTAAGCCTATCTATAATTCATTCTTAATCTGATTATATCTTATTCTAATCATCTCTGTGAGTGTATTTCAGACATTGAATCTTGGTTCAAAGTATGACAGGCTTGACGCACTGAAAGTATGGAGAAACAGAGCCGACATAATTCAAATGACCCATAACCGAAAAGCATCTTTAAAGTTTCTCTTCACCCAAGGTGACACTACAAGATGACCCAACTGAAGAGACATTTGGTAATGGGTAAGCGGCGCGAGTGCTCCATTAACAGACATATTCAAATGTTCCAACGGACACATTCAAATCTTTCAACGGTCTTCAACTTCAACCTATACATATACACGAAGGATTGAAATCGACATCATGAACCAGTGCATACATTGATAAAGATTTCAAATAGTTCAATTTGTATTCTGATTATATCTTCGATATACTAAGCTTCGTGTTCATTATCATATCTACTTTCGTGAGAGAGTTTTACTACTTGCTATTACAATTCGTTCAAATCTCAAGATACGGGTATCTTGAGTGTGGGTGTATTAATTACAACTTGTAAGGGGAGTGAGTCCAAGAGTGAAAGGATCATCCTTCGTTTACGAGTGTGTAATTCTATTTGTAAAATAGTGGAAATCCCGAAAGTGTGTCGGACCGGACGTAGGTCAAAGAGTTGGACCGAACCGGGATAACTTCTCGTGTCTCTGTCATCTTTACTTCTTTACTGCTTTCTTTGTTTATCTATCATACAGCGAAAAGATTTTTGAGATCACCTATTCACCCCCCTCTAGGTGATATTCCACCTTCATTTGGTATCAAAGCAAGGTTTCTCAGTTGGGCTTAATATCCCGAGAAAGATCATGGAAGGAATATTACCTGATGGTGCTTCAATTAACCGACCCCCAGGATTCAACGGTGAAAACTACTCCTTCTGGAAAGGAAAATTCAGAATATTCGTAATGGCTACCGAATATGGTCTCTGGGAAGTGATAGAAATCGGAGATTACATACCTATAAAGATTGAAGGAGGAATCTCTGTTCCAAAGACGAAAGCTGAATTCGACGAGAATGATAAGAAGAATGTCACTCTCAACAGTAAGGCAATTTTGATGCTTCAAAGTGCTCTTAGTCAAAAAGAGTACTTTCGAATAAGCAATCTATCAACTGCGAAGGAAATGTGGAAGGCACTGGAGATTGCATATGAAGGTACTTCCGGCATCAAAGAAAATCGTATTAATACTCTCACCACCGAATATGACTTGCTGCGAATGAAGTCAGGAGAAACCATGGCCGAGTTCCAACTAAGATATACCCATCATCGACAAATCAATTGGCGGCTTTGGGTAAAAACTATGATCAAGGTCCTCGAGTCGAAAGATCCTCAATGTTCTAACAAAAGACGGGAAGCTAAAGTCAACTGCGATAGAGGAGGCTCGTGGAGAATCAATGGCTTGATTCTTTTTGCCTTATTCGGAAGCCTATCTCGAATATGAGAGCAAACTAAGATTTAAGAAGGACCTAGACAATGTTAACAAAGAATCGGAACAAGGGAATTGCTCTTAACACTATAAAGGAAAAAGAAGAAAATGAAGAAGATGAAGAGGACGATGATGAGATGGCCATGTTTGTTAGAAGATTCAAGAAGTTCTACGAAAAGATCGAGGCTTCGAAACAGATTCCAAAAAGGAGACACAAGTAACGACGTGAGTTCGGAGGCAAAGAACAAATCATCTGTTATGAATGTGAGAAGGGACATTACAAGTCGAATGTCCTCAACGAAAGACAAGTGACAAAGAAAGGAAGAAGCACTATCAATTCAAAAAGAAGGCTTATGTGTCGGCAATATGGGGAGATGGTTCCTCGACGAAGAAAGCGAAGAAGAGAAAGAGATCGCCAACGTCGTCTGGTGGCGAAAGAAGAACTAGCGAAAAACGACAATGAGGTACATGATTCGCAACCAACCTATGATGAATTATATGATGAATATAATGAAATTCAATCTGAATTTGAAAAGGTTGTTGATGAATGTTTTGCCCGAAAAGGGAGAACATAACTCTCAAACTACGTGTTGAAAACCTTTCCAATGAAAATCTTATCTGTGATGAATGCCTGGATTTAAAGAAAAGAAACCTCCATCTTACGAAAACACTTGAGAAATTCACTAAGGGAAGTGAGGTGCTTAATGTGATTTTGAAAACTCAAAGGTTCACAAATGATCGATCAGGCATAGGATATAATCCTATCTTTGACAAAAGGAAAGGCAAAAAGAAAATCGGCGGAAAATCTTATTTGAACTACTTCCGAAATCAGTTCATATTTCAAATCCATTTGCTCATTGTAACTATTGTAATCGAAAAGGACACTCTACTTCATCATGCTTTCATAGAAAGAATCGAAGAGATAAACCTGTTGGTAATTACCAGTGGGTACCTAAGGGAACTCATACTTTCCCTAAGGCCCGAGCTAACCCGAAAGGACCCAAGAAACGTTGGGTACCTAAAGCTTGATCTTATTTGAATTACAGTTTGTCTCGAGAGCATCAAGAACCAACAAATGGTACATTGACGTGGATGCTCCGGACATATGACGGGGATCAAACCAAATTCGTTGCAATGAGATCAAAAGATGGTGGCAAAGTTACCTTTGGAGGAAACCAATCTGGAAAAATCTCCGGAATTGGAGAGATTGGTACAAAGGATGGACCTCGGATCAAAGACGTGTATCTTGTTGAAGGCCTCGCCATAACCTCTTAAGTGTAAGTCAAAGTGCTTGATAAGAACAACCGGATCATCTTTGACTCAGAAGAATGTCTCATTGTCAACAAAGATGATCTCCCAATTGATAAAGGTAAACTGAAGGTATTGTTTAAAGCTCCTCGAGAAGGAAACTGCTATACATTAGATATATCTAAAATTGATTCTGAAAAATGCTTTGTTAGCAACTTAGAAGAAAGTTGGCTGTGGCATAAGCGTCTAGCTCATGTAAACATGTTCCAACTGGATAAGTTACTAAGGAAAGATTTAGTAATTGGTTTGCCTAAACTCAGTTTTAAAAATGATATGATTTGTGATTCCTGTCAAAGAGGTAAACAAACTAAAATATCTTTCAAAAATAAAACTGAAATCACGACTAATCGACCTCTTCAATTACTCCATATGGATTTAGTTGGACCAATGAAGAGTTAAAAGCCTTGGTGGCAATTTATATACTCTAGTCATTGTCGATGATTACTCTCGATTCACTTGGACTATCTTTTTATCTTCCAAGGATGAAACATTTGATCTATTTGTTGTGTTTGCCAATAAGGTGCAAAATGAGAAAGGTACATGCATTACAGCCATTCGAACAGATCATGGAGGAGAATTTGAAAATCAAGCATTCGGAGAATTTTGTGATGTTCACGGAATTGACCACAATTTCTCAGCTCCAAGAACACCACAACAAATGGTGTGGTAGAAAGGAAAAACCGTGTACTCACGAAATGGCTCGTGCCATGTTGAATGAAAATCGACCTCACAAGTATTCGGGCGAGATGCAATGAGCACGGCGGCTATATTGCCAATCGAGCGTATCTCGGAAGAAGTTAAATAAGACTTCTTACGAACTCTACAAAGGAAGGAAACCAAATTTGGCTCATCTTCACATCTTTGGATGTAAGTGCTTTGTACATAACAATGGTAAAGATAATTTGGGAAAATTTGATCCCAAATCCGATGAAGGTATTTTTCTTGGATATTCAAATAGAAGTAAGGCATACAAATTTTTAACAAACGAACTCGCATAGTTGAAGAATCAATACATGTTGTGTTTTGTGAATTTAAATTAGATAAACCTCTGGATGATGATGAGGAAAATGTTTTTAAGAATCAATTCTTTTCAAAAAATACTTCTACCTCTATTGAAAATTCTGAAGATGTTTTTGAACCTGATTCTCAAAACAACTTTGAAAATCCCGATCAATCTCGGCCTAGAGCTTGGAGGTTCATTAGGAATCATCCCCTGGACCAAGTAATAGGTAATTTAAATCAAGGTGTAAGAACTAGAAACAGTACCTTGAATGAAGTAACATTTTCTCGCCTTTATATCACATATAGAACCCTCTAAAATAGATGAAGCCCTTTCAGACAATGATTGGGTGATAGCTATGCAAGAGGAGTTACACCAATTTGATAGGAATCAAGTTTGGGATTTGGTACCTAGGCCTAAGGACCATCCGGTCATTGGCACTAAGTGGGTATTCAAGAACAAACGAGATGAATCAGCAATCATAGTCCGAAACAAGGCTAGGCAAGTTGCCAAAGGCTATAATCGGGAAGAAGGGATTGATTATGAGGAAACATATGCTCCAAAGTAGCTAGATTGGAAGCAATACGTGTACTCTTAGCCTTTGCGTGCATCAAAGGATTTAAACTCTTTCAAATGGATGTTAAGAGTGCCTTTCTAAATGGATTCATTCAGGAAGAAGTCTATGTTGAACAACCTCCTGGTTTTGAAAATAATCATCATCCAGATCATGTCTATCGTTTGAAGAAAGCCTTATATGGTCTCAAACAAGCTCCTAGAGCTTGGTATGAAAGATTAAGTAATTTCTTATTAGATCAAGGCTTTATCGGAGGGAAAGCGAGATACAACTTTGTTTATTAAGACTAACAAACTTAATGAGACTTTAATTGTGCAAATATATGTGGATGATATTATTTTTGGTGCTACTAAAGATTCTCTCTCCGTGAAGAATTTTCCAAGAAAATGCAGGGTGAATTCGAAATGTCTATGATGGGCAAGTTGAACTACTTCCTCGGCTTGCAAATCAAACAACGGAAGGATGGCATATTCATATCTCAAACAAAATATCTCCGTGATTTGCTCAAGAAATTTGGGATGGAACATTGTAATGGAGCCGACACTCCAATGAGCTCAACCGCCTCTCTAGATGCCGATGAGGAAAAAGGGAAAGACTTCAACATAACCAAGTATAGAGGGATGATTGGATCCTTACTATATTTGACAAAGCGCTACCCGGACATTCGATTTAGTGTGGGAATGTGCGCAAGATTCCAATCAGCTCCTAAAGAATCGCATGCGGAACATGTCAAAAGAATTTTTCGATATCTTTCAGACACCAAGGAATTGGGTCTCTGGTTCCCTAAAGGTCAACAAGAATTTCTGGTTGCATATTCAGACTCTGATCATGCTGGATACAAGACTGACAGAAAAAGTACCAGCGGACAGTGTGAATTTCTTGGAGGATCACTTGTATCATGGTTTAGTAAGAAACAAAACACTGTGGCTGTATCCTCAACTGAAGCTGAATATGTAGCTGCATCGAGTTGCTGTGCTCAGGTTCTGTGGCTCAAGCAACAACTTCAAGACTTGGGAATTCAGTTAAAAGAAATTCCAATCCTCTGTGACAACACTAGTACAATAAGCTTGGCAAAGAATCCAGTTCAACACACAAGAACCAAGCATATTGATGTTAGACATCATTTTATCGAGATCATGTCCAAAAGAAAGATGTAAAGGTAATGTTTATCCTACTCACTTGCAACTTGCTGATATCTTCACCAAGCCACTGGCTAAAGAACAATTCACATTTATCAGAAGAGAATTGGGAATGGTAAATCCCAATGAATTGTAAGTAAAATGTTAGCTCAATCTCGTTGATTATGTTTTGATGATGTTTGAAAACTGACTTAAGCATCGGAGCTTCTAGATATTGTTTTTGCAGGTTTTGGTCCAGTTGTAAAAACTGATATAAAACTGATAGTTCTCAAGAATTTATCATTCTCGAGAATTGATAAGTGAAGCTTTCATGTTCTTCCTAAGCACTCTCGAGAATTGGAATCTACTCTCGAGTAATATCGGGATTTGGTAAATAAGGATCATTTCTGCACATTAACATTCTCGAGAATACAGGCTCATTCTCGAGAAATATCGGATATTGTCTGGTGCTCTATGTCGATTACATATGTCATTCTCGAGAATGGCTGAGGCATTCCCGAGAACTATATCAGAAAAATATGTTCTGCAGAATCAAAATTCCTTTTCACTGAAATAATTCTCGAGAATGTAGTGTCATTCTCGAGAACAACTCTCGAGAATCACTCACTGATTCTCGAGAATCATCGTGCAGGGACTCAAACGCCGCTTAGTTTCATGTCGTTTCATTCATTTAACCCTGTCGTTTAGACCCTTCGGCTTCTTTTCTTTTTAAAAAAAAAAAAAAAAAAAACTCATTTGTCGCATCCGCTCCCTCATTTCATTCCCTCTAATTCTCGAGAACCCAAGTCGACAATTCATCTTCTTCATCATCATTCCTCTGTGATTTTCTCGTCTCACCCTAAAATCTCGGTAGCCATGACTAAATCTTCATCTTTTGAATCTCCCGAACAACCACTCGGGAAGAAGCCGCGAACCAAGTATCGTCCTAAAGTTCAAGCTTCGAGAAGACGAGCCATCGAAGAAGAAGGCTAAATCGGTAACGATCGTGGACTCTCCTCATATGACTCGCACCAAGACTCATTCTCTCGCCATCCAACAAGACCAAAAGTAAAGAAAGCTCCTGCCCAAATCTCAATCGGTCGGCTACGAAGCAAACAAAAATGAAAACTCAAAATCCAAGTCTTGTTCTCGCTCTGTCCAAACTCCGTGAGTTCTGCAACAACCAATTCGTCCAAGCCGTATTCAAGTTCAAAACCACATTTTTATGAAAGAAGAACTAAGGAAATTGAAGAGAGGATTCGAGACCTCCTCACATTCATCATAAGACTCCTCTTTCAACTCTTCCTCCGTTTGCTTCCAAATTAATTGGGCAGCTCAATGTCCTTGATTGTCCTCCTGGTTATTGTAAAGATCCTCTGGTAATCCCATCTGATCCTAATTTTGTCCTTACATATGATGGAAGACCTTTTTGCCCTCTTTGTGTGGTTAAACCTGGATGATTTTAGGAAGGAATGTAACTTAGATCTTTCACCTTGGTTGAAACCGTATATGCCTTTACTAGATATCCATACCCCATATTCCCTCGGGTTGTTAAAATTTTCTACTTCAATATGGTTGAGGAAAAGACTCGAGGATAATGAGATTATACTTTGCATACTCGGGTTAGAGGGAAAACCATTAAGATCACAACAGACCACTATCAATTCTTTTTTGGGTGTCATTGACCCTCCCGAGGATCCTCCCACATTATCCGAGTTTGAATGTTTTAGCCTCCTTCTACCTACAAAGCAATATGATGGGAATCCCTTGAAATTTAAACCCTCGATATGTCGACACCAATAGAATTCTTTGGTATCTTTACGATCGCAACCTGGTTAACAAAGGAAAAAGTTTTACACACTTTGTGGCCAAAGACTACCAATTAATGGGCCAAATTATTGCCAAGCAACCAATAAATCTAGGCAAATTGGTTATCTCTGAAATGTCCAATTTTCTGTCCAACTCTGGGGTTTCCAAGATGAATACCATTCCATACCCCAATCTAGTCTCCAGGCTTCTAAGCTACAACAATGTTTGGTATCTTCTTGATAATGACAAAGCTGTATTTCCCAAGAAATTTGGCAAAACTCATCTACTGTACATGAAGCTCTCATATACAGAAGCTACTGGGAAGAAACAAGTCAAGACAACTACTGACCCTCAACCTTCAACATCCAAACTCCAAGATGAAGGTCAATCTTCACAGGCAGCTCCTGCTTCAGCCTCTGCCCCTTCTTTTGCGCAAGCTGCAATCCAAGCTCAGATCAACTCTGCAATTCAGGAAGCTATGGCTCCTGTAATACAATGTTTGGATTCTTATGGCAATCTAATAAAAGCAATGATCAAGGCCATAGGTAATGAGATGATCAAAGTGGATGCCCATCTTGAACAACATGTGAACTCAGCGGTGGAAAACCTCAAGAAAGAGATGCATCTGAATTCTTCTGTCCTCTATGATCAGCAACAAGAGATTAAGCAATCAGTTCATCAAATAGAAGATTCTCTTGGTGCCTTCCTAACAAGTCTTAAGGCACAATCTCAATCCTCTACTGTGCCCACTGACCCTGTTTCTGAGATTGTTCCTCCGCCTGATTCTGATATTCCCATTTCGATCCTCATTCTCGCACCTCAAGTAACCGATCATGACCCCGAGTCCACTTCCCCTATACCATCGATGGCGATCCCGTATCGGCTCTCAACCTCGCTCCCCGATTCGTGTCAACTCCTCCTATTGATCCAAATGTCTCGATCCCGCACTGCAATCCCCCTCTTTGATGGATGACAAAGGGGGAGAAGAAGAAACAGCAGCAGCAAATTGATTGGAGTCTAGTTGTTTTTAGGTGTCTAGTTGTTTCTAGGTTTATTTTGATAGTTGACTGATGTATCTCTGTCTATGGAACTTGTTGAAGTTCATTTTGGTGTAAGTATATTATATATGAATGGATTTGCTTCGTGAGAAACTACCCGATCATTTGAAATTACATGACTGTTGCATTTATGCTTTGCATTCTCGCATTCAATGAAAAGTCTGCTATGTTCTCTATCATTGTATCAATCAATTTCTTCTTCAAAACTTCAAAATGATTTTCTCTATATGTTGTCATCATCAAAAAGGAGAATGTTGGCTCCTATGTTTTGATGATAACAAATGTTTAAGCATTTAAGTTTTGAAACTATGATTGCATTCTGCTTCATGTGTTCCAGGAATGACTCTCGAGAATTAGATCTTGAATTCTCGAGAATGGCTGCAAGACTGTGTTACTAAGTCTAATTTATTTTCCATCGCAGCAAAGCATTCTCGAGAGTGTTTATTGGATTCTGGAGAATGGTTCTCGAGAATACCAAGTAATTCTCGAGAATGATCAGATTTGAAGCAGAAACAGAAATATGTTACTCGAGTGATTCTCGAGAAATGATAATCAATTCTCGAGAATGATTCTCGAGAATCGAAAAATAATTCTCGAGAATGGTCGATGATCCTTACCGATATCTTCGTTGTTTGAGGTGATTCTCGAGAATGGGAAGTCATTCTCGAGAATGATTCTCGAGAATCGAATGGATTCTCGAGTATGATCGTAAGCTTCGATTCGAGCTCTCCGTTTGCAAGTAATTCTCGAGAATGAGGAAGTCATTCTCGAGAATGGTTCTCGAGAATGAGCAAACAATTCTCGAGAATGCTCGATCGCATTAACGAAGTTTGCTTCATCCTATCGGATTCTCGAGAATTGAAATTCAATTCTCGAGAATGGTTCTCGAGAATCACTAGGTAATTCTCGAGAACGATCCGACTGTTCAATCTCGCGGAATGATTCTTTGAGTGATTCTCGAGTATGGCTTCTGCAATTCTCGAGAATGGCCTGTCAGCATCCATACCAGTTAGCGACAACAACCCAGATTCATTTGTAACTTTCTATAGATGATCTAGTTAACTGTTTTAAATCTCTCAAAACATCATTCCTTATTAACTCTGATATTACTAATCATCTTCCGAAGTGTTTTCAGATTTATACATTAAGGTTTCACATTCGGAGAAGAACACACGAGTATTAGCAAGAACATGTTTTTGCAAGAAAACCTTGAATACTCAGTAAACTAAGCCTATCTATAATTCATTCTTAATCTGATTATATCTTATTCTAATCATCTCTGTGAGTGTATTTCAGACATTGAATCTTGGTTCAAAGTATGACAGGCTTGACGCACTGAAAGTATGGAGAAACAGAGCCGACATAATTCAAATGACCCATAACCGAAAAGCATCTTTAAAGTTTCTCTTCACCCAAGGTGACTACAAGATGACCCAACTGAAGAGACATTTGGTAATGGGTAAGCGGCGCGAGTGCTCCATTAACAGACATATTCAAATGTTCCAACGGACACATTCAAATCTTTCAACGGTCTTCAACTTCAACCTATACATATACACGAAGGATTGAAATCGACATCATGAACCAGTGCATACATTGATAAAGATTTCAAATAGTTCAATTTGTATTCTGATTATATCTTCGATATACTAAGCTTCAGTGTTCATTATCATATCTACTCTGTGAGAGAGTTTTACTACTTGCTATTACAATTGTTCAAATCTCAAGATACGGGTATCTTGAGTGTGGGTGTATTAATTACAACTTGTAAGGGGGTGAGTCCAAGAGTGAAAGGATCATCCTTCGTTTACGAGTGTGTAATTCTATTTGTAAAATAGTGGAAATCCCAGAAGTGTGTCTGGGACTGGACGTAGGTCAAAGAGTTGGACCGAACCAGGATAACTTCTCTGTGTCTGTCATCTTTACTTCTTTACTGCTTTCTTTGTTTATCTATCATACAGCGAAAAGATTTTTGAGATCACCTATTCACCCCCCTCTAGGTGATATTCCACCTTCATTTGGTATCAAAGCAAGGTTTCTCAGTTGGGCTTAATATCCCGAGAAAGATCATGGAAGGAATATTACACGGTGCTTCAATTAACCGACCCCCGGATTCAATGGTGAAAACTACTCCTTCTGGAAAGGAAAATTCAGAATATTCGTAATGGCTACCGAATATGGTCTCTGGGAAGTGATAGAAATCGGAGATTACATACCTATAAAGATTGAAGGAGGAATCTCTGTTCCAAAGACGAAAGCTGAATTCGACGAGAATGATAAGAAGAATGTCACTCTCAACAAAGGCAATTTTGATGCTTCAAAGTGCTCTTAGTCAAAAAGAGTACTTTCGAATAAGCAATCTATCAACTGAAGGAAATGTGGAAGGCACTGGAGATTGCATATGAAGGTACTTCCGGCATCAAAGAAAATCGTATTAATACTCTCACCACCGAATATGACTTGCTGCGAATGAAGTCAGGAGAAACCATGGCCGAGTTCCAACTAAGATATACCCATCTGACAAATCAATTGGCGGCTTTGGGTAAAAACTATGATCAAGGTCCTCGAGTCGAAAGATCCTCAATGTTCTAACAAAAGACCGGAAGCTAAAGTCACTGCGATAGAGAGGCTCGTGGAGAATCAATGGCTTCGATTCTTTGCCTTATTCGGAAGCCTATCGAATATGAGAGCAAACTAAGATTTAAGAAGGACCTAGACAATGTTAACAAAGTCGGAACAAGGGAATTGCTCTTAACACTATAAAGGAAAAAGAAGAAAATGAAGAAGATGAAGAGGACGATGATGAGATGGCCATGTTTGTTAGAAGATTCAAGAAGTTCTACGAAAAAAGATCGAGGCTTCGTAAACAGATTCCAAAAAGGAGACACAAGTAACAGACGTGAGTTCGAGGCAAAGAACAAATCATCTCGTTATGAATGTGAGAAGCCGACATTACAAGTCGAATGTCCTCAATCGAAAGACAAGTGACAAAGAAAGGAAGAAGCACTATCAATTCAAAAAAAGAAGGCTTATGTGTCGGCAATATGGGGAGATGGTTCCTCGACGAAGAAAGCGAAGAAGAGAAAGAGATCGCAAACGTCTGTACGGTGGCGAAAGAAGAACTAGCGAAAACGACAATGAGGTACATGATTCGCAACCAACCTATGATGAATTATATGATGAATATAATGAAATTCAATCTGAATTTGAAAAGGTTGTTGATGAATGTTTTGCCCGAAAAGGAGAACATAACTCTCAAACTACGTGTTGAAAACCTTTCCAATGAAAATCTTATCTCGTGATGAATGCCTGGATTCAAAGAAGCGGAAGAACCGTGTCTATACACTCAATGTTAACATCGAAATTCGGCTCATCAAAATCGAGTTAAGTTCATCAAAATCGAATCGGGATGCACATCGGGATCGGGATGAAGCTCAAACTCGGAATCAATATCGAATCCACAAGTAATGCGAATCACCCAAGTCGGAATCACCAAATAATGCGGCATTAACCAAATGAGTACAAACAGAGCACCATTCATTATCAACACATGCACAAATGGCGAGAATCACTCTCGGATGAAAAATCGGGATAATCAAAGACACCAATCGGCAAGAACATCATCCACAACATCATCAATCATATCAATACGTAGAAAACGTAATGCTCTTCCCTAGGATGTTTCATGGCATCAAAGATATTAAAATTCACATAAATATCACCAAACTCCATGGAAAGAGTACCGAATACACATCTATCTTAGTCCTAGTCATGTTTTCATGAAAGGCCTCCCTAAAATGATTGGTGACCTACTGATAGAAGATTCATCCTCCATATCTAAGATGTAAAAATCAGCAAGGAATATCAATTCATTAACTTTGACTAATACATCTTCAACTAAACCAGAAGGATGGGCATTACTCCTATTAGCTAATTGAACAATAATATCAGTTGGACACAAGGGACCAAGACCAAGAGATCTATAGATAGATGCAGGCATGACATTTATAGAAGCACCTAAATCGAGCATGCAATCGTCAAATTTATAATTACCAATAAGGAAAGGGATAGAAAATGTCCCTGGATCCTTACACTTGCGAGGCATAGTAGGCTGGATGAGGGCTGATACATTCGGTTCAAACTCACCCATTCATTCCCCTTCGCCGCCTCTTGTTGGTGCATAACTCCTTCGAAACTTGGCATATTTAGGAATTTGTTTGATCGCATCTAAGAGAGGAATGTTGATCTCTACTCTTCCGAATGTCTCAAGTATATCCTTTTCTTGTGCTTTTTCTGCCAACTTCATGGATCGAGGGGCTCTCTGAGGAAAAGGAAGAGGAATGGGAATGTCTTCCTCTTCACCTTGCTGCATTGCCTTTTTATTTTTAGAGTCAATCTTCACATTATCTCGACTCTCTCGATGTGGAAGTCACATCTCGTAGGGGTTGAGGTTCCTCCAATTGCTTGCCGGATCGAAGGGAGAAAGCACTCACATTCCCTTAGGATTAGGAATTGTTTGTGAAGGAAGAGTGTTGGATCCCCGAGGTTGAAGCGATTCAATGATGTTGCCAACCGCCCTAACTGTGTTTGCAAACTCGAATGGAAGTGTCGGTTCTTTGTTGGAACTGCATAGTGGCTATGACAAATTGCTTCATCATATCCTCTAGTGAAGAACCACTACTACTGGTACTAGCCTGCTGTTGTGCCGCCTGTGGAGGTGCACATATGGCTGGTCGAGGAGGTGGTGCTGGCAAAGGCAAAAGAGGTGCAGACTGTTGTTGGAAATTCTGTGGTCTGTATTGTCTCTGTTGGTAATTCCCAGAATTCTGCTGATATTGGTTACTCTGGTTCGAGTTCCAACGGAAATTGGGGTGATTTCTCCAACCAGGATTGTAGGTATTGGAGAAGGCATTATTCTCGCGATATTGTGGCTTTCCCGGAAAAACACCCATTGCAGCTACCGACCGGGTCTTGATAGGCGGGATCCCAAAGTAGGGCAAGAATCGATAGAATGACAAGGGTCAGAACAGAACCCACATGAGTACCCAATCTGAGGAGGGGAAGATTGTACTATCTGTGTCACTGCCAACTACCTCACAAGGGAAGTCAGATCATCAAGTCTATTCTCTAACCTCTAAGAATCGTACTGGACCGAAGGTTTTTGAATCTGGTAAACAGTAGTACTATTGGCCCTGGTGCCAAATTGCTGAGAATTAGCAGCCATAGTAGATATCAACTCTTGGGCCTCTTCAAGTGTCTTGCTATCTAAGGCCCCACCACTGGATGCATCCATGAAACTTTTATCCATTGGTAACAAACCGGAATAGAAATATGTAATTAGGAGTTGGTCTGAAATCTGATAGTGTGGACAGCTTGCACACAATTGCTTGAACCTCTCCCAATACTCATACATGGTCTCCCCATTGATTTGTTTAACACTAGTGATCTCCTTCTGAATAGCAATGGCTTTTGAGGAAGGAAAGAACCTCACTAGGAATAACTTCTGCATATCATCCCAACTCCCAACAGATGTTGGTTGCAAATTGTATAGCCAATCCTTAGCCACGCCATCTAGGGAAAATGGAAAAGCTCTCAGCTTAATGTGGTCCTCATCAATTGCTTGAGGTTTCATTGTGCTGCATACCACATGGAACTCCTTTAGATGCCTGTGAGGACATTCACCTGCAAGACCATGAAACTTAGGCAACAAATGGATAAGACCAGATTTTAGTTCAAAGTTAGCAAGAAGTTCAGGATATTGAATACACAAATTTTGATTGCCCACATCAGGGGTAGCTAATTCTTTCAAAGTGGGACGAGCTGCTTGCTCTTCTGCCATAATTTCTAAGTTAGCAAAATTGCTACTAGAATCAGTGAAAACAACAAGACTATCAGAGTCAAGATCAACAGAATGGACACAATCGGACTCAAGTTCAATGTCCAATTCAAACATTAATCCCACGACTTAGCCTAACAAATCTTCTAGCGGAAGAATTGTTCTTTCTATCTCGGATCAAGTGGAAACAAGTCTTCTGGATTGATAGTACTCCTAGTACTCATGCAAAAGATAAACACAAGGCAGAATTTGCGAAAGTCGAATTACGAAAATGCCACCAGAAAATCAGAATTACGAAAATACCACTAGAAGTGGTAAAAAGTAGGAAACACTAGGATGACACACAAACAAAAACACAAAAAGCAAAAACCTATGTTGGAATTTGACCAAAACAAGTCCAAAACAGTATCAAATGATTTTTAAAATTTATGGGACTTGGACAGGGAAACTCCTAGACCATTGGGGAACCCAAGAATGGAATAAAAAAACTTCAAAAATTGAAAAAGTGGTCTAAACAATGGAATTTGGCGAAAATAAGAATACCACATGGAAAATCTTGATTTTCAATGTGCTGAGTGAGTTAGGCCATTTTCTATCACCTTGCCAAATTTCAGACCATTCGGAGATACTTCGAAAAAAGTGACCTAGTAGAAATCATAAAAGAGACTTAAACGATGGAATTTGGGGAAAATAGGTTAGACCTCACTCCTAAAGAGAGTGATTCTTGTTTAGAATGCCCAATTCCTTGTGAATAAGACCTGGTTTGAGTGATCCGGGTCGAAAAATTTATGTCCAAACACCCGAACCACCTAAACTACCGAAACGATGCTATTTACACTACCGTTACTAGTCAAACCGATGCAAATTCCCCGGCAGCGGCCCCATTTTTTGAAAGAGATTTTTCGTGATCTCCCAAAATAACCAGATTAGAAAAGGATTTGCAGTATAATGTAACCTGGGTCGTTTCCCAACGAACTCACAGTCAGTTTAAATCGAAGAATAAAAAAATAATAACAAATTGGGGGTTCTTGATTCAAAGAGATTAAAAACGAAAATATGCAGAAACAGAATGAAATATCCAGAAACAGTTTAACAACGATCAACCCAACATCTAGATTCTAGAACTTCCATCATTAAACGAAAAATGAACGAACTCGCGTTTGGTTCTGGACGAACCGAAATCTCTGCGTTCGTCCGTAAATCCCTTGACTAGACAATCGCCAAGAATCTGTCCGAGCAAGCGTCTCACCGTGCGATCGCACGCAAAACACCGTAACCTAGTTTGAACTCAATCCTTGGGATGAACCAAACCAAATATTAAATCTAATATTCAACTATTTCCGAAATCGAATCCGATAAGATGAAAACAAAACGAGTGAAGTTACCGATTAAGCACAAGTTCTCCGGACGAACCGTGGAATCATCGACGTTGGGTTAATCACGAATTTTAGCCAAACATGACTGGAAAAACAAAGAATGTATGATGAAGAACATGAAGAACATTTGAGAGAATTTAAAAACTCCTATTTTGATCCACCAAATTCTAAAAACGTGAATGAGAATATGTTTGTGGTTGCTGCGTCACTTAACCTAAAATGGAAAAACGAAAATGGGGCTCCAATCCACAATTAAGGCCCAAAACAGAAAATAAAAAAGGGCTTTAATTACAAATTCGAGCCCAAATAAAAATCTGACTTCGGCTCCAAAATCGACCGCTCTCTTCTCCAAAAATGCCCTTCATGTCTTTATAACAATTTTAGCTCTATGAATCATCTAAAATATGAAACAAAAATGAGGCAAATCCGATGTCTGGTTCAAGAGTTATGGTAGGAATAGTGAAGCAATATAAAACTGAATTTTATTATTAAAAATGGCTAAAATATAATCAAAGGCCCAAAGCCCAAATAAGTATAAAAGCCATTATTTATTAACTAAAGAGTCCTAAATTATTAATCAAGAGATAAAAATAAGTGTATAAAATATTCAATTATCACTTTCCACATCCCCAATCCGGCTGCGTCTTCTTCATGGGCCGGGGTGAGTTCCCTTACAAAATCTGCTAGCGCTTGCGATTTAATCGTGTGTCGGGCTTCATATGTTATGTTGAACTCGGATAACTCTATTGCCTAACTGATCATCCTGCCAGCCAAATCTGGTTTGTGCAACACCTGTCGGATCGGTTGACTGGTTCGAACTATGATCTGGAATCCCTGGAAGTATTGGCGCAACCTTCTTGCCGCTATGAGCAGGGCAAAGGCCACTTTCTCTAGTTTCTGATACCTCAGTTTTGAGCTCTGCAGCGCTTTGCTTATGAAATATATCGGTTCTTAGCCGTTCTCTGTTTCCTGAACCAAGATCTCACTCATAGCTTCTTCCCCCACTAATAAGTAGAGGAAAAGTATCTCTCGGGGTTCAGGTTTTGACAAGACTAGCGGGGTTGTCAAGCATTGCTTGATCTTGTTCAATGCAAACTCGCACTTTGGGTTCCATCCCCCTTGCGCCTCCTTCTTCAGAAGTTTGAAGAAAGGAAGAGCCTTTTCTGTCGATCTTGGTAAGAATCTAGTTAGCGCCGCCAGTTTTCTTGCCAATTGTTGGGCTTCTTTCTTGTTCCGAGGGGCTTTCATGTCTAAGACCGCCTTACATTTGTCCGGGTTGGCTTCGATTCCACGGCTTGTTAACAGAAACCCCAAGAATTTCCTGGCTAGGACTCCGAATGCGCATTTGGCTGGGTTCATACGAATTTGATACGCCCACAGTTTCTCAAAGGTTTGCTCCAAGTCCTAGATATGATCTTCGGGGTCCTTCGACTTGACGATCATGTTGTCAATGTAAACTTCTACATTTCGTCCGAGCTGGTCTTCAAAGACTCGGTTCATCATTCTCTGGTATGTGGCCCTCGCATTCTTCAACCTGAAGGGTATCACGTTATAGCAATAGTTAGCTCTTTCGGTTATGAAAGCCATCTTCTCTTGATCTTTCGGATGCATCGCGATTTAGTTGTAACCAGAGTAGGCATCCATGAAGGATAATAATTGGAACCCGGCCAAGTTGTCGACTAATTGGTCAATGTTGGGCATCATATATGAATCTTTGGGGCACGCTTTGTTCAAGTCTTTGTAATCCATGCACACCCTCCATTTACCATTTGGTTTCATGACCATAACCACATTTGATAACCATGTGGTGTATTGTATTTCTTTGATGAAACCGGCCTCCAATAGTTCGTCGACGTGCTTTTCTAGTGCTACCTGCCTGTCTGATCCTTGCTTCCTCTTCTTTTGTGCCACGGGTGATGATCCCGGACGGATAGCTAGCATGTGACAACAAAATCTGGGATATATCCCAGGTATTTCTGCCGACGTCCAGGCGAATATATCTCGGTTCTTCTTCAAGAAGTTCTTCAATCGGCCTTTTAACTCCTGACTCATTGCTCCACCAATTTTAGTGATCTTGGAGGGCTCATTTCCCAGTATGAAGTCTTCTAGTTCACCTTCTGGACTATTTAAATATCATATCCACAGATATAGATTTAAATATCCCTGGACTATAGATAAGATAGGATTTCCCCTTATTATAGGCAGATCCTGATATACGATATATTTCGTATTGGGTCTCTCGGTGTTGGGCCCACACGAAGTGAAAACCGTTGGCCATTCCTCTTTAAGAATGTCAATGGCTACCTTTAATTTGAGAAAGTTCGCATTTCCTTGAAATCTCATGGAAGCCTAGACTTGGGAGTTGGGATGGTCGCAAGTCGTCGACGGCTGAGGTGGAGAGAAGGTGAGATGGTGGAGGATGAAGATCGAAGATGAAGTTGGCATCAATCACTCCATATTCTAATTTAATGAGAAAGAATATAGGAAATCTAGCTAAGGGTAATTTAATCTTTTTATTTTAATGTTTTGATTTTTGGTCCTTTAAAATAATTACCATTTTTATGGTCCTTCTTAATAAATATTTTTTTCTTAAGTCCTTTGTTATAATTTTCCCTTTAATTTTTTATTTTCTTTCAACTAACAAAATATTTAGTTTTTCATTAATACAAAATTAAAAATAAAAAGTGGAAATAAAAAATCCCCTCATTCAATAATTGTAAGTGAAAATAAGATTCTTCGAAGATAGCATAGGTAGAGAGATTATTATTGAATCACCTTGTTTTGATTTGGATGGTTATACAACTAATGGACAGATTATTTTATAATGGGTTAAGGTGCAAATTTACTCATAAAAATGTCATGACAATTAAATTAACCAACCCTAACCATATAACAAACAATCACTATACACATTGCATAGAGTTTTTGCTAACCGCAAGTATACGGGTCACAACTAGTATAAAAAGTTGTCGTTCCTACAAGGACTAAAGAAAAAGTGAGCTAACTAATGCAATTATGCTCTTAATTAGGTTAGGCAAAGTTATTTTGAATATTTCAATTTGTGAAAACAATTTTTCCATTCAAAACAAGTTGGACTAAACAAGATAAAATTGGATTCTAACTTCAATTAAATGGAGCCTAGGATCATTTCTCCTCTTTTACACGTCCTAAAACTAGATTAATTTCCTCTCAAATAATATTTCAATGAATATATATGTATTAGTCTAAGGTTTAAAAGCACTTGACAAAGTTCTCTCAAGTGAAAATCAAGTTTCTCTTTTTATCAAAATGCACAATATCTTACTACAATTAATGAAAATCAACTTTAAACAACAACCTTAATATCACAATGCAATATTAGTAAATATATCTCTATTTTACTGAAAAATCATCCATTTAATAAATGAAGTTTTAAGTCAAAAATGATTTTAACCAAATTCTACACCTAGATTAGTTCTCTTAAGTCAAATCCAAGTGAACAAATCAATCTAAATGGCAGCTAATCACTTAGAAGCATAAGGCAAAGGATAAAATCAACAAAGACACACACACACACACACACACACATATCAATAGCTACCAAAAGAGAGGAATAGTCAAGTCTTAATCCATAATGAAAAGTCTAGCAACTTATATTTAGCAAATAGCCACAAATACAATCCATAGGTACAAACATATCTAGATATAAGCAAACAAAGGGAAGAAAAATAAGAAAAAACCAAGGATTGAAGCTTCAAATCTTCTAACTCCAACCCTAAAGCTCTAAACTCTTCAAAATGCCAAACCCTAGCAGAGAAATGCTCCAAAGCCCTTAGGAAGTGAAAAATAGTCAATTTTCGGCCTATCCCTTTAATTAAAGCCCTCAAAATGCATTTCAGCAAGTAAAACACATAGCTGTACTTTTGTAATTGGCTTCGGTGCACATGTCGTTGGCTAAAGCATATGACATAGTAAGTTCAGATTCTCGTTGGCTTCAAGACACATATAGTTGGCTAAGCATATGACATAGTAAGTTCAGATCTCCGTTTGCTTTGGCTAATGTCTTAGGCTGAAGCATATAACAAAGTAAGCTTCTTCCTCATTAAGTCATGTTTGCTTCAGCACATGTATTGTTGGTTGAAGCCTACAACACATCAGCTTTCTTCCTAGCTTCATGAGCTTGTCTTTGTTTGATCTTTGCTGGTCCTTGAATAACTTCCCCATTTGTCTCTACCCCCTACAAAAGAGAGGATGCATAAGTTTTAAATTTAAGCACACAATATTAGGATAAAACAAAAATTTCTTTGATTTTTTGCTTGATACTTTGACTTACACATTTTCTTCTACAAACTTCTTTTTATCCACATTTTGATTTCAAAAGTAGGTAAAAGGTGAAGAAAATATGCTAGAATATTATCAATTTCTAAGAGTTAACACATACCCAAACTTAAACATTTGCTTGTGCTCAAGTAAAAAAACTTTTATACCTACCGGAAACATTGAATTACTCATTATTTGTACATGAAGGAATCTATCCTCATCAGCTGCTCAAAGAATTATATCAAACAAGAGACCAAGAAAATATGCAAAGATGAATGCTTCAGAGATTTAAAACATGATTTCCAAGAATTTCTAAGTGTGATTGTGTGAACGGAGTTAACATATATTCCTTTTGCACTTGCCAAAGTTAAAAGCAACACTTCAAATCATACATCAATATTCAAACAATCAATTCCATCTGTAACATCTCAAATTCAACACCTGAAAACTTGGCCAAAATATTTGATATACCTCCAACAAGGATAATCAATATCCAAATCATTAAATTACATAACCATTTAAAATAAAATTCATAATACATATTCAAAATAAATTTCCGAAAATGTTTCAGAGTTTAATACAAAGCGGAAGTCTTAGGTTCATGGTAAATAAAAATAACATAACATAAACTATAGGAGTACAAAAGAGCTTTCAAAGCTCACTCCATAGGTGCCTTCCCTTGCTCCCTACTAGGATATTTACCTGAAAAATGTTAATACGGGATGAGATTCCACGTCTCAGTAACTATTGAAAGTTTCTACCGTACACAAGCAAATTACATATGACAAAAAGCAAGGGCTGAATTCAAATATATCTGTATATACCATATTTTCTCATACAAAAATTATTTTGCAAAAGTAATCATCATTATGTCAAATTGTGAACTATACAATTATACAATATGCAATATGCAGCCTCCCTTATATCACCGTCCATCCTTGTACCGCTGACTGGAGCCATAGGCTAACACATAGTCCAATAGAAACTCATTCATTTGACTGGATGGTTCTAAGCTCACCAAAACTTATGATACACCCGGCCAAAGGTATAGAGCTTAAGTCTGGACTATGGCTCCCGTCCTTAAAAATAACAACTAAGGAGGTGTTACATGTCCCACAACTCTAATGCAATCCCGGCCAGAGGAAAACATGGAAGATGAGGCCCTGAAAAGTACCATCCACTATGCACCGATTGATGGTATAAAGAAATCTTATCATTCAAATTCCTCCTTACTCCAACCCATCACACATACATTTGCCATTATAGTTATATTTAATAAAAATAAAGTGTATTAAATAAACTTCCATTTATATAAAATATCATCACAAGGTAAACCAAACATCTCATAAAAATCTCATCGGACCAATCTGTCATTTTTTAATTTCGAGGGACTAAAATGTCATTTTTGAAATTTGGGACTAAACTGTCATTTTTGAATTTCAAGGGCAAAACCGTAATTTTCTTGGGCACAAAACTGTAATTTTCTTGGGTACAAAAATGTAATATTCAACTTTTATTATAATACATATACACATAATTCAGTCTATAAAAATAATATATTTTACAATCATACACAATTCACAAGTATATGGAAGAATATTCAGAGTTACCTGTCACTCACTAATTCCCATATAATCACCAAAAAGCTACTACAAGGCTCCCAAATAATTACCACCTTACTCTCCTTTTCTCTTTTCTCTTTCTCTCATGTTCTCCTCTACAAACGGTGAAAGTGTGTGTGTGTGTGTGTGTGTGTGTGTGTGTGTGTGTTGGGGTGGGGGGTATTTATAAGAAAATCCCTTACCCCTTTTTCAATGGGCGGCAACGGCACCCTCCGTAAATTGTGGCACCGCTACCCTCCAATTTCAAATGGTAGGCACCCCCCCTCAATTTTCAAAAGGGGTGGGCCCCATTTTCTTCTTCTTCTCTCTCTCTTCTTTTCTTTTTTCTTCTTTTCTTTTTCTTCTTTCTTGTCTCTTTCTTTCCTCATTCGCATCACCTTTTCTCTTTATAATATTAATATAATAATATTATATTATATTTAATAATATAATTTTACACTTCCTTCCTTCCTTCGACGTTCGTTCGCATAATATAGTATAATAATATAATATTTTAATATAATAAAATTTTAATAAAACATATATATATATATTAACATAATATAGTATTATATATATATATATATATATTAACTCTATTCTTTATCTCATTTAAACCTCAAAATGCTTAATAAACCTCACTTGAAATACTTAATAAAATTTGGGATGTTATACCATCATTCTCTAATTCCTTCCTCTTTTCTTCTAATTCACTCCACTTGACTTAAAAATCATAGGGACTTTTTCAGCTTGTAATGGGACCAAAGGTTAAGGTTTTGAAAAGAAAAGACACTAGATAATCAACAAATACCTGAAGATCGATGATAACAATTCAAGGGTTTCTTTCATTTTCTCTTAAATCATTGATAAGTCATATTTCTGTTATATATTTCCACTATGTGATGACTGTTATGTATTGAGTTTATGAGCTTAAATGTGTTTAATATGATAATTTATGAGTAAATTCATGCATATGTGGAGATAGAGATTGTTGAACTAAAACTCTTGCATCTTAGAAGTTATCTCGCATATAGGTACAAAGTAGGCTTAATTCTGATGCAACATCAAACTGACATATCAATGCTGACTCGATTCTACAGCAACGTAAGTAAATGTCTACACAATAACTTCGTGATGATGTTCTGATGCTACAACAACACATATACAGTTACTTAAGATATCATACTCTATTATGCGCTGATTTTTTCTTGAGCATTTCAAAAGATGATTGTAGGAAATTGGGCAGAACATCTAGAAGGCGGTTGACTTGACTGAGACGGAAATAAAGAGCACGGAGAATCTAAATGAAAATCTAGTAGAATCCCACAGAAATTAAAAGAGAATCAATCAACTGAATCTAGGGAGTCAGGCCTAACAGAATTCCTAATTTGAATGGACTTTACTCTGGTATAGCTCTACTAAACATCACTGCGACACAATTTGAACTAAAACTTGTTATGTTCCAAATGGTATAAACAGTAGAAAGTTCAGTGGAATGCCATCAGAAGACATTAATCTCCATCTTAGAATGTTCATGGAAGTTTATGATGCTTTTAAGATCTTAGGAGTGCGGTTGATGCTCTTAGAATTAATCTGTTCCCATTCTCACCTAGAGATAAAACTAGAGCTTGGCTGAACACTCTACAAACCCATCTAGTTACTTCCTGGAATGACTTGGGAAAGAAATTTTTGCTTAAATTCTTCCCACCAACTTAAAACGCCCAGCTAAGAGAAGATATCATTAGTTTTCAACAACATTCTAGAGAATCCACCTATGAAGATTGGGAAAAGTTTAAAGAGCTGCTAAGAAAGTACCCACAACACAGAATCAGACCGTGGGTACAATTGGAAACTTTTTATAATGGCCTAAATGCTCAAACGAGATCAATAGTTGATGCATTTGCAAATTGAGCCCTCTTGATGAAATTTTACAATGAGGCATATGAAATTCTAGAACAGATGTCCATCAATAGTCATCAATGGCCAATAAAAAGGTTGTCATCCGCAAGAACAGTAGCTAGAGTTCACGAGCTCGACGCCATGACAGCCCTTACTGCACAAGTTTCATCGCTGACCAACATGATTAAGACGATGAGTCTCCCTTATGGCATACAATCAATGCAATTTGCACATGTAGCCTGTGTTTATTGCAGGGGAGAACTTCTCTACACTCAATGTTATGCTAATCCTGAATCTACCATTTACGTGGGAACTATAACATGAGTAGTAACAACAACCTATACTCGAACACTTATAATCCAGGGTGGGGAAAACACCCCAATTTTTCTTAGGGTCATCAAGGACAATAATTTGGAGGTCCTTTGCAATCCAACAAACCTCAACACCCCCTGGATTCAATCAACAACCAAGGCAACCAAATCTGGAGCCTTCCCCTCAATCATCCATGGAAAGCCTGCTCAAGGAATATATGGCCAACAAGTATCCTTTTGAAATCTCGAAAATCAAGTCAGGCAACTTGCTACTACTCTGAACAACAGGCCATCAGGTTCTTTGCCTAGTGACATTGAAATCCCTAGGAACCACGAAAAAGAACAAGTCAAAGCCATAGAACTTAGGAATGGTAAGACTATTGAGGAGCAGAAGGTTGCAAAATGACATATTAAAGATGTCGAGCCCTTGTCAAGACGAATAAAGAAAGGGAAAGAAGCCACTAGAGAAGTGGAAAGTAACAATGCATCTAATGCTACAACATCACGTGCCGAAATTGTAAAACCCTAAGAGAGCATACAATGTTATAGCAAAGCCGCAACATAATCCAACAGCACAAGAAGTGAAGCAACCACTTCCCTTTACTGAAAGTTTATTGGTTAACACTTTGAGGTGTCGCTTGACGTTCAATCAACTAGCTCATGAAGTTGAAAAACAAAAATTTTGTTAATCATTACAGAACCCCTAACTCTTTACAGTCCTCATGAATTATAAACCCCTATTTACTTACTCATGAGAGCCCATAACTTTTACAGTAATATTAGAAGCTGTAACTCTTTAGGTGCTCATGAGTTATAAATCTAAAGCCTTAGACTGAGCAGTTATTACTATTCTTAACCATTGAGAAACCCGTAACTCTTTATGGAAATCTTGAGTTATAACTCGTAACTCCTTCTGGTACTCATGAGAACTTGTAACTTTTTACGGTGCTCATGAGTTATAACTCTTAATGCCTTAAATCAAGGAGTTATTATTAATTTTCAATTATTAAGAAACACATAACTCTTTATGGTACTCATAAGTTATAACCCGTAACTCCTTACAGTACTCATGAGAACCCATAACTCTTTACGGTACTCATGAGTTATAATCTTTATATTGCTCATGAATTTTCTCATGAATTATGTTTAGGATCTACTCATTAAAACACATATAGGGGTTTCAGATTACCTTTGATCACTTGAAGACTTCAAAGTATATAATATCCTCTAACGTTGATCCACACAGCTACATCTTGATTGCAATGACAACTCCTTCTCTTTCTCCTTGGATGCTTGTTAGGTAATGGTAAGGTGGAGGCTTCAAGTCTTTGGTCTTTTCTTTTCTCAAGACTACGATGGTGTCTTGAGATTAGGTGCGGCATAAGATGGGAAGATTGGCTAAAGAAGATTTGGGAAACCAAGGCTATGGTTCTTGATGCAATAGTGGAGCACTCAAGACAATCTTGTTTGTTGGAGCACACCAAATTGGTGCCTTCTCGAACTCTTCAGGAATGGCGCCTACTTGCACCCATCAAGATGGTGCCTTCTTGCCTTGAGAAAGCCGCATGCAATCGGCACACACCTTCCCCAAAAAAAGTTCAAAAATGTTCAGCAACTAAAATTAGGGTTTTACCGTAATTCAGGTGCTTAATAAAAGGCCCAATCCATAAGAATTAATCCTCTCATGATTTTTGGATTCCATCATATCATGATCTTATAATGTTCTTTGGATTATACCCAATCATGATCTTTGGATTATATCCAATCTTTGTTGGATCTAATCCAATTTTTATTGGACATCTATCTAATCTTTATTAGATCTTTATCCAATCTTTATTGGATATCTATCCATTCTTTATTAGATATCTCTTTGGATAATCCACAATTATTCTTTATCACCTAACCTCTTGAATTTAAAATTTGAATTTAAATTGCTATTTTAAATTCAATATTTAAATTCTAAATTCAAATTGGCCTAAGACCCCATTGGTTCTTCTAACATATTTGGGCCTATTAGTAAAGAATCTAATTTCTCACTAATTATCGAAATATGGCGCCATTTATGATTGGGCTGGAGTAGGAATTACACCTATAGTCTTGACAAATCTCAACAACAATTATTGACCCAACGTTGCTAAATAAAGCAATAAAAAACAACTTTAGTGTGTGACCTATTAGGCCCAATTAGTCACTAACATAGATAAACTTGAACCAATTAAACTCCTTTAACGAGCCCAATTTATCTAATGACTACATAAGACACTAGCAATGCTCTGTGACCCCAAACCTAATCGATTTGATCAAGTGATCTACCTTTCTAATTTGGATACCATGCAGGCATCATGCCTCACATAGTAGTTCACATTTAGTCAAGAGCGAGGATAGAGTATCATTTCTCTTAGTTGACTAAATGTAGCTTCTCACGGAACTAGGAATCTTTTTCCATTGACTCTAAGACGGATCATGACTCTTCATGATCGCTTATTATGTATAAATTCCTGAACCAACTAGAAGTCATCTAAGCCCTATCGGTCTTGTGAATAACTAATGCCTTGTAAGGGATTGTAAGTCCTTTCAGCATGTCCATCTATACTCATATATTCGAGTTATACCCAAGAGTACATTGTTTTCCCTATTTTCAAGAGGATAGAGTTGTATAGTCAAAGTATAACCCTAGGACATAATGTTCGCTGACATCATATAGTCTAAGATGATCCGTACTACCAAACGATAAGAGACATTACACATCCAATGATACTCTCTACAATGAATCCTTGTGGAGTCTCTCTGTGGGTCAATTTAGTGCTATCTGTTCTCTAACACATTCACCCACGATATCAGCTATGATATCACCATGCCTACATTTCATGAGGTCTCTACCTTGTATCTCTATACAGGTATATGATGTCGTACTAGTCTTATTGAGATCACCAATGCCCTTTCTTGGTGATTCAAGACTAGGATCAGGTTTCAGGCAATAGACATGTAGTGTCTTCAAATCCTCATAATCATGATCCCTATCATAAATCCTCGAGTGAACACGTGTTCTATTTCTAGGGCCTTTATCTTTAAACGTATATTAACTGTAAAACATAGCCAAGACCTAAATATAATAAAGATAAAGTGTGGACAAATATATAAATCATAAAATACCAAATAGTATAAAGAGTTCATCTGATAATACAAATTATCTTCAGGACATCTACATACTAACAAAGGTTGCACAAGCAAAGCCAAGAGAAGCAATTTAGGAAGTTTCTATATGTTTTGAAATAGCTGCACATTAACATCCCTATCATGGAAGCTCATGAACATATGCCCAGCTATGTGAAATTCATGAAAGACATAAGAACAAGTTGTTCTACTGTGATTAAATTATATTGAACTTATAGGAATAAGAATTATATTGGTTGTTTCAACTTAATTAAGCAAACACTTGCAATTTTGGTTGGAATTGTATGTTTCTTTGAATTTGTCTGATGTGAAGAAAGATTTGAGTTGAATGAGGAAGTGCTTATTCTTCACCCATGGAGCTGTTGTTTAAAGTTGAAGTGTCATATTGAAAATTCCCAGTTAATGTAAAATTCACACCTATATATTTATTGTTGTAATTTAGATGCTTCACGTATGCTATAAATAGGATCCTTACCTAATTTGCATGTTTTGTATTTGTTGATAAGGAGCAAAGCTTCTCTTAACAATATCAGGCTATTATAGAATTTTTGAGAGGTCTTGGTTGCAGGGGTGACTCTATCAAAATTTCTACAAAAGTTAATAATTTCCGTTATATGAAATAATTTATGATATTTATTTTACATAAACTGTATATATGTCTGTATATAAGTATTAGAAATTCTATTTGTTTAAGGCTTAAGGAATGTGAGTTGTCTCATATTCCGGACCAGTCACTTCTCAATTCTTGGAAAGTGTCAGTTTGCTTAGAAAACTGGGTGAATTTGAAATAGTGGCGATGACTAAAGAAAACAATGCTATCCTGCTGAATAAGCCTCCTCCAAAACTGAAAGACCCTAGAAGTTTCACAATCTTCTGTGCCATTGGCCAAAACTATTACGATAAAGCACTGTGTGATTTGGGAGCGAGTATCTGATGCTTATGTCCATGTTTAAGAAACTGGAAGTAAGAGAAGCACAACCCAACAGTGACTTTGTGGTTGGCTCATAGATCCATCGCTTACCCAGAAGGAAAATTTGAAGATGTACTAGTGAAGGTGGATAAGTTCATATTTCCTGTGTTCATTATTATGGACTTCGAGGTTGACCATGACGAACCTATCATTCTGACCTTCAAAGTCTTGAAGGCAATCCCTTACTCTGTTGATAGTGAGGAATGCTCAGCGGTAACTAATGTTAATGGTTTGACATTAGTGAGATTCCAAGATAATCACAACCAAGATCCTTGCAATTTACTTGGGCAAAAAATGTAGTTTAACAAGCCCCTTCAAAAAAATATGATAACAGGAGAACTCCTATGAAAACTAATTCTACAGTTTATCTGGAACAAGAGCATAATTGAGAAGAGGACTGCCCTCACTGTCTGTCCTTACTGTTGAAAGACACGGCAAAATCAGGCTGAAGACTCTAACCAAGAGCTATTAGAGGCAGCTAATGAGTCATATTTATGCCATGTGCAGTCAACTAATTCCTATCTGGTTGAAACTCACGCTGAAGGAACAAGAGAGACAACAGACTGTGAGGACGGTAGATCAGACCGAGTTCTTCCTTGGAGCAAGATGAATCGTAGAAGACGTGGAGACGTAGTGTGACAGGACGCCTCTTACGCCGTCAACCTTTTGACGAGCTTCATATGTTCTTGTTTATTTTTATTCTCGTAAATTTGTTATGGGCTATTCTACAGTACTCTGCTATATGTGTTCCTCATCAATCATGAACTAAAACCTTTTTGGCTGAGTGAGGATGAATTCCTAAGTTGTAGAATGAACCCAGTTTGCTAGTTCTTCATTTAATAAATTCATTTTACTTTAACAATGTTTTAATTCATAGCCGATTAGCAGACGCTAAGGGTTATCTCAGTAGTCCTTGACAGCCCGAAAGGGAGTTTGGATTAGATCTCTGTTAATCAGTGTTTGTTGGGCGAGCCCGTGCACGGCTCAACCTAAAACTGTAGATGCCAGGAATGGATTTACCGCTCATAACCAGAACACCTAGAGCCAATTAGATAGATTGAACTGGAAAGCGCCATAGTAATATAGGAGAGTAAGGGTAAGACTATATTTACAAGATTGCGGAAGCTTCTGTATATGATAGAGGCGGGTTAACTGGAATGTTGTAACGGTGATCATGATGTAGCATTGTAGACGCTGCACAACATGTTTGCTATAGCAATGCGCTGTATGAGAACTAGAGAATGACACAACTTAGGATGAAATTTGAGCTCAACCTACTTTTAAAACTGATATTTTCCTCTGTCTTTCGATCACATGTTTAATTATTGTCATTAGTAATAGTTAAACCAAACCAAATACAAATCTTTTTATCACACACTTGTCGCTAGAAACTGAAATCATCTTGGTATCACAATCTTTGTGGGACGATACTCTACTCACTCTTTATTACTTGTTTGACTGGTTCACTTGCTAGAAGGGAATTCAACCAACAACAGCCCAAATCTTCCTTAATTAAATTTTTCCTTCTTGGTTTTCCTTCACAGAGGAGACACATGGGTAATGGTAGAGTTTTGAGGGCACACGAGTTCATACCAGAGGACTTTTGTGAGAGAGAATGGGCAATATGAAGTTTGTTGTAGCAAAATGATAGTATCATACACCCTTCGGGCCATAATGCTATAGCAACACCATTACAATGCTACAGCAATGCATGCAACTACAGAAGGGAAGAGGTATATTCACCAACAGGAAATCCCCGTCAACATCACATCATAATCCACTACATTAAAACCTCATAAGTAGTGGACCACACTCCTTTTCCCTACATTCAATTTTCCCTCCATTCCACTTCTCCAAGCACAAATTTCTCTCCCAACTATCCATCAACCCCTAAAACCGCTAGCCATAACTACTCCACTCACTATCTCTCCAATTCCACATACAACATGCCCACAACCTCCATGCCTTCACTTCCTCTCTCTGTAACCCTTTTGCATTCATTCACTCATGCACTACAGCCTAACCCTTATTTAACCCTAAGTTAAAATACTCGCAACCCCTCTCTTCCTGTTGTTAATACAAGTTGAATCCCAAGTCTCTCTCTCGCTCTTTGCTACACACTATTGTAATATGCACTAAGACACTTTGCTCTAAATTCATCATTCAATTCTCTGCCCCTACACCTTATTGCAAGATGGTGTACACCAAGCAAGTATACCACAAAACCTCATCGACAACTAGATTAGACATACCAGTATTTGTCTCTAGAGAGGCCTAAACACGCTACAAGGCCATCACAGCCAATAAGACCCTTGTGTCAGAATAAGGGTTTGCCTCTGAGCTACTCACCCAAGGCATATACCCAGAATTTGTAATAAAGGTCGTTTGCGACCGCAAATAGGAAAACTTCTGTGCTAGCCCCGCCGAGGTAGTCATTCCCTTATTGTGCAAGTTTTGTGCCAATATCCCTAGCGACATGCCATATGTGGTCACCGTTTGAGGAAAGTCAATTTATACAGACCCACTAACCATTTGAGAGATATATGGCTTGGAAACCACTGTTGACGAGTACCTCCCCTTACTCGCCAAGAGTGACGACCCGAAGGTACACGAACAAGTCCTCACAAGGCTTTATGTCCCTGACACCACATGGAATATATCTAAGGAAGGATGACCTCTTGCAATTTATGGTTCCCAACTCTCATTACGGAACTATGCTGTCAGGCTGGTGTTAGTTTCCAAGCAACAGAGGAACGACTCCTGTTTCTAGCCCCCATCTCTCTTACTATGACAAAACAAATGTCGGCCAATCACCTAGTACCAGCAAACCCAAAACAAGGCCCTCCATATCGCCGCCATCCCCTTAACTGTTACTACTAGTGACACGATTTCAGATGACCCTACCCAGTACGGAACGGACCTCCAAACAGCAGGCAGCTACTCTGCTTCTCTAGTAACAAGTAATATGGTGATATAGGCTGATCGCGATACCGTTATGGCTGCAAATCTCATGGCCAATTTCCTTAAGTTTACACCTTTACCGCCATTTCCTCAATCTATGTTTAAGATGGCTAGTCCAGTTGATGATCCCACTACCAATGTAGATTCTAGGTCTCACAAACGGTGGAGGGTAAAGATCTAATGCAAGACATTGTGGAGGAATCGGGATTGGAAGGAGCAGATAAAGAGGACGAACATGCATCAAATGCTTCCGCTAGCTTAGCGGACGAATGAATCTTTTTCCCTTGCATTGTCTGTCATATGTTGGTATCCATGTTCTATCCTTTATTTGTGTTGTTTTGTTGTTTTTTTCCTTTCCCTTTTTGTATTTGTGCAATAAGATTTTAAAAAAAAAAATCCCTTTATGTCACTTGGCACTGTTTTGGCATTCTTCAGTTGCTCGCATGATCTTATTTTTTTCTCTGCGCCTCTCTCTCCCCCTGTATGTTGAATGCCCCTACTGTACACACATGATTCATGTTGATTATATTCTTCTTGCCCTTTCTTTGTCTGTCTCTCCCTTTGTACTGAGGACATTGCTCATTTTAAGTAGAGGGAGCTTATATGTAGTCAATGTGTATGTGCGCTATTATGAGTGATGTATGATGCTCCTGGCTTCCACATTTAGTATTTTTGCAAACATCTGGGCCAATTTTAAACTTGAAATTTTTTTACAATAGGGCAAAAACAATTGTATAACAGAGTAATTGTTTGCATAAATGTGTAAAATAGAGTTATCCTAAGCAATATAAGTTGTGTGAGCTTGGGAAATTGATGGCACTAGGCTTAATAATGTATATAGTAGATCCGTGGTTAGGCGAAATCCAAAGAATTAGCCATATAAAAGGATTTTTGAACTTTAATTTCTAAATTCAGTTAGCATACTCTCTAGATCTAGCACTCTCTTTGATTTGTCTAAGTTATTAGATTTAAGACATTATGTATCTGAGTGTATCTGCATATGATTGAGGCATTCGTTTTCCACCTTAAATCCCATACACAACCCATTTTCACCACATGTCCATTGCCACCCCCTTTGAGCCTTCAATCATTGTTGTTGCAAGGTCAGATAGAAAGTGTAGTAGAATTGACCTGATAATGTTGTAGCATAATGACAGCAAATACAATTGTTGTGAAGCAATAATGCTCTCAAGTTTGCTAAAAAAAATTAAGAAGACAAAATAGAGCAAGAGTATCAGTATAAAGAGAAGTGTTTAGAAAAGTTTAAGGTTGTTTTGCATATCTTTCTAAATCGTGTTGCAGCAACATCATTTCATTTAATTCAATTTCATCCATTTAGCCATTCTAACATTACAGCCCTCAAAAGTCCTCTTGATATAGTAAACTCATTTATAGGGTAGATATTATAGAACTTTGACAAGCCTATAGACATTATAGATTGGCAGAGAAGAGTGTAATAAATCCCTAATGTGGGAGAGCGATAAACACTTAACCTGAGAGTCTCTGGAAGTCTCTTTGCTAGAGCAAAGCCATATATAGCTTTAAGTCAATGCTAGGTAGTAGGAGTATGTGCTTGGTAAGTTGAACTTGAGATAACAACAAGATACACAGTTCCAACAAGCATGAGCAACATTGTGTGATTGATTCTGCTAAATCTTTTTATACCTTGATTTTGCCTAGCAGTGTAGAAAGCCAAGTATGGGGGAGTTTGATAAGTCCTATTTCTACTATATATTTCCACTGTATAATGACTATTCTGTATTGAGTTTAAGAGCTTAAATGTGTTTAATGTGATAACTTATGAGTGAATTCATGCATATGTGGAGATAAAGATTAGCTAAACTAAAAATCATGCATCTTAGAAGTTATCTCGCATATAGGTAGAAAGTAGGCTTAATTCTGATGCAACATCAAACTGACATATCAATGCTGACTCGATTCTACAACATCGTAAGTAAATGTCTACACAATAACATCGTGATGATGTTCTGATGCTACAGCATTGCACAGACAGTTACTTAAGATATCATACTCTGTTATGCGCTGACATTTTTTTTAGGATATTTTAAAAGATAATTGCAAGAAATTGGGTTGAACGTCTAGAAGGTAGTTGACTTGACTGATACAGAAATAAAGAGCAAGGAGTATCTGAATGAAAATCTAGCAGAATCCCGCAGAAAGAGAATTAATTAACTGAATCTTGGGAGTTGGGCTTAACAGAATTGGAAAGCCCAGCTCACTGGACGTACGACGCAAGGACCTTGGCCATATAAGTAAAGACAGCTAGACCGAAAGAGGTAAGTGAGAAAAGGATGCGACTCTAGGATGAGAATTAGATTGATGCAAAAAGATCACAGCATGCGACAAAGCTCGAGAAGGCCAATTGTTCCAGAAGTTTTGCTGAACCGAAAAAGACGTAGAGGTGTAAAGTGATAGATGTCCCCTATGCCTTCGAAACCCTTTGACGATCCTTCTGTGTTTTTATCTTCTTATTCTCTGTATTCATGGATTATATTTCCTTTGTTTCAGTTGTGTTCTCTTCATTAGCCATGAACTAAATCCAACCTTAGTTTGTAATTCAAACCCAGATTGTGAGTTTTGATTTATATAAATTCAGTTTGCTTAATTGTATTTGTAATATAGATCTTGTGCGTTAGGTGGCCACTAACAAGCAAGAGTTGTGGCCTTAGCTTACTGAAAAGGAGTTAAGGTTAGACCTTTATTGAGTAGTGTGTGCTAGTGGAGTTTGTGCAAAATTCTATCTAAACTCTAAACTACAAGAATGAGTTTATCTCACATAGCGATTACGCCTAGGTTAAAATGATATTCTAAGCTTGAAAATCTGCATAGGAATATGGGAAAAGTAGAGTAAAGAGTGTATTTACAGGATTGCAAAAGCTTCTGTATAATTTAGTGGTGGGTTAACTGAATAACTTTGTTGTAGGCAGTTTGTTATAGCATTGCGGAAGCTGCTACAGTACATTGTTGTAGCATTGGGTTAAAGCAATTTGGGGGCGAAGTGCAAATTAAGGGGAAGTCTGAGCTCTACCTATTTTAAATATGATTTACCTCATTCGTATTCACAATCATCATGTTCTATTAAGTTTGTTAGAATTAGTAGTTCTATCCAACACTCTTGTTTTATAATCACATGACTTTCAATCATTAACTAGTAGTATAAACTAGTATTTCAATTTCTGTTGGACGATACTCTACTTTTCACCCTATTACTTGTTTGATTGGTTCACTTGCTATAACGAGGATTTTGACCAAAAATAATACTCCCTCAAACTTAAATCAAATTTATCTTTTTCATATCAAGCCTTCTTTGTAAGCATTTCTTTTTCTTTTTTCTATATACAATTTTTCTTTTACACTCTGGCTTGAATCTTATAGCTTATGAACCCCTTTACTTTCTACACTCCTTTTTCCAATCATTTGAAACTTTACACATTAGCACATTCCACAACACAATCAATTATTATCTATCTCAAAGCAAGGGAATCATGGTTTTTCACATTAATTAAAGTAGGTAGATGTTATGTTTTTGAAAAAGAATCTTTAATTGGTTTTTCAATAGGCTCAAAATAAGGGTTCAATAGGGAATAAAATCAATTAGGTAGGCCTAAAAAGGCTCAAATGCATTTTATGAAGTGCTCTAATTATTTCTTTAAATCATATGAAATAAATCAAAAGCTTTGAAGAATTCCAAAGATTATTTTGAATTTCAAAGTTTGAAACAGAGGCATATAATCTAATTTGCCACAAAGCTATGCAACAAATAAATCTAAAATAAAGCTAAATCCAATAGTGATTAATTTGCTTAAAAATTCATGAATAACATGATTTATCACTACAATATAGTCATCAATGCACATCAACCAAAATTTCCTATTCAACATAAAAGATTGAGCAATAATATATATATCATTGGATCATCCAAGCAATCTTTTGACAAATAACCCAAAATTTCAACTCATATTCAACATGTTTCTCAAACAAACATCTAAGCACAAGAAATTTTAACTTTTCCGACAATTTTCTTACAAAAAATGTTCAACTTTTTTTGTGCACCCATTTTCTTTCAAAATTTGTAGCATTCTCACTTCCAAACTTAAAATTGACAATGTCCTTATTGTCAACCAAAAGGATGGTAGAGAAAATAGCGAACACCTATATATAACCATATTTACAGTATTTACACCATTCAATTATTAACAAAAATTAGGCCCTTAAGGCCGAACCAAGACCTAGAAATGTGGTCATCACTAACCATCAGTTGCTAGGAAATTAACAATCATTGCAGTCAGTTCATCCAAAAGAGATAATTATAAGAACTACTGAAGCTATCTATCAATAGCTAGGAAAATCATATTCACATGTTAACAAAAGTATTAAAGAGCACTAGCTATCAATAACCAACACCAAAATCAGCTATTGAGTTTCCTGTAGCAGCATTCACATTTGCATGCCAAATTTCAAAATATACACATCAAAACAGCCACCAAGAATATGCACACTAAGCACAAGCTATCAATAGAGGGTTCACTAGAGCTCAAACAAAACATAGAAGCATTAGTCATGAAGTCTATAACAATCCCAAAAAAACACAAAACAAGACTCAACACAATGAAATCAAATAAAAAGAAAGAAAATTGACCAAAACTATCCTAAAACAAAGGAAAAATACCCCCAAACTTACTATCTAATCATTTGGCAATCAATGATTCTTATCCTAAACTGAACCTCGCTGCCTCTTAACATGACAAATGATCTCATATTAACTTTCGAAACCAGTTTAACAAAATCATGGCTAATGTTTGTGCAGTTGAGTCATGCAAAGTAAGCTCACGTAGCCAATCATGTTTGAAAACATTTGAAAATTTGATGCAAGTTTTACACAGCTAATCCAAGACCTATCTTAACACAAGAAATCATCAGCAGTTGCCATTGGCTTATCCTAGAAGGTACCTCTTAGTTCAAAACTAAGTTTTAGGACTGGAGCAATTTCCCAACAGCTAGCCCAAAACTAAGTTCAACACTTGAGCCTAACCTTATAGTCAACATTGACTCATTTGCTCCCACAAACCAACATAGTCCTACCCAACCTGATCACGAGCTTGAGCCTACTCCACCAAAAAAATGTTGAGATAAATCCAGGGGTGGAGGCTGAAACAAGATGAAAAGCAGAATCTAGGCAACAAGTTCAAGAGGAACCCGACACTGGTAAAACTATCTCTCACATTCAAAGGAACGATCATGACTCCAATTCATGATTAAATCCTGAAGAGCTGGGCTGGCTTATTGCATTGAGAAAAAGGGTAAGATCTTTACTCAACATCAAATTTGATGGTTTGTTTCATACGATAACCTATCTGTAAAAATTCAAAGCTTTGTTGTAAATAGAGAACAAATGAAAATCCCAAACACATTTAAGCATGCTATGGCTTATCCGAATTGGAAACAAGATACATAAGAAGAGGTGAGGGCACTCAAACAAAATAAAATGTGGGAGATTGCAACTCTTCCTGAAGGAAAGAAGCCAGTAGGAATCAGGTGGATTTTCACCCTGAAATTCAATGCAGATGGTAGTATCAACAAATACAAGGCGAGACTTATTGCCAAGGGATATACCCAGACATATGGGATTGATTTTCATGAGACATTTGATCCAGTAGCTAAGTTTAATACCATCCAAATGTTGTTATCATTTGTAGCCAACTTGGATCGGTCATTACACCAATTGCATATGAAGAATGCATTCCTGAATAGAGACTTGACAAAAGAAGTATACATAGAGATTCCATATGGAGTTCTAGCTCTTAACAACTCTATGTGTAAACTCAACAAGTCTTTTTTTGAACTAAACAATTTCTTAGGGCATAGTTCGGTAGATTCACCAAAGCAATGAAAGGACTTGGGTACACTTAGGGACAAGCAGATGACACGTTGTTCATCAAATGTGTCAATGGCAACATCATTATCATGATATTCTATGTTGATTGCATAATCATTACAAGAAACGATGAATAATCTATTGCTCAACTAAAACAGGATTTGTCAACCGAATTACAAGTGAAAGGACTTGGACAAATGAGGTATTTTCTAGGCATGGAAGTAGCAAGAACTAAAAAGGGCATCAACGTATCTCTACGGAAGTATACCCTGGACCTGCTACATGAAACTAGAATGTTGGGTGCCCAACTTGAAGGGACACCAATGGAAGAAGGATATCACCTTGAGATCAAGCCACAAGGTGTTCCTGTTGAGTCAAAAAGATAAAGAAGACTTGTAGGAAAATTGATATACTTAACCCATACATGTCCAGATATCAGTTATGTAGTTAAAATAGTAAGTCAGTTCATGCATCAACCACAAGAAGAGGCTGTATACATAATTCTAAACTATCTGAAACTTAATCTTGGTAGGGGAATCTTCTTTAAGAAAGTTACTGGCAGAAACATCAAAATCCACACTGATGTAGACCATGTAAGGGATCAAGAGAATAGGAAGTCAACCTCAAGGTATTGCATATATGAGTGGGGAAATCTAGGTATGTGGAGAGGCAATAAACAAATTGTGGTGTCAAGAAGTAGTGTAGAAGCGGAGCTAGGAACTATTAATGATGGAGTATGTGAAGGAATCTGGGTTATCAGGTTACTGAAGGAGTTAGGAATCCACATGAGGGATCAATGCAGCTTTGGTGTAACAACAAGGCTAGCATTGAAATGATCAAGAACCAAGTATATCATGATAGAACGAAGCATGTTGAGATAAACAGACACTTCATTAAAGAAAAGATAGAAGAAGGCACCATAAGTCTGTCTCACATACAATCTACTGACTAGATTACAGATGTTATAAAAAAACCATTGGGCAGAGTTAAGTTTGAAGGATTTCGAGAAAAGTTGGGAATGATTGATATCTACTCTCTAGCTTGAGGGGGAGTGTTGGATATTATTTTATAGATATTTCAAATTATTTAGATTGATTATTATTTTATTATTAAGTTTGATTTTATTATTTTATATTTATTATATCTTAGGATTAGATATGAATATTATATATTAGGATATTATATCTTAGTTATTTTGACTTATGCATGATTTAATTAGATTAAATTAAATTCTAGGTTTGCCTATGTAAAAGGTTATATGTATTCTTTTTTAATTCAAGGATTCATAATAATATTTCAGAGGCTCTTATTCGCTCTGCATTTATATAATCCTTCAAATTTCAACATAATCCATACATAGGTTCAAAATAATCATAAAATGAAAAGTCTAGCAACTCATGTTTAGCAAATAGCCACAAATACACTCTATAGCTACAACCATATCAAGATATAAACAAAGAAAGGGAAGAAGAACAAGAAAAACAAAGGATTGAAGCTTCAAATCTCTTCTAGCTCCAACCCCAAAGCTCTAATTTCTTCAAAATGTCAAACTCTAGCAGAGAATTTCTCCAAGGACCCATAGGAATTGAAGAATAATCAATTTCCGACCTATCCCTTCAATTAAAGCCTAAAAATGTGTTACAATAAGTAAAACACATAGTTGTACTTTTGTCACTGACTTCGGCGTACATGTTGTTGGCTGAAGCATATGACATAGTAAGTTCAGATCCTCGTTGGCTTTGGCACTCATGTCATTAGCTGAAGCATATGACACTATAAGTTCATATCTCTATTGGATTTGGCACACATGTTGTTGGCTGAAGCATATAACATAGTAAGCTTCTTCCTCATTAAGTCTTGTTTGCTTCAACAGATGTATTGTTGGTTGTAGCCAACAACAGAACAGCTTTCTTCCTATCTTTATGAGATGGTCTTTCTTTGATCTTTGCTGCTACAAGCTTTGTTCCTTGGTCTTTGAACAACTTTCCCATTTTTCTCTATCCCCCTACAAAAGAGAGGATGCATAAGTTCTCAATTTAATCACAAAACATTTAGGAAAAATGAGAATTTCTTTGACTTTTTGCTTGATATTTTGACACACATTTTCTTCTGTAAACTTCTTTTTATGCATATTTTGATTTCAAAAATCGGTAAAAGGAGAAATAAACCAAGTCTGAGCTTGCAACAAGAGCTTCAAGTTTGAGCCTAAGCCTAAGCCTAAGCCAGATTCAGGCCTTTTTTTAGCCTCATGCCTAAGCCTCCAAAAGTCCTACCCAAGCCTGAAGTCTTTTTAAAGGCTTACTAACAAAGTAGTCTTTTGAAAAAGCTTTACGTTGTAGGTACTGCAGGGCTTTGATTCTACTAAAATCTACATAAATGCAAGCTTTTGATAGGCTGTAAAGCCTAGATATAATTTTTTTAAAAAAAAATCTAATTTTTATATAGAATGATATATATATGGCCTTTAGCCTGACATTTTTGCAAAACAGGCCCGACGTTACTAGGCCTCAAACAAGCCTGATAATCTATTGGACCTATAAATCTAAAATAAATCCATTTAGACAAATGATTCCCTTATCACTTATTTTTTCCTCTTTCGCTACAATAATATAATATCTCAGAGAATTTATTATATTTAAATATGGCTTAAAATTGATAATGTTATCTACATACACCTAAAAGTTTGGACGTTGTCTACATACACACAAAAGTTTAAAGAAATGTTTGGTCAATAAGATATGATGATGCTTTGTTAATTAAATGAAAATAATAAAATAATTGACGGCAGGGATTACCTACACGTACAAACTAGAGAATTTAGAAAGTTCTTGTCATGATTTTTTTTTTTTTTTTTACCAAAGTTCTTGTCATCTTTTAAATTGAAGTTCAAGTGTATTATTTGGATATGGATCAAAGTTCAAAAGATTAGGTATAATTTGACTTCTATAAAATGGCTTATTTAATTATTATTTATAATATCTTTAAAATTATTTGAAATGTTAACACTTCATTTAATCTTACTCAACACAACTACATTACCCAAAACTCTTTGACCAAAAAAAACATTACCCAAAACCACATTATATTACTTTTATCCAACTTAGCTTAACCCAACCCATAAATAGGTTGAAAACTTGGCTAGATATGGCTCATCACTCTATGATTATTTCTAAATTTCTAGATAGGTGGAACAA
The DNA here is from genome assembly GCA_019022615.1 of Acacia melanoxylon. Classification (NCBI taxonomy): domain Eukaryota; kingdom Viridiplantae; phylum Streptophyta; class Magnoliopsida; order Fabales; family Fabaceae; genus Acacia; species Acacia melanoxylon. Next base: position 2,573,046 of record JAFJYJ010000020.1, on the reverse strand, counting down.
AGAATATGCTTAATGACATTATATTTATGTTTATACAACATGTAAATATTATACATGAATACAAATAGTCTAAAACTCAATCACCCATACATACATTAGGTAAATAATAAAAACTAATTAGTAGGGAAATAATTATATAAATTTAAAACTCAAGTACATCAATATGTCATCCTCACTGTTTCAAATATTAAAAAAATCTGGTAATAATTTAACTACTAACTTTTTTTTTTGGAAAAATAGGAAAAGAATTTTGAATTTGCAAAATTCCAAATCAGGTATTTCCCAAAAAATAAGTTGTGAATTACTTATCAAGTTTTGTCATTCCCTTATCAACTCTTGATAACAAACCTGATTTAAAATTTTGCAATTTCAAAGTTCTTTTTCTATCTCTTTCCCAAAAAAATTCTCACACCACTAGAAGTATCACAAGTCAAGATGAATCTAAATCAAGCTAAACAAACTTCCTTTCTGCTTTAGCCCTCCCCAGATGAAGCTAATCACAGTCCAATCCACACTCCTCCAAAATTGGGCCATTGGATTTGGGTAAGAAAGGGTCAATCTTGACCCACAAAACTGAAAAGAAAGAAGCAAGCAAAATAGACCAAACAAGAACAATGGTGGGAGTCCTATTTTGCCTACCCATCATACCCTTAAGGAAAGGGTATAAATGACAAATCACCCAAGAGGCAAATAATAGTTTCCCCAATAAAGGACCCCAAGATTCAAAACCATCATTAATTGCATGTGACACACCAGCAACTATGGCAATGAGGTTCAAAATTAACAAAGTGGTTGGTATAATGAGCAAAGTAGTCCAGTTCAGAGCAAATAGGCCAGCGAAGTCCTTGCCTTCTTCTTCATCACTTGCTTTTGATTTCACAATGAACTTTGTGTCTATACCAGTTATCACCTTGAACAGTCCTAAAAATAGTGCAAATAAATTTGCTGAAACTCCTTCAATCACCCAGAGTTGCTCATTTCTCCACCACTCATCAATTGGCACTCCACTCCATCTCATCTCTAGTATGCTTGTGGAAAATATGCATATGAATAGTGAGAGAAACCACATGCCATCAAAGTTATTGATCTGCAAGTTAAACAAAAAATCATATTGATAAGCATATAATGTTTTATGCAACGTTATGGAAATACCAAGACGGAGTGAAGTGAGGGCCAATGGGCCTCTAATGTCCAACTCTTTAATGCCCAACCTCTGAAATGTTTTTTTCCCCCTATTGATTATTAGCCTATATATACATAAAAAGGGTATAAAAAGGGTAAGGGACGTTTTGTCTCGAAAGTTTTCATATTGAGGGACAATTTTGTTTTGAAAGTTTTTCGATGGGCAATTTTGTCATAGCCATTAACCCAATTAATTTTGACTGTTAGTTGACCAGATATGTTGAACTGATAATCCATATATCATCCACGTCAATTTTTTTAAGGTACAAATTTGCCCAGAAGTTTTAAATGTAATTTTGAAAAAAGATTAAGTATATGACAAATGGACTTTCGTTGAAAATTTACATATTAACAAAAATGACATGGGTGACATGTGGACTATCAACTCAACACATTTGATCAACTAACGTCAAAATTAACTGAGATAACGGTTAAGGCAAAATTGCTTTATTTTTTTCACTTTCGGGACAAAATTGCCCTTCGGTAAAAACTTCCGAGGCTAAAATGCCCCTTAACCCTGCATAAAACAATGAGTGACATTTTTATATATTTTGGACATGGAATGATGCTATTTTATTTATTTATTTTTAATGATTTTTCAAATAAATTAAATTAAAACTGCTCAAATTTAGTGTATTTTTCTTTAATAAATCGTACAAATCTTAAAACTCATCATTTCATACCAATTAGATATCAAAATGTCACTAATTTTAGAAAAAATCTAATTAAAAATATAAAAATTTTAAGAGAATTTTTGGGAAATTGGGGTATTACAAGGGGTATTAGAAAGGGACATTAAATGCTCGTGCACTTAGTTTCTTCATACCTGAGGAACAATAAATTTGCCTGTGAGTAGGCAAACTGCAGGAAGAGTGCAATAAGCAACAAGAGGAATAGATGTCCATGGATAAATAGTAGCATTTATGTAAGAGATACGTTCTAGCCACTTCAATCCTCCTCTATAGCCATACCAAATAGGGCAATGTTTGCTCAAGAATATCTCTGTGGATCCTAATGCCCACTTAAACACTTGAATCAGACCATCTGAAAGGTTCCTTGGTGCAGAAACTTTGAATGCAGGCCTTTCTGGGATACAATATATTGATCTCCATCCATGGCAATGCATTTTAAACCCTGTTAGTATATCCTCTGTAGTTGAACCATAGATCCATCCAACCTAAGAAAATAATAACAATACAAGAGTTTATATATATGTTGAGTTAAATCTTGTGAAATTTGATAAAAATTAAAAAACAGAAAAACATTTACTTTTAAGTACTTGTCAACGGCAGACTGCCTCAATGGCAGCGCTACCCATCATGCTTAGATGAGGTCCTCAAACCCAGAGTTGACATGTTTATTTGTATATGCGCTTAAATTTATTAAAGTAATAAAAGTACTCGAGATAAAGTCTTACCTCTTTTCCCCATTCGGTCTTCTCCTCATAGCTACAGCTAATGACATGGATGGCTTCTTTAAGTAGAGAAGCAAGGCTGGCATCTTTTACTGTCTCACCATTCTCTAGCATAGTAGATGCAATAAGTACAGGAGATTGTCCAAATTTCTTCCACAACTTTGGCTTATATGTTTCACCCAAAACTTGCCCTCCAGCTCCTACATCAATGGCATTTTATAGTTTTGTTTACATGAGAAGGGAAAGTAAGAGCAAAATAGATGCTAGTGTTTTAGAAGATCCTTAATTCTAATTATACTGTTAAGTGTAATGACATTACTCTGAAATAAGAAAATTGATAGTGAGAAGTATAATGGTTATCATTAGTGTAAACCTTATATAATAATAAGAAATTTTAGCTATAAAGAATGAAATGTGTTTAAGGTACCTTTGGTTCCCTGCTCAATACAGGTCAAAGCATAGTCTTTCATTGATATCTCTGCATCATGCACTTTTGTTTTGCTACTATCTTCAAAGTCAAACCTCGAATTCTTCGACTTTTTCTTCTTGTTTCTTAAGCAAAAACACAAATAACAACACCACTTTGGCCAACAATTGCAAGTCTTAGTTGGTTTCTTCTTTTTTCTAGGAGCATCATAACCATATAGTGTATGCCTTTTAAATACACATCCTGTCCCAACATATATAGGTCCTTGAATCCCATCCATGCCTTTCATGTTAATCTGATATCAAATGCGAAAAGCCATATTAGATTTGAATAACCGAAGCTAGAAATTTTAGTAAATGAAGTACCTAATGAGAATGTGAGAAAATTTTGGTCTTACATCAAGGAATGCTGTACTTGGACTGTTATATTTGTCATTATTATCAGCTCCATCAAATCTGTGAGAGAACTGAACATAGCATACCCTTTTCTCTTGTAATGGGTCCATCATGAAGCACATTGCTTCTCTGATAGCTTTGCTATTGTTGATGTAATGATCATAGTCCAAGTTTAGCAAATAAGGAGCATTTGAAAGCACAGCTGAAACTCTAACCTGTTTTTGCATAAAAATCAACAATATGAATTAGAAAATGCAACAAGTAGTCTTGTTTCTCGCAACTCGTCTCTCACTCAAATTTTTTGAAGGAATTTGAACTTTGAGCCAACAATTTTGGTTTTGGGTTAAGAGAAGAAGTCACTAATGGCTTGATATTACAAGTAGAATCAAACCTGACATCTCACTTGTAAGAACGTTTTCATGCCACTAGGCTAGAACTCTGTTAGTCAAGTCAATGAATGATTTTATTTGTTATGCATTACTTACCAATGCATTCAACGCTCCTGCTTTCATATGGTGTTTGAATTTAGGTCTCTTTTCCCTAGAAACATATACCAAGCGTGGCAATTCATTCCCATCCGTGTCATGTCCTCCATATTGTCCAAGAAAAACCTGTTGACACAAAACCTACTTATACTGTGAAAATACAACTAAATGACTATAATCTCAAGTGATATAGCAAATTTCTTATATCTACGTCCATTTTGAAGCATAAGTAAAGAAAAACAGAGAGTATCTACTCTATTTTTAGGCGTAGTATCTACATCTATTTTAAAAGAAACCAGACTTAGATACACTTTTTTGAAGCATTAATGTTTCAAAAAATTCTTGATTCACAAACCTGGATCATCCCAGGGTGGTCATCGACATTATTTCCAGGCCATATTGTTCCATCCTGCATTGTCCATCCTTCTTCGGGCACCTTTCTAGCCTTTGCAACCAAAGAATTAATTCGAACTCTAAACTCTTCGTACTCTCTCTGTAAGATTAATAACAAAAAATACAAGTGACAATACATATCAGACTTGATAAAGAGTAATAATTAAGTAACATGAGTAAGGTTTCAGACCATACCTTCATAGCTCTTCTCTCTTTAACAAACGAAGGGTGTGCCTTATCCTTCAAATAATTTACCTTCTCAGCAAAATACCACTCAGGAGCACGAGGCTCAATATTGAATTTCTTACAAAATGGGACCCATTTCCTTGCAAATTCAGAGGTTTCAGATAAGGTTTCAAATGTTAACATGGCGGCGCCGTCATCGGAGACAAAGCATGAGACCTTCTCAGGTGGGTAATCCACCGCAAGAATCGAAAGAATTGTGTTTGCAGTCACCAATGGAGGTTCCTTCAATGGGTCCAATGTTGTCACAAATATATCAATTCCACAAAGTTGTGAAGCCTCCCCATCTTTCTCATACCTGATGGTTACAAAAACATGTACAATTAACGAAAAAAGATGGGAAAAAATAGAAACGTGAAAAAAAAGGAACATTGTGGACCAATTCCTATAAAATTTACTTTATCTATTTTAATTTTTTTTTTTAAAAAAAAAAGCCTAATATATACCTATTTTTCATATACTTGATCAATTTTAATGATTTTTTTTTTCAAAATCAATTTTGATGAGTTCATACAATTTAACCCCATATTCACACACACACACACATGTGGACACGCACACATTTATTATACTCTATAGTGCAAGGAATTCCTATCAAATTTCTTGCACTATATGTCTCAATTTTCATTTTGATCAATCTATAAAATTCATTTCTTCAAAGTAATTTAAATATAAAATAAGAAACTTTTTCCTTAGACAAAAAATACACTGATGAAAAATTGTGAAATAAATTAAGTCAGTATTAATTTTTATAACATTAGAAGTTGTAGATACATCATAGGGGAATGCATTTGTACAAGTTTACCAATTTTTTTGGTTATCCACCCGGTTCACTAGAACCTTCAGTTCCAACTAATATGGATTCATCCCGAGTCAGACCCACGATTATGGGAAAGCTCCCAACACTATTTTCTTCATTCTCACTCCTCGAACCATGTCCTCGAACCGAGGACATGGTTAAAGGAAAGTAAGTCTCTTACCACTTACTTCCAATAAATATTGTTGTTTACCACTTATTTTCTCAAGTTGAAATTATTGCAGTGAAATCAATATGGGCCAAACATATGCATACATAGAATTGAGTCACCAAATGACATTCACAACTGAGCAGAAGTCAATTTATATTCAGTCTTAAGCCCCAAACTTTCTAAATTTGACCCAAACAAACTGGGCCAGAAATAGAAATAAGGGATTGTGGGCTCCAAAATTAATATGAGGGTATTCAAATACTAGGGGCTACTATATTCATGGCAAAATTAACATGAAACCCCTTACATTTTCATCATATTTTAAATCAGCTCCTCCTATTTTTTTCAGATCCTAATAGTTTCACTTATTTCTAATTATGTCCCTGTATTCCCCCCCCCCCCCTTTTTTTATTAGGTTCTTATAAGTTCATCTAATTTTTAATCAAGTCCATGTCTCTTTGTTTCATTTCTCTGAGTCACCTGAAACCACAAGGGCCTGATTAAAAATTAGGTAAAACTATATGGACCTAATAAAAAGAGGAAAAAAAAATGCTATAGTGATAATCAGGTATAATTATATTCAAATGATGAATTTGCTCACTCTCAATATGTTCATTCAAAGTGAAACTATTTTTGAAGGGTTTAAAAGTACTTGCCTCAAGGAGAGTCTATCAAGATAGGTTTCTCTTTGAACAGGGAACCACTTAGGGAACTGATCAAGAATCCATGAAAGAGCAAACCAGAGCTCACAGACAACAGCAACGAGCCAGAGAGCAAAAGCATTGTCCACAGGATGCGTCACTCTATAACGGAAGAAGAATCCAAGAATCACCATTCGAATTATTATCATTATTCTGTAAGGATTTATTTTGCTTGACGATATTGCCATCTTTCTTGACAATGCTTGTCTTGCCTCGTCCATTCTGCTCAACAAGAAATTTATTTTAGTTAATTGATTATCTCATAATTAAATCTTTGGATGATCAAATATCAATAATAACTAATAAGAAAGTTAATTACTAGTAATTAATAGGGCACAACTATTCAAAAATCTCTCATTAAAAATTGGGAAAAGTATAGAATAGTCTCTTATTAAAAATTTTATAGTGACAAGCACCTGATAAATTTTTACACAAAAAATATTGGTATTTTGGTGACAGTATTGGTGCTATGTACTGAGTACTTAAACCTGATTTAGATAATTCTCACCAACAAAAATTTCAATGGACGAGTTTTTTTTTTTTTTTTTTTTTTTTACAAAATCAATTGTCCAAAGATATTTGAAATTTGTTTAAGATGTAAATGCAACATATCTTCAACGTTGTAGCTCTTGTTTATTTATGTGTAAAACAGAATACATTTGTGCATAGATAAAAAGATCAAATGTTGCACACAAGTGAAGATGAATTGCATTTGACTTAGATCCTTTGTCCTTATTCATGTAACTCTAGGTAATAAATTTTGATATGAGCATTTTTCAATAATTTTTTTTAATTAATTTATATCCCGTAATTAAAAATAAAAATACTACTTACAGAGAAAAATCTATGCCATCATCATCTGCAAAACTATCTTGGTATTCTTCATGAATGGTATTATTGTCAATTCTCATGAGACGCATTTTTTCTTGTCGTTGCCTACAAGTCTCCATTCTTTCCTTCCAAGCAACACTTCCATATCCATAGGCAGCTAAGTCCTTCGAAGGATCCATAGGTCTTGCTTGTATTGAAATTACCTTATTGCCCATGCTCGATGGCTCTATTGCGTTGTTACTGTTATGCCCTTCTCCCACCCTTTCATCATCATCTTCATCCTGTATTATGCGTATCATGTGATTAAGAGATTAAAATTAAATTGATTAATTTGGTTTTGTCTGATTTTATTACCCAAATTTTGTTGATAATAAAAATAATGGATATCCTATTTCTCCTATATTCCAGCCAAAATATGTGCTTTTTATTGTAATTAATACTTTTATGATCTTTTAAAAAAATATAAATAAATAAGATAAAATGTAGGGAAAATCCATCTCAAGGCCCATATTAGTAAAAAAAAAAAATGTCAAAAAAAGTCCAAGAAAAAATCACATCAAAAAAGACCCTGTTTTTTTGGTATTATTTCATAAAAACGTTAACAACTAAATCATCACATTAACAACTAAAATTATATAAAAAACAACAACTAAATTAATACTCGCAACTAAATCGATCAACAATATATCTAACAACTAAATCAATCTCATTAACAACTAAATCAAGACTGCTAACAACTATATCACCTCTCATTAACAACTAACGTTTTATGAAATAATACCAGAAAGGCCCTGGGACCTTTTTTGACATGTGACTTTTTCTTGAGTCTTTTTTGACATTTTTGTTTTGTTAATATAGGCCTGAGATGGATTTTCCCTAAAATGTACTATACCAACATGCAATGTTTCGTGATATATATTCAAAGGTGTTGGTTGAATGTCTCGACTGAAAGTTTGGTAAAGTCAGATATAATTTAAATGGCTTAAATTTAATTTTCTTACTTTTATATTTTCTCTTAAAAAATATTTAAATCTAAAAAAACAATCTTAAAAAAAAAAAAAAAACTGTTATTTTCTGTTTTTTTTTTTTAAATAATAAAAAAAAAATAATCATATGAAAATTATAAATTTAGACAATTGAATAATGATCTATGCTCATCGTTACAATGATCTTTATGACGAGTATTACCTGGGAATAAACGTGGAGCTGCATATCCTGTTGTCTTGTTTCTTCATTGAAATCAAACTCATTCTCCAAGTCATCAATGTCATCCTCCTCCTCATCTCCGTCAACTCTAGCGCTCCCTGGGAAATGTCATCGCACAAATAACAAATTAAAACTTCACATGATAAAAAAGCATTCAATTCAGTTTAATTTAAAGTTACAGATGTTACCAAAAGAAAATTACAATTTTCTTATTAAAATTATTCTCACTCAATTTCGGTGTCTTTTTCTTTAAAAACTGGTATTAAAAAAATTTGTTGCTTTATTGTAACTTTGTAAGGTATCACAGTTTTTTTTTTTTTTTTCAAAAATAAAAAGTACCAATCATCTATAATTATTTCGCTGTATTTGAACAACAAATGAGCTAACGACATTTTTTATAACTGTCATCACGATGATTGCATACTGACCACGTCCCTATAATTAACTAACTTTACTTATGTTAACATAGAATGTTTGAAAGTTGGGTAAAGTCCATCATTTATGTATCCTCGTACTTCAAATAAAAAAAAAAAAAAAGATTAGTTGGTGAAAGATGTTCATATCCCCAAAAAGATAATGAAAAAATCAAATTAATATAAAGGGAATTCTCCTTTGCAGAATTTATAACGTTCGGGTGTTCATACATATACATTTCAGCCTCATAATTAAATATATCAATATTTTTATTTTAGTCCCTCCATGAAACTTTTAGTAGGGATTACATTGAAAATAATAAAATTTTTATGAGACTAAAATATAATTCTGGGTCACATTCTGTAATTTTACCCACCCCTACCCCCAATTCCACCCCCACTCAAAGCTAACTGAAATTTGTTTAAAGAGTCTAGTTTAACAAATTTTCAGCAGGAGCAATTCTTTTTAATTGTACAACTATCTTTAATTATGTGTAAAACAAAAGACATTTATACATAATTAAAAATATGTTGCATATACAACTAAAGAAGAGTTACACCACTCAATGACCTAGGCCTCATGTATCTTTAGGAGTTGTTTGGTATGAGGGGAGGAAAAGCAACAAGAGGGTAACATATTTTTGAGTTGGATTTTAAAAAATGAGTGAAGTGTGATTAAAATTTTTAATTAATTTTTCTTACTTTTTAATCTTACAAATTTTTCTTATTAAAACTTCGTAACCTCACTTTTCCAATTTGTTTTTAAAAAAAAAACTTCAACAATAAAATTTTTTCATCCCCCCCCTCCAAATCTCTCATACTAAACAGACAAAAAAAAGAAAAATTATATTTTTTCAAAAAGATTTCAAGAAATTCATTAATATCTTCAACTTCAGAAACCAAGGTCTTCTCTGCTTCTATTTCATAGCAGTAGCATCAAGACTGAGATACAATAATCTACAATTATATGCATATGTATATTTGAAAAACACACACACACACACACATATATATATATATATATATATATTCACACACACATATAAATCAAAGCAGTGTCGTAGAGATGGAAAGATAGAGAGAGAGAGTACCCTTGAGACGTTTATATCTGGTTTTGCACTGAGGACAGACATGGCTGCCTTCTCGTCTCTCATACTCATAACAGTTCTTACAAACAGGGAATGCGCACTCATTGCACGCCACAAACACCTCTCCCTCTTCGTTTATTCCTATCTCATCCCCACATATTTTGCATTCTTTCCCTCTTTCTTCTTCCTCTTCTCTTCTCTGCAACAACCATATATACAAATATACCATATCATCATCAACATATAAAAATTTAAAAATTGCTTTCTGTTTTGATACCTTACTAATATATATGATTGAAAATAAAAATTGCATGATCTTTCATAAGAAGTAATTTTGGTAAGTGGAGTCCTGAAGGCTCATCAAACATATAAACAGCCTCCTGTACGTCTAAAAACAAAATTGTTATTAACGTGCTTATAAACTATCCAACAGTAAATTTTTCACATAAGTGAAATTCAAAAACATATCTTTGTGGAATCTTTTGCATTTGAAAGGGAGAAAAAAAAACCATCAACTTTGAATGAGTGCTTTTACTTGTTAAAACAATGCTAATTAACTCGAGTTTATAAAAGAGGTAATATATATGATACTTACAGAAAAATTGGCATCTGGGTTGAAGATGATGAACTCGTTGCAGTTGCGAGAGCCTGCAACTAATCCTAACTTGCCCTCCATTTTTATGTGATACCGTTGCTCTATACTTTCAATTCCTCACCATTTCTAGCTCAAATCACTAGTACACACACACACACATATTTATATGAGAAGCGTGTGAACAGTGTACTATGCTTTAGTTCTAATATTCGTATTTGCCTTTCAGCTCAAGGAAAGAGAGAGAGAGAGAGATGGATTATCCCACCTAGTAAACTATTACTCTTTGGCCTAAAAGCTATGTTCTGTAATCAATTTTCCATTAATTAAGTATTATTCTTTCCTTCTTTCGCCGCCTGGCGTTTTTTTAACCCTTTTTGTTGTTTTTATTCGTTTTGTGATATCTACGCTCTTCTCTGTAACTCCGCCACCAAGTCTTTAAGTCGGCTGAAACAAGAAAAGCAAATGCAAGAGTATCACTCAACTATAGGTGCTCCCATTTTTCCCAAAAAAAAAAAAAAAAAAAAAAAAAAAAAAAAAAAAAAATCAGGTTAAATTTGTTTTAAGGGCTTAAAATTAGCTACCAACGTAGTTACTTCTCACATCTATAGTAAAATTTGACCTCATATATTCCCATAAGAGTATGAGCTAACCCCTCCTATTCAAAATATAGAGCCTATTCTAGAAAATTTTATTTTTTAATGAGCTAAGTCAATTAGAAAGTAATTAATACTTATGTTTCAATTTTGCCCATTTTCCAAAATACTAAAAAATAATTTAATTCAGCTCTCATTTTTCAATGACATTCTTTTTTTATAGGAACATGTATTCTCCTGTTAGAGGGCAATCTTATTCGATACACTGCTAACACTAAATTTCAGCACCTTTTTTAGTGAGAATTTAAACATTGGTTCTCTACGTTGTGAGGAATTGGTCCCTTCATTTAAACCTCAATCTCATTGATTCAATTCACATTATTAAATAGAGGTAAAGTAGAAAATGTTTTAATACTAAAAAATTAATATTTATAATTTAATCAAATTTAATGAGTTAAAAGCTATTTCTTAATTCTAGTGGTGTGGTTGAAAGTGATTTATATTTTTGCAATATAGCTTTAGAAAAATATTTACATACTTCAAGAGTGTTACATCATTTAAATCCAGTTTAATTAAAATAAAATAATGTAACAGATTTTAATGCTAGTTGACTAATGATTCATCTAAAAAAAAAAATCCTATTTTATTTTATTTTCAAGAAGAATAATCATTTTCAAATTAATAGGATTATTTTTCTTTAAGAAAAATAAAATGGGATTTTTTTAGATGAGTATATGATTAAAATATGATGAGTTGTATTTTAATTAAATAAAGTTCAGATAATGTAGGGTTATGAAACATTAAGTATTTTTCATAACTTTATAAATTAGACCAATCATATCATTGGTTACTTATCCAAATTAAATACTTAAATATTAATTACAAAGTTTAAAGAATAAATTTGTTTTAATTATGGTTTGTGACTTAATTAAGTGGTTTGCTATAATTATAGTGTTTGATGAGAGGTACGGATGATATTAACTAACAATTTGAGGCTATGTTTTGGATATGAAAAAAGAATTTGAAGAAAGTTACAAAGTTGTGCTTTTTTTTTTGGGGATGGGGGGATATTTTATGTGTTTGGTACGTAATTAAATGTGATAAATGGTATGATTCACGCTTAGTGAGGTTTTCTTGGAAAGATTGCTTTTATTTTTAAGGAAGAAAGATTTCTCATTTTCATTTGTTTTCACATTTTTTTTTTTAATCAAATAGGCTGCCAAAAGCTATAAATCCTGCCTAAAAGACCATACTAACAAATTACATTTCTATTTTCTAAAATAATTATGATGTTAATTATGTGAGTGAGTACTTGGAACAGTTATCATTTATATTATTCTATTAACTTATAGTGATAGCTTAATTGGCGCGTCCTCAAGTTTGGGAGTGGATGGACAACACAGTAAAATGGGACAAATGCACCTGCATGCGCATTTGATTTAAAGCTGATTTTTTCTTTTTTTAAAAAAAGAGCCAAAAACTATTTTGAAAAAAGTACACTTTGGTGATAAATTAAAAAGTTAAATATTATTTTTGCCACGGAAGTATTGGTTATGGGGCATTCAACACCCGGAAGTTTTTTGGTATCATTTTTGCCCCGAACGTTTACAAAAAGGAGCAAATATGTCCTGGAAGTTTTTTTTAGGAGCAAATTTGTCCCGGAAGTTTTTTTTGGAGCAATTTTTTGTAAACTTTCGGGGAAAAAATGATCAATCCAACAATTAAGATCAACCGATGGGTAAGATTGCTACGTTTGTAAACTTTTGAGGCAAAAATGATACCAAAAAAACTTCCGAGTGTTAGGTGCTTCAAAACCAAAACTTTCATTACAAAATTGGTTTTTATCCCTAAATTAAAAGTTAGTTCCATTGGTAAGCGTTGGATTTTAGGTCTAAATCAACCTTAGATGGGCTGAACTATTTTATCAACCAATAAGAGTCAAAAGTGAGACAAGGGATAAAAACAAATAGCCCGAACCAGATGAGAAAACAAATAAACATTTCAGTATTGATTGTAGATTGAGATCGAAGACAAAGATGATTTCTCAATGCAAATTAGCATTCATTGCTAATTTTCTTAATTGATAAACAAGACTCAATAAATTATGAAATCAATAAGGCATTAATGGCCTGATTATTGTTTGGAGGGCAAGCTTAGCATGTCTCATCAGACCACTACAAATAGAGACTACCTCATTACTTGTTTTCTCATCTCTGCACGCATAGAATTCTCTTGCAATATCTCTTTTCTTTTTCCATTTTTCTTACTCTAGTGCACTGCTGTGTAAACCTTAATTAGGCTTTAGTAATCTAATTCTTGTGTGAGCTCTGATTACCCGAATTCGACTCAACCCAGTACGCATCTCTCTCCTCCCTCTCTCTATATTATATTATTCTAACAATAAGAATTTAATTAACTTTTAATTCACGTTATATGTAAACGATATTTGAACTCAAATGTTTGAAACTCAAACTCCCTAAAACTTTTTTTATCTAGCTATATATACATTTCTAATAGTGATAACAAGTTCTTTGAGACCAAAAACAAAACAAAACAAAATCATATCCAAAGAATTGTATGACAACCAACATTGTTAAAATCGAATCAGACATTTAATCGATGAAGACAATTTGTTCACTAAACTATGATCGAATCCGTCCCAATATCTTTTAAATAAAATAATAACTTTAACATACCTGCCCAATTAGCACCATTGGTGGGGGATTCAGGGGTTCAGGGCAGCATCTCCAATTTTTTTTTTTTTTTTTGAGGAAAGTTTTAAATGCTTTTTTTTTTAAAAAAATATATATATAAAAAAAAAATCATGAAATCAAGTGAATACTGATGATGTAATAAAAGATGCAATTATTTTACAAACCTATCATTTAGAAAAGTAAAGCTAAGTGTTGTTAGAAATGCAAATACATAAATTACAATGAAAGGTGGGCACTCAATAAATTTAAGTACATATATTGTAATAACAAAAGTATATTTCAATAAAAATAATTACAATGTCATCCTTCTAGGCCTTATTTTTTAAAATTCCATTATAATTGCATTATTATCAATGCTATCAAATACATCTTTTTCAATATAAGACACTAAACAATCATTCAACCATTCATCCCCTATCCAATTACTAAGTCATAGCTTTAATGTATTAAGGGTGAACACTTAATTTAAGGATGAACAATTATTCAAATATGTATTAATTTTTTTAAAAAATAATAAAAAATAAAAAAAATATCCCCCAATTCCCAAATTCAAGGGTGGGCACTTTGCCCCCTAACCTTACACCTAGGTCCCCTATGTCCCAATTATATCTTTTAATATTTGTTTATGTCACTTTCATACGTGACAAACTATAACAGAATTAATTTCATCCATGTCCAATCATATCAATTTCTGGCTGACTCTTGACAATTCACTTTTTTTTTTTCTTCCTGGTAAATTTTAGAACCAGGCTATTAGTCCATACGTCCCTGGTTCGACATGGTCTACTTATGACATCCATGATCACAATACACTTTTTACAACTGGTTATAAAAATAAGAAAAAGAAACCAAAATCATGCCCCAAGATTATAATTTTAAACTGTATGTGAGTAGCAATTTTTTAACAATCATTAGTATAACATCTCGGTCCCTAGCCATTATTTTCTCACATCGAAATTTCTAAAACAACAAATAACTAAATTTTAAAACTTTCCACGCGTCTTCTTGCTACGGGTGTAACTTTTATATGATGTTGATGGCATCACACACATTCTTGATGTAGACCACTTCAATTTGTTGTGAGAGAGAGAGAGAGAGAGATTAATTATAGAATAAGTCACATTATTGTACTGTGAGACCACTTCAATTTGTTTTGCTTGGAGTCTAATTAAGGTCATTAACACGTAGCAAAGCCCGTACTTAAATCTTTATAACTTTCACTAGCTACATCACTGCGATGTAAAAATCATCACTCATAATTGTGGAGCCACCATAAAGATATCTATTTGTCGGTTCATTTTAGGAATTCAAAAATTCGTTTCTGGATTTAAAAGTTTTCCTAAACTAAAAACCAGGGGGAAAAGAACTTTTTTAAAAAAAAAAAAATATTGAAACAATAATTAATATAATATGCAGGATGTAGCTTCTTTTTGTCTTTTTTTAAAATGGAAAAATACTGATCATGAGCTTTTATACAAGGTGCATAACTCAAAACCTTTTGGATCATTCTTTATTAATGTTTTAAGGGTTTTGAGACATGACTCCCTCCTCTTAACAAAAAAAGTACATCCAGTGTCATATATCTTTTAAAAGTGGAAAAATATAATGTAAAGTGAGAGAAAAAAAAGTCAGTACACCATTACTTAACACTTTTAGTTTTTATAGTGAGGTACACACTATTTTTTTTGCATATGCATATATAATGACATTAAATTATATTTAATGCCTTTGACAATGTTACTTCTATTTTGAATATTCATGATGTTATAAAACTGAAGAAAATATAAAGAAAAGTAGAGAGAAGTCAGAGAGAAATTTTAGAGAGATGGAGGAATTCTCATTTCCAGTCACCTCTGAATGTTTACACAAGACCTCTATTTATAGACCTTCAAGGGTTACTATGCAATGGACATCCACATAATACATATATTTATAACACTCCCCTTGGATGTCCATTATGAATATGCCTCATTAAAAACTTTAACTAGGAAAACCCAAAGGATAAAACCTAGCTAAAGAAAAAGAGTACATAATCCATTGATACACTTTCTAATGTTGCCTCATTAAAAAAACCTTTCTAGGAAAACCCAATGGGAAAAAACCTAGATAAGGAAAAAAAAGACAACGCGTATCGACTCCCCCTCTTAATTACATCAGATTTTATAATGCCGCCTCATTAAAAACCTTTCTAGGAAAACCCAAAGGGACAAAACCTAGATAAGGAAAAAGAGTACAAATGTAAGATACATCAACTTGTATTTCTAAATTACATCGATTTACTCCCCCGATGACTACATTACTACCATTGTCTTTTGTGTTGGTGAAGAATTATCTCATGTTAATAAACATGATATTGCCCTTCTTCAACTTCTTTGCTTGAGTCGAAATTGTTCTTTATCCGCCTCGCAAATAATTTAAGTATATAATGGATATGACTTATCCATATAAAATCAATCTAGGACCTTCTTTTGTATAAACAAAAGATCTCATTCTTTAGGTATTAAATCTGAATCCAATACAATTTCGCTCTTCTCAAGTCATTAATTATTTCTAATTCTTTCTTTAAACAATTAATTGCTTTATTGAAGTTTTTCAGATTTCAATAATGTTGATATCATCAACATAACTTGCAATTAAAACATTCACATCTATATCTTTTCATAAAGATGCATGGGCATATTGATTCACTTTCTTTATACCCTTCTTTCAACATATTTCTTGAAAAGATTATACCACTGTGCCCTAATTGATTTAAGTCATACAAAGACTTCTTCCCCTCTATTGTTTTCAATAACTTGAATTAAATGCTTTTGATTAGCATCCTAAGTCCTTCAGGGACTTGTGCTTCTAGCACAATAAATCATTTGATGTTTCGCACCTTAAGTCTTTTGGGGATATGTGCTTCTCGCACCTTAAGTCTTTCGTGGGACATGTGCTTCTCGCACATTAAGTCTTTTTTAGGACATGTGCTTCCGCACCTTAAGTCCTTCCTTACCACATTAAGTCCTTTTGAGGACATGTGCTACTAGCACTTTTTGATCCTTTGAAGATTCTTATGTAATCTTCATAATTTAGTAAGCCTTATGCATAAGCTATATAACAATATCTAATAGACGCATAATTTTCTTTCTTTCATAAATTGCAGGATTAACAATATATATACAAAATTATTGTATCCACCACAAAATCATATATCACATCATAATCATATTAGACTTTGTGAAAATCTTTATTCTCACATAAACATTCATATATCTCAATTTGGACTTCTGGTCCATAACTGTCATAATATGATTATATTTGCGTCATATTCAATTTCACTTATCCTCTTGGCCAATCATCTTTATGTCAATTTCTTGTGACATATCTTTATATAATATCCTCATTTGATCACGTGATATCATGTTTCAAAATTGTTGTCGACAATTTCATCTTTTCGGTTCCATTTTTCCAATTCGACATAACTTATCAATATAATTCAGTACGAACCTCTCTTGAGGTTTTTACAATTAGTTATGTCTCGATACTCTTCCTCGGAGTATCTACCTCCTTAATATGATCATCATAATTATTGCTCCAATTTATCCATAACATTTATAATTGGAACCGAATAATTTCTCATGCTTCGAGCATGCCACATTCATATTCATACAGATTGGAGCATTTTCACCGGAGTATGAGATTTAATAAATCTCATTTGGGTCGATAATATTATCTGGAAAATAATTCATGAATGCATAATCTAATGAACTTATGGTTCATATTACATTATTCGAGGATATATACAATGCTATAATGCATTCCATGTATTCACTTTTCCAGCTATCCAATTTCTCCCCCTCATGGTAAGAAAACAATGTCAAACGACAATTGACTAATCATGCAGTATAAGTCTCTTACATCCATTTGTTTCCTTTAGAAACATCTTACATTTCATATAGAGACAAACAAGAAATAGAAGGTACTTATACAACATTTTATCTCAAATTTCTTTCTATATCCATCTATGTGCATTGTGGTGATTTATAATCATTGCACATTCGACCCTTTTAGGATGAAAATTTGTCTGGCTTCTGACCAAAAGCCAATTTTACCGGAAGAATTTTGTTGGCTTATATAAATGCTGCTATATAATATCAAACATATCAACATAAAATTTTGTTCTCATAAGCTTTCATCCAGCTTATTTATGGAGGCTTTAATTATGATTCTTAAATCATATCATCTGGAAAATTGCGCGCTTAATTTATTCAAACATCAAACATTATTGCAAACTTCATATTGCAATCTCTTTTGTAAACTTCATGTTGCAATTATTTCTGCAAACTTCATATTGCAAGCAAATAATCTCACATGTAACCATCTTATAGATGCATATATTAAATTTATCATATCATTGTATGGTTTACATGCTATTTCAATGGGCCCATATAAATCATTTTGATATATTTCCGAGATCCATTATCACCAATTATGACCTATGACATTTTCATAGTCATTTATATTTGAGAACAAAATGCTATTTATGAAGAATTTTCTGATTCTTCAATGGATGTCAATACAAATTTTTATTTATATTATATATGACTTGGATGATCAAACAAGTCATGCCAACAAATAGTAAACTTCTAGTTTACTTGTAACATATATCTCATCTCGCAAACTTAAGTTTCTTTGTAACATTATGATCCACAATCATAATTTATCATTCATTTTCGGAGATCATATTTGTCATTATGTGGGAAGTATGAGTATGACTTTCTACAAAATAGCTCACACTTGCATACTAACAATCTCCCCTTCAAGTGTGAGACAAAACATTCCCCTTAAAATTCATGGACTTTGTTCTTCATAAGAGAGGCTTAATTTATGAAGTATATAACTCTTCAAGATTTAACTCACCCTTGTATTCTAGAAATCTCTCCCTCAAGTGTGAGTCCTTTAAAAATACTTCACAAACATTAATGGACTTCAATCAAAATGTGGGTTTTCATTTACAAATCCTATAATTTATTATCAAAGGAGTTTTACACCTAACATATATTCTCATCCTCCATTGAGGACCATATTAGTGCATTATAATAGTGCTACAGAACTTCGCACACCCAATGGAAAATATCTCAAATATCTCCTCCTCATATCGCCTCTAGAAAAATGAATAATCATTTTCTATTTATAATATTTGTTTACACATCAAGATATGAATTCTCAATAATTTTTCATATCATTATTAATCACATATGACCTCACCAATCATATTGTAAACTTTGGTTTACATTTTACAAACCTTGAATTATTATTTGTAAACTTCTGGTTTACAATTGTATGTGGTTCAATACTTTTCTATATGATATCCATTTCTGTAGATATCACTGAAACTCAAAAAGTTTCTTTCATTTTTGGTAGAATAAAATGCATATTCAATGCATAATTTTGTCCCTTCAGGTAACAAAATATTAGCTCTTCCGGAGCCTTAAATCAAATTTATACTTTCATTGCTCTTCCTAGAGCCTCAAATTAATACTACCAAATTTAGTATGAACATTGACCATTCAAATTAAGTGGGCAAACAATGCTAATTAGTCTCCAAGACTATTAGCCTTTACAAATATTACTCGTGTGGCATAATTTCTAGGCAAGTTATTTGTCTTTAAGACAATAACTTAAAACTCTTTGTATATACGTATTAACTTAAAATTCTTTGTATAGACAATAACTTGAAACTCTTTGTATATACGTATTAACTTAAAATTCTTTGCATATACATATACCTTCAAGGTCTTAGTATTTATAATAATCCATAAATTTTTTTTATCATGCCATTTCTTTAAACCAATATTGTTCTTTTATAAAAGAACAACTATAAAAATTAATAAAATTCTTAAACATCAAATAATAAGTTTATGACAATAAAAATGATAAATTTTCTTGTCATAAAATCACAATATTATGACTACTTCTTACCATAAAAACATAATATTATGGCTACCCGCCATTCAAAAATATCATATATATTTTTTGATTTTTTTTCATGAATAGTAATTACTATTCATAATATTAAAATATTAAAAACACGTGGGACCCACGGAAAAAAAAAATTCTCCCCCCTTCACCTGACTTCACGTGGGTGAGAAATTTGCCCGGAGAAAATTACAAAATATGACCCCAAAATTCATAAATGATATTTTAGTAAATTACTAAATAATACCTTGAAATATTAAAATTCCAAATAGGTCCACATCTCCAAAAATCTAACGCCTCATACTTATGAAATTGATTTTGAGGCTTATAATACTTATCTAACGCCTCATACTTATAAAATTGATTTTGAGGCTTATAATACTTATCTTATCAGATAATTTATATCAAATATTTGACTTTTAATAAATATATCATGACATACAATTAAATACAAAACTAATGACCCTTGCCACCACAACAATAACATGAGTTTCTATCATGTTTATTATACCCAATAATATCTCATTCTGTGGTTCTTATTTCCTCACTTCTGGTGAGAATTTGAACCATTATAATTACAACTATGTCCATATGTAAACAAGTTTACACACATATCCACAACCACAATTAAATTTACTCATTATTACATTCACTTCTCGGAATGGAGTCGAATGTTGTTAGAGGAAATTCATGATCCTTAAAACAAAAACTCATTGTTTTGTTTGATCATATAAATACAAGAAATTAATTCAAAATATTTCTTGATTCCTTCACAATATTGCTACTTGGGAGCAAATTGAATATTCTCATTTATAATAAACTTTTAGAAGAACAACCATCTTCCTGGTGGTCAAACAATCTCATTAATTTGTTCTAAAGAACAAAAGAATCTATTAATGCCAAATATATAATTTTGAGACTTTCATACAAATGATACCATACAAAAATTATGGATCGGCCATGTCTCATAACTCCGCATTAAAATTTATTTCTTTGCTTCAGGCCAATATGTCTCACAAAGATCGGCCAAATTATGTCTCCTCTTGGCTTCTTGCCAATTTATGCCTTCTTTGGCTAAATTATGCCTCTTCTAGGCTACTTTATACTTTATATCTTCATTTGGCTTCTGGCCAATTTTTGTCATATATCTCAATGTCATTTTTCTCTTCAAGAGAGAAATTAAATCAAAATGACTTCCAACCGTTTATCTTCGGATAAACAAATGTTTCGGCTATTATATATGACGCTCGATCATATAATAAGAAATATAATAATAATAATAATAAAATGACAAATAATAAATAAAACATAAACAATAAATGTTATGTTAGAAACATAAAAATAAATGTTATGTTAGCAAACATAAAAATAAATTTTATGTTAGTTAACATAAAAGTAAATGCTTAATTTAAATAGCATAAAGTAAATGCTTAATTTAAATAGCATAAAAATAAATGCTTAATATTAAATCAAGACTTCCGGTTAGGAGGTTTAACCCCAAATAGGTGTCGTAATTAAAATATAAATACATAAATAAATAACATAAAGGTAAATGCTGAATATTAAATCAAGACTCCCTTGGTTAGGAGGTTTAACCCCAAGTAGGTGTCGAAATTAATAATAATTATAAAATATAAATAAATAAACATAAATAAATGCTAACATAAAAATAAATACTTAAATATAAATATGTTAGCAATAATAAAAATAAAATGTTGAATCATAAATATGTTAGCAAAATGCTTAAATTAAATAGCATAAAAGTAAATGCTTAATTTAAATAGCTAGACTACCGGTTAGGAGTCAAATTAACAAAAATAATAAAATAATGCATATGCTTAAACTTAAAGTTAACATCAGATGCATATAAAACATTAGAGCAAAAGAGAACGAACATAGAGATAATATTAGTTATAAATGAAAAAGTTATGCCAAACACATGAAAGCAATATAATATTATAACAAATATTGAATAATAATATTCAGTGCATTAACTTTCTTCCAATTATGAAAATAGTATTTAAATATAATAAAAATGATAAAACACATAGAGCCCACATGTATAATAATTTTCAACTCCACAGATTTTCAGCCGCCATATACTGTATATTTTTTTTTTTGAAAATAGTATTTAAATATTAATAAAATAATAAAAACACGTGGGGTCCGCAGACATTTTTTTCAAACCACCGTGACTCCTTCCTCTCTTTTTTTTTTCTCTTTCTTCCTCCTCTCCTGAACCTTTCCATCTCCTTTCTCTCTCACTCGCAAGACGCAACGCACGCAGGGATATTTTTCAAAAATCAACAACCAAAATTTAATACAAAACATACCTGAGTGAAGAGATTACACAACTACCGATCCAAAATCATCTTTTCAGCTTAAAAACTCTTCCTTTTGAATGATTTGAAAATCTTCTACGATGCAAAGAGGAAGGAAAAGGATGATGGTGATGATGAACAACACTAAGCTCAATTGATTAGAGCTTCGTGCTGATAATGTGTTATAAAACTGAAGAAAATATAAAGAAAAGTAGAGAGAAGTCAGAGAGAAATTCTAGAGAGATAGAGGAATTCTCATTTCCAGTCACCTCTGAATGTTTACACAAGACCTCTATTTATAGACCTTCAAGGGTTACTATGCAATGGACATCCACATAATACATATATTTATAACACATGAATATTTTTGCAAATTATTCTTATTCTCATCAAATTTTGGAATACATCAACTTGAACATTTAAAATATTTTTTTCCCCCTTCTTTGTTTTGTATTGTTTTGTTTTTCTTTTTCCCATGCCTATATCGTTTTCCCTTTGCTTTTGTCACCCAACCTTTCCCCTTTGTTTTAAAGAAATTGTGATACAAAGGCAGAGCTCTATTAGGGTTTTGTGAGGAGGACTCTTAAGGACTCTAATTTATCGATAAGCCTCCCTAATCTTCATTCCTTATTCTCTTTTTATTATTAAGGGATTTTAAAGGATTTAGACTAGGGCGTGAGAATCCCAATTCTAGAATTTTTCATAGAACTGAGTTTTAAAGGTTTAAAATCCAAATTAAAGATAAAGAAGTGTTATAATAGAATAGTCTAATACTCCATTGAAGGAAATTCTTAGTTCTAGCTTGAATTTCTATTACCGAAGTTACTCGCGATATTTCTAAGTAACTCTTTAGATGAGTTGAGATCTTATCCCTATACCAAGTCATATTTTTGCTTTGTAGTTTATCTTTGTCCACACAACAGAAGTTTTTCTCAATTAGAGTTTGTTGGAAGAATTCAAGTAACATGGTTCTATCTATATTACTTATCAGTCCTATTTATGGGTTTTTCTAAAAAATCTCACAAGCCTAGTACGAGTAGAACGAGTATGAACCCTATTTGTTAGCCACCTAGCACCCCATGAGTAGTACCGGTAGGTAAGGTGGGTAGTTGTAACATCCCATTTGAAAACGGCGGAATTTTTTTTTTTTAAAAAAAAACGTTTCCAAATATTTCAAGCAGAGTAATCAGAGTAGAGCATTGGAGCGAGTAAGTAATTTACATTACATTCAAAATATGGACCATAGTGTAAATGTATCGGATTACAGCCATCCAAAATTCTCAAAAGTTAAAGAAACTAAAGAAAACGATAGATAATGTAGACACGTCTTGGCCTACTCCAAATTGCATGCCTCGATCGCCAAACATCGGTCCTCCGAGACCACGATGCTAACCGAGATCCATTCCACATATGGATCTCGGAGTAACGGCTAACCTTATTCTCAAATAAAAACAAAAGATACGTACAACGTATATTCATTTCAATATAGCATATCATCACAAAAGCAAACAAAATAGATGTATGATCAATAACATGGACGAACATAAGCACAAAGCAAGTATGTAAAGTCTCTCTCGACTAGTTCTGCACATATCCAAAGGCCACGCCACCAACGTGTCCTCGCCGCTAGGAATAACTCAAACGGCATTACCAATACTATAATCCTACGTGGGTAAAGCCGTAAGTATCTCCCGACGATTCTCAACGAACCTCGCCTATGAACGTATCTATAACGCAAAAGTATATAAGCAGCATAGAGTTAGGGTTACAAGACGCGTCCGTACCTTAATTGCGATATCCGACTCTTCCGGCTAAAAACGATACTTTTTGACGCCATACGTAAAACAAATAAACAACGGCAAACAATGGCGAACGATGGAATTTCGACAATGGTTCGACGTCGAAGTATTCTAATCAGAATAATAACACACTTATGAATATTTGGCAGCATAACAGGCATTTTAGGTGAAAAAGACCATTTTGCCCCTACTACCCCTATTTGGCATAATTTCGCGTAACTTCGTTACTTTGACCGTATTCCATTTCAAAATTATCCCCACTATGTTTTTACCTCGTCGTGCATCTTTCAATGCAATGAGGCATAAAAACAAGTATAGGAATATATTCTCGAAACTCCCTAGATCAAAACAACAGCTTCTACTATAACTACCGAAAGAACTACGGAAACTAAAAACTAAGGACAAAGAACTTACTCGGGCTAAGGCACAATTTTTTTCCGAGCTTCTCTCTCTAGAACCTCTCTCTAGGATTCTGAATTTTGGTGTGAAGAATGAGAGGAGAGGGCTTGCTATTTATAGAGAAAAGGGAGGGACAAGGTGGGTATTAACAAAAAGTCTTCGGAAATGATTCCGGCGTTGGATCTAGGGTTTTGGGAAAATGGAATCTTGACCATTCATGGTCTTGGTCGACATCTAAGAGCCCAAAATTCAATGGATGAGTTGTCATCCATGATGGCTCTTGCTTTATGGCCTCCGGTCCCGATAAAGCTACCCGACGGTGTCCGTTTCGCGCGATTTCGCGAACTCAAAAATATGGGCATGTAACTTTGAAGATATTTTCATCCTCTTTTATTATATTTTGGATCCTCTTTTTGATCATATCTAGGTATTCTCCTATGCGTCGGAAGATATTCGGACAAACGCGTCCTTTACGAAAATCGCTTCCGATAGAACAAACTTCCGGACAATAATTCGCCGAATCGTAAAACGTTCCAGTTGTTGCCTAACTTAATCCCGTGTTTAAAAACACGCAATTGTTTCTATAGGTTCTCACTTTGCCTATCCGACTCTACTCTATCCGATCAACTTTTCGTCTTATTTGAAATTAGGGTTTTCGGTTGCGGAATCAACGTCTGGTAAATTCTTCCCTCGAGTAAAAATTCACTTGTTCTTAATTTGATCAGTATAAAAAGAATTTTACCTCTGGTTTACCTGTAGAATTTATTTCTAACTTTCCCCTCGGTCTGCCTATAAGCTGACTCACCGCATTATATCATTATTTTATTCTAATTATCATTTTAATTATTTAAACAATTTATTTTAATTAAAAATACTTATAATTTCGCCCCCTCATTTTAAAATTCAGTTTTAATTATTTTTTCATAATTTTTTCCATTTTTAAAAATATAATATTTTTTATCAAAAATTCTCGTTTTACCCCCGCCCGTTAAGGCTTAATCGACCTAATTTCTTCGCTTTAGTGATCTTTTAGGATCAGGTTTCTTCATATATTTATCTTTACCAATTTTACAGTATATTGTTATCTTACAAACTTTTATATTGATATTGTCATTTTATATCCTATGTAAAATATTAAAAATGTTTACCCCATTAGGTTACTTTATGGTTCTGAAATGCTTTTTAAACTTTTCTTCATGTTATTTCCTCTGAAATAATTTATTAAATTCTCATAATTAGGGATAACACTTCCATATTTTTCTCATAATTTTTCATGATCTTTCAAATTTATCATAATATTTTTAGACCGTTTTTATCACCATTATATCATTTTTAGTCATTCTATTCATCGATTTTCCCGTAACTTTTTTGACAATTTACTCTATAATTATAACAATTTTCTATAACAGTTTTATCTCATGAATTTTGCTTCATTAAAATATTCATTAATTTTCCTTTATCTCAAAATTCCGATTTACTAAAATCCGGTATTACAAAGAGTGACTATGTTACTGAGACACTGGTCTCACCTTATTACTCTTACATTTTTCGTGTAACAGTTCAAGGGTAGGTGCAACTCGGAAGGCACCAAAGGTTAAAAGCTACTGAGTAGATGTGGGTTCATGTTTAATTCATTTTATTGCCAATTAGGAATGTCTATTTATTTCTTATGTTGCATTAACTTCAATTATGGATATTATTTAAAAGTTTTCTTTAGTTGAAGGCATAGGGCCTAGGACTTGTTTATGAATTTCTTGAGACATTATTTGAGTTTTTTTTTTTTTTTGTAGTAAATAGCTGGAGGCCTAAGTGGTTATTTGTTTGAGAACTTGTTTTACATATTTTAATTGAGTTATAAACCTAACTGTGAGTAGTATTCTTGATGTATCTTTGGATATGAGGATGGAGCAGAGCTCCCTATGATTTTAATTGTTATAGAAGCATGGTTTTTATTTTATGAATGTGAATAAAGGAATTTACAATAGAGCAATGTCACTTACTTATAGTCAAATAATTGCCTGTAGAGCCAATGCCCTTTCTATTAAGATTATGTTATGAAAAAGTTTGAAAATTTTGGTAAGTTCATGGCTATAGAATTAGGTTGTTACATTCCTCCTCCTCAAATGGAGGCTCTGTTGCAAACGTTGGTTAGACAAGGCGTCTCATTACATACACCAACAGTCTGAAGAGGAAGTTGTACTTCATCCTTCATCACAAGGGCTTATCCATGCGAACTATGACCTTTAACATATAGTCTATGTTTACATGAGAAAGCAAGGGCGTATGGACAAATTCTTGAAGGAACTAACCTCTCTCGTATGCTCTTTGAATAAGAAGGTGGACAAACTACTAAAGAAGAATGAATCTAATGATGCAAAGATATCCTTAATCTCCAAAACTTTTTTTTATTTGTTTATTCACATTGTCATTTGATTTTTTTAATTTTTGTTTGTAATATCAGGTTGAATAATCAACTTCAAAAATTATTTTTTAAAAATGTCACCTACATAACGGTTTAAGTAAAACCTGTCACTTTTTAGAATACCATGTCAAATATCTAATATCTAATGATTATTTTTTAAAAAAATGTCACCATTTATCGAACCTAATGATTGTAATGTAAAATTGTGAAGTTTCCTTCAAAAAATAACTACTTTTGTAAATTAAGAACCGTAAGAAAATGTTGTCTTTCATAACAATTCTAAACTTATAACCGTTAGTAAATTTTGTCAAGTCTTTTAACACACATTCTATCTCATGCTTCTTCATATTCCTAAGTTGTTACACTTAACACACTTGTCTTTAGTTGAATGTTACCCACCATCGCTGAAACCCCACAATTTTGATTGACTTTTCCAACTATTGACAGTCACTTTTAGTCGGACCACATACTTTATTGTTTTCTTTGAACTTCAGGTTGATAGCTATGCAAGTTGTTTTGATTGCCCTAACTAACTTTTTTCTGGAGCACTAGTTAGGTTGTTTTCCTTTGCGTTCTCTTTTCTTCTTATTTTTAGATATGATTTCTCTTATGCATTTCATATTCTCCATTTTTTTCACTTTGTCTTGGCTTACTAGGTTTTAACCTTAATCATGCATCATGTTTTTTTTTTTTTAGAAAAATCCATTACTTTGTTCTTTATGGTTAACTGAATGAAATATGTTTTCTAGTTAAAATGGCCAGTTCTAGTTCCCCCGGCATTGATAATGCCACTAATACAAATAATGCCCATAGTCAAACCAGAATCATGATCCAAGAACAGGAAATGAAAGAAGTGCATGATATTGTAAGGAAGGGCTACGACGGGCTTATGGTTTGTGAACGAAGTGAAGTCATATGGTATGGAACAATGAAAGCCAAGTTCTTAGGCCATCACACTTCATCTAATCCATCAACATAACAACAAGGACCAATGTTCACGTTGAGTTACAAGGGCATATGAAAGAAATGAAAGAAAGAGTACACAAAAGTTATATGACATCCTCCATTTTTAAAGAAACAAATTTACCAAAATATTTTGATTAAACCCTTCATCAAGATATTTTACGCACATAGTTGAGTTTTTGAATTTTACCAAGCTTAGACTCTTTAATTGAGTCTTATTTAGAGATTTATCAAAATAACCAAAATATACTAGAGTATAACAAATGAGCCTTACTTGTGACAATATACAATAATCTAACATGTACAAAAAGTTGAAAGCAATACTTGTTAGCAAAAGTAGTTTAAGCTTCAGCCTTCCCTAATAGACCAACGTGAGAACTATCACCTGAAAATGTTTGTAACCATCAATCTAGCTCATTATAAAAGATAATATGTGCTTAAGAGGTGTCAAGTGAAATATTTTGTTTAACAAAATATTAGATATATAATTTACAAATTTCTAAATCACGAACTCTATAATAAAATTTCTATATCAAATTTCATATCATAAATCACATATATAACATGTCAAGCAAAAGATTGATACCCGGACTATCCTTATCACCCCCACCTTTATTCCGCTAACAGAACCCATAGGCTATAGCGTAATAGTTTTTCTCTTTGACAAGACTGCACCAAGCTCTCTAATGATGAGGTGTAGCCCGGCCAAAGACTACAAGACTCATATTGGACCATGGGTTTTCTTTCTTTCGAATAGAGAAAGGTGTCACTATCTCAAGGTTGACCCTTAACCCGGCCAAAGGAAAATGGTGATACCAAGGGCCTTAAGAATATCAAAGTCATCCACTATGCACTGAGTAGTGGCATACCACGTGGTATTTTATACAAAATAACTCTCATCATCACTTCACATCCATCCACATTAATCCATATGAACAATCATAATCTTGGCATGTACATATATACGAGTTCCAAACGAGATTTATAAAAATAATGCATCATTTCAATAATCATTAAGATAACAATATTATTTCAATTTATGAAATCATAACAAAAATGCATTATCCAAAACATATAATATCATAATTTGTTGTCCCAATAACCAATTTGAAGTATCCATCGATATATTAAATCAATATCCATATATTTTCATTCTCATAATCATCTCACAAAATACTCACAAACAACATATTAACATATATAACAAATGGAAAATGGTTACCTTAAGTTTTTGACACAAGAACTAAGCGTGAGAGAAGTCAAATTCACTCTAAAAATAAATATATAATTATACGTTAATATAATTAACCAAAAATACTAACTAATACAATAACAAGTTAATTAAACTATAATTGTTTTACTTTAGTTTTCTTAGAAAAATGATAATTTATCTATTTCTCAAATCATTATTACAATCCTATTTTCTTCCTTCATAAATTATTTCTCACTAATTGTGATCATTAAAATATCACAATATCCTCAATTTAACCAAAATACCAAATTTCCTACAATAAAAGTTTCATCTAAAAATTTCAAATATTCATATTCATTTATAAACCTCAAATCTAACCCATCTAATCCTTTAATAAATTAAAAATGAATTATAAATTCAGATATAAGAGACCTATCATCACAAATCCTCAATTTTCCAATCTAATTCTAACTTAAAAAAACATAACCTAATTTATTAAGCAAGCCTTCAAATCTCCACATGATAAAAATCTTATCAAACTTTAATTTAAATTCCAAACCCCAACTCACAATTTTATAAAAAAGTTCAAAACATAGCAAAACTAAACCGATTAAACCGACAATAATATCTATAATAATCCAAATAAATTCCTTAAATCTCATTTAATTGGTGGAAATATCCTATAAAACATAAATCCTAAATTCTTTTAGATAGAAAATTAAATTTAAATTCCCACAACTACCAACTAATAAATCTAAACCAATTAAAATTGTCTATTAATCATGCTTTACAAATATACAATAATCTGTTATCAAAACTTAAAACTTTGACAAGGTTCTAACCCCAAAATTTTCACTAATTCATATTATATTACTCTTATTAGAAAGAGAAAAATGCGAAGAATAACTTTTATGAAGAAAATTTGTAAATAATCTTAAAAATAAATAACATACCTTAAAATATCTTCTAAACTCTTCTTTTCTTCCTCCTTTCCTCATCTTCTCTCTCTCTCTCTCTCTCTCTCTCTCTCTCTCTCTCTCTCTCTCTCTCTCTCTCTCTCTCTCTCTCTCTCTCTCTCTCTCTCTCTCTCTCTCTCTCACACACACACACACACACAAACACACACACACAAAGGGAGGGAAGGTGGTGGGGATTTCCTTCCCCATGCCAATTCCCTCTTCAATGGTGGCCACCATATTGCTTTTTTATTTTTTTTTATTTTCTTTTAATTATGATGGGAAAATTATTATAAAGGACCCAATATTTATTTTATTATTTATCTATTTTAATCTTCTCTTATCTCTCTCTCTCTCTTTCTCTCTCTCTATTTATATTAACAACAACAATAATAAATGTTATTATTTTCACTATTTTATTTTTAATAAATCATATTTTAAATAAAAAAATTTATCTTGATAATTACATGACAAATTCATGTATTATGATTAATTCTTTCTTACTAGTAATTAAATCCTAATATAACATTAGAATGTCACAAGTTATTTGGAACAATCTTAGGGTAAGATATATATGCATGCTAATTATTTTCTATCTACTTGTAAAAAAAAGTTAACTTATATTGTGTGCTTTGCAATCTACACATGGTATAGATGACACTTAGAATAAATTTGTCCTCTGGAAGGTTGTGCAAGCACTATGCACTTTTCTTCATGTATTGATAAAGGTGTATTTACAGAATCCAAAAGAGGTCGATGAGACAGAAGTTCCTGAGGATCTTCGGTCCATGATCGAAATGCATGAGTGGAGAGAATTCATCATCTCACATCATCAAGAGTCATTCAATGTAATAGTTATTTGCACTTCATAAGACTTGCATGCAATATGTTTAATATTTACTAGAATGTTATGCATCTTCATAGATAAAAAGCCACGTGAATAATGAGAGGGTAAAGAATAATAAGTATCCCTACAAGGCAAGGCAAAAGGATATGCTTGCATAGCTCATGAGTGGTTTGCTAAGAGTACGATCCACTGAGATTCAGCCAAGTAGCTCCGATTTGGTCCTCCCTAAGGACAGTAGTTGGCTTCTTCATTATGAACTTTGGTTAGTGGTGAGGCAAAATAAAAATGGCTCTTATGATGATCCACAAGTGAAGGAGGTCGTCGATAAAATGGTAAGTATTAATATTAGTCCCTGATTTATGGAAGTAATGTCTTTAATTAACTATCAACATTAACATTATTATTAAATGCACAGCAAGCCATGTCCTAGGAAGTTACTATACAAGGTTGCCTTTCTACAAATGAGGACATATTTCCTAAGACATTGGGACATGATGATCCTAGTCTTCTTGGGGTTTCGACTTTAGATTGACCTAGATAAAATATTGTGGTCAATGATAACCTCAAAGAAACATGAAGGACGAAAAATATGAAAAGCTCTAGAAACAATACAATTAAATGCAAAGACAAATACAGCTTCTAACACAGGAGCAGATAAAGGAGTATAATGCGAAGTAGCAAGGAGGAAATGGTAGCTCAAGTACTAAAGTCAGCTGCGGCACATTCCCCTCATGATCTACCTCAGGGAAAGCGAACAATGAATGTTTTGTCGATAGCCTTGGATGCCATATAGTTGCAAAGGGCTTCATGTACAACCACCCAGAGGACAACTTGATTTATAATGAGCCTATGAAGGTTACTCGTTAATACCAACTTGGACCACAACTATAAGCTTCATGTGGCCACCAAAGACATAGAAACAATGTGACGGGCTATGGGAAGCTTTGTTGTGTGGCCTTTCCATCTAGTTGAAGTATGCAAGTTACTTAAGAAGTTCACAACTCAAAAGAAGCCTACCCACCAAGTCCAAGCCCACCTATTTGTCCAAGCAACCCTTTTATTAGTCCAAGGCCCCCCACTCAGTCCAAGAAGAGAAAGCATCCCTCATCCAATGATCAATCTAGGGAAGAAGTCATTCTTGCTGAATAAGCTCATTGATCAATTTGCTCGGAAGTCCCTCAAGAAGTTCATTGACATGTTCTTCGCTTTGAATTTGGTCCCTTTTCCAATGATCCAATTTGAGAAAGAGGTCTTTGACCTACCAGAGCAAAGGAAGTTTGTAAGCCAAGATCTTGTTTCTAAGGTCCTGTGTAAGGAGATGCAAGTACAAGATCTACCAACTTTTTCATTAGGTATTTCTTCAACTGTAATTAAATAGTTAGCTACTTAAAATTTTGATTATATTTTAATATGTTGGTTTTAACATTTTAGACATATGTACCATGAAAGTGGAGCAAATCACCAAGAGAGGGGTGAATTGGGGAATTTAAAAATCCTTTTCAAAGTGCTCTAAAACTTGAACACAAAATAGAGCAAAATAGAGTAAGGGAAGAAGAAGCAAGACATAGCAAGATTTATACTGGTTCGATCTAACCTCTTGACCTACGTCCAGTCCCCAGACACTCTGGGATTTTCACTATCACTTATAATCAATTATGCACTCTGTACTCGAAGTTATCCTCTCACTATGATACACTCTCCCTTACAAGTTGTAATATGATATTCCCAATCTCCAAGTCCCACGACTTGAGATACTTACAATAAATTATTTCAATATATGAAACTCTCTCTAAGAGCAGATGAAATAATCATTGAAGTACAAATGTATCAAAAGATACTTTACAGTGGAAAACAGAAAGAGTAATTGGGAACTTGAATGATTTTCGTTTTCTGCAGATTGGTTGTTGAGAAGACTTGAATGCAACTCATTATATATGAAGAGAGCATTAAATGACCATTGCATTCTTCAATGTAACCATTGGAGACATTGGAGAAGCTGTTAGGAACACTTTGGTCTCTTCTCTTTCTACTCTTCAGTTAATCCAGTTGCACAAAAGATTAGGGTTGACTTCCTTTGAATTTAATCCGTTGGAAGAGTAGCTTCCTTATAGGGAAAGGAAACATTAATCTCTTAGCAACGTGCAAAGAATGATTGTCTAAAAGGATGCAAGCTTTCTGGACTTTGCAATAAATGCGCTGACGTCACTTTTTGCTTTAAGCTAAATCTTCATTTAATATTCTTTAAACCATTTGAAACTTACTAACAAACTGATTAAACATAGTTAGGAATAGTAATGAGTGATGATAAGAAGTATCTAGATCAAACATGAAGATTTCACAAATTCTTCCAAATTGGAGTTTGTAGTTTTCCTTCAGAAGCTAAACTGGAGTTTAGAAACCTAAACTTGAGTTTACTTCATTTAGAGAAGAATGTCGCGATTTGAACTTTGAAGAGCATTTTGAATAGGATCAAAACTCAAGTTCATTAGTGACTAACTCGAGTTTTGGACTTTTATAATGAAAGATATGTTTAAGTTCAAAAGCTCAAAATTGGATTTTTCAAATCTAGACTGGAGTTTTCAAAATCACAAAATAGAGCAAAGCTCTCTGCTTGGTCCAAACTCGAGTTAACAAATCTAAACTCGAGTGTCCATAAACATTTGGAAAAATGAAAAACTCTTTGTATGGAGAAAACTAGAGTTTGCAAAAGTAAACTGGAGTTTTCAAAACTTCAGAAATATGATATGCTCTCTGTATGATCCAAACTCGAGTTTGTCAAACTTAACTCGAGTTTCCTCAAAAGAGAGAAGCCTTTGAAAAATATTCTGTCAAATGCAAACTGAAGTTTATAAAACAAAACTGGAGTTTTCTCAAGATCAGAATGGAGCATAGCTCTCTGTTTGTTACAAACCAGAGTTGACAACAACAAACTCGAGTTTCCAACAAAGCTTGGAAAATATGAGAGCTCTTTGTTAAGCACAAACTGGAGTTTCCAAATAGAAACTGGAGTTTGGCTTAGTTCAAAAATATTGATAGCTCTCTGTCTTGACCAAACTCAAGTTTCCAATTACAAACTCAAGTTTGTCTTAACTTGAAAAACTTAGAATGCTCTTTATATGCCACAAAATGGAGTTTGTTTACACAAACTGGAGTTTTGGCTTGGTTCATAAAACTGAGCTACTCTTCGTAAGTCCAAACTCGAGTTTGACATCCCAAACTTGAGTTTGCCTTTGACAGTAAGTATTTCAACTTACTAAGACAAACTTCAATCTTGAGTTTACAATTGTTAGTTATCATCAAAACACATAGAGAACTAATATACCATACTTACATCCTCCCCTATGGCTTCCAAGACAAGCTCAAGTTCATCCTCCCTGACAATGTCAATAAGCAGGTTAAGGGCATGAAGGAAGATGTGAAGCAATCTCAAGTAAGGTTTCTAGGAGATGAATTCATTTGGAGGGCACCACACAAAAGATGCACTTACTTCTTAGTGGCTTACATTTAGGGGTGGTTACATCATTAACTTTTCTTAAATTATTATTATTTATTTATTTTTTAATTGTCATGTGGTTTGATCTATTATTGTACTTAGGGTACTATAGATGCTCATAGTGTTAAATCCATTGCGTGAAAAGATTTGGTACTATGACTCTTTAGTCGAGTTCCAAACAAGAGACCACACATGAAAGAGACATTTAACCAATAATTAATCCATTCATCATCTCTAATAATTCAAGTCAGCTTGCATGTTTTTTTATATATAATTTTTTTATTGTATCTTCTCAGAGCTGTGTACAAGTACCACATGCAAAATGGTCTCTACTACAGCAAATGCAACCTCACTGATGGTTGCTTTAGACTCATGCCTTCCAACGGCAATGTCAAAAGGTATTTATATTATTTGCCAATTGCTATAATATTAAATTGAAGCACACATATAGCTTTTATATGATTGATTGACAATTTTTTTTTTCGATTTCTTAATACTGCCCACAACAATCACACAATAGCAACAATTGTGTTACTACATGATATAGATCAAGAAGGACATAATCATGCATGGTCTCAAAATATTGATCCTAATAAGGTATATTATATGGTCAATTCATTCATATGTATATTTGGTTAGCTATATAGTACAATATCTAACTTCATTAATTGTTTCTTTTTGCACATAGTAATTTTATGGCTCCTGCATAAAGTTTAGCTAGGTGCAAAATGGAAAAAGTGGGGGAAGAGTTGGCAACTATTAGCCTTTCACCCATGATGGGAGTGAATTGGGTGATTTTAAAAATCTTAAACTTCAACACAAACTAAATAAATAGAGGAGAGTTAGAGAGATATCACTGAAGGTGGGCACAAGAGATTTATAATAGTTCGGTCTAATCCACTTGACTTACATCTAGTCCCAAGAAAGTTGTTTTGAGAGTTATACTTTCTTTCCAATTAGAACCTCATGAATAATGCTATATTGTGAGAGTATTACTCAAATGTTTTGAGAATTAGACAAGGAATTGTGAATTATGATCCTAATATGTACAATGGGTGTTGGTTGAGGTTCTAAGAGTCAAATTGAATATTTGACAATTGTTGCTAGTGCCTGAATGTTATGAGAATATAATAGAAACTATGAATCATAATGATCTTCTAGCATGTTTATTGGGATGGTTGAGGTTTCTGAATTAGGTTGATGAACCTAATGTTAGACTTGACTATCACCCAAGAGGGGGGTGAATTGGGTGTCGGATAAAACTTTTGAAAACTTAGAAAATCTTTTCGCAACTTACTAAAGGAGGTTTGAATGACAATAATAATTTATAAATTGATAGACAGACATTCAAAACATATATGCTGAAATGTAAGAGTTTAGGGAAGAGAATATGCAAACCGAGATTTATACCGGTTCGACCCAATCTTTGACCTACGTCTAGTCCCCAAGCTCCACTTGAGATTTTCAATCCACTACCTCCTTGTTTAATCGGGCACAAGAGAAAAGCCTTTTGAAACCTCACAATTTTAGTCGAGCACTTGTGCAGCCTTTACAATCTCTTACCGAGATACTCTCCCTTACACACTGTAAAGATACAATTACACACTCTGTACTCAGGATGATCCTTTCACACTAGGACTCACTCCCCCTTACAAGTTGTAACTGTACACCCACTCTCAAAGGTTCCACAACCTTGAGATTTGATCACTAAACAGATAATCAAATAAGTGTTTGGACTCTTTCACAAAGTAGATGAATACTAATCACTGAAGTACATAATCGATCATCTCACTCTCTACTGTAAACTATATAAATATTGAGAAACAGAGTGTATGAACTATTGACGGTGAAGTAGTAAAATCATTTCGTTGGCTTTGTCAATTCATTCATCAATCGTCGTCACTTCTTCCGGTTTGAAGACTTCGCAATTTATAGGCATTTGTTTTTTGACCGTTGCCGCATTCGACCGTTGAGGATTTGTTGGAAGTAGCCATTGAAGCTTTTGTTGCTTTTTGCCCGTTGAGCTCTAATCCAACTTTAATCATAGAATGTTTATCGTTGACTTCGTTAATGCTCCGTCTTGAGTGTTGTATTTTTTGCCATTGTAAAGATTCAAGCATTTCGGTGGTATGTTCAAACTATTCGTTACACTCAGATGCTTTCCTCTGTTTTCTGACGTAGCATTTAATGTCTCTCTGATACAAATTGTTTTATGCAAATTTGTTGTTAATCCATGATCTAATCATCTGAAACTCATTAGCAAAATGATTAAAAGCAATTAGGAATAGTAATGAGTAATGTGTTGGAAATTATGCCCTAGGGGCAAGTCATCTCCATTTAGTTATCATTTAAATTTGCATGTTTATAGTGATAACTGTATCCCTGGATATATCTTATAGATTATCTTAAATGTCCCTGGTCGGTCATCTACGTGGGAGCGAAGATGAAATAAGACCAGTATGACTTTGATGAAGTATGGAGATACGAATCAAAGTCATGGGCACTTGTAAGAGTACAAGGTGCTGGATCGACCCATTATGAGAAAGCTGCATGGATCAAGTTATAAGCTTTTCTCATGTATAACCGCGTCACAACGCCTTTGACTGAGATCATCATGGATTCCTACATGATGAGTCGTCTGCTCTTTGACCTAGTCAAAAGTCACCTTTGACCGGGTGATGATAAAGGCTTGGATTGGGATCAGTGGTTTTCATGTAGAGGAATGTGAATGGTCAAGATGGAATTTGTCCATCACATTTGTAGAGAGGTAATACTGGGCCCCTCGATGAGTGAGTCTGAGAAATGTATGACCATACTACGATGGAAAGGAGTTTCCATTTCAATTATTAGACTACTCAAGAATCGAGAAAGTAATGGTCAAGAATAGGAAGTTGACATTATCCATGCCTCATCTTTGACCAAATTATCGCGTGACAAAAGGGACGTGACATGGTTGTACGATAGGTTGTATCGTATCATCGATCCCCATATGAATTGGGTAATGGCAATGTCTTGCTAGAGGTCGCTTGCGACTTGTGGGCTTTGGTACAATATTGGCCCGCCGCCAATCTCATGTGGGCCTCGTAGGTCGCACACAAGAATAGCCCAACACGAGCAAAAGTGTCCGGATTCATTGAATCTTATATATGTCTAAGATTTAATTAATAAAACATTTAATCTAGGATGGATATATATATATATATTTATATTATTAAATTCGAAATTAAATATAATAATATTATTTAATAGAAATTATAATATTATAATATAATATTTGTTTTGTATTTAATTTATCAAATAAATTAAATATCTAAAACAAATAGAGATATTGTATCTCGATTTAATTTTCGAATAAAGATATAGTATCTCGTATTGAATTAAATTGAGATATAGTATCTCATATTTAATTAAATAAAAAGACATCATATCTCATATTTAATTTATAAAGATAAATTAAATATGTAGGCTTATAATTTGGCTTAAATAAATATATTAGATTAGATCTATTTGATAGATTTAATTAATATATTATTTTAATTGAAATTTGAATTTCAAAATTGATTGGATTAATTTTGAATATTTTAATATGGCTTATTAGGGTTTTAGAAACCCTATAAATAGATATTGATCTAGTCATATTAGGAAAACGAATGAATTAGAAAGTCATGAGAAACCCTAGAGAGAAAAAGAAGAGACACGAGAATACCGAAGGCGCTAGCACGCCGCCATCCGTGTTCGAGGCTATTTGGTGTGGATACTTGGTAGAGGGAGTGGATTCGCCGAGTCGACTCCCCGGTGATCGAGAAAACCGAGCCTACGCTGAAATAGTTCTAGAATTTCGAGTGTCAACTTTAGAAGGTCATATCTCCCTGGTCTGAACTCCGTTTTGGTTGGTTCAAAGCTTGATGGAATGAATTTTGAGTCTAATTTCAAATGGCACTGGTTTTAGCGCAATTTCATGTGTAGATTGGGAGATACACCCAAAATACCGAAGTTTGGTCTGCCGAGTGGCGTGAATTTCACTATCAACTTCCACAAGTCATAGCACCTTGATCTAAATTTTTTTTGCTTGAATTTTATATCAAAATGACGCATTGAGAGTCTAGTTTCATACAAAATTGGTTTCACCTCAATCTGATTTCTGGTTTGAGAGATATCATCGAATTACCAGACCTCACCCAAACTGAACGTGAAATAGAGGTGAACACGAGTTCGGAGGAGGTAGCCCACGTGTTCAAATTAGAATGAGACGTACTCTAGTTTTCGTATAGGTACGGTTTCTTAACGAACCTTGATTTAAAGGCGGTTGAGAGATCCTCTTTTTGGATTCGTAAATTTTTTAATTCCGCTGCGTGTACGGATCCCAAAATAATGATATGTAGAAATGAAATCACACACGATGATTTAAGATTTACGAAGACGGAGACTTGAAAAACCAGAGATGATCATGCTCAAGCATTCTTGTTTGTATGCTCGGGCAACCAAGGTGTAAATACGTTGTAAATAAAGATCATCGTCTTATGCTCGGGCAACAAGGAACTACTGCTCGAGCACTCCAATGAGCTTGCTCGGGCAACCATTGAGAGAAGATACATTGTAGATGTGATGAGCGTCTCATGCTTGAGCAACCAACTAGGCTTGCTCGGGCAAGCTTCTCTTGGTGAATTTTCAGGAAACAGCTTCTATCGCTAATGCTCGAGCAAGATACGATTCATGCTCAAGCAAGAGACAAACAGAGGCGAAGATATGTGAATTTAGTGATGCTGCTCGAGCAAGATTTTTCCTCTTCTCGAGCATGACATATTCATGCTCGGGCGCAAGTCATCCAGAGGCTACGAATGAAAGGTCGATCGACGCTGCTCGGGCACACTTTTACCTCTGCTTGAG
The DNA here is from genome assembly GCA_019022615.1 of Acacia melanoxylon. Lineage (NCBI taxonomy): Eukaryota > Viridiplantae > Streptophyta > Magnoliopsida > Fabales > Fabaceae > Acacia > Acacia melanoxylon. The sequence continues at coordinate 2,534,158 of JAFJYJ010000020.1, read as the reverse complement.
CATGCTGCTCGAGCAAGCCAACTTCATTGCTCGGGCATGACTCTTTAACTTGCACATTCTTGCTTTTGTGTCGTTGATGCTCGAGCACGCCAGTCACTCTGCTCGAGCATTCTTGGTCTTGGGCATTAAGTTCTTTGAGGCTTCTGATCATGTGTGAATAAGCATAATATTCTCTAGTACAAAGCTCAACTTCCAGAAATGTAGAGACTTTCATGAAACAAGAATATTGGCAGTACAATAGTCAATTTCCAATGAGTATAGCATCTTCGATATGGATCCAAATTTGGCAAACCACCCATGCTCAGAAATCTCTTCAAGTCTTCTTTCCAATGAAAGAAGAATCAGCTCCAAACTCATTGTAGATCGTCCGTTATCATCAAATGAATGGAGGTTGTTCTTGATCAGCGTTTTTGCAACATTCTGAACACACCGTCAACTTCAAAACATCATATCTCCTTCAATGGATCTTTGTTTTTCATGATCTTGATGTTTTTGGAACTTTATGTGAGTCTAGTTTTATATGCCACCGATTTCAGCTCAATCGGATTTGTCGTTTGTGAGATATGCTCAAAACACCGAAGCTGGTTCTGGATTGTGACGTTGATTTTTGTTGCAACTTCCAAAACTCATAGATCTCTCATATGAACTATTTTGGGCTTGAATTTTATATAAAAATGACGCATTGGGAGTTTATTTTCATAGACACTGATTTCACCTCAATTCGATCTCTGGTTTGGAAGATATCATCGAATTACCAGAGGTCGCCAGAAACAGAGCTAAACAGAGTAGCTGAAAAACGACCTTGCTCGAGCAGGCATTTTTCTATGCTCGAGCATGACATTTTTATGCTCGAGCATGAGCGGAATTTGAGCTGGAAATGTACGGTGCTCGAGTATGACATTGTTGTGCTCGAGCATGACTTCAGGAATGCAATTGTAGCTTATTTTAACTCCGAATTGAGCCGTTCCAACTTCTGTTTGATCGTGGAGACTTCTAGAATCAATCTAAGAACTTGAATTCTCATTTCATTTAGCAAGTTCTTCCTTTCTTTATTCTTCTCTTGATCATTCTCCATAATTCAACTCTTTCTTTCTTCTCTTCTCTTCTCTTGATCATTCCCAAAATCCTTTGATAACTTCTTGCTTCCTTGACATTATCCACAATTCAATTTGGACTAATCTACATTAAATATAGTAGTTAGTCAATGTAGGAGATAAATATATTATACAAACTTTTTGCTCTTAAGAATGACATCTATATAAGACATCATCAAAACTAATCATAACCAACACCTAAGAATGGGTTAGGCACCCAGAGGGTTGCTACCAACTGAACTGTGACCTAAAAATCCAACTTGATAGTTGAGTGATTTTTTAGGCATTTGAATCAACCTGAATGAATTATGGTACTAGAATATAGTACGGATTGATTTGATCAAATTGAGGTAATAGAATATGGTACCGATTGGTCTTAATAAATTAAAGCACTAGAATGTGGAACCAATGTGTATGAGGCATCTGGAGGTTTCTAGCTGCTGATCTAGCATAGGAAAAGATCTTAATATTCCCTTAGAAAAAATGATTGAGAGTTGTTCCTCGATGGAACCAAGTGGTAACTAGAACTTCAGTAACCATGGGTTATGGTCTCACGATCGAGATAGATAACCGTAAATATATTTGTGGCTAATGGATTCCTTGAAATGTGGGTCAAATATCTGATAGGGGAAGCTGAGTATATTCATGTTATGAATATATGGTGGGCAGTGTGACCTATTAGGCCGGTATGTCCTTAGGTCGTCAAATTTGATATGCGTACAATGAGAATCCCTAAATCCTATGAGACAAGTGTGTCCATAGGTTAGCAAAAGCCCACTATTATTAGACCATGAATACCAGGCAGCATCTCGAAGAAGTTGTAAAACCTGAGAATTACGGCATTGTTCTGGAATGGCTAGAAGGCTAGGATAGGAATGGACCGAGTCTCCTGTGAATGGCTCAAGTAGCAAGAGTTAGAGCTTGGGATATGAGTAGAATTGATGACCTTCTAGAAAAGTTGTCTTATTCTTGGTATATTTGAAAATTGAATTTTGAATTTGCTAATGCATTTGCTTATTTGTGAGTTTTCTAAATTGAATTTTTGAATGAAATTTTTCAATAGAAATTGAGACCAGTTTGTAGTGGTCATTTATGAACTATATATGTTGTCTTATAGATCGAGTCCTTGTGGAACCCATAATTGTGGAAGCTATACAAAACTAGAAGAGGCAAGAAATTGTTGTAGAAATACTCAATTTTCTAGATCTTGTATATGTGTTTAGAATGTTTTTGAATAACTTGCCATTGATAAAACCTCATTTGAACTATGAATTGAAAGAAAGAATTGTTTTGATGGGATATGTTTATAAGAGGTTGAAACCCATACCAGTATTGAATACTTCCAATCTAAGAAAATTTCGCCTTGTAGGGGTGTGTTACTACTTGCTATTTGATTGAGTGGAGGAACCTTTAGTATGTGTTACTAGGTGTCTTTCTAGTCGCATGTATTGTGAACACGTGGCACCACTCATGCTTACAAATTACTATAAGAGGCAAAGAAAACCAACAAAAATAAGTGTATGTTCATCAATGTAAATCATACAAGCAATTATAAATTCATATAACCAAAGTCCACTTGTAAGCAACTACTATATTAGCATAGCATGAATTTATCTCAAATTGATGAAACTAAAACACAGTTATATTTTCTAATACATTTGGGCTACTTAGAAAATACAATGTCATTATATTTCACCCTAATTAAATATATAATTATAATTATCTACCTATAGCCAAAGATTGATTACAATCATATATGTAATTACAATTGATGTCTTTAAACCTTTATGTGATGCATTTTAATTGTTAAAACAAAATAAAGCACATGTACTTATGGAAGGATGTTGTGGCTATTCCTCGATTCTACATGCTCATCACAAGAACATTAGACTATTGTGCATATTAATTGTACATTTGACCATAATTGATACCGTAAAGTCTTATGTGATAGACTGCGCATACAACATGTGTATAAGGATGATGTGGCTACTCCTTGAACAAAATATGCATGCTAATCACTGATAAATATGTACAATTAAATTCCATATATACACATAATCATCAATGATAATGTAATTAACTAATTTAATTTTTTAAATTATTTATGTGAATAAATCAAGCTTACTCACCTAAATAGGATTGATATTCTAAAACCCATATGTGACTATGTGTACATGTCATAAGAGGGTGTTGTGGCTAATCGTCTAACGTACAAGCTAATGACAAATATTAATCATGTGCATTTATATTATGTATATGCACGACTTAATAGAGAACTTAACCAATTAATTTAATCAACATAAGTGATAAAACAACTATATTAAATCCTCCCACTTCGATTAAATTAATTATTCATTTATTGAAGTTGGTGTTTTAAAATCCATAAGCGATTATTTACGCATGCAACATTGAGGAATGCGGTGGCTACTCCCCAAGATGCATGCTAATCCCAAACAACAAATATGTGCATTTAAATTTAAAATATGCACAAAACTTTAATGATAATTTAATCGATTAGTTTGACAAGTAAATGTGATTAACAATCAAACATTAAATATTTGAAAGTTAATTTCAGCACATTATGATTGACATACCATTTCGGAAACTCAAATAGTTATATAATTGCCTAAAATTGATTATCAAAGTATTTAGAAAATTACACAACACAACAATATAAATTTTGCAAATTTTTCATAATGTTAAATGACTGAAATTAATTTTTCCTATATTTAAACAATCAAACGGCGTATAAAATAAATTACCAGTCACAAATATTTGACTAAATACATCATTCATGGGATAAAACAGGTTTATATCCAAGCTATTAATCAAATATTTGTTTTCAGGAAAGATAAAAACAAATGGCTTAAACAGGAAAAACAAAGCTCATCAACAATGTTCAGAAATAAAGCAATTAAAACAAAACACTTGCCCAAGAACAAAGCCCAAACCAACACTGTTTAACTAAAATAAACGCAGGCCTGAACAATAGCAAATATAAATCAAAAAATTTGAAAAAAAAAACGAAAAGGCATCCTCTACCTAGATTCTTTAAATTCATTAAAGGCATAAATAAATACTTTTGCAGCCCAACTTAAATGCATTAGCCCATAGCTTGAATATAATGGGAAGGTTCAAATAAATAAAAAATGTCCAGGCCTAGAATGTAAGCAAAGAAAATGGATTAAATGAGGGACCAAAACACAAGAAGCCCAAGCAATAGGCCCAAAACGCGTGAATGCCTAATTTGCCAGAAAGTAATACAAACCCAAACTCAAATAGTCAAGCTCACAAATGCAGTCCAGCCCAGGCCCTTAATCCTTATAAGTTAAACAGCTCATTTCACTCTAGCTGGAAGAGAAAGTCCAGATTTCAAAAAATAAATGATACATTTTGGTTGTCTTCCCCAGGGAAACTAGATCCCTAATGACCTGACATATGACCCGATGCAAACCCGCTTAGACCTTCCACCATCTGCAAATTTCATGCGGCGTTTTCCCGGAGATTTTTGCCTTTTTTTTTTGTGTGTGTGTGGTTATTATGACTTTACTTTTAATTTAACTTAAACACACATTCATGCATATATATATACATATCTTTGTACCAGTTGAGCCGAGATTATGGGTAACTATGTCCTTCATAAACTTCGTCATAATAGTATACAACTCTAACAAGATATATCACAATAAGAGAGTAAAGTAAAAAATTCACACCCATGCTATGTTCTGATGCAATAATACATGGGCATTTGCCTTGTATCTTTCAAAAAGAAAAGTACAAAATTCATAATAAACTTTGAACAAAAGTACCTAATTTAAATTGATCAACTTACTTATTGAAAACCCCAACCATATGTGGTTTTCACATCCCCATGAACTGAATCAAAGTATCAAATCCTTCACTTTAAGGGATTTAGCATGATAAGCATACAATAAACCCTAAGTACATTAAACATAATGAGAATAAAATTACGAACAAAAAAAAAACATAATGAGCATCTAATTTATCGAAGTAGTATGCTTACCCTTGGCAATACGACACCAACAAAAAATGGTCCTTCTTCTTTAGTGCCCTTTCAATGACCAAACTTGCCAGTTCCTCGCTTTTCTTGCTCGTGACAATCTCTTTGACTAACACTCGATTAATAGCGTCAAACACATCTTGTTCCCCGTAGATATCTTACTCAAAGGGGACTTGTTTGGTGTAGTAGTCTCGCTTAGGGTCTGTTTCGGTGACTATGCTATAATGTGCCTTAAGAGCCATTCGGATTTTATTGGCAACTGGTGGAACTGGAGGAACTGGCGGCTAAGGCAAAGGCACACAAGCTCATCCATCTTCTTCAACACACAAGACACTGAACCGTGGCCGGAATAAGCTCCCAAATTACTCTTCCTTTTCTTCGGCTAAACAAGTTGAGAAGTTAGGAAAATTGTTACTTTAAACTTCATTATCAAGCTTAAAAGATGACGATGTACCTTTTGTGTCTTCACAAGTATGACTATAAGGTGGTCTGGCCACTCAACAAACCTAAGTACAACTCCTCCAACTGTATCTGCATCTAGGATAGGAATTGAAGGACGTAGTTATTGGTGGCCGTCTTCAGCTCTATCCTAAGATGATTATGATGGAGAGGCGATTTGTGAATCGCGTTCTCCCCCTCTAAGTTGTACATGAGGCTCGTAACAATTGTATGCCGCTTGGTTCTATCTTCCATACACTTAACCTCTACCTCACCCTGAATAAAGAGAAAATACAATTAGTGTAAAGCAAAAATAAATAAAGAATAGGCTCTCCATCGACATGAGTCATACTACCTCAGGTAGAGTTTGAGAAGGGAATGTGCAGCTATCTTTGGCACTTAGGGTGTGAGACATTCCTTACTTCCTCGTGGTCTCTCATCTCATTAACTGATCGATAACTGGTTCAACTGTCTGCTTCAACATCTCGATCATTTCCATATACTATTGAAGCTTTTGATCAAACACCCTTGTCGGCCTCTTCCACTTCCCAAAGCATTCTTTTTACCAACTCCATAGCTGACACCCCTCAAAAGACCATTGTGGTCATGACCCAGAGCCTTTTCCAAGACATCCTCGTCCCCAATAAGCTCACCTCGCTCTAATTCCTAACACAAGGTTTCCTGTAGAAAAATAAAAGGTTAAATACATAGACTCTAACTTAGTACAATATGCATAGTACTAGAAACACCAATATCATTAGATAGAACAAACATAATTGAATCAAAATCATCAGTACTTACCATTCTTGAGACAACCTCCTGAACGCATGAATTGTCAATGCTGCCCTCTTTGTTTTGCCTTGCAGCAACCCTCAATACTCCATGATTGATAGTCACATATGCTTCTGACCCTTGCTTCTTTATCAATTTCTACTCGATATTCATATACCTCATGCAGCTTCTACAGTACATGTATTCATTGTTCCTTCACCTTCTCATGGTTTTTCACGCTTAATGCATGTGGACAAAAAGCAACAAATATATCAAAGTTACACGTTACATTAAATTTAATTTTCCTTGAATGTTGGAGTGCGTTGTAATCATGCAAAAGAAACCTATTTAGGCTATTTGACAACTTTCTTTAGCAGTGTTGGAACCACCAACTCATCTATAGAGTCGGGTTCCAATAAATATTTCTTCGTCACAAAGCCTCAGAAAGAGTGCATTATCATGCCAGCCTTCCCAAACACATAATCCTTCTTCTCATCATCTATGTGGAATCTAAACTATAAAACACATAAATCATTGTTAGTGTTAGACATACCGGTTAACAAGATATTATTAACTATGTAGCATCATGTATTACTGATATTTCATCCCAAATATTCTTTCTCATCACTATTTCTTCTTTCTCTTTCAAAGATCAAAACACCACATGAGATCCTTAGAACAAGCAAAAGCACCCCCATCCATATACAACTCTAGTGTACTTGTCCTTGAGCCACTTAAGACCCTTTCAGCTTACCTTCAACAGTATACACCTTGTAACAAGCGACCCTCTTTTTCCTTTGCAACTCTAGATCATTGAAGCTCCATCTTTTCGAAGAGGAACTATTTTTGGGTGAGATGAATTAGAATATCATGGTTAGATGCAATTTGAGTGAGGTTGTCCTTTCCTATAAGAGTCTAATGCATATCCTTTGAATTTTGAAGTTGCTATGAAAATGAATTAGAAGCCAAATGTGTATTATTAGTACAACAAATAAACATACTAGAACAATACAAAAGGGTATGGTTTCATCTTTGTATGGGTATTTCAAAACCGTCAACATGCCTTCTTCTACAAAGCGGTGAAAAGGATTGAATGAATCCAAGAATAAGTCAATAACCACTAGAAGCAACGAGACTAACCAAAACACCTAACCGAAAGGGCACCATTCCGATGAAGATGCGGGTGTGAGGATGAGGAGATTAGAAGAGGAAATTTCTGGAGAAAATGTCGGTGGAGCAAGAAGATGAGAGAGAGAAATGATTTAATTTAAGGGCAGTTCCATCTTTTGGTTCAAACTTTGATATCCCAGATTCCCACTTCTTCCCAATCTATCTTTTTCTTTATTCACATTGTCTTTTAAGGAATTTGAAGTTCAAAAGGTATTTTATGGAGATTTTTCCAAGTTCATATCAATTATTTTCCTCCAATGAATTTATATTAACAATATTATTTAATGAAAACTCTATCTTTGAATTTGAACCATTTTCATTATAGTTGAACTGTAATAACTATTGACTAAGCCTTGACGAGGGATTATTTAGTATTGGATGGTTTTGGATTATCCATATCAAGAAAATAAGTTGTTTGCTTCATAGTTTGTTTTCTTTACCTTTCTTTTTTACCCTTCCTTCAAAATGCCTTCACATGTTAGTTGATGAGAGAAAATGCTTTGGTGGTGAGATTTTGGGATTCTCTTACACCTTTTGCTTGATATTATCATCTAGTATCCAGTTTAGGGTTCATGACTGCTTCTCTTAACACAAATGTCTTCTCTGAGACTTGAATTTGAGACCTAGAAGGATCTAACGGGGCTGTACACCTATTTTGGGGGTTAAAGGATCTCTCTTCTCTCAATAAATTTTATCAAAGAAAATTTATAGTCTTTTGCATATATAGTCACAACCTATTTTTGGAAAGTTCATTTATTTCATGTTTTTCATAAGCTAATTCAATAACTACTTGCTACATACTTGTAATAGTTTATACAAAAAATTTGTACTCAATTGTAATATGTTTTATTTTTGAGTTAATTTTAAAATTTCTTGACAATAATTAAGTACAATTGTTTCATAAAGCTTCTTGGAGTTCACACAAGTCGATGAACATGAGGGCAAAGCTAATTTCTTTTGCGACTAATAATCCACAATAGAAACATTCAGACATGGTGATGAAGGGAAGTTATAATGCTTGAATAAAAGGAAATGCACCAACAGTCCCTCCTTTTAATAAAAACATATAATCACTTGTTAATTATATGTGTATTTTTTTTTAACTATTATATGGCATAAAATATGAATGGAATGAGATGAATAACCAAAATGAGTTATGACAAACATACAGAAAAGTTATAAAACTTGCTCCCTTTTAAAATTTATAAATACGTATTAAACTAAAGATATATAAAAATTATCTGACAAAATATAAAATCAATATGTAGCCTTTTTTAAGAGTTAATCTTCCTTAAAAATTATTAGATATGTAATATATAAAATTATATTGTGAAGAATTATTCTAACCCCTGCGCATCGTGCAGGGTCTATACGAGTTATTTTAAAATATGAAAAGGTTTCATTAGAAATCTACAATTATAAATACTTTATAAGAAAAAATTATAAGTTAAGTTAATTTATTCATTCAACAATTAATAAATTAATATATTATTTTGTTAGTCTCTAAATCTCACTCAGAGGGGTAAATTGTATGAAAATAAAAAACTTAAGGGAGAAGGGGCAAAAATACCCATGTTAATTTATCAAATGTGTATATGACACTATATTTAAACCTTATGTGGAAAACTGCCTATGAAAATTATAAGAGAGAAAAAAAAAATGCCAAAACCATCAGCTCCTCAAACCATCTGTTTTTTTTTTGGGAAAATCCCCCTCAGGTCCCAAGGGGCCAACATAATTTAAAAAAAGTCCCTCAGAAAAATCACATGTCAGAAAAGTCATAAGGGACTTGATGGGTATTAATGAAAAAAATAAAATTACATTGGTGCCCCCAAGATTAAAAAAGGAAAAGGAAGGGCAAAGGTTTTGGCACACTGTGTTCTTATCACTGAGAAAGGAAACAACAGAAAACGTGAGCCACACACGAGGGGAGAGCAATCAAGGTTGAAGGTCCAATGTTGAAGGGTGTGTTCTGATTATAGGCATGTCATTTTCATCAACTGTTCTAGAGGCTCAACTGAGATGGTTTTTCTTTGCTATGTATGCTCTCTTTTTTCAGATTAAAGGGTGGTTGGCTGAAAGGTTAGAGCTTGGGCTTATTTATTTTACTATCAGCTAGGAGATAGGTAAGAAATGCTAAGATTTTGATCAAGATATCACCATCACCATTGTAGTTGGTCTTTAATCATTGTAGGACAGGGTTAATAAAATGTTGCTCTGTTTTTTGGCATGAAAACATATGGAAAGGTTTGTTTTTTAGTGGGAATGGTTTAATGTGATAAAGGTATATATTGGCTGCGAAAACGTTGGAATGAGATAGTTGTTAATACCTACAGTTGTAGTTGTTAATATGATTGTTTAAAGTTGTTAATACTAACTTTAAGTTGCAGATCATAATTAAAGATGGCTAGTACTTCAGGGAAGAATCTATTCTGTTTCTTTCATGTGGGGGGAACTTTGTATACGGTGGAGGAGAGGAAAGTGAGTATGTTGGTGGTATGGTAAGAACAAGATGCATAAAAGAAGTCATAACATATGAGGAGTTTCAAACAATCATATAATTTTTAATTGGAAAAGAAAGTAATGAAATTTGCGTCAAAATTCAAAGTTAGCATGGATACATCTACATTTGTGGATCCTGCAGACGATAAAAGGGTGGATCATTTAATATGGTTTAATGAAGAATATGGTCATATGTACGTTGAAGAAAATGGGAATAAAGACAATAGACTACTAGGAATGAATGGTCAAACGGAAGATCAAGAAGTGTAAGTCTTGTTGCAAAGAACCATATAATTTTTTGGAGATGGTGTGTGATGTTGTAATTAACTCTTTATACCTGCATTTGCTGATGTAAATGAAGATTGGATAAATATGCAATTGTATCCAAGTTTCATTTATAACCATTAGTATTCTTTTGTAAATGATGTTGTCTATGTAATGACATGACCTTATAAAAAAATGCAGTTGGAAAAACAAATATATTCATATATTTAAATTGTGTTATTATTGTCCAATCAGGTTATGCAGTTGACAAAATGACAATGATGGACTTTTTAACACTCACTGTTGTTGTTAAAATTCAATGATGGAGTTGTTAACACCACTTATGCAATTGTTAAAAGTTATTGATGGACTTGTTAACACCCACTGATTGACTTGTTAAAACCCACTGATATAGTTGTTAAAAGTGATGGAGTTGTTAACATCCGCTAATGGAGTTGTTAATACCAACTGATGCAGTTGTTAAAAGTCATTGATAGAGTTAACACCCATTGATAAACTTGTTAACACCCACTGATGTAATTGTTAAAAGTCACTGATGGAGTTGTTAACACTCACTGAGGGTATGTTTGGTTTGAGGGAAGGGAAGGGAATGGAATGGGAGGGAGAAAAAAAATGTGTATTAAAATTTAGTGTAGTCCCACCAAATTTTTCTCCCCACTATATTTTTTCTCTCCCCTCCCCTCCCCTTCCCTCCCACTCCCTCAAACCATGCACACCCTGATAGACTTGTTAACACCCACTGATGTCACTAGTGCAAAAAAGGGTTTTAAGACCGTCTCATTTATATCGAAGTATTGACGCCCTGGTCTTAAAAGTATGACTGGTGGCAGTTTTGTAAATATAAAGAACTTCTTGGACCAGATCCTTTATTCATAGGTCTTAAATATATTTCTCAGACCGGTTATTCATAGGTCTTAAAAATTGAAATATCAATTACTTTATAGAGAAATCTCATACAACTGGACTTATATTTTGTGCGGTTCAAAATAATAAGGAAAAATTTAAATATAAAGGTCTAAAAATGTTAGGACCGATTATGTTAAAATTAGATTTCTCATTTTAAATGCAAGTGGGTTAATGTCAATAATGGTGTTCAAATCGATCGGCTAGGATTTACATTAGTCGATATCAATAGTAGAAGTTTTGGAGATGAACCTTTTATTATGGCAAACCAGGCAAAACAAGTGTTCTGTATCACCGATCAGGAAAATAAAATGTGGTCTATAGCTCTCCAAGGAAAAAATGGTCATTGATATTGATAAGGAAATTCATTCAAATTATGGCCTTCCTGAGAGTACTCCTTTTTCAAGAGGTCTACTGGACATGAACAAAGAAGATGAAGTGGATAATAAACTAGGCATAAGAAATGATCATCAAGAAGGGATATGGGAGGATATCCCTTTATAAAAGAGTCAATTCATAAGGTAATATGCAGAATTCTTTGAAAACTTTAAGGTTTTAACTATATTCCTTCTATGTTCTTAAACAATGTCACTAACTATTAAACTTTTGTTCTTGTTTTATTTTTGTGGCAGGATCCGATCAAAATGGGCATGTTATAAAAGAGGATGTTACATTGTTGAGTGGGAATCAGATGAAAGCATAGTGAATATTATATTAGACATGTATGTTGATTGACGTGCTATATTTGTAACTCATTGTATTTGTAAGTTATCTTATTGTATATGTTCATTTAGGTGTTGTACTGTCATAGTATAATCATTAATTAAGAGGCCACATAACTCATGGTAAATAATATTTGTATTCTTTTCCCAATTCAATTTATTCAAAATGGATTGTTTATAGCTTGTAGCTTAAAGTATCGACTTTTATGGCTAGATTGGGTGGTGGATGTGTGTATATATATATGATCAAGAAGAACAGAATAGCAAGGAAAAAATTTGGGAAAATTTAGACCGGAAATAAATACACCAGTCTTAAAAGTTCAAATTTTAAGACTAGATGTATTTATATGTCCGGTCTTAAAAGTCATACTTTAAGACAAGTGTACATATTAGGCCGATCTTAAAAGTTGGTCTTTTAAGATCGGTGTATTAATCCATCTGGTCTAAAAAGTTCAATTTTTAAAACCAGATGTATTTATTATCCGGTCTTCAAAATCAGTCTTTTAAGACCGGTCTAATTAGTTGTCTAGTCTTAGAAGTCGGTATTTGTTAGACTGGATTTTCTTTGTCCGGTCTTAAAATGTCGATATGTTTAGACCGGCCTATTTTTTTGTCTAGTCTTAAAAGTTGAGTTTTAGAACCGAACAAAATATATATCAGGTCTATATAGTACAACTTTTAAGACCTAATGTTTTAAATGTCTGATCTAAAAAAATTTCTTTAAGACCGTTTCGAGTCTGGTCTTAAAAGTTACAGACTTTTAAGGCCGACTGGAACAAGACCGGTCGTGGGTCCGGTCTTACGGTGCCTCTTTTGTTCGGTCTTAAAAGCCTTTTTTGTACGCGTGTGTAGTTGTTAAAAGTCATCGATGCAGTTGTTAAGGAAGTCATACAAATTTTGGATATACTTCTTAGCTGGTTTGTATTGCAGTTCTGAAAATCAAATATTACTTGTCTATTGTAGGTGCGTTTTTGTTTTAACTTGATTTTTTTGGGGTTGTTCTTTCTATATGTTTCCCTAATGTTTTTTGTCTTATGACTACATTGTAATTGAAATGCATAGGTGCTTGGCTTTCTTCCACGGCTACCTGACACATTGAAGGATGACAGATAATCATTTACTAAGGTTGAAATTGTTGTGTTTCTTCCATGCGTTGTAGATAATACTATTATTTATCATTCTAGTGTGCATGCTTGTGTGTGTGAATTGCCCAAGTTTTCTAGGTTCAGATCAATGTATTGTTGGGTTTTCCTTGACTATGATATGTTGTTGATGTTGATTCAATATCAAATTTGAAATAAATTTGATTATCTGATGGCAAGAAGTTCATATCTCTTTCTAAATAATTAAATATTGCAACTAGGACGTAACATTGAAAATGTGGGAGAAAAAATGTAGTTGCTTACCAAACATGTTATTTTCTATTATTCTACTTCTTGACAACCATTAATAAAGAGCAAAGAAGCAGAAAATATGTCTTCTTGTCATTAAAATTAAAATATCAAGTAATCATCATAAGAACATTTACACAACACCAAATTATGAAGGTCATTTTCATCAATATAAATGAACCTTCCCACAAAAACAAATCCTCCACAACTTTGTCATAAATACAAATTCACATGTACACAACATATGATGGACTAAACATGTGTCCTAAATACAATGAACGTAATGTTTCACCCATGACAAGCCGACCTACCTACCTAACAAGTTTGCTGCTTAATGTCTCCTATTCCGCTTGTGGTACTCCTTGATGAAAGACAACACTTTTTCTCTATGGTTGTTGTGAGGATAAGTGACCAGCCATCATAAGAAGCTGACCGTCATTTCATAAAGGCATAGTGTTCATCTTTGATGGCCTAAATTATAGAAGAAAATATTGGAACATAGCACAAGATTATAACATCTTCCATCTAAATAATCATACAAATACACTGAAAAAAGGTGTGCATATATACATGTCAATCGTTGTCCAAGATTATATTGTTGTTAAAACACTCCATTTTTTATGAATTTAGGAGGCATGGCATAGAGAATAAAGTTATGGGCACATACCCTTCAATTATGATCTGCAACATAAAATTACTATTAACAACTACAACTGTAGGTATTAGTAACAACTATCTCATTTCAGCGTTTTTGCAGCAAAAGTACATTCATCACATTCAACTATTCCCACTAAAATATATATATTTCTTTCTATTTCGATGCCCAAAAACATAGCAACCTTTTATTAACACTACCCTACAACATACAGTTCTTATTAACAATTTAAACAGTCATATTAACAACTATAACTATAGGTATTAACGACTATCTCATTTCAGAATTTTTGCAGCAAAAGTACCATCATTACATCAACCATTCCCACTTTATAAATTTTTTTTAAAAAAGACCTTTCCCTTTATTTCTATGCCAAAAAACAGAGAAACCTTTTGTTAACCTTAGCCTACAATGATCAAACACCAACTACAATGGTGATAACGATATCTTGATCAAAATCATAACATTTCTTACTTATCTCCTAGTCGATGGTAAATGAGCCCAAGCTCCAACCTTTCAACAAGCCACCCTTCAATCTAAAAAAAAGAGCATACATAACAAAGAAAACCATCTCAATTAAGCCTCTAACACAGTTGATGAAAACAACACACATGTAATCAGAACACACCTTTCAACATTGGACCTTCAACCTTGATTACTCCCCCCTCGTGTGTGGCTCGTGTTCTCCATTTTCTCCTTTCTTAGTGATCAAAACACAGTATGCCAAAACCTTTGCCCTTCCTTTTCCTTTTTTAATCTTGGGGGCATCAATGTAATTTCATTTTTTTCATTAATACCCATCAAGTCCCTTAGGACTTCTCTGACATGTGACTTTTCTAATGACTTTTTAAAAAAAATTACGTTGGTCCCTTGGGATCTAAGGGGGATTTTCCCTTTTTGTTTTCTCCTATGGGTCCCACTAGTGTCCAGCTATCATCCTCATAATATCTATTTCACCCAATCTTCTCTCTCTTTACTCCTTAATACCTTTATGCAATTGAAATTGGGAAAACGCACAATGGAACAAACCAGGCTCAATGAAGACAGAGAGGACAAATGCATGGATGCTAGTTCTCGTAAGCACCCTAGACATCCTCAATTTGCTTGCAATTGGTCAGGTTCCTCCTGGATATGGACTTGCAAGCATACTTGAGGGGTTAGATTGTTATGAACTTATGATGTCATAATGCACCTCCCTCTTTCTCACCATCTCCTTCATCTTCCTGACAATATAGATGAGAAACAAACTAAAGTGTGCCTATTTGTTTTAGCTTTTTAGAAGTGCTTTTATGGTTTATGAGTTAAGTATGTGGAGAAGTTTTGTCTCAACTTACGTAAAAGTGTTTTTGAAATCGTGGTTTGAGGTTTCCCTAGCAATAAAGATTCACACACACACACACACACACACACACTATCCCTCAAAAGACCTTTATGCCTTCCCCCTCCTCGTCTTTGACTCCTCTTCGGCTCCCTCTCTCTCACTCGCAATAGACGCCGCTATCAACTTCGATGAGGCTTGGTTAGCATCGGAGCTCCGTCTCTACCAGGTGTCTTCTTATTTCATTTATTAACCTATTGAGCATGGCACATCATCTAATGATGTCACTAATACTTATTATGATCCTTAAACTTTGACTAGCTCTAACTCAATCCTCAAACTTTCATTCATTTAACAAAATCTTTTTTTTTTCAAAAAAATGAAAAGTTTTCCACTAATTTTCTTGTCACAAGTTAGTTATATAATTTTTTATAGCAAACTAGCAAGATTTACGATGGTATTGTCCATAAAAAATCCGCAATAGAAAAATCTCATTTTGGATATCACACCTTCATAGGGATTATATAAATTTGATATCTTTATGGCATTTAGCAATTTTCAAGTTCATTATGTGTTATTTTTCCAAAAGTAACCCTTAATGTGCTAAAATAACCTTCAACTTTTATATATAAAAAAAAATGCAAAAGTAACCATAAACTTTTAAAATTGGAGCAAAACCGTTAAATCCAACTAATTTCTATCCATTACAATGGGAAAAATTAATCTTTTATAGCCCTTAAAATTTTGACTCGCTTATAACTCAATACCTAAACTTTTGACTTACTTGCAATTTAGTCCCTGATGTTTCTGAATTATCCTATAAGGCAAAAATTTATTAAAATGCAATTAAAAATTGCTTGGGGTGGATTTTACATAAATTAAATAATAAAAAACAATGTCCTCGTCCTTACTAACTTACATCCCCCTCCGCTTCTTTTTTCCAAAAACCTCGCTAGGTGACAAATCCCTATTTTGTTATATATTTTCAAACTTTATTTTGGAATTTTGTCAAAATTATTAAGCTTAAAATGTATTTCTTTTAAAAAAAACATCACGGATTTATTCAAATTAAGAATTGTTCGTAGTAGTGAAGTATCATCCAATTTTGAAAATTTTCCTCACATGTTAGTTTAATCAAATGAACAATATTCATGACAAAAAAGAATTTTTCAGTCAACACTAAAATGTATAGTCCCGTTTTTGTTCTCCATTGTCAAGGAGCATGATCAAACCTTGCTGAGAATTTCACCAGTCAACAAAACAAATTTACACTAGTATTGAGCACTGACCTCTTTTGTCACCCAACAAGGTTTCTAGAAAACAGAGGCGGAGGGGGATACGAGTTGGTGAGGATGTGGACACTATTTTTTGTTTTATTTTTTAATTTATGTAAGATCTATCTAAGCAATTTTTAATAGTATTTTAAACATTTGTTTAGCTAAATAGGATGACTCAAGCATTGAGGACTGAGTTACAAGCGAGTCAAAAGTTTAAAAGTCTAAATAGGAAAACTTTAAGGGCCAAAAGATTAATTTTCCTCATTGTAATATATGAAAGTTAGTTGTTGGGTTTAACATTTTTTTTCTCCAGCTTTTAAAAGTTTATAGTTACTTTTGATCCAAAAAATAGTTATGGCAACTTTTGCACTTTTGATAAAAATTTGGAGGTTATTTTAGCACATTGACCCTAAAAGTTAAAATAGTTATTTTTCAAGTCAAATTTTTAAATTTTCCTTAAAAACATATAAAATTTAGGGAAATTTTACAATTAAAAATGGAAAAAGACAAATTGGTCTCATGAATTTATCAAATCTCAAGTATTGAGTAGGAATATGAGATTTACAATTTTGACCAAAGGACCAAAATTCTATGAATTGTGGGCATAAGTTTCGAGGTCAATAACAACATCAATATCTATATTAACAACATCATATTTTACATTAACGACTTTGGCTAGAGTTGGAAATCAAAAATTCCTACTTCAATTCGACTGGGATTTAATAAATTCACAAAGACTAATTTGTATTTTCCCATTTTTACTTGTATTTTTCTAGAATTTTCCCTAAAATTTAAAATCATTATTTTTTAATAATTATTGTTGAAGTTTGAAAGAAAATAAAAATTATTATTTTTCCTATAGGAAGCTTTCCAAATTCAAAATGTGAAGATGATATTTTTTTAAAAACAATATTGTTCTTAAATAACACTATCTTTAAATTATATTATACTTAAAAAAACTTTATAATGATGATGATTGCTAAACACACCCCACATCTTAACATCTTTATATTTTTAATGAGTTTTAATTTTGATTCATATACTTTCTTTTTCATTGTTTTTGGTCCTTTTACTTTATTCTTTTTTTTAATACACTACTTTATTCTCTCTCTCTTTTTTTGACAAAAAATATATTATCAATAGAAACAAACCTCAGTAGTAATGTCTAAAATAAAGCAAAACATAAAAAGCTTAAAGTCTATCCCAAGCACAGCAACCCAACCCAATCAACACTACCATTCCAAACCATTACCCTAATCCAAAGAAAGAGAACTTCAGGTGCTACCACCGCTGCCGTCATCATCGCTGCTATCGTGCTTATCCGAGAAGATGAAAAGCAGAGGGAACATTGCTAGAAACAAAGGATTTTAACTTACTATATGCTAGCAAAAGATTAAGGAAACAAGATCCGTACAACTATGTCGAAAGAAGCAACAATGTCATATCAGCCACTGAAAATATCAATGAACACCATCAACGTCATCCCAACCCTGTACCACTACATTTGAGAAGCCCAACTAGAAACCACACCTATCCAAATCAAATTGAAGAAGAGGAGACAAGAAGCCATGCTAGATTACCAACGAGAAGCCATATCATCAACACCAACGTCCTCATTGTCGTGGATTGCTCATGCTTGGTTGCGGCCGAGTAAAGGCTCCTTTAAATTTTCCCAATTTGAAAAGGGACGCCAAAAGTAGGGTTTGGCTCCGAAATCACCACTTTGGCATCCCTTTTGAAATTGGGATGTTGAAAGGGTAAAAACAATCCCTTTTGGCTTATCCTCTATCATGGGTTAATCGAGAGTCAGGGAGAGAAGCAGAACAAAGGTAGTAAGGGAGAATAGTGTTGTTCTCTCTTTGCACCCCTTAGCAACGCCTCCACCATGCTCCATTATTGAATCCTCCCTGCTCTCCAAACTCGTGGAGGCTTCGCTTCCGCCTCTACTTCCAGATGTTGGACCACCCCCGGCCATGAGGATCGCCCCAAGGGTTACCTCTTCAATCTCACCCCGACCACCACTTGGTCAGTCTCACAAATCGTAGATCTACAAGTTTGACCATAACTAGACTTCGCATTTGCTCGCTAGCGAAAATGGTGTGCTTAATCAGGGTTCAAAGTTCCTTTCAGGATTCAGAAACAAGTTAATTCCATATCTACAGGTGAGAAAGAACATGTCTTGACTGTAATACTCCGACGATTTTTTATTCATGTGATTTCCAGGCTCGTTTCCTTTCCTCTTCACAGTCGTTTCCCCTCCTCCTCTCTCCCTTACCATCGTGTGAGAGGTAACAAACCTTAGTAACAGACCATGGTCTGCGCCCCCAATTCCAAGTCTATAGATTTTTTTTTTTGGAAAAAAAACTTACAGAGTCTATTTTAAAAAAAAAAAGGGACGACATAGGTCTTTTACGGCGTTGTTGGTAGATTTCCTTGATGGCAAGTGAACCAGTCGAACAAGTAATAAAAAGTAAGTAGAGTATCATCCCACAGAGACTGAGATATCAAATGATGACGCCAAGTCACAGAATTAGTTGTGTTTAATAGGAAGTAAAATATGATTGGTTTGGGAGTTTGATAGTTATACTAATAAACAGGAAAATAACCAAATGATCGTAGTCGTAAGAAGATATCAGTAAAATATAAGCTGAGCTCAGAATCCTTCCTAAGCATGTTAACCCCCCCAGTTACCTATACGCATTGCTATAACATATATGCTTTGCATGACTCTCGCAATGCTACAAAGATACACACCCCTTACAATGTTATTCAGTTAACCCACCACTCTAATCTACCGAAGCTCTCGCGTCCGATACGTACAATCCTAACTTTACTTCTCCCACATGTCTATGGCGATTTTCTAGTTAGATTATCATTACAAATCTAGGTGTATGGTTGTGAGGGGTAGACCCATTTTTGAAGCCTACAATAATAGGTCAAGTCTTAGCACCAGCCTGCCTAGCAATCACTATTTCTTACATGTCTAACCACGGCTCCCTCTGAGTAAGTAAGAATAAGAAAAACCAATCGTCTTTTAACTAATGAGATATATGTTCCGAAATTGACCAAGGATAACAAGCAGCAGATAAAATTGGATTTTACTTATTACTTTTCCCACATAAATGGAAATAAACTCATACTACTAAGATTATAATATTTCATTTATTACTAAAATAAATGCATAGAAATTAGTATGTTTTAGTGGACGACACAAATCAAAGTAGAGGAAGTGAGTTAGCATTGCCAACTTGAGCAATCAAAGATAAGAGAAGTAGGAGTGAATGATTGATGTGAATGCTTGGTTTGAGTGTGTTTGAATGACGATAAGATGTGAAACTTATGATTAAAGCTTAGTTGATAAATTTATAAATAATTTATAAGTTGTTTAGATGATATCATACTTAAATGATGGTATAAATTAAAAAGAGTTAAATAAGTCGGGCCTATAGGCTTGTAGGCTAGACTATGCTTTATGTAGCCTAAGTTGTAAGCCCTATTAGGGACCTAATATATTTCCATCTCTAGTTTAGATAATGATTTATATATAAGTTTAAACATGTTAACTTCACTAGTATCTTGTTAACACTGTTAACGGTTAACTATGATTAATGCTCTCTCCAATTCTTATTATAATGATTAGTTGACTTTTTTTTTTTCCAAAGAGATTAAAAAAACTAAATAAATTATATTAAGTACTTGTATTTATCATTTTTTTTCTTAACTAATTTACCTTACTAATAAACTAATATATAAATCAAAATTTATAGTAAGTGTTCCGACCGAAACTAATACTTCAGACAGTTTGACTATGTGGTAAAGGGTAGCCTAAACGCCTGACAAAAATTGAGACGTTGAAGAAGCAGGAGGGGATAAGAGTAAAAAGGGCCGTATAGACAAATCTGGTTTGTAACAGCAACGATCAGGGCATAATGGGTACTTCAAAATAAATTCAATTTTCCTTCAAACGCAAAATAGGTCGGATCATGCTCCTACCGTTTTTGACCAAAAACAAAAGCTCCTACCGTTCCACGTTTTTGTAGTTTTCAGCCGAAAACACCTTTTCTTCAAATAGACAAACGATGGCGACTGGCGAGGCGGAGCTTACAATAACCTGTTTGGGGCAGCTTTATTCTCAGCGTTTAAGACAAAAAATTGAAACGTGCGTTGGATGCGTTTTCAGTAACGAAAAAAGCTCAAAAAGTGTGTTTGAATCCGCTTTAATTTTAATGGCCATCTTACAGTTACAGCTCCTTAATTAAAAGCTCCCTCCTAGAGCTTTTTCTACGTCTCCATCAGCGTTGGCCCATGTGCCGAGGGCCCCACTCTGATCCCCCACCCCTTCACCTATAGGCATCCACGCAACTCCCAATTTCAAACCCATTTACCCACAATACCTCTCTTCATTTTTCATTTTTTTCCAATTTTAAATGTAAATATATTTTTAAATAATAAATACATTTATTATTCTTTTTTTAAATATAAATATAAATATAAATTTTTATCTTTATTTATTACAATAGATACAACTAATATTAATAAATGTTGATCCAATAAAGATGTTACGTCATTTTTAAATCATTTTTCATCTTAACTCACTTTTCAAATAATAATCCAGACACTCTTCGGTTTGGAAAAAACCACTTCGTAAAAGTCAAATGCTAATCCAAACACAAATCACCGACTTTTTCCTACCTAAACTTTTAAAAAGCTAGATAAATTTTTGCCCACCGCTTCCTACAAATGCCTGCCTAAGCCAAGCCAAGCCAAACAGGCCCAATAACGACTGCGTTTAGTAGCGAAAATCAACTAAACTGCTACTAACTTGAATGCTAGTTGCTCTCTCCTAATGGCGAACGGCTAATTGTCTATTCATTGCTATTTCCCTCTTCATGCTTATCAACCCACCTGCCCTTCTTTTTCTTCTCTGTCCATTTCTCTCTTCCCCTCTCACGGTCCCTGCCTGTTGAGAAAATGGATACCCCAAGTGCCTGGGACTGTTGGGTCGGCCAAGCACTTGCAAGGCTTGAGTCTCTCAAAGTACTTCGATCTTTGAGACCCATCTGCCTCCGCAAGCAAACTACACACTTACGTGTTGAGAATGACGAACAATATGTACCAAACCCAGAAAATGTTGTGCCGGATGATGAAGAATTCGAGGTGTTCCATGAATTGCGCCCCTGGGATCGCTTGGCCGTGGAAGTGGAAATTGGAGAACCCACATTTAACAAATGGATGCATGACACCCCAAGTCCTGGTAACTTTTCACGCTCTAAATTTCAAGTCTGTTGAGCATATTTAGTGATTTAGTCTACTTTTTATACGGTATCTTATGGCATGTAGAATTTTAACTTTTGAATCTCTCTTCCTTTTTCGGGAAGTAAAGTAATCATATAATTTTGGTGCTTAAAAACGTACCTCTTTTCAAGCCGTTAGTGAGTGACAAAATTTAGGAGACTAGCTCACATCGGAGAATAAACGCCAAGACTAAGCATTACAAGCTATTTTTTTCAAGGAGCAAATTGTACAGTTACTTTATGCCATTTCTACTTTTTACGACATTCAACTCAATTATTTTCTGCTCATGCTCACAATTTTGGTGTTTGCCTCAATCTACTTTGGCCAACGGACATTTTGTTTCATTTTCTGATGTGTACTTGACATATATCAATGACTTTCTTGGGTATAGGTGATGAGATTATCCATAGTCCAGTTATTAGTAAAGACCCCGAGAGATATCATCGACAATTGAGAAAGTTAATCTTGTTTTCCGGAAATGACTATCTTGGCTTAAGTTCCCATCCAACTATTGGAAGGGCTGCTGCAAAGGTGTGCTTGATGATCTTCCCTTTAGTAAACTTTGGACTACTTTCCCTTCTCTTTTTCATTTTATCTTCTGAACTCTGTCTCTTCAGTTCATTTAATTTTAGCTTACAGGTATTAACTATTATGACCATTTTTCTATATCAGGCAGCCCTAGAATATGGAATGGGACCAAGAGGATCGGCTCTTATTTGTGGATACACAAATTACCACAGTCAGCTGGAGTCATGCTTGGCAGATTTAAAGAAGAAAGAGGTGTATAAACTGTCTTGTGTGAAATCCTTGAACTGTTATTGTTTTAATAACTTGAAATGCTTTGTAGTTTGATCTCATAGAACACAATTAGCCATTGAGATTTAACTTAGGACTGTAGAGTAGGAGACATAAATCATATATTTTTCTATTAATGATTAAGTTGATGCTTACTCTCATATGTTCTGCACTTTTGAGATTATCCCATAATGAGGAAATCTCATTTGCTAAAGTCTGACTTTAGTTGTCATGTTAATGTTCTTCATGACCTGAATACTGTTATTAATAGTTGATGCCCCTGTCAATCGATTATTTTATTTGTTCAGGATTAGCATGTGGGGCAGCTATATAAAATTGAAATTATAACAGCTTATTTTTATGTTCTTTTTTATTTCCATTTTTGTTACTTTCAATGATTATGCTGTAATCTAATTGAATTGCAACATGAAATTATTAATAGAAGAGTCAGTTATACTTTTTCAGTGCAGCATCCTCAAACTCTAGGAATTTTATACTTTGCTACCTTTATGGAGCTGCCTCTTATTTAATGAGACGATGGAAGGACCAAGTGTGATGATGAGCCTGAGTACTACATATTGCTGACAAGTTTTTGGTTTAAAATCCATGCTATAGGATTGCCTTCTTTGTCCAACAGGGTTTGCAGCCAATATGGCTTTAATGACAGCGATAGGAAGTATTGGTTCTCTCTTGACTGAGAACAGCATGCCTTCAGAGGACCAAAAAATAGCCATATTTTCTGATGCACTAAACCATGCATCAATAATTGATGGTATTCGTCTTGCTGAGCGACAAAAAAGTGTGAAGGTGTTCATTTACAGACATTGTGATATGGCCCACCTTAATACACTCTTGTAGGTTTCTCCTTCTCTCTGCAACTAACACGTTCTCATTATAATTTTTCTTTTGTGACATTCACTGTATATACATCATGTTTACATTGTTGCAACATCTATGTGCTTAACAGATCACACTGCGGAATGCAGAGAAAAGTTGTTGTGACTGATAGGTAACTCATTATTTCTACTGTTACCAGCTGCTGTTGGATTTTCATTCTATTCTCCTGTTTTAGAAATAAAAAATACATATTTGTTTTCCTTGCCTCCAACCCTATATACTTTAAAAGATGACATCTCTTTTATATGTAACTTCACATAGTAGATAAGAGGAAGAATTTCCCCTTAAATGATCTTTGATTAGGGGATGACTAGTAATTTATCTTTGTTTTAAAAGTTGTTAGTTGTAGGACTAATATTTTGAAACCTGTGACATTGGTTGATTGAGAGAGGGAGTTGTTTGTAGTTGATGATTCAGTGATCAAGCCTGATGTATACATTTTTATAGTAGAATTTGTAAGATGTAAACATTCATTGTCCCCATGTTCATTCTTATAGTTGGAAATTTGAACGTGATTATTATTTGTAATAGTTAAATACAAATTGGAAAAGGCATGGTTTAACCAATAGCAAGATGAGCAAATAGTCAGACTTTCATTTGAAACTTTGAACAATTTTTCTGCTATAATAATAATAATTATTATTATTATGATGGAGAACCACATTTCTGGTCAAAATCTTGTTAATTCTCTAGAGATGAGACAGTGCATGAGAACCACAAATTTCTGTTTCTATAAAGTGTTTGTTGGGCAAGTACATGCGTTGTGCATAAATCTGCTGTGCTGCTGATTTGGTAAAAGCCTATCTTTCTTGGATAAAAATAAAAAGGCATCTGAATTATGCAGTTGTCTCACTAGTTTTTCCATATCTGATGAATTTGATTTTTAACAATTTCATCATTTTTTTAGTGAATGAATAGAAGAAAAGATATGCATCATCCATTTAAGATAAAATCTAATGAAAGGGTGATTCAAGAACATACTGTTTAATCATCAATGCCTGATCATGTTACAATCACATCAGGCTTTCACTTCAGCTATTCATGTCTCACTGATCTTTATATGGTCCTTGCTAAATATCAGCATGGCTAGTGTGTCGGAAATATTTCCAATATCTAGAAGTCAGAATCACTTCTTGGTGTCGATAGAGATTTACAAATCGATTATCAATTATAATTTTGTATTTCTAATGTCAGTTATACATGATTTTATGAATGTGATTTTCCCCCCGGCAAATATGCATTCTCGTTCTTGCAGCTTGTTTAGCATGGATGGAGACTATGCACCCATGGTTGAGCTTGCAAACCTTCGCAAGAAGCACGGATTTTTGTTAGTCATTGATGATGTAAGCCCCTTAAAGTTGTGTCACAGACTACTTGAAGCCTATCTTGTGCATTAATGCTCATGATTTTTATCAATGGAAAGATTAAGTTTTAGTACAATGTTACATAGCGTTCACTGGAGAGTTAAAAAATAATATTGTTGCCCTGGATAATGGGAGCATTTTTTAAGCTGTTATATTTATTTGACTGTTCTCTTGTTTCTTTATTAGTCTTGTGAAAAAATAAAATAAAAATTCACTCACTATACCATGTCTATAGTGTTGATATGGTTACCCTACATAAGAAATATGACTTCACTATGCCTGCATAGTTTAATGCAATTATATCAAAAATAAAAACCTGATTTTCTTCAGGCCCATGGATCTTTTGTTTGCGGCAAAAATGGTGGTGGTGTTGCTGAGGAATTCGATTGTGAAAAACAAGTTGACTTGTGCATTGGAACATTGAGTAAAGCCGCTGGCTGCCATGGAGGATTCATAGCATGCAGGTAATTGTTTGCAAAAACTTCCCATTCCATGTTTCTATATTTAATTTTTTTTCCTCCTTTTTTTTGAGACTTTTTCTTTTGCTGCAGACAGTATAAATTTCATCAATGATCCTTATGAAATTGTTGTTAATTAATGCAATTGTGGTGTTTTTTGCATTCTGGCAGCAAAAGGTGGAAGTTACTCATACAATCAAGGGGTCGTCCCTTTATATTTTCCACTGCCACACCAGTCCCAGTTGTGGCTGCAGCTCATGGTTAGCTGTGTCCTTATATTTGAATTGATTTACTTCCAAAATATAGCTCTTAACCTTTTTTTAAAAATCAAGAATTATTTGCATTAGTTTTACATATTCTGTTTTTTAGTTTTCATTTAATAAGTAGTGACTCTGCCTATCTGGTCTCAAATTTGTAAAGATGTGCTTTTGATAATGTCAATCCCACTTCTAAGATCAGCATGGGGAATGGTGTTCCTTTAACCAATTTGCATTCCTTACTACAGACCTCACAAAGTCTGAACTTAATATATTGAGGGAAGCCCAATGCATCCATTTGTTATTTTTGTGCAATTTAAAATGCAAGATTTATATAGATAGTAATAAATATATCAATCCTACGGAAGGAGATAATTGGTGTAACTACAGTCACATTGATGTGTATTATTTGACTTTCTTGTTTCTCTTGCTGCGACTCTTATGTTACTATTCCTTGCTTAAGTGACATATCTCTTAAACATAAATGAAATTTGCCAGCTGCTGTTAAGGTTGCAAAAATGGAGACATGGCGTAGAAGGGCCATTTGGAAACGAGTGAAAGACTTCCGTGCTCTAACTGGAATCCCTGTTACAAGTCCCATTATATCTTTAATTGTAGGAAGTGAAGAAAAAGCACTGCAAGCAAGCCGGTATGATCTCTCTCTCTCTCGCATGCACTCACACGCACACACTTACTTGGAGATTCAATTTGCTAATTAACATTTCATAATCATTCTGGAACAGGCATCTATTGAAATCTGGCTTTCATGTGACTGCAATTAGACCACCAACTGTGCCTCCTAACTCATGCAGGTTTTACTTCCTAACAGCCCTCAACGTCCAAACTCATTTTCTTTTATGGTAAAACTTGAATGAATGAGAAAGAAAAATCCTTGGCTATGATGTTTATTTTTATTTTCTTACCTCTCACTCTACACCCACACATAATATCAAGATAAAAGGAAAAGGAGAATGAAAATGAAAATGAAAATGGATTAAGTGGGCGTTTGGATTAGTTTATTTTAATTGATTTTGCGATATACAATGTAAATATTGCGAGGAGTTCTATCTCGTAAACTGCAAAAGATGTTTTTTAAAAAATAAATAAAATTGATTCTGGTGTTTGCCAAAATGACACTGATGTCCTTAAATATGAGCTGTGATAAAAAGAGATAATTAATGGTGAATAATGATAATAGAGAATAACAAATATTTTTTTGTGCATTAACAAAATAATGCTTTTCTCTTGTGATGTCAAACAGGCCTTGAGTCTGTGTTCATTTTCACTACTACTACTTAAAATAAGTGAACAATAGGGAAAAGCCAATTCCATCGAGAATACAAGAACCAAATGTTATGATTCGGAATGAGTTTTCCCTCAAATGTATTTTTCTACCATGTTTATGTATATTGCGAAGGCGCTGTAAAATCCTCAAATGCATGCATTTTTTGAGCCAAATACATTATCTTATTATGGTTTGCCATGTCTTCATTCCACAAATGTATCCTGAGTGATATTTCATTAGCATAGTGGATTTCCCTATGCATATCTGAAATATGTTGTTTATCATATTTATTTCCTAGGCTTCGAGTAGCTCTGTGCGCGGCCCATACAAGGGAAGATTTGGAAAAGTTCACAGCTGAACTTTCTCGGTGCATCAATTTTGAAGATACCGGCATATATTGCTCTAATGGATATGCAAGACTCTGATATATGATTCTGTCAAAAGATGCTATAAGCACCATAGCCTTGTCAATGCAAATCACCCACATTCATAAAAGTGAATGCAATCGAGTACTTAGAGGGAAATTTAGAGAAACGAAATAATAGGCAGAGAAGTAGGATGCGGACCTCATAAATAGTTAATTATTTATGTGACTAGTATCTCTTGAAATGTATGAGAGGGTAAGCCTCATAGCAACTAGCAATGTTAAAGTTGTTACTATGTGATCTGGATGTCGCGGGTTCAAATTTTGAGAATAGTCTCTCTACTGTAGGGGTAAGGCTGTTTATATATATCTCTCCTCAAGTCTCACTTGGTGGGAGTTTTGTGCATTGGCCCACCCTTATCTCTCAAAATATATGAATGCATGAATGTCGTAGATTTAAAATGATAGCTCATTATGGCAAAAAAAAAAAAAAACAACAATGATAGCTTGTTAGTCGTTATTATATCAGTAATGAGAAACTCATTCATTGCTATTCTTTCTGTAGTTCAAATTGCTGTCAGTTGTATCGCTCTTGGCAGGTGCTTCTTTCATCATGGTTTTCATGATGACAAATCAATATGTCAACATTCTTAAATTAGATATGTTGCAGATGTTTCCTTAATAAACCTTTTTAAATTGGATGTTGTAGATTTTGGTCTTTGATTAGGTAATTTGGTTGAATTTAAGAGATTTGAGGAGAGTCTTTTGGAATGTAGGACTGTAGCAGTGTCCCATTCCTTCTCCAAATTTTCAAGCTTTCAAAAGCTCATGATGGTTAAATTGAGTAGAAAGGATTTTATTCCCTTTAAACTAGATTTTTCCTAGTGCGATACACTGGATGTAATAGTATATGAAAGGCAAAAATTAAATAGAAATATGAAAATAAAAAAAATAAAAAATTTTGTACTCATAACTTTATAAAATTTGAACTCAAATCCCCCCCCCCCCCCCCAAAAAAAAAAGAGTCCCTCATCCCAAACAGCTCCAAAGTAGGTTATTATCATCATGGAAGGAAAGTACTAATAAAATCTGACTTAGCATGCAAGAATTAAGGGGCTAAATTCTAATTAAGGGTCTTGAAAATCTTGGACAGGACCCAGATATACTAACCCCGATTCTTGTCCCAGTTTTGGCTGGGATGCAAAATTGCATCTAGGTCCCAGTGTGGTCCCAGTCCTAGCAATAAAGGGACGAGACCGGGAAATCCTATTTATTTGTTAAAAAAATTAATAAACTTAAAAATATTATTATATTAGTTAAATTCTTCATATTTATTGTCTAAAGTGATCATTTAACAACTAATAAGGTCATAATAATTGCGTAAAATTCGAGCCAAAAAAAATTGCACAAAATGATTTAGAGTTAAATAATAGCATTTTATTATGATGATGATCATTATCCTTATACAGTATATAGTTAGGATTAGGGGTGAGCAAGAGACCCGCAACCCGCCCAACCGCCCGCACCCCGGTCAATTTTCCCTTAAGCCCGCCCAGATTGGGCCCATCATGGGTACGGGCTACCCCGTACCCATTTTGGTTATACGGGCGGGGCACGGGTTGAGGCACGGTTGCCCGTGCCCCGCCCATACCCGCTTTCATGGTTCCCCCCCTCACCCGACGCAGACTCGCAGAGGCAGAGCCCACTCAATATGGGTGGTTTATATATGCTAGACAAACAACATACTCGTCTTATATTGAAGAGCATTGAATCCAAACGAAAACTTTATGCAACTCAGCTTCTAGATCTCAATGTTTCAACTTTTCCTTTTCTTAAAATTATGTCAACTTTTCCAATACAGAGATAATTTGTTCTAATAAATAAATATCAACTTAAAATAAGAAATTGATTGTAAAGTATACTATTAATTATTAATCATGAATACTACATATAATAGTTAGATTTCATGTAATGTTTAGAAAAATTAATCCAATTCGTATATAAATTAGTATTTATGACTCATATGACAGATATGTGCTAGAAGCTAATGCTACAAATCATGATGTTGCACGCTAAGCCATCAAACATACTCCTCAGTTTCTAAAAGTAAGACTTTAACTCACTTTGTTCTCCAATTTATTTTCATTAGTTGCACTTATCAAGAGGGTTTTCATCTGGGATAGTTTCCAATGTAAATTATTAATGGGAGGTTTTAGGAAAACAACACATATTTATTATAGATAACTATTTTTTAAATCCCGAAAGTGTATATGATAGTATAGAAAATGAACCTGGATATGCTAGACAAGATGTTGAATGAGGTAGTCAGCAAAGGCTGGTCCAGTAAAGTTGTCTGTAATATTTTGGTTGGTCGCGAGGTTGTAATCATTGATGCCAATAAATAGAAGGAATATGGATTTGGCCAAATGGTCACTCAATTCATTTTCATTCATTTGCTTTGGGAGATCATTTTTCACGGTAGAGGTAAAGTAATTTACTTGTTTCTTAAGAGATAAACAATCACCCCGGAAAATTAAAGCTAGATATTAATTAAGTACATATTATTATATAAATTTATGACATAAAAATAAAAGATTAATTTACAACTATTAAAACAAGTCATTAAATAATTTCATATATCTCATACCACTCTGGACGTGTTTAAGATTCCACGGTGGATTGGTTTCATCAAGACATTAATAGCTATTAGCTATAATGGATTTGTAAAAGTTCAAATGCACTTTTTTTTTTTTTTGGGCAATAGGCAATAGCTGAAAAACGCAAAAAAAAAAAAAAAACTCGGGCTAAAAAAACAAGAACAAATCTGTTTGGGCCTAAAACTGTTCTTGGCCAAAAACGCAATAACACTATTCTGGGCCAAAAAACAGTTTTTTTTAAAAGGCCCAGATTTAATAAACGGGTTCCCTGGACCCGTTTGTTAATACCCGTTTAACCCGTACCCGTTTTATACGGGTTAAACAGGTTTTCCACGAATGGAGTACGGTCACCCGTGCCCGTGGTGACAAAAAACGGGGGACACGGGTTGACCCCGGCGCCCCGCCGCCGCCCGTTGCTCACCCCTAGTTAGGATTAGTATCACAATATATAGTTTAACTCTAATTAAAGATGTGATATACATTTTAGGGTTAAAGTGTAGATTTGCCAACGAACTATTACCCGAGGAACGTCTGGCACAAAAAACAATTGAAGGGACCAAATTGGCCAACGAACTATTAAAAAGTGAAAACAAACACAATTTTGAGCATATTCGCCAACGAACTATTACCCCGTCACTGTCTTGGTGTCTCCGTCTTACATTGACTGTTACAGTGTCGGCGACGTCGACGTCTCCAAAGCTTCCATTGTTGCTGGGTGTTCCACTCACCCTCTTGAACTCATCCAACAGTCCACAGCTTTCGACCGGCACACGCCTTGCACCCTGGTTGTGTCCCTCCGATGCTACAAGCAAAGAATCGCCGCTTGCGCCACGACTCCCGCCGCATGGATCCATCTTTGTTGGTATTTGCCTTATCCAACAAGAAGGCTTAACCGCTCTTTTCTCCAGCGTCTCCGCCACCGTCTTACGTCAATGGCTCATATTTTAACGTAATAGTGATAGTTGTTTTTTTAATAGTTATTTGGTATTTTTTTTTCACTTTTTAATAGTTCGTTGGCCAATTTGATCCCTTCAATTATTTTTTGTGCTAGGCGCTCCTCGGGTAATAGTTCGTTGGCAAATCTGCATCTTAACCCTACATTTTATTAAAAGATAACTTAATCTATGGAGTAAAAAAAATACAAAAATAAAAGAATAATTTAATTTATGAGATAAACAATTTAAAACAATCGAGACATAATACAAAAATTACATGGGTCAGGTACATAGAGGGCGAAGGAAGCATTTCCGATCAGTGAAAAAGTATCATCGACGTGCTGGGTTTGAAGTGAATAAGAGTCTGTCTTGTGGAGTTCCCTCGTTAGTAGAGATTGATTTTTTGGAGAGTTGGATGGCTACAGATATTGGTAATTCTGAGAATTAGGAGTTTTCGCTATTGAATAACGCCAATGGTTGGATAGGACCAGCCACCGATTTGCCATGAATCTTTTATGTAACAGCCCAATCACTCGCTTGTGGATATTATCCACTTTGGCACACAAAGTCTCACAGTTTTGTTTTTGGATGAGCTTTGTTAAGCCCATCAAAACACGTCCATAAGGGAAAGGTCTCAGCACCCTTATAAGGCATGCTTCATTCGCCTTTCCAGTCGATGTAGGACTTCACAATCCACCCCTTAGGGTCCAACGTCCTCGCTGGCACAACGACTTGAGCCTTGGCTCTGATACCAACTGTAACAGTCCAAGCGCTAGCTTGTGGATATTGTCTCCTTTGACACACAAGGCCTCACGGTTTTGTTTTCGGATAGGCTTCGTTAGGCCCGAAAGTGAAGCTTAATCACCAAGAGGGGGTGAATTGGGGATTTTAAAAATTCTTTCAAAGTTGCTCTTTTTTCGAACACTAAAACAAAGCTGGACAAAGGATAGGGAAGAATAGCAAAACACAAGAGAGTTATACTGGTTCGGTCCAACTTCTTGACCTATATCCAATCCCCAGACACTCTGGGATTTCATTACCACGATTGATTACACACTCTGTAACTCAAGAGTAATTCTCTCACTAGAACTTACTCCCCTTACAAGTTGCAATCAATATCCCAATCTCCAAGTCCCCAGACTTGAGATTCTTTACAATAAATGATTTACAATCAGTGAACTCTCTCTAAGAGTAGATAATGATAAACACTGAAGCTTAATGTAGCAGAAGATACTTTACAAGTGAAAATTGAAAGAGTAGTTGTAGAAACTTGAATGCAATTCGTTTCTAGCAGGTGTGTTTGTTGAGAAGACTTGAATGCAGCTCTATTTATACTAAGAGTGCATTAAATGACCGTTGTAATTCCTAATGTAACCGTTGGAGACATTCAGGAAAGATTAGGATGTGCTTAGGTCTTCTTCTCTCACTATTCTTCTCTTAATCCAAATGCGAAGTTCGTATGAAAATAAATCCGTTGGAATGGCAAAAATGGATGTAGAAACATTCTTTAATTCTTTGTTAAGCGTGTGTAGGCGGATTACCCAAAAGAATGCAACTTTCTGGGTTTAGCATTTAATGTCTTTGATCGTACTTTTTGCTTTTGCTTTTAACCTTCAATAAACATTCTCTAATTCATCCGAAACTCACTAACAAAGTGGTTAAACATAGCTAGGAATATTAAAGAATGATAGTAGGTAGTATTAAGATCAAATAAGAAGGTTTTACAAATTCGTCAAATTTAAATTTCAAATCCAATGATGAAAACTCGAGTTTTGGACTTTGGTGTGTAAAATCGATTTAAGTCCAAAACATCAAAACTGGAGGTTTATAAAACATTGAAAAACATCTAACTCTCGGCTTGGCCAAAACTCGAGTTTTCATATCAAAACTTGAGTTTTCATTTAAATATGAAAACTTGAAGAAATCGCGCCAAGTCAAAAACTGGAGGTTTTGGAGGAAACGCGTTCTCAAAAAACGAGAAAATACGAAAACTTTCTTCGAGCAAAACTCGAGTTTTGGATTAAAACTCGAGTTTTCACTTTACCGTGAAAACTTTGAGAAAACTTTGCCAAACTCAAAACTGGAGGTTTTCAAAACTATGTAAACTTTGAGAGTTCTCGGCCAAGTCAAAACTCGAGTTTTCACAAATCTTAGTAGAACTAGGAAAACTCATGCCAAATTGGAAACTGGCGGTTTTGTACCCAAACTGAAGTTTTTACAATCTTAAAATTTTGGAGACTCTCTGTATAACCAAAACTCGAGTTTTCAATGAAAAACGGAGTTTTGTCTTTCCGAAAAATGTTGAGAAGCCTCCGTATGGTGAAAACTCGGAGTTTTCTCGAAAACCGCGCGGTTTTGCTTATTTCAGAATTTTCTCGAAAATCAAAACTCGAGTTTTGAACCAAAACTCGAGTTTTCCTTTGACGATAAGTTTTTCAACTTACCAAAAGAAAACTTCCCATTTTGTTTACAATTGTCAGTTATCATCAAAACACATAGAGAACTAACAAGGCCCATCAAAACATGTCCACAAGGGAAAGGTCTCTGCACCCTTATAAGGCATGCTTCGTTCGCCTTTCCAGTCGATGTGGGACTTCACAATCCACCCCCCTTGGGACCCAGCGTCCTCGCTGGCATAACAACTTAAGTCGTGGCTCTGATACCAACTATAACAGCCCAAGCGCTCTCTTGTGTATATTGTCCGCTTTGGCACACAGTGCCTCACGGTTTTATTTTCAGATGGGCTTCGTTAAACCCATCAAAACACATCCACAAGGGAAAGGTCTTCGTGCCCTTATAAGACATGCTTCATTGCATGTCCAGTCGATGTGTGGTTGTTACAGTTGATATTAGAGTCAGGGTTCGAGTCGTTGTGCTAGTGAGGGCACGTTGGGCCCCAAGGGGGTGGATTGTGAAGTCCCACGTCGACTGGAAAGGAGAACGAAGCATGTCTTATAAGGTGTAGAGACCTTTTCCTTGTGGACGTGTTTTGATGGGCCTAACGAAGTCCAATGAAAAACAAACCATAAGGCCTTGTGTGCCAAAGCGACAATATCCACAAACGAACGCTTGGGTTGTTACCTTTTAGCATGTAACTGCCAAGGCCTTGGGGTTGCCTTAACAGCCAGAAATCTGAAGAAAGAATTCTTTTGGGAAAACCCCCATTTAGTCTTCTTGATGGAGACTAAATAAAAGGCAAGAGTAGTAAGAAAGGTAAGGCGAAGATGTGGTTTCATTGAGGAATGGCTAGTTGATCTGATAGGTAGGAGTGGAGGTCTTGCTCTATGGTGGTCTAATATGATTACTGTGCACATCTTGTATTTGTCTCATAACATCATTCACACTAGTTTTCAATCGGATGAATTTGATACCCCTAACTACATTACCTTCATTTATGGCCCTACTAATGAAGTAGAAAGATTGTTGTGCTAGCAAGAAGTCCATAGGATTAGCAAAAATATTCAGGCATCCTAGCTTTGTCTCGGAGACTTTAATAATATCTTATCCCAACATGAGAAGCATGGTGGTAGGCCTAGAGCTTGGAGGAAAATTCTTAATTTCAAATGTTTTATGACCGATTGTGAATTTGAGGATTTGAGTTTTAATGGGCATAGCTTTACTTGGTGCAACAACAAAGAGAGCCCAAATACCATTCATGAGTGCATTGAGAGGGCTTTTGGGAATATGCAATTAAGGGAGCAATTCCCTAACCTTCAAATATTTCACATAGATCCAATCGGATCTGATCATCACCTGCTTTTTAATCAAAGCAATCCAGAGAGTCATTGGCAGGGTTGGGTTTTTTGCTTTGAAACAACTTGGCTATCCCATGGGAATTTTTCATTGGCCATCCGATATAGCTGGCAAACATTGTTAGAGTGTGGTCATTCACCAATTGAAGATTTTATTGATAAATTATCTAGATGCCGTAATGAATTAATTAGATGGAGTAAGAAGGAGTTTCTGAATAATGCCAAGGTTATCAATCACTACTAGAAAATAGTCAATTTGCAACGAAACAAAATATTTGCGACGGAACAAAAAATCCGTCACAAATAAAAAAAAATTGCGACGAAAAATTATTTCCGTCACAAATTAGTGACGTTGGCCCCTGTATGGGGGGAAGTTGCGACGGATTGGGTTGCGACAGACACCCGGTCTGTCATAAATCCCCCAAGGGGATTGTGACGGACACCCGGTCCGTCACAAAAAGGCGGCCCCAAATTGCGACGGATTTTTAGATCCGCGCAAAACAACCGTTTTGTGACGGACCAAGATCCGTTGCAAAATCTATTTAACCCCCCTCCCCCGTGTTTTCTCATTTGCATATTTCATTTCCTCTCCCTCTCCCTCCGGTCCGACCTCCTCCCCTGCCCTTGTAGCCAGTGGTCGCCCCTCCGCCTCCTCCACCGTCCGATCTCCTTCCCCCCCGTCTCTCCACCGTCCGACCGTCCGTCCTCCTCCGTCCTCCTCCACCTCTCACCCTCTGGTTCCTTTCTCCGGCCTCTTCACCGTCCTCAATCAGGTATGTTTGTATTTTTCTTTTGCTTTTTTTTTGCTTTTTTGGGATGTGGTTCCATTTACATGACATTATTTTGAATCAACTTTGTCAATAATACTATTTCTAGCAATGAAGGCTTTAATTTTCTACAGTTATATATGTATGAGTGTGTGTATTATGCAAATTGGTGTGATAAAAATATTTTGTATTCATATATAATAGAAACTAGGAAGTTAACTATTTGATGTTAGAAAATGAACTTACCTCCTAATGTTTTTGTAGATGAGATAAAAAAGATGAAGGCGTTGGTGCAGGAGCAAGCAGCGCATATGAGTCAGCAATCAGCTGAGCTGAGCCAGACAAAGCACCTCTGGAGTCAAACAGCAAACGAGCTTAGCGAGACACGGTAGTAGATGAGTCAGTAAGAAAATGAGTTGCAACAAACACTAGAGATGATGAGGCAGATGCAGCTTCAACTCCTGTCCCTAATGAGAGGCAAGGGTACGGGTTCGGCTCCTGGTGATGATAATCATGCTAGTGATGATGACCATATTGGGATGATGATGATAATGATGATCACAACGCTGCTGTTTATACTACTTTTTAGTATATGTTCTTTGCAACATTATTATTTATATTTTTTTTCTCAATGTAAACTCTTTATGATTGTTATTATATATTTTCATGATATACAACTTGTTTTTTTATAAAAAAATTTATTTTTATTTTTATTTAAAAAAAATGATTAAATTTGCAATGGAAAATAAAATCCGCAAATGCATTTTGCGCAAATTCTTTTTCCGTCGCAGGTGATTTGCTACTCTTACTCGTGATTTAAACTCGATTTCATTTGTTAAAGGAGATCTTGATAGGTGGCTAGAGTTAGAGGAGAAGTATTGGTGGCAATGTTCTCATATTAATTGGTTAGGGGCTGAAGATAAAATTCCAGACTCTTTCATCTCACTACTATCAAAAGGAGGCAAAGGAATAGTATATCATATATTAAAGATGATTATGACAAATGGTTAATGGAGAAAGATTCCATCTTAAATAATGTTGCTCCTTTTTCTCAAAATTTTTATTTTTTGTCGTCTTGGGAAATTTCGGTTGCCGATTTGCGGCTTTCAACCTCGAGAGTACAAAGGCACTAATTTGATTTTATCATTCTGCATGGTCTGAAATTGAGCTTTATGTTTGTAATATGATCCAAGATTTCTTTGCTGGGATTTTTGTGTTAAATGGTATTAATGCTACTAACATCACTCTTATCCCTAAAGTACCCAAACCAGAACATGTTTCTCAATTTCGTCCCATAGGGCTTTGTAATTTCTCATATAAAATTATTTCCAAGATCATGGCTGTAACACCTCAAATTCAACACCCGAAAACTTAACCAAAATACTTGAAATACCTCTAGCAATCTAGAACATAATAAAGTGGCTTTTGAAACTGATTTTTTATTAATATGGGATGAGATTCCCCTTGCTTACCAAGCAAATTACATATGACAAAAGCGGGGTCGATGTTGAGTTGAATTGTGAACAAAATATGGCACCACCCTTGTACCGCGATTGGAGTCATAGGCTAACACATAGTCCAATCTCATTCATTTGACGATTTCCAGATACACCGCCAGTAGCTTAAGTCTAGTATTATTCACATGGATATCATTTGTCTTTTGTATTTCAAATAAGGTTGGATAAATATATTCAATAAAAATAAAGTATATTAAAATAAACTTCCATTTATACAAAATATCATCACAAGGTAAAACCAAACATCTCATAAAACCTCATCGATCATTTATCAAGACCAAAATGTCATTTACGAGGGGCAAAACCATAATTTTTTTAGGAACAAACTTTAATTTTTATAAGCAATAATTGTAATTTTTGTGGGGGTACAAAACTGTAATAATATTATAATACATATACACATAATTCAATCTATAAAAATAATATAATTTACATGGATCTCGCATTGTTACTCGCTAATTCCCAAATAATTACCAAAAAAGATAAGGCTTAATTATAAAGGAAAGTGTGTGTGTTTGTGTTTTGGGGTGGGGGTATTTATAAGAAAAATCCCCCACCCCCTTTTTCAATGGGCGGCAACGGCGCCACATAATTTACGACACCGGCTTATCCCTCTATTTTCAAAGGTAGGCACCTGGGTTTCACAACCAACACCTGTTTTGCTTTCATTTCTAACTTTGGAAATTCATGAGACTAATGTAGATGCTGAGGATGCTTTACCCACCAATCCTTCGATCGTGGTGACTAGTTGTCTTTATTTTTGTTTCTTTTAGACTATGTTGGTCTATTGTTGTAGTTGTTGTTTGTTTGTCAGGTTATCATTGTCTGTTATTCGAGTTTCTGTTTTCTTCTTTGTAATGCTACCTTTTGTGATGATATTAATGCCACTATCTTTGGGGAAAAAAAAAAAAAAAAACCGTGAATCTTTTAACATTGTTTACAATTTTTTAAATGTTTAATGTTTTTTATTTAATTTTATGTTGACAATTTTCTGGCTTATGGCTCCACGTTTTTACTGATTCATCCTTACTTGTCTCTCTCCATCAGAAATTTTTTTTTTTGTCCTCTATACTCTTGTCCTTGCTTGCTTTTACAATTTAGCATTTACATTCCTTCAAGTGCGTAAATGTGATCTCTTAACATTGTTTACAATTTTTTAAATGTTTAATGTTATTTAAAAAAATTTTATGTTTACCTATACTTATATTTTTATTTATTCAACGCATCTAATTAAATGGTTTTTAATAATTATAGATTTTTTTTAATAATATATTAACTCTTATTTATATTTATATTTATTATTCTTCTCAAATGTATTAAATTACATATATAATGTAAGTTGGAATATAAACACTCATATCATTTTCATTCATTTTACATCTAAATTTATTTCTTTATTACTCATCCAAAAACCTTTCAGTTTGTTAATTTTAATTTTCATAAAAACTAATCCAAACATAAATTATCTTAAACATTGTAACTTTTACTCTATCTTAAGTTTGTAAAAAGTATATCAAAAAAAAGTCACATCTTTCACTACTAATAAAAAACACGCATAAAAGTCAAATTGGATTATTAATGGATGTTTCGGATGGATAGCGCTTATAAAAATCTAACTTTTACCTCAAAGCGTGACAGAGAAGCAACCTTGAGGGTGCTTAAAACAAAAGCCTATGATCTCTGTGGGGAGCGAGGGGAGAGCATTAGGGAAAATAAGAGAGTGACTTAAAAAGTCATCCTCTTAAGCAATGTAATTTTTACTCTATCTTAAGTTTGCAAAAAGCATATAAGAAAAAAGTCACCTCTTTCACTACTAAAAAAAAAACACGCATAAAAGTCAAATTGGATTATTAATGGATGTTTCGGATAGCGTTTATAGAAATCTAACTTTTGCCTCAAAGTGTGACAGAGAAGCAACCTTGAGGGTGCTTAAAACAAAGGCTTATGATCTCTGTGGGGAGCGAGGGGAGAGCATTAGGGAAAATAAGAGGGGAATAACATGAGTAAAAAGGAAAAAAAAATCACCCCTCATTGAATAAAAAAAAAAAATTACTTTAAAAGACCCAATAACTTAACATTTGTAAAGTTCTCTAAGAAAGAAAAAAATAATTAATAAAAAAATAAAAAAAATTATCACACACACAATTTATTTCATTTTCAATCATTTTACATATAATCCATTAATGATTAAACAAGTTTCCAAATTACAAAAAGTAAATTCTAAAATCAAATTCCATTACGTTTTTTTGGGAAAATCAAAAAAAATTTATGAAAAACAAATGATAAATTTTTTTTACAAAAAACAACATATTTACAACAATATCACCCGTAAATAAAACAATCACATTTGCATATAAATCAAATTCAACATTAACCTGAAAAATCTTTTTTCGAATCTTGGGGCCCTTTTTGGGATTTTTTTTCCTAAAAAGGCCCCAAGATTTTTTTTTTTTTTTTCAAACTTAAGATTACAAAAGTCAGATAAAATAAAAAAGTACTTTTACAATTGCTAATCCAAACACACCCTAACATGTCTAATGAAAAAATTTAACTGACATAAATATTTTTAAACAAATATCTTTGATACATTTTAAAATCAATTAATTACTCCATAATTTTCAAAACACAATTTATAATAAATACATTTTTAAAATATATTTATGTGCCGGTATATTTATTAAAACAAAGATTAATAAACAGATTAGAGTTATCTATATCCAATGACTATTTTTTGCAAAATTTATTAACCATTTCATCTTTAATTTTATAAATTGTAGCAATATTTTAAAAGTTTTCTTGTGAATTTGTATAATTGAAATCACTTTCCTATAATATATAAATATTAATAAAAACATTAAACATTTTACTTATTATCTATTAAGAGAGGTAAATTCTTTCCAATTTGAGTTTACCTTCTTTATATATACTCTTGAGTTTAACATCCTTGAACACTGCAATAGATGTGGCTTAACAAATAATAGAGGACGGGCATACTTTTTTTCCCTTAATAAGTGAAGGGTATTTTGGTTATTGGCCTAGAAAATTTAATTGCAGCTCAGTATCCTATCCTTCCATGTCACTGTCAGTGGTTTTTTTATAAGATATGATTAATCTAATAGTGTTGATAAAAAAATATAGTTAAAATTAGTTCGGTATAATAAATCTGTAAAAAATAAATTTTATTTTTTAAAATGCCCTCATTTATTCAGGAGAGAGAATATTATATTGAGTCTTTTAGTTAAAGATGAGAAATAAATACAATAGTGATATGAGAAATTTTTATAGTTAAGGGTAAAATGAGGAGTTTATAAAAAACTTTCAGATATCCCCTAATCCTATCTTATAAAAGAGAATATGACATACCTAAAAGTTCTATATTATAAAAAGAAACAGCGGGATTAGTATTTTGGATTCTAGTGTCCTTCAATGATAATAAATTACTTCAAATAAATTGCACTTTCGAACACACTAGACCCGGATCAATCGATTGGCCGGCCGGCTGATGATTTGACCTTAATTAGACGTTTAGGAGAAAATGTCATTTTCTAGATTTATAATTTTCCCGACCCACCGAATGCCACTGCCTGTTCCGCTTCATCTACCAACTCCCCCGGCACAGGCGATTCCCAAGTGCCACTTTCCTCTAAATTCCAAGTTTGTTTCGCAGAATCTGAAACATCCAAATAGCCTCTACTTCCATTCATCTCGGTCTTTAGTTTTATCAGTTTCCGACGCCATTAAACCGTCTCTCAGAACGCTCACCACCGAAGCTTGTCTTTCGCCGCCGAAAATGGTCAAAGCTATCAGAGTTCATGAGCTGGGAGGTCATGAGGTTTCTTCAATTTACTCGTCTGCT
Source organism: Acacia melanoxylon (assembly GCA_019022615.1). Lineage (NCBI taxonomy): Eukaryota > Viridiplantae > Streptophyta > Magnoliopsida > Fabales > Fabaceae > Acacia > Acacia melanoxylon. The sequence continues at coordinate 2,493,412 of JAFJYJ010000020.1, read as the reverse complement.
TATTGATACTTTTTCTTAATTGTATATGGTCAAAGTTGGATTTTTGGGTAGTTGTTTTGCGATGAATACGAATACCGGATTTGAGTGATGGTTAACATTTATGTCATTCCTTTTCCTTCTTTTACAATCTCCATAATGCATGGTCAAAGTCATCTTAAGTTTTCCAGTCAGTTGTATATAGTAGGGAGCACTTCATCTTTACTACTGTATAATGAACAATAGTTTGCCATGAGTATGGAAAAACCAAGGTCAAGATCTACTGTCCTCTGGTACTGATGAGGAGAGTATATTGATCTTTTTTTTGATCAAAACCAATCCTGATTGTGCCTTCCCTCATGTTTTTTTGTAAGAGATGCAAATGGTTTGCTATTTAATGAGAATGCTAAACTTATGAATGCGAATTCTGTTTTTATGCTTTAAGGATTTGCAATGGAGGAAGCTATATTTATTATGCTTATATCAATTAGTTACATGAGGTGCAGTTTGAATTGGATAGTCAAGTGCATGTAAATTGCTTGAATAAGCGCATCACTTCTCCGGATTGGAGGAGCTATATTCTCGGTTATTTCTGCCTGTTTTTGTTTCTTCTGGACTGACTTGTTCTTGGAATTCTATGTTTATTGGTGTTTGTGCATAAATTTAATAACTTTCAACAACTTGGAATAGGTCATCTGTATACTTTAAAAATTGTACAAGACAATAAATTAGGAGTAAAATTGTACATTCATATAGTAAATTCAATGAGAAAACTCATATTAAGGACAAAAAACCCCCTCTCAATGATAGGTTCTAGGAACCTTAACATAAGACACGACTAAAATAGGTAACTCCAAAAGAAACATAGACAGAAAATAACAATATCAACCAAGATCAAAAGAACAGTCTTCAAGATCAGTCAACTACAATTTCGCAGAGAGGCAGTGGAGCTCTCATCACCCAACCTGGAGGTCATGACTCGTTCAATGAAGCGCTTTAGCAACCTGTTGAATTTAGAGGGATAAAATTCACTCTTATTAAACTCAGTAAAAAAAAGAGAGTATATAGGAGCCTTTATATAGGCAGATAGAAGAGAAACTTAGGGACTGTTAGAAACCAGCCTATCGACAACCCCAACCTATCAGCAACCCTATTAGTACCCTATTAGAACCTATAAGCTTGGGAGCCTTAGTACAACCCTCTTAGAGTCATATCTGTTATCGGCGGCGGTGAACAGTGATCGGCGGCAGTGAACAGTGATCTCCAGAAGCAGTTCAGAAAAATGGACTCCTCTCCATTTCCTCCTCGCCGGATCAATTCCGCAAAGGCAAAAGACACAATTCCTTCCGCATTCATGTCCTACAAGTTCACAAACTCACAACTCTTCATCTTCTTCCTCCACTACCAGCACTCAAACCAGAACCACGGAAATGCCACCAGAATTTTCAGAAAATTAAGCTATGGTTATTAACCATAAGCTTAATGGCAGAAACTACCAATCTAGGGGAGAGACCCCTAAGGATCAGATAAACGAGGGGGAGAGACAGAGAGAAGTAGAGAAAGCAATAATTAAGATTTTAGAACATAAGAACAGAAGAGTAAACGTGCTAAAGAGAAAGAAATAAAAGAAAAGATCGGTAGTAAACTACGCCGATCTAGTTCATAAAAGAAGAGAGTAAGAGATGCGAGATGCGGAAGACATAAAGAGGAAAACGTTTATTGAAATTCAAACACACTTACATGGAAGGGAAAGGCGGAAAAAGCTTAAAGAGAGAAGAAGGGAAAGGTTGTAGAGAGAAGGCGAGAGAGAGGCTAGAGAGAGAGGAGAGTAGTGGTTTCAACAGTTTCTTCGAGTTGGTCAATGTTGTTTATTTTGTTGGAGATTCTGCAGGTATTTAGCATAATGACCAATTTTACCACATTTATAACAAGACTGATCTTTCAAAGGTTTTTTGAAAGATTTATTAGGTTTGGATTTAGATTTAAAATTTGGACGAAAGCCTTTTCTTGGTTTTTTATGAAAAGATCGAGAATAATCCTTAAAATAAGGACGTTTTGAAAAAGAAGATGATTTATAAGGTTTAAAAGTTTTTTGAAAATGAGAAGATTTGTGAGTCTTTGGCCTTGGTTTAGAACAAGAAGGTAGACCAAATTGTTCACAAAAAGTACCTAATTCTTTTCTTTATACTCTTTTCTTTGGCAAGTTGATGTTTGATTCCATCATCTTGACATATTTTTAAAGCAGCTTTACGAACATGGGAAATCAATTCACCATATGTCAATATATCATAAGGGATTGTGCCGTTATGTAAGGTTCTAAGTTTATCTCTAACTTTATCACCAAAAGATTTTGGTAATCCAAATAGAAATTTTTCTTTCCAAAAACCTTGGTTGGCATCATCTCTTGTCAATACCCGAGTCATGAAGGTATCTTTATACCATCTAAATTCGGATAATGTTCGACATTTGATGTTTGATAAAAGGTCGAAGAGCGATCTTTCCAAATCTCTGGATCGCCAATAAAATGTTTAACTATTGAAAAAATAAGAGTATTAATGAACTGGAATTGGTTCTCCATTGTGAGTTATCGAGTTCCATCGACTCGGTTTTAAGATGAAAAATTTGTTGTTTCTCGAATCAATCGATAAAAATCCCACCAACCTTTTAACCGTCCCGTAAAATCCGGAAATTAAAAGATCAAGAATATCACGATCTGTGTAATTCTTTGAAATATAGTAAGCGAGCTTACCATTGTCATCTGTTGAAGGATTTGAAGAATATTAGTCTCACTCGACCATCTATATTCCATTCATAGATGTCATTTGAGTTAAAAGACTTAAAAGTTTGATTATGGCGTTCCTCGCCTAGAATATCCAAAGGACTAGCCCTAGGATAGTATAACTTTGAAGAACTTTGAAAAGAGGGATTTTTCCAAGAGGGTTTTTGCCATTGTTGATGGTTTATTTGAAAATGAGATTTTGAATCAGATTCAGAATCTTTTTCAGAAAGGTTTTTTAAATTCATGATCATTACTGTATTAACAGATGATGAATCATGAGCTGATTTTTGGGGAGTAGAAGGAGTTTCAGGAATAACCTTTCTTCTTAAATCTGTTGTTGGTGTTGAAAGATCATCCTTATTTTTTAACTGTTGTAATTGTTGGTCAATATACTTGAATAATACTAGAATTTGTTTTTGTTTGAAGATCAGATTTAACCCTAGGATCAAACTGAAATGGTTTGAATAAAGGTTGTTTCTGTTTTTGTTTTTCCGATGAGAAACGAAGTTGTTTGTGAGGAAGAAGAAGAAGAAGAAGATGCATTTATGATATGACCTCCAAGAACTTGAAGATACCGATTTGTATAATTATTTTGCTCTATAATATTGACAATATCCCGAGCAAGAGGATTTTCATCGAAGGTGTTTTTGCTTTGAAAGGGGAGGCAATAACAGATTTCCTTTCTTGTCATTGATGTCAAGTTGGAATGATCTAATAGGTGGAAGTTGAGAAGAAATTGTTTGATTGTCACAAAGCTTCCAATCCTTTTTGATCATATTAATAGATTTGTGAAATGGATATTCTATTTTTTGTTGGAGAGTGTATTCCTCAAACCGGTCAAAAAATAAAATATTTATTTCTTGCTTTGTAAGGAAACCGTAGAATTCTTCTTGGATCTGTTGTCGAGCTTTTCCTTTGAAGTTTTCTAAAAACCAGTTTCTTTTCAAAGTATTATGTTCTCGAATAGAATTCCTTTTGCAAACGTTTTTTATCAATTTGAAATTCTTGTAAAAGAACTCCAATTGATTGAGGTTCACCTAGTTCGAATAATTTGCAGGTATTTCTGAATTTTGGTCATCCTCTCTTTGATAGTTTGCATGAGGAATTGTACCAGAATTATCTATTCCTTGCATCTCAACATTAGGCTTATCTGTGGGTGTGCCCAGCCCACGTCAGCCCGAAAGTGTGGTTGAGGTGAAGTGCTAAGGATTAAGAGGTGAGCCCTAGCTACCGCTTAAGCTTTTAGCTCGTGGTAAGCTTCCGTCTTTGGTATCAAAGCCTTGGCCATGTCAGGGGTTCGATTCCAGGGGGGAGTAGGAAGTGGGATTTATGGCCTGAACGCATTGAGCGTGCCTGTGCCCTGTTGTAGCGGGGTCCACTCTGTGGGTCCCACTGTGGGTGTGCCCAGCCCACGTCAGCCAGGGTGTGGTTGAGGTGAAGTGCTAAGGATTAAGAGGTGAGCCCTAGCTACCAGCTTAAGCTTTTAGCTCAGTGGTAAGCTTCCGCGTCTTTACAAGAATTTCAAATTGATTGAGGTTCACCTAGTTCAGAATAATTTGCAGGTATTTCTGAATTTTGGTCATCCTCTCTTTGATAGTTTGCATGAGGAATTGTACCAGAATTATCTATTCCTTGCATCTCAACATTAGGCTTATCCTCATCTTGCCGAGGAGGTGCACTTGGTTGAGGAGGTGTTATAGGTTGTGAAGGAGGAGGAGGAGGTAAATGAATAACTGCGGGAGGAGAAGCGGGATATTCAAATAACCTTCCGGAAGAGTTTGGAGATCTACAACTTTCATATCTTGAAGAAGTAGATCCGTAAGAAGAATTTGTTCTACTAGATCTGTCAAAAGAAAGAAGGACAGTTCCGAGGTGTTTGTGTAATTCTTGTGATTTGAGGGACGGGTTTGGGTATAGCCTTAACAGCTTTATCCATGACCCAAGTGTCCTAAGATTAACATCTTTCCAATGGATTACCCTTGGAACCATGATGTTTGTGTTTGTATGATCTCGTGAGGAAAACAATAGTTTGACCATTGTCTTCGGATTTTGAAAGAGGTAGGAGGAAGAAGATTTTGAGACCTTGTCTTGTATCCTATAAATTAGGGTAACAGGTATAGATCCTGGTTTCATGTTAAAGCCAAAGAACTTAAGATTAAGATCTAAAGCTTCATAAGCATGTTTATCGTTAAGATCAATGGTTTGATTAGGAAAACAGTTGAAATAGACTGGACCATTGTGCAGTCCAAATTCAGCTGCTGCCAAAAGAGAATCTTCGTAAATGTTATGTCTTTGATCTCGTAAGCAAGCAAGACCAGAAACATTTAACCCTTTACGAGTAAGAGGTTTAAGTGCAATCTGTACACAACCAATGTGTAAGAAATTGTACTTTTGTTTATGTTTTTCAATAGATTTGGTGGAAAGAAGATGAAAGACTTCTTTCTCAGGATGGATAGGGACAGATTCTTCAACAGTCTTAATTATGTAATCGATCGAAAAACCATTCTTTATTTTTATGAAAAAGAGTTTTTGGTCAATTTTAGGAAGAGTCCAATTATCAACATGTTGGTTTATGTTGTTAAATTGTATTTCTTCATTGAAAATGTTATGGGTTGAGGACGTTTGATCTTCAGAATTTGTAAAAGTATTTATGAAAGAGTTCGGAGCAGGGGATGTCGAAGAAGAAGAAGAAGAAGTAGAAGAAGAACGTTTATGGGGAGAACGGAAAAGAAAAGCCATAAAATTTCAGAAAATAAAACAGAATAATAAAATTGCTAGGAAATAAAGCAGAAATTTAAAGAAACTTAACCAAATAATTTAAGTCTCCCTTCAACTGATATCTTCACCATTGGATGAAGTAGTGGTATGTTAATTAAATATTTACTGTAAATTACCAATCATAATATATAGTTGGTCATACTAGAGGGTCTTTAGATCATATGCTCCTTTAATAGTGAATATGGGTCTTATTGATCTGAAAATCTAAGATCATTCAACTCACATTAATCTAGATAGCTTAAGGATCGGCACTGCTAAGGTGCAACCATCTTAAACATCTGAACATTACTATGAATGAATCTTATCCTTTTCTCGAGATCGTACGAAATCCCATAGTCGTGAATTAACCTAACTATTTCACTTAAACAGAAATATAAAAGTGATAACGAAATTAAATGTGATAAGTCATAAATTCCGTAAGAAATCTTATGTTCGGATTCACATGACAAGATTTCATCGCGGGGCACACTCGCCACTTTTGTGAGGCAGATCGCCTGCCACTCCTTGGGACTTACTGCCTTAGACATCCCACAACCATGGCCTTAGACATCCCACATAAGTATTTGTCATATGCAAAAATCGAACATAAAACTTCTTAGGAGAATTAATATACTTTGGTATATATATACTTAATTTTTTTTTTTTTTTTTTTTTTTTATTGGAGCATAGATCTGAAGCAGATCTCATAACTTCAAACCATATATCATGATTAAGCAGATCACTTTTGTTAGAAACAGTGATCGGCGGCGGTGAACAGTGATCGGCGGCAGTGAACAGTGATCTCCAGAAGCAGTTCAGAAAAATGGACTCCTCTCCATTTCCTCCTCAGTTCGGATCAATTCCTGCAAAGGCAAAAGACACAATTCCTTCCGCATTCATGTCCGGTACAAGTTCACAAACTCACAACTCTTCATCTTCTTCCTCCACTACCAGCACTCAAACCAGAACCACGGAAATGCCACCAGAATTTTCAGAAAATTAAGCTATGGTTATTAACCATAAGCTTAATGGCGTAAACTATCTCCGAGTGGTCACAAAGTGTGCTAAGGTATATTCGTGGGAAGAGAAAAGAGAAATATATAAATGGGGCAGCTCCTCCACCAACCCCTGATGACCCTAATTTTGATACATGGTTTGCTGAAAACAACCAAGTTATGACTTGGTTGTGCAATTCGATGACTTTGGAAATCAGCGAGGGCTATCTGCTTGCCCACACTACAAAAGAAATCTGGGATGCCGCTCGAAAAACCTACTCTTCATTCGAGAACACCGCTGCCTTGATTCACCTAAAGCGACAACTTCGAGATTTGAGACAAGGTAACATGTTGGTAAATGAATTCTATAATGCTTTACTAAAATTGTAGCAACAACAGGATTTGTTTGAAGTTCATCCTTGGAAAAACCTCGACGATGCACAATTGTATAAAAGGATCGTTGAAGAAGGAAGGATCCACGACTTCCTCTTAGGTCTAAACGACACTTTCGAAGAAGTAAGGGGTAGAATCATGGGGATGAAGCCACTCCCACAACTTTTTGATGTTGTTAACATTGTGCAATTCGAGGAAAGTAGGAAACTTCTAAACCAGAGTGGCCCAAGTCAAGTCGAAAACTCAGCTCTTGTAATCCAGGGACTATACGTGCAACGAAAGCCCAACAAATGGTGCAACCACTGCAAGAAGAAGGGTCATAATAGAGAGGAATGCTGGAAACTCCATGGAAAACCTTCCAGTGGAAAATCAAACACTCAAAGTCATCTGACCACAGCTGAAGCAAAAGTTGAGAACGATGACCGCTTAAGTCAAGAAGAATTACAGATGCTCCGCAAGATGCTCGACATGTAGATTAAGTCAAACTCTACCACCAGTGTGAATCTGGTACAATCAGGTAATTCTATTATAGTTCTCAATGCTGTGATGACTAGTGACAATACCTGGATTGTCGACTCAGGCGCTACAGATCATATGACTGGTAACAAAACTTTATTCACCAACCTTAAATCTTGTCATGAACACCTCAAAGTAAAAGTAGCTAACGGTGTATTCACAAGGGTTGAGGGAATTGGCACTAAGCACATTATCGATTAGTTGGCAATACATAATGTTTTGTTTGTACACGAACTCACTTGTAATTTGATATCTCTGTGAGCAAGTTAACTCGAGGACAAATATGTCGAGTGATTTTCGATAACGGTTTATGTATTTTTCAGGATTTAAAATCGGCGGACGATGGGACTTCTAGAGAATGGGATGGATTGTTCTACCTTGAAGGCTCAAAAATAAAACGCATGGCGGGCAAGACGAGCTTTGAGTAGCTCGATTCTCAAAATAATGATGTATTTTTGTGGCAACGTCGGGCCACCTAGTTTGGATTATATGAAGCATGTGTTTCCTAATTTATTCAATAAACATTCAGTTCCTTTTCACTGTGAAACTTGCCAATTTGCAAAACAAACCCGATCTTCATATCCCAAACAACCTTATCGTCCTTCCTCACCATTCACACTAATTCATAGTGATATTTGGGGTCCTGCCCGAATCAGTACCCTCATCCATGCCAGGTGGTTTGTTACCTTCATTGATGATCACACCAGAACCACATGGGTTTATTTAATGAAAGACAAATCTGAAGTAGCCAAAGTATTTCAAAACTTCTATACCTTTGTGCGAACTCAATTCAACAATTCCATTAAGGTACTACGAAGTGATAATGCCAAAGAATACATGAGCAAGGCCTTTCAAGAGTTTCTTGATCACCAAGGAATTCATCACCAAACTTCTTGTCCTTACACCCCCCAAAGAATGGAGTAGGCTGAGAGAAAAACCGTCACCTATTGGAAGTCACACGTGCCTTACTAATGGAACGGAATGTCCCTACCATCTTTTGGGGTGATGCCATCCTCACAAAGACTTACCTCATTAACCGTATGCCTTCTAAAGTTCTCAACTACAACACTCCAATTCAAACCCTCCTTGAACTCTTTCCTAATTGTCCTCTCATCAATTCATTACCTCTCAAGGTATTTGGTGTGTTGTCTTTATTCACAAAAAGGATGGCAACAAATTTGGTGCTAGAGCCGACAAGTGTATATTTCTTGGCTATTCCTCTACTAAAAAAGGGTACAAGTGCTATTGTCCATCTTCCAAGAAACTTATTGTCTCCCGGGATACCGTCTTCTCAGAATATGAAGCCTATTATCCCAGGTTACCCATTCAGGGGGAGAATTCTAACATTGAATGGCTAACCATGGAAACATCTCATTCGAAAAGCCATAGTTTACCTGACACATCATCATCACTACCACCTATTCTTATAGAGACTATGGACTCTCCTCCTCCCATCGCCAGGTCAATCATGAGTCTCGAGTGTACTCCAACTCAACCCGAACCTAATGAACCGGAAACACATGTTGAGATCAATTCAAGGGTGAGTATTGAACCACGACAAAGAGGCGTATACCGATTCACAATCTCAACCGAACCGGAACTGGTGGAACCATCTCTCCCATTCAAAGGAACAACCATGACTCCAATTCGGAATTAAATCAAGAACTGGGTTGGCCCATTGCATTGAGAAAAGGGGTAAGATCGTGTACTCAACACCCAATTCAACGATTTGTCTCATATGGTAATTTGTCTGCAAAAATGCAAAGCTTTGTTGTAAATAGTGCGCAGATAAAAATTCCAAACACATTTCAACAAGCTATGACGGATCCAAATTGGAAACAAGCTGCAGAAGAAGAATTAAGGGCACTCAAGGAAAATAGAACATGGGAGATCACGACTCTTCCTAAAGGGAAGGAACTAGTAGGATGCAGGTGGATTTTCACTCCAAAAATCAATCCAGATGGTAGTATCAACAAATACAAGGCAAGACTTGTTGCAAAAGGATATACCTGACATATGGGATTGACTATCGAAACATTTGCTCCGTAGCCAAGTTCAATACCATCCAAGTCTTGCTATCAATTGCGCGAACTTGGATTGGTCATTACATCAACTAGATGTGAAGAATGCATTTTTGAATGGAAACCTAGAAGAGGAAGTATACATGGAGATCCCAGATGGAGTTTTAGCTCCCAACAATTCTGTGTGTAAACTCAACAAGGCATTGTACGGTCTTAAACAATCTCCTAGGGCTTGGTTTGGTAGATTCGCCAAAGCGAAAAGGACTTGGGTACACTCGGGGACGAGCGGATGACACGTTGTTCATCAAACGTGTTAATGGCAAAGTCACCATATTGATTGTCTATGTGGACGACATAGTCATTACGGGGAAACGATGAAGAATCCATTGCCCAACTAAAACGAACTTATCAACTGAATTTCAAGTAAAAGATCTTGGACAAATGCGGTATTTCTTAGGCATGGAAGTGGCAAGAACCAAGAAGGGTATCAATGTATCTCAACGAAAGTATACACTAGACTGTTACATGAGACGGAATGTTGGGTACCCAACCAGAGGGGACACCAATGGAAGAGGGATGTCACTTAGAGATCAAGCCAAAAGGGGTTCCAGCTAATTCAGAAAGATACAGAAGACTTGTGGGAAAATTGATATATCTAACTCATACACGTCCTGATATTAGTTATGCAGTTGGGATAGTAAGTCAGTTTATGCATCAGCCACAAGAAGAACATATGGAGGCTGTCTACAGAATTTTGAGCTATTTGAAGCTTAATCCTGGAAGAGGAATATTCTTTAAGAAAAATACTTCCAGAAACATTGAAATCTATACTGATGCAGATCATGCAAGAGATAGAGAGACTAGGAGGTCAACATCGTGTACTTGTACATATGTTTGGGGAAATCTAGTTACATGGCGAAGCAAGAAGCAATCGGTGGTGTCAACAAGTAGTGCGAGGCGGAACCGCGAGTCATCAACAAAGGAGTATGTGAAGGAATTTGGATCATAAGGTTACCAAGGAGTTGGGAATTCCATATGAGGGATCAATACAACTCTGGTGTGACAACAAAGCCAGCATTGAGATGGTCAAGAACCCAGTATATCATGATAGAACAAAACATGTTGAGATAGATCGACACTTTATTAAAGAAAAGATTGATGCCGGTATTATAACTCGTCTCACATAAGATCTCGTAGACCAAATTGCGAGATATCTTGACTAAACCACTTTAGGCGTAATGAAGTTTGAAGGCTTTCGAGGCAAGGCGGGAATGATTGACATATATTCTCCGAGGGGGAGTGTTAGAAACCACCTATCAACAACCCCAACCTATCGCAACCCTATTAGTACCCTATTAGAACCTATAAGCTTGGGAGCCTTAGTACAACCCTCTTAGAGTCATATCTCGTTATAGGTATATCTAAGGAGCCTTATATAGGTTCTCTAAAGTCTATATAATGTAACTCTGCCTTATGAAGTAATGCACTTTATGTTGTGAGTGTTCAACCTATTCTCAGGGACTAAGATAAATTACAATAAAAGCTAATAAAGCTGATATAATTAGGATCCTATAATCAAGGAGGACAATAATCAAGGGATCCTAATAATAAAGTTGATTTATTTCCTAATATTCTAACACTCCCCCTCAAGCTGGAGAGTGTATGTCGTCGATCATACCCAACTTGCCTCGAAATCCTTCAAACTATGTTCTGCCTCCTTCAATCTTCAAAATCTTTAGGCTTGTACTTCTTGAGTCTCAGCGGCCTATTTATTTTTGTCTGGGCTTGTACTCTTTTTGAGTCTCAGTGACCCATTTATTTTGTTTGGGCTTGTACTCTTTTTTAAGTCTCAGAGGTCCCATATTTTGTTTGGGCTTGTACTTATTTTTGGAGTCTCAAAGGTCCCATAGTGAGTAGCAGAACTTGCCCAGAAGAATCTTGAGTCCCTCAATTTGACAAAAGGACAGATTGGTTTTAACAGCAACCATAACCATTTAGGTCAGATTGACTTGTTCCTCTTGTGACTTCTACATCTCTCTTATGCGTCGCACTTCTCTTCTTTTTCTTCACAACGCCGCAGATGAGAACGGATCGGATCCTTCTTCTTCTTCACCGGACACACCTTCTTCTTCTTCTTCTTCTTCTTCTTCTCCTTCTCCTTTGATCTGCAACAATGGCAAGGAAGGGACGGTGGAGCACGGAGGAGAAGGTGCCGATGCAGTAGTGAAAACGCGTCTCTCCGGTCTGTCTTGAGTCGCGGCTTCGATGAACGTGTGACGGTCTCAAGCTTCTCGATAGAGGTTTGATCTGGTTTAAACTCGACTGCTGCTAATTGTTCGATCTCGCCAGCGATCGTGGGCTGATTCTGGTTTTCCGGCAGTGAGGTCAAGCTCGTCTGATGGTGGTGGCAATCTATGTTGCTCTGAGTCCGACGGTGGAGGTGGCAATCTGTGTTGCTCTGAGTACTCCTACCGTGGCGCTCTCTTCTCTTTTCCTCTTTCTGGAACACTCGTTGGAATCTGGGAATTTCGCCGGAAACTGATATGAATCTGGGAATATCGCCGGAAACTATTGACACTGGGTCTGACAAACGGAGAACCCAGGGAGCAGTGAGACAAGGACAACAAAGACGAGATGAGAGACTGAAATCACGCTCTAGCTGACCCAACAGAAAACAATGATGAAAGTGATGAAAGTGGGTGTCTCCCGGTGTTGTGTAACTCACTGCCTTTCTGAAATTCTAAACAGAGCAGCGAGTCACCAGCGCCGGAAAACCAGCGCAGAACTATTAATTTTCTTCTGGAATTAATCCCGCTTTGATACCATGTTGAATTTAGAGGGATAAAATTCACTCTTATTAAACTCAGTAAAAAAAAGAGAGTACATAGGAGCCTTTATATAGGTAGATAGAAGAGAAACTTAGGGACTAAGATAAATTACAATAAAGGCTAATAAAGCTGATATAATTAGGATCCTATAATCAAGGAGGACAGTAATCAAGGGATCCTAATAATAAAGTTGATTTATTTCCTAATATTCTAACACAACCCAATCAGCTAATAAATTGGCTTCACTAAGAATCCATACACAATTGGTTCCTAATAAAATTCCTTGTAACAAGTATATTCTCTAGGAGGATATCACATCTCCAATCTGGAGATGTGTTGACTCAACACTGTTGAGCTTATTCAAGCAATTAACAAGCACTTGACCATCACAGATTCAAACTATCCCTCCCTCATGTAACTGATTGATATAAGCATAAGACATAGCTTCCTGCATTGCAAAACCTTCCACCATAAAAACAGAGTTTACTTTCATAAGTTTATTATTCCCAATTTATAGCCAACCATTTGCATCTCTTACAACATAACAGAGAGCAGCAGTCATGTGGTTATGATAGGTGCTGGTTAGGAGAGTAGATATGATATTATGGAGTCTTTTGAAAAGGGATAGAGGAAGACTGAAGAGAACATTGAATGAAGTTATTGAATGGGACCATTTGGTTAACAATTTATCCAAAGATTTAGTTAATGATAAACCAAAATGACATTGTGCGATGTAGTGGGATATGATTTACTGCTGCTGCTGTTGCATTCCTGAATCTAAGTGTAGTCCTTTAGGTCAATGTTTTACCTCACATTCTTTTCCTCACACTGCTGTTAACTGAGTATATATGTGTTTTTTCTTCCTCGATTTATCTAAAGAGGTATCTGGCAACTTAAGTACGGATTTTAATTTGAGTTTCTATTCTGTGACGGGTTTGATAGAGACGGGTTCGTAGAGCTTTGGAGAAGGGTAATAATCATTGAAGGGTTTCTAAAAGTTTAACACTCACCAATCTCTTATTAAATTACTTCTCTCTTCCAATGTACTTATGCTATTTTCTCCTTTGTCTCCTGTGATCTTTCTATTTTTTCTTTTTGTTTTAAAATTTGATAGTATTCCAGTTATAACTAGAATTAGGTCATCGTTCGTTAAAAAAAAAAGGTTGAAAAAAATATTCAGTATTTCTTTCATGTAAATACCCTAATTCTGTAGGTGTTTGAAAATGTTTTTCTAAACAATTATGATTGTTTTTTCATTTACTGTTTCTTTTCCTATTCACATTTTTAAATTGTTCTTGTCTAGCAATATTTGGTCCTTTCTTCTTGTTTTCTTCTTTTTAATATTTTTGATGATGCATAATGATGGTAGGTGCTAAAGTGGGATGATGTGGAAATTGGAGAACCAAAGGATGGTGAAGTTCGTGTGAGGAACAAAGCAGTTGGGGTTAACTTTATTGATGTCTACTTTCGTAAAGGAGTTTACAAAGCACCATCGTTGCCCTTCACTCCAGGTTTGCTAGTCTAATTTATTTCTCTGCCATTGTTTTTCCCTTCAATATTTCTAGTCTTATGGAAAGGAAAGAGAAAAAAGGTGGATAGAAGAAACTTGTTCCATTATGCTGGCGGTGGCTTAGTATTATGCTTGTTCAAGATCCTACTTGGTATTTGTATAAATTTAGAGTTTCGGATGTTAATCTGAAATAAATGTATTAAAAGAAAGAATATGTACATATATAGGTGTCACTACTCATGGCAGCTAGTTTATCACTCAAATCTCTTCATATTGACAAAGAGGTAAAGGCATTCAATATTTGGTTTTATGATGACACTTTGGTTGTTTTCCCTGGATAGTGAAGTACTTTTCAGAACCTAGCTCTGTTACTCTCCCCATGGGGAATGCTGAAAGGATCACTTAAATCTGATTCTTAAATTTTTAAAGCCATTTATTTACTTCTAATGTTTAAATGCTTTACGTTGTGTTGAAGTTATACAAAGCCAACACTAGTACTCTAACTGGTTTACAAATGTATGTATTTTTCCCCTCAAAATTGAGGGGAAAACCAGAAAAAAGTGAGGGATTATGAGCTCATATCTATTTGAAATGCATTTGGAGCGCAACTGATGTTTCTGTCATTAAAACCATCCCTCACCATCTTTGTATCCCCCCCCCTTTTTCCCTATTCGTTTCTCTCTCTTAGATAAAGCAATTTGGAATTGATTGCTGACTACTAATACATCCATTCATTGCCTTTTGAATATATAAAAAAAATCCACTTATGAGTTTTGCTACTAAATTAATGTACCTGTTGATGAAAATCATTATATTAACATTTATTCTCTGTCTTTGTCATTTGGTGATATTTTACTAGGATGGTTTAATAATATAATAATCTATTGGTGCTCCTACCTCATCTATTTTGTGTCCCAAACTCTCCTCCATCCATACTATTGTGTTTCTTTTTATTTTTAATAGAACAACAACAAGAATGATCACCTTTAGGCTGAGAAGTAGACATTCTTAGTAGCCCTTGATGATGGGGTTCTTAAACTTCTGTTGAGGACTAAGCTGAGATATTATGCATTGCATTTCCCCCACTCTTTTAATGTGGCAGGCATGGAGGCTGTGGGGGTTGTGACAGCTGTGGGTCCCGGGCTAACTGGTAGGAAGGTTGGAGATCTTGTTGCTTATGCTGGTCAACCAATGGGCTCATATGCTGAAGAGCAGATTCTTCCTGCAAATAAAGTTGTCCCAGTGCCTGCTTCTATTGACCCAGTTATTGGGGCAGCTATCTTACTAAAGGGCATGACTGCTCATTTTCTAGTCCGACGTTGTTTCAAGGTGGTTTTATATATTATCTAATGACATATTAGCTTAAGCAAGGACCTCTTATTTTACATCCTTTTTTTTTTCCCTAGTGAACATTAAGTTATTTAGAAGATGTAAATTACCTAGAGCAAACCCCTCATGGTCCTCCAAAGATAATTCTAGTTGGTGTAGCAAGTATGGGAAAAAAACAGACAATTTGTCCCCCATTTCGATGTGTTATTCATAGAAACAAGAGTGGGCACAAATAAAGAGATGTTGGGCTAACCAACAAGCTGTTAGTTGAGATGGTAAGATATCTCACCTCCGTAAGGAAGAAAACACAAGTTCGAATCCCGAGAAGCGTACTTGTTGGGATGACTTTAACCTTAATGCTCCCGGCCCGACATAGATTAGGCTCAAGACCAAAGTGACTTCAGGATACTTTGAGTTGATACCAAGTGTGGGCTACATGAATAAAATAAAATCAGATTCTGATCTGACAATATCCACTTATATCCTATTGACTAATAATAAAATCAAAATACAATCAAATAGCAATAATAATACGATCCTAATTTATGAATGGTTCCTTCATGTATTGTGATGAGGTTAACTAAATCACCTGATAAGATTGTTGCTACAACTACAGATTTTTTATACTTTCATATCCAGCCCCAATATCTTGTTACTGGAAATGCATGCTTTTTCCAAAGGCCTTGTATTTGTTCATAATTGAGCCCCAGCTTTAATGATATATTATGAGTGACACTGATAGAACAAATTTTAACAGGTTGAACCTGGTCACACAGTTCTTGTTCATGCAGCAGCGGGTGGAGTTGGATCTCTCTTGTGCCAGTGGGCAAATGCTCTTGGTGCAACTGTTATAGGACTTGTATCAAACAAGGAGAAGGCGACTCAAGCCAAGGAGGATGGATGCCATCATGTTATAATCTATTCAGAGGAAGACTTTGTTGCTCGTGTCAATGAAGTTACTTCTGGCAATGGAGTTGATGTAGTTTATGATTCTGTAGGAAAGGACACATTTGAGGTAATACCCCAACAATTGTTCTACTCTATGAACTTTCATTATTTGATCTTCTACTACTTTTTTCCTTTCCTTTCCTTTTCCTTTTCCATTTTTTTTTTTGTTTTTTTTTTTTTGTTGGAGCCAAAACAAGTCAATTTTACTAATATTTGAACCCTATTACACTCACTAATAGATTCCAAAAAAGAGCGTAAAAACCGAACCCTTTCCGTACAAACTACAACAGAAACACAAATGACAATAAACCTATCATACAACACCTTTGACTGCTACAGCCCTCTTTCCACTTTCACTTTTGCACCATTAAAGACATACTCACATCTGCTATTCCCAATGCACTAGCAGACTGAGGGAAAAATTGCTTGCCCATACTCATCTGATTACTTGAGTGGGAACGAAAATATGTTAGTATTGTGCTTCCTTCTATATGTAGCAAAGGATACAGATGGAACCTCTCAAGCATTCTGGTTTTATTTAAATGACATGTGATGTGAGACTTGAGTCCCTTTCGAACATAAAAAATGAGGGAAGTCACGGGCCCTCAAATGGCAGAACCTTAAAAAGTCTTGTGGCTTTGAAGTGTTTAAGGTGCAAAAAAGAAAAACCTTCTCCTGCCTTACACCCTTTACATGATAATATGCCTTTTTGAATTACTCTCTCTGCCCGCACCCACCCAGAAAATAAAAACGTGAATGCAATAATTTTCCACACTGCTAACATGCAATTCCACTTTTTGTCCTTATTCCTCATCTCATGGCCTTTTCCTCTAGGTCCAATACTATCATGATGTAAGGTACCTTTCAGGTAACCTATGAAGCATTGATACTTAAAATATGGAGTCATATTGTATCATACTAAACAACAATTCATATCACATTTAAACATGATATAGGGCCTGTTGTAGCGTTATTGTTGTGCCATATATTGTATCTGTCTAAGTATCTGAATCCACATTCCATGCTCATCCAAAAGATGAGCATGTAGTTTTCATCTTCAAATAAAAGGGGCTATTTTTTATATTAAGTGCTATTGGAAAAGTATTTCAGGATCTCTATGTATACGGAAAAATATTTCTGAATGCAGGATTAGAAATTAACTAATTTGAGATATTGGGTGCAAAAAATATTTGAGGTGCAACATACAATTTAATCCAAATAAATAAAAATACGTAGAAAATAAAAAATAAATAAAGAAATGGTCGCCACCCCAAAATTAGAGGGATGAGCATGAAATGTGAACCCCATTTTCTTAGAGTAAAGCAGAAATAGTTATTCAAATTTTCCAACGAATCTTTTTTATGGATATTTGGGTGCTTGAGTAAAAATATGAAATTAATGGTGTTGTGTCTTGTATGACTGCAGCATCAGAAATTAATTGTGGTATTCTAAAGCTTTGCTATAGGTTCAAATCCTATTGGATGCAACTTTTTTGCTTAATATATTTATATTTATTTCTGTATCAAGGAAAAAGAAAATTCAAATTCTTTGAATTACACAATCCATATCTTGACTCTCTCCTCTAATTTTTGTATAGAATAAAGTTGTGGATTTCTTTAATTAAAAACTGAAGTTTATTAAATTGAAAAATCAATTAAAATTAAAAATGAATATAATTTTTAAATAATAATTATTACAATATGGAATCAAACTCAGTGACTTGCTTCATTTTAAATGCAAAATTGAGTTATCGTGTTTCTCTCTATTCTTTAGGGATGCAGAATTCGGATTTTAAGAATCCATGATTTTATTTTTCTAAGAAAATATAACAGAGAAATAAAACAATGCAAATAGACCTTTCAACTTTAGGCCATTTACATTCACCCTCTTCATTAGCTGCTGTGATTAAAGGGGATGCTATGGTTTTTATGAAGGGATCACTGGCATGCTTAAAGCTGAGAGGGCATATGGTAAGTTTTGGGCAGGCCTCAGGCACACCTGATCCAGTCCCATTATCTGCACTAGCTGCTAAATCGATCTTCTTGACTCGGCCCACCCTATTTCAATATGTTGTAACTCGGGATGAACTATTGGAGGCTGCCGGAGAAGTATTCACTAACGTGGCTTCAGGCGTCTTGAAGGTGAGAGTCAATCACACATACCCATTGTCTGAGGCAGCCAAAGCACATGCAGACCTTGAAAGTAGGAAGACATCAGGTTCTATTGTGCTCATACCCTAAACCTGTTGAAGGTCCTGATGTGCCACTCCTGTTGCTTTCTTATGAATGTATGTTAGTCATTGTAAATATGGTCTCACTATACTCTTGTGTTTCTGTGGCATTTCTGATGAAATTTGTAGAGTGTGCTTGGACTAGTAGTGGCTGAAGTGACTTTAATATCATTTGATTTTTAGAAACTCAGGGTAGAAGTTGAATAAAGCCTGTTTGAAGATTAGCAACATAATCCCGAACACAACATGTGGCTTGTGTTGCTTTTGCATTCTGTTCGTGTGTGTGTGTGTGTTTTGTTTTGTTTTTTTTTTTAAAATTTCATCCTGGACGCTATTTTAAAGAAGAACGAGCTTGGATTTAGTTGATGTTATGAAGGCTCTCCTTTGGTTGGTTTCAATAGTATATAAATTTTTCTTTTTGCCAAACATTGATAGACGCATTAAGTTAATCATTTGTCATATGTATCTTTTTTGGATTAGTCTATCTAAAACATCATTTTATTTTTATGTGCTTTATTTAGCCTGGAGTTGTGTGAAAATCACTACCATGGTTGGTTGAAATCATCGAGTTGTATTATCAACTTGCAACAGAATTTGTGATTTCTGAAGTTAGGCAAACTTGGAAAAGCAACAACTCAATAAAGGGTTACTCTATAATTTCGCAAGAATTTAATTATGAGCTTAACAATGTTAACTTTCTGATCTGGTGTCCGGTAAAGGCCAACAAGGATTGCTGACTAGGGCTGATGTGGTTTATGTGTAGGGTCTCAAATAAAAAATCCATTAAAAATATAGGTGTTACGGATTCCCATCAGGCCCAGCGCTGACATGGCCTATTAAGGAACAGACCCAATCACGGGATACTCCGATGATATTGGATAATCCCGCTATTGTCTATAATATCAATATATCGGAAATCATATCCTGGATTTGATATAACGGCCACGGATTATAATAGATCCTGGATATTCTACCTAAGGTAAACTCTATAAATACAAAGGTCAAACCCTAAAGGTACACACGTTCTAACTCAGGCCTATTTACATTCCCCATCACTGTGAACGATCCCCACTGAACACATCCCCCATCCCCCCTTGGTGAAGAGCCTATTGTGTGCAGTGATCCCGTGCTTTACCGGATATCTTGACTATAGATACTCCGACAGGGCCATCCGATCCAAGATCAAAGTACTAGCCCACTTGGCTAGACATATCTGGTTTCACACCAGAATAATAGGGATTAAATACCAAAACTCGCTAATTTGTGATTATTATTATTTTTTTGATACAAAGGAAAACGAAAAACTACCTATTATGCGCCATTTGCATCAAACCAATTAGATAGTACATCTAACCCAAGTGTGGTTAGTCCCGGGCTATCGTTGAGAGCCCTTTTAGCCAAGAGGAATGTTAGTTCTAAATGTTTTGATGATAACATACACCTAGGATTTTGATTTGAAAAGTATGTCCGAGCAGGAATTCATCGTTGCCCGAGTATAGTCGAACTAATAAGCCTTTCAAGTATTTTAGAAACACTGCCCAAGCAAGGAATTTAAATGCCCGAGCATCGCCTAAGTTATGGGTTGCTCGAGCAAGAACTGAATAATGCCCGAGCATCATCGGACTAACAGCGGAGTATTGCAAAACAAGCTTCATGCCTGAGCATAATTAAATGTGATGCCCGAGCAGCATGCTTGAGCAGAGAGTCTGGCATGCTCGAGCATTGTCAAGCAGATAGTAGAAGCTGCGATAGAAAAGAATCATGCCCGAGCATAGAGTAAGGCATGCTCGATGAGGCTGAATCATCCAAGGCTGGTCCTTCTACTTCTGCACCATCATTTACTCAGACTTCCATTCAACACTTGGTTCAATCCTCCATTCAAAATGCCATGACTCTAGTGTTGAAGTCTTTGGCAGTCTACAAGAAGCTAACTGTTGAGATGATTAAGGCAATGTTTGCTGAGATGGCCAACCTGAAGGCTCATATTGATCTTAGCCTTGACTCTGATATAACCGAGTTCAAAGCAGAGATGGACACTCGCTTCGCTGTTCTATTTGATCAACAACAAGAGATTAAGAAGGAGGTCCAGACCCTATCTCGTCAGCAGTATGGTCTTCACAAGGTTGTGCATAATTTTGACTACTCCTTGGATGCTTTTGTAACAAGCTTTGGCCCTGACGGTCCAGTTGATATGCCTACTCCTGCTCCCTCTTCTCCAGTTCCATCTCCTTCTGCTCCTTTCATTGTGCCTCCTCCTGCTCCCACTCTACCCTCTTCTCCCATTACCTCTCCTGTTGTGGCATCCACTCCTATTCTTGCCACTTCTTCTCTTATTGATTATACTCCAACTACCGTCGTTCTTCCTTCATCCACTCCCATTGATCCCTCCACTGTCAAACTTCCATCCTCCTCATCTTCTGATTTTCCAGATAGCTCACCTCCTTGTCCCTCTGTCAAACCTTCTTCTCTATTTGCTGATGACAAAGGGGGAGAGAGCTAGTGGTTAATGTTAGAGTGTTAGACTAGCTGACTAGCTGTTAATATTGACTATGTTAATGTTGTTTTTCTGCTGATTAGTTGAACAATTTGACAGTTGTATATCTTACCTTATTTGGTTTAATGGAAATTTGAACTTAACTATATGTATATATCTTGTCTGCTTCTGCGATTATGTTTGCTGTAATTTGGTTCAAATTATCTGTGTCTATTTAGAAAAATCTTTAGAAAAATACTTTCAAAATCTCAAAAACATTGTAAGTGTTGTCATCATCAAAAAGGAGGAGAATGTTAGTTTCAAATGTTTTGATGATAACATACACCTAGGATTTTGATTTGAAAAGTATGCCCGAGCAGCAATTCATCGTTGCCCGAGCGTAGTCGAACTAATAAGCCTTTCAAGTATTTCAGAAACGCTACCCGAGCAAGGAATTTAAATGCCCAAGCATTGCCTAAGTTATAGGTTGCTTGAACAAGAACTGAATAATGCTCGAGCATCATCGGACTAACAGCAGAGTATTGCAAAACAAGCTTTATGCCCGAGCATAATTAAATGTGATGCCCGAGTAGCATGCTCGAGCAAAGAGTCTGGCATGCCCGAGCATAGAGTAAGGCATGCTCTGGCAAGGGTAAGTGACATGCTCGAGCAGGATCAAAAGTTCCTTATCCGCTGACCCTTTATGACTTGTGCCCGAGCACAGTTTTTGTCATACACAAGCACCATGCCCAAGCAAGGGAAAAATCGATGCTTGAGCAGAATTGCCAGCTTCTTAATTCTCACCTCTGTATTGGTCATGCCCGAGCATAAAGACCAACTTGCTCGAGCAACAACGATGATTTAGTTTGTTTGAAATACTTCTCCTGAAGCATGCCCGAGCATGGTGCTCGAGCAGGAGCTCCACGTTGCTCGAGCATAAGATGATCTTCGACTCCAACATGTTTTCTCTCTGATACCCGATCATACAAACTATCATGCTCGAGCATGATCATTCGCTATTTTTCAAAATCACCGTCTTCGTAAAATCCTGAATCATCTACTGTGCATTCATTTTTATATATCATTAGTCATTACTATTTCTAATTGCTTTTAACCAGCTTGCTAATGAGTTTCAGATGATTTAATCATGGATTAACAATTGCATAAAGCAATTTGTGTGTCAAAGAAGCATTAAATGCAGTTGCCAAAAACAGTGACAACCTTTGCGACCATTTCTTTGCTCAATGCAAGCACTTACTGATATTCCGCTCGCGCATTAAATGCTATCTCACAACGGGCAAAACAAATGGAATGAAGAATGTTTGCGGAGACCAAAATCATTAACGGCGAAAGTGACCATCGAAGCTTCATCTGTCTAACGGCTATATTTATGAGTCACAACAATTCATCTTCAAGCTTTCCCAACGGTCATTAGTTGCAACAACTATAAATGCTAGAAGCATTGAATTCGCTACCATCTTTGAACACCGTGCATTTAATTCGAACTTATTGCAATTTGCTGTTTCATCTCCACATTAATATCTTAAGATATTTATTCTTCAGTGTTTATTAATCTTCTCTTTTAGAGAGTTTATTATTTGAAATCTTTCACTGTAAGAATCTCAAGTCGTAGGACTTGGAGATTGAGTTATTTGATTGCAACTTGTAAGGGAGAGTAAGTTCTAGTGAGAGAATTACTCCGAGAATTACAGAGTGTGTAATCATTTGAGCTAGTGAAATCCCGGAGACTCTGGGGACTGGACGTAGGTCGATGATTTAGACCAAACTAGTATAAATTGCTCGTGTTCTTCTTTCTTCTATTTCCTTCTTGTTTAGCTCTGCTTTACTGAGTCTGTTCTAGAGTATTTTCGAAGAAATTTTATATCCTCAATTCACCCCCTCTTGGTGATATTCTTGCTTTCAGACCGCCATTGTGTTGTACTCTCTCATTATATACGGCAAGTTCACCTTCCAAAGATTTGTCATTATTTAATAGATGAGTCATTATTTAAAATTTATGAATAGGTTTTTTTCGTTAGATGAGACTAATAAAATTAAGGGATTAAATTAAAGAATGAAACTGAAACTTTATGTAAATTTAAGAATACTAAAATATACTTTAGTACGTAAAGTTTTACTTTATATAATTGAAGTTTGAAGCGGAAGGCCAAAAAGTTACCTTCCAAAATTTTTATTCAAATTATTTCTTGCATAAGATTAGTGATACTTTTGATGTTTTTTTCACGGATTATTGATAGTTTTTCTAGCACATTGAAATATTTTGTTATACAATTCACTACAGGTCGAATAAAAATGTGTTATCCCCATCGTACCTAAGGTATTTGTCATATGTGTATCCATACATCCAAATAATAATCAATAAAAAAAAATTAAAAGGATCTGTAGGGCCGGCCCGTGGCCCTTCATGGCCGGCCTTTTTAAGCCCGAGACCCTACAGGGTTGGCCCTCCAGGGCCGGCCCTTTTAAGCCTGAGGCCCTACAGGGCTGGCCCTCCAGGGCTTTTTTCATTAAAATCTTCTAATTTTCAACTCCCGCCCTTAAAGGACTGGATTAAAAAGGCCGGCCTGATGGGCTCAGCCAGTTTTCCCGGCTCTATATGTATGTATGTGTGTATTTATTTATTTATATGTCTGTATGTATTTATGCATGTGTTTTTGTGTGTGTAATTATTTGTATGTGTGTGTTTTATATGTGTGTGTGTGTGTTATATTGACATCACAAGGTAAATAATAAAGTCACAAGCAATGGGTTCCAACTTTACATGACCGAACCAATCCACCTTGAGGCTTTTACTTATGGCCCCGTGACAGATAATAAACTGAAATCCGTAAGTGGACAAAATCAAGCTGAGATTACAAAAAATAAAATAAATAAAATAAAGCAATATAGAAAATAAATCCATTATCATTACGACAATAAAAAAGGGGGGAAAAAAATACAGGAGTGTACACAGGAAAATGAATCATATATGCCAACAACTTTCAATAATGAAAATCATCATATACTCAACTGTAAGATTCAGCATACCGTTAATGCACAAAATTATTGATCCACTCCAACAATTAAATACACTGTATCACCCCAAAAATAAGTTGGGGGGTTAAAAATGGAAAAATTGTATTAAATTTTTAGACAAAGCCCAATTATTACTTATATATATGACCAGACCAACCCTATGTAAGAGAATGCTACTTATAAATAAGACTGAAGGGAATATTGAAATAAAGTCATTTCAAGAACTAGATACATAAGATATGTCATGACATACCAACCATTTAACAGATCCAAGAGGTGCAGCAAAGCAATTAGGTTCCTACAGTTTCAAATTCATTTAAACTGGTCCATGAAATTAGACTGTTGTTTAACATCTGTTGGGGCAAGTTGACATGTCCAAGAGGTGTAGCAGTTGGAATCCCTCATTTGCAAGTAAGGTAAGCGTTTTATTTGGAGAGCATAAAAACCATTAAAAATAAGTTACAACCGGAGGCAAATAACGATAGTGGGCCTGTTTGGGCTAGTAATTTTTTTTAATTAAAAAAAAAACAGTCTAGAAGCTAGCTTATTTTTTCTTGTTTGGATCAGCTTTTTTTTTTTTTTTTTCATTTGACTTTCTACCAAGAAGTGGTTTTTTATCTAAAGCTTAAAGTCCAAGCGTTGGGCCAAATGTCCAGCAGGAAATTTTTTTTTCCATGGGTCTCACAAACATTCCTTTGGTGAAAATGGAATAGAGCATATGGATGATCTCGAAAACAAAGCCTTAATCCGGGTAATTATTCCTTTCTTACTAATTCTATTTTTTTTTAAACTTAATTCATATAAAAAATAAATTACAAGATATTTGATTTAAAATTGTCCTATCTCATCCAAAAAGTATTTGATTTCTAAAAAAAAAATGTAATTTCAATACCTTCAGAGGTTTTGTCTTCCAAATCGGCCCAATTAGCCTCCTCTCGACAACTCGTCCAAAAAATGGGTGATTGACATTTTCTACCATATAATGCTTCAAACAGAGCCATCTGAATGTTCGAATGATAGCTATTATTATATGCAAACTCTGCCAATAGGAGATATTGATCCCAATTCCCCTTAAAATCCAATACACACATTCTCAACATGTCTTCTAGCATTTGTATGGTCCGTTCAGATTGACCGTCGGTCTGGGGGTGATAAGCCGTGCTAAATTTTAACTTTGACCCTAGAGCTTCATGTAAAGCTTGCCAAAATCAGGATGTGAATTGAGGATCTCTGTCAGAAATAATACTCTCCGGTATTCCATAGAGTCTCACTATCTCCTTGATACAGACCTCAGCCAATCTTTTAGGGGAATAACTAGCACTGATGGGAATAAAGTGTGCCATCTTAGAAAAACGATCAACAATTACCCAAACTGCATCAAAATACCTGATCTTGGGCAATCTCACCACTAGGTCCTTGGTAACATCCTCCCACTTCGATTCTAGAATTTCAATTCTCTGCAGTGGTCCTGGCGGTCGTTGATGTTCAAGTTTCACCCTCTGACAAGTCAAGCATTTGGCCACATACTGGGTTACATCTTTCTTCAACCCTGACCACCAGACCTCAGATTTCAGATTCTGGTACATTTTGACCATGCCTATATGTAAGGTGTATTTGCTCTTGTGAGCTTCATCCAGTATTTTCTGCCTCAACTCAGCATTTGGTGGTATATAAATTCTCTTCTTATACCTTACCAATCCACTAGGTGATAGGTTGTGATCTTGAGTCTCATTCTGGGATATTAACTCTCGTATAACATTTGCTTGTTCATCTTGCTTTTGCGTTTCTACGATTTCATCCCTCAGATCATACTCTCCTTGGCTAACAAGAAGACTAACAAGATAAGCCTCATGGGGCTCTTTCGGTTCTATAGCAATTTGGTTGGACAGATTCAGATCTCTGAAATCTACCAGTAATTTCTGCTCGGGGATCATCATAAATGCTACCTGCACTACTTTTTTGCTCAAAGCATCTGTGACAACATTGGCTTTCCCTGGGTGATATTTAATCTCCAGGTCATAATCTTTCAGTAACTCCATCCATCTACGTTGTCTCATTATTCAGCTCTCTTTAGTCAAAGAGGTATTTGAGATTCTTGTGGTCACAGTATAGTTCCACGGTAGTACTATACAAATAATGCCGCCATATTTTCAATGCAAAAACAACAGCCGCGAGCTCCAAATCATATGTTGGATAGTTTGACTCGTGAGGATTCAACTGTCGAGAGGCATAAGCCACCACTCTGCCCTGCTGCATCAGGACGCATCCCAATCCATGCTTACTAGCATCATTATAGACAATATATGTCTCACTCAAATCTAGGATAATCAATATTGGTGCTGTAGTCAATCTCTCCTTTAGTTCTCTGAAGCTACCCTCACAACGCTCATCCCAAACAAATGGTTGGTTCTTTCGCATCAGCTTTGTTAATGGCAAGGCAAGTCTGGAGAAGTCCTTTATGAATCTGCGGTAATATCCTGCCAACCCAAGAAACTTCGTATTTCAGTTACCGTTTTTGGTCTCTTCCAGTCTAGTACTGCTTCCACTTTACTATGATCAATAACGACCCCATCTCGTGATATCACATGGCCTAGAAATTTAACTTCTGTAAGCCAAAAGTCGCACTTGCTCAGCTTAGCGTAGAGTTGCTTCCCTTTCAGTACATTAAATGCATTCACCGTCGATAGTACTTGTGTAGAGGGTGACTCAGAATGATAGTCGGAATAAGTATGCCTCGAAGGAATGTTTTCGTATGTCACGAGCTTTAGTTCCGATTGTGTGGCTATGTTTCTGAGAAGCATTTAATGCTACTTGACATGTAGGATTGCTTTTCGGCTAATCTCAATTTAAACAAGGTTAATCAACTGAAACTCATTCAGAAAATGATTAGCGATACTGAGAGAATGATAAATATGATAAGAGTATATAGTCGAGTATCACTAAAATCATTCTCAAGTAAGCCCTAGTAAGAAGGCGTTACGATTGTCGTCCTTCGTCAATACTCGAGAATCAAGTTTGCTAGTACTCGGGAATACCAAATTCAGAAAGCTTTTTAACATGTGGAATTAAACATACTCAAGAATCATCTTATCTATTCTCAAGTACCATACTCGAGAATCAAAATAATAATACTCGAGAATTCCACGACCCGAGAGCATTTACCAAATCAAACTCAACATACTTGAGAATCATCTTACTTGTTCTCGAGTACCATACTCGAGAACCATTTTCTTAATACTTGAGAATTGCTCTGATAGAAGAACAATAATGTCAGTTATCAAACCATATACTCGAGAATCATAACAGAAAATGCTCTGCGAAGGCAAATTTGTGAAAGCATACTCGAGAATACTTTACCTATTCTCGAGTACTATTCCTTGAAACACTTAAGCAGAAAGATTAGATCAAATATTCTCGAGTACCACTTCATAATACTTGAGAACTCATCAATGCATTTATTTAATCCTGATTTAAAACCTTAAAAAACTTTCAAGCCTTGTTATCATCAAAACATTGGGAACTAACACATAGTGCCTATATCTGGTTCTAAAAGCTGTCTTCGGAACATCCACAGCTCTTACACGTAACTGATGGTATCCCGAGCGTAGATCAATCTTCGA
Source organism: Acacia melanoxylon (assembly GCA_019022615.1). NCBI lineage: Eukaryota > Viridiplantae > Streptophyta > Magnoliopsida > Fabales > Fabaceae > Acacia > Acacia melanoxylon. Next base: position 2,466,001 of record JAFJYJ010000020.1, on the reverse strand, counting down.
GAAAATGCAGGAACTAGATAATTGGTCTAACATACCATCAATTCTAGGGAGTGGTATTTGTTTTTGATTGTCACCTTGTTCAAGTCTTTGTAATCAATGCAGAGTCAAAGACTCCCATCCTTCTTCTTCACAAACAGTACCGGAGCTCCCCAAGGTGACACACTAGGTCGGATGAATTCTTTCTCCAATAACTCTTCGATTTGCTTTTTCAATTCTACCATTTCACTAGGTGCCATTTTGTAAGGTGCTTTAGTTATGGGTCCTGTGTCAGGCATCAACTCAATAGTAAACTCAACTTCCCTTACCGGTGGCAATCTACTAACATCTTTTGGAAATACTTCAGGGAATTCGTTCATTACTGGTATATCTGACAATAATGGTTCAGTCTCTGCCTGTACTGAGAAGAATACAATATACTCTAAGCAACCTTGATTTAGACATTTCTTATCTTCTTGGGCAGTGAGAAGATTCAAACTGTTTGTTGTAGTATCTACTATTGACTGTGAGTACATGATTTGCTTGTTACCGCAGTCGATCAAAGCATTGTTTGCTGTCAAACAGTTCAATCCTAATATGACGTCAATATCCACTTACGGTAAACAAATTAAATCTACTATAGACTCATGTCCATTTATTATCAATACCAATTCAAGCATTCATTAGATACTACAGACTTAACACCAAGTGGTGTATTTACAATCAAATCATATGGTAGTCTATAGGTGTTCATGTTAGTTCTCTATATGTTTTGTGTTGGGATCCATACACGCAGCGTAATTATAAAACTTTTACGAATCCCAAAGAGGATCGCTCAACCACGTTTAAATCAAGGTTTGTTGAAGAGATTATACCTATGCAAAATTCTGAGCGTTTCTTTCGATCTGAACACGTGGGCTACCTTCTCGATCAACTAGGAGCAGACTCTACGAATCTCCTCCCTCTACCGGTATCCACGCGAATAATCTCCGAACACGACTGCGGCAGCGTGCTAGCGCCTTAGAACTTGCGTCTCTCTCTTTTTGTTCTAGGGTTTCTCGCGGCTTTCTCATACGCTCGACATAAGTCCCGTAGGTTTTTCTAAACCCGATAGGCGTATTATATTCAACATTAATCCTTATTAATTTGAATTTTGAATTTGGATTAAAATAATATATTAATTAAATCTATCTAATAGATCTAATCTAATATATTTATTTAATCCGAATTAAAAAGCCTTCGATTTAATTTATCTCTATAAATTAAATCCGAGATATGATATCTATTTATTTAATTAAATATAAGATACTATATCTCAATTTAAATTAAATCGATATATGATATCTTTATTCGAAAATTAAATGTGAGATACAATATCTCTATTTGTTTTAGATATTTAATTTATCAAATAAATTAAATACAAAACAAATATTATATAATAATATTATAATCTCTATTAAATAATATTATTATATTAATTTCAAATTTAATATAATATATATATATATATCCTAGATTAAATACATTATTCATTAAATCTTAGACATATCTAAGATTCAATGAATCTGGACACTTTTGCTCGTGTTGGGCTATTCTTGTGTGCGACCCTGCAGGCCCACATGAGATTGGCAGTAGGCCAATACTGTACCAGCCCACAAGTCGTAAGCGTCCTCAAGCAAGACATTGCGACTACCCACTTCATATGGGGATCGATGATACGATTCTACCTATCGTACAACCATGTCACGTCCCTTTTGTCACGCGATAATTTGGTTAAGGATGAGGCATGGATAATGTCAACTTCCTGTTCTTGACCATTACTTTCTCGATATATTCTTGAGTAGTCTAATTAAAATGGAAACTCCTTTCTATCGTAGTATGGCCATACATTTCTCAGACTCACTCATCGAGGGGCCCAGTATTATCTCTCTACAAATGTGAGGGACAAATTCCATCTTGACCATTCACATTCCTCTCCATGAGAACCACCGATCCCGATTCAAGCCTTTATCATCACCCTGGGTCAAAGGTGACTTTTGACTAGGTCAAAGATCGATGACTCATCATGTAGGAATCCATGATGATCTCGGTCAAAGGGCGTTGTGACACGGTTATACATGAGAAAAGCTTATGACTTAATCCATGCACCTTTCTCATAGTGGGTCGATCCAGCACCTTGTACTCTTACAAGTGCCTATGACTTTGATTCGTATCTCCATACTCATAAAAGTCATACTGGTCTTATTTCATCTTCGCTCCCACGTAGATGACCGACTAAGGACATTTAGGATAATCTATAAGATATATTCAAGGATCAGTTATCACTATAAACATGCAAATGAAATGATAACTAAATGGAGATGACTTGCCCCTAGGGCATAATTTCCAACATTTTGATGATGTCTAACAATTGCAATCTCAAGAGATTGCCGATGATCAACTTAGTTTTGAAAATAACGACTTAAAATTATTTGAAGTATATGACTCAAGTTAGTAAAAGTTGACTCTAGTCATAGCTTTAGAAAATCAGCTTTTGGAAAATAGCTTGACTCGAGTTACCACTTATTAACTCGAGTCATGCATTATACTTCATTTCTTCAAGATGTCTTTGCGATAGCAATTTCCTGATAACTAATATAACTCGAGTTAATTTCTGCCTAACTCGAGTTATGAAGAGTCACAGAAAGCTCAACTGATATAGTTTTCTGATATGACTCGAGTTACCCTACATGACTCCAGTTATCCTAGTTGAAAATTCTTCTCTGTTTTAAATCATATAACTATGACTCGAGTTATAGTATGTGAGTCGAGTTAGAGTAACTCCAGTCATCACTATATGACTCGAGTTACTTGTATCAGAATTTGAATTTCTTCGTCCTCGTAATTTGCAATTCCTTGGTTATGAATTGGGTACTTCATATTATTAATTCTTATGATTCCTAACCAAGTTTAATCAGTTTGCTTATGAGTTTTAGACATGATTAACAAACTTTAAACTTCAAATTATCATAAAGCAAAATTATATCAGACGCATTAAATGCTTGAGCAGAGTTGAAGCACGAAAGTGGAAAATGAACTTCTGAGCAACCATAAAGCATTTCTACCATTCCCAGTCAACATTCTACCTAAGTCTCAACGGACAAATTGAATGAAGAATGTCAACGAAGAATAATGACAACATTGGAAGATACGAAGAGACAGAGCAACGTTGAAACTCAACGGATATATTTATTATTCTCAACGACTCGATTAATCTCTCTTCAACGGTCATTAGATGCCATCAACTATAAATAACAGAAGCATTCAATTCTCCATCTACCGAAACTATACGAAGAGACATAGCAACGTTGAGCATTTATTGTTTCTACTATTACAAACAATATCTTCGGATATTTTGATCTTCAGTGTTTATTAATCTGCTCTTTTAGAGAGTTCATTATTGATTATCAATCATTGTAAGAATCTCAAAGTATTGGGACTTTGGGATTGAGACATTTGATTACAACTTGTAAGGGAGTAAGTTCTAGTGAGAGAATTACTCCGAGAGTTACAGAGTGTGTAATCATTTGAGTTAGTGAAATCCCGGAGAGTCTGGAGATTGGACGTAGGTCGAGGAATTAGACTGAACCAGTATAAATCACGTGTGTTTAATCTCTCCTTATCCTACTCTGTTCATCTCTGTTTCGTTAACTGGTAACAGAGTATTTTTTAGAAGAAAATTTTATATCCCCAATTCACCCCCTCTTGGTAATATTCCATCTTTCATTTGGTATCAGAGCATAGGTTATCTATTCGTGGGTTAACATCCTAGATAAAAGATCCAATGGAAGGAATATTGCCTGATGGAGCTTCGATCAACAGACCACCTGGTTTCAATGGAAAGCACTACTCCTTCTGGAAAGCCAAATTCAAAGTCTTTGTATTAGCTTCTGAATATGGCCTTTAGAGGGTGTTCGAGAGAGGAGATTATGCTCCTGCAACTATTGAAGATGGTGTTAGAACACCTAAGGTTGAAGAGGAATATGATGAAAATGACAAGACGCAGGTCACTCTCAACAGTAAAGCTGTCCTCATGCTGCAAAGTGCCTTAAGTCAACAAGAGTACTTTCTTGTCTGTACTCTATCCTCATCCAAAGCGATGTGGGATGCGCTTGAGATTGCACATGAAGGAACTACTAGAATCAAGGAGAATAGAGTCAATACCCTCATGACAGAGTACGACCTTCTTCGTATGAAGTTTGGGGAATCCATTGGGGAATTCTAGCTTAGATTCACGCATCTGATTAATCAACTTGCTGCTTTAGGAAAAGAATATGACCAACCTATTCAAGTAAGAAATATCCTGAATATTATTAGCAAAGAATGGGAAGCTAAAGTCACGGCTATCGAAGAAGCCCGTGGAGAATCAATGGCCTCTGTGGCAGCTCTCTTTGGCAGCTTGTCAGAATATAAAGGGAAGATCAAGTTTAGACAAGGACTTGATGACATTGGTAGCAAAAACAAGGGAATTGCTCTTAAAACTGTCAAGGAGAACAAGGAATCAGATGATGATGATGATGATGATGAAGACGAAGATGAAGAACTAGGCATGATGGTTCGGAGATTCAAGAAGTTTTACAAGAAGGACCATGGATTCAGAAAGTTTCACAAGGGTAGCTCCAGTGCTGAGCCTAAGAAGCCAATCATCTCCTACGAGTGTGAAAAGCCTGGCCACATCAAGTCTGAATGCCCCCAGCTGAAGAACAAGGATAAAGACAAGAAAAGATTCAACAAATTCAATAAGAAAGCCAATGTCTCAGCCATTTGGGGAGATAGCTCATTTGATGAAGATGGAGCTGATGAGGAAGAAAGAGCCAACATCTGCCTCATGGCCCAAGAAGATGAATATGAGAGTAATGAGGTATATGATTCACAACTTTCATACGATGAGTTATTCGCAGAATACAATATTTTACAATCTAAATTTGAAAAGGTTGCTGAAAAATATATTGCCTTGAAAAAGAAGAACATAACTCTTGAACAACAAATAAAAAAATTTTCTTGTGAAAACAATGTTTGTGAGGATTGCATTGATTTAGAGAAAAGGAATTTGCATCTCACAAAAGCTCTTGAGAAGTTTACTAGAGGTAGTGAAATCCTCACTGTCATTTTGAAACAGTAGAGATTTACAAATGACAGATCATGAATTGGCTATAAACCTGATTTTGATAAAAAGAAAGGCAAAAAGAAATTTGGAGAAAAATCTTATATGAACTATTTTAGAAAAACTGTTCACTCTTCAAATCCTTTTGCACATTACAATTATTGCAATCGTAAAGGTCATACTACTTTTTCCTGTTTTCATAAAAAGGAAAGAAAGAGTAAACCTTTAGGAAATTATCAATGGGTGCCTAAGGGATCTTATAAGGTTCTTAAGACACAAACTAACCCAAAATGACCCAAGAAAAGATGGGTACCTAAAACCTGATTTCTTGTGATTTGCAGGTTTGTTTGAGAGCATCAAAATCAAACAAGTGGTATATTGACAGTGGATGCTCTAGACATATGACGGGAGATCATACTAAATTTGCTGTGTAACATCCCATTTGAAAACGGCGGATTATTATTATTATTTTTTAAAAAAACGTTTCCAAATATTTCAAGCAGAGTAATCAGAGTAGAGCATTGGAGCGAGTACGTAATTTACATTACATTCAAAATATGGACCATAGTGTAAATGTATCGGATTACATCATCCGTAATTCTCAAAAGTTAAAGAAACTAAAGAAAACGATAAATAATGTAGACACGTCTTGGCCTACTCCACCGCTTGCCTCAATCGCCAAACATCGGTCCTCCGACTGACCACGATGCTACCGAGATCCATTCCACATATGGATCTCGGGTAACGGTTAACCTTATGCTCAAATAAAACAAGATACGTACAACGATATTCATTTCAATACGATATCATCACAAAAGCAAACGGCGGATGTATGATCAATAACATGGACGAACATAAGCACAAAGCGTATGTAAAGTCTCTCTCGACTAGTTCTGCACATATCCGGTGCCACGCCACTAACGTGTCCTCGCGCTAGGAATAACTCAAACGGCATTACCAATACTATAATTCGTGGGTAAAGGCGTAAGTATCTCCGACGATTCTCAATGTAACCTCGCCTATGAACGTATCTATAACGCAAAAGTATATAAGCAGCATAGAGTTAGGGTTACGAGACGCGTCCGTACCTTAGTTGCGAGATATCCAACTCTTCCTAGGCTAAAAACGGTACTTTTTGACCGTACGTAAAACAAATGGGAACAAATGGCTCAACAAATGGCAAACGGCGAACGATGGAATTTTGACAGCGGTTCGACGTCAGAAGTATTCTAATCAGAAAATAACACACTTATGAATATTTGGCAGCATTACAGGCATTTTAGGTGAAAAAGACCATTTTGCCCCTACTACCCCTATTTGGCGGAATTTCGCGAACTTCGTTACTTTGACCTTATTCCATTTCAAAATTATCCCCACTAGGTTTTTACCTCGTCGGGCATCTTTCAATGCAATGAGGCTTAAAAACAAGTATAGGAATATATTCTGAAACTTCCTAGATCAAAACAACAGTTCTACTATAACTACCGAAAGAACTACGGAAACTAAAAGCTAAGGACAGAAGAACTTACTCGGAGCTGGGCAGAATTTTTTTGCAGAGCTTCTCTCTCTAGAACCTCTCTCTAGGTTTCGGATTTTGGGATGGAAATGAAGAGCAAGAGAGCTTGCTATTTATAGGGAAAAATAGGGAGAAGGTGGGAATTTCCAAATTTGTTTCCGATCGGATTTCGGCCGCGGATCGCACTTCGCCACGTGGCACTCCCTTGGCCCTTGGATGTCTTGGTCGACATCTCCCCCCTTGTTACATCATCATTGATGATGTCACCCTAGCTGACTCCTCGATCGTCTCCCCTGATCGGTACCCTTTTCGCGCGATTTCGCAGAAACTCAAAAATCCGGGCATGTAACTTTGAAGATCTTTTCATCCTCTTTCATATTATCTATTTTGATCCTCTTTTTGATCATATCCAGGTATTCTTCGGTGCGTCGGAAGATATTCGGACAAACGCGTCCGATTCGGAAATCGCTTAGATAGAACCAACTTCCTGGACAATAATTCGCCGAATCGTAAACGTCCATTTGTTGCCTAACTTAATCCGTGTTTGAAAACACGAAATTGTTTCTATAGGTTCTCACTTTGCCTATCCGGCTCTACTCTATCTGATCGCTTTCCGTCTTATTAGGAATTAGGGTTTTCGATCACGGAAATCAACGTCCTGGTAAATTCTTTCTTCGTGTGAAAATTTACTTGTTCTTAATTTGATCAGTCTGAAAAGACTTTTACCTCTGGTTTACCTGTAGAATTTATTTCTGACTTTTCCCCTCGGTCTGCCTATAAGCTGACTCACCGCATTATATCATTATTTTATTCTAATTATCATTTTAATTATTTAAACAATTCATTTTAATTAAAAATACCAAGAATTTCGCCCCTTAATTTTAAAATTCAGTTTTATTTATTTTTTCATATTTTTTTCCATTTTTTAAAAATATAATATTTTTTACCGAAATTCTGTTTTACCCTCGCTTTAAAGGCTTAATCGTGCCTAAATTCTTCGTTTAGTGATCTTTTTAGGATTAGGTTTCTTCATACATTTATCTTTACTAATTTTTCTTAATCTTTTTATCATAATTAGTAAGTATATTTTATGCTAATTATCAGCCTTAATCTCTTAATTAAGGATTTTACCATAAATTTAACTTTCTATATTTCTCTTGTTTTACTAAATCAATTAGCTAGTAATTATCTAATCATTCTCTTACCAATGGTTGATAATTCTATAATTTACAGTATATTATTATCTTACAAACTTTATACTTGACATTGTCATTTTATATCCTATGTAAAATATTAAAAATGTTTACACCATAAAGTTACTTTATGGTTCGGAATGCTTTTTAAACATTTCTTCATGTTATTTCCTCTGAAATAATTTTTTAAATTCTTATAATTAAAGATAATACTCCCATAATGTTCTCATAATCTTTTATGATCTTTCGCATTTATCATAATGTTTTTAGACCGTTTTTATCACCATTATTGCATTTTTAGTCATTCGTTCATCCGATTTTTACGTAACTTTTTCGACAATTCACTCGACAATTATAACAATTTTCTATAATAGTTTTAAACTCATGAATTTGCTTCATCAAAATATTCATTAATTTCTCTTATCTCAAGAATTCCAGATTTGCTAAAATCCGGGTATTACATTTCTCTCGCCCTTAAACAAAATTTCGCCCTCGAAATTTAATCTATACTAACTAGACTACGGGCCATAAACTCTGGGTACTTCTCCTTCATGTCACTCTCGGTTTCCCAAGTTGCCTCGTTTGGTGACAAACCCTTCCAAACCACCTTCACTATCGGTATAGTTTTAGTCCTAAGCCGTTTCCCCTAGTGTTCGAGAATTCGCTCCGGCTCGACTACAAAGGTGTTATCATGCCGTACTTCAATATCATCGTACTCTATGACATGATCTCGATCTGGTAGGTATTTCTTCAGTTGTGACACGTGAAAAACATTGTGGAGATTACTCAGGTTCGGGGGTAACGCTAGTTGATACGCAACTGGTCCTCGCTCGGCTAACACTTCAAATGGTCCAACGTAACGCGGACTAAGCTTCTTTCTCTTCAGTGTTCTGCCGACACCGGTTACTGGAGATAATTTCAGAAACACATGGTCTCCGACTTCAAACTTCAACGGTCTTCTCCTCTTATCTCGCATAGCTCTTCCGTCTCTGTGTGTGCGCAAGGAGTCTCTTCTTGATCGAGCGATCTGCTCGGAGGTCTCTTTTAGCATATCCGGTCCAAGCAACGCTTTTCGTACGCATCCGTCCGGATAAAGGCGATTGGCACTTTCGCCCATACAAAGCCTCGAACGGGGCCATTTGTATGCTTGAATGATAACTATTGTTATACGCGAATTCTGCTAGTGAGAGGTGTTCGTCCCAATTTCCTTTGAAATCCAGGGCACATGCTCGCAACATATCCTCCAGCGTCTGTATCATCCTCTCTGATTGACCGTCGGTTTGAGGGTGATAAGCCGAACTGAACTTCAGCTTGGTACCCATTCCTTCATGTAGTGCTTGCCAAAAGCGGGATTGGAATCGAGTATCCCGATCAGAGATAATACTCTTAGGGACTCCGTGCAGTCTCAGGATCTCTTTGATGTAGATTGCAGCCAATCGTTCTGGAGAGTAGTGGATGCTAATGGGTATGAAATATGCCGACTTGGTTAATCGGTCGACGATCACCCAAATGGTATCATGATGCCTGATCTTAGGTAGACCTACCACAAGATCCATGGTCACATTCTCCCATTTCCACTCCGGCAGTTCTAGTCCTTGCAGAAGACCAGGGGGTCGCCGGTGCTCAATCTTTACTTTCTGGCAAGTTAGACACCCAGCTACGTACTGAGTTACGTCTCTTTTCATTCCAGGCCACCAAAGCTTAGCCTTCATGTTTTGGTACATCTTAACCATTCCTGGATGTAGAGTATACTTACTCTTGTGAGCCTCATCCAGACACTTCCGCCTTAATTCATCAACCGGCGGTATGTAGATTCGTTTCTTGTACCTGACCAATCCACTAGATGAAAGGTCATGGTGTTGGGTTTCACCTTGAGAGATCTTCTCCCGCATGGAGATTGCCCAATCATCTTGTCTCTGAGCTTCATCAACTTCATCTCTCGTGTCGTACTCCCTTGACTCACAAGAAGATTTGCAAGGTAGGCGTCACTTGGTGCGTTGAAATTTATGCAGATTTGGTTTGAAAGATTCGGTCTCGAAATCTTCAAGTAATTTCTGCTCTTGTATCATCATGTATGATACTTGCACCTTCTTCCTGCTTAGAGCATCTGCAACAACGTTTGCTTTCCCTGGGTGATACTTGATCTCCAGGTTGTAGTCTTTCAGCAATTCCATCCAACGACCTTGCCTCATATTCAGTTCCCTTTGATCAAAGAGATACTTCGTGCTCTTGTGGTCGCAATATAATTCTACAAAAATAACCGTACAGATAATGCCTCCATATCTTCAAAGCGAACACGATGGCAGCAAGCTCCAAATCGTGTGTAGGATAGTTCGACTCGTGCGGCTTCAGCTGACGAGAGGCATAAGCCACCACTCTGCCCAATTGCATTAGGACACAACCCAATCCTTGCCCACGCATCACTCCAGTAGACCACGTAAGTCTCATCGGGATCCGGGATGATCAATACCGGTGCTTTGTAGTCAACCTCTCCTCGATCTCGAAAGCTCTCCTCACAGTCATCTCCCCATACAAAGGGTTGATTCTTCCTCGTAAGCTTTGTCAATGGTAGGGCAAGACGCGAGAAATCCCGTATAAATCTGCGGTAATATCCCGCCAAACCTAGGAAACTATGAATCTCCGTCACTGTTTCTGGTCTCTTCCATCCCGTAACCGCTTCCACTTTGCCGGATCAACCGCAACTCCGCCACTTGATATAACATGGCCCGTAAATCTAACTTCCGGCCTAAAATTCGCATTTGCTCAACTTGGCGTAGAGTCGCTTCTCCTCGCATCTTTAACACGAGTCGCAGATGTTCTTCATGATCTTCTCTGCCTTTAGAATAGACAAGAATATCGTCGATAAACACCACCACGAATTGGTCCAGGTGTTGTCGGAAGATACGATTCATGTAGTCCATGAATACCGCAGGTGCATTGGTCAATCTGAAAGGCATCACAAGGAATTCATAATGCCCATATCCGTTCGAAAGCCGTCTTGGAAATATCATCGTCTTTGACTCGCAACCGATGATATCCCGAACATAAATCGATCTTTGAGAATACGGTGGAACCAGATAATTGATCCAAAAGATCATCAATCCGGGAAGTGGATATTTGTTCTTGTCGGTTACTTTGTTGAGTTCACGGTCGTCGATACGAGTCGGAAACTTCCATCTTTCTTCTTCACGAACAAAGACCGGGGCTCCCGTACGGTGATATACTTTGGTCGGATGAACCCCTTCGTAATAGCTCTTCAAGTTGTTTCTTCAATTCCCGCATCTCATTTGGAGCCATACGATCGACGCCTTTGAAATTGATCCTGTACTGGCATCAATTCAATGGTGAACTCGACTTCTCTCGTAGGAGGTAGCTCGGTGAGATCCTCCGAGAACACGTCAGGAAACTCGTTTACAACGGGAATGTTCTCAAGTGAAAGCTCTGCTTCAGCTTTAACCGAGAAAAAGATCATATATGCTCGGCATCCCTCCTTCATGCATCTGTCAGCCTCCGTAGCAGAGAGAAAATTCAGGCTCACATCAACTTTGTCTCTGCTAGGTGAATCGAAGAACGTTATCTTCTTGCTGCTAAAGTTGATCATCGCACCGCTCGGTACTAGCCAATTCAACCCGAGTATAACGTCTATGCCATGAAGTGGCAGTCGGATAAGGTCCACTTTTGAAACTTGTCCATCAACGCTCACGGCACAATCAATACATGCATCAGAAGCTAAGGATTTCAAGCCAAGTGGTGTAGATACTATCAGATCATAAGACAATCTAGAGGCATGTATTCCTAGACGATTTGCACAATCATAGGAAATAAACGAATGGCTAGCACCCGTATCAAACAATGCTTGCGAAGATTTCCGTTGATAATAACAGTACCTTGCACCATCTCTCGGAGACTCTCCGTCCTCCGTATCGGTCGCCGCAAAAACCCGGCCTTGGCTCTGCGGTCTTGCCACCGCTGCAATCTCTGGATAGTTCCGGCTGATATGCCCAGGTTTTTGGCACTTGTAGTAGATCGGCTTCCCATCACAAACCGGCTCCGGATGGTCCTTTCTACACTTTGGGCAAGTTTGGGTCCCCGCTTGACCGGATAACCTTGTTGCCCTTGTTGGAACGGCTTCTTGCCTCCGCCTCGGAGTTGTTCCATGGTGCCTTCCTCTTCGCGAGGAACCTCCGCGACTTGACCCGCAACGGTTTACATTGTTGTTGTTGTTGTTGCTGTTGTTGAGATGTCTGATCCTCCTGAGCTCCTTCAGATTACGCTCGACCAGACGGCATGATTCTATCGTTTGAATCAGATCCGGAAATTGCTGTGACACCAGCTTTTCCCGAATCTCAAACCTCGGACCATCTACCAATCGACTCGCCTTCCGCTTTCGTTGTCGTTGGTCTTCGATATGACGAGTATCGAGATAGGTTGGTGAATCGCGAAGTAATCCTCGAATGACTCATCATGGTTTTGTCGAATATGTAAGAACTCGACTCTTTTATTACTTGTAACGAGGAGGGAAATATTGTTCGTTAAACTTTTCCAAGAACTTCTCCCAAGTCACGGGGCAAACGCGTGCACGCAATGTCACCGCCACGGTCTTCCACCAACGGTCGGCATCTCCTTCCAGTTTGTAAATTGCCACCGGGCCTTGCGGTCTTCGGGACGTCTAAGACCTCAAAGATCTTATCTAATCTCATCGCCCGGTCTTCGCTTGAATCAGTCTTTCCGCGGAAAACCGGGGGTTTCAATTTATAGAATTGAGTTACCCAATGTTGCGTGGCTTCCACCTCTCTATTTCATTGAGGTAGAACTACCAAAGCTCTATCGCGAAGGTGATCGAGATCCCTCGACTCACCACCTCTTTCCGTCCGTCTGTCCTCATCTTCGTCTTCTTCCTCGTGTCGTTCCTTTCTTCTTCATTTTGTTGATTTCTCGGCTTGTCTTTCTTCCAGAGTACGTTAATAAGAGCTCTTTGCTCTTGCAGCATTTGCTTCACTTCTTGTAACTCGATCGCTCGGGTTGGTTATTCTCGAGCTCGGGTGTTGGATTTCTTTGAGGTCATCGCGCCTCAACCACGTCCTCTACCTCTAGTTTGGCCTCGTCCACGGCCCCTATTTCTTAGGTTCGCCATTCTTTAGGTTTATACCTTTTTATTTATAACAAGAGATAGGAATAAGGGAATTAGTACGAAATAAGCACACAAAACAACATATATTATTAATGCATCTTAATTTGTACAAGTTGACCTCGACGTTGGCCATATCCTAAACTATACAAAATTCTACAATCCCTTTTATTCTAACAGAATATCTCACAATCTCTCAGGGCATTTAGAGAGTTTTAAAACAATAATATACTATATAGCCTCTATCTATGGTTCCACAGTTTTCTTTCACCGTCTCGCTCTTTTTACATGTACTGGTGCACTATGCTTTTCAGATAACGAAGATAGATACGAGCGTCTACAATAGGGCCTTCGTCCAGCAGTTCGTTAGTGATTCTGGCCCAAAAACGGGTCACAGGGAAACAAAAGAGAGTTGATCTGACCCAGTCTCCAGGCGAATGTGGGTTCCTTTGGTTTTGAGAATTTTGAATCAAGTGAAGGAAGGTCAGATACCTTTCTTTCGAAGTGTTTGTAGACTGTTCTGCAAACAAGTAAAATGATTCTAATTGTTGGGTTAAGGCCGTACATCGCCAACACGAAGTGAAAATCGTCAAGGGTGACTTCTTCGGTATCGAGGTTTTGGATGTCCGGAAATCGAAGTTGTCTCCTATAGAAGAGTGAGTTGAACTATCAGGGGTTGCAACGGGTGCATCTTCAAAATACATGGGTTCCGGGTCTTCCTCCGGGTCTTCCTCTGATTCTAATATAAGGACCAAAGGGTCCAGTCCGACTGGAAATATTTAGAGATAAATGGTGCTGAATTCAAAATGTATGGTGAGGGGTCTGAAGAAGCATGGCGCCGTTGCTCTTCCGTGTTCAGAGAGTGAGGCAATCACGCTGGTGAAGTATGGCTATTGAATTTTTGCTGTCAGCTTTCTCTCTCTTCACTTCTGATTGCTGCGTTTTGATACAATTGAAGTCGAATAGGCTGGAGGAGTGGGTTAATTGAATATTGAAAAGGGCTATATTGTTGTTCCATGTTTTGGGCTGAAAAGTTTAAATGGCTGGTGTGGTTCTGCATGTATGGGCTGAAATGAAGGGCTTATAATATGGAAAATATGAGTGTAGATGTTGTGTTGTGGACCCATAATAATGCCTACTTGATCCTTTTTAAACCTTTAATTTACATTTGGGTCTTTTGTTCATTTTATGGAAAATATTGGATAAATATTAAAAGTAAATCCTTAATTTCCATGTAAAGGTTTTACTTTTCCAAATTAAATTTCTTTAGGCCTTGAAATATCTTTAAAATGTTTATGCCAAATTTTCATAATAAATCTCCATATATTATTCAACTTTAAAATCCTAAAATTTGGGATGTTACATTGTGGTCACTTGAGTGGTCACTCAAGTGACCTTTTTAAATATGGTGTGGTGAAAGTGATAAACATTTTGATACATCACTTGAGTGTTCATCTTGAATTTTTTTTCTTTCAAAAAATTGATTATTGGCTAACTCAATGAGGTCAAGTGAAAGTGAAGTTAATTTGAGTACATCATTCAAGTGGTCACACTTGTGATCAACTTTGAAAAAGTTTTAATTTTTTTTTTAGCACTAGCTAACTCACTATGGTGATTTGAAACTAATGCAATTTAGAAGACATGATTCAAGTGGTCATTCAAGTGATTTTTTGAAAATATTCTTTCAAAAGTTATATCACTATCAGGATCACTATGGTGTGGTGGAAGTGATGACAAATTGATGTATCACTCTCGAGTAGTCACTCGAGTAATCCTTTAAAATAAATAGTGGTCATTTCCAATATGTGTTGTAGTGAAGAGCTTTTTCAAAAACACATCACTCGAGTGGTCACTCGAGTGATCAACCAGAAGCTTCATAATTTGCTTCTTTACTGTTTGTGAGATAAAAAAGATAGTTTCAACACATCACTGAAGTGCTTTAAGCTTTTCCACAGTTTGAAAACTATTTAAACACACATTTTAAACAAATGTTACTCAGCAAAACACTTTCCTTAAACTTTGTTATCATGAAACATAAGATCTAACATTTTCCACCTTTTGTGATAATGACGAAACTTAAAGTTAGTTTGAAAATATGTTAAACCATTGAACCATTGATACTCATCCAAATCACTCTATAAAACACTTCTAACTAAGAATATCATATATAAGATGCAAATATATATTCAATTTTGCTTCAAGATTACGTATCAAATCCAAAATAAGCTAAGTGTCAGTGCAAGCAAAAACATGTGCATCACAGTAAAGGAAAATATTAGTGCTACACATATCACAATAACCCAAAATAAGACAAAATGTTAAGCTAATTAATGAATAAATAATGAAGGACTGTACGAAGTCTATGGCCCCATTTGGTACAAAGATTCAATGGGAAGGGAAAGGAAGATTGACCGTTTGGTACGCATTTTGGACAAATCTTCCCGGAAACCCAAGATCCCGGGCCTAGATCGGGCCCACCAATCTTCCCTTATATGTGGGAAGATCGATCCCACCAAAATTGGTGGGATCTCAAGTTCTCACATCACAATTCAAACTTGGCGGGAAAGTTCGGACTTCGCGAGAAATTTTATTACACAAGTTTGAACTTGATAAGAGCATATTTTAAAAAAATATATTTTAGCAAAAAAATATTTTTCTTTTTCATTTTGAATTAATTATTTTTTAGGGTAAAATAGACATTTCCTTATTCTTTACCAACTACTACCCTTTTATTTTCATCCTACCAAATAACTCATCTTCCCCATCTTCACTCATCTTTCAAAATCTTCTTTTCCCTTCCTTTTCCTCCTCTAAGTTTCTTTCCCTCCTCAAATTTTCCCGGTACCAAACAGGGCCTATATATTTTATTTGTGGTGAGAGAAATCAGCTTTTTAAATATTACAAGGAAGTGAAGGAAGCAATTAGAGCTGAGAATCAGGGCCGGCCCTTGAAAGGCCATGGCCTAACAGGGCCGGCCCTACAGGGCTCGGGGTAAGAAAAACATCCGTTTTTCAAAGCCCGGCTCGATACCACTAGGGCCAAGGCGGCCCTACGGGCCCGAAAGTTACTATTTCAAATTTTAACTATTTTTTCTTCGTTTCTTTTTCAAAGAATATAATTAATAAATTGCAACAATTAAAATTCTAATTTATCAAATAAATATTGTCAACATTAATATCCAAACAACACGAATTATCCAACAAATAAACACATTCACTAATTCGTAATCAAAAGCAAAATATTGTCCACAAATAACTCAAATAAAATATAAGAAGCATACCTAGGTGGCTAGCTAGGTTTTATATTTAAACTATTATACAATATTTTTATGGCAAGATTGACTCTATGACTTGTGATGAGAAAGTTACCAATATAAGGAGCAAGTTGACTTTCATTTTCAATGAATATTCAAATGTGGGGACATCTCTTTCAACTCCTTATTAAATTAATAATAATAATAATAATAACAGGGTCTTACGGGCCGGCTCGAGGCCCTGCAGGGCCGGCCCTTTTAAGCCCGAGGCCTTGCAGGGCCAACTATATAGGGCTAATTTCATCTAACTCCTCTAATTTTCAAGCCCAGCCTTTGAAGGGTCAGGGCTTAAACAGGCTGGCCCGACGGACTCGGCCCGATTTTCCGACTTTAAAAGCAATTAGCAATTACGTATCCACTTAAAAGTGAGTTCCACTTTATACATCTTTTTACACAAGAATAAACTTACATTTTTTTTAAGAACTAAAAGTATCCCATGTTACTTTAGACTTTGAGTCTAATATCTGTAGCGTAAAAGTTAAAGCCATTCTAACAATTTTGTTTCCCGGGGTTCAAACATATATTCCCTTTCTTACATAGTAAGACTGTTTAAGTCATTGCCAAGGCCCGCAAAAACAATAATAATGAACGCACATATTGATAATTAGCTCCAACGTTTTATTTTCTCACATTTTGTTTGCTTAAATTTTTCTGAGGAAATGAGGTATAGTGCGGCTACAATTAGCAGATATATATATATATATATATATATATATATATGATCAAACAGAGTTATATATTTTTAATATATATATATATATATATATATAACTCTGTTTGATCAGCTTAATTAATTAACCAAATTCCGATATGGTATTGGAAGGCTTGAAAATCGAAGTCGCTAATTACTACCAGAAAATGAGTCTTTTAAGTTTTTTTGGGTAAACAAACATATATGAGGCTCTTAAGCTTGAGAAGGAATGTAAATATAAGAAGATGAAAACTTATAATTGGACACATAATAATTGCTAATACAAAAATAAGCTATTCACTGCATGAAGGAAAGAAAAAGAGATGCGAACATATATTTGTAAATTATATTGATCATAATTAGTTCCAGAAAATCTCTAGATATTCTTCGGTGGAGGAGGGGAACTAACAACTGGCAGTATTGGAGTCATGTGAAAAGACTGATTTGGTGGAGGTGGTTTATTTGGCAAAGGTCCAGCTAGCTTCCTCATCGTCATACCTGCATCACCACTTCTCATTATTTTTCAAATTAACTTTTTAATTCTAAGTATCTAACTATTTTATATATGTGTGTGTGTTTAAGCAGAGAGTCAATCATCACAAATTTAACTGTAAAATTAAAAACACATACATGAAATGAGTGTATAGTAAAAGTTTGTGATAAATAAAGACACATATATACCTGCACTAGCGTTGGGGCACTGCAACAAAAGAGTAGAGGCAATCATCAAAAGAGTCGTAACAAAATGGTAAAGACGAGACATATTCTTAAGATATGGATGTAGTAGCAAGCTATAGCCATATATATTAGCTCTTTGTTTCTTTATAGACTTTTCAAAGCACGTGTGTGTGTGTGCGCGCGTGTAAGCGCAAACTTGTTAACCTGTACGCATATTTTCAAACATGCAGCTTCGCAGAAAAAGGTCTATTAATTAGTCTGTTAGGACTCGCTTTCTTATATTCTTCGTTAAGCTTATTGTTCCAATTTCTCTTCCTTGTCCACATTGTGTACTGTATTTATTATCAACATGAAGCCAAGTCAAACAGTCTTGCTGGGTATGCCTAGCCTGCAAAATTCATTCATTAAGCCCCACAGATCATTATATAATACTATAAAATACTCAAATTATACATCATCAAGCCAAGACAAACAGCCTTGCTGGGTGTGCCTAGCCTGCAAAATTCATTCTTTAAGCCCCACAGATCATTATATAATACTATAAAATACTCAAATTATACATCATCAAGCCAAGACAAACAGCCTTGCTGGGTGTGCCAAGCCTGCAAAATTCATTCATTAAGCCCCACAGATCAGTATATAATACTATAAAATACTCAAATTATAAATCATTAAGCCAAACCAAATAGCCTTGCTGGGAATGCCTCGCCTGCAAAATTCATTCATTAAGTCCCACATATCAGTATATAATACTATAAAATACTCGAATTATACATCATTAAGCCAAGTCAAACAGCCTTGCTGGGTGTGCCTAGCCTGCAAAATCCATTCATTAAGTCACACATATCAGTATATATATAATACTATAAAATACACGAATTATACATCATTAAGCCAAGTCAAACAGCCTTGCTGGGTATGCCTAGCCTGCAAAATTCATTCATCAAGTCCCATATCAGTATATTTTTGTTCCTATATTTTTAACATCATTAATGTTCCTATATTTTTATTGACTACTTCATTATATTTTTAAATATTTTTAAATTTGCAAAAAATTTAAATTTAAGATTAATAAGATTTAATTACACAATCATCACTTGACCTTATTGAGTCTGTGTTTTCCATTAGCAAAATTAATGATGTTAGAATTATAGAACCAAAAATATACTTTATAAAGTTAAGGGACTAAAACATTACTCATGTGAACTTAAAGAAATAAATTTATGTTTTAGCCTTACAAAAATATACATTTAGATCCTGTTCGTTGTGTTTGATGTGATATTTATATTCGTTTTTTGGGCATGACAATAGTCTAAATCTTTTAATCATTTGAACTTATAATTATGAAGATGCCTATGGAAATACTACTTTGGTTCTCTTTACTATAAGAGCCCGTTGACTTTTTTATAGAGATTAAGAAAATAAGTAAATTACTAAATCATAACATATATTGTATATTATTATATTATATATCAGTTTATAAGTCAGAAAAATTAGTTTAGAAAAAACAATAAATATAAATACTTTAATATAACTTATTTAGCTTCTTTAATCTCTCTAACAAAAATCAATTGGCTCTTGTATTAAACACCAGATGTAGTATTTTGTTTTATACATAATATAAGATTAGTACAAATGATCTTATGTTAATCATCCCGTCTAAAATAAAAGACACAGTAGAGGTTTTTTTTGGAGAGATTAAAAAAGTTAAATAAAGTATTTAACTATAGTATATAGTATATATTTGTATTATATATCATTAGATTATATACAAATTTATAAGTTAATAAATTAGTTTGGAGAAAAAATGATGACTATAAATACTTAAAATAATTTATTTAGCTTTATTATTCTCTTCAAATTAAAAAAGTAAAACATCAAGCTAATCCAATGGAAAGTAAGACGCTTGAATTTAAAGGTGACACTAAGAGACCAACTTAATACGAACAACGACTGAACTTAAAATGCCCACATCAACACACTAATGACCTAAACTCTACTTCTCTTGCTTTAAAACTTTTGGGACTCTTCCTCAGCAGGTATGACAGATGAAACTTGAGAAGTACGACCTGGATCATCCCTAGCAACATTTCTCTTGATATTGGTCCTTCTCTTCCCTTTGACAGGAGCAGGTGTGACATGATTGGTTAGGTCGGTCGTTATTATAATATCTTGAGTATCTGAAACCAGTGAAGGATTTTGCTGGACTACAGGTTGGGCAATTTCTTCTGCAGCACTGTGATCATGTGCATTGATCGACTTGCATATCAGAATGAAGATCCTGGAAAATAAGATAATGATGTTAGTTATTTCAAGGACCATTGTGCTAAATATTGCATTATTGGTTGCTGTTCTAGGCTTTTTTCCCTATTTGCCACTTTTTAAATAATTAATTACCATTTTGCCACTGTTTTCAAACTATTTCTCAATGTGCCACTATTTAGTCGACTAAACCAAGGTTTAGTCGACTAAAACGCGGGTTTATATATTTTTTTTAAATGTGCCCGTGATTTAGTCGACTAAGTCACAGTGCTTAGTCGACTAAATCGCGACGAAGAGTTTTTAAAACCCCAATCGTCGCGGCATTTGGAACCCTAATCGACTAAGAAAGCTCCCCAAACCTTTCCCCCTCCGTATTTTTCACCAAATCGTTCTTTGAATCCATTGGTGGGTAGCGAAGGAAACTTCATAATAGCGTCAATTGCGTCGATTTCGGTATGTTCTCATCTTCATTTCAAATTTCCGCCGTTGTTCTTTCGTTTATGCGGGGCTTTTAACTTTTCTTCGTCCGAAGAATAATCCCCGACATTGACTAAGAATCCTAACAAAAAAATCCCCAATATAAAATCTTAATAAAAAAATTTAATTTTATGGTTTCTTAAACTTGAATATGAAGAAATATTTTTCAAAATTTATAATTTATATTGATTACATTCAAAATATCAAATTGATTAGTTAAGATACTGATTTAAAATAGATATGAAATTATTTTGCACCGCTGAACTTTTTAATTAATTTACCAAGATCCTAAAATAACAATTTTTATTGAAGATAATTACTTTTTTTAAAAAAAAAACTAATTTTAACTAATTTCATATTCCGTTTTCACCGAACATGGGTTGGTATAGGACATATTTATAATCCCCGACATGTTCACTTCAATCTCCATTGACATGTCTACTACTAAATGGAAATCTCACACAACATAACACATTCACTATTTGTAAGTTGGAGTCACTTTGGCACCATGCAACATGTTCACTTCAATCTCCATGCACCATACTCAAGATTTTTCTAATGATGTCTTCATTTTCAAACTCATCAACAACAACTTCTTGAGGTACTCAACCTACCTCCGCCAAGCATTCATAGAACGAGAGGGAGTAATAACAATGGTTAATAATTTAGGGGGCCACTTGTAAGAAATTTAACCTATCACTTGTAATATTTGAACAAAATTATATTATTTACTTTCTTCGGTTTTTTCATATAAGACATATTTAGGGAGTTGATTTTAATCTTAAATTGGGCAAGAATGCATATGATTCCTCCCAATCACCAAATAACTTCACAATGACCTTCATTTTCGCCTTCCAAGCCTTCTTGTATGTTACATTATATCCATACGAGGCGTTGTATCCTCTCTTGTATCAAAGACCGGTTTTAAAGCCGGATCTTCTCTTAACATACCTGGTGAAAACAAAGCAAGTTCTAAATGTTCTCATCAATAAACAAATAGAATGTAACTGAAAAAAAAAACGTGCAGTAACGTGCGTGTTTGAACTTGAACTCATCCTTCAAACGTAGTATCCCAATTTTTGGTGAATTCTTTCTTTAAGCTCGTTGTACGTAGTTCCCCGTTTGATTTTCATCATTTTCGTTTTTCCTTCAAATTGAACACCATCGGGACCTTCAAAATGCCTCCCACTATGGTAGATTACAGTAACGTGCGTCCTTCAAACGTGCGTCCTTCAAACGTAGTATCCCAATTTTTGGTGAATTCTTTCTTTGAGCTCGTTGTACGTAGTTCCCCGTTTGATTTTCATCATTTTCGTTTTTTCTTCAAATTGAACACCATCGGGACCTTCAAAATGCCTCCCACTATGGTAGATTACAGTAACGTGCGTGTTTGAACTTGAACTCATCCTTCAAACAACAATTTGTGAGCTGCAAAAGGGAGGGTTTCAGCTTACAAACAAAAAAGAAAAGCCGAACAAAATGAAACTACAACGATTACATAACAATAATACCTTGAACAAGGTGGAATGAGATTAAACTTTGATAGGTCGCACTAAAACTGAGAAAAGAGAGAGTATTGGGGGAAGGGTTGCTATATGATAAGAGTTCCATTATGACGCAAATGAGGTTTTAAAAAAACTCTCCTGTCGCTATTTAGTCAACTAAGCCAAGTGGCTTAGTCAACTAAATCGCGGGGGCAGTCAAAAAAATCAGCGCCCCACGTTTTAGTCGACTAAACCTCTAAATAGTGGCACATTGGGAAATAGTTTGAAAACAGTGGCAAAATGGTAATTAATTATTTAAAAAGTGGCAAATAGGGAAAAAAGCCGCTGTTCTAACCTATTCCACCTCAACTTCTTCATTATCCTTTGTCTGTGCATTGCGAAATTGTGCAAGTTAGTATTTAGGACAAACGCATTTTTTCGATCAGGATTGGTATAAGACAAATAAGCACATAGAAGTCATATCTGACCTCAGCAGTTGCTTCCATGGACTGATTCATTAAGTCTTCACAAATAGTGTACTCACCAACATTGATGCTGGAAGTTGGGCGCTTCTTGTTGTAGTCATTCATCTTTAATTTCAACAGCACATTCTTTCCCACCGGGTTGTCCAACTCATCAAGAAAGTCATGGTCACGCTTTTTCTGAAATTAAAGTGACAGAAAAATAATGAATAGATTGAAGTTTAAGTCAAGTAGCAGATGAGTTTACAAACTAACTTGTCTAAGGATCATCTTCAGCTCAGATGCTATCCTCTCAATCAATTGAACAGCCAATTTATCCCAGAATATGACAGAAGCAGTACCAGTTTTATCCTTTACCACATAATGGATTCTTAGCCTGCATAGAAAAGTATGTATTATTATTATATTAACAGATATGTACGTCTCAAAACAAATGAATAGTAATAGAATATTTACTTAGGCTCGATAGTGGACTGCGATTTTCTTGTGCAAGTGGAACATATCAGTGTTTGAATTTTCTGAGGTGGCCTTTGTGCCACACTTACCACAACCATCATAATGCTAACCATAACGTTTTTCCAACTTAAGAATCTCGCAAATGATTACAAAAGAATATCCCTAATAGGAAAGAGCACATTATTTAAATTGAGAAAATTGATTTCATGCGTATGTTTTAAGTCTTCTAAAATTCATAGTATGATAAATCCATCCATTTCAGGTGCATCATGCAAAATCTAAAAGGAAAGAATCAGTTATTAGTTGTAAAAAGCCAAAATCAGTATATATGCACTGACAATGTCTTAGTCTGGTAGTTGAGAAACCATCTCTGATGCTGCTTTCATTTAAATGTTGGATTACTGCATAAAATATGAAGCAAACAAATTAACCATTAAACGTGTACTTGAGCAGACTAAACCTTTCACTAAAGTTTTTAACCTCTTTGATTGGTGGGTTAAATGCTGCTCTTGTAGCACTGAAAGAGTTATAGACTGTTGATACTCCTGCAAATTAATATGCGCTAGGTTATATACTGTAACAACTATTCATGTATGTTAATAACAGAACAAAATATGGAAGATTAATTCTTGGTTTCAACTAAGTGGCTGTTTGATAAGTATAGATTTTATAATTAAATTAGTATAGATTCTGAGATATATTAGATTGAATTTATTAATATTTTATACTTATTTAATTATCTTTTATCTACTTTTCTATTATTTAATTAAATATAGGATAAAATAATATTATAACAGAAAATCTACTTATATCCTATTATATTTTGCAGGAAATATGAACTGATTTTAAAGACCCACACGAAGCAATGCTGGTGCCGTTTAGTTATTAAAGAGATATTATTGTGGGAATAAAATATCCAATAACAGAACACGCACAGGGAGCTAAAACAAAAGAAAAAGATATGATATATCTTTTAAAATAAAGAAGCAGATCAGAATCACGCACAGGAGGCCGAACAAGCATGTTCCTAAGTTCTATATATTAAAAAGGAGGAGACGCAGCAGCGAAGAGAGGAGCGTGATTCAAAAAGACGACGTCAAGACGCAAAGGCGCAAAACAAGGCAGACATCAGCGCAGACGCAGAACAGCATAGGAGTGCTGAGAATTCAGATCTTCTCGTTTTTTCTTTTACTCCATTCTCAAATCTGGAATTTAATTTATCTGTTATGGATTTTCTTATAGCCATGTGTGGCTAATTTCTCTTTTCAACTTAGGGATCTATGAACTTGTTTGAGACTTAGAGATTATTCCCACGAATTATTTTTGATTAATTTTATTTCAGTTTATTTAATTTGTCTTTATTGTTATTGCTTCTTGATTGGCCATCACTGAGCATGTTTTGGGATTTAGGGTTGAACTTGGCAGAGGAAATCTTAAATTGACCGTAGGATTAAATAATGTGGAATTATGTTTTAATCTAATTTACGTTTATGATAGGCATATACCTAGAAGCTCCGCATAATCAAATTAGAGTGAGCCCGATTTAAAACGCATCTTATTTAGTTGTGTGAGGCATTACATAATTAATTAAGGTAGGTATATAAATGGACCAGAAGACATTTATAGACATTAATACTCTAGATTAGCTGATTAAGTTAAGTCAAAATTAATTTAGTGGGGATAAAATCTAAGAAACAAATAAGGGATTTGTGACTCTAGGTTGCTCGTGTAATTAGTCGTAGTTTGTTTATTTTAATTTTAGTTTTAATTTCTTTTCTCTTAATTAAATTCAATTTGTTTTACTCAACTTAAATGAAAGTGTAAAATTAATGCTTAACTGATGTTGGTGGTACTAAGTCCTCGTGAGAACAATACTTTACTTACTCTTTATTACTTGATACGGCCCGTGTACTTACGGAGTCTATAGGCTATAAAGTTTTGCCCTATCACTGTTACCATCCTCTGAGAAGCCAATCCTAGCTAGATTTAGTACAAGGACAACAGGTGTGTCACTGCTCTGAAGTTGAGCCATGAAGGCGTCTGAAGCACTGTCATCAAATAACACCACTCAACATCATGGTCACTGAAATGTGGTCACAAAAACGTTCATGTCAAAAGATTCCCCATTTAGTATGAATATTAATTTAACTTTGGCAAATGGAAAGATTATTACTCTTCATCAGTCAAAACCATTCGAAGTTTCATCTTTGTCTCATGATCCCTACGAAATTCTTCTGAAGTCCCCATAGTTATGACATATGTCATTACATCTGCAAGGAAATGATGTCGGCTTCTGCTAAGGATATGAAGTCCACAAAATTGGAAGTCCAATTTTGGGGGAAAAAAAATCACCAATGAGATAATTCACAGGATGATCAACTGATCGTGATCAGCCTTTATATAATTTCAGTAATCGGCATGAATGAGTATGAGTAGGAAGGTATTGTAGCAGCTTGTTGCATAATATATGCCTGTCCAGTGAAAGCCAGCTTTAAAGGATGATTCGTTTCTCTATATTGACTCACATTAGGAGAAACAACAAAATTAGAAAATAGATATGTCTGTTCTTCAGTGATGGACTCCCCGACTTTTTCCTGAACGTTTTTGTTGAGCACACTTGCCTGTATCTTCATGCCCTGTAGTGAAATATTGCCAAATTGCAGTATAAAAGCCTTAAGGTTAAAAGGATCAGTAAGTACTTGATATTTTGATGACATAAATATATACATATATAAATATGTATACCTCAGCATCAATCAAAACCAATGAAATGCAAAAAAGGTCAGAGGGGGCAGTTTTATGTTACACGTTCCATTTCCGGAAGACTCTCACAACAACGGTCAGTGGAATCATTACACTCTTTAATGGAAGAATGGCGTGCCATGTTAGGAACTGGAAAGAACACAAGATTGGATGGTTAATCAAAGTGGAAGAACATTAGGCAAAGTGAGTAATGAAAAAAAAAAAATACTATGAGGTACAAAGCTATGAAGCACGGACACTCATATTTTTTAAAAATATGCGTGTTGGATGAGTGTCGAGACTTTGATACCGTCCGACACACCGTGACACTCCTATGTTCTAAAATTATGCGTGGCATTGAATCTTACTGAATTGATAATGAATTTTCCTTTTGTATTGTTTTTTTAAAAAAGGAGTCATGGCTTTTATAATGAGGCTGATTCTATAATGAGCTAAAGCTAGAGACTAGATTTTAAAGAATGAAGATGAAAATAATTGAACTAAAATGTAAATTATAATATATATATTTAATATCAAAATGTGTCCTAACGTGTCGAAATTTAGATTTTTTTAGGATTAATGTATTCGGAATGTCGAGTCATGTCGTATCTCGTTCTTGTGTCGGTGTCGTTGCACTACAAAGTTTAGGTGAATATAATCAATGAGTAATGATTAACAGAAAGAGAGTAAAATTGCATACTAAAACAACTATGTAGTAAATCTGAAACACATAGCAACCTCTTTGTTGTTTAATGAGAGGAAGTATTTCAGAAGGGGTGAGGATAAAAGTTGAAGATGAGGACCAATGAATACTTGTATCAGCTATGAATTTGGGCGGCAAAGTAAATTGCAATGGCACCAAAATGATCAAGTTTTGAATGACAACAGGGAAACACCCCCATAGGAATAAAACCATATTGATCAATGCACCATATTGAATGAATGAGGCCTGCAAATGTGCTTCACGTGCTTTGGCTGACCTGTTCTAAAGCGGATTTGTTCAGTAATAGGAAAAAGACGTTCAATGCATAGTCTTTTTGCATGATAGCCCTGATTCCATAGGAGCTGAAAGGGATCTTACAAATGAATATATACCATGACAGTGCATTGAACAAAGAAAACACTGGATTGTTTCCTTTTGCATGATAGCATGGTCTGCATGGCGGAGTAAGGAACAAAAATAGGTACATATTGTATCATGCAGAGATCATTAATTAAAAGGAATCACATCCTTGGACGGGGTGAAAGGGCAGCATATTTTGACTTCTCATATTAGCTGGAATCACTTGTAGAAATGAATATATACCATCACAATACATTGAACGAAGGTAATGAATAACAGTTTCCATTTGCATGCACTACATGACTTACTAACAAACAAACAAAAGCTACATTTTAGAGCCTGCATAGACTATTTATTAAGAGGAATCATATCCTTGTATAGGGTGACGAGCCAGGGCCTTTGTTGACTTGGAAATAATATAGCATGGAACATATCAAAACACCTTGGGTCGAATGATATCCTTGTAGTGTTTGTGATGGGTCTTGTTGTACCTCATTGACATCTGAGAACAGATTAATATGGAAAACCACAATCAATTGAAGAAAAATTAAACTTGACTTTGCATGACAGTGTAGAGTGTCTACCTCTAACTGAAACACTAACAGCTACATATTGTAGCCTGCGGTGTACCACGTCTGAAATAAAGTTATATATCTGGAGGCAGTATAGATTATTAATTTACCATTAATATATATAAAAAAGAAAGCACATAGATACATAGCAGCGCCAGCATATGGGGGGCACCGCACGAAGAGCATCGAGGTAATTGTTATGGATTAATATTTTGGGCCCAGATATGATACGGCCCAACAAAGGCACATCGCAATTAAAGCCTTCCTCAAGTCAGTAAAACACTAATCTACCTATAATCTCGGCACTAATCCCGGTCGTACAGATAGTGGAGCAGAGACATGTAGTGAAGCAGGGATTTGTTAGATAGTGGAGCAGGGCATTGCGGGCTTGGAGGCACCCACAGCCATCAGAACGAAACCCTAGCTAATCTCTATAAATAGGAGATTACCAACCAGGTGCACACATTCAATTCATATCCTTTTAATATACTGTTACACTGTGCACACACACCACCCCCTTTGGCTAATCGCCATTCTTGTGTAGCACAGTGATCATCTGTTATTCTTTGGTGTCTTCCTCATAGACATCACTGAACATTCACTATCTCTTGAGTGTTTAACTTCTGTATTCACCATAGAATCGCATAAATCATATATTAATCCTATACTAGCTCACCATGGTTAGACATTTGTGTTTTGCAACAGAACATTGGCGCCGACCGTGGGGAGAGATAAACTTCGATTCCCAAACGACTAAGAATGGCAAAAATGAATGCAACGTGATTAGCGGAAGATTTGGAGGTGGAGGAGGAGATTCGATGAGCCAGAGGAAGAGGTACCTGAGGGAGGTTCTCTCCATTAGAGATCGCCTCGAATTCTTTGCCTTTTTTCAAACTACTGAAGAAGGAAGCCCAGGGTGAATGGAACTCGGGGTGCGATGTGGCGTTCACAAAAATAAAGCAGTGCTTAGCGGCCCCGTCGGTTTTGTCTAGGCCGGAGCCAGGGGAGAGATTGATCCTGTATTTGTCGGTAGGGGAAGAAGAGGTAAGCGCGGCGTTGGTTAGAGAATCAAAAGATGGACAGATGCCGATGTACTTTGTAAGTCGGGCTCTGCAGGGCTCAGAACTGAGATATCAGAAAATGGAGAAAATGGCGTTTGCCTTACTTACCACGGCAAGACTACTTTGCCCATACTTTCACGGCTACCTGATTGTGGTCAAAACAAATAAGCCAATCTGACAGGTGCTCCACAAGCCGGACCTGGCAGGATGGATGATAAGTTGGGCAATAGAGTTATCCGAATTCGACATATGTACGAAGTTTGACATGCCATTAAGTCACAGGCCTTGGTAGATTTCTTAGTGGAGTTGACCCCGTCAAACCCAGGGAACATGGATGATGCCAAAGTGTGGAAAATCTTTGTTGACTGTTCATCGAATGCCAGGGGGAGTGGAGCCGGGATCATCATGGAAAATCCTGAAGGAGTTTCTATTGAACATTCCCTCCAGTTCAATTTCCACACTTCAAACAACTAAGCTGAATATGAAGCTCTTATTGTCGGATTGCTATAGGCCAAGGAAAATGGGGCTAAGAAAGTGCACATATCTATCGACTCCCAGCTTGTGGCATCTCAGATTGAGGGAACATACCAGGCTAAGGGCCCACTCTTGATCAAATACCTTGAAAAGGTGAAAGAGATGATGGCGGAATTTGAAAAGGTTACGGTGGTGCATATCCCAAGGGGAGAAAATATCAGGGCTGATATTTTATCCAAGTTAGCAAGCACCAAAAGCCCCGGCACTCACCGGACGATAATTAAGCAAAGTTTGCTAGAGTCGAGTTGTGTCATGATCATCTCAGAATCTGGGGATTTGAGGAAACCGATTGTTGATTATTTGGAAAGGGGCCTTCTACCTGACGATTCCGTCATAGCAAAGAAGTTGGAGAGGCAGGCCACAATATATGCAGTAGTGGATGATCAGCTGTACCGCCAAGGCTTGCATTCCCCAATGTTAAGGTGTCTCAATTCGGAAGAAGCCGAATATGTTTTGGCTGAGATACATGAAGGAATTAATGGACAACAAATGGGTGCGAAGGAATTGTCCAAAAAGGCTTTGAGAGCAGGATATTATTGGCCTACCATGATGGCGGACTCCAAGGAGCATGTACAGAAATGCGATAGTTGCCAGAAGCATGCTAGGATAATGTGGCTACCTCCCACCGAATTAACAGCTATCTCAGCACCTTGGCCATTTTTCAAATGGGGATTGGATTTGCTGGGACTATTTAAAGTAGTGCTAGGACAGTTGCAGTGGCTTATAGTAGCTGTCGATTACTTCACCAAATGGATAGAAGATGAACCGATAGCGACGATTACTTCTGCTCGAGTACAGAAATTCCTGGCTAGGAACATCATATCCTGATTTGGAATCCCGGCCGAAATCATCATGGATAATGGAACCCAGTTTATTGACAAGGGTTTCTAAAAAATGGTCTCCGATTTCCAAATTAAACAACACTTCGCCTCTGTAAAGCATCCCCAATCCAATGGGCAAGCTGAGGCCGCTAACAACGTTATTGTGGACGGCTTAAGAAGACGAATGGAGGAAGCAAAGTCCGATTGGGTGGAGCAGTTGTATTATGTACTGTGGGGACACCGAACCACTGCTCAATATTCAACAGGAGAAACACCCTTTAGCTAGGTTGACGTATGGATGCGAATCCATGATCCCGGTGGAGATTGGCCAGTCCTCATGGAGAAGAATCAAAGGCTTGCATGAGAAGGAGAATAACGAAGCTTTGGCAATGGAGTTGGATTTGATCGATGAAGTTAGAACCACGGCACACTGCCGAGACCTGGCCACCAAACAACTCATTGCCGCGAGATACAACAAGAGGGTAAAACTCCGCTCATTTGAAAAAGGTGATCTCGTTCTTCGAAGAGCCGACATAAGCAATAAGAACGCCAAAGAAGGAAAACTCACACCTAATTGGGAAGGTCCTTATCGGGTTAAAGAAAATCTCAGGAAGGGAGCTTACATGTTATAAACCTTAAAGGCAAAGGCGGTCAAAAGAACGTGGAATGCCGATAAGCTAAAGTTCTACTACAGTTAAGATTGGAATCCTTGAGAAGAAGGCCTGAGGGCTGAATTTGTAAATTCCTCTTCAGAGATTATGTAAAAGCAACATGACGCTGTGCTTATAAATGAAGAACTTCTTGGAGAGCCATTGCAAATTCCTCGATTTACATCTATAAAATGTCCATCATACAAAGTTCATGTGCAGATAAAGGTTAAAACGTGTTTCCCTGGGAAAAGACGTGTTTCCTCGACAAAACGGTAACACCGACATAGAGGTTATGCTGGGATTCGGTAAGACTGAGATAATGGCTAAAACGTTTTCCTCTGGGATGCGGTAACGCCCATATAACGATTAAAACGTATTCCCTCAGGATGCGATAACACCCTCATAGAGGTCAAAGCGTTCCTTTCCGGATACGGTAAGACTGGGATAATGGCTAAAATGTATTCCTTTAGGATGCGATAACGCCCACATAATGGTTGAAACGTGCTTCTTCTGGAACACGGTAAAACCAATGAAGCTCGTTGTGGCTGCGATGCATCAAAACTCTAGGTAGTAAAGTCAGTTGTCACAACGACCCTAATCAAGTCAGACTGTGTAGAGTTTGGTTGGGACACCGAATCTAGACATGTGACGGACGGCTCTTACTCCTGATCGATTTCTAGTCAACCACACCGGAGCGTTCCACATCTTTGGGTGGTCCCAGACCTGTATATTGCGATGTGCATTTTTTTTTGACTTTGGCCAAGTCACACAAGCGAATTTTGAAAGCAAAAACAAGTTCGAAGCTCAATTCGGAAGAACATTCGGATTCAATTCGCAAGATGACAAATATTCCATACTTATGACAAGTAAGTATTTAATTCGTTATAAATATTTACGACTTACAGGAATAAAAACCGGCTGGTAACCCGGTTAGAAATTACAAGAATGGGGGCCCCAGTACCCAAATTCAATAAGCCAAAACAACGCCGGAATCTCAGCCTTCAGGCAGATGGAGTCCTATCGTCAGTTTCAACCTCCTCATCCTCATCTTGACTCATTTGTTGACTGGAGGAGGCATCATCGGGTTAAGAAAAGAGCGGGACTATTTTACCACCTACTACCCAAGACATACAATCCATCCCGGATGTATCGAAGGTAGTGCCCAGGTTTAAAAGCTGGATTTGCTTTAGGGCGTTTTCAAAGGACTCCGCAACAGGTTGCTTTATGGCCTTGTCCTTTATGGTAATGGCCTCGCGACAAGACTCCAGGGCGGCAAGATGGGCATTTAGCTCTACGAGATATCCCTGTTTCTCTAACTGAGATTGCTCCAGAGTTTTCTTGTCCCACTGGCTTTAATTTCCTGACGAAGATAATCCAGCTCTGAGTTAGCTTTCCTCATGGCTTCCCTCTCCTTCTCCAGATCTTCTTTTATTTTCTGCAGCTCTTCTCCCATTTTGTCTTTAGCTGGTTCCGCTTCTCGTACCTTTGAATGAGCATCGTCCATGATACTTGACACCAGCTCGTCGGACTTGCGCGTATTTTCCTTGATCTCGAGTTTGATCTTCTTCAATTCACCAGATTGTCTAGCGTATTTTTTGTTCAGCACAGACAAAGCTCGAGCTAGCCCAGCACCTTTCAAAGTGTAGTGCTCTATATTCGCCAGTTCTTGCAACTTGGGCGTGTCATACTTTTCGGTCTCAAAGAAATACTCCGGAAGCCCGATAGCGTCGCTAAGCGGGACATGTACTCCTTTGTTCCAAATGACCCCGTAAGGAAGTTCAGGAGCTGGGGGTAGCGAAGGGAGACTTGCAGAAGGAGTACCAGCAGGAATTTCAGCAGAAGGAGAGGCGGCAGGATATTCTGTATGAGGGTCGATTGAAATTTCCGACAAAGGGATAGAAATTTCCTCCTCGGATGGAGCGGCTATCTTAAGTTTTGAGGTCGGAACCACTTTATGAATCTCGGGCTTTTTCGGTGAGCTAGCCCGTTTAGCCCTCTTAGTACCTGCTGATTTAGGTGCCGGCGCGGCACGTTTCGTCGATGGCCCCGCCTTTGCAATTCCGGGATTGTTCAAGGCTACAGCCCAAGTCGATCTCTGCTCCATCCTCGGATAAGCAAATCATAAGTGGTTAGTTATCCGTTCGGCAGAGATAAAATACGCACTATGAAGCAGTAAAATTATGTACATACTCGCTGAGATTTGTTTCATCGGTTCGAGTGAGAGGATATAATCTGCCGACTTCTGCAATTTGTTTTTCTAAAAGGGCTACCGTTTTCTTTTCGGCAGCAGAAAAGGAATAAGCAGGGAAGTCGTAGGCAGAAGAGGATTTTTCGTGATGATCAAGAGTCCAAAAAGGGGAAATCTTCCCTCTATTTCCCCAGACTAGTAACTTTGGAGAAACCAGGGCAATTGCTTGGGCACAGCGATTACTTTAAAAAATGAAGCCTTGAAGGTTTTCCATGATTCAGTGAAAACTGTAAAAAATTTGCATCTACGGACACTTCGAAGAGAGGTCCAACCTTTCTTAGTAAGAACCTCGTCGCCGGCGTCAGACTCTTTATTGGCAACTTTCTTGACTTTTTCGCCCCCAGCTTTATGGACGGAATAAAAATGAAAGAAAACTGGAAGGGTATAAGTCAAGTCTTTTTGTTTACAAAGGTTCTCGAAAGCAATAGCGAAGGCCCAGCTGTTGGGATGGAGTTGGGAGGGAGCCAGATTCAAATGGTGTAGAAGGGATAGTTGGAACTCGATGAATGGGAAGTGTATATTAAGCCGGGATATACAATCTTTGTAAAAGAAAAAGAAATGTGGTTCGTTGATACTAGCACGGTAGCTTGATATGGATTCGGTAGGGCGCAGCAGGCGAAAGACATAGTCTTTCTTGTCACGGAGACCTAACACGGTGATCTCCTCAGCGGCCATTGTGCTCTTAGGTTTGAGCACCTTGTTGATCCATGAGGTTGATGATTTGGAAGTGTCAGAGTTTCCAGCAAAACTCGATTCCCCTGTTGCGGACAACTCGGTCTGACGCAAAGGTGAACCCATTTATACCTATAATGAAGAAATACAAAATGCAAATCAGAAACAGGAAATATACCTCGGTCAAACGAGTAGTCAGAAAATTCAACAAGCGACATGCTGGGACTATCCAGATGAGTTGGAGCCGAGATATGAGTCGGAATACGTTCATGGTTACAGGAGGCTAACATTTGCTCGACCTCCGAATTACGGCCGTTGTTGGCTAGTTCAATGCTCAAGAAGAGGCAGGCATCACAAGGGTCAGCGACGATTTTGGCACGAGACCCAGGTTTATCTAGGAGTAGGTTTTCTAGTTGGGCGAGAGGAGAAGTCAAGATGGGTCTGGGTGGATCTCAATTCAGAATTTGGAGAGGATTAAGAGGGACCCTCGGAAAAAAGGTGTTGGGATCTCGGTTATCTGACAATGATGTTCGGGGTTTCCTTTTACTCCTACTCCCACTGGGTTGACAAAGTAATGCAGCTTGTTTCTCCTCTTCAGTATGAGCCACTGCCCACAACCAGTATCTCGTTGAACTCGAGGCCTTTTTGAGTGCCTCTCTATCTTCTTTAGGGATAGGGTTACCGTACATATCCACAAGCAGAGGACTATTGCGATCCATGGAAATTATTGGAGAAAAGTATTTACTCGCAAAGGAGAAATTGTACCCAGAAAACCCAGAAACTCTAGGTGAATGCTTAGGAAAACCAGATGGCAATACTCAACTAAAATCTTGGAAGAAACAACAATGCAATTATGAAGTGGAATGAGTACCTGATTCTATGAAAGACTGTAGAGAAGTGGAACTCACAGAGGATGGTGAAGGAGAAGAAAAGCTTTGAAGGTGGGAATGTTCTTAGACAAAATAAGCGTCTGACAAAAAAGTATTGAAAAGAAGCAAAGGACAAGGATTTATAGGCGTTTTGAATCCAAAGCGCCAGGGGTAGTAAAGACAATTCGCGTGGGGAATCCGTTTTGAAAACCTAAAAGGCGCAATGATGGCCGTTGTGAAGCGACGTGAGCGTTTAATGCGCACGAATTTCAAAGGTGGCGGAAGTTGCTTTGGAAAGGCGTTTTTACGCCATGACGTCAGCCATAAAGGCGAATAGGAACTGATTCGTATTCCCTTTATTCAGGGTACCCTGGATTAGGGGCAATTCACGCGGCGGAAACACGAGAACCAGAAATTCGGTCTTGAATTTGCAAATGAAATCTCGGCTATCACAAGACGAGCTTTACAAGAAATTCGCCAGGTTTTATAGGAAACTCAGTATACACTCATGCGGGCGAACCACGAACGAGCTAATCAACTTGAGACAATTGTTGACCTGGGCAATAAACGAAAGGCAGTTTCTTAACAGTCAGCGAATCTCGGTAGCTCAGAATCCTAAACTCCCGAGCTTGGGGGCAACTGTTATGGATTAATATTTTGCACCCAGATATGACACAGCCCAACAAAGGCACATCGCAATTAAAGCCTTCCTCAAGTCAGTAAAACACTAATCTACCAATAATCTTGGCACTAATCCTGGTCATACAGATAGTAGAGCAGAGACATGTAGTGGAGCAGGGATTTGTCAGATAGTGGAGTAGGGCGTTGCGGGTTTGGAGGCACCCACAACCATCAGAACGAAACCCTAGGTAATCTCTATAAATAGGAGATTACCCACCAGGTGCACACATTCATTCATATCCTTTTAATATACTATTACACTGTGCACAGACACCACCCCCTTTAGCTAATCGTCATTCTCGTGTAGCACAGTGATCATCTGATATTATTTGGTGTCTTCCTCATAGCTAGACATCACTGAACATTCACTATCTCTTGAGTGTTAACTTCTATATTCACCAGAGAATCGCATAGATCATATATCAATCCTATACCAGCCCACCGTGGTTAGACATTTATGTTCTTGCAACAGAACAGTAATAATAAGAAGAAACATCAGAAAATGATAGAGACATATGACCCATCCATCTTCTCTAATGTTGGCTAGCCCTAGCTAATTATACACATATTTACACAATAACGTATCAACTTGTATATTTGAATAATCAGTAGATGCACATATTTTCAAACTAACTACTACATTCGGTCCTAATTGTAAGACCGAGTTGACTTTTTTTAAAAAAAGATTAAGAAAGTTAAATAAGTTACTTAATTATATCATATGTTGTGTATCCTTAGATTATATATATTATTTTATTAGTCACACTAATTAGTTTAGAGAAAAAAATGAAAATACTCTAAAGTAATTTAATTAACTTCATTAATTTCTCTAAAAAAGTCAACCTGGTCTTATAATGAGGACCGGAGGGAGTATATGATTTTGACAATACGTATAATTTCTCAGAAACCCACTAGCAATACATGCCTGAGTAAATAGAACACTCTCTGAGGTATTACAACTGATATAAAATTACAAAGCCAACATTTGATCTGCATCACTTCTGGACCAATCAAAACTTCTGTTTCTTTAGAAAGCCTGAAAATTTGCCAATAATACTATTAATTAAAGTCCTTAAAAAACCATGCATGGTTTTTCCCAATACTATTAATCACTAAATTTCGCCCTTCCATTAATTGTACAGATTTCCCCTTAAATCCAGCAAAACGACTATGGCTATTACGAATTTTTTTTTTTAATAGGAAATAAAGGAACTGTATGTGTGTGTATTTCTATAGAACTGTAAATTAGAAAAAAAAAAAGAAGAAGAAAGAATATGATCAGTAGGAATGTTATGAGTTGAGAGTTTTGGCCCTTTGTTCAATTTTTCGGCCACACAACTTTGTACAATCAAAGCTTAGACTACTCTAAATAATGATGATGATGTCAACTAATTGAGATTAAGTCCAGTGGAAGAGATTAGTCACGTTTAGTATTAATTCAGCCATACTTCAAACAAGATCATCTCCAATAAAAATAAAAATAAAAATAAAAAGACTTTGTGGAGGATTGAATAGAAATACGGTCCACTTTACATATAT
This sequence comes from Acacia melanoxylon, assembly GCA_019022615.1. Lineage (NCBI taxonomy): Eukaryota > Viridiplantae > Streptophyta > Magnoliopsida > Fabales > Fabaceae > Acacia > Acacia melanoxylon. Next base: position 2,429,750 of record JAFJYJ010000020.1, on the reverse strand, counting down.
GAAAATGACAATAGCTGGACTTTGGTTTTTAAGATGAGCAAGTTCCCAATGTAACACCAATATTACTCCTTCGAGCTCCAATCAAATAGGAGTAGTATATATGTAATATATATAATTGCTGTCAATACTCAACTTTGAAACCCGTGCAAATCAACATATATAATAACGTATATTCTTTTGACTTGATCAAGCACAATGCAATTAGGAACGATGAGTTGTTGAGACTTGAGAGCTAGCAATATTAAGAATGGTTAAATCTTCAATAATTCATAGTAATTAACGTCATATATACCAACATTATTATAAGCAAATACATCATCACAAAAACAAACACATTTCGTTGTGTGCTACACGAAGTTTGAAGAATAAAACATACTTGTATTAATCATGATGACCAAATATATCTGGTGAATGTCAGCACTGTTAGTATTTAGGTGTCCTAGAGACAATCCATAAGGACAGATCATCACCTTTTTCTACGTTGTAGTATTTTATAAATGAGCATATTTTATTTTTATCATATTTATGTCTCACCTTTATTTTAAAGTAAATATGTGTTTGAAGATAAAAGCTCTAGCTAGGAATAGAATATGTGTTAATCTCGAGGATCAATAATAAGAGATCATGATCATGAGGACTCGAGAACACTGTATATCTATTACCTAAAATTTGTTCCTAGTCTTGAATCACCAAGAAAGGGCATTGATGATCTCACTAAGACTAGTACGACATCGTCTACTTGTATAGAGATACAAGGTAGGGACCTCATGGAATACAGGCATGGTGATGCCTTAGCTGATGTCGTGGGTGGATCTGTTGGAGAACATATAGCACCGAACAGACCCACCGAGAGACTCCACAAAGATTCATTGTAGAGAGTATCATTGGATATGTAAAGTCCCTCATCGTTTGGTAGGGCGGATCGTCCTAGACTTAAGGATGTCATCGAACACTTTGTCCTAGGGTTATACTTTGACTGTACAACTCTATCCGCCTAAAAATGGGGAGAACAATGTACTCTTGGGTGTAACTTGAATACATAAGTATAGATGGATATGCTGAGAGGACTCACAGTCCCCTACAAGGGATTAGTCATTCACAAGACCGGTAGAGCTTAGATAGCTTCTAATTAACTCAGGAGTCTGTGCGCACAGCAAGTGATCATGAAGAGTCATAATCTATTGTAGAGTTAAAATAAGGAGATTCCTAGTTCTGTGAATTAGCTAAATTTAGTCAATTAAGAGAGATGATACTCTATCTTTGCTCTCGACTAAATGTGAATGACGATGTGAGGGATGATTCCTGCACGGTATACAAATATGAAAGGTAGATCACTTGATCACCTCAATTAGTTAAGGGGGCCACGAGCATTGCTAGTGTCTTATGAGGTCATTAAATAAATTGGGCCCGTTAAAGGAGTTTTAATTGGTTCAAGTTTATTTATGTCGGTGACTAATTGGGCCTAATGGGTCACACACAAAGGTTATTCCCCGTTTGTTTAAAATTAGCAAACTTGAACCAATAATTGTTATTGGGCTTTATCAAGAGTAAATGTGTAATTGAGTTGGAGTGGGACTCCAAGCCCAATGAGGAGATTTGAATTTTAATTCAAAAAGGGATAGGTTATAAAAGATAATTCTGAATTATCTAATATATATATATATATATATATATATATATATATATAAAGATCCAATAAAGATTGGATGAAGATAGGAGAAATAATAAATGAGGATTGATTTAAAATGATTTTGAATTTTAGTTTAAGAGATGAATGTGATTCATCATCTTAAATTATTATTCAATATTCAAGATATGAATTTAATTCATTACGATTTGGATTTTCCAATTCAAGTTTGGATTGGGCTTTTCTTGTGAGCACTTAAAATAGGGTTAGACTCTTATAAAGTGCTGATTTTTTATGTGCCCTTTTTATGGACGTTTTTTGAAGAAAAAATGGGAATTTAATGTGACTTGGTTGACAAGATATGAATATGATTCATCATATTAAATTCAATCAATCAAGATGTGAATTTAATGTGACTTGGTTGACAAGATATGAATATGATTCATCATATTAAATTCAATCAATCAAGATATGAATTTGATTCATCATCTTAAATCCAATCAATCAATCAAGATATGAATTTAATTAATTGTGAATTGGATTTTCCAATTCAAGCTTGGATTGGGCCTTTCTTGTAAGCACTTAAATTAGGGTTAGACTCTTATAAAGTGCTGATTTTTGTGTGCCTTCTTCTTGCACGTTTTTCTAGGAGAAAAACAAGAACCCTTGTGCTCTCTAAATTTAGGTCTTTACCAAAGGTTTAGAGAGGAAAAGGCACCATCCATAAAAGGGTAAGGTTCCAACCTTGTTCATCCTATCCATAACCTAGTTCCAAGAAACCATCACCTTCTTGAAAAGAGTAAAACCCAAGGAAACCAAACATCAACCTTGTCTTCGCCTAGCAAGCATTCAAGGAGTGAGAGGTTTCAAGAGAAGGAGTTCTCGTTGCAATCGGGAGGTAGCCGTGTGGATCAACGTTAGAGGACATCAACAACATTGAGGTCTTCAAGTGATCTAAGGTAATCCTAATCTATAATAGTTGTGTTGTCGAGTTATCCTAACCCCCAATAGTTGTTTTAACGAGTAATCCCAAAGTTCATGAATATTATAAATTGTTATGAATCATCATGAGCGCCGTAAAGAGTTACGGATTAATAATTATTAACTAATTAATGTAATGAGTTAAGGTTAATAATTCATGAGAATCGTAAGGAGTTACGGGTTTCCGCAACGATTAAACAAAATTTTTGTTTTCAACCTCATGAACCTTTGCATGAAAGTCATGTAATAGGCAAAATTAACCATCAAGCACACAGCCAGGGATTCAAAAGGTTAACACATTTTCACATTTTGAACTTTGTAGTTCAATTTGAGCTACAAATAAAATGGAACTTTTTTTTTGTTTACAAGTGGCAAGCCTAAGCATGAAATTCAAAATACAAACCACATAAGACTAAGAACTAAATTCATCCCCAATAGACAGTATGTCAAGTATGAACCGAGTTCTATATATTGGGTGCACCGCTGTGACTATCCATAACTGCATATCTTCTACATGTGCTTCTTTTGCCAAAATATTTGCACATTCAATAGCCTCACTGTTTGAATGAGACAGAACAACCTGCCAATCTCCATACAATAGCTGACGTGTGGCCTCTATTTCAGCTTTAAAAGGATGATCCAATACACTATCTCTCACCAAAATATTCAACACTTCTAAAGAATCAGAGAAAACCTGTATTCTTTGAAACTTGTAAAGTTGACAAACCTCAAGCCCTGTCTTAATAGCTACTACCTCTGCAATTGCCACCGGAAGGGTCCCAATACTCTTCATAAATCCTGTGACCCATCTTCCCTTGTCATCTCTAATCTCTCCTCCAATTGCTGCTTGATTATGTTGTCTTACTAAGGCATCCACATCCAGTCGAACACATCCTGGATTTGGCTTCTTCCATTTGTTATCTGTTTGTGGTATCTCCGTAAGCAATTGATTTTTCAATCTCCTAGCCACTACTTCTTCCATTAAATGGTGTTGACATTGTTGAAACATCTCCTTTGGAGTAACTGCTTTGCCTTCAAACATCTGAAGACATCTTGCTTTCCACAGCAACCAGCAGACATGTGCAAAAATTCGTGTCCATGTCCACTTTTTAAAGCAATATTTGCCTGGATTTCTTGTTGCATTCCATTGAAGCCATTCTTATAAATCAGATGAAAAAAAGACAGTATATTTATTAGGATTAAAAAATTCCCTCCACACATTTTTTGCTCTCTCACAATCTCTCAAAATATGAAGTATCGTTTCCTCACTCTAACAACCCAATAAACGCTCCTTTATATTTTGAAAGCCCAATTTTCACTCTCAAGGAATTACTCATTAATCTCTCATGGGTTACTTGCCAAATAAAAAACTTAATCTTTTCAGGCACATTCCAACGCCAAAACCTCCACAAACCAGAGGAAGACCCAAGTATATGGTAAAGATAAGAATTTATAGGTTGATTTTATTGAAAAATTTCCATCAGGAGAATTACGCCAAATGACAATATCTGATCGGGATCCAGCAGGGGGCTGTAACATAACCATCTTCCTGATAACCCAGTCTAGTAGATGTTCCTTCCATCTTAGGACATCCCAATCACCACACAGAGTAATAAAACTACCCACCATTTCCTCCGAGTTAATCTTATGAACATTTGAAACTACATATTCAATCAAAGGTCTTTTCAGAGGCGTCCGAAAATTCCACCAAAATCTAGTGGATTTACCATCATTTATCTTTTTACCGATGACTTGTAAAAACTTCTCCCATACTTCAGTGATAGCTTGCCAGGTAAGCGAATTATACTTCTTTTTAACCACTCGTGGTACATAACCATCACCACATTCATATCGTGCTCTAAGACACTGCACCCATAATGCATTTGGTTTGCTTATTAATCCCTAGCACAACTTCATAATAAAGGCTTGATTCTAAAGTTCTAAGTTTCTAATTCCCAAACCACCCACCTTTCTACTTCTTAAAATTTTCTATCATGCTATCAAGTGCATTTTCTTGGCATTTTCTTCTTGGCACCATAAAAAGCTCCTACTAATTTTTTCTATCTCCTAAATCACCCCCTTTGGCAAAATGGAGGATTGCATTTGATATGAGGGTAATGCTGAAATCACCGACTTAATAAGCACAGTTTGGCCTGCCATAGTCAGAAATTTACCCTTCCAAGAAGATAACCGAGATTTAACCTTCTGAATAATGTGTCCAAATGTTTCCTTTATCACTCTAGAGTGTATCAACGGAACCCCTAAATATATACTTTCCCAGATTTTCTGTTACCCCAATGCCTAACTTGTTACTAAGAGCAATCTCTCTATTGAAATGGACATTTCTAGAGAAGAAGGCCTTAGATTTGTTAAGATTAATTTTATGTCCAGATACAACACAAAACCTCCTCATGGTTTCCTTAATAACCTCCATTTTCCTTGAAGATGCCTCTGCAAAAAGTAAGAGATCATCCGCAAAAAATAAATAAGATAAAGCAGGCGACCATTCATTGATATCTTTAACGGCTTCCAACTTCCCCTTGTACACTCCCTCTTAATTAGATGACCAAGTCTCTCCATACACAACACAAAAAGATATGGACTCAAAGGATCACCTTGCCTTACACCTCTAGAAGGAGAGAAAATTTGACCCTCACTACCATTCCATACCACTTTCATAGAAGCAGAGTTGATACATGCCATTATAACTTGAATCAATTCATGTCGAATACCAATAGCTTGCAATGTGGTATTAAACAAGCAGCTGTTAAGGAAAGCCCGGATGAACACTGGACAATATTTTTAATTATGTAAATGGAGAGGAACGTAAATAGAGACACCCTCTCCCAATCGCACCCACCCTTCCCAATCCAATTTCATGCTGAGTTGGAAAACATTACGCAATTTTTAATGATATTAATAATATATTTTTTGCCATGTAAGTTCACTAGGTGAAGACATAGATAAGATTACAAATGATTGAAAGATTAGGGCCTAAGTTAAAAGAAAATAATAAATATAGAGGCTGAGTTGCATCAAAATCATATATATTCGAAGAACTTTGTTATTAGTAAGTTAAAACTAAAAGGACTAAAAGGTTAATTTTATATTTAAAACATTTATATGATGGTGTCTATATTTGATGAAGTTGTATACACAAAATCAATATGGTGTATGTATACATTAATATATTATCAATTTATCAATATATAATAAAATATAAGAAGTCATATTATTCACAAGCTATAAACATTAGGGTTTATAGTATCAATTTTGCCCCTGAAGTACGTGCCCAGGAGCAATTTTGCCCATGAAGTTTTCGGCGTAGCAATGTTGCCCTCAAGGTATAAAAACGTAGCAATGTTGCCCCTCCGTTAACAACCCTAACGTTGACCGTTAGGGCAGTTAACAGAGGGGCAACATTGCTACGTTTTTATACTTCGGGGGCAACATTGCTACGTCAAAAATTTTAGGGACAAAATTGATACTTAACCCAATATGAAACCCCTCCGATTAGGGATTCAAATATTAATTTATCATGTTGTAAGGAACTAGCTATTTCCATCATATTCAATTCCTGTTAGTAACATTGTTCTTTGCTTTAGAGTCTAAGCTTCAATTGAACAAGGGCCGGGTTGCCCAAAAAATTTAAACAAAACTGAATTCAAAATATTCCTACGGATCAGATTCTTTTTTCCCTACACACACACACACACACACACACACACACACACACACACACACACACACACACACATACTTTTTTAACTCATTTTTAAAAGTAAGAACTAAAGTCGTTTTGTACTCAAATGTTTAGATTTCATCTAATGTTATCATCATATATGCGGTTTCATAACGAATTCAAATCAATTCTTTGACCAAAAGCATGGTTTTGAAATTACAACACCGTTCTAAATTGTATTAAAAAAATACCTCTCTTAAAGCCCTCATCATCGGTCTTTTCGCAAGTTGTTTAAAGCATTACTCCTTCTTAAATGTCCTTATTTTTTATACTCGCTAAATTTCCTTAAACATTAACTTTACACATTTAATTAATTTCATTGAGTATACTTTACTTTTAAGGAGAATCCTATATAATGACGGTTGAAATAGAAAAATTCTATATAAGGCTAGTAAACTCAACAAATCTTAAATTGAGTCAATGACCTAATCTAGGATATTTAAATGTTAGTTATTTTCCAATAATACCCCTAACCCACAAAGAAAAGAGGAAAAGAAAAACCAGAAGTCGGTGTTACCAGCTTCGCTCTCTCTATGTGACAATGAACCAGAAGAAGATTATTCTCCCTATTTTTTGTTTGGTATTAGAACCCACTTTTTGGGGTTCAATTTTTGTCCTCTTTTGTTTCCTTGTTTGGTCCGCCCACCCGTGTACTTATCTGCACAATCCTAGTTTCAGGCGCTATAGCCTGTATATATGTGTGCCATGTTCCTCTAGCAATGGAACTTCGGTCTTCATTTCATATTCTGATCTTTATGTGCTTGGGAAAATATCATATATCAGACATTTCAAGTTTGCTCTACGCAATTGAATTTGACACCAATTGCGGATTTTGGCATATAAAATAACAGGTTGAAGTCAATCGTCCATCTGACAATCCGCTATGATCCTGGTTGATGCAGTGGACCTGATAATTATTCCAAGAGACGACCAAACATTTTCACAAAATAGTGGGGATGGGGGATGAGATTAGAAGCAATAATAAAGTAACGATCAGTGAATATTGGGGTTGAAATGAAATTAAAATATTGTCAAATGTTTCGGCCACCTAGACGCAACATTATATTGACAGTGGTGGTGCGACAGCGAAAGCGGCTTCGCATGGCGTCCTTCACGCTTTTTAGGGCACACGAGAGAGAGCGACAATGGTAACACCGACTTCTAGCCTTTCCTTTTATCTTTTTTGTTTTTGTTTTGGACCATGAGTTAAGGGTATTATTGAAAAATAACCAACATTCAAATATCCTAGATTGGGTCATTGATTCAATTTAAGATTTGTTGAGTTTACAAGCCTTATATAAATTTTTCCTATTTCAACCGTCTTTATATAGGATTCTCCCTTACTTTTATTTTCTTGAAATTTTATAAGATATTTAAAAAATGTTAAATAATTTAAACTCATCAATCTCTAAATTTGAATTAAATTGTTAATAGGTGCTCATAATAAGGAGAGAAAAGAGCAATTAGTTATTAAAATTGTCATGGTCAATTTCCAGGCAAGGGAGAGCAGTAATATAATTGATTGGGTGCTCATAATTAGCTAGTAGCTATAATTGGCGTATTGGCATACATCAGTATTATAAAAATTAATTAATATGAGATACTGAGTGCAAAAAATATCTCAGAAAACAACATATAATTTAAATTTAAATAAATACAATATATATATATATAAAAATATGCGTATACCTCTAATTAGAGGTATAAGTACATAACAAGTATATAATTATAAGCATGGAATAGAGATATATAGATGGGTTTGTCTTCTCTCTACCGTTTTCTTATGCTTCTTGTACTTATTAGCACTCCTCTTTTCAGTTTTCACGCAGCCCACCCATGCACTTACAGGTAAGCATCTATCTGTATGTATGTTTCACAAAATTTGTATTGCTATAAACACTTTCAAGTGAAATTAGTGAATTGGACGCAAAAATGATGGGTCCCATAAAAGCAGGACTTGCTTTTCATAGTTAGTATTTTTAGTTACAATTAAAATGTTAATTTATCCATTGGCTTTTTTTTTTTTTTTTTTTTTTGCCCATCCGGTATCCAGAGCTTCGCCCTGACTAATCCGAATCTGACCCGGGTCACGCACCTAGCTATGGTGGGTGAGTCTATTACTATAGAAAACACCTTTAAAGTCTAATTTTTTTTTACCTGTTTTAGAGGAATGTTTATGTGAGTAACATTGTAAATTTTTTTATATACAACTTTTTTTAACACATATTAAAAAGAATTTGAATTTGCAAAACCCCGTAAGTCCGTCGAATTTGTAAAAAGACCGAGAAGTACCAAGGATTTATGAGGGATATGCAAATTCGATGAAATTACCCTTTTGCCCTTAGTTTTAAATAAATTTAAAAAATAAAAATACCCTCGCTGGCGCCAGCCGCCGGCCATCGGAGGGCCACCGACCGGCCGGCCACCGGCGAGGGGGGGTTTTTTTGGAGTAGGTTGGGTTTTCTTTTTTGAAAAAAATTATATTAATTGAAGTGTTGGGGAAAGGGGAGTTCGAACCCCACCCCCAACACCATGGAACCAAGTGGTCCACCAAGCTAGGGCCACTTGGTTCCTTTAATATATATATACGTTAACAAATATATATAACTTTTTTTAACACTTTTTTTAATGGTATTTACCATTCCATAAACGAAAATTACCATTCCACAAATGAGAATTTACCATTCCACAAATGAGAATTACCACTTTTTCTACAGGGTTCCCTTTTTTTACTTTTTGATGCATGCTTTGTAAAAAAGAGAACCCTGTAGAAAAAGTGGTAATTCTCATTTGTGGAATGATAAATTTTCATTTGTGGAATAGTAATTTTCGTTTGGGGAATGGTAATAGTGCAATTTTTTTGGTTTTATAAAACATGCATCAAAGAGTAAAAAAAAGGGAACCCCGTAGAAAAAGTGGTAATTCTCATTTGTGGAATGGTAAATTCTCATTTATGGAATAGTAATTTTCGTTTGTGGAATGGTAATAGTGCAATTTTTTGGTTTTATAAAACATGCATCAAAGAGTAAAAAAAAGGGAATCTTGTAGAAAAAGTGGTAATTCTCAATTGTGGAATGGTAAATTCTCATTTGTGGAATGATAATTTTTATTTGTGGAATGGTAAATACCATTGAAAAAATGTTAAGAATAATATATATATTTGTTAACGTTTATATATATTAAAGGAACTAAGTGGCCCAACCGGTGGATCACTTGGCCCCACAACACTTCAATTAATATAATTTTTTTCAAAAAACAACAACCCAACCCACTCCAAAACCCCCCCCCCCCCTCGCCGGCGGCCCTGTGCGGGCGGCTCTCCGTCTTTGGGCGAGGGTATTTTTATTTTTTAAATTTATTTAAAACTAAAGGCAAAAGGGTAATTTCACCGAATTTGCATATCCCTCATGGTCCTTGGTACTTCTCAGTCTTTTTACAAATTCGACGGACTTCTGGGGGTTTTGCAAATTCAAATGGTATTTATTTAGAATTTTTCCTATTAAAAATGAGTGTCTCTTTTTAAAAAATGGACGTTGAAAATCATATTATTCACTGTCTGTTTTTTTTTCCTTAAAAAAAAGACATTGATAGTATCTTAATTTGGTTTTAAAAATATTTTTTTCCCTCTGTAGAGAAAAGACGTGACCATAGACCATGGAATGTACCTTACTCTTAACACTACCTCTCATCACCACACCTCAACCGGGAATTGATATTCTCATTATCTCACTTTCTCCTCATCCCTTAAAACAAACTATTGATTTCACCAGTTAGATCGTGTAGTATCCTTTTAGTGTTATTTAATACATGAAATATATTTTAAAAATCCTAAAATAATTTTTAGGATCTAATTGATACTTGAAAAATATTTTATGATCTTGAAAAATTATTTTAAGATCTTGAAAAAATATTTCGGCAGACTCTTTACTTGTACTAAAATTATACTTTGAGATATTTTTTTAAGATCATAAAGTATTTTTTTCAAGATCAATCAAGATCTCCAAATATATTTTTAATATCTATCAAGACCTTAAAATATTAAAAAAAAATGAATGACCAAAATTAAGTGAAATCAATTGTGTAGATTAAGTTTTGAGAGATGAGGAGGGATAATGAGAAAGGTTGATAATTAGAGGATCCCCGGGGTTTTCTTCAATCCCAACACTTCCCCTTCTCCCCACGCGCCGCTCCTCCTTCCCCACCACCACCTACTTGGTGTCATTCGAACCAACATGGTCAATCCGAAAACTCCGACATCACTGCCTTCCACTGATCGGAGAAGGAGCAGGGCCTTCCATGGAATCGTCGGATCGAAGAAGGAGCATGGTCTTCCATGGATCTGCTGGCCGGTGGCGTCGTGGAATCTCAACTTAGCACTAAGCAGAAAACTCTATCTCTCTGTCTCTCCCCCTCCCTATCTGGACTCAACCGATACACAACTTCCTTCTTTGTCTTGGATTCGCATACGTGCTTTGTATCATACAGTACAATTTATATCCAGATGATCAAATCAATCTAAAAAAAAATTCTAGAACCCAGTGGCCTTATCAACAAAAATTTCTCAAGGAGATTATGAATTTAGTAAGCTTATATGCAATTGTCAGATGTAAGTCACAATCCCCAGCAAATGGAGGAAAATATATTTCATAATTACAATTATATTCTTAATAATAACCTTCCGGAGGGAAATCGGAGATAATCCGCAGAGGTGAGAACTGACCTCTCAAACCGATCTGACTCGCTGGCCGTATGTCTTCTCACAGATTTGTATATCTTAACCTCTTTCTTGACAACCTCCTCGTTAACTTTCTGCTTCGCTTCTCTCACAGCATCCCAGAAGCTCTGTTACACCACCATCGTCTTCACCTTTCTATTCTCCTCCATTCTCTTCAACTCATAAACCAATTCCACCGCTTCCCCGAAGCTCAAGCATCCCAATCTCTCTCTGAACTCCTTCAATCTCACACACACCTCTTTAATGATCGAATCCAAATCCTCCCCCACCAAATTCTCTCTTCCACTAATGTGTTCCCCTCGTCGATCCACAATCTGGTTTTCTTCTGATTTCGTCGATCAGCCATTTCATGCCTCCTTCCATGCCCTTTAGATTTAAGCCATTTCGCTTTGATATGAAAAAAGTTCGAAGGTTCCAGACTCAGTGGCTCCTAAGGAGTAAGGAGGAAGAAGTGAGAGAATGTATTTTCAGAGGTAAAGAAGGAGCTTCAAAATTCGAATTCTAAAATGCAAGAGGCCATATTTTGATAGGTTTTTAAAAAGGGTTAAGGTGCAAATTTGCCAATGAACTATTACCCGAGGAGCGTCTGACACAAAAAATAATTGAAGGGACCAAATTGACCAACGAACTATTAAAAAGTGAAAAAAAACAAATAACTATTAAAAAAAACAAATATCACTACTACGTTTAAATAAGATCGGCGCTGGCGTAGGATGGTGGCGGAGACGTTGGAGAAAAGAGCGGTTAAGCCTTCTTGTTGGATAAGGAAAACACCAACAGAGATGGGACCCATGCGAGCAGGCGCTGTAAGCGGCGTGTTCTTGCCAGGCATCGAGGGACGCAACCAGGGTGCAAGGCGCGTTCCGGTCGAAAGCTGTGGACTGCTGGATGAGTTCAAGAGGGTGAGTGGAACACCCAGCAACAATGGAAGCTTTGGAGATGCCAACGTCGCCGACACTGTGACAGTCAATGGAAGACGGAGACACCAAGACAATGACGAGGTAATAGTTCGTTGGCGAATTTGCTCAAAATTGTGGTTTTTTTTTTTTTCACTTTTTAATAGTTCGTTGGCCAATTTGGTGCCTTCAATTGTTTTTTGTACCAGACGCTCCTCAGGTAATAGTTCGCTGGCAAATTTGCACCTTAACCTTTTTAAAAAAGGAATTAAATGGCTTTACTTTTTGGTTTTTACATTTTTGCCATTTCCCCAAATAGGCAGACGAATAATGTTGCAGAATTAAATTTAGTTCTAGTAGGGGGGATTTTGACTACTTACGCACAAGGTCTTAAGTTTAAGTTCAAGTTCATGTGAATGTAAAAAAAAAGACATTTGGAAGAGCTACCCTAAAATTGAGTTTGACAATGGTTGAATCTCACCGGTGGATTCATTACCTGTAATAATTCGATACAACATGATTCATATGACTAATAAAAAAGTGAAGCAAATCGACTAAAATCATGCTCTGGCCCTCAATATATACCCTCTTCGATCTAGAGACAATCCATTACCCTCCAACAATTTGTTTTCTCCACTTTGTTGCATTTGGCTATCTCTTTCTTGTTTTATGTTTCCCAAATTCGCTCCATTCCCAAATTTCCATTCCTTAGAGTATACAATTTCTTAGAAATAGCACTCTTTTGCTTGCATCTTTTCCCCTGTGAACATTTGTTTCACAAGTCTTTTATCTTGTTACTATATTGCCATTGAGAGTTGACATTGCTGGTCTTCGATTCCTTCAAGCAAGTCTACTGATCTATCATCATCATATATAACATGGTCACTCGACTATGTTTCAAGCCTCAAATATAGACAAATTCATTCCTTAATCAAGTGACTTCATTGTACCTCTTCTCACTAGTTTCTCCTCTAGCCATAAAACCATACATATAATGATGTAGCCTGATATATATATACATAGTGGAGAAGAATTTTGGCTAGTCAACGGTGTACCAATACTAATCAAGATTTATTTTTCTCAATATATTTTGTATATCGTTGATCTGATTAAAATTCAACCTAGAATATTTTTTTAATCAAGTTAAGCGACTTCTTTGTGAAACTTATTTTGGGTTCATGAAATTGGGCATGAAAGTTCGGTTAGTAAGAACTAAGGAATTGAAATAGGTGTTACTCTATATATTTCAAAATGTCTCATATAACTAGAAAACATAAAAAAGGGGTTTGGTTTAAGAGTTTTCATCACGGCTCTCTTTTTTTATGACTCTTTTATTTTGTTACTTTAATTCCAGATTGATTTTCTTATGTTCTTGGTTTTTTGAGTAACCAAATATTAGAAATGAAAGCAATAGTAGTCACAGAGACATCATATATTTTAGCAATGATGATTTTTTTCCCCTTTTAGTTCTCCATACAAGTTTTAAATCTTTCCTTACATTCAATTTTTGTTTGAAACATTTCATTTTAAATGGTTGAAAATAGTGTGCGTATGACAAAAGTTTCTTATTAGGTGGCTATCACTTTCTTTTAATTTCCTTTTATCCTTCATATCCAAATTCCTTGTTTTAGGAAATACGAATTTGAGTACTAGGATCATGTTTTGAAGTTATCAATGACGGAAAATATCATGAAATAACAAGTTTGCTATAATTGACTAAGGAATATAAGCGTGTTGGCATGTTTGTTCTAACCTATTTGTATTTCAAGGCAAAATGGAATGAATCATTCAAGAGCCTCACAAAAAAATAGAAGCGCTCTATTAGTGCTTGGTCTACAATAGTTTAAAAATGTTGGGGCCGGGGAATGAATATACTTAATGTAGTTTTTAAATATTTTAACCATATTTAATGGTGGTTTTACTAAATTGTCATTAAATCGTGAGTGTTTAAGGTGTTAGCTATGATTAGTTTTGATGATGTCTTATATAAATGTCATTATCCAGAGCAAAAAGCTTGCATACTACATTTATCTTCTACTTTGACTAATTCGATGTTTAATGTAGATGTGAAGTTTAATGATGGAGAATGATCAAGAAAAGAGGAGAAAGAAAGGAAGAAATTGTTTAATGAAATGAGAAAATTATTATACAAGTTTCTAGATTGATTCTAGAAGTCTCCACGATGGTATAGAAGTTGGAACGGGTCAATTCGAGTTAAAATGAGTGAAAACGGTCACAAGTTCATTCCTGAAGCAATTCTCGAGAATGCAATCCATTCCTGAAGCCATTCTCGAGAATGGTATTGATTCTGTGAAAATTGTCAGCGATTCTCGAGTATGAAATATGCATTCTCGAGAATGATTCTCGAGAATGGTACTCTGATTCTCGAGAATCATCGGATTTCAGGTTCCTCTGTTCTGCTCTGTTTCTAGCGACCTTCGGTAACTCAATGATATCTCCCAAACCAGGAATCGGATTGACATGAAACCAGCGGCATATTAAACTAGACATCCAACACGTACTTTTGACAAAATATCAAGTCCAAAGGAGCCTAGATGAGAGAGATATGATTTTCTCAAGTTGGAACAAGAATCACCGTCACAGTCCAGACCAAACTTCGGTAATTTGGGTGTATCTCACAAACGACAAATCCAATGGAGCTGAAATTGGTGCCATTGGAAACTAGACTCAAATACCTTTCCCAAAACATCAAGAATACAGAAAACGAAGATCAATTGAAGAAGTTATGATGTTTTTAAGTTGGTAGTATGTTCAGGAAGTTGCAATCAGCGTTGATTAAGAACAGCTTACATTCATCCTATGATAACTAACGGAATTCAACAAGTTTGGGCTGATTCTTCTTGCATGGAAAGAAGGCTTTAAAGAGTTCGAGAATTTGAATCAGAATTAACTCACTTACATGTCCATGTGAAATTGACTCGAGAATGGTGTGTGACAGACCGCATCGCAGTTCTCAACCTTCTTCACCTACATCGCCCGATTCCCGAGAATAAGTAAGGAACTCTCGAGAATGGTTCTCGAGAATGCACCAGCAGCTCTCGAGAATGATAGAGGCAGAATCACACAGTGAAGTTTCTTCGATGTGATTCTCGAGAGTTAGAAGTTAATTCTCGAGAATAATCGGAAAAGCGTTCGCATATTCTTTGAACATGTGATTCTCGAGAATGAGGAATCAACTCTCGGGAATGGTTCTCGAGAATGACCAAAGAATTCTCGAGAATGAATGTCTGCTTCGTCTGATGCTTTCTGTGTAAATTGTTCCTCAAAGTGACTCTCGAGAATTGGGAACCAATTCTCGAGAATGGTTCGAGAATCACTTGGTGATTCTCGAGAATGATTAGAAGTTGTTCAAAGATCGCTTTGATTCAATGAGTGATTCTCGAGTATGATCATATCAACTCTCGAGAATGCCCAGACAAAGATTGGTACCAATGATTTGATAGCAAACATGATTCATCTATAACTTTATTCAAATGATCTAGTTAATTGATTCTATCTTCCAATACATCATTCAATATTAACTATGATATCATTAATCATCTTCCTGAGTGTTTTTCAGATTCATGATCAAGTTTCAAATTCTGACGAAGAACACCAAGATTGTTGCTGATCTGGAAATCATGGAATATGCCTTGCTATTTATTATCATTGATTCTATTCTAACCATATGAGCATTTGTCAATTGATTCTGAAATGAATACTCAAGTATTGGATTTTAGCTACCCGAGTATTAACAAGCTATGAACCTCTGTGATTTGATTGGGGATACTTGAGTATTGCGAAAGTATTACGAAAGTATTCGAAAGTATTGAGGAAATGTTCAGCAAGTATTTAGGAAGTATTCAAGGAAGTATTCAGAAGTACTCATGATTGAATACTCAAGTATGATCAATGACAAAGCTTTTGATATATCTGAATCAAATGGATACTCAAGTATTAACTATGGCTACTTGAGTATTAACAAAGAATCAAGCTTGTGCTTCTGCAAAGGCTACTCGAGTACACATAATGGGATTCTCGAGTATGAGCTATCAGCTGCCGAAAATCAGTTCTGCAACATTTTCCGAATGCACTGATTATCCAGTTAATTCTTCGTATATATCATTCAATATTATTTGAATTATCATTAATCATCTTCTTGAGTATTCTTCAGATGATTAATCGTTGTTTGAATTTTGATGAGCATCAAGCACCAAAGCGACGGAGGAACGAGCCGACACGATGAAGGATGGCCCATAATGTCAAAAGCACCGAATCAATATTTTAAGTTATTCTCCATCATGGACCACGTGAATAACGGCTATACAAAGTCCCAACCAAGCGGACACTCGATCGTGGGTAAGCAGAAGGCGCGGATGTTTGAAGACTCCCAACGGACATATTCAAACATTCAAACGGACATATTCAAATCCTTCAACAGTCCTCAATATTCAACCATTATAAATACTCGAAGGTTTGAATTCTTCAACGGCAGACATAGACGCACACACAGACAAAGCATTCAAAGTAATCCATTTATAGTCTGTACATATCTTCAGATATTACTGAGCTTCAGTGTTTATCATTTATCTACTCGTGAGAGAGTCTTATCATTTTTATTACAATTCGTTCAAATCTCAAGGTAGAGGTATCTTGAGTGTGGGTGTATCAATTACAACTTGTAAGGGGGAGTGAGTCCGAGAGTGAAAGGATCATCCTTCGTTTACAGAGTGTGTAATTGTGTCCACGGTTAGTTGGTTACAACTTGTAAAGAGGAGTAAGTCCTAGTGAGAGGATTACTCGAGAGTTACGTAGTCCGTAATCAAGTTTGGAGATAGTGAAATCCCGAGTGTTTCGGGATCGGACGTAGGTCAAGAGTTGGACCGAACCAGTATAATCTCTTGTGTTCATTGCTCTCCTCTCTATCTCTGTTTTAAGTGTTCTTGAGTAATTAGCGAAAGAATTTCAAGATCACCTATTCACCCCCCCCCTCTAGGTGATATTCCACCTTCATAAGGAAATCTCCACCATCATATAAAGCGAACCTCTACCATCATCTAACACGACGTTCCATAAACAAGAAAGGCATTTATAGAGATTCTGCTGACTCTTACAGAAAACCATTGACTCAGCCCTCTGTAATATTGTATTTTTGCACCTGGTTTAATGATTTCAATTATAAGTGGATTCAGTCATGGTTTTGTTGGCAATAGTGGATTCATAGTTGTAGTAATTAGAAAGAGCATGATTCATGTGACTAATAAACAAGTGAAGCAAACCAGCCAATAATCATACTCTCCAGCCCTCAAAATATTCCCTCTTTAATCTGGAGACAATCCATCACCCTCCTGCAATTTGCTTTCCCCACTTTGTTCCATTTGACCATCTCTTTGTTGGTTTCTATTTCTCAAATTATCTCCATACCCATACTTCCCTTCCTTAGAGTTTAAAATTTCTTAGAAATTGCACGCTTTTGTTTGCATCTTTTCCCCTATGAACATTCCATAGTAAACAAGTCCTTTATCTTGTTACTATATTGCCATTGAGAGCTGACATTTTTGGCCTTCGATCCCTTCATTCAAGCAAGTCTACTGTTCCATCAACACCATATATAACATGGTCACTCCACTGCGTTTCGACCCTCAAACATAGACAAATTCATTCCTTAATGAAGAGATTTCTTTGTATCTCTTCTCACCATATCTCTCCACAAGCCATAAAACCATACACGTAATGACTCAACTTGATATATATACATAGTGGAGAAGAATTTTGGCCAGTCAACACTGTACCAACTAGTTTTTGAGATTTATTTTTCTCATGGTATTTTAGATATCGTTGAAATGATTAAAATTCATTTGTTTCCACCTAGAATATGCATTTTAATATAGTTAAGCGACTTCTTCACGAAACTTATTTTGGATTCCATGAAGTTGGGTGTGAAAGTTCGGTCATTAAGAACTAAGGAATTGAAATAGGTGTTACTCTATATATTTCAAAATGTACGTCTCATATACTAGAAAACATAAAAACGGGATTGGTTTAAGAGTTTTCATCCCGGTTCTCTTTTTTCATGACTCTTTTATGTTTCCGGATTGATTTTCTTTATGTTCTTTACTTTTTGTGTAACCAAATTGCATAAATGAAGGCAATAATAGTCACAGAGACATCACATAGTTTTGCAATGATGTATTTTTTGTTGTTGCATTTCTTCCTAATAATTCTCGATACAAGTTTGAAATCTTTCCTTACATCCAATTTTCAGTTGAAAACTCTCATTTTATTAGGTGGCTATCTCCTTCTCTAAATATCCTTTTACCCTTCATATTAAAATTCCTTGTTTTAGGAAATATGAATTCTGAGTACTATGATCATGTTCTGATGTTATCAATAAAAGAAAATCTCATGAAATTAGTAGTATGCTATAATTTACTAAGGAATATGAGTGTGTTGGTGAGTTAGTCCTAACCTATCAGTATTTCAAGACTAAATTTAATGAATCATTCAAGAGCCTCATAAAAAAACTTGGAGTGCTCTAATAGTGCATGTTTTCAATAGTTTTAGAACATTGGGTGAATGAATCTAATGAAGGAAGTTTTTAACTATTGTAACCATATCTTGTGGATATTTTACTAAATTGTCATTAGATCTTGACGGTTCAAGTGAACCTCCACCATCTAACGCGACTCTCCAAAAAAAAGAAAGAAAGCCACTCTCCAAAAAATTAAAAGAAAGAAAGGCATTTATAGAGATTCTACCCACTATTTCAGAAAACCATAGACTCAGCCCAAGGTATTATCATACAATGCCCCAGGTTTAATGATATCCATAAATGGTTTTAGCCTTTGTTTTACTAACAACGGTGTATTCATAGTTGTAATAATTATAAACAACATGATTCACATGACTAATAAAGAAGTGATGCAAACCGGCCAAAATCATGCTCCGGCCCTCAAAGAATACCCTCTTCAATATCGAGACAATTCATCATCCTCTTGCAATTTGCTTTCTCCACTTTGATCCATTTGGCTATCTCTTTCTTGGTTTTTATTTCTTAAATTCTCTCCATATCCCTGTTTCCATCCATTACAGTTTACATTTTCTTAGAAATCGCACGCTTTTGTTTTCATTTTCCCCCTTATGAATATTCCTTAATTTCACAAGTCCCTTATCTTGTTACCATATTGCCATTGAGAGTGTCCGCTGCTGGCCTTATATCCTTTCGAGCAAGTGTACTATTCTGTCATGACCATAACATGATTACTCGACTTTTTTTCGACTGTCAAACATAGACAACTTCATTCCTTAATTAAGAGACTTCTTTGTATCTCCTCACTAGTGTCTCCTCTAGCTATAAAACCATACACATAATGACTCAACTAGATATATATACACAGTGGAGATGAATTTTGGCCAGTGAACAGTGTATCGAATACTATTCGAGATTTATATTTCTCATGGTCTTGGACTCTTTGGTATATCGTTGATATGATTAAGATTCATTTTTTTCACGTAGAATATTCTTTTTAATGAAATTATGCGACTTCTTAGGGAAACTTATTTCGGATTCTGTGAAATTGGCAATGAAAATTCGGTAAGTAAGAACTAAGGCATAGAATAGGTGATTTTCGCTGTGTATTTCAAAATGTCTCATATATACTCAAAAACGTAAAAAAATGGGAATTTTTTAAGAGTTTTCATCATGGTTCTCTTTTTTATGACTCTTTCATGTTGTTACTTTAATTCCAGATTTATTTTCTTTATGTTCTTGATTTTCTTCAGGAAACCAAATATTAGAAATGACAGCAATAATAGTCACAAAGACATCACATAGTCTTGCCTGGCGGATTTATTCCATTTAAATTTCGATACAAGTTTTAAATTTTTCCTTACATCCAATTTTCAGTTGAATAAATCTCTAAACATTAGGTGTGCTCTATTAGTGCTTGTTCTACAATAGTTTAAAAACGTTGGGGCAATTAATCTAATGAATGCATTTTTTAAATATTGTAACCATATTTAATGGTGATTTTACTAAATTGCCATTAGATCATGATTGTTTAAGGAAATGTCCACCATCATTTCAAGCAAAACTCTACCATCTAACATGACTTTTTATAAAAAAAGAAAAAAGAAAAAGACATTTATAGAGATTTTGCCAACTCTTTCAGAAAGCCATTGATTCAGTCCTTTGTAATTCTGTACGTTGCACCTAATTTATTGATATCTGTAAGTGGTTTCAGCAGTGGTTTTGCTGGCACTGGTGGGTTCATAGCTATAATAATTAGGAAGAGAATGATTCATGTGACTAAAAAACAAGTGAAGAAAACAACCCAATATAATAACCATACTTCTTCCCTCAATATATAATCTATTCAACATGGAGACAATCCATCACCCTCCTGCAATTTGCTTTCTCCACTTTGTTCCATTTGGCTATCTCTTTCTAAGCTTCTATTTCTCAAATAATCTCCGAACCCATATTTATCTTCCCAAGAGTTTAAAATTTGTTAGAAATAGCACGCTTCTGTTGGCATCTTTTCCCTTATGAACTTTCCTTGGTTTTACAAGTCCTCTATCTCGTTACTATATTGCCAATGAGAGTTGACTTTACTGGCCTTCGATCCCTTCAAGCAAGTCTAGTTTTCCGTCATCACCATAAGATGGTCACTCAACTGTGTTTCGACATGGACAAATTCATTCCTTATTTAAGAGACTTCTTTGTATCTCTTCTTATCAGACTCTCCTCTAGCCACGAAACAATACACATAATGACTCATCCTAATACATATACATAGTGGAGATGAATTTTGGCCAGTCAACGTTGTACCAAATACTATTCGAGATTTATTTGATTTATTTTTCTCATGGTATTTGGTATATCGTCGATCTGATTAAAATTCATTTGTTTCCACCAACAATGTCGTTTTTCATGAAGTTATAAGCGACTTCTTTGAGAAGCTTATTTTTGTATTCCATGAAATTGGGAATAAAAGTTCGGTAAGTAAGAACTAAGGAATTGAAATAGGTGAGTTACACTGTATATTTCAAAATCTCTCATATATACTAGAAAATACAAAACACAAGATTTGTTTATGAGTTTTCATCACGGTTTGCTTTGTTATGACTCTTTTACTTTGCTACTTTAATTCTGGATTGATTTTCTTTATGTTCTTTTTTTTTTTTTCTGGCTAACCAAATATTAGAAATGAAAGCAAAAATAGTAAGAAAGACATCACATAGTCATGCCCTGATGGATTTATTCCATTTTTTCCCTTTAAATCTTGATATAAGTTTTAAATATTTTAGTGCATGTAACAGAAAAGTTTCTTATTAGGTGGCTATGACTTTCATTAAATTCCATTTTATCCTTCAAATCCAAATTCCTTGTTCTAGGAATTATGAATTCGAGTACTAGGATCATGTTTTGAAGTTATCAATAAAAGAAAAGCTCAAGAAATAACTAGTTTGCTATAATTTACTAAAGAATGTAAGTGTGTTGGCGTGTTTGATCTAACCTATGACTATTTCAAGACTAAATGGAATGAATGATTCAAGAGCATCATAAAAAATTAGGAATACTCTATTAGTGCCTTTTGTACAATAGTTTAAAAACGTAGGGGGAATGACTCTAATTAATGCAGTTTTTAAATATTTTAACCATATTTAATGGTGATTTAACTAAATTGTCATTAGATCATGATTGTTGAAGGAAATGTGTAACATCCCATTTTCAAAAGCAGTATATTTTTTTTTCATCAGAGTAGAGCATCGGAGCAATTGAGTAACTGATACATTTAATCAAATTTCCGTAAGTCTGGCTGATTTACAGAAACGGTACATTGACCAAGAGTTTTCAAAATGAATAACACCCGAAGAAAGTCTTCAGCCGGGTCTCTGTGCGGCCTGCTCGCCTTTCTCCTCGGTTCTCGGTTCTCCCGAACCCGACGCTATGATAAGAGCCGAGATCCAATTGCAATTTGGATCTCGGTAACTTAACCTCATGCTTAAATATGACTACATATACACGACAAAGCGGAATCAATACAACAGTCCATAACAGATGTATGATTAAAAACACATAACCACGTATACAAGATAATAACCACGTATGTAACATAACCTCGTATGATACAACATTAATAACCTCGTATGTGACATAACCTCGTATGTAACATACCGTGTATATAGCATAACCTCGTACACTACTACACAACAATCATATACAATCATATAATAAACATTAGAGCTAGTGTTACGTGACGCGAACGTACCTTTTTGGCGGTACAACGGAAACTTTTACGGAAAAACGTGAAATTGATAGCGGGAAAAACAATGGTGTGACGGCGGCACAACAAATGCTCGACAATGCGGTACGATTATCTCGGATATCCTATAAGGATAATATTTAACAACTTTTAGCAGCATAACGGGCATTTTAGGTACAAATTACCATTTTGCCCCCGAACCCCTAATCGGCGGAATTTCGCGAGCTTCCTTTTTTGCTCTATCTCTCTAGAATTTTGACAAATCTTTTCCCTCATCATATTTTCGAAATATATATCATATTTACCCCTAAATATGATATCTAGACTATCTTGAAAAATTAAAGATAAATCTAGCATTCCTACTATATCTACCGAAAGAACTACCGAAACTAAAGACCAGGGACCGAAGAACTTACCCAGACTTTGCTCATACTTTCTCCAGAGCTTCTCTCTAAGAGGCAGATTTTTGGTGTGAGAAATGAAGAAGAGAAGGGTGCTATTTATAGAAAAAATTCAGGACGTAAAGGGAATTTTCTGCTTTGTTTTTGAACCGTTAGATCTAGGGTTTTGGGAGGAGCAATCTTGGCCCTCCATCCATAGGTGCCGACCTCTTTGGCCCAAAAAGTCAAAGAATGAGTTGTCATCTTGCTTTATGGCCTCCGGTCCGATAAAGCTACCCGATCGGTGTCCGTTTCGCGCGATTTCGCGAAACTCAAAAATGCGAAATGCGTGTAACTTTGAAGGTCTTTTCATCCTCTTTCATATTATCAATTTGGATCCTCTTTTGATCATATCCAGGTATTCTCCGGTGCGTTGGAAGATATTCGGACAAACCCGTCTGTTACGGAAATCGCTTCCGATAGAACCAACTTCTGGACAACAATTCACTGAATCGTAAAACGTCCAGTTGTTGCCTAACTTAATCTCGTGTTTAAAAAGACCCAATTGTTTCTATAGGTTCTCACTTTTCCTATCTCGACTCTACTCTATCCGATCAACTTTTCGTCTTATTTGAAATTAGGGTTTTCGGTTGCGGAAACAACGCACGTAAATTCTTTCTTCGTGTAAAAATTCACTTGTTCTTAATTTGATCGTCCGGAAAGACTTTTACTTCTGGTTTACCTGTAGAATTTATTTCTAACTTGTCCCCCGGGCTCGCCTATAAGCGACTCACCGCATAATATTATTATTTTATTCTAATTACCATTTTAATTATTTAAACAATCCTTTTTAATTAAAAAAATACTTAGAATTTCGGCCCCCTCTTTTAAAAATTCAGTTTTAATTATTTTTCAATAATTTTTTCCAATTTTTAAAAATATAATATTTTTTACCAAAAATTCCCGTTTTACCCCCGCCGTTAATGCTTAATCGACCTAATTTCTTCGTTTAGTGATCTTTTTAGGATCAGGTTTCTTCATATATTTATCTTTACCAATTTTACAGTATATTGTTATCTTGCAAACTTTTATCTTGACATTGTCATTTTATATCCTATGTAAAATATTAAAAATGTTTACCCCATCGTTTACTTTATGGTTCTCGAATGCTTTTTAAACTTTTCTTCATGTTATTCCCTCTGAAATAATTTATTAAATTCTCATAATTAGGGATAACACTTCCATATTTTTCTCATAATTTTTCATGATCTTTCAAATATTTATCATAATAGTTTTAGACTTTTTTTTATCACCATTATATCATTTTTAGTCATTCTGTT
This sequence comes from Acacia melanoxylon, assembly GCA_019022615.1. Classification (NCBI taxonomy): domain Eukaryota; kingdom Viridiplantae; phylum Streptophyta; class Magnoliopsida; order Fabales; family Fabaceae; genus Acacia; species Acacia melanoxylon. The sequence continues at coordinate 2,405,781 of JAFJYJ010000020.1, read as the reverse complement.
CATCAGATTTTCCTGTAACTTTTTTGACAATTTACTCTATAATTATAACAATTTTCTATAACAGTTTTAAACTCATGATTTTGCTTTATCAAAATATTCGTTAATTTCCTTTATCTCAAAATTTCCGCATTTACTAAAATCCGGGTATTACAAAATGCTTACCATCATTTCAAGCAAACCTCTACTATCTAACACGTCTTTCCATAAATTAGAAAGCCATTTATAGAGATTCTGCCTACTCTTTCAAAAAGCCATTGACTCAGCCCTCTGTAATTTTGTACATTGCACCTGGTTTATTGATATCTGTAAGTGGTTTAAGTCGTAGTTTTGCTGGCAGTGGTGGATTCATAGCTGTAATAAATATAAAGAGCATGATTCATGTGACTATAAAACAAGTGAAACAAACAGGCTAGTAACCAAACTCCAAACATCAATATATACCCGCTTCAATTTGAAGACAATCCATCACCCTCCTACAATTTGCTTTCTCCTCTTTGGTTATCTCTTTCTTGGCTTCTTTTTCTCAAATAATCTTGGTACTCATATTTACCTTGTAATACCCTAAAAATCGTATTTATGATAAGTATCATAAATTAGTAAATAATACCTATTGGATATAGGTGAATATGTGGTTTCAAATAATAAGTAATAATTATCTTATTTTCTAAGGTAATTACTATGAAAATTAGAAAAGAAAAGGAGCTAAAATCCATGAAAAATGTATTTTATAAAATGGCGAAAAATGGCTGAAAATATTATGATAAATCTCATATGGCAACAAATATTGACAAAAACTTAGGAAGTATGTTGTCTCTAATTTTAGGAATTTTTGGGATTATTTCCTTGAAAAATAGAGAAGCATAAATATAATATTATTAAAAGTACTTTTTGGCCCCACGATTTTTAATATTTTACATGGGATATAAAATACCAATGTAAGTAAAATAGTTGTGAGATAATAATTTATCCTAAATAAGAAAATTATCAACAATTAGTAAGTGGCTAATTAAGTAATTAGTAGCTAATTGTTTAGATTAAGATATAAGTAAATTAATTAGTAAATAATTAAATTAAGGGCTGAAATTCGTAATTAAAAAATAAATAAATAAATAAAAAATATAAAAATATAAAATGCTTAGAAAAATAAATAAAAAATAAAAATAAAAATAAAAAAAAATATCTAGATATTTGTAATATAATAATAATATATCTGGTAAAGAGCCAACAAGACATTTGAGAATGAATAGAAATTAAATCCTACACCAAAATATAGGGATTTAGCCTATGTCATCTGGACTTTTTATAAACCAGTGAATTTCTACCTCGGAGTAGACTATCTCGAAGTCATTTAAAACCAACGAGGACTTAAGATACAAGATAAATGAGAAATAGGGCGGATAGCGAAAATAAGACCTATAGAAAACGAAATAGTTGTGACAAACCGGGGATGAGGTTTCTTAGGTCGGAACATATTACGAACCAACAATTTACATCCCGTAAGCCGACACTTCCTAAGTGATTTCCGTAATCGTTGGTGTCTGTCCTAAAATGTTCAGCAGGCAACGGAATGCCCTTAATGGGATCATAAATTTCATTAACCTAGATATTCCTACAGAGGAAGAATGGAACTTCAAAACGTTGCTTTCATATTTTTAAGATTTTCCCAGACTACGCGATTCGGACACCGAATTGGGAACTTTATCGGTACAGTCACATAAAGCAAGCTTGTGACATCATCTTCTTGTAGAAGGATGATGTCATCCAACACATGGATGGCAAGGATGAAGCCACGTGTCAAAGTGTGATCCGACGGCTCAAAATCAATCTGATAAAGTTTGAATTAATTACCGAAATGACATTCCTTTCTTCTATAAATAGGAAGCACCTCTCCTTCTCATTTCACACCAAAATTTCGAATCCTAGAGAGAGGTTAGAGAGAAGGAGGAGCCCGAAGAAAGTGTAGCGAAGCCCTGGGTAAGTTTTTCGGTCCCTGGTCTTTAGTTTCGGTAGTTTTTCTGGTAGATATAGTAGGAATGTTAGAATTGTCTTTAAATTTCCCAGATAGTCTAGATATCATGTTTAGGGGTAGATATGGTATTTATTTCGAAAATACACTGGGAAAAGAGATATGTCAAAATTTTGGAAAGATCGGGTCAAAGTAGCGAAGCTCTGGCGAAATTCCGCTGATTAGGGGTTCAGGGGCAAAATGGTAATTTGTACCTAAAATGCATGTTATGCTGCTAGATATTGATAAATACTATCCTTATAGGATATCTGAGATAATTGAACCACTGTCAAGCCGCTGTTGTACCGCCGTCGTACCGCTATTTCACCCACTGTCAAAAATACAGTTTTTCGTAAAACGTACCGAGAGTACCGTCAACGAAGGTACGTTCGCGTACCGTAACACTAGCTCTAATGCTTATTGTATGGATATATATGTTTGTTGTGTTCTAATTATTGTGGTAACATACGCGGTTATGTTACATACATGGTTATGTCACATACGTGGTTATGTCACATACGAGGTTATTATTGCTGTAGCATACACGGTTATGTTACATATGTGATTATTGTCTTACATACGTGGTTATGTATTTCTAATCATACATCTGTTGTATTGATTGTTGCTGTCATGAATATCTGTCATGTATATATTGTCATATTTAAGCATGAGGTTAACCGTTACCTGGGGTCCGGCGCGTTGGACCTCAGCTCTTAACATAGCGTCAGGTTCAAGAGAACCAAGGACCGAGGAAAAAGGCAAGCAGGCCGCACAGAGACCCGGCTGCAGAATTTCCTCCGTTGTTATCTACTTTTGTAAACACTCGGTACAATGTACCGTTACTGTAAACAGCCAGACTTACGGCATTTGAAATACATGTATCAGCTACTCAATCGCTCCGAAGCTCTACTCTGATGAAAAAGAAAAATTTATACTGCTTTTGAAAATGGGATGTTACATACCTTCCTAAGATTTCAAAATTTCTTAGAATTAGTACACTTTTGTTTTCCCCCTATAAACATTGTTTAGCTTCACAAGTCTTTTATCTTGTTACTCTATTGCCCATAAGAGTTGACTGTGCTGGCCTTTGATCTTGTCAAGCAAGTCTAGGTTTCCGTCATCACCATAACATTGTCACTCGACTGTGTTTCTACCCTCAAACATAGACAAATTCATTCCTTATTTAGGAGACTTCTCGGTATCACTTCTCACCAAACTCTCCTCTAGCCATAAAACAATACACATAATGACTCATCCTGATACATATACATAGTGGAGATGAATTTTGGCCAGTTAACGGTGTACCATGTAACATCCCATTTTCAAAAGCAGTATAATTTTTTTTTTTTCATCAGAGTAGAGCATCGGAGCAATTGAGTAACTGATACATTTATTCAAATTGCCGTAAGTCTGGCTGATTTACGAAGCGGTACATTGATCGAGAGTTTTCAAAATGAATAACACCCGAAGAAAGTCTTGATCGGGACTCGTACGTCCCGCTCGCCTTTCTCCTCGGTCCTCGGTTCTTCCGAACCCGACGCTATGATAAGAGCCGAGATCCAATTACAATTTGGATCTCGGGTAACGGTTAACCTCATGCTTAAATACGACTACATATACACGACAACGGAATCAATACAACAGTCCACAACAGATGTATGATTAAAAATACATAACCACGTATGTAAGATATATAATAACCACGTATGTAACATAACCACGTATGATACAAAGAATAATAACCTCGTATGTGACATAACCACGTATGTGACATAACCGTGTATATAACATAACCACGTATGCTACAACAACAAACAAAACACAACAAACATATATAATCATACAATAACCATCGAGTTAGTGTTACAAAGACGTGAACGTACCTTTTTGGCGGTACAACGGAACTTTTACGGAAAAACGGTAAATTTCCGATACGGAAAAAACAAATGTGGTGTGACGGCGGCACAACACAAGCAGCTCGACAATGTACGATTATCTCGTATATCCTATAAGGATAATATTTAACAACTTTTAGCAGCATAACGTGGCATTTTAGGTACAAATTACCATTTTGCCCCCGAACCCCAATCGACGGAATTTCGCGAGCCATTGCTTTTCGCTCTATCTCTCTAGAATTTTGACAGATCTTTTCCCTCATCATATTTTCGAAATATATATCATATTTACCCCTAAATATGATATCTAGACTATCTTGAAAAATTAAAGATAAATCTAGCATTCCTACTATATCTACCGAAAGAACTACCGAAACTAAAGACCAGGGACCGAAGAACTTACCCGAGACTTTGCTCGAGACTTTCTCCGAGCTTCTCTCTCTAACTTCTCTCTAAGAGGCAGATTTTTGGTGTGAGAAATGAAGAAGAGGAGCTTGGTATTTATAGAAGAGACGGATGGCGAACGGTAAATAATTCGAACTTCGCTTGACGAATATGGGACCGTAGGATCGCATTTTGAGGACAAAACACTCTTGGCCATCCATGGTCAAGATCGAAATCTAAGAGCCCTAAAGTCAATGGATGAGTTGTCATCCATGATGGCTCTTGCTTTATGGCCTCCGGCCCGATAAAGCTACCCGACGGTGTCCGTTTCGCGCGATTTCGCGAAACTCAAAAATCCGGCGTGTAACTTTGAAGATCTTTCCATCCTCTTTCATATTATCTATTTGGATCCTCTTTTTGATCATATCCAGGTATTCTCCGGTGCGTCGGAAGATATTCGGACAAACGCGTCCGTTACGGAAATCACTTCCGATAGAACCAACTTCGGACAACAATTCACCAATCGTAAAACGTCCGTTGTTGCCTAACTTAATCTCGTGTTTAAAAAGACGCAATTGTTTCTATAGGTTCTCACTTTGCCTATCTGACCTACTCTATCTGATCAACTTTTCGTCTTATTTGAAATCGGGTTTTCGATTCGGAAACAACGCCTGTAAATTCTTTCTTCTTGTAAAAATTCACTTGTTCTTAATTTGATCAGTCTGAAAAGACTTTTACCTCTGGTTTACCCGTAATTTATTTCTAACCTTTCCCCCGGCCTCCTTTATAAGTTGACTCACCGCATTATATTATTATTTTATTAAAAATGCCTTCACATTTATTTTTTTCTTTTATTTTTTATTTATTTTTTTTAAGCATAAAATATTTTATTAATATTTTATTTTTTATTTATTTATTTATTTAATAATTTCGAATTTCTCCAATTAAAAATAATTATTTAAATTATTTTTAATTCATTTACTTTATACCCTAATTATCCCATTAATTACCAGATTAGCCACTTACTAATTTTTGATAATTTTCTTAATTAGGATAAATCATTATCTCACAACTATTTTACTTACATTGGTATTTTATATCCCATGTAAAATATTAAAAATCATGGGGTCACTTATGATCCCAAAATAATACTTAATTTTGCCTCATTATTTTTCAAGGGAAATTATCCCAAAAATTCCTAAAATTAGAGACAACATACTTTCTAATTTTTTATAAATATTTTACTACCTCTTGGGATTTATCATAATATTTTTAGGTCATTTAATGCCCTAAAAATACATTTTAGCTCTTTATCTTTCCTAATTTCCATAGTAATTACCTTAGAAAATAAGATAATTATTACTTATTATTTGAAACCACATGTTCACCTATTTTAAATAGGTATTATTTATCGAAATATAATATTCAGAGATAAATAATTATCCGGATTACATTTCTCCCCGTTAAACAAAATTTCGCCCTCGAAATTTGCTCTATACCAATTTAGACTTTAACCTTCGGACTAATTGCTCCGGAATTTTTCTCTATATGTTGGCCGCTTCGCTCAATGATCGAGAATTCGCTCGAGTTTGACCGTCAAGATCTTGTCATTTTGTACTTTGATATATAGTATTTCCCGTGGCACCCATATACCTCGGTCAATACCGATATCAAAATGCCTCCATGACGCCCATACACCATGGTAACACAAGATACCTTACATGTTTCCAAGGCGCCCATACACCATGACAACACAAGATACCTCCTACTTAATGACACGATCGCGGTCCGGTTGTAGTAACTAAAAGATAAGCATCGGAAACTAAAATTTTCGCGGCAAGTAAGATAACTATTTATCAAACTATAGGGGATTTCTTACTAAACATGTATCTTCACGATTTTTGTTACCCTGTACTCAGGTATAGTTTTAAAACTCAGGACTTCGCATCTAATAAAACACAGAATTTCTCACTCATTTTAAAAAAAACACGGACTTCTCATCCATTAAAACACAGGATTTCTCATCCATTTAAAAACACAGACTTCTCGTCCATTTGAAAACAAAGGATTTCTCATCCATTTAAAAACACAGACTTCTCGTCCATTAAAAACACAGGATTTCTCATCCATTTAAAAGCACAGACTTCTCGTCCATTTAAAACACAGGATTTCTCATCCATTTAAAAAAAAACACAAAGGATTTCTCATCCATTTTTAAAAAATTTCATGTTTTGCAATATCATATAGTTTAGACGAATGCTAACACTATAAACGATCGGACATCCGTACTATTTCCCCTTGTTCAGGATTTCGTTGATTCGGTCTACTCAGAAACGGGTACGGAATTTCGTATCGAGAGTTCCTCTACATGAGTCAAATACTGCATGTACTTATCCTTGTTGGTCTCAGAGTTTCATCCGGCGTGGCCCAGCTCCTCGTATAAGCTCTGGGCTAAGATGGAAATTACCGTCCAAAGACAATCGGCGATTATCGAGTTATCGAATTTTCGAGTCGATATCAAATATGAATATGGACGACGAATTTAATGATTCGGGGTTAGAATGATGCACCGACCGAGGGTGGTACACCGGTTTAGAATGGTATACCAAAGGTGCGGTTGAGTACACCGACTTAGGGCTATATCGCACTCATTTTCAAAACATGATCTTTAAAAAGGCGTAGAGCCTAACTCCGTTACTCAACCAATTTGGCCGGGTAGGTGTCTATCATGGGAGCCTCACCGTGCTAGGGTGAGGATCGATTGGCGATCCACATAGACTAGCCCCGCCTTCGCACCAAAAGGTTTTAGAATAACTTAGTCGATCTATGCCGGGACAACGCTTCCGATACCAAAAGTGTAACATCCCATTTTCAAAAGCAAGATAATTTTTTTTTTTCATCGAGTAGAAAGCATCGGAGCAATTGTGAGTAATCGATACATTTATTCAAATTGCCGTAAGTCCGGCTGATTTACTGAAGCGGTACATTGATCGAGAGTTTTCAAAATGAATAACACCCGAAGAAAGTCTTCGATCGGACTCGTACGTCCCGCTCGCCTTTCTCCTCGGTCCTCGGTTCTTCCGAACCCGACGCTATGATAAGAGCCGAGATCCAATTACAATTTGGATCTCGGTAATCTGCTTAACCTCATGCTTAAATACGACTACATATACACGACAACAAAGAATCAATACAACAGTCCACAACAGATGTATGATTAAAAATACATAACCACGTATGTAAGATATATAATAACCACGTATGTAACATAACCACGTATGATACAAAGAATAATAACCTCGTATGTGACATAACCACGTATGTGACATAACCGTGTATATAACATAACCACGTATGCTACAACAACAAACAAAACACAACAAACATATATAATCATACAATAACCATCGAGTTAGTGTTACAAAGACGTGAACGTACCTTTTTGGCGGTACAACGGAACTTTTACGGAAAAACGGTAAATTTCCGACACGGAAAAAACAATGTGTGACGGCGGCACAACAAAGCTTTCGACTCGGCAAAGACGATTATCTCGAGATATCCTATAAGGATAATATTTAACAACTTTTAGCAGCATAACAGGCATTTTAGGTACAAATTACCATTTTGCCCCCGAACCCCTAATCGACGGAATTTCGCCGAGCTTATTTGTTTTCGCTCTATCTCTCTAGAATTTTGACAGATCTTTTCCCTCATCATATTTTCGAAATATATATCATATTTACCCCTAAATATGATATCTAGACTATCTTGAAAAATTAAAGATAAATCTAGCATTCCTACTATATCTACCGAAAGAACTACCGAAACTAAAGACCAGGGACCGAAGAACTTACCCAAACTTTGCTCAGACTTTCTCCAGAGCTTCTCTCTCTAACTTCTCTCTAAGAGGCAGATTTTTGGTGTGAGAAATGAAGAAGAGGAGCTTGGTATTTATAGAAGAGATGGATGGCGAACGGTAAATAATTCGAACTTCGCTTGACGAATATGGACCGTAGGATCGCATTTTTGAGGACAAAACACTCTTGGCCATCCATGGTCAAGATCGAAATCTAAGAGCCCTAAAGTCAATGGATGAGTTGTCATCCATGATGGCTCTTGCTTTATGGCCTCCGGCCCGATAAAGCTACCCGACGGTGTCCGTTTCGCGCGATTTCGCAAAACTCAAAAATCCGGCGTGTAACTTTGAAGATCTTTCCATCCTCTTTCATATTATCTATTTGGATCCTCTTTTTGATCATATCCAGGTATTCTCCGGTGCGTCGGAAGATATTCGGACAAACGCGTCCGATTCTAAATCACTTCCGATAGAACCAACTTCTCGGACAACAATTCACCGAATCGTAAAACGTCCAGTTGTTGCCTAACTTAATCTCGTGTTTAAAAAGACGCAATTGTTTCTATAGGTTCTCACTTTGCCTATCGACCTCTACTCTATCTGATCAACTTTTCGTCTTATTTGAAATCGGGGTTTTCATTCCATGAAACAACGCCCGGTAAATTCTTTCTTCGTGTAAAAATTCACTTGTTCTTAATTTGATCAGTCTGAAAAGACTTTTACCTCTGGTTTACCTGTAGAATTTATTTCTAACCTTTCCCTAGTCTTTTATAAGTTCGACTCACCGCATTATATTATTATTTTATTAAAAATGCCTTCACATTTATTTTTTTTTTCTTTTATTTTTTATTTATTTTTTTAAGCATAAAATATTTTATTAATATTTTATTTTTTATTTATTTATTTATTTAATAATTTCGAATTTCTCCAATTAAAAATAATTATTTAAATTATTTTTAATTCATTTACTTTATACCCTAATTATCCCATTAATTACCAGATTAGCCACTTACTAATTTTTGATAATTTTCTTAATTAGGATAAATCATTATCTCACAACTATTTTACTTACATTGGTATTTTATATCCCATGTAAAATATTAAAAATCATGGGGTCACTTATGATCCCAAAATAATACTTAATTTTGCCTCATTATTTTTCAAGGGAAATTATCCCAAAAATTCCTAAAATTAGAGACAACATACTTTCTAATTTTTTATAAATATTTTACTACCTCTTGGGATTTATCATAATATTTTTAGGTCATTTAATGCCCTAAAAATACATTTTAGCTCTTTATCTTTCCTAATTTCCATAGTAATTACCTTAGAAAATAAGATAATTATTACTTATTATTTGAAACCACATGTTCACCTATTTTAAATAGGTATTATTTATCGAAATATAATATTCCGATAAATAATTATCCGGTATTACATACCAAATACTATTCGATATTTATTTTTATCATGGTATTTGTTATATCGTCGATCTGATTAAAATTCATTTGTTTCCACCAAGAATATCGTTTTTCATGAAGTTAAGCGACTTGTTCCAGAAACTTATTTTTGGATTCCATGAAATTGGGAATGAAAGTTTGGTAAGTAAGAACTAAGGAATTGAAATAGCTGAGTTATGCTAATGTCTCATATATACTGGAAAATACAAAAAACAGGATTTGTTTATGAGTTTTCATCATCGTTCTCTTTGTTAGGACTCTTTTATGTTGCTACTTTATTTCCAGATTGATTTTCTTTTTGTTCTTTTTTTTTTCTTGGGTAACCAAATATTAGAATGAAAGCAAAAGTAGTAAGAAAGACATCGCATGGTCTTGCCCAGACGGATTTATTCCATTTTTTCCTTTTTAAATCTTGATACAAGTTTTAAATCTTTTCTTACATCAAATTCTTGATTGAGACATCTCATTTTAAAAGTTAAAAATTAGTGCAAGTACCACAAAAGTTTCTTATTAGGTGGCTATATCACTTTCATTAAATTTCATTTTATCCTTCTTATCTAACTTTCTTGTTTTAGGGATTATGAATTCGAGTACTAGGATCATGTTTTGAAGTTATCAAGAAAAGAAAATCTCATGAAATAAGTAGTTTTCTATAATTTACTAAGGAATATAAGTGTGTTGGCGTGTTTGTTCTAACCTATCACTATTTCAAGACTAAATGGAATGAAGGATTCAAGAGCATCATAAAAAATTAGGTGGGCTCTATTAGTGTCTCTTCTACAATAGTTTAAAAACTTAGGGGGAATGAATTTAATGTATGCAGATTTTAAATATTTTAACCATATTCAATGCCGATTTTACTAAATTGTAATTCGATCATGATTGCTCAAGGAAATGTCCACAGTCATTTCAAGTGAACCTCTACCATCTAACACGACCTTGCATAATTTAGAAAGGCATTTATAGAGATTATGTCTACTCTATCAAAAAGCCATTGACTCAGCCCTCTGTAATTTCGTATATTGCACCCGGTTTATTTATAACTATATGTGGTTTCAACAGTGGTTTTCCTGGCATTGGTGGATTCATAGTTGTAGTAAATAGAAAGAGCATGATTCACATGACTATAAAACAAGCAAAGCAAACAGGCCAGTAACCATACTCCAGACATCAATATATACCCGCTTCAAGTTGAAGACAATCCGTCACCCTCACACAATTTGCTTTCTCCTTTTTGTTCCATTTGGCTATCTCTTCCTTAGCTTCTTTTTCTCAAATAATCTTGGAACTCATATTTACCTTCCTAAGAGTTTAAAATTTCTTGGAATTATAAAAATTTTGTTTGCATGTTTCCCCCTAAAATTTCTTGGAACTCATACAACTCATATTTATTTTGTTACTCTATTGCAGATGAGAATTGACTTTGCTGGCCTTTGATCTCTTCAGGCAAGTTTAGCTATGTCATTACCATAACATGGTCACTCGACTGTGTTTCTACCCTCAAACAAGGACAAATTCATTCATTATTTAAGAGACTTCTTGGTATCACTTCTCACCAAACTCTCCTCTAGACATAAAACAATACACATAATGACTGATCCTGATACATATACATAGTGGAGATGAATTTTGGCCAGTCAATGGTGTACCAAATACTATTCGAGATTTATTTTTCTCATGGTATTTGGTATATCGTCGATCTGATTAAAATTCATTTATTTCCACCAAGAATATCCTTTTTCATGAAGTGACTTGTTCGAGAAACCTATTTTTCGATTCCATGAAATTGGGAATGAAAGTTCAATAAGTAAGAACTAAAAAATTGAACTAGGTGAGTTATGTTGTATGATTTAAGATGTCTCATTTATATTGGAAAACACAAAAAACAGGATTTGTTTATGAGTTTTCATAACTGTTCTCTTTGTCCTGACTCTTTTGAGTTCCTACTTTATTTCCAGACTGATTTTCTTTATGTTCTTGTTTTTTTAATTTTTTGGCTAAGCAAATACACTAAGAAAGACATCACAAAGCCTTGCTCGGACGGATTTATTCCATTTTTTCCTTTTAAATCTTGATACACGTTTTAAATTTTTCCATGCATCCAATTCTTGATTGAAACATCTCATTTTTCAAAGTTTAGAAATAGTGCATGAAGCAAAAAAGTTTTTTATTAGTTGGCTATTACTTTTATTAAATTTCATTTTATCATTCATATCGGAATTTCCTGTTTTAGGAATTATGAATTCGAGTAGTAGAATCATTCTATGACATCATTAATAAAAGAAAATCTCATGAAATAACTTGTTTGCTATAATTTACTAAGGAACACAAGTGTGGCGGCGTGTTTGTTTTAACGTGTCACTATTTCAAGACTACATTGAATGAATGATTCAAGAGCATCATAAAAACATAGGTGCGCTTCATTAATGCCTTTTCTACAATATTTTAAAAATGTAGGGGGAATGAATCTAATGGTTGCAGTTTTTAAATGTTTTAACCATCTTTAATGGTGAATTTACTAAATTGTCATTAGACCATGAATTGTCAAGGAAATGTCCACCATCATTTCAAACCAACCTCTACCATCTAACACGACTTTCCATATATTAAAAAGGAATTTATAGTGATTTAGCCTACTCTTTCAATAAGCCATTGAGCCGGCCCTCTGTAATTTCGTACACTGCACCAGGTTTATTCACATCTCCAAGTGGTTTTGCTGGCAGTGGTGGATTCATAAGTGTAACAAATAAAAAGAGCATCATTCTCGTGACCATAAAACAAGTGAATCAAATAGGCCAGTAACCATACTCTGGACATCAATATATACCCATTTCAGCCTGAAGACAATCCCTCACCCTCCTACAATTTGCTTTCTCCTGTTTGTTCCATTTGGCTATCTCTTTCTCAAATAATCTTGGTACCCATATTTCTTAGAATTAGCACACTTTGGTTTGCATGTTTTCCACTATAAACATTCCTTAGTTTCTCAAGTCCTTTATCATGTTAATCTATTGCCGATAAGATTTGACTTTGTTCTCCTTCAAACCCTTCAAGAAAGTCTAGCTTTTTTCCATCACCATAACATGGTCACTTGATTGTGTTTCTACCCTCAAACAAGGACAAGTTCATTCATAATTTAAGCGACTTCTTGGTATCACTTCTCACCAAACTCTCCTCTACCCATAAAACAATACACATAATGACTCATCCTGATACATATACATAATGGAGATGAATTTTGGCCAGTCAACGGTGTACCAAATACTATTCGAGAATTATTTTTCTCATGGTATTTGGTATATCGTTGATCTGATTCAAATTCATTTGTTTCCACCAAGAATATCCTTTTTCATGAAGTTAAGCGACTTGTTCGAGAAACTTATTTTTGGATTCCTTGAGATTGGGAATGCAAGTTTGGTGAGTAAGAACTAAGAAATTGAAAAGGGTGAGTTATGTTGTATGTTTTAAGATGTCTCATTTATATTGGAAAACACAAAAAAAGGATTTGTTTATGAGTTTTCATCACGGTTCTCTTTGTCCTAACTCTTTGGAGTTGCTACTTTATTTCCAGACTGATTTTCTTTATGTTCTTGTTTTTTTAATTTTTTCCTAAAGCCAATATACTAAGAAAGACATCACAAAGCCTTGCCCGGACGGATTTATTCCATTTTTTCCTTTTAAATCTTGATACAAGTTTTAAATTTTTCCTTGCATCCAATTCTTGATTGAAAAATCTCATTTTCATAGTTAAGAAATAGTGCATGAAGCAAAAAAGTTTTTTATTAGGTGGCTATTACTTTCATTAAATTTCATTTTATCATTCATATCAGAATTTCCTGTTTTAGGAATTATGAATTCGAGTAGTAGAATCTTGTCATGAAATCATTAATAAAAGAAAATCTCATGAAATAACTCTTTTGCAATAATTTACTTTGGAATATAAGTGTGTTGGCGTATTTGTTCTAACGTATCACTATTTCAAGACTAAATTGAATGAATGATTCAAGAGCATCATAAAAAAAATAGGTTCGCTTCATTAGTGCCTTTTGTGCAATAGTTTAAAAACGTAGGGGGAATGAATCTAATGATTGCAGTTTTTAAATATTTTAACCATCTTTAATGGTGAATTTACTAAATTGTCATTAGATCATGAATTGTTAAGGAAATGTCCACCATCATTTCAAGCCAACCTCTACTATTTAAAACGACTTTCCATATATTAAAAAGGCATTTATAGAGATTTTGCCTACTCTTTAATTAAGCCACTGAGCCAGCCCTCTGTAATTTCGTACTCTGCACCTGGTTTATTGACATCTCCAATTGGTTTCAGCCATGGTTTTGCTGGCCGTGGTGGATTCATAACTGTAACAAATAGAAAGAGCATCATTCTCGTGACCATAAAACAAGTGAAGCAAATAGGCCAGTAACCATACTCTGGACATCAATATATACCCAGTTCAGCCTGAAGACAATCCCTCACCCTCCTACAATTTGCTTTCTCTTGTTTGTTCCATTTGGCTATCTCTTTCTTGGCATCTATTTCTCAAATAATCTTGGTACCCATATTTCTTAGAATTAGCACACTTTGGTTTGCATGTTTTCCACTATAAACATTCCTTAGTTTCTCAAGTCCTTTATCATGTTAATCTATTGCCGATAAGACTTGACTTTGTTCTCCTTCAAACCCTTCAAGAAAGTCTAGCTTTTTTCCATCACCATAACATGGTCACTCGATTGTGTTTCTACCCTCAAACAAGGACAAATTCATTCATTATTTAAGAGACTTCCTGGTATCACTTCTCACCAAACTCTCCTCTAGCAATAAAACAATACACATAATGACTCATCCTGATACATATATGTAATGGAGACGAATTTTGGCCAGTCAACGGTGTACCAAAAACTATTCGAGATTTATTTTTCTCATGGTATTTGGTATATCGTTGATCTTATTAAGATTCATTTGTTTCCACCAAGAATATCCTTTTTCATGAAGTTCAGCGACTTGTTCGAGAAACTTATTTTTGGATTCCATGAAATCGGGAATGAAAGTTTGGTGAGTAAGAACTAAGAAATTGAAAAAGGTGAGTTATGTTGTATGTTTTAAGATGCCTCATTTATATTGGAATACACAAAAAACAGGATTTGTTTATGAGTTTTCATCACGGTTCTCTTTGTCCTGACTCTTTTGAGTTGCTACTTTAATTTATTTCCAGACTGATTTTCTTGATGTTCTTGTTTTTTAAAATTTTTTGGCTAAGCAAATATTAGAATGAAAGCAAATATAGTAAGAAGGACATCCCAAAGCCCTGCCCAGACGGATTTATTCCATTTTTTTCCTTTTAAATCTTGATACATGTTTTAAATCTTTCCTTGCATCCAATTCTTGATTTAAAAATCTCATTTTTCAAAGTTAAGAAATAGTGCATGAAGCACAAAAGTTTCTTATTAGGTGGCTATTACTTTCATTAAATTTCATTTTATCATTCATATCGAAATTCCCTGTTATACGAATTATGAACTCGAGCAGTAGGATCATGTGATGAAATCATTAATAAAAGAAAACCTCATGAAATAACTTGCTTGCCATAATTTACTAAGGAATATAAGTGTGGCGGCGTGTTTGTTCTAATGCATAACTATTTCAGGACTAAATTGAATGAATGATTCAAGAGCATCATAAAAACAAAGGTGCGCTTCATTTGTGTCTTTTCTGCAATAGGTTAAAAATGTAGGGGGAATGAATCTAATGATTGCAGTTTTTAAATATTTTAACCATCTTTAATGGTGAATTTACTAAATTGTCATTAGATCATGATTTGTTAAGGAAATGTCCACCATCATTTCAAGCCAACCTCTACCATTTAACACGACTTTCCATATATTAAAAAGTCATTTATAGAGATTTTGCCTACTCTTTCAATAAGCCATTGAGCCAGCCCTTTGTAATCTCATACACTGCACCTGGTTTATTCACACCTGCAAGTGGTTTAAGCAGTGGTTTTCCTGGTAGTAGTGGATTCGTAATTGTAACATATAGAAAGAGCATCATTCTTGTGACCATAAAACAAGTGAAGCAAATAGGCCAATAACCATACTCTGGACATCAATATATACCTACTTCAACCTGAAGACAATCCCTCTCCCTCCTACAATTTCCTTTCTCCTGTTTGTTCCTTTTGGCTATCTCTTTCTTTGCATCTATTTCTCAAATAATCTCGGTACCCATATTTCTTAGAATTAGCACACTTTGGTTTGCATGTTTTCCACTATAAAGATTCCTTAGTTTCTCAAGTCCGTTATCATGTTAATCTATTGCAGATAAGACTTGACTTTGTTCTCCTTCAAACCCTTCAGGAAAGTGTAGCCTTTTCCATCACCATAACATGGTCACTCGATTGTGTTTCTACCCTCAAACATGGACAAATTAAATCATTATTTAAGAGACTTCTTGGTATCACTTCTCACCAAACTCTCCTCTAGCCATAAAACAATACACATCATGACTCATCTTGATACATACACGTAATGGAGACAAATTTTGGCCAGTCAACGGTGTACCAAATACTATTCGAGATTTATTTTTCTCATTGTATTTGGTATATCGTTGATCGTATTAAAATTCATATGTTTCCACCAAGAATATCCTTTTTCATGAAGTTAAGCGACTTGTTCGAGAAACTTATTTTTGGATTCCATGAAATGGGGAATGAAAGTTTGGTGAGTAAGAACTAAGAAATTGAAAAAGGTGAGTTATGTTGTATGTTTTAAGATGCCTCATTTATATTGGAAAACACAAAAAATAGGGTTTGTTTATGAGTTTTCATCACGGTTCTCTTTGTCCTGACTCTTTTGAGTTGCTACTTTATTTCCAGACTGATTTTCTTTATGTTCTTGTTTTTTTAATTTTTTGCCAAAGCAAGTATTAGAATGAAAGCAAATATAGTAAGAAGGACATCACATAGTCCTGCCCAGACGGATTTATTCCATTTCTTTCCTTTTAAATCTCTATACATGTTTTAAATCTTTCCTTGCATCCAATTCTTGATTGAAAAATCTCATTTTCAAAGTTAAGAAATAGTGCATGAAGCACAAAAGTTTCTTATTAGGTGGCTATTACTTTCATTAAATTTCATTTTATCATTCATATCGAAATTCCCTGTTTTAGGAATTATGAATTCGAGTAGTAGGATCATGTTATGAAATCTTTAATAAAAGAAAATGTCATGAAATAACTTGTTTGCAATAATTTACTAAGGAATATAAGTGTGTTGGCGTGTTTGTTCTAACGTATCACTATTTCAAGACTAAATTGAATGAATGATTCAAGAGCATCATAAACACATAGGTGGGCTTCATTAGTGCCTTTTCTACAACAGTTTTAAAATGTAGGGGGAATGAATCTAATGATTGCTCTTTTTAAATATTTTAACCATCTTTAATGGTGATTTTCCTAAATTGTCTTTAGATCATGATTTGTCAAGGAAATGTCCACCATCATTTAAAGCCAACCTCTACCATCTAACACGCCTTTCCATATATTAGAAAGGCAGTTATAGAGATTTTGCCTACTCTTTCAAAAAGCCATTGAGTCAGCCTTGTGTAATTTTGTACATTGCACCGGGTTTATTTACATCTCCAAGTGGTTCCAGCCGTGTTTTTGCTGGCAGTGGTGGATTCGTAACTGTAATAAATAGAAAGAGCATGATTCTCGTGACTATGAAACAAGAGAAGTAAATAGACCAGTAACCATACTCTGGACATCAATATATATCCACTTCAGCCTGAACACAATCCCTCACGCTCCTACAATTTGCTTTCTCCTATTTGTTCCATTTGGCTATCTCTTTCTTGGCTTCTATTTCCCACATAATCTCGGTAGCCATATTTATTAAAATTAGCACACTTTTGTTTACATGTTTTCCACTATAAACATTCCTTAGTTTCTCAAGTCCTTTATCATGTTAATCTATTGGTGAAAAGAGTTGACTTTGTTCTCCTTCAAACCCTTCAAGAAAGTCTAGCTTTTTGCCATCACCATAACACGGTTACTTGACTGTATTTCTACCCTCAAACAAGGACAAATTCATTCATTATTTAAGAGACTTCTTCGTATCACTTCTCACCAAACTCTGCTGTAACCATAAAACAATACACATAATGACTCCTCCTGATACATATACATAGTGGAGATGAATTTTGGCCAGTCAACGGTGTACCAAATACTATTCGAGATTGATTTTTCTCATGGTATTTGGCATATCGTCGATCTGATTAAAATGCATTTGTTTCCACCTAGAATATCGTTTTTCATGAAGTTAAGCCACTTGTTCGAGAAACTTATTTTTGGATTCCATGAAATGGGGAATGAAGTTTGGTAAGTAAGAACTAAGAAATTGAAATAGGTGAGTTATGTTGTCTATTTCACAATGTCTCATTTATACCAAAAGATACAAAAAAAAAGGATTTGTTTATGAGTTTTCATCATGGTTCTCTTTGTCCTGACTCTTTTGAGTTGCTACTTTATTTCGAGACTGATTTTCTTTATGTTCTTGTTTTTTAATTTTTTGGCTAAGCAAATATAGTAAGAAAGACATAGCATAGTCATGCCCGGACAGATTTATTCCATTTTTTCCTTTTAAATCTTGATACGAGTTTTAAATCTTTCCTTGCATCGAATTCTTGATTGAAACATCTCTTTTTCAAAGTTAATAGTGCATGAAGCACAAAAGTTTCTTGTTAAGTGGCTATTACTGTCATTAAATTTCATTTTATCATTCATATCAAAATTCCATGTTTTAGGAATTATGAATTCGAGTAGTAGGATCATGTTATGAAATCTTTAATAAAAGAAAATGTCATGAAATAACTTGTTTGCAATAATTTACTAAGGAATATAAGTGTGTTGGCGTATTTGTTCTAACATATCACTATTTCAAGACTAAATTGAGTGAATGATTCAAGAGCATCATAAAAACATAGGTGCGCTTCATTAGTGCCTTTTCTATCATAGTTTAAAAACGTAGGGGGAATGAATGTAAAGATTGCATTTTTTAAATATTTTAACCATCTTTAATGGTGATTTTCCTAAATTGTCTTTAGATCATGATTTGTGAAGGAAATGTCCACCATCATTTCAAGCCAACCTCTATCATCTTACATGCCTTTCCATATATTAGAAAGGGAGTTATAGAGATTTTTCCTACTCTTTCAAAAAGCCATTGAGTAAGCCTTGTGTAATTTCGTACATTGCACCGGGTTTATTTACATCTCCAAGTGGTTGCAGCCGTGTTTTTGCTAGCAGCGGTGGATTCGTA
The DNA here is from genome assembly GCA_019022615.1 of Acacia melanoxylon. Classification (NCBI taxonomy): domain Eukaryota; kingdom Viridiplantae; phylum Streptophyta; class Magnoliopsida; order Fabales; family Fabaceae; genus Acacia; species Acacia melanoxylon. The sequence goes on along the minus strand of JAFJYJ010000020.1, from coordinate 2,386,864 downwards.
ACTGTAATAAATAGAAAGAGAATGGTTCTCATGACTATGAAACAAGTGAAGCAAATAGGCGAGTAACCATACTCTGGACATCAATATTTACCCACTTCAGCCTGAAGACAATCCCTCACCCTTCTACAATTTGCTTTCTCCTGTTTGTTCCATTTGGCTATCTATTTCTCAAATAATCTCGGTACCCATATTTCTTAGAATTAGCACACTTTTGTTTGCATGTTTTCCACTATAAACATTCCTTAGTTTCTCAAGTCCTTTATCATGTTAATCCATTGCCTATAAGAGTTGACTTTGTTCTCCTTCATACCCTTCAAGAAAGTCTATCTTTTTGCCATCACCATAACTTGGTCACTCGACTGTGTTTCTACCCTCAAACAAGGACAAATTCATTCATTATTTAAGAGACTTGTTGGTATCACTTCTCACCAAACTCTCCTCTAGCCATAAAATAATACCCATAATGACTCATCCTGATACATATACATAGTGGAGATGAATTTTGGCCAGTCAATGGTGTACCAAATACTATTCAAGATTTATTTTTATCATGGTATTTGTTATATCGTTGATCTGATTAAAATTCATTTGTTTCCACCAAGAATATCGTTTTTCATTATGTTAAGCGACTTGTTCGAGAAACTTATTTTTGGATTCCATGAAATTGGGAATGAAAGTTCGGTAAGTAATAAGTAATGAACTGAAATAGATGAGTTATGTTGTCTATTTCAAAATGTCTCATAAATACTGGAAAACACAAAAAATAGGATTTGTTTGAGTTTTCATCATGGTTCTCCTTGTGATGACTCTTTTATGTTGCTACTTTTTTTCCTGGTCAATTTTCTTTTTGTTTTTTTGGGGAAATGTTGGTCGATTTCTTTGATGGCAAGTGAATTATTTGAACAAGTAATAAAGAATAAGTAGAGTATCATCCCACAGAGACCGAGATACCGATGTTGATACTGCTTTCGAAGACAATTGTGTGTAAAAAGAAAGGAAAATTATAATTGGTTCGGGTGTTTTTTGTTGTTGTAATTATCAAACAAATAAAATAAACAATTGATTGTAGTCGCAAGAAGATTTCAGTTTAAAGATAGGCTGAGCTCAGATTTCATCTTAAGCATATTATTCCCCCAGTTTGTCTTACCGCATTACTATAGCAATTATGTTGCACAGCTTCCGAAATGCTACAACATAGCCACCTTCACAATGTTATCTAGTTAACCTGCCACTATGCTATACAAAAGCTTTCGTGTCCTGTAAGTACAATCCTAGCTATACTTCTCTCATATTCCTATGGCAATTTTCTAGATCAGATTATCAACATGTTGGTCGATTTCCTTATTGGCAAGTGGATAAGCCGAACAAGTAATAAAGAGTAAGTAGAGTATCGTCCCACAGAGACTGAGATACCGATGATGACAAAGATTCACGCAAACAGTTGTGTAAAGAAGGTAAAATAAATATGATTGAGTTGGGATTTTTGTTATTATAATTAATAACATAGAAAATAAAAGATGATCGTAGTCGTAAGAAGATATCAGTAAAAGATAGGCTGGGCATCAAATTTCATCCGAAGTGTATTAATCCCCTAGTTGCCTTAACGCATTGCGATAGCAATTATGCTGCACAGCTTCCGCAATGCTATAGCATAGCCACCTTTCACAACGTTATCCAGTTAACCCACCACTAAGCTATACAGAAGCTTCCACGTCCTAAACGTACAACCTAAATTATACTTCTCCCATATGCCTATGTCAATTTTCTAGTTAAGATTATCTTTTCAAATCAAGTTGTTAAGGTTATGAGCGGTAGACCCATGCCTGAAGCCTACAATGATAGGTCAAGCCTTGCACCAGCTTGCCCAGCAAACATTGCTTATCAGATGTCTAACCTTGACTCCCTTCCAATAAGTCGAGGCCACTGATCTAGCCCTTAGCTTTCGCTAACCAACAGAAATCAAGACTACTGATCAACAAACTGAATTTATAAAATTAAGTACTAGCAAACTTGGTTCATTCTACACTCAAGAATTCATCCTCGCTCAGCCACAAAAGGTTTAGTTCATGACTGACGAGGGAATCACTAAATAGACCACAACAGAATAGCCCATGACAATAGATTAACTAGAATTAAGAAAAGAAAAACAGAAAGCTTGGCAGACATTTCGACGGCGTAGGAGAGGCCTGTCACTTGACAACTTCACGTCTTCTTGTCTCTGACTTATTGCAAGAAAGGAATTGGGTTCTCCTGGAGTTCTCGTGCTTAGTGCTTCTCTTCCTCTTCTTTCGAGCCTGGCCGAATAGGAATGTTCTTTGGCTCTCCACGACTCAACAGCTTTTAGGGTTAAGCATCTTTTCCTTTTATAGTCAGGTTTACTTGCGGTGTAAGTTCAGTGATCTGGGCCTTTCCAAATCTGTCAGGTCCAATGATTTAACTTTCCAAATTCGTTAGATTGCTTCTGATAATTCTGCGGGATTCTCCAAATCTAAATCTTCGATCCTCCACATCTTCTACTCTAATCCGTTGACAATCTAATTGTGAATTAACATCCGTCCATCAACCTGCACTTAATTCCTGAAAACGTCTCGACGAAAAGTTAGAACATACGGCGCACAACATTGCTTCCTTTACTCTGCTATAGCGTATGAGTTGCATTGTATTACAGCTTGATATGGCTAACCCGATGCTATAGCATTGTATCGACAGTGCTATGTGCGTTCATAATAAACCCTTAAGCTTGCCTTCTTCTTATGCACATGTACATGATATTTATCCATTCGTCGTAACTTATGAGATGTATCCTATATTTCCCTATATGTGTGAATTATGACATAATTGCTCAGATAACATACTTTTAGGCTTATATTCAACTCACAAAGCAGTCACACAATATAAGGAAAACATGACATAAATAGTACTCATCACAACCCTAATTAAGGTATGTGGTTAAGAGCGGTAGACCCATTCCTGTAGCCTACAATGATAGGTCAAGCCTTGCACCATCCTGCCCGGCAAACACTATCTATCAGATGTCTAACCCCGACTCCCTTCTAGCAAGCTGAAGCCATTGATCAGCCCTTAACTTCCGCTAATCGACAAGAGATTAAAATACTGATAAACAAACTAAATTTATTTAATTAAAGAACTAGCAAAATGGGTTCATTCTATACTCAAGAATTGATCCTCACTCAGCCAAAGGAAGTTTAGTTCATAACTGATGAGGGAATCACCAAACAAATTACAGCAGAATAGGCCATGAAAAGATAAAATAAAAATAAACAAAATAAACAAAAAGTTCACCGGAGGAGTCGGGGCGTAAGAGATGTCTGTCACGTGAGGCCTCCACGTCTTCTAGTCTCCGTCTCACTACAGGGAAGGATTTTGGGTTTCTTCTAAAGCTCTCGTGCTTTGTGAGTTCTCTCCTCTTCTTTGGAGTCTATCCAAATAGAAGTTTTATTGGCTCCTTCACCACTTCCTTTCTTTTTAGGGTTAGCCGTCTTTTCCTTTTATAGTCAGGTTTACTTGCAGCATACGTCCAACAAGCTGGGCCTTTCTAAATCCGTCAGTCCAATTGGTACACTTTCCAAATTCGGTTGATTAATTCTGCTAGTACTGCGGGATTCTTAAAATCTTATCTTTGATCCTTCGCATCTTCTAATTCAATACATCAGCAATCCAACCGCTGTCTACACGTCCGCCTAATAACCTGCACTTAATTTCCTAAAATAGCCTCGAGGAAAAGTCAGAACATATTGTGTGTAACACCCCTACGGTTGTAACCAATGTACTTAACTTTGGAAAAAGTTGAGGAAAGCTCAAAAGGAGAGACCTTGTTGGCCTGGACCACATGGACCTAGGTAGATGGAGACCAGACCGGACAAAATGAAAAGATCAAGAGGAAATGGGGAAGACAGATTTGGTGGGCCCAAAGTGGCGCCACCCAGATCCCCTAATGACTTGGAGAGCAAGAAAGAGAAAGGTCAACAAAAAGTCAACTGCAGGCCCCGCCGTCTGGGCAAAAGGGAATATATCAGATAAAATAAGGAAGAATGGAATAAAGACCAGAGGATTTGATTTGTGGGGCCTAGGAGGCGCCATTTAGGCTTGGGAAAGGTCTAGAAGGCTTGGGGAAAAATTCAGGGGAGTTAATGGATCCTGGGCCAAAATCGGTAATTTCCATAAATTCCAGGCCAAAGTAGGTAATTTTCCCTAAAATGTGTATAAAATATCCAGAACTCTTGGACGAGTGAGGCATCATGTGTCAACACCCCAGAAGCCCCTGGAATCCTGTAGATTTACTTGGGAAGAAAGAAAAGAAAAATCAGTACAAAAGTCAAATCGCGGGTCCCACATCAGGAGAACAGGGGCAAAATGGGAAAAAGGAGGTAAAAGTTGATTTGGGCTGAATAGTGGGCCCAAATGTCGCCATAAAGGCCCTTGTGGGCTGGTGAAAAGATGGGGAACATTTGGTAATTATTAAAAAGTTCCGGGCCAAAATCGCAATTTCTGAAAGTTTCGGGCCAAACGTGTAATTTTCCCCAAAAGCATATAAGGGTCAGCATTTTATGGAGGGGGCTGCGCCACTTGGCAGCTTCTGAACACCCCTGGACTTTTCTAGAATTTCTTGGGGAGAAAGTCAAATTTATAGATCCAAACTACTCCTTACCAGTCAGAATTTACACCGGTTAATTCCAAAACTTATTGGGCTATTTCCACCTTTATTAAAAGGTGTTTTACCCCTTATTTTTCACCCTTGAAGGGCAAAAATTTCAGAGGACCAGGGAGCACCAACCAGCTACCATTGTTAGGGTTCCAAGCTCAAGATCCCACATCCCTTCATCAACTCTCTGATTCTAAGGTAACCCAAAAACCTTGTTTTTCTTGAGTTCTCTTGAAAGAAATTTCGTGCATGGAGTAGGAGCTGGGTGTTTTGATTGGATTTATGTATTTTTTAGGTTTTCAATGGTTCTGGAACACGTTTTTGTGTAGGGTATGATTATGGTCTAAGTTTCCGAAATCAAAACACCGAAAAACCCCTTAAACTAAGCTTATCTTCAATTCTGAAATTTCTGGCAGTATGTATTAAACTGGGTTTTAAAAATGGTAAATGAACTCTTGTTTGGCTGATATTTTACAGGTAGAAATTAAAAATCCTAAGGTTCACCTTGATGTATAAATTTGTATGATTTGGACTTTTCTACTAGGAGATAAAAATTGTTCAAGTTGGTACAAAAGCAACAGGTCGAATCTCGACCAAGAGGGATAAAAATGGTTATAAATCAAACTATGTATATTTTCTGGTTCTGAATGTATTTTTCCTGATACATAGACATCCCAATGGTTCAAAGGGCGTTGGTTTCATATGAAAATGAGTTTTTTGGAATTTACTAAAAATCGTTGAATTAGGGACAGAAACACTGAACTTCTAGAAAGCCTTGGTTAAGCTCGGTTTTTGTCAATAATAAGAGGATTTGAACCTAGATGGCTTATGTAATTATTTTTCCTATAAACTAGACATCCTAAGGGTTTCATTGGAACTGATTTTGTGTTAATAATATTTTCCTAGAATTTATTAAAAATCTGCAAAGTTGGAACAGCAATTCTGGAAAATTCTGGTGTAGGCAAAATTCAAAGAGATTAGAAGTAGAGTTGGTATATATAATTGAAAGTGTGATATTTTGTTGTAACTAGGGTGTTAGCTCGGGTGGATTGTATCAAGAGAAGTGATTGCTAATTTCAAGGAGGGCCAGGTAGTAACTATTGACTCGCATACTCTATGTTACTTTTGCATGTTGTGTTGATCATGATGTAGGAGATCGGGCTGTAGTACCTATTGGATTGCGTGTCCTTAGGGATTCGCTACAGTACTGAGGGCATGTATGATCGGGCTGTGGTGCCTATTGGGCTGCAGTACCGAGAATTGTTGGGGTAGGTAGGGCCTATATGCTGTGTGTATATAGGTTACTACCGAGGCCCCTGCGCGTGAAACGTATCGTGGGGCTTGTCTTGACCAGGCGATCCTGCGGATTGTGTCAGAGGCAGAACATACATGCCAGATTACTGTGCCTGAGGCAGATTTGTTTGCTTTACTTTCTTGTGTTTTACATTGCATGCACTGCATACATATTGTATTTGAGTCTAACAGTTACTCTGGGGTTCAACTTTGAACTCCAGACTATTGTGAAGATACAGGGGTGAGAAAGTAACAGGCGGAAGCAGAAGAAGGTAGGGCCTGATGCGGGAAGTTGAAGAAATAGGGGATGCCCTATTATCACTTTTGTATTTTGATACTTTTGGGATGACTTTGTATCACTATTGGTATTTATTTTGGATAACTATACCCTTAACCCTTCGGGGACTTTTACTTTCTATTTATTTTACTTTTACCAGTACAGTAGATTGTCCAAACCGGTTTAATGCTCTGTTGCGCTCACTCTGATACATGGTAAATGGACATAATAATGAAAGAAAAGTAACTAAGTAAAGGAATCCCTCTAACCCGCCACCCAAAAGGGTGAGGCCGGTAGGAGTGTAACATTGTGCATAGCACTGCTTTTTTTTTTTCTCAGAGCATAGCACTGCTTCACTTACAATGTTATAGCATTCTGCTTGCATTGTATTGCAGGTACGTCATGGCTTACCCAATGCTATAGCATAGTATTGGCTATGCTATGTGCTTTTACAATAAACCTCAAACTTGCCCTTTCCTTATGCACATGTGAAGGATGATTATGCAATTACCACGATTTATGAGATTTGTCCTACTCTTCCCTACAAGCGTGAATTATGACATATTTGCTCAGATTAGATACAATTAAGTTCATATTCACCATACAAAACAACCACACATTATAGGGAAAACATGGCATAAATAGTACTCATCAAATACCCCCACGCTTAGCTTTTTGCACTCCTAGGAAAAATAAAGATAGGGATAATAGAGTAGAACTTTAACCCTTAGCAGCAGCGTTCCTGTCTACACAAATGTGGTTTTATTACTACCCTCAGTTTATGTTCCCATGTAGGCAATCCCACTGCCCAGTACTAGCAGCATATGATGTAGGATATTGCTGAAGCAAGGAAGCGTTGAGAGACTATCAAACTAAGTGTATGCTCTCTCTTACTTGGGGATTTTATTTCTCTCTGTCAAGCTAACCTAGAAGTTCTATAGCCTTGTCAAAGTTATAAGACTACTACCCAGCATATGAGTATTCATACGTCAAAAGGGCTTCTTGGTTTGTAATGTATGGAGTGGCCATTTGTGTGTGGAGGTGGAAAAATATTCATTGTTGTAGCAAGACACTAGACAGATTCTAAGCTATGTTTAAGTATTCTTGCGCTTCATTCAAACTTTTGCTTGCTCTGCTGCCTTGTCTTAATACCACAATAGTATCTTTTAAAAAAAAACAAAAAACAAACTTCCTTTTCTCACAGCATTGTAGCAGAGAGCATTATGCTATAGCATTATGCGCAGTTTTCTCACTTAGCTGTCTATCTATTTCTATCACAACAATGTACATAAAGCTCAAAGAGGTTCATAAATGGAGAATGAAATCTATGGGTTGTGTTATGGGAATTGGGAATGAAATATGAATGCCTTTATGTTGCTCGTTTTACTTAATGTCAAGTGAACCAGTCAAACAAGTAATAAAGAGTAAGTAGAGTAATTTCCCACAGAGACTGAGATATCGATGATGACACTAATTTATGCTAACAACTGTATATAAAAGTAAAAGCAAAAATAATTGGTTTGAGAGTTTTGTGGTTATAACTAATAAGAAAGAAAATAACAAATGATCGTAGTCGTAAGAAGATATCAATTAAAAGATAGGTTGAGCATCGGATTTCATCTTAGGCATATCAATCCCCCAGTCTGCCTTAACGCATTGCTATAGCAATTATATTACACAGCTTCCGCAATACTACAACATAGCTGCCTTTCACAATGTTATTCAATTAACCCACCACGTTATTATACAGAAGCTTCCGCGTCCTGTACGTACAACCTTAACTATACTTCTCCCGTATGCCTATGGTGATTTTCAAGTTCTGATTATCTTTTCAATTCAAGGTGTTAAGGCTATAAGCGGTAGACCCATTCCTAAAGCCTACAATGATAGGTCAAGCCTTGCACCAGCTTGCCCAACAAATACTGCCTATCAGATGTCTAACCTTGACTCCCTTCCAGTAAGCCGAGGCCACTGATTTTTCCCTTAGCTTCCGCTAACCGATAAGAATTAAGAATACTGATAAACAAACTAAATTTATTAAATTAAGAACTAGCAAACTTGGTTCATTCTACACTCAAAAATTCATCCTCGCTCAGCCAACGAAGATTTAGTTCATGACTGGCGAGGGAATCACAAAACATATCACAGCAGAATAGCCCATGACAAAAGATTAACTATGAATTAACAAAAGAAAACAGAAAGTTTGGCAGAGGTTTCGACGGCGTAGGAGAAGCCTGTCACTTAACAACTCCACGTCTTCTCGTCTCCGTCTCACTGCAAGAAAGGGTTGCTGGGTTCTTCTAGAGTTCTCGTGTTTCATGCTTCTCTCCTTCTTTCGAGCCTGGTCGAATGGTAAACTTTTTTTACTCTCAACAACTCGATACGATCCAGGGTTAGTCGTCTTTTCATTTTATAGTCAGGCTTACTTACGGAGTAAGTTCAGTGAGCTAAGCCTTTCCAAATCTGTCAGGTCCAACCTTCTAAATTCGGTAGACTGATTCTGCTGATATTGCAGGATTCTCCAAATCTTAATCTTTGATCCTCCACATCTTCTGATCCAATTCGTTATCAATCTAACCATGAACAAATGTCCGTCCATTAACCTGTACTTAGTTCCTGAAAAAGCCTTTAGGAAAAGTTAGAACATAAGGCGCTTAGTATTGCTTCCCTTACACTGCTATAGCATATAGGTTGCATTGTATTGCAACTTGATATGGCTAATCTAATGCTATAGCATTGTATCGGTAGTGCTATGTATGTTCATATAAACCCTTAAGCTTGCCCTCTTCTTATGCGCATGTAAAGGATATTTATGCATCTATCATGATTTATGAGATGTACCCTACATTTCCCTATATGCATGAATTATGACATATTTGCTCAGATAAAATGCTTTTAAGCTCATATTCAACACACAAAACAGTCACACATTATTGGGAAAACATGGCATAAATAGTATTTATCACTTTATCCTACGCATTACTACTCAGATGCAAGATAGTTTAATCAAAGAACTGAGATAAATCAAAGATCATGCAAGGGTTAGCTCAACATGCTCACTGAAATAGAAAGAATTCAGGCTCAAATAATCCTTCCAAATTTGGGTTCCACTCTATTCTTTCTTGACATCGCTCTACCCTACACAGAACTATCAAGTACTGTCAATTTCACAAGCTTATATGGTTCAGTTCCCTTCAGGCAACTGTGTTATGCACAATCATTCAGATAATAATGCTACTGCTATTGATCTCTGTTTGTACTCTATCATGCATCACAAAAAAAAATCTTTTTAGTTTGTGCGAAAGCTAGGTTAAGGTGTTTCAAGCACATTAATCATATAGATTATTATCACAACAAAGATAAACCCCTCCCCCATACTTAAATGGTGCAATGTCCTTAGTGCAAAAAGATGAGGAATCGACGACGACAAACAGGAGAACACAACGAATAAGACCCAGAACGCAAAACAAAAAGCATATGGTGTCCATTATGGAGGATATAGTCAAAATGGCCTTGCGGAGAGTATGCAAGGTAGTACACAATGAACCCACTAAATGCAAAAGAAAAACAAGAACAAGAAACTACTACATGCCAGTGGGGCCAGGAGAAGCAGGTGCAGTGGCATCATCGGCAATGTTCGAGGAGGAGCCAGGGACTGTTGGTAGCAGGAGGCGGGTGAGCCACAAGACTTCTAGGTGGTCCGGAGGGATGGGTTGTAAGGCGCTATCCATCAGCACCGCAAGTCCCGGTACGGTCGATAGTGGTGGAGGGATCGAGGAGGTGGGTAGCGGGGGTCGCATTTTGAGAAGCGGAGAGCCACGAGCCAGGCGGGTTTCCAGAAAGAGGTGCCAGTCAGGGTCCCACTCGGGGGGGGTCTTCATCATCAGAGGAAAGGGACATAGGGGAAACAGGTGGGGAGGGCGGCGGTAAGTGAGGCAGATTTGCAGAGCAGGTAGGAGGGTTGGGCAAAGGTAATGGGTGGGGACGATGGTGGGAACGGATCATGGCGTGGAAATAGTGCGGACCATGCTGATCGGAGAAGGGGTATGGAAGGGTAGTGATGAAATGAGGGGTATATATATAAAGAGAAATGACATAGATTATGAGGCTAGTCATTATGGAAAGCCAATGGGGGAGGGGAAGGTGAAAAGACAAGATCAAGAAGCGTGGGTTTGGACAGTAGGATATTGGGTGAATGTTAGGGGCAGAACGGTAAACTAGCAGCACTAAGAATAAAGTGGGCTAAGAGACCATGGGCCACGGGGGAAATAAAAGTTATTTGAACATCACGAAGACAATGACATAACTGTGTCGTGGGCGATCAAGTGGCCAGGTGGAAAGAGGTGAATCCGCTGCCCTTTTATGTCTCATATTGCTATAGCAGGACCATGCTAGCCCGACGCTACTGGCATTCTGACACATACCTAAGACTAGACAAAACAATAGAAATACTCATATGATAAAGCAGAAGAAGGGTTGGGCTGCCTCCCAGTAACGCTTGGTTTATAATCCCCAGCCAAACGGAATGAGTTAAGTTCAGGGTAAGTCAAGATCAATGACTGTCTTATCCCTTGGAATCAGGCCTGTCCAGTAGTGTTTAACTCACTGACCGTTTACTCAAAATATGCAGCCAGTTGTTGGATTTTGTAAGTCGATGGCACCATGTGATGTTAAGGCGTGGACCACAAATGGCCCTGACCATCAGGATTTCAGTTAACCTGGGAATAGTTTTAACCAAGAGTTATAGAGCAGGACCCTTTGGCGAACCTCGAAAGTTGTGCCATCACTTAACCTTTTCCTTGTAGAGCTTGGCATTTTCGTAAGCTTGGAGGAGAAATTCCTTTAATTCATGCAGTTATAGTAATCATTTCTCGCCAGCTGCTTTGGCATCCATGTTCAACTGCGCAATTGACCAGTAAGCTTTATGTTCCAATTCCACTGGGAGATGACAAGCTTTTTTGAAAACCAGTTGATATAGGGGGGCCCCTAATGGTGTTTTGAAAGCAGTGCGATATGCCCATAAGGAGTCTTCAAGCTTCTTTGACCAGTTCTTATGATTGAGGTACACAACCTTCTCCAAGATACATTTGACCTCCCTGTTTGAGACCTCTCCCAATCCATTTGACTGGGGGTGATACGCGGTGACGATTCGATGCTTAACTCCGTATTTGGCAAGCAAAGAATCAAATTTTTGACTGCAAAGATGAGTACCTTCATCGCTAATGATCGCTTTAGGGCTGCCAAACTTAGTAAATATATTTTTCTTCAAAAACTTGCCTACTGTCTGTGAATTATTTGTCAGAAGGGCGACTACCTCAACCTATTTAGAGACATAATCAACAGCTACTAATATGTGTATTGGTTTCCCATGGATGGAGGAAAAGGTCCCATGAAGTCAATGCCTCAGATGCCAAACAGATCCACTTCAAGGATAGGAGTCAGGGGCTTCTCGTGACGACGAGATATGTTCCCCGTTCTCTGGCAATTATCACACCTTGACACAAAATGATGAACATCCTTAAAGAGAGAGGGCTAGTAAAAACCAGATTGCAACACCTTAGCTGCTGTGCGAATACCCCCGTAATGCCCTCCGTAAGGTGATGACAGAGATTTGCCGTGATCTCCCAAAATAACCAGGATCAATATAATTGTGTAGTATAATGTAACCTGGGTCGTTTCCCAACGAATTCACAGTCAGTTCGATTCGAACAGCAATAAAATAGAAACAATAAAACTGGGGGTTTTTGATTCAAAAGAGATTAAAAACGAAAATATGCAGAAACAGTATGAAATATGTAGGAACAGATTAACAACGATTAATCATATTAAAAACAATTAACCCAGAATTGGGATTCCATAACCTTCATCGGACAAAAAGATAATAACCAAACTCGTGATTGATTCTGGACAAACCGAGATCTCTGCATTTGTCCAGATATTCCCTCGACTAGACGATCGTCTAGCATTTGATCGAACACGTGGCGAGCTCGCTGTGCGATCGCACAACGCTCTCTTAGAACCCGGTCCGGCCTATGTCCTTGGGATATCAATCTAGGTACTAAATCTAATACCTAATCCGCAATTATAATCGGATCCGATTAAAATAAACGAAACGAATTACGTTACCGATCAAGCGTGTGCCCTCCGGATTCGTGGAACCCTCAATCCATGGGTCAATCACGAAAGCCTAGCCTATTATAGCTATGCAGAACGAAAATGGGAAAGAGATGAAGAAGTTCATCATGAACACGATGAACAGATGAAGAACAAATTGAGAGAAAATGAAACTTCGTATTTTAATCCAAAGCCGAGTAAAAAAGTGAATGAATTCTGTTTGTGGCTGCTGCCTCACTTAACCTAAAATGGAAAAACAAAATGGGGCTCCAATCCACAATTCAAGCCCAAAACAGAAAATAAAAAAAGGCTTTAATTACAAATTCGAGCCAAAATAAAAATCCGACTTCGGCTCCAAAATCGACCGCCCTCTTGTCCAAATTTGCCCTTCATGTCTTCATAACAATTGTAGCTCTCTGAATCATCTGAAATATGAAACAAAAATGAGGCAAATCAGATGTCTGGTTCAAGAGTTATGGTAGGAATAGTGAAGCAATGTAAAACTGGAATTTTATTATTAAAAATGGCTAAAATATAATCAAAGGCCCAAAGCCCAAATAAGTATAAAAGCCATTATTTATTAACTAAAGAGTCCTAAATTATTAATCAAGAGATAAAAAGAAGTTTATGAAATATTCAATTATCAAATTCCCCCACACTTATCTTTTTGCACTCCCGAGCAAAATTCAAAGATAAAGACCTAAAGAAGAAACTCTTCTTTTCTAACAATTCCTAACAATGCAAAAATTGAACAAGGGACACAAAGCTCCAAAAGACCAATCAATCAAGACCAAAAATCCCTTCATCTCAAATTACAATTCATGGTAATCTCAATCAATGATGCTAATCACAAAAGATGGTCTCTCAAATGATGTGCTCAATCAATCAATCTCTCAAGTGTTTAAGGTAAATAAGTGTATCGCTCAAATTCTACTCACGAAAATTGTTCTACCATAAGCTTGCTCAATTTCTACGTCTCCACTACTCATAACACATGCATGCACAAATCAAGAGAGCTTATTATTAAAGGTTGTAATGGGGTTAGGGTGAAGGTAGGTAATAGTATGGAATGAGAGGCTAAACACCCAAGAAATTAAAAAGAGCATTGATTAACACAATCATTCTCTATGTATGAAAACTTTTATTTTACTCATATGTCTCCTTTCTTTCTATGTATTTTCTTTCTCTCTTTTTTCTTTCTTTCTTTCTTTCTTTCCTTCTTTTCTTTTCTTTTTCTGCTTTTCTTTCTTTTCTTTTCTTTCTTTTGTTTTGTTTTGTTTTTTTTTTTTGAAGAACTATATACATAATCACAATGACAAAATCAAATATCTCCCCCCACACTTAAACTGTTGCACTCGTGAGCAACCCCCACACTTAAACACAAAACCAATGTGAAAACAATGATCAATAAATTTCCAAGGTACGGAATAAAATGGTTTTACGCTTAGGCTTGTAATGTGGCTTAGAAAAGAATGAGTCAAAAAGGCACAAATGGGCTAGCAAAGGAAACATAATGCAAGGGAAAGCTATTTGGCCAAAGTGGGAAAATAAAAGAAAGAAAACAAACTTCTATCATATTTATGCATGTAGGTGAAAAATGTAGTTTCAAAAGAAAAGGAGCAAGTTCTAGAGAACACAAATCGGGAGCAGATGCACACATGAAAGAAAGAATGGTAAAAGATGAATTTCATTCAAGCGAGGCCCAAAACCTCACAAGGTCAATACCAACTTAGGCAATCAACAACATCAAATCAACTACCAAGACATGCAATCGAAGAGTCGGGAATTGCGAGACCAAACAGAATGATCCATTAAAACCAAAATGTCCAAGTTCATAATATGTAGCAATCATAGAAAGAGAGACTGTATTTATTTTCAAAAAGCAAAGTAGAAAAAGGAAAACAAATAAAAGAGATAGAGGGAGAGGAAAGAAGAATACTCCCCAAGGGTTTAAGGAGGATAAGTGGCATCAATGAGGAGAATCTCTGCTTCCTCAGGTTGTTGCTGGGATCCCTCATGAAATTGCTTGAGGCGATGCCCATTTACCTTAAAGGTCCTTCCTGTGGGAGGATCACATAGCTCAACAGCACCAAATGGAAAAATGTTAGTGATCTCAAAAGGGCCATCCCATTTAGATTGAAGCTTACCAGGCATAAACTTCAAACGGGAGTTAAATAGAAGAACTTTCTGGCCCACAGAAAATTCTTTCCTCAGAATATGCTTATCATGGAATGCCTTTGTCTTTTCCTTGTACAACCTTGAACTCTCATAGGCATCCAATCTAAGCTCATCTAACTCTTGCAACTGTAGCTTCCGTTCCATCCCAGACTTAGCCAAATCCATGTTACACTGTTTAATGGCCCAATAGGTTTGATGTTCCAACTCAACCGGAAGATGACATGCCTTACCAAAGACAATCCGATAAGGAGACATCCCAATCGGCGTCTTGTAGGCAGTGCGATATGCCCACAAAGCATTCTCTAATCGCTTACTCCAATCTTTCCGGGTAGAGTTAACAGTCTTCTGAAGGATTTGCTTAATCTCTCTATTTGAGGCTTCAGCTTGACCGTTGGTCTGAGGATGGTATGCTGTGGAGACCTTGTGAAGCACTCCATACTTGCGTAACAAGGCACCCATGCTTTGGTTGCAAAAATGGGAGCCCTGGTCACTGATAATAGCTCTTGGAATGCCAAACCTGTAGAAAATGTTAGACCTAACAAAATCCACCACCACAGAAGAATCATTAGTCCGAGTGGCTTTCGCCTCAACCCATTTCGAGACATAATCAACAGCTAGTAGTATGTAAGTATAACCATATGAAGCAGGAAATGGACCCATAAAATCAATACCCCAAACATCAAAGATCTCACAAAACAATATAGGGTTTTAGGGCATCTCATGCCTACGAGAAATACTCCCTGCTCTATGACAGTTATCACATGACTTACAAAACATATGGGAATCATGAAACAAGGAAGGCCAAAACAATCCATTATCTAACACTTTCCTAGCAGTTCTTTAGGGTCCAAAGTGACCACCATAGGCGGAAGCATGAGCAAAATGCAATATGGAGTGAAACTCATGATCAGGCACACATCTCCTAACTACTTGGTCACTACAAAATTTCCACAGATAAGGGTCATCCCAAACATAATATTTAGACTCACTTTTCAATTTAAAGGTTTGGGCCCTAGTAGAGTCTATAGGAAAAACACCAACTACCAAGTAGTTAACCGGATCGATACCATGGAAGCTTACCTTGCAAACAGAAGGCCGCTCATCGTGGAAATCATCCCGAATAGAAGAGGGTGAGAGGGAGAATGGGTGATGCGACTCAAGTGGTCACCACTACCCAGTTTGTGCTCCACTTCGTCTTGAATCTCAACATCAAACTCTTGGAGCAATAACATCCACCAGATGAGTCGTGGCTTAGCATCTACCTTTTTCAAAAGAAACTTTAAAGTAGCATGGTTAGAGAAAACAATTACTCTACTAGCTAGCAGATATGACCTAAACTTATCAAAATCAAATACAATAGCCAACAACTCTTTTCCGGTAGTGGTGTAATTAGACTGGGCAGGATCCAAAGTCTTGGAGGCATAGGCAATCACATGAGATGCTCTGTCGACCCGCTGTGCCAAGATAGCACCAACCGCATAGTTGGAAGCATCACACTTCAACTTAAAGGGGATGCACCAATCAGGGGGCTGGATCACTGGGGTTGTAGTCAGGCAACGCTTCAAATGATCGAAGGCCGCCTTGCAAGCATCATCAAATACAAAGTCGGTGTCCTTATGCGAAGGTTGGACAAGGGTCGGGCGATCTTGCCGAAATCCCTAATGAAACGTCGATAGAAACCCGCATGACCAAGAAAAGAGCGAACTTCCCGCACAGATACGGGGTAAGGTAAAGCAGTAATCACATCTATCTTAGCAGGGTCTATCTCAATCCCTTTCCTAGACACTATGTGTCCCAAGACTATACCTGACTCAACCATAAAGTGACACTTCTCATAATTCAGCACAAGATTAGACTCAATGCACCTACGCAAAACTTTAGATAGATTAGCTAAGCATGCATCAAAATCAGACCCATATACAGTGAAATCATCCATAAAGACCTTCATGCAGTCCTCTATAAACTTAGAGAAAATGCTTACCATACAACGCTGAAAGGTGCCAGGTGCGTTGCAGAGGCCAAAAGGCATCCTTCGATAGGCATATGTTCCAAAGGGGCATGTGAAGGTCGTCTTCTCCTGATCCTCAGGAGCAATATGGATCTGAAGTATCCGGAGTAGCCATCCGGGAAGCGTAATGAGACTTGCCACCAATCGCTCTAACATCCGATCAATGAAAGGTAAAGGGTAATGATCCTTGCGAGTGGCTTGGTTGAGTCTCCTATAGTCAATGCAAACTCTCAAACTATTCTGAACTCGAGTAGGAATGAGCTCATTCTTCTAATTGGCTACCACAGTGACTCCGAATTTCTTAGGAACCACCTGGACTGGACTAACCCACTGGCTATCAGAAATGTGATAGATGATACCAGCTTGTAGAAGCTTAGTGACCTCCTTCTTCACCCATTAAGGATAAGGGGATTAAGGCGTCTCTGGGGTTGCCTTACCGGCTTAGAGTCCTCTTCCAACAGAATTCGATGCATGCACATGGAAGGGCTAATGCCAACGATATCAGCTAATGTCCACCCAATGGCTTTCTTGTTCACCCTCAATAAGCTTAGCAGCTTCTCTTCTTGGTCAAGAAGAAGATTATTTGCCACAATGACTGGCAACTGTTCATCCACCTCCAGAAATGCATATTTCAAGTGAGCTGGAAGGGATTTCAACTCAAGTTTGGGTGGTTACTGCAACAACTCTGATGTCATCACACTGGAAATGCCAGAAACCACATTCAAAGAAGCAGAAGAACTGTGTCTATACAGCTCAATGTTAACATCAGAATTCAGCTCATCAAAATCGAATCGGGATGCACATCGGATCGGGATGAAGCTCAAACTTAGAATCAATATCGGAATCCACAAGTAATGCGAATCACCCAAGAAGTCGAATCACCAAATAATGCAGCATTAACCAAATGAGTACAAACAGCACCATTCATTATCAACACATGCACAAATGGCGTAATCACTCTCGGATGAAAAATCGATAATCAAGACACCAATCAGCAAGAACATCATCCACAAGATCATCAATCACATCAATACGTAAAAACAATGCTCTTCCCTAGGATGTTTCATGGCATCAAAGATATTAACATTCACAAAAATATCACCAAACTCCATGGAAAGAGTGCCAGAATACACATCTATCTTAGTCCTAGCTGTTTTCATGAAAGGCCTCCCTAGAATGATTGGTGACCTACTGATAGATGACTCATCCTCCATATCTAAGATGTAAAAATCAGCGGGAATATCAATTCATTAACTTTGACTAATACATCTTCAACTAAACCGGAAGGATGGGCATTACTCCTATTAGCTAATTGAACAATAACACCAGTTGGACGCAAGGGACCAAGACCAAGAGATCTATAGATAGATGCAGGCATGCCATTTATAGAAGCACCTAAATCTAGCATGCAATCGTCAAATTTATAATTACCAATAAGGCAAGGGATAGAAAACGTCCCTGGATCCTTGCACTTGCGAGGCATGGAAGGCTGGATGAGGACCGATACATTCTCGGTTCAAACTCACTCGTTCATTCCCCTTCGCCGCCTCTTGTTGGTGCACAACTCCTTCGAAACTTGGCATATTTAGGAATTTGTTTGACTACATCTAAGAGAGGAATGTTGATCTCTACTCTTCTGAATGTCTCAAGTATATCCTTCTCTTGTGCCTTGTCTGCCAACTTCTTGGATCGAGGGGCTCTCTGAGGGAAAGGCAGAGGAATGGGAATGTCTTCATCTTTACCTTGCTGCATTGCCTTTTTGTTTTTAGAGTCAATCTTCACATTATCTGACTCTCTCTGAGATGTGGAAGTCACATCTATAGCTGGTTGAGGTTCCTCCAATTGCTTGCCAAATCGAAGGGAGATAGCACTCACATTCCCCTTGGGATTAGGAATTGTTTGTGAAGGAAGAGTGTTGGATCCCTGAGGTTGAAGCGATTCAATGATGTTGCCAATCGCCCAATGATCTGTGTTTGCAAACTCGAATGGAAGTGTCGGTTCTTTGTTGGAACTGCATATTGGTTGTGACAAATTGCTTCATCATATCCTCTAGTGAAGAACCACTACTACTGGTACTAGCCTGCTGTTGTGCCGCCTGTGGAGGTGCACATATGGCTGGTCGAGGAGGTGGTGCTGGCAAAGGCAAAGACAAAGGAGGTGCAGACTGCTGTTGGAAATTATGTGGTCTGTATTGTCTCTGTTGGTAATTCCCAGAATTTTGCTGATATTGGTTACCCTGGTTCTGATTCTGGTTCCAGCGGAAATTGGGGTGATTTCTCCAACCAGGATTGTAAGTATTAGAATAAGCATTATTCTGCTGGTATTGTGGCTTTCCTGGAAAAACACCCACTGCAGCTACCAACTGGTCTTGATAAGCAGGATCATGCAAGGTAGGGCAAGAATCAATAGAATGACAAGGGTCAGAACAAAACCCACATGAGTACCCAATCTGAGGAGGGGAAGATTGTACTGTCTGGATCACTGCCAACTGCCTCACAAGGGAAGTCAGATCATCAAGTCTATTCTCCAATCTCTGAGAATCGTACTGGACTGGAGGTGTTTGAATCTGGTGAACAGGAGTACTATTGGCCCTGGTGCCAAATTGCTGAGAATTAGTAGCCATAGTAGATATCAACTATCAAGCCTCTTCAGGTGTCTTGCTATCTAAGGCCCCACCACTGGATGCATCCACGAAACTTTTATCCATCGGTAACAAACCGTAATAGAAATATGTAATTAGGAGTTGGTCTAAAATCTGGTGGTGTGGACAGCTAGCACACAATCGCTTGAACCTCTCCCAATACTCATACATGGTCTCCCCATTGATTTGTCTAACACTAGTTATCTCCTTCTGAATAGAAATGGCTTTTGAGGAAGGAAAGAACCTCACTAGGAATAACTTCTGCATATCATCCCAACTCCCAACAAATGTTGGTTGCAAATTGTATAGCCAATCCTTAGCCGCGCCATCTAGGGAAAATGGGAAAGCTCTCGGCTTAATGTGGTCCTCATCAATTGCTTGAGGTTTCATTGTCTTTGCATACCACATGGAACTCCTTTAGATGCCCGTAAGGACATTCACCCGCAAGACCATGAAACTTGGGCAACAAATGGATAAGACCAGATTTTAGTTCAAAGTTAGCAGCAAGTTCAGGATATTGAATACACAAATTTTGATTGCCCACATCAGGGGTAGCTAATTCTTTCAAAGTGGGACGAGCTTCTTGCTCTGCCATAATTTCTGAGTTAGCAAAATTGCTAATAGAATCAGTGAAAACAACAAGACTATCAGAAGTACTATCAGAGTCAAGATCAACGGAAATGGACACAATCGGACTCAAGTTCAATGTCCAATTCGGTATTAATCCCACGACTTAGCCTAACAACTCTTCTAGCAGTAAGAATTGTTCTTTCTATTTCAGGATCAAGTGGCAACAAGTCTTCTGGATTAATAGTACTCATGCAACATAAACACACGGAAGAATTTGCAGAAAATCAGAAATACGAAAATGCCACCAGAAAATAAGAATTACGAAAATGCCACTACAAGTGGTAAAAAGTAGGAAACACTAAGATGACACACAAACAAAAACACAAAAAGCAAAAACCTAGGTTGAAATTTGACCAAAACAAGTCCAAAACAGTATCAAATGATTTTTAAAATTTATGGGACTTGGACAGGGCAACTCCTAGACCATTGGGGAACCCAAAAATGGAATAAAAAAACTTCAAAATTGAAAAAGTGGTCTAAACGATGGAATTTGGCGAAAATAAGAATGCCACATAGAAAATCTTGATTTTCAATGTGCCCAGTGAGTTAGGCCATTTTCTATCACCTAGAAAAATTGCAGACCATTCGGAGATACTCCGAAAAAATGCCCTAGTAGAAATCAGAAAAGAGAAACTTAAAACAGCGAAAAAGTGGTCTAAACGATGGAATTTGGGGAAAATAGGTCAGACCTCACTCCCAAAGAGAGTGACTCTTGTTTAGAATGCCCAATTCTTTGTGAATAAGACCTGGTTTGAGTGATCTGGATCAGAAATATTTACGTCCCGACCACCCGAACCACCGAAAACTACTTGCTAATGAAACCGATGCAAATTCCCCAAAGAATGCGCCATATTTTGACAGAGATTTGCCATGATCTCCCAAAATAACCAGGATCAATATAATTTTGCAGTATAATGTAACCTGGGTCGTTTCCCAATGAATTCACAGTCAGTTCGATTCGAACAGCAATAAAACAGAAACAATAAAACTGGGGGTTTTTGATTCAAAAGATATTAAAAATGAAAATATGCAAAAACAGTATGAAATATGCAGGAACGCATTAACAACGATTAATTAGATTAAAAACAATTAACCCCGAGAATTGGGATTCCATAACCTTCATCGGACAAAAAGATAATAACCAAACTCGTGATTGATTCTCGACAAACCGAGATCTCGCATTTGTCCGATATTCCCTCGACTAGACGATCGTCTAGCATTTGATCGAACACGTGGTGAGCTCGCTGTGCGATCGCAATGGGGCACTCACCTGCAAGATCATGAAACTTAGGCAACAAGTGTATTAGACCATATTTAAGCTCAAAGTTAGCAGCAAGGTCAGGATATTGAATGCACAAAGGTTGATAATTAACATTAGGTGTAGCCAATTCCTTTAAAGTAGGACGATTTGCCCGTTCTTCTGCCATAATGTCTGAGTTAGCAAAATTGCTACTAGAATCAGTGAAAACAACAAGACTATCGAAATACTATCAGAAACACAATCGAAAGATCAACGGAATGGACACAATCGAATGGTCACAATCGACTCAAGTTCAATGTCCAATTCGGTATTAATCCCGACTTAGCCTAACAACTCTTCTAGCAAAGAAGAATTGTTCTTTCTATTTCGGGATCAAATGGCAACAAGTCTTCGGATTAGTAGTACTCCTAGTACTCATGCAGTATAAACAAACAAGGCAGAATTTGCAGACACTCAGAATTACGAAAATGCCAATAGACACACAGAATTACGAAAATGCCACTAAAAGTGGTAAAAAGTAGAAAACACTAAGATGACACACAAAGAAAACACAAAAAGCAAAAACCTATGTTGGAAATTGACCAAAACAAGTCCAAAACACTATCAAACGATTTTAAAATTTATGGGACTTGGACATGGCAACTTCTACACTATTGGGGAACCGAAAAATGGAATAAAAAAACTTCAAAATTGAAAAAGTGGTCTAAACGATGGAATTTGGCTAAAATCTCAAGACCACATGGCACAAGCATGTGTCCTATGAGTTAGGCCATTTTCTATCACCTTGCAAAATTTCAAACCGTTTGGAGATACTCCAAAAAAAAATGCCCTAGTAAAAATCACAAAATCGAAACTTAAAACAGCGAAAACGTGGTCTAAACGTTAGAATTTGGGGAAAATAGGTGAGACCTCACTTCATATTTGGAAGTGATTCTTATTTAGAATGCCAAATTCCTTGTGAATAAGACCTGGTTCGAGTGATCTGGGTCAAAAAAATTTCGTCCAGCCTAAACCACCGAAACGACACTATTTACACTACTGTTAATAATCAAACCGATGCAAATTCCCCAGCAGCGGTGCCATATTTTGAAAGAGATTTGTCGTGTCTCTCAAAATAACCAGATTCAATAAAAGATTTGTAGTAATAGGGAACCTGGGTCGTTTTCCCAACGAATTCGCAACGGGTTTGAATGGACAATATGACAAAACGAAACAGAACAAGAAAAATGGGGGGTTTTTTATTCAAACAGAATATAAACGAAGTAAACAGAAACATAACGAAATGAAAAATAATCAGATTAAAATTCATCAACCCAACATCCAGATTCCAGAACCTTCCATCATTGAACGAAACATGAACGAACTCGCGTTTGGTTCTGGACGAACCGAAATCTCTGCGTTCATCCAGAAAATCCCTTGACCAGACGATCGCCTAGAATCTATCCGAACAGTGGCGTCTCACTGTGCGATCGCACAGTAACACTGTAACCTAGTTCGAACTCAGTCCTTGGGATAAACCAAACCGAATATTAAATCTAATATTTAAACTATTTCCAGAAATCGAATTCGATAAGATGAAAACATAAACGAGTAAAATTACTGATTAAGCACAAGCTCTCTGGACGAATCATGGAATCCTCAACGTTGGGTTAATCACAGAAGCTCAGCCAAGCATAGCTGGAAAAAATAAAGAACAGATGAAGAACGTGAAGAACATTGCAGAGAAAATGAAACTTATGTGTTTAATCCGAAAATGTGTAAAAAGGTGAATGACAAAAGTGTTTGTGGCTACCATGGTAGTCAAAAACGCGCTTTAAACGGTAAAAACGGCGTTTTTACGTTTTAATTTGGGTGAAACGTGTTTCGTTGCAGCAAAAAACGGACACAGAGTGAAAACGGTAAAAACGCAGCGTTAAAACGTAAAAGCGTAAAAAACGCGCTGCGTTTTTACAAAAACGTTGGGAAAAAAAAACAGCCCTAAATCCCTAATTTTGAGTTGGACAATGAGGTTGGTAGAAGAGAAAGAGAAGTTACCGTGCATCATGATGTAGTTGAAGATCATGTGGAGCATAATGCCTTTGATGATAATGACTTGAATGATTTATTAGCTTACATTGTGTTGTGGCAATTATTTACAATTCAAACTTGGATAATGAGTGATACTGAATTTAAATTAGACTTGAATTTTGAACTGTATTGTATTAAGGTTGTTTGCCTTTGTTTGAATGTATTTGATGACAATGTTGGATATTTTGATTGATATTCAGTATATGTATGGTATGTATGGAACTATGGATGATGGCAGGTGCCTTACTTTTCTGGAATTTTTTTATATATATAAGCAGGTAAAAACTACGTTTTTTATTACGATTTTACGTTTTACGCTTTTTCATTCTCCTTCCGTTTACAGGTAAAATCTACGTTTTCACTACCATGGTGGCTACCATCTAACTTAACCTAAAATAGCAAAAACGAAATGGGGCTCCAATCCACAATTCATTTCAGGCCCAAAACAGAAAAGAAATAAAAATGGGTTTAAGTTACAAAATTCGAGGCCAAATAAAAATCCAGAAATATACATCTGACTTTGGCTCCAAATTCGACCACCCTCTTGTCCGAATTTGTCCTTCATGTCTTCATAACAATTGTAGCTCCTTGAATCATCTGAAATATGAAATAAGAATGAGGCAAACTCGATGTCTGGTTCAAAAGTTATGGTAAAAATAGTGAAGCGATGTAATACTAGAATTTTATTATTAAATATGGCTAAAATATAATCAAAGGCCCAAAGCCCAAATAAGTATAAAAGTCATTATTTATTAACTAAAGAGTCCTAAATTATTAATCAAAAGTACTAAATAAGTGTATAGAATATTCAATTATCACCTACCTCGAGTTTAGAGGTTGACTCGAGCCTCATTATTTTGCCTCGAGTCAAAACTCTTCTATGTTTTCTAATGAACATCTGTCTTGGACTCGAGCCATGATTTTAGGTGACTCAAGCCTAAGCTTAGACTCGAGTCAATGTTTTATCTTCCTCGAGTCAAACTGTATTTTCAAATCTTCTCTTGTCTTGAACGTTGGACAGACTTGAGCCTGTGATAATTTTGACTCGAGCCATGTCTCTGTTTTTGAAAATACTTAACGACATTCTGAGAATCTCTAAGTATGTTTTTAGATTGTTCATATCATCTTTTAGTATTGTTCTTAACTGCATTTAATTAGTTTGCTAATGAGTTACAGATGATTAGAATGCGATTAACTCTGAATTTTGAATAAAGCAATCCGACGTGTCAAACATTTAATGCGCTTACCTATTCAAGACACTCAACCAATAGAATTGCCTTTGCTTTACCGAAAGACATTTTGGGCAAGATTATTTCATTCCTTTTGCTGGGCTCTCCAACGGTCATAATCGTAGAACAAAAGAATTAAAGAATATTATGACAGCGATTATTTAGACCTTTCACGCTTCAAGTCTAACGGACATTTAGAAGAGTCTCATCAGATATTTCATCAAGCTTCTCATTGGTCATAAATGTCAACAACTATAAATACCTGAAGCTTTGAATTCTCCAACTACCGAAACGTTGTGTAATCAATTCGACTCAACTACTTCTTATTGTTTCATTAACTGAGCTAATATCTTCGGATATTCTCATTTGTACTTCTGTGTTTATTATTTATCTACTCAATGAGGAGTTAAACACTATTTGATTGTCTTAGTTGTTTAAATCTTAAGGTTGTGGAACCTTAAGTGTGGGTGTACAATTACAGCTTGTAAGGGAGAGTGAGTCCTAGTGAGAGGATCATCGTACAGTGTGTAATTGTATTTATCTTTGAAAGATAGTGGAAATCTCAGAATGTTTCTGAGGACTGGACGTAGGTCAAGAGTTGGACCGAACTAGTATAATCTCTCGTGTCCATTATTCTTCTTTTGTATTTATTCTTTCTTGAGCTTTAGCGAAAGAATTTCTAAATCACCTATTCACCCCCTCTAGGTAATATTCCATCTTCAGAGGAACCTGATTGTCTCCATTTATTACTTGTTGCTCCCTTTGACCCTCGTCATGATTAATTGGTATATCCCCATGTCTGCGAGGTCATAGGGGTGACTCATTCGCTTCTGCCTCCTGCGCCTTTGCTTATAAGTGCGTTCGATCTTAAGATTGTAAGGCTCAAGATTGACAGTGGGTGAGCTGCGCATATGCTATAAAATATACCTGAAAATCAAGAATAAAGAAAATATTTCCTTACATCCAATTCTGGATTGAAACATCTCATTTTGAAAGTTAGAAAATATTGCATGAATCACAAGAGTTTCATATTAGGTGGCTATCACTTTCATTAATTTGCATTTTATCATTCATATCCAAATTCCTTATTTTTGGAATTATGAATTCAAGTAGTAGGAACATGTTTTGAAGTTATCAATAGAAAATCTCATGAAATAACTAGTTTGCTATAATTTACTAAGGAGTATAAGTGTGTTAGCATGTTTGTTCTAACCTATGACTATTTCAAGACTAAATGGAATGAATGATTCAAGAGCATCATTAAAAATTATGTGCGCTCTATTAGTGCCTCTTCTACAATGGTTTAAAAACATAGGGGGAATGAGTCTAATGAATGCAGTTTTTAAATATTTTAACCATATGTAATTGTGATTTTACTAAATTGTCATTCGATCATGATTGCTCAAGGAAATGTCCACCATCATTTCAAGCAAACTTATACCATCTAACACGACTTTCCATAAATTAGAAAGGCTTTTATAGAGATTCTACCTACTCTTTCAAAAAGCCATTGACTAAGCCCTTTCAAATGTCATACATTGCACCTGGTTTATTGATATCTGTAAGTTGTTTTAGCCGTGGTTTTGCTGGCATTGGTGGATTAATAGTTGTAATAAATAGAAAGAGCATTATTCGCGTGACTATAAAATAAGCGAAGCAAAAAAGCCAGTAACCATACTCCGGACATCAATATATACTCGCTTAAATATGAAGACAATCCATCACCCTCAAACAATTTGCTTTTATCTCTTTCTTCGCTTCTTTTTCTCAAATAATCTCGGTACTCATATTTACCTTCCTAAGAGTTTATAATTGTATAAAAATTTGACAGAGCACTCAAGTGCTAGAAGTGTCCCTCGACTAATGATATGAAATTTTATCTTACTACCTTAGTACTAGCTAATGATTAAACAATTTCCATTTTAGAAAAGAAAAGATTACTCAAGTGATGATATCTCATTAGAGTGATGTCCTTTATTTCTAAATCAAGCACCAACAAGGTTCTTGACAGTGACTCAGTGGTTTTTTTGCAAAAATTCAGCAGAGTACTCGAGTGAGGAATGTATCACTTGAGTGATGCTTGGAAATTCTAAATCACCATCCAGTAACCGAAAACTATTGATTTAACTCTCCTTTTTAATATTATGGAATCACCTAAGTGCAATTAAGTCACTCGAGTGTTGTCTGCAAAGCTGAGTGATAAGCTAGGATTTTAATAGGTTTAAAAGGCCAACTTAACATGATTTGCATGATTAATATGTGAATTATTAATGGAAAATTTGCAATAAAGATTGGATCAAGTTTTGATCTTAGGAAAATTATTAATTGATGAATTTGAAGGCTTTTGTAGGTCATAGTACTTGATGCAGGATAGGGACTAGATTGCAAAGTTAGAAAGGTTGTTAGGCGCAGTACAAGGAAGGAAGTACCACACTGTAAGGAGAGAAAAGTCTTCCGGGCGCGACCAAAATTCAGTAAAGTGGGATTTAAAGATTTTGGCGCCAAAACCCTTAAATGACGCTATTTTTGATGATGGAAAGGAAACAGATTCCTTGGAAGCGAGAATCCATCAGCGATAGAAGAGCATTTCCATTAGAAATGGAAATACAATTCCATCAATTCAGAAGCTGAAAATCAAATATTTAGTGCGGGAAGGCTGAAATCCACTCCAGACTTGTCCAAAAATAGCAAGGAAGTAGTTATGACCGATGACCAATAAAGAAAGTGGCCAATGGACCTAAAATTGAGTTGAAGAAATTGGAAAAATAAAGTTCTAATTGATTTCCAAGTTAGCTGAGCTTAAAATGTAGAGAGAAGGAAGCTACTGAAGTGTCTTCACATTCTGTAAGTTGTTAGAAAGTTGTAGAAGATAGAATTCTGTAGAGAGGAGGTGCCGAGAGCAGAATGTGATGAAGAATTGTTCAATTGAGCTCTCATTGCTTGAATTTCTAGAATCCATTGCCAGCCAGATTCTCGTGTTCATCTTTTGAGATTAAACTCTTTGAATTGCTGGTGTTCGATTGATGCATTAATTAGGAAGTCTCATTGAAGCTTATTATCTTCTTATCAATTATTTTCAATTTTGTATCTCATTTTTAAGTGTTGTGTGATGATCGGTTAGCTATAGTTTAGCTAGGATCAAGTTTGAATTTGTTGCTTAATGTGCTTAGGCATAATCATGTTTGTAATCTGAATCATTGTAGCCAGTGTAGTAATTTTGGATTTAATTAAATCAGACTTGTTATACTTGTGATCTATTTTACATGAATGAGAATTTCATGTCCAGGTAATGTGATGCATGTTCTCAGCCATTATTCTACTGAATTCATTGTTCTTGGCATATTTGAGTGCTGAATTTGATAGGAAGTTTGATAGAACATGATTAGATCTTTGATGCAACAATGATGAGAGATTGATTTCTCCTAGGATGAAGTGTGATTTGATTTAGAAACAACTTCTAAAATATTGAATTTGATTAGTTTAGATTGTAGAGAATAGATAACTAATTCAACATGCTTGTTGATGGTTTAACTTGTGAAACTCAATATAATTGAACCATTGAAGCTGTTGAGAAATTGACCTAGGTTTCTCATCACTGTCTACATGAGAAGTAACCTGGTAGTTTTGGTAGGCTAGAAAATAAGATTAATCAAATAGCGCCATTGCCAATGGTTTCCTGCTATGATATGATTGTTTGAGTGCATTTTAACTTGAATTTTCTGTTTGACTTCTCATTTCTTTGTTCTCTGCAACTTTCATTCTCGGTGTTGCATTCTATCTAAACTTCATTTACTACAAATTATCCTATTATGTTATATCTCTGGTTGCACCTGCTGTGACACTTATATTTATTTTATGCAGTTGTATCTGCTCTGTGAGTTCTACATTTAGATGTTGCTCTTGTTGTGATCAGCTGAATTGTTTCTACCTGGTTCAGTTATGTGTGCTACAACTTAGGATTTTGTACTTGTATGACCAGAAGCAGTAAGCTACCCTTGCTTCCATATTATCCTGAACTTTATAAGGCTATTAGGGAATATAGAAGGACCGGTCACTTACTTGGAACTTCCTTTATATTGTTGCCTGAATTGCCATTAATTCCTGATTCTCATTCGTTTGTTGGTACTTATTCGAATAATCATTTGATCATGGATGGTCCTAATCATCATCAAGAAAACCATGTTGAAAATGGACATAATAATCATACTGCAAATGAAAATCTTAATCATGCTAATAATGGTGAAGAGACTAGGAGCATTAGGCAACTTAATAATTGTGCAGTTGACTATGATCCATTTGGCTTTTATAACAATCATGTGCATTATAAGCAAAGAGTCCAATTTTGAATGTTATTCCAAAATTCTTTGGCAAACAAGGTGAAGATTCTCAACAACACTTGTTTGACTTGTATTTAACCATTTCTCCTTTTACTCCTCCTAATGTTAGCTTAGATGAAGTACTAAGAAAAGCTTTCCATTTTTCTGTGCAGGGTGATGCAAAGGAATGGTTGAGGACATTTCTATAATATCATGCTACCCATACCTGGCTAGAATTGAAGAAGCTTTTTTTAGAAAGGCTCTTTCCTACTTCAAGGACTATAACTTTGAAGAAGGAAATCTATAGCATCAGAAAGACCAATGTGAATCATTATAGGAGTAATGGAGTAGGTTAATGACCATGCTTACTCGCTACCCTCACTACCTAGTTCCAAAACAATAGTGAGTTCAATACTTCTATGAAGACATGTTGCCATCTACAAAAGCAACCACTAATGATGTTGCTAATAGAAGTAATTGGACCTTACTCTACAAGCTGGCTGGGATTTGCTAGAGAAAATGGCTAGAAATAACCAACAATTTGGTTCTTCAAGGGAGACTTATGATGTTCATGAAGTAGAAGTCTCCCATTCTCACTCTTCCATTTACAAGCTTGTGCATAACATTAAAAAGCTACAGTAACAAGTGATCTACATGGCTCAAAGGCCTCTTGCTATAGAACAACAACTAGTAGTTCCTTCTTGTGAGCATTGTAGTTCTGCTTTACTCATTTTCTTTGTCTATCCAAATAGATATAAGGAAATCAATGCTTTCTACGAGCATAGACCACCAAACCAGTACCAAAAAAAGGACCCCTTCTCCAATACTTATAATTTTGGATAGTGGGAGCATCCAAATTTTTGGTTGAGGAGGAGAGATCAAGTACAATAACAACAAGTTCTTTACCAATGATGTTGGACCTTCAAATTATCAGAAATATGCCTTAGGTAAGAATAGTTGTTACATCCCTACTGACCTCGCCCTTTCAGGCGGCGGATAAAGGGATTCCCTCTTATTTATTACCTTACCTTAGTTAATTAATCCATATTAACATATATCATAGTGTTACGTAGCAGAGCATATGATCGGTTTGGACGAATATGCAATACTGGTAAAAGTACAAATAGTAAAAAAAAAGTATAATCCCCGGAGGGTTAAGGTACAGTAATCCAAAATAAATATTGGGCAGTAAGTAAATTTATCCAGTCATCCAAAACATAAAATACAAAAGACGAAGGGATTCCCTATTTCTTCAATGACCAACTCCATGCCCTTACCTTTAGTCTCTCGTTCAACTCAACTAGAAACACATGTATCTTAAGGATGATCTAGGATTCAAAATTGAATCCCAGAGTAATGTCAAACTCATATATAATATGTATGCAGTGTATGCATGCAACCATAATCAGAAAAATCACAATATCAACAATGGCAATACATACCACACGCATTCAGTACACACATAAAAACGCCGGACAGCCTATTGACATAAGCCCCGGTTCCATAGCGCTAGGAAACAACAATAGCCGGACCTCAAACCCAACTACACTGAATGCATCACCGGCTCAGTAGCGACCCAAGGACACATAGTCCACTAGGCCCTACAGTCCAAACACATGTCCCACTCAAGAGACATGTTCCACAATTATAACACAACAAACATACAAAAGCCACATAAAGTATATAAGTAAACAGTTACTACCTGATAGCTGATCAATAATTAATAAAATTCCCCTAGTGCCCTATGTTACTCTGGATATGCACTTTCCCTAAACAAAGCAAATACATTCTATTTTATTCACTAATGCAAACTCTTCTCTTAATTTCATGAAATTTGACCATATTCCAGAAATTATGCCCCAACTTTAAAAATTCATAATTAATTCTAGAAAAATCTAATTAATGTGATTCCAGTGGTCATTTAACCCTTGATATGTCTAGTTTTTATTAAAAATATTTCCAAAGGCCATAAAAATTCATACGAGTTTACTGTGTCAAAATTCCACTCTCTGATCAAAGATAAAGTCCAATTTTCTAGGCTATTTTCAAAAATTCATATCTCCTAGTAGACATCTCAAAAACTTGGGATATCTACTTTAAGCATGTAAAATTTCATAGCCATTGGACATCATTTACTATTTTAAACTTATCCCTTAAGCACGACTGCCTAGGAATTATTAAAGCTGGCAGATTTTCTGTTTTCTTATAACTTAGATTTTTGAGTTCCAAAATCATGTTCTTTACTTGTTCCCATATAAAATTTTGTCCTAGACACTTTGGCACGATCAAATATACCAAAATCACATCATAACCTCAAGCACACTTTGCTGGCCAAAAATCACAACTCATGAATAACAACAATAATTTCCATTTTAACTTCATATTCATTCATTTCTTGGCTTAATCTTCTCTTTAACACCATTACCTTAACTTTAATCATTTGATACTTTATTTTAGTGACTAAGGTAGAGTCTCCCCTTAAGAAAACATCACCTCCTTCATCATCCATTATCATGAAAATTATCCAAAGTACAAAGTCCGAAACAAGCTAGTTTAGTGACTTACTTGACTTGTGGCTTGGTTTCACTTGAATTCCTTCCTCTTGGAACTCCTTTATGGTTTCGGCCTTGATCATAAAGGCACCATACAAATGTTATTTATAGGAATCTTGAAGTTATGATGAAGATTAAGGAAGGTGGAATACAAATCCAACACAATTTTGGAACCTACTTACCTTAACCTTCCAAGTTGTGTTCCTTCTCTTCTTCCTTGTGTATGAGTTTTTCTTCACTCTCTCCTCTCTCTCTTGGTACACCACTTGGGCAGCCAAAAATAAGGGCAAAATGGTCCTTAAATAATAACTTATCACCTTACAAAATATTTCTTCAAGTTAATTCCTATTGGCTCTTGCCTTTATGACTTGTCTTTCTCTCTTTTTCTCTAGATTTCTCTTGATCCCTCTTGTCTCCTTCTCCATGCCCATAGCCCCCTCCCCTCTCTTTTGGCACATTATTTGCTTGTCTCACAAGTTCTTTTAGCTTAGATTTAGGTCTTACTCTTGGTGCAATTTGATTGGCTTCAAACTCCAAGCTTTTTTTTACCTTAGTTTCCTATCATTATAAATTGACTTTTCTTTTATTCTTTTGTCCTCTTGGCTAGATGATTTTTGGGCCTGAAAAGGGAAAAGATTTTTGTTTCTATTTGCTTCAAAATGAAGCCATTATTTTCCCTTTGACCAATTTTTCCTAGACTTTGACTCCTTTACTTGGCTTTATGTTTGCTTGAATCATCTTCCTTCCTCCTTGTCTCATGCTTTGGCGAAATTCATGGCTTGTTGGAGAAGAATATTTGACTTTCAATTGCCTTGAATTTAACTTGTACAAGTTGCTTTCCTAATAGTCAACTTTAGTTCCCAAGTTGACACTTGTCTAACTAGGGAAATTCCTTTGACTTTTGCTTATCACATGTGATTTTTGTGCATGGCTTCCCATTTCTTCTCCTTGGCCGGCGTATTAGGCTTCTTGGGGAAGGAATTTTGTCTTCAACAAACCTTTACCAAGTGTCCAATTTATCCTACTACCAAAGCCAACTTAATTCCCTATGGTGACATTTGGCATTTTAGGGAATTTTAGTTGTCTTTTAACTAGAAACATGGCATAATTCTTTCTTGTCTTCTCCTTTTCCCTCCTTGTTCAAAATTTATAGCTTGTAGGAGAAGATTTTGTGTGCCTTCATAATGCTTCTTTGACTCTTGTTCAATAAGCTATCTTACATCATCTTTGATGATGTAATCTTAGTTGGCATTAACCTTAAGTCAAAGTTCCATTATCATGTTATTTTCCTTGACTTCCAATTATCCTTTTTACATGGAAAAAATATTATTGTCTCATATTTCCTTTATGTTGGGCGAAATTCCTAGGCAAAGAGAACAAGAATGTTGCTTTTTAATTCCTTTACAACCTTATGTCACCTAGGTCTTTATCAAATGAATTTCATGTGTCATACTTTTCAAAGTTTCATTTTTATTCCCTTTTTACTTCACTTGGGGTGAAATTTTGGCCATATTAAAGGTCCAATAATTTATTCTCTAATGTCCTTTAGGCACTTAATAATTTGACAAGTCACTTACTACTAATTGGCCATAATTCAAATAGAACAATTCCTTATCCTCCTTGCTTATTGGTTCGAAAATTAAGTCACTATTATAGTAACTTTCACATTATTATAAAGTCACTAAAATCATTAATTTATTATGTCATTTTAGCCATTTAATTAAACTAGGAGGTTCCATAAAAGAAAACAATTCTAATTGTAATAAAAGGCTTCTCAATATTTCATTAATTCATGCTCTGTACATTGTTCATGAAAATAGGGATGTTACAATAGTCAATCGAATGCCTTGGTGCTAAAACCTAGATTTGGTGATAAATTAGAAAATACAAATAAGCTTTTTGAGAGAGATGATGCAAAGAGTTGAATCACTGCATACACAAATGGCTAAGGATAAGCAACAATTTATGGCCCAATTCAAGGAAGAGAGAGCTTATGTGACAAACTTAATTAGAAAATGCGAATAAGCTTTTTGAGAGAGATGATGCAAAGAGTTGAATCACTGCATACACAAATGGCTAAGGATAAGCAGCAATTTATGGCCCAATTCAAGGAAGAGAGAGCTTATGTGACAAACTTGATTACTACTATGATGCAGAGAATAGAGATACTTGACAAAGAGCAAGAAGAGGTCAAATAAAAAAATGCAAATCTTTTTAGCTATGTTACACAACTAGCTGATAGCATGAGTAGCAAACAACTAGTGGCATGCTACCATTAAACAAAGTGATCAATACAAAACCTATTAATGCAATTACATTCATGAGTGGTAAAGAGTTCGTAAAAATAGACCAGTGCAACCTGAGAGCAAAACGAGTAGTACAATATGAAAATCCTATAGAAGATGGGTCAAATGTCTAGAATTGCAAGATTGCATGTACAGAAAAGGAGCAAAAAGAGGACTCAATATAATTGCAACTTGTTGCAACAGAAAACCAAAAAGAAAGTTTAAAGAATGATAAGGAACTAAACTTGAAAGAATTGTCATTTCCAAAATCCTATTAACAAGGTAAAAAGAAGTTGAATGTGTTAGTCGCAGTGTATCAACCAAGAGGGGGGTAAATTGGGTGAATTATAAAAATTAAAATGAAATTAACAAATAATTAATTTGTGAAGCAAGAGTTAGAAGTATATCACCGAAGTGTGCACAGAGATTTATACTGCTTCGACCTTAATATCCTGACCTATGTCCAATCCTCAGTGCATCTCTGAGATTTCCACTATCTTTCACAATTACACAAGCTCAGAGTAATCCGCACCAAGACTCACTTGTTGGGATCCGTACACGCAGCGGCATTAAAAACTTACGAATCCCATCGAAGGATCCATCAACTGCGTTTAGATCAAGGTTCGTTAGAAACCATACCTATGCAAAATTCATGAGTGTCCTACGTTCGATTTGATCTTGTGGGCTACCTACTCGATCAACAGGAGCAGACTCTATGAATCCCCTCCCTCTATCGGTATCCACACGAATAGCACTCGAACGCATACGGCAGTGTGCTAGCGCCTTCAGTATTCTCGCGTCTCTCTTTTTTTTCTCTCTAGGGTTTCTCGCGGCTTTTCTAATACGTCTGACTCAATGTCCCGTAGGTTTTTCTAAACCTTATAGGCGTATTATATTCAAAATTAATCCTTATTAACTTTAAAATTTGAATTTGGATTAAAATAATATATTAATTAAATCTATCCAATAGATCTAATACAATCTATTTATTTAATCCAAATTAAAAGCCTTCGATTTAATTTATCTCTATAAATTAAATCCGAGATATGATATCTATCTATTTAATTAAATCTAAGATACTATATCTCAATTCAAATTAAATTAGATATATGATATCTATATTCGAAAATTAAATCTAAGATACAATATCTCTATTTGTTTTAGACATTTAATTTATCAAATAAATTAAATACAAAACAAATATTATATAATAATATTATAATCTTTATTAAATAATACTATTATATTAATTTCAATATAATATATATATATATACACACACACACACATACATATATATATATATATATTCATCCTAGATTAAATACAGTATTCATTACATCTTAGACATATCTAACATTCAATGAATCTGGACATTTTTGCTCGTGTTGGGCAATTCTTGTGTGCGACCCTGTAGGCCCACATGAGATTGGCAGTGGGCCAATACTGTACCTGCCCACAAGTCGCAAGCAGCCTTTAGCAAGACATTACGACTACCTTATTCATATGGGGATCGATAATACGATACAACCTATCGTATAACCATGTCACATCCCTTTTGTCACGCGATAATTTGGTCAAGGATAAGGAATGGATAATGTCAACTTCTTGTTCTTGACCATTACTTTCTCGATTCTCGAGTAGTCTAACAATTGAAATGGAAACTCCTTTCCATTGTAGTATGGTCATACATTTCTCAGACTCACTCATCGAGGGGCCCAGTATTATCTCTCTACAAATGTGAGGGACAAATTCCATCTTGATCATTCACATTCCTTTGCATGAAAACCACTGATCCCGATCCAAGCCTTTCTCATCACCCGGTCAAAGGTGACTTTTGACTAGGTCAAAGATCAGCGACTCATCATGTAGGAATCCATGATTATCTCAGGTCAAAGGGCGTTGTGACGCGGTTATACATGAGAAAAGCTTATGACTTAATCCATGCAGCTTTTTCATAGTGGGTCGGTCCAGCACCTTGTACTCTTACAAGTGCCTATGACTTTGACTTGTATCTCCCTACTCATCAAAGTCATACTAGTCTTATTTCATCTTGGCTCTCGCGAAGATGACCAACCAGGGACATTTAGGATAATCTATAAGATATATCCAAGGATGTTATTATCACTATAAACATGCAAATGAAATTATAACTAAGTGGAGATGACTTGCCCCTAGGGCATAATTTCCAACATCACTCCCTCTTACAATTGTAATCGGACAACCACACTCAAAGTTCCACTACCTTGAGATTTTACAACAATCAATTGAATAATTATAACTCTCTCACAAAGTAGATATATGAACACTGAAGAATTGAATATCAAAAGCTATTTAATAAAGAATTGATAGCAGTAAATGAGAAATAAATTTTATCATTCGTTGGTTGGTAGTCCGAATTGAATGCTCTTCGTATTTATAAATGAACTTCATTAATGGCCGTTGGAGAAGCTTCAAACTATCCATTATGAGATTTCAAACTTTTCGTTAGACACAGACCAAAGTCGTTGGAAGACTTAAGGATATGTCATTCTCGTATCGTTGTTGAAAATCTTCACACGACATGCCTTTAGTCTCTATATTTAACTAAGGTAGAGTCACTTTCGTTTTCGCGAATGGTGTCAGAGTGTATGATCATTTGACTTGCTCTAAATGAGTTTTCGTGTGTATGCTACTATTTCTGCTACAACATTTAAAGTTCTAACGTAGATCTTAATTTTTGAGGATTTTTCATATAATCCTTCGTTTGATTATTTGAAACACATTAATAAACATGTTTAGAAGCATTGAGAAGAATAATGAGTAATAATCAGAAGTAATAAGATAATAATCAGTGAATTCCAAATTTACGTAGATGAAGGTTCAGTACAGAGACAGGTGACACTCGAGTGTTATATTCCACACTCAAGTATCACACTCGAGTGTTGTTCTTAAACACTCGAGTGTTGATGAACTGACTTTTTGGAAGAAGATTGTTCAAAACTATTAGTTATGCTTAGTTTTGATGATGACAAATATACTTATCATTATCCTTAGCAAAAAATTTGTATCACATACATTGACTAACTGCTATATTTAATGTAGATTGATCCAAGTTGAATTATGGGGAATGATCAAGAGAAGAGAAGAAAGAAATAGTTGAATTATGCAAAATGATCAAGTAGGGAGATTGAAGAAGGAAGAATTTGCTGAGTGAAATGAGAATATCATTATTCAAGTTCTTTGATTGATACTAGAAGTCTTCACGATCAAATGGAAGTTGGAATGGCTCAATTCGAAGTTAAAACAATCAAAAATAAGTTTCTGGATCAACTAACTCAAGTTAAGGACTCCAAACTTGAGTCTACTACTTTGCTATAGTGTTTTTGCGTCTCTGAATTGGTTTAACTCCGAGTCAATAGTGCTTTTCAGCACCTTTGTTATACTCTGTTTCAAGTTTCACTCAGGTGAGGTCTGGTAATTTGATGATATCTCCTAAACCAGAGATCGGATTGAGGTGAAACCAATTTGGTATGAAACTAGACTCCTAATGCATCATTTTGACATAAAATGTAAGTCCAAAGGAGTTCAGATGAAGGAGCTATGAATTATGGAAGTTGACAGTGAAATTTACGCGATACAGCAGACCAAGCTTCGATGTTTTAAATGTATCTCACGAACTAGAAATCCAATTGAGCTGAAATCAGTGGCATATGAAAGTAGACTCAAAATAAATTCCACTAAGATTTGAACCAACCAAAATAGAGTTCAAACCAGGGAGATATGGCCTTTGAAATTTGACAGTCAGTTCAAGATGTTGCAAAAACGCTCAATATACAATGAGTTTAGAATGAGTTGTTAACTAGGCTTGGATAACTCAATTCAGGATTGGAAAACTTGAGTCAATGTCAGGCAGAGAGGAATGAATATTGAAAAGATTTTTTAACTAGAGTGAACAAGTAGCAACTCGAGTCAACAAAGAGCACACAGTAGTACAGCACTGTTCCACAACGTCTTTGAGAATTCTTAAATTAATGTTATTAATTGATTACTACTTGCAATACTTCTCAATGTTATTAATCATACTTGTAACAAGTTTTAGATGATCAAAAGCTCATATTAAGGTTCATTTCCAATGCTAGCAAACACATGTGAGCCACTATCAGATGAACTTGTAACTCGAGTCAAAGCATGATAACTCGAGTCATTCATAGACAAAGAGCAATGAAGTTTGAGAAAGGGTTTTTAACTCGAGTCACAACTAATGCAACTCGAGTCAAGACGAGACAGAGAGCAATCTGGAGTAAAGCAACAACCTCTTAACTCGAGTCAATTAATGATAACTCGAGTTAACATCTCTGCTTTAGAAAATCACTATGTCCAAAATCTTGTTTCTCATCAAGATCATCCAGATGGATACCAAAATGACTTATACTACTTCTTAACATTATTTATATCATTTTTGCATAAGTTTCAGATGATTATATGAAGGATTAACAACAGTTTACAAAAAAAATAAGCGATGATTACGTCCAACACTTAACTCATACACTCTCGAAGCTTCAATGCTTCAATGGCTACTTCCAATTGACATCTAACGGCTATATTCAATACTTACAACGGATTCATTAAAGCTTCTCAATGGTCATTAATGACTATCAACTATAAAAGAAGAAGCATCAGGGGAGTGATCTTTCCAATAGTTGTTTGAATTCTAATTGCATGTGTGACCATTACTTTGTTCATCTTTTATTGCTTGACACCTTTGCGAAGATATATGCTTTTACTTCTCAGTAGCTAAAATTTGGTCCATAAACAAAGTCTTTGGATCCAACAATTATGAATCATGACAATCATAGTTCCAAGTATAGCAACAAGACAAAGTCAACCTTGGACATGAACACCAACTGATAGGGAAGTCTCTTAACTCATCAAAAATTCAAAATTTAATATTTTTTCCACTGAAAAACTGTGACACCCGTCCTTAATACGCCTTTATTTATCTGACTTATAGTGCACAGGCATCGAAATAGTTTGGATGAATTAATTACGGAATAAAACTTTCTTAAAATGACTTAGTTGAAAACATGAGGATAAATTTTTCGTTATTTGAATCTATCCCATAGTGGGAGGTTAATACAGTAATCCAAAATAGACAAATGATAAACGATAAAACATAGTTCATCTACTCATATTTTTCCAAAAAGTTCCTTATGCTATAACCCTTACAGCTGCATCTTTCCTCTTGATCCCAATCCACTACATGTCTCTTTCATGCAATCTGGAGTTCAAATGAATGAACCCCAGGGGTAACAGTTAATCTTATATGCAAATATGAAATATAAATGACAAAATATCACATGTTAAGCATAGAATAATTCACAGTAAACAAGTCGCACCGAATCAACAAGCATTATCGACCGTTATCGGCCAAGGACAGCAGCCCTTTAGGACACGCAACCCCAATCCATAGCTAAGATACACATGCAAATTATCTAGCAAACATGGTTAGTCATACATGAATACATACATACATACAAGCTAATAAGATAATAGTTACCCAAATCAAGCTTGAATTCTTAACTTTGTCGGAAGGTGTTGGGATCGTAAAAGTGTCAAGGTATGCCTAGAAACGTTCATCATTGTCATTAGTCACTTCTTGCGTCACAAAGTAACTAACTACGCAATTACTTTTAGAGGATTAAAAGTGGATTATCCCCTAAAAATTCTCTTAATAATAATACCCTTTTTATTTATTAATTAATTAATAATCCCCTTTTCTCTTTATTATTAATTAATAATTTCCTTTATTATTTATTCCTTTTTCCTAATAATAATAATCAATTTTATTATTATCATTATTATTATTATTTATCGATAATTATTTTAAACTCTCGGAGGCTATCCTAACACTTTAAGTTAGGAGTTTATAAATACCAATCATTATATAAATTATGCTTTAATGTTTCTCATGGTTTTTTTCCAATCCATCAACATTTTCCTATAATTTTCCAAATGCACATAAATTAATATATCATATATAATATTATGTTTATATATATATATATATATATATATATATATATCTATGAATATAATATCAGCAGGCTTTTCCTATCATTCTCCCAAAGCATACGAGATATATATATATATAGGTTTATATATATATAGGTTTATATTAGTAAGATAACAATTCCTGTACAGTAGACCCTTCCCATTATTAGCAACGCGTGAGTGTATATACATATAATCTTATGTATGAAGCTATTTAACTAAGAAAAAGATACTTGACAACTTTTTCAATTATGTACAGTGGAAACATTTATATCTTTAAAGCTAGTTAACTAAGCTATTTAACTGGAAACATTTATATATATATATATATATATATATATATGAGATCAAGTTTTTCCTCTGTTTAAACTCCTCATAACCGAGACCTATAGACAACGATATATTATATTCATGTCCATATAGTAAGGTTTTTTTTTTTTTGTTTATGTTCTTAAACCTGTTATATACATCTATCAGCAAAACACAGTAGAGTTTTTGGTTTCCAAACTAGCTATATATATATACACACACGAACACTTACACCCATAAGAGGCTTTCCCTTCTCTTTATATATAGCCTTAAGGCATATATTTATATATGTACAGCTAGGAGCCAAAACACATACATATTTATATATATCCAACGAATACACAAACACAAACACAACATATATATACCAAGGCTTAGGGACGACTTATGCAGGTTGGCAACCATCTCTGTTTCATTACTCATGTAGCAACTAACTCAAAGCTTATTCCCTATGTTTTATTACTCATAAGTTTGCACTGAAAAAAATGACGGAAACCTGAGGAACGAGAGACACGATGGCTTACCTTGGTTGGTAGTTGGTACAACGGGATCTTGCCTAGAGTCGAACACTCTCTGTTCTTAGGTACAAGACTCAGAGCAAGCGACTCACTCTCGGACTCTCTCTTTCTCACTTTCTCTCGGTCTCTCTCTCCCTGCGTTTCTCAACTCCTTCTTTCTCTCTCGTTTCTACTTTCTTTCTTTTTGGTGGAGCATACTATATCTGAATGAGAACCAAAGAAAGCAATATATAAGGATTTAAAGATCTGGTCTGAGAAAGAAGATTAATGGACCAAGAGATTTTCCAGCGTTGTGAGGCTCGAGATAACTGGGAGTCTGGATTTTCTGATGGAAGAAGCATGGATATTGCCATTGTGTGTACAGTAACACCGAAAGGTATTAAATGATAGCGCCGATGTGATCTGGTTACGTGGTTGCGTGATATTCTTTCCTGCTGTTGCGTTTTGTGTTGCTGCGTTTTGGTTCATCAGGAGTTGAGATAATATGGGCTGGTTTTGCTGTGATAATGGTTAAATGAATGAATGGGGTATTGGTTTGGGTTGGTTAATGTGTTTTGCTGTGATGATGGGTTAAATAAATAAATGAGGTGATGGTTTGGGCTGAAGAGATCATCTAATGGGTTGGGCAATTGAATAAGTAATTGATTAATTTAGGCCCATGTATAATAGCTGACGATGGTTCTGTTGTGGGCCAAGATGATTAATGAATTAAGGGAGTATATGCTTTGAGTAATTGTGCCATTGATTCCTCAAATTTGGCCTTAACTTATAGTAATTGGTTATATATATATAACAATGAGAGAGGTAAGTTTATTGTGGTCATACTAAAAACAATATTATCCCTTTTGATTCTCTTCAAGCCTCTTATTTGTAATTAAGTCCTTTTGTTCATTTAATTGCAATAAAATAAATAAATACTAGAATTAAATCCTTAATTCCATTTAAGGATTTTCTTTCTCAATTAAATTTCTTTTGGCCTTAAAATATTATCTCTAAAATATTTATGCCTCCCTAATTATCTGTCCTTAATTTATGGGAAAATATGCCTTAAATTCCAATTATTAGCTTTATAATAATTAAGGCCAAATTTTCCATAAATAATTCTATATCCTTGAAATATTATTTCATAATTTTTCCCTTTTTTCCCTCGGCCGAAGTTATGAGCCTATTCAGGAATGTCACACCTCTTGAACCGGACTTAGAAGTCCGCCTAATTTAGTCTTATTCTCAAGTTTCAATACCCAAAATTCATGATGTTACAAAAACCACTTGATTTAGAACTGAAACCATTTCCATCTAATTTGAAATATGCATTTTTCACTAAAAATGGAAAATTTCGTGTTATAATTGCTAATTCATTAACTGCAGAAGAAGAGAGATTGTTGTATGTGCTTAGAAAGCATAAGAAGGTTATAGGATGGACTTTAGCTGATATATCAGGAATTAATCCCTCAGTTTGCACTCATTGAATCTTAATGAAAGACGATACTAGGCCTATTAGTCAGCTATAGAG
Source organism: Acacia melanoxylon (assembly GCA_019022615.1). Taxonomy (NCBI): domain Eukaryota; kingdom Viridiplantae; phylum Streptophyta; class Magnoliopsida; order Fabales; family Fabaceae; genus Acacia; species Acacia melanoxylon. Next base: position 2,344,977 of record JAFJYJ010000020.1, on the reverse strand, counting down.
TAGGTTGAATCCACTAATTTTGGATGTGGTAAAAAAGGAAGTAACTAATTTACTAAGTACTAGCATTATCTACCCTATATTAATGATAGTGAGTGAGTGAGACTTGTGAATATGGTACCAAAGAAGAGTGGTATAACAACAGTAAGAAATGAGAAAAATGAATTGATACCCACTAGAGTTCAAAATACATGGAGAGTGTGTATGGATTACAGAAAATTGAATGATGCTACAAGAAAGGACCACTTTCCACTGCCATTCATAAATCAAATGTTAGAAATACTTGCTAGTAAATCTCACTACTATTTTCTTGATGGATTTTTAGGATATTTCCAAGTTTAATTGCACCAAAAGATCAAGAGAAGACAACATTCATATGACCCTTTAGCACCTTTGCCTACAGAAAGATGCCATTTGGCCTGTGTAATGCTCTGGGACATTTTAGAGGTGCATGATGAGCACTTTTAGTGATTTTCTTGAGAATGATATTGTGGTCTTCATGGATGACCTTACCTTGTATGGAGATAGTTTTTATGATTGTTTGTCCACACTTGATAATGCACTTAATAGATGTATTGATAAGAGCGTAATTGTGAATTTTGAGAAGTGTCATTTCATGGTGGATAGAGGGATTGTTTTAGGTTATTTTATTTCTAGGAATGGAATTGAAGTTGATATGGCAAAGATAGAAGAAGTTATCTCTTCTTTACCTTATCCAACTAATGTGAAGGATTTGAGATCATTTTTGGGGCATGCTGGTTTTTATAAGAACTTCAATCAATTGCATTGCCCTTGTCTCAATTGTTGCAAAATCATGATGTGTTTGATATTCATGATAACTGCAAATTAGCTTTTGATTAATTGAAAAATAGATTGGTTTCACCACCTATTTTGTGTGCGCCCGATTGGAATTTACCATTTGAGTTATCATGTGATGCTAGTAATATAGTCGTGGGTGTCACATTGGGACAAAAATTAGATATGTTGTCTAAAGCTCATTGCTTATGCTTCCAAAACCTTAGAGCTCAAACCAATTATACCACTACTGAAAAAGAGCTATTTGCTATTGTCTTTTGTCTAGATGAATTCAAAGCTTATTTGATACATTCCAAAATCAGTTTTTAGTGATGATGTTGCAATAAGGTTTCTATTGACCAAAACTCTTACTAAGCCTAGACTGATTAGGTGGATGTTACTCTTTCAAGAGTTTAATGTTGAGGTGAGAGATAGGGCAAGCAAAGAAAACTTTGTAGTAGATCATTTGAGTAGATTGCCAAGTGGTGTTCATGGGGATGTAAGTTCTGAATGTGTTTGTAATGAGTTTCCAGATGTTGTGTTCATGCCTATCACCATCGTTGATCCTTCGTTTGTGCATATTGTGAATTATTTGGTTGCTGCGATTACACCACCATGCATGAGTCAATTTCAAATTCAAAAATTTAAAAGAGAAGTTGCATATTGCATGTGGGATGAACCTCACTTATGAAAAATGAGTAGTAATCAGATTATAAGAAAATGTGTTCATGATGATGATTTTTCTTCGGTTTTGCAATTTTGGAATACATGTGTATCTTGCTTGCTATTGATTATGTTCAAAATGGATTGAAGTTGTTCCTACTAGGAAAAATGATGCTTGTATAGTTTTGAAGTTCTTGAAAACTGATATGTCCCTTTTTTATTATATATGTTTATATCTATTTATGGTATTTAATCATTATTATTGTACTTAAAAGTAATTATTATGTTTATTTTAGATTAGAATGTGTTGCATAAATGAAATGCTAAAAATGGTGAAATTGTTATATTTTTAATTCTCTAGATTAAACTAATTTGCATGAAGGTATTTTTTGTTGTGTTTATTGTAGGGAAATTAAGGAACTAAAGTTAAAAACACAATCAACCATGGAAAAGAAGGTGGAAATTCACATAAGAACAATGATACATGGATAATAAGGCCTTAAGACTGCTTCTAGGCCTAATTACCACATGGTTAGGGCCCAAATGTGTTAACTTATGACTTATACTTCTTAAATAGGCCCTATGACCACCGTTAAGCCCAAAGGCATATCTTCCATGACCCATGAAGAGAAAATTCATGGCTAATGAAGGGAATGAGGGTCATTTTACATGTTTTCGTTTCCCACAAGCAACCATATGGCACCACCTATTAGGATAGAATTAGTGAAATTCAAAAAGGGATTTAATTCAAAATAGTATATGTTTTTATCCTTTGAGGATTAAATTTAATTCTTTTCCTCAAATATATTAAATCCAAATCCGAGAAAAAGATAAAGATATTGATAAAGATTACTGAAAATAATAGAGATTCAAGAATTTAAGATAAAGATTTATCTCTATTCATTGAAAAGTCAAATGCAAGAAAGCTATCAAAGGGACCCCAAGGATTTATTCCAAGAGCGTGACCACACAGCATACCTACTTTCTTCATCTACCACCATGTGTGGTTAATTAATCCTCCCCTTGAGGATGGATCTTGCAGCTTGAGTTCTCTATTCTTTAATTGGGAGTTGTTCTTTAGTTTAATCTTTTCTTTGTATTTTATGAATTCCTAGTTCTAGGATTTAATTTAGGGATAAGGTCTTATTTGCCCTTCGGAAGTTTTTATTTCAAACACTCAACATCTAGAAGTTTTTTTTGGAGCAAAATTGCCTTTAAGTTAACAAAATGGAGGCAATTTTTCCCCTGGAAGTTTTTTCTATGAGCAATTTTGCTTGTGAAGTTTTTTCTATGAGCAATTTCTAGAAGTTTACAAATCGGAGCAACAATTTAACAGTCAAGATTAACGGAAGGACAAGATTGGTACGTTTTTAAACTTCCAGAGCAATTTTGCTCCAAAAAAAATTTCCGGGTGTTGAGTGCTCCTGAGCGAAAACTTCCAGAGCAAATAAAACCCTTATCCCTTTAATTTATATTTTCAAGACTTTGATTTCTGTTCGATAATCTCTGTGATTAAAATTTTGTGAATTTTATGACCAATTATAATTTACAGTTCTTAATCCAATTTTCAATTTTCTCATATGAATAATCTTGTTATTCTTTTATTTTACTAATTGAATTGCATGGTTAATTATATTTTCTTGAATATCGTGTTTTCTTATTCATTAGAATATATCGTTCGATTATTCTAACTGGAGGAACAAATTATATTTGAGGATTTAATTCATGTGCTAAGTGGTATTTAATAATTATTTAAGAGGTGAATATATGTGCTAGGTTCCTAGGTATAATTATTGATTATATATCTGTGATCTATGACGTTTGTCTAGAGTTTTTCATGTGTAGGACTTAGTGAATTAATAACTCTATATCTATTAAAACTATGATGGCTATCCATGGATTGGGTGCTAGGTTACCATACTTATACATTTTGATTCTTCTAGCTCTACCTCACCCTAGTCTCAGCTAATAAATGAGAAGATTCTTATTTAATGTATTTGAGTATAATAGAGTTAATACTTAATATACAAGTATGAGATTTGGATTTTATATGTGTGAATATGATCTTGTGGGGAGGTCTTGGTTCCAAGGGTTCCTCCAATTGAGAGTCCAGCCCAACACTAGATAATAATCCAAGCCCTTTCAAGGAATGGGCATCCAAACAAACAAAAAACTTGAAAAGAATAAATGCATGGCAAACAAGGTTCAATTACCATACGTATCTGCAATCTTTTGTCCATGGAATTTGTAAAGATTGGATTTGTGAAACTTGCCATTCTGAGAATGATACAATGAAATTGCATCATTATCATAATCACAAATTTCACAATCCCAAGCATGATGAATTCCATGGGAAAAAATTGAATACAATAACTACAACAACCATAAAGAATATATAACTAGCAGGAAAAAAAAATCTAAACTTTTATGTATCACACAAAGAACATACAACAAAGCAACAACAGAAAAAGAATTTCACCCTATGGAATGAAGGCTTTTTTTTTCCAAGTCCTATAAGAAGGGCTTGCATGTATCTGCAACCTCCAACTTTATTCATCCCCTATTTTCAATTACATGGGGTTACATATTAGATCAGATTATTTAATGCTCTTCACACATGTCTACAAACACATAAGTGATAGCTACCAAAAAAACCACTCAACTTGGCGCTCTCCACATGTCTTTTTGACACTCTTCGTACTTCCTGCTATAATTAAAAATAAATAAATTTTTAATAAGCAAATTAGATACAAATATATTTGTAATGAAAATACAATTTTTGACTTACTTATGAATATATGGTCTATTTGGTGCTCATCCAGCCTAAGTGCTATGTATGCATGTCTTGGTTAGCTAGATTTAATAGTTGTATATAAAATTATTACTTGCAAATGTAACGCAACTCGTGAGCATGTGTACTACATAACAGAACTACTACATATGTTCATGAACTACATTGCATTTGAAGCAAGCAACAAATTAAATAATCCTAGTCTCTTCATAAACTCTTCACATTCATGAATATATGGTCTATTTGACACTCATCTAGAGTTTGTGCTATGTGTGGTGGTGCAGATTTGCCAAAATTATCACTACTTGTGCTAAATTCAATGTATTACGTACATATACATTCATGAACTACATTGAACTTGAAGACAGAAAATTATCCTGGCCTATCAATACCACCACATATAACACATATCAGACACTTCTCAAGACATAAATATATGGTATGTTTGGTGCTCATCCAGCCTCTACGCTATGTATACATTCTTGTGTAGATTTCCAACGCAGGATGAACCTTGTGATATATATGTGGTGGTGTTGGTAGACCTAAATTAATCACAACCAAGTGATTATGGCATATTCCTCTATCAATACCATCACATATAGCACAAGGTCACCTTCCAACAAAATTGCAAATATTTTTCACAGCCAACCAGAGACATTATCTATCAAGTAGAACACTTTCATTTATGTGCATGTAAGAAAAAAAAAAAAACTAAACTTTTAATCAGGATTTTGACAAAGAAGGAAAAGGAGTATCGAGGGTTTGTGAAAGACAACAACAAATAATGAAAGACAACAATTAAAACATCTATGCAGGTAAAGACAATAAAAGAGAACACTAACAGAAGAGGGGTATCAAGTTTGTGAAATGCAATGATTTTTACCAAACACGAGAGTAAAACGGAAACAACAGAGAGGCAGGGCACAATGAAAAAGAATACCAAGCCATCCTAATGGGAGATATATATATATATATATATATATATATCATCGCGACCGGAGGCAAACAAGAGACAAAAGCGCGTGCGGGATAAAGAGAGGCCAGAGATGAAGATTGAGCGCAAAAGTAAGCATATATACTAGGCCAACCTTTTCTAGACCGGTTCTCATGAAAGACCAAACTCAATTTGTTTAAAAAAAAATCATAATGAGATCATTTAAATCAATTAGTCTACAATGTAATTTTTAGAACAGGGAAAAAAATTAGAAACACAAACTTTTGCCTAAAGGTTGAAACTTTTTGATCAACAAGAGATTAATAACATGAGATGATCGTCAACAATAACTTACACATAACAATTGATTTTTTTCATTAATAATCATCGCCTAAAGGCGGCAGTATACATGCATGAAATCAAAATTACATCAAAATATTATATATGAAGATGATCAACCAAAAAATCAAAACTACATCATAATATTTTAACAATGGGGATTCTTGAAACTTGGGCCTTCAAATGATCATCATCAATCCAAAAGACAATCTCCCCTAGTCCAAAGGGTCAACGATGTCATTCAACACTAGCGCCAACTCCTCTAGTCGTTTGGAGAAGTGATCTTGCTTTGCCATGACCTCCAGAACGGTGCCTTGGAGGCGAAAAGATGGCCTTAGCAATTTCCCCCAACATTGAAGGTAGAGGGGGCTGTGAAGAGGAACAGTCGGTAGCTACTGCAGGAAGAGCAGAGGGGGAATGTTGCCTCTTTGTTATTGCCATTGGAAGTGTTGCCACTCAAAGAAGAAAGAGAGAACTAGAAAGGAACTTTTAAAATTGAACTTCAAAACTAAATGCACCTTGGTATTTATAATCGGAACTATTGGCCAAAACTTTAGATGAGTTCGACGAGGCATGATATGCGTTGGGAGTTGAAACGTTACATATTTAGACCAATCGTCTTTGAAAATGAGGTATAAATAATAATTATGAAACCAAATGCATATCTTATTTGGTCAAAATAAAAAGTGAACGTTAGAAAAATAAATGACATTTAGATTAGTCAACAGTTAAACGACCGTTCAGATTAACATATTTAGACTTTCCGCCACTACAACCAATCTAAATATAATCTAATTATATATTTAATAATATCCCGAGATAACATAATTTACTAATAAATAAGATCTATCATAAAATTAACTTTTCAACATAGAGATAGAAACAACAACGGAAAGATACAAAAAATGTTCAAGATCAAGATTAGAAGCAGCAAATTTTTTTGGCTGCTTGATATTGATTCAAAAAAAAAACATTTTACATCATAAAAAAAAAACCCTCAATCTTCCTCCTTATCACCAGAGGTAGGGAAGGAAGAAAAGGAAGGGCAAGAGGGGTTATCCGAAAGATTGTACTCGACGTCATTGGCATTGAGTACAATGTTCAACTTGTTGTTGACAATGTGCAACAAAGTGAAGATTCTTTTGAAACGTATCTACATGCGAGCCACCCTCACAATGAGGTGGTTAAGAACTTGCCTCACTGATGGTTGTAAAGGATGTGATGGAGGATGCAAAGGTAGAAGAGGAAACAGAGGACAAACTAACGAAGTTTGAATGTGCCTCACCATGACTTTTGTTTGAGAGGAAAGAAAAGGGAGCTTGAAAGACTTTTGACAAACTAAAGAAACAAAATGACTAGAGAAGATTAAGCAGACATGGACCGTTGAAGAGTACATTTATTGGAGTGGATGGTTTCAGATTTCGAAGAGACACGTTGGGAAGTTTGCTTTAGAAGCTAAAGAAACTTTGTAACATTTAAGACTAGATGTAAAGAAAGGACGGTCTCTAAAAGAATATTTAAACTGGATGTATAGCGTCCTATCTAAAAATATTTTAATTTTTAAAATTTTCATAATATTTAATACTTTATCGAGACTAAATTAAATTATAACTGGTCTAGAAAATATTATTTAGACCACACGTAAGCGCGACCAGTGTTAATTTGTTTCAATATTTACAAAAATGTAACATGTCGTCATTTTTAAATTGTCTCTGTCTATAGAGGTTTAGTTGTAGCGGTCTTACAACCCCTTTTTCTTGTAGTGCCTATCATAATCAGATTGTCATTCATGATATGATATATTTAGCATCCAATTATATTCTATTGCATTAATCTAATATCTTTTTCAATCCTTACACAAATCATATTTTCTAATACCCTTCAATATCTTTTGTTCATTAACCAAATTAAACCATTTCTCAGCAATTAATTAAAATATTTTCCAAATATCTTCACCATATCCTTCATATTTATCAATATCCCTGTGGGCTCTTAAGCAATGTTTTAAAAGCCAAACCGAACCTCAAGACGAAAAAGCCAGCTGGTCATGGCTCAAACGGTTGGATCAATTAGGTTGTCTGGTTGATTATAATATTATTTTTAATTACTAAATTAAAAATAATATTATACTCTCTACAATCTTAAATATAAGAGATTTTTTTAAAAAAAGTGACTTATGTCTATTAACTCACTCACTCACTCAATAAATAAGAAGACAAAATATAATAACAAGGTTGAATAAAATTTTCTTAAAAAAGGGATAAATATGATTTTTACCATGGAAGTTTAGCCTAAGAAACACTGGTCACCCAGAAGTTTTTTTGGTCTCATTTTTGCTCCAGAAGTTAAATAAGCAGAGCAATTTTGCCTCGAAAGTTTTTTTGGGAGCAATTGTGCCCCTGGAAGTTTACAAATTGAAGCAACAATTTAACGGTGAAGATTAATTGAAGGGCAAGATTGCTACATTTTTTAATTTCCAGGGAAATTTTAATCTAAAAAAAAAAAACTTTCGAGTGACCAATACTCCTTAAGCTAAATTTCCACGGCAAAATGGTATTTACCCAAAAAAAAAAAAGTAACCCATAAAATAAAGGGTTGAGATGCTAAAATAATCTTCAACTTTTATAAAAAATGCAACAATAACCATAAACTATTTTCGGAGTAGAAGTAACCTTAACTTTTAAAACCAGGGCAAAACAATTAACCTCAACTAACTTCCATTTATTACAATATGAAAATACTAAAATACTCATATTTAATAATAAAAAACCATGGATGTTGTGCAATCTAGTGATTTTTCATCACCCTTCCTCTAACAATTGCTTTCACCTTCTATCTCTCTCTCATATTCTCCATTCTTCATCTTCATCACCACACCACCACCACCACTACCATCTACAATTCCAAAAAATCATTATCAACAATCCATACTAGAAAAGTAAAAAACTAGGAAAAAAATAAAAACTGTTTGTTATAATTGTTAGACTTTTGTCATCAACAATCCAAACTATTCTTATTAGTACCATTACCAAGAAAAATTCAAAAACTATAGTATAAAGTATTACATTACGTTCATACTGTAATAGATGAAAGTTATACGGGTTTTACAATTTTGCCCGATTTAAAAAGTTTATAGTTACTTTTGCTTCAAAAATTAGTTTACAGTTACTTTGCACTTTTGACAAAAGTTGAAAGTTATTTCATCACCTTAACCCTAAAACAAATACAGTATATTAATTATTTATAACAAGAATAAAATACAAACATAACAAAAAATATGAAATTTTAAATTTTATAATATATCTTATCTTTCAAAATATCTTAATATTATAATGTAAATATTTTTTATTGCGCTCATATCATAGTAAACATTTTAACAGTTGTAGCATTAGATATAATTCAATCCGTCTTTAGATAAAGCAAAAATTCAATCCCATAATTAGTTTAAGTTTCTCCTACTAGAACGAACATTAAAATAAAATGAGCTAGTATTTAAAAAAAGAGGTATTTTGATGCATTACAAAATGAAATCTTAATATATCCCAATTTTGAATGATTGTTTCGGGAGTTTGGCTTTTTTAAAACATTTTGGTTTTCTCAATGAAACAAAACATTTTGGTTGAAACATTTTTAAAAGATGTAAATAATTAATTATGATTCATAATATCACGTATCAGTTATCACTTATCAAAAGTTATAAACCAAGAGCTACCAACTTGTGGTGCTTCTTCTCTCTTCTTCATTTCAAACTTAGTTCTATGCTCCCATATCCACAAGTTGTTAGCTCTTGGTTTATAACTTTTGATGATAACAAACTTGGAAAAGAAAAGAGGACTTGATGATTCAAGTCACTCGAGTATATGTTTCAAGACGCTCGAGTGTGCAACCGTTATTTAAACTAAAACTTGAATTAGAAAGCAGTTATGAAGTGTTCCGATATGAACAAACTTGAGTGTTAGCTTGATACTTGCAGCAAGATTGTCTGACACTCACTCTACTTCAAGGAGTGTGTTTTGGAAACACTCGAGTGTTGATCCAACACTTGTAAGACTTGACACTAGAACTCACACTGGAAGTATCAAGGTAAACACTCGAGTGTGATCTCTGACACTTGAGTGCCAAGGTAAACACTTTCAAGATTAGTGCATGACACTAGCTAATGAATCAAGAGTGCTGCCTCTATGTGAGGCACTGTTACACCCCTACTGGCCTTGCCTATTCAGGTGGCAGGTAGAGTGAATCCTTTACTTTTAATTATTTATATTCTACTTAGGTTAATTATCGTCATGCATCAGAGTAACTATGCAGCAGAGCATGCAATCAGTTTGGATAAAAAAATACTGGTAAAAGGGTTAATTATACAGTCATCCCAAATAAAAATACCCAAACAACTATAAATATTATACAGTCATCCAGAGTATATTAGATAATAACAAAAGTCACCAACAACATCCTCAGCAAATCTTCAATCATGCTCCACATCATTACCTCTTGCTTCCAAGTCAGTCCTAGATGAACTACATGTTTTCTTATAATGGCCTGGGATTCATAGTTGAATCTAAAAGTAATTGTTAATCTCATATTCAAAGTATATGTCAATAATGTAAGTAGCCACAAATAAACATATATAGCATCCAGTATCATGCACACAGCAAGGCACATAGTCGAATTAACTAGCAGTCTTATTAGCACACAGCATAGACTGCAGGGCATGGCATACAACAAGGCCTTCAGGGTACAGCACACAGCAAGACCCTTAATCCACACAACATGTTCCAGTTCCACAGCCTTGGTAAAAATAACCGAATGCATTCATATTCATGGTACACACACATACAAATATATAAAAACCATATGAGATTAGGGTTACTACCTGGAAATAGTAGACCAAAAAATTAACAGATCCCCAGCGATTGAATAGGAATGATAAATCTAAAGTAATACAATATAAATAATGTTATCACTTATGTAAACTCTCCTCTTTCAAATATGTAACTATATAACTTGTAATAGGGCTTTTTAGTCTTTTGAAACTCACTAAATCCTTTTACTAGTGAGTATTTTATCACTGGCTACTTTTCTTTCATTTTCGTACATAGTCCAGAAAAATTCCAGAAACTTTGACCAACTTTAAAAATTCATAACTAATTATAGAAAAATTTAATTTGAGTGATTCAAAAAGTCATGTGACCCTTGACATGTTTACTTTTGACTAAAAATACTTTTTTTTATCCAGAAAAATTTGTATTTTTCCTAGTTTACCAAAATACTTTCACTGTCCAAATTCTTATTCCAACATCAGGGGTCAACTTTGAAAATGCATATCTCCTTGAATTTAACTCCACAAATTATGAAGTACCTATCAAATTAAATCTTGAGATGGATACTTCATATCTAGAAAGTTTCATGATTTTTAGAGTCCATTTGGCCAATGAAAACCCACATACATACCGTCTGACTTCTAGGGTTTCCAAGCTAGTCAATTTGTAACACTTTATAACTTAACTTTAATGTCTCCCAAATTATTTTTTATATTCCTCTTTATATAAAATTTCATTCTAAACACTTTGAAACCATCAAACTTACCAAAATCAAATCATATCATCATGCTACAATTACTGGCTGAAAATCACATCTCAAGAGCAACAATATATGTTTCATCTTAACTTCTTATTCATTCATATTCTTGTTTAATCTTCTTTTCTAAAACATAAATATTGGATTGAATCATCTATCCATTCATTTCATCATGAAAACAATTCCTTATTCATATATATATTAAAACCAAAATAATAACCATATCCAAGTCGCACAACCATAAAATCACAAGGAGGTTAAGAAAAAAGCTTACTTGTCCTAGATCTTAGTTTTTCCTTGAAATTCTTCTTCCTTGAACCTCTTGTTGATCTCGGCCTAGGCTCCCAAAGCACCATACAAGAGTGATTTGGCAAGTCCTTATGCTTATTCATGAAGATGGAAGGGAATATAACAAAATCCATAACTTATCTTACCTTGAATCTCAACCTTCCTTGTTTTCCTTCTTTCTTTCCTTTCTTCCTTATTGATGTAGGCTTCTTCCTCTCTTTTATTTTCCATGGTGTTTGTCGAAATATGCATACATAAATGGAAGGAAGATGTCTTATATAATAGATAAAAAGTGTGGTAAATATCTCCATTTGATTTTACCAATTTGCCCTTGCATTCAACTCTTTTATCATATGTTTTTCTACTCTTTTCTAGATCCTCTTGACTTCTCTTAATTCCTCCCTTCTTGGCCGAAATGTCTTTCCTTTTGGCACAAGAAATGTGTTTAATTAAGGGTCCTTTAAGTTTAGATTTTGTCTCTTCCTTAATTCTTATCTTATTGGTCATTAAATCCTTACTCTTTGACTTTGTTTATGTCTTTTTATTACTTTGTTTTGTTCCTTGCTCTTATCTTCTTCTTGGTCGAAAGGCTTATGGAAGAAGCAATTTGACTTTCAACATGTCTTGAATTAAAATGCTAAAATATCTTGTACAAAGTCAACTTACTTCTCTTTTGTGACACTTGTCATTTTAGGGTTTCTTTTGTTGACTTTTGTGTTTCAACATATGTTAAGTATGAAAGTGAAGGAAATCACCAAGAGGGGGTAAATTGGGGATTTCAAAAATTCTTTTCGATCACCCACACAACAGATGGAAACCAAGGTAAAGTGGAGATAGAGTAGAAGAGCTTGACACAGAAGATTTATACTGGTTCGGTCCAACTCCTTGACCTACGTCCGTACCCAGACACTCTGGGATTTTCCACTATCACTCAAATACAATTACACACTCGTACTCGTGGATGATCCTTTCTCCCTAGGACTCACTCCCCTTTACAAGCTGTAATTGTATACAATCATATACACACTCTGTACTCGAAAGTTATCCTCTCCCTAGGATACACTCCCCCTTACAAGTTGTACTCTGATTATCCCAATCCCCAAGTCCCATGACTTGAGATTCTTACAATGAATGATATACACGAAAATGAACTCTCTCTAAGAGTATATATTGATAAACACTGAAGCTCAATGTATCAAAGATACACAAGAAATAGAATAAAGCAGTAAAAAGACTCAGCTTGTGTATGTGCGTTTTGTATCTGTCTTCTCTGCTGTCAAAATTCAAATATTCAGCTATTTATACTGATTTGAAGTATATGAACGTTATAGATCTGTTGTGACTCTAGCCAATTCGAAAATATAGCTGTTGTGAGTGTTTCTCCATGGATCTAGCTGTTATGACCACTGCTGTTTGAATATAGCTGTTGGGAACTTTTACAGATTTGAATTTGAATTTTTGGCTCTTCAAGATTGTGTCCCATGTGGTCTTGTCTGAAGAATGATGATGTTCAGCTTTAGTTGGTGGAGGCATTGTTTTCTGCATTGAGAAATGGTTGTCCATCTTTCCAGGCTGTCACCCATTTGCTTTAGATAAGAAGATATATTAAAATAATGCAAGTTGCTCAAGTTGTTGCTTTAATGTCTTTCAAAGCAAATCTGGATCTTCTGCAATCTGAAGTTAAAGCATATCAAGGACATTGAACATTCGAACCCATTGAAGAACATTAACATTCAGCATTCAACTTTGTTTCTTCAAGTTTCTCGTTCAATTCTCGCTTCTTTGTTGTTTCGAAAATCAAGAAGAACCTTTATCTTCATGCTTATGACATGATTTTGATTTCCAAGTTTGATGTAATCTCAAACTTTAATCACCTGAAACTTATAGACAAATGATATAAATGATGTTAAGAAGTTGTATAAATCATTTGAGTAATCATCTGGATGTTGTTGATGAGAAACATTATATCAGTCATGGTGATTTTTCTGAACCAGAGGTGTAAATCTGTTCTGGTGTTCCAAGCTCGAGTTTACATAGGTAAGCTCGAGTTTGGTCTTCTTTTGAACTTGGAGTTTTACCTCTAGAAGTCTCAAGCTTGAGCTTATAACTTATAGAATCGAGTTTGGGTGTTCTTGGGGACCTACTTGCTCTCTGTCTGAGCTAAACTCGAGTTTGGTCACTTATAGGCTCGAGTTTGACTTTTTCCAAAAGTTCATTTCTTCTCTGGAACTCTCGAGCTCGAGCTTGTAACTTCAGGCTCGAGTTTGGACTTCTTCAAAATCAGCATTTCCACTCTGTAACCTGTAAACTTGAGTTTGCTACTTGTAAGCTCGAGTTTGCTACTTGTAAACTTGGCCTGGCTGATTTTGGACTTTGTTCGGCGAGCTTGCAACTTTGTCCACATTCGAGGGCCATATCTCCCTGGTCTGAACTTCGTTTTGGTTGGTTCAACTCTTGATGGAACGCTCTTTGAGTCTACTTTCAGATGCCACTAATTTCAGCGCAATTGGATTTGTAGATTGTGAGTTACACGCAAAACATTGAGGCTTGGTTTTCTGTGTGGCGTGGATTTCTCTGTCAACTTCCACAATTCATAACTCCTTGATATGAACTCCTTTGGGCTTGAATTGTATATCCAAATGACGCATTGGGAGTCTAGTTTCATATGCCACTAGTTTCACCTCAATCGGATCTCTGGTTTGGAAGATATCATCAAATTACCACGTTGCCTATCTTTGAACGTGAAACGAGTTGATCACCGCAGTAAACTCGAGTTTGGAGTGCTAAGCTCGAGTTTGCCTAGTCCGTAAACACCAAAGCTGCTGAAGACACTTATAGGCTTGAGTTTGGAGTGTTAAGCTCGAGTTTATTCATATCAGAAAGGAAAATTACTTCAGCAAGGTAGTAAACTTGAGTTTAATACTTGGAGGCTCGAGTTTGCTCATCCAGAACCTCATATTTGCTTGTTTTAACTCTGAATTGATCCATTCCAACTTTCATCTGATTGTGGAGACTTCTAGGACCAATCTTAGAACTTGGATAATGATGTCTTCATTCCATTCAACAAGTTCTTCATTTTCCCATCTCCCAACTTGATGATTCTTCATCATTTAACTTAGCATCTACATTAAATATGAGAATTAGTCAAAGTAAAAGATAAATGTAGTATGCAACCTTTTTGCTCTTAAGAATGGCATCTATATAAGACATCATCAAAACTAATCATAACCAACAAAGTAAACTTGTCTTCTTCCTCTTCTTTTGCTTGGTCGAAAATCCACATTTCTTCATGAAGTTTCATGCTCTTCCAAAATTCATTAATAATTGTAGTTAGATGTCCCTTTCACAAAGTCTAATTATTTCCTCTTATGACACTTGTCTTTCTAGTGTTTTCTAGATTGTTTTTTGCTTCAATATTGTGTCATATGACCTTATCTTCTTATTTCTCCTAGGTTGGTCGAAATTCTTCTCCTATTTGGGAATATTTTTGTGTCTTTTAATTATCCTTGTACTTATATGCATAAGTCAACTTATGATGTCATCACATTACCTAGGCATGACACATATGTATTCCAAAGTCAAGGGATATTTACCATATGTTCTCCTTAACTAGCCATGTGTCCAATTTCTTGAAAAATCTCCTTATAAATGCATGAAAGGCTTAGGTGTCCCTTTGACTTGTCAACTCTTTTCCTTTGTGTGACACATGTCACTTTTGGATAATCATCAACATTTTGCAATTTCCTTAAGATGACACATGGCCATGTTGGATAAGGATGAAGTAATTGCATAGTCTATTCATCGTTTAAATCATGATATGTGGCATTTATGCATTAAATGCTTTGATTGTATCCTAATCATGACTTGAATGTTAAGACAACTTATTATATCCTCTTTAGACACTTGGCACCACATAACGGTGTTATTTCCTCAAAAACGCAGGGCACCCTTATCAATCCAGGAAATGTCATGTACATACCTATTTTAACACATTTTTGCTCAGTTAACTGTGTCATACCTTAGGACATAGCTAAATGACATTTTTACCAATCGATTAACACCGTATAAGTGTTTTGTGCCCTTCTGCACTGGCACTTTAATTTCTATGGCCTATACATACTATGTCCACTAAAAATATGTCCGAGTTACTCAGCCCTCTAAAAGCTATTTTATCTCTTGACATTCTTGGGACTTTTCCTAGGACTGGGCTTAATTGTCCGCCTACTTTAGGTTTATTCTCAAGTCTCTAAGCCCAAAATTCATGATATCACAGCACACTCAAAGTGTCACTTTATGACACTCGAGTGTGGTACTCAAGTTTGTCTCAGAGACACTCGAGTGTCTAGTAGAACTCAACACTTTCTAAATCAAGCTCTATCTTTAACAGTATCTACCTAACACACAATTCATCAGCACTCGAGTGTGACAAATTGCACACTCAAGTGTAGCACTCTAGTGTGACTAATTTGACACTCGAGTGTCTAGAAGGAACCATATCTTTTCAACTAAACTCATTTATGACCAGTCTTCTTCTAGAGAGTGAATTCATTAACACTTATGTATGGAAAATTACTACTCGAATGTTGCACTTGAGTATGGCTAAAATGACACTCTAGTGTCTGGAAGAAACATAATTTGTTCATCTCAACTCTATTTTGAACAGTTTTCCTCTTGACACACGATACAACAGCATTTGAGTATAGATATTGAGCACTCGAGTATAAGTAGATTGACACTTGAGTGTCACCTACTTCTACATTAAAGCTTCATCTTTGAGAATTCAATTTACTATTTAACGTTTGATTACTTATAATTATTACTCATACTTATTCTCAATGCTACTAAACATAGTTGGTTATGAGTTTCAGATATTTTAAATCATGGATTACATCCAAATTTACAAAAGTATGGTTCAGTGTTAGAACATTAAACGTGATCACAAAAACAGAGCAAACACAAGTGAACTCAAAGTAGGTCATTGAATATCTTCTGAATTGTCAATTATAGTGAAGCGAAAACGACCCAAATTTAAGCAAATCCCAAAGCAAACCAAAGAAATATCATGTGAAGATCAGTAGCAGCAATGCAAAAGAGATCGATACTCGAAATATTTCAACGACTCCAACTTGTGTCTAACAAAAAGCTTCATCAGTCTAACGAATAGTTTGAACACACTCAACAGAAAGTTTGAACCTTCACAATGGTCATTAATGAAATTCAACTATAAATACACGAGCATTCAACTCGGAGCAACCAACGAAGTAAGATAAAATGTATTGCTCACTTATTCCTTATTAATACTCTGTGAAATATCTATTGATATTATTGTTCATCATTGTTTATTCATCTACTCTATAAGAGAGTTTTACAATCAATTTGATTTCCGTATGATCTCAAGGTAGTGGGGCCTTGAGTGGTTGTTAGATGACAACTAGTAAGGGGGAGAGTGAGTCCTAGTAAGGATTAGTTTGTATTACTATGCCAAAAACCTGGTTGATCTTGGAAGGTTAGTGAAAATCTCAGAAACGCTCAGAGGATTTGACATAAGTCAAGGAATTAAGGTCGAACCAGTATAAACGTATGTGTGCACTTCTGTGATATCTCTCTAACTCTTTTTGTTTGAGTTCATAGTTTAACGTTTTTACTTTAATTTTTTTAAATCACTCAATTCACCTTCCTCTTGGGTAAAACGTTGGCACTAATATTTGGTATCAGAGCAAAGTATTCTCTTTACAAGATTAACATCCTGAGAAGGATCCATGGAAGGAATTCTACCTGATGGTACATCTATCAATAGACCTCCTGGCTTCAATGGAGAACATTACTCATTCTAGAAGTCCAAATTTAGAGTATTTGTTATGGCCACTGAATACGGGTTATTGCAAGTGATTGAGAATGGAGACTACTTTCCAATGTAACGAAAATGGAGGAAGATTGTATTGTGACAAAGACTATAGCAGAATTTGATGATGACGACAAAAGGCTGATAACACTGAATAGCAAAGCCATCTTGAGGATCCAATAGAAATTAAATAGGGCAAAATTGAGAAAAGCTATTTAATTACCTACAAATGACTTATATTTTGAACTAAAATTTGTTATACAAGTGATTCACATTTAGGTACAGAGTAGTATTGTGGTTTCAGACCTCATATGCATATTCACGAAAAATTCATGGACAGATTTGCACTTTGAACAAGATTTTAATATTGATAAAAACATTGTCAAATACTGACATATTAATTTTAATTTTTGAAATAGTAATAATCATTACAAAAGATCATCATTTGATTCTAATTGTGTTAATGTTATATGACTTAAAAGTTACTTTCTAAAATTAATGGACCAAAATGAAATTTTATATTAAATTAGTGCTTGTTTGGATTTGTTTATCATAAACATGTTCAAGCAAGCAGAGATGCAACTTTTCTAATATGCTTACCTTGCAAATCGTAAATTATTATTGAAAACTACTTTTAAAAACTCTAATTGTCATTTTGAATAAACCTTTGCGGTTTGCATGACTAAAAATTAAATTTTGAAGAATAATAATAATAATAAGAGTAAGAGTAAAATACTCTAATCACCCTTTTGTTTAACCTTAATTACATTGACATCCCTCTATTTTCAAATGATACACTTAAGTCAAAACATTAACTCCGTCAAGAATATTCTAAAAAGATTCTAAAAATATATTTTAAATTAAAATTTGGGTTAAATGCCTAATTTGCCCCGGAAGTTTTGATAAGGGGCACTCATCACCCTAAGTTTTTTTGGTATCAAATTTGCCCTAAGTATAAAAAAAGTAGCAAATTTGCCCCTCCGTTAAATTTGACCGAGTGTACACGTGGCATGCCACCTCATGATACGTGGCATGCCACCTCATCAACCCGAATAAGAGTTAAGTATCATTTTTGCCCCGAAGTTTTCACGAGAGCAAGTTTGCCCTGGAAGTTTTCACTAAGGAGCAATTTTTCCCCCAGTTTATAAAAGTAGCAATTTTGCCCTTCTTTCTCCCAATATTAAATTTGACTATTAAATCAAACAAAGACCACACATGTCATGCCTTGAAAATGTCGAACTTGGAGTCGAGAGAAGGAGATCCTTGAGATGTTGAGCTTAAGGCGCGAATTTGTGAAGCCAAACGGTCACGGGGACCGAAAGGTCTGTCGCAAAACCCGGAGGAAGCATCACTTATAATCTAAGCAAATGAAACGCAAAACGAGAAATGAATTGTTCCAAAAATTGGTTCAAGAAAACAAATAAATAGTGATAATATTTACGTTTGTATAGACCGATCATTTGCTTAGATCATAAGTGATGCTTCCCCGTGACCGACCGCCGGCTTCACAAATTCTAGCCGCCTTGAGCTCAACATCTCAAAGATCTCATTCTCTAACTCCAAGTTTGACCTTTTCAAGGCATGACATGTGTGGTCTTTGATTGATTTAATAGTCAAATTTAATATGTGGGAAAGAAGGGCAAAATTGATACGTTTTGTAAACTTTCGGGGCAAAATTGCTCCTCGAAAACTTCCGGGCAAACTTGCTCTCGAAAACTTCGGGGCAAAAATGATGCTTAACTCTTATTGGGTTGATGAGGTGGCATGCCACGTGTACACTCAGTTAAACTTAACGATCAAAATTAACGGAGGGGCAAATTTGCTACCTTTTTCATACTTCCGGGGCAAAATTTGCTTCCTTTTTAATACTTCCATGGTAAATTTGGTACCAAAAAAACTTCCGGGTGATGAGTGCCCCTGACAGAAATTTGCCGTCATCTCCCAAAATTACCAGATTAGAAAGGATTTGCGGATAATGTAACCTGGTCGTTTCTCTCAAGGAATTTGCAATAGGTTTAAAACAACAACAAAGAAAAAAGAACAACAATAAAATTGGGGGTTTTTGATTTGAAACAGATTAAAAACGAAAATAAACCGAAATGATCTGAAATATGCGAAAACAGATTAAAACGAAATTGCAATAGATTAAAACGATCAACCCAACGTTTAGATTCCGAAACTTCCTTCATTGAACGAAATATAAACGAACTCGCGTTTGGCCCTGGACGAACCGAAATCTCTCGTCATCCGTAAATCCCTCGACTAGACGATCGTCTAGAATCTGTCCAAACAGTGGCGTCTCACCGTGCAATCGCACAAAGAACACTCTAACCTAGTTCGAACTCGGTCCTTGGGATGAACCAAACCGAATATTAAATCTAATATTCGAACTATTTCCGTAAATCGGATCCGATAAGATGAAAACGAAACGAGTAAAGTTACCGATTAAGTACGAGTTCTCTGGACGAATCATGGAATCCTCAACGTTGGGTTAACCACGAAGGTTTAGCCAACATGGCTGGGAAAATCGAAGAACGTACGAAGAACGCGAAGAACACGAAGAACACGAAGAACATTTCAGAGAATCTGAAAACCTCTACTTTGATCCACAAAACAGAATAAAAACGTGAATGAATGAGTTTGTGGCTGCTGCCTTACTTAACCTAAGATGAAAAATGAAATGGGGCTCCAATCAATAATCCAGGCCCAAAACAGAAAATAATACAGAATGGGCTTTAGTCACAAATTCGAGCCCAAATAAAACATCTGACTTTGGCTTCAAAATCGACCGTCTTCTTTTCCGAATTTTCCCTTCATGTCTTCATAACAATTGTAGATCTCTGAATCATCTGAAATATGAAACAAAAATGAGGCAAATCCGATGTCTGGTTCAAGAGTTATGGTAAGATTAGTGAAGCAATGTAAAACTGGAATTTTATTAATAAAAATGGCTAAAATATAATTAAAGGCCCAAAGCCCAAATAAGTATAAAAGCCATTATTTATTAACTAAAAAGTCCTAAATTATTAATCAAGAGATAAAAAGAAGTGTATAAAATATTCAATTATCAAATTCCCCCACACTTATCTTTTTGCACTCCCGAGCAAAATTCAAAGAAAAAGACGTAAAGGAGAAACTCTTCTTTTCTACAAATTGCTAACAATGCGAGAAATTGAAGAAGGGACACGAGTTTCATTATAACCAATCAATCAAGACCCAAAATCCCTTCATCTCAAATTACAATTCCTGGTAATCTCAATCAATGATGCTAATCACAAATTATGGTCTCTCAAATGATGCGCTCAATCAATCAATCTCTCAAGTGTTTAAGGTAAATAAGTGTATAGCTCAAATTCTACTCAAGAAAATTGTTCTACCATAAGCTTGCTCAATTTCTACGTCTCCACTACTAATAACACATGCATGCACAAATCAAGAGAGCTTATTATTAAAGGTTGTAATGGGGTTAGGGTGAAGGTAGGTAATAGTATGGAATGAGAGGCTAAGCACCCAAGAAATTAAAAAGAGCATTGATTAACCCAATTCTCTAAATATAAAAACTTTTATTTTACTCTTTTTTTTTTTCTTCGCTTTTCTTTTCTTTCTTTCTTTTGTCTTTCTTTCTTTCTTTCTTTTTCTCGCTTTTTTTTTTTGAACTATATACAAAATCACAATGACAAAACCAAACATCTCCCCCACACCGAAACCGTTGCACTCCCGAGCAACCCCAACACTTAAACACAAAACCAAGGTGAAACCAATGCTCAATAAATCTCCAAGGTGCGGAATAAAATGGTTTTACACTTAGGCTTGTAATGTGGCTTAGAAAAGAATGAGTCCAAAAGGCACAAATGTGCTAGCAAAGGAAACATAATGCAAGGAAAAGCTATTTGGCCAAAGTGGGGAAAATAAAAGAAAGAAAACAAGCTTCTATCATATTTATGCATGTAAGTGAAAAATGTAGTTTCAACAAGAAAAGGAACAAGTTCTAGAGAACACAAATCGGAGCGAGATGCACACATGAAAGAAAGAATGGGAAAAGATGAATTCCATTCAAGCAGCCCAAAACCTCACAAGGTCAGTACCAACTTAGGCAATCAACAACATCAAATCAACTACCAAGATATGTAATCGAAGAGTCAAGAATCACGAGACCAAACGAGAATGATCCATTAAAACCAAAATGTCCTAGTTCATAATATATAGCAATCATAGAAAGATAGACCGTATTTATTTTCGAAAAGCAAATTGCAAATATGAAAACAAATAAAAGAGAAAGAGGGAGAGGAAAGAAGAATACTCCCCAAGGGTTTAAGGAGGATAAGTGGCATCAATGAGGATAATATCTGCTTCCTCAGGCTGTTGCTGTTGCTGGGATCCCTCATGGAATTGCTTGAGGCGATGCCCATTGACCTTAAAGGTTCTCCCTGTGGGTGGATCACATAGCTCAACAAAGACCAAATGGAAATATGTTAGTGATCTCAAAAGGGCCATCCCATTTAGATCGAAGCTTACCGTGCATAAACTTCGACGGAGTTAAACGGAAGAACTTTCGGCCCACGAAAAATTCTTTCCTCGGGAATATGCTTATCATGGAATGCCTTAGTCTTTTCCTTGTACAAACGCGAACTCTCATAGGCATCCAATCTAAGTTCATCCAACTCTTGCAACCGCAGCTTAGTTCCATGCCGACTTAGCCAAATCCATGTTACACTTGCTTAATGGCCCAATAGGCTTGATGTTCCAACTCAACCGGAAGATGACATGCCTTTCCAAAGACAATCCGATAAGGAGACATCCCAATCGGAGTCTTGTAGGCGGTGCGATATGCCCACAAAGCATCCTCTAATCGCTTACTCCAATCTTTTCGGGTAGAGTTAACAGTCTTACAAGGATTTGCTTAATCTCTCTATTTGAGACTTCACTTGACCATTGGTCTCGAGGATGGTATCTTTGTGGAGACCTTGTGAAGCACTCCATACTTGCGCAACAAGGCACCCATGCTTCGGTTGCAAAAATGGGAACCCCGGTCACGATAATAGCTCTAGGAATGCCAAACCCGAAAAAATGTTAGACCTAACAAAATCCACCACCACGGAAGAATCATTAGTCCGAGTGGCTTTCGCCTCAACCCATTTCGAGACATAATCAACGGCCCAAGTAGGATGTAAGTATAACCATATGAAGCGGGAAATGGACCCATAAAATCAATACCCCAAACATCAAAGATCTCACAAAACAATATAGGGTTTTGGGGCATCTCATGCCTACGAGAAATACTTCCGCTCTCCGACGGTTATCACATGACTTACAAAACAGATGGGAATCATGAAACAAGGAAGGCCAAAACAATCCACTATCTAACACTTTTCTAGCAGTTCTTTGGGGTCCAAAGTGACCACCATAGGCAGAAGCATGAGCAAAATGCAATATAGAGTGAAACTCATGATCGAGCACACATCTCCTAACTACTTGGTCACTACAAAATTTCCACGATAAGGTCATCCCAAACATAGTATTTAGACTCACTCTTTAATTTGAAGGTTTGGGCCCTAGTAGAATCTTCAGCAAAACACCGGCTACCAAGTAGTTAACCGGATCAAAGATACCATGGAAGCTTACCTTGTAGCCGCAAGCCGCTCATCGGAAAATCATCCCGAATAGAAGAGGGTGAGAGAAGAATGGGTGATACGACTCGAGTGGTCGGTACCCGGTTTGTGCTCCGCTGTCTCGAATCTCAACATCAAACTCTTGGAGCAATAGCATCCACCGGATGAGTCGTGGCTTAGCATCTACCTTTTTCAAAAGAAATTTCGGAGCGGCGTGGTCGGAAAACAATTACTCTACTAGCTAGCGGATATGACCTAAACTTATCAAAAGCAAATACAATAGCCAACAACTCCTTCTCGCAGTGGTATAATTAGGCCAGGCGGGATCCAAAGTCTTGGAGGCATATGCAATCACATGAGATGCCCTATCGACCCGTTGTGCCAAGATAGCACCAACCGCATAGTTGGAAGCATCACACATCACTCAAAGGGAATGCACCAATCGGGGATCACTGGGGTTGTAGTCGTGCAACGCTTCAAATGATCGAAGGCCGCCTTGCAAGCATCATCAAATACAAAGTCGGTGTCCTTATGCGAAAGGTTGGACAAGGGTCGGGCGATTCTTACCGAAATCCCGAATGAAACGCCGATAGAAACCTCGCATGACCAAGAAAAGAACGAACTTCCGCACAGATGCGGGGTAAGGCAAAGCAAAATCACATCTATCTTAGCAGGTCTACCTCAATCCCTTTCCTAGACACTATGTGTCCCAAGACTATACCGACTCAACCATAAAGTGACACTTTTCATAATTCAAGACAAGATTAGACTCAATGCACCTATGCAAAACTCTAGATAGATTAGCTAAGCATGCATCAAAATCGAGACCCATATACGGTGAAATCATCCATAAAGACCTCCATGCAAATCCTCTAGAAACTCGGAGAAAATACTCACCATACAACGCCGAAAAGTACCGGGTGCGTTGCGAGGCCAAAAGGCATCCTTCGGTAGGCATATGTTCCAAAGGGGCATGTGAAAGTCGTCTTCTCGATCCTCGGGAGCAATATGGATTTGGAAGTATCCGGAGTAGCCATCCGGAAGCGAATGAGACTTGCCGGCCAATCGCTCTAACATCCGATCAATGAAAGGTAAAGGGTAATGATCCTTTGCGAGTGGCTTGGTTGAGTCTCCTATAGTCAATGCAAACTCTCCAACTATTCGAACTCGAGTAGGAATGAGCTCATTCTTCCGATTGGCCACCACGGTGACACCGAGACTTCTTGGGAACCACCGGACCGGGCTAACCCACGGCTATCGAAATGGGATAGATGATACCGGCTTGCGAAGCTTAGTGACCTCCTTCTTCACCACATCCAGGGATAAGGGGATTAAGGCGTCTCGGGGTTGCCTCACCGGCTTAGAGTCCTCTTCCAACGAAATTCGATGCATGCACATGGAAGGGCTGATGCCAACTATGTCGCTAATGTCCACCCAATGGCTTTCTTGTTCGCCCTTAATAAGCTTAGCGAACTTTCCTCTTCTTGATCGGCATAAGGTTATTTGCCACAATGATCGGGGCAACCGTTCATCCACCTCCGTAAATGCATATTTCAAGTGATCTCGGAAGTGATTTCAACTCAAGTTTGGGTGGTTGCTCGGTAGATGGGAGAAACTTGGGTGGTTGTTGCAACAACTCGATGTCATGACACCGGAAATGCCCGAAACCACATTCAAAGAAGCGAAGAACTATGTCTACACAAACTCAATGTTAACATTAGAATTCAGCTCATCAAAATCGAGTTAAGTTCATCAAAATCAAAATTAGGATGCACATCGGGATCGGGATGAAGCTCAAACTCGGAATCAATATCGGAATTCACAAGCAATGCGAATCAATACCCAAGAAGTCGAATCACCAAATAATGCAAAGCATTAACCAAATGAGTACAAACAGCACCATTCATTATCAACACATGCACAAATGGCGTAATCACTCTCGGATGAAAAATTAGGATAATCAAGACACCAATCAGCCAAGAACATCATCCACAAGATCATCAATCACATCAATACGTAAAATAGAATGCTCTTCCCTAGGATGTCTCATGGCATCAAAGATATTAAAATTTACGAAAATATCACCAAACTCCATGGAAAGAGTACCGAATACACATCTATCTTCGTCCTAGCCGTTTTCATGAAAGGCCTCCCTAGAATGATTGGTGACCTACTACTAGAAGACTCATCCCGCATATCTAAGATGTAAAAATCAGCGGGGAATATCAATTCATTAACTTTGACTAATACATCTTCAACTAAACCGGAAGGATGGGCATTACTCCTATTAGCTAGTTGAACAATAACACCAGTTGACGCAAGGACCAAGACCAAGAGATCTATAAATAGATGCGGCATGACATTTATAGAAGCACCTAAATCTAGCATGCAATCATCAAATTTATAATTACCAATAAGGCAAGGGATAGAAAACGTCCACGGATCTTTGCACTTGCGAGGCATGGTAGGCCGGATGAGTGCCGATACATTCTCGTTCAAACTCACTCGTTCATTTCCCCTTCGCCGCCTCTTGTTGGTACACAACTCTTTCGAAACTTGGCATATTTTGGAATTTGTTTGATCGCATCTAAGAGAGGAATGTTGATCTCTACTCTTCGAACGTCTCAAGTATATCCTTCTCTTGTGCTTTTTCTGCCAAATTCTTGGTTTTAATCGCTCTACGAGGAAAGGAAGAGGAATGGGAATGTCTTCATCTTCACTTGCTGGATTGCCTTTTTATTTTTAGAGTCAATCTTCACATTTTCGACTCTTTTGATGTGGAAGTCACATCTACAGGCGGTTTAGGTTCCTCCAATTGCTTGCCGGATCGAAGGGAGATAGCACTCACATTCCCTTTAGGATTAGGAATTGTTTGTGAAGGAAGAGTGTTGGATCCCGAGGTTGAAGGCGGTTCAATGATGTTGCCAACCGCCCAATTTGTGTTTGCAAAGTCGAATGGAAGTGTCGGTTTTACCGTTGAAAGCGCATATTGGCGTGACAAATTGCTTCATCATATCCTCTAGTGAAGAACCACCGCTCGGTACTAGCATGCTGTTGTGCCACCCGGAGGTGCACATATGGCCGGTCGAGGAGGTGGTGCTGGCAAATGAGGTGCGAGTGTTGTTGGAAATTTTGTGGCATGTCTTGTCTCTCTTGGTAATTCCCGCAGTGCGATATTGGTTACTCGGTTCGATTCGATTCGGTTCCAACGAAAATTGGGGTGATTTCTCCAACCAGGATTGTAGGTATTGGAGAAGGCATTATTCTCGCGGTATTGTGGTTTTCCCGGAAAAACACCCACTGCAGCTACCGACCGTCTTGACAAGCGGGATCATGTAAAGTAGGGCAAGAATCGATAGAATGACAAGGGTCGAAACGGAACCCACGGGAGTACCCAATCGAGGAGGGGAAGATTGTGCTTGTTTGGGTCACCGCTAACCGCCTCGCAAGGGAAGTCGGATCATCAAGTCTATTCTCCAATCTCTCGAGAATCGTCTTTGGGCCAGGAGGTGTTTGAATATGGTAAACGGAGTACCATTGGCCACAGTGCCAAATTGTTGAGAATTAGCGGCCATAGTAGATATCGGCTCTCGGGCATCTTCGGGTGTCTTGCTATCTAAGGCCCCACCACCGGACGCATCCACGAAACTCTTATCCATCGGTAGCAAACCGAATAGAAATATGTAATCGGGAGTTGGTCCGAAATCGGTGGTGTGGACGCTTGCACACAATCGCTTGAATCTCTCCCAATACTCATACATGGTCTCCCCATTGATTTGTTTAACACTAGTGATCTCCTTCGAATAGCAATGGCTTTTGAGGAAGGAAAGAACCTCACTAGGAATAACTTCGCATATCATTCCAACTCCCAACAGATGTCGGTTGCAAATTGTATAGCCAATCCTTAGCCACGCCATCTAGGGAAAATGGAAAAGCTCTCGGCTTAATGTGGTCCTCATCAATTGCTTGAGGTTTCATTGTCTTGCATACCACATGGAACTCCTTGAGATGCCTGTGAGGACATTCACCGCAAGACCATGAAACTTGGGCAACAAATGGATAAGACCAGATTTTAATTCAAAGTTAGCAGACAAAGTTCGGGATATTGAATACACAAATTTTGATTACCCACATCGGGGTAGCTAATTCTTTTAAAGTGGGACGAGCTACTTGCTCTTCTCGCCATAATGTCCGAGTTAGCAAAATTGCTACTAGAATCGGTGAAAACAACAAGACTAGCGTAAGTACTATCGAGTCAAGATCAACGGAATGGACACAATCGGACTCGGACTCAAGTTCAATGTCAAATTCGTGTCAATCCCACGACTAAGCCTAACAATTCCTCTAGCAAAGAGAATTGTTCTTTCAATTTCAGGATCAAGTGGCAACAAGTCTTCCGGATCAATAGTACTCCTAGTACTCATGCAAAAGATAAACACAAACACAAGGCGGGTAATTGTCGAAAAACCAGAATTACGAAAATGCCACTAAAAGTGGTAGAAAGTAGAAAACACTAAGATGACACAAAAACATAAAAACCTATGTTGGAATTTGACCAAAACAAGTCCAAAACAGCATCAAATGATTTTTAAAATTTATGGGACTTGGACGGGCAACTCCTAGACCATTGGGGAACCCAAAAATGAAATGAAAAAACTTCAAAAAATGAAAAAGTGGTCAAATGATGGAATTTGAGAAATCTGAGCATACCCGTGCCCAAGGTTTTTTGCCATTTTCTATCGCTCGTAAAAATTTCAGGTCATTCGAGATACTTCAGAAAAATTGACCTAGTAGAAATCACAAAATAGAAACTTAAAACAAGAAAACGAGGTCCAAACGTTGGAATTTGGGAAAATAGGGCAGACCTCACTCCTAAGGAGAGTGACTCTTGTTTAAAATGCCCAATTCCTTGTGAATAAGACCTGGTTTGAGTGATCTGGGTCAAAAATATTTTACGTCCAGCCACCCGAACCACCAAAAACTACCGTTGCTTAACGAAACCGATGCAAATTCCGACGGCGCGCCATATTTTGACAGAAATTTGCCGTCATCTCCCAAAATTACCAGATTAGAAAGGATTTGCGTATAATGTAACCTGGGTCGTTTCTCTCAAGGAATTTGCAATAGGTTTAAAAAGAATAAAGAAAAACGGAACAACAATAAAATTGGGGTTTTTGATTTGAAACAGATTAAAACGAAAATAAACTGAAACAGATCTGAAATATGCGAAATGATTAAAACGAAATTGCAATAGATTAAAACGATCAACCCAACGTTTAGATTCCGAAACTTCCTTCATTGAACGAAATATAAAAAACGAACTCGCGTTTGGCCCTGGACGAACCGAAATCTCTCGTTCGTCCGAAATCCCTCGACTAGACGATCGTCTAGAATCTGTCCGAATACATGCGTCTCACTGTGCAATCGCACAAAGAACACTCTAACCTAGTTCGAACTCGATCCTTGGGATGAACCAAACCGAATATTAAATCTAATATTCGAACTATTTCAAATCGGATCCGATAAGATGAAAACGAAACGAGTAAAGTTACCGATTAAGTACGAGTTCTGCGGACGAATCATGGAATCCTCAACGTTGGGTTAACCACGAAGGTTTAGCCGAACATGGCTGGGAAAATCGAAGAACAGAGACGAAGAACGCGAAGAACACGAAGAACACGAAGAACATTTCGGAGAATCAAAACCTCTACTTTGATCCACAAAACAATAAAAACGTGAATGAATGAGTTTGTGGCTGCTGCCTTACTTAACCTAAGATGAAAAATGAAATGGGGCTCCAATCAATAATCCAGGCCCAAAACAGAAAATAATACGAGAATGGGCTTTAGTCACAAATTCGAGCCCAAATAAAACATCGACTTTGGCTTCAAAATCGACCGTCTTCTTGTCCGAATTTTCCCTTCATGTCTTCATAACAATTGTAGATCTCTGAATCATCTGAAATATGAAACAAAAATGAGGCAAATCCGATGTCTGGTTCAAGAGTTATGGTAAGATTAGTGAAGCAATGTAAAACTGGAATTTTATTAATAAAAATGGCTAAAATATAATTAAAGGCCCAAAGCCCAAATAAGTATAAAAGCCATTATTTATTAACTAAAAAGTCCTAAATTATTAATCAAGAGATAAAAAGAAGTGTATAAAATATTCAATTATCAGCCCCCTTATCAAAACTTTCAGGGCAAATTAAGCATTTAACCCTTAAAATTATATCAAATAAATTTTATTTACTAATTTACCCTTTATCATCTCAAATCCCCAGTTTATATTTTAGGGTTTGCAAGTTTCCAGGAAAAAAAAAAAAAAACAATAGCCGCAGCAATGAAGAGAAGTGCAGCGATGAAAAATCTCAATAGTAAAATGACATGTATAAAGCTTGTTGTTTTTATCATTAAAAGCCACTAAATTCTAGTTCGCATATCAACAGTTTTGCTTTGTTTTGTTTTGTTTTTTTTAAAACAAAAGCATTATAGAATGTTAAGAGGTTGTAAACCTGGTAGGCAAATCGCAGACGCAAGTTCACCCTTTTCGTGAAAAATTGCAGTCTAGTTTGGACATGTAGATGGGATGTTCGACGTAAGCTAAATACAAGATATAAAGAATTACAAAGCAATTAGTAATTCAAATAGAAAACTTGATTGAAAATTGGATGAATTATTTTAATAAATATATTAGGAAGTTTGAAAACAAAAATATATTAGAATTATTTCTGGGTTGTATAATGTTTTTAGTAAATATAAATGTTTAAATAATTTTTATATTACAGGAGGGTATTTTGGTTAAAGAAGTAATTCTAAGTCAAAGTTCATGTGGAAATGGAATATTTTATAAATATCTATATGTGTATGTGTATAATTTTTATTTTTATTTTTGATGATAGTAACATATATTTTAATATTAAAGAAGGGTTACATGAGTTTTTAAAATAGATAAGAGCTATTATATAATACTACCGGTCTTAATTATAAGACTTAGTTGACTTTTTTTTAAGAGAGATTAAGGAAATTAAATAAGTTACTTAATCATATCATATGTTGTGTTTTCTTAGATTATATATTAATTTATTAGTCAAATTATTTAGTTTGAAAAAAATAAAAATAAAAATACTTTAAACTAATTTAATTAGCTTCCTTAATCTATAAAAAAAAGTAAAAATTAAAATAAAGGACCTAGATAAAATAATATTTAATTAGAAGGATCATAAAAATTGAAAATTATTAAGGAGGACTAAATAAACTTAAAAATACTAAATTGCTCTTCAAATTCTCGTTCTTCCCCAACACAGAAAACAAAGAATAAAGTGTCTTCTTCTCTCCTCCCCATGAATATCAAGGTGAGGCCATTTAGAAATCTAGTATTGGAAGTTAAAAACGACGATACTTGGTAAAAATGAATGTATAGAAGCAGGATCCGATCCGGATAATTGAAGGAGAGAGGAGATACAATGTAAGGATTTGCTGGACATATGGATCTGTCCTTCTTAATTCCTGCATACGTCCATAGATATTCAACCCATCAATTTAAAACTTAACAATGTAAGAAGCCATTCTAGATGACTATTCACTATTATAATTCATTACTTGTTACGGATCCCCATCAGGCCCAACGCTGATGTGGCCCATTAAGGGACAGACCCAATCACGGGATACTCCGAGGATATTGGATAATCCCGCTATTATCTATAATATCAGTATATCGGAAGTCATATCTCGGATATGATATAACGGCCATGAATCATGATAGACCCTGATATCCTACCTAAGGTACATTTTATAAATACAAAGGTGAAACCCTAAGGTACACGCGTTCTAACTGAGACTTATTTACATTCAGCATCACTGTGCACTCTCCCACTATACACAACCCCATCCCCCTTGGCGAAGAGCCTATTTTGTGTACAGTGATCCTCCGCTCTCCCGGATATCTGGTTAATAGATACTCCGACAAGGCCAATCGATCCAAGATCAAAGTACTAGCCCATCTGGCTAGACATCTGGGTTATACCAGAACATTGGCGCTGACCGTGGGGATGTTAAATTTCGATCCCCGTGACCACCGATGGCTAACACTAGAAGCAGCAGTCGGAACCCTTAGCCTGTAAATCCACCACATGCCGAGGTTAATCAACACCATCAAGCTCAAGAGCAGCCGGACGATATCCCGGAGGGGAACGTTTCTGACACGGCGTCCTCCCCTCCTGTTGTCCACAAAGCACGTGACGTAGCAACCACAAAGATCTTGACTCCCAATCCAGACGTCATCCTCCTGCAGAAAGCGCAGGAGTCAATGCTGAGGTGAATGGAGAACACTGAAAAGCGTAATAATTTCCAGCGCTAGGAAGATCTGAGGGTAATACAGCAGATGATGGAGGAACGATTTAAGAAGTTCGAGACGTTCTATGAGAAAAGGGGCCGTGAAGACCCACAAGGAAGGAAGGAAAGGATGACACAAGATACCAGTAGCCATCTCATAGTGGAGGACCGAGGTCGGCGCGGCGGGATACAGGCAGAACTACGACTTCGAGAAAGCTGTGCCTGGAACGGATCTCGGAACCTAAAGACCGAGATGCGGAGAGAATAGCCCGGCCTCATGGCTCCCCAAGAGAATATAAAATGAAGTACTTGACCGATCTCAACCGAAGCCTTTCTCCGAGGAAATTGTCAGTGCGCCGTATCCAAAGAATTTAGATTTGACACACCTCCCGAAGTACGATGGGACCCAGGACCCACGCGCTCACCTCGACACATTCGAGCTGCTCATGTTTGTTCAATTAATTAAGGGCCGGGTCATCTCACGGCTTTTCGCAGCAACGTTAACCGGACCGGCTCAGAAGTGGCTCCATACCCTGCCTACCAACTCTGTGCACAATTTTGAAGACTTTAGGCACAAATTTGAATTGAATTTCGCAACTAGTAAGAAGCATCCGAAGTCTCAATTCACTTTGAGGAAAATCAAACAGAAAAAAGGGGAGACGCTCCAGAAATATCTAGACCGGTTCAAAGAGGTAGCTTTACAGGTACGCTCACTCCCGGAAGATGTTCACATACACTGCATCATAGATGGGTTGGATCCCTCGTCTCGATTGGCCAAGAATATTTTCAAAAATAGAGTTTATACTCTCACCGAATTTCATACCCAAGCAAAGCAGTACTTGGATGTAGAACAGATGGAGATCGCCAATGCTGTTGGAACCGAGAAACAGAGAAACATGTCACCCGAGGATAAGGATCCACCCAGTAAATCAAAGGAAGAATCCCTCCACCAACGCGGAACCGAGATAGCCGAACTTAAGGAGGAAAACCTGAAGCAAAAACAAGGTATGAAAGATACACCCCCTGAATGCCCCTCGTTCCCAGATTTGGAAGGAGGTAGCCCAGACCAAGATGAAAAGAGCCGATAGGCCCCAGCCTCCCCGAATTCGACCCACAACTGATCAATCCAAGTTTTGTGCATTTCACGACGGACCAGGGCACACTACAGATCAGTGCTATGAACTGCGAGACGCCATTGAGAGGTTCATCAGAGAGGGCAAATTACGCCAATACGTGATACAAACCCAGGGGCGTAAAAATAACAAACGCAAGAAAGGAGGCCATAGTAGAAGCCGGACCACCAACCCAAAGAGAGACAAGAAACGCCGAAAGTCGGCCAGCGAGGAAGACGAGTTCCCAGAAGCCCAGTTCCATTGCAATGTTGTCAGTGGAGGTTCGGTGGAGGAGGAGATACCATAAGCCAGCGCAAGAAATACCTGAGAGAAGTCCTCTCCGTTAGAGATCTCCCAAAGTTCAAAGATGGCCCAACCAAACCGACGCCACCGCCATTAGTCTTTACTAATAAAGAACTGAAGGACGTAGTGCCGGGACATTAGGATGGCTTGGTTTTCACGGCAACCCTGGCACAGTGCCGGGTTAAAAGGGTTTTTGTTGATGCAGGGAGCTCGGCAGACATCATCAGCTGGGATGCCTTCAACAGGATGAAGATGGATGTAGAAGATCTGAAACCGTGCAAAACGACCCTCATAGGGTTCAACGGGGAACATTCACCTCCCAAAGGATATATCGACCTAAGACTAACATTGGGAACCAAAGAGGCTTTCAAATCAGAACGGGTAAGGTTCATAGTGGCTGATTTCCCTTCCCCATATAATATCATATTGGGCAGACCGACCATCCATAGTTGGGACATGCTAGTATTGACGAAGCATCAGAAGTTGAAGATGGTGAACAACAAGAATAAGGTGGTTGTTGTTAACGGAGATCAGAAGGAGTCTCGTCAGTGTTATTTCGAGATAGTCCGGGAGGGAGAAGGCGGACCATCACCACCACCTCAGATTCGTAGGGGTGAACGACTCCAGGATTTAGGAAAAAATGATGAGCCCAGACGTCCAATAAGCATGGTGGAGCTTGACCTCAGGGACGAGCCCGAGATCCCATGTCCAGAACCATTGGGCGAGTTGGAAGAATTAATCCTCAGAAGGAATCCCTCAAAAACTACGAAGATTGGGGGAGTGATGAATCCGGATTTGAAAACTAGGTTGATTGAATTCCTAAGGCAGAATCAGGACGTATTCGCATGGATGTCATCCAAGATACCAGTGATTGACCCTAACTTCTGTTGCCACAAGCTGGCTATCCGGCTAGGGTCTACACCTGTGGCGCAGAAAAAGAGAAATATTGGAGCCGATAGACAGAAGGCTTTGGAGCAGCACGTCGAGGAACTATTGGCAGCCGGGTTCATCAGAGAAATACAATACACTACGTGGCTATCCAATGTGGTTATGGTAAAAAAGCCAAACGGAAAATGGAGGGTATGCACAGATTATACCAATCTAAACAAAGCTTGCCCAAAAGACTCCTACCCAATGTCAAACATCGACCAGTTAGTCGACAACTTGTCAGGTTTTCAGCTGCTATCCTTCATGGATGCCTACTCCGGGTATAATCAAATCCCCATGCACCCGGACGATCAGGAGAAGACGGCCTTCATAACCGACAAGGCCAACTACTGCTACAATGTGATGCCTTTCGGATTAAAAAATGATGGGGCCACCTATCAACGGATGATGAACAGGGTTTTCGCTGACCAGATCGGACAAAACATCGAGGTTTACATTGATGATATGATCGTGAAAACTAAAGACCCGGAAGACCGTATCCGGGATCTGGAGCAAACGTTTGACAAGTTGAGAAGATTTCAGATCCGTTTGAACCCTACCAAATGTGCATTTGGAGTCCCGGCCCAGAAATTCCCGGGTTTTATGCCGACAAACCGCGGAATCGAAGCCAATCCCGATAAATGCAGGGCCGTCCTCGATATGCAGGCTCCGAGGACGAAGAAGGAAGTCCAGCAGCTAACCGGCTGCTTGGCCGCGCTCACCAGGTTTTTACCAAGGTCGGCTGAGAACGCGCTCCCATTCTTCAGGTTGCTAAAGAAGGAAACACATGGAGGATGGAACACGGACTACGAGGCAAGCTTTTGAAAAAATCAAACTTTGTTTGGCGACCCCACCAGTCCTGTCAAAGCCTGACCCAGGTGAGTCCTTATTTTTATATCTATCAGTTGGAGAAGAAGCAGTAAGTGCGGCCTTGGTGAGAGAAATCGAAATCGACCAGGCCCCAGTTTATTTCGTAAGTAAGGCGTTACAGAGCTTGGAACTACGATACCAGAAACTTGAAAAAATGGCTTTCGCCCTACTCGTCTCGACAAGAAGGCTTCGACCTTACTTCTAGGGACATCGAATAGTAGTCCGAACTAGCCAACCGCTCCGACAAATATTACACAAACCGGACCTGGCAGGAAAAATGACCAGTTGGGCCATTGAGTTGTCTGAGTTCGACATCACCTACGAAGCCCGACATGCAATCAAATCGCAAGCGTTGGCAGATTTTGTGAGGGAACTCACCTCGGCGGATAGGACCGACGAAGCTCAAGACAAAATATGGAAGGTTTATGTTGATGGTTCCTCGAATGCAAAGGGTAGCGGAGTGGGAATCATAGTTGAAAGCCTGAAGGGTGTTTCCATTGAACACTCCCTTCAACTGAAGTTCCCGACCTCAAATAACCAGACCGAATACGAAGCCTTACTTGCCGGATTATTGCAGGCCAAAGAACACGGAGCACAGAGAGTAAGGGTTTTCACCGACTCGCAGCTCGTAACAACACAGATTGAGGGCACTTATCAGACAAAGGTCCTTTATTGGCCAAGTATCTCAATAAGGCAAAGGAGGTGATCTCCGGCTTCGAAGAGGTGATTGTCACCCACATTCCAAGAGAAGAAAACACCAGAGCCGACATCCTTTCCAAACTAGCTAGTACCAAAGGCCCGGGAAATCACCGACCGTGATCCAACAAAACTTAATAGAGCCGAGCTGTATCATGACTATCTCGACGGCCACAAATTGGAGAAAACCGATTGAGGATTACCTAAAGAGAGGAATTATTCCGACGGACTCAGTCGAAGCAAAGAAACTGATTCGAGAGGTCGCCGTCTATACGATGATTGATGACCAGCTATACCGAAAAGGTTTGTACTCTTCAATGATGAGATGCTTGGGTTCATCCGAGGCCAAATATGTGTTGGCTGAGATACATCAAGGAGTCAACGGCCACCAAATGGGGGGCAAGGCCTTGGCCAAGAAAGCTCTGCGTGCCAGATATTACTGGCCAACCATGATGACAAATGCTAAGGAAGCCGTCAAAAGATGTGATAGTTGCCAGAAACACGCCAAGATTATTTGGCCCCGCCATCAGAATTAAAAGGCATCTCGGCCCCTTGGCCCTTTTACAAATGGGGTATGGATCTCCTGGGGCCATTCAAAGCAGCTTCTGGGCCGTTTAGGTGGCTCATTGTGGTGGTAGACTACTTTACTAAATGGATTGAAGCCGAGCCCTTAACCACTATAACTTCGGCACAGATACAAAGGTTTTTTCGTCATGACATTGTCTCTCGATTTGGAATTCCAGCTGAAGTAGTCACGAACAACGGGACCCAGTTTATAGACAAAGGGTTCCAGGATATGATGTCGGACCTTGAAGTTAAGCAGCACTTCACCTCGGTCGAGCATCCATAATCAAACGGCCAGGCCGAAGCAGCCAACAAAGTCATCCTAGACGGCTTAAAGAAGCGGATGCAAGACGCAGAGTCCAACTGGGTCGAACAACTCTACAGTGTACTGTGGGGGTATAGGACCAGCATGCAGATCTCAACCCAGGAAACCCCTTTCCGGTTGACTTATGGATGCGAGGCGATGATCCCGGTTGAGATAGGGCAGCCGTCATGGAGGAAGATAAAAGCACTTCAAGATGGTGGGGAGTCGAATGAAGACGCCTTAAGGACATAGCTAGACCTAATAGACGAGATCAAAGTCATGGCGTATTGCAAGGAGCTAGCCGCCAAGCAACTCATTGCGGCAAAGTATAATCGGAAGGTCAGACCCCGTTCTTTCAACAGGGGCAACCTAGTACTTCGACGCGCAGATGTTGGAAATAAAAACGCCAGAGATGGCAAGCTAACAACAAATTGGGAAGGTCCTTATCGGGTCAAAGAGAAGCTGGACAATGGAGCATATACATTGGAAACCCTAGGAAGGAAGCCCATTAAAAGAACTTGGAACGCCGACAAGTTAAGGATCTACTACAGCTAGACCTCGGCTCGGCACACGTACAACCTCAGACACCCCATGTTTGAGCCCGGTTATTTTTCTGCTTTCAATATTTAAATTTAAGTCATTTACATTTGATATTTTCGTCATATGACATTATGAGCTCTTTAGAGTTTGATTTTCATCTTAATGAAGAAATCCTCAATGGAAGTTTTCAAAGGCGTTCCACTAATAACTTAAGTTTTACACCGAGGTCCCTAAACCCAGTCTCAATTAAAACCCATCTAGATGGATGACACTAGGGCCGATGTGCCCAGGTTACGAGCAATGTGAAGTTGCCTGTATAGGTCTTTGCAAAATCGCTCGCTCCTAGATAAGAAGATGAATTGTCATTCTGACCCTGATGAAGTCAAAATGTTTATAGCGTCGCATTGCGGACACCACAGTTTAAACATGTGACAGTTTGCCCTTATCCTGGTGATGAACCCAGACAATGGAGCCAGAACTCGATAGTGCGGTTAAAATAAATACCATACACGGTTAAAAAAGGAAACCCTACCACAGATTCCCAGACGTCAAGTCTGGAAGAAAACACGGATTTGCACTATTAAAGACCCTGGCCCGATCATGAAATTTTTAAACTTACCTTAGAATTAAAAAAAATAGTATAGCAATATATTAATAAGGTATTTAAAAATTGTTCATACAACCGGCACACAAGCCGAACAAATAGAAAGTCAAAAAAGGGCACAGACGCCCAAAACGAGGAGCTCCAGATGAGAATCACCTTAGCCTTTCAGGAATCTGAAGCAGTTGGCTTCTCAGGACCCATTCCCTCTTCAGGAGGAGCGTCGGGTGAGACCTCTACTTCCCCTTCCCCTCCTTGCCCAGAGCCGTTAAACTCTGACATTGAAGCATCATCCGGAGATGAAGGAGCTAAGAAGAACTGGCCCTGGTGCACGTACGCACGACTATGGCATTTGCTGAGATCTAGCGTCACGTTAGGATTCCAGTGTTGAATCTGGGCCAAGGTCATGTTAAAGGCATCCTTGGCAATCGCCGCCACGGTCGCTGAACAGTTAGCATGGGCCTTCTTAGTCTCTTCAAGCTGGGCCTTGGCCTCACCCAACTCCTCGGCCAATCTCCCTCGCTGAGCCTGCACCGTCTTCAACGAGTCCATGCATTGGGAATGAGAAGTCTGCATGGTAAGGAGCTCAGAGCTCATCTTCGCTAGGACATCCTTGGTGGACTTCAGCTCCTCAGCAGTTTTTTCAGCCGACTCCCAAACAGCGATCAGCTCTTCCTCCAGTTTCTTCTTAGCCTCCGCGGCCAGATCTCTCTCCGACTCCAACCGCCGTTTCTCCCCCGAGATCCCCACTACTTGGTGCTTGAGATGAAGCATAGATTGCACCGAACCGACCCCCCTTAACAGATGATCCTGCACAGAATGGACTAAGCGCTCATCGACCTCCGTAAGGAGGATTGCAGTATCAAGAAACCGGCGGGGGGGGAAATAGGCGACACTGAACTCTTCAGTTACCCCCTTTTCCCAAGCATAGCTGCGCGGCAGCTTAAAAGGTGGAGGAGGAGGAGGAGAAGCAGAGCCAGCCTGGCCTGAGAACAAGGTTGAGCCTCCTCAGCCGTAGCTTCTTTATGGCACTGAAGCATTCGCCTAGTTGAAGGAGGCGAGGCGGGGTCGCCTTAGGACGAGGTCCGAGACTTCTTAGACACTGGTGCTTGAGACACAACTTTTACCCGTCCCTGACCGGCATCAGCAGAGGCACACTTCCGAGACTCCCTACGCGGAGGTGCCCTCTCACCGGGATTCACGTGAGCCAAGCGGGGGGCAACGAAGCCATTGCTTGAGCTGCAAAAAACAATACGGATTAGAGTATAGGATCAAAATAAATGGAAGCTAGAGTATCATAAGGAGTAAATCAGACACAAAGAAGGAGAATGTACGCCGGGTCGAACCAATCTCGGCAACAGAATGGGAAAGTATCCAAGCTACGGTCTTCACACCGTGCTCCTTAACATAAGTCACCAGCTGAGACACCGATAAGATGTCCTCGGCTGGAAGATCGTCCCCATCTACTTGGTAACTGGAGGAATCTTTGTTGTGATGATCCTTGGTCCAGTACAGGGGGAATTTCCATTCCACGTCTTTAGATTCGGGCCCATGGAGGAACCAAGGTTGCTGCCCAGAAATAGCAACAACCTTGAAGAAACTAGTCTTGAAATGTTTAAATGAATCAGAAAAAGGATAAAAAAGCTTGCAGCCAGGAACACCTCGGAGGGATGTCAAGCCCTTCAATTCCTCATTATTTTTGTCGGACCGAGGTGTGAAGGGACAAAAGAAGTAAAAGAATATGGACAATTTACTGGGAATGGGTTGCGCAAGTGATTCACAAAGGCACTCAAAGGCCAAAATAAAGCCCCACCCGTTAGGATGGAGCTAAGAAGGAGCTAGACGAAGGTAACTCAAAACAGCCATTTGGAACTCGGTAAACGGGAAGCAAATACCGAGCCGGGTGGCAAAATCTCTATAGAAGAAAAAGAAAGAAGGATTGGTCCCTTCTCGAATAGCACAGACGGGCTCTCCATCCGATGGTGGAGATAGCACACAATGCGAGGTCTCTCCCAGCTCCACTCTCGCGATATCAGATTGTGACATTAGGGATTGAGTTGTTAGTACCCCATGGGCAACCCAAGGATACTTTGCTAAGAGACCAGGGGGAGGACTGGCAAAATCTGATTCCCTTGTTACAGAGGGGGTCCTATCGGATGAAGGGGATGACTCCATTTAGACCTAGAAACAAACAAAGAAAAGAGGCAAAGATCAGTAACTGGAGGGTATACTTGATGCATGCATGTTAACGATAGAAGGAGGGCGAAGTCCGGTTCTAAAGACCGAGGTAGAACTTGCTGGAGACCTATGCGGGCAGGAACTGAGGGTAGCATCCGCCAAGGAATCCTGGCCGCTCGCGATGTAGTATGAGCTAGAGGCGAGACAATCCCAGCAGGGGCCGAGGTATCCCTCGGGCATAGACTCCACCCTCACGCGCGGAGGGGGCTCGTAAAAATTGAGAGGTTCGACCGGGATGGCTTCGGGTACATCTCGACCTACGAGGTTCGACAATCCTTGAACAGGACGAACGGTTGGGTTCGTAGCAGAGGTAGAACGGGACCTCCTAGCACTTCCCCTACTCGAACCACCATGGAGTAATGTGCTAGACCTTTCCCCCTTAGGCAAAGGGGAACCCAATATCTAGTAACTGGCCCTAGGGAAATGGCGCCGCCTCTTCTTCTTCTGGGTTTAGTGCTTGGTTCGGAAATGACAAAGGATTAGGCTTATCCATCAAATACAGAAGTTGGACCTAGAATAGGTAGAAAAAGGCGCGATGAGGAGCAGAAGTTGCGAAAGCAAACGAAACCAGACAAGGAACATTCCTACGAAAAAGGGGATATGCATCTAAGGGAAGGAACCCAGAATCCTATGACTACCCAGAAGCTCTCACTGAAACTCACCGTGACAAGCCAAAAATCCAGAAATCAACGCAGTAAAAGAAGGAATGACAGATGAAAGCCACGAAAGGTGCAAAGATAGTAACAGAATAGAAGAACATTTACCTGAGTAAAGGGGATGCGAGAAGGACTGAGAAAGCGGCGGAGAGAGCTTAATTGAAGAGAAACCGTCGTAGCAGAAAATAGAGAGAGTCGTGAGAGCAGAGTGCCAAGTGAAGGGAGAAGTGTGAAAAATGGAGGGAAATATGAAGCAAAGTTGAAGAGTCGGGGGTAAAAGAGACAATTCATCCCACTCGTAGGGGTGACGTATGGAGCGCACTAGGGGCATTGAATGCGCACGAAAACCGCTGACGGCAAAGCAGGGCGGTTGCATTCCCGAGCCAATCCAAAGGAGACAGGTGTCAGGGGGCAATGATGGCGAAGGTAGAGAGACGCTGGCCTCGAGAGACGACTACATAGCTAGAAACACCTCAGATCGTGGAACACCTCGGATTCCATAGTACCACGGTGTTTAGCCTGGGCTCGGAGACATGACCATAGATCATCTAGCACCCCGGTATTGGCCCGGGCCTTTGAGACTAGACCTTGGGCCATTCAATCAGACGAGTCCTTGACCGAGTAGTCAGGTCTAATGGCAGGATACATCCCAGCAGCTCACAAACTTGAACTACCGGGCTGGGGGCAACTATTACGGATCCCCATCAGGCCCAACGCTGATGTGGCCCATTAAGGGACATACCCAATCACGGATACTCCGAGGATATTGGGTAATCCCGCTATTATCTATAATATCAGTATATTGGAAGTCATATCTCTGATATGATATAACGGCCATGAATCATGATAGATCATGATATCCTACCTAAGGTACATTCTATAAATACAAAGGTCAAACCCTAAGGTACACACGTTCTAACTGAGACTTATTTACATTCAGCATCACTGTGCACTCTCCCACTATACACAACCCCCATCCCCCTTGGCGAAGAGCCTATTTTGTGTACAGTGATCCTCCGCTCTCCCAAATATCTGGTTAATAGATACTCCGACAGGGCCAATCGATCCAAGATCAAAGTACTAGCCCATCCGGCTAGACATCTGGGTTATACCAGAACATTACTATTGCCAGAAGAAAATCAAACTGACAAATTTTGGAATTTCGATTCTTGTTTTAAATTTTGACACTTTGACCCAACACCTGAATCAGTTTAGTTTTGTCTACAACGAAGTACACCTGAATCTAAATTGGCCTAAGGTGCTTCCTTATCACCTTAACTCACATGATGTGGTATGTGGGGTCAAATAAACTATACTGTCTATTTTAGATTATGATGAAGCATAGCATTTGTCTGTTGGGACTATTCAGCAGCCACTTTTAGATTCAATGGAATTTGAGACTTCGTTTCAATTACGAAGATGCTCGATGGACTATGTGGCTTACTCTGTTATACAGGCACATTTGGTTGGCCAGAAATGCAAATATTTTTAGAGGGAAAGGAGTTGTATATGTTCCTGTTCCTGCTGATCATCCGGACTATGAGACGGATTCTGATTGAAATTCAGCTTTTACTGAAGCAGGAATGGGATGTCGAATTACTGGTGTGCGATCGACTTGCAAATTCAACAGCGGATGCTCTAGCTTCGAAAGCCCATGGGACAATCTCTGAGTTAGTTATTTTGCATTCACCTCTGGCCGCGATAACAAATCTGGTTGAAGTTGACCGTTGTGCATGTGTTTCCTACCAGTTCTTTCTCTGCTTAATGTACTTTGATGCGCTGTTATAATAAAAGGAAAAAAAAAATACGACCTCCGGTTCTTTCTCTGCCTCACGTATCTCCACTCTCCTCCGATCATCTGGATCCTGCTTCTATGCATACACTTTTACCAAATATCGCCGTTTTAAACTTCCAATACTAGATTCTCAAATGGCCTTACCTTGATATTCAAGAGGAGGATGGAAGAAAACGCTTTGTTCTTTATTTTCTGCGTTGGGGAAGCAACTGAAAATTTGAAAGGTAATCTAGTATTTTTTAGTTTATTTGGTCCTCCTTAATAATTTCAATTTTTATGGTCCTTCTAATTAAATATTACTTTATTTAGTTCCTTTATTTTAATTTTCCAAAAAAAAAAAAAAAAAGGAAAGGTGTTACCGTAATAAAAATGAGCATAAAAATAAGTCTGTTTGGAGTGACTTTTTTTTCAATTGGATGGTTGGTTCTAGCTACCTCAGCGTCAGGCACGCAGATATCCGATTAATCTGAGACCTCCAATCTGGTAATGGCCTTCCGCATGCAGCCGATGCAGCAACCCAGAAGCAGTCCACTCTTGATGTTTCTTTTTCTGCTCGCATTACTGCACTTTGTGGAACTCAAGGTAGTAGCTCAACACTTGCTTTGTTTTCGACATTGATGAAAAGTTGAAAATTAAGTCCCTTAGGGGGCATCCAATAAAATCAAAACTTCCCGGCTGTAATATTTATCTGTCTTTCTCATCTGGTAGTGATCTCTTTAATTTCTCAGGTGAATTTATCAAGTTTCCTAGCTTATTTTGCCTATTTCCCATTAGGTTTCGGGTCACCAAGTTTTGGAATCGGAGCAGTATCCTCTGGTTGTGAGCACCTGGCCCTTCCTTGAGGCGGTCAGAGCTGCATGGAGGTCGGTTGATGGCGGGTCTTCGGCTGTGGATGCTGTCGTAGATGGTTGCTCAGCTTGTGAGGAACTAAGGTGTGATGGAACTGGTGAGTGAATTTCTTTAATTATTTTGAAACTAGGGTGAGAATCTTAATTCAAAAGGATTTAATTGAGGGGGAACTGAGCCTAGATTGTTTAAAGAGAAACATTTTTTCCTCTTAATAGATTTGGACTTGGAATGTGTGGTCGGTTAAATTGATATTAAGATTACCTGTTATTGAAATTTAAATATTTAAATGAGTTGATACTGCGATACTAGTTTTTGCTTTCAATTAAAAGTATGTTGAAACGATTGCATAGTTCCATCTCCTTTTTATGCTTTTGGAGCATTTTTATAATTATTTCACACTTCATTGAGTGCTTCAATGAAATAGTAGTAGTCAAAGTGGTCAAGAAACAAATTGTTCAGAATTTCTTTATCCAATCGGTGCTTTTTGTTGAATGGCTTAATAACTAATTTGCTGGAAAGAACGATAT
This sequence comes from Acacia melanoxylon, assembly GCA_019022615.1. Taxonomy (NCBI): domain Eukaryota; kingdom Viridiplantae; phylum Streptophyta; class Magnoliopsida; order Fabales; family Fabaceae; genus Acacia; species Acacia melanoxylon. The sequence continues at coordinate 2,301,827 of JAFJYJ010000020.1, read as the reverse complement.
GCTTTTATACCAGATCAAAATTTTTGCTTGGAAAATTTTCAAGGAAATATTGATATTAAACAGTAAAATATCAGATATGACTAGCTTTTTTTAGTGGACCAACTCTCAATTATTTCCAGTTACATCATGTTTCTTGGACCAAAGGCACCCTTAAGACACTTCTGTCAAAATGCATGCAAAAATTCTTAAGAGATAAAGCTGAATAACTTTGTGGTTAAATTGTGAAATTTGTCTTAACCTTTTTCTTGGTACGAAAAGAACTGAGAAATGGCATGCACTCTTTAAATATGTTTCTCTACTTTTACCCTTAAAATAAAGTGAACCCTTGCAGAATTTTGGTGCTATTTTTTTTCCTGTTACATTACATCTCGTTATTTTAATGTCCATTTTTCTTCATCACACCAAGTGAACTAAGGCATGCTTTGATTCGTTACTACCTTCTCGACAGTGGGTCCTGGTGGAAGTCCAGATGAGAATGGAGAAACTACAATTGATGCGATGGTCATGGATGGGGTAACTGTCAGCTACATTTGCATCTGCTCTTGCACCCTTCCTTTATGCATTATTCCTTTGTATGCTTTAGCATGATTTTTTGGTCCTGTATTTTGCTAAGGAAATGCATAGTTGACTATGGAAGTAGGAGCAGTTGCTGCCATGAGATATGTCAAAGACGGAATCAAGGCTGCTAAGTTAGTGATGAAACACAGCAAACACACTTTGCTTGCAGGAGAGAAAGCCTCAGAATTTGCCATTTCTATGGGACTTCCAGGACCTACAAACCTTAGTTCAACAGAATCTATAAATAAGTGGGCCCAATGGAAAGATAATAAATGTCAACCAAATTTTAGGAAAAACGTTCTCCCTATACATAATTGTGGTCCGTATCATCCTACAAAGTCTTTGGATCTTCCTGAGATGTGCTCCAATACTGCATATATGCAAGATATTGATTCTTTATTACCTCATGTCGGTCTTCACAGCCATGATACCATATCAATGGCTGTTATTGATAAGGTAAGAGTAAGATTATCACGTTCCTTTATTAATTTTTATTTACAAAAGAATTACTTATGCAAATTATCCTTATATGTGGTGTAGATGGGGCGTGTTGCTGTTGGCACATCAACCAATGGAGCAACCTTCAAGATTCCTGGAAGGTAAGTTTGCCATTTGGATGTCATTTTCATAATAAGTATTCAATTGGAATCAATTCAACAAACCATTTAAGTGTCATATGGTGGAATTTATTTAGGATTTCTTATCCTTTAGAACTCCCTCATTTCTTTAACCAAAAGACATAGTCCTTTCGAGCTATCTTGTTTCTCTTTTTATTTCCAACCCACTTGCAATTTCTATCTGTACTACTTAAGCAAGTCAATATAACTCCTTTCGATCCTTACTGGAGGACATATTTGGGGAGTTGATCTTGATCTTAAATATAAGACATATTTCTCATATTTGTCAATCTTGTCCTGATTTACCCTTATTGATATTCTCTCAACAATAATCAAGGAGGAGAGAGAATGAGGGAATTAAAGAAGATGACTAAGGTGTTTTAGAAAATGCATGACATATTAACTAATTTAACTAGTTCTTTAATCTAATCAAATTAGGTAAATATGTCTTATTTTAAAACTAGAAGAGTTATCATTTATGCTATTATTGGCTTTGTATTTGTACATATTACTCTTAAACTTTCACACTTAGCTTCATTAGAGGAGACAATTGCAGAATGATTAATGCATATCTTGATTTCTGTAATTATGTATTTTTCGATAGTTACATCCTCTTACTATTGCTTTCACCTTAAACTAACAAACGTGCCTGAGATACCAGTCCTGAACTTTATTTTTGGCGCTTCTTAATTGAACTCATGCATTCAAGAGCTTTTCTCATGTTTGTGTTCATGTTAGGACTATTTCCTATGGTATAAAACATGCAGTGGAGAATAGTTACATATGCTCCTTTTTTAAAATAGAAAGGGAAATGGCTGGAGGCAGATGCATTATGTAAGACTGTTACATAAAATATATATATATATATATATATATATATATGAAGTATCATTCATTTCCCTTGCTGAACTCACTAGTTGCTGTGATATCAGTGCATTCCTGAAATCACCATGTTAACTCTGTAGAACACGCTTGCTTAAATTTGTTTGACTTGTAGGGAAATGTAATTTGGATGCCCTTATAATTTCACCTAGCTTTGAATCAAGTCCCTAATTTTCTGTTTTGGGAAAGTTGGTAAGAAGTCCCTGTTTGGAAATTTTATTGGCCAGAAGAACCTAATATATATTTATACACAGAAAGTATTGGTACTCTGAAAGAGTTCATATACAAAAAGTACTGATACTTGAATTCAGGTTCTTCTAGACCATAAAATTTTTAAACAAAGGCTTCTTGCCGATTTTTTCTTGTTTCTGTTCTCTCTCTCTATCTCTCTCTTTTCATGAGCCCTTTTAGTTTCTACCATCAAATCTGTTAGTCTCTCATCTTTAAAACCATTAAATATGGACCAATGATGTTAAGAATTCCTAAATAGAGCACTAGTGTTGCAAAAAGTTGGATTATTTCGACAACTCTAATTCTGACTAAGCATCTATGTGAGAAAATTTATCTTAAAACAAATTTTTGACCTCCCTTCAAGTGGAATTGGTCATAGCATTACTGAACCTGTTGAAGAACAAGTTCTGGTCCAATGCAAAACTCTGCATCAACTTCTTGGTTTTAGCATCAGAAAACAGATCCTGATCCGAAGAGAACAGTCCCTTTTGGTTCATCAGGTCGATGTAGTACTTCATGTCAAACTTGTTTGGAGTTCAGATGTTGAGGTTTGCTGTGTTGGGTGAGGTTGTGCTGGGACAAGTGGTCTGTAGGTTTTTATAAAGGGCCCAGTTGATGGGAGCTAGGCTCGTGCCAAAGAAGTTGTCGGAGAAGGAGCTGTAGTGGGCTAGGCTTGTGCGACCATGTTGGTCATGTCAAATTCTAAGCATTGAAGGTGCTGATGATGCTGTTGGCGTTGGCAAAGGTAGATGGGAGGATAATTCATAGAAGATCCCTCTTTTGTGTGATATGTATAACTGGATGAAGCAAGGTGGGGGCTCAGTCAATGTCTTTCTTGAATACAAATTTGAGGTGGTTTCAGACATGGCCCAAAAAATTTCACATAGATGCCTAGTCAGAGCCCAAATGGTCAAAATAATTCATCTGTTTGCTGCATCAATGCTTTCGATGGAATTCTTAACATCGTTGGTCGTTATTTAACAATTTCAAAGATGAAGGACTAACAGATTTGACAGCAGAAACTAAAAGGACAAATTAAAAAGAGAGGGGAAAAGCTTAGAGACTTGATTCAAAACTAGGTGAAACTTTAAGGAACTCCAAAAAATACTTCCTAACTTTTAATATTAACTCTTTTCTTCTTTTATCCTCCATTTTCCTTTGTGTTGAATGGCTTAATGATTTAGAAACATATATTTACAGAAGGCATTCCATTTGGGCCTTAGGATATCATTTTCTTAAATGCTCAAATACTCATGCAGAGTGATATATTACGATGTGTGTCAATGCAAAAACCGTCAATCACTCAAAATATTGCTACAGAAGCTTCCAATATAGTATTTTGAAAATTCTCTTCAACAGGGTAGGGGATGGTCCCATTGTTGGATCCTCAGCTTATGCTGACAATGAAGTTGGTGCATGTTGTGCAACTGGGGATGGTGATATCATGATGCGCTTCCTTCCATGGTAACATGAAAATTTATAGTTTCTTATGTTTAAGAGATGCTTTGAATCTTGATTGGTGGAACTTTCTGACTTCATGTGGCCAAGGCCAACAACTGTAACAAGAAACCAACATTTTGTTTCCAAAATTTTGAAGGTTGGATTATAGGAAGAGAATGTGCTGAGCTCACTGAAAATTGAAAAAAAGTTATTCGAAGATAATAAAATGTTGATTATTCAAATTGGTTGACACCAAAATATGCAGTTGTTAAAATGCATGCAAATATATTATGTACCTGATGATTAATGCCTTGTTTGGGAATGCTGGAGCTTTCAGCTTTCACCCCTTTTGTTGGTCAAATTCCGTGTGCCTTGTGGATACTTTTTGATCCTACTACGGTTGTAATTTCAAACTTTAGATGTCAAGTAATATTGAATAGTGTGGGTAGGTGGTGAGATTTCTTAGGTTTTAACCATACTATTATATACTCCCTCTAACCTTTAATATAAAATCTAGTTCGTAGTTCAATTTCTTCATTAAAGTTAATCTTATGTTAAGGATCTGAGGGAGTATTAATATTAGATTCACTTTATCCACATCTCGATATTTTCTTGTAATTAACTTCAGTTATCAAGTTGTGGAAAGTATGAGGCTGGGAATGGAGCCTAAACATGCGGCTCAGGATGCCATAGCACGGATAGCAAGAAGATTCCCAGACTTTGTGGGAGCTGTTGTTGCCGTAAATAAGACTGGGGAGCATGCCGGTGCATGCCATGGATGGACATTTAGGTACTCGGTAAGAAACTCAGCAATGAAAGATGTCGAAGTCTTTACTGTGTTGCCCTGAAACTGACTCTTTTGAGAAGCTGGTTGTTGCCGTAAATAAGAGGGGGGAGCATGCCGGTGCATGCCATGGATGGACATTTAGGTACACGGTAAGAAGCTCGGCAGTGAAAGATGTCGAAGTCTTTACTGTGTTGCCCTGAAACTGACTCTTTTGAGAAGCTGGTTCTTCCCGCAATTGAATTATGCTCAGCATCTTATTTGTGTTCTGGAAAATTTGTTGGCATGTTATAACTTCAGAGTTTAAAACTGTATGATGTAAGTAGAAATCTTGGATTCTAAGAGTCAAAAGTCTCGACTATTAGAGAATATCAAGTCAGATTAGACCATACAGGTATAAATATTTGGAAACTTAACAATTACAATTTCTTAGTGCAATTATAATATGATCATTAATCTTTTATGTGTGAAAACAGAGGTTTTGCAGAGAAACCATAATAAGCGTGATACATCTCTCCCTCTTCCCCATTTGATTGCGTACCCCCATGACGTGACCTGAAATTAACCTTCCTGCAAGTTTAATCCGAACCAGTTTTGGAGATCTGTTCAGTTCTAACTTCTAAGATCAAAGGATGTGGTTAAACGCCTGGTCTCTTTTTTTGTTTTTTTTTTGGGTGACAGTTAAACACATGGTTTTTACTATCAAATAATGACCAAAGATAATCTTCCTCAAACAATCATTGGGGTATGTAATTTTTTTTTAAAAAAAAATTAAACAAATTACATTTTAAATACTTCAATCTTGAACCATCTAAATCTATTTATTGTAATGAACATGTCGTGTTTTATAGCTATGATGAGCACTACATTTGGTCAATGGCTAACTTCCCAATTGCCACGATTATAGGACAGAACCTAGATGTTCAAGAAACTACATTTAAACCTCATAAAAATTTCAATGTTTTCATTTTAGTCTTTCCATGAAATTTTAATGGGGATTAAAGTAAATATATCTAAATTTTTATGAGGCTGAAATATAATTTCTTAAACATATGGGTTTGATTTTGTAATTTGAGGAGGCGGGGTCACCCCTAACCCTCCCTAGCTCCACCTTGAGAAGATCCCAAACTTGAACCTATCGTCTACATGTTTGTACAAGTGTGTTTAAAATGATCATATGTGGAAAAAGGGATTACGTTGCACGATACACAAGGTATATTCCTAATAATCATTAATATAAAGGAAAATTCTAAATAAATACCTTCTGAATTTGTAAACCCCAAAAGTCTGTTGAATTTGTAAAAAGACTGAGAGATACCAATGACCTATTAGGGATATACAAATTCGGGTGAAATTACCCTTTTGCCTTTACTTTTAAATAATAATAAAAAAAAAACCCTCCCCCCACCCCCCCCACCGCCGCCGCCGCCGCGGCCGGCGGTGGGGGTGGCCGTGGTGGCTAGGCAAGCGGCGGTGGTGGGGATGGTGGAGGGGGGGGGGGGGTTTTTTTTTTAAAATTTAAAATTAAGGCGAAAAAAATAATTTCACCCGACTCGATATCCCTCATGCGCCCTTAAGACTCTTTAGTGTTTTTACAAATTCAACAGACTTTTTGGGGTTTTACAAACTCAGAAGGTATTTATTTGAAATTTTCCCTAATATAAAATCTGTATGTAGTGCAATATATACTATATAAATGAGATTTTATATTAATGACTAGATGTAGTAATTCTTTTATACATATAGCACCACCCAATATTAGAAAATAGTTTTGGGTGTAATTTTGCCTCTAATTTTTTTCCCCCGAGTAGTAATAAGTACCCTAAACATATTGTATTGAGAGTACATATAAAAAAAAAATATTGTATTGAGCTTCACTGGGAAAAAAAAAAATACTTGAATGTGCTAAATGTATCAAAAATTAATTTAGGATTTGGGGCATTGTTGAAAAACAATCTTTAGTATGTTGATTACCCAAAAAATTAGTTGAGCATACCGAATGTTACAATAAAAAAATATTTAAATTTTTTCTAAGAGATAAGTGTGGTTAAAAGTTTTTTTCTAATTTTTTTATGTTATATATTCTCTTTATTAAAATTTTGTTACACATCTTCTCTATTTTTGAAATTTTACTCATAAATTTTTTTCCATCCCTCCCCTTCCAACCCCTCGTGCCAAATGGAACCAAGTTCCAAAGTCAATAAAACCCAACGAGGACGGCGATCACAGAGAAAAGAGAAAGTCTACAAACAGTGATCAACAGTCTTTTCCTTTACGAGGTCGTCGAGTTTCTTTTTCTTTTGTTTTTAAAGACCTGGTAAACGAATCCACATTACATGCTTATAAGCATGTAATGTTTAGGTGCTTATACCTCTTATAAGAGGTATAAGCATATTTTTTTAAATTTTTTTATATATTGTATTTATTTAAATTTAAATTATATGCATTTTTTTTCTGATATTTTTTTTTGCTTTTACCAAATTAATTAATTTTCATAATACTTGGTGTTACGATAGATGCAGAACTGAAAATTAATTAATTTGAGAAATTGGGTGCGAAAAAAATATCAGAAAAATGCATATAATTTAAATTTAAATAAATAAAATATATAAAAAAATTTAAAAAAATTTGCTTATACCTCTTATAAGAGGTATAAGCACCTAAACATTACATGCTTATAAGCATGTAATGTGAACCCCTGGTAAACTCTACGACCTTGACTTGCTGTAGTCTCACACAGACCAAACAAGAAGCAACGCAAGTGGCAGGCATAATAATTTTAACCCCATAAATATATCAACAAAATAAATATTTTCTTTTCATTTCCATCCCTCACATTTGAAAAAAAAAAAAAATACTAATGAACATAGTTTTGTCCGAGATTTTTGGTGCTATAACTAGAGAATTTGTCATCTAAAATAATGGTATTGTCAAGTTGGAGCAGTAAAAAAATAGGATGGGGGTATAAGCAATAAGTAAAGTTAAGTTAATTTCAAAAAAGTTCTTTGACTTTTTGGTTCGAGAATTATGAGGTGTAGGAATAATCTCGGGAAAATTACGTTCAGGTCCCAAAGAAGGGAATTAATTACAATAAAGTCCCTTAAAATCATCAAATTACGCTCAGGTCCCAAGGGACTTCTGTGTAATTATTTGTATTAACAACAGGAAATGCATGTATTAACAACAGGAAATGCATATATTTACAACAACTTTTAAATACCAAACCATTTACAACAGGAAATGCATATATTTACAACAACATTTAAACACCTGGATTTTGAATATAGAGAGGTCATTTATGAAAAAGCATAGATTGACAATGACGAAATGTTGCATTTGCAACAAAATTTTAAATATGGTCATTTACAACAGAAAATGCATGTATTTACAACGAAATGCGTGTATTTACAACAACTTTTAAAAACCTGGAATTTATTTCCATACAAATAATTACACAGAAGTCCCTGGCTATTTACAACAGAAAATGCATGTATTTACAATAGGAAATGCATGTATTAACAACAACATTTAAAAACCTCCATACAAATAATTACACAGAAGTCCCTTGGGACCTGAGCATAATTTGATGATTTCAAGGGACTTTTTTGTAATTTTTTTTGTTCCTTGGGACCTATATGAAATTTTCCCAATAATCTCTTGGGAGATGTCATAATTAAAAACTTTGTAATTAAGAATATTTATTAATTTTATAATAAAGCACTATAAAATTTAGAAATTTTAAAAAAGAACCAACCTCTTATATTGGAATGAATTTTTTTTATCAAATAATCAGAAAAAATTCCCCTATTAAAAATTTTATTAATGAGAATGACTTAAATCAGCGTATAAATACATACCTTGTATATACAAAATTTTAAAGTATTGAGACTTTTTACATATAAAAATTTATCAAGTTCTTCTGAAAAAATTGAATGGGGGACTTGTTCCCAAATTTTTCTCTTTTTTTTAGTTATCTTTTCAGTATTTAGTTTCAATTTTCAATTACTCATATTTTTAAATTTTTTATTTCTCAACTTTGATATTCTTAATGCTACTTATCTTTTAATATTCTTAGTAGTAAAAATTCTAAATATAGTATTTAAAAATATAAACTATGAGTGCTGTTGGAAACAATTAAAGCCATGTACTAAAAAAGTTGAAAATGATTTCTTCCGTAAGAGTCCAACAAGTCTACGCCTTGGAATCTCCACTCAATTTTATTATTATTATTACTAATTTATAGAATTAAATCCATTCACTTCATTATAGCTTCCACCAAGCTTCAGTCTTCTTTTTTTTGCTCAGAATTCAGTCTTCTTCTCAAATCGCCATTTCTTGCAACATGTCTTCACCCGCCGAGTACTCTCTCTCTCTCTCTCTCTCTCTCTCTCTCAATTGATCATTTTGTTTATGAACTCTTCGTTTAGATTTTTAATTCTTGAATGGTTTATACATATATGCTTAAGTGTTTTGTGTGTATTACCGAAAGTTTATGTTCTTTAGTTTTCTCAGAAAAATATAGAAAATATTAGAATTCGTTTAGTTTAATTTCCTGTTTTTTAAAAATATATGTTGAACTATGACACTAATTTTGAATAATTTGTCAAATTTTTATATGAATTTGCGATGTACAGTCGCAGAACTCATTTGAGATCGAGCAAGTTCTTTGGGGTTTTTTTTTTTTTTTTTTTTGTTCCCAGTTCTGAGTCTGATGGTTTTGTAATTCAGTTTTTATACCTTTTTCATCGGGGGGAAAAGGTCAATTATGGCTTTGTTCATATCCGAGATTTCTAGTTAAACAAATTTCTGCATGTGTTGGTTCAGAGAAACAAAGTTTCCTGGAAAATTTTTGTTTAAGGCTAAAATATATTTTTAATATTTTAAGTTTTACTTAGGTATACTATTGGTTCCTTAACTTTATAAAGTATACATTTAGTCTTATATTTTTAATATCGTTAATGTTACTAACTGAAAATGTTGATGCAACAAACTCAAATGATGACTATGCAGTTAACAAAGCATATTTAAGTTTTAATAGGGTTAACTATAATTTTTGCCCTAGAAGTTTCCGTTAAAGAGTAGTAGGTATCCAAAAGTTTTTTTATGGGAAAATTTTTCCCGGAAGTTTACTAAACGTAGCAATTTTGTTTATCAGTTAATTTTGACCGTTAAGTTTAATTGATGTGCACACATAGGGGTTAAATATCATTTGTGTCCTGGAAGTTTTCGCTTAAGAGTAATGGGTATTCAGAAACTTTTTTTAGGAGCAATTTTGCATGAAAGTTTACAAATCGTAGCAATTTTTCCCTGTTATCCCCCAATATTAAATTTGACTGTTAAATCATTCAAGCACACACATGTCATGCCACCTCATCATCCACATCACTTAGCCCGATATGACGTGGCATCACTATCATCTCTTTCTTGTTGAAGGAATCATTAGTATTGAAGGCATCACTTAGCCCAATACGACGAGCATAAAGAAATGAATACGGAAAGAGATCAATCTCATATTGTTGAAGGAGTCATCGGTATTGAGGGAATTAAAGGGATAAAAAGACTCAACAAGATCACACTGAAGAACACAAGAAATCTCATGTTCTTTTGAGTTGCTAGAGAATGTAGAGCTAGGAATTGAGGGTGCATAGGAAGAAGCTAACCTTGGAAAGGTTAAGTTTGGAGTCAAAAAGGGAGATCCTTGAGAAGTTGATCTCAAAGAGGCCGGAATTGGTGAAGCCGAACTTGTCAAAGGGACTGAAAGGTCTGTCTCAAAACCTAGAGGAAACATTACTTATGATCTAAACAAATGAAACGCAAAACGAGATATGAATTGTCTCAAAAATTGATTCAATAAGACAAAGCAATAGTGATAGTATTTAACCTTTGTATGATCTAGGCCACCCTCCCCTAAATCGTTGGAACTGCTACGTTTTGTAAACTTCCGGGGCAAAATTGCTCCTAAACAAAACTTCCAGATACCCATTGCTCTCAGCGAAAACTTTCTTGACAAAAATGATACTTAACCCTATTTTGATTGATGAGGTGATAAGCATTGGTGCCACAGGTACATATAAATTAAACTTAACAGTCAAAATTAATGGAGGAACAAAATTGCTACGTTTTGTTAACTTTTAGGGCAATTTTGCTCAAAAAAAACTTTTAGGTACCCAGTGCTCTTCTGCCAAAACTTCTGGGGCAAGAAATATACTTAACCCTTTTTTAATATCATATAATTAAATTATTAAAGTAAAATAAACTGAAAAATCGTTGTAAATGAAATCAAGCTTTTAATATTTAATTTATTAGAATAATATATTTATATTATTAAACTAATTTTTTTTAATACAACCGATGATTTGTATTGACTGTTTCATTAGGTTTTTACATATTTTTTTACTTACGTATATTTTAAAATAAACATATTATTTAATTACATAGTCACCACCCAAGCTTACACAGTAATCTTTTGAGTTTGTTGCGTCAGCGTTTTTTGTTAGCAACATTAATAGTGTGAAATTTCCACAACTCCTAAAATAATATTAAGATCCTCAGCAGTAATTTTTATGGTCTGTCCCCTAACAGATGTGTCAAGGATATCTTCTACAACATTATCATTCTTGTCTTTCTCATCAACAATCCTCATATTAAAATAGAAAAGCTTGACGACCTTAGGACAATAGGGAGTTCTCAAACATAATAGGGGTTCATATTGCTTAAGCCAGGGTGATAAATCCACATTACACTCAATCCTTAAAGTCATGAAATCAACATATACGGTAGGACAAACAGCACGATCACCATAGTGGAAATCAAAACTGGCTTGATCAGGAATAATGAGGATAGTATTAATCATACCCGGTGGAGGAACCAGTGGTTCAAGCAACAAAGAGGCAGATGGACCAATGGAACCAGATGCACCTGGTTTAGCCTGATTACCCATGGCATGAGTGGCTGATCTAGAAGGCTCAGATTGATGTTGTAATCTTTCTGCATTTAATTTCAATCGACCTTCCTCATAAGGATCTACTTCCAGGTCCTTTCCCTTGCCTTTTCCAAAAGACAATGACGAAGTTTGTTGCTGAGACATAAGTCTGGTAGGTTCTTGAATAACAATTCATTTGGCTCGTATTGAGGTTGAGACAATTGAACTTTTGGTCGATATAGTGTGGTTGGGGGTTTCTTTGTTGGTGGTTGAGGAGGTGAGTTTTGAAGAGGTGAGGCTGATGGTGAGTCTGGCGGGGTTTGAGTGCCAAAGCTAACTTTAGGATTCTTGGTCCGAGCCATTGAAAATGAAATGCTCGTCGGAACAGATAATGAAGATTTAGAGAGGAAGGGGAAGTTTTAGGGCTCAATGAAAAGAGGCGAGAGGGCGTCTGAGATAATATGAGCAAGAGAGGGAATTTAAGAAGGTGATAATGGGGGGAAACGGTCGAGAATTTGAAGATGAAGAGACCGTTGGTGAGAATCCAATAGAAACGTCCAAACAGTAATGGATTGAGTTGAGAATGCTAATGGGTGTGTATGGAAAATGAGAGAAAAGGGAGATGATGGAATGAAACCAGAGTTGAGAAAATGAAACTTGAGACTGTACAAATATAGGGAAAATTTCAAGCCTCATACTCGAGTAAGCTCGATATTACTCGAGTAACAGGGGCATCCTCGAGTAAATACTAGCATACTCAAGTACTGTGGTCATACTCGAGTAATCACTAACGTACTCGAGTATGATTGCAAAAAATAGCAAGGAAATGAGTTACCTTACTTCAAGTGTGCTCTGTGAACACTTGATCCCATTTGAGATACTTGATCTTAATTAGTTGATTTTTCTTCTTCCAGATTGAGCATTCATCAGTCTTGCTGTTAGCTACTTGAGTATATAGACTCCTTACTCCAATATGCTGGAGATGTACTCAAAGTATGTCTTTGTGTTACGCTCTGGTTCAGTATTTTCATGTGTGCAAATTCTCCATGCTCAAGCACATAAGGGCTTACTCGAGTACTTTACTCAAGTAAGATCATTTTATACTTGAGTATCCATCCTCACTTTAGTGTAACAAAGTTCCTTTAGCTTCATGCTCGAGTAACCTTAGTCTTACTCGAGTAGGCTTGCTCCATGCTTGAGTATGCTCTATCCAGTACCTAAAATAGATGGCTACAATAAATAGTTAGATAGCATTTACCCACTAAGTACTCGAGTATCTTACCCAATACTCGAGTATTCATTTACTCAGTGGTGTCTCAAGCCCATTCAGTATAGAGCTTCCCTCGATATTACTCAAGTATGTTACCATCACGCTCAAGTTCCTTTGTTTTCAGCAGGTGATTCTGTGGCAATCTCCTCAATATTACTCGAGTACTATGGCATATGCTCGAGCATCATACTACTCTGTTTCACCATGTTTTATATCTTACAAACAGAGGATCCTACAAAACAAATTTCTAGAGACTTTGATGCTTAAATTAGTAATAATTTGTCTAATTAAACTTTTAAAAAATAAATTGTATGAAGGAAATTGCTTACAATTCATTGGCATTTATCATGCTGAATTCTCTTCTGATATATAAAAACTGATCCTTGGAAAACGACTTAGTGAATATATCAGCAAGTTGTAGATGAGTGGGAATGAACAACACTTTAACATCTTTCTTCTGAACATGATCTTTGATAAAGTGATGCCTCACGTCAATAGGCTTGGTTCTTGAGTGTTGAACGAGATTTTTCACCAAGCTTATTGTACTCGTGTTGACCCAAAGAATTGGAATTTCTTTGAGGTGAACTCCTAAGTCTTGAAGTTGTTGCTTAAGCAAAAGCACTTGAGCACAACAACTTGAAGCAGCTACATACTCAGCTTCAATGGATGATAAAGAGATCGTATTTTGCTTCTTACTGAACCAAGACACAAGAGAAACACCGATGATTCACATTGTCCACTTGTACTTTTCGTGTTTGTTTTGTAACCTGCATGAACTAAGTCTGAGTAGGCTATGAGACATTCATTTCATCCTTTAGGGAACAAAATTCCAAGTTCCTCTATATCTGTAAGGTATTTGAATATCCTTTTAACTGTCCCAGCATAAGATTCTTTTGGAGTGGATCGATATCTTGCACACATTCTCACACTGAATTGTATGTCTGGTTTACTTACTGTTAGATATAGTAATGAGCCGATCATCCCTCTATATTTTGTTATATTGAAATCTTTCCCTTTAACATCAGCATCCAGCAACGTTGTTGAGCTCATTGGAGTATCACCTCCATTACATTGATCCATACCATATTTCTTGAGAAGATTTTGGAGATATTAGGTTTGAGAGATAAATATCTCATTTTTTTCGTTGTTTGATTTGAAGTACGAGAAAGTAATTTGATTATCTCATTATTGACATTTCAAATTCACCCTGCTAGACTTAGAGAATCTTGACACTGAATCATTAGTAGCACCAAATATAATATCATCTACATAAATTTGTACAATTAGTAAATCATTTTTCTTATTGTGCTTGATGAAAAGAGTTGTGTCGACCTTTCCTTTGAAAAATCCTTGATCAAGAATAAATTTACTCAATCTTTCATACCAAGCTCTAGGAGCTTGTTTGAGACTGTAGAGAGCCTTTTTAGGACAATAAACATGATAAGGATGGAATATATCAGCAAAACCGGGAGGTTGCTCAATGTAGACTTCTTCATGAATGAAACCATTTAAAAAGACATTTTTTACATCCATTTCACAGAGTTTGAATCCTTTGATATAGGAAAAGGCTAAGAGTACTCGTATGGCTTTCAATCTAGCCATTGGAGCATATGTTTCCTCATAATCAATATACACTCTTCTTGATTATAGCCTTTGGCTACCAATCTTGTCCTGTTTCTGAAAATTATTAGGGGTTCATCATGTTTGTTCTTGAATACCCATTTGGTACCAATAACTGGATGGTGTTTGGGCCTGAATACCAAGTCTCAAATGTTTGATTCAATTCCTCTTACATTGCTATCACCCAATCATTGTCTGAAAGGGTTTCATCAATGTTAGAGGGTTCGACCTTAGAAATGAAGGCAAGGAAGCTGACTTCATTAAGGACTTTACTCCTGGTTTTATTCCCTCATTGATGTTTCCTATAACTTGATATATTGGATGGCTCTTATTATAACTCCAGGCTCTAGGTTGACCCTAATCATCTTGATTTTGATTAACATGATCAAGATCATTCTCAATTTCATTTTCGATTCGAGAAGGAGATTTTGAGATGATTTGAGATTCCTTAAGATGAATCAATTTAGGTTCATCATCTAAAGGTTTGACAGAAGGATCAGATTCAAAATACACAACATGCATAGACTCTTCAACAACACAAGTGTGTTTGTTATATACTCTATAAACTTTACTTCTATTAGAGTAGCCAAGGAATATACCTTCATCTGACTTAGAATCAAACTTTCCTAAGTTTTCCTTATCATTGTTGTGGATAAAAATTTTGCATCCAAATATATGTAGGTGAGAGAGATTAAGCTTCCTTCCTTTGTATAGCTCGTAGGGAGTCTTGTCAAGTTTCTTGCAGATATAAACTCTAGGTGAAATGTAGTATGCAGTGCTCATAGCGTCTACCCAAAATACTTACGATATGTTTTTTCTCATTAAGAATATCCCTTGCCATCTCAGTGAGGACTCTGTTCTTTCTCTCCACTACTCTATTTTGTTGAGGAATTCTTGGAGCTGAGAAGTTATGATTGATTCTATTGCAATCGCAGTATTCCTTGAAGGCTAGTTTTTCAAATTGTCCTCCTTTGTCTGTTCTTATTTTTGAAATGCATATACCTTTCTCATTTTGCACTTTCTTAGCAAATACAATAAATTTTTCAAAAGTTTCATCTTTTGATGAAAAAAAGATTGACTAAGAAAATCTAAAAAAGTCATCGATTATGACCAAAGTATACAAATTGCCACTAAGGCTTTTAACCCTTGCTGGTCCAACTAACGCCATATGGAGAAGTTTGAGTAGTCGATCAGTCGTGGTTTCATTCTTTGACTTAAAAGAGGATTTAGTCTGTTTACCCTTTTGACAAGCATCACAGATCAAATCATTTTTAAATGTAAGTTTGTGTAAACCAAGAACTAATTTCTTTTTGAACAACTTTTCCAAATGGTACATATTGACATGTGCTAATCGTTTATACTATAGCCATCCATGTTGCTAACCAAACATTTTTCAGAATTACTACAAGGCATGTTCATGGTGTAGCAGTTACCTTCTCTTAATGCTTTAAAGAGAATTTTTAGTTAATCTTTATTTATCTGGAGATCCTTTTTGTTGACAATGAGACACTCTTCTAAATCAAAAATGATCCAGTTGTTTTCGTTTGCACTTTAGCCGACACTAAGGAGGTTGTGACAGAGACCTTCTATGTAATATACGTCTTTGATTTGAGGGCCATCATTTTCACCAATTTCACCAACGCCAGCTATCTTTCCAGACTGGTTTCCTCCAAATGTCACTTTGCCACCATCCTTTGCTCTCATCGCAACAAATTTGGATTGATCTTTCATCATGTATCTAGAGTATCCACTATCAATATATCACTTACTGAATTTTGATACTTGTAGACATACCTTCAATTTCATTGGTAATCAAGTCTTAGGTACCCTTCTTTTCTTGGGTCCTTTTGGTTAGTTTGCATTGTAAGAAGAACATGTTATCTCTTAGGTACCTATTTATAAGTACCTATTGGTTTGTCATTTTTTTCCTTCTTATGAAATCACGAAGATGTACTATGCCCTTTTCAATTGCAACAGTTACCATGAGCAAATGGAGTAGAGGAATTCACTGATTTTCAAAGATAGTTCAAATATAATATCTCACCCCTCTTCTTTTTACCCTTTCTCCTATCTAGTTTAGGAGTATAACCTATTCCTGACCTATCGTTTGTGAACCTTTGAGTTTTCAAAATAATATTAAGCATTTCACTTTCTCTGGTAAATTTTTCAAGAGTTTTGTTGAGATAAGAATTTTTTTTCTCCAAATTAGGACATTTTTCCCAAATCAGAGGATTGTCTTGAACTTGTTCAAGAAACTTAATTCTTTTCTTTGAAATCATGAGTTCTTTCAAATTTTTCTAAACTCATAATGCAACTCATTATAATCAGATAGAAGTTCATCATAAGTTGGTTCAAAGTCATATACCTCTTCGCTTTCATGTACTTCTTGAGCTACAAGACAAATGTTAACAAATTCTTCATTCTCGCTTTCTTCATCGGAGGAACTATCTCCCAAAATAGCAGATACATATGCTTTCTTCTTAAAGTTGTTGTACCATTTTTTTCCTTATCATTGCTCTTCAGTTTTGGGCATTCAGATTTGATATGTCCAGGTTTCTTACATTCATAGCATATAATTTGATCCTTATCCTTGAATTCACGTTTGCTATTTTGACCTCCTTTTGGAAATCTTCGGAAGCCTTGGTCCTTTTTGTAGGATCTTTTGAACCTTCGGACAAACATACCGAGTTCATCACTTTCTTCATCTTCGTCTTCCTCTTTTGCCTCTTCGTCTTTTATGGCATTGAAAGCAACACCTTTGCTTTTATTGTTGATTTCATCTAGACTCTTTTTGAACTTTAGTTTTCCTTTATATTCGGATAGACTTCCGAATAGAGCAACGACTGATCTCATCGATTCTCCTCGAGCTGCTTCAATGGCTGTGACTTTAGCCTCCCATTCCTTTTTTAGGACATTTAGAATTTTCCTCACTTGAAAGTTTTTATCATATGTCTTGCCCACTGCTGATAGCTGATTAATCAAATGGGTGAAACGTAGTTCAAATTCTGCTATAAATTCACCAGACTTCATACGAACTAAATCATATTCAGTCATGAGAATGTTTATCCTATTCTCCTTTATGCCAGAGGCTCCTTCGTGAGTTATCTCTAGAGCTTTCCACATTTCTTTAGCAGTTAATAAGTTGTATATATTGAAATATTCCTTATGTCTTAGTGCGCTTTGAATCATCATGATAGCTTTATTGTTTTAGTGTTATTTGTCTCCTATCGTTCTCATCGTATTCTGATTCAAGCTTTGCCACACGAACTCATTCTTCTATTTTCGTTGGAAGATAGTCTCCTTGTTCGATCATTTGCCATAGATCATATTCAGTGGCCAAAACAAAGACTTTAAATTTTGCTTTCTAGAATGAGTAGTGTTCACCACTGAAGCTGGTGGTTTGTTGATAGATGCTTCATCGGACAGTGTTCCTTCCATGGATCCTTTTTGGGATGTTAAGCCTGTAAAGAGAAGACCTTGCTCTGATATCAAATGTTAATTATAGCGAATCACCAAAGAGCGGTGAATTATAAAAATTAAAACAGTCTTAACCAATAATTAAATCAGGAAGGAAAGGTTAGAAAGATATTACCAAAGTGTCCACATAGATTTATACACGTTTGGCGTTAATCTCTTGACATACATCTAGTCCTCATAGCGTCTCTGAGATTCCACCATCTTTCAACAATTACACAAGCTTAGAGTAATCCTCACTAAGACTCACTCCTCTTTACAACTATAATCGGACAACCACACTCAAGGTCATACTATCTTGAGATTTTACAATAATCAATTGAATTATAAGAACTCTCTCACAAAGTAGATATATAATAATTGAAAAGTTGAATATCAAAAGATATTTCACAAGGAATTGATAACAATAAATGAGCAATTAATTTGATCGTTTGTTGGTTGGTAGCTCCGAATTGAATGCTCTTCGTATTTATAGTTGAACTTCATTAATGGCCATTGGTGAAGCTTCAAACTATTTGTTAGACTTAGAGGTTTTCCGTTAAACACAAACCGGAGTCGTTGGAAGATTTAAGGATATGTCGCTTTCGTATCTCTGTCAAAAATCTTCATATGACATGCCTTTGGTCTGTAGTTGACTAAGGAGGAGTCGCTTTTGCTTTCGCCGAAATGGATGTTTGATAACATGATCATTTGACCTGCTCTGAATTTCATTCTGTGTACGCTCTGTTTCTACAATTGCATTTAATGCTTCTGACATAAATCTTGCTTTATGATAATTTGAGTGTAATCCATCAACTAATCATCTGAAACTTATTAACAAACATGTTTAGAAGCATTGAGAATAGTAATGAGTAATAATAAGATGTTATGGAATGATAGCCAAAAAATTTGAATAAACAAAGGCAAAGAAGACTAAGTATGAAAGAGATGTAAAACCATTATTCAAGTATCAACTTGGCTTACTCGAGTACCATTCTTGAGTAACACACTGTTATACTCGAGTAACCTTTAAGTGTTAACACAGGAAGCTTGCGAGAGATACATAGAGAAGGTTCATCAAAACTAGCTTACTCGAATAAGCATATACTCATACTCGAGTATAGCTTCTGTGTACTTGAGTAACTACCTGAAAGAACTCAGTGTATTGTGAACAATTAATCATACTTGAGTACTGACTCTTCTCTACTCAAGTATTTTACTCAAGTAAACACAATAGAAGAAGCTCAGTGCCTTGAATTTGATTGAGCATACTCGAGTAGATTGATCCCCTACTCGAGTATAATACTCAAGTAACACGATAATAGTGTACTCGAGTACCTTTGAGAAAGGCAAGCAGATTACAGTGACTAACGCATACGTACTTGAGTAAAATATCTCCTTAATTGAGTATTGTACTCGAGTAAGATAATGTCATACTCAAGTTACATCATGAAAAATAGAAGCACATCAATCAGGTAAGCATACTCAAGTAAGTATCATACTCGAGTAATATTATGGTATGCTCAAGTAACGTTCAGAAGACTCAGACGTTTTGATGAATAAGCTTTAATACTTGAGTAACACAAACAGATACTCGAACAACATTTCCAATTTATTAGATCACACTGAATTAAATCTTTTTTTTTTCTTTTTTACAAGTTTTTTATTTTTAAGTCCGAGAAGTAACACTTTACAAGACATTTATTAAAATGATAAAATTATACGGAAGGGTAGAGTAACTTTTTCTTTCTTGAAAGATTCTATATGGTTCCTGACCAAAAAAAAAAGATTCTATATGGTTTTGAAATTTATGAAGCTAGGTTCACATAAGGACATAACTTTGACAAACTTCATAAGAAATTTATGTACTTTTTATAATTTATTAATTTCCAGTCGAACAATATAACCCAGTTGTGATTAATGGTTTTTCCTTCTTTTTTTTCCCTGTCAACTCCCCCTGGTTATGATTAAGTTATATATTGAAAGTTAAATTAAAAATAAAATAAAATGATATTATTTAATTTACAAATAATATAATATTTAGCAAAATATTCTTTGGATATATATATCAGAAAATTAATTAATTATTTTTTCCCAACATTATCCTTGCAGATATTACAGGTCACTACCACCAGTGAGCAAGGCCTATGGAGTGGCTTGTTTAATGACTACTTCTGCATTTTACCTTCAACTTTATGATCCTTGGAACATTTCTCTTGACTATGCTCTTGTTTTTAAACATCTTCAGGTATATATGTCACTGAGCATTAATTATTATATATTATTAGGTAATTAATTTTTTTAAAAGGACTATTATTGTAATTTAATTACTCTTGAATTTTTAATGCAGGTTTGGAGGCTTGTCACCAATTTCTTTTTTCTTGGACCATTTTCATTACCTTTCGCTTTTCGTCTTATAATAATGTAAGTAATCTTTATTCAACAATAATTTTATTCTTCTTTTTTTAATTTCTTGTAAAAAATAATAATATCAGTTACTTGTTCCCAGATCAGATTTCAAAACTCTTACGTACTGTCATTTAACCCTTCCTCTGCAGCAAAACAGAGGAAAGAATAAATAAGTTGTAAAAAGATAAAAACAATCCATTCACCTCTTATAAGCTCATTTGAAAAAAAAAAATGCAAACATATAAATTAAATTAATATAAGGTTTCAGTTTGATCCTTTTGATTTAAAAAATTAAAAATATATTTTTAGTCTTTTAACCTTAATGATCGTCATGAAAATAAATACTGATATTGAAATTTTAAGGTTGACAAAACATTTATAAATGCTAACATATAAATTTTAATTTTTAAAATCATAATAAATATGACAAAAAAAATCATCTTTGAGACCAAGGTGTTTGTGTTAAAGAAGTAAAAACATATTTTTTTTTTAAAGCTAAGGGATCAAACTAAAAAAAATAAAGGACCAAATGAATATTTTTTTCAAATAGAAAATTATGTACTTTTGATTTCAATGAATACATGAACTTTATTAAATTCAGATGTTTATACTCCATTTGTGTGAAATTGATAAATTAAAAGAAGGAGCAATTTGTGTGAAACTGGATTATTGCAGAGCCAGATATGGAGTTTCATTGGAAAGAGGGCCATTTGACAAAAGAACAGCTGATTACTTATGGATGTTGATCTTTGGTGCCCTCTCACTTCTGGTTAGACACACCCACACATCTAACTCTTTAATTTATTATTTATCTTTTAATATATAATAAATATTTTTTAATTAGGTGCATAATCATGTTAATTAATTAAATAGGTGATAGGTGTGGTGCCATTTGGTTGGACACCATTCATGGGAGCTCCATTAGTTTACATGATCGTCTATGTTTGGAGCCGTGAATTCCCCAATGCCCAAATCAGTATTTATGGCTTAGTTTATTTGAAGGTATGCTTTTATTCATTCTTTTTTCTTCCTTTTGAATTTAAAGGGACATGTAGAGATTATAATTTATAAGTGAGATTAACCGATGACTTATAAGAGTATTTCATGCCACTAGATTGCAACTGCTATTTTTGTTATGATAAGTCATTAGCTTATCTGAATTTCTGTCTCATTGAACAACCTTAACAAAGTAAATCAGTTACTATTTTTTTCAGGGCTTGTTGGCACAGGATAATGGAGGGGAAATATTTTTAATGAGTTTAATTTAAAAGAAATGGATAAGTGGGGTTAAAAAATTTCAATAAAAAGAATATGTAAGATAATATACTGACAAAAATTAACTAAAATCTTTTAAATCCTCTTCTTCAATTTTTTAAAATTGAACTTATTAAAATTTTCTCCCTTTTCCTCCATTTCTTGCATACCAAACATACCCGTAAATGTACTCATGTTCTGGTGTGTAAATGAACCCCAACATAATGTAGTAGAAATTAAAGGATAGGGAAAGAAACAGAGTGTGGAATTGCAAAAATGATCCAATGTCCTAATGTTTGCTCTTATTACCACTATATATGAAATTTATGTTGTAAAACCTTAATGAAAAGGAATGTAGTTTTTTTTTTTTTTTTTGACAGAGAAATGAATGTAGTTTAATTTAAAATTAACTATCGAGATTGAATTATTTTTCCTTTAGTATTCATTGATGACATGAGATAGAACAGAGTCAAATTTCTTTATTTTGTTATCTTTGCCTTGTTACTACGGCATTGTTTGTTTCTATTATCTATTTTTTGTTCTCAAAACAGTTTTATAAAACTATTTTTGAAAATAATTTTTGATTTTTTTAAAAAAATCTGTTTGGATAATTATTTCAAAAAAAACTGTTTTTGAAGTGACGTGATGGCAATCGTTGCTGGTCATGATATGGTAGTGGTCATCACTGGTAGTATGATATTGATAGTGAATAGGTGGTGACCTAAAAAAATTTAAAAGTAAAAAACATAAATAAGAAAGCAACTAAAAGCTAGGTTTATTCTTTTTTTTTACAAAAAACATATTGAAACAGTTTTCCAAACAAGTTTTTTTTTTTTTTTTTCACAATCAAACAAGCCCTACCATTCTCCTCTAACAAACTAACCCCATTCATAATTTTGGCTTAGGTAAAACAAAATACATTATGAATTTATGTTCTCATATTAAATTTGAATAATTATACATGTGACATTGTATTATTCTGGATGATAAAGTTCTGTTCATCTATTTATTTATTTATGCCTTATAAATTGAAATCATATAATGCATATCACATGCATTTTAAAGAACCAAATCGAACTAAATTTTGACTGAAGTTTTGTGGCAACAGGGTTTTTATCTTCCCTGGGCAGTACTGGCTCTGGATTTAATTTTTGGGAATTCATTAAAGCCAGGAATTGCAGGGATGGTTGCAGGACATTTATATTACTTCTTAGCAGTTCTTTATCCTCTCTCTGGTGGCCAGTACATCTTCAAGACTCCTCTCTGGGTGTATCCTTTTTGCTTTATATTCATCTTTATGCTCATGATAATTCTTCTCATACCAACTTCAGTTTCAAAGTTTCATCTGAGGTGTTCATGAGACTGGACGGGTCTGAGGCAACCACATCCCGTGTCCAATCCTACTAAGGGCTAGTTTGGTTTGAGGAAGGGGGAGGGGAAGATCTTTTACTTCCTCTTTACCAAAAAGCTTATGGAAACTTTTCAATATTCTAAAAATATACTCTCAATAAAAAGAATATTTCCTTCATTAATGACAATTTAGTCAATTCCTTACTTTCCACTCCCTTTCTTCCCACTCCCTCCCCTCAAACCAGACCCTAAATGATACGAGATTACTTTAATTTTCATCTTGCCTTTAACTTCTTTTTGTCATAATTTTTTGTCAGCTTTGTCCCATCCCAATATAACCAAATCCATATCCTCTAATTTCCTTCTTTCTCATTTTCTTCTCTGTCATAGGTTAAAAAAAAAAAAAGAATGCTTCGGATTTAATATATTAATGAACTTCAACTAATAAAATTTGAATTGTTCTATTCATAATTGCATTATAGAAAAATAGAAAAAAATAATTTATAAAGTATTATACTAATTTTATAAAATGTTAAATGTGAATCATTTATTTAATGATGGAGATGAGGTTTAAAAAAGAAGAAGAGAGAGAGGATCTACTTCCTAGTATTACTTGGATAGGGATGGGCCAGTGGGGGCCATGTCTCCTTAAACAGTCTTGTTTCATCCTTAACTATGTGTAAAATTGAATAGTCATAAAATAGTGGCATATTGTGGGACAAATCCAACAACAATGGAATAAATTCACCGTTTGGGAGGAGCAAATCCAACAACAGATGGAATTGTTTTCCGTGGAAGAGGTCACCGTTTGGGAGGGAGCCAAACAAGCAGGGCCGGTAATTCGCAGGCACAGCAAACTGAAAGCAATAATGCTTCTCCACAACAGGGGAATCAAAACGATGGAGTTGCTTTCCGGGGTAGGAGTTATCGCTTGAATGGGTGAAATCTTGTGCATGATCTTGATATTATAGTTTAATTAATAGTTGCAACATATTTAATCCCTTTATATATGTTGAATATTTCTGTTTTGAACCAGTTTTAACTATTGAAAGTTAAAAACCCACCTATCATCACGTGTTTATATTACTTCATTTTTTTAATCCGATGGTTGGTTTTATTTGATTTGGCTCTCATCCTTCTTTTTTAATCTCAAATAGTTGGATTGAAATATGAAGGTTTATATTTAATATTTTATAAAAATATTATCATTTAATATTTTTTAATAATTTATTATTTTTATAAAAGATTCAATTTGAACCGTTCAGATTTCAATATAACGGTTGAGATGAAGAAGAGGATGAGAAGACAAGATGATGAGAGACTGAGAGTCAAGTCCGCTTTTATTATTGTTACTATTACTACTATGGACTGCACAAAACAGACAGTTGTTTGGTCCAGAAGAAATTGAGGCTCACCGACTGGTCAATGAAGCTCTGGCAATAAGAGAAATGACTTATTTTCAATCTGAATTTTGTAGAAGTAAGATAGGATAAAAGTCGGATTACAAATGTGATTTGTGTTTGGATTGACGGTGATAGAACCTTTAGAATTTAGGAGAAAGTCTCATGGGTTATGAATAAGAAGAAGGATGGAAAAGAAGAGGAAGAAGGAAGAAGGAAACGCGTGTGAAATAAAATATTAATTTTTAATTAAATTATTTTTTGTATTTAAAATAATTTTTTATTAAATTAATTTTTTGAATTTCCGAACGTTTAAATAATTCCGTTGTACCTCTTCGAGTTTTCCAACCAGCAAGAATGCGTTTTGTGATCCGTTCGGATCGTTCGCTCCATCTTGGTGCGTCACGACGCGTCTGACGCACCGGTTCGGGCAACAGATGCGTGTCGCCTCTGTTCGTTCCGTTCGTGTGTCTCTTTGCACAATGCACCGGTTCGCGGCAA
Source organism: Acacia melanoxylon (assembly GCA_019022615.1). Lineage (NCBI taxonomy): Eukaryota > Viridiplantae > Streptophyta > Magnoliopsida > Fabales > Fabaceae > Acacia > Acacia melanoxylon. The sequence goes on along the minus strand of JAFJYJ010000020.1, from coordinate 2,277,136 downwards.
AATGCAGACGAGTCCGTCGATCGTGTTTTTTTCGAGTCTATAAATAGGGCGCCCTAGTCACAGATTAAATTAGATTTTTTCTGCATACTCTCTCCCTGCATTCTGCATATACATTCTGTGCGTTCCGAAAGCAGACTCGTTGGATTCTCTTGGGCTTCAAACAAACAGAGCCATCTTTCTGGAGACGAATAATCCGCTCTATCCTGGGAGGCAATTGCTCAGAAACCTTCAACATCCGTATTGAGAGAGCAATATTGTCTTAAGGACACAACGAAAGTTGGGCCCGGATTTCTGCATTTTTCCATTACCTTATCGGCAGTCTTGTGAGTTCGTTTAAAGCATTTCTATATTATACAGACTACTTGTATGCTCTCTGTATGTGCTATTTATTAAATACAGATTCTTGTTATGCTGTTTGTTTACTGTATATTCAATCTCTACCTACTCAATACACTGGAAACAACAATCTTCATTTAAAGCGTTTCTATATTATACAGACTGCTTGTATGCTCTTTGATTGCTCCATTTAATAAATACAGATTCTTGTTATGCTGTTTGTTTACTATATATTCAATTTCTATCTACCCAATACATTCTGAACAACAAGAACTAGCTTTTTTCCAAACTGAAACATGTTTATATTATTATTTCAAAAGTCAGTTAAGATGAAAAATTATTGAAAAGAGTATAAAACTTATCTGATACTCTATATATATATATATATATATATATTAGTTGTATATATTGTGATAATTGAAGATAAAAATTTAAATTTAAATTTGAAAAATAAATAAATTATTAGTAAAAAATTAATGAACAATAAAGTCCTTAATTAAATATATTCAATGAATAAAAATGTATATAAATTAGAATGCATACAAACATTTTTTTATAGGTTGATACTAAATAGTACTACACTGCTAATTGGATCATCTATGGTTAACAAGTTGGTCTCTGATTCTATCACGAACATGATTCATTTGTGTTAAAAATAATGTATAGATATTTGATGGGGATGCTATATCAAATGGATCGTTATTATCTTCATCACCTATATTTCCTTGTTCCGCTTGAATAAAATCTACATCAGTTTGTAAATATCTTTGGATAAGATTATGTATAGTCATTGTTACACAAACTATGTAGACTTGTGTTTCAAAGATATATGAGTACATATCTCGCAAACTATGTCGTTGTTGTTAGAACCGGCTGACACTCAAGAGGGGGGTGAATTGGGTGTATGATAAAACTTAGAAACTTTAAAAATCTTTTTACATCTTTGTATAAGCAATACATATGAAAGAAATGAATTATAAATACATAGTCAAGTTATTCAAAATGTATGTGTTGGATACGTAAGAAACAAGGGAGGAGAATATGAAAACTGTGATTTATACTATTTTGGTCCAATCTTTGATGACCTACGTCCAGTCCCCAAGCTCCATTTAAGATTTTCAATCCATTATCTTCTTGTTTAATCTGGGCACAAGAGAAGTCTCTACAATCCCACAAGTTTAGTCGGACACTTGTGAAGCCGTTCACAAATCTCTTACCGAGAGACTCCCCCTTACGCACCATAAGGATATAACATTATGATGAAGGATTACAATCAATATTTTCTCTCATAAGTGAATAAACACTGAAGTACATTACAAATAATCTCACTCTCTATAATAAATTGTATGAACGTTGAGAAAATAGAGAGCAAATGAGATAAACGTCAGAGTGTTGGCATTTTGACAGTGAAGGTGAAAGCTCTTGTCTCGTCGTCACATTTTTCCAACTTGAATGCTTCACTATTTATAGGCAATTGATATTAATGACCATTGTGAGCATTCGTTTATGTCCATTGGAGAGAAATAGTCATTGATGCATTTGAATGTTTTTCCGTCTTTCTCATTCTATCAAATGCTTCAATGAATTCCTCTGATATTGTCTATCATTTAACTTCGTTAAATGACCATTGTGGTATTCAAATTTGTCTGTTAGAGACAAATTGGAGTCGTTAGAAGATTTTACGATTCAGCTGCTTTCGTCTTCATTGCAATAAATCTTCATATGACATCCCTTTGGTCTGCTATGAGATTGCTTAAGGTTTAGTTTCTATTATCTTCACTGTAGCAAAAGCTTTGAACGAAATCTGTTTGGTTTTCTCTATGATTTCTTCCGTATGCTCTATTTCTGTTGTGTATTTAATGCTCTGACACAGGGAATGACTATCGAGCTTTTTGAATATAATATGTGAATTTAAACATCTGAAACTCATACACAAACAAGATTAGTAGTATAGAGAAGTAATATGATTAGTAATCAAGTATAAACTGATGTTAACAACAATATTTGAATTCTCAGATACGTTGTGAAATAAAATAAGAACAGTCATTCAAGTATGATTCTAGAATCACTTGAGTGCCCATTCATCACTCGAGTGCATTATTTAATTCAGCTCAAGTGTTGATGAACTTTGTCTCTGGTAGTGAACTGTTAAAATAACATGTCACTCGAGTGTTAGAAAAGACTTGACTCGAGTGTCAATTGAAAATAACTTCAACTCTACCAATGACTCGAGTGCTTTTGCAAGTTGCCTTATGCCACTTGAGTGGACTAGAGAAGCCATCACTCTTGGTTCATCTGCAAGTGACTTGCGCTAAACTTGCAAATTGGTGCTTGTTGGTCGAATTCCCTTATGACAAGTGAACCAGTCGAACAAGTAATTAAGTGAAGAGTAGAGTATTGTCCCACAAAGATTAAAATACCCATTTATGTAACAAGAGATTGAGTTCTACATCTTTGGCCGGTTGTATCTTAAGAACTAGTTAGCTTGGGGCAGTTCAGTCAAATGGATGAGTTTCTGTTGGAATATGTGTTTGCTTATAGCTACAGTAAGTGGAATAAGGATGGACGGTGATATAAGAGAGGTTACATATTATTTATTGCATGATTGTATATTATATATGTTGTGATGAAAATATAGATTGACATAATGATAATGAAATGTGAAATCATTTTGTATGTGAATCATTATATATGCAAATATATATATGTAATCAATTTCTTCTTTTAAATCATAAAAAACACTTTTAATGTCCATTTTTAAGACCATTAGACGACTATTTTTAACGGTCGTTAAATAGAATGTCGTTAAAAGTTTATAACATACAAAGACTGTTTTAAAAAAATAGTTGTTGAAAGTTGTTGAATTTCAACGACTGTTATTTAAATAACAGTCTTTGTATATCTGCAAACTCACATGCTAGGTAGTCCATAGAACCATCTAAAACACAATATAAGGCGCAATTTGAACAAGGTAAAGCCTCGTGAGAAAAAGAATGGATTGAAAATAGACGATAAACAACACCATTCAAAATTGGACGCAAGAAATAGAGCGTTTCATGTCCAATGAAGCACAAAATAAGAAGAAAAATAAAAAATAAATAAAACATCTCAAGTCTTAACTGAATGAAATAGAAGACAAATAAAAGAAAGCACCAAGAAATAGAGCAGAAAAACACTACAATGAACTATCCATTCAAAATTTTCAAACAAAAGAAAGCACCAAGAAGTAGAGCTCCGGTATCCTCATCATCGCCTATGGGGGCCTTCTTCCTCTTCACAGTGCTCGGGATCGTTGCTCAACATATTGTTTAATGAGGGAGAGAGAGAGAGAGACGCAGATCTGCAACCAAGATCTTTAACCGGCAATAAGCGATAGATATGGAGGTTGTGTAGCATGCTCATAGTTCATGACAGAGGACGAGTCGGAGTCGAAGTTGAAGTCGTTCACATCGCGATAGAAAACCTCCTAGTGGCAAGGGTAAGGCCGTTGGGTGCGACGACGGAGATGGATGGGTCTCGAGACTCTTATTGCAAGGTTGCGTTCAGGATAGATTGGAGGAAGATATTCTGCACTGTTGGGTTTTGAAGAGAAAAATTTATATTTTTATGAAAGAGAGGGAACAATAAAATGTCGAAGGCGTGAGATTGAAGTTGAAATATCTAGAGAAATCTGGAAGGGAGTGAACAATAAAATGTCGAAGGCGCGATATTGAAGTTGAAATATCTAAAAAATTTGAGTTTTAATGACTGGTTTTGAAAAACCAGTCACTATATCAAAACATTTAACGTCCGTTTTTAAAAAACGGACTTTAAAAGTAAGGAAAAATTTACAATAGTGCAAACATTTAATGTCCATTTTTAAAAAACGGACTTTAAAAGTAAGGAAAAAATTACAATAGTGCCACCGCCTAAACATTTAACGTTTGTTTTAAAAAAACAGACGTTAAAAGTAAGGAAAAAATTACAACAGTGCCACCGCCTACGTTTTAACGTCTACATTTTTTAAAGCAGACGTTGATTGGGGGTCGTTAAATTCCTATTTTGTAGTAGTGCATATTAACATTTTTCATATGAATGATCTAGTAGGAGACAAGGAAAGTCACATGTGGGGTGAGCCTTGAAGGCTCTATTGTGTTTCTTGTGCACATTTATGCCACTTTATATTTTAATTGCTGTGACACTAATATTATTTTTCATCCTAAAATGTTTTGGTTGATAAATGTTTGTTTGAAGCTAAAACTTTGAGTTAATATTTGAAAGTATTAAGTAAATGTTGTTTAAGTTATGTAGTAAAGGGATAGAGTCTCTAAGTCCATAAATGGTTTAACAGATTGAGCATTAGGTATATATCTCGTTTGGTTGGGGGTGTTACAAATTGCAATTGATCTTCCACAAATTACTAATGGCCTTTTGTTTATTGCAACTAGAGCTGGGAATTAGAGGTGGGCCGGGCCCTTTTAGGCCAATGATAAGAAAAACATAGGTTTTTCAAGGCCCGACTTGAGAGCATGCGGGCTAGGGCTGGCCCTACAAGACTGGGAGTTATTTTATTAAATTTTAACTATTTTTTCATCGTCTTTTTTTAAAAAATATAATTAGTAAATTACAATAATTAAAGTTCTAATTTATTAAATAAATATTGGCACCATTAAGGTCTAAATAACACGATCAATAATTTATAATCAAAAGTAAACTATTGTCCATCAATAACTCACAAAATAAAAGAAGTTTACCACTAAATAATATGAGTATGACGACTATTATCCTTAAAAATGGTTTATTGTGATATATTTGCTTGCAGGATGCTGCGAGATCCATTGTAGCTCAGCTGATTATACCGTGCTTTAACACTCAATCTAAAATTTTAAGTCTTAGACTGAAATTACGTGAACATTCACCTGTTATCAAAACGCCCTCTTTTTTCTATAATGAAAGAAGGAAAAAAAAAATACTTGTTGACTATCATTTAACATTCCGTGAAGTTAAGGAACCACCTTTGGGTTTTAATTTTAACATTCTGTGAAGTATTGTGTGAATCTATCAGAATGTTTTCAATTGGGCAAGTTGAAAAAAAAAAAACGCCTAATGGGCCGACCTTTGGCCCTATAGGGCTAGCCCTTTTAAGCTCTCAGTCCTATAGGGTTGAACTTTTTAGACCCAACTTCATTTGGAGGCTCCATTTTATAAGCCCGACCCTTGAAGAGCCAGGGCTTAAACAGGTCAGCCCGATGGACTTGGCTTAATTTCCCGGCTCTAATTGCAACTAAGCTTTCATGGTGTACAAATTAAGTTAAAATGCAAGTGACATTCCTTCAAATGCAAATGCAAGCAACTTTCCATGAATTACAAATGACCTTTCTTGATGTGAAAATTAAGTTAGAGTGCAAATGCAAACATTCTTCCACGAATTGCAATTGACCTTCTACGAATTGCAATTGCACTTCTAGGAAATGCAATTGAGCTTTTTGTGGTGTGCAAATTAACTTAAAATGCAAGTAACCTTCCACGAATAGTAAATGACTTTCCATGATTTGCAAATGACCGTCCGTGGTGTGAAAATTAAGTTAGAGTGCAAATGCAAATGACTTTCCACAAATTGCAATTGACCTCAAACGAATTGCAACCGTGCTTCCAAAAAATGCAACCGAGCTTTCATGGTGTGCAATTTTGTCATTTCCTCTACACATATATTTCTCCTAAAAGACCACTAATTCTAGGTACCAAAGACGAATTAATTTTCCAATCAAGGACTTTTAGCCAATTTCCCCTAAAATTTAAAAGTTTTAATATACCATTTTTGATCCATCAAGTTTGCTCTCATTTTAGTTTTGATCCCTCAAGTTTCAAACTATTGGTCATAGTCCCTAGAGGGGTAAAAAAATCTATATTATTATTGAGTTCTATAGACCAATGTTTTATATGAAATGAAACTTAAGGAACCAAAACATATGGTTTGAAACTTGATAAATCAAAACTTGACATAGAAAGTTAACATGAAAAAATTGACATTTACATTAGTCAACATCCAAAACCATTGAAAATAAAAATAAAAATTGCAAACTGGATTGATCCCTATGCATTAAAGTAACACAAAATTTTATAATGGATTGATGGGTGCATTTGGTTGGTTTGTGGGGAAGAGATAAAGTGTTTTAATGTACCTTATTGGAGGAGGAGAAGATGGTGAGGAGGAAGAGGATACGATGGAAGTGGTGCCATCATCTTTCTAGAGAACCTTGGTTTTTGATTGGTGATTTTAATTCTTATCTCTCATGTGATAATAAAAGAGGGGGCTCGGACCCTAATATTCAATCTATGCGACAATTTGGGGAATGTATTAAACAATCTGAACTGATTGAAGTTGAAAACCTGGGAGACATATACACCTGCGAAAGAAATAATGTCAAGGAAAAAAATTGATTGGGCCTTTGCAAATGAGCTTAGGAATGAAAATTACCCTCAGACGAACGAAAGTTTTTCACATTGCTATGTTTGGTATGAGGTTTTGAAGGAGAGGGAAGGCGCGTGGAGGAGAATTATGCCTCTCCCTTGTTTGGCTTGAAAATTTTTTAAGGAAGGAAGGGGAATTGCTCCCCTCCACTTAATTGGATAAAACAACTTTAAAGAGGGGAGGGGTTCGACTCACTTGCTATCCCCTTCCTTGTCTCCCCTCCAAAATTGGGGTTTCTAGAGGGGAGATGAAAGAGAAATTATAATGTTCTAAAATTAACCTTAGTAAAATAATAAAATTATCCTCATATCCTTATGGCCTGTTTGGTTTGAGGGAAGTGGATGGAAGACGAAGGAGGGGAGAGAAAGGGGAGGAAGGAAAAATTTTAATGTTACCTTATTAAGTTTGGTTAAAAGGAAAGGAGGGAAGAGATGTTCAATGATCTTTTTCTTTTTTCTTTTTTAGTTCTAGAGGGGAAGTGATGAGAGGTAAAAACTAATGTACCATTTTATCCTCATCCTCGTATATTAATTTATATTTTTTAATTAATTTATGTATTCTTAATTTTTTACCTGAATTTATGTATTTTTTTCAAAATTACATAATTTATAAAGATTCCATGTCATCCAACATGCTATTAATATATTCAGGTAAAAAACATATCATTAATATATATTGTTACGGTCCGGCATATCGGCCCAAATGTCTAGACGGCCCAATACGAAATATATCATATATTTTGTATGTGCCTATTGTAGGAATCTCACCAGAAACGAGGAAGCGAATCGTACCGAGACGATGTAGGAAAAGATGAAACCTTCATCGTTTTGATTACCTGGAAAGATGCAGCGATCTGGAAAGGAAAGATTCAGTGATCTGATAGACTCTCCACGAACAATCCAAGTCCGCTCTATGATCGATCTTCCAGACTATCTCTCGAGGGGGATAGATGGTTGTGTGGGCAACCGTTCAGATGGTGAACGTCTGCCTCTAGGGTTTGTTTCTGATGAGAGCCTCCTTGTGACTTGGCCGTCTCAATGGGTGAAATTAGGTTTATATACTACTACACCAAGACCTAACCCTAAACCACATGGGCCATGGGGTTCTTGGGCTGTAGTCTCACTTAAGCCTTATTGGGCTTAAGTGACCAAAGAGCATATTAACCCAACAATCTCCCACTTGCTCTTTGAGACACAAAATTGAGTTCGTAAACCCAAGACCATGTAGCTCATAAGCCATCATCATCTGATAATATACCCCATCCCTTGTTTCGAGCTAGCCTGAGGATCTACCATTTGTCATTTATCAAGGCTCATGATAATCTGCAGAAGATTATCTAGTTCGGTGCTACTCCACTAAAAGCCCGAATGTGAACTCCAAGATTAATGACAGTTTATAACACGAATATGCATTACCCCTTTATAGAATGTCTATAATTTGATTGACCGGTTTTACGTAATCCAATCAATTATTTATTTCCTTGATTTGTGATAGTTTCTCTAATGGATTACATGCACTGGCCAGTGTCTTCAATATCCAAGTACCGAAACATATCAAGGGGACATTTCCTATAAATTCCATGTTATTTATCTCATAAACACTGATAACCAAAAAGTCTCAATCCCAAAATACCAAGTTATTGGCCGTCATATAGATCAAACCTCACCCGTTGGTAAATCAAAGAATGAAAACTATTTGACTACCTATTTAAAATAAACACAGGATTAAGAGCAACTACATGACTATAGTTATCTGGAGATTTGATTCCTTATGACAGAAAAAACAACCTTAATCAAATCTCTCCTTGATCCATTCAATGTAAGTATTAATTCACACCAATATTTTATAATGATTCGGACAAAATCATTTCATAAAATATTGCAGCCTAAATAAAGTGCCCAACTTAATTTAATAGTTGTGAACCTATTCATCAATTGTGAGAACCTATGACCGTGTCCTCTATGAACGTATCCATATGATCATATACTCCACAATTGATCCGGACCTTAGAGTTTGTAAATAGTGTGCGAAATAAATGAAAAACACCTCATTTATACCATTCAGAAAAAATGCAATGTCATAATGTCTTGCTCAAAAAGCACAAAATAACAAAATGAAAAATCAACTATCTAATTCTATAGCAAATCTGGAATCCTCCTAAGACCCATAGATGTAACATGCCTCTCGAACACACGTTCAGACAAACTCTTAGTAAAAGGGTCAACAAGGTTCTCTTCTGATGCTATCTTTACTACCAATGTATCTCCTCTTTCAACTATTTCTCGGATCAAGTGGTACTTCCTCTGTATGTGTTTTTGTCTCTTGTGAAACCTTGGTTCCTTGGACTGTGCTACTGCCCCATTGTTGTCACAGTAAAGTGTGATAGGACAATTAACACCTGGTATCACCTGAAGGTCCGTTAGGAACTTCTTTAACCATGCAGCTTCCTTTGCAGCCTCAAAAGCAGCTACATACTCGGCCTACGTGCGCGTCGCCCACACATGATTGTTTTACACTTCTCCAACAAATGGCACCGCCATTAAGGGTGTACACATATCCCAGGTGGATTTACTTGAGTCAATATCTCCTTGGAAATCGAGTCCGTATAACCAATGGTTTCAAGACTCCCACTAGAATAGACTAACATATAATCTCTCGTTCTCCGTAGGTACTTGAGTATATGTTTAACCGCTACCCCAGTGTTCCTCTCCGGGATTAGATTGGTACCGGCTTACTACTCCCACTTTGCATAACGATATCTGGTGGTACAAAGCATAGCATACATGAGACTACCTACAATGAAGCATAAGGTATCCTACTCATGCGTTCTCTCTTTCTCGGGAGTTTTAGGAGATTGCTCCTTAGAGAGATGAATCCCATGCCCGAAGGGTATCATTCCCCTCTTGGAATTCTCCATGCTAAACCTGGCAAGTATTTTGTCGATGTATTTAGCCTGGGATAATGCCAAAACCCTATTCTTCCGGTCTCTTAAGAGTTTAATACCAAGAATATAATTGGCTTCCCCCAGTTCCTTCATATCAAAATGTTTTCTCAGCCAGGTCTTTATGCCTAACAATACCTATGTATCATTTCCGATAAGAAGTATATCATCCACATAAAGTACCAGAAAAGACACTGCATTACCTTGGATCCTTTTATACACACACGACTCATCAGGATGTTTCTCAAAACCATAAGACTTAATGGCTTGATCAAATCTCATGTTCCATGATCTGGACACTTGCTTAAGTCCATAAATGGACCTTTGCAACTTGCATACCATCTCTTCTTGCCCTTTGGCTATAAACCCTTTTGGTTGCTGCATATAGATTTCCTCTTCCAAATTTCCATTTAGAAAAGCAGGTTTTGACATCCATTTGCCAAATCTCATAATCAAGATTTGCTTTACAATGACTAAGAGAATCGGATGGACTTAAGCATGGCAACCGGTGAAAAAGTTTCTTCATAATCCACATGTTCTATTTGGGAGTACCCTTTCGCCACCAATCTAGCTTTGAAGGTTTCAACCTTCCCGTCTGATCCTCTCTTTCTCTTGTAAATCCATTTACACCCAATGGGTTTTACCCCTTTAGGTGCATCTATAAGAGACCAAACTGAGTTGGAATACATAGAATCCATTTCATGATTCATAGCCTCAAGCCATTCCTGAGCATCAACATCTCCTAGTGCCATGTCATAACTCGTGGGATCATCATCTTGATCAATGATGATATCCTGATGTAACTCACCCAACAAGAGAAATCTTGCAGGTTTACGAATCAATCTCCCACTACGACTTTGTCGCACTTGATGTTGTGCATCTACAGGGGGTCCATGTTGTGTGGGTTAACAATTTCTTGATGAGGACCCTCATTAACTGGATTAACCTCATTAAGTGGATTAACCAATTCATGATTTTGTTCTTCCAGAACTTCATCATCATGCTGAATTTTTGGTTCTTCCTCTGGTTCCTATGTATGTTCAGGTATATTTTCCCCTCTTTGAACAACTACAGGAATAAATGCTGGAACCGCCTGAGGAGGTGGCGGTGAAACTTGATTTGAGACTAGCTCATCAAGAATAACCTTACTCCTTGGCTTATAATTTGCCATATAGTCCTCCTCTAAGAAGGTCGCGTGTGTGCTTACTATGACCTTCTTTTCTTTTGGACTATAAAACAACCAACCTCTGGTTCCTTTAGGATAGCCTATAAACATGCATACTTCAGTACGCGAGTCCATCTTATCTGGTTTCATTGCAAGACATGTGCCGGAGCACCCCAAATCCGAATATGTTTCATGGTGGGCTTGCACCCTTTCCACAATTCTATTGGTGTCTTTGAAACCGACTTGGACGATGCTAAGTTCAATAGATACATAGCAGTTTCTAAGGTATATCCCCAGAATGAATCAGAAAGAGATGAATAATTGAGCATAGATCTTGTCATTTCTAAAAGGGTTCTATTTCTCCTTTCAGCAACTCCATTCTGCTGGGGTGTCCTTGGAGAGGATAATTGTGAAACTATCCCCTCTTTGATCGAGTAAGACCTGAATTCTCCGAGATAGGTATTCACCCCCTCGATCGGATCGAAGGGTCTTAATTTAAACACCAAGATGTTTTTACGCCTCGGCCTTGAACTCTTGGAATTTTCCAAAAGCTTCGGACTTGTGACGCATCAAGTACACATGTCCAAATCTAGAGTAATCATCGGTAAATGTGATGAAATACGATACCCTCCTCGGCTTGGACATTTATTGGTCCACATACATCATTATGTACCAATTCCAGTGAAAGTGTGGCACGTTTTCCCTTGGCCTTGAAGGATCTCTTGGTCATTTTACCCTCTAAAGAAGATTCACATGCGGTATCGGTTCAAAGTTCGGGGATTTTAAAATCCCACTTTTAACCAAACCTTGTATCTGTTAGAGTTAATATGACCTAATCTCAAATGCCAAAGATAAGTTTCATTGGAAACTTTTTTTTTCTTTGATGAATTTATATGTTCAACATCTCTTAATTCAACATGATTAACTTCACATGGAACAAGATTAAGGAAATAAAGACCATTAATCATTACACCAGAACAAATAAAAGAAGATTTACTTCTTATTGAAATTGAAGAATTAAACTGAACTGTCAAACCATGTTTTTCCAAACAACTAACAGAAATTAAATTCCTCTTAAATTCTGGAATAAATAAACAGTCTTCTAAAACCAAAGTTCTGCAATTATCAAAAGATAAAATAACTTGTCCCACTTTAGTGCGACACAAGCTCCCCGTTCCAAGCTTCAAAACTCTTTGTCCTTCATTACTGGGCAAGCTATGTTTGAACCATTGCAAAAGTAAACAAACATGGTTAGTGGCTCCTGAATCAACGATCCATTTTTCATCGTGATTCTCCACTAAACAAGCCTCAATCACATGTAAATTACCCATACCTGGTTGATTCATACGTGGGCAATTTTTCTTCCAATGCCCCTTTTGTCCGCACTTGAAGCACTTGCCTTTTGGCTGCTTCATTGCAACTTTTTTGGCAACTGGAATACCTGATTTCTTCTTTTTCTTGTTCTTGTTCTTTCCTTTGGGTTTCCCCTTAGGTTTCACTGAGAACTTTCACTAGCAAATAATGCACTTACGCTTGACTAGAGACTGTTCAACACTCTCAAGCTCGTGCATCGGTTGAGTGAGATCAAGATTCATCTTATTCATATTATAGTTCATCTTGAAATGATTGAAGTATTCAGGCAGTGATTGTAATAGAAGGTCAACTTTTACTTCTTGTTCAAATTTGACACCATGATCTTCAGCCCTTTTGAAGTTTTCTATCATTGTTAGACAATGATCCCGCACACTTCCTCCAGACATCACTGTCTTGGTAACTGAATTCAGCGCATTTTGCCTAGCAGAGCTGCTAGACGTAGCAAACATGCCATCAAGAGTCTAGAGCATTGTTGCTCCACTCTCAATCATGCTCACTTGCTCTTGAAGGTGACTGGCGAGACTGGCTAAAATATAGCAGCGAACTGCCACATTCGCCTTCTCCCATTTTTCCTTCTCTTGCTGAAATTTTGTCTGGATTGCCACAGACGCATCTTCAGCAAGCTGCACTGGCATAGGGGTAGTTAGAACAAAGTTGAGCTTTTCATATTGAAGAATAATATCCAAATTTGTTTTCCATTGTTTGTAGTTTGTACCATCCATAGGTTTTTGGCTCAGGATTGTAGCTAAAGGATTGAATGAAGACATTTTTCTGAAAATAAAGAAAAATCACACTAATTACAAACTATATTTAACAACAAACAGATATTGCGCTAGTAGATTCTAATAACTACTATTCGTTTATTGTTTAACAATCCATTAGTTATCTTTACAAGGCTTACGATGGGCAAGATACTTGTAAAACTAATATTGTTATTTTGGGCCTTCAGTTCCATTGTCAGAGCCTCGATGGGAGGGTTAACAATTTTACCAAAGTTGAATGTTTTTAACCATTGTTTACTTTCAAAATTATCTTTAGTGTCTAAGTGTCGCCGACGATGGGCCGTACAAAACTTTACTACAATTTTGAAAAATATTAGGGTTTAATCTAGCGAAATCCGATTATCCTTATCCGATGGGGCTTCAGCGATAACTATTTCACTAACAAAACCACAATTGGGGCCCGTAGGTTTTAAAATTAATTGCTTAATTTAAAACCTTCACCCATTCAATAATTTTTAAATTTAGAATTTTCAATTTCCAACAATTGTTCAATTTAGAGTGTTTTAAAATCACTCTTAAATACATAATTTCTTAGGAAATCTCTAGATTATTTGTCTAGATTTTTAATTCCACAATTAATTAATCCAATTATTATTCTAGATTTTAATTTAAAATCATAATAATTTATAATTAGCTAAGTGGATAACCTAAATAATCTCGCATAATAACTATCATACTAGTCGATTCAAGACATAATAGCTACTATGCAGTTATGACATGTGATTTATGCATCAATATGGCATCTTCCTATTCTATATGACATGTTATTTCAAACATCATGTTAATCGCACATGTAATTCATACAATTCAATAAAAAGCATTTAAAAAATTAAACAAATAACTTTAATCCATGGCTTTCCTATTTTAAAATAAAAAAGAAAATTACAACTTTGGAATTTCTCTTTTGTCCAAATTTCTCGATATCTGTCTCAAGCCCCTTTAGGGTATTCATGGGCCCAAAAGCCCAAAGACTCACTCTTTGGCGAGAAACCATAGGATGCAAAAGAGGAACCCTAGCCGTCAGTATTGTAGCGTCGTCTGCCGAAGTCATCTCAGCACGAAACTCCAGGGGAAGGACCGCCATGGGGAGACGATCACATGGCCGCCGGAACCACCCCAAAAGGGTGTCCCACGCACCCTCACGCGCGGCACCTTTGCCGGCGCGTGAAGGCCACTCGCATAGCTTGTGGGGGCACGTGCCTACTCCCCTGGCATTGGTCCAACTCCCATTTTGTTCGTCTTTCCGTACTCTTTCCAACCATATATGGTTCATCCAAAACTAAGGTCCAGAAGTCCACGAAAAGTGTCGTACAGCGTCGAATGTTCATCTTCCTGCAGTTTCTTGATCTCGAACTTTTACAGAAATTTGGAAAAATACATAGAAATTGCGAAAAAAAAAACATAAGAACAAGCAAGGAGGAAACCTAATCATATGGGATTAGCCTCCTTGTTACAAATCAAGAAATACATGAGAAAATCTAACCATGGATTAAAGCGATTAACCGATTAAAAATTAGAACTAATATCAAATCTGAATTATAAACGAATAATACGCATGAAATAAATAACAAATATAGAAATAGATGCCATATTTTTCAAAAAATAATATTTTGAAAAAATCTGAAATTTGATCGCATAAACTAAATCAAAATTGGTTCTTTTCCTCATCGCGAACCGGCTCTGATACCAATTGTAGGAATCTCACCAGAAACGGGGAAGCAAATCGTACCGAGACGATGTAGGAAAAGATGAAACCTTCATCGTTTTGATTACCTGGAAAGATGCAGCGATCTGGAAAGGAAAGATTCAGCGATCTGATAGACTCTCCACGAACAATCCAAGTCCGCTCTATGATCGATCTTCCAGACTATCTCTCGAGGGGGATAGGATGGTTGTGTGGGCAACCGTTCAGATGGTGAACGTCTGCCTCTAGGGTTTGTTTTTGATGAGAGCCTCCTTGTGACTTGGCCATCTCAATGGATGAAAGTAGGTTTATATACTACTACACCAAGACCTAACCCTAAACCACATGGGCCATAGGGTTCTTGGGCTGTAGTCTCACTTAAGCCTTATTGGGCTTAAGTGACCAAAGAGCATATTAACCCAATACCTACAATCATGGAGAATCTTTCATATCGACAATCAAGAGATAAGATATATCACGCAGTTACGATGTCAATACATACCCTATATATACAAGGGCATAAACTTAAGGTGCACACGTTCTAACTCAAACCTAGTAAATTCAGTATCACTGTGCACATTCCCACTTGACACATTCCCCTTCCCCCCTTTAAGGCGAATAGTCTATAGTGTGCAGTGATCCCGTCTCCTTCAGGATATCAACTCCATAGGTATCCTGGTGGAGTACATTGATCCAATATCAAAGTACTAGCCCATCGGACTACACATCTGGTTCCACACCAGAACATATATAATTATTTTTTTAGTTTGATTAATATATGAATATTTTTTAAGAATCATATCAACAAAATTTTAATATAATAATACATTAATATCTCCAACAAGAGCATCTTCTTCTTTGATTTCTTGTCACTCTTCACAGCTATGATGAACCTATACATGAAATTTGGTGATTTAAACATATTCGATACACGAATTACACGGACACCCATATGACACTGGAATTCGCGAAACGCATTGGTCAAATGATAGAAAATGCCGAGTTGTTCCTCTCGTCGCCTCTATCTCTCCCATTTCCCAAATCGACTTTCAAGCTTTGGTTGGAGAGAAGGAAGGTGAAGATGAGAGCTAAGGTTGGAGGTTGACAGTCACCAAAATCAGATAGCTAACTTCGCCAGAGAAGAAGAAACAAGGGATGGGGATGGTGAGGCATCGTCGATGTGGCGTCGTGAATGCGAATGGACAGAAAGAATGCATCATCGGTACCACGAAGACAACGAAAGTAAAAGGAGGAGATGCAATGAACGGTAGACGATGACCTGCGAAGAAGGGACGGTGAAGGTTGAGGGTGACGGCAACACTGGTTAGGACGATGAAGTCGAAGGACTAAATTAAAAGTTTTAAAAAGTTTGTGGAGGGACTAAACTAAAATACTCTCTTTATACTAAAAATATTATTTAATACTAAGACATAGTAGAATGTATCGAAATATTAGTATTTTTGAAGTAACATATTGGCGTACGGTATCGGGAACATATCGAAAATGTCGTGTCGGAGTCGATGCTACATAGCTTCACAGTGCCATTAACCACATCATCAGGCACAAGTAGCAAGGGCATATACATGTCAACAACAACATGCTAATATATCATAAACCTAAATCAATCAAATACCAATTATTCAAGTACACGAATTTTAGATTTAGATTGAAACCCAAATCACAAGCTACGAAGTTACAGAATCCCAGAACAAGAAATCGCAGAAAAATCACAAATTGAGTCGTCATTGGGATATCAGTGATAAAAGAGAAATAATTAGAGGAGAGAGAGAGAGAGAGATAGAGGTGTATCCAATGATCTAGATGATGAGGCTGACAGCGAAAAGGAGAAGAGAGACAAAAATGAAGGGAAGACCTAGAAGAAAATCCAATGACTATCTGCCTTTTTTCCTTCCTAAGGGCATCAATGGGAATATAATAAAGTTAATAGGGACAAATTAATCAAAAAATTTAGCCTTTCTCCAAAACACCCTAATTGGGCGAACCAAAATGAGGGGAGGGAAGGGGATTCGAGGGCATATTTTAACTCTCCTCCTGTTCAAAATTTCAAATCAAATGAGAGAAAAGGGGTCATTTACCCTCCCATTCCATCCTCTCCCTTCAGGGAGTGGCTACGGTCCACTTCCCTATTTTGCACATAATTATATACCACATGCGGTACACGCTACCGCGCATGGTAAAAATTATAAGCAAAAAAGAGAAGTGGATGGTCCACTGCAGTGGACCGTAGCCGGATCCCTCCCCTCAAATCAAACAGGCCTAGGTTTTATAATATTTATATATATACTCTTTTTGTACTAACAATTCATTGCCTTCACCAAGCCAACGCCATGAGACAAGTGATAGTGTGATTTTTACAAGTGAGTATTGTCCTACCCTTCCTCAATTCTTAATACTTTTAATAAAACCCTACGAGCATGTGAAACTCTCTCGATCTCCTTAACTTCTTTTCCCTACAAAGTTTTCAGATTTTTAATCTTTACTATATTTTGGTTTGTTCTTTTAAAAGACTCATTTAAGACTCTGAACAAAACATCCCTTCCCTTTTTGTCCTCTGCCTCACTCTCTGCTCGTTCAACTGTACTATACATATTTATATACTAATAAAAAAAGTGATAAAAATTCAATTAATATTATAAGGTTAAAATAGTCAATTTATTATTAGCTCACCCCCCAATCTAAACAAGGTGCCATCAAAATTCCTCCCCACCTCTCCCCTCCAATCAATCCAAACAAGGGCCTCCCCTTCCCCCGCTCCCTTTATATCGACCCGTCTCCTCCCTTCCTCTCCATTAAAATTTCTTCCCTCCCTTCCCCTCCATCAAGCCAAACACATAAGCAAATTTGGTCGTGACCACATACCACTTTTTGTTAATTTTTCTTCATGTAGTTATCCTTGGAAGATTAGGCCCCCTTTCCAGTGCCAAGTTGTATGGCTACTTGAAGAGATTTCAAGAGTATGGTGCAACAAAGTTGGAATCAAGCCAACTGGATCAATACTGTCAAGTCTTTTACTGAAAAGGCAAATGATTGGAATAGGATGAGAGTGGGGACTATTCCAACTAGAAAGATGGCTCTATTTAAGAGAATTGAAGGGGTTGAAAGAGCTATAATCCGTCATAACAACCAGTATTCAATGCAAACATAGAAGGAGTTGTGGAATGAATATAATAAAGTTTTGGCTCAAGAAGAACTCCTTTAGTTTCAAAAATCAGGCTACAATTGGTTGAAATGAGTAGATAGAAATAGCAAGTATTTTCATGCTTCCACCATTGTTAGAAGGAGAAGAAATAGCATTCATGGGATAAAAAACCTCTGAAGGGGAGTGGATTTTCAATCAACTGGTACTGAAAAATATGTCACTTAGCTTCTATCAAGATCTATTCACAAATGAAAATGTCGACGGCCAAAGTCTCTCCACTAGTCATGGCTTTCCTTGTCTTGACCCTGAGGATGCCACAATGCTCTCAGCTAGTATAAGCAACGAAAAAATTAAGAAGGAAGTTTCTTTTTTTAATCTTGGAGCTTTCAAGGCACTGGGACATGATGGGTTATAAGTATTCTTTTATCACGAGCTCTGGTCTAATGTGGGGATTCCCTTTGACGCTAATTAAACTAGGACCAATTACTAATGCAATACAGTGGCAACTTAGATCATTCTCTTACAGAACAATATGTGAGCTTTTCTTAAAGATTGAATTTAGGTAATGAAAAATATGGTGGAATAAATCTAAACTAAAATGCAAGACACAAATACCGAAATGCAAGAAACAAATGACTCTACAACCTATATGAGAATGAAACTAACCAAAATGAATGCAAATGCTTTATTTTATTTTATTTTGGGGGGGGGTTATGAAAGGAGAATTGAAATCCTAAGCAAAATAAATAAACAAATAGCTAAGAAAATGAAATAAGAAAAGGTAATGAAGGTTTTCTTCAAATACATTGTGAAGGGAACAACGTATGATTTACATAAAGTTAACTTTCTTAGCTCAAATCAATTAATTAGAACAAAGGGAGATTGATAAAATAATGGAATATCAATAGATTTAATCATCAAAATTGAAATATGGGAAACTCTCAAGTTCAATAACATTTAAACCACTAGAAAACTCATAATCAAACAAGCATTGACTATTTAAACCCATTAAAACCAATGACAATTAATCTCAAAATAATTTTGGAAATCATGTTTACAATTGTCTAATTAAGCAACCAAACAATTAACTAATTCAACTAAACAATCAAGAGGATAAACCAAATTGACAATTAAATTAATAATGAAAACTCAATTAATGATTCAATTGACAATCCAAAGGTTTCTAAACAATAATCCCAACAAGTGCACAGCATAAGATCAACCAAATATCAATCCAATATGAAAGAAATATGCCTACAATCTAAACTAGATTGCTTTCAAGAAAAACAAATCAAAATTATTTAAAACTAAATAACTCCAATTCTTGAATCAAAATAATAAATGGAAAGTCACTCTTTTGTGGTCTTCAAGTATAAGCTCTAGGCTCTAGGTTTCTCCATGCTCCTCCCAAGTTGTCTCCCAAAATGAGTTTATGCTGCCAGCAATTCCTTGATCCCTTCAAACTCCAGAGAGAATGGCGTGGGCGTGGGTGTGGGCGTGGGCTTTCAATGAGAGCGTAAGTAATTATGTGTCCACTAGATTATTTTTTATTGAAGAATGAGAGAGCTTTGGGTATAAAATTTGAGTCCATTACAATTTGATTAGCCCATTCAAACTCAACCATTTCTTCAAACTTATCAAATTAATTATGCACCATAGGATTTAATAATCTGCTTCCCTTGACTTGTAAGAATTAAATGAGATTGTGATCTATCATATATTTGG
Organism: Acacia melanoxylon; assembly: GCA_019022615.1. NCBI lineage: Eukaryota > Viridiplantae > Streptophyta > Magnoliopsida > Fabales > Fabaceae > Acacia > Acacia melanoxylon. The sequence continues at coordinate 2,257,518 of JAFJYJ010000020.1, read as the reverse complement.
AATTATTTAACCACCACAAAATAGGCAATTAAAATATTAATAATTTAAGCTCAATAATATCATAATTGATTCAAAAGTAGATTATTTCCTAAAATTGGCTAATGATCTAAATACTTCTTAATAAATCCATAATAGCTTGAAATCATTACCAAGATAAATAAACAAGGTGGGATAAATTATATAAAAATTATGGTTTATCAACTCCCCCACATCATTTGCACTTCTGGCCAATGCAATTCAAGACCATGGGAGAAGAAGGGGAAACAATATGGGAGATTAAGGATTGAGTTTAGGTGATGAAAAATGTGGTGGAATGGACCTAAACTAAGATGCAAGACACAAATACCTAAATCCAAGTTGCAAATGACTTTCTAACATATATGAGAATGAAACTAACCAAAATAAATGCAAATGAAATTTTAGAGGGGTGGTTTATGAAAGGATAATTAAAATCCTAAGCAAACAACATCAAATAAGAAAAGGTAATGAAGGTTTTCTTCAAATAGGGTGAAGAGAACAACTTAAGATTCATATATAATTAACTTTCTTTGCCTAAATCAATTAATTATAACACAGGGAAATTGATAGAATAGTGGAATATCAATAGATTTAATTATCTAATTGAAATATGGGAAACCCTCGAGTTCAATAATATTTAATCCACTAAAAACTCATAATGAAACAAGCGTTGGCTAATTAAACCCATTAAAACCAATAACAATTAATCTCAAGATAATATTGGAAATCATGTTTACAACTGTCTAATTAAGCAACCAGACAATTAACAAACTCAAATAAACAATCAAAAAGATAAACCAAATTAACAATTAAATTAATAATGGAAATTCAATTGACAATCTAAAGATTTCCAAACAATAATCATAACAAGTATCTCAGCATAAGATCAATCCAAATATCAGTCCAATCCAATATGATATAAAACTATATTGTTCTCAAGAAAAACAACTTTAAATTATTATAAAATAAATAAATCCAAGTCTTGAATCAAAATAATAAATGAAAAGTCACTCCCTTATGGTTTTCAAATGTAAGCTCTAGGTACTAGCTTTCTCTATGCTTCTCCCAAATTGTCTCCCAAAGCAAGATCAAACTGCCAGCAATTCCTTGATCTCTTCAAACTTTGGAGAGAATAGCGTGGGCGTGAGAGAGAGCTCTCAATGAGAACGCGAATAATTATGTGGCGGCTACTCTCGGCTAGGTTATTTTTTATAGGAGAATGAGAGAATAATAATTATGAGCCCATTAGAATTTGATTAGCCCATTCAAACTCATCCATTATATCTTCTTCAAACTTCTCAAATTAATTCTACACCATAGGATTTAATAATATGCTTTCCTTAACATGTAAGAATTAAATGAGATCGTGATTTATCATATATTTAAAAATATATATTCTCAAAACCACCCTATCCAATGATCTTTTCATAAGCTTGACAAGATTCTAAGTTCTCCACCACTCATAAAGCAAATGCAAGTCTAAATCAAAAGGACTTTTATTATGTTGTAATTGGGCTAAGGTTATATAGTGTTTGGAAAAACAAAGTTGAATATCTGAGAGGATGAAGAGAATTATGCAAAAAAGAAGATCAGATGAAAGAAAACAAACCAAACTTTAATTGGGACATTCTTCTTCTTTTTTCTCTTTTTTTCGTTGTTGCTCTATTCAACTTTCTTGGGCTGTTATATATTTACTCTTTTGATGCAAACCTTCATATTGGTGATATAAAGGCTGGGTTACTCAAGCATTAATAACTCAATAGCACCAAGATGCTATTAGCACGCTTATAGCTCTTACTGGCCGTTTGATATGAAGATCAACATTGGTGATTGAGATCCCTGCTTTATCCCACTGCTTCTTTGCTGATGATGCTTTGTTGTTTATGAGAGCACAAAGGGAGAACTGTATGGTCTTGAAAATGATATTGAGTATGTATAGCGCAGCCTCAGAGCAAGAGATGAATTTAGATAAATCTTGCATATTTTTCTCTGCTAATACTACTCAAGAAATAAGGGAAGAGGTTGAGGGGTTGTTGGGAGTGAGAGCAACTGATGAACCTGGAAAGTACTTAGGTCTACCTCTACTATGGGGAAGGTCTAAGAGTGCAGCTTTAGCCTTTGTTAAAGACAAGATTAGTAAAAAGTTTCAAGGGTGGAAGTAGAAACTTTTGAAATTTGCTGGAAGAGAAGTTTTGATAAAAGCTGTGGCTAATTCGATCCCAGTTTATCCAATGACAAGTTTCTTGTTTCCTAGAAAGAGTTGCAAGGAAATTGATAGCTTGATCTCTGATTTTTGATGGGGACAAAAGGAGCAGGAGGGAAGGAGTATCCATTGGAAGAAATGGAGTATTATGTTCAGTGCTAAGAAAATTGGTGGTATGGGATTTAGAAGCTTCCAAGCATTTAATAAAGCTTTATTAGCCAAGACAGCTTGGAGAATAATGCAAATCCGTATGAGTTGTGGTGCAGGATTTTAAAAGGCATTTTTTTTCCAAAAAGTAGCTTTATGGAAGCTGAGAAAGGAGGCAGGGCAACTTGGTGCTGGACAAGTATTTTGGAGGGTTGGGAGTTGCTCAAGAAGGAACTGTTTTGGAAGATGGGGGAATGGGAATGATATTAAGATCTAGCGATATAGTTTAAACGTTGATAAACTATACTATGTCCCTACAAATGATCAAGAGCAAAGTATGTCAGTCAAATTGCTTATCAGAGAAGGCAGGTGGGGTTTGAGTGGCATAGCATACAAGATTTCTCATGAAGAGAAAATGATGATTTAGCAGATTGATATTGGAGATGTAGAGAGAAGATATGTAGCAATATGGCTGGAATGTAGGGATGGAAAATACACTGTCAAATATGGTTATCATGTAGCCAAGGAAGAGGAAGAACCTAGTTTGAATTTGGATCCAGGTACATCAAATCAGACTCCAAATCAGCTTTGGCAATGTATATGGAGTTTACATATTCCTCCAAAAATTAAACATTTCCTTTGGAGAATGCTTAATGGAGCTCTGGCAAATAGAGAGGCTTTGAAGAAAAGGAAGTGTGGTCAGGATGATGGGTGTCTAGTCTGTGGGAATGAAGTGGAAACAACTGAGCATATGATTTTAACTTGTCCCTGGGCTAGTAGATGTTGGTTTGGCAGTTCTCTAGCTCTGAAATGTCACAGAGATCAAGCAAGGAATATTAGGAAGTGGTGTTCCTGAATAAAAGTATTAATGAAGAAGGGAAAGCTCTTGTGGCTGCAATATATTGGGAAATCGGGAAGGGGAGGTGTGAATGGGTGTTTAATGCAGTAAAAGTTGATGCTGAAAAAGTCATAGCAATGGCGGATATTTAGGACGTTTGAGGAAGAGAGTTAAAGCTTGTACTGCTTTTCATGCCGAATATCTAGCTGAAGGAAGCAATTTTGGCAAGTGACCGGTTTGAAGTGGATTGTGAAGAATTATACAGATTAATAAATGCCAAAGTGCGGATGCACTGGCTGAGGTTCTGCTATTAATTGAAGAAAGGCCAAGCATTACACTTTCCTTGGTTGCTTGCCAAGATAATTGTGCTGCAGATTTTCTGGCAGCTGCTATGGGTGGCTGGTAAGTTGATCTTGGCTGATTCAGATGGTAGCAGAAGGGAAGCTTGGGCAGATGCAAATGAAGGACCTGATAGAGGAGGTATAGGTTGAGTCATAATGTTGTTTACTATATGTACTAGTTCCTACTGTATTTGTCCGTGTTGTTTTTTGAAGTTTACTTTCATAGTGGATATGTATATTTGAGCAAAAAAAAAAAATTAGTGGATATGTATAGGTGTTATTTCTTACTTTCTATTAAACTAGTGAGTGTAATCTGTTTTTGAATATTAATAAAATTGACTATTTTCTGTTAAAAAATAAACAAATAAACTAATCGATACATACTAAATATAAATATAAGAAGCGAATCACAACTTGAGAAAGCACAGAAAAAGCATAAATCATATATACACAAAAGCATATGAAAGAAATGACATGGCAATGATATGCAGAGATACACAACAGAAACCAAAAAAAAAAAAAAAACTAATACTCTGGTCATAAATATAGGACAGTTTATAGTATAAATTACACTACAGATTATGTTCTATATCAAGGACCGGAGGTAGTATCATGTTAGGCTTTAGAAAAACTCTATGCCCTGATTTCAATGTGAGTTTTTTCCGGCGTAATTGGAGCGTGATCAGTTAACTTTGAATAAATTGAGAAATATCACACCGAGCTTTATATTGTTTACATTTGAGCCATGATTAATAATAGATTTGGACCAAATCCACAAAATGGAGTTTCATGACATGAGGTTGTCCCCAACTAATCATCAGCCTTGGCCCGTTACACTTAATCTTTTACAATCATCAAAGGTACCTACTTTGTAAGTTAAATTTGGGTGAAGGTGCGTGGATGAGTATTTTTTTAGTATATTCAACATCCTAAAATATTTTGTGGTGTATCCAATATCTTGAAGTATTTTTTAGATGCATCTAGTATCCTAAAATATTTTTTGTGCCTAGGAGTTAGATGTACCAAAAAAAAAATATTTAGGGTGCTAGACGAACCTTAAAAGAAATATTACAGGGTGTTAGATGCATCAAAAAATACTTTAAAATGCTGAAACACTTAAAAAATATTTTAGAATGTTAGATGCATTACAAAATACTTAAAAATGCTAGATGCACTACGAAATACTTTAAGATGATGGATGCATTGCAAAATACTTTAAGATGCTGGATGAACTATAAAATCCTCTAAATGAACTACAAAATACTTTAGGGTGCTGAATGCACCTTAACCAATTGAACTTTCTAAACTCTCTTACCTCAAGAGACTTAATCCATCAAGAAAGTATAGTCAAGTGAAAATTTTTAGTTATCTACTGAAGAGAGAAAAAAGTTATCTGTCTGTCGCTTGATGTAATAAGGATCATGCTTAGTATGTTTATTTAGTTGTAAATGTGAAATTTCCTTTTATAAAAAAAGATTAAATAATAGCTTTTTTTATCAATTTTTGAAAAAAAAATTGAGAACTGCCAAATTTTTTATTAATCGGATACTTTATTAGAAATTTATATATTTAGGCTTCGTTTGGAAGTTTGGAAGGAAGAGAAAGGAAATAGATGCAAGGAGAATGGAGGGGAGGGGATGGAAGGGAAATGGAGGATATTTCCTCTTCTTATTTGAGAGTTAAAAAAATAGTAAGTGAGGAAGATGGAGGATTAATGAGTTTTTTTTTACCATTTTCTCCTTTTCTTTAATAATTAATATAATTATTATACTTTACAAATAAATTTAAATTTTTTAAATTTTCTAAAAAAATTATTTATGTAATTTTTATATTCAAAAAATTATTTATGTGGTGGTGGCGGTGGTAGTGGTGAACGAGGGTAAAAAAGTAATTAATCTATTTTCCCTCTTAAAACCCCCATATTTGGGGAACTTTATTTTTTAGAAGAAATAGAGTTTTGGGAGATTTATAAAAGTCTCTGATTTCCTTCTTTCTTATTTTTAAAACTTGCAAATAAAGGAAGAGATTATCAAAATCCTTCATTCCTTTTCCTTTCCCTCCAAAATGGAACTCCCAACCAAACATGTCCTTACATTATCGATGGTCTTGCAGGATGACAAAAAGAAACGGGTTCATTTATTTACATAAATTCTGTTATAAAACTGAAGAAAATATAGGATAAAAGATTGAAGAAACTGGAGAAGAAAGTAGAGAGCCTTTCTTATTATATATGTATATCACAACAATAATTCTCTCATATAGATCTCCCTATTTTACCGAGTCTTCCTCTCTTTCTATTCTCTCATCTCATCATCATCACTTCTTCTTTTGCTTCTACCACTTCAGCGTCCAAGCTTACATATATATAGGAAATAATTTGGGTCTTTAAGTGTAATTTCCTCCTTGGGCCATAAGCTGTAATTTTCCCCAAAGTCACAAAATTCTTCAACCTCGTCTGCGCCGTGCATTGCGGAGAAGTTGAGCGCGTGGACCCCACATGAACAAGTACCCGTATGTGAATAGTGAATATGTATACGTGAACAGTAAATACGTATACATGAATAGTAACTCCGTATGAACAGTGAATTCGTATACAGATAATATTGAGGATCAAGAGTCAATGGACATCCACATAATTAATATATTCATAACACTCCCCCTTGGATGTCCATTTATGAATGTGCCTCGTTAAGAACTTTAACTAGGAAAAACCCAGTGGGATAAAAACCTAGCCAAAGAAAAGAGTACATCATTCATTGATACATTTTCAAATGCTGCCTCATTAAAAACCTTTCTAGGAAAACCCAGTGGGACAAAACCTAGATAAGGGAAAAAGAGTACAACGTGTATCGACTCCCCCTCTTGATGACATCAGTTTTACTCCCCTTGATGACAATATCAATCATTCTCTTTATGATGTCAACATTGCTTCCATTGTCTTTATGTTGGTGAAGAACTATATCTTGATAATAAGCATGATACATTAATACTCCAATAGCACTAATATATGGTACTTCTGGAACAAGTAGTTCTTCAACAATTAATTGCTTTTTGAAGCTCTTCAGGAGTTACGATGATGTTGATATCATCAACATAAGCGGCAATTATAGAAAATTCATTTCTAGATCTTTTCATAAAGATGCATAGGTATATTGGGTTATATTTGTACCCTTCTTTTCATCAGGTATTCTTTGAAACGGTTATACCACATGTGCCCTAATAGCTTCAAGCCAAGGGACTTATTTAACTTAATTGAGTATTGTTTTTGAGAACTTGAATTAGATCTTTCTAACAACTTGAATCCTTCGGGATTTGTGCTTCTAGCACATTAAGTCCTTCAGGGACATGTCTTACGGCACTATAAGTTCTTCAGGAACTTTCATATAAATATCACTATCAAGTGAATCATATAAATAGACGATTACAATTTACAACATCCACTATATGCAAACCAAGCCCTTCATATATCTTCTAGGCTTATCAAATAACAAAAATATTTACATCCACATATATTTCTTCAAAATCAATATCAGATCTTTGTTTAAAACCTTGAACTATATTACGTACCTTATATCTCTTGATTTCACCCTCTTCATTTCTTCTTGTACAAAGACCTATTTGTATCCAACTGGTTTTACATCACCGGCCTTATATCATCAGTTGTATGGATTGCAAGTCCAAATACTTTTCGTTTTGCCAATATTTTAATTTTACAATAATGACATCTTTCCATAGGGGCCAATACTTTCATTGTTGGCAATCACAAATGGATTGTGGCTCATGATCCTCATCATTATTCATTACATCATATGCTATATCATAAGCAAAGATGTCGTCAACGTTGACTTCATTTCGGTCCCATCGGATTCTATTCATAACAATTTATTGAGATCTCATTATTTTCACATATTTTAGGTACACGGGTCTCTTACGGGACTACAACATTCTCTTCTCGGAGATATCTCTCTTGGAGATAATATCTCTTCGGGAGAAGGCTCTTACGGAGCTACAAATTCATCTTAATTATTCTCAACTTGATCATCTATATTCTTAGCTCCTTTTCTCTTTTGAGGATTTTCTTTGGAACCGATGGACCTTTCACGCTTCAGACGTGTTATATATTCATTCATAATAGGTTATCCTTCAGGGACATTAATTCGAATAGGAGCATTAACAATTTGGACATGTGACTTTGTCAGCATTTGTCTTTGGGTCAATAAATGCTTCTGGCATTTTATTAGCTAAACTCTGTAAATGAATTATCTTTTGAATTTCCAGTTCACATTATTTTGTACGAGGATCAAAATGAGCCAATGATAATTCATTCCAACTAATTTCTTTACCCAACTGCCTATTTTCTCCCCCGTATTTGGGAAAACAATGTCAAATCATAATTGACTAATCATGCGGTGTAAGTCTCCTAAATCCATTTGTTACCTTTAGAAACATCATTTTGTTCCATTTAGAGACAAACAAAGAAGAAGGAGGTCCTTACACATTTATCCCAACTTTCTTTCTATATTCATCTATGTGCATTGTAGTCGATTTATAAGCATTGCACATTCAAAAACTTTTCGAGATGGAATTGTCTGGTTCCTGACCAAAAACCAATTTTACGGGGATAATTGTGTTGACTTATATAAATGCTGCAATATATAATATCAAATATACCAACATAGTATTATGTTCTCATAAGCATTAATCCAGCTCTTTATAGATGCTTTAGTTCATGATTTCTGGATCGTATAATCTGGAAATAGCGCGCTTAATTTATTCAAATATTATTGCAACTTCAGGTTGCATCCTTACAAACTTCTGGTTGTAATGGGCCCATATAAATCTGTTTGATATATTTCCAGAGATCCATTACTGATCATGACCTATGATATTCACATAGTCATTTTTATTTGAGAACAAGTAGCACATAATTATTTTTGAACAATATGTTGGTTATGTATGAAGAATCTTTTGGTTCTTATATGACTCGGATGATCAAACAAGTCATGCCAACAATACATTTATTTGGATCAGTAAACTTCTGGTTTACTGTAACATATATTTCAAACAATCATAATTTTTTTTTAATTTCAATAACATATCGAGTTAAATCCGACATGTATTTTGGGAGATCAAACTTTATGTGAAAACTATATAACTTTTTAAATATTAGCTCACACTTGTATTCTAACTCACACTTGTTTTTCCTAAGCAATCTCCCCCAAGTGTGAGTTATATAAACATACTTTCTTTATATTTGTATTTCAAAATCACTTTCAAATTCTTTAAACTTTGAAAGGAAGAATTTATGTTAATTCTTCAAGAATAAATATATAATATTGCATCTTAAATTTTGAAAGGAAAAATTTATGTTAATTTTTTAGGAATAAACATATAACATTGCATCACTAGTCTAATATGCTTCAATTAATTTATATATGCATAAAATATATGCAGTCTATCACATGTGAAGATATTCATGTTAAAATAACTTAGAATTACAAAGATTCAAAGTCACACATATGATAATTTTCTAGCGAGAAAATTTTCATGACAATAAATTTATGATATATATAATCATAATAAATTTAAATAATAATAATAACAACAAATTTAAACGTCGTATTACCTTGTAGGTTTATTCTTTATGTTGAGTCTTGCCTTCATAAATCTCTCATAGCTCTTTTCCTCTTGAATATTTCATTGGTAGTAAACATCTAGTTTACATTGGTTAAAATTTGATTTGTATTAGCAACCTTTTGATTTGCTACATTTGTAAACTTCTAGTTTACAATTTCAATCTATTGATTATCGTAAACTTCTAGTTTACTTTGAAACTTCCAATTTGCATTATTATTTGTAAACTTACGGTTTATAATATTATGTGTAAACTTCCGGTTTACAAAAGCATGTATTTTCTATATAATATCTATTTACGAGATATCTATTAAACTCAATTAGTTTCTTTAATACTTGGTAGAATAATCAATGAATAATTTTGTTACTTGTAACAAAATATTAACTCTTTCGAGCCTACATCAAATTTATACTTTGCCAAATAAAAGCGAACACTAGCCTCTTAGAAAATATACTAATTAGCTTCCAGGACTATTAGCCTTTATACTTATTACGACATAAATCTGCGTAAGTTATTGTCTTATGGACAATACCTTTCTAAGACTGCCACAATCTTATTGTGTCATACAATATTTAAAATATAAGCCTTCAAGGCTTTAATATTAAGGGATAAATACTAATCTTACCACAAAAATTTTGGTTTTGAAGCACCTAGTACGGATAAAAAGTATTCATAAAAATACCGTATTTCATGAATAGTGACGTATCTATGAATAGTACCATACGACACTATTCATGATGGGCTCACATGAAATTTTTTCAAAATCTTCACGTGAATACGCGTCTGGGGTGAAGAAAAATTTGACGTGGGCCCCGCATAGTTACTGTGCAAATAGTAACCAGGCAATTTTTTTTGTTTTTTTAAAACAAGGATCTCGTTGTTAATTTTTAACAAAATGTTTCTCCACTTCTAGTGGGAATTTAGATTAATTATGATCACAACAATGACAATAGTCAGTCATATTTACATATATATCCATAACCATAAATTCATTCACTTACGGGAATGACAACCAAGACTGAATATTCATAATTCTTGTAAGTCATTGTTTTGTTTAGCTACACGAGGTCAATAAAATTAATTCATAATGTTTCTAAAGACCTCTTTCATAATATTCTTTCTATCGCAGGAAAATTGAATTAGATCTGTCCAATTTATAATAAACTTTTAGAGGAACAACCATCTTCTCGGTGGTAATTTGCCTTATGACTTCAAACCAAATATTTAACATGGATCTGTCTTGACTTCAATATGCGTGACTTCCAGGCCAAATATTCAACTTTATAGATCCGGCTTTACTCGATTTATCTTATGGCTTCAGGCCAAATTATCACCTTCTTGTGGCAAATTTGTGTCTTCTTATAAGACTAAGCCAATTTGTGTCATCTCATAAACTTCAGGCTAATTTTTCTCATTTTGGCTTCAAAATAAATGTCATATTCTCTCGCTTTCAACACTCTGCGTAAATTTGCTCCATCACATAGTCAAGATACAAACATAGAAAGGAAAGAAGCGCACCAAACTCGTTTGAATTTAAGAGCCAAAATGAACCCAAAAGCTTCCATCTTTTCCTTTTAACATACAGTTAAATCAATATAATATTATAACACACATATATCCATGAATTGATGCATTATAAAAAGCATCACGTGAAGAACATATCAACCCCAAAGTCAAAAGAGTAATAATAATGCTCCTGGTGACATTTTATTATTGAATTAAAATTAGAAGAACAGGTGAATGAAATAAATACACACATGTATGTATGTGTGTGTGTGTGTGTGTGTGTGTGTGTGTGTATATATATGAATTAATATATATACCAGGAGATAATAAAATATAATAAAAATTAAAACTTCATGGCTTCAGGCCATTTAGTTCTCATAATGAAATTTAAATTTATATGGCTTCGGCCATAAAATTAAAATGATAATAACTTACCTGGTCATATAATTTTAGAATAGGAAAACAATGTATGGCTTCTCGCCATAATATTAATAAAAATTTGAATAGAATAACATAACATTATAGTTAGCAATAATAACGAAAGATAAATGTTATGTTAAAGTTAATAACAAGATTTCCATGTAGGAGGTAGAACCATCCAAAATAAGAGTTAAATTAACAAATTATAAAATGACAAATAAATTAAATATTAAATAATAATAAATAAATCTTTGGCGTAAGAGTAAATACTTAAACATATATGTAGGAGGTAGAACCATCCATGTATTTAGAAGTCAAATTAAAACAATAATAAAATGTTAGCAATAAAATTAAACTTTGGAAGTAGAACCATCCATATAGGAGGTAACAACAAAATATATATATATATATATATATATATATATATATATATATATATATATTGTGCACAAGAATAAAACATGTAAAATTATTGTATCAAAAAAATGAATAGTAAATAATCTCCAATCTTAACCATGGAACCCGATGTTCAAAACAATCGGTAAAAGTATATCTATAATTCCATATAATGGTTAAGATTATCCAGGATTGATATAATGAACATTTAAAAGAAGATGAGAAAATCATATCTCTCTTGAAGCTTTCCGTCGATAACGTGTTATAAAGCTGAAGAAAATATAGGATAAAAGATTGAAGAAACGGAGAAGAAAAGTAGAGAAACTTTCTTATAATATATGTATATCACAACAATAATTCTCTCATATAGATCTCCCTATTTTACCAGAGTCTTCCTCTCTTTCTATTCTCTCATCTCATCATCATCACTTCTTCTTCTGCTTCTACCACTTCAGCGTCCAAGCTTACATATATATAGGAAATAATTTGGGTCTTTAAGTGTAATTTCCTCCTTGGGCCATAAGCTGTAATTTTCCCCCAAAATTCTTCAACCTTGTCTGCGCCACCGTGCATTCTGGAGAAGTTGAGAATTCGCGTGGACCCCACATGAACAGTACCCCGTATGTGAATAGTGAATATGTATACGTGAACAGTAAATACGTATATATAAATAGTAATTCCGTATGAACAGTGAATCCGTATACAAATAATATTGAGGATCAAGAGTCAATGGACATCCACATAATTAATATATTCATAACAAATTCTAATTTCTTTTTATTTTCCCCTCAATGGGTTGCTTTCACAAACAACCACCATAGGAGGCATAAGCATGTTGCACGAGGTAGAAACCGCGTGTGGTCATTTCACACCTCCACGCGAATAATCCAAACGCGTGGTCCCTCTTCCTGCTTCTCATGTGATACACCCTCCGAAAATAAAGAGTCTCCTCCACTTGTTAATGCCTGTTTGAGTTGGTATTAAAAAAATATTTTTATATAAATTGATATAAAACTTATCTCACAAGTTTACCATATATATTATAAATTATGTTGCAAAAAAAAGATTATACGTACTACTAATCCAAACATGCACTAAAATTTTTCACTATTAGATTGATTTTTAATAGTTGAGATTTAATTTGTAAAAATATTATTATCAATTAATATTTAATATTGCAATAATATTTTTAATATAGTGTAAAATCTCAACAATAAGTGAACAAATGTATTAGTGGGGACACCCCTTTCTCCGTTATTATAAGATTTAAATAACGTTAATAAAATAATACTCCCTCCCATCACAATTATAGGAGCGAATTTTGGAATTGGTTTTGGTTAATTATAAGAAGCAGTTTTAACTTTCGTCAATTTTTTCCTATAATACCCCTATTTATACTTTTTCAATAATAATTAAAGACAATAATAATTTAATAATATATCTATATATTTTATAAAGTAAATAATGATTTGCAACTCATTAATGTCACATACACCTAAATTATACTTTCTTTTTTTATAAAATAATTTTATTTGCTATTTTCTTAACGTGAAAGTGAAACCCAAATAATACTTTTTTATTAATTACACAATGAGGGATTCAACAAGCGTTTCCTTAATGTCATTTTAAATTTTAGGTAAGGGTATTTTAGGAAAATAGATATAATTAACTAATTTAACTTCCCCCTTAATCCCTCCAAAATCGGGTAAATAGCTCCTATAATTAAGACCGGAGGGAGTAGTTAAAAACTTAATGTTAGTAAAATGTAATAAATATGTGTTGTTTTTTTAATTCTTCCCTTATATGTAAAGAGGATAAGTGAATGAGAATAAATGCAATAAATACAATAAACAAGGAGTGAAGTTGGAGAAATTAATAAATATTTATACAAACTTAAAATAAAACTTATGTAATTTGAGACACTCTCATTCACAAATTTAACACTTACAATAAGATATTGAGGAAGTATTTGCTAGAATCACCGGAGCTAAAAGCTGATTCGCTGACCTATTTAACTTGCAAAATTGGGAAGTTGGGTTGAAACTTGTTTTAAAACATTGTTTTTAAAAAAAAAAAAAAAAAAAAAAAAAAAAAACCATTTTTCAGATAGCCATGTCTTTCTCTTTATTTTAAGTTGGTGCCTATACATTTTTTCTCTTGATTAAATTCTTTAATCTTACTCTTTTAGCAGCCACAGAATAAGGGCTAATTATCGAGGTAGAAATTTCACTAAGATAAAAATCTGTGTAAATAAGATGGCTTAATCTATAAACTTACAACAATTTTGTATACTATAGAACCAAAAAAAAAAACTACAACTCACACGACTGCCGAAAATGATAATGAAATTGATGAAATCCGAGCCTAACATACGTTGTCTCCTTAAGACAATTTATTCCCTCTGTATGGATGCCCAAGGATCATGAACAATTTTCTCCTAGGATAGAATGGATTGCGTCTTTAGGATGATGACACTATTAATCAGAAGCTTGAATGAACACAACGAAAATGCTTTTAGAATTGCACAAAATATTAGATGTTTGCAGGATGCAGTCTATGAGAGTCAAGTGTTGAAAATTGAGATAATTTTTTTATCACTTTCACATCCTATTTATAAATGACGGAAATTGATTAGATTGGCTCGACTCTTGCAGGAGGATTGGTGCGTCGTACAAGTAGACATACCAGAACAGAGCAAACAGCGACTCTTGCTGGCGAACTGGTGCATCGTACAAATAGACACACCAGAACGGAGCAAACGTAAAAAATTACGATCCACTTATAGCCGCTGGTTGGAGAATCATGAAGGGGCCTAAAAGGAATTAATAAAAGTTCAGGGATTGTTTGGACAAAACTAAAATAATTATTTTAAATTTCAGACACGTGCGAACCGAACCGAACCGGGATAGGTCGGGCGGGCAGCGATGGTCGACCGAGCCAGCCGATCGGACAAATAGCGGCAGCGCATGTGCGTGGTGGATCAAGTCCCATCTACATCCTCTCTCCTCTATAAAAGTGGGTTGGCCCAAGGGCCTATCTTAGAGGTTTGAAGTTGAGTCCTATATACCCTTTCACTTCTCTTGATTTATCTAATATTGTTAAAATCGAGATCCAATACAAGATCGGGAGGGGGTGTGAAAATCGTAAATCGTGGGATCGTAAGATCCTATTACCTAAGATATAAAGTTATATTCGACTAACATCAATGGTGAAACTCATAAACATAATATAAAAGTAACAATAACATTAGAATTATCAAGGAAATATATAACAGTGCTGGTATGCCTTCAGGCCATCTTTTATAGTGTAAATTATACTACAAACTATGTTCTATATTAAGGACTGGAGGTAGTATCATGTAAGCTAGGCTTTACAAAAAACTCTATGCTCTGATTTCAATGTGAGTTTTTTCCGGCGTAATTGGAGCGTGATCAGTTAATTTTGAATAAATTGAGGAATATCACACTGAGCTTTATATTTTTTTTTTTTGATAACATAAATGGTGGCAAGTGTGCAACCACTCCGGGTTCTGCAGTGGTAAGGACGACCCTTCCAACAGTGGTAGCTCCATACAAGGCGAATTACGAGTAGTTTAACCGCAGCTCGAACCCTAGACCTCTTAAGAGAATCCAGCGCCACATTCCGCTGGACCAACCACATGTTGGTATCAAGCTTTATATTGTTTACATTTGAGCCATGATTAATAGACTTGGACCAAATCCACAAAATGGAGTTTCATGACATGA
Organism: Acacia melanoxylon; assembly: GCA_019022615.1. Taxonomy (NCBI): domain Eukaryota; kingdom Viridiplantae; phylum Streptophyta; class Magnoliopsida; order Fabales; family Fabaceae; genus Acacia; species Acacia melanoxylon. The sequence continues at coordinate 2,242,268 of JAFJYJ010000020.1, read as the reverse complement.
GGTTGTCCCCAACTAATCATCAACCTTGGCCCGTTACACTTAATCTTTTACAATCATCAAAGGTACCTACTTTGTAAGTTAAATTTGGGTGAAGGTGCGTGGATGAGTATTTTTTTTAGTATATTTAGCATCCTAAAATATTTTGTGGTATATCCAATATCTTGAAGTATTTTTTAGTTGCATCTAGTATCCTATAATATTTTATGTGCCTAGGAGTTAGATGTACCAAAAAACAAAAATTAGGGTGCTGGACAAACCTTAGAAGAAATATTACAGGGTGCTAGATGCATCAAAAAATACTTTAAAATGCAGAAACACTTAAAAAATATTTTAGAATGCTAGATGTATTATAAAATACTTTAAAATGCTGGATGCACTACGAAATACTTTAAGATGATGGATGCACTGTAAAATACTTTAAGATACTTGATGAACTATAAAATCCTTTAGATAAACTACAAAATAGTTTAGGGTGCTAAATGCACCTTAACCAATTGAACTTTCTAAAGTCTCATACCTCAAGAGACTTAATCCGTCAAGAAAGTATAGTCAAGTGAAAAATTTTAGTTATCTAATGGAGGGGGGAAAAAGTTATCTGTTTGTTGCGTGATGTAATAAGGATCATGCTTAGTAGGTTTATTTAGTTGTAAATGTGAAATTTCCTCTTATAAAAAAAGATTAAATAATAGCTTTTTATCAATTTTTGAAAAAAAAATTGAGAACTGCCAAATTTTTTATTAATCGGATACTTTATTAGAAATTTATATATTTAGGCTTTGTTGGGAAGTTTGGAAGGAAGGAAAGGAAAGGGATGCGAGAGAATGGAGGAGGATGGAAGGGAACTGGATGATATTTCCTCCTTATTTGAGAGTTAAAAAAATAGTAAGTAAGGAAGATGGAGGATTAATGAGTTATTTTTACTATTTCGTCATTTTCTTTAATAATTAATATAATTATTATACTTTACAAATAAATTTAAATTTAAATTTTCTAAAAAGATTATTTATGTAATTTTTATATTCAAAAAATTATTTATGTGGTGGTGGCGGTGATAGCGGCGGCGGTGGCGCGGTAGTGCGGTGGTGGCGGTGGGTGCGGTGGTGGCGGTGGCGGTGGCGGTGGTGGTGGCGGTGGTGGTGGTGAACGAAATAAAAAAGTAATTAATCTATTTTTCTTTTTAAAACCCCCCATAATATTGGGGGAACTTTATTTTTAGAAGAAATAGGGTTTTGGGGGATTTGTAAAAATCTATAATTTCCTCCCCTCTTATTTTCAAAACTTGCAAATAAGAGAAGAGAATATCAAAACCCTTCCTTTTATTTCCTTTTCCTTCAAAATGTAACTCCCAACCAAACATGTCCTTAAATTATCGATGGTGTGATAATATAGTAAAAACAGGATGACAAAAAGAAACGGGTTCATTTATTTACATAAATTCTAATTTCTTTTTATTTTCCCCTCGCATCACAACCAAAGGCATGCTTGGGTTGCTTTCACAAACAACTACCATACGAGGCATAAACATGTTGCACGAGGTAGAAACCGCGTGTGGGTCATTTCACACCTCCACGCGAATAATCCCAAACGCGCGGTCCCTCTTCCTGCTTCCCATGTGATACACCCTCCGGAAATAAAGAGTCTCCTCCACTTTTTTTTGTTAAGCATATTTGAGTTGGTGTTAAAAAAATATGTTTACATGAATTGACATAAAAATCATCTCACAAATTTACCTTATATATTATAAATTATGTTGCAAAAAAAAGATTATACATACTGCTAATCCAAACATGTACTAAATTTTTTCACTATTAGATTGATTTTTAATAGTTGAGATTTAATTTGTAAAACTATTATTATCATTTAATATTTAATATTGCAATAATATTTTTAATATAGTGTAAAATCTCAACAATAAGTGAACAAATGGATTAGTGGGGACACCCCTTTCTCTGTTATTATAAGATTTAAATAACGTTAATAAAATAATAGTTAAAAACTTAAAATTAGTTAAATGTAATAAATATGTGTTATTTTTTAATGAGTTAAGATGCAAAAATACATATGTGCTTTTGTAATACCCGGATTTTTAAGAATCTGGAATTTAAGATAAAGGAAAATTTATGAATATTTTAATGAAGTAAATTCATGAGATAAAACTGTTATAGAAAATTGTTATAATTATAGAGTAAATTGTCAAAAAAGTTCCAGGAAAATCGATGAATAGAATGACTAAAAATGATATAATGGTGATAAAAACAATCTAAAAATATTATGATAAATACCTTGAAAGATCATGAAAAATTATGAGAAAAATATGGAAGTGTTATCCCTAATTATGAGAATTTAATAAATTATTTCAGAGGAAATAACATGAAGAAAAGTTTAAAAAGCATTTCGAACCATAAAAGTAACCGATGGGGTAAACATTTTTAATATTTTATATAGGATATAAAATGACAATATCAAGATAGAAGTTTGTAAGATAACAATATACTTGTAAATTAGTAAAGATAAATATATGAAGAAACCTGATCCTAAAAAGATCACTAAACGAAGAAATTATGTCGATTAAGCCTTAACGGGGCAGGGTAAAACGAGAATTTTGGTAAAAAATATTATATTTTTAAAAAATGGAAAAATTATGGAAAAATAATTAAAACTGAATTTTTAAAAGAGGGGCGAAATTATGATTATTTTTAATTAAAAAGAATTGTTTAGATAATTAAAATGATAATTAGAATAAAATAATAATATAATGCGGTGAGTCAGCTTATAGAAACCGGGAAAAGTTAGAAAGAAATTCTACGGTAAACTAGAGGTAAAAGTCTTTTCGAATGATCAAATTAAGAACAAGTAAATTTTTACACGAGGAAAGAATTTACCAGGCGTTAATTCCGCAACCGAAAACCCTAATTCCTAATAAAACGAAAAGTTGATCGATAGAGTAGAGTCGATAGACAAAGTGAGAACCTATAGAAATAATTTTGTTTTTTCAAACACGGGATTAAGTTAGGCAACAACCGGACGTTTACGATTCGGTGAATTGTTGTCCGTAGTTGGTTCTATCGGAAGCGATTTCCGTAATCGACACGTTTGTCCGAATATCTTCCGACGCACCGGAGAATACCTGGATATGATCAAAAAGAGGATCAAAATAGATAATATGAAAGAGGATGAAAATACCTTCAAAGTTACATGCCCGGATTTTTGAGTTTCTGCAAAATCGCGCGAAACGGACACCGATCGGGTAGCTTTATCGGGCCGGAGGCCATAAAGCAAGAGCCATCATGGATGACAACTCATCCATTGACTTTTTGGGCCCTTGATGTCGACCAAGACCTTGAATGGTCAAGATTGCTTCTTACAAAACCCTAGATCCAACGGCCAGAATCATATCTGAAGACTTTTTGTTAATACTCACCTTGTCCCTCCCTTCTTCTATAAATAGAGAGCCCTCTCCTCTCATTCTTCACACCAAAATTCGAATCCTAGAGAGAGTTCTAGAGAGAGAAGCTCGCAAAAATTCCGCCTAACCCCGAGTAAGTTCTTCGTCCTTAGCTTTTAGTTTACGTAGTTTTTTCGGTAGTTATAGTAGAACCGTTGTTTTGATCTAGGAAGTTTCGAATATATTCCTATACTTGTTTTTATGCCTCATTGCATTGAAAGATGCCTGACGAGGTAAAAACATAGTGGGGATAATTTTGAAATGGAATACGGTCAAAGTAACGAAGTTACGCGAAATTCCGCCAAATAGGGGTAGTAAGGGCAAAATGGTCTTTTTCACCTAAAATGCCTGTTATGCTGCCAAATATTCATAAGTGTGTTATTATTCTGATTAGAATACTTCTAACGTCGAACCGCTGTCAAAATTCCATCGTTCCGCTGTTTGCCGCTGTTTCGCTGTTTTACGTACGGCCATCAAAAAGTACCGTTTTTAGCCAGAAGAGCCGGATATCTGCAACTAAGGTACGGACGCGTACTGTAACCCTAACTCTATGCTGCTTATATACTTTTGCGTTAGAGATACGTTCATAGACTGAGGTTCTGTTGAGAATCGTCAGAGATACTTACAGCTTTACCCACGATTATAGTATTGGTAATGCCGTTTGGGTTATTCCTAGCGCTGAGGACACGTTAGTGGCGTGGCAATTGGATATGTGCGAACTAGTCGAGAGAGACTTTACATACTATTTTGTGCTTATGTTACGTCCATGTTATTGATCATACATCTCGCCGTTTGCTTTTGTGATGATATCTTGTATTGAAATGAATATCATTTGTACGTATCTTTGTTTCATTTGAGCATAAGGTTAACCGTTACCTGAGATCCATATGTGGAATGGATCTCAGCTGTAGCATCAGGGTCTGGAGGACCGAGGTGTGGCGATCGAGGCTAGCAGCTGGAGTAGGCCAAGACGTGGCATAAATAGTGCTCATCAGTTACTCGAGTAAGTTTCCTTCGAATCCCATAAACCATCGGTATGCTCTTAATCTCTGCTCTAATCATTATGGGTCATTATCTAACTACTCTTAATCACTCTCAAACTTATTTCAATTCCTTCTAATCATCTTTTTGAGTGGATTTCAGTTGATTAACAGTGTTTAAATTGAGATTAGCCGAAAAGCTATCCAACGTGTCAGAAGCATTAAATGCAACTCAGAAACAGAGCCAACAAATAGAACTAAACCTTGTAGCAGACAAAATCATTCCTTCGAGGCATACCTATTCCGGAAAATACTCTGAATCACCTTCTGTGCACAAGTACGTCGACAGCAAACGCATTTAATGAAACAACAGTCGATTATGCTCAACGGAAATCAACTGTGTCTAACGAAATTACGAAGAAACTCAATGGCTAAAATTCAAACTCTCACAGCGGCATTAATTGAAGATCGCTATAAGTGCTCAACACATTCAATTCCGCCACCTACCGAACTACTGAAATTTTGCGAATTCAATTCTGTATTATTGCGATCAACTATTTCATTAGCTTCATTTAATATCTTCAGATATTGTCTGTACTTCATTGTTTATTAATTATCTACTTAATGAGGAGTTTAAACACTTATTTGATTTTCTGTTTAAATCTTAAGGTTGAGGAACCTTAAGTGTGGGTGTACGATTACAACTTGTAAGGGGGAGTGAGTCCTAGTGTGATAGGATCATCTCGAGTACAGAGTGTGTAATTGTAACCGTTTGTGGAATAGTGAAATACCCAGAGCGTCTGGGGACTGGACGCAGGTCGAGGAGTTAGACCGAACCAATATAATTTCTCTGTCATCTCTCTCTGTCTCTTCTCTGTTCTTATTGCTCATCATCTTTAATCCGAAAAAGAATTTTAAAATCTCCTATTCACCCCCTCTAGGTGATATTCTCTCTTCATTTGGTATCAGAGCAGGTATTCTCTATTGGGCTTAACATCCTGAGAAAGATCATGGAAGAAATATTACCTGACGGTGCTTCAATCAATCGTCTCCCGGCTTCAATGGCTAGCATTATTCATTCTAGAAAGCCAAGTTCAGAGTCTTCGTTATGGCTACTGAGTTTGGTCTGTGGAATGTATTCGAGAGAGGAAACTATCAACCATCTTCCATTGAAGATGGAGTTCGAATTGCCAAGCTTGAAGAAGAATATGATGAGAATGATAGACGACTCGTCACTCTCAATAGCAAAGCTATCTTGATGCTCCAAAGCACACTCAGTCAACAAGAGTATTTTCGAATTTGTAATCTGTCAAGTGAGAAAGAAATGTGGAAAGCATTGGAGATAGCGTACAAAGGAACATCCGGCATAAAGGAGAATCGCATCAACACATTGACAACCGAGTACGACCTCCTTCGAATGAAGACCAGTGAATCAATCAGAGAGTTTCAACTTCGCTTTACCCACTTGATTAACCAACTGTCAGCTTTGGGTAAAACATACGAGCAAGCCCCTCAAGTCAGAAAAATCCTCAACCTCTTGACGAAAGACTGGGAAGCCAAAGTCACAGCAATCGAAGAAGCCCGTAGAGAATCAATGCAATCAGTTGCTGCTCTATTCGGGAGCTTATCTGAATACGAAAGCAAACTGAAATTCAAGAAGGGCCTGGACAAAATCAACACCAATCGAAGCAAAGGTGTTGCCCTCAATGTTGTAAAAGAAGAAGAAGTCAAAGATGACGACGATGAAATGGGCATGTTCGTGCGAAGATTCAAGAAGTTCTATAAGAAAGATCAAGGCTTCAGGAATTGATTCCAGAAGGGGAGCTCAAGCAACAAACATGAGTTCAAAGATAAAGATAAGATAACATGCTATGAATGCAAGAAGCCTGGTCATATCAAAACCGAATGTCCTCAATTGAAAGGCAAAGAAAAGGAGAATAAGAAGTTCAAACACTTCAAAAAGAAAGCCTACGTATCTGCCATATGGGGTGACAGCTCCTCGGATGAGGAAGAAAGTGAAGAAGAGGAAGAACAACTCGAAAATGACGATGAGGTATATGATTCTGAACCCACTTATGATTAGTTACTTTCTGAGTATAATGATTTACATTTTGAGTTCAAAAAGATTGCGAAAGAACTTATTGCTTCCAGAATGAAAATCAAATTGCTTGAGCAGCAAGCTAAGGATTCTTCTCTATCTTGCGAAAATGTGATTTGCAAAAATTATCCTAATCTTACAAAGAAAAATGAGAATCTTACGAAAACTCTTGAAAAAATCACTAAAGGAAGTGAAACGCTCAATGTGATTTTAAAAACTCAAAGATTTACATACAATCGATCAGGCATTGGTTACAATCCTGTCTTTGACAAAAAGAAAGGGAAAAATAAAACTGGAGAAAAATCTTACTCGAATTATTTTCAGAAATCTGTACACACTTCAAATCCCTTTGCTCATTGAAATTACTGTAACCGAAAGGGATACAGTACTTCATCTAGTTTTCATAAGAAAGAAAGACGAGATAAACTTGTTGGCAATTATTAGTGGGTGCCTAAGGGAACCTATATATTTCCTGAGGCTTGAGCTAACCCGAAAGGATCCAAGAAAAGATGGGTACCTAAGACTTGATCGTCTATGATTTGCAGGTCTGTCTGAGAGCATCAAAGATCAACAAGTGGTACATTGACAGCGGGTCCTCCAGACACATGACGGGCAATCAATCCAAGTTCGTGGCAATGAAAGCTAATGATGGTGGCAAAGTAACCTTTGGGGGAAACCAAACCGGAAAATTCACTGGAATTGGTGAAATTGGCGAAAAAGAAGGACCCCATGATTAAAGATGTTTATTACGTGGAAGGACTTTGTCATAATCTCCTAAGCATGAGCCAAAGTGCAGACAAGAACAATTGGATCATTTTCGATTCAGAAGAATGTCTCATCGTGAACAAAGATGATCTTCCAATTGACAAAGGTAACCTTAAATCTTTATTTAAGGCACCTAGAGAAGGTAACTGATATACCTTAGAATTACCGAAAGTCAATTCAGAAAAATGTTTTGTTAGCAACTTGGACGAAAGTTGGCTGTGGCATAAGCGTTTGGCGCATGTGAATATGTTTCAACTGGACAAGTTGTTAAGAAAAGATTTAGTTATTGGTTTACCTAAATTACGTTTTAAAAGTGACATGATCTGTGATGCTTGTCAAAGAGGTAAACAACCTAAATCATCTGTCAAGAATAAGTTTGAAATCTCGACTAATAGACCTCTCCAACTACTCCATATGGATCTAATTGGACCGGCAAGAGTTAAGAGCCTTAGTGGCAATTTGTACACTCTGGGTATTGTCGATGATTTCTCTCGATTTACCTGGACTATTTTTTTATCCTCCAAAGATGAAACGTTTGATCTATTTGTCGTGTTTGCCAAGAAAGTGCAAAACGAGAAAGGTGTTTGCATCAGGTATTCAAACTGATCATGGAAAAGACTTCGAGAATCATGCTTTCGGGGATTTTTGTAATGCTCATGGTATTGACCACAACTTTTCGGCTCCAAGGACACCACAACAGAATGGTGTGGTTGAAAGGAAGAATCGAGTGCTCACTAAAATGGCTCGTGTAATGCTGAATGAGAACAAGACTTCTCAAGTCTCCTGGGCAGACCAATGAGCATGGCCTGCTATGTCTCAAACCGAGCCTATATCCGAAAGAAGCTCAACAAGACTCCATACAAGCTATACAAAGGAAGGAAACCGAATTTGGCACACTTACACATCTTTGGATGCAAATGCTTCATCCGCAACAATGGTAAGGATAATTTGGGAAAATTTGATCCCAAATCCGATGAAGGTATATTTCTCGGATACTCTAATAGAAGTAAGGCCTATAGAATTTTCAATAAACGTATTCATTTAGTTGAAGAGTCAATTCATGTTGTGTTTTGTGAATCCAAGTCTGACAAACCTTTGGATGATGATGATGATGAGGAGGAACCAATTTGAAAAAATCAATTCTTTTCAAAAACTACTCCTGCCTCCATTGAAAACTCTGAAAACGTTTTTGAAAGTGATCCTGAAAACTCTTGCGAAAATCCTGATCAATCTCAACCTAAAGCTTGGAAGTTCATTAGGAATCATCCTTTGGACCAAGAGATAGGTGATGTAAATCAAGGTGTGAGGACCAGAAAAAGTACCTTGAATAAGGTTACATTTTCTGCCTTCATATCTAAGATTGAGCCTTTAAGATTGACGAAGCCCTTTCAGACAATGATTGAGTTATCGCAATGCAAGAGGAACTACATCTATTTGATAGAAATCTAGTTTGGGACTTGGTACCTAGGCCTAAAGACCATCCGGTCATTGGCACTAAATGGGTATTCAAGAACAAACGTGATGAATCCGCAATCATATTCCGTAACAAGGCTAGATTGGTTGCTAAAGGCTATAATCAAGAAGAAGGTATTGATTATGAGGAAACGTATGCTCCAGTGGCTAGATTGGAAGCTATACGAGTACTCTTAGCCTTTGCGTGTATCAAGGGATTTAAAATATATCAAATGGATGTTAAGAGTTCCTTTCTAAATGGTTTTATTCAGGAGGAAGTTTATGTTGAATAACCTCCTGGCTTTGAAAATGGTCATCATCCAGATCATGTTTACCGTTTCAAGAAAGCCTTATATGGTCTTAAACAAGCTCCTAGAGCTTGGTATGAGCGGTTAAGCAAATTTCTTTTTTATCAAGGTTTTGTCAGAGGAAAAGCAGACACAACTCTCTTCATAAAGAGTAATAAACGCAATGTGATTTTAATTGTGCAAATTTATGTTGATGACATAATCTTCGGTGCTACTAATGATACTCCGTGTGAGGAATTTTCAAAGAAAATGCAGGGTGAATTTGAAATGTCAATGATGGGAGAGCTTAATTACTTCCTTGGACTACAAATCAAACAACGGAAGAACAAGTTTTTCATTTCACAAGCGAAGTATCTCCGTGATTTGCTCAAGAAGTTTGGGATGGAACATTGCAATGGAGCCCACTCCAATGAGCTCAACCACCTCTCTGGATGCCGATGAAGAAGGCAAGGACTTCAACATAACCAAGTATAGATGGATGATCGGATCATTGCTATACTTGACCACAAGTAGACCCGATATTCAATTTAGTATGGGTATGTGCACAAGATTTCAAGCTGCTCCAAAGGAATCGCACATGTCGCGCATGTGAAGAGAGACTTTGGTTCCCAAAAGGTCAACAAGAATTTTTGGTGGCATATTCAGAATCGGATCATGCTAACTACAAGACCGATAGAAAGAGTACAAGTAGTCAATGCCAATTTCTGGGTGGATCACTTGTTTCCTGGTTTAATAAGAAACAGACTACGGTTTCTATCTCTTCGACCGAAGCTGAATATATCGCCGCCTCAAGTTGTTGTGCTCAAGTACTTTGGCTTAAACAACAACTCTCTGACTTGGGAATCAACCTGAAGGAGATTCCAATTCTTTGTGACAACACCAGCACAATAAGCTTGGCGAAGAATCCTGTTTAACATACAAGGACCAAGCATATTGATGTGAGACATCATTTCATCCGAGATCACGTGCAAAGAAAAGATGTCAAGGTGATGTTCATCCCCACACATTTACAACTTGCAGATATTTTCACGAAGCCCTTAGCCAAAGAACAGTTCATGTTCATCCGAAGAGAATTGGGCATGGTAAATCCCATTAAGTTGTAATTAATTCTTCTTACTAGTGATTTATAAGATTTAATTGAATTATGATTACCGATTTAAGCATCGGAGCTTCTAGATTTATTGTTTGCAGGATGCTATGTTTGTGCGTCCAAAAACAGAGGTTAACAGAGGCATAAGTTACTTGAGTAATATATTCCTGTTGTCTGAGTAACAGCGTGAAAAAGAGTCTAAGTTTCTAAAGAAAATCCATTTTACCCGAGTAATTTAATAATTACTCGCAAGTAATATCGAAGGAAAGCGCTGAAGCTAAGCTACTCAAGTAACGTATCTCACTACCCGAGTAATATTGCACTTCAATATGGTCGATTAGTATATTTCAGATCATATTACTCGAGCAGTTATGTTGGTTACCCAAGTAATATCCTATTTTAACTTCATTATTTAGTGTTTCAGATCACATTACTTGAGTAACAGAAGCATTACCCGCGAGTAATTTTCGTAAAAAGTGTCCTCGTTCATAGCTCTTGTCGCTGAATATCATCGAGAAAGAATTACTTGAGTAATCTATTCAGTTACCCAAGTCACGCTATCTCTACGTGAAGTGACGGATCGCTATAAGATTCTCCAATCTTTTCTTCAAAGGGAAAATATTCTAATCTAAGGTAATCAATCGATGAGAAGAGGTAATATTAGCAATTTCCTATTGTTAATTCTTGTTGATCAAATGATTCCGAGTATTTCCGTGAGTCTCTACTTTGATTTTAAAATTATATTTGAACATTACCCGAGTAACTTGTTAAGTTACCCGAGTAATGTCGGGCAAATTGTTTTCGAACAAATATCTTGTAATGACGCAGCATCTTGTAATGCAATGGCATCATTTCCTATTCTTTATTGCCATTTAATGAAACAACGTCAATTTTTTTTTTTCAATTCATTAAATGAAGAATTGGCGTCAAGCCTCTTAAAGCATTCCATTTCAACGATTTGATAAAGATTCGCGTCAGGCATTTTAAATGAAAAGGCATTGCTGATCCTTATCTTCATTTATTTAAGTCTTTGAAAAAGCTTCATTTGGAATCCATAAATAACGAGCTGCTTTGTTTTAAATGTTGGTGTGTAGCGTCAATTTCATCGTATTTGAAAAAATTATATATATTCTTACCTGGGTAACATTTCAGCTACCCGAGTAATTGTCAATATCTTGTATTGAAAATAGTGTGCGCATCCAGATCTCTCTATGTGCGTCATTTGCTGCCCCTGTGTGCGTCTTTCACTATTTTTTTTTTGAACAAAGTTCCATCATTTTTTTTTAAAGGCGTACTTCAATTCATTAATTTAACACCATTCATTGAATCAATTTCCTGATTCTTATCTTCATTCAATGAATAATTTGACGTGCTGCTTTTAATTAAGATTTTGCAAAAGGCATTTTTTTTTTTCATCATTCTTAATGACGAGTTGCTTCATTTATTTAACGCCAAAGGTCCTTCATTTTTTTTAAAAGGCATCGTTTTACACAATTTCGAGCTGCATCATTTTAATAGCTTCCTCCTCCCTCCTCTTTTAATGATGACAAAGGGAGAGAGTGATCTGATGATTTGAAACGATATTATTTTGCTTATATCTTCTTGATGCTTTCAACTATATATTTTTTTGCATTCTTGTACTATATTGGACGTACTGATTTCAAAAAACTTTTCAAACGTGTTTCAAAATTATCAAGTGTTGTCATCATAAAAAAGGGAAAGAATGTTGGTTCTCAGAGTTTTGATGATAACAAGACTTATTTAATTAAAGCTTTTTATTGAAAAGAATTTGTGTTTTTGAACCAGTACATATTAATTAAGTTGATAACTTAATTACTCGAGTAAGTCTTGTTGGTTACTCAAGTAATGAGCAAGTAATTTGGAAACAGTCACTCGGTTTCTAAGTTATTCGATATTACTTTTGGACATTACTCAAGTGATGAGTATTTACTTTGCAAGTAATTTGGTTACTTTCAAGCATTACTCAAATAATACATATTTGCTTCGCAATTAACTTGCTTACTTTCGGGCGTTACTCAAGTAATGAGTATTTGCTCCGCAAGTAACTTAGAAATCGTCGCTCATTTTCAAAGTTGTTCAATATTACTTTCGGATATTACTCGAGTAACTCATACAGGTTTCGCAAGTAATGTCGTTTTTACTCATTTTCAAGGAACCATTTCGATATTACTTTCAAAGCTTACACAAGTAACAAATATATGCTACGCAAGTAATGATATTACTTTCGGACATTACTCGAGTAACACATACAGGCTTCGCATGTAATGTTTTTTACTCATTTTCAAGGAACCATTTCGATATTACTTTCAAAGCTAACTCAAGTAACAAATATATGATACGCAAGTAATGATATTACTTTCCGGGATTACTCGAGTAATGCACTTTTGCTCTGCAAGTAATTTCGCTGATTTGCCTTAAGAGCTTCTGTTTTTTGAACATCTTAGATATTACTCAAGTAACATATATTGTTACTCAAGTAATATCTTACCTGTGTGATTTTACTTTGAAATTGAGCGATATTACTCAAGTAATTTTTTAAGTTACTCGAGTAAGTTTCCTTCGAATCCCATAAACCATCAGTATGCTCTTAATCTCTGCTCTAATCATTATGGGTCATTATCTAACTACACTTAATCACTCTCAAACTTATTTCAATTCCTTCTAATAATCATTTTGAGTGGATTTCAGTTGATTAACAGTGTTTAAATTGAGATTAGCTGAAAAGCTTACCGACGTGTCAGAAGCATTAAGTGCAACTCAGAAACAGAGCCAACAAATAGAACTAAACTCGTAGCAGACGAAATCATTCCTTCAATGCATACCTATTCCGACAAATACTCTGAATCACCTTCTGTGCACAAGTACGTCGACGACGAACGCATTTAATGAAGCAACGGTCGATTATGCTCAACGGAAATCAACTGTGTCTAACGAAATTATGAAGAGACTCAATGGCTAATTCAAAGTTTCACAACGACATTAATTGAAGATCGCTATAAGTGCTCACCACATTCAATTCCGCCACCTACCGAACTACCGAAACTCTGCGCATTCAATTCTGTATTATTGCGATCAACTGTTTCATTAGCTTCATTTAATATCTTCGGATTTTTTTTGTACTTCATGTTTATTAATTATCTACTCAGTGAGGAGTTTAAACACTTATTTGATTTTCTGTTTAAATCTTAATGTTGAGGAACCTTAAGTATGAGTGTACGATTACAACTTGTAAAGGGGAGTGAGTCCTAGTTTGATAGGATCATCTCGAGTGCAGAGTGTGTAATTGTAACCGTTTGTGGAATAGTGAAATACCCAGAGCGTCTGGGGATTGGATGTAGGTCGAGGAGTTAGACCGAACCAGTATAATTTCTCTGTGTCATCTCTCTCTGTCTCTTCTCTGTTCTTATTGCTCATCATCTTTAATCCAAAAAAGAATTTCAAAATCCTACTCTCGGTGATATTCTCTCTTCAGATTAACCATACCATATTACTCGAGTAGTCATGAACAAGTACTTTCCCAGAGACTTTATCAAATACTTATACTCGAGTAAGCCAATTGCTCTACTTGAGTATCATCGCAGCTTTACATATCAGTGGTCTTTGTAACAGCAATACTCGAGTATCAATGTTCTTGTACTCGAGTACTCTAATCTCAGTACTCGAGTAACATATATTCTTCGCTAAAACAATACACTTAGTCAACTGTTAGCGACTGATGCTCAAGTACCAATTTCCTCATACTCGAGTAGCAGAAAATAGTGCTCGAGTACATCTAAGGTAGAGAGGAAATTTAAAAATGAAAGCATGTCTACTCGAGTAATAAATTACCTCTACTTGAGTACCATACTCAAATAATACTTATGCTATACTCGAGTCGCGTTTTGACAAAGGCAATCCTTTGACATGAGACTTCGTGTACTCAGGTAGGCTGAACTCCTTACTCAGTAATACAATATTCATGCTTGAGTAGAGCCATGAGCAACTTTGAACTTTATCTTGATTCTTCAATACTCGAGTAACACTGCTTCTGATATAAGTGCAAGGTGTTTCAACTGATATATTGCTTGAGTTGTTATGAACCATTACTCGAGTAACATTTTGTGATCTCGTAAACACACTGTTAGATTGAGCATGCTCGAGTAAGTAAGATGCCATACTCGAGTACACCCTTAACTTAGGCAATATTCACTTATTCAAACTCTTGATCATTTTTAATTCAAAAACTTTAAACAATTTTTAATCTTGTTATAATCAAAACTCCGAGAACTAACATTCTCCCCCTTTTTGATGATGACAATACTAGATACAATTTTTGAAACCAGTTTGAAAATGTTTTGACATCAGTGAATGTGATGAAGTGTTGAAAATGCAAAGAGTTACGAATGAACATAACAAGTGAATTGCATTTAATATCAGCATTACTACAGTACATGATTCAAGTACATAAGTGTTAGTACTAACAAGCATAAGTTATGATTCAAAAACAACTAAACATTAAACATTAAAAAAAATCAAAAGTCTCATGGTTTCATCTCAGAACACTCTCCCCCTTTGTCATCACTCAAAGAGGAGGGAGGAGCAGAAGGCTCAACAGACGATGGCTCAATAGAAGGAGGCACATCAGAGGTAGAAGGCACAACAGGAGCATAAAGAATAGGCTCAGATAAAGGCTCAACAATGATAGCAGGATCAACTAAAGGGGCAAACTCAGGAGTCACCTCAGGAGGAGCAAATGTAGAAGGCACTGATGTAGATGCTGGAGGCTGAGAGAACATCTTCAGGCCTAACTCATCCAAAGTCCTATCTAGCTTTAATACGTGCCACTGAAGGGATTGAAGTTCTTGCTTCAACTCATTCTGAACACCATAACTGAAGGTTAAAATTGTTTCGCTGACATTCAAGCACATGTTGGAGTTGAAAAACAAAATTTTTCGTATTTGCGGAACCCATTGACATTTACTATTCACGTAAATAGTAAATACTATTCATATGAATAGTACCAGTAAAAATATTTTAACGTGCTGGTAAATAATTTTTACTGTACCAGTAAATAATATTTACTGTGAAGGTAAATATTTTTTACTGCGTGAATAGTAAATACTATTCATGTAAATAGTACCAGTAAAAATATTTTTACCATACCAGTATATAATATTTACCGTAAAGGTAAATAATTTTTACTGCACCAGAAATAATTTTCTTTATACGCCCGAAAATAATATTTATCGCCCAAGATTAATTCTTTTTCGATGTGACAGATCGAGACTAAGCTAAGTCGGCCACGAAGATACTCGAAAAATTTTGTCTCGGTTAAATAATATTTATCATGCTTACGTAAATACTATTCTCATTTAACCATTTAACCACGTCAAACTCTTTACAATACATATTAAGGATCTGCTCGTTAAAACACATACAGTGGTTTCGGAATACCGCGATCACTTGAAGACGTCAAAGAAAGTATGATGTCCCTCTAACGCTTGATCCACACGTTTATCTCCGATTAAGAAACGGTAACTCCTTCTCCTCAATTCCCGACACCTTGGATCTTCTTGGCGATATGAAGAGTAGAGAGCTCAAGAGTTTGGATCTTACTCAAGAAGACTATAAAGACTACTAGGCGCTTTAAGAAGAACTTCTTAATAGAGGAAGAGAGAAGAGGTGTGTTTTTGAATGAAGAAATGAATTCTATTTATAAAAACAAACAAAAATGAACCGAGCTAGTACACGTTTCTTCTTTCAACGTATTCGTTTTTTCAACGTAGCGTGTTAGTTCATTTCTACTTCAAATCCAAAGTCTTGAAAAAATCAATTATTCCAAAGTGATTAACTTGAATAATTAATTCTTTCAAGAACTTTATAATAATTAATTATTCATGAATAGTAAAATATGAATAATCTTTACTATTCATTCGACACTATTCACATGAATGAATAATTATTAATTAATTATTATCTTTATCCAATCCTGATTGGATAAACCTTGATAATTCATAAATTATCCTTAATCTCTTATCCTCTTTATAATCGGGCCAAGTTAACCCAATTACATCAATAACGCGATAAAATCCAATAACAATTATTGGTTCAAACTGCTAAACTACGAATCAAGAATAATCTTAATAGTGTGTGACCTATTGCCCTAATTACATCGACATAGATAAACTTGAACCAATTAAACTCCTTTAATAGGTCAATTTATCTAATGACTACATAAGACACTAAAGAATCTTTCGCAGCCCCTAACTAATCAAGTTGATCAAGTGATCTACCTTTCTAATTTGGATCTTGTATGATCATCCTTACAAACGTTGTTCATATTTAGTCGAAGCGAGAATACAATATCATCTCTCTTGATTGACTAAATGTAGGCTATTACACGTAACTAGGAATATTCTTCTATTGACTCTAAGACGGATCATGACTCTTCATGATCACTTACTATGATAGATTAAGTCAACTAGAAGTCATCCAAGCCTCTACCTAGGTCTTGTGAACAACTAATCCTTGTAGGGATTGTAAGTCGCTTTCGGCGTATCCATCTATACTCTTTGTATTCAAGCTTATACCTAAGAAAGATTAATCGTTCTCCCCATATTTCAAAGGATAGAGTTATGCATCCAAAGATAACCCTGGACATAGTGTTCGATGACATCCTCAAGTCTAAGATGATCAAGACTACCAAATGATGAGAGCATTACAAATCCAATGATACTCTCTACAATGAATCGCTTGTGAGTCTCTCAATGGTCAGTTCAGTCTTATCGTTCTCTAACAGATCCACCCACGACATCGCCTAAGGTATCACTATACCGCATTCCATTTAGGTCCCTACCTTGTATCACTATACAAGTAGATGATGTCAGTCTTAGTCTTATTGAGATCACCAACGCTTTCTTGGTGACTCAAGACTAGGAACAAGTTTTAAGCAATAGGCGTGTAGTGTCCTCGATTCCTCATGATCATGATCTCTATCATAGATCATCGAAATGAACACCTATTCTATTCCTTGGGCCTTTATCTTTAAACTCATATTAACCATAAAATATAGGCGAGACATAAATATGATAAAGATAAATTATCTTTCAAATATATTAATCATGAAATATCAAAGAGTACAAGGTGTTCAACATATTGTCTCTAGGACACCTACATACTAACAATAACTAACCTGAAATCTTGCTTCAATGAACTTGGCCATCTTTTCCATTTCAGATGCCATAGTCTTGATCATGTCAATATTAAGCTTCTGAAGATTGTTCACAACCTCAGTAACTTGATTTTCATTATTGATAAGAGGAACCAATGCATCATGAACAGGTTTCTCCACAATAGTCTAAATGGCAGCGTTGGTGAATGATGGAGGAGTAGCAACAGAGGCAGTAGGAGATCTCACCTGAGAAGATTGACCCTCATCAAGGGCTTTAAATATAGTAGGCTTGGATGGCTTCTCATCGACTTTCTTTTCTTTCTTCTTTCCAGTAACCTCAGTGAAAGAAATCCTCATCCTAATCATGTGCTTCTTTCCAAATCTATGAGGAAATATCACCATGTTGTCAGAAAGATACCAAATGTTGTTCGTGGCTAGAACATGAGATACCACATTTGGGAAAGGAATGGTTGCCTTCTTTTGAGTTGGAGCCTGAGATAGAAAAGTAATCATCTCGTTCATAATCTATTTGCCAATGTTCCTCTTTTCCTTGGCAATGATGGAAGCAAACAACTAGTAGTCCTTCAAGACGAAATGTGTGTAACTCTGGCCTTTTTGTACCATGTTTATGCTATATAAATACCATATGACTCTGTAGGTGTCCTTCATCATAGTCGGCTTGAATCTTAGTTTATCACCATCATAGGGCACGTCTGGCAGAAGAATGCTATGGCATTCGGCATCAGATAACTTAGGAGGATCCTTTGGGGCATCAACAACTCCAAGTAGAATGTTCAAGTCCGTAGTTGTGATCTTGACCTCTTGCCCCTAATCTCAATAACCAATGTATCGTCACCGTCCTTATGTACTTTTGCTTGGACATGCATATTGTGATAAAATAGATGAACAATAGTCTCAAAGTAGGGAATTCTAATATGAAGCATTGGCAAATACTGATGAAGCCAGGGAGATAAATCCAAATTGCACTCTTCTAAAAAGCGATCCAAGTCCGGATAAAAAGTAAGACAGAACTTTCAATGCTGATTACCACAGGACGAGTATTCATCTTTGGAGAGGGCTTTAGAGCATGAGCATCCTGTTGAGATGCTGGAGGACCTGCAGAGCATGCATCAGAGGCTTGTTGATGACTGCTCGAGGCCTGTTGCCTCTTACTCCCAGAAGCCTGAGATCTCTAACTCACTGAAGATTAAGGCCTATGTGGTCTGTCTTCAACACTCTTTGAACGCCTCTCATTATCAGGAGTTGCTTCAGAGTCTCCGGTCATAGAGAGAGATGGTGAAAGAGACTTGCCTTTTCCCGATGGCAATGAATTAATTTGAAATCTAGTCACCGGCCTCGACTGTTCTTGAAATGCCACTTCTTTGGCTTTAGATTTCTCAGTAACTTTTGGCTTTACAGGTGTCTTTGGCTTCTCAAAAGGCTTCTCCTTGGGTTTTTCTAAAGCTTGAACCTTTGGTCGATATAAGGAACGACACTTTTGGTAGGAGGTCGTTCCAGCGATTTCGGAAGAGACTTGTCACCGGAGCCACCAATAGAGGACTTAGTACGAGCCATATGAGACATAACAAGGGGATTTAGAAAGAATGAGGAGCGATGGAAGCTTATGGTAAGAATGGGTTTTGACAGGATTGATGAGAAAAGGGAAGGAAAGAGTTTTTTTTCTAGTTCTCACACCTTCACTCACATCGCCTATCACTTGATTCAGAGGATGGCTCCTACTGTATCTCCAGGCGCGTGGATGAGATTGAACAGGATTTTCACAAACATTTTCAGGCTCAACTTCTAAAACATTTTCAGAACTCTTAGGAATAGAAGGTGTTTTCAAAGTGGGTTGATTTTGAAAATTAGGTTCATCTGCATCAAGAGATTTGTTAGGCTCAGATTCACAGAACACAACATGAATTGATTCTTCTACAACATGAGTACAGTTGTTGAAGACTCTATAAGCTTTACTCCTATTTGAATAACCCAAAAATATACCTTCATTGGACTTGGGATCGAAATTTCCCAAGTTATCCTTACCATTGTTGTGCATGAAGCATTTGCATCCAAAAATATGCAAATGTGCCAAGTTCGGCTTCCTTCCCTTGTAGAGTTCATAAGGAGTCTTGTTGAGTTTCTTTCGATATTATGGTCCTCTTACAGCCGTTGGTTGGAGAATCACAGAGGGGTAAAAAAGGAATTAATAAAAGTTCAGAGAATGTTTGGACAAAACTAAAAACAATTATTTTTAATTTCACACACGCAAACTAAGCCAAGCCGGGCAAGGCTAGGGCCGCCGCCGACTGGTCACACGTGCATGTTTGGTGGACCAAGGCCCACCAACGTCCTCTCTCCTCAACAAAAGTAGGTTGGCCCAATGGCCCAATTTAGAGGTTTGAAGTTGAGTCTTATATATCCTTTCACTTCTCTTGATTTGTCCAATGTGGGACTCCTATCCACACACCCATTTCGCCTTCCTTTTTCCTCTTCTTCTCCAACCTACTTCTTATTCATAACCTTTGGGATTTAGACCTAAAATTCCAACAATAACAACTCTAAATGAGTAGAGTTATATACCAAGACTCGTAGTGATGATAATATATGATTTGCGTCATCACGGCAGCTTTGTAATCGGGGTTCGACCCTTATAAGGGACCATTTGGTCCCCAATCCTAAAAAAGAGTTATATAGATTAACAATGTTAAGAAAGCAAAATTAAAAGATTTAATAAAGAGAAAATAATGCATAAGTACTAAATTAAAAATTAAGAAGTATATGTATATGCAAAATTATTTTATTTTTTTGATATAATTTAAGGAACCCAGTTCACTTAACTCTGAGTTAAACAAAAAACAAATCAGCCCGCGAGTCAGGTGCCTTCGCCAGTTTAACTTACTGTAATATTAAAATAAAAAACTGAAATTTAAAACAATATTTCTAAATCCAAATTATACATCATATTTTTTATAAATTAATTATTAAATTTATTTTTATAGTTATTCTTAATTTTCTTAGCATCTCATTACTGCGTGTGGATAAGGTTTTAGTATTGGCTTTCGAGTCTTGAATAAATATATAAGTTCTCTCCTTTCCTTTTATTTCTTCTTGCAATTGTTAATTTATTAGTACAAGTATTTTTTTTGGGTGTTATCATTCTTAATTTTCTTGTTATTCTTTTAATTTTATATATTATTAATTAAATAATATATTTTTGTTTAAATTCTATTGTGAAAAAAATGGTAATGTATGTGCATGGCGGATAAGAAGATTGTTGACGGTGATAGTACTTGTAGAAGACAAAAATTTAAATATTGTTGAAATTTAAGGGTGGGCACTAGGGGCAATAGTACTTGTATGGAAATATGCGAGAGATGGGGAGTACATGGTCAAGTTGGGTTACAAAGCTGAAAAGGAAAAGATTGTAGTGGGCATTAATAAGGCTAGTTCCTCTCTTGTTGTGCCTCCTTCGTCTTTGGAAATCTGTTTGGAAATTAAAGACCATCCCACGTGTGCAACAATTTTTATGGCGAATTTTAAATAATGCCATTGCTACCAATGGAGCCCTTTGTCGTAGAAGAAGAAGCCGGACGAGTCAATGCCCCATTTGTGAAGAAGAGGCTGAAACCATTGAACATTTATTCTTCCATTGCTCATGGACTCGTTGTATATGGTTTGGGTGTATCTTTGGGTGCGAGAATAGACACTCTCAATGTGACAAATTTCAACACTTGGTGGCTCCAGTTTTAGGTATGCACTCTCTAAATACTCATGACCTATCCTTAATTTGCTTGGTTACTCGGTTTATTTGGAAGCAAAGGAATGACAAGGTGTTTAATCACATAGATCCCAACCCCTTTGTGGTCATTGAAATGGCACGGAATAGCAATGTTGAATTTCTCACAAGCAATATAAGCCAACCGCATGAATGCGGTGCCGTTGATCAGCCTCCTAACTATTTAGTCCGATGGGTTCCACCGATCTACGGTTATCTCGAAAATCAATCGTGATGGTGCCTATCGGCATGACAAGGAAAAGGCATCTATAGGGGTGGTCGTAGAGATAATTTTGGCTCATTTAAATGGGGCTATGTAGATAAACGAAATCTATATCGCTTTCATGATCGAAGCTCTTGCTCTTAAACGGCTCTACTCCTTGCCGTGGATATAGGGATTGACAAAGCGGGCTTTGAATCGATTGTCTTTCCTTAATCAATCGTGTCAATGCTAAGTCACCTTCTTTATTTGACTCGGCCCGTAGAAGTTTAATTCATGACATAATCAGCCTCCTCTCTTCCAAAGTTGGGTTTTCAATCTCTTTTACCCCAAGACGGGTAACCGTGTTTCTTGACTCTTTAGCGGCAATTGCTTATAAGGGGGTGTGCCACTATTGGGTGGGTCTTCCAACCAACACCTCCTTTGATGTCCCTTCTAACTTTGGACGCGCGAGGCTCTTTCAGTCATGGATGATGCATCTCTCTCCAACTCTGTAAGGGGTGATCGTTAATTTACTCTTCTCAATTTTTTTGTTTTTTTTTTTTTTCGGGTTGTTCCTTTTTCCTTTCAACTGTATTTCTGCTTCGTACCTTTTCTGTTGTAGCATTAAGGTCTAGTGTTGGTTTGTCTCAGTTGTATTTTTCTTCTCTGTAACTTTCTCTGATTTAATGGTAATAGAATGTCCTTTCCGAGCAAAAAAAAAAAAAAGAATGACCCAATGGTTGATTTAAGCGGGTTGACTCACTGTTTATGAGTTGACCGGGTTGACTAACTGTTTGACCTACTTGATTGTTTTTTTCCCCCGCCCAGAACCTACTTGATGTGTTGGGTTTCGATTTTTAACCCACCAGAATAAGGTGAACTAAATTAGTTCGTTTAATCTGCAATCTGTGCAGTGCTCATTTAAGTATTTAACTTACGTAACCCATTTTGAAGGCTATAATATTTGGGCATCACAAATTTTGTGTTTCTTTAATGTACGGCTCTCACATACTAGGTTAAGGTCCAATTTTATTAAGTAGGAGTAATGTTATTTTGAATTTTTTTTTTAATAAATAATATCACTTTAAAAGTTTTTAAATTGTAACAATTTTACCATAATCATTATCCATTTTAAGTTAGACTTTAAGTTGACCAAATATGATGCGCTGGAAGGTCCATGTATCCAATGGCAGATCTAGAAAATTAATGAAGGGTGGGCACTAGTGGCACAGCTAGGATTTTTTATTTGTTTCTATTGCCCCTGAATTTTTTTTAAGAAAATTTTTAAATGCATTAAAAAAAACAAAAGAATATAAACAAGAAAAGAAAAGAATATCAAAAAAATATTCATGAAATCAAGCAAATACTGATGATGTAATAAAATAGGTAGTTATTTTACAAACATGTCATTTAGAAAAGTAAGGCTAAGAGCGGTTAGAAATGCAGCTACATAAATTACAATGAAGGGTGGGCACTCAATAAGTTCAAGAACATATATTTTAATAATACAAGTATATTACAATAAAAATAATTAAAATGTCATCCTTTTAGGCCCCTTTTTTTGGAATTCCATTATAATTACCTTATTATTAATGCTATCAAATACATTATGATTTTAATTCCCTTTTTCTTTTCTTTTTTGAAATTCCATCATAATTCTTCTCTTCAACCTGGATCCGCCTATGCATGTATCATCCATGTCATTTTTGTTAAGGTGCATATTTGCCCTAGAAGTTTTCACATAAAAGCAAAATTGCTTGGGAAGTTTTCAGGTTTAATATTACTTCAAACGTTTTCAAATCGTAATAATGTCGCTCTGACCATTATCTATTTTAAGTTTCCTCATTAGCTAACTAAATATACTAAGTTGGCAATGTGCTCAACAATGAAGAAAGAGCTGTAGATAAAAGAGGCATTCACATTAGGGGTGGAAACAGGCCAGGCCAGGCTCTACCCTTAACAGGCCTGGCCTGTTATGCAAGGAAGTGGTCTGAACCTGGCCTGTGGCCTGTTACAGGCTTATTTTTTGGCCTGAGTCTGGACTATATACAGGCTTGGCCTGGCTTGTGGCCTGTTAAGGCCTGTTTTTTTTTTGTCAAATTAAGGAGGCCTGTTAAAGAAGCACAGACTATTCAAAATTTAAGTTGGGTCTGATTTGCATACTCATTTAAGACACATTGTAACACTTCAATTTAAGCTGTGTCTAGCTTCTTAAGTTAATATAGTAAGATCGATCACTTTTTTGTTGGTGAAGAGTGGAGAGAGGAGACTTCAAAAATGGAAAAACGGGCTGGTATAACACATAACTAGTTCACACAACACCAAAAAGTGCAAAGGAAAATAATAATATGTGATATCTGGCCAGAAAGTGAAGTTGAAAACCCAAGGTCACTCGCACAACTTTCTTTAAGCAAAAAGGATAAGTAAAAAGCCACAGATTTTTGATTTTGTTTTTGTTTTTGCCATCCTATGAAAGAGATTGATTCGATCCAGAAGGTATAACAAAACTACATATCAAAACAAAATACCAAGATATTCAAACACACACAACACAAGATTTGTTTGGTATGCAGGTTCACATCGCAAATCAGGTGATTAAATCCAGAAAACTAAGATCTTGTGATGAGCCTCTCACGGCTTCTAAATCAAAGCAGGTGTGAAGGGCAAATGAAATAAAAAAGTTGCATTTCTCAGTTCTTATCAGCAAAATCAAGCAACAAAATGCAGAGTGTTCCCGACTTACCTCTCGCCAAAATAGAGTCGAGCAGCCGATGACCGAGGCCGACGAGGATAAGAGCGACGACGCTGACAACGCACACAAGATTGAGCTCGATCGATGTCGACGAGGAGGAGAACGACCAAGACGCTGCCGATGCACACGAGATTGAGATCGATCGATGCCGACGCCGACGAGGAGAAGAGTAACGTCGACAAGATTGAGATCGATCAATGCCGACGAGGAGGAGAACGGCTGAAAGAGACACGTAAAAAATGGAACATTTAGGGTTTTTTTTACTGAGTGAGCGTTTGAGCAACAGAGCAAGCGGCCGAAATAGAACGTTTAGGTTTTTTATTGGCAAAAAAAAGAAAAAGAAAAAAAGAAGCAGTTATATGTGTCACACTCTCATTGGGAGTAAAGAGGGAAATTACAATTTTATCCTTATAACAGGCCGGCCTGACATGCCTAAAAGGCTTATTATCAGGCCTGGGCCTGGCCTATTATGCAAAATAGGCCTTAAAAAAGGCCTTAGCCTGGCCTTTTAGCCTGACATGCCAGACCTAAATAGGCTTGAAACAGGCCAGGCCACAGGCCCCTGGCCTTTTTCCACCCCTAGTTCACTTATGCCAAAGAGTATGAAAGAAAAATATATAATTATTGAATGTAGGGCACTCAAAGGGAGATTGTCGAGAACAAGGCTGCCAGAAACCTTGTGCCATATTAATATTCTTTGTCACCTAACGGTCAAATTTATCTATGATAGTAACTGAGGTGAATTTGCTACCATTTGGAAACTTGTGGGGCAATATTGTTCGAGTGAAAACTTTCAAGGCAAATTTGTGCCTTAACCCAAAACAAAAATGGCGTGAATAACACGTGAACTTGACAACTTAACATATTTTGTCAACCAATAGTCAAACTTAACTTGGATAAAGATCGAGATATAATTGCAATAATTTGGAAACTTCTGAGGCAACATTACTCCTAAATGATAAATTCCTTGGAAAAATTGAACATTAACGCTATATATATTGTGTGCCTATATATAGAAGTAAAGTATATGTTTGGTCCCTTACATTTACATTAATTTTTATTTTAATTCCTTAAGTGCATTTTTAGTGCTTCAATCTTAACACTTTTGAATCTCACTGAGGAGGTAGACTAAACAAGCGCCAACTCCTATAGACCTATAGTCAATAGTCAACTCTAACAACTTTTCTTATGTATTAATTAATACCATATCATATAAGTTTGACAATAATATCTTATTTCCAAACAAGTAAGCACATGATGGAATATATTTTAATCAGTTCAATAAACGTGTGTTGATTTTTTTAAATATCTTTTCTTAGTTATGTATGTTAGAATTATTCTTAATAAAAAATCTTTGTGCAATTATTATGGTTATATTTTTCAAAAATATAAATTTAAGTAGTAAAAGTTTGGATTGATATCTTATATTTAAGACAAAAGTAACTCCTTATCAAAGTTATATATTTATTACCTAAGTTCTCCTTCCAGTTCAAAATATAGATTCAAATAGTTAAATTACACAATTCAGAAAGTTAAAATTGGTTTAAGACAAAAAAATATGTAAAACATGTAATTTACTTTTCTAAAATACCCTTATTTATGGAAGAGGGTGAGTGGATAAAGAAGGAGTAGAAAAAAGAGTTGAGAGTTAAGAAAGAGTGAAAAAAAGAGGTGTGAAAGACATAAAATTAATTAGGGATAAAATTGGTAAAAACATATTAAATGATACTCTCAATGTTCTTTGTAATAAGAAACAACTATTACCCAAGGTTCTCAAACTAGCAAGTCTAAGCAAACTCGTGACAGTAACATAAACTCGTATGGTAAATTTAAATCGTAAACTCATAAGAGTTTACTTTTATTATTAAATAAGTATGACTAATGTATAATTAAATAATTAAAATATAAAAATGACAACAATTTGATTTAAATATATTTTAAATTCAAACAATTGAAATTAAATCTATCAACATTCATCATTTATCACATTTAACAAAGAAATTTCTATAAAATTTAAATATTAAGGCGTTAAGCATGATCAAATAAAAAAAGTTAACATAACTTTGTGAGTTAGAAACGTAAAAACAGTAAACTCGGTATATAAACTTTTGAGTTTAATTGAGTATACAATTAACACGAGCTTACTAGTGATTCGACTCGTTTTTGTAAGTTAGAAACGTAAAAACGGTAAATTCGAAGAGTTAGCTCATGATTTTGACAAGAATGCTACTACCTATAGCTTGTTTCTATTTATAAGAGACATTTAGAGAATGTTTCAAATTTTTTATATGTTGATTTCACAATTGGCCCTCATTTAACTACTCACATGTGAATATCATTGCATTTGTTGCATTCACTCACACTCTCTCCCCATCACACATTATCTCTTTTTCCCATATCTCTCTCTCTCTCTCTCTCTACTTTTCTTATTCTCTATCTCTTCATAAATAAGGCTATTTTAGTACCGCAAAAAAGTTACAGTTTTGACACACTTATTGTTCTTGACTGCCACTTCGAACTACAAGTTTGGTTAAAAGTTTCTTATAATAAGGGATGGAGGGAGTTAGGTAGAATCAAATTGTAACTTGTATAAAAAACCACTCACATATTATTAATTAGCGTGACTCTGTTTCGGTTGAAAACATGATAGAGAATACTAGGATTGTATCTGAGATGATGTCTTAGTATTCTAAAACTTGTAAAAAATTGAACATGTTTGTTTATCTTAGGATAAAGCATGTCGACAGGGAAGGCAATTGTGGTGCGAAATGTCTTCCTAAAGTTTAGTATAGGCATGGGTGAGGTGGTTATGTTTTTTGAGGAACGTCCACCTCAGAAAAAGGTGAAAGTGAGAGTGTTCATGTATAATGTTTGGGTGGGAGTTGTTCTCCCACAATTGATTCTGGAATAATTGAGATCGGCTCAAGCCTAAAAGCCTGCCATATTTCACTTACAATAAATTAAATAGGGAAAATTCTAAATAAATACCTACGAATTTGTAAAACCCCCCAGGAAGTGCGTTGAATTTGTAAAAAGATCGAGAGTGCACCAAAGGCGCTTATGAAGGGATATACAAATTCGGGTGAAATTATCATTTTACCTTTACTTTTAAATAAATCAAAAAAAAAAAAAAAAAAAACTTCATCCCCCACCACCGCGCGCCACCACCACCACCCCCATCGCCGGCCGGGGGCGGTGGGGGGGGTGGTGGGGGCCGGCGGTGGTGGGGGTGGAGGGTTTTATTTATTTATTTATTTAAAAGTAAGGGCAGCGAAAAGGGTAATTTTACTCGAATTTGTATATCTCTCATGTGCCTTTGCATTTTCGCCTTTTTACAAATTCAACCGACTTCCTAGGTTTTACAAATTCATAAGGTATTTATTTAAAATTTTTCCTAAATTAAATCCCGTCATAAATGTAAAGCTTGTATTTTAAAATAGAGGGGTAATATTTAAAAATTTAAGGCCCCTGGACGTAGGAACTTACCTCCAATCCAAAATGGGGAAAAGGCTTCACTCACGTGATCATTTTATGGCCAATGATTCAATTATCATGATCCACAAGTCTAGTAGATTTCAGTTTCCAATTTTACCCTTTTCACCTAGTAAAAAAAGATAAGAAATATGTAATTAGAAAAAAAAAACATACATTATATTTAATTCTTTAATTTTATATAAGTTTTTAATTTGATTTCTTAATAAAAAAATGTTGGTATTAAAATTCTAATGTGGACAAAAATATTATTTAAAGTAATTTAAAAATTAATGTTAAGTAATGGGTAAAATAATATTATTTAAACCACTTTAGTTTAGAAATAACACGCAAGATGTGTGTAGAAAATATTTGGAGAGAATTTTGAAGAAGGCATTAAGGATAAATTGGAGAAATTTGTGTTGTGAAAGTTTCCTCGGGATTTTCCTATTGCATAAGCAACTCCTTATCACTTATGTTCAACATGCGGTTAGAAGGTGAAATTACAATTCATGGGAGTTAATCGAGATTTTTAAAAAATTACCTAAACAAAATGAACTTGATTTATAAATACTTTTTTTTAAGTTTTAAAGACTAGGATCATAAAAAGGTTTAATAGAGATAGACAGAGAGAAATTTATCATAAAAGTATACTTTTTTTTAAGTTCCCGTACAGCCGTACTCATTGAGAATTATTTTTCACCAACTTTATGGGTTCTTATTTTGGTTAACTTTTTTTTTTTTTTTTCAAAAAGTTAAAAATTATTTTTAATAAATACATTACTTTTTTATATTTAAGACATACGTAGGTTTTTCTATTTTATAAGGTTAGAGTTTGGTAGAAAAAAACATACTACTCTTGTCCTATTTATAAGTCCAGTTTGACCAAAATAATTTGCTCCTATTTATAAGTTTAGTTTTATGTGATAAATGAGATTGTGACAATTTTACCCATATTAATTATACCCATAAAGATAGAGAGAGAAGAAACAGTTGAAAAATACCAAATCATAAATGAGGGCAAAATTGAAAATTTACCCACATAATCATTGTGTCAACTACCTTTCCTTAGTATGTGAGATTTGGTCAAAATAAACTTATAAATAGAACTAGAGTGATATATTCTAAAAAAAATTGGGGCCTCTCAGTGGCTCTCACCAAGGAGGTAGACTAGACAAGCGCCAACTCCCATAGACCTATAGTCAATAGTCAACTCTAACGACTTTTCTTATATACAAATTAATACCTTATCATAAAAAAGGGGATTTTCTGCCCAGCCCCCTTTTTTTGCTCGAAACCTTATCATAAAGATTGACAATAATATATGATCCGAACAAGTAAGCACATGATGGAATATATCTTAATCAGTTAAACGTAACAAACGCGTATTGAATTTTTTTAAATATATATATATTTTTTAATTATGTATGCAAAAATTATTCTGAATAAAAATCTCTTACTATGTGCAACTAATAGATATACTTTTTTAAAAATTATAAATTTAAGAGGTAAAGTGTGGACTGAGATTTTATATTTAAAATAAAAGTAAACTCCTTACCAAAGTCATATATTTATTTCCTAAGTTACTATTCCTTCCAGTTAAAATATAAATTCAAATAATCAAATTACACGACTCAAAAAGTTAGTTAAAATTGGTTTAAGACAAAAAAAATATGTAAAACATGTAATTTACTTTTCTAAAATGCATTTATTTATGGAGAGGATGAGTGGATAGAGAAGGAGTAGAAAATGAGTTGAGTTGAGACTTTAGTGAGAATGAGTGAAAAAAAAAAAAAGGCGTGAAGGATATTAGGGGTAAAATTGATAAAAATTTCTTCCTTAAATGATACTCCCTCCATTTCTTATTATAAGAAACAATTACTACC
The DNA here is from genome assembly GCA_019022615.1 of Acacia melanoxylon. Taxonomy (NCBI): domain Eukaryota; kingdom Viridiplantae; phylum Streptophyta; class Magnoliopsida; order Fabales; family Fabaceae; genus Acacia; species Acacia melanoxylon. The sequence goes on along the minus strand of JAFJYJ010000020.1, from coordinate 2,212,873 downwards.
TATTAATTCATACCAAAATAAAAATAAAAATACTACCTATTAGCTTGTTCTTATTTATAACAGACACTTAGAGAATGTGTCAAATTTTTTATGTTGATTTCTCATTTTGCTCTTATTTAATTACTCATATTAATATTATTGCATTTATTGCATTCACTCACACTCTCTCCAATCACACACTCTCTCTTTCCCATATCTCTTTTTCAACTTTTCTTATTTTCTCTCTTATTCTCTATCTCTTCATAAATAAGGGTATTTTAGCAAAAAAATGGTTACAATTTTGACACAATTTTTGTTCTTGATCGTCACTTTAAAGTGCGAGATTAGGCTAATCATTTCATATAATAAGGAATGGAGGGAGTAAGGTAGAACCAAATAGTAACACATATAAAAAACCAGTCACATATTCTTAATTAGCGTGACTCCGTTTCGGTTGAAAACATGATAGAGAATACTAGGATTGTATCTAAGATGATGTCTAGTATTCTAAAACTTGTAAAAAAACTGAATTGAAGACGTTGGGCTTGTTTGGAGAGAGCTTTAAATAGGTTAAAACCAGAAAAAAGTAGTAGTAGAAAAAAAGTTAGAAGTGGAGTGTTTTGGTTGAAATTTCTTAGTTACCTTGGACTTTTTTTTTTTTTTTTTTTTAAAAAAACTCCTAAAAGTTAGTTAAGGAAAAAATCTATGGACGTGGAGTGCTACTTCTACCACCATCAATTCAAATACAAATCATATTTACGACATGATTTTTTTTCTACTGGGTTTCTAAAATAGTTAAGAATAAGTCACTGCTCTCACCGCTAACACAAACAGACCCAATTATTTATCTTAGGATAAAGCATGTCTATAGGGAAGGCAATTGTAGTGCGAAATGTCTTCCTGAAGTTTAGTATAGACATGGGTGAGGTGGTTATGTTTTTTGACTTTTGAGGAACCACCTCGGAAGTTCAGAGTGGTTCTTGTATAATGATTGGGTGGGACTTGTTCTCCCACAATTAATTCTGGAATAATTGAGGTGGGTTAAAGCCTAAAAGCCCAGCATTTTTCACTTTTAAAAAATTAAATCCCTGATAAATTTGAAGCTTATATTTTACTACCTCCGGTCCTAATTATAAGACTTAGTGCATGTTTGGCATTTAATTTTATTTTTAGGCATAATCTACTTATAAGTATAAAATTAAAAATAAACAAGATTTTACATGCTCTTATAATATAATGAAGAAAAAAGAACTTAAAAATAAACTCCATGATGAGCTTATTTTTAAGCTCTTTTTTTTTTTTTTTTTTAAAAAAAAAACTCGTAATCTCTCTATCAAACAATACTGCCACTGCGCATCATCACCGCTGCCGCCACTGCCACCACCGCCACCACACCACCATCGCCGCCGCCGCCACCACACCACCACCCTGCCGCCACCACCGCGCGCGCCCACCACCACCGCCACCGCCACCACACCACCGTCGCCGCCACCGCCACCACACCGCCGCCGCCGCCGCCACCACTACACCGCCGCCACCACCACACTACCGCCACCACCACCCTATTATAATATACCTTTTATGATAATTTTTATTAGAAAAAGTGCTTATGACAAAAATTTTGTCAAACATCTTATTTTTAATTTCGGTTTTTAAGAACTTTTAAAAAAAAAATTTATATAATCACCAAATGTGCCTTTTAGCTTTTTTAAAAAAACTTTTTTTAAACTTTTTTAAATTAAAAGTAGCTTTTAAGCTAAAAATAAGAAGATCCAAACGGGCTTTTAATTAACTTCTTTTGGAGAGATTAAAGAAACTAAATAAGTTACTTAATCATTTCATATGTTGCGTTTTTTTAAATTATATATTAGTTTATTAGTCAAACTATTTAATTTGAAGGAAAAAAACAAAAACAAAAATATTCTAAACTAATTTAATTAGTTTATTTAATCTCTCCAAAAAGAATTAACTAGATTTTATAATTATAAACGGAGGAAGTAATATTTAACAAATTTAAGGCCCTGGGAGTAGGAACTTACCTCCAATCCAAAAGGGGGAAGAGGCTTCACTCACGTGATCATTTTATGGCCAATGATTCAATTATCATGATCCAAGTCTAGTAGATTTCAGTTTCCAGTTTACCCTTTTCACCTAGTAAAAAAAGATACTACCTCCGGTCCTAATTATAAGAGCTAGTTAACTTTTTTTGGAAAAATTAAGGAAGCTAAATAAGTTACTTAATCATTTAATATGTTGTGTTTTCTTAAATTATATATTAGTTTATTGGTCAAACTATTTAATTTGAAGAAAAAAATAAAAATAAAAATACTCTAACCTAATTTAATTAGCTTCCTTAATCTCTCTAAAAAAGTCAACTAGCTCTTATAATTAGGACCGGAGGGAGTAAGAAATATGTAATTAGACAAAAAAAAACATACATTATATATATATATATATATATATATATATATATATATTTATATATATTCTTTAATTTTTATAAGTTTTTAATTTGATTTTTTAATAAAAAAATGTTGATATTAAAATTCTAATGTGGACAAAAATATTATTTAAAGTAATTTAAAAACTAATGTTAAGTAATGGGTAAAATAATATTATTTAAACCACTTTAGTTTAGAAATAACACGTAAGATGTGTGTAGAAAATATTTGGAGAGAATTTTGAAGAAGGCATTAAAGATAAATTGGAGAAATTTTTGTTGTGAAAGTTCCATCGGGATTTTCCTATCACATAAGCAACTCCTTATCACTTATGCTCAACATGCGGTATTGCGGTTAGAAGGCGAAATTATAATTAATGGGAGTTAATCGAGATTTTCTTAAAAATTATCTAAACAAATATTTTTTTTTTTAGCTAAATCAAGTTTATCCAAGCTAAAATTGTCAAACTCACGAAGTTTAAGTAAACTTTTATCGTGAACTCTACTACTCTATCCATAAACTCGTAAGACTTTACTTTTATAATTAAATAATTAAAATGTCAAAAATTTAATTCAAATATATTTTAAATCTAAATAATTAACATTCATAATTTATTATATTTAATAAAGAAATTACTATAAAATTTATATATAAAGTCGTTGAGGATGATAAAATTGAAAAAGTTAACACGAGTTTAAAAGTAAATTAAAACGAGTTTATAATTTTAATCTTGTCTAGGCAGATCCTCTTCTAAATGTTCAACAAATGATTGACCCATCTTTTCTTCTTAAAAACTGTGAATTTGCGTAAAAGCGTTTAAATCACTGTACTTAATTTAATAAGATAGAAATCAATAAATTCTAAGAGTCAAGTCACCAATTTAATAACAATTATCTGAACTTTCATCGCTAAAAAGGGGGAATGCTTGAAGGATTTAAATCAAATCTAAGAACCATATCTCAAATTTAATAAGATAGAGTTTAACCTACTTAAATCAATTTCCTTCTCCACATTTCTCCATCTTTCTCTCGCCTAATAAAATTTATCAATCACTCTACTTAATTTAATAAGATAGAAATCAATAAATTCTAAGAGTCAAGTCACCAATTTAATAACAATTATCTGAACTTTCATCGCTAAAAAGGGGGAATGCTTGAGAGGATTAGGGGGAAGAGAGAGAGAGAGGGATAAAGCGAAACACGATCAAGATCTGTCACGGTCAAAAGAGTCTAAGAACCAAGTTTGCGCAAGCATCGAGGATATTATATTATTATCATCATTGAATCCAAGTTTCTTTTATTCCATTAAATATGACAATGAGGATCGCATGGAAAGCTTTTTTTGGATTGATCTCGAGGTCTAGGCAAGCTTATGAGCTTTTTGGTGATGTAATCACATTTGACACAACATACGAACTAATAAGTATTCAATGCCATTTGGACCTTTTGTTGGTGTAAATAATCATTTACAGTCAATCTTGTTCGGATGTGCTTTATTAAAAGACGCAAACAAGATACTTTTGTGTGGCTATTTAAGGAATGGCTCAGAGGAATGAATGGGAAACATCCTAAGCGCCATAATTACTGATCGGTATAATCATTTTAAGTACATCTTTTCAATTGTTTCATATATTAATGATTATATTCTTACACATGTCATTGAATTTATAGGACATGTCAATTACCAAAGCAAGATTCAAAGTTTTCCCAAATAGCAAGCATCGATTTTGTATGTGGCACATCACAAAAAAGTTCCCGTAAAAGTTGTCTCACGTCTATCGAAAAGATGCCATATTTAAGAGCGATTTCAATAATCGTATCCATACAAAAAAGAGCACTCAAGATTTTGAAGACAAATGGCAACGTATTCTTGATAAATTTGGTCTTCATGAGAATGAGTGGTTGCAGTCACTTTATTCTATTAAATCCTCTTGGATACCAATCTTTAACAGTCCATTTTCTTTCTTGGTATGAACACCACTCAAATTGTAGTGAAAGCATTAATTCATTCTTTGATGGTTTTGTTACATCCGGCACAACCTTAAAGGAGTTTGTAGAAAAATATAATCAAGCAGTAGATGCTCGTTATGAGTCATTCAAAAACAAGACTTTGAATCTAGGCACAAAGAAAGGCGTTTAGCATTGAATATGCCATTGGAAGAGCATGCGACTAAGGTCTATACACGTGCACTTTTCACAAAGTTTAGTGATGCGTTTTCACATAGTTTTCCTCTCTCTAAGGAGAAACTTGAGAATGATGGTGAGTGGGTTACCTATCGAGTTTTTAATAGGAAAGAGACGGATCATTTTGCAACTGTGAAGATGAAGTTGGAAAATAAAGAAACTAGATGTTCTTGTCAATATTTTGAGTTCATGGGAATCCCATGTGAGCATATTCTTGCTATTTTTTTAGTTGAAAATGTTGAGCAGATCCCTGAACATATGATTTTGAAAAGATGGAGGAAGGAAGGAAATGATATAATTTGTACAAATAAGGACATTTGTCATTTTGATGGAGAAGGACTCCTTCGCGGCTTTGATATACGCTCTAGATTTTCCAAACTTATTGATCTTGCAGATAGGTCCAATGAAGCAGCTAAATTCGCTTGTGATGGTCTTGATTCTCTCATTGAATCTTTAGAAAAATTTCCAAGACCTGATGATAGTATTGGTCTTGAGGATTTTGATTTACAATACCTGAGTTCTCAAAATGAAGAGTCATCTATGATGAGATTAAAGGATCCCAACATTTCACAGACAAAAGGTCGAAAAAGGGAGTCACACAATATGTCACAAGTACGTAGAATTCATAGTGGGATTGAAGAAGCATCAAAGAATACTAATATTTGTGGAAATTGCAAGAAAAGAGGACATAATAAACGTACATGTACAGAGAAAATTTTACATTGACTCAAATTATGTTTTTTTATTATTATTTTAGGTTACATGACATTTGTTAGATGATTATTATTTAGTTTGTTATTTCTAACTTGAATATTTTTTCTGGCCTTAAACTAATTGGTGATAAAAAGAGTAATAAATGCAGGATGCAAATGGTGATCCATAGGCACAGAAGATGAAATATTTATCGCAAAGCATATTCATAAAACTCCACTAAAAATTGAACAACGTAATATCAAAATACATAGAATTTTCACCCTTGTAATGGTTGAAGCATAATACATACATACACTTAGTCACAAAAAATAGGATTAATACAAGTTCGCTTTCTAATTGTATAAGCCCGTCCATGAGCATCCTTTGTTTAAACCCAGGTTATGGCTAGCATTCGCTGCTGCAGAAAACACCAATCTAAGGAAGACATCACATGTTCGATAAGGCATGCGCTCTAATATCGTGAGTCCTTCCTATGAAGGAGCAGGAATCTGATCGATCACTCGTCTAGCCTTACTGGTAGACTTACAAATGTGTCATCCCACAGCATATGCCCCTACATTTGAGGATAGAAATTGATAAGGATTACATTCAAAACATGCTAAAAGCATAAGAAATAACACCTGCATATCGAAATACCATAAACCAATGCTCTCTGAGACTTTTTTGAGTAGGTATCGTGTGAAGGATAGTAAAACATGCCTCATATCTGTATCCCATTTCTCATACAAATAGAAAATCACCCATTTTATGAAAGTGATCATTGTTCCTAGGGTTATGTTAGTTTATACCAGTTGGCTTCCCTGTTTCATGACCTTTTCGATGACATGACTGAGATTTGAAGCTGTACTAAGTGACAAAATATGCTACTACTCACACATCCTCTTACATTTTGTTTTCTTTCATTCTTGAGCATTTTAATTTTGACCATTTTATCTTCTTTTGCTGAAATGTACTATATACCAGAATAAAGTTAGAAATAACAAACTAAATAATAATCATCTTTAGATATACCATAAAACATATGCTACTCTACTTTAACAGCCTTTTCGGAAATAGATGATTATTATTTAGTTTGTTATTTCTAACTTTATTCTGGTATATCTAAAGATGATGGTATATATAGATGCTCCATCAACTATTAATCATTAGCAACTACAACTTGTTTTTGCAGAGAACTAGCATTTCAATAAAGCAAAGGCTTAAACAAGTCTCAAGCAACATATATCAGATTAAACTACGCCAATATACTGTGACAAAAAGTTGTATTCCATTCAATAGAGATTACACAAAGCCAATATACTTCTATCAACAACCTACTCTTTAAACACACCACTGATACAAAGGTTGCGTTGATAACCTACTTAACATAGATTACACCATGCTAATGTACTTTATCAATAACCCATTCTTTAGATATACCATTGACAGGGAAGGTTGCATTGACACCAAAAACAGAAACAGAAAAACATACACTTTAGATGTTAGTTATCAGCTTCAAAAACAGAATCAAAAATTAGTTATCAGAAACAACATTGCTTCAACATTTATAAACATCTAACAATAGATTTGAAGTTAGTTATCAGCTTCAAAAATTTGAATCTCATAGTTTTAAACGTCATTCAGCTAGTTAACACTTCAAACTTTGTGTTTTTAGCACTAAAATGTTTTTATGAGCCACAGAAGGAAAACTGAAAAGACTAACCTGAAACTTGCAAATAGTACAGAATCGAAAATTACTCCGAACAACACAAATCAACAATGCAAGCCATGAACCAATCAATATAACCTATATTCCATCATCCTATATATTTATTGATGTATGGGTTTTGAGTTCTTCACTATTTCCCAAATTTGCAGTAATCCCCAATACATACACAGCTTTTAAAATCAGAAAAGAGAAAGACAAGAAACACATCAATAACTCAAGTTTATTTTACTCAATTTCTCGACAAAATCATTCCAATTTAATGTTCCAACGCATCAAGAACTTCATTTGAGTAGAATAGAAGATTGAGAAACAATACCAGTAAGGAGAGAAGCAATGAAACGAGGAAAATATACGGTGGATATCAGAGATACAGGTCCGATTTGGTCCGACCGGGTCCAGCGTGATTCTTCTTCTACAGAGCTCTGCCTCTTGCGCCTCAGACGGGGAATTTCTACAGAAATAAAATTATTTCAGTTCCAGTAACAAATAAATAAATGAATTGAGACTAAAATAGTCATGGCGAGCAGAGAAGAGAGAGAGAGACGGTGGTGATGGTGGCCGCGTCCTGCCGGAGATTGCTTTCTGGGGAGCCGATTGAGAGAACGCGAGAGAAAGATGGAGAAATGTGGAGAAGGAAATTGATTTAAGTAGGTTAAATCTGGACCGTTGGATCAAATAGTAGATCTGATGGTTAGAAGATGGTAGTGAAAAGGTAGTGAAAAAAAGAGGTAGTGACAATATCCTACCTCTTATATTATTATCATACTACGTTTTCTAAAAACAGTTAAATGGAAACAAAAAGAACCGATTCTTTTAATAAAACCACAACAACCAATTTTATATCATTTAGCTCCTGGCGGCGAGACCTTCGACGAAGAAGAATCGTGGACGCTGATTGGTTAAAACAATTCAAATTGTGTTGTTAAACTTGTTTTATATGGTTGGTTGAGTTTCTCTGAAGCTGATAATTTCAAATCCCAGAAATAAGAAAGAGACATTTTTCATTTAATTACCACATAGCATTACCTACAAGCAACGTTGAAGTTCAAATTTCACATTGCTCCTTCTTCTTCTTCCTTCGGAGTCCAACCCAAACTCTTCTCAGATTTTGAATATTTGTTTATGGTTTCGTAGAGAAAGAATGGTTGGTGGATGGTTCTTGGGTTTGAAGCTGAGTTTCAACGTTCAATCGAGCTGGCTTTGATTGGTTAGTTCAAAATCTGTTTACAGTTTTATGAATTCTTCTTATATTTAACCATGGGGTTTCTTATGAATCTTTGACTCCTCCCTTGCGCTTCAAAATCTGAGAATTATAACTTGCCTTCTTCAATTGCTTTTTGCTTGTAGGTTATCTGTGATATAAATTGGGAAATCTTTTATTTTTCTACTAAAATATTGTATTGTTATAATCTGTGGTTATAGCACTTTAGGTGATTTTAACGAGTTCTTCATTTTGCATAGTTCGTTCATTGAAAAGCCAATCTGTTGTACAGGAGTAAGTAGGAAGAAAACAATACATAGAAAGAGCTTGTGCTTTTTTTCTTTTTTCAATATCTTTTCTATTTCCTTAATCATTTAGCTTGTGCTTATGACTAGTCTACTACTTCTTCATTTTTGCATGGCTTTTATGTTGAAAGCCATCGCTGTTTAGGTATAAGTTAACTAATATAGCTGCTTTTGTCCTCATGAGGATTTGTTATATGCATGTGGAGAACCCTTACCTGCTTCCTGTTGATTATTCCTCTGATTTTAAAGCACTTTGTAAAGTAAAAAAGAAAAAAAAAATCTTTTGCCATGTTTCAGAGAATTTACTGCATCTACAAGGAAAAAAGTGATGGAGGATAAGACAGAAGGAAAAGCTGAATTACAGAATGCACCATCTTCAGTTGTTGCTGTATGTATCAAGGGTAGCAAGAAAAGCAAAAGTATATTACAGTGGGCACTTAAGAGGTTTGTGCCTGAAGGGAGGATAATGTTTAAGCTGATACATGTCCATGCCAGTATAAAAGGAGTACCAACACCAAGTAAATATATGTCCTTTTGTTTTTCTTCATTTCTATTACCTTTAGGGACAGTTTAATGATTTAGAAATTTACAATGTTAATTAATTTCAAGCTTTTTTATATCACCTAGAAATATAATTGGGCCATAGTCTAATTTTTCCCCGGAAGTTTTCATGTAGGAGTCATGGGTATTCAAAAGTTTTCCCCCTTTTTGGATCAATTTCGCCAACGAAGTTCTAAAAAAAGGAGTAAAGTTGCTCTAACCGTTAAAAAAACTGACATTGATTGTTAATATTTTTAATGGGCAAGGGCGTCCAAACAATTACTTCCAAAGTTACTCTTATAATCCTGAAGAAATCTGTAATAGGAGGTTTGACCTATTGGTTAATTGTGTAAGGTTTGAAGGATATTTTAATTATAATTATTTTCTTCCAATGGGAAATTCAATCCCTATTTCACAAGTGCTAATTGAAAGTCTTTTTTGTTTCAGTGGGAAATTTTATCCCTATTTCACAAGTGCGTCCTGATGTAGCAGATGCCTTCAAAAAGGAAATTGAGTGGCAGAAAAGTCAAATGCTTCTACCCTATAAAAATATGTGTGATCAGAAAAAGGTGAAATATCACATCTCCTAGAAATCTGAAGAGTAAATACCGACAAAAATTCTCCCTATTTTGGTCTCTTGTCGCTTTTTACAAAAAAAAGGTCGATTTTTAGATCCATAAAAAAAGTTCATTTTTACAATAAAAATGACAAATAAGTCGATTTTTTTATAAGGGACCAAAATGAGGTCCGTATTTTTTGTCAGGGACCAGAAAGGGTATTTACTCAAATCTGAAATTTAGTTAGAATTAGTACCATAAAAAATAGGATCTGTATCCTGCCATTGTGGCTGCAGGTATGTGTAGATACAGTGGTGATCGAATCTGATGATGTTGCAACTTCTATAGCAGAAGAGATTGCTAAGGGCACTGTGACCAAACTCGTTATTGGAGCGCCATCTCGTAGCATATTTTCTAGGTATAGATACTTGCATTCTGATCTGTAATGAAATTATGGTGCTGTTTTAAGAGTCTTTCTTATTGAATTCTTGATTGTTATGCTTTATTTTCCATTCTAATTTTTTTTGGAGCTATTTTTTTTTTTTAAAAAAAATATTTCTTGCTTTCAGCAAGCTTAAGGGCGTTGCTGCAAAAATATCAGTTTGTACCCCAAGATTTTGTACAGTTTATGCTATTTCCAAAGGAAAATTGTCTTCTGTACGGCCGTCAGATGTACAGATTGATGAGAGCTTTGTTGATAACAGTAGTGAAACCAATGGTTCCACCAGTTCATCAAACTACACTTCCACCTCTCAGTCAGGTATTCTACTGGAAGATTCAAGGAATTCTATTTACAATAAGCATAATGTCTTATGAGGTTTTTAATTACTATAAAGCCTCAAATGATTGTCTTCATCATGCTAAAACTCTTAAATTATTTTTTTAATATATAAATCTAATTTATAGAAGATCTTGATGACTGAAGAGTACAAGTTACCATTGCCATTATTTGCATATAACAACAAATTCTCTGGTCACTTGTGCCATGCTAGAGTTTTGCTGGTTTAACGTTCCTGTACTTTCAGCATTTGCAGAACCTTATATCTTATGCACCAATTGATGATGTCTTTCATATGTTTTGTTTAAGGGTTAAATACCAATTTTGCCATGGAAGTTTTGCTAAGGGGGCACTCAGCACCGGAAAGTTTTTTGGTATCATTTTTGCCCCGGAAGTTTGCAAACATAATGATCTTGCCGATCGGTGGATCTTGACCGTTGGATCGTTGCTCTCTTTGTAAACTTCTAGGGCAAATTTGCTCCTAGAAAAAACTTCTGGGGCATATTTGCTCCCTTTTGTAAACTTCCGGGGTAAAAATGATACCCAAAAAACTTCCGGGTGCTGAGTACCCCCTTACCAATACTTCCATGGCAAAAATGGTATTTAACCCTTTGTTTAATTGATTACCCCCCAATCATCTAACTTTCAGTGTCCCACCCTAGAAATTAGGGAACATACGGTAAAATCTGCATTTTCCATCATGTGGTTGTGGACTGTGGTAGTCATAGGAATTCATATTGAGTGCTTATGAAATTTCTATCCTAGCATTCTCTGTTTGACTTTTTGCTAGCCTTTTCTCTGGAAATCTTAGTTGTGCATTGCATGATGAAGCATCTCCAACTGTATTCTCTTTTAGCTGAATAACATTATTTTTTTTGGTCTCCCAAAAAACAAGTTTTAATGTTCTATGATTTTGGGTTTGCAGACTCTATCACAGTTGCTTCATTTGGTCCTTCAAATTCCTCTTTAAAAGAACAGCGATTTCAAGCTCTTTCCTCCATTAATCAGACCGTCCTAAGTGCAAATCCTAGTTTTATTGAATCTAACCATTCTAGATCTCAGTCCCTTGATATTGAAACAGAGATTAATGTTACAAGATTGTCTGCTAGAAATTCTAGTATTGGCTATGGTCTCAGTCGGGTTTCTAGTTGCCAAAGCTTTAAATCAGAACCAGAATCATGTGTTCTTGTTCAAAATTCCACCATTGATGTGTCGCCAGCAACTGAATCTCCTTCTGTTAGGCAGGTAATCAAATTTTCTTGTTTTTTCCTTTCTACTTGATAAAACTAGTTTCCAATTCATGCTCTAGGTGATGGTATTTTCTTGAACTAAGCCTTGTCATATGAAAAGTACTTTAATTAAATATGTACTATTTGTTACAAAAAAAGTGCAGTCATTTTACATATTTTATTCTTGCTATGCTTTTTCTGCATCTTGATTCTCTAAAATATGGAGTGCGAAGGACTGTTTTTGACCAATATGAAATCCTTCAGATAGTTTTTCTTTAAAGAATAAACTACTACTGCTTGAGCAACTCTCAATTGAATGCAACTTCCATTTACAAATGCAGTGTTATTTATTGTGTCAATTGTTTGATCAGGAAAATATTACCCTTGAGCTAGAAAAGTTGAGGATAGAATTAAGACATGCCCAAGGAATGCATGCAATAGCTCAAAGTGAGAACATCGATGCATCACGGAAGGTAATATTAATTTCTTATAGCCAGAAATTATTTTCTTTACTTTTTCTGCCATATCAGCTACAAAGTAAGTATGAGACTTTTCTAAAAGTTTCCCTACTGTTGTCAATCCCATAGTTTTACTGTATGAGACTAAAAACCTGAGGGGTGTTCCAAACACTTGCCAAGGAAAAGAATCACTGGATTCTAGGAATTGTTCTTTATATTTTATCTGCTATTATACCATTTTGATGCAGTTTGAAGGGAATATTAAATATTCTGTTAATGAATTAGTTTATGAAGTAATTTCAGTGTGGAATTTAGGGTTCTTGAGGAATTAGTCTTAATTTACAGTAAATATACAACTTTTATATACATTATTCTGCGTCTTTGGATATCTTATCATATTTTTTTCCTTATTACTACCTTTGGTCCTAAATATAGGACATTGTTTGTCCTATATTTAGGACCAGAGGAGTATAAATTATGATTTCTTTAGTGATTGATTAGGATGCTGAAGAATATGAATATCAAGTTCTTCCAATTGAAGGGGATAACTAAACTGATACTGTCATTCATAAATTGCTGCTGCTGATGTTTCTCTCCCAATTGCCATTGGCACTTTCTTTTATTATCCTTCTTACTGCTGCCCCCTACCTTTTTCTATAATTGGGAAATGAAGTTTTAATTATTAGGGGTTTTTAAAACTTACTGGTCTTGCATATCTTATCCAGTGATAAGATTATTATTTTATTTCCTTTCTTGAATTAGAACTTTTGAAGATTAAGTGCAGATTGCTTAAGTCTGTCATGCTAGCACAATAGATCTGCTCATCATGTGTTTTATTGTTTTCTTTTTCTTACTTTGGTCCCATCATATGCATGGAATTGAATTCGCTTGTCTGCCATTGCCAAACACATTAACATCCTGCATTGGTTTTATCAGCTGAATGATCTAAACAAGAGACGATCAGACGAATTAATGAAACTAAATGATATTATTGCAAAGGAAGAGTTGGCAAAAGAATCAGTAGGTAAAGAGAGAGAGAAATATGAAGCTGCAAAAAGAGAAGCTGATTATATGAAAGAATGTGCTGAAAGGGAAGCTGCAGAAAGAATAGACGCGGAGATGAAAGCTGTCCGTGCTGCACAAGAGAAAGAAAAGCTAGAGTCTGCTCTAACTGGTTCGACAACTCACTACCATAAGTTTACTTGGGACGAGATATCGTCTGCTACCTTATCTTTCTCTGAAGATCTGAGAATCGGAATGGGAGCATATGGTACAGTTTACAAGTGTAACTTGCACCACACTGTTGTAGCTGTTAAAGTACTCCACTCTAAAGGAAGCCACAAAAGCAAGCAATTCCAGCAGGAGGTATGGAAGTTAATGAACAGAACAATAGATATGCAAAATATTGTTTTCTTAATGCTAGTAAAAAAAAAAATCTATAATGGTACTCCTCCGGTCCTTTATGTAGGACCTAATTGGGAGTTCATCTTGGTCTTGAATATAAGATCTATTCCCATATCTATCGAATTTTTTGAAACTACCCCTATTGATGCTCCCTCAATAATAATCAAATAAAAGAAGGGGAGGGAATTAAGGAAAATATGATTAGGGCATTTTAGAAAATTAAAAAAACACGTCATTTTAACTAACTTAATTAACTTCCTTAATCTAATCAAATTTGTTAAATAGGTTTATATTAAGGACTAGAGGAGTATTATACTAGTTATCACATAAAAAATGATTATATTGGAGATCTTTGTGAAACTGGCTACAGATTGGGGTTGTTTATTTTCATATTGCTCTTGTTAGGTTGCTTTATTTTGTAAATAAGTTGTTTATTTGTTGAAATCAAAAAATTCAGGTCAACATTATTTACTTAGGAGATTAACCCACTAATTCAATCAAATTAGTACATGTAGTGAAAGCATGCATCCATGGTTTTTCCTTACTTGCAGTCATGCACCATGCCATTTTCAGAGTGAAGTTCCGGCCTTGAACAAACTTTACTTATAACGAGTTCTCCCAAAAAAAACAAACAAAAACGTAAACAAGAAATGATATTTGCAAATGAAAGTATAGAAATTCAGAAATATGTTACTGTGATGGATTATAAAACTACTTTCCGGTACTTACATCTCCTGTTTTCTTGCAGCTAGAAATCTTGTCCAGAATTCGTCATCCTAATTTGCTGCTCCTTCTTGGTGCATGTCCTGATAATGGATGTCTTGTATATGAATATATGGAGAATGGTAGCTTGGAGGACAGGTTATTCAGGAAAAACGGTACGGCCCCAATTCCTTGGTATGATAGGTACCAGATTGCATGGGAAGTAGCATCAGCCCTTGCCTTTCTTCACAGCTCAAAGCCGACACCCATCATCCACCGTGATTTAAAACCAGCAAACATTTTGCTTGACAGTAACTTAGTGAGCAAGATTGGTGATATTGGTCTTTCTACTGTGCTCAGTTCAGATGTCTCCTCTACTATGTACAAGGACACAGCACCTGTTGGGACCCTTTGCTACATAGATCCTGAGTATCAAAGGACCGGGTTGGTATCTCCAAAATCCGATGTGTATGCTTTTGGAATGGTGATCTTACAATTGTTGACAGCAAAACCAGCAATAGCACTCACTCATGTGGTAGAAACAGCAGTTGATGATGGAAAACTCGCAGATATATTGGACCCAGAGGCAGGGAGTTGGCCGCTTCAGGAGACAATGGACTTAGCCCGGTTAGGACTTAGCTGTTCAGAACTTCGTCGTAGAGACCGACCAAATTTAGATAATGTGATTCCTGAATTGGAACGATTGAAAGAAGTTGCTGACAGAGCCCAAAGTTGCAGTCTTGGGGTTGAATCAAAACCTCCTAATCATTTTATTTGCCCAATAGTCCAGGTAGTCAAAAAATTCAGTATTTACAATATTTCTCTATCTTTGATGCAATAGGAAAGTATAGGTGACCTAACTGTCTATCCATTTGGCCCTTCCTACTGAATCCAAAATCTATCCAAACTAGTCCCTTCATTGCCAAATTGTTAAATTTGCATATAAATCTACTGCCATGGCACATGTGGTGTCATCAAATTCTCACTAATCAAGCTTTTGGCCTTGAGGAGGTAAAAAATCTTAGCTAATGTTAACCAATGTTAATTTAGTTTGATTAGCGTATATATAACAATCCCACTTCACAAAATAAGTGCCATGTCACTAGAATCAATAGCAAGGTCAGATTTTACAGATGTACTAGTTTGGGTGGACTTTGGAGCGTAAAGGACCAAAAGGAGAATGAAAAGCTGCAAGAGACCATCATGAAAATAAGTCTGGGGTCTTGGCCTTTTAGATAGTGTATACGGTTTTCAACAACTTTTTTTTTTTTTGGTTTGCTGTTATAAATTTTGTCCAGTTGATTAGTTGGCTTGAATTATAATTGATTTTCCATTCTTTGAAATTGTTTGAAAAAGTTATGTTTTTGTATCCCACAGGATGTGATGGAGGATCCTTGTGTTGCTGCGGATGGATATACATACGATCGCAAAGCAATCGAAACATGGCTTCAAGAGAACGACAAATCACCGATGACTAATATGGAACTTCCTCATAAGAACATAATCCCTAATTACACACTTCTATCAGCAATTATGGAGTGGAAATCTGGAGGAAAATGATTTCAACTTCAGCCATTGCCAATGCTGATTTTGATATTAATTTCTCCTGTATAGCTCAGCTTCACAACTTAGTTGTGCGCGCGCGCGCTGTATCTATGTTGGTGTGTGGTAACCAGATATTGTGTTGTACAATTTTGAGGTAGCTGTTTTTTTAGCTTAGTGAGGCTGATTTAGAAGTGTAAATAGAATTTGTTTTAATATTAGATCGACTTGGTTTCGGGGTTTAAATTTTGAGACAATCTCTGTATCACAGACTGACAGAAATTATAGGTGGATCATTTTCTAATTTCCACATGTTTTTATGGATGCTATAGGTTTTCAGTGGTGGCTTGAGTGCTTTGAGATGATGATATATGTAAATTTAAAGCGCGAGCTTCCAATGATCAATTTATTCACCTCTCAAGATATTAAAAGATGCATTATTTTTTTAACTGCTATTTATGCCAGATCAAACCGTATTGAGGGTGGACAGTCAAGATTTGATATTTTTCAAGTGACAATTATTAAATATTTTTTTTTTAAAAAAATCATAATTAAGAGATTATCTTTATTTTGTATTTTATACCTATTAAAATAATTTTTCTAAAAAACTAAAATTGGAAAAAAGAGAGTTAAATTTGGACGGTCCATATCAAATCGTGGGACGTTTGTCATTTTGATGAGAACCTATACCAAACCCTATTAAGGGTAGAGAGGCGTGGATGCTCTCGATCTCGATAAGACTAAAGCATGTTATCACATTGGTTGTTAGTGGATTTGAATCCAAAAGCTCCCACTTCCCCAAGGGCTTTTATAATATTAAGTTACAAGGCCATTGACTAGTTAACAATGTTTTTAATACCAATTTACACATGCATGATTGTAGTGGGAATTTTTTTTTTTGATATATAGGCGATAGGGGAGGGGGGGTTCGAACCCAAGACCAAAGGGGGGGAAACAATTCCCAATACCACTGCACTACTAGGAGTGCTGGTATTGTAGTGGGAATTCATTTCCGTCATTTTTGCAAATGGGTGGATGAATTGAGTCTTAATTTTTTTTTTTTTTTTTTTTTTTTTTTTTAAAGATCCGATAAATCTAAACTGGAAGAATAATTACATGGCCCATTGATAATGCTGAATCCAAAAGATAAGCATAATTTTTGCTACTATTATTGCCTAGTTGCCTATCGCCTGGTTCTTGCTAAGAAGAACAGGACCAATCTTTTCCCTACCTGGTCATCAGTGTTAAAAAGGATAATTTCCAATTTCCATGTGTTATGGACTCATCACAGATATGCGGCCTAATAAGGGCACTTTATGACCAGATCCCTTCTTAATCAGGTAAAACGCTAATCACCCAATGATCATGACTATAATCCTAGACAGTACAGGTAGTGGAGCAGACATTTACAGATTGTGGAGGCGCATGTTGCTTGGGGAGCGGATGAGCAGCGGGGGACTGAAATCTTAGGTGGTCTCTATAAATAGAAGGATACCCACCAGGTGTATTCTCTCCATTCTCTATTGAATTACTTACATTCAGTCTCACCGTGCGCACACCCCACCCCTTTGGCGAAACGCCATACCTGTGTAGCACAGTGATAATCAAATACTCTCTGTTATCTTCCTCATAGGTAACATTGGGTAATCTTATTCTCCTGGGTGTTCAACTGATAGATACCTTGGGGAATCCACTTGATCCAACATAAATTATTCACTAGTCCATTGAGGCTAGACACTTGTGTTTTACACAAGAACACCATGTATGGTTTATCAAAAGATAAGTTTTTCTATTTGAACTTACTGTATGTTTTTAAAATAAAAAATAAATTTACGTAATTGAAGCAAAACAGAAACGTAGTCAAATTATTTTTCTGATTAATTTTTGTAATACCCCACTAGTATACCATCATTAGAGCACGACTAAGTGGGCATTATCAGAGTATTGATACACAGTTTGGTGGGCAAAATAGAAATAATGTTATTTACTGATAAGAACTCTTGATTACAAGCATGAATTCAAACAGGGTAATATAAATTTTCTTCAAATTTCAAAATTATAAAATACAACCACCAGTATAGATAGTCAATGCTAGGTCTTGATCTCGACCGGAACCTTCATTCATTGATAACTGCCGTCTTGCCTTGGAAGCCACGTTCAGTACATTACCCAATACAAACATAATGACAAGGGCTGGGATCCCGAAGAATCTCAGGGTAACAGTTAATCTCACATAAAATGCATGAACAGTATATGGTGGTAAACTATCAAACAATCCAATCAGCTTTCAGAAAGCACATAACATAAACATCACCAAATGCAAACAAAGTCACATATGGCACAACATGGTTCACACATGCATATAAAGTCACACATAGAATGTGAGAGAAGAGTTACCACCTGGACGCTTTACCAATTCTTGCTTTGGCTCCCAATCCTTCGGTCATCTCGGGCAATTATCGGGTCCTATAAATACACATTGACGGATGACGGGTTATTATTTATCCAACCTCTTCATAAAACTAAAGAGCCATATTAAATCCAAGGGTTTAGCTTAACCCTGAAAATTTCACTTAATTAATTTTTTGCCCTTACATTTTTCATTTTTACACAAGTAGGCAAAAATGACAATTTTCAACCAGCTTCGAAAATTTATATCTTTATATACAAGTGTCCGATTGCAGTGCTTCCAAAAGCTATGTGACCTTTATTGAGTCTAGTTTAGGTACAAATATTATAATTATCCATTTGAACGTACAACATTCCAGAATCACAATTTATTGGACACTGCTCCAAGAATCTGCTAGTTTTACATGACTAACTTCAAAAATTCATAACTACCAATATATAGATCCAATCAGCCCATATTATATATCAAATCAAAGCTTATGATGTATAATACAATCTTTTTATAGGTTCAGGGCCATTGAATACCATTTGGTTAGTTAAAAATAGGACACAACCAAACTACCTCTAGAAAACGAAATCGGGCAGCAATACTACTTTAACCTCAACCTTTGAGTTTTCAATCCAACACTTTTAAAACCATGATCACAACCTATTCGCACATGATTTTGCCCAAGGAATCCATTTCTAACGTTCAAAACAGTAAAATCACATTCCTCCATGCCCAAATAGTACAAACTGAAAAAAAATCAGGGCATATGAACAACAAAAGAAAACCTCAAACCAATTGTTTCAAAACGAAGCATATGCTTACCTTATCTTGATTTTGCGATTGTTTTGGAAATTCGGAAGCACCTCCACCATGTAGATACCACAAAACACCTCAGATTAAGAATCAGAAACCATAGAAACGTTGCTCTCACCAAGAGGAACAACGTTAGAGAAGGCCTTAGGAGCTAGAAACGCCGAATCAGAGGTAAAATCAACTTCAGAATGTTTATCTTTCCTCTAGATCTCTCTTGTCTCCATCTCTCTCCCATATTTCAATTTCTCCCTCTTCTCTTCTCTACTTGGCCGACTTAATAGATAAGAAGGAGAAAAAGGGAATTAATGAATATCATAACACATATGTGGTCCAGAGCGTGTCACGTGTCATAAGCTAGAGGGTGTGCTTGTTTGGCAAGTCAAGGAAAAGGATGATGTGGCACAAGCTTAAGAAAAGCAGGTGAGGTGGCACCTCCCTTGACTCCCAGGTCTGGCGTTCAAAAAATCAAGTATATGACTATTGGAAATTATGCCCTAGGGGCAGATCATTGTACTTTAAACGTTATTATTATTTAAAGTATTTCTCCATCTAGTTATCATATAATTTGCATGTTTATTATGATGATTGTATCCTTGGACGTATCATAAAGATTGTCCTAAATGTCCCTAGTCGGCCATCTATGTGGGAGCAAAGATGAAATAAGACCAGTATGACTTTGATGAGGTATGGAGATACGAATCAAAGTCTTAGGCACTTGTAAGAGTACAAGGTGCTGGACTGACCCACTATGAGAAAGATGTATGGATTAAGTCATAAGCTTATCTCATGTATAACCGCGTCACAATGCCCTTTGACCTGAGATCATCATGGATTCCTACATGAGAGTCGCTGATCTTTGACTTAGTCAAAAGTCACCTTTGACTAGGTGATGATAAAGGCTTTGATCGAGATTAGTGGTTTTCATGCAGAGGGATGTGAATGGTCAAGATGGAATTTGTCCCTCACATTTGTAAAGAGATAATACTGGGCCCCTCGATGAGTGAGTCTGAGAAATGTATGGCCATACTACGATGGAAATGAGTTTCCATTTCAATTGTTAGACTACTCAAGAATCGAGAAAGTAA
The DNA here is from genome assembly GCA_019022615.1 of Acacia melanoxylon. Lineage (NCBI taxonomy): Eukaryota > Viridiplantae > Streptophyta > Magnoliopsida > Fabales > Fabaceae > Acacia > Acacia melanoxylon. Next base: position 2,192,836 of record JAFJYJ010000020.1, on the reverse strand, counting down.
TGGTCAAGAACAGGAAGTTGACATTATCCATGCCTCATCCTTGACCAAATTATCACGTGACAAGGTTGTATGATATGTTGTATCGTATTATCGATCCCCATATGAATTGGGTAGTCGCAATGTCTTGCTAGAGGCCGCTTGTGACTTGTGGGCTAGTACAATATTGGCCCGCTGCCAATCTCATGTGGGCCTACAGGGTCGCACACAAGAATAGCCCAACACAAGCAATAATGTCTAGATTCATTGAATCTTAAATACGTCTAAGATTTAATGAATACAAAGTTTAATCTAGGGTGAATAGATATTTATATTTAATTTATGTATTATTTGTTTTATATTTAATTTATTTGATAAATTAAATAATTAAAACAAATAGAGATATTGTATCTCAGATTTAATTAAATAGAAAGATATCATATCTCAGATTTAATTTATAAAGATAAATTAAATCAACAGGCTTTTAATTCGGATTAAAATAAATAGATTAGATTAGATCTGTTGGACAGATTTAATTAATATTATTTTAATCCAAATTTAAATTTCAAAATTAATAAAGATTCATTTTGAATATATAATACGCCTATTAGGGTTTGAAAACCTTAAGAGACAATTCGTAAGACGTATTAGAAAGCCGCGAAAAAGAAAAACCTTATAGAAGAGACGCTGAGACCTTGAAGGCGCTAGGACGCTGCCGTTGGTGTTGGAGGCTGTTCAATGTGGATATCGGTAGAGGGAGTGGATTCGCTGAGTTAGCTCCCGTTGATCGAACAAGATGCACACGCATACGTAAGGTATGATTCTTACTAATCTGATTTAAACGCCGTAGATAGATCCTCTTTGATGGGATTCGTTAATTTTATTGGATCAATTTCTTCCACTACGTGTACAAATCCTAACAATGACTGGGTCGAAGACCCGTGAATATCCCATACTCAAGCATTATGTGACACGTTCTGGTGCTGCCAACACAAAAGTATTTTCGTACTTTGTAATCATGAAGGGACATGTGTCACCTTTTTTTTATCAAACCAACACAAAAATATCTTTATACATTGTCATGATGAGGGACATGTGTGAAGATCTTATTGTAACGACTCAAAAGCTATGTCATCATAAGTCATGATGAGAGACACGTGTCATGTTTCTACTAGAACAACATAAAAGTGACGTTATCATGAGTCATTATGACCTTACTTTATTAAAGTTACTTTAATAAAGTTACTTTATCGGTGCTTACTCAGGGTTCTACTCGGGTTTCACTTAGGATTGTGTCACACATATCGAGACCCGTCCAATGACACCATGTTAGATTGTGTGTGGGCCTCACATAGCACTACATAGCTATATCATGTTTCAAAAATGAAGGGTACACATATGTGCCTCAGATATGCCATATGCAAACCTATATCAACACATTTTTTCTTAACCAATCGTGCCATATATGATAACACCGCTAGATAGCATCTTTCTACCAACTCATTGGCATCGCATAAGCGATTTATGCCCTTCTGCACCGTGACTTTAATCCTAAGGCCTATGTTTATGCATACTAGGTCCACTGCCCAGTATGGCTGAATCACATAGTCCCCGGGAGCTATTCTATCCCTTAACATTCTTAGGACTCTTCTTAAACCGGGCATAGTCACCTGCTTGATACATGCTTATCCTTAAGTCTCTAGGCCCAAAATTTAGGATATTACATTTCTCTTCCCGTTTAATAAATTTCGTCCTCAAAATTTGAACATCTCAACCTCGGGGACTTATTCTAGACACTCAGCTATCCCTTTCCTATGAATGCTCACTAAGCACGCAACATAATCATACAACATTCTCATTCATCCTATACCCAGGGTATAAGACTTACTGGTCCATTCCCTACGCGCTTGGTTACACAGGCTTCACTGCCTGGTACATTCTGCCTTTCAGCTTAATTCATTCCGCCCTTCCGGCTCATTCTATTATTATAGTGCTGGATATTTTGGCCTTAATGTCCAAGGTATTGCCCTTAGGCCATAGGCATCTCGACTACAACTTGGTACAATCTGAATATTTTGCCAGCCTCAAGATATACTTTGGACACACTAGTCCAAAGTCACCATGCTAGGCAAAAACTCAGTGCTGGGACATAGGTCTTATAACCTAGGGATGCCACTCCATGCAAAGTTGTACACTGGGTCTTACCGCCTTAAGCCTCTGCTCGTCTATCCCGTGTTTGAGCTTATTCACTTTAAGCTCTCAGACTACTTTCCTCTTGCTTAGCAGTGTAACTGGTAAATACTATCTAACTTAACTGGTTTAAATTTCTAGACCATTCTATTAGTTTCTATTCATGTATCATCATAATCACCAACTGCATTGCTTTTCAATTCCACACAGCAGTTACAACAATCATGTCACCGCTTTTCAATTCTTCTATGTTGTCTCATATTCAACATCCTGATTTTCAAATTCAAAATATCTATGGTCGCAGTACATTTTCACAATTACACTATACGAAAGTAGCGCTTTCACATTTTCAATGAAAATAGAATCGCAGTCAACTCAAGTTCAAGAAAACACATATTGCCGACTCAAATTCAAGAAAACAAATGCACTATTGGCTCAAATTCCTAAGTGGGATAATTCATCTCACGAGGTTCAACAACTAAGAGGTACACACCACCATTTTACCCTACCTCACCAGGACATATCTCAATCCTTTCATAACACGAGTCACTGTTAGTTCTCGGTATTTTGATGATCACAAATCCTAAGTTATTGAAGTAAGTGTTATGTGTCTAAGTTATGGTTTGCTCGAGCAACGGTTAACTCATGCCCAAGCATACACGATCTAATAACCTGTTTAAGTGTTTCAGAGAATCATGCTCAAGCAACATAGTTGAGATGCCCGAGCATCATCGAGACAGAAGCAAGGATTTGCAAGTTGAGCAGTCATGCTCGAGCAAAGAACGTGGCTTGCTCGAGCAGCAGCGTGACAAGCAACTTATTTTCAAAGCTGAAGAGTCATGATCGAGCAGAGGTAATGGCTTGCTCGAGCACCATGCTCGAGCAGTATCTTTTAATTCCACTCTCTTAGCCTCTGGTCGACTTGTACCCGAGCATGAAAATGTCATGCTCGAGCAACGGAAAAAGCTTGCTTGAGCAACGTCGTAAAAGCATTCATTCTCTCGTCTTTGCTTGACCCATGCCCGAGCATGACTTATGGTTTGCTCGAGCACTGGCAATTTGTTGCCCAAGCATGAAGTGTTTCATGCTCGAGCAATAGCGATACAAATACTTCTCTTAGCCTTTGTCTGGGTCTTTCCCGAGCATGAATAAGTCATGCTCGAGCCGAGGAAATATCTTGCTCGAGCATCAGCGATAGAAACCAATTTATATTTGCTGCAAGAGAAGCTTTCCCAAGCAAGCATGCTTTGTTGCTCGAGCAGAGTGCCCTGTTTTTCAAATCACCGTCTACATAAAAGTATATATCACTGTGTTTAATCTTATTACTTCTTAACGTCACTCATTACTAATCCTAATTGCTTTTAATCAGTTTGTTAATGAGTTTCAGATGATTTTATCATAGATTAAACAAAAAATTTGCATAAAGCAAATTGTGTCAGAGGCGCATTAAATGCAGTTGCCACAGCAGTGATAATCTCCGTAACCAATACTATGATCAATGTAAAGGTTTCTTCTACATTCCGTCTGCACATTAAATGTCATCTCACAACGGGCAAAACAAAAGGAATGAAGAGAATGTCGTGACTGCAAAATCCACCTGGATTATTTGAACGGCGAAAGTATTAACCGAGCTTCATCTGTCTAACGGAAACATTCAAGACTCTCAATGGTTAATTCCCAAGCTTCACCAACAGTCATTTATTGCAACATATATAAATAGCCGAAGCATTGAATTCGCCACCTACCGAAACGCTGTGCATTCAATTCGAACTTATTGCAATTTGCTGTTTCATCTGTTTCATTAATATCTTCGGATATTCTAGACTTCATTTTTTATATTTATCTACTCGTAGGAGTTTAAACACCATTTGATTGTTAGCTTAGTTGTTAAATCTTAAGGTTGAGGAACCTTAAGTGTGTGTACTATTACAACTTGTAAGGGGAGTGAGTCCTAGTGAATTAAGATCATCTCGAGTATAGAGTGTGTAATTGTGACCATTTGTGATTAGTGAAATACCCAAAGGATTTGGGGAATGGACGTAGGTCAAAGTTTTAGACCAAACCAATATAAATTGCTTTGTGTCTTTCTCTCTTCTCTGCATCTGTCTTGCGTTTGTGTGCAATTAGATAAAAGTTTTTGAGATCACCTATTCACCTCTCCTCTAGGTGATATTCCTACCTTTCATTTGGTATCAAAGCCAAGTTATCTATTTGAGGATTAACATCCTAGATAAAAGATCCAATGGAAGGAATATTTCCTGATGGAGCCTTGATCAATAGACCGCCCGGGTCCAGTGGAGAGCGCACTACTCATTCTGGAAAGCCAAATTCAAAGTCTTTGTTATGGCTATTGAATATGGACTATGGAGAGTGTTCGAGATTGGTGACTACAATCCGACTATTCTCGAAAATGGACTCAGAATTCCAAAGCCTGAAGAGACCTATGATGATAATGACAGAAGAAATGTCACTCTCAACAGTAAAGCTATCCTCATGTTGCAAAGTTCCTTAAGTCAACAAGTATTTTCGTATTTGCACATTGCCGTCTGCTAAAGCAATGTGGGATACACTGAAGATAGCCCATGAAGGAACAATCAGAGTCAAGGAGAATAGATTCAATACCCTCATGACCGAGTACGATCTTCTTTGTATAAAGTCTGGGGAATCCATTATCGAATTTCAACTAAGGTTTACTCATCTGATCAACCAACTTGCTGCTTTGGGCAAAAACTATGAACAACTTGTCCAAGTGAGGAAGATTCTCAATATCCTCAGTATGGAATGGGAAGCTAAAGTTACAGCTATTGAAGAAGCTTGTAGAAAGTCAATAAGCTTTGTAGCAGCCTTGTTTGGCAGTTTGTCAGAATATGAAGGAAAGATCAAGTTCATAAAGGACTTGATGAGATCAGTGGCAAGAACAAGGGAATTGCCCTAAAAGCTACCAAAGAAGCAAAAGAATTAGATGATGATGAAGAAGATGAAGATGAAGAGCTGGGCATGATGGTCTAGAGATTCAAAGGTTCTACAAGAAGGACCAAGGATACAAGAAGTTTCACAAGGGTAGCTCCAGCTTTGAGATGAAAAATCCAATCATCTGCTACAAATGTGGAAAGCTTGGCCACATCAAGTCAGAATACCCCCAGTTGAAGTACAAAGAAAAGAGAAGAAGAAATTCAATAATTTCAAGAAGAAAGCTTATGTGTCAACTATATGGGGAGACAACTCATCAGACGAAGATGAAGCTGAAGATGAGGAAAGAGCCAACATATGTCACGTGGCTCAAGAAGAAGAGCAAACTGAAAATGTCAATGAGGTATATGACTCGAACCAACTTAGGATGAGTTATTTACTGAATATAATCTTATACAAAGTGAATTTGAAAAACTTGCTGGAAAATATGTATCTTTAAAAAGAAAAACATAACTCTTGAACAGCAAGTCAAAAATGCCTCTTGTGAAAATATATCTATGAAGATTGCATTGATTTAGAGAAAAAGAATTTGCATCTTACAAACGCACTTGAGAAGTTCACTAGAAGTAGTGAAATGCTTAATGTCATTTTAAAACAGCAGAGATTTACAAATGACAGATCATGGATTGGCTATAAACCTGATTTTGATAAAAAGAAAGGGAAAAAACAAATTTGGAGAAAAATATTTTATGAACTATTTTAGAAAAACTGTTCACTCTTCAAATCCTTTTGCTCATTGCAATTATTGCAATCATAAAGGTCATACTACTTCTTCCTGTATTCATAAAAAGGAAAGAAAGAGTAAACCTTTAGGAAATTATCAATGGGTGCCTAAGGATCTTATAAGGTTCCTAAGGCACAAACTAACCCGAAAGGACCCAAGAAAAGATGGGTACCTAAAACTTGATTTTATGTGATTTGTAGGTTTGTCTAAGAGCATCAAAGTCCAACAAGTGGTATATTGACAGTGGATGCTCTAGACATATGACGGGAGACCATACTAAATTTGTTGCTCTCAAGACAAAGGATGGTGGCAAGGTGACCTTTGGTGGAAATCAATCCGGAAGAATTATTGGAATAGGTGAAGTTGGCAACGACGATGGACAACAAATCAGAGATGTCTACCTTGTGGAAGGCCTTTACCACAACCTTCTCAGTGTGAGCCAAAGCACAAACAAAGGTAACGTGGTTATCTTCGACTCTGAGGAATGCTTGATAGTCAGTAAGAATGATCTGCCTTTAGTCAACATCAAATCAAAAGCCTTATTCAGGGCTCCTAGAGAAGGTAACTGTTACATTCTAAACCTCTCTAGTAATTGCAATAAAATTACTTCTGAAAATTGCTTTATTAGTAACTTGGAAGAAAGTTGGCTATGGCACAAGCGTTTAGCTCATGTCAATATGTTTCAACTTGACAAGTTGCTAAGAAAGGATTTAGTCATTGGCTTACCAAAACTCAATTTCAAAAATGACATGATTTGTGATGCTTATCATAAAGGTAAACAGACTAAATCATCCTTTAAATCTAAAAATGAGATTTCATCTAACAAACCCCTCCAACTACTTCATATAGACTTAGTTGGACCAACAAGAGTAAAAAGCCTTGGTGGCAATCTCTATACTCTGGTCATTGTTGATGACTACTCAAGATTTTGTTGGACTATATTTTTATCATCGAAAGATGAAACCTTTGATCAGTTCGTTGTGTTTGCCAAGAAGGTCCAAAACGAGAAAGGTACCTCTATTTCAGGTATAAGAACTGATCATGGTGGAGAATTTGAGAATTATGCTTTTGAAGAATTCTATGACTCTCATGGGATAGATAACAATTTCTCTGCCTCGAGGACTCCTCAACAAAATGGTGTTGTGGAGAGAAAGAATCGTATCCTTACTAAGATGGCAAGAGCAATGCTGAACGAGAATCAAACATCTCAAGTATTCTGGGCTGATGCAATGAGTACTGCTTGCTATATATCAAATCATGCATACATCCGGAAGAATCTTAAGAAGACATCTTATGAGCTCTACAAAAGGAGAAAGTCCAACCTTGCCCATTTGCACATCTTTGGATGTAAGTGTTTTGTACACAAAATTGGTAAGGATAATCTTGGTAAGTTTGACTCGAAATCTGATGAAGGTATATTTCTAGGTTACTCTAATAGAAGTAAGGCTTATAGAGTTTTTAATACTCGTACTCGCATTGTTGAAGAATCCATTCATGTTGTATTTAGCGAAACCAAATCTGATAAGCCTTTGGATGATGATGCGGAAAATGCTTATAGAAATCAATTCTTTTCAAAAACCACTCCTGCCTCTCTTGAAAATTTTGAAGATGTTTTTGAAATTGCTTCTGAAAATGTTTGTGAAAACACTGTTCAATCGCAACCTAAAGCTTGGAGGTTTATTAGAAATCATCCTTTAGACCAAATGATAGGTGATGTAAATCAAGGAGTAAGAACCAGAAAAGGTACTTTGAATGAAGTCACTTTTTCTGCGTTCATCTCTCAGATTGAACCCTCTAAGATTGACGAAGCCCTTTCAGACAATGATTGGGTTATCACAATGCAAGAGGAATTGCACCAATTTGATAGAAATCAAGTTTGGGACTTAGTACCTAGACCTAAAGATCATCCGGTTATTGGGACTAAATGGGTATTTAAGAACAAACGTGATGAAATAGTAATCATTGTCCGTAACAAGCAAGATTGGTTGCTAAAGGTTATAATCAAGAAGAAGGAATTGATTATGAAGAAACTTATGCTCCAGTGGCAAGATTGGAAGCTATAAGAGTTCTTCTAGCCTTTGCTTGTATCAAAGGATTCAAGCTTTATCAAATGGATGTCAAGAGTGCATTTTTAAATGGTTTTATTCAGGAGGAAGTGTATGTTGAGCAACCTCCTGGTTTTGAAAGTGATCATCATCCAGATCATGTGTATCGTCTCAAAAAGGCCTTATATGGCCTTAAACAAGCTCTAGAGCTTGGTATGAGCGATTAAGCAAGTTCCTTCTTGATCAAGGTTTTATTAGAGGCAAAGCTAATACAACTCTCTTCATTAAGAGTAATAAATTGAATGAAATTTTGATTGTTCAAATTTATGTTGATGATATCATTTTTTGTGCTTCTAACGAATCTATGTGTGAGGATTTTTCTAAGAAAATGTAGGGAGAATTCAAGATGTCTATGATGGGCAAACTGAACTACTTCCTCGGATTGCAAATCAAACAACGGAAGGATGGAATATTTATCTCCCAAACAAAATACCTTCATGATTTGTTAAAGATGTTTGGGATGGAAAACTGCAATGGGGCTGACACTCCAATGAGTTCAACTGCCTCTCTGGATGCCGATGAAGAAAAAGGCAAGGACTTCAATATAACCAAATATCGAAGAATAATTGGATCTCTACTATACTTAACTGCAAGTTGGCCTGATATTCAATTCAGTATGGGAATGTGCGCGAGATTTCAATCTGCTCCTAAAGAATCACATGCTGAGCATGTTAAGAGAATTTTTCAATATCTCTCGGATACAAAGGAATTGGGTCTTTGGTTCCTTAAAGGTCAATAAGAGCACTTGGTTACATATTTTGATTCAGATCACGTTGGGTACAAAACTGATAGAAAGAGTATCAGTGGACATTGTGAGTTTCTCGAAGGATCCCTCATATCATGGTTTAGCAAGAACCAAACAACAGTGGTTGTATCCTCTACTGAAGCTGAAAATGTGGCTGCTTCAAGTTGTTGTGCGCAGGTTTTGTGGCTTAAACAACAACTATATGACTTGGGGATTCATCTGAAGGAGATTCCAATTCTCTGCGACAACACCAGCACAATAAGCTTGGCAAAGAATCCTGTTCAACACACTAGAACCAAGCATATTGATGTGAGACATCATTTTATTCGCAATCATGTTCAAATAAAATATGTCAAAGTGATGTTCATCCCCACACATCTTCAATTGGCGGATATCTTCACAAAACCGTTGGCTAAGGAACAATTCATGTTTATCCGTAGAGAATTGGGAATGGTAAATCCCAATGAACTGTGAGTATTCTCTCCTCAAATGATTTAATTCAATAAGATATCTACTAACTTTAGCATCCGAGTTTCCAGTTCATTTTTATGTAGGACACTATGTTTTGATGATATAATACAGAGGCTAACAGAGAGAATGATGCTCGAGCATAACCTTTCTCTTTGCTCGAGCAACAACGTGACTCTGTCAAAGAAAACAAAGAGATAGAATCATGTTCGAGCATACCATAATCCCTGCCCAAGCAACAACGGAGTGAGAACAATGTTCTTGAAGGACTCTACTCGAGCACGTCTGAAAGCATGCCTGAGCAACAACGGGATACGAGAAAGGAGAATGAAAATTAAAGAATATTGCTCGAGCAACCACAACGGCCTACGCGAGCATGCAAGACTGTTGGATGAATTCTTGAAATCTAAAAGCTTCATCCCATCACTCCAAAGATTCCAAATCAAGTATTCACAGAACATACTTGATGGGAGGTTAGTTTTGGTCATTTACTTTGAAATTAAAATGCATGTGTTCTTCCATGCTCGAGCAAGACAATAAGTCTGCTCGAGCATGACCCTTGCTCAAGCACGAACATAGCTCTACTCCAGCAACATCAAATGACGGTGTTTTTAAAAATGAAAAGTCGTTTCATTTCGTCAAATCCTGTTCCGTCTCCGTCGAAACCCTAACTCTCATGTATCTCCAATTCTCTCATTTGTTACGTCCGTTTGCGAATTGTTACCCAAATTTCAACCATTACAACTGTTCATTCAAGTCTGAATAATGTTTTTAACTGATTCTTGTCCGCAAATTCCTTCATCTCCCTCCAAATTTTCTCTTCTCTTCGTCGGACCCAATATCTAAGATTCCAAATTTCTCCAATTTCGACTAAATCAATGGCGGGTTCAGGCGACAAATCCCCACCTAAACAACGCCCACGAAGAAATCCAGATATTATCGACCCAAAGTTCAAGCTTATGAAAAATCCACCATACCTAAGGCAGCGAAGAAATCGTCGATGCTCAAGCAAACTGAAAAGGGGATAACTATTCAGGAATCCCCGAAGCCAAAGATGCGATTCTAGACTAGTTCTCTTCCTTAAGGTAAAGGAAAACGTACAAAGTCTCCATCTTTACCACATTCAGACTTCGACGATTCTGAAAAGACGATCGATGAACCTTAGAATCCCAAGCCTTCTGTTAGTCAGAAATCACAAGCCTCCGGAAGCAAAAAGCAGAAATTCTCGTTTTCACAAAAATCACAAGCTTTAGAAAGCAAGAAAGAGCGAGTGTCGACAAGCCATCCCCTGAATAGTCAGTTGCCTGAACCGTCATCGGGTATGATTGTTGGTGACATTGCAGTTGATGATCATCTTCTCTATGCACGCTATTATGAGCAAAGACCTTTCTGTCCGATAGTATATGTGGATTTGGAGAACTTCAAAAAGGAGTGCAACTTAGACTTGATAGATTGGCTTCTTCAGTTTATGCCCCTTCTCAATATCAGCCAGCCATTCTCTCCTGATGTCATCCACGTATTCTACTACAACTTGCATGTTCAAGAGAAGGCTCAAAAAGATGATGATGATGTTTTGGTTACAAAAGTCCAGGGTCAGGAGATCAAGATTACCGCTCACGATCTCAATGTCATTCTTGGCATTATTGATCCTCTAGAAGACCCTCTAAAGCTATCCTCTGCTGAGTGTCACCAGATTCTTCTTCCCGATGTACCATTGGAGGCCAACAAGAAAGTTAATGTCACCCTTGCCATGATGAAAGATGAATACAGGGTGCTATGGTATGTGTACAATTGGAGCATAGTGCAGAAGAGCCAGAGCTTCACTCACTTCGTACTGAGAGATTTTGAGCACTTTGCCTCCCTAGTTGCCAAGGAACCACGGAATCTCGGCAATTGGATTATGGAAGAGATGGTTTCCTTCATTTCTGAGGCCCAGGTCAAGCTTTGTGCCACTATACCCTTTCCTTCGTTGGTTTCTCGGATATTGGAAGTCAACAACATATGGTACCTCTCGGATGACAAGGAAGAGTATCCCCCATTGTTTGGGAAAGAGCATATGATTCGTCTAAGGATCTCTTTTACTGAGGTTTCATCCAAGAAGCAGAAAGGTAAAGCTTCTATCAAACCCTCTCAACCATCTGCGTCCAAGCCTTCTGCTTCTGATGAGGCTGAGTCTTCTAAGGATGGTCCCTCTACATCTGCACCCTCATTTACTCAGGTTGCCATCCAGACTTTCATTCAATCTTCTATTCAGAGTGCCATGGCTCCAGTGTTGAAGTCTTTGGAGGCCTATAGGAAGTTAACAACCGAGATGATCAAGGCTATGTCTGTTGAGATGGTCAATCTAAAGAAACACATAGATCTCCACATGGATTCAGAGTTGACTGATATGAAGAAGGAACTAGAGACTAGTTTCTCTGTTCTATTTGATCAACAACAGGAGATAAAACAGGAAGTATAGACCTTGGCTCATTAACACCGGAGCTTCGATGCAACCTTGGATGCATTTGTGGCTAGCTTTGGTTCTACTAGTCCTTCAGTGAAAACCCCTTCTGAGATGCCTCCACCTGCTGCTCAGCCATTTCCCTCTCCATCTCCTATTGTAGCTCTCTCTCCCATCCTAGCTACCTCATCTATCCCTACCTTCACTCCTGCCACTGTTGTTCTTCCTTCATCCATCCTCACTCCCATTGACCCCTCCACCATCAAACTACCCTCTTCTTCCTCCTCTGACTTTCCAGATAGCTTTCCACCCTCTCCTTCTGTTCAGGGTCCCATTTTCGCTGATGACAAAGGGGGAGAGTAGATAGTAGTTGTTAGTAGTGTGCTAGTTGTTGTTATGTTATGGTTTTTGTATTTGATTTTGTGCATTTGCAAACAAAGATGTAAACTAAAGAATTATGCTTAATGATTAATGTATTTCCATTTTTACATCTTATTTGAGTAAACGATGACAACTGCAAAAATCCAGAGTCCACCTATTTTTTTCACAAACCTGATAGACTTAAACAAGCCATTACTCAATTCAATAACCTGTGTGTCCAATTTGTCTCAATTCATATCTTAGAATTGTCATCAACAAAAAGGGGGAGAATGTTAGTTCTCGGTGTTTTGATGATCACAAATCCTAAGTTATTGAAGTAAGTGTTATGTGTTTAAGTTATGGTTTGCTCGAGCAACGGTTAACTCATGCCCGAGCATACACGATCTAATAGCCTGTTTAAGTGTTTCAGAGAATCATGCTTGAGCAACATAGTTGAGATGCCTGAGCATCATCGAGACAAAAGCTAATATTTGCAAGTTGAATAGTCATACTTGAGCAGAGAACATGGCTTGCTCGAGCAGCAGCGTGACAAGCAACTTATTTTCAAAGCTGAAGAGTCATGCTCGAGTAGATGTAATGGCTTGCTCGAGCAGAGGTAAATGCATGCTCGAGCAGTATCTTTTAATTCCACTTTCTTAGCCTTTGGTCTACTTTTGCCCGAGCATGAAAATGTCATGCTCGAGCAACGTCGTAAAGCATTCATTCTCTCGTCTCTGCTTGACCCATGCCCGAGCATGACTTATGGTTTGCTCGAGCACTGGCAATTTGTTGCCCAAGCATGAAGTGTTTCATGCTCGAGCAATAGCGATACAAATACTTCTCTTGGCCTCTATCTGGGTCTTTCCCGAGCATGAATAAGTCATGCTCGAGCACCATGCTTGAGCAGAGGAAATGTCTTGCTAGAGTATCAGTGATAGAAACCAATTTATATCTGCTGCAAGAGAAGCTTTCCCAAGCAAGCATGCTTTGTTGCTCGAGCAGAGTGCCCTGTTTTTCAAATCACCGTCTACGTAAAAGTATATATCACCGTGTTTAATCTTATTACTTCTTAACATCACTCATTACTAATCCTAATTGCTTTTAATCAGTTTGTTAATGAGTTTCAGATGATTTTATCATAGATTAAACAACAAATTTGCATAAAGCAAATTGTGTCAGAGGCGCATTAAATGCAGTTGCCACAGCAATGATAATCTCCGTAACCAATACTCTGATCAATGTAAAGGTTTCTTCTACATTCCGTCTGCGCATTAAATGTCATCTCACAACGGGCAAAACAAAAGGAATGAAGAGAATGTCGTGACTGCAAAATCCACCTGGATTATTTGAACGGAAAAAGTATTAACCGAGCTTCACTGTCTAACGGAAACATTCAAGACTCTCAACGGTTAATTCCCAAGCTTCACCAATGGTTATTTATTGCAACATATATAAATAGCCGAAGCATTGAATTCGCCACCTACCGAAACGCTGTGCATTCAATTCGAACTTATTACAATTTGCTGTTTCATCTGTTTCATTAATATCTTCGGATATTCTGGACTTCAGTGTTTATATTTATCTACTCATAAGGAGCTTAAACACCATTTGATTATCAGCTTAGTTGTTAAATCTTAAGGTTGAGGAACCTTAAGTGTGGGTGTACTATTACAACTTGTAAGGGGGAGTGAGTCCTAGTGAATTAGGATCATCTCGAGTACAGAGTGTGTAATTGTGACTATTTGTGATTACTGAAATACCCAAAGGATTTGGGGACTGGACGTAGGTCAAATTTTTAGATTGAACCAGTATAAATTGCTTTGTGTCTTTCTCTCTTCTCTGCATCTGTCTTACTAGCATTTGTGTGCAATTAGATAAAAGTTTTTGAGATCACATATTCACCCCCTCACAAGGTGATATTCCTACCTTTCAGTCACATGAAATGTTGACTACATACACAGGACTCAACATGTCCCGAGCATGATTACATGCAATGTTGACAGCATACAGAGGACTCAACATAAAAGTGATCATCATGACCTTACTTTATTAAAGTTACTTTAAGAAAGCTACTTTATCAGTATTTACTTGGGGTTCTACTTGGGTTTCACTCAGGATTGTGGCACGCTACCGAGACCAGTCCAATGACACCATGTTAGACTCTGTGTGTGGGGCCCAATGGCACCACATAGTTACAATAATCATGTCACCGCTTTTCAATTCTTCTATGTTGTCTCATATTCAACATCCTGATTTTCAAATTCAAAATCTCTGTGGTCGCAGTACATTTTCACAATTACACAATACGAAAGTAGTTCTTTCACATTTTCAATGAAAATAGAATCGCAGTCAACTCAAGTTCAGGAAAACACATTTATTGCCGGCTCAAATTCAAGAAAAAAAATTCACTATTGGCTCAAATTCCTATGTGGGATAATTCATCTCACGAGGTTCAACAACTAAGAGGTACATATCACCATTTTGCCCTACCTCACCAGGACATATCTCAATCCTTTCATAACACGAGTCACATGAAATGTTGACTACATATACAGACTCAACATGTCTCGAGCATGATTACATGCAATGTTGACAGCATACGGAGGACTCAACATAAAAGTGACGTCATCATTAGTCATCATGACCTTACTTTATTAAAGTTACTTTAAGAAAACTATTTTATCAGTATTTACTTGGGGTTCTACTTGGGTTTCACTCAGGATTGTGGCACGCTACTGAGACCAGTCTAATGACACCATGTTAGACTCTATGTATGGGCCCCATATGGCACCACATAGTGGTGTCATGTTTCAAAAATGAAGGGTGAAAGAAGGAGCTTAATCACCAAGAGGGGGTGAATTGGGGATTTTAAAAATTTTCTCTCGAAAGTGCTCTGTTTGTAGAATGCAAAACAGAGATGAACAGAGTAAGGGTAAGAGAGATTAAACACAATAGATTTATACTGGTTCGGTCCAAATCCTTGACCTACATCCAAATCCCCGCACTTCTCCGGGTTTTTCAACTAACTCGATGATTACACACTTTGTATCTCACGGAGTAATTCTCTCACTAGAACTTACTCCCCTTACAAGTTGTAATCAAATATCCCAATCCCAAAGTCCCAATACTTTGAGATTCTTACAAGAGGATAATCAATAAAGAACTCTCTAAAAGAGTAGATTTATAATCACTGAAGATTGATATATCCGAAGATATTAATTCTTAGAGTAGAAACAATAAATGCTTTTAATCGCTAATTGAATGCGCAGAGTTTCGGTTGTTGGAGACTTAAATGCTTCTGGCTTTGATAGATGCTTGCATTTAATGACCGTTGAGGAGAGATTAATGAGCCGTTGAGAATATCAAATATATCCGTTGAGTTTGAACATTGCTCTCTTTCTTCGTATCATCCGATGTTGCCGTTATTCTCCGTTGACATTCTTCATTCGATTTGTCCGTTGAGACTCAGTAAGAATTTTGTCTAGGAAATAGCCAAAATGCTTTTTGTTTGCTCAGAAGTACATTTCCTCTTTCATGCTTTGGTATATGGTTCAACATTTAATGCTTCTGACAGAAACTTGCTTTACGTAATCTCAAGTTTAAAACATGTTAAATATATCTGAAATACACTAGCAAACTAATTAAACTTGGTTAGGAACAATAATATTCAATTTCATCAAACACCCATCACTTAATCAGCTGATATCAGATTGCACAGGCAGAGATTCAAAAATTGACAAGTATGACTCGAGTCATGCCTAGAGTCATAATCTCAAAGTCCATTTAGATGACTCGAGTGATAACTGGAGTCATTCTGAAGCAACTACAAACAGAAGGTATTTTGATGATGTGACTTGAGTCATGCCTAGAGTCATGCAAGCGATGACTTGAGTTATGACTTGAGTCATCGCTGAGAAATTTCAAACAGAAAGATTTGTGCTGGGATGACTTGAGTCATGACGGAGTCATGTCTCGATAAATTTCAAACGAATCAATTTGCGCTCGAGATGACTTGAATCAATTTTTCAAACAGAATCAATTTGCGCTGAGATGACTTGAGTCATGACTGGAGTCAATCAAGTTATGACTTGAGTTATGACTTGAGTCATCACTGAGAAATTTTAAACAAAGGATTTGCGCTGAGATGACTTGAGTCATGACTGGAGTCAATATCAGACAGAGGCGAAAAAACAATATGCTGACTCGAGTTATGTCAAGGATGACTCGAGTCATTTTATCGGGAAATTATTTTGCAAAGTCTGAGATACATGGATGACTCGAGTTGATTAATGATGACTCGAGTCATAAGCAATATTTTCAATTGTTTTCGAAGCTCAATGACTTGAGTCATGACTAGAGTCAAAATGCAAAATTTTAAGTAACTGCAAAGCAAAGTCTAGATGAAATCTTTTTGGCTTGAATCAATCTTACAATTGTCAGTCATCATCAAAACACATAGAGAACTAACATTCTCCCCCTTTTTGATGATGACAACACTTGTAATGTGTGAAGTGAAAATGAGTTTGCACAATTTCATGTATGACTCATAAATCAAAGGCAGACATCAAAATTCATTGCATATGTGTAGATATTTGAAATTCATAGATAGCTCATACATTGCAAATATTGTCAAGTGCCAAAAGATATAAATATGAAAATAAAGCTAGAAACATCTGCAGAATGAAAAAACAATTTAAATTGCAAACTACAGCAAACTATAATAAGCACAGCAAACTACATTCTTCATTTCTTCTCTTTCTCTCCCCCTTTGTCATCAGGCAAAATGGGAGGAGTGGAAGTCAGAGAAGCACGCAAAGCTTGGAGAATGGGTAGGGGTGAGTAGATGGAGAGAGTGAGAGATGGTGGTGCAGGTGGAGAAGTGATAAGTAGAGGTGAGTTTGGTTTAGGAGAGTGGGGTGGAGAGATGGAAGCACTAGAGAAGTGCTCATCAAACAGGTCTGCAGTGTTACCAGAAGAAGATGATTTGACAATGGAGGTCTGAGGAGAGGGTAGAATGACAGTGGGAGCAGCAGATGAAATAAGAGGAACATAAAATGGAGGAGTGGGTAATATTGGAGTGGATTCAGGAGGAGGTGGAGGTGAGTGTGGTGAAGACAAGATGGGGGAATGTTTGGGAGTAGGTATGGGAGAATGGCTTGGAGAGGGACCCATCCTAGAAGGACCAGCAGTATCTTCATTCTTGATGAGCTTGGAGAGCTTGGAATCCAATAGCTGGTACAAGTCGTGCATGTTCTGAAACCTTTGTCCAAGATCCTCAAAATGTCCTTCAACATTCTCCAATCTCTCATCCATAGAGTCTATCTTCTCATTCTTGGAGTTGAGTGTGGCAACCAATTTTCCAACCTCTGACTCCAATTTATCAGAAAGTTCATAATATTGAGCAGTGAGGGTTGTCTGGAGAGTGCCAAAAGTTTCTTGCATAGCCTTGGTCACTATGTTCTTGATTTCAACATTGAGATTTGAAGACCAAGGTAGAGGCTGAGACTGAGTAGGAGAAGATTGTTCTTCAGTTGGCTCAGGCATAGAATCTCTAGATTTAGAAGGGGCTCTGGACTGCCCTGAACCTTCTTTAAAGGAAATTTTCATAAAAGTCAAATGGTTTTGACCAAACAGATGTGGCTTGACAGGTTTTTCAAAAAGGTCAAGATATCAGATTTTGTTGGTATATAGTAGAAGTAAGACCAGATTAGGAAAAGGGATTGTGGCTGAAGGAGATGAGTCAAATTTGAACTTCTTCATCTCTTGATAGACCCAGTGTCCTATGTTAAAATACACTTTGTCTACCAAAGATGCAAAAAGGCTATAGTCATTGGAATTGAAGTGTGTAAAGTTTTTGCCTTTCTGAACTAAGTTTCTTGAATATATGTACCATAAGGCTCTATGAAGAGGAGGCATATCAACAGGAGAGAATTTAAGTTTTCCTTCAAATGGTACACCAGGCCTCAGGATTTTGAAAAATCTTTCTTTGTCATACACAATGTGAGGCACAAGTGGGGGATTTTCAATAAAAAGGAGAGAATTGATTATATTAACAGAGAGAGTGATGGATCTCCCTCTAACAGATGTGATGGATTTATCCTCAATGATATGACCCCTTTCATTGACTACATTAGCCATGGACATATTGAAATAAAAATGTTTGACTAGTGAAGGAGTATAAGGAGTGTTTATAGCCAACAAATTCCTAAATTGATCCAACCATGGGGACAAATCAAGATCACATTCTTCCTTTAGTTTGACTAAGTCTACATACACTGTGGGACAAAAACCTCTAGAAAAGTATTTTTCTTTAAACTCTAGCATTTCAGTATTGGACATTGGAGTGGGTTGACATATGAACTCAGAGTTTGGAGGTTTTACTAGATTAGGAGGATTAAAGAAATATTTGGAAGGTTCAGATACCTTAGAGCCAGAGATAACTGCTTTAGAACCAGCTTGAGCCTTAGAACCAGAAGCTTGAGATTCAGAAACGATGGAGACAACTTTCTTCTTCTTCTTGTGAGGTGCCCTACTGGTTCCTTATCTTTACGCTTGGCAGCTTCAGGATCAATCGGCTTTGGTGGAGGAACCTCAGGATGTTCCTAAATTATCAGCTTCTTTGGCTTCTTCGTTGGATTCTCAGCTGATTCTTTGTTCTGAAGTTTAGTTGAAGGCTTCCGAGAACGCTTGGGTCTGGTTGATTTAGGAGGTGATCCCGACACTTGTCGCCTCATAGTCGGATGATGCTTCCTTCGTAGATTTAGAAATTTTAGGAGCCATGGCGAAAGATTCAGAATTGGAGAAGTGATATGAAAGATGACTTGGGGTAGGGTTTGCAAATCGACAGAAATGAAGAGGCACAGTTGCAGCAAATATATAAAGTAGTCGTGTGACTCGAGTCACTCATTAAACCAGACTTAACCTTTCACTTACCAGTGACTTGAGTTACGACTCGAGTTGACTTTGTCGCCAAGCTTCTAGTTACTTTCTGAGTAAATTGTGACTCGAGTTGCTACTGGATGACTCGAGGCATGCCTCGAGTTGAATCTGTCTAACTCAAGTCAACTTTGCGTTTCATCAATTTTGGTTGCTATCTTTGACTCGAGTTAGCTTGGATGACTCGAGTTACTACATGACTACATAGAATTTATCAGTATTAAAAAGCCATTATGACTCGAGTTATTTGTGAAATGACTCGAGGTAAACCAATAAGCAGGCATATATCAGAATTGATATCAGATATGGATTTTTCATTGGTGTAGGCTCACACAGTCCTGTAAAACAATATCTAGGAACTCCGAAGCTTAAGTTAGTGACTGAAAATCATTGAAAACACAGAACTAACAAAGGGTACACATATGTGCCTTAGAAATGCCATATGCAACCTATACCAGCACATTTTTTCTCAACCAATAATGACATACCTTATAACCTAGCTAGATGACATCTTTCTACTAACCCAATGGCACCGCATAAGCGTTTTGTGCCCTTTTGCACTGCGACTTTAATCCTACGACCTATGTTTATGCATACTAGATCCACTGCCCAGTATGGTCGAATCACATAGTCCTCGAGAGCTATTATATGCCTCTACATTCTTGGGACTCTTCATGAACCAAACTTAATCATCTGTGTGATATAGGCTTATGCTCAAGTCTCCAGGCCAAAAATTTAGAATATTACAATTTTCCCTATGTGCATATTTGTTTATATCTCATTATTACTTTTATCTATTATTTAAAGGAAAAGGAACAATGTTTCCCTGAAAGTGTTTTTTGGGTTCAATGTTGCCTAGAAAGTTTCAAAACGTAGTAATGTTGTCCCATACTGTTAAAATACTAATGTTGACCGTTACAAAAATTTATGTTGACTATTAAATTTTTTTAATGGTAAGGGGCATCATTGCTTGTTTTAAATACTCCCAGGGCAAAATCGAACCCAAAAAAACTTCCGGGGTAACATTGCTCCAGAACAAAAACTTTTAGGACAAATTTGTGCTTTAGCCCATTATTTAATATTATTTGGAAAATTCTAGAAAAACACCTTCAAAATATCAAAATCACAAATCATTTTTATTTCTTACAATACAAAGAGGGTATTGATTACAATTGATTATCAATTAACAACTTAATTGAATTGTTCCAAAAATTGGTTCAATAAAACAAATCAATAGTGATAATATTTACGTTTGTATAGATTGATCATTTGCTTAGATCATAAGTGATGCTTCCTCTAGGTTTTGCGACAGACCTTTCAGTCCCTTTGACCAGTTCAGCTTCACAAATTTTGGCCGTCTTGAGCTCAACATCTTAAGGATCTCCTTCTCTGACTCCAAGTTCGACCTTTTCAAGGCATGACATGTGTGATCTTTGACTGATTTAATAGTCAAATTCAATATTGGGGGACAGAAGGGCAAAATTGCTACGTTTTGTAAACTTTGGGGCAAAATTGCTCCTTAGTGAAAATTTCCGGGGCAAAAATGATACTTTTGATTGATGAGGTGGCATGCCACATGTGCACTCAGTTAAACTTAATGGTCAAAATTAACATAGGGGCAAAATTGCTACGTTTTGTAAACTTTCGTGGCATTTTTTGTCCAAAAAAAACTTCCGTCTTACCAGTGCTCCTGAACGAAAACTTCCATGGTATTTAAGACCCTTATCCCTACAATTGATTATCAATTAAAAACTTAATTTAGTATGAAATCAATGAATTATGATTTTCAAAATTTGAAGGTATTTTTATGGAAATATTCCTTTTTTTTCTCTCTTTCTAAATACAAAAAAGGCACGCATATGAATGACTCAGAAGGATCAAAATTGTACTTATCCAATCATTTGTTTAAATCTTGAAATATAACACATTCATTTATCTTTATGAATGAACAGGATCCACATGTGAAAAACAATATATTTACATTTTAAGGTTTATATTTTTATCAAAATATCTAGTGTAGTAATTGTTAATTCATGCATGTATGATTCTTGAATTGATATCAATTTTTTCTCACTCTAGATTATTTACCATCTCAGACTTGATCACTCTGCTATAAAAATACTGGTAGCTACAAGATGCCCTCAATTGTATCCAACAAATTAAACTATCTTCAAGCTTCAGTCTACGAATCCCTAGTAAACAACTCATGGGGAAGGTTTCATTCAGCGTAGCTTTCATATTTCTTATTCTTTCTGTTTCAACTTGCTACGGTATACTTTCTAATCTTTGATCCTATATATCTCTCTTTGTTTCCCCCCCCCCCCCCCCACACAAAGTCAACCTTTAGTCCTTTAACTTCTTCTCACATAATATTGGTTATTAAATTTTATAAATGTGTTTTTTAGTTTTTTAACCTTGATGTTATTAACAAAAATGATGATATTAAAAATTTTAAATGTTGACAAAAATTATTCCCAAAAGTTGACGTATTAAGTTTAATTTTTAAAATATATAATAATTTTTGTTATAAGAAAATTATCACTTGGAACTAATGAAAATAGGGTCAAAGGATTGAAAATATACTTTTTAAAATTACTACAATGTTGTATAAAATTAGAGGACCAAAGTTTCAATTTTTGTTATGGTATTATAGTGCAATTATGTTATTTCCTATATCTCTTTGACGCAATATTTATTTATTATCAAATTTATTTATAGATTCAAGAATATTATAGTTTTATTAAACAAACAAACAAACTAACTAACTATATATATATATATATATATATAGATTAAAAATCAGGTAAGTAGAGTGCTCCCCTCCCCACATACTTCCAACTTTTCTTAAAACTATTAGTTTGAATTCTATTTGTAAAAACATGTTAAAATTAATTCTATAAATTTTGGTGACCCTCCTTTGTGTTTAATTCTTTGGGAGCCATGAGCATAATCTTCAAATAGACGACGTTTTCATAATTTGAAGAATATGGTTGTAAGTGAATTTGAGTTTTTGTAATTTAAAAAAAATATTTAAAAAATATGTAAGAGTCATATAGTAATTTCAAAAAATAATAATGATACTACCCTCCACTTTTCTACATGTGTCACTTATAGAAAGTATTTTCTATGTTTTTTTGTTTTTCCAACATAAATTTAGAACAAAATACAACACTCTTATATACTACCCTCCACTAACCAACATTAAAAGTCCTGCATGCAATAGTGCATATAGAATCAGTTACAATATATAAATGAACAAAATTCTGTATATATAACCAATAACATATAAGATCCCCAAAACCCACCTAATTAACCCTTAATTAGTACTATAATCTTCTTTTAACATATGCATATATATATATGTGTGTGTGTGTGTGTGTGTGTGTGTGTGTGTATTGAATAATGCAGGGATATCAGTGGAAAGAGGCACACGAAGTGGAAGAATCATGGCTGCACCAATTGAATGTGGAACACCTGGAGACTGCCCTGACTGTCAAGCTGGATACCGTAAGGTGTGTGAAAATCTAAAGTGTGGTTGCAAACCTAAGACCAATGCTGCAACAAATTCACACCTTATTGTGAAATGAACAATCAATGTGCATTATGTACCACCGTTTATATATGTCTAAGTTGATTTATGTATGGTACAAATAGCACTTGGTGATCTACGTGTCTATGTAGTATACCGAATAAATCTTATTATAGTAATCATAAATAAACATCAACTATAATTCTCATAGATCTGTTTGGACTTTACATCTCTTTATTGTTTTCTTGGTATTAGTTTTTGGGTTAAACATAATTTTCGCCATAGAAGTTTAGCCTAAGGAGTAGTAGTTACCTGGAAGTTTTTTTGGTTTTCTTTTTGCCCAAAAGTTTAAAAACATAACAATCTTGCCTATCCGTTGATCTTGACCGTTGAATTGTTGTTCTTCTTTGTAAACTTCCAGGGGCAAAATTGCTCATAAAAAAATTTCCGGGCATCTTTGCTCCGTTTTGTTAACGTCTGGGGAAAAAATTGGACCAAAAAACTTCTGGATGACCAGTACTACTTAGGCTAAACTTCCATTATAAAAATGGTATTTAACCCTTAGTTATTTTTTATAGTTTCATCAATTGAATTTCATTATTTGAATCCTTTGACCACTGACCACAGTTTATGTTCCACCTTGATTACCCTTATCACCTAAACTCGGCCTATGTTACTACATTCTAAATGATATTTTGTTTCCTATCTTTCAAATGTTAAGTGCATGTTTTCCCAATTTAATAAGAAAATCCTTTAAATACTGGCTGAATTACCAAAATTTCAATTTGTTACTAAAAAAAAAAAAATCATAAATCAGGTCACTGGACTAAAATGAGATTTAGAAATTTTATTAACTTACATCAACGCCCCTAAATTATTATAACATAAAAAGGAATATTGAAGACAGTTTACTATCGCGAATGGAAACTTGTGAATTGCAAAATTTAATTGGTTAATTTCTAAAATAATAAAAAAAAAAAAAAAAACTTCAAATTTAATTTGCTCACAAAAAGATGTAATGAATATGAGCTAAAGCGACTTCCCACACACCAAAAGGCATAAATTACTAAGTTCAATATTCTGTTTACTATGTATATATAACTCTAATTATTAGAATAACCCCCAATTTATTTTTGTATATATGTATATTGGCACAATAAATAAAGAAGGACGATATAAAATGTTGAAATTAATTTTTGATTTGGTTAGATAGAAGGCACTATTTTTTTAAAAAAAAAAAAAAAAAAAACTTTTTGATTTGGTTAGATAGAAGGCACTAGTAAATTTCAACTAATTTTATATTTAAAGAAGATCAAAATATATGGTATGAAATCTTGAAATATAGAATTAAGAAAAGAATGAAATGTATTTGAAAATAGAAGTGGAAATTCCTTATGTGGATAAACCACGCCTAATTACGATTTTATAAGGTATTTAATTATCTTTTATAAAAGAAAAAATATATGTAGACATATTTTAAAAGGAAGATATGTGTTTTGGTAAAGTCATTTTCATTAAAGTAAAGGATTTATACGAAGAGTTGGGTAAATAGTTATAACACTAAAAGTTATTAACGTTATGTCTTTTCATTTTCTAGAGACATATGTGAAAAGTTATAGTCAGAGGTGTGTTAGCTACCACTTGATGCAAACTTGTGTTTATAGCTAGAAACCTTTACATAATATAAATGTATAACCCTTCATATGTTTGTTTATGAATTAGCATATGTGATTCATGAATTTAACAAATTGTTATGACTTTTAATTGAATATGTGTGTTGTTTCAAGAGGCATCACTTGAAGACATCATTTCATGGCCTATAAATACATAACACCATCAATCATTTCGAGACATCAGAAATCGCACAACAACACGAGATCAAAATTATTGTCTTTGTCTTTAAGTGTACACAAAGATAAAGTCAAATTATTACTTTGTAAAAGTCATTGTTGTCTTGGTTGGAGTGTTTGAGACACCTCAAATCCAATAGCAAAATACTTAATTAAAGTATTTGAAATATTGCCAATAAGGATGCTCATCATCCAAATCATCAAAATAATAATAATAATAAGTGAAAAATCATATTTACAGTGTCAAAATAAATTTCTAAAATTATTTTAGAGTATATAAAATGCAAAGTTTTAGGATCATGGAAAATACAAATGATATAACATGAGCTCTATGAATACAAAAGAGTCTTCAAGATTCACTTCATATGTGCCTTCCCTTGCTCCCTAATATTCTCCTCAAAAAAATAAATATAGTATCCATGAGATCCAAAGATCGTTGTAACCATTGGTTATTCAGAAATATACATGCAAACCAAGATCGAGAACATAGGATTCAAAAATCAAGTTCAACTCACAATAATTTGTTAATATTATATACATAAAACTTTTCACAAACTACTTCTCGATTTGGTTACCAAAACCCTCTAAAAAAGGGTTCTAAAAGGATTGAATGCCAATTCATTTTTCAAATATGTTCACAAAAATATGTCTCAACCTTGTTACAAAACTATTATACAAAACCTTAATTGTTCAAATCATAAATCACATATATAACATGCCAAGCAAATGATTGATGCATAGACCATCCTCATTACCACTGACCAGCCTTATAATTGCTAACTGAAGCTATAAGCTAACACATAGTCTAACATAAACTCATCCATTTGATTGGATTTTCCCAAGCTCACCAGTTCTTGAGATGTTCTTGGCCAAAGGTGCAGAGCTTAAGTCTGGACTATGGCTCCCCTTCTTAAAAGAACACAACTAAGGAGGTGTCACATGTCCTTACCTCCAATCCCGGCTAAAGGAAAACATGGAAGAAGGGGCCCTGACAAGTACCATACACTGTGCACTGAGTGATGATATAAATAGATCTCATTATAAAAATTCCTCTTTTTTTCCAACCCATCACAACTCCACAAAAATGTATATGCATCAATGACGAACAATCACAATAGTGGCAGGTAAATACAAGTTCCAAATCATGAGTATAGTTTCAAATATAATTTATCAAATAATCCATCATCAATCATCTTTAAGATAACAAATAACATCATCTAAAACATATAGCGTTATTTTAAATAATTTGTAATAAATGATATTTACATCATAATACATAAACATGATTAAACAGTTTTTAAAATAGATAACCATAAGTGCTAATACACAGACATTAATAATCTTATCAATATAATTTTAGTCCAATATACAATTCCAAATCAAGCCCTCCATAGGCACAACAAATTAGTTTAATACACACACACACACATATAAAATTGACAAGTATATAAAAGAATAACCAGGTTACCTCTACTCCAAGCTTATTTTTACCCTTATTTAAATGCTTCTAATTTGCTAACAACAAACAATTTCCACCACATGCTCTCCTTCTTTTTCCCTCTCCCTTTCTCTAACTCTCCTCTAACAGTGATCGTGTGTGTGCTGGAGTGTATGTGGGTTTGTATTTATAATTGGGGAGTGGGTACTTAGATGTGATTTTCCCATTTCTAATTGCACAGCACAACCACCTTGACCACGGATTCGCACAGGTTGATATATTTTAATAATATAATATAATATTATTATTATTTTTAATAATATTATTTTTTTAAATGAAGATTATATTATAATAATATAATATATTATTATATTATTATAACATAATAATATTTTTTTTTTAACGAAGATGAAGGTGGCGGAAAAAGTCAGGGAAGTTATAAAAACATGTGGGTCCCACATTTATATTATTATATATATTATTTTTAAATTCATTTATATTTTATAATATAAAAAAAAAAATCTTAATTTTATAACCTCATATTACTTGATAAATTATATCCTAATAACACTTAATTACTGTAAATAATAATTGGAATGTTACAATTCTCTCCTCTTAAAAGGAATTTTGTCCACAAAATTCAACATCTTATTCAATATCCAAATAGATTCCATTAGATTCTCAAAAATATTATCTCCTATATTGCCTGTTTCACCATCTTCCTCTTGGAACACAAGCCTCTAATCAAATATAAGAAGCCTAAAAAAATCGGGTAATATATCATTACTCTTGAACTCATCAAAGAATGCAAGGCCCTTTCAAGGTCACGCTTTTGGCAGTAGCAATTTATTATAGCACTGACCATAAAATAGTCAGGTTGAATATGTTTTGTCTCCATATCCTCTAAAATCTTTAAGACCTTATCTAGTTGACCAATTTTGGAAATACCATCAAGCAATGAATTGTAAACTTGTAATTTTGGTTGAACTCCCTTCAAGACCATTTTTCTGAAAACATGATTGGCATCTGGCAAATATTCTTCTCTACATAGAGCATATATTAATATAGCATAAGTTATCTCAGAGGGTGTCAAACCAGTTATCTCTAATGAATCAAATAGACAAAATGCTTGAATAAGACGTCCATCAATGCACACAATCAATCAATAATTGAATTATACGAGACTATTTTCAAAATAGTCCCCTTTATGTTGGCAAATATACAAAGATCCAATGCTTTATTTACATTTCCTCCCTTGTATAACCCATCAATCATAGTAGAATAATCAACAACATCCATGGCGGTAAATAATCTTGACCTTCCATGATAAGCCTATATGCATCTATAGCTCTTCCCTCGTTTATAAAAAAAAAAAATCAATAAAGAGATATGATGAAAAGTTGCAGTTGAAGAGTTATCCATTGTTTTTGCATTGAACCAAAAGGCACAATCAACATCCCTCTGACAAAGATACCGTGCAACAGTCTTATGTACCTCTGGTTCATGTAGGCCATATTCTTTTATAAAACTACTCAAGAGAGACAGACTTTTCTTTAATTTTCTATCACTAATTAGCCTTTTAACAAACACCTTGTGTGTAACAATTATCAAATAATTTCATCACGCCTTCTACCATCCAAATATCTTAAAACATTCAAACATATACACAGATAATATACTACGCTTCCTATTTAAGATCCTATGAAATTTCCACTTGTCCTCCAAGTCCCTCTTTTGTATCAGCATCATTTCTAAACAACATAAACCTTCTACCTTATCAAACAAAATCCATCAAGTCTCATCGTTATCTAATCTAGGTTGGTTTCAAATTCCTTTGCTAAAATTCACTATGTACTCATATACTTGATCAAAACTTACACACTAGAGTTTCTAACAACAAGTCTATTTTATCCTCAATTAAAATTCCGTTCTTGCCTCTTAGTGTTTGTACATACTACTTTGTTACTATTAACAACTATTCTCCAAAATAAAACTTCCCAAATGTATTTATTTCCAACTCATTCACAAATCAATCACTTTTCTCCATTTAGTGAATCCGAGTTCATTTAAAACTCTTTCTTCCTTAAAAGAAGCCATTCAATTATAGCATTAGCTGGCTACCCTAATAACTAATTGTATTTGACGCATTATAAGGAAGTATTGGACCTTTAAAATTACCATTCACAACTTTCAACGCTACTATCAAAATCTTCCTCAACAAATTGCATTTCTATATCCTCAATTTTCGATAGAAAACATACTTATATGATAATCCAATAAATTTTCTCAATTCAAACCTACAAATCAAAATATCCTTAAAATTCTCATAAGACAATAATAGGCATAAACATATGCACCAACTAAGTGATGACATAAAGAGATCTCTTTATGTCATCACTCGGTGCACAATGTATGGTACTTGTCAACACTTGATAAAATATTTGAAATAAGTTTGAAAATGTTTTGATATCAATGGATGCGATGAAGTACAGTAAATGAAAAAGGAAACATGAATGAGCATAACTTAAATTCATTGATAAGATAGTTAAGAACAATAATGAGTGATGATAAGAAGTAATCAAATCACAAGTAAAGATTTAAGATTTACGGACACAGTGATTTGCAAAACAAAGATAGCTTAACTCAAGTTAACTTTCAAACCCACTCAAGTTGCTGACTCAAGTTGACCATTCTATACTCGAGTCACAAGTTCATCTTCTTTGAAAATATGTTTGAAGCTAAACGTGAAGATGTCTCTGTATGAACTTAGCTCGAGTCTAAAATGTTCAGCTCAAGTGGATGACTCGACTAACATATAGTTCACTCGAGTCAACCTGATTTTCACAAATGTTCTTCGAGATAACTTATAAAAATGATTTGACCATCTAGCTAACTCAAGTCATTAAGTGATGGCTCGAGTTATCAAAATACATTTTGAAAATAAGTGTCAAAGCAACACTCGATTCACACAATGCTTTCTCAAGTCTGTATTTTGATTGTTATAAGTATTTTGAAAAATAAATTTAAGTTCACAAAGGTTCACTTGAGTCACACAGTCATTGACTTGAGTTGAAGCTTTTCATAAAAAACATTTCATAAAAGCTTTTAGCTCGAGTCACACACAAGTGGCTCGAGTCAGTCAAAGATAAAACACATTTTGACTAAGTTTACAATAGGCTTGACTCGAGTCAAATAACCTTAAACTCGAGTCAATTTAACATCAAGTTACTGATTCAAGTTTGATCAAATTAAAACATTTTTACTTGAATCATTAACTACACTTTCTTTACAATTGTTTGTTATCATCAAAACACACATAGAGAACTAACAAGTACCATTCTGGTCTTCACTCATACTCAAGTATTCATTTATACTCGAGTACCAACATGAGCACTCGAGTATCCTCGTGATTTCTTCCAGGGAGCTTCTGAGTGTTAAGAAAAACTGTTGTTGGCAACTATGTACACTCGATTGATCTTGTGCAAAGATTAATGTCCATAATGTAGTTACTTCCAAAATGCAAGAACATTGGTAGCGCGGAGGTCAAATTCTAGTAAGCGTAACGTCTTTGATATAGCTCCAAATTTGGAAAATGACTTATGCCCAGGAAACTCTTTAAGTCTTCTTTCCAATGCAAAAAGAATAAGCTCCAAACTCATTGTATTCTAACCATTATGATTAGATTAATAAAGGCTATTCTTGACCAGTGTTTTTGCAATGTCTTGATTTGATTATGAACTTCAAAAACTCATATCTCTCCTAGTTGATCTTTGCTTTCTGTGATTTTGATGTTTTTGGAAAGGTATTTGAGTCTAATTTTATATGCCACTAGGAAAATCACTTTCAATTATTTATTGCTTCTTTTATGGAAAAAACCAAGCTTCAGACCGAGCGTAGAAGCTTGTGTTCGATGGGTAGATGTAGGGGGTTGCGGTAAAAGAGTATTCTATTCTAGATGATCCCTTTGACCCCTTAGGGATGACTTCTTTTTCGATTAGAGATGTAGAGTGCTTCCTCTTGTGAGGAGTAAAGAAGTCTAGTTTTAGCTCATTTGGATGTGTAGTTTGCGAGATACACCCAAATTACTGAAGCTATATCTGCTATGTGGCCTGAATTGGCATAGCTATTTTGAAATGTCATATTTCATTCGTATGAACTCCTTTCAACTTGGTTTTGGTGTCTATATGATGCATTGGGAGCCTAGTTTCATATGAAACTAGTTTCACCTCAATCAGATTTTGGGTTTGACAAATTTGGTCAAATTACTTAACCTCGCTCATGTTGAACGTAGAACAGAGGCGAACAGAGCATGAAGAATGCCTTATACTTGAGTACAAGTGGGCATACTTGAGCATACCAAATTTATACGAGTATATCTTACCGTAGCATCATAGAGCAATACTGAAGCACGTTAAGTCATTGTAGACCGTTATTAATGATCGTGAAGCTTGAACTTCCTTATTTTAACTCCGAATTGCGCCATTCTAACTTTGATTTGATCACTGAGACTTGAGTATTGATATTCTCATGATATTTGACAATTTCTTATTTATTCAATCTCATCTCTTGATCATTTTCTATAATTCAACTTGGATTAATCTACATTAAACAAAGTAGTTAGTCAATGTAGGAGATAAATATATTATGTAAATTTTTGGCTCTTAATAATGGCATCTAGGATCAAAACTAATCATATAAAAAAGGAATGACTTCTTTAAGTATTTTTACTTGAAAATGAACTCAACAATGATCACATAGGCTTTAGAACCACCCCATTTGGACATTTGTGCAATGAGTTGTGAATTTTCAAAGTTTGATGAAAATTCTGACAGTTTTAAGACAAGGTCTGAAAATAGAAAAGCAAAGAGTCAATCATTATCTACCGAATATTCAAAGGATATGAAGAGCTTCCAAGTGATAATATAGGCTCTTAAGTTTTATAATAAGTATAATGTTGTGACTAATTCTAGTACTCTAAAATATTAATGAAGATGTTACATAAGTAATGAGTAAATTGGTAAAAATCGATGAACGAATGACTAAAAATGCAATAATGGTGATAAAAACAGTCTAAAAACATTATGATAAATACGAAAGATCATGAAATATTATGAGAAAATTATGGGAGTATTATCTTTAATTATAAGAATTTAATAAATTATTTCAGAGGAAATAACATGAAGAAATGTTTAAAAAGCATTCCCGAACCATAAAGTAACTTTATGGTGTAAACATTTTTAATATTTTACATAGGATATAAAATGACAATGTCAGATAAAGTTTGTAAGATAATAATATACTGTAAATTATAAAATTATCAACCATTGGTAAGAGAATGATTAGATAATTACTAGCTAATTGATTCAGTTAAAACAAGAGAAATATAGAAAGTTAAATTTATGGTAAAATCCTTAATTAAGAGATTAAGGCTTTGTAATTAGCATAAAATATACTTACTAATTATGATAAAAAGATTAAGATAAATTGGTAAAGATAAATGTATGAAGGAATCTAATCCTAAAAAGATCACTAAAAAGTTAGGCCCGATTAAGCCTTAACGCAGGGGTAAACAGAATTTTTGGTAAAAAAATATTATATTTTTAAAAATGGAAAAAATTATGAAAAAATAATTAAAACTGAATTTTAAAATAAAGGGGCGAAATTATTGGTATTTTTAATTAAAATGAATTGTTTAAATAATTAAAATGATAATTAGAATAAAATAATAATATAATGCGGTGAGTCGAACTTATAGGCGAGTAGAGGGGAAAAGTTAGAAATAAATTCTACAGTAAACCAGAGGTAAAAGTCTTTTCAGACTGATCAAATTAAGAACAAGTAAATTTTTACACGAAGAAAGAATTTACCGGACGTTGATTTCCGCAACCGAAAACCCTAATTCCTAATAAGACAAAAATGCGATCGAGATAGAGTAGAGCCGGATAGGCAAAGTGAGAACCTACAGAAAAAATTGCGTGTTTTCAAACACGGATTAAGTTAGGCAACAACTGGACGTTTTACGATTGGAATTATTGTTCGTAAGTTGGTTCTATCGGAAGCGATTTCCGTAACCGGACGCGTTTGTCCGAATATCTTTCGACGCACCGGAGAATACCTAGATATGATCAAGAAGAGGATCAAAATAGATAATATGAAAGAGGATGAAAAGATCTTCAAAGTTACACGCCCGGATTTTTGAGTTTCGCGAAATCGCGCGAAACGGACACCGTCGGTAACCGTGGTAGGAGCCATAAAGCAAGTCATCATTGGATGACAACTCATTCTTTGACTTTTGGGGCCCCTTGATGTCGGCCTTGACCATGGATGGCCAAGATTGCTTTGTCCTCAAAAATGCGATCCAACTACTTAATCCGATCTGAAGACTTTTGTGTTAATTCCCACCTTGTCCTCCCTTCTTCTATAAATAGCAAGCACCTCTCCTCTCATTCTTCACACCAAAATTCGAAACCTAGAGAGAGGTTCTAGAGAGAAAGCTCTGCAAAAATTCTCCCTAGCTCCGAGTAAGTTCTTACGTCCTTAGCTTTTAGTTTTAGTAGTTCTTTTAGTAGTTAGAGTAGAGCTGTTGTTTTGATCTAGGAAGTTTCGAATATATTCCTATACTTGTTTTTAAGCCTCATTGCATTGAAAGATGCCTGATGAGGTAAAAACCTAGTGGGGATAATTTTGAAATGGAATAAGGTCAAAGTAACGAAGTTCTGGCGAAATTCCGCCAAATAGGGGTAGTAGGGGCAAAATGGTCTTTTTC
The DNA here is from genome assembly GCA_019022615.1 of Acacia melanoxylon. Lineage (NCBI taxonomy): Eukaryota > Viridiplantae > Streptophyta > Magnoliopsida > Fabales > Fabaceae > Acacia > Acacia melanoxylon. Next base: position 2,160,336 of record JAFJYJ010000020.1, on the reverse strand, counting down.
ACCTAAAATACCTGTTATGCTGCCAAATATTCATAAGTGTGTTATTATTCTGATTAGAATACTTCTGACGTCAAACCGCTGTCGAAATTCCATCGTTCCGCTGTTTGCCGCTGTTTCGCTGTTTTACGTACGACCATCAAAAAGTACCGTTTTTAGCCGAAAGAGCCGGATATCTGCAACTAAGGTACGGACGCGTACTGTAACTCTAACTCTATGCTGCTTATATACTTTTGCGTTATAGATACGTTCATAGACGAGGTTACGTTGAGAATCGTCGGAGATACTTACGGCTTTACCCACGGATTATAGTATTGGTAATCTTTGTTTGAGTTATTCCTAGCGAGGACACGTTAGTGGCGTGGCCTTGGATATGTGCGGAAACTAGTCGAGAGAGACTTTACATACTTTGCTTTGTGCTTATGTTCTGTCTATGTTATTGATCATACATCTATTTGCTTTTGTGATGATATCTTTTGTATTGAAATGAATATATGTTGTACGTATACTATTTTATTTGAGTATAAGGTTAACCGTTACACGAGATCCATATGTGGAATGGATCTCACCGTAGCATCAGTGGTCGGAGGACCGATGTTTGGCGATCGAGGCAAGCATTTGCCGGAGTAGGTCAAGACGTGTCTACATTACTTATCATTTTCTTTAGTTTCTTTAACTTTTGAGAATTCGGATGACTCGTAATCCGATACATTTACACTATGGTCCATATTTTGAATGTAATGTAAATTACTTACTCGCTCCACCTTGTCTATAAATATGCTAGTTCTCGGAGTTTGAAGATAACAAGACTTAAAAGTTTTGAGTTGAAAATGGTTAAGGTTTTGAATCAGTAAATATTGCCTAAGGAAAGAATGTACTCGAGTATGCCCCTAAGCTTACTCGAGCATGCTCAATCTTACAATTTGTCTAAGTGTGCATCAAGTCACTTACTCGAGTATTGATACCCTGGCACTCGAGTATGATATTAGATAGTGAAAGAGGAATATCACCTAGAGGGTGGTGAATAGGGGATTTGAAATTATTTTTCGAAATAGGTGATGAGCACAAATTATTCCATGTTTTCCCTATATTTCATGGCTGAATTGTATGGTAAATGAAAGCTTAAACTGCAAACAATCTAAGCAAAAAGGCATATATTCATGATATAGGGAACTAAAGGATAGAAACCATTTACATCCTAAACATGTGCTAAGAAAGGAGCAAGTTACATTGTTTTTAAAAAACGTATAGCAAAGCTGATGCTATGCTATAGCATTCTGACAGCAACTTGAAGTGCAATAAAAGACATCACGAAAGCTATAGCAAAGTAAAGGACGCAATGCTATGCGGAATATTTTCTGACCTTTTTATCTAGATAATTTCAGGGATAATAAGGAAAGTCGAGAACGACAGTAGATTGCGACGTAATAAAATAGAAGATGCGGAGGATCCAAATTGAAAGATTTGAAGAATCCCGCAGATCGATCGAAATCAATCTACTATAGTCGAAGATGTGATGGATCTCGACAGATTTGGAAAGCCCAGCTCGCTGGAACTTGAGTCACAAGAAAGGCTGAGTATAAAAGGAAACAAAAGTCAACCCTAGTCAGAGTCACACAGAGCCAAACCAAGATTTCACATTCGGCAGACTCGAAAAGAAGAGTGAGAGACTTCACTAGCACGAGAATTCCAGGATAACCCAGCATCTTTCCTTGCAATAAGATGGAGAGAAGAAGAAGTGGAGTGGTGACGTGACAGGGCTTCTTCCACGCCGTCGGAACGCCGTCAAGCTTTCTGTTTTCCCTTTTATTTAGTATTTAGATCATGGGTCATTCTGTTACTATGTGTTTTGTGTTTCCCTCGTTAGTCATGAACTGATTTTCCTATGGCTGAACGAGGATGAATTCTTAAGGGTTAAATAAACCCAGTTGCAAATTCTTAATCAAATAGATTCGGTTTGCTTATCAGTGAATTAATTACTAGTCGATTAGTGAAAGCTAAGGGCTAGATTTGTGGCCTCGGCTTACTGGCAAGGAGTCGAGGTTAGACATTTGAGAAACAATGTTTGCTAGGCAGCCGGTGCAAGGCTTGACCTATTATATTGTAGGCTTCAGGAATGGGTCTACCTCTCATAACCATGACACCCTGTGTGTAATGTAGATTTAACCAGAAAGTTGCCACAGGAATATGGAAGGAGTATAGTTAGTATCATATGTATCGGACGCGGAAGCTTCGATAGATTATAGTGGTGGGTTAACCAAATAGTGTTGTTGTTGGTAGCTATGCCGTAGCAATTGCGGAAGCTGTGCAGTATGGATGCTATAGCAATGGGTAGAGCAACTGGGGGATTGATGCACTTAAGGATGATTCCGAGTTCAGCCTAACTTCTCACTGATATCTTCTTAAAACTACGATACTCTGTTTTATTTTTGTTATTAGCATAAACACAAAAACCTCTCAAACCAATTATATTTACTTTCTGTTTGCGCAACTATCATAGCAATCGAGCGTCACTCTTCGGTATCTTAGTCTCTGTGGGACGATACTCTACTTACACTTTATTACTTGTTCGATCGGTTCACTTGCCATCAAGGAAATCGACCAACAATAGGATGAAGAACAATAAATACAGAGACAAAGAAGAGAGAATAGACACAGTGGAATTATATTGGTTTGTTCCAACTCTTTGAAAGTGGAGCTTAATCACCAAGAAGGAGTGAATTGGGGATTTTAAAAATTCTTTCGAAATTGCTCTGTTTTCGAACACTAAAACAGAACTAGACAAAGGATAGGGAAGAATAGCAAGACACAAGAAACTTATACTGGTTCGGTCGAATCTCTTGACCTACGTTCAGTCCCCAGACACTCTGGGATTTCACTATCACTATTGATTACACACTTTGTAACTCAAGAGTAATTCTCTCACTAGAACTTACTCCCCCTTACAAGTTGCAATCAATATCCCAATCTCCAAGTCCCCAGACTTGAGATTCTTTACAATAAATGATTTACAATCAGTGAACTCTCTCTAAGAGTAGATAATGATAAACACTAAAGCTTGATGTATCAGAAGATACTTTACAAGTGAAAACTGAAAGACTAGTTGTAAAACTTGAATGTAATTCGTTTTCAGCAGGTGTGTTATTGAGAAGAATTGAATGCTTCTCTATTTATACTAAGAAAGCATTAAATAACCGTTGCTAACTCCATTATAACCGTTGAGGCATTAAACTAGCTGTTGGAGGCACTTCGGTGTCTTCTCTCTCTACTCTTCAGTTAATTCCTTTTACCCAGAGGATTAGTGTTGACTTTCCTTGTAATAGATCCGTTGGAAGAGCAAGTACTGCTTAGGGAATGCAGACATTAATCCTTTTGCAAACGTGTAGAGAATGATGGCTCAAAAGGATGTAAGCTTCTAGACTTGCATTTAATGTTCTGACATTGCTTTTTGCTTTTGTTCAAATCTTCATTTAATATCCTCTAAACAATCTGAAACTCACTAACAAACTGATTAAACATAGTTAAGAATAGTAGTGAATATAGAGGTGAAGTATTAAGATCAAATAAGAAGAATTCGCAAGTTTGTCAGATTTGGTTTTCAAACTTTGCGACCTATACTTGAGTATGTTCTTCAATACTCGAGTTTGGCAATGTGCACTTATATCAATACTTGAGTATCCAACATGATACTCGAGTATTCCTCTTCCAGAGAGGAATGTCATGATTTGATCTTTGGACCATATCTTTGAAATAGGAACAATACTCGAGTGTGTAAATACTTCAATACTTGAGTTTCCAAATCATTTGAGAAAGAGTAAAGCTCTCTGTATACCCAATACTCAAGTTTCGGACTAAATACTCGAGTATGCAAATCATTTGAGAAACTTTGTGAAATCTTATCCCAAGTCAATACTTGAGTATTCAAACAATACTTGAGTATTCAAATTATGTGTAAACATTTGAAAACTTTTTGACAATCCATTACTCAAGTATTCACACCCATACTCGAGTATTCACAAGTTGAAAGTTTTTGGTGACTCTCTGTAACACCAATACTTGAGTATTGTAATGGATACTTGAGTTTTGAAAGATATGTGAAAAACTTGTATGCTTTCTGTCAATCCAATACTCGAGTATTCTCAAGTTGAAAACTTGGGTGAATCTTTGTAAGATCAATACTTGAGTATTCAAAACAAATACTTGAGGTTTGAAATCTTTAGGAAATATTGAGAGAGTCTATGTAAGATGCATAGTCGAGTATTCAAACCAATACTAGAGTTTGGCTTAGGGTGAAAAACTTGGAGTGCTCTCTGTAAGTTCAATACTTGAGTATCCAAAGGAATACTCGAGTATTGTTTTGTTTAATAAAATTGAGCTACTCTCTGTCAAGTCAATACTCGAGTATTGAGACCAATACTCGAGTTTGCCTTTGACAGTAAGTTTTTCAACTTAACAAAGACAAACTTCAACTTGTGTTTACAATTGTCTGTTATCATCAAAACACATAGAGAACTAACACTCTTTGACCTACGTCCAGTCCCCAAACGCTCTGGGATTTTCACTAACTCACAATCACAATACGATTACACATTGTACTCGAAGTGATCCATTCTCATTCGGATCCACTCCCCCTTACAAGTTGTAATTGTACACCCATACTCAAGGTCCCTCTACCTTGAGATTAACGAAAAAATAGATAATCAAATAAGTTTTTAACTCCTCACCGAGTAGATGAATAATAATCATTGAAGTACAAGAATATCCAAAGATATTAAATGAAGTAAATGAAACAGTAATTCATAGTAATGACAAATTGAATGCACAGAGTTTTGGTTGGTAGCGGAATTGAATGTGATGAGCTTTTATATCAACTTCTATTAATGCCGTTGTGAAGCTTTGAATGTAGCCATTGAGACTCTTTAAATTTCCGTTAGGCACATATGGTTTCCTTTAGGTACAGTCGAACGTTACATCATTAAATGTGTTCGCCGTCAATGTACTTGTGTTCAGAAGGTGACTCAAAGCATTTGCCAGAATGGGTATGCCTCGAAGGAATGATTTCGTCTGCAATGAAGCTCATTTCGTTTATAGGCTATGTTTTCTGCAAGCATTAAATGCTCCTAACACACCAACTGGCTTTTCGGCTAATCACAAATTAAACGATTGTTAATCATCTGAAATCCACTCAACAATATAGTTAGAAATAGCATAAATATGTTTGAGCAAGATTTAAATAGAAACAGATAATAACCCAAGATATTTAAGTTTATGATTAACGTTGCAGTGAAGGATTCTGATGGGTGAAAAGTCATACTCGAGTAACCATATCATATTACTCGTGTACTCTATGAACAAGTGCTTCCCAGAGACTCTATCAATAGCCTATACTCAAGTATCATAATTTCATTACTCGAGTATCATCGCATCTTAACATATTAGAGGTCTCTGTGAAGATCATACTTGAGTATCATCGTTCTTGTACTCGAGTAGCATACTTGATTACCCTATTCCTAGTGCTCGAGTATTATCTATTATTAGCTGAAATAATACACTTAGACAACTATTAGCAACTGATGCTCAAGTACCAATCGCCTCATACTCGAGTAACATACTCGAGTAGCAGTAGAATAGTGCTCGAGTACACCTCAGGCAGAGAGTAAATTTGGAATCCAAATAAGTATACTCGACTAAACAATTATCCATACTCGAGTAGGTTACTCGAGTAACAGTAAAACTGTACTCGTGTATACTTCAAACAGAGAGCAAGTTAAATATGAAAGTATGTTTACTCGAGTAACAAATTATCTTTACTTGAGTACCTTACTCGAGTATTACTTACTATCTACTCGAGTAGCTATTAGTCAGAGGCTATTTCTTGTCTGAACCCTTATTACTCAAGTAGCTTACTTGAGTAAGCCATTATACATACTCGAGTGCTGATGTAGCGTTCTCTGAACTTTGCTTTGGATCATCATTACTCGAGTAACGCTATTGTTATACTCGAGTAGCATTCATATTATATATGCACAAAGAGCTCAATCTGATATACTACTTGAGTAGATATAAATCAATACTCAAGTAATACTCTTTGAACACTTAAACACACTATTAGATTGATCATGCTCAAGTAAGTAGAATGCTTACTCGAGTATGCTCTTATCTTAGGCAATATTCACTGATTCATAAATTGATCATTTTTAATTCAAAAACCTTAATTACATCTAAGTCTTGTTATCCTCAAAACTCTAAGAACTAATAGATAGAACACTCTACATTGATATTAGAATATGAGTACTCAAGTATGAGCATTGTGTTACTCAAGTACATGATGAAACCATCAAAGTTTAGAAATGTTCAGCCTCTGTATTCGAGCAAGCCTTCTTGCTTACTCGAGTATGCTACTCAAGAAGAGTATCTGATGTACTCGAGTATAAGATCTTTCTGTCAAAGCAATTGCATTCATTAGAGTTTTACTCGAGTATGTTGTAAGTGGTACCCGAGTATAGGACTCGAGTAAAGGTAATTTACTACCCGAGTATATATGTTTCAATTTTACATTTGCTCTCTGTTTGAAGTGTACTCGAGCACTGTTTTACTGGTACTCGAGTATGAGGAAAATGGTACTCAAGCACAGTTGCTAATGTCTTTACTTAGTGTATTCTTTCAGCAAAGAACAGATGATACCTAGTATAGAAAATGGAGTACTTGAGTATTCTACTTGAGTATGGTCATCACATAAGCCTCTGATATGAGTTACAGATATACTACTCGAGTATGATATCTGGTTTACTTGAGTATGGTTGAACGTTGGGCAACTCTGAAAGTATCTTTTTGAATGATTACTCGAGTACTAAATAAATGATACTCCAGTAGGTTCATCATCAACTAGAAACCTTCGCTGTAACAATAATCGTAAATTTAAATATTTTGGGTTAACATTCGTTTATGTTTAAATTTTACTCAAACTTATTTAGACTATTACTAAACATCTTTTTGAGTGGATTTCAGATCATTAACAAGTGTTTGAATTGTGATTAGTCAAAAAACAACTTCATGTGTCAAAAGCATTTAATGTTGTAGTTAACAGAGCATACACACAGAATAAAGATTTAGAGCAGACGAAATCATTCCTCCGAGATGTACCCATTCCGGCAAAAGTCTCTAATATATTTTCTGAGTTTCTAAGTCAACTTCTGACCAAGAGTATGTCGACAACAAGCGAATTAATGAAGCAATGTTCGACTGTGCCTAATGGAAGACATTTGTGTCTAACAGAAGTTTGAAGAGTCTCAACGGCTTCATTCAAAGCTCTTCAACGGTCATTAATGGAAGTTGGTATGAAAGCTCAAAGCATTCATTTCTACCAACCACCGAAACTCTACGCATTTAATTCAAACTGATTGCAATCAACTGTTTCATTCGTTTCTTTTAATATCTTTGGATATCTTGTACTTCAATAATTATTATTCATCTACTCTGTGAGAGTGCTTAAACACTTATTTCATTATCTGATTATCTGTTTAATCTCAAGGTAGAGGGACTTTGAGTATGGGTATACAATTACAACTTGTAAGGGGGAGTGAATCCTAGTGTGAGAGGATTACTTCGAGTACAAAGTGTATAATTGTGATTGTGTTTGAAAGTTAGTGAAAATCCAGAGTGTCTAGGGACTGGACGTAGGTCAAGAGTTGGACCAAACCAGTATAACTTCTCTATGTTCATTCTCTCTATCCCTGTCTTTGTTTTATTGTTACTTGGCCAAATCATAAAATGAATTTGAAATTCCCTATTCACTCCCCTCTAGGTGATATTTCACTTTCATTTACTATTATAGGAACTTACGCTTTCCCGGAGTTTTCACAACACCTGGAATTTAACCAAAATTGGCGAGCAACCGGGTAGAAATCTCACATTCTTTGTACGACTATATATGCTTGTTTAAACCATATTTGTGAGTCCCGCCTGTATAAGGCCAGCCTACTTGTGAGCCGTTTGGCTAGAAGGGCTTACCACGGGGACAGCTTCCGGTGACTAGGTAAGGCCTAGTGCAATCAATTATTTTTGGATTGTTAATTCACTCAATTGTATTTTCGTAGTACTAAGGTATTGAACCTTATGATGATGCTTGTATTAATTACATGCTGCATATGAATTATGATACATGTTGTATATTTTTGAATGCTATATATGTTGTGTGGACTATTCGGATGAGGTTGAATATTATATATTGTTTATGCTTTGTTTAAGAGATTAATCTATTACTTTGTGATTCATTTTATAGAACCGGCTGAACCCAAGAGGGGGGTGAATTGGGTGAAGATTAAAAACTTGAAACTTTGAAAATCTTTTGGCGTCTTCTAAATCAACAGTTAGATATTCAAATAAGCATATACTGGAAATATATGAGATAAGAGAGGAGAATATGAAAACTGTGATTTATACTGGTTCGACCCAATCCTTGACCTACGTCCAGTCCCCAAGCTCCGCTTGAGATTTTCAATCCACTATCCTCTTGTTTAACTGGGCACAAGAGAAGCCTATACAAACGCACAAGTTCACCCAGGCACTTGTGAAGCCGAATCTCTCATTGAGATACTCCTTTCAATCAGTTACACACTCTGTACTCAAAGTTATCCTCTCACTAGGATACACTCCCCCTTACAAGTTGTAAACTGATAACCCAATCTCCAAGTCCCTCGACTTGAGATTCTTACAATGATTTAATACTTAGAAATGTTCTCTCTAAAAGAGAATATGAATAAACACTAAAGTATAATACAAATCATTTCACTCTCTATGATGAACTATACAAGAATTGAGAACAGAGAGCGTGTGAGCTAAATGTTGGATTCAGAATATCAGCATTTCGACAGTGCAAGCTCTCATCTCCAACCTCTTTTATCTTGAATGCTTCTCCTTTTATAGTTAGTTGCAATTTATGACCGTTGAGCAATTCCTCCAGTTTAGAATATAATCGTTGTAAGCGTATATGACCGTTGGAAAATATTACCGTTGGAGCTTCTGACATAATCATCTGCTTTTCGTAATCCGATGTTAATCCTTCACATAATCATTTGAAACTCATTAACAAACTGTAAAGATAACTAGGAATAGTAATGAGTGATGATAAAGATTAATGAAATCACAAACAATGATTTTGGATTTTTTGAACACGGTGATTTTCTGAAGCAGTTATGTTAACTCGAGTTATTCCATGTGACCCGAGTTGTTTTAAGTGCCAGATGCTTTCTGTTTGGATTCTGACTCTAGTTGTCGTATGTGACTCGAGTTGCGTAAATCGAGTTACCCTTCGTGACTCGAGTTATGTTTGTGCGCCAACGTTCTGATTACTTTCTGTCTGAATTTTGACTCGAGTTATCTAACCTGACTCGAGTTAAACCAGTTCATTCACTTATGCTTGTTAGCATTGTCATTGATCCTCAATCCTAGCTTTTGATCAACTGAAACTTGCTCATAAAGATTATTTGAGAAGCATAGCAAGTAGTAATCAATTGATAACAATAAGATCAGAATTCTCGGAGACGTTGTGAACATTGCTCTGCTACTTTGTTAGTTCAAGTTAAAAACTCTTCTCAATATTCATTCTTCTCTGCCTTCCTCTTTGATTGACGTTGACTCAAGTTTCCAGTCCTAACTTGAGTTATCAAAGCCTAGTTAACAACTCATTCCAAACTCATTGTATGTTGAGCATTCTTGAACCATCTTGAACTAACTATAACTTTCGAAGGCCATATCTCCATGGTCTAAACTCCGTTTTAATTGGTTCAAATCTTGATGGAAATCCCTTTGAGTCTACTTTCATATTCCACCAATTTCAGCTTAATCTGATTTGTAGTTTGTGATATACACTCAAAACACCAAAGCTATGTCTGCATTGTGGCGTGAATTGTAGTGTCAGTTTCCACAATTCATATATCCTTTATCTGAAATCATTTGGGCTTGGATTTTATATAAAAATGACGCATTGGGAGTCTAGTTTCATATCCCACTGGTTTCACCTCAATCCGATCTCTAGTTTGGGAGATATCATCAAAATACCAGACCTCGCTCAACTGAAACGTGAAACAGAGGTGAACAGAGTTGCTGAAATAAACCTTAACTCAAGTTATTAGTGATAGCTCGAGTTACACAACTCAAGTTACTCATACATGACTCGAGTTAACTCATTCCAGAAGAGGAAAACACTGTAGCAAAGTCATTAACTCGAGTTATTTAGTTCCCAACTCGAGTTAACTCGTCCTGAATCATCGTTTTGCTTGTTTTAACTCCGAATTGAGTCATTCCAACTTCCATTTGATCATAGAGACTTCTAGAATCAATCTTGGAACTTGTATAATGATATTATCATTGCATTCATCAAGTTCTTCCTTCTTCTATCTCCCATCTTGATCATTCTTTGCCATTTAACTCGAACTCATCATTCTCCATAATTCAACTTCATTTCTCTCTCTTCTTTCTGTAACCTCTTATCTCCTTCTTGATCTATAATTCAACTCGGGCTAATCTACATTAAATACAGAAGTTAGTCAATGTAGGAGATAAATGTACTATGGAAACTTTTTGCTCTTAATATTGATAAGCATATTTGTCATCATCAAAACTAAGCATAATTAACACATTTGAATCTTAGACATTTCCTATAGTCAAGGACGTGAATAGCGCAGTGGACGTAACTTGCAGGGCAAGGTAGTAGATACAACACTTGTTGATGTTGGGTTAGGCCAAGAGTTACTTTTGGTTATGAGTACTTTGGTAATAATCTGCTTTGCAATTTGTAAGTATTTGATGGAACCTTATGGGGATTTATGTTATGTAACAATAACTTTATGTCAGTATACTATGCTAGGACTGTATTGCCCACTGAATTGTGTATAAATACTCTAATGAATGTTGTAATATACAATGGGGTATTACAGATCACCAATAGTGGAAACCCATCTCTCACTTGACTATCATATCAAGTCTTTAGTTCAATGGTGAAAATACGCTATAAGAATGATTGCAAGTACTTGGCTTTTAATACTTCCTAGGTTGGAAAGTACTTGGTAACCATGGGACAAAAAAGGGGTAAGTTGAGCTTAATTTGGCTATTAATAGACCTGTAAGCATATATTTATTGGAGCAATTATCATGGTGATGATCTTGATAGAGTCTGCCTATATGAGAGTGAAGTGAGGCCACTTCTAATACTCTAAGGGCTTGACTATGAAAAGATCTCATGAAAAGGATACGGGTACAAGTCTACGAGTAAACATATCATTAAAAGTGGTATCCAATGGCTTGAAATCCCATGCGTAATTCATGCACACTTGTTTATATGGGTTAATTGTTTCAAAGATTAGTCTACTATATTATTTTGGATGGGTGAAACTATGTTAAATGTTCTTACTTAGTTAAATGTTAAGAGATTTTTGAGATTTATATGGGTTAATTGTTTCAAAGATTAGTCTACTATATTATTTTGGATGGGTGAAACTATGTCTTACTTAGTTAAATGTTCAAATCCTTGAGATACCTTTACTGACAACATGAGATTTTTGAAGTGATAAGAGTTTGTGATCATTTTAAAATGGTAGAGGATTGTTGAGATATTTTAAAATCAAGAAATGTGTTTTTTTAAAAGTCATGTTCATTAAATTAATGGCATGAAGATAAATTTTTAGGAATTATAAGGAGAGGGCACATGGCAAGAAGAGGAGGGGATACGTGGCGTACTATAAAGCTTGGACATGTGGTAGTCATTGGGATAGGGTGGTGGGTGCCAAGGCTAACACGTGGTGGCTGTTGGCGATGGGGTATCGCTACCAAAGTTGATAGGTGACGACCACTGGTGAAGGGGCCAACGATGGGGTGGCCTTCTAAGGCCATGACACATGTCTTCTCTTGAGAAGGTCCATGTTGCATTTTAAAATTTTAAAATAAAAAATGCGACGGATTGGAATTCTGTTGGAAATTGATTTGCCGCTCATCTATTAGCGAGGGAATAGATTCAATCAGAAAACTATTTCCTTCACAAATCCCTTAAAAAATCCGTCCAAAATTGTGAATTCCTTAGCAAATTCAATGTTTTTTGTAGTGACCTTTTTAAATACCCAAATCTTGAATCAGGCTTATAAATTTAACAAATCTTAAATCAAGCTAAACATTCCAATTCAACATTTTAGAATTGGGTGATTTTTCATATATACCCTATCTCCCTCTCTCATTCTCTCTGCATCTTCCATCTCTCTCCCCTCTCATTCTCTTCATTAGTCTCTCTCCTCTCCGTCTAAGTTCCACAAGCCTACAAAGTTCCTGACGAGAAAAAAACATGAACTTCGAGACTTCAGAAGAATAAAGCTATATCTTCTCTAAGGTCTATCAATGGAATGCTTTATGTACATTTAGACTTTACAAATTGGGTTTTTGTCCCCACGTGCCAAGCATTCTCTCTTTTGTGCTACTTGTTATTCTCATATTATTTTTGCCTTATCTATTCAAATAACTTAAACCCTCTAATTTATCACTTATTTTTACAAGTTTGTTGCATTATTGCTTAGTCTATTCATTTCTTTTCAAAAAAGGAAAGATACAAGGAGCCAAACAAACACACACAAAAAAGAAAATTCTAGAAAAATTCTAGAGACTTAATTATTGTGATAATCTTTTTAATACCTTCTCCTTTTTATTTATGTGATGAGTTGTTGTGTATTATATTGCCACTGTAGGACTCATGTTTAATACTCTAATGTGATATTATGCTTTGGATTATACTGTTTACTATTATGGATAAGTAACTAAAGTTGATATTTGAGAAAATTGGGTTATTAGTATTTTAATAATTGAGTTTGATATTTGGCTTGTTGTCAAATGAATAAATTTTGACCTTAGAGAAGTCTAAGGCCCAAGTATGTTGATTAAGTATGATTTAGTTTGTAAAATGATGTGAAGAGTTCTATTATCAATGATATATTTTAAATGTTTGACTGATGGATAATTGACTTATGAAATTTTATATATATTTGTGAAAGAGTATTATTATTATTATTATTATTATTATTTTAAAAAAAGATTTTTTTTTCCTCTAGACTTATGGTTGAATATTATATTTTGAGCTTCAAAAAGCTTAAGGCCCAACTATTAATAGAATGATTTTTAAAATATGTTGATTTGAAATAGTTTAGTATACAATTACTTAGAAATGTTTTATTATCCATGACAAATTCTAAATAACTATTTTGTTCTTTTCTATTTATAGTGATTTTTTTTATCAAGAGTTTCCCCCTCAAGGATTAGAGGGAAAATTGTTTTCACCTCTTCCAACAAGTGTGCTTCCCCTGGTTCAAACTTGTATTTTTCTCTTTACGAGGATGAGACCCCTTTCTTACCTCAACTAGCAGCTTGTTGGTTATTTACAACAGTGATTATAATTCCTTATAACCATGGTAGTGTTCTAAAATGGGTTTAGATGAAAAGGTTTTAGATGAACTCTTTCTCTACCACAGTTAAATTTTGAAAGATGAGTTGTAATCTTTTCTACTATGGTAGGCCTTTAGATTCAAGTTTTCTCTTTTATGCCACAATATTATTTATAATCCTAAAATTTGGATTAAGTAAAAGGATAATTGAGTTTTAAGGAAGGGAGATTACTCTACACATGGTCTAGAAACTAATCATCAATATAAACTTAATAGGAATAGCAAAATAAGCCATGCAATGTTCCTTCCCTCACAAATCAATGTTCATTTCAACAGTACCGGCTACATATGCCAAGCCGTTCAATTTTTCTTGCTCCATGCCTGAGGAGGTGGAGGTAGAAGGAAGAGTGAGTAGTGGGACCTGATTTCGGTGATGCATGTTGCTTTTATAAATCTCCTAAAAATGTGGTGATATGTGTAATACCTTGGATAATTATTTATCCGGAATATTATATTTCGATAGATAATACCTATTGAAAATAAGGGAACATGTGGTTTCAAATAATAAGTAATAATTATCTTATTTTCTAAGGTAATTACTATGGAAATTAGGAGAGATAAAGAGCTAAAATGTATTTTTTAGAGCATTAAATGGCCTAAAAATATTATGATAAATCCCAAGAGGTAGTAAAATATTTATAAAAAATTAGAAAGTATGTTGTCTCTAATTTTAGGAATTTTTGGGATAATTTCCCTTGAAAAATAATGAGGCAAAATTCAGTATTATTTTGGGATCATAAGTGACCCCATGATTTTTAATATTTTACATGGGATATAAAATACCAATGTAAGTAAAATAGTTGTGAGATAATGATTTATCCTAATTAAGAAAATTATAAAAAATTAGTAAGTGGCTAATCTGGTAATTAATGGGATAATTAAGGTATAAAGTAAATGAATTAAAAATAATTTAAATAATTTTTTTTAATTGGAGAAATTCGAAATTATTAAATAAATAAAAAATAAAAATAATAAAATATTAATAAAATATTTTATGCTTAGAAAAATAAATAAAAAATAAAAGAAAAATAAATAAATGTGAAGGCATTTTGAATAAAATAATAATATAATCGGTATAGAGCCAACGGGAGAAGTGGGAACAACTAGAACTTAAATCCTACCTCCCGATATAGGATTGAAGTCATAAACAACAAAGACTTTTTATAAACCAAATGAAAATCCATCTCGGATCGATTGAGCGGTCTCGAAGTCGTTTACAAACCAACAAATAATTAGGAGTACCGGTAATTAGGAAATGACGAGATAGTGCTAAAAGTGACTTAGAGAAAACAAGCGAGTTTTGGAAACCAGGAATAAGGTCACTTAGATCGATCATATTACGAACCAATGAATTTACGCCTACAAACTAGTGTTTCCTAATTCAATTCCGTAACAAAAACGTCATCCTAAAATCTTCAAGAGATAACGGAATACCCTTAATGGGATCATAAATTTCATTAAACTAGATATTCCTAATGAGAAAGAAAGAAACTTCAAACTCGCCGAAGGCATTTCGCGATTCGTCAAGATTACGTGTTTGGACACCGGATCAAACTTTATCGGACATACGCCGATGTCACCATCAAGATGACATCATTTTGTTGACTATTGGGGAGGGGGAGGTCTGCACAAGAAATGGAGGGCCAAGAGTGTTTTGTCCTCAAAAATGCGATCCTACGGTCCCATATTCGTCAAGACCGAAGTTCGAATTATTTACCGTTCGCCATCCGTCTCTTCTATAAATACCAAGCTCCTCTTCTTCATTTTTCACACCAAAAATCTGCCTCTTAGAGAGAATTTAGAGAAAGAAGCTCTGGAGAAAGTCTGAGCAAAGTCTGGGTAAGTTCTTCGGTCCTTAGTCTTAAGTTTCGGTAGTTCTTTCGGTAGATATAGTAGGAATGCTAGATTTATCTTTAAATTTTCAAGATAGTCTAGATATCATATTTAGGGGTAAATATGATATATATTTCGAAAATATGATGAGGGAAAAGATCTGTCATAATTCGAGAGATAGAGCGAAAACAAATAAGCTCGCGAAATTCCGCCGACAGGGTTCGGGGGCAAAATGGTAATTTGTACCTAAAATGCCTGTTATGCTGCTAGATATTGATAAACGTTGTCCTTATAGGATATCTGAGCTAATCGAGCCGCTGTTGTGCCGCCGTCATACCGCTGTTTTTTCCGCTGTCGAATTTCACGTTTTTCCGTAAAAGTTCCGTTGTACCGCCAAAAAGGTACGTTCGCGTACTGTAACACTAACTCTGATGCTTATTATATGCGTATATGTGTTGTTAGGTTGGTACGTTCGCGTCTTTGTAACACTAACTCTGATGGTTATTGTATGATTATATGTGTGTGTTGTGTTCTGTTTGTTGTTGTAGCATACGTGGTTATGTTATATACACGGTTATGTCACATACGTGGTTATGTCACATACGAGGTTATTATTGTTGTATCATACGTGGTTATGTTACATACGTGGTTATGTGTTTTTAATCATACATCTGGTATGGATCTGTTGTATTGATTCTTTCATCGTGTATATGTAGTCGTATTTAAGCATGAGGTTAATCAGATTCTGAGATCCAAATTGTAATTGGATCTCGGCTCTTATCATAGCGTCGGGTTCGGGAGAACCGAGAACCGAGGAGAAAGGCGAGCAGCCGCACGGAGAGACCCGGCGAAGACTTTCTTCGGGTGTTATTCATTTTGAAAACTCTCGGTCAATGTACCGTTTCGTCAAATCGGCCCGGACTTACGGCATTTATAAATATATGTATCGATTACTCAATCGCTCCAGCTCTACTCGATGAAAAAAAAATTATACTGCTTTTGAAAATGGGATGTTACAATATGTCTGGAGGAAGTGCAGAAAGAAGCAAGAGCGAGGAGTGAGGTGGTTGAAAAAGTCAAAGATTTTGGTCAAAATTGGACGCCGGAGGAAGTGCATAAAGAAGTAAGAGTTAGGTGTGGGGTAGTTAAAAAATTCTGACACCGTGTTTTAATACTTCACACTTCCCAATGATATGTTAATTTATTTATTTTTTCATTCTCATTATTTTTTAAAACATTTAATGGTCATATGTCCATCCCTTCTCAATATGTCTCTTATAAATCTGGATGCCAGAGGAACTGAAGAAGTGAAGAATGCAGTGAGAGTGAGGTGTGGGGTGGTTGAAGAAGTTAGAGCTATCGCTTCAATTTACTCCCTTCACACTTCAATCTGGAACTTGCTAAGGAGAAGATTGAGTGGGTTTAAGAGACTGCCAAGAAGTTCAAACGACTGCGTTGTGGCTTATATGCTTCGAAGCAAACGGTGCTTGAGGAGGAGGCAGCAGAGAATGTGGGTGTCAGGGCAGAATAAGTTGGTGGTGATAATAGTCACGATGATGATTCTAGCGACAATGATTGGGGGAAGAAAGAGATTGCGGGTGAAGCTGATGAAGACATGGAGCTAGAAGACAAGGAGGATGTAGACGATGAAGGTGGAATATCACCTAGAGGGGGGTGAATAGGTGATTATAAAAATCTTTTCGCTCAAGCACTCAAGAATACAGAGACAGAGATTGAGAGAAAATAACACAGGAGATTATACTGGTTCGGTCTAATTCCACAACCTACGTTCAGTCCCCAAGCACCTTGGGATTTTTCACGATCTCAAAGACTGTTACAATTACACATTTGTACTCGGATGATCCTCTCACTAGGACTCACTCCCCCTTACAAGCTATAATTGTACACCCACACTTAAGGTTCCACAACCTTAAGATTTAACTAATGAACAATAAAATGATAATTGTTTAACTCTCTCACATAGTAGATAAAATGATAAGCACTGAAGTACAATGAAAATATCTGAAGATATTAGCTTGGTTAATGAAACAGTAAAATGTAGTTGAGTCGAATTGATTGCACAGCGTTTCGGTAGGTGGAGAATTCAATGCTTCAAGTATTTATACTTGTTGGCATTTATGACCATTGAAGCTTGAAATAATTCCGTTGAAACTCTTCAAAAAGTTTGTTAGAAAGATGAAGCATTGAACTCTGTAATTGCCGTCTTCAACATTCTTTAACTCTTTTGTTCCTACGATTATGATTGTTGGAATGCACAGCAAAAGGAATGAAGTAATCTTGTCCAAAACGTCTTTCAGAAGCACATAAGTATGTCTGTTGGTTGAGTGTCTCGAATAGGTAAGCGCATTAAATGCTCTCTGACACGTTGGATTACTTTATCCAAAAACAATGTTAATCCGCATTCTAATCATATGGGACTCATTAACAAACTGATTAAATGCAGTTAAGAACAATAATGATAGATGATATGAAGAATCTGAAACATACTTAAGAGATTCAAAGAATGTCTTAAGGATTTTCAAAAACAGAGACTCATTGGCTCAAGTCAAATGAACATTGGCTTGAGTCAATCCATCGTTCAAAGTAGAGAGAAGATCAACTCAACACTGTCTGACTCGAGGTAGTAGGAACCTTGACTCGAGTCAGGGCTTAGGCTCGAGTTACAATAAACATGGCTCGAGACTAAATCAAATGAACTTTCAAAAACACAGAAGACATTTAACTTGAGGTGTTATACCCCTACCGGCCTCGCCCTTTCGGGTGGCGGGTTAGAGGGATCCTTTCCGCTTATTACCTTTCCTTTGTTAATTGTTCACTTTAATCATATATCAGAGTGTGTGCGGAAAAGCATATGATCGGTTTGGACATCTTATAATATACTGGTAAAGGCGTACAAAATTTATAGAAAGTAATCTCTGTAGGGTTAAGGGTACAATAATCCAACATAACTTACAATCATCCAGAAATAAACATACAGAATGAGATAAGGTATTCCATAGGTCTTCAACCTTCAGCTTCATCGCTCTTACCCCTATCTTCTCCACAGTCCAACCGTCCTACCGCCTTACACCTGTATCTTTGAAACCAGTCTGGAGTTCAAAATTGAACCCCAGAGTAGCTGTTAAACTCAAGTACAATATGTATACAGTGCATGCAAGTAACCATAATCAGGAAATCGCATCATTATCATAAATGCATTCAGAATCACATCACAATCACATCCACAACAACGTACCGTCTAGTTGCCTTACCAAGGCAAGCCCCGGACACCCGCATACCATCGAGTCGCCCCCAAGGCAAACCCCAGACGCCTCGCGTACCGTTGAGTCATCACTCAAGAGTGACCCCGGATGCACACATCCTCAATACTAGGATCAACACAGTAGCTAGGGAGTTTAACCCCGACTACCCCGAATGCATCTTAGGCTCGGTAGCAACCTAAGGACACACATTCCACTAGGCCCTACAGCCTCACATCCGCAATCATGGAAAACAAACATACAACAGCAACATAGAATACGTGAGTTAACAGTTACTACCTGGCACTCCTCGCAAATAGCCAACTCTTCTCTTGATGTTGGATACGTGTTCTACACGTTCTATAACCCTAGATACATCAAAACATTATACTTTCAATCACATATTCAAACTTTACTTGAAGTTCCATAAATTTCGCCTAACTCCAGAATTTCCAGAATTTCTGATCCAACTTCGGCGATTTTTAATAAATTCTATAAAAATCTTATCGACATGAAATCAGTGGACTTGGAACCCTTAGGATGTCTATTTTATCATTAAAAATAATTACCAAAGTCATCTTGGTTCGAGTCCATCTCAGATTCTCAAAACTTAGCCACTGGTCCGAAACAGAATCCATGTCTTTAGGTCATTTTCAATCTTAAATAAATCTCATTTGGAAATTCCAAATGACACAAAATATTATACCAAAATCATCCTCAGGATGTATAATTTTACCATGTACAATTTTAAAGCAAATAAAATTAATTTACTATTTTAAAACCACTGATGTGTCTTCGCTGCCCAGAAATCACAGTGTTGGCAGATTTGCATAGTTTAACGTCTTAGGAGTTTTCGGGTGTGAAAAAGGTGACCTTGAACTAATCCCACACAAAATCACGTTTTGGACCCAATGGAGACCTCAAAAATACCAAAATCCTACAGCAACTCCACGAAGAACACTATAGGGCAGAAGCAAGAATCACAGAGTTGTCGGTTCGGCACTTACCTTGGAATTTCGGTTGCGTATCACCTCCGCTCCTTCGTGAACCAAGACTTCAGCTGCTCCCTCTCCTCATACTCCTTGAGCACGTCCTTGGGCAGAAACAATGGGTGGGGAAGTGTCCTTATATAGACTCCAAAAGTGGGGCCCTTATCCAACTTGATTACAATCCAACAGTTAGGAAAATTCTTCGGATTTAATTATAATTTCTTGACTTGATTCTCAAGGCTTCTAGAGGGATCTTTTGGGCAGATGGGGGCGCATTTCAAGACCTAAAAATGAGATTCCAAAATTTCCCCTAGTGATGGTCTCTGAAATTGCAAGTTGTAGGTTTTAGGTCTAGGGGTAAAATGGTCATTTTGCACTTCACTTCTTCCAACCTGCGAGACCCACAAGATCTGCCCTTAGATATGCCATTAATGCCCCTTTAAGTGTCATAATTACATGTCTTTCAATCGATCATGTCAAGGTCAAATTGTGTGGTCCAGATTAATTCTGATTATTTTATCTTTATCTCTCTTCATAATTACTTGATGTGACTTTCTCTCCCTTCATAATTACATGACATGACCTTTTCTCTTTTCTCCAAGACACTTTCTCTCTCCCCTGGCCCACCTAAAATTTTGTCCTCCTTCTCCGTCCAGGGGTCTGGGCCCGACTCCAGAAAACTCTAACCAGTCCTGCTTAGCTCCTTTTTGCGGTTACAACTTCCCTCGTGACTCGTGCCACTCTGTAGGACTTGTGTGGGCCCGGATCAAATGTTCCTTTTCCCATGATGTGGCTGCACGTTTTTCTATGTTCTTGGATAGCGAGAAATGTATATTTTAATGTCTCATAATTATCTCGTATTTTACGGTGCCAAAAAGTCAAACATCCAACCCCAGAATGCCACGTGTCCGACTAGCATCATTACTCTTTGTCTTTTGTAATCATGAAGGGACACATGTCACCATTCTATTTGGCCAACACAAAAGTATGTCATCATTAGTCATCATGACATTACTTTATTAAAATTACTTTATCGGTACTTGCTCGGAATCCTGCCCGGGTTTTACTCGGGTTTTCTTCACAAATACTGATGTCTTCTAAAAAATGCAGGGCATACCCAACTGCCCTGAAAATGCCGTGTACTTACTTATACCGACATATTTTCACTCAACCAATTGTCCTATACCTTAAGACATAGTTGGGTGGCATCCTTTCCGCCGGATTTACATCGTTTAGACCTTCTGTGTCCCATTTTCACTAGCACCTTAATTCCACGACTTATGCATACAAGGTCCATTGACCCTTATGGTTGAGTTACTTAGTCCCAGAGAGGCTTCTTAACTCTCGACATTCTTGGGACTCTTCCCAAACTGGGCTTAGTCATCCGCCTATTTTAGGCTTATTCTCCATTCTCAGGGTCCGAAATTCGGGGTGTTACATGAGGCAAATTTCCGTGGCTATACTCTTCCCAAGCAATTATTTTTATGGTGCTCTATACATAACATTGGAAAAGAGATAAAAAAAAAAGATGCCAAAAAAAAGACGGCCAAGAGATGAAAATAATGATCCAAAGACCCTATATCTGCCTTCTGATTTCTTAAAGAGTTTGTCAGGTGGCCAGGTAATTGCTTCTAATATAGTGTAGCAAGACTCTCAAATACTTCTTGTGGAATATTATTAACAACGTTGCCTAATGAATATATAAACAATGGTGGGAGTTCAAGTCGAAGCATATGGACAAAGTTCTGTTTTTTAAGGTATATAATTTAGTATGGTCAAGTCTTATTGGTGCCATATGTTACCCAAAAGAAAAGGTTTTCTTGGTGCCCATCACTTTGCAGTCTAATAAAACTTATTTTTGGTTGGAGTAGATCGATAACTTTTATGAACTTTTTGAAATGGATGCCCATGTGGGAGTGAGAGAGCTTGACTTGCAGTATTTGAAAAGACTATTGGTTTGTTGAATCTATTAAAACCATTTGCTGAGGTAAAACACATTTACTGCTAGGCACAGTTTTTATTTTTTACTTGTAGTCACTGCTATAATTGGCCCCATCATCTTGAATGTTATATGATCATGGTGATTGGGACTAGTGATACTTTAAATTTACTTGCTAGATCTTTAGCTAGAATTAGGATATAGACTAATACTAGTAAGAAAAAAATCAATTTGCACTAATGTTGGTGAAAGTGGATGCTATGTTGCCTTTTGTTGTTATGGAGGCATGTAATTGACTTATTTTTTCCCCAATTTTGAGCTGTTAAAACTTACATTTATATGAAGTCATTATTTCTGATGTAATATTGTCATGTTGTACTGAATACTACCTGTTTCCCCTCAAAATAAGTGTCACTGTCGAAACATCCTTGGAATTTACATTGGCTATAGTAAGATTCTAATCAATCTTAATCTTTATGTTTGTTCCTTAATGTTGTACTTTAAGTTTGAAATGAACTGTGATTTTGCGTTTGTTATGTAGTTTTCACAAGCATTCAAATTGAGAACTTCCAATGCAGAAGCTAATTCTTTATAATTTATATATACTTTTGGCACTGTATTCATTCATCCTACTCAAGCTTTTAGTGGCACATCCTCATGCTCCTGCTTTTCCAACTCAACTATGAGAATGGTTTTGGATTGCTCTTTTCATCAATTGGCCTTTGAGCCTAATTTTTTTTTTTTTTTTTTTTGAACTTCTTCCAACTTATACATGAAAAATAAACTGACAATTCTGATTTCCAATTTGGATGCTTGATTGTAACTTAATAAAGTAATTTACATTAATTTGATTCATTTAAAAAAATGTGTTGTCAGTTTTTCATTATCCACTACAAGTTGTCAACAACCCTACATCTACTTAATAGCTTTAACTCCAGCCGATGATATTGTCTCTTCTATCTTAACTTCATCATCAAGGTGTCTCTTCTATCTTAACTTCATCATCAAGGAGTTACCTATTCACTGATATTTTTTCAAGTGGGAAAGCTCAAATTTGTTTCTTCAAAGAACTTGCGTTTGAACAATTGCATTTCACCATTTCTTGTGGCAACTTCTTTTCTAGCATTAGCGAGGGAACCGCCAGTTATACATAGTCATCTTAGATTAATGAATATGGGATTTATCATATTTGATTGATTAGTATTGAGTCTATGCTTTACAAGATTGTTACTTGAAGCAGTGGATATTGTTGAAATTAACTATGTTATATATTGAAGGCCTTGGAAGATACAAATAATTTGCAGACATTTGGAAGAAAGGATTCAACAATATAAAATATGATATAGTTGTTTTTGAAAAGGGTTAATTGGTTACATTATGTGAGAACAATTGATGATTTACTAAATTGACTCTCTGTTCAGGATTTATGTTTATAACCAAGAAATTTGGAAGTGTTTGTTTGAACTTTGCATCTAGGATATCTAACCAAGGAGTCCATCTCATGTCTTTGTTTTTTTATCTCAATTCTCAAGTCATGCTTTCTCATTGCGTGGTCCATCATTGAGATGAGAATGGGATAGGGATGTTTTAGTTAAGGATGTTTTACTTAACCTCATTGACATAGCCTAGGATATGGTCTTCTGTCCCATTGAGTTTCAGCCTAATTTTTATCTACGCCCCTGCCACCTCACATAAGTGCATCCGGTAATATGACTTATGTTTGTTTATTAGGTGTGCATATACTAAGTGAAAATGGAGCTAAATCACCAAGAGGGGGGTGAATTGGGGATTTGAAAAAAAAAATTGACTTTCTCTGTTTTTGAACACTAAAAATAGAGATGAACTAAGATGAGAGTAGAAGAGCAAGACACAAGGATTTATACTGGTTCGGTCCAATCTCTTGACCTACGTCCAAATCCCCGACTCTCGGGATTTTCACTATCTCAATTGATTACACACTCTTTACTCAAGAGTAATTCTCTCACTAGAACTTACTCCCCCTTACAAGTTGCAATCAATGAACCCAATCACCAAGTCCCTTGACTTGTGATTCCTTACAATAAATGATTTACAGAAAAGAAACTCTCTCTAAGAGTGGATAATGATAAACACTGAAGCTTAATGTATCAACAGATACTTTACAAGTGAAAACTGAAAGAGTAGTTGGAAACTTGAATGTATTTCGTTTTCAGCAAATGTGTTAGTTGAGAAGACTTGAATGCTGCTCTATTTATACACAGAGATCATTAAATGACTGTTGTAATCTTCAATATAACCGTTGCCTTCATTAGACAAGGATTAGCTTGAGCTTAGGTCTTCTTCTCTCTCTACTCTTCTCTTAATCCAGCTGTGCAGAAGTTCAGAGTTAACTTCTTGAAAATAAATCCGTTGGAATGGCAGCAGCTGGATGTAGAAACATTCTTTAATTCTTTGTTAAGCGTGTGCAGACGGATTACCCAAAAGTATGTAAGCTTTCTGGGTTTTGCATTTAATGTCCTGACATCACTTTTTGCTTTTACTTTTAACCTTCATTTAATATCTTTAAAAACATCTGAAACTCACTAACAAAGTGGTTAAACATAGCTAGGAATATTAAGGAATGACAATAGGAAGTATTAAGATCAAACAAGAAGGTTTCACAAATTCGTCAGATTTGAATTTCAAACTCACCGATGAAAACTCGAGTTTTGTTTCTCAAAACTCGAGTTTTGGACTTTGGTGTGTAAAATCGATTTAAGTCCAAAACATCAAAACTGAAGGTTTTCTTCCAAAACTGGATGTTTTCAAAACATTGAAAAACATCAAACTTTCTGCTTGGCCAAAACTCGAGTTTTCATATCAAAACTCGAGTTTTCATTTAAATATGAAAACTTGAAGAAACTGCGCCAAGTCAAAACTAGAGGTTTTGGAGGAAACTGTCAGTTTTCAAAAACTGAGAAAATACAAAGACTTTCTCGCTAGAGCAAAACTCGAGTTTTCACTTTACTATGAAAACTTTGAGAAAACTTTGCCAAACTCAAAACTAGAGGTTTTCACAAAAACTAGAGGTTTTGAAAACTAGCTAAAAACTCGAATCCTCTCGCTAACTCAAAACTCGAGTTTTACTTCAAAACTCGAGTTTTCACAATTTTAGTGAAAACTTGGAAAATTTCAAGTTAAATTGAAAACTAGAGGTTTTCAAAGTTCAAAAACTTAGGAGACTCTCTGTAAGTCCAAAACTCGAGTTTTCAATGAAAACTGGAGTTTTGTCTTTTCCAAAAATATTGAGAAGTCTCTGTATTGTGAAAACTTGAGTTTTCTCTGAAAACTGGCGGTTTTGCTTAGTTCAGTAAATTGAGTTCTTCTCTGTAAGATCAAAACTCAAGTTTTGTAACCAAAACTCGAGTTTTCCTTTGACAATAAGTTTTTCAACTTATCAAAGAAAAACTTCATACTTTGTTTGCAATTGTTAGTAATCATCAAAACCCTTAGAGAACTAACACTAAGGTATCTTGATAGTTTCAATGTGTGCGTACATGTGGTATTTTAATAGGATATTATTTGAAGTAATTCAATTCAGATTCAATTACACCCAGAACCAAGACCCTTTCTTTCCTTTTGTTGTTGCTAAATGTGTTTGTTTCTCAGAACATAAATTCGGTGGCTGTACTATTTCCTCGTGTTCCTAATTTTAGGACAGCAAAACTGTTGTTTTGTTTGTTTTGATTTGGTGAGATATACTAGTATGAACATGGATATGTGTAGTAGTTTCTAGTATTTTTTTTTTTTTGCTTAAATTCGAAGGTTTTGTAATGATATGTTAGTATAGGGTAACCACAACTTGCATTGGCATGAGCAGGCAATATTGATGAACTTTTCTTTTATTCTATATAGGAACACCTTATGAAGATGACATATTTTTCCTTGACATCGTATTTCCAAGTGAATATCCCTTTAAGCCTCTGCAGGTACATTCAGAAACATTGTTCTTCATCATGTAGTTCTGTGTAGTTATAGTTGTTTTTCATAAAACTAGAGAAAACTTATCATTTGGTCGGGTGAAGTATGAGATAACAGAAGGGTGCTTGATGAGTTATCACTAGCGAAGGGGAAGATGTATTTTTTATAATTCTTTTAGCGAGACATTAATCTATTTCTCTTTTATGTCATCTTTTTTTTTTAGAATTTCTTAGCAATTAATTTTTCTGCATAGACAATTATTTCAAAATTTATATTACTGAATTCTTTATTTATTGTAGTCTTTCTAAACTCTTAACTTACCAAAGAATGGAGGACATTGAAGGTCAAGGGTAGAGAAGGGAAATTTATGTTAAACATTATTGAAGAGAGAATATCACCTAGAAGGGGGTGAATAGGGGATTTCGAAATTCCTTTTCGGATTGAAATAAGAACACAAAGAACAGAGACAGAGATAGAGAGAATGGACACAGATGATTTATACTGGTTCGGTCTAACTCCTCGACCTACGTCTAGTTCCCAGACACTCTGGGATTTCACTATCTCAGAACTTGATTACACACTCTGTAACTCTTGAGTAATCCTCTCACTATGACTTACTCCTCTTTACAAGTTATAATCAAATAAACACAGACACAATTACACACTCTGTACTCGAGATGATCCTTTCACTATGACTCACTCCTCCTTACAAGTTGTAATTGTACATCCACATTTAAGGTTCCACAACCTTAAGATTTAAACAATAATCAAGAAAACAATTAAATGTTTTTACTACTCACTGAGTAGATAAATGAAAAACACTGAAGTACAAGAATATCTGAAGATATTAAATGAAACTAAAAGTAGAAATAAGCTCTAATTAATTGCACAGATTTTCGATAATTCGGTAGTTGGCGAAATTGAATGTGGTGAGCATTTATAGCGATCTTCAATTAATGCCATTGTGAAGCTTTGAATATAGCCGTTGAGAGACTTCGAACTTCCGTTAGGCACAAATGGATTCCGTTGAGATTAATCGACCGTTGCTTCATTAAATGTGTTTGTCGTCAATTGTACTTGTGCAGAAGATGACTCAGAATAATAGTCGGAATAAGTATGCCTCGAAGGCATGTATTTGTCTGCTCAGAGCATTTATTCCATCTGTATCCTCTGTTTTCTTAGTTGCATTTAATGCTTCTGACACGTCGGATCGCTTTTCGGCTAATCTCAATTTAAACAAGATTAATCAACTGAAATTCACTCAAAAAGATTATTAGAAGTAATTGAAATAAGTTTGAGAGTGATTAAGAGTAGTTAGATAATGACCCATAATGATTAGAACAAAGAGTAAGAACATACCGATGGTTTCTGAGATTCAAGGAAACTTACTCAGGTAACTTGATAAATTACTTGAGTAATATCGCATATTTTCAAAATAAAGACTTACTGGAAAGATATTACTTGAGTAACAAGAATTGTTACTTGAGTGATATC
Organism: Acacia melanoxylon; assembly: GCA_019022615.1. Taxonomy (NCBI): domain Eukaryota; kingdom Viridiplantae; phylum Streptophyta; class Magnoliopsida; order Fabales; family Fabaceae; genus Acacia; species Acacia melanoxylon. The sequence continues at coordinate 2,133,407 of JAFJYJ010000020.1, read as the reverse complement.
GAAGATATTGCAAAGAAATAGAAGTTCTTGAGAGTTTACGAAATTACTTGCGGAGTAGGAAAATATTACTCGAGTAAAAGACGAAAGTAATACTGAAATGGTTTAAAACAATAGCCTCTATAACAATATTACTTGCGTAGCATGTATCTGTTACTTGAGTAATGTTCGAAAGTAATATCATTACTTGCGTAGCATAATACTTGAGTAAGCTTCGAAAGTAATATCGAAATGGTTCCTTGAAAACAAGTAAAAACGACATTACTTGCAAAGCCTGTATGTGTTACTTGAGTAATGTCCTAAAGTAATATCGAACAACTATGAAGACAATTTCTAAGTTACTTGCAGAGCAAATACTCATTACTTGAGTAACATCCGAAAGTAAGCAAGTTACTTGCGAAGCAAATATGTATTACTCAAGTAATGACTAAAAGTAACCAAATTACTTGCGAAGCAAATACTCATTACTTGAGTAATGTTCGAAAGTAATATCGAATAACTTAGAAATCGAGTGACTATTTCCAAATTACTTGCTCATTACTCGAGTAACACCTGAAAGTAACTAAGTTACTTGCGAGGCAAATACTTGTTACTTGAGTAACACCAGAAAGTAATATCGAACATTTCTTAAAAAATGAGCAATTATGTTTAGTAAAAAGAACTGTTCCATAGGCAACATTACTTGAGTAATAAATTAAATTTGTTCGAGTAATTTTCTACTGATTCCCCAAATCATATTTTGCATTTTTGTCAACACTTAACAGTTTCATTATATGATAATTACTTGAGTAACTAAAACAACTTACTTGAGTAATTATATTATCAACATAATTAATATTTACTAATTCAAAAACACAATTTCTTTTCAACAAAGGACTTTAATCAATTAAGTCTTGTTATCATCAAAACTCTGAGAACCAACAATTATCATTAGTTAAGGTACTTCTTTCTAGAGTATGATTGCATTGATGAGATCAAATGAGAAGGAATGGGAAAATTGTGGCTTCTAATTCAAACACACACACAAAAAGAGTATGCTCATATTGATGAGTTAACAATATTGCAGGTTTGAATATTCTTATACAAGACAGGAATAATCATGGAAAGTGTCCAATTACCAATGTCGTTTATAGGAGATCTTTAGAAATGCTTAGAAAAACATGTGACATTTTTGTCTATTCATGTTACATATATGAATGTTTTTGTACTATGATGACCAGCATTTTGATGTAATTTTTTGTTGCTTTTGAGTTGATGCAGAAGTTGCTAAACATGTAAGAGTACAACTATTGATGTGGTTGTAGTTCAAGCTTTTGTGTAGTGAAACAACTTTTATTTTGTGTTGGTAGATTTAAAATCCAATTCTTTTTTTTTATCCCTTTGTGTTTTATTCAATTTCTTAATGCTTTGGATGGGTGGAAGGTAAGGGCGTCTTTCGATATTATCGAATTGTTGCACCCGCGCATCGCGCAGGGGGAGTTGGTTCTTGTTTTTTCAATACTGTTTGTTGTTGTAACCAATCTAAAAAAATTGACATTAAAAAAAAAAGTCTACTTTTTAGACAAAGTATTGTGATAACCAATCAAAAAGTTGATATAATTTTATAACTTAAAATTAGAATATAAGAATGAAAAAAAATATTTTGTTATTTATATGATATAAAAATAATTCTATTTATTTAATGTGTAAAACACGCTCGCTCGAAAGTTTATAGATCAGGCCTATTTACATATTTAGGTCTTGACCTAACTATTTTAACAAATAAGTTAAGCTGCAGGCCATTTGATAGGGCCTGGGGTACCCTACTATTTGTGATGGAATATAATTATAAGATTCGAGAGAAAATAGTAATTTAACACTTGACAAGGATATATTAACAACCATACTATAATACTTAAAATCGTATCAATTCAAATGATACTGATGTTTCCTCTCCTTTTTCTTTTTCTTTTTGGGAAAAACCTTTTTTTAAAGAATTTTATTTTATTCTTTAAAAGAAAATAATGCCCCTGCTGAGATAATATGATTTTATCTTCCTAAGACAATAATATCCATCACTTTAATAAAATAAAAAAAAAAAAAATTGATGGCCGTCGGAGCTACGACCAAGTAACATGGTCACCAAAAAATGTTAGTTTAAAATATTACTACAAAATTCATGACCTCACACTCTATGTGATTTCATTAATTTCAAATTCAAATTTTTATGAAGATATATATTCTCAATATTCATTTAATAAGGTAAAAATAAATATAAAAATAATATTTTTTTTCATTCACACAATATACCATCTACTTATATAAAAGCAAAAGGTATTTTTTGTCATTTGAATTACAAGATTCATGGGAAAAAAATCATTTAATGCTTGATAAGGATATATTAACAAACGCACTGTAATACTTAATTTTAATTCAAATCATAGTGATGTTTCCTTATCTTTTCTTTTTCTTTTTGGTAAAAACCTTTTTTTGAGAATATGATTATATACTTTAAATTTTTAATACCCCTAAGACAATATGATTTTATCTTCCTGAGACAATAATGACGCTCACTTTATTTTTATTAAAAAAAAAAAAAAGGTTTGATCATCATAGGAGCTCCAACGACCAAGTAAACTTGTCCACCAGAAAATGTCACTTTCAAGTTTTACTACAAAATTCATTACCTCATATCCTATGTGATTTCATTAATTTTAAATTCAATATTTTATGGAGATTTAGTTTTCAAATCTCAGAAACAAAATTTTAATTTGAAAATTATGTTTAGTACGAATTATTTCTTAACATAACCAAACATAACATATTTTAAAACTTATTCCGGGACACTTTTTTAACATTTTTTCCTCTATTAGATTCTTTACCTCATAAAATATCATATCTAAAATTTTCAGCATAAAAATTTACCTCTAACCATTATTCCTTGAATTTTCAGGAAATTAGGCCTTTAATTCCCATAATTTAACTTTAAAATTAATTAGGCTACTCTTGGGGAATTAAATATCTCCATGTTTTATTTAAATCCCCACAACATTATTTAATCATGTTTCCTCAGTTTTTCTTTCTAAGCCCTTAAATAATTTTAATAATTATTTTAAGTCATTTCCTCATGACATACTTAAGACATTTTATTCAACTAGACTTAAAAGTCTACTTAATTCATACTTATTCTTGAAGTTTTAGGCCAAAAATTTGGGATGATATAGAACCAATTCAATTCCCTGCTTAGCACTTTGCTTAGTAGGTAAATAAATCATATCTAAACGGTTTAGATTATTTTTTCAACATAATGATTTTTAAATGAAAAATCATAAAAAAAAAAATTAGTTCAGATATTATCTTTATTTTAGATTCTATAACTATTAAAATAATTTTTTTGAAAAAAAAAATTAACTCATCTTTAAAAAAATCTGATTTGAACAGTTTAAATCAGATTAGCTCTCCCTTTGCTAAGTAAAAGGTGCTTAGCAGGTAAACTAGTCCCTCATACATGTTCTGGAAAAAAAAAATGATATGTGGATGGGAAGATAGAGAGTTGAGCCAGTTTAACTTAAATACGAAATTTTTTAGAATTAACTGAGATGGAAATTACATACTATCTTAGTCAACTGACGAAAAAGGAACAAGAACATCGGAAAATAATAAGCTTGGCACACAGAAACGGCCTACGTGGTCCCATCACAGCTTTGACATACAATAAAGGGCACGTATTTATTTTTTTAAGAAAGTAGGTACTGTTTTTGATGGAATATAATATAGGTGAGAGGAGATATAGATGGAAGAAGCCGTAGTGACTATCAGAAATTAAATCTGCGGTGCATTCTCATTGAGGAAGCTTATTGAATTTGCGGTGTCGGAACTCATCATATGTTTTTGTTGAAAATTTGGGTGGGTTCTCTTGGTTCAGCAGTAGCGGAAGAGGCCCGATCACCGCCTCATGCGGTGGCGCCACAAATACTGCCCACGACATCCGCGTCCTTTCTTTGTTCACCAAGCTTCTATGCAGAACACTCTTGTACTTGCCATTACTTAGCACCTAACCACCCCAATAGGAAAAAATAATTAAATTAATTAAACATGTCTGTCGAACAACACAGCAATAACGTAAAAACTACAGATATTACCTCAAGCTGATCCCCAACATGGACGAGGAGGGTGTTTTGTGGGATATCGACGGCGACCCAATGATCTTGGCGCCAAAGTTGAAGGCCGGGAACATCGTTCGGGACGAGTAGGGTGATAGCTGACATGTCGGTGTGAGGCTCAACTCCTAAAGCAAGCTCTGGCTGTGGGCATGGCGGATACATGTTTATCTTCATTTCCATTTCTATCTTTTCATCTCCCAAGCTGCTTTTCAGTACCTTCCTCTCCAACCCGAGCCCTTCCGATAGAAGCCCCAGCAGCTTGTCTGTTAACTGCAACGCTTCTTTGTTGTATTCTTCCGTTACTTCCCTGACATCATTAATAACAAGTTAATTAATCTGAATGTTGAAAGTTGTAACTTTGTGTACATGTATATATCTGCGTTCATAAGTTTAAGGAACCTGTAGGAAGGAGGGTTCTTGGGCCACATATCATAGTTGACCTTGGAAGAAGGAGACATCATATGGAAGTAGTAATCAATCCACTCCACCTTCTCATCGAGATTCTTGGCCATCCTCGTGCCGTAGCCTTCAAAGCTGCCGGTTGAGGGGTCATTTGCGTATGCCTCTTTCTCTTTCTGAGGAAGAGTGAAGAACTGCAGGCCCACCTCTTGTAAGCGGGCAATCAAAGTCGGCGATATTCCATGATCGGTGATGAGCAAGATCCCCCACTCGGAAGCGGCTTCCGCGATTTGCTTCACCAAAAGGTCATGAGGAAGAGACAGTGAGATGACCGGCACTGTCTCGCCCTCCACGGCTTTGGTATTCTCCGGCCGTTCATGGGCTGGCCGGATAAACTGAGAAGGAAGCTCCTTCAATAGCCCAGAGGCCAAGCACTGCACTCTTTCAACCTCCATTTATGTTGATACTGCAGTCAAATGTTAAGCAGTATAACTTGTTTTATTGCCAGATGGAGAGACACACACATATATATAAATTATAAGTCAATAAAATTAATTTTATTCGAAATAAGACACCAGTAACAACCAAACACAAATATGCCTGAAGACATTAAATCTATAGATTGGAAACGTCAAAAAAAATAAAGGCATTCCAGCCAATTATCGAAAGACAGTTTTCTTTTTATTCTGTCCTCATCCACAAAGATCAAGGAACGTTAGATGGATTCTTTTAGGAAGTTGTGGCCCATAGCTGAAGATAACTTCACCTAACAATCCAACTAATAGCTACAAGTCATTGGTTCACCTAAAAGAATCAATGAAGCATTTTTAGTTTTTAGGGGATTAGTGGTCTTCACCTGATTCTCCCTTGTTTCACTACCAAAAAAAAAAACACCATATTCCGACGGAAAACTGTAACTGTTGGTAATTATGACGGATTAGTGGTCTTCACCTGATTCTCCCTTGTTGGCATTATTTTAGACGGAATTGCCAATGGATGTCTGTATTTTACTTTATTTTAATTTTAAAATATAAAATTCAGTATCAAAGATTTTTTTTTTTTCGTATTTAATTGCAGAGTCAATATTTTTCGCTAGTGAGAGTTAATGGCGTTAAAATTAAAGAACTAAAAATACATTTTATAAACTTAAAAAACTAAATTAAAACTTGATATAAACTTAAAAAATATTTTATTATGACATAAATAATATTATTAAATTATTTCAATTTATAGATAATGCAATGACAAATTATTTACCAAATTATAATTCGTTTTTGTGGTTAAAAATACAGTTCAATAGTTCATCCACATTAGGCCTTCCGTCCAAGAGCTTCCACTAATCCACTAATCCATCCACATTAAACTAACTTCCTTAATTTCTCTAGAATATAAAGCATATATCTTTATTCATACCTGTCTAAATGGGCCTTTAATCAGATCATCCACATTAAACTAACTTCCTTAATTTCTCTATAATATAAAGAGACATATATCTTTATTCATACCAAACATCCTACATCAACTTACTAACTTATCTAAGAGACTTTTAATTATTAAATATAAATAATATTTTGCATATAGGTAACAATGCATATCTTTATATCCAAGATTCTAAACCATGATATTCTGAATCACTATGTTGTTATGTACGAGAGTTCCAATGTCATAAAAGATGATAACATGAACAACAATCACACACTTTTATTTTATACAATTCCAGTTAAACAGGAATGAAGCATTTATAGTTTTTAGGGGATGTAGTACATGGGATTGGGAAGTTTGAAGGAGCGAACAGAGCATGAATAACCCAACAAGTCACTCCATTGGTCTCCCGAGTTCCCAAGGATTCTGTATCCTTCTTTCTCCATCTCACTCCTCTTCTCCGACTTGTATGTTGCCGCCAGTTTCTTGCGTTCATCCAGGCCTCTGATCATGCCAACAGAAAAAGATTTAGAATCCACATTCAAACTAAAGATTATAAGCAACATGTCCCTCAGACTATATTCTTCTTCTGATTTTATACAATTTAAACACATGCATGCACGCACGCACGCAAATATATCAACACCAAGCTCGAAACTAGGACATCATCTAAGTGTGGCAGGTGATATTGCCGCTGGGGCAACTAGCTCTTGACTCCTCAAACTATATTGTGATCACAAGTACAATACAGGTTTCTTTGCGGAGAAGCTCTTGCCATATAGAAAGTGAATGAATGGGAGATTAAAATATGGAGTAACTAAAGAGGTCAAAATCAAATACAATAAGAACAATCCCATAGCTGTTTGTGATAGATAGGTACACTTTCAACCCTTGATGGGCACTATGTGGGGTGAGAAATCCTCCTCCAAAAGTCAGAGCAATTGAAGTAGTAAAAAGTAGTAAAACCAACCTACTTAAATACTAGCTCAATGCAGTTTATACTACTTGATGAGTGTTGAGCTTGAAGGCTTTTACTCCTTTAGTCAATACCTTTACTGAAAAATACTAATATGATCCTTAAAATAAATAGAGTACAAAGAGGCCTTTATATAGGCAAACTAATAGACTAACCCCAACCCAATAAACAAATCTAATTAAATCAAAATCATAATGATAAAATATTCATATCTAATCCTAATAAATACTAAACAATCAACCCTAATGATATTAATTACTTATTTTAATACTAAACTTTCTATTCTCAACAATGTGAAACTACATAGGCTAAATACTTTGGTCACAATCCCATCTTTATCTTTGTCTTTTTCTTTTTCTTTTTTTGCCCAATTTAGTCATTCAACAATGTTGCACTTCCATCTTATTTTCGTTTAAAAAATATTGTAAAACCTAACAAGTTGGTTTGAAAGTCTCAAAAGTTACCTGGTACTATCAGCTCACCTTAGATTGCCCATTCCAAGTTAGCAACATATTATATTAATTTTTGGATTTTGGATGGAGATAGGATAAAAGAACATAATTCTTCAATGATTGAGAGACTAAACTGAAGGAAATTATCAATGGAGAAGGAAAACCATACTAAGAAAATATCCGGTGACATATTCAAACGATGAACATGAACTTCTATACAGGAAATAGGCTCAAAAGTCAGACCATTTCCATCTTCTCCACTGATAAGCTATCTCTATTGATTCACTGGTTCTAACGCCAATTTTTACTTTGTCAAATAATACATTATTAACATCTGTTTTCAATCCATTTTAACCGTATTTTTAGTCATAAGAATGATTTATGGAAAACAGAAATGAGATTCTTCATCACAACTGAATAGAAAGAGATAATGGAATCCTTGGAATTTTGAATGTATGTAAATGCAAGAAAGAAAATGAATCGCTTAGAAAAATAAATCAACTATAGATAGCAGAAGACTACCCAAAAGAAACAGAAAACCTTCTTAAAAAGTATGCCACGGTTTACTTACTTCACACCAGCTATGTAAACCTAATTTATGAAGCCTACATGAAGGCAAACCATGCAAATTTTGTAGCAATCCACACAATATGCTAGTTCCAGTACCTCACTTCAAAAACCAGATGCAGGTAATGTTCTATTCTGAGAGCTTAAAACCATGATGCCAACAAAATAAGGTACAAAACTACGGGTAAAACATCTTCTATTTAAAACAGCTATAATAAATATGATTCGCAAGATTGTCATATTTTGTAAGCTTCCCCTAGATGAGAGTAAAAACTGTCACATGGTTTTCCAGAATATCATCCAACCCCTATTAAGTCACTAAAATGATGTTCCAAGTCCCAACATCCACAATACTAATGTTGGTATGACATCCACTGATATGTAAGGTGTAGAAGATAGAAAATGTTGTTAGTTAGTTAATTAGTTAGGAAGTTAGAGTTGGTGAATTAGTTAGGTTATTTAGGATTCTGTTATGATTGTTGCTGTTATGACGGTTGCTTAGGACTATAATTTGCTATTGCTCAAGTCTAAGGCCATATCTTATCCTATATAAAGGGAGAGCCTAGGCTAAATGACTCATGTATGTTGATGTTAATGTGTATGAATGGAATGAGCAGTGCAACAACACTTGTTTCATATGTGTTTCTCTCCCAATCCCCCTAATTCTCTACAACCTTCACAACATCCACTGTTTATTTCACTTGTAAACGTTGCTTGATAGTGCAAGTGGTGTGGAATATGGTGGATAGGATTGAAGTAGCATTTATGTTCGTGGTTAGCAACAAGCAAACAGGCTTTATGTAAAGTTGCAAGAGTTTCGAACACATTGAAGCCAACTTCATATATATCATCAAAGGCTACACTGTTATAAAGTTAAATACACTGATTAAAATTCAATAGAGTTATCTAAGAATTTCCACCGTGGTTGGATCCAACAAAGAAGACGGCTAATGGTTACTCCTTAAACTCTCCCAGCAGGAAAGAATGTTCAGAAATAAAGGTGCAAACGAAAAGATGCTGAATAAACTAATAAAGTGGTGATTTCGATTAGTGGGAATCCTTTATACATGAAGTCATAAATTAAAAAAGGCATATCTTTTCGTTTGTAATTTTTCACATTGTCTCTTGCCAATACAATCTTGGTACTTACAACTGGCATCTATCTACGTATAGCAGTTGCAGACTTATGGTATGTTGTTCCTAAACTATCGTTAAAATTAATAAGCCAATTCAGACAGCACATAGAAGACCGTTGACATATCAAGGCACTACTATTACACAAAGCAGGGAAATGGTCAGAGCAATATTATTATCATTTCTTGAAATTTTGCAGCTCTGTACATCCTTGCTATCAGGCTTCTCAATCAAAATATGACAAATATGTTCTTATCAAAGAATCGTAAACTTGTCATATCTTGTTTGGATAATCTGACAATTAAGATATGAACATTTTTTGCTTAAAAGTGCCAAATTTTGCCCACTCGAAGATACATGGAACAAGAGAATTGCAAAAAAAACAGGACAGCACTGATTGATGGGATTTGCACAGTACATTTTAACTTTTGACCACTTGAATTTAAGATCCATTTATATAGATCAACAGTTGAAATTGAAAATAACAACAGTGACTAAGAGTTTGACTTGTACGATAAGGACTTAAAGGCGAAAATTATGGTGATTTGTGATCACAACAGATCATAGAACATACATATACACACATAATGGTAATTCAAAAGCTAATACTAGTTGAAAAAGATTCAGACAAAAATAAGATACCAGACAATATTTCTCACAGCATAAACCGCACACTATAGTCAGTACTAGCAAAAAAATATTTAAGAATTACCTTAATATGAGGTCGTGCCAATTTCGAAACCCAGCATTGATCAAGTTGTCAATGGTAACACTTCTATGCGACTCACTCCTTCCAGTCAGCAATATAACCTTAAAACCCAGATTCAAAACCTCTTCATAAAGTTTTAAACTGGGTTCTATGGCAGGTGCCATAGCCATCTCCACCCACTTGTCAAACTCCGCATGGTCAAAAAGCTCATACCTGCAAGCACATTAAAATGTCTAAAAACCAATCTTACTATAGAATGTAAAAGCTCCAACACCAAAGAAAGCCCACAGATTTTCGGTGAAAATGAAGACTCATAAATTACCCATATTCATGTGCAACATAATACGGAAGATTTGAGAGCAGTGTCTCGTCAATGTCAAATATCCACACATCCTTCCCATCACCATTCAATTCTACACTCTTCGCATAATCCCCTGCTTCCTTAGACACCGTTTGCAGATCAATAGCATAGCCCTTGCCCAACATGTAGTCCTTCACATACTCCACACATTCTCGCGGAATCGACTTCCATGGGTTCAAATTGTTGGCCTCCGCTGCGAATCTCCAGCTCGTGCATCTTAATTTAACCTCATCGTCAATTTTCCTGTACTGGCTTTCAATATTCTCCGAGTATTCAATAATTAGTGGTCTCGGTAAGACGCGGTTATCGACATTTTCTAGAGAAAACGAAACGGAAAATAAAGACAAGATCAGGAAAAGCCGTAAGGAAGTCATGGCAAAAGGCGCGCGAATTAGTGATGAAATGAAATTCTGGGTATACGCGGCACCAATAAAAAATTAGAGGGAGAAAAAGAAAAATACTTTGCTTCCTCTGTGGGGATCGCCGAAAAGGAAAAATTGAAAAGGTAATTAATTAACACAAGGAATTTCTGAGAAAGGCAGAATCCGAAGAAAAGCAAAGTGGGTGCAAAAACACTCTTTTTCCTTTTCTTCTTAAAGAACTCTGAATATACGTTTCTTTTAGATGATGATGATGAAGTCGCAGAAAGAGGCCCTGTGAAACAGAAACCTTCTTTCTGCGAGGAGGAAGGCGACGACGACAAGGAAAATGTGGAGCTAAGCAAAGACAGAGAGAACTTCTGCTGCGCGTGATCGAATCGGATTCTTTGTGGATATTCGGTATGAGATTTGATAATGGGTTAAGGTCCAAAATTACCAACGAACTATTGCCCTAAGTGCAGCCAACACAATGAACTATTTTTTGGACCAAAAATACAAAATAACTCTGAAATTGGATAAAATGACACAATGACGTTACAACTGTTCAAACCTCCGTCTGTTGTAATTAGGTTGTGGGAAATGAATTAATAGGCAATAAAACACGTGGGTTTTTTACCAAAAAAAAAAGCCACGTGGCTTGGGTTATTGAAACAAAAGAACCCACGAAATGAATGAAATGAATTAGGGCTCATTCGGTATCTGGAAAAAGCGGAGTCGACGAAGGCCGAAAACCACTGCGAAACCCATCGGAAGAGGTTTGAGATCGCCGCTGCTGGTCACGAAGTTTGGGAGCTTGTTGGACTTGGAATCCCGTCGACGATGGTGATTGTAGTTGAGGAAGCTCAGACGACAATGGCGCACGAATGAGAGATTCGACAATCGGCTAGGGTTTTCTGGACTGGACAGGTAACCTTCGATTTCTCTCTAGGTATCGAGATGATCGACGGAAATTTCTCAAAGTTTTCTCAGATAATCAGATAACCTTCGATAATCTGACGGGAATTTGTTAAATTTCTCAAGCGACATAATTTTGTTTAGGGTTTCGTTTATCCCCCTTTTTAATGATGATTTTCTTTGAGTTTTTTTTCCTTCTCTACTTTGCTAAGGGTGATCTCCTTCAGTCATTTCAGGTTATAACATATCGGCTACAAGATCTCGGCTTCGGTGTGTGGATATTGAGGCTGAGCATAGGTAGGTTTCAGACTCTCTGTTGTCTCCGGTATGATTTCCTTGAAATACGTCTCATTTTAATCAGGACCTTTTGTTTTGTTGATGGTTTTGGAGAATATGTTCATTTCAATCCAGAAAAGATAAATGCTCGATGATTAATCATTGATTATGCACGTGCTTGAAGACATATATTGATTTTTACATATGTTTTGTGCATTAAAATACTGTTTATTTAACCTTATAAGTGTGTAGATTTGATCCTACTATGTAACCTGAAGCAATCAATATAATGTGTTTTGCTGTAATGTAGTTTCCACATCATTTCAGAATTGTATTTTATAATTAATTTGTATTTAGCCTCCAAAGTATTGCCACTGTCAATCAGAGGAGATTTGTAATTAACAGTTTATGGTAAGCCCTTAATGATAAATTTCAAGAGATGTGTTGAATAGGTTGGGGGTAATTGACACTTTAGTGGGTTTGAGGGTAGATGTCCCGACTAGATGGAATTCAACACATGTAATGCTTGAAAGTGCGCTTAGATATCATTGTTCTTTTGCTAATTTAGTTTCAATGGCAGCAATTATCATCATTTTCCAACAAAGGATAATTTTTCTTGCACAAAGAAACAACAAGAGATCACAGGATGTCATATAATGTCAGAATGATAGAATGTATGTTCTAATTATTATTATTATTATTTTTTGTCCAAAGACAAATTTTACTCGTTGATCAAGCTCATTTATGAGGAGAAGCTCCTTCCCCCACTCATTCTATTGTTCTGACATTTTATGTCATCCTGTGATCTCTTGTTGTTTCTTTGTGCAAGAAAAAATATCCTTTGCTGGCATTATCTTTGTGTGATATGTGAGATTCCTGTTTGGCTCACATGCTGTCAATTTACGTTTATATCCTTTTCAAATCTGAGAGAATTTGGGTGAGGAGGGCTTTTAAAGAAGTTCTACCATGGTTTGACCACTGAGCCATAAGGTAGCATCTCAATTTAAAAAGAGATTGCTCACCCCGCTAAATTTATAAGTTCTATTTTTGCACTAAATTTATAAGTTGTTCAACACATTTATGTTTTTGTATTGTTTCAAGGTTTTCATAGTTCTCGTCCTTGTTAATTGCTTTCAAAAACTTTTTAGGAGGTTTTTTTCTCCCCATGGCCGACAATTAATTGCATGCTTGAGTTCCTACGGTGTAATGGCGAGTCCAGGGAAACATAATGAGGAAGAAATTAATCCTGGTGAATTTGAAAATATTCCCGGCAATGATTTTATAGAATTTTTAGGCGAGGTAGATGATGAATTTGCAAATATTCCAGGAACCCATGATTATGTAGAAGAATTAGGTGAGGTACGTGACATAAGTCGCCTAGATGACATAGGTGTGATAAATGACCGTAATAGTGATGATGATAGCTATAATGAACAATGAGTCGTGGTCGAATGTTATGATACCGAAGAGAGCTTAGTTGATGATTATGAAATACATGAAGACCCCGAGGATAGATGTAGTGATGAGGATGAGGAAATTTTTACAAAGACCTCTACAAGAGAGGGTTAGTCGAATGCAGTCGGATGGCTCGAAAAAAGGCCCTTCTTCACAAAGGGGTATGACATTCTTGGATAGAGGTGAGTTGAGGAGAGCCATTGATAACTATGCCATTGAGAAGGGGGTGAATGTGAAAATATTTAGAAGTGAGACAAGGATGGTCATAGCCACCTGTGAAGAGGCCTGCCCATTTAGGTTGTATGCAAGTAGAGATAGTGTAGGCCCGGGGTACATGGTGAAAACACTGAATCATGAGCACATGTGTGCTAGGGTTTATAAGAATCAAAGGGCAAGTGCGAGGTGGCTAGCTGAATACTTCAAGGATAAAGTCCAAGATAATCCTCAGTACAGTGTAACTGAGATGAAGAAGGAGGTTGAGCGTGATTTGAAACTGTCTGTGAGCAAATATAAGTGTAAGAGGGCTAAAAGGATGATAATGGAGGTCATGGATGGGAGTTTTGCAGATGAGTATGCCAAGTTGGAAGCTTACTGCAATGAGTTGAAAGTGTCAAATCCGAGATCCGATGTTAGTGTGGAGTTAAGCGGTGAAGCTTTAGATCAAGGAAGGAGGGTATTTAGAAGAATGTACGTTTGTTTTAATGCATCTAAGGTATGTATGTCATATTCTCTTACAATACCTTTTACATGTTGCTGGCCATTTGAAAGAAGCACGTCAATTAATTTGTTTGTGTTAGTGCATTTTGTGACTTTGTTACCGAATTTGTCGCGGTTTGTTAGGGAATTTGTTGTCTGTCTCTGTTAGTGAATTATTTTGTTGTGTGTAGGTGAATTAATTGCTATCTTGTAGTAAATTAATTTGTTGTCCTTTACTCAATTAATTTGTTGTGTGTAGGTGAATTAATTGCTATCTTGTAGTAAATTAATTTGTTGTCCTTTACTCAATTATTTTGCTGTGTGTTAGTGAATTAATTTGCTGTCTTTTAGTCAATTAATTGGCTGTGTTAGTGAATTAATTTGCTGTCTTTTAGTGAATTAATGTGCTGACTTATGTCATTAAACTTTTAGGTTGGTTGGAAATTAGGTTGTCGCCCATTTATTGGGCTAGATGGAACTTTTTTGAAAGGGAAAGCTAGGGGCATTTTGTTGATCACGTGGGTTTAGATGCAAACGATAGTATGTTCCCACTAGCTTTTGCTTTGATCGACAAGGAGACAACTCAATTGGAGTTGGTTCATACAATGGTTGAGATCCTCACTTGACCTTGATGACGGTGGAAAAGTTACAATAATGTCGACATGCGAAAGGTACGTTTTTGTCCATATATGTTTTCATTTGTAGTTGCGCCATATTTTGTATAACCGACATGTTCTTACATGTAGGGGTTGCTACAAGCTGTCAGTGACGTCCTTCCGTTCGCTGAACACCGGCTTTGTGCAAGACATGTTTATGCGAATTGGAGCAAACGGTGGAGGGGAAATGAGCTCAAGAAAAAGTTTTTCAGTTGCGCATGGAGCACCTACAAGGAACAATTCAATGACAACCTAAAGTCATTGGAGAAAGTGCACAAGGAAGCAGCTGAAGGAGCAGTGAGTTACCCTGTTAAGGGATGGGTAAGAGCATTTTTTAGTAGTAGATGCTTGTCTATGGTGGTAGACAATAATGTGAGTGAGAGTTTTAATGCCTGGATTAATGAGTGTAGGTATTTTCCTGTAATTAAAATGTTTGATGGCATTAGGATTAAGTTGATGGAAAAATGGGCTGCTAGTGATCAAATAGTAACCACTTGGAAGGCCAACCATAGCCCAAAATGTATTGAGTTTTTTGAGACAAATAGGTACTTGGCTGTAAATTGTAGGATAGCCTTTAATGGTGATGAAGGGTATGAGGTCACTGAGGGGAAGGATAGGCACACAGTTGACCTTAGTAGGAACATATGTACTTGTCAAGCTTGGGATTTAACCCGAATCCCATGCCAACATGCGATTTGTGCGATGTACCGAGTCAAGCTAGATCCCACCACTCAAATTTCACGGTATTACCATAGGGATACATATCTAGCGAGCTTTAAAACAAAATTCCAACCTGTTAGAGGACAAGTATTTTGGGAAACACACAAGTTTGGCCCCATGCTACCCCCACCCATATCCAAATTACCGGGCAGACCTCCAAAGAAAAGAAAGAGGACTGAAGAACCACAAAGAAGGTTGAATAGATACACGACATTGATCATGACCGACAAAGAGCCAAGTTGGTGGCAACAATGCTTCAGCTTCAACTTCCCATGTTGAACGAATCAGCAGAAAAGGCACTGTTATGAAGTGTAGCTTCTGTAAAACAGTGGGACATAATAGAAGCACATGCAAAGAGGTAATTTAATTCACAATTCATATAATTTTAATTCATATATTTAATTTTGTGAGTCATACTGGAACCAAATTGATGGAATATATAGTTGCGGATTATTTAACCACAAAATGGATCCGAATGATTTCGGAAAAGAATCAGAAACAAAAAATGTTGGGTTTGAAGAAAGAATATGTATTATTGTCCCAAAAAAAAAAGAACGAATATGTTTGTAGACTAGATTGCTAGACAATGTGTTTGAAAGAATTAGTTGTAATCTAGTGATATGAAAATCAATATATTTAATTATGATTTCAGGCACCCCCCTCGAGCAATCCTCGTTCAGGAAGGAAGAAACGTCCTCTGGATTCCAGCCAACATGGTAGTTCATCAGCTGTCCTCTCGTCTACTCCAGCTACAAATACACAGCAAAATTCAACGCCTAGTGAATCTGCAAACCAGTCAACGGGAAGGAAAAGAGGTTACAGAGAAGTAAGGCCATTTGGGTTTGGGATAATGGTTGATGAGGATAGTGGTAGAAGTGTTTACAATGTAAGTTCCACGTACTCATTTCAATATCAAGCTTAGTTTTTGTGTTATATATATGACCATGTGCATTCTTTTTTTGTAGCCCGGATTACGGAGTGAAAAGGTCATTGAGGAAGGTACCCCGCCTGAGTTGATGCATATTGCCAACCCTACAACAAAATTTCCAATTCCAAATGAGAAAGAAATGAGAAAGTCATCAGCTGCAACATCATCCTCCCAAGATGGTTCCGGAAGATTGGCTTCACTTCTCCTAGTTGCACCGATTCCCACTAGCCGTGAACCCACCTGGATTGCGATGGAAGGGCCAACCAAGCATCAGCAGCTCACAACTCCGTATACAGAGCCAGCAGATCATGAGAAGCCGAACATCACAACAGCAGCAACAAGGGGAGCAGATGATGACCAGGCAGAGGGCTAACTCTAGCCCAAAATGACTTGTTTAGCATACTTTTTGTTTGGGTGATTTTGGTAGAGAGCAGATTATGTATATTGAAAGCAACTCTGACTGTAGTTTTTGTATATTTTGGGCTAACTCTAGCTAGCAATGTGCCTCTGGCCTCTGGCTTGTTATATTTTGTTGATGCTGATAGCAATGTTATATACTTTGAAGCTGACAGCAATGTATATTTTGTTTATAGACTTTGAAGCTGACAGCAATGTGCCTCTGGCCTCTGGCTTGATATGCGATTGGCAATGATAATTTATGCTTGGATTATTTTTGCGTTGTAGCCCAATATTCTGTTTATTGTTGCATTGTTGCAAAATATTCTGTATATTTTGGGTTATTGATGCTTGTTGCTTGCATAACAGATTGCTTAATAGACTGAGTATGATTCGGTTGCTTTTAGTATTCTGCATGTTAGAATTCCAGGCATGTTCTGCATAGGACTGGCCTATATTGGCTGCAGATGACAGATTATATTGCAATGGTATTATTTTGAATAATTTGAGGTAGAATCAGTTGGCTAAATTGGGGTTGATTAGGCAAAGGCATTGAATGTCAGGCATTGCCTTGCTGCTATGTGCTCTATTTCTAATAATTGATTGTTTTTGGAGGGATGCCTGGTGCCACCAGCTACATTACCACTTGAGTATTGATTGTGGGGTTATTGATGCTTGTTGCTTTGCTTCAGGAGAGCCCCCAAAACTTGTTGCTTTGATAAAAGTTTCGTTTCCCAAATGTAATGTCCCCTTTTTCTTTGGTTCTTAGAGGATTGTGTTAGTGATCAGATTCTCCCCTACTAAAGTGATGTGAGAGATGAGTGTTTTAAGCAAGCTAAATGAGAACTAGACAACATTCATAATTGGAAAATCAGCAAGCTGAAGGTTTTGTGGAATCATTGCTTTTACAGTTTTACCAAGTAGAATTTGATGGTTGATTCAAATTTTAACACGGCTCAACATTACTGTGATGAAAAAGGATAAAACTTGTATTCTAATTGGACATTGTAAGGCATAAAGGTGCACATCATGGGTGTTTCTTCCAACTCCTGGAATTCAAGGATCAAAGTAAATTGAGGCACAAAGTTTTCAGCCCAACTGATGCATCAGCAAAAACTCTCCTGTTCCTACTCTCCCACAGCTTCCAACAGAGATACCACTATCTATTGCATACTACACATACATAAATACCTAATTTAAACCGAAAAAAAAGTTACACATACCAATTACATCTTCACATACATTACACACAACCAAACACATGCAAAAAGTAACAATGTCATTGCTACTTTAAACTTGGTTTTCCCCTTCCTAAGTTCCACATCATATAAGTCATTTCTGCGTTTCAACTTCCTCAATTCACCACGTATTGCATCAATCTCTTCACTAAGTCTCTGCCCATGCTCTGCTCTTCGGAGTTTGCAATTTTCATCATATAATTTGTCAATGTCATCTAAAAGCTCCTTAATCACGGTATTTGCCCTCTCCCCGAACTCGTTATCATGCCAAGCGAAGAATCCACACGCCCCATCCTGTGTTCACAAATTCGGTTAGATGAAAAATGTCACCAACCACCCAGTGCCAGACCCAAAAAATTTGAAGTCACCATATTCAAGCAAATTCATCAAACTTATTGAAACAGAAAACGGAAAAGCATTCATGCTTGTCACTTTGCTATTAATAAAAAAGATAAATCTTTTAACTTAAAATATTCATTAATAAATCTCTTTTAAAATAAAACATTTTAGTCCAATATTGATTTTTTTATTATAATGTCTTTTGCTTGGAAATATATATATTTCAATTTAAACACCCCACTACTAGTATTTCAGGAACCAGAGCACCAACAGATGCAAGCATAAGCCAACGAGCATGCAATATCTCAAAGCTTTATGATAAAAGAGATTAAATTGATCACGACATATTTACATTGAACAAGGACATAGTTTCTTACATTGATGGTTTAAACTGATCACGGGCTATTTACATTGATAGAACAGATTTACTTCCTCGTCAAAATCAAGCTAATGATTGATCATCTATTTTACATCTACTTTCCTCGTCAATATCTACCTGAATCCGTAATATACCGTATAGGAGGTTTTTCTGCAAAGCTATGCTTTTCTCATTTCTCATCAAAGTGCAGCCAATGAAAGAAACCAAACCTACTCACTATCAAATAAAAGAAACTCTAAAAAACACTCCTTAGAAACCAGCAAAACAAGAAGCGATTCATCGGTTGCAAGGAATCAACGGTCAGAGACCCTCCGACGTGGGTTGCTTACCTGGTTGTACAATGGGCAGCCATAGAATCTCCGACCTGGGTTGCCGTCAGTCCATGCCGTCCATCTCGACGCCACCATTCGATGATTGCAATACCTCCTCGGAGGTTCATAATCCTCCTCGCAACTCGGTTGTCGAAGTAGGACCACCCTCCGCCTGCATCTTCCAGTCGACGACGAGGCAGATGACGCCATTGAAGACCGCCTTTCTCGTCGACGATGGTGGGTTCCCAGTGACCACGATCTCTACTCTCTTTTTTCTCCCCAAATCGATTGAACCCTAGGCTGGTAATTGCTTTCAATCTGATTATTCCCTTCCCTTCCACGTTGTAGCTGATGCACGCCTCAGCAAGCCACGTATTGTCCTACCTGTCAATTAATTTCCCTCAATCCAGCGGTGAAGACGGAGGTTTCAAATGCTTATAACGTCATTGTGTCATTTTATCCAATTTTAGAGTTATTTTGTATTTTTGGTCCAAAAAATAGTTCATTGTGTTGGCCGCACTTAGGGAAATAGTTCGTTGGTAATTTTGGACCTTAACCCTTTGATAATTAACGATAACGACTTGGTCGGTTCAGCGCTTTTATACGGAGAAGAAAGCCATGAGAATTAGGGCCTGTTTGGTTCAGGGAACATTTAATGAGAGAAAGGAACTTAAAGGAGGGAAAGGAAGGGAAGGGAAGATTGAGAAGGAGCTTAAAAAGGTTGAGCTGTTTGGTAGACATGGGAATATAAGTAAGTTGAGGGAAGAAAAATTGTTTGGTAAAAAGAATTAGCAGTTGTTTAAGTGGGAAATTGATGCAAAATGCCCAGAATGCCCATAAGAAAAAAACGCGAGAAAAAAAAAAAAACCTGAAGCAAATTATTTTTGAAACCATCGAAGATAAACAAACCCCAAAACCTAATCGCAGCGTGGTTCAGATCGAAATTGCAATGAGACGTCGATGGGATGTTGGAAGACGACAGGCATGGAACGAATTAGAGGGGGAAAGCACCAAAGTATGAAATCATTGGGAATTGAGAGATTTGAAGATGTATGGGGGAAGAAAATCGTGGAACATTACCCAGATGCTGAATTGATAAAAAAAAAACGGATAAATGGTGATTATAAGTAGGGGTAAACTAAAAGATGTGAAAGTTCAAACTAAACATGGAAGTTCGAACTTATATACATATTGTGAACCACAACAAAAAAAACAGAGCATAGATAGGTTTCATGGTACTTCAGTATACACAAACAAAATTTCAAACACTGAAGAAGAAAAGGAAGAATTTTCTACCACTGTACACCCATGACTTCCTCATTTCGTTCCTCAACAACACGCAACCACCACACCACCTACTACGCATGAATGCCAACAAAAAGTCACTCAAATTCGCTCCCCTCTCATTTTTATGCTTGCATTCAAACGCTGCCACAACCATGCCGTCGACATTTTTTCCCCACCACATCAAACAATCAACAAAAGAAAAGCCATTGTTACTCTTACCTCAAATCGATCTTCGCTACCAACTCGTTTGATTGAAGCTTGCTGTCGTTGGACCTTCTTTCTTCTGCTTCTTCTTCCAGCTCGAAGCTCGATCCTTGTTTAGCAGAGGCTTTTCAGTCAATATATTTCACTCTCTTGGGCAAAGTTTCAAGATCCCGCCATAAATGGAGGGAGCTGAAATTCCCACGTTTGTGGGAGCTTGCGGCGGCGGAAGCCGAGTTCCCTGGAGATGTGCGCACCAAACACTATTTCTACATGGGAACTTAATTAAGTTCCCTTTCCCTCCCCTGAGATCTGTCAACCAAACGGGGCCTAGGATTTATGGACCTTGGTGCGAAAACGATGGAACCTGTAGTATTGACCCCACCAACATATAACGAGGACCAATTAACGACTAAGGATTTATGAACCTTAGTGCTTAAGTCCTTCTTCTCTTTCATTTGCTAATAAACCAACCCCCGTTGTTTTTTTTGTTTTTTTTATTACGCACGTGATTGCTAAGGGGAAAAAAAAAAAGAAACCTTTCCTTTTTTTTTTTATTACTCAACGGCAATATTTGGGATTTGATTTTTGTCTTAATTATAGGATAAAATTTTAATTTTTATTAATTTCTTCCTAAAATATTTTTATTGATACGTTTTCAATAATAATTAAACAAAATAATAATCTAATAATGTACTTATATATTCTATAAAGTAAGTAATGCTAATAACTCATTAATGTCACATATATTTTAATTCTAATGTTATTTTAATTAAATAATTTTAAACAATCTTTTTTCATATTTTTTCATATAATCCCTATTAATACATCTTTACAATAATTAATTTTGGTCTGTCCCACCTATAAGAAGAAATTTCACTGACTTCGTGACCCCACCTATACATAGAGTAAGCATGTTTTACCTGGGACTTTTTTTTTTTTTTTTTAAAAAAAAGTATCTTAATATTCTGTTGATCATAGGTTTAAATGATATTATTTTGTAAGCAGTTTGTAATACATTGAAGCCAGATTTAGTTTTTTTTTTAAAAAAAAAAAGGTAAAGGAGCAAAAATACACATGTGCTTTACCTCCGAGAGCGTCCAGCACCATATACTTTTTTTGAGAGCAAAAATACCCATGTGGTTACATTTTAGGAACAAAAGTCGGATGGCGTTGACTGTGAAGTTGGGTGATTTGACTAAAAATGACATGTGTGATGTGGGGCCCACGGTGGTGTCCAGCAACTCCTCATCTCCAGCTTCCCCTTCCCGACTCTCCATCTCCATCTTCTTCGTCACTGTTTAACCAGAGAATAGAGAGAGCGAAAGAAAGACTGAGACACAACGTGACCGAGGAAGGAGAGCCGAGAAAGCCAAGAACGTGGAAGGAAGGAGAAAAAAAGAGGAAGTCCAGCAGTTGTTGCCCTGTTTTAAACCAGAAAAAACAAAGGAGAAACCTGTAATACATACTTACTTCGTGCATGCATGCAACATTTTTTTCCTACTGATATTTTTTTTCCTACCGAAGCAACTAAAGAAAAATGAGCAACTTCTTTATTACACTAATGATGATCGATATGCATAGAATTACACAAACATCTGAGAGGAACAGTATCTGCTGCGTGTCGACCCAAAACCAATAACAAAAGAACAGTGACGAGTGAAGCATAATTGGAAATTAAAAGTTCCCTAGAAAGGCCGAGAGACAGTTGCTCCAGCAATCAGCAACAATGTAGTAAGCCAAAACCGCTCATCTGTTAATGTCTTGTCCATTGAAAATAGTGATTCCCTTGCTTTCAGAACCAAATTATTCCTCACCACCGGATTTTCATCACCTTCACAACAACAAGAAGCACAAGAAGAAGAGGAGAATTAATAAAATATCAGTAGGAAAAACATGTTGCATGCATGCACGAAGTAAGTATGTATTACAGGTTTCTCCTCTATTTTTTCTGGTCTAAAACAGGGCAACAACTGCTGGACTTCCTCTCTTTCTCTCCTTCCTTCCACATTCTTCGCTTTCTCGGCTCTCCTTCCTCGATCACGTTGTGCCTCAGTCTTTCTCTCGCTCTCTCTATTCTCTGGTTAAATAGTGATGAAGAAGATGGAGATGAGAGTCGGAAAGGGGAAGCTGCAGATGAAGAGTTGTCAGACACCACCGTGGGCCCCACATCACACATGTCATTTTTAGTCAAATCATCCAACTTCACAGTCAACACCATCCATTTTAACATGCGACTTTTGCTTTCTTAAAATGTAACCACACGCAGTTTTTTTCTTTTTTTAACGTATGATATGGTGCTTCTTAAAAAACATATGTATTTTTTCTTTTTTACCCTAAAAAAAATACAGGGGAATACATGCAAGTCTTCGGTTAATTAAAGTGGTACACATCGTACAATATACTACCTCCAATCTTAAAATATAAAACTCAGTTAACCCTTTTAAAGAGATTAAAGAAGATAATTAAATTATTTAAAATATTTATATCTATCTTTTTTTTTTTTCAAATTAATTTATTTGAATTATAAATTAATGTATAATTTAATTATACACAACTTATTTTGTTTTCTTAAAAAGTCAATTAGGTTTTATACCATAAACATCAATACAAAATTGTGAGAGTGTGTGTGTCTATATATATATATATATATATATATGAAAGTTGACAGCGGTGTGTGGGGGGAGGCCTGTTTATGGCTATCGATAGGAGAAAGTGCCACCTTCCAAGACATTCCCACCGCAACGGCCAATTTCTGCACTTCCTCCTCCTTCCCATGCACTCCTTTTGGGACCTGGCTTCAGTCCGCTGCTAGTGTTTGTCCGCTACGGTCCTTTTCTTGGAGTGACACCGTTTAGAGTGTAAAGGCTAACAACAATTATGAATTCTTCCCAGGATGTGGTGTTTAGAAAAAAAAAAAAAAAAATCATCCTCACAGTGATGACTCTGCCGCACGGATCACAGAGCTAGATTTTTTTTTTTTTGGTATAAACCAAAGCTAGTAATTTATAACTGGGAGTCTGAATTTTTTTTAAAAAATATTTTAAAATTCCTTTTAAATATGAAAGCTGATAATTAAATTAAGAGAGAGAAAAATCCATACTATTTATTTATTTTTTTTTGCCAGAAATTTTTTTTTATAGGTTCAGAATAGTGTTTTTTTTTTTTTCCCCTTTTGCTTGATGTACTCATTTAGTGATATTAAAGAGAGTAATTTCAACTCAAGCCAGGTCCTTCATCAAGGAAAATATTTTTTTTTCTGGCAAAAAAAATATATAAATAGTATGGATTTTTTTTTCTCTTAATTTAATTATCATCTTTCATATTTAAAAATATTTTTTAAAAAAAATTCAGACTCCCAGTTATAAATTACTAGCTTTGGTTTATACCAAAAAATACAAAAAAAAAAAATCTGTCTCTGGCCTCATCCGTGCGGCAGAGTCATCACTGTGAGGATGATTTTATTTTCTTTTTCTTTTTTTTAAACACCACATCGTGGGAAGAATTCATAATTGTTGTTAGCGTTTACACTCTAAACGGTGTCGCTCCAAGAAAAGGACCGCAGCGGACAAACACTAGCAGCGGACTGAAGCTAGGTCCCTCCTTTTGAGGGGGTAAATAAGAGTATTTTAGGATAATGAATATAATTAAATAATTTAACTATTATCCTTAATTTCTTTAAAATTTGGTAAGTATGTTCTATAATTAGGACTGGAAGGAGTACATGATACTAGTAATTCCTAATATTTAAGTACGTTTATTGTTTTTATTTTAAAAATAATTCAGAATTATTTAAAAGGAAGAAAATTCTTTTTTCTCCTCATTTCATCTTACATTCTCACTTATCAATTTAAATACTCTATAACATAATATAAGTCACTTTAACTAATTTATCAAAACTAATAAATAATAGTTAACTCATTAAATGCTTCCACCGGTCATATTTATAAAAGCTCGATAACCGAATTATGTGATTTAATTAAGAAAGTGGTTAAAAGTAGTTAAAAACAATAACTGCATTTGAAATAAACCTTTTTTCAAGTATGTCTTTATTTATGAGGAGCCAATAAAAGAGAGAAATATAATAAATATAGGTATTAGCAATCTTAATTAATGCAATTCATATAATTAATACTTGGAAAAAATGAAAAAAAAACACTCATTAAATGTTCAAACAACTCTTATCTGGCTCTTATAAAAAAGAAGCAATACAATTCAAATGTTAGGCTTTTATAAAAAAAGACCAAAGGGAATATGTTTTAAATTGAAAATCTTATTCAGCATTATCCATATTAAATGAGTTTTGAATGAGACCAAAAAATACAAAGAATCACATTTGAATATTGTCAATTTCCATCTTATATAAAATTAATTGCATTTGAAGAATCATTTCTCAAAGAAACTCTTCTATGATTGTATCTAGAGCTGAGAATGCAGGCCAACCCACATCAACTCGTTGGCCATGCGGTGCGGGCCTGTGAGTCCTTCACTTTTGTAGGCTAGCAAAATGTCAAATCTAATCCAAATTGGTGGGTTGTAGGGCCAGTCTGCATTAATTTTACTATTTTTTAAAATACGACTGAAAGTCCAAGACACACACATATATATCATTAAATTTACTTTCTTAACATCGATCATTTCACTAATAAAAATTTAAAAACATAATCCACAATATAAAAGATAAAGTTATCAAATTTACCAAAGTTTATATATATAAATAAAAACATCAAATCATCCTCAAGCAATCACAATATAATAATTTGATTTAAAGAAGGGAGCAAGCTAAGAATTTTTTTCTCTCTGAGATTGAGAGATACCAAAGTTGGAGTGTGTAACTTATGGGTTTTGTGAAATTATTATACGCCAAAAAAAATAAAAAATTGTGTAGGCCAACCCACAGGTTTACGAGCGAACTAGGAAAATCTCAACCCAAACCTTACCCCAACCAGCGGGCTAGCTGGCGGGTTGAGCCCATGGGTTGAGCTTATATTATAGGCTCTATCTCATGCCATTTTAAGACAAATTTGATGCCCCCAAAGTTTATCTATTAAAGGATCTCCACTATGGATATTAAGCATGAAAACTTCAATCGGATTTTATTTATGGTCTTTGATAATATCGTCACATCCCACCATGCCATCCTTTTGTGAGTATGCTCCATCAAAATTGATAGTCACCTACTCTCCCATCCCCATTCAAGTAAGGTCTTCGTGTATCTTTGTAATACCTCAAATTTTGGTTTGATTCATTTGTATCTTGGTTTCGCAAAATCTAGACAATATGGCTTTATCCTTTGCAAGAAGTCTCAAGATACACTAGAGTTGGTGTTTTTAAAAACTTTCTCAAATTCTTTAAAAACAAAAACAAAACTCTTTACAAAGCCCATCACACTACCACACCTTTTCATTCATACAACACCAAGTCCATAGCTCAGCTGAAAAATATCGCTCAGAGGCTTGGTTCGACAATGAAAATCCACAAGGATTGACCTCAACATAATCACATAAAACATGTAACGAATCTTCATTATCGTAATTACACCAAGCGTATGAGGTTGTCTCACTAATGTCACGTCTCATTCTCGCTTCATCGGTGCGTAATTAGCTGTGTAGTGTAAGCCAAAGAAAAGACTTGCACCTCTTTGGAAAATTCAACTTCCAAATCACCTCTTTTCTTTTCCTTGCATACCTCGTTCCAAGCAAGCAAATGAATCTTCTTTTGCTCTCATTATTGGATTCCCAAAGAAAGCCTCTAGCATTTTTTCAATCTCATCACAAGTAGCTAAAGGGAGTTTCACATGTTTGCATGGGATAAAATGGGATCACATGAACCACCAAAGTAATTAGAATGAGTTTTCTCGCAGAACAGACCGTATATATTAGATTGCTATAGTTTATTATTATTGGGGTTTCAGTGTGAGTGTGTGTGAAAAGGAGTCTAACATTGTTCAAGATTTAAGAAGCCTTTTTTAATAACCTTTGAGTCATTCAGTATTTTGAGGCTTTTTCTGGATCATATTACTAGGTTTCTAAACAAGGAGTTGGCTTCTGTCCGCTGCCAACTCCCTCCGCTGCCCTCCGATGCAATAAAACACTGCCGTTTTGGCAAAAAAAAAAACTGAGGTTGGTGCTTTTTTTATATATAATATATATTTTAGAAGTCTTGAGTGTTCTACTAAAAAATATACTTCAAGATATTAAGTTATACTGAAAAAATACTTCATGATCTTGAAAAAATATTTTAGGGTATTGACTGGTACTAAAAAGATACTTCAAAATACTGACGGGTACTGAAAAAATGTTTTATGATCTTAAAAAATTATTTTAGGATCTTGAAAAAAAAATTAGGTTACTGAATGATACAAAGAATATACTTCATGACGAGTACTGATAAAACCCTTCATGATCTTAAAAAAATATTTTAAGATCTTGAAAAAATATGTCAAGGTACTGATGGGCACTAAAAATATTTTTTCAAGATTCTAAAATAATTTTTCAAGATTATGAAGTATTTATTTAGTACCTTTTGGTATCCTAAAGTATTTTTTTAAATACCAGTCATATTCTAAAATATTTATTAAAAAAAACATCAACCTCAGTTTTTTTTGGCCAAAACGGCAGTGTTTTATTGCATCGGATGGCAGCGGAGGGAGTTGGCAGCAGACAGAAGCCAACTCCTCTAAACAATCGATCATTCTGAATTGAGGCTTTACAACTAGGTTGTCTCTCTTTAGGGGCCTTCTTGAAACAATATTAGATCATTCGAGTGACAGCTAAGGACATACTAATAGTAAGATTGTAGAAATCTAGGATTTTAAAGTTTAGGAGTTAAACAAAATTTCCCCTAATTTGTTTTTTTAAAAAAAAAGAACAAAGAGAATTAAACCATCGCCGGAGCTTCGGTCCTAACTGGCCAGTAGCCGGTGACTTTTTTAGAGGCTTTTTTTTAAAAAATAAAATAAAAAAAAATAAAAAAATTGAGGGGCAAAGTGGTGAAGGTAGGCGTTGAACCCACCCGACCTTGGTTCCTAATGGTGTTTAGTGGGCCACAAAGTCTCTTTGTAAATATATTGCGTAACATTATATAGTACAGTTAAAAAAAATGTAATCATTTACTCATCGACTATACTTATAATGCAAATGACAATATTTGTAAATGTATTTACCATTTCAATAATGTCATTTACTATTGTTTTTAATAAGTTCCGCTTTAAAACGATTCAAATAATTAGGTGAGGAAGTGGGAAATTGACTATAGATGTCAATTTTTACAAGTAAGAATTTAGTGTTTTGATCACTAATTACACTTGTAACGTTAATGACAACATTCGTAAAGATATTTACCATTTTTAAAATGTCATTTACTACTACTTTTAACAAGTTCAACCTTTGGAGAAACTCAACTAATTCAGTGAGAGACTAGGAAATCAAGTACATATGTCAATTTTTGCAAAAATGTAATGTTTTAATCATTGACTCTACTATTAACGCGAATGACAATATTTGTAAAGATATTTACCATTTCGGTAACATCATTTACTACTACTTTCATTAAGTTTCAACTTTGGGGGAACTTAACTATTGTGTCAGGAAGAAAGAAATTGACTACGCATCTCACTTTTTACTAGTAAGAATGTAATGCTGACCTTAATCAGGTCGAAATGTTTGAATGTCTCGTTTTCAAATCGGGTTTGAACATGTGACGACTTGCCCTTATTTTGGATTGAATCCCAGTCAACGGAACCGGAACGGAGCGTGGAGGTTTAATTAAAGACCTTCACCTAAATATTATACCCGGTTTTTAATGCCGGAAGATATTTTAGCAAATTCTGCATAGTACATTTTTGACCTTGGCCCAGTCATTGAATAGAACTATGAACATATGTTTGAGTCCATATAATCAACTTATTGTTGAAATGAAGATTAAACTCGGACATGAGATCCGAGTTAGAAAGTCAATGCACTCCGGCAGCCCAGAGACCTGAACTATCGGTGGGGGGCAATAAGTGTACAGCTGTAAAGCTGTCAACAATATAAACAAATGGAGTTTGTCCCTCTTCACGAAAACTCGGATTGGGGATACCCGTTGCTAAAACATGAACCCATAAACCGGGATGCCTAGCGCAGAAAATCTTCAAAGAGGAGTAACTCGAATTTTATGTCGGGCAGTTCAGTAGCAGAATACGAATGAATCCGAGGTCGTCAAGACTCGGACGAAAGCCAAATGAAAATCAAGTTGAAGCAACTCAGATACGATGTCCGGGTCAAACAATAAATGCACTCTGGCAGCCTAGAGACCTGGACTACCAGGCTTGGGGCAACTGTTACGGACTTGTATAAGGCCCATCTTCAATATATGGCCCAACAAGAGGCAATCCATGTGGCACATATATGATGGCACATTACTTGGGATTAGAGATACAGAGGCCCACAAGTCCAAACCCTAACCCTAAAGTACACTCTATAAATAAGAGGTAAACCCCAAAGGTATGCACACTCTCTCTGACTATTTACAATTCAGCTGTCAATGTGCACACACACCACCCCTTTTGGCTAAAAGCCTATTTGTGTACAGTAATCTATCATCCTCATAGGTATCTGCTCTATAGATACTTAGGAGAGAAAGTTAAACGATCCTATATCAACATACTGGTCCGCTAGGGCTAGACATCTGTTGGTATATAATAGAACAACATATTTTATTAAAAAAATCTAATGTTTCTTTTAATGGATTAAAATTTCTAAAAAAAACATTAAAAAATTTTAATCGGTTCAAATATAAAATTCTGCACGTCTCTGCATTTTTGGCATAGAGAAATAGAATTCTGCGCCTCTATGTTTTTTTGACAAAATTCTACTTCTCTCATAATTCCCTTTCTCTTGCCCAAAAATTTGAAAAAAAAAAAAAATCTCTTATCGCATAGCTCTTACTAATCAAAATCTCTTCCATTTTTTTTTATAAAAAAAATGACAGAAAAATATTATTTAAACTTTAAAATATTATTGACTACAACAATAATAAGATTGTCAAGAATAGTAAAACAATTAATAACTCTTTTTTTTTTTTAAAAAAAAATATCTATTTGAGATTTTAAAATTTAAGGGACATTTTTTTAAAATTTAATTTAATTTTTACTTTTAAAAAAGTCTCCTCAAAATATCTATACATTCAAGTACACCATAGGTTCTGACCAAAAAAGTACACCATAGGGGGCCCAACCTATTTTATAACATATCTTCAATTGTACTCATATTGTATATGGGTTGGGGGTAGCCAGTAAGGCAAAACCTATTTTCATCCCTCCCCCTCCCTCCCTCCCCCCTGTGACATATCTTCCGTTGGCAGAATAAAAGATAGTTGCATATAGTTAAAGAATGTTGTACACAGTTGAAGAATTGTACTCCGATCACTAATTATAAAACATAATTGATTTTTTTAAAGAAATCAATGAAGCTAATTAAATTACTTTAGAGTATTTTTATTTTTATTTTTTTCTTCAAAGTAATTAATTTGACTAATAAACTAATATATAATCTAAAGATACACATCATATAAAATGATTAAGTAACTTATTTAGCTTCCTTAATTTCTCTAAAAAAAATTCAATTTTGTCTTATAATAAGGACCAGAGGTAGTATTATTTAATAAATTTTAATATATATATATATATATATATATATATATTCAGTAATTTGAGAGCAAACTTACTCGAAAACCTATTAGTTTTGTTTTGCTTCGAGGTAAGGAACGCTTGGGAAAAGAGCCATCTGTCCTTCTTACCAACCATAGGATAAGCTATAATATTATGGACTAGTAAGGCATTGAGGCAGCATATTTAAATCAAAATGGTTGGGGTAAAGAGTAATTTAATACTGGTATAAAATAAAAAATTATAATAAATTTTAGGGAAAATTGTTTTACACACGACCATGTTTGCAATTTTGGGCCCTTTTTATCAGGTGTAAAATTCCCTAAATAATATCATCTAAAATATTTAATTAATATGTTATAGAAATTAATGTATTATTTGAAAAGGCCTTTAATTTTCGTTATTTTTTTAAACAATTTTCTAACAACCGAAAATCAAAATTGATTTAACAACTATATCAATACCTCGTTAACAACTATATCACCTTCATAACTAACAACAATTTTCTAACAACCGAATCACCCCATTTAACAACTATATCAAGAAAAAAACCATTTATTAACAACTATATCAAATCATTATCTTAACAACTCACCCTGCTTTTTTAAAATCGAAAAATATGCGAAAAGGCCTTAGGCCTTTTCGTAAGGCATTGAGGCAGCATATTTAAATCAAAATGGTTTTCGGGAATTTTACACCTAAAAAGGCCTACAAACTATTTTCCCTAAATTTTATCTATTATAAATATCTAAAATTGGTTGAGTTTAGAGTTCCGAATATAGGAGTCTATTTTATAATAATACAAAGGTACGTTTTGAGCATTTAATTAAGAATTACTCTATTGGAGCATTTAACTAAGAAATACTTCCTACTCCTCCCTCTCACCCCAATTCTCTTTGTATTTTTCTTATTTTCCTAAAATTTTCATTTTCATATTTTTAATATTATTTTTATACATTTTTGTAGTTAGCTTATAAATAAACATATATTATTTAATAATTATAGGTTTGTTTTTATCAATCTATTTTCTTATATTATTATTTTTTTTCTTTAAATTTCCTCTAAAAAAATAACAAGTTATCTAAATGAAATTTATTTGGCCGAAAGAAATTCACAGGTAGGGTTGTACAGAATACCCGGAAACCTGGACACACCGGCCCGGTCCTATCCCTACTCGGTCCAGCCCGAAAGAGGGGGAAAATCTGAACAATTTCGGGCAGGATCGGGTCTTACCCGAAGTCCGGGTACGATCGGGTTCCGAGTAAGGATATAGGACCATATAGCCCAGTCCTACCCGGCTATATATATATATAACATCCTTCAGTTAAAAAAAAAAATCTCACGTAAGATTAAAACGACATCGTTCCCGGACACTATATATTCTCAATTTCTCACTTTTTACCCTAATTCTATTCGGCCTCTTGAGTCCAGATTCGACAGTTCGCCTCTGTTAGGGTTTTTGGAAATCTGGCCACAGTCTCCGACTCTCCGTTGCCGAGCTTCAATCAGCGCGACCAGCTGCATCGGTGCCAAGATCGTCAGTGCTTGTGTATCAACTCGCAAGATCGTAAGCTGAAGATCATGTCTTAAAGCCTGAAAATCGTCTGTCCTCAAGATCGGTGCGACCAGCTGCATCGGCACCAAGATCGTCTTGTATTGAAATCTTTGGTGTCTATTAGTTGCTGCTACTGATATGCTTTGTTTTTTCTTTGTCGTTATATCACTCATATCTCAACACATATTTGTCGTTTTTTTTTCATCTAAATCTTTTGTCTTTTCATCACTTTTGCCACAACACAGTTCATTCTCTTATCTCACTCTTTCTAATGAACTTTTTTTCCACTGAACTGATATGCTCTATTTTTTTTTTGTCGAAGAACTGATATGCTCTATGTTTGCAAGAATGTTGCATCTCGGCCAGCTAGACCACTAACCTGGTCCAGTCTGACGAACCCGGGAATCATCAAGTTTTTGTCCAGGTAGGACCGAGTTTCAGGCTGGCAAGTCTAGCGCGCACATCATGTCGGACCAAACTTCGGGCTAATGTTTTATCCGGTCCAGTCTAGTTCATGTACAACCCTATTCTCAAGGGTATATTACCTACACGGGTAGAAAAAACGCTTTTAAGATAGGACAAAGAGGCACCAGTGTAAGACCGGATCATTGACCGGTCTCGATACAGGAGATCTTAAAAGTCTGGAACTTTTAAGACTGGATGCGAATCGGTCTTAAAGAAATGTATTTAGATCGGACATTAAAAATATTAGGTCTTAAAAGTCGTAGTATATAGACCTAATATATTTTTCATTTAGTCTTAAAACCCAACTTTTAAGACCAGACACAAAAATAGGCCGGTCTAAAAAGACCAACTTTTAAGACCGAACTAATGAATAGGTCGGTCTAAACAGACCAACTTTTAATACCGGACGAATAAATAGGTCGGTCTAAAGAGATCGACTTTGAAGATCGGACTAATACAAACACCGGTCTAAAATACCAACTTTTAAGACTGGACTAATAAATACATCCAGTCTTAAAAGTCACACACTAAATTTCATCAAATTATTTCCCGATTCTATTTCTTACTGATCATACACATCCACCACCCAATCCAGCACTTAAAAGACAGTACTTTAAGCTACAAGCTACGAACAATCCATTATGAATTACAAATTGAATTGGAAATGAATACAAATATTATTCACCATGAGTTATGTGACCTCTTAATGAATATACTATGACAGTACAACACCTAAATGAATATATACAATAAAATCAGTTACAAATACAATGAGTTACAAAGACAACACCTAAATCAACATATATGGCCAATTCACCATGTCTTCATCAGATTCCCATCCAACAACATAACAATCCTCTTTTTTATAACATGCCCTTTTCGGATCCTGGCAAAAAAATAAAAATAAGAACAAAAGCTTCAAAGTAAGTGACATTGTTTAAGAATGTAATGTTTTAATCACTATTACACTTGTAATGTAAATTACAATATTCATAAAGGCATTTACCATTTCAATAATGTCATTTACTACTACTTTTAACAAGTTCAATTTTTGGGGAAACTCAACTAATTCAGTGAGAGAGTAGGAAATCAAGTACACATGTCAATTTTTACAAAAATGTAATATTTTAATCATTGACTACACTTATAACATGAATGACAGCATTTGTAAAGGTATTTACCATTTCATTAACATTATTTACTACTACTTTCAATAAACTTTACCTTGGGAACTCAACTAATTGGGTGGGGAAGTAGGAAATTGACTATGTATATCACTTTTTACAAGTAAGAATTGACAATTTTTACTGAACCTGAAATGGTAAATACCTTAACAAATATCATTTGCGTCACCAGTGTAGTCACTTATTAAAACATTACATCCTTACTATTAAAAACTGACATGAGTAGTCGGTTTCCACTTCCTCATCCAATTATTTGAGTTTTTTCAAAGGTGGAACTTGTTAAAAGTAGTAGCAAATGACATTAATGAAATTGTAAATACATTTACAAATATATTCATTCACATTATAAGTATAATTAATGAGCAAAAGATTACATTTTTTAAATTGTATTATATAATGCTACGCAATATATTTACAAAGAGGCTTGGTGGCTCAGTATCCACCAATCATTTTGGGAACCAAGGTGTGGTGAGTTCAAATCCCACCTTCACCACCTTGGGCCCCAAATTAAAAAATATGTATATGCCTCCAAAATAGCCACTGATGGCGGAGGGTGGCTACCGCCCGTCGGTGGTGCTCTGGTGAGGGGTTTTTTTTCTCTATTTTTTTTTTAAAAAAAAGATAATAATAAGAAGCAATTTTGTAAAAACACCAAAACTTTAAAATTTTAGATTCATATGCTCTCACCGGTCTGTCTTTTTGAAGTCCACGTGACCTTTTAAGGTTGTTGGAACTTAAGAGGTATTTTGTAGGGATTTTCCCATTAAAGAATCCTTAGTGTATACTAATATGTGAGGTTTGGTATGGTAAAAGAGTTACAAATTAAGAGGAGTCTTAAGAAATGACCGTTGGAACCTTTATATGTTTTAACTAGTTGATTTTATTCCTTCACTAGTCAAATTTAATTACCATAAACCACCATTATTTCCAACAGTTAGAAACTGTCATACTTATAAGTCGTTTTTAATCACCATTATGTATTTATGTTGCCCAACAGTTTTGCATTCGTCCTCAACCTATAAAAGGCAATGCATGGGGCATGGTTAGTGTGTCCCTGAGCTCTCCTCTCTTCTCCTAAGTTAGGTTGTATATTTCTATTACTCTGTGGCCCTACTTTTATAGGAATGGTGCATTTAATCATAAACGATATCGCATTTTGATCTACCTTGGTAGCATAATAACTATTAAGCAAAATGGACAAAACAAGCAAACCAAAGATCTTTGGAATAACTACAATGTGCAAAGAGATTATCAATGGTTTCAAGATTAAATCTGTTTGAATTAGCTTTTGATAAAAAATAATAATAATAATAATGGTAAGAGTGATCCTAGAGAATAAATTATGAGGCATAATAGATTCTATAAACAAAGTGATTTTAATAAAATGATAGTGTTTAGATAATAGTTACCAAAATCACTTTTTTTAAAATGTTTAAATTACTAAAAAGGACATTAGCTTTTTGTGATAATTGCATATAAAAATATTCAATTGTTTTGCATATAAGAATAATTGTGATGGTATTCTATTTGAAAGATTTTTAACATTAAATTTCATAATAAATACCAAAATTTAAATAAATTTGTCTACAAAATTAAAATTATAACATTTGCCAATTTTATAAGATGATAAAAAATAGCTTAAGCATATATGTATTAACAAACAATATTGACTATAATCATTTTTAAATAGTAATTATCTAAAAGAATATATTTTAGTTTGAAATGCGTAATTTATCCAATAGTTAAATATTTGATGGCTCTAGCTAATGTGATGAGAATAGCTCATATTAGGAAGGGGTTAGGACCTTAATCCCTTTTTGTTTTTCCTATGTCTACTTTGTTTCTATTTGTTCGATTTCTTGGTATAAAAAAAAATATTTGATGGCTTAAAAAAAGTGAAGAAGGGAAGAGAAGAGGAAGAAAGAGAAAAAGGACAATAAATAGGTTCAGGAAATTATTACACCATAGTTATGGCTTAACAACCTTTTGGGGGAGGTTGGTATGATATATATGAAAACAAATATTAAAAATAGGAGGGAGGTTGGTATGATATATATTTTAATTTTAAAAAAAAAATTATATGAGTTTTTAAAATAAAGAGAAAGATAGTGAAAACGTGTAATTAAGAGAAAACATAGACGCTATTAGATGCTTTACTTTAAAAGATATTACTTTGTGCTATAAACCTTTTTTGCCGAAATTTCTTATAAACTTCACTGTAATATTGTATTATAGGTATTAATAATAAAAAAATATTATGGTTATTAATATTGAAGAAATGAAACTCCATCTTTCTTCTTGGGAAAATCACTTTCAGGGCCCTTTTTGGAGGAAAAACCCCAAAAAAGGCCCTCAGAATCTAACAATCCTACAATAGGCCCCAAGGCCTTTTCTGGGATTATTAGAATCTTAGGGAGTTGTTAACGGGGCTGATATAGTTGTTAACGGAGTACTGATATAGTTGTTAATGTGATTGATTTAGTTGTTAGAAAATTATTGTTAATGATATTGATTTAGTTGTTAATGACCTACCCGTTAACTACTATATCAGCCATATTAACAACTCATGCAAGATTCTGAAAATCCCAGAAAGATTGTTAGATTCAGAGGGCCTTTTTTAAGTTTTTTTCCTCTAAAAAGGGCCTTGAAAGTGATTTTCCCTTTCTTTCTTCGCATGACACACTAGGCTTCCTATTTTCTCGTGTTTACCGTCCTCAAATAAAGAAAAGTCAATAATAATCTAACACCATCGTCTTCCAATTTCTCACCGACTTTAATAGAAAACTAGGATCACAGTTATCCTCCTCAAACCATTTCCATTCGAACCGATTAGTTTATTGTTTCATGTTTGTTTGAGAAGAGATAAACTATATAATCTTAATGCCATGTGGAATGTAGAAGTGATTATAATAAACATTAAATATTTTCTATAACAGATTAAAAAATCTAATGTTTATTTTAATGGATTAAGATTGAAAAAAAAAACATTAAATTTTTTAATCTGTTCAAATATAGAATTCTGCACGTCTCTGCATTTTTGGCATAGAGAAATAGAATTCTACGCGTCTATGTTTTTTCCTGACAAAATTCTACTTCTCTCATAATTCCCTTTCTCTTGGCAAAAAATTTAGAATATCATAATTTTGATATTTTTGCTCTTCCGTTTTTTCCCCCTTAAAAAATTATTGAAAAAAAAATCTCTCATCACAAATCTCTTACTAACCAAAATATCTTCCGTTTTTATTTATTTATAGAAAATGACAGATAAGTATCATTTAAACTTTAAAATTCTATTGACAACAATATTAAGAAGAATAATAAAAACATAAAAAATTACTTATTTGAGATTTTGAAATTCAAGTAGTATTTTTTAAATTTTATTTTATTTTTTCTTTTAAAAAAATCTCTCCGGGCAAAGCTCTTGCTCACCAAAATATCTATAGATCCAAGTACACCATTTACATTTCTCTCTCGGTGGGTGGGTTTTTTTTTTTTTGGACCTATTTTCAACTCTCTCTCTCTATAACATATCTTCCATTGTATTGTATATGGGTGGCGGTTAGGCACAACCTATTTTCATCTCTCTCTCTCTCTAACATATCTGCAATTGTATTGTATATAGGGTTGGGGGTAGGCACAACCAATTTTCAACCCTCTCTCTTATCTTCAATTATATTGTATATGCAAGAATAAAAGATAGTTACATATAGTTTATGGGCGGAACTAGGGGTTAGGGTGCCCCTGCCCCAAAATTATAGAAAAAAAAAAAAAAAAAGAGTTTTAAAAAATTACATGTTAGCCTTATAAAAATTTCAATATTTTTAATTTAGTCCTCATGGAGGGACTAAAATAAAAAAAACTAAAATTTTTATGAGGTGGAAATGTGATTTCTTGAAACTCTGGGATCTTTTTTGTAATTTTCGTCCCTTAATTACAATTTCTAGCTCGACCTTGATATGGTTAAAGATATGTTTTACACAATTGAAGAATTGTACCATTTAAAAAATTGGAGTTCTTAAATTATTTTAAGTAATAACTTTTATAATAACTTTTTTTTCCCAGTAATGAGAGCAAACTTACTCGAAAACCTATTAGTTTTGTTTTGCTTAGATGGTAAGGAACGCTTGGGAAAAGAGCTATCTCTCCATCTTACCAACCATAGGATAAGCCATATAATATTATGGACTAGTAAGGCATGGAGGCAGCATATTTAAATCAAAATGGTTGGGGTAAAGAGTAATTTAATACTAGTATAAAATATACAATTATAATAAATTTTATCTATTATAAATATTTAAAATTGGTTGAGTTTAGAGTTCCGAAAATAGGAGGCTATGTATAATAATACAAGGTACGTTTTGAGCATTTAATTAAGAATTACTCTATTTGAGCATTTAATTAATAAATACTCTATCTCCCTAATTCTCCCTTGTCTTACTCCTCCCTGTTACACCCCTACCGGCCTCGCCCTTTCGGGTGGCGGGTTAGAGGGATTCCTTTACTAAGTTACATTTCATTCATTATTAGGTCCATTTAATATGTTTCAGAGTGAGCGCAATAGAGCATTTAACCGGTTTGGACGATCTATTGTACTGGTAAATGTAAAATAAACCGAAAGTAAAAGTCCCCGAAGGGTTAAGGGTACAATCATTCGGTCGTAAATGCCAAAATATAAATATAGTCATCCCCAAAAAGTAAAATACAAAATATGATAGGGCATCCCCTATCCTTCATCGCTCTGTCATCCTTACCTCTGCAAAAAGGCCTTTACAGCTCAAGCACGCTCCCCTGAATCACCAAAAACTCCTAGAGTCCGGATTTGGCCCCCAGAGTAACCATCAATACTCATGCACTAAATGTGAAATGCGTATGCATGCAACCATCTAAATATGGGAACATAAAAAACAAGTATGCCAAATATACCATAATATGCAAACAGTACACACACATAGAAAACACATCTCTGCTCCGTTGAGCCGCCTTACCAAGACAGACCTCGGAAGCACAAATCTGTCTCCGTTGAGTCACCACGCAGGCAGAGTTGGAAGACACCGCCTGTTTTCGTTGAGTCGCTACATAAGCAGACCCCGACAGGCACCCTCAGCACTAGGGACACAATCACAAACATGTTTTGTATGCATATTTGGCAACACATATGAAAAAACACATATGGCAAGCAAAACATATAACAAACACATAAAAGTGCCGGAGTAAAGTGGTTACTACCTGGTGATAAATATACCATCTTATGATTTTAAGGGGCCCACTAGCTCTCCAACACATTGCTTGACCCTAAATAACACCAAAATAATTTATTTGAGTATTTTCCAAAAATACCCATACAATTTCCTTCAAAATCGAGCACCAACAGAATTTTCCAGAAAATCCTGTGTTTCTGACCCAACTTCAAACATTTTTAATAAATTCCACAAAACTCATGTTAACATGAAACCAACGCCATTTGATCCATTGAAAAGTTTATTTTTCAGAAAAAAAAAATATACCCAGACCCTGAAAGTACACATGCTCTGGCGTGTGGCTTATGTTCTATACTCTGGTCAGTTTTCGCCCTGATGCACACTAGACCAACTTCAACGATTTTTATCTTCAAGAAGAAAACTCCAAATGACACAAAATTATACATCACGATGAACCTTAAGATGTCTAATTTCTACCATAAAACTTTCAGATTAAACAGACCCCATTTACTATTTTAAAGACCGAGTTGAAACACTTCTGCCAGAAATTTCCAGAATTGCTTAAAGGCTTAGTTTCAAGACTTTTTCGGTGATTTCAAGTTCGGAAACTAAAACCATAACTATACCTTACACAAAATCATGTTCCAGAGCCATTGGTGACCTTAAAAATGCAAAAATCCAACCCTAAATCCAAGCACCAGCCTTTTGCACGAAATTATTTAACTAGGAACTCAAGAGGATGAAATTGTCGGTGTTACCTGAAATCGAAGAACGGTGGTTGAGCTTGAATCCTTGAGCTTGGAGGGTTAGCTATGGAGGCTGGCTGGATCTCCTTTTTGCATCTGGAAATTGCGTGCTCAAGGGTGAAAAGAAGAAGAAATTACCTTTTTAATAAAGGTAAAATTGATCTGGTGAAAGTAGAATTAACTGGCGTAAATTTCTGGCTTTTGTGTAATAAATAGGATCTACTTTTCTTGACTTCTTGCCCAAGAACTTCCAGATCTTTCCAGGGGTTTCATGGTTCTGCCAAGTGGCGAAATTGCCCTCCAAAATATCTAGATATTTTCTTCTTTTGAGGCAAATTACCCGTTTTGGCCCGAAACTTTCAAAAATTACAATTG
The DNA here is from genome assembly GCA_019022615.1 of Acacia melanoxylon. Lineage (NCBI taxonomy): Eukaryota > Viridiplantae > Streptophyta > Magnoliopsida > Fabales > Fabaceae > Acacia > Acacia melanoxylon. The sequence goes on along the minus strand of JAFJYJ010000020.1, from coordinate 2,093,920 downwards.
TGGCCCATAACTTTTTGATAATTAACAAATTTTCCCCATCATTTCACCTGCCCAAAAGGACCTTTATGGCGCCATTTGGGGCCCACAATTATGCCCTAATTAATTTTTACCCATTTATTCCCATTTTGCCCTTTTTCTCCAAATGTGGGACCCGCAGTTTGACTTTTACACTGATTTCTCTTTCTTTCTTTCCAAGTAAGTATTGTAATCATTAGAGAGGGTCATGTGGCGCCTAATGGGGCCCAAAAATATGATTTCCATATTTAATCCCCTTTTTCCACTTTATCCGTCAAATTTACGCTCTACCGATCCATATCGAGCCCCTACGGTTAGCAAGGTGCTTCTTTTTGCACTTTTCTTCAACTTTTTCAGATATTCTCCCCTAATTGGACATACATATGTGGAACATTTTTAGTTTCTATTATGGCCCCACATTTTCCTCACTCAGTCCAAAAGAAGCTCCTAATTGGTCCCTATCGTCCCCTTTCTATCAGTTAACATCCTGTGGGACCCGTATTTTGTGTTTGGGCCAGTGTATGGGTAAAATTATCTGATTTTCCTTCTCTCTCCTAGGATGGACGAAATTGATTACTTAAGGGGTAAGGATTTGACTTTTCTACCCCTGTAATCATTACTTACTTTTTCTCTTTTAATCCTGTGGTGACACGTGTCCTCAGGTAATTATTACAGCTGACTTTTCATTCTTATCTCTTTCAAAAACGCAGGAAATCCTTACCTGACCAGGAAATGTCATATGCACACTTATTTTAGCAAATCTTTGCTTAACTAATTGTCCCATATCCTAGGACATAGCTAAATGGCATTTTTATTGACTAATTAACACTGTATAGGTCCTCTGTGCCCCTTTTCCGTTGGCATTTTAATTCCACGGTTTATACACATTAGGTCCATAGACCTATATAGCCAAGTTACTTAGTCCCTGAGAGGCTTCCTTTCTCTCGTCATTCTTGGGACTTTTCCCGAACCGAGCTTAATCGTCTACCCTCTTTTAGGCTTATTCTCCATTCTCGGGTCCAAAATTCCGGATATTACACTCCCTCTCATCCCAATTCTCTTTGTATTTTTCTTATTTTCCTAACATTTTCATTTTTAATATTCTTTTTATACATTTTATAAAGTTAGCTTATAAATAAAAATATATTATTTAATAATTATAGGTTTGTTTTTATCAATATATTTTCTTATATTATTATATTATTCCTTTAAATTTTCCTCTAAAAAATAACAAGTTATCCAAATGAAATTTATTTGGCCAAAATAAATTCTCGGGGTATATTAACTACATTGCCATGTTGAGACAATAGTGTATGACAGACTCTAAGGTATGCTTTTTCTTGTTCAGCTACTGGTGAATCATTGAATAATATTTTTATCTCAAGGAAAATAAGGGAGATAAGAGACTTGTGTATTGGGACGAATTCGAGTCAAAGCTCAAATATTACTCCATAACTCGTACAAGCTAGTGCTCACACAATTATTAGAAAACTAGAGTCTAAATAAGATTGGTACAACAGTGCACCACAATAAAAAAGATGGTAGGAGAGAAGAGATTGTTAGATAGCATAATGTCAATGGTGAGATTAACTGAGGGAGGCGCACCCTATTTATAGAGGTATAGGAAGACTACTATTTAGGAAGTTATGTGTACTCCTTCTTGCTCTCTAAGAAACAATTAGGAAATTAATTCTTGATTAATTTCCTAATTTATAGTAACTTGTTTCTCAATTAACAAATCCATAATTAATGCTGATTTTTTTTTTCTTATTTGATAAGGCTACTTGTTTCCTTATCAAACAATCCAACCCATAAAGGGTATACCTGGACCCAAAATTCAACATCTCCCACTCATACTTGATGGGCCTCCTATTATGCGTCTGTTTCTCTTTCTTATTTCATACTTAGTGTATGTTGTGACATCGTGGCTAAAACATCTTCAAAATTTGGTGCTTGTGATATTAGAAATCCCTCACATCAGACCAGCATCTATGGACACCCTTTATGTATCGATAAGCCATTTGTTCGTTGCCTCATATGCCCCAAATTCTCTCATACACATCACTCATAGAATATCTAATCCTCTCTAGATAATATCTTGATTAACTTAGATTGCCTTCCATGTGCATAATATCTGCACTTACAAGCTATATAGAGAACTAGTAAGGGGTTGACCATAGACACTAGCACAACTTGTGTATCTAGGAGTAAATCTTCCTTATTGACTAAACATCAGTCCGTCTTGACTTGATTGCTTTTTTAGTTTTCACTTGTTTGACCAAATCGTGTGTGATCATAGAACTTCAGCTAAAGTAGGTGGCACCAAACCAAGCTTTCATGATGCCACCTACTCCCTCTGGTCCTTATTACAAGGCACCAACCAATAATTCTATCAAACCAATAAAAAAAGTTAAAGTCAATAAAGTTGTCCTACAATTTAATTAACTTCCAATAGTATCCCTACAAATTACCTTAAATTCTAATATTATATTAATTATTACTCTCTCACCCACTACGCTTATTAATTAGGGGCATATATGGAAAAAAAACAAGTAATGCTCCATGAGAACAAGCAAGTGTCTTATAAAAAAGACCAAATAAACTTTCTAGTTGGTGCCTTATAATAAGGACCAGAGGGAGTAAGTCTTAAGGGCACCATGGAAGGATTTTTCCTTTTGAGACTCACACCATGGTAGACCAAGGATCTTCCACCTACATCCTATGTTGTAGTCTTACTCTCAAGCACATGCAGTATGAATTTAATGTGTTGGTTTTGATTAGTTTTGATGATGTCTTATATAGATGTCATTATTAAAAGCAAAAAGATTGAGTAATATAGATATCTCCTACATTGACTAATTAATGTATTTAATGTAGATTAATCCAAGTTGAATTATAGAGATTAATCAAGAAGGAGATATTGAAGAAGGTTATTCCAAGTTGAGGGAAGTGCTTTCTGTAAGGAATCTCCCAAAGTTTAAGGATGATTCAACCAAACCGACACCGCCCCCATTAGTCTTTACCACTGAAGAACTAAAAGACGTGGTGCCGGGACACCAGGATGGATTGGTTATTACAGCAACCGTGGCTCAATGCCTTGTGAAAAGGGTTTTTGTTGATGCAGGGAGCTCGGCAGTCATTATTAGCTGGGATGCCTATAAGAGGATGAATATGGATTCAGAAGATTTAAAACCGTGCAAAATAACCCTTATAGGTTTCAACGGGGAACATTCACCTCCTAAAGGATACATCGACCTAAGACTAACCTTGGGAACCAGGGAGGCGTTCAAGTTCGAACGGGTAAGGTTCATAGTTGCTGATTTCCCCTCCCCGTACAATATTATACTCGGCCGGCCAACCATCCACAGTTGGGATATGATAGTATCCACGAAGCACCAAAGGCTGAAGATGGTAAACAACAAAATAAGGTCGTTGTTGTTAAGGGAGATCAGAAGGAATCCCGTCAATGTTATTTCGAGACAATCCGAGATGGAGAAGGGGGACCATCATCCCCACCTCAGATTTTAAGAGGCAAATAAATCCTGAATGCTGAAAACCGCAGAAGAAATGGACGATCGGTTAGCTTGGTGGAGCTCAGAGAGCCCGAAATCCCACGTCCAGAACTAGAAGGTGAATTAGAAGAATTAATTCTCGGTGGAAATCCCTCAAAAACAACGAAGATCAGAGGAGCAATGAATCCAGATTTGAAAGATAGGTTGACCAAATTCCTAAGGCAGAATCAAGATGTATTCGCGTGGATGTCGTTCGAAGTCCCAGGTATCGATCCTAACTTCTGCTGTCACAAACTGGCTATCCAGCCGGGGTCCAAACCAGTGGCACAGAAAAAGAGAAATATCGGGGCCGACAAACGGAAGGCTCTAGAGCAGCACGTGGAGGAACTCTTGGAAGCTGGGTTCATCAGGGAAATACAATACACTACGTGGCTTTCCAATGTAGTTATGGTAAAAAAAGCCAAGCAGAAAATGGAGAGTATGCACGGATTATACCAATTTAAATAAGGCGTGTCCAAAAGACTCATACCCGATGCCTAACATCGATCAGTTGGTCGACAACTCGTCGTGCTTTCAATTGCTATCCTTCATGGACGCATACTCTCGTTACAATCAAATACCCATGCATCCGAGTGATCAAGAGAGTACAACTTTCATGACCGACAAGGCCAACTTCTCGCTACAACGTGATGCCCTTTGGTCTAAAAATGCGGGGCAAATTACCAACGGATGATGAACAAGGTATCCGCCGATCGATTGGGCAAAACATTGAGGTATACATCGATGATATGATCGTAAAGACAAAGGACACTGGAAAACCATGTCGGGATCTAGAGCGGACATTTAATAATTTGAGAAAGTTTCGATTTGTTTGAACTACCAAATGTGCATTTGGAGTCCCAGCCGGGAAGTTCTTGGGTTTTATGTTAACAAACCGAGGAATTGAAGCCAATCCAGATAAATGCAAGGCAGTCCTCGACATGCAGTCGCCGAGGACAAAGAAGGAAGTACAGCAGCTAACCGGCCGCCTAGCTGCGCTAACCAGGTTTCTACCAAGATCAGCAGAGAACGCGCTCCCATTTTTTAGGTTGCTAAAGAATGAAACACAAGAAGGATGGAACATGGACTGCGAGGCAGCATTTGCTAAGATCAAACTCTGTTTGGCAACTCCACCAGTCCTATCAAAACCAGATCCGGGTGAGTCCTTATTTTTATACTTATCTGCAGGACAAGAGGCAGTGAGTGCGGCCCTAGTAAGAGAAACCAAGGCCGGCCAGTCCCCAGTTTATTTTGTTAGTAAGGCGTTACAGAGCTCGGAATTGCGATATCAGAAGCTGGAAAAAGTGGGTTTTGCCCTGCTTATCTCGACAAGAAGATTGAGACCTTACTTCCAAGGATACCGGATTATTGTCCGAACAAGCCAGCCGCTCTGACAAATATTACACAAACCAGACTTGGCAGGGAGAATGACTAGCTGGGCCATCCAGCTATCTGAGTTCGACATCTCATACGAGGCCCGACATGCAATCAAATCACAAGCATTGGCAGATTTCGTCAAAGAACTCACCTCGACGGACGGGATCGATGAAGTTCAAGACAAAATATGGAAGGTATATGTCGATGATTCGTCGAATGCAAAAGGTAGCAGAGTCGGAATCATAGTTGAAAGCCCGGAAGGTGTCGCCATTGAACACTCTCTCCACTTGGAGTTCCCGACCTCGAACAACCAGGCTGAATATGAAGCTCTACTTGCCGGATTATTGCAAGCAAGAGAACATGGAGCGCAGAGAGTAAGGGTTTTCACCGACTCGCAGCTTGTAGCCGCACAGATAGAGGTCACTTATCAGACAAAAGGTCCCTTACTGGCTAAGTATCTCAATAAAGCAAATGAGGTGATCTCCGACTTCGACGAGGTTATTAGTTCTCTATATGTTTTGATGATAACTGACAATTGTAAACGCAAGATAAAATGAGTTTCTGATAAGTAAAAAAAAAAAAAGAGAACTTGTTTGTCGGTGAATACTCAAGTAATGATTTCATTACTCAAGTATTGAATACTCGAGTGATGGTTTCATTACTCAAGTATTGAGTTGACAGTGAATGGCTCCTTCGTGCAAAAATGATCATTACTCAAGTATTGATTCCAATACTCAAGTAATGAACTTACAGAGAGCATTCCAAGTTCTTTTTCTTCTCACAAAGATCAATACTCGAGTAATGGTTTGAATACTCGAGTAATGACCAAACAGAGATTCTTCATCTAAAAGGCAGAAATGCCAATACTCAAGTATTCATATGGATACTCAAGTATTGGTCATACATAAAATGATTAAAGTATTCAACATGTGAATACTCGAGTATTGGTTTGATTACTCGAGTATTGGGTAAACAGAAAGTTTTCAAAGTTTTTCACATGTTTATCAATACTCAAGTATTGATATGAATACTCAAGTATTGGAATGGCAGAGACTTCACAAGTATTGAAAATAGTTCAATACTCGAGTATTGATATGATTACTCGAGTATTGACCAGAATTTAAAAGTTTTGCTATTTCCAAGTGATTTGAATACTCAAGTATTGAGGTGAATACTCAAGTATTGACTTGGAAAAGTTTTCACAAAGTTTTTAAAAAGTTCAATACTCAAGTATTGAGTTGAATACTCGAGTATTGAGCATACAGAGAGCTTGGCTCTTTTTCAAATATTTTGAAAACTCAAGTATTGATTTGATTACTCAAGTATTGAAGTTTTGGACTTAAACTTATTTTCACATAAAAAGTTCAATACTCAAGTATTGGTTTCAATACTCGAGTATTGGTCTACTTAAAGAATTGTCCAAACGCTCAAATCATGTAGTGCCTTCTACGGAAGACGAATACTCAAGTATTCATCTGAATACTCAAGTATTCACATTAGTGCACATCTGCAATACTCAAGTATTGAAGAACTCACTCAAGTATTGGGCGCAAGTATTCAAAATTCAAATCATACGAATTTGTGATTTCTTCGTGTTTGATCTTAATGCTTTCTATTATCATTCTTATATATTCCCGGCTATATTTAACCACTTTGTTAGTGAGTTTCGGATGGATTAAAGAATGTTTAACGAAGGTTTAATACCAAAAGCAAAAAGTCATTTCGAACATTAAATGCTAAACCCGAGAAAGTTGCATACTTTTGGGAAATCCTACGCACACGCTTACAAAGGATTAATGCCTACCTACCACATCCGGAAGCTGCTACTCCAACGGATTTATTTACTAGAAGTCAACTCTAAACTTCGCCCACTGGATTAAGTGAAGAGTAGAGAGAAAGAAGACCAAAAGCGAACCCGAAACCTTGGTTAATGTTACCAACGGTTATATGAAGGATTACAACGGTCATTTAATGCACTCTCAGTATAAATAGAGCTGCATTCAATTCCTCTCAACAACTAAGACTATAGAAAACAAAAATCATTCAAGTTTCCAACTACTCTTGAGTTTTCTTGTATAAAGTATCTGTTGATACATTAAGCTTCAGTGTTTATCATTATCTACTCTTAGAGAGAGTTTATTGATTGTAAATCATTCATTGTAAAGAATCACAAGTCAAGGGGACTTGGTGATTGGGTTCATTGATTGCAACTTGTAAGGGGAGTAAGTTCTAGTAAGAGAATTACTCTTGAGTACGAGTGTGTAATCAATTGAGATATTGAAAATCCCGAGAGTGCGGGACTGGACGTAGGTCAAGGGATTGGACCGAACCAGTATAAATCCTTGTGTCTTGCTCTTCTACCCTCTACTTAGTTCATCTCTGTTTTTAGTGTACAAAACAGAGTAAGCTGAAAAAGTTTTTAAAATCCCCAATTCACCCCTCTCTTGGTGATTTAGCTCCACTTTCAATAATTACCCACATCCCAAGAGAAGAAAACACCCAAGCCGATATCCTATCAAAACTCGCCAGCACCAAGGGCTCGGGAAGCTTCCAAACCGTCATCCAGCAAAACCTAACAGAGCCGAGATGCGTCATGACTATCTCGACCGCTACGGATTGGAGGTGACCGATTGAAGATTACCTTGAAAGAGGGATTATACCGACGGATTCAGTCGAGGCAAAGAAATTAATACGGGAAGCCGCCGTCTACACGATGGTTGACGACCAGCTATATTGGAAAGGTCTACATTCTCCAATGATGAGATGTTTAGACTCATTCGAGGCCAAGTATGTGTTGGCCGAGATACATCAGGGCGTGAATGGCCATCACATGGGGGGCAAGGCCCTTGCTAGGAAAGCTTTGCGTGTCGGATATTACTGGCCAACGATGAAGATAGATGCCATGGAAGTAGTCAAAAGGTGTGAAAGTTGCCAGAAACATGCCAAAATTATTTGGCTTCCGCCATCAGAATTAAACGGTATCTCGGCCCCTTGGCCCTTCTACAAATGGGGAATGGATCTCCTAGGGCCGTTCAAAGCAGCCCCCGGGCAATTTAGGTGGCTCATCGTGGTGGTAGATTACTTCACTAAATGGATCGAAGTCGAGCCTTTAACCTCTATCACCTCAGCACGGATTCAAAGGTTTTTTCGACACAATATTGTCTCTCGATTCGGAATCCTAGCCGAGATAGTCACAGACAACGGGACCCAGTTTATAGACAAAGAATTCCAGGCTATGATGTCGGATCTAGATATTGTGCAGCCCTTCGCCTCGGTTGAACATCCCAATCAAACGGCCAGGCCGAAGCAGCCAATAAAGTCGTCTTAGACTGCCTAAAGAAGCGGATGCGAGATGAAGAGTCTAGCTGGGTCGAACAACTATACAGAGTACTATGGGGGTATAGGACCAGCGTGCAGTCCTCAACCCAGGAAACCCCCTTCCGGTTGACTTATGGATGTGAGGCGATGATCCCGGTGGAGATAGGGCTTCCATCATGGAGAAAGGCCAAAGCAATTCAAGAGGGAGGTGAGTCGAATGAAGATGCCCTGAGGACCGAACTGGACTTAATCGACGAGATCAAAGTCAGGGCGCATTGCAAGGAGCTGGCTACCAAGCAACTCATCGCGGCAAAGTATAATCGGAAAGTGAGACCCCGTTCTTTCAACAGGGGCAATCTGGTACTTCGACGCGCAGATATTGGAAACAAAAACACCAGAGATTGCAAGTTAGCAGCAAATTGGGAAGGCCTGTACCGTATCAAAGAAAACTAAGCAACAGGGCATATATACTGGAAACCCTAGGAAGAAAGCTCATCAAAAGAACCTAGAATGCCGACAAGCTGAGGGCCTACCATAGCTAGACCTCGGTTCGGACGACGTTTATGATTGAACTTGGTTTATTTTTCTTTCTTTAAATTCATGTCGTTTATATTTGATTGTTTCCCATTAACATTATCAACTCTTTGAAGTTTTATCTTAAAGAAGGAACCCGTAGTGGAGTTCTTATTTCAAAGTACGTGTTGTTATAACTTAAGTTGTTTACACCGAGGTTTACGAACCCGGTTACACCGCGGTCAACGAACCTGGTCTCTATTAACACATCTAGATGGATGACACTAGGGCCGATGTGCCTAGGTATCAAGCAATGTGAAGTCACCTGTATAGGTCTTCACAAAATTGACGCGTAAACGCTTGCTCATTGATAAGAAGATGAATTGTCATGCCGACCCTGATCAGGTCAAAATGTTTGGCTTTGTGTTACGGACACCATAGTTTAAACATGTGACATTTTGCCCTTATCTTGGTGATGAACCCGGATGAGGGAGTCGGAACTCGGTAGTGCGTTATGATAAAACACATCCCATGCGGTTACATCATGAAAACCCTACCAACCAACTCCAGATTGCAAGTCTGGAAGAAAAAGCAGATATGCACATCTAAAGACCCTGGCCCGGTCGATCGAAAGATTGGCATCTCATAACGAGCAATCAAAAATAAAGATTAATTTGTTAATTTTTATATAACCGCCGAACAAAAGCGGCAAGTGTTCAGACACATAACAAGGGCACGTACGCCTTAAAAAGTTACAAAACATTACAAGGGCACTGACGCCTAGAAAAATGTACAAACATCAGCACATCAAGGGTCGAGAGCATTCTTCTCGGGAATCTCCGCTGAAGGAACCTCGGGTACCTCCGTTGAGAGAACCTCGGGTACAGTAGCAGAAGGAGCCTCGGGCACGGTAGCCTGTGGAGTGTCGGGAGAGGCCTCAGGAAGATCGTCCGGAGAAACCTCGGCATCTCCCGCTTCTCCCAGCACATCACCTTCAAGGACAGACGCTGAGACATCGTCAACCGACGGGGAAGGAGGATAGAACCGACCTTCATGAACATATGCCCGATAATGACACTTGGACAGATCCAACGTAATATCAGGATTCCATCAATTGATCTGGGCCAAGGTCATATCAAAGGCATCTTTGGCAGTAGCCGCGATGGTGGAGGAGCAGCTGGCATGAGCCATCTGGAGATCTTCAAGCGCCGTCTTGATCCCACCCAACTGCTCGACAAGACTCCCCCTCTGAGCCTGTACTGTCTTCAGCGCGTCCATACAGTTGGAATGGGCAGTCCTTAGGCTAAGGATCTCGGAGCTGGTTGACGCTAGATTGTTCTTAACTAAGTTCAGCTCCTCTACCGCTTTATCAGCCGACCCTTTGACAGCTTTCAGCTCCTCAACCGCCTTTCCAGCCGACTCCTGGGCGGCCTTCAATTCTCCCACAGCCTTTTCCCGTGCAGCCACTGCCAAATCTCTCTCTGCCTCCACACGACGCTTTTCAACCGAGATGGTAACGATTTGGTGCTTCAGATGAAGCAGGGATTGCGCCAAGCCGACCCCCTGCAGCAGATTATGTTGCACGGAATGAACTAAACGTTCATCAACTTTCGTAAGGGGAATTACAGGATCCTGGAACCTCCGTGGAGGGAAAAAGGCGATACTAAGCTCCTCAGTAACCCCATTTTCCCAAGCCAACCCCCTCGGCAGTTTAGTGGGAGGAGGAGAAGGTGTAGCTGGTAATGATTGAGAAGAAGGTTGATCTTCCTCAACCAAAGTGTCCCTCTGCGTGGAGAAACTTGAATTGGCCGAAGGAGGATTGGAGCTTTCAGCCGGAGCCAGGGTCCGGACCCTCTTAGCCGGTTGGGCCTGCGTTCGTGACACAGCTCGTTTCCGATCTCGCCCGGCTTCAGTGGTAGCACGGGTACGTGACTCCGGTCGCGGAGGAGCCCTACCATCAGGATTCACGTGGGAAAGATAAGGAGGCAGCCCGGCCATATCCTGAGCTGCAATAAGAAGATAAGAAAAGTAGTTAGTCAATGTATGGATTAGGAAAAAGATTAAAGCGGGCCATATAAAGAGTTCATACAAATAACATATCCCGGCTTGGAGCCGGGACCGGAAATAAAGTAAGCTGCGCTCCGGCTGCCATAAGTAGCAGCGTATGACATCAGCCGGTCTACGGAAAGAACCTCCTCGACGGGAAGATCGTCTTGTTCAACTTGGTAAGAGGAGGAGGCCACCTTATGGTGATCATACGTCCAGTACAACGGAAACTTCCACTCCACCTTGTTTCCCTCTGCCCCTTTCAGAAACCAGGGATGCTGCCCGGGTTTGGCCACGACCTTAAAAAGCCGTTCTTGAAGTGCTTGAAGGAGTCCGAGAAAGCGATCGGAGCTTCCGGTCCAAGATCACTTCGGGTGAAGTAAGCCCTTCAATTTATCCGCCTCCTTACCGAGCTAGGGGTAAAAGGACAGAAGAAATAAAAAAAGAGGGCGGTTGTGCAAGGAATATGATCTATGAAAGAGCTGCACAACCGCTCAAAAGCCACTATGTAGGCCCACCCATTAGGATGAAGTTGGGAGGGGGCCAAGTGAAGATAATTGAGGCAAGATATTTGGAACTCGGTAAACGGGAAGCGAATACCGAGCTGGGACAGGTAGGCTTTATAGAAGAAAAATAAATTAGTGCACCCGGCGGCCCCGGATGAGCAAACGGGCTCATCAAAGATCCCGAAGACTCAGGCAGCAACCCTCGAATTCCCCCAGCTTCATCCGCTTCATCTCGGCTACGGTCATTAAGGAGCTAGTAATGAGCACGTCGTAGGTTACCCAGGGAAACCGCTTAAGGAGGGCTTTGGAAGGAATGGAGGAATTTGTCTCCTCGGGTCGGATCGACCACTTACTTGAGAAGAGGATGACTCCATGTAGACCTAAAAACAAACAAAAATGAAAGAAGGAAAAAATCAGTAATTGAAGGGTATACATGACGCATGCACATTAATGCTAGAAGAAGGGTGACTTCCGAGGTTAGCGGCCAAGGTAGAAACTAGGGGGACCTATATCGGCAGGAACCGAGGGTAGTATTCGCCAGGGAATCCCAGCCATTCGCAATAAAATATGAGCTGTCGGCGAGACAGTCCCAACAGGAGCCGAGGTATCCCTCAGGCATAGATTCAACCTTGGCGCGCGGAGTGGGCTCATAGAAATTAAGAGGCTCGATCGGGATGGCTTCGGTGTACATCTCTCGGCCTATGGGGCTCGGCAAAGAATCCGCTTTGGAAAGGACGAGTATTTGGATGTCTAAGAGAGGTGGAACGCGACCTCCTAGTACTCCCTCTCGGAACCACCATGGAGTAAAATGTTAGATCTAACTCCTTCGGGCAAAGGCGTCCCCAATATCCAATGGCCGGCCTTTGGGAAACGAAACGAGTAATGCCTCTTCTTCATCTTCGGGGTGAGAGATGGGTTTGAAAAGGACAAAGGATTATTCCTAGCCATCAAAACACAGAGGAAGAAACCTATAACAGGTATAAAAGGGGATGAGACTCAGAAGAAGTCAAAGGGGATATTCCAGCAAAAAGGAACATACACCCAAGGGAAGAAACTCAGAACTCCACAATGACTCAAAGGCTATCACTAGAACTCACTAGAACAAACCTAGACAGAAAATCAGAAAAAGCCAACCAGACAGAAGTTGTGCAGAAAAAAAAAACAGGAATGAACGATCAAAACTACCAAAGTCGTAATACAGTAAGTAGAGAAGAAGAAAGAAGAGTACCTGGTAAGAAGGAATGCAGGAAGAACTGGGATAGGATCAAATGGAGCTTTGTCGCGACGAAATTGTCGTATCGAAGAATACAGAAAGATGGCGAAAGCAGAAATGACAGGTGAATGGAAAATGAAGGAAAGAGTAACGAAGGGAAAAATAAATCAAAAGATCAAACGACAGAGATAAAAAGGGGAAAACTCACCTTGTTCATAGGGATGACGTGCGACGTACGAGGAGAACATTAAATGTGCACGAAATCCAAAGACGGCGAAGCAGGGCGGTTAAAATCCCTCGCCAGTCCACGAGCGCCACATGGCGGGGGGCAATGATGGAGAAGGCAGAAGGGTTTCACCTAGAAACATGGAAGAACGCTAGGCCTCGTGTCAGACCCCGGCCCCTGGGATGAAGTTTTATAAAATAGAAATATTTCGACAATGTCACGGACTCGGCAAACACCCATGCATAACCCCGGATCCTGAGCTCGGACCTCGGATTCTGGAGGACGCAACCACCGTGGCCAATGAGTGATAGTGAACCGGCTCAAGCCTTCACCATACATCATCCGGCTATAGGATTGGCGATGTCTCGAACTACGTAGGCTTTGATCCCTTCTACAGGGTACGTAGGCCCTAGGCGCCATTCCTAAGTCAAGCCCAAATGAATCAAAAATCCGATATACTAGGCCGGTGGGTATAATATTCTTCAGTATTGCACCTCGGGCGGAAAGTACCAGAGCATGATACATCTCGATAGATCAAACGCTTGAACTACCGAAATGGGGGCAAATCGTTACGATCCGACATAACGGCCCACATGCTTAGGCGCCCAACATGAAATATATAATGTATTTCGTATATCCCTACGATCATGGAAAATCTATCATATCTACAATCAAGAGATATGATAGACCAGAACGGCGGTCGATATCAATGCATACCCTATAAATACAAGGGCATAAACCTAAGGTGCACACGTTCTAACTAAAACCTAGTAATTTCAATATCACTGTGCACATCCCCACTTGACACATTCCCCATCCCCCCCCATTGAGGCGAATAGTCTATAGTGTGCGATGATCCGTCTCCTCGAGGATATCTCCTCATAGATATTCGTGGAATACATTGATCCAATATCAAAATACTAGCCCATCGGGCTAGACATCCGTTCCACGCCTAACAATCGCTCCTAATCCAAAAGCTCAAACACACGCCAAAAATCAATCTATTACAATCAATTTACTAACCATTAATTACTCTTCTAAAACTCCACATAATAATAATAAAAAATCATAACTTATAATTTCATAAAATTAAAATATACAAATTTTAATAATAAACTTATTTTGAATGCTTGAAGTTGCCACATTATGACGGACGAAAAAATAAGTAAGATCGTTGTAATGTTAATTCTCTTTGTATTTATTACTAATTAATAATACTCTTTTCTATTTGCTGTTAATTAATAAATCTCTTTATTATTTATTCCCTTTTTAATAATAATAATAATAATAATAATAATAATAATAATAATAATATTATTATTATTATTATTATTATTATTATTATTTTACTATTTATTATGATCTTATCACAATTAGCTAAATATTGCCACCACATAAAATATGCTTCACTATATATATTATTTTGTAAATAATATTATAAGTGAAATAATATAGAGGTTAGTTAGATTAGATCCTATTATATAGGAATTTATAAATACTAATAACATAAAATAAATCTTATTATAATACATATATATATTCATAATCTTAACGGCAAAAATAAATCAAGTTTTACTCTCTCTTTATATGTAGCTACACACACGCACAAATATTTTCTCAGCTTGGAGCAAGACACCACGCATGCATATGTATACCTATCAGGTGCCACACATATATTTATCTATTAACCTTCCTTTTCTTTTAATATAAACCGCACTAATATATATGTATATAGTGTGCAATGAAACCAAACTTTTGAGTATATATAAAAAAAATATACATAAGATCACTCTTTCCTTTATTTTCATGTTTTGGCGTCGTGCATATATAGCTTTTATATTTATACTTATGCACTAAAACCGTGGTTTTCCTTTCTTTTTCTCCAAAGCAACGATTATATATATATATATATATATTATGTAACAGCAACCCCATCCTCTTTTATAAATATTTTCAAGTCTTATTAATTTCTTTTCTGTCTTTTCCATGTTCATTGTTTTTGTTCTTCATATATATACATACTTAGCACATGACAACCACGTTGGGTCGTTTAAAAAAAACAGCAGCGATGATAGTAAATTTATGACAGCAAATGGTTTAAGTTTTTCCTATTATTCCCGTGTGAAAACATGTGAAACTAAAAGGAAGAACAATCCAATGACTTACCTAGGTTGGTTTCCGGCTCACACGTTTAATCTCCACGAATACCCAACGCCCCTGTTTTGCTGAGTTTTTGCAGAGGAAAAGTTCCCAGTAGACTCTCTCTCTCTCTCGGCTTGGCACAAGTAATGAGAATAATAGAAGAACTAAGTGCATGGGTTTATGTACTGAGTTGGAGGACTGGTCCGAGAAGCACGAATGAACTGAGGAGTTTACGGAGCTCGAGAAGCATGGGCATGGCTCTGCAAGTCAGATGACGCAACAAGTAATGCGTCTCTGGTCCTTCTGTGTTTTCGTAAAAACGTTGAGATTGCTGGCTTGTTTTACGCGATTTGATCTTTCACGTTGCAGCAGGCCGAATGATATAATAGCGGTGTGTTTTGATTTTGTGTGCGCAGAGAGGAAAACTAATTTAATGGGTATTGTTTAAGTCAATTGAAGAATAGGTTCTGATAGTGTGTTGGGCCTTGTCCTGCTACTGCGTTTCAGGTTTTTGATAGAATGAATCAGTGAATAGTGCAAGTCTAATAGATTAAATAGACGAGGTTGATGCGTTTTGGGCTTCAATTGAACAAGATAAGATGATAATGGGCTTTGTGTTATTGTGTCATTGGTTCATCATTTAAATAATAAGAGAGTATGTGATCTAAAATTATCTCTTACAAAGAAATTGGATAAATATTAAAATTTAATCTTTAATTCCGTTTAAGGATTTTCTTTCTCAATTAAATTTATTTAAGCCTTAAAATATTATCTCTAAAATATTTATGCCAAAAACTATTCCCTAATTATTTGTCCTTATTTTATGGGAAAATATACCTTAAATTCCAATAATTAACTTCCTAATTGTTTTAGGGTAAAATTTCATATTTAATTTCCATAAAATATTTCAAATTCCAAATCCCAAAATTTGGGATGTTACAAATACACTGTCTATTTCTTTACTTTCTTAACTCCATTATCATTTTCCTAGGTCTTGTACTGGAGTATCCTTCCAAATGTGAGTTATTTCCTTGACAACTATATTCATAGTTCTTCTCACAATCTTTTACACAGCTGGACCAAAAAACGGTTTCCAAGTCTGACCAAAATGTATTTGTTTTTATACACCAATGTATGAAATCAAATTACCAACCATATTCTTATTGTGGAACTCTATTCCCCCATAAATTGTTACGAGTTCTCATTAGTACCGTAAAGAGTTACGGATTAATGAATAATAACTAATAATGAGTAAAGGTTAATGATTCATGAAGACCGAAAGGAGTTACGGATTTCCACAATGATTAAACAAAATTTTTTGTTTTCAACTTCATGAAACTTTGCATGTAAGTCGCGCAATAGGAAAATTTAACCAACACTTTCTAGTAGAGCAAGAGCACTTTTCTTGGTCTTTACATTTGATCTTGAAATAAGGCTTCTTACTTGCTGGTTTTAGATTAGTCCGCCCTCTCATCATGGATTTGAAAAATTTTTGTTCTTCCCAAAGTTTTTTGAGAGTCGATAGAGCTAGCTGATAAATTTCTTCAAAAGATACATATTAGACATATCTCTCTATAGAGTGTTGATGGCTCTTTGAAGTTCTTGTTGTAACTCATCTGGTAAAGAGGTTGTGAATGTATGTTGAAGATTGACATCATTGAGTCCATTCAACATATATTATTTTTTAGGCATCCTCTGGAAATGCTTCTGCAAATGTCATTGGTCAAGAGGGAAACATTTCATCTCAAAATACTCTTGGCGAATTCTTTTACCAATAAGATTAAAACCACCAATAAATTATTTGTGTGTCAAGCTGAGGAGTGAAGCAGCATCAGTTGATCGAACAGCCATCATCTTCTAATATGGGCTAAAACTTTGGAACCATTCTCTCAAGTTCCCTGTTAATCTTGAGAGGAACTTTGATAGAACTTCTTCAAGTGTAACGTCTTGTCTTGATAATTTTAAGTCAATCCAGCCACCAAACTCATGCAGTCTGTCTCTCCATTTTTGTGAAGGAAGATAATCAAAAGTAAACCAGAGACCAATGGCAGGCTTACAACCTTGGCTAGCATTTCTATGAGATTCTAGGGAGTCAAGATTAGGTGAAGGATCTTCAACTATTGGCTCCTCATGTGTAGGCTGGGCCATGGCTATTTTCGACATATTAGCAAGGTATTCTTCATATTCAAAGTTTTTAGTGTAAGTGGAAGATTCATGATCAGTGTCTGAATCATCCGAGGATAAACTTTGAAACTTATTTTGTTGCAGAGAGGCAATAGTCTACGATTGATCAATGCTAGCCTTATTTTTCCAGTTGGTTTGAAGAGGTGTAATTTTTGGTGGAGAGTTTGGTAGGGAGAATATTTTTAGACTAGGAGACTGTTGGTATAATGGTTCTATTGGCTTGGTATAGGATGGTAATTGGTAAAGCTTGAGAGGTTTTGTTGGATGGAAGAGAGGGATGAGGTTTTCTTATTTGTGAACGTATAAGATAGAATATTTTGAAAACCTTCCTGTAATCAAACTCTTTTAGGTAAGAGATTAGTGGGGAATCGTGTGGTGGTGGTTGATAACTGGTCGGATAGGTAGGATAGGATTGCTATATGGTACGAGATTGCCATATTTACCTCAATTCTTTGCAGGTCCTTTGTTATTTTAGAAAGTTCCTTTTCTTTCCTTGAAAAGTCTAGACCATAGTACCTTTCATCGATATATCGTCTAAGCTCTGCATTCAATTGGTGTGCTTAATTAAAAGGAGAGCCTGAGATGAAGCTGTCTGATCTGTTCATTCATGTGATCTACTTGGGAGGTCAAACTGTTTGTTTTATGAGACAAAAGGTCTAACTTTGTATCAATCTTTTGGAGAGTATTATTCTTGCTGATAGCATTAAGATTATGCCAATTTAATACTTCCTCTACAACTGAGACAAGCTTGTAAGTACGTTGATGAGTGACTTCATTAGAAGTAGCAAGAGGCCGAGAAGCAATCTTTGTATTCCAAAGGCAGAAAATCTTTGTCATATGGACTCATCATGGCAATACAAGGCAGAGGTTGTTGTATGATTGAAGGAACTGATGGAATAGCTGGTTCAAGATGGTTTTCCAGAAGGAGGTGGCTATGACCAGTTTCCCTTATTAGATCATAAAGGGGAAAATCTTTGGTAGTAACAAAAGGATCTGGCAATCCCCTCCATATGCGGGATCTAATAGTCTGCTTAGGTCCATGATCATTATCTTCCTCATGATAAGGGCTTCTTACATGATTGTTGTATTTTTTGAAACTAATCCATCCATTGTAATCAAAAGGGCCATCATCATCATCCCAATAACTACAGTTACAATCTGGGTCACATTCTTAAGGTGCACTATCCCATTTGAAGTGTTCATTAATGTGAGACACATATACGGGTTTCTCATCTTTCGTAACCCAAGCAATGAACGTGTAACATATATTGGTGTATATAATTAGTTTATTTCTATGTAACGATTCTTTAGTAAAGTAGTTTTACGATTGTAATTTGTTATTTCGATTAGTGTGTGTATCATTTATTTGGGTCTATATAATGACTCTGTATAGTTCATTTTCTGATTGAATAAAATGATTCAATTTCCATTTTCTCTTCTTCCTAAATCACAATATGGTATCAAAGCGGGATAGTCTTTGACATCTTGTTTTTCTTCTCATTTTTTTTAGATTTCTTTGGCTTTCTTTGCCATTCACGTGGTTCTCAGTACGGTTTTCCCGTGCATTTTTCAGTCAAATTGCTTTTTGATCAGTACCTTTTTTGGCTTCTTCTCTGCCAAACTCACGGGTTCAAAAGCTACTTTCCCCTTTTCTCTCGTTTTAGGTCGGCTTCAATGGCGACAGATAGTTCTTCCGCTGCTACCTCCGATGGTGTTCCTTCCTCACCGTCTCCTGATTCGATTAACTCCATCGCAAATCCTTATTACCTTCATCCAAATGAAAACCCATCCTTGATCCTAGTTTCACCGATCCTCACCGGCCTCAACTACAATTCTTGGGCACGCGCTATGAAGATGGCATTAATGTCTAAGAACAAGCTGCGATTCATCGATCGCTTGACTCCGGTACCACAACCATCGGAGCCACTGTATCCGGCATGGGAGCCATGCAATATGATGGTCTTGTCTTGGCTCACTCGTTCGATTTCCCCCTCAATCGGACAGAGTGTTTTATGGATTGATCGTGCATCTGATGTTTGGGACGATCTTCATGCTCGCTTCTCTCAGAATGACGTATTTCGTCTTGCTGATCTTCAAGAAGAAATCCAAGGCCTGCGACAAGGTGATTAAACTGTAAGTGATTACTTCACTCGTTTAAAGATTCTGTGGGATGAGTTCCTTACATTTCAACCGATTGTAGCTTGCTCCTGTAATCCTTGATGTTCTTGTGGTGTTCTTGATATATATAAGAAGCATTTGGATCATGATTATGTAATCCGTTTTTTGAAAGGGCTTAGTGATCGGTTTTCCCCTGTTAAATCTCAAATCATGCTAATCGATCCTTTGCCTTCAATAAACCGTGTGTTTGCTTTGGTTCAACAACAAGAGAGGGAGCTTGGATTTCCTGTTGCAGAGGCTACGGCTTTGATTTCAAAGTCCTCTGGTCCACGTCCTCCCACCCCTGGAATTCCTTTCACTTCTGGTATTTTGAAACCAAATTACACTGGATCGGTTAAGCAGTGCACATTTTGTGGAAAATTCAAACACACTAAGGCTACATGCTATAAGAAGCATGGTTTTCCACCAGGCTTCAAATTTAGGAATTCCACCAATGCTGTTTCTATTGAACCTCCTGTTAGTCAGAGTCTCACTGAGCCTTCTCGGGTTGCCAACACTTCATACAGTTTCACTCTAGAACAATATCATAAGCTCATTACTCTCGTTCAAGCTGGTAGTGATTCCTCTACACCCTCTGTTTCTATAAACAAAGTATCCACCAATGGTATATCTCTTATTTGCTCTTCTTTTACATACTCTGACTCTTGGATCATTGATTCTGGGGCTACTGATCACATTTGTTCTAATATTTCTCTATTTCATTCTTATAAGCAAATTTCTCCAATTTCTGTCAATCTGCCTGATGGTACGCAAGTACTGGCTTTGTATAGTGGCCCTATTCAATTTTCTGCCTCTTTTATTATTCAGGATGTTTTGTATGTCCCGAATTTTAGATTTAATCTTATTTCAGTTTCTAAACTCACTTCTTTTCTGTCTTGTATTGTTTCCTTTCAGCCACTTCACTGCCACATCCGTCTCCTACCTTCAGAGAAGATGATTGGTTCAGCTAATGTCATTGAAGGGCTATACATAATGAATCGAGCAAATATGGTCACCCCTTCCCTTGTTAGTAATGTTTCTACTGATGTCAAGTCTAATTCATTTGATCTGTGGCATTTCCGTTTAGGCCATTTATCCAAACATGCTTTATATTCCATTCATAAACAGTCTCCTGATGTGTCTTACAGTCCTTCGTTTACTTATTGTGACATTTGTCATTTTGCTAAGCAACGAAAGTTGCCATTCCCTGTAAGCACTAGTACATCAAATAAACTGTTTGGTTTAGTTCATATGGATATTTGGGGTCCCTATCATTTACCTTCTGTACATGGTCATCGGTATTTTTTAACCATTGTTGATGATTACTCACGATATACATTGATTTATTTACTTAAAAACAAATCTGAAGTACATACTTATATTCAATCATTTGTTGCTTTGGTGTCTACTCAGTTTCATACTTCCATTCAGATTATCCGCACTGATAATGGTTTAGAGTTTCAAATGAATGACTTTTATGCTAAATATGGTATTCTACATCAAACATCATGCGTTGAAACTCCTGAACAGAATACTAAAGTAGAACGTAAACACCAACATATTCTCAATGTTACTCGTGCTCTTCTTTTTCAAGCTCATTTGCCCAAATTTTTTTGGTCTTATGCCATCACACATGCAATTTATCTCATTAATCGCTTGCCCACTCCTCTTTTGGGGAATAAAAGTCCTTTTGAAATGCTTTTTGAAAAGGTTCCTGATTTTAGCATGCTAAAAGTCTTTGGTTATCTCTGTTTTTCTTCCACCCTTTTATAAAACATAACCAAGCTTGATTCAAGGGCCCATAAATGTATTTTTCTTGGTTATAAGGCTGGTACTAAAGGTTTTGTTACACTCAATCTGGATACTCGGCAGATCCATGTATCTCGTAATGTCTATTTCTATGAATCTGTTTTTCCTTTTTCTGATTCTGATTCTGTTGTTTGCACTAGTTCCATTCCTTCACCCCAAGCCACTCCACCTCTGGATTTTTCTGAGCTTTCCCCTTTATGAGTTGTTCCCTCTCCTCCATCCCCTCCTATTATTGATTTACCTTTGCCACGTCGGTCTACTCGCTCTCACCGACCACCCACTTATATGTAAGATTACCACTTTGCTCTTCAATGTGCATCAGTTTTACCAGATTCTTTGGAGGCAGGTATCTATCACCCTCTTTCTCATGTTCTTTCTTATCATCGTTGTTCTCCTTCATATCATCACTTTCTTTGTTCTATTTCTACCGATGATATTCCTAAAATTACTCTAAAGCTATTCAACATGAGGGTTGGAGAAATGCTATTCATGCTAAACTTGCGCTTTGCGAAAACAATACCAGGTGATTACGATTGCCTTCGGTAAGCGACCTATTGGGTGTAAGTGGGTCTTTGCTAAGAAGTATAACTCTGTTGGGTCTCTTAATCATTATAAGGGTCGGCTGGTTGCTCAGGGTTTTACACAGGTTGAGGGTCTTGATTATAATGATACTTTCTCACCGGTTGCTAAATTGACCACAGTTCGTCTCTTACTTGCACTTGCAGCTACTCACAATTGGCATTTGAAGCAATTGGATGTTAATAATGCCTTCTTACATGGGGACCTTAATGAAGAAGTGTATATGCTTCCTCCTTCGGGTTTGGTTGTTCCTTCTTCTAAAGTGTGTAAGTTGCAACGGTCTCTCTATGGTCTTAAACAGGCTAGTAGACAATGGTATTTTAAATTGTCTAAGGCCCTTATTTCTTGTGGTTACTATCAATCTCAGGTTGATAATTCTCTGTTTCTTAAAAATACCACTTCTTCCTTTACTGCATTGCTAGTTTATGTGGATGATATTATTCTTAGTGATACAGACTTAGCTGAGATTAATCGTATTAAGACCTTTCTTGATGATCAGTTCAAAATTAAGGATTTGGGTGATGTGAAATACTTCCTTGGTTTGGAGATTGCTAGAAACTCTGCTGGAATTTCTGTATGTCAACAAAAATCTGCTTTAGATTTGTTATTGGATCTTTGGATTCTTGGATTGTAAACCTTCTAAAACACCTATGGCTTGTAATCTTAAGCTTTCTAAGGATTCTGGTACTCCTTTACTTGACTGTTCTGAGTATCGTATGTTAGTGGGTCGTTTGCTCTATCTTACAAACACTTGTCCAGACCTGTCCTTTGCTGTCCAACAGCTCAGTCAGTTCATTCAGCAACCTACTGATGTTCATTTACGTTGTTTACATCGTGTTTTACGGTATCTTAAAAGTGCTCCTAGTCGTGGCCTTTTCTTTCCAGCTACTTCTGCTCATAAACTTAATGCTTTTAGTGATTCAGATTGGGCTGGTTGCGTTGATACTCGGCGTTCTATCACTGGTTTCTGTGGTTTTCTTGATCAAGCTTTGATTACATGGCGTTCTAAGAAACAACCTACTGTTTCTACTTCTTCTTTGGAGGATGAGTACCGTGCATTGGGTGCAACCACTTGTGAATTACAGTGGCTCTCTTATCTATTGAGAGATTTCGGTTTGCCTCTTTCTAGTCCTGCATCTTTATATTGTGATAATCAATCTGCTCCACACATTGCTGCAAATCCTACTTTTCATGAGCGTACCAAGCACTTGGATATTGATTGTCACATTGTTCGTGAGAAACTTCAGAAGGATTTAATTCATCTTCTTCCCATTAAGTCTGAGGATCAATTAGCTGATATTTTTACTAAGGCTTTGCCTCCTTCTTCATTTTGTACAATCTTAGCCAAACTGGGAATGATCAATATCCATTCTCCAGCTTGAGGGGGGGTATTGGTGTATATAATTAGTTTATTTCTATGTAACTGATTCTGTTAGTAAAGTAGTTTTACAGATTGTAATTTGTTATTTCTGATTAGTTGTTATTTCTGATTAGTGTGTGTATAATTTATTTGGGTCTATATAATGACTCTGTATAGTTCATTTTCTGATTGAATAAAATGATTCAATTTCCATTTTCTCTTCTTCCTAAATCACAATAACATATGCCAGAGAAATTATCAGAATGCCTCCTACGAGAATACTTCCTGAAGGAATAGAGGGTCCTTCTTCTCTTGGCCTCTTAAAAATAGATTTAACGGTGCCATATGCCATTCTTTGTAAAATGGGAGGAGTGGATGTGTGGACATCATGCTGTAATGAATGGAATTGTTTTTCATAATTGTTTATCCACTCAAGTGGCATCAGCTGAAAGGGTTCTTCTTTAGGCAATTGCCAATGAATTTGTATGAAGTTATCTAACCCTACTCTTTCAGAAAGATTAAAGGTTCAAATCTGATCTAGATCATTGGTGTAGATCAAGATCCTAAAGCCATCATGGCTACTCTAAATCAACAGATCATTTATAGGCTCTAGAATCATGCTCTGGACCATCATTTTCCCAATTCCACAAAAGATGCTTGTACATGCAGCAGAAAGGTCAGATGAAGCATTAAGCATCACTCTTTAGGCATCTATGGCTCAAATGATATCAGAGTCAGGCCCCTTGAGGTGGGGAGAAGCACTTTCGAAAGATGATTATTGCCGTCGAGATTGATCCTAGCATGGTTCTCGAGCTTCAAAGGCGTTTTCAAGGCACTCCTTACTCCAACCGCCTTTGTTTCGTGCATCAGAATGAAACTTTCTAGGCCTGCTAGATTAATCTTAATCGATAAGTGTGGATTTTGTTTTAATTATAGTATAATATATATTATTGACATTATTGAATCATATAGATTAAAATTTCTCTTAATCTTAATTACCGAGATAAGTTACTGTTGCTCTTCTTAAGACTTTTATTTATGCTGTTAATAAGTTAATTGTTCATGCTCATTAGAGTTACAATCTAGTGTTCTGAAAGCTGCTGGAGACTATAGAAAGTTGGCAAGAACAAATTTAAAACATCTTTACAGCACCAGTAAAAATTATTTTTTAGAGAGTATACTAGTAAAAAAGACATTGGTGGTAATGTTTTTCATGACTCTTTAGAAGAAATTTGATTTTCAAGGATTATAATTGTCAATAATAAGTAATGCGTTCCTTGCTATTTTCCCTGAATAATATGGTTGAAAGGTTTTCAATTTTTAGCTTTCTTGTTTGAAAGTCATCGTTTGAGTCAGCGGAAAATATGAATTTATTTCAATGTTTTGTGGAGAAACACTAGATACTGTGTTGACAGTTATATGTCTATAACCCAAAATTAAAGCTTTCAAGGTTGTTAGTAATTAGTAATTTGGTTAAGTTACTGTTTCAGTCCTCAAATTTCACACTGGTATTATCTTCTAAAGTCTGTAATTTAGTCTCTGATGCTAGAAAAACATTACTTTGGTGACCGCTAGCTATGTCTGTTTGCCATATAGTTGATGCGCCACCTTGCCTTGGATCTTCAACAAAAGAAGTACAAATAGATTGTTGAATGAAATTAACTTACATTTGGTTTGGCTGCATGGATGTGATGGCATGAATCTTGTATTTTTACAGTGCCATTGGATTTGGATCTTCTTAAGCTTCAAGTCTGGGAAGTAATTTTGAAATAAGAGATGTGGGGAGAAAAGAGGGAGTGAGTAGAAAGAGAAGAAGTGAACCCTATACACAATTTCATTCTTTGTTGCAGCAGATGTTCAGCTAAAGTTTAATGACAAATAGATTATGAATGAAACTTACTTACAATGCATTTTTCTACTGGATGATGATTTGAAGCCTTTGTCTTGTATCATGTTCCAAAAAGTCAAATATTGATTTTATTGCTTTTAGTTAGGATTCTTCGGTTCAGATTTTAGACATTAGTCAGTATCCTAATCTGTGTACATGATTATTTCAGGTTATCCAAGGATGTATTGCGGACTGAACTACCTTATTTTGATAAATGTGTGGCAAACATTCCCTGCCAAAGATCGTCTCTGTGCGCTTGTGCGGCAAAGTCTCGTGGCAAATTCTTGTAGCTTCTTCATTCAACTAATGGGTGCTTGACGTTTTAAAAAAATTGTGGCTGACATGAAGAGAGGCTGGAAAGGACGAAATACTAAGAATTTTCTCGTTAATGCCCAACACTCAGCATTTCAGCTTATGAGAATAAGGAGCTTTCTTGGGAGAAGCTCAGTGAATCAGAAACTTACTCAAACACCTTGTAACTGTGCTTTTTTTTTTTCACCGAGCTTTTTCCTACCCAGCCTTTTACCCCCAAAACCTCACCCAAACTCCTTCAAAAACTCCATTATTGAGTATTGCTAGAAAAGAGGGCCCAATTAACACAAACTCAAACTACTATTAGTAATGTATACGCAGGAGGGACACAAGCCCACTTACATTTTCAATACCTTTTCTTTTCTTTTCTTTTGTGTATGTGGATTTTGAGCAAAAAAAAAAGTGTATGTGGATGTTTTAGCATTTTGAAAGTTTTAAATGAATACAAGGTGGAGGAACTAAATGATCACGGTGGTAACTACACATATTGAGCCTATTTAGAGAGCCCAATGAAAAGCGTTAACAAAACATTATGAGCCCAAATGTGCAGAAAGTGGCGTTGATTTTTTTCCCCCCATATTACTTTTCCCTAAAAAGTGTTTTTTTTAGTAAAAGCCACTCATCCAAGCTTTGAGCGGTATAGCCAATGATGATTGATATAGTTGGCTAAGGTGTCAACTTTCACCCCAAAATGAAAGAGGTTAGTTCTCGTGGTTGATGTGAGGACCACGTTGGTGGGCGATTTATAAATACTTACCGTAAGAATTCTTTGAAAGGCGTGTCACAGCCCCAAATATCGGTGTTTACCCCCACCTAAACATTTTATTATATATAAAAAAAGCTTCCAACAGCGTGGCGCACGGACGGTGAGCTATGCAAATATAAATTTTGCCATGGTCCCACACAAATTTTCAAAATTGTCCTATCACACCCAAAATTATTCTCACGGTGATCCTTTTTGTTTGAGAATATGATTTAGTTTAAAATTTAAAATTTTATGCTTTATAATATATATTTTTTATGTCTACATTTTCAATATATTAATTATTTCATATTTATTATAATTAAGTATTTTAGTAGTTTTAAGTTTTTTTCCAATAATAATTAACTATTTTTATTTTTTTATAATTATAATTATAATATTTTTCTTAAAATTATTACAATATATACATATAATATATATATGTATTATCTAATAAGATTCAAATCCTTTTTAATAATTTTTCATCTAAACTTGATTTTTAGATAATCATCTAACACATATAATTATGATTTTTAGAAAATAATATTAATATATGGTACTCAATAAGATTCATGCCTCTTTTAGTCATTTTACATCTCAACTGACTTTTCAAATACTAATCCAAACACTCATTAGTTTTGAAAAAAGTCACTTATGCAAAAGCTAAACTGGCAATCTAAACACACATCAAGTTTACAACTTGACTTTTTTTTTTTTTATCTTACTTCTACAAAAGTCAGGTAGAAAATAAGTCATTAATCTCATCACTAACACAAACGGAGCTTATAAAAGCACAAAGAAGCAACGTCTGTAAAGGTAAAAGCCACCAACTACTAAATACCCCCTCCGGTCCTAATTATAGGACATATTTAACCGATTTTGGGGAAATTAAGAAGAGGAGTTAAATTAGTTAATTTTACTCATTTTCCTAAAATGCCCTCATATAAATTTAAAATGACATAAGTAAAAGTAAATCAACAACCCCTACCATATACTTCTCCAACCTAAAATTTTTCTTTCTACACACTTTCTAATTGAAATAATAATTTTTCTATATATATACATATATGTGCGTATATATATGTATATTATACACACATATATATGTGTGTGTACATATATTAACACACACATATTTATATATATTTGTATACACACATATATATTGACAAACACACAAAGATATACATATATGCACACACATAGATACACAAATATACATATATGTATAAACACACACAACACACACACACATATATTGACAAACACACACAAAGATATACATATATGTACATACACATAGATACACAAATATACATATATGTATAAACACACACACACATATTTATATATATATATATATATATATATCTGTACACACACACATTGACAAACACACACAAAGATATACATATATGTACATACACATACACATAGATATACAAATATACATATATGTATAAACACACACACAGAGTGTGTCTATATATATTTGTGTGTAGACACACACACATATATCTGTATGTGTGTGTAAATGTGTGTCTATATATATATGTGTGTGTGTATATGTATCTATTCAAAAACTAATATCAGCTGATTGATAAATAAATTAAAATCCAACAATTTAAAAGTTTTACTTACTGTAAGAGTTTACGCATGAATATACATACACTCACCAGAAACCAAATACACTCGGAGAATAAAATAAAATTTTAGAAAGAAATTGACAAAAATTAAAATGTTGTTTATAATTAGGACCAAAACCAACTCTCAAATGTTGTCTTATAATTAGGACAAGAGGGAGTAGTTTTTTTTATAGAACGGGAGACACCGAAACAGAAAACGCGAGGGGAAAAAACAGAAAAGGCCGAAACATTACGCACACATTATATATCGATGTGCAATCATAATGTTCCAGAGAGAATTTGCCAGACTGGTTGCTCAACTTGGTGACAAGCTCTATTGTCGTCTTACCGTCAACACACAACTCCATGCTTGAGTTTTCCACCTCCTTTATGCTTGAGTTTTCCACCTCCTTTATGCTTGAGTTTTCCACCTCCTTAGTGTTTGGTTTGAAGAAAGGGATGGGGAGACTAATCTTAGAAGTTAGATGGTAGGGGAGGGAGGAAGACTAATCTTAGCTCACAGGAACTATTTTCGATCTCCACCGAAGATTGATTCCTCTGTTGTGCGAATTGAGCCCCGCAAACCCCGTATTAAAGTTAAGCAAAAGGAGTGGGATGGGTTTTTGCGAATATGTTTCAACCGAAAAAACAAAACCCTTGGTTCCATTTTTAGGCAGAAGAATGTAATCTCTTTGCTGGAGAAGAACAACAAGACCGTGCAGGCATTAAAACTCTCACAAGGAGGTTCAGCAGAGGAAACAGAAGCTAAAATGGACTTATCTTGTTTTGGTTATTTTTTTGCCGATCAAGGCATGGATATCGACGATGATGATGAAATGGATGTAAAAGAGGGGCAATATGAATTCAAGGACAAGGTTTTGGGTGTTTTGAAAGGAGGGTATTTTGAAGAGAAGATGTAACGTCTATCCTAAATGCGCATTTATTTATCAGAGTTATAGGGTACAAGTATCGAAATAATTTGGACGACTTAATTGTGGAATAAAAATTTCATAAAATAACTTAGTTTGAAAATATGAGGATAAATTTTTCGCGAGCGATATCTATCCCATAGGGATATCTTAATACAATAATCTAAAAATAGACAAATTGATATAGTCCAATTACTTATACTATCACAAAAGTCCCTTTTGCTGTAACCCTTACAGCTGCATCTTTCTTCTTGATCCCGATCCACTATCTGTCTCTTTCATGCGATCTGGAGTTTAAATAAATGAACCCCAAGGGTAACAGTTAATCTCATATGCAGGTATGAAATATAAATCACAGTATAATACATGTATAAGCATAGAATACTTCACAGTAAATAAGTCGCACCGTAAACGCAGTTAACGGCCAAGGACCGCAGCCCTTTAGGACATGCAGCCCTATTTTAGGACACGTAGCCCTATGAGACACGCAGCTTCAATCCATAGCTAGGATACACACATGCAAAATTATTTAGCAACCATGATCAGTCATACATGAATATATACATCCAAGTTGATAAGATAACAGTTACTCCACCTCAAGTTTGAATCCTCAATTCGTCCGAAGGTGTTGGGATCAGTAGAGGTGTCAAGGTATGCCTATAAATGTTCATCATTGTCATTAATCACTTCTTGTGTTACAAAGTAACTAACCACGTGAATTAATTTTTAGAGGATTAAAAAATAGTTATTAATCCCTAAAAATTCCCTTAATAATAATATCCGTTTTAATAAATAATAATAATATTTATTATTATTTATTTATCTGTTTACTAATTATCCCCTTTTTCTTTATTATTAATTTATAATTCCCTTTATTATTTATTGCTTATTTCCTTTCCTAATAATAATATTATATATTATTATTATTATTTACTTATTTATTATTATTTCTTTACAATTGTTTTAAACTCTCAAAGTACCCTAACACTTTAAATTAGGGGTTTATAACCATTAATGCCATGAAAAATATGCTTCATGTTCATATATATACACACACACATACAAGAATACATAGTTTTGGTTTCAAGTATATACATATATAATACCAACTTTTCCCATTATTCCTATCTCCAGCGACATGCATATATTCAAATCGACCACCGGTTCCTATCATTTCCAAATGCAACATTATATGTGTATATATATAATCACTCATGATTTTTGTTCTTTATATACACACACACACACACACACTTAGCACATGACAGCAAAAATCTTGTCTCTTTTTTCTTTTTTTTTTTTATTATTATTATTATTTTATATATATATATATATACATATAGCACCAATATATATATACATATGTATGGTGTGCAGCGACATATAAAACAAAAAGAGAATGACAGCAAACTCCCTCTTGATTTCCAAACTATATATACATATATATAACATCAAAGCTTTATTCTTTTTCTTCCCAGTAAGACGTTGAGTTTATATATATGTAAGGTAACAGATGAGCCCAAGGCAGCAACTCCCACACATAATTATACATCACCACTCAAGTCTTATTAGCTTTCAAACTAACAAAAGCACAGTAAACTAAACTCTTTCATTTCCTTTCTAAATATATATATATATATATATATATCATGTGCAGTTTTCTTTTCTTTCTTTCCTATGGTTTCCAACGTAAATATATTTATAAATAGTTATATATAACCATTCAATATAATAATGAAGTTTGAATATATATCTAGAAGCAGCAGTAACAAGGTTATGACAGCAACGATTCTTATAAATTCCAAAGCAACTATCTATATATTTAAATCAGTAGGCTTTTCTTCTCTCTGTGTTACATATACGATGGTACACTCACACTCACACACACAGCACGACATCACACACACACACATATATACACATATAGTTATAACAAACTTCTTTCTTTCGCTTTTCTCATTAAACAACCAACATATATCAGTATATATATGTATTTAACAGCACACACTGAAAGTTTTTCCCTTCTTCTTAATATGTACAGTAACGTTAACCTATAGGTATATATATTTTTACATCTTGACAGTGCGTTTTCCCCCTCTGACTTGTATGTATGCAGTGACACACACACATGAATCTACAACTTATATTTATATTTAACACCAGATTTCTTACAGAGACTCGCGTTGGAACAAGAAGGAAAAACTTAAAACGTACCTCTGTTTTCAGGTTTTGAAACAAATCACACTTAGCTCCACTCTCTTTCTCGTTCTCTCTCTCTTTTCATCTCTCACTCTCTCGTTCTTAGTCTCAGCTTTGGTTGAAGCAAAGTGAGTGAATGAAGCTATGAAGTTGTGGTTTAATAGAGAGCTAAGGGTCTGGTCCGATGGAAAGAATACCCAACGGTTTAAAGCGTTAAGGTTGAGATGCATGGGACTGGTTTGTCGTTGTTGGTGATCTCACTCTGTGATGCCAGGTTTGACCGTGATCTGGGATACTGGGTTATTAACGCGTTTTAGTGTTTCCGAAATTGACGCTGTGAAGATATCTTTCTCTGCACAAAAACGCTATGGTTTCATGTTGCTTCTATTGTGTGTGTATATATATATCCAATGTATCTGATGCATTTTAGGTGGGCTTGGGCTGGTTTAATGAACATGTGAGGAGGAGTATCTATTTTGTTCAATGGATGATGGAGAAATGGGCTCTGCATAGGCTTAGTTAGTCACATTGTTTGGGTTAAAACGATATG
Source organism: Acacia melanoxylon (assembly GCA_019022615.1). Lineage (NCBI taxonomy): Eukaryota > Viridiplantae > Streptophyta > Magnoliopsida > Fabales > Fabaceae > Acacia > Acacia melanoxylon. The sequence continues at coordinate 2,062,679 of JAFJYJ010000020.1, read as the reverse complement.
AGCTGGTGTTGTTTTATTTGGTTGAAGTATATGGGCTGATGGAGCAAATCAAGATGGGCTGTGAGTGTTTATAAGAACAAAAATGCTGCATGAAAGAGCACTATAGAGGAAGTTGGTTTTTGCTTGTAATATATATATAGGAGCACGTTAACTTAATGCTATTGAGAGGTAGTTTGTGGGCCTCACACCAAAATTATCCCACTTGATCCTCTTTTATTATCTATAAGGCTTTTATTTGCACTTAAGTCTTTTGCTTATAAAATTTCCAATATTGAATAAATATTATATAAATGCTAGAAATAAATCCTTTATTCCATGTAAGGATTTTTTTTTCTTTCCCAATTAACTTTTCCTAGGCCATAAAATATCAATTTCACAATTTTTAGGCCTAAATTATTCCTTACTAATTTTCCTTAAATTTATTATTTCCCGAAATAAATAAAGGAAAATGGGCCTTAATTTCCCCAATAATTAGTCTCATAATTATTTTAAGCCAAATTTCAAAATTAACTTCTATATATTATTCAGACTTCAAATCCCAAAATTTGGGATGTTACAGAAGAGATCGTCCAAGCTTACACGGCAGGAATTCCTTTACCTACTTTCTCTGTTTAACAAATCTGGCATCATTTCTCTTGATTAGAGTATATTCTTCAAACATAAATCTTATAGTCATAAGCCTATTTTTTGAGGAGATGGTTTGACGAGAATTAAGGGTCGAACCAGTGTTTTGCTGATATTTTCAAGATCTTAATGAGTGTCTCCCACTGAGAATATAATTTTTAGCGGGTTGGAGATAGAATTGGTTCTTTTGTAATGTTTCATAAGCTTTTATAAGAGCAAATAAATTTTTGTTCTTTGTGCTCGGATTACCAATCTTTCATCAGTTCTACAAATAATAGCTGATGATGGGGTACCTTTTGCCTTTAGTTCATGTTAAATTAAAGCAGTATAATTACATTATTAAGGGTTAGTACAATGTTCGGTTTTCATAGTTTGTTCACATTTTTAATTTTGTTCTTATAGTTTTAAATTATAGAGTTTGATCCTTCAAATTTCCTTTTGTCTATCTAAAACATTGGTCCATATAGTTCAATAAGAATATGGGAAAATCCCCTTCAGGGCCCAAATTAGCAAAAATATTGTCAAAAAAGGCCCAAGAAAAAGTCACGTGTCAAAGAAGGCCTTATCTATTATTATTTCATAAACGTTAACAACTATATCAGTAGAACATTAACAATTAAATCAATAGACGTTAATAACAATATCCTAACAACTAAATCAGTGTCTGTTAACAACTATATCAGTACACATTAACAACTAACGTTTTATAAAATAATACCAGAAAAGGCCTTGAGGTCTTTTTTGACATGTGACTTTTTCTTGAGTTTTTTTTTGACAATTTGTTTACTAATTTAGGCCGTGAGGTGGATTTCACCTAAGAATATGTATCGTTTTGCCCCTTTGTGGGCTGTTTGGCATGAGGGAAAGAGAGAAGAAATATAATTTTTGTGAGTAGAATTTTTTTAAAAAAGATTAGAGAACTGTGGTTATAAAATTTTGATTAAGAAAATATTTAAACTAAAAGTGTATGAAAAACTAATTCAAATATTTTAACCACATTTTTTTAATTTTTTTTTTTAAAAAAAATTCAACTTATAAAAACTTTCCCTCCCTTTACCTCCAAATCTTTCATACCAAACAAGCTCTAACTAGTGAAAAAATCCACTTTTTGGACTTGGTGAAAATCATTTTTAGATTGGTTCTGGATCAGATCTTGAGACAATCGGTCTAAAAAGTCTATTACTTTTTAAACCGGTTGAACAACCAATCTTAAAAATCACATTTTATATCAATTGCTCAAAGATTAAGTTTAAAAAGTCAAACTTTTTAAACTTGACTTGGCTTATATTACATCTAAAATGTGTTACTTTTTAGACCAGTTGCTCAAAGATCAGGTCTAAAAAGTCAGACTTTTTAGACTTGGCTTATATCACATCTAAAATGTTTTACTTTTTAAACTGGTTGTTTCAAAAACACATCTAAAAAATGGTTTTTAGACATGATATTTTATAAAACTGGTATTAAAAGTTATACTCTTTAGACCCCATATTTTATACATCACATCTTAATACTTTTTAGATTTGATATTTATAACATCTAGTTTAATTTTTTAGTATTTTTTCACAAAATCCACCCTATTTCTTCCTCTTACTCACCATCTAAGAGAGCACCTAAAAGACAATTTAAGCTACAAGGTCTCACCAACTCAATATGAGTCACAAATTGAATTCTCACAATTCAAAAACTTGAAAATGAATATAATGCCAACAATATTCCAATTCAAGTAGGAACAAAATCTAACAATTATTATTCATCATTCATTTCGTAGTCATCCAAGGAATCATCACAAACCACATATTATTCATCATTCATCACACAAACCACATATTATTCCTCATTCATCAAACCAATACATACATGATAAAATATACAAGACTTAAACTCACTATTGCCATAAAAGCTCATAAATGAATTCAACACAACATTTGCGGATGAAGTCAATATCTTCTTCAGGAAATGGATCAGTAAGGTCAAACATTTGTAACATCAAAGCCAGACAAATCATTAACTTGCTAACTTGAAAAAAAAGTAGTGCAAAATTTTTGAAATATACATTTACCTCTTGACTAACTTAAGTCATGTATAAGGTGATAATATTAAATATGTTTCTCAACACATAAAAGCCACATAAGTTGGACCCCAGTGGTTGCTTACAGCTCTAAAAAAGAACACGACATAATTAAAAATGTATAGAGCATAGCTTATTGAACAAGTTCATAAAGCAAACAAATATGTACTAACCTTTGGTTTGATTCATTTAAGGTCTTTTACCTCATGCACATGCTTACCACCAACATCATGTCTATATGTTCTCATAGTCCTATCATCAAAATCACAAAGGTAACTTATTTTCCACAAATTCCATAAACTTCCAACAATAGGTATTATTGTAAGAAAAGTTACAATTTTCTCTTATTTATTCAAATGACATTGTTAGTTCACTACTTTATTTGGTAATAAGAAAACTTATGAGTTCTTGGTCTTCTTCAATTCATTCCCCGGTTTGTAGTTAAGGGAGCATAAGAAGATGACAATATAGCTTTTCTTGCATAAATAACCAATTGCCAATGATCACTGAAAAACAAAATGGGATGACTATTAATCCAATTTTTCAAGCATGATATATATTATGAAATATAAATTTTCTTCTTACTCATGCACATATGGTGCCAAGAAACACACAGTTTTGGTTTCATTGGGCCTAACTGATAAGTATGTATGCCTGATAGCAGCAGTGGTCCCTTTCTCTTAAGTTTGAACTGGGCAAATGAATCCAAAATTTTTTCTTTTGCCTGAGAAACCAACCTACAATTCATGTACTTCCAATAATGCAAGCACACAAATTGTAATGGCTAAATTATTAAAATATTTACACTTACAAGAAGATACTTACATTAAAAATACTTAGATAATTGTAAATGTAAGCTGCTGTTTAGGAGCTATAAGGGACATTAAATCATCCATCTCAAGAAAAACTGGTACCACTAACTTGCTTGTAATTAAATCCATTGGCCACAATCTTGTTGTAAAGGATGTATCATATGCCATAAGAATCACTTGTTGCATGGCGTTCAACTTAAGCTATGAAACTTGATGAGTGGATGGAGCTACAATTGGGGTTGTGATCAGGGTTTCCTCAGCTCAAATAGAAACAAGGTTCTTTGGCCACAAGATGAAGGTACTCTTGACATCACTCACAATCTTTAAATCATTAGTAGGGATAGGGATAGGTACATTTGCAATGATCACCTCTTCAACAGACACTCTAACTTGATCATCTTTTATTTGTTGGTGGTGGATAGTTGATCCCAAGTTGTGGACACTCCCACGTGCAACTAATCGTCTAAGAGGATCCTCCACAAAAAAGGTCACAAGGTTCAGCAATTTGAATTCCATGACCTTCTAATGACTACCCAAAAAATGCAACAAATCCTTTTATGCTTTGAATATGTGCAAGTGAATGTTCCCGGGGGACACTGGTTTCTTGATGTGTGCTTACAATCATCATCATTTCCTTTTTTATCTTGCTCAACCGAGCTTCTAATCGTGCATCAGATAAAGCTTCTGCCTTTGCCCTTGCTTCTGCCTCACGGTAGCCAACATATATTCCATCTCCTCCCGAGTCACCATACTTAAAGAATGGAAAGGGGATGCTCAAAGTAATCCCTTATCCGTACCCTTCCTCCAACTCCCTTGACACGCCCCAGATTCTCATGTTTTCCTGCAGCAACAGAGAAAAATATCATTCCTCCCCTCTGACCTAAATGATCCCTCAGCTTTTTTTTTTTTTTTTTTTTTTTTTTTTTAAAAAAAGTTCCTCCTATAAGATACAGACAACGAACATAAGTAATGAAACTTGTTTACTAAATAAAAAATAACAATAACAATACTTAAATTTTTTTAAGCAACTATACGAGTTTGTTTACTCGTATAAGACTCGCTCCTCTTTTGGTGAGCATACATGTAACGCCAATCCTAAATGTGCCTTTATTTATCAGAGTTATAGCGCACATGCATCGAAGTAATTTGGACGACTTAATTGCGGAATAAAACTTTCATAAAATAACTTAGTTTGAAAATATGAGGATAATTTTTTCGCGTTCAAATCTATCCCTTAGTGGGGATCTTAATACAATAATCCAAAACTAGACAAATGATAAACAAATTAACATAGTCCGTCTACTAATATTTTCCAAAAAGTTCCTTTTGCTGTAATCCTTACAGCTGCATCTTGCCTCTTGATCCTGAACCATTACTTGCCTCTTTCATGCAGTTTGGAGTTCAAATGAATGAACCCCATGGGTAACAATTAATCTTATATACAAATATGAAATGTAAATGACAGTATAACACATGTATAAGTATAGAATAATTCACAGTAAACAAGTCGCACTGTAACCGTAGTTATCGGCCAAGGACCGCAGCCCTATGAGACACACAGCCTCAATCCATAGGTAGGTTACACACATGCAAATTATCTAGCAACCATGATCAGTCATACATGAAATACACACATACAAGCTAATAAGATAACAATTACCCACCTCAAGCTTGAATCCTTAACTAGTTCGGTAGATGTTGGGATATGTAGAGGTGTCAAGGTATGCCTATAAATGTTTATCATTGTCATTAGTCACTTCTTGCGTCGCAAAGTAACTAACTACACGAATTAATTTTTAGAGGATTAAAAAATGGATTAACCCCTAAAAATTTCCTTAATAATAGTACCCTTTTTAATAAATAATAATATTATTCATGATTATTTATTTATCTATTTTATTACTTATTCCCTTTCCTAATAATAATAATTTGTATCCATTTTATTATTATTATTATTTTACTAATTATTATTATTTCTCTATACTTAATTTAAAACCTCCACTAGCCTACTTTGTTACGTTTGATTAAACAAATCAGCATGCAACTTTAAATTTTTAAGTGCTTAACAAATTATTCTTCATCACTTGCCATTCTCTATCTATTATTAATATTTCTTGTAAATTTTAATGAAACAGAATAACCGCCCTTTATTTTCTACACCAATCCATGATTGAAGGAACTTTATTTTTCAGCCATCTTTTCATTTATCTTCAAAATGTCATATATGTGGCTCCACTTTCATACATTCTTTCCCTTCACTTTTGTATGATTGGCTAGGGTAAAATTTTGAAATACGCAAAACAAAGTAAGTTGATTATATAAAAAAACACCATACATAAGCACCTTACAATTAAGTTTTTAATAGAGAAGCTTATCAAAAATATATATCTCTTATCTATTAATTAGCACTTTGAAAATTTATTACACGAAGCATTTTTCTGGTGCAAAAACATAAAGAATGCTTGCGCTTCCTCCTCTTTCTGAGATGTGAACATGACAAAACCAAGAGCCAAGTACTGTTACATTTTGAGCTAACTTTATTTCCCAGCATCAACGATAATACATATATATGGTTCAGCAACCAAGTTCAAATTTTTTTTTTTTCAGAAATGACAACAAATTTAATGCAGGGGTATTTATATGTATGCATATATAATACAACACGTTAATGTATTTATCTATAGATAGAGTAATGCTTTGATTTTTTCCTTTCTCTTTTCAATTGTAGAAATATATATAGCAACGTTTTTCATTACAGCTAGAACCCCTCTTGCAACAATATACTTTCGTTATGCATATATATATTTACTATACCACATGACAACAAGCCACCTATTATTCTCCCATGCATACGATTTATTTATAAAAACGAAGCTTCAGGTGGTTGTTTAGAGTTTTTTAACATGAGACACTTGTTAAACCTCCTCTGTTTTTAACTCCTAAAAACAAAGGTCTATATGCAGATTTAATCTCCGTAACACAAGCAAGAAGAAAAGCTTACTTTATTCAAAACTCAGACTTGCTTCCTTGTTGCTCTCCTTTTGCATTTCTGAAGGTGAATGACGGAAGGAAAGAATGAGAATGACAAACTCACATTCTCTCCATCTCTCTCTCGTTGCAACTGACTTTCGGTTTGCAGGGAAAACCAAGTGGTTATAATGGGAGACGGAGGTCGGCGTGTCAGCTGGTGTGTGGCCCGAGGAGCATGGATGTTGTTGTTGCGTGTATAGTAAAGCCGAAAGGTGTTAAATGATAGCGACGCTGTGATCTGGTTTACATGGTTGTGTGATCTGATTCCCCTTTTCTCACGCTGCAACTGATATATGTATATATCTATGTGCTTGTTGCGTTTTGGAGCTGAGATGGAGTATTAGAAAAAGAATAATGGATTAATAGATGTTCTGCTGCTGCGTTTTGGTGTTTGCTGAGGTTAAATGAAGAAGTGTGAGTTGAACAGGTTATATTCATATGGGCCAAAAGAAGCAAATCCAAAAAAATGGTTTGTGTTAATGAATCCATACATATACATGCTGCTACGTGTTGGATTGTTGGAAGGATAATGAAAATGATTGGGTTTTTGTATGTGGGCCGTGGTTTGCATGGTCTAATGACAATTTAGATGGGTTAAATCGTTGGGTTATGATTGTATATATATTGCTACTCCTTTCCACGTGTTGGGTTGTTGAAATACAATTAATGAATTGAGGATGTTGACCCATATTTTATATATATATATATATATATATATATATATATATGAGCATGTGGCTTAGTGAAATTGAGAGAATAGTTTGTGGGTTTCACACCAAAATTATTCTACTTGATCCTCTTTGATCATCTACAAGAATTTTATACGCAGTTAAGTCCTTTGCTCATTTAATTGTAAATATGGAATAAATGTTAAAAATAAATCCTTAATTCCATATAAGGATTTTTATTCCTCAATCCCTAGGCCATAAAATATTAATTCCATAATTCTTTAGGCCTAAATTATTCCTTACATGAATTTATTCTTTTTACCAAAATAAATTTATCAAGGAAAAATAAGCCTAAATTTCCAATAATTATTCTCATAATTATTTTAAGCCAAATTTTCATAATAAATTTCCATATAATATTTCCAATTTCCAAATCCTGAAATTTATGTTACAATACAACCATTTTTCTTTTCGACATATTGTATGATTACTACACTCTGGCTACAGGGTGGATGAGAATATTTTAGACTGGGTATCTAAAATGATTCCCTGAGGTTTACACGTTTAAATTTTGAGGACAAAATTCATTAAACGGAAGGAGAAATGTAACATCCTGAACTTTGGGCATAGATATTTGAGGATAAGCCTGCAGGAAGACAACTAAGTCCAGTTCAGGAAGTGTGAAAATCGTCATGAAGAGAATTTTCCTTGATGCTGGTAGACTGGATTTTCTGGGAGGCAGTCAAATTGTAATGTGTATTTAGCTTAACAAATGAAATCCAATGGCTATGAAAATTTGGAGAGTCAAAGTAGACATATAAGACTTTATTTGATAGGTCATATAGGTTAATTTGATCTGTGTACAATATGTTATGAACTTTTGAATTTAGCCTTTGAATCTGGAACGCTTTCTTGACCGGTATGTAATGATTGATGAATCTGGGAAAAATCACGTGTCCGACCATAGGAGGTAATTTTACTTGGAAATATATGTTAGTTATGATTAGTTTTGATGATGTCTTACATAGATGCCATTATCCAGAGCAAAAAAGCTTGCATACTACATTTATCTTCTACTTTGATTAATCCTTATTTATTAATGTAGATATGAAGTTTAAACAATGAAGAATGATCAAGATTGGAGATTGAAGAAAGAAGAACTTGTCAAATATTATGAGATTATCAATATTCAAGTCTCCATGATCAAACAGAAGTTGGAACGGCTCAATTCGGAGTTAAAATGAGTTACAAGAGCATTCCTGAAGTTATTCTCGAGTATGACAATGTAATTCTCGAGAATGATACTGTTCATGTGAAAATTGCAAGTCATTCTCGAGTATGAAATATCAATTCTCGAGAATGGTTCTCGAGAATGGAATTCTGATTCTCGAGAATGGTCGTGCTTCAGCAACCCTGTTTCACGTTTAGCTCGGGTGACCTCTGGTAATTCGATGATATCTCCCAAACCAGGAATCGGATTAACGTGAAACTAGTGGCATATGAAACTACACTCCCAATGCATCATTTTGATATAAATTTCAGGTCCAAAGGAGTTCAGATGAAGGAGCTATGATTTTGCAAGTTGCCACAACAATCACCGTCACAGTCCTGACCAAGCTTCAGTAATTTGAGTGTATCTCACAAACGAAAAATCCAAATGAGCTAAAATCGGTGCCATTGGAAACTAGACTCAAATACCTTTTCAAAAAGATTAAGAACATAGAAAACAAAGATCAATTGAAGGCGGTATGATGTTTTGAAGTTGATAGTCTGTTCTGGATGCTGCAGAAATGCTGGATAAGAACAACCTCCATTCATATGATGTTAATGGACAAAATACAACTAGTTTGGAGCTGATTCTTATTGAACTGGAAAGAAGACTTAAAGAGCTTTATGAGATGAGGAGGTTTGCCACATTTGAAGCTATACAGAAGATGTAATGCTTGCTGGAAATTGCTTCTTGTGCTGTTAATGTGATTGCTTCTTGAAAGTCTGAAATTTGCACAACAACATGGTATATGATAGCCAGTAGTTTGACATTCGAAGATGATACTCGAGTAGGAGATGATACATACCCGAGTAATATCAAGATAGAGCCATTGCTGAAGTTGCCAATCAAGCATACTCGAGAATGCCACTTACATACTCGAGTAATATCGGATTTCACCCTTCGCTGCTATGAGATATACATCAATACTCGAGTATCCCTGAGAACTGGAAAAGAGTTCTCGAGAATGATTCTCGAGAACCAGCAAGTCACTCTCAAGAATGGTAACCAATTTCATCATAGCAAATCCTTTGTGCAAATGATTCTCGAGAATGATAAAGGATTCTCGAGAATGACCAAGAGACTCTCGAGAATGCCTAAGTCGAAATCACATGGAACAGACTTCTCTAATGCAATTCTCAAAAAATAGAAATCAATTCTCAAGAATGGCTCTCGAGAATCAGTAAGGGATTCTCGAGAATGAACGGTAAATGTTCTAATCACTCTCTTCTGAGTTTCGACTTTAAAACGCAATTCTCGAGTATGAGTATAGGATTCCCGAGAATGCTTTTTCACGAATGCTTTACGAAAATACTTTGACGTGTAATTCTCGAGTATCTAAGTTATAACTCTAGAGTATCTTTGAAACATGCTTTCTGGAAGAACGTTTTCTCCTGTAATTCTCGAGAACCAGAAGAACAATTCTCGAGAATGCTTATTGGCTTTGAAGCCTTCGTTCTGCGTAAACCTTAAAACATTGATTAAGACTTGGGTGTTTCATGTTATGGATTTTTACTTTGTCTAACCAAGTTTAATCAGTTTGCTAGTGCTTTTCAGATATGATTAACATGTTTTTAATCATCAAATTTTCATAAAGCAAAAATGTGTCAGAGCATTAAAAGACGAAGCAAAGACGAAGAACGAAAGAGGAAACTAAGCTTCTGAACAACCGTAAAGCATTCCAGCCATTTCCAGTCAACATTCTACCTGAGTCTCAACGGACAAATCAAACAAAGAATGTCAATGGAGTATATTGACCAAAGTCGGAAGATTACGAAGAGACAGAGCAACAGATATATTTATTACTCTCAACGGCTCATTAATATCTCTCCAACAGTCATATTCTAAATTGGAGGAATAGCTCAACGGTCAGATACTCGCAACGGTCGAAACAAAAATACCTATAAATTGCGAAGTCTTCAAACCGGAAGAAGTGACGATTAACGAACAATCAACAAAAACGAAATCTCCTTCTCAGTCAAAATGCCTTCTGACGTTTATCTCATTTTCTCTCTGTTTTTCTCAGTGATCATATAGTTTATTAGAGAGTGAGATTATTTGTAATACACTTCAGTGTTCATCTTATCACTTCTAAGAGAGAAGATTATTTGTAATCATTCATTACAAAGATTGTATCCTTACAGTGGGTAAGGGGGAGTATCTCGGTAAGAGATTTGTAAAGGTTGCACAAGTGCCCGGCTAAACTTGTGGGATTGTAATGGTTCTCAAGCACCCGATTAAAGCTTGAGGGAGATAGTGGATTGAAATCTCAGGAAGAGCCTGGGGACTGGACGTAGGTCATCGTGGATTGGGCCGAACCAGTATAAATCACAGTTTGCATATTCTCTTCCCTAAACTATTATATTTTCAGCGTATATGTTTGATTGAATGAATGACTATTTCTTTATAAAGTATTTCTGTCATACGAACTGATTTCAATAAGTTGTGAAATTTTTTTCAAAGTTCCTAAAGTTTTAACGGACACCCAATTCACCCCCCCTCTTGGGTGATAGCCAGGTCTTACAATATACTTAATAATGGTCATATAACCTTTACAATTACTGTGATTAGATATTTCTACTGTAAGATATGAATTTTCAAAGTTGGTTGAAAATTCTGTTAGTTTGTGCGAAAATAAGTTTTGTAAGGGTAAAATGGTCAAATGAGGTTAGTGGAGCCCCAAACAATTCAAGAACACTCTAAAAAAGGTCTAACTATATGGTTGAGTTGTAACTAAGTGGCTACTTGTAATTAAGTGGCTAGTTGGTATCCAAATGTTTCCTTCTTTCTTCTAGCCGACTTGGACCCTCTTACTATCCATTAAGTCTCTTCTTTCTTCTCTAAAATTTGGACACACACTCACTCACACCCAAGAGAAGAGCCAACCGAAAAATCAAGGTGAAGAGGAAGAAAGAAAGAGCAAGGATTAAGAGGTGAGTTAGTGTAATCTTCTATATTTCTTTTAAGCTTCTTCTTGTAACGATTCTTGGCCCCTAAAAGCACTCTTATATGGTGTCTAGAGGGGAGGGCCAAAACTTTGGTGAACCAAGGAAGGAGAAAAATTTGCATGAAACACAAAGAAGAGACAAGGTGAGTGGTTCGTTAGTCTTCTTGTAGTTCTTGTTGGTTTGTGGTGGCTTCTTCTTGCTTCTTGTGATTCTTGGAAACCCTACGTGTTAAGGGGAGGTGCTACCCAATTTGTTTAAAAGGGGTTAAAGTGTGATTTAAGCCTAAACTATAAACTAGAAGGTGATTAGAGGCTAAAGCCATGTTGTGTTTGGTATAGAACTTGGAAAATCAAAACTTGTCTTTCCTTTGCAATATTTTTATCAAAATAAGGGACCCATGAGGAGTTTGATTTTGCTCATATTTTATGCTTCCAATGGGTTTAAAATGGTAAATTGTGTCGGGTAATGATTGTGAATTGATTTGGAAGCACTAGGATTGAATTGGACCAAAACCCTAAATGCTGCTAGTGTTGATCATTGCATGGCAGTTTTCTTGTGACATATTTTGACTAAGTAAATGTTGTCCTATGGCCTTGAAACTTTTTTGAATCATATTAGACATCCTAAGCTTTAATTTCATATGTAATATGAGCCAAATGGATATGTATATTGCTATCTATGAATTCTTAAAGTTTGTCATGTAAAACTGGAACCAATTTTGGGACAGTTTGGATTGATTGAGGTTTATGGAATGTTGTGTCCCAATTGGCTAAGTATGATATTTTCCCCTGATTCTATACCTAATAAAAGTCGTTTAAGCTCTAAAACCACCTCAATTGGGTCTGTGTGGATTTAGTTATGATTTTTCAAAGTTGGACCAAAGGAACTGCAAAGTCCCTATTTCCAGAATTTGGGTTCCTTTTTTTTAGTAAGGTTTTGACTAAGTGAATCACCTTTTTTTGTCTGTGAAACTTGGTGAAAAAATAGTAGACCTCAGAGCGTTAAAAAGAGTCTTAGAACATGTTAATCGGAGGTTTAGAACCCGAGTTATGAATTTTCTAAATTTGGTCATAAAAACTGGAAAATTCTATAATAACCCACCATCCATAAATGTGCATTTATAACACCCGACAATTGCCAGGGACGATTGAAGGATTGGGAGTTGATTCAAAAATTTGTAAAGCATCCAGGTGGTAAATTTTCTCTCACACACTTTGTATGATTGTGTATGTTTGCGTGAACCATATTATGAAAGTCTCATCTCGTGTTGGGCCAGCACTACTCGCGGTTCGATTAAGCAGAAAGGCTGACCAAGGAGGTCCTTCCCAGTGGCTAGGGCCTAATGGACTGGTATGTTAGTGCTAACATTTCACCCAAGAGGGGGTGAATTTGGTGATTTTAAAAATTTAAATCGAAAGTGTTAAACTAATAAATAAGAAGAAGGAGTTAGAGAGATATCAATGAAGTGTGCACATTTGTTTATACTAGTTCGACCTTAATACCTTGACCTACGTCTAGTACCCAGAGCGTCTATGAGATTTTCACTATCGTTCCAAGATCAACCAGGTTCTTGGCACCGTAATACAAAGTAATCCTCATCAGGACTCACTCCCCCTTACTAATTGTAATCTAACAACCACTTAAGGACTCACTACCTTGAGATTTTACAGAAATCAAATTGATTGTAAAACTCACTTACAGAGTAGATGAATAATCACTGATGAACAATAATACCAATAGATATTTCACAGAGTATTAATAAGCAATAAGTTAGCAATAAATTTGATTGTGCTTGGTTGGTTGCTCCAAATTGAATGCTCTCGTATTTATAGTTGAACTTCATAAATGATTGTCGTGAAGCTTCAAGCTTTCCTTTGTGAGTTCAAACTGTCCATTAGATTGATCAACCTTTTCGTTTGAGACAAACTGGAGTTGTTGGAAGATTTTGAGGTTCAATCGCTTTCGCATCGCTTCAACAAATCTTCATATGACATCCCTTTGATCTCTACAATTGCCTATGGATGGGTAACTTTTTCCTTGATGCAATTGCCACTTCAGACGATATTTTATGACCTACTCTAAGTTTGCTTGTGTCTGCTCTATTTCTAAGATTGCATTTAATATTCTGACACATAACCATGCTTTTGTAAATTTGGTTGTAATCCATAACTCAAATCATCTAAAACTCATAACCAAATATGTTTAGTAGGATTTAAAATAAGTATGAGTAATAATCCTAATTAATCAGATGTTAAACTGTAAGTTTAAATTCTTGAAGACAAAGGTTCAATGCAAAAGTAGGTGACACTTGAGTGTCATTCTACTCACACTCGAGTGCGACACTCAAGTACTCAATATCCATACTCAAGTACTACTATATCGTGTGTCTAAAAGAAGACTGTTCAAAATAGAGTTGTGTTGCAAAAGATGATGTTTCTTCTAGATACTAGAGTGTCATTTTATCCATAATAAAGTGTTACACTCAAGTGTGTATTTTGTCACACTTGAGTGCTGATGAAATTTGTGTCTGGTAAAAGACTGTTAAAGAATAGATTTTTGAGAAAATATGTTAATCTCTACCAGACACTCAAGTGTCACTGTGTCACACTCGAGTGTCACAATGTGACACTTTGAGTGTGCCTCATAAAGAGGCAACACTTTTGTTTCATCAACAAGTATTATGCATTAAACTTTGGAAGTGTTTACCTAGATACTCAAGTGTTGAAGATCATTCTGAGTTACCTTGTTATTTCCAGAATGAGTTTGAGTGTCAGGAAAACCTTTACAAGTGTTGGATCAACACTCGAGTGTTCATTACATAATCGAGTGTCCAACACAATACTTCCAAGAATGAAGCGAGTGTCAGGCACTTTCATAGCGAGTGTTGAACCAGCACTTGAATATTCACTTAAGTACTTGAGTGTTCAACATAATACTTTTACAAAAAAAGCGAGTATCAGGTAATCTTACTGCGTCTGTTAAACTAATACTCAAGTGTTCATAGTAGCACTATAGTGTGTTTATACTAGAACACTTCATAATGACTTTCTGATTCAAGTTTTTGTTCAAATAACAATTTCACACTGAGTGTCTTAAAACATACACTCGAGTGACTTGAATCATTAAGTCCTCTTTTTCTTTTCCAAGTTTGTTATCTTCAAAACTTATAAACCAAGAACTAACATTCTCCCCTTTTTGATAATGACAACACTTAAAGTTTGTGAAAATTTATTTGATAATCATTTGAGATCACCAAGGAAGAATATGAGATAGATTGAAACAATGCATAATATAAGAGGAACTAAATTGCAAGAACAGATAATGTCATTAATAAACAAGCAATTTAATACATAACAAGTCAGTTCATAATTTAGCAAAATATCTTTTAAAAAATATAGTAGATATTAGCAGCCACTATCACTTCTCTCTCCCTTTGTCATCAAGAAAAATGATAGGGAAGGAGATATCAAAAGATGAAGTAGGTAAAGGTGCAAAGGCCTGGAGGGGAATAGTTGTTGGTGTGTAAGGGTTATAGCTAAAGAGGGATGAAAGAAAGCTGTAATGGTGGCAGTAAAGGATAAATTAGAAGAGAAAGTAGGCTTGAGAGTAGGTTCTGGAACAACAAAGATAGAAGGGGAAGGATGAGAAGGAGTGGTGGATGGTAGATAGTGGAATTGGGATTGATGTAGACTCAGGAATTGAAGTAACAGGTGTAGTAGGTCAAGGATAGTGGTAGTGGAAGGTGTTGGCTCACGGACAGGAGTAGGGTTAGAGGTAGGAGAGGGCCTTGAAAGAGAAAATCTCAAAGAGTAAAAGATCTCCTATACCCTCTGAAATTTCTTGGTATGCTCATCTCGAGGATCAAAGATCCTCTGCAAGTTTGTATTCATCTGCTTAACCAAAATAGATACTTGTTCCTCGAGATTGGAGGTTAGGAGCTCAATGGAGACAGATAGGGAATTAACTGCTGCCTGTACTACCTTCTCCAATAAAGTCTACAGAAAGGCTCCAAAGAAGGAAGGAGCAGGAATGGAAGCAGTAGGAGATCCAGCCTGTGACGATTGGGCCTTATCTGTCTTGACGGGTAAAGAACCATTCTTCTTTGCTGCTTTGGTCTTGGACTGCCTAGATACCTCAATGAAAGAAATTTTCATCCAGTTGAGATGACTCTATAAAAAAATATGAGGTCTAATTGGATTCTCATCTTTTGCAGGTGCCAGCTACTGTTTTGAGACAAGATATAAGAAACCAGGTTGGGAAATGGGATTGTGGATTTGACGTTAGAGCTGAATCTAAAATGTCGCATATCATCTAGAACCTATTCTCTAATGTTCCGAGGCTCCTTGGAGATGATAGATGCAAACAGAAGGTGAAATTCTCAAGAAGTGAAATAAGAGAAATAAGAGGCAGGGTTATTATATATGTATTATTACCCTTTTGAACCTATTCTATTCTCTTATTTCTCAAGAAGTGAAATAAGAGAAATTCTTACCCTTTTGAACCAAGTTCCTCAAGTAAATGCACCAGATTATTATATATGTATTATTCATAGAGGCAGGGTTAAAAAGAAGAGGCCCTAAAGGTTTTCTTGGCTTCAGGATGGCAAATATCTCTATATCAAATAAGGTTTTCTCGGACTCAGTAGGGATATCTATAATCCCTAAAATAGTGTTGATGGATGCAACAGTGATTTTAATCATCTTTTCCCTAACCTTAGTTTCAAGCACTTCTACCAAAATATAATCCTCATCATCAAGGACATTTGTAATCCTCATGTTAAAATAGAACAATTTCACAACTGTAGGGCAATAAGCCGTTTGTAAACCTAACAAAGGCTCAAATTGTTTTAATCATGGGGAGAGGTCCATATTGCATTCACTCTGTAACTTAGCCAAGTCCACATAAATAGTAGGGCAGAATGAACGTTCACCATAATGAATTTGAAACTCACGTTCATAAGGTATAATCAGAGGAACATTAATAAAACCTGGAGGAGTAGTCAAGGGTTGAAGTTGCTCGAGTAATTGTGATGGAGTAAGGTTTGAATTACCAGAGGTTGCTGGAGTTGTCTGGTTACCAAAAGGCACAAAAGCAGTGGCTCTGGCAAACTCAGATTGAGTTTGAAGGTTCCTGAGATGAGCTTGTACCTGGATATTCCACTATTTATCATGTGTATCTTTCTCAGTCACTTTGCCTTCACTTTTTCCAAGAGACATACTCGTTTTGGAATGAGTTTGATAAGGATGCTCAGAAGGTTATTGAATAACTATACCCTTAGCTTTTGGCTTCGAGTCTGATGGTTTTGGCTTCAAATTTCTCTCAGTTTTTACTTTCTCTAGTGGATAAGGAGTCTCATCTTGCTCGATATTGGGAATCTTCGTAGAGCCATAGATGCACTCAGATTTAAAGAATAAAACTTAGAGAATAAAATCAAGGCTTTAGGGTTTACGAGACCGAGAGTGCGATTCGGAGAATCTGAGAGGAAGATGAAGATTTAAGGTGGTGAAATGTAAGGGAAGCAACGATTTTGAGGAGTTATGAAATTCGTTGGTGTCAATAAAATCAAAATGTCGTAATGTTCAACATATTTAAAAAGGGAATATAAGAGGATTTTGGATTTTTAGTGGAGAGAGGATGCGATTGTAATGACGAAAATGAGAAGAGAGTGAAATGACATATGATATAATCTAATAAAAAAACAATGCTTTACACTCGAGTGTGTCCATTCTCACACAAGTGTGACTGCAACACTCGAGTGTGAAAATGAACACTTGAATGTCATCGCAGAATATCAAAGCAATAAAGTACCTTACTTCAAGTGTGTTTTGTGAACAATTGAACCTTTTTGGAAGTGTCTTTGATAAACACTCAAGTGTTTGATGTTATAGTCAAGTGTAAGTCTTTGCTAGGTGTTTTGACTTCTTCCTTATCTAAACAAGACTCTTCATCTTCTTCTTTAAAACCCTCAGTACTTGAGTGTTAGAATTCCATACTCAAGTATTGTTGATCTGCACTATAAGTGTCCATGTATTTCTATTCATTATTCATGTCCTGGTGATTTAACACTCGAGTGCCACACTTGAATGTGCTTTTCTTGCACTTCAAGTGTGAACATTATTTTCCCTCTTTATGTTGTTGATAATCTTTAAATTCATATTATTTTTAATGCAAAAAGGAGCTAAAAACTCTGTCATTGTCATGCTTTAATGGAACAATTAGTTAAATATATGATTTCATCTTCGAATGAGTTTTTAGACTTCATTTGCACTAATCTTGGTCATATTTGTATTTTGGATCTAAATTGGGCTTAAATCTTATCTCTTTTACAATTGAGTAAAGAACACTGTTTTGTATTTTGATAATATCTTGAGTTCTAGACCTCAAATAAATCTGTACTTTATATTGTAGGAAAGCTGAAAGATATACCTACAACTCTTATGAAGAGCCCAAAAGCTAAAACAGATGTTTAGAGATCCAAAATGGGCTTTGAATCCGAGACAAGGCGTTGGCACTGACTCGGAACAACGTTCGGTGTTTGATCCATAACTGGTGCTACAGAACTCCAAATTAGGTCCGGTTTGAACGACTGAAAGATGACATCCACGGCTACATTTCGTATGAAGACAGCTTGGTCCAACTACACCGATATCATGGTGTAACACAGGCTGGAAAGTTGACGCGTTTTTGGAGCACAAAAGTCAAGAATTGTGGCTCAATAGTTCTTCCAATTTTCCTATAAATACATGGATGTTTTCAAGAGCAAAACACACCTTGGAGATGACCAAGATCTCTCCCTTTCTATCTTCCTTCTTGTATTTCTTGCCTCCTACATGGAATGGCTTAGTTTTGCTTTATTAGTTTCATGTATTGTTTTTCCTTTTTGTTCATAACCTCCTATATGGATGGTTCTTACCTCTTGTTTATGATTTTTATGAATTATTTCCTTTTTTGTTTATTTGAGTCCTACATGTGATGGTTCTACCTCCTACATGGACGATTAGTTGTAATATTTCCTTTTGATTGTTTTAATTTAATTTATGTTTTGTTCATTTGAGTCCTACATGTGATGGTTCTACCTCCTACATGGACGACTAGTTGTAATCTTTCCTTTTGAATGTTTTAGTTTGATTTTATGTTCTTCATCTTTTACCCTTTTTATGCTTGGTCATGAATAGCATGAACTAAGTATCTTTCTAAGGTCATGTATGGATTCTTTATGAAGTTTAATTGAAATTCTGTTTTTAATTACATAATACTTGTTTTGGATGTGTTTCTTTAATCCATGCTTAATGCCTTAGTTTGATCATCTAATTAAGGAATTGAAAGATTAATTAGACCTTGGGAAAGGCTAGTTAATTCTAGGTTCAATTGATTAAAGAACATAAGGTACTAGCAAGGGAACTTGACATAGGCTTTATGCAATCATAAAGAATTCTGGACTTAATGCATGAATTAATTCTAATGAGCATGGGAACATGACTTTAGGATTAAGGATTAGGTTAATTGACTTAGGAATAAGCAATTAGATTAAAATCTGAAATTCAATTGACATACTCCAATTCATGGGTTATGTAATTACATTCTACCTTAAAAGAAGATTATGTCTTAATCTAGCTTTTGGTAAAGGAAGACAATTAAATGGATTATTGATGATATACATGACCCTAGGCTTTTGTTAATTGCTTTCTATAAAGTTTAATTCAATTTCTTTGTAATTTTATTTACTTTTAATATTTTCATCAAAAACTCATATGGTTGCATCAACTTTAAATTCAAGTAAATTGGGTTGGTAGTTGGAACTTTGGTCCCTGTGGGAACGATATTTTATTACTCTGGGATACTTGCTAGTATTACATTGATAGTGTATACTTGCACTAGTTATACCCTTTCATCAGTTGTCTTGGTGGATTTACACTTGAGTGTTATATTTCCACACTCAAGTGTGACTTTGTTACACTTCGAGTGTATGAAGTCTTAGAGCATTTCTCAGGTTCTTTTATTTTTGCACTTCAAGTGCTTGAATTCTACACTCTAGTGTCACTTTCTACACTTCAAGTACCTGTATTGTTAGCTTTGAAAATACACATCAATATCTCTATACTCGAGCACTTGAAACCTATACTCAAGTGCCTACTTATGCACTTTAAGTATTGTCTGATTTTAGGCAATTGTGTGCTGGTTTCTTGATAGCACTCAAGTGCTCATGCTAATACTCAAGTGTTATTGCAGTTGAGCTATCCTCTTTTTAGCTTTGTTTTTCATCAAATGAATAGGGCATCCTGCAAAACAAAATACTAGGAACTTTGATGCTTAAGTTAGCCATTAATTTGTCAAATTAAACTTAAAATAAATAGTATGCTATTCCCAATTCTCTTATTATGTAGAGAAATTGATCTTTTTCCAACGGCTTTGAGAAAATATCAAAAGTTGAAGAAGAGTAGGAATGGATGTCACTTTAACTTCTCTCTTTTGAACATGATCTCTAATAAAGTGATGCCTTACATCAATATGCTTGGTTCTTGAATGCTAAACATGATATTTGGTCAGGCTTACTGTACTTGTGTTGTCATAGAGAATTGGAATTTATTTGAGATGAATACCCAAGTCTTGAAGTTGTTGTTTTAGCCATAGCACTTGAGCACAACAAATGAAGGAACCACTTACTTAGCTTCAGTAGATGATAATAACATTGTGTTTTGTTTTTCACTAAACCAAGACACAATCGAGTAACCAAGGAATTGACATTGTCTACTGGTGTTTTGTTTTGTCTAGTTTGTAACCACCTTGATCTGAATATCTAAGTAAAGAATGAGATATTCATTTCCTCCCTTAGGATACCAAATTCTAAGTTCTTCAATATCTGCAAGATATCTACATATTCTTTTGACCATCTCAGCATGTGATTCTTTTGGAACAGATGGATATCTTGCACACATTCCCACACTGAATTGTATATCAGGTCTACTTGGTGTTAGATATAGCAGAGATCCAATCACTCCTTTATATTTGGTTATGTTGAAATTTGATCCTTAATGTTAGCAACCAGTAGAGTCGTTGAGCTCATTGGAGCATCAGCTCCATTACAGTGATCTCTCACATACTTCTTGAGAAGTTCTCTGAGATATTTGGTTTGGGAAATAAATATCCCATTCTTCTTTTGATTAGTTTGAAGTCTGAGGAAGAAATTCAATTTTCCCATCACAGACATTTCATATTCCCCCTATATAATCTTGGAGAATTCTTGGCAAAGATAATCATTAGTTGAACCAAATATAATATCATCAACATAGATTTGCACAATTAATAAGTTATTTTTCTTGTGCTTGATGAAGAGTATTATGTCAACCTTTCCTTGGACAAAACCTTGATCTAAGAAGAAATTTCTCAGTCTTTCATACCAAGCTTTAGGAGCTTGTTTGAGACCATAAAGATCCTTTTTAAGTTTGAAAACATGTCTGGTTTGGACACGTCTTCAAAATCGGGAGGTTGTTCAACATAGACTTCTTCCATAATATAACCATTTAGGAAGGCACTCTTAACATCCATTTGGTAGAGTTTGAACCATGTGATGCAAGAAAAGGCTAAAAGTACTCATATGGCTTCCAATCTAGCTACTGAAGCATAGGTTTCCTTATAATCAATTCTTTCTTCTTGATTATAGCATTTGGCCACCAATCTTGCCTTGTTTTTAAAAATGATTGTGGATTCATCTCGTTTGTTCTTGAATACCCATTTAATGCCAATGATCGGATGGTCTTTAGGCTTGGATACCAAGTTCGAAACTTGATTTCTCTCAAATCGATTTAGTTCCTCTTGCATTGTGATTACCAATCATTGTCTAAGAGGGCTTTCTCAATGTTAGAAGGTTCTATTTCAGATATAAAGACAAAAAAGCTCACTTCATTTAGAACCTTACTCCTAGTTTTTACTCCTTCATTGACATCACCTATTACTTGTTCTATAAGATGACTCTGGTTATATCTCCAAGCTCTAGGTTGGTTTTGATCAGAAGATTCAAAATCCTTTTCAGGTTCTTTTTTCTGAAGAAGCATGTGTTTTCAAAATGGCTTGACTTTCCTCTTGATGAAGCATCTTAGGCTTATCATCTAAAGGTCTAACACAAGGTTCATTTTTTAGAAACAAAAGATGAACAAATTCTTCAACAACACAAGTTTGTTTATTATAAATTCTATATGCTTTACTTCTATTGGAATAACCCAAAAATATACCTTTGTATGATTTAAGATCAAATTTTCCTAAATTATTTTTACCAATGCTGAACAAAGCATTTGCAGCCAAATATATGTAGATGAGCAAGATCCGGTTTTCTTCTTTTGTACAGCTCATAGAGAGTTTTATCAAGTTTCTTTCGATATAAGCTCTGTTAGAAATGTAGCATGTTGTGCTCATTGCGTTTGCCTAGAATACTTGTGATACATTCTTTTCATTTAGCATTGCTCTTGTTATCTCAGTGAGAACTCTATTCTTTCTTTCTACAACTCCATTTTGTTAGGGGTTCTCGGAGCTGAGAAATTATGGTTAATACCATTTGTATCACAGTGTTCTCCAAGGGCTTGATTCTCAAATTCTCCTCCATGATCAATTCTTATTCCTGAAATACATATACATTTCTCATTTTGCACTTTCTTGGCAAAAACAATAAATTGATCAAAGGTTTCATCTTTTGAAGAAAGGAAGATTATCCAAGAAAATCTAAAGAAATCATCGACGATCACTAGAGTATAAAGATTGGCACTAAGACTTTTAACTCTTCATGGTCCAACTAAATTGATATGGAGAGGTTGAAGTGGTTGATTGGTCATGACTTCATTTTTTAATTTGAAAGATGATTTAGTTTGTTTACCCTTTTGACATGCATCACAGACTAAATCATTTTTGAATTGAAGATTGGGTAAATTGAGAACCAATTCGTTTTTAAGCAACTTGCCTAGTTGGTGCATATTGACATGTGCCAATCTTTTATACCATAGCTAGTTTTCATAAGAGTTTCTAAGTAAACAATTTTCAGAAATACGATTCTTGCTAGGCATATCAATAGTATAGCAGTTACCTTCTCTTAAGGCTTTAATCATGACCTTCAACTGATCTTTGTTTATCTGGAGATCCTTTTTGTTCACAATAAGGCATTCTTCTGAATCAAAGATGATCCAGTTGTCTTGGTCTCTACTTTAGATGCCATAAAGGAGGTTATAGTAGAGACCTTCTACATAGTAGACATCTTTGATTTGAACTTCATCTTTCTTGTCAATTTCAAAAATGCCAGCTATTTTGCTAGATTAATTTCCTCCAAAGGTTACTTTGCCACTAGCTTTTGATTTGATTGTGACAAATTTATATTGATCTCCAGTCTCTAGATCATCTGCTATCAAGATTTAATTGATTAAAGCCTTGTATTAAAAGAAATTGTGTCTTTGAATCAATAAATATTAATTATGTTAAGATTATAATTACTCGAGTAATCCCCATCTAATGAAGTTGTTGAGTGTTCACAGAATGCAAAAATGTTTGGACAATCAGTAAAAAAAAAGTAATGTCGACTTCAAAGGTAAGTTCAGAGTTTGCCAGATATAGCTACTCGAGCAAGTTTAATTAATTACTCAAGTAATATCATTGATGAAACAATCCAGTTTAAATTATACAAAATTAGTCAAGTGACAAAATGTTACTCAAGTAATATTTAGATATTACTCAAGTAACAAATAGTGTTACTTAAGTAATTTTGGTTCAAAACGCTTTTGTTCCGAGAAGCTATTCGAAATTACTCAAGTAACAAAATGTCACTCAAGTAATATTTGTATATTACTCAAGTAACAAAATTACTACTCAAGTAATTTTGAATCAAACGTTGTGTTCCAAGAAGACATGCGAAATTACTCAAGTAATATTTAAATATTACTCAAGTAACAAAAATGCTACTTAAGTAATATTTAGATATTACTCAAGTAACAAAAATGTTACTCAAGTAATGTTGATTCCAGTGGCTCTTATTCTAAGAAGTATTCGACATTACTTTTGCATGTTACTCAAGTAATATATATATACCTCGTAAATAATTTCGCTATACGCTACAGAGGCTTCCATTTTTTGAATACCTTCAATATTACTCAAGTAACATATGTTGTTACTCAAGTAATATCTTTCCAGTGTGATTTTATTTTGAAAATGTGCGATATTACTCAAGTAATTTATTAAGCTACCCAGGTAAGTTTCTTTCCAATTTCAGAAACCATCGCTATGTTGTTAATCTTAATTCTAATCATTATGGTTCTTTATCTATTTATTGTTAATCTCATTCAAACTCATTTCTATTATAACTAATAATCTTTTTGAGTGATTTACAGTTGATTAACCTTGTTTAAATTGAGATTAGCCGAAAAGCTATCCGATGTGTCAATAGCATTTAATGCTCACCGTAAGCAAAGTCTACAAATGGAATAAACGCTCTGAGCAGACAAATACATTCATTCGAGGCGTACTTATTCTGGAAATTATTCTGAGTCAACTTCCACACAAGTACATCGACGACGAATGCATTTAATGAAGCAACGGTTGACGGTACTCAACGAAAATTCATCTGTGCCTAACGAAATTACAAAGAGACACAACGGCTATATTCAAAGCTTCACAACGGCATTAATGTAAGATTGGTATAAATGCTCACCACATTCAATTCTGACAACTACCAAACAACCGAAAACTCTACGCATTCATATCGACCAACTGCTATTTATTGTTTTATTAACTTCTTTTAATATCTTCGATATTCCTGTACTTCAATTTTAATCATTTATCTACTCAGTGAGGAGTTAAACATTATTTGATTATTTGTTTATCTTCAAATCTTAAGGTTGAGAAACCTTAAGTGTGGGTGTACGATTATAACTTGTAAGGGGGAGTGAGTCCTAGTATGATAGGATCATCTTGAGTACAAAGTGCTTGATTGTAACCGTGATTGTGGATTAGTGAAATACCCAAAGAGTTTGGGGACTGGACGTAGGTTGAGGAGTTAGACCGAACCAGTATAAATTCGTTGTGTCATCTCTCTCTATCTCTTCTCTATTTTAATTGCTCATCGTCTTTAATCTGAAAAAGAATTTCAAAATCCCCTATTCACCCCCATCTAGGTGATATTCTCTCTTTATTTGGTGTCAGAAAATGGTTTCTCTGTTCAGCTTAACATCCCAAGATAGATCATGGAAGGAATATTTCTTGACGGTGCCTCAATCAACCGACCTCCTGGCTTTGACGGTGAACACTATTCGTTCTGGAAAGCAAAGTTCAGAGTGTTTGTGTTAGCCACAGAGTATGGTCTCAAGCAATTGATAAAGAATGGGGATTACGTTCCCACAAGAGTAGAAGGCGGAATTAATGTTCCAAAGGCTGAAGATGAGTTCAACGAGGATGACAGACGGAAAATAACTCTTAACAGCAAAGCCATCCTGATGCTCTAGAGTGCTCTTAGTCAAAAGGAGTATTTCCGCATCTGTAATCTATCTACTGCCAAGGAGATGTGGAAAGCCTTGGAAATAGCATACGAAGGAACCTTCGGCATAAAGGAGAATTGCATCAACACGTTAACAACCGAGTATGATCTTCTTCGAATGAAGACCAGAGAGTCTATTGCTAAATTTCAACTTCTCTATACCCATTTGATCAACCAATTATCAGCTTTGGGTAAAACATATGAGCAAGGTCCTTAAGTTAGAAAAATTCTCAATGTCTTAACAAAATATTGGGAAGCTAAAGTCACAGCAATCGAAGAGGCCCGTGGCAAATCAATGACTTTAGCTGCTGCTCTATCCAGAAGCCTATCTGAATATGAAAGCAAACTGAAATTCAAGAAGGACTTGGACGAAATCAACACCAATCGTAGCAAAGGTGTTGCCCTCAATGTTGTAAAAGAGAAAGAAGTCAAAGACGAAGATGATGATGACGACAACGATGAAATGATAATGTTCGTGCGAAGATTCAAGAAGTTTTACAAAAAGGATTAAGGCTTCAGAAATCGATTTTAGAAGGGGAGCTCAAGCAACCGACGAGAGTTCAAGGATAAAGATTAGATTATATGTTACGAATGCGAGAAGCCTAGCCATATCAAATCCGAATGTCCTCAATTGAAAGGCAAAAAGAAGGAGGAGGAGAAGTTTAATCACTTCAAAAAGAAATTCTACGTATTTGCCATATGGGGTGACAGCTCCTCGGATGAGGAAGAAAGTGAAAAAGAGGAAGTAGCTAATGTCTGTCTGGTTGCTGAAGAAGAAGAACAATGTGAAAATGGTGATGAGGTATATGATTCTGAACCCACTTATGATGAGTTACTTTCTAAATACAATGACTTACATTCTAAGTTTAAAAAGGTTGTGAAAGAACTTATAGCCTCAAGGAAGAGAATCAAATTGCTTGAGCAACAAGCTAAAGATTTGCCTCCAGTTTGTGAAAATTCAGTTTGCAAAAAGTGCCCTGATCTTACAAAGAAAAATGCTTATCTTACAAAAATGCTTGAAAAATTCACTAAAGGTAGTGAAATGCTCAATGTCATCTTGAAAGCTCAAAGGTTTACAAATGATCGATTAGGCATAGGTGACAATCCTATTTTTGATAAAAAGAAAGGTAAGAATAAAATTGGCGGAAAATCATATTTAAATTATTTTCAGAAATCTGTTCATTTTTCAAATTCCTTTGCTCATTGTAACTATTGTAACCGTATACTACTAAAAATTTCAGTTTTTGCTACGGAAAAAATCCGTAGCAAAAACCCATTTTTCCGTAGTAAAACATGTTTGCTACGGATTTTGCTATGGATTTTGTCCGTAGCAAAATATCGCGTCGCAATGGCGACGGATTTGAGAAAATCCGTCGCAATTGCGATGGATATTTATATCCGTAGCAAATTGCTACGGATTTTTTCCGTAGCAATTTGCTACGGAAATAAATTCCGTAGCAATTGCTATGGAAAAAATCCGTAGCAAATTTGAAATTTGCTACGGATATTTTTTCCGTAGCAAATTTCACAAATTTCGAAATTTGCTACGGATTTTTTTCCGTAACCGATGGATGTTTTTCCGTAGCAAATTTCAGAATTTGAAAAGATTTTCTTTTCGGTAGCAAATTTTAAATTTTTTTAATAGAAAATTGAATACAAATAGTAAAGTAATGTACCATGAATATATTAACGATAAAAAAGAGTTTACATAGTGAAAACACAATATATATATAATCCGTAGCAACAAACAAATACAAAAAAGTAGTAGCAACAATCAAATACAAAAAAGTAGGCTAAACAGCAGCATTGTGATCATCGTCATCACCAGCATGGTCATCATCACCAGGAGTCGACCCGGAACCTCTGTCTTTCATAAGGGACATGATTTGAAGCTGCATCGCCCTCATCATCTCATTCTGCTGAGTCATCTCCTGTCGCATCATCGCCCATTCCTGCTGCAACACCTGCTTGATCTGATCTTGTTCCCGCAACGCCGCTTGATCGATCTTATTCCTGAATCATCTGCGCCTCATCATCTCGTTTCTGAGCCGGCCGGCGCTCATCATCTCCCGTTCTGGGTCATCTGTGTGTTGCTTGCTCCTCCACCAACGCCTTCATCTTCTTCAAATTCATCTACAAAATTGATTAGTACATTTATTATTTGTACTTCATTTGAATGGACAAGAGAATGAAAATTATCAAAAACAAATGTATTATGTTTACCTGAAGAAACCCCTACAGTGCTAAATGAGAGGCGCTTTGTTTGCTTCAGTCGGCTGGCAGACTCACCGTATCCAAAGACCCTCCCCTTCTTGTCAAATCCGCCAGTAGCCTCAAAGAACAGACTCTCATTATTGGATATAGAGGATGAGGGGGGTCGGTCTCACGCCGCGAGGCTCTCTCCCCGCGATGCTTCTCAAAATTTTCCTACAAGCAAACAAATACATAACAAATAAGACATGTAAAATGAAATAAATATGGTGGTGCATAAAACAAGTAATAAAGGCAATAAATGTCTAACCGCTATTTGTTGTGCCTTTGGATTAATCCATTGCCACTCACTCCCTTCGTTTGTCGGGAATGGGTCTCGCGAAAGGTAACCCACTCAACCGATCCAAATGAGCTTCCCCGAACTCTACCACGCAAACGCAAATGATGACCTTAATTAATTATTTCAAAGTACAAAATATTGAATACGTAAATAGAAAATAACGTGTACTTACAACTTTGCGTCGATGTTCACTAATTGATATGGAGCCGCCGATATGATGGTCCTTCCATTTTGGCCCTATTTTGCTTATTTTTTGCACTTTTGGTCTTAAACTTGTCATTGTTTTCCCAATTGCCAAATAATTCATCTTTAGTGTCCCGTGGAAGCCAATTTGTCTTGCCTCTCGACCTTCTCAATGCATAGAGCTTTCGACGCACCATCACGCCGGCCCTGTGGTTATAAGCTTTTTTTTGATTTTCAAGATGCTCAGGCAACGTCATATGCTTATCCTGAAAATCAATAACGAACAATTAGTGCTCAAAATTTTAAAAATACTTAATTAACACGCATAAAAAAATAACTTACCAAGAACTCCTTGAACCACATTCTCTCGTTGCGTCTTAGAAATCTCTCGTCCACGCGGTCCAAGCTTGAGTGTAATTACGGAATATTTGGTCCGACATGAAAGTCGCCACCGGAGTATCAGGCACAAATCTGAAAACAAAGATTATCATGCAAATATTAGCATACAAACCAATTAGAAAAGAAAATTGTAACATTACAGGTAACTTGGCATGACTTACTCGTTGCCGTCAGGACGGATCCAAAGAAACCTTGTCTCAGGATCTCTTGAGCCCCGTTGGTACATCTCGAAGAACTACCTTCTTCCCCGACGTGGCTCTGAGGCGACGCAGTGTGCTAAGGAAGAAATGTGAAATATTGAAGATGTTTGTACATAGATGGTTTCAAGAAACTAAAAAAATGTAAATCAATCAGAAATGGTAAAGTAAACCTATTGTCCCCCTTGCTGTGCATCAGGGGGGTAGCCGCCGGTGACGACGATGTATAAAGTGACGGTGAAGATGACAAATATCCCAACGGTGACGACGAAAAATCAAATAGTGGCACCTCCGGAGAAGAGTTGAGCCCTTTGCCTCCATATGGAGCGGTTAGGCGTCGCCCTACCCCTCTTATAGTACGGGGTCGGGCTCGACCACCGCCACGTCCACTACCCGAACGTCCTCCTGGATGCTCCATCTCTCGAACACTTATAGACATCATGGCAAAAAATATATATAAAAGATATTTAGTTAATATGACAAGTAGCAAAGAAACAAAGTAGTAGTATAACATATCGTCATAAACAAAGAACTAACACAAATCAACC
The DNA here is from genome assembly GCA_019022615.1 of Acacia melanoxylon. Taxonomy (NCBI): domain Eukaryota; kingdom Viridiplantae; phylum Streptophyta; class Magnoliopsida; order Fabales; family Fabaceae; genus Acacia; species Acacia melanoxylon. The sequence goes on along the minus strand of JAFJYJ010000020.1, from coordinate 2,033,880 downwards.
GGACGATTCCCGTTCATCGATATCTACTTGCATGTCTTCATCGAACTCTCATAGTCGTCGAACTCGGATTCACTATCGAGAAGCTCATTTCGCCTCATCCTCATCGTCGATTTCTCATCGTCAATTTGTATAGGAATCAACTCTAACTCCGCACGAGAATCAAAGAGATTGCTTGGTACTTCGTCATCGAAGATGTTTATGGGCAAAGACATGTTCCACATCGGCTTGGAAAGGTTCACCATACTTGTCATTTGATTCCGGCTCTTTCGAATTTGGTATAATATTTCATGCTTTGGTTTTAATAACTCCCGTCCACCCTTGGCGAGATATAGGGTATGGTGTATAGTAAACTTGTTCCTTTGTTGAGCAAGGATGAATGGGTCATAACCAACCGTATATCTCCTTGTCCAAATGGATCTCAATATTTCCATGTTTGTCCACTTTTGTCCCACGCGGACCGTTATCAAACCACTCACACTTAAAAAGGGTCACCACCTTGTCCCATTGGTAACTCAACTGAATTATCTCAACTAACTTCCCGTAGTAGTCAGTCTCCACCCCGTCAACTTGGTCACCTCGACAACATACACCGTAATTGCAACATAGTGTACCTGCGTTCGTGTCAACAAGATTTGCAAATCGATACCCATTGATTATATATTTGTTGCATCGGGTAACCTTGTCATTGCAGCTCCATAAGATAAACTCCACGCAACTTCATTGGGATCTGATGGATTTTCCAAGATATAGGATCGAAACCATTTTGGAAACTCAGAATTCCTGAATTGATCAACTTGGGACACCGACATTAAAGGATTTTCCGATCGGACCCAATTAGAGAAGTAACTGTAACAAAAAACTGAAGTTAATACTTTAATACTTACCGTAATAGTAAAAAAAAAAAAAAAACTTACTCTAGGTACTTGGCGGCTCTTCACGGTTGTTTAGAATGTACCACTCCGCAACTCGCTTATCTTTTCCGTCAAGAGTTGACCTCCAACGTTTTCCCACGACTCGCCCTGGAAAATTAAATATTGATTTTTGATCCCTTGTATCAGCTGCATCATCGTTGCGAGGTACCCTCTCCATCTTGACATCATTTCGGGGGATAATAGTATGACGTAAATTTTGCGGCCTCTTCGACTAGATAAGCTTCAAATGATAGATCCTTCAACGTACCTTGTATTTTTGATCTTGTGCTTAAGTGTGCGTAAAAACCTACAATGGAATATCAGAGCTAAAGTACCATGTCGGTCAATTAATAACAGCGTAAATCAATATATATATTACCTCTCAAACGGATACATCCATCTATACTATTACGGGCCTCCTACCTTTGCTTCGTAGGCCAAGTGAACGGGCTAATGTTCCATTGAGTCAAACAAGCTAGGAGGAAACACCATTTCTAACTTGCATAGCGTTATGGGCATGCTCGCCTCCAGGTGTCGTAACTTTTCAACATTAAGCTCGAAGCACAAATTTCTCTAAAGAACATGGACAACTCCATTAGAATAGACCATACATGCTTCGGTAGTGCTTTGAAGGCCCACGACAACAATCTTTGGAAAAAAACATGACAATCATGACTCTTCATCTTGCTCAACTTCACCTCGTGCATGTCGACACATCTTTTCCAGTTTGACGCATAACCGTCGGGAGTTTCGAGATCTTTAACCCATTGCAACAATTCTAAATTTTGCTCTTTATTGAATGTGTACGGCGCTCCGGGTTTGGAAATTCGTCCGGTGCCACCGTCCACCAAATGCAAAGCGGGCCTTCTACAAATCGCTTCAACGTCCAATCTTGCGTTGGATCGTGTGTCTTTCGTCTTGCCCTTGGTGTCCATCACGATGTACAGAATATTGCAAAACACGTTTCTCTCAATATGCATGACATCGAGGTTGTGTCTTAACAATTGATCTTTCCAATATGGTAGTTCCCAGAAAATACTATGTTTGTTCCAATGATGATCAATGCCGTACCCCTCAGGTTCGCTTGAAGCAGCCCCCTCTTCGACACTCGGAATGTGCTTGACCATGTCCCATATTTCTTGTCCACTTAAACGACGAGGTGGATCTGCTCGTTCGACAACCTTCCGCGTGAAGTCTTTTCTATTTCTCCTAAACGGATGATCGGGGGGTAGGAATCGTCGGTGCTGTCAAACCAACCGACCTTGCGACGTGTTCCAAGCTAAAACCCATGTTCTGTTCAAGACATACCGGGCATGCGAGCTTTCCCGACGTTTGCCGCCCACTCAACATCCCATATGCGGGAAATCATTTATCGTCCACATTAAGGCGCCGCATGGTGAAATTCGACTTAATGATATATCATACGTAAGAACACCTTCACTCCACAACATTTTCAACTCGTCTATCAAAGGCCTGAGGTACACATCTATCTTCTTTTTTGGGTTCGACGGCCTAGGGATTAACGCGTTAAGGAAGAAAAACTCTCTTCTCATGCACATAGAAGGTGGGAGGTTGTACGGAGTCACAATGATCGGCCAACAGGGAATAATTCGTGCCCGTATTGTTGAAAGGAGCGAACCCATCCGAACATAGACCAAGACGAACATTACGGGGATCCATAGCAAAGAAAGGATTCGCCTCGTCAAATTTACGCCAAGCTTCGGCATCGGATGGATGCGTCACAAATTTCTCATCCCTACGATGCTCCGGTGCCATCTCATGTGAGCGGTGTTTGTTCGGATGCATACAATCTCGTAAGTCGGGCACCGGAGGAAAGTACCACATCTTGCTTAATGCATGACGGGTCATTTTCCTTCCTTTTCCCACAACTTTATATCTGTCATCTCCACGGAATTTGCAATTGGTCACTCAAGATCATCCTTGTAATACAACATACATCCTCTAGGGCAGCAATGAATTTTTTCACATCCAAGCCCAAGCTCTTTCACCTTTTTTTTTGCTTGGTAAAAGTCCTTCGGCAAATTATTGTCTTTGGGAACAACCTTACTCATGATCTGCATCATTTCGTTGTAATTCCTCTCACTCATATGGTGATCAGTCTTCAAGCTTAGTGTTACTAGGGTAGCCGATAGCGATGAATATTCACTATTTTCAAAGTGGTCGCAACCTTCCCATAACGGACGTTGTGCTTCTTGAAGCATTTTATAGAACCTAGCGGCTTCCAGATGAGGATCCTCACCCATGTTTGATGGTTGAGGATGGGTACCGTCTCCTCTCCCATGTATGACGGTTCAACATGAGTAACGGGATCAAAATATTGGCCGATCGACGGTCCCGCGACATCCATAACCAACTGCTCATATTGATTAAGGTTTTCTCGATGACTACGTCCCCGTAATAACCACTCGGTGTCTCGGACTTCGCCATGACATTCCCAACATTCATAATCTCTAATGAATCCCTTTTGACACAAATGAATTCTGACCGTGTCTGCATCTGTAAATCTTAAACACTTACATTTGGCACACGGAAACCTGATCTACCTACTTGAATTATTTGAATTCGCCAAAGCAAATTGGACGAACTCTTCCAAACCCGCCAAGAATGCTAGCGTTAGTTCTCTTCTATCAGTTAGACGATTGTACATCCAACTTCTATCATGGTTGCCTTCCATTCTTCCTAGCTAGTTCAGTTACTAACCTAATTAACATCTCAACATACCACAAAGAATTCATAAAGATTATCTAAGACTTAATCAAATTTATATAATTTTGGGGACATGCTTGTGGAGGGGGCAAACAAAGAATAGAACACTATAAGTATTTTGGAGTTTCTAACATATAAAGATTATCTAAGACTTAATCAAATTTATATAATCTGAAAATCAACTTTATCTTTTGTATTTATAAATACGTATTTATCTAAACAGTATTTATAATTTTGGAATTTCTAAATTCCTAACAAATTTATGTCATTAATGGTATTCATGTAATTTTTTTTAAAAAAAAATTTCATTTAAATCCGTAATCTTAAATCATTTTTGTGGCCTACAACAGAATAAGTATTTAGTAAAAAAAATTAACAATTTACAAATTAAGTTAATAAAAAAATATTGATAACTATGTATAATCTTCCCTTAAATATCTATGTATCTATAACAAAAAAGTCATAAAAGTATAGATAACGTCGCAAATTAGCTATGGTATAATGTAAAATATTCACTCAACCATAATTAAGTTTAAAATTAAAGTATTTAAATCCATAAAAGGAAAACTTAACTCAATGAATAAGGGGTTGTGCTTATTAAAATATTTAAATCCATACTAAGAGCACACACACACAGAGAGAGACAAAAATGATACAAGCATTAAAGAAAACATTTTTATTTTGGTGTTAATTACAATCGTAAAACACATATCATATAGTTAATTTAACAATATTACAATCGTAAAACATATATCATCTTCAGAGCACAAAATTAAATATCGTATGAACTAAGTATTGTAAATTAAAGACTACAATCACAGTTATGTACCTGAATAAAACTAGGCATAATTTACAATCACCAAACATATACATTGAAAAATCATAATAATGTTAAATTATAATCTATATATTGAAATAATATTTATACTGTTTCTCTAAATACTTAGTAGATATTCATTATTTACCAAACTATAACCTAAATAAACAATAATGTTAAATTATAATCTATTTATTCATAAGTAATAAATATGACTACTTTTTCCAATTTTTATCTATACTAATTTTTACAACAAATAATGTAAATAATGTGGTGAAAAAAAAACAGAGCATTACCTGGTCTGGGTCTGGGTCGCCGTGGAGTAGAAGTGGGAGCTGGGGGTGCCGGAGTGGGGGCTGGAGGTGGGAGCTCGGGAGAGGGGGTGGGAGCCGGGGCGCCGGAGCTTGGTGGAGCCGGGAGCGCCGGAGCTTGGGGGCCGGGGGGCGCCGGAAGCTTGGGGGGGGGAGCCGGGGCGCCGAAAGCTTGGGGGGAGCTGGGGGCGCCGGAAGGCCGGGGTGGGAGGTGGTATGCGTCGCGGCGGAGGGTGGGGAGGGAGGGAGCCGGGGGGCGCGCGGGGGAGCTGGGGTCGGTGGGGCGGGGCTTGGCGGAGCTGAACACGAGATTGTGTTCGAGCAAGAAGAAAGGAAGTCTCATAAATGAGACTTCCTTTTTGCGACGGATCTGGGGATCCGTCGCAAATCAGGCCTTTTTGCGACGGATCCGTCGATCCGTCGCAAAAAGGCGTCAAAAGGCCGCCATTTTGTGACGGATCTTTGATCCGTCGCAAAAAGGCATCAAAATGGCCGCCATTTTGGCTACCTTTTGCGATGGATCATTGATCCGTCGCAAAAAGGCGTCAAAATGGTGGCCTTTTGGCCGCCATACGGATCAACGATCCGTCGCACTTAATTGCGACGGATCAAAGATCCGTCGCAAAATGTGTGCAAATGGCGGTTTTTTTGGCCGCCATTTGGACGGATCTTTGAGCCGTCGCAAAAAATTGCGACGGATCAAAGATCCGTCGCTATATTGGCACGCTGGATTTTATTTTGCGGCGGATTATATAAATCCGTCGCAATTTCCGTAGATATTGCTACGGATTTTTTAATCCGTCGCTGTTTTTTTCTTTTTGCTACGGATTTAAAAATCTGTAGCAAATTCCGTAACTATTGCTACGGAATTTTTTCCGTAGAAAATTCCGTCACTATTTCACATTTTTCTAGTAGTGTATAAGGGGCATAACACTTCATCTTGTTTTCATAAGAAAAAAAGAAGAGATAAACTCATTGGTAATTATCAGTGGGTGCCTAAAGAGACATATGTTTTCCCTAAGGCTCGAACTAACCCGAAAGGACCCAAGAAAAGATGGGTACCTAAGACTTGATCTTGTCTGAATTGTAGGTTTTTCTGAGAACATCAAAGTCCAACAAATGGTATATTGATAGCGGATGCTCTAAACACATGACAGGGGATCCATCCAAGTTCGTGGCAATGAAAGCTAAGGATGGTGGCATAGTAACCTTTGGGGGAAACCAAACTGGAAAGATTGCTAGAATTGGCGAAATTGGTGAAAAAGAAGGACCCCTAATTAAAGATGTCTACTATGTAGAAGGACTCTGTCATAATCTCCTGAGTGTGAGCCAAAGTGCAAACAAGAACAACTGGATCATCTTTGATTCAGAGAAATGTCTCATCGTGAACAAGGATGATCTTCCAATCGACAAAGGTAACCTTAAAAATTTGTTTAAGGCTCCAAGAAAAGGTCAATGCTATACATTAAACCTTCCCAAAGTCAACTCTGAAAAATGTTTTGTTAGCAACTTGGACAAAAGTTGGCTGTGGCATAAGCGTTTGACTCATGTGAAATGTTCCAACTGGAAGAGTTGTTAAGAAAAGATTGAGTTCTTGTTTTACCCAAATTACTTTTTAAAAATGACATGATATGTGATGCTTGTCAAAGAGGTAAAAAAACTAAATCATCTTTCAAAAATAAGTTTGAAATCTCAACTAATAGACCTCTCCAACTACTCCATATGGATCTAGTTGGACCGGCAAGAGTAAAGAGCCTTGGTGGCAACTTGTACACTCTGGTTATTGTTGATGATTTCTCTTGATTTACCTAGACTATCTTTTTATCTTTCAAAGATGAAACGTTTGATCTATTTGTCGTATTTGCCAAGAAAGTGCAAAATGAGAAAGGTGTTTGCATTTCAGGTATTCAGACTGATCATGGAGGAAAATTTGAGAATCATGCTTTCGGGGAGTTTTGTGATGCTCATGGTATTGACCACAACTTCTTGGCTCTAAGGACACTACAACAGAATAGTGTGGTTGAAAGGAAGAATCGAGTGCTCACCGAAATGGCCCGTTCAACAAGACTTCACAAGTCTTCTGGGCAGATGCAATGAGCACGGCTTGCTATATCTCAAACCAAGCCTATCTCCAAAAGAAGCTCAACAAGACTTCATACGAGCTGTATAAAGGAAGGAAACCAAATTTGGCACACCTACACATTTTTGGATGCAAATGCTTTGTCCACAATAATGGTAAGGATAACTTAAGAAAATTTGATCCTAAGTCGAACGAAGTTATATTCCATGGCTATTCAAATAGGAGTAAAGCTTATAGGATTTTCAATAAATGTACTCATTTTGTAGAAGAGTCAATTCATGTTGTGTTTTGTGAATCCAAGTTTGAACAACCTTTCGATGATGATGAGGAACTTATCTATAAGAATCAATTCTTTTCAAAAACTACTCTTGCCTCTATTGAAAACTCTAAAAACGTTTTTGAAAGTGATCTTCAAAATTCTTGTGAAAATCCTGATCAATCTCAACCTAAAGCTTGGAAGTGCATTAGAAATCATCCTTTGGACCAAGTGATAAGATATGTGAATCAAGGTGTAAGGACCAGAAAAAGTACCTTTAACGAGGTTACGTTTTCTACCTTCATATATGAGATTGAGCCCTCTAAGATTGACGAAGCCCTTTCAGACAATGATTGGGTTATCGCAATGCAAGAGGAATTCCATCAATTGGATAGAAATCAAGTTTAGGACTTGGTACCTAGGCCTAAAGACCATTCGGTCATTAGCACTAAATGAGTATTCAAGAACAAACGTGATGAATCCGTAATCATAGTCCGTAACAAGGCTAGATTGGTTGCCAAAGGTTATAATCAAGAAGAAGGTATTGATTATAAGGAAATGTGTGCTCCAGTGGCTAGATTAGAGGCTATACGAGTACTCTTAGCCTTTGCGTGTATCAGGGGATTTAAACTCTATCAAATATATGTTAAGAGTGCTTTTCTAAATGGTTTCATTCAGGAGGAAGTTTATGTTAAACAGCCTTCTGGTTTTGAAAATGATCATCATCCATATCATGTTTACCGTCTGAAAAAAGATTTATATGGTCTTAAGCAGGCTCCTAGAGCTTGGTATGAGCGGTTAAACAAGTTTCTTCTTGATCAAGGTTTTGTCAGAGGAAAAGCAGACACAAGTCTCTTCATAAAAAGTAATAAACGTAATGAGATTTTGATTGTTCAAATTTATGTTGATGACATAATTTTCGGTGCTACTAATGACACTCTATGTGAGGAATTTTCAAAGAAAATGCAGGGTGAATTTGAAATGTCAATGATGGGAGAGCTCAATTATTTCCTTGGACTGCAAATCAAACAACGGAAGAATGGAATTTTCATTTCCCAATCGAAGTATCTCTGTGATTTGCTTAAGACATTTGGGATGGAACATTGCAATGGAGCCGACACTCCAATAAGCTCAACTACCTCTTTGGATACCGATGAAGAAGGCAATGACTTCAATATAACCAAGTATAGAGGGATGATTGGATCATTACTATACTTGACCGCAAGTAGATCCGATATTCAATTTAGTGTGGGTATGTGCGCAAGATTTCAAGCTGCTCCAAAGGAATCACATGCCAAGCATGTGAAGAGAATTTTTTGATATCTTGCCAACACAAAGGAGCTCGGACTATGGTTCCCAAAAGGTCAATCAGAATATTTGATGGCTTATTCAGACTCGGATCATGTTGGCTTCAAGATCGATAGAAAGAGCACAAGTGGTCAATGTCAATTTCTGGGTGGATCACTTATTTCCTGGTTTAGCAAGAAACAGACTACGGTTTCTATCTCTTCGACCGAAGCTGAATATATCGCGGCCTCAAGTTGTTGTGCTCAAGTTTTGTGGCTTAAGCAACAACTTCATGATTTGGGAATCAATTTGAAGGAGATTCCGATCTTTTGTGACAACACCAACACAATAAGCTTGGTGAAGAATCCCGTTCAATATACAAGGACCAAACATATTGATGTGAGACATCATTTTATTAGAGATCACGTACAAAGAAAAGATGTCAAGGTGATGTTCATCCCCACTCATTTACAACTTGCTGATATTTTCACGAAGCCCTTTGCCAAAGAACATTTCACGTTCATCCAAAGAGAATTGGGTATGGTAAATCCAAATGAGCTGTAAGTAATCTTCTCTACTAGTTAATTTTAAGATTTAATTGAGTTATAATTACTAACTTAAGTATCGGAGTATTTAGAAAGTGTTTTGCAGGATGCTCTGTTCATGTGACCAAAAATAGAGGTTAATAGAGGCATAAAGTTACTTGAGTAATATATTATGTTGCCCGACTAACTTCGTGAAAAAGCCTCTAAGTTTGTAAAGAAAATGCATTTTACTTGAGTAATATCAAGTATTACCCAAGTACAAATCATAAAATGCGTCCTGGTTCTTAGTTACTTGAGTGATATATATAATATTACCCAAGTAATGCTCTCTCTATGGCAAGAAGGGGGTTGCTATCAGATTCTTCAATTATTTCTTCAAAAACCAAATCTGAGGTACTCAATTGATGAGAAGAGGTAATATTAGCAATTTCTAGTCTTTAATTCTTCTTGATCTAATAATTACGAGTAATTCCGTAAGTTTTCTTTTGGATCTGTTGTTTCATTTAAAATTACCCGAGTAGACATATAATCTACCCGAGTAATATCGGGTCCTGGTGCTTTTCGGTATATGTCGAGTTTGAACTGATTGAAAAAATTTCAATTACCCGAGTAAAGCATACTGTATACCCAAATAATTTCGCTCTGGTTGTTCGCGATTTTAAAAAATGAAGAGCCTTACTTGAGAAAGATTGGTGTATTATCTGAGTAATTCAAATTACTCGAGTAATAAAATTATTACTCAAGTAATGTTGAATCCTTTTTTCTTTCCTTTTTGAAAAAACATTGTTTTATCTATGTAAAACTTTTGGATTCTAAAATTACCCGAGTAAGGATAATTTTACCGGAGTAATTTTAGCACTTCATCAAAAAAAATTATTCGAAATTGCTCGAGTAAGCGTAGGATTACCAGAGTAATTTCGTCTCCAATGTTTTCTATAAGAGAGTGTCTGTCTCTATTTTTTTTATAAAAAAAAAAAAAAAAAAAAAAAAAAAAAAGGAAAGAAGGAAATTACCCAGGTAATAAATTAGTTACCCGAGTAAAGTCGGACGAGTGCGCAGTGAGAATGGCTTTTGTTTTTACCTTTGTTCAATGCTACCCGAGTAACAATTCAGCTACCCGAGTAATTTGAACGAACTGTGCGTCATTTATTCATTTGGTTTGTTACTGTGCTGTGTTTTCATTTAATTGAAAAACTCTGTTTTACATGAGACTTTGAAACGCATCATTCAATAAAAAGCATGAAAAGCATCATTTGCATAATCTTTTAAATAATGACGAGATGCATCAATTGTTGAGCATTTCATTTTTTTTAAACAATCTCTGAGCAGCATCTTTTGCGTCGTCTTTTAACCAAGAATTCTTTATCTTCTTATCTTCAACTATTTAAAAAATAGCGTCAGGCCTCTTAATTACTTCTTTATCTTCATTAAATGACAACAGTGTGTCATTTGCATCATTAAATGCCCTAATAATTTGAAAAAGCATCTTTTGTGTCATTTTCTTCTACTAGATTTGTGCATTTTTCAAAGTGTGTCGTTTTATTTCATTCTCAGCCTATTTCTTCTGAGCCTCCTACTCCTTCCCTCAGGCCATCTCTTCCTCTTCCCTCCTCTTTTAATGATGACAAAAGGGGAGAGTGATCTGATGATTTGAAACGATGTTATTTTGTTTATATCTTTTTGATGCTTTTGATTATATAATTCTATTGGTACTAACGCTTACACTTGAATGAAATTCAGATATTACTCTTACATATTTCTCTACATTCTTGTAATATACTAGACTTACTGATTTCAAAAACTTTTCAAATGTGTTTCAAATTTATCAAATGTTGTCATCATAAAAAAGGGGGAGAATGTTAGTTCTTAGAGTTTTGATGATAACAAGATTTAATTGATTAAAGCATTTTATTAAAAGAAATTGTGTATTTGAATCAGTACATATTAATTATGTTAAGATTATAATTACTCAAGTAAGTTGTTTTAGTTACTCGAGTAATCCCTATCTAATGAAGTTGTTGATTGTTCACATAATGCAAAAATGTTTGGGCAATCAGTAAAAAAAAATTACTCGAGTAATTCTTGGTGTTACTCGAAGTAATGTCGACTTGAAAGGTAAGTTTAGAGTTTGCCAGATATAGCTACTCAAGCAAGTTTAATTACTTACTCAAGTAATATCACTGATGAAACAATCCAGTTTAAATTATACAAAATTACTCAAGATGAAAAATTATATTTACAATTTTCAAAATGAATAACACCGAAGAAAGTCTTCGGTCGGGACTAACAAAATTTAAATTATACAAAATTACTCAATCTCAATATCCTATAAGTAACAAAATGTTACTCAAGTAATATTTAGATATTACCTTTTCGTCTTAAGTAACAAATAGTGTTACTCAAGTAATTTTTTTAAATATTTTTTCATAATTTTTTCCATTTTTTAAAAATATAATATTTTTTACCAAAAATTCCCGATTCTTAATCGGACCTAATTTCTTCGTTTAATGATCTTTTTTAGGATCGGTTTCTTCATATATTTATCTTTACCAATTTTACAGTTCAAAACGCTTCCATTGTTTCTCATAATTTTTCATGATCTTTCAAGCTAATTTTTTAGAAATTACTCAAGTAACAAAATGTCACTTTTCAAGTAATATTTGTATATTACTTAAGTAACAAAATTACTACTCAAGTAATTTTGAATCCCAAGTAACGTGTTACTCAAGTGTTCCAAGAAGCCATTACTCAAGTAAAAAATTACTCAAGTAATATTTAAATATTACTCAAATAATTTTGAATCAGGCGTTGTGTTTCAAATGCTACTCAAGTAATATTTAGATATTACTCAAGTAACAAAAATGCTAATCAAGTAATATTTAGATTTACTCAAGTAATGTTGATTCGAAGTATTCTAAGAAGTATTCGACATTACTTTTGTATGTTACTCAAGTAATATATATATATATATATATATATATATATATACCTCACAAGTAATTTTGCTATACGCTACACATGCTTCCATTTTTTGAATACCTTCAATATTACTCAAGTAACATATGTTGTTACTCAAGTAATATCTTTTCAGTGTGATTTTATTTTGAAAATGTTCAATATTACTCAAGTAACTTATTAAGCTACCTAAGTGATGACTTCCTATTTTTAATAGATTTGAGACATATTTTGATATATTTGGGAAGTCATCAACATTAAATTAAAGAGACTTTATTAAGATTTGTAAGAGAAATCAATCTGGATGCATCATTCATGAGATTTCAATTTAAAATAAAAGTTTGAGCTTAGAAAATAAATAATAGTAATGAGAAGTTTAAAAATAAAAATAAGTTTTATTATTATTATTGTTGTTGTTGTTTTTATTATTATTAATTATATAATAATGCTTCTTATTGGTATTTCAATCACAGCCACGCACATTCAGATTGTTTAATGGGGCCCACGTATTGGAATTGAAATTGAGGATTTGGAATTGGAGCCCAGCCACGACACCGTTTGAATTGAAAAAGGGAAGACCTAAATTGTTGGCTATAGACGATTTGAAAAAGAAAGAATCAGAGGCGGCTATAAAAGAAACACGCACAGTAGAACGATTGAAGACGCAAAGGCGCAAAACCAAACAAACATCGCCGCAGACGCAAAACGCGACAGAGTGCGAGAATTCAGATATTCTTGTTCTTTCTTTTACTCCATTTTCAAATCTGGAATTTAATTTATCTGTTTGGTTTTGCAACCTAAAGGACCCATGAACTTGTTTGGGTTCTAGAGATTATTCACACTATTAGTTTTGCTTAATTTTATTTCCGTTTATTTAATCTTGTGTTTATTGCTATTGCTTATTGATTGATCACCATTGAGTATGTTTTGGAGATTTAGGATTGAACTTGACGAAGGGAATCTTAAATTGACCTTGGGATTAAATAATGTGGAATTATGTTTAAATTTAATGTAGAATTATATTTTAATCTAATTTGTGTCTAGGATAGACATATACCTAGAAGCTCCGCATAATCAAATTAGAGTGAGCCCGATTTGAATTGCATCTTAATTAATTATGTGAGACATCACATAATTATTTGAGGTAGGTGTATAAGTGGACCGACAGACATTTATAAACATTAATACTCTAGACTAACTGGTGAGGTTAAGTTAGAATTAATTTAGTGGGAATAAAATCTAGGAAACAAATAAAGGATTAGTGACTCTAAGTTGCTCGTTCATTAGTGTGGTAGTTTCTTTGTTTAAATTTTAATTTCTTTTCTCTTCATCATTAAATTTAATTTGGTTGCTCAACTTAAACGAATTTGTGAAATTAATACTTAACTGAAGTTTTGGTACTAAGTCTTCGTGGGAACGATATCTTTCTTATCACTTTATTACTTGGTATTGCCCGTATACTTGTGGAGTTTATAGGCTTTAAAGTTTTGCCCTATCACCAAGTAAGTTTCTTCCAAATTTTAGAAACCATCACTATGTTGTTAATCTCAATTCTAATCATTATGGGTCTTTATCTATTTATTGTTAATCTCATTCAAACTCATTTATATTATAACTAATAATCTTTTTGAGTGATTTACGCTGATTAACCTTGTTTAAATTGAGATTAGCCAAAAAGCTATCCGATGTGTCAATAGCATTTAATGCTCACCATAAGCAGAGTCTACAAATGGAATAAATGCTCTGAGCAAACGAATACATTCCTTCGAGGCGTACTTATTCCGGCAATTATTCTGAGTCAACTTTCTCACAAGTACATCGACGACGAACGCATTCAATGAAGCAACGGTCGACTATACTCAACGAAAATTCATCTGTACCTAACAAAATTACAAAGAGACACAACGACTATATTCAAAGCTTCACAACGGCATTAATGTAAGATTGGTATAAATGCTCACCACATTCAATTCCGCCAACTACCGAACAACCAAAAACTCTACGCATTCATTTCGACCAACTACTATTTACTGTTTCATTAACTTCTTTTAATATCTTCGGATATTCTTGTACTTCAGTGTTAATCATTTATCTACTCAGTGAGGAGTTAAACACTATTTGATTATTTGTTTATCTGTAAATCTTAAGGTTGAGGAACCTTAAGTGTGGGTGTACGATTACAACTTGTAAGGGGGAGTGAGTCCTAGTGTTATAGGATCATCTCGAGTATATAGTGTGTAATTGTAACCGTGATTGTGGATTAGTGAAATACCCAAAGAGTTTGGGGACTAGTTGTAAGTCGAGGAGTTAGACTGAACCAGTATAAATTCGATGTGTCATCTCTCTCTCTATCTCTCTCTTCTCTGTTTTAATTGCTCATCGTCTTTAATCCGAAAAAGAATTTCAAAATCCCCTATTCACCCCTCTTCTCTCTTCATGTCTTATTTCTCTAGTTCTGATATCTTGCATCTGAATAGAACTGCATAGGATAAAGGCATTCATTTTTCACCCACAAATCCCATACACAAGCCACTGATATCATGATCCCCTTATTACCCCTTTGAGCCATACACACATTGCTATAACAGGAAACAGACAGGCAATTTGTTTGAAAGATGCGCGTTAAAATGCTATAGCATACCGGCCATAGTGCAAAAGTCGTGATGAAGCGATGCCAAAAAAAAGTAAAAAAAAAAAAATTGTAAACATAAGGCAACACTAAAGAGGGCCTATTAAAGCACAGTATCATGTTTACTTGTTCTAAAGACATGTCTAATGCCTTGCTATAGCATGTTTCATTCATTCACCATCTCCATACACATAGCCACTCCTTACATTACAACCTAAGAAAGTTCATTTGATGTAATTAAGTCCAGATACTAAGAAGTAACCTTAGAACTTTGATAAACCTATAGAACTTCTAGGCTAGCATGGCAAAGAGAAAGAAGTCCCTCGATGTGAGAGAGCAAATATACACTTCATTTGAGAGTTTCTTAACACTCCCTTGCTAGAGCAATGCCCTGCATTACGTTCCACCAATGCTGGGCATTGGGATTATTCACACGGGTGAATTAAACTTAAGACAACAACAGAATACAAGGTTTCTAAGATGGGAGTGAAGCTACAAGGTTATTTATGCTCTATCTTTTTATCCCTATTTTGCCCAAGAGTACAAAAAGCTAAGTGTGGGAGAGTTTGATGAGTCATATTTATGCCATGTTTTTGCTATGTGCTTTGACTGTTTTGAATGATGAATTTGAGCTCATTTGTATGATATCTGATAAAATGTCTAAGAATTCATGCACATAGGGAAATAGAGGACAGACTCTATAAATTGTTGCATCCACATCATTATCCTGCTCATGTGCATAAGAAAAAGGCCGCTTTATGGTTTACAGTGAAAGTTCATAACCAAGCTGATACAATGCTATAGCATATGGTATGCTCACATCTGTGCCAATAATACAATGCGACCATTATGTTATAGCATTGTAAGTGATACGGAGTGTTGCGCTATGTTACTCTGACTTTTCCTCGATAGTTTTCAGGAAATTAATACAGGTCATCCAAACAGACGTCTAGACTGCAATTGAATTGACTAAGACTGAATCAGAAGATGCAAAGAATCGAAGGAAAGATTTGAAGAATCTTGTAGTATTAAAAGAGGATCAATCAACTGAATCTAGGGATTTGGACCTAACAGATTTGGAAGGCCCAGCTCATTGACGTACAGCGTGAGAGGACCTAACTATAAGAGGAAAGTGTGGCTAAACCTAAAGATGTCATTGAAGTCGTGAGAGTTAGAGTAGTCAATACAATTCCAATCCGACTGGACTCATACAGAATGAACGAGAGAATTATTGATCGAGAGAACTGCAAATGAGACCCAACTCTTCCCTGGAGCTAGATGAACTGTAGAAGACGTAGAGACATTGCATGATAAGATGCTCCCTGCACCGTCGATCATTCTGACGAGCTTCTCTATTTTCTTTATTTTTTATTTTTGTAAACCTTTCTATGGGCTGTTTGCATTACTCTATTTTGTGTTTCCCTCATCAATCATGAACTAAACTTCCATCGGCTGAGTGAGGATGGATTTCTAAGTTGTAGAATGAACCCAGTTTGCTAAGTTCTTTATTTAATACATTCGGTTTGTTTAGCAGTAATTTAACATTTAGTCCGTTAGCAACTGCTAAGGGCTAGATCAGTGGCCTCGACTTACCGGACGGGAGTCGAGGTTAGACCTCTGTTAGACAATGTTTGATGGGCGAGCTTGTGCAGGGCTTGACCTAAATTGTAGGCTATAGGAATGAATCTACTGCTCAAAACCAGAACACCTAAGTTAAAACTAGCAATCTAAACTGGAAAATCTCCATAGCAATATAGGAGAAGTAGAGCAAAGACTGTACATACAAAATGCGGATGCTTCTATATATGATAGTTGTGGGTTAGCTGAATAACGTTGTGAAAAGCGGTTTTGTTGTAGCATTGCAGAAACTGTGCAGCAAAATTGCTATAGCAATACGTTGCGTGCAAACTGGGGGAATAATGCGACTTAGGAAGAAATCTGAACTCACCCTACTTTCAAATTGATATCTCTCTTGACTTCCAATCATTCATTTACTTCTTGCCATTAGTAATAGCTAAAACAAACAAACCAATTATACTTTTATCACATACATCTGTCACAAGAAACCGGCATCATCTTTGGTATCAACAGTCTCTATGGAATGATAACTCTATATACTATTTATTACTTGTTCAACTGGTTCACTTGCCACAAGGAAATCGACCAACAGTGATCTATGTTATGATTTTTTAATGTTGTTACGCTGTTGTGGGCGGTTTGCTATTTGTGGTTAAGTGTCATATATTGTATGTGAGATTAACTGTTATAATGAGGTTCTTTAGGATCCCAGCTCTTGTTATTATTGGTGATATGTACAATGCACTGGATGCGGCTCACAGGGCAAGGTGGTGGATATCGACAAGGGAAGTCTCAGATTGGGTCAAGAGCTTTGTCGGCTGAAATTTTGTAGTTGTATCATTTTATTTTGTAAAATGAGCGAACCTTGTGAATATTCCTGTAATATAATCAAGTACAGTTTATTAGTATATTATGATATTTCTTTTTCGCCTACTGTGCTCTGCGATAATACTCTAATAATTGTCGGTATACTCTAATAATTGTCGGTATATACCAAGGGGTATACAGGTACTACTATTGATTTTCCGCCTGCTTTCATAAACAACACATAAACAAACAACAATATAATATACCCCTTGAGGTTGAGTGAATGAAATCCAAAATTATGTTGCTATTTGACAGAGTGAGCTTGGTAGAAGAATGTGGGGAAGATTGTGTATGTCTGGAGCAATACAACATGCTGATACCAAGTTACTTTACTGGATGTAATAACCCACTAATTAATTCCTTTGTTATCAGCTCTTTCACAGGGTGAGAATGACACATCTCAAAACGAACAAATACTTGGGCAAAGTGGCGGGAGAAGACAGTATACATTATTTCAAGGGCATTCAGGGCCTGCAGCCAGTTTTAGTCCTGTTGGGGATTTTATTCTTTCCTCTTCAGCAGATTCGACTAGTATGTTTATATTCACCGTTGTTCTTTGCTTTTGGTATTTATCTTCGCTATGTTTCTTTGGAATTTTCAACTCTGGACTTTAATTCATACATGGATTATGCAGTTAGATTATGGAACACAAAGCTTAATGCAAATCTTGTTTGTTACAAGGGCCAAAACTACCCTGTCTGGGATGTTCAAGTAAGAGCTTTTTTTTGTAAGCTTTTCTAAATTCAACTGATTTTCACCTGTGTATTCTCATGATACGTAGAATAATGGTTCCTACATACTGTAGGAAATGTGGTTTACATCGTTTTATGCATCTGTCTTCCTTTACCATACACATTTTACCCCAATTAAATGGATGTTTGGCAAACTTTTGCAAAACGTTTGATGTAGAATAGCTTCTGGAAAAAAGATGAATGTTTGGCAGATTTATGACAAAACCTAGGTCCAAAACCTAGGTTTTGGAAACCCCGAAACAGGCACTAATAGTATTAATAATTTTAATGTGGCCTCTCGATTTCCCAGTTCTCTCTCTGTAATGCATCCTTGGTTTTTGGCTAGTGCATTCCATATACAGTATACTATTTTATGTAAGATGTCTAGGAATCTTGTTGGATACTCAAGGTATTAAAAATTGGACCGGTCATTGGATTGGTTGATGTGCTGGTTTAAGGGTTGAACCATGGTTAAACCAGTTGTAATTAAATAACTATACTTCTAATTATATAGTTATCTTAGAAAAAAAATATATATAGATTTAAATTACCATATTAAAATAAATTTTTAAAAAAATAATAAGATTAATTAAGTTTTAAAAAAATACTAAAAAAGTAATAAAACCAAAATAAAGTTAAAAATTTATAACTGAAAATGTAGCATTTTTATAATCTAATCTTATTTGGAAGAGAAGAAATTTCTTAGTTCTCGTACCCATCTATTAGGTTTAAATATACTAAAATGCATCTGATCTTTGGAATCACTTGGAGGCCCTTCTGGTGACTATTATTTTTTATTAGTCACCTTTATGCTTTATTCTCTCAAGTACAACAGCTTTCTTTAATATGATCGTATAGATGCATCATTTTCTTCATATTGTTTTTACTTGTTAGATTTGTTTTGTTCTTTTTCTTTTTTCTTACCCTTGCACCATTGGGGAATTGTTATTTGCATATTCTAAAATGCTCCTTTTCTTTTGGTGCAGTTTAGTCCTGTGGGGCATTATTTTGCCAGTGCTTCACACGATAGAACTGCTAGAATTGGTCCATGGACAGGATACAGCCATTAAGAATAATGGCTGAGCATTTGTCTGACGTTGATGTGAGTTATGAAATCCAAATTCCCTTTCATTCTTTTGCTTTCTAACTTGATTCTAACCTGTCAAAACTCAGTTTCTCGCAAAGGAATGATTACCTAATGTATTCTCTTGTTTAGTGTGTGCAATGGCATGTCAACTGCAACTACATTGCTACTGGCTCCAGTGATAAAACAGTTCGAGTATGGGACGCGCAGAGCGGGGAGTGTGTCCAGATTTTCATCGGTCATAGGAGTATAATTTTGTCTTTGGCAATGTCTCCTGATGGTCGCTATATGGCATCTGGTGATGAAGACGGTACAATCTTGATGTGGGACCTCTCTAGTGGCAGCTGCCTCATGCCTCTGGTCGGTCACACCTCATGTGTCTGGTCACTTTCTTTCAGGTGATCCTCTGCTAAATTTATAATTTTTGAAACTTTTCCATGGGTTGAAGGTTTTTCAGGCGTATCCTAATCCTGCTTCTTCTTCTAACATTGTTGTTGGATGTGTCAGCTGTGAAGGTACTCTTCTTGCATCCGGATCCGATGATAGCACTGTGAAATTATGGGATGTGACTGGCAGTGCCAAACTTCCAAGGACTGACGAGAAGTATGTTTAGCTGATGATATGAACAAGTCCAACCTATCAATGTTCCCAAAGGTTGTTTGGTATGAGGGATTAGGACAGGGAGGAGAGGGGAGGAAATTTTTTTATCATGACTTAAATTTGAAAAAAATAGAGAAGTAGGGTTAAAAGCTTTTAATTAATTTTTCAAACTTTTTTATCTTATATATTCTCTTTATTAAAATTTTATAACCCGCTTCAATTTTTTACATACAACTCATAAAAATTTAGTTTTCCCTCCCCTCCCTTCCCCTACCCTCATATCAAACAGCCCCTAAGGGACTTTTTGCCCCACCAAAGATTAACTACATCATATCTAATTTGCAGGGGTGGGACTACCAACAGACTCAGATCATTGAAAACTCTGCCAACCAAATCTACTCCAGTTTCCTCATTGCGGGTAGATGTCCAAATTCTTTATTTGCATGGTTTCATGTTTATCCATAGATAGCCCTGAATTGTACTGAAGTTCGTATCCTGTCCATGGCACGCAGTTTTCCCAGAGGAATCTACTTTTTGCTTCTGGAGCTCTTGCAAGAAATGCTTAAAATAAACTTTTGTATCGAGTAACATAGCGCATGTTCTTCTGTTTTATCATTTGTATGCAAATCATTGAACTCATTATTTGAGTTAGAACATTCTTTCAGGGAACCGAAGAACTCTACCATACCTTGTTGAGATCCTAACATCATTGTCATGGTTACATGCATATGGTAGTGCCACTTTCAATTTCTTTGGAACCAAGTCTTGCATATATGTAACATTCATTATGAAGGTTCTGCATTATGCTGCCTTACCAAGCACACCACCATATGGACGCTGAGTGCATGATTATAAGTAGTAACTCCATTAGGGTGTAGGATAGAAACTTTTTGCTGGCTGATTTGTGTATTGAGCTCCATGTCTCCTAACTTGTTTTCCCCCTTCTCTGAGTGGCTTGGTAGTGAAGTATTTTAGGGTTTTTGCTAACCTGTGAATATTTTGATCATATGATTATGTTGAATGCAAAATTAATGTCTGGACCCAGGTAAAAGAATTGCCTCACTGTATGCAAACTGGGAATTTTTTTTTTGTCCCAGTCTTTTGGTTCTCAAAAGGAAAGATCTCTTGGTAACTTGTAAATGTACCATATCACGTTTCTTTATTTTGGTCCTTTTCTTTCCCCCTTTTTCAGCTTTTTTATTTATGGTGGGTTTTTTTTTTTTTTTGAAAAAAAGAAAAAAATGCTATTAACATAAAAATATTGTTCTTCAAATAACCATAAAATGTAGAAGTAATACAGGAATTGACAAACTGCTGCAAACAAGACCAGTACTTCGGTCAAATCAATTTTACTCGAGCAATTCGATCCCTTCAAGATTTTCTCTAATTTTGAGTGTATCTCAAACAATAATGAGATCAGATCACCATGTGAATGTGATGATGAGATAAATAAACTGCTGCAAACAAGAATGCTGGACACAACATGTTATATTGAGTTCTTTAGTCAAAAATGGGAATTAAATGCAATAGTGGTATGATTAATTTTTTTAAGGGTGAAGGAGCAATATTGCCAACCAACTATTAGGCCAGGAGCGGTGGGCACAAATAACTTTTAATGGGACCAAAAAGACCAAAAAACAATTGAATTCCTTAAAAAAGTACAACACCGTCCATTCCCACTTAACATCCGTCGGATTGAATGCCACGTGGCATTATGAAAGAGTCGAAGTGGGCATATGATTGAGGAAACTCCTGGAATGTGGAAACCATTGTTAAAAAGGAACAATCTCATTGAAACAACAACAGTGCATACCCCGAAACCCCCAAAATCCAGCGGCTTCTCACCTTCCTTCCTTTGATTTCAGCCTTCTCCTTCACACGCATATATACCCTCCTTTCTCTTCTAACCCAACCCTCTCCTACACAATCACATTCACAAATCTCAAATTCCGATTTCGTCATTATCACTTTCTCACAGCTTTCATCATCTGTACCTCATCACAAGTTTCTCGCAAAAATGCGGATGAGTCAGAATGGATGCCGTGTTCTCAGAAAAGGTTGCAGTGAAGATTGTAGCATCAGACCTTGTTTGCAGTGGATCAAATCGCTGAAATCTCAAGCTAACGCCACCGTCTTCCTCGCTAAGTTCTACGGCCGAGCTGGCCTCTTGAATCTCATCAACGCTGGCCCTCAACACCTTCGTCTGGTTCGTTACCTCTGCTTTCTCTCTCTCTCTCTCTTGCATTTTCTTTTACTTTTTCCGGTAATCAATCGAATGTTGATTGTTGTTTGTGTTATTTTTGTTGCAGCTATTTTTCGGTCTCTGCTTTACGAAGCAATGCGGGTGTATACTTAACCCGATTTATGGGTCCGTGGGTCTTTTATGGTTTGGGAACTGGCCGCGGTGTTAGGCCGTTGTGGAGGCGGTTTTGAAGGGTGATCCGATTACTCCGATCAACTTCGATGCCGCTGAGAGTGGGCGGGGTCCACCGCTGAAGCCTTGCGACATCCGTCATGTGAACAAGGACAAGAACTCGACCGAGTCGAACGATTTCCAATGAGCCAAGTCCAAGTGTTTCTTTGTTGGGTTTGGTTGGGTTCGTCTGGTTCTTCTCTTTCGCTCGCTCTCGGGTGTCGAAAGAGTCGAAGGATACCTCTGGTTTTCTGGGTCGAAAGTGGAAAGTTTTGAGTTACTTAGGTTGTGTCGTTTTCTTCGTTTGAAGCCAGCTGGAAATTCTTGTCCAAACACAAGAAAGGCCACCTAGGATTGAGCTGGACTTCATAGTGCCACGTGGCATTCAATCCAGACGGATGTTAAGTGGGAATGGACGGTGTTGTACTTTTTTAAGGAATTCAATTGTTTTTTGGTCTTTTTGGTCCCATTAAAAGTTATTTGTACCCACCGCTCCTGGCCTAATAGTTGGTTGGCAATATTGCTCCTTCACCCTTTTTTTAATTAAGTGTAAAATGAAGAGTTTAAAAGCAAATTTTTCAAACATCCCCTAACAATATCTTATAAAAAGGGACATTGTTTAGTTAACAATAGTATCTTATACAGAATTATAGTCTCAATACTTATTAATAGTAAATTCGTTGTTCAGAATTTAAGTGATGCTTATTTATACTTTTTATGAAACAGCTAGTGGTTAGGTAAAACATCTAGTCGTTACTCAACCTAACAAGCCATAAGGTAAAGTATTAAATGACATAACAGTAGATGAAAAATATTAAATTAAAAATTAGCAAACTTTCTGGTAAAATAAACATGATGTAATTGATAAATTGTTGTACAAAAATACGTTGAAAATATTTCTAAACAAATATATATACCTTAGGGAATGGCGTCAGTACTGTTTAACAAAAAAAATGAATTTGAACAAATTTACAATGGTTTAACAGTTCGATGGATGAAAATGGAACTACGAAAATAAGAAGAAGAAAAAAGTTATTTGTGCAACATGACTTGGGATTTTAGTAGACGTTTGTGTAAGCTGTTAAAATAGATCATAAGTCTTGATATGTAACTGAGATAAAACATCAAGGAGATGGGAGGATTTTATTCTTCTCTCCATCACTCTACCCATTTCTTATTTGCATTTGCATCCTTTTGTGATTGGTACTTTTCCAAGATTTGGAGGATGATGTGTTAAGAAATTATAACTTTAATTTGATGAAATTAAAATGCGCAATAATTTTTTAAAACCCAAAAATAGCGAAGTGATAAGGGGCAATAAAACCTTAAAATAAAATTGACTTTTTATTTGATGAATGGGTAAAATAATACATGCTAATTAAGGAGGAGTACATATTGGTACATTCCCAAAGACTTGGGGTTTGATGTTCTTACAAGTAGCAGTTGCAGGAGTCCCTTGGAATTTGAGATTAATATTTGTGAGTTTAACTTCCTCACAAGGTACACCACTACTACAAACTAGAATCATTCCTTCCTTTGTTGTTGATGTGCCTCTGATGTTGTTGAAGGAAACTCTACTTATTTTTACTTTTGATGGAGTCTGTTGCAGCAGCTCAAAATGTAAGAAAAAAGGAAAAAGGAAAAACAAAGTAGTCAGAAAATATGACCCCCCAAAAAAAAAAAAAAAACCACACAAATAGGATTAGATGAATATTGTCACGTTTATATCACAAACACAACTTTTTTCATTTGATAAATTAAAAATATTTTGAAATGCTCATGTGCATTTTAATATGCAAGTATTGAGAGAGAGAGAGAGAGAGAGAGAGAGAGAGAGAGAGAGAGAGAGAGAGAGAGAGAGAGAGAGAGAGAGAGAGAGAGAGAGAGAGAGAGAGAGAGAGAGAGAGAGAGAGAGAGAGAGAGAGAGAGAGAGAGAGAGAGAGAGAGTGCTAAATACCTGTTTTGAGCATTGGTTCCATGGACAATATTCTTGGTCTATGATTACAGGATTGGTGACATTAATCATGACAAGATTCTCAAAACGCAATTGAGAGACTGAGATTTTTACTGAAGTACCAGGCCAAGTCTTGATTCTTACACCATTGTCGGTATTTTTGAAAGTGCAATTCTTCACTATCAAACCTTCCACAGGTTCTTCATATTCATACTTCCCCAAGCTTCCAACACTAATGCCATGCCCAGGTCCACATGTCACGTCCTCAACTGTCACTTGTCGACTTCCATCACCTAATGAGATACAATCATCTCCTGTTCCAATGTTTGAGTGAAGTATTTTGACTTGTGTTGATCTCCCAATATGGATTCCATCTCGTATTCGGACTCTCCCGCCGGGGCTTCAATGGAGAATTTGGTGAATGTGATATTCCGGCAGCCTAGAACATTCACATGAAAGTGTTTGCTATGTTTTGAAGTTATGTCCCGGATGATTGAGTTGTTCATGAAATAAAAGCCAAAATTCTGGAAGGAGTTTCAAAAAATGTTAGACTTTTAGAAGAATGTACACATCTTTGATTTAGATTTTTTTCCCCAATTATAAGAAGAGGTTAGTCAAAACAATAAGATGGTGTTAGGCATTACAAAGTGAACATAAATCCATCTACTTTTTTTTCCCCCTCATTACATGCTTTTTGCCGTATGGAAAATTTACTCATTATGTGTCATTTTTCATGCTAAGACATATACTCTTATATTATTATATAGAAATTATACCTTTGTTATTTCAAGTAGAAATTTAAGAAAATGATGTGATATAAGGAATTCTAGATCATGTTTATGAATTTTTAGAAATGTGTAAGAATTTATTAATTACCATAGAGAGCCTTTTGCAATTCCAAGTTTTGTGACAGTTGTTTTGCTTCCAAGCTGTTGAACCTTGACCGTCAAAAGTGGCACCACCGGATAAGGTAAAGGAATCAACGTATCCAAATCTAACCCATTGAGCATCTGCATCGAATTGGTTTGGGTCTTTTGGTGCTACAATGTTTCCTTCAATGTGAAGCTCAATTGGAGCCTTGCAAGGACCGTTTAGCTCTATTTGTCTCAAATTATATGTATTTTTTGGCACAAAAACTTTGCTTGCACTTGTTGATTCACATGCCGCTTTCCAAGCTCTCTCCAAGCTCTAATTAACATTAAGGAACAAGTCAAGTGTATTTACGTAGAATATAATTGTTAAAAAGTTTTTGTAGGCAGATATACTTTACATGTGATAACAACAAAACAAAAAATTTATGGCAAAATTTATTGTGCATAAGAGAGTTCATCAAAAAATTTGTCCTAAGTTTTGCGAGGGAAATCTTATGAATCTATCACAACAAAACAAAGGAACTACGCAATGCAAAATCAATTTTGTTGTTTTATAAAACACAGACTAATTCTTTTGTTCCAAATTTAATTTTTACAGTGAACTTTCAAACTAGGATTTCAAAATATAAATACTCACTGATGTCAGATCTCCATTAGGTGCTCCACCATATTTTGTTATATCAAAAGCCACAGGCTGAGCTATAACTGAAGGTGCCAGTAGCAGGAATAAAGTAGAAATATAAATAATACTCAAATTTGCGTCCATATTAAATAGTTCTTCTTCCTTGAATTTTTTTTATAGACCTTTTTCTTCCTCTCTCGTTCGAATACAACAATGACTAGTACAGATGTATGAGATGGTAAAACTCCATTGCACAGAGAGTTATTTATAATATTGCAGCAAAACGGAAAAAGCCATATAAATAGTGAAATAAAGAAATTATAAACCCGTGATTGTTTTCTTTAAACAAGCATATAACCAAAGCCCGTTTATTTAACGATTACAATTTATATTTGGCAATCTAGGATAAGATAATTAAAGGTTCTTTTTTTGAATTTTGAGTATTTGTTTGAAACTATGCAAACAACCTTACTCGACGACTTAAAAACAGACAATTTTGAGGGCTTAAAAGCAAGCATATAACTAAAGCTAGTTCATTTAACAATCAAAATTCATTTAGCCATTTAAAATCGGATAAACAAAATTTTCTAAATTTCAAGATTTTGTTTTAAAACTAGTGGGCAACCTTAATTGAGGACTTACAAACAAACCATCCTTATCCCATTTTGTGAGTTTATTTGTAAAATTCTAATATTATTAAAATAGTACAAAATATGGTCAGTATGTGCCTGAAAACTAGCTATTACATGCCGGCATTTTCTCTACAAGATCAATTTGGGTAGAAGTCCACAAATTCCGATAACTTCTTTTATAAATTTATCAATGGAGGTAAATAAAGGACAAGAACAACTCTCAAAGAAAAAGGTACTTAATTATTTTTCTAACACTTTAGTTTATGATTGATGTATACGTATATGTGTTTATATGTATGCTTTGATCTTTGATACTAATTGAAGGAAAATTAGGAAAGAGAAAAGACTTATTGTGACACCCTGCCCTAAGTCCATAATCCTAAGTCCATAACCCAGTGACACATTTCTTAAACTAAGTAAAGACTCAGGCTCCAATACCAAACAGTTGTGAAGACTTATCTTAAATTCTAATACTACACCGGTGTAAGGCCTTACCTTTACACAATTTAGATGTGTTTTTAATTAATGATTTCAAACCACTAAGCTAAGTCTGGAAAGTAAAAACTTTTCAACTTAACTCAAACCTAAGATACGAACCTGTAAATTGAATTAAGTTTTTCTGAAAAATTGAAAACTTTTGAAAAAGTAGTCAAGTTTGATAGTATGTCCTTTCTAATATCACGATAATCGAATGCTCTGTCCTTTATGCTCAATCTAATGTTCTCCGTCTTCTCATAGAAAGGAGAGGCTGGTCTCTGTTTCTTGAGCTAAGCTTTCGTCCAACCAAACGCCGGTTCTTCGGTGCAAAAGCATACCAATACAAAAGCGAAGCTCTTTTCTACGAACGCGAAAGTGAGGGTTTGGCCAATTTGGCTAATAGAGACTAATGAACGAAAATCAAATACTGGGATTTTTCAATTATAAAGTGAATGTTTTAATATTATTACACAAAGAAAAGTGTCAATACAAACTGGAGGTCGGACTTTTCAATTATAAACTAGAAAATCTTGCAAAAAAAAATTTTGCTATAAAAATTCTTGCAATTACTTTCCATTGAATAATGCAATGTTAGGTTATTGCAGTCCAACAGAGGTAGAACAGTCTATCCTTGAAAATTTAAGGAATGGTGTACAATTGAGTAGTGTTGCACTGCCTTCAGTTAGCTTTTACACGTTTCTCAATACATGTAATGGATAATGTTCTGATTGGCAGATCAGCCTCATTTGATTATGTTTTGAATTCTACTGCTTAATGCTTATTTTTTCGTTAAACTGTAACAGTTTAAGCTGCTCATCAATATCCCATGATGGTTCATTGGTTGCCGGAGGGATTTCTGACTCATCACTGAAGGTTTTCTCTGGACTTTCTTTCTTTGACCTCCCAATAGAAGAGTTCAAACCTTTCATTTTCTCCTTATAGAGGGTTATTTCACTTGATTTGGTAATTTCTGAAGTGTACGTGTAGTAGGTCTGGGATATGGCAAAGCTTGGACAGCAGACTGTCAATTGTAAGTTTGTAGTTATCACATGTCTGGAGCAATACAACATGCGGATACTGCTGATACTAAGTTATTTTACTGGATGTGATAGTCCACTAATTAATTCCTTTGTTATCAGCTCTTTCACAGGGTGAGAATGAATAAGGAAATAAGAAATTTGTGCAACATTACTTCGGATTTTAGTAGACGTTTGTGTAAGCTGTTGAATAGATCATAAGTCCTTGATATGTAACTGAGATAAAACATCAAGGAGATAGGAGTATTTAATTCTTCTATTGATCACTCTACCGATTTCATTATTTGCATTTGCCTCCTTTTGTGATTTGTACTTTTCCAAGATTTTGAGGATGATTTGTGTTAAGAAAATTAAAACTTTAATTTGATGAAATTAAATTGCTCAATAATTTTTTTAAACCCAAAAATAGCAAAGTGATAAGGGACAATAAAACCTTAAAATAAAATTGACTTTTTATTTGATGAATGGGTAAAATAATACATGCTAATTAAGGAGTACATATTGGTACATTCCCAAAGACTTGGAATTTGAGATTAATATTTGTGAGTTTAACTTCCTCACAAAGTACACCACTACTACAAATTAGAATATGTTCTAGTGTATAACACAAATATTTAGCCTCGATGAGCTAGGTAATGTTAATATAGGATCAAATAGCTCCTCTAAGATGTCTTTAGTTTAACCATCAAAGGGAAGGTAATCATTCAGTGATAACTATGAGGAAGATATCAAAGAATGTTCTCAGATCACTACGTTACACAGGTGTGGTGTTTCGCCAGATGGGTGGGGTGTGTGCACAGTGAGACTGAATAGTAAATAATGGAATAGATCATGTGTAGAGAGTGCACCTGGTGGGTAATTCTCCTATTTATAGAGATTACCTAGGGTTTTGCTCCCATGACAGTGAATCCGTTCCTAAGGCAATGTGCGCCTCCCACGTTCTACAAATGCCTCTTCACTACCTGTACGGTTCTAGATTATAGGCACGAAGAGGTGGTGATTAACTATTTACCTGACTAACAAGGGATTCTTCCTTAAGCAACCTCACTAGGCCACATATTTACTAGGCCCAATATATGAGTCCATAACAATTGCCCCCAAGTTCGGTATTTCAGGTCTCTAATATGCCGAGATTAATCAATTGCCTAACCCGGATTTCGTATCCAAGTTTTCCAGCATGACTCGTTTGACTTCGATCTAGTTGTCCTCTGAGTTCTAATGAACTCTAAGAATTCCAAAGCTCTTACGCGGTTTGCCTCCAGATATCGCCAAGATTAGTTTGTCATCTAACCCCGACTTAGTGTATCCGAGTTCAAGTTTAACCACGTTCTCCGAGATTCCTTGAATCCGAAGTTGCCTTCCTGCCCTCTGTCATGAATGACGGGTTGGGTTTTCTTCGACCAATCATTCAGTTTTCATGGTGACCAAGATTTTCACTATTCATTGGGTTTTCATGGTGACCGAGATTTGCACTGACATATGAATCATGGCCATAACCGATGTTACGAGTGCCTGCCACGTGTTGCCCCCAATCCGGGTTGCCATGAAAACCTACTGGTACACGAACAAGCATGACTCTCCAAGGTTAGTGGTAGCTGTTCACCTGCCCACCTTGGGGTATGCAATCGCCGTTTTTGCGCACAATAGTCTTTCCTGGTTTTCGTGCGTATTTAATGTCCACGTCTTATCATTCCAGTCATCATTTCCCTTTCTGAGAGTGGGTTCATTTTCCAATTGGAGAGATATTAATGGCATTAACCATCCTTGACGCTTCGATTAGAGAGTCATTAATAATTCTTGACACTTCGATTAGAGAGGCATTAATAATTCTTGATGCTTCAATTAGAGAGGCATTAATAATTCTTGATGTTTGGAATATGAAATGCCTATAAATTCCTGCTCTCTCCTCTTATTCCTTCCTCACAAAGTTCCCAACTCTCTTCCTCCTCTATTGATTCTTCCATCTTTCTGATGAATCGCTTTTTCAAACGAACTGAAACGTACATGTCGAAGCAATCTGACGACACCTATTTATCCCCAGCTTTAAACGCTTCGGGAGTGTGGGGACATAAAGTAAAGGTGAAAGAGTTAACAAGATGCCCAGGCTCCTTCCTGCGAGCCTCCTCCTCCAGATAGCCAGTCTTCATTCGTACGGCTCAACGAGCATCTGGGAGTCCAAATATATTTGCCAGTCTTCATCCGCCTGGCTCAACTTCAACTGGGATCTCAGATGAGACTCATTGATTACTGGTGAAGATCTCTGACTCAGAGATCTTCACCACATGATGACCATCTAAAGCTTATTCAGCATCAAAGAGCTCATCGTGCGAACTTTCCAACTACTGCTGATGAATTTGGATGCCCATTATCTGTGACAAGTTGGGATGTTCACATTAGGAATT
Source organism: Acacia melanoxylon (assembly GCA_019022615.1). Taxonomy (NCBI): domain Eukaryota; kingdom Viridiplantae; phylum Streptophyta; class Magnoliopsida; order Fabales; family Fabaceae; genus Acacia; species Acacia melanoxylon. The sequence goes on along the minus strand of JAFJYJ010000020.1, from coordinate 2,004,093 downwards.
TGCAACTTCGGCTATTTGGCGTATTATCTTTTTTTCTTTGTATGATTTTTATTTTCCTAACATCATAAACCATTCATTTACTAATGGAAAAAAACTTTTAGTCTTGTGTTATCTTTCCTTTGTATGATTTGCACTTTCTGACATCATAAAGTGAAAGCGCCTGCCCATTATTTGATACGTGTGCCCATTTACTGTATGCGTTGTTTCGCGTTTAATCATAATTATGCCTTTTCGGGAATAATCCGCCTTTTCGTGTGAGTTGACTTAACTGCCCCCGACTTTTGGAATTCAAAACGTTTATATATTCCCACTAACTTCTTTCTATTACCACTTTACACTTGAAAACTCTTTTGTCTTCTCAGAGAATATGCCCTCCCACTAAAACGCTCTCTTTATCAAAAAGCATTCTTATGCTTCTCCAACATTTAACAGGTATTTTTACTTCTTCCTCTTTTCTTTGTTTTGCCATTATTCTGCCATTTGTCTCTGCCCTTCTTCCTCTTCGTTTCAACTTTCTGGGTAACCTTTCCGCAAATTTTGAGTCCTTTCTGAATGTGTTTCTGGGCTTTCTGGGTGGGTTCTTAGTATTTATCTGGTTTTCTGGATACGAGGAATGGCCCGTGCCAAGCCATTCTCCTTCAAACCCAAAAATTCTTTCCCCTTTTCAAACCCGGAAACTCACAACACTGATATGCCTATAGAAATGTACGGTAGGACAATGCCCAAAAAAGATAGGGAAATACTTGAATCACTCTCTGGTCCCCGAACATTCTAGTTCTGGTCAAATCCTTCCATTGAAAAAGAGGAAAAGGAAACTTTGATTTGCAATCCCATAGAAAGTGGGAGTAGAGGAAATGGCCAAACCTTACCGCCTTCAAACCCTAAATCAAATACCGACTTAGGTCAACGTAGTCTTAACCCGATCTTTCAAACCCAAGGCCCAACGCCTGCGCAACGAGTATTGCCTCAAAAGCATTAAGCTCGCCGAGCTAGAGCATTATAGGGAGGCCAACTTGCTTTTGGATAAATGCCAATGTAACATCATTTCCCAAACCAACTCGGTTGGCGTCCCCACAAATCAACCCGACCCATTATCCTTTGATTATCATCAGAATAGCCCTGCTGTGTCAGGTATATCTCCATTTTCTAACTTTTGCCCTTTTTCTTCTTTATTATAGGTATAGATGGTTTCATCTTCGCATCCTACCAGCCTATCCATGACGGGGGAATCCGTCTCGTCTGGCTCTTCCCAAGTTGTAGCCGGTCCAGGCCTAGCCATTAGTAACTGTGTTATAAGCATAAGAAACACTATGACCCCGGCTGATGTCCCATTACTCGGTCTTGGGGATGGAGAGGGGTATACCATACGGTTGCCCCAAAAGGATGAATCCGTAGCTTACTGTCGGCCGAGGAATAGTGATGCCCTTTACTTTTATTTTTATCAAGACATTATAACTATGCTCGGCGTGAAATTTCCTTTTACCGAATTTCAAATACACCTCCTAAACCATCTTTACCTTGCTCCTACACAACTTCATCCCAATGGCTGGGAATTCGCCATCGCTTTTGAAAATTTATGTAAAGAGTTAGAAATAGTCTGTTCCGTTCTAGTTTTCATGTCTTTCTTCTCTCCCCTAGAAACCAACGTCCTTTCCTGAGGTGACACGACTTGGTTCGGTTGGACCTCACTCCGGAGCATCCAGGATCGTAAACTTTTCAAAGCATTTACCGACTCTTGGAAAAACTTCAAACCGGCCTTTATCAAGGTTGTCACCGAAAATGGACAAGTACACTGGTTCCTTCGGACTGTCAACACCGGGGAACTCGAGGAAATATTTCCCTTATACTGGTCCATACGTCACCACGAACTTAAGTCCGGAGACTTTGCCCCGGAACCCACCAGTATGACTGAAGCCGAGGATGCAGCCTTGGTAAAACTTCTGAAGCTCGCCAGTAGCCTAAAAAATCCCCTGGACCCAGCCGATTATATCGCCACATCCTTAGTTAGACGGCGACCAGCGGGGAGTACGAGGACACATTTATACATATCCTTAACCTAAGTATTATGTTCTTCAATTTTTTATAATCATTGAACTGACATCTTGTTTCTTGTCTTTTAGGCCGAAATATGGGAAGACCAAGATTTCTGGGCGTTTTTGCGGCTCTTTCTAAGGGTGCCAAGGGTACCGAGGCTAACCCAACTGCTCCAACGTTAGGTGGCCCTATTATTACAGCCACCCAAACGGCTCTCCCTCAAGAAGTTGCCACCATTGGAGCCTCGCGGAAGCGCTTAACGCCAAAGGGTGGATCGGGGCGTGGAGAAAGTGCTTCCAAAAGATCCAAAGGCAAACAAACCCTAGGCGCCCCAATTGCTCCAACGCCAGCCCTCGACTCGCAAACACAAACAACCTCAACCCCGTCCTTTACAAAGACCCCACTCGCTCCAGCAATGCAACCCGAGGCATCCTTTTGGAGCACGGGGTAACAAAAGAGGTGTTAAATGTCGTTCGTCCTCCTGCTCGATTTCATGCATCTTCAGGCCTCTCTGCAATGGATAAAATGGAGATTTCCAATATGGAAGATAAAGGCTACAAAGTCATCTCCCTACTCCAGCCCTATGTTGTCCTCAAAATCAAATATGCCGCGGTCACCACCCACTTACACCAAATGACAGTGGAGAGGGATAACCTGAATCAGGAGCTTTCAACTTTGAAGAATAGTGCTGATGTGATGAAAGTCACCGAGGAGAGGGACCAGGCCCGGATGAACTATAGGCATCCAAGGCCGAGAAGGAAAAGTTGCATGAGGAGGTGCTGATGCTCAAGACGAGCCTATCCCAGGTCGAGGATCAACTAACGATGGCAAATTTGGATATCCACCGCCTAGAGGATGTGCATACCAATGATATGCTATTAGTGGAGAAAGTGCAATTTGATGCAGACCATGTTAGAGACCTGCTGAAGACTAAAGATGAAGAACTCAATGGGTTTAAGGCCAAATTATCTCACGCCAAGGCCCAGCTCGCTTAATATGCTCGTGTGGCCGTACAATCGTTTGACAATGCCGTGGTGCAAATCCGAGTTTTAAATCCCGAGGTCACCTTAAACACATTCGGGCTGCACTACCAAGCCTATGTTAGTGGGAAAGGAAAATTGATCTCTACTGGGGAAGATGAAGATGAAGATGAACAAGCTCCTTCCTCCTAGACTTATGTACAGTGCCAGTATCCTTGGCCTTTGATGGATAATCACCTACCTCCGTGGAGTTCAAGACACTTTTTGATTGAATCCCTTTATTTATTTAAATTTTAAGTTCGAATATTTAGTTGGATGCTCCTGTCAAATAATAGATAGTATTTAATGAAAAATACTTACATCTTTGCGAATGTTTAAATTGCTTCGCAATATTTTTCATTAGATCTTCACATACTTAGTGAGTTTTTGTTAACCCACCATAGTGTGCTTTTGCCAATGTAATGAAAATTTAATCGAGATAAGAATAAACTCGTCAAATGTTTTAGTTTTGTTCTACCAAAACCTAAACAACCCGACTTGATCAAGGTTGGTACAATAGTTTATTTCATTATCCCAAACGACTTATCCTATCTCGGCCTCGTGGGCCTTGAACTTTAGCAAACATGATTCATGAAACCTGGTTTGAGTATCATGGTTTTACACATGTTTAGGTTCGACATGATATTCGAAAACTGGTTTCTTTACCATGAATTCATACATGTTTAGCCTTGGCCATGATTTTCGAAGACTTGTTTCTTTACCCTAAATTCATACATGTTTAGCCTTGGACATGATTTCCAAAAACTGGTTTCTTTACCATGAATTCATACATGTTTAACTTGGACATGATTTTCGAAAACGAGCTTCTTTACCGCGAATTCATACATGTTTAACTTGGACATGATTTTCGAAAACGAGTTTATTTACCTCGGATTCATACACGTTTAACTTGGACATGATTTTTGAAAACATACATGTTTAACTTGGACATGATTTTCGAAAATGATTTTATTTACCTTTCAACTTTAACTTGGACATGATTTTTGAAAAATAGGTTTTTATTTCATACATGTTTAACTTGGACATGAATTCATTTACATGTTTAACTTTAAACATGATTTTATTTGCCTCGAATTCATACATGTTTAACTTGGACATGGTTTTCGAAAATGGGCTTCTTTACCTCGAATTCATACATGTTTAACTTGGACATGATTTTCGAAAACGGGTTTATTTACCTCAAATTCATACATGTTTAACTTGGACATGATTTTCGAAAACAAGTTTATTTACCTTGAATTCATATATGTTTGACTTGGACATGATTTTCGAAAACGGGTTTATTTACCACGAATTCATACATGTTTATAGAATTGGTCGCAATGTCATCACATAATTTCTGAAAATAGGTTCCTTGACCCAAAATTCATTAAATCAAACGAGTGTGGCAACAATGCTGTCGTTACATAATTTCTTGTAGAAATCAAACCGTGGTTACATCGCCTCTAGATAATCTTGAATTGAAAACCTCTTCATAAACTTGGGACAATGCCGACTCTTGATGAAACTTGGTTCTCAGCTATAGTACACTTTCAACTTATCCACGTTCCATGTTCTTTTGATAGCCTTCCTTTTCAGCGTCTCGAGCTTATAAGCGCCTTTGCCAAGGTTCTCTGTCATCCGATATGGGCCTTCCCAATTTGCCGCAAGTTTCCCTTGGCTGGCATTTTTGTTGCCTATGTCGGCCCGCCGAAGAACAAGATCTCCTTTGTCAAAAGATCGAGGTCTAATCTTCTTGTTATACCGATTAGCAATGAGTTGCTTGGCAGCCAACTCTCGGCAATGTTTCATGACTCTGACTTCATTGATGAGGTCCAGCTCTACTGCAATTACTTTGCTATTTCGTCTTCCTCATGTAGAGCCTTAATTCTCCTCAATGAGGGTTCACCGATTTCAATCGGGATCATCGCTTCACATCCATAAATAAGTCTAAAAGGGGTTTCCTCAGTTGTTATCTGAACGCTGGTCCGATGTCCCCACAAGACGGAATACAACTGTTCTACCCAATTCGACTCTGCCTCCTCCATCCTCTTTCTCAGCCCATCAACAATGACCTTGTTGGCCACTTCGGCTTGTCTGTTGGATTGCGGATGTTCTACAGAAGTGAAATGCTGCTTGATATGGAAACCGGCTACAATCTCTCAAAAACCCTTATCAATGAACTGGGTTCCGTTATCTGTGACAATCTTGGCTAGAATCCCAAACCGAGATATAACATTTCTTTGAAGCAATTTCTGCACTTGGGACGACGTAATTGTTGCCAATGGTTCCGCCTCTATCCATTTAGTAAAATAATCCACAGCTACTATAAGCCATCGCAGCTGCCTTGGGGCCATCTTGAATGGTCCCAACAAATTGATGCCCCATTTGTAGAAAGGCCACGGAGCCAAAATAGGCGTTAATTCTGACAGTAGAGTCTGTATTACGTTGGCATGCTTCTGACAACTATCACATTTGCGCACATGATCTTTAGAATCTACTGCCATTGTAGGCCAAAAGTAACCGGCTCACACAGCTTTCCGAGCTAACGCCTTGGCACCCATATGGTGTCCATTAATTCCCTCATGAATTTCAGACAATACATACCCGGCTTGGGCCGAATCAAGGCACTTCATCATTGGGGAATGAAAACCTTTTCGATATAACTCATCATCAAACATTGCATATGAGACTATCGTTCTTATTAGCTTCTTTGCTTCTTCTGGCTCAATGGGGAGGTTCCCTCTCTCAAGGTAGTCGGCGATCGGCTTTCTCTAGTCATTTACTTCCGACATTATCATCACACAGCTTGGTTCTAATAGACTTTGATGGATGATCATGCGATGATTTTTGGGGCTCTTTGTACTTGCCAACTTAGACAAAACATCCGCCCTAACATTCTCCCCTCTTGGGATATGTACCACGGTCACTTTGTCGAAGTCGGCCATAATCTGTTCAACCTTTCCCAAGTATTTTATCATCAAATAACCTTTAGCCTAGTAGGTTCCTTCTATCTGGGACGCCACCAACTAAGAATCAGTAGAAATATGAACTCTATTAGCGCCATTCTCTTTAGCCTGAAGTAGTCCGGCGATTAGGGCCTCATACTCGGCCTGATTGTAGGAAGTCGAGAAGTTGAAATGGAGGGAATGTTCTAGCGCCACCCCTTCTGGACTCTCTATTATAATCCCAGCTCCGCTTCCATTTATGTTGGATGACCCATCAACAAATAGTTTCCAAGTTTGGTCATCTTTTTTCTCCCATCTTCTGGTGGGGTTAGCTCCATGATGAAGTCCGCCAATGCTTGTGATTTGATGGTGTGCCGGCTTCGTAAGTTATATCAAACTCAGACAATTCGATAGCCTAGCTGACCATTTGCCTTGCCAAATCTGGCTTATGAAGGATTTGTCATATTGGTTGACTTGTTCGGACTACAATCTAATGACTCTGGAAATATGGATGTAACCGTCTTGCCAGAATAAGTAAGGCAAAAGCCATTTTTCCAATTTTTGATATCGCAATTTTGAGCCTTGGAAGGCCCGACTTACGAAGTAAACGGGAACTTGACCATTCTCAGTCTCTCTGACTAAGACGACACTTACAACCTCTTTGATGACAGACAGATACTAAATTAAACTTCCCCTGACTCAGGTTTAGACAGAACCGGCGGAGCAGATAAACACTGTTTAATCTTTGAGAAAGCTGCCTCACACTCGGGATTCCACCCGCCCAGACCTCCTTCTTTAACAACTTAAAAAATGGAAGAAAATTTTCAGCCGACTTTGGCAAAAATCTAGTTAATGCTGCCAATCTACCCATCAGCTGTTGGACCTCCTTTTTAATTCTTGGTGCTTTCATGTCTAGTTCGGCTTGACATTTATCTGGGTTGACCTCGATCCCCCTGTGCATAAGCAGAAAACCTAAAATTTTCCAGCCGGGACACCAAAAGCACACTTTGCTGGGTTAAGACAAATCCGGTGTTCTCTTAGCTTATCGAATGTCTGCCGTAGATCTTGTACATGGTCCGCTACTTGCAAAGATTTGATGATCATGTCATCGATGTAGACTTCTACATTCTTTCCCAGTTGATCCTCAAACACTCGATTCATCATCCTTTGGTAAGTGGCCCTTGCATTCTTCAGACCGAAAGGCATAACATTATAGCAGTAATTGGCCTTCTCGGTGATGAATGCGGTTTTCTCTTGATCCTCCGGATGTATGGCAATTTGATTGTAACTGGAATATGCATCCATAAGGAGAGTAATTTAAAACCGGACGAGTTATCGACCAACTGGTCTATACTGGGCATTGGAAAAGAGTCTTTTGGATAAACCTTGTTTAAGTCCTTATAATCTGTGCATACCCTCCATTTGCCATTAGGTTTTTTAACCATGACGACATTGGACAACCATGTGGTATACTGTACCTCCCGGATGAAATCGGCTTCCAACAGCTCTTGTACATGTGATGCCAAAGCTTTCCCTCTGTCTTCACCAATTTTTCTTTTCTTCTGAGCTACTGGGACAGATCCCGGGCGGATTGCCAACTTATGGCAGCAAAATTCAGGATCTACCCCAAAGATCTCAGATGGTTGCCAAGCAAACACATCCTTATTATTCTTCAAAAAATCTTCAAGCGCTGCACGAATCTTCGGGTCCAATGCATTGTCAATTTTAGTAACTTGACCTGGTTCCGTGCCCAATACAAGGTCTTCTAGTTTTCCGTTTGGTTCTATCTTTTGCATCTTTTCCTCCTTGCAAAATCGAGCTCCACCAGATTGACCGACTTTCCTTTTAGCTCGGGGTTGGAGGACTTGCTCCCTTCTTCTCGAGGTATCAATGCTGGATCATTCCTGCTTTCCTTAACTGTCTCAAAGTAACACTATCGAGACTCTTTTTTATCACCCCTTACGGTAACAACTTGATTCTTTTTGTTTACCAACTTCAATTTCTGATGTTTTGAGGACACCAACATATCCCAGTCGTGTATGGTAGGTCACCCCAGGATGATGTTGTACGAGGAAGGGAAATCGGCTATGATGAATCTGACACGTTTCGTCTTAAACGCTTCCTTTGTCCCAAAGGTTAACCTGAGGTCTATATACCCCTTCGGACGAGTATCTTGTCCATTGAAACCCATCAGAGTTGTCTTACATGGTTTCAAATCTTCCAAATCAAACCTCATGCACTTAAAGGCGTCCCATAGAATGATGTCCACCACGCTACCATTATCAACAAAAATCTTTTTAACACGGCAGTTAACCAGTGTTCCTATTATTACCAAACCATCGTGATGGTCAGGTGCTACATCCTTCAGATCTTCTCTGGTGAAACTGAGTACTGGAGGTTCCGGCTTGATGGAATCTTTCTTGAACTCCGGGTGGTCCCTGATAGAGAGACCTCCCTTAAATATTTTTTTCGCTCACTCATTGAATCTCCTCCACCTCCTCCACCTCCGCTGATGATGTTGTAGTCATATTTGGAGTCGGGGAACTCGTCATCGCTGCCATCAGCTTTCTTTTCTTAACCTCACCTTTTCTTCTCTGAGAGCGGACTTTTACTCCTACCCCCATGTCACTTGTTATTTTGCCGCCCCTGCATCTGGATGACATAACGACAGAGTTTTCCTTCCCATACAAATTTTTCGACCGCATCCCTCAAATCCCAACAACTATCTGTTGTATGACCGTGCTGGTCATGGAACTCGCAATACTGGGATTTGTCCAAAGCGGCCTCTCTCCGTAATGGCCAGGTCGCTTCACTCTTTTCATCACGGTCATAGATACCTCCTTCCAAATTTGTGCCTGGGATACTCTCAACAGAGTGTATCTTTCATATCTTCCTTCCGCCTTGCCTCTTTTGGGCTTACTATCTCTACTGCGTTCGTGGGAGTCCTGCTTGCGTCCGCCGTATTGCTCTTTGCCCCTAGGAGGTGGACTCCTGCCCTTCTCTTTCGGTACTTGGCTTAAAATTTCCATTTGCTCCAACTCCAAGTATTGCTTAGACCGATCATAGAAATCTGCCAAGGTTTCAAGACGACGCTTCAAAACTGATTTCTTTAACCGAGATGATCTATCGAGGCTATCTATGGCGCAATGCAAGTAAACCTCTTCCTTCAGACCCGGCACTTGTAAAGCCGTATCTTTAAAGCGTTGTAGGTACTTTTGCAAAGTTTCACTGGGTGATTGCTTCACCTGACAGAGTTGGAACTCGATTTTAGGCTGCTTTCTGCTGGTAGCAAAATTCAATAAAAACTTCTGCTCCAGGCTCTTCATGTCTTGGATTGATTGCAGTGGAAAGGAGCTAAACCATGTCTGTGCGGCTCCACGCAGAGTCCCCGTGAACAACCGAGGTATGACATACCCTACAATCCCCTTCACCATAATCTCCATTTTGAAAATATCAACATGGTTCTGCGGGTCTTGGCTCCCATCATATCTAGGTAATTCCCTTGAGTCCAATCCCTTAGGATAGGTGGTAGCCATAATCTCGTCTGAAAATTGGCTCAGGATTCTATCTCCATCGTTTCCCCCAATACGAGTCTCGGGCATACTATGTGGCGAGAGTGTTGTGTTTTCCTTCCTTGAATCCAAATTTGTGGACGGTTGCTTCCCTTTAGCCTGGGCTAAATCGGTATTTCTAACTCAGGGAATACCTGTGTCAACTTCAATAGCCGTCGTATCACTAACCCGGCTAGGGTTGCTAGCATCCCGGCCGAGATTCCGAGCTGGGTTCTCAAGCATTCTTATACGCTCTTTCAGCAATTGTATTTTTTCCTTATCTCCTTTAGGATCCTTCCTTTGGTCGTTGATAACCAAATTCTCCACCTCATGATCTTCATGGGGTTGTCCAATATTGGTATCCATAAATGTTGAAACCATATCCCGACTAGGGCCAGCCTCATTCCAGGCTGCACTCCAAGTTCGCTTCTCTCTCTGGACAAAATGCTCCTCCAGCGTTTGCTATATCCTTCTTTGTTCCTCCGCCGTCAGATGGCATTTGGAAATCCATGTCCCCTCGGTCAGCCCGGGCATCTTCTTCTCTCTGAAGTCGTTGTTGGGTCTCCATGTTCTCCATTCGTTGGACTAATGAACCCACCGTTTTAGGCAACATTCTAATGTCGGGGTGTTCCATTTGAAACTCAAGAGAAGGGGGAGGAAGATTTCGTTGTTGAACCAATCGTTGCTCTTGTTGAGCACCTCAGCTCGGATGAGGGGAATGCGTTGTATCCTCAGTCTCTCTCTCAATCATCCCAATAACGTGGTTAGGATTCAGAGCAACTGAATCCAAATACTGGGTCGTTTGCTCCTGACGTGACTGCTGTTGTTGTCCTCCTGGTAACTGATCCTGCCGTGGTGCCCGACTGTGGCTCCTAGTACTCGCGGCCATCTTCAGTAGTCGTTTGTGGTTTTCTATGGTCTAGGGATCAAAGTTTATGGTTCCCCACGGTCGGCGCCAATGTTCTAGTTAGAACACAAATGTCTAAGCTCGATGAGCTAGGTAATGTTAATATAGGATCAAATAGCTCCTCTAAGATGTCTTTAGGTTAAGCATCAAAGGGAAGGTAATCGTTCAATGATAACTATGAGGAAGATATCAAAGAACGTTCTCATATCACTGCGCTACACAGGTGTGGCATTTCGCCAGAGGGGTGGGGTGTGTGCATAGTGAGACTGAATAGTAAATAATGGAATAGATCATGTGTAGAGAGTGCACCTGGTGGGTAATTCTCCTATTTATAGAGATTACCTAGGGTTTTTCTCCCATGACAGTGAATCCGTTCCTCAGGCAATGTGCGCCTCCCACGTTCTGCAAATGCATGCTCCACTACCTGTATGGTCCAAGATTATAGACATGATGAGGTGGTGATTAACAATTTACCTGACTAAAAAGGGATTCTGCCTTAAGCAATCTCACTGGGCCGCATATCTACTAGGCCCAATATATAAGTCCATAACAGAATCATTCCTTCCTTTGTAGTTGATGTGCCTCTGATGTTGTTGAAGGAAACTCTACTTATTTTTACTTTTGATAGAGTTTCTTGCAGCAGCTCAAAATGTAAGAAAAATAGGGGGTAGAATAGAACCACACGAATAGGATTAGATGAATATCGTCATATTCGTTTATATCGCAGATACAAATTTTTTCATTTGATAAATAAAAATTATTTTGAAATGCTCATGTGCAATTTAAAATGCTTGTTTAAGATTTAATTTGATTTCATGCATGAATATGCAAGTATTGAGAGAGAGAGAGAGAGAGAGAGAGAGAAAACGTGATAAATACCTATTTTGAGCATTGGTTCCATGGACAATTTTGTTGGTTTATGATTATAGGATTGCTTACATTAATCATGACAAGATTCTCAAAACGCAATCGAGAGATTGGGATTTTTACTGAAGTACCAGGCCAAGTCTTGATTCTTACACCATTGTTGGTATTTTTGAAAGTGCAATTACCTTCTACAGGTTATTCATACTCATACTTCCCCAAGCTTCCAACACTAATGCCATGCCCAGGTCCGCATGTCATGTCCTCAACTGTCACTTGTCGACTTCCATCACCTAATGAGATACAATAATCTCTAGTTCCAATGTTTGAGTGAAGTATTATTTTGACTTGTGTTGATCTCCCAATGTGGATTCCATCTGTAGTCGAACTCTCTGCTAGGGTTTCAATGGAGAATTTGTTGAATGTGATATTCCGGCAACCTAGAACATTCACATGAAAGTGTTTGTTATGTTTGGAAGTTATGTCTCAGATGATTGAGTTGTTCATGAAGTTAAAGCCAAAAAACTGGAAAGAGTTTTAAAAAATGTTGGAGTTTTAGAAGAATGTGCACATCCTTGATTTGGATTTTTATTTTCCAATTATATGAAGAGGTCAGTCAAAACGATGAAATGGTGTTAGGCAATACAAAGTGAACATAAATCCATCTAATTTTCCTTTTCTTTCTCCCCATGTTTTTTTACCGTATGGAAAAATTTACTCATTATGTCATTTTCCATGTTAAGACATATACTTTCTTATATTATTATATAGAAATTATACCTTTCTCATATTTCAAGTAGAAATTTAAGAAAATGATGTGATATAAGGAATTCAAGACCATGTTTATGAATTTTTAGAAATGTGTAAGATTAATTACCATGGAGAGCTTTTGCAATTTCAAGTTTTGTGAGAATTGTTTTGCTTCCAAGTTGTTGAACCTTGACCATCAAAAGTGGCACCACCGGATAAGGTAAATGAATCAACGTATCCAAATCTAACCCATTGAGCATCTGCATCAAATTGGTTAGGGTCTTTTGGTGCTACTAATGTTGCCTTCAATGTGAAGCTCAATTGAAACCTTGCAATGACTGTTTAGCTCTATTTGTCTCAAATTATATGTATTTTTTGGCACAAAAACTTTGCTTGCACTTGTTGATTCACATGCCGCTTTCCAAGCTCTCTACAAGCTCTAATTAACATTAAGGAACAAGTCAAGCGTATTCACGGGTACAAAAAAGGCTTTTAAGACCGGACGGAAAAGGCATCGTAAGACCATATTTGCTACCAGTCTTATTCTAGGCGGTCTTAAAAGTCTGTAACTTTTAAGACTGGATGCAAACCAGTCTTAAAGAAATTATTTTAGACCGGACATTAAAAACATTAAGGCTTAAAAGTCATACATATAGACCTGATATATTTTTTGTTTGATCCTAAAACTCAACTTTTAAGACCGAAAAAACAAATAGGCCGGTCTAAATAGATTGACATTTTAAGACCGGACAAAAAACAATCTGGTCTAAAAAATACCGACTTCTAAGACCAAACGACTAATTATACCGATCTTAAAAGACGGACTTTTAAGATGGATAATAAATACATCCAGTCTTAAAAATCAAACTTTTTAGACCAAACGAATAAATACACCGGTCATAAAAGACCAACTTTTAAGACCGGCCTAATATGTACTCGACTTTTAAGATCAGAAAAATAAATACATCCGGTCTTAAAATTTGAACTTTTAAGACCGGCATATTTATTTCCAATCTAAATTTTCCCTATTTTTCCCTATTTTGTTCTTCCTGATCAAATATATACACACATTTACCACCCAATCCAGCACCTAAAAGTCGATACTTTAAGCTACAAGCTATGAACAATCCATTATGAATAAATTGAATTGGGAAAAGAATACAAATATTATTCACCATGAGTTATGTGGCCTCTTAATGATTATACTATGATAGTACAACACCTAAATGAATATATACAATAAGATAACTTACAAATACAATGAGTTACAACTACAGCACGTAAATCAACATACATACCCAATATAATATTCACCATGCCTTCATCTGATTCCCACCCAACAATGTAACATCCTCTTTTATAACATACCCCTTCCGATCGGACCCTGCCACAAAAATAAAACAAGAACAAAAGATTCACAATCAATGACATTGTTTAAGAACATAGAAGGAATATAGTTAAAAGAGTAAATACCCTTTCTGGTCCCTGACAAAAAACACGAACCCCATTTTGGTCCCTTACAAAAAAAACTGACCCTTATTCGTCCTTTTTATGGACTTAAAATGACCTTTTAGAAATTTGTGAGGGATCAAAATGTCAACCAATCGACCCATATTCGTCCTTTTTATGGACTAAAAAGGACCTTTTTTGTAAGGGACCAAAATGGGGATCGTGTTTTTTTGTCAGGGATTAGAAAGGGTATTTACTCTAGTTAAAACCTTAAAGTTTTCAAAGAATTCTGCATATGAATATTACTTTATGAGTTGTCTCTTTTATAAAGGGGTATCCTCCCATATCCCTTCATGATGATCATTTTTTATGCCGGTTTCATTATCCTCTTCATCTTCTTCGTTCATGTCCGATAGACCCCTTGAAAAAGGAGTATTCTCAGGAAGACCATAATTTGAATGAATTTCCTCATCAATATCAATGACCCTTTTTCCTTTGAGAGCTACATACCATATTTTATTTTCCTGATCGGTGATATAGAACACTTGTTTCACCTGGTATGCCAAAATAAAAGGTTCATCTCCAAAACTTCTACTATTGATGTCGACTAATGTAAATCCTAGCCGATTGATCTGAACATCATTATTGACATTAACCCACTTGCATTTAAAAATGGAAATTTCATTTTAACATAGTCCACCTCCCAAATCTCTTCAATAACCCCATAATAAGGCATGACTGCCAATTTATGCCTCTTGTCTTTTAAACTAGAGAAGTGCATAGATTCAGCCTCTAATATAACACCATTGTTCTGGACAGTGGTCCTATCATCTAGGGACTTCGTGTAAAATGTATAACCATTGATCACATATGAATTCCAACTTATGACATCAACCTCAAGACCATGTGGTAACCATTTGATTATATTAGAAACACATTCCTCTCCCTCGATCTTTTGTTTGAACCAGTTTGCAAAAGTTCTATTATGCTCCTTAATTAACCTTTGTTAAGTCATTTGATGATTTTCTTTCTTTACAGCTTCTTTATGTGCATCTATGCTGGCTTGAACTTCATCAACATTATTCAAGATGTATAAGTGGACTTGTGACAATTCATCAGGATCCACACTCTTTACCGAAGCCCATCATCTTCCTTCTTTCAGCATGCTGACGTTTAGGAAGCCCAATATGTCTTACTTTGGCCAAATAATTTTGACAAAATTTCATGGCTTCTTCAGAAATATATTTCTGAACAATTGACGCTTCTGGTTGGTATGTGTTCTTCACATACCCTTTTAGAAATTTCATAGATCTTTCAATTGGGTACATCCATCTTAAATGGATAGGGCAGCACAACTTTATCTCCCTCACTAGATGAACAATTAGATGAGCCATGATGTCAAAAAATGTAGGAAGATAAAGCTTCTCAAGCTGGCACAAGATACGATATCCTTCATTTTCCAATTCATCTAACTTTTCAATCTCGAAAACTTTACTACAAACCGCATTGAAGAAGAAACAAAGTATAGTCAAAACTAACAGCAATGTCTAACCACTACCTACTATAACAGAATACCTTCCTAACTGACTAATGGCCTCATAGGAGATATTATGTCATTATTATTTCCCTAATTACCTACTTAGTATTTTACCTTTTCACGATTTACATATCAGACTTGCATAGAACTAAGACATGCTCCATTGATGCAAGACAAAAGATAGAAATGTATACTTCTATTCACACACCAAACCACCTAACTAACAGGATTAGATGAACAAAATAACATTCACATATCCGCACAAGTTAATAAGCAGACAAAAAAGGGCAAAAAAACTAAATATAAACTCACCAAAGCTTTAGGAGTGGTCTGCAGCTGAACAAATTATTGACAAGTTTGTTGATCAAGAAATGTGTACTTGTCCCAAGGATTAGGGCGAGGCTCACCAACTGGAACCTCGACAAAAATATAGTTGTTATCTAGATAGGTCTTAAACTTCCTCCAACGATCAACACAATACGACAATATCATGTCTTCCAACTTCTGACTATCAGGAACAGTGTATGTAAGCGGGATAGTGTCCCAAATAAGATCCTTTACTGTGGCATCGTCGACATTTTTCCACTCATCTGTCAAGATGCTAACCTTGCGGCATGCTAGAAAGCCGACAAAACGATTATATTTGTTTTTATTAGGACCGATAAGAGCCAACTTTTCATCAAACTGAATCTCGAGCTTTGACCCAAAAGTCCGACTTAAGGATACATCTTTCATTTGTGTGCCTCTTCTACCACGGCGTGCAAGGCAGTTACGAGGCTCACTGTGAGATGAAGAGGGTTTATTCTGACTCACACCAGTAACTGGCATTGCATGAACAAGACTAGAATCGTTTTCTTTGTTAATTTTTTAGAAAGGAAGAGAGGTTGAGAGAGGTGGTGCGAAAGACGAATGCCTGAGAAAATGAGAGAGTAACAAATGATAGTGGTGGTGGGCGAGGAAGAGAGGTAATACAACAGGAAGAGAGGTTTCGCAACAAGAACAGGGGTTCAGACTTCAGAGAGAGCAACATAAAGTAAGGTTTCGCGCGAAGAAGAATATATTTGGCGCTTTAGTTTTAAGACCGATGTATAAAAAGATGGTCTTAAAAGTTAATCTTTAAGACTGATCCTTATAAAACTACAGTCTTAAAAGTAATTAATTTTTTATTTAATTTTTTTCAATATTTAGTACGGCCACAATTTATGTCCGATCTTAAAAGTATAACTTTTAAGATTGTCTTTTATATGTAACCGGTCTTAAAAGTTTTAGACCTTTATATTTAAATTTTTCCTGATATTTTTGGACCACATAAAATATAAGTTCGGTTGTATGATATTTCTCTAAAAAGTAATTGATATTTCAATTTTTTTAATAACATTTTTAAGACCGGTTGTTTTGTTTACCAATTTGAATAATACATTTAAGACCTATCAATAAAGGGTTCGGTTCAAAAAGTTCTTTATATTTACAAAACTGCCACCAGTCATACTTTTAGGACTAGTGCGTCAATACTCCGGTCTAAACGAGGCGGTCTTAAAGCTCTTTTTTGCACTAGTGATTTACATAGAATATAATTTTTTTAAAAGTTTTTGTAGGCATATATACTTTACATTGAAGGTGGAATATCACCTAGAGGCGGGGTAAATAGGTGATCTCAAATTCTTTTCTTGAATCACACGAGCACAAATAAAACAGAGACAAGAAAAACAAACAGACACAGAGCAATTTATACAGGTTCGGTCTAATACTTTGACCTACGTCCAGTCCCCAGAACACCTGAGATTTTCACTATCTTTCAAGGACAATTACACTATACTCAGATGATCCTCTCACTAGGACTCACTCCCCCTTACAAGCTGTAATTGTATACCCACTTAAGGTTCCACAACCTTAAGATTTTACAACACGATAATCAAATAAGTGTTTTGCAACTCCTCACGAGTAGATAAAGATAAATACTGAGGTACACGATATCCAAAGAATTAATGGAATAGATAAAACAGTTGAATACAATAAGAATAGAATGCACAATGTTTTTTTCGGTGGTTATGGTGAATTCAAAACTTCATATATATATATATATATATATATATATAGTTGATCTCATGACCGTTGAGAAGCTTGAAGAAAATATCCGTTGAGAAACTTGAAAATGACCGTTTAGAGATGAAGCAGAAGGGTCGGAATAATCGCCGTCATTATTCCCGTAATTGTGATTATGACCGTTGAGACCCAGCAAAGGAAATGAAATATTCTTGCCCAAAACGTTGTAAAGGTATGTCTATTGGTTGAGTTTCTCGAATAGGTAAGTTTAATAAATGCCGGATTGCTTTAGTCAAAATCCTGTGTTGATCCTCATTCTAATAATTTGTAACTCATTAACAAATTGATTAAATGCAATTAAGAATAGTAATGAGTAATGATTTGAAGAATTAAAATCATAATCAGTTGATTTAGATTTTCCGGAGACGGTGATTTTGAAAACAGAGAATATTAACCCTTAGTTAAAGAGTTGATGCTTGGAGGTAATGACTTGAGGAAAGAGAATAAATGACTCGAGGCAAGTTATTTTTTTAAGAGAATTAAAGTCTAGAAGAAATTAACTTGAAACTTTGACTAGAGGCAAATTCATTTTGCACAAGTTAAAAATGCAAGTTAAAGGAAATTACAACTTGACTAGAGGTAAAATAATTGCCTTGAGTTGGTGACTAGAGGCAATGACTTGATAAGCAAAAGTCAAGAGTAATTCATTTCGAAATTCCCAAGTTTAATTTTCTAACTTGAAGCTTGAAAGTCATGCCTTGAGTTAATGACTAGAGTCACTAACTTGATGTGCAAAAGTTAAAGTCGATGGCTTTGAAAAATTTGCAAGTTGATTTCTTAACTTGAAGTCTAAAAGTCATGCCTTGAGTTAATGACTAGAGTCATTAACTTGCTATGCAAAAGTTGAAGTCGATGGCTTTGAAAAATCTGCAAATTGATCTCTTAACTTGAAGTCTAAAAGTCATGCCTTGAGTTAATGATTAGAGTCATTAACTTGCTATGCAAAAGTTCAAAAACATAGAGAACCAACATACATCTCATAACAACAAAACAAAAATTTTATGGCCAAATTTATTGTTTATAAGAAAGTTCATCAAAAATTTGTCGTAAGTTTTGGGAGGGAAATCTTATAAATCTATCACAACAAAATAAAGAAACACGGCACATTGCAAAATCAGTTCATTTGTTGTATAAAACACAGACTAATTCTTTTGTTCCAAATTTAATTTTTACAATGAACTTTCAAACTAGGATTTCAAAATATAAATACTCACTGATGTCAAAGCTCCATTAGGTGCTCCACCATATTTTGTTATATCAAAAACCACAAGTTGAGATAACTGAAGGTGCCAATAGTAGGCATAAAACATAAATATAAATATAAATAATACTCAAATTTGCGTCCATATTAATTAGTTCTTCTTTGCACTTTTTTATAGACCTTTTCTTCCTCCATGTTCAAATACAACAACGACTAGTACAATTGTATGAGATGGTAAAACCCCATTGCACAAAGAGCTATTTATAATATTGCGGCAAAACCAAAAAAGCCATATAAATTTCCAAATAAAGATATTATAAACCCGTAATTGTTTTTCTTTAAACAAGCATTTAACCAAAGCCAGTTTATTTAACAATTACAATTTAAATTTGCCAATTTAGGATAAGATAATTAGTTTTTTTTTTTTCCGAATACTGAGGATTTGTTTGAGACTATGTGAACAACCTTACTCAAGGACTTAAAAACAAACAATCTTGAGGACTTGAAAGCAAGCATATAACTAATACTAGTTTATTTAACATCATAATTCATTTAGTCATTTAGGATAGAATAAACAAAATTTTTTAAATTTCAATATTTTGTTTCAAAGTAAGTGAACAACCTTAATTGAGGACTCTAAAAAACAAACCATTTTTATCCCTTTTTGCGAGTTTATTTGTAAAATACAAATATTATTAAAATAGTACAAAATATAGTCAGTATGTGCCCTAAAAACTAGCTATTATGTGAAAGCATTTTCTCTACGAGGTATCAATTTGGGTAGATGTCTACAACTTCCTATAAATTCTTTTATAAATTTATCGGAGATATCAATTTGGGTAGATGTCCCCAACTTCCTATAAATTCTTTTATAAATTTATTAGTGGATGTGAATAAAGGACAAAAACAACTCTCAAAGAAAAAGGTACTTAAATATTTTTCTACCACTTAGTTTATGATTGATGTATAAATATGTGTGTGTGTATGCTTTGATCTTTGATACTAATTGAAGGAAAATTGTGAAAGAGAAGAGACTTGCGTACCAAAGCAAATCCACGTTTGGATATGGGTCAAAGTTCCAATGCTACATAACTCGAATAAAATAATGCTCATGCAATAATTAGACTACTATTGCCTAAATAGAATTGGAACAACCTAATCAATACTAGAAAGATGGTAGGAGAACAGAGAAATTGCCAGATAGCTTAATGGTAAGGATGTGTTTAAACTGAAGGCGGCACATCCTGTTTATAAGGTCCAGGGAACCACTAATTAGGAAGTTAAGTGCACTCCTAATTTCCGTCTAAGTAATGATCAAGAAATTAATTCTTGATTAATTTCTTACTATACAATCACTTATTTCTCAATTAAAAAATTTATAATTAATGCTGATTTGTTTCTTATTTGATAAGGCTACTTGCTTTGTAATCAAATAGTCCGGTCCAAGGGCAGACATGAACCCAAAGTCCAACACTGATATATTTATATATATGTATGTATTGATACAGCTGATGCACTTATGCAATTTGAAGCATCTTGGTTTAGAATCCTTGGTGATGGAAACAATATATATGATCTTGAAAGACTTCAAATTGCAAGTCCTGTGGATTCATGTTTTGGAAACCTTGAGATTTGAAGGCTTGGATAAGTTAAGAAACATATGTGTGGGACCAAGAAATCTTCATTTGCAAGCTAATAATCTATAAATGGCATCAATTGAAATTTATCTTGTCTGCACCTATCTCGAGAAGCCTACCATATTTGAGACATCCATGGGTATCAAAATGTAAAGAGCTAGAGCACATCATTGAAGATAATGATAAAGAATGTCATTTCCCAAATCTCCTTATTATTCATGTAAGTATGGTCTTTGACGATTTCCTATAATCAATTTAGGTTTCATCGGGCTTTTTCATGACACTTCAATTCTTGCTCGTCTTCTTATGTTCTTGCTTCTGTCATACTGGGATATGGAGCTTTCTCTAACGTCATTTGTAGTGCCCAACTTCACAAATTTTTGAATTGCTCAGTTTTGATTTTTTATTTTTTATTTTTTTGAAAAATCATACAATGTTAAAGGACAATAAAGAGTATTAGAGGAAGGTACATTTGAGGCACCTGAAATCATATTCGGCGCTGATGAATAAATAAATGAATCAATGTGGAAATATGTGGAATTGTGTAAATATTAGTGTAAATAATTAGAATATATGTGACAGGGTGTTAATGTAACTTATAGGATATAGATTAGACAGGACCCATTCGGTGTGGGTGTGTGTATTTGTTCATATTTCTTAATGAGTTATACAAGCAATTATTCTCTACATTAGATTGGGTCATATTCTATGTTGTACCAACACCGATACAAGATACGACACGACACGACACTCCGACACATTAATCCTAAAAAAATCTAAATTTCGACATGTTAGGACACATTTTGATATTAAATATATACTTTTAAGTATAATTCATATTTAATACAAAACATCCATAAAGTGTAAAGTGTAGATAGGTAAAATTTCATGTGATTCAAAAAAAAAAATAGAAATTCCATTATTTCTAAATCGCTTCATATGATTCGATGAAGAATGGACAAATAGTGGGATCTTTTCAATAAATATAAATGGGGAAAGTAAAAATGTTTGGCGGTATAAATGTGGGAATGTCTACAATACTCTAGTAGACTACTCATAAGTTCAAATATTTTCATCTCCATCCCGTAAAATCATGGCCTTCAGCTCAGGCTCATCAAGTGAAAGACTAGCAACTTCAAGATCTCCAATATCATCAAGTGAATCAAATGTATCTCCAGCAATGTCCCACATTTGATGTTCTCCTTGTGCATAACTTGGATTGTTTCTTGTTAAGAATCAAAGGTTGTTATGCACATAAACCAAGTCTTCAACAAGTTTGGGAGTGATCCTATTCCTCTTCTTGGAATGCACAAAAGAATAAGTACTCCAATTGTGTTCAGCACATGATGAAGAGGAGGGTTGTTGCACAAGTCTTAATGCTATCGTTTGAAGCAAAAGTTGTAGAAGTACCATAAAGTAGCCACCAAGCTTTCAGATCCATAGTGGCTTTAGAATCGATGGCATCTAAATTGCCAAAAGTTCCACCATTGGTAATAAAATCTGCATACTCCCTTGTAATCTTGCTTCGGTCCTCCGAGGTAGGAAAGAATCTCCTTAAGCATTTTTGTTGCTCTTGAGTAATCTCTACATCCATGTGTGGAGGAACTCGACTGGAAGTGTTTTCTCAAATTTTGCACGTGTGATACATCTTCTTGGAGCCATTGGTGACTATAGTATCTAAAAGAGAAATTTAAAAAATAACAAATTATCAAATTATATCAAGAGAAGTATAAATTTTAGGGTTATAAAAATTAAATTCAATCATTTTTTTTAAAAAATGACTATGTTGTTACAAATTAGGATTTGACTTTTTTGCAAAGATGACGTGGCATTTCAAAGGTGCAAAAATAATTTTATAATCTTAAAAAAATATTTCGGTAGTGGAGTTGAACTAAAAAGTATTTTCGTACTTGATTGGTACAAAAAAAAATTTCAATTTTGAAAAATTATTTTAGATCCACAAGAATATTTGAAATGCACCATGTCATAAAAAAAAGTCAAACTTAAGATCAAAGTCAAACTTAACGGTCAAACGCTATTTTTGCACCTAATTTGTAACTACATAGTCACTTTTGCACCTAAAAAAAGCATTTGCTACACGGGCAATAGATTTTTTACTTTTTTTAAATTTTTTTTTTAAAAAAAAAAAAAACAATTTTTTGAATTTTTCGTCTAATGATCCACAAGAATATGATGCACCATGTCATAAAATAAAGATAATCTCTTAAAAAAAAAAAATAACAAAATAAAGATAATCTTTTTCAAAAATCATTTTTTTCATTTAGAAAATATTTTTAAAAAATATTAAATCTAGACCGTCCAGATCAGTTTTGGACGGTCCATATCAGCTAGGGAGATGGTGCCTATCCTTTGGATAGGCACCATGAGTGGTTCCCCTCTCTTCCATCATCTTCCCTTCTTTATAGTATATAGCTTTCTTCACTTTCTCAATCATCTCATCCCACCATATCATATATCAAGTGAAGATAAGGTCTATCAGTGTCACACAATCTAATCATATCATAAATAGGAGCAGTGAAAGCAAGTATGTAATCAATTGAATCCCAAAAATCACCATCCAATATTTTTTCCCTCACAAATCTGGCCCACCCTTTATTAACTTGAACCTCTTCAGCATCACAATCATTGAAGCAAAACGAGTATCAACAATAGAAAGCAACTTCAAATTCACAAACTCATTATAGATGGACAATCTCATAGAATGGTTCATAATGAAATGCTTTATTTGAGCAACATCTCCTACAAAATCAGAAATCCAACTGCATTCCTCATATGTTATTTGATTGTTCTCCATATTCTTTGCAGCACAAATATTTTTCACAGTCAAATTCAATGTGTGAACAACACATGGTGTCCAGGTAATAGATGGAAATTCCTACTCAATCAGTTGCCCTGCTCACTTTCAATTTGCAGCATTATCTGTGATTATTTGAACCACATTCACCTCTCCTACTTCTTGAATAACTTCCATTAGCAACTTGAAAATAAAATTTGTATCCTTAATCTCCCCCGAAGCAATCAATTGATTTTAAAAACATTACTCCACCATCAGATACTACCATGAAATTAATGAGTGGCCTCCTTTATAAATCACTCCACCCATCACTTACAATACTTACCCCCTTTGAGTCCAATCCTCTCAAATAGGTTCACACAACCTATCAACATGTTCTTTCTCCTGTTGCAACAGAGTAGTTCGCAATGTGTTATAGCCTAGTGGCAAATAACCTACAATATTATGATTTGCTACAAAAGTATACGAAGCTTGGAAGTATGGGTTCTTTGCCAAACTGAATGGAAATCTTGCTGCATAAAACATTCTAGTAATCAGATAATTCAATTCTTCTCGCTCCTCAACATTGACTGCCTTCTCAAGAGGACCCTTAGTTCTCTTTTTTTTTTTTGAGTCAGCGGAAAAACTAGAAGAGGAGGGGGGTAAAGGTACGTTTCTAGGTTTATTAGATTGCATTCTTGGAGTAGCTTTTTCTTCCAATTTTTGCATCTCTAACACGTCTCTCTTTTGCACTAACAAACATTTACCAATTATTTTGAGTATAGGAACTTTTATAATCTTTTTTGCAGAAGTTGCATGTCCAAGACAAATTCCCTCCTGCTTCCACTCCACCATCTAATTTGGTAACATTTTCCATAATGGTTTACTTAGTAATTCACTAGCAGAAGCACTGGGAGCAGCAAGAGTATTAGCATTGACAGAACTTGAATGATCCATACTACAAATAAGTCCAACAAAAACAAAATGAATCAAAAAAATTATCAAAGGTCATAAGTGCACTAAGCCACTAACACTAAAAAATAAAAAAGCTAACAGAATCAGATTGTAACAGGATTAATGACGCATTAGCCAAGCAACACTAAAAAATAAAAAAGAGTTAGAGTGTCATAGTCTCCAAGATGCAAGTCACGCAATATCCCAACAAGGAAGCAACAGTGCAAGACTAAAAGTAAAAAATAAAAAAGCCATAGTCCTCGTGTCATAGCTCACACTCATAAGTCTCAAGACGCAATAAAAAAGCAACAGAGTCAAAGCAAAAACTAAAAAATAAAGCAATATTATATAAAGCAACACATTTATAATAAAGCAATATTATATAAAGCAACACACATATATTAAGAGGTAATAAAAAAGCAACAGAGTCAGATGGTCAGTTTCACAGTTTTCAAGACGTAAAGCAACACACATATACATTATAATAAAGCAATATCATGAATCCACAACACACATATATTAAGACGCAATAAAAAAGAAACAGAGTCAGATGGTGAGTTTCACAGTTTCAAAGACGCTTCACGCAAGTCTCAAGGTTTGTACTTCGTACCTATCGGCGTGCATCAAAGGCTATCTAACGCAAAGGAAGCTCAAGTTCTGATCTGAGGAGAGAACGGCGGTGATTTGGAGAAGGGTGGAGATCAAGTTCAGAACAAGACAACGGCGGCAAAGGTCAAAACTCGAAACTCGAAAGTCAGGTTTGTCTCAGAATCTCACATAAAAATAACCTAGATGTGGTGACTTGATCTCTATATCTTTTTTTTTAACAAATCTCAATTAGTATCTCAATATCTCCTCTTCCGAACAAATCTTGATCAATATCTCAATATCTCTTCTTCGCGTTTCTTCCTGTTTTTTTATATATTCTTGGATTGCCCCTTGACCGTGTCAGACACAGTCAAAGTTGCGTGTCGGATCGGTCAACGCGTTGAATGGCGTTGACCACGTCTGACACGCGTGTCGGAGTGTGTCGGACAAGTATTGGTGTCTGACACCATCCAACGCGTAAATTTCCCTAGAATATGCGTGTCGGTGCTTCAAAGGTCATATTGGTAACTTTATATGGTATTAGAACCCATGGTTGGCTATCAAGATCCGGGTTGTGCTCCAAGAAGATGGCCCAGACCAATAGAGAAACCTTTCACCACCTTAACACCTTTGTGTGAAGAACTTTGTGTGCATCATTCCATATCAGTTAGGTCAAAATTCGTGGAGAGATTTCCGTGATAACTCATGGCTAAGTTTCCGTTGGATTACATGCTAAGATCCTTATTTATACAGCCCATAAGTGATTAACCAATTAATTATTTAATATCCCTAACAGCGTTGTATTGTCCCGTGAAGATGACTTGTTGGTTTTTGCTAACTTGTACTTTCATTGGCAGACTTAAGATATCGAAATAGGTACTGCTTATGCAATGATAGAGGATCCATACAAATATCACACTTAGCTATATACTACATATGCGACAAGGAGGTGTAAATATTTTGTTCAAGTCGCGCCAGAAAATGCACAAGAAGCTAATGAAATTGCTAACGAAGGAGTTCCTGAACCTACAATGGTTATTAATCTTGTCGGTAGGGTAACAAAGCTAGAGTTGGAAAATAATCAACTAGAGAAAAGAGTTGCATATGTTGAAGGGATTTGTCAAAAGATGGAAAAAATTTTGTGTTGTTTTGCGGAGTTTAAGTTAGCTTTTGATTTTCAAAAGCACTGATAAGCCCTACTAGTAAATATGATAGGAATAATGGAGGAGTTAGCTAGTGATTGATAAGTGCTAGTTTATTTTTGTGCTCTACTGATTGATAAGCCCTACTATTTTTAGCTTGAATTCTTATCTTCTTGTCAAGTAATAATTTGCCCCTCTTTGAAACTCAAATGCCTTCATTGTGGTCGTGCCTGACATACAAAGCAATCTTCTTCATTCAATTTGAATGGTTCCTCTCATTGAATGGTTCATCCTCAACTCCATCACTCATCTCCTCATCAATCATTTTATTTATCAACAAAAAATAAATCATCCATGTTTAGAAGGATCACAGACGTAGAATACTTGTTTAGCCTGAGAAACCAAAATGAAAGGCGCTTCTATATACTCTTCCTTGTTCAAATTCAATTGTTCAAGCTTAATTCATCAATTCTCAAGCCATTATTATTGTCAGTCCACTTGTAACCAAATATTGGAACCCAGAAGCCGATATAATCCAACTCCCAAATGTGCTAAATCACCCCAAAGTATAACATCTTGGCATAGATAGAATATCTATCTTTGGAACTTGATACATGCATGGTGTTAGCTACAATAGTTATACCCCTATTTTTCATTTTGCTTCAATCATCTTTCTATTTGGTGTAGAAGGTGAATCCATTGATGATATAGCTTGCATAAGACGTCACTTGATTACTTGGACCGTATGCTAAGAACTTCAATTTGCTAGAAACTGATTTAAGATCAGCTTTATACTTGCTAAGGACTTGATCTTTAAGCCATGTCATAAAATGTTTATTATGTTGTTGAGAACACTATCTTTCTCCTTTGTAGGGATTTTTCCTCTGAATTTGATGCATATAGTTGGAGTTGTGCAACACATACTTGTCAACCAACTTTCTTGCCCATGATCCCTTCCACATAGTCCTTCTTCCCTCATGTTGGTTAAGTATGCAACACATAGATATATCGTTCAACAATGTAAGCCTCCGGACGACTTCAATTTTTCACAAAACCTTTTCATTATCTTCACGAAACATTTAATTAGATACAATCCACCTTAAATAGCAAAGTTGTACCTCTAACTATTTTAGCAAATCCGAATTTACGAGATAAAGGAAAATTAATGAATATTTTAATGAAGTAAATTCATGAGATAAAACTTTATAGAAAATTGTTATAATTATAGAGTAAATTGTCAAAAAAGTTACCCTCAGAATGACTAAAAATGATATAATGGTGATAAAAACGATCTAAAAATATTATGATAAATACCATGAAAAATTATGAGGAAAATATGGAAGTGTTATCCCTAATTATGAGAATTTAATAAATTATTTCATAGGAAATAACATGAAGAAAAGTTTAAAAAGCATTTCGAGAACCATAAAGTAACACGATGGGGTAAACATTTTTAATATTTTACATAGTATAAAATGACAATATCAAATAGAAGTTTGTAAGATAACAATATACTGTAAATTAGTAAAGATAAATATATGAAGAAACCTGATCCTAAAAAGATCACTAAACGAAGAAATTAGGTCTGATTAAGCCCTAACGAAGGCGAGGGTAAACGGGAATTTTTGTAAAAAATATTGTATTTTAAAAAAAATGGAAAAAATTATAGAAAAATAAATAAATCTGAATTTTTAAAAGAGGGGGCGAAATTCTTAGTATTTTTAATTAAAAAGAATTGTTTAAATAATTAAAATGGTAATTAGAATAAAATAATAATATAATGCGGTATGTAGTTAGAAAAAATTTAGCCACTTTTCAGACTGATCAAATTAAGAACAAGTGAAATTTTAGATATATTTACGTTCAACAATTTCAAATAAGTATCGGATAGCCTCAAAGTGAGAACTTATAGAAAAAATTGCGTGTTTTCAAACACGGGATTTTCATAAAACCTTTTCATTATCTTTACATGCCGGAAACATTTAATCGGAGGCCATAAAGCAAGAGCCAATCCACCTAAATCTTGACCATGGATGGCCAAGAGTGTTTTGTCCTCAAAATGCGATCCAAAATCCGATCGAAGACTTTTGTGAAATTCCCACCTTGTCCAAATATATTCCTATACTTGTTTTTATGCCTCATTGCATTGAAAGATGCTCTAAAAACATAGTGGGGATAATTTTGAAATGGAATACGGTCAACCAAGTGAGTTGTTAAATATTCATAAGTGAACTATGATGTTAAACAATGCTAAAGGAAAATACATCTTAAGCTTACACAATGTGTGTACAATTTGGTTTTACAACCTTGACAATTTTTGAGGGTCTATCACTTTATTGCAAAGTGACTTAAAATAGAAATATAACTTTTTATTTGGTAATTGCAAGATCCTATGTGGAATGGATCTCGCGGCTCTATCGACAAGCAACCGAAGTAGGCCAGGAAGTTACCTCTTTAAAAGAATTATAGCCACTAAAATCAAGTTATCCATCAAGACATAGCAAACATGAGATTTTAATCTCATTAGTTTCAAGTCCTTCACAATTTTTGAGGCTCTGTCACTTTATTGCAAAGTGAAATGTCTTCGATGTTTGAAGAGTAGTAACCCTATGGCACCTTGATTGAATCAAGGAACTTACAAAAACTAGTTTTTCTTTCCTTTGATAATGTGTGAGCCGTGGGATGAAGCAATGTATGGGCTCTCCTCTCCTTTATTGATAATTCTTCCCTTATTCACATCTTAACCATGTCTAACCTAACATTTATATCATCTTTAGTCTTCCTTGGCATATATAGTAAGGTGCCAACAATACTTTCGCACACATTTTTCTTCATTTGCATAACATCAAGAAAATGCTCGCATCCAAGGTCCTCCAATAAGACAAGTCAAAGCAAATGGACCTATTCTTCCACCTACTTGTCCCAACATCCCTTGCAAAAGGTTTGCCAAATAGATATTTTATATATTTCACCTTTTGATATACATGTTCATCGATCAAAGGTTGAAGTGCCCTGCCCTCTTCTAATTTCCCATTGAAATATTTTTTTAAAATGGTGGTAAAGATGCTCCCGAAGGAACCATGTTTGATGTCTCATATAGGAATTCTTCATGACATGCTTCAATCTAATTGAATGTGTACCATCTTTGCAAATTGGACATCCAACTTGGCCTTTAATGTTGTATCCTGACAAATTACCATACGCAAGAAAGTCATTGATAGTGCTAAAGAGAATGGCTCTCAAGTTGAATGCTTCTTTGTGAGCATCATATGTTAGCTCCAGATGTTTGTTTTGATGATAACTAACCTCTTGTAATACTTATGATTGAAAACAAAATGTTTTACTTTGTGAAATTGAGTTTACATTTTATCTATCAAATTGGCTCTAGCCAATCTCTGCTGACTCGAGCCAATATCCTGTCTACATTTGAAAAAATGCAGATGTTGGCTCTAGCCAATTTGTGATGACTCAAGCCAAGCCTTGCACTCTAGCCTAACTCATCAGACTCGAGCCAAGCTCCTGTCTAAATTTGTCAGAATACAAATTTTGGATCTAGCCAACTTCTATTGGCTCGAGCCAAGCCTTAAACTCCACCTAAGAGCATTGGCTCCAGCCAAGTTTTTTACCGTTATTTTCAAATAATCTTTTTACCTCTAGCCTACACAATGTGCCTCGAGTTTTAACCTAGACTTGAGCCTAAGATTTGAAACTCAAGCCTAGAATGCTTCCCTAGAGCAATTTGACTCTAGCCTACACAAAAGCACCTTGAGTTTTGACCCAGACTCTAGCCAAAATTTTTTGACTCTAGTCTAGCGCATTATGTCTGATCAATTTGACTCTAGCCTTCACAATATGCCTTGAGTCTTGACCTAAACTTGAGCCAAAATCTTGTGACTCTAGCCTAGTGTGATTCACCACAGTAAGTTGACTCTAGCCAACAGAATCTGACTCTAGCCAAAATGTATTAGTTTTACAAATCATGTTCCAATCTTTGTCAAATCTCTTGTTATGGTTTATATACTTTGTATCTTCTGTCATTACTATTACTAAATGCGTTTAACAAGTTTGCTAATGAGTTTCAGAAGAGTTTTTATGGGGATTAACTCTAATTTGAAATAAAGCAACAATTTGTTAGAAGCATTTAATGCAAAGCAGAGATATTCACCATTCTGGCATATGACCTTCTGACAACAATAAACAGCTATTTCCTTGATACATTCTCACCAAGTCTCAACGGACAATTTGAATAAGGAATATCAACATTGGAGATTCAGCGAATACGATTAGTCCGAGTAAACATTCTTCAACGGAAATATTTATTACACTCAACGGCTAATTCGAAGAGTCTCAACGGATAAACTTGAAGCTTTAAAAAACGGTCATAAATGCCACAAACTATAAATGCCAGAAGCATTCAAATCTACAAGAACGGAAAAATGTTGGGCATTCAATTCGATATTATTGCAATCTTCCGTTTCATTAGTTTCATTTAATATCTTCGGATATTCTTGTACTTCAGTGTTTATCATTTATCTACTCAATGAGGAGTTAAACACTATTTGAATATTTGTTTATCAGTTAAATCTTAAGGTTGTGGAATCTTAAGTGTGGGTGTACAATTACAACTTGTAAGGGGGAGTGGAGTCTGAAAGTGAGAGGATCATCCCTCGTTTACAGAGTGTGTAATTGTTCTTGAAAGATAGTGAAATCCCAGAGTGTTTCTGGGGACTGGATGTAGGTCAAGAGTTGAACCGAACCAGTACAAATCCATTGTGTTAAATCTCTCTTACCCTTACTCTGTTTATCCCTATTTCGCACTATCCCAACATAGCATTTTTCGCGAGAAAATTTATATCCCCAATTCACCCCCCCTCTTGGTGATATTCCATCTTTCATCATACATCATGATCTCATCATCCCACAAGCACTTCAAATTTTCAATTAGTGAAGTCAGGTAGATATCTATGCCATGCCCGAGTTGCTTAGGCCCTAAAATTAGCATGGATAACATAGAGTGCTTGTGCTTCTTGCAAAGCCATGGAAGATGGTTATATATAGACAATATTACCGGCCATGTACCATGAGTACTACTTTGCATCCCAAACAGGTTCATCCCATTAGTAGTCAATGCAAGATGTAGGTTCCTATCATCTTTAGCAAACTCAAGGTGGTTCATATCAAACTTCTTCCATTCTGGAGAATTAGCAAGATGTCGAAGCATGTCGTCATCTATCCTTTTATCTACATGCCACCTCAAATTTTTTACTTCAAGATTGCTATACAGGTGCTTAAATCTAGGTATAATGGGAAAATACCACAACGCCTTATTCAGGCTCCTCCAGTTCTATTGGTAGCCTGGCTCCTCACACATGGGACAATGAGTTAGCAATGTATATTATTCCTGAATAAGACACAATCGTTAAGGCAAGCTTGCATGCATCTTCTTATAGATAAGGCTGACGGAGTGCAACATCTTCTTTGTGGCATATATTTTAGGTGAAAGCACATTTTTGGTAGGTAACATTAAACTCAAAGCCTCAAGCAATTCTGTAAAGCTCGTATCACACTACCCATTTCTTGCCTTCAAGTTATACAACATCAACATAGCGCTCAATAAGGTAAAGTCAATGCTCCCCTCATACAATGGCTTCACCGCATTGCCCTTTAAAGTTTCCATCATATTAGGACAACCCCAAAGGTCCTCTTCAAATGCCTTGGCCATATTATCGAGACAGTCGGTGTTAAATGAACTTCTATCGAAATTAGGTGATGCAAAATTTTCCATATGTTCAACCATCTCATTGCTTGTCTCCCTATGCCTCGTCTAGCATATATAAGTAAGATCAATTCCATGAATCACTAAGTGTGTCATACAAGTTTCTCAATCACACCATTGTACATTTCCAAACTTTACATAGGGGTAAAGAATCAAACCATTATTTGGCAGATTATGCACAAATACAAACTCAAGGAAATATGTTACCCCATTCCAGTAGACTTTCATTAGTCGATCAGCATACATCCACTACTTATTCAAAGACCTCATCGAGCATAAATCATTTAAAAACAAAAGCCCCAATCAAAACCCAATAATCATTTACGCCTAGAATAAATTCACAAAAATGTATAATGAAAGAAAAACCATGAATCTTATGTCAACCCTGCCAGAAGTTGAGACCTTGAGTAAACTCGAGTTTTGCAACTCCAAAGTCGAGTTAACTTTTGACAATAGGTTACTAGTTAAGTTTGAACAAATTTCAAACATTTTTAACTTAACCATTAACTTCATTTAGTTTACAAATGTTAGTTATCATCAAAACACATAGAGAACTAACATCATCTTCCCCGCGCTAACTTTGGACGCCTCCTTATACAATCATGAATGCTTAGATAAATAATGGTTTTTATAAAAAACCGTCATTTAACTCATGGCGTAGGAAAAAGAACATAGTTTCACGTGAATTGATCCTCTTCAACTTCCAATACACGCTCCACTTCCATTATATTTAAACTCCCCATTTTCATATGTTTTCTTCATCCTTATCCTCTTCCCAACATGCACCTTAACTTGCTTCTCTTCTTCCTCCTCTCCAACCTCCACCCTCCACCCTCCTAGTGCTCTTCCTTCCCAACATGCTCCTCCGTTTGCTTCTCTTCCTCCTCTTCTCTAACCTTTACCCCTCCTGCTTCCCTTCCTCCTCTTGCCCAACCTCCACCTTCTTCTCCTCCTCCTCCCCATCGTCCACCTCCGCCTTCGGCTCACGACCGGCTTCACTACCCTGTCACTACAGGCTCATCCTCATCTTCTCAAATGATTTAGATCATTCCTCTAAGGATGATGAGTAGGTTTTATTTATAAAAATATATTAATGTACTTATGACTCAAAGACACACACACACATATACACCTCAAGGTAAACTAAAAATAACCGTTATAAAGGTAAAATAGTAAATTATGGTTTTTACCAACTAAATGTTATATAAGACTTTAAAAATTGTAGATTTGTTAATAACATGCCTCACAGTTATTTGAACATAACCATTATAAAAATAAAAAATTAGTAGTTCTTACCAACAAACCTTTATGAGAGACCTTAAAAACTACTTAGGGGGTTTGTTTGTAAAACATCCAATCAGTTTGACATTTGAAAACTTTCAAACTCGATAAAAAGTTACTCAAGGCAGAGAGCCTTCAAAGATTTTTGAAGCTAACTTGACTCGAGTTTCAGAATGCAAAACTCGAGTTAGTGCTTGGCCGAGAGTTTTCAAAGCTTTTATATTTTAAATTAAACTCAAGCCAATTATGGTTAACTCGAGTTTATGCTTGGCCGAAAGTCTTCACAATATTTTGAACTTAAAGTGACTCGAGCCTAATCTTGAAAACTCCAGTTAAATTTTGTGGACTTAAACTTATTTTCAAATTAAAAAAGTCCTAAACTCGAGTTAGTCACTTAGGGCATGTTTGGTTTGAGGGAGAGGAAGGGAGTGGGAGGGGAGAGAGAAATTTCTTACCCCTCTCTTTACTAAATTGCCCATGGAAACTTTTCAATATTCCAAAAATATATTCTCAACAAAAAGGAATATTCTTTTCATTAATGGCAATTTGGTCAATCCACTCCCTCCCCTCAAACCAAACATACCCTTAATGACTCGAGTGAATGCAAACTCAAAATGTTTCCAAAATGATATCTCGAAGTTCATTTTGAAAGAAAAGACTAACTCAAGCCTATGCTACTAAACTCAAGTCATACACTTTGGTGAAACATTTTAAACTCAAGTCTAAGTCATACATAGATATTTTCATTCTAACTTCAAACTTATTTTCAAAGAAGATGATCCAGTGGCTTGAGCCTAGAATGTCAAACTCGAGTCATGCACTCTAGTTTGCATGAATAAACTCGAGTGTAATTCATCTCTATTTTACAATCACCGTGTCCGGATTTGCAAAATCTTCATGTATGATTTGTATACTTCATATCATCTCTCATTACTATTCCTAACTATGTTTAATCAATTTGTTAGTGGGTTTCAGATGATCAAACGAATGTTAGACTGAAGGTTAAGCATAAAGCAAATGATGATGTCAGAGCATTAAATGCTGGATTAAGAAAACTAAGCATGAATTTGGCAAATCATTTTCTGCACATTCCAAAGGCTTTAATGTTTTCTTTCCTCATCTGGACACCAGATCATCCAACAGATTTATCTCAAGGAAAGTCAACAAAGAAAGTCTAGGCATCTGGATTAAATCAAAATGACAAAGTAAATGCACGTGGTTCAACCTAACAGCTCTTTTGATGCTTCCAACGGTTGTATCACGTTTTCAAACGGTTATTAAATGCTTCCAACATATATAAGCTAAAGCATTTAATTCTCAGCAACTAAGAACACAAGAAAACAAAAAAACGCTCAAACTGATATTTGCATTTATTGTTTTCTACTTATCTGTATAATATCTTTAGATATTCTAAAATTTAGTGATTATTCATCTGCTCTTTTAGAGAGTTTATCTTTGATTATCAATCATTGTAAGAATCTCAAAGTATTGGGACTTTGAGATTGGGTTATCAAATTACAACTTGTAAGGGGGAGTGTATCCTAGTGAGAGGATAACTTTCGAGTACAGAGTGTGTAACTAATTGAAGTGTTAGTAAAAATCCCAAAGTGTCTGGGGATTGGACGTGGGTCAAGAGTTGAGACCGAACCAGTATAAATCTTTTGTGTCAAGATCTTTCTCCCTCTCTATGTTATACTCTATTCGTGTGTCTATTTATGTGGTGAAACTTTGGGTTTATCAAAAAAAAAAAAAAAAATTCACCCCCCCTCCTAGTGATATTCGGTTCTATAGATGAAAGGTTTCAAAGGCTTTAATTAATGTTTATTAAGTTAGAATCGTTAAGTGTAAAGTCCTTTCCTTAAAACAATAATTAACTAAGGGTTTGATCAAACCATTATCATGTACATAGTTGGACTTTAGACTTCACAAGGTCCAAAATAACTATTCACTACCAAGCCTAAACTCTTTATCTAAATAATACTTCATCATATATCAAAATATCTATATTAGACTAAGTTGTGGATCCACAAGTTCAAAACAAGTCATAAGGCCTCTAGGCCACCCAAAATCATCAAGAGTACTCCAGTCACAGAGAAATCAAAAGTATATTAATTATTAATGCATCAATTCTCCAAAACAAATCAAAGTATGCAAGATGAGCTCTAAAGTGCAATATACAATAATCCAACATACACTAGAAAGATGAAAGCACTACTATTAGCAGAAGTAGTTCCCTAATGGACCTACACGAGAACTATCACTTAGAAAAATATTAAATCAACCGGATGAGACAAAAGCCTCAGCAACCAACAATCCATCTTATCAAACATACGAGTAAGTGCTCATGAGGAGTCAAGTGGGACAATTATAAAATCATAGCATTATGAAAAATGTCACATGACTACACACACACATATATACATATATATACACTAATACATATATGTGTGTATATATGTATATATATACACACATGACTGTGTGTGTATAGGGTTAAATACCATTTTCGCAATGGAAGTTCAGCATACACACACACACACACACATATAAATATATATACACTTATATGTTTGTATATATGTATATATATACACACATGAGTCTGTGTGTGTAGGGTTAAATACCATTTTCACAATGGAAATTCAGCATAAGGAGCACTGGTGACCCG
Organism: Acacia melanoxylon; assembly: GCA_019022615.1. NCBI lineage: Eukaryota > Viridiplantae > Streptophyta > Magnoliopsida > Fabales > Fabaceae > Acacia > Acacia melanoxylon. The sequence continues at coordinate 1,968,890 of JAFJYJ010000020.1, read as the reverse complement.
AAAGTTTTTTTGCTCTCACTTTTGCCCTGGAAGTTTAAGAGCATACCAATCTTGCCCATCCGTTCATCTTGACCATCGAATTGTTGTTGTTCTTTGTAAACTTTCACGGCAAAATTGCTCCTAAAAAACCTTCAGCGGCAAATTTGCTCCTTAAAAAAACTTCCAAGGCATATTTACTCCATTTTGTTAATGTCCAGGGCAAAAATAAGACCAAAAAGACTTTGGGTGACCAGTGCTCCTTAGGGTAAACTTCAATGGCAAAAATGATATTTAACCCTATAAACACACACAATATCATAATCTCATTCTCATATTTATCACATGAGTGCACAAAAATCAATATACAAGAATTTATTCTCTATCCTCCCCTATTTCCTCTCCGCCTTATTTCCTCTGACTGACCCCATGGATGGGTTAATACTCACCTATGTGACTGGTAGCTCAACTCAACAAGCTCATAGATCAAGTGATATGGACCGGCCAAAATCCATAAAGCACAAGACCAAACCATGGGCTCCCCCTCTAAGACATTAGTAGGGTGTTAAGGCCCTACTAGACACAAATGGGCCAAAGAACTAACCAGTATACACATGGAAGCCCACCAACTTATTTTCTCTTTTTGTACAAGAATTCACCCCCTTATTTCCTCTTTGAATAACCTCTCATCAAATCAATAGCACCATCCGCTCTCATATCAATACTCAAGAGATATAATCACACTAGATTATCATATGCCATTATCAATTCACAAGTTATCAAGAGAATCTTTTCAATATCATAAATCAACACCAATTCATATAATATAATATAATATCACTAGTCATTTATCAAGGAAAATAAGTCTAACAAGACAATGTCAATAACAACATAGTTTCATAGTCCATATCACATGGCAATAGCAAATTTGTAGTTCTATAAAGTTAAAAACACTCGCAAAGATCATACAAGCATGCACAACAAGAGGAAAGTTGTTATCTCTCGTCAAAGTAAAGTATTACCACAATTATCCTAATCCAAGAACTCAAACATAAGCCATAATCAATCTACAACAATCAATTTACTACACATTAATAGCTTTTTGAGTTATTAGAACAATTAACTTAAAATTCTATAAATTTAAAGTTTAGAATTAATTACTCAAAAATTCCAATTTCACACTAAAATCTCAATATTTTATTTTAACATTAATTCAAATATTTTTCTTAACCCAACAACTCATTTAAGTAATTGATTATCATCAATTTTATTCCACTACATAAAATCCCCAATTTCAAGTTTACATAAAATTGTTAAATTATAAATCTTCACTTTAATAAAAAATCGAAACTGATTAAGAATATAAGAACACATCCAATAATCCAAATAAACTATTTAACCCAAATTTAATTGGTTAAGAATGTCCAATATAGAATTATTTATCTACCGATTATAAACAAAATTCATTATATAATCTTATACCAACTAAATAACAAAAGTAAAACGATTAAAATTAACTATTAATCATTTTCTATATTCCTATAGTCATCTGTTAACAAAACTCAAAACTTGCCTTAATCTCTAATCCAAAAATATTCTCTAATCAGTTGAAAAATACCATCATAAGAAAGAGAAAATTATATAGAACAGTATGAAGGGGGTTTTATGAGTAGAAATGATTCTACCGATCAAAATTATCTGAGAAGGAGCAAACCAAACTGAAAAATGGCTGAAAACGTCGCTGGGGAAGAAGATGAAGTTTCGACGCTCTCTCTTTCTCTCTCTTCAGTGTTTGACATGACCATTTGGGGATGTGATATTTAACAAATGATCTAGAGGAGTTACAGTTAAAGACCCTATATTTTTTCAATTTCCAGGCTTATGAATATTTGGCAGCATAACAGGCATGTTAGGTGAAAAAGACCATTTTGCCCCTACTACCCCTATTTGGCGGAATTTCGACAGAACTTCGTTACTTTGACCTTATTCCATTTCAAAATTATCCCCACTAGGTTTTTACCTCGTCAAGCATATTTCAATGCAATGAGGCTTAAAAACAAGTATAGGAATATATTCTGAAACTTCCTAGATAAAAACAACAGTTCTACTATAACTACCGAAAGAACTACGGAAACTAAAAGCTAAGGACAGAAGAACTTACTAGGAGCTAGGCAGAGTTTTTGCAGAGCTTCTCACTCTAAGATTTCGGCCAAGGAAGAGAGAAGAATGGTGTCAATTTTCAAGAAGAGGAGGGGTATTTATAGTGAAAATTCGGGACGTAAAGGGAATTTTCTCGCTTTGTTTTTACGGACCGTTAGATCTAGGGTTTTGTGAGATGAGATCTTGGCCATCCAAGGTCTTGGCCGACATCCAAGAGGTCCAAAATTCAATGAATGAGTTGTCATCCAATGATGACTCTTGCTTTATGGCCTCCGGCCCGATAAAGCTACCAGATCGGTGTTCGTTTCGCGCGATTTCGCAGAAACTCAAAAATCCGAGCATGTAACTTTGAAGATCTTTTCATCCTCTTTCATATTATCTATTTTGATCCTCTTTTTGATCATATCCAGGTATTCTCCTTGCGTCGGAAGATATTCGGACAAACGCGTCCGGCTACTTTAAAATCGCTTAGATAGAACCAACTTCTCGGACAATAATTCGCCGAATCGTAAAACGTCCGCTTGTTGCCTAACTTAATCCCGTGTTTGAAAACACGAAATTGTTCCTATAGGTTCTCACTTTGCCTATCTCGGCTCTACTCTATCCGATCGCCTTTCCGTCTTATTAGGAATTAGGGTTTTCATTGCGGAAATCAACGTCTGGTAAATTCTTTCTTCGTGTAAAAATTTACTTGTTCTTAATTTGATCGGTCTGAAAATAATTTTACCTCCGGTTTACCCGTAGAATTTATTTCGACTTTTCCCCTGGTCGCCTATAAGCCGACTCACCGCATTATATCATTATTTTATTCTAATTATCATTTTAATTATTTAAACATTCATTTTAATTAAAAATACCAAGAATTTCGGCCCCTTAATTTTAAAATTCAGTTTTAATTATTTTTTCATAATTTTTTCCATTTTTAAAAAATATGATATTTTTTACCAAAATTCTTGTTTTACCCCCGCCGTTAAGACTTAATCAGGCCTAAATTCTTCGTTTAGTGATCTTTTTAGGATTAGATTCCTTCATACATTTATCTTTACTAATTTTTTTCCTTAATCCTTTTTATCATAATTAGTAAGTATATTTTATGCTAATTACACCTTAATCTCTTAATTAAGGATTTTACCATAAATTTAACTTTCTATATTTCTCTTGTTTTACTTGAATCAATTAGCTAGTAATTATCTAATCATTCTCTTACCAATGGTTGATAATTTTATAATTTACAATATATTATTATCTTACAAACTTTACATTGTCATTTTATATCCTATGTAAAATATTAAAAATGTTTACACCATAAAGTTACTTTATGGTTCTTAATGCTTTTTAAACATTTCTTCATATTATTTCCTCTGAAATAATTTATTAAATTCTTATAATTAAAGATAATACTCCCATAATTTTCTCATAATCTTTCATGATCTTTCGCATTTTATCATAATGTTTTTAGACCGTTTTTATCACCATTATTGCATTCTTAGTCATTCTCCTCATCCGATTTTTTCCAACTTTTTCGACAATTTACTCGACAATTATAACAATTTTCTATAATAGTTTTAAACTCATGAATTTGCTTCATCAAAATATTCATTAATTTCTCTTATCTCAAGAATTCCGTTTTGCTAAAATCCGGTATTACATTTCTCTCCCTTAAACAAAATTTCGCCCTCGAAATTTAATCTATACTAACTAGACTACGGGCCATAAACTCGGGTACTTCTCCTTCATGTCACTCTTGGTTTCCCAAGTTGCCTCGTTTGGTGACAAACCCTTCCGACCACCTTTACTATCGGTATAGTTTTAGTCCTAAGCCGTTTCTCCCGGTGTTCGAGAATCGTTCGGCTCGACTACAAAGGTGTTATCATGTCGTACTTCAACATCATCGTACTTTATGACATGATCTCGATCCGGTAGGTATTTCTTCGGTTGTGACACGTGAAAAACATCGTGGAGATTACTCGGGTTCGGGGTAACGCTAGTTGATACGCATCCGGTCCTCGCTCGGCTAACACTTCAAATGGTCCAACGTAACGCGGACTAAGCTTCTTTCTCTTCGGTGTTCGCCGACACCGGTTCATCGGAGATAATTTCGAAACACATGGTCTCCGACTTTAAACTTCAACGGTGCTTCTCCTCTTATCTCGCATAGCTCTTCTTAAATCTCATGTGCGCAAGGAGTCTCTTCTTGATCGGAGCGATCTGCTGGAGGTCTCTTTTAGCATATCCGGTCCAAGCAACCGCTTTTCGTGCATCCGTCCAAAGATAAAGGCGATTGGCACTTTCGCCCATACAAAGCCTCGAACGGGGCCATCTCGTATGCTTGAATGATAACTATTGTTATACGCGAATTACGCTAGTGAGAGGTGTTCGTCCCAATTTCCTTTGAAATCCGGCACATGCTCGCAGCATATCCTCCAGCGTAAATCGTCCTCTCGATTGACCGTCGGTTTGAGGGTGATAAGCGAACCGAACTTCGCTTTGGTACCTTTTCCTTCATGTAGTGCTTGCCAAAAGCGGGATTGGAATCGAGTATCCCGATCGAGATAATACTCTTAGGGACTCCGTGCAATCTCACGATCTCTTTGATGTAGATTACGGCCAATCGTTACGGAGAGTAGTGGATGCTAATGGGTATGCAATGTGCCGACTTGGTTAATCGGTCGACGATCACCTAAATGGTATCGTGATGCCTGATCTTAGGTAGATCTACCACAAGATCCATGGTCACATTCTCCCATTTTCACTCCGGCAGTTCTAGTCCTTGCAGAAGACCAGGGGGTCGCCGGTTAGACACCCAGCTACGTACGGAGTTACGTCTCTTTTCATTCCAGGCCACCAAAACTCAGCCTTCATGCTTTGGTACATCTTGACCATTCCTGGATGTAGAGTATACTTACTCTTGTGAGCCTCATCCAGACACTTCCGCCTTAATTCATCAACCGGTGGTATATAGATTCGTTTCTTGTACCTGACCAATCCACTAGATGAAAGGTCGTGGTCTTGGGTTTCACCTTGAGAGATCTTCTCCCGCATGGAGATTGCCCAATCATCTTGTCTCCGAGCTTCATCAACTTCATCTCTCGGTCGTACTCCCCTTGACTCACAAGAAGATTTGCAAGGTAGGCGTCACTTGGTGCGTTGAAATTCATGCGAGATTTGGTTTGAAAGATTCAGTCTCGAAATCTTCAAGTAATTTCGCTCTTGTATCATCATGTATGATACTTGCACATTCTTCCCCTGCTAGAGCATCTCGCAACGACGTTTGCTTTCCCCGGGTGATACTTGATCTCCGGTTGTAGTCTTTCGCAATTCCATCCAACGACGTTGCCTCATACTCGCTTCCTTTGATCAAAGAGATACTTCGTCTTGTGGTCGCAGATAATTCTACGGTCGTACCTTACGATAATGCCTCCATATCTTCAACGCGAACACGATGGCAGCAAGCTCCAAATCGTGTGTAGGATAGTTCGACTTTCGTTGAAGAGGCATAAGCCACCACTCGCCCATTGCATTAGGACACAACCCAATCCTTGCCCACCGGCATCACCGTAGACCACGTAAGTCTCATCGGGATCCGGGATGATCAATACCGTGCCGTAGTCAACCTCTCCCTCGCCTCTCGAAAGCTCTCCTCACAGTCATCTCCCCATACAAAGTGTGTTTGGGGATATACCTTGGTCAAAAGGCAAAAACTGCTACCAAGTATAAACTCCATCAATTCCATTACAGATTTTTGTCAAGTAATATGTTAAGTTATAATACACATGTGAAACAAGTAATACCGCAAATTATAATGATGAAAGCTCAGTTATCTTAACCTTTTACTAATCACAAAACAAGAATTAAACCTCTTCTGAAATCAAATAAAAAACATTTAAAAAAAAAAAACTTCTTAAATCTTCTAAATTCCCAAAATAATATTTGATAATGATTTCTCAATCTTTCTAGGCCACTAAATAACTTTTTTTTTAGGTTGCTCATCCGGTATCCAAAGTTTTGCCCTGACTAATCCGAATTCGACCCGGGTCACGCACCTGGCTATGGTGGGTGAGTCTTCCAAGGAAAGCCACCAAATAACTTTAATAATGAATTTCTCTTCTTTCTTTCTTCTTTTTTTTTGAATTACAAGGTGGCAGGCACTAATGACCTGAATTACAAGGAGCGGGATCGAACCCATGACCTCCCACTAGTTGGGGGTACCCATACCACTAGGCTACAAGGCCTTTGGTAATGAATTTCTCTTTTGTTCCCTTAAAATCTCACATGAAAGTAGGGCTTATGACCCATTAAGGGAAAATTAATCTTTTACTCTTTCAACTTCTAACTCATTTATGACTTAGTCCATCAACTTTGACTCTGTTCGACTCAGTCCCTAAGCTTTTGACTCACCTATGAACCCCGTTACAATTTGAGGGAAAAGGAAAGATTGATAGGGTAAAAGGAAATAATCAAAGGGATTCATTGTTGTTTGTGCAGTTCTCTTTTCCTCTCTTCTCAGGCGATCTTCTCCAATCCCCCCTTCTTTTTTGTATGTGATGTGGAGCTGATGTGGAACCAATGTTATTACCCACTCTTGCCACATAGGATGACTCATGATGAGTTGCAAATGGCAAGGATAATAATATTAAAAATGAAAAGATAAGGGACTCAGTCATAGGTAAGTCAAAAGTTTTAAGTCATGTCAAATTATAATTAAAGGGCTAAATCATGAGTCAAAAGTTGAAGAACCAACAAATTAATTTTCCCAATTATTTTTTAGGCATTTTTTTCTTTATACAAATTCTCTGGCGTGTTAAAAAAAAAAAACCTGATAATGCTTTTTTTTTTTTCATTTTTCTTGAATTTTCTAGTTATTTTTACATTTTTTTCTCTCGTTATTTACTTTTATTTATACATTTTCCCTTGAAAATGTACATAAACCGAATATCATTACACATAATAAAAAGAGATTACATGTACATCTAGAAAAGCACTTGCCTTTCATCAACCTATATCATAAAAAAATTCCTACAATGCTATGAGAAATTTTGGGCAGCTCATCATCAGCAACAGCTGAGATGCCATTTCTTAACGTATGGCACACAATGACCTGCCAATCTCTATAAAGGACAAACCTAGCTTCCTCAATTATATCTATGAAAGGGTGGTTATTGTTGCATCCCTATGATAGGAATTTATCTCATATCGTTCCTTAGAAATCTCGCGAGTAATGCCCATGATAGGAATTTAGGCTAGAATTGATAATTACCCTAGCCTAGATTCCTTATAACCTCATATTTAAAGAAAGAGAACGAGAAGGGAGGATTAGGGAGGCTTATCGATGGGAATCAGAGCCCTTAGGAGTCCTCCTTACGAAACCCTAGCAAAGTTCTGCCTCTCCATATCAGAATTTCTAGCAAAAAATGAATTGTCACGTGCCCCCTTTATTTATTACATTGAATATCATAACTCCTAATGCATCAATCCTCTTTATTATAAGTAGTTTTCTTATTCTTTATCTTCCACGATAAATACTTTCCTTATTCTCTCTTTTATTTCCCACCTCAAAATGAGGGTATTTTTTGGAAAAAGACTACAATTTTTACTTGTTTATGTTTTTAACCAACTTTTTAATTTACGTCATTCAAAAAGAGACAAGGGAGTACTAGTTTATTTTCTTGGCAACTCTTTTTTTTTTTTTTTTTGCCAATTGCCAACTCATAAAAATTAGCTAGTTTTCATAATTTGCAAATGGCCTCCCCGAATATGTGTGCCATTGCCTTCCCGGGAAGATACAATTGGCTTCCATAATAATGTGCAAATGACCTTCCTCATTATGCGATTACTTTCCATAAGGGTAATTAATTCGATCTTTCTCATCACTCTTATATACCCGGAAGATCTCATGCATTTCCATGATGTTAAGTCTCATTTTATAAATACCTTTTCAATTGGAGATTTATGGCTAATCTTCCCTAACTAATACAACAACCACCAATGAGAATATATTTAACACTGAACACGGATAAGGATGATAATGGTTTATTTATTTATTTATTTGAATTCACATGGAACCAAATAAATCCTTTTAATTTGCTATGTAAGCAAGAATTTATGTGTTGCTAATTAATAGGAGGGAGGAGTAGGACAACTCCAATAACATTGGCATGTTTCATTATTGTTGATACATCTGCCACCGCGGCCAGCACTTTGACCAATGGCACTCACGCACCAGTCTGAGCATTTGGGCGCTGTGCAATTATGCAATGTGTAGTCCGCTGTACACTCTTCAGTTTTTAGTTCCCTTGTTGCCTCCAAACCTGCACTTCATATTTTTCTCACCAGAAACCAACATTTAAAAATAAAAACATGTATTCAACCTTATGTATAGATTTTAGGGCTAAAGTGTAAATTGGCCAACGAAATATCACGCTAGAAGCACCGGACATAGAAATGATTGAAATTGAGAAAAAATACCAATGAAGAATTTAAAACTTGTGAAAGTAGTACAATCCTTGTTATAGTCTATTCGCCGAAGTTTTAAATTCTATATTGGTATTTTTGCTTCCTTTCAATTATTCATTAGTATTTTTGCTCTTTTCAAAACATTTCTATGCATAGTGCTCCTTTCATAATACTTCTTAGGCCAATGTGCACTTTAACCCTATAAACATTATGTGAGAAAATGTGTGCTAATTTTTCTTAAATACTACTACTATCACTAACAATTTGTATTGAAAGCTTCCGCATTTAGTGTCATGCAATTGCAATTCTGCAACGTTGACTAGGATTTTCTAAAACTCTTACTTTGGTAATCTAAGGCGTTTGTTTCTCAATTTAATCTTTTAATATATTAATAGTAAAGTCTGAATATAAGTCAATATCATTCATATGTACTTATGAAAAGTGAAACTGACTTGTTAGATTTCATACAATGCATGATAAAAATACATTAAACTGTTGAAGAAACAGCTCAGAATATATTTCTTACCGGTAATAAATAAGAGAAGCATGAGAACGACAAAGGTCTTGCTGCTCCTTGTCAAATTCATATTTGAAGAATACAATTTGGAATAAACTCAAGAAATGTGATGGGATGAAAAATTAGAGGCAAGTTGTTTCTTTATATACTTTTAGAGAGTGCTTATCATTTAACTTCTCGGATTCTTTTCCAAAACCATTTGATTATAAAGCATTTAGTTTCTTGAATTTTTTTCTATGAGAAGTTGATTTATACATAGGTAATATGTATATCAGTATATGATAAATTGGTATATATGTATTTCTCTTTGGATTTTCTTCCAAAACTAGTTACATCTTTTAATATATAGAATGAAGTCTAAAAATACCAATAAGCTGTTGGTTGATGTGGTAAGGAGCCTCATCCCCGTAATGAGGAGAACACAAGTTCAAATCACGGGAAGCACACTTTTTGGAAGAAGTGATGAGAACTCTTTCCCCTCTAAGTTTCTATTTAATTATGAAAACCAAAAAAACAACTCATCAGAATCTATTCTTGTGTGTGTGTGTGATAAAGTGGTTATCATTTAATTGCTTGGATTTTTTCCTTATGAGATGTTGATTATATATAGGTTTTTGATAAATTATTGTATAATATTTTTTTATTTTTGGATTTTCTCCCAAAAGTAGTTGGTTATACTTATAAATTATACTACATAAAAAAAGAACATATATGTTTTAAGATTTAGTTTAAACAAATGATAGATGGTCCGTTTTCCCAAAAATGATGTCAATTTTCCTTATATATATATGGACTGCTTGGGGTCTTGGATTGTGGGCTTCACAAGATCAATTGGAGACTGCCAGCCAAACGTTGCTGAAAAGTGGGCCGTGCTAGAAGGTCTACAAGTGGTTTGGGATTTGGGGAAAAAGAAGATTATCCTGGAATCTATGCTGAAAAAATTATTAGATTAATTCTAGATGATTCTTGCAATATATGAAGTAATCTCATCAGATGAATAAGGAAGATGCTACGAAGAGATTGGCAGGTTGATTTAAGAGTGATCCCGAGAAATGTTAATAGAGTGGCGGATGCTTTGACAAAATTGGGCATTTATGATTCTGTTATTTTATATGCTTGTCCTAGTAATTTAAGGACTTGAGGGTTGCGCAAGAGGCTATGGGATTTAATTCCCTTATGAGTAATTTATTTCCTTTGTAATGTAGGCTTTTAGCCATCTTATATATCCAAAAAAAAAAATAGAGGGAAAAAGACAAGAAAATAACATTTGAACTTCAAAATATCAAATAATTGATTTCCTATTAAAATGAGTTGTCAATTGCCATACTCTTGTAGTTAATACTTATACTCTTGTTGACAATAAGACTAGATTGAAATTTTGAAGTTCAAGTGATATTTTTTTATATTTTTCTCTTGTATATGTGTTTACGCGTGTTGGTGCGGTAGTTATTGTTTTCTTCGTTTTCTTTTAATTTCCTTAAACAATTTCATGCTTTTCATTTTAATCTCTTTATAAATTTCTTAAAAGAACCTTTCAATTTTTTTGGTCAAAAAAAGAACCTTTCATGGATGAATGAATGATACTGCAGAATATACATACACATACATTATGATAAAAATACATACCAGAAAATCCACACACACACACACACATATATATATATATATATATATCCACACACACACACACACACACACATATATATATATATATATATATATATATTAGATCAATTGATGAAAAATAAGGCATCATATGCAAGAATGAGTCAATTGTGGCATTTTTTTTAAGATGTATTCCGCTCAACTCTCTCTCTCTCTCTCTCTCTCTCTCTCTCTCTCTCTCTCTCTCTCTCTCTCTCTCTCTCTCTCTCTCTCTCTCTCTCTCTCTCTCTCTCTCTCTCTCTCTCTCTCTCTCTCTCTCATATTAGCATCAATTGATGAAAAATAAGGCATCATATGCAAGAATGAGTCAATTGTGGCATTTTTTTGTAAGATGAATTCCGCTCAACTCTCTTTACCTCGAACTTCAATGTGGCTTCAAGTTGCAAGCATTTTGCATATGTTTGTTTTCAGAATCGATCTATGACTGTTTTCAACAACAACAAAAATTGTATTATTCATTAGTTCTACGATTTTGTAATGTGCAATATAACTTTACCCCAAAACTTTAGAAAATATTGCATTGTCCCAGTCGTTAAAAGGGAGTAAACGTCAGTTAAAACCAAGTATAAATGTGTATGTAATATTAAAATTTTAATTCTTTAATTAATGTCTCGGTTATTCAAAAAATAAAAGGAAATAATAACAACAGAAGTCAGAAGGTATAACTTATTGGTAGTTATTTGGTAAGTCCCGGAAAAGAGTGTCAATGTTGTTAATTTTTCTAGTTTAGATTATGTCAATATCTGGCCATAGTTTTTAGTTTTTTTATTTATTTTTTTCCAACAATATCTGACCGTAGTTGTTCGATCAACTAAGTATCACATTGATTTGCATACCCTATGCGCTGTTTGGATTATTGGCGATGAAGAACTAATTTTACAGTTTACAACATAAATATATGAGAATAATTTTACCTCATAAAACATATAATTAAATATTTAATGTGAAACCAAACAAGTCTTGAAGACAATGTTACATAAAAAAAAAAAATGTTTCCTGACAAAAATGGGATCGCTTCTTTTTTCTTTTTCTTTTTTTCAACAAGTGCTTGCATCTGACATGTTAGATAGATATCAAAGACAGCATATCAAATAAAAATTTATTATATATATATATATATAAAGCTAGTTACAACTGCATAAAGTCGGGGAGACACAATAAACATGATTATAATTCTTGTCCTTACAAAAATATTAACCATCAACGTTATAGTTTTAATTATTACCGTGATTTTACTTCTTTTTAATACTTCTAGGACGATACTAACACAAGTTAAAATTTATGTATATATTAGATCCTAAAGCTAGTTTGAATCTGCATAAACATGTGTTGGAAGAGACAACAATAAAACCGATGAATAATAATATTAAAAAACACTTCTAAGACAATATTGAACCAACAAAAACTTCTGAATACCCATAACTCATACATGAAAACTCTTTGGGTAAAATTAGATCTTAACCCAAGATTTTATTACCCAAAGATATCTTATGAATCAGTTCCTTGCGGGTGCAGCTACTCTTCAACAGCGAGTGCAAGTGTGCAACTCTTCTCCAATTGGTACAATTCTTCTTCAGTTGTCAGCAACATAGCCTCAGCTTTGAGCATATGTCTTTAGTTTTACATAGTAAAAGATAGTTTGCGAATAGTGGAAGAATAGTTATACCCACTAAAGATATGTTGCTCCTAGCTCCTTAAATGAACTTCAGGTACCTTTAGACAATAATTTTTATAATGGAAAAAAATTTCAACATTTTTTCCTAAAATTGTACTACGTAATTTATAAAAATAAAAATACTTGTTTAGGAAACATGAGATATTATATAACTAATTTGTATATATTTAAAAATTATTGAAGTTGATTATTTGTGAAAAAAAAAAGTGTGTTTGTTTTCTTACGAACTGTCTTTAATAATTTGTATCGAAAACTACCTCATGCCATGCAATTGCAAGTTTGCAAAATTGCCTAGAATCTTCTAAAACTCTTCCTTTGGTAATCTAAAGCGTAGAATCTCAATTTCATCTTTTTATATATTAATAATGGAATTAAGTCTTATAAATTTATAATACTAAGTAATATGGGGAGGAATGTCTCTATTGATCTGCGCTCCATTAATAAGCATTGCAGCCAAACTTACGATCTTACTCTCTGAGTTTACTATTTTTACGTTTCTAGTTTATAAAATTGTGCTAGCTTGCTCTTGAACTCGTGTTTGCTATAAATTCGGTTCAACTCACGAGTTCAAACATTGAATTCATTATTTTTTTAATTTATAGCTTATAAAATCATGTTAACTCACTTTTAAACTCATTAATTTATTTTCGACTTGATCAAACTCAATGGCTTTATATTCAAATTTCATAGAAATTTCTTTGTTGAAAATGATAAATCATGAATGTTGTTGAGATAGAGCAAGGTGGAGGAGAAGTCGAAGGTTAGAGTGTGTGAAGTTATGAACAGAATCCTATCGGATGTCAGCAACAAGAACTATTCTACGCCTCTGGTAGATGAAGTTAGCAAAAGAAAGGATGAGTTGTTGAAGGATACATGTGATTATGGGGAAATGACTGAGGGAGGCCTTGTTGGTCACAAAGAGGCATTAAATGATAAACCGTTGGAGGCTCCAGAGTGTGTCTCAATGCAAACCGTTGGGTGGACAAGAGATGAATCCTTTAGCAATGTTTCTATATGATGGGAAAACCTTGAATGAGGTCATCGGTGGCTTAAATAGCCTTGGTCTGAAGAGAAATGCAGAGGTGGAATTGAAGCCTTTGACGTTCAAAAGGAGGAAACTCACTATGAAGGATCAAAGGTCCCCTAAATCTGCAATCTCCAATTATGCAGATAGCTTAAAGAAGGTCAAAACACGTATGAGGAAAGCTACGAAAAGAAAGATGAGGGATGAGAAGGAGAATATGCTAGAAGAGGTTTTGAGCCTTGATGATATCATGGAGGATTCACTGGATACTAGACCTTTGGGGATAGATTTAGTTTTTAAAGCTAAGGGTGGCAGGAGGAAGATGACTGCAACTGTAACATCCCATTTTCAAAAGCAGTATAATTTTTTTTTCATCAGAGTAGAGCATCGGAGCGTAAGAGTAACTGATATATATATTTAAAATGCCGTAAGTCTGGCTGTTTACAGTAACGGTACATTATACCAAGTGTTTTCAAAAGTAAATAACAATAGAAGAAAGTCTTCAGCCGAGTTCCTATGCGTGTTGCTTCCCTCTCTCCTCGATCATCGGTCCTCCTGACCTTGAGGCTATATTAAGAGCTGAGATTCAATGTCTATTGAACCTCAGGTAACGGTTAACCTCATGTTTATATATACAACATAGACAGTATATGAGCATACAAACAAGCATAACCCAACAGCACATAAGCCCCCTGGCAGATGTGTCGCACTTAGCATACATTTCGCACTTAGCAATCGTTTCGCACATAGCATTTCGCACCAAGCATTTCGCACTTAGCAATCGTATCCTGACACCCAGCAAGCATAATAACAATACAATGAGCATACCACAGAGCTATCAACTACCTCACATAAGCACATAGCACCTATACGCATACGATAAACATCAGAGTTAATGTTACAGTACGCGAACGTACCTTCGTTAATGACAAACGGTACTTTTGATGAAAGACGGTACAACGGGTATGACAATGACGTACATGATTACAGATATCCTATAAGGATAATATCATATTTATCAAAGTCTAACATCATAACGGGCATTTTATGTACAAATTATCATTTTGCCCCTGACTCCCCTAATCGGCGGAATTTCCCCAGAGCTTCGCTACTTTGACTCTAATCTTCCAAAATTTTGCCATAACTCTTTCCCCAACATATTTTTTGAAATATATATCATATTTAACCCTAAAACATGATATCTACAATATATTAGAAGATTAAAGATCAAAACAACATTCCTACTATAACTACCGAACAAAACACCAAAGCTTAAGACTAGGGACCGAAGAACTTACCCAGGGCTTCGCTACACTTTCTCCCGACTCCTTGTAACATCCCATTTTCAAAAGCGAGATAATTTTTTTCATCGAGTAGAGCATTGGAGCGATTGAGTAACGATACATATATTTATAAATGCCGTAAGTCCGGCTGATTCTGAGAAACGTTACATTGACCAAGAGTTTTCAAAATGAATAACACCCGAAGAAAGTCTTGGTAGGGTCTGTGCGGCCTGCTCGCCTTTCTCCTCGGTTCTCGGTTCTTGAACTGACGCTATGATAAGAGCGAGATCCAATTACAATTTGGATCTCGGTAACGATTAACCTCATGCTTAAATACGATTACATATACACGACAGCAGCAATCAATACAACAGTCCACAACAGATGTATGATTAATAATATACATAACCACGTATACAAGATAATAACCACGTATGTAACATAACCTCGTATGATACAACAATAATAACCTCGTATGTAACATACCGTGTATATAGCATAACCTCGTACACTACTACAAAACAATCATATACAATCATATAATAAACATTAGAGCTAGTGTTAGAAAGACGCGAACGTACCTTTTTGGCGGTACAACGAGAACTTTTACGGAAAAACGTGAAATTGACAATGAAAAAAAATGGTATGACGGCGGCACAACAAATGGCTCGATTAGCTTAGATATCCTATAAGGACAACGTTTATCAACATTTGGCATCATAACGGGGCATTTTAGGTGAAAAAGACCATTTTGCCCTTACTACCCCTAATTGGCGGAATTTCGCGGAACTTCGTTACTTTGACCGTATTCCATTTCAAAATTTTCCCCACTATGTTTTTACCTCGTCGGGCATCTTTCAATGCAATGAGGCATAAAAACAAGTATAGGAATATATTCTGAAACTTCCTAAATCAAAACAACGGTTCTCTATAACTACCGAAAGAACTACGGAAACTAAAAACTAAGAGCAGAAGAACTTACTCGGAGCAAGGCATAATTTTTTGCAGAGCTTCTCTCTCTAGAACCTCTCTCTAGGTTTCAAATTTGGTGTGAAGAATGAGAGCAAGAGAGCTTTCTATTTATAGGGAAAAATAGGGACAAGGTGGGAGTTTCCACAAAAGTCTTCAGATCGAATTTCAGCCGTTGGATCGCATTTTTGAGGACAAATCACTCTTGGCCATCCATGGTCAAGATCGAAATCTAAGAGCCCAAAAGTCAATGGATGAGTTGTCATCCATGATGGCTCTTGCTTTATGGCCTCGTCCGATAAAGCTACCGATCGGTGTCCGTTTCCGCGATTTTGCGAAACTCAAAAATGCGAGCGTGTAACTTTGAAGGTCTTTTCATCCTCTTTCATATTATATATTTTGATCCTATTTTTGATCATATCCAGGTATTCTCCGGTGCGTCGGAAGATATTCGGACAAACGCGTCGATTACGGAAATCGCTTCGATAGAACCAACTTACACAATAATTCACGAATCGTAAAACGTCCAGTTGTTGCCTAACTTAATCTCGTGTTTAAAAAGACGCAATTGTTTCTATAGGTTCTCACTTTGCCTATCGACTCTACTCTATCGATCAACTTTTCGTCTTATTTGAAATTAGGGTTTTTCGGTTGCGGAAACAACGCACAGTAAATTCTTTCTTCGTGTAAAAATTCACTTGTTCTTAATTTGATCAATCTGAAAAGACTTTTACTTCGGTTTACCTGTAGAATTTATTTCTAACTTTTCCCCAGGCTTACATATCTTTGACTCACCGCATTATATTATTATTTTATTCTAATTATCATTTTAATTATTTAAACAATTATTTTTAATTAAAAATAACCATAATTTCGGCCCCCTTTTTAAAAAATTCATTTTTAATTATTTTTCCATAATTTTTTCCATTTTTTAAAAATATAATATTTTTTACCAAAAATTCTCGTTTACCCTTTGCCTTCGTTAAGGCTTAATCGAGACCTAATTTCTTCGTTTAGTGATCTTTTTAGGATCAGGTTTCTTCATATATTTATCTTTACCAATTTTACAGTATATTGTTATCTTGCAAACTTTTATCTTGACATTGTCATTTTATATCCTATGTAAAATATTAACAATGTTTACCCCATCAAAGTGTTCTTTATGGTTCGAAATGCTTTTTAAACTTTTCTTCATGTTATTTCCTCTGAAATAATTTATTAAATTCTCATAATTAGGGATAACACTTCCATATTTTTCTCATAATTTTTCATGATCTTTTAGTATTTATCATAATATTTTTAAACCGTTTTTTTATCACCATTATTTCATTTTTAGTCATTCGTTCATCGATCTTTCCAGTAACTTTTTAACAATTTACTCTATAATTATGACAATTTTCTGTAATAGTTTTAAACTCATGATTTTGCTTTATCAAAATATTCGTTAATTTCCTTTATCTCAAAAATTCCAGATTTACTAAAATCCGGGTATTACACTCCTCCTTCTCTCTAACCTCTCTCTAGATTCGAAATTTTGGTGTGGAAATATGAAGAGAAGTGTCTTCTATTTATAGGCAAAGTTGAGACACTATTCATGCTTTATCATATCGAATCTCAACCGGCTCGGATCTTGTTTTTGTGGCAAGTTTTCTTCTTGACCCTTGGATCCTCCTTTTAGAAGAAGTTTCCTACATCACCATGATGTCACCTTCTTGCTTTTGATCTTGTATCGATAAAGTTCCTGTTCGGTGTCCTAATTTAATAATCTTAACCAATCTCAAAAATCCAAAGAACATAGCCTTGAAGGTATATTCTTCCTCTTTTAAAATACTTGGATTAACTAAATTTTTGATCCCATTAAGGGTATTAAAGTAGCTCGCTGAACATTTTCGGATAAACACCGTCGATTCGGAAATGACTTCCGGAATAACCAACTTCGGGACAAAAATTCACTCGTTTATAATATGTCATGATCTTAGAAACTTAGTTCATGGTTTTCTAGATAGGATTTAATTTCTATCGATTCTCATTTATCCTATCTGTTTATTTTATATTTTAATAATCTTATATAATTCACAAAATTATCCTATTGGCCCATTCTTAATTACATGGATTTAGGCATTTAAAATTGTTAGAAATTCTTGTAGCCTTTGATCTTGCTTTATTAGATTACATCCTAGCCATTGACCATCATTTAATTTGTCTAATTTAATTAGAAAGCTTAATTAGGGCCTTAATCCTATGATTAGTGACCTTTTAGGATTTAGGGTTTTCATGTACTTAATCTCACCAATTTTTCTTAATCTTTTCTAATTAATTAGCAAGTACACTTTATGCTAACCATAGTCAGAAACATCTAATTAAAGGGTTTTACATAATTTACCTTGGATATTCTCTTGTTTAAGCTTAAACAATTAGCCATTAATTATTTAATTAGTCCCTTACTAATTGTTGACAATTTTCTTAATTAGGATTAATCATTTCCTCACAACTATTGGACTGACATTGGTAATTTATGCTCCATATATAATATTAAAAATCACGGGGCAACTTATGTCCCTCAAAATAATATTAATTTTTGCCTCATTATTTTCCAAGAAAATAATCCGAAAAATTCCTAAAATTAGAGACAACGTCTTTCTAATTTTTAATAATTATTTAATTGTCATTTAGGATTTATCATAATATTTTCGAGCCATTTAATGCCCATAAATGCATATTAGGGATTTTTAGCTTTCTTTATCTCTTCTAATTTCCATAGAAATTACCTTAGAAAATAAGATAATTATAACGCTTGTGGCCTGATAGAGACTAAGTTCAAGTGCAAAGTAACTTGGGGATACTTGGCTCACAAAAAAAAAGATTAAGAATTAAAAATAACTATATGTTATAAGAAAATATGATGTATGGATGTTCATATAACTTCATGTATAGGATTCCATCTCATGGTAGTTGACATTATACCCTATATCTTCCAAATTGAAGGGTCTTTAGTGCACATTCTCCATATCTTCCCATTGTACCATTATGTTGTTTAATTGTCTTCTTTATGTACTTGTGACTCTTTAGGTTAGTTTTCAATGTTTGGAGGCTTATAAATAAAGGTCATGCATAAGATATTTACACACCAATGAAACAAAATGATGAGATAGGTCATTATCTTCTCTCATTCTTTAGCCTAACTCTTCCTCGTCTCTTTTTTATATATAAACTGAATATGATTACTCATAAAAAGAGATTACATGTACATCTAAAAACGCACTTGTCAATCTAAAGGAGAAACCTAGCTTCCTCAATTATATCTATGAAAGGGTGGTTATTGTTGCATCCCCTAACCACTAAATTGCTACCTGCCTCAACACAATCAAAGAGGAATTATATCTTTCAATATCCTCTTGATCAACACAAATACAATCAAAGAATGATACTCCTCCCGATCCTAAACATAAGACATTTGATTTTTTTGGAGAAATTAAGAAAGCTAATTAAATTACTTTAGATTATTTTTATTTTTTTTTTCTCTAAACTAATTAATTTGATTAATAAACTTATATATAATCTAAGGATACACAACATATAATATGATTAAATAACTTATTTAGCTTCTTTAATTTTCCAAAAAAAAAAATCAGTTCTATTTTATATTTAAGGCCGGAGGAGTACCTAACAGGTTAGCAGGGAACTCTTGTTAGTGTGCAATTGAATCCCCACAACCAGACAACACAGCCCCGGAAATCCCCTGCTTCCTTGTTCCAAAACCAACATAATCTTCCTCTTACTTTGCCTTAATTGAACCCTAATCTTCTTGATTTATTCTTATTTAGCCCCCACATGTCATATTTCTGTTAATTTCCTTACTTAATGGGCATATAGAATTGGCAGGTGTGACGTATCCTATGACTACATACGATTATTAGAAATAACAAATAAGTAATTAAATATGTTTTTAATTGATATATTTTTTAAAAAAAAATATTGTCCATATTACATTTTTTTTTTCCTTTTTACATTTACAAATCATTCTCACTTCTTTCACCTCTTTTTTCAATGAAAATTAAATAGGGGTAAACTTAGAGAACAATCATTAATAACCTCTACATAACTTCATATTTAAGGACAAAAATTTCAAAAATATTATTTAATATATCAATAAATAATATATTAATATATTATTAGATTACTTAACAGTTCTTTGTGAAAAAGATGTTATGGATGGCATTTTTTTTACGTCTTCCATTTGTATTTGTTAATCTGTTCCATAAAGGAGCCGAATGAAACCAAAGTTTCACGTTCGGTTTTGAATTAGAGACGTTAAAAATGATGAATCAACGTCGACTATAACCCCTAGCCTTCCAAGCTAACGAAAGCGTAATGTATTGTCAAATATTTTTTTTAATATATTACGGGATACAACGTACAATCATAAAAGGACCGTAATATGTTTTCAATTTTTTTAAAAAAAAATCCTAACATTTTATATTAAATAATACTTAGTGGTTTTTTGTGTGTGAAGAACCGTCATGTATTGTCAAATAACTTTTTTTTTATAGAATCGCAACAAAACAATCCCGCTTTCTTTTATATGATGGTTTTCATTAATAACTATTAAGTATCCTTAAAAAACACATAACGGTTCTTTATGAAGAACTGTCAAGTATTGCCAATTTTTTTTTTTCAAAATCCCGCCTTTCCTACTTGCTTAAGATATTAATAAATATTCTATATTAGATTAATATCTTAACATATTATATTTATCTTAAAAGTATAAATTTGAAATATTATTAGATATAATTATATTTTTAACATATTTTATTTATCTTAGAAGTATAAATCTGAGATATTATTAGATATAATAATACTTTACCGTTAATTATTAGATATAATGTCTCAAATTTATAATCATACTTTACCATTAATTATTATAATCGTTATGTATTTGTTTTCACTGAGATAATGTTGGAAGATGAATTGTTTGTAAGTATTACATGATAGTTGCTTTGTAAGATTTGTCATATTTGTTACTAAATAAATGACGGTTATTAACTGCAATAATTATTTTTGTGTTTTTACAAATTCTGCCTCTTAATACATGTCATGCACATATTTAACCATTATGTTTTAGAATTATATATTTTTGCGTGACTTCCGTCTCGACATACATGACGTTTTTTCACTCTAACCTTATTTATCAAGTGTTATATATACCCGAATTGTAACATCCCAAATTTTGGGATTCAAAATTTGAATAATATATGGAAAATTATTAATGAAATTTTGGCTTAAAGTATTTATAAGAATAATTATTGGAAATTTAGGCTTATTCTTCTCTTAATTTAATTTGAAAAAATAATAATTCAAATAAGGAATAAATTATGTCTAAAAATTTTAGAAATAATATATGCGAATTAAACGGTGGAAATCGGCTAAAAAAAGAAGTTTAGTTGAGAAAGAAAATCCTTAAATAGAATTAAGGATTTATTTCTAGCATCTATATAATATTTATTCCACATTGCAATTAATTAAGCAATTTATTGGATTAATTTTTTATTTTTTTTTTTTAAGAAAAGTTTTGGAGGGGTTCGACATCGGTCACTTGGCAAGTTGCAAGGCGAAGCCACATTTCTATGAGCACTTATTGGGGACTTACGAGATCGCCTACCAAAAGTCCCAACAGAATAGGATCGAACCCATAACCCAAGCAATCAATCCCTACAGATCTAAGCCAACTCACATAATTTATTGGATTAAATACTTATAGTCCATATACTCCCTTTCAATATCCATTAAAACACTCTATTTGGGCCCAAACACATTTCAATTATCTGCAGTAATTCATTTCTTTCACATTTTTCCTTTGGCCCAAATCAGTCCATATTCTTCATCTATTCAGTATATCAGTACTTCAATTCATTGATGATGTGGTATAAAAAAAAAAATCATTGATGCATCAGCCCATGTCAAACCAACTTATCACATTAGCCAAAGAATCACCGAAACACACAGTAGAGGGGAAAAAAAGAAATAAAAATACATTTATATAAACTAAAATACTTACCAACGCTGTCAGCCATAGGTCGACGTTATCACGAAAATGCAGATGAGGAGATCTGTGCAGCGACTTCCACGGGATAACTGAAATCAGCAAGCAATCTTCCCATACTTCTTGAGCCAAGCACCACACCCCCTCTCATTATAAACTGAACAGAAACAGAAGGCAGAAAAGAAAGGAAGAAACCGAGAACGTTGAGAGGGAGAGAGATAGGGAACGATGAGTGATGGAGAGTGTGTGATTCCTTCATACTCATCTTTTTTCTTCTTCCATTCACGAACTGGGACAGGGATGGTGAGATAGAGAGAAAACTGAAAAAAGGAGAAAGAAAGAAATAGACAGAAACGTGAGAAACAAAGACCGAGAAGCCAGAACGAGAATCAAAGACGAAGGATCAAACCTTTGCGTAAGCTTGAGGAACGACCAAGGTGAGTTCCTTAAGCCTTTCTATTCTTGTTTCCATGGTTTCTACACGTTGGGTTGGTTGGTTAAGGGAAGAAAACGCTGGAAAATCGAAGCACCCCTGTTTTCGGATTCAAAGACAGAGTCATAGTGTGTGCTTTTGTTTCATAGGCAAATGTCCGTGTTTTTCTATGAAATTTTTACAGTATATAGTAGACCTCTTAAAATTTAAAAAGAGCATAAACCCAGCCAAAAACGGACGTGTAGATTGAGAGATATGATTTTCCAAAGTTTAGCCAAAATCTGGAACGTTTTCTGCACTTCCGGTGAATAGTAATTTTCGGGCTTGATTTTGAAATAGCAAAACTTTGAGTTTTTCCTTGAAATATTTACAGTAAATAGTAGACATCTCAACCTTTCCAATGAGCCAAAGAACACCTAAAACGGAGGTCTATAGCTCGAGATATAATTTGTGTAAGTTGAGCTAAAAATCTAGAAATTTTTAGTATGATCCTGGAGCAGCGAAATGACGTTGGATTTTGGACCAAGCAAACCTTTGATTTTTTACATGAATTTTTTCAGCTAAATAGTAGACACATAGAGGTTTAATTTAATAGGTAATTTATCGAATTTCGATAAATATTGAAGGAGTTATGGTTCCTCAAAGATTGGTCAAGAAATCTGAGAAATTCTGGACATTGTTTATATTTTTCAAAAGTTGGGAATTTTTGTAGTCATAAATCAACTTGGTGATTTTAATTTATGAAAATAGACTTATCAAAATTTAAGTAGAAATTGGATTCACTCCATTTGAAGTTGTATCGGTCTAGTTATGAATTTTCTAAATTTTCAGAAAAATTAAAGACTGAATTTCTGATAAAACTTAAATTAGTCACACAAGTTGTTAACTTGTGCATAATCATCAAAGTAAATATTTATTTTCGATAACTTGTCTAATAAGGGTTATAAAGACTCTAAAGTGACAAGGACAACCCTTCTTAACATTTTTAAAGGACATGACACTTAATATAATAGATAAATAAATAATAATAAATATTATTATTATTTATTAGGAAGGGAAATTAATAATTCGATAATCTTACTTTAGGACATTGAAGAAGTTGAATTTCTAACATCGGAGATTATAGTTGTACTCGCGAAGTTGAGATTGATTTTTGGCATGTGTTTGAGCTCTTGGATTAAGGGCAATGTGATAATAGTTAGCTTCGACGAAAGATAACCACTTTCCACTTGTTATGTGTATTAGTATGTTGTTTGTGAGTATTTTGTGAAATAATTATGAATATCTTAATAGAAACTGCCTTGCGAAACCTTATTTACATATATTTATTTTTATATATATGAGAATGATTTTAATTACATGATATGAACAAAAAAATCTCTCTTTTATTTATTGTTGAGCTATTTATTTATTGTGATAATTATGGTAAGGGTTGAATTGGGAAGAAATAGAGTAGTTTATTCCACCAATCCAACGTGCCTTTAGGCCCCATTGGTGCCATGATATGGTTGGCTTTCTATTGTCCCACTTGTTGATGAGGAGGCCTCCATTGACTGTTCCCACTAGTTCAATGAGAAGGCTTATGACACCCCACTAGTTGATGAGGAAAAGACCCATAGTGCGGGACATGTCTCTAAAGATTTTGGTTGGTCCTCATCATCACATGACCAGTGAGCTTTTGAGTAACCAGTAACATGGATGTAACTTAGCCCATGGGTCTAGTCGGAGGAAATAAGGCGGTTCGGTTGGATTGGTGTGAGGCATCTTGGGAATTGTGTTAATGAAAAATTGTAATGCCTAATTTATGATACATAATTTTGTGATGTGGATATTGGTAAATTATATTTTTAATACCATTGTTATATAAATTGTTCCACTTGGCACCTCACTAGCACGTATTAGTATTCGTAATAAGTTGGATTGATGGTTACCACATTTTTCAAGTGATAGTTCCTGTGCGGGTCCATCGGGAAGACTTCGAAAAAGCTTAGGCTACTTATGCTAAGAGTAGAGTTTAATTTTTCGGTTTATGTTGGATGATTGTATATTGCCACGTTAGGGCTCATTTTGCATACTCTGGTTTATTTTGGATATTTTGGTAAATGTTGAAGCATTACTTAGTTGTTAATGAATCCTTAATTAGTTATTATGTTAAGTTAAAATGGAGGAGGTTTCACGAATTTGTAATAGTAAATACTACACTAGATATCTTCAAGCATATGCAGAAAGATTTAGTTATGTGCAATATTAATCTTCCATTGCAGTTTCAGTTCAGCTGTATATATATAATATCCTTCTATGGGTATATATATATATATATAATCTGTACAAATTTCTTCCACTGACGCATTCGATCTTCAAGCGTGTGTGTAGTAAACTTTAACTAAGTGCAATATTCTTCCATATATAAGCCCTCAGGAGGAGCGGATTCAAAAAATTATTGAAGGGCGGGGTGATTCGGGGGGTTTGCCCCAAAATTTTTTATAAAAAAGTTTTAAATGCGTTAAAAAACAAAAGAATATAAACAAAGAAAGAAAAAAATATCAAAAAAATATTTATGAAATCAAGTAAATAATGATGATGTAATAAGAAAGACAGATATTTTACAAACCTGTTATTTAGAAAAGCAAGGTTGAGTGCTATTAGAAATGGAGCTACATAAATTACAATGTAGAGTGAACACTTAATAAGTTTAAGTATATATATTTTAATAACAAAAGTATATTACAATAAAAATAATTACAATGTCATCCTTCTAGGCTTTATTTTTTGGAATTTCATCATAATTGTCTTATTATTAATACTATCAAATATATCTTTTTCAATATAAGGCATTAAACAATCATTCAACCATTCATCCCCATCCGATTACGAAGTGCAGTCTTGATGTATTAAGGGTGAACACTTAATTTAAGGGTGGACAATTATTTAAATATGTATTATTATTTTTTTAAAAAAAAAATCCCAAATTCCCCAATTCAAGGTGGATCCGCCTATGAGCCCTATCATATATAATGTGTGCAACTTTTTTTTTTTTTTTTTTTTTGCGAACATGTATGGAAATATTTAGCTATGTGTAATATTATTTTATGATCCCTTTCTTATGTGTGCAATTTTTCCTCAAAGGCTTATCTTCAAGTGTGTGCAGAAAGCTTCATCTATGACAACTTTCTTGGTCCCTTTCATAACTTTTTCCCCCCAATGTGTATCTTCTAGCATGCGCAGAAAGTTTTAGGTATGTGCAATATTGTTCAAAAAGCTTCAGTCCCTTTCATATAAAGAGTACAATTTTCCTTCAACATATACATCACATTTTAAATTGTGTGCAAAAAGTTTCAGCTATGTCTAATAGTAATGTTATATGAACACCTTGCTATGACAACCTCTTTTTTTATTTGGGTAAAGTATACATATTATCCAACAATTTGATACTCCCCGGGTCCATTTAACCGATTTTGAGGAGATTAAGGGGAGGAGTTAAATTAATTAATTTTACTTATTTTCCTAAAATACCCTTATATAAATTTAAAATGACATAAGTAAAGGTGAATCAATAGCCCATGCCGCATACCTCTCTTTGATCTAGAATTTTCCTTTCCACACACTTTTTAATTGAAATAATAGCCTTTCTATATATGCATATATGTGTGTGTGTGTATATGTATACATATAGATATATAGATATGTGTGTGTATACATATATCTAAACACATATATATGCATATATACACATACACACAACACACATAAATATAGACACACACATATAAACACAAACACACATATATGTGTGTGTATCTACACAAATATATACACAGACACACATGTATATATATTTGTGTGTAGACACACATATAAATATATGTGTGTGTGTATGCATATATATGTGTCTATATATATATATAGGCAAAATAACGTCAGCTGATTGATAGATAAATTAAAATATAACAATTTAAAAGTTTTACTGACTGGAAGAGTCTACACACTCACATACATATATTCATCAAAAACTAAATACACTTAAAAGAATAAAATAAAGGTATTTTAAGAAGAAATTGACAAAAATTAAAATATTGTCCTATAATTAGGATCAAAACCAACTCCCAAATGTTGTATAATTGGGCCACCGGAGGGAAGTACCATTTTTCAGTTGTATCTAGCACCTTAATCTTTTTCGTGGTGTATCTTACCCTTAAAATATTTTTTAGGTGCAATTTTGCCCTTGTCATTAACTTTCAAAAGTGTGTTAAGTTAAGATGTATATTAAAAAAAAGCTTTACAGTATTTCTTCATGTCATTCGTAACTTTTTCGTGCAATTTTATCCTTAAAATATTTTTTAAGTTAATTTTTTTTTCATAACACATTTCGATATTTTTTAGTATTCTTCTTCTGTATTTTTAGTAATAATCTTTAACATTATAAATAATCATTTATTTTAAAAAATTTCTTAGTATTAATCTTAAATATTTTCTAGACTTATTTCTCATGTTTTCAAGCCTAATCTTTAATTATTTTTCAGTATTGAAAATATGGAAGATAAGCACTAAAAACATTTAAGACGACTAGTGAAAAGTTGAGTAACAAAGACGTGGAAGATTTGTATTGAAAATATAATATAGAAGACGAGTGCTGAAAAAAATAACTTAGTTATATTTTAATGGGAGAATTTAAAAAAAAAAATCTATATTTTAAGATTAAGGTTTAAAATATGGAAAATAAGTCTGTAAAATATCTGACTACCAAACTCAAATGAAAAACTAATTATTGAAAATACTCCTTAAATATGAGGATTGAAAATAAAGAAAGTAAGTCCATCAATATCTGCCAAGAGAACAAGCAATGTTGTCTAGATGTTACACTCTTTGTAACTCTCACATGCTTTGCTTGCTTTTGTATACCAAAAAAAAACTTGCACTTGAAAAAGTCATCTGAAAAATTACTTTGAGGGTAATATTGCATCACAGATAAGATTATAGTGCTAAATGCTACTTTATTCTTTTTTAATTTTTAATTTTAACTCGTTTAGGGTACTTTGGTCTTTTTCTTTTCTTTTTGTAAATCTTATTTTCTCTAAAGGTAATAGGTCCTTAAATTGAATTTTTTTCCTCAACAAAATTGAACTCAGGGCATAAAAGCACTTGTTAATGACGGATTTTTGAGTTCCTTAATTTTAGAACAAATAATTAATTAATTTTTAGAATGCAACGTTATAAGTTATAACTATAGTTAAACATAAAGATGAAAGGTGAGGGGAACTATGAAAGGTGAGGGGAACTACCAAACACTTGAATCAATTAGAAGAGATTGTTCTTTTTTAACTAGAGCTTTGTTCGAGTTCTGAGGATGCAGTTGACTTTTAATAAAGTATCACCTTGATCTTATTTACTACCTCCTAGTTAATTATAAGAAATTGTTCTTGACTTTTTTGGAGAGATTAAGGATCTTAAATAATTCTTAATCATTTATATGTTATGTTTTTTTATATTATATATTAGTTTATTGGTCAAACCATTTAGTTTGAAGAAAAAATAAAAATAAAAATACTCTAAACTAATTTAATTAGTTTCTTAATCTCTCCAAAAAAAGTCAACTAGCTTTCTTATAATTGAGACCGGAGGAAGTATAAATCTATTTTGACAAAAAAATTAGTCTTATTTGTAAGTCCAGTTTTATATAATAAATGAGATTATGACAATTTTACCCATATTAATTGTACCCATGAAGATAGGGAGAGAAGAAATAGTTGAAAAATATCCAATAAAAAATAAGAGCAAAGTTGAAAATTTACTCTCATAATTATTGAATTAATTACCTCTCTTTGATATGTAAAATTTGGTCAAAATTAACTTATAAATAGGATCGGTAATGAATTTCAGTTTTATCCCTTAAAAAAAAGAAAAGAAAAGAAACGAAATGAGAAAGCGAGCTAAAACCCTAAACTAAAACCTTTTCCCGGTGGCTCTTCTCCTATTCCTATATTGCCCCCAGCATTAACTGAAGAAAAACCTCGCATTTCTTCTCTTCTCACCTATCTATTGCTCATCTTTCCTGAGCTTGCCGCCAGAGCTTGGGAGGTCGTCTAGCCACGGCCATTGGACTCGCCGCCAGAGCTTTCCGTAACTATCGTGGTGTGTTCCAGTCACTTCAGGTTTCGCCGTAGTCCACTTTCTGCCAACTAACCGCTCAAACTCTCCAACAATGGCGAGCTCGATAGCTGCGCAATTAGAATCAATCAAATCCTTCGTACATGTCGATTCTCAGCCTTTGAAGAGGCCGTTTACTAGGCCTTCTATTTTATTTGATCCCAAAGAAGCGGCAGATATTGATATTGAAACCATTTGGAGTATTGGGGTTCAAGGTAACTGGATGATAACATGAAGTGATTTGCTATTTGCCAATTTGAAGATACACAAACATACGTACATATAGGAAAATAGTCACTCAATGCTTGTCCAATTAAAATGTCTACGTCCCAAGTACCATGTCTTAGTAAATATTACTAGCTTCCCCTGAGCTCGTTCCTCTTGCCATCTCTCTTTTCTAAGTCTTCTGTTTCTTTCCTTTATAAATAGTCTGAAGTTCCATGCTGTCTCATAGGTAGTATGTAATAGCTAAGTAGATAATTCAGGCCTCACACGCACACACACAGAGTTTACCATTCTCTTATGTGCTTCAAAAATATGCTTGCGATTGAAGTGACGGTTTTATGATGTACTATTTCAGGTTTAGAGGTTCTCATAAGCTCTGATGAGCGGTTCCAAAACTATAAGAATGAATTGTTTAGCCACAGAAGTAAAGAATTGGACAGAGAGTTGATGGGTATGGAAGAAAACAATCAAATTAATGTCTCAATTAGTTCATACTTGAGGCTACTTTCGGGATTTTTCCTTCTACCCTCTGCTCTTAAAACACTTGAGTATTTGATACGTAGATACAAGTAAGTAGTTTGTTCTATAAGCTTATGTCTTTATAAGAATGATATTGATAGCCTACTTTTATGCCATATGTTTTTTGTGATTCTGATGCGGTTTACTTGGATTTTCAGAGTTCATGTATATAATACTGAGGACCTAATTTTATGTGCTTTGCCTTACCATGACACACATGCATTTGTTCGCATATTACAGATACTCGATACAAGGTTAGAAAGTTAGAATTTATTGTATAGCAAGTCTATTTTATTTTTTATAATCTTTCTATATTATTGATACGATTGGGTTATGATATTTTCACTATCCTTTTGATAGAAATACTAAATGGGCGTTTCTAGATGGTGTTAAAGTCTCTGGTGCTCCTCCACCTAGAAGTGTTATAGTGCAGCAGTGTATCTGTGATAAGGGTATTTTAGATGTTTTGTGCGACTATGTGAGTATACGTTTAATTTTTAATTGATGAATTTAACCACCTTTTGATGAAACCAAATAACTAGTTAAGCAATTGGCTGCAGGCATCTCCAAGAAAGAAGTTTCAACCTTCAAAACATGTGATCAGCTTTTGCACTGCTGTTTTCTTTGAAGTTTTGGGTACTGCTGTGACAATTAATGATGATCTTATCAAGAGAATTCTTCCTTTTGTTGTCTCTGGCCTTCATCATGGCGTTAAAGGAGTTTTAGATCACAGGGTTTGGTCCCTAATTCTTGTTGTCCTTCATTTAATTCAAATACTTCAGTTTCAATTATGTTTCAACTTGGTACTCTAGTGTTGTACCATTTGACAATGTGCATTGTTTTGGAGTGATTTAATCCTTGTGTTATGGGTCCTTTTTCTATTTTGGGCATTTTCATAATTGCGATTCTTTAGATCTCTGAAACAATTTGGAATTTGGATCGAAGAGTTGGGTCTATAAAAAAAATCAAATCCATTTGTTCATTATTGTCTGAGTTCCTTTTTCGTAACTTTCTGCAACTTGTTTTCCTCATGGTCAGTTTTTTTTCTGCAGAATGAAGGCCTCTAAGTTTGAGGCTCATGTAGTTCCTATATTTTGTTTATTGGAAGATGATATGATACTTTGCTCTGTGTTTCTTGTGGGAAGGTTAATTCTGTTTAAGAGTCTACCATATATATGTTTTTTTTTTTTTTTTTTTTTAAAATCTGATATCCGGTAGTTCAAGGTTAGAGCTGAGCTTTATCAGACCTAATTTGGATAGCAAACCTAACATGTTTTTTGCATCGTCAAGATTTGAATTCTTGATCTTAATTAACAGTAATTGAGTTCTTTCAATGAAATTCATGTTAGGTTTGCTATCAGTTCATTCCTTTTGCTAGTAATACATATCTTAAGAAATGAGTTGGCTTTCAACAGTTCACCACCCATTTGAAGTTTCTATTAGTCATTAGCCTTAAATTTTAAAAAAGACTATTATATTGCTAGCAAACACCCACCAACCCCCTTGCGGGCAAAAAATAAAAGTAGAAATGCTAAGATAGAGGGAGATGAGTTACCCTCGTTAAATATAGGGACAAAATATGCATGTAGTAACTGAGAAATATAGAATAGTTGGCTAATGAATTGTTTTCTATCATTTTAAGGCCTACTATGTTTTTTTATAACTTTTTATCATATTTTTGCTTGGGTTGCTTTAACATGTTACATATTTTAATGTCCTGGCGACCTCTAATGTATAATTTACTTTCTTGGGGATATATAGGCTGCTTCTTTTATGATCATTGGGTTGATAGTTAAAAAGGCTGCATTAGCTCCTAAACTTCTAAATAGCTTGATACGTTCAGTTGCTGAGCTTGCTTGTGAGGTGTCAAAAGAGTCGACTGAACTCCAATGGTTTCGTTTATCTCTTATTGTTTTGATCAACCTTGTTCAGGTACTTGTTCTTATATGCATTAGTCTTTAGTTTCATGTCACAAGTGCATAATTTTTTTAAGCATTGTATAATATCTAGTTTCTTGTTTTAATGATGTTTTTGTATCTAGGCATTCTTAATGCTTAGCATGTTATTTCTTAATGTTCCAACGAAATTATTTTCTTTAGTGATGAAAATGTTGCAAGACTATTTATTCATTGATGAAAGTTACTTAGCTAAAGAGGTTTCCAAATTCTACACACCACCACCACCAATAAAATCCTAGTGCCTTGTTTGGTTGGTTGGGAGAGTTTTTAGTGGAATTGAAATTGGAAGTGGTAATGGAAGTGGAATTGGAAATAGAAGCGGAAGTGGATGTGGAAATGTGATTTAAAGTGCGTTTGGTATGACCAAGGATGTGAGGTATAAATTTTAATTAAAATTTGTATGAATAATAGCAAAATACCTAAATAACCTCAATCAGGAAAAAAATCTCCCCCACCATAAACCAACAGAAATCTATGCCACGGGCCAAAAATGCACCCACGACAGTGTCCTCACCAGATATTGTCCAACACTGTTGCCGGTCAAATACAAACTTTATAAATCAAATCTAAACAAATATTGGCCATCAACTCAAACAAATAGAGATCGAGAAATGAGGACCAAAAGCCACAGAGCTGTCACCTCCTCCTCCTATCAGATCTGAAGTCTACAGCATCCTCACTGAAGTGATTCAAAAGATGGAGATTGAAGCTTATAGAGATCTGAGCTTGCGGTTCGAAGAGTGGGTATGGAGATCGAAGATTATAGAGATCAGAGCTTGCGGATCAAAGAGTGGGTATGGAGATTGAAGCTTGAGGAAGAATCGTTGACAAAGGGAACAAGAGAGATCCTTGTTCTCGTCCTTGTCGCTGTTGCCGTTGTATTTTGCAGAATCAGCATCCGCCATAATCACTAAGAAGAAGCTGGTACCCCTCATTGAAGATCAGTGAAGGATGGATATGGGTTCAAGATGTTGCAATTGTTGGGAGAGACATGGCTTCTGCTGCTGACGCCAAAGAGGACATTGTAGTCGACCATGGGAGGGAAGGAGGAAGTAGGTACCATGGATGGGGAGGAGCTGAGGAGATGAAAGGGAAAAATGGCCGCATACCAATTCTCTAGGAAGTGGAACTCAGTTCCTAGGGTGGGGTGATGAAACCCAGTTCCATATGGAAGTGATTTCACATCTTCCAAACAAGCAAAATTTGGGAACTCGGTTCCACTTCCACTTTTCTGGCCTCAGTTCACTGCTACTAAACGGGGCATAAGGGAAACTAAAGATGCAGTATACATATAAATGGATTAGTGCTGAAATCTCTAATCATCTTTAAGCTATATAATGCTAGTTCATAAAATAAATTTATGTGGTAGCAACTGTTGAATCTCTGATGTGATGAATAGTTATTGTAGGAAAAGTTTCTTGTGTATTCATTTATGTGTTTTAATTATGCTTTTGGCACATTAGCATTTAATTTGATTTATTATTTTTTGGAAAATGATCTTAAGAAAATTTGTGTTTATAGTGCTCTATCAGATTGCAGACTCCATCATTTTTGTGGTTAAACTATTATGCTATGGTGCACACTGGGGTCCTGTTAATCCTTTCTTTGTTCTTTTTGATTGTTATCAGTCACAAAAGATCGATATTCTTCCAAAGAAGACCATAGACATTTTGAAAGAGATAAGGTATTACTTCTGCTTCATATTTCTGAGAGTTCTCATAATTACTCTGCTTTATTTGTTGTCATTCATGATATTTATGTTTTGCCTTCTTTGATTGAAGAAGCTTGGCAGGGATGTTATCAGAATTATCTAAAGAGTTCAATGCCGATAAATTCCTTTTAGTGCTCATGGATTCCTTAATTGACTTAAGGTGAGAGAATTTTGACCATTATATTTATTTCTTTGGTATCATGTTTCATAGTAGTTTGTGTTTTTATATTACTTTTCTTGCATTTGCAGTTGGTCTGATGAATGTTCCCAGCAGGCTTTAATATCTTTACTAGAAAAAGTCCTGATAAAGAATTATGTTCCTCATGTGGTTACTAAGATCTTATCGAGTTGTGTGAAGTTAATGCAAAAAGTTAGTGATTCAAACTTTTCTATGCCAGGTATGTTCTGTATCAAAAATTGTTGGTCACTGGGATCCTGCTTATTTCACTTAGTGTCATTTGCCCCGACTTAACTAATCTGTTGTCATGTATTCTGTAAGATTGAGTTTATGTTAATTACCAAGAAGTTCAAAGCTTCTGTGAGAATGGTGTTTAAATCTACATGCAAAGGTTTTTAAAAGCTCTGTGCCTAAAAATGCTGTTGCAATTTTTGCTGATCATTTATAAACATAATCTATTGAATTTCTATTTTTGTTATTATTATTATTGTTGTTGTTATTATTATTATTATTATTTTTATTTGTATGTTTAGTTTGTCTTCCTGCTATTACTCAAGTTTGAGCATCAATGCAAAATTATCACACTGTCAGAAAAGAAGCATTTTATGCATATATAATATGTGAAACTTATTCCCTTTCTTTACTTACCTTTTATGATCTCTCTTCACCTGTCAATTTAAACTGGCCCTCGCTAAAAGATTAACTCCTTATGTTAAAGATGTAATATAGCAATCTGGAGATAAATAACTCACGTCCTTTTGTAAGTATAGAGTAGAGCATAATCTTAATAGAGGTGCATTGATTAAAAAAATAAGAAAGTTATCTAAGGCCTGTTTGTTTAGGGAAAATTCCTTTCAGGTCTCAAGAGACCAAGAAAATGTCAAAAAAGTCCCAAGGGAAATTCAAATGTAAGAAATGTCCTATTAGCAACTCCATCTATGGGATTAACAACTCCATCTGTGGGATTAACAACTCTTTGGGACTTTTCTTACATCTGAATTTCTCTTGGGACTTTTTTGACATTTTCTTGGTCCTTTGGGACCTGAAAAGAATTTTCCCTTGTTTATATTTTAAAAATAAGTGGTTTTCAAATCATTTAAATATTTTACAAAAAGTGATTTGTTTTTTAGGAATTTTATGAAAAGCAAATTTTTTTTTTCTCTTGTTTATACTAAACTGATTTAGTTTTAGTGATTTTCCGATTTTATGAAATCTGTGTATCTCCATATTTTGACCAATATTCCTGCTCATTTACTGCACTTGATTATTTCTTGAAGTTACTCAAAATAGCTTTAAAATTATTTTTTCGCCAAAGATAAGTTTTTTTCATAAAAATATCTTAAATAATTGGGCCCTTAATACTTCTTATACAGCTTAATACTTCTTTTTAGATAATTAGTCTGTCAATAATTATAACTATTGCTTGATTAGGGGATGGGTGAAGAAGATTTTGATTGTTTTCAATAAAAGGTATCCATCCGAGCTACGTGGAGCAGTTAATCAATTCCTTCAGGTTTGGGGATCATATTCTGCTTTTACTTCTATGTGTGTGCCTGTGCATGTGCACAGAATCTTTGATGCTTTTAACCTGTTTAATAGGATAACACAGTTCGTTCTAAGAAAGGTGGATCAGTGTACAAGATTTTATGTAAGATGCTAGATGGGAATGTAGATTCATCACTCAATATGTCAGATTCCAAAATTTGGCTTGCCTTACATCATCCTAAGGTATCATCTATTGACATACTCTCTTGAAACATTAGGTTTTTGCTAATACTTTAAATGTCATTGATATGGTGGCAAGCGATTTTCTTTCATGGAGTAAGCAACTTTGAAACATATTTTTGATGTGGCACAGGCTGATGTACGATGTGCTATGTTGGCTGATTTAAATTCATCTGGCATTCTAAAATCTAAGGAAGTTGTTTCAGAGGTAATGTATTGCCAACTGTTTCTCCTATATCTTGTCTATATTAATCTTTCAAGTTTATGCATGTACAGAGATCATATTTTTACCTTGTTACTTACATGGTTCTGCATTTAATTTTCTTTAGCTGTCCAGTTTGTCAGTAAAAGTTCAAAGCTTTTCAATCTTGTGTGTTAACTTTATGGTGACAATATTTTGGGATGTTTCTAAATGGTGATGTTTTGCTAAAATGGTATTGTTTAATCGTTTAATAAATTAATAATTAGTTTTTTTTGAACGAAAGGTTTTGTTGCATTATATTTTCAAAATTGTTTTATTTGGTTTATTTTGCATATGATGTGTGTGTGAGAGAGAGAGAGATCATATTGCTTTAAATTTGTCGATGTGAGTTGTTTCTTAAATAAATTTCTGGGACATTGGGCATTATATTTGACGTATTTGCTATAATTAGTTGTTGATCAATCTGCATTATATTTTGAAGCATCAGTTTCAGTCCAAAGAAGGAAAAAACTAAACTTCAGTTGAGTTGTTATTTACCGTGTAAGTGTGTATGTATACTTGTTTGCTTTTGTCTTGGGCACTTTACTTGTAGTGGAGCTTGTAGTGAACTGTTAGAATATTAGGGATTATTTAGATTAATCATTACCTTAGATTAGTCATTATCTTATTATTATTAAGTTTGATATTTATTAGGATAAAGATATGGATATATTATATCTTAATCATTTAGATTTGATTTAATTTATTTTGATAAGATTAGATTTTAGGGTTAGCTCTAGGTTTGCCTATATAAAGGCCTTATGTACTCACTTTGATTTACTGAGTTTAATAAAGTATGATTTATCCCTCTAAATTCAACATGGTATCAGAGCCAGGTTAGATTTTAGACCTATAGTAAAAGCCTAAAAAAACCTCCAGCGATAGTTTCGACTTCCTCATCTCACCCAGATCTCCGACGCCACACCTTAGGAGACACAGAGGTCCTCCAAGAGTGCACACACAAGCGTCGAGTGGAGGCGTGAAGCAGAGAGAGAGAGCGACAGAGTGAAACGCGCGAGAGAGAGAGAGAGAGAGAAAGCCAGACCGCGCAACCTTCGATCTGTACAGAGGAAGGCGCGTCTCACGTCACCGCCACCACAGACAGAGTCGGAGCTCGCCGATCGGCGGATCCCGGAGAAGTGATGGCAAAACAAGCGGCGCGTGGCGCGTGACACCCACGCGCCGGCGTGAACAGTAATCCCTGAACCCTTTTTTTTTAGTCTTTTTTGACTAGAACAATGAATCCTCCCATTATTTTCGATTCCAAATCCAATCCCATGGCTCTTATGACAAGTATGAATTCTCAATCCGAAATAGAACCACTTAACCAAACAGAACCACCAAATCAAACAGTACCTTTTAGAACCACAGAGATGATACCAGATTTCTTAGAAAATCATAGTATGGTTATTAACCACAAGTTTAATGGTAAAACTATCTCCAATGGTCCCAAAGTATACTGAGGTATATTCGTGGCAAGAGAAAAGAGAAATATATTAATGGGGCAGCACCTCAGCCAACTCCTAATGACCCAAATTTTGACACATGGTTCGCTGAAAATAACCAAGTTATGACTTGGTTGTGTAACTCGATGACCATGGAGATTAGTGAAGGCTATCTACTCGCCCACACAGCAAAGGAAATATGGGATACTGCTCGGAGAACCTACTCCTCACAAGATAACACCGCTGCCTTGATCCACCTAAAACAACAACTCCGTTATCTAAGACAAGGTAACATGACAAGAATGGCGAATATTATAATTCTGTGCTAAAATTGTGGCAACAACAGGATTTGTTTGAGGTTCACCCCTGGGAAAGCCTCAAAGATGGACAATTGTTCAAACGAATTGTGGAAGAAGGAAGGATACACGATTTCCTTTTAGGCCTAAATGACGCTTTCAAAGAAATAAGGGCGTAATCATGGGGTTAAAGCCACTACCACAACTCTTTGAGGTTGTTAACATCGTACAATTTGAGGAAAGTAGAAAACTCCTAAACCAAAGTGGCCCAAGCCAAAATGAAAGCTCAGCTCTTGCAATTAAGGGACCATACGGGGAACAAAAGTGCAACTACTGCAAGAAGAAGGGTCATAATAGAGAAGAATGCTGGAAACTCCATGGAAAACCTTCCAGTGGAATCTTGAACTTCCAAAGTCATATTATCCCAACTGAACCAACGGTTGAGAATGATGATCGCTTGAGCAAGGAAGAATTCCAGGTGCTTCGCAGGATACTTGAGAAGCAGAATAAGTCAAACTCTATCCCCAGTGTGAATCTGTACAATCCGGATTTACAAGGGAAGAGGACGATTGGGACTTCTAGAAAAAGGGACTCGAGATTCTTTTGGGCAAGTTCTGCTACTCAATATATGACCTCTGAGACTCCAAAAATGAGTACAAGCCCAAACTTAATATGGGACCTCTGAGACTCAAAAAGGAGTACAAGCCTTAACAAAATAAATGGGACCTCTGAGACTAAAGAATAGTACAAGCCTAAAGATTTTGAAGATTGAAACAGGCAGAACAAAGTTTGAAGAATTTCAAGGCAAGCTGTCAATGATCAGCATATACTCTCCAGCTTGAGGGGGAGTGTTAGAATATTAGGGATTATTTAGATTAATCATTATCTTAGATTAGTCATTATCTTATTATTATTAAGTTTGATATTTATTAGGATAAAGATATGGATATATTATATCTTATGATAATATATCTTAATCATTTAGATTTGATTTAATTTATTTTGATAAGATTAGATTTTAGGGTTAGCTCTAGGTTTGCCTATATAAAGGCCTTATGTACTCACTTTGATTTACTGAGTTTAATAAAGTATGATTTATCCCTCTAAATTCAACATGAACTGTATTAGTGATTCTTTGCCAACTGTTGGATTTCTATATTAAGTTTTATTCCCTATTGTCTGATTTGGTTTGATCATAACGAATAATAAGAGATGTTTTGAGAGCCATTTTAATATTTGGTTTTGTGCAACATGGGCTGTGTTAATATATATGCTGAGTTACCTACCATCATTTCTTCATAGTTTGTTAAGGCATGGTGTGTATGGGTTGGGTTGGGTTGGGTTTGACCTCCTAGGGATGACCTAGTGCCTGGTCAGGTCGGGCTGGATAAATACCAGACTCTGGTGCTTGTTTGGGAAACACAAAAAAAGTGTTTTTTTAAGCACTTCTCCACAATTCGAGACAAAACTCCTCTCATAAAACGCCTTAAAAGCACTTGTAAAAAGCTAAAACAAACAGGCACCAGGATTGGCTTGGTACTACAAAGTTTTAGTAAAATATTTAAATATTGTAACATTAATTTCATTTACTACCATAAAATATAATTACCTTCATCTGAAATATATTTCTCTTGAAAAATAACAATTTGATACAATTATGAATACTTATCCATAATCAATATCAATTACACCATATTTACATAATATTAAGTTAGAAAAAACCAATTTGAAGTTTTAAATTAAAGATTGAAATCATAATAAGTTTTTATAACAATCATGAAGTCAATTTATTGCA
The DNA here is from genome assembly GCA_019022615.1 of Acacia melanoxylon. Lineage (NCBI taxonomy): Eukaryota > Viridiplantae > Streptophyta > Magnoliopsida > Fabales > Fabaceae > Acacia > Acacia melanoxylon. The sequence goes on along the minus strand of JAFJYJ010000020.1, from coordinate 1,930,458 downwards.
TGAGATGTATCAAGAAAAACAATCTTATAGAGCAATCAATATTCATAAAAATTGAAAAAAAGAAAAGAAAATAAGTTGTATATGTATTGGCCCATGCAACAATTCAATAGAATTGCTACATCAACTAATGGATTAGGTTACCCTTAGTCTGTCCATAGAAAAAATTGATTAGAAAACAAGCTTTTGAGAGAAAACAAGCTTTTGAAAAATACTTTCTTTGATATCTAAACACACTTAATTTCAGCAAAAGGCTTGCAGCCCATGAAGCTTTATAGTGTTGTTAAAAAGTTTCCCAAGGATGGCGAACTCAGATCCCATGAAGATAAACTGGATGATAAATCAATGTCTAATATAGAAGCAATATGATGAAATTTAGATCTGAGCTATATTTTTGAAACAAAAAATAAAGCTTTTGGAAATTTACGATGTTTGCAGTTTAGATTAGGCTTTTGATAGTGTCTTTTACTAATCAACAGAGATCTAACACAGAATTTTACTAAGTGTTACAAAATAACACCTGGTAATGCTCTTATGTTCGACTAGAAGGATATAGTAATCCATAATACATTAACTAACACTTCAACAGAAACATTAAAACTAGATGAAAACAGATACAATGAAAAAGACTAGCATTTCAGAGGTAACCCTCTTTCCATTTTTTCAACTCTTTTGCTGGGTGCTGATCCGGTTTACTTGAATTTTGAGTGGACTAGTCAGTTGAATATTTGTTAATGCTGTCTGTCATTTTGTGCATGTACATGTGACACGGACCTCTTTTGTTGTGTTTGAATTGCTATGCAGAATTTAGCTCTTAAATGATTTTCTTCTAATATTTTCCTTTTGATCAGAGTCTTGTAGACATTCAAGAGGCCTTATTGAGACAACTCAATGATAAAGACCTAACAGTTGTTCGAGCAGCTTTATCTGTTGATGGACTGCCTGATGTAATAGGTTCTTCTGAACTCTTTGATGCACTTCAGAATGTACTAAGAAGATGCATTGATAAGCTGCTGTTGGGTATGTACGGTGCTTAATGTTTTCTAACAATAACATGGTGCTTAATGTTTTCTAACAATAACATGGGAACGTTAATTTTACATAGAATACTTGTAAAAAAAATGATAGATTGAGGCACAGAAAGCAAGTGGTACTTAATTATTTCATTTTGATAGAAAAAGAAACTATGAGAAAGACAGATATGTGACTGGAAAACAAGTGATCCGTTCCCATGACCCCCCTAGTAGACGAGAAACAAAAGAGAAAGAGGAAAATGTAAAGTCTTAAACAGTAACAATGCTACACATTCCCTATTTAGTCCACCTAAATCCGCTGTAATCATAAGCAGAATACCATGGGAGACGAGAGAAAATTCTGTCCCATAAGGCATCTAGTGAAACTCCTTTAAAGATTTACGTTTGAATATTAGTTGCCAATGCAATTTCACAACTTTCTAGGAAAAGCACCGCTCATGCTTATTTGATGAAAACATGGTTCTGGACCATCTAAATGTTGCACGAAGCATATTGTCAGGCATTTTTTCCCACCCATACTCACCAAAGTACTATGACAACTTTGCATTTCCTTAGAACTTTAGCATCTTTGTCATGACCCAACTCTCTACTGGATCAGTAGAAAACTGATCAAAATCCTCTGTACTCACCAAGTTTTTTTGAAAAATACCAAGCAGATTATTCCCAAGTCTCGCAAACAAAACTAATAATAAAGGGGTGCCACCTTATGTGGTTCATGAGCCAGCAATGTGCTATTATCATTGCTGTTTCCTTAGAATGAGGAGTATATTTTCCCCAAGAACTGCAATCCATTTTTACATTTGTATGAGGAGGAAGTTGGCTTCTTGGAAATATGTGTGGAGAGATTTTGTTATGTAACAATGAGAGAGTTTTTTTTTTGGATATACAATATAACGAGATAGTTAGTTACGGGAGGTTCATGGGTACATACTTAATTGGGTTTAGGAACTATGGTCTATAAAAGAACGCGAGGTGTTCTTGAATTCAGCTTTTGGAATAATAGATTGAGCCTCTCTCTATTCCTCTCTTCCCGTCTCGTCTATCTATCTCTCTATCTCTATTTTCCCCCTCTTTCTCTCTCTTCTCTATCTTGCTTACACGACCAATTTCTAAAGCTAAAGTTGCTTGCTTGGATTTTTCCAGTAACAGTTTCTTCTTGGAGTCCTGATATCACATTTAAGAGTTCCATAAGTATTGCATTCCTCAGAGCACAAGTCTAGTGCAGTAGCAGTGAGGAAATTGAAAAGAATGGGTAATTTTGTTGTCTATTACATGTATGATTCATCCTGTTTTCTTTACTTGCAGGTTCAGCTGAAAATGTTAGTTTAACCACTGATGTTGCTGTCAGTTGCCTCAAAATTGCCATCTCATACTCCCATGGTCATACCGATTATATAAAGAGAACAGCTGCCATGATATTTCCATTGCTTCTTGCTCTGCCTCAGGTTCTTTCTGACTTTGACTTGACCTCATATTTAATATCTTTTTGCTGATATGGTGTTGCCCAACTTTAATCCTTCAGATTTTTCCTTGTCTGGTTGATTATCACTTTAACCAGTTTCCTTACGTTGCACAGACTCAAAGCTTGAATGTCAAGGCGATGAGATTAGTTAGTGAACTAAACTGGCCCCTTTATCAGACTCTTGCTGTTGCACCTGCTGGAGAATTGGTAAAAATTATTTACTCGCGAATTTAGTTTCCATAATTTTTCATTTAGTTGTTTATCTTATATGAGGTGTAAACTATCGGTGAGAAGGGAAAGTATGATGTTGGGAATTATAATAAAATTGATGATGGACCTTCATCTACCAACTTAATCTTTTGGAGTAGAAATAATTATTGTCATGGTATTAAAGCTTCTTTCACCAAGTGATCAAGAGTTCGGTCTAGGATAATTAATTAATTAATTTCTGTACAAAGTATATGTTGTGTAGTAATAATATTGTAAATGGTGGAGTAAGGAGTTATAAGTAGGGGTGACCATTTGTATTTTTGGTTCGGTTATGTTCAATAACTGAAAAAACCGAACAACTGAATTGTATCAATTCAAGACACCTAACTAAAATCAAATATTAGAGAATAACCGAATTGAACAAAGTAAAATATTTTGGTTTGATTTGTTTAGTCCGCTCAGTTTTGGGCCTTTACTTGGCCACAAAATCCATATCATACCCTTTCATGTCATCCATTAGTATTCCTCAAAGAAAACTCAAAAATGCATAAACACGACCATGAAGACAAGTGATCAGATATCCCATTTCGGTCATCCTTAACACAAGCTAAGTTTTGAATACTTACAATTCCCAGTGAAAAGCAATGGCTGCATGGAAGTAGGGATAGGCTCGCACTACAAATGCTCCATTTGTGGCTACAATCTCCATATGCTGTTTGTTTCCTTCACCTTCTGTCTACCACCATTTTGCCCAAAATGTTCGATTTGCAACCCGTGAGAGAAGGGCATATCAGGGTTCATTTATCACTGGACAGTGTGGATTTGATCTCCATCCATGCTGTGCAATACCAACTGACACTTGTATCTAAACTTTAACATGGTCTCAGATCCATTAAATTTTTGGGATGAAAAAACCAAAGAAGATTGTGGACTTGAGGCCTTTGAGACTCAGAAAGAGGTGCAAGCGCAGGCAAAAGAGGAAAAAGTGAATGAAAAAAAGGGAAAAAAGTCGAAAAAGTGTTAGAAGATGACCCACATTGAATAGTTAGACATTGAATTAAAGGCATATGAAAAGGAGAGCTATATCCTATCAATTGTCTCAAGTCATTTTGATAGAAAGGCAACTTCAACCTACACATATATCTAAAATTCAACTTGGTGCTCAATGATGGTGAAGTAAAGCTGTAAATGCATCAAAATGTGAGCTCGATATGTCACGGTTTCTAGAGGAAAGAACGAAGCTGGAGTTGCAAATCAAAGTGCAAGCGCTATAATCTATTCGTGGCTTGTGTGAGGGAGATGGTGGTCGAGAGTTGGCCTGAGATTTATACAGCATTGACGGTGAGAGTGAAGCTGCAAGTTCAACTATTTTGGTTTTAGGCTAGAGCAGCAGACTGCCTTTAGCCTTTTTTGATCAAACAGCTGGCCACTTTTTTTCTTTTTATTTCTGGTTGTTGGACTTGGATTTGGGGGGAGACAGTTGACACAGGACTTGGGCTGGGCAGAGATAGTGAGACACATGGCATGAGGGCCCAAGTTTTTTGCTTTTAAAATTTCAGATGACATCGAATATTTTTATGCTAACTGCAGTGAAAACCAACAAACATACAAATAAAAAAACCAAGCACCGAAAATACCAAAATGAATTTCATTTTGCTCACCCCTAGTTATAAGAGAGCGTTAAGAAATAGCTGCTAGAATTATTGCTTCCTATTAATAGGTGTATCTACCTACTTGTATTTCAGGTTATGTGTGAATAACACACTTGCAATATTTAGTCTCTAATTCCTCTGTTTTCCTCTTTGACCCTTCTGTTCTTCTCTCCACTCTCTTTAAGTCCCCCCCCCTTCTCTCTTCTCTTTCTCTCTTGTTTGAATTACAAACCTGCATTGGTATGCTAGGTTTTTTTTTTCGTGTTTGAGCATCAAACCCATGGGTTTTGTATAAGAATGTGTTCGATGTATGAAAACCATTCTTGGGCTTTTTTCAAAGATTTTAGGCTTTGAAGTTGAATTGGTGGTTGACATGATTCCAGAACCCTTATGAACTGGCTAATATTTTCACTCTTGTTCTTCATAATTATATGAACATTTTAGTTTTAGGTATGATACACCTGTGCTATATTAACGCTATAATCTCAAAAGTTCTGAGTGGATGGTTCTCATGTTAGAGATCATGACAAAGCTATTTAACTTTCAACAAACAATTTAAGCGTTTGAGATGAAGTTGTCCTTGACATGTTAGAAATTATTTGAAAACCACTTTTGATCTTTCTCCTATCTTGATAGTTGTCAAATCGTCTTACCTAGAGCCTTATCTTGGATTGGTCCATGTGAACCATAGAACCAATTATACTGCTAAATTTAAGGTGATTTGTGAGATTCTATTTCTAACATAGAAACAAGGCTCCTAATTATATGCGTGTATTTATGAAGAAATTAGTACTACACAACTGATTACTAATAATTCAAATATTTTCTTGCATGTAACTTGCTTCCGATCATGGTTTAAATAGTTCTATTTTGGTGTGAAATCTAGGTTATGACAATAAATCTAGTTTACTAATTGTAAAATGTTTAATTACTTGAATGTATCAACATAAAGATATTGGGGAAATTGCAAGGGTGATAGGTGTTTTCTTTCCATGAATGTTTGAATTTTTCTCTTCTGTATTTTTCTTATTGATAGTGTTGTTTTCTTGTCTTTCCTAAAACATTTTATCACGAACTATATAGAGTTGAAAAGTAGCTAGTGACCTTTGGCTTTTGTGGTGTTGTATCCTCTTAATGAAACTTGAGTTATAAACTCGAAGGGGGCTTGTTCTTAGACATCATTCTTGTTGCCCCTGGCCATGAGACTGATCTGAGGAAGTTGAAATAAATTATGACTATCAAGATTCTGCCATGATTAAACTGTCAGAATAAAAGAAAATTGTAGCCTCTGGAAGTATTGGATTTCTGGTAGTAATTGTTATTTTGAAGTCTTTCAGAGGATTTAGTAAGTGCCTACTAGCACTTGGTTAGTTATATAGTCCAGCAGCAGTATAGTGGTCTAAACCAAGGTACTAAAAGCCATAATGGTCATTGGACAGGCTGAGGTAGGGGGTCAATGATCAGTGGTTCAAATGGGGGTCAACTCGGAGTCAGACCTGTCAGGATTAAAATAATATATTTTATTCAAAATGTGTATATATTTAAATATAAAACTATAAAGATATAATTTAAATCAATTAATGACAATAAAAGTAAATAGGAATTTAAAAGAGAAATAAAAATAAACTGATAAAACAATAAATACTTGAATATTTTAACTTAAATGTTATTATATTTTAATAAATGACTAATGCACGAGGCATAGCCAATATACTGAACCCTAAATATAGCGTATTCATTATTCATATTGATAGATGTGAGGAAGGGATAACTCCTTTTTCAACTTTGCACCTCCCAATGTCAAGCTTTTTGCCTTGGGAATCTCTATTTTGAATAAATCGACTTGCCTCTTTGCCTTTTGTCCTTTAGCAGTAGATTGACGCCTTCTTCCTCTTATTTAATAAAATAATGCCTTTCTTCCTCACTGCAACAACTGATAGAGAAAGGCTTCCACTATTTTGAGTTACTAATGCTGGCAAGAAGAGAGCTGTACTGGTGGAAACAAGCTCAGGCTTGCTTGCGATGAGAAATGAGAAGCAGCATTCAATTTTTTTTCCCTCTTTTCTTCTTTGATCCCTCATTTCTTTCTCATTTCTACCATTTTTTCTGTAGTGTGTATGTTTATCATCATCACCTGGCATATAAAAAAAACAAACCTGGCAACCCCTTCAACTAGGCGGGTTGGCCGTTTTAATCCCGAGTCACACCGAGTTAGGTCAGGTCATACTGAGTCGTTTTCTCCTTGAGTTGGATGCTTACCTGGACCAGTTATGTCGGTGGGTCGCCAATTTCCTGTCTGATTGGTCTGGTCTGGTCCAAGTTTTAATACCATGGTCTGAACATTTTGAGCTAAGTTTGAAAGTATTTGTTTATTATGAAGAGGAAGCATCTGAATCTCGAAGCTAATTATTAGATCTTAAATTTGATTTACACGTGTTTTGCCTATGTGGTTTGTTGTATTTCCTCTTATGATGGCATTGTGTACATTTGTTGGCAAAGTAGGCCATTTGTTTGGAAATGCTGACAGATTTCAACTAATATTACTCATCTAGAAAAAGAATCCAAGCCAATGTTACTTGGGAGCATAAATATTACTATTTTCATGACAAATGATGTATAATAGAAAAATTTGCTGAATGGATGAGTTTTAGCATGAGGTTTTTCTGGTATTTTGTTTGGAATTGTTATTTGATGTCAGAATTGTTTATGAACGTGATTATGTTTCTGTTGTGTTAAAATTGAAATGAACTTCCTTTCACTTTACTGACTATGAAGATGCAATTGCAGACTGTTTCTGGAAGTTTATCTTCAATTAACCTGAAGACCATCAAAAGCATGGCTGAGAATTTCAGGATCTACCCTCAAGATCACATGACTTGGTTTGTTGAGAACTGCAGTGATTTGGAATGGTCAAAGACGCTCTTCTTTTTAGTGTTATTTGAGGCTCTAACATTTACACCAAGCAGTTCGTTTCTCACTCTCACTCTTTCAACGCACTACTTCATAGTTTCTAATTTTTCTGAAATATTCATTGTCTTGTAAACAGGGAGTGGCATGATTAAGCAAATAACGTATGTGAAGTTAATTGAATGATTTATAGATGCTGAATATGGACTTTTGGATTTTGCTTAGGTGATGACTTTCCTGAAGTTTTTGAAACTGCATTTCCTCTTTTAAAGGCTGAGTGGGAATCATTAGTGTCTTCTGGCGATTTTATTTTGGAAGAGGTAGAATGTATTCATGATTTTAGTATATATATTTAAGTTGTTACGGTACATGAAGTACTAATTTTTGTGTGTGTGTTGGATGGGGTTTAATTTACAGTTCAATTCTGAAGTTCTGGACTGGGATTGCAGTTTAATTCTGAAGTTCTTGGACAGTGATCTCAAATCTCTGAATGCAAAACTTATTGTTTGCATATTTTGGAAGTTGCTTTCTGCACTAATATCAGCAATGCCTTCTGAAATTTTACGGGTTAGTAATTCCTTGTAATATTTATTTTTTCCTGTAATAAATGTTGATGTTGGAGACTGGAGAGTTCTCCACTTCTTATTAGAGTTGGACTTAGATGAACTTCCTATGTTTTTACTTAATTGTGACCATACATGTGGCAGGATGATAATGATAAGTGGGTCAGCTGGATTAAGGATCTGTTTGTATGTTTTGCTGCCTCAAAATGCAAGCATGCTTTTCATGTACATCTCCATTACCTTGTGGCTCAATGCAAGATATCACCTCCCTGCCTCTTATCCAAGTTTTTCACAGAAGGAGGTACTTTTCACTTGTTCCTGTTTGAATTGATGTTCATGAGGTTAGACTATCATCTACCAACTGATGTTTTGCTTGATTGAATATTTTCCTTTTGACTTGTTGACATGATTGCATTCATTTGAATTTTGCTGAATATGAAAATCATTTTTCTTTCGTTTGGGATTTTCCCCCATTTTTGTATAAGAGTAATTGATGGCCTTTAATTATCAGTAATCACTAATTGGTATTTCCACAGTTGCCGATTCCTTTAATTTTTGTTACAAAAAATAGGGGCTTGAATAGGTACGGTCTGGCATGTTCAAGTTGGCAATTCCAAGATTTTTTAATATTGGGCCTTGATTTGCTATTCAGGTCCAACTTTTGATTTTTATCTGTAGGGAAGTCTAAATGCACTTCTAGTTTTATCGTCTCTTTTTCCCATTTCAAATATTTTTTCGTCTGGCAACTGACCATCAAATGGAATCAATTTAAGCTCTTGCTGCTCTCAAACTCTGCAGAGTTTGAGTTTTATTTATATTACGGTTTGGGGCATATGAAACTTTACTGATTGTGTGTGGATGAATGTCACTAGGACGTCTATGCACAGGTATCTGCTAGAATGTCTTTGCATACACATCCATTGGAAGTTAATATCTCATTTTTAGATTCAGACAATTTGTATTTTTGGTGGTTGTTTTCACGTTTAGTGAAATTCCAGTGTTTGAGTTCATTTATTTTCTTTGTTGTCATATATAGTCATGGTTGTATTCCTGGAAAAGTTTGCACCTACTTAATCTTTTGATTGTCTTTTCATTCTGTAGGTGTTCCTGTTGAAGTCCAAGTTGAAAGTCTTCAGTGCTTTGCATTTCTTTGTAGCCTGTCACAAGAAAGATGCCAATTTGAACTTCTAGCTGAGTTTCCTTCAGTTCTTGTTCCATTGGCTAGTGATAACCAGGTATGAGTTTCTCCCTTGATTCTAAACATTTTGAAGTGCTTTCCTTTTTTCTACCCTCCTTTCTTTTCACTATGTAAAAACATGATCATCAACACATTGTTTTCTTCTATATTGTAATTTGAGAAGCCTATGCCACTTCGACCTGTGCTAGTGTGCTGTTCTTTTCCCACTTCTTTTCTCTTGCAACAAAATGGAACTGGATAAATTAATTAATTTGCCCCCCCCCCCTCCTCTCATTTTCAGGATGCAAGGATTGCGGCCATGAACTGCGTTGATGGGCTATGTGTATTGTGGTCTCATCTTGAACGTTCTGGAAGGAGAAATGGTACTGTACCAGTGTACCATCAGAATAATTGGAATCTGTCCTTCATATCAAATGTTACCTTGTTATTTTACAAATTTTTGTAAACTGGTGAAAACAGGGAGCAATGTCACATGGAACCATTTTCTGGGTGAACTTTTGGGGTTGATAGATCAGCAAAAGACTCTAATATTGTCTGATGAGAGATTCCTTCCTGCAATGTTTGCATCTATGCTGGGCTCAACATGTCACAACATCTTAGTACCCCAAAATATTGAAAATAGGTATTTTTATTATGTTTTCATAATTATTCATTTGTTCCCTATTTTCATCTTATAAATAGTGTTACTATGACCTTGCTCGTTTGATGGAACCATCTTTTATGGATATTCCTATTGGTAGACATGCTAATCCTTGTTACATTCAAAGTGAGATGTTTTTTGCCACATTTCCTTGCTTTGCAAGTCAATCACATAGCTCATGAGAATCAAGAATGTTGGAAATCATCTACATAATTATCACCATGTGAATGGATGCTCATCTCCATGAAACTGATAAAAGGTCAAAAGGGCTGGTCCTTTTAGGCTCTTATTTGAAAAGGGACTGCTTCTTTATTTCTTTAATTTATTTTTTGTAATTTGTTAAAACTCAATCCCTAGGAACTTTGAACTTTAGTGCTTTAGTGTTGGCCTTTTAGAAGGCAAGCAGCAGCCACTGATGAAACTTTGTTATTGATGATGATTGAGAATTGATTGTGGTTCTTAATTTTACGGATTATGATTTGAATTATGAGTAATAGCATGTTTAAACTTTGAATTGTTTTTTGAATGGTCTAAACTATGAATTTATGTTTAAATTTGAATTTGTAATATTGTTTTACTTATATGGTTTTTATTTATCTTTTTTCTAAACAGAAAAAAGGGCTTAGGGGCTACAGGCTGGGCCTAATAAAGTCATGAATATAAGATATTTTCAGCCCAGCCCTGATTCAGCCTTGACCCTTGGAGGCTGGCCCTTATCGACAGCTCTAATTTAACTTTAAAATTGCATTTGAAGAGCAAAGCATTGTGGCGTGAATTATATAAACTAGTTTGAGTGGTTGGAATGTCAATTTTGGGTATTCAGTGTCATTAGAGAATGTGTTAGTTAGGTTGTTGGTTGTTCTTTTTGTTCAAGAATAAAAACAGAGCAGAAAATCTGCTAATCCATTGTATATTTCTTTTGAGCACTCACTTCAGTAGTGTCCTTTGTAATTTATCATGCATTTTTATAGTGATTAATTATGTCAAGTATTCTTTACAATTTGTAAAGGGTGTTGCTAGGTATAAGGGTTGATACTTCATGTGGAATTTGAATATTTTCTTTGTTATCAGCTTTTTCATTGGCTAGAATGCAGGACTATGTTTTTTTGTGGTTAATGGTCCAGTTCCAAAATTTAAAGATTAGAAGAATATATCTAATGTCCATAGGCCTTGGCTTCAGGTCCTATGATTGATTATTTCAGTTGATATTCATATTCTGTGTTGTTTATTTGCTTTTCTTTGTCTTTTTATTTCTCCTGTTGCAAAGCACACCTCTTCCTTCTATCAAATTCTTATGTACTAGAGTTAGAGCAGGGAGAATTACTGCCAAGTACAACCTTTGGTTTACCTGTCTTGGGTGGGTGGGGATACAGTTTATTTTGACTTCACTTTAAGGTGGTTATTTTGACACTTACATCAGTCATATTTGTCTGATGGGAGACCAAGTTGGATGGGGTTATTTTGTTTTGCTTCATGGTGATAGTATCTGATCAATGTATAATACATTGTTAGTGGTTTTTCTTTTTCTCATTAAATAATTGGTTGAATGATAATAGACCATCTAGAAGAACTAGAAAATTAATTAGTTTGTTTAGTTAGTTTTTCTTATTTTAAATTGTTTAACTTATCTTGAACAATTAGTTTATATTTCTGTTAAAAAAATTAGTTTATTTTGAATCAAATATTTAAATATTTGATGAGAGGTTATTTCTAGATTTTATTTAATTATTTTAATGTAACTTCCGTTTATAAATAGGTTAGACTCCCTAAAGCTAGTCATTCATAAATAATATACCAATTTTATTCCTTTGGACTTCTAGTGAGGAGTTGAGTGAGATGCTTTCTCATTTTCCCTTGTAAGAGTTTCCTTTCCTTTATTTTCTTATATAGTTTTTGAGCGCCTAACATCGAACCTACTAATTTCCATTTTCTTTCCGTGTCTAAATTTTTTCCAGATTTGATCAGTCTACGAAAGAAAAAATTCTTGGCTTCATTTTGGGTTCTGCTTTGAAACTCTCAAACTATGGCAAGGTTTGCTATCTTTTCTAAACTGTTTCCTTCTCTGCTTTTACACTCAGAATTTGCATTCTTAATCAAACTTCCATATCTTTAAATATGTTCTGATACTATTATGTGTATTGCATTCACATAATCTTAGAAAAGCAATTTATGTTTGTACCTCAATGTTTCTTGCAGCTGAAGATTTTATCCTTGCTCAAGGGAATTGGAAAAGGCATTGTGTGTGTTAAAGAAGTTGTGTCACTTTTGTCCCTACTTTTGAATAGGCGGAATCAATGCTTTAATGTGCCAGATAATTCCACACAGAAATTGTCAAGCATTGAAATTGAAATGCTATGCCTATTACTTGAGGTAATTATATCTAATTGTTTTTGGCTGAGGGCACATTTACATATGGAATTTGATGTGAACTAATTCCTACTATTGTGATAGAGCTGTGTTATGTCCTCTTCCTCTGGTGGAAATGATTTTGAAGATCATTTACTAACAGCTTTGCGGGTAAGCGATATAGTATTTCTTCATTGGGTTGTTTTGTTATTTTTCACATGCTTACATGCTCTGGCTGCTGCCTTGGTCAGTTGGATTCTACTACTTCTGGTCAACCTGCCTATGTACAGCCCTGTATAACGGTTCTGAGGAAACTTAGTGGTCAATTCTACAAGGGGTTGAAGAATGAAGTAAAGGTACCAGTAAACCCATTTCCTTTCCAAATTATGTCATTGCCTTCCATAATAACTTGATCAATTTAGCCCCATGTTAAGTAAGATTGCATTTGTTCTCCTAGCTTGATGCATTTAATTTCTGACAATGAACTTTCTTATTTTTTTCAGGAGCATTTGTTTCATGAGCTTCTGTTTTTGTGCCGTAATGCTAATGGTGATGTACAAAGTGCCGCCAAAGAGGCTATATTGCGCATAGATGTAAGTTCCTTTCTCATATACACAACAGCAAAGCCTTTCTTCACTAGGTGGGGTCAGCTATTGATATGTAAACTATAAATACATATTAGTTAATTAATTAGGGAGTTAGTTGTATTAGGTTAGTTAGTAACTGAATTAGGTAGTTAGTAGTTAGATAATGCCTTGTTATTCTGTTATTACCGTGGGTGAGGATTGGCTGAAGTCTAAAGGCAATATCCTATCCTATATAAGGGGGGAGAGCCTAGACTATGGTATTGAATGATTTTGATGATGAATGAATAGTTTGATGAGTGGCAGCAGTTCTGCACTCCCCCTTCTCAATTCCCCCTACTTTCTTCTACAATTTTACAACTAACCTATCGGTGGTATTAGAGCAAGTCATCCTCGGCTCCCCCACTGTGAATCTCTATAGTTCTTGAATCAGTCCAGAGTCATTCTCCTCTTCACTCACGGCTCAGTTCTGATATTCAAGAGACTTCAAAAAAACAAAAAACAAAAAAAAACAAGACCCGAGTGCAATCTTGGACTAGGCAGAGTCATCCTCTTTCGGTTCAGTTTACATTCGGAAATAATCAGTCAAGAAACTCCAAAAAAAGAGAACCCAGAAACGACCAGGACGCTCTAGAGACTCGTCAACGTGGGAAAGATACGCACGATAACACCATAAATCATTTCAGAGGCCCCATCGACCAAGAATGAGAGACGAATACATTCCCCTGAGAAGATTAACGGAATTTGAATTACCAACATTTTGACGTCAGGATATTGAAGGTTGGTTATATCATTGTGAGAGGTTCTTTGAGATTGACGGCACACCGGAAACGTGGAAAGTACGTCTGGTTAAAGATTATCTTGATGAAAGGGCCTATATATGGCACTTGGCCTTTGAGGACGAAGAAGGGGCCAGACCGATTTCTTGGCAAAGGTACAAACAAGCACTAAGGGTACGTTTTGGGCCTCTGAACAGCATAAGAATACTAAGAACAGAGCCATGGAGTGTTCTTGGACCTACCCAGAATGCGTCGAGTGCAACGGACACAATGAAAGATGTGGCTGAGAAGAATAAAGAGACGAAGATGAGTGCTGATCGATGTAAGTTTCCATCATATGAACGTGTCTCTGATTTTCGACCCACCGAAACGAGGAATGACGCTAGTTCAGCATCGGGAGAGAGTGGGTCCCAATTAATTAAGGTTCAAAGTGTATTTTCGATCCAGCCCAAGGTCCCTATGTCCCAGATGAGTTCAATCCCCCCAGTTTCTTTGAAGGCCGATTCGGTGCTCTTCGGATACAGTGCAAAAATTGCACCAGGGAATGGTGGGTCTTCAACCTTCATCTCGCTTGAACGTTTTCGGGAAGCAGCTTCAAGATGTGGGTCTGTAGCAGTGATGGGCAATTTAAAACAGAGCGCCCAAACTTCTAAGAAGGGCCAAGATTCTGATAGTTCCGAAGACCAGCATGATGGAGCAAAATGGAAATGCAGGGACAGTTTTGCGTGGCTTGAGTCTCTCCCGGATGGGGTAGGCGCTGTCTCTCACAACCGTGGAGTGTCGACAACTCATGAGGATGTGGAACCGTCACTGTCTTGGCAAGTCGAGAGTGACAGCAGCTATTCAGCGAAGAAAACAACTCCAGTTGCGGCGCCGTCGACGACTCCTTCTTCTCTAACGACGCCGATTGTCATTCTGCCTTTGGATTCAAGTTCTTCGCCGGAAGTTTCTGTCTCTTTTCCACTGTTGAGCTGTCTTCCGTCTCCGCTGTCTCTCGTCGATGCTATCGTGCCAGTGCTGGATTTCCCGTTAGCCGAGAGGAGTGATCGTGGCTCAATGAAGGAGGATGAGAGAGTTGCGTGGAAAGCAAAGAAATTTTCAGCAACTGACTTTGGGGTCACGTGGGTGAAGAGAGTGCAATTTGAAAAGTCAACTGTACAGCTGTCTTGCAATTTCTCTGGTCCACTGGATTTGTTAATTTCAGATGAGTGTTTGGGCTTTTCATTTGAAGAAAATGGGCCCAGTTTCTTGTTGCAATCAGGTCTTCAAAGGTCTGAATATATAGGTGCTGGGCTGCTACAAAAATGGCTCTCACTTGTTCAATTCCTTCCTACACAGTTTATTGCAGATGTGGCTTAGGGGCAAGTTAATGGAAATGCTTTATGGAAGGATCTGTTCGCTGAGTAGGAAGAAAGGAGAAACACTAGGGTGCTCCAGTACTGAAGATAAATCTGAAGATAAGTTCTGGATACAAGATTTCAAGCAGCAGTTCCTTCAAAGATCAGCAAAAGTTCCAGAAATTATCAACTTAGGCTTATGTTTCTGTTATTTCAGTTTTGAAATTTTGGGGTTTAGTTTGTGGTTGTTGTCAATCATCCTTGAGGGCAAGGATGTTTTTGGGAAGGGAGTATTGATATGTAAACTATAAATACATATTAGTTAGTTAATTAGGGAGTTAGTTGTATTAGGTTAGTTAGTAACTGAATTAGGTAGTTAGTAGTTAGTTAATGCCTTGTTATTCTGTTATTACCGTGGGTGAGGATTGGCTGAAGTCTAAAGGCAATATCCTATCCTATATAAGGGGGGGAGAGCCTAGACTATGGTATTGAATGATTTTGATGATGAATGAATAGTTTGATGAGTGGCAGCAGTTCTGCACTCCCCCTTCTCAATTCCCCCTACTTTCTTCTACAATTTTACAACTAACCTATCAGCTATATGGATTACACAACGCCATTGTGTTTTATCGAAAACCGAATCATTAGATAGATTGTCAACCAATAGATCTTGCTCTATAACTTCATTGGGTGTTCATTTCGATCTTCTTTTATCTCTTTTTAGATTACTTCATACTCCTTGATTGACCCTCCTCACCGATGCACTCAATGACCTTTGAACGTAAAAGTTCCTCTTACGATTTTTTACAATTTTCTCCTCAATAGGTGCGACTCCAACTCGTTTGCGTGTTTGATCATCACAAATCTTATATTTTCTTGTATGACCACACATCCATCTCAACATCCCTATCTCAGCTACTCCCACTTTATATTCATGTTGTCCTTTTAAAGCCCAACATTCACTATCATATAGCATTGCTAGTCTTATAGTAGTGCAATAAAACTTCCCTTTTACCTTACGAGGTACTTTCTGATTACAAATAACTCCGATAGCTTTTCTCTATCTATACCATGATTACAAATAACTTTGGTAGCTTTTCTCTATCTATACCACCCAGGTTGAATTCTATGATTTACATCTCCATCAATTTGACCATCTTGTTGTATAATTGATCTCAAATATCTGAACTTTGCTACTTGTTTAATGACTTGCTCCTAATTTAACCTCCACATCATTTTCCCACTTGTGTCTTATCAAAATTGGAATGCATGTATTATGTTTTGCTGCTAGTTAGATGAAAATCCTTCGACTTCAGAGTCCTTCTCCATATCTCAAGTTTAGAATTAATCTCCTCCCTTGATTCAGTCAATAGAACAATATCATCAGCAAAAAGCATGCAGTTAGGAATCTCTTTTTTGATAAGCTCAGTTAGAATGTATACCACTTGGTTAAACATTTAAGGGCTCAAAGTTGATCGCCTGATCCTTGTTGTAGACCAATCCTTATGGTAAAGTCATTTGTCTCACCTCTAGGCGTTCTAATATTGGTTGTTACCCCTCTTACATGTCCTGAATGGCTTTGTATATGCAACACGCACCCTCGTCCTTTCCAACGCTTTTCAAAGTATTTCTTTTGGTACATGGTCATACGCGTTTTCCAAGTCAGTGAAAACCATATGCAAGTCTCTTCCTTTGCTCCGATACTTTTCCATTAGCCTCCTTAGTAAATAAATTGCTTCTGTTGTGGACTTTCCCTATATGAACCCAAATTGGTTCTTAGAAATACTAGTCTCCAACCTCAACCTATATTCAATAACCTATTTTCACAATTTCATTGTTTGACCTATAAGCTTAATTCCTCTGTAGTTTGTACAATTCTAAATATCTCTCTTTTATTCTTATAAATAGGGATCAAAGTACT
The DNA here is from genome assembly GCA_019022615.1 of Acacia melanoxylon. Classification (NCBI taxonomy): domain Eukaryota; kingdom Viridiplantae; phylum Streptophyta; class Magnoliopsida; order Fabales; family Fabaceae; genus Acacia; species Acacia melanoxylon. The sequence continues at coordinate 1,913,828 of JAFJYJ010000020.1, read as the reverse complement.
TTTTCTCTAAGCATCAAGACATTTCTGGGATTGTAAAATCTCACTAAATAACTTAGGAAGCCTCAACACAACCTCTTCACCCAAACATTTCCAAACTTCAATAGGAATACCATCAAGTCCAACAACTTCACCATTTTCCATTTTCTCAAGAGCTTCCTTAACCTCGCCAACTTCAATCCTTTCTCATATATTGTTTAACTTTACTTATCATTTGTTCAATTTAGTGCATCTTTTATTATCTGTTAGTTTGTTAGTGTGTTGATATTTTGTGCTTGTTTGGGATCCCAATTGAGCACTTCAAAAGTGCTTACTCACGTAAATTGATACAAAATTCCTCTTATATAATTACCCCATACACCGTAAATCACAATTGAAAAGCTGCTTTTGAAGGCTCTAATTGTCATTCCAAACAAGCACAATTATGATGCAGAACAATTTATGGGTTCATCTGACATTCAAATAATGAACTCAAGCGGTTGCCAAAGACCACTTTTTCTCCTGTTAGATAATATTTTTTGCAGAATTTAAGAACTAAGTTTTAAGCCTGTGCATTAAGATGCATAATCAATTTGGTAAATTAGTAGATCTTACATAATCAATTCTCTGCTTGGAACTGATTGGATCCTGGTTTGCTTGTACAGAAATGTGCATTTTGTGCGTGCACTATGAATTATGATTACAAGCACGTACACATTTTTAATGTTGGTTGATTTGAAAGTGGGATTTTTGAATACTTTTTTTCTTTTAAAACTGTTATGTAGCTAGTAGTGAATTGGGGGAGCATGCGGTTCTTTTGTGTTTTAGGTCTATTATACTTTTTGTTTCGGTACTATGTTCTCTTTTGTAATGTAGGGGCATAGTTCTTCAGTTTGTCCTTTTCACCGTCTTAATTATAGGAGAAATTCTATGGAAGAAAAAGTGAAAAATTAACTGGTGGTCAATGGTCTTTCTCTTGGAATTGTAGATTAGTTTCTCAACATTTGGCGACCTGCTTGATACCATACTCAAAAGGGGAAGTTGCATAAATATCTCAGGATCCAAGAAGAAGAAGAAACTAAGTGTAGATGCAGAGGATGATATATTTAGAAGGGAGAATTCTTTCTATATCCTTAGTTCTCTTCTTGATGTCTTGTTACTGAAGAAAGACATAACAAAGAGGTTTGAAATTAATTGCTATTTCTGGATCACTGAAATTAATAGTATATTTGATTGTGCTAAATTTTCACTTTGATGGTTGCAGAGATATGCTTATAAGCCCCTTATTTAAGCTTCTTAGCAAGATTCTTTCCGAGGAGACGGTGAATGATGCTCTCTTCAAGGAGAAGGGTTTGGCCCTACCTTCTATAAGTGAAGCTAACCTTAATGCAGCATGTCATATTCAACAGACTTTGTTGATAATCCTTGAGGATATAATCACATCTCTTGATAGCACTTCTGCATTGAAGGTTCATTGTTATTCTTTATGCTTAAAAGTTCCAGATATCTAACAGTTTTCTTGGTCTTCCTGTTGTTGCCTAATTCAAATTTATTTTTCCATTTTTATTCTCAGGAAAATGTAGCAAATGAAATTAACTTCAATGTCCTGATAGAGTGTGCCCATTCTTCAAAGGATGTAGTCACCCGCAACCATGTGTTTTCTCTGCTTTCTGCTGTTGCTAAAGCTTTTCCTGAAGAAGTTTTTGGGCATATACTTGATATTGTTGCTGTTGTTGGAGAATCAACTATCACACAGGTTTGTCAATATATATAATTAAAGCAACTTTGAAATTTGAAGAACAGTGAAGAGCGTGCTTGGATTTTGGTTAAATCTTACAATTGATTATAAGCAATACTGGGAAGGAGAGTCATGTTTTAGATGGATTCATTTTTTGGTATTCTATTTCTTCAAATTATAAGCTGATTATAAGTAATACCTGATGTTGGAGACATATTATTAGAATTGATTGAGGCAGGGGAAGTTTGGGCCTAATAGAAAAGGCCTGGCCAATGCCAAAATACATTCCAGTCTTTTTCGTTTTTTGCTTCTTTTTCCCATGCAAAAACCTTATCAAAGTTACTATAGCCAATACCAGAGAATCTAGGATCTTAATTATAAGGAGAAAAAACGCTTCTATAGAAAAGTTCTCCACTGATTAAAACATTTTTTGACTAATTATATTACAAGAACGTGATATACCTTTTCTAAAATTATAAGCAAATAGTTGAGTAAAAGTTAAAGATGTTTTAGATGGATTGATTTTTCGGTATTCTATTTCTTCAAATTCATTGTATTTTCACGGACACAAAATTGAAGTAAGGTTTTTCTAATATATTTATGTCATAAAATATTCAAATGGGTGAGGCTATGGTTTGGCCTTTACAGAAAGTGTATGCTTGGCCTGTTCAATTTATGTGTTTCAGAATTTTTTAGACTAGCCCATTTATAGTTGGGGTCTTTCAGGCTCATAACTCATCTTTTGCTTGGATTGGTTGGGTTTTGACCATGATCAGGTCTAGTTTAATATATCATCTGTATTCACACTATTTGGTTATCTGTAGATTGACAGTCATTCAAAGCATGTTTTTGAGGATCTTATATCGGCTATTGTTCCCTGTTGGCTGTCTAAGACCGACGATGTGGAAGCATTACTGAAGGTAGTTATTTCTTGAGGGGTGTGTGTGTGTGATTGTGTATATGTTTGTCTGTGTCTATATTCATGTCCCATGTTTGTTCGAAATGAATGGAAGCAATTCTAAGCATATCAATATTTTAATATTATCTTCTCCCTTCAGATTTTCATGGATACATTGCCCGAAGTTGTTGAGCATAGAAGATTGTCAATTGTTTTATACTTGTTAAGGTATGGTACTCTTTATGCTATATTTCACTTTTATTAACTTTGTTTATCTGTTCTCGAGCTACATGTAACCATGCTCCATCTCTGCAGAACTTTGGGTGAGGATAAAAGCTTGGCTTCATTTCTTGCCATGCTTTTCCATTCATTGGTTTCAAGGGAACAAACTACTTTCCTTGATATCAAGGTTCCGGATGCATTAACATTTTACACAAGAGAGTGGGAGTATAAACTTGCATTGCAAATTTGTGAACAATACACAAGTCTGACATGGATTCCTGCTTTAGTTGTGCTACTTCAACAACTGGGAAATGACCCTGGACTCTTTCTAGAATTATTTCTTGCAATGCATTTTACTTTGAACAAATTGCAAGATCCTGAATTTTTATTCAAGATGGAATCAGGAAAAGATGCGGATGTCATTCAGGTATTAATCCATATATGTATTCATGGTCTTTGACACCTTAATCTTCAACTTCAAGTATCTTACTTAGTTAATGGTACAAGCAACTAGCAATGGTGTTCAGTCCCTCTCCATTGCAGAGGGATACCCTTTATAACGTTCATATGCTGCCAAGTGGTTCCTAAAAGTACCATTGTATTGTACATCACGGGATAGGTTTGGCAAGGCGGTGCCTTTCTAAATACATGCATTCCTATCTTACCAAATTTGCCAACATTTCAAACACTGCACTGCCCCTCAATATTTTTCCTTTCTTTCTTGCCAGTGACTTTGAAATAAATCAATGTAAAATGCCACTTAAAAAATCCAAACTGATTGTTACATGGTAAATCTATAACCTTGTGGCGAATAGAAAACTGAGATAAAGTATCCCCAATCTGCAATATATCATGGGACAGTGTTTTGAGGTTTGCAATCTTGTATCTATTGCATTGTGTTGCCTGGGGGATATTTTCCACCCAAATAATCTCCCAAAACACCGGAGCATGTTTTCCAGCCAATTAATCTTCCAAAAGCACAGGCAAGAGCTGCTACATCCGACATGAATGAAACTGGTCGCTAAAAGATCTATAATAGATAATTTTGTAAGTCTCATGAGAGTTATTGCAGTTTTGGTATTCCTTCTATCGTGGTCTAAGTTATGCTTTGAAATACCTGATGCCATACAAGTATTGTACTCTAACTAGATGGTCTTCAAAATTCAACCACCTAGATTGAAAAAAGTTCCTCACAATTCTCTCAATCCGATGCTTTGGCATGTATTATAATTCTCCTGATAATACCTATAATGGTCTGCAATTGTCCAGGCGAGTGACATGCAGATCCTTGGTTGATACAAATTTTCTTCTTTAAGCAGAAAATTGCTCATTATTTGGTTGTGTATTTAGTTTGTTTCCTTATTCTTATAGTCTTCTTGCTGAGATGCTCATTCTAATATCTTCTTGTAATAGTTTTCCTATCTAAATTTTTGCATGCATGCTGCTGCCTGGTATAATTGAATACTACTGTTTGTTGCCCAAATTTTAATTTACTCACAAGTTGACTGTTTTGACATTGCAGAAGGGACTTGGAAAGCTTATGGAGCAGATTGTTTTTCTCTTGCAGCTTGTATTTTCTAAAAAGAAACAAATGAGGTTCCCTGTTATTCTGAGAAAACAGTTAAAAGAAACCATGCGCGCTGCGGTTAGAAATATAACCTTGGTCATGATGCCTTCATCATACTTTAGGAGCATAATTAAGTTGCTCCGTCATGCAGATAAAGATGTTGGTGACAAGGTAATTTCTTAGACTATAATTTGTATGTCTCTTGTGTGATTCTTCAAAGTTACATTAAGACTATGTAGCATGGATACTTCAAAAAAAGTTGATGTACCATATCTGATATATATCCGATATGATACATGTATTGTACCTCAGGCAATGTATTTTGAAACTTCTATTATTGATCTGTTTTCCTCTGAAATGCTTCAAAATAACTCAAAAACTTAGTTTTGTCGACTTAGTTTTGTTGTTAATATCACTATGTTACTTTTGAAATACTTGTTTTAAACTCAAATATTTTTATTATTATTCAATTTTTTTGAATTTATTTGTTAAATATATACACAATTACATATGCACATCTCCTGCACCCATATAAAATTTTGAAATTTGTCATATATTATATATTTTATTGTATTACACCCAATATGTGTGCCCTTAGGACTTCCAGAAGTTTTTCCCCAAGTAGTTGAGTAGGCACAGCATATATTTCCTCCTTGATATGTAATTCATGCAATGATGAGCAATGTGAGATAAGTAATGATTATTTAATAATTGCTTAATTTGTGTTGCAGGCTCTTGGGCTTTTGTGTGAGACAGCAAGAAATCTTAAAGTTAGTTCAAAAAGTAGAGAAAGCAAAGCTCGAAGTTCAAATCCATGTTTTTCTTGGCTTAATATGAATGAGAGTGATCAACAGTCATTTGATAAGATGTGCTTGGAAATTGTTCGGGTACTTGATGATCCAGCTGAGGGTTCAAATACTTCATTCAAAGTGGCAGCCGTTTCTGCATTAGAAGTTTTAGCAAACAGCTTTCCATCTAATAATTCGATATTTGTTCTATGCCTCAGATCGGTTGCAAAATGCATTAGTTTGTGCAACTTGGCTGTAGCCTCTTCCTGCCTTCGAACAACAGCTGCCTTGATCAATGTTCTAGGTCCCAAAGCTCTAGCAGAGATTCCTCACATAATGGAAAATATGATGAAGCTTCCCTCTGAACTGTTCTCGAATTCAGATATCAAAGGCCAAAAAAGTATGGAGCTTATTTCCTCAGTCTCGAAAGACTCATATCTTTTATCTGTTCTCATCACTCTGGAGGTAGTTGTGGACAAGCTTGGGGGATTTCTAAATCCTTATCTGCCAAATATAATAGACCTTCTGGTACTTCATCCTGAATATATCTCTGGAATGGATGCAAAGGTGGAATCTAGAGCTAATGGACTTCGCAAGCTCCTTGCTGAGAGAATACCTGTAAGCCTCTTATTTTATAATAGGGTTATGGTGCAAAAAATATCCATAAACTTATACCAAAAGTGTAAAAGTAACCATAGACCTTTTTTGGGTGTAAAAGTAACTATAAACATTATAAACGAGGACAAAAGTGACACCAGCGTTATGTTTGCCATAAAGGTACAAGTTATTTTTGTGAAGGCCACTTTTGCGAAGGCAAAAAAAAAAATGGTAGCTATTTTTGCTCCTTAACCCCTTATAATATCATTTAACAATTGTATGTAATCAACATTTTGGTTCTCTCTTTACTCAGAAATGCATTTGTTTTGGAACAGGTTCGGCTTGCATTGCCACCATTGTTAAAAGTTTACCCTGCTTCTATTAATGCTGGGGATAAAAGCTTAGAAATTATGTTTGACATGTTGGCAACCTTAGTTGGTACCATGGACAGATCATCTGTTGTTGGTTTCCATAGAAAGATTTTTGACCTCTGCCTGCTTGCCCTTGATCTTCGTCATCAGAGTCCTGTTTCTGTTCATGATATTGATGCAGTAGAAAAAAGTGTGATCCATGCAATGGTTGCTCTGACAATGAAACTTACCGAGAGCATGTTCAAACCTCTATTCATAAAGAGTATTGAGTGGGCTGAATCTGATGCGGGTGAAGCTGCACCTGGGGGTAGCACTGATAGGGCTATATCCTTCTATGGCATGGTAAATAAACTTGCAGAGAGCCATCGGTAAGTCAATGTCTCTGTACCATATTTTCATTCTGTATTTTGTATTCTTTTTTAAAGTGCTTCTTTTTATTTGCTTTATGAGCTTCTCAAAAGAGACTTTGCTGAGTCATCTCTGTTGACTTATTGGGTTTATTATATGTCACTTCTTAAAGAATAAAACACCATTTTTTAATTTCTTGAGTAAAAAGCAATATTGTGTCATGTGTATAAAGGTCCTTATGTAATATACTGTCTAATAATGGTGATTGGCAGTAGAGTTGATACAAAACTTCATCTGAAATTGATATTATTATATATCCATAATTTGTTTTTGGTGAGAAGTCCTTCCTTCCTCATTTAAATTATGCGTACATAAATAACTTCAGCAACACTTTTATGTTTTCTTCATGGAACTCTCTTAAAGTAGTGATTGAATTGCTTAATCATTTCTTCACTGCTTTGTCCTGTGTGAAGGTCATTGTTTGTTCCTTATTTCAAACACTTGCTTGGTAGCTGTGTTCACTATCTGAGTAATGCTGGAGATATACTGAGTCGGAAGAAAAAGAAGGCCAAGATTCAGGATGATGACAGTACAAAGGGAGGCATTGTTTCTATCAAAAGCTGGCATCTTAGGAAGCTAGTCTTATCGTGTTTACACAAGTGTTTTCTCTATGATACTGGATCCTCCAAGTTTCTTGACTCTTCAAACTTTCAGGTGGGTAAATTCTTTCACATTACTATCACGGTGTCATATCTTTGCCTTGGTTGTTATGAGCCATTGAACATATTTCAGACAGCTTACTTATTTAAAATGTTTTGATCAGTTTTCGGCCATATCTTCACAACCATACGAAGCCTATTGCCGCATTACATACCTGTTTTGTGTGGAAAAATACCTCCTTTTTCTAGAAGCTAAACACTTTATTTGATTCAACTACGGCAAACTTCTATAGAATCACTGAATGATTATGAATAATCGTCTGCACTTAAAGAGATCTTTACCTTGCTTTTCTTTTTTCTTTACTATGTTGATAATTACTATTTTTTTTTTATTTCCAAATTTGGATATTAGAATGCAAGTAATTCCAATTTTTTTCATTTGAAACGCAAATTAAGTTGTTAAAAATCTATATACCTCTTGCATCATTATTCAATAGTAATTGACTCCTCTTATTATTATTTTTTTATTTGGGGTACAAATGACTTTTCAAATCCATAAATTCACTTTTTAATTCCATTCCCCCTTTTCTATCAAGGGATTCCCAGCGATTAGGATTCAATTCAGCACTTTTGAACTTATGCAAATTCTGTTTAATTCTTGTTCCTGTTGCTTTGAATTAAGTTCATTCAAAGATTGATCGTATGATATTAAGGGTCTTGTTTGTATATCCCTTCACCTAAATTACGGTTTGCTGCAGATGCTATTAAAACCGATTGTGTCACAACTAGTCATAGAACCACCAGCTTCATTGGACGACACTCCGAATATGCCAAGTGTGAAGGAAGTTGATGATCTACTAGTTGTGTGCATTGGTCATATGGCCGTGACTGCTGGAAATGACCTCTTGTGGAAAGCCTTGAATCATGAGGTAAATATCTAGATTTCTACTACCGAGGGTGATTTTTTCTGTTTTTCTTTGGGAATGCCCAGTCATATTTAGTACTCCCCCGTCCCTATTTATTAGGTCTTATTAATCAATTGTGTTATTCAATAAAAAATTTAAAATTAGTTAAAAGTAATAAACACGTAGGAAATGTACTTATTTTTATAAATATGCCCTCATTTATAGTGAGAAAAATAATGAGAGTGTATGGGGAAAATTAATTAGGGGTAGCATCGGTAAAAAATGCATTTAAAAATATGACCTTATAAATAGGGATGAAGGGTGTATTAAACTGTAAAAACTTGTATTTTGAACTCTGCCCACTATCTCTTGTTGGCTGTAGAGTCTTCAACAGCTAATTCTGATTATGGCTTGTTTGTTTTGCAGGTGTTGATGCAGACACGGAGTGAAAAACTTCGAACAAGAATGTTGGGCCTAAGAATAATTAAATATCTAGTGGAGAATTTGAAAGAAGAGTATCTTGTATTTTTGGCTGAAACAATCCCCTTCCTGGGTGAATTGCTTGAGGATGTGGAGCCTTGTGTCAAGGATCTTGCTCAGGAAATTCTTATGGAATTGGAGTCTATGAGTGGGGAAAGTCTTAGGCAATACTTGTGATGTAAATTAAGGTAGTCAATATGATCAATATTGAGAAGAAACACGAGGGATAGTTAGAGGCGTTTCATTAAATTTATGATTTAGCTTATTGTATTAATATAAATATTCAATTTTGTCATGGAAAGCTCTGATATTTTTCCCTTCTTGGTAGTTAAGACACATTACTAACAAGAGACTAGGAAACCAGCCTTTAAAGTAGTAAAATTAAGGCAACAATTAGGGATGTTACTATTCTTATTATTTTCATTCATATTTTACTCATGAGAATTTGGTTTCTTTTTTTGTTAACTTGCTTCAGTTGATTAGTTTAAGAATGATATTGATATGCTTATGATCAAATTAATATAAGAAGATTGAGCAAGAATTCGAATAAAACATTTCTTGACATGATTGATTGAGAGGTGAGGATTGGAGCCAGTTTCAATCATGTCAGACTTATGATTCAAAATAATGAGGTTCTCAGATGCTTGGAAAAATAAAACTTTGGACCTCCTGCTAATTAATTGAGAGGAGTACTCCTAAATCCTAATAATCCTTAATGATTATTAGGTGGCTAAAATTGAATTTTGTACCATTAGAGATATGAGTGATAAAACAATTGAAAAGAATTAATAAAATAAGATAATAAATCAGCAAACAGCTTGCATAATAATTAATCTTAGAAACTAAAAAAACAAAAACTACTTTTCCTTGCTGAGTCAGAACAAATTTGCGATAATGGTCATCTCTCAACCTTCAGCGAGGCTTTTCACAAGGGGGCCAAAAAAAAAAGAATAAATAAATAAATAAAACAAAGGAAAGACTTGATCATTGGGCTTTTTAGAGGGTCTAAACCTTTGTTGGGATGAGTGTTCTACCGTAACTCAATGAAGGCTTCTAATGTCATCCGTGGGGTTTTTTTTTTTTTTTTTTTTTTTCTCTTCAATCAAGCGATGCTATGAAAACAATATCATTTTTTTTTTTAATTTTTTTCCCTTTTTAAGAAGACAAAATGACATTTTCATAGTAAAAAGATTGTTACAAGGTAGCATCAGAAACAAGACTGAAGCATTAGTTAAACGATCAGTATATATATATATATATATATATATATATATATATATATATATAAAGCATTAGTTAAATGAGTTTAACAAAAAATGAGGAAAATGCATGAAGTTTATATCCCGCCACACTGCATTTTGGATGCTTTTTAAAAAAAGTCTTTTTTTTTTAAAAAAATTGTAAACTTTAAAAAAAGCGGATTTTTAGCTTTTTTGTTGTTGTGACTTTTGTTTTTTTAAAAAAAATATAATCTAAACATATAAATTAATAAAACAAGCATTTTTTTTCATTAATTTTTTTTTTTTAATAAAAAAAGTCCATCCAAAAAGGGCCGTATATTAGGAGAAGCATGTCTCCTGTAATGAAGTTTGATTAATTGCTTTTGAGTGCAAGTGAAAGTCAGCGTTGACCTATATGATGAAGCTAGTTCATCAAAATTGACTATCTAATATAAAGCATTGGGCAAGCATTAAAAAAGAAATACACGTGGTATCAAACTTCTTGGTTCAAATAAATTGCTCTAAAGGAGAAACACAATAGCATATTGTTAGTGGCACATTACACCCAAGGGTGAATTGGTGATAAAAATAATAAAGTGATGTCAATAAGGAGAGTAGAAAATATCTACATAATCGATATTATCTTGGTTAATGTATGTTAGGCTTAGATTTCATCAAAGTTAATTATCATATTTCGCCAGTCTTGTAAATTTTTACTGGTTTTCTTTATACGAGAAGTATTGTATGTTTACAGATTATGCATATTGATTACACAGATTCTTATCTTAGTGATATCTCTATCTTGAAAGTATTTTCACTAACAATCTTAAGACAATTTGATGTTTGAATATGTGTTTAGTATTTTAATGGATTCATGAGAGTTTCTAAAACTATGAATTACTGTGATTCTGCATAATCATGAGGCCCACACACACACACACACATATATATATATATAGCGATTAAGATACCTCTGTCATGATTTTTATTTTTTGGGTGGCACCGATATTGCTATCATGATATTCTTCTTTGTGTTTGGGATATCTGTAATATAGTTTCTCTTGCCTTGCTTTTCTAGACGCATGTGAATTAGTGCTCATTGTTTCAAATGCCTTACTGTGTTCATTAATTTTTTGCGACTTGGCATAGATAGTTACAGTATTAGTCTATGCATGTGCTTCTGTTCTGGGTTGTTTGCCGTGCTGGCTCTTTATATTTCCGTTTATATCTCTATTTTTAATGTTCCGGGAATTTCTGGGGAACAAAAGAATGTGCAAATATATTGGATTATAAGAAATGAGAAGTGTTAGGCCTCTTAATTAGTCTCACAGGTAACCATGGGATTATATATAAATCTAGAGTTTTTTGTATGCCTATGGTTTACTTCTTCCATATGGTTTTTCATGAAGTATGCTACTCGGGGAAAAAAAAACTGGAAAAGTATAGAGAGGGACAATAACGGAAATTAATACGGTCGGTAGGTGTTTGGCCGTTTTTCCGTTTTGAAGTTGGGTCACTTGAAAAAAGTATTTTTAGACCACAAAATAGGTGTCATTGTATAGATCTTGAAAAAACGAAGAAATAGACACCAAGAATGTGAAAAACCGACGTCGGAAACGCCGGTTATGAAGGGTTGAAGAGTCTGGTTCTGTCGGATCCAACTGGGTCAAAATGACCCGGTTGGAAGTTGAAGATGACACCCAAGTCTGAAATGATATTCTTTTTATTTTGTTGGTCTCTCTCTCTAACAGACATGGCGTGGCGTTCAACTGGAGATGGCCAACCTTTAAGGATAAGTTTGGTTTGAGGGAAGGGGAAAAATTTTGTGGGCCCCACTACACTAAATTTTAAATTTTTTAGACAATTTTCTCCTCCCCTCATTTTTTTTTCTCCCCTCAAACCAAACTTACCCTAAGGTGCTTTGAAACCATGCGTCGACGGTTCGAAACTCCCTTTGGCCAATTTTTATGGCGTTTTTCGAAAATAATTCTAAGAACGGACGCACCAGGCAGGGATCGAACCAACGACGTTGCTTGGGTGAAAGACGCCTTACCAGTTGGGCTGATGGCGCCTCTTCGATGAAATGGGGCTGAAATATTATTTAAAGTATATCAAGTGTGGGGACTCATTTGTGGGGCCGGACTGGTTTCTGTTTGGGCCGAACTGCAATTTTTTTTTTTGTGTGTTTTGGACTGCACGTTTTGTAGGCTGCACTTTTTCTTTGGGCTGGAAAAATATTGTTGGGCCGAATTAAAATAATAAATCTGTTTGGACTCAACAGTGTTTGGGTATTTGGAAAGCAAGTAGACCTCATTTATTATTGAATTATGTTTGGGAAAATACATTTTGAATTTGGAAAAACCCCCCAAAGCCTTCCGACTCAGAAAGAAGGGAGAGATTAACGACCTATAAAGGATATGCAAATTCGGGTGAAATTATCTTTTTACCCTTAGTTTTAAATAAAAATAATAATAATAAATACCATCGCTTGGAGAGGGCCACCACCACCCATGGCGAGGGTGAGGTTTTTTTTTTTTTTTTTTTGGGTTTAGGGTTTTTTGTTTTTAAAAAAATTATTCATTAAAAGTGTGGGGGTGGGGTTCAACCCCAACCCCCACACATCCACGTGGGCCGCGCCACTTAGTTCCTTTAATATATATATATATATATATTAACAAATATATATATTCTTCTTAACATTTTTCCAATGATATTTACAAATCCTGAAACAAGAATTACCATTCTTGAAACGAGAATTACCATTTCACAAACAGAATTTACAACGTTTTCTATAGGGATCACTTTTTTTTACTCTTTGATGCATGTGAGTGAAAAAAAGTACACTATTACAAATTAAAACGAGAATTACCATTCCTAAAATGAGAATTACCATTCCACAAACGAAATTTACAACGTTTTCTATAGGGATCCCTTTTTTTTACTCTTTGATGCAAGTGAGTGAAAAAAAATGTACTATTACAAATCCTGAAACGAGAATTACCATTCCACAAACGGAATTTACAACGTTTTCTACCGAGATCCCTTTTTTTACTCTTTGATGCATGTGAGTGAAAAAAAATGCACTATTACAAATCCTGAAACGAGAATTACCATTCCACAAACGGAATTTACAACGTTTTCTACCGAGATCCCTTTTTTTTTTACTCTTTGATGCATGTGAGTGAAAAAAAATGCACTATTACAAATCCTGAAATGAGAATTACCATTCCTGAAACGAGAATTACCATTCCACAAACGGAATTTACAACGTTTTCTACAGGAATCCCTTTTTTTACTCTTTGATGTAACACCCCAATTTCGTAAACGTTTTCATAGCGTTTTGATCAGAGTTGAGCTTTGGAAAATTTTAAATTGAAGAGTAACTGATAAACATTCACTGTAATGTATATGTTTGCTTTTACAGCGATACAAAATTTTGAACGATTAACAACGTTAAGTACATATCAAACGAATTTTTTTCCCAGCCGGTCCTCACGCCTTCTGCTTACCCTTGTCTTCGATCCTGTTCACTCTGGATCCTGAAGCTATGGTAAGAGCTGAGATCCAATGCCCATTGGATCTCGGTAATTAACCTCATGCTTATGTAAATGATATATGTATGACGATATCCTTTTCGCATAACACACAATTTCAAAACAAGAACAATATATAAGGCAATAACAAAACACAGCCACCGGTATGCATGTTATCCCATCGCACTATTCACCAGTGCCACGATGTACGGTCGTGTCCTCAGCGCTAGGAAAACGTAACGGTATTATCATAACTATAACCCGTATATATTTGAATGTATAAAGAACAATTTAAGATAGAGTCTTAGTATTTGAACACAACTATCATATATAGGCATACAATAAGCATAAGAGTTAAGGTTACAATACGCGTCCGTACCTGAGTCAATATTCTCGGTACGCTCGTCTTTGACGGTATTCGTGCACAATAATCCTATAGTGATAATATCGCTTTAATTAATTCACAAATATTATTCCAAGAGATATTTTTGGCTATATATGACCATTTTACCCCTTGTTTAATTATTTTCATTTTAATTCCCTTTTATTTTTGTAAAAACGTTACTTGACAGCATATAGGCTGACCAATGTGAGTTGGTATAGATGGTAAGGGATCCAGGATTAGGCCCTTGGGTCGTGGGTTCGATCCCCTCTGCCGTCGCTGGGACTCCTTTGGTAGGCGATCTCGTAAGTCCCCATTAAGTGCTCATAGAGCCCGGGCCGTGCGTCTTGGCACTTTCGTGGGGACGATGTCGAACCCCTCCAAAACCTTTCTTTTATCAAAAAAAAAAAAAAGCATATAGGCTGATTTTTCACCTAACTTTGGAAAATCATAACTAATTCTACAAAAATTGAAACGAGGATCCGTAAAATTCCTCGGAATCCCTAGGATGTCTACTTTCAAGTAAAAATACTAATTTTTTCTCAAACTCCCTGAATCATTCCCAGGTTTAAGGTTTTCAACCTCTGCCCAGCATTTTCCAGAATTTCGTAGCCCATTTTGCAGAATTTTTATCTCCTAACACAAAACTCAAAATGACATGCTATAGGTATATTTGGAAATCTCTATATGTCTACTTCGAACATGAATTTTCTAAGAATTTTAGAACATCATCTTCAACATAAGATACCAGCGTTTTTACAATTGCTTTCTGAAATCGCTAACCGATAAATTTTCGCCAGAGCTTCGCTACTTTGATCATAATCTTCCAAAATTTTTGCTATAGCATCTTCTTTATCAATCTTTCGAAACAAAACCATTTTTAACCATAAAAACATGATAACAAATTTAAAATATATTGGAAGATTTAAAGATCAAAACAACATTTAAGCTATAAATTCAAAGCTAAAGCTTAAGAACTAGGGAGCTTACCTTTGGAGAACCTTGCTACTCCTTCTTGCTTCACTCTGACTCTCACTTTCACTCTATATAATCAGGTGTTGCTTGCTATTTTGACGTGAGAATTATGAAGAGCTTAAGCCCCTATTTATAGAAATTTGTAATGGCATTTTGGTAATAAATTGCAACTTGCCTCTTCCTCATTTTTAACCATAGGATCTAGGGTATTTGTGAAGCTTCATCCTCTTCATCCACCTCTCCAAACCGTGGCCCTCCTTCCTCTTCCCTATCCTCTTCCAATTTTTACCCCAAAGTCAAATTGTACAATGCCAATTTGTCCCTTCATTAATGCTATTTTACTTTATGATTAATGCTTGATTGGTGACTAATTATTCACCCTTTATCCAAGCTTCATGACCGACTTCTACTCCCTCCCCTTCTAATTTGTTTGTTTCAACTTTTAGTTACCCCAAATGCTTATATAGTTAGTTGCAAGTTGGTAGTCTTATTCAAGTTTTTTCTTCACTTCTCAAACCTCAATTTTATGACTTAATTAGAGGTCTTTTTAAACAATTTAATCACCTAAACACAAATTACAAAAGTTGAGGAAAATGATTTTGAAGACAACCAAATCCAAGCTTAAAATATGCTTGTTCATAATAAATCCTTATATTTGATTTATGATCAAAGTTTCACAAGATACAATTTATTTTCTATAGGTTCTCATTTACTTGTGTCTTGAATTTATCCCAATGGTTTTTATCTCACCATTAATTAATTTACTCATTTTTACCTCTTTCCTACATAAGCTTACATCACACACTCACACACACATACACACACTTGTGTGTGCCGCCCCCTCCCTCTCATCTTTTTCAAATTCTATCCTCTTCCATGCCATTTAAAGCTTTAATCATAAAGTACCTCTATCCTCTTCCAAATTACCTTCAAAGTCTTCTTGAATTAAAGTTTGATTAAGACATGTAGGCTTAGTATCTAGATTTTAATCTTTGCTTCTTCTTTCCTCAAGTGATCTGTCCCCCTCCCCTTTAATTTGCATTGCATTTGTATTCAATTTCACCTTAATCCATCTAGAAGAAATCCCCTTATTGGTTAATTTCAATCTCTCATGGATTTAGCTTTATGATACTTAATTAGAACCTTAGGATTTAGCTTTATTAGTTTTAATCCAAGCCTTTGATTTGGGTTGGAAAAATCTAAACATTATTGATGATATTTGCTAATGATTTAGGATTAAGAATTACTGAAATTACTTAGTCTCTTTAATCAGTAATGTAACACCCCGATTTCTAACAAATATCTTAGTGTAAAATTTAAATGATTTTATAAAGGAATACTGAAAATTCGAATTAAACAACCTCGGGGAGTGTTACCGCCGCACTTGTACTGGAACAAGTGCAAGGATACTTATTACAATAATGAAAATCCAAACTTAACTAAATGTTATTTATTTAAGAAAATAAAAATAAATAGAAATAAAACTAGCTAGAGGCCTTGAGTGTTCTTCCTCATTCTCACTGCTAGTCCCAACCTTTGGCACCTGTTTCACTGAAATTCTGCTCCCCGAAGGATCATCGCAGCCCATGAACACAACAAAATCAGCAATTGCTGGTAATCCTAATAAAACACAATTTAAATGACACAAATATATTAATCAAAGCGAATATATATAAATCATCTGGTAATTGCATCAAACATTATTCGTCATCTTTTTAAATTTATTTAGACCCGGAAACCCCGCGTCTATTTAGTTTAGTGGGAAGAGAACCATGGTAGACCCTAAACCGCTAGTCTACCCGTGACCCTAAACCTGCCGCGTCCACAAATCATCAAATTGGCCATCAAGTATTTCTTCCTAATGTGCACACCTCTTCCCAAAGTTGCTACTAGTGTCCCGGAAACCTGCCAGACACCACTTTGGGAAGAACGGATACTATCTTTTCACATCGTATAAATATTGAAGGCATAAAGCCCAAAGGTTGTGTTCATCACTTTGGGAGGTACCATCCCAAAGCTATCTTCCCATTTTTAAATTATCTTAAATACACAAACACTTGTATTGTAATAAATTCAATCCAATTCAATTCGTACTTGTACATATATGTTTGAGACACTTGTATTGTAATCAATTCAATTCAATTCGTACTTGTACATATATGTTTAAAACACTTGTATTGTAATCAACACAACATACAATTGTTGAGTTGATACAGCCAACACCAACAACATGCCTATATATACAACACACAAAATGAATTTTCCAAATTAAACTATAAAATAAATTCTTGTGAGTTCCTATAAGGTTGTCATAAGAAATTTCCATGACTATCATTTAAATCCTTGGCTCTACTAACTATCCCTTTTTACTTATTGGCTCTACTAATTATCCCTTTTTACTTATTGGTTCCTATGAGGTTGTCATGAGAAATTCTCATGACCATCATGGCTCTACTCATTATCACTTTTTAAACTCATGGCTCTACCCATTATTCCCTTTTAAACTCATGGCTCTACTCATTATTTCTTTTTAAACTCGTGGCTCTACCCATTATTCCCTTTTAAACTCGTGGCTCTACCCATTATTCCTTTTTAAACCGTGGCTCTACCCATTATTCCTTTTAAACTCGTGGCTCTAATCATTATTCCTTTTTTAAACTTGTGGGTTCCTATAAGGTTGTCATGAGAATATATAACCGAGATATTGGTTCATTTATTGACCAACGAATATAGTCATAATATATTATAGGATAGGATTTTAAGCCAAAGGAAAACAAACATAGAACCCGGGCAAAGTACGGTATTATATATATATATATATATATATATATATATATATATATATATATATATATATATAAGGCTAAAATCTAAAACCCACAGAATGCAATACGTGAGGGACATCATATATTTATTGGCAAAAGACTTTCATACAGATCATCACACAATTCGAAAAGGGGAGTTATGAGATAACATAATCTGGTGCCATATGTGAATTGGTCAAGATTCAACAAAAGAAGAAGAAAAAAAAAAGAATGGGACCCGCAACAACATGATAAAAGAAGACCCTAAGATTTATCTATTAAAAGCGATGATGGTCACGAACACGGGAATGGCAAACGGAATGCGAGAGAAAAGAATAAGCACATCACGAGATGCAAGGTTGTTCTAGGGTTTAAGATTACATATAATATATTTCAGGTATAAGAACCCTATCAAAATTTGTATAAAACTAACATAGGACTCATGGGAATTAGGATTACCAATCAAAATTTGCATAAAACTAACCTAAGACTTGTGGGGATTAGAATTACCTATCAAGATCTATATAAAATTTACCTAAGAATCATGGGATTAGGATTACCTGATCTCCGTTTTGCTAATCTCCTAGGAACTTTGACGCAAGGTACGAAAAGAGGATTTTGAGGAGATACAGTAGCGGCGATGAAAAGTGTCGAGCGTTACCTAGGTTTAGACGGCTAGACCTAAATTTATAATTAGATTTTAGGGTTTAGCTATATGGGCTGGGCTCATTAACTATTATTAATTAATAAATTATAAAACGATACAATTAAATTCTAAACTTTTATTATTACTATAACTATTGCCAATTAATAAATTATAAAATAATACGAACATTATAAATTTCTAGATTTTATTATATTATTATTATTTAAATATATTACTATTATTATTATTATTTAAATCTATTACTATTATTATTATTTAAATTTATTATTATTAATAATAATCTGGGGTATTACAAGTAAATTTCGCCACTTATGTATGATTTTTGGGAGGATTAATTAATCTTGGTTAATATTTCTAATATATTATTTTAGGAGTCCTTAGGCCTAATTGTCAATATTTGATAGGTTTTTATATTAATCTTGATGATTAAAAACCCCTTATGTACTAATCTTGGCCTTTAGATATCATTTGGATGTTAATTAAGTGGATATATTCTTAATTATGCCCTTTTTCAATTAAATAATATTTAATTTCTAAATTTAAAATAAATATTTCAATTATTGCAAATTTAATTGCCTAATAATTGTTGCTAATTTTCTTTAATTGATTTAAGCATTTTGATGATATTTGATTGCATTTATGATATAGTTAAGATTACACATGATTATGATAATCTTAGGATATTTTATGATCCCTAATAAGATTTAGCAAATCAAATATTTGGTCACCTTAATTCTAGGAAGAAATTGCCTAAAATATAAAATAAAAATTTGAGACCACATATTCACCTATTTTAAATAGGTATTATCTATCCAAATATAACATTTAAGATGTATTATTTATCCAAATATAATATTTAAGATAAATAATTATTTGGGTATTATATTTGATGCATGTGAGTGAAAAAAATGCACTATTACAAATCCCGAAATGATAATTACCATTGTAATACCCGGATTTTAGCAAATCTGAATTCTTGAGATAAGAGAAATTAATGAATATTTTGATGAAGAAAATTCATGAGTTTAAAACTATTATATAAAATTGTTATAATTGTCGAGTAAATTGTCGAAAAAGTTACGTAAAAATCGATGAACAAATGACTAAAAATGTAATAATGGTGATAAAAACAGTCTAAAAACATTATGATAAATACTGAAAGATCATGAAAGATTATGAGAAAATTATGGGAGTATTATCTTTAATTATAAGAATTTAATAAATTATTTCAGAGGAAATAACATGAAGAAATGTTTAAAAAGTATTCCAGAACCATAAAGTAACTTTATGGTGTAAACATTTTTAATATTTTACATAGGATATAAAATAACAATGTCAAGATAAATTTTGTAAGATAATAATATACTGTAAATTATAAAATTATCAACCGTTGGTAAGAGAATGATTAGATAATTACTAGCTAATTGATTCAAGAAAAACAAGAGAAATATAGAAAGTTAAATTTATGGTAAAATCCTTAATTAAGAGATTAAGACTGATAATTAGCATAAAATATACTTACTAATTATGATAAAAAGATTAAGAAAAATTAGTAAAGATAAATGTATGAAGAGACCTAATCCTAAAAAGATCACTAAACGAAGAATTTAGGTCTGATTAAGCCTTAAGAAGGAGGGGTAAAACAGAATTTTTGGTAAAAAAAATATTATATTTTTAAAAATGGAAAAAAATTATGAAAAAATAATTAAAACTGAATTTTAAAATGAGGGGGCCGAAATTCTTGGTATTTTTAAGTAAAATGAATTGTTTAAATAATTAAAATGATAATTAGAATAAAATAATAATATAATGCGGTGAGTCGGCTTATAGGCGGGGCGAGGGGAAAAGTCGAAATAAATTCTACAGGTAAACCAGAGGTAAAAGTATTTTCGACGATCAAATTAAGAACAAGTAAATTTTTACACGAAGAAAGAATTTACCAGACGTTGATTTCCGCAACCGAAAACCCTAATTCCTAATAAGATGGAAAGCTGATCGATAGAGTAGAGCCGATAGGCAAAGTGAGAACCTATAGAAACAATTTCATTTTTTCAAACACGGGATTAAGTTAGGCAACAACTGGACGTTTTACGATTCAAATAATTATTGTCCGAAGTTGGTTCTATCGGAGCGATTTCCATAACCGGACGCGTTTATCCGAATATCTTCCGACGCACCGGAGAATACCTGGATATGATCAAAAAGAGGATCAAAATAGATAATATGAAAGAGGATGAAAAGATCTTCAAAGTTAAATGCCCGGATTTTTGAGTTTCGACAAGATCACGCAAATCGGGTACCGATCAGGGGAGACGATCGGGGAGTCAGCTAGGGTGACATCATCAATGATGATGTCACAAGAGGAGGAGATGTCGACCAAGACATCCAAGGGCCAAGGGAGTGCCATGTGGCGAAGTGCGATCCAACGGCCGAAATTCGATCTGGAAACAAATTTGGAAATTCCCACCTTGTCCCTATTTTTCCCTATAAATAGCAAGCTCTCTTGCTCTTCATTTCCATCCCAAAATCCGAAACCTAGAGAGAGTTTTAGAGAGAGAAGCTCGGAAAAGTCTGAGCAAAAGTCCGAGTAAGTTCTTCTGTCCTTAGCTTTTAGTTTCCGTAGTTCTTTCGGTAGTTATAGTAGAACTGTTGTTTTGATCTAGGAAGTTTCAGAATATATTCCTATACTTGTTTTTAAGCCTCATTGCATTGAAAGATGCCCGACGAGGTAAAAACCTAGTGGGGATAATTTTGAAATGGAATAAGGTCAAAGTAACGAAGTTCGCGAAATTCCGCCAAATAGGGGTAGTAGGGGCAAAATGGTCTTTTTCACCTAAAATGCCCGTTATGCTGCCAAATATTCATAAGTGTGTTATTATTCTGATTAGAATAATTCGACGTCGAACCGCTGTCGAAATTCCATCGTTCCACCGTTTGCCGCCGTTGAGCATTTGTTTATTTTTTTACGTACGGCGTCAAAAAGTACTTGTTTTTAGCCGGAAGAGCCGGATATCTGCAACTAAGGTATGGACACGTACTGTAACCCTAACTCTATGCTGCTTATATACGTTTGCATTATAGATACGTTCATAGACTGAGGTTTTGTTGAGAATCGTCAGAGATACTTACAGCTTTACCCATGGATTATAGTATTGGTAATGCCGTTTGAGTTATTCCTAGCGCTGAGGACACGTTAGTGGCGTGGCACTGGATATGTGCAGAACTAGTCGAGAGAGACTTTACATACTGCTTTGTGCTTATGTTCTGTCCATGTTATTGATCATACAATATTCTGTTTGCTTTTGTGATGATATGCTGTATTGAAATGAATATCTGTTGTACGTATACTGTTTTATTTGAGTATAAGGTTAACCGTTACTCGAGATCCATATGTGGAATGGATCTCAAACAGAGCATCGTGGTCCGGAGGACCGATGTTTGGCGATCGAGGCATGCAGTTGGAGTAGGCCAAGACGTGTCTACATTATTTATCATTTTCTTTAGTTTCTTTAACTTTTGAGAATTCTGGATGACTGTAATCCGATACATTTACACTATGGTCCATATTTTGAATGTAATGTAAATTACTTACTCGCTCCAATGCTCTACTCGATTACTTCCGTTGAAATATTTGGAAACGTTTTTTTTTTTAAAAAAATTCCGCCGTTTTCAAATGGGATGTTACAACCATTCTACAAATGTAATTTACAACGTTTTCTACAGGGATCCCTTTTTTTTTTACTCTTTGATGCATGTGAGTGAAAAAAAATGCACTATTACAAATCCTGAAATGAGAATTACCATTCCTGAAACTAGAATTACCATTCAACAAACGGAATTTACAACATTTTCTACAGGAATCCCTTTTTTTTACTCTTTGATGCATGTAAGTGAAAAAAATGCACTATTACAAATCCTGAAACGATAATTACCATTCCACAAACGGAATTTACAACGTTTTCTTCAGGGATCCCTTTTTTTTACTCTTTGATACATGTGAATGAAAACAAAACAAAAAAGCACTATTACAAATCCTGAAATGAGAATTACCATTCCACAAATGACATTTACAACTTTTTCTCAAGTTTACATTTTTTCCTCTTTAATGCTTGTGAGTGGAAAAAAAAATGCACTATCACAAATCTTGAAAAGCCAATTACAACTCCTAAAACGCCAATTACAAATCTTGAAACACCATTTACAACTTTTTTAAATGCAAAAAAGGATCCTTGTAAAAAAAATTGTAAATGGCGTTTCAGGATCTATAATTGGCGTTTTAGGATTTGTAATTGGCTTTTCAAGATTTGTGATAGTTCATTTTTTTTCCACTCACAAAGAGTAAAAAAATGGATCGCATTAAAGAGGAAAAAAATGTAAACTTGAGAAAAAGTTATAAATGTCGTTTGTGGAATGGTAATTCTCGTTTTAGGATTTGTAATAGTGCATTTTTTTTTCACTCACATGCATCAAGGAGTAAAAAAAGGGATCCCTGTAGAAAACGTTGTAAATTCCGTTTGTGGGGGTTTTCACTCCGGCGAGGGTATTTTTATTTATTTATTTAAAACTAAGGGCAAAAGGGTAATTTCACCCGAATTTGCATATCCCTCATAGGTCCTTGGTATTTGCAGTCTTTTTACAAATTCGGAAAATTTCTGGGGGTTTTACAAATTCAAATGGTATTTTAATGGAATTTTCCCATTATGTTTCCTTATAAATTTAGAATAAACACAAGTTTATTATGTCTTAGACATGGGTACGTAGCTTAAAAAGTTATTATTTTGCTAGAAGAAAATATATTAAAAATTATGAGATTGCCATACACTATGATTTATTCAGTGAAGGCTTTGTTATTTGCTATTGAATTGTGTGAATTGTCAAATATTTTGTGTAACAAGCATATGACAATGATATGAAATTTAATCATTTATCTAGTGTAGAGATAAATGTCTAATTTTTCATTGTATGATTATTTCTCTTAGTATAAGCATGCATGATATCGTGACATATTGGTGTTAGAATTAGATAAAGTTAATTCATAACATTTATGTCTAGAAAGTGGTTCAAAGGCTAAGCCTTGATTTAGTGATTACTTAATTAGTCACTGTTGCAATAATACGGAGAGACTCCCACTAAATTTTCACTTACCTGGCCAATTGTTATGATGCACAAAGCTAATTTCATGTATTGGTAGAAATGCAATTATAGCCTTAATTTTATAATTATGGATGATTTTGAGTCTATGATTTTATGTGTTTTAAATATTGTGAATAGCAATTGTATGAATGCTAAATATTTAAAATTTGGAATTAAGTATGGTGGATTTATTAGTCACCAAAATGGTCAATTCTTTATGAATTATTTTAATTCCAAATACTATGTGACAAGAGTATGGTTAATTTGTTAGTCACCAAAGTGGTCAATTCTTTAAGAATTATTACGGTGATTACCCATAACCTTGATGCTTTGATGTTATGTGTTGTATAGGGTGTTTATGGATCAACACATAGGTTGATTATTTGTCTTTATAATTATTCAACATAAAATGTTGTTAGTTTTATTTAGACACCCAAATATGATAAATAATTTTAGTTGGAGTATGCATTACTACCAAATTATGTGAAATCTTTATAGCATCATTATGGTTGAATGTTGTATATTAGTGGGAAAAAAAAAACAGGCATTGAAAGAAATGATGAATGCAAAGTTGATTACGTCTAGTTTACCACATAATTTGTGGGGGAAGTCATTTTAATGGCTAACTTTATAATTAATAAAGTGCCCCATAAAAGGATACAAAGCATAACATTCAAAATATGGAAAGGAAAGAAACATTCCTTGAAATATTTGAAAGTGTGGGGGTGCTTGGCTAAGGTCGCAATTCCTAAACCCGAAAGGTTGAGAATCGAACTTAAAATAGTGGACTGAGTATTTATCGGCTATGTACTTAATAGTAGTGCATATCTTGATTTATAAGTCCGATATATCAGATATCCATGTTAATATGATGATTGAATCAAGGGACACTATGTTCTTTGAGAGTGTATTTCCGTATAATAAGGGAAATAAAACGAGTGGTAGTAATGATGAAAATACTATGATACCTTGGATACTACGACCAGTGATGATCCTGTAGAGGAGGAACCTGGACGTAGTATAAGATAAAGAATCGCCACATCCTTTGGGCATGATTTTCTAACTTTTTTGTTGAAAAATGAGCCTCGAACACATGGAGAAGTTATGGGCTCTCCTGAAGCACCATTCTTTGGGGGAAAAGTTATCAATAGTGAAGTTGAATCCATTCTGTCAAATCACACCTGGGAATTGGTTGACCATCCTCCTGGCAATAAACCTCTAGGAACTAAGTGGGTCTTCAAAAAGAAAATGAAAGCAGATGGCACCATTGATAAGTACAAAGCTAGGCTGGTAGTAAAAGGCTACAGACAATGTGAAGGCCTAGACTACTTTGATACCTATTCACCTGCTACAAGAATTACATCCATTTAGGATGTTAAACGTGTTAATAGCATTGAATGGATTGGAATTACATCAAATGGATGTAAAGACAATCTTCTTGAATGGTGAATTAGAGGAAGATATTTATCTAGAACAACCTGAGAGATTTCTTGTCTCAGGGAAAAAATAGAAAGTTTGTCAATTGCTTAATAAAGTCCCTTTTGGACTTAAGCAAGCCGAAACAATGGCATGTGAAATTCGATGAAGTTATCAAATGACTTTAGTTTTAATGAATGTGACAAGTGTGTCTATATTCGAAATACTGAAAACAGGGTTTGCCATAGTCTATCTTTATGTAGATGACATGTTGATAACGGGTAGTAATAATCAAATGATTAAAGCTATTAAGCGGTTGCTTACCAGTAAGCTTGACATGAAAGATAATTGGTCTAGCAAATGTTATTTTGGGAATTAAATTTCATAAAACATCTGTTGGTTTGGCTTTATTACAAGAACATCTATATTGCTAAAATTCTTGAGAAATTCAAGAGTTTAAACATAGCTCTTGTGATGAACCCTATAGACTCTAGTCTTTGTCTGTTGAGAAATACTGGCAAAGCTAAAAATCAAAAAGAGTATGCTAAAGTGCTAGGCAGTCTTATGTATGTTGTGAACTGCACTAGACCTGATATTGCTTATGTAGTAAGCATGTTGAGTTGCTTTACAAGTAATCCGAACAAGCTTCATTGGAAAGCTATGATAAGAGTTTTAATTTACTTAAAGCAAACTCAAAATTTTGCTTTGCATTACGAGAAGTACCCTACAGTGCTAGAAGGGTATTATGATGCAAATTGGATCATTAGCTCTATTGACACAAGATCCACAAGTGGATATGTGTTCACCCTTGGAAGAGGTGTTGTGTCTTGAAAGTCATCCAAACAGACTTGCATTGCAAGATCAACTATGGAAGCAGAATTCATTACTTTAGATAAAGTTGGTGAGGAAGCCAAATGACTTCTAATTTTCTTGAAGATATTCCTAGTTGGCCAAAGCTGGTACGGACAGTGCGTATACACTGTGATATTGATAGTCAAACAGCTATTGGTAGGGCCAATTAAGAATGTCATGTACAATGGCAAGTCTAGACATATATGTTGTAGACATGATACCAGTTAGACAACTACTTTCGAATGTAATCATCTCAATTGGTTATGTAAAATCAAAAGAGGATATAGCGGATCCATTGACTAAAGGGATTCCTAGAGAGTTAGTTAGAAATTTGTCCAAAGGAATGAGTTTAAGGTCGATACATTGTTGATTATCGCAGTAACTATACTTAGAAGAGTGGAGATCCCACAAACTAGGTTCAAAGGGACAACTAAGTCTTAATCAACTGTTAACATTGTGGAGTTTTAAATTTATACTCATTCTTAGACAAGACAGTGCATATATATAAGAGTAAGCTTTTAGAATTTTAATGATTTCTTAATCTGATGTGTTCAGATGATGTATGTTGACTTACATCACAAGGAATCACCTATGTGAGTGTGAAGTGTGGGCCGCTTCTATGAGAACTTAAAATGGCCGATTCTCTAAAACACTCGCAGAACCAGGCGGTGTCTAGGGCCAAAATGGACACAGCATGAGAACCAATGATGCTAGAGAAGCAACTATGTGACTCCTATTGTCTTGGTATACACTAAAAGGTTGACGGTTCAAGACAGTGCATCCACTGATTGACCAGTATATCCGATAGGTTTTTACTAGAGAAGGTTCAAAGGTAACCCCTACCTTTCTCGATACAGTTGTTGCTCGTAGAGGAATCACACTTTGCATACATATTATTTTGCACTTGGTCACAATGGACTTACTTCTTATCCATGTGGGGGATTGTTGGATTTTTTGTATAAATCCCATGGGTTATGAATAAGAAGTTACGTCGGTTTGGCACCGCCGATCGTGTCGGTTCACCGACGGGACTCCATCTGATCATTTCATCGTCTTTAAATAGATGTGCGTGTGGCAGAAAAATATATCTTTTTTTTAACACTACACTCTCACACATACAGTTTAATGCATTTTGCTATAAGTCATATCCGTGCGATTATGAAAGCAGACTCGTTGTGTTCGCTTGGGCTTCTGATTGAGAGTGTCATCATTCTGAAGACGAAAAATCCGCTCTATCCTGGGAGACAATTGTTCATTATCCTTGGGCATCCGAATAGAGGGAGCAAATTGTCTTAAGGAGACAACGTATGTTGGGCTCAGATTTCATCAAAGTTCATTATCATATTTAGGCAGTCTTGTGAGTTTTTATTGGTTTTCTTTATATGTAAAAGTATTGTATGTTTTACAGATTATGCATATTGATTACACAGATTCTTATCTTAGTGATATCTCTATCTTGAAAGTATTTACACCAACAAAAATATCAAGTAAAATGAGCTTGGAGACTAGATATAAGCTTATGGACTTAGGGTTGAACCACTATAGATCTTGTATTAGATCTCTTATGTCCTAACTCTTCCATTGTTCTATTAGGTTTAAAGGGCATTTTTGTTCCTAAAATTTTCATAAATGAGCACTTTGGGCACCTTAAGTTTTTTTTTCAAGTAATTCGGGGCTCGTTTGGGATAGCGGCGATAAAAATGACTTCCTTTTTTATGGACTTTTCTTGTTGGACTTTTTTTGATGTGATTTGTATTTGGGATAGCGGTGACAGAAGTGGTTTTTTTTTAAAAAATTGGCACTTGTTTGGCATAGCTTTTGAAAAGATAGATGGGATGAAAAATGACTGAAAAGGGCATGAATTAACGTAAATATACACACACAAAAATCAAATACTATATTTTGCTTGAAGGTGATATATTTCATCTGATTCATCAAATGTAAATTCCAAATCCCAAATATTTTGCTTGAACGTTAATCCCAGATTCATCGAATAAGAATACGGGAAAAAAAATCGTATATTGTGATGAAATTTTAATTTCGTTATAAATGAGAATAAATAGCGTATTTTTTTTTAACCGAAAAGTTTATGGTTTGCATAGATATAAAAATAATAAATGGTGAGACGGAATAGTTTCGTCTCCTCAAACTCTCGATTATGTAGCCCTGTAGCAGAGAAATGCAAGGAAGAAACTCTCTCTTGAACTCTTCTCAGATTCCTCTCTCCGACCTCCACCAAATCCAAAATTCTCAAATGCATCACTTCGACCCTTCTTTCTTCTCACGACGATTTCCTCGACCAAATGCTCTCCAACCTTCCACCTTCCTCTTGGCTGGACCTTAACCCCAAGCCCTTCTGGGACGAAATTGAAGAGGATAGGAGGAGAGAGAAGGCACGGCTGCTATCCCAAAAAGAGAGAAGCTGTTGTGATGGGATTAAAAGCACCAAGGGCTAGCTTAAAAAAAAAAAAAGAGCATCACACCTTGAGGCACATCAATAAATGATGTTATCCCAAACACCTCATAATTGCACTTTCATTGTGGCTGGGCTGTGGATGCACTTATTTTAGCTTTCACAGCCCTACCAAACAGGCTCTCAGTGTCTAATAACGGATCCAAATAGTCAACTGTTGGTTGATTGATTTGTGCTGAGTTGGCACTGCCACATAAGATATTATGCAGCTTGTCATGCGACATCATCATCTTCCCTGCTAAACCTCTGCTAGCATCATCTTCAAGCCTTCAACCTTGCCAGAGTTGCGTCCACAACAGAAAACCAAACATAAATATGCAGCAAAACATATTTAGATCAAAATCATTTAGGCCCTGAACCAATCCTAAAAAACAATCTAGGAAAAAACCTCCTGACCCTTCATCGTTATCGCCACCCAGGGATGTCAAACCAAAAAAATGATTATGCAACAAAAATGTGAGGGGAGATAATTAGAAAAATAAATCAAAGGATAGAGTGATTTTAAAGCTTTCCAAGAGATTCTCACAATAGAGAAGAAAAAAGAGAGAAATTGAAGAACATAGAGCAATGGAAGGGATGTCGGCATTTTCTGAAATATGCAGCAAACAGTTTGAAGATCTACCATTGTTATGCGCTTAAAACAGAGAGAGAAATAAAAGAAGCAATACCAGGAGTTGAAAGAAAAGAGAGAAGAGCAGGAGGATTTGGATCGACTTGGTAGAAGGAAGAAAGAGAGATGAAATCTACAACTAAAGAAAGAATAAAAAAATAGATGACGTGCACATTTTTGGTTAAATTAATCCATTCATCTCTAGGTGCCTAACTTCATGGTTCTGCTATCACCTCCCTCAATCTCTGAAATTGCTTCACGAATCCTCCAACTCCATAGCCAGAACCTCACTCTTGTTGAATAGAAACCCCATTCCCCCTTCGTCTGCTCTAGCATCGACTTCGTGTCCTCCAGATCAAAGATAGATGCTTTCTTGGAGGAGCATTGAAGATGAAGATGGATGCTTTAAAGATGGCATTGCCAAAGGCACATAAGGAGGAAAAATGAGTAATTTGTTTAGAGGGGCTTTGAAGAGAGAAGAGAATAGGTAAGATTCGGGGTTTCTTACCAGGAATTATTAGCGGTGATCAATTACACCGGAAAAGGTGAAGTGGGGAAAAGGAGCAGTTACCGTGGAGACAGAGTGAGTTAGCAAGAAGTTAATGATGAGGTGGTTAGTGTTGGATGTCTCATGTGTTTATATCTAAATCAAACTTAACTGCCAAAATTATCATTTTTAACGGAAGGATGATATTGTTATGTTTTTAACACTTTCGGGGCCATGCGTGTATATCTAAATCAAACTTAATTGTTAAAATTAATATTTGTAATAACCCATTCCATTACTTGCCTCTCACTTGTACATAAATTTTCAAGCTTCCACTTTACCTTTCTCTTGCATAATCAATTTACTTTTTGTCACTACCTAAGATTGTTGTCATTTCATATGATGAAAGACTAAAGTGCAATTTTAACAATGAAGTTTTATGTTAGGGCATCTGATACATTAAGTTTATATGAGTGGAAAAATATACCTAAACCTTATAAAATGGAGCAATTTTCCCATCTTTGCTAGATCTCCAAAAGCACCGTTACTTTTTTCTCATGGGTCCCATAATATGCCAACTCCACCAACCACTGATCAATATCTAAAGCAACAGTTTCACTCTCTCTCCTCCTTCTTTCTCCACGGAACGCTAACTTCATAAAAAATATTACCTCCAATCCTAATTATAAGAGTTAGTTGATTTTTTTGGAGAGATTAAAGAAATTTAAATAAATTATTTAATCATTTCATATGTTGTGTTTTTCTTATATTATATATTAGTTTATTGGTGGCCAAACTATTTAGTTTGAAGAAAAAAATAAAATAAAAAATACTCTAAAAATAATTTAATTAGCTTTCCTTAATCTCTTCAAAAAAGCTTAACTAACTCTTATAATTAGGATCGAGGGAATAATACCGGAGCCAATATCTCAGGAAACACGAGAAGTTTTCTTGCAGTATTTCCAAGCCCATCAATTGCTTAAAAAAAAAACTCCTTTGATTCCCCTCAAAATCAACAACAACCATAGCCTAAGCCATGATCAATTGTCATTGCAAGAACCTCCGTGGATCGTGACTTCGATTTTCTTCAAAGGCTTCCAATGATAGCCTCCTAGCTAGCATCAACGCCAAGTAAGGAGGAGGAGAAAGCTAAGGAGCTGCAAGAAATTCTCTCCCCTGATTCTAGCTAGTGGAAAATGTAAACTGACGAGGATCACGAGGCAAAGCATTTATCATGAGTATATTGGGTTCTAGGTATCTAGGATTTTCTTGTCTAATTCAATAGTGATTGGGAACATTGGAAATCCAAATCCGAAATCATGAGCATTAGTGTAGATACGTTATGATTCTATTTTTCTTAATTTTTTTTGAGTATATATTGATTGTATATTCACTAATTTATTTCCTTGGAATATCATAACTTGAGCGGCGTGTGAAACAACAAAACTGAACCCTATCCTCTAAGCATGAGAGCGTGTGGTACGTCGGGAAACACTTCGAAAACTGTGGCTTCATATAACGGCGATGTACGAATACTACTATGGGGTGCATTTATAGTTGAAGAGAAAGATCTTATTTGACAGTCAAGGATGGAGTTCGAAATCCTCGCTCTTTCTGCTGACGTTGTTGCTAATCCATGGCTTCTACACTCATCTATTATTTCTTGTCTATTGCACCTTCATCTGGTGTAGTTTCACTAATGAATTTATTGGCTCTTTGTTTGTTGAAATATCGAGAAAGATGGGGTGTGTGGAGGTTCATGCAGCATTGTTCCTCGTCTCTGAATCTGTCCAATTTTTCAGGTTTGCTCCCTTTTCATGAATTTAATCTAGTGGAATGTGTCAGGACGTATCAAAGATAATGAATAATTGCTAGCTTGGACATTTCCTTTCTTTGTATTCGGGTGAATTCTGAATGATAGTGCTCTTTGTTCTGCTTATGGTTTCCAATTAGACTTCTCTTTAAAATTATTCCTCATGGCTGTCTCAATTTTTTAGTGCGACTTAAAAACCTGTAACCTTCATTGTTTTCTAGCCAAGTTTAAGAAGAAAGACCTCAGTATTACTGTTACTTCACAAGCTTCAGTTGTTCATCGCTGGTTGAGAAACACTATGCAGTTGCATAAATCTTTCCTCAAGAATCTCTTGGTTGGTTTGGGGTACAATGGAGTCATAATTTTCTCCGGCGGCTGCTTTGCAACTCTATGTTGGAAGAAGATATCTTGTGTATCAATTGACTCATTCTGCATATATACCCAAGGCTCCTAGACGCTTTCATAATTCCTTTGGGGGGTTTTGTAATCATATGGATAGGCAAAAATTATCATCATCTAAGCATAAATTGCATATTATGAGAAATTCTTTGGATCTTAGAAGGATTGAATAAGTAAATGGTTATTGCTCTTCAAAGTTAAGTTTTGCAAATCTTTTTGAGAGATGCCTTGTAGTTGTTGGTGTAAAGCAGCTAAAAAGATAGATGTTAGTAATTGGGATGATGAAATGCTTAAAAAGGATCATATTCTTCAAGTAGCTATTGAAGCCTATTATGCTTTCTTGACGGGGATAAAATTTCAATGTTGGAATTTTACATCACACAAGTATGTCAATAGATCGTTCTACTCTCATGCCAAAGTCAATTCGGGCAAAGCCTCGAAAACCTGTTAGGTTCAAAAGAATTTCAAGGATTCAGAGAAAGGTGAGTCTCAATCTGATTTTTAGCAGAGGAGTCATCATCAAGCTGACAAATTACATAAGAGGGATGGTGGTAAACCTACAGAAACTAACTCTCCACAGAAAAAGTTTCTTCGAACAGAATTAAAGTCTTTCTTCAAACTGGAACAATCTGGTTCTTCTCATGTAAAGGTAGATCAAGTAGAAGTAAAGAGAGCTCAATCTCTTGATGATAATGACATATCTTTGAATGAACCGAAACGTCGGTTAACTGTTAGTCAAAAACAAAAAACTCAAGAAGACTCAGGTGCGGAAAACATAGACCAGCAAAATAAATCTTCAAAGAAGCAATCCAATTCATAAGAGATTTTGGTGCCTCTCTTAAAAAATTTAGAAGAGCTTGTACTGAAATGGGTAAGAGGAAGAGAATCTCATCTTGTGAACATTCAGATATTCCACCTCCTTTGCATAAAAAGATGTGTCTACCAATTTTTGATTTGGTTCTTGTTTGGGAAAATCTGATGGAAAGTATTAATCTCTTTGCTATTTGAGATCAGTTGTCTCTTTTATCTTAGAATTCTGTCAAAGTGGTTAGGGAAGCAGCCCATTCAATGCTTCCTCAAGTGCCATGAAGATTTTAACCTGGAAGTGCCATTATTTCAGGAAAACCATGGCAATACAAATGTGCAAGCAGATGTTAAGGAATTATGATCCTAACTTTATTTATCCCTCTGAGACAAAAGTACCTTTTGAATCCACTTGTAGACCATTTAGATAAGCAGGTTTTAGTTGTTTCTCTGGTACATATGCTTTTAATTGTGGGGTTGATACTTTGGTTTGTTAGACAGACTCTTTTGTGGTTTATGTTGTTGACCAGTCTCCCTTCTTCTGGCACTACAATATATCTAGTAATGAAGCATATTTTTCTTACTTCATCACCTTTGTCTATGGTTCCCCTTCCTTCCATCTTAACTATGTTGTTTGGGGTGGATTAAACAAACAAGGGCCTCTATCTCTTTACCTTGGTTGGTAATAGGAGATTTCAACCAAATTATGACAAGTGATGAAAAATCTAATGGTTCGGGCACTTCTAGTAGCATTTTCTTATTTCACCAATGTCTAGAAGAAGCAAACTTGATGCGTATCTCTCAGAATGGCCTTGCTTTTACATGGACCAATAACAAAAAGATTAAGAATGCTATCTTTGAAAGAACATATAAGGCCTTTTGTAATTTAGAATGGTTGCAAGCTTTTCCATCTTCAACAATTATCACTCTTCCAATAGTAGCCTCTGACCACAGCTCTATCCTATTTTCATCTGAAAATTACTTCAAGAACAATAAGCAAAGAAGATTTAAAATTATTGGTTCTTATTTCAAGAATATGAAGTAATCGTCAGAAGCTGATGGATGCAACAAGCTACAAGTTCTCCATCCTTTAGAGTTCAGAGTTCATTCAAAACTATCAAGAACTCTACAAAGCCTTTCTCAATGGAGTAGAAACCACATAGGTAATTTATCTTCCAGAATTTCTCAAGCAGAACAATTGTTGAATGATATTTCTAAGGAAATTTCTTTGTATAGAATTCTGGATTATGATAAATTATAAGTCTTTCAAGATACCAAGCACCACTTAGAGTTTCTCTATGATTGTGAAGCAAGTTTTTGGGCTCAAAAGCTAGGATAAAATGGATCTCTGAGGGGGAAAAGAATAGTACTTCCATTCAGTAGTGAATAATAGATCATCCTCAAAATTAGAAGTCTGCTTAAACAGGATGGCCAATAGATCTCTGATGAAACTGAGTTATTTGAGATGGCTTTATCTCACTTTCAAAGTTTATACCAAGAACCACATCAAGCTTCTATGGAAGATATTATGGTTGGTTTTCAACACGTCCCTATTCCTACTTTATCATCTAATGAAATTGATCAATTGATGATGCCCTATCTAATCTTGAAATAAAAAATGCAGTCTTTAGCCTCCCTAGAGACAATGCACCGGGTATTGAGGGCTTCCATACTCATTTCTTTCAAAAACATCGTGAGCTGGTAGGTATAGACATAATTTCTATGGTGAATCATTTCTGGAAAACAGAGTTTTTACTTAAATTTATGGACAAGATTGTCATCATCCTATTGCCGAAAACTGAAAGACCACTAGACTTCAGGGACTTTAGACCAATAAGTCTTTGTAATGTCACATATAAAATTATTTCTAGGGTCCTTAGTAATTAGCTCAAGCCAACTCTATCTAGAATTATTTCTGAAAATCAATGTGCTTTTCTAAATGGGAGGCTAATTTCTGACAATATCCTTTTGGCATCATATATAATGTCTCAAATTCACTTTTCTATGGAAGGAAGGAAGAAGATAACAACTCTTAAAGTATATTTTTCCAAAGCTTTTGATAAACTCTCTTGGAATTTTATCGTAGCTATTTTAAGAAACATGAATTTTCCTAAGAAATGGGTGAGTATGATTACCTAGTCTTTATCAACTGTCCAATATCAAGTTCAGTTCAATGGCAAACTAACCAATGTGGTATTGCCAATATCATCTCAAGGATGATTTCCAAATTAGAAACATCAAGGCTTTGGAAAGGCATTAAAATTTGTCAACGGGCTCAACCTATCTCACACATGTTATATGCTGATGATTCTTTGCTCTCTTTTTTAGAGTAATGCTTCAAACTTGTGTTATGTTAAGATGTCCTAAACATGTATGCAAGTGGTCTAGACAGTCTTGGAATAAGTCTAAGTATTTTCTTGTATTTAGCCCTAATGTCCCATTTTCTCAAAAGACCTCATTCTCTAAATTATTGGGCCTTTAATTTGAATCAAAGTTGGGGAAGTATCTTGGGACTTGGATTGACCCTGGTAGAAGTAAATATGTCATTTATCAACAAGTTATTAATTCTGTGGGGAAAAAAAAGCCAGTGCATGGCAAGTTAAGCTCCTCTTACAAGCTTAAAGGCTAACTTTGATTAAATCCACATTGGTGGCTATGAACACTCATGTGCTTTCATGTATTAGTCTCCCTCAATATGTGTGTGATAAAATTGACTCTTGCTGTGTTAATTTCTTTTGGGAGACTCATAGTGATAAAAAGAAGATTTATCTACTTCGCAAAGACGCTCTTTTTTAGCCATTGGATAAGGGTGGCTTAGGTATAAGGCCTTTCAAATTTGTTAATCAAACTCTTCTAGTCAAGCCGCTCTAGCGAGTTCTTTCAGCATAGTCTTCATGTCTATTAGGGCAGACTTCAAAAATCAAATATGTTGATCTCAATTATGACTTTATCATCAAGCTACTTGGTAATTCTTCATGAATTTGGAAAGATATTGCAGAATGCTCAAACCTTATTTTAGATAGGTTGCAATGGCAGGTGGGTAATGGCTCTTCTATTCCACTCAACCACCAATTATCACTACTACAAAAATAGGATATTACTACCCTGAAAGACGTCCTTATTTTAAAATAGGAAGTAAAAAGTGAACGCGGTGGCATTTTCATAAATATTTGGTTGAATGTTGAGCCTTAGGCGTCCTAAATCACATTTCAGGACGCCTAAATTTTTTTTTGGCTTCCTAAATTTAAAATTAGGACGCCAAAAATGAGTTCTTTGGCACACAATTCAAAAAAAATGGCAATTTTGGCACTGGTTAAACGTTTTGGCGTCCTAAATTTAAAATTAGGACGCCAAAATTTCGTGATTTTTTGTTTTACTTTTTTTTCCCTGCCTGCTCCCACATCTCATCCCTAACTTATTAATTGCCTCTCACCTTTCTTTTTTTACTCAAAACTTCTCACCTTTCTCAGTCTCTCTCTCTCTCTCACGCCAAGGTATCATCCATCTTGCACCATTTCAGATAACTCGCCATCGTTCGTTGCTCACCGTCGCTCGTCGCTCTCCGTCACAAGGCTGCGTCGTCGCTCGTTGCTCGCTGTCACAAGTCTTCGCCGTCGCAAGTCTTCACCACATCGCATTTAAGCTTCAGAAGAGATCATGCCTTTCGCCTTTACTCGTCGCTCGCCCTTTGCTAGTCTTCAGGTTCCAGATCTGTTGTTCTTCTTAGATCTCAATTTTTATATTTTTAGATATGCTTTGTTAGATATATTGTTCTTCTGTTTGCCGTAGATCTCATTCAGGAAGAAAAGTTCGATTTCTTGTTGAAAATGGATCTGATTCGATTTATTTTTCATCTCATATGGACTACATCTGATTCGATTCTAAGTTCACCTCACAACTTTGTTCATTTTGTTCTTCTTTATTAGTGATTGAATTTCATAACTTGAAAGAATATTTAGGGGAAAAATCCCTCCTCTCCTTTCAAGAGAGTTTGCCTTGTATTGTGTATGCGTATTTGATTTTGGACTGTATCCGATTCAATTTATTGTTGAACATTTACATTCTGAGAGTTTGCCTTGTATTGTGATATGTGTATTTGGTTCTAGACTGTATTCGATTTGATTTATTGTTTGTGTGTGTTTTTTTTAAAAGGACATATGGCGTCCTAAATTATGGTTTAGGACTCCATAAATGGAGTATAGGCGTCCTAAAATATTATGGCGTCCTAAAATAATATTTAGGACGCCATAACTTCTAATTATGGCGTCCTTATTTTTTTGGGGATGCCATATCTACTACGTCCCCTAAAAAGACATCCCTTATAAAAAAGGACGTAAATTGGGCCTAATTTAAGACGTTGTACATGTTTTTTGTAGTAGTGTATGGTGGTTGATGCAATTAGATCAAAACTCGGTTAGCTTAGATAATCAAGTGGATGATCTGTTAATGCATGTTTCCTCTTCTTGGAATCTTGCCAAATGGAACCATTCATTGGCTTATGATCTCTATCCCCCTGACGTTGCATAAAAATCATTAGCATTCCTCTATCCTTCCTAAATACACAGGACAAAATATTTTGGCAAGGAAATAGTTATAGTTTGTACGAAGTCAATGATTGTTTTCTTTTAAATCAGGCATCTAGGACTCAACCTATTGATAATGCATTCTAGTAGATATTTTGGAAGTTTCCTTTTATGCCAAAATTTATTTTGTTGATATGGAAATTACTTCAAGGAGCCCTCCCGCCTATAGACATTCTTCAAAAACATCATATGAATGTTAGTGGCTACTGTTAATTTGACTGTGACATGGATGAAACTTTGGCTCATATCTTCTTTTAGTGCCCTTTAGCAAAAGTTGTTTGGTTTGGTTTGTTAGGTATGAGAATTCCTTTGCTAGATTCTTCTACTTTATTGTTTTGGTTCAAGGAAGCCTTCCTTCATCTTCATTAATCTAATGAGTTAGGTTTCTTACATGTGATAGTTTTGACAATACATTTTCTATGGTCTTTGGTCAAATAGAAATGTTGTAATATCTTGAATTTTAGGCCTAGAGACTTGAGAATAAGCCGGTATGAGACAGATGACTAAGCCCAGTTTAGGAAATGTGATAATATTGTGAAGGAGATTTCCCTGATGCTGGCACATTGGATTTCCTAGAAAGCAATTAGTTTTTGACATGCCTTTGACTAAGCAAATGATATCCAATGACTATGATACTTTCCAAAATCAAATTAGACATGATAAGCTTTAAATTGATATGTCATATAGGTCAATTGGACATGTGCACATTGAGTTATGAATTTTTGAAGTTAGATGTTAAATCTGAAATGTTTTATGGACTAGTGTGTATTAAATGTTGATTCTGGAACAGTTGGCGTGTGATTGATGGTGGGAAGTATTTTTTTCCCCAAAATAGACTTATGGTCACATAGCCTTTGGAATCATCATAATTGGATATTTGTACAATAAGATATGAATTTTCAAAGATGGATTGTAACTAATTTGTAACTAATGCATCTTAGTAATTAAGTAAAAGTTTAAGGGTAATTTGGTCTACCCCATTCTCCACCAATTTTAGACCCTTATAATTCAATTAAACCATTCTCTAATCACCAAAAATCCGGTTGGCATGCTAAAAAAAGAAGAGGGAGAGGAAAGAGAAAGTGACTGGAGTCGTTTTTACCTTCGATTCGGTGTCTCTAGCTCCTGCAGCCTTCTCTACCATTGTTCCTTTCGGAAAGAGAAACATTTTTACGATTTTGGTTCCTTCATTTGAGGATTTTTGTGAAGTCCACATGGTGGAAATGCTGCCGAAATCAAGAACCGGTTACGAAATCAAGTAGAGGTATGTATAAGCTTCGATTTAAATCGAATATCTCAAGGTTTTCTTAAGTGGTTGTGATGCCCTAATTTCGGTTAGTCATTGGTTGGGCATGAAGGAGTGTGATTTTACCCATTTTCATGCTTCCAATGGGTTTAAAATGGAAAATTGTGTAGGGTAATGTTTAGGATGTGAAATTGGAAGCTTTGGAAGTAAATTGTACAAAACCTCAAATCTGCCCTGTGTTAGTTCCTATGAGATAGCCAGATTGTGTCATGTGTTTGGCTGGGTAAATGTTGTCAAATGGCTTTGAAATTTTACAAGATTGTAGTACACATCCTAAGCTTTAATTTGATATATAATGTGGGTCGAATGGATCTACATATTAGTAGTTATGGATTTTTAAAGTTGGTAATGTGAAATGGAATCAAATTTGGGATAGTTGGATTAATTTAGGTTTTTGTATTTGTTTGTGTCCAAATGGCTAAGAATGATATTTTTCCCTGAAATTAGACTCGGTAAGGGTCGTATAGCCTTTGGAAGCATATTAATTGGATTTTGGTAGAATTAGTTATGATGTTGCAAAGTTAGTAGAAAAACTGGCAGATTTGGTTAAGGGGCAAAAGTGACATTTATAAAGGCCAATGGTAATTAACCTAACCATCAAGGGTTGAAATGAACTCTTGGAGTTAGCATAGACCTTTAGCTTTATGTTGGGCCTAATGTGATATCAAATCTTAGTTCTGTATAAGTTGTAATCTATCATCTATGAATATGTGGTTATAGGTTTCAACATTTGCTCGGGACAATGAAAGGATTGGGAGCCAATTTGAAGTTCGTAAAGTGTCCATGTAGTAACTCTAACTCTCACATATTATGTATGTTTGTATATATGCATGTTGAACCATGTTATGTGTTACGTGATCTAGTTGCAATTGTTGTTGCATGAGACTAGTGTTATGTGATCTCTGAATATTTTATACACTGTTGTGAACTGTTTCTTGTATATGGTTAACTGTCATGTACTGTTCATACATTTGATATGAGATTAACTGTTACTCTGGAAACATTCAGAATTCCAGCCCTTGTTACTACATGTGCAATGAACATCGCACTACACGCGGTTCCCAGGGGAAAAGTGGAGGATACTGGTGAATGAAAGTTTCGGTCTGGACCAAGACCCGGTGCTGGTTATCTATAATCGTGTAATTGTATTTTATAATGTTGAAATTTGTTACGGATTTGTATAACCCTATTAGAAGTCCTATACGTAATCAAGTACATTGTATCAGTATATTTATGCTACTCGTGTTTGCCCATTGTGCTGCGCATTATTGCTCTAATAATTATCAGAATATCAGTATGGTATTACATATGTAGTGCTACATTAAAGGAAAAGAGAAACTCCGTAAATGATCATTCAAGAATTCAAGGGTATAGGATAGCAAAACTAGCTAAACAAGTTTCGATTAACAATATGATCTTCAAGACAACGCCCTTTTCAATTAACTGTGCGAATTCTATTGTTCCAGCTCAATGGAACATCATTATGCACCACTTTAAGAAGATGAAGGATTGCTTCTGTGAATGATATATATGCCATCAAGTTTCTTCTATGATTCAATTCTTGTGGAATCCAAGTTATTCCTTCCATGCTAGATGTTTGAGAGCGGCTCTACTTTGGATCACTAATTCTTAGCTTCATGAAACATCTAGATGTCATCATTTAGTTATAACCTATGTTAACAAGACATTCTTAGTGTTTCCACCGGATCATTCTTTGGCATATGGCATCACATGGCATGAAATATTGGCTCTCACATAGGCTTTTCATATTCAGCCTATTCATGTAATTTCACACTCTATTTATCTTAATTATTTTTCATCAATGTGTGTGTTGCATTTGCTTTGGTACTTTGTAAACCTTTTTAATTTAAGTAATATCACTTTGTCTTTTCATAAAAAAAACAACTTATTTCCTTATGTTTTGGCCTTCATTAATCAGTCAAGTCCCTATTTATTGTATATAATCATATCTGAATGGAAGGAATAAAATATGAAGAATAATTATTCCCTATGTGTTCTCAAAAAGCCCTTCGTGAGAGGGAGAAACTGCAATGTGAGCAAGGAGGTCGATGAGAGAGAATATAAGTGAGAGGGAGAGAATGGCAACGGTGATGAGAGAGAATATGAGATTTCTATTTGTAGTTGACACCTAGACCCTAAGTGGGTCCCACAAAAAATGTAACGGTTGTTAAGAGCCTTTGATCTAGAGGATAAAATTGCTCCATTTTATAACCTTCGTGTATATTTTTGGCCCATTGCAAACTTTATAGTGCTATATGCCCTTCCAACAAACTTCATTATTAAAATTGCACCTTGGCCATATAATTTAATATGTTGGTATTGGAATTGGCAATAAAGAGAGTTTTTTAATGGAAAATTCCATAAAAATACCTTCAAAATTAGAAAATTCAAAATCAGTGATTTCCTACTAAAATGAGTTGTGAATTGCTAATCAAATATAGTCAATACCTAAACTATTGTAGAAAACAAAATTGATTTGAGATTTTAATATTTTGAAGGTATTTTTTTATATAGAATTTTTCCTTTTTTAATATATAAGGGAATAGCGTTATTTAATTTTAAAAAAAAAACTTATTTTAAAACAAGCCACTAAAAACTGTGGTGGGAATAATGCATTTCAAGAGACCATTTTTGTGTCATTGTCCTTACTGTTGATGTTACACACCTACCGGCCTCGCCCTCTCGGGTGGCGGGTAGTGTGGTCCTTCACTTATATTTTATTCTACCTTATCTTTTCCAGGTTAAATATCATCACACATCAGAGTATAAACAGCAGAGCACACATCAGTTTGGACAATAGTATACTGATAAAGATACGGTAAGATAAATTCTTCCCCGGAGGGGTCAAAAGATACAGTCATCCGAATACCGGTGCCCATACTGGCCAAAATAATAACCTACAGTCATCCAGTACTCCAGATAAAATTCCCAAAAGAAACTCATCAACGTCCACCAAAATACTAGCCTTGCTCCAGAGCCTTACCTCTATCTCTCTGCTCAGCTCCAGATGAACTTCCGAGATGGCTTAAAAGGGGCCGATTCAAAATTCGAATCCCGCAGTAACCATTAATCTCATATAAAATGTATAAATAATGCATGTAATAAAAACCATAAATAAACAAATACAACATAACATTCAATATCAAGGCACAAAGCCAAATCCGAACTAGCAGCCCTAATAGCACACAAAGACAGGCATCGCAATGGTCCTAATAGCACACAAAGACAAGACCACCGGGCACAAGACACAAAGAAAGCCCACACAAAGATGTTCCGATTCCATAGCGCTTGGAAATAAATGATAACTAAATGTATGCAATTTCAAGGTAAAACATACATACTCAAATCACACAAGTATATATGAGGATTAAGGTTACTACACTGGGCGACTACGATAAAAACAACCTTCTCGGTGCAAAATATCACAATTATCCCTAAAATAATAAAATGTAAAAATAATTAATTCCACCTCAACAAATATTTTCTTTGGTAAATTAAAATAAGCCCAATTAATGTGTCCATATTTACTAAATTCCTTTTCTTATTAAGGAATTTAATTTGGGCCTATATTCTCTTAATTTTCGTCCATATACAGAAATTTCCAGAAATAAAGTCTCAACTTCAAATATTCATAACTAAATCTAGAAAACTCCTTTTGGGTTGATTCCAAAGCCCAAATGACCCTTAATATGTCTAGTTTCAACCAAAAATACTCATTTGGGTCAGACCAAGTCGAAAATTCATCTATATCCCAAAATACTCCTGCTGTCTGAAATAATTCCCAGTTTCCAGGGGATATCTTGAAATATTTATTTCTCTTGGTACAAAATTCATAAAAATACGAATTATATACCAAATTAATCCTTGAGATGTCTACTGTCTCCATATAAAATTTAATAATTTTATAAGTCTATTTACTAGGTCTAAAATTAAGAAGAAGGCATCTGCCTCCACAGGAATTTCACCAAACAGCACCCCCAACGTTTATTGCATTTTCAACTAAAGTTCCAAAATTTTGATCCAAGTTCACCCTTATACAAAATCTCATTTTAAACACTTTAGAACCCTCAAAAATACCAAAATCCATTCATATCATCAAGAAAACTCAGTTGCACGAAATTTATGATTTAATCAACAAAATACCAAATTTTCATTCCAACTTCATATCTTCCATATACTAAATTTGATCTACCGTTTTAGGCCATGAATATTAATTTTAAACATTTACTCATACTTTTCACTAACCAACCAAATATACAAATATGCCCAAGGTGATAGACATTTCCTAACTCAAACAACCCAAAATTGGTTGAGATGTTTATAAGTGACTTACTTGATAGCTCTTAGCACCCTTGTCACACTTGCTTCTTAAATCTTCCTCCTTAAATTTTCGGACTTAGCTTCAACTTTCTTCTTCAACTTGAGCTACTCTCTCTTCTTCTTTTTTTCCTTCTCACCAAACCGTCCAACAGCCTAATATGAGGATATGAGTCCCTTTAAATTGACCCCAATGCTAATTCATGTTGCTTCTTTTTGTATTCCTTCCATGCTCCACGTGCTCACTCTCCATATTCCAAGTTGTCCCATTGTTCCCTTCTCTAGCCGGCGGTTTGCAAGGAATTAGGGGAATTATTCTTATTATTTTATTATTCCCATTTGCTCCTTCCATACGTTGGGGAATTAATCCCTTTAAAAAATGTTTCTTGTCTCAATCCACCAATGCATTTGTCAAACACAATGAAAAGCTCTTCTTTTCCTCATCTATTAATCTAACGCAAATGGGAGACAAAGAGACATGGGATTCAATGAATATTGGGGAGATGAATGTCGGTCAAAGCATAAGGAAATTCATTAGACACCAACTTGTCACTAATTACAACCCTACCATTGAATACTCATTCCAATTGCTTGTTATTCGAAAATTCCGACTTTCATCAAATGAAAATGGAAACATTGGATATTAAAATGATCTTATTTGATCCTCTATAAGACTTTTATTTTCAACTTGATTCCTTACTCGAATAGTTGCAAATATTGAGTTGGGGTTTAGAAATTAAT
Organism: Acacia melanoxylon; assembly: GCA_019022615.1. Classification (NCBI taxonomy): domain Eukaryota; kingdom Viridiplantae; phylum Streptophyta; class Magnoliopsida; order Fabales; family Fabaceae; genus Acacia; species Acacia melanoxylon. The sequence goes on along the minus strand of JAFJYJ010000020.1, from coordinate 1,870,743 downwards.
CCTTAATTCCTTATAAGGACTTTTCCTCCTTAATTAGCTTTTCTAAGCTATAAAATATTATTTTGTCATATAAGTCTCATTTTATGTTCACCTTTTAAATAACTCCACATTATTTTCCAATAATTAATTTATCTTGTTGGAAAATAAATACAACTGATTACTACCACTTAATGAAAAATTCATATATGCAAATGAATTCACATTGAGGCGCATGAAAAATGGGGATGTTACATTTCTTCCCCAGTAAAAATAAATTTTGTCCTCGAAATTGTTTACACATACCTCATGTTCCTAGACATGAACTCTGGATACTGTTTCTGCATATCCTCAACTGTCTCCCACGTAGCTTCTCTGGGAGATAATCCTCTCCAGACCACTTTTACAAAAGGAATACTTCTACGCCTGAGCCGCTTTTCAAGATGATCAACAATTTGCTCTGACTCGACTGTAAAAGTATGATTCTCTTGAACATCAATATTTTCATACTCAAGAACATGTTTTGAGTCCGGTTGATATTTCTTCAGTTGAGATACATGAAAAACATCATGTAATTTACTTAGATTCGGTGGCAAAGCTAGCTGATAAGCCACCGGTCCCCGTTTCGCCAATATTTCAAAAGGACCAATATACCGAGGACTTAATTTCTTTCGTTTAATGGCTCTACCCACTCCCGTGACAGGAGATATTTTCAAGAATACATGATCACCCACATTAAATTCTAGAGGTCTCCTTCGTTTATCTGCATAACTCTTCTGTCTGCTCTGAGCTGCAAGGAGTCTCTTCTTGATTAAACTGATTTGCTCGGAAGTTTCATCTACCATTTCTGGCCCGAACAACTCACGCTCAGATAACTCTGTCCAACAGAGAGGGGATCGACATTTTCACCCATATAGAGCCTCATAAGGAGCCACCCAAATACTAGCATAATAGCTATTATTATAGACCAATTCAAAGGAGAGGTAAATATCAATCCCAAATTCCTTTAAAATCTAAGACACAAGCTCGCAATATAATTATACACTACTCTTCTTTTTCCTTGTACCCAAGTATAGTGCTTAATTTCACAGACCAACCGTCCATCTTCACGCGCTTGGTTACGCAAATCCCACTGCTTGATTCGTTTTGCCACTTGGCTTATCATATTCTAGCCTATGGCTCATTCTATCACCACCACGTTGAATATTAAAGTCTTACTACTTAACAATTTCTAGCCAATCCATAGGCATCTCAACTATCACCTGGTATAGTTTGAATATTTTGCAAGTCTCACAATATTCTCTGTACATGCTAGTCCAAAATCATCACGCCAATCAATATTCCACACAAGTACTAAGTATCACAGGTTTTACAGCCCAGGGACTCTGCCCCATACAAACTCGTGCATCGGGTCTTACAGCCTCAAACCACTTATCATCTACTTTGCCTGAGCTTCCTCGATTTTAAGCTCTCAAATCAATTTTCCTCTTGCTTAGCATGGTAACTGGCGAATACTGTCAGATTTAACCAATTGAGATTTGTAGACCATTCTATCAGTTTCTGTTCCGGTATTAATACTATCACCAACTGTACCGTTTTTCGTTTCAACACAACGGCGACAACAACCATGTCACCACTCACTAGGTTGTCATACTTCAACATTTCGAATTTTCACATATTCGAAAATATATGTGGTCACAGAAATTTTCATATTTTCAAACTCAATCGCCGCCAGCTCAAATTTCAAGAAAACAATTCATTGTCGACTATTTTCAGAAATCATTTACTACCGGCACACTTAATGAGCGGGATTATTCATTTCACAAATATCAATACGTAAGAGGCACACGCCACCATTTCGCCCTGCCTCACCAGGACATATCCCAATCTTTTCATACAAACCATCAAAGTGACATTGCGCCTATCGTCGATGTAGGAGAATTTTTGTCCCCCTCATAAAGGTTCTCCACCACTTTCCCAATCGAGCCATCCGTAATCACGCCACTATTGTGCACCGCTTTCCCACCGACCGGTTCGTAATCACGGCTAGTGTCGGCCCAACATGGCAAAATACGCGCCCTCCAAGGCGGAACTACTTAGATTGGGAATATTCACCATTGGTGCGAGTGTCAACCTCTCCAAAACTAATCCCGTCAAAAGAACTTTCAATAATGGCCACGATTTCGAAACATTTTAAAACACTTGGCAAGATCCAAAGAAATTGAGTATGTCTACTATAGTTTCCGACCTCTTCCAAGCTTCATCACGCTTCCACCAAATACATGGTTCATAATTTAATTTCAAATGGGTCCCACCAGACCCTATCTATGAGACAATATAATTTTGAAATAACCATTACAACCGGTTTCAAATTCCATAGAAAACATTTCATTAAAATATTTCGTTCGTAAAATTCAATTCCAAAATTTCAAATATAGCAAGCGCGTTAGCAAGTTCAAAATTCAATTTTCACACATACCAGAACCGCACAATTGACATTGAAAGTCATCAACTCCAATTACATTCGGCTCTATCATTGGCTACTCGAACCATCTATAGGACACACAGTCCATTCCATTTCATTTGTTCGGTCACTCTAGATATAATTCTTGTAACTCTCTCAGCTTGCATCTTTTTCGGCACTCTTCCCGATATTCATGGTCTAATAATTGTGAGCTTTTTGCCAACCTAAGAACATATTAGTCACCTAGGACTTAGGCCTCTCATTGAACACATATTAAATTTAACAACCCAAAATTATATCAATCTAGTAGGTCTCCTTACCCACTGTATATTCACGCTTTAAATGTGATCAATAATAATACATATAGCATTGGCGTACCCCTTGGCAATACATTGCATCATATAACCTCATCTGGGGTCATTTTGTTCTGATAATAATCCGGCTCCAGGTGTAGTCTCAGATTCAATTTTTCCCTACTAGCTAGTAACTTCCAAATACCTCATACACACGGGTACTATACTCTAGTACCTCAACACATTCAGATCAATTAGATGCCTAAGGAATCTCTCGTTATCAAATCAAATTCTTAGGTTCGTTCACCCAGTACAAAAACCTCGACTATACCCAATATACAAACTAGGATCATAACTTAGATTCCTAGTCTAAACCTTGAAACATTCAAGTAACATCAATACTATTCACGGGGTTCTGATTCTATCCTAATCCTCAATATCACAAGGGTGTATTCTAACACTATTATTTCACCTCAAGTTCAAACATCAATCCTCAATCATCCCCAAATATGCTGAAAATTCATCATCAATTAATATTCTCATGTATTAGAACCTTAGTGCAACCTCATTCACATTTTGACCTAAGCACTGTTTCAACTTAGATCAGATTCAAGCCTAGTCTCAAAAATTTCCTTATTCAATCTAACATCCTCATAGTATCTCTAAGGATTACCATATGTCATACCCGAAAGTACTAAGGCCTCAAATCAAGGAAATCTTAAATTTCTATAATACTTCCCGGTGGTCACCATTCAAAGATTTCTCTTATCCAAACACGCTTAACCTCAAAGTCCCGATAGGATCTCGGGGATCTAAATCATATCCTGACTTGATTATCAAAAGCCCTAGGATTAACAACAGGATCTGCCTTCTATGCTATCTCATATATTTCTAGAGCCTCAACTCAATAAACATGAACCCTATTTCCCCTTGCCATTGACGGATTTGGCTTGACAATAACGGAAGAAAATAAATACCATCTCCGCAAAACAATATCAATAAAAAACCATTAACATAAAATAATAGGAAAACATACTGATATTTCACATATGCAACTTTGCAATATACTAATGCTTCAAAATATTTAGATATCAACAATTCACATACTGTCATTACATGATCAAACTACCATACTACCTTCTGCTAGGTTATCATAATATACTACCTAATACTTTGCAAGGTCTTCCTTCTTATTCCTTTTGTCTTCTTCTTCTAAATGGTTTCACATGTAGGTGTGAACACTCAATCGCGACAGTGTCATGAGACTGAGGAAATTGGGGGCCAGATTGAGGTTGATAATCACATTTGCCATATTTACCCAGAAAGAGGTTCTAGGCATACGGTACAAGATAACGTTCCTCCAGGTCTCAAAGGAAAAATCTAATCCTATATCAAACCTCTGCACATACAGCCTAATATATCCTAGTCAGAAAGCAGAGAAACTGATTTAACTCAGTTGGTACGTCCATGCTTGCCATAACGAACTCAACACGGATCACGTTCGCCAACCTCTCATTAGGCTCCGTGTTATGCCTAAAGCAAGGTATGATGTGAGCCCCTGATTCTGCCTCATCAATCTCAAGGTCTACATAATGCTCCGAAAAAAAACCCCTGTCAGCTCCATATCACCTATTGATAAATGATTTGAGTCATTCCCAACTTCAAGCCCAAAGGAGAACACACGGCGCATCCTAACTATAGCTCTAACGGTTCATACATGATTGTATCCCATCTTCTCTTAAACCATCAAAACAAACTTATATCAATTCCTCACCTAAATACCAATTTTACCAGTATCGTCCAAACCATGCTCTGATACCAAAATTGTTACACACCTACCGGCCTCGCCCTCTCGGGTGGCGGGTAGTGTGGTCCTTCACTTATATTTTATTCTACCTTATCTTTTCCAGGTTAAATATCGTCACACATCAGAGTATAAACAGCAGAGCACACATCGGTTTGGACAATAGTATACCGATAAAGATACGGTAAGATAAATTCTTCCCCTGGAGGGGTCAAAAGATACATATCCGAATACCGGTGCCCATACTGGCCAAAATAATAACCTACAGTCATCCAGTACTCCAGATAAAATTCCCAAAAGAAACTCATCAACGTCCACCAAAATACTAGCCTTGCTCCAGAGCCTTACCTCTATCTCTCTGCTCAGCTCCAGATGAACTTCCAGATGGCTTAAAAGGGGCTGGGATTCAAAATTCGAATCCCAGAGTAACCATTAATCTCATATAAAATGTATAAATAATGCATGTAATAAAAACCATAAATAAACAAATACAACATAACATTCAATATCAAGGCACAAAGCCAAATCCGGAACTAGCAGCCCTAATAGCACACAAAGACCTGATTTGCAATGGTCCTAATAGCACACAAAGACAGACTACCCTTTGACAAAAGACAAAAAGCCCACACAAAGATGTTCCGATTCCATAGCGCTTGGAAATAAATGATAACTAAATGTATGCAATTTCAAGGTAAAACATACATACTCAAATCACACAGAGTATATGAGGATTAAGGTTACTACCTGGCAGTCGACTACAGATAAAAACAACCTTCTCGGTGCAAAATATCACAATTATCCCTAAAATAATAAAATGTAAAAATAATTAATTCCACCTCAACAAATATTTTCTTTGGTAAATTAAAATAAGCCCAATTAATGTGTCCATATTTACTAAATTCCTTTTCTTATTAAGGAATTTAATTTGGGCCTATATTCTCTTAATTTTCGTCCATATACAGAAATTTCCAGAAATAAAGTCTCAACTTCAAATATTCATAACTAAATCTAGAAAACTCCTTTTGGGTTGATTCCAAAGCCCAAATGACCCTTAATATGTCTAGGTTCAACCAAAAATACTCATTTGGGTCAGACCAAGTCGAAAATTCATCTATATCCCAAAATACTCCTGCTGTCTGAAATAATTCCCAGTTTCCAGGGGATATCTTGAAATATTTATTTCTCTTGGTACAAAATTCATAAAAATACGAATTATATACCAAATTAATCCTTGAGATGTCTACTGTCTCCATATAAAATTTAATAATTTTATAAGTCTATTTACTAGGTCTAAAATTAAGAAGAAGGCATCTGCCTCCACAGGAATTTCACCAAACAGCACCCCCAACGTTTATTGCATTTTCAACTAAAGTTCCAAAATTTTGATCCAAGTTCACCCTTATACAAAATCTCATTTTAAACACTTTAGAACCCTCAAAAATACCAAAATCCATTCATATCATCAAGAAAACTCAGTTGCACGAAATTTATGATTTAATCAACAAAATACCAAATTTTCATTCCAACTTCATATCTTCCATATACTAAATTTGATCTACCGTTTTAGGCCATGAATATTAATTTTAAACATTTACTCATACTTTTCACTAGCCAACCAAATATACAAATATGCCCAAGGTGATAGACATTTCCTAACTCAAACAACCCAAAATTGGTTGAGATGTTTATAAGTGACTTACTTGATAGCTCTTAGCACCCTTGTCACACTTGCTTCTTAAATCTTCCTCCTTAAATTTTCGGACTTAGCTTCAACTTTCTTCTTCAACTTGAGCTACTCTCTCTTCTTCTTTTTTTCCTTCTCACCAAACCGTCCAACAGCCTAATATGAGGATATGAGTCCCTTTAAATTGACCCCAATGCTAATTCATGTTGCTTCTTTTTGTATTCCTTCCATGCTCCACGTGCTCACTCTCCATATTCCAAGTTGTCTCATTGTTCCCTTCTCTAGCCGGCGGTTTGCAAGGAATTAGGGGAATTATTCTTATTATTTTATTATTCCCATTTGCTCCTTCCATACGTTGGGGAATTAATCCCTTTAAAAAAAATGTTTCTTGTCTCAATCCACCAATGCATTTGTCAAACACAATGAAAAGCTCTTCTTTTCCTCATCTATTAATCTAACGCAAATGGGAGACAAAGAGACATGGGATTCAATGAATATTGGGGAGATGAATGTCGGTCAAAGCATAAGGAAATTCATTAGACACCAACTTGTCACTAATTACAACCCTACCATTGAATACTCATTCCAATTGCTTGTTATTCGAAAATTCCGACTTTCATCAAATGAAAATGGAAACATTGGATATTAAAATGATCTTATTTGATCCTCTATAAGACTTTTATTTTCAACTTGATTCCTTACTCGAATAGTTGCAAATATTGAGTTGGGGTTTAGAAATTAATCCTTAATTCCTTATAAGGACTTTTCCTCCTTAATTAGCTTTTCTAAGCTATAAAATATTATTTTGTCATATAAGTCTCATTTTATGTTCACCTTTTAAATAACTCCACATGATTTTCCAATAATTAATTTATCTTGTTGGAAAATAAATACAACGATTACTACCACTTAATGAAAAATTCATATATGCAAATGAATTCACATTGAGGCGCATGAAAAATGGGGATGTTACGGTTGACCTTGTCAAAAAATAATGATCATTTTAAGTTATTTTTATAACTTAAAATTTGCTAGATAATGAATTGTATATAATTATATAATCTATCATGTTTAAAAAAATAATTTAAAATCACCATATGAGGTGAAATTATATATTTATTGTATTATTTAATAATTAATAATATTAAAACAATCATTCTTATGAGGTGAAATTATATATTTATTCTATTATACCCAGTTTAGTTGGATTCCAAAGGAGGGAATTACTTGTAATTATGATTAGGGTTGGAAATAGACTAGCCTATGCTAAGGCTTTAGTTAAATAAGCTTTGGCCTACAACGAAAATCTGAAGCTTGAGTCTGTACTTATATATAGACTTTTTTTATACTTAAGCCAGAGCCTTTAAAAGCCTTGACAAAGTTTAAAGCCTATTTAAACGCCTAAACTTTTAAAGGCTTAAAAACTCGCTTATAAGTTTATGTAGAATCTCTCAAGCTTATTCAAAAGTCTACATTATATTTTAAAAGTTTAAGATTCATTCTTGCATGCAATATAATAGTTTAGTAAGTAAAAGAAAAGAAGCCAAGTGGGGATAGGCATATGAGTAAGAATTTTTTTTTTTTTTTTAAAAAAATCTTTGTTAACAAAGGAGATACATTTTCTAAAATTAACAAAATATAATAAATAACATGTAAAACTATATTTTTTTAGGTGCAAAAATACATATGAACTTTTAAAATGAGGACAAAAATACCATCTCCGTTAATCTTGTTGACGTTGACCGTTAGTTTGACCCAAAACGCTGATATGGAAGCTTACTCAACCAATCTTAGTCTAGCTGGTAGTACATAGGGTGAGAAAGAAAAATTTACTGTAGAAATCAAAAGGAACCTTCATCCTCTTAAGTTCATCAATCTTAACTCTTTTGCTGGAATTCATCTGTCACTGGCTCCGCTTCCGTCGTCATCTCCTCCAAAGGCGAGCTTCTTTTCAATAATTCCCTTTTGGCAAACTCACATTTATTTTTAATTGTGCTTATTCATTCATCCTCCACCATTCCTCTTCATCTGTATATCTAGAAATTTATCCCCTTTCTTACCAAACTTTTACCCAGACCAGCCATGCTAAATCAGCAGCGAGGGAGTAATCTTTTTTTGGTGCGGCTCGTCTTCTTCTCACTTCTACTCAAACATGTTTCTTAAAGATAATAGGTAACAGGTCGCACAGGATCGAGGGAGAACCACGACTCGCTGAAATGAAAACACTTGGTTTGAAGGTGATTTTTTTGGGGGCGAAAATTCTATCTATGATATTTCAGATCCTGTGTTTCAAAACGACTTCAGAAATATGTAGATTTGAGTGACCCACCGTCATCAGAAAATACTGTCAGCCATCTAATAAATAATATTACAACAACATCCAAACCAAGCCATAAATTAACAATCAAAAGATAAATTTTGAAGAAAATAAAAATAATTAAACAATAATCAATTTAAAAACAAAAAAAGGGAGCAAACTGTGGAAGAAGAAAGAAGGGGGTGATGGATGTAAAACCATGGAAGAAACAAGAGAGCAAACAACCCAAATCTGAGAAATTGTTGAAACTTCCTCATGAGAAAAGACTCTCGCCTTTACGATTCTAGACCTGGGCAGAGAAGCTAAGGCTTCGATGGTCGGAAGAGCAACGACGAAAAACAAGCCTGGTCCTGTAGTAACCTCCGGCGAAAGGGATAAATGAGCGAAGGAGTGACTGGACTTGCAGGAAACCTTCGACGAAAATGACAGATGAGCAAGGTAGCCTTTGGCGACTGGTCTTGGACGAACCTCCGGCGACTGGTTTGGATGAAGCCTCCAACGCTCATGGGGGATGCGATAGAGGACGGCGGCTGAAAACGAGGTTGGTGAGAAGGAGGCAAGGTTACGTTTAGGGGAGGCAAGGGAGCTCGCTGAGTCGGATCTGTTGAAGATGGATAATAGGTTTTCAAATTTTTATCTTAGTTCCAACTAAGATATTATATAGCCAAATCAGCTTCCATGTCAGCGTTTTGGGTCAAACAAACAGTCAACGTTAGCAAGATTAACGGAGATGGTATTTTTGCCCTCATTTTGAAAGTTCATGTGTATTTTTGCACCTAAAAAAAACACCTGGTGTTAGGCGTTCCTCAAGGTAAAATACATGTGTATTTTTGCACCTTTACCTTAATACTTATCAATCATCAAATATATACTACCAAACCTCCCAACCTCTTAGTTATTGGTCCACATGTAACAGACACATGTGCATTTCCCCATCATTCATTGGTTCTTAGTTGGCTTTCGATTTTAATGTACACGTGGTTATTGTTCAACAAACATTTACTTAATCGTTTATTAGTATTATTCCATTGGCTTAACTGGTCGGCCAAAGTAAGTAAATGTGTTTAATCGTTTGTGTTATGGGTATTTCATGCTTCACCTCAACTGTACCATTTAGAGCACGAATATTTCCAACGAGGGATGCGTTTTCCCCATGCATTTGCAGTCTGACTATCGTCATTATTAAATCACCACTATTCAAACATTGGCTGAACTAATCGGCCATCTTTAATAAACGCAGATAAATTTTTCATCATTTCTTAAAGTCATATTGAGGTTCTATTGCTATTTAATCCATTATTGTTCTCATTTTCATGGTTAGTTGCAAAACTCGACTCGTATATCTTAATACCAAATCACCAAAATTTCCATATTGGATTACAATGACTATGTGCAATGTTTTGTCTTTTCTTGCACTCGATGGTCAAAGCAACAACTAGTCTATTACTGTCAAGGTGGTGTCTAACTTTTGGAACATTCCCTACATGAGAATGCATCAACGTATCACCTACAATGTTGTCCTTTCAGATTCGAAGGTGTATTGTTTGTGTCCAGTTTTTTTGTTCTTAAATATGTGATGTTTTATATCCGTCCTCATCGATATTTGATTTGTTACTCCTGCATGTAGGGTTACTTGTGCTTGGCTGTTTTGCACAGGCGGGATATCATACGTAGGCTATTTGGTGTTCTCATACCTGGCTTTTGTTTTGTTGTGAAGAATTTTTCTCTCGAGCATGGGAGTAATCTTATAAACCCTGACTTGAAAATTGTAATTGAACCATTTACTAAGATCAAATTTGTTAGTGATGTAATATGGACCCTTGAGATAATTTTTCAGCCCCTACTACCTCTAGCTGCAACCTCACTTATCAAAACCACCCTTATAAGTATCAATACTCTAACCCATTCTTAACTTTTTTTCCTGTCATTTCATATCTTTTACATCTGTTAGTACCAATATTCTATATTTTCACTACATCGCTGTCATCTTCCAGATGTGGTTAGACTTGTTATCGTTGTTTCAGAACTCTCTTATGTTAGTGATGAAGGAGAGACTCTTTACCAGTTTACTTTTGAAACAATGGATGAATGGTTTGTCTGTAACTCTTTCTTCGTTAATTCTTCTACTTTGTTAATGCCGATATTAATTTGCTTTTCATTTTGTGGTGGAAATTCCTTCCATTGTTGCTTTAGGGGTACCCCTACCTTTTGGGCTTCGATAAGCTATGCTAAGGTTTTGGACAAGGAAGATGTTGTAGTTGCTTTGTTTTTTTGTTAAGATGATAAGGACCGGTGGTTAGTTTTTATAACATAACGACGTATTACTTTACTGTGCCTTTCGTTTTGCTCATATACACTACAAAAAAAGGAGTTTTAATGGCGACTTTTGGCGGCAACTATTAATGTCGCCGCTGAAAGTATGACTTTCAGCGACAAAATTGTCGCCATGAAAGTATGACTTTTCGGGCGACAAAAATTGTCGCCGCTGAAAGTCATTCTTTTAAGCGGCGACATATAATAGTCGCCGCCGAAAGTGATACTTTCAAATGACGACTCTTATATGTCGCGGCGAGTGATACTTTCAGCGGCGACTCTTATATGTCGCGCCAAAAGTATGTTTCAAAGGCGATATAATGTCGCCGCCGAAAGTCTCTTTTTTTTTTAAATAAATATTTATACAATAAATTAAATATGTTTATTGATGTCATTTCTTATGAAAAAAATAAATTAATTTCTTGGATCATTGTGAGATAAAAAGAGTTTGAGATATAGTGTGTGTTGTGTGCATTTGATTGCGGTACAGATTTTAATTGTGGTACAATGTTTAATTTTATCGATTTACATTTAAAAAAACTTTTTAAAAAAAACATGTTACTTTTGGCGACAAATGTCGCCGCTGAAAAGACTATTAGGGGCAACATTTGTGTCGCCACTAAAAAAATGTATCGGGGCCATTCATGATTGCAGCGGAAGAGAGTATCAGTGGCGACTTAAGTCGCCGTGAAAAGAATATCGGCGGCGACAAATGTCTCGCCGCTGAAAACCATATCCGCGGCGATAACAAGTCGCCGCGGAAATGCTTATCTGCAGCGACCTATTGTCGCCGCTGAAACTAGTATTCGCGGCGACAGCTTTATCGCCACCGAAACTAGTATATGTGGCAACAATGGTCGCCGCCAAAACCCTACCTTCAGCGGCGACACCGGCTTTCGTCGCTTCTGATGAACTTTCAGCGGCGACTAATTGTCGCCATCGATACTCTACTTTCGGCGGCGACATTAAAAAGTCGCCGTCGAAAGTATCCGCGACAGAGCTTTCGGTGGCGACTTTTTGTCGCCACTAAAACACTTTCGCGGCGACTTTTGTCGCCGCTGAAAGTCAATATTTTGTTAGATTCATTGGCTAATTTTTTTTACGTTGATATTGTAGATGGCCAAACCATATTCGTAAGCCATTATGACATTTTAGAAACTGTTTTCAATTATAACCACCATGCTGTAGTTGACTTCCGTTTGAAGCTGAACCGTCAATCTGCTGCTCATATGACTTTCGACAATGATTTCCCAAGATATCATCCTGCCATCTCCTCCATGTGTCGCCTTAAGGCATTTTGTCTAAATTTGTTTTAAATATTTGGCCTTTAGGTTATTACAACTTTCTGGCTGTTTTCATGACTCGTTCACACAATCCCTGTTTGTACTGATTTTATGATTTCGACTATTGTAGTACATGTTACGTTTAACAGTGTTGCTCTTATCAATGAATGGTTAAAGTCGTCTGTTGAATTATTTCCTTTCAGTGTTTGTCATTGTTGATCATTTATCAAGGGTGATTATGAATTTCATTACTTTCGGTTATGATTGTTAATAATGTATGGATATCAATATTGTGATGATACGCAACTTATTGTACTTTTTTATTTCGTTTAGCAGTTGAACAAATATTTGATAAATACGTATCGTCCATGCATTTGTTGTCTACTACGTTTTCATAACTCCAAAGAACACATTTTATATTTGTTATAAATAAAGACGTAATACGTCTATACTCAATACAACAATGACCCTAATATGATAAATTTAGTCAGTAGATAATATATTTGATAAATCTTTGTTTTAGATTTTTTTTTTTTTATCATTGCGCTCTCTAAATATTTTAACTATCTTATTGTACTCAACTTTAATTTATTAACTAAAAACATTCATGCATTATTATTTGGGTTCATTTCAGAATACATTTTTAATAATAGAAGAATTAAAACTAGCTTTTACTTTTTTCATTGATGACGCTATGTTGAAGGTCAAATTTTTTTTTTTTCCATTACAAATATTATCGAGATAAGTCATAGTTTAAGGACCCACATTATCAATTACAAGGTGCTAGTAAATCATTCTTATATTCATTCTTATAATCTTATAGATGTTACAAGGTTTTATTATATCCTTTAACACTAGAAAACATATATGAAAGTAAGTGTTACAATTCATATATGAATATTACTAGTCCGACTTAAAAATTATGTTCCGTTTCATACCAATATATATATATATATATAAAGGAATTATAACATTTAATGAATCATTCTATAAAGACTGTTTTGCCTTTATGTTTGCATAAAATTCATTTACATTTTTTAATTTAGCCAGTCGTTTTATATTCTTTTTCCAGAAACGACAGTTGCCTCTCTCTTTTTCAATTGGTAGAGGCCATTTTTATTTATGTTTACATATACATAATGTCGTTTGTCAGTATTTTTTCCCACTCAAGTTGAGTGGGATTTTTTATTTATTTATTTATTTTTGTTTTACATGTTTCCTCATTTAAATCTTTACGTAATTGTTTTTCATTATCACGAAGATGACTGTTCGAATAAATCATACGTAACTGTTACGACTTTTATAATGAGTCCTTTGCAAACAGGCTTCATTTCATGTCGTTCCAAATTCTTCCTTCAGTTCCCACAGATTACTCTTTCTTTTAACGTGATATAAGGCCTTAAAGAAAAAGTATTATTCTAAATTATGGATACTACTTGAAACGTTACTTAAGAGTGTCCCTTCGTTTCGTACGTTGCCTTGCCACACGTTCATGGTATTTAATGATAGTTCACCATATTATTTAATTTAGTTGGTATGAATTTACTTTTTCACACCAGAAATTCCTTCTTCACTAATCTATCAATATTGTCTCTGTCCTGAAATGGCAACCAACATGCTCCCAAGTTTGCAAAATCTTTCTCAAGGTTCCAACGAAATGATACTGAAGGAGAAAGTAGATCGCATCGTTCACAGATATGTAAAACGTTGTTTCACTAGCCACAAACGCCCTTTATTCGAACTGGAGTCGTTGATCTCATCGTTTTCGATAATACGGTGATGTTTTGTTATGTTTTTCCTCTTCATTGTCTTTCTTGTTCTTCTCCTACTTTTATATCTAGCATCTTAAATGTTTTCCATTATTCACTCAGAAGGATACACGCATTATGGTTAGAATCTTGTCCGTTGATCTTATGGACAAGCACTGCTGGAAGTTGACTGAGGGTGCCTGTTATGAGATATCCTGGTTTTTAGTTCAGGATGGTGGTGAAGGAATTCATCAATCTATTCACATCATAATAACGAACTACTCCACAATACATCCTACATAGCGACTCAATTAACTTTACTTTATACACAGAGTTGTTTAACACATTCATATTATATCTTATGTTTCGTGCCATATTGCAGAAAGAAATTTCTGGTAAGGTGTATTTTGCAAGGTGAAGTGCTTGGAAGGACACTTCCACTCTTGGAAAATTTGAATGGCCGTTCAGGAGTTTTTGTTGTAGTACAATATGCATAGATCATGCGAAAAATAGAAAGAGGTTGGTTTACATGAAGACTATCTAATGATTGTTCTTTAACATGTATCATCTATATCTCTCTTAATCTTTTTTTTTTTTAAATAATCCTAGGTGTTGAGCTTTCGTCCGTCCTCGGTGGGACTCATGTTTTTATAGATCCAGATTATCCTGAAGTTGTCATGGCGAAGAGCATTGTGCTTGGACTTTGAAACCCGTCTTTTTTTTTTAAAAAAAAAAATGGCAGTGTGTATGAAGTAAATTACCACTTTGACGTTTCTGGATATTCTCTGCGTCTCTCGTATTTTACAAATGACTGTCAGGCGTAGTTGATCGATTGTTTTTTGGATTGTATCACTGCATTCATGACAAATGCAGTTTGCTTTAGTAATTATGCTCTTTCTTTCATCTGCTGCCAATTCCACTATTTGTCTTCATATTCTTTCATCCCAACACATTTATTAGTTGAAATAGACTTAGGGGAAGTTAGTCATAATCATTTATGATGTTGCTAAACGGTTGTTGGGGTGCATTTATAAAGCCATAATTCATTACATAGTCTTCATTGTGCAAAAACCAAATTGATCAGTTTTCCGCGTCATTCCAAAGTTGCTTGACTTATTGTGATGCAATTAAATTATGACAATATAGAAGCAAGCGCAAACCCTATTGCGAGTTTGGATGTATGGTGTAACATCCCATTTTCAAAAGCAGTATAATTTTTTTTTCATCAGAGTAGAGCATCGGAGCAATTGAGTAACTGATACATTTATTCAAATTGCCGTAAGTCCGGCCGATTTACGTTCTGAGTACATTGACCGAGAGTTTTCAAAATGAATAACACCCGAAGAAAGTCTTCGGTCGGGACTCTGTACGGCCTGCTCACCTTTCTCCTCGGTTCTCGGTTCTCCTGAACCTGACGCTATGATAAGAGCTGAGATCCAATTAAAATTTGGATCTCGTAACGTTAACCTCATGCTTAAATACGACTACATATACACGACAACAAAGAATCAATACAACAGTCCATAACAGATGTATGATTAAAAATACATAACCACGTATGTAAGATAATAACCACGTATGTAACATAACCACGTATGATACAAAGAATAATAACCTCGTATGTGACATAACCACGTATGTGACATAACCGTGTATATAACATAACCACGTATGCTACAACAACAAACGTAACACAACAAACATATATAATCATACAATAACCATCGAGTTAGTGTTACAAAGACGCGAACGTACCTTTTTGGCGGTACAAACGGAACTTTTACTAAAAACATGAAATTCGACAATGGGAAACAAATGCGGATGACGGCGCACAACGGCTTCGATAGCGGTACGATTATCTCGTATATCCTATAAGGATAATATTTAACAACTTTTAGCAAAGATAACAGGCATTTTAGGTACAAATTACCATTTTGCCCCCGAACCCCTAATCGGCGGAATTTCGCGTAACTTCGTTACTTTGACCGTATTCCATTTCAAAATTATCCCCACTATGTTTTTACCTCGTCAGCATCTTTCAATGCAATGAGGCATAAAAACAAGCATAGGAATATATTCTAAACTTCCTAGATCAAAACAACAGTTCTACTATAACTACCGAAAGAACTACTAAACTAAAAACTAAGGACAAAGAACTTACTCGGAGCTAAGGCACAATTTTTCCGAGCTTCTCTCTCTAGAACCTCTCTCTAGGATCTGAATTTTGGTGTGAAGAATGAGAGCAAGAGAGCTTGCTATTTATAGAGAAAAATAGGGACAAGGTGGGAATTTCCAAAAAGTCTTCAGAAATGATTCTGGCCGTTGGATCTAGGGTTTTGTAAGATGCAATCTTGACCATTCAAGGTCTTGGCCGACCTCTTGGTCCCCCAAAGGTCAAAGATTGATTTTTCATCTTGCTTTATGGCCTCCTCGGGTCGATAAAGCTACCCGACGGTGTCCGTTTCGCGCGATTTCGCGAAACTCAAAAATCCGGCATGCAACTTTGAAGATCTTTTCATCCTCTCTCTTATTATCTATTTTGATCCTCTTTTTGATCATATCCAGGTATTCTCCGGTGCGTCGGAAGATATTCGGACAAACGCGTCCTTTACGGAAATCGCTTCCGATAGAACCAACTTCTCGACAACAATTCACCGAATCGTAAAACGTCCAGTTGTTGCCTAACTTAATCTCGTGTTTAAAAAGACACAATTGTTTCTATAGGTTCTCACTTTGCCTATCCGACTCCACTCTATCTGATCAACTTTTCGTCTTATTTGAAATTAGGGTTTTCGGTTGCGGAATCGACGTCTGGTAAATTCTTTCTTCGTGTAGAATTTCACTTGTGCTTAATTTGATCAGTCTCGAAAAGACTTTTACCTCTGGTTTACCTGTAGAATTTATTTCTAACTTTTCCCCGGGCTCCGCCTATAAGCCGACTCACCGCATTATATTATTATTTTATTCTAATTACCATTTTAATTATTTAAACAATTCTTTTTAATTAAAAATACTTAGAATTTCGGCCCCTCTTTTAAAAATTCAGATTTATTTATTTTTCTATAATTTTTTCCATTTTTTTAAAATATAATATTTTTTTACCAAAAATTCCCGTTTTACCCCCGCTTCGTTAGGGCTTAATCGACCTAATTTCTTCGTTTAGTGATCTTTTTAGGATCAGGTTTCTTCATATATTTATCTTTACCAATTTTACAGTATATTGTTATCTTACAAACTTTTATACGACACCGTCATTTTATATCCTATGTAAAATATTAAAAATGTTTACTCCATCGATTTACTTTATGGTTCCAAATGCTTTTTAAACTTTTCTTCATGTTATTTCCTCCGAAATAATTTATTAAATTCTCATAATTAGGGATAACACTTCCATATTTTTCTCATAATTTTTCATGATCTTTCAAAGATTTATCATAATATTTTTAGACGTTTTTATCACCATTATATCATTTTTAGTCATTCTGTTCATCGATTTTCCCGTAACTTTTTTGACAATTTACTCTATAATTATAACAATTTTCTATAACATTTTTAAGCTCATGATTTTGCTTTATCAAAATATTCGTTAATTTCCTTTATCTCAAAACTTCCGATTTACTAAAATCCGGTATTACATTTCTCCCCCCGTTAAATAAAATTTCGCCCTCGAAATTTGCTCTATACCAATTTAGACTCTGTACTAACTACACTTCGGACTTATTCGCTCCTTAGCAACCACGTGCCAAAACTGTCTCCTTAGCAACCACGTGCCGTGACGACAAAAGATACTTCAGCCGCTAGTTTTACGCACCGCATCTCTGCGCATGCAACCAGACTCCACGACTTATTCGCTCCGAACTTTTCTCTATATGTCGACCGCTCCACTTGATGATCGAGAATTTGCTCGCATTTGACTTGTCAAGATCTTGTCATTTTGTACTTTGATATTTAGTATTTTCCGTGGCACCCATATACCCTAGTCAATACCAGATATCAAAATGTCTCCATGACGCCCATATATCATGGTAACACAAGATACCTTAAATGTTTCCATGACGCCCATACACCATGACAACACAAGATACCTCCTACTCAATGACACGATCGCAATCGATCGTAGTAACTAAGAAATATGCATTGGAAACTAAAATTTTCGCGACAAGTAAGATAACTATTTATCAAACCATAGGGAATTCCTTACTATACATGTATCTTAACGATTTCTTTCACCCCGTACTCGTGTAGTTTTCGAACACGTGGACTTTTCGTCCATTAAAACACAGGACTTATTGTCCTTTCCCGAGTTTCTTTCAACTCAAAAGGTACTTCAAACACTTGTGTTAGCGGACAATTCTATACAATACTCACTAACTCTAGGTCTTACATCGATTAGTTCAACTTGAGAGGCTTCAATAGGCGAGAGGCGTAAGTCATCACGCTGTCCCGTGCAGCAAAGACATATCTCGATCCATATCTAATGGCACCACGACCAAATCTATAACATCTACTTGGATCCGGATAACCAACTCTTGGTGCCGTGACCAACTTCGTTCTCGGTCTATGCAAGCTCATCTCACGATCCGTGTTCTACGCAAAGATTTAAGTCTTACTCTTCAAGCTTTATCAACGATTATGAAAAAATTTCGCATGAATCTACGGTACTATCCCGCTAGATCCGAAACTAAATATCTATGTTATTATTTCTATTTTTGATGTACAACTAAATGGTGTTCCGAGCATTCGTCAACTCTTGCCAAAACGTAGGGATTACAAAACGAGTAACTCGTAGATCATGGAAAGTGGGTATGTGTTCATGATAGTCATTTTGTCCACCTGCGATGATTGATACAAAGTCACAAACTCTCGTGCTTTGTTCGGTAGCATTTGATATGGTGTTTTAGATGTTGATCCAATGTTAGGCATCAACTTCATAGTGAATTTTGACTTTTCTTTTCTCAAGGAATATTTGTCAGAGAGATTTTATTTGTGTCTCGGGTTGTTTTTAGAATAAGGACTCAATCCCCTCGTCATCGTTTGATCATTTTATTGATCACCGCTAGTTCTACAGATTTTGAGAATGTCGTCGATGTTTGTGAGACGTAAATTTTGAACGAGATATATATTCGACTTGGAATTTAGACATGCTTTATTAAGCAAAATAGTTCACACCCAATGGTGTAACTACTACTAGATTGTAAGGTATGTATGTATCCCAAAATGATTCGCCTATTTATCGGACATGCCGAGTGATTAGCACCCGTGTTGTATAATATCTAAAGTAGATTCCTATTGAGAGATAGTTATGCGGATCCTCTCCGGAGATTATTCGTGGATCGTCTTCCTCTTCCTCTCCGCCTCTCGCCTCGTCTACCTCGGCCTCTCGGGAGCTCTAGCTGCTCTTAAATTTGTCATGTCTCGTTCTTTCTCCTTTATTAGGGAAAACGTTAGTTTTTAAAAAGACAATGATTAGTCTATCGCAGACTTTATCACACTAATACTACAAACGAACGGACACTCGTACTATTTCCCTTTGTTCGGATTTCGTTGATTCGGTCTACTCGTAAACGGGTACGGAATTTCGTATCGGAGTTCCTCTACATGAGTCAAATACGCATGTACTTATCCTTGTTGGTCTCGGAGTTTCATCCGGCGTGGCCTAGCTCCACATATAAGCTCTGCGCTAGGACGGAATAGTCGTCCCGTAAACCGGTGATTATCGTAGTTATCGGATTATCGAGACTCGATATTAGTACGAATATGGATTTGCGGATTCTAGGTTAGAGTGGTGCACCGACGAGGGTGGTACACCGGTTCGAATGGTATACCAAAGTGCATCGGGTACATCGACTTAGGGCTACCTCGCACTCATTTTCAAAACACGCTCAAAATTTAAAAGGCTGATTTGAACATAACTCCGTTAACCGAATGTAATGGCCGGATAAGTGTCTATCATGGGGACCTCACCAACTCTATGGCGACCGATTGGCCACACCCACATAGACTAGCCTTAACGTCCTACCATACTGTCCGTAATAACATAGTCATATCAATGCCAGGACTACTGCTCTGATACCAAAAGTGTAACATCCCATTTTCAAAAGCAGTATAATTTTTTTTTCATCAGAGTAGAGCATCGGAGCAATTGAGTAACTGATACATTTATTCAAATTGCCGTAAGTCTGGCTGATTTACGTGCGGTACATTGACCGAGAGTTTTCAAAATGAATAACACCCGAAGAAAGTCTTCGATCGGGACTCGTACGGCCCGCTCACCTTTCTCCTGCCTCGGTTCTCCGAACCCGACGCTATGATAAGAGCCGAGATCCAATTAAAATTTGGATCTCGTGTAACGGTTAACCTCATGCTTAAATACGACTACATATACACGACAACAAAGAATCAATACAACAGTCCATAACAGATGTATGATTAAAAATACATAACCACGTATGTAAGATAATAACCACGTATGTAACATAACCACGTATGATACAAAGAATAATAACCTCGTATGTGACATAACCACGTATGTGACATAACCGTGTATATAACATAACCACGTATGCTACAACAACAAACAGAACACAACAAACATATATAATCATACAATAACCATCAGAGTTAGTGTTACAGTACGCGAACGTACCTTTTTGGCGGTACAACGGAACTTTTACGGAAAAACATGAAATTCGACAATGGAAAAAACGCGGTATGACGGCGGCACAACAAAGCGGCTCGATAGCGGTACGATTATCTCGTATATCCTATAAGGATAATATTTAACAACTTTTAGCAAGCATAATGTGCATTTTAGGTACAAATTACCATTTTGCCCCCGAACCCCTAATCGGCGGAATTTCGCGAACTTCGTTACTTTGACCGTATTCCATTTCAAAATTATCCCCACTATGTTTTTACCTCGTCGGGCATCTTTCAATGCAATGAGGCATAAAAACAAGCATAGGAATATATTCTCAAACTTCCTAGATCAAAACAACGGTTCTACTATAACTACCGAAAGAACTACGGAAACTAAAAACTAAGGACAAAGAACTTACTCGAGCTAAGGCACAATTTTTCCGAGCTTCTCTCTCTAGAACCTCTCTCTAGGATCTGAATTTTGGTGTGAAGAATGAGAGCAAGAGAGCTTGCTATTTATAGAGAAAAATAGGGACAAGGTGGGAATTTCCAAAAGTCTTCGAAATGATTCTCGGCCGTTGGATCTAGGGTTTTGTAAGATGCAATCTTGACCATTCAAGGTCTTGGCCGACCTCTTGGTCCCCCAAAGGTCAAAGATTGATTTTTCATCTTGCTTTATGGCCTCCTATTCGATAAAGCTACCCGACGGTGTCCGTTTCGCGATTTCGCAAACTCAAAAATCCGGGCATGCAACTTTGAAGATCTTTTCATCCTCTCTCTTATTATCTATTTTGATCCTCTTTTGATCATATCCAGGTATTCTCCGGTGCGTCGGAAGATATTCGGACAAACGCGTCCTGATTCGGAAATCGCTTCCGATAGAACCAACTTCTCGACAACAATTCACCGAATCGTAAAACGTCCGGTTGTTGCCTAACTTAATCTCGTGTTTAAAAAGACACAATTGTTTCTATAGGTTCTCACTTTGCCTATCTGACTCCACTCTATCTGATCAACTTTTCGTCTTATTTGAAATTAGGGTTTTCGGTTGCGGAATCGACGTCTGGTAAATTCTTTCTTCGTGTAGAATTTCACTTGTGCTTAATTTGATCAGTCTGAAAAGACTTTTACCTCTCGGTTTACCTGTAGAATTTATTTCTAACTTTTCCCCTAGGCCCGCCTATAAGCCGACTCACCGCATTATATTATTATTTTATTCTAATTACCATTTTAATTATTTAAACAATTCTTTTTAATTAAAAATACTTAGAATTTCGGCCCCCTCTTTTAAAAATTCAGATTTATTTATTTTTCTATAATTTTTTCCATTTTTTTAAAATATAATATTTTTTTACCAAAAATTCCCGTTTTACCCCTGCCTTCGTTAGGGCTTAATCAGACCTAATTTCTTCGTTTAGTGATCTTTTTAGGATCAGGTTTCTTCATATATTTATCTTTACCAATTTTACAGTATATTGTTATCTTACAAACTTTTATACGACACTTTGTCATTTTATATCCTATGTAAAATATTAAAAATGTTTACTCCATCGATTTACTTTATGGTTCTCAAAATGCTTTTTAAACTTTTCTTCATGTTATTTCCTCTCAAATAATTTATTAAATTCTCATAATTAGGGATAACACTTCCATATTTTTCTCATAATTTTTCATGATCTTTCAGTACTTATCATAATATTTTTAGACTGTTTTTATCACCATTATATCATTTTTAGTCATTCTGTTCATCAGATTTTCCTGTAACTTTTTTGACAATTTACTCTATAATTATAACAATTTTCTATAACATTTTTAAGCTCATGATTTTGCTTTATCAAAATATTCGTTAATTTCCTTTATCTCAAAACTTCCAGTTTACTAAAATCCGGGTATTACATATGGTGTTTTCTTCAAGTTATAACAATCAATTACACTTAGCCCATTGTAAATGTGGTTTAAAAGAGTAAATTAAACATTTTTTTTATTATACGTCTACTTTTAGATATCTCTGCTTAAGTGTACATCAGAGTATCTAACAAAAATATCCAGTACTGATCAGTGAGATTAGTTTTTTTTGTGATGGTATAGATTTTAAGTGCTAAATAGGTCCATCAATGATGGTTTACATTATAAGTAATAGTTTTGTATGAATCATAAAAAACTTACTATTAAATCAAACCCATATAATTTATTTACCCTTGCAAAATCTCTTTTGTAAATTAACTCTTTCAGTTTCTCTAAGGAAAAATAAGATGTCACGGGTGGAAAAAAGGTTTTTAAGACTGGACAAAAGAGGCACTGTAAGACCGGACTCGACACCTGGTCTTGTTCCAAATGTATTAAAAGTCCGTAACTTTTAAGACCGGACTCGAACCTTGTCTAAAAGAAACTTTTTTAGACCGGACATTTTAAAAGTTAGGTCTTAAAAGTCGTACTATATAAACCGATATGTATTTTGTTCGGTCCTAAAAATCAACTTTTAAGACCGGACGAAACCATAGACCGGTCTAAATATATCGATATTTTTAAGACCGGATAAAGAAACTCCGATCTAAAAAATACCGACTTTTAAGACCAGACGACTAACTAATCCGGTTCTAAAATTAATTAAATTTAAGACCGGTCTTAATAAAGCCGGTCTTAAAAGTTGAGCTTTTTAGACCGGTCTTAATAAACAGCGGTCTTAAAGGACCAACTGTTAACACCAGACATATAAATTCATCCGGTCTTAAAATTTGAACTTTTAAGACCGGCGCTATTATTTCCCGGTCCAAATTTTCCAAAAATTTTCCCTGTTTTGTTCTTCCTAATCATATATATATACACACACACACACACATTCACCACCCAATCCAGCACAAAAAAGTCAATACTTTAATCTACAAGCTATGAACAATCCATTATGAATAAATTGAATTGGGAAAAGAATACAAATATCACCATGAGTTATGTGGCCTCTTAATTTAGTACAACACCGTAATGAATATATACATGTAATAAAATAACTTACAAATACAATGATGAGTTACAAATACCGCACCATGCCTTCATCTGATCCCACCCAACAACGTAACATGATATCCCCTTTTATAACATACATATCGGATCCTGCCACAAAATAAAACAAGAACAAAAGCTTCACGTCAGTGACATTATTGTTTAAGAACATGGAAGGAATATAGTTAAAACCTTAAAGTTTTCAAAGAATTATGCATATGAATATTACCATCTGAATTGACTCTTTTATAAAGGGATATCCTCCCATATCCTTTCTTGATGATCATTTCTTATTCCGGGTTTATTATCTGCTTCATCTTCTTCGTTCATGTCCAAAAGACCCCTTGAAAAAGAGTACTCTCGGGAAGACCGTAATTTGAATGAATTTCATCATCAATATCAATGACCATTTTTCCTTGGAGAGCTACACCACATTTTATTTTCCCCGATCGGTGATATAGAACACTTGTTTTGCCTGGTTTGCCATAATAAAAGGTTCATCTCCAAAACTTCTACCATTGATATCGACTAAAGTAAGTCCTAGCTGATCGATCCAAACACCATTATTGACATTAACCCACTTGCATTTGAAAATGGGAAATCTAGTTTTAACATAGTCCACCTCCCAAATCTCTTCAATAACCCCATAATAAGGCATGATTGCCAATTTAGGCCTCTTGTCTTTGGAACTGGAGAAGTGCATAGATTCAGCCTCTAACATAACACCACTATTCTAGACGGTGCTCCTATCATCTAGGGACTTTGTGTAAAATGTATAACCATTGATCACATACGAATTCCAACTTATGACATCAACCTCCGGACCACGTGCTAACCATTTGATTGTATCGTAAACACGTTCCTCTCCCTCGACCTTTTGTTTGAACCAGGTTTGCAAAAGTTCTCAGTTATGCTCCCTAATCAACCTTTGTTCAGTCATTCTATGATTTTCTTTCCTTACAGCTTCTTTATGTGCTTCTATGCCGTCTTGAACTTCATCAACATTATTCAAGATGTATAAGTGGACTTGTGACAATTCATCAGGATCCGCACTCTTTACTGAAGCCCCTCGCCTACCCCCTTCAACATGCTGATGTTTAGGAAGACCAATATGTCTTACTTTGGCCAAATAATTTTGACAAAATTCCATGTCTTCTTCAAAAACATATTTATGAACAATTGATGCTTCTGGCCGGTATGCATTCTTCACGTACCCTTTTAGGAATTTCATAGATCTTTCAATTGGGTACATCCACCGTAAATGGATAGGGCCGCATAACTTTATCTCCCTCACTAGATGAACAATTAGATGAACCATGATGTCAAAAAATGTAGGAACAAAAAGCTTCTCAAGGTGGCACAAGATAAGATATCCTTCATTCTCCAATTCATCCAACTTTTCAATCTCAAAAACTTTATTACAAACCGCATTGAAGAAGAAACAAAGTCTAGTCAAGACGACCCGAAGCATATTCGGCGATGCCTCAAATAGCTACTGGGAGTAGCTGTTGCATCAAGACATGACAATCATGAGACTTTTGGCCTACTAATTTCAAGTCCTTCATCGAAACAAGCCTCTTAAAATTTGAAGAGTACCCCGAGGGAACTTTTGTGCCATGTAAACACTCACAAAAACTTTGCTTCTCATCCTTAGACAGAGTATGAGAAGCCGGGGGACAATAAGTTCTCTTTCCATATGGCCTTGGATGTAAGTCTTCGCATATTCCCATTGCTTGCAAATCCAATCTTGCCTTCACACCATCCTTGGAACTACCTTGTATGTTGAGAAGCGTGCCAACAATACTATCACATACGTTTTTCTCCATATGCATGACATCAATACAGTGTCTCACATCAAGATTGCGCCAATATGGAAGATCGAAGAATACAGATCTCTTTTTCCATATAGTTGTTTCTTTTCTACTCTTTGCGCTCTTCAAGATGACGTTGATATTTTTCACCTTTTCATAAACTTGCTCCCCACAATGCCACCGAGCATCTTCATACTCTTGGCCACCAAAAAGGCTTTCTTTAATCGACGATATGGGTGGCCCCGTCTAAGAAATCTCCTATGTCCAAGATAAACCGTCTTTCTTCCATGTTGAAGTTGATGATAGAGTGTGCCTGCTTCACAAACCGGACATGCTTTGTGGCCTTTTACACTATACCCTGACAAGTTCCCATATGCTGGGAAATCGTTTATAATACAAAATATCATGGCTCGCATTTTAAACACCTCCTTATTGAAAGAGTCAAAAACATCGACACCTTCTTCTCACAACTCCCTCAAGTCTTCGATCAAGGGCTGAAGGTAAACATCAATGTCATTTCCGGGTTGTTTTGGTCCCGAAATCAACATAGACACCTCAAACTATGTATGCTGCCAAGGCTTCCATAGGGATTCATGTATAACATAGGAGATAAGTTGTAAATAATCAGGAGTACGGGCCATGAACTATGTATGCTGCCAAGGCTTCCATAGGGATTCATGCCATCTGTGCTAAGGGCAAGCCTAAGGTTCCTAGGTTCTTCGCCGAAGCTCAGAAATAATTGATCAATTTTCTTCCATTGAGAAGAATCGGCCGGATGTCGAAGCTTTCTATCAAAAATCCTCTTATCAGCATGCCACCTCAAACTTTTTGCATCATTTTCATTAGCAAACAACCGCTTGAACCTTGGTATGATTGGAAGATACCACAACACTTTTGCAGGCCCCTTATTTGGCTTGTACCTTGGGGTTTCACATATCGGACAATTCTACTTCTCTTCAAACTCTTTTCTATATATACAATATGCAATCATTCGGGCATGCATGAATCTTTTTGTACTCCATCCCTAGTGGACAAAGTATTTTCTTAGCATCATAGTATCGATGCGGCAACACATTATCATCCGGAAGCTTGTCCTTAAAAGCCTCAAGCATTTCGTAGAAACTCTTGTCGCTTCATCCATGACGTGCCTTCAAGCTTACCAATTTCAATACAGCGTTCAACAATTGGTATTTTTTACACCCGGGTATAGCGGGGTCTCGCATCACTGCACATATTACCATATGCATGTGATTGCTCAAAAGCCTCTTCTCCTACATCACGAATAATGTCCTCTATGCGATCATCCATATCTGTGTCATTATCATCAAATGCCACTTCCCCATGTTGAGACCCACTGGCATTTTTTCACCATGCCATGACCATACCGTATAAGTCTTACAAAATCCTTCACAAATTAAATGTGTGTGTATAAGTTCAAGACTTAGTCGCCTCTCATTCAAACATTCAATGTGTGTGTATAAGTTCAGGACTTAGTCGCCTCTCATTCAAACATTCTACACAAGGGCAATAAAACTTCTCACTATCATCATGGGCATTTTGTTTAGCAAATTCTATAAATTCCCTCACCCCATTCTGATATTCAACACTCGTCCGTAAAGTATTATTTATCCAACTGTGATCCATAGAATAATTCCTATATATAGATGGAAAGATTTAACATACATAATCCGAAAAAATTGAAACTTGCATATAAAATAAGACATACATAATCCAAATGCATATATGCTCAAATGTCGGTTATGTCTTTTTTTTTCTTTACGGAGAAACTTGCCCATTAAATGCACAACGAAGAATCACTTTTGGTCATAAATGTATCATAGTGAATCCAAGAAGCAAAATAAATGCATGACGAGTAAATTAAATGCATCGCATGAAGGTCTTGTGGACTCACCGTAGCATATAAATTCAAATGGGTTTGCTTGAGTCTTTCTTCTCCTCGAATGTTGGATGCGACCCTAACGTTGATGTTGTAGACAAGAAGAGTAACCTAAAAACACTAGTTGGTCGTTCGATAGGTCTAAAGTGCAAATATAATCTTCAATATACAATATTCATTAACAACAACAGAAACCCACAAGAACATTTCATCGATTTTGTTCAACCCATGAAAAACCCTAAAGATAACCATATAATGCGGGAAAATAATAAAGTTATATAATGAACATCCGGACCTAAAAGTCAAATACTTATCGAGTCGTAAAACTCTTCGTTTATTAATGAACCAAACTAAAAAAAAAAAAGAGGTTTGCCTTTGGCGAGCGAAGCAGAAACTGAATTAATAAAATAAATAAAAGAAAACTGGAGAATATGAATATAAAAAAGGCACAAGCTTAGTTCTTACTGCTTCCGTACATAACTGGAGAATATGCACGTACACAAGAAAAAAGAAAGAAAAACAATAACTCAACATTATCAACGACAAGAATCTAACTAAACATCCTAAAGCTTATTATCATCCAATGCCTTGGCGATATCGGCGTGAAAAGCATTAACTTCCCGCCCGAGATCAGCAAGTTCCTGTCTTATTCGCATAAGCTGCAATGCATCATTAGAGGAAAGAGGAGAGGGGTCAGCGATAGGCGTGCTGGGGCCAACTAATTGGAGAGGGGGAGCAGGAACCTCTTCATGGTCTGAAGGCTGGGGGGGTGCCGCAACCTCTTCATCATCCGAAATAACAATGGGTCCAACGACCCGAGATTCTTCGGTCACAATAGAACGCACTCTCGCTGGAGGAGGCGCACCGTATAACGATCTAAGATGGCAAGAGCTTCAGGTGTAAGAGCACCCGTACGAGGAGTTCTCTTGTATCTAACCATGGTTTGAGGCTTTAAGCAGTTGGGGCAGAGAGCTCCGGTAGTGAGGAGTTAGGAACCGAGAGGTGTAGTGAGGAGTTAATAAGGACAGGAGGTAACTAGTGTGAGGAGTTAATGAGGACAGAGAGAGGATACGCAATTGATACACTCTTTTTATTATATAACCAGACCTAAAAGTATATTATTTATTTTTTTCAATTAAATTAATTTTAAGACCGTCTTTTTAGAATAATCTGGTCCTAAATGTGTACTATTTATTTTTCCATACAATTCAATTACTTTTAATACCGACCATTTATCTTATATCCGGTCCTAAAAGTCAATTATTTTTTATCAATTATTTATTTTTGTAAAGTAAGAATTTTTCCTTAAAAAATATTACTTTTAAGAACGGAACTTTTACAAAATCCGGTATTAAATGTTCAGTCACTTCAAAATTACTCAGATAGCAGAGTCGTATCCTTACACTCCGTTCACATGATCCAGAGTCTCTTCGGCTTCAAGGTAAATTTCCCAACTATGCGTCTCCTCGTATTCTGAGGAACTATGCGTCTCCTCGTAAAAAGTTCCCAGCGTTTCATATTCTCCAGGATGGGTTCTCTATTTAAACCCATTGTTACTTTAGTTTCTTCACATTCTTCTCCATCACTTCTACACGGCCTCCTCCACCGCCTAGCCTCCACCGTAATGGCTGCTCCACCAGTCCTCCTTTTCCTCCTCCTCCTCTTCAACCTCAACCCCCGCTCCGCCATTGCCTCTAAATCGATCCAGCGGTTGGTGCGCAGACGCGGTGGCCGCGTCGATCACATCGACCGACGCTTGGGCCAATTGTTTCAGCTTGTTCATACCGTCAACAAGAAGCTGAACATGGTACTCGACGCCAATGACGTGGAGTACGATCCTACAGAAGACGACGCCTCCTACCTCTTTGACAACGGGGAGGATTAGTTGTTTTATAGTTTTTTTTTGCTTTTTTTTTTGTAATAGGCTTACATTTTGTTCTCTATTAATTAGTTTATATGCCTTATTTGAAAAAAATTATTAAATACAATATTTTTACATTTTGTTCTCGTGGGAGTTTTAATTAATTAGTTTATATGCATTATCTCGAACTGGAAAGCAATAAGAAAGTCAATTATGAAATATGGAAAATGGCGGACTCAAAACACTAAATTTTTTTTTTAAAAAAAAAAAAAAAAAAATAGAAAAGCAATTATGAAATATGGAGGTTGTAATATGTACAAATATTTAATTTAATGTTTTGATGATTACACTCTCTAAATAAATAAAGTTAATCGGTTATCAAATATGAATAATAGGGAAAGTAGTTACTGAGAATATTTTTTAAATTAATAATGTAGGCTATAGTTACTGCATATTGAATAAATATTTAATTTAATATTATGATTATTTATTAAATATATAAGTGATTTTTTATATAAAAATATATTAATAAATATATCGCATATTTTTCGCCAATGAAAGACTTTTAGGACCGGCTATTTAGTAAATCTACGGTCTTAAAATACGGCATATTTTCCAATGAAACACGAAGACTTTTAGGACCATATTTAGTAAATATACGGTCCTAAAAGACGCATATTTTTCCAATGGAACACGAAGAAGTTTAGGACCGGCTATTTAGTAAACCTACGGTCCTAAAAGACTGGCATATTTTCCACTGAATCAAGAAGACTTTTAGGAACAGCTATTTAGTAAACCTACGGTCCTAAAAGACTGACATATTTTTCCAATGAATCACGAAGACTTTTAGGAT
This sequence comes from Acacia melanoxylon, assembly GCA_019022615.1. NCBI lineage: Eukaryota > Viridiplantae > Streptophyta > Magnoliopsida > Fabales > Fabaceae > Acacia > Acacia melanoxylon. Next base: position 1,840,803 of record JAFJYJ010000020.1, on the reverse strand, counting down.
CAGCTATTTAGTAAATCTGCGGTTCTAAAATACGGCATATTTTCCAATGAATCACGAAGACTTTTAGGACTGGCTATTTAGTAAATCTACGGTCCTAAACTTCTCGCATTTGTAAAATAAGCAATAAATAGTTTTATCCACCATCCAATACATTCAGCAACCACTAATGGACACAAGAAATTTGTTTGAAATGAATTAACAAATTATTATTGTATATTATCACAAATTGGACAATTGTTCATTATACAGACCGAAGATGATTGTTGATACAACTAGCATATATTTACGAATGAATTCACAAATCAACTATTTTTCTGATTTTTCGAGATCATCATATCATACAGATATTCACATAACACATTGCGTGTGCGCTCAATATCACCATCGGGGAAAGGGGTCGGCACGGTTAAACGTACGTAGCATCAAAGACGAAATATATTAGTCGTCCTTCCTTGCATATCAAAGGGGTCGCGCACGGGCAAAGTTATGTAATACATTTACCTTTGCTTGGATGTTAGTCATCTGGTTGCATGACAATATTATACATGTGTGTCAAGACATAATGTCCACATAAGTTGGACTCCTTCTTGATTTGACGGGTCTAAAAACAAACAAGAAATATATATAAGAGCATATATTGCTACTGACCAAGTTCACAAGCCAGTGTGCCAGTGTCCAAATATGTACTAACCTTTGGTATGATCCATGTAGGCTCTTTGAGTTCAGCCCCAAACCTGTTCTTGACCTTTTCTTGGAATGATTTTAAGGGCCTATTGTCAAAATCACAAATTTACTCAATAATGGTTACTGAAAATTTACAGCATAGATTTCAGACTAGACAATCAAAATGACATATGCTTACTTGTTCACCATTTGCTGCAATGTAGGCAGTGGATCATAGTGAAGGGAGCATAAAAGACCACTTTATTCGCATTCGGGAAAATCAGGACCAACTGCCAATGGCGACTGAAAATTCACAACAGACAAGTACTCGAATATGTAGCGAAATTAAGGGAATTGCATAAAAGAATTATGATATGTACCTATTGTAGTATGGTGCCAAGTACCATTTTTTCCTATTGTTGGACAACCTTGTTGTTATGTATGATTGTCTCTCCGCTAAGGGTGGTTGACTTATGTACTGTGGGCACAAGAATCCAATATCTTGGCTTCTGCCCCGCTGTTCCAATTCACGATGCATGAACCTACAATAATGACATCAAGGAATTAGTATATACGTATGTGAGTGTCTCACATTGATGTTATGTACTCATAGAAGAAGATACTTACTTTATAAACATGAGAATCATTGCATCAGTAAGCTCCTGTTTATCAAACAGCAGGGAAATTATATCATCCTGGTCAACCAAAACCGGGTGCTTGTTTTTAAGACCTACTTCTGTATTGACAGGCCACTGATTAAGTGCAACTTGTTTATTGGATACCATAAGGACAAGCTTGTCCTTGGCACTCAACTTAGCCGTGCCAACCAATTCGGGGGGCTGGAGATTCGGGAGGAGTAGAAACATGCACAAGCTTACACGGCCACGAGATCAAGGTTCTAATGACATCACTCACAACCTTCAGCTCACCATTTGGGAGAGGGACAGGTGTATCAGTGATGACCTCTTCAACTGACACTCTGACTTCATCATCAGCTATTTGTTGGTGGTGTACAGTTCATCCCAAGTTGTGGACAGTCCCTTTTGCAACCAATCATCTATCATGATGTTCAGGATCCTCCACATAAAGGTCACAAGGTTGCTCTGACTGTCCAACAATGCAGCTCCCTCTAGTGCTCTGCTGCATAGCTGTAGGTGAGAGTGGCAAGGGAACACTAGTCTCTCGCACGAGAGCTCACAAGCACCTTCATTTGATTCATTTCCTCCTTCATCTCCCTCACTGGGATTGAAAATAGGCGATCAATGAAGCTTCTTTAGCCGCTTGCTCATTCAATTTGGCCACCGTCTTTCCATCTCCTCTCGGGTAACCATACTTTGTTTCTGGCATTTGGCGCTACCAAAGTATTCCTTCAGGCCTACCCTTCCTCCAATCCCCCTTACACGCCCCGAGTGATCCGGTTTTCCGGTCGCAATGGTCAGAACATCATTCCTCTCGTCCGACACAAAAGTTCCCTCTACTTCTTTCTTCTTTAGATCTTCCTGTAAGATACAGATAATGAGAAGCTTAGTAATAAAACATGTTTAGTAACTAAAAATTAACAATAATGATACTTACAATTATTTCAGCAACTAGACGAGTCTAATCACTCGTGTAGGCGCCGCTTGGCTTTTGCCGAATATACAACCATAACTCATCACGACGTATTGGAGATGGCGGATCATGTATCGCAGAAGGATTGGATTCTGCTTCTGCTTCATCTTCCAATCTCTTCCGCTTGGCCGCCATCAATTCTTTTTCAGCCTTTTCGTATCCGCCGCGAGAAGCCCTATGCGGGCAATAATTCTTTCTCCCTATCTCCTGTGCTTGTTCCCTTCTTTTCTGTGAATCAGAATTGAAAACAACTATTAATTATGAATTCCAGCCATCTCACTAATAGAAATTAGAGAACTTCTGCTTGATATGAACCTCAAACACTAGTCAAATTCACTTCATCAAGTTTCAACATTTTATTTAAGGAAGATGTAGAATTGTAGAAGAAATTGGGAGAACCAAAGTAAAGGGAGTTGCAGAACTGCACCGAAACCTTTACACAGTTAACATACTAACTAACTAATAGCAATGTCTAACCACTACCTACTACAAAAGAACTAGCTAAGACTATAATAATGGTTTGACTCTTATGCCATTATTATTTCCCTAATTACCTACTTAGTATTTTACCTTTGCACGGTTTACATATCGAGACTTGCATACAACTAAGACATGCTCCTCTTATGCAGGACAAAGGATGGAAATATATACTTCTATTCACAAACCAAACCATCTAACTAATAGGATTAGATGAACACGTATAATAACATTCACATATCCGCATAAGTTAATAAGCAAACAAAAGAGGGCAAACAAAACTAAATATAAACTCACCAAAGCTTCAGGAGTGGTCCGCAGCTGAACAAATTGTTGCTAAGTTTGTTCATCAATAAATGTGTACTTTTCCCAAATAGGATCCTTTACTATGCGAAGGTCGACATTTTTCCACTCATCTGTCAAGATGCTAGCCTTGCTGCGTGCTAGATAGCCAACAAAACTATTATATTTTTGTTTATTAGGACCGAAAGGAGCCAACTTTTCATCAAACGAATCTCGAGCTTTGACCCGGAGGTCCGACTTACGGATACGTCTTTCATTCGTGTGCCACTTCTACCACGGCGTGCAGGGCGGTTATGAGGCTCATTGTGAGATGAAGAGGCTTCGTTTTGACTCACACCAGTCGCACCAGTAACTGGCGTTGAAGGAATAGTAGAAGAACCGTTTTCTCCGTTCATTTTTGAGAAAGGAAGAGAGGCTGAGAGTGGTGGTGCGAAAGAGGAACGCCTGAGAAAGTGAGAGACTAACAGAGGATGGTAGTGGTGGGCGAGGAAGAGAAGTAATGCAACAGGAAGAGGGGTTTCACAACAAGAACAGGGGTTTCAGAGTTCAGAGAGAGCAACGTATCAGTCCTAACTCTTAAGGCAACGTTCGCGCGAATATTTGGCGCTTTTGTTTCCAAACCGGACGAACTAAAAGGCCGGTCTTAAAGGTTAAAATTTAAGACCGTCATTATTAAAAGCCGGTCTTAAAAGTAATAAAAATTTTGAATAATTTTTTTCAATATTTTGTACCGGCCATACTTTAAGTCCGGTCTTAAAAGTATAACCTTTAAGACCGTTTTTATATATGTCTGGTCTTAAAAGTTTTAGACTTTATATTTAAATTTTTCCTGATTATTTTGGTTCGCAGAAAATATAAGTTCGGGCTGTACGAGATTTCTCTATAAAATAATTGAACTTTTAATTACATTTTTAAGACCGGTTAGTTTTTTAAGCGGTCTGAATAATATATTTAAGACCCATTAGTAAAGGATCCGGTCCAAGAAGTTCTTGATATTTACAAAACTACCACCGGTCATACCTTTAAGACCGATGCGTCAGTACTCCGCTCTAAACGAGGTGGTCTTAAAGCCCTTTTTTGCACTAGTGTGTGTAATAAACATTCAGTTGGTACAATGACTATTTTGCAAAGATCTTTCAATTTGTTGCAACACCGGAAATTGATAATCCTCATTTTCACAATTGAACTATCAGATTTATACATATTTGCTTAATCCAAATTGGTGCCAAAGTGTAAAATAGTCCACACTTATTGCATATTCCCGTCAAAATATATTATATATTTATTGCGAAGCACATTCTACACCATGAGGGAAAAACCAATCTTAACCACATCATTGCATCAAAACTTTCTCTCATATCAAGTTTGTTAAGCATTACTTAAGTAAGTCAATACGATTTCAAATTCTTAATCTTGATCTTATGTTTTTATTCTCTTTAACAGCGGTGCACTTTTAATGCATCAAGAAATGAATACAAAATTATTTTCTGATATCAATGATAGCAAGGACACTTGGTCAGTAGTTGCAAGAGTTTTTAGAAAGTTGTTGGTCAGAAAGAAGGCTACACCATACCCGGTATCAAGGACGGACCTTGGGATAAATATTTGGGGGGCCAAATATATACTTATTAACTAATTAATTTTTTTTTGATTATATAACATTTTTAAAATATTCAGATTTATAATTAACAATTCTAATGTATAAAATAACATACTTGTCTTTAGTATGGATGTCATATCAATTACAAAATGAGAAGATATCATGAAATTTCAAAAGATTTCCTGTTATATAATACATCAAAATATTAAAAGTTAACGATGTAATTTATAATTCAAAATTAATAAAACACTATACTAAATGAAACAATTAAAAATTACCTTCACTTAAAGTAACGCTCTTCACTTTTTCAATGACTTGAAATCATTAGTAATTGAATCGGTAGTGAAAGTGTCAGCTATTTCTCTTTCAATATGAATTACCATATTATCTATAATAAAATCATCTTTCATCTTGTTACGCAACCTTGTCGTAATTATTTTCATTGCTGAAAACGAGCGTTACGAGGTAGTCATGAAAACTGGAAGAGTTAATAAGAGGCGAATCAATCAAGTAATACACCTTAGATTTTCTTGTTTTCATCAAAGCACAACATAATTCAGGTAGAGTTGATAGATTCTTCAAATCTGGATGACTAGAAGTATCAATAACAAAATGTTGAAATTGAGGCTTCAAAATTATCTTCTCTTGCTCAGTAAAATCAGCAGGATAGTATTTTGCAACAAGAGTGCAAATATTATCAATGTTGAAAGCTTTATAAGCATCTTTAGGAATCAAATAAGAGCTAAGTGTCAAAAGCTCCAAAATTTTGTCCTTAAATCTCATATTCAACTCTTGCAACTGTTTATCTATTGTAACTAAAAACATTTCCACTTTATAATGATGCTCCATAAGGATATGCCTGAATATATAAATCTCCATAAGGATATTTCCACTTCTCTGGCGCGTTGTTTACTTGTTTATATTAATCTTTTTTAAAAAAAAATATGAACATTTTTTTGGGGGGTAACAACTAAGGTCCGTCCTTGCCCGGTATGGAAGATAGGCATGATATTGGTTGACGGAAAGGTGTGGGGGTGTACATATTCTTACAGTAGTGATAGTATGCTATTGTTTACTCTACCTATATCTTGCTAGAGCGTATTATAGATATTTAATGTGTATTTCGTTTTTGCAACAAAAAAACCCTTGGTTGTTTTAGGGAATGAGGATTGAGGTTTATGCCACACATAAAAATCCCATTGACAAATTGATTGATGACCCTAAGGAAGGAATGATATACAACTTCCAGAACTTTCAGGTACTAGAAAATGATGATAAGTACAGAGTAACTACAAATCTATGGAAATTCAACTTTTATCCTCACACGTACATTGAAGAATCTGATGATGTCATTAATGAAGAGGCATATGATTTCAAGTCGATAGTAGACATACAACATGGGAATATCACTGATGGAGGTTTAATAGGTTTGCCAATATCATTAGAACGTTTATTATTTAAACATATCAAGATGTTCTTTAGTGACAATATCACAATCCAAACCATAATGGTTTTACCATTTTCATACAAATAATGGCAGAAGTGATCGGGTTTTTGCAAGCATTCGAACGTTTTTAGGATTAAAGAAGAGATAGTGATATTATAAAGAGACTAAACTTTAGCATTGCTTATCAAAAGTAACATATCTCGCTAGATTTACTTATCATTGCATTTTTACTATTTATATTTATGTATGTTTCACATCAATGTTCACAATTTATATTGAATATCTAATTAATTTTATTTTAGTAAAAACTTAATAAATATCACTCTATGGGGCGAATGTGCTGAGAAGACATATGGAAAGAAACATGAGGACATGGAACCTCCAATTATTGTCCTTGTGCGTTTTTATATACTAAATAGGAACATAGGTTTTGCACTAATGTTTAACTTATTAATCGTATTAGTAATCATAATTTCAATTGTTTTTGTATTTAAGTCATTGTCGAAAATTTCATGTTACAGATTATGGTTATTTGAGTAATGCCTTTAATGCAACTTTGGTCACTCTCAATCCAAACATTCCAGAGGCTGCCATACTAAAGGAAAGGTGGGACGATATTTGGAGATATGTACATATCGCTTCTAATTACAATGTGTTAATTTTACGACAACTTTTTTTTATGTCTGAGGAAATTTCATTTATAGACTAAGCCAAGATTCTGTAGGAAGCTAGATGTTTGGTCAAATATCAAGTGCATATTATCCTACATATTCTGTTGAATCCCTTCTTACTTTCCGAACAAGGATTCCATTGTGTGATCTTCTTAAGTTAGACCAAGTAAATATTTTTTAATGTGTTGATGGCTTAATGTTTTTACTGTTTTATTTCTTTTACATATTGTAGTAATGTTGATAATGTTAATCATTTTTTAAAAATTGATCAATATTTTACGGTTCTTTTAATGATTAGGAGTGTGATGTTGTGACAAATGTGACTATTTAAAAATGTGAAACTCTATATGGATGGGTGTATGATGCATGTCTGTGTGACAAGAAGCCTGAGTACATGTTTAATGGTTCTCTTAGATGCACAAAATGTGATAAGGGTATGACTGTTGCGAAGTATGGAATTTTACTTCACCCTGATTTATTCACCAGTTATTTGTACTTTTTACTCATTGCATTTGTATTAATTTAACTTTGAAGGTTTAAGGTTCACTATAAAGTGTACGACAACATTGGTAATTGTTCAGTCATTTTCTTTGATCGACATGCAATTGAGTTGTTAGGTAAATCTGCATAAAAAATCAAAGAGGATATGCATAAGGTACTCAAGCTGTTGGTTATTTGCTTTTATTACATAACTTTTGTCATGTGTGCTATTATGCGTCTAATATGTAAATATATATTTTTTTCATATAGGAGGGTAGAATTCAACTATTCCTAAAGAGCTGGATGAAGTTTCTGGGAAGATTGTAATGATCAAACTTAGGATTAAGAGCCACAATATAAAACATCGAACAAGTAGCATTAGCGTCTGTCAGTTTTGTGCTGAGACTTACTTGGTAGAACAATTTCAGTACTTAAATGGGAAGGTTGATAATAAACTAAATTAAAGTAAAAATGTTCTTCACACTTCTCGGGTCAAGTTCTATGTATTAACTCTTTGTTATGTTGACAATTGTAGGAACAAACACCAAACATGATAGAGGTACAAGTTTTTATAATGAAACTTTTTCAAACTATATTTGGTGTTCTAATAATTACATTATTTTATATGCCCATAGGAATTTCTACCTCAAGGGATACTATCAACACCGACTCACAAAGTAATGTAATTGAAGATGATGTTAATACCTTGTCACAACTCATAACACCGCCTGACTCTAACATGAAAAAGGAAGACACTTGCCAATGATGTTCCAATTGTGTGTGAAGACCTCGGACTGGCTGAGATGTGCACACAAAAATTGAGATCCACCAAACCACTAAAAAACATCAAGAAGGAAAAATGACATTATATCTATTTTATTACGGACCTGCACTATGCCCAACACGTGGACGGCCCAATTAGGAACATACTACATATCAGGATCTACCTACAATACAGGAGGATCCTATCTTGGCGACAATCCAGGTATCTATCCAAATCGATATCTAATAGTTAGGATATTGAGGGCCTCAGATCACATGGCCCGCATGATTCAACCTAAGGTAAATCCTATAAATACAGAGGTCAAATCTTAAGGTACACACGTTCTAAACTCTAGACTATTTACATACAGTCATCACTATGCACACACACCACCCCTTTTGGCGAGAGCCTTATTCGTGCACAGTGATCCTACGCTCTCTTGGATATCTGCTCTATAGATATTCTGGTAGAGCCCAAAGATCCAAGATCAAAGCACTAGTCAAAGGCTAGACATCTGTGTTCTACACCAGAGCATGTTTCATAGTCTGTTTTAGTATGCTTTTTATTTTCTAATGGTGTAATTTGAAATGATCAATTGTTTTGGACTTTGTCTTTTATGTTTTGGCGAGGATGTCGAATTATGTCAGTTACAATATTTATGGTACTCATAAAACCTACTTTATTTCAATTATTATCTAACTGTTGATTTAATTTGTAGATAGTCTTCTTTCATGGAAAAAAAAAACTTAACATATGCCATAAAATTAATATATCAACTGTGAGCGATAGTTACATCAAAACAACAGTTAATGCCAAACTTTTCATTGGACGTAGTACTTTAATTATCATTTTGGAAATTGTTACAGTTGACTTCTACTTACAAAGGATATGTTTGATAAGTAGTCTAAACAACCACATTTTAGCAAATGTAGTTTATACTACCTCCAGTCCTAATTATAAGAACTAGTTGACTTTCTTTGGAGAGATTAAGGAAGCTAAATAAGTTACTTAATCATTTCATATGTCAAATATTCTTAGATTATATATTAGTTTATTAGTCAAACTAATAAGTTTGAAGAAAAAAATTAAAATTAAAATACTTTAAAGTAATTTAATTAGCTTCCATAATCTCTTCAAAAAAGTTAACTAGCTCTGATAATTAGAATGGGAGGAGTACTATTTTTAAATGACAGATATGTGATTTAATGCTATAAACGTTTTACCTTTACTACATTGTTTCGATAACATAAGGTGAGTCAAGTAGGTGTAGTTAGCAATCAACATTACTTTATACCACTCTGGTCCTATTTATAAGTCGAGTTTGACCAAAAAAATTTGGTCCTATTTATAAGTCCAATTTCATGTAATAAATGAGATTGTGACAATTTTACCCATATTAATTATACCCAAAAAGATAAAGAGAGAAGAAACAGTTGAAAAATATTCAATCATAAATGAGAGCAAAGTTGAAAATTTACCTACATAATCATTGTGTCAACTACCTCTCCTTGGTATGTGAGATTTGGTCAAACTGGACTTATAAATAGGACCAGAGTGGTACTTTGTCAAATGATTCCTGATAAACTTGTATTAAATGCGAACACATATTAAATGATTTTTTGCCTTTTAAAAACATGTGCCACGTGCTAGGTTTAAGAGTTATAGACTTAGGGCTTGTTTGTTATAAAGAAGATTAGAGAAGGAAAGGGAAGATCCCAATCTTCCTATGGTTTTTAGGTGTTTGGTAGACAGAAGATCTAGTCAGCATCTTTCCAGTGAGCTGCAATCTTCCCATATTTGAGGGAAGATCCTTTCCATCCGAAAATGGAGGGAAAGCTGCAATCTTCTCAGGAAAATGTTTTTTTCCTTCCAAAATTGGCCTTGGTTCTTCTTTTTCCCACTTAACTAACACCCAATTCTTCATACCAAACATCTCATTTCCCTCAACTTAAGTTCCTTTCCCTTGTATACCAAACGGCTTACATTTTTAAAGTTCCCTCTCAATCTTCCTTTCCATTCCTTTCTCTCCTTTAAGTTCCTTTCCCTCCTTAAATCTTCTTAATAACAAACGGGGCCTTAAGCTTACTGAGTATGATACCCATTAAGTCGTTCAAAGTCTGTGCGTGGTAGCATTTATGAAGATAATATTATTAATGACCTCAACCGTTAGTTTTCTCCAGCCACAATTTCCAAAAAGCAATGCATATCGGCCATTACAACTATGGTTACTTATTTTGTGTTGCTCAATTTAATGTCTATTGACTTTGCAATCCACGCCAATAGTTCATAGATACATGTTGGATTTGTCAATTCGGATTGACTAAATTGAAATCTGGCCATCCATTTATTTAAACAGGATTCTATAAACACTTGTCATGTTCTGTGTTAATAAGCATCATACCCTACATATATTGGATTGTTAGTTGTGTCTCCTTTGTATTTTTTATTGACCATTTCTCAAACTTTTTTACAGTACTGTAACAAAAATGAGGAAAAAATGAAGTGACATATGCAATAACAAGCACAATGCTGGAAGAGGTCAATCATCTATATTGTTGTTCACCTATCATTTCACTTCTATAAACTTCATTTTTGATTATTTATCATCCAATATTTATCAAGTATAATGCTAACTGATTATGTAGGTAAAAAAATAAGTTCACACAGATCAGATGAAAATAATGTCCGTAGTGCTTCTACAGTTACAGACATTTCAGTTAACCCTCTAAGGACTAACTTGTGTGTGCAAAGCAGTGTGAATGAGTTCCAGAGTCGTGTGTTTGCACTTTTGAATCCACGTTCTGGGGACCACTTTCTATATGTTTTATCCGATATTACTAACCAAACGAGTAGCTCAAATTTCATTTGAACAAATATCAATGGCTTAACATTTGATAGCACATTAACTTGTACTCCTTCTTTTAACCCGTCTACACGATCGATTAATCAAAAGAAGCGTCAACAGACATTGTTGAAAAAAATTTCTCAGGTGGCGACTAATTTAAGCAGTAAACTAGATCAAACAAACAATGGAAGTAAGTATTATATATACTAAATTTTGTCACTATAGTCCTGTTGTGTATGGTGAGCGACTTTTGGTTTTTATGAAGTTATGTTCTGATTTTTTACAGCGAATTCTGTAGGGTACCAGGATAAATCTGAATCCTTATTTGTTGCTGGAGAAGTCGACAACAACTTGACTCGTACGTGTCAATCCACTTACTCAGACAATGGTAACGCTATTCACGAATGTCTTTTCTGTGGGGGCTCAAATGTGGTTTGCAGAATGTATCAAAACGGTTAACAAAAATGTCAATCCGCAGTTTGGCATGTGTTGTTATAATGGAAAAATTGTTGTTCCTCTCTTAAAAAGGCCCCCTCAAGAGCTTGACGACCTTTTTTTCAACAAACAATCAACATATTCAAAAAACTTCTTGAAAAATATCCATTCATACAACATGTTTTATTTTACCTCAATGGGTGGTAGAATCGACCATTCAATAAACTCTAGGGGAGGAGGCCCTTATTCATTTGTCCTTTCAGGTCAAAACCACCATTTGATCGGGAGCTTATTGCCCCCTCAAGGAAATCCTCCCGTTTACGCTCAGTTGTATATTTATGACACGGACAATGAAGTATCAAACCGAATTTCGACTATGAGGTAAGTTTATTTACAATATATTTTTACATTATAAATTATTATTTGTTATATATAACATAGAGTCAAACAAATGTTGTTGTTGTTTTTTTTTTTTTTTTTTTTTTTTTGTTAAACATCCAGTCGTCATGTTAGTGTTGATAATTTGGATAAAAGGATTGTCGTATTGTTGAAAGAATGTCTAAATAAGCACAACTATGTAGTTAAACATTACAAAAAAGCTGCTGACATCATCAAGCAAAATGTTATCCCTAATGTTTGCATAAGACTCATTAGAAATAGCAACTCAAGCAAGCATTCTAGGCAATATAATATGCCAACAACATCTGAGCTTGCCACACTAATTGTTGGTGCTTTTGACAAATCATATACCAAAAGAGACATCATTTTCAAACGTCAAAGTGGAGATTTACAGAGGATTGATGAGTTACACATGGCATATCTCCCCCTGCAGTATCCATTGTTTTTCCCTACAGAGACAACAGATACGATTCAACAAATGATCATGCTCACGAATCATTATTGATAACAAAAAAGAAGAAAAACTGACACCCAGGGAATACATGGCATTTTGTCTTATGAGAAGAGGTTGGAACAGTCAATGATTTTGCACGGACAAAAATTACTCAACAATTTATTGTTGATAGCTATTCTATGGTTGAAAGCGCCAGGCTTGACTACATTAGAAATCATCAAAAGGAATTAAGGGTTGATATTTATAGTGGACTATCGGATGCAATTACAAGAGGGGAGATGGACCCTTCGTCAACAGGATGGCGGGTTATTCTACCGTCTTCTTTCACTAGGGGCGCTCGATACATGATTCAAAACTATCAAGATGCTATAGCTATTTGTGCTTGGGCTAGTTATCCAGATATATTCATAACTTGCACATGCAGCCCTATGTGGCCTAAGATTACTTGGCATTGTGATCAAGATGGATTGAAACCATGCGACAAATCAGAAATCTTGAGTAGAATATTCCAAATAAAGTTGCGCAAATTATTGTGGACTTTGAAGGATGAGAAGATCTTCGGATCCGTCAAAGTAGGTACGTTAAATAGTTACATTTAACTACATCAAGTAATCATTGCAAACTTGCACAATATTGACCATTAATTGTTAATCACCATTTCATTGTACAAAATTTAATACAGATTTTTTAAGAAGACTTTGTTATTTACATATTAATGAGTAGAAATATTTGTTATGTTTTTTAAAATCTTAAACTTTAAAAAGCAACCTTATATTAATAGTACTTGAGATAAGTATTTCATCTAGGCTAATGATGTCAACAATTTAAATTAATGTAAATGCAAAAGTATACACTATTGAGTTTCGAAAAAGGGCTACCACACGCGCATATTATTCTTTGGTTGGCTGATGCGGACAAACTAACCACACCATTCGATGTTGACAAACTTATATCAATAGAGATACTAGATAAAGATATTGACCTTGAACTATATGAATTAGTTGGAAGCTATATGGTTCATGGTCCATACGGTCGATCGTCAACGAGTGCACCTTGCATGAAAGATGGTAAGTGTTCTAAGTACTTCCCAAAAAGATATACTGCGCGTACCATGTTAGATGAAAATAGCTATCCAACATATCGAAGGAGGAACGATGGACGAATGGTGTCTAGGAAGGGTGTTCAACTTGATAACATATTTGTCGTCCCTTACAATGCTAGGTTGCTGAAGTTATTTTGTGCTCATTTGAACATTGAGAAGATAAATCAATCATGTGCCATCAAGTATCTATTCAAATCCATAAGTAAAGGGAATGACCATGTTACCATTGGTATATATAACACCAACGACAGTCCAACGTCTCACCAAGCTTTTGATGAAATTTCTCACTACCTAAATTGTAGATACATATCTTCATGTGAGGCATCGTGGAGAATTTTTGGTTTTGATATACACCATAGAAATCCACCTGTAGAGTGACTATGTTTCCATCTTCCTCATCAGTAATCAGTTTACTGCACTCATATGTATAGGATGTCATCGCTTGTGAACAATCTTAGAGTTGCATAATCAATGTTCCTTGCTTGGATGGAAAAAAAATAAAGATAATCTGTTTGCCAGGACATTTACTTATTCTCAATTCCCTAACTTTTTATGTTTGTTAGGGAAAAAAGGTTTTGGAAAATTCGTGAGCGTGGTTTTTCAGTTGGCAGGTTGGGTCATTGTACACTTGCTCAAGGAGAACTATACTATCTTTGTTGTTGACAAAGGTTCAGGACCAAAGAGTTTTACAAACATAAAGACCATGAATAATGTTGTTCATTCAACATTCAGGAAGCCTACTACGCACACGGATTGTTAGATGATGATAATGAGTATATCGATGCAACTAAAGAGGCGTCATTGTGGGCATCAGAAAATTACCTACGTCAATTTTTCACTAGCATGGTTTGGGAACAGATCAAAGAGATTCTTTGTGAAGATTTGTTACATATTACACATGGCGACCAATGTTTTTTAGGTATGTAACTATCTACAATTCACACTTGCATGTCATTCATTTATTACCACATTGCAATATTTCCTCATTGTATGAAACTAGAATTCAAACCATTTAGTTGTCACATCATGCTGTAGATATGTATTTGAACTTTAATATTGTTAATATTCATGAATAAACAGTAACGTAGTCTACTTTACTACACTAACCTGTATATAATTTGGATTTATTGAAAAATTTTGTACTGGTAATAATCTTTTAATACCTTTCCTTATCCGCAAAGATTTGCAGTTTTCGTCTGCCGCTAAAGAATCTGCTGGCCATGCTCAAATTCAACAACTCTTGCTATGCAACAGCAAAAGCCAACATAATTGAACCATCTAATACTTCAAGAGTTAAACTACAACAAAGAAAAAGAGAGTGAGGAGTCAAAAAGAGTGCAATGTATGATGACTGACGAGCATAAGGCAGTATTTGATGAGATAATGTGTTCTATTTCTTCCTGGAAAAGGTGGTTTCTTTTCTTTTCTTTCTTTTTTTGCATGGATTTGGTGGTATTGGTAAAACATTCATATGGAATGCATTGATGGCTTCCATAAGAGCTACTGGGGGAGTCATACTTAACGTAGTATCCAGTGGAATAGCGGCAACTCTACTACCATCAGGCAGACCTGCACATTCAAGATTTTGTATACCCATTGACGTCAACGAAGATTCAGTGTGTTCAATTACTCATAACTCACCAACGTCAAACTTAATCAAGGTTGCTAACTTCATTATTTGGGATGAAGCGCCAATGGTGAAGAGACATTATATGAAGGCTTTTGATCAAACGTTGAGGGACTTAATAAAGAGTCATTGCATACTTGGAAGGAAATGTGTTGTAATGGGAGGTGATTTTAGACAAATCCTTCCAGTTATACCTAAAAGTGGACGAGTCTAGATCATAGATGCAACTATCAATGCTTCTCATCTTTGGAACAAATGCAAATTACTTCGATTAACCAAAAATATGAGACTTAAGTCTTCCAACGATCCAACTAAGCAGGAGAAAATAAAATCTTTTTCAAAGTGGTTGCTCCTTATAGGAGATGGACACATTGGATTACCACATGATGGTATTGCAGATGTCACATTACCATCAGATTTGTTGCTTTACGATGATTGAAATCCAATCAGGTGCATCGTTGAGTCTACTTATCCAAATTTAGTAGAATGTTTATTCGACGAACATTACCTGATCAATAGGTCCATTCTTACCCCAATAACAAAAAATGTGGACACAATGAATGAGTACATTTGTTCTTTGTTGCCAGGAGATGAGGTCGAGTACTTTAGTTCAAACTCTATAAGTCATATAGATCATGCTAATGAAAGTTTTCAGGATTTGTCAAACACATAATATTTAAATGCAATTAAATGCTCAGGAATACCTCATCATAAATTGGTATTGAAAGTTGGTGTCCCATTTATGTTAATAAGGAATATTGACCAGGCAGCAGGGTTGTGCAACGATACAAGGCTTCAAATTACACGGCTTGGTAAGAACGTCACTAAGGCAAAGGCGTTGGCAATGAGATTTTGATACACAAAATGGATATGAACCCATCTAAATCAAAATTGTCTTTCAATATGACAAGAAGGCAATTTCGAATCATAATTTCATTTGCAATGACGATTAACAAAAGCAAAGGACAGTTGATGTCAAATGTAGGTCTTTACCTACCAAACCCAATTTTCTCACACAGCCAACTATATGTTGCACTATCTAGGGTGAAGAGTTTCAACGAATTGAAAATACTTATACTAATGAGTTCAATAAGTGCACTAACACCACAGTAAATGTTGTATACAGAGAAGTTTTCCAAAACCTTATATCACATTCCTGTAAGGTTGCCTTCTCTATCAATATTTCATTATGTGTTTCAACTTTGTTTTTGAAATAATGTAATTGCGAAAAAATTCCATCATAGAATATGAGTTTGATACACAATTAGCATAATACTCTATCCGATCCTAATTATAGGAACTATTTACCAAAATTTGAAGAGATTAAGAAGAGAAGTTAAATTAGTTAATTATAATTATTTTCTGAAAATACCCCTACTTAAAATTAAAAATTACACCAAGGCAAAATCAATTAGAATCGGTAGGTGGAATTCATGTCATTGGAAGACAAAATTCATATTCTCTCTATGCGCATTACGAGTTGTTTTCCCAGTTGTTTTCCCAGCTATGAATTAATTAGATATTAAATATTATTAAGATCTTGTAATACCTCATAGGTGCACTGCTAGATGCATTCTTGTTTAGATAAAATTCTGAAATGTTGAATTAGTAATTCAACTCCTGAGGAATTTGTTTATCACTGCCTCCACTGCATCAGAAGAGAATCTCTTCCCAAGAAGTTTATTTCTGAGTTCAACTGTTGTGAGTGCCCTGCGAACACATGGACAGGCATGGTTAAAAGACTAGACTAATTTTTATACAATATATATACAACACCACCACCAAATGCATAACAGCTCAAACTGTTAGAAGGTATTTCCTTCAAAAATCTCCAACGGTTTATCATGATATATTTAGTATAAAAATAATCCAGCATTAAACAATTTATTGTTCAAAAGGAAAAGAAACTAACCTCATGGCAAGTAATTTAATTGCTGATTCGTCAACAACAGCACATAACTAAATGTTATCGCGGCAGTAATTATTACGATAAGCAAACGCATTCTTATTGAAGCCAAATTACCTGGAGAAGTATCACGAGTCAATTGAGAGCTCAGAGGGTCCATAGAATGAAAGCCAGAGTATCCTTGACTAAACCCACACAGACGCTTGGATCCACAAATAATGAAATCAATAATGCTGATTCCTACGTTTATTTTAGAATTTTTTTAATTTTGAAATCGAAAGCAAAAAAGTCACGCAACTTCCAACATCATAATGGAGGATTGTTGTTTGAATTTATCGGTCTGTATTTATTAAATTAGCTGACCCAATCACTTTTAGATTTTTTTTTAATACAAAAAACGCAACTTCCTATATTTATTAAATTATTATTAAAGCTCTTTAATTATTATTGAGAAGAGATATTTTAGGAAAAAAAAATGATACAAGTTAAAACTTGGTCTTATAATTAAGACCAAAATCAATTCTAAAATATGTTACTATAATTAAGACCGGAGAGAGCAATATCCATACAAAACACAGGTCGAAAGTTATAAAAAGGATGGAAGGAGTAAATGGGATTACATCTTGTGATTCTTATTACCACCTTAATTAATGTAAAGGGCATTACCCTCGTAGAAGTGATTATAATTGAATGGAAAAGACTGTTTCACCATTACAAATTTTCAAATAGACTAAAGTGCCCCTAATAAAACATGCATAAACCTATCGTTAGTCGACCCATTCTCTTCGCCGTTGCTATCGTCCTCGGCCCTGCTACTGTCGCCCCGAATAGAGGTCGCCGCCGCCGCTGTTACCCACAAACGGTGGTCACCGCCGAACAGAGGTAGCGGCCACTATTCTAGGCTGCCGCTGCTGCTGTCGTCCACGAACGGAGGTCACCGCTTCTTAATGTAAGTCGTGCTTCTTCGTTTTTCTGCGAGTTCTGATTCGTTTTGGCTCCACTCAATCATCGAAAACGGCCCCTGTTTTTCATTGCTCCACTCATTCACTGATCTATTTCAGCCTAATTTTGCTCCACGTATTCACCCAAAACTGTCTCTGTTTTAACTTCTTCAAACTCACACACCGCAATCTCGTAGTGAGTAGGTATTTTTCTTCCTCGAAGGTTCGAACTCTAGGGATTTTTTCTACTCCCAGAATAAGTTGAGATTGATTTCTTCTATCTTGCTTTGGATGTAGATTTGAATTTATTTGCCGCGTCATCTGTTCCTTGTGTGGTTCTCAAACCAGTGTAGGACGCTGTCGCACCATTTCTTGCTATTTTTAAAAAATTTCATTTTAATTTGGCTTTGAATCTGGTTGTGTCATCGTTTGAGTATTTACGTTTTTTAGTAAAGATTGAGTTTCCTATATATATTTTTTAAAAAGCTGATTACTTGGTCGGTAATCGGCTATAATTCTGCCCTCCTCATTTTGATTACTTGTTAGAATTAATGATACAGACGAGAAGACTGAGGGTGGGATCCTATTTCCGCAACTGCTCAAACAAAGCCTCAAGTTTATTCGAAGTATGCGGGGACTGATAGAGTTCAGTGATTCAAAGCATCTTATACTAAAGGATGATGATATTGTTGGTATCCTTGAGACAGATTATATCAAAGATCTTAAACTCTCGAATCACTGAGGTTTGAGGTATGTTCCTATACAGGGCATTTTGTACTAAAGGGTGATGATATTGTTGGTATCCTTGAGCAGTTGAACTACACAAGTAAAAATGCTTCTAGGTGGAAGCCTTGTATAAGAGCTTGTAGTTATAAGTATACCTTGCATAACATTTTGATTGATTTGGATTGAACTAGATATTTCAACTCATAAATTGATTACTACAAATGTTATGCTTGTGCATTCACCCTTTATAAGGAGGTTATCCTTTTTGTGACAGGTGAAAAGTTGAAGCAATATCTAATTAGGAATGAAGCTAGGATCAGCTTGGAGGAACCACAGATGTTGACGTCTGGAAATTCAAATAAGCCAATTGAGGCATTTGGGAATCTCATGCTAAGAAGCGATGGGGGATGTGTTTTTGAAATGCTGAGGGATGTGATCATCTTTGAGCATGTTCTTTCTCCATTCTGTTAAATGTTTTAAAGAGTTGCACTGTGCCTTTATCTCATCAGACTTATTTGTTCACCCCAGTTTACATGCATAATAGGCCCAACCAAAAATGACGTTTTGTCCCAATTTTTACCTTAATCAAAGAAACAATCACCTATCACAATTCATCTGAAGTTTTACTTCAGTCACTCAAGAAATTGAAGATTTTGAATGTATTGTTCAACACAGTAGTAAAGCCCTTGCTTCTGAGGTTAATGGGAACTTATGTGAAGAGTTGGCATATTTTGATAGGTGCAGTTTTGCATTGGAGCAATTCTCAGTGGTGCTGAATTATGGTTTCTTGGTTATCAACAAGGTTGTTGAACATATGCATAGCTTCAATGTGCAAAGCCCAACAATTGGTTAAAGCTGAAGTTGCATTAATTGATGGTATAAGATTAGGGGTACTTCCAGATGTGGTTACATACAATACCTTAATTGATGCATATTGTCGTTTTATTAGTATTGATGATGGTTATTCTGTTCTTCATAGGATGAGGGAAGCTGGGATAAAACCAGATGTTATTTCATACAATTCTTTAATTGCTGGAGCTGCCAGGAAGTGCTTGTTGTCCAGGTCCTTAGATCTGTTTGAAGAAATGATTCAGATGGGTATACATCCTGATCTCAGGAGCTATAATATATTAATGGATTGTTTGTTCAAGCTTGGAAAACCAGATGAAGCAAATCGTGTTTTCCGGGATATAATACTTAGTGATCTCCATCCAAGCAAGGCTACTTTTAACATTTTGATTGATGGTCTTTGTAAAAATGGGTATGCCAGTAATGCTCTAATGCTATTTAGGAATTTGCGGCGTCGTGGATTTGTTCCTAATATAGTGACATACAATGTACTCATTAATGGGCTTTGCAAGGCCAGAAGATTAGTGGCAGCAAGCAAGATCCTTAAAGAGCTTGAAATATCTGGTCATGAACCAAATGCTATAACCTACACTACAGTTATGAAGTGTTGCTTCAGGTGTAAGCAGTTGGAACGAGGTTTTGAAATTTTGTCAGAGATGAGGAGTAAAGGTTACACATTTGATGGCTTTGCTTACTGTACGGTGATTGCTGCATTAGTTAAGACAGGAAGGATTGAGGAGGCTGATTACATCATTCATCAGATGCAGAGGAGTGGCATTGTGTCTGATGTGGTGTCCTATAACACACTAATAAATCATTACTGTAAACAGGGAAGATTAGACGATGCCTTAAAGTTATTGGATGAACTAGAGAAAGCTGGCTTAGAATGTGATCAATACACTCATACGGTTTTTGTTAATGGCTTGTGCAAAGCTGGCAATATTGATGGGGCTCAACAACATTTGAATTATATGAATGCATTGGGATTCAATAATTTGGCTGCTTTTAACTGTTTGATTGATAGCCTAGGTAAAGCTGGTCAAATTGATCGGGCTATGAAACTATTTAAATCAATGGAGTTTAAAGATGCTTTTACATATACCATCTTGGTACATAATCTTTGCCGGGCTAGAAGGTTCCTTTGTGCATCCAAGCTTTTGGTGTCTTGTTTAAAATCTGGCTTTAGGACCCTAAAGGCTACTGAGCGTGCTGTTCTTGGTGGTCTCCGTGGTATAGGATACACAAATGAAGCCAGGAAATTGAGATCTAAAATTCAATCAGCTCGACTGCCACATTGATTGCTTGGCAATTGTTGTATCTATATTAGCAATGTAATACTTGCCGACTTGGTAACAGAATGACTTTGCATGATTTTTTCCCCATAACTTCATGGAAGGGGAGACTATTAGCATTATGCTACAAGACTGTTGGCAAGTAATATAATTAAATAGACTGGTGCTGTATCAGGATGACTGAGCCTTGGCCTTATTGGTGTCAGTGAATCAATCCTTCTTCATTAAGGACCACCTGGGAAGTCCACCACAGCCATGACTAAGGTACTAAGGCCCTTTAATGTGCTGGAAGGATTTTTGATGGAATGGGAACATGATAGGGAATCAGAATGAGACAGTAAAAGGAATGAAACTGGAGTTTAAACATACATTTGGTATGTTAGAAAATATCAATGGAATCCTGGTTTTGGTTTGTTATTTGTATTTGATGTTTTAATAATGGAATGGGTGCAAAAAATAAACAAAAGGCTATAGCCAAATTTAAAATACAAGTGGCATTTAAAAATTTACCCTTTCAAACTTTTTGGCTTGCAATTTCTGTCACAAACAACAAAGAAGACCTAATGGCCACCCTATGTTTGGCTTTGACAGAAATTGTTGTTTTCATAGCCAAACCTCCACCCTCTGTACCTCAGGCATAGATCTTGTTGCGGGCTTGTGATTCTGTTGCAGGTAGTCTTCATTTGTAGAATTGAAAAGAGTAAGTGACATCTGTGGCTTGCTTCTTGCAAAATCCAGTAAGACTTGTAGATTTGGCCGATTGGTTGAGTTGAGCTATGATTTAAAATCTCCATTCTTATCACGTTATGCTGTGCCTGCTTGTAATTTAACCTTTGCAACACTGGTTATAGTGAATGATTTTTTCTCCTGATAATAGTTTTGTCCGTTGATGGTATGCTTGGACTTGTGTAGAAGTTTCAAGGTCCCAGCTTGTGCAATTCATCTTTTTTAAATGTGCCTATAGCATAATATATATATGTCTAAAGGTCCCAATTATATTCTTCAAAATAGACAATTAAAATTACATGTAAGCTCTTGCATATGTAGCTTGATTGTCTCCAACAAATGCTACTAGTACTTGATTGTGAGCTAGGGGAATAATTGATCGGGACAAGGGAGAAATTTTCTGTTCATTCAAGGTGTTTGAAAGTCCTGAATGAAAATTATTGAATTGGAATACTACGTTTGAAATTGATATTGGTATAATTTTTTTATTGCATCTGGACTGTTTTGTTTATTCGTGAGTGGTTGTGTGATAAAATTTCACTCAGTCATTTTGATTTGTGAGTCACATTTTCATCTCCCTTATGAAACTATGAATGGATGTGATACACTGATACCTTTGATACATCACAGCTTGTTTTGTTGTTCTATTGTGATTGGAGAAGGGGAATTAGCCTCAGGCAAAGCTGAATAACCTAGTTTTGATATGTTGCAGGCTGTTTTGATATCCTATTTTTGGTTGGTGCATAAATCAGCTTGAAAGACAAATGTTGATATCTGGAAATTCAAGTCAGTAAAGGCATTCTCACGCTAGGAAGTGATGAAGAGTCAATAGAGAACTTGTTTTGTGCTGCTGATGATGATGATCTGCATTTGAAGAACACCTTGTGAGTGCCTTTGCTCATTCTTTTTCCCATCTTATATGATTGTATCTCATGGAAGACTGGTGGATGTAGAGTCATAGACATTATATTGTAGCTGTAAATTTGTAAATGGTCTTTATTGAATTAGAAATCTAGGCCCTGAAAATTGAGTACCTTTTTAAATTTGTTATTAATACAAGGTGCTCTATGTAACGTGAATATTGCTTATGTTCTGGTTAATGTTGCACGAGTTGGCCAAGCCTTGTGAAAGTCTCTCTATATTCCAGAATTGAAGTTTAACGTAGTAAAGTATGGAATGTATATTTCAAGTCACGTGTTTCTTATGTGCCAACTAGTGTTACTGCTCATGAGATGTAATCAAGCTCATTTCCTTATTTTGTTTTATACTGAGTCGTGCAATTCAATCCTTATAATTTTGATTTGATTGTATCTCTACTTATATAGTTTTAATCATTTGGTAATTTAGTCATTCACTTTTGTTATATATTACATCTAGTTTTTAATACAAGAGCTCTAATGTAGTTTATGGACAAGCTCTTATATTAAGAACTAGAGGGAGTGTATGCTTTATTATCTAAAATATAGGTACTAAATTATAAAATGGTTCAAAATATATAGACTAAGTTATAGTTAGTCAAAGTTTAGAGATTGAGTTATAACAAAGTTAGTCAATGTAGGGACTGAGTTACAACTCAGTTAAAATTAAAAGAACCAAAAGATTAATTTCTTAGAAAACTATGTAATTGGCTTCCTGCCGGAACAACTTATTTCGGTTTTAAGAAATTGTTGACGTGTATTGTATTATGTTCTTCTTGTGATGCTCCATATCTACTCTTGTTCTTTATATCGAGAAAAATGAATATTAATTTGAGGTTATCAAAACCATTTTCATTTTGTGTGAATACCACTTCTCACAAACTAATTATATTTATAGATTCAACGTGGATAGTTATCACTAATTATATTTATAGATTCAACGTGGATAGATATCACGCTCCATGCAATGAAATTGCAGCAAAATTGTTAATAATCATACATGCAATGAGACTGCAGCAAAATTGTTAATCATTATAGTCAGACGACATTTGGCAGTTTGGTTAGAGCCTCAAGGTTTCTAGTTAAAATGTACTCGTCCGGTTCTAAATGTAAAAGCTAGTAGAGAGATCGTTTTAACCTTAAATGTAAGACCCTAATATATTTTGTTTTTCAAATTTATAATTTTTGTCCCTAAACTCTCCATATTAATTGCATATATTAAATGGGTTTTCATTAAAGGAATAGTATCCAATGCAAATGATTAAAAATGATACTTCAAGAAAATCAACGCACATTTTTCATAAATATTTAACTTCACTAATATTTTTAACATCTACAAATAAGTTATCTAACTTTTATACTTAAAACCAAAGGAGTACCAATACATTTTTGAAGAAGACTAGCTTAGTTGACTGGGTCATGGCATATGGGTCTAGAATGTATTGTTTACTTGCAACTCTTACTCAAGATTGGAACATCAAGATTAAGCGGTGTTAGATATGACTAGTTTTGATAATGTTAAATATATATCTTAAATATTAAGAGCAAAAAGTTTGCTTAATATATTTGTCTCCTACATTGACTAACAACTATATTTAATATCCTGTAGATTAGTCAAGCAAATAAAATAGATTCAAAGTTGGGTTATGGAAGGTGACCAAGAGGAAAAGTAAGATATTGAAGAATGAAGTTATCAACTATGAGAAGAAGAAGTCAAGAAAAGAAAGAAGTTATTGAGTTAAATTGTAGAGAATGATCATCAAGAGGAAAAAGAAGAAGACAGAGTGAAGAAAGAAGAGCCTTTATCATATTAGTCAAAGAAAGGAAGTGTCAAAGCCAATGTTTTTTATGATAACAAAGCTAAAGAAAGTGTTAGAAAGGTTTTGCATAAGGTTACAATAACAAGAAAAATGTTCTAAAGCACACAAAGGTCATTCCCTGCAAAATTCAGTTGATCACTTGAGTGACATGTTTTCGAAAAGAACTCATCACTACATTGACCACTAGAAGGGCTGAACTTAGATCTGTTGAGTGACCACTCTGTTATGCTCTGTTTTTGTTTAGCATGATAGAGGTTCGGTATTTTGGATGTATCTCACAAACAACATATCCGATTGAAATAAAACTTGTTTCATATGAAACTAGACTCCAAATTCGAGACAACTCGAACAAGATTGAGCCAAAATAATTTCATATGAAAGAGATATGAATTTTGGAAGTTGACACTGTAATTTCTCGCTTTGTTCCAGACCAAGTTTAGTAATTTGGACATATCTCCCAGACTACAACTTTGATTAGAGTGAAACTTATTTAATATGAAACTAGGTGACAAAGGCAATACAAAAAACACCAAGATCAAGCTCAAAGGATTTCCGATAAGAAAATATATGATTTTTGAAAGTTGATGGTGGAATTTCTCACACGATGTTCCGTACGAGGTTCAATGATTTTGACATATCTCCCAAACTACAAATACAGTTGACAAATCTCCCAAATTGCAAATACGATAGACAAATCTCCCAAACTGCAAAAGGGAACAAAAAGAAACCAACATTAAGCTTAAAATAGGTCAGATGAAAGAGATGGGAATTTCAAAATTTGGCGCTCGTACATGACACATTTTCCAGAACAACAAACACTCTTTGGATCATAACTTTTGGAATACAATGAATTTTGGGCTAATTCCTTTTGCATTGGAACGTTGACTTCTAGAACTTTTCGATGATAGGTCATTTGCCAAATTTATGTTCAAATTTTTTTTATCACTAGCAAAGATCACTCTAGTGATGTGAAAGTGATGCATTGCTCACTTTGAAAATCACTACGGTGACCACTCAGTGATCGTCACTACTACATCACCACGGTGATCATAGATAGTGATATTCTGCACAGTTTTTAAACATTGTCTCATATTTCACGATTCTCTTTCAAACTCATATAAACCTTGATTATATTGTTTCTGATCATTCGTAATTATCACTAATCAAGTTTATATAAAGATTGCAAGTGATTAAACTTGGATTAAGCTTCAACGACCAAAAAGAAAATCGTGTTAGAAAAGTTCTAACGGTAATATTCTTAGAACTTCAATGGGAAGAAGAGAAGATCCACATAAAGAAATATGCACAATGGTCAAATACTCTTCATCAACTATAAATAGAAGAAGCATTCAAAACCAAAAAAAGAAAAGAAAAAAAGAAAAGAAAAGGAAATAGAGAGAGAGCTTGCACCTTCACCATCTGACAACACTCTGAGTCCAATATTTATCTCATATGCTCTATGTTTTCTCAGTGTTCATATAATATACTTTAGAGAAAGAGATTATTTGTATTGTGTTTCAATGTTCATCTTATTCACTTATGAGAGAGAATATTGATTGTAATCATTCACCATCAAGAGAGATTGTAACCTTACGATGTCTAAATGGGAGTTGTTATCTCAATGAGAAGATAGTAAGTGGCTTCACAAGTACCCAGATTAAACTTGTGAGATTGTAGTGGTTTTCAAGTACTCAGTTTAAACTTGATGGAGACAATGCATTGAAATATCAGGAGTAGTCTAGGAACTAGATGTAGGTTATCGAGAATTGGATCGAACTAGGATAAAGCATAGTTTGCATATTCTCTTCTCTTATCTCTTAAATTTCTAACACATATGATTTGAATAATTAATTGTTGACTTATGGCTCAATATTTTCATATTTATTGGTTTTACTAAGATGCGATTTTTTTTTTTAAGTTTTCATTTTACACCTAATTCACCCTTCCTCTTTGGTGTCAGCCGATTCTAACAAGTAGGTCTATTGTGGAGCAAATGGAAGCATATTCTCATTTGTCTCTTTCACATTTCTTCTCAGTATTTTATATATTCCCCTAGATAACAAAAATGAATGGTTCAAATGTAATATTGTACACAAGGTTAATACCATCATTAGTCCTTAAAATTCAATCAAATTTTGGTTTTGGTTTTTATATTTTCAAATTCTTTGTTTTGGTCCCCTATAATTTCATAAAAATGTGACCCAAGTTTAACGAATAGTCCTTATACTTTAAAATAATTTTTGTTTTAGTTCTTATACTTAAACTCAGACTAATTCCTTACCAAACTATAAGGACTAAACTAATATTTTAAGACTATAAGGACTAAAACAAAAATTTGATCCGATGGTACAAACTAATAATGATACTAAAATTTTTATAAAAAATTATTATTATACTATTTAATAAATTAAGTTTTTACTACAATTGTTGATTAAAATCAAATGTTAACGGTTTAACTTTATTTATTTATATTTAATAATAATTTTACAAAATATCAAATCTAAATCATCCGTTCTTTGATCTCTTTAATGTGAAGATAAATATGAGATTTCAGAAAAACTTTTATTTTCCTTTTCCTTTTTCGGCCACTTCATCACTTCCAATCAAAACCTTCCCTTTTTCACCATCTCTCCCTCCTTCCGCAATGACTATCAATGTTGAAGCCTTCATTGTAAACTTCAAAGGAATAATTGTAAATATGTCATAAGAGAGGGTTGATTTTTTTATAAAAAAAAACACACACACACACTTGTCAATAATTTCATTAATTGAATTTACAAAAACCAGAGTTTAAGCGTATGCTATTTCACTTGTAAATTTCCAAAACACTAATAAACTAGCTGTAAATGAATTATTTAAGATTAAAAAATCGAATTTGAGGTTTTAATATTTCATTTGTAAATTTCAAAAGATAATTTGCGATTATGTTGTGAGTGAACTGTAGCCCCCAAAATAGACCACTTCAAAATGGATTTGTATTTGATGTGATACCGGTAGGGGTTAGGGAAAAGGAGAGAAGAGAGAGGAAGAGACATCAACTCTTTTTCAATAAATAATTAAAACTAGTTCTGTTTGGCGGGATATGCATTATGCGAGTGAGGGGTCTTCCTCAAGTAGGTAGTATGGATCAATAAGATCAATTTCAAAATGGAACTATGATTCAGATATGATGTGCCCAATGTATGTAATAATAATAATAATAATAAAAATAAAAATTAAAACTGAATACAAATGAGAAACCCTAGTTCTGTTATACAGTTCTAGGAATAATAAAATAATAATAGTTTCAAATTCAAATCTAAATCCAAAATCAAATCATAATTCTAAGATAACGAAAATAATTATAGAATAACCTAGATATCCTATTTTATTGAGATACTATAAATTAAAAGATAAATTATTTAATAATCCTAAAGATAACCGTAGATATTGAATTATCTAAAGATAACCCTAAATGATAAATCAAACTCTAGATAATGAATCAAACCTAATTATTCCTTATGCCATATCCCTCCAGGATCCTTTTAGTTTATATAAATCAAAGCTCAACTTATGAAACGTAAATTGTAAAGACTAGAAGTAAACATGCTATAAGCGGGTTGTAATCCTAAAAAAACAACTTGCAAATGGATTCTATCAAATTGTGAATATGTTATAAACGAGTTGGAAACTGAAAGAATCCATTTACAAGTGCTCTTTTGGGATTCACTACTTTCTTATAGTATATTTCATTTTTGGGGAAATTACAACTATGTCCCCATTAATAGACCTAATAGCAATTAAGTTTTTTGAAATCATCAAATTACAATGAAGTCTCAAAAGACCTTGGTGCTATTAAATTCAAATGTGAAAATGTTGTTTTACCCCTCTTTTCTATCACCCTACAAAATAAAGTTGTTATTGACAAATAAATGACCAACATTAATAACTTTAAAGTACTATTGTCGTCAATACATGATCAATAGTTGTTAATGTTACTTATATAGTTGTCAATAACAACTTTGTGCATCCCTTTTTGCTAGACGATAAGAAATGTTTATATTTTGATATGAAATTGATTGTATTAGGACTTTCAAGCATAGATGATATTTTTCTATAGGAAGATTGTTATTTGTATGATGTTTTTATAATTTATGTTGTTGTTTCATTGAGTGCGGGAGAGGGTTTGGATTTCTACTTTGTTTTTGGGGAGAGTATGCTCTGTTTTCCTTTGTTTAGACAAGGGTGAAGGCAAATGATGAAGTTTTATGTGTTATATGATTTCAATGAGTCATCAATACATGCTCAATAGTTGATAATGATGCTCATATAATTGTCAATAATGACTATGTTCATCACTTTTAGCTGGACAATATGAAAATTTTATATTTTGCATGAAACTGATTGGATTAGTGTTTTTGAGCATAGACGATATCTTGCTAGGGAAATATTATTATTTATATTATGTCTTTATGATCTATGTTGTTTCATTGAGTGTATCAGATGGTGTGAATTTCTGCCGTGGAGATTGTGACGTGCTCTCATGTGCTTTGACATAAGCAAATGAAAAGTGTAACATCCTCAAAATTAACTTAACATAATAACTAATTAAGGATTCATTAACAACTAAGTAATGCTTCAACATTTACTAAAATATCCCAAATAAACAAGAGTATGCAAAATGAGCCTTAACGTGGCAATATACAATCATCCAACATAAACAAAAAAGACAGAAGCACTACTCTTAACAAAAGTAGCCTAAGCTTCCGAGGTCTTCACTCATAGACCCGCACGGGAACTATCATATAAAAAATGTGGTAACCATCAATCCAACTTATTATGAATACTAATACGTGCTAGAGAGGTGCTAAGTGGAACAATTTATATAACAAGATATTAAAAGTATAATTTACCAATATCCACATTACAAAATTTCATATCATAAATTAGGTATTAC
Organism: Acacia melanoxylon; assembly: GCA_019022615.1. Classification (NCBI taxonomy): domain Eukaryota; kingdom Viridiplantae; phylum Streptophyta; class Magnoliopsida; order Fabales; family Fabaceae; genus Acacia; species Acacia melanoxylon. The sequence continues at coordinate 1,811,813 of JAFJYJ010000020.1, read as the reverse complement.
AATTTTTCATTAACACAATTCCCAAGATGCCTCCTACCAATCCAACGGAACCGCCTTATTTCCTCTGACTAGACCCATGGGCTAAGTTACATCCATGTTACTGGTTACTCAAAAGCTCACTGGTCATGTGATTAGGACCGGCCAAAATCTTCAGAGCACATACATGTCCCAGACCATGAGTCTTTTCCCCTCATTGAACTAGTGGGGTGTCGTAAGCCCTCATTGAATTAGTGGGCAGTCCCTCATTGAACAAGTGAGACAATAGAAAGCCAACCATTGTGCACCAATGGAGGCCTCACCACGTGGTGGAATAAACTATTTCATTTCTTCCCAATTCAACCCTTTCCATAATTATCACAATAAATAAATAGCTCAACAGGGATTTTCCAAGATTTTTCCGTTCATATCATGTAATTAAAATCATTCTCATAACCATGTCATAATAGATCAAATCCCACTTCTTATACATAAATAAATATAATGCATATATTTCACAATTCAAATCATATGATCCACAAGGCAATTTCTATTAAGATATTCACAATCATTTCACAAAATACTCACAAACAACATATTAATACACATAATAAGTGGAAAGTGGTTACCTCTCGCCGAAGCTAATTATTATCACACTGCTCCTAATCTAAGAGCTCAAACACACGCCAAAAATCAATCTACCACAACCAATTTACTAACCATTAATAACTCTTTTAAAATTCAACACAATCAAAATTACAACTTATAATTTCATAAAATTAAAAATATACAAATTTTAATAATGATATATTTGGAATGCCCGAAGTGGGCAAATTATGACGGACTGAAAAAAAAAATCAAGGAGACCATTGTAACTATTAGTTCTCCTTTCGATTTATGATTAATTAATAACTCCCTTTTTTATTTATTATTAATTAATAATTTCCTTTATTATTTATTCCCCTTTTTAATAATAATAACAATATCTATTCATTATTATTATTTTTATTCTATTATTATTATTATACTAATTATTATTATTTCTCTAAAATTAATTTAAACTCCCAGAATTAGGAGTTTAATAAACATTAACACTATACAAAAATATGCTTTAATGACTTACATATGTACATACTTATATAAAGACGGATATACCAACAGCAAAAACAAACTTTTACATATATATACTTACATGGCTTTTACATGTGCAGTGTCAACACACACATACAAGCTTTTCCTTATTTCCCAAAGTATCGACATATTTATGTAAAACATATCAGCAAAGTTCTCTTATATTTCCCAAAGCTAATGGTATACATATATATTTATTAACAGCAAGTTCTCAAAGTTTTGGTTCCACACACACACATATATATAGGTGTGCATATTAACAAGTCTAAGCATCATTCTATTAGTATAAATGTGCTTATCTTTATTTAGTTTGGTCACATTTCCTAGGATACGGTCATTGTTAGATCAGGAAATAAATTAAATCACGTGCATGCATGTCCTGCCTTGTAGGATTTGCAATTTATTTTCAACATTAATTTGACATGTTCTTAAAGGAGATTTTGAAGATCCTCTACTAGAGACCTATTGAAGAAAAAGTTCTGCAACATATCTTCCATGGGTTTTAGATGTTCCTTTTTCAAAGAATCTGCAATATATATTCAACGCTATGGAAAGCTTTTGAATGAGTGTTTTGATGTTTCTTGCATAATCTTGAAGTTTGACGAAGAAACTTTTATGCATGATATATTCAATGTTCTTTAATATTCATTCAATATCTATCATTAAAACAGCAAGCAAGCATTTATATATATATATATATATATATATATATATAACTGCAACCAATTTTCTGCAAGGTTTTTCTTATATTTCTAGAAGCATCGGTGTATACTTGTATACACTCAACACAAAGTAGCGTCTCTCTTATCTTTTATATGTGCAAAGTGCCATGTATATAGATATAACTAAACATGACAGCAACTATTCCTATCATCTCCACATGCAGCGACCCACTGATATACATATATAAGCTCTTCCTATTATTTCCAAAAGGTTTATGTGGCTGTTTTGAACTTTCAAAACATGAGACAAGCTAAAAAAAATACTCCCCTGTTTTGACTCCAAAAAAAAAAAAGTACCTTCATGAGGACCTACACCACATTATTTGATCAAGGTTGAAGGCTTACCTTATTTAAAACTCAAACTTGCTTGCAACCGTTGGAACCTTATGCCTTCACTACCTCTCCCTCTATTTTTCCTTCAACTTCCTTCTTCTCAGTTACACTCTTCTCATCTCTCAGACCCCCCCTTGCCTCTCAGTTTGCAGGGAAAGCCAAACGGTTATAATGGGAGTGGTGTTGGGCTCAAGAAGCATGGCGCAGGGTGGACGCTAGGCTCGAGAGAAATGATGAAGTATGGTTGTTGCGTGTCCAATAAAAAGCCGGAACGGTTTGGTGCTCGTCCGTGGGACGAGCTCTCCCTGTCCGTCGCACGCCCGAGGCTAGTCGATTTGATGCCAGGATCCGGACGGTCAGTTTGATCTGACGGTCCGTTTGATTTTTTTTGCTTTTTTATTTTTTATCAAAAATAATTTTAATAGGTAGAGAATCTAAAATAAAGATAATCTCTCAACTAACATTTTTGAAAAAAATGATTTTTTCATATAGAAAAAAAATAAAAACGAAAAATAAATAAAAAAGATTTGAGCCGTCAGATCTTTGGATCTGACGGTTGGGAGCTCGTCCGTACGGACGAAGCTCCTCGCTCGTCCAAAGGACGAGCGGGTAATCTGAATCCATAAAAAGCCGAAAGTGAGCTAACGCGTTGGAGAAATTTTGCTGTCTTTTTTTTGATACATGTGAGGAAAAATGTAAATAAAATACTACAAACGGGGAATAGATCCCAATCTATCATGAGTAAACTCGGTGTGCAAAAATTCCGGGCACACATCAAAAAACGCTGAGGTTGAGAGACCCTTCTTTGCCGGGCTATACTCTACAATATTGATTTCCTTGGTATAGACCGGATCATCACAATCCGGTCCCTATTGATAAGCTCCTTGTTTTCCGTGAGTAGCGGGCTTTCATTAAACTCTTGACCTTTAGTCATCAATAAGGAAGTCACCTCACTGCGTCGATTCAACAACAATATTCCGAAATCCCAAATCCCAGGCTAGGCTAAGCCCTTTGAACACGCCCACAACTCAGCTTCGAAAGGGCAACATGAACCCAAAAACTTAGACAATCCAGCGATCCAGGACCCCTCATGGTCCCGAATTACAGCGCCACACCCTGCACGTCCCTGGGATTTTGTAACAGCGCCATCAACATTAACCTTTAGCCAATTACCATCAGGATGAGACCACTTCATATTCGGGTTATCTCCCGGAGAAGACAGATTTCGGTTCTGCAAAATAACAAAGCTTCTCCGGTATGCATAATAGCCACGGACGGATTACTTGGTTTTTGAAAATCTGCATCGAAGATAACATTGTTCCGCCAAAGCCAGAGCTTCCATAAGGCCACTCCCCAAACGAGATTCCAATCGCCAGATTTTTGAGAACTAAGATCTCTTTTAAAATTCATCAGGCCCCAATTCTTAAGAGAGGAAGAAAAGAATTGGGTAATTACATCAGGGTGAATTAAATTTACCCACATCTCCTTTGCAAAGGAGCAATCTCTAAGGATATGCAGTACCGACTCCGAGGCCTCTCCACAAAAATCACACAGAGGGGATGTTTGGGACCATCTACTGCGCCAGAGGTTTGTAGGGAGACGATTTTGGAAGGCCATCCACATAAATACGCGAATACGTTCTGTCCCCTTCCATTTCTAGATTAACTTAAATATCATCTCATTTGATCCATCAACAATATTCTCTAATAGATTATACGCACTTTTGACGGTAAAAACACCGGTATTTGTACCTTTCCGAGACAAGCCTATCTTCTCCCGGCCTCATGTCTCGGTGGTATTGTGGAGAAAAGTTTGGATAATGTGGTGAGGTAGGATGGGTACTAGTTTATCAAAATCCCAAGCGCCGTTGAGAGCCCGGTCGAAACTTTCGCTTTCTCATCTCGTCATTATTAAGCTCCTTGAGACAAAGATCTTTCAAAACGCCCGTTTCCAATAACCACGGATCACCAAAAAGCGGACGAATGGCCATTTCTAACAGAACCATGAAGAACCTGACGCAGTTAAGTGGCGTTGTTGAGCTAAAAATTTCCAAAGTAGGGAATCGGTTTTCTTAACATTAAATAAATCACTATCATCTCTGAGCATATATTTTCCCTGGAGAACTTCAGCCCAAAGACCTTTGGATCCCATAACTAGCCGCCATGCGACTTTGGCCCCACAAGCCTTATTAAGGGAAGATAGATTTTTTAGACCAAGACCACCCTGCAGTTTAGGGAGGATAAGTTGTTGCCAACCAATTGGATGGTATCCATAGCTACTCTGTTGGTGTCCCCAGATGAATTGACGCTGGATTCTTTCAACCTCTTGGCAAATAGAACTTGGTAGTTTTGCTACAGACATGGGATACAATGGAATTGCAGCTAAGACCGACCTTGCCAACGTGATCCTGCCAGCAGTTGTGAGGCATTTCCCTTTCCAAGCTGACAATTTTAATCTTACCTTGTCCACGATGTAATGGAAAGTCTCAGATGACTTCCTCTTCCTGGATAGTGGAAATCCTAGGTACCTGCCAATTTCAGGGGAAATGTTCATCCCTGTAATTCGAGCAATACAATGCTTCTCAGAATTGGGGACCCTTGGAGAAAAAAAAGATCGAGGATTTAGCTTTACGATTTTCTCCCGAAGCCATACGAATCGATCAAGGCAAGAAAGCATACATATAGCCCGAGCTTCGTAGCTTCACCAAAAAGTAACAAGTCATCTCGCAAACATTAGGTGAGAGATAGCGGGCCATTTTTGAGACCGGATCGGCTTCCGATTGCCGAATCCACTTGGTCACAAATTAGATGGGATAGTTTGTCCATGCGGAGAACAAACAAAAGAGGGAAATAGGGTCACCTTATGCGAGACCCCTTTTTGCAATAAAGTATTCAGGTAGTAGCACCATTCCAAAGAATATTATAAGAAACAGATGTAACGCAAGCCATAATCAACACGATAAAGGAGGAATCAAAACCTACCTCCATTAGGACTGTATGAAGGAAATCCCAACTTATTCGGTCATAGGCTTTCTCAAGATCAATCTTCATTGCTAATAGACCTTTCTTACCACGAGCCTTCTTCATAGTATGCATGATTTCCTGTCAATTCTCTGCGTTTCGTGTCCACTCTGCGTTTTGGTGAGCTATGATCTCTTTGCTTTCACAAGATGGGCTTATAAAAAGATGCAAGTGAAGTGGACTTGTTCTCGTATTGGGCTTGGATGAGGGAGTGTATGTGTTTATATTATTAGCCATAATTCCTGATTCTAGTTTCCCATTAAAATGTAGTAATTGGAGAGTGTTTCACGTTGGAACATTATGACTATAGGAGCATGTGCATATCATATATTATCATGCACTAACATATGTACTTTACATAGGCCCATTAATTAAATAATTGCAATTATTGGAAAATAAATTAATCCTTAATTCCATATAAGGATTTTCCTTTCCCAATTAATTTCTCTAGGCCATAAAATATAATTTCTATAACTTTTAGGCCTAAATTATTCTTTTCCTGAATTTATTATTTTTCCCAAAATAAATTAATTAAGGAAAAATAAGCCTTAATTTTCAATAATTATTCTCATAATTATTTTAAGCCAAATTTTCATAATTAATTTTCATATTTTATTCAAACTTTAGAATCCCAAAATTTTAATTTTAAAATTTATCCAGGCTAAATTTCCTATAATTAATCCCACCATAATATTTCTGTATCATCGAAATATTATTTCATAATCTTCCTAAATTTTCAAGGTCCAAAATAATTTTAATAACTATTTTAAGCTTTTTCTCATAATAATTGTAAGACTTTTGACTCTACTAGGCTATAAGTCTTCTTATCTCAGTTTTATTTCTAACCTTCGATCCAAAAATTTGAGATGTTACGAAAGAATAAAGCTTTATAAGTTTATAACCCATGTTATGCGATTTTAAAACTTGCCATCAATAAGTTGTTAGTATTGCTCATTTAGCTGTCAATCACAATTTGTTTCGTAGGGTGACAGAAAAGAGGGGCAAAATTGTACTTTCACATTTTGAATTAATAGCATCTAGGTCCTTTGGGATTTCACTGCAATTTGATTATTTCAAGGAACCTAGTTGCCATTAAATTTTGGGTTAAGGTGCATATTTACCAACAAACTATTACAAAAGGAGCATCCAGCACAAATATTAATTAAGGGTACCTTAAATACAAACAAACAATTAAAAATATGCAGCCAGCACAAAAAACTTTTAAAATGGTGCAGTCAGCTCAACGCCATTAGAAAAAGATAACTGACCGTTATCTAAGGTGCGATTGGTCAACAAACTTTTACTTTCAGAAGCGCCAACACAAAAAGTTTTACTCGGGAGCTCCAACACAAAATTCTTAATTTCACTAAATTAAATAATTTTTTTTTCTCAATTATCATTATTCAAAACTACTTTTATAGATATCTATGGACAAAAATTACTCATTTGCTAAAATAAAAAAAGTTTTCATTAAAACTATAATTATATGATTTAAATAAAACTCAAGGTGTTTTATAATTTATTATATATGTTAAACAAAAAAATTATATAATTTATTTTTATTTTAGAAGAAATTTATGTAAGTTAAAAAATTCATTTAATGTTAATAAAATTTTAAAAAAAAAAAATCTAAAAAAAAAAAAACTATCATATTCAGAAAGAAATGAAATGAGTTTTTAATTTTTTTTATATATAAAAAAGAGTTTAATGGATATCAACGTTGACACTTAAAAATATAAATCCGACAACTTGATGATATTTTTGTTAATTAAATTATATATTGATTATATGAATATGGGACTTGCTAGAAAAAAATTGTCATTAATTAAGTATCTTGAAATAGCTTGACAAATTATTTATGAGAGTTTTTCATGTTTTTTTTGACAAGTCCCATATTCATATAATTAATAGATCATTTAATTAACAAAAATATCATCAAGTTGCTTGATTTATATTATTCGGTGTCAAAGTTAATATCCATCAAGCTATTTTTATAAAAATTAAAATTAAAATCATTTCATTTCTTTCCGTATATAATATATTTTTTTAGATTTTTTAATTTTATTAACATTAAATGAATTTCTTAACTCACACAAATTTATTCTAAAATCAAAATAAATCATATAATTTTTTTGTTTAACATATATAATAAATTATAAAACACCTTGAGTTTTATTTAAATCATATCATTATATTTTTAATCGAAACTTTTATTTATTTTAGCAAATGAGTAATTTTTGTCCATAGATATCTATTCAAGTAGTTTTGAATAATGACAATTGAAAAAAATTATTTAATTTACTAAAATTAAGAATTTTGTGCTTGGAGCTCCTGAGTAAAACATTTTTTTGTCTTTGGTCTTTCTTGGAGTAAAAGTTCGTTAATAATCTGCACTTTAGATAACGGTCGGTTATCTTTTTCTAACGTATGTCTTTAGCATCTTTTTAAAAGTTTTTTTATCTTTTACATTTTTAATCGTTTGTTTGTATTTAAGGTACCCTTAATTAATATTTGTCTTGGATGCTCCTTTCGTAATAGTTTATTGGTAAATATGTACCTTAACCCTTAAATGTTTTGATTGGAACCTGGTTGCAATTTTCTCTTTATTTTTTGGTAAGATTCTTATAGCAGTAAATAGACAACCAACCTTTTGATATTTCTAGTAAACTTCGATTTTCTTTTACAAACTAAAAAACATTTTGCAAGTGATCTTTTGGGATTTACAACTCACTTGTAGAAAATTTACACGTAACTATTTAAAATTTAGAAGTGAAATGAATCAGAAGTTGAAACTTCAATTTTATAAATTGAAAGAATCCTTTTACAATTAATCTTGGGGATTCATAACTTAATTTCAATATATTGATGACCAGATTTATACATTTTCTCAAGTGAAATAAGTTCAAAAGAATCTAGGTAAAATTGTAACCAGGCTCCAAGTAACAGGTTTAACCACAACTAGGTTCCTTAAAAAAAAATCAACTTGCAGTGAAGTCCTAAGGGACGGGTGATATTAATTCCAAATGTGAAAAATATAATTTTCTCCTTTTTTTTTTCTTGAAAAAGATAAAAACACGAATCAAAAGATATTGTGATCCTGTTTCATGTGCATAATCGGTCAATCAAGAGAAAGAGAAGCAGACTGGTTTTTGTTTCAAATTAAAAAGCGAGAAGACTTTGATTTTTTCGAACATATAAACCCAAACTTCCATATTTTGTTTCAAATTAAATAGGAGATGGGCTAAACTGTATTTTCACATTTAGAATTAATATCACAAGTCCCTTGAGACTTCATTGTAATTTAATAATTTTAAGGGACATGTTCGTGATTAATTCTGTTATTTAGGACCTGGTTGCAATTTTTCTAAGAATCTATTTATAAGTATTATTTTCAGCTTTACAATTCACTATAGTATATTTAAGACTGGCCCTTCATAATTTGCAAATGTCATGCATGAAGATAAAAAGATTTGGGTTTTCCAAGACAGCTCTGGTTAGTGCCAACCATATGAGGGAAGGAGGGATTATGAAGAATACAAGAGAAGGGGATTTTAGTAATTGTGTTTATATGATTAATTTCACAAAATAAATTTAAAGCTTTTATATTATTTTTCTAATTTGCTAGAAGTAAAATTGTAAATCATGCTGGCGTATTTATAAATCTCATACACTCAACTATAAAATCCTTCCGCAATTAACCAAAAAAAAGTTGGTTCAATTAGGGAGTTGGCTCATAACCATGGAATGTGATCTATCTCTCTCTCTCTCTCTTTTTTCCTATCCGCTCACATCTTTTACCCTCTCTCTCTCTCTCTCTCTCTCTCTCTCTCTCTCTCTCCCCCCCATCCGACTTATTAGATTAAAATCTAATAGTCCACATTTAATATTTCCTTACCATTCTTCTTTCCATTTCATTCCTGTCATTTTCTCCACTATCATAATATTTTTTATAAAATATTAAATGTTGACCATTATATCTTAATCCAATGGTCATGAAGGGGTAAAGGATGGGAGTGGATGGTGAAAAAAAGAGAGAAGTCAGGTTCATAATCATGAGATTGTGAATTTAAATCCTATCTCCAATGTGAGAACCTTATTAACAGAAAATTTGTATGTATTAGGAGTGTTTACTTATGTCCCTTCCCTGCTGTCCTGTTTGAATCCCAATCATTTCCCACCCCGAAAAAAATTCGAGACAAGACAAAATTATTATCAGGATGGGACAGGATGCGGGACAAGCTTTACTATGTCTCAACTTTTTGTCCCATCCTGAAATCATGTTGTTATTAGTTTAATATATGTTACATATATATAATATTTTTATTTTTTTTTGTCAAAATATTTTTTAAAAGATATAACTAATATCTTTTAAGATAGATGTTATTTAGATAAAAATATTATCATATAATATTTCTTAGAAAATTTTAGTCATATAAAAAGATATTATCATATATTGGTTATATATCTTTAATAGAAAATACTACCAATATTTAAGAAAACCCTCACTTTCACTAGCATGATGTCACCGTCTTTATTCACTCACTCTCTCTTGTACCTGCTTCCTAATTCTCAAACAAATACTATAAATATTTATGATCATCGATCTTATTAAGTTTAATTTTTAATTATTTCTTAGTTTCGATTATTTTTTATCTAAAGATGATAAAAGATGATGATTACATATTTTTATTATATATTTACAGTTATCTAGGTTCAACGTCCAACTCATACTCGTATATTTTAGTTTTTACAAATCTAAAAAAAAAAAAAAAAAAAGGACATCCCGTTCTTGTCCCGATCCTGGTCTTGTCCATGTGCCGGTGAGAACAGGATGAGACATGAAACATTTTTGTCGTCTTGTACCCTTTTGCGGGACGAGACGTAGAATAGGCACGTCTCGTTCCATTTTTTGTCGTAAATGAAAATACCTCAGAATGACTTCGATAAAAGCGCAGGCATATCAACCAAGAGTTAGCAAAGTTAATCCTCATGGTGCACAAATAATAAGCCCCAAAGACCCAACTCATCTAAGTCTTTTATTATATGACTAAAATAAAAGCCTTTTGTTATGAAATCAAAAAAAAAAGAGATTCATATTAAAGAGATAAAGAGTTATGAAGAGATGATTGGAGAGAAAGATTGAGTAATATCTTATTCATTTGAATATAATGAAAGTGTAGTATATAGTGCTCTATTTATAGGCCCTTAATGTCAACCTCAACCAAGAGTTATATAAAGTAAATAACAAAGTTAATCCTCATGGGTGCACAAATTCTAACCTTTGAGTTATTGGCGTAAAGACTTCTAAAGACTATTCATTAAAAAAAGGTTGTGGAGTGTAAAAAGTGAAAAACCAAGAGTTGGGAGTTTATGGACATCTACATCATCTAGTATTTTTACAACACTCCCCCTTCGATATCCACGAACAAATATTGTGCCTCATTAAAACCTTATTAGGAAAAACCCAGTGGGACAAAAACCTAGTGAAGGAAAAAGAGTACACAATACAAATCGAAGCTGCCATCAAAAACCTTACCAGAAAACCCTAGACAAAACCTTAGTTAAGGAAAATATCGTACGACATGGTTTCTACTTCACCTGATGATAATATCGTATTTACTCCTCTTGATAATAACATCAATTTTACTCCCCTTGAAAAGAACATCACTGCCAATGTATTTTTAAGCATATCATTCTTTTGGCCGCTAAATTATAAATGATGCATTATCACCAAATGTTCTACTGAAATGTATTCTACTAACATATCTTCTGGATATGTTAAAATATCAGTATATTCTGTCTTTATCTTTTTCACTGTGTAAACAATAAAGGAAAATTATTATGAAAATCACTAAAACATATCTTACATCCACATATTCAGTTTGTTTTGAACAAAATAATATCATATAATATGTTCATATGACTATCACACCAAATCTCATTTTCGTTATCCATTATATACCTACAAAAACTATTTTTACCAATAAAAGCATAACAAATACAATATTAGCATGATAAATAAAATATTCTCATAAAATATAAGGTACTTTTGGACCATTAAATTCAATATATTTTTGCAAGAAAATTCACCATAGCAAAATTATGTGATTTTGAAATCATCCATGCATTCGATGACTTGATTTTCAAGTCAAGTAAAATGTAAGATTACTCATTTTTCAATGTATTTTTTAACCAATTATATATGCTTGAATTGTTTTCAAACTCGCATAACATTTTATATATAGAATGATTTTCTTGTAAATGCTTCTGGTAATTTAGATCCTTCAAGGATTCTCATATAAATTTCACCATTTAATGAGTCATATGAATAGACTGTATATAACAACATCTAACATACGCATTATTTTATTTTCATATGCTACCAGAAATACAAAATTATTGTATTCACCACAAAATAATATGTCTCATCATAGTCTTCATTAACCTTTGTGAAAATCTTTATTTTCACTTAAATATTTATATATTTCATGTTTTAGTTGGGACTGCAAATCCATATTTTTCACATATTGAAATAATGTAATCTCATTTTCATTGCGTCTTTTCCCTTTTACTTTTACTTTTTGGCTAATCATCATTCTGTCTACTTGCAAGATAGATTTATGCATAAGGTCCTCAATCGATTTTGCAAAATTATTATTAAGACCGTTGTCGACAACTTAATCTTTTCAGTTCCATTTTTACTATGACATAATTCATTAAGATCTTTTTATTACTTTCAAGTACTTGAACATCTTTTGAAGTTTTTACAATTAGTTACATCTTAGCCTCTTTTAGAGTACTTACCTCCTCAATATGATCATCTTGATTATTTTCTCCTTTCTTTTTTTCTTTTGGAACCAATTATTCTCTCATCTTTTGGACATGTTTCTCTTTCATCTATATTGATTAGAGTATTTTTAGCTAGAATATGAAATTTAGTAATTATCATTTAGGTTAGTAATTGTATCTAACAAATTTTATGCAATATTTCTTGATTGCAAAAGCTAATGAATTCTTGTTCATATTGCTATATTCGAGGATCTATACTTGATAGTAATAATGCATTCCTTTTGTTCTCTTTTCCAGCTATTCAATTTCTCTCCCTCATGTTAGAAAAACTTTCTCAAATGACAATCAACTAATCATAGGTACAAATCTTCTAAATTCATTTGTTTTCATTTAGAGACAAACAAAAAGAATGAGGTTCTTACCCAAATTTATCTCAATTTCCTTTAAATATCCATCTATGTACTTTGTCTGGATCAATAAGAATTCACATTCAAACTTTTTAAGATGGAATATACCTGGCTCTTAACCAAAAGCCAATTTTACTAGGAGTATTTTATTGGCTAGTATAAGTACTGCAATATATAAAATTAATTATGCCAACATTGAAATAAAAACTTATTCTCAAAAGTATTGATCTAGCTATTTATGGAGGCTTTAATAAATGATTTATGGATCATATTATTTGGAAATTACGCGCTCAATATAATGATTTATTCAAACAATCTTGCAAATTTCATGTTGCAAACTAATAATAATCACACATGTAACCATCTTATAGAGGTATCTATCAAATTCATTGAATATTTGTATGGTTTACATGATATTTGAATGAGCCCATATATGAGTTTGAAATATTTCTAGAAATATAGAAACATATTCCAAATCATAGTTCGTGATACTCTTCATAAACAAATTTCTTTGAGAACAAATAGCACATAATAATTCTTGAATTATATAATATGTTGGCTATTCATGAAGAATTATATGGTTCTTTAGTGGATGTCAATACATAATATTTTATAATTTGTTGCACCATATATATGACTCAAATAATCAAACTAGTCATGCTAACATAAATTTGTTTAGATCAGTAAACTTTTGGTTTACTATATTATATTTCTTTACCAACATAAACATTACAATTTTCATATCATAATGATATAAAATCTTAATCTGACATTCATTTTTAGGATACTAATTAGGATTTGTGAGGTATTATATGAGTACAACTTTTTCAATATTAACTCATGCTTGTATTCTAACAATCCCCCCCTTAAGTGTAAGTCATATAAATACGCTTTCTTTATTTCTATATTTCAAAGACAAACCAAATATATAATAAGCCCATAATATATCTTTCACTTGAAAGTTCAACTACTTCATACCTCACATACAATCATAAATTACAGTCCATTGGGCTATCACTTAGACCCTTTAACAGAGTGAAACTCTAATGTAAATCTACGGCTCATAACTTTTCATGATCAATTCTTCTTCCGCCCATAGAATTATTAAAAATCTATATTAGTTCTCCAAGAATTATATCGATTTTGTTACATGTATGTTCTTCAGGAACTAAGATATATTATCTCATTTTTATATAATTTCATTATTCCTTAATAATAATATGCTTCAATTTTCCTCTTTTAATGCATATTCAAAGTATGAAATATTTAGAATTTTTCACTACATAAAGAAATATGAGGAGATCTTTAATCAAAATACATATAGATCTTATTGCAATAATTTGTGATGCTTAGGGGCTAAAATTAATTTGAGAGAAATATAAAGACAAATGCTTTATAATATAAAAATAATGAATAATTATGATATACATGGTCTTCTTTCAAAGATTCCCCACTATTTGATCATCTATAAATTTGACTTACACTATATATATAGTTCAGACACATTATAAAAATGGTTTTTGTCTAACAAATCATAAAATATTCATAATGAATTTTCTCATAAAATTAAATAAATTCTCATTCTCTTAATTCAAATATGATATATGATTTTTTTCACAAATGTCACACAAAATCAATTTGATTCCAATATCTCTATCATATTGGGCCCGTTTGGGTTAGTGATGGGTGAAGTGACTTATATTTGTATCTGACTTCTCCGAGAAGTAAGATGGGGAAAAAGTCGATTGTAAATGTGATTTGTGTTTAAATTGATGGTGGTAGAAGTGGTTTTTTTTTTTTCCAAACAAAGATATGTTTGGATTATTATTTGAAAAGGCAATTGAGATGGAAAAGGACTGAAAAAGGCATGAATCTTATTGGATACTCTCTTGGTCCTAAATATAAGACAAAATTGATTTTTTTGGAGAGATTAAGGAAGCTAATTAAATTACTTAAGAGTATTTTTATTCTTATTTTTTTTCAAACTAATTAGTTTAACTAATAAACTAATATATTATCCCTCCAAAAATGTCGATTATTTCTTATATTTAGGATCGGAGGAGTACTCTATACATATTATATTGTGATAATTGAAGATAAAAATTTAAATTTGATAAAAAAAAATTATTATTAAAAAAATTGGTCTCTAATTCTATCACAAATTATTTCATTCAACTTTGGCTGATGTGCTTGGCACATGTTTTGCCACATCATGGTAAATCAATTTCTAGAGTCTTCTCCCTTCTATGCCTCCTGATAATTGAATATTTTATACACTTCTTTTTATCTCTTGATTAATAATTTAGGACTTTTTAGTTAATAAATAATGGCTTTTATACTTATTTGGGCTTTGGGCCTTTGATTATATTTTAGCCATTTTTATTAATAAAATTCAATAATAAAAGAAAGTAGTTTTACATTGCTTCACTAATCTTACCATAACTCTTGAACCAGACATCGGATTTGCCTCATTTTTGTTTCATATTTCAGATGATTCAGAGATCTACAATTGTTATGAAGACATGAAGGGCAAATTCGGACAAGAAGTTATGAAGACATGAAGTCGATTTTGAAGCCAAAGTCAGATGTTTTATTTGGGCTCGAATTTGTGACTAAAGCCCATTACGTATTATTTTTTTTTTGGGCCTGGATTATTGATTGGAGCCCCATTTCGTTTTCATCTTAGGTTAAGTAAGGCAGCAGCCACAAACACATTCATTCACGTTTTTATTCTTTTTGTGGATCAAAATAGAGTTTTTGATTCTACGAAATGTTCTTCTTCGTGTTCTTCGCGTTCTTAAATCACGTTCTTGATTTTCCCGACCATGTTCGGCTAAACCTTTTGTGGTTAACCCAACGTTGAGGATTCCATGATTCATCCGGAGAACTCGTACTTAATCGGTAACTTTACTCGTTTATGTTTTCATCTTATCGGATCCGATTTAAAATAGTTCGAATATTAGATTTAATATTCGGTTTGGTTAAATCCCAAGGACGAGTTCGAACTAGGTTAGAGTGTTCTTTGTGCGATTGCATAGTGAGACGCATGTTGTTCGGACAGATTCTAGACGATCGTCTAGTTGAGGGATTTACGAATGACGAGAGATTTCGGTTCGTCGAGCCAAACGCGAGTTCGTTTATATTTCGTTCAATGAAGGAAGTTTACGGAATCTAAACGTTGGGTTGATCGTTTTAATCTATTTCAATCTCGTTTTTTATCTATTTACGCATATTTCAGATCTGTTTCAGGTTTAATTTCGTTTTAATCTGTTTCAAATCAAAAACCCCCATTTTATTGTTGTTGTTTTTTTTTTGTTCTTGATTTAAACCCACTTGCAAATTCCTTGAGAGAAAGCGACCCGGGTTACATTATCTTGCAAATCTTTTCTAATCTGGTTATTTTGTGAGATGACGGCAAATCTCTGTCAAAATATGGCGCCGCTTCTTAGGGGAATTTGCATCGGTTTCGTTAAGCAACGGTAGTTTTTGGTGGTTCGGGTGGCTGGACGAGAAAATATTTTTGAACCCGGATCACTCAAACCAGGTCTTATTCACAAGGAATTGGGCATTTTAAACAAGAATCACTCTCCTTGGGAGTGAGGTCTGTCCTATTTTCCCCAAATTCCAACGTTTAGACCACGTTTTCATTTTTTTAAGTTTCTATTTTGTGATTTCTACTAGGTCAATTTTTACGGAGTATCTCCGAATGACTGAAATTTTTACGGGCGATAGAAAATGGCAAAAAACCTTGGGCACACCTCTTTGATTTCTCGTGTGGTATGCTCATTTCCCAAATTCCATCGTTTAGACCACTTTTTCATTTTTTGAAGTTTTTTTATTTCATTTTTGTGTTCCCCAATTGTCTAGGAGTTTTCCTTTGTCCAAGTCCCATAAATTTTAAAAATCATTTGATGCTTTGTTTTGGACTTGTTTTGGTCAAATTCCAACATAGGTTTTTGTGTTTTTGTGTCATCTTAGTGTTTTCTACTTTCTACCACTTTTAGTGGCATTTTCGTAATTTCTGATTTTTTCGCCTTGTGTTTACGCCTTGTGTTTTACGCCTTGTGTTTGTGTTTATCTTTGCATGAGTACTAGGAGTACTATTGATCCGAGAAGACTTGTTGCCACTTGATCCACGAAATTGAAAGAACAATTCTCACTTTGCTAGAAGAATTGTTAGGCTTAGTCGTGGGATTGATGCGAATTTGACATTGAACTTGAGTCGAGTCGATTGTGTCCATTACGTGATCTTGACTCGATAGTACTTACTGCTAGTCTTGTTGTTTTCACGATTCTAGTAGCAATTTTGCTAACTCAGACATTATGGCAGAAGAGCAAGTAGCTCGTTCCACTTTGAAAGAATTAGCTACCCCTGATGTGGGCAATCAGAATTTGTGTATTCAATATCCTGAACTTGTTGCTAACTTTGAATTAAAATCTGGTCTTATCCATTTGTTGCCCAAGTTTCATGGTCTTGCAGGTGAATGTCCTCACAGGCATCTCAAGGAGTTCCATGTGGTATGCAGCACGATGAAACCTCAAGCAATTGATGAGGACCACATTAAGGCGAGAGCTTTTCCATTTTCCCTAGATGGCGTGGCTAAGGATTGGCTATACAATTTGCAACCCACATCTTTGGGAGTTGGAATGATATGCGAAGTTATTCCTAGTGAGGTTCTTTCCTTCCTCAAAAGCCATTGCTATTCGAAAGGAGATCACTAGTGTTAAACAAATCAATGGGGAGACAATGTATGAGTATTGGGAGAGATTCAAGCGATTGTGTGCAAGGCATCCACACCACCGATTTCGGACCAACTCCACGATTACATATTTCTATTCTGGTTTGTTACTGCGATGGATAAGAGTTTCGTGGATGCGTCCGGTGGTGGGGCCTTAGATAGCAAGACACTGAAGATGCCGGGCGATATCTACTATGGGCGCTAATTCTCGGCAATTTGGCACCGGGGCCAATGGTACTCCTGTTTACCATATTCAAACACCTCCGGTCCGATACGATTCTCGAGAGATTGGAGAATAGACTTGATGATCGACTTCCCTTGTGAGGCGGTTGGCGGTGACCCGAAACGTACAATCTTCCCCTCCCGGATTGGGTACTCCTGTGGGTTTTGTTCTGACCCTTGTCATTCTACTGATTCTTGCCCTACTTTGCATGATCCTGCTTGTCAAGACCAGTCGGTAGCTGCAGTGGGTGTTTTTCCAGGAAAGCCACAATACCGGCGGAATAATGCCTTCTCCAATACCTACTGATCCTGGTTGGAGAAATCACCCCAATTTCCGTTGGAACCCGGAATCGAAATCGAACCCGAGTAACCAATATCGGCGAGTGCAGGAATTACCAACGAGACGATACATGCCACAAAATTTCCAACAACGCTCTGCGCCCTCGTTTGCCCGGCGCCACCTCCTCGACCGGCCATATGTGCACCTCCGGGGCGGCACAACGGCGAGCTAGTACCGGTAGTAGTGGTTCTTCACTAGAGGATATGATGAAGCAATTTGTCACGACCAATATGCGGTTTCAACGAAAAATGACACTTCCATTCGGACTTTGCAAACACAAATTGGGCGGTTGGCAACATCATTGAACCGGCTTCACCTCGGGGATCCAACGCTCTTCCTTCACAAACAATTCCTAATCCTAAAGGGAATGTGAGTGCTATCTCCCTTCGATCGGCAAGCAATTGGAGGAACCTAAACCAGGCTTTGTAGATGTGACTTCCACATCGGAGAGAGAGTCGAGAAAATGTGAAGATTGACTCTAAAAATAAAAAGGCAATCCGGCAAGGTGAAGAGGAAGACATTCCCATTCCTCTTCCTTTCCCTCGAAGAAGCGATTAAAACCAAGAAGTTGGCGGAAAAAGCACAAGAGAAGGATATACTTGAGACGTTCGGAAGAGTAGAGATCAACATTCCTCTCTTAGATGCGATCAAACAAATTCCTAAATATGCCAAGTTTACGAAAGAGTTGTGTACCAACAAGAGCGGCGAAGGGAAATGAGCGAGTGAGTTTGAACCGAGAATGTATCGGCACTCATCCACCTACCATGCCTCGTAAGTGCAAAGATCCGGGGACGTTTTCTATCCCTTGCCTTATTGGTAATTATAAATTTGATGATTGCATGCTAGATTTAGGTGCTTCTATAAATGTCATGCACTGCATCTATTTATAGATCTCTTGGTCTTGGTCCTTGCGTCCAAGCGGTGTTATTGTTCAACTAGCTAATAGGAGTAATGCCCATCCTTCGGTTTAGTTGAAGATGTATTAGTCAAAGTTAATGAATTGATATTCCCCGCTGATTTTTACATCTTAGATATGCGGGATGAGTCTTCTAGTAGTAGGTCACCAATCATTCTAGGGAGGCCTTTCATGAAAACGACTAGGACGAAGATAGATGTGTATTACGGTACTCTTTCCATGGAGTTTGGTGATATTTACGTAAATTTTAATATCTTTGATGCCATGAGACATCCTAGGGAAGAGCATTCTATTTTACGTATTGATGTGATTGATGATCTTGTGGATGATGTTCTTCTTGATTGGTGTCTTGATTATCGATTTTTCATCGAGAGTGATTACGCCATTTGTGCATGTGTTGATAATGAATGGTGCTCTTTTGTACTCATTTGGTTAATGCTTTGCATTATTTGGTGATTCGACTTCTTTGGGTGATTATTACGCATTACTTGTGGATTCGATATTGATTACGAGTTTGAGCTTCATCCACGATCTTGATGTGCGTCCTGATTTTGATTTTGATGATCTTAACTCGATTTTGATGAGCTGAATTGATGTTAACATTGAGGCGTGTAGACATAGTTCTTACTGCTTCTTTGAATGTGGTTTCGGGCATTTCCGGTGTGATGACATCGAGTTGTTGCAACAACCACCCAAGCTTCTCCCGTCTCGAGCAACCACCCAAACTTGAGTTGAAATCACTTCCGAGATCACTTGAAATATGCATTTACGGAGGTGGATGAACGGTTGCCGATCATTGTGGCAAATAACCTTATGCACGATCAAGAAGAGAAGGCTGCTAAGCTTATTGAGGGCGAACAAGAAAGCCATTGGGTGGACATTAGGCGACATAGTTGGCATCGGCCCTTCCATGTGCATGCATCGAATTACATTGTTGGAAGAGGACTCTAAGCGGTGAGGCAACCCCGAACGCCTTAATCCCCTTATCCTTGATGTGGTGAAGAAGGAGGTCACTAAGCTTCTACAAGGCTGGTATCATCTATCCCATTTCGATAGCCGGTGGGTTAGCCGGTCCGGTGGTTCCCAAGAAATCGGTGTCCTTGTGGTGGCCAATCGGAAGAATGAGCTCATTCTACTCGAGTTCGGAATAGTTGGAGAGTTTGCATTGACTATAGGAGACTCAACCAAGCCACTCGCAAGGATCATTACCCTTTACCTTTCATTGATCGGATGTTAGAGCGATTGGTGGCAAGTCTCATTCTTGCTTCCTAGATGGCTACTCCGGATACTTCCAATCCATATTGCTCACGAGGATCGGGAGAAGACGACTTTCACATGCCCCTTTGGAACATATGCCTACCGAAGGATGCCTTTTGGCCTCTGCCGCACTTTGGTACTTTTCGGCGTTGTATGGTGAGTATTTTCTACGAGTTTCTAGAGGATTGCATGGAGGTCTTTATGGATGATTTCACTTTGTATATGGGTCGATTTTGATGCATGCTTAGCTAATCTATCTAGAGTTTTGCATAGGTGCATTGAGTCTAATCTTGTCTTGAATTATGAAAAGTGTCACTTTATGGTTGAGTCGGTATAGTCTTGGGACACATAGTGTCTAGGAAAGGGATTGAGGTAGACCACCTGCTAAGATAGATGTGATTCTTTGCTTTGCCTTACCCCGCGTACGTGCGGGAAGTTCGTTCTTTTCTTGGTCATGCGGGTTTCTATCGGCGTTTCATTCGGGATTTTAGTAAGGCTTGCCCGACCCTTGTCCAACCTTACGCATAAGGACAACGACTTTGTATTTGATGATGCTTGCAAGGCGGCCTTGATCATTTGAAGCGTTGCGACTACAACCCAGATGATCCGGCCCACGATTGGTGCATTCCCTTTGGTGATGTGTGATGCTTCCAACTATGCGGTTGGTGCTATCTTGGCACAACGGGTCGATAGGGCATCTCGTGTGATTGCATATGCCTCCAAGACTTTGGATCACTGCCCGATCTAATTATACCGCTGCGAGAAGGAGTTGTTGGCTATTGTATTTGCCTTTGATAAGTTTAGGTCATATCTGCTAGCTAGTAGAGTAATTGTTTTCTCGACCATCTTTGCTCTGAAATTTCTTTTGAAAAAGGCGGATGCTAAGCCACGACTCATCCGGTGGATGCTATTGCTCCAAGAGTTTGATGTTGAGATTCGAGACGGACGGAGCACAAAGCTGGGTAGCGACCACTTGAGTCGTATCACCCATTCTTCCTCTCACCCTCTTCTATTCGGGATGATTTTCGATGAAGCGGCTTAACGGCTACAAGGTAAGCTTCCATGGTATCTTTGATCTGGTTAACTACTTGGTAGCTGGTGTTTTGCATGAAGATTCTACTAGGGCCCAAACCTTCAAATTAAAGAGTGAGTCTAAATACTATGTTTGGGATGACCCTTATCTGTGGAAATTTTGTAGTGACCAAGTAGTTAGGAGATGTGTGCCTGATCATGAGTTTCACTCTATATTGCATTTTGCTCGTGCTTACTTGCTGTGGTGGTCACTTTGGACCCCAAAGAACTGCTAGGAAAGTGTTAGATTGTGGATTGTTTTGGCCTTCCTTGTTTCATGATTCCCGTTTGTTTTGTAAGTCATGTGATAAGCGTCGGAGAGCGGGGAGTATTTCTCGTAGGCATGAGATGCCCCAAAACCCTATATTGTTTTGTGAGATCTTTGATGTTTGGGGTATTGATTTTATGGGTCCATTTCTGCTTCATATGGTTATACTTACATCCTGCTTGTTTGTTGATTATGTCTCGAAATGGGTTGAGGCGAAAGCCACTCGGACTAATGATTCTTACGTGGTGGTGGATTTTGTTAGGTCTAACATTTTTACGCGGGTTTGGCATTCCTAGAGCTATTATCGGTGACCGGGGTTCCCATTTTTGCAACCGAAGCATGGGTGCCTTGTTACGCAAGTATGGAGTGCTTCACAAGGTCTCCACGACATACCGTCCTCGGACCATGGTCAAGCTGAAGTCTCAAATAGAGAGATTAAGCAAATCCTTGAGAAAGGCTGTTAACTCTGCCCGGAAAGATTGGAGTAAGCGATTAGAGGATGCTTTGTGGGCATATCGCACCGCCTACAAGACTCCGATTGGGATGTCTCCTTATCGGATTGTCTTTGGTAAGGCATGTCATCTTCCGGTTGAGTTGGAACATCAAGCCTATTGGGCCATTAAGCGATGTAACATGGATTTGGCTAAGTCGGCATGGAGCGGAGGCTGCGGTTGCAAGAGTTGGATGAACTTAGATTGGATGCCTATGAGAGTTCGCGTTTGTACAAGGAAAAGACTAAGGCATTCCATGATAAGCATATTCGAGGAAAGAATTTTACGTGGGCGAGAAAGTTCTTACATTTAACTCCGTCGAAGTTTATGCACAGTAAGCTTCGATCTAAATGGGATGGCCCTTTTGAGATCACTAACATATTTCCATTTGGTCTTTGTTGAGCTATGTGATCCACCCGGGGAGAACCTTTAAGGTCAATGGGCATCGCCTCAAGCAATTCCATGAGGGATCCCGGCAACGACTGAGGAAGGAAGCGAGATATTATCCTCATTGATGCCACTTATCCTCCTTAAACCCTTGGGGAGTATTCTTCTTTCCTCTCCCTCTTTCTCTTTTATTTGTTTTCATATTTGCAATTTGCTTTTCGAAAATAAATACGGTCTATCTTTCTATGATTGCTATATATTATGAACTAGGACATTTTGGTTTTAATGGATCATTACTGTTTGATGCGTGATTCTTGACTCTTCGATTACATATCTTGGTAGTTGATTTGATGTTGTTGATTGCCTAAGTTGGTATTGACCTTGTGAGGTTTTGGGCTGCTTGAATGGAATTCATCTTTTCCCATTCTTTCTTTCATGTGTGCATCTGCTCTGATTTGTGTTCTCTAGAACTTGCTCCTTTTCTTGTTGAAACTACATTTTTCACTTACATGCATAAATATGATAGAAGCTTGTTTTCTTTCTTTTATTTTCCCCACTTTGGCCAAATAGCTTTCCCTTGCATTATGTTTCCTTTGCTAGCCCATTTGTGCCTTTTGGACTCATTCTTTTCTAAGCCACATTACAAGCCTAAGCGTAAAACCATTTTATTCCGCACCTTGGAGATTTATTGAGCATTGGTTTCACCTTGGTTTTGTGTTTAAGTGTGGGGGTTGCTCGGGAGTGCAACGGTTTCGGTGTGGGGGAGATGTTTGGTTTTGTCATTGTGATTTTGTATATAGTTCAAAAAAAAAAAAAAAAGAAAAAAAAGAAAAAAAGAAAGAAAGAAAAAAAAAGAAAAGAAAGAAAAAAAAGAAAAAAGAAAAAAAAAAAAAAAAAGTAAAATAAAAGTTTTTATATTTAGAGAATTGGGTTAATCAATGCTCTTTTTAATTTCTTGGGTGCTTAGCCTCTCATTCCATACTATTACCTACCTTCACCCTAACCCCATTACAACCTTTAATAATAAGCTCTCTTGATTTGTGCATGCATGTGTTATTAGTAGTGGAGACGTAGAAATTGAGCAAGCTTATGGTAGAACAATTTTCTTGAGTAGAATTTGAGCTATACACTTATTTACCTTAAACACTTGAGAGATTGATTGATTGAGCGCATCATTTGAGAGACCATCATTTGTGATTAGCATCATTGATTGAGATTACCGGGAATTGTAATTTGAGATGAAGGGATTTTGGGTCTTGATTGATTGGTTCTAATGAAACTCTGTGTCCTTGTTCAATTTATGCATTGTTAGCAATTTGTAGAAAAGAAGAGTTTCTCCTTTACGTCTTTTTCTTTGAATTTTGCTCGGGAGTGCAAAAAGATAAGTGTGGGGGAATTTGATAATTGAATATTTTATACACTTCTTTTTATCTCTTGATTAATAATTTAGGACTTTTTAGTTAATAAATAATGGCTTTTATACTTATTTGGGCTTTGGGCCTTTGATTATATTTTAGCCATTTTTATTAATAAAATTCCAGTTTTACATTGCTTCACTAATCTTACCATAACTCTTGAACCAGACATCGGATTTGCCTCATTTTTGTTTCATATTTCAGATGATTCAGAGATCTACAATTGTTATGAAGACATGAAGGGCAAATTCGGACAAGAAGACGGTCGATTTTGAAGCCAAAGTCAGATGTTTTATTTGGGCTCGAATTTGTGACTAAAGCCCATTACGTATTATTTTGTTTTGGGCCTGGATTATTGATTGGAGCCCGTTTCGTTTTTCATCTTAGGTTAAGTAAGGCAGCAGCCACAAACACATTCATTCACGTTTTTATTCTGTTTTGTGGATCAAAATAGAGTTTTGATTCTCACGAAATGTTCTTCGTGTTCTTGCGTTCTTAAATCTTCTTGATTTTCCCAGCCATGTTCGGCTAAACCTTTTGTGGTTAACCCAACGTTGAGGATTCCATGATTCATCCGAGAGAACTCGTACTTAATCGGTAACTTTACTCGTTTATTTTTCATCTTATCGGATCCGATTTAAAAATAGTTCGAATATTAGATTTAATATTCGGTTTGGTTAAATCCCAGGAGGCGAGTTCGAACTAGGTTAGAGTGTTCTTTGTGCGATTGCACGGTGAGACGCCATTTGTTCGGACAGATTCTAGACGATCGTCTAGTTGAGGGATTTACGGACGAACGCGAGATTTCGGTTCGTCCGAGCCAAACGCGAGTTCGTTTATATTTCGTTCAATGAAGGAAGTTTACGGAATCTAAACGTTGGGTTGATCGTTTTAATCTATTTCAATCTCGTTTTTATCTATTTACGCATATTTCAGATCTGTTTCGGTTTAATTTCGTTTTAATCTGTTTCAAATCAAAAACCCCCAATTTTATTGTTGTTGTTTTTTTGTTATACTACAAATCTTTTCTAATGATTTAAACCAAATCTGCAAATTCCTTGAGAGAAGCGACCCAGGTTACATTATCTTGCAAATCTTTTCTAATCTCGGTTATTTTGTGAGATGACGGCAAATCTTCATTTCCTTTCTGTTCCAAAATTTGCCGAATAGATGTGGAAAAAGGTGTAGGCTAAGTAATGATTGGTTTAACTCATGCATGTTAATTTATGTTGAACGTAATATGTTTGATAAGATTGATGATGAAGATATAATGCAATATTTTTAAGGAATGAAAAATCGAAAAATGCTTTTGTAATCGTTTTGTTGTAATATTTTAATTGACTCCTGATTATTATTTTTCTATGTTACGTAGAAGTTTTCTTATCTTTTCTTGTTTATATTCCTTTGTTTATTAATACATTTAAAACTTCCCTTAAAAAAATTTGGGGCGCTGCCCTCAAACCCCCGAATCCTCCTTACTAATTGTGCAGACATAAGCAAAAAATCTTAGCTCCACCACTGTGTTGAGGTATATGAGTTGAATGTTTGTTGGGAAATCTATGGTGCAACAGAGAAGCACAAGTCCCATGAAGAAAATCAAGGTAGGTTTAACGTGGTAAACTCCATTGATGTATGAATAATATTCACAAAAACAATGTACTTAAGGTTACAAATAAATTATACAATACACATAAATAAGACAATTAAACAACTTAATTATATAATTGAAGGTTATATGAATAAATACTATATACCATTTAATTTGGGAGTTACATGATTGACATAATGACAATAACCATGATGCATGAAATCATGAACATCCACACACCATAATGTTTAAATTTGTAAATAAATTGGCACTATATTAGAATTTTAAAATGACCAATAATTACTTTTTTGTCTATTTGATTTCATATATCACTCATGAACACATTGATATCACAATATCAAATAATAATTTTTGTTTGATATGATTAGTTTTGATAATTCCAAATATTAAGAGCAAATTTGTATAATATATTTATCTCCTACATTGACTAACTGTTTTGTTTAATATAGATTAGTCCAGGTTGAATTATAGAGAATGAGTAATAGAAAAGATTAAAGAGAGAAGATATTACAAAATATATTAGGAATTAATATCAATATTCAAGTTCTTAGATTTGATACTAGAAGTCTTTGTGATCAAATAGAAGTTGGAATGACTTAATTTGGAGTTAAAATAAGCTATTTCAAGCTTCACCATGAATAATGACTATTGAGCTACAATACATCACTCTTGGGCATCACTCGAGTGATTCCAGCATACTTTGTTCAGCTCTGTTCTTCATTCAGCATGATAGAGGTTTGGTAATTTGGTCATATCTCTCAAACCATAGATCTGATTGAAGTGAAACTTATTTTATATGAAACTATACTCCCAATAAGACACACAGACACCAAGATCAAACTCAAAGGAGTTCATATGAAAAAGACATGAGATTCAAAATTTGAAACTGGAATTTCTTGGGTCAATTTAGAACATGTTCAATAATTTGGATGTATCTCACAAAATACACATCCAATTAAAGTGAAACCTCTTACATATGAAACGAAACTCATTAATTTCATAGATCCCAGCTTAAAGAGATTCAGATGAAAGAGATATGGATCTCAAAGTCAACGCTCACTATTCTCACAATGTTCTCCTGATGCTCCAGAATAGCTATCATTTTTCATATCAAAATTTCCAAGTACAATGATTTTATGCTTGAAACTTGTTACATATGAAACAAGACTCAACAAGTGTTTCAACAACATCAAGATCATGGTCAACAAAGAACAACTGGAAGAGATATGAATGTCAGAATTTCACATTCATATAAAGACGTTAATTTGGACCAGCTGCCATGAATGTGATAAAAAATTTCAAAGAAACAAAGAATTTGGAGCTAATTCTTCTTGTATTGGAAAGAATACTTCAAGAGCTTTATGAGGATAGGTCATTTTCCAAATTTGGAGTTATATTTGAAAAGTTATGCCCACTGGAAGTTGACATTTATTCTAAAAAAGAAAATATCACTCGAGTGATTGGATAAGCATACGAGTGATTCAGTGTCACTCGCACGCATTTGCAAGTGACTCGCACATATTTTGAAAGTTAGAAGGAGATCACTTGAGTGATGGTTTTTGCCACTCGAGTAATTCAGTGTCACTTGCAGGATTTTGCGAGTAACTCGCAAAGTGATTTGAGAATTGGAGCATATCACTCGAGTTATGCTTTTGAGCACTGGAGTGATATGCTCAAGATCACTCGAGTGATGGTTTTTGCCACTCGAGTAATTCAGTGTCACTTGCAGGATTTTGCGAGTAACTCGCAAAGTGATTTGAGAATTGGAGCATATCACTCGAGTTATGCTTTTGAGCACTGGAGTGATATGCTCAAGATCACTCGAGTGCATTAGTGATCACTCGAGTGATGGTGCTAACTTCTGAATTTTCAGCGAGGCGCTTACAGAGGAATCAAGAGTGAAGTAATCTTAACAGTAGATCACTTAAGTGATCTTGAGAATCACTCATGAATGCGAGTGATCCAGAATTACACTCGAGTGCATGTTCGTCGCCTTTAAAATCAGTGTCTCGATAATCTTGATACTTATGATGAACATCCAGATGAACACCATGATCACTTATACTACTTCTTAATATTACTAATATAATTTATGTATAAGTTTCAAGTGATTAGAACTCAGATTAAATTCAAGCTTAACAAAAGGAAAAACTTGTCAGAAGTGATTAATGCAAAACAGAGTAGACAGGGAGATTGTGATTGAAGCAATTGATGAAGCAAAGAGAAAGCAACAGAAGATTCAATTTCATCAAGAACTAATATTCCTCTATAAATAATGCATAGCAGACCAAACAGAGAAAAAGCGACGGAAGTAATGATGAAGCAAATAGAAAATGACAAAATATTCAAACAGCTACTATTTCTAATAGACAAATTTGAATACCCTAACGGTCATTTAACGAAGTTAAATAGAAAACAAGAATAGAGGAATTCAACGAAGCATTTGATGGAATGAGAAAGACGACAAAGCATTCAAATGCATCAACGACTATTTCTCTCCAACAGACATAAACAAATGCTTGCAACGGTCATTAATATCAATTTCCTATAAATTGTGAAGCATTTAAGTCAGAGACAAAAACAAAAACAAAGAGAGCCTATGCCTACAATGCCGATATGCCAATACTCTTACCCAACCAAAGCTTTGTAATCATACTCCACAATGTACTTCAGTGTTAATCATCATCTACTTCATATAGAGAGAAGTATACCTTCATTGTAATATTTCTATCTTAGAGTTACTCAGGATTGGGGGATTTTGAGTGAGAAATAGATTGTATCTTTACAATGTGTAAAGGGGAGTTTTTATCTCAATACGAGAATTGTAAAGGCTTCACAAGTACCCCGGTCAAACTTATAGGATTGTAGTGGTTCTCAAGTGTTCAGTTAAACTGGAGGTAGATAGTGGATTGAAACCTCAGGAGGAGCCTGGAGACTAGATGTAGGTCATTGTGGATTGGATTGAACCAGAATAAATCAAAGTTTTCATATTATCTTCCCTAAGCTCTTATATTTCAACATATATTATTTAAGTAATTGACTGTTGATTTATGACTCATTACTTTCATACTTACTGCTTTTTTTTTTGAGATACAATTTTTTTTAGTTTTAAAGTTTTTATCTTGGATGTCTGCTAGTTTTAACAATTTCTCTCTCACAAATTAATCACAATAAATTTAAATTTAAACAATAATTAAAATCAAAATCATATAGCCTTCAGGGTTTACAATTATTTCTTTTGGCTTTACAATTTAATCATCTTTCTCCATAACTTCTTCCTTTAAGCATCATAACTACTTTTGGTATTTTTCACAATATGTCATGGTCTTTTTGGCTTCACAACCATTTTGATCTTTACTTTCAATAAATTGATACATATTAGTGTATATGACTTCTGGTCATATTATACCATTGTTTCTATCTGTAACATCTCAAATTCAACACCCGAAAACTTGGCCAAAATATTTGAAATACCTTCACCAGGGATATTCAATATCCAAATCATTAAATTACATAACCATTTAAAATAAGATCCATAATACATAATCAAAATAAATTTCTGAAAAATGTTTCAGAGTTTAATACAAACCGGAAGTCTTAGGTTCATGGCAAAAAAAATAACATAACATAAACTATAGGAGTACAAAAGAGCCTTCAAAGTTCACTCCATAGGTATCTTCCCTTGCTCTTTATTAGGATATGTGAAAAATGTTAATATGGGGCGAGATTCCACGTCTCAGTAACTATTGAAAGTTTTTATCGTACACAAGCAAATTACATTGACAAAAAACAGGGGCTGATTTCAAATATATTTGTATATACCATAATTTCTCATACAAAATTATTTTTGCAAAAGTAATCATCATTATGTCGAATTGTGAACTATTCAATTATACAATATGCAATATGCAGCCTCCCTTATATCACCATCCCCTTGTACCACTGACTGGAGCTATAGGCTAACATAGTTCAATAGAAACTCATTCATTTGACTGGATGGTTCTAAGCTCACCAAAACTTAAGATACACCCGGCTAAAAGTATAGGGTTTAAGTTTGGACTATGGCTCTCCTCCTTAAAAATAACAACTAAGGAGGTGTCACATGTCCCACAACTCCAATGTAATCCCAGACAAAGGAAAACATGAAGAAGGAGCCCTGAAAAGTACCATCCACTGTGCACTGAGTGATGGTATAAAGAAATATTATCATTCAAATTTCTCCTTACTCCAACCCATCACACATACATCCGCCATGATAATTATATTCAATAAAAATAAAGTGTATTAAAATAAACTTCCATTTATATAAAATATCATCACAAGGTAAATCCAAACATCTCATAAAACCTCTTCGGACCAAACTGTCATTTCTGAAATTCGGGACCAAAATGTCATTTCATAAATTCGGGACCAAACTGTCATTTTGAAATTCAGGACTAAATTGTCATTTCTGAAATTCAGGGGCAAAACCGTAATTTTTGTTGGGCACAAACTGTAATTTTCATGGGCACAAAGCTGTAATTTTCATGGGCACAAAGCTGTAATTTTCGTGGGTACAAAACTATAATTTTCGTGGTACAAAACTGTAATATTCAGTTTCCATTATAATAATATTATAACACATATACATATAAATCAGTCTATAAAAAAAATATAATTTATAATCATACACAATTCACAAGTATATGGAAGAATATTCAGAGTTACATGTTACTTGCTAATTCCCAAATAATCACCAAAAAGCTACTACAAGGCTCTCAAATAATTACCACCTTACTCTCCTTTTTTCTCTTCTCTTCCTCTTACGCTCTCTTCTCGCGACGATGAAAGTATGTATGTGTTTGTGTTTTGGGGTGGGGGGTATTTATAAAAAAAATCCCCCACCCCTTTTTCAATGGGCGGCAATGGCGCCCCCCATAATTTACGGCACCGCTGCCTCCCCCCCTCCATTTTCAAAGGTAGGCACCCCTACCTAAATTTTCAAAAGGTAGTGTGGCCCGCCACTTTTATAATTAATTTAATATATATATATATATATATAATTGTTATTATATTATTAAAATATAATTTAAATTCTAACTTTAGAAAATTTACCCATACCGAATGCCTAATAAATCAATTATTATAATTTAATCAATCCTATAATATTATAGTTCCAAATAAAAATTCGGGATGTTACACTATCCATATGACTTCTAGTCATAGTATAACATTTGCTCATAATTTCAATAACTTTAGAAATGTTATTATTTCCATGACTGTGGTTCAATAGCCAACACAAAGTATTATTGACTTTCAACTATTAATTCTATCAATTCAATATGATCATGTTCATTTTTACTTTTATAGACATGTTCTTTGCGTTCAATAGCACATCATCAATTTCTCTAAATCTTAGTCTTCAGGACCATAGCAAAAATCTTGCAAAGCCAAAAAAAAAAAAAATATGTTTAGTTTGATATTTGAACCTTTAGCCTTCAGAGATATTTGTAACAATTAAATAATCAAAGTGCCAAAGTTTTTCTTGTCAATCATGCCATTTAATGAAATCAATAGCTTTCTTTTATATAAAAACTATTACAAAAGTGATATGACTTTTGGACATCTGATCACAAAATTAAGAATATTATGGCTTCTGGCCTTTCGATAAAATTAAAATATTGTATAATAAATTAAGTGAATTCAAATTCATAATCAAATATAAACAATAGATAAGCTCATGTTCATATAGATCACATTATATGATCATATATAATACTATTATATATTAATGTCATAATAAGAAAATGAAAATGAAATATTGACATAATGATATAACAATAATATATTAATATAAATAAATAAAATAACAATAAAACAAGATGAAATAAATAACATAAAAGAAAGAAACATAAACAATAAAATATAACATAAAATGTAAATAAAATAAAGAAATATAAATGTTAAATAAGTAAATAAACAAATGAAACGTAAATAAAATGAAATAACATAATATAACAACATAAAGGTAGTGAATCCATAATATAAAATAAAGAAATATAAATATCGCATTATAAGATATTCCTATAAAATGATAAAAAAAAAAGAAGAATAAAGCAACAATAATCTACAATCTAAGGCATGAAACTCAATATATAAAACAATCGGTAAAATGATCTCTTTAATTTCATATAATGGTTTAAAGCATTCTAGATAAATTAAATAGATGCACGGTAAAAGAAGGTATGAGAAATTGTTAAACTAACCGTGAGAAAAATAAACCTTCATTAAAGCTTCGTGCTATAACATATTATAAAATCAAGAAAATATAAGAGATTCAAATGCAAGAGATGAAGAGATATGAAGAGAGAATTAGAGAAAAAGATAGCGTAATATCTTATTCATTTGGATGCAGCCAAATTGTAGTACATAGAGCTCTATTTATAGGCCTTCAACCTCAACCAAGAGTTATATAAAGTAAATGGCAAAGTAAATTCTCATGAATGCACAAATAGTAACATTTGAATTATAGACATAAAGACTCCTACAGACTATTCATTAGAGAGATTATGGAGTGTAGAAAGTGAAAGGCCAAGAGTTGGGAGTTTATGAACACCCACATCATCTAATATTTTTACAACACTTCCGCAATTTACAACTTATTTATAATTAACCTTATGACTTTTTTAGTGAGGCATAACTAGTACATTTCATTAATCATTAACAAAAAAAAGAAAGGAGAAAATTGTATTAGGTCCCAAGCTAAGAAAAATACTACTTAAAAGGTTGACAAGTCCATGGGCGTCCATTGACAAGCCTACAGGCGGCCATTAACAAGTGAGGCAGCTGACACTAAGGGTACTTGGGTCTTTTGACATTTCGATTATATTACCCAAAAGTCCCAAAGACAAGTGAGACAGCTGACACTATTAACTTGAGTCTTTTGACATTTCGATTATATTATCCAAAAGGCCAAAAGACTTGCCTGCAAACAAATTGCCTTTTAGCAGTATTTTTCTAGTTTGAGACTTTAGTGCAAAAAAAAAAAGAAAAGGATAATCGCTCCAAGAATACAAAGGGTAACAATAAACCCATCCCAACAAAGTTGCTACACAAAGAAGGGTTAGCGTTCAAATCCCTAATTATTTCTTTAAATGACGAGTTCCTACTACTCACGCCGGCCAATCTAAGTAGGTATTGGTGTAGCCTTCCAACTTTAGTAATTGCTGGTCATTTACAAAGTTACTGTAATTTGCCTATTGGTAATTTCCATATAATTTGCAACAAAGCTGTTATGATTCACATGATGTCAATCGCATGCC
The DNA here is from genome assembly GCA_019022615.1 of Acacia melanoxylon. Taxonomy (NCBI): domain Eukaryota; kingdom Viridiplantae; phylum Streptophyta; class Magnoliopsida; order Fabales; family Fabaceae; genus Acacia; species Acacia melanoxylon. Next base: position 1,779,419 of record JAFJYJ010000020.1, on the reverse strand, counting down.
ATTTACGTAATATGGCCCATATTATTTTGTGAACAATTGAATCAACAAATTGATCTTGGTAAATCCAATATTTAATTTACATTGATGACAAATTGGAAAAACATTAAATATGGATTGCGCGGACAGAATGATTCTATCCCTTGAGCATCATAGGCTCATAGCATGAATGGTCCTCAGTTATAAGGACACAAGTTCCAATCTGAGCGTGTGTATGTGAAGCCCTTCCTCAGGGGGAGGAAAAAAGGTTGCGTATGATTTTTTTTAAAAAACAAAATTGACCTCAGCCAAAAATTACCAAACTAATTTACTGGAGGCGCGGATAGCATTTAGAGACCACAATACTAGGATGATGCAACAACAGCAGGGTGAGTCGGGCTAGATGGGTACGAGGGCATAAGTTCAAATCGAATAACAAATGTAGTGTGCCAATCACCTTTGATTTTATGCTGATTTGATAGTGTGCCGTAGAAATAGGATTCTTTTCTCTTGAATTAAATACTAAATGGGCTACAAAACCAGCAAGTGGTATATAAACAAAACCACAAAGCAAATTATCATCCATGAAGTTATAACAACGTTCTAACAACATTGATGCCAAAAGTCAATGATACAAAATAGAGAAGAAATAGCTCTATCATCTCAACCATGATCAAATTCTCGTCCTAATAGTAACTTCGGCTGATTAGTCCAAGTAATATCCAATAATAGACTGCAATAAACAAAACTTGACTCACTCTGATGAATTCTTGAGTCTCAGAAAATGGCCTGGGATTTGTTAAGGATCACACCTTCATATTTCACCTGAAACCACTTCATGGCATCTTCCTTTGTGACACGATGCTGAATACCAACACGAGATTTGCACCTACGACGGCGGCCAACACGATAACCAGGGCGTTCCAGTACAACAAAAAAGTCCATACCATAGATACCTGTTGATGGATCATACCTGAAGCAGAGCCATAGAGATTAGCATAAAAAATTATGCCCAAAAAAAGACCAGCAACAAAAATAGAACAACGTTTTGGCTTTCATTGACAGTCAACAATCATTTGAATTGGGAGAGAACCGCCACACATCAACATACAAGTAAAGACACATAACATATGCAAAATGCGTGTGCATTACAGAGGGGAAAAAAACAAATTTTAGTTGACCAATAAAAAAGACCTTTTTTTTGGGCCAACAAGAAGTGCATTTGACATCAAAGGAATACGTTGAATTGTGTCTTCATTCATATTTCTTATACTGAAAGGAACGGATATGATTCACTATGCAAAACTAAATTAGTAGCTTCAGGAGCTCATCATGGCAGAATGAAGAAATTTATGTCAGCAGAACCTCAAGTTGTGAACAGAAGCAGATAATGTATGAGTGTTGCAGCTTACTTGATTCCCAAGTCAATGTGCTCCTGAATACCAAAGCCAAAGCACCCAGTTTCACTAAAGTTTCGCCTTAGAAGCTCATATTCCTTCACCTTCAGACCACTCTCCAAAAGCTGCATTGCTTTGTCACCTCTAACAGTAACATAGCATGCAATTTTTTCATTTCTTCTAATCCCAAAGGATCTAACAGTGTACCTTGCTGCCAACAAGTAGTGGAGAACATGAAAAATCAATCAGTAAACGGCTCATATGCTCAAATCTCACAGATTTGCAGTGGCAGGAGTGACCAAAATTGAAACTCATCAACAATGAAAACATCTTTCCTTCGAAGTTATATGGATAAATAGTGTTATGCTCTAATGATCTTTAAACTAGACCGCTTGTTTATATATTTTTCATTGCTGGGAATGAGTAACAGAGCTCACATGTTCAATTGATGGCTGTATCTACATTCGGCAGGGTCATGTTCAAGACAATTCTGTAATAAGCACGTATTGACCCTATGAACCCTATTATTATTTTTATTTTTTTTAAAAAGGCAGCCAACTAGGATCTGATACTTCTAAAAAAAAAGTTCCAAATATTACTAGCATTAGTAAGGATTGTCACTCCAATTCCGAATCAAAACAGCAATCATATCAATAATCATAATATCACAGAGATTTACTTCCAAACCACGAGGTATTCCTTGATCTACATCAACAAATATACAAATCGCAAGGAAAATATGCCAAGTCATTTGTTAAAAGCCCGAATAGTTCCATTCATTTACCTAATAAACCAACGACAAACTTCGGAACAAACCAGAGTGACGCTATTGATTTCACTTTAACCGAAGCAGAAAATAGCAGAAGATGTTCTAGTTAAAATCAAAGCAGAGATCGAGAGACAACCTTTCGAGAATACTGGGGTTTGGCCACTGAGTTGCTCAAGCACCTAGAAAAACAAAAGAAAAAATACAAATCATCAAAATGTCGAAGCCCAAAAAGAACCAGAGAAGAGCTGCTAAACGCGAACCCGGCGACCATGCGTACCTTGGCAGCACGGGTGAGACGGTCTCCACTCTCACCGACTGAGATGTTGAGAACTAGCTTCTGGACCTTGATTTCCCTCATTGGATTCGACAATTTCTTCTCTGAAGCCTACTCTCCGCGCAATTTAGAACCAACAAGAATGATTCATTCAGATTTGAGCCATTGAAGAAAACAAAGATTAAAAATTCGAAAGCAACAAAACAAACGAAGGATTTACCATCGGGATTGAACCCTGATAGGAATTGCAGCGACCGACAGACAGAGTGAGGGAAGGAGTACAGAAAATCAGAAACAGTATTCTGATGGGCCGCTAGGGTTTTTATGAAAGAATAACATGATGATGACGGAGCTTAATATATATTAATATTGTTAGTGAAAAATAATGAAATTAAAAAGGCGCATTAAACATTAAACAATGCTATAATGTTTTTCGTCTCTTCTCTCACTATCATTTTATTTTTGTTATTACCAATATTGCTATCATTTTTTTTTAGATTAATTAATAAGAAAAAAAATGATAAAAAAACATTTGAGATTCTAATCTAACGATAAAAAAAACGATAAAAAACGACAAAATACATTAATAAATGACAAAAAACGACAAATGATAATATCCTATCCAATTTTTTAATAGGTGTTCTGATTTTGTTTTCACTGGAAAAATCTCAGAAAAATAGGTTTAAATAGGAAACGGGGTCTAATATCAGAAATTCCAATTCACACTTCATGCAAAAATTTGACATTTGCAAATTTTTCTAAAATGATTAATTTGCCGCGGAGTAAAATTTAAAAAACCAGAGTGAAGCTCTCGATATTCCAATCCCTTTCCATATGGCGAGAGACACAAGAGACGGAGCAAGGAGAAGTGTCGGTGTTTCTTGGCTCAACGAAAAGTGCCTTCAGTGCCTGAGAGACGATCATGGGTGATTATCAATTGTCCATAGTTGCAATGGCATTTAGGCATCAAGTCGCTTGGGTCTGTGGAGTTCGAACGAGGAAGAGGGTTTCCCCAATTGCCCTAGTGTAATCGGCAGCTGAGGGTTGGGCATTGACTGAGTTTTGGTAAGTTTCTCTCTTTTTTTTTTTCTTTTGATTTTAAACTTATTGGGTTGATCACTTGATTGGTTGGAAGAAAAATTATATACGATGATAGTTGGTAAACATTTGTGGTTGATCAGAAGAGGGCTTTTTGACCAAAATAATAATATTTTTAAATTTTTTATCGATCTGTAAATCTTTTGAAACTATTAACCTGGATCAGGGTTGTTTTTTAGTCTTGGCGGGGTTTCGACGGAACCTTGCTCTCCGACTAACTCGGTCTCCGTCGGGAGTCAAGACGCTGACGCTTGGCCCATCGAAACCCCCAGACTCCCCAAAACAACCATACTCCCAGTAAATAGTTTAAAAGACGCTAAATTGGTAAAAAAAAGAATTTCAAAATTTTTATTTTGGTCAAAAAACCTCAGAAGAGGGATTGGAGTTGGCTAATTTTGTCAGGGACGAGCCGACGTTTGCGAGATTCCGTAATGTGAGGATGATTGTGAAGGCTGATTTGGATACGTGCAGAGGTTCCACGATTGTCACTAATACACTTCACATGGCAGCTATTTTGCTCCAGGAAGGTGGAGACTGGGATTGGTTCATTAATCCGAGTGCTTCTAATTATCCGGTGCTCAAGATGGTATGAATTGCTCTCTCTGATATTTTCTTTTGTCAATTGTTGCTCTGCTTTATTCGAGTGATCATGCTTTTCTTTTTGTTTGTTGGTGTTTGAGCTTTTTTTGGGAAATTGATTCAATTCCAATGGACCTCTTTTTCTAAATTGAGCAAGACAACAACCACTCTGCTATTTATTGAATATTGTGCTGCTTAATTTAATGTTGTTTTGTTTTGGCTTAAATCAGCGAGGATCCTGAACTCAGTATTCCTTATTTATTTTGTAATGGAAGTGGTATTTTGCGTTGCTTGTATATTATGTGTTAATTCAAGTGATGTTGTTGCATTAGGTTGGACTACAGATTGAATGACTAGAATGGAATAGGTAATGACAACATTTGTTTTGCAATGAAGGAAGTGGCTTTGCTTTCCAATTGTAGGAGAGACTGTGGTGTCCACTTTTTGATATGGCTGTTCCAATGGAGTTCGAGTGACACTTGATTACACAAATGTACCAAATTTAGCTTGAGATTTATGTCAAGGTTTGTTTTTTAGTTGTTGTAAATTGGACTGCACAATTGATGTTTGCCATGGATGCAAGAATGAGTTGCACAATTCAGGCGGGATATTTTGTGGTGGGTAGTAGATCATCCTAGAAATCTAGCCAGAAATGATGCTTTGAGTCTTCCTTCAAACCCCCCCAACACCACAACAAGCAAACCACAACGAGTGACAATAGTTTATAGGGGTTTTTATCCACATGTTGTGACACCATGATGTGTACATGTTATTGTAATATATTATCTTCTTTTTTATGGATCATATTTAGCTTATACAAATAATTAGTGTTCTGGTGTAGAACACAAATGTCTAGCCTCAATGGGTTAGGGGATGTTGATGTAGATCAAATGGCTCCTCAGAGATGTCTATGGATAAAACACCAAAGAGAAGGTGATCGCTCAGTGATACCTATGAGGAAAATATCAAAGAGCGTTCTCAGATCACAGTGCTACACAGGTATGGCGTTTCGCCAGAGGGGTGGGGTGTGTGCATAGTGAGACTGAATAGTAAATAATGGAATTAAGCATGTAGAGAGTGCATCGATGGGTAATTCTCCTATTTATAGGGATTACCTAGGGTTTAGCTCCAATGATAGTGAATCCATTCCTCAGGCAATGTGCACCTCCCACGTTCTGCAAATGCTTGCTCCACTACTTGTACGTTCTTAGATCATAGGCATGATTATAGGATGATTAGCAGTTTACCTAATTAAAGAGGGATTCTGTCATACACACTCCCACTGGGCCGCATATCTACCAGGCCCATTATACGAGTCCATAACAGTTGCCCCCAAGCTCGGTACTTCCGGTTTTTGATGTGCCGAGATTAGTTTACCGACTAACCCCGACTTTATGTATCCGAGTTTAAGTTTAACCATGTTCTCCGGGATTCCTTGAATCCGAATTTGCCTTCTTGCCTCCTGTCATGAATGATGAGCTAATTTTCTTCAACCATTCATTCAGCTTTCATGATGACCGAGATTTGTATTGACAACTATTGACAACTGAAACTCGGCCATAACCGACGTTATAAACACCTGCCATGTGTTGCCCCCAATCCGGGGTATCATGAAAACCTACCGGCACATGAATAGGTGTGACTTTCCAAGGATAGTGGTAGTTGTTCGCCTGCCACATTGGTGTTTTCTGGTTTTCGTGTGCATTTAATGTCCGCGTCTTATCATTCCAGTCATCATTGCACTTTCTGGAAGTGGGTTCATTTTTCGATTGGAGAGGCATTAATTATCCTTAGCGTTTTGAATTCAAAACACCTATATATTCCTGTTTCCTCTTCTTACTTTCTCCTCACAAACTTCTCAGCTCTCTCCACCCTCTGTTACTTCTTCAATCTTACTGATGGACCGCTATTTCAAATGAACGCCAAGGCTCCTTCTTGCCAGCCTCCCACTTCAGATATATTCGCCAGTCTTCATTTGTACGGCTCAACGAGCATCTGGGAGCCCAGATATATTTGTCAATCTTCATCCACCTGGCTCAACTTCAACTAGGATCTCTAAGGATTCTCGGAGATCTTCACCACACGATGACCATTTGAAGCTTGTCCAGCATTAAAGAATTTATCTTGCGAACTTACTGATTACTGCTGATGACTTTGGATGCCCATTATTTGTGACAAGTTGGGAAGCCCACATTAACAATTTGCAAATTCTGACTATCTGATGTATTTTGGCTTTGTATTTTTCCTTTCGAGTTAATAACTCAGTTTATTTTCCTGTAAGAATGTCATGTAAGCCATTCATCTACTAATGGAAAAATACTTTATGTCTTGCGCTAGCTTCTCTTTGTATAATTTGCACATTGCAAACTCTTGTCCACTCATGTAAGAATATGATACGATCAAATCCTTTTCTGACATCACAACGTAAAATCCCCTTTCCACGCTCAGTGGCCGCCTCTAATGTATTCGATATGCGTGCCCACTTATTGTATGCGTCGTTTCACATTAGTCATAAATACAACTTTTTGGGAAAAATCCGCTTTTCAGTGTGAATTGACTTTGCTGTCCCTGACGCTTCAAATTCGAAACATCTATATATTCCCGCTAACTTCTTCGTCTCACTTTACACTCAGAAATTCTTTTGTCTTCTCAGAGAATTCATCTCCCTACTGAAACGCCCTCTTCTTTATGAAAGCTTCCTTAGGCTTCTTCAACTCTTTAATCGGTACTTTCACTATTTCTCTCTTTCCTTCGTTTTCGCATTATTTTGCCAGTTATCTTTGTTGTTCCCCTTCTTCTCCTTAACTTTTTGGGTAACCTTCCCGTGAGTTTTTAAGCCTTTCTGAGTATGTTTCTGGGTTTCCTGGGTATAGGGAATGGCCCGTACCACACCGCATGTTTTCAAACCCACAATTTCTTCCCCTTTTTCAACCTCAGTGACTAAAAACACTAATGTGCCTTTAGATATGTATGGTAGATCCATCCCCCAAAAAGATAGGGAGATCCTTGAAAGTACCTCCGGACCCAAAAGGTTCAGTTTTTGGTTAATACCTCCATTTGAAGAAGAAACAAGGGAAAACCTATTCCCCCAGCCCAAGGAAAGTGAAAATAGGGGAAATGTTCCAAACCTAAACTTAGGTCAAAATACTTCTACCCCGGCTTTTCAAACCTGGGGCCCAACGCCCTGCGACGAGTGCTGCCACAAAAGCATTAAGCTTGCTAGGTTAGAGCATTATAAGGAGGCCGACTTACTTTTGGACAAGTGTCGGTGTAACATCATTCCTCAAGTCATTCCGGCTTTTAAGAACCTGAGTCATCTCGGTCAAGCGTTGTTTGCTTCTCACCAAGATAGCTATGCTGTCTCAGGTATATATCACTTTCTGATTTTTGCCCTTTTTCTTTATTTTAGGTATAGATGGCGTCATCTTCACACCCTACTGACCTATCCATGACAGAAAAGTCCAGCTCATCCGCTTCCTCCCAAGTCCCAACTAGTCCAGGTCCAGCCATTAGCAGTTGCGTGACACATTAAAAATATCCTGATCTCGGATGATGTCCCGTTGCTAGGTCTCGGGGATGGAAAGGGATATACCATACGACTGCCCCAAGATGATGAATCAGTAGCTTCCTGCCGGCCAAGGAATAGTGACCCCCTTTACTTTTACTTTTACTGAGACGTTATTACCCTACTCGGCGTGAGATTTCCCTTCACCGACTTTCAAATACACCTTCTGAACCATCTGTATCTTGCTCCCACACAACTTCATCTTAATGGCTGGGCATTCGCCAATGCCTTTGAAAATTTATGTAAAGAACTAGATATCGTCTGTACCATTCCAGTTTTTATGTCTTTCTTTTCTCCCTTAGAAACCAATGTCCTTTCCAGAGATAACATGACGTGGTTTGGCTGGACCTCACTCTGGGGCGTCTGCAATCGCAAGCTTTTTAAACCTTTTACCGAATCCTAGAAAAATTTCAAGCCATCCTTTATCAAGGTTGTTGCCGAAATTGGAGAAGTACCTTGGTTCCTTCATATAGCCGACTCCGGGGAAGTTGAGGAAAAATTTCCCTTATATTGGTCCATAGGTCATCACAAACTTACACCTAGAGACTTTGCCCCAAAATCCACTAGTTTTTCTGAAGCCGAAGACACGGCCCTGGTAAAGCTTCTGAAGCTCGCCAGTAAAAATCCTATGGATCTAGCCGACTACATCCCCACACCCTTGGTTTGAAGACGACTAGCGGCGAGTACGAGAATTTACAGTTAAATATATATCATGTATTCCATGTATCCTACATTTTGTAGTCTTCGTTAATCATAGAAATGACATCTTTCTTTTTGCCTTGTAGATCGAGATATGGGGAAGCCATGATTTCTGCGTGTCTTTGAGGCACTTACCGAGGATGCCGAGGAGCATCCCACAGTTCCAACCTCGGGTGGCCCTACTGCAGCCGCCCCACCAGCCCCTACAAAAGAGGCTGCCGCCGCCGAAACCTCGCACAAGCGTGCAGTGCCAAAAGACAGTGCAAAGCGTGGAGAAAAAGCTTCCAAAAAATCCAAAGGTAAACAAGCCACGGATGCCCCAATTGCCGCAACTTCAACACCCAGCTCGTATCCTCAAACCACTTCGACCTTGTCCTCCATAGAAGCCCCACATACCCATGACGAGTTGTTTGGGGGAAACCTTTGGGAGGACAGGGTAACAAAAAAGCTGCTCGATGTTACCCGTCCGCCTGGCTGATTTCACGCACCCTCAGGCCTCTCCATAGTTGATAAAAAGGAGATTGCCGAGTTGGAAGAAAAGGGCTATAAAGCCATTTCTCTACTCCGGCCCTATGCAGCCTTGAAGATCAAATATGTCGTGACCAACGCCAATCTGAAGACAACCACTAGGGAGAAGGACCAGGCCTGGGATGAGTTATAGGCGTCCAAGGTTGAGAAGGACGAATTGCACACGGAGGTGCAAATGCTCAAAGAGGGCCTTTCTCAAGCCGAGGAAAAACTAACAACAGCAAATTCAGAGATCCGCTGCTTGGAGGATGTTCATACCAATGACATGCTGTTCGTGGAGAAGGTGTAAGCTGATGCAGCCCAACTTGAAGGCGTTTTAAAGATCAAGAATGAGGAACTTGGAGGCGTTACCGCCGAATTAACTCATGCTAAGGTCGTGCTCACGGAGTATGCCAATGCGGCAGTACAATCCTTCAACAATGTTGTGGTGTAAATCCGGGTTCTAAATCCTAACATCACCCTGAATACCTCCGGATTGAACTATCAAGCCTATGTCAGCGGGAAGGGGAAACTGATCCCTCCTGGGGCAGATGAAGATGAAGACGAAGAAGAACAAGCTCCTCCCTCTTAGGCTTATCCACAGCTCTAGTGTCCTTGGCTTTTGGTTGATAAACACCTTCCTTAGTGGAATTCAAGACACTTTCTTTTTGAGGCCCTTTAACAGCTTTCTCAACCATTTGTCACCGAGGTCATAACCCAGTTTTAAGAATTTTTGTTAAAGTGAAATACTCCTGCATCAATATTAGTGTACAAATTTTCAATTTATTGAAAATTACTTACTTTTCATACACTTTGAATGTTTGCTCCTTGTTTGACGGACTCAAGTATTTCACCAAGTTAAACCTTCACATTACTTTTTGTCATATCTATGAAAGGTTTTATTACCCCGCTAGAGCACGCTCCTGCCCGTGGGATGAAAGTTCAACCCGGAATAATGGTAAACTCGTCAAATGTTTAAGTTTAGTTTTACTTCACCAAAACTTTAACAACCCGATTTGATCAAGATCGGTACGGCGGTTTGTTTCATTATCCTAGATGACTTGTCATATCTCGGCCTTGTGAGCCTTGAGCTTTAGCAAACATGATTTATGAAACCCGGTTTGAGTACCACGGATTTATACATGTTTAGCTTTGACATGATTTTCAAAAACTTTTTTACCATGAATTCATACATGCTTAACTTTGACATGATTTTTGAAAACTGGTTTCTTTACCATGAATTCATACATGCTTAGCTTTGACATGATTTTCGAAAACTGGTTTCTTTACCATGAATTCATACATGCTTATAGAATTGGCAGCATTGTCATCACGTGCTTTCTGAAAATGGGTTCCTTGACCCAAAATTCATTAATTCAAATGAGCTTGGCAGCAATGCCATTGTTACATAATTTCTCGTAGAAATAAAACCCGCGATTACATTGCCTTTGGATAATCCCCAATTAAAAGACCTTACATAAACTCGAAATAAAACTTGGTTTTCGTGATTACGCTTCGCCTTATCGGCGTTCCATGCTTCCTTCCTCTTCGCCGTCTCAAGCTTATAAGCGCTTTGCCAAGGTTCTTGTTACCTTCCCGGTTCTTTGCCGCGAGTTTCCCCGGCCGGCATTCTTGTTGCGCCAAAGAACAAGATCTCCTTTCTCAAAAGACCGAGGTCTAACTTTCTTGTTATATCGATTTGCAATAAGTTGTTTGGCTGCCAAATCTCGGCAATGTGCCGCAACTCTGACTTCATCGATTAAGTCCAACTCCACTGCAATTTCTTTGCTATTCTTGTCCTCCTCATGTAGAGCCTTAATTCTCCTCCATGAGGGTTCACCGATTTCAATCGGGATCATTGCCTCACATCCATAAGTAAGTTTGAAAGGGGTTTCCTTAGTTGCTGTCTGAACGCTGGTCCGATGCCCCCACAAGACGGAATACAACTGTTCCACCCAATTCGACTTTACCTCCTCCATCCCCTTTCTCAGTCTGTCAACAATAACTTTGTTGGCCGCTTCGGCTTGTCCATTGGATTGCGGATGTTCTACGGATGCAAAATACTGCTTGATATGGAAGTCATCTACCATCTCTCGGAAACCCTTATCAATAAAATGGGTTCCGTTATCCGTGACAATCTCGGCTAGAATCCCGAATCGGGATATAATATTTTTTTGAAGAAATTTTTGCACTCGAGCCGATGTAATCGTTGTCAGCGGTTCTGCCTCTATCCATTTGGTAAAATAATCTATGGCCACTATGAGTCATCATAGCTGCCCTGGGGCCGCCTTGAATGGTCCCAACAAATCAATGCCCCATTTGTAGAATGGCCATGGAGCCAAGATAGGCGTTAATTCTGATGGAGGAGTCCGTATTACGTTGGCATGCTTCTGACAACTATCGCATTTGCGCACATGATCCTTGGAATTTAATGCCATTGTAGGCCATAAGTAACCGGCTTACAAAGCTTTTCGAGCTAATGCCTTGTCACCCATATGGTGTCTGTTAATTCCCTCATGAATCTCGGATAACACATACCCGGCTTGAGCCAAATAAAGATACTTCATCATTAGGGAATGAAAACCTTTTTGATATAACTCGTCACCTACCATTGCACATGAAGTCGCTGTTCTTATTAGCTTCTTTGCTTCTTCTGGCTCGATAGGGAGGATCCCTTTCTCAAGATAGTCAGCAATTGATTTTCTCCAATCACTCATTTCCGAGATTATCATCACACAGCTTGGCTCTAACAAACTTTGCTGGATGATCGTGCGGTGGTTTCCGGGGCTCTTTGTACTTGCCATTTTAGACAAAATATCCGCCCTAATATTCTCCCCTCTTGGGCTATGTACCACAGTCACTTTGTCGAAATCGGCCATAATCTGTTTAACCTTTCCCAAGTATTTGATCATCAAGGGACCTTTAGCCTGGTAGGTTCCTTCTATCTGGGACGCCACCAACTAGGAATCAGTAGAAACATGAACTCTCTAGGCTCCATTCTCCTTACCCTGAAGTAATCCAGCGATTAAGGTCTCATACTCGGCCTGATTGTTGGAAGTCGAGAAATTGAAACTGAGGGAGTGCCCAGCGAAAATCCTTCTAGACTTTCTATGATAATCCCGGCTCCGCTTCCCTTTATGTTTAACGACCCATCAACAAATAGCTTCCAAGTTGCGACATCTTCTTTCTCCCCGCCTTCTAGTGGGGTTAGCTCCATTATGAAATCCGCCAATGCTTGTGACTTGATGGTGTGCCGGGCTTCCTAAGCTATATCAAACTCGGACAATTCGATAGCGAATTGACCATTTGCCCCACCAAATCCGGCTTATGAAGGATCTGCCATATTGGTTGACTTATTCAGACCACAATCGGATGACTCTGGAAATACGGACATAGCCGTCTTGCTGCGATGAGTAAGGCGAAATCCATTTTTTCCAACTTTTGATATCTCAATTCTGAGCCTTGTAGGGCCCAACTTACGAAGTAAATGGGAACTTGACCATTATTAGTTTCCCTGACCAAGACAGCACTTACAGCTTCTTCGCCAACGGATATATACAAAATCAAGCTCTCTCCTGGCTCGGGTTTAGAAAAAATCGGTGGAGCAGATAAACATTGTTTTATCTTTGAGAAAGCCACCTCATACTCGGGGTTCCATCCGCTTGGAGCCTCCTTTTTTAACAATTTAAAAAACAGGAGAGAATTTTCAGCCGATTTTGGTAGAAATCTAGTTAATGCTGCCAACCTCCCCATCAGCTGTTGGACTTCCTTCTTACTTCTTGGCGCTTTCATGTCTAGCACAACCTGACATTTATCCGGGTTGACTTCAATCCCTTTGTGCATAAGCAAAAAGCCTAAGAATTTCCCAGCCGGGACGCCAAAAGCACATTTTGCCGGGTTGAGACGAATCTGGTATTCTCTTAGCTTATCGAATGTCTACTGCAAATCTTGCACATGGTTTGCTATTTGCAAAGACTTGACGATCATGTTGTCTATGTAAACTTCTACATTCTTTCCCAGCTGATTCTCGAATACTCGATTCATCATCCTTTGGTAAGTTTCCCCTGCATTCTTTAGACCGAAGGGCATGACATTATAGCAATAATTGGCCTTCTCCGTGATGAATGTGGTTTTCTCTTGATCCTCCGGATGCATGGCGATTTGATTGTAACCAGAGTATGCATCCATAAAAGAGAGTAATTTAAAACTGGACGAGTTATCGACTAACTGGTCTATACTTGGCATTGAGAAGGAGTCTTTTGGACACACCTTATTTAAATCTTTGTAATCTGTGCAAACCCTCCATTTGCCGTTAACTTTCTTGACCATGACGACGTTGGACAGCCACATAGTGTACTGCACCTCCCGGATGAAACCGGTCCAGCAGCTCTTGTACATGTGCTTCCAAAGCTTTTCCTCTATCCTCACCAATTTTTCTTTTCTTCTAGCCTACCGGGATGGATCCCAGGCGAATTGCCAACTTATGGCAGCAAAAGTCGGGGTCTAACCCAGGGATCTCGGATGGTTGCCAAGCAAACACGTCCTTATTATTCTTCAAGAAATCTTCAAGCTCTGCATGAACCTTGGGGTCCAATGCTTTACTGATTTTAGTAGCCTGTCCTGGTTCCGTGCCCAAGACGAGGTGCTCTAGCTTGCCATTCGGCTCTGTCTTTTGCATATTTTCTTCCTCGCGTAAATCTAGTTCCACCAGATTGACCAACTTTCCTTTTAACTCAGATTTGGAGGCCTTGCTCCCTCCTTCCTGGGGTATTAATGTCGGATCATTCTTGCTTTCCTTAACCGTCTCAAAGTAACACTGTATAAACTCCTTTTGATCACCCTTCACAGTAACGACTTGATTCCTCTTGTTTACCAGTTTCAACTTCTGATGCTTTAAGGACACCAAGATATCCCAGTCGTGTAAGGTAGGTCGCCCCAAGATGATGTTGTACAAGGAAGGGAAATCGGCTAAGATGAATCTGACACGTTCCGTCTTAAACACTTCCTTGGTCCCTAGAGTCAACCTAAGGTCTATATAACCTTTTGGACGAGTATCTTGTCCATTGAAACTCGTCAGGGTTGTCTTACACGGCTTCAAGTCTTCCGGATCAAACCTCATGCGTTCGAAGGCGTCCCAAATAATAATGTCCACCGCACTACCTTTATCAACAAAAATCTTTTTAACACGGCAGTTAACTACTGTTCCCGTTATTACCAACCCGTCGTGATGACCTGGCACTACATCCTTCAAGTCTTCTCTGGCAAAACTGAGTACTGGAGGTTCCGGCTTTGTGGAATCTTTCTTGAACTCTGGGCGGTCCCTGATGAAGATGACCTCCCTCAAGTATTTTTTTTTCTGTTGACTCATTGAATCTCCTCCACGAAACCTTCGCTGATGACGTTGCAACCATATTTAGAGTCGGGGAACTCGTCATCATTGCCTTTTATTTTCTTTCTTTGACCTTGCCTTTTCTTCTCTGGGGGCGGACTCTTGCTCCAACCCCCTTATCGCTTGTTGTTTTGCCGCCCCTGCATCTGGATGACATAACGACGGAGTTTCCCTCCCGGACAAATTTCTCAACCGCATCCCTCAAATCCCAACAACTATCTATTGTATGACCGTGGTGGTCATGGAACTCGCAATACCGGGATTTGTCCAAGGTGGCCTCTTTCCGCAACGGCCGAGGTCGCTCAACTCTCTTCATCTTGGTCATGGACACTTCCTTCCAGATTTGCGCCTGAGATACCTTCAACGGGGTGTATCTATCATATCTTCCTTCCGCCTTGCCTCCTTTGGGCTTGCTATCTCCACTGCGCCCACAGGAGTCCTGCTTGTGCCTGCCATACTACTCTTTGCCCTTAGGAGGTGGACTCCTACCCTTCTCTTTCGATACTTGGCTTAAAATTTCCATTTGCTCCAGTTCCAAGTACTGCTTAGATCGATCTCGGAAGTCCGCCAAAGTTTCTGGACGGCGTTTCATAACCGATTTCTTTAGCCGGATGAGCTATCAAGGTCGGCTATGGCACAGTGCAGGTGCATGTCTTCCTTCAACCTCGGCACTTGTAGAACCATATCTTTAAAACACTCTAGATACTTCTGCAATGTTTCACCGGGTGATTGCTTCACCTGGCCGAGTTGGAATTCGGTTTTCGGCTGTTTTCTGCTCGTCACAAAATTAAGCAAAAACTTCTGCTCCAGGGTTTTCATATCTCGAATAGAATGCAATGGTAAAGAATAAAACCATATCTACGTGGCTCTTCGTAAAGTCCTCGCAAATAGCCGAGGTATAACGTGCCCCGCAATCCCCTTCACCATAATCTCCATTTTGAAGTTATTAAAATGGTTTTGCGGGTCTTGGCTCCCGTCGTACTTTGGCAATTCTCTTGAGTCCAATCCCTTAGGATAGGTGGCAGCCATAATCTCGTCTGAAAATTGGCTTGGAATTCTATCTCCACCATGTCCCTCAGTACCCGTCTTAGGCATGCTAGGTGGCGAGAATGTCGTGTTCTCCTTCCTGGGATCCAAGTTCTCAGACGGTTGCTTACCTTTTGCCCGAGCTAAGTCGGCATCACTAACTCGAGGAATACCTGTATCAACTTTAGTGGTCGTCGTATCACTGACCCGGCTAGGATTGCTAGTATCTCGGCCTATATTCCGGGTAGGATTCTCAAGCATCTCTATACGTTCTTCTAATAACTTTACTTTTCTACTCTTTCCTGCAGGAACCTTATCTCGGTCGTTGACAACCAAATTCTCCTCCTCGTGATTTTCACAGGGTTTTTCGGCGTTGGTATGTACAGAAGTCAAAGCCATAACCCGACTTGGGCCAGCATCATTCCGGCATGTGTTCCGAGCTTGTTTCTCTCTTAGTCCGAGACACTCTTCCAGCATTTGTTGTACCCTTCTCTGTTCCTCCTACCGCCAGATGGCATTTCAGCGGTCCATGTCCTCTTGGATAACCCGAACATCTTCTTCTTTTGAAGTCGTTGACAAGTCTCAATGTTCTCAATTCGTTGGACTAACGAACCCACCGTGTTGTGCAACATTTTAATGTCAAGGTGGTCAATTTGAAACTCGAGAAGGAGGTGCAATCCTTTGCTGTTGAACCAATCGCTGCGCCTGCTGGACACCTTGGCTTAGATGAGGGGAATGTGCGGTATCCTCTGTCTCACCCTCAATCCTCACGGTGACGTGGTTAGGATCCGGAGCAACTGGATCCGAATGGCTCGGTCGTTTGCTCCTGGCACAACTACTGTTGCTGTCCTTCTGGTAACTAATCCTGCCGGGGTGCCTGACTGCGACTCCTAGTGCTTACGGCCATTTTCAGTAGTCGTTTGTGGTTTTCTTTGGTTAGGAATCAAAGTTTATGGATCCCCATGGTCGGCGTCAATGTTCTGGTATAAAACACAAATGTCTAGCCTCAATGGGCTATGGGATGTTGATGTAGAATCAAATGGCTCCTCAAAGATGTCTATAGATAAAACACCAAAGAGAAGGTGATCGCTCAGTGATACCTATGAGGAAGATATCAAAGAACGTTCTCAGATCACTGTGCTACACAAGTATGGTGTTTCGCCAGAGGGGTGTGTGCATAGTAAGACTGAATAGTAAATAATGGAATTAAGCATGTAGAGAGTGCACCTGGTGGGTACTTCTCCTATTTATAGGGATTACCTAGGGTTTCGCTCCAATGATAGTGAATCCATTCCTCAGGCAATGTGCGCCTCCCACGTTCTGCAAATGCCTGCTCCACTACTTGTACGTTCCTGGATCATAGGCATGATTACAGGAAGATTAGCAGTTTACCTGATTGAAGAGGGATTCTGTCATAAACACTCCCACTGGGCCGCATATCTTCCAGGCCCATTATACGAGTCCATAACAATTAGTTTTACCAAATTTTGTGTCCGCTCTGCCTAGTTTATGTATAAAGATTGATAACTTAAGAATCGTAGTTGACTACTTAAATATAAATGTTGAATACTTCAATCTTCCTAATGTCAACTACCGAAGGTGATATTTTGAAGTCACAACATAAGTAAGTGTCGTGAACCTCAGAATTGGAAATAACAATTCAATATATACATTGACTACTTGACCTCTTCAAATACTATTATTAACAATTTAGATATAAATAATAACAACTTAAAAATGGCAAATAACAATTTAAGTATATATATTGACTATTTAGCGTCCTTAAATCCCAACAACCTTGAAGGTAATATTTTAAAGCCACAATTGTCAAACGTCATTAACAACTTAGGTATGGATAATAACAACTTCTATATACATATTGACTACTTAACATCAAATACTATCAGGCATCATTAACAATTTAGTTATAGATAATAACAACTTCAAAATCTCAAATAACAATTTCACTATACATATTTGACTATTTGACCTCCCTAAATCCGATATTTTGAAACCACACACGTCAGGCATCATTAACAACTTAAATATAGATAATAACAACTTTAGAATTAGAAATAAGAATTTCAATATAGATATTGATTACTTGACCTCCCCAAATGTTGTGTTATTAACAATGGATCACTTCAAATCCCAACAACCTTAAAGTTAATATTTTGAAGCTACACATGTCAGAATTCATTAACAATTTATGTATAGAGAGTAACAATTTCAAAACCTCAAATAATAACTTTAGTATACATATTGTGTTCTCTCAATGCTAACCTGATTCTTGATTTCCCTCATTTTCTTCATCAAATAGCTCGTATATGTAAATACACACCGCTCCTTCCTTCCTTCCTCAAAGGTTTACCTTCGTCGGACTTCAAATACTTCACAAGCCCTTTTAGATACATCTCGGCATACCCCTTGTTTGCACGCTCCTCATTCGTGATAATGGCATCAACACTCGGCCGACCCTTTTCTGTCACCACAATGGATTATATTCGCATACCCAGTCGCCCCCATCGCGCTAGCAACAACATTTATCATCATAGCAAAAAGGTTTTGGTATCAGACATCGGCGGACACATGGTCTTTTAAATGTAAAGGGTACTCTTGAATTAGAGCAAACCCGATTGGGATCCAGAGCTGAAGACCATACCGAAGAGGTGAGATTTAGAGCGGGAAAGGAGAAATGGTTTGAGAATGGGGAAGATGAAGTGCAAGGAAGAGTAAAGAGGAGAAAGAAAAAAGAAGAAGAAGAAGGATATATCAATACATTTACAACATTTCATTATCACATATTCCTCCTTTTGATCTGGCATAGGATTTTGCAAATTGACCTCCCTTACAACATTTCATTATCACATATTTCTCCTTTTAAAAAAAATCAAAATACCTATTTAAAAACATATTCTCAAACAAGCTTTTTTTCCCCTAAAAAACAACACAATTGTTCTAGAAACGTTCTTGATGGGCCACGTTTTTTAAGAAATAAAACCATGAAAGATTTGTAATTCGGGTTTATGTGATGGTGTTATGGCCTGATTGAAAAACATGTGAAGGAGCTATTAGATGCGGATTTATCCAAGAAATACAGTACACGACATGGTTATCTAATGTGGTCATGGTGATGAAACCCAACGGTAAGTGGAGAGTGTGCACGGACTACACCAATTTGAACAAAGCTTGTCCCAAAGACTCCTATCCGATGCCCAACATCGACCAGCTGGTAGACAACTCGTTCGGATTTCAGCTGTTGTCCTTCATGGATGCCTACTCCGGATATAATCAAATCGCGATGCACCCAAAGGATCAGAAGAAGACAGCCTTCATAACTAAGAAGGCCAATTATTGTTACAATATGATGCCTTTCGGACTGAAGAACGCCGGGGCCACCTATCAAAGAATGATGAATAAAGTTTTTGAAGACCAACTCGGTCGAAACGTGGAGGAATACATTGACGATATGATCGTCAAATCAAAAGAGCTGGGGGACCATATCCGAGACTTAGAGCAGATGTTTGATAAGTTGCGGAAGCACCGGATCCGTTTGAACCCGGCGAAGTGCGCATTCGGAGTCCCAGCTGGAAAGTTCCTGGGTTTCTTGCTGACAAACCGAGGAATCAAAGCAAACCCGGATAAGTGTAAGGCCGTGCTAGACATGAAAGCGCCAACAAGCAAGAAGGAGATACAACAACTAACCGGGAGATTAGCGGCTTTGACTAGGTTCTTGCCAAGGTCGGCCGAGAACGCCCTACCTTTCTTTAAGTTACTAAAGAAAAAGGCAAGAGGGGGCTGGAACCTGGAATGCGAATCTGCATTTGAAAAGATCAAGCAATGTTTGGCGACCCAACCAGTCCTATCCAAACCCGAGCCCGGTGAGACGATATTTTTATACTTATCGGTAGTGGAAGAAGCTATAAGTGTCGTATTACTTCGTAAGCAAAGCATTGCAGAGCTCGGAGCTTAGATATCAGAAGCTGGAAAAGGTGGCATTTTCCTTGCTAATGGCGGCGAGACGGTTGCGCCCATACTTCCAGGGGCACAAGGTCGTGGTACGAACCAGTCAACCAATCCGACAGGTGCTACACAAACCGGACTTGGCTGGACGAATGATCAGCTGGGCAATAGAATTATCTAAGTTCGACATTATTTATGAGGCCCGGCATACAATTAAATCACAAGCGCTGGCGGATTTCGTGAGGGAACTAACCCCGGCTTACACCGAAGAAGCAACAGACATCCAAGAATGGAAGGTGTACGTTGACGGCTCGTCAAATGCCAGGGGAAGTGGAGCCGGAATAATAATTGAAAACCCAGAGGGAGTCGCCGTTGAACACACACTCCATCTCAACTTCCCGACCTCCAATAATCAGGCAGAATACGAAGCAGTGTTGGCCGGCCTCCAACAGGCAAATGAGCATGGGGCACGGAGAGTCAGGGTCTTAACTGATTCCCAGCTCGTAGCAGCGCAGATAGAGGCACTTACCAAGCGATGGGTCATTTTCTGGCAAAGTACCTGAACAAAGCAAAGGATATGATTATCGAATTCGAAGAAGTAACAATTACTCACATCCCTCGAGAGGAGAATACAAGAGTAGATATACTATCAAAGCTGGCCAGCACAAAAGGTCAAGGGAACCACAGGACCGTGGTCCAACAAAATTTAGAAGAACCGAGCTGCATCATGACCATATCATCTGCCACGGATTGGAGAAAACCAATCGAGGATTACTTAGAAAGAGGGATCATACCCGTCGATGTGACAAAATCCAGAAACTAGTTCGGCAGGCCGCCATGTACACTATGGTGGACGATCAGTTATATCGAAAAGGACTACATTCTCCCATGATGTGATGCTTGGGTTCGACCGAGGCACGATACGTCCTGGCCGAGATTCATGAAGGTATTAACGGACAAAGACATGGGAGGGAAATCTCTAGCAAGGAAAGCTCTTCGCCTACGCGCACTTACCGGGCCGACCATGGTGGCCGATTCTAAAGAAGCGGTAAAAAAAGATGCGATAGCCGTCGAAACATGCCAAGATCATTCGGTGCCCGCCAACGAGTTACAAAGCATCTCGACTCCGGCCTTTCTACAAATGGGGATAGACCTCCTCGGACCTTTCAAAACAGCTCCCAAACAGTTAAGGTGGCTCGTCGTCGCGGTTGATTATTTTACAAAGTGGATTGAAGTCGAGCCTTTAACAATGATCACCTCAACGATTTTTTCGGCACATCATTGTCTCTTGATTTGGGATCCCGGCCGAAATAGTCACGGATAACGGAACGTAATTCATCGATAAGGAATTCATCACTTCGCCTCGGTCGAACACCCTCAGTCAAATGGACAGGCCGAAGCGGCCAATAAAGTCATTATTGACGGACTAAAGAAACGCATGGAGGACGCCGAATCTTCCTGGGTCGAACAACTCTATAGTGTGATATGGGGCTACAGAACCAGCGTACAAACTTCCACCCAGGAAACCCCTTTTCGCTTAACGTACGGGTGCGAGGCAATGATCTCGGTCGAGATAGGTCAACGCTCATGGAGGAGGATGAAAACTCTCAGGGAAGGTGAAGACTCGAATAATGACGCAATGATGAAAGAATTAGACCTGACCGACGAGGCCAGAATCCTGGCATATTGCCGAGACCTAACCACCAAGCAACTCATTGCGGCAAAATACAATCGAAAGGTTAGGCCCCGCTCCTTCAACAGGGGTAACCTAGTACTCCGACGAGCGGACGTCGGAAACAAGAACGCCAGAGATGGCAAGCTAGCTGCGAATTGGGAAGGTCCTTACCGTATAAAGGAAAAACTCGACAAGGGAGCGTACGTACAGAAAACCTTGGGAAGGAAGCCGGTCAAAAGGACTTGGGAAGGTCCTTACATCAGAACTCTTATATATTACGCTTCTAAAACTTGGCAATTATTATTTGTAATAAAAAAAAAAAAAAGAATCCAAATGCCAACTTTCAACACAGTATAGTAGTTTAACCAATATTCTTAATAAATAAAAAACATGTACGCATTTGTATAAATTGAATACCTTGAATATTTAAAAATATTACAGCTATGCTTTTAAAAAATTGAAAGTCTCATATGTTTTTCATAAGTTTTTTTTAGTAAAAACAATTTAATGTGTTGTTTATCACATCAACGTCGTTTTCACATCCTAACACCGTTGCCCTACGTTTTCTGTCTGTCTATCAGTTAGGTCCATAATTGATCCTCATTAGTACCGGTTGGTTTTTTCACGCAGTTGATTTTGACACCCTTTCTGCTGTTACTTAAACCTTATTCACAACTTTACGATTAACTTCTTTCAGTTACCCGTCCTTGTCAATTGCATAATTTCCAAATCTGTTTCTGACTTCAAATGGAATTCAATCTAAACTCAGAATTGCAAAATCTGTCTGAAGGTCCTTGTGAAATGATCTTGAAAGTCATTGTTGATCGCATAGTACACAGATATCACTAGTGCAAAAAAGGGTTTTAAGACCGCCTCATTTAGACCGACTATCGACGCCCCGATCTTAAAGGTATGACCGGTGCGCTTTGTAAATATAAAGAACTTCTTATTCCGGATCATTTTTTCATAGGTCTTAAATATATTATTCGGACCGTTAAAAACAAACCGGTCTTAAAAATGTTATTAAAAAATTCAAATATCAATTACTTTATGGAGAAATCTCATACAAGGACTAATATTTTCTCGCGAAATCAAAATAATAAGAAAAATTTAAATATAAAGGTAATAAAGTTTTAAGACCGAACATATTTAAAAGCCGGTCTTAAAAGTTATTCTTTTAAGACCGGACATAAAATGAGGCCGGTACAAAATATAGAAAAAGAGTGTGGATAAAAAATTAATTACTTTTAAGACCGGACTTTAATATGACCAGTCTTGAATGTTAAATATTAAGACCGTCTCTTTGTTTATCCGGTCTTAAAAATGAATCGCCAAATATACATTTCTTCACGCGAAAGCTTTTGTTACTATCACTGAAGAACCTATGTTCACGTTGCGAAACCCTTCTTGTTGCATTACCTCTCTTCCTCGCCCGTGTACCATTAGCCTCTGTTACTCTCTCATTTGCTCAGGCATTCCATTCTTCCCGTCTCGAAAATGAACGGTGAAAACGATTCTATTCGTGTTTAGGGAACGCCAGTTACTGGTGTGAGTCAGAATGAACCCTCTTCATCTCATAATGAGCCTCGTAACCGCCCTGCACGCAGTGGTAGAAGAGGCACACGAATGATGGATGTAACCCTAAGTCGGACTTTTGGGTCAAGGCTCGAGATTCAGTTTGATGAAAAGTTGGAACCTTTCGGTCCGACTTTGGCATAGTAAAGGATCATATTTGGGACACTATCCGGCTTACATACACTGTCTCTGACTGTCAGAAGTTGAAAGACAAGACATTGTCTTATTGTGCTGATCGGTGGAGGAAGTTTAAGACCTTTCTAGCTAACAAGTATATTTTTGCCGAGATTCAGCCTGAAGAAAATCCTTGGGACAAGTACACATTTATTGATGAATAAACTTGACAACAATTTGTTCAAATTTGCGACCACTCCCGAAGCTCGGTGAGTTTATATTTAGTTTTGTTTGCCCTTTTTGTTTGCTTATTAACCCGTGCGAGATATGTGAATGTTATTGTGTTCATCTAATCATGTTAGTTAAATAGTTTGGTGTGTGAATAGAAGTATACATTTCCTGCCTTTGTCTATGCAAGTCTGATATGTAAACCCTGAAAAAGTAAAATACTAAGAAGGTAATTAGGGAAATAATAATGGCATAAGAGTCAAGCAATTATTATAGTCTTAGTTCTATTATAATAGGTAGTGGTTAGACATTGCTTTGTTAGTTAGTTAGTATGTTAACTGTGTAATGGTTTCGGTGCAAGCTTTGTTATTGGGCCTTAAGAGTCAAGCCTTTAACTATATATAAGAGGTTAGTCTAATATGTGTAGGAACCGGTTATGATGAATGAATGAATTGACGAGTTGGCGGCAATTACGCAACTCCCTTTCATCTCGTTTCTCCCAATTTCTTCTACAATTCTACATCTTTCTTAAATAAAATGTTGAAACTTGATGAAGTGAATTTGACTAATGTTTGACGTTCATATGAAGCAGAAGTTCTCTAATTTCTGTTAGTGACATGGTTAGAATTCATAATTAATAGTTTTTTTTTCAATTCTGATTCATAGAAAAAGAAGAGAACAAGCACATGAGATAGGGAGAAAGAATGATTGCCCGCATAGGGCTTCTCGCGGTGGATATGAAAAGGCCAAAAAAGAATTGATGGCGGCCAAGTGGAAGAGATTGGAAGATGAAGCTGAATCCAATCCTTCTGCAATAGTTGATCAACCATCTCCAATACGTCGCGAGGAGTTGTGGTTGAAAATTTGGCAAAAGCCAAGCGGCGCCTACACAAGTGAACAAACTCGTGTATTTGCTAAAAGAATTGTAAGTATTGTTATTGTTATTTTTTAGTTACTAAACATGTTTCATTACTAAGCTTCTCGTTATCTACATCTTACAGGAAGATCTTAAAAAGAAAGAAGCAAAGGGATCTTTTGTGTCGGACGGAAGGAATGATGTTCTGACCGTTGCGACCGAAAAACCGGATCACCCGAGGCGTGTAAGGGGATTGGAGGATGGGTAGGCCTAAAGCAATACTTTGGTAAATCCAAACACCATAAACAAAGTATGGTTACTCGGGAGGAGATGGAACAGACGGCCAAATTAAGTGAAGGAAGCGGTGGCTAAAGAAGCAATGTTTCAATCCCGGATGAGCCGGATGAAGGAGGAAATGAATCGAGATGAGGCTCTTTTGAGCTCTCGTCCAGAGACCAGTGTTCCCTTCACACATTCACTTACACCTATGCTGCAGAGCACTAGAGGGAGCTGCATTGTTGGACAGTCAGAGTAACCTTGTGACCTGTATGTGGAGGATCGTGATAGTCATAAACGATTAGTTGCAAAAGGGACTGTCCACAATTTGGGATCAACTGTACACCACCAACAAATGGCTGATGATGAAGTCAGAGTGTCAATTGAAAAAGTGATCATTGATGCACCTCTCCCTCTCCCAACTGATTAGCTGAAGCTTGTGAGTGATGTCAAGGGAACCTTCATCTCTTGGCTAGTGAAGCTTGTACATGTCTCTACTCCTCCTAAAGCTTCATCCCCTCATCCTCAAGTTCCATCCCCTCGTCAAGCTGCACCCCCTCCTCAAGCTCTATCCCCTACTGCTAAGTTGACTGCCAAGGAAAAAATATCCGATATGGTGAAGAGTTGATATCTCAAAGATAAATCATGGTCTGTCAATGAAGTAGTAGGCCTCCGTCATCCTCAACCGGTTTACGTTGACAACGAAGATGTAACGTCCCTGCTGCTTCCTGGACAGGAGCTTACTAATCCAATCCATCAAATGTTTATGAAGTAAGTATCTGATTCTATGAGTACATGATTTAAATGCATCGTTTAGACATACATACATTTATACTAATTCCCTGATCGGTGTTATTATTGTAGGTTCATGCATCAAGAATTGGTTGAACATGGCAGAATCAATGATTTTGGATTCTTGTGCCCAATCTATGCAAGTACAACACCCTTGGTGGAGAGACAAGAATACATATCAAAGAGGGTGTGTGAAGTGAGAAGAAAGGTGTACGTCTTTCCATACTACCACGGGTACATATCACAATTCTTGTCTGCAATTCACTTAATATAATTGTGCTACATATATCACTGAGTACTTTACTGCTGTGAATTTTTAGCCATCACTGGTAGTTGGTCCTCATGTGCATGGAGGAGCATAAATTTATCTTCTTATGCTCCACTCACAGTGATCCAGGGCCTACGTTGATGCAGACCATCAACGAGTAAGCATGTCATTTTGATTTTCTTGTCTGAAATCTCTACTGTGAATTTTCAGTGAACATTATTGATAAATTTGTGATTTTGATGATAGTGCCATGAGAACCTTCCAAATCGAGGTAAAAAAAGCATGGGTATTAGGCCACTTATCCTAAATGGCTCACACCACATGTTAGTACATATTTGAACACTGGCACACTGCCTTATGAACTTGGTCAGTAATCTATATATGCTCTTATATATATTTCTTGTTCGTTTTAGACCCGTCGGCAACCAACGGGGTCCAACTTATGTGGCACATACGTCATGAAACACATATATGATATTATCACTGAAGGAAGCACTAAATTAACTACAAAGGTAAATGTATTTGATGTTACATATTATGTCTAAATTCAGTTTCTGGCTTAATGTTACATATGAAATATGCACGCAAGTTAATTCAGTTTCTGTCTTTAATGTTACAGAGGTTTGCCTGTCCTGGTCCCTTTCCTGATGATGAAGTGGAGCACATATACAATGTGTTTTGTGAATATCTGTATGACCTAATTAAGTCCTAAATTCATTTATAAATATATGTTGTAGCAACAATAATCTTTTGTAAATTTGTTTATTTTTTCGAACAAGTCATTCATTTGTAAATATACATACGCAATGTGTAATTCAATAATAAATTTGTTTATTTTTTTAAGAATTCATTCATTCATTCTAGCTATTTAGTGCTTGAACTTTGAGGTACAAGATGTTGTAAATGAGCAATAAGAGACTCTGAAAAGTATTCGCAACTTTTATGACCGCATATTTTTTAAAGATCCGGTCCTAAAATTCCTCGTTCATAAAAAATATGGCTAGACTTTTAGGACCGTATATTTGTTGAAAGTACAGTCTTAAAAGTATTTGTTTATTTTAAAAATATGGCGAGACCTTTAGGACCGCATATTTATTAAACATCCGGTCCTAAAAGTCTTCGTTTATTTCTAAAAACTATGGCTAGACCTTTAGGACCGCATATTATTTAAATATCCGGTCCTAAAAGTCTACGTTTAATTCTAAAAATATGGCTAGACTTTTAGGACCGTATGTTTGTTTAAAGTCCGGTCTTAAAAGTGTTCGTTTATTTTAAAAATTTGGCGTGGCTTTTAGGACCGCATATTTATTTGAAGACTGGTCCTAAAAGTCTACGTTTAATTCTAAAAAAATATGTCTAGACTTTTAGGACCGTATATTTTATTATTGTCCGCTCCTAAAAGTCTCTTCGTTTATTTTGTAAAATATGGCTTAACCTTTAGGACCGTTTGGTTGTTAAATCTCCGGTCTTAATAGTCTTCCTTTAAACAGAAATGTTGACTCGCTTTTCAGACAAATCATTAAGGTTCAAGACAACCGAGGTTCTGGCGTTCTTCTCAAGCTAGGTCCTTCGTTGTCATCGATGTTACCTCTCCTGATGTTGAGCAGCATTATCGGTTTCCCTTTTCTTTGTCTCTTTTCTTTTTGTCGGAAAAAGAAGGAAGATAATGAAAAGGACACTAAAAATATTCAAATCAGGGCGAGGTAAAACCGACGACAACGACGGTCCAACCTTGAGAAGAATAGTCACTTTGTTTGTTTCTATTTGATTAAGGTAAACGATCTTTTTTTTTGTATGTTCTTAACTGTATTCTACGAATTTTTAATGTTGATTTACACGAGGACAATGTTTTGTTTGTTTCCTTTTTGTCAAAGAAAGAAAGAAGATAATGAAAAGGACAAGGCGATCGAATATGGAAAACCAAAAATTTATTTATTATATTTTTTTAATGCTACCCGTGAGGGGCAGTAAAAGACATAAAAAAAACATAAAAACATCTACTCCTCCCCATCGTTGTTGGAGGGGAGGGAGTCATCGGAGAGGTCGGAGACGTCGTCATCTGAAGGATGGTACTCAACATCATGGGCGTCAAGTACCGCGGTCAGCTTGTTGTTGACGGCGTGATAGACTTGAAACAGTTGGCCCAAGCGTCGGTCTATATGATCGATGTGGGCCAGGAGGTGCTGCATCATCTGGTAGAATGATGGGTTCGAAGGCAACGAAGGAGGGTACGGAGGTGGAAGGGGATTAAGAGGAAAAGGAGGACTTGGTGGTGGTTGAGGACCTCGTGGTGGTAGAGCAGCCATTACGGTGGAGGTTTTAGAAGTGATGGAGAAGAATGTGAAGGAAGTAAAGTAACATCGGGTTTAAATAGAGAACCCTTCCTGAACAATGTGAAACGCCAGAAACAATAACGAGGAGACACATAGTTGGGAAGTTTATCTAGAAGTCGAAGAGACTCTGAATAATTCATTTGAACAGAGTGTAAGGATACGACTCGCTATCTCGAGTAATTTGAAAAGAATGAACCTTTAATACCGGATATTGTAAAAGATCCGTTCTTAAAACTAATATTTTTTAAGAAAAAATTCTTTTAAAAAAATTGAATTGAAAAAAATAAATGAATTCTAGGACCGGATATAAGATAAAAGGTCGGTCTTAAAAGTAATTGAATTGATTAAAAAAAATAAATAATAGACTTTTAGGACCAGATATATTACAAAAGGTCGGTCTTAAAATCAATTGAATTGAAAAAAATTAAATAATAGAATTTTAGACCGCATATTTATAAAATTCGTTCTTAAAGTATATACCTCTCTGTCCTTATTAACTCCTCACTACCTCGTAACTCCACACTACGTGGCGCTCTGCCCCAACTGCTCAAACCATGGTTAGATACAAGAGAACCGCTCGTAGGGGTACTCTTACTCCTGATGCTCGTGCTTCCGAAGATCGTTATACGGTGCGCCTCCTCCAGCGAGAGTTCGTTCTATTGTGACAGAAGAGTCTCGGGTCGTTGGACCCATTGTTATTTCGGATGATGAAGAGATTGCCGCACCCCCCTCCAGCCTTTAGACCATGAAGAGGTTCATGCTCCCCCTCTCCAACCATTTGGCCCCAGCGCGCCTACCGCTGACCTCTCTCCTCTTTCCTCTAATGATGCGCTGATGCGAATAAGACATGAACTTGCTGATCTCCGACGGGAAGTTAATGCTGCTCACACCGATATCGCTAAGGCTTTGGAGGATAATAAGCTTTAGGATTTTTAGTCAGATTCTTGTTTTTGATAATTTTCTGCTTGTTTTTCTTTTGTATTTTTTCTTCTGTACATGCATATTCTCCAGAAATGTATGAAGCATTAAGAACTAAGCTTGTGTCTTTTTTTTGTTCATATTCTCCAGTAATTAAAGAAGCTTATTCTCCAGTTTTCCTTTAATTTTTATTCATTCAGTTGCTGCTGCGCTCGCCAAAGCCAATCCTCTTTTTTTTTTAAAAAAAAAAATGAGGACTTTTAGGACCGGATGTTTTATAAAACTCCGGTCTTAAAATTAAATGAATAATAAAAATTTAGGACCGGAGTCTTCTAAACCTCCGGTCTTAATAATTTAATTATATATTTAGGACCGGCTACTTTATAATTAACCGGTCTTAATAAAATCTAAAATACTAAAACATGTCTCTGTCGCGCGGAATATTAAATTTCCTTTTCTGAACTTCTCTTGTCGTGCCGAAAGTGATTACACAAGTTCTGTCTCCGTGTTTGTGTGTTGCTTCATCGTTGCTTGCTCTCTCGACAATCACTTTCTAGTTCCTTAGCTAAACGTCTATAGACCAAGCTAAAGAGGTGTTTCGGTTATATAACTTTATGATTTTCCCGCTTATCGTTCGGGTTGAACGAAATCGATGAAATGTTCTTGTGGGTTTCTCTGTTGTTAATGAATATTGTATTTTGAAGATTATATTTGCACTTTAGACCTACCCAACTGACCAACAAATGGCTTTAGGTTACTCTTGTTGTCTACAACATCAACGTTCATGGCGGGAGAAGAAAGACTCAGCAAACGCATTTGAATTTATATGCTACAGGTGAGTCCACAAGACCTTCATGCGATGCATTTAATTTCCTCCTCATGCATTTATTTTGCTTCTTGGATTCACTGTGATACATTTATGACCAAAAGTGATTCTTCGTTATGCATTTAATGGGCAAGTTTCTCCGTAAAAAAAAAAGACATAACCGACATTGAGCATAAATATGCATTTGGTGTTGCCTTATTTTATATGCAAGTGTCAATTTTTTCGGATTATGTATGTTAAATCTTTCCGTCTATAGGAATTCTACTATGGATCACTATTGGATAAATGCTTTACGGATGAGTGTTGAATATCAGAATGGGGTGAGGGACTTTATAGAATTTGCTAAACAAAATGCCCATGATGATAGTGGGAAGTTTTATTGCCAAATGTTTGAATGAGAGGCGACTAAGTCATTATAATTTAATTTGTGAAGGATTTTGTAAGACTTATACAAGTATGTGGGTATGGCATGGTGAAAAAATACCAAGTGGGTCTCAACATGGGGAAGTGGCCTTTGATGATAATGACACGGATATGGATGATCGCATAGAGGACATTATTCGTGATGTAGGAGAAGAGGCTTTTCATCAATCACAT
The DNA here is from genome assembly GCA_019022615.1 of Acacia melanoxylon. Taxonomy (NCBI): domain Eukaryota; kingdom Viridiplantae; phylum Streptophyta; class Magnoliopsida; order Fabales; family Fabaceae; genus Acacia; species Acacia melanoxylon. The sequence goes on along the minus strand of JAFJYJ010000020.1, from coordinate 1,749,719 downwards.
GCATATGGTAATATGTGCAGTGATGCAGAGACCCCGCTATATCTTGGGTGTAAAAAATACCAATTATTGAACGCTGTATTGAAATTGGTAAGCTTGAAGACACGTCATGGATGGAGCGACAAGAGTTTTTCTGAAATGCTTGAGGCTTTTAAGGACATGCTTTCGGATGATAATGTGTTGCCGCATCGATACTATGATGCTAAGAAAATACTGTGTCCACTGGGGATGGAGTACAAAAAGATCCATGCATGCCCAAATGATTGCGTATTGTATAGAAAAGAGTTTGAAGAGAAGCAGAATTGTCCGATATGTGAAACCCCAAGGTACAAGTCAAATAAGGGGCCTGCAAAACTGTTGTGGTATCTTCCAATCATACCAAGGTTCAAGCGGTTGTTTGCGAATGAAAATTGATGCAAAAAATTTGAGGTGGGATGCAGATGAGAGGATTTCTGATGGAAAGCTTCGACATCCGACCGATTCTTCTCAATGGAAGAAAATCGATCAATTATTTCCGAACTTCGGCGAAGAACCTAGGAACCTTAGGCTTGCCCTTAGCACGATGGCATGAATCCATATGGAAGCCTTAGCAACATACATAGTTCATCGCATGTACTCCTAATTATTTACAACTTATCTCCTATGTTATGCATGAAACGAAAGTACATCATGCTGTCTATGTTGATTTCATGACCAAGACAACCTGGAAATGACATTGATGTTTACCTTCAGCCCTTGATCGAAGACTTGAAGGAGTTGTGGTAAGAAGCTGTCGATGTTTTTGACTCTTTCAAGAAGGAGGTGTTTAAAATGTGAGCCATGATATTTTGTACTATAAACGACTTCCCAAAGATATGGAACTTGTCGGGTATAGTGTAAAAGGTCATAAAGCATGTCCGGTTTGTGAAGAAGGCACACGCTACCATCAACTTCAACATGGAAGAAAGACGGTTTATCTTGGACATAGGAGATTTCTTAGACGGGGCCACCCATATCGTCGATTAAAGAAAGCTTTTTTGGTGGCCAAGAGTATGAAGATGCTCCGGTGGCATTGACTGAGGAGCAAGTTTATGAAAAGGTGAAAAATATCAATGTCATCTTCGGTAAGACTGCAAAGAGTAGAAAAGAAACAAATATATGGAAAAAGAGATCTGTATTCTTCGATCTTCCATATTGATGCAATCTTGATGTGAGACACTGTATTGATGTCATGCATGTGGAGAAAAACCTATGTGATAGTATTGTTGGCACGCTTCTCAACATACAAGGTAGTTCCAAGGATGGTGTGAAGGCAAGATTGGATTTGCAAGTAATGGGAATACGCGAAGACTTACATCCAAGGCCATATGGGAAGAACTTATTGTCCCCCGGCTTCTCATACTTTGTCTAAGGATGAGAAATGAAGTTTTTGTGAGTGTTTACATGGCACAAAAGTTCCCTCGGGGTATTCTTCAAGTTTTAAGAGGCTTGTATTGATGAAGGACTTGAAATTAGTAGGCCAAAAGTCTCATGATTGTCATGTCTTGATGCAACAAACTACTCCTAGTAGCTATTCGAGGCATCCCCGAATATGATCTTCGGGTCGTTTTGACTAGACTTTGTGTCTTCTTCAATGCGGTTTGTAGTAAAGTTTTCGAGATTGAAAAGTTGGATGAATTGGAGAATGAAGGATATCTTATCTTGTGCCACCTTGAGAAGCTTTTTCTTCCTACATTTTTTGACATCATGGTTCATCTAATTGTTCAACTAGTGAGGGACATAAAGTTGTGCGGCCTAATCCATTTACGGTAGATGTACCCAATTGAAAGATCTATGAAATTCCTAAAAGGGTATGTGAAGAACGCATACCGGCCAGAAGCATCAATTGTTCAGAAATATGTTTCTGAAGAAGCTATGGAATTTTGTCAAAATTATTTTGCCAAAGTAAGACATATTGGGCTTGCAAAACGTCAGCATGTTGAAGGGGGTAGACGAGGGGCTTCAATAAAGAGTGTGCATCCTGATGAATTGTCACAAGTCCACTTATACATCTTGAATAATGTTGATGAAGTTCAAGCCAGCATAGCTGCACATAAAGAAGCTGTAAGGAAAGAAAATCATCGAATGACTGAACAAAGGTTGATTAGGGAGCATAACAGAACTTTTGCAAACTAATTCAAACAAAAGTGTCGAGGGAGAGGAATGTGTTTATGATACAATCAAATGGTTAACATGTGGTCTTGAGGTTGATGTCATAAGTTGGAATTCGTATGTGATCAATGGTTATACATTTTACACGAAGTCCCTAGATGATACGAGCACCGTCCAGAACAGTGGTGTTATGTTAGAGGCTGAATCTATGCACTTCTCCAATTCGAAAGACAAGAGGCATTTATTGGCAGTCATGCCATATTATGGAGTTATTGAAGAGATTTGGGAGGTGCACTATGTTAAAATTAGATTTCTCATTTTCAAATGCAAGTGGGTTAATGTCAATAATGGTGTTCAGATCGATCGGCTAGGATTTACATTAGTCGATGTCAATGGTAGAAGTTTTGGAGATGAACCTTTTATTATGGCAGACCAGGCGAAACAAGTGTTCTATATCACCGATCAAGAAAATAAAATGTGGTCTGTAGCTTTCCAAGGAAAAAGGGTCATTGATATTGATGAGGAAAGTCATTCAAATTATGGTCTTCCTGAGAGTACTCCTTTTTCAAGGGGTCTACCTGACATGAACGAAGAAGATGAAGCGGATAATGAACCCGACATAAGAAATGATCATCAAGAAGGGATATGGGAGGATATCACTTTATAAAAGAGTCAATTCATAAGGTAATATTCATATGCAGAATTCTTTGAAAACTTTAAGGTTTTAACTATATTATATTCCTTCTATGTTCTTAAACAATGTCACTAACTATGAAGTTTGTTCTTGTTTTATTTTTGTGGCAAGATCCGATCCAAAGGGGCATGTTATAAAAGAGGATGTTACGTTGTTGGGTGGGAATCGGATGAAGGCATGGTGAATATTATATTGGGCATGTATGTTGTATTTGTAAGTAAGTTATCTTATTGTATAAATTAATTTAGGTGTTGTAGTCATAGTATAGTCATTAATTAAGAAGCCACATAACTCATGGTGAATAATATTTGTATTCTTTTTCCCAATTCAATTTATTCATAATTGTTCATAGCTCGTAGCTTAAAGTATCGACTTTTATATGCTGGATTGGGTGGTGGATTTGTGTATATATATGATCGGAAAGAACGAACGGGGAAAAAATTCGGGAAAATTTAGACCGGAAATAAATACGCCGGTCTTAAATGTTCAACTGTTAAGACCGGATATATTTATATGTCCAGTCTAAAAGGTCATGTGTACATATTTGATAAGACCGGTGTATTTATACGTCCGGTCTAAAAATTCAATTCTTAAGACCGGATGTATTTACCATCCAGTCTTGAAAGTCAGTCTTTTAAGACCGCGTATAATTAGTCGTCGAGTCTTAGAAGCCGCTATTTTTCGACTCGAATTTATTTTTGTCCGGTCTTAAAATTTGATCTTTTAAGAGCGGCCGAGTTTTTGTCCGGTCTTAAAAGTTAAGTTTTAGGACCGAACAAAAAATATTTCAGCTTTATTTAGTACGAATTTTAAGACCAAATGCTTTAAATGTCCGGTCTAAAAGAGTTTATTTAAGACCGGTTCGAGTCCGGTCTTAAATGTTGACTTTTAATACCGTTGGAACAAGACCGGTCGCGGATCCGATCTTACGATGCCTCTTTTGTCCGATCTTAAAACCTTTTTTTGCACTAGTGATATATTTGGAAAGTGCTTGTACCAGACATAAAAGGCCCACAATAGATCAACTTGAGTCTGTCGATCTCATCGTATTTGATAACACGGTTACGTTTACTGAACTCATTGCACTTTCCAAATATCTGTGTACATTCATAATAGAAGCATAACTAATGATTAATGAATAGTGATAGTTAAAATACAAAATATAATATGAGAAAACCGACCTTGGAAAAAGTACATCATTCCTACCTCTTGGAATCTTGCGCATAATCCGAGCATACTGAACTATCACAAAAACACCAGATCGTCCGTTCATCTTTTCCAGTTGAGGTAGTGTAATTTCAACATGTTTACCCAATACTATGAACATGTTGACGCTAGAATGCAAAAGAATTCATGGACAAGAAACCAGTTTTCAATGACATGCTTGATCAACGATAATGGGAGATGTTTCTACCACCTCGGCGGAAATTCGAAAAATGGAAAGCTAGTATTAATCATATCATAGTCATACTTACAAGCCGAGTTATTACCACGGCATCAAAAACAAACAACCAAAGTGAACGAAAATTACAAAAAGTTCAAGAAGATGGGGGCGGGGCTGTTTCCTCCTCTCTTTCTTCATCTTCGACCCGGGAGGTACCGACGCCCTTGCTCGTTTACATATGCCTCGCAGTTGAGACCGTCCAGGTTAAGGTTGAGGTCGGGATTGAGGGCGCGAATTTGTGCAACGGCGTTGTCAAAGGAGAAAACCGCTACATCAGCGTACTCGGTCAACCCCGTTTTGGCCTGACCTAGTTCGGCCTCCTTAGCCAAAAGCTCATTTTCCTTGGCTGCGAGAAGGGCTTTATGATTTTCGGCCTCAGATTGAGCCTTGTCTAAGGCAATGAGACCATCCGCGCAAATTCCCTCCAAGCGACGGACATCCAGCTCAGCCGCCGACAGCTTCTCCTCCATCTTCTGGAGGTCGGACCTAGAATTTCCCAATTCCTCTTTCAAGGTCCTCTCCCTAGAAATGGAAGACTTGAGTTCCTCTTCCCGCTTGTCCTTGGCAGCCTTTAGGGAGGAGAAATCCGTTGTAGGCCGGGCGTGCTCCGCTTCGAGGGCGGACAGGTTGGCAATGGCTTTATTCCCGTCCTCTGTTATCTTGGCCACCCCAAACAGCCTCGAGCAAGATTCTCATTTTTCGCCTTGGCCAGCTGGGCGTACGCCATCCCATATTTCACCTTTACAAGGGCATAAGAGCGAATCAAGGCAAGACCGCGGTAGCCCTCTAGCATCATATGATTCAGCATCTTCTTTAGAGGCTCAGTCAGGCCAGACGCGTCATGAAAAAAAGCAGGAGGCCTCGTCACGTCCAACACTTCCTGGCTCAACCCGGTCGCCCAAAGTGCACCCTCTGGAAGGTCATTCACACTAAGGCTCCCCAGCACCGAGGTTTCCGCGGCGGAAGCGGGCGAGGGGGGGCATAAGAAGAGCCGGCGAACCCTGAGACACCGGCACCTCGCTTGGAATTGACGGTCCCGCTGCAGCGTCTTTTCCCTTGACCTTCTTGCGGGCAGCATCTCCTTCGGGATCAGACACGGCTGACCGTTTTTGTGAAACGTGATCGGAGGCCGGTTGGTCAATGACCGCAGTAGCTGGGCTTTCTTCCGAGAGCCGGGATCGATTCTTGAAGACGGCAAGTTGTTTCGGTCTACCCATAGCTCGGCACCGCAAGCAAAAGAAAAGGGGTGTCGAGCAATAAAAGAGGTACAAAAATTTACCAGCAGCGTATCAATAACGTCATACTCGAGGTAGCTTTCCGCCTGACCAAAGGCGTGGTGATATACTTAGCCGGATCTAGGGGACCCTCCAAAGACCCCACGAATTCCAAAAGTTTCAAAAGGGTATCATCCTCCTCGTCCGAAAATGCTTGTGGAAGGAAGTCGTCAGGCTTCAAGGTATGATGATCCGTGGACCAGTAAAGGGGAAACCTTTCCTCGATTTCCCCAGAGTCGGCCCTCCTCACAAACCGGGGCCCGGCCGGAGGGCCTCGACCTTGACAAAAGCGGACTTGAAGTTCTTCCGGGACTCGCGAAAAGGCTGAAGAGTCTTCGATCGCGGATGCTTCGGAGAGTGGTCCACGCAAACCACTTCGTCGAGGCGGTCGTCGAATCCGGTCTCCAATGGGGAAAAGAAGGACATAAAGACCGGAACGCTACAGACAAAATCCTTCTCCGCGCACAAGTTCTCAAAGGCAATGGCAAACGCCCAGCCATTGGGATGAAGTTGGGAAGGGGCAAGGTGCAAGTGAGTCAATAACTCGATCTGAAAATCGGTAAAGGGAAACCTTACTCCCAAAAGTGCGATCACATCCCGGTAAATCCAAAAGAAGTGAAGGCCCTTCTCGCTTGAGCGACCGACGTCCACGGATTCTTGTCTCGCGGGTAACCGCAGGACATAACCTACCCCATCCCCGATCCCGAGTTGCAGAAGATCCCTCGTGGTCAGGGAAGTTTTTTCCTCGATAACCTTGTGGCTTATGGCCAGGGTTAGCTCAGTGGAAATTGGGGAAGGGGTGGAAGTCTTTGGACCCTTCGTTCGAGGACCGGCCGGGCCGGGATGAAGCCATGAACACCTAGATATAAAACAAAGAAAGAGCATTAGAGTGGGGCCGGCGAAAAGTTTTTTCCCAAGCAAGGGATTTAGAAGTACAATGAAACGTAGAGAAGAAATGAGCGCTCTATCTCCGTCGAGGACAATTCCCAGAACAAGCACCTTCTTAGGTCCGGATGGTTCCCGGGTTTTCCGGAAAGTTTTTGAATAGAAGGATCGATGTCGGAACCTAAAAGAAGATTTTTGGCGAGAGCTTCCGATTTCACGAACGAACGTAAAGGCTCGGGCCATTGGGAACACCTAGAAAGGGGCAACGAAACTAAGAACCCACCCAAAAAACCGAAACTCAGAAATAAGATATCCGATAGAAACCCGGCAATGTACGGAGTATACTTTACGTGCAATATTATAAGCCTAAGAGCGAAGTCAGAAGCAAGAAATCACTGGGCAAGCGATAATACCTGGTGAAAAAGAGGAAATGCGCAAGGTTGACAGCGAAAGGCAACAGCTTGGATGCAAGTTAAACTCCTGAAGCCAGAGAGTATTCGATAATGTCAAGAAGGATTTATAGTTTTCGAAAAAGAAGTATATATAGACGTTTGGAATTTGAATAGACGTTTGGAATTTGAAAGGCCAAGAGTCACGACGCCGTTAGCTTCCTCTAACGGAATTGGAAACCCTACGTATCCACTGCGCCAAGCGTCGACCAACGGGCGTTTCGGGGGAAACGGCGTGAGCATTAAATGCGCACGAAAACCAAAGGCTGCAATAAGCGCCAATCCGCAAAAATGACGGTTGAGTACGCAAAAGCACAAGAAAAGAGAGCACATGGATTTGACCCTGTCAGACTTAGCCGGATTGGAGGGCGGTTTGCTAGAACATTAATCCATTCATGAGGGCGGTTAGTGTTAACTTAGCCCGGATTGTAGGGCGGTTTGCTAGAAGATTAATCCGTTCTTGAGGGCGGTTAGTTTTAACTTAGCCCGAATTTGAGGGCGGTTTGTTAGAAGATTAATCCGTTCTTGAGCATGGTTAGTTTTCACTCAATCCGTTACGGAGGCCGGTTAGTTTCGGCTTATTCCGGCTCATCTGAAAGGGCGGTTAGCTTTTAAGAACGAATGGTCGGAATGAACAGCGCGAAAAAGAAGCTAGCTTAAAACAAGACTTTCCATTGATAAGTGGATGGTTTTACATAACGTTCATACAGGAAAGTAAACCAAATTGGCATTCATAAGCAGGATTACAGCAATCTTGAAGTAAAAGCTCGCCGTCATATACAGAAAGGATGAAGAGCCCTCTCCGGCCAAAGGAACTCTCTGAAATGCATCCGCAGGCATCCTTTTGGAATGTTTGGATACGGTGGACCTATCGACCAGTAGGCAGCCTGTCCAACCCCAACCGTGGCACTCCCAGGGGACGATGTTCCGGCACGCCAGATCCACGGAAAGGGCACTTTCGTACCCAACGGACCTTAATCGGGACCCAAATGGAAATATTTTGCCGGGCATGTGAAGACCGGCAAATACGGTTGGACTCCCGAAAGCCGTCGGGGAGGTGGATGAAGACTGGCAAATACAGTTGAAAGTCACCAATGGAAAGCACCATCGGCGACACCTCAATGAACCTATGTTCCTTCTTCTTGGGCTTCCGCTTCCTCACCGGAAAATCTTTAAAGAGAAAAACATAGGTCTATGGCTTGCTTCAAAGGAAATCCCCATTTGTGTAGAATGGATTACCATCTGCGAGGTTCGCATGCCCTTATATGGGCACCGTGGACATTTATTGCACTGAAATGCTTTGCATTCTCGTGACATGGAGAATCGTGAGAGCGGCTGACTTCCTCTCTTGCTTGGGGGCACAACCGTCGAGAGCAATAAATTCTGGTTGTATGGGGCGGCGCAAGCGCCGCGGTAATAAATGCCCCCTAATAGGAAGGCGTACGATCAACAGCTAATGTGAGCTTTAACTATGCGCAAATTTCGAAGGGGATTATGATCATAAAAAGCGAAAATCGTATCCCTATGAAGATAAAGTCAAAATAAATTATGACTACCAAGATCTTTTATGACAACCCATATGGGGGGCGATATGTGGGAGACGCCTAATACAGCCGTTATGAAACCAGGCAGGCATATTGGCCAAGAACGTCAATCTCGGTTGCCATAAGGTGGTAGTCATAGAATTGACGAAATAAACGGCCGTGGTATTGGAACGAAGGGAAGTCGAAGAAAGTCGGCAAGGTGGCCAAGGCGAACGGCCGGTTATGACCGAGATCATGATAACAGTGCTGACCCAAAGATCACTTGTCGACACGAACCCCGCTCGCTATCAAGGCCAATAAAGTTTTCTAAAAAAGAAAGCCCATCATCCGTGGTAGAAAGCAGAAAGGCACAAGGAGCAAAAGGAGGAAAGACCGAGCTATAACTCGGAGGAATGATGGTCGGACTAGTCAACACGCTAATCTCGGCATGTCGGAAACCCGCCATACCGAGCTTGGGGGCAACTGTTATGGACCAATATATTGGGTCGTGCGATTCCAGTCCAATGGGGAATCCACAGTAAAACCCCTTATTTACCCAGATAAATAGGGAACCAGGTAAATGGTCCCCCACTACTCCATCGTGCCTAATATGTGCAGGACCGAACCGTTAGTGGTGGAGGAGCCTGGAGAACGTGGACGTGCATAACGGCTGAAGGATGGGAGCATTTGCATGGGAGTGAAACCCTAGGTAATCCCTATAAATAGGAGATTACCCACCAGGTGCACGCGGAACAGAATGCAAAAGAAGTTCGTGCACATGAACACACATTCATATACCAAAATTAAAAGCACCATGCGCGAATTGCCATGAGATATAATTCTAACCACCATGCGCGAATCGTTCTGAGAAAAAATATAGAAAATGTCACAACATATGGTTAGAATGCAACCACTTTCCTGATATCTATGAACAATGCGATCAACAATGACCTTTAATATGAATTCACAAGGACCTTGTTTCAGACTTTGCAAACTTGATATCAGATTGATAGCCATTTGATGGAGGAAACAGATTTGGAAATAACTGTAATAAGTCGTTTGTATGGAAGAAGAAGATGGAAATTAAAATGGGAAAGAAAGGTTTAAGTAATGGTGCATGGGGCGGCTGAATAACAATGATAAAACACCAAGCAGTTGAAATGACCTTTCGCTTTTGAAGAAACTGATACGTTGAAAAAAATGAATATATAGCACCAGGACTCTATTGTGAACTTTGGAAATGAGGAAAGATACAACATGCCAATGCATGGGGAAAACACATAATCATCGGAAATATACGCTAATTAAATATGAGAGTTGAAGCGTTGACTATAATACCCAATGGATATCAAAGTATGGTTGAATTTTTATGCGAACAGCTAGTTGTATTAAAAATGCAGCCACATGTATTATTAGGGAAGCATTCTAGATCAGATCCAATCACATGCCAAGAAATTGACATGTTGGTTGTACAGATGGACAAATAGTTGAATGACTAGGAGGTTTAAAGGAATATATTTAATTGATGACATGACAAAGACGGAGTAGTTCAGGAACATTTTTTAGTGTAAATTGTACTACAAAAGTTGTTTGTTATAATTAGGACTGATGATATTATTAGTTCTCAAAATAATGAAATTAAAAAGGCGCATTAAACAATGCTATAATGTTTTTCGCCTTTACAGTAATTTTTATTCCAAAAAAATAGGTTTAAAATTGGAAAAAGATAAATCAGAGGCTCCAATATGAGAAATTCCAAATCAGACTTGATGGAGAAATCGGGATTTGCAAAGCTTTCGAAATAATCAATTTACCCTAGAGTAAAATTTTAAAGAAATAGAGTGAAGCGCCAGATAACTTCACATTCTGATCCCTTTCCATATCGCAAGAGATGCGAGAGACGAAACAGTGAGAAGCTGTGGTGTTTCTTGGCGCCTTTGGTGCCTGGGAGACGATCATGGGTGATTATCAATTGTCCATAGTTGCAATGACATTGAGGCATCAAGTCATGTGGGTCTGGGGAGTTCGAACGAGGAAGAGTGTTTGCCTAATTGTGCCAGCGTAATCGACAACTGAAGGTTGGACATTGACTAAGTTTTGGTAAGTTGCTTTCTTTTTCTTTTTTATTTTGATTTTAAACTTATTGGGTTGATTGATTGGAAAAAAAATTATATACGATGATATTTGGGAAACATTTGTTGTTCATCAGAAGAGAGATTGGAGTTGGCTAATTTTGTCAGGGACAAGCCTACGTTCGCGAGATTCCGTAATGTGAGGATGATTATGAAGGCTGAGTTGGTTATGTGCAGAGGTTCCACGATGGTCACAATACTCTTCACGTGGCGACTATATTGCTCCAGGAAGGTGGAGGCTGGGATATGTTCATTAATTCGAGCGCTTCTGATTGTACATGTTTGGATTAGTAGTAAAGGTTGTTTTTTCAAAGTGCTTTTCGATATATGGGTAAGTTTGTAAGATAAACGTATTTTTCCAATGCCAACTTAAAACATTTGTCAATTGTTACTTTGCTTTATACGAGCGATCATGCCTTTCTTTTTGTTTGTTGGTGTTTGAGCTTTTTTTGGGAAATTGATTCAATGATTCAATTCTAATGGACTTCTTTTTCTAAATTGAGCAAGACAACAATCACTCTGCTATTTTATCGGATATTGTGCTGCTTAATTTAATGTTGTTTTGTTTTGGCTTGAATCAGCGAGAATCCTGAACTCAATGTTCCTTATTTATTTTGTAATGGAATTGGGATTTTGCGTTGCTTGTATATTGTGTGTTAATTAAAGTGATGTTGCTGCATTAGTGTTGGACTACAGATTGAATGACTAGAATGGAATAGGTAATGACAACATTTGTTTTCCAATGAAGTGGCTTTGCTTTCCATTTGTAGGAGAGACTGTGGTGTCCACTTCTTGATATGGTTGTTCCAATGGAGTTTGAGTGTGACGCTTGATTACACAAATGTACCAAATTTAGCTTGAGATTTATGTCAACGTTTGTTTTTAGTTGTTGTAATTGGACTGCACAATTGATGTTTGCCATGGATGCAAGGACAAGTTGCACAATTCAGGCAGGATATTTTGTGGTGAGTTGTAGATCATCCTAGAAATCTAGCCAGAAATGATGCTTTGAGTCTTCTCTCAAACCTCACCAACAACACAACAAGGAAACGACAACGAATGACAATAGTTTATAGGTTGTTCTCTCAATGCTGACTTGATTCTTGATTTCCCTCATTTTTTTCATCAAATAGCTCGTATATTTAAACACACACCACTCCTTCCTTCCTTCCTCAGAGGTGTGCCTTTGTCGGACTTCAAATGCTTCACAAGACCTTTTAGATACATCTTGGCATACCCCTTATTTGCATGCTCCTCATTCCTGACAATGGCATCTATGTTGGCCAACCTATTTCTGTCATCACAATGGATATATTCTCATACCCAGTTGCCCCCATCGCGCTAGCAACAACATTTATCATCATATCCAAAAGGTTTTGGTGTCAGACACCGGCAGACACATCGTCTCTGAAATTGAGAGGGTACTCTTGAATTTAGAGCAAACCCAATTGGGATCCAGAGCTGAAGATCATACCGAAGAGGTGAGATTTATACCGAGGAAGGAGAAATGGTTTGAGAATGGGGCAGATGAAGTGCAAGGAAGAGTAAAGAGAAGAGGAAAAACAAGGATATATCAGTAAATGTACAACATTTCATTATTCATATTCCTCCTTTTGATCTGACATGGGATTTTGCAAATTGACCTCCCTTATTTGTCTTTTCCCTATTTTAACAATATTTTTCAAGGATTTTCCCTTTTTTCATAACAACTTTTAGATTTTTTTTTTTCAAGATACCTAATTAAAAACACATTCTTAAACAAGCTATTTTCCCCCTCTAAAAAACAACACAATTGTTCTAAAAAGGTCCTTGATGAGCCACATTTTTTAGAAATAAGACCATGAAAGATTTGTAATTTGGGTTTATGTGATGGTGTTACAACCCAATTGAAAAATATATGTGATAGTTTGATATGTATGTGGATAGAACCTGGCGGATTTTCTTCTATACCTCTTTACATCTGTTGCCCTCCTTTACTTAAAATGACGCAGTTTTGCTCTACTTCAGTTTAGATCTCAGCCTTCCATTGATTGTAATCTAGGTTGTTGGTTGTTGTCACATTCGTCTCACAGAAAGGGAACCATCGACAGAAAGGGAGCCCATTGCCCTCCATTGAATGCTGATTGCAAGCAAAAAATGATGAAGCCTTGGACCAGCCAAGTCCTCAAGCGTCAATCTTTTCGGCATCTTCCTCTCTCACCGGGATGGCCACAGTTGATAAAGTTTGCCACAGTTGAGAGGGAATAAACGACGTCATTTTGCTCTATCATAAAAAACTGGGCTGTTTGGTTGTTATAATTGCATGGACAATGATGAGGGGCAACTAATTGAAACAATGCCATTTAGAATACTTCATTCAAACCGTCAAATTTCTCAGTCAATATTAGCCATCCGTTTAATGTCATATTGTTTTTCTCATTTCCTCCCAAAAGAATGAAAACATGTCGTATTCTGTTTTCTTTGTCGCCAGCATCCCTTTCTTCTTCCTTAAGCAGCGCGGAAAAATTTGAGGAGGTAGGAAAAGGTTTTAATATATTTCTATGTTTCTATTGTGTGTGTGTTACACCTCCACCGGCCTCGCCCTTTCAGGTGGCGGGTTAGAGGGATTCTTTTTAACGGTTACCTTTCCTTGGTTATTAGTCCAATTAATAGTATATGTGTATGTATGTGTATATATATATATATATATATCAGAGCGCGCGCGACAGAGCATAGGATCGGTTTGGACAACCATTGTACTGGTAAAAGCATACATTAACAAAATGTAAAGTCCCCGAAGGGTTAGGGTACAGTCATCCGGTAGTAAATACTGGAAATAAGGTATACAGTCATCCCAAAAGATAAAGTACAAAATACGATAGGGCATCCCCTATCCTTCAACAGCACTGCCATCCTACCTCTCCAAAAAGGTCTTTCTGTTGGGTTAATATGCTCTTTGGTCACTTAAGCCCAATAAGGCTTAAGTGAGACTACAACCCAAGAACCCTATGGCCCATGTGGTTTAGGGTTAGGTCTTTGTGTAGTAGTATATAAACATATTTTCACCCATTGAGACGGCTAATTCACAAGGAGGCTCTCATCAGAAATAAATCCCTAGAGGCAGACGTTCATCATCTGAACGGTTGCCCACACAACCATCCTATCCCCCTCGAGAGATAGTCGGAAGATCGATCATAGAGCGGAATTGACCGTTCGTGACTTGGACCGTTCGAGAAGAGGCTTTTAGATCGCTCATCTTTCCGTGTAATCAAAACGATGAAGGTTCATCTTTTCCTACATCGTCTCGGTACTATACGCTTCCGCGTTTCTGGTGAGATTCCTACAATTGGTATGAAAGCCGGTTCGCGATGAGGAAAAGAACCAGTTTTGATTTAGTTTATGCGATCAAATCTCAGATTTTTCAAAATATTATTTTTGAAAAATATGGCATCTATTTCTATATTTGTTATTGATTTCATGAGTTTTATTCGTTTGTAATTCAGATTTGATATTAGTTTTAATTTTAATCGCTTTAATCCATGGTTAGATTTTCTTGTGTATTTCTTGATTTGTAACAAGGAGGCTAATCCCATATGATTAGGTTTCCTCCTTGCTTGATCCTATGTTTTCTCGAAATTTCTATGTAATTTTTCAAATTTCTGTAAAACTTCAAGAAGATGAACAATCAACGCTGTATGACACTTTTCGTGGACTTCTGGACCTTAGATTTGGACGAACCATATATGGTTGGAAAGAGGACGGAAAGACGAACAAAGTGGGAGTTGGACCGATGCCAGGGGAGCTGGCACGCGCCCCCACGCGCCGCCACAAGCCCTACGAGTGGGCTTCACGCGCCGGCAAAGAAGCAACGCGTGAGGGCGCGTGGGGCCACCTTTCGGGGTGATTCCGGCGGCCTTGTGTTCGACTCCCCATGGCGGTCCTTCCCCTGGAGTTTCGTGCTGAGATGACTTCGGCTGACGGCGCGACAAGATCGACTTTTTTTTAGAGTTTCTCTTTTTCATCCTAGGGTTTCTAGCCAAAAAGTGGGTCTTTGGGCTTTTGGGCCCATGTACACCCTAAAGGGGCTTGAGACAGATACTATGGGCTGAACAAAAGAGAAATTTCAAAGTTGTAATTTTCTATTTTATTTTAAATAGGAAAGCCATGGATTAAAGTTATATGTTTAATTTAATGCTTTTATTGAATTGTATGAATTATATGTGCGATTAACATGATTTTAAAAATAACATGCCATATAGAATAGGAAGATGCCATATTGTTGCATAATCACATGTCATAAATGCATAGTAGCTATTATGTCTTGAATCGACTAGTATGATAGTTATTATGTGAGATTATTTAGGTTATCCACTAAACTAATTATAAATTATTATGATTTTATATTAAAATCTAGAATAATAATTGGATTAATTAATTGTGGAATTAAAAATCTAGACAAATAATCCGGAAATTTCCTAAGAGAATTGTATATTTCAAGTGATTTAAAAATAGTCTAAATTGAACAATTCTTGGAAATTGAAAATTCTAAATTTAAAATATTGAATGTGTGAAGGTTTTAAATTAAGCATTTAATTTTAAAACCTACGGGCCCCAATTGTGGGTTTATTAGTGAAATGGTTATCGCGAAGCCCCATCGGATAAGGATAATCGGATTTCGCTAGATTAAACCCTAATATTTTCAAAATTTTAGTAAAGTTTTGTACGGCCCATCGTCGGCAACACTTAGACACTAAAGATAATTTTGAAAGTAAACAATGGTTAAATACATTCAACTTTGGTAAAATTGTTAACCCTCCCATCGAGGCTCTGGCAATGGAACTGAAGGCCCAAAAAAATAACAATATTAGTTTTACAAGTATCTTGCCCATTGTAAGCCTTGTAGAGATAACTAATGGATTGTTAAACAATAAACGAATAGTAGTTACTAGAATCTACTAGCGCAATATCTGTTTGTTGTTAATTATAGTTTGTAATTAGTGTGTTTTTGCTTTTATCCTTATTTTCAGAAAAATGTCTTTCAATCCTTTAGCTACAATCCTGAGCCAAAAACCTATGGATGGTACAAACTACAAACAATGGAAAACAAATTTCGATATTGTTCTTCAATATGAAAAGCTCAACTTTGTTCTAACTACCCCTATGCCAGTGCAGCCTGCTGAAGATGCGTCTGTGGCAATCTAGACAAAATTTCAGCAAGAGAAGGAAAAATGGGAGAAGGCGAATGTGGCAGTTCGCTGCTATATTTTAGCCAGTCTCGCTACACCTTCGGGAGCAAGTGAGCATGATTGAGAGTGGAGCAACAATGCTCCAAACTCTTGATGGCATGTTTGCTACGTCTAGCGGCTACGCTAGGCAAAATGCGCGAATTCGAATCACCAAGATAGTGATGTCTGGAGGAAGTGTTCGAGATCATTGTCTAACAATGATAGCAAACTTCAAGAAGGCTGAAGATCATGGTGTCAAATTTGAACAAGAAGTAAAAGTTAACCTTCTATTGCAATCACCGCTTGATTACTTCAATCATTTCAAGATGAATTATAATATGAATAAGATGAATCTTGATCTCGCTCAACCGATGCATGAGCTTGAGAGTCTTTGAACAGTCTCTAGCCAAGCGGGGCGCCGCATTATTTGCTAGTGAAAGTTCTGTGAAACCTAAGGGGAAACCCAAAGGAAAGAACAAGAACAAGAAAAAGAAGAAATCAGGTATTCCAGTTGCCAAAATAGTTGCAATGAAGCAGCCAAAAGGCAAGTGCTTCAAGTGCGGACAAAAGGGGCATTGGAAGAAAAATTGCCCACGTATGAATCAACCAGGTATGGGTAATTTACATGTGATTGAGGCTTGTTTAGTGGAGAATCACGAAGAAAAATGGATCGTTGATTCAGGAGCCACTAACCATGTTTGTTACTCTTTGCAGTGGTTCAAACATAGCTTGCCTGTAAGTGAAGGACAAAGAGTTTTGAAGCTTGGAACTGGGGAGCTTGTGTCTGCACTAGCGAGTGGGACAAGTTATTTTATCTTTTGATAATTGCGAACTTTGGTTTTAGAAGATCGTTTATTTATTCCGAATTTAAGAGGAATTTAATTTCTGTTAGTTGTTTGGAAAAACATGGTTTGACAGTTCGTTTAATTTCTCGGTTTCAATAAGAAGTAAATCTTCTTTTATTTGTTCTGTGTAATGAGTAATGGTCTTTATTTCCTTAATCCTGTTCCTGTGAAGTTAATCATGTTGAATTAAGAGATGTTGAACATATAAATTCATCAAAGAAAAGAAAAGTTTCTAATGAAACTTATCTATGGCATTTGAGATTAGGTCATATTAACTCTAATAGGATACAAGGTTAGGTTAAAAGTGGGATTTTAAAATCCCTGAACTTTGAACTGATACCAGTATGTGAATCTTGTTTAGATGGTAAAATGACCAAGAGATCCTTCAAGGCCAAGGGAAAACGTGCCATACTTCACTGGAATTGGTACATACCGATGTATGTGGACTAATAAATGTCCAAGCCGGGGAGGAGGTATCGGTATTTCATCACATTTACTTGATGATCACTCTAGATTTGGACATGTGTACTTGATGCGTCACAAGTCTGAAGCTTTTGGAAAATTCCAAGAGTTCAAGGCTGAGGCAGAAAAGCATCTTGGTGTTCAAATTAAGACCCTTCGATCTGATCGAGGGGGTGAATACATATCTGGAGAGTTCAGGTCTCACCTGATCAAAGAGGGGATAGTTTCACAATTATCATCTCCGGTGACACCCCGAGAATGGAGTTGCTTTGAAAGGAGAAATAGAACCCTTTTAGAAATGACAAGATCTATGCTCAGTTATTCATCTCTTTCTGATTCATTATGGGGATATGCCTTAGAAAATGCTATGTATCTATTGAACTTAGCACCGTCCAAGTCGGTTTCAAAGACACCAATAGAATTGTGGAAAGGGTGCAAGCCCACCATAAAACATATTCGGATTTGGGGTGCTCTGGCATATGTCTTGTAACAGAAACCAGATAAGATGGACTCGCGTAGTGAAGTATACATGTTTATAGGCTATCCTAAAGGAACCAGAGGTTGGTTGTTTTATAGTCCAAAAGAAAAGAAGGTCATAGTAAGCACACACGCGACTTTCTTAGAGGAGGACTATATGGCAAATTATAAGCCAAGGAGTAAGGTTATTCTTGATGAGCTAGTCTCAGATCAAGTTTCACCGCCACCTCCTCAAAGTGGTTCCAAAGATTTATTCCCGTGGTTGTTCAAAGAGGGAAAATATACTTGAACATACACAAAAACCAGAGACAGAACCAGAAATTCAGCATGATGATGAAGTTCTGGAAGAACAAAATCATGAATTGGTTAATCCACTTAATGAGGGTCCTCATCAAGAAAATGAGGGTCCTCATCAAGATTTTGTTAACCCACACAATATGGACCCCCTGTAGATGCACAACATCAAGTGCGACAAAGTCGTAGTGGGAGATTGATTCGTAAACCTGCAAGATTTCTCTTGTTGGGTGAGTCAAATTAGGATATCACCATTGATGTAGATGATGATCCCACGAGTTATGACATGGCACTAGGAGATGTTGATGCTCAGGAATGGCTTGAGGCTATGAATCGTGAAATGGATTCTATGTATTCCAACTCAGTTTGGTCTCTTGTAGATGTACCTAAAGGGGTAAAACCCATTGGGTGTAAGTGGATTTACAAGAGAAAGAGAGGATCGGACGGGAAGGTTGAAACCTTCAAAGCTAGATTGGTGGCGAAAGGGTACTCCCAAATAGAACATGTGGATTATGAAGAAACTTTTCGCCGGTTGCCATGCTTAAGTCCATCCGGATTCTCTTAGTCATGTTAAAGAAATCTTGATTATGAGATTTGGCAAATGGATGTCAAAACTGCTTTTCTAAATGGAAATTTGGAAGAGGAAATCTATATGCAGCAACCAAAAGGGTTTATAGCCAAAGGGCAAGAAGAGATGGTATGCAAGTTGCAAAGGTCCATTTATGGACTTAAGCAAGCGTCCGATCATGGAACATCGATTTTGATCAAGCCATTAAGTCTTATGGTTTTGAGAAACACCCCGATGAGCCGTGTGTGTATAAAAGGATCCAAGGAAATGCGGTGTCTTTTCCGGTACTTTATGTGGATGATATACTCCTTATCGGAAATGATACGAGGTATTGTTAGGCATAAAGACCCGGCGAGCAAACATTTTGATATGAAGGACCTGGGGAAGCCAATTATATTCTTGGTATTAAACTCTTAAGAGATCGGAAGAATAGGGTTTTGGCATTATCCCAGACTAAATACATCGACAAAATACTTGCCAGGTTTAGCATGGAAAATTCCAAGAGAGGGATAATACCCTTCAAGCATGGGATTCATCTCTCTAAGGAGCAATCTCCTAAAACTCCTGAGCAGAGAGAACGCATGAGTAGGATACCTTATGCTTCAGCTGTAGGTAGTCTCATATATGCTATGCTTTGTACCGGACCGGATATATCGTATGCGGTGGGAGTAGTAAGCCGGTACCAATCTAATCCTTGAGAGGAACACTCTGGTAGCGGTTAAACATATACTCAAGTACCTATGGAGAACGAGAGATTATATGTTGGTCTATTCTAGTGGGAGTCTTGAAACCATTGGTTATACGGACTCGATTTCCAAGGAGATATTGACTCAAGTAAATCCACCTCGGGATATGTGTACACCCTTAATGGCGGTGCCATTTGTTGGAGAAGTGTAAAACAATCATTTGTGGCTGACTCTGCCACAGAGGCTGAGTATGTAGCTGCTTCTAAGGCTGCAAAGGAAGCTGCATGGTTAAAGAAGTTCCTAACGGACCTTCAGGTGATACCAGTGTTAATTGTCCTATCACACTTTACCGTGACAACAAAAGGGCGAAGAGTTGCACATCCAAGGAACCAAGGTTTCACAAGAGACAAAAACACATACGGAGGAAGTACCACTTGATCCGAGAAATAGTTGAAAGAGGAGATACATTGGTAGCAAAAATAGCATCAGAAGAGAACCTTGCTGACCCTTTTACTGAGAGTTTGCCTGAACGTGTGTTCGAGAGGCATGTTACATCTATGGGTCTTAGGAGGATTCCAGATTTGCTATAGCTTTAGTTAGTTGAAATTTCACTTTTTTATTTTGTGCCTTTTGAGCAAGACATTATGACATTGCATTATTTTTCTGAATGGTATAAATGAGGTGTTTTTCATTTATTTTGCACACTATTTACAAACTCTAAGGTCCGGATCAATTGTGGAGTATATGATCATATGGATACGTTCATAGAGGACATGGTCATAGGTTCTCACAATTGATGAATAGGTTCACAGCTATTAAATTAAGTTGGGCACTTTATTTAGGCTGCAATATTGTATGAAATGGTTTGTCCGAATCATTATAAAATATTGGTGTGAGTTAATACTTACATTGAATGGATCAATGAGAGATTTGATTAAGGTTGTTCTTTCGTCATAAGGAATCAAATCTCCGCATAACTATAGTCATGTAGTTGCTCTTAATCCCGAGTTTATTTTAAATAGGTAGTCGAATAGTTTTCATTCTTTGATTTACCAACGGGTGAGGTTTGATCTATATGACGGCCAATAACTTGGTATTTTGGGATTGAGACTTTTTGGTTATCGGTGTTTATGAGATAAACAACATGAAATTTATAGGAAATGTCCCCTTGATATGTTTCGGTACTTGGATATTGGAGACACTGGCCAGTGCATGTAATCCATTAGAGAAACTATCACAAATCAAGGAAATAAATAATTGATTGGGTTACGTAAAACTAGTCAATCAAATTATAGACATTCTATAAAGGGGTAATGCATATTCGTGTTATAACTATCATTAATCTTGGAGTTTACATTCGGGCTTTTAGTGGAGTAGCACCGAACTAGATAATCTTCCTTGATTATCATGAGCCTTGATAAATGACAAATGGTAGATCCCCAGGCTAGCTCGAAACAAGGGATGAGGTATGTTATCAGATGATGATGGCTTATGGGCTACATGGTTTTAGGTTTACGAACTCAATTTTGTATCTCAAATAGCAAGTGGGAGATTGTTGGGTTAATATGCTCTTTGGTCACTTAAGCCCAATAAGGCTTAAGTGAGACTACAACCCAAGAACCCTATGGCCCATGTGGTTTAGGGTTAGGTCTTTGTGTAGTAGTATATAAACCTATTTTCACCCATTGAGACGGCTAATTCACAAGGAGGCTCTCATCAGAAATAAATCCCTAGAGGCAGACGTTCATCATCTGAACGGTTGCCCACACAACCATCCTATCCCCCTCGAGAGATAGTCTGGAAGATCGATCATAGAGCGGAATTGGACTGTTCGTGACTTGGACTGTTCGAGAAGAGGCTTTTAGATCGCTCATCTTTCCAGGTAATCAAAACGATGAAGGTTCATCTTTTTCTACATCGTCTCGGTTCGATACGCTTCCGCGCTTCTGGTGAGATTCCTACAATTTCTCTGTCAAGCACGTCTCGCTGATTCAACAAAAGCTTCTGGAGTCCGGTATTGGCCCCCAGAGTAACCGTCAGTACTCATGCACTAAATGTGTGATGTGTATGTATGCAACCATGTAAATAAGAGAGAGTACATATTGAAGGTGGAATATCACCTAGAGGGGGGGTGAATAGGTGATCTTGAAATTCTTTCGCTAATTGCTCAAGAACACTTAAAACAGAGATAGAGAGAAGAGCAATGAACACAAGAGGTTATACTTGGTTCGGTCCAACTCTCGACCTACGTCCAAATCCCCGAAACACTCTGAGATTTCACTATCTTGTAACTTGATTACACACTCTGTAACTCTCGAGTAATCCTCTCACTAGGACTTACTCCTCTTTACAAGTTGTAACCAAATAACTACACAATCACACACTCTGTAAACGAAGGATGATCCTCTCACTCTTGGACTCACTCCCCCTTACAAGTTGTAATTGTACACCCACACTTAAGGTTCCACAACCTTAAGATTTTACAACACAATAATCAAATAAGTGTTTTGAAACTCCTCACGAGTAGATGAATGATAAACACTGATGCTCAATAATATCTGAAGATATATACAGAATAGAATTTAAACGCTTTGAATGCTTTGTCTGTGTATATGTTTGTTCTGCCATTGAAGAATTCAAACCTTCGAGTATTTATACTGGTTGAAGATTGAGGACCGTTGAAGGATTTGAATCTATCCGTTGAGTATTTGAATATGTCCGTTGAAGATGTTTAAGCGTCCGCGCCTTCTGCTTATCCACGTTTGAATGTTTGCTCAGTGGAGTCTCTTTACAGGTTGTCATTCGTGTGGTCCTAGTCGGAGGATGACTTAAATAATATTCAGATGCTTTTGACGTTATGGGCCATCCTTCATCATGTCGGCTTCTGTGTCTACATCCGTTTCGGTGCTTTACAGCTCATTGAGATTTAAATAATGGTTAATCAACTGAAAATTACTTAAGAAGATTATTAATCATAATACAAATAATATTGAATGCTGTTTTGGAAAGTATAATCAATTAATCAAATCATTAGATTGATGTTGCAGAAGATATGTGCTTGCTGATATGTTTGCTGATATATACTCGAGTATCTATTTTGAATACTTGAGTATCTTGCAGAAACTCTTCACAGAAGCTCATATGGTTAGAATCGATGATACTAAACAAGGCATATTCAATGATTTACATATGAGCGACGATAGACTTCCATGGTGTTCTTCGTCCAATGTGAAGCTTTGATTATAAATCTGAAAAACACTTAGAAGATGATTAATGATATCACAGCTTAATATAGAATGATGTATTGAAAGCTAAAAACAATTAACTGAATCATTTAAGGAAAGTTACGATGAATCAGATTTGTTCGAGCTATCTCGGTATGGATGTTTGTTCGATCATTCTCGAGAACTGCTGAAGCCATACTCGAGAATCGCTCTTTGAATCATCTACAGATTGCAGGAACATCGATCATTCTCGAGAATTGTTTGCCCACTCTCGAGAACCATTCTCGAGAATTGATTCCTCATTCTCGAGAATCACTTCAGAACCAGAGAGCACAGAAACGAATATCATATGAAGCATACGATCATACTCGAGAATCCTTTTTGATTCTCGAGAACCATTCTCGAGAATTAGAACTCATTCTCGAGAATCACTTCAGATAGACTATGCCGGTGATTCGTTAATCAATCATTCTCGAGAGTTGATTCCTCATTCTCGAGAATCACATGTTACGAAAGCTTTTGCATTTCTCGTTCGATCATTCTCGAGAATTGCTTATGCATTCTCGAGAACCATTCTCAAGAATCTAATAATCATTCTCGAGAATCCTTTGTCGGTGCCATGGTGATTCGAACACATCTTTGCAGTTTGCCTTAACCACACTCGAGAATCGAAAGCTTAGCGATGGCCAACTTGTCACGACATTCTTGAGAACCATTCCATACTCATAAAAACCTTCAAGTCTTCTTTCCATTGCAAGAATAGTCAGTCCAAACTTGTTGTATTTCGTCGGTTATCATAGGATGAATGTAAGTTGTTCTTAATCAATGCTGATTGTAATATCCTGAACATACGACCAACTTCAAAACATCATAACTCCTTCAATTGAGCTTATTTTTCTATGTTATTGATGTTTCTGGAAAGGTATTTGAGTCTAGTTTCCAATGGCACCGATTGCAGCACAATCCGATTTGTCGTTTGGGAGATACACTCAACTTACCGAAGGTTGTTCAGGACTGTGACGGTGATTTGTGTTCTGACTTGTGAAAATAATATCTCTCTCATCTGGACTTCTTTAGACTTTAAACTTTGTCAAAAGTACGTGTTGGATGTCTAGTTTCATATGCCACTGGTTTCACGTTAATCTGATTCCTGGTTTGTAAGATATCATCGAATTACCAGAGGTCGCCAGAAACAGAGCAGAACAGAGTATGCTGAAGCACGATCATTCTCGAGAATCAGAATGGCATTCTCGAGAATCATTCTCGAGAATTGATTTTCCATACTCGAGAATTGCTTGTAATTTTCACAGAATCAATACCATTCTCGAGAATTGCTTCGGGGAATGGAGTTGTGACTCGTTCTCACTCATTTTAACTCCGAATTGAGCCGTTCCAACTTCTATATCATCGTGGAGACTTCTAGAATCAATCTAAGAGCTTGTATAATGATTTTATTCTTTCTTTCTTCTGCCCTCTTGATCATTCTTCATTGTTTAACTTTCATATCTACATTAAATATAAGAATTAGTCAAGGTATAAGATAAATGTAGTAAGTAAACTTTTTGCACTGGATAATGGCACTTATATAAGACATCATCAAAACTAATCATAACTAACATTCTCCCCCTTTTTGATGATGGCAAATACCTTAAGAAAAAATATGTATGAATATGAAGATATATTAAATGCAGCATATTTTTCTTGCCATTTCTCTCCCCCTTATTTGTCATTAGCAAAAAGTTGAAGTAAAAAGAAGATAAGGGACAAATATTAAACCAGATAGAAATGAGTCAAGGAACTGATTTTCTCTCCCGATTGAAAATACTTGATTTTTAATATGATGCAAGTCGAAATGAGTTCTTCATGAAAATATGTTTGAAAACAATTTGGAGAGGCTTTGCAAGAAACTTTCATATTTGAAACATAGAGATATCAAACATGTGCAAAATTTCTACTGAATATAAAGAGATAAGGATTAGAAATGCTCATGTAGATTCTGTAAATGATGAATGATCGATGAAGTCCATTTTCTTGCTGTATGCATTTCGGTTGAATCCCTGTAGCCTGAGATGAAGTAGTGGTAGACTCTCTTCCTTTATAGCTCAGCTTCAACCATCAAGGCCTCTTTCCTTAAATTAATATATTCTCCTTGTATTGTGTTAAGGAAAGTCCTAGCACATATCAAAATCTCCTGCTACAAATGTAAAACTTTCTTTGCAAAAGAGATTTGTTAGTGCAACCAGATATCAAAATATTCCTTTCTATATGATATTTTCAAGGTAAGATAATGAAAGGAAAATATGATGTTAACTCATCATCAAAACTAATAGAAGATAATGAATGCAGATGAGTATACTTAAAAGGTTTCCTTCAACTAAAGAAGATGAGTTTTTAAGACATAAAACACATGTTAATCAAGATGAATAATGGTAAAAGAAAATGATGCTTGATCAATTAAAGAGCCTCATGCACACATCACCATTAATTTCTTTGAAATAGAATGCTTGTTCATTTAAATGATACACACGAAACTTTTATAAAGTCTCCAGTAAATGAAGACAAGGATTAGCAAATGAAGCTTTTAAATAACTGATACACCTCGGCATTTATCTACGCTACAACAATGATTTTTCAAGACAACTAAAGCATCAATTAAAAACACCAGGGCCCATGTTATTGATGACTTAAAAGAAGCTTTGTCAAATTCTGCATTAAATCAAATAGGCAGCGTCCAAAAAAAAATTGATTCATTCAATTTGATTAGAAATACTCTGGCCCGACAATTCTCAAGAATGAAATATAGATTCTTGAGTATTGTAACAGAATTTTCATTCAATACTCAGGAATGACATACACTGAGAGACTTATTGACACAACTTAAAGCAAGAGTATTCAGGCAGCACTTAATGAATTTGCATCACTACTCGAGAATGCTTAGGATATACTCAGGAATTGCATGTTAAGATATATTTAATGAAGTACCATAAATGCTAAAATACCCCATTTCAAGTGTGTATAGTGAACACTTGAATCTTTTTGATGAGAAGACTTGATCTTAGTAAATCATTGAAGAGTTATCTTTGAATATCTCAGGTGAGGTGATTGATTCTCGGGAATACTTCTCATATACTCAAGAACTGGTGAAGAGCTTCACTGCTTAACTTCTTTTGTTCTACAGTTCTCGAGAGTTTAGCTTTAATTCTCGAGAATTATCATTGCAAATCTCTTGAAGCTCCTCTGTCTCTATAATTCTCGAGCATCTCCAAGTGATTCTCGAGAATCATTCTCGAGAATGAAACTCAATTCTTGAGAGTGGTCTCAACTATGAATAATTCCAGAGAGTGATCCATTCAGCAGAAGACACTGTTGCGACAATTCTCGGGAATGCCTTAGCCATTCTCGAGAATGGTAAATGACATGATCATTGTTGCTTGGCGAACTTCACATAATGATAAGATTATTCTTGAGAATTATCATACTCTGCAAATCTCTATTTTCTAGTCACGAAACAAACAGGGCTGCACAAATCAAATATGTATATGCTCTTTGGTACCCAATGATTCTTGAGTCCATACAAGATTAGACAAGATAATTCTTATACTCTTATAGAATTATATAATATTTGAGCAAAGAGTATCAAAATTAGCAGTAATGGAATCCAATTGATTCAGGTCACGAAATATATAGATAAACTGATATGAAGAGTGTTGTTTCTGAAATGACAGTTTGTAAATACAATTTATGTGGAAAAGTATGTCATTGATATGAAACTCACATAAACCATGGATGAGACTGAAATATGTTTAAAATCAATGCTTTCTCAAAACAATGGTGGAAGTTAACAGTTTAAAAAAATATCGAATGTATCGAACATGTTTCGATTTGGAGAACATGTCACACACGAGAAGTTAACATGTTGAAGAACTTTCCTAAGAGCAAAAGTCATAAGGGAAATGAATTAGCCAAAAGACTAAATAGAATAGAAATATTTTTGCATAATGACTTTGTCGTTAACTCGTGAGATAAACTTGCCTCTAGATTTGAATCTAGAAATATATGAATAATTAATGCCAGAATATGAATATATAGATATTGTTACTCAAGATATGGATGAAGACAAATGCTTGATGAATCCGAGTAACAAAGAGATTACTAGGAATCGTGGATGATGAAGCAAATACTCACTAGTCCAAATGACTCGAGACCGAATATCATTCTAGTAGGTTATTCCACTAATGGTTAATGCATTAACATTTAATGCACTAATGAACATAAAGCTTGGAATAACTTGATCGAAGAATTTATGCAAAGAGACATAACACTCACAGATTGAATCCTTTTATGGAAGATAGACTTGAAACTCATAGATGATCAACTTATTAGATAGAATGAAACTGAAGAGTTCAAGCAACACATTAAATATCAAAGATCAATATGTGAATGATAGGGAAAGCTCAACTGGATAAATTTGAACACATATCTGACATTCCGTATACAATGATATTAACTTCCAATTTTGAAACATCATTTGAATGCAATCGAAGATGAATATGTTTCAAAAACATCCGTATGCATTTTTATAAAACAGAGTGAATTGAAATCCAAACAAATTAAAAATTGTGCGTTTCAAAAACAAAATTAGAAGGTAATGCATAAATTCATTTATGGTCCATTTAGCAATCTGAAAAACATTTCGAAAATCATAAATGATTGATTGCTAATGGAATGCAAAAGTGGACAAGTATTCATTACCCAAAAATGAATTTCATGTAAGACCAAAGATATAGGGTAAGGTTAAATATCACCGTAATTCCTCTTGTCCTTATTGAAGCTTGCTTGGTTGTGATGGATTGATGTAAATAACTTCTTTTCTGTCGTTCACCATCAAATCAACCATTGCTTCTTCAGTTTCCTCAAGAGTTGAGTTATTTCCTGTACTCAAGTATCACTTATCTCATACTCAAGTATTATATCGTAACCGTGATGATAGTTGATCCATCCAACCAATACTCAATACCGATACTTAAAACACTTAAGCATACTCATTAAAACCCGACGTATTCAAGTAGGTTAGCTTATTACTCGAGTACTATTTCAAAATATGCAGTTCACAGAGGGAATTATCAAATCATTGTATATGCATAAAGAGTCCAACTATTGAATATTGCAATCCTTTTAAAATCAATAGATTTAAGACATATAATACTCATTCCTACGGTTCCACAATATAAGCCTCAATTAATATTACAGATAATAGCATATTAGGCTTTACCATTGTATACCTTTTACCTTAGGCATTTGGAGGATCGATTTTGCTTACCCACTGCTTCTTCTTCATATGTTTTTCCATGGGTGTCTGCAAAGTTCTCTCAGAGGGTATAGACTTCAAGAGTCTTCTGCTTGGCACTTGAGAGGATCTCCTTTTCAGTTCATATGAAACTCTTAGACTCTTATTCTTCTCTATACGTCTAGGTTCATTCTTTTTAGAATCATTCTGCACATGTAAAGCACTAGATGGACATCTTGGTACCCATTTATACTTGGGTCCTTCCGGGTTAGCTCGAGCCTTAGGGGAAACATAAGTTCCCTTTGGTAGCCATTGATAATTACCAACGGGTTTATCCTTTCTTCCTTTCTTATGGAAACAAGATGATGTGTTATGACCCTTACGATTACAGTAGTTACAATGAGCAAATGGATTTGAGGTATGAACAGATTTTTGAAAATAGTTCAAATAAGATTTTCCTCCCATCTTCTTTTTCCCTTTCTTTTTATCAAGAATAGGATTGTAACCAATGCCTGATCGATCATTTGTAAATCTCTGAGCCTTTAAAATCACATTGAGCATTTCACTGCCTTTAGTGAATTTCTCAAGAGTTTTCGTAAGAGAAGAGTTTTTCGTTTCAAGATCAGGACAATTTTTGCAAATCATATTTTCGCAAGTAGGAAGGGAATCTTTATTTTGCTGCTCAAGCAATTTGATTTTCTTTTTGGAAGCAATGAGTTCTTTCACAATCTTTTTGAATTCAGAATGTAAATCATTGTATTCTGAAAGTAACTCATCATAGGTAGGTTCAAAATCATGTACCTCATTATCGTTTTCACATTGCTCTTCTTCTTCAACAATTAAGCACATGTTCGCAACTTCTTCTTCCACACTTTCTTCGTCAGAGGAGTTATCTCCACATACAAAACAGACACGTATGCCATTTCCAAAGCTTTCCACATCTCCTTGGCGTTGATAGATTGCAGATGCGTAAATACTCCTTTTGACTAAGTGCACTCTGAAGCATCAAAATGGCTCTGCTGTTAAGAGTTATTTTCCATATATCATCCTCGTTGAATTCATCTTCAGCCTTCGGAACATTAATTTCGCATTCTACTCTTGTGGGAACATAATCCCCATTCTCTATTATATGCCAGAGACCATACTCCGTGGCTAAAACAAACACTTTGAACTTTGCTTTCCATAATGAATAGTGTTCACCGTTGAAGCCAGGTGGTCGATTGATTGAGGCAACCTTAGGTAATATTCCTTCCATGATCTATCTCGGGATGTTAAGCCCAACTGAGAAACCTGCGCTCTGATACCAAATGAAGGTGGAATATCACCTAGAGGGGGGGTGAATAGGTGATCTTGAAATTCTTTCGCTAATTGCTCAAGAACACTTAAAACAGAGATAGAGAGAAGAGCAATGAACACAAGAGGTTATACTGGTTCGGTCCAACTCTCGACCTACGTCCAGTCCCCAGAAACACTCTGAGATTTCACTATCTTGTAACTTGATTACACACTCTGTAACTCTCGAGTAATCCTCTCACTAGGACTTACTCATCTTTACAAGTTGTAACCAAATAACTACACAATCACACACTCGTAAACGAAGGATGATCCTCTCACTCTTGGACTCACTCCCCTTACAAGTTGTAATTATACACCCA
Source organism: Acacia melanoxylon (assembly GCA_019022615.1). Taxonomy (NCBI): domain Eukaryota; kingdom Viridiplantae; phylum Streptophyta; class Magnoliopsida; order Fabales; family Fabaceae; genus Acacia; species Acacia melanoxylon. The sequence goes on along the minus strand of JAFJYJ010000020.1, from coordinate 1,720,489 downwards.
CACTTAAGGTTCCACAACCTTAAGATTTTACAACACAATAATCAAATAAGTGTTTTGAAACTCCTCACGAGTAGATGAATGATAAACACCGATGCTCAATAATATCTCAAGATATATACGAATAGAATTTAAACGCTTTGAATGCTTTGTCCGTGTATATGTTTGTTCGCCATTGAAGAATTCAAACCTTTGAGTATTTATACTTGGTTGAAGATTGAGGACCGTTGAAGGATTTGAATCTATCCGTTGAGTATTTGAATATGTTCGTTGAAGATGTTTAAGCGTCCGCGCCTTCGCTTATCCACGTTTGAATGTTTGCTCGGTGGAGTCTCTTTACAAAGTTGTCATTCGTGTGTCCTAGTCGGAGGATGACTTAAATAATATTCAGATGCTTTTGACGTTATGGGCCATCCTTCATCATGTCGGCTTCTGTGTCTACATCCGTTTCGGTGCTTTACAGCTCATTGAGATTTAAATAATGGTTAATCAACTGAAAATTACTTAAGAAGATGATTAATCATAATACAAATAATATTGAATGCTGTTTTGGAAAGTATAATCAATTAATCAAATCATTAGATTTATGTTGCAGAAGATATGTGCTTGCTGATATGTTTGCTGATATATACTCGAGTATCTATTTTGAATACTTGAGTATCTTGCAGAAACTCTTCACAGAAGCTCATATGGTTAGAATCGATGATACTAAACAAGGCATATTCAATGATTTACATATGAGCGACGAGACTTCCATGGTGTTCTTCGTCCGAATGTGAAGCTTTGATTATAAATCTGAAAAACACTTAGAAGATGATTAATGATATCACAGTTAATATAGAATGATGTATTGAAAGCTAAAAACAATTAACTGAATCATTTAAGGAAAGTTACAGATGAATCAGATTTGTTCGAGCTATCTGGTATGGATCTGTCTGATCATTCTCGAGAACTGCCAAGCCATACTCGAGAATCGCTCTTTGAATCATCTACAGACGGAACATCGATCATTCTCGAGAATTGTTTGCCCACTTCTCGAGAACCATTCTCGAGAATTGATTCCTCATTCTCGAGAATCACTTCAACTTGAGTACCGTGAGAGCACGAAACGAATATCATATGAAGCATACGATCATACTCGAGAATCCTTTTTGATTCTCGAGAACCATTCTCGAGAATTAGAACTCATTCTCGAGAATCACTTCGTAATAGACTATGCCGATTAAGTGTGATTCTCGTGAGTAATCAATCATTCTCGAGAGTTGATTCCTCATTCTCGAGAATCACATGTTACAGAAAGCTTTTGCATTTCTCGTTCCTGATCATTCTCGAGAATTGCTTATGCATTCTCGAGAACCATTCTCAAGAATCTAATAATCATTCTCGAGAATCCTTTGCTGCCATGGTGATCGAACACATCTTTGCGAACCATTTGCCTTAACCACACATTCTCGGAGAATCGAAAGCTTAGCGATGGCCAACTTGTCACGACATTCTTGAGAACCATTCCATACTCATAAAAACCTTCAAGTCTTCTTTCCATTGCAAGAATAGTCAGTCCAAACTTGTTGTATTTCGTCGGTTATCATAGGATGAATGTAAGTTGTTCTTAATCAATGCTGATTGTAATATCCTGAACATACGACCAACTTCAAAACATCATAACTCCTTCAATTGAGCTTATTTTTCTATGTTATTGATGTTTCTGGAAAGGTATTTGAGTCTAGTTTCCAATGGCACCGATTGCAGCACAATCCGATTTGTCGTTTGGGAGATACACTCAACTTACCGAAGATTGTTCAGGACTGTGACGGTGATTTGTGTTCCGACTTGTGAAAATAATATCTCTCTCATCTGGACTCCTTTAGACTTTCAACTTTGTCAAAAGTACGTGGTGGATGTCTAGTTTCATATGCCACTGGTTTCACGTTAATCTGATTCCTGGTTTGTAAGATATCATCGAATTACCGAGAGGTCGCCAGAAACAGAGCAGAACGAGTATCTTTGAAGCACGATCATTCTCGAGAATCGAATGGCATTCTCGAGAATCATTCTCGAGAATTGATTTTCCATACTCGAGAATTGCTTGTAATTTTCACGAGAATCAATACCATTCTCGAGAATTGCTTCGGGAATGGAGTTGTGACTCGTTCTCACTCATTTTAACTCCGAATTGAGCCGTTCCAACTTCTATATCATCGTGGAGACTTCTAGAATCAATCTAAGAGCTTGTATAATGATTTTATTCTTTCTTTCTTCTGCCCTCTTGATCATTCTTCATTGTTTAACTTTCATATCTACATTAAATATAAGAATTAGTCAAGGTATAAGATAAATGTAGTAAGTAAACTTTTTGCACTGGATAATGGCACTTATATAAGACATCATCAAAACTAATCATAACTAACACATATAACATGCCAAATACACCACATATGCAAACAGATACACAAACACACACATCTTCGTACCGTCGGGCCGCCTTACCAAGGCAAGCCCCGGATTTATCAGAATCATAACCCTGTCTCCGTTGAGTAGCCCCTCAAGGCAGACCCCGGACCAGGACACCGCGCGTGGGAATACAAACATCGACATGCTCTGTATACATATTTGGCAACAATATATACAAAAATACACACATGGCAAAAACACATACAGCAAACACATAAAAGTGCTGGAGTACAGAGGTTACTACCTAGTGGTAAAAGTACCGTCTTATATTTTTAGGGGCCCACTAGGTCTTCAATAGATTTCTTGACCCTAGATATCATTAAAATACACTTATTTAGTAATTACAGAAATACCCTTACATTTATTTTGTCAAATCCGAGCTATATACAGAATTTCCAGAATTCTGTGCATTTAACCCAACTTTCCAGATTTTTAATAAATTCTACAAAAATAATTTTTGTATGAAAATAGTGCCATTCGAACTGTTGAAATGTCTAGTTTCCATGAACAATATACCCAGAAGTCAAAAGGACATATATTTTGGCGTGTAGCTCTTTTTCTATCCTCTGGTCCAGATTCGCGTCACTGGTCTTAGACCCCTTTTCAACTATTTATTTCACCCAGTAAATCTTATCCAAAGTTATCTTGTTATATGTCTAAACTCATGCCCCACATGTCTAGTTTCTTCATAAAAAGTTTCAGCTCAAGAAAGGTTCATTTACAGCTTCAAAAACACGTTAGAAGGTTTGCTGCCCGAATTTTCTGAAACTGGCAGCAAGCCCTCTCATGGGGTTTTCGGTGTTTTCGACTTCAACAACTTAACCCATGACCATAACCTATACAAAACCTCATTCCAGAGCCATTAATGACCTTAAAAATGCATAAATCCAACCCTAACATTCAGCCTCTACCATTTGCACGAAATTATTTCACAAGAACTCAAGAAATGAAGTTGTCGGTGTTACCTTTTGGAATCGGAGAGTTGATGAAAGAGCTTGGGACCTTGAGCTTGAAACCCTAACAATGGTGGCTGAATGATCCTCTTGAGTTCTCTGGAACTTTCGCTCCACAAGGGTGGAAAGAAGAGTAAATCACCTTTTTTAATAAAGGTGAAATGGACCCAGTAAACTTTGGAATTAACCGGTGTAATTTCGGCTAGTAGGGGATAATTTGGATCTCAAATTTGGCTTAATCCCCAAGAAATTCTAGAAGAATCCAGGGGTGTCCAGAAGCTTCCAAGTGGCGCAGCCCCTCCAAAAATGCTGGTCCTTATCTTCTTTTGGGGAAAGTTACATGTTTTGGCCCGGCACTTTCAAAAATTACAATTGTGGCCCAGAACTTTTTAATAATTACCAACTTTTTCCCCAAGCTTTCTCCTGCCCTAAAGTACACATGGGACTCCACTTTGGGCCCACAAGCCAGCCCAAATTAATTTTTACTCATTTATTACCATTTTGTCCTTTTTCTTTGATTGTGGGGCCACTGTTTGACTTTTTCATTGATTTCTTCTTTCTTGCTCCCCAAGTAAATATTTTAATGATTAAATGGGGTAAGGTGGCGCCTAATGGGGCCCACAAATCTGATCTTCCATAATTACCTCCTTTTTCTCACTCTTCTGTCCAGTTCCTGATCAACCGGTCCCCACCGGACCCCGTTGGGTACACCGGTGCTTCCTTTTTGTACTTTTCCTCAACTTTTCCAGATATTTTCCCCTGGATGGACACTTACATGTGGCGTCTCTCACCTCCAAGGGTTCTGGATATTTTTTATTCATTCGGGGAAAATTACCTACTTTGGCCCGGAATTTATGAAAATTACCTATTTTGGCCTGGGACCCATTAACTTCCCTGACTTTTTCCCAAGCCTAGATGACGTCTCCTAGGCCCCACAAATCTGATTCCCTGGTCTTTATTCCATTTCTCCCATTTTATCTGATTTATTCCCTTTCTGTTCAGACGGCGGGGCTCGCAGTTGACTTTTCTCTCATTTTCGAATATTTTACCAATTAAATTGTCACAATAAAATAATCATAATAACCGTAATTGAATTTAGAGCTTCTCATTAATTCATAAAGCATGGATACATTAGTTACAAAAGTAGGGGTGTTACAGTGTATGTGTGTGTGTGTGTTTTTTGTAATTAGAAGCAAGATTATGAAACCAGGACCGGACCGGCCGGTTCAGACCAGAAACCGGTCTGAGTTAGGGGTAAAACCGGATTCCCGAGTTGACCCGAAGTCAACTCGACCTAAACCAGCCGAGTCAGAGTCAAAAATTTTGGTTTTTTTTTAAAAAAAAAAATTGACTGAAGGAGAATGAGAAGGAAGGGAGAGTGCGGCGGTGGCTGGCAGAGATCACGATCTGGGTTCGTCGCAAGTCGGAGCTTTTTTTATCAAAATAATGGAAACAGATTTTGACTGGTAGAATTTCTTACCGTTCACAACCAGAAGTTCCGCGGCACCTCCAAGTTTCTTATTGTCGAGACAAAACGAGAAGGAGGAGAGATTGAGAAAGAGAGAGACATCTGAATCTGAAGAGTTGAAGGAGAAAGAGAGATCTTTGTGACACAAAACGAGAAGGAGCAAGGAGCCTGGGACTGAGAGAGAAAGAGAGATCTGAATAATCTAAAGTGTTGAAGGAGTGAGAGAAAGAGAGCTCAACACAAACATGGTGACAGTGAAAAGAAAAACAAAAAAGTATTGTTAACTTTATTGAATAAAGATCAAAAAGGCAAAAATCCTATATCTTACCCTCTAGTCTATACCGCCCTGCTATACACATCACATTTAAGATGTGAGAAGAGAACTGACGCAATATCTCTTTTCGTGTGTGATCTTCTTCTTTTTTCAAAAAAATCAATACAATATTATACGGCATAATATTATATATGTTCTCATGTACATCCCATCATATCTTCACATATTTAATATTTTGGTCATAAAATATTTTTTATTATAAAAATATAAATATTTTTATCTATTTTAATTATATTATATTTTTAATCATACCGGTCTGACTCTGATTTGACTCCGGTCTGACCCATTGACCCTTGACCCAGTGCCTCCACCAGTTCTGTGATCGGTCCGGTTTTCAGAACCTTGATTAGAAGAACTAAAGTTATAAAGATATGTTTATAGTATAGATAAATAATGTTTTCTGTAACTGAAATTATGTGCATGAAATAACTATCTCCGGACATCTACCTTTGATAATTTGCTAGTATTTCATTAAAGGTGGGACCGAACTGTGGTTGGTCTAAAAATTGTGGTTCTAAGCCATTGTGATGATTATGGAGTAAATGTGGCATCCTTAGATCATACTCATCAAGGTGCATTGTTGAGCAATGTTTCCTTTCATTTTTCGCCAGCTTCTTCATTTCTATCCATTGTAGCCTGTGGAGTTTGATCCAGCTCCTTGTGAAATCCCCACCTTCCTTTTCTTATGTAGTCTCATCAATTATAAGTTAAATTTTGCACTCCTATCTGCTCAGCCTTGCCCCACTCAGATATCATAAAGAAAGGGAACAAAAGGATTCCTTATTAATATTTACTTCTCTACAATTAAGGAATAATCTTGCGGCACTGCTAGCATTGTGTTGGTATTGGACTACTGATGAAGTGGGATCCAAGGTGAAAATTATATGCTTATGGATGGTTATAACTGATCATCTGGTTTATTTTACCATTGCTTATTGGTTGCTTCTTCTTTTTTTACATTTTCTAGGATATGGTCATTCTTCCATACAAGGACAGCATGTTATGATTTAGCAGATACTTACAACAGTTGGTCATGGAATCATTAGGCAAGGAGTTTGACATGGATGGTAATCGGGTATCTGGTGCAACAAACTGTATTACATCCCCCTAAAAAAGCAAAAAAGGAAAGAACCACAATTTTGAGTAACCACCTGGAAGGATGTCTTATCATCACTTCGTTGTTGCTTGTCTCAAGAAATAGGCTAATGGACTCTCAAGTTTTCTAATTGATAGTTTTTTAGCATGTATTATTTCACTACATGAAATGGAATCCCCTTTTATCAAATTCAAGACTTCATTCTGAGACGTTTTCAAATATGGGGTCCCAGTACTTGTAACCATCTGGTGATGGTAGATTCTTCCATGCTTCATATTATGTCATTATATGCTAACAATTTTTTTTTATAAATGGTTTAACTGTTCATCTTAACTTTTCGGCGCTAGCATCCCTCTCAGTTAATATATTTATATGTTTCTATTTGTATTGTATGTTGTTAATATATTTCTATATGCTTGTTTTGATTTCCTGTTTATTTATTTTATGTTCTTAATATATTTCTATTTCTACTTGTGTGTGTGTGTATATATATATATATATTGCTTTTGAGATCATATTTTTTATATTTTTGTTGTGAGTTTATATTTATATTGGGTACATATTTTTCAATTTTGCATATGGATATAAATGTAACTCCTAGACTTGATCTTGAATTTAACAATATAGAAGAAATATGGGAACTTTAGATGGCATATGGCGAAGAATTGGTTTTGGTGTTCGAAAACGAACTTTAACAAGAGCAAAAAAGATAGGTCGAAATATTCCTCTTATCCATTCGTGATGTGAAAACTAAGAAACCTAGAGAAGAGACAAGAACAGATCGCAAAGCAAAAATGAATGTTAAAGAAGTAAATGGAAAAATACAAAATAAATGAAGTTTTCCTGGATTATAATCATCATCTTCAACCTCCTTAAGTTGTTCATATGTTGCATCGTTTCGAGGATTAACACCAGCTCAACAATATGAATTAGAAAATGTTGAAAAGGCTGGGATTAGTCAAAAATCAGCATTCAATTTGCAAAACCAATATGCGGAAAGTCAAACCAATTTGGGATATACAAAAGGTGATGTAAATAATTATCTTAATTCAAGAAGTCAATGAGCCATGTAATATAGGGAAGCAGAATGTATATTCGGGTATTTTGAGCGTCAATTAGCTGAAAATCCAATTTTTTTTCATGCTCACCAAATGGATTTAGAGGAGCTTGGATAGATGCATTTTGGGCTGATGCATGCATGTTGGTCGACTATGCTTGCTTTGGTGAAGTAATTTCACTTGATAAAACTTATTGCACAAATCGTGACCATAGACCTTTTGCAATCTTCTCTGACTTTAACTATTACAAAGTAGAGGTAATATTTGGAGTGGCATTGTTATATGATGAGACTGTTGAGAGTTTCAAATGGTTATTTAAGATTTTTTTTGTCCGCACACAAAAATGCAAGGCCACTTACCATGTTTACCGACCAAAATGTTGCTATGTCACATGAATTACAAGAAGTGATGCCAGAGGTAAATTATGCCTTATGCACCGACATATTTCAAAAAATGCAATAAAGCACTTTCCAAGCTCAAAGGTTGGTGATTTGAACCATTCATGTATCATTGTTGGGATAAAGTCAATTTTGAAGAAGCTTGGCAAACATTATTATCAACCCAAGATATGGGGGGAAAAAACTCATGGTTCATGTCCATGTACCAAATAAAAGAGAAATGGGCAGTATGCTATATGAAGAACTCAAGGACACTTGGCATGAGAAGCACACAAATTAACAAAAGTGTCAATGTGGAACATCCCAAACTTTTTTTGGTAATTAAGTATTTTTCAGGTATGATTTATTAAGTGTTTTGAGGTTTAAAAGAGATCTAGAAGATAAAATAAAAAGTTGTTGTTGTTATTATTATTATTATCATAATATGATATAATATTAATATATAATATATTAAGAGAGAAAGTGGAGGTCGGGACGTTGGAAGGAAAGGAAGAAAAGAAAGGAAGGGGAAAAAAAGGGAAAATCACTTTCATGGCCCTTTTTACAGAAAAAAAAACCCTAAAAAGGCCCCAAGATTCTGACAATCCCAGAAAAGGCCCTAGGGCCTTTTCTGGGATTGTCAGAATCTATGTGAGTTGTTAATGGGGCTGATATAGTTGTTAACGGGGTACTGATATAGTTGTTAACGGGGCTGATTTAGTTGTTAGCAAATTGTTGTTAATGGAACTGATTTAGTTGTTAATAACCTACCCGTTAACAACTCACGTAAGATTTTGAAAATCCCAGAAGGGATCAGAATCGTGGGGCCTTTTTGGGGGGGTTTTTTTTTTGTAAAAAGGGCCTTGAAAGTGATTTTCCCAAAAAAAAAGAAGGAGGTAGAGCCCACCCCATTTGAAAAGTTAGGGGGTGCCACCCTTTTTGAAAAATGGGGGTGTGGCGCCTCCCATTAATATAGGTGCCGTTGCCCCTAATTATTAGGTGGAGGGAATATAATACCCCTCCTCGGTCACACACACACACACACCATACATACACCGCACACACAAACACGTACACTCACACACACACTTTCATCATTCGCAGTGGAGAGCGTGAGAGAAAGAGAAGTGAGAGAAGGAGAGTAAAGTGGTAATTATTTGGGAGCCTTGCAGTAGCTTTTTGGTGATTATTTGGGAGCTAAAGGATAACAGATAACTCTGAATATTCTTCCATATACTTGTGAATTGTGTATGATTATAAATTACTACTTCTGGTTCTAATTATAGGAGCACTTTTGTAGTGCAATTTGCACTACAAAAGTGCTCTTATAATTAGGACCGGAGGGAGTATATTTTTTTTAAAGACTGAATTATATGTATATGCATTATAATATTATTATAATAAAAACTAAATATTACAGTTTTGAGCCCATGAAAATTACAGTTTTCTGCCCAGCAAAAATTACGGTTTTGCCCTCAAATTTCAAAAAATGACAGTTTGGACTGATGAGTTTTTATGAGATGTTTGGTTTACCTTATAATGATATTTTATATAAATGGAAGCTTGTTTTAATATAGTTTATTTTATTGATATAATTATCATGAGAGCGTACACCGAGCGGTGATATAATTATCACCGCTCGGTGCGGTGGATGGTACTTGTCGTGGCCTCTTCTTCCATATTTTTCTCTAGCCGGGATTGCATTGGAGCCGGGGACATGTGACACCTCCTTAGTTGTGTTTTTAAGGAGGAGAGCTATAGTCCAAACTTAAGCTTTATACCTTTGGCCTGGTGTATCTTAAGTTTTGGTGATCTTGGAACCATCCAGTCAAATGAATGAGTTTCTGTTGGACTATGTGTTAGCCTATGGCTCCAGTCAGCGGTACAAGGTTGGACGGTGATATAAAGGAGGCTGCATAATGCATATTGTATAATTATATAATTCACAATTTGACATAATGATGATTATTTTTGCAAAATAATTCTGTATGAGAAATTATCGTATATACAAATATATTTGAAATCAACCCCTATTTTGTTGTCATATATAATTTGCTTGTGTACAGTAGAAACTTTCAGTAGTTACTAAGACGTGAAATCTCATCATATATTAACATTTTTCAGGTGAATATTCTAGTAGGGAGCAAGGGAAGGCACCTATGGAGTGAGCTTTGAAGGATCTTTTGTACTCCTGTAACTTATGTTATGTTATTTTTATTTTCCATGACCCTAGGTCTTCCGCATTATACTTGACTCTGAAATATTTTGGGAATTTATTATGACTTTGTAATATGAACTCTATTTGAAATAGTTATGTCATTTGATGATTTGGATGTTAAGCATCCACATTTGAGGTATTCCAAATATTTTGGCCAAGTTTTCGGATGTTGAATTTGGGGTGTTTCATTTTTTGTATCGAGCTAAACGTTCCATGACAATTTCGTTTATTTTCTAAAATGATTTCTTTAAAATTTTTAGAGGTCGTGGAAAATTAAATATCATAACATGTGTACCTCCCTTTATAGTTTTGGATTTTATTTGCCTAGTTTTCTTGTGATATTTATGATAGGAGAAAAATTAGTTTAATCCAGAATATTCAAGTGATTGATAATGAGGATTTATGATTTGAAGATTGTGATTGAGATTAAATTCTGTATTAGAGTAGCGTAAAGCGAAAGATGGTAAGTAGAAGATAAAATTTATTGGATGTTGAATTCTATAGGCAAAATTCCTTTTTAGGAGGGAGGAACATTTTTAGTAACCATTGGTGTCTAGAAAAGTGATTCAAAGGCCAAGTCTTTATTTGGTGGTTGTTCAATTAGTTACCGTTGTAAAAGTATGAAGAGACTCCCACTAGATTTGCACTTACTTGGCTAATTGATATAGTTAATAGATGGCAATATCAAAACAGTATACTGATATAGTTTTGGTTATACAATAAGCTAGCAGATATATATATATATATATTCAATACGTTGTAGTATAAGCGAACTGTCATGTTCCTTTCGTTATTAGAATCTAAGGATTTTATATCAAAAGTTAAAAAAATGATAAATTCTTTTCTTTATAGTGAAAGAGATTAGAGCTAAACAAAACTAGAATAACAAGGAATAGTCATAAACAAGAAGGCTAAGAAGAAAAGCGCAATATTATTTCAAGTAAGAAGAGCAACAATCAGTACAACGACACCACAAAGCTCGACCATTTTAGTTTGAACCCTTCTAATTTCACCTTGAATGGCTACTCTTGAGATGGGATTTTCACGAGGTAATTTCTCTGTCAGTGAAAAGAGTTGCTTCATAAGTTTTTGAAGCTTTTTGTAGGGCCAATCTTCTAACCCTCCTCTGCGATATAATGTCTTTATGGAATGCTTACTCAAGTTTACCTATTTGAGGGTTAAATGGAAATAATTACTAAAATATTTTAGCGACATTGATTCTCTTCTTTTGCGTTGTTCCATAGTTGCCCTATATGTGTCACTCAGTTTGAGGGCTAAGTAGTCATCTTGTAAATCATTTTCAATCTTGGGTTCTTTTCCTTTAAAAGTTATGTTTTCTGCGCTGATTAGAAATGAACTACCGAGGGGTTCATTTTGAGTTTTAGTTCATTACAAACCAACGCAAAGGGCCTCATAATAGACAGATAAGGGATCTGACACCAAGACATATCCTAATGATTTTTTATTCAAGCAATGTTGTAATACCCGGATTTTAGCAAATCTGGAATTCTTGAGATAAGAGAAATTAATGAATATTTTGATGAAGCAAATTCATGAGTTTAAAACTATTATAGAAAATTGTTATAATTGTCGAGTAAATTGTCGAAAAAGTTACTTAAAAAATCATATGAACATATGAATGACTAAAAATGCAATAATGGTGATAAAAACAATCTAAAATCGTTATGATAAATACTGAAAGATCATGAGAAAATTATGGGAGTATTATCTTTAATTATAAGAATTTAATAAATTATTTCGGAGGAAATAACATGAAGAAATGTTTAAAAAGCATTCCCGAACCATAAAGTAACTTTATGGTGTAAACATTTTTAATATTTTACATAGGATATAAAATGACAATGTCGATAAAGTTTGTAAGATAATAATATACTGTAAATTATAAAATTATCAACCATTGGTAAGAGAATGATTAGATAGTTACTAGCTAATTGATTCAAGAAAACAAGAGAAATATAGAAAGTTAAATTTATGGTAAAATCCTTAATTAAGAGATTAAGGCCGGTAATTAGCATAAAATATACTTACTAATTATGATAAAAAGATTAATAAAAATTAGTAAAGATAAATGTATGAAGAAACCTAATCCTAAAAAGATCACTAAACGAAGAATTTAAGCACGATTAAGCCTTAACGAAGGCGGGGGGTAAAACATGAATTTTTGGTAAAAAAATATAATATTTTTAAAAAATGTAAAAAATTATGAAAAAATAATTAAAATTGAATTTTAAAATGAAGGGGCCGAAATTCTTGGTATTTTTAATTAAAATGAATTGTTTAAATAATTAAAATGATAATTAGAATAAAATAATAATATAATACGGTGAGTCATTATAGGCGTAGCCCAGGGGGAAAAGTCGTAAATAAATTCTACGGGTAAACCAGAGGTAAAAGTCTTTTCAGACGATCAAATTAAGAACAAGTAAATTTTTACACGAAGAAAGAATTTACGTACGTTGATTTCCGCAACCGAAAACCCTAATTCCTAATAAGACGGAAAGATCGATAGAGTAGAGTCAGATAGGCAAAGTGAGAACCTATAGAAACAATTGCGTGTTTTCAAACACAGGATTAAGTTAGGCAACAACTGGACGTTTTACTATTCAGCGAATTGTTGTCCAGAAGTTGGTTCTATCGGAATCGATTTCTGTAACCGGACGCGTTTGTCCGAATATCTTCCGACGCACCGGAGAATACCTGGATATGATCAAGAAGAGGATCAAAATAGATAATATGAAAGAGGATGAAAAGATCTGCAAAGTTATATGCCCGGATTTTTGAGTTTCGCAAATCGCGCGAAACGGACACCGATCGGGTAGCTTTATCGGGCGGAGGCCATAAAGCAAGAGTCGTCATTGGATGACAACTCATTCTTTGACTTTTGGACCCCTTGGATGTCGGCCAAGACCTTGGATGGCCAAGATTTCATCTCACAAAACCCTAGATCTAACGGTCCAGTAACAAAGCAGAAAATTCCCTTTACGTCCCGAATTTTCACTATAAATACCCCTCCCCTCTTCTTGAAAATTCACACCATTCTTCTCTCTTCCTTGGCCGAAATCTTAGAGTGAGAAGCTCTGCAAAAATTCTGCCTAGCTCCGAGTAAGTCCTTCTGTCCTTAGCTTTTAGTTTCCGTAGTTCTTTCGGTAGTTATAGTAGAACTGTTGTTTTGATCTAGGAAGTTTCATAATATATTCCTATACTTGTTTTTAAGCCTCATTGCATTGAAAGATGCCCGACGAGGTAAAAACCTAGTGGGGATAATTTTGAAATGGAATAAGGTCAAAGTAACGAAGTTACGCGAAATTCCACCAAATAGGGGTAGTAGGGGCAAAATGATCTTTTCACCTAAAATGCCCGTTATGCTGCCAAATATTCATAAGTGTGTTATTATTCGATTAGAATACTTCTTACGTCGAACCGCTGTCGAAATTCCATCGTTCCGTTGTTTGCCGCTGTTGAGCCGCTGTTTCGCTGTTTTACGTACGGCCGTCAAAATGTACCGTTTTTAGCCGGATATCTGCAACTAAGGTACGGACGCGTACTGTAACCCTAACTCTATGCTGCTTATATACTTTTGCGTTATAGATACGTTCATAGACTGAGGTTCTGTTGAGAATCGTCAGAGATACTTACAGCTTACCCACGGATTATAGTATTGGTAATGCCGTTTGAGTTATTCCTAGCGCTGAGGACACGTTAGTGGCGTGGCACTGGATATGTGCAGAACTAGTCGAGAGAGACTTTACATACTGCTTTGTGCTTATGTTCTGTCCATGTTATTGATCATACATCTACTGTTTGCTTTTGTGATGATATGCTGTATTGAAATGAATATCTGTTGTACGTATACTGTTTTATTTGAGCATAAGGTTAACCGTTACCTGAGATCCATATGTGGAATGGATCTCAGCTGTAGCATCAGGGTTTGGAGGACCGATGTTTGGCGATCGAGGCAAGCAGCTGAAGTAGGCCAAGACGTGTCTACATTATTTAACGTTTTCTTTAGTTTCTTTAACCTTTGAGAATTCTGGATGACTGTAATCCGATACATTTACACTATGGTCCATATTTTGAATGTAATGTAAATTACTTACTCGCTCCAATGCTCTACTCTGATAACTCTGCTTGAAATATTTGGAAACGTTTTTTTTAAAAAAAAAATCCCGCCGTTTTCAAATGGGATGTTACACATATCATACCTATTCTTCCATGAACTTCAACCTTCTTGTAGTGAAGTCCATTGGTATGAATGATTTCCCGTAAAATGTGGCGGCAACCACAGGAAAATGGGTTACTGGTTTCAGCTAGACTAGAAGCAAGGTCCCTTGGTTGAGAAAGTTTAGTAGACTTCATAAGTTCTGCCATATTACGACATCTTTTAACAGGTCGCCTTGATGGACCTGCTTCAAATTCTTCTTTGATAGTAACCATAAGAATAGAATCTTGGACCCTTGGAGAAGACATAGGAACATGAATCATTGAGGTAGAAGGAGGAACATTCACTTTTAAAGGATTAGGATGAAGTAAAGAAGAATAGGAGAATAGTACATTGTTAGATAAGTCAGCCAACATGTTAGGCTAATTATCATTTAGTAAAGCTTCAAAGAAGGAAGAGTTGTATGAGTCAGAAATTGAAATGAAGTTACTTGGACCTACCATGTTTAAAGATAATGTGAAAGAGTAAAGAGAAAGACACGAACGGAGAGAAATTTAAGAGAGTAAACTAGTATGTTGATATTTCGAGAGTTTAAGAGTACGTGAAGCATCTACCTTTGCCTTCCTCAATTTATAGCTAAAGTCGGTACTGTTCTATTTGAGCAGTGTCATACCCTGATCTACAAGCTAGCTAAGAGCCTTTGAACTTTTGTGCATATGGTACTCCGCAGCGCCGCACCCTAATGCACCCTAGCAACCCGTTAGCTCGGAGCCATTTAGACTTTTGTGCATGCGATACTTCGCATGATAATTATTTATGATAATGTCTTCAAGTAACTTGACTAAGAGAATACTGTCAATCCAAGATGTCATGTTGGCATTAAATGTGGTGACTAGAGAGAGTCTCAAAATATTTAAAATGATCACGTTTTGGTCTCATCTAACTGGAGAGCATCCTTCACTCCCTGAGCATCCGCAGAATTCTATGAACTTGTCACAGATGATTCAAAGACCAATTACTTCTGCATGAATGCGTGTTAGAGATTTTTGGAAGGTATGAAAAATAGTGATCCTTAGGGATGCTAAAAGGATGTTAGAATGAATAAGGTAAATGTTGAGGATAAGCTTGAATCTAATCTAAGCTGAAATAGCATTTAGAACAAAATGTGTCTTTGTGATATTGCGAACTAAGGTAGAATTAGAACCTCGTGAATATTATTGAGTTTGCGAGAATAGTCTTTGTATGTTTCAAGAATTAAACTAGGAATTGTGAATCACGATTCTAGTATGTACAATGGGTATTTTTGAGGAAACATGATTTCTCTACTGATGTTGAGGTTCTAGGAATTGAATTGTAAATTTATCGGTTGTTGTTTTGGGAAAATTTGAGGATAGTGCTGGAATGTTATAAGCTATGAATCATGATGATTTTAGCATAAATATTGGGTATGGTTGAGGTTTCAACAGGAGGTTGATGAACCTGAAAGTTGGTTAGGCATCCAGAGGATTGCTACCAATTGAATTGTGCATAAAAATCTAACTCAGTAGTTGGATCGATTCCTTAGGCGTTTGAATCGACTGAATGAATTGTGATATAGTAGATTGATTTGAATATATTCAGGTAATAGAATATGATACCAATGTGTATGAGATATCTGGAGGTTGTTAGTTACTGATCTAGTGTAAGAAATGATCTTAATTACAAAATATTCCCTTAAAAAGAATGGATTGAGTATTCTATAAATGACTTGAGTAGTATGAGTTGAAGCCTGAAATAGAGCTCATGACCATCTAAAACAGTTGTCTGGTTCCTGGATATATTTGAAAATTCAATTTTTGAACTTGCCAATACACCTACTGTGTTTTAAAAAAAAATGAACGAAATATTTTTAAGAGGATTTAAAACTAGTTTGTAATCATCATTTCTGAACTATATTGTCTCATGGAAAGAATCCTAGTGGAACTTAGAATTGGAATTGAATTTCAAATTAGAGTAAAGGTGCAAAAATTCACATAGGCTTTGCCTTAAGGAGCGCCCAACACCAAGTGCTTTTTTTAGGTGCAAAAATACACATGTGCTTACAAATTAGGTGCAAAAGTCACATATGTTAACAACATTAGATAACTGCCATTAAATTAATACTGACGTGAGCTCTCTGTTTGCACACTCCATCCAAACATGAACTCCATCGTGCTTAAATCCTTTGTCGATCTTTAGCAAGTGTCGCCGGAGAAGACCCAACTCACTGGCCAAACTAAGCCCATTACTTTCCGCTATCAGAAGCTCAAAATCGTCGCCTGTAAATACAGCCCCCTCGTCTCTGGTCGGAATCTCCATGTAACAGTCATCAGTGGTGATCCTAAATTGCTTAGGTTCGATTTTTCTTTGTTTCTCATTCTACAGAGAGTCACCGATGACTGCCACACGGAGATTCTGACCAGATACGAGGGAGCTGTATTTACAGGCAATGATTTTGCTGATAAGCTGCTGCACCGCATTTCTCATCTTTACCAACAAATACTCTATTTCCTTCTTCTTGCATTATCTTTGCAAGTGCAGAGGCCAACAAAGGGTGATGACAAGAAGAAAATCGAAATATAAGAGAGAAGAAGGCGCTTAGCTTATGCCTAGATACAAAATAAGAACTGTTTTCCAAGTGGCAAGTTCAATGCGGAATGGAAGGCTCTAGCATTTGCTTCGGTACAGTAGGCTTAGGAGGCTGAAGGAGCCATATGGGCATGCCCCATACACTCATGCTTAATAGGCTATTATTTCTTCTCTAGTTAGGATAGGAGATATTGAAGGTACAGAAAAACTCCATGAGGAATGGCTCTCTGTAAAAACATCTTATGATGCTAGAATAGGAAATCTTCTCCTATCTTGGCATGTGAAGAATGGAAACACAGATAAAGCTCTGGATTTCTTTAAACATATGCTTGAAGTTGGCGGGAAACCAAATTCAAGTACATGGGAGATTTTTGTTGAGGTGCATATTATAGAAAGGAAGATTTTTGAGGCCTTGTCCTGCTTTAAGAAAGCTTTCATAGAGGAGGGTTCAAAGAGCTGGAAGCCAAAGCCTGTGAATATTTCTACATTCTTCAAGCTCTATCAAGATGAAAATGACACAGTGAGCTCCCAAGTCTTAATTGAATTGTTGCGGCAATCAGGAATTCATAATGATAAAGTTTATGCATCTCTCATAGTATTATCTGTTATAGCAGAAAATAACAGTGACAATGAGAACACAGATGATGTTTCCCAGACTTTTCTTAACCAGCTGAAGGATAACCTTTGAATTTATACTCACATTTTTTTTTTTGGCTATATGGTGAAAAGTGCAATGCTAGAGTATAAGATGGAGAAATTGGTGTAAAGGCTGATCTTATTCCAGTTTTAGAGCAAATCCACCTTTTCATGGAAGCTATGAAAGAGCCTCAATTATATGGTTCAGGTTCTGCTAAATGTTGGTGGAACATCAAAATGCAGGATTTCTCCGTTTGCATTCTGTATAACATTCGAAGGTTTCTTTCAGACGGGTCACAAGTCCTTGTAATATGCCTATTGTATTTGCATTAGGCACTTCTATTTAAAAAAAAAAATTCAAGTTTTTGTTTTTTTGATGTAGTTTTGATCAAACCATATTTTTATAGTATGATTTTTCATGGTTAAATGGGGATTTTTAATGCATTTTCTGGGATATTATTGCATGATTAAGCATTGATTTAAGGTATGAACATTTATATTGAATTAAGTGAAATTAGGGGCTAAATGGTCATAATTTATTAACTATTCATGCAAATGATTCTTTGGACTTTTGATGCTACTTTGTGCTTAATTTTGCATTGTAGAAATTTTGGAAGAAATTTGAAAACTGTCAACTAAGGACCAGAATTAATGTCAGAGAAGGACCTGAAATTGATGAGATGGCAGAGAAGGACCAAAGTCCAAAACACTGCGTTTTGGCAGCATTTTAGGTCAGATTTTGAAATGAAAAAAGGGGGAGCCTGATACATCAGATATAGCGCCGTAGCAACAACACGATTCTGGCACTTTTTTGACTTTCCTTCCATCATCAACCTCTACCTATCTCGAAGTCGCCGGCGATTTTCACCCCTCACCACCATCACCGCCGGCGACCTCCATTCTTCACCCTCACCACCACACCATTAACGCCGGCAACCTGGGGAGAGACGATTCAGAGCATAGCATCGCGAGTTGATCAGATTCGGATCTTGGAGCGACACATCACCTTCATCCTCCTCACTTTCATTCCATCATCGCCGGTGACAAACGCTATCATCCCCATCATCGCCGGCGACCATCGTTCCTCTTTTACCGAAGGTGGGACCAAAAACCAAAGCAGCGTTGCTGAACCTGGAGACCTCCATCTCTTCCCCTGCATCAACTTCAGTCCCAAGCTACCATCAATTTCGGATCTGACAGGGAAAGAGAAGAACTGTGAACTGAACCCGTCATCCTCTCCCTCTCTCTTTCATAGTCTAAAATTCCAAATTTGGTGCTTCCTTCATGTTCTCTGGTTGTTTGGGTTGTGAAGCTAATGTGATGCTCTGGTGGATTTAAATTGTTGAGCCTATTGCTTCTTCGAGATGGAGATTTGACTTGAGTTCCAAAGCTTTAATTATGGGAGTTTATTTGTTCAATTTATTTTCTCTAATTGAATGTGAATTTCCTAGTTTTAGGAATATTGTTTTGTATTGTTGAGACTTAGTTTACCCGGTTGGATAACTTTGTGGATTGAACCTATGTGATTGGATTGGATTTTTGTAGCTTGTTGGATTTATATATATGTGTATTTTCCTTATTGATTCAATGATATTGTGCTTTCTACGTGGTATTGTTAGATAGTATGATTGAATTGGATTAATTGAGTGGGGTTGTATCACATTCATATCAAGAGGAACCAAGTTGCATTAATCTAATCCTAATCACACACTAAGTGGTTTTAAACAATATCTCAAGAGGTAGTAGTAGGAGCTACTATTAATTGGGAATATTGGACTTAAGTGATATCTTGGGGTTTTTCATCTAGACTTAGTGAAAATTTACTCCAACATTTAATTGAACTATGATAGTCACTATTCCATTTCCAAGAGCATCCATTATACATTTCATACTCCATTCCATTTTATAAAGAAAATACCAAAAAAATAATAGTTAACATTTGATTTAATTGCATTCTTATTTTAGTTTATCAATTTAAAAATCCAACACCTATTTTTCCCCCTGTTTTCATTGCATTTGCATGTCATTTAGATTACCTAGGACTCCATAAAAGGCTCCTCGAGAAGAGAGAACAATCATCGGTTTGCCAATACGCAATCCTTGGTTATTTTTTTATTGTGGACCCCAAGGCTAAAGACAAAAAGGTCCTCATCAAGGTCATTATACTATTTGTAGATTTATTATTGGCAAAGGTTTAACAGTTGCAAGCAACGCTATATGATGTTTGCCATAAATTTTTGTTCTTTCTTTCTATACGTCTCAATATTATCTGCTTGAACGGATCGTCTGATATATATTGTTGTCACTAGTGTTTACTTGCCACTTATACTGAAGTAAATGCCTTAGTCTGCTGTGACTAAATTCTTGAAAGGAATGTGTTAAAAGTTTCTTTGGAGTTTGTTTGATTCATTGGGAAGTGGTAACTAGTTTTTTATGCTCATCAGGGATCAGATTGGACTAGGCTACTTTTAATTAGATAGCAAAACTAATTCCTATTTTATGGTTTGTACTTCTCAAATGTTTTGTTTTGGCAAGTCACTTGTGGCAAGAAATGCATAATCCTTGCCGTCAAATTGAAGTTATAACCTACTACATTATGTATGTTGTGGTTCAGATCTCATGTTTCAAACCAAACTATATCATCATGTACAGAGGATTATTAATTGCTAATTGAAACAAAAACATGCTTTCAACTTATTTCAAATTTTTTTTACAGCATAACTTGGAAGGTCAATCTTCATTTACAAATTCTTCTCTATTGTTACAGCTGAGGTTGTGGCAGGATCAGCTGCATGGCTTGACAGAGGTTTATCCTATGTCTGCGCATAGAGGAGAGACAGTGATGCTCGTCCCTCTTTTGATGTGACTCTAATATCAATTTGGAAGGTAGTATTTTTGTGGTTTAACTACTCAAATATCAATTTGTTTAGCATTAAGTTATATTTTTCCTTTGATTAAAGAAAAAGAAAAATAGACATAAAGAGGAAAGATAGAATGTGATGAGAAAGAAGGCACTTAGCAAATGCTAGAGCCTTCCATGCCGCATTGAACTTCCCCGCATTGAACTGTCTTCACCACCTTCATATCCAAGCCCACATTATCATCATCAGCGCGCTTCAATTCAACCACCACAGAATCTTCGGGCATCGGCAGAAACACCATGAGCTGCGATTGAAGCTTCAAAGCCACCTGATCATTATCCTCCGATGCAAACCAATCCAGGTTAATACGAAACACAAGTTCCGTTTCCTGCTATGGTGTTTAGGAAGATGAAGAATGCGAAGAAGTAGATGACGAACGAGATAAGGATGAGTCGTGGCCAAGAATTTCCGTAGGTTCCTCGGTGCCATAGTTGAGTGTGAGAATGGCAGTCACCGTTAACGGCGTCAGTATTAATTTAACGGCAGTTATCTAATGTTGTTAACATATGTGACTTTTGCACCTAATTTGTAAGTACATGTGTATTTTTGCACCTAAAAAAACACTTGGTGTTGGGCACTCCTGAGAGCAAAGCATATATGTATTTTTGCACCTTTGAATTATGTTGGTAGTGGAAGCAGTACATAATTAAAAAAAAAAAAAAAAGACATTGCTGTAGAAATATTGATCCTAGATCTTGCCAGATGAATTCAAAATGTTTTTTTTCACTTGCCATTGTTAAAATCTCATTTGTATAGTGAATTGAAAAGTGATGCAATTGGTAACTATGATAATACAGGAACAGAAACTGATAAAAATGGTCCAAAAATCTAGATTGGTTAAATAGTACTTGCTAGCTGCAAATCTAATTGAGAGGAAAGTAGTATGAGGGCAGAAATTAAAGAAGCTCAAATAACAAGATAGACAAATAAGATCCACAAGAATAACATTGAATGAGTAAATATCTAGAATTTGAGTTGTTGAAAGGATGTAAGGAAATGAAACTCATTATGGTGGTTCTTTGAGGTATTACTAAGAATTGGACCAATAGCAAATTTTGAGGACGAAATTTATTTAACGGGGCAAGAAATGTAACATCACAATTTTTTTTGGTAATTAAGTATTTTTCAGGTATGATTTATTAAGTGTTTTGAGGTTTAAAAGAGATCTAGAAGATAAAATAAAAAGTTGTTGTTGTTATTATTATTACTATTATTATATATAATTATATTTATTATTATCATAATATGATATAATATTAATATATAATATATTAAGAGAGAAAGTGGAGATCGGGACGTTGGAAGGAAAGAAAGGAAGGGGGAAAAAGAAGGGGGTGGGGCTCACCCCATTTGAAAAGTTAGGGGGTGCCACCCTTTTTGAAAAATGGGGGTGTGGCGCCTCCCATTAATTTAGGCGTCGTTGTCCCTAATTATTTCGGTGGAGGGATTCTAATACCCCCCCCCCCTCGATCACACACACACCATACATACACCGCACACACAGACACTTACACTCACACACACACTTTCATCATTTGCAGAGGAGAGCGTGAGAGAAAGAGAAGTGAGAGAAGGAGAGTAAGGTGGTAATTATTTGGGAGCTAAAGGGTAACAGGTAACTCTGAATATTCTTCCATATATTTGTAAATTGTGTATGATTATAAATTATATTTTTTATATATACTGAATTATATGTATATGCATTTTAATATTATTATAATAAAAACTGAATATTATAGTTTTGTGCCCACGAAAATTAAGTTTTGAGCCCATGAAAATTACAATTTTGTACCCAGCAAAAATTATGGTTCTGCCCTCAAATTTCAAAAAATGACAGTTTAGTCCTTTGAATTTCAAGAATGACAGATTGGACTGATGAGTTTTTATGAAATGTTTGGTTTACCTTGTGATGATATTTTATATAAATAGAAGCTTGTTTTAATATACTTTATTTTATTGATATAATTATCATAGCGACTGTATGTGTGATGGGTTGAAGTAAGGAGGAATTTGAATGATAAGATTTCTTTATGCCACCACTCGGTGCACAGTGGATGGTAACTTGTCAGGGCCCCTGCTTCCATGTTTTTCTCTGGTCAGGATTGCATTGGAGCTTTGGGACATGTGACACCTCCTTAATTGTGTTTTTAAGGAGGGGAGCCATAGTCCAGACTTAAGCTCTATACCTTTGGCCGGGTGTATCTTAAGTTTTGGTGATCTTGGAACCATCCAAATCAAATGAATGAGTTTCGTTGACTATGTGTTAGCCTATGGCTCCAAATCGATACAAGGTTGGACGGTGATATAAGGGAGGCTGCATATTGCATATTGCATAATTGTATAATTCACAATTTGACATAATGATGATTATTTTTGCAAAATAATTTTGTATGAGAAATTATAGTATATACAAATATATTTGAAATCAGCCCCTGTTTTTTTGTCATATATAATTTGCTTATGTACGGTAGAAACTTTCAGTAGTTACTGAGATGTGAAATCTCATCCTATATTAACATTTTTCAGTGAATATTCTAGTAAGGAGCAAAGGAAGGCACCTATGGAGTGAGCTTTGAAGGCTCTTTTGTACTCATGTAGCTTATGTTATGTTATTTTTATTTGCCATAACCCTAAGACTTCCACATTATACTTGACTCTGAAATATTTTGGGAATTTATCATGACTTTGTAATATGAATTCTATTTGAAATAGTTATGTAATTTGATGATTTGGATGTTAAGCATCCACATTTGAGGTATTCCAAATATTTTGACTAAGTTTTCGGGTGTTGAATTTGAGGTTTTCATTTTCAATGCATGTGTTAATAGTTGCACCCATGCTAAATTGGATATCAAAGGAGTGGAAACAGGTTAGGCCAAGCTTCACCCTTAACAGGTCAGGCCTATTTTGCAACAAGGTGGCTTGAGTCTAGCCTGTGGCTTGTTTCGGGCCTTATTTTCGATCTAAGCCTAACCTAAAGCCTGTTACGATATTTTTTATTATTATTATAAATACATTTTTTAGATAGAATAATTAATTTTTTCTAGATAGGATAATTACCTTTTTTCAGATTGAGTAATTAACTTGTTTTTTGTTAGCATAGAATAATTAATAGGCCTAGACCGGCTTAGGCCTAATAGGCTTCTTAGTAAACCTATGCCTGACCTATTAACCAAAACATGTCTTTAAATAGGCCTTGACTTGGACTTTTTTACTAACAGGCCAAGCCACAGGCCGCCTAGTCTATTTCCATCACTAGATATCAATCGATCCATCCAACAATTTGAACAAGTTCTAGAGGATAAGCTTTATAATAAATTGAAAAGTGATCTTGTGGCGCCTGACAAGTTGCATGGTTGATATTATAGAGTTCAAGTATGCTTCGTCAAATTTCTGATGTATATACTCGACCTATTTTTAACTTGTTCAAACAACAATGTAATCTATGTGATGCTACACGTATAAAAGAAAGGAAAGAAAGAAAAATTGTTATGGATGTGGAGGATAGTATCACCATGTTTGATTATGTGATCACCATGGATAGAAGTAAACGAGAGCATAGTTTGACATTTGATCCTTCAATGGAGACAATAACTTGTAGTTCCAAAAAGTTTGAACAAGTGGGTATATTATGTTGTCATGCATTGAGAATATTGAATAAACGTGATGTCAAATTACTCCTTTAGAAATATATAGTAAAAAGGTGGACAAGAGAAGCATGATGTAAATGACATAATGTAAAACATTTATGATATAATGGAAATGTATTGTTTCCTTAACAAGTCATGTAGATTATTGTTTGAGCCATTAAAAACCAGTACATACTACATATGTGATGCAAGAGAAATTTGTAGAATTAATCTTAACATCGTTAGTTTCATTTAACAAAAAATGTTTTCTTAGCAAATTTAAACAGTATTTTTACAATTAAATGCTAATAAAGCATGCTTAAATATAAAATATAAAAATATTATATTGAAGAATTAAAGTTTAAGCATATTTTGTCAACATTTAATTACAAAATTATGGTTTAAATTTGTTGAGTCAACATCTTCTATTAAATAAAGCTATCGGTGTTAAAATTAAAAGAACTAAAAGTATTTTTTTAAAAAAAATTTAGGGACTAAACTAAAACTTGATGTAAATTTAAAGCAGCAAACATATACTTTAACCTTCTGTTTTTAATTCTTTGTTGTGCTTTTGAATGTTTTAAAAGAGCCTGTGGCTAGTAGTATTGTTTTTTTTTTTTTGATATAAGCTAGTAGTATTGTTAGATGCAAATCAAATTATATAAATTGATCTCAGATAAATGTGAGGCCTTATTCATTAAATGCATACATCTCTCACATGTTCTGCTACCTTGATGAAGGCTGTCTTTTTTTGGTTTGAATGTTATGCTTTGTCCCAACAGAGGAAATGAGTTCTCGAGCACTAGATAAAGATCTCAATGAATGAGTATTTTCTTCAATCCCTTTATATGTAAATTATAGTTTGGCCTTTCCTCTTCAAATATCATATTTCAATTTTTTAACAAAAAATTTAGGTGAGTTGGTCTAAGGGCCCATCAAGGTTAGGGCAAGTCTTGAGCTAAAAAACACTTACAAATGTACAGATTGCCCACTAATAAAATCTTTATATTGACAGCCAGATTTGAATTCATGACGTTATCACTACTTAAAAAATGCTTTTTAAACTAGTTAAAATAGTTTTTTTAGACCGGTTTTTGGTTCGGTCTAAAATCAACTAGTCTAGAAAATCTTTTTTTTTTTAACTGGTCTTACACCCTATCTAAAAAATTCTTTTTCAAGAGAGGTTGTTAGTTTGACCCATCTTAAAAGGTAGCCATTCAATACCAAAAAAAAAAAAACTCACTTTTTAGAATGTTGCCATTTTTATTTATATCGTTTATTTTATTTCACAAAACTTCTTTTGAAATATACCTGAAAGTTTGATGCAATATAAATTCAACAGGAAGCTCAAAAAAAAAAAAAAAAAAAAAAAACAAGTGCAATCGATATAAATTATAATGAAGTAATCATAACTTACATGTGTAACTTAACAATATTATTTGAATCTTTATTTTGACATTTTTTTTTTCAAATTTTACTTCTTCTTCTTTTTTTCTTTTTTTTTTTTTTTTTGTATTTTAGCCACTTTCAAATGAATTAGATGATTTTTAAGTGTTGGATCTAGTGGATGCAATCTTAACCCTTGCGTCTGCATGCTGCTAAAGTTGAATATAACTATCATTGGGTTATGAGCTAACTTTTTATAATTGAATCAACATTTATTGGCACCATCATATTTTAATTTAGTAGCAGTTTAAGGAGGGAAAAATCATTTTAATAACTTGCATTTATTCTTTACTCATGAATCACCGAAGAAATATTATAATTCATTAATACCTTTATATGTAAATATATTATTCTGTCAGGTTTAATTTACTCAGTTGCTTTGAATAATCAGGTGCCACTATGTCTTCTAAATGGGTCTTTCGATGATATTGTGGTCATGGTAATGTTCCAACACCTTAAGCTATATACATGGAAATTTTATCATGTCATATATACATTCATGTGCGAAGAAGGTATAATGTTGGGAAAATCCCTTTAAGGTGGTTCCAAGGGACCAAAAAAATATTAAAAATGTTCCAGAGAAAATTCTGATGTCAAAAAGATCTCATTAATAACTCTTTCAAAGAAAGGATTGACAATTTCATCTGTAGGTTTTAAAAATTTCTTAAAACATTTTTGACATCAGAATTTTTTTTTAGACTTTTTTAACATTTTCTTGATCCCGTAGGACCTTAAAGGGATTTTCCTTATAATGTTTCAAGGTCATGCCCACATTTGAACATTACATGGCAGGCAAAGTTTTGTGCCGTTCATGAATCTCTATTTTGTTATTATAATAATTATGTCTAGTTTTAGGATTTTATATTTTATTCTACGTCTTTAGCTAAACTAATTATTAAGGTATGTTGGGTCCAATTCTCCATTCATTTAAGTTCAAAAATTGCCTACATGAGGTGCCACTTAGGTTTAATGAAGAGCGAAGTGGGAATTGCAAGTCCTTTAATTATAATTAAAGGGGAATTCAAATCTTTGTTTTTCTTTCAAGTCCTTTTAGTGATATAGGAGAGGATAATCCAAATTATCTTTGGCAAAAGAATAATTAATTTGTAATTTGGACTTTTAGAGATGAGATCACAAGTGTCACAAGGAGAGGAAGGGAAAGAGGGAGAAGAAATATTGTTTGACTTAATTCTCCAAAAGATATATTAAAATAAGTTATTTTGAATGGATTTGGAGAATTAATCAAGAGATATGTTTTTTTCTTTTTCTTTTTTTTTTAAATCAAGCCCCCATTTCACGGATGAAAACACAAAGAGTTTTCGCTTTTCCTAACAATTGTGCTTCTTGGAATTCAAACTTTTGTTTTTTGTATGAAAAAGTTTTAGGTAGGGGTACCCCATCAGGGTTAGGGCATGTCTCCAAGCTCAAAGAACACTTACAAAGATATTTACAGATTGTCCATCAATAAGGCCCTCAAATTTAAGGCCCTCAAATTGACTAAGAGATATCGAACCTCCTCCCTTTTCAGATGAAGACCGACACCTTAACCAACTGTGACACTCCTCATTGGCGGAATTCGAACTTGTGTTAAAAGAGATATATTGAAAGAGATCTTTTCTAATTAGACTCAATCCACCCTAAAAAACGCATGTCTTCATTTAAGCCCACACTTGTCATTGTTTTGGGTCTTCCCTGACATATTGTTGGTCTATTATCCTCCATTAATCCAGGCTTAATCTTCCATATAGATCATGCCATACGCTTTTTCATGACTTCCAAACCCCATTTTCACTTAATTTATTATCTCCTTGAAACAGAGTTTTGGGTTTCAATTGCTTTTAATCTTGATTTTCTAATTTCCTTGCAATAATCATTAACAAAAATACCTTCATGCATAGAAATTATATAAACATAGCAATTGGCCCCTTTTATCCTTTATTTAATGTAATCATATTTAATTCAAAATAACAATAATCAGTGTAATTAAAACCAGGAAATAAGTTAGAAACCCTAAAAATAGACATATCATAAAATAAAATAAAAATAGGGATTCATCAGCCGTCTTCTGTACTGTTGTGAGTTGGTGTATCATGTCAACTAGGAATGCTAGGAACTTTTCTTTAAGAGAATTCATTGATCTAAATATTTTATGAGAAATGAGTTTTTTCCCCCCTCTCTTCACCTTGGAGTTCTTGTCATGATTTTCATAGGAGAGTTCTCGTGTCAGATGTGAAAAAGGATTGTCATTGGGGATTTTAACAGTGTGTTGAACTTTGATGATAGAATCAGATGTGCGGCTATCACTGGTAGTGAAGTGTTAGACTTTAGAGATTGTATTGATGCTGGTTCTTTGAAGACCTAAAAGGTCGAGGTAATCACTTTACTTGGTCTTATATGCATGTTTGAATTGATATAATTTATTCTAAAATCAATGGAGCTTTGTTGAATGAATGCCTATATGTCTAAACAAGTAAAGATTTTTACAGATGGTAGCACGAGATCATACTGAAGTTGAGAGAGCTTAGCATATTAAACAAATACATGAACTTCTTATTAATAAAACTATAATATAATGATAATTAATTATTCTAATTATATTAACACTAGTGCAAAAAAGGGCTTTAAGACCGCCTCATTTAGACCGGACATTTGACGAACCGGTCTTAAAGGTATGACCGGTGGCAGTTTTGTAAATATAAAGAACTTCTTATGTATGACCGGTGACAATTTTGTAAATATAAAGAACTTCTTATACCGGATCAATTTTCATAGGTCTTAAATATATTATTCAAACCCGTTAAAAAACAAGCCAGTCTTAAAAATGATTAAAAAAATATTCAAATATCAATTACTTTATGGAGAAATCTCACAAAGGCGGACTAATATTTTCTGCGGTCCAAAATAATAACGAAAAAATTAAATATAAAGGTAATAAATTTTTAAGACCGGACATATTTAAAAGCCGGTCTTAAAAGTTATTCTTTTAAGACCGGACATAAAATGCGGCCGGTATAAAATATAGAAAAAGAGTGCGGATAAAAAATTAATTACTTTTAAGACCGGACCATAATATGACCGATCTTGAATATTAATTATTAAGACCGTCTCTTTTTATATCCGGTCTTAAAGATGAACCGCCAAATAAACATTTCTTCGCGCGAAAGCTTTTGTTACTCTCACTGAAGAACCTATGTTCACGTTGCGAAACCCTTCCTGTTGCATTACCTCTCTTCCTGTCTTGAAAATGAACGGTGAAAACGATTCTATTCGTGTTCCGGAACGCCGCCATCATCGGTGTGATCGGGTGTGAGTGAGAACGAACCCTTTTTATCTCACAATGAGCCTCGTAACTGCCTTGCACGCCGTGGTAGAAGAGGCACACGAATGATGGATCTAACCCTAAGTCGGACTTCTGGGTCAAGGCTGGAGATTCAGTTTGATGAAAAGTTGGAACCTTTCGGTCCCAAGAAATCCAAATATACTAGTTTTGTTGGCTATCTAGCACGCAAAGAAGGTTAGCATCCCGACGGATGAGTGGAAAAATGTGGATGTTCGCACAAGAAAGGATCCTAATTGGGACACTATCCGGCTTACATACACTGTCCCTGACTGTCAGAAGTTGAAAGACAAGACATTGTCTTATTGTGCTGATCGGTGGAGGAAGTTTAAGACCTTTCTAGCTAACAAGTATATTTTTGCCAAGGTTCAGCCTCAAGAAAATGCTAGGGACAATTACACATTTATTGATGAACAAACTTGGCAACAATTTGTTCAGCTGCGGACCACTCCTGAAGCTCTGGTGAGTTCATATTTAGTTTTGTTTGCCCTTTTATGTGCTTATTAACCTGTGCGGATATGTGAATGTTATTGTGTTCATCTAATCCTGTTAGTTAAATGGTTTGGTGTGTGAATAGAAGTATACATTTCCTGCCTTTGTCTATGCAAGTATGATATGTAAACCCTGAAAAGGTAAAATACTAAGAAGGTAATTAGGGAAATAATAATGGCATAAGAGTCAAGCCATTATTATAGTCTTAGTTATGTTATAGTAAGTAGTGGTTAGACATTGCTTGTTAGTTAGTTAGTATGTTAACCGTATAATGGTTTCGGTGCAAGCCGTTATTGGGCCTTAAGAGTCAAGCCTCTAACTATATGTAAGAGGTTAGTCTAATATGTGTAGGAACCAGTTATGATGAATGAATGAATTGACCGAGTTGGCGCATTTCGCAACTCCCTTTCCTCTGTTTCTCCCAATTTCTTCTACAATTCTACATCTTTCTTAAATAAAATGTTGAAACTTGATGAAGTGAATTTGACTAATGTTTGACGTTCATATGAAGCAAAAGTTCTCTAATTTTTGTTAGTGAGATGGCTGGAATTCATAATTAATAGTTTTTTTCAATTCTGATTCACAGAAAAGAATGGAACAAGCACAGGAGATAGGGAGAAAGAATGATTGCCCGCATAGGGCTTCTCGCGGTGGATATGAAATGGCCGAAAAAGAATTGATGGCAGCCAAGCAGAAGAGATTGGAAGATGAAGCAGAATCCAATCCTTCTGCGATAGTTGATCAGCCATCTCCAATACGTCGCGAGGAGTTGTGGTTGCATATTCGGCAAAGCCAAGCGGCACCTACACGAGTGAACAAACTCGTGTAGTTGCCGAAAGAATTGTAAGTATCGTTATTGTTATTTTTTAGTTACTAAACATGTTTCATTACTAAGCTTCTCGTTATCTGTATCTTACAGGAAGATCTTAAAAAGAAAGAAGCATAGGGATCTTTTGTGTCGGACGGGAGGAATGATGTTCTGACTGTTGCAACCGGAAAACCAAATCACGCGGGGCGTGTAAGGGGGGTTGGAGGACGGGTAGGCCTGAAGGAATACTTTGGTAAATCCAAACGTTAAAAACAAAGTATGGTTACCCGGGAGGAGATGGAACAGATGATGGCCAAAATAAGTGATGAAGTAGCGGCTAAAGAAGCAGTGTTTCAATCCCAGATGGAACAGACGCTGGCCAAATTAAGTGAGGAAGCAGCGGCTAAAGAAGCAATGTTTCAAGCCCAGATGAGCCAGATGAAGGAGGAAATGAATCAGATGAGGCTGCTTTTGAGCTCTCGTCCAGAGAGCAATGTTCCCGTCACACATTCACCTGCACCTATGCAGCAGAGCACTAAAGGGAGCTGCATTGTTGGATAGTCAGAGCAACCTTGTTGCCTGTATGTGGAAAAACCTCATAGACTATTAGTTGCAAAAAGGACTGTCCATAACTTGGGATCAATTGTACACCACCAACAAATGGCTGATGATGAAGTCAGAGTGTCAGTTGAAAAGGTGATCGTTGATGCACCTCTCCCTCTCCCAACTGGTGAGCTGAAGCTTTTGAGTGATGTCAAGGGAACCTTCATCTCTTGGCCAGTGAAGTTTGTACATGTCTCTACTCCTCCTGAAGCTTCATCCCCTCCTCCTCAAGTTCCATCCCCTCGTCAAGCTGCATCCCCTCCTCCTCAAGTTCCATCCCCTACTACTAAATTGACTGCCAAGGAAAAAATATCTGATTTGGTAAAAAAAAAGGATATTTTAAAGATAAATCTTGGCCTGTCAATGAAGTAGTAGGCGTCCCTCATCCTGAAGAGGTTTTCCTTGATAGCGTAGATGTAATGTCCCTGCTGCTTCCTGGGCAGGAGCTTACTAATGCAATTGTTCAAATGTTTATGAAGTAAGTATCTTCTTCTATGAGTACATAATTTAAATGCCTCGTTTAGACTGGTTCAATACATATATACTAATTCCCTGATCGATGTCATTATTGTAGGTACATGCATCAAGAATTGGTTGAACAGGGCAGAATCAATGATTTTGGATTCTTGTGCCCAGTCTATGCAAGTACAACATCCTTGGAGTTGAGACAAGAATACATGTCAACCAGGGTGTGTGAAGTGATAAGAAAGATGTACGTGTTTCCATACTACCACAGGTACATATCACAATTCTTGTATGCAATTCACTTAATAATATAATTCTGCTACATATATCACTGAGTACTTTACTACGCTGTGAATTTTCGATCCGCCGTTGGCGCTTGGTCCTCATGTGCATGGAGGATCATAAAGTTATCTTCTTATGCTCCACTCACAGTGAGCCAGAGCCTATATTGATGCAGAGCGTCAACAAGTAAGCATGTCATTTTGATTCTCTTGTCTGAAATCTCTACTGTGAATTTTCAGTGATCATTTTTGATAAATTTGTGATTTTGATGATAGTGCCATGAAGACCTTCCAAGTCGAGGTAAAAAAAGGCATGGGTCTCAGGCCACTTATCCTAAATGGTCAAACCAAAGGTAGTACATATTTGGACACTAGCACACTGCCTTGTGAACTTGGTCAGTAAGCTATATATGCTAGCTCTTATATATATTTCTTGTTCGTTTTAGACCCATCGGCAACCAACGGGGTCCAACTTATGTGGCCTGTACGTCATGAAACACATGTATGATGTTATCACGGGAGGAACGACAAAACTAACTGCAAAGCTAAATGTATTTGATGGCTGAATTCAGTTTCTGGCTTAATGTTACATATGAAATATGCACGCAAGTTAATTCAGTTTCTGTCTTTGTTGTTACAGAGGTTTGCCAGACCTACTCCCTTTCCTGATGATGAAGTGGAGCACATACGCAATATGTTTTGTGAATATCTATATGACCTAATTAAGTCCTAAATTCATTTGTAAAATATACGCACAATGTGTAATTCAATAATAAATTTGTATATTTTTTCAAAGAAGTTCGTTCATTCATTCTAGATATTTAGTGCTTGAAATTTGAGGTACAGGATGTTGTAAATGAGAAAAAAGAGACTATCTGAAAGTCTGGTGCTAAAAGTCTTCGTTTATTTCTAAAAATATGGCGAGACCGTTAGGACCGCATAATTATTAAACCTCTGGTGCTAAAAGTCTTCGTTTATTTTTAAAAAAAAACTATGGCTAGACTTTTAGGACCTGACGTATTTATTTGTTCAGTCTTAAAAGTCTTCTAAAAATTTAGGATCGCATCTTTATGTTATGACCGGTCCTAAAAGTCTACGTTTAATTAACTAAAAAAATATGTCTACACTTTAAGATCGTAAATTTGTTACATAGCCGCTCCTAAAAGTCCATCTTCTTCGTTTATTTTAAAAATGTGGCGAGACCTTTAGGACCGCATATTTATTAAACCTCTGGTGCTAAAAGTCTTCGTTTATTTCTAAAAATACTATGGCTAGACTTTTAGGACCGCATATTATTTAAACATCCGGTCCTAAAAGTCTTCTTAAAATTCGCTAGACTTTTAGGACCGAATTTTATATTAGGACCGGTCCTAAAAGTCTACGTTTAATTAACTAAAAAATATGTCTAGACTTTTAGGACCGTAGTTTTGTTATTTGTCCGCTCCTAAAAGTTCAGTCTTAAAAATATTTTTAAAAAATATGGCTTAACCTTTAGACCGTGTATTTGTTAGCTCGTAATAGTTTTTGACTCGGTTTTCAGACAAATTTTTAGGGTTCAAGACAACCGAGGTTCTGGCGTTCTACTCAAACTAGGACCCTCGTTGTCTTTGATGTTACCTCTCTTGATGTTGAGCAGCATTATCGGTTTCCTTTTCGTTGTCTCTTTTCTTTTTATCGGAAAAATAAGGAAGATACTGAAAGGAAACTAAAAATATTCAACTCAGGTCGAGGTAACACCGACGACAACGACGGTCCAACCTTGAGAAGAATAGTCACTTTGTTTGTTTTTATTCGAATAAGGAAAACGACCTTTTTTTGTTTTTTTTTTAATGTTCTTAACTGTATTCTACGAATTTTTAATGTTGATTTACACGAGGACAATGTTTTGTTTGTTTTTTTTTGTCGAAAAAAGAAAGAATATAATGAAAAGGACATGGCGATCGAATATGGAAACAAAAAAAATATATTATATTTTTTACTGCTGCCCCATGAGGAGCAGCAGCAGCAACAGTAGTATAGACAAAAAAAAACATAAAAACATCTACTCCCCCCCATTGTTGTCGAAGGGGAGGGAGTCGTCGGAGATGTCGTCATCTTCAGGATCGTACTCAACATCCTGGTCGTCGAGTACCGCCTGCAACTTGTTGTTGACAGTGTGATAGAGCTGAAACAGCTGGCCGCAGCGTAGGTCTATATGACCGAGGCGGGCCAAAATGTGTTGAATCATCTGGTAGATTGTCGGTTCCGAAGGCAACGGAGGAGGAGGACCTAGTGGTGGTGGAGCAGCCATTACTGTGGATGTTTCAGAAGTGATGGAGAAGAATGTGAAGGAAGTAAAGTAACATCGGGTTTAAATAGAGAACCCTGCCTGACCAATGTGAAACGCTGGAAACAATAACGAGGAGACGCATAGTTCATCAGAATACGAGGAGACACCTAGTTGGGAAGTTTATCTGGAAGTCGAAGAGACTCTGAATCATTCAATTGAACAGAGTGTAAGGATACGACTCTGAATCATTCAATTGAAAAAAATAAATGAATTCTAGGACCGGATACAAGGTAAAAGGTTGGTCTTAAAAGTGATTGAATTGATTAAAAAAAATAATAGACTTTTAGGACCGGACATATTATAAAAGGCCGGTCTTAAAATCAATTGAATTGAAAAAAAAAATAATAGACTTTTAGGACCGGATATATTATTAAAGGTCGGTCTTAAAATCAATTGAATTGAAAAAGAATAAATGAATTATAGGACCGGATACAAGGTAAAAGGTCGGTCTTAAAAGTGATTGAATTGATTAAAAAAATAAATAATATACTTTTAGGACTGGATATATTATAAAAGGCCGGTCTTAAAATCAATTGAATTGAAAAAAATAAATAATATAATTTTAGACCGCATATTTATTAACTCCTCATACTTCTCTGTCCTTATTAAACTCCTCATAGCTCGTAACTCCACACTTCGTCGCTCTTAAAAATATAAACTCCTCATACCTCGTTGTCCTTATTAACTCCCTACAATCTCGTAACTCCACACTATGTGGCTTTCTGCCCCAACTGCTCAAACCATGGTTAGATACAAGAGAACCGCTCGAAGGGGTACTCTTACTCCTGATGCTCGTGCCTTCCATAGATCGTTATACGGTGCGCCTCCTCCAGCGAGAGTGCGTTCTATTGTGACAGAAGAGTCTCGGGTCGTTGGACCCATTGTTATTTTGGATGATGAAGAGGTTGCCGCACCCCCTCCAGCCTTCAGACCATGAAGAGGTTCCTGCTCCCCCTCTCCAACCAGTTGGCTCCAGCGCGCCTACCGCTGACCCCTCTCCTCTTTCTACTAATGATGCATTGCGGCTTATGCGAATAAGACAGGAACTTGCTGATATCCGGCGGGAATTTAATGTTTTTCACGCCGATATCGCCAAGGATGTTTAGTCAGATTCTTGTTTTTTATAATTTTCTGCTTGTTTTTCTTTTGTTTTTTTTTCTTGTGTACGTGCATATTCACCAGTAATGTATGAATCATTAAGAATTAAGCTTGTGTCTTTTTTTTGTTCATATTCTTCAGTAATTAAAGAAGCTTATTCTCCAGTTTTTCTTTAATTTTTATTCATTTAGTTGTTGCTGCGCTCGCCAAAGCCAATCCTCGTTTTTTTTCTTTTAAATGAGGACTTTTAGGACTGGATGTTTAATAATACTCCGGTCTTAAAATTAAATGAAAAATAAATAATTAAGACCGGAGTCGCTTAACCCTTCGGTCCTAAAAATTTAATTATATATTTAGGACCGGCTACTTTATAACTAACCGGTCTTAATAAAATCCAAATTAATAAAACATATCTTTGTCGCACGGAATATTAAATTTCCCTCTCTGAACTTCTCTTCTCGCGCCGAAAGTGATTACTCAGGTCCTGTCTCCAGTGTTTTTGTGTTGCTTCGTCGACTGCTTCGCGTTGCTCTCTCGACAATCACTTTCTGGTTCCTTAGCTAAACGTCTATAGACCAAGCTGTAAGAGGTGTTTCGGTTATATAACTTTATGGTTTTCTGGGTTGAACGAAATCGATGAAATGTTCTTGTGGGTTTCTCTGTTGTTAATGAATATTGTATTTTGAAGATTATATTTGTGCTTTAGACCTACCCAACTGACCAACAAATGTTTTTAGGTTACTCTTGCTATCTACAACATCCACGTTCGTGGCGGGAGAAGAAAGACTCTGCAAACGCATTTGAATTTATATGCTACAGGTGAGTCCACAAGACCTTCATGCGATGAATTTAATTTCCTCGTCATGCTTTTATTTTGCTTCTTGGATTCACTGTGATACATTTATGACCAAAAGTGATTCTTCGTTATGCAATTAATAGGCAAGTTTCTTTGTTAAAAAAAAAATTGACATAACCAACATTGAGCATAAATATGCATTTGGTGTTGCCTTATTTTATATGCAAGTGTCAATTTTTTCGGATTATGTATGTTAAATATTTCCGTCTATAGGAATTTTACTATGGATCACAGTTGGATAACTGCGTTACGGACGAGTGTTGGATATCAGAATGGGGTGAGGGACTTTATAGAATTTGCTAAACAAAATGCCCATGATGATAGTGGGAAGTTTTATTGCCCTTGTGTAAAATGTTTGAATGAGAGGCGACTAAGTCCTGAAGTTATCCACACACATTTAATTTGTGAATGATTTTGTAAGACTTATACAGAATGGGTATGACATGGTGACAAAATAACAAGTGGGTCTCCACATGCCTTTGATGATAATGACACGGATATGGATGATCACATAGAGAACATTATTCGTGATGTAGAAGAGGCTTTTCATCAATCACATGCATATGGTAATATGTGCAGTGATGCAGAGACCCCGCTATACCCTGGTTGTAAAAAATACCAATTGTTGAACGTTGTATTGAAATTGGTAAGTTTGAACGCACGTCATGGATGGAGCAACAAGAGTTTTTTTGAAATGCTTGAGGCTTTTAAGGACATGCTTCCGGATGATAATGTGTTGCCGCATCGATACTATAATGCTAAGAAAATACTCTGTCCACTGGGGATGGAGTACAAAAAGATCCATGCATACCCGAATGATTGCGTATTGTATAGAAAAGAGTTTGAAGAGAAGCAGAATTGTCCGATATGTGAAACCCCAAGGTACAAGTCAAATAAGGGGCCTGCAAAAGTGTTGTGGTATCTTCCAATCATACCAAGGTTCAAGTGGTTGTTTGCAAATGAAAATGATGCAAAAAAAAATTGAGGTGGCATGCAGATGAGAGGATTTCTGATGGAAAGCTTCGACATCCGGCCGATTCTTCTCAATGGAAGAAAATCGATCATTTATTTCTGAACTTCGGCGAAGAACCTAGGAACCTTAGGCTTGCCCTTAGCATGGATGTCATGAATCCATATGGAAGCCTGCAGCATACATAGTTCATGGCCTATGCTCCTTATTATTTACAACTTATCTCCAATGTTATGCATGAAACGAAAGTACATCATGTCTTTTATGTTGATTTCGGGACCAAAACAACCCGAAAATGACATTGATGTTTACCTTGAGCCCTTGATCGAAGACTTGAAGGAGTTGTGGGAAGAAGATGTCGATGTTTTTGACTCTTTCAAGAAGGATGTGTTTAAATTGCGATCTATGATATTTTGTACTATAAATGACTTCCCAGCATATGGGAACTTGTCAGGGTATAGTGTAAAAGGCCATAAAGCATGTCCAGTTTGTGAAGAAGGCACACGCTACCATCAACTTCAACATGGAAGAAAGACGGTTTCTCTTGGACATAGGAGATTTCTTAGACGAGGCCACCCATATCGTCGATTAAAGAAAGCCTTTTTTGGTGGCAATGAGTATGAAGATGCTCCGGTGGCATTGACTGGGGAGCTAGTTTATGAAAAGGTGAAAAATATCAGTGTCATCTTCGGTAAGACTGCAAAGAGTAGAAAAGAAACAAATATATGGAAAAAGAGATCTGTATTCTTCGATCTTCCATATTGGCGCAATCTTGATGTGAGACACTGTATTGATGTCATGCACGTAGAGAAAAACGTATGTGATAGTATTGTTGGCACGCTTCTCAACATACAAGGTAGTTCCAAGGATGGTGTGAAGGCAAGATTGGATTTGCAAGTAATGGGAATACGCGAAGACTTACATCCAAGGCCATACAGGAAGAGAACTTATTGTCCCCCGGCTTCTCATAATTTGTCTAAGGATGAGAAACGAAGTTTTTGTGAGTGTTTACATGGCACAAAAATTCCCTCGAGGTATTCTTCAAATTTTAAGAGGCTTGTATCGATGAAGGACTTGAAATTAGTAGGCCAAAAGTCTCATGATTGTCATGTCTTGATGCAACAGCTACTCCCAGCAGCTATTCGAGGCATCCCCGAATATGATCTTCGGGTCGTTTTGACTAGACTTTGTGTCTTCTTCAATGCGGTTTGTAGTAAAGTTTTCGAGATTGAAAAGTTGGATGAATTGGAGAATGAAGGATATCTTATCTTGTGCCACTTTGAGAAGCTTTTTCTTCCTACATTTTTTGACATCATGGTTCATCTAATTGTTCATCTAGTGAGGGAGATAAAGTTGTGCGGACCTATCCATTTACGGTGGATGTACCCAATTGAAAGATCTATGAAATTCCTAAAAGGGTACGTGAAGAACGCATACCAGCCAGAAGCATCAATTGTTCATAAATATGTTTCTAAGAAGCCATGGAATTTTGTCAAAATTATTTGGCCAAAGTAAGACATATTGGGCTTCCAAAACGTCAGCATGTTGAAGGGGGTAGACGAGGGGCTTCCGTAAAGAGTGTGGATCCTGATGAATTGTCACAAGTCCACTTATACAACTTGAATAATGTTGATGAAGTTCAAGCCAGCATAGCTGCACATAAAAAAGCTGTAAGGAAAGAAAATCATCGAATGACTGAACAAATGTTGATTAGGGAGCATAACAGAACTTTTGCAAACTGATTCAAACAAAAGGTCAAGGGAGAGGAATGTGTTTCTGATACAATCAAATGGTTAGCACGTGGTCCTGAGGTTGATGTCATAAATTGGAATTCGTATATGATCAATGGTTATACATTTTACACGAAGTCCCTAGATGATAGGAGCACCGTCGCACAAAGGGTGTTATGTTAGAGGCCGAATCTATGCACTTCTCCGATTCGAAAGACAAGAGGCCTTTATTGGCAATCATGCCATATTATGGGGTTATTGAAGAGATTTGGGAGGTGGACTATGTTAAAATTAGATTTCCCATTTTCAAATGCAAGTGGGTTAATGTCAATAATGGTGTTCAGATCGATCGGCTAGGATTTACATTAGTCGATGTCAATGGTAGAAGTTTTGGAGATGAACCTTTTCTTATGGCAGACCAGTCGAAACAAGTGTTCTATATCACCGATCAAGAAAATAAAAAGTGGTTTGTAGCTCTCCAAAGAAAAAGGGTCATTGATATTGATGAGGAAAGTCATTCAAATTATGGTCATCCTGAGAGTACTCCTTTTTCAAGGGGTCTACCGGACATGAACGAAGAAGATGAAGCGGATAATGAACCCGTCATAAAAAATGATCATCAAGAAGGGATATGGGAGGATATCACTTTATAAAAGAGTCAATTCATAAGGTAATATTCATATGCATAATTCTTTGAAAACTTTAAGGTTTTAACTATATTATATTCCTTCTATGTTCTTAAACAATGTCACCGACTATGAAGTTTGTTCTTGTTTTATTTTTGTGGCGGATCCGATCCAAAGGGGCATGTTATAAAAGAGGATGTTACGTTGTTGGGTGGGGAATCGAGATGAAGGCATGGTGAATATTACATTGGGCATGTATGTTGTATTTGTAACTTATTGTATTTGCGTTGTAAGTAAGTTATCTTATTGTATAAATTAATTTAGGTGTTGTAGTCATAGTATAATCATTAATTAAGAAGCCACATAACTCATGGTGAATAATATTTGTATTTTTTTCCCAATTCAATTTATTCACAATTGTTCATAGCTTGTACTTAAAGTATCGACTTTTATATGCTGGATTGGTGGTGGATTTGTGAATATATATATATGATCAGGAAAAACAGAACAGGGAAACAATTCAGGAAAATACATACCGGTAATAAAAAGGCCGGTCTTAAATGTTCAATTGTTAAGACCGGATGTATTAATATGTCCGGTCTTAAAGGTCATGTGTACATATTTGATATTAAGCCGGTCTTAAAAGTGTGTCTTTTAAGACCGGTGTATATATACGTCCGGTCTAAAAATTCAATTTTTAAGACCGGACGAATTTACCGTCCAGTCTTGAAAGTGAGTCTTTTAAGACCGTGTATAATTAGTCGTCAGGTCTTAGAAGCCGCTATTTTTCAAACCGGATTTATTTTTGTCTGGTCTTATAATTTTGATCTTTTAAGAGCGGCCGAGTTTTTGCCCGGTCTTAAAAGTTGAGTTTTAGGACCGAACAAAAAATATTTCAGCTTTATTTAGTACGACTTTTAAGACCTAATGTTTTAAATGTCCAGTCTAAAAGAGATTCTTTAAGACCGGTTCGACTCCGGTCTTAAATGTGGACTTTTAATACCGGCTGGAACAAGACCAGTCGCGGGTCCGGTCTTACGATGCCTCTTTTGTCCGGTCTTAAAGCCCTTTTTTGCACTAGTGTAATGATTTATATACAGATTTATTATATTAATTATTTTTCATAATTATATAATCATTAATTTGAATTTCTTATTAATATATTATATTTTAATGGTATTTATTTTATTTTAAATTAAATTAAATTGAGATAAGATCTAATTAAAAATCGTGTGACACTATAAGGATCTAACAAAAAGGGGGGAAAAACTACAAAGACCTTATTAGAAACAATTAAAAGTATAAGGACCTATTCAAAAAAAGGAAAAAAAAAAAAAAAAACTATAAAGACTTGCAGGTTAATTATCCATTAAATTTATACAGTTACATCTACACATTAAAATATTCAATACAACAACTATTCTGTTTGGGTATTGACTTGATTCGTATTATAATATAACTGATTTTTTAATGGAAATGTATGAGAAATGCATGATTTTATTCATAAGCGAGCCTTCCCCATCTATAGCTCTCCACAACTGCTTAGCCAAGAGGGCAAAATATTAAAATGATCGATGTTAAGGAATAGTAACCCACCTTGCTCCCTTGGCTTACAAAATTCTTCCCTACTCAGAAAATGAGCTTTGTGCTGACATACGCATATCAATCCTGTGACAAAGTTGCTTTGGAAATCTCATACAAGACATTAAATAGACTAGTAAAGAAAGAAAAAAATCTTTCATGAGGATCTTTCTCCTAGCTTGAGACAAAAGCTTAGTCTTCCATCCTGCTAAGCGTTTATCAATCTTCTCAACTACCTTTTCATATGCCTTTGTGTCCTCTCATTGCCTATCAATAAACGTTCTCAAATATTTCCCCAACCATGAACGGAATTTAAGGCCAAGTAAATTGGCTCAAAATTAATATATTATTTCTTTCAATTATACAAACTATTTCCACATTATTTCTCTATACCATACATTGACTCACTTATGTAATATATTATGCGTTCATTTAAAAAATTTCTATTTTGGGTAGATATTAGTATATAGATGATAAAGCATTATGTTGTTGACATATGGTCTCATTATTACTTTAGACAAGTAATAAAATAAATGAGTTAAATACAGAATAAATGAGAGGTGTGAAGTTCAAAAGTATGATATGTTACATGATTGCACGCAACTAATTTCCAATTGCAGAAAATTTGTGTTGCCATCAGACGAAGAGACTGTTAGACCTGGCTGTTACCCAAGAAGGGGGGTGAATTGGGTGTCTGATAAAAACTTATCAGCTTTGAAAATCTTTCCACAACTTACTGAAAGTAGTTTGTATGACAATAGTGATTTATAAAGCAATAAACAGTCATTCAAATATATATGCTGGGAATATAAGAGATAAGGGAATAGAATATGAAAACAGAGATTTATACTGGTTCGGCCAACCCTTGACTCCCAAGCTTCACTTGAGATTTTCAATCCACTATCTTCTTTCAACTTGATTACACGCTTTGTACTCGAAGTAATCCTCTCACTAGGATTCACTCCCCTTTACAAGCTGTAATCAATACACCCACTTGATTACACACTCGTACTCAAGTAATCCTCTCACTAGATTCACTCCCCTTACAAGCTGCAATCAATACAATGGGTTTCCCACTCAAGATCACCCAATCTTGAGTATCACTCAGATAAGATGATTACAATGAATCTTCTCTCTTAGAAGTAAATGAATAAACACTGAAGTACAATACAAATAATCTCACTC
The DNA here is from genome assembly GCA_019022615.1 of Acacia melanoxylon. NCBI lineage: Eukaryota > Viridiplantae > Streptophyta > Magnoliopsida > Fabales > Fabaceae > Acacia > Acacia melanoxylon. The sequence goes on along the minus strand of JAFJYJ010000020.1, from coordinate 1,678,757 downwards.
TCAAAGGTAAATTGTATCATCATTGAGATAATTGGAGAGTAAGTGATATGAATATCAGAGTATTGGCATTTTGAAGATGTAAGCTCATGTCTCTGACCGATTCTATCTTGAATGCTTCTTCTTTTATAGTTGATGAAGAGTATTCGACCGTTTGAGAAATTCTTCCCATTTTGCATATAACCGTTTGGAAGAAATAACTATAGCCGTTGAACTAAACGTTACTCAGGTTCCTCGAATTCATCCGTTGATCGCCGTTATTTTCCGTTGACATTCTTCTTTCAATTTGTCCGTTGAGACTCAGTGAGAATATTCAATGGAAATGGCCGAAACACTTTATGGATGCTCAAAGGATTATTTTTCCAAAATGGTGTTTCATTCTGCTTTGCATTTAATGCTCTGACACATAATTGCTTTATTGCAATTTGGTGTTAATCCATATAATAATCTTCTGAAACTCATTAACAAACTCATTAAACATAATTAGGAATAATAATGAGTGAAGATATAAGGTAAATAAACCATACTTAGATATTTAAGAAGATAGAGTTGATGGTTTACTATCAGAGAAGAATTGGCTCAAGTCACACTGCTTTGGCTCGAGTGTTGACCTTATACAGAAGCTTTTGGAGTTTGAAGAAAACACAATAGGCTTGAGTCAAATGGAGCTAGCTCGAGTTTAGCCTTAAACTTGAGTCACCCAACTTTGCCTCGAGTAAAAATCCCTTCTCAAATTGCTTAACTCTCGGCCTTGCCATGATTCGAGTTTTGCATTCCCTGGCTTGAGTCAAATGCCTTTTCTCGAAAGTCCCTTACTCTCTGACATGGCTAGGCTCGAGTTTGGACTTGCCTTGGCTCGAGTTGAGAAGTTCATTCCAAATTTGTTAAACCACTTTGACTCTTTTAAGTCTTCTTTCCAATGCAAGAATAATCAGCTCCAAACTCATTGTATTATGTCCATTATTATCAAATGGATAGAGGTTGTTCTTGAGCAGCGTTTTTGCAACATCCAGAACTGACAATCAACTTCAAAACATCATATCTCCTTCAATTGATCTTTTTTTTCTGTGATCTTGATGTTGTTGAAAATTTATTTGAGTCTAGTTTCAAATGGCACCGGTTTCAGCTCAATTGGATATGTATAATGTGAGATACACCCAAAATACCGAAGTTTGGTCTGCTGTGTGGCGTGAATTTCAGTTTCAACTTCTACAATTCATATCTCCTTGATCTGAACTCCTTTGAGCTTGAATTTTATATTAAAATGACGTATTGGGAGTCTATTTTCATATGCCAATGGTTTCACATCAATCGGATCTCTGGTTTGGGAGATATCATCGAATTACCAGACCGCGCCCAAGCTGAACTTGAAACAGAGTAGAACAGAGGTGCTGAAAAGCACTATTGGCTCAAGCCAATAGTGTTTGGCTCGAGTTTTGAGCCAGACTCGAGTCTATGAACTCCTGGCTCGAGTCAACTCCCATCAGATACGCAAAATACTGTAGAAAAACGTTCTAACTCGAGTTAAGACCCCTTGGCTCGAGTTAGTTCATCCTAAAGCTTGATTTTGCTTATTTTAACTCCGATTTGAGTCATTCCAACTTCCATATCATCGTAGAGACTTCTAGCATCAACCTAAAAACTTGAATAATGATATTTTCATTCCATTCAGCAAGTTCTTCTTTCTTTCTTCTCTTCTCTTGATCATTCTCCATAATTCAACTTGGACTAATCTACATTAAATATATAGTAGTTAGTTAATGTAGGAGATAAATATAGTATACAAGATTTTTGCTCTTAATAATGACATCTATATAAGACATCATCAAAACTAATCATATCCAACAGAGACAAGCATGTTTGAAGGATCAAGAAGATTTCGTTTGAAATTAAGAAGGGTTTGTCACTCACTATGAACGCAAAGAAGTTGATCAAATGTATTTGTTTTGGTTTGCTCTCTCATCTTACTACTAAATCATCTTTTGCATATGCAAAGCGTCTGATCAAGTTCTTTGCATTCCTAGTGAGCGACAAGCCCTTCTAAATTTCAAGCAACATAATCTCGATCCTTCAAACAGACTTGTCTTTTGGTTCGATGGCAACAAAAATTTCTGCAATTGGACACTGTTTGGAATCATATAATATATCATACTTTTGAATTTTACCTCTCATTTATTCCACATTTTCCAACTCATTTATTTTATTACTTGTGTAAAGAAATAATAGAACCATATGTCAAAAACATCATGCTTTATATATATATATATATATATATATATATATTCTAACATCTACTCAAATTAGAAAAAAAAATCAATGAAGAAGGCACATTGTGTCATGTACGTGAACCAATGCATTGTATAGAGAAATAACATGAAAAATATTGTGCGTAACTGCTAGGAATAATATATACCACTTTTGAGGCTCCTCATATGTTTGAGTAAGAAGTTTCATATGTTGTCATGGAACATAGCAAGGGTAAATGGGATTGGTGGGAGAATCGTAAAGGAAGTCCAATATGATATTTTGTACAATGGTGCAATGTAAAGCTTAGCCAATCATCTCCTACTAGTATGCTTTCAGGAGACCTGAAAAGTGAAGTTTGTAAGAATCAAATTGAGACTAAAACTAAAAATCTATCCCAAATATACTACCATGCCATGTTTATAAGAAAAATAAACCATCTTATTGTGTGAAATAAATAAGAAAATTCCCATTCAGACTGAAAATCAATGCTTACCAATAGCAGAAGTGTATCAAGGAGACTATAACAAAACCTCTGGAGCTCATTACCTACATACAAAAGAAGAAAATGAAAAGATGATTATGAGAAAATAATTCCTTAAGGCACACGCACTCACACACAGTTCATATAGAATGTTGAGTTTACACCGACAACTATTATGTAGAGAATATTTATTCACTTCATCACTTGTGGAAAAAGAACGACAGGAAAAGAAGGCATGATAGGATATGACTTACCACCATAAAGAAACATATTGAGCATAAGGAGGCATTGATGATACCCAAGGGTGTGGACCAGTTAGACCATAAAGTGGGCGAATTGGGTTCAAATTCCACCTTATTAAAAAGACCCCTGGGAAAGGTATGCTTGTTGCAAAGTCTCTATCCATATTAACAGGTTCCTTGGATATCTGGGCATTGGTGATTCTTCTCTAGCCAGTCTGAAATCAACAATTTTAATAACATCATTTGTCACCAGCAATTTTTCTTTATAACGGAAATAATTATTGTTATGATAACATGACTTGTTTCACACTTCAAGCAGATTCGACAGGAAAATATAAACAGTATGGCGCCAACAAAAAATTTTAGTTTATTTCAGTCACAAATCAATAAAATCACAAAAGAATTTATAATCTTCCGGTATATAAAGTTGTAAGCTGTAATAATAGGACTGATATGGCACCCCTGTGTTTACTGACAAAAAGCATAGCAGCAGCATCTAGCATTCTACTTCCAGGCAATTAAAACAGGTTTCACTAATAGATGCACATTGAAATTAAAGCCCCAAGTCTTACTATATTGGAAAATATTCATTCTCTCTTTAAGTAAAATAGTTCTGGAGAGACATCCATGGTTTCTGATACCTCGATCATATCTGTAGAGACCGAGATGGAAGGCTAGAACAAATCTAGAGTGAAGGACGTTGACGTCGGCGTCGGTGTCGGTGACTAAGGTGGAGGGTGGGAGGAGGCCAGATGAGTATATCTTTTTCTCTACCTTTTTCTTCAATCTCCATTGGCCGTTGTTCTTATCCTTTATCTTGGGCTCAAGGTTCGTCGTCGAGCATCTCAGATCTGAACCTGAGTTGATGTGTTGGTGCGACTTTGACTCCAACCTCCAGGTTCGTCTACTCTCCAATTTTTAAATTCACTTTTAGATCTCAATTTGAGTGTTGGTTTGCTCCTAACCTCAAGCTCCTCTTTGGATTGTGAATTTGTTCTGGCCATTGGACTCCTCTGTCTCTTCCAAGTTTTAAGATTTGATTCCGAGTACAAAACTGTCAAGTCAAAATGAGAGGAACAACCAAACAGAAAGAAGAAGATGGGATTTTTGAATAAACTCATCATAAGAAAGGCGATTGGGCTTCACTGCACTCGACGGAGAATAGAGTTAAATAGATATTGCTGCTTGTCCTGTATATATGTGTTGTATCTTCCCGGATATTTAAAGTTGCGTGGCAAAAGGGAGCAGTTTTTTTGGATTAAAAAAGGCAAGCCGAAGCTAGAATAGTGTGAGATGGATATTAGACCATGATAGTCTAGTCCTTAATACAATACCAGAAATAAACTAGCAATTACAAGCCAATTGGTCTTTCAAAGCCATATGAAGGCATCCTCTTGAAATTGTGGGTATTAGAACCACGTTAACAGCATCGGGAGCGTCATGGCCTTGCTTGGCCATATAGTCTGCACAAGAAATGTTGTCTCTTGGTGTATGGCGGATCTCCACGTTCCAGTCTTGGAAAAGAAGATCACGAATCTAACCAATGACGTCTCTAAGCGAGTGATCAGCGTAGCAGTATCTCATAATGATGTTGATGGCGTCGAGAGAGTCAGAATATAGGATGATTCTTTGAAGGCCCATCTAGCGACCCATAGTTAGCCCTATCATAATAGCATATAGCTCCGCCTTGATAACAGAACGGGTTCTAAGGAATTTGTGGAATCCCATCAACCAGTGGCCTTGAGAATTCCTAATCGTTCCTCCGCATGCTGCTTGGTGTTGATGGCGCACTGATTCGTCCACATCTATGTGAACCGCATTTGTAGAAGGAAGGGTCCAAGTCTTCTCTTCAAACCTATCAAGTTGGAAAATTTGGTGAGTTAGAGATTGATTAACTGTATTTTCCATCAGAAGGTAATTACACAAGTGTAACATCTCCCTGGTATCTGTGTTTTCTCCTTGGAACAGGAATTTGCATCTGGTAGTCCAAAGGATCCAGCACCCCAAATTGAAGACTCTTGGCCAAGAGAAGTCCCAAAATCTTCCTTTTCCAGGATTGTGATTAGTGTTCCAATTGAGCCAAACCTGCAAATTGCCTGCAAAAAACTGAGAAAGATAGTTAGTGATAATTGAATATTGTTTCACTTATTTGTATCTCTTGGTTAATAATTTAGGAGTGTTTACTTAATAAATAATGGGTTTTATTACTTAATTGGGCTTTGGGCTTTTAATTGGATTTAATTCATTTTTTATGATTAAATTCCAGATTTACAGTGATTTAGTATTTTCACCATAAATTTTGATCTAGATATCCGATTAGCCTGATTCTTCTTTCAATTTTTAGATGATTCAGAGAGCTACAATTGTTATGAAGACTCAGAAGGCTGATTTGGACAAGAAGATGGACGAAATCGGAGCTAAATACAGACACGTTTTCTGGATTTTTATTGGGCTCAAATTTTGTAATAAAAGACCAATTATTATTAGAGGCTTCTAATATTGGGACTATTTTGTAACCCTAGCCTTTTTTGAAACCCTAGTCGTCATTCCCTTTTAGTTTAACTCAGTTGGTGGCCGCTAAGACATTCTACATTATGTCTTTTATGATTTTCGGATTAAATTAGAAGCTTTCTATTTTCTCTGAGTTGTTCATCATGTTTACTTTCCTCTTCATCTTTTCTTTTGTCTTTTGCCTAGCCATGCTTGGCTAAACCTCTCTGATCGGCCCATGGATTAAGGATTCCACTATCCAGAGGACTCGTGCTTAATCGGTAACCATCTAACTCGTTTCTACATTCTTTAATCGGATTCGATTTCTGGATTTGGATTGGGTTTTTTATTAAAAACCCAGATTGATATTTCCCAAGGACGTAGTTCGAACTAGGTTAAAGTATCAATGTGCGATCGTACAATGATACGCCACTGATTCAAACAAATTCTGAACGATTGTTCAGTTGAGGGAATTTCTAGACAAATGCAGAGATTTTGGTTTGTCCAGAGTCAATTACGAGTTCAGTTATAAATCTGTTTTTGTCCGAGGAAGGAAAGTGGTGTAATTCGAAATCCTGGGTTGATCTTTTGTTTATTTGATTAATCTCGTTTTCTTATATTTTGTTCTAGTTTAGCTTCGTTTTAATTACATTGAAAAACTCCCCCATTCTGGTTACTGTTTTATCGTGTTTACTGTTGATTTTAGACCCGCTGTGAATTCCTTGAGAGAAACGATCCAGGTTTCCTATACTACAAACATTTGAATCTTGGTTATTTTGAGAAGGTCCGACAAATCTTTATCAAAATTTGGCGCCGTTGCCGGGGAATTTGCATCGGTCTAATTATTGACATTAGAGTAGTGTAGATTAGAGTAGTTTCCATTCTGAGTAATAATCACTCCCTTTAGCAACAAGGAGAATTGCCCAAATACCAATGAGTGAGGCTGAGGCTTATTTGGGTCGTATTATGAATGCCCTCACTAAACCTATTGATAGTTGAGGAGAAATTTTATCTTGGGCAGATTTTTATCTCACCCAGATCACTCTGATTCTGGTAGGACATCTTGTTACTTCAGATACCTTGCTCCGTCACTGAACTTAGTTCTCCTTCATTAATTTTTTTAACTTTTTAATTTTTTTTATTTAAAAAAAAATTAAAAACTTAATTTTTTTTTTATCTCTGCCAATTCTACCCTATGTTTATGCTGCATGAGTACTAGGAGTACTACTAATCCAAAAGACTTGTTAGCATTTGATCTTGAAATATAAAGAACAATTCTTGCTGCTAGAAGAGTTGTTAGGAAGAGTCATAGGATTAATGTTGAACTAGACACTGAACTTGAGTCTTATTGTGTCCATTTTGTTGATCTTTCTGACGGATTTTCTGATAATACCTCTGATAGTCTTGTTGTTTTCACTGACAACTTTGCTAACTCAGAAATTATGGCAGAACAAGAAATTCGTCCTACTTTGAAGGAACTGGCTACACTTGATGTTAATTATCAACCCTTGTGCATCCAATATCCTGAACTGGCTACTAATGCTAATTTTGAACTTAAATCTGGTCTTATCCATTTGTTGCCAAAGTTTCATGGTCTTGCAGGTGAATGTCCGCATAAGCATCTGAAAGAGTTCCACGTGGTCTGCAAAGACGATGAAACCTCAAGCAATTGATGAGGACCACATAAAGTTGAGAGCTTTCCCATTCTCTATCGATGGTGTAGCTAAGGATTGGCTATATTATTTGTAACCATCATCTGTTGGAAGCTGGGCTGATATGTAGAGGTTATTCCTAGAGAGGTTCTTCCCTGCCTCAAGAGCTACTGCTATTCAAAAAGAGATCAGCAGCATAAAACAAATCAATGGAGAGAACATGTATGAGTATTGGGAGAGGTTCAAACGATTGTGTGCCAGCTGTCCACACCACCAAATCTCTGAGCAATTACTGATTACATACTTCTATGAGGGTTTATTGCCATTAAACAGAAGTTTTGTGGATGCATCAAGTGGTGGGTCCTTAGACAGCAAGACACCTGAAGATGCCCGAGAGTTGATATCCACTATGGCTTCTAATTCTCAGCATTTTGGCACCAGAGTGAATAGTACTGCTATTTAGTACTGCTATTTACCATATTCAAGCACCTCTAGTCCAATACAATTCTCAGAGATTAGAGAATAGACTTGATGATCTGACCTCTCTAGTGAGGCAGTTGGCCGTGACACGAGACGATCGTCTTCCTCCTCAAATTAGATACTCATGTGGGTACTGTTCTAACCCTTATCATGCTACTGACTCTTGCCCTACCTTGCATGATCCTGCTTATCAAGATCGGGTAGGTAGCCGGTGGGTGTTTTTCTGGGAAAGCCACAATACCAGCAAAATAGTGCATTTTCTAATACTTACAATCCAAGCTGGAGAAATCACCCCAATTTCCGTTGGAACCAGAATCAGAACCAAAGTAACCAGCATCAACAGGATTCTGGAAATTATCGACAAAGACAGTACAGACCACAGAATTTTCAGAATCAATCTGCACCTCCTTTACCAGCACCACCTCATTTGCTAGCCATAGGTGCACCTCCACAGGCGGCACAATAGCCAGCCTAGTAGTAGTGGTTCCTCATTGGAGGATATGATGAAGCAATTTGCCACGAACACTATGCAGTTCCAACAGCAAACTGAAACTTCCATTCAGAGTTTGCAAACTCAGATTGGCCAATTGGCAACATCATTGAACCAGCTCCAACCTCAAGGATCCAACACTCTTCCTTCACAAACAATTCCCAATCCTAAGGCGAATGCGAGTGTTATCTCCCTACGTTCTGGCAAGCAATTAGAGGAGCCTAAACAAGCTACAGATGTGACTGAATCCACATCAGAAAAAGAATCAGATGTTGAGAAGATTGACTCTAAAAACAAAGAGGCAGTAAAGCAAAGGGACGAGGAACCTGACATTCTCATTCCTCTTCCCTTCCCTCAGAGAGCCACTAAATCCAAGAAGTTGGCAGAGAATACCAAAGAGCATGACATTCTTGAGACATTTAGGAAAGTTGAGATCAACATTCCTCTCTTAGATGCAATCAAGCAAGTTCCTAAATATGCCAAGTTTCTTAAAGAACTGTGTACCAACAAGAAGCGATTGAAGGGGACTTCACGAGTGAGCTTAAACCAGAATGTCTCAGAACTCATCCAACCCACCATGCCTCGTAAGTGCAAGGATCCAGGTACGTTTTCTATTCCTTGCATTATTGGGAATTAAAGATTTGATGATTGCATGCTAGATTTAGGTGCTTCCATTAATGTCATGCCTGCATCTGTTTATAAATCTCTTGGTCTTGGTCTTGGTCCTTTACGTCCTACTGGTGTTATTGTTCAGCTAGCTAATAGGAGTAATGCTCATCCTACTGGTTTGATTGAAGATGTTTTAGTCAAAGTAAATGAATTGATATTCCCTGCTGACTTTTACATTTTAGACATGGAGGATGAATCTCCTAATAATAGGTCCCCAACATTCTAGGGAGACCTTTCATGAAAACAGCTAAGACTAAGATAGATGTGCGTTCTGGTACTCTTTCCATGGAATTTGGTGATATTTTTGTTAATTTCAACATTTTTGATGCCATTAGACATCCTAGGGAATCCTAGGGAAGAGCATTCAATTTTGTGCATTGATGTGATTGATGATGCTGTAGATGATGTGCTTGCTGAATGGTATGCTGACTATCTTGATTTTGCATCTATGTGTGAATCTGGTGTTTGTGGTTGTTCTAAGAATGAGTGGTGCCCTATTTGCACTGAAATTAATGATGCATTATGTGGTGATTCTGACTTAATTTGTGGTTCTGCATTTATTGAGGATTTTGATGTGAATTGTGAATTTGAGCTAAATTCTAATTCTGATGTCACTTCTGATTCTGATGTCCATTCTGAATATGAAGTGAATTCTGACACTAACATTGAGCTGCCTAGACACGGTTACGCTTCCGCTTTCCTTGTTTTGATGCATGTGATTTCGGCATTGCGGTGAGCAACCAACTAAGCCGCTTCCATCCACCGAGCCCACCTAAGTTAGAGTTGAAATCCCTCCCGGATCATTTGAAATATGCCTTTCTAGAGGTGAATGAGCAGCTACCAGTTATTGTGGCCAACAACCTTCTACCTGATCAAGAAGAGAAGCTGCTAAGCTTATTGAAGGCCAATAAAAAGGCGATTGGGTGGACATTAGCTGATATTGTTGGTATTAGCTCATCCATGTGCATGCATCGGATTTTACTGTAAGAGGATGCTAAGCCAGTGAGACAACCCCAAAGACGCTTGAACCCAGTTATTCTAGATGTGGTGAAGAAAGAGGTGACTAAGCTTCTACAAGCTGGTATTATTTATCCCATTTCCGATAGCCGATGGGTTTGCCCGGTCAGTGGTTCCTAAGAAATGCTGAGTGACTGTGGTAGCTAATCAAAAGAATGAGCTTATCCCTACAAGAGTTCAGAACAGCTGGAGAGTATGCATTGACTACCGGAGACTCAACCAAGCTACCCACAAGGATCACTATCCTCTTCCTTTCATTGATCAGATGTTGGAACGGTTGGCTGGTAAGTCTTACTACTGCTTTCTAGATGGCTCCTCGGGCTATTTCCAGATCCATATTGCTCTTGAGGATCAAGAGAAGACGACATTCACATGTCCCTTTGGCACTTATGCCTACCGGAGGATGCCCTTTGGCCTCTGCAATGCCCCTGGAACCTTCCTGTGTTGTATGGTAAGTATCTTTTCTGAGTTTCTAGAGTATTGCATAGAGGTTTTTATGGATGATTTCACTGTGTATGGGTCTAATTTTGATGCATGTCTGGATAATTTGTCTAGAGTCTTGAATAAATGCATAGAATCTAATCTTGTGTTAAATTTTGAAAAGTGTCACTTTATGGTTGAGTCAGGCATAGTTTTAGGACATGTAGTGTCTAGTAAGGGTATTAAAGTAGATCCTGCTAAGATTGATGTTATTACTGCTTTACCCTACCCCACATCTATGCGGGAAGTTCGTTCTTTTCTTGGTCATGCAGGTTTCTATCGGCGCTTCATCCAGAATTTTAGTCAGATTGCTCTACCTTTGTCCAACCTTCTGCATAAGGACAAGGAGTTTGTGTTTGATGATAATTGCAAGTCCGACTTTGATCTTTTGAAGCGGTGCCTGACCACGACCCCAGTGATCCAACCTCCCAATTGGCTTTTTCCATTTGAGCTTATGTGTGATGCCTCTAACTATGCTGTTGGCGCCATCTTAGTTCAACGGGTTGACAGAGCCTCTCATGTCATTGCCTATGCGTCTAAGACTTTGGATTACGCCCGCCTCTAATTACACCACCACTGAAAAAGAATTGTTGGCTATAGTGTTTGCCTTTGATAAGTTTAGGTCATATCTGCTAGCTAGTAGAGTAATTGTTTTCTCTGACCATGCTGCTTTGAATTTTCTTTTGAAAAAGGCATATGCTAAGCCTAGACTCATTCGGTGGATGTTATTGCTCCAAGAATTTGATGTTGAGATTCGAGATATAAGTGGAGCACAAAACTTGGTAGCTGATCACTTGAGTCACATCACTCATTCTCCTTCTAATCCCCCCTCCATTCGTGATGATTTTCCTGACGAGCAGCTTCTATAGCTGCAAGGTAAGATTCCATGGTATGCGGATTTAGTTAATTACTTGGTTCTTGGTGCTTTACCTACTTGATTCCACTAAGGCCCAAACTCTAAAATTGAAAAGTGAATCTAAATATTATGTTTGGGATGACCCTTATTTGTGGAGATTTTGTAGTGACCAAGTAATTAGGAGATGTGTGCCTGATCATGAGTTTGATTCCATATTGCACTTTTGTCATGCTTCTACTTGTGGTGGTCACTTTGGACCACAAAGAACTGCTAGGAAAGTGTTAGATTGTGGATTGTATTGGCCTTCCCTATTTCATGATTGTCATTTATTTTGTAAGTCATGCAATAACTGTCAGAGAGCAGGGAGTATTTCTCGTAGGCATGAGATGCCCCAGAACCCTATACTATTTTGTGAGATCTTTGATGTCTGGGGTATTGATTTCATGGGTCCATTTCCTGCTTCATATGGTTTTACTTACATATTGCTAGCTGTGGATTACGTTTCGAAATGGGTTGAGGCGAAAGCCACCCGGATTAACGATTCTTCTGTGGTGGTGGATTTTGTTAGGTCTAACATTTTCTGTAGGTTTGGTATTCCTAGAGCTATTATCAGTGACCAGGGTTCTCACTTTTGTAATCGAAGCATGAATGCTTTGTTACGTAAGTATGGAGTGCTTCACAAGGTCTCCACAGCATACCACCCTCAAACCAATGGTCAAGCTGAAGCCTCGAATAGAGAGATCAAGAAAATCCTCCATAAGACTGTTAACTCTACCATGAAGGATTGGAGTAAGCGACTTGATAATGCTTTGTGGGCATATCGAACCGCCTACAAGACTCCGATTGGGATGTCCCCCTATCGGCTTGTCTTTGGTAAGGCGTGTCATCTACCAGTTGAGTTAGAGCATCAAGCCTATTGGGCTATTAAGCAGTGCAACATGGATTTGGCTCAATCTGGAATTGAGCGGAAGTTGCAATTGCAAGAGTTAGATGAGCTTAGATTATATGCTTATGAGAGTTCGCGGTTGTATAAAGAAAAGACAAAGGCATTCCATGATAAGCATATCCTGAGAAAAGAATTTTATGTGGGCCATAAAGTTCTTTTATTCAATTCCCGTCTCAAGTTTATGCCTGGTAAGCTTCGTTCTAGATGGGATGGCCCTTTCGTAATTACTAACATCTTCCCTTTTGGTGCTGTTGAGTTGTGTGATCTACCCACAGGAAGAACTTTCAAGGTTAATGGGCATCAACTCAAGCAGTTTCATGAGGGATTCCAGCAACAACCTGTGGACGCAGAGATTCTCCTCACTGATGCCACCTATCCTCCATAAGAGCCTCGGGAATCGCCTCTCCTCCCTAAGACCCTTGGGGAGTATTCTTCCTTCTTCCTCTCTTCTCTTTTTCTTTTATTTCCTCCATTTTCCCACTTTGTTTTTATTTTTTTAAAAAAAAATTAAAAATAAAAAAATTAGAACACCACACTTTCTTTCTATGATTGCTTTACATCTTGTGAACTTTGACATCTTGGTTTTGATAGATCCTTCGTTTGGGCTAAATTTCTAGACTCTTGGATTATATTTCTTGGTAGTTAATTTTGGGATGCTAGGCTGCATGATTTGGTATTGACCTTTGTGAGATTTTGTGCTTGCATGAATGGACTTCATCTTTTACCATTCTTTCTTTCTTGTGTGACACCTTTCATGATTTTTTTTCTAAAACTTGCTCCTTTTCTTTTTGAAACTAAATTTTTCACTTACATGCATTAATATGATGGAGACTTGTTTTCTTTCTTTCTTTTTCCCCCTTTGGCCAAAATAGCTTTTCCTTTCCATTATCTATCCTTTGTCAGCCCCTTTGTGCCTTTTTGACACATTCTTTGCTCAGCCACATTACAAGCCAAGTGTAAAACCATTTTATCATGTACCTTGGAAATTTACTGAGCATTGGTTTCACCTTAGTTTTTGTTTAAGTGTGGGGGTTGTCCAGGTCTACAACATTTTAAGTGTGGGGGGGAGTATTTGATTTTAATTTTATGCCATTCATCATTTGGCATTGATGTTGGTCATTGTGATTCTAAAAAAAAGTACAAAAAATAAAAAGAAAAAGAAAGAAAGTACAAAAAAAAGTAAAAAAAAAAAAAAAAAAAAAAAGAAAGAAGAGAGAGAGAGTGAGAGTGAGAGAGAGAGGAAGCAATGCAAAGAAGGAGAAATAAAAAGAAATGATATTGAGGTGATTTGCTATTGTAAATTGATGTTCTTTGAATTTCTTGGGTGCTTAACCTATCATATCCATACTTATCTACACCTTTACCCTAGTCCTATTACAACCTTCAATAACAAGCTCTCTTGATTTTTGCATGCATATGTGTTATAAGTAGTGGAGAAGTAGAAATTGAGCAAGCCTATGGTATGACTATTTTCATGAGTAGAATTTGAGCGATACATTAATTTACCCTATACACTTAAGAGATTGATTGAGGGTATCCATGAGAGGCCATCTTGTGTAGTTAGCATCATTGATTGAGATTGACATGCTTTATAATTTGAGATTAAAGAAATTCAGTCTTGATTGGTTGATCTTGAAAAGCTTTGTGATCTTTATTCAAATCTTGAAGTTTTGGCAATTCTTTGGAAAGAATAAGTTTTTCTTTTGCTCTTTTTCTTTTAATTTTGCCCGTGAGTGCAAAAGGATAAGTGTGGGGGAATTTGATAATTGAATATTGTTTCACTTATTTGTATCTCTTGGTTAATAATTTAGGAGTGTTTACTTAATAAATAATGGGTTTTATTACTTAATTGGGCTTTGGGCTTTTAATTGGATTTAATTCATTTTCTATGATTAAATTCCAGATTTACAGTGATTTAGTATTTTCACCATAACTTTTGATCTAGATATCCGATTAGCCTAATTCTTCTTTCATTTTTTAGATGATTCAAATAGCTACAATTGTTATGAAGACTCGGAAGGCTCATTCGGACAAGAAGATGGACGAAATCGGAGCTAAAGACAGACACGTTTTCTGGATTTTTATTGGGCTCAAATTTTGTAATAAAAGACCAATTATTATTAGAGGCTTCTAATATTGGGCCTATTTTGTAACCCTAGCCTTTTTTGAAACCCTAGCCTTCATTCCCTTTTAGTTTAACTCAATTGGCGGCCTCTAAGACATTCTACATTACGTCTTTTATGATTTTCGGATTAAATCAGAAGCTTTATATTTTCTCTGAGTTGTTCATCATGTTTACTTTCCTCTTCATCTTTTATTTTGTCTTTTGCCTAGCCATGCTTGGCTATACCTCTCTGATCGGCCCATGGATTAAGGATTCCACTATCCAGAGGACTCGTGCTTAATTGGTAACATCTAACTCGTTTCTACATTCTTTAATCGGATTCGATTTTTGGATTTGGATTGGGTTTTTGATTAAAAACCCAGATCGATATTTCTCAAGGACGTAGTTCGAACTAGGTTAAAGTATTGATGTGTGATCGTACAATGATATGCCACTGATTCAAACAAATTCTAAACGATTTTTCAGTTGAGGGAATTTCTAGACAAATGCAGAGATTTCGGTTTGTCCAGAGTCGATCACGAGTTCAGTTATAAATCTGTTTTATTCCGAGGAAGGAAAGTGGTGTAATTTGAAATCCTGGGTTGATCTTTTGTTTATTTGATTAATCTCGTTTTCTTATATTCTGTTCTAGTTTAGCTTCGTTTTAATTACATTGAAAAAATCCCCATTCTGGTTACTGTTTTATCGTGTTTGCTGTTGATTTTAGACCCGCTGTGAATTCCTTGAGAGAAACGATCCATGTTTCCTATACTACAAATATTTGAATCTTGGTTATTTTGAGAAGGTCCGACAAATCTTTATCAGCTAGGCTGTAAAATTTGTTTCCACAAGTTTTTTGCTCTCTCACAGTCCCTGATTATATGAATCACGCTTTCCTCTCTATTACAAGGGAATGGACAAAGACTCTCGTTTGTAAATCCTCTTCTGGCTCTGAGAGAGTTTGTGACAAGTCTTTCATGGCCAACTTGCCACATGAAAATTTTAACTTTCTCAGGGAATTGCCATTTCCATATCAGAGTCCAGAAGTTGTTGACATTCGCCCCTCCTTGATCAGACAGATAGAGATAAGCATATTTAACAGAGAAACACAGCCATCTTTTGCAGCTCTCCAAATGAAACAATCAGGAAGACTATTAGAAGGGGGTGCATTTTGGAGATAGTATTAATGATTGAGGGATGCAGAATGCCCTGCCACCTACTAATGTCCCATCTTTCATTAGCCTAAAATGATCTTTCACCGTCTCTTCTTCATTAACAAAGGACGGGTTCGGAACAAAGGCTATAAGAGGTCGATCAAGAGGAAGCCAAAGATCATGCCAGAACTTGGTTTCCGCACCATTGTTAACCTTTTTCCCAACTCCTGCAAGAAACTTATCCCAAACTTCGACGATCGCCTTCCAAGCAGAGGATGAGTTTCTCTTCTTAGAGACAGAAGGCACAGATAGATTGCCACAATTATATTTCGACCAAAGGCATTGGACCCACAGAGCATGTTTGTTCGTTAGGAGGTTCCAACAGAGTTTCATAATAAAGGCCTTTTTCTGGCGACGGAGATTTTTGAAGCCAAGACCCCCTTGCTTTTTGGCTTGAGTGATTTTATCCCAAGCAATGAGGTGCATTTTTTTCACATCTTCTTCTTGAGACCAAATAAATTTTCTTGAGATCTTATCTAATTCATTGATAGTACAAATCGATAGGAGGGTTGACTACATGAAGTAGCTGGGAAGGGAGGATAACACAGATTTAATCAGTGTTAGTTCTCAATGTGTTTTGATGATTAATAACAATTGTAAACATGAGAGAATGTTTTTGATAAAGATTTGTAAAGCTTGATTGATTTCAATTCAAAAAACATTCTGTCAGTTTCAAACTCAAGCTTGACCTTTACAGAAAGGAAACCAAGCTATTTTGCATTTTCTAAACTTGAGCTTGTTCTTCAAACTTGAGCTTATCAATTTCTATGTAAAGTTTGTCTTTTTACAAAGAGTTTACAAAACATGTAAACTCGAGTTTGGCCTCTTAAACTCGAGCTTGCATCAAACATAAATTTTTCATGTTTTTCCTTCAAAGAGTAAACTCAAGCTTGGTGATGTAAACTCAAGCTTAGGTCCGAGAAGCTATTCAAGTTTTCAAATATTTTTACCAAACTCGAGCTTGCCTTTGCAAACTCAAGTTTGGGTCGACAGAGCATTGTCATATTTTGAGCTTAGCAAACTCAAGTTTACACCTCTAAGCTCAAGCTTGCACTTTGGGAATCAAAATTATTTTTGACATGAATAGTGTCAAACTCGAGCCTCCACTCACTAATAGACTCGAGCTTGCCATTTTCCATTTTGGCTCTCAAAATGATTTCAAACTTGTTTCCCCGACAAAAGCCCAAACTCGATCCTACTCACTTATAAGCTCGAGCTTGATACTTCCAGAAGCAAAACTCAAAGTTTAAATGAAGACCAAACTCGAGCTTGGTATAGTAAACTCGAGCTTGGAACTTCAGAACAGATGAACGCATCTGAGTATATTTTGTTCATTTTGATTTATGCTTAAGTTTGATTCTGTGAAATGGTTGCTTATGATTTAAATGATTCATATCAATATTTCTAACCAGATTTAACCAGTTTGCCTATGAGATTTCAGAAGACCTAAGATCTGATTTAGGAAACATTTGAGCATTCAAAGAGGAAAGATGATCAATCAATGCTTAAAGCTATTATTCATCCAGATTTTTGTCAATCTGAGTGAACGGTTTAATATTAATTGGAGATATCCCCTTATGCCGAAATTGGTGCAATAAATTGAAAGCTACAACGGACAAATTCAAAGAATCAAAGTTGCAATGTCCTCAACAGCTATATTCAGCAGACCATGGACTCAACAGCTATATTTATGAATAGGCCCAAGTCTGAACGCATCTTCAACGGTCACAAACTTCAAACCAGTATAAATACATAAAGATTTGAAGTCTGCAACCAGAGAAGACACACACAGAAAACGCATACAAAGTTCTGAGTCTTTTACTGCTTATATTTCTCATTTGTATCTTTGATACATTGTGCTTTAGTGCTTATCTTTATTCACTCTTTGAGAGAGTTCATTTCTGTAAATCATTCTTTGTAAGAATCTCAAAGTTGTGGGACTTTGAGGTTGGGCCTTCAGATTACAACTTGTAAGGGGGAGTGTATCCTAGAGAGAGGATAACTTTCGAGTACAGAGTGTGTATCTGATTTGAGTGATAGTAGAAAAATCCAGAGAGTCTGGGGACTGGACGTAGGTCAAGAGTTAAGACTGAACCAGTATAAATCTTCTATGTCAAGCTCTTCTTCCTTATCTCCATCTTACCTTGGTTAAATATCTGTTGTGTGGATGATCTGAAAAGAATTTTTAAATCCCCAATTCACCCCCCCTCTTGGTGATTTCCTTCACTTTCACTTAAAGGGAGCAGTTTCTAACTTTGGCTTACAGCCTGTCAGGCATTAGGGGTGAGTTATTTAAGCGAGAAAAATGGACCGTTGAGATAGCGACTTATTTGAAAAAAGTGATTTTTAAGAGAAGTCTCTTATTTTTAGTTTTTGGCGTGACTTTTTTTAACTTTTAAAGAAAAATATTAGGGATAGGTGATCCAATAAACAATTTACTATTAAATATACATTTATATACATTTTAATTTGGGATAAGATATTGTTACTACCAATTAGTGTTACTACCAGTTTGTTTCACCGTTAGATCAATCTCATCTACTTTTATCATTTCTCTCTCCTATTGAGATTATGATCTAACGGTGAAACAAACTGGTAATAACGTCGGTAGTAACACTAATTGGTAGTAACAATATCATATCCCTTCTAATTTATCTATTAGAATATATTTAATTAAGTACTTTAGATTTTTTTTTATTCTTTTAATAATAATTAAATTTTTTATCAAATTTAAATTTTTTTCTTCAACTTTCACTATATATGTATATCTCTCTCTGTGTGTGGGGGGTAGAGCTGTCAATCAGGGCCGGCCCTCCAGGGCCCGGAGTAAGAAAAATACCTGTTTTTCAAAGCCCAGCCCGAGAGCACCAAGGCCAAGGCCGGCCCGCAGGGTCCGAAAATTAATATCCCAAATTTTAACTACTTATATCCAAAATACACAATCATCCAACAAATAAGCAGTCACGAATTCATAATCAAAAACAAATTATGTTCTAACTTACATAAAACATAAAAAGCATACAACTAAGCGATGTTAGAAGGATGACTATCAATATCATTGTCGTCATCTTCTCCACTATCATCAATGTCAACAACATTAGATTGTGCTTCACTATGAGCAGGTTCTGGTTCATGAGTAAGAATATCACGAATTTCTTCTCCCGCATCATGAACACATCCATAATCGTTATCTGCAACAAATAATAAACCAAATCACAAAATTAGAGTATAGTTATTAAATAAATAAATAACTCTATAATAAATATAAAATATATATATATATATATATATATGAATAAATTACCATCGTATATGAATCCATGCATCCAATTGCGAGTACAAATAAGAGCTTGAACATGAGATGGAAGAATGGAACTTCTATATTTTGTTAGAACACGTGAGCCAATACTAAAAGCTGATTCACTAGCTACTGTAGTAATTGGAATACTCAGAATATCAGTTGCCATCTTTGAAAGAATCGGAAATCTTTGTTGATTGTTCTTCCACCAGTTCTAGACATCCAAATCTTTCCAATTATCAGGCTTTAGTATTGATTCTTCCAAATAAGTTTCCAATTCAAACTTGTTCATGGAAGATTGATCCATACTCGCATAAATATCTTGATAATCCTGCATCATTACAAAACAATCACGTAAATACTAGTTGAACACCCAACAAATTCAATTGACAATGAAATTAAAACATACATCAAATGCATCGTCAAAGGCAGTTACTGAAGCACTTGAAGTCTGAGAAGAATGAAGAGTTGTCAATGTTGAAGATTTGTTAATTGATTCAAGAGTTGGAAGACATGTCCTCACATTTGAATATTCATCAAAAATGAAATTCAACTTGCTCCTTATGTTGGCGACCTTCTCATCACAAGTTATTGAGTCAATCCTTTCATAGAAATATTGTATAATATTGAACTTCCATCGAGGATCAAGAACCACTGCAACTGCAAGAATGACGCTATAATTATGCCAATACTTGTCAAACTTCCTTTTCATTTTCAATGACATCTCTTGAATCACTGGGTCAGGACTCGCCATATTTTTAGTAAGCAACATCTCAATTTTTGATATTTGCATAAAATAAGAATTAGAAGTTGGATAAGACGACCCAGAAAACAACCTTGTAATCTTCTCAAATGGCCTCAAGAAATTGCACATTGCCTCTGCTCTATTCCACTCATCTTGTGTTAGAACAAACTTGAAGTTTGGATCATCCAAAGCCATCTTTCCAAAAGCATGACGATATTTAAGACCACTCTCAAGCATTGCATAAGTAGAGTTCCATCTAGTAACCACATCTAATCGCAAGCCCATAGAAGTGTCAATGTCACCAACTTCTTGAACACATTGCTTGAAAAGATTCATCCTTGCCTCAGAGGCCTTCACATATCTAATACTCTCTCTCATCTTATTCGAAGCAGAACTTGTTACTTTTAAGCCCTCTTGAACTATCAGATTGAGAATGTGGGCACAACACCTCACATGAAAAATTCCCCCATTGCAAACCAAGCTAAAGTTGTTTTGCATGAGTAGCCTATCTTTCAATAAGTCTTGCAATGTATCATTTGCAGATGCATTATCTAGAGTAATTGAGAATATTTTATCATCAATCCCCCATTCTTTCAAACAATCATACACTTTCTTAGACATCTGAGATCCAGAATGTGGAGGCTCCATCCTACAAAAGGCAAGTATCTTACTGTTTAGTGTCCACCTTTCATCAACAAAATGAGCTGTCAAACATATATATCCCTCAGAAGTCACAGAAGCCCAACAATCAGAAGTCAAGCATATTCTACAAATACTTTTCTTCAATTTTTGTTTCAAAATATTCTTTTGTTGGCAGAAGAATTTTTGCACATAAGCCGTCATTGTGTTTCTAGAAACGCACCTTACATCAGGATTCAATGTCCTTAGAAGTTCTCTGACCCATTTATATTCAACAAATGAATAAGGAAGATCATGCTCAATTATGCATAAAGCGATAATCTCCTTAATACGCTGATGGTTAAGTTTTCTAGACCTCATTTTTCCTTCTCTATCCAACATCATCACCCCAATATCTCAAAATTTATCTCCAGCAGGACAATTCTTAATATGACAATTTAGATGTGAGGTGCCTTTATCCGCACCCCTTGTAAATAAACCTTGACAAGCATTACATTGTGCCTTAGCTACCCCTTCAACTTCAACTCTACTAAAATACCTCCACACATCAGAAGACAAATTTCTTGCCTTCTTAGGCTTTGATTCATCAGTCCCTTGAAGAGAAGACGCTTTACCCTTAGCCATCATAGCTAATGATTCATTAGTCTCTTGAGTTTTTCCTTGTAATCTTTGTGACGAAGACATTACGCTACATCAAAGATCAACAATATAGTATACTCAAATCAAACTTTCACACAGCCTTAACAAGAGTGACATTTTTTAATATATGAAGCCAAGAGTCCAAGACACTGCACATAAGAGTTTTAATATATGAAGCCAATACATCATCGGCTTTAGTTTAAATTGAAGGGAAATGAACCAGATCATGATTGTAAAAATCAAATTAACCAGATCATGATTGACTGACAAGCTAGCATCTTAAATCGCATATTAGAGATGATAGGTAAACAATACTAAATTTTCAAAACTTGCAACAGTTTCTTTGAGTTTTATAATTTTTGGCCTGTGTTAAGAGGGTAAACAATACTAAATCAGATCAGAGATGATAGGTACAATAGCTAATGAGTAGCATCAAAGATGATACTAAATCAAAACAATACCAGAATTGCAGCTTGGGCAAAATAAAAGCAGCTAAAAGGGAAGTGATACCGCAGCTAACATAAGAAACAGAATCACATGCCAATAACCTGAGCAACAGAATCACAGTCTAAAAGGGAAGTGATACCACAGCTAACATAAGAAACAGAATCACAGGCATATAACCTGAGAAACAGAATCACAGTCTAAAAGGGAAGTGATACCGCAGCTAAAAGGGAAGTGATACCGTAAAATAAATTTTCATCTTGAAAAAAACAAACAAAGATTCGTTGATTTGAGAGAAAATAACCTGAGAACGCTTTGGATTTGTAGTTCGTTGGAGACTTAGGGTAGATTGAAAGGCCAGAAGCGAAGTTATCCTCGGCACCTTCGGGTAAGAGTGGCGGAGACGGAGGAGATTCAAATGCTGAGTGGCGGGGACTGAGGTTGCTTCAACGGCGGATGGCAGATCGGATTCGCGAACAGGCTGATCGGATGCGACGGCGGATGGCAGATCGGACTCGTGAACAGGCTGAGAGACGCCGACGGTGGACGGTGAGACGCAAGAGCCGACAGGCTGAGAGCTTTGAGTGCGGCGGCCGGTGGGTTAAGAACTTGAAAGTTGAGATCGAGGAGGGGGAAGAGTGTGCCGTGTGCGGCCGTGCCCGTGAGTGGAGTGAGAGTGTCGAACTCGAATGGATGGAGGATTGTGAATAATAGAGAGATTGATTATTTTTTTTTAGGGTCCACAACACCACCACTTCACCATTAACCTAAAGTCCTAAACCTAAAAAAACCTGCGTCCTTACTCCTTCAGACTTCAGTGTCCAAAAAAATGAGGGGTTTAACGGGCCGGCCCGTAAAAGCCCTTGGCCCTGCAGGGCCTAACTTCACCTCTCTCCTCCATTTTTCAGGCCTGGCCCTTAAAGGGCCAGGGTTAAATGGGTCGGCCCGTTTTGACGGATCTAGTGGGGGTATTCAATAAGATTTATGTTATTTTTAGTCATTTTCCATCTCAACTGACTTTTCAAATAATCATCCAAACAAAAGTCTATTTAAAAATTAAAAAAAAAAAACACTTCTCTTACCGTTATTCTAAACACAAATCACATTTACAATATGATTAGTTTGGATGGAGAAAAAGAACTCTATTTACCTATCACATAAAACAAAACTATTCTTAATGGGGTGTTTGTTTTCCCTCGGAATTATTTTTGAGACGGTATCGTTAGCTTATTTATTCCACCTTTAACGAAACCTCTATTAATTAATTACTTGGTCTTATTATATTGATAAAAATAAAAATAAAATACCATAATTATACAATATTTTTTTAACATTATTGTGTGGTTAGAGTATTTTTACACCCAAAAATATTTTTGAATAGAAGCAATGATTTACTGGAGAAACTTTTGCAGCAATCTAGCATGTCATCTTTTTTTTCTTTTTCTTTTTTTTACCTTGTTGCATAATGCATATTATCTTTCAAAACATATGTAACGTTGTGCTTTTAAAAAAATATTACCTATCGTCCTTAATATAAAAATTAGTTGGCTAATTTAAGTAGATTAATAAAATTAGTTATAATAGTTATACGTAACAAATATATGTTGATTTTTCTAAAATCTCATGATAGAAACTCCTTTTTGTATGCGATGAGATACTTTGAAAAATAAATTATAAATTTGAGACATAAAGTTAATTGGGGTCTTATATTTAGAACCAAATTCAATCTCCAATTAGCTCTAATATTAATACCAACGGTAGTAGTTGATAGTTGATTTAAAGTTGACAGTTGAAAATCTACAATCAGTTTGTTGAAATGGTAAGTGACATCACCCCTAAAGAGAAGAATATAAGTTCAAATTTCAAAAAAAGTCAAAGTTCATTTGTGCTTTAAACCTTACTTAAATAAAAAGAAAATTAGACAGTTGAAGAAAAAGACAATATTACCCTCAGGATGAAAATGCAATTTAACTATTTTCTATTCAAAGTAAGCAAAATATTTATTTGATTATTGTCAACGGTACTTAAAATATAAGTTATTAAATATGTAAAATATCATATTTATAAAAACAAATTTAAATATTTTCACATTGATCGACATTATATTTTCATAAGAAAATGAGTGACCTACACGAAACTTGCGTGGAGTCCATCCCTCCATCTTCTGTTATTTTTCAAAGTTCTTTTCAATTAAAGTGTCATATAGTTTGTTCCACATCGGTGGGAGTAAATGTAAGGAGGAGGTAGGGAGGCAGCCTCCCTCCGAAGGGCAAAGCAATGGGCGGGTTGGGCAGCCCATGCCCTAACCCATAGCCCGCCCATTTAATTTTAAGATAATTTTTGAGTGAGTTTTTTGTGAGAAGTTTTCTTAATATAAGAGAGGGATAAGAGTTGTTCTCTCCTTGTAATTAAAAAGAGGTTGCAATTTTAAAATTTTCCATATAGTGAGATTTCCATAGAAGATATCTGTGTGTCATTAATTATTATTATTATTTTCAGTTTCCTTTATTTGTTGTTATTATTCTGTCCGGTGGGATCCTAAAATCCCAACAAGTGGTATCAGAGCTGAGGTGCTACCGGTGATATGCGGAGGTGCTGTTTACATATACAGAGGTGTTGTTAGACATATTTTTTCTTTAAGGTATCTTTCTAGTAAAGTATATCGGGTGATTAAGTGCATGTCTAGGAAAGTTTTGTCACAAATACTATAAAAGGTATAAGCAGACGGGATTTTAAGTGGGACCATTTGTGACCCCTCCAGTCTTTCCTGGAAACTTTCCTGGTGTACTATAATCAAACCAAATATTGGTTGAAGGAGCTCGAGTCCGAGTGAAAAAGTGAGAGCTATCATGAAGCAAAAGCAGTTCGTGATAGAACCATGACAACAAAGATAGATATTGGCAAATTTGACGGGACAAAATTCTCATTATGGAAATTGAAGATGAAGGCATTATTGATAAAAAATAATTTCCTTGAGGCCATCAGTACTCGGCCGTAGGAGTTTCACAGATGATGAGAAATGGAAAAGAATTAATGAATTGGCCATTTCTGATCTACATTTGTCCTTATCATATGATATATTATTAGGTGTAGAGGAAAAGAAAACAGCCAAGGAGATATGGGATCATCTCACAAAGCTATACGAATCAAAGTCACTTCACAACAAAATATTTTTGAAGAGGAAACTCTAAACTCTTTGGATGTCTGAATCTACATCAGTAACAGAGCACATCAATACTCTGACCTCTCTATGTTCTCAATTCTCAACATTGGGACATAAGATTGACCTAAAGGAACGTGCTGAGATTCTACTCCAAAGTCTTCCAGATTCATATGATCAACTCATCGTCAACATTACTAACAATATCCTCACGGATATTTTGGAGTTCGATGATGTTGCAGCATCTCTGTTCTTGAAGAAGAAAGTCGACGCACAAACAAAGAAGACAATCTGTCAAGTTCACGTCAACCGAAAGCCTTATCGATAACGAGAGGATGATCAACAAAACGTGATTCCAGTGGGAGTCACAAGCAAGGAAGATCAAAATCTAGGAGTAACAAGAATTTCAAGTGTTATAATTGTGGCAAGAGAGGACACTTTAAGAGTGA
The DNA here is from genome assembly GCA_019022615.1 of Acacia melanoxylon. Classification (NCBI taxonomy): domain Eukaryota; kingdom Viridiplantae; phylum Streptophyta; class Magnoliopsida; order Fabales; family Fabaceae; genus Acacia; species Acacia melanoxylon. Next base: position 1,654,018 of record JAFJYJ010000020.1, on the reverse strand, counting down.
ATGTCGATTCAGGAAGGGTGGAGACAAAACCTCTGAAGCACCAAATTCTCAAGGATGTGTTGTCGCTGCTGACATTTCATGTAAGGTAGCAGGAATAATGTCTACAGATAGATTGGAACTCACTAATGCATGGATCATGGATTCAGGTGCAACATGGCATATGACTTCTCGTAGGGAATGGTTTAATACTTATGAACCTATCTCTATAGGGTCTGTGTATACGTGTGAGAATCGGATCTTGGATGTTCCTAGTATTGGCACCATCAGGATAAAGATGCACGATGGAGTGACTCGCACAATTCAAAATGTGTGGCATGTGAAAGGGCTCAAGAAAAATCTATTGTATTTAGGGAAACTTGATGATAATGGTTGTAAAGAGCGTACAGAAAAAGGCGTTATGAGACTTGGCAAGGGAGCGCTTGTAGTAATGAAGGCCAAGAAAAATGCCACAAACTTGTACAGACTTTGGGAGAGACGCATCTGGAGGTAGAAGCATCTATTGCATCAACCAGTTTTAAGGAAGATACAACAAAAATGTGGCATCTCAAATTAGGCCACATGTCAAAACAAGGATTGAAGATTCTAGCCGAACGGAAACTTCTCCCTGGTCTTACAAAGGTATCTTTACCCTTTTGTGAGCATTGTGTTACAAGCAAGCAACACAGATTGAAGTTCACTACATCTAATTCTAGAAGTAAGAATATTCTGGAATTGATTCACTCTGATGTATGGCAAGCACTGATTATGTCCCTGGGAAGAGCAAAGTATTTTGTATCATTCATTGATGATTATTCCAGGAAATGTTGGGTGTATCCAATCAAGAGGAAGGCAAACGTATTTTTAGTCTTCAACACATTCAAAGCGCAAATAGAGTTGGAAACGGAGAGGAAGATTAAGTGTCTCAGGACAGATAATGGTGGAGAATATACAGGTGGTGAATTCAATGCCTTTTATAATCAGGAAGGCATCAAAAGACAACTCATGGTGGCATACACTCTGCAACATAATGGAGTGGCAGAGCGGATGAACAAAACTCTACTCGAAAGAACGAGAGCTATGTTGAGGACTGCAAGTATGGCAAAGTCATTTTGGGCCGAAGTAGTCAACACTGCCTATTATGTGATTAATCGTTCACCATCAACTGCAGTTGATCTAAAGACACCGATGGAGATGTGGACTGGTAAGCCAATAGACTATTCTCACCTACACACATTTGTGAGTCCAATGTTTGTAATGTACAACACCCAAGTAGTCACAAAACTAGATCCAAAATCCAGAAAATGTAGATTCTTGGGGTATGCTGATGGGGTCAAGGGGTATCGACTTGGGATCCTACAGCCCGCAATGTCGTCATCAGCAGAGATGTAATATTTGCATAAGATAAGCTAAAAGAGCAAGATGTAAAAAGCACTTTAGCTAACAAATCATATACTTTGACAATTCAAGTGGAACAAAAGTCTGAGCAACAAGATTCTTTTGAAACAATACCAGAACACGAGGAGCAAGAACCAGTTGAATCTGAAACTACAAAAGTTTGACAGTCAACTCGTGAGAACAAAACACTAGCCTGGTAGTCTGATTATATTATGGAGGGCAATGTTGCATACTGTCTTTTAACAGAAGATGGAGAACCATCAACATTCTGAGAAGCAACAACTAGCTCAGATGGATCATTGTGGATGACAGAAATGCAGGAGGAAATTGAAGCTCTTCATAAGAACAAGACTTGGGAGCTTGTACCATTACCACAAGGAAGAAAGCCCATCGGAAACAAATGGGTTTACAAGATCAAACGGAACAGTGATGATCAAGTATAGCGGTATCGTGCAAGATTGGTGGTCAAAGGTTATGCTTAGAAAGAACGTATTGACTTCACTGAAATATTTTCACCTGTGGTTCGTCTGACTACAATTCGTATAGTAGTCGCTATGTGTGCAAATTGGATTTACATCTAGAGCAGTAAGATGTTAAAACTGCATTTCTTCATAGAGATCTTGAAGAGGAAATCTATATGCTCGAACCAGAAGGTTTTGAAGAACCAAATAATGAGAACTTGGTTTACAAGTTGAACAAATCTATGTACGGTCTCAAATAGGTGCCGAAGTGTTGGTATAAGAAATTTGATTCCTTCATATTGAGCTTTGAATACAACAGACTCAATTCAGACCCTTGTGCTTATTTCAAGAGGTTTGGTAATAATGATTTCATTGTACTACTGTTGTATGTTGATGATATATTGGTAGCAAGCCCCAACATAGATCTAATTCAAGAATTAAAGGCACAGTTGGCTAGGGAGTTTGAAATGAAGGATTTGGGACCAGCAAACAAGATTCTAAGAATGCAAATTCACCAAGACAGAAATAGCAGGACGATTTGGCTATCTCAAAAGAATTACTTGCAGAAAATCTTGTGGCGCTTCAACATGCAAGATTGTAAGCCAATGTCTACCCCTCTTCTTGTTAATTTAAAGTTATCCTTAAGTATGAGTCCTAGTAGTGAAGCAAAGAGGAAGGATATGTCTCGAGCACCGTATGCATCAGCAATAGGGAGTTTAATGTTTGCTATGATCTATACAAGACCGGACATTGCACATGCAGTGGGAGTGGTTAGTCGATACATGGCAAATTATGGTCAAGAGCATTGGAAGGCTATTAAGAGGATCCTAAGATATATCAAAGGAACCTCAAATGTTGCTCTATGTTTTGGAGGATCTGAGTTTATTGTCAGAGGATATGTTGATTCTGATTTTGCAGGTGATCTTGAAAAAAGAAGATCTTGTTAGTTATGATTAGTTTTGATGATGTCTTATATTGATGTCATTATTCAGAGCAAAAAGTTTACATACTACATTTATCCTATACTTTAACTAATTCTTATATTTAATGTAGATACAAAGTTTAATACAATGAAGAATGATCAAGAATGGAGCTTGAAGAAAGAAGAACCTGTTAATTATCATGAGAATATCAATATTCAAGTCTCTGTGCTCAGATAGAAGTTGGAACGGCTCAATTCGGAGTTAAAATAAGCAAGTTCAAGCTTCTGGATGAATATTGGTTTGTTTGGGGGCATTTATGTAATTTCAGCTATTTCTATCACTCCTTGCCCGAGCATATTGAGTTTCTGAAGGCATGCTCGAGCAACAACAAAGGTCTGCCCGAGCAAGGTGAATTTTCAGCCCAAAATCGCCCAAAATCCGCTCTTGCCCGAGCAAAGAAGAAGCTTGCCCGAGCAAGGTTCTTCTTCAGCTTACTCTGTTCAGCTCTGTTTCTGGCGACCTTCGGTAATTCAACGATATCTCCCAAACCAGGAATCTAATTGATGTGAAACCAGTGGCATATGAAACTAGACTCCCAATGCGTCATTTGGATATAAAATCCAAGCCAAAATGATGTTAGATGAATTATCTATGAATTTTACAAGTTGCCATAAATATCACCGTCACAATCAGGAACAAGCTTCGGTGTTTTGGGTGTATCTCACAATCTACAAATCCAATTGAGGTGAAATCGGTGCCATTGGAAACTATACTCAAATACATTTTCAAAAACATCAAGAACACAGAAAACTAAGATCAATTGAAGGAGTTATGATGTTTTTAAAGTTGATAGTCTGTTCTAGATTCTGCAAAAACGCTGGATAAGATCAACCTCCACTCATCTCGATGTTAATGGACGAAATACAACTAGTTTGGAGTTGATTCTTATTGAAATGAAAGGAATATTTGAAGATCTTTCTGAGATGAGATGATTTGCTAAATTTGGATTTTTGCCGAAGACATTATGCTCGCTCAAAATTGCTGTCAATATGATTGATTCTTGAAAGTCTCTATACTCTGGAAGTTGAAGCTTTGTACTGGAGAGTATTATGCTTATTCACATATGATCAAAAGCTTCAAAGAACATGATGCCCAAGCATCAACGAGTTCGAGTGAAGATTTGCAATTTGGAAAGTCATGCTCGAAAGCAAAGCGTAATGTTGCCCAAGCAACAACGGGCTCATTGAAGAAAGAAGGAAAGCACAAGCAACATGCCCGAGCATCCCTTGAAAAAGGCTTGAAAGCATACCTTGCCCGAGCAAGGTTATATGTTTGCTCGAGCAACATCGGATGTTGAAGAAGGATAAGAGAAAGCACTAGCCATCTGCCCAAGCAACCTCCAGAAACACCTGAAAGCAATACCTTGCCTGAGCAAGGTACTTGGTGTGCCCGAGCAAGACTGAAACAGAAGCAAGGATCTAAATACCATAGTATTTGCTCGAGCATAAGAAAATGGTCTGCCCGAGCATAAGAAAAAGGCTGCCCAAGCAAACTCCTTGGATTCGTCTCTGCCTTGACTTTGCCCGAGCAAGGATATAAGCTTGCTCGAGCAACATCGTCCTGAAACACTTTCTCGCTGTCTTGCCCAAGCATGAAGATCAACATGCTCGAGCACATGCTCGAGCAAGGACAAAAGCTTGCCCGAGCAACCTTGGATGTCTTCTCAATATCGACTCTTCCGCCGTCGAACCTTGCCCGAGCAAGAAGGAAGACTTGCCCAAGCAACGTCATCCGGAAGACAATACTTCCAAAGACCTTAAAGAGCTTGCCCGAGCATAGATATCACCATGCTCGAGCATCATCTCGCAAGCAATGAAAATGCTTGCCAGAGCACTAGCGAGTAGAAAGTGTTTTTACACTATGATACAAAGAGCTTGCCCGAGCAAACCAATAATCTTGCCCGAGCAATGTCATCCCTGTTCTCAAAAAGCTTCATTGCGTAAATTCTCTGATGATGACATTTATCTTATTGCTTATGATTATTGTTTATTAAGTTTACCAAATGCTTTTAACCAGTGTATTAGTGAGTTTCATATCATCAAGGCACAAATTACCAGGTGATTAAAATAAAGCACTTTGGCTTGTCAGAAGCATTAAATGCAAAGTAGAGACATTCACCATTCTGGCAAGAAACCTTCTGAGCAAGCAAAAAGCATTCCGGCCATACCTTATACAATATTCAGAATGTGTCTCAACGGACAATTTGAATAAGGAATGTCAACGAAGAATAAACGGTCGAATGTCAAAGCGTACGAGGAAACAGCAAGTGTTTTACAACGGACATATTGATTACTCACAACGGCTCATTAATCCCTCTCAACGGTCGAATGCTTTCCATCAACTATAAAAGGAGAAGGATTCAAAATGGACAAAGGGAGATACGAGCGTGCACTGCCGAAATGCCGACATTATGAATATACACTTAACTCTTACTCTCTGTTTCTCAATGTTTATATAGTTTACAGTAGAGAGTGAGATGATCGATTATGTACTTCAAAGTGATTAGCATTCATCTACTCAGTGAGGAGTTCTTAAACACCGATTAATTCTTCTAGTTGTAAAAATCTTAAGGTTGTGGACCCTTAAGTGTGGGTGTATCAATTACAACTTGTAAGGGGGAGTGAGTCCAAGAGTGAGAGGATCATCCTTCGTTTACAGAGTTGGTAATTGTATTCTTACAAATGTGCGTAAGAGGATATCTCGGTGAGAGATTGTAAAGGCTACACAAGTGCCCGACCAAACTTGTGAGGTTGTAAAGGCTTTATCTTGTGCCTGGTTAAACAAGGAGATAGTGGATTGAAAATCTCAAGTGGAGCTTGGGACCTGGATGTAGGTCAAGGATTGGCCGAACCGATATAAATCACGCTTTCCATACTCTCTTCCCTTATCTCTTATATTTTCGGTACATGTTTATTTGAATATCTAACTGTTGATTTAGAAGAAGCTAAAAGATTTTCAAAGTTCCAAAGTTTTTATCAGACACCCAATTCACCCCCCCTCTTGGGTGATAGCCGACTCTTTCAGATCTACCATAGGCTGTGTTCACAATTAGAAAAGGAGTTGTTAGCTAGGTATCTAAACTACAATCAGTTGTGGCACTATCTATGACAGAGGCTAAGTATATGGCAGCTACACAAGCTTGTAAGGAAGCAATCTGGATAAAAAGATTCATGGAAGAACTCAGACACAAACAACAGCATATGTTGTTGTATTGTGATAGTTAGAGTGCCTTGCATATTGCAAGGAATCCAACATTTCATTCCAGGATGAAACACATACGAGTTCAATATCATTTTGTTCGTGAAGTGGTAGAAGATGGAAGTATGGACATGCAAAAGATTCACATAAAAATGAACTTAGCAGATGTACTAACAAAGGCAATCAACATTAATAAATTCATGTGATGTAGATCTTCATTTGACCTGGAAGAGACATAGACAACATGAAGATAGTAAGGATGGTGTGGAGATTGATTAGTTCTCAATCATATCTCCAAGTGGGAGATTGTCGTGTAATTTGTCCCACATCGGTGGGAGTAAATGTAAGGAGGAGGTAGGGAGGCTATAAATAAAGCCTCCCTTCCTCCTTTCAATATACAACACCAACAATCTTCTTTCTTCTCTTTATAAGATAATTTTTGAGTGAGTTTTTGTGAGAAGTTCTCTTAATTCAAGAGAGGGATAAGAGTTGTTTTCTCCTTGTAATTAAAGAGAGGTTGTAATCTCATATAGTGAGATTTCTATAAAAAGATATCTATGTATTATTTATTATTATTATTTTCAGTTTCCTTTATTTGTTGTTATTGTTCTGTCCATTGAGATCATAAAATCCCAACATAAAGAAATTATTTTTCTAATATCATTGATAAAGACATGTACAACAAGTGTCAAAAGTGGCAAATTTCACAAAAGAAATGGAAACTATTCCCCACTGCAATTTTCGCTTCAAATATAATATAATAATGGAAAACTTTTCCATAATTATATCATCGATATAAGTATATAACTCCTCATCCATCTCTTCATGTTTTGTCAAATCAGTTACCAGTAATGATTGGCCTCACTTCTGACAAAAGAAAAAGGAAAAATGACAGTAAAATTTTAAATAAATAAATAAAATATCAACAAAATCTTATAACTTATCAATTGCAAACGAATGAGTTATCATTAATAAATTATGAGATTTTTATGATATTATTTTTTCTTAATATAGACCCAAGTGTCATTTTCTCAAAAAAAAAAAAAAAATTGGTCTCATTTTTCAAAGCTAAATCCTAACCATTCAATTTGATATTCCATCCTTATTTTCTAGATCAAATTTATCTCCCAATCTTGACCTTGCATATAATGCTATTCACTAAGCTGCCATTTATCCACTTTAACCATGGTTACTCTTTGGAAGTATAGTTACTTTTCTTTAACCATAGTCATTTTTACTAACCATATTTATAGTTTAAAAAGCAAAAAATATTGGTTAGAAGTCATAAATTATTTTTTCCGATCAAAATTTTGATGCAATTAATATAAGTTGAGAATGACCTCAAAATAGTATACATTAGCTTCGGCGCATTGGCGACCTTGCCCCCCTTGAATTTGGGAAACCTTTTTTAAAAAAAATAAAAAATTAATACATGTTTGAATGATCGTCCTTCCCTTAAATTAAGTGCACACCCTTAATACATCAAGACGACTTTGTAATCGGATGAGGATAGATGGTTGAATGATTGTTTAGTCCTTATATTGAAAAAGATATATTTGATAAAGCATTGATAATAAGGCAATTATAATGAAATTCCAAAAAAATAAGCGCAGAAGGATGACAATGTAATTATTTTTATCTTAATATACTTTTGTTATTAAAATATATGTCTTGAACTTATTGAAGACTCACCCTTCATCAGTAATTTATGTAATTTGCATTTATTTCTAACCGTATCTTAGCCTTGCTTTTCTAAATGACATGTTTGTAAAATAATTATCTCTCTTATTACGCTATCATCGTATTCACTTGATTTCATAAATATTTTTTTGATATATTTTTTTTTCTTGTTTATATTTTTATTATTTTTTAATGCGTTTAAAACTTTCCTTTAAAAAAATATCCCTGCCAATTATACCCCACCTCCTAATTGTTTGGGTCCGCCCCTGACTTCGGGCTTCTTCATAGTTGTCTGGATGTGTTAATTTTTTTATTTAACTTTTGTGAGACCACCATTTACAGAAAATAATTTTTATTTGAACCCTCATGCCACGCATATGGCAGACAGAAAACTAGTTAAAGTAAGTTTGAACATATTTAACTAATTAATTTATAAATTAATCTAGATATAAAATAGAAATAATAGACTAATAATATGTATGAGCTTTGATAGTTTCTGTTGAATTGTGTTTCTTTTAACACAATATTTGTTTTTGTTAAGGTGCAGATTTGCCAACGAACTATTACCCGAAGAACATTTGGCATAAAAAACAATTGAGGGTACCAAAATTACCAATAAAAAATTAAAAAGCGAAAAAAGTGCCAAATAACTATTTTTTAAAAAAAACAACTATCACAATTACGTTAAAATATGAAACACTGACGTAGGACGGTGGCGGAGACGCTGAAGAAAAGAGTAGTTAAGTCTTCTTGTTGGATAAGGCAAACACTAACAGAGATAGGACCCATGCGAGTAGGCGTTGTGGCAGCGGTGGCTGCTTGTGGCATCGGAGGGATGGAACCAGGGTGCAAGGCGCGTGCCGGTCGAAAGCCGTGGACTACTGGATTTGGTTTCGGTGCGTGATTCTTGCCCTGAAGCTGCATACGGACCTTGATGAGTTCAAGAGGGTGAGTGGAACACCCAACAACAATGGAAGCTTTGGAGACGCCAACGTCGCTGACACTGACAGTCATTAGAAGACGGAGACACCAAGACAGTGATGGGGTAATAGTTCGTTGGCCAATTTGCACCTTAATTGTGTTTTTTTCACTTTTTAATTGTTGATTGGTAATTTTGGTACGCTCAATTGTTTTTTGTGCCAAATGCTCCTCGGGTAATAGTTCGTTGGCAAATCTGCACCTTAACCCTTTTTTTTTTGCGTACATCCCCATCTGCAACACATCTAATATCTTTATACTCCCTCCGGTCCTAATTATAGAACATATTTAACCGATTTTGAGAAGATTAAAGAAAAGAGTTAAATTAGTTAATTTTACTCATTTTCCTAAAATGCCCTTATATAAATTTTAAATGACATAAGTAAAAGTGAATCAACAGCCTCTTCCACATACCTCTCCGACCTAGAATTTTCCTTTCTACACGCTTTCTAATTAAAATAATGATCTTGCTATATATATATATATATGTGTGTGTGTGTGTGTGTGTGTAGTACATATAGACACACACATATATATATATATCATAAATATACACACATGTAAACATATACACACAAATATATGTGTGTGTGTGTGTGTGTGTGGGTGTGTGTGTACTTATGTGTGTTTATATACACACACACATACATATACAAACATATATGCATATTTGAGTGTGTGTGTGTGTGTGTCAATATATGTGTGTTTATGTCTATATATATTTGTGTGTGGACACACACAGATACATACGTATATAGACACACACATATATACAACATACATGTATACACAGACACATGTATGTGTGTATGTATACATGTATGTGAGTATATGTGTGTCTATATATATATATATATATTGTCAAATTAACATCAGCTAATCGATTAATAAATTAAAATCTAACAATTTAAAAGTTTCACAGACGGGAAGAGTCTACGCACCCCATACATATACTCACCAAAAACCAAAATAGCGGCATTTTAGAAAGAAATTGACAAAAATTAAAATTGTCCTATAAACCAACTCTTAAATGTTGTGCTATAATTAGGAGCGAAGGGAGTATTATCTAATTGCTTTAATCAAATTAATCTAATCTCGGACAAAGCTCGATAAAGAAAATCAATTAGTTCTATTCTATTAATGGAGAGAGAGAGATTAGCTGTTCCTAGACAATGTCATAGGGCTAACCCAACAATACAACGAATGACCCCTAATAATGAGTTTTTAACAAAAATGCTGGCAATAATTTGAAGTTAGATCTCTGTCAGCCAGCATCAACAAACTCCCAATTAATTCGGCTTAACCTGCCCAAGTAAATAATTATTATTATAATAATAAAAAACGAAATGAACAAAATAAAAAAGGACATGTAAAATCAGATTTAAAGTAATTATTTAAGAAAACTTCACAATATCCCCACTTCAAGGGATCCATTTCCAGAAAATATTGAAGTTTTGAGTAATTAGTTGTATTTTTTTTTTCATTGTTCTGTTAAATTCATACCTGTAAAAAATACGATGATGGTCAAAGTCTTCAGTATCGCAAATATAGAAATACTTGAACCAGCAGCAGCCGAGGTTGACCTGTACATAGAAGGTAGCTTTATAAGTAAAAATGTAAAACACAAGCCCATTAACATGAATAAGGCTTTTACCTTAACTTCCATAAATGTTCATTATCAGAAAAAAGATTAGACCCGCATAACATGAAGGCGGCAAAAATAAGAAGGGGAAATTACTGTAAGGTCCCAAGAAAGGAATGTGATAATCAAAAAGTCATTATGATAACTGAGCAACATGAGCCTATCGTCATTTCTTGTACCGGAACTTATCATTGCATCTTGCTCACTTTTTGTAGAACTTTTGTGTTATAACATTCTTTCCTTGAGATTTTATAGTAATTCTCCCAAATAAAAATCTCAACTTAGCTTGCAAAAGGGAGTAATATGGTGAAAGTCTTTTCCTAATTTACCCCCCCCCCCCAACAATAATCAATAAGGAGAGGGAAGGCGTGAATTAAAGAAAATGAATAGAGTGTTTTATGAAATACATGTCATATTAACTAATTTAACTAACTTCCTTAATCTAATCAGATTAAGTAAATATGTTTTATATATTAAGGACAGGAGGGAGTAATATGGTGAAAGTCACAACAGAATAGGAGGAGTAACAGCTAAACCTTCACAAAGAGAAAGAATAATTTAATATGCATGTCTTTTTATGCCTTTTGAAATTTACCTTGCTACGAGGTCCTTGACAGATTCAGTCGTCAGTCCAAAACCAAAAGGATAAAGTGGATCATAGTGAGGATCCCCAACATTCATTGGGAGTTGATCCACGGATTTGAACCATGTTCTTGGAAGCTTCCCACTGAATCCATATTCACCAAAAAGGACATCAGTCACACCCTGGCCCTCCGTGCCGGGTAACCATGCAGCAATGAGAGCATCTATCGAGGACACATAGGGTTCAATAACAATAGGTCTGCCAGAAACGACGATAACCACGCACTTGACATTATCACAGACATTCTTGATGATATCAGGGCCAGGATCGACCATTGTAAGAGTTGTGCTGTCCCCAGCTGACTCAGCATAAGTAGGCTCGCCAACAACAACAATGGCATATTCAACGTTGCTGGACTTGACAAAACCACCGTCAGGGGTCTCACGATAAACAACTTCCGTGCTAGGATCGACTTCCATTTTTATAGCACCGAGAATAGTTGTTCCTGTCCATGGAAAATAAATCTGTTACTTTGTTTCTGTTTTAGCTTACTCCCAAGGGAAATGATTTTGGCTGTTCACCTAACATCTCTGTTCAAGAATGACAACAGCAGAAAGTAACAAAGAAAAATTATCTAGAAATTATAACAAAAAAGATAAAAATGAAACCGATATTCGGTTAGAGTAAGAACGGAAACAAGATGATAACAAAAACTAGATTTGATTAGAGTGAACATGGCTACAGATGCATTATTTCAAGACATTATGATTTAGATTGAAGTTGCATTGTACTAAAGTGGGGCATGAATTGCCAAGAAGAACGTTTAATGGAATTTTATCTGCCACAATAACTCAGAATCCCAGATAACCATTATAGCAACTAAGGAATTAACAACAGCTATTTCTGTTTACTTCATATGAACCCATGTACATACCTACCGTTATTCATCTCAGACCAAGCAACCGATATAGCATGTAGTCTAATGATAATCATTAATTAGAGTCCCTGCATGGCTGCAAGATTTTGTATAATTTGAAATTTTCTAACTAATTAAAGAATGCCAGTTTACAATCCAGCATATAATATCAATTGGTTCATGCAGGTCCTATAAACACAATATGCATCAGGCATGTTGAGAGATACTAACCGCTGGTGTCCTCGTTGCCAATAAATCCTTGCCATTTGATTGTCCACCCACCACACTGATAACCCAAATTATCAGCATGAGTACCAGCAACTAGGACTTTAGAGGCTTTCTTTGGGAGGGGAAGGAGTGGAGCACTTCCATTTTTCCCATTCTTAAGTAGCACAAGTGATTTTCTCACAGCTTCCCTTGCTAGATCCCTGTGTTCCTGGATATAAACAATATTATATTACATCTCAAGGCTCTCATTGCCATAGTTGTATAGGAATATATTATAAATTACAGCAAACAAGAAATACCACTGAAGTTAAATCACAGTTTTATTTTTAAAATACTTGGAGGCATCATTGAAGGTTAATGCAGGAAAGTATGGCAAAGAAATTAGGGCATTCTATTTTGCTGAAAGTGTTTTTCAAAAGTGATTGTCACCTGCAAATATTGGGCAGAAGTTCTAATCTAGAATGGGTAGGTGTATTTTGTGAAAGAGGAGTATGTGGTTTTATGTAATCCAAAGGCTAGGGCCAGGCCAAGTAGATCCCCACACCCTGGAATTGTCACTAATCATATACAAATTTAAAATTTGCCTCACCATCTGTAGCAAAGAACATTATCATTAAGCATGGTGTTCATTGCAAAGAAAGTTCAGTTCAAATCTTTTTGATTGAAAAGTTAGAATGTCTTACCTGTTTTCCAAGCTCATTGACTAAACTGAGATCAGCTAGAGGATTCTCAAACAGACCCATGGTGAATTTCACAAGCAAAATTCTCTGGACAGCATCATCAATACGCTCCATTGGAATGACATTGTTCTTGACTGCAAGTGTAAGATCCTGGATGAACTCCGAGTATTTGTATGGGACCATCACCTGTAATGAAAACGTAAGACAAGAAACAATAAGTTGTATAATCCCATGCTTCAGTAGACATTACATTGTTCATAAGCTACATCCATGAAGAAATTATACTCGCCCCTCAGTTCTACATGCAATTTGGGCAAAAACCACAAACTAACCATATCAATGCCAGCTCCAACAGATGCCTCGACAGAAAATGAGTAGTTTGAATCAGGTGGCGCTGTGATCTTGTCAATACCTTGCCAATCAGAAATGACAAATCCCTGACAGATAAGAGGAAAAGATTTTTGCTGTAAGCATGCAATGCAAACTATGTTTCTTTCAAATTGGCAACTGTGAATTTAATTAAACAACAGACTGATCTTGTTCCAGCATGAGTAGATTGAATGCAACTCATGTAAAAATCACATAGATTCTTCATATAGCAATCATAAGACATATTCTGCAAAATCTTTTGATACCACTGAAATATTATAATATACTGGTAGAAATTTGACTCTGATCTCATTAATGACTTGAAATTCAAATCTGATATTCACATTAGTGGCCTGATTAAGAAAATGTTTTATTTGATCATGAGGTTTATTTTATTTAAAAGAAAAATAAATAAAGACCTTTGATTTCCTTTTTAAGCTAGCACTTAACTCTGAATCTGTGTAGCTTTTATATTTGCCACAAATGCTTGCTTAATCCATGGGATCCAATGTAGCTTTTATATTTGATCATGTGATTAACCATAACATGTACTTTGTTTGATTATAAAGAATTCAGAAATCAGAGCAGCATTTCTCCAATTTTATTCAATACTCAAGAACAAACTTCAATGGACTTATGGCCAAGGATACCAAAAACCCTTTCCTTTCAAAAAATTAAATATAATGAAAGCTCAATAGACACATCACTTCTAGAACTATAATCTAAATAGATGGTATGCTCCGTCATTTGGTAATAATGTAGTCATCAAATAAATAAAATTTTGGCAGCAGCTTCCAATGTAAGTGCAAAATGGTAATTATACCCAGCAAAGTATGCGCAAAATGTCCATCCATTACCTTAAACTTCAAGGTGTCCTTCAAGAAGCCAGTAACTAAGTTACGGTTTGCATGCATCTTCAACCCATTCCAACTGGAGTATGAAACCATGACTGTAGCAACCCCCTTAAGGATGGAATCAGAATAGGCAGGCATGTGAATACTAAGCAACCCATGCCAATCAATCTCTGTGTTGTTTTCATTAATTCCCTTGGTTGTTCCACCATCTCCAACAAAGTGCTTTGAACAAGCAGCTACCTTTGTCCTACAATACAGTTAATGACAGTATTACAATTTTTAAAATACTTACTCTTTTTTATCTAGACAGTAGAATATGAATTGATCAGCAGTGTGTCTGAAATTAACCAAGAACATCTCATATGACCAAAAATCCTTGAGACCCTTTGTCAGCAGTACATAGTATAAAATGTGTGATTCTAAAACTCATCCATAATACTAAAATGCATGCTTGCTAAAAGGAATCTAATATCAATTAAGTTCATACTTGCCACCAACATATGGAGATCCTTTCCGGGAATTGGTGGGGATATCCCCTTGTAGACCAGGTATAATTGCAGTCATTTCTTTTACAATGTTGGGATCCTCACTGTAGCTCTCATAACATCGACCCCATCTTGGATCTCTACAAACCTATAAGTAGTGTTTCAGGAAAAATAAGTAAAATTGTAAAGAATGAAATGATGCATATTTGAGAAAATTATATGCATAACATATACTTTTGTGCACAAATTCAACAATTTTTCAGCATTCAACTTACAGCAATGCATGGAGCAAAAACATAAGGAATCCCTGTAGCTCTAACTTCAAGAGCAGTTGCAACACCAATCTTATATGCCAGGTTAGGGTCCCTGTTATCAGAAAATATAAATTATTACAAAGGACAGACAGATGCATCAAAGCATCAGCATAAAACAGCAGTAAAGATCATAGGAAATCAAACCCAATGATTTGACATTAAAATAATATACAACATTATGCACCACTTCTGTTGAGTATTGAGGCTATATAAAATCACTGCCAAATCAGCATAAAACAGCAGTAAAGGTCATAGGAAATCAAACCCAATGATTTGACAGAAAAACAATATACAACATTATGCACAATTTCTGTTGAGTATTGAGGCTATATAAAATCACTGCCAAACGCAACTTCAGCTAATGTACAAACCATACTTATTATGGAAAGTCTTTAAAAAATGATCAATGACAAGACGCTAGAGACTAGAGTCATATAAATTATCAAATGAACACATTCAGAAGGATAATTGCGCAGAATTTTTAACTTGCCTGGTAGCCCCAAGGCCGACATTATGGGGAAATATGGTGGCATTGTAGACATTATTGTGTCCATGAACAGCATCAATGCCATACATCATTGGGATTCCCAGTCGACTAGCCAAAGCCCCTTTTTGAAATCCATTTATCATATTAACCCAATCTTCAGCTGTAGCTTTTGGAAGCGGTTCGCTACCACCACCACTCAATACACTTCCTGCAAAGTTCCCAATTGTTTTAAGAAATATAAAATCATTGCTTCCAATTACTTATTCTTGATCCATATTTTTGTTCACTTCTTATTCCTGGCTCCCAAGTTGAAGGTTATATAATTCCATACTTAAAAAGGAAATGTGAAATTCAAGAATATATCCCAAAACTCAACAAGACACATTAATAAGTGCAAAATGTAAATGTAATTAAGCAGGATGAAGCGTAAATAACTAAGTGCAAAAAGTGTAGTCAAATTGAAGTATAAGGTGGATAAAATACCACAAATGTTACATCTTTCCCTTTTTATCCTGGTTTTCTATCCCTTGACCACATTTTAACTACATTAGAACTATCAAAAGTACAAAATTTATTTTTGGTGAATAAAGTAAATACAAATTAAATGCCAATTGCATTAATCGCCATAAAGACAAAAGTGAAAGATTATTTACTGTGCTTAATTGCTTAAAAACAGGGAGCATTAATAACTGAATATTTAGAGACGTATGAATTGGGAGTCACCTTGTTGGCCCAAAAAGAAATGAGGATTCAACATGAAGGTCAAGCACAATTTACTTAATGCAAAAGAATTAACTATATTCCCGGGCTGGGGGATGACCCAGAAGTTTTTCAGTCAACGGAATATTTGGGCACAAAGAAAACAACTTCAAGGGAATAAAAGCATGAGAATAAGAGTTACCAAAGAAGTAATAATCAAAGAATGTAAGATATGAGACTTAATCCCACTAATTCAATTTAGTAATAATAAAAGTGATTATATTAATCAGCCATACAAACGTGAACAGGCGTGGGTCGCTATGAAGCATAACAGAGTGCCTAAAAGATGGAGTATATTGAATACCATTTACACACACAAGTGTAGATTCCTCACCTATGAAGTTCGTTTTCATAACCTCTTCATTGGCAACACTTCTATCGATTTGCACCATCTGACCAATCTTTTCCTCGAGCGTCATTCGACTAAGTAAGTCTTTAACTCGAGTCGCCACTGGCTGCTTCGGATCTTTGTATTTCATATACTCAGCTTGAGCTTCGCCTGTTGATGGCGACCAACATAACCACAAAATCGCAAACAAAGAAAGGAATTCCCTAAACATTTTGAGTTTCCCAGCTCGTAGTCCACCTGCAGTGTTAGAGAAAAATGAGGAAGAAAACGCGAAAAGATTCAATTAGCAGGATTAATACCCAAGTGATTACAAAAGGAATAAAGCGAAGTAAAAGAAAGGCATTATATCCCATGAAATGGACTTGAAGAAAAAGTTAACCTCGCTACTAAATTTCCCACTTTATTACAAGAAAAACGCCAATGTGAAAAAGGCGCATAAAGAATATAACCCATACGAAGACACCGGCATTGAAGAAAAATCATCAATCCGAAGCAATGTCTGAGGTAGAGCTCTTACTAGGTGTGAAGAAGTTGAGATTCTTCTGAAGATTTGCTTCAGAAGGCACCGCTTTGAACCTTTGAAGGAACAGGAGCTAGTGATGCTGACTGAAAAACAATCAAAGAGGGCCAATAGGGTGGTAGAACGAAGGAAGCGGACTCACGCTCTTGGTTGGTTTCTCACACTCTTCTCCTCATTTTCTTTCCGGGTTCAGTCCTCATCGGAAGTTTTGTCTTACGAGCACCTGAAGGAAAAAAAAAATATATATATATATATATATATATTATCACTACCAATTTTTGTCCTACTATTACTATCACTTTTTCACCGTATCAACCTTTATCATTTCTCTCTTATAAGATTCTGATCTAACGTTTAAAAAGTAATAGTAACATTAATAGTAACTAAAAATAGTAGTAACAATATCCTATTAAAAAAAATAGATTATTTTTAACCCGAAAGTTAAAAATGTAATATTTTTTCCGGAAGTCAAAATGCATTATTTTTTACCCTAAGTTTCTGGTATGTTTTGTAAATTTTTGGAGGTAAAATTACTTTTAAAAAAAACTTCCTGATACTCACCGTTTCTCTTTCAAAACTTTTAAGGTAAATTGTTACATTTGTTAATTTTTAGGGCAATTTTACTAAAAAAAAAAAAAAAAATCTAGTTGCCCAATACTCCTAAGACAACTTTTGGAACAAAAATGATCCTTAGCCCTTCATTTTCTTTCTATTTTCTCATTTTAATATTAGATTTAATATTTTATAAAGATAAATTAGTAAATTTCAATTCTTAAAATCTAATTTATACCCTTCATAATTGTAATTTATAAAAATAAATAAAATTCAATTTACCAAGTATTATATATAAACACCCATTTCATGATCCAGATGGAAATCACATGCTGAAAAGATAATTAGAAAAAGAACAACGAAAATATCCTCTTTAGTGACTTTACCTGTTAGTATACCAGAGATTGTATCAAATAAAAAAAAATACTACCTCCGGTCTTAAATTAGAAGAACATTTTTATAATATAATTTATATTATAAAAGTGTTCCTATAATTAGGATCGAAATGAATACTTTTTAATATAAATTGATAAAATGCCGTAGGAAGTACAATTACTCCGTTTTTTTCAGTTGCTAGGCATTCTAGTCATATTCATTTCTCTCTCTTTTTTTTTCTTATTCATATTCTTTCTTTCTTTCTTTTTGGAGAAATATAACTAACTATGAAAAGAAACATCATTTTTACCCCCAAAAAAATGACCTATTGATATCCCAAAATTAAAGTAAATTGACACAAATTCATAACATCACAATGAATAAAAGAAATAAAAAAAATCAAATAATTATTACTCTATTAGTAATTAATTATATAAATATAATAAATATATTTTTTTTTTATTTGAAATGTAGGAATCTTACAGTGATGTTTGGTATAAATGAATTAGAATCCCTGAAAATCTTTAATTCAGGAGAAAACAAAGGCAAAATTGGATTCTTTCAGTACGGCAATTCTTTATCTAGACGACACCTTTATCCTCATGTTTTTGTTGTAATAAATGGAGCTCCTCCGATAATTCTCTCCCACGTGTGAGGGTGTGGTTTTCTTTTTGAAAAAGTAAGGAAAAGTCTCCTATTAAAAAAACGGGTAAAGGTGCGAATTTTACACACGTAAGCCTATCCTGGGAGCCTTCAAAGACCACAAAGTTTTTTTCTCGGAAAGAAAAATACACACGTTACGTTTTGGGAGCAAAGACCACGTACCATAACGTTGAGAACTAACTGGCCAACGTTAACTTGGATTAAAGTGAACGCGATGATAACGGGTGAAATTACACTTTTGCCTTAGTTTTAGGTGAAATTACCCTTTTGCCATTTAGTTTTAAATATTATCAAAAAATTCAAAAAAAAAAATAGGAAATAATTCAAATAATTCGAAAAAAAAATCAAATAATTAGAAAAAAAAATCAAATAATTAGGAAAAAAATTAAATAATTAGAAAAACAATTCAAATAATTAGAAGAAAAAATTAAATAATTAGAAAAAATTCAAATAATTAGAAAAAGATTCAAATAATTAGGAAAAGATTCAAATAATTAGGGGAAAATTAAAATACCCCCCGCAAAATGGGCCTCACCAGCTTAGTCGACTTCACACATCGATTAGATTTATCTCTCAGTAGGGAGAATTGACAAGAACATTATCTTAATTAATATTTTTTTTTCAATGAACAAATTACCCTAACAAGATCTTCAAAAACCGCACCTACGTGTATATACAACTCCTCCTCCTCCACCAGCTTGTTATCCGCCATCACGGGCGATCGACCTCCATACTAGTGGCGATCACGGCGAGCGCTAGCGTAGGCCGTACGCTGATTCTTAGGTGGTGGGGCCTAATCAAGGAGGTATTTTAATTTTTCCTAATTATTTGAATTTTTTAATTTTTTCTAATTATTTTAATTTTTTTCCTAATTTTTTTCAAATTTTTTGAATTTTTTATTGGGTTTAGGTGCATTTTTGCCAACAAACAATTACAGAAAGAGTATCCAGCACAAATATTAATTAAAGGTATCTTAAATACCAACAAACAATTAAAAATGTTCAGATTGGCCAACAAACTTTTAAAAAGGTGCAGTTAAGCACAACGCCATTAGAAAAAGATAATGTCATTATCTAAGGTGCATTAGACGCCAATAAACTTTTATTCTAGGAGCACCCTTAACAAAAAATTTTTATTCATGAGGTCCCAACACAAAATTCTTAATTTCACTAAATTAAATATTTTTTTTTTCAATTGTCATTATTCAAAACTACTTGTATAGATATCTATGGACAAAAATTACTCATTTGCTAAAATAAACAAAAATTTAATTAAAAATATAATTATATGATTTAAATAAAACTCAAGGTGTTTTATAATTTATTATATATGTTAAACAAAAAAATTATATGATTTATTTTTTTTAGAAGAAATTTATATGAGTTAAAAAATTCATTTAATGTTAATAAAATTTAAAAAATATATTATATCCGGAAAGAAATGAAATGAATTTAATTTTTATTTTTATAAAAAGAGTTTAATGGATATCAACGTTGACACTTAATAATATAAATCCGCAACTTGATGATATTTTTGTTAATTAAATTATCTATTGATTATATCAATATGGGACTTGTTGGAAAAAAATTGTCATTAATTAAGTATCTTGGAATAGCCTCAAAAATTATTTATGGGACTTTTTTAATTTTTTTTTTCAACAATTCCCATATTCATTTAATCAATAGATCATTTAATTAACAAAAATATCATCAAGTTGTCATATTTATATTATTAAGTGTCAACGTTGATATCCATTAAGCTCTTTTTATAAAAATAAAAATTAAATTAAATTCATTTCTTTCAGGATATAATAAATTTTTTAAATTTTTTTAAATTTTATTAACATTAAATGAATTTCTTAACTCACATAAATTTCTTCTAAAATAAAAATATATTTTTTTCAACAAGTCTCATATTCATTTAATCAATAGATCATTTAATTAACAAAAATATCATCAAGTTGCCAGATTTATATTATTAAGTGTCAAGTTGATATCCATTAAGCTCTTTTTATAAAAATAAAAATTCATTTCATTTCATTTCATTCCAGATATAATAGATTTTAAAAAAATTATTAACATTAAATGAATTTCTTAACTCACATAAATTTCTTCTAAAATAAAAATAAATCATATAATTTTTTTTTTAGCATATATAATAAATTATAAAACAACTTGAGTTTTATTTAAATAATATAATTATATTTTTAATTAAAAAAATTTTTATTTTAGCAAATGAGTAATTTTTGTCAACAGATATCTATACAAGTAGTTTTGAATAATGACAATTGAAAAAAATTATTTAATTGAGTGAAATTAAGAATTTTGTGCTGGGAGCTCCTGAGTAAAACTTTTTTTGTGCTGGGTGCTCATGGAGTAAAAGTTTGTTGGCCAATCTGCACCTTAGATAACGGACATTATCTTTTTTCTAACGGCGTTGTACTAACTACACCTTTTTAAAAGTTCGTTGGCCAATCTGCACATTTTTAATTGTTTGTTGGTATTTAAGATACCCTTAATTAATATTTGTGCTGGATGCTCTTTCTGTAATTGTTTGTTGGCAAAAATGCACCTTAACCCTTTTTTATTCCACGTCAGCGTGTCAGTCCAAATCAGCGTCACGTCAACGTTCCATCCAAGTTGACGGTCAACTAACGGCCGTGGTATTTTTGTTCCCAAAACATAACTTCGTGTGTATTTTTGCTCCAAAAAAAACTTCATGGTGCTAGGCGCTCCTTGGGGCAAACTTCATTTGTAAAATTGCACCTTTACCCCCCAAAAATAATTAGTTAGGAGGATCTAATAAACTTTTATATACTAAGGGTGTGTTTGGTTTGAGAGGAGATGAGAGGGAAACGAAGGGAAGGTATATTACCTCGTTTGATTTGTTAGAGGAAAGGACAGGGGGAAAAGATCATTTGTTTAGTTTAAGAGGGGAAGAGAAGGATAGTTTAAGATTTTAGCTCCACTCCCCTCCAAAATTTTAAACCAAATGAGAGAAGGGGATTATTTTCTCTTCCCTCACATCTCCTTCCCTCAAACCAAACATACCCTAAAAGTATGAGTATACTATAAATTTTATCCACACAAAATACAATATTTTAATTTATATCATTCTCACCAATAAAATTTTCAATGGGGATTTTAACTTAATTTTACCTACCACATCTATTTTATACTCTAATTATAAAATTCTACAAAGAATTAATTATTGGTTCAAAATCAAGATTTAAAAGTGATTGATGAGTCCCAACCATAGTCTTGAAAGAAGTTAATTTGCATGGTACAAAGCAAATATATGAAAAAGAGTTTTACCCAGTAAAACATAAAAGCACTTATTTAAAGTATTTCTAAATCCATTATCAATATATTCTACTCAAAATCCCATTCCCCCCAATATCTAATCCAAACACGCAACTCATTTTGTTTCACTTTCCTTTTCTCTATTTTCCCTCTATCTATCCTTGTTTTAATTTATGCAGTGTTCATTTCCCCCCAATTGTCTATTTTTAGTATATAATTATGATTTTGTCAAGAGTATAATCAATTTTAATGCTTAAAGCGTAAAGTGTTTTTACCTTTACTAACCGTGTGTTTCTTATCATTCAAACTTGTATTTTCTTCTTTAGCGGGAGACCACTTACCACCTCAACTAGTGGCTTGTTAGTTATATTTTTAATATTTTCACTTTTTAAATTTTTAAATGGTTTTTATTTTTGCCAACAATAAACGTTGTTATTTATTTTTCTATTTTTATTAGGGTTAACCTTCAAAAAATATTTCATGATCTAAATTAACTACTTAATGTAAAAATTTTCATTGAGTTCTTTACCAAAACCCTCTGATCAACTAGGTATTTGATATCAAGTACTTCCTCCGATCCTAATTATAGGAGCATTTTACCAGAATTTGAAGAGATTAAGGAATTGAGTTAAATTAGTTAATTATGATTATTTTCCTAAAATACCCTTTCTTAAAATTTAAAATGACATCATAGAAAAGTTTGTTAAATAGGTAGGCCCGCCACACACGGTACTCTGCGATTTATCCGAGATTCCGAGCTAATAGTCCGAATGGTAAAAAGCAAAAGCCTCTGATGACAACTTTTATATATATATATAAAAAATATCAATTGATATTCAAGTTGTCTTTACCAATTCAATTGTAGAAGTATATTTTCCAAAATCAATCACTTTACAGATAGTTACGGAAAATATTTTTAAACAATATTAAATTTATTTTATTTAAAAAAAAAATAGAATCTCTCACTTGATACAATATATATGCGTATTGTTAAATTAATTATTGTGGAAGAAGTATTAGTAAGGGTGATATGAAAAAAAATATGACCAAAATTGCTCAAAATTATTTTATTAAAAACAGTATAATTGAGGTTTATATGACATTAATGAGTTCCAAGCATTATATATTTTATAAAATATATAGGTATATTATTAAATTATTATTATCTTTAATTATTATTGAGAAAGTATAGATAAAGGTATTATAGGAAAAATTGACAAAAGTTAAAACTTACTCTTATAATTAGGACCAAAACCAACTCCAAAATTTACTCTTATAATTAGGACCGGAGGGAGTATTAAAGTAAAATGTAAAATTTATAAATAAATTACTTTACTCATTGAGTGTTTGTTTGGTTCAGTGAGGACAACTCAAATAAACCCATTTGAGCCTATATAAAAGTGATTATAAAACTCATTTATCATAGAGTAAATATCTTTTTCTGTCCTTGACAAAAACATGATCCTCATTTTGGTCCCTTACAAAAAAAAAGAGTCATTTTTAGTCCATAAAAAGGATGAATAAGGGTCGATTGATTGGCATTTTGATCCCTTACAAATTTTTAAAATGCTTTTTTAAATCATAAAAATGACGAATAATGGTTGATTTTTTTGTAAGGGACAAAAATGGGGTCCGTGTTTTTTGTCAAGGACCAGAAATGGATATTTACTCTTTATAATATTTGGGTAAATTTTATAATTAATCATAATTTCGCCCTCCCACCGCTTGTTAAACATAAGTGACAAGGGAGTTGCTTTTAGGATATCCCGACGAAACTTTTGAAAAAATTTCTTTAGCATATCCACTGCTCCGTTCTCCAAAATTCTAAAATTGCCACACTTTTTAACAAAGTGTCACGAGCCCTAAAAATCAATTTAGCTCCTTTATTTGAGATAGGTTGTTACTAAGGATTCGAGCGTACCGTGTCAGGTCGTAGAATCCGAAAGCGTAACTCACACAAACGATTAGACTAAAAGAGTCCAACCAGGGCGGAACTTGGAGGAAAAGTTTGGGGGGCCAAATAG
This sequence comes from Acacia melanoxylon, assembly GCA_019022615.1. NCBI lineage: Eukaryota > Viridiplantae > Streptophyta > Magnoliopsida > Fabales > Fabaceae > Acacia > Acacia melanoxylon. Next base: position 1,630,242 of record JAFJYJ010000020.1, on the reverse strand, counting down.
TGGTGAGATTTGGAGGGCTGCCCCCGAATTTTTTTTTAAGGAAAGTTTTAAATGCATTAAAAATGAAAAGAATAAAAAAAATATTCATAAAATTAAGTCAATTAATTTCATCTACAAGTGTAGTGTAGAATGGGTAAAAGCATAGTAAGGGATACATCACAAAAGTAAATTTTACTTATAAGCTAAAAATTTCAGATAATTAGAATGAAATATAGAAAAGAATGACAAAATTAACATAAATCATACAAGACCCCACATAGAACAAAGATTGAATTATAAGCCCAAAGATATAAAAAGAGGGAAAATGTAAAATAAAAAAAGAAGAAGAAGAAGAAGAAGTTGGGGGCCAAAATTTAATTTTACTACTTTGGGGGGGCCAAAGTTGTATTATTACACTAAAAAAAAGTTCCATTAAAAAATTGTACATAATTTTTTTTTGGGGGGGCCATGGCCCCCCTTGTCATAAGGAAGATCCGCCTCTGAGTCTAACCTAGTTTGCATAACAGTGTACCATAACAATAAAATACAGAAGAGAGAAAAGAGAAATATCATAGCTCATTTGAAATAAACTCATTAGAAATATTGGACTTGGTCCTTGAGAAAGCACTCACACTCCTTGACCTTCAAATTCCTTGACCTTTGAATTGTTGGCCTTAGCCCTTCCATGTGCATGCATCCGATCTTATTGGAAGAAGATACTAAGCCAGTGAGACAACCCCAGCGGCACCTGAACCCACTTATTCTAGATATGGTGAAGAAGGAAGTGACTAAGCTCCTACAAGCTGACATTATTTACCTCATCTCTGATAGCCAATAGGTTAGCCTAGTACAAGTGGTTTTCAAAAAGTCTGGAGTGACTGTAGTAGCCAACCAAAAGAATGAGCTAACCTCTACAAGAGTTCAGAATAGCTAGAGAATATGCATAAACTACAAGAAACTCAACCAAGCCACCCACAAGAATCACTATCCTTTACCATTTATTGATCACATATTGGAGCCAAGTTCCACTATTGTTTCTTAGATGGCTACTCGGGTTACTTCCAGATCCACATTGCATCTGAGGATCAGGAGAAGACAACCTTCATATGCCCTTTTTGAACTTTTTCCTACACAAGGGTGCCCTTTGGACTTTGCAATGTGCCTGGCACCTTTCAGCGTTTCATGGTAAGCATCTTTTCTGAATTTTCAGATGATTGCATGGAAGTATTCATGAATGATTTTACTGTGTATGGGTCTTCTTTTGATGCATGTCTGGATAATCTGGCTAGAGTCTTGAATGAATGCATATAAACTAATCTTGTGTTAAACTTTGAAAAATGTCATTCCATAGTTGAGTCAGGGATAGTTTTGGGACACATAATGTCTAGCAAGGATATTGAGGTAGATCCTGTTAAGATTGATGTTATTACTGTTTTACCTTACCCCACATCTATGTGGGAAGTTCTTTCTTTGCTTGGTCATGTTAGATTCTATCGACGCTTCATTCGGAATTTCAGCCAGATTGCCCGACCCTTGTCTAACCTTCTGCATAAGGACACAGATTTTGTGTTTGATAATGAGTGCAAGTAGGCCTTCAATCATTTGAACCGTTGTCTGATCACAACTCTGGTAATCCAACCGCCAGATTGGTATCTTCCATTTAAGCTGATGTGCGATGCCTCCAACTATGTTGTTGGTGTTATTCTTGCTCAGCTGGTCAACAAAGCTTCTCATGTCATTGCCTATGCATCCAAGACCATTATGCCCAGTCTAATTACACAACCACTGAGAAAGAACTTTTGGCTATAGTGTTTGCATTTGATAAGTTTAGGTCATATTTGCTAGCCACTAAAGTTATTGTCTTCTCTAATTATGCGGCTTTGAAGTTTCTTTTGAAGAAGGCAGATGCTAAGCCTCGACTCATTTGATGGATGTTGTTGCTCCAAGATTTTGATATTGAGATTAAAGATAGAAATAAAGCACAAAAATGGATAGCTGATCATTTGAGTCACATCACTCACCATCCTTTAAAGTGTAGAATATCACTTTCTTGACTCAAATAAGATCCTAACTTGCTTCAAAAATATGCAAATTACATATCAAATTGAAGCTCATGAGATTAGGGATTTTTAGAACCAAACCGCGTCTTAATCAAAAGTCTCACACGCTCACACATGCCCCTAGAAGGTGTCTGGAGTAAAAAATCTTGAGAAATTGAAAATTTTCAGTGAAGGGTACTCTCGGTGGAGGCGCGTATTGTACACACACCACCTTGAAGCCCCATGCTGGAGACACACGTTGACCACCCTTACTCCACTCATGTCCTAGGTCTAATGGCAGGGCGCCATATGGCAGAAAGTGGCCCCCACTAGGCCCACATGCCACGTGGAGTCTTAGCCCTTTTTTTAAATTTCTTTTTTAGAAAAGGGGTCAACGTTCAACATATGACCATTGATTGCTCAACAAACAACAGTTGACTAATGACTTTTGACCTGCTGAGGCGGCAGTGTGATGTGGCACATTTAGATGACATGGCGTGGTGTGACACTGATACGTCAACTAATGACATGTCTCTATTGACCGATGACGTGTCTTGAAACGTGGCACCCTGGAACGCTGATATGGCACCTTGTGAGTTCACCACGTGTTCACATTGACCGTAACATGGCTGTTGACTACCACATCATCATCTTCAACCTTCAGCCAAGTTGTCTTGACGCAGTTGGAGCTCCAGCGGGTCATCGCGACCTGCAAACTTCGGAAGGTCCTATCTTCCTCATTTTAGCTCCATTTTTTGCGTTCTTGGTGTTGTTGGAATTGTTGCAACACAAACTACAAATCAATGGCTTTTATTTTCTCTAGAAAAGACATTTTCAAGGAGTAAACTTCACGTTCTTTGGTGGTAGTGATAATGTGACCTACTGAATTCTCTCCCTTGTTTCTCCCTCGTCCAAACTCTGTTTGACACGTTCTAAGTGTTGTTGGAATCCTCTCTTAGAGCTTTACACATCCATAGACATAGCTTATGCAAAAACATTTGATTTTGAAAACCCAATTTTTCGAGGTTTCAGCTGACGTTGACGGCATTCCATAATGTGATTTGGATGTGGTCTATGTTTTATGAGCTCTTTAGACCACCGAGGGTCAAATATCTTTGTTTCAATCTAGTTATAGGTTCAAAACGTGTTTTCAATCATATTGGATTGATTCAAGAAGTCAGATTGAGGGGAGAAGAAAACAACTTAGATCGATATTCATTGCAATATCATATGACCCAGAATAAACTCATGCATATAAAGCTAGAAGATTATAAAGATACAAGCTTTAAAAGAAAATCAGAAAAGGTTGGACATATAGCCAACGACGCAAGCTGAGATATACATTTTTATCACAAACAAATAAATAAAAATCCAACATTTTCTGAACAGGTCCGAGAGAAAAAAGAACCGAAAGATACTGAGCATGAGAGAATCATGTATTCAACACGTATGAAAATTCATACCAAAAAAACAAGAACCCAAAGCTGTATAATCCCATGTAAAACATCCAACCAACATTCAAACACGCATGGTAGAGAAAGAGAGGAATTAAAGGAAGAAAATAAGAATTTATATTATTGCAGCAGACAATAAATAAAAAAAATAAAAAAAGCCTAGAGAATGTGATATAAACACTAAGGAAATCATGCTTTTGAGAAATTTATGATTTTGCCCAGTAGAGAAAAAAAAATCATATTAAGCATGATGAAACATATAAGCAATTTATATTACATGCTCATAAACAAAAAATAATGACAGCCTTAGAATCATGCGGCTCTAATGCCAATGTTAGAAAATAAGATAGGGAGAGGATGCGAGCCTATTGAGTCGGGTCATGGAAAAAAGTGTAGCTCACACAAAGGATTAGACTACACTACAAAAAAAACTTCGGATCAGGGACAGAATTACCGAAGGAAAAAATTCTGTCGAAAATTACCGACGGAATTCTGTTGGTAATGTCTTCTGTCACGGTTTTTTCTGCGATGGACCTTTTCTGTCGAAATCCAATTACCGACGGAATTTCATCGGTAATCCGGTGTTTTTTGTAGTGCTACAAGAGTCTAACCAAAACAGAAGAAATGTGGAAGAGAGTAGAGAAAGCGCAAGAAGATTTAAGGGAAAATTAAAATAAAGGACCAAGGAAAAATAATATTTATTTAAAAGGACTATAAAAATTGTAACTACTTATAAGGACTAAATATCAAAATATAAGTTCAAAAATACTAAATTATCCCTCAAATTTGCAGCTGTAAAAACCAAAAACTCAAAACCCCCCCTTCTCTCCGGCGATCAAATTGGCACCCATACCTTCCTCCCAGTGGTTGCCATTTGCACATACAATAAGGAAGGCTTTTAATGAGAACCATTTTTTTCTTTTAAAAAACATCAATTTCTTGGAAAATTAAGACCATGGAAAAGCAGTTTATTTTTCGTTCATTACATCAATCAGGAAGCAATTTTTGTATTATTGCATTTTCAAACTTGTCAGACTATTGCCTATTGATATTTATTTTTTGATAATATATTTTTCTTTTGTTTAGACTTGTTAACCATATAAAAGAAGGTTAGCCAGGTTCAGTAGAGAACTCTGGGATTGGAGCTTGCGGTTGGGAGGATGGTGACCAATACAGTAGTGGTAAGAGAAAATCAAAAAAATAATGGATGTTAATTGCTGACGGGAAGGGAGTGGTGAGTTATTGTCTTCCATGCTATCTCTGAAAATGGGAGGGAAGAAGAAGTCTGAGCTTTTAGGGTTTTCTTTGGGTTGTGAGGAGATAGGTGATTTCAGGGGTAATTTAATATTTTCAAATTTTTATTTTATATTTGGTCCTTCTTACTAATTAGAGTTTTTATAGTCTTTTACAATAAATATTATTTTTAATAGGTCCTTTATTTTAATTTCCCCAAGATTTAATTGCTCTGGGGTGAGTCACAATACTTGGCGGAGGCCTCTATTTATAGAATCCTAGAGAGCTCCTCCTTCTTACCCACCAAGCTCCATTAAACCTTCCAAGAACTCATGATTGAAATCCTCAATCAAGAGGCTCATCTTCCAAATCGACATAAATGTTGATTTGGTTGACTAATCACACATAAATGTGATTCTATTAGCAATAATTGTTGACCTATTCTTTTTTTCATTTGATTCGGATTTTTTCCGAGCAAATAGTCTACCCCATTAAGGGCAGACTCAGACCCAAATTCAAACATAAAATTTGTATTTTGGCAAAAGTGTGAATTTGGTTGTCAAATTTTATACAATGTTTTTTTGCCCATTTATTCCCAACAATGTTAATCACAAATGATGATTTTTTATCAATTATTTTTATTTTTTAATATTAAAATTAATATATCAGTAATTGAGAAATGTTTTTCAATATGTAAAATTTTAATGTTAGCATCTTTTGCTAACATCGTTTAGAAGATTGAAAAAAATATTTTATAAAATTAAGGAATCAAAATAAAACCTTATGTAAAGTTAAAAGATTACAGGTATATTTTTACCTAATATTTTTTACCAAGGAAATATATATTTTTCTTTTAATTTTAAAATATAAAACTATTATATTAAAGGATTAAAATTTAAGTATGGTTTATCAACATTAAATTACTATTTAAATTTGCTGAGTGGGCATTTCTCATTAATGAGATTAAGTGATTAAAAATGTTAAAGATTTAATGGACTAAAAATGCACTTTATAATTTTAAATGACTAAACTAAAATTTAATGAAAATTTATACTTTAGCTAGACACATTAAAACAAGTAGATTTTAAATTTTGAATTTCACTAAAAATATAAATAACGGAAAAATAAGCAAACAGTAATGGATAAAAATATTTTGGTTGAAAACAATACAGGATAATTATTATCTTAAATTTCACCATGTATGTGTATATATATTAGCGAATTTATCTTGGTACTTTCATCTCTATTTTAAATATTTATGGGTAATTTTACACCTTTGAAAAGTATGATATTTTACACATGCACTTTGGATAAAAATATCTTTACACCTTTACCATTTTTGAATTAAGGCTATCGGGTATCTTGATACTTTCATAAAAATAGTGCCGGTCCCACTATAAAAAATAGTGACCATTAGCTTATTTTAACCGACATGACATTTTTCCAATGATATTGAATATTTATGAGTAGTTTTGTACTCAAGAAAAGTTTAGTGTTGAGCAGACATTGGATAAAAATTTGGGTAGATTTGCACATTTGCCTTTTTTTTAATACTCCTTTGATCCTACATATAATGTTGAAGATATGAATTGAATTTGAATTATTATTTGAATTTGAATTATTGTTATTAGATTAGAATAAGTTATCTAGAAAAGGAGAATATTTGAAAGGTTGTTACCTACTTATTGTCTTGAACCTTTTATGTATAAATTTACCTCATTCAAGAGGAAAATTATGAATGAACGAATGAATGAAAAAAAAATACTATCATTGAATTTTAACATATAAGATATAGTTTGTAGTATAAATTCACTTAAACTATATGTATATTTAGGATCGATAGTTTGTTACATAGGAAGCTTTTATGTAATTTTATTTTTATGAATACTAGTGAAACATTTGATGATAAACATATAAAAATATCACATAAGTAGTTCAAAATTAAATCATAGTGTGTTTTTCATTGTAAATGTAGGAATAATATGAAGAAACAATCGTTTAAAATAATCATTACAAGAATACACAAACATATATATTTTGTTTCTTATCGGGATTCATAAATTTTTTAATTTTTTAGTACCGAAAGTTACCTTTTTTTTTCCCCTGATAGCAGAGAAAGGGTTATATATTTTTAAGGAACATATCAATTACCAATTGAGTAGGGAGGAAGGAAGGGACAAGGGAGATAGATATTCCAAGCCTAAAGGCAAATTTAGAGGGAAAAGTAAAGAATAAAGAAAGGACAAGGCAATGTACTGTATTTCCTTTTAAACTGATGTCGTGTCTCTGATGGTTATACATTTTATTCTTTTACAAAAACTTATTGAGCACGCTAAGGATTTTCCTTTCTTTAAGGGTAAGATTATTTTTTTAATTTTTAAAAAAAATCAACATGAAATTTAAAAGATAAAAAGTCATGAGGGGGTTAGGGGTGGCCCCCTAAAATTATATAATTAAATTTTGATGTTTAGTAAATTATATTTCAGCCTCATAAAAATTTCAATATTTTCACTTTGGTTTTTACTAAAAGTTTCATGGAAGGACTACAATGAAATTCTTGAACTTTTTATGGGGTTTAAATATAGGGTTAAGGTGTAGATTTGCCACCGAATTATTACTCGAGGAGCGTAAGACAAAAAAATAATTGAAGGAATCAAATTGGCCAATGAACTATTAAAAAGTGAAAAAAAAAAACCAAAAAACTATTAAAAAGTTTAAAAAAATATCAAAGAACTATTAAACAAAAACAACTATCACTATTACGTTAAAATATGAGAAGACCTGAAAGTAGGACGGTGGCGTAAACACGAGAGAAAAGAGCGGTTAAGCGCTTCTTGTTGATAAGGCAAACACCAACAGAGATGAGACCCATGCGAAAGCAAGCGTTATGGCAGGGCGCGGTTGCCATGTGGATCGGAGGCACACAACCAGGGTGCAAGGTGTGTCGATCGAAAGCCGTGATCATTCTTGGATGAGTTCAAGAGGGTGAGTGAAACACCCAAAGAACAATGGAAGCTTTGGAGACGCCGACATCGCCAACACCGCGACAAATCAATGGAAGATGGAGACACCAAAACATGACGGGGTAATAGTTCGTTGGCGAATCGCTCAATTGTTTTTTTTTCATTTTTTAATAGTTCGTTTATTGATTTTTTTTCATTTCAATTGTTTTTTGTGCCGACGCTCTCGAGTAATAGTTAGCAAAACTCAAGACCTTAACCCTTAAATATAATTATATGAACATCTAGACTTTATTCTATAATTTTCGTCCCCTAATTACATTTCCTACATCCCGCCCCGAATGTTATACGGAGTAGTTCTTAAATATCTTTGTGGCTAATGTGGGAACTGGGAATAGTCCACACACACCCAATATTTTCGAACTTGGAATTTTGATTTCCACATATTCATACCTCTTCATTTTTTTCACCTTTGGTCTTACATCACCCCTCTTTCATCTTTTTTTATTTTTTTGTTAATTTGATCTAAACAATATTTTGAAGGTTGAACCGAATATTAAATAAATAAATAAAGTCAGTGGGTCTCGGCTTTTATGATTCAACCGGTGGTCGAAGCGATAACATAACAATTAAATGGCAAAAACATAATAATTAAATATATTATTTCAAAAATAATTATATACATATAATACACACACATGTATTTGTCGACATAAAAACATCATATTATATAAATTTTGTAATGAAATAACACTATATGACTACGAATAATATGAAAATATATTGAATTTTTTTAGAAGGCGAATTTTTAAATTTCCACAACTTTTTTTTTTATATAACATATTTTTAACATTTTTGTTTGTTGTTCCAAAACCCCTTCAGATTTCTAAACGTTGTTTCAGTTAACCGTCCCATTCCGTGATTCAGTTAAATGGAAGCCCTAGTCTTGTCAAACCTCGGAATTGTATCCTCTCATTATCTTACATTCTCATCATCCCTCCTAATCCAATCTCAACTTTTGATTTCTCTCCTCAACCAATTTAGACCATTGATTTGAATTAATCTTGACTATCCTTCAAGTATTTTTTAATAACCGTTAGTATTCTCGAAATATTTTTTCAAGATCCTAAAATTTAGGATATTGAAAAAAATATTTTACTTAGATCTTGACGGTACTTAAAAAAATACTTTAAGATATTGACTCGATACTAAAAAAAATACTTCAATATATTAACTGTACTAAAAAAATACTTCATGATCTTAATAAAATATTTTAGGATCTTATAAAAATATTTTAGGATACTGACCGGTACTAAAAATATATTTTAGGATACTGATTAATACAAAAAATGAGAGATAAGGAGGGATGAGGAGAAAAAAACCAAGCAGAGAAACCGAACCCACAAACCTTTTTTTTTTTTTTTTTTTTTGGTCAAATGAACCCACAAACCTGACTCTACCATAAAGACGTTTTTCTAATCAAAACCGAATCATTATCGAGTCTGGTTGATGACTCGACCGGTTAGACTATCCCCATCCGGTTCAATTCTTTAATCATTGATTTAAAGTGAAGTTCCAATGTGTGTGGTTAATGGGTGGGAATTCTCTATGCTTCACTATTAAATTTCTTTGTTGTTTTTTGTATGTTGCGGTTATTGTTGCTTTCTTATCTAGGTTCATTGTTCTTTTATGTTTTCTACTATGGTTTTCTTATTTGATCAGAATACTAGCATTATGCTGCTGAATGACCAAAATCATAAATTATTTAACCATATAATTTTTGTAATTTCTCTTAAAGACAGAAATTTTTCTATGCAAACAAAAATAATAATAACTTGAAAAAATTGGTAAAAAGTCTCTATTAAAAAAATTTATTTGTAAAAAAGACATGAATCCGGGTACTAGTACTTTTTATATAAAATCTTGGGGAAAATCTGTACACAGGCCCATTTAAGCAAAAGAAAAAAAAAGACAAAAAGGGCCCAAGCATTCTGAAATTCCCAAAAGCAGCCCTAGGGCCCGATTGAGATTGAAGTTACTAAAGGAAATGACGAATAATACCCTTGACCGAAAAAGCAAAAAGAACTCGGATATTATAAAGTAAACAGATGACATCGCAAACGTAACTCTGTTTTGGCGCCTTCAGGAGGAACAGAAGAGACGTTCACAACGCGAGAGAACACATGTTTTTTCTGAAGCTTTATATTTGCTCAACACAGCAAGGGAGAGAATGTTTATATTCCCAATCATCCACTGCATTATAGGCTGAACTCAGCAATATTCATACTTTGCTGCTCCTGAACGTTTTTTTCATTTAGAAGGTTGGGTGGCTAAAAGGTTGGAGCTTGGCCAATTTTATGTTATTAACAGATAGGAAATAGGTAAGAAATACTAAGATTTTGCTCAAGATATTATTATCACCATTCTAGTTGGTCTTTAATCATTGGAGGGTTGGGTGGGAAAGATGTTGCTCTGTTTTTTGGCATGAAAACAGAGGGGAAGGTGTGTTTTCATACTCACCAGATGTTTACAGAATCTAGTGCACAAAACATTTGATTCCAGACCTCAATCATCCGACGGTCATTAAAGTGCTGATTCTGCGAGTATTATGCCGTAGGAGGATGAAAATTCAAAAATAAATGTAGCTCCACAAAGACCTTTAATGCCCGGATCCAAAGAAGGCCCTTCTGAACCAATGGGGATCAGCAGGGCTCCAAATTCATGCAAAGCCGCGGATGGGATCAAACAAACAACGGAGTCACGAAATGGACATCAATAAATGCTTCAACAAATCCAGAAATAACTAAAAACAGGGAAAACGCCCACATTACACCTTAAGACATATCAATCACAGAGACCACTTCCCTCCATAACCTAATCAAATGCCACCGCCATAAGACGAACAAAATATGAAATACGCTTCGGGGAAATTTGCATCGCAGACGATCAAAAATCACGAAAAAGGAGAAATAGAGAGAGATAAACAAACCCGTGCACTTATTACGGAAACAAGATTGAAAATGAAAATCCCGAAGCGTAAATGAGAGGGCGGAGGAGGTGGAAACTGCGAGGCGACGGACGACCCGGGGAATCGGATCTAAGCCCGAAGGAACTTAGTGCGGCGTGAACTCCGATCGGATCGGCCAACGCGGAAATCAAAAGAAACAATAAAAGGGGAAGGTTCGATTGGGAGAAAAGCCTTTAGGGCTCGATAAAGGGAAGAAATCCCGGAGGGCGAGATTCACTGTGTTTTGCCAAAACGGAGAAACGACGATGGCATTGGGAAGAGAGAGAAAGAGAGTAGGAGGGAGGGCACGATGAGCGAGAAAATCGCAGCCGAGAATTTGACAAGTGAGAGAAAGGAGCAAGAAACCACAAATCCTTTGGCTTTGCCGCCACCTCACCACATTGAATTCACAATCACTTTTCTATCTCTATCTCTTCTCCAACCTTCTTCTTCTTCTAGCCTTTCTTTTCTGTTTTTTTTTTTCCACCTAACCAATGCCACGTACTACTTCTTACTTTCATCTATTTACTTTATAATATCTAGAGTTCTTTTTTGCTTTTTCAGTCAAGGGTATTACTGTCATTTCCTTTAGTAACTTCAATCCCAATCAGGGCCCTAGGGCCTGTTTTGGGAATTTCAGAATGCTTGGGCCCTTTTTGTCTTTTTTTTGCTTAAATGGGCCTGTGTACAGATTTTCCCAAAATCTTGCAGAGTCCCTGTATTTTCTTTATATATATATATATATATATTAGGTCCTCATAACCAATAAATTTTCAGACAAAATATTTTCACTCACTTATCCTAATGACTTATGTCCTTATATACCACTAATTTTGCAATTTCTGAGTAGTGAGTTCTTATAAGTTAAAGGTTTGTTTGATTCTATTTCCTATTTTTATGTTCTTGGAGTAATTTTTTAGAACATGTTTTGGAAAACAATTAAAAAATCTGTTTGAATCATTATTTTGAAAAACATATCTCAACTGGTGAAGTGAAGGGTAAATGAATAGTTTGCTTTATTAGCATGATTGTCATTAATAAAAATACAATGTTCTTTGCCTCTTCTCTGATTTTGTGAAACAAAAGTAATAAATATAAAAAGGATATTCTGATTTTTGTTTTCCATAACAAATTTTAACCTTGTTATTTTTTTAGAACATACTACTCTAATCCTATTTATAAGTCCAGTTTGACCAAATCTCACATACCAAGGAGAGGTAAGTATCTCAATGATTATGAAACAAATTTCCAAATTTACCCTCATTTATGAATAGATACCTTTTAAAATTTATTGTCAAATCTCTCATCTTTTTCTCTTTCCAACATGACTAGCCAATCTCTCTCATCATCATTACTATGGGCAAAATTGTCACAATTTCTTTTATTTGGTCAAACTGGACTTATAAAAAAGACCAAATTTTTTGATCAAACTGGACTTATAAATATGACCAGAGTGGTATAACTGAAAACACATTTTCAAACATTTTAAATTATTTCAAAACAAAAGGCTGTATTGAAAACAAGAAACCACACAGACCCTAACTTTTTTTATAAATTAAAGTATGGCCATTTTATTTTGTTGTTGTAAACTTGTAATATACGTTACATGCTATATTTGAAATTTACTTAATATATATGTTGCACGATTAGTGCACTTTCAGGTTTATATCAAGTTTTTAAGTTGACAAACATATTCTTTTATTGATGTTGATAAATAAATTGATGTAGGGAATCTATCTTTTATCTCCATTCCACTTTGAATTCGACCCTTTTAAGCCTTAGAACATAAAGTATTTTTTTCTTTGGATTTGAACTTGTGTTCTATTCCTTATAGAGGTAATAATATCATTTACTACCTTAATTATCAATAGTTTGTTGGTCTATCTTGAAGTGTATAATGGGCCTGTTTGGGTTGGCGGTAGGAGTGGTGGCTTAAAAGCTATCTGACTTTAAAAAAAGCTCGGTGGGAAAAAAGTCAGGTTATAGATAATGATTTGTGTTTGGATTGATAGTGGTAGAAGTGGCAGGGCCCACGTCAAAAAGCTGAGAGCATTATGAAAAAAGCTGGGTTCTGGAGCTTTTTCCTTAACGGGCTTTTTGAGCTTTTTTATGTTAAGTCCAGTGAACTTAACGTACAACCCAAACACACCATGTTGAGCTTTTTCTCCAACGCCCATTAACTCTACCGTTAACGCTCCTAACGCTCTCCTAATGTTGATTCCAAACAGGCACAGACTTTTAATGTCTAGAGTGCAAAAAGTTTTTGCTTCTTTCGAGAAGTGTGATTTCTGATATTCGAATTTGCGTTATCTTCTTTATACGGACGAGAGACTGCTTACGACATCAACCAATAACTTGTTGATCTTTTTGTAAAGGTATAACTTGCAAAGGGATTTTGCATTTTTGAACAAGTGCGCTTTCCAGAATTCGAATATGATAATCCAAACTCTTTTAATCCTTCTTCTAAAGATAGGTCGCTTACTACATCAACCATCACTTTGTTAGTAGGGAATCTATCTTACTATATATGCATGAGATTCTAATAATGGATTAATTGACTACTTTAAGAAAGTATAAATTATGATCCCCTTTATTTAATGTCAGAAAACATCAAGGGATCATACTTCAAGAGAAAGTTTACTTTCTAAAAAGGCAATGAAAGATTATGATTCCTCAGCCTCCTTATCATAATAACTTTATCAGCTTTATGGCAAACTAAAGTGGGCAATAAAGCTTCTTTTGAGGGGTTCCTGAATTCTTTTGATTTCAAAGGGAAAAATTTGTGTTTTTTACTAAATTTTGATTGGATAATTGATTTGAATTATATGATGTCACATGATACATTACATACAAAATACTGAAAATAAAATAGTACAACACTCAAACATCATTATCATCATGAGCCAAATATAGAATTTGTAATTCTCATGAAAATTAGAAAAGATAGTAATTACAAACTCATTATCGTTGTTGTTGTTATTATTATTATTATTTATTAAATGAACGCACTTTTCAATTGAATGGTATTAAAAGCCCATAAATCCCTCTCTTCTATTATTGAAACAAAAATTAAATTATATAAAATTTACTTAACTTTTATTGAATTGAATTACAATGTTCTGATATAAAAAAAATATTGCAATGGCATACATTTCATTTTTTTTAAAAAAAAAAACATAAACTTACGTTGAAAATAAAAGGTATGATTATATAATTTTCACAAACTTAAAGCACAATCCATATGATTTAGGGAGAATTAAAGCATCATGCAATAACAAGTTTCATTGCAGAAAATGAAAACAAATTCATGATACTCACTTATTATTAGGACTTTTTGTTAATTATATTCCTTCCTTAGGATTTCATAGTAAATCTCCCTATAGGGAGAGTTAGATGAAATATTTATAGGTTTTAAAAATAAAAAATATCCATATAATTTCTTAAATAAAAAAGTGTGTGCACTGTACATGTTATATAAATATAAACATAAATTGATTGCATAATTTTAGAGGATAAAAGTATTAATGGGGAAGACAAAGAACAAATACTTTTTTTTGGCGAAGAAGTTATACCTATACCAAATATAAAGCACACAGTGACGAAAATTTAAACCCATTTTACATTGACAAACCAAAGCAAACAAAAAAGGAATAGTTTCTTCATCAAGAAACCCTTATAGGCTTATAGGTTTGTGTGTGTATATATATACATACGCAAATATCGTGATCCACAAAGCAACATACATTGAAAACACTGTTTCTGTTTGATAATAATAAGAGAATAAAAACTCAAAGCAGGCATATAGACACACACACACACATGAAGACAAGAACATCATCAAATTCTGTTGGTCATGTGTATGACGACTTCGAGCCCAGCACTGAATTCTCTGAGAATAATGAAGCTCACTTTCTGCGGATCCTTCTTCCAGGTACGTGTATGTGTGTGGAGAGTTCATTAGTTCGATGTTGATATGTTTTAAGAGGATATATACAAAGATTATAAGGGGTTTTCATTTAATTTGCTTATTGTAGTCATAAGCAAGACATTTGTCCAGAATCAAAATTTAGTTTGTATGATCAAGGTTCAAAGTTTTTCATTTATAATTTTTAATAATAATATTGTATTTAATTTAGATTTTTGTATTTATTAAAATTAGAAAATTATTTAAGATACAAATGAAATTAAGCATGGTCTTGAATCTCTTGATTGTCCAAAAGGTTAAAGATTGAGAGGCTTATAAGTGCTTATGTACGTAAGTCAAGACAACACTATTATCATATATTTACCTTATATTCTATAAATTACGATTGAAAAGTTGTTTTTAACACTCTAATAACTAATAACTGTTCCAAATGAGGACCTGTAGTCTTGTCTTATACACTCTTCCATTTAGAACGTTTCTAAATGTAAGAGTTAATAACTTGCCCCCTATTTAGTGCAAATATTAAAGAGGTTTTTCATTAGGAAAAGGGTTAAATACCTAATTTGTCATGGAAGTATTGGTAAGGAGGCACTTAACACCCATAAGTTTTTTGATATCATTTTTGCCCCGAAGTTTAAAAACATAGTAATCTTGCTGATCGGTTGATTTTGACCGTTGGATCGTTCTTTCTTTTGTAAACTTTCGCGAAATTTGCTCCTAAAAAAATTTTGTGGGGCATATTTGATCCTTTTTGTAAACTTTCCGGGTAAAAAAACGATACCAAAAAACTTCCAAGTGTTGAGTCCCCCTTACCAATACTTCAAAAAAAATAGTATTTAAGCCTTAAGAAAACAAGCATATATTTTTTACATATAACTAATTTAATTATTTTTTATCTCTACGAATTAGTTATCTAGCTATAACATTTAAGATTAAATGTGGTGATTAATATATCAAAACATCTCAAAATGTCTAGGATAACCCAAAAAAAATCAACAATGTAAAGGAGATTGCAGCTTCCTAATTGTTGAATCAAACCTTTTCTTGCTTTATAATGAATGTTGCTGGGTAAGAATAACTCTTCTCTTTATCGGAATATCTAACAAAAAACTTGTTACTTTTGTTTTTACCATGTGTTATATATATATATATAGTAATTGATGGGAGCTTTTGGGAGTTGCAGGCTTTAAAAGAGAACAAATGAATATTTCATTTGTGAGCTTTACCCGAACATTGAACATTTCTGGAGAGAGGCAAATTGATAGTGAAAATGACAAATGGGTCCGTTTCAATCAATCATATCCTATTCCAGAGATCTGTGAGGAAGTGAAGCTTCAGGCCAACTACGCTCATGGAGTTCTCACCATTACAATGCCAAAGAAGAATACTTCCCAACATTCTCCTAAAACTGAAGCCCAACAAAAGAAACAGAAGCCCAGGCCCGATATAAAAGCCCAAGAGGACATCTCTCAGAAAGCCCGAGAAATGCCCCCAGCTCCTCTATTGGAGGAACTGAAGCCTGAGAAGGCCCAAGAGAGAATGGAAGGCCCAAAGCCTGGAAAGGCTCATGATGAGCACATTCCTCAAGAACAAAAGCCTGAGGAAGCTCAGGAGGAGGAAATTCCTTTTAAATTCAGGATTCCTAGAGGGAAAGAAGATTTAATCCAAAAAATAGTAGATAATGGAAGAGGATTAAAAGCTCTTGGGCTTCAAGAGCCCACCAAGGAGCCTAGGCCTACAAAAACACAAGAAGAAGAAACAGAGCAAAGGCCCACGTTAAAGGTTGCTCCCAAAACGCCCAAAGATGAAAAGCCTGACCAGGGAGCTGAGGAAATTGAGAGAGAAAGAGAAAGCAAGAAGGGAGAATTAGAAGGAAAATTGGCGGGAAAGGCTGAGAAAATGTTCCAAGAAAAGGAAATTAGGACAAGAAAAAGTACTGCAGAAAAAGAAAGTTTACTCAAAAAAGAGGATATAGTTAGCACAATAGGGAAAGGAATGAGACAAGTGTCAGCTTCAACTTCAGAGGTGGTGACAAAGATTTCAGAAGGAAAATGGAAGGAAGAAGAGAAGCCAATGCTTGTAAATATGGGTGCTGCGATTTTAGTGATTGCAGCGTTGGGAGTGTATGTATCCTATAAGCTTGCCTCTTCTGGTGGTACCTAAAACTGCAATGTTACGTTCTCTTTAAATCTTTAATAATCATTCTCACAATCCTCAAAAGTAGTACGGTTTCATGATGTGTAATTTCAAATCTCTATATTCACTTGGTACTTTTATATAAGACATATTTATAGAGTTGATTTTGATTTTAAATAAATATAAGACAAAATCTTTATATTTGTCAATATTTTCTCAATTTACCTTGTTGGTGCTTCCTCAACAATAATGAAGGAGGGGATGAGATAAGAGAATTAAGGAATGTAACTATAATAACTAACTTAACCAAATTTATTAATATAATCAAATTAGATAAATATGTCGACCGGAGGAAAATATAGTTAACACAAACAAAGTTGCGATGATATATGATTTCAATTTCATACCACGAGTTATGTGCATGAATTTGAGTTGTTTTAGACCATCAAATTGGGAATTTTTTTTTTTCAATAATAAACCGTTTACTGGTTCTTAAAAGCTTAAGAGACATGCATTCGGAGATTGCCTATCAACAAGGTCTTCACATTTTATATTGATGGGATTTCTACCCACAACCTTATAGTTATGAGCCAACCCATTTATTAATTGAACCAACGTTTTTTTTTTTGCTAGGCAAATGTATCCTTCTATTGGAGGCAATCATGTTCGAGGCACTGTTGGGCACCTCCCTTAACAGAGATTTGAAGTTCACCAGACACCAACCTTTGTTGATTGGTTTGTGGTTTTATTTTCTTTTTTGCAATATTTCCTTGCTTCTTAAGTATGATAATATCTCCTGCAAGATAAAATATAGCATGGGTAGATTTTATATTCAAATTCCTTTTTCTCTTATAATTAATTAAAGGATAATTAAATAGGTATAAGTCAAATATATCTTAAAATCTACACCTATTTAATAAAAAATGTATATTATCACCCTTCTCGTCCCGAAAATAATTTTGTGTTTCTTGAATTTTTTTCAAGATGGGATGATCAAGATTAGTATGGGATGGCCGGGACGGGACATAAGTGAACACCCTACTTGTGTGATTAATAAAAATTTTCATCACTGGCAGTGGGGTAAAAGTGATAAAGGTTGATCACATTACTCGAGTACTCACTTGAATAATTAGGTGATTTAAACTTTTTCACATTACTCGAGTGGTTTACCACTGGAATTTTGAAAAATTGTTTTCTTATATTGTGAGTCAGTTGTAAAACACTTTTCCTTAAGCTTTATTATCGTCAAAACATAAAATCTAACACAAACAGCGTAAAGCCCATAATAATAAGAGACTAGTCGGCTCGGGAATCGAATCCCAAACAATCTTGATCCACTAATGCCCTTAGATTAGCAGGGCAAGATTCTAGGTAAGTAGAAGTTGTTAATCCCTCTTTTGCCAAAACGTCTGCTACTCGGTTATGGTCCCTTGAAACATGGTAAGTTTTTAGATTGTTGAATCAGCTTTATAATCAGGTAGAGTAAATGGCTGCCTGTATCCAAGTTGTTTTGTCTATGCAAGATATCCACTAATGCCTTTGCATTCGATTCAAGAATAACTCTCTTAAAACCAAGATCCCACACAAATTATAGGCCCTGAAAGACAACCCATTGCTCAGCTTCTAGAAGAACCAATCGTGTGGGTATAGCCTACTATCTAGTTACCCACAACCAGCGCTATTTCTGGATGTTGAAACTAAGTCATCCACATTGAGCTGAACCCATCCCAGTGGAAGGGGAGAGCAGTAAACCGTCAGGTGGTTGAAAATTTCACGTCAGTGTTTCTTGAATCTGAACGTAAGATTTCCAGGTGTTTAGAATAACCTGGAATGGGTGAGTGGTAGGGGCTTTTTTCACTGAAAGAAGTAGTGAGAGGTTCAAATCCAAAATTTTGTGTATGTTGTAACTTAGTTGAGACGTGTCTGCTATTTACCCTCAATACCCAAAAGACATTAAATACTGCTATCAATGAGCTCCTCTTGCACGACCAGAGCACTAAGATACTCAGGGAAAACATTTAAAAATGCAAATGACGAGATTCCCTTTTTTGCGAGTGCATCCGCCACCATGTTCCCTTCTCTTCTCTTGGTATATGATGAATCCTTATATCCCACTGCCTCCCTTCCCTTTGATTGCACAGATATACCAGAGAATAAGGTCACCTTTTGTGTTGGACTTCTCGTCATTCACCATATCAACGAGCGCCCTAGCATCAGATTCAACAACGACCCTCCTGATCCGAGAATTCTTGAGCAAAGATTGGATTGGGAGCTTTTAATTAAATTCATCCCTAAAAACTAGAGTAGCTGATGTTTTAGCTAAAGTTAGGCATTTCAAGTTGTTCTATTTTAAATGATTGTCCTCCTCTTTTGAGGTCTTAGGTTGATCTAGATTGTTTGGGATTATTTTTTTTTTTTGTCCATCCGGTATCCAGAACTTCGCCCTCGCACCTGGTTATGGTGGAAGACTTTCCCAACGGAGCTTTTTTGCATTCATAAAGCTTCCTGAAACCCAAGTCCCTGCTAAATAAAGGCTCTCCAGAAGAGCCCATTCCTCAGCCTGATGGGCAAGACAAACTCCAATGTAGTGAGTAAACCCTGCTAACCATTGCCCGCCGTGGTTCCTTAAAACTCCTCCACAACCCGCCTTTCCTGTACCTTGAGAGACAGCACTAACTTACCAGAAATATGCCTAACCCTAATTAATTGATTTCATAACCCAACTCACTTAAACTTTCTTATTATAAAAAAATCAACATAAGATGAGTTTCTATAAGATACATGGAGTAAACCTATTTTACCGATTCATGTTGGAACGAATGAATGGTAGGGTTCTTGACTCACATACATATAAAGTAATTAGGAGTTCAATTCCCAGATTTTATCTTTTGACCTTCATACCCTAAGAGAGATTAATCATTGCTATTGGTGAAAGAATACTCCTAGACTTGTTTTGTTTAAAAAAACACAAGGCTACTTTGTGAATAAAACATGAAGGCAAAGCAAAATGTAATAGGAGGGATAAAATTGTATTCATTTTCTTATCATATAGACACTTTGTTAGATTTAATTCTTTATTTTCTGAATAAAAATTATTTTTATTATCTGATTACATTTTTCCTTTGAACCAAACATGAAACACCGATACAAAAGGATGTTTTTATTTATTTATTTATTTTAAAAAATGAAAATTACCTGCAATTTTGGTCAACAGCATATATATCCCCTAAAACATAAGATTCTAAAAAAGTCAAAATTAACCATCAGATGCTACATAATTTACTATGAAATGTTTTGGAATAATTATTTACAAATTTTAGTGGTTCTTCATGCTCCTTAAAATATTGATAATTTTCATCACAAAAATTGTTGATTAAGGTGGTAACGTCCCCTCACCCCTCGTAAGGAGGAGGAGACAAGTTCAAATATTAGAAATGGCACTTGTTGGAAAATGTAAGAACCTTTATACTTTCTAAGCGCCGATAAAACCCTTGATATAATATAAATTTTTTTTGATAATTATTTAGACACTCGTATCCTTAAAATAATTAATATTCCAACCCTTGAACTTGAATTTATGTATCATGGAAGTTATCCCTTATAGATGACTTTAGGAAATTGATATTTGATCACATAAAAATACCCAAGAAGCCAAAATGGAATAGTCCCACTTATAAGAAAACGTCTCAAGTTCATAATATATAATACTAACACTAATGTTCATATGGCTATAAATATCAAATTCCATTCATACCAAAGTATTCTCCATTGTTTGAGAAATACAAAATGTTTAATTTTAATGCACAAAGATCCTTTTTCCGTCCTACTTATGAAGATTTCCAGCCCCCCACAGAAACGAAGGACACCCCAGATTCTCACCTTCTCCTCATTCATCTTCCAGGTATGTTTGGTCAACTAAGGAATTTTTGTTTATTAGTTAGAGGCCATCTAAGTCTTTTACATTAAGTGGAATAGAACGTAAAAAAACAAAGAAAAAGAATAAAATCAACAAACTAATTTTATAAATAAAAATATGACCATCTCTAAAATATAAAATATAAAGATATTATTAATATCTTTTTTACTTTTTAACAACATATTTTCCCCTTATTTATCTAATCTGAGATTCACCTTTTTCTCTTCTCTACAGTCCACAGACATGTATATCAAATATGGCAGAAATTTTCTTTTCCAGTTTTGTTCTTTTGGTAAAAGAGGTATAAGTATGTATATACTTTTGAGCGTGCGTGTGTAGGTATGGAAAGCGCGTGTGTGTATGTGTAAGTATGAAAAACAACAAAATCGGAGAACACAAAAAGGATCAGAGAAGGCCCTTGATAATCTGATACTTGACAAATTTCCACGATAGAAATCTGATGTTCCATAACAGTGAATAAAAGAATTCTACAATATGACTCATTTTGAGAAACAATCCTATAAGTCCACTACCTACCTGCACATACCAGTTATTTTACAATCTTCTACCATTTGGACAATTCAGTGTACATGTCCTCCTCCTGTAAAATTTTCTGTTCTCCCATAAACTGAGCATCATTGCCAGAGGAAGGATTCCTAATCGCTTTTTTTTTTTGGAATCCGAATCACGACTAACAAACAGTAAGAAAAGGTTAAATGATGGTCAGTGTGTTCCTCCTAGGTTTATTATCTATCATCATTCCCCAATCTCCACCTCCAATAAGTGAGGAGGAGGAAGATCAAAAGGTGCCAAAAAAAAAAAAAAGTGGCATTTTATACATCTAAGGAGAAAGTAGCCAAAATGTCAGCATCACTCAGGTACATTCTATAATAATCAGAACCGCTTTTACCTTACCCCTTTATTCTTGTGATGGTCGGTCCAGCTTTTCATTCTTCTTTTTTTGAGCCCAAGATTAGATCCCACACTTTTTTTCAGAAAATGGCCCACTGCTTTTGAAACATTCATCCCTCTTTTTCTTAATCCATCTGGACTGGACTCATAATAATTAATTCTAACACCTGTTCCAAAAATAATCTGGTTAGTGTTATTGGGGCATCCATCAGGTGGGCCAGCATCTTCTGAAAATCCCTTGTAGTTTGCAGGATGATTGTATTTATACCCTACTTCAACATGGACTCCAAAGTACCTCTTCTTTGTCATTGAAGCCTCTTCTTCCGAATCTAGCCTTGACATGTCTGCAAACCCAAAGTACCTCTTCTTTGTCATTGGACCCTCTCCTTCCGAATCCACCCTTGACATGTCTGCAAAAGTTATCTGGGGAATTTTTTTTTCCAATTATAAGAAAAATACAAATTTATCAAGATATTTTGGTGTTTAAAATTCCTCCATCTCTAGAATAGTATCAAAGTATCAAACTACAAAAGAGAGCAAAACTCTTGTTATAAAAAAAAAAAAAACAGATAGCAAAACTCTCTGTCATTAGGTTTTTTATTCACAAGAATTGGACTAAATTTTTGCTTTAGAAAAGTTAAATTTCCATCTCGGTCAAACCCATAATCATAATTATACATGACTGCTAAACTATTATTGGCCTTTCGCAGGCTTTGCAAGAGAAAATATAAAGGCTAAATTTGAGTTTTCAAACAGGAGAGTGAAGGTATTTGGTGAAAGACCCCTTGTAGGAAGTAACAGATCGTTTCAGTGTGTTTTATCCAGTCCCAGAAAGTTGTGAAACCACTAAAATTCAGCTCAAGTTTGAGGCAGGAATGGTGACCATCCTAATTCCAAAGAAGGTCATACAACCTAGAGATCAACAACTTGTAAGACTTCCAACTGATCATGACTCAAATGCTTCAACTAAGAAGAATGAAGAAGGAGAAGCCAGTTCTTCTGAAGTAAACGCCAAGGGCAATGAGGTCATTTCACAGGGACCCAAATCAACCATCGATGATGGGAAGAAAGTGGAGGCTTCAGTTCCACCAGAAGCCACTACAGGTGATTCTATTATGACTAGGAAGGATCAAAATATGTGTGATTCGAAAACGGATAAGAAAGTACAAACTGAAAAAGTTGTAGGGTCAGTTGCAGAAAATGGACTAATGGAAAGTGTTGAAAAGAAAGAAACTAAGGATAGAGTTGAGGAAAAGAAGGTACAAGAGGGCATTCCTGCTACACCTGACACAAAAGTTGAAGAAGGAAAAGGGGGAAAAACTGAAAAGGTTCAAGAGAAGGCAAATGAAAATGTTGCAGGATCAGTTTCAGGAATTGGAGAAAAGCAAAGGCCTGAAAAGAAAAAAAACTGAGGATCATGTTGAGAAGGGATGAACATGCATTTGAAGAAAGGAGAGAGGTAAAAGCTCAAAAGGGAAAAGAGGAAGCAAATGAAGTTGCAGGTTCAGTTTTAGAAAATAATAAGGACAGAGGGGTTCAAAAGAATAAAAGTGAAGAGCTTCTGGGTAAGGCTTCTGATAAATCAGAAAAAGGAAACCAACTTGAGACTGCCCAGAAGATGATTCCTGCAAAATTCACAAGTACTGAAGTAAAAGCTCCAAAGGACCAAGAATTAAAAAGCGAGAACCTTGCATGGCCAGTTTCAGAAAATGGCAAGAATTTCAGGGCTGATAAGAAAGAAACTAAGGAAGTTATTGGGAAGGCTTCTCAGGTAGAAAACTCAGGTGATGATGCATTTTCACAAAAGGAAAGAAAAGAATGTACAAAGAAGGAAAAAGAAAAGATTAATGAAGGAGGAAATGGTTTAAAGGAAGTAACTAGTTACTTGAAAGGGAAAGGCATGAAAGACGAGGCTGCTTCTAGTTCTCAAGGTTTGAAGAAAAGGGAAGAGAAGTTCAATGAAGAAGATAAACAGAAGATGATTGTTTATGTGGCCACTGCAGCACTTGCAGTTTCTGCGACAATAGGCCTGTTCAATGTCCTTCGCTCTTTTGCAAATTCATAGATTACGTAAGTCTGTTTCCTTTCACACATCATCACTTGTATACATTTCATTTCAATGCTAATATTGCCAAATAAATACTGACGACTTGTCTAATGTATAACAGAACAAGGTAATAAACAACTATATTTCTTTGATCTATCTTTTGTTTTGTTCATTTTTATAGCTCAAGGAGAAAATTACATCTAACCAATTAGTTTTGTAAATTTTAGATTAAAAGATTTTGCAAACTTAGCAGTTAAAGGCTGTCAACCTCCCTTCGAAGAAGTATAAAGCAGAAAGCAACAAAGCACAGGGGAAAAAAGAAGGAAAAAAAGAAAGTAATCTTGGCATTTTTACTTGAGGTTTCCACCTGAGAGATGGACAAATAAATCTTCCAATTCAAGAATATCACGTTTACTAAACGCATTGAATGCCGTATGAAAGACGTATCTTCTTTCTTTGCTTTTTTCCCAATTCAAGACTTAGGGCTTCAACGTCCAAAAAAATAAAGAGAACAAGAAAATAAGAAAACAAGAAGCTGGAAAGATTGTTTCAACATGTCACAGCTCATTCACCTATTTCCCTCCCACTCTATTAACACAATAGCAAAGAATAAAGTGTTCTGCAATATCAGTATCAGAATTCAGAAATTCTTCAAGGTAATTAGCGGAAGGAAAAGGAAAATGGCATTCTAAGAACACCACATTCAACACTAATATACTGAAAACATGAAGCACCTAACTCAAAAATTGATTACGAAGCAGAATCCAACGATCGAAACCATCAGTTCAATCCAAAATCAAAGTGTTTGCAGTATCATAAAACTCAAAATTTAACAGCACCAAACCCGCATTCTCGAAGAAAATCTCTCCCAAAATACTAACCTGAATTGCAAGCTTCAGATTTCCGTCGGTAACGATCAATGCAGCTTCCTGTTCGGCAATAGTCTTCCTTTGTTGTTGAGACGGCAGTTGCGCAACCTTCTCTGGAATATTCCTTCAGCTCAAGATTGCCATATAAGTAAAACCTCTTGAGAAAAAGAGTGTATGGAGCTCGTGACGAAAGGGAAGAAGAAACACGTTGTTGCCTTAAAATGAAGAACGGAGAGAATAGGCATTTGTTATGCTTCTTGACGTGACGACTATTATTTAGTTTCTTTTAAGGGTATGTTTGGTTTGTGGGAATGGGAGGGACGGGAGGGAGTGAGAGGAAAGTTGAGAGAGAAATTTTTTCTCTCATCTTAACAAAATTACCCATAGACAATTTTTAATATTTTTAAAATGTATTTTCAACAAAAAAAATCTTCTTCTTATTAATGGCAAAATGGTCAATATACTTCTAAAAGATTTTTTTTTTCTCCCCACATTTTCCCTCAAACCAAATATATGGCATTTGTTATGCTTCTTGACGTGACGACGACTATTTATTTATTTATTTTCTTTTTGATATGAACTATTTAATATCTATTACTCGAATTTGCTGGTATACGGTAAAATGGTGACAATAAGATGGTCAAATTGTTTCAGGTAAATTAATTTTTAATTCACACACACACACATATGTAAGCTAGGAATTAAGGTCGGCTCTTGAAGAGTCCGGGTTTAAAGGGCTGGTCCTTTTAGGTCCAAAGTAAAAAAAAAAAAACATATGTTTTTTAAAACCTAGTTTGAGAGCATGCAGGCTAGAGCCAGTCTTACCGTTTGAAAATTTATTTTTCTAAATTTAAACAATGTATTTTTTTAAAAGAAATATAATTAGTAAATTACAACAATTAAAATTCTAATTTATCAAATAATTGTTGTCAATATTAAGGTCTAAACAATACACATCATGTAACAAACAAACGTAGTTACTAATTTATAATTAAAAGTAAACTATTGTCCACTAATAACTCACACAAAACATAAGAAGTTTATCACTAAACAACATGAGTATGATGATTATCATTTTCATTTTCTTTGTCACTATCATCAATTTCAAAAACATTTGATTTTGTTTTACTTCAACTAGTTGGCTCTGCTTCATAGATAAAAATATTAAGAATTTATTCTTTCACATCATGAACACTTTCATAATCTTTTTCTACAACAAATAATAAACCAAATCATAAAATCAGAGCATAATTATTATGTATTCGTAATTAAATAAATAAATAACTCTATAACAAAAACAAAACAAAAAAACATATAAATTAGTAAATTACTATCATATGTGAATCTATGCGTCCAGTTGCGAGTACAAATAAGAGCTTGAATATTACATGGAAGAATGAAACTTCTATATTTTGTTAGAATATGTAAACCAATACTAAAAGCTAATTCATTGGCTACTCTAGTAATTAGAATGCTTAAAATATTAGTTGTCATCTTTGAAAGAATTATGAAATCTTTGTTGATTGTTCTTCCATCAGTTCAAGACATCCAATTCTTTCCAATTATTAAGATTTAATATTGGTTCTTCCAAATTAAGTTTCCAATGTAGACTTGTTCATTGAAGAATAATCCATACTCATATAAATATCTTGATAATATTGGATCAATATAAAACGTTCAAGTTAATAAAAAAATTAACGAGCTTAAAGAGCCCGCACCTTGCAGTGACTGCACTTTTAAGCCCATAAAAGGGCACTTGACACATCATTTATGTATTGGATTTTATTTTTGTAATGTCCATTGAACAACAAATAAAACTATTCTTACATATTTACCTTATACACCGTAAATCACATTGTAAAAGCAGCTTTTATCGCTAACCCAAACATATACTTATGTGTTACTAAGAAAATATGCTTCTACGAAAAAAAAAAAAAAAAAAAAACCAGTCACAACCTTGATATCTTAATAATAACCGAGGTAAAATAGTCAATATATTGCCACTCACTCCTCATCCGTAAAATACTCTCTTGCTTTACTTACAACATGTGAGAGACGAATATCCAATAAAAATCTATAGAATTGGCGGATTGTTGACTTTATCGTTCTGTTCAGGTATAAAGATGAGCTATTTCATAAAAAAGGAGCATAAAGAGAAATATCAACTATTACATTTAAGCCAAAACAGTAAAATGCATTTATGGTCTACATTGGCATAGACTGAAGTGAAGTCGATATCAGCAAAACTATTTCATGACTGTATCATGAAATTAATTCAGTAATTAAAAAAAGCAGCCTCTAATTTGATGAATGAATGTGTCACAAATAAAAGATAGCCAAATTAGCAGGCAATACATTCACAACTCTTGTGATTAATTGATCTTTATTATCATATGTTAGAATATAAGGTGAGATTAGTTGATTAGTTAGAAAGTTAGTTAGTCTATTAGTTAAAGGGTTAGTAAGGATCTTAATCTATAAATAGAAGATCTTAGCTAATATGAATAGTAAGTGAGTGTTGGGCATTAAACCCTCACTATTATTCTTTGTATGAGCCTTATTGCTCTATTGATAATATACAATTGATTCTTCATTTTGATTCTTTCTCCTTATTATTTTATCTAATTATACTAGTTAGTTGATTTTGGGTTAGGCCAAATAATCAAGAAGCCAAGGCCCATTTTCAAGAAAGGCAGCCTATGAAGGTTTCTTGTTCAAAAATCCATCACCAGAATGTAACGAAACGTGGCCCATCTTCAAGAAAACCCCAAGATCCGGTGAGAATTTAACCCAAACCCGATCCACAGCATTCACGAAATCACGACCCGACACGCTACGCAACTCGTCTTCTTCATTCTCGATACACTGTGTCGAGAACCATTATTCCATCGACGGTGGAAGACGAAGTAGAGGAGGACTCATGTTGGGAGAATCCGGGTGGCTTGTGGTGGTTCTTGGGTCGATGTTGAAGAGGATCCCAAAGAGCATCCCCACGTTCGATGCGACACCTCCAAACATGGGAGAGATCGACACTGGCAAAGAGGGAAAAAGACCCCCATCGGGAAGTCGACGCCGGCAAAGAGGAAAAAACGACCCACGTCGGGAAAATCGACGCCGACGAAGAGGGAAAAAGACCCATGTACGATGCGACACCTACAAAGAGGGAGAGATCGATGCCTGCCTTTAGTGATTTGGGTCAAGTTCTTTCATTCTATGGGATTTCAAGAACATCGCGCGATTGTTCTGGGTAAAACTTTGAAATTGATGGTCACGGGTTTCTGAAGATTGGAGGTCACCGGGACAGTGACGCAACTGTTCTCAGTTTTTGAAGTTGGCGTTCACGGTGGGTTTCGCTGGTAGATTGCGACTCTTCTCGGTGACTTTGAAGTTGATGGCCGCAAATTTCTCGCATGATTATTGGTGATTGCAATTGAACTTTTCAAATTGCCATTTGTTCCTTCGGCTTTCCTCTTCACTGCAATTACCAATTCTTAAGGTTTGGGGATTAAAGAACAGTGCTCCCCTAAATCACAGGTAACTCTCCGAGGTTTTGGCAGTGGGCACCACCAGAATTTAAACAATAGAATTATAATAGCACTTGCTGTTTGTTGTGCTCTTCTGGTCTGAATCTTCCTATTTTTAACAAACATCTGGTGTTATCGACACAAAATCTTCAAAGTTTTCTAAAAGCCCTGAGATCATTGGAGCTGCAAAAGGGGTGTCACTTAGCCCTGTTGATGCTAAATTTAATTACTCAAAAATGGCAGACAAGAAGAGTTCAATTGCCATATTTGACTTTCGGTTGTTAAAGGTTACAACAAACAGATTTTCCAAAAGTAATATTCTAGATGAATGGTTCTAGGCTAGTGTACAAAGCTTGTTTAGATGAGCATCTCAAGGCAGCTATGAAGAAAGCAAGTAGCAGTGCTGATAGGGAATTTGAGAATGAAGTGAATTGGTTAAGCAAGATTCATCATCAGAATATCATTAAACTTCTTGGATACTGTATTCATGGTGAATCAAGGTTTCCTGTATATGAAATGATGGAGAATGGATCTTGGGAAACTCAATTTCAAGGCCATTATGATAAGTTCCATGAGTTGTACCATGAAATGTGCATTGAAGGTTATTTGAAAATTGAAGGAGCTCTAGGCATAGTCAAGGAGCTGAGAAGTGCTGCTATTGCCTTTATACTGAGTTGTGCAATGAGCCTGTGCAATACTTATTTGGAGGGGGCAACAATGCAAATCCGCATTCATATTTCTAGAATGACCATCTAGTATAAACTCAAGCTTGGAGAAATTGTACTAACTACATTTCTTGGGCTGTTGAAGAAGCAGACCATGTTGATGATGGACTAAAATGAATGTGGTCAATATTGGGTGGCATTGCAAAATGAGAACCAATGATTGTAGAGACTGAAGCATTCCGAAAGTGATTCAGCAAGTGTGGATATGGAGAAGAAGATTGTCTTGTAGAAATCATTGTATTGTTTTGTGATTGTAAAATTGATCAATTTAATTCATCTTACCCCTTATTTTTGTGTTGTTCAAGTTGAGCACATTTAAGATAAATATTGTTCAATTTGAGGGGGCGTGTTAGAATATAAGGTGAGATTAGTTGATTAGTTAGAAAGTTAGTTAGGGGGTTAGTTAAGACCTTAATCTATAAATAGAGGATCTTAGCTAATATGAATAGTAAGTGAGTGTTGAGCATTAAGCCCTCACTATTATTCTTTGTATGAGCCTTTTTGTTCTATTGATAATATACAATTGATTCTTCATTTTGATTCTTTCTCCTTATTATCTTCTCTAATTATACTAGTTAACATCATAAACATCTAAGAAAACTTTTACGGTGCACTATTGCCTATCAACCATGTTGTGAAACTTGCAATTCAACTCAGAGTTGCAGATTACAGAGTTTAACATTCAACCTAGGGGAATCTGTCAGAATTTATATAGTGTTTGTTTGAGTTGGTGTTAGAAAAGTGCATTCACACAAGTGGAGATAAAATTCCTCTCACGTTTTTATCTCATAAACCATAAATCACGTTGAAAAAACGGCTTCTGCTACTAACCCAAAAAGACACATAGACTTTGAAAAAGATGTGGCTGCAATTAAACCTGGGTGGACTCAACACTAGTCGACCAGGTTTGTTCAGTTGGGATTTAACGACTATCGTCATCATTCAAAATTTAGACCAGCTCAGATCACACCCTTTGTACACCACAATGAAAAATAAAATCTTTAGTAAAAGCGTAAAAAATTCAGATACTAAAAATAAAAGCTTGCTTCATTTCATCCTCAAAGTTTGCTTCCAATATCTTGTCAGCTTCATCAATCATGAGGCACTGCAAATTCATGAAGAAATTTAAGAGGAAAGGAAAACCAGTATATAGTTATTTGGAGCTATTCCAGTGACCTTGCATTTTACGGCTACTTCCCAGCCTTGAGAAGATCTTCCCTTTTTTGCCTTCTTATTTTCAAGTTGTTCCTATTAACATAAAAATTAGAAACACAGAAGAATTAGCAGCAAACCAAGATTTATTTTTGAAAAAGGTCAGGATAAAATGGGATGTAAAGGACAAATTTCATTAATCTACATTCTAGTCTATCGAAACTAATTTTCTATTTAATTTCTTTTATTTCCAATACTTTTGTCACTCGTTTTCTCATTCAATTTTTATTTAAGAATAAAAAACAAATTGGTTATAGAATCAATGAATAGTTAAAGGGATATGAGCACTTGGTTTGTAGTAGAAGTCATAGTAATATGGATTTAATTGAGAACTTTTTGGGCACAGCAAGACACTTGGTTCATAAGAAAAAACACCTTTTTGTGTATAGCAAAACAAGTGTTTCATAGAAAAGCAATAGAAGCAATGTTGTCAAACTTGTGAGTTAAGCAAACTCATAAGAATTTACCTATATTAATGAATAACAATTAAAATTATACGATAAAATAATTAAAATACTAAAAATGATAACAATTTGGTTTAAATATATTTTAAATTCAAATAACTGAAATTAAATTCATTAACATTTATAATTTATCATACTTAACATAAAAATTTATACGAAATTCATGTACTAATATAAATTTACTAAACATAACTAAAAATAATTATAAATTCAACAAAGATAATCAAACATTGGATTATAATTATCTCCATTATCTTTAAATTCTTCGCCTTTACCATTATAATCTCCATTTTCATCACTTTCGTCATCATTATCATTATAATATGCCCTAATAACATCATCAATGTTAAAATCAACATTAAGGTCAACAAAAGATAATGGATTAGCTATATTCTCATTAATTTCATAAGGTTGAAGAAACTCATCATCTTCTTCCTCTACATCGTCTCCATCTATCCTTCCTTCAAAAATCCATTCATCATCGAATATATATCATCAAAATCATAATTGAAAGCTTTACTCTTTTGCTTCCTTGTGAGTTTCAAATTGACATGACAAATGTAACATCCCAAATTTTGGGATTTTAAAGTTTGGATAATGTATGGAGATTAATTATGAAATTTTGGCTTAAAATAATTATGAGAATAATTATTTGGAAATTAAGGTATGTTTTTCCTTAAATTTATTTTAGGAAAAGATTAAGGAATATTCATAAAGGATAATTTTAGGCCTAAACATTTATGGAATTGATTAATAAAGAAAACGAATCCTTATATGGAATTAAGGATTTAATGTTATCATTATTCCAATATTTGCAATTAATTGAGTTAAGTACTTAATCGCAAATAAAGGTTTGGAAGAAGATCAATTAAGTATTAAAATGGACCTCATAACACAATATTCACCACAAGCCCATTATCCACACTAACTCCCTCAGTTGAAGCACGTGACAGCGGAGAGCTGTCAGCAAAAAGTTAGTAGCCATACTTCTTCAGCGTGATTAACTCATTCTCTGATCACACAAAATTAGAAGCACCATACTCTTCCAGCGACTTAAACGCTCACGCAACAGACTCTCCATACATTCTTATTTAAGCATTGTTCCTTGATCGTCATTCATTCACTTTGCTCAGCTCAAGTAAAACTGAGAGCAAGAGAGAAACGTGAGAGAGTGAGAAAAAGAGAGAGAGCCACGACTGGAGAAAAACGAAAGAGCTTATCGTGAAGCTTGAGGAATCAACTAAGGTGAGTTCCTTAAGCATTATCCTTCCTATTTTTGTGGCTTTAATTTGCTACAAGTGGTTTAGTTAGAAGAAAAACGTGACCATACTCTGTTTTTCTTGTCTAAAACAGAGAATCTTGTGAGTTTATGTTTCATAGTCAAACATTTTAGTTTTTCCATGAAATTTTACAGTAGATAGTAGACTCAACAAGGTTTAAAACGAGCAAAATAACAGCCAAAACAGACGTGTAGATTGGGAGTTATGATTTTTCAAAGTTTGACAAAAACAGAAACTGTCATTTTTCAGAAGTGAACAGTGATTTTCGTGTTAAGTTTTGAAATAGTAAATAATCAAATTTTTTCATGAAATTTTTCAGAAATAAAGTGGACACAACAATTTTAAATTTGATAGGTCACACACCTTATTCGGAGTTGTATCCAGAGAGATACGAATTTTTGAAATTGACATATTAAATATATAATTTTTCTGGGCTATATGTTGAAGTGTATATATATGGCCCTGAATGTGTTTAAGTGTAGGGAAAAACTTGGTATGAACTCGGATCCCGGATCCCTCTACCCTCAACCCAGATCTAGGATCCTCAACCCTCAACCACTCATCGCTCAACCCGGATCCCGGACAACTCATCTCGGATCCCGAGACACCTCAACCACTCACCCCTCAACCCGAATCTCGAACCACTCATCTCAAATCTCGGATCCATGACACCTTACCCCTTCACCCTCAACCACTCCACCCTCAACCCGGATCCGGACCACTCATCCCGGATCTTAGATCCTGGATCCCGGACCACCTATCCCGGCACCCCATCTCAAAGAACCCCATCCCAAAGACATCCAACCCGAACCCCTCAACCTAGAACCCCTCAACCCGGAGAAATAATTGTAAAGAAAATAATAATAAAATAAATAAATATTATTATTATTAGGAAGGGAATAAATAATAAAATAGATAAATAAATAATAATAATAAATAATATTATTATTTATTAAAAAGGGTATTATTGTTTTAGGGGTTAATAACAACTTTTAATCCTCTAAAATAATTCTCGTAGTTAGTTACTTTGCAACGCAAGAAGTGACTAATGACAATAATAAACATTTATAGGCATACCTTGACACCTTAATCGATCCCAACACCTACCAGACAAAGTTAAGGAATCAAGCTTGAGGTGGGTAACTGTTATCTTATTAGCTTGTATGTATGTATTCATGTATGACTGATCATGTTTGCTAGATAATTTGCATGTGTTTATCCTAGCTATGGATTGAGGTTGTGTGTCTCATAGGGCCGCGTGTCTTAAAGAGCTGCGGTCCTTGGCCGTTAACTGCGATTACGTTGTGACTTATTTATTATGAATTACTCTATGCTTATACATGTGTTATACTATCTTTTACATTCATATTTGTATATAAGATTAATTGTTACCCCTGAGGTTCATTTATTTGAACTCCAGACCGCATGAAAGAAACAGGTAGTGGATCGGGTTCAAGAGGAAAGACGCAGCTGTAAGGATTACAGCAGAAGGGATTTTTGTGATAGTATATAAAGTTGGACTGTACTAATTTGTTTATCATTTGTCTATTTTTGGACTATTGTATTAATATTCCACTATGGGATAGATTCGAATTGCGAAAAATTTATTCTCATGTTTTCAAACTGAAGTTATTTTAAGAAAGTTTTTATTCCGCAATTGAGTCGTCCAAATTATTTCGATGTCTGTGCGCTTAAACTCGATAAATATAGGCGTATTAAGTCAGGCATCACAACAAATGCCAACTCATTCATCCTCCTTCAATGCAAACAGATTCTTTTTTCTTTTTTGGAATCTAAGAAAAATATTAAAGGAGAAGAAACTTCATTATTATTCTAAAATTCAAGTAAAGTTATAATGAAAATTTAAGGAAATAAAGTAAAAATCTTACCATCTCAAAAGCATTCCAATTACATTCATAGGCAGAAAATCTGCAACATAAGATAAGAATATCAATTGCAATTCTTTTAAGTTCTAGACATCCATCTCTATAAGAATCTCACCATTCTACCGGAGGTATTTTTTTCCCCCCTGAATGCTTGTGCAGTTTCATGCCCAAATATATACCTTGCATTATGAAAGTCAGTAAATTGAAATTCAATTTTGTTAAGGTTATCTTGATCTGCAACCATCTTTGACAAACAATCATATAAGCCTTGTTTAATCATATAATGAGGCTTAAAATTTGTGTCATAATGGAAATGAGGATTGAGATAGTATACCGCTACATGTAAAGGCTTATGTAGTTGAGCTTCCCACCTTTCATCAATTATATTCCATATAAACTCATAACTATCACAAATCACAGTCAATAAAAAAACAGTAATTCCACCAAAAAAATCAAATTATTAAAAACATAAAACTTGCATAATAAAATTCAATACAAAAATTCAGGGCGAAGCTTTGGATACCGGATGGGCAACAAAAAAAAATCAATACAAAAATTTAATTTAATACTTGCCTTTTTTTAACACTGTTAAAATTTGTTTGATCTTTTCCTTCGCACTTTCCATGGCTTCATATATAAATCCCATAGTTGGCTTCTCTTCTGAATCTACTAAGTGAATAACTTTAACAACATCTTTAAGGCATGTCACAAATTATTGTCCATAGCACTTTTTGCTAGTTATTTTCTATCTTTGGAAGATGAAAATTTGCTATCCTTCCAATCTTAAGAATTAAACAAATTTACCAGTGGTACTTTGTGCTCATTAATATATGACAAAGTCATATATGCAATAGCAAATTGAGTTGCAACAGGCCTGATTAAATCTTTTCCATTAGTTCTATTTTCTCAAAAGGCTAATGAGCATTGATCTTGCATAAATATATGTTGTGATTTTTTTACCCCGGCTAATAGTTTCTTTATGAAATATAATTTTGTTTCAAAGTCTTCAAACATTAAGTTAATATAATGTTGGAAATTATGCCCTAGGGGCCAATCATTGCACTTTAAACATTATTGTTATTTAAAGTATTTCTCCATTTTATTATCATATCATTTGCATGTTTATTATGATGACTGTATCCTTGGATGTATCATAAATATTGTCCTAAATGTCCCTGGTCGGTCATCTGTGCGGGAGCAAAGATGAACTAAAATCAGTATGACTTTGATAAGGTATGAAGATACAAATCAAAGTCTTAGGCACTTGTAAGACTTCAAGGTGCTGGACCGACCCACTATGAGAAAGCTGCATGGATTAAGTCATAAGTTTATCTCTTGTATAACCACGTCACAATGCCCTTTGACCTAAGATCATCATGGATTCCTACATGAGAGTCGCTAATCTTTGACTTAGTCAAAAGTCACTTTTGACTGGGTAGGCTTCAATCGGGATTAGTGGTTTTCATGCAGAGGAATGTGAATGATCAAGATGGGATTTGTCCCTCACATTTGTAGAGAGATAATACTAGGTCCCTTGATGAGTAAGTCTGAGAAAAGTATGGCCATACTACGATGGAAAGGAGTTTCCATTTCAATTGTTAGACTACTCAAGAATTGAGAAAGTAATGGTCAAAAACAGGAGGATGACACTATTCATGCTTCATCCTTGACCAAATTATTGCGTGACAAAAGGAACGTGGTATGGTTGTATGATAGGTTGAATCGTATCATCGATTCTCATATGAATTGGGCAGTCATAATGTCTTGTTAGAGGCCGCTTGTGACTTGTGGGCTGATATAATGTTGGCCCGCTGCCAATTTCATATGGGCCTACAAGGTCGCACACAAGAATAGCCCAACACGAGCTATAATGTCCAAATTCATTGAATTTAAGATATGTCTAAGATTTAAAGAATATAACATTTAATCTAGGGAGGATGGATAGATCCAATAATGATTGGATGAAGATAGAAGGAATAGTAAATGATGATTGAATTAAAAATGATTTTGAATTTTAGTTTAAGATATGAATGTGATTCATCATCTTAAATTATTATTCAATTATGATATAAATGTGATTTATCATCTTAAATGGTTGACTCAATTAATCAATCAAGAAATAAATGTGATCCATAATCTTAAATGATTGATTCAATCAATCAATTAAGAAATAAATGTGATCCATAACCTTAAATGATTGATTCAATCAATCAATCAAGATATGAATGTGATTCATCATCTTAAATTCAATCAATCAATCAAGATATGAATTTAATTCATTGTGATTTGGATTTTCCAATTCAAGCTTGTATTGGGCCTTTCTTGTAAGCACTTAAATTAGGGTTAAACTTTTATAAATTGCTGATTTTTGGTGTACTTTTTTCCTGCACGTTTTTCTAAGAGAAAAACAAGATCCTTATGCTCTCTAAATTTCGGTCTTTACCAAAGGTTTAGAGAGGAAAAGACACCATCCATAGAAAGGCAAGGTTCCAATGATCTTGCTCCTCCTATCTTTAACCTAATCCTAAAAAACCATCATCTTCTTGGCAAGAGAAAACCCTAGAGGATACAAAGAAAGACGTTGGAGGCGCTAGCACGCTGCCTGTGTTGGGGTCTTGTTCGTGTGGATACCGGTAGAGGGAGCTGGTTCGTTCAGTTGGCTCCTAGTGATCGATCAAGACGCATTCGAAAGAAAGGTAGAATTTTGATTCCTCTAATTTAAACGCCATTGATAGATCCTCCATTGGGATTCAAAATTTATTTTGATAAATTTCTTCTGTTGCTTGTTCGAATCCCAACATATAATGGGCTGCATATGGAGTCTAATACAAATGTTTTCTTTTCTCCATTAATTTTTGCTCAGCTGCTTTATAACTTTTAGCATTATCATTTACTATTTGCGCCACATTTTTTTCACATACTTTTTTCACAACCCCATTAAGCTTCTCAAATACTTTATCAGCTGTCTTAGAAATTTTAGAAGTATCTAATGAATATAAAATTGTTGTCTCTTTGAGACTATTCACTAGAAAATTACAAATTAAATGCATTTTTCTATCAGTCTACCCATCAGACATTATGGAACAACTTGTTGTTGTCCATTCACTCTTAAAGTTCTCAAGCAAGGCCTGTGTGTTTTTTAAGAGAACAGATCCTCTCATTGGCAAGTTTCTCCTCATCCCTCAAAAATTATCTACATCATTGATTTTGAAAGCGGAGCAAATCACCAATGGGGGGGTGAATTGAGAATTTTAAAAAATTCTTTTTAAAGTGCTCTAAAACTTAATAGTAAAACAGAGCAAAACATTTGCATGTAATCCTTCAACTAATCATATGAAATTCATTAATAAACATGTTCAGAAGCATTGAGAATAATAATGAGTAATAATCAAAAGTTATAAGATGATAATCAGTGAATTTGAATTTACAAAAATGAAGGTTTAGTGCAAGAATAAGTGACACTCGAATGTCATTTATCCCACACTCGAGTGTCACACTTGAGGGTTGTTCTTCAACACTCGAGTGTTGATGAACTTGATCTCTAGAAGAAGATTGTTCAAAACAAAGCTTAGTTGGAAATATATAATTTCTTCCAAACACTCGAGTATCAGAAATCCACACTCGAGTGTCCTTTTTCCATACTCAAGTATTGATGTTTTGTGTGTCTGGTGGAGACTGTTTAAAAGATAGAGTTTAGAGAAAATACATTAATCTCTACCTAACACTCAAGTGTCACAGAATCATTCTTGAGTGTCACTCAATGACACTTCTAGT
This sequence comes from Acacia melanoxylon, assembly GCA_019022615.1. Classification (NCBI taxonomy): domain Eukaryota; kingdom Viridiplantae; phylum Streptophyta; class Magnoliopsida; order Fabales; family Fabaceae; genus Acacia; species Acacia melanoxylon. Next base: position 1,592,900 of record JAFJYJ010000020.1, on the reverse strand, counting down.
GTGCCAATAAGCCTTAGTTCACCATCGAGTTTCATGCACTGACCTTGAGAGAAATTACCTTGACACTCGAGTGTTGATGAACATACTCGAGTGTTAGCCTTGTTGGTTCCAAAATGAATACAAGTGTCAGTTATTGATATTGCAAGTATTGGGGCAATACTCGAGTGTCCAACAATATCTCCATGACAGAAATGAGTGTCAAACATTCTTTCTACGAGTATCAAGCCAACACTCGAGTGTTTAGAGTAACACTCGAGTGTCCAACACAGTACTTCCATAATAGAAGCAAGTGTCAGGCACTTTTCTGGGAGTTTCAAGCCAACACTCGAGTGTCTCCATACCAGATACTTTGAAACTGGCTTTCTAATTCAAATTTTGGTTTCAATAACTGTTGTACACTCGAGTGTTATTTAATACACACTCAAGTGACTTGAATCATCAAGTCTATATTTCATTGCAAGTGTTTGTTATCATCAAAACATATAATCCAAGAACTAACACATAAGTCATAAGTCAAAACCCTTTGCTATCCGTTAGACATCTATTTAAACTCAACTATTCCATGTGATTTTTACTACTTTTCTTTATCAGCCTCCACATTCTCTCCTTCATCATGTTAAGATCCTAGGAAATTCCTCTGTTGCCGCCACCCCCTCCTTCACCACTTCTTAGGCTCAAGGCTAGCTTGTTAGTGGCAACAAATGGCTCAAATAAGGAAGATCCTAACCACGCGGCCCCGTGGCATGCCGTGTGCCTCCTCCGTTCTCACCAACAATCCATCTATCAAGCCGAATGACAAGATGACACAAGAGAAAAGAGCACTGGGGAATGATCTTGTTGTCGTGAAGGAGGTCCATAAAGCAAATTAAGAGACATGGGAGGAAACTTAATATAGATCGAACAAGAAACGTAAAATTTTGAAATCTAACAAATTTAGTAACAATTATTAATGCCATGTAAATAAATAATGGTATAATTTGTAACCATCATATTTTGTCTCACAAGAATGACGGTTGTTACGCAAAAACTGCCATGAAACATCAAACGCCATGATGGTTCAAAACCTTTCATCTTCCTGACGCTGATGATAAACATCAAATGCCATGATAGTTACTAATTACACCCATTATTTATTTGCATGACATTCTAATAAGTAATGAGTTTTACTTAATAACCATTATTCATTTGACTTGTTTTGTTTAAATTTTGGTGGTTCCTTATGCAAGCACCATTTTACCAAAAAAGAAAAGAAAAAAGAAGACAATGTATATAAACAAACTAAAAATAAGAAGTTAAGGAAAAAACAAACTAAAAATAAAAAGTTACAGAAATGTTTTAAGAATATGATGCATCATCAAATTTTTCATTCTCCTATAACTTGTCCACCCTCTCATTTAAATAACGAAAGAGAGTGGTAAGTTCCTGCAAGCACTGGTCTATGAGTACTTGCTCTCGCAGGTAAACTTGGACCATATAATAGAGCTTGTAGGTTGCGTGAACGAGTCCTTCAAGTCTTGTTGGTGGAGGGAGTTTATCTTTCGGTTTGTTCCCAGATAATGAAGTAGAAGTTCTCTTGTGTTTGTCCATAATTTTGGTGAAGAAGAATAAAAGATTGCAATTAGCTATGAGAAGTTGAAATGGTAATAGAGAAGTGGAGTTTAGTTTTTGAATGTTTATATAGAGAGGGCTTCATGGATTATTCAACTGTCACGTTTAGTTTTATACATCATTAAATTTTACAAATAGTGACAAATATTTTTTTAATAATTGTTAGGAATTTGAAATGATATTCAAATAAGTGATAGATTTTGTTTAATAACTATTATTTATTTGACATTTTTTTAAATTTTAATGTGTGCATGGTTGCATATATCAACTGCCATATTACCATTTTTTTAATAGGTGAATTTAATTAGATATTTATGAAAAGGTACTTTAAATGAGAGTAGTTGAGGAAAGAGTAGTTGGGAAAGATAGATTGTTTGAAAGTGTTAGCAGACAGTCATTTATTAAGAAACGTAATATTTCTCATTCATGTTTTATGATTAATTGTTATGACTATTATGTTTTTATTTTTGCTAATATTAGGTTGGAAAACAAATTGTTTGTAAGTAGTACATGACTGTCATATTTGTCATTAAATAAATTACCGTTATTAAATACAACTGTTATTTTTGTGTTTTCACAAATTTCACCTCATAATACATGACTCTTCGCATAATTAACTGTTAATTTTTAGCATTATATATTCTTACATAACCTCCGCCTCGACATACATAACGTTTATTCGATATAACCATTATTTATTAAATGTTATATATATTTGAATCAGTAATAGTTTAAATTGAGATTTGGTGGTGTTTTTATCTTTTTGATATATCTTCGTTATCTGAAATTTCTTGAGGTTTATAGGACTGAATTCACTTGAGGAAAATTATTGTAGTATTATGTGTTTGTTTGGATTAACTTAGTTTAAGTTATTTTATGTTGTACAAAATAAATATAATGAGATTTTTATTTCATAAAAAGTAAAGGAGCATAAAATAAGGTCTTCTAAACATATGCTATATGAAGAACTCATTATTGAATTTAGGAGCAACCAGAAAAATAAGAAATGTTAGAATACAAAAAGAGGAGAAATGTTAGAAAGTAAAAAAATCATCATATAGAATTTGAGGGTTTGGCTCCCATCCTCCTCTCTTCTCATCCACTTCCCATCATCTTCTCAATCTCAACCATTGGATTGAAATCTAAACAGTTCAGATTTCATCTTTTATAAAAAATATTAATAAAATATTAAATTATTTAAAAATAATATTTTTATAAAAGATTAAATCTGAACCGTTCATATTAATCCAACGACTGAGATTGAGAAGAGGATGGGAAGGGAAGTGGATGGGAGTCACTCCTAGAATATGAAGAGCATAATAAATAAACACTAATTTCACAAATTTTTAAATTTTAAAAGGGGTTCATGTTTAATTTTGGCTTGTAGGTTTTTGTAAGACCCGTTGGTGAGGGGTGTGATGAATGTGTTAGTGACTTAGTGGTTGGTGGCCGCATTGGTGAGGGGTTTTAAATTGAGAAGTTCAGTTTCCATCTAAGGCCCCTACCATTTCATTGTTGAAATGGACAACACATCATTTCCAAACATGCTAGACCTGAAAAAAAAGATACTGCCAGATGCTCAATTACTTTGCTGGAAATATTGGTTCTCCCACTATAAATTCACAGTTAAACATTTGAAAGGTCATCACAACATCCTTGCAGACTTCCTTTCTCGACCATAGAAGTCTCTTCCTCCTCAACCAAAAATCCTTTCATCCAAACCTCTGTATATCCTCACTCTTTCATAAAAGCTTCTTATCTCCACTATGTCTTGTTACCATAAGGCTTCTATTTTCCCTCCAAACACCAATCTCCACTCTTTTGCAGATTTTCAAAAATATGTTAAAGAACATCTTTTCTCTTGGCTTCATCTCCTTTTTTTCAAGACAAATCTCATCCCTAAGTCTCAGCATTTCAGTTTTGTATTTCCATACATAACTCTTCCATTCATTCAAGGTTCATATATTTGATGAACTCTTCTGGTACATATGGTCATTAACTATTTTGTACTCCAATGATATTGTTCTTGCTCCACTTCATGTTTATCATTGTATCTGTGATAAAAAGAATGAAAACTCTTCCCTTGTTAAGCTTCTCCAGTTTTTTGCCCATCTTCTTTACTGAAGAGGTGAATTGTATAATATTATAAATAAGAATAATCTTTGGAATGTTGAAAAAAGAAAACAAAAAAGATCTTCTTGTGTGTTTTTTCCTCCATGGGACATTATTTGCTGAAAGAAACGATGGTGTTTATCTTGAAACCACTACACACTTATGGTCCTTACTACTTGATTGGGTCAAACTAGATCCTTCACATCTGAAAGAACTTGGAGTTCTCCTTGTTAACAGTAATAAACAAGGACCAAGAGATTGTGATATACTTGGACCAATTCCTCGTGAAGCTTTTGGCTATTATGAGTTGTATGAATCTATGCCACATTACGTGTCTACCTACTGTGACACCTTTTCAGATATAGCTTGACCTCAACCAGACTCTCAAGGTAATTTTGTCCAGGATTCACAAGACCCTTATGATTTCACTTAGTTGTTCTTGTCTCCACTAGGATCCTCAGCTCAGCCTAGTTCCTCTACATATCCTACTTACTGTACTCAGCCTTTAGCCTAGGCCCAAGATGACTTCACAGGACCAGATCCACATGATGATGATTTTGATCCTCACAGTTATCTTCGAGATTTTTATGATGATGATAGTGATAATAATAATCTCTCTCCAAGTCATGGACCCATCTATAAAGGTTGGTCACCATAATAAGTGTCGGCATATTGTCCTTATCACGTCATGTTTTCAATTATTGTTACTATTGTACTACGTTTTTTTTTACTTTATTCACTCTTGATGTACTGCTTTACTTTAGGTCATGTGCCTGTCATAAGTATTTGTACTTTTTAATTTCATCCACAACTTTATTGTAGTGTGGTTTATCTTCCAGCTCAACATAATTGTCGTTTTCTACCTTTGCTCCTCTTTATAAGCAGAGTTTCACTTCAGTTGTAAGATCATCAAGAAATCAGAAATAAAATCCCAGAGTGTTCTTATATGGCTTCCTTCTAGTTTCCTTATCATACTTTTGGAAACCTGAGTTCTTAGTATGTTAGTATCATATGCCTTTTAGATTCCAATTATGTTTTGCAATTGCCTCTTATAGAGGAACTTATGCATTAGAACAAAATCAAGAACACAATCCACTATGAGTACTGAAAACTAGCATATTGATTGTGCCAGTATTGTATGTCTTGGGATGAGACATGTGTCCTAAAGTGTCCTTGAGCATGAGCATGAGATAAGGCTCGACAAGCTCGGATTGTCCTCTTTTTTTAGGATCTACTCTACTGGTAATTTATCAGTATAATATTTTTCAATTTATCTGGGTCTCCCATTGTCATATAGGATAGATCAAGGTCCCAATGACTTTATTGGTGTCTGTGTCTTTACTTCTTTTAGCTCTTTGCTTGAAGATGTCCCTGACACAACATTATTATTAGGATTCTAATACATCCACCCTCTAGCAGAGCATACTTAGAATCTAAGAGGCAGATGATATAACATACTAAGAACTCAGATTTTCATAAGCATGATAAGGAAACTAGAAGAAAGCCATATAAGAACATTTGGGATTTTATTGTTAAAAATAAAATAAAAATGAAAAAATAATAATAAAATGATTTATAAGTTTTTAACCCAGCAAACACAGTCTCGGCTGCGTCTGGTGAAGCAGAAGGTCCATTTTCTGTCAACGACAATCATTCCGCACTTGGTTGAGCTCGCCGTCGGACGTCGTCCGCCGTCGTCAGCCTTGCGTCCGGCAAGCATTGGAGAAGGTTCGAACCCTAGGGCTTTCTCTTATCCCAAAATCCGGTGGGATTGATTTGTTCAAGCTATTTGAATCTAGATTTGAATGTGATGCCCGCGTCGTTTCTTGCTTTGTTTTAAAATTTTCATTTTAACTTGGCGTTGAATCTGGTGAAAGTGTTCTTGAATGGTGTGTAATTGACTATCATACTTCTGCATTCGTCATTTTGATTACTAGCGACTTATATGCTTTTGATTGTGTTGTTTTGCATTGTTGAATTTGTTGTATGTTGGCATTCAGTTTACTAATCTACTTATATTATTACTAACTTGGAAAATTTTTAAGGTATTTGTGATGCATGATCTGGTAAATGACTTGACTACATTTGTGTCTTGCAATTTAGAAGCTTGGGTTTAAATAATTTCCTGCTGCTCATTGATCTGTGAATTTAAAAGCTATTGACAGAAACATTTAACTGACAAAGTTAAAGAAAAAGTTAGATTTCTTAGTTAAAGTATCTGGAAACAATTGATGGAGAGTTATTGGCAGAAACAATCAATTGATAAAGTTAAAGCTATTGATATAAACAATCAATTGATGAAGTTAAAGAAAAATGTAGAGTTAAAGAACAAGGTCAACACTTTTCATCATCATTAATTGCAAGATCATAAATTTCAGGAGTGTCATCATTGTCATTCTTCAGCGGCTTGGGGGAGTTTCCTGAATCAATTGGCTTACTTAGGCATTTTAGTTAAAGTATTTGGAACAAAACTTAAAAGGATTTGATATCAATTTGATGATTGCACTTTTGTGGATATGCTGAAAAATGAAAATGTGGCTGGAATAGCTTAGATGACTATGCTTAACAAATGATATATTTTGACAAGTAGAACATTTTACAAGCTTATTTGTATGATGACGGAGAAATTACCTACATATATTTGCATTGTTATATATCTTCATTTTTTATGTTGAGAAATGAAATTAAGAGAATTTACAAAATAGAAAAAAAAGGGAGTTTTATGATATATTTAATAACAATGCCTCATATTTTATGATATATTTAAGGGAGTTTTATGATATATATATTGTCAGCAACCATATGTTGAGATTAGAGTGAAAACATGAATTATGCAGTTTGGAAGGTGCAAATTTAATTTATCCAAATAAATAAATAAATAAAAACTAACATACATAGATGTAATGATGAATCAGTTATTACTTCCCCTCCCCTTGTGAACCAAATACGAAACCCTCCCTCCCCTTTGTTGAACCAAACACACCCCAACAAATCCATCAAGAGGAGGCTGAAGATCTGGTTGTATCAATCTTCACCTCTTACTGTCTGAATATTCTGACATTCCATTCCTCTTTACCTTAACATATCCAATTTCTTCGATTTCTTCAATCCTAGTATTTTTCTCTTATTTCTGATGGCAAAAAAAATACATGTTTATGATGCTCCCATCATTTGCTTTTAGCCTCTTAGGTAAATAGATCATATATTGAGGACAGTGCTTGGAATGGCTTTGTTTGTTTCTGCTGATTGCTTCATTCCTGTCAATCAGCCTCGGCTTGGATTTCTGCCACATTATGGCCCCAATCAGTCATGTGATAGTAGTACCAATCTGTTTCTGTACAAGGGAACTCAAAGACCAGGTCATCTTTGGTTTTCGCATTGTACGCGAGGTAGTATTTCTTTCTACTATCCTTAGATGATAACCGTAACAGGATATGATTTCGGTGGAATAAGTTTGTTATAACTTGTGACATGGAAAAGAATTAAAATTTTGAGCATGCTTCACTTCTCCATTCACGTTCATTTCTTTTTCTCGTTCTGAACTATATTAGTATCTTAATATATTCATGGGTTTCCTTCATTAGCATCAGAAATTGTGCCTCTTGTTGCTGTTCAAAGAAAGGGCCGATCATCTCTGTCACAGACTGCTGCTGTACGTCATTTGACTGGTTCAGTGACAAGAACCCAAGGACTTCGTTTTGCTGTGGTCAGTTTACCAAATATTATGGCTAAAACTACTTGAGTTTTACTTGTCAGTTAATCATAATATTTTGATGTTCCTGTTTTATTTAATCTATCAGGTAGATATGCATTCTGATATATTTTGCTCTCAAGTCCATTAGAAGTGAAATTATTATAGGGAACTGTGTTTTGGTATCTTTTTTAAGGCATTAATCTTGGCAACCTTTGCAATTTCAACCTCATATACATAAATTTCTACTGTATATGATGTTTGTTACTTATTTCATTTTGAGTGTTGCAATAAAATCTTGAGGAAGTTAGCATATCTTCAAAAATCTGCATTCTGATTTCCATTGCAAACTGGATAGAAATTATAAAGATTTTCTTTTTGATCATTTTACTGTTCTGACCTATAGTCTTTCATCATTAAGGTTGTTGCACGGTTTAATGAAATTGTCACTAAGCAGCTCTTGGAGGGCGCTCTGAATACTTTCAAGAATTATTCGGTTCAAGATGAGGATATTGATGTATGTAAGGATTTTAGAACAACATTAATTTGTAAGTTGCAATATTTTTTTACCCATTTTTTTTCATTGCCTGGTAGTCTATTGATTTAATATTCATTTTGTTTTTGTCTAGTTACATAATTACACTGGGTCAACTTTTCTTACCTTGTTTTCCCATTTTGCTCCCCCACCATTTGTTGATCTTCCTTTGGATTAATGCTCATGTTTCATAAACTGGGGCTATATTCAGAATATGGCTTATTTCTCATTTGTAAATGATGCAATCTGTGTGTGTCTTTTTGCCCCCTTTAAATATCAACTTGACAATACCTACCTACCTAACTTTATTTATTTTGTTAGCTTGTTGTGTTAGTGAGAAGATTGTGCAACTGTCATTCTTTGTGTCCAAACAAACAAATATGTTATCTCCAATTATTTTCATGGGCCTCAAGGGTTAAATTATCTATGAAGCAAGGTAGACTTGCCATGTTCTGAATCCTGTGATTGTCATTATAACGGAGATTGGCCTATATACATATATATAATTTTATGTTTCTCATGTGCGATTACATATTAATGGTCATTCTTTAGGTTAACTTGGCTTTTTGCATTGCTTATACTTTTGTATTATTTGAAAGAGATTATTGTATTTTCCCTTCTACCTCAGGTTGTGTGGGTTCCAGGCAGTTTTGAGATTGGTGTTGTTGCAGAAAGACTGGGTAAATCACTCAAATATAACGCAATCTTATGCATAGGAGCTGTGGTATGGTGATAACAAGTTGAATCTTTTGAATGGACAAATTATTAATCTATATTCTTGGCTGTATGTTTTGATTAAATTATTGTTACTATTGCAACCATTGGTTGTTGCAAACAGATAAGAGGTGACACTACCCACTATGACGCAGTTGCTAATTCAGCAGCATCTGGTGTGCTTTCAGCTGGTCTAAAGTCAGGTATCTTTTATTTATTTACTGTATAAATTCTTACAATATGTTCATACAGCAACAAAAATTCATGCTTAAGCTTATTGCTGCTGTTTGTGTGCCCCTTATAATATCTTGTGATATTAATCTTCATTGTGCTAGTTAATTAAATTTTGATTTGAAGTAGGTTTTATTTTCACCCTTTGAATTTAGATGACAGTCAATTTCTATGTTTAGATCAATTTCTCTATTTTCTGATTGACATGAAACATGGATCAAACTTCTCAAAAATAGTTCTAAAAAATAGAATACTGTTAAGTGATATCTATTCTCATGCTGAATTTTTTTATTTTTTATTTTTTCAAACAGGTATTTAGTCAAATGAAGTTAGTGTGTTTTAGATTCTAGATATTAGATGCTTCTAAGACGGATAGCTGAGATCATTCCCTCTTTTCAAGGATCAATGAGCTGGTTGTCTGTCTAATTTCTAATGGAAGATGAATAAAAAGCTTAGGCCTTGTGTTGTTCAATTAACACCAGAAGCTTGATTATCTCAAAAACACACAAATACACATCAACGTGAGTATGGAGACATTCCTTTAAAGAGAAGAATCATATGAGAAAAACAAACCTTTGGTAGAGAATGGAGACATATTTGATACACCTTTAAAATATTTTGGTTTTTCCCAGTCAAAGTAATATTAATGAATTAAAGGTTAAGGTGCAGATTGGCCAACAAAATATTACGCTAGGAGCACTTGACACAAAAATGTTTTGAAGGTACCTTGAATACCAACCAACAGTTAAAAATGAGAAAATTTACCAATCAACAATTTAAAATAGAAATTATCACAGTGACGTTAAAATAGGGGTAACTCCGTTTGGTGCTTCCACCTTCACCAGATTTTTCTTTGAACCAGAGCACCACGTGTTTCCCATCCAGCCACTCTGTCTTCTCCGTACAAATGAAGAACTGAGATCTATTGGTGTTAGGGCTTGAGTTGGCCATCGACAAAATTCTAGGTCTAATGTGCTTCCTTGCGAAATTCCCATCTTCGTATTTTGCTTCGTAGATTGATTCTCCACCGGTACCATTTCTGGCCGTGGAAATTTTCTATTGTGCGAGGTGTTGTATCTGTGAACAGTTCCATCACGATCTGCCCTGCCGGTGCTCCGCCGACTGAAAGTGCGATCACAGATCAGCAATCAGAAGAATGTGACTAGCCGGATTTCGATTACTAATACAACTCCACACATAGACAGTGAGGGAAATAGTACAAGGAGCTGCTTATATGGAAGGGCAATTCCACGAGGTACTCAAAAATTACTAGCCCAATATTCTGTGTTGTTAATTTTTTTTGGGTTCAGGGGCGATTACAGTGCCCCTCTCTGTCTCGACCTCTGCTTTGTGTCTCTCACATCCTCCCAATAAAGGAGCAGGTGGTGTGTTGACAGAGGAGTGGTGGTTGTATCTTACCGGCGAAGATGAAGAAGGGAGTTGTCATCGGCAAGGAAGAGAGATGAAGGCGAGAGGGAAGGGCTGAATTCTCGGCTTGGTTCAGTCCGTGGCGCTCTGGTTCAAAGATGGAAGATTTGAGAAGATGAAGGTGGTAAATTTGAGCACCAACCCAAACGGCATTACCCCTGATTTTAACGTCACTGTGATATTTTCTATTTTTAATGGGTTAAGTATCATTTTTGCCCCGGAAGTACACGGCCAGGAGCAATTTTGCCCTGAAAGTTTTTTTTGGAGCAATGTTGCCCCGGAAGTCTAAAAACAAAGCAATGTTGCCTTTCCATTAACAACCCTAACGGTCAACGTTAGGGTTGTTAACGGAGGGCAACATTGCTACGTTTTTTGAAGCAATTTTGCCGGAAGTCTAAAAACGGAGCAATGTTGCCCCTCCGTTAACGGTCAACTAATATTGACCGTTAGGGTTGTTAACGGAGGGGCAACATTGCTCCGTTTTTAGACTTCCGGGGAAACATTGCTCCAAAAAAAAATTCCAGGATAAAATTGCTCCTGGCCGTATACTTCCGGGGCAAAAATGATACTTAATCCATTTTTAATTGTTGATTGGTATTTAAAGTACCTTCAAAACATTTTTGTGCCAGGTGCTTCTAGCATAATACTTTGTTAGCCCATCTGCACCTTAACCCATAAATTAATACATTAATAAATTGAAGTAATTGTACATAACATTTTTCTTGTTGGACAATTTTTGCATGGGCACATTTGTACATCTCTATACATTGAAAACATGCTGATGGAGACCCATTTTAGGATACAGCAGGAAGGATACCTAGAGCAAGAATTTGAAGAGAAACTATTGTAGCAACGACTCTGATTTGCCGCCAAACTAGAATACAATCCCACACATAGAAAAGAAAACCAGAAAATAAGATGTTCTCTAGCACAAATTGAGGCTACTGCAAGACACATGATAGAGAAAATTCATTCTTGAACTTGGATTAAGTGACTAAATTCAAAAGACACGCATCTCGGGTTTAATGGTTTTCAGGATCTCTAGCAGTAAATGGACCATGCCCTTCTCAATATAAAGTCCAATTTATTTATGAACGGTTTGAAATATTGTAAATTAGACTGGGATGACTTTGATTTAATAAATTATAAACATAATTTGGATAATTTAGTCCCTTCGAATGCTGATTGAAAGTCAGCCTTCACATGTTGGGTTACCCATAAAATTGATGTCTGAAACTTAAGATTTCCCCCTGTGAATTACATAATTTCTAATGATTATGCATTATTTATAATGAATTTTTTTAAAATTAATAATAATATTGTGGAAAATGTTTGCCAAATTTACTGGATAAGCTCATAAAATGTCATGAAAAAAATATAAGAAACATTTATCAGACACCTCTCCCACATTCTCCCTAAAATTTCCTTACCTTGTCCCTGTACATAGTCCTGTAAATCGTAAGAGTCACTTTGTCCTCCTGTGAACCCACAAGAGCCTGTTTTTATCTTTCTTTTTGTCATTTGTCACGTAATTTTCCTCTTCTATTCTCTTCTCTCCTCTGCTACCAACCTTATGCAGTTATGTTTCCTCACACACACCTTAACAATAGTCTTCATTCTATCATTTTCAAAACTCTGTGATTTACCACGTCTTAATTCCTCAATTGCCATCAAGTTGAGAAATTGAAGCATTTCTGAGATGACTTTGCAGGAGTTCCTTGCATTTTTTGTGTACTGACCTGTGAGGATATGGATCAAGTATGTTTATGCTCAACCATTTTATTTTGAGTTTTTTAAATTCTTCTTGTCGTTAGTTAGGATTATCGATTATGATAGTTTTGATGTCTGTTTGACCGCTTTCTGTTAACTCCAGGCTCTAAATCGAGCTGGTGGTAAATCTGGAAATAAGGGTGCAGAGGCTGCATTGACAGCTGTAAGTTGATATAATACTCGTGTTTGTGCATTGTCACGCGCATTTGTGCATTTCTAGGTACATTTAATATTATGTTTTTTAGGGTTGTTTTGGATGATGGGTTTAATTTGTGTGCGTTACAGATTGAGATGGCTTCTTTGTTCGAGCATCATTTGAAGTAACGCTTGCATTATCCTGACAACGAGTTGAAATAATTTCTGTAGTTCAGGGATGGTGAATCAAATATCTGTAAGTTCATTGATCATTGTTGTAATAATAAAGGAAACCATTTGGGCACAACCATGGAATAGTGAGAAATGAGATAGGCTAGTTTACTATTTTCTTGGAAGTAGTGTTTGCCCATAAGAGCCCTGTAGAATATTTTCCGGACTGGTTTTTGTTCTTATTTTCAACCATCAAACTTTTTCTTTTGGTTATTTTGTGGCACATTCCCTTTTTATTTTGCAATTTGATCAGACATATTTTTCCTATGCAATGGAAGGGCTGATAAATGAGTCCTGTTATTTAGAATTTTATTTGTAATGGTACTATTTTTGGTCGTTAACATAAAATCTAGTTGAATAATTTGGAAACATTGAGAAAGTTAAATAAATTACTTTAAAGTATTTTTATTTATTATTTTTTAAGTCAATTGGATCTTATATTCTTAAAAGTAACCAATTTTATTCACATATCATCAGGATGCCCTACTGGGATAAACTTTTCAATAGACACCCCTGAAAAAGATATTGCTTTGACCAATAAATTCTCGTAAAACTTAGAGGCAAGGATATCCTTTCATTTTCGAATACAAATGGCAGACCTGACCCAAATGGGTCGGAGTCTTTAATATACTTCCTCTGGTCTGTTAGGATATATTTATCTAATTTTAAAGAAATTAAAAATAGTAGTTCAATTAGTTAATTATATTTGTTTTCTAAAATACCTTATTTAAAATTTAAAATGTCTTTTTAAATCACTCTACCTTACAAACGACTTCTCCGAAACACATTCTAGCGTTCCGATTTTCATCAACAACTTTCGATCTACTTTTGGAGGTTGAAAGTGTAATTTAATAGTAATGTCATTAAATATGACAAATTTCTCAAAATTATTATATTAAAAAAATAAAAATTAAAAACAGTAAATTGAGGTGTATGTGGTATTAATGAGTTACATGTATACTTTATAGTTAGTTTCATTGTTTAATTATTATTGAAAAAAATATCAACAGCAAAAATTAGAAATTTATCCTATAATTAGGATCAAAATCAACTGATAATTGTGATAATATATAACTACTTCATGTAGATCAAATAAATTAGCTAAATTAATTATTGTTAAAAAATGTGTTAGTTTTCAAATACCCTCTTAAATCATTTATATTGAAAATGATAAATACGGGGACCAAATGGAGTGGACTTTTATATTTAGGATCAAATCTAACTCCTCCTCTGACTAATTCTTATGTTATGTTAGGGACCAGAGGTAGTAAATGATTCAGTCAACAAAAACGATGGAGCTACTTGCGGGGGTCTTATCTGTGAAACGCAGGAGAATTTGATAAAATGCTTGATCAAATTTCTTATGTTAAATGCCAACACTGCAGTTGAATTACTCTGCATTTTCAAAGGTCTCTTCTTTTGCGGGAAAGAAACTTCCTCCAGGTTTAATGTTTATTTTTATTAATTGATTCAATGGAGGCTCTCAATCTTATCCCAAAACAAGGATTCCCAAATACACACTCTTCAATACTATTGAAAAGGTCAAGGACTACCACATCTTGAATGAATGGATTTTCACATTTTCCAAAGAGGCTAACAATTGTGCTAACTGACGTGCTGATAAAATAATTTTAAAAAGTCAATTAGCTCTAATATTAAAGACCGGAGAGACTATGATTTAATTTTGTTTTTTGATGTGGCCTTGACCGTGATGTAATATTAAAAAGGATATATATATAAAAAAATAAAAATGGAAGGAAAACAAGTACCTTTATGACAGTGGTAATCAGGTCACCTTATGTGGAGCTAGCGAGTCTGATTCTGCTCATTTTAAGCTGTTAAACTTATAAATTATTTTTTTTAAAAAAAAAAACATGTTTGGAGTACAATACATGATACCTATGGTCAATTAGAGAAACTTCATCTTAACAGCCAAGCTGACACTGACAAATATGGTACAAAGGCTATGGAATTTCTCCATACAATAAGAAGCAAATTTTGGTTGTTAACTTGTTATAGAAGTTACTAAGGCTATGCGGGATCCGCTACATAAACTACACAACGTCTTAGGCTCTCTAATAACAATCAAATTTTCAGATATACTGTTAATGAAAAGGTCAAGTTCAATAACACCATTAAGTGTTCCTTTAATCTCTCTACCCTTCTTCATAATAAGACTCAAAATTTCTCCATATAAGAGGAAACACTGACAAGGGCAGGGCGCCAATAAATTCAAAGTCTCGAGATTATTACACTCAAGAAGAGAATAGTCAATGATCATATAATTCGTGTCTGTATTTAATTGTCACAGTAACAGGGACCAAACATGCATATCACCAACAAACCAAAAATGAAATCACAATTAGATTAAAAATAAGAGGGTTGCTGCTTATCAACCTTGCAGCTTGGTGGTGGAAGTGTTCTGCTTTGACTCTCAAAGCACAAGCTTGAATCAAGCAATGTCACACGCAACGACAACAAAAGGAGAGGGTTGACCAACATGAATTGTGTCTAACAAAAGAAGTCAATCTCTTATGGCATGGCGAACCAAAGTTCGATTCCCCACCAAAAGAGGTGTCCATATTTAGTACCCAAAATTGCTTTGAACATGATTGCTTTTAATAAGAGGACTAATGATCATGTCAAAAGGAAGGATGAGGTTGCTTTCTAACATTAAAAAAAATGGAAAGAAGTGGTGAGCCCATTCTGAACTCTGTCGCAGTCTTTAAGTGCCATGCCACTGTTTGGTATGAGGGATTGGAGGGGAGGGAAAAGTTTTAGGAACAGGTTTTAATTTAAAAAAAAATAGAGAAGTGGGGTTGAACTTTTTAATTAATTTTTCTTACTCTTTTATTTTACTGCTTATCTTTATTAAAATTTTATAACCCTACTTCTCCAATTATTTTAAATCCAACTCTCAAAAATTTTCCTTCCCCTTACACCTAAGCACTGCAAGGGTAGAACCACCCCCCCCCCCCCCCCACCCCAATTTTTTTTTTTTTATAGGTACTAACTCCTCTTACTGTAAAAATTATGATCAAGTAACTATAATTAACAAAATAAAAGGCATATAAAGAAAGTTGGATATTGCATATCATGCCTAAAGCTATAGAAGGTAAAAACCTGAGGAACTCAACCCCTAATTAGAGCTATTAGATGAAGTAATACTAAAGGGGCAACATAAAGTGGCCATTGAACAAAGCATCACAATGAATACAAATTTAGCATGTGAGATTAAAGACATCCTCTAAAATTGAATTACGGAATATATTAAACAAAATTGCCAATAGATGACCTGGTAATATTCCCTCTTGAGAGAACATATCAAGATGATGTTACTTCTTTCTCCTCTTATTTCCTGGGGCAGAACTCTTGCTGAACCCTTTAAAATCATTTGTGGTATCAGCTGTATTATACTTTTTCAGTCCCTTCCTGCCTCCAAAACCAAATTTAGAATTCCTAAACTCCCGTTTCCCCTGTTTCTTTCCTTGTCCAAAAGATTGCTTTGCCTTGCCTCCAGTCCGGTCACCTGGAGAGACGCCAGGCCTTTTCTTGTTTGACCTCTCAAATACTTTTCCATCCTCAAAGTTCAAATCCAGATCAACATCATTGCCGCTCCCAGCAAAACCGCTCTGTTGCCTTTGCTTCCTCCACTTTTTAACAGATTCTATATCTTGCTTTTTCTGCTTGGCTCTTTCTTTCAATTTCTGGGCCTGAATTTCTTTAGACAATCTTTTGGCCTCCCTGGCCTTTCTTCTCTCTTCAGCCTCTTCCATCTTCCTCTTCTCTGCTAAAAGCCGGCCCTTCACCTTCTCCATATGAGCATCTGTCTTCACCATTTCTGCATAATAGTCCGGAGGTCTAAGGAAAGGAACACCCATTGATTGGAACTTCTCAAAAGCCTGCCTAGTTCCCTCCAATGCCTGTGTGTAAAAAGAAAGCTCCCTTGCCAAGTCATCGTTCACATCTACTTCTTGCTCTTGATCGATATCAATGGAGAGTTTGTGTACCCATCCCACATTCTCTGGCCAGCCTATGTCTGCAAGTTTATCCAGGAGACCATCTCTATTAAATATCGCAGTTTTGGATGGTTCAGTCGATTTTACATCTTCTTCTCCGGATTCTGAGTCTGATTCAGATGCTGACAATTCTTCATTCATATCTTTAACTTCATCACTAATCATTGTAGACAGTTCTTTCTTGAGCACTCCCATTAGACCTGAACAAAAGTTGAAGGAGAAAAATTAATACAGATCAAATAGTCTCTAGTGTTCACAGTTTCTGTTCTCTTTTTTGGGTTAAATAATTCTTCATTGAAAAAATTCAAGTTACAAAGCCTCCTCAGCCAAAAAAAAACAAAGACAGCAGCTTTACATTCACAACAAGCCTCAGCCAATAGGCAGAGCTCAGCACCATGCAGGGAGAGACATAAAGCATACAAAATGATACCAAATTTTCAGAATACACTGGACTGTCAGAAGCACACGGCTTTTACGAAAGATTATGCCCCCCCCCCCCCCCCCCAAAAAAAAAAAAATAAAAATAAATAACAGCAAGCTTAACAAATACTCCCTCTCGTCCTTATTATAACTATAAGGCACCAACTAGTAAGTTTATTTGGTCCTTTTTGTAAGGCACTTACTTGTTCTCAATGAGCAATGACTATTTTTTTTCCATGTCTTCCCCTAATTAATAAAGGTAGTGGGTAAGAATAATAATTAATATAATATAAGAGTTTAGTGCAATTAGTAGGGGTAATATTGGAAATTACTTAGATTCTAGGACAACTTTATTGACTTTAACTACTTTTATTGGTTTGTGAGAAAAGTTAGTTGGTGCTTTATAATAAGGACCAGAGGGAGTACATCCTTGACCTTAAAGGAAATCACCAAAGAGGTAGAATTGGGCAGAGGCAAAGAGTTTGATGTCATTAGAAAGATAAAACTAATAATGAAAGTCATAACATATCCAAGTTGAGCTTTCCCCAAAAAAAACAAAGGCTTGGTATCTTATCAACAAATAATTACAATCATGTACTAAATTTGAAACAATAACGCTCTAAAGTAGTAACAGGATGAATTGTTATAGCGCTTATATATGAACTATGTAAAGGTTGGTGTTTTCTGGCTTTGGTTCCATACTTCCATGAACTATGTACACTAACTGATTTTGATCGATAACTTGTGCAAAATGTATCTATCTTATCTTCCAATTACTGTTATGTATCTTTCTTATTCTAGATAACCCAATCGTCATTTCTAATACCTTGAGAATTTTCTAAGTAGATGACAATATAAATAGATTAGTAAACAGAACGCCAATACACAACCAAAATAGCAAGAAACGGAGCTAGAAGTCAGAATGAAGAGGGCAGAAGCAATGAAGTATAATAGCTGATGAGACACTATTAAAGGAAAAAAAAAAAGGACTAATTTTTTTTTCCTCAAACTCGATCTTTATTCAAACGCGTCAAATCTTCAAACAATTACCCGAACAGATTCAAAGCAAAATTAAAATGAACAATTAAAAAAAAAAGTAAGAAACGTGCTACGGCGTCAAACACAGGCTTGACAACAACTCAGTGAACATATGACGCGGGGAATACATTCAAAGCCAGATTGAACAAACCAATCTTACCGGATTTTGGGAGTAGACAAAGCTCTAGGGTTCGAAACTTCTTCAATACTTGCCTGAGAACAAGCACGGGCTGACAACGGTGGGCGGCGTCCGACGGCGAGCTCGACAAGTCTGAAGTGCTTGTTTGGACGAAGACTGGGAATCCCTACTCCATGCGGGGCGGGGTTATAATTTATAAAGGGTTAAGTAGGAATAATACACACGAGGTGAGCGCCAGCACTACAAGGTTTTTTCCGGACCAAAAATACACATGTGGTTATATTTTAGGAGCCGCTCCACCACCAAAAGTTCGTTACAACTAATGGTCAACGTTAACTTTGGATGGAAGTGAAAAGAACTCGGGTGAAATTACAGTTTTGCCCATAGTTTTAAAGTGAAATTACACTTTTACCCCTGGTTTTAAATATTATATAAAAATTCAAAAAAAATAAAATGATTAGAAATTTTATTTGGAAAATTAGGAAAAAATTCAAAAAAAAAAATAGAAAAAAATAAGGAAAATATTCAAAAAAATTAGGAAAATATTTAAATAATAAGAAAAAATTCAAATAATTAGAAAAAAAAATCAAATAATTAGGAAAAAAATTGGGTTAAGGAAAGATAATACACATGAGGTTTGCTGCGGGAAATGCCCAAAGACTACGAGGTTTTGTCTGACCAAAAATACACATGTATTACGCTTTGGGAGCGCCAAGACTGTACGCCGTTAGTCAACTAACGGTCAACGTTAACTTTGAATGGAAGTGAACGAACTTCGGGTGAAATTACACTTTTGCCCCTAGTTTTAAATATTATCAAAAAATTCGAAAAAATTAAAAAAAAAATTGGAAAATTAGGAAAAAAAATCAAAAAATTAGAAAAAAAAATAAGGAAATTTTTTTTTTTAAAAAATAAATAATTAGGAAAAATTCAAATAATTAGAACGAAAATTCAAATAATTAGGAAAAAAATTCAAAAAATTAGAAAACATTCAAATAATTAAAGAAAAATTAAAATACCCCGCTGGGCCCCACCACCACGCACCAGTACCGCGCCATGGCATGGTTGTCGTCCGTCATGGCGGCTTTGAATAACCAACGGTGGAGGAGGAGTTGTATATACACGGCCGATCTTTGTTGTTGAAGATGCACTAGGGTAAGGCATTCATTGAAAAAAATATTAATTAATTAATTAAGATAATCTTCTTGTCAATTCTCCCTAAAGAGATAAATCTAATCGATGTGTGAAGTCGACTAAGAATCGGTGGGGCCCACTGGCGGGGGTATTTTAATTTTTTTTCTAATTATTTTAATTTTTCCTAATTATTTGAATTTTTCCTAATTTTTTGAATTTTCCTAATTTTTAAATTTTTTCCTAATTTTTTTTTAATTTTTTTCCTAATTTTCCAAAAAAAAAAAAATCTAATTTTTTGAATTTTTTGATAATATTTAAAACTAGGGGCAAAAGTGTAATTTCACCTAAAACTAGGGGCAAAAGTGTAATTTCATCCGAGTTATCTTGTTCACTTCCATCTAAAGTTAACTAAAATATTCAAATAATAAGAAAAAAATTCAAATAATTAGAAAAAAAATCAAATAATTAGGAAAAAAAATTCAAAAAATTAGAAAACATTCAAATAATTAAAGAAAAATTAAAATACCCCGCCAGGGGCCCCACCACCGCACCCGCCGCCATGGCATGGCTTGTAAATCCGTCATGGCGGGGCTGGCCGATAACTAACCGGTGGAGGAGGAGTTGTATATACACGGCCGATCTTGTTGTTGAAGATCTTATTAGGTAAAAATTGAAAAAAAAAAATATTAATTAATTAATTAAGATAATCTTCTTGTCAATTCTCCCTAAAGAGATAAATCTAATCGATGTGAAGTCCGACTAAGAATCGGTGGGGCCCACCGGCGGGGTATTTTAATTTTTTTTCTAATTATTTTAATTTTTCCTAATTATTTGAATTTTTCCTAATTTTTTGAATTTTCCTAATTTTTAAATTTTTTCCTAATTTTTTTTTAATTTTTTTCCTAATTTTCCAAAAAAAAAAATCTAATTTTTTGAATTTTTTGATAATATTTAAAACTAGGGGCAAAAGTGTAATTTCACCTAAAACTAGGGGCAAAAGTGTAATTTCATCCGAGTTACATTGTTCACTTCCATCTAAAGTTAACTTGACTAACGGCAGTAGGTGCTTTGCGCCCCTAAACGTAACCACATGTGTATTTTTTGGTCCGTAAAAAACCTCGTATCTTGGCGCCTCTGGGGGCAAACCTCATGTGTATTATTGCTCCTTAACCCGATTTTTTTTCCTAATTATTTGATTTTTTTTTCTAATTATTTGATTTTTTTTCTTATTATTTGAATATTTTCCTAATTTTTTTGAAAATTTTTTTCTAATTATTTGAATTTTTCCTAATTTTTCGATTTTTATTTTATTTTTTTCCTTATTTTTTTTCTAATTTTTTGATTCTTTTCCTAATTTTCCAAAAAAAATCTAATTATTTTAATTATTTCGAATTTTTTGATAATATTTAAAACCAGGGGCAAAAGTGTAATTTCACCGAGCACTTCACTTCCATCCAAAGTTAACGTTGACCGTTAGTTGACTAACGCCACTTCTTTGACGCCCCAAAACGTAATCACACGCGTATTTTTTTGTCTTAAAAAACTCGCACACGCGCTTTCCTGCGCAAACCTCAGGTGTATTATTGCTCCTTAACCCAATTCTAAATTAGGTTGATAACTTAGTTTATTGAATTTACCAACCTGATTTAGAATTTCATTATTTCAACCAACTTTATATGGGATTTTCCCTTACAAATTTGACATGATTTAAATTAACTGGTGTGTTGAATGATTTCCAAGCGTTAATGCGTAAAAATTGAGCCAAGAAGGCCAAAAGCATAACATTATTCTAGGGGTTGACCATTATCATTTGTATTTACACTTGACACTTGGCTCCATTGATTGCATTAGCCAAATCATTCACATCATGAAACCAAGTCCCATTTTATTATGTAGGTCAACTTTACAAATTCTAACCCAATGAAAAAGATTACTAAAAAGATTCCACTCTTCTGAACTAAAATAAAGAGCTGAAAACATTTAGTAGATCAAATGAATCTTCAAATGGTCATGGAGGTAGCAGCTTCATTTCAACCAAACTATGCCCAACTGTCTTGGCAATCTTTTTATGCTTCATCACTTTTCTAGTCAAATTTACATCTTCCCATCTACCAGCCATGGCATAAATATTAGATAAAAGAATATGAAGTCCACTTTTACCTGGTTCAAGCTCTGTTAGGCGTACTTTCACTCGATTAGCAACAGCTATGTTTCCATGTATGTGGCAGCCATTTAAAAGGGAGCCCCATATGGCAATATTTGGTTTTATTGAAATAGTCTCAATTAACCTTTGTACCTCTCTAAAATGACCCGTTCGACTCAAAAGATCAACCATACAACCATAATGCTCTTTTTCAGGCACTATGCCATAAACCTTGGTCATTGAATCAAAATGTATTTGAGCCTCTTCAACCAATCCCACATGGCTACATGCAAATAAAACTCCAATATAAGTGATATGGTCAGGGACTAATGTACTATCCTCCTGCATTCTTTGGAAGATGCTTAATGCTTCATTCCCATAACCATGCAGTGCTAAGCCATTGATCATGCTAGTCCACACCACCACATCTTTATTTTGCAACCTATTAAAAATATTGTGTGCACTCGATAATTCTCCGCTCTTGGCATACATGTTTAGAAGAGTAGTTGCAATGGCAATGTCTGTTTCCATGTTGTATTTCAATAAATATGCATGAACAGTTTGTCCCAATTCTAGTGCACACAGATGGGCACAAACACTAAGGACACTAAGAAAGGTAGCCTTATCAGGACAAAAGTTAGCATTCCATAAATCAAAGAAGAGTTTTAATGCCTCCCCATACCTCTCATACTGATTGTAGGCACCGATCATAGTGTTCCAAGCAACAATATTTTTGTGAGGCATTTTATTGAACAAATCTCTTGCAATCCTCAAGCTACCACACTTGGCATACATTTCGAGGATGGCAGTTGCAAGAATTATATTGCTATTAGATATTGACATAAAGGGATCACAGCCAGCTTTACAGATCCAATTGTGGGCATGTTGCCCAGTGTCTATGTCTCTACAACGAGCACAAGCAATCAAAACATTCACCATGGTGATTTCATTAGGCTCTACTCCCCAGTGATCCATCTCTTTAAACACATCTATAGCTGTACAAGCCATATTATTATTGACGTAACCAGCAATCAAACAAGTCCAAGCAACAACATTTGACTTGGGAATAATATCAAACACTTTCAACCCAGATTTCATATCTGCACATGACATGTACATATGGAGTAAACAGGTTGCTGCGTAGGCATCTTCTTCGAACCCAGATTTCACCATGCAGTTATGAATGCATTTTCCAAGATCTTGATCAGCAACTGCTGAAGTTGCTTTGAGTACAAAGGGGAAGGTAAAATGATTAGGTGGATATCCATTTTGTATCATCTGTCTATACATAAGTATAGACTCTCTTGGATTGGAACTATTAGCATAACCTCTTATAATTGAGTTCCAAATGTAAACACTAGGGACATCAATATGGTGAAACAATAAACCTGCATAATTTATGTCCCCAGACTTAGAATCTATGCAGAAGTCAATAAGCTTGCTTAAGGGGATAATACTTTTGATAATTGATGTTGTGACCATCATCCCATGCAACTGTTTCAACTCACTCATATTTTTGCATTTTGCTAACAGAGAAAGAACAGTGTTTTGGGGAATCTTCATCAAGTTTTTAACCGGTCACAATCCTACATCTGAGCCCCAATATTTAGGCTGTTTCTGGACAACAATTAAAAAGACCAGAAGATAGCATACCTTTGCCGTCTCCTCCAAAATAAACCAAAACTACCGCAGTGGAAACTTAATTATAACAGCTCAATTTCCAACATCTTACCCGCTCACTCATGCAATCCATATCAAGCTTACAAATAGCCTCCATCATCACTCTAAAGCAGAAATAACATACAAAAAGAATTTCACTTTTATCCCCACCACCAAAATTGCCGCTGAGTAGACAGTCATTAAATACCAAAAATTTCATCCTATCCTCAATGATGAAGAAATCTAAAGTCATTGTTTTTAATTTCCTGATTGATAAACCCTAAACCCAGAAAAAGGCTCATAATTGCAGTAAACTCTTAGGTCGCCCAAACAAATCCTTAGAACAAGAAAGTTCTTCATCTCCTGTCAGGATAATGACATAATTTCACATACAGTAATAGAATCTGCATGTAATGGCAGATGACTTCTTCAATTGCTAGGACAGACAGATTATTCTTCTAATATAATTTTCAATTTCAAATCACCTCAGGCACCCAAGATTCCAGTTATTTCCTACACTACAAGAATTAAATAATTAGGGATTAGACAATAATCAGAAATAAAAATAAGAACTAGAAATCATGGAAAATTTGAAGTACATCAAAAATTATATGTATCAAGTAATTTTATACTTGATGCACTCGTACAGAGAAGTTCTAGGACATATCTTGACAGATTTTCTTTCAGAAAAGTTAGACCTCTCAAGAGCTCATCACAAACACAGAATTCTTAGATTGAAAGTTAATGATATAATTAGAAACAATCCAATCAAACAATTTCAACTGAAGAATATACTTCCGACATTTCTTCTGCCTTCATGAGGTTTACCATGACAAAACTCAAAATGTTAAAAGGGAATTTACACAACAATAAACACTTCACACTTGCATTGACGTTAGCATAAATTCACAAGTCAGGAACAAATACTAATTAGCCAGCTAAATTCAGAGGAAACAAAATATCGAATATTTCACAAGAATCACATTAGCAAATAGATGATCCATCGTTTCAAGGAATACAGTTGCTACCCGGATGAGACCTGTTTCCTAGTCCATAACCATGCGGGTTCACATGCGGGTTCACATTAGGTGCACATGTTTTCCTACTCCAGCATAACCACGCTGCCCAACAGTGCCATATGTGAAAAAGTATTTACGCTAACTTGAAAGAGTATTGAAGACCACAGACTTGAAGAAAAATTAGGAGATCCAATAAAAATGAGAGAGGTAAGATCAAGTGAGAGGTGCGAAAAGCCTAGGGACCAAGAAAGATAAAAGGACAAAAGGTAAAATGAATTGTCCAAAGGGTAAAGATCCTCCTCTGGCCACTGTGCATTATATTTTTTAACAGAATATTGTTACAAACAAATCATAGCCATACATGTGGCAAGCTTACTATTTACAAATACTAATCTTAACAGACCAGATTAGTAAACAGAACGGCAATACATAACCAACATAGTAAGAAACGGTGCTAGAAATCAGAATGAAGAGGGCAGAAGTAATGAAGTATAATTTTTTTTGCTCGGATAAGTAATGAAGTATAATAGCTGATTAGACACTAGTAAAGGGGGAAAAAAACGACTACATTTTATTTTTCCTTAAACTCAATCTTTATTCAAAAGCGTCAAATCTTCAAACAATTAGCCGAACAGATTCAAAGGAAAATTCAAATGAACAATTAAAAAAAAAAAAACTAAGAAACGGTGCTACGGCGTCAAACACAGGCTTGCCAACAACGCAGTGAACATATGACGCGGGGAATACATTCAAAGCCAGATTGAACAAACCAATCTTACCGGATTTTGGGAGTAGATAAAGCCCCAGGGTTCGAACCTTCTTCAATACTTGCCTGAGAACTAGCACGGGACAACGGCGGGCGGCGTCCTACGGCGAGCTCGACAAGAATTTCGTGCTTGTTTGGACGAAGACAAAGGAATCAATACTACATGCGGGTCGGGTTATAAATTATTGTGGGGAAATAGTAATTAATTTTAGGGAGAATTAGCGACCCCAAATAATAAAATTTATTTTATTAATTTATCTTCTTTTCTTACCTGATTAATTTATCCTCTAAAAGTATTATTTTTATTTTTAAATTTTATTATTTAATTTTTCTTTAATTTTTATATAAGTACATGATACTACCTCCTATAGGTCTAATTATAAGGCATAATTGATTTGTTTGGATGAGATAAAAGAGGGCAATAAAGTTATTTAACTTAATCATTTTATATGTTGTGTATCTTTAGATTATATATTAGTTTATTAGTCAAAACTAATTACTTTGAAGAAAAAAATAAAAATAAAAATACTCTAAAGAATTTAATTAAACTTCCTTAATTTCTCTAAAAAAGTCAATTATGCCTTATAATTGTGACTAGGAGGAGTACATGATATCTTCCTTGTGTTCAAAATTTGTAAACTTCTATTCATAATTATATAAATTGAAAGAAATATTTCATTTAGTTCTAATGCAAATTATTGTTTAAGAGGTGGTATCTTAGAAAGTCTAACCTATATTTTTTTACAAATAACTAAGTTAATTAGTTTTTAATATATGTGTGTGTATGTGTACCACTAAGCCTTGGCTTTGATACCAACTGTGTTCTGGCTCTAATTTCAACTGCGACTTCATATCATACTTTGTTTGTCTTCCCAATCGATGTGGGACTTCACAATATATCAAAGCTAGCTTATAGTTACAGTTATAGTTGGTATCAAAGCCAACTTTCAATTGATATTGGTTTCAATATTATTTGCTATCTTTATTGAATAAAAAACAAGTAGGTGCATACTCTAATCTATATACTCTATCTTTATGGGAAGAATGTTGATTCAACCTAATGTGTGAGAGTTGCTGTATATTCTGTAATTATGTAAGACTGGATCTAAGAAAACATAGACCAATTATACGGGGAAGAAAGTAGCGCAGAATTATACCCAAGGTTATGGAAAATATATTCAAGAGAGTTGAGGCCGTGCAACCCTCCTTAGAATTTTTGATACGAGTAGCATTTATAGAGATAAAGGAAATTATGATTATTTCATGACTTTTCCTTGTTCATTCAAAATTTCACCTACTCACAAATTACAAATGACAGATATTTAAAGAAAAGGATTTTGATTTGCTTGATCCAAATTCATCAAGAGGTGAGGCTACATCTATTGCGAAGCCCTCTGTGCCGAGAAGAGTTCCCATACAAATAAGAGAAATAGTCAACGGAGGAATAACACTTGCTGGCGTTATTGAAGCTGAAGTTAAGACAAAGGAAGAAATGGCTTCCTATCTCTCCTGCGGTTCATTGTCGCGTGCCACTAGGAGTACCAATATGAACAGTCAATCCAGATGTATTCTCTATACTGTATACGGTGAGAGAGAGACAAATGGTATTAATATACCTGAACGTGGTATAGTATACCTAAAGGTTGTATCGGTGGTATCAGTACACCCAAAGGTGATATGATTTGCTATCAATATGCCTGAAGGTGATATTTGTTTCAGTATTATTTGCTATCTTTATTGAACGAAAAACAAGTTGGTGCATACTCTCATCTGTATACTCTATCTTTATGGGAAGAATGTTGATTCAACCCAATGCGTGAGAGTTGCTGTATATTCTGTGATTATGTAAGACTGGATCAGAGAAAACATAGATCAATTATACGGGGGAAGAAAGTAGCGGCGGAATTATACCCAAGGTCATGGAAAATATATTCAAGAGAGTTGAGGCAATGCAACCCTCCTCAGAATTTTTGATACGAGTAGCATTTATAGAGGTAAAGGAAATTATGATTATTTCATGATTTTTCCTTGTTCATTCAAAATTTCACCTACTCACAATTTACAAATGATAGATATTTAAAGAAAAGGTTTTTGATTTGCTTGATACAAATTCATCAAGAGGTGAGGTTACATCTATAGCAAAACCCTCCGTGCCAAGCAGAGTTCCCATACAAATAAGGGAAATAGTCAACGGAGGAATAACACTTACTAGCGTTATCAATGAAGTTAAGACAAAGGAAGAAATGGCTTCCTATCTATCCCATGTTTCATTGTCGTGTGCCACTGGGAGTACCAATATGAACCGTCAATCAAGGTGTATTCTCTATACTGTATACGGTGAGAGAGAGACAAATGGTATTAGTATACCCGAACGTGGTATCGATACCTAAAGGTTGTATCGGTGGTATCGACACCCAAAGGTGATATGATTTGCTATTAATATGCCCGAAGGTGATATTGGTTTCAGATATTTGCTATCTTTATTGAACAAAAAACAAGTAGGTGCATACTCTAATCAGATACTCTATCTTTATGGGAAAAATGTCGATTCAACCCAATGCGTGAGAGTTGCTATATATTCTGTGATTATGTAAGATTGGATCTAGGAAAACATAAACCAATTATACGAGGGAAGAAAGTAGCGGCGGAATTATACCCAAGGTCATGGAAGATATATTCATGAGGGTTGAGGCCGTGCAAGCCTCCTCAGAATTTTTGATACGAGTAGCATTTATAGAGGTAAAGGAAATTATGATTATTTCATGACTTTTCCTTGTTCATTCAAAATTTGACCTACTCACAATTTATAAATGACTGATATTTAAAGAAAATGTTTTTGATTTGCTTGATCCAAATTCATCAAAAGGTGAGGCTACATCTAAAGCGAAGCCCTCAGTGCCGAGCAAAGTTCCCAGACAAATAAGAGAAATAGTCAACGGAGGAATAACACTTGTTGGCGTTACTGGGCTGAAGTTAAGACAGAGGAAGAAATGGCTTCCTATCTCTCCTGCAATTCATTGTCGCGTGCTACTAGGAGTACCAATATGAACCGTCAATCAAGGTGTATTCTCTATACTGTATATTGTGAGAGAGAGACAAATGGTATTAGTATACTTGAACATGGTATCGATACCTAAAAGTTGTATCGGTGGTATCAATACACCCAAAGGTGATATGATTTGCTATCAATATGCCTGAAGGTGATATTGGTTTCAGTATTATTTGCTATCTTTATTGAACAAAAAACAAGTAGGTGCATACTCTAATCTGTATACTCTATCTTTCTGGGAAAAATGTCGATTCAACCCAATGCGTGAGAGTTGCTGTATATTATGTGATTATGTAAGATTGGATCTGGGAAAACATAGACCAATTATACGGGGAAGAAAGTAGCAGCGGAATTATACCCAAGGTCATGGATAATATATTCAAGAGAGTTGAGGTCGTGCAACCCTCCTCAGAATTTTTGATACGAGTAAAGGAAATTATGATTATTTAAGGACTTTTCCTAGTTCATTCAAAATTTGACCTACTCACAATTTACAAATGACCTAAAACTAGGGGCAAAAGTGTAATTTCATCCGAGTTACTGTTCACTTCCATCTAAAGTTAACTTGACTAACGGCCGTGGTGCTGAGCGCTCCCTAAACGTAACCACATGTGTATTTTTGGTCCAGAAAAAACCTCGTGGTGCTGGGCGCTCTCAGGGGCAAACCTCATGTGTATTATTGCTCCTTAACCCGATTTTTTTCCTAATTATTTGATTTTTTTTCTAATTATTTGATTTTTTTTCTTATT
Source organism: Acacia melanoxylon (assembly GCA_019022615.1). Taxonomy (NCBI): domain Eukaryota; kingdom Viridiplantae; phylum Streptophyta; class Magnoliopsida; order Fabales; family Fabaceae; genus Acacia; species Acacia melanoxylon. Next base: position 1,564,310 of record JAFJYJ010000020.1, on the reverse strand, counting down.
ATTTGAATATTTTCCTAATTTTTTTGAAAATTTTTTTCTAATTATTTGAATTTTTCCTAATTTTTCGATTTTTATTTTATTTTTTTCCTTATTTTTTTTCTAATTTTTTGATTCTTTTCCTAATTTTCCAAAAAAAAAAAATCTAATTATTTTAATTATTTCGAATTTTTTGATAATATTTAAAACCAGAAATGGGCAAAAGTGTAATTTCACCGAGCCATTTCTTGCTCACTTCCATCCAAAGTTAACGTTGACCGTTAGTTGACTAACGCCATAGTCGATCTTTCCCAAAACGTAATCACACGTGTATTTTTTGTCCGAAAAAAACCTCGCTGGTCGGCGTCCTCAAGGCAAAAACCTCGGAGTGTATTATCGCTTCCTAACCCAATTCTAAATTAGGTTGATAACTTAATTTTTATTGAATTTACCAACCTGATTTAGAATTTCATTATTTCAACCAACTTTATATGGGATTTTCCCTTACAAATTTGACATGATTTAAATTAACTGGTGTGTTGAATGATTTCCAAGCGTTAATGCGTAAAAATTGAGCCAAGAAGGCCAAAAGCATAACATTATTCTAGGGGTTGACCATTATCATTTGTATTTACACTTGACACTTGGCTCCATTGATTGCATTAGCCAAATCATTCACATCATGAAACCAAGTCCCATTTTATTATGTAGGTCAACTTTACAAATTCTAACCCAATGAAAAAGATTACTAAAAAGATTCCACTCTTCTGAACTAAAATAAAGAGCTGAAAACATTTAGTAGATCAAATGAATCTTCAAATGGTCATGGAGGTAGCAGCTTCATTTCAACCAAACTATGCCCAACTGTCTTGGCAATCTTTTTATGCTTCATCACTTTTCTAGTCAAATTTACATCTTCCCATCTACCAGCCATGGCATAAATATTAGATAAAAGAATATGAAGTCCACTTTTACCTGGTTCAAGCTCTGTTAGGCGTACTTTCACTCGATTAGCAACAGCTATGTTTCCATGTATGTGGCAGCCATTTAAAAGGGAGCCCCATATGGCAATATTTGGTTTTATTGAAATAGTCTCAATTAACCTTTGTACCTCTCTAAAATGACCCGCTCGACTCAAAAGATCAACCATACAACCATAATGCTCTTTTTCAGGCACTATGCCATAAACCTTGGTCATTGAATCAAAATGTATTTGAGCCTCTTCAACCAATCCCACATGGCTACATGCAAATAAAACTCCAATATAAGTGATATGGTCAGGGACTAATGTACTATCCTCCTGCATTCTTTGGAAGATGCTTAATGCTTCATTCCCATAACCATGCAGTGCTAAGCCATTGATCATGCTAGTCCACACCACCACATCTTTATTTTGCAACCTATTAAAAATATTGTGTGCACTCGATAATTCTCCGCTCTTGGCATACATGTTTAGAAGAGTAGTTGCAATGGCAATGTCTGTTTCCATGTTGTATTTCAATAAATATGCATGAACAGTTTGTCCCAATTCTAGTGCACACAGATGGGCACAAACACTAAGGACACTAAGAAAGGTAGCCTTATCAGGACAAAAGTTAGCATTCCATAAATCAAAGAAGAGTTTTAATGCCTCCCCATACCTCTCATACTGATTGTAGGCACCGATCATAGTGTTCCAAGCAACAATATTTTTGTGAGGCATTTTATTGAACAAATCTCTTGCAATCCTCAAGCTACCACACTTGGCATACATTTCGAGGATGGCAGTTGCAAGAATTATATTGCTATTAGATATTGACATAAAGGGATCACAGCCAGCTTTACAGATCCAATTGTGGGCATGTTGCCCAGTGTCTATGTCTCTACAACGAGCACAAGCAATCAAAACATTCACCATGGTGATTTCATTAGGCTCTACTCCCCAGTGATCCATCTCTTTAAACACATCTATAGCTGTACAAGCCATATTATTATTGACGTAACCAGCAATCAAACAAGTCCAAGCAACAACATTTGACTTGGGAATAATATCAAACACTTTCAACCCAGATTTCATATCTGCACATGACATGTACATATGGAGTAAACAGGTTGCTGCGTAGGCATCTTCTTCGAACCCAGATTTCACCATGCAGTTATGAATGCATTTTCCAAGATCTTGATCAGCAACTGCTGAAGTTGCTTTGAGTACAAAGGGGAAGGTAAAATGATTAGGTGGATATCCATTTTGTATCATCTGTCTATACATAAGTATAGACTCTCTTGGATTGGAACTATTAGCATAACCTCTTATAATTGAGTTCCAAATGTAAACACTAGGGACATCAATATGGTGAAACAATAAACCTGCATAATTTATGTCCCCAGACTTAGAATCTATGCAGAAGTCAATAAGCTTGCTTAAGGGGATAATACTTTTGATAATTGATGTTGTGACCATCATCCCATGCAACTGTTTCAACTCACTCATATTTTTGCATTTTGCTAACAGAGAAAGAACAGTGTTTTGGGGAATCTTCATCAAGTTTTTAACCGGTCACAATCCTACATCTGAGCCCCAATATTTAGGCTGTTTCTGGACAACAATTAAAAAGACCAGAAGATAGCATACCTTTGCCGTCTCCTCCAAAATAAACCAAAACTACCGCAGTGGAAACTTAATTATAACAGCTCAATTTCCAACATCTTACCCGCTCACTCATGCAATCCATATCAAGCTTACAAATAGCCTCCATCATCACTCTAAAGCAGAAATAACATACAAAAAGAATTTCACTTTTATCCCCACCACCAAAATTGCCGCTGAGTAGACAGTCATTAAATACCAAAAATTTCATCCTATCCTCAATGATGAAGAAATCTAAAGTCATTGTTTTTAATTTCCTGATTGATAAACCCTAAACCCAGAAAAAGGCTCATAATTGCAGTAAACTCTTAGGTCGCCCAAACAAATCCTTAGAACAAGAAAGTTCTTCATCTCCTGTCAGGATAATGACATAATTTCACATACAGTAATAGAATCTGCATGTAATGGCAGATGACTTCTTCAATTGCTAGGACAGACAGATTATTCTTCTAATATAATTTTCAATTTCAAATCACCTCAGGCACCCAAGATTCCAGTTATTTCCTACACTACAAGAATTAAATAATTAGGGATTAGACAATAATCAGAAATAAAAATAAGAACTAGAAATCATGGAAAATTTGAAGTACATCAAAAATTATATGTATCAAGTAATTTTATACTTGATGCACTCGTACAGAGAAGTTCTAGGACATATCTTGACAGATTTTCTTTCAGAAAAGTTAGACCTCTCAAGAGCTCATCACAAACACAGAATTCTTAGATTGAAAGTTAATGATATAATTAGAAACAATCCAATCAAACAATTTCAACTGAAGAATATACTTCCGACATTTCTTCTGCCTTCATGAGGTTTACCATGACAAAACTCAAAATGTTAAAAGGGAATTTACACAACAATAAACACTTCACACTTGCATTGACGTTAGCATAAATTCACAAGTCAGGAACAAATACTAATTAGCCAGCTAAATTCAGAGGAAACAAAATATCGAATATTTCACAAGAATCACATTAGCAAATAGATGATCCATCGTTTCAAGGAATACAGTTGCTACCCGGATGAGACCTGTTTCCTAGTCCATAACCATGCGGGTTCACATGCGGGTTCACATTAGGTGCACATGTTTTCCTACTCCAGCATAACCACGCTGCCCAACAGTGCCATATGTGAAAAAGTATTTACGCTAACTTGAAAGAGTATTGAAGACCACAGACTTGAAGAAAAATTAGGAGATCCAATAAAAATGAGAGAGGTAAGATCAAGTGAGAGGTGCGAAAAGCCTAGGGACCAAGAAAGATAAAAGGACAAAAGGTAAAATGAATTGTCCAAAGGGTAAAGATCCTCCTCTGGCCACTGTGCATTATATTTTTTAACAGAATATTGTTACAAACAAATCATAGCCATACATGTGGCAAGCTTACTATTTACAAATACTAATCTTAACAGACCAGATTAGTAAACAGAACGGCAATACATAACCAACATAGTAAGAAACGGTGCTAGAAATCAGAATGAAGAGGGCAGAAGTAATTAAGTATAATTTTTTTTGCTCGGATAAGTAATGAAGTAATTAATAGCTGATTAGACACTAGTAAAGGAAAAAAAAAATGACTACATTTTTTTTTTCCTTAAACTCAATCTTTATTCAAAAGCGTCAAATCTTCAAACAATTAGCCGAACAGATTCAAAGGAAAATTCAAATGAACTATTAAAAAAAAAACTAAGAAACGGTGCTACGGCGTCAAACACAGGCTTGCCAACAACGCAGTGAACATATGACGCGGGGAATACATTCAAAGCCAGATTGAACAAACCAATCTTACCGGATTTTGGGAGTAGATAAAGCCCCAGGGTTCGAACCTTCTTCAATACTTGCCTGAGAACTAGCACGGGACAACGGCGGGCGGCGTCCTACGGCGAGCTCGACAAGAATTTCGTGCTTGTTTGGATGAAGACAAAGGAATCAATACTACATGCGGGTCGGGTTATAAATTATTGTGGGGAAATAGTAATTAATTTTAGGGAGAATTAGCGACCCCAAATAATAAAATTTATTTTATTAATTTATCTTCTTTTCTTACCTGATTAATTTATCCTCTAAAAGTATTATTTTTATTTTTAAATTTTATTATTTAATTTTTCTTTAATTTTTATATAAGTATTATTTTTATTTTTAAATTTTAAATTTTATTATTTATATTTTTCTTTAATTATATATTATATTAGTCAAAACTAATTACTTTGAAGAAAAAATAAAAATAAAAATACTCTAATTTAATTAAATTTTCCTTAATTTCTCTAAAAAAGATATCTTCCTTGTGATATCTTCCTTGTGTTCAAAATTTGTAAACTTCTATTCATAATTATATAAATTGAAAGAAATATTTCATTTAGTTCTAATGCAAATTATTGTTTAAGAGGTGGTATCTTAGAAAGTCTAACCTATATTTTTTTACAAATAACTAAGTTAATTAGTTTTTAATATATGTGTGTGTATGTGTACCACTAAGCCTTGGCTTTGATACCAACGGTAAGCTGGCTCTAATTTCAACTGGGACTTCATATCATACTTTGTTTGTCTTCCTAATCGATGTAGGACTTCACAATATATCAAAGCTAGCTTATAGTTGGTATCAAAGCTAACCTACAGTTATAGTTGGTATCAAAGCCAACTTTCAATTGATATTGGTTTTAATATTATTTGCTATCTTTATTGAATAAAAAACAAGTAGGTGCATACTTAATCTATATACTCTATCTTTATGGGAAGAATGTTGATTCAACCTAATGTGTGAGAGTTCTTGTATATTCTCGTAATTATGTAAGACTGGATCTAAGAAAACATAGACCAATTATACGGGGAAGAAAGTAGCGCAGAATTATACCCAAGGTTATGGAAAATATATTCAAGAGAGTTGAGGCCGTGCAACCCTCCTTAGAATTTTTGATACGAGTAGCATTTATAGAGATAAAGGAAATTATGATTATTTCATGACTTTTCCTTGTTCATTCAAAATTTCACCTACTCACAAATTACAAATGACAGATATTTAAAGAAAAGGATTTTGATTTGCTTGATCCAAATTCATCAAGAGGTGAGGCTACATCTATTGCAAAACCCTCGTGTGCTGAGAAGAGTTCCCATACAAATAAGGGAAATAGTCAATGGAGGAATAACACTTACTAGCGTTACTGGGGCTGAAGTTAAGACAAAGGAAGAAATGGCTTCCTATCTCTCCCGCGGTTCATTGTCGCGTGCCACTAGGAGTACCAATATGAACAGTCAATCCAGATGTATTCTCTATACTGTATACGGTGAGAGAGAGACAAATGGTATTAATATACCTGAACGTGGTATCAGTATACCTAAAGGTTGTATCGGTGGTATCAGTACACCCAAAGGTGATATGATTTGCTATCAATATGCCTGAAGGTGATATTTGTTTCAGTATTATTTGCTATCTTTATTGAATGAAAAACAAGTAGGTGCATACTCTCATCTGTATACTCTATCTTTATGGGAAGAATGCTGATTCAACCCAATGCGTGAGAGTTGATGTATATTCTGTGATTATGTAAGACTGGATCAGAGAAAACATAGATCAATTTTACGAGGGAAGAAAGTAGCGGCGGAATTATACCCAAGGTCATGGAAAAGAGAGTTGAGGCCATGGAACCCTCCTCAAAATTTTTGATACGGTAGCATTTATAGATGTACAGGAAAAATTATGATTATTTCATGATTTTTCCTTGTTCATTCAAAATTTGACATACTCACAATTTACAAATGACAGATATTTAAAGAAAAGGTTTTTGATTTGCTTGATACAAATTCATCAAGAGGTGAGGTTACATCTATAGCAAAACCCTCCGTGCCAAGCAGAGTTCCCATACAAATAAGGGAAATAGTCAACGGAGGAATAACACTTACTAGCGTTACTGGGGCTGAAGTTAAGACAAAGGAAGAAATGGCTTCCTATCTATCCCATGTTTCATTGTCGTGTGCCACTGGGAGTACCAATATGAACCGTCAATCAAGGTGTATTCTCTATACTATATACGGTGAGAGAGAAACAAATGGTATTAGTATACCTGAACGTGGTATCAGTATACCTAAAGGTTGTATCGGTGGTATCAGTACACCCAAAGGTGATATGATTTGCTATTAATATGCCTGAAGGTGATATTGGTTTCAGTATTATTTGCTATCTTTATTGAACAAAAAACAAGTAGGTGCATACTCTAATCTGTATACTCTATCTTTATGGGAAAAATGTCGATTCAACCCAATGCGTGAGAGTTGCTATATATTCTGTGATTATGTAAGATTGGATCTAGGAAAACATAAACCAATTATACGAGGGAAGAAAGTAGCGGCGGAATTATACCCAAGGTCATGGAAGATATATTCATGAGGGTTGAGGCCGTGCAAGCCTCCTCTATATTTTAAAAAAAAAATTTGATCACGAGTAGCATTTATAGAGGTAAAGGAAATTATGATTATTTCATGACTTTTCCTTTTCATTCAAAATTTGACCTACTCACAATTTATAAATGACCGATATTTAAAGAAAATGTTTTTGATTTGCTTGATCCAAATTCATCAAAAGGTGAGGCTACATCTAAAGCGAAGCCCTCGGTCTTAGAGCAAAGTTCCCAGAAAAATAAGAGAAATAGTCAACGGAGGAATAACACTTGTTGGCGTTCGGGCTGAAGTTAAGACAGAGGAAGAAATGGCTTCCTATCTCTCCTGCAATTCATTGTCGCGTGCTACTAGGAGTACCAATATGAACCGTCAATCAAGGTGTATTCTCTATACTGTATATTGTGAGAGAGAGACAAATGGTATTAGTATACTTGAACATGGTATCAGTATACCTAAAAGTTGTATCGGTGGTATCAATACACCCAAAGGTGATATGATTTGCTATCAATATGCCTGAAGGTGATATTGGTTTCAGTATTATTTGCTATCTTTATTGAACAAAAAACAAGTAGGTGCATACTCTAATCTGTATACCCTATCTTTATAGGAAGAATGTTGATTCAACCCAATGCGTGAGAGTTGTTGTATATTATGTGATTATGTAAGATTGGATCTGGGAAAACATAGACCAATTATACGGCGAAGAAAGTAGCGGCGAAATTATACCCAAAGTCATGGATAATATATTCAAGAGAGTTGAGGTCGTGCAACCCTCCTCAGAATTTTTGATACGAGTAAAGGAAATTATGATTATTTAAGGACTTTTCCTAGTTCATTCAAAATTTGACCTACTCACAATTTACAAATGACAGATATTTAAAGAAAAGGTTTTTGATTTGCTTGATCCAAATTCATCAAGAGGTGAGGCTACATCTATAGCGAAGCCCTCTGTGCCGAGCAGAGTTCCCATACAAATAAGAGAAATAGTCAACAGAGGAATAACACTTGTTGGCATGACTGAGGCTGAAGTTAAGACAAAGGAAGAAATGGCTTCTTATCTCTCCCGCGGTTCATTGCCATGTGCCACTGGGAGTACCAATATGAACAGTCAATCGAGGTGTATTCTCTATATTGTATACTGTAAGAGAGAGACAAATAGTATTAGTATACCTGAACATGGTATCAGTATACCTAAAGGTTGTATCGGTGGTATCAATACACCCAAAAGTAATATGATTTGCTATCAATATGCCTGAAGGTGATATTGGTTTCAGTATTATTTGCTATCTTTATTGAACAAAAAATAAGTAGGTGCATACTCTAATCTGTATACTCTATCTTTATGGGAAGAATGTTGAATCAACTCAAAATAGGCCTGACCTATTTACATATTTAGACCTTTAAATAGGCATTGGCCTTGGCCTTTTTAACAAACAAGGCAAGCCTGACTAGGACCTAAATAGGCCAGGCTGTAGGCCGCGTGATAGGGGCCTGGCCTATTCCCACTCCTACTTCTTCAGCCGATGTTTTTTCTCTCTCTCTGACTTTTGTTACTAGTTACATTTCTATATTTTTTTTTCTCTTTTTGACTTTTGTTACTTGTCTTTTTCCTCCCAACATTCACCTTAGCCGACCACAACGCCTTCACCTGAGCTGTCAGAGCGATCACCTGCTTCTATGGAGGCAAGCACCCCACCTGTGGAGAATCTCACAGGGCATCCCTGACTTCAATCGTTAGGACAATGACTTTTCCTAACCGGTCGCTAGCCGATCCAAGTTTTTGAGGATTTGCTTCAGAAGGTGAGCCTCTAGAGAAGGAGAAGCAGAAGTCATGGTAGCTGGGATAAAAACAAATGGAAGAAAAAATGCTCTCAAAGTGTCAAATCAAAGGTGGGAAGTTGTAAAATATAGCTGGTTTGCAAGGGTTTTTTAATCAAATTAAAGGATGTAACAAATGTGGAAGATATTCCTTATCAAAACCATTTATTAGATTCTCACCAAGCCTACCCATTTCTCGCTCCCACTCTTATTGAATTTGTTTGACTTCCATCTTTTTCTCTTCAAAAAAGTATTTTGTAACCTCCTGAACCTAACTTTGATACCAATTTATGAAGTTTGTCAGGACATTAACTCCATGTCAGAAGTGAATGATGAATAATGAGTTATTACTAAATAACTTTTGTATAAATATATTTCTTTTACCAGAAAGTTTTTATAAATATCTGTATGTCCTATTTCTTAAAAAATATATGGTTTAATATACTGTTAATATGATTTTTTTTTCTAAATTTATTACGAGAACAGTATTAAAATTAGATGATGACATTAAGTGCAAGAGAGTAAGGGATTATAATATATTTATTTGTACACTCAGCTCTATACCTCATTTTGTAGTTTGGCCCCCACGCGTCAAAGTCAAACTATGCAAGCGAGGCATCCATCGGGACGTAGCTCGCCACTTGAATAGTTCAGTTATGCTAGTATTATTTAGGTTAAATTGTTTAAAAAAAAAAAAAAATAAATAAATAAATAAATTAATTAAATAACTCAAATTTTGAATCAGTTGCATATAATCTTCCAGAATTGTAAAATATAAAATTAATCCTACTACTAAAAGGTTAGGAGGAAAAAAAATAGAGTATTTATCAAACTTTTACCAAAACCTAGATTCTAGATCCTTTCAAAGAGGCACATAATCTACTTTTCGTTCTTGCTCTTTTTGTTGGGGGATGAGTGATGTTTTCGCCTTTTGCGATTCATTTTTGGGTTGATTTTCTTCCACTTGCATGGTAGACACATCTTTCTATTATTTTCTTTCCCATACAACCTAGCTTGACCTCAACCCAAAAAAAGAATTCAAAAGATTAATATATTATTTGGTACTTATAGTTTACTTTTTTAAAAAAAAAAAAATTGTCTTTATAATTTCAAACTTAGATTTTGGTCTCTCAGAGACAAAATAGTCAAAAAAATAGAGACTAACATTTTAGAAGGAAAGACCAAAACTTATTTTTTTTTATAAGAAAAAGTTTTGGAGGGTTAAACTCGACATCGTCCTACTGGCCTCTCAGAGACAAAATAGTCTAACATTTTAGAAGGAAAGACCAAAACTTATTGTTTAAAACTATAGAGAGAAAAACTATAGAGGGAAAATTATAAGACAAAAAATATTGTATTAACTCAATTCAACCTATATTAAATATGATCTTAATATTTAGTGTCGTGTATGAGGCATAAGCTACCTTTCTTTGGTTTTTAAAACTCTAATTGATGCACTGCATAAAATAACCCACATCCTCATTTAAAATAAAAATTAAATACACTTGAAATACCAGAAATTAACAATTTATATGGGTTGAAGTAGGTCCTGTTTCATAAATGATTCTGCAAATTTAAGAGATGCAGCATGCTAAAAATTATGATTACATGGCATATAAAAATCCTGCAAAGCCCCAGCAAATCACATATCTTCAACAAACACGTTTATTCATACAGAATGGAAAAACAATGCATATTCATCGAAATCGATTTGTTGTACATATATATATATATAAAACCTTCTGCATACACACAGATTCAATTGATACAGAAACTTGTGGCTTCTGCAACAACTTCATACCAGATATATCAAAATTCAGCTTGGCATGATAGAAGTAGAAGGCCAAACAAGGCAAAGTGGACTAAGTTTGTATTCCAGCAGTTACCAATCCGTCATTGTCAGGGAACTTGCTGTGGTGGAGATGCTGATTTTTTCCTCATAACCCAAAAAGCAGCAAAATAATGATTCTGCAGAGACCATCAAACAAAAGTTTTTAAGAGATTATTAATTTTTGAGTGAATGACAATAAATACCTAATGTAAGCCATTGCCTAAGGTCTTCATTTGTGCTTATCCCAATTGAGATCATCCAAGTTAAACCATAGATCGACATTATTTTGTTTCTACCAAAGGGCACCTATACGGTTCTACCCTTTGACCATCATATATCTTTAAAAAAGTTAAATGTTTGATTAATTTAATATTTGGTAAATTACTGTATATCCCATTATTTAAGGCATATAATTTAGCTTCCTGAGGTTGCATCCATAGCCGCTTACTTTTGTAAAAAATAATCATGTTAAACTCAAAATGATGAGAACCAATCCTAAAACTTATGAACGGTTTCAAAGTCTTTTCTAAGTTATAAACTGACATTTCAAATTGGATCGTTCTACTTTATTTCAATGATTGGCTAAAAACACACAAGATATGAGTCAAATAGGCATTTAATATTGAAATGATAAATCATTTTAATATTCACATGATTATTTTTGCAGAAGAGTTAAACTACCACTACAACATGTGGTAAAGGATTAAGCAGCCAAACTACAACGACATTGAATGACATGCTATAAAACAGTAGGCAGAACAACTACATTTTAGCCAAGCCATAGGTGATACACTGCAACTTATCCTTAATATATTGAAATTTCTGATCAATCATAGTTATATTAGTTACGAAATTTGTGGCTGAGCCACCAGGCTATTAAACAAAATTAAAGCCTTCAATTGGTCACCCATGTAAAGAGCTATAATGATGTTAGCTTCATCTTAGATGAACAGGAGGAGAAAAGACCACTTGATTGAGGGATGGAAAGAGTAGTTAGAAGCTTACCTGCATCATCGATCTAGGATTTGTAGTGTAGGTTGTCTCAATGGTACTTTCTTTCTGCAGTTCATGGTAATACAAATGGAAGCATGATTACTCATTTGTAGAAATAAAAGAAGCAATAACCAAATTTGGATGACCATACCTCAAATTCAAATCCATAATGCAAAGCAACCCTTTTAACATCTTCCAAACTCAATTCAATGGACATGTCCTACAGATAGATATAAGAATGAGAATATGTTCCACGCATGTGATATAACATATGCAAGTCAAAAAGTGGCCCCAAAAAGAATAAATGGAAGTCAAAAGAATGACAAAAATAAAATCGTACATCTTCTTGTCCATACATGTCTGCAAAGTGATAAAGGAGAGGACCCAAATTAATCCAAACCTGTCATGATGTTATCCAGTAGGAAAGAAATTAATTATGCGATCATAACAAAAAACAGAACAAATGGAGTAGCAGAAAGAAGATGACCCTTCCGATCCCTTTTTATAAGGTATCTTTAAAAGGCTTTGATGTTCCTATTTATAAGATGTTTTGCGAAATCTAGGCAGTAATTAATTTTTTTTCCAAAATACCCTTAAAAAAGGTGCTTTCAATTAATTAGGAGAGAGCAAGCGTGTGAGGGGCAGGGAGGATATTTAATGGAGGGTATGTGTGGAATGAAGGGGTAAGTTTAAAGAAATCAACTAATTTTCTTAGTTTGTGTAAAGTTCGTAAATTTGTCTTGCAAAAGAGACGGAGGAAATAAAATAGACATTAACAGAAGGTATGGGGACTTACTCCCCCCTCTCTCAAAATTTTTGATATTATTTCAATATATTCAACTATATTATGAGCAGTGTCAATAAAGAAACAGGTCACAACTGCATCCCAAGCACCTGTAAAGCAAATGTAAGCGTCATAAGGAATTGAAAAATCATATGGTAATGTCTTACATTTCAGAATTGATATGAATTAGAACTATAATCTCAAGTTCAATTTATGCATAACATCTACAGAAATTTAGATTTGTATCTGCAAACAACAAAGCTCTTTTTCTTGTCTTTAATGTCTCACCTCTAACAACTAAAAAGAAAACTGGTTTTGAAATCTTATATTTACTAATAATTGGAAAGAAAAAAAATTAAAGTACAGTCGATTGAGTTCCCCATAGAAATTTAAATGGCACCAATCTTTGCATTCAAGTAGTTTCATTTCTCCTGGGACAATCCATTAGAAGTTAATGTCACAGTTCTTTGGCACTAGCTTAAACCTAATAAATAATCACTAACAGGGTCTAAATATCCAACAGTGAAGATACATACTTGTATTATGTGGCATTCACCACAAAATGGCAGTCAGCTCATTAATTACTACTCTTGAAGACTACAAGTTCGATGAAGATTACATAAGATATATTGATGTGTCCATGTTTTGATTCCTTTGGAATGAAGTCAACAATGAAAACTAAAAAGAGAAAATATATTGGGCAGCCCTGATGCTGGTATTCTATATATAACAGAGTTGAGATTGTTTAGCTAGCAACAATCGATGTGCGGACTATTATAGTTTACCAATATAAAGAAAGGAAATAAACTGTTTATTTAAGAAAAGGAGATAAACTAACAACTCTAACTTAAACACTAAAAAGAGAGAGTGTGATGGCTGCATGGCATCAGATGCCCAAATCTGAAGGTTGTATCACACACACACACTCTTTAGAGAAGTGCTATCTATCCTACCTATTTGACTTGGATCAGTGTAGACTTCAACAAAGTCACCACCACACATAGAAAAGCCTTCAGTAATTCCTGCACTGCTCCCATATATGCGAAAAAATGCAATCAACAAGATTATAATTAAAAAAATAAAACAGAAAATGTACTTATATTATAGTACTTGTACAAGGAAACTATGTCTTCCTTTTCATCGTGTGACCAGAGAAATGCACGATTTGGAACAAATTTTGCATTTGAAAATTAAAAACAGATGATAGGTAACTAAACTCTGCAATTTTAGAATTATTATTAGTCAAGGCATTTTTCTTGTGATTGATGTCATGCCAACAAACACATTTAATAAAGGGTCCATAAATTTTTACTCAGCAGCAATTTTGCCCTGGAAGTCTTTTTGGGTTCATGTTGTCGCGAAAGTTTCAAAACGTAGCAATATTAATCCACCCCGTTAAAAAACTAATATTGACTATTAAAAAAGTGACTTTGAGCATTGACACTTTTAATGGTAAAGGACAAAATTGCTGTATTCTAATACTTCCCGGCAACTTTGAACCCAAAAAAATTTCTGGGGAAGTATTTCTCTTGATTGAAAACTTCCAGGGCAAATTTGCATCTTAACCTTAATTAAATAATCAATATGAGAAAGTAAACAATTCTAGTGGCAAAAAATATCTATTCAAGTTGTCTGCAGTACAGTCCGCAAGTAACAAAATATAATCAAACCCAATAATATTAAGAAAACCAGAGTGACTTGAGAAAGGGACCTAACTTGGTCTTTATAAAATCACCCATGTTAAAACAATGTTGTTTATTTGAAATATATGTTCCCTATGGAGCATTTTAATTTAAAGCCACAACTTTAAACATAATTTTCCCACTTGGAATATAGCAAATCAATTATTATTATTTATTTATTTATGATGCCATTTCGTGAAAATGATGGGCCTCTATCTAATTGAACAAGTTAATCCAATTGCCTATTCTTGAAGCCTCTAAAGTCAATCTCTGGGTTGAATTTCAAAACTTTGCTCTCTTGGCCTTGAGAAAGAAATTAAATTTTCACACAAAAAAAAAGGGTCATTTCTGGAACAGAGAAACAAAGACACAATTCCCACACTTGAAGTTCACTGCTCGGATTCAACTTGAAAAATTTTAGAATAGAAAGCTATCCTACTTGCAAGAAAATGGCTTACCCATCAAAATAAATTTTTATTATAAATGTGAACAAAAACAATGATAACTAAAGCCAATAGCTTGATTTATAAAGAAAGATTAATGACTAGTATTTGTACTCAGAAGTCTGGACACAGAAAACTAGCCAGAAAATTACAAAAGAAACATTTTAAACAAGATAATGTGTTGTAACTTGAGAGAGAAATTGTTTTTCATTCAAATGAAAGCTAGGATATATTCAAAAAATATATACAGAGAGATACAAGCTAATAAATGAGGCTAATGAATGCCATTAACCCTACAATAAAAAGATATTTCCATACTCCCCCTCAAGTTGGATCATAGATAATTAATCATGTTCGACTTGCTTATATATTCATCAACTTAGAGCTCATATGGTGAGGAGAGTCTTTATGCACATGAAAATAAAACAGTATTGAAACTTAAATAGCTTTTGAAAACGGAGAAAATAGGATGGCCCACATTACAAATCAATGTATGTACCTGGCAGGGTGAATATCTGGAATTGAAACAGGACGAAGTTGATCACTATCTGACAAAGAATTACAATTACTGTGTATCCAAGGATATATTGTCCATTCGCCAGCAATTTGGGAACTTATATGATCCATCAAGCCAATTTTAATATTTATATATAACAGGGACAGAACAAATGGTATCAGTACATCACTCATTTATAGTGAACTTACAACAAATAAATATTCATAACACAGAGATGAACAAGGAAAACAACAATTCAATATCCTTACTGGTTAAGAATAAAACTTGAGCATATCATCATGTAGTATGAAAATTCATTTCCTTGGCTGATAAATCCTGCATCATGTCATGAAATAACAGACATTGTAAAACAGATAACATAAATCCTACAAGATCCTAGTGATAGCCACAAACCTAAGCATGAAATCTCCAGAGCCAGCCGACCAAGTCCAGCACCAGGAACTAAACAGGCAGGTGGGCTGTTTGAAAATTTTCCATGATTTTAGTGAGCTACAAATTATTCAAACAAACTTCAAATTGGATAAGAACTTTCTGCAGACAATAAGAGCTTGGAGATAAAATTTCTTGTGTACCTCTCTTTACTGCGATTAGGAAACAAGGCATTGAGTTCTTCAAGTATAGGCTTGTAGCACTGATCACGTTCCTTTTGACCCTGACATAATACCAAATGCAGAAGATAAAATGGAACTCTATATCAAGATTTTAATTCATAATTACAACTCAAATTCAGTAAACAAATAAGCAGTACCTCTTCGGCCCAGTCTCTAACTATATTCCTTATTATACAACGCACCTGAGGACAAAGCAATATCAAAAAGTTTAAAAAAGGGAAACTATATGGAAATTTTATCCTTAAAGATCACCAATGCACTAGAATTCTTCTGTTCAGGAATACTAGAAATATGAGGATTTCAGAAGGTAATAATCATACTATTTTAGACAAACAAAGTCAGAGAACGCTAGTTAAAATATAGCATGATCAAGAGAACAGTTACTCTAAGTATCGAAGTCTCAGAAGACCATTCAGAAATTTATGAGATGCAGTAAATTCCCATTTCTGCTCCCCAATAAGAGTTCCAGTGGATGTAAACAGTAGATTTTTTAGATGGATTAAAGGAGCAGTTTTCTAAAAGAACAAAATTAATAATGAAGCATGCACATTTTCCCCCAAAAATTTCTCTCCAGACCAGAGGAAATAAAATGGTCCTGCCCCAAGGAGGCGTGGGGGGGGGGGGAATGGAGAGAAGAAAAACTAGAGAGGAAATTTTGGAGGAAAATATGGTGGCTCCACTCCACTCCTCATTTTTCCTTCCTTCCAACCAAGAGAAGAGTTATCTTCCCTCCTATTTCCTTCCAACCATGGCGTACATCAAGGAATGTGAGAGGATAGGAACCAAATCGGTAGAGAAAAATAATGAAGAAAACTCTTTATTAAATCAGAATCTAACTCCATGATTAATAAAGAAGGAAGATCTTTAATAGAGGATGGGCAAGAATCATAACCCATCCAACTAATTAAGCCAAAGGAGAATCTCCTAGATAAATTTTATAAAAAATCTCTTTGTAACTCTATATTTCTCAACGCGTTCCACATAATTTGAACCTTAGTATTTATAGGCAAACAAGTAATTAATGACAACAAAAAATACTCCTAAAACTATCCCACTAATCCACAACACGGATAATGGGGGTAACTACCTAAATAAATAAAATAAAATGTAAAATAACATAATTTCACGATTCAGTGCCCTCTTCAGCAACTAAGAAAATAAGTGCAGAAACATCTAAGAAATAAAGCTCACAGAATCAGTGCTAAGTAACATCTGAACACCATCTAGGTTTAAAAAGAGAGGAAAGGATTAACAAGGATATACCTTATCTACATCAACTAAAGGAACATTCAAATGAAAAGATGGGTCCAACCATTCTTGTTGCCACGAGAATCCCTGAAACATAACAAGAAAAAACTTATTGATTCATATATCCAAATAATTTTTTCCAATACTAATTGCAGTGAAGTTTGAACTTGAAAAAGAAGTGTAAACTAACCATTTTGGGTAAAACTTGGTCGTTTGAATATAAAAAAGATCAAAGCATAGTTCCCCAAAAAAAATCAACCCAACAGGGGAGGATAACAGTGGGAAAAAAGAATGACAATTAAAAGTAACTCCGTATCCTCTATAAAACATATAAGAAAAACAACTAAAACATAATAGAACAGCCTGCAAGTGATGGGTGTCCTGGGCAGAGAACATATCCATAAAGGAGACCGAGGGGGAATACATATGCACACATCTTATGATTGCCAAACCAGTTAGTTTCATCACACTATCACTTAGTGTGTGTGTGTGTGTACACATATAATATTTAGAGGAACAAAGAAACTCCGTATCCTCTATAAAACATATAAGAAAAACAATTAAAACATAATAGAACAGCCTGCAAGTGATGAGTGTTCTGGGCAGAGTACATATCCATAAAGGAGACCAAGGGGGAATACATATGCACATCTTATGATTGCCAACCAGTTAGTTTCATCATACTATCACTTAGTGTGTGCGTGTGTGTGTACATATAATATTTAGAGGAATTTGCATCAGATATGTCATCTTTCCAGCTTAGGTTCCTAACCGCCAAGTTCAGAACAAAGAGACAGCTTTTATTTTCTGATATTAAGAGAGGGCGTCCTTCCCCAGCAAATGAATGGCAATATCTCTAGCACATAACAGCCTTTTGATCTCAAATGCACGAGCAACTAGAAGAGCAATTATTGCATTTCATTCACATCTTATATTGTAATGTATTCTTTATTTACAGAACATAGCAGAATCTGATCATCTAACAAATTCTAAATGTTTGAACTAAACCATCAACTGTAATCACAAGATGTTCCATCTATCACTTTCAAAGTGTCCTAGAGAAAAAGATATCATCAACAATTTAAGTTTTGTCTTTATCTAGTTACTTGAACATGTATCACTTGTAATTGTTAAAAATTATAAAATCATCCATATAAATTCGCCATTAAGGAACCTGAAAAGTATAAACCTACTGAAACTTCAGTAAATTTAAAATGGCAACTCAAATTTAGAGATATTAAAACAAAATAGTCATTACATTTCCATTGGAATCAACCGTAGGATTTCCACCATATTTGTCTGTCTCTTTGGTATGTACTGAAAATGGAGACTGGCTCCAAGTACTTAACTGATGGTGACCCTCAACGTCCGCCTCCTGTTGTTATCTACAGAGTTAAATTTCTAAATGAAAAAAACACAATGATGGAACCAACCAACATCATAGTTCTTATTTATTGAATCAATAATGGGTCCTTAGTGTTCCAGAAACCTCATTAACACAGACTGGTACTGATGATCTGCATGTATCAATGCAACATTCCCCACGATCCTGTCCATCATTTTCTGAAGAATATATTTCTGTTCTTGAGGTTGACTCACACAAGCAAGCATTATTATCTTTTGTGGCATGACCTTGGCCATGTCCAGGGTCCAGGTTTTCATCCATATCTATATCTTGGTTCATATCTAGTGGAGGTTCAAATGCCTGTAAAAGTTTATTATATCAATATCAAAGCAACATTAAAAGATAATAAAGGATTTCACCACAACAAGAAGTTAGCTCTGACCTGAAGCATGTGGAATATGAAATAAGAATTTGCGGAGATACACCTGTTGTCATGTTATCACTAGATTAAGTTAGTTAAAGTTTACAATTTACATTAACCACTAGAAATGCACTTATGTTACTCCAATCCAATTGAAGTTCTGTTTAAAAGATAATAAACATTTAAAATTCCAGCACTTGCTAAAAGTTTAACTTCAATTCCATGATGGTTGCAAGAGTGTTTGTCCAAAGTCTCTCATTAAGGGTTAGAAATGTGTTCAATATGGTTTTACTCTAATTGTTCAATTTTAAAAGATTTTTTTTCCAAGAGTTTTAGAGTGCCATAGATATAAAGAATCATCCAAACCTAATAACCAATAATGACATTGAGCCTTTCCTATTCCAAATATGGGCAGCTAAAACAAAAGCATACCCTAACTGAAAGCTAATTGTTAATTCTGCATCTTCATCATATTAACTAGGCAAAAGACAACCATAATTCAGGGTCATTCAGCTTATCAATAATTCCAACAATTAAGATCTATTTCAGAAACAAGTTTCCAACCTCCTTATTTTCTCACTGTTCCCTTAACAGAAGAAAAGCTACTGGACCCAATGGCCATGGGCCTCTACACCAAAACACCTCAGAAAATCCTTTAAAAGAAAAATTAAAACAAATTAAGAAAACATATAAAAAGAGGAGGCAAAGTAGATTTACCGGCGGAGTCTTTGAATCTTAAGAGGATAATGGGATAATAAAGCCTAAAAAACATAAATAAGAAAGTTAGGTGCAAAAGCTAACATTAGAGTAAACCAAAAAACACAAAATTTAATTAGAACATCAAGAAAACCAGCCAATCGAGGAATAATCAAAAAAGAAATCAGATAGGACACATTGGTAGCTCAATCAATCAAGTAAAAAATACAGAAAACAACAAGATTAAGCAGCAAAACAGCATCATCATCATCATGGGAGAACATTAATGGAGAATGGAAAGAGAATGAGAAGGATATTGTTGTTCTAGGGCTAGCCTTTGATTTGATAAGGATGCTTCTAGATTCTCTAAAAGTTTCCTTCTCACCATTTATTGCTAATGTAACTGCCTCTTTCCTCTTCTCTTTCCCTCAATTTCTCTAAGTCTTGCTACTGTTCTACATTAAAGGGGTGTTTGGGATAGCTTCTAAAAATCAATTTTGCGCTTTACAAGACAAACATAGCCTGTCCCTAAAGCTGCAGCACATGCATTGCACAACAGTAAGACTCAGCACATGGGACTCATCCAAATTAGAATCAAAGCATTACACACGTGTTTCCTTTGACTGGCTTGACAATCGTTTTAGATAGGGTAAGGAGTGCTCTTAAGTATACAAATCACAGGAAAAAGTTGAAAGAGCAAAAGGCAGAAGAAAAATGACTTTGAGATCTCCATTCAATACTGTTGTCATTTTGGAAATTCTCAATTGCCCATCAAACATGGATGATGAGAGCAATATTGTAGATTATAAAGGGCAGTTGGCAGTAATTTAGGATGGGAAACCCACAAAGATTTTGAACAATAATTAGATGTTAAGCCTTATGAATATCATTTGAACCAAGTAAACTTATATACTCAAAGAGAGCACAAAAGCTTCCTTAGTTAACAGATTTTACTATTTTATCAGGATTTGAATTAGAAAATAATATCGTATATTACTTTTGCTTTACTTTGAATATTATCAAATAAATACTATCCTCATCCTCTATCTTATCTGTTGTTGGGATCAGGATATTATCTTTTATTTTATATTAGCAGTTATCTTATGAGCTATCTGTAACGCCATTAGTTGTTCTATGCTGCTAGGGTTACTTAGCTATTGATTTGATAACAAAGATTTCAGGTTATAAATAGTTTCCTTCTCCCCCCTTATTTCTTCTGTACCTCAGTCTTCTTCACTCACCCTCTTTCTCTATATTCTTGCAAGTTGCAACGGGTCAACAACAAATACCTTATGTGCAGGTGGAAGTTTCCTGAAAGATCCTTCATATCTTCTGACATCCTCTTCTGAAGCATCAGGATAGCTGCGCCAAAGTCAATGAAAAATGGTAGTCCAATTGCAACTTCCAATGAAATAGACGATAGGGAAAAATTAAGTTTAAAACATAATGATAGCATAACAAGATGCAGAAAAAAATAAAGACCAGTATCAGATCTTATAGATGCATTAAAAAAACTACCCAAATTCTAAGTTGTATCAGCTTGCATTTTCATCATGAAAAAAAATATGCCCAAGATAAAGGGTCAAAATTTAAAGCAATGCTCCGCCAGTTAAATACAGGTATACAACAATAACGCATTATCTTAGGTAGAGTCAGCTACAAGTTATATACAAGTATATTTATTTGTAAATTTATGATACACGGGAGTCACTTCAATGCAATGACACTGTTAGTACAACGAAGTGTATAAAAATGAAAAATGAAGACGTGGAAGGAAAAATAACTTTTCGCAAAGAAACCTGATATGATTGTTAGCTTGTATCAATCAGAGGTCAGCTTCTGTATTATACTCAAATCATTCCAAAGAACCAAAATATACACAGGGGTCCTTGTTAATAGTAGTACTGAGTACATTAAAAATAGGCTAGTTACTCTTAACTAACTGGTCTCTTCTTTATTCTCTCTCACCTAATTAATTTCTAACTTAGCACTTCATAAATATTTCCTTCGAGCATCAAAACGCTTCCCTATATCAAGAATATCTCGGCCATACCATAAACAAAATGAAAAACTCAAGTTGTTATCCAATGCAAATATCACCACTCAAGAGAACACTACATTTGAGTCAAAGCCACGGCAGTCCACTCTCATTCTATGAAAAACTCTCACTGGTCATTTCAAAGGACTAATGGCCCTGAAGTCCAACCCAGACTTTGTCGCTATCGATGTCACGGTTAGCACAAATTGATTCAACTTAAACAACATCCCAAATTACCCAGATTATCGCTAATTAAACTGGTAGAAAAATTTTATGGCAAACAAAAATAAAAACCTCGAATAAGCTGCTAGAAAATTTTACGAACAAATGGAAGGAGTGAATCGTACTTGAGGTAAGCACTGATTATACGCCTGAGGGATTTGATTTCCAGGGCTTCTTCAAGCTTCAGTTGACGACGCTTCTCCGCGTCTTCTACGTCCTCTACTCTAGACATCTCGTACGGACATTTCCGCAGCCGAGTTCCTGAGTTCAATATGTCTGGCCGTCAGTATCACGAGGCCGTGTGTTTGGTACGAGGAATATTTCAGGAAGGAAAAGAACTTAAGGAAAAAGGGAAATATAAGTAAGTTGAGGGAAGATAAATAGTTTGTAAATTATATGAAAAAATTTTGGAGTTGGTTTACAATAATTAATTTAACAACACGCTATATTATATTACATGAAGTGAGATATTCTACTTTATTTTTTATTTTTAAATAAAATAATTTTAATATTCCTTGAAGATTTTTTTTTTTAAAATTTTTTTTAACGTTGTTGACGGGACCATTTCGAATTAATATTGACCGTTGTCATGAGAAGCTTAATCAAACATATAGAACGTATCAAAGAGAATCGCATTGGGGAAGCGAACAGAAAAGTAGAAAATAAAATATTATGCAAAAGGATTAACCTATTCAATGAGTATTAGTTCTATCTTTGGGAGATGTATTTGTATTAAATAAACTTGGGTAAGGGTATTTTAGGAAAATACACATAATTAACTAATTTAACTCTCTTCCTTAATCCTTCCAAATTCTGGTAAATAGCTCCTATAATTAGGATCGGAGGGAGTAGTTTGGTAAGAAAAATTATGTGTTGGTTAAGTGGGAACCTTAGGTATAATTCCCACAATGCCCTCCCACAAAAAAACCAAAAAAACATTTTTTTTTATTTTTCGAATTGGACAAAAAAGATGGAGCCAAACCAAGTCGTGTCTTGGTGGAGAAAAGTTTGCAAAACCAGTTACATACTGAAGTTGTAAAAGAAGACATTCAAATTCGAACCAAACAGTCAACTTCAAACTTGCATTACAAAATGTCAACCAGTACAGTAAACAGGTGAGCAGGAGTAATGACCTTCGAAAAATCAGATACGGCTTAATAACGACAATAACAACAATTACCCAGCAAAACCAAATCTCATCTTTGCCTCACTCCATTTTCCTTCGTCACCATTACCCAACAACCCACACACATAAGAGAAGAAGAAGAAGAATTTTCTGCCACTCTACACATGATGGCTTCGCCATTTTTACCACGCACATCGCAAAATGAACAAAGAAAAGCCATTCACACTCTTACCTTGATTGATCTTCCTTGCCTACTCCTTTGATTAAAGCTTTTTCGTCGTCGTCTCAAGCTTCTTCTTCGTCTACTCCTTCTTCCACCTCGAAGCTCGATTCGATTCTGGTTTATAATTTCAGAGGGTCTTTTTAGTCAAAATAATTCACTCTCCCGAGAGAGTTTTCAGGATCCCGCCATTTTTTGATGGAGCTCACTTTACCACGTTTGTGGGAGCTTGGAGGTTGGTGGGAATCGGAGTTCCTGGGTACTTGGCGCACCAAATGCGTTTTCGGAAGGAAACTCTGTTAAGTTCTCATTCCCTCTCCCAAGTTCCGTGAAGCAAACGGGCCCTTAGTAGTGTTAGCAATCAATCATCATCATCATCAGTATTTTCAATGTGTCTGTTTGTCAGAATTATATTTCAGTATTCTTGTGAGATTTAATAAATGCTAAAAATCATTAAGAAAAATTATCAAAGGATCCCACTCATGGCATTTTAAATAGTTTAATAAACCATTTATTTGGGAAAATCACTGGCAGGTCCCAAGGTACGAAATTAATCACACAAAAATTTCATACCAATTTCCCCTTACAAAAGGGACTTTTTAATGATTAATTGCTGAATTCCCCTAATAAAAAAATCGTATTGTCAAAATGGCTTTATTAGTTGTTAAA
The DNA here is from genome assembly GCA_019022615.1 of Acacia melanoxylon. Classification (NCBI taxonomy): domain Eukaryota; kingdom Viridiplantae; phylum Streptophyta; class Magnoliopsida; order Fabales; family Fabaceae; genus Acacia; species Acacia melanoxylon. The sequence continues at coordinate 1,540,653 of JAFJYJ010000020.1, read as the reverse complement.
ATGTTCCTATAAAAATCTCATTGTAAAAATTGTTTTTTATGTTGTCAAATGGCTTTGAATATTGTCAAAAAATCTCTGAGCTTTTCGTCTAACATGTAGAATTTTAGAAACCTACACAATTTTTGGCAACATGAAAAGTCATTTTAACAACAATAGAAACCATTTTCATAAAGAGATTTTCATAGGGACATTCTAACAACTAATAAAGCCATTTTGACAACATGAAAAATCATTTTGACAACTGGACTTTTCTGTGAGGGGAATTCCGTAACTTATTCACAATTAATCACAAATGTGAAGGGAATTTAGTGTAGAGCTTTTTTGTGATTAATTAACCTTGGACCCGACAAAGCATGATTTTCCCATTTATTTTTAAATTTTAAATTTTTTATTTATATTACTTTAAAGGAAGAATGACGTATAAATACTATATGAAATTCCAAGACCCCAAAAGTCTGTTAACATTTGTAAATGACTTAAATGAGACAATGACTAAATTAGAATTTTAAAATGTTGATGAATTTATTATTATACTCTCTCTTCCTCTTTCTATCTCCTCTCCCTCTCTTCCTCCTCCTCTTCCTCCCGCCATGGCAATGCCATGAGGCTTGCTAGTGATGGTGAACGGGGTTTATTCTTCTTCAGGAACAATCTTCACCGAGAGAAGAGACTAGACATAAGACGTCGTTTAGAACCATATTGAGAGAAGGAAATGACACTATTCTAAGCTTTAGAGACGTGATAGAGGTGGTCTATGAGTGTCGCTTTCATTAATTCTTTTAGAATAGAGGACGCAAGTTTGGACAAAAAAACGTGATGGAGGGAATAGTTGTTGTTGATTGAACCATAGGACTTCTTTCATTTTGCGTTATATGCTTCAGTTCTTTTTTGTTGTTCCCTTACTTTCATATTAGTATTGAATCTGAATCTAGTGAGTACTGAATTTGATTTTGATTTTGATGTGTAGTTAAATTTTATTTTCATACAAAAAATGCATCTTGCTAATGGCGGAGTGGTAGTTGTCATTGGCGAAGAAGAGAGGTGATGATGAAGGAGAGATGATTTAGCAAATGATTTATTTTTTCTTTCATTTTTGGTGGAGAAGAATTGATTTTATAGAACTTTTGTGATTCCTCTCATGAAATCCCATATAATTCCTAACGAGGCAACCCAAAAGGTCGTTCTATAGATTATGGGTGTACCTCAGGCCGTACCTCATACTCAGAAAAGTCATTTACAAGTAATATATCTTTTGTTCTTTTGGCCTTTATTCTAAGAGGAGTAACATCTACTAAAAATGTTTCATTTCTTCCTACATTGAAGGTTGAGTTTGAGAGTCTAAGGAAAGGTAGTTATATTACTTATGATTTATGCATGTACAGAGATCGGAGAAGGCAAAAAGGGAACTAAAATGGTTGTAAGTTTTAATTAAGGGAAAAACACTTCTCATGTTGTAAGAGAAGTGTATTCTCATGTTACACACACACACACACACATATATATATATATATATATATGTGAGTCTCATCATTTCACATGTGTGTAGAAATCTTCTTTTTTTCATGCAGCATGAGAAGTTTAAACCCCATTAATTAATAGTATTAAACATTAAAACTATTTTTGGGCATTTCCCCCTCAAGAATTTCCTAATATAGATTTTTTTTTATTACACATACATTTGATCTTTAGGCTTTTCTTCATTCTTTCCAAATTATTACTATATTTATTTCCTTGTAAATAAAATATGGCATTGAAGATAGGTAAAATTCCTTTCAAGTCCCGAGGGACCAAGAAAATGTCAAAAAAACCTCAAAGGAAATTCAAATGTCAGAAAAGTCTCGTTAACAACTCTCATCTATGGGATTAACAACTCCATTTGTGGGATTAATAACTCTTTAAAACTTTTATGACATTTAATTTTCTTTAGGACTTTTTTGACATTTTTTTAATCCTTCAAGACCTGAAAGGAATTTTTTCTTGAAGATATGTGCTTGTGAATAGTAGAGATAGGCTAACAAATATATTTATAGAGCTTCTAGCTTTCGTATATATTAATTTAAAGAAAATATTCAAGTATATCATTCTTCTTCATACCTAATAAAAATAAATATTGTCTTCTATTTATATATTATAAATATAAACAATGAAAACTTATACTCCCTCCCATTCTAATGATAAGACAACATTTGAGAATTGGTTTTGGTCCTTAATTATAAGACAACATTTTAATTTTTCAATTTTTTCCTAAAATACCCCAATTTTATTCTCTTAAGTGTATTTGATTTTTGATGAGTGTATGTATGTTGATGTGTAGACTCTTTACAAAGTAAGTAAAACTTTTAAATTTTTGAATTTTAATTTATTTATCAATCGGCTAACATTAATTTTTCAATAGGGTTAAGGTGCAAAAATAGACATGTGATTTTCTCCGAGCGCCAAGAGCAAATGTTTTTTTTAGGTGCAAAAGTGACTATGTGGTTACAAATTAGGTGCAAAAATAGCGTTTGTGACGTTAAGTTTGATTTTTTTGGCTGACAATCGGACGATGACGTGGCATTTCAAAGGTGCAAAAATAATTTTATAATCTTAAAAAATATTTCGTATTGACTGTACTAAAAGGATACTTGAAAAAAATATTTCGTGTACCGACCGTACAAAAAAGTATTTTCGGATACTTGATTGGTACAAAAAAAATATTTCATAATTTTGAAAAATTGTGTTAGGATCTTGAAAAAATATTTCGTGTATTGACCGGTACTAAAAGGATACTGAAAAAAAATATTTGAAATGCTACGTCATCGTCCAGTTAGCAAAAAAAGTCAAACTTAACGGTCAAACGCTATTTTTGCACCTAATTTGTAACCACATAGTCACTTTTGCACCTAAAAAAAACATTTGCTACTGGACGCTCCTCGGAGATAAGCACATGTCTATTTTTACACCTTAACCATTTTCAATATATATATATATATAGACACGCATTTACACACACACATATATGTGTGTGTGTCTATACTGTGTGTGTTTATACATATATGTATATTTGTGTATCTATGTATGTGTACATATATGTATATCGTTATGTGTGTTTGTCAATGTGTGTGTGTATACAGATATATATATAAATATATGCCTGTGTGTCTTTATACATATATGTATATTTGTGTATCTATATGTGTGTACATATATGTATATCTTTGTGTGTGTTTTTCAATATATATGTGTGTGTACATATATATATATAAATATGTGTGTGTGTTTATACATATATGTATATCTTTGTGTGTATACAGATATATATAAATATGTGTGTGTGTAAATATATGTACACACATATGTGTGTGTGTAATATACATATATATATGCACATATATCTATATATAGCAAAACCATTATTTTAATTAGAAAGCGTGTAGAAAGAAAAATTTTAGGTTATAGAAGTATGTGGTAGGGGTTGTTGATTTACTTTTACTTATGTCATTTTAAATTTATATGAGGGCATTTTAGGAAAATGAGTAAAATTAACTAATTTAACTCATCTCCTTAATTTCTCCAAAATCGGTTAAATATGTCATATAATTAGGACCGGGAGGAGTACAACTTATATAGGAGTAATAAGCACCAGCTTTTGACCAAAAAAATAATAAGCACCAGCGCATTGGGCGTGTGCTAGTTAAAGAAATATTTTTTTTTTTTTTAAAAAAAAAACAATCTCCCAACAATATCTTAAGATATTAGAATAAATAATATTGAAAGGCGCTTTTCTCTTAAGATTTACAGTAACATTGTTATATGAAATTCTTTAATTATATTTTCTCTCAAGGTAAAAGTATCCCATTAATCCCAGTAAAAAAAAAGGTATATTATTAATCTATTATATAATATTTTAGTGTAGTCCCTTAATTTTTAAAAAATATTTTTAGCCTTTTAAACCCTAAACAACAGTGGTATCAAATGATGATGTTTTCTAATATTCATTATTATTTTGAAAATTAAACTTTATATATATATATATATATATTAGTTTTTTATAATGTTTTTTCAACGTTAAAATTTCAATATCAGCAATTTTATATTAATCCAGTCAAACACACCAACGGCTTTTTTTATGACTTGAATTTAAAAATAAAAACATATTTCAATTAGTTTGTAAATTAAAAAAGATTAATCCTATGTTCCTTAATTTAAGACATGCTTATTTAATTTAAAAAGAAAAAACTTATTACAAGTCATAGATGAGATGTGATTTAAGACACCCCAACGGATTTTGTACTTGTGACGTGCAGCAGATGAGATGTTTAGTTACTAATCATTAAAATACATAGAGGTTAACATATTATAGGGAAAATCCATATGGGGCCCTTTTTGGAGAAACAATCCCAAAAAGGGCCCTGCGCCTTTTTGAGATTTTTCATTAAGGCGTTAGTTGTTAATATGACTGTTTTAGTTGTTAACTTAAATGATATTGTTGTTAATGTATTTGTTTTAGTTGTAAAAATATTGTTGTTAATGTATTTGTTTTAGTTATTAACTAAAATGATATTGTTGTCGATGTATTTTTTTAGTTGTAAAATTTCATGAATTTATCCCAAAAAGTGCCCTTTTTTAAGGGATTTTCGAATTTTGAGACCCTTTTTAGGATTTTTTTTTTAATGTTAAAAGGGCCCCAAAAACGATTTTCCCCATATTATAAGCTAAACTGCTAAAGTGTACAATAGACAGAACATTGTTTCTTTGGTGAGGAAAATGAAGAAATCAAGGAACACATTTTTTTAATGCGCAGTTGCGAGAGAAAATTAAAGTGGTTTGTATATGTAACACTCTGCTTTTAATATATATATATATTTAAAAAAAACTTCTAAAGCACTATTTAAGCATGATAATAAGAAAATAAAATCCAAATAATAAAAATAAGGGTTAAATGCCTAATTTGCCTCGGAAGTTTTGATAAGGAAGAACTCATCACCCTAAGTTTTTTTGGTACCAAATTTACCATGGAAGTATTAAAAGGGAAGCAAATTTGCCCTGGAAGTATGAAAAAAGTAGCAAATTTGCCCCTCCGTTAATTTTGACTGTTAAGTTTAACTAAGTGTACACGTGGCATGCCACCTCATCAACCCAATAAGAGTTAAGTATCATTTTTGCTCCAGAAGTTTTCACTGAGAGCAAGTTTGCCACGGAAGTTTTTACTAAGGAGCAATTTTGCCCCGAAAGTTTACAAAACGTATCAATTTTGCCATTCTTTCCCACATATTAAATTTGACTATTAAATCGATCAAAGACCACACAATGTCATGCCTTGAAAAGGTCAAATTTGGAGTTAGAGAAGGAGATCTTTGAGATGTTGAGCTCAAGGCGCGAAATTTGTGAAACCGAACTGTCACGGAAGATCACTTATGATCTAAGCAAATGATCGATCTATACAAACGTAAATATTATCACTATTGATTTGTCTTACTGAACCAACTTTTGGAACAATTCATTTCTCGTTTTGCGTTTCATTTGCTTAGATTATAAGTGATGCTTCCTCTGGGTTTTGCGACAGACCTTTCAGTCCCTGTGACCAGTTCGGCTTCACAAATTCTGCGCTTTGAGCTCAACATATCAAGGATATCTTTCTCGACTCCAAGTTTGACATTTTCAAGGCATGACATGTGTGTGGTCTTTGTCCGATTTAATAGTCAAATTTAATATTGGGAGAAAGAAGGGCAAAATTGCTACTTTTAAAAACTTCCGGGGCAAAATTACTCCTTAGTGAAAACTTCTAGGGCAAACTTGCTCTCAGTGAAAACTTCTGGGGCAAAAATGATACTTAACTCTTATTCGGGTTGATGAGGTGGCATGCCACGTGTACACTTAGTCAAACTTAACGGTCAAAATTAACAGAGGGGCAAATTTGCTACCTTTTTCATACTTCCGAGGCAAATTTGATACCAAAAAAACTTCCGGGTGATGAGTGCCCCCTTATCAAAACTTCCGGGCAAATTAGACATTTAACCCTAAAACTAATTATAAAGAAAGAGAGTTTAAAAATCAAGTTCGAAACATTAATTATCGTGGGAAAAAAATAAACCAAATTCCTTAATGATTAATTTCTAGGGAAAATTAAAGGGTTAAATGCCTAATTTGCCCCAGAAGTTTTGCTAAGGGGGCGCTCAACACCCGGAAGTTTTTTTGGTACCAAATTTGCCCCGGAAGTATTAAAAAGGTATCAAATTTACCCAAAAGTGACGGAAGTCCACGTAGATCGTTAAAATGTGAGGTGGCATGCCACCTCATCACACGTGGCATGCCACCTCATCAATCAAAAGTATCATTTTTGCCCCGAAAGTTTTCATTGAGGAGCAATTTTGCCCCTAAGTTTACAAAAGTAGCAATTTTGCCTTCTTTCTCCAAATATTAAATTTGACTATTAAATCAGGCAAAGACCACACATGTCATGTCTTGAAAAGGTCGAACTTGGAGTCAGAGAATGAGATCCTTGAGATGTTGAGCTCAAGACGGCCAGAATTTGTAAAGCCAAACTGGTCACAGGGACTAGAGCTGGGAATTAAGGCCGGCCCTATAGGGCTTGGAGTAAGGAAAACATATGTTTTTCAAAGCCCTACCCCGATAGTACCCGGGCCGGGGCACTAATAATTATACTTATTTTACACCAAATATACTTATAATTTATTACTTATATAATATTATAATACCAAAGTAGGTGTTTATTTAATATGAAAACATCCCTTCTTTAAAAACTAATTATGTGTTTTAATACAAAATAATAATAAACATAAAAAAGGGTTCTAGTTTAAACTAAAAAAATCTAAGTAATTACAAATAAACACATTCATTAAGTGGAAGTCTAAGTAATTACTTTTTTTTTTTTAAAAAAAAAGCTACAATTAAACGGGCATGCAGGGCCAATTTTAAATTTTTGGCATATTTTTCAAGCCCGGAGCCCCGCAGGCTAGGGCTTAAATGAGCCGGCTCGACGGGCTCGGCCCGATTTCTCGGCTCTAACGGGACCGAAAGGTCGTCGCAAAACCCGGAGGAAGCATCACTTATAATCTAAGCAAATGAAACGCAAAACGAGAAATGAATTGTTCCAAAAATTGGTTTAGTAAAAAAAATCAATAGTGATAATATTTACGTTTGTATAGACGATCATTTGCTTAGATCATAAGTGATGCTTCCGTGACCATTCGGCTTCATGAATTCCGCCACCTTGAGCTCAACATCTTAAGGATCTCCTTCTCGACTCTAAGTTCGACCTTTTCAAGGCATGACATGTGTGGTCTTTGACCGATTTAATAGTCAAATTTAATATTGGGAGAAAGAAGGGCAAAATTGCTACTTTTGTAAACTTAGGGCAAAATTGCTCCTTAATGAAAACTTCCGGGCCAAATTGCTCCTCAATGAAAACTTCCAGGGCAAAAATGATACTTAACTCTTAGTGGGTTGATGAGGTGGCATGCCACGTGTACACCTCGATTAAACTTAACGGTGAAAATTAACAGAGGGGCAAATTTGGTACTTTTTTCATACTTCCGGGGCAAATTTGGTACCTTTTTCATACTTCCGGGGCAAATTTGGTACCAAAAAAACTTCCGGGTGCTGAGCGCCCCCTTAGCAAAACTTCCGAGGCAAATTAGGCATTTAACCCTTCCTTAATGATTAATTTCTAGGGAAAATTAAAATAAAGGACTTAGATAAAATAATATTTAATTAGAAGGACCATAAGAATTGTAATTATTAAGGATGACCAAAAAAACTTAATAGTACTAAATTGCCCTTTTAATTCTCAGTTGATTCCCCTACCCAGAAAACAAAGAAAAAGCGCCTCCCTTCCCTCCTGTGACCAATTCATCGGTGCACTACCTTCCTCCTTGTCATTGCTATTTCCACAGACAACAACGAAATGGAGATTGTGTGGGACAATATCTTTAAATTGCCTGTTACGAGGCTCAATTCTTGAAGATCCTTTCAGTGAAGTGCACACTTTCCAGACATATCTTTTTCCTTTCCTAAGGATGTGTTTGGTTTGAGGGGAGGGATGAGAGGGGATTAATCCTTAGGGAGGATATTGACCAAATTGCCATTAATTAAGGGAATATTCCTTTTTGTTAGAATTTTTTTGAAATATTAAAAATTTTGCATGGACTATTTATAAGGCTATTTAGTAAAGATGAGGCAAACAAATTCTCTCTTTTCTTTCCCTCCCCTCGAACCAAACAAGCTCTAATAGTTATAGCTTTAACTCTAATTATATCTTCTATCTATCGTTTCCTAGTGTTCATCCCAGCTAATATCAAAAGAACAAAAGCGAAGCTTTAGGGAAGACACATTAAAGGGAAAATCTAAGTATATGCAGAATCTCATTCTGAAGTTCTAAGTCTCAGAAGACGTAGGAGTATGGGTGTTGACTATTATAACATTCTGTAGGTTGATAAGAATGCCACAGATGAAGATTTGAAGAAAGCTTACCGAAAGCTTGCCATGAAATGGCACCCTGATAAGAACCCAAGCAATAAGAAAGAGGATGAGGCCAAATTCAAACAAGTCTCAGAAGTCTATGAGGTAAAGCTAGTTAATGATTACTTCCTTCACTTTAAGCAGGGGCAGAGCTAGAAATCACAATGAGGGGGGGCGAATATTACAGAATACAACTTTAGTGTTCATGAAATTACATTTCAACCCTACAAATATTTCAATATTTTCATTTTAGTCTCTTCACGAAACAAATAGTGGGGTCTAAAATGAAAATATTGAAATTTGTATAAGGTTGAAATATGATTTTCTGAAAATCTGGGTTATACTCTGTAATTTTAGGAGGGCGGGGGCCACCCCTGGCTCCGTCCCTAACTTTAAGAACATTAATTAACTGTTTGTCGATGTCATTCAATCTGTGTTAACTCGTCCATTTACCAAGTGATTCCTTCGTTCACTTTTATAATTGCTACCAAAATGTTTGATGATGTTATTGAGATTTTCTGAATTTTCAATCTCAGAAAGCACCACCCTGCCCTGCTTTTATGTGATCAGGTTAAGTTTTTATGTCGTCCAGGATCAGTGTTTGATGAAGAGGGTCTCACTCTGTACATTGATCTTGTGCAAGTTCTAAGTGATCCAAAAGGGAGCAATTTATGATCAGTATGGAGAACAAGGGCTCAAAGGGCAGGTGCCACCTCCAAATGCCGGTGGGGCTTCATTCTTCCACACTGGAAATGGTCCAACGACGTTTAGGTTTAATCCCAAAAACGCAGACGATATTTTTGCTGAATTTTTCGGGCTTTCAAGCCCATTTGGTGGAATGGGTGGTAGTGGCAGCATTATAATTGCAACGATAGGGAGGAAGGTGGTGGCACTGATAAATTGGTCATAGGAGAGAAAGAATGTGCTTTGTTTTCTGTGTTGGGGAAGCAACTGAGAATTTGAAGGGCAATTTAGTACTTTTAAGTTTATTTGGTCCTCCTTAATAATGACAATTTTTATGGTCCTTCTAAGTAAATATTATTTTATCTAGGTCATTTATTTAAATTTTCCCTAATTTCTAACAATTTTAACAAATTATCATATTAGAAGAGATATTACCATGGTACAAAAGAATCTTACTAAACACTATAGGTCAAAATGGGCTAGGACACAATTGAGGCCCAAAACATGTATGTTTAACAATAAGCTACAACGGATAAAACACAATAATTGGATACTGCAATTATTGTGGGGGAGTCTTCCGTGATCATTTGGAGAGGTGGATTTCTGGTTTTTCACAGATGATTGGATACTGCAATGCTTCTTTGGTGGAAGAGTGGGCCCTACTTCAGGGTCTTAGGAGAGCATGGGATGAGGGGGTCAAGCATCTCCTGGTTGAATCTGATGCTAAGTTTCTGGTTGAAAAGCTTCATCGGAATTGTGAAGAACCAAATACTACTTTGGTGTTTTTGCAGATTAAACAAATGCTGTGTTTCCAATGGGACGTTAAGATACATTTTATTCCGAGAATTAGCAATTTAGCAGCTGATGCTCTAGCCAAAGAGGGGGCGTACTTTTACCGCTCTTATGCATTCTTGTCCTCCTAGATTTAGGACCTTGGTTCTCTATGATTGTATGGGATTAATTCCCTCTTCTAATATTATTAATATATAATGGTTGATGCCTCGTTTTTATCAAAAAAAATAAATAACAGTTTACAGTTCACAACACAATATTCATCCAAACTTATTGATATTGATTAGTTCCCAAAACATGTTCAAAAAACTTACTTATTTCAATCCTTAATAGTTAACGTAAGAGTTATTTACTTCATTTGATTAAATTAAGAATTTTACTTTACTCTATTAATATAACAAATATTTTCTAAAACATTCTAATAAGTAATCATATTCTTTAATTCCTTTTTCTCCTTGATTATTGTTAAGAGGGCATCAATAAAGTAAGTTATTATAAGATTGATTAATATTATAAATATGTCTTCTATTTAGGATAAGGATAATGATGAATTCCCTAAATACATTTTATATAAATTCTTATGGTAAATTCTGCCACTTTTAAAAGCTAAAAGCGCTTTTAGCGATTAAAAGTGAAATTCTGCCCGTTAAAACCCAACCCAAACGCGAGAGTTTCATCCATTTGCTTCTTCAGCTTCTGCTCGTGTCGATGGCTTCCCTCTTCCCCTGTCCCACTCTCTCCTCTAAAATTGACTTCGTGGTTTCTCCATTATCAGAAGCACGGACTCATTATCCTAAATTTAATGGAAGTCGTTCTTTGGCCGCTCAAAATTTCGGCACCTGCAGACTCTGTGCTTTCAGAACTTCTAATTCTCCAAGATTTGTTCCTATGGCTTCCGCCAGCAGAGAGCCCATGGTTCCCCCTTACCGCGTTTTGATAACTGGTTCAAGCAAAGGTCAGATTGGGAACTTAAATTTGTTTTCTTCTCGGTTCTTGATAATGTTCGAGGTCACTCTCTGTTTATCATATATGGAAATGCCATATTTATGTTAAGAGTGAAACCTCAATGCTATTGTTTAACTCTCCCCAACAAATTGCGCTGTACAATATGCTTTATTAGCTTTAGAAGGATTGAATCAGGAGAAAATGATTGCCTTTTAAGAATGAATGTGGTGCGGATAAATGTGATGTGTTACCTTTTGAAGTTTAATAGAAGTGAGAGAAAATGTAAAAGTGATAATTGATGCCTGAAAAGAAAAAAGATAGGAACTAAAGATAACGAACAATTTAATTGTCCAATTGAAGGGAAAAGAGATGTGAGGCAACTATAAGATAAATTGAAGGAAGAATAAAAATGGGAAGAAATGATAAACTATAATGCAACTGGGGATATAATTTGGTAAAACTAATTAGAAAGAAAAGATAAACAAGAATGTGATTGCAGAAGTAATTGTAGCTAAAACCACTTGCAAAAGAGTAGAGAAAACTTCAAGAGTACCCATTTGGTGGAATTTCTATGTGTATCACACTATCACCTACTTTATAATTCTATTCTTGTATATCTTCAACTTTATAATTTTATTCTTCTCCTTCCTACTCGTTAACTTTCTTTTTGATATTTGTTGGACCAAACAAATATGATACATTTCATCAAAAGTGTGGTAAAATTACCATGAAACAAGAGAAACCTAACAAATGACTATTTTCCAGTATGGTATGGTATATAATATTTTCTTTTAGTTTTTAATTAATATAGGATACAAAGATATTATTAATAAAAATATGATAATTTATTTTATTAACAAGAATAATGGATGATGAACATTGTGTAGATATAATCAACCAACATGGTGATTGAATTTCACAAACAATTTTCATGTTAATTTATTTTGTGAATAAAACTAAGATGGCAAAGTAAAGATGACATTGGTAGCTGATAGTGCCAGAAATGTTGGGCAAGAAGCCCCGCTGTTGGTGAAGGAGGGTTGAAAGCTGCTACTAGCCTTAAGCTTCTCAATGATTTAAATTGAGGTCACTGCTCTGTTCTGGGTCATTAGCATTTGCTTCGTCAACATAAAAATAATACCCTTAGATGAAAATCACATCAAAATTGCAAGGTTATAATCTACTGTGGTGCTATAATTCACATTGTGAGGCTAAAAAGCTGTAGATGAAGTATTTTATTTACTATGTACTATATTAAAATTTCTCTCCCCACCCTTCCACTTCCACCCCAGTTTGTCTATTTTTTATTTAAATATTATATCTGTCATTTGATTCAGGAATAGGTTATGCATTGGCAAAAGAGTTTCTAAGAGCTGGTGACTATGTCATAATTTGCTCAAGATCAAGTATGCACTATATTGTACTCTTTGATGCATCTGTGAGTTGTATGTTTACTTTATGATTTTGAATTTCAATGTTATTCAACCTTGTGTTCAGAAACTTGTGTCCGCTTTGAATTGTTTGAGTTGTTGATCACAGTGGATTCATTAAGGTCACTTTTTTGACATTTTCATTTCTGATCCTTTCATCAGCAAAAGTCGAGGAACCTTTTCGGCTTATTCTGACTCTTCCTTGAAATGGGTTGCTGATGCAGTTGATGATTTTTGGATTTTATGTGTGTGTTTTGAAATCATGGCTATACTCACATATTCTTATCACCGTTTTTTTCTTTTGTAATTGACATATTATCTTATACATAATATGATGTTTATATTGAGAAATTTTCTTCCAAAAAAAAGTATAATTTTTTCCATATTGTTCCTTTTACTTCTTTGTATTATTAAGAGAGTAATCTAATTATTGTATGGAATTAGTTTTAAATTTTATTTTGAGTCAAATAATTATTTATGGCTTTTTGATAGTTAGAGCTTGTTGCATTGTGATATGAATTGAAAATTTTAATTTTTTTTTACTAATTATTATTGTCTATAATTTAAGATTCTTATTTATCTAATTTTTGCATCTTTTTTTCTCAGTCTCATGGTTTTTTATTTGCAGATGAAAAGGTAGAATCAGCTGTTCAAAGCTTGAGAGAAGAATTTGGGGAGCAGTATGTGTGGGTACCACCTCTTCGACTTTTATGTCAATGCTAACAAATCTATGATAAATATATTATCATTCAAGTGTTTCTGATTATCACTATTTTGTTTCCTCCAGGGCACTAAGTGTGATGTGAGAGAGGCAGAGGATGTGAAGAATTTAGTTGCATTTGCCCAAGAAAAACTGAAATACATTGATATATGGGTATTCAATATCAGAACTATTTTTTTCTATTTACATCTAGACATTGTGGCTGGAAAAAATTAATACAACTAATTTAATTGCTTTTAACCTTAACATTGAAGTTATTCGAGTTGTCTCAGCAACAGCAAGTTTCTGCGCATAAAAATTGTTATTTATCAAGAAATAGGATTTTGAATGATGATGTTTTGGTTTACCTCATTTTATTTAACTACAATAACCTTAGCTTGACAGTTTCTTCTTGGTGAATATTATTATTATTATTAGCATGATGGTTTTTCTCTCCCTGAAATGGGAAAAATTATTAGCGCAATTATCTTTGCAATTTTAAGAGATCTATGTCTACTTTCTTGGTATTAATAGAAGGCATTGAGGAAGAACAAAATAGGAATTTTGGAGTAACTGATATTGTCCATATGTTAGGAAATCATATACTAGATCCCTATAAATCAGGGGGAATAATCCCCATTAACAAGAGCCATCAATACTAAGCTCTCTCCGATTGTATAAATACCTCAGATACAATATTTACATTATTTCTTGTACAGTCCATATGTCATGATTAGGGGGAGAGAATGCAAAAACACTAATGTTTGAAGAACCAGACTGGACTGGTTGGTGAAGGAGGAGGAATGGTCTGAGAGAGAATGAAAAGTGAGTGATATTGAGAAGAGAAATAGGAGTTTGGTTAGAGAGGAGAGAAATCAATGAGATGAAAAATAGAGAGAAAAGCAATGGGCCAAATGCAGGAGGGAAGATTTGGAATGATGGGATTTGAAAAGCAAAATAAAACTAAGCCTAATTTTTGACAATAAAAAAATCATAAGCTCACATCATCCCACAAGTAAACTCTGCCGCGTCACTTCCCTTCCCTTCCCTTTCTAATCCCCAACTTGTCACTTCAAATATTTATACCATATGTTTCTTGTAATGGTCCATAATGATGCATAGTTGGTTTCTTTTTCTGCCTTTAATTTTGTACGTGTTTTAGTGTATTGATTTTATCCTGTCTCAACCTATGTTGAGGATAATGCAGATAAATAATGCAGGATCAAATGCATATAGCTACAAGCCTCTTGCGGAGGCGTCTGATGAAGATCTTATGTGAGCTCTGATAGACCTTTTATTTTATCATCTGCCTTAAAATAGTTCTTCTTTGAACATAATGATTTTGTTAATGCAGTGAGGTAGTTGCAACAAATACACTTGGTTTGATGATATGTTGTCGAGAGGTAAATATATTCTTATCTAAGTAGTACTATGGATAGTCACGTGACGTTTTATGCACAATGTTCTACTTTTTGTTTAGGCAATAAAGATGATGGCAAATCAGCCACGTGGAGGTCATGTTTTCAATATTGATGGGGCAGGTTCAGATGGAAGACCAACTCCCAGGTGCTTTGAGTTTGCTCAAGTATTTGTTGTGTTGATTGGGAACAATATCCTCATCACTTGCTGAATTTCTCTGCTAATGTGTTCTGGGACTTGGCCAAATTAGTCATAATTGGTGATTTGTGGTCATCGAATCACTTACTCTACTTCTTTAGTGGTTTCTTGGGCTGAAGCATTGTATTGCAATGTTATATGGTGAGCTGCAGCAGCAATGCCTTTCCAACAAATCTGTTGTCAATTGCGATTTATATTCAATTAGGGCAGATTTATCTTTGTTAATTTGCTATTTGTTTCTATCACTATCACAAAGTTTTAGTGGTAGAATATTTGGGTGAGGCCAATTGAGAGGTATCTTATTGATGATGAAACTCAATAGTCCTTTTTTTGTCCTAGGAGCCACAATCTCACAAAACAGCTAATTGGCACATAGTTTCTATGTTTCTCAAACATAGTTTGGTGATCATTCTTTATATCTCCTCCTTTCCTTAGGTTTGCTGCCTATGGAGCTACAAAGCGGAGTGTGGTGCATCTAACAAAATCATTACAGGTGGATGTGTAGTTATGCATGCGTTATGAGTCATGCTCTTATGCCATCTGCTCTTCTATACACATCCAGTCCATCCATGATCATGTGTTAGCTTCTTAATGCAGGGTAGCTATATTCTTAAAATATATTGGTTTTATTTGTAATTTACTCAGGTTTCACATGTTCTTATGTACTTTTTAAAGAAAAGTATATTCTTTCTGTCCCTGGCTTCTATACATTCTTATGACAGAAATTTGTATCACGATCATGACCTTGGTAATTTGTAAAGAATGTAAATGTTTCAATTCATATATTGGAACGTGAAGAAATCATCCCCTAAAAAATACGTTTTGAAATTATTTCTGTACTCCTTTGGTTCTTAGTTGTCTAAATGATAAATTTTGCTCACATGTTTACCTTTTGATCTTGTTGATAGTTTTGTTTTCTAAGATTGGTTCTTTCTGAAGTCTTCCTTTTTTCCTAGATGGCTGTCTCAGTAAGAACCATTATTCTATCACTGCCTTTGTGTACGTAACAAAAATTTGCTAATGTTTTACAGGCAGAACTACAGATGCAGGACGTTAAAAATGTGATGGTGCATAATCTTTCGGTATGTTCTTCCTTTTTTTGGATAAGTTCTATATGTCACTCTGTAGCAAATAAACCTGATCAGTCTCTTATTGGTGTAGTTTTACGATAATACATGAAATTTTATTATATTTGTGGGTGGGACAACTGGGGAAGGTAGGAAGAGAAACGATCATGGGGCTGGATATTGGCAATTGTGTCATTGTTTCAAGTAAATATACCTTCTGTGTTATTATAGTTTATTATGAATATGATAGATTTAATAGTCTTACATGCACACATAAGGATTAACGAGTCATACTCCACCATTATTGTTCATTGCATTAGAATAAACTCTTCACATTCTAAAACCTCTTTTGTAGTGGTTGTATTGGACATTATTGAGAGTAGAAAGACTAGTATCAGTTATAAGTTTATTATTTTTATTATTATTATTATGTTAGGTTGAGATGTTTCCTTTAATTATGTATATCCTAGGATTAGATTGGATCCTAGGGTTAGCCTATTAGCTTATGCTTTTGCTTATATATATACCTCGTGTCCATGATTTATTCTAGGATTAATGATAAAAGAAAGGTATTCTTTTCCTTGTGCCCTCAACTAACATTGATGGAACTCAACTCTAATATGGATTTATATGTATTAAGATGAGATAAATCTCAATCCAATGCAAGTATTTAAGCTTAAACTCAGTGGGATTACAGCTAGACAGTGACAACTGCTCAATTGATGTCTGTTGCGCTGGACCTAGTTTTGCTTAGCACAGAAAGCTAAGAAAATCTGGGCCATCCAAATTTGATCTGGATGGTTCAGATGAGTTTTTTTAAATAAAAAATCATTTTTTGAACATATAATAGTTAAAAGATTATTTTTATTTTAGATTATATACCATTAAAATATTTTTTTTAAAAAAAATACAGACTTTTAAAAAAATTATTTCTAGACTATCCAGATCAAATCTGATGGCATGGATCTACTTAGCTCTCCCTGCTAAGCAAATTTGCTTAGCTGAGAAACCAATTCCCTGTTGCACCACGCCACCACGTCATCACCTTGCTGCCAGGGCCCTTGATTGTCATTTCTCCTCAGCTTTAATCTTCTAATTTCTCTAGAATATTCTACAATCAAGATAGCAAAATATCTTTCCTCCATATAAATTAATTTATTTAAGAGAAATTATAAAATTATGACCATCAGGCCCTTTTTAGCATTAATTTTATATAATTAATTACTTTTAATACATTTCAGCCACAATTACTGCAAATATGTTGATGGGCCCAACGATCAATCAGCTCAGGTATACAAGAGAAGAGTGATCTTGGTACTGGGCCCATAGGATATTATGGCACCTTAGGTCCAAGTGATGGTCTGAGTAGTTATCTAGGGTTGTGTGCCCTATTAAGGCTAACAATGAGTGGTTAGCTATTTTGCATGAGAGCCTCTGACCTCTCGAAGGTCAGAGAGGTTGCCTTTGCTTATTACTCTTGTATACCTGCATTTTATCACTGTAGCTAGGATTTGTTAGTCAATTTTCCCTTGTATCCTCTTCCATTTCCTACTGAAAAGGCTGTATTGACTAATCTTGGTTTCTCGGCAATAATACAAATACTCAGTTCCATCTTATTTCTCCGGTTCCCATCATATGCCTAATAATTTTCATAGAATCCCTAAACCAGATATAAAAATGTATAATAAATAGGGATGCATCATAGGACAAGACTTCAATCCGATTATGAGACCATTAGGTTCGTTCCCCTTAATTATTGGAATGACCAAAGCAGACCACAGAAAATAGTTTTTGTCCAATGTGACAAACAGAAAATGAATTTCCCTTATTTTGGCTGGACCAATGAGGCACAATTTACTTTTTGGGTGGTGTCTGGTGAATATGTGAAGGAAGTAGTTATGGCATCTGTCTTCAGATTGCTATCAAGTTTGGAGAGTGTTAGGAATGAAGGCCGGGGATAACTTCTTTACTCTGGCCTCTTCTATATAAAATGGTGGTTATAGTATAACCAGTACAGGATTGCCAAAGGGGTATGGCTATATGGCAAATGTTGTGTCATAGCTAGTATTTCCTGATATCTACACACGCGAACACTCACAGCATGATACATTACTTGATACACACATGGATCACACACAACACTACACGGGATTATCCTATCATCTTAAGAGCTGTGCCTTAGTGGTGAAGAAACTTGAACCAAACTTGCATATATCTTCAATCACTAATCCTTGACCTGTCAGACTAAAGTACACTGCTGAAGCATTCTGTACATTGTAATAAAAAACTTGGAAGAGCACATTAAGATCAAACTTATGATGATACGTGGGGTTGATGATAGGGGAAAATGGTACAACTTATCTTGCATTTCTACTTTCATGTTTTCCTGGTATATACACCTCACTATTAGTTCTATAATGTTATTCAATGCATGGAAAAACCTAATTACATTTATGATGAAATGTGAAACTAATGATGGAGGAAAATGGTATGCCTTATATTGCATTTTACTTTCATTTTTTCCTTCTATATGCACCTGACTACTTGTGCTATACTATTTCCTCCTCGCTTCTTGTTTCATCTAAAATATGAACCTGTTGGAAAATTGACATATCATGATGTTTACAATTTAAATTTGTAGTCATGACTTATTTTTCATTGTCTTTTCTCTTTCTTTTTGGGTTTTGCAGCCAGGGATGGTAACCACTGATCTTCTCATGTCTGGTGCTACAACTAAACAGGTAAAGAAATTCATGTTACTTTCCACAAAAGAGGTAAAAAGAAACTCATGTCTTCTCAAGAGTTTCTTGTGTACTTTGGACTGAATTACTTTGGTTTCTGCAGGCGAAGTTTTTCATTAATGTATTGGCTGAACCAGCTGAAGTGGTAAGTTTTGTTGACATGGGTGAAATATAAGATTACTCCATGGTCTTTGGTTTGGTCGTTGTTGATTCATGAATTCCAGTACTTACAAATAACTCAATGTGTAATGAACTAAACCAAAAAGAGAAATAGAAATTTCTATGAAATTAACATAATGATAAAAAAATCACTGAAGGTATATTCTAGGCGTGGAAAAAAATTTCGTGCTATCATAATTTGATATATGTTATCCTATCATGTTTATATATATAATTATCTGATACATTATATTGTTTGAATCATACAGAATCTAGCTCTGTATTTATCTTTAGTCCTATGTTAAATGACGATTTGCAGGTTGCTGAATCTCTGGTTCCAAACATTAGATCTACCATTGCCAAAGGATCAATGAAGCCAACCTATATTAAATTTCTCACAGGGGTTAAAGCGTATTCTCAGATATTTTCAGTTAAGAACAATCCTATTCTTTGACATGCTCCATTTTTCACTTGCATGGTTCACTATTTAGTGTATTGATCTACAAGATGTTGTTGTTTGACAAATCCTTTTTTCCCATACGGTTTATTTTTCTAGTCATTATGTGTGTTATGAAAATCTCGAATATATTCAAAATGAGTTTAATCTTCTCAGAGATGAAGCTCTCGTTGAAAGTTAGTCTTTAAGATTGCCTCAAAAATATGAGATGATCATGATTGAGGACTGTCCCTCAGATCTCTCCTCCTTACTTGAGGTTTGTTTGAAAACACATTTGAAACATAGTAAAATCTACGTTTCAGCAAAAGCAAGCCTGCTTTTGCACAAACGTGGTTTTGACCATGCTGGATGTGTTTCCAAACGCACCATTGATCCCCTTAATAATCATTTGGATCCTTTTCGTTAATAGGATCTTTCTTTGTGTTCTAAGTGAGATTATTGATTTTGGATGGTTTAGATTTCAAGGTTTTCCCCTTTCCTTTTCAAATAAAGAAAAATACAAAAATCAAATGTCTTATAACTGCAAGTTAAAAAAATAGATTAACAAGATTATTTAGAAACTCTCTATTTTTAAGTTGTTTGTAGTCTCACTTGAAACTCTGGTTAATTTCTGGATAGAAAGGATCAAAATGTGTGATACAAACTTCCTATCTTTTATTTTATTTTATTTTATTTTGCCAGAAATACACACAGTTTTCTATTGCTTAACATTGCAGTTTTATCTTGTTCAGAGCTTTATTTCCTTTTTCCAATATCTAAAAAGCTTTTCTTTTGTTTCCATGCAGCGATTTGCATTTGGAGCAAGAAGGAACCGGTACATCCTTGAAGATTGATTTGCACAAAAGCAGGTTTCATGTTCAATTATCTGTATTTAGTTCTACATTCATGAAAACTTTAAGCCTAATCTGGTTTCTCTTTCTTGGCTGGATGTGAAATTTACCAAGTTGAGGAAGAGATGGATAATAAAGAGTTGCCCCTTTCTCTCCTCTTTGTTTGTGTGTGTGTGAGAGAGAGAGTACTAGTTGCATGGTCTTGTGATTTATCTATTGTCCATTTTTGCTGCTGTGGTAGAGACAATTTCACCATATAAAGTTGGGAGAATTTGATTTGATCTAATGTCTTAAATCCTAAGAAAATTAGGTAAAAAAGTTATTATATCTATTATCTAATGACTAAAGTTACAACTAACTTTAGACTAAAGTATTCTTTATGCCCTTTAAGTTTATATGAGGTATAGTTTTAATTCCTTAAATTTATAAAATATATTTTTAGTCCATAAAATTTGATGTTGTTAGTGTTATTAATGGAAAATGTTGACTAAACAAAGTTAATTAGTGACTATGTAGAATCAAAGTTAAATTTTAAATTTTAATTTTAAAAAGAGAAATATACTTAACATATTCTCAAAATGCCACCTCATTTGTATTTTGACTAATTAAAAAAAGTATTGATGAGCTAACTAGATTAAAATCAAGGTTAATATCATCTTTGGTCCTTGTAATTTACAATCATTTTGGTCTCAAGTGTACTCCATTAGTTTGAAAAAGACGTTTATGGTGTTAAGTTTGATGATGTCATTAATGGCATTAAAGTTGCTTATGTGGGTGGCTAAGTGAGCAAAATAATTTTTTCTGACTAGTATGAGCTGTAAAATACAAGCACGGAGAGGACCAGTAAAGCATGTTGAGAGGACAAAGAATTAAACACTTAAACAAAACAAGGGAAACTCAACGACAATCTAAAGTTAAGAACCAGATTTGAAGTATATGGAAGAAGCAGGTTGCGAAGTCCTTGCCACAACAATAAGTGGAGACGATGACTTTCTGTTGTAGTCTTTAGTCAAAAGATCTATGAGCCAGAACAAATACATTCCACTCCCTCTACTTTCATTAGTGCTGCATATTGTGATGTACACACCACTACCTCTGTTGTGGTTTTTTTTTTTTTTTTTTTTTTTTTTGCCTTTGAAATTTCTCTCTTTTCTTGGGTTTATCTCTATTTTTCATGATAAAAACAGAGGTGAACATTCCACCACCACGTCTTCGGTTCGAGGCGTGGAAATGGTGTTGGGAGCTCTTCCCCCACGACTGTGGACTCGATGCGGGGCGAAATCCGAATTAGTCAGAACCGAAGGTTTCGGTGAACCGGGTGGGATACCAAAAAAAAAGAGAGGTGAACATAGCATTGTGTCCAAAAGTCTAGCAAATAATGAAGTGTATGTGTGACTTGATTGTAAAATGAATCAGAGATTAGTAGGTGAAACAAATATGAGGTTCACGAGAGAAGAGGAGGAGGAAGAAGACAACTCCATGAACCTTTGTGCAGCCCAACTTTTGCATAGCAAGGAGCTCTTCCCATTTAAGGGAACTAAATTATTTGTCGGCTTACCAAAGAATGATTTCTGAACATCTTAGATGTATAAATAACCGAGGTTTTGAAAACTCGGATCAGCCACTAAGCCGGTTAGATCGAGTCGAGGGTCAATCGAATTGATTGAACCAGAGCTAACCCGGGCCAAACAAGTGAGAAATTGAAGATCTGATGGTAATTAATATTGAAATTCTAAAGATTTTTTTTTTTTATAAAAAAATTGATTAAACCCCCCGGGAATCTGGTTGATATCCGGATTGGACCGGTTTCCAGTCTAGTCCGGGTTTTAGATCATTGTAAATAACCATAACTTTGTTTTTGTTTTTTAAATTACCGAAAAGATTCTACGCATCTCAAAACTAATCATAGTCTTTCAACAGAATTTTTTTAAAAAAGGACAATCAAGAATAAATTTATGATATTTGTTACGAGAGGAAAAAGAATTAAACAGATAATCATAGCAGATTACAAATCGGCCTACCTAAGGGTCTAATACACATGGAGGTTGTAATTCAAAAACTAATCAGTGCATCTCATATATATAGACCCAAACTTACTTCTAATGGCATATTTGCCAGACCCAACAGCACAATCCGCTAGAGCTTGCCAATTTTGATCTCCCGTTTGATTGGGCTTTACAGCAAGAGTCCATGGTGTTGAGGATCCTTGAGTGTCGCTTGAATTGAGCTCGGGAGTACTGGTCCTCTTGGTTGTATTTTATGTTTTAATGTTTTCTTTGTCATATTACCTAATCGGCAAAAAAAGTATCCAGTCATCTTACCCAATCAACCACTCACATAAGCAACTTTAATGATGTTAATGCCACATCATCAAAACTAACACACTTAATGTCATCTTCAAACCATGTTTTGAAATGAAGTAAACTTGAGGGACTAACTCACATGTTTGAAACTTCAGGATTTTACCTTATTAATGTCTTTCACCACCCGTTTTAATAGTCTTGTCCTGGTCCCCATTTTTAAAGTAAAATACTCTAACCTCCTTTATATTATACCTTAAAATCTTCCTTCTATTTTAAAAACATACACATAAATTCAAACCAATAACTTCATTAAGAATATTCTAAAAATATATTTAAATGAATTTAAATTACCAATAAGCTCTTCATCATTCTTTTCTTTAGTTGAATGTTTTTAAGATGAATACTCTTCATCATTCTAAATCCCAAAATTTTAGTTAAAATTATTTTGAAGCAATCAATACTTTTATATTTCATCTTTGTTTTTTCCTTTTTGTACAATTATTTACTTATTTACTTACTTACCATATTTGGATAAAAATTCAAATAATCTAGTTAGCATAGACATAGAAGTTTGATTAATGCATACTTAACTTTCCATATTTATAATTGTTTATGGCATAAATTGTGTTTTAAATTTTCCAATTTTGAATATAAATTATGTATATAATCTCACAAACATATATCATTTATACTATATGATAAATAAAAAAATGGGTTTGAAATATGTTTCCAGTCCTTTAAAAGAAATAGTAAATAAACTTTAATAAATTTAAATTATAAAATTTAAAATATAATAAAAATAATAAATTTCATAACATATTATAAAGTTTGAAAACATATGTATTAGCTAGAACTTTTTCAATGTTGTATAAAAATTATTTTTTGGTAATATCAACAACAATTATTTTTTTGGGAATAATTATTATGTTAAATAGGGATGTTATGGTCAAAACAAAGTTTGAGAGTCAAAGTTAACGTCAACTAACAGTTTGGGTGGATGGAAATAAGATTTCAAAAATATGAGAGAGGTTTGTGTAACATGCATTTTAATTTTAAGGGAGATTTATATATGTTTTCAAAATAGAGGAGATGTTTCAATAATTTAGGTTTATAAAAGGGTAGTTAGTGTATTTTACTCTGAATTTTATTGTCATTTCATTTTTCAAAAGCCTATTTTTTCTTTGAATTTACCAATTTATCATAATTTACATATCCCTTAGTTAACATTTACACTAGGCATAATTAAAATATTATGAGGATAGGTAAGAATACTTATAATTGAGAAAATTATTAAAATCCAATAAAAAGTTAGAGAGAGATTTGATTAAATATTTATAACAGTTATAACACTAGGGAATACATTGACTGGAAAGGCAAGCTGTTACACCTCTCCAATGTCAATGGACCATTTGAGGAAATTCAAATTATGAAGCAAAAAATATTTGTACTTGAAGCAAGTAACGCTGAGTTACAACAGGAACTTCAAGAACGCAAATTAACTAGTGAGAGTTTGATGAAGAGAGCTTTTGATCCTTTGGTTGAAAAAGACCAGTTAATCACATTGACTGGAAAGGCAAGCTGTTACAGCTGATATCAGAGTCAGGGCTCGAGTTGTTGTGCTAGTGAGGATGTTGGCGTGCTTGAGCTGTTACAGTTGGTATCAGAGCCGGGCTCGAGCCATTGTGCTAGTGAGGACGTTGGCGTGCTTGAGCTGTTGCAGTTGGTATCAGAGCCAAGGCTCCAGGGCTCGAGCCATTGTGCTAGCGAGGATGTTGGCGTGCTTGAGTTGTTACAGTCGGTATTAAAGCTAGGGCACGAGTCGTTGTGCGAGAAAGGACATTGGTGCGCTTGAGCTGTTACAGTCGGTATCATAACCAGCGCTCGAGTCGTTGTGCTAGCGAGGACGTTGGCACGCTTGAGCTTTTACAATTGGTACCAGAGCTAGGGCTCGAGCCCTTGTGCTATCAATGACGTTGGCGCAATTGAGCTGTTATAATCGGTATCAGAGCCAAGGCTCGAGTCATTGTGCGAGCGAGGATGTTGGCACGATTGATGCATATTGTTTTGATGATGATGAACATTTTTTTCTACTCAATTCTATTTTGCCATATGTAATCTATAGATTTAATTAAACTATTATGTGATTATGTAAGACTGGATCTGGGAAAACATACACAATGGGCACCAATTATACGCGGGAAGAAAGTAGCAAGGAATTATACCCAAGGTCATGGAAAATATATTCAAGAGAGTTGAGGCCGTGCAAGCCTCCTCAAAATTTTTGATATGAGTATCATTTATAGAGGTAAAGGAAATTATGATTATTTCATGACTTTGCCTTGTTCATTCAAAATTTGACCTATTCAACAATTACAAATCATAGATATTTAAAGATGAGGTTTTTTATTTGCTTGATCCAAATTCATCAAAAGAGTATTTTTGTCATTAAAAGATATTTTTGGCTACATCTATTGCAAAGCCCTCGTGCTCGGCAATGCAAGAGAAGCCATCGATAGTTCCCACACAAATAAGAGAAACAGTCAACGAAGGAATAACACTTGCTGGCGTAACTGAAGCTGAAGTCAAGACAAAGGAGGAAATGGCTTCCTATGTCTCTCGGGGTTAATTGTCGCGTGCCACTGGGAGTACCAATATGAACGGTCAATCAAGGTGAATCTCCATGAAAAATCTTGCTTCATTCTTTCCTCTTGTGATTTATCTTTCATGGTTTGTTTATAGGAAACTACATTACAATTAATTGTGCAAATTATATTAATTTTCTAGCCTTTCACATGTTATATTCACAATAACAATGGAGCAAAATAATGACAACGATATCTTATGTGCAAAACTCCATTTAGTGGACCTTGCTGGTTCTGAACGTGCTAAAAGAATCGGTTCTGATGGCATGCGTTTAAAGGAAGGTAATTCTTGTCGTTTAAGGATATGATCTTAGGAGCATGAATAGAATTAAAACTAATACATTATAAATATAAAACTTTTAGTCGGCTGGCTTATATGTGCATATGAAAGTTTTTTGTTTTCAATTGTTAATTTGTCTCTAAGTTTCTTTTTTGGTTTAGGTATTCACATCAACAAGGGTTTATTGGCCCTTGAGAATGTAACAAGTGCCTTGGGGATGAAAAGAAGTGAAACGAAGGTGGTCATGTGCCATATCGTGATAGCAAATTAACTCGCCTACTGCAGGTAAATACTATATATACTTCAAATTAGTTATATATGTGATAAAATTTATTTAAAAAGCCAAAACTTTGCGTTGCCTATTAAGTATGTGTTGCTTTTTATATGGTGTAATAATTTTAGAAATAATAGCAAGATATATAAAACGTATTTGTTGTATGCTCATACATTAGCCAAAGGTCATGGGCCGACTACTTTTAATTGACATATTATTCAATCATGGAAGTATCATGTAGGAAGTAGGAAGCTGGATTGCAATTTTCTATCTTTATTCCTAGATATGATAGGAAAAATTTCTTGTTTGCGTTCATCATGACATATTAATGCCAATTATTAACATTATATAACGAACGTCATTGCTCTGGCTCTGATACCAACGCACAACGACTCGAGCCTTGACTGTGATACCAACTAGCCTTGGCTTCGATACCAACGCACAAGGACTCGAGCTCTCTCAAGCCTTGGTTCTAATGGTTCTGATACCAACTAGCCTTGCCTCCGATACCAACGCACAATGACTTAAGCCCTCTCAAGCCCTGGCTCTGATGGCTCTGATACCAACTAGCCTTGCCTCCGATACCAACGCACAATAAATTAAGCCCTCTCAAGCCTTGGCTCTAATGGCTTTGATACCAACTATCATTGCCTTCGATACCAACGCACAGTGACTTAAGCCCTCTCAAGCCTTGGCTCTGATACTAATTGTAACAACTTGAGCCATGACATTGATACCAATTGTAACGACTCAAGTCCTCACGGTTTTGTTTTCGGTTAGGGTTCATTGGGCCCATCAAACACGTCCACAAGGGAAAGGTCTTCGCACCCTTATAAGGCATGCTTTGTTCGCCATTCTATCGATGTAAGACTTCATAATCTACCCCCTTGAGGTCAGCCCTGGCTTTGATACCAACTTCACCCTTATTAATTCACATAACTTCCTCTCTTGTTCTAATGGATTGTTCGTTGATAATCAATTAATCGTCTATAACTTGTCGAGTATGATAACTTGTCCTGATTTCAGGAAAAACGTCGGCCTACTAGTTTTTACATCGATATATCTAACTTGGATTCAGACGATTATGATGTGGGTGTGGATGCAACAGTTGATGATTGGGTTGCGTCAGGAAAATTACGGACTAAGAGGAATTCCAAAAGTGGACAGTAAAGCAATGAAACTTCAAATGTCGATGACATAAATTCGACAAAACTTTCAGGTTCCTCAAGAGCATATATTTGCTGCACCTGTTCAAAGAACTCATCTTGTAAGAGATCAAAATGCCAATGTAGATCAACAGGCAACATTTGTGGGAGGTCTTGTGGGTGCTTGGAAACAAAGTGTGCCAACAAAGGATTAATCTTGTTTTACATGGCTATATCTGACTTGGATTCAGAAGATTATGATGTGGGTGTGGATGCAACAGATGATGATTGGGTTGTGTCAGGAAAATTACGGGCTAAGAAGATGAATTCCAAAAGTGGACAGTTAAGCAATGAAACTGCAAATCTCGACGACATAAATTCGACAAAACTTTTAGGTTCCTCAGGAGCAAATATTTGTTGCACCTGTTCAAAGAAATCATCTTGCAAGGGACCAAAATGCCAATATAGATCAACGGCAACACTTGTGGGAGGTCTTGTGGGTGCTTGGAAACAAAGTGTGCCAACAAAGGATTAGTCTTGAACATGGAGGCAGCTCAATCAAAAATGGAATTGGTTAAAGGTAGCGAAGCGAGGACAATCTACCCTTGGGGGCAGCGTCATCGCTGGCACAACGACTCGAGCCTTGGCTCTAATATCAACGGACAATGACTCAAGCCTTGGCTCTGATACCAACTATAATAGCCCAAGCGCACAATCCACCCCTTGGGGCCCTAGTGAGGACAATCTACCCCCGGGGCGCGCGTCGTGTCATTGCCAACAACGATCAGATCCCTGCTCCGATACCAACGCACAATGACTCAAGCCCTGACTGTGATACCAACTAGCCTTGGCTCCGATACCAACGCACAAGGACTCGAGCCCTCTCAAGGCCTGGCTCTTATGGCTTTGATACCAACTAGCCTTGCCTCCGATACCAACGCACAATGACTCAAGCCCTCTCGAGCCCTGGCTCTGATACTAACTATAACATTAGATTAAAAGAATAAGTTAAGTTTGTTAATATGATAAGTATTTTCTAAAACATTCTAATAAGTAATCATCTTCCTTAATTCTTTCATCCTTTTTCTTTCTAGATTATTGTTGAGGGGCATCAATAGCATTAATTTATGATAAGATTGACCAATATTAAAAATTTGTTTTATATTTATGATAAATATCAATTCCCTAAATAGGTGTTATATTAAGGACAGAAGGGAGTAGTTACTAAAACATTTGAAGCAACCCAAGTGCACCTGGCTTCTCAAAATACAATCTTAAAATATGCAAGAGTACACCTTATAAATTCAAATCAACTCTCAAATGCTCATAAAATTTGGCTTTTTGGATGAATTTTGTGTGAAGTTGATAATTAATAAACTAATATATAAACTAAAGAATTAATAAACAAATATTTAAGTTAAAGATATACATATAATATAATTAAATAATTTATTTAAAGATCTTTAATATTTTAAAAAGGTCAATTCAATCTAATAATTAAAGTAATTAAGGTCGGAGCTAGTATTATTAAAAAGAGTTTTGTTTTGGCTGACCACTTTTCAAAAGCTAAAATCGCTTTTAGCGATTAAAAGTGAAATTCTGCCCGTTAAAAACCCAACCCAAACGCAAGAGTTTCATCCATTTGCTTCTTCAGCTTCTGCTCGTGTCGATGGCTTTCCCTCTTCCCCTGTCCCACTCTCTCCTCTAAAATTGACTTCGTGGTTTCTCCATTATCAGAAGCACGGACTCATTATCCTAAATTTAATGGCAGTAGTTCTTTGGCCGCTCAAAATTTCGGCACCTGCAGACTCTGCTTTCAGAACTTCTAATTCTCCAAGCTTTGTTCCTATGGCTTCCGACAGCAGAGAGCCCATGGTACCTTACCGCGTTTTGATAACTGGTTCAAGCAAAGGTCAGATTGGGAACTAAATTTTGTTTTATTCTCGGTTCTTGATAATGTTTGAGGTCACTCTCTGTTTATCATATATGGAAATGCCATATTTATGTTAAGAGTGAAACCTCAATGCTATTGTTTAACTCTCCCCAACAAATTGCGCTGTATAATATGCTTTATCAGCTTTAGAAGGATTGAATTAGGAGAAAATGATTGCCTTTTAAGAATGAATGTGGTGCGGATAAATGTGATGTGTTACCTTTTGAAGTTTAATAGAAGTGATAGAGAAAATGCAAAAGTGATAATTGATGACTGAAAAGAAAAAAGATAGGAACTAAAGATAACGAACAATTTAATTGTCCAATTGAAGGGAAAAGAGATGTGAGGCAACTATAAGATAAGTTGAAGGAAGAATAAAAATGGGAAGAAATGATAAACTATAATGCAACTGGGGGATATAATTTAGTAAAATTAATTAGAAAGAAAAGATAAACAAGAATGTGATTGCAGAAGTAACTGTAGCTAAAACCACAAGCAAAAGAGTAAAAGTAAAAGTAACTGTAACTAATTAGAAAGAAAAGATAAACAAGAATGTGATTGCAGAAGTAACTGTAGCTAAAACCACATGCAAAAGAGTAATGAAAACTTCAAGAGTACCCATTTGGTGCAATTTCTATGTGTATCACCTACTTTACAATTCTATTCTTGTATATCTTCAACTTTATAATTTTATTCTTCTCCTTCCTACTCGTTAACTTTCTTTTTGATATTTGTTGGACCAAACAAATATGATACATTTCATCAAAAGTGTGGTAAAATAATCATGAAACAAGAGAAACCTAATAAATGACTATTTTCCAGTGTGGTATGGTATATAATTTTTTTCTTTTAGTTTTTTATTAATATAGGATACAAATATTATTAATAAAAATATGACAATTTATTTTATTAACAAGAATAATGGATGATGAACAACATTGTGTGTATATATAATCAACCAACATGGTGATTGAATTTCACAAACAATTTTCATGTTAATTTATTTTGTGAATAAAACTAAGATGGCAAAGTAAAGATGACATTGGTAGCTAATAGTGCCAGAAATGTTGGGCAAGAAGCCCCGCTGTTGGCGAATATATAATCAATGATTGAGGTTACTGCTCTGTTCTGGGTCAATAGCATTTGCTTTGGCAACATAAAAATAATACCCTTAGATGAAAATCACATGAAAATTGCAAGGTTATAAAAATAATCTACTGTGGTGCTATAGTTCACATTCTGAGGCTAAAAAGCTGTAGATGAAGTATTTTATTTACTATGTACTATATTAAAATTTCTCTCCCTACCCCTTCCACCCCAGTTTCTGTCTATTTTTTATTTAAATATTATATCTGTCATTTGATTCAGGAATAGGTTATGCATTGGCAAAAGAGTTTCTAAGAGCTGGTGACTATGTCATAATTTGCTCAAGATCAAGTATGCACTTTATTGTACTCTTTGATGCATCTGAGTTGTATGTTTACTTTATGATTTTGAATTTCAATGTTATTCAACCTTGTGTTTGAAACTTGTGTCCGCTTTGAATTGTTTGAGTTGTTGATGACAGTGGATTCATTAAGGTCACTTTTTTGACATTTTCATTTTTGTTGAGAACTGATCCTTTTCACGAGTTGAGGACGCACGACACCGATCGTCGGACGAGATGAGGCACGATGACGGAGGAACGCCACCAATGATGATGTTGATGAAGAACTGTGCCGGAAACAACGACGGGACCAGTCGTCAGACGAGATAAGAGGCACGATGGCAAAGGAACTACCACCAACGATGATGTTGATGAAGAACTGTGCCGCAAACATTACTAGGGTTGAATATTAGCGTGTGCTCCATAATCGAGAAAATGATGATGTCGTGGAATCTAGAAATTCTCACCGGAGATCTCGCCGGAAAAATTCAAATCACCAAAAAAGTCGCAAAACTCACGGATCGAGCCGGACATAAGAAGAGAAGGCCGAAATAGGAAGTCTCCGACGAAACGGAGATCACACGCGCCGCCACAGGGACGCTGCCAGTCGAGCACGTGTACACCACGCGCCGCCTTGGAGATGTCGGATGGTCGCCAAATTTTGGGCGTTCGCCGATCGCGGGGTGGGGATTCCGGTGGGGTGGCGCGTGTTCCAAGAAGCCTTCGGGAACAGAACGCGAACTCTCCTTCCTCTCTCGTTCTCACTGCTTCAGTAACCCAGAACGTCCAGAACTTCGGACCCTCTCACTGGTACAGCAAACCAGAACTTTGAATGAAGAAATTCACACAACTTTGAATGAAGAAATTCACATACTTTGTCTGGCCACTGTCACTGTTCACGCAACAATATGGTCCACGCTACAATGATAGTGGCCACCGGAAAACTGAAATTGGCCAAGAACTAACTAAGCTTTGATACCATGTTGAGAACTTGAGAGATAAAATATTATTCTTAATCTCTTAATCAAAAAGAGTACATAAAAGACCTTTATATAGGCAAACCTAAACCTAACCCTAGAATCTCATAAAATCTAATTAAATCAAAATCAATCAAACTGATTGAGATATAATAGGAAATATCCTAAAATATAATATACCTATATCTAATCATAATAATAAGATAATAATCATAATAAATGCGTAATATTCTCACACCTTTCATCGGCAAAAGTCGAGGAACCTTTTCGGATTATTCTAACGCTTCCTTGAAATGGGTTGCTGATGCAGTTGATGAAAGATTTTATGTGTGTGTTTTGAAATCGTGGCTATACTCCCATATTCTTATCACCGTTTTTTTTCTTTTGTAATTGACATATTATCTTATACATAATATGATGTTTATATTGAGAAATTTCTTCCAAAAAAAAAGTATAGTTTTTTCCATATTGTTCCTTTTACTTCTTTGTATTATTAAGAGAGTAATCTAATTATTGTATGGAATTAGTTTTAAATTTTATTTTGAGTCAAATAATTATTTATGGCTTTTTGATAGTTAGAGCTTGTTGCATTGTGATATGACTTGAAAATTTAAATTTTTTCTTACTAATTATTATTGTCTATAATTTAAGATTCTTATTTATCTAATTTTTGCATATTTTTTTCTCAATCTCTTGGTTTTTTATTTGCAGATGAAAAGGTAGAATCAGCTGTTCAGAGTTTGAGAAAAGAATTTGGGGAGCAGTATGTGTGGGTACCACCTCTTCGAATTTTATGTCATTGCTAACAAATCTATGATAAATATATTATCATTCAAGTGTTTCTGATTATCACTATTTTGTTTCCTCCAGGGCACTTTGTTTCCTCCAGGGCACTAAGTGTGATGTGAGAGAGGCAGAGGATGTGAAGAATTTAGTTGCATTTGCCCAAGAAAAACTGAAATACATTGATATATGGGTATTCAATATCAGAACTATTTTGTTCTCTTTACATCTAGACATTGTGGCTGGAAAAAATTGATGCAACTAATTTTAATTGCTTTTAACCATTGAAGTGATTTGAGTTGTCTCAGCAACAGCGAGTTTCTGTGCACAAAAATTGTTATTTATCAAGAAATAGGATTTTGAATGATGTTTTGGTTTACCTCATTTTATTTAACTATAATAACCTTAGCCTGACAGTTTCTGCTTGGTGAATATTATTATTATTAGCATGATGGTTTTTTCTCTCCCTGAAATGGGAAAAATTATTAGCGCAATTATCTTTACAATTTTAAGAGATCTATGTCAACATTCTTGGTATTAATAGAAGGCATTGAAGAAGGACAAAATAGGAATTTTTGAGTTACTGATATTGTCCATATGTGCATGATTAGGGAGAGAGAGAATGCGAGTGCCTCAGATGGGTTATGTCAAGCAAAAACACTAATGTTTGAAGAACCAGACTGGACTGGTTGGTGAAGGAGGAGGAATGGTCTGAGAGAGAATGAAAAGTGAGAGATATTGAGAAGAGAAATAGGAGTTGTTCTAAGAAGAAGATGAAAAGGAGGAGGAGTTTGGTTAGAGAGGAGAGAAATCAGTGAGATGAAAAATAGAGAGAAAAGCAATGGGCCAAATGCAGGAGGGAAGATTTGGAATGATGGGATTTGAAAAGCAAAATAAAACTAAGCCTACTTTTTGACAATAAAAAATTTATAAGCTCACATCCTCCCACAAGTAAACTCTGCCGCGTCACTTCCCTTCCCTTTCTTATCCCCAACTCGTCACTTCAAATATTTATACCATATGTTTCTTGCAATGGTCTATAATTATTCATAGTTGGTTTCTTTTTCTGCCTTTAATTTTGTACGTGTTTTAGTGTATTGATTTTATCCTGTCTCAACCTATGTTGAGGATAATGCAGATAAATAATGCAGGATCAAATGCATATAGCTACAAGCCTCTTGCGGAGGCGTCTGATGAAGATCTTATGTGAGCTCTGATAGACCTTTTATTTTATCATCTTCCTTAAAATTGTTCTTCTTTGAACATAATGATTCTGTTAATGCAGTGAGGTAGTTGCAACAAATACACTTGGTTTGATGATATGTTGTTTAGAGGTAAATATATTCTTATCTAAGTTGTACTATGGATGAATGTGACGTTGTATGCACAATGTTCTACTTTTTGTTTAGGAAATAAAGATGATGGCAAATCAGCCACGTGGAGGTCATATTTTCAATATTGATGGGGCAGGTTCAGATGGAAGACCAACTCCCAGGTGCTTTGAGTTTGCTCAAGTATTTGCTGTGTTGATTGGGAACAATATCCTCACCACTTGCTGAATTTATTTGCTAATGTGTTCTGGGACTCGGCCAAATTAGTCATAATTGGTGATTTGTGATCATCGCTCACCTACTCTACAAAACTGTAAATATTTACTTCTTTAGTGGTCTCTTGGGCTGAAGCATTGTATTGCAATTTTATATGGTGAGCAGCAGCAGCATCAATGCCTTTCCAACAAATCTGTTGTCAATTGCGATTTATATTCAATTAGGGCAGATTTATCTTTGTTAATTTGCTATTTGTTTCTATCACTATCAGAAAGTTTTAGCGGTAGAATATTTGGGTGATGGCAATTGAGAGGTATCTTATTGATGATGAAAGTCAATAGTCCTTTTTTTGTCCTAGGAACCACAATCTCACAAAACAGCTAATTGGCACATAGTTTCTATGTTTCTCAAACATAGTTTGGTGATCATTCTTTATATCTCCTCCTTTCCTTAGGTTTGCTGCTAATGGAGCTACAAAGCGGAGTGTGGTGCATCTAACAAAATCATTACAGGTGGATGTATAGTTATGCATGCATTATGAGTCATGCTCTTATGCCATCTGCTCTTCTATACACATCCAGTCCATCCATGATCTTGTGTTAGCTTCTTAATGCAGGGTAGCTTTATATTCTTAAAATAGATTAGTTTTATTTGTAATTTACTCAGGTTTCACATTTTCGTATGTACTTTTTAAAGAAAAGTATATTCTTTCTGTCCCTGGCTTCTGTACATTCTAATGACAGAAATTTGTATCACGATCATGACCTTGGTAATTTGTAAAGAATGTAAACGTTTCAATTCATATATTGGAATGAGAAGAAACCATCCCCTAAAAAATGCGTCTTGAAATTATTTCTGTACTCCTTTAGTTCTTAGTTGTCTAAATGATAAATTTTGCTCACATGTTTACCTTTTGATCTTGGTCATAGTTTTGTTTTCTAAGATTGGTTCTTTCTGAAGTCTTCCTCTTTTCCTATAGGGCTGTCTCAGTAAGAACCATTTTTCTATCACTGCCTTTGTATACGTAACAAAAATGTGCTATTGTTTTACAGGCAGAACTACAGATGCAGGACGTTAAACTGACATTGATGGTTTTCAACTCTAATATGTATTTATGTGTATTAAGATGAGATAAATCTCAATCCAATGCAAGTATTTAAGCTTAAACTCAGTGGGATTACAGCTAGACAGTGACAATTGCCCAACTGATGTCCGTTGCGCTGGACTTGGTTTTGCTTAGTAGGGAGAGCTAAGCAAATCTGGGCCGTTTAAATTTGATCTGGATGGTCCAGAGATAAATGTTTTTTTTTTTTTTTGAACATAAAAGTTAAAAGATTATCTTTATTTTAGATTATATACCATTAAAATATTTTTTTTTTAAAAAATATGACTTTTAAAAAGCCATATTTGGATCATTCAGGATCA
Source organism: Acacia melanoxylon (assembly GCA_019022615.1). Lineage (NCBI taxonomy): Eukaryota > Viridiplantae > Streptophyta > Magnoliopsida > Fabales > Fabaceae > Acacia > Acacia melanoxylon. The sequence goes on along the minus strand of JAFJYJ010000020.1, from coordinate 1,506,036 downwards.
AATCGACAAAGATAGATCTACTTAGCTCTCCTTGCTAAGCAAATTTGCTGAGCTGAGAAACCAATTCCCTGTTGCACCATGCCACCACGTCATCACCTTGCTGCCACATCTCGGGCCCTTGATTGTCTTTTCTCCTCAGCTTTAATCTTCTAATTTCTCTAGAATATTCTACAATCAAGATAGCAAAATATCTTTCAATTAATTTATTTAAGAGAAATTATAAAATTATGATCATCAGGCCCTTTTTAGCATTAATTTTATATAATTAATTACTTTTAATACATTGGACATTTCAGCCGCAATTACTGCAAATATGCTGATGGGCCCAATGATCAATCAGCTCAGGTATCCAAGAGAAGAGTGGTTCCAGGTATTGGGCTCATATGATATTACGGCCCCTTAGGTCCAAGTGATGGTCTGAGTAGTTATCTAGGGTTGTGTGCCCTGTTAAGGCTAACAATGAGTGGTTAGCTATTTTGCATGAGAGCCTCTGACCTCTCGAACGTCAGAGAGGTTCCCTTTGCTTATTACTCTTGTATAACTGCATTTTATCACTGTAGTTAGGATTTTTTAGTCAATTTTCCCTTGTATCCTCTTCCATTTCCTACTAAAAAGGCACTAATCTTGGTTACTCAGCAATAATACAAATACTCAGTTCCATCTTATTTCTCCGGTTCCCATCATATGCCTAATAGTTATCCTAAAATCCCTAAACCAGATATAAAAATGTATAATAAATAGGGATGCATCATAGGACAAGACTTCAATCTGATTATGAGGCCATTAGGTTCGTTCCCCTTTGTTAACTGATAAAAGAGAGAAAATGTATATTTAATTACTTGTAAGATATGGGCAGATTACATACATATATATACGAGAAGAGGCTCTAAAAAGCCTCCCCCGAACTGGCCCCTAAAGGACCCTATCCTAAAGGACCCTAAAGGGTTACAACCCTTAAAGGGTTAAGACCCTTACTTTAACACTTTCTCAAGTTGGAGCGTAGATATTAATCATGCCCAACTTGTACAAAGATAATTAACACAAGTTCATAGAAACATTAGATAACAAATGACAAAACAAAATTCTCACACACTCCCCCCTCAAGGCGCCAGAATGTGAATAACAACAAATCACCGTCGCACCGAGAGACCAAACGATACACCAAATGGTTTCACCGGTACCAACACCTCACCGGAGGCAAAGCGAAGAAACGGTCACACAAGGACCACCAAACAAAAATAATTGCCAAACACCTCACCGAACAGGCCATGAAATTACCCAATCACAAACACGGCATTCAAGACAAAAGAACACTTCACGAATGTGCTGGAAAACAAAGAACCCAGCTACCAGAAACAAGTGAACGTGCACCAAATGAAATGCCGAAAACCCAGTCTCACAATGCAACCTTCGAAGCAAAGAACCGGCCTACACACCCGAAAATGAAGGCTCGACGTCGGAAACAAAGAAAGCCGAAGCACAAACGTCCAACGGAACCCAAATGACCGATGGGTCACAACAAGCAAACGAGGTATCAATAACCTCAAAAACCTCTTTAGTCACCATAGAACAATCTCATCCGAGATTACAACACCAAACTGAGGCTTCACAATTCTCAATAGCAAACGTCACATTAGTGACCAAACAGAAGCAACCGTCATCCCAATGACCAAATAACACTTCCACAACCAGGAAGCAAATAACCACCAAACTAGAAGCAGATTGATGAAACGGCACTGGAAACGAAGACAAACAAACAGATGAAAAATCACCACACGTACGTATGAACAGTACCGTACGTATGAATAGTACCCCCAGACGTATAAATGAACAGTGCCATACGTATAGATGAACAGTATCTGTTGTATGAATGAGCAGTACCAATGACAAAATATTAGTGCCTAAAGTCCAACCAATTTAAGTTTCAAAGGCGCCTCTTCACATGGTGGTGGTCCCCACCACTTACTTGCTCTTTTGATTTTCTCATGGCACAATTTTGGAGGCAGACCCATGTTATTCCCACTTGCAGAAGAATATTTCAATAGGATAGATGTGTCATCTTTTCATGCTAATGTCAAAGGAGGAAACACATGGAGGCCCCACCACTTTCTTTTGCATTTCTTTCCAACGTAACCACTCTCCCACTTCACATTTCTGATTCCCTTTTTTTTCTTTAACCACTTACGCACTCATGACTCATCACTAGGTGGGGACCAACTTTTCCTTTGATTTTCCCACCATCGTCCAACTCCACCATTTTCATCTCAGAGATCCTCAAAATGCTCAACTCATCATGAACCGAGACAGCTAGAGCATGACCATCTTCACCTTACTCTCTCCGCCTTCGAGAAGATCTGCAATTCTTCTCCACGGCTTCACAAACCACCTTCACCGATCTTCTTCTCCACTAAACCAGAAAGAGCCACGAGATTATTAACCAATCTTTCTCCCGAATCGAAACAAAACATGTACCAACCGTAGAAATAGCATAACTGAGCCACTGCATCTTATTCACCAACTTCGCGAATCGAACTCCAATCGTCCAAATGCCAAATCGATCGCTTAGCATCCAAACGGGACTCGCAAATGATTAAATCGGTACAAACGACCGGAAAACACCAAGTCGATCCCAAAAGAGGAAGCGGCGATGTAGATCCTTGGCTTTGGAATCAAGAAATACTCACCGGAAAATTCAAGAATACTCGCCTAATCTGGAAAATAGTCACCTAAATACGGAAATGTCGCCGAATCGAAAACTTCTCCGGAAATCGCAGAGAATCTAGCCGAAATCTCGGAACACTTGCTGGAATTTGCAAACTTCACTGAAACTGCAGAGTACCACCGGATTAAAGAGTCACCGGAATCTGGAAAATATTCGCCGGAATATGGAAACTTCCACCGAAATCTGGAAAAGTCTCCGGAAAACTCGGAAAATTCGAACCTTATCGAGAATCAAAGAATATCGCCGGAATTAACAGAAGAAGACCAAAAATGGTGGTCTGGACAGAATCTGGAAACTCGCCGGAAACTGGGAAATCTTGCCGGAAAATTCAAAGAAACTCCAGAACAAGCTCCGACACCACCAAAATAAGCTCCGGCAATGAGAGCTACAAACAAAACACCCACGGGTGAACCACGGCGAGATATGAAGAAAGGAGACAAAATGCAACACCGCAAATGTAAATTTGCGGAACCGAAAATCAGGCGTTCAAACCAAAGCGGAACCGGAGAGCCATAATTTGGAAAACAATCGGAAAATTCGAACATGGAGAACACGATAGCTACGAATTTTCCAAAGAACCCACATAACTATCTCGACTTTCATCTCATTCTCTCCGCCTTCGCCCTTCTTCTTCCTTCACACCACCGTCAATGCAGAACCAACAACCATGGATGTGGTAACCAAACAAAGTGGAGGAGACAACCGAACAACCAAATCCGAGGTACATACTTCTCTTCTCTCTCCCCGTGAACAAGGACAAACACGGTCCACCGTTCACAAAACAAAGACCCACACTCAATCGAAATCGAACACGAAAGGAGAAACGAGAGATCGAAACGAGAGATGACACGCACACAAACATTGGAAATTCACAAGGTGACCAAATAATCAAAAATCTTGCCGGAAGTGAGAACCTCTCCGACAAACACAATGCGATTGGCCACCATCACATTCACGTGACCATATACCGTTCACGCTACGGGATGACCCCACCGGAAAATAGCCAAGAATTAACCAAGCTCTGATACCATGTTAACTGATAAAAGAGAGAAAATGTATATTTAATTACTTGTAAGATATGGGCAGATTACATACATATATATACAGAGAAGAGGCTCCTAAAAGCCTCCTGAACTGGCCTCTAAAGGACCCTATCCTAAAGGACCCTAAAGGGTTACAACCCTTAAAGGGTTAAGACCCTTACTTTAACACCCTTAATTATTGGAATGACCAAAGCAGACCATAGCAAATAGTTTGTTTTGTCCAGTGTGACAAACAGAAAATAAATTTCCCTTATTTTGGCTGGACCAATGAACCACAATTCGCTTTCTGGGTGGTGCCTGGTGAATATGTAAAGGAAGTAGTTATGGCATCTATCTTCATATTGCTATCAAGTTTGGAGAGTGTTAAGGCCTGTTTGGGATAGCTTCAAAAGCTCAAATAAGTCCATCACAAGCCTTGCAAAAGTTGAGGCTAGATTATTATTTGATTGGCGTATAACTTTCAAACAAGCTACTTTTTTTTGAAGTCACATCTCTTTTCTTCAGACCTTGAAGCCACTTATGCCACTTTTATCCCAAATACAAATCACATCAGAAAAAGTCCATCAGGAAAAAAGTCCATCAAGGAAAGTCCATAAAAAACAAAAAGCTATTTCTACTACAGTTATCCCAAACGGGCCCTTAGTAATGAAGGTCGGGGATAACTTCTTTACTCAGGCCTCTTCTATATAAAATGGTGGTTATAGTATAACCAGTACAGGAGTGCCGAAGGGGTATAGCTATATGGCAAATGTTGTGTAATAGCTAATATTTCCTGATATCTACTCTCACATGAACACTCACAGCATGATACATTACTTGATACACGCATGGATCACACACAACATTACACGGGATCATCCTATCATCTCAAGAGCTGTGCCTTAGTGGTGAAGAAACTTGAACCAAACTTGCATATATCTTCAATCACTAATCCTTGACCTGTCAGACTAAAGTACACTGCTGAAGCATTCCGTACATTGTAATAAAAAACTTGGAAGAGCACATTAAGATTAAACTTATGATCATACATGGGATTGATGATAGGGGAAAATGGTACAACTTATCTTGCATTTCTACTTTCATGTTTTCCTGGTATATACATCTCACTATTAGTTGTATAATGTTATTAAATGCATGGAAAAGCTTATTACATTTATTTTTTTGGAAGATAAAGCTTATTACATTTATGATGAAATGTGAAACTAATGATGGAGGAAAATGGTATGCCTTATATTGCATTTTACTTTCATGTTTTCCTTCTATATGCACCTGACTACTTGTGCTATAATATTTCCTCCTCGCTTCTTGTTTTGTCTTAAATATGAACCTGTTGGAAAATTGACATTTTATGATGTTTACAATTTAAATTTGTAGTCATGACTTATTTTTCATTGTCTTTTCTCTTTCTTTTTGGGTTTTGCAGCCAGGGATGGTAACCACTGATCTTCTCATGTCTGGTGCTACAACTAAACAGGTAAAGAAATTCTTGTTACTTTCCACAAAAGAGGTAAAAAAAAAAAACTCACGTCTTCTCAAGAGTTTATTGTGTACTTTGGTTTCTGCAGGCGAAGTTTTTCATTAATGTATTGGCTGAACCAGCTGAAGTGTTAAGTTTTGCTGACATTGGTGAAAGATAAGATTACTCCATGGTCATTGGTTTGGTCGTTCTTGATTCATGAATTCCAGTACTTACTAATAACTCAATGTGTAATGAACTAAACCAAAAAGAGAAGTAGAAAATTCTATGAAATTAACATAATGATAAAAAAAATCACTGAAGATATATTCTTGGCATGGAAAAAAATTTCGTGCTATCATAATTTGATATATGTGATCCTATCATGTTCATATATATAATTATCTGATACATTATATAGTTTGAATCATATTTGAGCATGATCGAGCCCAATTGGGGTAACTTTCTTTAACTATTGACTTTGCTTAAATAGAATCAAGTCATCTTCACTCGATTGAACCTTCATTGGTTTCTATCATGTTTTAATTTAATGGTTGGGATTTTAGAAATTTATTATTTTCTAAACCATACTATTTTACTTGCGTTTCCTTATTAATCTTTCATTTTCAAATGCCTAATTTGTTAGGTATTTGATTGCTCCTGTTAAGTGGCATGTTATGTATTATTTTATGAAGCACTGATACTTAAAGAAAAGAAAAATGATACATATTGTATAAAAAGGAAAAAGGTACATATTGGACACTTAGGATATTATGGAGCACTGATATTACATTTCGTATTGCTTCTGGATGTTATCTATTTTGTCACTTGTGTTGATATTATATTTAGGTTAGTATATGTGCATCTTAGGTGTTATAACCAATTTAGATTATGATTAACAAATTTTGCTCTCTTAGAATTCTAGCTCTGTATTTATCTTTTTAGTCCTATGTTAAATGATGATTTGCAGGTTGCTGAATCCCTGGTTCCAAACATTAGATCTACCATTGGCAATGGATCAATGAAGCCAACCTATATTAAATTCCTCACTGGGGTTAAAGCGTATTCTCATATTTTCAGTTAAGAACAATCCTATTCTTTGACATGCTCCATTTTTCACTTGCATGGTTCACTATTTAGTGTATTGATCTACAAGAGGTTGTTGTTTGACAAATTCTTTTTTCCCATACGGTTTATTTTTCTGGTACATCCTTGAAGAATGATTTGCACAAAGGCAGGTTTCATGTTCAATTATCTGTATTTAGTTCTACATTCATGAAAACTTTAAGCCTAATCTGGTTTCTCTTTCTTGGCTGGATGTGAAATTTACCAAGTTGAGGAAGAGATGGATAATAAAGAGTTGCCCCTTTCTCTCCTCTTTGTTTGTGTGTGAGAGAGAGTACTAGCTGCATGGTCTTGTGATTTATCTATTGTCCATTTTTAAAATTGGGAGAATTTGATTTGATCTAATGTCCTAAATCCTAAGAAAATTAGGTAAAAAAGTTATTATATCTATTATCTAATGACTAAAGTTACAACTAACTTTAGGCTAAAGTATTCTTTAGGTTAAATACCATTTTTGCCACGGAAGTATTGGTAAGAGGCACTTTCAAGGAAGTTTTTTGATATCATTTTTGCGCTTGGAAGTTTACAAAATGGAGCAAATATGCCCGAAAGTTTTTTTAGGAGCAAATTTTCCCGGAAGTTTTTTTCAAAAGCAAATTTGCCTTGGAAGTTTACAAAGAAGCAACGATCCAATGGTCAAGATCAACTGATCGGCAAGATCATTATGTTTGTAAACTTCTCGCAAAAATGATACCAAAAACTTCTTAGGGTCTTTGAGTGCCCTTTTTACCAATACTTCCGGTCTTGAGTGTCCTTTTACCAATACTTCCATGGCAAAATTGGTATTTTACCCTATTCTTTATGTCCTTTAAGTTTACATGAGGTATAGTTTAATTTCTTAAATTTATAAAATGTATTTTTAGTCCATAAAACTTGACGCTATTAGTGTTATTAATGGAAAATGTTGACTAAACAAAGTTAATTAGCGACTATGTAGAATCAAAGTTAAATTTTAATTTTAAAAAGAGAAATACTTAACATATTCTCAGAATGCCACCTCATTTGTATTTTGACTAATTAAAAAAAGAAAAAAGTTTCAAATTGATGAGCTAACTAGATTAAAATCAAGGTTAATATCATCTTTGGTCCTTGTAATTTACAATCATTTTGGTTTTGGTTTCTAAAATTTCAAAACAAGTGGTTTTGATCTCTCAAGTGTACTCCATTTCGAACCGTTAGTCTCTATAGTTTGAAAAAGATGTTGATGGTGTTAAGTTTGATGATGTGTCATTAATGCCATTAAAGTTGCTTATGTGGGTGGCTGAGTGGGCAAAATAATTTTTTCTGACTAGTATGACCTGTAAAATACAAGCACAGAGAGGACCAGTAAAGCATTTTGAGAGGACAAAGAATTAAACACGTCAACAAAACAAGGGAAACTCAACGACAATCTAAAGTTAAGAACCAGAATTGAAGTATATGGAAGAAGCAGGTTGCGAAGTCCTTGCCACAACGGTAATTGTGTCCAAAAGTCTAGCAAATAATGAAGTGTGGGTGACTTGATTGTAAAATGAATCAGAGATTGGTAGGTGAAACAAATATGAGGTTAATGAGAGAAGATGAGGAGGAGGAAGAAGACGCAGCCCAACTTTTGCACAGCAAGGAGCTCTTCACATTTAAGGGAACTAAATTATTAGCTGGCTTACCAAAGAATGATTTCTTGGATGTATAAATAACCAAGGTTTTCAAAACTGGATTACCACTAAACCGATTGGAATACTTTTGTTAAAGAGATTGATGAGTCAAATTAAATTGACAAACTTGCTTAGAAACCCTAAATTGATGAGAAATTGAAGATTTCATAGTAATTGATATTGAAATTCTAAAGAAAATTTTAAAAAATAAAATTTAAACCCCCGGAATTTGGTTGATGTTCGAATTGGACGGTTTTTGATCCAGTTTGGGTTTCATATTATTGTAAATAACCATAACTTTGTGTTTTTTTTATTACCAAAAAGAATTTGGGCATCTCAAAACTATTTGTAGTCTTTCAACAGAAATTTTTTAAAAAAGGACAATCAAGAATAAATTTATGATATTTGTTACGAGGGGAAAAAGAATTAAACAGATAATCATAGCAAATTACAAATCGGCCTACCTAATGGTCTAATACACATGGAGATTCTTTGTTTTTATAGCTTATAAGGTTGTAATTCGAAAACTAATCAGTGCAGCTCATATGTATAGACCCAAACTTACTTCTAATGACATCTTTGCTAGACCCAACAGCACAATCCAAGAGCTTGCCAATTTGATGTCCAGTTTGAGTGGGCTTTCCAACAAGAGTCCATGGTGTTGAGGATCAAGTTCTTATGTACTAGAGTGTCGCTTGAATTGAACTCGGGAGTACTGGTCCTCTTGGCTGTATTTTATGTTTTAACGTTTTTTGTTGTTGTCAAATTACCTAGTCAGCAAAAAAATCATCCAGTCATCTTGCCCAGTCAGCCAATCACATAAGCAACTTTAACGACGTTAATGCCATATCATCAAACTTAACACACTTAATGTCATTTTCAAACTACAGGACAAACGGTTTGAAACAGAGTAAACTTGAGGGATCTAACTCACAGGTTTAATACTTTAGGGTTTTATCTTGTTCATGTTTTTAACCACCTGCTTAATAGTCTTGTCTTGGTCCCCTTTTTTTTAAGTAAAATACTTTAACCTCATTTACTAAAGTCTTAATTATACAAATCTCCCCCCTATTTTAAAAATATACACATAAGTTCAAACCAATAACTCTATTAAAAATATTCTAAAAATATATTTAAATAAATTTTAATTACTAATCCGCCTTTCATCACTCTTTTCTTTAGTTGAACGTTTTAAAGATGAATACCCTCCATCATTCTAAATCCCAAAATTTTAGCTAAAATTATTTTGAAGCAATTAATACTTTCATATTTCATTTTTGTTTTTTCCTTTTTGCACAATTATTTATTTATTTACTTATATACCATATTTGGACAAAAAATCAATTAATCTAGTTAGCGTAAACATAGAAATTTGATTAATGCACCCTGGACATATTTATAGCTTTTTATGGCATAAATTGCGTTTAAAATTTTTAAATATAAATTATGTATATAATCTCACAAACATATATCATTTATACTATATGATAAAAAAAATATGTGTTTGAAATATGTTTTAGTCCTTTAAAAGAAATAGTAAATAAATTTTAATAAATGTAATGAAAAATTTAAATTATAGAATTTATAATATAATAAAAAATAATGAATTTCATAACATATTTAAAAGTTTGAAAACATATGTATTAGCTAGAAGTTTCTTAACGTTGTATAAAAATTAATTTTCTGGTAATATCAACAACAATTATTTTTTAAGAATAATTATTATAGCGAGCGCTTAGACTGTTACAGTTCATATACTGATACTACCCTCAGTTGGAAATATCAACAACAATTATTTTCTTAACGAATGAAGCCTCATTACTGTTAGAGTTGTGGAATAATTGCAAGCTGAGCTTCTATTTCATAGGGATGGACCATTTGAGGAATTTCAGATTCTGAAGCATAAAATATCTTTACTTGAAGCAAGTAACGCTGGATTACAACGGGAACTTCAAGAACGCAGAGTAACTAGCGAGAGTTTGATGAAGACGGCTTTTGATGCTCAAGTGTTCTGTTCATCCTTATTGTTCTCGGTTATCGTATAATTTTAAGTTGCTTTAGATAACTTTTTGGTATTTATCTGTTGAATCTCACACGTGGTGTTGAACATTTGTAGGTTGAGAAAGACCAGTTGATCATGAAAATATAATCAACAAAGAATGGTAAACCTTGGGATGAGATTGAATCAAATTCGACCAAGGTCATCATGCTTCAAGTCCTTGCTATAATTTTTTGTTGTTGTTGATAAATTAGATCTGTCATTGATGCATGTTTGAAATTTTGTAGGATTATGACTTGGTAAAATCTTATGTATCAAAGATTCAAGAATTGGAAGGAGAATTGTTGCGTTTGAAAAGTTTGAACAATAAAAAATCAAGCCGTTATGCTGATTGGGTTGATGAAGATGATGATGGATTTAGATCAAAGAATGCATTATTTGCCTGTGTTAGTGGGTATTCATCTGACTACGATACCAAAGTTGTGGACATATTAGGTATCATATTGAAATTTCCTCTTGAAAGAAGTAGTAATGTGCATTATACTATTTTCTTTTTGTTTAAAAAAATTGAGCGTTGATTGTTTGAGCAGCCAGAGTGTTATTTATTTTTGGGTTAAATTCGGCTTGTTTGAGACCAATGCACTTATTTTTTTGATATATATTTTTTTTGTTTAAAAAAATTGAGAGTTGATTGTTTGAGCGTAGACAGTGTTATTTATTTTCGGGTTAAATTCGGTCTTTTGAGACCAATGCACTTATTTTTTGATATATTAAACTAAAAATTAATTTCTCCAAGTATCAATTGAAGACATTTCTATCATTTTAACATAGATGACATGGAGAATGATGCAAAGGAGCTAGAGCACTCTTCCCTTCAACAAAAGGTGGATATGGAGCTAAAAGAATTGGATAAGCAACTTGAGCAGAAGGAAGTTAAAACTGCCTTTTCTAGTTTGTTATTCATATGGTTTTCTAATATTTTGTGTTGAACTTTTTTTAAAAGTAATTTTATATATTCAAATTTGAGTCGATACGTCAAAAAAAATTGAATAATGTTAGTTGATTCTCTTTCTATCTTTTATTTGGAGGCTGAAATGAAATGGTTTAATGATACTGATACTTCAGTTATCAGACATCATTATGAAAAGAAACTTTTGGAGTTAGAACAAGAGAAGAAACTAAAACAGGCAATTGCTGTCTTGTGCTACTGAATTCAGGCTGTCAAATCTTTATTCCAATATCTCTAATCCTTACTTTATTGGCAGAAAGAAATTGAAGATCTCAAGTGTAATCTTTCAAATATCCATCCACCCATGATGATTATGCTTCTTAGGTTGCTGAGCTAAAAAAGAAACAAGATGCTCAAGCTACAAAACGGCTAAAGAAACTTTTGGAATCTCTAAAGGCTTCCTCGCGGGAGACTATTGGTTAGGAAATTTTTAAGTAATGAAAAGTTTTCTTTCCTATTTTTAAAGCTCATTGTTTATCTTTTACAAGTAGGTGGTGGGGGTGCAAATGGCCCTGGAGTTGGGATACTTAATGATCGATGTTCACACAAGGATTAAATTACCTCTGAAACATTTGATTAGAACTTGACGTTTTTTTTTAAGTATTAGTAGAGTTATTAAAGGCATCATAATGCAAAGCTTTTCATGACAAGAAAGTTAACCATGGATGCCTTTGAGTTTTTTAAAAAAGCTTCTTATTGCCATGTTTGCCTTTTTATTTGAAGGCTTTAATGCAATTAATCGAGCATGAGCTTGAAGTCGAGTACATGAAGTACGTGCAGAATACGAGTGTCAAATGCAAGAGTGAGCCTTAGTTTATGTTCCAAGATTCTTTGAAAAATTGAGACTTTATGAATGAGTACTGGATCTTTTTCGTTTTCTTAAACATGATGAATCATGTTAGATTATTTGCTTACTATTTTTCTCAGTTTCGGGAAGGCTAGTATGGCCAAGGAGATCAGGAGATTAAAGGGAGAAAATGATATATTGAAGAAAAATGATACAAGGTGAACAACAGGAACTTTAAATCAAGAACATCTATACTTGAAGCAAGTAAGGCTGAGTTACTAGTGAGAGTCAAGAACGTAGAGTAACTAGCGAGAGTTTCATGAGGAGGGCTTTTGATGTTGAAGTAAGTAACAGCCCAAGCACACAATCCACCCTTCTTGGGCCCTATGTCATCGTTGGCACAACGGCTCGAGCCTAGCTCTGATACCAACGTCCAATGACTCGAGCCTGGTTTTGATACCAACGCACAACGACTCAAGCCCTGGCTTTGATACCAACTGTAACAGCCCAAACACACAATCCACCCCTTAGGGCCCAGTGTCCTCGCTGGCATAATGACTCGAACCTGGCTCTGATACCAACGCACAACGACTTGAGCCCTGACTTTGATACCAATTGTAACAGCTCAAGCGCACAATTCACCCCCTTGGGGCCCTAGTGAGGACAATCTACCCCTGAGGGCTAGCATCATCACTGGCACAATGACTCGAGCCCTGGCTTTGATACCAACGCACAACGACTTGAGTCCTGGCTATGATACCAACTGTAACAACCCAAGCGCACAACCCACCCCTTGGGGCTAGCGTCCTCACTGGCACAAGACTCGAGCCTAGCTCTGATACCAATTCTTCCATATGGTCAGGTATATATTCATGCATTGTACGTATTGTTTTGATGATGATGAATATTTTTTTCCTCTCAATTCTGTTTTGCCATACGTAGTTTGTAGATTTAATTAAACTATTTTGTGATTATGTAAGACTGGATTTGGGAAAACATACACAATGGGCACCAATTATACGCAAGAAGAAAGTAGTAACGGAATTATACCCAAGGTCATGGAAAATATATTCAAGAGAGTTGAGGTCGTGCAAGCGTCCTTAGAATTTTTGATACGAGTATCATTTATCGAGGTAAAGGAAATTATGATTATATCATGACTTTACCTTGTTCATTCAAAATTTGACCTACTCAAAAATTACAAATCACATATATTTAAAGAAGAGGTTTTTGATTTGCTTGATCCAAATTCATCAAGAGGTGAGGCTACATCTATTGCGAAGCCCTCTATGCCGAGCATAGTTCCCACACAAATAAGAGAAACAGTCAACGGAGGAATAACACTTGCTGGCGTAATTGAAGCTGAAGTTAAGACAAAGGAGGAAATGGCTTCCTATCTCTCTCGCGGTTCATTGTCTCGTGCCACATTGGGAGTACCAATATGAACAGTCAATCAAGGTTAATTTCCATGAAAAATATTGCTTCATTCTGTCCTCTTGTGATTTATCTTTCATGTTTTGTTTAGAGGAAACTACATTACAATTAATTGTGCAAATTATATTCATTTTCTAGCCTTTTCGCACGCTATATTCACAATAACAATGGAGCAAAAGAATGACAAAGTGATATCTTACGTGCAAAACTCCATTTAGTGGACCTTCTTTGGTTACGAACGTGCTAAAAGAACCGGTTCGATGGCATGCGTTTAAAGGAAGGTAATTCTTCTCGTTTAAGGATATGATCTTAGGAGTATGAATAGAATTAAAACTATTAAAACTAATACATTATACATATAACCCTTTTAGTTGGTTGGCTTATATGTGCATGAAAGCTTTTTGCTTTCAATTGCTAATTTCTCTCTAAGTTTCTTTTTTGGTTTAGGTATTCACATCAACAAGGGTTTATTGGCCCTTAGGAATGTAACAAGTGCCTTGGGGGACGAAAGAAGGTAGCATGTGTCATATCGTGATAACAAATGAACTTGCCTACTACAGGTAAATACTATATATGCTTCAAATTAGTTATATATGTGATAAAATTTCTTTCAAAAGCCAAAACTTCGCGTTGCCTATTAAGTAAGTATGTATTGCTTTTTATATGGTGCAATAATTTTAGAAATAATAACCAGATATATAAAACGTATTTGTTGTATGCTCATACATTAGCCAAAGGTAAGTATCATGCAATTTGAATATTTAGTATTCTCTTGGAGGTATGCTTCAAATTAGTTATATATGTGATAAAATTTCTTTCAAAAGCCAAAACTTCGCGTTGCCTATTAAGTAAGTATGTGTTGCTTTTTATATGGTGCAATAATTTTAGAAATAATAACCAGATATATAAAACGTATTTGTTGTATGCTCATACATTAGCCAAAGGCAATTTGAATATTTAGTATTCTCTTGGAGGAAATAGCAAAACGGTGATGATAGGTATATACTCGATCATGGCTATTCACTAATTTAATCTTTTATCTATTTTCATTTATATAATTTTTTTTTTAATTTGTCATGATTGTTGTAGTATTATTGGCTTTGGCACAAAAGGCCTCAAGATTTTGTTTATGACTGGGGTTCATTAGGCCCATCAAAGCACATCCACAAGGGAAAGGCCTCCGCACCCTTATAAGGTATGCTTTGTTCACCTTTCTAGTCGATATGAGACTTCACAATCTGATACCAACTGTAATAACTTGAGCGTTGGCTCTGATATCCATTGTAACGGTTCTGATATCATCTGTAACAACTCGAACATGGCTCTGATACCAACTGTAACGGCTTTGATACCAACTCGAACCCTGCTCTGATACCAACTCATAACTTTTTTTAATATATAGTTGTTTCACTAAGTCAGATTCCAGCATCATGGTGCCCAATCAAAATAGCTCTCTTAATAGTATTTTTAGTATTCTCACGTATTCAAATTCAAGACTTAATTCTTAAGCAGCATTATCATGGCCTCCCATTGTTTTAGTGTGTTTTTTCATGATAAATGAGTAAGGTAAGCTTTAATAGGATAAATTGATGGCAAAAAATTAGATAAATAAATTATTCGTAATATATTAATTTATTGGAATTAGCTTGGTGTTTGTTTTACGGAATACACTAATATATTTTATCTCCTGAATTTATAAGTCCTTTTTAGAGAATTTAACTTTAACCTCACATTTTGACTTTATTTCATTTAAGGACCAAAAAATTCTAAAATTACACGATAGAATTAAAAGACCAAAGGGAAAAAATTTATTTTAATGCTAGTGATCAAAATACCCTTCATTCATTTTCTTGTAAGTGTACATACACATTTTAACAATTAATAATAGAAAATTTTACAAGTACACATAAAAAATTTACAATGCCCAATTTATATTATAACAGCTCATACAAGAATTGACAAGTACATATAAGCATTTTTAACGACTAACACTAACAAAATTGACAAGTGTACAAAATGAAAATTTACAATAGCTCAAACAAAAAATTACAAGGGTTTATCGGTGAATTTGCAAGTGTAAATAAGCATTTTAAAATTTACTCCCTCCAATTCTTTTGTGAAGAACCTTCTAACTACTTCACAATTATTACAAAAAGTAGTTTAAACTAGTTCGCATCATTGAAATGATAAAAAATCATCACTACTTTTTAATGTTATCCTCCAATCAAAATCAACCTATCTTATTTACCTTTAATTTTTTTTCTTATAGAATCTCTCTACATTACTATTAATAAGGGTATTTGTGGAAAAGTAGAATTTAATACTATTAACTTTTTGCATATGATCTTATAATTAAGACCACAAAAACTTTTAAAAAAGTTCTTATAATAAGGATTGGAGGAAGTAATAATAAGTAAAATAACAAGTGTTCATGTGAAGGGATGATATTTTGGTCATATATTATTAAAACATAATTTCACTTTGATCGTTTTAGTACTAGAGTAGTATAGTAATAACTTCACAATCTTTTGATTCTTATTTGAAATAAACTTACGTTGTTGGGGTTAAGTTACTTCTCCCATTTTTTCCCAACTTTATCACTATTAATTTCATATATTAAGAAGGGTATTTGTGAATAAGGATGATAATTAAATCAAGTGTTTTAGCTAGAAAAATACTTAATTCAAGTCATTTATATCCACTATGTTAAGTTTTATAATTACACGGAGCCGTGTATTATATTTTTGAAATATTATTTAATTATAAGCTCATAAAAAAAAAAGGACACCTGAACATGTGTGGTTAACTTAGGGAACTTGATAATGATATAATAGATATAAACAACTTGATGTTAATATGATTTCTTTTTTTAAAAGAAAAACCAACACAATTTATTATAAATAACTAATATAATGCATTAAATAAAAATGAATATAAGAAAAAAAAATTATGAAATCAAGTGAATCTTGATGATGTAATAAGAGAAACAAATATTTTACAAACTTCATTTAAAAAGCAAATTAAGTAAGGTTAAACGCATGATCATAAATAAAAATGAAGAGTGAGTCTTCAATAATAAGTTTAAGTACATATATTTTAATAAAAAAGTATATTACAATAAAAATAATTATAATGTCATCCTTTTAGAAACATTTTTGGAATTAATCATAATTGTATGCTTTTATCAATCTTTATCAAATACATCTTTTTTCAATATAAGTACTAAACAATCATTCAACCATTTATCATAAACCATTACTGAAAGTCTTTCTTGATGTATTAAAGGTAAACACTTCATTTAAAAGTGGGCAACCATTTAAACATGTATTAATTTTTATTTTTTTTTTATTATTTTATTTTTTAAAAAAAAAAAAAACTCAAATCTCCAATTCAAGGGGGGCACTTGCCCCCTTCATTCTATCTTATGTAGGTCCGCCATTGGTGTTACATAACACTCATAATAAAATCTCATTAAACTGAGATACGCAAGTTAACAAATTGCAATTCTTAAGATATTTGTTTATTGGTTTAATACAATATTTGGCCCCTCAAATTTTAAATCATGGATTTTGATCCTTTGAGAGTTAAAATGATCCAAGTTTTTATTAAATTTTAGGGATTAATGTGTTAAACGGAATGAAATTTGAGGGATTAAAATTTAAGAGACAAAAGTGATCTAAAACTAAAGAAAATTTAAGAGACCGTGAAATATTAAATTGAGAATGAATTGTTCGTCTTTCATTGATTAGATGCCACACACACATACACGAATGTGTACATGAGCGAGTTTAATATTATTTTTACTAGTATTTTTTTTTTCCAAACATAAGAATGTACTCCTTCCGATGCACATAAGTTACTTCTAGAAGAATTTTTGATATATAATATAAGTTACATGGAAAGTAAGTAATATTTATTTTTTAGTTTTATATTGTAATTAATGTTTAAATGTGTCTCATCTTTTTTCCCCCTATCTCCTTTAAAGCCTTATTTTATGAGTAAAGTTGATTTTCTTTTAATCTAGGACACATTTAATGAGTTCATTGCTATAGGCGTGTTTGGAAAAGATTAGCTTTGGATAATAGTTTTGAGGAAAAAAAAGTGATAAAAGTAATTTTAGATAATTGTTCTAGAAAAAAAAATGCCAAGGTAAAACCATGATTTTGCTTTATGAAACATGGTTTTGTCATAATAATTACTAGTTTTTTCATTTTAGTGGGTGTCAAGGTTGGTTTTTTTAAAACCATGATTTACCCTTAAAAGTGTGTTTTTTTCATTCAACCCAAATACACCTTAATTTTTTATTTTGGTGATGTGGTTGAAAGCTAATTACATTGATCACTATATAGTATATACTCACTAGGATCAAAGAGCTTCTATTACGAATTTACTCATCGTCCATTGTAAGATAGTTGTAGAGATATGACACTTGCGACAGATAGTAGTAGACATATGACAGTATGACACTTGCGATCCAGATAGTTTTTTTTTTTGTTTAGTAACAGTCAGTGCCCATAAATATTAAAAGAAATGCTCATTTTTGGCTTAAAAAGGCGCCGTACTGTGCAGCAGACAGTCCTTGTCAAGGACCAAAGTCGTTTCCCAAAAACATACTCCTTCCAATCCTTAATAGTTAGTATAAGAGCTATTTACCATTAGATTAAGAAAATTAATTAAGTTTTTTAATATGACAAGTATTTTCTAAAACATTCTAATAAGTAATCATCTTCCTTAATTCTTTCATTCCTTTTTCTCCTTGATTATTGTTGAGAGGCATCAATAGCATTAATTTATGATAAGATTGACCAATATTAAAAATTTATTTTATATTTATGATAAATATCAATTCCCTAAATAGGTGTTATATTAAGGACAGAAGGAAGCAGTGACTAAAACATTTGAAGCAACCCAAGTGCCCTTGGCTTCTCAAAATATAATCTTAAAATATGCAAGAGTACACCTTATAAATTCAAATCAACTCTCAAATGCTCATAAAATTTGGCTTTTTGGATGAATTTTGTCTGAAGTGATTTTACTACTTCATCTGGTCATAATTATAAGATCAAATTGACTTTTCAGAGATTAAGAAAATTTAATTAAATTACTTTAAAGTATTTTTATTTTTTTCTCCAAACTAATGAGTTTAATTAATAAACTATTATATAATCTAAAAAATACATAACATATGATATAATTAAATAACTTATTTAGCTTCTTTAAAATTTTAAAAAGGTCAATCCAATCTTATAATTAAGATCGGAATTAGTATTAAAAAGAGTTTTGTTTTGGCTCGCCACTTTTAAAAAGCTAAACGCGCTTTTAGCGATTAAAATTTAAAAGTGAAATTCTGCCCGTTAAAACCCAACCCAAACGGAAGAGTTTCATACATTTGCTTCTTCAGCTTCTGCTCGTGTCGATGGCTTCCCTCTTCCCCTGTCCCACTCTCTCCTCTAAAATTGACTTCGTGGTTTCTCCATTATCAGAAGCACGGACTCATTATCCTAAATTTAATGGCAGTAGTTCTTTGGCCGCTCAAAATTTCGGCACCTGCAGACTCTGTGCTTTCAGAACTTCTAATTCTCCAAGCTTTGTTCCTATGGCTTCCGACAGCAGAGAGCCCATGGTTCCCCCTTACCGCGTTTTGATAACTGGTTCAAGCAAAGGTCAGATTGGGAACTAAATTTTGTTTTCTTCTCGGTTCTTGATAATGTTTGAGGTCACTCTCTGTTGATCATATATGGAAATGCCATATTTATGTTAAGAGTGAAACCTCAATGCTATTCTTTAACTCTCCCCCAACAAATTGCGCTGTACAATATGCTTTATCAGCTTTAGAAGGATTGAATTAGGAGAAAATGATTGCCTTTTAAGAATGAATGTGGTGCGGGTAAATGTGATGTGTTACCTTTTGAAGTTTAATAGAAGTGATAGAGAAAATGCAAAAGTGATAGTTGATGCCTGAAAAGAAAAAAGATAGGAACTAAAATAACGATCCAATTGAAGGGAAAAGAGCTGTGAGGCAACTATAAGATAAATTGAAGGAAGAATAAAAATGGGAAGAAATGATAAACTATAATGCAACTGGGGATATAATTTAGTAAAACTAATTAGAAAGAAAAGATAAACTGGAATGTGATTGCAGAAGTAATTGTAGCACCTACTTTAAGAGTACCCATTTGGTGCAATTTCTATGTGTATCACCTACTTTATAATTTGAAGATGATGTTTTGGTTTACCTCATTTTATTTAACTACAATAACCTTAGCTTGACAGTCTCTGCTTGGTGAATATTATTATTATTAGCATGATGGTTTTTTCTCTCCCTGAAATGGGAAAAATTATTAGTGCAATTATCTTTACAATTTTAAGAGATCTATGTCTACTTTCTTGGTATTAATAGAAGGCATTGAGGAAGGACAAAATAGGAATTTTGGAGTAACTGATATTGTGCATATGTGCACGATTAGGGAGAGAAAGAATGTGAATGCCTCAGATGGGTTAGTCAAGCAAAAACACTAGTGTTTTAAGAACCAGACTGGACTGGTTGGTGAAGGAGGAGGAATGGTCTGAGAGAGAATGAAAAGTGAGAGAGATTGAGAAGAGAAATAGGAGTTGTTCTAAGAAGAAGACAAAGAGGAGGAGGAGTTCAGTTAAAGAGGAGAGAAATCGGTGAGATGAAAAATAGAGAGAAAAGCAATTGGCCAAATGCAAGAGGGAAGATTTGGAATGATGGGATTTGAAAAGCAAAATAAAACTAAGCCTACATTTTGACAATAAAAATATTATAAGCTCACATCCTTCCACAAGTAAACTCTGCTGCGTCACTTCCCTTCCTTTCCCTTTCTTATCCCCAACTCGTCACTTCAAATATTTATACCATATGTTTCTTGTAATGGTCTATAATGGTTCATAGTTGGTTTCTTTTTCTGCCTTTAATTTTGTACGTGTTTTAGTGTATTGAGTTTATCCTGTCTCAACCTATGTTGAGGATAATGCAGGATCAAATGCATATAGGCATATAGCTACAAGCCTCTTGCGGAGGCGTCTGATGAAGATCTTATGTGAGCTCTGATAGACCTTTCACTTTTTCATCCGCCTTAAAATTGTTCTTCTTTGAACATAATGATTCTGTTAATGCAGTGAGGTAGTTGCAACAAATACACTTGGTTTGATGACATGTTGTCGAGAGGTAAATAGATTCTTATCTAAGTAGTACTATGGATAATCATGTGACGTTTTATGCACAATGTTCTACCTTTTGTTTAGGCAATAAAGATGATGGCAAATCAGCCACGTGGAGGTCATATTTTCAATATTGATGGGGCAGGTTCAGATGGAAGACCAACTCCCAGGTGCTTTGAGTTTGCTCAAGTATTTGTTGTGTTGATTGGGAACAAAATTCTCATCACTTGCTGAATTTCTTTGCTAATTTGTTCTGGGACTTGGCCAAATTATTCATAATTGGTGATTTGTGGTCATCGAATCACCTACTCTACAAAACTGTAAATATTTACTTCTTTAGTGGTCTCTTGGGCTGAAGCATTGTATTGCAATTTTATATGGTGAGCAGCAGCATCAATGCCTTTCCAACAAATCTGTTGTCAATTACGATTTATATTCAATTAGGGCAGATTTATCTTTGTTAATTTGCTATTTGTTTCTATCACTATCAGAAAGTTTTAGCGGTAGAATATTTGGGTGATGGCAATTGAGAGGTATCTTATTAATGATGAAACTCAATAGTCCTTTTTTTGTCCTAGGAACCACAATCTCACAAAACAGCTAATTGGCACATAGTTTCTATGTTTCTCAAACATAGTTTCTATGTTTCTCAAACATAGTTTCGTGATCATTCTTTATACCTCGTCCTTTCCTTAGGTTTGCTGTCTATGGAGCTACAAAGCGGAGTGTGGTGCATCTAACATAATCATCACAGGTGGATGTATAGTTATGCATGCATTATGAGTCATGCTCTTATGCCATCTGCTCTTCTATACACATCCAGTCCATCCATGATCTTGTGTTAGCTTCTTAGTGCAGGGTAGCTTTATATTCTTAAAATATATTGGTTTTATTTGTAATTTACTCAGGTTTCACATTTTCTTATGTACTTTTTAAAGAAAAGTATATTCTTTCTGTCCCTGGCTTGTGTACATTCTAATGACAGAAATTTGTATCAAGATCACGACCTTGGTAATTTGTAAAGAAAGTAAACGTTTCAATTCATATATTGGAACGAGAAGAAATCGTCCCCTAAAAAATGCGTCTTGAAATTATTTCTGTACTCCTTTAGTTCTTAGTTGTCTAAATGATAAATTTTGCTCACAAGTTTACCTTTTGATCTTGGTCATAGTTTTGTTTTCTAAGATTGGTTCTTTCTGAAGTCTTCCTCTTTTCCTATAGGGCTGTCTCAGTAAGAACCATTATTTTATTACTGCCTTTGTCTACGTAACAAAAATTATTGCATTTTATCACTTTAGCTAGGATTTGTCGGGTGAATATGTAAAGGAAGTAGTTATGGCATCTGTCTTCAGATTGCTATCAAGTTTGGAGAGTGTTAGGAATGAAGGCCGGGGATAACTTCTTTACTCAGGCCTCTTCTATATAAAATGGTGGTTATAGTATAACCAGTACAGGAGTGCCGAAGGGGTATAGCTATATGGCAAATGTTGTGTAATAGCTAATATTTCCTGATATCTACACACGCGAACACTCACAGCATGATACATTACTTGATACACGCATGGATCACACACAACATTACACGGGATCATCCTATCATCTCAAGAGCTGTGCCTTAGTGGTGAAGAAACTTGAACCAAACTTGCATATATCTTCAATCACTAATCCTTGACCTGTCAGACTAAAGTATACTGCTGAAACATTCTGTATATTGTAATAAAAAACTTGGAAGAGCACATTAAGATTAAACTTATGATGATACGTGGGGTTGATGATGGGGAAAATGGTACAACTTATCTTGCATTTCTACTTTCATGTTTTCCTGGTATATACACTGATAGGACTAGCAGAATTAGGGATTAGGAAGGAAAAGGGAAGACAATCTAGAGACAGAATCTATACTTTAGCCAACACAATAGCTTTCTGAAATATATATATTGATCATATGTCCATAAAACAGATTACATGTATATAAAGAGTGTTGCTTTTCTAACTGCCTATAAAACTAACCTTAACAGATAATACATAATAACTAAACAGATAACTTACAATAACTACTTTAAATTGTCCATAACTACTCTGACTTATCCTATATCTTTATTTTCTTTCTCCTGGAATACACCAGAAGAGGCAGGGGACAGTTATTATCGCTGATATCCCTATCATACACCTCTATTAGTTCTATAATGTTATTCAATTCATGGAAAAGCTTATTACCTTTATGATGAAATGTGAAACTAATGATGGAGGAAAATGGTATGCCTTATATTGCATTTTACTTTCATGTTTTCCTTCTATTATATGCACCTGACTACTTGTGCTATAATATTTCCTCCTCGCCTCTTGGAAAATTGACATATTATGATGTTTACAATTTAAATTTGTAGTCATTACTTATTTTTCATTCTCTTTTCTCTTTCTTTTTGGGTTTTGCAGCCAGGGATGGTAACCACTGATCTTCTCATGTCTGGTGCTACAACTAAACAGGTAAGGAAATTCATGTTACTTTCCACAAAAGAGGTAAAAAGAAACTCATGTCTTCTCAAGAATTTCTTGTGTACTTTGGACTGAATTACTTTGGTTTCTGCAGGCGAAGTTTTTCATTAATGTATTGGCTGAACCAGCTGAAGTGGTAAGTTTTGCTGACATCTGTGAAAGATAAGATTACTCCATGGTCATTGGTTTGGTCGTTCTTGATTCATGAATTCCAGTACTTACTAATAACTCAATGTGTAATGAACTAAACCAAAAGGAGAAATAGAAATTTCTATGAAATTAACATAATGATAAAAAAATCACTGAAGATATATTCTAGGCGTGGAAAAAAGTTTCGTGCTATCATAATTTGATATATGTTTAGGGGTGGGCATGGGCAGGGTTGGGCAGGGCGAGACCCCTGCCCGATGCCCAGCCCGAAGAATGAACGGACTGCATTTTGCAGTCCGATGCCCAGCCCTGCCCGATAAAAGCCCTAACAATTTTCGGGCGGGCGGCTTCCCTTGCCCAAGTAGTAACGCCTTTCCCTGCTCCTTGAAGATTTTAGTTGATTTTAGTTCACAATTCATAGAATTTTAAAGCTTTGGAGATAGCTGAAGTATAATATAATATATTTAGACATAATAATATAATATATTTTAAATAAAATAATATATGTAGAACAATATTTATTTAAATACATTTAATTTTCTGGCGGGGCCAAATGGGCGAAGCGGGACCCCGCCGATGCCCAAAGCCAGGGCTTGCCCCAAAATTGAAAAATTGCCCAAATTTTTCCGGGCCACTTTTTTAGGCGGGCGGGGCAATTTTTTGCTGGGCTTGGGCGGGCATATCTTTTGGGCATCCGGGCACCATGCTCACCCCATTATGTTAATCATGTTTATGTATATAATTATCTGATACATTATATTGTTTGAATCATATAGAATTATAGCTCTGTATTTATCTTTAGTCCTATGTTAAATGATGATTTGCAGGTTGCTGAATCTCTGGTTCCAAACATTAGATCTACCATTGCCAATGGATCAATGAAGCCAACCTATATTAAATTCCTTACTGGGGTTAAAGCGTATTCTCAGATATTTTCAGTTAAGAACAATCCTATTCTTTGACATTCTCCATTTTTCACTTGCATGGTTCACTATTTAGTGTATTGATCTGCAAGAGGTTGTTGTTTGACAAATTCTTTTTTCCCATACGGTTTATTTTTCTAGTCATTATATGTGTTATGAAAATCTCAAAGTAAATATATTCAAAACAAGTTTAATCTTCTCAGAGATGAAGATCTCGCTGAAAGTTAGTCTTTATGATTGCCTCAAAAATATGAGATGATCATGATTGAGGACTGTCACCTCAGATCTCTCCTCCTTACTTGAGGCTTGTTTGAAAACACATTTGAAACATAGTAAAATCTACGTTTCAGCAAAAGCAACCCTGCTTTTGCACAAACGTGGTTTTGACCATGCTGGATGTGTTTCCAAACTCACCACAACCCCTTAATAATCACTTGGATCCTTTTCGTTAATAGGATCTTTCTTTGAGTTCTAAGTGAGATTATTGATTTAGGATTGTTTAGATTTCAAGGTTTTCCCATTTCTTTTTCAAATAAAGAAAAATACAAAATCAAATGTCTTATAACTGCAAGTTAAAAAAATAGATTAAAAATATTATTTAGAAAATCTCTATGTTTAAGTTGTTTTTAGTCTCACTTGAAACTCTAGTTAATTTCTGGATAGAAAGGATCAAAATGTGTGATACAAACTTTCTATCCTTTTTTTTTTTGGCCAGCAATATACAAATTTATCTATTGCATAACATTGGAGTTTTATCTTGTTCAGAGCTTTATTTCTTTTTTCCAATATCTAAAAAGCTTCTCTTTTGTTTCCAGTCATCTTGCCCAGTCAGCCACTCACATAAGCAACCTTGAGAGTAGAGCTGGGAATCAGGGCCGGCCCGGCCCGACAAGGCCTGGGGGTAAGGAAAACATATGTTTTTCAAAGCCCGGCCCGATAGTAGGCTGGGGTTAAGGAAAATTACTATTCCAAATTTTAACTATTTTTCCTTCGATTTTTTAAAGAAATATAATTAGTAAATTACAATAATTAAAGTTCTAATCTATCAAATAAATGTTATCAACATTAATATCTAAACAATATAAATCATTTAACAAATAAACACATTCATTAATTCGTAATAAAAAAACAAATAAACACAAAGAATATGTTTTTTTCCTATTTTTTTCAAAAAATATCAAACAAATGAATTGCTTTAGGTATGCCCACAACAAAATAACTTTCCCTCTTGTAATTTTGTATGTGTCTGCATATTCCTTCGGTTCATGCATGATTTTAATGATAGGTAAAAATAATTATACTTATTTTACACCAAATATATTTATAATTTATTACTTATATAATATTGTAATACCAAAGTATGTGTTTATTTAATAAGAAAACATCATTTCTTTAAAATTTATAATAATTAATTATGTGTTTTAATACGAATAATAATAAACATAAAAAGGGTTATAGTTTAAATTAAAAAATCTAAATAATTACAAATAAACACATTCATTAAGTTTGTGGAAGTCTAAGTACTTATTATTATTATTATTTTTTTTAAAAAAAAAAACGCTACGCAGGCCGTCAACGGCCCTGCGGTAGCCCGATTAAGCTAATTTCAAATTTCTTATTTTTCAGCCTGGCCGCAGGCTGGAACTACGGCCGCTCGATGGGAAACTGGCCGATTTCCGACTCTACTTGAGAGCAATTGGTAAGGGACTTGCTTTCTCACCACCATGTCCTCGGTTTGAGGCTGAGAATGGAAAAAATGATGTTGGGAGCTCTTTCCCACGCACCGTGGGCCCAAGCGGAAGCGAAATCGGATTAGTCGGAACCAAAGGTTCGTAAATCAGTGGGATACCAAAAAGAAGAAAGAAAAAAAAGCAACTTTTATGTATCATCAAACTTAACACACTTAATGTCATTTTCAAACTATAGGGACAAACGGTTTGAAACATAGTAAACTTGAGAGATCTAACTCACAGGTTTAACACTTTAAGGTTTTACCTTATTCATGTTTTTTACCACCCGCTTAATAGTCTTGTCTTTGTCCCCCTTTTTTAAGTAAAATACTCTAACCTCATTTACGTTATGTCTTAATTATACAAATCTCCTCTCTATTTTAAAAACTTACACATAAGTTCAAACCAATAACTCTATTAAAAATATTCTAAAAATATATTTAAATAAATTTTAATTACTAATTCGCCTTTCATCACTCTTTTCTTTAGTTGAATGTTTTTAAGATGAATACCCTCCATCATTCTAAACTCCAAAATTTTAGCTACAATTATTTTGAAGCAATAAATACTTTCATATTTCATTTGCGTTTTTTCCTTTTTGCACAGTTATTTATTTATTTACTTACTTACCATATTTGGACAAAAATTCAATTAATCTAGTTAGCGTAGACATACAAATTTGATTAATGCACACTTAACTGGACATATTTATAACTTTTTATGGCATAAATTGTGTTTACATTTTTTAATATAAATTATGTATATAATCTCACAAACATATATCATTTATACTATATGATTAAAAAAAAATGTGTGTTTGAAATATGTTTTAGTCCTTTAAAAGAAATAGTAAATAAATTTAATGAAAAATTTAAATTATAGAATTTATAATATAATAAAAAATAATGAATTTCATAACATATTTAAAAGTTTGAAAACATATGTATTAGCTAGAATTTTCTTAACGTTGTATAAAATTTATTTTTTGGTAATATCAACAACAATTATTTTTTGGGAATAATTATTATAGTGAGCGCTTGTTACAGTTGATATACTGATTCCATCGCTTGGAAATATCAACAACAATTATTTTCTTAATGAATGAACCCTCATTACTGCAAGCTGAGCTTCTATTTTATAGGATGGAACATTTGACGAAATTCAGATTCTGAAGCATAAAATATCTTTACTTGGAGCAAGTAACGCTGAATTACAACCGGAACTTCAAGAACGCAGAGTAAATAGCGAGAGTTTGATGAAGAGAGCTTTTGATGCTCAAGTGTTATGTTCATCCTTATTGTTCTCGGTTATCGTATAATTTTAAGTTGCTTTAGATAATTTTTTTGGTATTTATCTGTTGAATATCACACATGGTGTTGAACATTTGTAGGTTGAGAAAGACCAGTCACCAGTTGATCATGAAAATAGAATCAACTAGGAATGGTAAACCTTGGGATGAGATTGAATCAAATTCGACCAAGGTCATCATGCTTCAAGTCCTTAATATAATATTTTTTGTTTTGTTGATAAATTAGATCTGTCATTGACACATGTTGTAACATCCCATTTGAAAACGGCGGATTTTTTTTTTTAAAAAAAACGTTTCCAAATATTTCAAGCAGTATAATCAGAGTAGAGCGTTGGGCGAGTAAGTAATTTACATTACATTCAAAAATATGGACCATAGTGTAAGAGTATTGGATTACAGCTTTATCCGAATTCTTTAAAGAAACTAAAGGAAATCGATAAATAACGTAGACACGTCTGGCCTACTGCGCCGGTTGCTTGCCTCGATCGCTAAGATTGGTCCTCCGGACACGATGCTACAAGCGAGATCCATTCCACATATGGATCTCGGGTAACGATTAACCTTATGCTCAAATAAAACGATACGTACAATGAGATATTCATTTCAATACGGATATCATCACAAAAGCAAAAAGCAGATGTATGATCAATAACATGGACGAAACATAAGCACAAAGCGGTATGTAAAGTCTCTCTCTCGACTAGTTACGCACATATCCAAGTGCCACGCCTCCAACGTGTCCTTAGCGCTAGAATAACTCAAACGACATTACCAATACTATAATCCAGTAGGTAAAGGCAGTAAGTATCTCGACGATTCTCAACGAACCTCGGTCTATGAACGTATCTATAACGCAAAAGTATATGAGCAGCATAGAGTTAGGGTTACGGTCGCGTCCGTACCTTAGTTGCAGATATCCGGCTCTTCCGCTAAAAACGGTACTTTTGACGCCGTACGTAAAAATGAAAACGGGGCTCAACGATGCAAAAACGGAACGATGGAATTTCGACGATTCGATGTCGGGAAGTATTCTAATCAGAATAATAACACACTAATGAATATTTGGTAGCATAACGAGACATTTTAGGTGAAAAGACCATTTTGCCCTTACTACCCCTAATTGGCGGAATTTCGCCAGAACTTCGTTACTTTGACCGTATTCCATTTCAAAATTATCCCCACTATGTTTTTACCTCGTCGGGCATCTTTCAATGCAATGAGGCATAAAAACAAGTATAGGAATAAATTCCGAAACTTCCTAGATCAAAATAACGGTTCTACTATAACTACCGAAAGAACTACGGAAACTAAAAACTAAGGACAGAAGAACTTACTCGGAGCTAAGGCATAATTTTTCCATAGCTTCTCTCTCTAGAACCTCTCTCTAGGATTCGGATTTGGTGTGAAGAATGAGAGCAAGAGAGCTTGCTATTTATAGGGAAAAATAGGGACAAGGTGGGAATTTCCACAAAAGTCTTCGATCGGATTCGTAGTTGGATCGCATTTTTGAGGACAAAACACTCTTGGCCATCCATGGTCAAGATCGAAATCTAAGAGCCCAAAAGTCAATGGATGAGTTGTCATCCATGATGGCTCTTGCTTTATGGCTTTCCGGCCGATAAAGCTACCGATCGGTGTCCGTTTCGCGCGATTTCGCAGAAACTCAAAAATCCGGCGTGTAACTTTGAAGATCTTTCCATCCTCTTTCATATTATCTATTTTGATCCTCCTTTTGATCATATCCGGTATTCTCCGATGCGTCGGAAGATATTCGGACAAACGCGTCCGTTACGGAAATCGCTTAGATAGAACCAACTTACGGACAATAATTTGAATCGTAAAACGTCCGGTTGTTGCCTAACTTAATCTCGTGTTTAAAAAGACACAATTGTTTCTATAGGTTCTCACTTTTCCTATCTAACTCTACTCTATCGATCAACTTTTCGTCTTATTTGAAATTAGGGTTTTCGGTTGCGGAATCGACGTCCTGGTAAATTCTTTCTTCGTGTAGAATTTCACTTGTACTTAATTTGATCAATCTGAAAAGACTTTTACCTCTGGTTTACCTGTAGAATTTATTTCTAACTTTTCCCTCGGTCTGCATATGGCGACTCACCGCGTTATATTATTATTTTATTCTAATTACCATTTTAATTATTTAAACAATTCTTTTTAATTAAAAATACTAAGAATTTCGGCCCCCTCTTTTAAAAATTCAGATTTATTTATTTTTCTATAATTTTTTCCATTTTTAAAAAATATAATATTTTTTACCAAAAATTCCCGTTTTACCCCTGCCTTCGTTAGGGCTTAATCAGACCTAATTTCTTCGTTTAGTGATCTTTTTAGGATCAGGTTTCTTCATATATTTATCTTTACTAATTTTACAGTATATTGTTATCTTACAACCTTCTATCTTGATATTGTCATTTTATATCCTATGTAAAATATTAAAAATGTTTACCCCATCGAGTTTTTATGGTTAAAATGCTTTTTAAACTTTTATTCATGTTATTTTCTCTGAAATAATTTATTAAATTCTCATAATTAGGGATAACACTTCCATATTTTTCTCATAATTTTTCATGATCTTTCAGTATTTATCATAATATTTTTAGACTGTTTTTATCACCATTATATCATTTTTAGTCATTCTGTTCATCAGATTTTCCTGTAACTTTTTTTGACAATTTACTCTATAATTATAACAATTTTCTATAACAGTTTTATCTCATGAATTTACTTCATTAAAATATTCATTAATTTTCCTTTATCTCAGAAATTCCAGATTTGCTAAAATCCGGGTATTACACATGTTTGAAATTTTGTAGGATTATGACTTGGTAAAATCTTATGTATCAAAGATTCAAGAATTGGAGGGAGAATTGTTGCGTTTAAAAAGTTTGAACAACAAAATATCAAGCCGTTATGCTGATTGGGTTGATGAAGATGATGATGGATTTAGATCAAAGAATGCATTATTTGCCTGTGGTAATGGGTATTCATCTGACTGCACGCCAAAGCTGTGGACATATTGAGTATCATATTGAAATTTCCTTTTGAAAAAAGTAGTAATGTGCATTATACTATTTTCTTTTTGTTTTAAAAAATTGAGGGTTGATTGTTTGGGCAGTTAGAATGTTATTTATTTTTGGGTTAAATTCGTTCTGTTTGAGACAAATGCACTTATTTTTTGATATATTAAACTCTAAACTAATTTCTCCAAGTATCAATTGAAGACATTTCTATCATGTTAACATAAATGACATGGAGAATAATGCAAAGGAGCTAGAGCACTCTTCCCTTCAACAAAAAAGTTGGATATGGAGCTAAAAGAATTGGATAAGAAACTTGAGTAGAAGGAGGTTAAAACTGCTTTTCTAGTTTGTTATTCATATGGTTTTCTAATATTTTGTGCTGAACTTTTTTCAAAAGTAATTTTATATATTCAAATTTGAGTCGATACATAAAAAAAATTGAATAATGTTAGTTGATTCTCTTTCTATCTTTTATTTGAAGGTTGAAATGAAGTGGTTTAATGGTACTGATACTTCAGTTATCAGACATCATTATGAAAAGAAACTTTTGGAGTTAGAACAAGAGAAGAAAGTAAAACAGGTCATTGCGGTCTTGTGCTACGAATTCGAGTCATCAAATCTTTATTCCAATATCTCTAATCCTTACTTTATTGGCGAGAAAGAAATTGAAGATCTCAAGTGTAATCTTTCAAATATCCATCCACCCATGATGATTATGCTTCTTAGGTTGCTGAGGTGAAAAAGAAACAAGATGCTCAAGCTACAAAACGGCTAAAGAAACTTTTGGAATCTTGAAAGGCTTCCTCGCAGGAGACTATTGGTTAGGAAATTTTCAAGTAATGAAAAGTTTTCTTTCCTATTTTTAAAGCTCATTGTTTATCTTTTACAAGTAGGTGGTGGAGGTGCAAATGGCCCCAGAGTTGAGATACTTAATGATCCATGTTCACACAAGGATTAAATTGCCTCTGAAACATTTGATTAGAACTTGATTTTTTTAAAAGTATTAGTAGAGTTATTAGAGGCATCCAGGGACGGACCCAGGAATTTTACTTACGGGGGGCGAAAATAAAAAAATACTAAATTATAAATAAAAATACTTAAAATATGATAAAGACCTAATATACAAAAAATTGAAAGAAATATATTAAATAAAGCTTATTTCATTTGACTCTTACTCTACGTGTTTTCATATGGTTAAACTTATCTATAATCGAATCCGTGTAAAAACTCAAAACAATTTCTTTTTCATTGTATGCAATTAAAGAATCATCAAGAAATTGATCTTCCATAGCCATCTATTAACAAAACTCAAAACTTGTCCAAAACATAACCTAAAATATTCTTTTATCGGTGTAAAAGTAGTATCATTAGAAAGATAAAATCATGATAATAAATTTCTTTTAATGAAAAGAAGTGATTTTAAGTACCTTATTGATCCAAATTTTGTTAAGCTATTGAAAAAATGCAATGTTGGGAATTAAATTGCCTCGTTTCTTTACTTTTTCTTAAAATATAATATGAAACATTTGATTAGAACTTGAATTTTTTAAAGTATTAGTAGAGTTATTAGAGGCATCATAATGCAAAGCTTTTCATGACAAGAAAGTTAACCATGGATGCCTTTGAGTTTAAAGAAAAAAAGCTTCTTATTGCCATGTTTGCCTTTTTATTTGAAGGCTTTAATGCAATTAATCGAGCATGAGCTTGAAGTCACTGTCCGAGTACATGAAGTACATGCAGAATACGAATGTCAAATGCAAGAGAGAGCCTTAGTTTATGTTCCAAGATTCTTTGAAAAATTGAGACTTTATGAATGAGTACTGGATCATTTTCGTTTTCTTAAACATGATGAATCATGTTGGATTATTTGCTTACTATATTTTTCTCAGTTTCGGGAGGGCTAGTATGGCCAAGGAGATCAGGAGATTAAAGGGAGAAAATGATATCCTGAAGCAAAATGATACAAGGTGAACAACGGGAACTTCAAGTCAAGAACATCTATACCTGAAGCAAGTAACACTGAGTTACTAATGAGAGTCAAGAACATAGAGTAACTAGCGAGAGTTTCATGAAGAGGGCTTTTGATGCTGAAGTAAGTAACAGCCCAAGCGCACAATCCACCCTTCTTGGGGCCCTATGTCATCGTTGGCACAACGGCTCGAGCTTAGCTCTGATACCAACGCGCAATGACTCGAGCCTGGTTTTGATACCAACGCACAACGACTCGAGCCCTGGCTTTGATACCAACTGTAACAGCCCAAACGCACAATCCACCCCTTAGGGCCCAGTGTCCTCGCTAGGACAACGACTCGAACCTGGCTCTGATACCAACGCACAACAACTTGAGCCCTGGTTGTGATACCAACTGTAACAGCTCAAGCGCACAATTCACCCCCTTGGGGCCCTAGTGAGGACAATCTACCCCCTGGGGCTAGCATCATCACTGGCACAATGACTCGAGCCCTGGCTCTGATACCAACTGATACCAACGCATAACGACTCGAGTCATGACTATGATAGCAACTGTAACAACCCAAGTGCACAACCCACCCCTTAGGGCCCAGTGTCCTCGCTGGCACAACGACTCGAGCCTGGCCCCGATACCAACGCACAACAACTTGAGCCCTAGTTGTGATACCAACTGTAACAGCTCAAGCGCACAATTCACCCCCTTGGGCCCTAGTGAGGACAATATACCCCTTGGGGGCTAGCATCATCACTGGCACAATTACTCGAGCCCTGGCTCTGATACCAACGCACAACGACTCGAGTCCTAGCTATGATAGAAACTGTAACAACCCAAGCGAACAACCCACCCCCTTGGGGCCCAACGTCCTCGTTGGCACAAGACTCGAGTCTAGCTCTGATACTAGTTCTTGCATATGGTCAAGTATATATTCATGCATTGTACGTATTGTTTTGATGATGATGAATATTTTTTTCCACTCAATTTTGTTTTGCCATACGTAGTCTATAGATTTAATTAAACTATTATGTGATTATGTAAGACTAGATTTGGAAAAACATACACAATGGACACCAATTATACACAAAAAGAAAGTAGTAACGGAATTATGCCCAAGGTCATGGAAAATATATTCAAGAGAGTTGAGGTCGTGCAAGCCTCCTTAGATTTTTTGATACGAGTATCATTTATCGAGGTAAAGGAAATTATGATTATATCATGACTTTACCTTGTTCATTCAAAATTTGACCTACTCAAAAATTACAAATCACATATATTTAAAGAAGAGGTTTTTGATTTGCTTGATCCAAATTCATCAAGAGGTGAGGCTACATCTATTGCGAAGCCCTACGTGCGAGCATAGTTCCCACACAAATAAGAGAAACAGATCAACGGAGGAATAACACTTGCTTTGGCGTAACCGGAAGGCGAAGTTAAGACAAAGGAGGAAATGGCTTCCTATCTCTCTCGCGTTTCATTGTCTCGGGCCACTGGGATTACCAATATGAACAGTCAATCAAGTTGAATTTCCATGAAAAATATTGCTTCATTCTTTCTTCTTGTGATTTATCTTTCATGGTTTGTTTATAGGAAACTACATTACAATTAATTGTGCAAATTATATTCATTTTCTAGCCTTTCGCATGCTATATTCACCATAACAATGGAGCAAAAGAATGACAGTGATATCTTATGTGCAAAACTCCATTTAGTGGACCTTGGTGGTTCTGAACGTGCTAAAAGAACCGGTTCTAATTGCATGCGTTTAAAGGAAGGTAATTCTTCTCGTTTAAGGATATGATCTTAGGAGTATGAATAGAATTAAAACTATTAAAACTAATACATTATAAATATAACCCTTTTAGTTGGCTGGCTTATATGTGCATGAAAGCTTTTTGCTTTTAATTGTTAATTTCTCTCTAAGTTTCTTTTTTGGTTTAGGTATTCATATCAACAAGGGTTTATTGGCCCTTAGGAATGTAACAAGTTCCTTGGGGGACGAAAAGAAGGTAGTCATGTGTCATATCGTGATAGCAAATGAACTTGCCTACTACAGGTAAATACTATATATATGCTTCAAATTAGTTATATATGTGATAAAATTTCTTTCAAAAGCCAAAACTTCGTGTTGCCTATTAAGTAAGTATGTGTTGCTTTTTATATGGTGTAATAATTTTAGAAATAATAGCCAGATATATAAAACGTATTTGTTGTATGCTCATACATTAGCCAAAGGTCATGGGCCGACTACTTTTAATTGACATATTATTCAATCATGGAAGTATCATGCAATTTGAATATTTAGGATTCTCTTGGAGGAAATAGCAAAACGGTGATGATAGGTATATACTCGATCATGACTATTCACTAATTTAATCTTGTATCTATTTTCATTTATATAATTTTTTTTTAAAAAAAAAAATTGTCATGATTGTTGTAGCATTATTGGCTTTAGCACAAAAGGCCTCAAGATTTTGTTTATGACTGGGGTTCA
The DNA here is from genome assembly GCA_019022615.1 of Acacia melanoxylon. Lineage (NCBI taxonomy): Eukaryota > Viridiplantae > Streptophyta > Magnoliopsida > Fabales > Fabaceae > Acacia > Acacia melanoxylon. Next base: position 1,471,539 of record JAFJYJ010000020.1, on the reverse strand, counting down.
TTAGGCCCATCAAAACACATACACAAGGGAAAGGCCTCCGCACCCTTATAAGGCATGATTTGTTCACCTTTCCAGTTCGATGTGAGACTTCACAATCTGATACCAATTGTAATAACTCGAGCTTTGGCTCTGATACCCATTGTGACGGCTCTGATATCATCTGTAACAATTTGAGCATGGCTCTGATACCAACTGTAACGGCTCTGATACCAACTCTAACAACTCGAACCCTTGACCTGATACCAACTCAACTTTTTTTAATATATAGTTGTTTCACTAAGTCAGATTCCAGCATCATGGTGCCCAATCAAAATAGCTCTCTTAATAGTATTCTCACGTATTCAAATTCAAGACTTAATTCTTAAGCAGCATTGTCATGGCCTCCCAGTGTTTTAGTGTGTTTTTTCATGATAAATGAGTAAGGTAAGCTAATTGATGGCAAAAAAATTAGATAAATAAATTATTCATAACATTAATTTATTGGAATTAGCTTGGGGTTTGTTTTACGGAATACACTAATCTATTTTATCTCTTGAATTTATAAGTCCTTTTTAGAGAATTTAACTTTAACCTCACATTTTGACTTTATTTCATTTAAGGACCAAAAAATTCTAAAATTACACGGTAGAATCAAAAGACCAACGGGAAAAAATTTATTTTAATGCTAGTGATCAAAATACCCTTCATTCATTTTCTTATAAGTGTACATACACATTTTAACAATTAATAATAGCAAATTTTACAAGTACACATAAAAAATTTACAATGCCCAATTTATATTATAACAGCTCATACAAGAATTTACAAGTACACATAAGCATTTTTAACAACTAACAATAACAAAATTGACAAGTGTACAAAATGAAAATTTACAATAGCTCAAACAAAAAATTACAAGGGTTTATCGGTGAATTTGCAAGTGTAAATAAGCATTTTAAAATTTACTCCCTCCAATTCTTTTGAGAAGAACCTTCTAACTACTTCACAATTATTACAAAAAGTAGTTAAAACTAGTTCGCATCATTGAAATGATAAAAAATCATCACTACTTTTTAATGTTATCCTCCAATCAAAATCAACCTATCTTATTTACCTTTATTTTTTTTTTCCTTATAGAATCTCTCTACATTACTATTAATAAGGGTATTTGTGGAAAAGTATAATTTAATACTATTAACTTTTTGCATATGATCTTATAATTAAGACCACAATTTTTTTTAAAAAAAGTTCTTATAATAAGAATTGAAGGAAGTAATAATAAGCAAAATAACAAGTGTTCATGTGAAGGAATGATATTTTGGTCATATATTATTAAAACATAATTTCACTTTGATCGTTTTAGTACTAGAGTAGTATAGTAATAACTTCACAATCTTTTGATTCTTATTTGAAATAAACTTACGTTGGGGTTAAGTTACTTCTCCCATTTTTCCCAACTTTATCACTATTAATTTCATATATTAAGGAGGGTATTTGTGAATAAGGATGATAATTAAATCAAGTGTTTTAGCTAGAAAAATACTTAATTCAAGTCATTTATATCCACTATGTTAAGTTTTATAATTACACGGAGCCATGTATTACATTTTTGAAATATTAATTATAAGCGAATAAAAAAAAAAAAAAAAAAAGACACATGAACATATGTGTGGTTAGAGAACTTGATATAATAGATATAAACAACTTGATGTTAATATGATTCTTTATTTTTTTTTTAAAGAAAAACCAACACAATTTATTATAAATAACTAATATAATTAATTTAAAACACTTTTTTTTTTTATTTGTCTTGTTTTGTAACAGCACTTTATAAAAGTTCATGCTAATGGACAAATTATATTTATTCGATATGTCATAGGTTGTTGGAATCTGATATGCCTTGGGAATGCAAGACTAAGCATTATTGATCATACTTTATTATTAATCCTTGGTTAAATTATATGAGCACTTTTGTAATGTAATTTACACTATAAAAAATGTTCTTATAATTAAGACTTTGGAGGTAGTATTATTTTTTAAGCAAAAATATATTGTTATTTTGATTTATATTATAATATTTTCTACTTTTTGCTAAATTTTTAAATAAACCGGGTTAATTTCTAAAATTAAATTGTATCCACCGTTTTATTTAAAAAAAATTGTTATCCTCTGTTTTAATTTATATATTGTTAAATATTTACTTTTAAAAGGAAATTTCTTTTTTAAGTATCTACTCTATTGTTTTATGAAAACATAAAATTAATTAGAACTTTATACTAAAACTTAACATTATATTGATTTTCATTATTATATTAAAGAATACAAATATATTATATTAAAATGAATGGCGGTGGAATTTTTTTATGGCTGAGAAAAATATTCTTTTAAAATTCTTATAATCATTGTATATTAAGTACATGATTTAAGTATAAGAAGACCGCATGTGGCTGTTAAGAGAGGAAAGTAAACGAAATATAATATAAGTTGGTGTTACATAACACTCATTATAAAATCTCATTAAACTGAGATACGCAAGTTAACAAATTACAATTGTTAAGATATTTGGCCCCTTAAATTTTAAATCATGGATTTTGATCCCTTGAGAGCTAAAATGATCCAGATTTTTATTAAATTTTAGGGATTAATGTGTTAAACGAGATAAAACTTGAGGGATTAAAATTTAAGAGACAAATGTGATCTAAAACTTAAGAGACAAAAATCAAAATGAAAGAAAATTTAAGAGACTGTGAAATATTAAAATGAGAATGAATGACTCATTTTTCATTCATTAGATGCCACACACACATACATATGTAGACATACACACATATACACGTATGTGTACATGGGCGATTTTAATATTATTTTTACTAGTATTTTTTTTTTTCAAACATAAGTATGTACTCCTTCCGATGCACATAAGTTACTTCTAGAAGAATTTTTTGATATATAATATAAGTTACTTAGCAAGTACCGTAAGTAATATTTATTTATCAGTTTTACATTGTAATTAATGTTTAAATGTGTCTCATCTTTTTTCTATCTCCTTTAAAACCTTATTTTGTATGAGTAATGTTGAATTTTTTTTAATCTAAAACATATTTAATGAGTTAATTGCTACGTGTTTGGACTAGATTAGCTTTGGATAATAGTTTCGAGAAAAAAGGTGATAAAAGTAATTTTAGATAATAGATCATGAAAAAGCCAAAAAAAAAAAAAAAGCTTAGTTAAAACCATGATTTTGCTTTATGAAACATGGTTTTGTCATAATAATTACTTTTTTCATTTTAGTGGGTGTCAAGGTTGGTTTTTTTAAAACCATGATTTACCCTTAAAAGTGTGTTTTTTTCATTCAACCCAAATACATATTAATTATTATTTTTTATTTTGGTGATGTGGTTGAAAGCTAATTACATTGATCACTATATACTCACTAGTATGAAAGAGCTTCTATTACTAATTTACTCATCGTCCATTGTAAGATAGTAGTAGAGGTATGACACTTGTGAACCACATTACTTCTCACACTTTCCTCGGCCTATTAATTGAGAAATCATTGACGAAGTCATAGTTTGGCTTACTTTAATGGCCTCTATCCTATGTAGGTTAGCAATAAAGAAGCTGGGGTCCTTAAGCGTACAGAGACCATTCACAACAGAAAAAGCTAGATTTACAACAGGAAGTGCTATATTAATAACAAAATTTTAAACCTGGTCATTCACAACGTCCCAACTTTCTTTGGTGGAAGAAGGTGGTGTTCTTCAATCGCGCTGTCTCTCATGGTGGAGAGAGAAGTGATGGTGGTGGTGTTCTTCAGTTGCATTGCCTCTCATGGTGGAGAGAGAAGAGTGAAAGGAAGGAGAGAAAAGAGTGAAAGGAGGGGTAGTTTGATCTTTTGCGCAAATATTCAAAACCCAGATTTCTACCTCCTTACCTCTCTGTCCTTTTCGCTTTCCAATAGACATTTCTAGATTTTGTAATTTAGTTTGGCATTTATATGCCATTCTCCCTTTTATCTTTGTATTTTGGATAGATTTATCTTTCACCTTTATTTTAGATGGATTAATTTTTATTTTAATTTTTTTTTTCTAAAAAGGTACCCTACTAAGAATATGAAATCATAAAATAGATAATAAATCAAACAAGGCCAAACTCTCTTCCCCATAAGTTATTCTTTTTTTGTTGGAAAATTATTATGGAAGTTATTGTTGGAAAATATGCTCTTTGGTCACTTAAGCCCAATTGGGCTTAAGTGAGACTACTGACCAAAGAGCCCTATGGCCCTTAGGGTTTAGGGTTAGGTCTTGGTGTAGTAGTATATAAACCTACTTTCACCCATTGAGAAACCTAATTCACAAGGAGGCTCTCATCGAAATAAATCCTTAGAGTGCGTACGTTCATCATCCGAACGGTTGCCCACACAACCATCCTATCCCTCTCGAGAGATAGTCGGAAGATCGATCATAGAGCGGACTTGGACCGTTTCGTGACTTGGACTTTGTTCGAGAAGAGGCTTTTAGATCGCTCATCTTTCCAGGTAATCAAAATGATGAAGGTTCATCTTTTTCTACATCGTCTCGGTACGATTCGCTTCCGCGTTTCTGGTGAGATTCCTACAATTGGCATCAGAGCCGATTTGCGATGAGGAAAAGAACCAGTTTTGATTTAGTTTATACGATCAAATCTCAGATTTTTCAAAATATTATTTTTTGAAAAATTTTGATTTAGTTTATGCGATCAAATCTCGAATTTTTCAAAATATTATTTTTTGAAAAATTTTGATTTAGTTTATGCGATCAAATCTCGATTTTTCAAAATATTATTTTTTGAAAAATTTGATTTAGTTTATGCGATCAAATCTCAGATTTTTCAAAATATTATTTTTTTTGAAAAATATGGCATCTATTTCTATATTTGTTATTGATTTCATGAGTATTATTCGTTTATAATTCAGATTTAATATTAGTTATAATTTTAATCGGTTAATCGCTTTAATCCATGGTTAGATTTTCTCGTGTATTTCTTGATTTGTAACAAGGAGGCTAATCCCATATGATTAGGTTTCCTCCTTGCTTGTTCTTATGTTTTTTCAAAATTTATATGTATTTTTCCAAATTTCTGTAAAAGTTTGAGATCAAGAAACTTCAAGAATATGAACATTCAACGCTGTACGACACGTTTCGTGGACTTCTGGACCTTGGATTTGGACAAACCATATATGGTTGGAAAGAGGACGGAAAAACGAACAAAGTGTGAGTTGGACCGACGCCAAGGGAGCTGGCACGCGCCCCCACGCGCCGCCACAAGCCCTGCGAGTGGGCTTCACACGCCTGCAAAGAAGCAGCGCGTGAGGCCACCTTTCTGGGTGATTTTGGCGGCCGTGTGATCGACTCTTTATGGCGGTCCTTCCCCTGGAGTTTCGTGATGAGATGAGTTCGGCTGACGGCGCGACAATCGACACTAAGGTTCCTCTTTTGCATCCTAGGGTTTCTCGCCAAAGAGTGGGTCTTTGGGCTTTTGGGCCCATGAATACCCTAAAGGGGCTTGAGACAGATACTATGGATGGACAAAAGAGAAATTTCAAAGTTGTAATTTTCTATTTTATTTTAAATAGGAAAGCCATGGATTAAAGTTATTTGTTTAATTTAATGCTTTTATTGAATTGTATGAATTATATGTGCGATTAACATGATTTTAGAAATAACATGCCATATAGAATAGGAAGATGCCATATTGTTACATAATCACATGTCATAAATGCATATTAGCTATTATGTCTTGAATCGACTAGTATGATAGTTATTATGTGAGATTATTTAGGTTATCCACTAAACTAATTATAAATTATTATGATTTTATATTAAAATCTAGAATAATAATTGGATTAATTAATTGTGGAATTACAAATCTAGACAAATAATCCAGGATATTTCCTAAGAGAATTGTATATTTAAGAGTGATTTAAAAATACTCTAAATTAAACAATTTTTGGAAATTGAAAATTCTTATTTTAAAAATTATTGAATGGGTGAAGGTTTTAAATTAAACAATTAATTTTAAACCTACGGGCCCCAATTGTGGGTTTATTAGTGAAATGGTTATCGCCGAAGCCCCATCGAATAAGGATAATCGGATTTCGCTAGATTAAACCCTAATATTTTCAAAGTTTTAGTAAAGTTTTGTACGGCCCATCGTAAATCGCAACACTTAGACACTAAAGATAATTTTGAAAGTAAACAATGGTTAAATACATTCAACTTTGGTAAAATTGTTAACCCTTCCATCGAGGCTCGCAATGGAACCCGAAGGCCCAAAATAACAATATTAGTTTTTACAAGTATCTTGCCCATCGTAAGCCTTGTGAAGATAACTAATGGATTGCTAAACAATAAACGAATAGTAGTTATTAGAATCTACTAACGCAATATCTCGTTTGTTGTTAATTATAGTTTGTAATTAGTGTGATTTTTTCCTTATTTTTTCAGAAAAATGTCTTTCAATTCTTTAGCTACAATCTTGAGCCAAAAACCTATGGATGGTACAAACTACAAATAATGGAAAACAAATTTGGATATTGTTCTTCAATATGAAAAGCTCAACTTTGTTCTAACGCCCTATGCCGGTAGCGACTTTTTTCTGCGAATGCGTCGTAAATCGAGACAAAATTTCGATAAGAAAGGAAAAATGGGAGAAGGCGAATGTGGCGGTTCATTGCTATATTTTAGCCAGATCTGCTTGATCCTTTAGGAGCAAGTGAGCATGATTAAGAGTAGAGCAGAAATGCTCCAGACTCTTGATGGCATGTTTGCTACGTCTAGCAGCTCTACTAGGCAAAATATGCTGAATTCAGTCACCAAGACAGTGATGATGCGGAGGAAGTGTCTTGGGATCATTGTCTAACAATGATAGCAAACTTTAAGAAGGTGATGACCATGATATCAAATTTGAACAAGATTTAAAAGTTGACCTTCTCTTACAATCACTTTGCTGAATACTTCAATCAATTCAAGATGAATTATAATATGAATAAGATGCATCTTGACCTCGCTCAACCGATGCACGAGCTTGAGAGTCTTTGAACGATCTTTAGTCAAGCGGGGCAATGCATTATTTGCTAGTGAAAGTTACAGAAACCTAAGGGGAAACCCAAGGGAAAGAACAAGAACAAGAAAAAGAAGAAATCGGGTATTCCGGTTGCCAAAAACAGATTGCAATGAAGCGACCAAAAAGGCAAGTGCTTCAAGTGTGGACAAAAGGGCATTGGAAGAAAAATTGCCCACGGATGAATCAACCAGGTATGGGTAATTTACATGTGATTGAGGCTTATTTAGTGGAGAATTACGATGAAAAATGGATCGTTGATTCGGAGCCACTAACCATGTTTGTTACTCTATGCGATGGTTCAAACATAGCTTGCCTATAAGTGAAGGACAACAAGTTTTGAAGCTTGGAACTGGGGAGCTTATTGTGTCACACTAGCGTGAGACAAGTTATTTTATCTTTTGATAATTGGAGAACTTTGGTTTTAGAAGACTTGTTTATTTATTCCGAAATTTAAGAGGAATTTAATTTACGTTAGTTGTTTGGAAAAACATGGTTTGACAGTTCGTTTAATTCCTCGGTTTCAATAAGAAGTAAATCTTCTTTTATTTGTTACGTGTAATGATTAATGGTCTTTATTTCCTTAATCATGTTCCCTGTGAAGTTAATCATGTTGAATTAAGAGATGTTGAGCATATAAATTCATCAAAGAAAAGAAAAGTTTCCAATGAAACTTATCTTTGGCATTTGAGATTAGGTCATATTAACTCTAACAGGATACAAGGTTTGGTCAAAAGTGAGATTTTAAAATCCCTGAACTTTGAACTGATACCAGTATGTGAATCTTGTTTAGAGGGTAAAATGACCAAGAGATCCTTCAAGGCCAAAGGAAAATGTGCCACACTTCAGCTGGAATTGGTACATACTAATGTATGTGGACCAATAAATGTCCAAGCCAGAGGAGGGTATTTGTATTTCATCACATTTACTGATGATTACACTAGATTTGGACATGTGTACTTGATGCGTCACAAGTCTGAAGCTTTTGGAAAATTCCAAGAGTTCAAGGCTGAGGTAGAAAAACATCTTGGCGTTCAAATTAAGACCCTTCAATCTGATCGAGGGGGTAAATACCTATCTGGAGAATTCAGGTCTTACCTGATCAAAGAGGGGATAGTTTCACAATTATCCTCTCCAAGGACACCCCAGCAGAATGGAGTTGCTGAAAGGAGAAATAGAACCATTTTAGAAATGACAAGATCTATACTCAGTTATTCATCTCTTCTGATTCATTCTGGGGATTTTCCTTAGAAACTCTATGTATCTATTGAACTTAGCACCGTCCAAGTCGGTTTCAAAGACACCAATAGAATTGTGGAAAGGGTGTAAGCCCACAATGAAACATATTCGGATTTGGGGTGCTCTAGCACATGTCTTGCAACATAAACCAGATAAGATGGACTCACGTACCAAAGTATGCATGTTTATAGGCTATCCTAAAGGAACCAGAGGTTGGTTGTTTTATAGTCCAAAAGAAAAGAAGGTCATAGTGAGCACACACGCGACTTTCTTAGAAGAGGACTATATGGCAAATCATAAGCCAAGAAGTAAGGTTATTCTTGATGAGCTAGTCTCGGATCAAGTTACCGCCATCTCCTCGGCGGTTCCGCATTTATTCTGTGGTTGTTCAAAGAGGGGAAAATATGGAAAATATACTTGAACATACACGGGAACCGGAAATAGAACCGGAAGTTCAGCATAATGATGAACGTATGGAAGAACAAAATCACGAATTGGTTAATCCACCTAATGAGGGTCCTCATCAAGAAATTGTTAACCCACAAAATATGGACCCCCTTGTAGATGCACAACATCAAGTACGACAAAGTCGTAGTGGGAGATTGATTTGTAAACCTACAAGATTTCTCTTGTTGGGTGAGTCATATCAGGATATCATCATTGATGAAGATGATGATCCCACGAGTTATGACATGGCACTAGGAGATGTTGATGCTCGGGGAATGGCTTGAGGCTATGAATCGTGAAATGGATTCTATGTATTCCAACTCGGTTGGTCTCTTGTAGATGCACCTAAAGGGGTAAAACTCATTGGGTGTAAGTGGATTTACAAGAGAAAGAGAGGATCGGACGGGAAGGTTGAAACCTTCAAAGCTAGATTGGTGGCGAAAGGGTACTCCCAAATAGAACATGTGGATTATGAGGAAACTTTTTCGCCGGTTGCCATGCTTAAGTCCATCAGGATTCTCTTAGTTGTTGCAGCAAATCTTGACTATGAGATTTGGCAAATGGATGTCAAAATTGCTTTTCTAAATGGAAATTTGGAAGAGGAAATCTATATGCAGCAACCAAAAGGGTTTATAGCCAAAGGGCAAGAAGAACTGGTATGCAAGTTGCAAGGTCCATTTATGGACTTAAGCAAGCGTCCGATCATGGAACATCGAGATTTGATCAAGCCATTAAGTCTTATGGTTTTGAGAAACATCCTGATGAGCCGTGTGTGTATAAAAGGATCCGAGGTAATGCAGTGTCTTTTCTGGTACTTTATGTGGATGATACACTCCTTATCGGAAATGATACAGAGGTATTGTTAGGCATAAAGACCTGGTTGAGCAAACATTTTGATATGAAGGACCTGGGGGAAGCCAATTATATTCTTGGTATTAAACTCTTAAGAGACCGGAAGAATAAGGTTTTGGCATTATCCCAGGCTAAATACATCGACAAAATACTTGCCAAGTTTAGCATGGAGAATTCCAAGAGGGGAATTATACCCTTCAGACATGGGATTCATCTCTTTAAGGAGAAATCTCCTAAAACTCCTAAGCAGATAGAACGCATGAGTAGGATACCTTATGCTTCAGCAGTAGGTAGTCTCATGTATGCTATGCTTTGTACCAGACCAGATATCTACTATGCGGTGGGAGTAGTAAGCGGTACCAATCTAATCCGGAGAGGAACACTGGGTAGCGGTCAAACATATACTCAAGTACCTACGGAGAACGAGAGATTATATGTTGGTCTATTCTAGTGGGAGTCTTGAAACCATTGGTTATATGGACTCAGATTTCCAAAGAGATACATTGGTAGCAAAGATAACATCAGAAGAGAACCTTGCTGACCCTTTTACTAAGAGTTTGCCTAAACGTGTGTTCGAGAGGCATGCTACATCTATGGGTCTTAGGAAGATTCCAAATTTGCTATAGCTTTAGGTAGTTGAAATTTCATTTTGTTATTTTGTGCTTTTTGAGCAAGACATTATGACATTGCATTTTTTAAATAGTATAAATGAGGTGTTTTCATTTATTTTCTCACACTATTTACTGAGACTCTAAGGTCCGGATCAATTGTGGAGTATATGATCATATGGATATGTTCATAGAGGACATGGTCATAGGTTCTCACAATTGATGAATAGGTTCACAGCTATTAAATTAAGTTGGGCACTTTATTTAGGCTGCAATATTTTATGAAATGGTTTTGTCCGAATCATTATAAAATATTGGTGTGAGTTAATACTTAGATTGAATGGATCAAGGAGAGATTTGATTAAGGTTGCTTTTTTTGTCATAAGGAATCAAATCTCCAGATAACTATAGTCATGTAGTTGCTCTTAATCCTGAGTTTATTTTAAATAGGTAGTCGAATAGTTTTCATTCTTTGATTTACCAACGGTGAGGTTTGATCTATATGACGGCCAATAACTTGGTATTTTGGGATTGAGACTTTTTTGTTATCGGTGTTTATGAGATAAACAACATGGAATTTATAGGAAATGTCCACTTGATATGTTTCGGTACTTGGATATTGAAGACACTGGCCAGTGCATGTAATCCATTAGAGAAACTATCACAGTCAAGGGAATAATAGACATTCTATAAAGGGGTAATGCATATTCGTGTTGTAACTGTCATCAATCTTGGAGTTCACATTCGGGCTTTTAGTGGAGTAGCACCGAACTAGATAATCTTCAGCAGAATATCATGAGCCTCGATAAATGACAAATGATAGATCCCCAGGCTAGCTCGAAACAAGGGATGTGGTAAATAATCAGATGATGATGGCTTATGGGCTACATGGTCTTGGGTTTACGAACTCAAGTTTGTATCTCAAAGAGCAAGTGGGATATTGTTGGAAAATATGCTCTTTGGTCACTTAAGCCCAATTGGGCTTAAGTGAGACTACTGACCCAAGAGCCCTATGGCCCTTAGGGTTTAGGGTTAGGTCTTGGTGTAGTAGTATATAAACCTACTTTCACCCATTGAGAAACCTAATTCACAAGGAGGCTCTCATCGAAAATAAATCCATAGAGCGGACGTTCATCATCGAACGGTTGCCCACACAACCATCCTATCCCCCTCGAGAGATAGTCGGAAGATCGATCATAGAGCGGACTTGGACCGTTCGTGACTTGACCGTTCGAGAAGAGGCTTTTAGATCGCTCATCTTTCCGGGTAATCAAAACGATGAAGGTTCATCTTTTTCTACATCGTCTCGGTACGATTCGCTTCGCGTTTCTGGTGAGATTCCTACAGTTATTCCTACTCAGAATAGACAGAAGTACAGAACATTGTTTCTTTGGTGGGGAAAAATGAAGAAATCAAGGAACACCTTTTTTTAATGCGCAGTTGCGAGAGAAAATTAAAGTGATTTGTATATGTAACACTCTGCTTTTAATATTAAAAAAAAAACTTCTAAAGCACTATTTAAGCATGACAATAAGATATAAAATCCAAATAATAAAAATAATTATAAAGAAAGAAAGTTTGAAATTCAAGTTCGAAACATAAATTATGGTAGGGGAAAAAAAACCAAATTCGTTGCAAGCTATCGTGATTGAAATGGAATAGTTGGTTAATAAGTGACGTTCACCCCAAAAGGGAGGGGGTCGATACCCACCGGTCGATGTGAGGACCTCATTGGTAGTCGATCGTAAGTACTTAATTCAAACTAAGCGCTCTTTGAACCTGGAGGCATGCCCTGACCCTGGTAGGGTACCGATGTCTACCCTCACCTAAATTTATATATATATACAAAATAGAATATTTCATTCAAACTGACTGATTAGTTCCCAAAACATGTTCAAAAAATATTATCAAAAAACAGGAAGCGCTTGATAAGGGAGGACCGTCGGCGGCACAAAACGAGAGATTTTTTTTTCAAAAATTTTTAAAAAATATTTTTCGTACTAACGGTTACTAAAAAGATACTTCGGGATCTTTTGAAAAAAAATACTTCATGATCTTACAAAATTATTTTAAGATCTTAAAAAAATATTTCATGGTACTAATTGGTACTAAAAGATACTTCAGGATATTGACTTAGTACTGAAAAAAAAAGGCCTCATGTTGTTGAAAAATTATTTTAGGATTTTGAAAAAATATTTCAAAGTAGTGACTAATACTAAAAATATACTTCAAGAAATTTTTTCAAAGATCCTAAAATAATTTTCTAAGATCATGAGATATTTTTTTCGTATCTGAAGTATCTTTTTTGTACCCTTCAGAACCATGATTTTTTTTTTTAAGATCCTAAAATAATATTTCAAGATCATGAAATATCTTTTTTTATTAACAGTCAGTGCCCATAAATATTTAAAAAAAAATGCCCATTTTTGGCTTAAAAAACGCGGCGTCGTCTTTGTGCAACAAACGATCTCACGGTCCTTGTCAAGGACCAAAGCGCTTCCCGGAAAACATACTCCTTCCAATCCTTAATAGTTAATATAAGAGAGATTTACCATTAGATAAAAAAAAATAGTTAAGTTTGTTAATATGATAAGTACTACCTCCGATCCTAATTATAAGATCAAGTTGACTTTTTTTTGGAGAGATTAAGGAAGCTAAATAAGTTACTTAATCATTTTATATGTTGTGTTTTCTTAGATTATATATTAGTTTATTGGTCAAACTATTTAGTTTGAAGAAAAAATAAAAATAAAAATACTTTAAGCTAATTTAATTAGCTTCCTTAATCTCTCCAAAAAAATCAACTAGGTTTTATAATTAGGACCGTAGGGAGTATTAAGTAATCATCTTCCTTAATTCTTTCCTCCCTTTTCCTCCTTGATTATTGTTGAGGGGCATCAATAGCATTAATTTATGATAAGATTGACCAATTTTTTTTTTAATATTTATGATAAATATCAATTCCCTAAATAAGTGTTATATTAAGGACAGAAGAGAGTAGTTACTAAAACATTTGAAGCAGCCCAAGTGCACCTGGCTTTTCAAAATACAATCTTAAAATATGCAAGAGTATACCTTATAAATTCAAATCAACTCTCAAATGCTCATAAAATTAGGCTTTTTGGATGAATTTTGTCTGAAGTGATTTTACTACTCTATCTGGTCCTAATTATACGACCAAGTTGACTTAATTAAGGAAGCTAATTAAATTACTTTAAAGTATTTTTATTTTCTTCTCCAAACTAATGAGTTTAATTAACAAACTAATATATAATCTAAAGATATACAACATATGATATAATTAAATAACTTATTTAGCTTCTTTAATATTTTAAAAAGGTCCATCTAATGTTATAATTAAGATCGAAGCTAGTATTAAAAAGAGTTTTGTTTCGCTGACCACTTTTCAAAAGCTAAAAGCGATTTTAGCGATTAAAAGTGAAATTCTGCCCGTTAAAACCCAACCCAAACGCAAGAGTTTCATCCATTTGCTTCTTCCACTTCTTCAGCTCGTGTCGATGGCTTTCCCTCTTCCCCCGTCCCACTCTCTCCTCTAAAATTGACTTCGTGGTTTCTCCATTATCGAAGCACGGACTCATTATCCTTAATTTAATGGCGGTAATTCTTTGGCCGCTCAAAATTTCGGCACCTGCAAACTCGTGCTTTCTGAACTTCTTATTCTCCAAGCTTTGTTCCTATGGCTTCCGATAGCGAGAGCCCATGGTTCCCCCTTACCGCGTTTTGATAACTTGTTCAAGCAAAGGTCAGATTGGGAACTAAATTTTGTTTTCTTCTTGGTTCTTGATAATGTTTGAGGTCACTCTATGTTGATCATATATGGAAATGCCATATTTATGTTAAGAGTGAAACCTCAATGCTATTGTTTAACTCTCCCCAACAAATTGCGCTGTACAATATGCTTTATTAGCTTTAGAAGGATTGAATCAGGAGAAAATGATTGCCTTTTAAGAATGAATGTGGTGCGGGTAAATGTGATGTGTTACCTTTTGAAGTTTAATAGAAGTGATAGAGAAAATGCAAAAGTGATAATTGATGCCTGAAAAGAAAAAAGATAGGAACTAAAGATAACGAACAATTTAATTGTCCAATTGAAGGGAAAAGAGCTGAGGCAACTATAAGATAAATTGAAGGAAATTTAAAAATGGGAAGAAATGATAAACAAGAATGTGATTGCAGAAGTAATTGTAGCTAAAACCACATGCAAAAGAGTAAAGAAAACTTCAAGAGTACCCATTTGGTGCAATTTCTATGTGTATCACCTACTTTATAATTCCATTCTTGTATATCTTCAACTTTATAATTTTATTCTTCTCCTTCCTACTCGTTAACTTTCTTTTTGATATTTGTTGGACTAAACAAAAATGATACATTTAATCAAAAGTGTGGTAAAATTACCATGAAACAAGAGAAACCTAATAAATGACTATTTATCTCAACTGTTGGGGCCCAGCGTCATCCTTAGCACAACGACTCGAGCTAGAGCTCTGATACCAATGGACAACGACTCGAGCCTTGACTTTGATACCAACTGTAATAGCCCAAACGCACAATCCAACCCCTTGGGGACTAGCTTCATCGCTGGCACAACGACTCGAGCCCTGGCTCTGATACCAATGTACAATGACTCGAGCCTTGGCTTGATACCAACTAGCCTTGGCTCCGATACCAATGCACAAGGACTCGAGCTCTCTCAAGTCTCAAGCCCTGGCTCTGATGACAACTAGCCTTGCCTCTGATACCAACGCACAATGACTCAAGCCTCTTGAGCCCTGGCTCTGATACTAACTGTAACAACTCGAGCCCTGGCTTTGATACCAACTGTAACGACTCAAGCCCTCACGGTTTTGTTTTCGACCCTCAAAAGGCATGCTTTGTTCGCCATTCCATCAATGTGAGACTTCACAATCTACCCCCTTGGGGCCAGCCCTGGTTTTGATACCAACTTCACATAACTTCCTCTCTTGTTCTAATGGATTATTCGTTGATAATCAATTAATCGTCTATAACTTGACCTGATTTCAGGACAATCGTCGGCCTACTAGTTTTTACATCGATATATCCGACTTGGATTCAGACGATTATGATGTAGGTGTGGATGCAACCGTTGATGATTGGGTTGTGTCAGGAAAATTACGGGCTAAGAAGAGGAATTCCAAAAGTGGACAGTCAAGCAATGAAACTTCAAATGTCGACGACATAAATTCGACAAAACTTTCAGGTTCCTTAGGAGCAGATATTTGCTGCACCTGTTCAAAGAACTCATCTTGCAAGAGATCAAAATGCCAATGTAGATCAACATGCAACATTTGTGGGAGGTCTTGTGGGTGCTTGGAAACAAAGTGTGCCAACAGAGGATTAATCTTGTTTTTCATGGATATATCTGACTTGGATTCAGACAATTATGATGTGGGTGTGGATGCAACAGATGATGATTGGGTTGCGTCAGGAAAATTACGGGCTAAGAAGAGAAATTCCAAAAGTGGACAGTCAAGCAATAAAACTTAAAATGTCGACGACATAAATTCGACAAAACTTTCAGGTTCCTCAGGAGCAGATATTTGTTGCACCTGTTCAAAGAAATCATCTTGCAAGGGACCAAAATGCCAATGTAGATCAACGGGCAACACTTGTGGGAGGTCTTGTGGGTGCTTGAAAACAAAGTGTGCCAACAAAGGATTAATCTTGAACATGGAGGCAGCTTAATCAGAAATGGAAAGGGTTAAAGGTAGCGAGGACAATCTACCCCCTTGGGGCCCAGTGTCATCGCTGGCACAACGACTCGAGCCCTGGTTCTGATACCAACAGACAACGACTCGAGCCTTGGCTCTGATACCAACTGTAATAGCTCAAATGCACAATCCACCCCCTTGGGCCCTAGTGAGGACAATCTGCCCCCTTGGGGCCCAGCGTCATCGCTGGCACAACGACTTGAGCCTTGACTCTGATACCAATGCACAATGACTCAAGCCCTGGCTTTGATACCAACTAGCATTGGCTCTGATACCAACGCACAAGGACTCGGGCCCTCTCAAGTCTGAAGACCTGGCTGTGATGGCTGTGATACCAACTAGCCTTGCCTCCAATACCAACGCACAACGACTCGAGCCCTGGCTCTGATACCAACTAGCCTTAACCCTTTCTAAATCTGATGCTTTGCACGTCAATAGCTTCATATCCTTGATTGCCTCCAAAAAATTTATCATATTCTCAAAATACTGAATAGCAAACTGAGCCGCTCCTTCTGCAGATTGAATCGCAAGAGTAGCAAAGTCCACCACCTATAGCTAATCCATTACCCTGAATGCAAATGAGAAGGAAAAATATAGTCAAGAGTTCACAAAAGTGTTGTGCATGTGTTAACTTAGAATGAGGTAGAAGCCCCCAAAAAAAAAAACAGGGGCAAAAAAGAGACCTTGAGAATAGCCTGGGATTTACTTTGTTGAGGAAGTTGCAGAGAATGAGGCCATTGTAAAGGGCAAGGCAGAACTCTTCTTTGAAGGGTAATTAGTATATTTTACTCTAAATTTTATTATGTCATTTCATTTTTCAAAAGCTTATTTTTACTTTGTATTTACCAATTTATCATAATTTACATATTACTTCGTTAACATTTACGCCAATCATAATATTAAGAGCATAGGTACAAATACTTATAATAAAGAAAATTATTAAAACCCAATAAAAAAGTTAGAGAGAGATTTGATCAAATATCAGGTAAAATCGCAAAGAGTGATGAATTAATTATTTTGCAAAATTAAAATAGAAGGTATTTGTTAATATATATATAAACAGGGATGGTGAAGTGTGTAAAGTGATTTGTTTGTATTCCAAGACGAAACTCAGACCCGTGAACTCTGGTCGCACTCACTTGTGCAGTGCTTTGTCCATTCCCAGAAAGCCTTCCCACTCACGAGAGGGCCTTGCCCATCAACCATCATCATGCATGCGCAACACAACAAAAACTAAGCAGGAAAATATTACTAAAAAAATATGACACCAACATTCACAATTTTATAAATTGAAATATTGTGATAATTAAAATTATTTTTTAGGAACAAAAAAAAATGTGATTGCGCCTATCACTTCTTAAATTTACAACTCGATTTTCTTCATATTTCAACGATTTTATTATTTATAGAGATCATAACAAGTTTAGTTTTAATAAATGACGAGTAATTATTTGTTCTTCTTCTTATAACTAGCTCATTTTTTGAAACAAATTTTGGTTTTCCATTTTTTTTACAATTAATTTTGTTGATTGAATTTGTACATATCATTTTCTTTAGAAAAATCTATAATATAAATATTTATTTTGAGAAACATTAAATTTTAAAATTATTTTGATGTGTTATGTGAAGTTATATCTATACTTTTTATGCAATTTAAATTTTTAGTTCTTGACCGTGGAGTCTCTGGAAATAATATTTTCAGATTTAATATCATTTTAGTGTCTATATAATCTGAGATATTCCTTAATTTCAATTATTTAAAAATATTTTTAAAAAAATGCTTACAAGTTTAATAGTAGCATTATATATTATATAAGAGCTTGTCAACATTTGAAAATTATGAGAACCTGGAAAGACAACGGGACAGGAAAATAATATTCTATTAATAATCATGGTGGCCAATCAAAATAGCTCTCTTAATAGTATTTTTAGTATCAACACGTATTCTGTTATGAATATACTAATTATATGGATGTCCATTGACTCTTGATCCTCAATATTATTTGTATATGGATCCATTGTTCATATGGGTTACTATTCATGTATACGTATTTACTGTTCATGTATACGTATTCACTGTTCACCTATACGGGTACTGTTCATGTGGGGTCCACGCGAATTCTCACAACTTCCTGAATGCTCGGCGGCGCAGACGCGTTTTGAAGACTTTGTGTTTTTGGGAAAATTACAACTTATGGCCCAAGGAGGAAATTACACTTAAAGACCCAAATTATTTCCTATATATATGTGTGCTGCGCGCCTGGAGAATGTGCAGAAGAAGAAGTGATGATGATGAGATGAGAGAATAGAAAGAGAGGAAGACTCTGGTAAAATAGGGAGATCTATATGAGAGAGTTATTGTTGTGATATACATATATAATAAGAAAGGCTCTCTACTTTCTTCTCCAGTTTCTTCAATCTTTTATCCTATATTTTCTTCAGTTTTATAACACGTTATCAGCACGAGAGCTCTAAGAGAGATATGATTTTCTCATCTTCTTCTAAATGTTCATTATATCAATCTGGGATAATCTTAACCACTATATGGAATTATAGATATACTTTTACCGATTGTTTTGAACATCGGGTTCCATGGTTAAGATTGGAGATTATTTACTATTCATTTTTGATCCAATTATTTTACATAATATTTTATTCTTATGCACAATATATATATTGTTGTTACCTCCTATATGGATGGTTCTTCTTCCAAAGTTTAATTTTATTGCTAACATTTTATTGTTGTTTTAATTTGACTTTTACATGGATGGTTCTACCTCCTACATTTATGTTTAAGCATTTACTTTTATGCTAGCATTTATTTATTATTATATGTTTAAGTATTTACCCTTATGCTAGCATTTAGTTTTTATTATTTAATATTTAATTTATTTGTCATTTTATAATTTGTTAATTTAACTTTTACATGGATGGTTCTACCTCCTACATGGAAATCTTGGTTACTAACTTTAACATAACATTTATATCTTTGTTATTATTGCTAACTTTAATATTATGTTATTCTATTCAAATTTCTATTAATATTATGGCTAGAAGCCATACATTGTTTTCCTATTATAAAAATATATGACCGAAGTCATATCATTTTAACTTTTAATTTTATGGCCAAAAGCCATATAAATTTAATTTCTTGGCTCGAAGCCATCAAGTTTTAATTCTTATTATACTTATTTTCTTTTTAATTTTCCTGTTATTAGTATTTCTATTATAATAATTATTTATCTCTTTTATTAGTTTGAATTATGATAAACTGGTTAATCACGGTGGAAATGTTAATATAGTAGGTACAAGTTGATAATTACAAGAGATGGTCCTTTCTATTAGCTTCCCAAAATAATACAATAAAATATTGGTTAGGTAATTCATTGTCAAAAAGTATATTAATAAAGGACAATAGCTTGCTTTATTATAAAAGAAGACGTGTGAGAGGATAGATTCATAGGATCCCAAACAATTATATGTGTGTGATATTATTATTTTAACATACAATTAAAATTCATAGGATCCCAAACAATTATATGTGTGTTATATTATTATTTTAACATACGCTTAAAAAGAAAAGATGAAAGCTTTTGGGTTCATTTTCTTATATTCAAACGAGTTTGGTGCGTTTATTTCCTTTCTACATGTTTGTATCTTGATATATGATGGAGCAAATTTATGCGAGTGTTGAGCGGAGAATATGACATTTATTTTGAAGCTACAATGAAACAAATTAGCCTGAAGTTATGAGATGACACAAATTGGCTTAGTCTATGAGAAGATACAAATTTGTCGAAGCAAAGTGATAATTTGGCTGAAGCCATGAGAGACAAATTGGAGTAAAGCCGGATCCATAAAGTTGAATATTTGGCATCTAAACCCCAATTGTTCTTTAGAAAAATTAAAGGGATTTTATAACCACCAAGATGGTTATTCTTCTAAAGTATTATTATAAATTAGTGTATCTAATTTGCTTCTGCGCAAAGCAATATTGTGAAAGAGATTTTTCGAAATATTCTAAATTAATTTCATGCGACCAAACAAAACAATGAGTTACAATAATTATGAATATTGTCTTGGTTTAACTTCATTCCCAAAAGTGAATGAATTTAATTATGGCCATGGACATGTATATAAATATGACTGGGTATGGTAATTGTTGTGATCATAATTGATTTAAATTCCCACCTAAAGTAGAAATTTTTTTTATTAGAGGAACAAGATCTTGGTTTGACCTTTATATTTGCCTAGAAATTAAAATATCTCGTAATTATTTAGAAGCAAATAAATTTGTCTTACATATTTTAATATTATTACTATTTGCATAGTAACTCCGTAAAACGTGGGTTGTTTTGAAAATTCTGCATGTGGGCCCCACTTATTAATATTATATTGTTATTACTATTTACGGGCACTATTCATGATAATGTCGTATAGTACTATTTATAAATACGACACTATTCATGAATACGGTATTTTTATGAATACTTTTTATCCGTGCCAGGTGCTTCAAAACCAAAATTTTCATGATAAAATTAGTATTTATTCCTTAATATTAAGACCCTGAAGGCTTATGTTTCGAATATTGTATGATACATATTTTAATAGTTTTGGAAAAGTATTGTCCAGAAGACAATAAATTGCAGAGATTTATGTTATAATATGTATACAGGCTAATAGTCCCGCAAACTAATTAGCATATTTTGAGGAACTAATGTTTAGACTATATATCTATATGACAAAGATAAAATGCATTTTACTATAAAGTATATGTTTTATTATTAGCTTAGTTTCAATGATATTTTATTGATGTTATAGAAGTAGATATCATGTATAAAATACATGTTACCGTAAACCGTAAGTTTACAAATAATAATACAAATTGGAAGTTTGCATGCGAAACTAGAAAGTTTACGAGATAATCAAGAGATTGGAATTGTAAACCGAAGTTTACAAATGTAGCAAATCAAAAGGTTGCTAATATAAATCAAATTTTTACCAATGTCAACTAGAAGTTTACTACCAATGAAATATTCAAGAGGAAATGAACTACGAGATTTATTGAAGCCAAGGCTCAACATAAAGAATAAACGTACAAGGTAATACGATGTTTAAATTTGTTGTTATTATTATTTACATTTATTATGATTACATATCATAAATTTATTGTCATGAACATTTTCTCGCTAGAAAATTATCATATGTGTTACTCTAAATCTATGTAATTCTAAGTTATGTTAACATGAATATCTTCACATGTGATAGATCGCATATATTTTATGCATATATAAATTAATTGAAGCATATTAATCATGAATCATGAGACTAGTGATGCAATATTATATGTTTATTCCTGAAGAATTAACATAAATTTTTCCTTTCAAAGTTTAAAGAATTTGAAAGTGATTTTGCAATACAAATATAAAGAAAGTAAGTTTATATAACTCACACTTGAGGGGGAGATTGCCAGAAAAACAAGTGTGAGTTAGAATACAAGTGTGAGCTGATATTTGAAAAGTTATATAGTTTTCACATAAAGTTTGATCTCCCAAAATGCATGTCGGATTTTGATCAATATGTTATTGAAATTGAAAAATTTCAGATTGTTTGAAATATATGTTACAGTAAACCAGAAGTTTACTAATTTAAATAAATTTGAAAAGTTATATACTTCTCACACAGAGTTTTTTTTTTTAAAAAAAATCTATGATTGGTTGAGATAAATGTTACAGTAAACCAGAAGTTTACTGATTTAAATAAATTTATTGTTGGCATGACTTGTTTGATCATCCGAGTCATAAATAACCAACATATTGTTCAAGAATAATTATGTGATGCTTGTTCTCAAATAAACATGATTATGTGAATATCATATGTCTTGATTGGTAATGGATCTCTGGAAATATATCAAACAAATTTATATGGGCCCATTACAACCAGAAGTTTGTAAGAATGCAACCTGAAGTTTGCAATAATGTTTGAATTAATCAAGCGCGCTATTTCCAGATTATATGATCCAGAAATCATGAATACTTATGAGAACAAAGTTTTCTATGTTGGTATATTTGATTATTGCAGCATTTATATAAGCCAACAAAATTCTCCCTATAAAATGGCTTTTGGTCAGGAGCCAGACAATTCCATCTGGAAAGTTTTTGAATGTGCAATGCTTATAAATCCACCACAATGGACATAAATAGATATAGAAAGAAAGTTGGGATAAATGTTGTGTAAGAACCTCATTCTTCTTGTTTTTCTCTAAATAGAACAAAATGATGTTTCTAAAGGTAACAAATGGATTTAGGAAACTTACACTGCATGATTAGTCAATTGTGATTTGACATTGTTTTCCCAATATGAGGGGGAGAAAATAGGCAGTTGGGTAAAGATTTTAAGCTATAATGAATTATCATTGGCTCATTTTGTTCCTCATACAAAATAATGTGAACTGGAAGTTCAAAAGATAACTCATGTACAGAGTTTAGCTAATCGAATGCCAGAAGCATTTACTAACCCAAAGAAAGTGACAAAGTCGTATGTCTCATCTGCTAATGCTCCTATTGATGTCCCTAAAGGACAATCTATGATAAATGAATTGATAGCACACCTGAAGCGTGATAGGTCCATCGGTTCCAAAGAAAATCCTCGAAAGAGAAAAGGAGCTAAGAATATAGATGATCAAGTTGAAAATAATCAAGAAAAGTTAATAACTCCAGAAGAGTCATCTCCTGAAGAGATGTTATCTCCAGAAGAGAATGTTGTAGTCCCAAAAGAGACAAAGGTACCTGAAATGTATGAAAATAATGAGATCTCAATAAATTATGTTATGAATAGTATCTGATGGGACCGAAATGAAGTCAACGTTGACGACATCTTTGCTTATGATATAGCATATGATGTAATGAATAATGATGAGGATCATGAGCCACAATCCATTATTAAGTGCCAACAGTGAAAGTATTGGCCCCTATGGAAAGGTGCCATTGATGCAAAATTAAAATATTGGTAAAACGAAAAGTATTTGGACCTGCAGTCCATACAACTGATGATGTAAGGCCAGTAATGTAAAACCAGTTGGATACAAATAGGTTTTTGTACGAGAAGAAATGAAAAGGGTGAAATCACAAGATATAAGGTACGTCATATAGTTCAAGGTTTTAAACAAAGACCGATATTGATTTTGAAGAAACATATGTGGATGCAAATACTTTTGTTATTTGATAAGCCTAGCAGTAAATGAAGGGCTTGGTTTGCATCTAGTGGATGTTGTAAATTGTAACTATCTATTTGTATAATTCACTTGATAGTGATATTTATATGAAAAGTCCCGAAGGACTCATGGTGCTAGAAGCACATGTCCCCGAAGGACTTAAGGTGCTTGGCACATATCCCCACGAAAGACTTAATGTGCCAGAAGCACAAATCCCTGAAAGAATTAAGATGTTAGAAGCATCTGATTCAAGTTCTCAAGAACAATACTCAATTAAGTTAAATACGTCCCTTGGCCTGAAGCTATTTGAAGCTATTAGGGCACATGTGGTATAATTGTTTCAAAAAATATCTGATGAAAATAAGGGTACAAAAATAACCCAATATACCCATGCTTTTTATGAAAAGATCCAGAAATTAATTTGTTATAATTGCCGTTTATGTTGATGATCAACATCACTGTAACTCCTGAAGAGCTTCAAAAGATAATTAATTGTTGAAGAACTAATTGGTCCGGAAACCATATATTGGAGTATGAATGTATCATGCTTATTAGCAAGATACAATTCTTCTTCAACACAAAGATATTGGAAGCAATATTGGCATCGAGAGAAAGATTGATATGGTCATCGGGGTGGTAAAAACCGATGTTATCAAGAAGGAGTCGATACACGCATACTCTTTTTTCCCTTATCTAGGTTTTGTCCCACTTTTTCCTAGAAAGGTTTTTAATGAGGCGGATTGGAAAGTGTATCAATGAATGATGTACTCTTTTCTTTGGCTAGGTTTTTATCCCACCGGGTTTTTCCTAGTTAAAGTTTTTAACGAGGCACATTCATAAATGGACATCCAAGGGGAGTGTTATGAATATACTAATTATATGGATGTCCATTGACTCTTGATCCTCAATATTATTTGTATATGGATCCATTGTTCATATGGGTTACTATTCATGTATACGTATTTACTGTTCATGTATACATATTCACTGTTCACCTACGGGTACTGTTCATGTGGGGTCCACGCGAATTCTCACAACTTCCTGAATGCTCGGCGGCGCAGACGCGTTTTGAAGACTTTGTGTTTTTGGGAAAATTACAACTTATGGCCCAAGGAGGAAATTACACTTAAAGACCCAAATTATTTCCTATATATATGTGTCTTTGGCGCGGAGAATGTGCGAGAAGAAGAAGTGATGATGATGAGATGAGAGAATAGAAAGAGAGGAAGACTGGTAAAATAGGGAGATCTATATGAGAGAGTTATTGTTGTGATATACATATATAATAAGAAAGGCTCTCTACTTTCTTCTCCAGGTTTTCAATCTTTTATCCTATATTTTCTTCAGTTTTATAACATATTCAAATTCAAATTCAAGACTTAATTCTTAAGCCGCATCATCATGGCCTCTCATTTTTTTTAAGTGTGTTTATTCATGATAAATTAGTAAGATAAGCTTTAATAGGATAAATTGATGGCAAGAAATTAGATAAATAAATTATTCATAATATATTAATTTATTGGAATTAGAGTTTTTTTTTTAATGGAATATACTTATCTACTACCTCCGGTCCTAATTATAAGACTTAGTTGACTTTTTTCGGAGAGATTAAGGAAGCTAAATAAGTTACTTAAGCATTTCATATAGTTGTGTTTTCTTAGATTATATAATAGTTTATTGGTCAAACTATTTAATTTGAAGAAAAAAATAAAAATAAAAATACTCTAAACTAATTTAATTAAACCTTAATCTCTCCAAAAAAGTTAACTAGGTCTTATAATTAAGACCAGAGGGAGTACCTTATATCCCAATCTTTTTTGGAGAATTTAACTTTAACCTCACATTTCGACTTTATTTCATTTAAGGACCAAAAAATTATCAAATTACACTACAAAATTAAAAGACCAAAGCAAAAATTGTTTTAATGGTAGTGATTAAAATAGCCTTTATTCATTTTCTTATAAGTGCACATACGCATTTTAATAATTGACAGTAACAAATTTTACGAGTACACATATAAAAATTTACAATGCTCAATTTATATTATAACAGCTCATACAAGAATTTACAAGTGCACATAAGAATTTTTAACGACTAACAATAAAAAAAATTGACAAGTGTACAAATGAAAATTTACAATAGCTCATGCAAAAAATTATAAGGGTTCATAATATAAGTGAAAATAAGCATTTTTATAATTACTCCCTCCAATCCTTTTTTATAAAAGACTTCTAACTACTTCATAATTATTGAAAATGATAAAAAATCATCACTACTTTTCAATATTATCCTTCAATCAAAATCAACATATCTTAATTACCTTTAATTTTTTTCTTATATAATCTCTCTACATTACTATTAATAAGGGTATTTTTGGAAAAGTAGAATTTAATACTATTAACTTTTTGCATAGGATCTTATAATTAAGACCACAAATACCTCTTAAAAAGGCTTTTATAACAAGGATTGGAGGAAGTAATAATAAGCAAAATAAGAAGTGTTTATGTGAAGGGATGATATTTTGGTCATTTATTATTAAAACATAACTTCACTTTGATCATTTAGTACCACATTTGTGAAGTATAATTTCATAATCTTTTGATTATTATTTGAAATAAAGTTACTTTGGAGTTAAATTAAATTCTACCATTTTTCTCAACTTATCTCTATTATTTCATATATTAAGGAGGATATTCATTTATAAATAGCTAATATAATTATTATTATTATTATTATTTTTAAAAAAAGTTGAGATATTTGTTTCGTTCTTTAGTTGTACTATAGAGGAGTGAAAGATTGGGGATGCGTAAAAACAAAAAGAAAAGAAAAAGGGTCGTAGCATTTGGGCCATAGAAAAGGGACTGTAGCTACTTCCTTTGTAAAAGACAAACGATATTGGACAAATTATAAAAACACTTTTTTTTTTTTGTCTTGTTTTGTAACAGCACTTTATAAAAGTTCATGCTAATGGACAAATTATATTTATTCGATATGTCACAGGTTTGTGGAATCTGATATGCCTTGGGAAGGCAAGACTAAGCATCATTGATCATACTCTACTACTATTTTTTAAGCAAAAAATAAAAATGTTATTTTGATTTCCATTCTAATATATTCTACTTTTTACTTTTTGATCAATTTTTAAATAAATGGAGTTTATTTCTAAAATTAAATTATATCCACCGTTTTATTTTAAAATTTTTTTATCCTCTCTTTTAATTTATATATTTTTAAATATTTACTTTTAAAAGGAAAGTTCTTTTTTTAAGTATCTACTTTATTGTTTTATGAAAACATAAAATTAATTAGAACTTTATACTAAAACTTAACATTATATTGATTTTCAGATTTTTTTTTCAAGTATCTACTTTTTTATGGCTCAGAAAAATATTCTTTTAAAATTCTTATAATCATTGTATATTAAGTACATGATTTAAGTATAAGAAGACCGCATGTGGCTGTTAAGAGAGGAAAGTAAACAAAATATAATATAAGTTGGTGTTATATAACACTCATAATAAAATCTCATTATACTGAGATACGCAAGTCAACAAATTGCAATTGTTAAGATATTAATTTATTGGGTTAATACAATATCTCGTCCCTCAAATTTCAAATAATGGATTTTGATCCTTTAAGGACTAAAATGATCCAGGTTTTTATTAAATTTTAAGGATTAATATATTAAACGAAATAAAACTTGAGGGATTAAAACTTATGGTTTAAAACTTAAGAGATCAAAATCAAAATAAGGGAAAATTTAAGAGACGGTGAAATATTTAAATGAGAAAAAATTGCTAGTCTTTCTTTAATTAGAAACATATAATATATATATATATATAGACGCACACACCCACATACATGTATGTACGCGCATGTGGGGGACACGTGTGTGCCGTTTTATAGATATAAGTTTTAATATTATTTTACTAGTATTATTTTTTTAAAAAAAAATAAATATGTAGTCCTTCTAGTCCATAAATATTAAAAACCATGATTTACCCTTAAAAAAGTGTGTTTTTTCTCATTCAACCCAAATACACATTAATTTTTAGTTTTGATGTTGTGGTTGAAAGCTAATTACATTGATCAGTATATACTCACTAGTATGAAAGAGCTTCTATTACTAATTTACTTATAGTCTTTTTTTTTTTGGGTCAAGAATTTACTTATAGTCCATTGTATGATAGTAGTAGAGATATGACACTCGCGACCCACATTACTTCTTACACTTTCCTAGGCCTATTAATTGAGAGATCATTGACGAAATCACAATTTGGCTTTACTTTAATGGCCTCTCTCCTCTGTAGGTACTGGCTATAAAGAAGTTGGGTTCCACAGTCGACAGTTAATTATTTTTTATTTTTTCAATTTTATTTTTTAAAATTGTTGTGCTAAGTGCCATGTGCATGGGTTCTTGTGAAGTTCAGATGTCAACCCGCACACACACGGTCAGATTCACTCACAAGCTGGCTGCCAGCAGCCAAAAAACACGTAGAATCACAGTGAAAAAAAGCAAGTTTCATTATTTTGTATTGAATGGCCTAGACTGTATCATCTTCTTCTTCACCTTATTCCCTCTCGTGAACCCTCTTTTTGTGGCTTACTATTCTTCTTCTATCCACTGGAACAGAACAATATGAAGATGGCGATGGCGAAACAGGTTCGCCATTTTCATCATTTCTTCTTCGCCTTGCTCTTCTTTCTTGCAACCCGCCGTACACATCAGCTAGAACATTCTCAGTCTCATGCCCTTCTGAAATTCCAGAAGCTTCTGGGTTACCCATCAGCTCTAAGCAGCTTGAGAACCACGAACGATTTCTGCAACATCCAGCCCACTAACTGTTTGACTATAGTCTGCTATGAGGACAACGTAACGCAGCTTCATGTTGTTGGTGACAATGGGGTTTCTCCTTTGCCTCAATATTTCTCTTCAGACTCTCTATTTGCCACTTTGGGTACTCTTTCGAGCTTGAAAGTTCTCTCTCTGGTTTCTATGGGTCTCTGGGGTCCTATACCTGAAAGCATTTCTCAAATGTCTTCTCTGGAGATTCTCAACATTAGCACAAATCATTTCAGTGGAGCCATCCCAACCCAACTTTCTCTGTTGAAGAATCTGCAATCTTTGGTTCTTGATGATAACGATTTCACAGGTGAAATCCCCATGCGGGTAGGTTCGCTTCAAGGTTTAGCTGTGTTGAGTATGAGAAGAAATTTTCTTAGTGGGTCTGTTCCAACTTCTGTTATTCATCTTCAAACTCTGAGGATTCTGGATCTATCAAATAATCATTTACATGGTGAACTACCTGGCCTTGGTAATTTGAAAAATCTACAAGTTCTTAATCTGGAAAACAACGCATTGGGGCCACATTTTCCTTCTCTACCCACCAAGTTAGTTTCACTAGTGCTTAGAAATAACAGCTTCCGGTTTGGTATACCTTCTAATTTAAGCTCTTACTACCAGCTTCAAAAGCTGGACCTTTCATTGAATGGATTTTTGGGCCCATTTCTACCATCTTTACTTTCTTTGCCTTCCATCAAATACCTTGATGTTTCAGCAAATAAATTTACTGGGATGCTATTCAGTAATTATTCCTGCAATTCTGATATCCTTTTTGTGAATCTATCTTCAAATCTCTTAAAAGGGGAACTTCCCAGTTGTTTGAAACCAGGTAGCAAAGTGGTTGCTTTGTATGGTAAAAATTGTTTTTCAAATGAGGATCAAGATCAGCACCCTCCCACCACCTGTCAAACTGAGGCTCTGGCAGTGAATGTTATGCCCCATGAACATAATCAGAGAAAAAGAACAACTGGTAAAGCAGTTCTTGTGTCAAGTATGGGAGGAATTGTTGGAGGAGCCTTTGTTTTTGGAGTGGTGTTTTTGGTCGTTTTACGAGTAAACAAAAAAGGATCTGTGAAAGCACCTGAAGGGTCTACATTGGACCAAGCTACTAGCAACAAGAATGAAAAAGATGATGAAGTTAAAACACCTAGAACTGTACTGTCAGTAATGGAGAATATCATCGGCCGAGTCCCTAAGCCTAACAAGGAATCCGTTAAAACACTTGCAAGATCCATGATGGCGCATGTTGTTAAAAGGGTTCATCATAGACATGTGAGACCTGCAAGGTCCATAGTAGAG
This sequence comes from Acacia melanoxylon, assembly GCA_019022615.1. Classification (NCBI taxonomy): domain Eukaryota; kingdom Viridiplantae; phylum Streptophyta; class Magnoliopsida; order Fabales; family Fabaceae; genus Acacia; species Acacia melanoxylon. Next base: position 1,442,208 of record JAFJYJ010000020.1, on the reverse strand, counting down.
CATGCCTCATCATTGAACACGGCAAAACTGCTCACAGATGCAAGTAAATACTCAAATCCTGTCTTGTTCACAAATACATTATGTTAACTTTCTTCGCTATTTCCAGCTCTTAGTGTTGTTTTTAATTTGAAAAAATTTCTGGATTTACAGTTAAAATAGATTGGATCTATTTTCATGGGTAATATATATATGTATGTATTTGTGTGTGTGTGAGTATTCTACTCACAGCCAGTCAACAAGAAGAAATGGCAATGAAATGAGGAAATAGGATAATGTAATTCAAAACCCACTTTCTTGTTAAGTATGAATCAAACAAGATATTCTCATAAAGCATTGTTCGTTGGCAGGGTATATTTCACAAACAAAGAAGATGGGTGCCAGCCTTCCTGCTTATAGGACTTTTGCTTTGGATGAACTCAAGGAGGCTACAAACAATTTTGAGGCATCAAGTTTTATAAGTGAAAAAGTTGCACGTGGTCAGGTATGAATTTTTAGTCTTTATTCTGTCATTATCATATTAATGCTGGAGATGCTCCAGACAGAGGGAACGATTAGCACTTTACAAATAAGAGCATTTGATTGAAAGCTTGCTAAATACATGCTTAATGGTCAATTTGTGTCTTTGAATCTGGTGCATTTGAAACTCTAGCATGACTTCTGCTTGAAAGTGATATTTGCTTGTATAGATATCTTGGGAATGTAGTAAGGTTTGTATGGACTATCTTAGAGATTTGAAATATAGACAGTTTGATAACCATACATCATTTATCACTAGATGCAAAAACTTCAATTAAGCAATGATAGAAATAATGAGATGCCAATACTTTCCTATTGAAAAATAACAGACATGCATAGCTTTGCATTGTTTAATTATGTCATTCTCACTGCTACTTATACACTGTCCTAACTGTCTATAGAAGCTATATTCCATCTTAACCTTATGACCGACAAAGTTTTGGTGTGTTTCAACTATGGTGTCAGATCTACAAAGGATTTCTCTCTGATGGGACTCAGATTGCTGTGAGAAGTTTGAAAATGAGGAAAAGACATGGCCCTCAGACCTATATGCATCTTATTGAATTGATTTCGAAGCTGAGGCATCCACACTTGGTCAGTGCTCTAGGACATTGCTTTGAATGCAACCACGATGATCCAAGTGTCAGCAGTATATATCTCATATTTGAGTTTGCACCATACAAAAGTCTAAGAGACTGCATATCTGGTATTAAAAACATTAAATAGTATCTTCCTACATGCTTTTTCCTGCATTTTGTAACACAATAATTTATCTTTACCTTTTAAAGAATTCAAAATTTTCTCTTAATATTTATTTCAAACAGGATCTTCCGGAGAAAAGCTTTCTTGGGCACAAAGAATAGCAGCTGCAATTGGAGTTGTTAAAGGCATTCAATTTTTACACACTGGGATTGTGCCTGGACTGTATTCAAATTATCTGAAGATAACAGATATTCTGCTGGATAACAATCTCAATGTCAAAATATGCAGCTATAATCTTCATCTATTGGCTGAAAATAAGATAACGGTAACTGAAAAGAAGTCTTCTTTGTTGTTGTATGCTAAATCTTCTTTCATTTCTGATTAAGTATCTTCCTTTAAACTTTCAGGTAGGAAATGGAACTTTTTCCTCTGTAGTTAAAGCGAATGTTCAAGCAAGGTAAGAGAATCTTAGTTTCTGTTATTGCAATAGTAGAAAACTTCTTGAGTGTTAAAGCAATTGAACAGAGGATAGCATTTTTTTTTTTTTTTTCGACAAAGGATGTTAGTAATTCAGATGTACTGGTATCCTTGATTAGATCTTTGTGCTTTGTAAATATGATTCTTTCTGGACAAGTTTCTTACAACCAATTAATTCTATTATATATAGCCTTATTATTGTTTGATATCGTGAAACATCTCATAATTCAGTCCTATTGTTTTCTTTTACCACTTGTCTATCTAGTCTTAAAACAACTTGTTAGTTGCATTATTTAGCTGCTTTCTGGCCATTTGTCACCCGAAACCCTCTTCTTTGTAACCAATAACTTCTTGCGGAACTATTAAAAATTAATGGGTTAAGATCCAATTTTACTCTGGAAGTTTTTTGAGGAACAATTTTACTCTAAAAGTGTTAAAATAGGAGCAGTGTTACTCCCACTGTTAAAAAGTGTTAACCTTTGAACTCTGCCTTTTCTTCGTCAAGCTTGTTGCCTATGCGTTTATGTACTGGATGCCGTATTACTTAAGTTGGGTAGATGAAGAAGAGTAAGACAGCTGATGGCGATGAAGAGAGAGGGAGGAAGTGATTTGGATAATGAGCTGGCTAAGGATGATGACGTGGATGTGCTGAGTGTACCATATTAGTCAACCTAATGGTCAAAATGAACTTTTCTAATGAGTGGGGTGACATTGCTCTTATTTTAAGACTTTTGGGGAAAAATTACTTCTAAAAAAACTTCCGGATACCCACGGCTCCTAGGCAAAAACTTCTAGGTAAAATTGGACCTTAACCCAAAATTAATTTATCTTATTCATATCTGATAATGCTGAAATTCATTACCTACTTCCCAGAAGTTAAATGCCAGAGTAAAATTCTTTTTCTCTGCTTTTTACAATTCTTGAACAGAGACTTCATTAAGCTGCATATCCCTTTAAGGCAACTCTTTGTTGTTTTCATGCTTTTGGCCGTAGAAAAAGATAATTTTATCTGTATAATTTAGCCCTATGTAAATTACATATAACAATTTGTTTTCTTTTTGCAATTAATTTAAGGTAGTTCAATTATTTCTTGTTGCAGGACAAAGGATGGTGATAAGAATGATGTCTACGATTTTGGTGTAATCTTACTTGAAATCATTCTAGGACGCACAATCCTGTTCCATAATGAAGTTGGAACACTAAAAGATCTTGTAAGTATTGGTTATTCTGGACTCAGTTTTAAGCTAGAATAAGTTTCCCTGTTGTTATAAGAAGCATTGGGCAATTTAGCATGATATCACCAAAGTTATATATGTAAATCAGAAAGTATGGGCATGACAACAGCTTTGGTACACATCCAAAATTTGTGTCCTTGCATATAATTCAATGTATTGCACGCTGTTTAATGAATATGTTGTAAAGGTCCACCTTTGGTGGATAAGCCCAAGTCCATTTCAAGTAGGCATAAATAGAAATAAGAGTGTATGGAGCAGATATGTGTAATATATACCTTTATTAGAGAAGGGAGTTACATAACCGGCATTGGCTACCATCTTCTGCTCTTCCCGTTCTCTTCCCCTGCACTACTCATCTTAGCCTTGAGATTGACATTTGAGATTGAAATTTGAATGGTTTAAATTTAACGTGTTATAAAAATATTAATAAAATATCAAATCATTAAATAATAAATATATAAATTCAAAAACGGCTATAATTTAGTTATGATAATTTAAAATTGCAATACAAATATTAAAAATGAATATTTTTATAAAATATTAAATTTGAACTGCTCAAATTTTAATCTAAAGGTTGAGATGAGTAGTGGAGGGGAAGAGAACGGTAAAGTAGAGGACAATAGCCAAACCCCGCATAACCATGCGTTTGCTCATATAGATGGAGAGAGGGTTAGTTTCCTAGTGCCTAAGGAAGATAGCTCTTAGAACTCTCTATCCCTCCTCTCTGGTTTTGGTTCTCTTCCTCTAGATGCTGTTATTTGTTGTGTAAGAAGATAATCTAAGTCCTATGTGTCATTCGGATTCGCGTGGGCTACTTGGTTGCTTTGTCAGGCTTCCCGGTACGCCTCAATTTCTTTCGGAATTTGCTGGACACATGTTGAACACAAATATAACCCATTTTCAGAGTTTCTATGCTTCATGGTTCATTGGCAAAACTCCACCACCCTCTCACTCTTGAGTGTTTGCAAAGCCACCTGATGATCCCCCTGACGTAGAATTGATCAACATAAACCTTCCTAGTTAATCAGTTCAGCTTATCCCAACCAGTTTAATTAATGGTTGATTAGTTAAGTGATAGAACTTTCCTAGACAGACCACATAGTCTAGTTCCTCATTCAATATATAGGGTACCTTGATGTTATTTCCCAGTTGCATCCAGCACCCTAATCTTATTTAGGGTGTATCCAACCCTGACGTTATTTTCCTCGTGCATCCAGCACCCCTGTTGTTATTGTAACATTACATCCAGCACCATAATCTTATTTATGGTTTTGGGTTTAAAGTCTGGATATCACTATATCCTTCAATAGATTTGGTTGGTTTGGTCCATTTCTGAGTGTTTCATAGTATGAGACCTAACTCTGCTGATTAAACATGGAAAAGTAGTATCCATTTTTAACATTGTGTGATTGTTATATATGCAGTTACAGGTAAGCCTCGCAACTGATGAAATAGCTAGAAGGAGCATTGTTGATCCAGTGGTCCACAAGCAATGTTCAGATGAATCAATGAAGAGAGTGATGGAGTTATGTGTGAGATGTGTCTCAGAAGATCCTACTGAGAGGCCTTCTGTGGAAGATGCTCTCTGGAATCTGCAGTTTGCAGCACAGGTTCAGAATTCATGGGGAGGAGACTCCATTGATACGGCTAGAGAATCACCTGCTTCACCTGCTCAATAAACAGTACAAGCTTCCTAGATTGCATGATCATATGTAAATACTAAGATTGAGAAAGTGTTCATATTGGTATTGTAAAATCAGTGACTTGAAGTTATGGATATAGTATATTACAGTGTTTATGGACAGGTTTTGGGATAAGTTTTTATGTTTAGAGTAGGCTAGATGGTGTTCATATGTGAGCTTCTTCTGTTTCTGTATCTAGTTTTTTGACCCAAGCATCACAAGTTTGGGAGGCTTTGCACTAATATAAACACGCACACATATGTGCCAAAAAAAAAAAAAAATCTTCATTTTTCAAATTTTCTTAATGATAATGCAATCGTTAATTTATTTAATATTTTATATAGGTTTTTAACTTTTTTCAACATTTTATTTTATTAGGGTGAAAAAAATGTATGCTAGAGTTTCGCCCAATGACAGATCAACTTCAATCCAACCCAACTTAATTATGGAAGCGATTTTTATTTTTATTTATTATCCAAAACGTTTGGGTTGATGGTTCAACCGGTTGGACTCTCCCATCCAATCTGGCACTTCAGTCATTGCTTGTAACTTTATTCTTATAATAATGTCAGCACATTCACACAATCATGTATTAAATTGCACTGTCGTTTATCTAAAAATAAAATAAAAAATTTGCACTGTCTACAATATTCCTCATTTATCGGAAACATCACTTTAGAGGCAATATATATATATATATATATATATATAGGGAGAATTCCATATAAAGACAGTTAAAATAGGAAATTTCTGATTTGGATTACTAAACTTAACAAATTATTAGTTAGGTTATGTGATACAATTAAAGATTTAGAATTTGAGCCAAATTACTTCTAAATTGGTGGCGGACATTGGAAATGGCACTTGTTCCAGGACCACTTGGCTCCTAATATCCTCAAACATATATCAGAGATTAGGCTTGCTAATCACCAAGAGGAACACTTGTGCTTCTGGAACTAGACAGCTTCTGGACGTTTCACAACTTGCTCGGCTTTCTGGGCAGTAGAATCGATTAATTGGAATGCAGTTGACAATAAATGGAAAAAGCTATCGCAACTCCCAGTAGCTCAATCAGATTTGTTACAAATGACTGAATCTAAGACTATATGCATACGTTTCGATGAGAATATCGAATAAAATATTGTCCGAGCGGGGTTCCAATCGGGGATCTCTAGTTTGTGAAAATTGTCTAATAACCAGCCATAAGTCCATACCGCTGGACAAGTTGTTATGAGACTTCTTCAATATATATATATATTCTCAAACTGTGTCTGCACCTGCCCACATAGGCACAAGTGTGACTCCGCCATTGTGTGTGTATATATATATATGTCTATATATACACACATACATACATATATGTATGTATATGCATACATATAGATATACATACATATATATATATATATATAATATCATCCCATAAATTTGATATCCGTACCAGGCAAAAACCCAAAAAAAAAAGAAAAAAAAGACAAAGGGCAAAGAATAGCACTAAAAAAATCGTAATAGCCAATTGATGAGGATTGCTGAAAACTCTATTGGACTTTTTTTTTTTTTTTTTTTTTTTTTTACCACTCTACTATATTTGATATTCTTCAAAATCATACAAAAAGAAAAAGTCAATTTTAGTAGAGTACTCTAATGCTCCTTCATGTCCTTTTTATAAGTACTAACTATCAAAATTATGCGGTTTAAAATGTTAGTTAAAAGCAATAAAAGACCTAACTTTGAACTTTGGATAGACCTCATGTGGCACCGTTTTAAGTCCAATTTGCATGGAAATTGCACCATGTTCCGATATCCATGCCCTTAGTGTGGATGTTAATAAAACATTCTTAAATGCTAATATTCCTACTATAGATTCGCGCATAGTTGACATTTCATATTTACAAATTTTTCATGAAACAGTGAAATATAGAGAGGCAGAGTTAAGGGAACAAAATAGATAACGGTTATTTAAAACAATCGTCAAGTATTTGAGAAATTTTTTTAACGGTTTTATACTACCACTGTGATATATAAGTTTGATTTTTTGAAAGAAAAATGGTATCATTTATTTGACGGTTGTATGTGAAAACCTGTTAAATATATGCTATCAATATATAAAGTTGTTTTTAAAACACCGTGAAATATAGGGCTTCAAAATCCCTTTCTAATTCTATTCTTTCGTGACTTCAAATTTCTCACCATTTCTCTGCGTGCTCAGCGAACAATTCTGACCACTCTTTTTCAGCATCCCCACAATTATTTCCCTCTCTATTATTGAAATTATGAGTCTCCTCGTTCCTGCATTCGTAGTTGTGCGTTCGTTGCTTGTTTTGGGTTTTTGGGTTTATGATTATTCAACACTCTGAAATTTTCGCATGCATTCACATCAAGGTGAGTAATTTCAACCCTTAACTGGAGCTAATGATTCGAACTTGATGCTACATTCATTTCATTTATGCGTTGTTGTTGATCTAGGTTTTGGTTTAGGGTTCTCTGAAGCTGAAGACTTTTTATGTTTTTCAAACCCCCTTCTCTGCTTGGCTCATTCTAGTTGATTATTTTTGGATATTCTTTGTTGTACGTGAGTATATTTCTTGAGAATAGAAGCATTGCTCATATTCACTAACCTGATTTGAACTTTTGGAACTTGACTTGACATTGCTTTTGCACTAATCTTGCATTTAGCTTGTAATCTGGTTCATATTTTGAAATTTATTAACCTAAATTAAGTTGCTTTGTTGTTCAATAAATTTGGATCTAAATTTTGTTGCCTTCTCTAAATTTTTCTGCACCGACTAAGCTTTAAGATTTCAAATTGTGGAATTAATTGCTATTGTTTAGACACTTTGCTGCTTATTTTTAACTTACTTAATTGATGTGCATATACTCATTGATGTTCCTTAGAGTGTATAAGAGTGCCAATTCCTTAAGTATTGTTCTTAACTTCAAATGTTGTTATAGGTTAACATTTCGGCTTCTGATAGTAGCTCAAGTACTGAGGGTTCTTCAGTGTTCTTTCCTCTTGTGTCATCTCGTCATTTGGCACGATAGAGGAATTGGCATCTATCAAGGAACTAAAAGGATACTTTATAAAATTAAATGGTACAAAATGAAACCTTGTATTAAGATAAGGAAAAATCAAACTTAGGTCCCCAGGACTAGAAAAAATAACAAAAAAGTCCTATTGTAGTTTTCCTATCAAAAAAGTCCTTAGGGACCTCAGTGATATAAATTCCAAGTATAAATTTACTCCTTGACCTTAGTAATTGATATTTGGATATTATATAATATTAAGTTATATGACTAAGTTTAGGTATTTGTCAATCTCCACATTAGGAGTTGTCAATATAGGCATATTTACTTGTCAACAGGAGCTGTTTTAGTTAATATAGATGAATTTGTTAATAGCTACTTTATGACTTGTCAATAAAGTCACATCTACTTGTTAATGAGAGTTGTTTTAAATTGTACTGGAAAATGACAATTGTTAACATAGATAAACCTTATCAATGACTACTCTTTGACTTATAATTATAGGCCTATAAACTTGTCAGAATGGACACATAAACTTGTCTGAATAGATACATACACTTGCCAATGTATGATTGACATTATAGACACATAAATTTGCTAAAATAGGCACATAAACTTCTCAAAATAAATATATAAACCTGTCAAAATAGGCACATACACTTACCAATGTATAACTTGCCAGTATAGACACATAAACTTGTCAAAATAGGCACATACACTTGCTCATATATAACTTGTTAAAATACACATATTAACCTGCTCGTCCTTATGTGAACCAAGGTTAGAGAAGAGGGTTTTGACAATAGACCAATGTGTGTATTTTGACATTATACATTGGCAAGTGTATGTGCCTATATTGACAAGTTTATGCACATATTTTGACAAGTTTATGTGCCTATAATGACAAGTTATACATTGACAAGTGTATGTAATTATTTTGATGAGTTATATATTGGAAAATATATGAGTTATACATAGGAACTAACAAACTAAAAGAGTCACGCACACACACTATCAAACTCTACCATGAATATATATAGGAAGAACAAGCCAAAAAAGGTAGTGTTAATATTCAAATACGTACTCATAGAGGGAAATAAAGAAAAAGAAAAAAGAAAAAAATTAAAGCAAGAAGTAAATCATTAGGAACCTTATTAGTAGCTAGCTAGGTGAGTAATTAATCAGTACGAATAATATTAGTTTCTTGCAAAAGAAAGACCAACACTGAGCTCCAAGTCAAAGCCATTATTGTCTTCACCAAATCCAGCAGCTTGAAGGTTACCAAGGACAATATTTTCTTCCATGCAAGGCTTCTTGTTGAGTTTATTACCTCCATAACAATAATTCACAGGATATATAGTTCAAATCAAAAGCACGAAGACCATTTGGTTTATCATCATCATCATCAGTACCAAAATTTCTTGGACTCACAGGTAAATCCAAACTTGCATTAGACTGATACATATTAAGCTGCAACTTCAGTTCAGCACTATTCTCGTCCAAGGCATCAATAGTTATATTTTTCTCTCCTTCTGGTTTTTCACTGTGATTTTCTTCTTCGCCTTCGTCTCCTTCTTGTAAGATTGATTTTTCAATATCAGTTTGAGTTTTGGCTAGGACTTTTGATAAGCCATCATTACCATTATCTGAATTTCTTGGGTTGGTGTCATTAGTGGTTTCCTCTCCATTATTTGGTGTTTTTCTGCACTTTTGTTCTTCAACTTCATCTCCTTCGTGTAAGATCTCCCCTGTATGGGTCGGAGTTTCGTCCACGGCTTTGGATGATGAATCTAGTATGAGGTCTTCGGAAAAGTCACTCTTTATGAGCGCTTCATCTTGCTGTGAATCATGGGATTCCGTGGTGCCAATGGTGTGAGGGTGAAGGATCTTTTGGGTTTGACAAGAGAAATAATGTGATATAAAAGAAGAATCGTTAAAAGGGGAGTTTTTTTAAGAAAGGTTGCTGGGTGAATATATATATATATATATATATATATATATATATATATATATATATATATATATATAGGTCTTATTTTGACATTATACATTGGCAAGTGTATAGGCCTATTTTGACAAGTTTATGTATATATTTTGATAAGTTTATGTGCTTATAATGACAAGTTATATATTGACGAGTGTATGTATTTATTTTGACAAGTTATACATTGGCAGGTATATATGCCTATTTTGATAAGTCATGTGCCTATAATGACAAATTATATATTGGGCGAATGTATGTGTCTATTTTGACAAGTTATACATTGGTCGTATGTGCCTATTTTGATAAGTTTAAGTGCCTATAATGACAAGTTATACATTAGCAAGTGTATGAGCATATTTTGACAAGTTTATGTGCCTATAATGATAAGTCAAAGAGTGGTCATTGACAAGCCCATCTATGTTCGCTATTGTCATTTTTCCGGTATAATTTAAAACAACTTTTGTTAACAAATGGACGTGACTATATTGATAAGTCATAGAGTGGCTATTGACAAGCTCATCTATGTAAGTAAAACAACTTTCATTGACAAGTGAATATGCCTATATTGATAAGTAATAAAGTGGCGATTGACAAGTACTTAAACCTAGTCATATAACTTAATATAATATAATATCCATATATCAATTAATAAAGGCAAGAAGGTAATATCACATTCAGAATTTATATCATTGAGATCCCTAAGGACTTTTTGTATAAAAGAATCTACTATGGGACTTTTTGTTATTTTTTATGGTCCTTGGGACTTAAGTGTGATTTTCCCTAAAGATAAATAACCCAAGGTACAATTTCACCATATATATATATATAATTTTTAAAAAGGCAAAAATTAGAAACTATTTTTTTTTGGCCAAAATTAGATACTAAAATTGAGTCTTCTTATTAGTACAATGTTTTGATATTTATCATTTCCTCTCACTTTGGCTTGGTCCGTCAATTTTCTTTCCATCTAAATCGCAAGTTAGTGTACTGGTTTGCCTTTTAAAGCATCGAAACCTATAGTTTGACACTATATAAATCAAAACTAAAATAAAGGAAGAGTATAAGAACTAAATATTGTATTAAATTTTTCTTCAACAAATTAAAAGCATAAAAACTCTAACAATTTTACATCTCAGTCCCTTATCTATAATCAAAAGAATCAGTATGATTTGCTTTGACTATAAGGTCATAGAAGATGTTATCTTTCCCATGAAAAAGGAAAACCAAACGAAACAAATGGAATAATATCCCCTCCGATACGACGAGCGACCATTGTTGCATGGATCTCATCAATTACTATTCCATCAATCCAACGATAATGTCAAACACTTATATAGGGTCAAAAACATACCATAAACATAGGAACTAACAAACTAAAAGAGTCACGCGCACACACTATCAAACCCTACCATGAATATATATAGGAAGAACAAGTCAAAAGAAAATAGTGTTAATATACAACTACGTACTCATCAAGGGAAACAAAGGAAAAAGAAAAAGGAAAATTTAAAGCAAGAAAGAAGTAAGTCATCAGGAACCTTATTAGTAACTAGCTAGGTGAGTAATTAATCACTAGGAATAATATTAGTTTATTGCAAAAGAAAGACCAACCCTGAGCTCCAAGTCAAGGCCATTATTGTCTTCACCAAATCCAGCAGCTTGAAGGTTACCAAGGATATTATTTTCTTCCATGCGAGGCTTCTTGTTGAGTTTATTACCTCCATAAAAATAATTCATAGGATAGTTCAAATCAAAAGCACAACGACCATTTGGTTTATCATCATCATCATCAGTACCAAAATTTCTTGGACGCACAAGTAAATCCAAACTTGCATTAGACTGATACTTATTAAGCTGCAACTTCAGTTCAACACTATTCTCGTCCAAGGCATTAGTAGTTATATTTTTCTCTCCTTCTGGTTTTTCACTGTGATTTTCTCCTTTGCCTTCGTCTCCTTCTTGTAAGATTGATTTTTAAATATCAGTCTGAGTTTTGGCTAGGGCTTTTGACGAGCCATCATCATCATTATCTGAATTTCTAGGGTTGGTGTCATCAGTGGTTTCCTCTCAATTTTTTGGTGTTTTTCTGCACTTTTGTTCTTCAACTTCATCTCCTTCATGTAAGATCTCCCCTGTATGGGTCGGAGTTTCGTCCACAACTTTGGACGATAAATCCAGTATGAGGTCTTCGGAAAAGTCACTCTCTATGAGCGCTTCATCTTGCTGTGAATCATGGGATTCCATGGTGCAGGTGGTGTGAGGGTGAAGGATCTTTTGGGTTTGACAAGAGAAATAATGTGATATAAAAGCAGAATAGTTAAAAGGGGAGTTTTTTTTAAAGAAAAGGTTGCTATGTATGTATGCATGCATGCATGCATGTATGTATGTTGACACAGTTTGATAAGTATATATTTTATAATTAAATAGGTGGATATTTTATGATATACTTAGTTGGATTTATTAATATTTTATACCTATTTGATTATCTTGTATATATTTTTCTATCATTTAATTAATTATAGGATAAAAGAATATTTTGATATAAACGCTATTCATATCTTTTTTTTTTGTTTTTGTTTTTCGGGAGATATCATGTGATCTAACAAAAAAGAAAACATTAAATGAAAGGAATCAATTCATTAAACTATATATATATATATATATATATATATATATATATATATAGATCAATGTGTGTATTTTGACATTATACATTGGCAAACGTATGTGCCTATTTTGACAAGTTTATGTGCTTATAATGACAAGTTAGACATTGACGAGTGTATGTACTTATTTTGACAAGTTATACATTGGCAAGTATATATGCCTATTTTGTTATGTTTATGCGCTTATTTTGACAAGTTTATGTACCTATAATGACAAATTATATATTGGGTGAATGTATGTGCATATTTTGACAAGTTATACATTGGTCGTATGTGCCTATTTTGATAAGTTAAGTGCATATAATGACAAGTTATACATTAGCAAGTGTATGTGCATATTTTGACAAGTTTATATGCCTATAATGACAAGTCAAAGAGTGGCCATTGACAAGCTCATCTATGTTCACTATTGTCATTTTTCCGGTATAATTTAAAACAACTTATATTGATAACAAATGGACGTGACTATTTTGTAAGTCATAGAGTGGCTATTGACAAGTTCATCTATGTTAACTAAAATGACTCTCGTTGACAAGTGAATATGCCTATATTAATAAGTCATATAGTGGCGATTGACAAGTACTTAAACCTAGTCATATAACTTAATATCTTATAATATCCAAATATCAATTAAGAAGGGCAAGAAGGTAATATCACATTTAGAATTTATTTCATAGAGATCCCTAAGGACTTTTTTTATATATAAATGCAATACCCCATATTAATAATAATAATAATAATAGATTAAAATAATAATAATAATAATAATATAGTAATAATAAAAATCTAGAAATTAATAATGTTTGTATTGTTTATAATTTATTAATGGGTTAAGGTGCAGATTTGCCAACGAACTATTACCCGAGGAGCGTCTGACAAAAAAAAAATTGAAGGGACCAAATTGGCCGACGAACTATTAAAAAGTGAAAATAAAAACCAAAGAACTATTAAAAAGTGAAAAAAAAATACCAAAGAACTATTAAAAAAAAATAACTATAACTATTACGTTAAAATATGAGGTAATGCGGCGATGGTAACGGAAACGCCGGAGAAAAGAGCGGTTAAACCTTCTTATTGGATAAGGCAAACACCAACAGAGATGAGACCCATGCGAGCAGGCGTTGTGGCAGTGACGATTGCTGCTTGTGGCATCGAAGGCACGCAACCAGGGTGCAAGGCGCGTGCCGATCGAAAGCTGTGGATTGCTGGATGAGTTCAAGAGGGTGAGTGGAACACCCAGCAACAATGGAAGACGGAGACACCAAGACAGTGAGGGGTAATAGTTTATTGGCGAATCTGCTCAAAATTGTGTGTGTGTGTGTTTTTTTCACTTTTTAATAGTTCGTTGGCCAATTTGGTCCCTTCAATTGTTTTTTGTGCCAGACGCTCCTCGGGTAATAATTCGTTGGCAAATCTGCACCTTAACCCTTTATTAATTGGCAATAGTTAAAGAGCCTAGCCCATAGCTAAACCCTAAATTTTAATTATAAATTGAGGTCTAGCCGCCTAAACCTAGCGAACACTCAATATTTTTTTTCTCTGCTACTTTTTCTTCTCCTCCACCACTTTCTCTTTTCGTACTCTGCATCAATTATTCTTCTAAGAGGTCAGCAAAATGGAGACCAGATAATCCTAATCCCTAGAACAATAGAAATACATTGCTACATGGCATAATTCTTTTTAAATCCCCAAAACTGTCGACTCGTTCTTTCTCATGATTCCCATTCAGTATTATAAATCATGTGTTTGCCTTCCTCTATGAGAAAGTTGTTTTCTTCTTATGATATGATTCTGGTTGATTTTGACTAGCCTTAGTTATTGATTAGGTGCGTTTTGGCCTTGGGTGTTTCAATCTTTGGCAATTGAATACACATATATTGCTTTTCTCATTTTGCGTGAGTAGCTTTATGCAAAATCACCAATCTGTTTGTGCGTCTGACTGCATCTTTCTTTTCTCTTAATTGCAACTGTTCCGTCTTGTGCGTGTAGCTTGCGGCACCAATCCCTCTTTTATTAGATATTACATTATCACAATAATACCTCTTCCATAACTAACATCCGTGACAATTGCTTCGTGTGGAGTCCGGGCATTCTTTTCGTTAATGGCAATATATTATAGATATTATAATATACTATATTTACGTAGATGCTAGTTGTGCGCCTGTGCAATGCTATATTATTTGATTCCTTTTTATTTCCTTATTCATATAATATCTCCTCACAATAAAATAGGATATGAATAAATTTTATGTTAAAATATCCTTTTATCCTATATTTAATTAAATAATAGAAAAGTGTATGAAAGATAATTAAATAAATATAAAATATTATAAATTCAATTTGGGCACTATAGTGCATAGAAATAATTTAGGAATTTTATTATGAGTGTATCTAAAATAATTTTATTATGAGTGTCTTTTCTAATTACTTGTTGCTACCTTGACGCGATGTCAAACTTACTGTTCTATTTTTTTGTCAAGTCTAGTAAACCCATGAGTAAAAGGGATAATGAGTAGAGCCAGAGATTTAAATGATGGTCATGAGAATTTCTCATGACAACCTTATAGGAACCCATGAGTAAAATGGATAATAAGTAGAGCCAGAAGTTTAAATTATGGTCATGGAAATGTCTTATGACAACCTTATAGGAACTCATGAGAATTTATTATATGTGTATTTAAAATAATTTAACAGTGGGAGGATAGCTTTGGGATGGTACCTCCCAAAGTGATGAACACAACTTTTGGGCTTTATGCCTCCGATATTTATATGATGTGAAAAGATAGTATCTGTTCTTCCCAAAGTGGTGTCTAGCAGGTTTCCGGGACACTAGTAGCAACTTTGGGAAGATGTTTGCACACTAGGAAGAAAATGTTTTATGGCCAATTTGATGATTTGTGACTGGCAGGTTTTCGGGTCACAGGGTAGACTGGCAGGATATCCGGGTCTACCATGATTCTCTTCCCACTAAATAGACTGGCAGGGTTTACCGGGTCTAAATAAATTTAAAAAGATAATAAATAATGTTTGATGTAGTTACCATATGATTATATATGTTTGCTTTGATTAATATATGGAGCCATTTAAATTGTATTTTATTAGGATTACCGACTTTGCTGATTTTTGTTTGTGTTCATGGGTGCGATGATCTTTCGGGGAGCAAAATTTCATGAAACAGTGCCAAGGGTTGGGGCTAGTAGTGAGAAGTGAGGAAGAACGTTCGGTGATTCTAGCCAGTTATTTATTTATTTATTTATTTATTTTCTTTGTTATGAATAAAACACATTTATTTAAGTTCGGATTTATGTTAATGTAATAAGTTAGCCTTGCACTTGTCCCAGTACAAGTGCGGCGGTAACACTTCCCAAAGTAGTTTATTTTGACTTTCAGTAATTAATCTTGAATATTATTGCAGTTTAGGTTATTATAATTGTTAGAAATTTGGGGGTGTTACAATAGAAGAATCTACTATGAGACTTTTTTGTTATTTTTTATGGTCCTTGAGACTTAAGTGTGATTTTCCCTAAAGATAAATAACCCAAGGTATAATTTCACCAAATATATATATAGACAAAAATTAGATACTAATTTTTTTTTTGGCCAAAATTAGATACTAAAATTGAGTCTTTTTATTAGTACAATGTTTTAATATGTGTCATTTCCTCTCACTTTGGCTTGGTCCGTCAATTTTCTTTCCATCTAAATCGCTAGTTAGTGTACTGGTTTGCCTTTTAAAGCATTGAAACCTATAGTTTGACACTATATAAATCAAAACTAAAATAAAGGAAGAGTGTAAGAACCAAATATTGTATTAACTTTTTCTTCAAACAAATTAGAAGCATAAAAACTCTAACAATTTTACATCTCAGTCCCTTATCGATAATCAAAAGAATCAGTATGATTTGCTTTGACTATAAGGTCATAAAAGATGTTTTCTTTCCCATGAAAAAGGAAAACCAAACGGAACAAATGGAATAATATCCCACTTCGATAAGATGAGCGACCATGGTTGCATGCATCTCATCAATTACTATTCCATCAATCCAACGATAATGTCAAACACTTATTAAACATACCATAAACATAGGAACTCACGCGCACATACTATCAAACCCTATCATAAATATATATAGGAAGAACAAGCCAAAAAAAATAGTGTTAATATTCAACTACGTACTCATCGAGGGAAACAAAGGAAAAATAAAAAGAAAAAAATTAAAGCAAGAAAGAAGTAAGTCATCAGGAACCTTATTAGTAGCTAGCTAGGTGAATAATTAATCACTAGGAATAATATTAGTTTCTTGCAGAAGAAAGACCAACTCTGAGCTCCAAGTCAAGGCCATTATTGTCTTCGCCAAATCTAGAAGCTTGAAGGTTACCAAGAACAATATTTTCTTCCATGCGAGGCTTCTTGTTGAGTTTATTACCTCCATAACAATAATTCACAGGAAAGTTCAAATCAAAAGCACGACGACCATTTGGTTTATCATCATCATCATCAGTACCAAAATTTCTTGGACTCATAGGTAAATCCAAACTTGCATTAGATTGATTCATATTAAGCCGCAACTTCAATTCAGCACTATTCTCGTCCAAGGCATCAGTAGTTATATTTTTCTCTTCTTCAGGTTTTTCACTGTGAGTTTCTCCTTCACCTTCGTCTCCTTCTTGTAAGATTGATTTTTCAATATCAGTCTGAGTTTTGGCTTGGACTTTTGACGAGTCAACACCATCATTATTCGAATTTCTAGGGTTGGTGTCATCCGTGGTTTCCTCTCCATTATTTGGTGTTTTGCTGCACTCTTGTTCTTCAATTTCATCTCCTTCATGTAAGATCTCCCTAGCATGGGTCGAAGTTTCGTCCACGGCTTTGGACAATGAATTCCGTATGAGGTCTTCGGAAAAGTCACTCTTTATGAGCGCTTCATCTTGCTGTGAATCATGGGATTCCATGGCGCCAATGGTGTGAGAGTGAAGGATTTTTTGGGTTTGACAAGGGAAATAATGTGATATAAAAGCATAATCGTTAAGAAAGGTTATTGGGTTAATATACACAAAGAGTTTTTGATAAGTATATATTTTATAATTAGATAGATGTATATTTTATGATATGATTAGTTAGATTTATTAATATTTTATACCTATTTAATTATCTTATATATATATTTTCTATCCTTTAATTAATAATGGGATAAAAGAATATTTTTATATAAAATCTACTCATATCATATATTTTTTCAGGAGATATCATGTGATCTAGCAGAAAAAAAAAATCAAATAAAAGGAATGTAAACTATATATATATATTTTAAAAAGGAAAGTTTTGAATGATGAAATTCTCAATTAGAATCGTCTAGATGAGATTTTGATAATACTTTCTATAAATATCGTATTCGCGATGCATGATTTGGCTTCCTTTTACTTGCAATTTAAGTTTGGATGCAATTTCAATAATTCAAAGATTTTAGTGATTTCTTGTAGTCCTAAAATTATGCTTCTAAGAATCAATTAACTTTATAACTCTCAATCCATTATTTATTTCGGCGAAATTCTATATCCATTATTTAAATTTCCTAAAATTGAATATTGGATAACTTGTTATATATTTTATATATGGGATAGGATATTGTCATTTCTGGCTTTTTTTGTCCCATTCTACCAATGTCACTACCACTTTTTCACCGTTGGATCAGAATCTCATCTACCTTTATTATTTCTCTCTCCTATTGAGATTCTGATCCAACGGTGAAAAAGTGGTAGTGACATTGGTAGTGACAAAAAATGGTAGTGACAATATCCTATCCCTATATATATATGATTGATTAAATATATTTTGAAAAATAGAACATTTCAAAACTTCGGCATAAAATACTTCGTTAATCTTATGCAAACTTTATTTATATATATATATATATATATATATATATATATATATATATATATATATATATATGGGAATATCGGATATCCTGTTCCTGGATATA
Source organism: Acacia melanoxylon (assembly GCA_019022615.1). NCBI lineage: Eukaryota > Viridiplantae > Streptophyta > Magnoliopsida > Fabales > Fabaceae > Acacia > Acacia melanoxylon. Next base: position 1,423,938 of record JAFJYJ010000020.1, on the reverse strand, counting down.
GTCTTCTGTCTAGTGAGTTATACTACGGTCGTTTTCATCTCCTCAATTTAGCGCAAAATCGTTAAGGAAATATCACATGCTCCACTTAAAACACTTTCCACTTGAACACTTTTCAAACGCAGCTTCACTTTCGCAGATTAAAATTCATGCCGTTAAGCATCGTGGGGGCGCCGTTGGTCATGGCTGGTTTCATCTTCTTCAGGGGATGTGGGGGTTCGTCCAGTTCATCATTGTCAAACTCGTCATCATACAAATCATCGACGTCAAAATCATCATCCAGCTCGTCGTCGCTGTAATCGTCGTCATCCTCTGGCATGTCGAACTTGAGAGATATTTGGTTCTAGTTTGGGTTATGGCCGGGAGGTAATTTGAATTGACGAAGTTTAAGATCTTGAAGACTTTGAAGCTGCTAAGGAGTCAGTCCTCCAAACTGGCCGCCGCCGCCCTTGGGCTGGTTGTTTCTAGTTAGCGAGGTGATTCTGGTTCTTGTTGTTTGATTTGGGAGCAACCCAGAGCTCTGCATGCTCACCAGAGCTTTACCCTATATTATTCACTGTCAACGTTAATGTGAGCATTCACTATTATTCACTGTACATGAGGGAAATGAACGTCCAATATGTAGAAACCTACCTACTAGGTTGCGCCTTCAGTCCCCTTGACCCCCACTTCAACTGGAAATTGATGAGCTTTTGTAAGTTTGTTTGCACAATGCATGACCGAGGACTGTAACCCAGGTCTATGAGAGGAAGGGGGAGAGAGAGACAGCCATTTTGCTGCTTTGCGTAACGCATCGGAAAAGAGGGGAGTCTGGTTTCAACTGAGAACGCATAGTGCAAGCCGGAGGTTGAAGGTGAGTCTTCGGGTCTCTTTTCTTTTTGATTTCAGTCACTTCCCAATGCAAACCTATGAGTATAGAGCCGTAGAAACATGTCATAAGGATTCTCTTATGAATAAACCATAAAACAGGGGCGGCGTTGAATAAATATAGACTTTGGTTCCATATATACATATGCTGGAAGTACAGCTGTGTTGTTAAATACTAAGATGTAGTTTTTGGCTATGTAATATATACATTTGCTATATCACTTGTTGACATAATGAGCTTTATCATCATCATCATCTGCATCTCAAAATACAAATATTTGATATCATAATGAAGTATATTCTCGTTTCAGTTGATTTTTCGATTACCTGGATACAAGGACGGATCTTCTATGGACATGGCCCCCCAAAAAAAAATTGTTTAGAATTTTTTTTTAAAAAAATTAATATAATGTAAAATTTAATTTTGGCCCCCAATTTTATTTTATTTTTACATTTTCCCCTCTTTTTATATTTGGGACTTATAATTCAATCTTTGTTCCATGTGGGGTCTTGTATGATTCATATTAATCTTGTCATTTTTTTTTCTATATTTCATTCTAATTACTTGAAATTTTTAGTTTTTCAATGAAATTTACTTTTATGGTGTATTTTTTTACTATGCTTTTACCCATTCTACACTATACCTGTGGATGAAGTCAATTGATTTTTCATTCTAAACCTCAGCCTATTGCCTTCCAATGTTGTGGTGTTCAATTACATAAAGTTTATGGTTGAACCAAAGATTCACAATCACATAAATTAACATATTAAAACTCTTACTTCATGCTAGAACCAAAAACATACTTTTGTATGGTTGAATAATTGTTTAGTGCCTTATATTGAAAAAAATGTATTTGATAGCATTGATAATAAGGCAATTATGATGGAATTCTAAAAAATAAGGCCTAGAAGGATGACATTGTAATTATTTTTATTGTAATGTAATTTTGTTATTAAAATATATGTCTTGAACTTATTGAGTCTTCACTCTTCATTGTAATTTATGTAATGCATTTCTAACAAGATCTTAATCTTGCTTTTCTAAATGACATGTTTGTAAAATAATTGTCCTCTTATTACATCATCAGTATTCACTTGATTTCATGATTTTTTTTTTTTTATGTTCTTTTATTTTTTAATGCATTTAAAACTTTTTTAAAAAAAAATCAGGAGTATTGCCCCCGAATCTCCCGCCACTATTTGGCCCCCAAATTTTTGTCCCAAGCTCCATACTTGCCTGGATAGAAAGAATAGTTTTTAAAAGAATTCTACTAGTAATGAAAGAAGCTGCAAGTAGCAATCTCGCTGTTATATTTTTTGAGGCAGGCTTCTTCTTAATCGTTTAAGGAAAACCAGACATAAGTCCTTAACTTCTGAGCTTCAAATGCATAACCCAACGTGTAGGATTTGCAAAACTAGAAAGAATGAAGCTTGAAGACTTGCCTTGGTCGTCACTCAAATTTATATGCAACGTTCAGTCCTTCATTTATCTTCAACGTCTCTGCCTCTGTTAATCTGCGTCTACTGGATGGCCGAATGAATGAACCAAAGATGGAGGAGTGTTCGGTACTCCATTCTCCTTCCAACGACTCTCTTGCTCTCGGCTATCACACTCTCATCCTCTTTCTCTCTCAGCGTTTTTCTCACTTCTATATTTCTGTTTCTAGCTGATGGAAAGTGAACGGTGTGTTGTCCGAAACTTCAGAGGAATATGCGTGTGTAGCCAACATTTAACAAAGAATGTATGCGTTGCTGTCATTGCTGAGACGAAGGGAATGAATGTGCTGTCGACTTGCACTAACTGACTTGAAGACGTGGTGTGTCATACATGAAGCAAGCGTGCTTTACGCTGGCACAAAATGAATATATAAAAAAAATGACAAGTGAGTGCGCATGTGTGTGCATAACTCCTATATGCACTAGCTGAATGGAATTTCAGGATTGAGGAGTGTGCTTCAGCTTTGCGCCTTGGCCGAGATGAGATACGATGTTTGCTGCAATTCAAAAAGAAATAGTGCAGTGTGGGTGCGTCGTATACTGCTGTGAGTGATCTCTTTCTCTGTGGTTTCGGTAAGGCCCACAATGGGTGGTGAATATATAAATATAAATGCTGTAGTGGAAAGTGTTTAAGTGGAGCATGTGCTAAGGTACTTGTGCTTGTTTCTCTAGGTCTTCTTCTAATCTTCTGATATGGTTTTCGAGTTCCTTAACGGTTCCAGAGAATCTGATAACTCTTGTGATTGTACCTTCAGTCCATTTCAAAGCATTGCATGATATATATATAATGTGACTTTTGCGAGAGCTGGCAAGCGTTCTTGGTGTTTCTTCTTAATTTCATTCTTTCATTCTTGTCATAAGCGTAGTTCAAGAAGAAGGAAAGAAAACCACCCGGATTTGATTGATGCTTTGGACATGAAATTAAAAGTGAAACCCATTGCTTTTTTGGGAACTGAATCACTGATATAACAGCTAATAGAAATTGGTGATTACGTACAATTACTAATGTATGCATGCGAACATGTTAAATTTTGATGTTGCCATGCAATGCAATGTCATGCCTTCAAAAGATAAAGTGGGATTTATTGGATGCATAGCTAAGAGATTATACACTGAACTGATCTTTCCGTAATCAAAGGCTAATTAAGGAATCTCCTTTTTTTTTATTGTTCTCTTTATATATTGTCATTATGTTGGGTTAATGGGTTTGAGGGCTTTTAATATCCCAAACCTCTAGTAGCCCACCTTCCATTTTTCTTTTTGTTTTGATCGTTAGCTTACAGATTAATAACAGATACAACTATAGCTTCTTACAGTCATAAAACGGTGTAATTTTGTATTCATTATAATTTTATAGAGATAATTTTTTTTTTTTTTTTTTTTTTTTTTTTTTTTTTTTTTTTTAAAAAAAAAAAAAAACTACATAACTTTATGGCATTTTTCTTCCAGAAAGAAAATGGCATCTCAATGGGCTATTAATTGCTATTTTAATAGAAATAGAGTACAACATATCTACAACATGTCTAAATATATCGTGCAATGCTTCTCACGTCAGCAACAACACAGCAACATATCGAGATTTTTCTTTTTCATTCTTCCTCTGCGTTTAGTTCCGAAAACAGGGTTGTTGTGCGTAGGAGGAAGTCTGAGTGAGCAAGCTTGAAACTAAAGGTAAGTCATCGGGTCTCTCTTCCTTCTAGTTTCCGTCATTTCCCAATGCAAGATGCTGACTATTAAGCCATAGGAAATAAAGCCACGAGTTTGCTGCTAAATGAAACTGAAACAGGGGGCGGTTTTGCGTCTGTTGTTCTTATGTTGCAGTCGCCAATAAGGATTGGTATAGTTAGTTAAGGCATCGGCCTTCACCCCAAAAGGGAGGAGGTTCGATACCCGCTGATTGATGTGAGGGTTTTGTTAGTGGGCGTCTGAAGACGCCCTTTCATAGGGTACCGGTTTCTACCCCTAAAACTTTTTTATAACAAAAAAAAAATGTTGCAGTCAAGTAATTTCATAATTTTATCTTAGTATAAATTAATCACTTTAACCAACTAAACATATCCGATTAGTTAAAATTGCGAAAATGATTGTCAAATTTTTCCAAAACTGAATATTATAATTATAACTCGTCATATTTTTGTACATAATGTTGATTAAATATTTTTTTTTTTGGGGAAAGTACAAAATTTATATACTCCAGCATAATAAACTTGTTTAATCGTTTGCAAACCTTTTCCTTATTAATAAGTAATGATTAATGATTGAAAGGGAAAAGAGTTGGGGACTAATGGGATGTTTGGTTTGGTGAAATGTCAAGCATAGGGAAAGGGAAAGAGAATGAACCAAACGAGGCCTCAGGGTATTTTTTAACCTCAGACCTAAGGCTATTAGATATTTGCAAGTTGTCCACAAAAGCTAAGATAAATATTGAACTCGACCATATAACTCTTTTTTCCTTGTTTTTGAATGAGAAAATTCTTGTGTTCACTATTGATAAATTGAATTAACCGCATGCTTTGTATGTACAATAACTATACAATTTACAGCTTGTAAATTACCTAAAGTCCCTAATATAAGATTTAGGGATCTTAAATTAAGGACCAAAGGTATTATTTTATATTATATATATATATATATATATATATTGTATTGATTATTGATGACGCTGATCATAATCACTCTTCAAAACTGGAAATGTAAATATTATCTTACTGCATTAGACCTCTTGACTAGAAATATCAGAGATTCATAATTCAGAAGCATAGCCAATGTTGCCCAAATAGCATAGAGCATTTCAGGCCATCATCAGCTATGCAAAGAGGTTTCCTTGCATTCACCAGGCAAATTTGGTATCAATCAATTGGTACAGGAAATATGAAAGTAAAATTAAGAAACCAGTAAAAAAAAAAACTTTTTTACATATCTAAATAAAGAATTAATAACCTACCTCCACGCTTAATATAAGGCTTTATAGGCCTAAAACGAGATCTTGTATTAAAGACCCGATTTTGACAATAACATACTATACATAATTACAGTTGGAGAATTGCATTTAACCAGAAAGTGAACTCAACTGGCTGGAGTGGAAATCCAAATTTGATCAAGAAGAAAATGGAGTTAACTCTTCAAAATAAAAATTACACACATGAAGTCATCTGGAGCTAGTTCAAGTAATAGAGACGAGAAAGATTGTAAGTAAAAAGAGAGGCCTAAAATACATGTAAACTATCATAAAATTCTTCTATTTCTGTACAGCAATTGCCGATCCAAAAGAACTAAACTAGCACAAACCTCTACAGTGGATACAAACTCTATCCTTTGGATAGTAAACAATAAAATCAGGCAACCAACAGAAAACTCTGAAGCAGCCAAAAGAATAAATATAATAGTGTGTGTGTATATATATATAACACTCTACGAAAGTAAACAAGGAAGAAAAGGAGACAAACTTATCTAGTTGGATCATCTGATAGGAAGCATTTCTATCTGCCCACCACCAACTACTCTTGTTGTATTCACAGACTTTTTTTCAGCTTCTCTTGAAATTTGAATATCGTCAGGACAATAATACTGACGCACAAACTTTATAACAAAACGAGGAAGCAGAGCTCCTACAATGGATCCGAGCAAACATAACCAGAACACACGTGTTCCCGCAACATGAAAGATGGCCCTACCGACATATATGGAAAGGGAAACATCAGTCTTCAAGTACTTAGGCAGTGTTGGAAAGCAAAGGCTAATCAATCTTAAGAAGGCAAGATGAATGAATGGCAACAAAGAATTAAAGCTTGGTGTGCTAAATAAATTGGTTTCCATAACAAGTAAAAGCTAACATAACAGAGATGAACATTTACACATTATCTCAAATATAAATTCAATGGGCAAGAAAGCAAGGAAAACAAAATTTTGCTTTGCGCAAAATAGAAAACAGAAATTGAAAATTATAAAGGCAAAGGGTCTTGTTAACACTCCAGGACCAAACAACATGATGTTCAGCATCTTATGTTTTGTTTATACGCAAAAAAGATGGCATGCAACTCCTATTTAATATTCTCCCAATAAGTACTATCAGCTTGCTCTGACCAAAAATTCCAAGAAATACTTTATTATGTTCATTGTTAAGTGGCAATTAAATCACACGATTAGTTACAAGAGACATTAGGATTACTGTTAATGAGCTTAAACAGAATAAGCAGGAAAGGGATTAGGATTAGTATTAATATTCCCACGTGCACACAGCTAAGAAGTTGAATAAGAAATCATTCAATGTATATGACTCACTTGAATGATACATTCACGCGCGCAGACACTTTGTGCAATTGTGCCAACATCTCTCTTCAAAGAGACAAGAAACGGAGAGATTGAAATCCCTAACCCATTAAGTGTTTGGTGATGGAAGTGCTAATTTATGCTACATGCAAGAAACATTATTTTATCATTTGAATCCCATATTTAGTTGTTTTGCCATCCCATATTTAGTTATTTACCACTGCACTCCTCTAGTAGAATTTACTGCATAAAAGCAAAATTTGACCCTGTTAAACCCCCATTAGAAGTGTTCACAAGATCAAGAAAAAATGAACTGCGAGAATAAATTGCTTTGTGGCTTTTGAACATTTTGTATTCAATAGTTTATCCCCTTTTTGTCATTAAAATCCTGATATTTTGAGTACAAGACGTTTAAGATTCATTTCTCAGAAAATAGAAATCAGCAGTAAATTATATTGTATAATTCCATATTTTCCTCAGGTTTGCCTCGCTTTGCATAAGCCTATTCCAATGGGATCCTATAAAACATGAAAATTGGGACAAAGGTAATTAAACTCCACTATCAAATAGGTCAGGCCAGAATTAGTAATGACTGATAATGTATGAAGCAAAGCAAGCACATTAATAGAAATTTATCAACAAATGCTTGCATGCCAAAATAAACAGAGAATGGGGAAAAGGAGAGCATACCAGTAACCAGGAAAAGTGGGTATAGCATCAATGATCATGACAGAAATGAAGGTTGCAATAACAGAACCCCAAATGGCTGCATGAGTAATCCAAGCCCACCTTATGACATCCATGGCCAAGTGTAAATTAACCAAAATAACCACTGAAAGAGTCCAAAGATCTCCAATGCTTGATATGTCGATGGTGCTTCCCCAATAAGCGAAAAGAGGAACAAAAAACACTACAATACTTTGCCACAAAGTATCAGCCATTGTCAACCAAAATAAATGTTCATTGTAGGCCTCATTTCTCTGCCCAGCTCCATAAAGCTGTGGATACTTCAGGAGAGTCCTTTTACTAAGATCTTTGTCAAGAATACCAACAATAATAGTTGGGAATGCTGTGTAAACTACAGAATATAACAAACTGCTCCATTCAGTTATAGCAGTTGTCAAAGTGAAGGCAGTGAACAGGTCATACCTGGAAGGCATAACAAAATTTGGCAGTAAACATCTCAACAGCCAAAAAGAACAAGAAAATAAAAATCAACATGCAGGTTATCGGCATGGGTTCATGGCATGCCAGATTTGAAAAATCATATGGTTCATGGCATACTAGATTTGAAAAGTTATATCATGTAGTATTCATATACCAACGTTTTCCAAAGTGGTACTCACCAAAATAGGACAAGAACAATGATAGCATTCCTGTACAAGTTGTATAGCACCATGTAACCCAACCGTTGATAATTCCAGTGGCCATGAACCAATAAGAGAGGAACTATGAACCTAAATTGTCCCATTGCATAATCTGAAGCCATTACAGCTTGCCGACCCTCCTGTCCACTGATGCCCACTCCAACATCAGCCATTTGGATCATTGAGACATCATTAGCACCTGAATCACATGCATAAAAAGCTTGCAACATCAGGAGAAACATCATAAGGGATGACCAAATGATGTCATCATCCATCAATGAGATATTCCTTTTTTCTCTTCCTATTTGTAGCGAAGTGGCAATGCAAACGTCAACAAATAAAGTTCATACCATCTCCAATGGCTAGTGTCATGTCAGAAGTCCTCTTCTTCACAAGGGAAACAATCCCAGCCTTCTGTAGTGGAGCCACTCGACAGCACAGAACTACAGAACATTTACATGCTAGTTGAAAGAACTGGAATGAACAACAGCAAGTTAAATGAGCACATAAAATAAAAACTAGACTGCAATTTAGACACCGTGTCAAATTCAACAGCACTAACCTGTTCTTCAAGTTCACTGTTTTCACTTTCAAGAATATAAACAAGGCTAGTACCATCAATGATTAATGCTATTTGAGTTGTTACAGGTTCTATATTTCCTCCAATATTGTTAGCACCCCCAAGCATGGCCATGACTATGTTAGACTTTACAAGGGCATCATGTAAATTCCTTCTACATGACTCTCTATTGTTGCTATTAATTACAGTTTGAGCCATATCGCCTGTTAGGAGCTTTGAGGAGTAAGCAATTGATATGGCGGTTTCTTGTTTGTCACCAGTCAACACCCATACCTTGATACCTGCTGTCCTTAGAGATTCAATGGATTCAGGTACCCCTTGCTGCAGCTTATCTTCAATAGCAGATGCACCTAATATGCAGAGATTGTTTTCCACACTGCTGGAAACCTTGCGGAGCAAAGCAGCCCTACCAATCAGAGCATTGCTTGCCTCCTCAAAGGCAAAGTGCCATTGCTCAAATTCTGATGGATTTAATTCCCGCACCCCGATAACAAGGGTTCTTAAACCGAGAGAAGAATAATTGTGAAGATGGGTTTCAGTTGCACGTATTATGTCCATACTTAGCGATCTATCTATCACACTAAACATTGATGTATCAGCACCTTTGACAAACACTTTCACAGAATTGTCAGGGAACTCCAATATAACAGACATCCTCTTCCGGTCACTATCAAATTCATGCAAACCCAAGACTTTGAACCTGCACTAACCCATCATGAACATTAGATAACTCCATTCAACTAGAAAGCTAGGTGGAGGAGGAGAAAGACTAAATCAAGACTCACAGTTATACAATAAGGAAAAAATATGGCTAATTAACCTAAAACTTTTTATAGACACTATTATCTACTTGAAAAACAATAATACTAAGCAAATTGTTTCCAGTTATCATGGTAAAACAAGAATTACAACTGCTTGAACATTATGAATATCATGCCCTAAACAATTAAATATTCCCAGTTATCATTATAAATATAAAAATTAGAATTAGAACGGAGAAAAAAGTAATTGAACTTACTTTTGTCTTTCTCCTTGAATATCAATTACTATATAGCCCGAAGTTCGTTCTAGGAGTGTAAACCCGTAGGCGGCCGCACCATATGCCAATGCCTGTTCATCTGGTGACTCTCCTTGGTAATCAATCAATTTGACTTCGGGATCAGATGTGTCGACAAGAAGAGGCACAATAGTATTGCAGGCTGCCAACACAAGGAAGAACTCACAAATATATTTCCCCTCCTTTTTTTTTAATCCACCTCTTGTTAATTGCAAAAGCTCTGGATCAACTTTCACCTTCACCTTAGGCCTCAATATATTTCCATCAACTGACAAAAGAAAACAACATAACAAGTATGCTATGTCACTTATACACAAGGTCAGATATACAAAAGGTAATGTATAATTTTCTTAAGAACTGAAACATATTTGAAGATGAAATCACACCTGAGACAGGCTCATTCCCCAGATCAGCAATTTGAGAGCTGTAATCAACCCCCCAGATGCTTGCAGATTGAAATTCCATCTTGTTCTCGGTAAGTGTGCCAGTTTTGTCGGAGAAAATATATTTAATTTGTCCCAAGTCTTCATTTATATTTAAAGATTTACACTGAAATCTAGAATTTGATACCTCATCATACAGTTTAGTGTCTCTTGTCATGAAGTAGGCCTGACCAATCCGGACAAGCTCCATGGAAATGTACAATGATATGGGAATCATGACTTGGAACACTATAACTGACATGAGGAATGCAATCAGTATTTCCAATCCCCATCCAGAATACTTGTAGCTTTTAGCTCTTCCACTTGAAACATCCAGTTTTCGATAATAGGGCAAGAGATTCAAGTCATCTTTGTAGCGCTTTAACCAAACAGCAGTACAAACAGAGATAACTGTACACAAAGTGACAAGAAAGCAAGAGATCAAGATTATCTCCTTGTTCATACGAGTCTCCAGCCGACTCCTCTTTGATGGAGCCCCAGAGCTATTGAGCATAGCTTTAGTTTCTTGGCCACAATATACAGCAACACCAATCGCCCAATTGGTATTCCTGATTTCGCAGCCTCGGAGAACAATATTGGATGGTCCAAGTGAGGATCGCTTTCCATCAATTACCATGCTACCCTGAAACCCATAAATGTTCCTATTCGGTTTCTCACACTTAATTAACCCATCGATCCTCTCCTTTTCAGGCAACAGTGATAGGGTCTCAGATTTTGCATACCGAGTCTTCAAATTTGACTCTCCATCTAAATTAGTAGTCTGAACAAATGCAACTCCCGTAGGATCACTGGTTGACAGCAATACCATATCACAAGGAATGGTTTCATTTGCATGGATTTTAACGATTTCGCCAACTCTAATGTCCTTATATTTTTTCTTTTGGAAACAATTATCAACCACAACTGATGCTAACCTGTTGTTCTCAATTTTGTCGGACTGATGCCGCCTCCAGTCCTCATATGCATCCTTCACAGCCGAAACTACCAGGACAAAGGTTAACGGCAAAAAAGAAACCCCAATACCAAAAACGGCAATCTGAGGGAGCTGATTAAGTATGGCAATTATAAGAAAGTAAATGTAAGCAACTCTATGGAATTGTTCAAATAAATTCTTGGGCAAAAAGGTGATGATGGAGTATTTCGCAGTACGAATCGAATTTCCTGCGAGTCGAACCCTCTCATTCGTCTTCACAGGATCATTTATATGTACTACCCTCACATCCGCATCGCTGATTTCCTTTTGGGACGTGCTGAGTGCTTCAAAATCTGCACCCGAAGGCGCGAAATTTACTTCTCGGGTCGAATTCCTACTGGAGCCCCTTGACGGAATAGACATGGCGCTTCTGACTGATGGTGAATTAACAGCAGGTTCAAAATTTTCAGAATTATCAACTGGATTATCCAATTCCATTGCTAAAGAAGATACGGAGGTGCCAGAATTTGGCGTCGGTTTACATAGGTCAGAGAAGACTGGCAATTTTCGGAGATGGGATCAAAAGTTGCCACTTAGAACAAAGGGTTTCTAAGAAGCTTAAATGTAAAACTTTCAGATCCCGAATTAGAAAGACGAAACTATAAAACCCTTCAACTACGTTAAGAAAACACACTTTCTTTATATTTCACAGGTCGGAGTAGTTCAACAAGCACGTTCAACTGATCATTGAGGATGAGACACGAGTAGAGAATGTGGGTCATGTTGTTTTGGAAGCGTGTTCCAAGAATGGAAATTGACGGTTGTCAAAGAAAGTGTATGTATGTAAAGGAAGAGAAACTACAAGAATTTTCAAATCTAGACACTGAGGTTGGAATCTAAAAACGATTAGTTTCTTGAATGGCCAAGTTTTAATGGAATCATAAATACAAGCGCCTGCCTCTATGAGCAAGGAAGTGAAGAAAAGTCCATTTTCCTTACAGCTTAAGAATGAGAAAGAAAAAGAACTCTATCACTAAGCAATTAAACTGGGGTCTGCGAGAGATTGACTTTTCCTAGGGGATCACATCACCACAGTTCCGTGTGATGTTTCTTTCTTGGTAAGTTGCAATTATTTTTTTGGAAGTATACTTTTAGTTGTTAAATTTATATGAGATATATTTTATCTTTTTTAATTTTATAAAGTATATTGTTAGTTTTATAATTAAAAAATGGTTAATGTTGTTAACGGAAAATGTTAACACAATAAACTTAAGTGATGACGTATAAATTTAAGTGATGATTGTGTAATTAAATACTAGAGTAAATACCTTTTTGGGTCTTTGGAAAAAAACGAATCCCATTTTAGTCCTGCAGACTTTTTATGGGTAAAAAAAGGCTTTTTGGAAATTTGTGAGGGATCAAAGTGTTAACTAATCGATTTTTATTCGTCCTTTTAAATGATTAAAAGGCGTTCTCGTGAGAGGGGATCAAAATAGGGTCAGTATTTTTTACTGGACCCAAAAAGATATTTACTCTAAATAATATTAATATTAAATTTAAAATATGTGTAAATTAAAAAATATTTAAACACCTAGTAAAATAGTTGATATCAAAACCTTGATTGTATTTTAAAATTTAGTTTAATAATATAAATATATTAGTTTAATAATATAAATAGCAAAACCTTGGTTTCATTTGTAGCGTTTTGTTGGTTTATTTTAGTTTAATAATCTAAATACATTATATTAAAAAAAAAAACTTAAAATAATTTGTCAACTCGATCATTATTTGAGTTTGTTGTGTCGGCGTTTTTTTTTCATTAAGAACATTAATGGTGTTAACAATATAGGATTAAAAATATACTTTATAAAGTTAAGAAGCCAAAAATATATCTCATATAAAACTTAAAAGGCTAAAAGCCTTTTTTCTACCATTGATATTTTGAGAAATCCCTTAAAAATAAAATAAAATACCACACATCAATTCTAAAATCTTAAAAAGGTAACACCAGTATATAAATATCGAGTATTTGAGTTCTGAGGTGCAGAGGTATAAAAGAGTATGAGCCAAGACCTCCGACAGTGGAGGCACATTACTAGAGAAACAGAGGCAAGCCTAAAGAGGCAGTGATAGCCACGTGAGATGAAAAGACCCTTTTTTATTAAACAACAATTAACCATAATGTTTTTTTAAAATCAGATTACCAGGTGATTATGGAAAACCCTTTTTCTTTTCAATACACACACCTCGGGGTCCAGGATACAAATTCTACCCACAAACCCACTACAGGAAATCCATAACTCTGGGCATAATTATTGAACAGGAACATACATAGCCCACGAGTTTTATAACACTAATCCCACAAGAAAAAATCTATACAAAACAATTTTCCGTACAATATATGATTGTGGTTCCACTATAATATGTTAGTGTATGTAATGAGTCCCACATCGGGGAGTCAAACTCTTATAGTGAAGTTTATAAGTCCATTGAGTTCTCCCTCCTCATAGGCTAGCTAGCTTTTGGGGATTGAGCTCTTGAATATTTTGAGAGATGAGTGTAAACACTTGACTATGTGAGAGACATTCTATTATGATTTATCTTTGCCAAATTAATTGTCTTGCTACTTGCATTTTTGGAAGGTGGAAAAGATTTCTGAGAAAATTTGATTCTTGAATATTTGAATTGATTTCAATTTTGTAGTGCTTACTTTAAAATCTTGCTTCCATGGTTTTCTTGAATTTAGTTGTTTTAAAATTTAAAATCTTGAGGACAAAATTTGATGTAAGTGTGGGGGTGTGATGACTCCCCATTTTTAGACATATTTTAATATATTTGAGGAGTCATCTTATGCTAAATTAAAAGGATTTATTGGAGATTTTGATAAGATATCAATTTGGCACATTATTTAGGGGATTTTATTGCAAACATCTCAATTTTAATTAAATAGAATTATTTAGGTTTATATATAAGAATAAATAAATTATAATGATATAAGAAAAGAAAAAGAAAAATGTTTAGGTTTTAAGTATTAATATTATTATATAATTTTCTTAAGTTTTTTTTTACAATGTCCAGAGCACTTACGAGATTGATTCAGGCGGAAATTGAATTAGGGATTGAAATGCACATGGGTCCCACACATTTGAATGAATGGAATGACAAGACCTAAAAGAAGCTACAGGGACACGAATTGGAGTAAAAACATTGAGACAGCAATTTGGAGAATTGAAGAAGATTTGAATCCATGTGGGCCCCGCAATTAAATGAGAATGAAGAAGACCTAATAAAAAGGATCAGAGGCGCACGACTTTGAGGATCATCTTCAATATATTCTCGCTGGAAAAACAGAGACCACGACTTGACGGGAAAATTACAGAGAAGCGAGTAAAGCAGAGAAGTAGCGCCACGGTCCAGACCTTCATCTTTTGTCTTCCTCCCTCGCCGGCGGCATTATTCTCCACCACAGTCGCCGGCGAGCATATTCACCATACCTCCATCCACCTCTTCACCATCGGCGGCTTCACCTAACAACCACCGTCGATCTCCCCATCTCAGATACACAGCCGCAATTTAGAAGCTCCAGAGGCAGAGTGGCTCGACAGATTTGATTCCTTGACTGTTTGTTTGTTGTTTGAAATCTGGATTTAAATTTCTGTGGTCTGTGATGGTTTTTGTTAAAGCCATGTTTGGCTAATATTTCTTTGCAACCTAGAGGAACTTTGAACTTATAGGTGTGGATTAGACTTTTGTTTTTATTAATTAGTTATAATTAATATTAATTTTGGTTATTTAATCTTGTTTAGATTTATCTATTGAGTGATTGGCCATCATTAAATATGAATTTGAGAATTAGGATTTACCTTCACGAAGAGAATTTTAATTAAGCTCTGAGATTAAGTAATATGAAATTAGATTACGATTTAATTTGCGATTAGGATAAACATATACCTAATGACCCCATATAATTGTTGAAGAGTGTGTTCGATTTTTTGTTGCATTCTTGAGTAAGCTATGTTAGACATAACAAGTTATCTTTCGAGAGGGTTGTAAGTGGGCCTCGACGTACGACTTATAGCTATTTATACTTTCGAGATTAACAAAATTGATATTAATGCTAATTAAATTAGTGGAATCAAGGTTTATGAAGTAATAAGGGATTAGTGACTTCTGGTTCTTCATTTTATTATTTGTGGTAGTTTGTTTATTTTGATTTTATTTTAGTTTTCTCTTAATTAAATTTAATGTGGTTTGCTCAACTTAATTGAAATTGTAAAATTAATCGCTTAACAAGTTTGTGATCTGAAGTCGCCGTGGGAACGATACTTTTCTTATCACTTTATTACTTGGTACGGCCCGTATACTTGCGGAGTTATAGGCTTAAAGTTTTGCCCTATCATAAGTCTTCGCGTATTCCCATTGCTTGCAAATCCAATCTTGCCTTCACACCATCCTTGGAACTACCTTGTATGTTGAGAAGCGTGCCAACAAATACTATCACATACATTTTTCTCCATATGCATGACATTAATACAATGTCTCACATTAAGATTGCGCCAACATGGAAGATCGAAGAATATAGATATCTTTTTTCATATATTTGTTTCTTTTCTACTCTTTGGAGTCTTACCGAAGATGACACTGATATTTTTCACCTTTTCATAAACTTGCTTCCCTCAATGCCACCGAAAGATCTTTATACTCTTGGCCACTAAAAAAGGATTTCTTTAATTGACGATATGGGTGGCGCGTCTAAAAATCTCCTATGTCCAAGATAAACCGTCTTTCTTCCACGAAGTTGATGGTAGCATGTGCCTTCTTCACAAACCTAGGACGTCTTTGTGGCCTTTTACACTATACCTTGACAAGTTCCCATATGCTGGGAAGTCGTTTATAGTACAAAATATCATAGCTCGCATTTTAAACACCTCCTTCTTGAAAGAGTCAAAAACATCGACACCTTCTTCCCACAACTCCTTCAAGTCTTCGATGAAGGGCTGAAGGTAAACATCAATGTCATTTCCGGGTTGTTTTGGTCCCGAAATCAACATAGACAGCATGATTGCATAACATAGGAGATAAGTTGTAAATAATCAGGAGTACAGGCCATGAACTATGTATGCTTCTAAGGCTTCCATAGGGATTCATGTCATCCGTGCTAAGGGCAAGCCTATGGTTCCTAGGTTCTTCGCCGAAGTTCGGAAATAAATGATCGATTTTCTTCCATTGAGAAGAATCGACCGGATGTCGAAGCTTTCCATCAGAAATCCTCTCATCTGCATGCCACCTTAGTTTTTTTTGCATCATTTTCATTTGCAAACAATTGCTTGAACCTTGGTATGATTGGAAGATACCACAACACTTTTGTAGGCCCTTATTTGACTTGTACCTTGGGGTTTCACATATCGGACAGTGCAGCTTCTCTTCAAACTCTTTTCTATACAATATGCAATCATTCGGGCATGCATGGATCTTTTTGTACTCCATCCTCAGTGGACAAAGTATTTTCTTAGCATCGTAGTATCGATGCGGCAACACATTATCATTCGGAAGCATGTCCTTAAAAGCCTCAAGCATTTCAGAAAAACTCTTGTCGCTCCATCCATGACGTGCCTTCAAGCTTACCAATTTCAAAACAGCGTTCAACAATTGGTATTTTTTACACCCAGGGTATAGTGGGGTCTCTGCATCACTGCACATATTACCATATGCATGTGATTGATCAAAAGCCTCTTCTCCTACATCACGAATAATGTCCTCTATGCGATCATCCATATCCGTGTCATTATCATCAAAGGACACTTCCCCATTTTGAGACCCACTTGGCATTTTTTCACCATGCTATACCCATACTGTAAACATCTTACAAAATCCTTCACAAATTAAATGTATGTGTATAACTTCAGGACTTAGTCGCCTCTCATTCAAACATTTTACACAAGGGCAATAAAACTTCCCACTATCATCATGGGCATTTTGTTTAGCAAATTCTACAAATTCCCTCACCATATTCTGATATTCAACACTCGTCCGTAAAGCATTTATCCAACTGTGATCCATAGTAGAATTCCTATAGACGGAATGATTTAACATACATAATCCAAAAAAATTGAAACTTCCATATAAAATAAGCTAACTCCAAATGCATATATATGCTCAATGTCGGTTATGTCTTTTTTTTTCTCTTATGGAGAAACTTGCCCATTAAATGCATAACGAAGAATCACTTTTGGTCATAAATGTATCACAGTGAATCCAAGAAGCAAAATAAATGCATGACGAGGAAATTTAATGCATCGCATGAAGGTCTTGTGGACTCACCTGTAGCAAATAAATTCAAATGCGTTTGTTGAGTCTTTCTTCTCCGGCCACGAACGTTGATGTTGCAGACAACAAGAGTAACCTAAAAATACTTGTTGATCAGTTGGGTAGGTCTAAAGTGCAAATATAATCTTCAAAATACAATATTCATTAACAACAGAGAAACCCACAAGAACATTTCATTGATTTCGTTCAACCCAGAAAATCATAAAGTTATATAACCAAAACACCTCTTACAGCTTGGTCTATAGACGTTTAGCTAAGGAACCGAAAAGTGATTGTCGAGTGAGCAACAACGAAGTAGCGGCGAAGCAACACACAAACACGGAGACAAGAGAAGTTCGAGAGGGAAATTTAATTTTACTCACGCGACAGAGACATGTTTGAGTATTTTGGATTTTATTTAGACCGTTAATTATAAATTATCCGATCCTAAAGATAAGCATTTTATTAATTTAATTTTTAAGACCGGAGGTTTATAAGACTCCGGTCCTAAAGTTTTACTATTCATTTAATTTTAAGACCGGAGTTTTATAAAACATCCGGTCCTAAAAGTCAAATACTTTTTGGACCGACACTTATAAAGTATCCGGTCCTAAAGGTCCTCATTTATTAACCAAACCAATAAAAAGAGGATTGGCTTTGGCGAGTGCGCAGAAGAATCGAATGAATAAAATAAAGGAAAACTAGAGAATAAGCTTCTTTAATTACTGGAGAATATGAGCAAAAAAAAGACACAAACTTTGTTCTTAATGCATCATACATTACTGGAGAAAATGCACGTACATAAGAAAAAAAAAACAAAATGAACATTATCAACGACAAGAATCTGACTAAACATCCTAAAGCTTATTATCCTCCAATGCCTTGGCGATATCGGCGTGAGTAGCATTAACTTCGAGCGGAGATCGGCAAGTTCTGTGTTATTCGCATCGCGGCAATGCATCATTAGAGGAAAGAGGAGAGGGGTCAGCGGTAGGCGCGCTGGGGCCAGGAGGTTGGAGAGGGGGTGCGGCAATCTCTTCATCATCCGAAATAACAATAGGTCCAACGACCTGAGACTCTTCGGTCATAATAGAACGCACTCTCGCTTGAGGTGGCTCGTATAACGATCTACCAAAGGCACGAGCTTCAGGAGTACCCCTACGAGCGGTTATCTTGTATCTAACCATGGTTTGAGTAGTTGGAGCAGAGAGCTAGGTAGTGTGGAGTTATGAGGTAGTGAGGAGTTAATAAGGACAGAGAGGTAGTGTGAGAAGTTAATAAGGATAGAGAGGTAGTGTGAGGAGTTAATAAGAGCAGAGAGCAGGAGAGATACACAATTGATGATGAGAATGAATTGGGATTCAATTGTTATAAATGAATTTAGTGTTTCTACTTTAAGAGCGTATTTTACAAATATCCGGTCCTAAAAGTCTATCATTTATTTTTTCAATTCAATTACTTTTAAGACCGTCATATTAATATATATCCGGTCCTAAAAGTATTTTATTTATTTTTTCAATTCAATTATTTTTAAGACCATCCTATTAACATATATCCGGTCCTAAAATTATATTATTTATTTTTTCAATTCAATTACTTTAAAGACCGTCCTATTAACATAAATCCGGTCCTAGAAGTATATTATTTATTTTTTCAATCAAATCAATTACTTTTAAGACATACCTTTTATGTTGTATCCGGTCCTAAAATTCATTTATTTGTTTTCCAATTCAATATTTTTTAAAGTAAGATTTTTTTCTTAAAAAATATTACTTTTAAGAACGGATCTTTTACAATATCCGGTATTAAAAGTTCATTCTTTTCAAATTACTCAGATAGCAGAGTCGTATCCTTACACTCTGTTCAAATGAATGATTTAGAGTCTCTTCGGCTTCCAGATAAACTTCCTAACTATGTGTCTCCTCGTATTCTTAGGAACTATGCGTCTCCTCATTAAAGTTTCCGGCGTTTCATATTCTTCAGGATGAGTTCTCTATTTAAACCCGTTGATACTTTCCTTTCTCCACATTCTTCTCTATCACTTCTACAACCTCCACCATCTACCTCCACTGCCTAGTCTCCAACGTAATGGCTGCTCCACCACCATCAGGTCCTTCTTTTCCTCGTCATCCTCTTCAACCTCCGTACCCTCCTCCCTTGCCTCCGAACCCTCATTCTACTAGATGATGTAGCACCTTTGGCCCGCGTCGATCATATCGACCGACGCTTGGGCCAACTGTTTCAGGTCTATCACGCCGTCAACAACAAGCTGAACGGGGTACTCGACGCCCATGACGTTGAGTACCATCCTTCTGATGACAACGTATCCTCCCCCTCCTCCCCCTCCGACAACGATGAGGAGGATTAGATGTTTTTATGTTTTTTTGTTCGAACTACATCGCCCCCCTCACCGGGCAGCATAAAAAAAATAATAAATAAAATTTGTAGTTCACATTGTCATTGTCCTTTTCAATTATCTTCATTTTTTTCCGACAAAAAGGAAAAAAATAAAACATTGTCCTCGTGTGTGATCAACATTAAAAATTCGCAGAATACAACGTTAAGACCCTACAAAACAAAAAAAAACATTGTTTACCTTATTCGAATAAATACAAACACAGTGACAGTTCTTCTCAAGGTTGGACTGTCCTTGTCGTCGATTTTACCTCGCTCTGATTTGAATAATTTCACTGTCCTTTTCAGTATCTTCCTTTTTTTTTCCCGACAAAAAGAAAAAAAGACAGAAAAGGGAGACAGATAATGCTGCTCAAAATCAAGAGAGGTAAAAACGACGACAAGGATGGTCCTAGCTTGAGCAGAACTGCGGTTGTCTTGAACCCTAATTAATGAATTGTCTGAAAAACGGGTCACCATTATTTATATTTGCGCGAAGACTCACCGGACGTTTAAAAAATATACGGTCCTAAAGGTCTCGCCATACTTTTAGAATTAAATGAAAACTTTTAGGACCGAACTTTTAACAAATATATGGTCCTAATAGTATCACAATACTTTTTAAAAAATTAAACGAAGACTTTTAGGACCGGACGTTTTACAAATATACGGTCCGAAAAGTCTCGCCATATTTTTTAAAATTAAATGAACGCTTTTAGGACCGGATCTTTAAAAAATATGTGGTCCTAAAAGTCTCGCCATATTTTTAATAATTAAATGAAGACTTTTAGGACCAGACTTTTACCAAATATACGGTCCTAAAAGTCTCGCCATATTTTTTAAATTTAAACGAATGCTTTTAGGACTGGATCTTGAAAAAATATGCGGTCCTAAAAGTCGCGAAGACTTTTCAGAGACTCTTACTACTCATTTACAACATCCTGTCCTCAATGTACAAGCACTAAATAGCTTTATCCACCATCCAATATTCAGAAACCCAAAATGGACACAAGAAAATTGCTCGAAAAAAATAAACAAATTTATTATTTAATTACACAAATTGTGCAATTGTTCATTTACGAGAAGATTATTGTTGCTATAACATATTTACAAATGAATTTAGGACATTAATTATTGTTTTGACTTTAAGAGGTCATACGATATTCACAAAACACATTGCGTATGCTCCACTTCATCATCAGAAAAGGGATTAGCACAGGCAAACTTCGTAACATCAAAGACAAAAACTGAATTAACTTGCGTGCATATTTCATATGTAACATTAAGCCAGAAACTGAATTTAGCCATAATATGTAACATTAAATACATTTACCTTTGCGGTGAATTTAGTCCTTCCCCTTGCGTGATAATATCATATATGTGTTTCAAGACGTACGGGCCACATAAGTTAGACTCCTTTGGTTGCCGACGGGTCTAAAAAGAACAATAAATATATATAAGAGCATATATAGCTTACTGACCAAGTTCACAAGGCAGTGTGCCAGTGTCCAAATATGTACTAACCTTTGGTGTGAGCCATTTAGGATCTTTGGCATCATACGTATGCTTTTTGTTTACCTAGATTTCGAAGGTCTTCATGGCACTATCATCAAAATCACAAATTTATCAATAATGGTCACTGAAAATTCACACCAGAGATTTCAGACAAGAGAATCAAAATGACATGCTTACTCGTTCACGGTCTGCATCAACGTAGACCCTAGACTGCTGTGAGTGGAGCATAAGAATACCACTGTATGCTGGTCCATACATATGAGGACCAACTGCCAGTGGTGGCTGAAAATTCACAGCAGTAAAGTACTCAGTGATATATGTAGCAGAATAATTAAGTGAATTGCAGACAAGAATTGTGATATGTACCCATGGTAGTATGGAAACAAGTACACCTTTTTTCTCACTTCACGCACCCTCGTTGATATGTAGTGTTGTTTATCAGCCAAGGGTGTTGTACTTGCATAGACTGGGCACAAGAATCCAAAATCTTTGCTTCTGCCCTATTGTTCCAATTCATCATGCATGAACCTACAATAATGACATCAGGGAATTAGTATATATGTATGTGTGTCTAAACGATGCATTTAAATTATGTACTCATAGAAGAAGATACTTACTTTATAAACATTTGAACAATTGCACTAGTAAGCTCCTTTCCATGAAGCAGCAGGGACGTTAAATCATCGGGGTCAACGTAAACCGGTTGGATATGAGGGAGGCCTACTACTTTATTGACAGACCACGATTTATCTTTAAAATATTCATTGGATACCATATCGGATATTTTTTCCTTGGCAGTCAAATTAGCAGTAGGGGATGAAGCTTGAGTAGGGGATGGAGCTTCAGGAGGAGTAGAGACATGTACAAACTTCACTGGCCAAGAGATGAAGGTTCCCTTGACATCACTCACAACCTTCAGCTGATCAGTTGGGAGAGGGAGAGGTGCATCAATGATCACCTTTTCAACTAACACTTTAACTTCATCATCAGCCATTTGTTGGTGGTGCACAGTTGATCCCAACTTGTGGACAGTCCCTTTTGCAACTAATGGTCTATGAGGTTTTTCCACATACAGGTAACAAGGTTGCTCGATCGTCCAACAATGTAGCTCCTCTAGTGCTCTGCTTTGCATAGGTGCGGTGAATGTCTCGTAACATCCCATTTTCAAAAGCGGTATACTTTTTTTTTCATCGAGTAGAGCATCGGAGCGATTGAGTAACCGATACATATATTTCAAATGCCGTAAGCCTGGTCATTTATAACGAACCTTTATCCGTACGGTGTTTACAAAAGAAGATAACAATAGAGGAACATAACAACGGATGTGTCTCCGACTGAATTGTCTCCGTGGCGTCCACGTGACCCTATGCGTCTTTGCTTCCCTCTCCTCGGTTCTCGGTCCTCCGGACACTCGAGGCTATATCAAGAGCCGAGGTCCCATGCATACGGACCCCGGTAACGGTTAACCTCATGTTTACATACACAATATATGGACTACGGACGTTCACAACATTAACAGCACATATACACGACTAATGTAGATACATTGCACCCAGCATAATCACACATATTGAAAGAAGGAATATCACCAAGAGGGGGGGTGAATTGGAGATATAATTTTTTTCGCAAGAATCCTCTGTTTAACCGAATGTAAAACAGAGATAAACAGAGTAGGGATAAGTGAGATTGAACACAATGGATTTATCCTGGTTCGGTCTAAATCCTTGACCTACGTCCGGTCCCCCGACTCTCCGGGATTTTCACCAACTTCAACCGATTACACACTCTCGTAACTCTCGAAGCAATTCTCTCTCTAGAACTTGCTCCCCTTACAAGTTGTAATCAATTATCCCAATCTCAAAGTCCCAATACTTTGAGATTCTTACAAGAAAAGATAATCAATGAAAGACTCTCTAAAAGAGTAGAATAATAATCACTGAAGCTTAATATATCCGAAGATATTTTCTCTGTAAGTCGAAACAGTAAGTGTTCTTAATGACTAATTGAATGCACAGCGTTTTTGGTAGTTGGAGACTTGAATGCTTCTTCTATTTATAGGTTGGTAGCATTGATGACCGTTGAGAAGAATAAATGAGCCGTTGTGAGTAATGAATATATCCGTTGTAAATCACTTGCTCGTCTCCTCGTATTTCTTCCGTCATTCGACCGTTATTCTTTATTAACATTCTTTGTTCGATATGTCCGTTGGGAGACAGTGAGAATGTTTTCTGGGAAGCGACCGTAATGCTTTTTGTATGTCCAGAGGTTTATTTCTTCTTTGAGCATTGAAGTCTGGAGGTGCATTAAATGCTTCTGACACACTTTTGCTTTTCGTGATTTCAAGTTTAAAAACATGTTAGAAGTATCTGAAATACACTAGCAAACTGATTAAATTTGGTTAGAAATAATAAGAATCAAATACATGAAACACCCAAGACTTAATCGAAGGAAATCGAATGCGCGAGAAAGACTTGTTCGAAATCGATATGAATAACTCGAGTTGCTTCATATAACTCGAGTTACTTTTAGTTCAGAAGACATTTGAATGAAGAAAAGAACTTGAGTTATCGTTACTAAATCGAGTTCCACAGCTCGAGTTTCTGTATATAACTCGAGTTCCTTTAGAAATTAATTATTCACGAAAATCTTCGAAATTGGGATAACTTGAGTTATGGTCATAACTTGAGTTGTCCAACTCGAGTTACTTAGGATAACTCGAGTTCATTTGAAAATCAAATCATTCAGAAAGTTTTCCGTAAAGACATAACTTGAGTTGTTAAGATAACTGGAGTTGTCCAACTCGAGTTTAATTTAAAATTAAATTATTCAGAAAAACTTTCGCAAAAATACAACTTGAGTTATAAACATAACTTGAGTTGTGTAACTTCGAGTTAGTATCTACAACTCGAGTTTTATCGATGTTGAAATCGACGTAGAGTTTTAGGCGATTTGATAACTCGAGTTCAGGCCTGTAACTCGAGTTATATCGAGATAGCGAAATTCGATATCGCGAAAGCTTTTTGAAAACTGAAGTACGACATAACTTGAGTTGTTAAGTGACAACTCGAGTTATGCAATGTTTTAGGCTTATGAAAAACTTGAGTTTCAAAGAGTAACTTGAGTTGGGTAACTTGAGTTGTTCTCAACAACTTGAGTTACATATTTTTCAAAAACATTTAACTAAGTTTAAATTGCAATATGTCTACAACTAAGATTTTGTCAATTTAATCAAACACTTTCTACAATTGTTAGACATCATCAAAACACATAGAGAACTAACACATATCGCCCCCAGCAGTGTGGACACAATGCAGACACATCACACATATCGCCCCCAGCAGTGTGGACACATCGCACCCAGCAGTACAGATATACTCTAACATCTATATGCACTCAAGCAACATAACAACTAAACACACACAAGACACCTAGCACATATATGCATAACATAAACATCGGCGTTAGTGTTACAAAGACGCGAACGTACAAAGCATACAACATAACAACTATACACACACAATACACATAGCACATACATGCATAACATAAACATCAGCGTTAGTGTTACAGTACGCGAACGTACCTTGTCGGCGGTACAACGGTACTTTTACGGAAAAACGGAAAATTTGATAGCGGCGTAAACAGCGGGATGTCGGCGGTACAATAGCGGCACGATTAACTCAGATATCCTAAAATGATGATATTTATCAACATTTAGCATCATAACGGGCATTTTAGGTACAAATTACCATTTTGTCCCTGACTCCCTAATCGGCGGAATTTCTCCAGAGCTTCGCTGTTTTGACTCTAATCTTCCAAAATTTCGCCAGAACTCTTTTCCCAACATGATTTTCGAAATATATATCATATTTAACCCAAAAACATGATATCTAAAATATATTGGAAGATTAAAGATCAAAACAACATTCCTACTACAACTACCGAAAGAAAACACCGAAGCTTAAGACTAGGGACCGAAAAACTTACCCAGGCTCCGCCGTCTTTCTCCGGCTCTTCCTTCTCTCTAACCTCTCTCCGTTTTCGAATTTGGGGTGAAGAAGAATGAAGAGGAAGGCTTGCTATTTATAGAAGAGAGGAGGGACAAGGTGGGAATTTCATGAAATGTCTTCAGATCGGATTTCTACCGTCGGATCGCACTTCGCCACGTGGCTTCATCTTGGCCTTACACCTACTTGGCCGACATCATCCTTCTAGAAGAAGATGATGTCATGCATGATGTCATGTGCTTGACTTACCGATAGCGTTTCCCCGATCGGTGTCCAAATCGCGTAATCTGGAAGAAACTCAAAAATCCGGGAACTAGGTTTTGTAGTTCCATTCTTTCTCTTTAAAACTACTGGGTTTAACTAAATTTTTGATCTCATTAAGCGTATTCCGTTGTCTGCCGAAGATTTTCGGATAAACGCCGTCGATTCTGGAAATAACTTCCTAAGAAACCGGCTTTCCGGACGTAAATTAGCTAGTTCGTAATATGTTACTCATCCTAAGAAACCTTATCTCCGGTTTGTCACAACTATTTCGTTTTCTATAGGTTCTCATTTGCACTATCTCGCCCTATTCTTTATCTATCCCGTATCTTAATGACCTAGTTGGTTACAAATCACTTCGAGATAGTCAACTCCGAGGTAGAATTTCACCGGTTTATAAAAAGTCCAGGATGTCTTAGACTAAATCCCTATGTTTTAGTGTAGGATTTAATTTCTATCCATTCTCAAATGTCCCGTTGGCTCTTTACCGAATATATTATTATTTTATTCAAAATATCTAGATATTTTTTTTTTATTTTTCTAAGCATTTTATTTATTATTATTATTTATTATTTATTTATTTATTAATTTCAAATTTCTCCCTTAAATTAATTATTTACTAATTAATTTACTTATATCTTAATCTAAACAATTAGCTAATTACTTAATTAGCCACTTACTAATTGTTGATAATTTTCATAATTAGGATTAATTATTATCTACCAACTTTTGCACCGACATTGGTATTTTACGTCCCATGTAAAATATTAAAAATCATGGGGCCAAAAAGTGCTTTTAATAATATTATATTTATGCTTCTCAATTTTTCAAGGAAATAATCCCAAAAATTAGAGAAAACATACTTCCTAAGTTTTTGTCAATATTTGTTGTCATATGAGATTTATCATAATATTTTTAGGCCATTTAATGCCCTAAGAATACATTTTAGCTCTTTATCTCTTCTAATTTCCATAGTTACCTTAGAAAATAAGATAATTATTACTTATTATTTGAAACCACATGTTCACCTATTTTCAATAGGTATTATTTATCGAAATATAATATTCCAGATAAATAATTATCCGGGTATTACAGTGTGAAGGGAACATTGGTCTCTGGATGAGAGCTCAAAAGCAGCTTCATTTCCTCCTTCATTTGGCTCAGCTGGGATTGAAACATTGCAGTCAATGAAGCTTCTTGAGCCGCTGCTTCCTCATTTATTTTGGCCATCGTTTGTTCCATCTCCTCCTGGGTAACCATACTTTGTTTATGGCGTTTGGATTTACCAAAGTATTGCTTTAGGCCTACCCGTCCTCCAATCCCCCTTACACGCCCCGAGTGATCCAATTTTCCGGTCGCAACGGTCAAAACATCATTCCTCCCATCCGACACAAAAGATCCCTCTGCTTATTTCTTTTTAAGATCTTCCTGTAAGATACAAATAACAAGAAGCTTAGTAATGAAACATGTTTAGTAACTAAAAAATAACAACAACGATACTTATAATTCTTTCAGCAACTAGATGAGTTTGTTCACTCGTGTAGGTGTTGCTTGGCTTTTGCCGAATATACAACCACAACTCCTCGCGACGTATTGGAGATGACAGATCATGTATCGTAGAAGGATTGGATTCAGCTTCATCTTCCAATCTCTTCTGCTTGGCCGCCATCAATTCTTTTTCGGCCTTTCCATATCCACCGCGAGAAGCTCTATGCGGGCAATCATTCTTTCTCCTGATCTCTTGTGCTTGTTCCCTTCTTTTCTGTGAATCAGAATTGAAAACAACTATTAATTATGAATTTCAGCCATGTCACTAACAGAAATTAGAGAACTTCTGCTTCATATGAAGGTCAAACATTAGTCAAATTCACTTCATCAAGTTTCAATATTTTATTTAAGGAAGATGTAGAATTGTAGAAGAAATTGGGAGAAACAGAGGAAAGGGAGTTGCAGAATTGCTACCAACTCAGTCAATTCATTCATTCATCATAACTGGTTCCTACATATATTAGACTAACCTCTTATATATAGTTAGAGGCTTGACTCTAAATGCCCAATAACAGCTTGCACCGAAACCATTACACAGTTAACAAACTAACTAACTAACAGCAATGTCAAACCACTACCTACTATAACAGAACTAAGACTATAATAATGGCTGGACTCTTATGCCATTATTATTTCCCTAATTACCTACTTAGTATTTTACCTTTTTACGGTTTACATATCAGACTTGGATAGAACTAAGACATGCTTCCTCGATGCAGGACAAAGGCAGGAAATGTATAGTTCTATTCACACACCAAACCATTTAACTAACATGATTAGATGAACACAATAACATTCACATATTCGTACAGGTTAATAAGCAAACAAAAGGGCAAACAAAACTAAATATAAACTCACCAGAGCTTTAGGAGTGGTCCGCAACTGAACAAATTGTTGCCAAGTTTGTTCATCAATAAATGTGTACTTGTCCCAAGGATTACGGTCAGGCTGAACCTCAGCAAAAATATAGTTGTTAGCTAGAAAGGTCTTAAACTTCCTCCACCAATCAGCACAATAAGACAATGTCTTATCTTTCAACTTCTGAGAATTAGGGATAGTGTATGTAAGCCGGATAATGTCCCAAATAGGATCCTTTACTGTGCGAAGGTCCACATTTTTCTACTCATCTGTCAAGATGCTAACCTTGCTACGTACTAGATAGCCGACAAAAATATTATATTTGTTTTTATTAGGATCGAAAGGTTCCAAATTTTCGTCAAACTGAATCTCGAGCTTT
Organism: Acacia melanoxylon; assembly: GCA_019022615.1. Taxonomy (NCBI): domain Eukaryota; kingdom Viridiplantae; phylum Streptophyta; class Magnoliopsida; order Fabales; family Fabaceae; genus Acacia; species Acacia melanoxylon. The sequence goes on along the minus strand of JAFJYJ010000020.1, from coordinate 1,395,680 downwards.
GACCCAGAAGTCCGACTTAGGGATACATCTATCATTTGTGTGCCACTTCTACCACGGCGTGCACGGCGGTTACGAGGCTCATTGTGAGATGAAGAGGGTTCGTTCTGACTCACACCAGTAATTGGCGTTCCAGGAACATGACTAGAATCGTTTTCACCGTTCATTTTCGAGACACGAAGAGAGGAGTGCTTGAGCAAATGAGAGAGTAACAGAAGCTAATGGTACATGAGCGAGGAAGAGAGGTAATGCAACAGGAAAAGTTTCGCAACGTTAACAGAGGCTCTTCAGTAAGAGTAACAAAGGTTTCGCGCGAAGAAAAATATATTTGGCGCTTTATTTTGAAGACCAGATATTGAAAAGGTCGGTCTTAATATATAACATTTAAGACCGGTTATATTAAACCGCGGTCTTAAAAGTAATTAATTATGTTTTTAATTTTCTTCAATATTTTTGTACCGGCCACATTTTAAGTCCGGTCTTAAAATATTTAACTTTAAGAGCTGACAAATAATAAGACGGTCTTCAAAGTTAACCTTTAAGACCGGTCCTTATAAAACTCCGGTATTAAAATTAATTTATTTTTTGTTTAATTTTTTTCTATATTTTGTACCGGCCTCATTTTATGTCAGGTCTTAAAAGAATACCTTTTAAGACCGGTTATTAAATATGTGCGGTCTTAAAAATTTTATACCTTTATATTTAAAGTTTTCCTTATTATTTTGGACTGCAGAAAATATAAGTTCGGCATTATGAGATTGCTCTATAAAGTAATTGATATTTCAAATTTTTTAATAACATTTTTAAGACCGGTTATTTTTTAAACCAGTCTGAATAATATATTTAAGACCTATTGAAAAACGATCCGGTCCAAGAAGTTCTTTATATTTACAAAAATGCCACCGGTCATACCTTTAAGACCAGGGCGTTGATACTCCAGTCTAAATGTGGCGGTCTTAAAACCCTTTTTTGTACTAGTGTTATGTTCACATGAGCTTGTGCAAGGCAAGTATATCATACATTAGTATTTATCTTGCATGCACTGTATTGGTATTGTCTGCTACTGGGATTCCTCTGAATTTCACCCTCCACCACCAACCAATAGACAGGTGAGCACAGGATTGGAGAGAAGTGCTGCACAAGGCTCGAGGATGGAGCGTTGCTTGAAAACGGCACAGCGGAGGGACAACTTGAAGAACCGAGGGGTGACAGTGATTAATGTATTTTAAGTTTCACTGTCTGTAATGAATGTAGATGTTTGTAAGGGGTATAAGACCTGTGAATACCCTTGTTATGTAATCTGTTACGGACCTACATTAGGCCCAACACCTGGACGGCCCAACAGTGAATATATCTCATATTAGGATCTACCTATAATAAAGGGAAATCCTATCTCGTCTATAATCAAGAGAGATCTATCTTATCAAAAGATAGATTTGACAGTTATGATACTAGGGCCGTGGATTACGAGGCCCATACTATCCCACATGAGGTACACTCTATAAATACAAAGGTCAAACCCTAAGGTGCAGATAGACTACTCTCGCTGGAGCATACACACCACCCCTTTGGCTAAATGCCTAGGTGTGTCCTTGAACTATGTGGACTTTGATCCCTCTACAAGGTACGTAGGCCCTAGGCATTGCGCCTAGGTCATTGGTTCCACACATCAAAGGGCTAGCCACATCTGGTTCCACACCAGAACATTGGTGCCGTCCGTGGGGAACCATAAATTTCGATTCCCGTGACCAAAGATGGTCAATACTAGAAGAAGTAGTCAGATGCCCTTGCACGGGCAGTTCTTGAAAATCCACCGCAGCAAAATCAAAAACCGTAGCAGCCTGTGAAGGGATTCAAAGAAACAATGGTTTTTAAGCAATGGCTTTGGTTTTGATATGCTTCACATGGGTTTTCTTATAATTCTCCTTGTATCCACATGATGAGAGGATAGTTGGAATGATCACCGGAGTTCTCTCTTTGGGAATTCTTTTAAGAGAAGTTACCGTCACCCATGCAAGACTCTTCTAGATCTTGTATTTCACTTTGGGTATTTTCAGATCCTCGCATGGGTTTCCTTTTAACTCTCCATGTGTCCACATAACGAGGAGATAGTAGGAAGGATCACCAGGAAGAACTCAGAGAAGTCTTTGATGGATGAGAGGATAGTTGGAAGGATCACCAGGTTCTCTCTTTGGGAATTCTTTTAAGAGAAGTTACCGTCACCCATGCAAGACTCTTCTAGATCTTATATTTCACTTTGGGTATTTTCAGATCCTTACATGGGTTTCCTTTTAACTCTCCATGTCTTCACATGACGAGAAGATAGTAGGAAGGATCACCAGGAAGAACTCAGAGAAGTCTTTGATGGCCTTAATAAAAAACTAGCAGACTTGGAGGATCTTGTTCAGGCAACTTCATATCCTCCTATCATTGTGCCAGGAGCCCCACATAGTAGCTTCCGGGCCCACCGCGCAACAACAGTCACTGGACAGAGGATGAGATCTAGGAATTGATACAGTTGTGGGTTCAATATCCGTTTGAGAATCCCAAACGAACAAATCGAGATAGCCAAGGTTGTTGGTAAGCCGAGGTTGATTCAATGCTAAAGGAGTTAATTTTTATGACTCGGTGATGCAAGGAGGTCAATAATAGTATCACACTACTTTATGTTTTCCTTTGCTATATCTGCTTTGTGTTTGTCTTTCCTATATCATTCACATTAGAAAGAGTTAGCGGATTACTAGAACCCTCCAAATATATAGCAATAGCGTCTGATCTTTTTGAACTATTATTTGGTCTATGAGAATTGTTTTGAGGCAGGACAAACAAGCAAATCGAGATAGCCGAGGTTGTTTTTAAGCCAAGGCAGATTCAATGCTTATGGCGTCCCAACTTCATCGCGATAGTCGAGGTTGATGATACGTCTAGATGAGGAGGTGTCAAGACGCCAAGTACGCTGAGATTGTTAGATGCCAAGATTCAGAGAATGTCGGGATATACTTTGAGTGCATGTCGAGATGTACTCTCGGCTGGGGTTTGTATTTCCCTTCTCCGGATCTAATTGTTTCGAGGTAGGACAAATGAGCAAATGGAGATAGCTAATACTCCAGAAAAGCCGAGGTTAAGAAGATTTGGGAGAGATATTTATCCTTTCTTCTACGCAAGCTGAGGGTTGATTAAGAAACATCAAAGGCAGAATTTATTAGCAAAAAGCATCTAGTTTACAGATGGCTTGCTTTCTTGCCCAGTATAAAGTTCGACAGTTTGTCTAGAGGAAATTTGGGAGCCATCAGGGTTTTTCAAGATTTATTTCCTGAACCTGGAAGGCTTCAATTTATACCTAGAGGATCTTGTTCGACAACTTCAGATCCTCCTATCGTCGTGCCAGCAGCCGTAGGCACAGCAGCCTCCGGACTCCCTGCGCAACAGGTATGGAGATCCAAAAAGCATAGGCACAAAGATATAGCTTATGAAGGGGATGCATACTGGGAGATTTAAACAAATGATCTACCTTTTCTTCATACATATTGGAGGTCATTCATGCCGCTTTACCCCTCCGTCCGACATTGAAGAATTTTATATTAATGAACTTGGCAACTGATGCCGGTTAACGACACGTGGGGATCCGAATGTGTCAAGATGATGTGTGCCGAGATGCCGATTCTGGGACCACCTATTGTTCAAGGAATTAGAGGTCATGGTCACTCCTTCGCCATGATGAGGATAACTCTTTCTGAATATGAGACCGAAGTTGAAGTTCCTACAACCGTTTACTGTTACAACTCCTTGTTTTGGTTACTAGTTGCCGGAATGTATCATTGTTTCGGTCTCAGGTCTCGGAGGATTGACGCATGCGAAACGTTAGCAGACTTTGCACTTGACGAAGGATTCTTCCCTTGAGCCAGCCAAACCCAATATCGGCACCCACAGGTTCTCCAAACTCACTATCGTTATGGTTTCCAAGACTGTATGCATGCTGAGAATATGCACGATGATGCTTGTTTTTGTCTATGGTGCCGAGATCGACAGTTCATGAGGTCCTGAGATCCGAGATGCCTCACTATTCAAATCCTTCTAATGTTCTGTCGAGAGTTTCTTGATTTAGGGAGACCGGGGTTTGAGTTCGTCGAGACAGGATTCATCTAGTTTCCACACCGATGGGACCCTTGACTTGCTACCGGAATTCGTGTTCACCGAGACGGGATGAATGGCCAAGATTGTAGTAGCCGGCTTCCGAGATACCTGAGATGTCGAGACGCTAGAGTATGCCGAGGCACGCCGAGATTGTTCGATGCCGAGATTCAGAGAATGTCAGGATCCAGATGGAAGTTCTCGGCTGGCACCATATGAATATCATGCGTAATATCTTTTTGACTCCGGCCCAGTCATCAAATGGAACCTGTATTCGATGGCATAGACTCGTCTAATACTGTGAAAAAGAAAAGAAGGCGGAGGACCCCGGTTACACTCAACACAGTTATAATCTGGGTTCCGCGTAAAAATATCAAGGGGTACGACACCCATGATGGAAAAAAGGGTTACGACACCCCTGATGGAAAAAAGGGTTACGACACCCATGATGGAAAAAAAGGTTATGACACCCATAGTGGAAAAAAGGGTTACTACACTCATAATGGAATCTTGGGTTACAACACCCATCCCGGATAAATAAATTCCAGATTATACTTCAGGAAAAGTTTTGTGGAGGAGTCCACCTCCAAAAGAAAAAAGAAGAAGGACCCGGTTACACTTAAACATAGTTAGCAGCCGGGCTCCATGAGTAGTTTGGCGGGACACAAAAGGAAGGAGGACCCCGGTTACACCGAATTCCATTTAAAGTCCGGGCTCCGTGTAATGTACAATTGACTCCGCGCTCCATAATTGGACCTTGGATAAACTAAAAATTATCCGGTTTAAACAGAAAGGTTTTCTGCCTGATATCACCTATTGTTGTAACTATAATATCAACTGTCAAGAGGATGATGCCGAGATAGAGGTTTAATCCTGCCTCGACATACAGGGGTACCTCGAATGTTAAAGCCGAATTGAATTGTTGATTCCATCTGGGTAGAAAAGATCCGTCGAGACGTCACCAGCACACCACCGCCTTTGTAGGCCTCTTCTTCGCCCATCTGTATCTTGGTTGGTTGTTCCTAATCGCTGTTGTGGTGGGTGATTCCTTTCCTCTCGGCCACGAGCTCATTGTTGATTGGTGTATCTTCCTGCTCTAGCTCGTAGTTCGGTGTTTGATCGCCGACGGTCGTTTGGTGTTGATTGTTATTCATGCCGATTCCTACGTGGGCTAGTGCTTTGTTAGAATCTAGTACTGAGATTGAGGAACTGAAGAAGAAAGATACATATGTTTGGATTGATACAGAGTCTTAATCAAAGAGAGGTCCTTTGTGGTGGATACAGAGCAACATACTTTGCGATCCTTTCTTGGTTTTGCAGCATTAGTTCAGATTTCTACTAAGCAGGAGGATTCTTTGATCGGCACAATTGCCTTACGTGATTTAATGGGCGTTCTTCGCCCGGTTTCTGCAAATCTTTTAACATGTAAAGTATGTGTTTCATAAAGCTAACAATGATGTTGTCTGGCTACAAAGAGATATGCATATCTACGTGTTAATCTATTTGGTATGTCAAAGGCATGCGGGGCGCTATCAAAGCCACAGAAATCACTCGCATATCTACTTGAAACCTATTGTGGGGTCACAAAAAATAAATTGCATCGGGGTCACAAAAAATAAATTGCATCAGCGTGAAGACTGGAGACAACGTCTCCTCTTAGCAGCAATGATACATCGGCGTTCCAACATGACAGGTTTGCAACTTTTCACATAAGAGGATGAAGTTCTCCTGGGGAATCTGCTTCATTCCCATTATTTTTGCGATATGTGGGTGGTGAGAGTTCTTTAGTTTCCATTGAAACCCAGTTTCAGAGTTTTGTGAGGCGACTATGGGCATGGAAAGATCTAATGGCTCGCGTCCACGATGAGATCTTGAAATATGTATTATTGGACTAGACAATTGTGGCTTTGTTAAATTGGTCTCCAACGAGTGATTCTAAAACAAGCAGTATCATAGCTCAGGCTGATATTACTATAGGAATAGTTCAAATGGCGGGTTCAAGTCCATGAAGTCACACTCGTGAAAGTCATGACATCATGATGATGATTTTTGCAGCTGAAGGCGTTGAATTTCGTTTATCAGGAAAAGGGAAAACCTTATTCCTATTTTATTTTGCAAATTGATGCAGGCCTTGTAGAATACTAGTCCTCTCCTGGTTGAACTTTATGACACACTGAACAAGAAAGGCAAGAGCATAGAGATCGTTTTCATCTCCTTTGATCACATTGAGAGTGGTTTTGATCAACACTTCAAGAGTATGTCATGGCTTGTAGCCCCATTTGATGCAAATTTACACAGAAGGCTGATCAGTAGGTGTAGTTTGCTACAATCACAACAATGTTGTAGAAGGAGGTTGGCCTTATCAATGGCAGTATTTAGAGAGCACAGAGACTGTACTCCCGACGAACATCAAGGCCATGTTGCTTCTATAGTAGGTAATATCTTTGAGATTCTATCGACTAATCTTATGAGCTCCACACATATTGTATGATGCATACTCAGGTACGTTTTTCAAACTTGTGCCGTTTTCAATTAAGTGAACATAAATGACCTTACCCATCGCATTATGTGGAGCTTTTTATGAGCACTGTAGAAATTTCACTGTAGTTGTTAGCTCTTATTGTAGCAGCCAGGTAGAAATTTTGTTGTAGCGGGTACTGTAACATGTATATTGTTGAAACACACTGTACCAAGTTACTATATCATCATGGAAAAATATTACTGTAGCGATTGCAAATTTATTGATAATTCAAATTGGCACTATATGCCAAAAGGAGATGCCAGAAATACCTTGCATTCTTCCAGCTGAGTAATTCTTTCTACATACATAAGGCTTTCCCTCGGCTATGTAGAAAAATTTGAAAAAGACTAAAAGTGGTCTGAAGTCACGAGGAGGATGAACAGACAATAATCCAAAGCATATGATGGAATAGACCTGTCTAATGCTTTGCGGGAAAGGCGAAAAGGAGTCCACCTCCAAAAGAAAAAAGAAGACGGACCCTGGTTACACTTAATACAGTTAAAATCCGGGCTCCGTGTAAAGGTTTGCAGGAAGCGAAAAGAAGGTAGACCCTGATTATACTTAATACAGTTAAAATCCGGGCTCTGCGTAAAGAACGGTTAAATCCGCGTTTCCATGATTAGTTTGGAACCCGGTAACGCCGAAAGAAAAGTTAAACCCGCGTTCCTTAATTGGGCTCCGGATAAACTAAAAATTATCCAATTGACTCCGTGCTCCCTGATTGGACCCTCGGATAAACTGAAGATGATTCAGTGAAATCCACGCTTCTTAATTGAGCCTCAGAGTTTATCACCACGACCCATAAGCCTGGGTTTTTTATTAAGCAAAGCCGCTACAGCCGGCCTTCGCAATGTTGACCTCGTACACCGGCGAGCAGACGTCAGAAACAAGAACGCCAGGGATGGCAAGCCAGCGGCAAACTGGGAAGGCCTTTACTGGGTTAAGGAGAAGCTCGACAAAGGAGCATACATACTTGAAACCATTGGAAGGAAGCCAATCAAAAGGACCTAGAACGCCGACAAACTAAGAATCTACTATAGCTAGATCCGGCTCGGCACTCGTTCAACCTCAGACACATCATGTTTGAGCTCGGTTATTTTCTTGATTTTGATTTCAATTTTACATTTATGATCATTCAACTTCCTTGTTTTTGTTAGCTCATTGCAGCTGATTATTTAGTGAAGAATCCCCCAGTGGAAATTCAAAATGCGCATTATCGATAGCTTAAGCTTTACACCGAGGTCCCTAAACCCAGTCACAATTAAAACCCGTCTAGATGGATGACACTAGGGCCGATGTGCCCAGGTTACGAGCAATGTGAAGTTGCTTGTATAGGTCTTTGCAAAATTGACACGTCAACGCTCGCTCCTTGATAAAGAAGATGAATTGTCATTCCGACCCTGATCAGGTCAAAATGTTTAGGGCGTCGCGTTGCGGACACCATGCCTTAAAGATGTGACAGTTTACCCTTATCTTGGCGATGAACCCGGACAAGGGAGTCGGAACTCGGTAGTGCGTTAAACTAAATACCCTATGCGGTTAACAAAGAAAACCCTACCACAGATTCCCAGATGACAAGTCTGGAAGAAAACGCAATCCTGCATTACTCAAGACCCTGGCCCAGTCACATAATCACCAACATGCATTGGGATTCACAAATTTAAATTCGTCATCACAATGGATAAAGGCGAACACATGCACGATTGGAACTATGAACATATGTTCATAGTCGATGCACCCCGGCAGCCCAGAGCCCTTGACTGCCAGGCTGGGGGGACGACAAGACAAGCATGACATTGTAAAGTTGTCGGCGATGTAAGCAAATGCAGTCCGTTCTTGTTAAGGATAATTCAGAAGAAGAGATCCCGACGATCATGAAAAGAAACAGATGAAGTTTCAAAGCAAACTAACCCGGACTACATGTCTGGGGGCAACTCAATCAGAATACAAATAAATCCGGGATTCGTTGAGACTCGGACAAAAGAAAATCAAGCTGGAACAACTTGGATACGAAAGATCCCAACCTCGAAGTCAGGAAAACTGCCTCGACATTACCTCAGATCTTTGAGACATTACCTCGGATCTTTGGGGTAGATGACTTCGATAGCCGAGATCAACACCTGGATTCAAATGCAAGTGAACCATCTCGGCACTACTCAGATCTTTGAGAGAAGACCTCGGATCTTCGAAGTAAGCCACGTTGACAGCTAGGATCAACGTAACACAGCTCGGCAATGTAAGGCCCACGACTGTCGGTTGTCAATTGTGTATGAAGAACTAACGAAAGCCCTCATGGGGTTCACCATCAACCGAGATCGAGGCAAGTGAAAACAAAGAATGAGGGAAAGACGAATAGATCCCGCCTTGGGAAGAACGTATCACCTAAACAAGCAAATCAATAGTGGAATACGAATGAATCTGAATTCATCAAGAAGATGGCAATCGCAGCGGGAACCCCGACCTTGAAACCAAGCAAATTCCCCAATAGTACCTCAAATCTTTGAGACACTACCTCGGATCTTTGAGCAACAGACTACTACCTCGGATCCTTGAGACATAACCTCAGATCTGTGAGTAAATGACTTCGGTCGCCAGGGCCAGAATGACCCAACCTGAAAATGCGCGGTAGACAAACGAGAGGGTAAGGTTCATGACAGCCTACCCCGGATAAACCTGTTTGGGAACAAAATACATCCTGGCAGCTCGAAAGCTCGAACTACCGGGCTGGGAGGCATCTGTTACGGACCTACATTAGGCCCAACACCTAGACGGCCCAACAGTGAATATATCTCATATTAGGATCTACCTATAATAAAGGGAAATCCTATCTCGTCTATAATCAAGGGAGATCTATCTTATCCAAAGATAGATTCGACAGTTATGATACTAGGGCTGTGGATTACGAGGCCCATACTATCCCACCTGAGGTACACTCTATAAATACAGAGGTCAAACCCTAAGGTGCAGATAGACTACTCTCACTGGAGCATACACACCACCCATTTGGTTAAACGCCTAGGTGTGTCCTCGAACTACGTGGACTTTGATCCTTCTATAGGGTACGTAGGCCCTAGGCATTGCGCCTAGGTCAAGTCCGCTCCAAATCAACCAACATCAAACAGGCTAGTCCATTAGGGCTAGCCACATCTGGTTCCACACCAGAACATAATCAAATCTAAATTCCGCTGTATTAGTATAATGAACTATTTCTGATTTCGCCACACTACTACTTAAGATTAAGGTAAAGAATGTCGGCACCCCAGGCGGGTGTTACACAAACAATAAATCTAAACCGATTAAAATTTACTATTAATCATCCACTACATTTATATAGTCCTCTATTGTCAAAACTCAAAACTTTCCTAAAATCTCAACCTCAAAATTTTCACTAACTAACATAATATTACCCCCGTTAGAAAGAGAAAATAATATAGAATAATTTTCATGAAGAAAATTTATTGAAAAGAAGCTAATTTAACTATCTAAATAATCTTATAAGATAAATGACATACTTTAAAATAGACTGAAAAACCTCCAAACTTCTCTTTCTCCCTTCCTTCCTTACTCTCACTCTCTCCTCTCCTCCACTAGACCGAGTGTGTGTGTTATGTGTGGGTGTGGGTTTAAATAAAAGGGGGTAGGGTAAGGGAGTGGTTTTAACCACTCCCTCACAATTCAATGATAGGGGCAAGGTACCTGCCCCCATCTCAAGCTGCAACATATTTTTTTTTTCTTTTTTTTTTCCCATTTTGTTGTTATGCTTCAGTTTTTTTTTTTTTTTTTTTTTTTTTTTTTTTGTATTTTTTTATTTTCAGATTTCTTTCCTTTTCTCTTTTTTCCCCCAACAATTACATAATAAATACACTTATCATATATAATTCTTTCATAATTATAATTAAATCATAAAATAAAAAATTAAGATGTTACATGAGACGACTTGAGGGCGCACTACTAACTGAATTTGTCTTAAGAGCAGGCTAGAAATGGCACTTGATGAGGGAGATAGACAATGCTAGACTGGTTGTGAGCCAGAAAAGAAAAGTCAGAACTTCAAGTTAGTGCTCTTCATTATGGTCTTGGAAGGACCTTGTAGCCAAGGGTAGCATGCCGAGTTAATCCGTTGTGGGGCATGTGAAAACTTCACTGCTTCCCCCTCTTCTGGGTATGAGGGACAAATTTGGGAGAAAATAGGAATATTTGATATCAAAGTTTGAGGCAAATGAGAAAATAAACCTTGCTCCTTCGTTTTGTTTTATTTTCTCTCCACACACTTCTCTCTCCACCATCGTGTTACTTTGTTGTGCGCTCTATCTCCTCCACCTGCTTCTCCTTGGTAAACCCATTTTTTAAAAGAGCCCTCAACTTCATATTCATCCTCTATTGCTTCCTCCTTAGGGAACTCTACCGTTCTTCTGTTGGTAACAAAATCCCTCCCATTGTTCTCTCCATTGTGACATCGGAACATACCTAGTAAAACGGACCAGGCTTGAGAGCCTTTTTTTTTTTGGGGGGGGGGGGGGGGGGTGAATTGGCTAAATGCTAACCCACCAAAGTGTGGACCGCACACATCTCCCAGGCTGTGACGGGCTAGCTTGCTGTTTTTTGAAAATAAATTATTATTTATTCTAATTTATTAAATTTAAAATATCAAAATATTAAAACTTAAAAAAAAAAATTCCTAAACCTAATTCTCCCTCACTCTCCACCACGGATTCCCCCTTAAGATAGCGCATTGAATATTCCAAAAATGGTGTGTTGTTCTTTATTTTTATAAAAAATTAGACAATTAAAACATCACACCTACCTACTCTTATATTGGCCATATGTGACATAGAACCCACAGCCTCGCTTCTGAGAGGAAGTGTGAGTTGCCAATTAATCTATAAGCTCTTAGTAAATACTGTGTTGTGTTTAACTTCAACTTCAATCATAATTTGAATGGTATGACATGAAGCCAAATACCATGCACATCTCCTTAAAAATCACTTTTCTAAATTAAATGGTCAAGCATATGAAGTCATAAACTATAAGGGGAATTTAACCCTACGTAACCACTCTTCCCCATTATTCTTTCACTTCCCTAGTACCTTGAACTTTCTAGAAGCCTTTCCTTCCAAATCAGTTATTTTAGGGCTTGAAACATGATTAAAGTCTATTGGACCTTTAACTTTTGTGGTCTGGTCCGTACTGGGAACATGGGATAATCAATATGTAATTGTCCGTCTATGATTTTCATAGTCTTCCAAGTTGCACCTTTTTCAATTCAGTCTCCACCATTCCCGTTGGATGACACAAACAGTGTTGATCAATTCCACGGGATGACGCTACTTCTACTCGTGACGTGGACTCTTCAACAACGCCAAATTGTAAATTGTCGAGACTTGTTTGTTTATTTTTAAGAATAATGATTTTTAAACAGTTTAAAAATTCTATAAAAGGTTAAAAGTATCTTGCGTCCGGTTTACTTTTTCCCTGAGGCCCTTTGTTTCAAAAAGTACTAATGAGAAGTTAAAGACCAGAGGTGCTGCAGGATTCTCAGTACATAGTTCTCTTTAAATACTTCTTATAAGAACCGGTTGAACCCAAAAGAAGAGGTGAATTGGGTGATTGATTAAAAATTTGGAACTTTAAAAATTTGTTCACATCTTCTAAATTAATAGTCAGATATTCAAATAAATATATACTAAAAATATAAGAGATAATGGAAGAGAATATCGAACCGTGATTTATATTGGTTCGACCAATCCTTGACCTACGCCCAAATCCCCAAACTCCACTCGGATTTTCAATCCACTATCCTCTTGTTTAATCCGAAGACAAGTTAGTTCTATACAATCCCACAAGTTCACCCAGGCATTGGTGAAGTCGAATCTCTCACCGAGATACTTCCCCTTACACACTGTAAGGATACAATCGGTTTCTTATTCAAGATCATCTAATCTTGAGTAACTCTCAAATAAAGCTAAATATAATGCCCTATAATGGTTGTATTTGAAAAACCATAAAATATAATGCTCAATATTTAATAGTTAAAAACTGTTATATATAATATTTAATGCTCGGATATTTAACAGTGAAAAACCGTTAAATATTGGAAAAACCAATTAAATATAGATAAATATGTAGTAGAGTAGTTCTTATATTAAGTATAGGAGGTAGTATATATATAACGGGAAAGTTATTTTTGTGAAGCAAACGGAAGATTTATTTTTAAATTAAGTACCTATTCTGAAAGATCGATGAAATATATCTCTTACATTTCGTCATTGGTATACAGAACTGAGGAAAGACCACAACAAAACAAAAGTCACTGCTAGAGTCAAGGTCAATGTAGAAAATGTGGGTGTGTGTAGAACAGGAAAGATAATTGGGAAAATGATAGAAAAGGAATTTTGAAATTGCAAAATATAAAATCAAGTTTGTTATACTGAGAATTAATAAAGTAATTATGAGACTTGATAAATAATTTATAACTTATTTTATAAAAAATAATTTATTTTAGATTTTGCAATTTCAAGGTTTTCTCCTATAATTCCCCCAAGATATTTCGTGGAGCAAACGGAAGACTTTCTGTTTTCAAGTTTAGATAAGTGGGTGCCCACAAACTTTATTAAGTTCAAATTTGACGCGCATTCTAATTTTTTTAAATAAAAAGAAAGAAAATTAATGTGAGGTATAAGAAAAGATAAAGTTAGGAGTATACCACTCCAACAAACATACTTTAATTTCCACCACACAACTCCAACATATAGCACGAAGTAAACATTTACCTCATCCACATTTATATTTTGCACAATTCATCACCAATTTAATATCCATTAAATTAATTCCTATTCACACCGTACGTACTTCAAAATTCAAACAACCTCTATCACCCCATGACGGAATCATCAAAACCCAACATCATTCAAGGAATTTCGATTATCTTCTTCATAGTTATAAGCTTCATCAGAACAAGTACTTCTCAGAAACTTTACGTTGGAGATGATTGCAATAACAAAACCCCACAAACTCTTACTTCCTCGTACAAAGACAACCTTAACCAGCTACTCACAAGGCTGTCCGCCGATGCTTCCATGAACAAACATTTCAGCAATTAACGCCTATATATGTTCTCCAACGTTGCCCCAATCAATCTTCTGCTGTAATATGTTACTAATCTTGTGTATTAAGAACGCCTATATATGTTTGGGTCGAAGTTTAATATGTAAGATGCTTATTAACGCCTATAATTTTTTTTTTTGGGGATTTGAAATCAGAGTTTAGCAAGTCAAAATATAATATAGATATTTTGACTATTTTTTTTGTTTGGTTTTAATGTTCTTAGAGAAAGAATATTTAACAAGATATGAGCAACTTAATTAGGAAATTATATATTCTTCTGTCAACTGTTTTTATTCTTTATGCTATTTTGCTTAAATATAAGCAATTTAATTTTTCTGAAGTCATGAGTTGGTGGTGAACATTCATTATTAGGAAATCTTTGTCTCAATAAGTTTCTTAACAAGGATTTGTTTTCCTTTACTTTTTATCTAAATTTTCGTCACAAAAAAAGACATGGCTTATTTTACCACATTTTTTTTAGACGGAAATTTTCCGTGGGTAATTTCAGTTACCCATGGAATTCCGTGTGTAATTTTTACCCATGGAATTTTTTCTGTGGTAAATCTGTGAGTAATACGATGTTTTTTTTCGTAGTGAAATTTACGTATATTTAAATAAAATAAAACTCATTCAAATTTAATAATAATTATTTAAAAATAGGAAAGCAAGGAAACGATAATTGAAAATTAAAGGAAGAGAGAAACTAGTTGTTTGCTAGAAACATAACTTCTTATATTAGTAGAGAATATTCTACAGTTACCCTTGTGACAATAAGAGATCGTGAGTTTAATCGATATAATGATGATGAGGATGATGTCGGTTTATGTTCCTTGTTCTTTATAATAGAGGAGGAGTACTTTACATAATCATAAATACTAGCCAGTATATTGGATTCAACATAGTCCGTGAATTTCTTGGTTTTCAAAATAGCTTTGTTTCACTTAATACAATAGATGAATCCTAACATCACTTTAATGACTATTCCTTAAGCAAGTGTGTGTTTTGGTTGCAACTGCAACATATATAGGTACAGCTATTGCATCCTGCGATACTCAAACGAGAACTATTTTGGGAAGGCGGCGTTGACCCCGTTATGGTCGGGGGTTGGAGAGGAGAAGGTGTCGGATCCGACGGAGGGAAAGAAGGCGGAAAGTTACACAAGGAGTCTGATCGAAGAAGCGACCGAGGAGGCAAAGAGGTTGAGCGCATGGGGAGAGGTTACTTTAGGTGGGTTGAATTTCTTAGATACACGTACAAGTTGATGTTGTCTTTATATCAAAATGACTTAAACCAATTGATATGACATACCTCACCTTTGATTCAAGGGGAATTGCATAAAAATCCCAGGTAAGAGAAAAAATCACAAATATGTCGGTTAAAATCATCAAATTACATTGAAATTTGAGACTTAGACTACCTTAATTTGAATTGAGAGAAAAGACCACTTTACCCTTATTAATTTTAGCAACAAATGACAAGTTCCCAAGTTATCTGTGTCACCCTGACTTATCATTAGTTGCTCAATAACATGATATTGTGGCACCCTTGGCTTACTTGTTATTATTTGCTCAATGACTTATCATTGGTTACTTAAATTAACAAGGAAAAAGTGGCATTTTCTCAATTTCAATTCATAACAAGGGAAAAGTGGTCTTTTCTCAATTTCAATTACTCTATAGCTTATTTTCCGTGAGATTTTAATATAATTTGATGATTTTAAGGAACTTGTTAGTGATGTTTTCTCTTTATTGGGACCTGTATGGAATTCCCTCTTAATTCAGTGCCTAACTATTTAATGTGGGACGTATTCTAATAAGGTGGTGGAAGAACAAGGCATGCGTTGGTACAATGCAGTAAAGACCTTTCCAACGAGGGTTGCAGGCAGTGTTTGGAGGCTTTGTTGAATAAAGCTATTCAATGCTGTGAGCAGAAGCAAGATTGGCAAGTGTGGTCGCCAACTTGTATAATCAAGTACACTAATGACATGCTTTACCAGTCACCATCTTCCCATAATACTAAGACAGGTAGGTACGATAGTGAGATAAACAAATCTTGCGTTGTGAGAAATGAAATTTTGAGACCAGAAGATCAATTTAATTTCAGGTTAGGCCAGACAATCACTACTACAAAAAGTGTTTTTTACGTTTGTTTTTAAACCCTTTTTGCTTCCTTTTTTAGGGAGACGTCTATGTAGGAGGCATAGTAAGTGGAAGACTTACGATGTCCCGCGTCCCTAATTAATTTAGGATGCCGTAAGTTAAAAAAAAAAGTAAAAAGTAAAAATTCAAAATCAACACTAGCTCACTTCTGGCAGAGCGTTACGTTGGGGTTTATGTGATTCTAGTGGAGCGTTACGTTGGAGTTCCAATGCCCCGTAAGCGACGGTGGTGCCTTAGTGACTCTGATTCTTCCTACTTGAGCAAATGAATAGTACCAGGCATCAAAACAGAGGAAGAAGAGTGGAAAAATTAGAGACAAAATGAGAACAAAGCACAAACCTTTTTGATCTACAAATTCCAAATCTACAAACCTTTCGAAGGCAAGACGAGCTCATGACACGATGGCAAGATGAGCTCACGACACGAGGGCAAGAGGATCTCGCGGTGGCATTGGGTGAGTGAAGAGGATTGAGCACTGAGTGAGATGAGGAAAGGGTTTGAGAAAGTGGGGGAGGCGAACTAACAATCTGAAGAAGTGAGGGAGGCGCCACACTTTAGAATTGGAATCGTGATGCGGGAGTTTGAAATGCCTTTGGCGTCCTAAAATAAATTTAGGACGCCAAAAATATTACTTTTGGTGCCAAACATGACCCCAGGGTTCACTTTTGACGTCATAAACAAATTAGGATGTCAAAAGTCCCTTGTTTAGAAGTCCCAATTTTAAATTAGGATGCAAAAGTTACTTTTGGCATCCTATTTCAAAATTAGAACATAAAAATCCACCATATAATTATAAAAATACTACTACCTTTATTTTTTATTTCCCTTTTAAAAATGAACGTCTTTTAGGAAAATAAAAGTCATTTTTTGTAGTAGTGAATTTCTAGGTCCTTAGCTCATAATAATCCAACATGAAATTTGAATATTGTTAGTTTTTTTTTTTAATTCTTTAAAATTCAATATATATCGACATATATTGTTAGAACTTCATGCTATTTTGTCAATGTTGCAGCCAATAAAGGAGTTAGCAAGTCAAAAACCTTGATCATAAGCGCAAGTGTATTAATGATTGTGGCTGTACTATGTTTTTCTTTCTACCTATTCAGGAGGAGCAAGACTATAAAAGGTATTTATCCCAATAATCATGTGGATTCACTATTATAGGAAAATGCAATTGTAGCGTTTAGTTTTTTTAAATTGGTAGCATTTCAAAAACGCTACATAGTCTATGGCTAAAAAAACAATTGAATTAGAAACAATTTGTATCGCTTCCTTGTATATATATTTTTTGAAAAAAATATACACATGCTGCATTAATTCAATATATATATATAATAGGAACTTACAATCTAATAATATCAATAAAATCACTAGTGCAAAAAAAGGTTTTAAGACTGGACAAAAGAGGCATTGTAAGACTGGACCCGCGACCGGTCTTGTTCTAGCCGGTATTAAAAGTCCACATTTAAGACCGGACTCGAACCGGTCTTAAAGAAACTCTTTTAGATCGGACATTTAAAACATTAGGTCTTAAAAGTCGTACTAAATAAAGATGAAATATTTTTTGTTCGGTTCTAAAACTCAACTTTTAAGACCAGACAGAAACTCGGCCGCTCTTAAAAGATCAGAATTTTAAGACCGGACAAAAATAAATCCGGTTTAAAAAATAGCGGCTTCTAAGACCTGACGACTAATTATACACGGTCTTAAAAGACTGACTTTCAAGACTGGATGGTATATACATCCGGTCTTAAACATTGAATTTTTAGACCGGACGTATAAATACACCGGTCTTAAAAGACCAACTTTTAAGACCAGCTTAATATTAAATATGTACACATGACCTTTAAGACCGGACATATAAATACATCCGGTCTTTACAGTTGAACATCTAAGACTGGCGTATTTTTTTTTGGTCTAAATTTTCCCAATTTTTTCCCTGTTCTGTTCTTCCTGATCATATATATACACAAATCCACCACTCAATCCAGCACATAAAAGTCGATACTTTAAGCTACAAGCTATGAACAAATTGAATTGGGAAAAAGAATATAAATATTATTCACCATGAGTTATGTGGCTTCTTAATTAATGATTATACTATGACTACAACACCTAAATTAATTTATACAATAAGATAACTTACTTACAATGCAAATACAATAAGTTACAAATACAACATACATGCCCAATGTAATATTTACCATGCCTTCATCTGATTCCCACCCAACAACGTAACATCCTCTTTTATAACATGCCCGTTTGGATCGGATCCTGCCACAAAAATAAAACAAGAACAAACTTCATAGTCAGTGACATTGTTTAAGAACATAGAAGGAATATAATATAGTTAAAACCTTAAACTTTTCAAAGAATTTTGCATATGAATATTACCTTATGAATTGACTCTTTTATAAAGTGATATCCTCCCATATCCCTTCTTGATGATCATTTCTTATGCCGGGTTCATTATCCGCTTCATCTTTTTCGTTCATGTCCGGTAGACCCCTTGAAAAAAGAGTACTCCCAAGAAGACCATAATTTGAATGACTTTCCTCATCAATATCAATGACCCTTTTTCCTTGGAGAGCTACAGACCATATTTTATTTTATTGATCGGTGATATAGAACACTTGTTTCGCCTGGTCTGCCATAATAAAAGGTTCATCTCCAAAACTTCTACCATTGACATCGACTAATGTAAATCCTAGCCGATCGATCTGAACACCATTATTGATATTAACCCACTTGCATTTGAAAAAGGGAAATCTAATTTTAACATAGTCCACCTCCAAAATCTCTTCAATAACCCCATAATATGGCATGACTGCCAATAAAGGACTCTTGTCTTTTGAATTGGAGAAGTGCATAGATTCAACCTCTAACATAACACCACTGTTCTGGACGGTGCTCCTATCATCTAGGGACTTCGTGTAAAATGTATAACCATTGATCACATACGAATTCCAACTTATGACATCAACCTCAGGACCACGTATTAACCATTTGATTGTATCAGAAACACATTCCTTTCCCTCGACCTTTTGTTTGAACCAGTTTGCAAAAGTTCTGTTATGCTCCTTAATCAACCTTTGTTTAGTCATTCGATGATTTTCTTTCCTTACAGCTTCTTTATGTGCAGCTATGCTGACTTGATCTTCATCAACATTATTCAAGATGTATAAGTGGACTTGTGACAATTCATCAGGATCGACACTCTTTACCAAAGCCCCTCGTCTACCCCCTTCAGCATGCTGACGTTTTGTAAGCCCAATATGTCTTACTTTGGCCAAATAATTTTGACAAAATTCCATGGCTTCTTTAGAAACATATTTCTAAACAATTGATGCTTCTGGCCGATATGCGTTCTTCACATACCCTTTTAGGAATTTCATAGATCTTTCAATTGGGTACATCCACCGTAAATGGATAGGGCCGCACAACTTTATCTCCCTTACTAGATGAACCATGATGTCAAAAAATGTAGGAAGAAAAAGCTTCTCAAGGTGGCACAAGATAAGATATCCTTCATTCTCCAATTCATCCAACTTTTCAATCTCGAAAACTTTACTACAAACCGCATTGAAGAAGACACAAAGTCTAGTCAAAACGACCCAAAGATCATATTCGAGGATGCCTCGAATAGCTACTGGGAGTAGTCATGCATCAAGACACGACAATCATGAGACTTTTGACCTACTAATTTCAAGTCCTTCATCGATACAAGCCTCTTAAAATTTGAAGAATACCCCGAGGGAACTTTTGTGCCATGTAATCACTCACGAAAACTTTGTTTCTCAACCTTAGACAAAGTATGAGAAGCCAGGGGACAATAAGTTCTCTTCCTATATGACCTTGGATGTAAGTCTTCACGTATTCCCATTGCTTGCAAATCCAATATTGCCTTCACACCATCCTTGGAACTACCTTCTATGTTGAGAAGCGTGCCAACAAATACTATCACATACATTTTTCTCCACATGCATGACATCAATACAGTGTCTCACATCAAGATTGCGCCAATATGGAAGATCAAAGAATACAGATCTCTTTTTCCATATATTTGTTTCTTTTCTACTCTTTGTAGTCTTACCAAAGATGACACTGATATTTTTCATCTTTTCATAAACTTGCTCCTCAGTCAATGCCACCGGAGCATCTTCATACTTTTGGCCACCAAAAAAGGTTTTCTTTAATCAACGATATGGGTGGCCCCGTCTAAGAAATCTCCTATGTCCAAGATAAAGCGTCTTTCTTCCATCTTGAAGTTGATGGTAGCGTATGCCTTCTTCACAAACCGGACATGCTTTATGGCCTTTTACACTATACCCTGACAAGTTCCCATATCTTTGGGAAGTCGTTTATAGTACAAAATATCATGGCTCGCAATTTAAACACCTCTTTCTTGAAAGAGTCAAAAACATCGACACCTTCTTCCCACAACTCCTTCAAGTCTTCGATGAAGGGCTAAAGGTAAACATCAATGTCATTTCTGGGTTGTTTTTGGTCCCGAAATCAACATAGACAGCGTGATGTACTTTCGTTTCATGCATAACATAGGAGATAAGTTGTAAATAATAAGGAGCACATGCCATGAACTATGTATACTGTTAAGGCTTCCATATGGATTCATGGCATCCGTGCTAAGGGCAAGCCTAAGGTTCCTAGGTTCTTCGCCGAAGTTCAGAAATAAATGATCGATTTTCTTCCATTGAGAAGAATCGGCCGGATGTCGAAGCTTTCCATCAGAAATCCTCTCATCTGCATGCCACCTTAGATTTTTTTGCATCATTTTCATTCGCAAACAACCGCTTGAACCTTGGTATGATTGGAAGATGCCACAACACTTTTGTAGGCCCTTATTTGACTTGTACCTTGGGGTTTCACATATCGGACAATTATGCTTCTCTTCAAACTCTTTTCTATACAATATGCAATCATTCGGGCATGCATGGATCTTTTTGTACTCCATCCCCAGTGGACAAAGTATTTTCTTAGCATCATAGTATCGATGCGGCAACACATTATCATTTGAAAGCATGTCCTTAAAAGCCTCAAGCATTTCAGAAAAACTCTTGTCGCTATATCCATGACATGCCTTCAAGCTTACCAATTTCAATACAGCGTTCAACAATTGATATTTTTTACACCCAGGGTATAGCGGGGTCTCTGCATCACTGCACATATTACTATATGCATGTGATTGATGAAAAGCCTCTTCTCCTACATCATGAATAATGTCCTCTATGCGATCATCCATATCCGTGTCATTATCATCAAAGGCCACATCACCATGTTGAGACCCACTTGGTAGTTTTTCACCATGCCATACCAATACTGTATAAGTCTTACAAAATCCTTCACAAATTAAATGTGTGTGTATAACTTCAGGACTTAGTCGCATCTCATTCAAACATTTTACACAAGGGTGATAAAACTTCCTACTATCATCATGGACATTTTGTTTAGCAAATTCTATAAACTCCCTTACCCCATTCTGATATTCAACACTCGTCCGTAACGCAGTTATCGAACTGTGATCCATAGTAGAATTCCTATAGACGAAAAGATCTAACATACATAATCCAAAAAAATTGACACTTGCATATAAAATAAGGCAACACCAAATGCATATTTATGCTCAATGTCGGTTATGTATTTCTTTTTTATTACTGAGAAACTTGCCCATTAAATGCATAATGAAGAATCACTTGTGGTCATAAATGTATCACAGCGAATCCAAAAGGCAAAATAAATGCATGATGAAGAAATTAAATGCATCGCATGAAGGTCTTGTGGACTCACCTGTAGCATATAAATTTAACTGCGTTTGCTGAGTCAAACTTGCTCCCGCCACGAACGTTGATGTTGCGTGATGACAAAGAAGTAACCTAAAAACATTTGTTGGTTAGTTGGGTAGGTCTAAAGTGCAAATATAATCTTCAAAATACAATATTCATTAACAACGAGAAACCCACAAGAACATTTCATCGATTTCGTTCAACCCCGTAAAATCATAAAGTTATATAACCGAAACACCTCTTACAAATGGTCTATAGACGTTTAGCTAAGGAACCAAAAAGTGATTGTCGAGAGAGCAACGCGAAGCAACGACGAAGCAACACACAAACATTGGAGACAGAACCTGAGTAATCACTTTCGGCGTGACAAGAGAAGTTCAGAGAGGGAAATTTAATATTCCGCGCGACAGAGACATGTTTTATTATTTTGGGTTTTATTAAGACCTGTTATTTATAAAGTAGCCGGTCCTAAATTTATAATTAAATTTTTAAGACCGGAGGTTTAAAAGACTCTAGTCCTAAATTTTTATTCATTTAATTTTAAGACAGGAGTTTTATAAAAAAATCCGGTCCTAAAAGTCCTCATTTTTTTTAAAAAAATGAGGATTGGCTTTGGCGAGCGTATCAGCAACTAAATGAATAAAAATTAAAGAAAAACTGGAGAATAAGCTTATTTAATTACTGGAGAATATGAACAAAAAAAAGACACAAGCTTAGTTCTTAATGCTTCATATATTACTGGAGAATATGCACATACATAAGAAAAAATACAAAAGAAAAACAAGCAGAAAATTATCAAAAACAAGAATCTGACTAAACATCCTTGGCAATATCGGCGTGAAAAGCATTAACTTCCCGTCGGAGATTAGCAAGTTCCTGTCTTATTCGCATCAGCCGCAATGCATCATTAGAGGAAAGAGGAGAGGGGTCGGGTAGTAGGCGCCGGGCCAACTGGTTGGAAAGGGGAGCATGAACCTCTTCATGGTCCGAAGGTCGGAAGGGGTGCGACAATCTCTTCATCATCCGAAATAACAATGGGTCCAACGACCCGAGACTCTTCTCGTCACAATAGAACGCACTCGCGCCGGAGGAGGCGCACCGTATAACGATCTACGGAAGGCAAGAGCATCGGGAGTAAGAGTACCCCTACGAGCGGTTCTCTTGTATCTAACCATGGTTTGAGTAGTTGGGCGTAGAGCCACGTAGTGTGGAGTTACGAGATTGTGAGGAGTTAATAAGGACAGAGAGGTATGAGGAGTTTATATACTTTAAGATCCACGTAGTGTGGAGTTACGAGGTATGAGGAGTTTAATAAGGACAGAGAGGTATGAGGAGTTAATAAATATGCGGTCTAAAATTCTATTATTTAATTGTTTTCAATTCAATTGATTTTAAGACCAACCTTTTATAATATATCCTGTCCTAAAAGTCTATTATTTATTTTTTTCAATCAATTCAATTACTTTTAAGACCGACCTTTTATCTTGTATCCGGTCCTAGAATTCATTTATTTTTTTTCAATTCATTTTTTTTAAAGTAAGAATTTTTTCTTAAAAAATATTAGTTTTAAGAACAGATCCTTTACAATATCCAATATTAAAGGTTCATTCTTTTCAAATTACTCAGATAGCAGAGTCGTATCCTTACACTCTGTTCAAATGAATGATTCAGAGTCTCTTCGACTTCCTAATAAACTTCCCAACTAGGCGTCTCCTCGTATTCTGAGGAACTATACGTCTCCTCGTTATTGTTTCCGGCGTTTCACATTGTTATGGAAGGGTTCTCTATTTAAACTCAATGTTACTTTACTTCCTTCACATTCTTCTCCATCACTTCTAAAACCTCCACCATAATGGCTGCTCCACCACCATGTGGTCCTCCACCACCACCAAGTCCTCATTTTCCTCTTAATCCCCTTCCACCTCTGTACCCTCCTCTGCTGCCTCCGAACCCGTCATTCTACCAGATGATGCAGCACCTCCTGGCCCGCGTCGATCATATAGACCGATGCTTGGGCCAACTGTTTTAGATCAATCACGCGGTCAACAACAAGCTGACCATGGTACTCGACGCCCAGGATGTTGAGTACGATCCTTCAGATGACGACGTTGACGACCTCTCCAACGACTCCTTCCCCTCTGACAACGATGGGGAGGAGTAGATGTTTTTATGTTTTTTTTCCTCAGATTGCTGCTGCCCCTAACGGGGCATTAAAAAAAAAAATAATAAATTTATTATTGATTCCATATTCGATCGCATTGTCCTTTTCATTATCTTTTTTCTTTCTCCGACAAAAGGGAAACAAACAAAACATTGTCCTCGTGTAACATTAAAAATTCGCAGAATACAGTTAAGAACATACAAAAAAAATATCGTTTACCTCATTCGAATAAAAACAAACAAAGTGACTATTCTTCTCAAGATTGGACCGTCGTTGTCATCAGTTTTACCTTGCTCTGATTTAAATATTTTCAGTGTCTTTTTCATTATCTTCCTTCTTTTTCCGACAAAAATAAAAGAGACAAAGAAAAGGGAAACCGATAATGCTTTGCTCAACATCGTGAGAGGTAACATCGACGACAAAGAGGTCCTAACTTGAGCAGTAACACCGTAACCTCTGGTTGTCTTGAACCCTAATAATTTTTCTGAAAAACGAGTCAACATTTTTGTTTAAAGGAAAACTATTAAGACCGGACGTTGAACAAATACACGGTCCTAAAGGTTAAGCCATATTTTTTTAAAACGATATTTAAGACTGAACTTTTAGGAGTGGACAAATAACAAATATATGGTCCTAAAAGTCTCGCCATAGACTTTTAGGAGCGGATAATTAACAAATTTACGGTCCTAAAAGTCTAGTATAATTAAACGTAGACTTTTAGGACCAGAAGTTTAAATAATATGTGGTTCTAAAAGTCTTGCCATATTTTTTTGAATTAAACATAGACTTTTAGGACCGGATGTTTAAATAATATGCGGTCCTAAAAGTCGCGAATACTTTTCAGAGTCTCTTATTGCTCATTTACAACATCTTGTACCTCAAATTTCAAGCACTAATTAAATAGCTCGAATGAATGAACAAATTCTTAAAAAAAATAAACAAATTTATTATTGAATTACACATTGCGTATGTAGATTTACAAATGATTAGGACTTAATTAGGTCATACAGATATTCACAAAACACATTGCGTATGTGCTCCACTTCATCATCAGGAAAGGGAGCAGGATCGGCAAACCTCTGTAACATCAAAGACATAAACTGAATTAACTTGCGTGCATATTTTATATGTAACATTAAGCCAGAAACTGAATTCAGCCATAATATGTAACATCAAATACATTTACCTTTGCGCTTAATTTAGTCGTTCCTTTCGTGATAATATCATATATGTGTTTCATGACGTAGATGCCACATAAGTTGGACCCCGTTGGTTGCCGACGGGTCTAAAACGAACAAGAAATATATATAAGAGCTAGCATATATAGCTTACTGACCAAGTTCACAAGGCAGTGTGCCAGTGTCCAAATATGTACTAACCTGTGGTTTGAGCCACTAAGGATAAGTGGCCTGAGACCCACGCCTTTTGTTTACCTCGATTTGGAAGGTCCTCATGGCACTATCATCAAAATCACAAATTTATCAATAATGTTCACTGAAAATTCACAGTAGAGATTTCAGACAAGAGAACCAAAATGACATGCTTACTCGTCGACGATTTGCGTCAACGTAGGCCCTGGATCACTGTGAGTGGAGCATAAGAAGATAACTTTATGATCCTCCATGCACATGAGGACCAATCCAATGGCGGCTGAAAATTCACAAAGAAAGAAAGTACTCAAGGATATATGTAGCAGAATTAAGTGAATTGCAGACAAGAATTGTGATATGTACCCATGGTAGTATGGAAACACGTACACCTTTCTTATCACTTCACACACCCTCTTTGACATGTATTCTTGTCTCAACACCAAGGGTGTTGTACTTGCATAGATCAAGGGCACAAGAATCCAAAATCATTGATTCTCGCCTGTTCAACCAATTCTTGATGCATTAACCTACAATAATGACATCGATCGGGAATTAGTATATATGTATGTGTGTCTAAACGATGCATTTAAATTATGTACTCATAGAATTAGATACTTACTTCGTAAACAGTTGAAGGATTATATTAGTAAGCTCCTGTCCAAGAAGCAGCAGGGACGTTACATCTTCGTTGTCAACGTAAACCTCTTTAGGATGAGGGAGGCCTAATACTTCATTGACAAACCACGATTTATCTTTAAAATATCCTTTTTTTTTACCAAATCGGATATTTTTTCCTTGGCAGTCAACTTAGCAATAGGGGATGGAACATGAGGAGGAGGGGATGCAACTTGACGAGGGGATGGAACTTGAGGAGGAGGGGATGAAGCTTCAGGAGGAGTAGAGACATGTACAAGCTTCATTGGCCAAGAGATGAAGGTTCCCTTGACATCACTCACAAGCTTCAGCTGATCAGTTGGGAGAGGGAGAGGTGCATCAATGATCACCTTTTCAATTGACACTCTGACTTCATTATCAGCCATTTTTTGGTGGTGTACAGTTGATCCCAAGTTGTGGACAGTCCCTTTTGCAACTAATTGTCTATGACTATCACGATTCCCCACATACAGGTCACAAGGTTGCTCTGACTGTCCAACAATGTAGCTCCCCCTAGTGCTCTGCTGTATAGGTGCAGGTGAATGTGTGACGGGAACACTGGTCTCTAGACGAGAACTCAAAAGCAGCCTCATCTGATTCATTTCCTCCTTCATCTGGATCATCTGGGATTGAAACATTGCTTCTTTAGCCGCCGCTTCCTCACTTAATTTGGCCGCCTTCGCTCCATCTCCACCGGGTAACCAGACTTTGTTTGTGGCGTTTGGATTTACCAAAGTATTCCTTCAGGCATACCCGTCCTCCAACCCCCCTTACACGCCCCGCGTGATCCAGTTTTCCAGTCACAACGGTCAGAACATCATTCCTCCCGTCCGACACAAAAGATCCCTCTGCTTCTTTCTTTTTAGGGTTAAGGTGCATTTTTGCCCTTAAAGTATGCGCCCAGGAGCAATTTTGCCCCTGAAGTTTTAAAACGGAGCAATGTTGCCCCTCCGTCAAAAACCCTAACGGTCAACTAACGGTCAATGTTAAGGTTGTTGACGGAGGGGCAACATTGCTCCGTTTTAAAACTTCAGGGGCAACATTGCTACGTCGAAAACTTCAAGGGCAAAATTGCTCCTAGGCGCATACTTTAAGGGCAAAAATGCACCTTAACCCTTCTTTTTAAGATCTTCCTGTAAGATACAGATAACGAGAAGCTTAGTAATGAAACATGTTTAGTAACTAAAAAATAACAATAACGACACTTACAATTCTTTCAGCAACTACACGAGTTTGTTCACTCGTGTAGGCGCCGCTTGGCTTTTGCCGAATATGCAACCACAACTCCTTGCGACGTATTGGAGATGGCTGATCAACTATCACAGAAGGATTGGATTCGGCTTCATCTTCCAATCTCTTCCACTTGGCTGCCATCAATTCTTTTTCGGCCATTTCATATCCGCCGCGAGAAGCCCTATGCGGGCAATCATTCTTTCTTTTTATCTCATGTGCTTGTTCCCTTCTTTTCTGTGAATCAGAATTGAAAAAAACTATTAATTATAAATTTCAGCCATGTCACTAATAGAAATTAGAGAACTTCTGCTTCATATGAAGGTCAAACATTAGTCAAATTCAATTCATCAAGTTTCAACATTTTATTTAAGAAAGATGTAGAATTGTAGAAGAAATTGAGAGAAACAGAGGAAAGGGAGTTGCGAAATGTTGCCAACTCGCCAATTCATTCATTCATCATAACTGGTTCCTACACATATTAGACTAACCTCTTATATATAGTTAGAGACTTGACTCTTAAGGCCCAATAACAGCTTGCACCAAAACCATTACATAGTTAACATACTAACTAACTAACAGCAATGTCAAACCACTACCTAATATAACAAAACTAAGACTATAATAATGGCTTGACTCTTTTGCCATTATTATTTCCCTAATTACCTTCTTAGTATTTTACCTTTTTAGGGTTTACATATCAGACTTGCATAGACAAAGGCATGAAATGTATACTTCTATTCACACACCAAACCATTTAACTAAAAGGATTAGATGAACACAATAACATTTACATATCCGCACAAAAAGTTAATAAGCAAAAAAAAGGGCAAACAAAACTAAATATAAACTCACCGAGCTTCAGAGTGGTCCACAACAACAAATTGTTGCCAAGTTTGTTCATCAATAAATGTGTACTTGTCCCAAGGATTTTCTTCAGCCGAACCTCGGCAAAAATATACTTGTTAGCTAGAAAGGTCTTAAACTTCCTCCACCGATCAGCACAATAAGACAATGTCTTGTCTTTCAACTTCCGACATCGGGGACGTGTTTGTAAGTTCTGGATAGTGTCCCAAATATGATCCTTTATCGTGCTAAAGTCCACATTTTCCCACTCATATGTCAAGATGCTAACCTTGCCGCGTACTAGATAGCCAACAAAACTAGTATATTTGCATTTATTGGGACCGAAAGGTTCCAACTTTTCATCAAACGAATCTCTAGCCTTGACCCGTAAGTCGACTTAGGGTTACATCCATCATTCGTGTGGGTCTTTCTTCCACGGCGTGCGGGCGGTTACGAGGCTCATTGTGAGATGAAAAAGGTTCATTCTGACTCACACTAGTCATACCAGTAACTGGCGTTCCCAGAACACAAATAGAATCGTTTTCACCGTTCATTTTTGAGACAGGAAGAGAGGTAATGCAACAGGAAGGGTTTCGCAACGTGAAAAGAGGTTCTTCAATGAGAGTAACAAAAGCTTTCGCGGGAAGAAATGTTTATTTGGCGGTTCATTTTTAAGATCGGATAAACAAAGAAACGGTCTTAATAATTAATATTCCAGACTAGTCATATTAAAGTCCAGTCTTAAAAGTAATTAATTTTTTATCCACACCCTTTTTCTATATTTTATACCGGCCGTATTTTATGTTCGGTCTTAAAAGAATAACTTTTAAGACCGGCTTTTAAATATGTTCGGTCTTAAAACTTTATTACCTTTATATTTAAATTTTTCATTATTATTTTGGACCGTAGAAAATATTAGTCCGGTTGTGTGAGATTTCTCCATAAAGTAATTGATATTTGAATTTTTTTAATAACATTTTTAAGACCGATTTGTTTTTCAACGGGTCTGAATAATATATTTAAGACCTATGAAAAAATGATCAGGTATATGAAGTTATTTATATTTACAAAACTGCCACAGGTCATACATAAGAAGTTATTTATATTTACAAAACTGCCACCGGTCATACCTTTAAGATCGGGGCATCAAAAGTCCGGTCTAAATGAGGCGGTCTTAAAACCCTTTTTTGCATTAGTGAATGTTTCATTGTTTATTTTAATTCCCGCACCATATCATCAAACACACACACCATTATACTTTCTCAAAGCTCTCTCTCTGACACCCTTGTCTATATATGACCATACAATCAAAATATAACTCATACTTTCTCAAAGCTCTCTCTCTAATACCCTTGTCTATATATGACCATACAATCAAAATATAACTCTAAATATGATTGTCTTGTAGATGAAACGCCGTCGGAGAGCACTCCCGTAGTTTATGACCTTTCTCAAAGAGATAATTCGCTGAATACGTACCTTCCCACAATCCCTTTACTTGTGATACAACAAAGCACTCAATACTTTTCAGAAGATTCCAAATTGGGAGAAGGTGGATTTGGTCTTGTTTATAAGGTATGAGTATTTTTGGATTTGGAAATTTCAATTATTGAATGGATTGATTATTTGTTTTACTTTTAGGTTTAATTTATTTTAATACAATTTCTTTGCATAAATTTACAATTAACTCATTATAATTGTACACAAATTTAATTAGTTTAACTTTTAATTATAAAACTTATATTAACATCTAAATGATACAAAGATGACTTAGATTTAATTAGCCGTATACACTTTTCTCATGATCAATATCTTATCTCTTTTGAGTCGATATAAAACTTATTGCCTTCCTCGTATTCATAGAGCCATCACTTATGAAATTTAGAACATATTATAAACAACATGTCTCAATTATTAGTATAAGTGTGTATATTTCATATAATCTTCTTGTTACCCACACTACTACAAAAACAGTCTTTAACGTTCTTTTTAAAATACATTATATGTCCCTTTTTTTAGGACGTCTATCAGGGGGACATAGAAAATCATATTTATGATGTCCTTAAAAAATAAGGATGCCATAAGTTCCAATTTACGGTGTCCTTATTTAAAATAAGGACGCAAAAAGTTTGTTTTTTTTTTTAAAAAAAAAGCAAACGCTCAGCGACCCAGTCAGATATCCAGATATCGACGGCAAATGCACTCACAAGAGCCACGACAAAGCAAAAAATTAATAGATCAAAACAAATAAGAAGAAAACACAGATCCAAAATAGGATTAACATAAACTAAGAATAACAAGGAAAATCGCACAGAAAGGAAGCATATTAAAATACGGAGGAGAGTTCATCAGAAACTGGGTCGATGGATGGGGATAGAAAGACATATCAAAGAAATTAACACAGGGAATTATGATAACAATTTAATTATATATGAATTAGTAACTACTCTGTATCCTTAATCTGGGAGACTTGGCTTTCCTTGCATCGACAATAAGCGCATCACAAGCAGTGGTAATCATTCGGTGAGAATTAAGGAGTGCATTGAACGTAGAAAACTCGGTCCAGCTAGATCTCGCTGGCTTCATCGCATCCCAGGTAGATTTTGCCCCTTCGTGTGAAACTCGTACAAATTGATGGCAAGGGATCCAAAAATTCAAAATCATGATTGTTGGCATCCCAAAAGTGTTTTAGGACACCAAAAATGATATTTAAGGCGTCCCAAATATATTATAGGACGCCAAAAATTTTCCCTAGCGCCAAAAAATTGCCCAAAATGCGCGAAGAATTCAAAATCATGATTTTTTGCTTCCCAAAACGTATTTAGGACACCAAAAATGATATTTAAGGCATCCAAAAATATATTTTGGGACGTCTAAATTAATTTTAGGCGTCCTAAAATTATTTTTAGGACGCCTAAGTGTCAAAGTTCAGGTAAATTATTACGAGAAGTCACCGCCTACACTTTTTACTTCCCAAATTAAAATAAGGACATCCTTTAGGAAAGTAGTATCCATTTTTTGTAGTAGTGCCATATATATCACTTTGATATGAAACAAGTGCTTTCCCAGCGTAAAACCTTTATATCACATCTAACTTTACCATAATATATTGTTGGACATGATTTCACCTAAGAAGGAATTAATTGGGTGATATTAAAAAAAAAATTCTAAATCAGATAATCAATAAGAATCTGTTAGAAAGTTATCACCGAGGAGAGTAAGAGCTTATAACAAATTTGTATTGGTTTGGTCTCAACCACTTGACTTACGTGCAGTCCTCATAACACTTTTAAGATAATTCAACTATCTTCTCCAATATTTGGAAGGGCTCTTGGCGATCATTACAAATAATTTCTCTCAGATTTAAATATTCCCCCTTATAACTTGTAAGATAACATCCACTCAAGATTCCACATTTTATTGTCACTCATGAAAGAGTATGAATGAAGAAAACACAAACATACTCTTTCTCTCTCTCTCTCTCTCACACAGAGTAAATATGCTAATCATTGAAGTTCAGTAAAACAGAGTATCAGAGCACTTGAACAAAGAAAGTTGAATGCACAGTAAATGTAGTTAGTTTGGTAGTTGCTCCATTTTCATTGCTCTTCTATTTATAAGTAGGAAGATTTAAATGATTGTTGAAGCTATATTATTCCCCTTACTTAGCAAGGTGACCATTGAGCTTTGCATTAAATGCTTTTGATACAAGTAAATCTATGTATGTTGTCATTTGAAGCTTAATCACCTATAGACTCATATTAAACTTGATTAACATTGTTGTTTAAGAACAATTGGAAAAAGTTTAATCTTATTTTGATTGAGTTCTAAAGTATTTGAAAAACTTTGAGGTGAAGACTAAAAACTGGGAAGAACAGGATTCAGGTTGAACTTGCAGATTATAAGTGTTGAAGTTATCACCTGGGGGGAATTCACAAGTTATCTAAAGCATTTTCAAAAAACATTTGATAACTCGAGTGATGGAATATAAATCATGTGATAATGTTTGTTTAGAGACATTTGTTCCAAAACAATACTTGCAAGTTTGACTTCAAGATGATTTTTGATAAAATACAGTTATGACTCGAGTAATCTAGAAGATGTTTGTGTAAGACAGAATATCACCAAGAGGAGGGTGAATTAGGTTATTTAAAAATATTTTCGATTTCCTCTAGAATTCACACACCAAAACAAATACTAACAAAGAGAGTAGGAGAAAGATGAACACAAGAGATTTATACTGGTTCGATCTTAACTCTTGACCTACATCCATTCCCCAGACTTTCTGGGATTTTCACTATCACTTTAACTGATTACACACTTTGTATTTGAAAGTAGTCCTTTCACTAGGATTCACTCCCCCTTACAAGTTGTAATCAAATAACTCAATCTCAAAGTCCCACAACTTTGAGATTCTTACAAAGATATTGATTCAGATATAAACTCTTTAAAAGAGCAGATTGATAAACACTAAAGATTTATATATCTGAAGATATTACACATTAGTGAAATAGTAAATGCGTATAAATCATTTGAGCGTTTGTGTTTCCGGTAGTTAGAACGAATTGAATGCTTCAGCTTATATTTGGTGAAGGCAATTAATGATTGTTGGAAGCCTTCAATGCAACGTTGAGAGTAATCAATATAGCCGTTAGACTTGAAACTCGTTCGTTACTTACAACGCTTGATTCGTTCAAAGATCGCCAACATTCTTCGTTGACATTCCTTATGTTCTTCCCGTTGGATGATCTGGTGTTCGAATAAGGAAAGAAACCATTAATGCCTTTGGAATGTGCAGAGAATGATTGTCCAAATTCATACTTCATTTTCTGGAGATGCATTTAAATTAGGCGACGTAATCAATTGCTTTTTGATTAATCTGCATTTAATCATTCATCTAATCATCTAAAACTCATTAACAAACTGATTAAACATAGTTAGGAACAATGATGAGTGATGATATAAAGTAAGCAAATCATACTTAAAGATTTAAGATTTACGGACACGGTGATTGTAAAATAGAGATTGTTTTAACTCGAGTTAAATTCAAGCAAACTCAAACAGATGACTCAAGTTAAGCATTCTAGGCTTGAGTCATTATCTCATCTTCTTTGAAAATAAATTTGAAGTTTAAATGAAGATGTCTCTGTATGACTTAGGCTTGAGTTTAAAACGTTTAGCTCAAGTGCATGACTTGAGTTAATCAAATTATGCTCGAGTCAAGTTCTTCTTTCACAAATGAACTTTGAGGCAGCATTTTGAAAGTGATTTGAAATCGCATCAGCTCAAGTCATTAAGTGATGGCTCGAGTTAACTAAGTTCATTTGAAAATAGATTTCAAAAACTATGCTCGAGTTAAGAACCATAGGCTCGAGTCAAAGACTTCTGAATTTGAAAATAAGTTTAAGTTCACAAAATATGACTTGAGTCAAATAACACAGGCTTGAGTCAATATCATTCCTTAAAATATTTCACAAGAGCTTATGGCTCGAGTTAAGCATGACTGGCTCGAGTCACTTGAAGTTCAAATATCTTTGTCTACTCTTTGTCTTGTGTTGACTCGAGTTTTACAACTGAAACGCGAGTCAATTTAACAATAAGTTACTGATTCAAGCTTTGATCAAATTAAAACATTTTGAGCTTGAATCATTAACCATATATTGTTTACAATTGTCGCTTATCATTAAAACACATAAAGAACTAACAGTTTGCAAATAACTAAGGTTTGTGGCTTCAAGCTTGACTTGAGTGGTTTTCAAATATTACTTGAATGATAAGTCTTTACTGATACTTATGAACCATATCAAAAATTTGTGAGTTTAAGCTTTCCATAAATGAGAACTCAAGTAACATGAAATGGCTCAAGTGCTATTCATAAATTTTTAAATTTTAACTAAGTCACTCTCAAGTTTTAAAAGAGTTATAAAATGACACCAATCGAGTTGATACTCATAACTTGAGGCTATTTAAAAATTTCCAAACCAAGTTTCAATGATAGGTAGAATTTGCCAATTTTAAACAAGTTGTCCATATAAATTGACATAAATTGAATGGAAGTGAGATTGGACTTGAGTGAAAATGAAAGTTTTGGAAAATCGAGATAGTAACCTAAATAGACCATATCTAAGGTGATTTTAGAACAAAACCTGAGTTGATTTTGACAGTAAATGTTTATCAGTTATAGAACTGATATTCTTTTAAGATTAAGATCCTGAAACATTTTAAAACCTTACAATACAATGTATCTAAGATTTCTTATTATCAAAACACTTGAGTATAACAGCTAAATGATAAAGTAGCAGACTTTGAAGTATATATACATGATTTGTCATATTCAAAGGATAAAACCCACAAATTGGTTGCATTTTGTGACCAAAGTGTTCTCCATTTTGTAAATTTATATTTATATTAATATTCATCACTAATTTCGATGATCTTTTAACAATATTTCCCAAAGATGCTAGTATAAATTCCAAAGAATTATCCTTAGTTAGTATCTACTCGATCCCTTTATCATCGACAGAGATCTTTAACCAGATCTATCTATAATATTATCACCAAATCTTCCCTACCTATGAGGGAAATGTCTAAAGTTCTTCCTTAAACTAGT
Source organism: Acacia melanoxylon (assembly GCA_019022615.1). Classification (NCBI taxonomy): domain Eukaryota; kingdom Viridiplantae; phylum Streptophyta; class Magnoliopsida; order Fabales; family Fabaceae; genus Acacia; species Acacia melanoxylon. The sequence goes on along the minus strand of JAFJYJ010000020.1, from coordinate 1,361,096 downwards.
GTGGCTTACCTGAAACTATTACATAACAGTATGTTACTCTGGAAATTCCACAACCTTTGATTGATTGGCCACTATCTTAATCATGCCTATACCCATCTTCATATTGATGTTATTTGTCTCATCTTAACCCTTTATGGACAAAAAGGTATCCCTACTACAGGAAAAGTAGCCCTTCTTGATACTACCTACAAGTCATACCAAAATGCTTTGATTAGCGCTCTTCTTACCACTCTAAGGAATGGTAGTGTCATAATGACGATAGCCCTAATTTGAATATTAAGCTTTCTAACAGAACAGCCTCTCAGTGGCTAAAAGTTCATATTCAGATCATTGATGCAGATTAGAATCCAGAAGCTAGCCACGAAGGCCACCCTACATCACCAGATGATTTATAGAGTCTAGAACTACTCCTTGGACCCCCACTTTCCTAATTCCACCAATGATGCTCTCTATATTTTTAAGATAGAGACCATGGCCTTGTCATTATCAACGTTCCCAGGTAGATTTCTACCGAGGAGCTTGTACAGATTGTGGCCTTGAGTAGATAAATAATTATGAAAAAGAATTTCATTCCACTCCAGTAGATGTTTATAGCAGTAATCCACCTTTTGTTCAAAGGATGCCTGATGGAATAGTTAGATCTGTCTTCCAAAGATGAGGAACTGAGGGATAATTCCTACCAAGCAAGATGATTCCAACGATCAATATCCCAATTATAAAAGAAAAGAACGCCCTCCAGTAGATCACTTCACAAAGAACTGATACATTTTAGTTCCAAGAGAAGTCAAAAAAAAAAAAAGAACAAAGAGTCCCCCTATTCTCACTTTGATCATCGAAGATATGACAAAGGTGATCAAGCCCCTAAGCTGAAGGTTAGTAGGCCTATTTCCAAAGTCCCAACTAAAGAGTTGATCACGTATGATGTTACATCCCTACCGGCTTCGCCCTTTCGAGTGTCGAGTTAGAAGGATTCCTTTTATATGTTACCTTTCCATAGTTATTTATTACATTTATCATGTATCAGAGTGTGCGCAACAAAGCATATTACCGGTTTGGACTACCTACTGTACTGGTAAAAGTGCCATAAACAAAAAGTAAATAGTCCCCGAAGGTTAAGGGTACAGTCATCCAAAATAAAATACTAGAATAAATACAATCATTGCAAAAAAAGATACAAAACATAATAGGGCATTCCCTATTCTTCAATCAGCTCTTATATGCCCTTACCTCTCCAAAAAGGTCTTTTCAGCTCAGGCGCAATCTCCTGTATCTATAGATTTATCTGGAGTTCAAAAATGAACCCCAGAGTAAATGTTAAACTCATGTAATATATGTGTATAGTGTATGCATGCAACCATATCATATAAATTCATAGTCAACAAGTCAAACATACCACATATGCATTCAAAAACATAACACAACAACCACTCATCACAAACCGTTGAGCTGCCTTACCAAGGCAAACCCCGGATTTACCAAAATCACGACCTGTTGAGTCGCCTGAACCAGGTCAGCCCCGGAATTACCAACCCGTCGAGCAGCCTCTCAAGGCAAGCCCCAGATTAATCCTCAGCGCTAGGAACACAATAGTCAGGGACTCAAACCCCAACTATTCTGTATGCATATTTGGCAAAATAAACATGGCAAACAAACATACAGCAAACACATATCAAGTACTTGAGTAAATAGTTACTACCTGTGGGATGTGTACTGACTTAATATTTTATGATGCCTGATAGTCTCCCAAGATATTACTTAACCCTATACAACATCAAAATACCTTATTTTTAGTATTTCCATAAATACCCTTTCATTTTTAAGAAATCCGAGCCGTAGCCAAAATTTCTAGAATTCTAGTGACTTTGGCCCAACTTCAAACATTTTTAATAAATTCCAAAAAATTAAATTGACATGATATTGGTTCCATCTGAATCCTTAGGATGTCTAGTTTACATTAAATATACTCTCAAAGTCCAAAAGGGTTCCTATTTTATTCCACAGCCCAAACTTCATCCTTTGGTCAGAAACATACTGTAGCTTCCTGAGCAATTTTCAAAAATTTATTTCTCTTAGTAGGAAACTAAAAAAGACATCAAATTATATATCAAAATGAATCTCAGGATGTCTACTTTATGCCTGTAAAATTTCAGAGCAAACGGGCTCCATTTACTATTTTAAAAACATAGATGAAGCTTCACTGCCCAGAAAATCCTGAAGTTGGCAGTAAGCTATTCCTTGGGTTTTCGGTGTTTTCGAGTTCGTAAACTTTAACTCTAACCTAACCCAATGAAAAAGCACGTTTTAAACTCATTGGAGCCCTTAAAAATACCAAATCAGATCACAACTACATGCCATAGTCAGATGGACGAAAACCCTAACTTTAAACATCAAAGGTTTAGTTTTTCAGTGTTTACCTGAATTCAAAGCTTTGCTTGGTGATCTAGCTTCTTTCTCTGAGTGTTGGAACTCAGCTGAACCTTCCTCTTCCTCTACTGGTCACGCCTCTTGGCAGCCAAGAATGAGAGCTTATGTCTTAAAATACTCAGGAACATTGAATTATCCAATTCAGGCTTTTGTCCACTGGTTAATAGCATGAATCAGGGTTTACTGGTTTACTTCCCAAGCAATTCCAGAGTGTTCCAGAATTTGACCATGTGGCGCATCCCTAGCCAATAGAGTCAGATTTTTATGTTTCAAAATGTGTAAATTACCTATTTTGCCCAAAACATTCTTTTGTCCAATGGTTAAAAGCATGTACCCTAGTTTTTAGCTTATTTTCTCTTTATTTTCCTTCAAGAAATTCTAGATATTTCCAGACACTTCCAGGGACCCTGTGTAGCACCATTTGGGTCTGCAAAATCTGATCCCTTGTACTTTAATTTAATTTATCTAGTTCACCCTTTTATCCACGGGTCCTTGTAATGCACCGCTGGTTAAAAGGGTGCTCCCTTTTCCACTTTTTTTTTTCAAGTTTTTAGATCTTTTCCCTTGATATATCCTCAATATGTGGTGCCCTTTTGGATCCTCACATGGCCCCATATTTGTTCCATTTAATCCAAAAAGAAGCCCCTAATTGGTCCTTATCGGTCTCCTTTTCGCCGGTTAACCTCCTTTAGGACCTGTATTTTGTGTTTAGGCTTAGGTACAGATAAAATCATCTGATTTTCTCTCTCTCCTCTTATGTGGACAAAATTTCATCCTTAATGGGTAAGGAATTGACTTTTCTACCCTTACTTTTCCTCTTTTAACCATGTGATGACACGTGTCCCTATGTAATGATTACACTGACTTTTCCTTTCCAGCATATGATTTTTGCAGTGTCTCTTCCTCTTCCTTGTCTATAGGTGGCGCATACATATTGTGTAGGGGTAGGAATTTGTGCTCTGTCAATATTCTCTATCCCCACTTTATTGTACCGGCTTATACTGCACTGGTATTTTATCTTTGTACCAGTTCTTTTTCAAATCAAGGCACAATCATGACCTCCTTTTCTTGGTCATATTAGGCGACATTTTTGGCCTTTTTAAGATTTAATATCCTCTCTCCCAAAAGTCTGGAAGACCCTCTTAATAGTTATCATTATAAAATATTACAGAAAAATAATAATGATTAAATCAATAGTCAAAACTTCTCATTAATCATCAGTACATACAAGTACATTGTTTACAAAAAGTAGGGGTGTTACATATGATCTACTCAAAGAGTTAGGACACAATAATTTAGTTGTTTGAATTCTTCCACAAGCAGAACTCCAAGTTGTTACTCCAATAACTCTACTGATAACAAGTACTTGCCTAATACTATGCATCGCCATGGTAGGTTTCCGTTAGGTACAGTCAAACATTACTTCATTAAATGCGTTTGTTGTCAACATACTTGTGCTCAGAAGTTGATTTAGAATATTTTCCGGAATGGGTATGCCTTGAAGGAATGATTTCATCTTTTATGAGGCTTCATTCTGTTTGTTGGCTCTGTTTTTTGCAAGCATTAAATGCTTCTGACATACAAAGTGACTTTTCGGCTAATCACAATTTTAAACGTTCGTTAATCATCTATAATCTACTCAAAAGATAGTTAGTAGTAGCTTAAACATGTTTGAGTAAGATTTAAATAAAAATGAATAATGACCCAAATTATTTAAGCTTATGATTAACGTTACAATGAAGTGATTCAGAAGAAGACTAACCATACTCGAGTAACAATACCAGAGTACTCGAGTAGCCATGCAAAAATGTCTTAACAGAAGCTCAGCGTTTGTCTTTACTCGAGTAACATTATTACCTTACTCGAGTATTACATTAATATACCATATTAGATGCTTCTTCAGACCTTATACTCGAGTAGTATTAATGTTTATACTTGAGTAGCTTACTCGAGTATTCTAAGATCAGTACTCAAGTAACACTTTATCTTTCCTGAAACAATACACTCAAAAAGTTATTTGCAACTGATGCTCGAGTACTACTATGCTCATACTCGAGTATCATACTTGAGTAGCAGTAAAATAGTGCTTGAGTACATCCTAGGCAGAGAACAAACTTAGAATTGAAATAAGTATACTTGAGTACTCAATAACCCTTACTAGAGTAGCGTACTCGAGTAACAATGAAACTGTACTCGGGTATATTACGAACAGAGAGCAAATGTGAAGTAAAAACAAACATACTCCAGTACCCTTACTCGAGTACTGCTTACCATCTACTCGAGTAATGTTGTGACAGAGGCAATGCTTTGACATGAGACTTCTTGTACTCGAGTAGGCAGAACCCCCTACTCGAGTAAGCCAATATCAATACTCGAGTAGAGCCATGAGCGCCTCTGAACTTTGCTCTGATTCTGCATTACTTGAGTAACAAAGTGTGTCTACTCGAGTAACATTATGTGATCACTTAAACACAAAGTTAGATTGAGCATGCTCGAGTAAGTATGATGCCATACTCAAGTACACCTTAACATAGGCAATATTCATTAATTCAAAAACTTGATCATTTATAATTCAAAACCTTAATTATATCTAAGTCTTATTATCATCAAAACTCGAGAACTAACAACCTCTTGAATTTAAAATTCAAATTTAAATTACAAACTTAAATTCCAAATTCGAATTCCAAATTCATCTTGGCCAAAGACCTCGTTTGGTCTTCTAACACATTTGGGTCTTTTTGTGGAGAAACTGATTTCCCACAACGGGCTTAAATGTGGAGCCATTTTACTATTGGGTTTGGATTCCCATTCTAACCCAATTACACATTTACTCTTGATAAAGCCTAATAACAATTATTGGCCCAATCATGCTAATTTTAAGCAATCATGAATTGCCTTTGTGTATAACCCATTAGGCTTAATTAGTCACTGACATAAATAAATTTGGACCTATCAAAACTTCTCTAACGGGTCCAAATTATCTAATGACCACATAAGACACTAGTAATGCTCTGTAGCCCCAAAACTAATTAAGTTGATCAAGTGATCTACCTTTCAAATTTGGATACCATGTAGGCATCATCCCTCACAACATCATTAACATTTAGTTGAGAGCAAAGATAGAGTATCATCTCTCTTGATTGACTAAATGTAGCTAATTCACAGAACTAGAAATCTTCTATTTACTTTATAAAGGGTCATGACTCTTCATGATCACTTGTTGTGTGCATAGACTCCCGAGTCAATTAGAAGCTATCCAAACTCTACCAGTCTTGTGAATGACTAATCCCTTGTAGGGGACTGTGAGTCCTTTTGACATGTCCATCTATACTCATATATTCGAGTTACACCCAAGAGTACATTGTTCTCCCCATTTTCAGGCGGATAAAGTTGTACAGTCAAAGTATAACCCTAGGACATACTGTTTGATGACATCCTCCAGTCCAAGATGATTTGCACTACCAAATAATGATATACTTTACATATCCAATGATACTCTCTACCATGAATCTTTATAGAGTATCTTGGTGGGTCAGTTCAATGCTATCTGTTTTCCAACAGATCTACCCATGACATTAGCTAGGGCATCACCATGCCTATATTCCATGATGTCCTTACCTTGTATCTCTATACAAGTAGATGATGTCGTACTAGTCTTATTGAGATCATCAATGCCTTTTCTTAGCGATTCAAGACTAGGAACAAGTTTTAGGCAATAGATATGCAGCATTCTCGAGTCCTTATGATCATGATCTATATCTTTGATCCTCGAGATTAACACATATTCTATTCCTAGGTTTTTATCTTTAAACACATATTTACCTTAAAATGAAGGAAATACATAAATCTGATAAAGATAAAATGTGCTCATTTATTCATAATGAAATACTACAATGTAGAAAAGGTATTCATCTGTCCTCAAAGATTATCTCTAGGACACCTGAATAATAACACACATTAGCCCTTGAAGACAAAATTATTTACTTTGGGTCTTACCTTCATTTTTGCCCCTTGGGCCAAAATCTGCCTGATTTTTCCATAAACTTTGAAAAATCATAACTAATTGTACAAATGTCCAAATGGGGTGGTTTCAAAACCCATGTAATAATTGTTGAGTATATGTTCAAGGAAAAATACTCCCAAATGTCATTTATACACACGCAAATCCAAAATCAACAATAATTACATACTGTCAAGAATTGTGTTCCAGAGTCATAGGTCATTTTCAAAAATTCATATCTCCATGTATACTCCTCCAAATAATGTGTATGACCTATCAAATTAAAGTGTGATATGTCTACTTTAACTATGAAAACTTTCATAGCAATTGGACACCATTTACCCATTAAAAAACAAGACACAATCTCAATGCCAAGTAGAGAAACAGAGTTGGCAGATTTAGGGTTTTATACAATTTCAATTTAATGCTTCTAAAATCACTTCTTAACTATTACCTTACACAATTATCCATTTTAAACACATTGGAAGTATTAAAACTAGCAAAATCACACCCTTCCTAGGGTTCCATTTATACCAAAAATCAGGGAATAACCACAACTTACAGAAACCTCAAGATATTTAGTTCAAAACGTAGTTTATACGTACCTCTACTCATTTCCGTAGTTGGTTATCCATTATTCTGGCAGCACCTCTACCTTGTAGATGGCACCAAACACTTCAGATCAAGATTCCAAAACTATAGAAATGTTGCTCTCACTGAGAAGAACAACGTTAGAGAAAATCTCAAGAACTAGAAACAATGAATTGGGGGCAAAATCAGCTTCAAAGTGTTTCTCTTTCTTCTTGCCTTCTCCATCGCCTCTCCTCCTCTCTCTATTTCAAAAATATCATGGATGAGGAGGAGGAAATATGAAAAATTCAATTGGCTACTTCAAGAAGCCAAAGAAAAAGGAATGGCTTCTTTGATAAGCCATGGAGCAACTTGGACACAAAGCCAAGGTGGCTTCTTAGACAAGCCTAAGGAAGTGGCATCTTATAGGACTAGTCAAAAGGAGGTATGGTGGCGCCCTAAGTGGGGTCCACACTCTACTAATTTCATTTGACCATTTTACCCCTCTACCAGACTCATTTTCGCTGAGTCAAAACTGGCAGAATTTTCAGCCAATTTTGAAAATTCATATCTCATTATACAAATATCCAATTATGATGATTCCAAAGGCTATGTGACCATTAATAAGTATATTTTGAGAGAAAAATACCTCTCATCATCAATTACATGCCAACTATACCAGAATCAACATTTAATACACATTGTCCATAAAACGTTCCATATTTAAGACCTAACTTCAAAAATTCATACCTTAGTGTGTATATATCCAATTGACTTATATGACATATCAATGTAAAGCTTATCAAGTATACTTTCATACTGGAAAGTTTCATAATCATTAGATATCATTTTCTTAGTCAAAGGCACATCACAAACTGACTGCCTTCCAGAAATTCCAGTCTTCCAGCATCAAGGAAAATTTCCTTCATAATTTTGTCACAATTCTTGAACTGGGCTTAGCTATCTGCCAAATACAGGTTTATCCTCAAATTTCTAGGCCTAAAATTCAGGATATTATAGGCAATTATTTAAATTGTTGGTGAAGAGTTGTAGATTATCCATAACCTATTCACTGCATTGTAGCCATTCAATACTGACATGCCTAAGATGAGCCTAATTGGTGGTATGAAGTCTTCCTTAGAAGTCTAAGTTGTAAGGTTTGTGAAGTGCAAAGAAACATTGGGTAGTTTGGTATTCTTTAGGAATATGCCAAAGTCCATTATCTTTGATGGCCTACCCAAGTTGTTTTCTCTAGATTGGAAGAGGAGAGAACCATTGAAGCTTGGTCCACAAGTGGGAGTATTTATTTTTACTCTCATGGAGGTAATGGTAAACAAGAAAAGGCTCAAGGACTATGTAATAAGCATAAAAGGTTGAGAGAGACCAAAGATATCACTTTATCCCTTCAAAAATGAAACATCTAATGAAAAGGATTGCTAGTATGGTTTTTCCAATTTAAACAACTCAAAAGATGGTAAAATATGAAGGGATTTGATAAGGACATGAAGCCAACATAACAAATTTCTCTTGGCTACTTGTTGGACTTGCTCAAGGTTTTTTGGTTTGAAACCAAGTGGAAACTCATGGTGTTTGGTGATGAAATTGGACTTTGTTGGGAGAGATATGCTGTTGATTCCTAGAATGTTAAGTGGTTTGGGAGGGTAAGGAGTTGGTGTCCATTTTAACAGTAAAGTTGTATAAACTTAGGTATAAGCTGAATTTCTCAATTCCTCTTTTTATCACTATAATCTCTTTGTAGGTAGCATGGTAATGTTTTTCTAACACTTTGAATTGTCCGCTTCCATGTCCACAATAACGGCATTTCCCATTGATTTCCTACTCCCCATAAATGCTTACTAGCATCTGTTTGTAAACTCCTTTATTCTGATCCAGGAATTTTTAGTGGTGGTGGATGTTGAGCTATTTGCTTTAGTTTGTTAACAACTTTTGTCTGGTTCGGACCCAAAGGAATATGATCCTTTTTTAGGAGCATGGACAACTGGTTGATGTGTTTGATCACATCAGGAATAAAGTCTTAAAGATAATTCACGAACCCTAAGAATTGTTGGATTTGATTTACTGATAGATTGACATCCTCAAAATTAAGCAATTCTTGCCTAATGTAGGGGCCTAGTTGATAGAAACCATCGTGAAACATCATTCCAATAAACTCAATTTGAACTTTGGATACATAGCCTTTCTTAGATGAGAGCATAATCCCATAATGGGCTGTAATATCAACAAACTAGGCTAGTAACTTCTTATGGGCTTCTTCATTTTCAGAGAATAGCAGGATGTCATCAATATAGATCAAAGCATTTTGAAGAATGGGCTTAATGATCTTGATCATGACCTTTTGGAAAATGGAAGGGGCTACTTTCAGCCCAAATGGCATCACTTTCCATTGGTACTGGGCATGTGAAATGTAGAATGTAGTCTTGTATCTATCTTTGGGATACATATCTAACTGCCAAAATCTTACTTTTAGGTTAAATTTTGAGAATATTTTTGCCTAGCTTAGCATGGAGGTTAAAGTATCTCTCTTTGGGAGTAGAAACTTGTCATCCTGTAAGAACATGTTAAGAGGTTTATAGTCAATCACCAACCTCTTCTTTCCTCTAATGAGCTTGGACCTTTTCTCTATATAGAATGCTTGACAAGCTCAATTGGACTCAGTGGGCTTGATTAATCCTTGGGCTAGAAGAAAGGAAAACTTTTTTCTGGCTAAGAGAAGATCTTCAGAGTTCATGCCAGAATTAGTAGCCTTAGTAAGAGTAATGTCTTCATTATTTTTAAAAGGGAGCCTAATGAAGAATTCTTCAATCTTTCATAAAGGAGCAGGATGCTTGAATTGATCATGACTGTCTGCACATAGCTTTAGCAGCTTGTCTTGAATGCTGAATAGCCAACTAGATAATATATCTCTGACATGAAGTTGAAATGGTTTTGTAAATCCTTACGGCTGAGTGAGCAATATTTCATTTCAAAATAGTCTTGATAATGTCTTTGTTGAATAACATTGACATCACCTAAGAATTGTTTATGAATAGCTCTGAGAAATGTTGCTACGCTTTCTGCTCTTACAGCTTGAAGTTTTTGATACTTGCTAAGAATTATAAGCCATTCACGTAAATTTCCAATCATCATGGAATCAAACTCTATCTGGATTTGCTAGAGAGTAACTGAAGATTGGGTCATCTGCAAATCGATCCATGCTCCAAATTCATGAAGTCTTTCTCCCCACTTGTATAGGGGAATGTCATTAAATGTGAACCATGGTCCAGAGGAAGGTCTTCCTTCTGGATTTCTAGCTATTGAGGGCCTTGACTCCCCTGTTTGATCTTCTTTTTTAGAGGATGGGTCTTCAACTACAGGAAATCTATAAGAAGTCTCAGCTTGTTCTACCATGGCAATATAGACAGATCAGCATAATATTGTTCATCATTGGAAGTTTCTTCTTCTTTTAACATGGAATGATTAGAAATGTCTGTCTCAGCGTTAGTAGATTCCACTATGTCTATTTATTCTTTGCCCTCAAGAACGCCTAACACCAAATGTTTTTTGGAGGTGCAAAACTACTCATGAACTTGTAAAATTGGAGCAAAATTCACACAACCGTTCAAACCACCATCTTCTTGAAAAGAGAAAAACCGAAGAAATTGAAACCTAGACCTTGCCATCACCTAGCAAGCATCCAAAAAGTGGGAGGTATCAAGAGAAAGAGTTCTCATTGCAATCAGGAGATAGCCGTGTGGATCACTGTTAGAGGACATCAACGACATTGAAGTCTTCAAGTGATCTAAGGTAATCTGAATCCCCAATAGTTGTTTTAACAAGTAATCCAAATCCCCAATAGTTGTTTTAACGAGTAAGCCTAAAACTAAGTATCATAAAGAGTTAAGTATAATAACAATCAATGAATATAATAATAATAATAATAACTAATTAGTCTAAAAAGTTACGATTAATAACTCATGAAGACCGTAAGGAGTTATGGGTTTCTGCAATGATTAACAAAATTTTTGTTTTCAACCTCATAGGGCTTTGGATGAAAGTCGTGCAATAGCCCAAAATTAACCAACATTTATCCCGCACAATTTTTCATTTTAAACTCATTGGAAGCATCAAAACTAGCAAAATCACATTCCTTTCCCAAGTTATAGGTCTTACCAAAATTAGGGCAGCATAACAACTTAAGAAAACCTCATGATATACGGCTCAAACCATAACTTATACATACCTCTACTCAATTCTACAGTCGATTCAGAAATTCGACAGCACATTGTCCATGAAGATGGCATCAAATACCTCTGATCAAGAAACCAAAACCATAGAAGTATTGTTCTCACTAAGAGGAACAACGTTAGAGAAGGCCTTAGGAGCTAGAAACGCTGAATCAAAGGCGAAACCGACTCCAGAATGTTTATCTCTCCTCCGTCTCTCTCCACCGACACTCTCTCTCTCTTTCAATTTTCATTCACACCCTATCTTTTCTGCCTTTTCAGAGGTGTAAGCCGACCTAATTGGATAAGGGAGAGGAAAATCAGAAGTCAAAAGGCTTATCAAACAAGCCAAAGAAGTGGCTTCTTGAATAAGCCAAGAATGGATTGGCCACCAAGTCAAGGGAGCTTGCCACATAAGCCAGCCAAAGAGGTAAGGTGGCGTCTTAAGGACAAGTCAGGAGGAGGTGAGGTGGCGCTCTATGTGGGGTCTACACCTTACTAACCTTATGTCTACTTTGATTATGGAAAGTTTCATAACCATTGAATACCGTTTGCTTAGTCAAAGGCACGTTACAAACTAACTGCCTTCCATAAACCCTAATCTGCCAGCATCATGGGAAATCCCTTCATAACATTTGTCACACTTCCTGAACTGGGCTTAGTCATATGCCTAATATGGGCTTATCCTCGAGTCTCTAGGCCCAGAGTGTAAGATATTACACTTCAGATCTCTCTCTCCCCCTCCTCCTTTTATGTCTGCTCTTTTCTCACCGGCGATCTGACGATGAGTTTAAAATAAAACCAGCAAACTGACTCTGTGACTCGGGCAACTCGTCCAGGTTAGGCCGAGTTGGTTGAGTTAATGCGGGTCAACTCGAAACCCGAGGTTTCCCCTTAGCTTAGATCGATTTTCCAGCCGGTTCGTCGGTTTCTAGTCCAAACTGGCTGGTCCGGTCCGAGTTTCAGAACCTTAATAGAAAGCAATGAATTTGGGACTAAATTCTGCAGAGTACGTATTGGACCATGGGTTCCCCCTCATGAACTAGTGGGGTGTGGCAGTTCCTAATGAACATATGAGAAAAAGTGACCCATATGTTTTACTTCTTTATAAAATAAGGTCCACTTCTTTAAATGAGATTGGGCTTATCCTAATCCACCAATGATGAATTTGATAAAATTCAACAGTGATGTTTATTAAGAAATTTTTATCTGGTACTTTTATGGAGTACTTGGTAATTCTCACCACATTTATTTTAGGATGTCCAAATATGAGTTGATCTAAGTTGATGTAAGATGTCATGCCCAATATCTGAATTTTATCAAATTCGCCAGATTAGGATTGGGCTTTATCCAAACACAATATGACTTATTCTAGCATGCCTGAAACAACGCCCAACCACAACAACACAATCTAATAAAGTACACCCCCCCCCCCCAAAAAAAAAAAAACAAGCCTTTCCTTCAAAAAAAAAAAAAAGGTCATATTTTGCATGCTGTAAAGTACCAAACTCATAAAACAAAGTAGATCAACATCATTCAATCATTACTCAAAGCTAATTAGAATGATTTTGAATGACCTAATTAACCTCGCTTGTATTTGCTAGTTTCAACTAGATTAAAGATATGCCTATATCGAGCCAAACATGGCGCTATTAAAGATATGCCTATATCGAGCCAAACATGGCGCTTGAGTTAGATAAATGCACCCTACAAGAAAATAGGGCTTGAATTAGGTTAGTGTAATATATATTCACCTCGACTCAATCCATATTTACTTCTTGTTTATCATCTAGTTACCTTATAGGGTATTTGATTTAGCCTTGTCAAATATAGTATTTCTTTTTGAATGTATAATCAACCTTTTTATTAGGGAACACTACCAAATGGGAAGGAAATTGCTGTGAAAAGACTCTCTCAAACTTCAGGTCAAGGTTCACAGGAGTTCATGAATGAAGTGATATTCATAGCAAAATTGCAACATAGAAACCTGGTTAGACTCTTGGGCTTCTGCATGGAGGAAAATGAAAAGCTACTTGTATTAGAGTACATGCCAAATTCTAGCCTTGACTCACACCTTTTCAGTATGTTTTCCTAACACACACACTCTCTCTTTCTCTTTACCTACGCTTTTACTCTTTGTATGGCTCAAAATTAGTGTTCGTGAGTGATAATGTAACTTAATAGGGCAACAACCATGAACGTATACAATATGTTTCTTAGAGCATGAGTTTACATATGTATGTTTAACATGTGTCTTAATCATGGTTGCTTGGTCACTTGTATGATTAGTATGATTGTATGATAAACTTAAATGTATCCATTAACTTGTTTTTCCAATACTATCTTTTAAATATAAGGTTTCATGAGTAACATAATTAACCAACTATATTTCATGTCTGGCTTTCTTGTTATTTAATTACTTGATAATTTGGATATTAATTTTTGTTGATTCATTCCTATATCTGAAAAGAATTTAATTAGATATAAATGATTTTTTTCCCATAATTTTGAGACATAAGTCAATGAAGGAAATCTCATCTAGTCTCCTCCCTTAGTACTATCTCTCAGATGTGTAGGATGATTGTCAAAGAACCTGGCCTTTATCACAGGATAATAAATCACACCCTACTTAATATAATGATTTAATGAAACTATGAAAGAAAAAGAGTATGAAAATAAGAATATTTGAGAGTTAACACTAACTTTGCCTTTATATATATATATATATATATATAAAATAGACAGTCAATTTATGGTTGCAACCCACAAACCACTATGCAACCAACAAACGTTTTTTTTTTTTGGCTCTGAAACAAACGTTATTTTTCACATTAGAGGATCCTTGCGTCATGGTCTTCATATCTCTCATAATTCTTTTGCTTTACAAGTTTACTTTGATGCTGACAACAGTGGGTCCTACTTATAAAAACTTTAACTACTGTCGAGCAAACAAATTCTACATTATGCTTGATAATTCTCTTGTCTTCTAGCGTAGTACCAAAGAAAACATACACTAAAAGGTTTCTCAAGCATTGAAGTACAATGTTCTGCACTTAAAGAACTTATTATATTGATATTGCAGTACAATCCGTATTGCTATTCATCTCTTAACAATTCATACTAACTTTGAATGGCTTATATTTTATATATAGACACATCTGTTAGATACAGATATTTTTCATTTGTTATGATGACCAAATTGGCATTAGAGAACATTGTAATGCTGCATTTTGCATCCCTTGAAATTGAAAACTAATACTAATGAGATATGTGAGTAGCATGTTGTAGTTCACATCATAAATATACATGTTTTGCACGTATATGATTTCATCTTTGTAACATCCTTCTTTTATAAAATAAAACTATTTCATAAACAATTATTTAGCCATCAATAAGTGATGACATCACATTTTAGTTATAAATTTTGTTTTGCTAAGTATTATATATGCAACAAAATTTTCAAATGAGTCTCTTAGAAAGCAACTAACAGTTTTTCTTTCTTCCCCCCATATGCTCGTCAAAAAATATTTTCTTGGAAAAAAATGTCAGATGATGAAAATAGAAAGAAATTAGATTGGACAAGAAGACTAAATGTTATTAATGGAATTGCAAGAGGACTTTTGTATCTGCATGAAGACTCCCGACTTAGAGTCATTCATAGAGATTTGAAACCTAGCAATGTCCTTTTGGATTATGAGATGAATCCTAAAATATCAGATTTTGGATTAGCAAGGGCTTTTGAAGGAGCACAAAATCAACGTGATACGAGACGAATAATGGGTACATAGTAAGTGTTTGATGCAACTTAATCATTTTTTTTTTCATTTTTACTTTTAAATTAGTGTTTAAATTGTCTAAAGAAATGTTAGCTCTTGGATAACTGAACAGCTATTTGAATTGATTGATAAACAGTGGCTATATGGCTCCAGAATATGCTATGGAAGGATTATTTTCGGTGAAATCAGATGTTTTTAGTTTTGGAGTTATTCTACTAGAAATTATATGTGGAAAAAAGATTAGCGGTTTCTACGTCTCTAAACATGGTCAAAGTCTTCTATCTTATGTAAGTTCTTTTGCTGATCTTATCTCATCAAGGAATATTGATTTTGTAACAGTAACCCAATTTAGGACATTCATTATTTCAAAATGCCAAAATTTGCAATTGCTTGCAGGCTTGGAATTTGTGGTGTGAAGGAAAATATTTGGAATTAATGGATCCCATCCTAGAAGATTCATATATAGAAAATGAAGTTTTGAAGTGCATACATATTGCTTTGCTTTGTGTTCAAGAAGATGCAGCAGATAGGCCAACCATGTCCACTGTTATCGTCATGCTTGCAAGTGACACAATGTCATTTCCCATGCCTAGTCGTCCTGCATTTTCAGTTGGAAGAAAGGTCACAAAAGATTTATCTACTTCAAAAGATTCTAAAGATGCTTCTATTAATGAGGTAACCTTATCATCCATAAGACCAAGGTGACAAAACTAATTTAATAATGGTGACTTGATATGTGGATCCCTTTGGTTTCTTTATCTTTTGGGTTAAGGTGCATCCAGCCAGTGGCGAAGCCAAAAACTAAAATTTGGGGGCAACAATTACAGAAAAGAACCCAGATTTTTTGGGAATCACATTCTTGCCTCATAAAAATTTTAATATTTTCATTTTAGTCTCCAAATGAAACCTTTAGTGGGGACTAAAGTGAAAATATTAAAATTTTTATGAGGCTGAAATATAATTTTTTGAAACTCTAGGTTCTTTTTTGTAATTTTAGGGGGGCCACCCCTAGCCGCCCCTATATCTAGCAGCACCTGAAGTATAATCTTAGGTTTATTCAGCACCCTAAAGTATTCTGTGGCATATTCAACACTTTATGGCATTGGACATAACATGCATGTGGGAAAAAAAATTAGTTTATGATAAAAAATACTTTGGCATGTTATAGTTACTTTAGAAAAAATACTTTACTGGCCGCAAAATACTTTTGAATGCTGGACACATTTGGGAAAATACCTCAATGCTGGATTTACCTTAACCATGTTTTTAAACTATTTCATGAAAGCATTGGACAGAGTTTGGAACAAAGTTTACTTAGCCATGGAGACCAACTAATGAGATAAAGCTTCTAGATTTTGATGTGAGAGAAATTCACATTTGACTGTGCCTACCTAAAGTGTATGTGCGCGCATGTATCTTATGACACGCTCATGTGTTACATTGTTATCTAAGATCTTTATAAAATCATCCAATAAAAGTGTTGAAATTTTTTCCTCCGTTTTTTAAGAGAGAAGGCTTTTCATATACACCATATTTGAAATTTAATTTTGTAGGTATATAATTGTTATTGTATATATGTATATATGTATATTTGACTTGTTATGTTGAATAATTAATTGATTCTAAATTCTGCAGAATACTTTTTCATTTACAAAATATGCATGGATCTTCTTTTGTGGAGAAGGCTTCTGTATATACTGTTTAAATATTTGTAAATAATTAATTGAATTTTATGAGTTGGGGTTAGCCAAATCTAGAAACATTTTACCCTGAATTAAAAAAACATTTTGCAATATTTTAGTTCAGAAAGTCCTAAAAACAATTGGCGATATTTTATAAAATTGGTATCACTTTACAAGAGATAAATAATGACGCAAGATCGAAGAATCAAGAACCTTGGCAGCGAAGGCACAACAACCTATTTAGGAAAACTCTTAAACAAAGACCAGGAAGCAATCATCTCTAGACCTCAGCTTCAATCAACAAGGCCTAAAAGCAACCATCTGTAGATTTGGCTTAGCTTAACATTTTTTTTTTTTATATACAAAAATTTTAGGAAATGGGTTGGGCTTTCACTTTCTGATCGTTAAGCGGGCGACTTAGCTTAACATAGGTAGGAAGGAACTAGTAGCTTCAACAACGATGGCCCACAGGAAGGGGTTCAATCCTGGAGTTGGTCAAGGCGTTGGGGGAAACATCCTAGCTCCTAGGTGCCTAGGTAAATGCCTGAGGGTAATAGACTGCTCGTCCTGCCCAACATCAGTATAATCTAGGAGGAAAAAAGCATGTGGATCCCGGAAAAACTCAGGATTTTTTATACACACAAAAAAAAAAAAAAAACGACTACGGACAAATTCCTGGCTATGGTATATTGTGTAAACTCTCACGGGTGGAAAAAAGGATTTTAAGACCGGACAAAAGAGGACACTCGGTCTTGTTCCGGCCCGGATAAAAGTCCGTAACATTTAAGACCGGACTCAAACCGGTCTAAAAGAAACTTTTTTAGACCGGACCTTTTAAAAGTTAGGTCTTAAAAGTCGTACTATATAGACCTTATATGTATTTTGTTCGGTCCTAAAAATCAACTTTTAAGACCGGACGAAACCATAGACCGGTCTAAAAATATCGACATTTTAAAGACCGGATAAAGAAACTCCGGTCTAAAAAATACCGACTTCTAAGACCAGATGACTAACTAATCCGGTTCTAAAATTAATTAAATTTAAGACCGGTCTTAATAAAGCCGGTCTTAAAAGTTGAACTTTTTAGACCGGTCTTAATAAACAGTGGTCTTAAAGGACCAATTGTTAAGACCGGACATATAAATTCATCCGGTCTTAAAATTTGAACTTTTAAGACCGGCGCTATTATTTCCCGGTCCAAATTTTCCAAAAAATTTTTCCCCGTTATGTTCTTCTTATATCATATATATATTACACACATCCACCACCCAATCCAAAGACAAAAAAGTCGATACTTTAAGCTACAAGCTATGAACAATCCATTATGAATAAATTGAATTGGGAAAAGAATACAAATATCACCATGAGTTATGTGGTCTCTTAATTTAGTACAACACCGTAATGAATATATACATGTACAATGATGAGTTACAAATACCGCACCATGCCTTCATCTGATCCCAGCCAACAACGTAACATGATATCCCCTTTTATAACATATATATCGGATCATGCCACAAAATAAAACAAGAACAAAAGCTTCACAGTCAGTGACATTATTGTTTAAGAACATGGAAGGAAAATAGTTAAAACCTTAAAGTTTTCAAAGAATTCTAACATATGAATATTACCATATGAATTGACTCTTTTATAAAGGGATATCCTCCCATATCCCTTCTTGATGATCATTTCTTATAACGGGTTCATTATCCGCTTCATCTTCTTCGTTCATGTCCGATAGACCCCTTGAAAAATGAGCACTCTAAGGAAGACCGTAATTTGAATGAATTTCATCATCAATATCAATGACCCTTTTTCCTTGGAGAGCTACAGACCACATTTTATTTTCCTGATCGGTGATATAGAACACTTGTTTTGCCTGGTCTACCATAATAAAAGGTTCATCTCCAAAACTTCTACCATTGATATCGACTAATGTAAGTCCTAGCCGATCGATCCAAACACCATTTTTGACATTAACCCACTTGCATTTGAAAATGAGAAATCTAATTTTAACATAGTCCACCTCCCAAATCTCTTCAATAACCCCATAATAAGGCATGACTGCCAATTTAGGCCTCTTGTCTTTGGAACTAGAGAAGTGCATAGATTCAGCCTCTAACATAATACCACTAACTCCTATCATCTAGGGACTTCGTGTAAAATGTATAACCATTGATCACATACGAATTCCAACTTATGATATCAACCTCCGAACCACGTGCTAACCATTTGATTGTATCAGAAACACATTCCTCTCCCTCCACCTTTTGTTTGAACCAGTTTGCAAAAGTTCTTATGCTCCTAATCAACCTTTGTTCGGTCATTCTATGATTTTCTTTCCTTACAGACTTCTTTATGTGCTTCTATGTTGTCTTGAACTTCATCAACATTATTCAAGATGTATAAGTGGACTTGTGACAATTCATCAGGATCCACACTCTTTACTGAAGCCCCTCGCCTACCCCCTTCAACATGTTGATGTTTAGGAAGGCCAATATGTCTTACTTTGGCCAAATAATTTTGACAAAATTCCATGGCTTCTTCAAAACATATTTTCGAACAATTGATGCTTCGGACGGTATGCGTTCTTCACGTACCCTTTTAGGAATTTCATAGATCTTTCAATTGGGTACATCCACCGTAAATGGATAGGGCCGCACAACTTTATCTCCCTCACTAGATGAACAATTAGATGAACCATGATGTCAAAAAATGTAGGAACAAAAAGCTTCTCAAGGTGGCACAAGATAAGATATCCTTCATTCTCCAATTCATCCAACTTTTCAATCTCAAAAACTTTACTACAAACCGCATTGAAGAAGAAACAAAGTCTAGTCAAGACGACCCGAAGATCATATTCGGCGATGCCTCGAATAGCTACTGGGAGTAGTTGTTGCATCAAGACATGACAATCATGAGACTTTTGGCCTACTAATTTCAAGTCCTTCATCGAAACAAGCCTCTTAAAATTTGAAGAATACCCCGAGGGAACTTTTATGCCATGTAAACACTCACAAAAACTTCGTTTCTCATCCTTAGACAAAGTATGAGAAGCCGGGGACAATAAGTTCTCTTCCCGTATGGCCTTGGATGTAAGTCTTCACGTATTCCCATTACTTGCAAATCCAATCTTGCCTTCACACCATCCTTGGAACTACCTTGTATGTTGAGAAGCGTGCCAACAATACTATCACATACGTTTTTCTCCACGTGCATGACATCAATACGGTGTCTCACATCAAGATTGCGCCAATATGGAAGATCGAAGAATACAGATCTCTTTTTCCATATATTTGTTTCTTTTCTACTCTTTGCGCCTTACCGAAGATGACACGATATTTTTCACCTTTTCATAAACTTGCTCCCCATCAATGCCACCGGAGCATCTTCATACTCCCGGCCACCAAAAAGGCTTTCTTTAATCGACGATATGGGTGGCCCCGTCTAAGAAATCTCCTATGTCCAAGATAAACCGTCTTTCTTCCATGTTGAAGTTGATGGTAGCGTGTGCCTTCTTCACAAACCGGACATGCTTTATGGCCTTTTACACTATACCTTGACAAGTTCCCATATGCTGGGAAGTCGTTTATAGTACAAAATATCATGGCTCGCATTTTAAACACCTCCTTATTGAAAGAGTCAAAAACATCGACACCTTCTTCCCACAACTCCCTCAAGTCTTCGATCAAGGGTGAAGGTAAACATCAATGTCATTTCCGGGTTGTTTTGGTCCCGAAATCAACATAGACATCATGATGTACTTTCGTTTCATGCATAACATAGGAGATAAGTTGTAAATAATCGGAGTACGGGCCATGAACTATGTATGCTAAGGCTTCCATAGGGATTCATGCCATCTCGTGCTAAGGGCAAGCCTAAGGTTCCTAGGTTCTTCGCCGAAGCTTGGAAATAATTGATCAATTTTCTTCCATTGAGAAGAATCGGCCGGATGTCGAAGCTTTCCATCAGAAATCCTCTCATCAGCATGCCACCTCAAATTTTTTGCATCATTTTCATTAGCAAACAACCGCTTGAACCTTGGTATGATTGGAAGATACCACAACACTTTTGCAGGCCCCTTATTTGACTTGTACCTTGGGGTTTCACATATCGGACAATTCTGCTTCTCTTCAAACTCTTTTCTATACAATATGCAATCATTCGGGCATGCATGAATCTTTTTGTACTCCATCCCTAGTGGACAGAGTATTTTCTTAGCATCATAGTATCGATGCGGCAACACATTATCATCCGGAAGCATGTCCTTAAAAGCCTCAAGCATTTCAGAGAAACTCTTGTCGCTCCATCCATGACATGCCTTCAAGCTTACCAATTTCAATACAACGTTCAACAATTGGTATTTTTTACACCCAGGGTATAGCGGGGTCTCTGCATCACTGCACATATTACCATATGCATGTGATTGCTCAAAAGCCTCTTCTCCTACATCACGAATAATGTCCTCTATGCGATCATCCATATCCGTGTCATTATCATCAAATGCCACTTCCCCATGTTGAGACCCACTTGGCATTTTTTCACCATGCCATGACCATACCATATAAGTCTTACAAAATCCTTCACAAATTAAATGTGTGTGTATAAGTTCAGGACTTAGTCGCCTCTCATTCAAACATTCTACACAAGGGCAATAAAACTTCCCACTATCATCATGGGCATTTTGTTTAGCAAATTCTATAAATTCCCTCACCCCATTCTGATATTCAACACTCGTCCATAAAGCATTATTTATCCAACTGTGATCCATAGAAGAATTCCTATATATAGACGGAAAGATTTAAAATACATAATCCGAAAAAATTGAAACTTGCATATAAAATAAGACATACATAATCCAAATGCATATATATGCTCAAATGTCGGTTATGTCTTTTTTTTTTTTTACGGAGAAACTTGCCCATTAAATGCATAACGAAGAATCACTTTTGGTCATAAATGTATCACAGTGAATCCAAGAAGCAAAATAAATGCATGACGAGGAAATTAAATGCATCGCATGAAGGTCTTGTGGACTCACCTGTAGCATATAAATTCAAATGGGTTTGCTGAGTCTTTCTTCTCCGGCCACGAACGTTGATGTTGCGTACAACAAGAGTAACCTAAAAACACTAGTTCGTCGATTCGGTAGGTCTAAAGTGCAAATATAATCTTCAATATACAATATTCATTAACAACGAGAAAAACCCACAAGAACATTTCATCGATTTCGTTCAACCCATGAAAAACCCGAACCATAAGCGGGAAAATAATAAAGTTATATAACCGAAACACCTCGTACAGCTTGGTCTATAGACGTTTAGCTAAGGAACCGAGAAAGTGATTGTCGAGAGAGCAACGCGAAGCAAATGACGACACAACAAGCAAAATGTGGAGACAGAACCTGAGTAATCACTCTCGGCGCGACAAGAGAAGTTCTGAGAGGGAAATTTAATTTTCCCCGCGAAAGAGACATGTTTTAGTATTTTGGATTTTATTAAGACCGGTTAATTATAAAGTGTCCGGTCCTAAATATATAATTTTATTAATAAGACCGGTTAGTTATAAAGTGTCCGGTCCTAAAGATATAATTTTATTAATACATTTTTAAGACCGGCAATTAAGAATACTCCGGTCCTAATATTTACTATTGATTTAATTTTAAGACCGGAGTTTTATAAACATCCGGACCTAAAAGTCAAATACTTATAGAGTTGTAAACCTCTTCGTTTATTAATGAACCAAACTAAAAAAAAAAATGAGGCGAGCGCAAATAGTGTAACTGAATTAATAAAATAAATAAAGGAAAACTGGAGAATATGAATATAAAAAAGGCACAAGCTTAGTTCTTACCGCTTCCATACATAACTAGAGAATATGCACGTACACAAGAAAAAAAGAAAGAAAAACAATAACTGAACATTATCAACGACAAAAATCTAACTGAACATCCTAAAGCTTATTATCATCCAATGCCTTGGCGATATCGGCGTGAAAAGCATTAACTTCCCGCCGGAGATCAGCAAGTTCCTGTCTTATTCGCATCAACCGCAATGCATCATTAGAGGAAAGAGGAGAGGGGTCAGCGGTAGGCGCGCTAGGGCCAACTGATTGGAGAGGGGGAGCAGGAACCTCTGCATGGTCTGAATGCTGGGAGGGGGTGCAACCTCTTCATCATCCAAAATAACAATGGGTCCAACGACCCGAGATTCTTCGGTCACAATAGAACGCACTCTCGCTGGAGGAGGCGCACCGTATAATGATCTAAGGATGGCAAGAGCTTCGGTGTAAGAGCACCCCTACGAGAGTTCTCTTGTATCTAACCATGGTTTGAGGCTTTGAGCGGTTGGGGCAGAGCTCCGGTAGTGAGGAGTTAGGAACGAGAGGTATAGTGAGGAGTTAATAAGGACATAGGTAACTAGTAGTGAGGAGTTAATGAGGACAGAGAGAGGGATACGCAATTGATACACTCTTTTTATTATATAACCAGACCTAAAAGTATATTATTTATTTTTTCAATTAAATTACTTTTAAGACCGTATTTTTAGAATAATCCGGTCCTAAATGTCCACTATTTATTTTTCCATACAATTCAATTACTTTTAATACCGACCATTTATCTTATATCCGGTCCTAAAAGTCAATTATTTTTTTATCGATTATTTATTTTGTAAAGTAAGAATTTTTCCTTAAAAAATATTACTTTTAAGAACGGATCTTTTACAAAATCCGGTATTAAATGTTTAGTCACTTCAAAATTACTAAGATAGCAGAGTCATATCCTTACACTCAGTTCACATGATCCAGAGTCTCTTCGGCTTCAAGGTAAACTTCCCAACTATGCGTCTCCTCGTATTCTGAGGAACTATGCATCTCCTCGTAAAAAGTTCCCAACGTTTCATATTCTTCAGGATAGGTTCTCTATTTAAACCCGTTGTTACTTTAGTTTCTTCACATTCTTCTCCATCACTTCTACACGGCCTCCTCCACCGCCTAGCCTCCACTGTAATGGCTGCTCCACCAGGTCCTCCTTTTCCTCCTCCTCCTCTTCAACCTCAGCCCCCTCCGCCATTGCCTCCAAATCCGACTGTCAAGCAGTTGGTGCAGAACATTGAGGCCCGCGTCGATCACATCGACCGACGCTTGGGCAAATTGTTTCAGCTTGTTCATACCGTCAACCAGAAGTTGAACATGGTACTCGACGCCAATGACGTCGAGTACGATCCTACCTCCTCCTACACCTCCGACGCCTCCTACCTCTCCGACAACGGGGAGGATTAGTTGTTTTATAGTTTTTTTTTTGCTTTTTTTTTTGTAATAGTCGCTGCCCTATAGGGCAGCGAAAAAATTAATAAATAAAATATTTCCATATTTTGTTCTCGTGGGAGTTTTAATTAATTAGTTTATATGCATTATCTGAACCTGGAAAGCAATAAGAAAGTCAATTATGAAATATGGAAAATGGCATACTCAAAACACCAAAATAAAAAAAAAAAAAAAAGACAGAAAGGCAATTATGAAATATGGAGGTTGTAATATGTACAAATATTTAATTTAATGTTTTGATGCGATTACACTCTCTAAATAAATAAAGTAAATCGGTTATGAAATATGAATAATAGGGAAAGTAGTTTCAAAATAATTAAGAGTAAATACCCTTTTGGGTCCCTGGAAAAAAAAAATGACCCCGTTTTGGTCCCTCAAAAAGAAATACCATTTTTAGTCCCCGAAAAGGACGAATAGTTTTTGAACATTTTGGTCCTTCCCAATTTCCAAAAAGAATGTTAATAATGTAGGCTATAGTTTATTGAATAAATTTAATTTAATATTATGATTATTCATTAAATATATAAGTGATTTTTTATATAAAAATATATTAATAAATATATTTTCCAATGAAAGACTTTTAGGACCGGCTATTTTGTAAATCTACGGTCCTAAAAGACTAACATATTTTTCCAATAAAAACGAAGACTTTAGGACCGGTTATTTAGAAAACCTACGGTCCTAAAAGACTAACATATTTTTCCAATAATAAATGAAGACTTTTAGGACCGGCTATTTAGTAAACCTACGGTCCTAAAAGACTAACATATTTTTCCAATAATAAACGAAGACTTTTAGGACCTAAAAGGCTATTTAGTAAACCTACGGTCCTAAAAGATTTGCATATTTTTCCAATAATAAACAAAGACTTTTAGGACCGGCTATTTAGTAAACCTACGGTCCTAAAAGACTGGCATATTTTTCCAATAATAAACAAAGACTTTTAGGACCGGCTATTTATTAAACCTACGGTCCTAAAAGACTGGCATATTTTTCCAATAATAAACGAAGACTTTTAGGACCGGCTATTTATTAAACCTACGGTCCTAAAAGACGGCATATTTTTCCAATGGAACACAAAGACGTTTAGGACCGGCTATTTAGTAAACCTACGGTCCTAAAAGACGGCATATTTTTCCAATAATAAACGAAGACTTTTAGGACCGGCTATTTAGTAAATCTACGGTCCTAAACTTCTCGCATTTGTAAATTAAGCAATAAATAGTTTTATCTACCATCCAACAATACATTCAACAACCACTAATGGATACAAGGAAATTGTTTGAAATGAATTAAAAAATTATTATTGTATACTATCACAAATTAGACAATTGTTCATTATACAGACCAAAGATGATTGTTGATACAGCTAGCATATGTTTACAATGAATTCACAAATCAACTATTTTTCCGATTTTCCGAGATCATCAGATCATACAAATATTCACATAACACATTGCGTGTGCGCTCAATATCACCATCAGGAAAGGGGTCAGCACATTTAAATGTCTGTAGCATCAAAGACAGAAATATATTAGTAGTCCTTCCTTGCATATCAAAGGGGTCAACGCATAGGCAAAGTTATGTAATACATTTACCTTTGCTTGGATGTTAGTCACTGGTTGCATGACAATATTATACATGTGTGTCAAGACATAATGTCCACATAAGTTGGACTCCTTCGGTTGCCGACGGGTCTAAAAACAAACAAGAAATATATATAATAGCATATATTGCATATATTGCTACTGACCAAGTTCACAAGCCAGTGTGCCAGTGTCCAAATATGTACTAACCTTTGGTTTGATCCATGTAGGCTCTTTGACTTCAGCCCCAAACCTGTTCTTGACCTTTTCTTGGAATGATTTTAAGGGCCTATTGTCAAAATCACGAATTTACTCAATAATGGTTACTGAAAATTTACAGCAGAGATTTCAGACTAGACAATCAAAATGACATATGCTTACTTGTTCACCATCTGCTGCAATGTAGGCGGTGGATCGTAGTGAAGGGAGCATAAAAAGACCACTTTATTCTCATTCGGGCAAATCAGGACCAACTGCCAATGGCGACTGAAAATTCACAACAAACAAGTACTCAGTAATATGTAGCAGAATTAAGGGAATTGCAGAAAAGAATTATGATATGTACCTATTGTAGTATGGTGCCAAGTACCACTTTTTCCTATTGTTGGACAACCTTGTTGTTATGTATGATTGTCTCTCCGCTAAGGGTGGTTGACTTATGTACTGTGGGCACAAGAATCCAATATCTTGGCTTCTGCCCCGCTGTTCCAATTCACGATGCATTAACCTACAATAATGACGTCAGGGAATTAGTATATACGTATGTGAGTGTCTCACATTTATGTTATGTACTCATAGAAGAAGATACTTACTTTATAAACATGAGAATCATTGAATCAGTAAGCTCCTGTTTATCAAACAGCAGGGAAATTATATCATCTTGGTCAACCAAAATCGGGTGCTTGTTTTTAAGACCTACTTCTGTATTGACAGGCCACTGATTAAGTGCAACTTGTTTATTGGATACCATAAGGACAAGCTTGTCCTTGGCACTCAACTTAGCCGTGCCAACCAATTCAGGAGGGGTTGGAGCATCAGGAGGAGTAGAAATATGCACAAGCTTCACTGGCCACGAGATCAAGGTTCCAATGACATCACTCACAACCTTCAGCTCACCATTTGGGAGAGGGACATGTGCATTAATGATGACCTCTTCAACTGACACTCTGACTTCATCATCAGCCATTTGTTGGTGCTGTACAGTTGATCCCAAGTTGTGGACAATCCCTTTTGCAACCAATCGTCTATCATGATGTTCAGGATCCTCCACATAAAGGTCACAAGGTTGCTCTGACTGTCCAACAATGCAGCTCCTCTAGTGCTCTGCTGCATAGCTGTAGGTGAGAGTGGCAAGGGAACACTGGTCTCTGCACGAGAGCTCACAAGCACCTTCATTTGATTCATTTCCTCCTTCATCTCCCTCAGCTGGGATTGAAAATAGGCAGTCAATGAAGCTTCTTTAGCCGCTGCTTGCTCATTCAATTTGGCCACCTCCTGTGCCACCGTCTGTTCCACCGTCTGTTCCATCTCCTCCCGGGTAACCATACTTTGTTTCTGGCGTTTGGCGCTACCAAAGTATTCCTTCAGGCCTACCCTTCCTCCAATCCCCCTTACACGCCCCGCGTGATCCGGTTTTCCGGTCACAACGGTCAGAACATCATTCCTCCCGTCCGACACAAAAGTTCCCTCCGCTTCTTTCTTCTTTAGATCTTCCTGTAAGATACGGATAATGAGAAGCTTAGTAATGAAACATGTTTAGTAACTAAAAATTAACAATAACGATACTTACAATTCTTTCAGCAACTAGACGAGTCTGTTCACTCGTGTAGGCGCCGCTTGGCTTTTTCCGAATATACAACCATAACTCATCACGACGTATTGGAGATGGCGGATCATGTATCGCAGAAGGATTGGATTCTGCTTCTGATTCATCTTCCAATCTCTTCCGCTTGGCCGCCATCATTTCTTTTTCAACCTTTTCGTATCCGCTGCGAGAAGCCCTATGCGGGCAATCATTCTTTCTCCCTATCTCCTGTGCTTGTTCCCTTCTTTTCTGTGAATCAGAATTGAAAACAACTATTAATTATGAATTCCAGCAATCTCACTAACAGAAATTAGAGAACTTCGCTTGATATGAACCTCAAACACTAGTCAAATTCACTTCATCAAGTTTCAACATTTTATTTAAGGAAGATGTAGAATTGTAGAAGAAATTGGGAGAACCGAGTAAAGGGAGTTGCGAACCGCACCGAAACCTTTACACGGTTAACATACTAACTAACTAATAGCAATGTCTAACCACTACCTACTACAAAAGAACTAGCTAAGACTATAATAATGGTTTGACTCTTATGCCATTATTATTTCCCTAATTACCTACTTAGTATTTTACCTTTGCACGGTTTACATATCAGACTTGCATACAACTAAGACATGCTCCTCTTATGCAGGACAAAGGATGGAAATATATACTTCTATTCACAAACCAAACCATCTAACTAATATGATTAGATGAACACGTACAATAACATTCACATATCCGCACAAGTTAATAAGCAAACAAAAGAGGGCAAACAAAACTAAATATAAACTCACCAAAGCTTCAAGAGTGGTCCGCAGTTGAACAAATTGTTGCCAAGTTTGTTCATCAATAAATGTGTACTTGTCCCAAGGATGATGGTTAGGCCTAACATCGGCAAAAATATATGTGTTAGCTAGAAAGGTCTTAAACTTCCTCCACCGATCAGCACAATAAGACAATGTCTTGTCTTTCAACTTCTGGGAGTCAGGGACAATGTATGTGAGCCGGATAGTGTCCCAAATAGGATCCTTTACTGTGCGACGGTCGACATTTTTCCACTCATCTGTCAAGATGCTAGCCTTGCTGCGTGCTAGATAGCCGACAAAACTATTATATTTTTGTTTATTAGGACCGAAAGGAGCCAACTTTTCATCAAACTGAATCTCGAGCTTTGACCCAGAGGTCCGACTTACGGATACGTCTTTCATTCGTGTGCCACTTCTACCACGGCGTGCGGGCGGTTACGAGGCTCATTGTGAGATGAAGAGGGTTCGTTCGACTCACCCCCGTCGCACCAAGAATCGGCGTTGAAGGAATAGCGAAAGAACCATTTTCTCCGTTCATTTTCGAGAAAGGAAGAGAGGTTGAGTGGTGGTGCGAAAGAGGAACGCCGAGAAAGTGAGAGAGTAACGAGAGGATGGTAGTGGTGGGCGAGGAAGAGAAGTAATGCAACAGGAAGGGTTTCACAACAAGAACAGGGGTTTCAGAGTTCAGAGAGAGCAACGTATCAGTCCTAACTCTTAAGGCAACGTTCGCGCGAATATTTGGCGCTTTAGTTTCCATACCGGACGAACTAAAAGGCCGGTCTTAAAGGTTAAAATTTAAGACCGTCCATTATTAAAAGCCGGTCTTAAAAGTAATAAAATTTTCGAATAATTTTTTTCAATATTTTGTATCGGCCATACTTTAAGTCCGGTCTTAAAAGTATAACCTTTAAGACCGTTTTTATATATGTCCGGTCTTAAAAGTTTTAGACTTTATATTTAAATTTTTCCTGATTATTTTGGTCCGCAGAAAATATAAGTTCGGGCTGTACGAGATTTCTCTATAAAATAATTGAAATTTTAATTACATTTTTAAGACCGGTTGGTTTTTTAAGCGGTCTGAATAATATATTTAAGACCCATTAATAAAGGATCCGGTCCAAGAAGTTCTTGATATTTACAAAACTTCCACTGGTCATACCTTTAAGACCGGTGCGTCGATACAAGATTCGCTCTAAACGAGGCGGTTTAAAGCCTTTTTTTGCACTCCATGTGCCTTGATTAATTATTTGTGAAGTTTAATAACTGTATTTCAATAGGATTTTTCCCTTTTAAAATCTCAAGTATGATTGGATAATCCAAAACGTAGTAGACTCCCTTGTATTAGTATTCCATTCTTTTTCTATTTTTTAAATGTTATTCTATCTAGTATTTTCACTTGGGAAATATTTTTTTAAAAAATTCTGTTTGAAAAATTTATTGACTGAAAAGGAAAAAAACAATATTTTTAGGGAAAGTTTAAAATAAGGACAACTGTAGCAACTTTAATCTCATTTGCCTTACAGAATTTTTAAACATCATTGCAGTTTAATGGAGAAAATGAAATTAAAATCGGGAGAAAAGAACGTGCAGCACATTGAATCAATAAATTTCCGAACTGGATAGAATAGCAGAAGAAAAGTAAACATGCCATTTAATCAATTCCTCAATTTCTTTGACCAAAAAAAAAAAAAAAAAAACCTCAATTTCCTCTTTTGAAGGATAGTTGGCCACAACAAATTGAAACTCAAAAGCTGTGTTTGGCTTGAAGAGAGAGGAAACATCCCCGGTTTGAAAAGTCGAGATATAACCATGATATGAAATGTTTATGCGTAAAACTATGCGAATTTATGGTCATATCTGACTTTTCACACTAAGAAATGAAGCTTTCATCTCTCCCCTCCCTTCAAACCAAACAGAGCCTAAAGGACTAACCCCGCACCGCAACAATGATTTTTGGCCATCCCCTGACTGTTTGGTTGGGGAGGAGAGAGAATGTGAGTGGATAGAAAAAAAAAGTTAAGGAGAATAAAAAAAAAAAATTGGGTTACAGTTTTTAATTATTATTTTTTATTTTTTATCTTACATATTATATTTAGGGAAAAGTATTTCTCCAGTCACCGGAGATAAGTTTATCTCCAGGTGACTTAAAACTACGTTGTTTTGAATTAATGAAGGGGGTGTTTGTAATTTTAGGTGAATTAATGAAAGGTGTTTCGATAAAATTTATATGATAAAAAAGTAAACAAAATTATAGAAACACTCTTCATTAATCCAAAACGACGTAGTTTTGGGAGTCACCTGAGATAACTTATCTCCCATGACTGGAGAAATCCTTTACCCTTATATTTATTATAATTTTATAATTCTATTTCTTCAATTTTTTTAAATTCAATGCGTGAAACTTTCCCCCCTCCCCTTCAAATCCCTAATTATTTAAAAGATAAAAAAACTGCAGTGCCTACTAAGATTTACGTAAATGGCTTCCTCCATTGAGGTAGAAAAAAACAAATTCCTATAAAATATTAGGGTAAACTATCAAATGTTATCTTATAATTATAGTGAATTTGATAAGAAAATGGATTAAATAGTAAATATTAAAAAATAAAGATAGGAATAATTGGGAAAAAGTCTCCCAAATAAAATTTTAGAGTTGAGAATGACTTGGTACATATTTATATACACAGAGTACCAGTACATTACAAATTTTATTTATACATAATACTAGTACTTTGATTTATTTCTTTTTCACCAATAAAATTTACAAGAAAAGTGTTGCCAAAAACTTGCAACTTCAATTTTGCGTTTTTATAAAGGGTTATAAAAGCAATTTGACTCAATTTCTATATCTCAATTTGCTCTATATAAATTAATGATTTGTGAAGTTTAGCAAGCTAAATTAGAATTTGGGTATTTAAAATTATTTTCCCTATATATTTCCTCAAGTCCCCGTATATATTTTCACCCACATAAGTAGTGAGAAAATTATTATCCCAGCAGAATAATAGACAAAATTATTATTATTATTATTATTATATAATGTCAAATTTTAAATTTAAGTGGTGACTTTACAAATAAATATTGACAAAACATGCTGGCATTTTATTGTATTTAATTTAATATAATACTTTCATATTTTAAACAGTGCAAATAAAAGTAAAAACAAATTAATCTCCGTAAATTATATGTCAACATTTAATTGTATGACTATCACTTAGATTTGATGGGTCAACATTTTTCGTTCGATGAGACTACCGGTGTTAAGATTGAAGGATTAAAAATACACTCTATAAACTTTAGCAATTAAAAAAAGGGTAAAGGTGAAAACATAGACCTGTGCTTTTCTCCGAGAAATATTTCGATATGAAAGTCTTTTTTTTGGTGCAAAAGTGTATATGTGGTTACAAATTAAGGTGCAAAAAATATCGTTTGACCGTTAAGTTTGACTTTGATCAGTTAAGTTTGACTTTTTTTCTTGCCGACGATGATGACGTGGCATTTTCAAAGCTACAAAAATAGACATGTATGCTTTGGTCGAGGAGCGCCGATGTGTGCTTTTTTGCACATGTGATTTTTTGACAAAGCACGTGTCATTTTTGCACCTTTGAAATGCCACGTCATCGTCCAATCAGGAAAAAAAGTTAAACTTAACGCTTAAACGATATTTTTGCACCTAATTTGTAACCACGTGTACACTTTTACACCCAAAAAAAGCATACTTGCTACTAGGCGCTCTTTTGATAAAAGCACATGTCTATTTTTGCACTTTAACCCTTAAAAAAACTTTAATACAAAGGGTAAAGGAGTTCCCAGCACCATGAAGTTTGCCCCAAGGAGCGCCCAGCACCACGAAGTTTTTTTTGGAGTAAAAGTAGTCATGAAGTTACGTTTTGGGAGCGCCCAGCACCACGGCCGTTAGTTGGCCGTCAACTTGGATGGAATCTTGACGTAAGATGACAAAATGATTTGGACGCCGACTAGAAATAAAAAAAAAAAAATAAAAAAAATATATAAAAAATTAGGAAAAAATGAAATAATTAGGAAAAAAATCGACAAAAATTCAAATAATTAGAAAAAAAAAATTTCACAAAATTAGAAAAAAAAAATTGAAAAAATTGGCAAAAAATTAGGAACAAAATAAAGGGAAAATTCCAAATAAATACTATTTGAATTTGTACAACCTCCGTCTATCGAATTTGTAAATATTATTTGAGGGATATGCAAATTCGGGTCAAATTACCCTTTTACCCTTTAGTGTTAAAAAATAAAATAAAATAAAATAAAATACCCCCACCCCCACTGCCGGCCGCCACCACTGCCGCCGGTGGCCGGCCGCCACCGCCGCCGCCGGTGGTGGAGATGGTGGTAACTTGAAGGAGTGGAAGATTGAAGTCGCGCGCAGTCTATCTTCCACCATCACCATGCATTGAAAAATTTACCAGGGAAAACACATCACTACAAATAAGCAAATCAAGAGACATAAATGAACAGTGCTTAACTTGGACAAGATCAAAAACTATTAAGGCATATTTATAGAAACGCTCGAGCCCACAAGAATTTTCAAGCATAACTCACAGAACTACCTTCTCAAGCTGGCCAACAAATCTGCCGGCGGGATCTTCGGGTCTCTTTACCCCTCCACTACCAAATTGAACATCTTCTGGTGCATCTTCCGAATGTGGCTTCCCAGTAGCATTCTTCTTTGCTCTAGAGTAATATTTTTAATTGTCAATAGATGCTATAGAGTTTGCTATGATAGTTTTGGTTCCTACTTTTGGTTTCTGTTTTGTTTTCTCTTTTTGCTCTAACTGATTTGCTTTTGGTGGTTGGTAGTTTGGATTAGCTTTTGGCTTTTGTAATGTACAGTTTTATATGTACTTTTTGATGATTGAATGGATTAGATATATTTAAATGGATCCCGTAATTGGTTTCTGTTGGATCAGTAACTAGCTTTATATGTATGTAATATGTAGATGGAGGCTGGTCGAAAGTGAGCTCTCCAATTTTTTTAAAAAAACAAAATTCACACATACCTAATGGTTATTTGTCAATAACCATCAAATATTACACATATGCAATGGTTTTTCTAAATAACCGTCAAATAAATCCCTTCATCAGGTGACCAATATTTTACACTTCATCATTTTAACCGTAAAGTATTGTACATAATATATCTATCACATCACAGTTGTTATTAAAAAACTTTTAAATATATATTTTTATATTTAATAGTCATTATCTTACAACCGTTAAATATATTTACAACCATTTAACACAGTGCCCGGTACATAACAGTTGTATTTGAAAAACCATAAAATATAGTGCCCATTTTTTAATTATTAAAAACTGTTATATATAAATATTTAACGCTAGAATATTTAACGATTAAAAATCGTTAAATATCAGTAAAAAATAGTTAAATATAGATAAATCTGGAGTAGTGTAGCTCTTATATTAAGTATAGGAATAGTATATATATAACATGAAAGTTATTTCGTGAAGTAAACGGATGACGTATTTTAAAATTAAGTACCTATTCTGAAAGATCGATGAAATATATAGCTTACATTACGTCAATGGTAAACAAAACAAAAGTCGCTGCTAGAGTCAAAGTCAATGTATGGAGAAAATGTGGGTGCGTGTATAACAGGGATTGAGGGAAAGATATTTGGAAAAATGACTGAAAAAAATTGAAATTATAAAATCCAAGTCAGATTTGTTATTAAGAATTAATAAAGTAATAATAAGACTTGATAAACAATTCACAACTTATTTTATAGGAAGTACTACTCTGATCATATTCATAAGTTCATTTTAATTAAATTACACATACCAAGGAGATGTAGTTAGCTCAATAATTATGGGGTAAATTTTCAACTTTGCCTTCATTTTTGAATTTTATTGTGAATATAAAGACTTCGTATTTGTGAATTTAACTTTTTCATTGTGAATGAATAATTCTATACGCTTAGGACCGAGTTTAAAACAAAATCTAAGTGTTTAAATTTTGCTGTAAATATAGTACTTCCTATTGTGAATCTAGCTTTTTTCTATTGTGAATGGCCATGTTTTTAAATTTTGTTGTCAATATAGCATTTCCGGTTGTAAATATAATACTTCATGTTGTCAATACAACTAATATCAAAAACGTCCCTAGGGACCTTTTTGATATGTAATTTTAGGTTGGGACTTTTTTGATGTTTTGTATATTCTTTGGGACCTGAATGTTATTTTCCCAAAGATATTTGGAAAAATGAAAGAAAAAAAAAAGTGAAATTATAAAATTCAAGTCAGGTTTGTTATTAAAAATTAATAAAGTAATAATAAGACTTGATAAACAATTCACAACTTATTTTATAGGAAGTACCACTCTGATCTTATTTATAAGTCCATTTTAACTAAATCACACATATCAAGGAGGGTAGTTAGCTTAATAATTATGGGGTAAATTTTTAACTTTGTCTTCATTTATAAATAGGTATAATTCAACTCTTTTGTTTCTCTCTATTTTCATTAAGATACAGTTAATATGACAAAATTTATTAAATCTAATTTATTAACTAAAAAAATTATAAATAGAACCAAATTTTTTGATTAAAAAAGATTTATAAATAAGATGAGGTGGTACCTTATTTAGGATTTAACAATTTCAAAAAAAAAAAAAAATTCCTATCATTCCCCGGATATTTCGTGAAGCAAGCGGAAGACTTTCTGTTTTCAAGTTTAGACAAGTAGATGCCCACAAACTCACGTAATTGATTTCAAATTTCACATGCATTCTAACTTTTTTAAATAAAAACAGAGAAAATTAATGTGGGGTATAGGAAAAGATAAAGTTAGGAGTATTTTAATTCAAGCGTACTTTAATTTGCACCACACAACTCCAACAAATAGCAGTAAGTCAACATTTGTCTCATCCACATATATATTTTACACAATCCATCACCAATTTAATATCGATTTAATTTGTTCCTATTGACACCGTACTTCAAAATTGAAACAACCTCTATCACCGCATGATGGAATCATCAAAACCCAACATCATTACAGGATTTTCGATGATTTTCTTCATAGTTATAAGCTTCATCAGAACAAGTACTTCTCAGACATCCAACTACGCTGGAGATGACTGCCATAACAAAACCCCACAAACTCTTACTTCATCGTACAAAGCCAACCTTAACCAGCTACTCACAAGGTTGTCCGCCGATGCTTCCATGAGCAAACATTTCAGCAATACCTTCATCGGAAACACCACTAACGCCATCGTGTATGGCCTATACGACTGCCGTGATGATGTTGCCGGATACTTCTGCCAGTTCTGTGTCACTACTGCTACCAGAGAGGTTCTCCAACGTTGCCCAAATCAATCTTCTGCTGTAATATGGTACCAATCTTGTGCATTAAGCACGCCTATATATGTTTGGGTTTAAGTTTAAGACGTAATATGCTTATTAACGCCTAGAAATGTTTTTTTTTTTTCGGGGATTTGAAATCATAGTTTAGCAAGTCAACAATTGATATTGATAATTTGACCATGTTTTTTGTTTGGTTTTAATGTTCTTAGAGAAAAATATTTTACAAGATATGAGCAACTTAATCAGGAAATTATATATTCTTCTGTCAACTGTTTTTTTTTTCTTTATGCTATTTTGTTTAAATATGAGCAATTTACTTTTTCTGAAGTCATGAGTTACGTTGTTGAACATTCATTGTTAGGAAATCTTTGTCTCAATAAGTTTCTTAACGAGGACTTGTGGGGTTTTTTCCTTTACTTTTAATCTAAATTTACGTCTATTTAAATAAAATAAAACTCATTCAAATTTAATTATATATGTGTATTTAAAAATAGGAAAGCAAGGAAAAGATAATTGAAAATTAAAGGGAGAGAAACAAGTTGTTTGCTAGAAACATAACTTCTTATATTAGTACAGAATATTCTACAGATACCCTTGTGACAATAAGAAGATCGTGAGTTTAATCCCTATAATAATAATAATCTAGTATGAAAGTATCGGTTTATGTTTCTTGTTCTTTATAATAGGGGAGGACTACTTTACATAATCATAATACTAGCCAGTATATTGGATTCAACATAGTCCGTGAATTTCTTGGTTTTCAAAATAGCCTTGTTTCACTTAATACAATAGATGAATCCTAACATCACTTTAACGACCATTCCTTAAGCAAGTGTGTGTTTTGGTTGCAACTGCAACATATATAGGTACAGCTATTGCATGCTGCGATACTCTAATGAGAACTATTTTGGGAAGGTGGACATGACTCCGTTATGGTCCGGGGGAGGAGAGAAGAAAGTGTTGGATCCGACGGAGGGAAAGAAGGTGGAAAGTTTCATAAGGAATCTGATCGAAGAAGCGACCGAGGAGACAAAGAGGTTGAGCGCATGGGGAGAGTTTAGTTTAGGTTTGTTGAATTTTTAGATACATGTATAAGTTGTATAAGTTGATGTTGTCTTTCTATCAAAATGACTCAAACCAATTGATATGACATACTTCATGTTATATATACCTTTATTCAATGCAAATTGCATAAAAGTCCCAATGAAAAGAAAAAATCACAAGTAGAATTACATTGAAATCTCATGAGACTTGGACTAGCTTAATTCGAATTGAGAAAAGACCACTTTACCTTTGTTAATTTAAGCAACTAATGATAAGTTCTCAATTTTTTGGTGGTACCCTGACTTATCATTAGTTACTCAATGACTTGTCATTGTAGCACCCTTACTTGTTATTGGTTGTTCAAATTAACAAGGGCAAAGTGGTCTTTTCTCAATTCGAATTAAGCTAGCCTAAGTCCTATGGGACTTCAATACAATTTGATGATTTCAAGGGATGTTAGTGATTTTTTCTCTTTCTTGGTTCCTATATGTAATTCCCCTTTAATTCAGAGCCTAACTATTTCATCATGTGGGACGTATTCTAAGGTGGTGGAAGAACAAGGTATGCGTTGGTACAGTGCAGTAAAGACCTTTCCAACGTGGGTTGCAGGCAGTGTTTGGAGGCTATGTTGAATGAAGCTATTCAATGCTGTGAGCAGAAGCAAGATTGGCAAGTTGAATCGACAACTTGTATAATCAAGTACACTAACTACATGTTTTACCAGTCACCATCTTCCCATAATCCTAACACAGGTAGGTACGATTGTGAAATAAACAAATCTTGCGTTGAGGGAAATGAAATTT
Source organism: Acacia melanoxylon (assembly GCA_019022615.1). Lineage (NCBI taxonomy): Eukaryota > Viridiplantae > Streptophyta > Magnoliopsida > Fabales > Fabaceae > Acacia > Acacia melanoxylon. Next base: position 1,323,700 of record JAFJYJ010000020.1, on the reverse strand, counting down.
TGACACCAGAAGATCAATTTAATTTCAGCTCAGGCCAGACAATTTCTCAAATTGTAATGAAGGCTAAAGGTCCTTAACTCATAATAATCCAACATTGAATTTGAGTATTGTTAGCTTTTTTTTATTCTTTAAGGTTCAATATATATCGACATATATTGTTAGAACTTCATGCTATTTTGTCAATGTTGCAGCCAATAAAGGAGTTAGCAAGTCAAAAGCCTTGATCATAAGCGCAATTGTATTAATGATTGTGGCTGTACTATGTTTTTCTTTCTACCTATTCAGGCGGAGCAAGAGTAAAAAAGGTATTTATCCCAATTTATGTGGATTCACTATTATAGGAAAACGCAGTTGTAGCGTTTAGTTTTTTAAATTTGTAGAATTTCAAAAACGCTACATGCTCTTTTGCTAAAAAAACAATTGAATTGAAAACATGTTGTATCGCTTCCTTGTATATATATTCTTAAAAAAAAAAATATACACATGCTGCATTCAATATATATATATAATAGGAACTTTCAATATAATAATATCAATAAAATCTTCCACTGTTTATTTTAATTCCCGCACCACATCGACAAACACATGCACCATTATACTTTATTAAATTTCTCAAAGCTCTCTCTCTCTCTCTCTCTGACACCCTTGTCTATATATGACCATACAATCAAAATATAACTCATACTTTCTCAAAGCTCTCTCTCTGATACCCTTGTCTATATATGACCATACAATCAAAATATAACTCTAAATATGATTGTCTTGTAGATGAAACGCTGTCGGAGAGCACTCCTGTAGTTTATGACCTTTCTCAAAGAGATAATTCGCTGAATACAGACCTTCCTACAATCCCTTTGCTTGTGATACAACAAAGCACTCAATACTTTTCAGAAGATTCCAAATTGGGAGAAGGTGGATTTGGTCTTGTTTATAAGGTATGAGTATTTTTGGATTTGGAAATTTCAATTATTGAATGGTTTGATTATTTGTTTTACTTAAATTTTAATTTATTTTTAATACAATTTCTTTGCTTAAATTTACAATTAACTCATTACAATTGTGCATAAATTTAGTTTAGCTTTTAATTATAAAACTTATATTAACATCTAAATGATACAAAGATGTCTTAGATTTAATAAGCCATATACACTTTTCTCATGATCAATATCTTATCTCTTTTGAGTCGATATAAAACTTATTGCCTTTCTTGTATTCATAGTGCCAATACTTATGAAATTAACAAAATATTATAAGCAACATGTCTCAAATATCAGTATACTTGTGTATATTCCATAAAACCTTCCTCTTTCCCATATATATCACTTTGATATGAAATAAGTTCTTTTTTCCGCATAAAACCTTTATATCACATCTAACTTTAACATGGATATTGTTGGACAGGATTTCACCTAAGGGATGAATCGGGTGATATTAAAAAATATAAAATTTTAAATCAAATCATTAATAGGAATATGTTAGAAAGATATAACGGAGGAGAGTAAGAACCAATAACACAAAGATTTATATTGGTATGATCTCAACCACTTGACCTACATTCAGTCCGAACGCTTTCGAAATAATTCAATAACTATCTTCTCCAATATTTAAAAGGGCTCTTGGCAATCAATACAAATAATTTCTCTCAGTGATTTAAATATTCCCCCTTGCAACTTGTATGATAACACCCACTCAAATTCCACAATTTATTGTCAATCATAAAAGAGTATGAATGAAGAAAACACACATTCTCGCTCTGAGAGTAAATATGCTCATCATTGAAGTTCAGTAAAACAGAGTATCGGAGCACTTGAACATAGAAAATTGAATGCTTGGTGAATGTAGTTGGTTCGGTAGTTTTTCCATCTTTATTGCTCTTCTATTTATAAAGTAGGAAGATTTAAATGACTGTTGAAGCTATATTGTTCCCCTTACTCAGCAAGGTGACCATTGAGCTTTGCATTAAATGCTTTTGACACAAGCAAATCTCATATAATGTAGTCATTTGAAGCTTAATCTTTGATTAATCCCCTATAAACTCATATTAAACTTGATTAACAATGTTTAAGAACAATGAGAAAAAGTTTCGGGTTGAACTTTAAGGTTATTAGTGTTGAAGTTATCACCTGAGTGGAATTCGCAGGTTATCTAAAGCATTCTGAAAAAATAAATCGTGTGATAATGTTTGTTTAGAGACATTTGATCCAGAATAATACTTGCAAGTTGAACTCGATGGTGAATTTTGATAAAATACAGTTATGACTCTAATGATAGTCATAACTCAAGTGATCTTGAAGATTTTCACAAATAACTGAGTCACTCGCAGGTTTCTGGCAAGTTGAAGCTTGACTCACAGTGGTTTTCAAATGACTTAAATGATAAGTCTTTGCTGATACTTATGAACCATATCAAAAACTTGTGAGTTTAAGCTTTCCATAAATGAAAACTCAAATGACTCGAGTGCTATTTATAAATTTTAAAGTTTTAACTGAGTCACTCTCAAGTTTTAAGAGAGTTATAAAACAACATCAGTCTAGTTGATACTCATAACTTGAGGCTGTCTGAAAATTTTCAAACCAAGTTTCAGCGATAGACAGCATTTGCCGATTTTATACAAGTTGTCCATAGAAACTGACATAACTTGAGTGGAAGTGAGATTGGACTTGAGTGAAAATGAAAGGTTTGACAAATTGGGACAGTAACCTAAGTACTAAGGTGATTTTAGAACAAAACTTGAGTTGATTTTAACAGTAAATGTTTATCAGTTATAGAACTGATATTTTTGATAGATTAAGGTCCTTAAACATTTTAAAACCTTACAAAACAATGTATCTAAGATTTCTTATTATCAAAACACTTTATTCTAACAGTTATATGTTAAAGTAGCAGACCTTGAAACATATATATACATGATTTGTCATATTCAAAGGATAACAACCAAAAGATTGTACCTTTTTAGGACTCACAACAATGAAGGAATGATCTAATGACTTTGCTTCAAGTTTGTGGTTCCTTATAACATATGGTAGGAATTGCATGCTATGGTGTTATTTTTATCACTACAATAAAACATCAAATTAGTTATGGAAATTCTGTCACTAACCAGTTTAGTGATAGAATTGGATTAGCGATGGAATTTGCGAATGGTCACTAATTGATTAGCGATGAAATTTTGAATTCAATCACTAATTAGAAATGGATTAGAGGAAAAAAATTGTAGTCACTAATACATCACAAAGTTGGAATAAGCTGTCCCCAAAGTCAATGACGGATTAATGATAGAAATTTTCTCTCACTAATTAGTTATTGAAAATTTCCGTCACTAATTAGCGATGAAAATAAGTGATGAAAACTTTTCGTCACTAATTAGTAAGAAAAATTTTCATTACTAATCTATACCAAAATCAATTTTTTTATAATTTAAAACTACCATGTGTCCCCCGCCATTACCGCCACGTCACCGTCGGTGTTTGCCACATTTCCCCGCCAAGGGCCACCGTGCCACATGTCCTTGCAAGCAGCCACCACATGCACCACCCAAGAGATTGCCATATGGCACATTTCTCCATGCCACAAATTGGTTGCATTTTGTGGGCATATATAGTGGGATTCGAAGCCTTGACCTCTAGCATAGAAGTATGTTTGCCGTTGAACTAAAATGAGCCTATCATATATATATATAGACACCCACCAACCTAAATATAAATATAAATTTTAATATATTATTTAATATTTCTATTTAGTTTTGCACCAAAACAGTGCAATTTAAAAGAAAAAGAGGGCAGCGGAAGCGGCCAGCAAAGGAGAAGCCACGTCCCCTAAGTTTTTGGCTGGCGAATAATGACGAAGATCAGTGTTTTGGGGCATTGTATAACTGCGCGTTCACCGTGGCAAAAGCACCTAAATGAACAGTGTGTTTCGCTCGTTACGTCGTGGCAAGCGACTTTTTGCCGCAATGAACACGCATTATAAAAACCGTGTGTTCGGTTCCATTCGCGAAGTGAATATTGTCTCAACGAGCGAACGAGATAGAACCACAATGGTTCATTTTCCTAGCCTTAACATGTTCCTAACGCTTCCCAGGCCTACTTCAAAAAATGGAAGTCAGTCACCATCATGAAGTTATATTCCGCTTCCTTATTAATCAACTCCCATAACTTACTCTTCAAAACACCATATATGTTAATATGATTCCTTTTATTATTTCAAATAAAAGGAGTATATCATATTTAGTGACCCATATGTCTTATATATAAAATAAGGTTTACTTCTTTAAATGAGATTGGGCTTATCCTAATCCACCAATGATGAATTTGATAAAATTCAACAGTGAGGTTTATTAAGGAATTTTTTTCCTGGTATTTTTATGTAGTACTTGATAATTCTCACCACATTGATTTTAGGATGTCCAAATATGAGTTGATGTAAGATGTCATGCCCAGTATCTGAATTTTATCAAATTCACCGGATTAGGATTGGGCTTATCCTAACACAATATGACTTATTCTAGCATGTCTGAAACAACGCCCAACCACAACATCACAATCTAATAAAGTCCAAAAAGAACTAGCCTTTCCTTCAAAAAGCATGTCATATTTTGCATGTTGTAAAGTACCAAACTCATAAAACAAAGTAGATCAACATCATTCAATCATTACTCAAAGCTAATTAGAATTATTTTGAATGACCTAAACCTCGCTTGTATTTGCTAGTTTCAACTCAATTAAAGATATGCCTATATTGAGCCAAACATATGGCGCTTGAGTTAGATAAATGCACCCTACAAGAAAATAGGGCTTGAATTAGGTTAGTGTAATATATATCAACCTCGACTCAATCCATATTTACTTCTTGTTTATCATATAGTTACCTTAAAGGGTATTTGATTTAGCCTTGTCAAATATAGTATTTCTTTTTAAATGTATAATCAACCTTTTTATTAGGGAACACTACCAAATGGGAAGGAAATTGCTGTGAAAAGACTCTCTCAAACTTCAGGTCAAGGTTCACAGGAGTTCATGAATGAAGTGATATTCATAGCAAAATTGCAACATAGGAACCTTGTTAGACTCTTGGGCTTCTGCATGGAGGAAAATGAAAAGCTACTTGTATTAGAGTACATGCCAAATTCTAGCCTTGACTCACACCTTTTCAGTATGTTTTCCTAACACTCTCTCTCTCTTTCTCTTTACCTACGCTTTTACTCTTTGTATGGCTCAAAATTAGTGTTCGCGAGTGATAAAGTAACTTAATAGGACAACAACATGAACGTATACACAGGAAAGTTCTAAATGCATTAAAAAACAAAAAAATATCAAAAAAAATATTAAAAAAATATTCATGAAATCAAGTGAATACTGATGATGTAATAAGAGATGTAATTATTTTACAAACCTATCATTTAGAAAAGTAAGGCTAAGTGCTGTTAGAAATGCAACTACATAAATTACAATAAAGGGTGTGCACTCAATAAGTTCAAGTACATATATTTTAATAGAAAAAGTATATTACAATAAAAATAATTACAATGTCATTCTTCTAGGCCTTACTTTTTAGAATTCCATTATAATTGTCTTATTATCAATGCTATCAAATACATCTTTTTTCAATACAAGGCACTAAACAATCATTCATTCTCAATTCGATTACGAAGTGCAGTCTTAATGTATTAAGGGTTGGCACTTAATTTAAAAGTGGACAATCATTCAAACATATATTAGTTTTTTTATATAAAAAAATCCCAAATTCGGGTTTAACATATGTCTTAATCATGGTTGCTTAATTGGTCACTTGTATGATTAGTATGATAGTATGATAAAATTATGTGTATCCATTAACTTTTTTTTTTCCAATACTATCTTTTAAATATAAGGTTTCATGAGTAACATAATTAACCAATTACATTTCATGTCTGGCTTTCTTGTTCTTTAATTACTTGATAATTTGGATATTAATTTTTGTTTATTCATTCCTATAAATGGATTGATTAACTGCATTGATTATTAGTCCATTCTTTTTTTGGCTTTCATTACTACTTCAAAATCAAGCCACATTTAAAAAGAGCATTAATTAGATTTGTGTACGTTATTGTAATTACCGTTTGAATGTGCATTTTCCTATGTTTAACATTGTATTTCACTACTACACCTTTCAAAAGATGAAAGAAAAAGAGTATGAAAATAAAAATATTTGAGAGTTAACACTAACTTTGCCTTAATATCTATACAGACAGTTAATTTATAGTTGCAGCCCATACAAACCACTATGCAACCAACAAACGTTATTTTTCACATTAGAGGATCCTTCCGTCATGGTCTTCATGTCTCTCCTAGTTCTTTTGCTTTACAAGTTTACTTTGATGCTGACAACAGTGGGTCCTACTTATAGAAACTTTAACTACTTTTGAATTCTACATTATGCTTGATAATTCTCGTCTTCTAGAGTAGTACAAATGAAAACATACACTAAACGGTTTCTCAAGCATTGAAGTCCAATGTTCTGCCCTTATAGAATTTATTATATTGATATTGCAGTACAATCCGTATTCTATTCATCTCTTGACAATTCATACTAACTTTGAAAGACTTGTATTTTATATATAGACACATCTGTTAGATACAGATATTTTTCATTTGTTATGATGACCAAATTGGCATTACAGAACATTTTAATGCTGCATTTTGCATCCCTTGAAATTGAAAACTAATACTAGTAATAATGAGATATGTGAGTAGCATGTTGTAGTTCACATAAATATATATGTTTTGCACGTATATGATTTCATCTTTGTAACATCCTTCTTTTATAAAATAAAACTATTTCATAAACAATTATTTAGACATCAACAAGTGATGACATCACATTTTAGTTATAAATTTTGTTTTGTTAAGTATTATATATGCAACAAAATTTTCAAATGAGTCTCTTAGAAAGCAACTAACATTTTTTCTTTCTTCCCCATATGCTCTTGTCAAAAAATCTTTTCTTGGAAAAAATTGTCAGATGATGAAAATAGAAAGAAACTAGATTGGACAAGAAGACTAAATGTTATTAATGGAATTGCAAGAGGACTTTTGTATCTGCATGAAGACTCCCGCCTTCGAGTCATTCATAGAGATTTGAAACCTAGCAATGTCCTTTTGGATTATGAGATGAATCCTAAAATATCAGATTTTGGATTAGCAAGGGCTTTTGAAGGAGCACAAAATCAACGTGATACGAGACGAATAATGGGTACATAGTAAGTGTTTGATGCAACTTAATCATTTTTCTTTTTCATTTTTACTTTTAGATTAGTGTTTAAATTGTCTAAAGAAATGTTAGCTCTTGGATAACTGAACAGCTATTTGAATTGATTGATAAACAGTGGCTACATGGCTCCAGAATATGCTATGGAAGGATTATTTTCGGTGAAATCAGATGTTTTTAGTTTTGGAGTTATTCTACTAGAAATTATATGTGGAAAAAAGATTAGCGGTTTCTACGTCTCTGAACATGGTCAAAGTCTTCTATCTTATGTAAGTTATTTTGCCGATCTTATCTCATCAAGGAATATTGATTTTGTAACAGTAACCCAATTTTAGGACATTCATTATTTCAAAATGCCAAAATTTGCAATTGCTTACAGGCTTGGAATTTGTGGTGTGAAGGAAAATGTTTGGAACTAAAGGATCCCATCCTAGAAGATTCATATATAGAAAATGAAGTTTTGAAGTGCATACATATTGCTTTGCTTTGTGTTCAAGAAGATGCAGCAGATAGGCCAACCATGTCCACTGTTATCGTCATGCTAGCAAGTGACACAATGTCATTTCCCATGCCTAGTCGTCCTGCATTTTCAGTTGGAAGAAGGTTCACAGAAGATTTATCTACTTCAAAAGATTCTAAAGATGCTTCTATTAATGAGGTAACTTTATCATCCATCAAACCAAGGTGACAAGACTAATTTAATAGATGAAATAGATCCTCTATAGCAACTGCACAATCCAATGAGAACAGAGATCACAAAGAATGGTGACTTGATATGTGGATCCCTTTGGGTTCTTTATCTTTTGGGTTAAGGTGCATCCAGCAGCACCCTGAAGTATAATCTTAAGTCTATTCAGTACCCTAAAGTATTTCATGGTATATCCAACATTTTAAGGCATTGGTCGCAACATGTAAAAAAAAATAAAAAAATCAGTTTATGATACTAGATGTACTAAAAAATATCTAACATGTTATACTTACTTTGGAAAAAATACTTTACTGGATGTACCACAAAATATTTTCAGATGTTGGACGCACTTGAAAAATTACCTCATGTGCTGGATTTATCTTAACCATGTTTTTAAACTATTTCATGAAAGCATTTCCGAGTTTGGAATAAAGTTTACTTAGCCATGAAGACCAAATAATGAGATAAGGCTTCTAGATTTTGATGTGAGAGAAATTCACATTTGACTGTGCCTACCTAAAGTGTATGTGCGCGCATGTATTTTATGACACGCTCTTGTATTATATTGTTATCAAAGATCTTTATACAATCATCCAATAAAAGTGTTGGAATTTTTTCCCCGTTTTTTAAGAGAGAAGGCTTTTCATATACACTATATTTGAAATTTAAATTTGTAGGTATATAATTGTTATTGTGTATATGTATATTTGACTTGTTATGTTGAATAATTAATTGATTCTAAATTCTGCAGAATACTTGTTCATTTACAAAATATGCATGGATCTTCTTTTGTGGAGAAGGCTTCTTTATATACTGTTTAAATATTTGTAAATAATTAATTGAATTTTATGAGTTGGGGTTAGCCAAATCTAGAAAATTTTTACCCTGAATTAAAAAAAGCTTTTGCAATATTTTAGTTCAGAAAGTCCTAAAAACAATTGGCCATATTTTATAAAATTGGTACCACTTTACAAGAGACAAATAATGACGCAAGATCGAAGAATCAAGAACCTTGGCAGAGAAGGCACAACAACCTATTTACGAAAACTCTACAACAAAGACCAGGAAGCAATCATCTCTGGACCTCAGCTTCAAGCAACCATATGTAGATTTGGGCTTAACTTAAAATAGATAGGAAGAGAAACTAGTAGCTTCAACAACGTTGGCCCACAGGAACCAACAAAAGATTGGTCCAGTTGATAAATGGATTGACTCATAAATATAAGGTTGTGGGTTCAAATCTCATGGATGTGAGAACTTTATTGGTGAACAATTTGTAAAAACGTAAGTGCTTTTTGAACTTGGAGGCATGTCTTGGCCCTGTGAACCACTAAAACCCAACTCACCTAAGATTTTTTGTACCAAAAAAAAACGTTGGCCTACAGTAGAGCTAGGAATCAGGGTTGGCCCTTGAAAGCCAAGGCCTAACAGGTCCGGCCCTATAGGGCTTGAGATAAAACAAAGACATCTATTTTTCAAAACCCGGCCTTAGAGCACCAAGGCTAGGGTCGACCCTACAAGGCCCGGAAGTTACTATTCCAAATTTTGACTATCCGTTCTTTTTTCAAAAAAATATAATTAATAAATACAACAATTAAAGTTCTAATTTATCAAATAAATGTTGTCAACATTAATATCTAAACAACCCGAATCATCATAACAAATAAACACATTCACTAATTTGTCAAAAAACAAACTATTGTCTACAAATAACTCACGTAAAATCTAAGAAGCATATCTAGGTTTTAAATTTAAACTATTATACAATATTTCTATGACAAGATTGATTCTATGACTTGTGATGAAAAGGTTGCCAATATAAGAAGTAAGCTGACTTTCATTTTTAATGAATATTCGAATAGGGGACATCTCTTCCAACTCCTTATTAAATTAAAAAAATAAAAAATAACAGGGCCTAACGGGCTAGCCCGAGGCCTTATAGGGCCAATTTCATTTAACTCATCTAATTTTCATGCCCAGCCCTTGAAGGACCAAGGCTTAAAAACCCGACCCGACGAGCTCGGCCCGATTTCCCGACTCTAGCCTACAGGGCCAATTTCATTCCCAGCTATGGTACTGTGTAAACTCTCACATATGGAGTCTAATGAGCTGAACAATAACACTTTTTTGAACTAGAAAGCAAGGATGTATTACACATGAATGCAAGGCCATATGTATATAGAGGTCAATGATTCCCTCGATATAAAGATACAACCTTAACACATAAAATATAATACTTAATATATCAACTAATTACTGAATATATCCAAATACTTCTAACTAACCGTTAATATTCCTAATTAACAATTTTCAGGTACAGAATATGGTTGTTATTGTTGAGATCCATATACGCAGCGGAATTAAAAACTTTACGAATCCCTTCTGAGGATCGCTCAACCACGTTTAAATCAAGGTTAAAAGAATCCGAATCATACCTACGGCGAACCTGTCCGCGTCTCGTATTATTTGAACTAGTGGACTACCTTCTCGATCAGTAGAAGTCGACTCTACGAATCGCCTTCCTTTACCGGTATCCACACGAATAATCTCCGAACACAACTGCGGCAACGTGCTAGCGCCTTCATACTTGCATCTCTCTCTTTTTTGTTCTAGGGTTTCTCACGGCTTTCTAATACGCTCGACAAAAGTCTCGTAGGTTTTTCTAAACCCGATAGGCGTATTATATTCAAAACTAATCCACATTAATTTTGAAATTCGAATTTTGAATCGGATTAAAAAAATTAATTAAATCTATCTAATAGATCTAATCTATTTATTTAATCCAAATTAAAAGCCTTCGATTTAATTTATCTCTATAAATTAAATCCGAGAAATGATATCTATCTATTTAATTAAATATGAGATACTATATCTCAATTTAAATTAAATAGATATATGATATCTTTATTCAAAAATTAAATGTGAGATACAATATCTCTATTTGTTTTAGATATTTAATTTATCAAATAAATTTAATACAAAACAAATATTATTTAATAATATTATAATCTCCATTAAATAATATTATTATATTATTTTTCGAATTTAATATATATATATATATATATATATTCATCCTAGATTAAATTCGGTGTTTATTAAATCTTAGACATATCTAAGATTCAATGAATCTGACACTTTTGCTCATGTTGGGCTATTCTTGTGTGCGACCTAGCCCACATGAGATTGGTAGTGGGCCAATCACGTACCACCCACAAGTCGCAAGCGGCCTCTAGCAAGACATTGCGACTACCCAATTCATATGGGGATCGATGATACGATACTACCTATCGTACAACCATGTCACGTCCCTTTTGTCACGCGATAATTTGGTCAATGATGAGGCATGGATAATGTCAACTTCCTGTTCTTGACCATTACTTTCTCGATTCTCGAGTAGTCTAATAATTGAAATGGAAACTCATTTCCATCGTAGTATGTCCATACATTTCTCAGACTGACTCATCGAGGGCCCCAGTATTATCTCTCTACAAATGTGAGGGGCAAATTCCATCTTGACCACTCACATTCCTCTGCATGAAAACCACTGATCCCGATCCAAGCCTTTTTCATCACCTGGTTCAAGGTGACTTTTGACTAGGTCAGAGATCAATGACTCATCATGTAGGAATCCATGATGATCTCAGGTCATAGGGCGTCGTGATGCGGTTATATATGAGATAAGCTTATGACTAAATCCATGCAGCTTTCTCATAGTGGGTCGGTCCAGCACCTTGTACTCTTACAAGTTCCCATGACTTTGATTCGTATCTCTATACTCATCAAAGTCATACTGGTCTTATTTCATCTTCGCTCTCGCGTAGATGACCGACCAGGGACATTTAGGATAATCTATAAGATATATCCATGAATCAATTATCACTATAAACATGCAAATGAAATGATAACTAAAGGAGAATGACTTGCCCCTTATTTCACCCAAATTCTAAATCCTATTTAGCTCCATGTGCCTTGATTAATTATTTGTGAAGTTTAATAACTGTATTTCAATAGGCTTTTAAAAGGATTTTTCCCTTTTAAAATCTCAAGTATGATTGGATAATCCAAAAGGTAGTAGACTCCCTCGTATTAGTATTCCATTCTTTTCTATTTATTAAATGTTATTTTATTTAGTATTTTCACTTGAGAAATATTTTTTTAAGAAAAAAAAATTTCTGTTGGAAAATTTTATTGACTGAAAAGAAAAACAATATTTTTTTAGGGAAAGTTTAAGTTAAGGACAACTGTAGCAACTTTAATCTCATTTTCCCTATAGCATCATTGCAGTTTAATGGGGAAAATGAAATTAAATGCGGGAGGAAAAAACGTGCAACACATTGAATCCAATAATTCTCCGAACAGGATAGAATAGCAGAACAAAAGTACCATTTGATAAAAGGTAAAGGTGTAAAAATATACATGTGTTTTACCATGAGGAACGCCCAACACCAAATACTTTTTTTAAGTGCAAAACTACATGTGAACTTTAAAAAACAGTACAAAACTACCATCACCATTAAATTTCATAAACTGACGTTACTTTTTGATGTGGGGCCCTCACCATTTAAAATAATGAAAATGCCCAAAATATCTAATTTACTTTAATGCCCTTCCCTTCTCTCTCTCTCATCTATCACCTGCTTCATCTTTTTTTTTTTCATTCAGACGCACTACTTCATCTTTTTTTTTGTTCAGACGCACTGCTTCATCTCAGTGCTTCATCTTTTTTTTTTGCTCAAACGCACTACTACATCTCAGTGTTGGAAGAAGAAAGAGCGTCCGCAAAAGCGTGTGACAAGCTTGCTAGCCATAGTGACGAGGGTTTGAACCATAGCAACATCAGATAAGTCAAACCGGAGCAAGGAAGGCTTCCAACGTCGACGACCTCCTCCGCCGCAACGACGAGAATATAGCCCCCAAAGCCATGAAAACCCAAAATTAAATTCTAGGGTTCCAAAATTCACAAACATGTGAAGGCTGTGACTTCAACGAGCTAGAAACCTCCACTGGCCGAAATTACCCTCAAAATGTAAAAGCAAGCGTCAACAATCGAGCGATTCCAAACCCCCAGGGGTTGAAAAGTTATGATCTTAGCGGTCCTCTCAATAAGCCCGGCGAAGCACAAAATCGTACACAATTTCGGTAACATCTCCCAATTTCAAAACCGTTTCCCTTGCATCGTTTTATGTTTCTTTTTGAATCTGGTATTGTCGTTTTGAATCTGGTTTTGGGTTTTGAATCTGGTTATGTGAAATCATTGTTGTTGTCTAGCACTTGAGCTTTTGGTCTCAGTTTTTTTTAAAAAAAAAAATCGTTGCTTTTCTCTTGATTCTTGTCATCGAACAAATGATCGGCTTAGGTTTTGGATAAGATCCTGGAATTTTGTCTCAGCCATGTACTTGTTTAACTCTGCTATTTTTTCAATGTGTAAGAGTTAGTGTCACTGAATTTGATTTGGAAAACCCTGCTAGTGTATTTGTGCCTGGTTGCTCTCATCTCTTATACGTGAGAAGTCTTTGCAACCAATACAATTCTTTGTTCTTGTTGTTCTTCAAAAAAAAATTTGAGTGTAGGGGCATTTTGGTATTTTTCACATTGCCAGTAACGTCAGTTAATGCAATCTAACGGTGATGGTAGTTTTGCACTGTTTTTGAAAGTTCATGTATAGTTTTGTACCTAAAAAAATGGTGTTAGGCGCTCCTCAGGGTAAAACACGTGTATTTTTGCACATTTACCCTTTAATAAATTCCTCAATTTCTCTTTTGAAGGAAGGTTGGTTCTGAGGGACCTTTAGAGCCTGTTTGATATTAGAGATTTGGAGGGGGGAGAGTTTTACGCGTTGAATTAAAAAAAAATAAAGAAATAGAATTATAAATTATAATAAATAGAATATGTACAATAAAAAATAATAATTAAAAATTGTAACCCACTTTTCTAACTTTTTTAGGGTAAAGGTGTAAAAATGTACATATGCTTTGTCTTCGAGCGCCTAACACCAAGTACTTTTTTTAAGTGTAAAAATGCATATGTGGGTATAAAATAGGTGTAAAAGTTACAGCACCGTTAGAAGAAGATAACATTAGTTAATTTTAATTTGAAAGGACCAAAATACCATCGTCCCACATTTAATGCCTAGCTACAATATCCTGAGAGAACATAAGAGTTTATGTTTACCATCGTCCCATACCTTCATCTGACCACCATCCTCGCCTAAAACGTGGATGCAAATCGGAAAAACCAAAAACCAAACCTAACCATAATCGAAATAAAATCATAGAACAAACAAAGGAAACAAACAGAGAAATGAAATCGCAAAAAGATCAACCGGAAACTTGATCCCAAATTCTAGACGAAATTGAAATTGCAAACCCAACTCTGCAGAGAAATCAAAATCACAATCCCAGATGTTGTATGAACTAATTTTTTTACCTTCATCGCAGATCAAAGTTAACCCAAAATTAAAACTTTTTTTTAAAATCATGAATCAAATTCCTCTGCGCTCGTATTGTGCTTCAACAAATCGAAGCAAATATCTCGACGAAGATGACGCAAGGCTCAGTGTCGGTTCGACGAAGATGACACAAGGCTCGGTGGAAACAAAACAGTGCTATGAAGGTAGGAGGTTCAATTTAGGGGTTGGAAGGAATGAAATGGAGAGAGAATGTTTTGTTCTGAGAATACCATGTTGGATTTGTGTTGGAAGCTAAGAGAGTCGAGCCAGGAGAGATGGCGCTGGCGCCGGCGGAGGAGGAGATGGCGGTGAAGAAGATAGCGAAGAGTCAAAGACCATTTGCAGAACGTGTCCAGGTCTGGATCGAAGAATGAAGAATCAAAGGTTTGGAGGGTGATTTTAGAGGGCATTTTGGTATTTTTAGAATTATAGTGTGGGCCCCGCTCCCAAAATTAACACCGTCAGGCAAGATCGTACGGTGTTGTGACTTTTACACCTATTTTATAACCACATTATATTTTTTCACCTAAAAAAAGCACTTGGTGTTGGGCGTTTTTGAAGGCAAAGCACGTGTGTATTTTTACACATTTTCCCTTTTTTTAATCCACCTTTAAAAAATATTCCATCCACTGACTTTCTCTTTCCTCCCCTGCCAAACCGAAAATCATTGTTGCGGTGCAGGGGCAACTGGATATTAAAAGATAAAAAACTGTGATACCATTATGTCACACCCTGAAACCTATGTGTTTCAAAATACATAGATTCTACCTATAAATTACATGGAGCATCTATCTCTAAATAATAATAAAAAAGTCTAGGGTTATGATTACATCAACTAATAGCACATCTGAATGAGTCAACGAACTTTAAATCCTTAAGGAGACCCTTCACCACTCAACAGGAGATACATGATCGGCAATACTATCTAAACCAAAACAAAGTTTCCAGTGAATAATGTCTCATTCTTATAATTTAATAAAATACAAAACAAAATAATTTAAACATCTTTATCTTTTGACAATAACAATATAGCAATAAATTTCAATTTCTAAACCATACAATCATGAATAAAATAGAGCTCTATATAAATATCGTTATTCAAATACTTTCACGTACGAAACAAAACCTTTGATTTAATATAATCGATTTAAAACATAATTAACAAACCTCATCTTTGCATAGAACTTTTTATAAAATGGATAACAAGAGTGGTCACACAGTCTACGAGGGTAACTAACCAAACATGAGGCCATGAAACAAGCATGGACACACAGTCCATAAAACAAGCAAGAGAAAAAATCTCATGAATATTAAGCGAGCTTGAGGTTAATCATGGTGCAACAAGAACTAAAAGTACTACTATTAGTAACCAGCGTTCTGTATTCCGACCTTCCAAAACATTTTCAAACATACTTGGGGCCAATTTTTCAAAGCAATAAAAATTCTTCTTTCAAGATAATAACAACTTGTATTTAATACTTCATAATCGAATTTCCCGTATGAAGGTTCACAAATAATATTTCAAAACTTTCTTTCAAATTCAATATGACAACAAAATCCTTTTCAAATAATAAATTTATAACTTATAAACTTTCCAAAATGAAATATCATTTCAATATAAAATTTATAAAAAATATCTCAAAAGTCTCGTTACTATTTAAGTGTATAGTCATGAATTATGGTTTGAAACAATTGAAAGAAAATACTTAATAATGAATAAAATCATTAATATTTGCTCATGTACTATCAAATAAGAAAACGAAACAAATATAATAAATTTTCCTTCACAAATCATACTTTTAAATATGGTAATTAACATAAAAGTACAACAATTAGTAAAAAATATCATTTATAAAAATTATAATAGGTCAATATTCACTCACCTGTTGACCCCCAATTATATAATTTATTCTTATTTATCGCCTTCCAACCTATTTTCAGTTTTTTCCCTTCTTAATATTCTTCACAACATCATTCACTCTCCTGAAACATTGCAATATAAGAAGATCATGATAACTAACTTTACGAAAATAGCTTCCTCCCATTGAGTTGGAAAAAAACAGATTCCTATAAAATATTAGAGTAAACTATCAAATATAAATTAAGAACAAGAAACAGAGAAGGAACAAGATAATTATAATAAATTTGATAAGAAAATAGATTAAATACTAAATAATATTAAAAAATAAAGATAGGAAGAATTGGGAAAAAGTCTCCCATATAAAATTATAGAGTTGAGAATGACTTGGTACATATTTATATACACAGAGTGTCAGTACATGAAAAATCTTATTTATACATAATACTAGTACTTTGATTCATTTCTTTTTCACCAATAAAATTTACAAGAAAAGTGTTGCCAAAAACTTGCAACTTCAATTTTGCGTTTTTAACAACTAAGGGTTATAAAAGCAATTTGACTCAATTTCTATATCTCTATTTTCTCTATATAACTTAATTAATGATTTGTTAAATTTAGCAAACTAAATTAGAATTTGGGTATTTAAAATTATTTTCCCTATATATTTCCTCAAGTCCCCGTATATATTTTCACCCACAAAAGTAGTGAGAAAATGATTATACCAAAATAGAAAAAATTATTATTATTATTATATAAGGTCAGATTTTAAATAGCTAAAATGCTAGCTTATTAAATTTAAGTAGTGACTATACAAATAAATACTGACAAAACATGCTTGCATTTTATTCTATTTAATTTAATATAATACTTTCATATTTTAACCGTATAAATAAAAATAAAATAAAAAATTAATCTTCATAAATGATATATCAATATTTAATTACACAGTTATCACTTAGATTTGATGAGTCAACATTTTAATTAGATGAGACCACTGTAATACCAGGTAATTATTTATCGGAATATTATATTTAGATAAATAATACCTATTGAAAATAGGTGAATATGTGGTTTCAAATAATAAGTAATAATTATCTTATTTCCTAAGGTAATTTCTATTGAAATTAGGGTGAATAAAGAGCTAAAAATCCCTAAATGCAATTGTGGGCCATAAAATACCCGAAAATATTATGATAAATCCCAAGAGGCAATGAAATATTTATTAAAAATTGGAGAATATGTTGTCTCTAATTTAGGTAATTTTTGGGATTAATTTCCTTGGAAAATATTGAGGCAAGATTTAATATTATTTTGGGGATCATAATTGACCCCATGATTTTTAATATTTTACATGGGATATAAAATACCAATGTAAGTAAAATAATTGTGAGATAATGATTTATCCTAATTAAGAAAATTATCAAAAATTAGTAAGTGGCTAATCTGGTAATTAATGGGATAATTAAGGTATAAAGTAAATGAATTAAAAATAATTTAAATAATTATTTTTAATTGGAGAAATTCGAAATTATTAAATAAATAAAAAATAAAAATAAAATAAAATATTAATAAAATATTTTATGCTTAGAAAAATAAATAAAAAATAAAAGAAAAAAAAATAAATAAATATCATGATATTTTTGTAAAATTGTATTATTATATAATATAGTGAATAGTAATGGAATAAATAGGAAACGGATCCTATCTAGAGAACCAGGAATAGGAATTTCAAAGTCAAGGTAAAATATTGATCGGTGAGTTTTTACCTTCAAGTGACCTCTTCCTAAGTTAATTAAGGTCGATAGCGCATTTGCCTAATAAGACGAAATAGGGAAAAATGCGAGATATTCACATTTTGGATTTGAAGAAAATAATTATAACTCAACATCTAGAGATGAGTTTATAATTATCTGGACATATTTGGAATCAGTGAATTATTATCCGAGAGATTGATGATTACGAAAGCGATTTCCGACATCGGACGTGTTCGGACACATTTTTCGAGAAAACTTCAATCGGATTTATTGGAACCAAAGGGACCGAAATCTAAGTTAAATTAGATATTATTGATGAGGAAGAGAAGATCTTCAAAGTTATGAATCCAGAATTTTGAGATTTCTCCGAAGAGACGCAAACAGAGACCGAAAGGGAAAATGCATCGAACCCATAAAGCAAGTTGACTCACCATTTTTGGACCAATTGTTTGCTGCCAAATCAGCCTTGAATGTCGACCAACATGCTGCATGGCTAGGAATTAAACACCATTATGCTTTGATTTTACTTGGTTATAAGGTAAGAGAAAATTACAAGATTTGGAATATGGAAATTACCAAAGTGGCACAATTTTTGCCTATATAAGGGCATGAGCACCTTCTTCATTTTTCACACCAAAAATCTGCCCCTTAGAGAGAAGTTAGAGAGAGAAGCTGCGGAGAAAGTCGAGCAAAGTCCGGGTAAGTTCTTCGGTCCACAGGTCTTTAGTTTCGGTAGTTCTTTCGGTAGATATAGTAGGAATGCTAGATTTATCTTTAATTTTTCAAGATAGTCTAGATATCATATTTAGGGGTAAATATGATATATATTTCGAAAATATGATGAGGAAAAGATCTGTCAAAATTCTAGAGAGATAGAGCAAAAACAATGTGAAGCTCGCGAAATTCCGCCGATTAGGGGTTCGGGGCAAAATGGTAATTTGTACCTAAAATGCACATTATGCTGCTAAAAGTTGTTAAATATTATCCTTATAGGATATACGAGATAATCGTACCGTTGTCGAGCCGCTTGTTGTGCCGCCGTCACACCATTGTTTTTTCCCATTGTCGAATTTCACGTTTTTACGTAAAAGTTACATTGTACCGCCAAAAAGGTACATTCGCGTCTTTGTAACACTAACTCGATGCTTATTATATGCGTATATGTGTTGTTAGGTATGTACGTTCGCGTCTTTGTAACACTAACTCGATGGTTATTGTATGATTATATATGTTTGTTGTGTTCTTTTTGTTGTGTAGTAGTGTACGAGGTTATGCTATATACACGGTATGTTACATACGAGGTTATGTCACATACGAGGTTATTAATGTTGTATCATACGAGGTTATGTTACATACGTGGTTATTATCTTGTATACGTGGTTATGTGTTTTTAATCATACATCTCTGTTGTGGACTGTTGTATTGATTGCTTTGTGTCGTGTATATGTAGTCATATTTAAGCATGAGGTTAATCAGATTACACGAGATCCAAATTGCAATTGGATCTCAGCTCTTATCATAGCGTCAGGTTCAGAAGAACCGAGGACCGAGGAGACGGGCGAGAAGGCCGTACAGAGTCCCGACTGAAGACTTTCTTCTGTTGTTATTCATTTTGAAAACTCTCGGTCACTGTACCGCTTTTGTAATCAGTCAGACTTACGGCATTTTGAATACAATTATCAGTTACTCAATCGCTCCAATGCTCTACTCTGATGAAAAAAAAAATATACGGCTTTTGAAAATGGGATGTTACAGTTTTGGTATCAGAGCAGTTGTCCTGGCATAGATCTGACTAAGTTATTCAAAAACCTTTTAGTGCCGAAGGCGGGCTAGTCTATGTGGATCGGCCAATCGTCGCCCCTAGCACGGTGAGGCTCCCATGATAGACACATACCGGCTAAATTGGTTGAGTAACGGAGTTAGGCTCTACGCCTTTTTAAAGAGCATGTTTTGAAAATGAGTACGATATAGCCCTAAGTCGGTGTACCGATCGGACGGGTATATACCATTCTAAACCGGTGTACCACCCTCTCGCTTCGGTGCATCATTCTAACCCCGAGAATCGGTAAATCCACCGTCCATATTCATATTTGATATCGAGACCCCGATTAATTCGATAATCGTCGGTTTGTCTTTGGACGACTATTCGTCCTAGCGCGAGCTTATATGTGGAGCTAGGCCACGCCGGATGAAACTCCGAGACCAACAAGGATAAGTACATGCGATTTGACTCATGTAGAGGAACTCCCGATCGAAATTCCGTACCCGTTTACGAGTAGACCGAATCAACGAAATTCTAAACAAAGGGAAATAGAATGAGTGTCCGATCATTTATAATACTAGCATTCGTCTAAACTACATGATTATGCAAAACGTGAAATTTTGTTTTCAAACGGACGAGAAGTCTGCGTTTTTTATGGATGAGAAGTCTGTGTTTTTATATGGACGAGAAGTCTGTGTTTTTAAATGGACGAGAAGTCCTGTGTTTTTAAATGGATGAGAAATCCTGTGTTTTTTTTAATGGATGAGAAATCCTTTGTTTTAATAGACGAGAAGTCCTGTGTTTTAATAGACGAGAAGTCCTGTGTTTGAATACTACACCTGAGTAGAGGGTAAAAGAAATTGTTAAGATACATGTTTAGTAAGAAATCCCCTATAGTTTGATAAATAGTTATCTTACTTGCCGCGAAAATTTTAGTTTCCGATGCATATCTCATAGTTACTACTATCCGACTGCGATCGTGTCATTGAGTAGGAGGTATCTTGTGTTGTCATGGTGTATGGGCGTCATGGAAACATTTAAGGTATCTTGTGTTACCATGATGTATGGGCGTCATGGAGACATTTTGATATCCGTATTGACCGGGGTATATGGGTGCCACGGAAAATACTAAATATCAAAGTACAAAATGACAAGATCTTGACGGATCAAACCCGAGCAAATTCTCGATCATCAAGTGGAGCGGCCGACATATAGAGAAAAGTTCGGAGCGAATAAGTCGTGGAGCGGTTGCATGCGCGAGAGATGCGGTGCGTAAAACTAGCAAAATGAGGTATCTTTTGTCGTCACGGTACGTGGTTGCTAAGGAGACAGTTTTGGCACGTGGTTGCTAAGGAGACAGTTTTGGCACGTGGTTGCTAAGGAGCGAATAAGTCCGAAGGTTAGTTTGTACAAAGTCTAAATTGGGATAGAGCAAATTTCGAGGCGAAATTTTGTTTAACGAGGAGAAATGTAATACCCGGGTAATTATTTATCTGGAATATTATATTTAGATAAATAATACCTATTGAAAATAGGTGAATATGTGGTTTCAAATAATAAGTAATAATTATCTTATTTCCTAAGGTAATTTCTATTGAAATTAGGGTGAATAAAGAGCTAAAAATCCCTAAATGCAATTGTGGGCCATAAAATACCCCGAAAATATTATGATAAATCCCAAGAGGCAATGAAATATTTATTAAAAATTGGAGAATATGTTGTCTCTAATTTAGGTAATTTTTGGGATTAATTTCCTTGGAAAATATTGAGGCAAGATTTAATATTATTTTGGGGATCATAATTGACCCCATGATTTTTAATATTTTACATGGGATATAAAATACCAATGTAAGTAAAATAATTGTGAGATAATGATTTATCCTAATTAAGAAAATTATCAAAAATTAGTAAGTGGCTAATCTGGTAATTAATGGGATAATTAAGGTATAAAGTAAATGAATTAAAAATAATTTAAATAATTATTTTTAATTGGAGAAATTCGAAATTATTAAATAAATAAAAAATAAAAATAAAATAAAATATTAATAAAATATTTTATGCTTAGAAAAATAAATAAAAAATAAAAGAAAAAAATAAATAAATATCATGATATTTTTGTAAAATTGTATTATTATATAATATAGTGAATAGTAATGGAATAAATAGGAAACTATTTAAATTTAATCAAGGTAAAATATTGATCTTTTTTACATATTTTAACCGTATAAATAAAAAAAATAATAATCTTCATAAATGATATTATCAATATTGATGATTCGAAAGCGATTTCCGATTGTTCGGACACATTTTTCGAAAAAACTTCAAAGTAAGTTAAATTAGATATTATTGATGAGGAAGAAAGATCTTCAAAGTTATGAATCCAGAATTTTGAGATTTCTCCGATTTGATGGACCAATTGTTTGCTGCCAAATCAGCCTTGAATGTCGACCAACATGCTGCATGGCTAGAATTAAACACCATTATGCTTTGATTTTACTTGGTTATAAGATTAAAGATTAAAATACACTTTTTGCTAAACTTTCTTCATTTTTCACACCAAAAATCTGCCCCTTAGAGAGAAGTTAGAGAGAGAAGCTCTGCGGAGAAAGTCGATTAAAATAAAATTTAATACAAACATAAAGAATAAAACATATACCTTAGCCTATATATACACACATGTTAAATATTATCCTTATAGGATAAGAATACACAATAATTTGAATAAATCTTAATAACTGTAATTGCTTGATCAATAGGATGAATGACATGAGAAAAGTTTGCATAATCCCCATTTGAAATATTAACTGTGAAATGTGTGAAATGGGACATAGGAAGGTGAAGCAACGAAGGTCCTGGGTCCTATTTTGAGATATAGAAGTGTGGATGTTTTCACAATTATGATTAAAATAAAATTTAATACAAACATAAAGAATAAAACATATACCTTAGCCTATTTCGGATAAGAATACACAATAATTTGAATAAATCTTAATATATTATCAAATTTTAATGACAAGACAAGCCTTTTCCCCATATATATATATATATATATATATTATATTTTCCTTAAAGGTTTTTAAAGTTCTCATTAGATGGGACTTAAGAGTTTGTGTGAACAAAACTCTTTGATACTTGTAATTTATGGGGAAAAGGCCTTGTCATTAAAATTTGTAACATATGTAACAAAATCATATAATTGTGTGTGTGTGTATATCAGAACAAACTCAAAAACACACGCGGAAAAACTCAAGAAAATAAAAAAGAAAAAAATGTGCCCAAAACGATGAAATTAGCAAAAATTCATCACATCCAGCAGTTAAGGTATCAGTATTGCTTAGAATGGCCCAAGACAGAAATTGAAGCTTATAAATTTCTAGGCATGCTTTTCAGAAATTTCCAGCAAGCTCAGATGGAGATGTAGATGAGTTTTGAACAACCATCCAATCAACGTACAAGCATAGTAGCACTTAGTTTCAGCTACAAACACCATAACTTTGGTAAGAATTGATGGGATTCTACAAGATAATAGTGTTTAGTTCAGATCTGAACAAATTTTCAATGATTCCGACAAGCACAAAATCAAGTCTGACTCATGAGTTACATTGTATCCCAACTCATGAGTTTCATTATATCCAAGCAATGACCAAGTAAATAGGGGGCTGAAACAAGGTAAAACAGCGAATAAAAACACCAACCTAGCAAATTAACTCAAAGATTGGTCTGGGGACAGAGAACAGAATTTGCTAGCAGCAAACCTTGACAAGTGAATTTACAAAACCCATCTAAACCACTTTATTTGCACCACCCTTCTATTAAGATAAATTAGCATATGTTCTACGCATTACTTGAAGCCTGAAAAAAAAAAAAAAAAAACACGAAATTCTATACTAGTACAACATCTTAGAAACTTGTTACTTATAGATAGATAATGATTTAATGACCAAACAAACTAGAACCTAACGTAGCAAACTAACTTCATTAAACCAACAAATATTCCAGTCATTCTTTCAGTTACAAACATTCAAATAAAGGAGGGACTGTTAATGACCCCTGAGAAATAATAGTCTTTCCCTTCTCAGGGTAACCAAAGGGATGGCGAGAATAAATATAAACAACATTAATATGACTAAAGTGACCAGTCGAAGTTAAAACAACTATCTGTCATAAAAACACAATCATCGGTTAGCTAAACATTACTTCAGGTTCAGGGTCAATCTAGCCGAAACGAAAATACTAAACTTCCTACTTTGATTTACAGATCTTTGGCTCATGCGTCATCTTCTGGAAGATGTTGCGGCGCATTAAGGTCCATTGCTGCTACTGCTTCTAATTCTTGAATTGCAACAATTGCCCTGTTAAAATGGTGCTTGAACAAAGCTAGAGATTCATTGACTTTTGATTGCTGTTACAAAACAAAGTTTGATCACATCTCTGATAAGGCAATAATAAATTGACCAATTGAGCATTCTTTCATGTAAAAGACTACTTAAACTTACAAAATATTCGAGCTTGCTCCTCAACTCTTGCTCAACAGATGATGTCCCCTGTTCCAACAACAAAAAGAATGCAACGAAAGTGAAAAATTCTCATAAATTTAGATAGCACAAAAGCTAGAACATACTGAAACAACACCTAAGAAAATAATTACTATATCATACATATATTGGGAATTATGGTAACAAAGAGCTCACCATATTCTCTACAATCCTAAAATTTCAGTATACAAACTGGAGAATTTATGAATCTAAAAATGTGTGAACCAAATTGGTAACATACAAACTATGTGCCTGTCAATTAGGATTCTGAAGCATGGTTATCATAATCCCATGAATCTCGAGTCGTATCTCACAATTCGATTCATAAACAGGTGGGAAAGATACAAATTTGATGTATCTTATGCATGTATCTTGTGATTTCAAGAGCGATACAAACTGAAATTACAGGAATCATGCGACACTGGCGATTCCTACGATTCTAGGTGAAAGTTTTGCAATCCAGAAAATCCCTTTTTTCATTTTCTTTTTCTGATTTTGTCCAAATTTATTTAAGAATTCCCCTTTTTTTATCCCTTATTCCCTCTCACTTATCCTAATTAAAACCCTATTTTTTTTATTTCCTTTTTCCCAAAGTGTTATTGATTCATGATTCTGAAAATAGGCTTTCTAATTCAAGATTCATATCCTGATTTGATAACCCTGTGAAGTACAAATCACAATAGAATGTTTTCATTCAGTTATCTCCAACAAGCAAATAATAGTGTTCAAGTTTACCCACAGTCCAGGTCTAATGCAATGAGGCAGTCATCAACAGAAAAGTATAACCAGAAAGTTGAAGAAAAATGTTTGAGGAGTAGCTACATAACCAAAGGTCACAACATGTAGAAATTTGAAACCAAACCTATATACCCTCTCCATTTTCCAACCACGGATAACATTGCCCCAAAAAATAATAGGGAACTCACCAGGATAAGTCTTCATCTTTTATCATGAAAGAATGAAGCCCGAACATTTTAAACGGAAAAAAAAAAAAAAAAAAAAAAAAAAAAAGTGGAAGACTGAAGTCGCAGTCTATCTTCCACCATCACCATGCATTGAAAAATTTACTAGGTAAAACACATCACCACAAATAAGCAAATCAAGAGACATAAATGAATAGTGTTTAACTTGGACAAGATCAAAAACCATTAAGGCATATTTATAGAAACGCTCGAGCCCGCAAGAATTTTCAAGCATAACTCACAGAACTACCTTCTCAAGCTGGCCAACAAATCTGCCGGCGGGATCTTCGGGTCTCTTTACCCCTCCACTACCAAATTGAACATCTTCTGGTGCATCTTCCGAATGTGGCAACCCAGTAGCATTCTTCTTTGCTCTAGAGTAATATTTTTATTTGTCAATAGATGCTATAGAGTTTGCTATGATAGTTTTGGTTCCTACTTTTGTTTTCTATTTTGTTTTCTCTTTTTGCTCTAACTAATTTGCTTTTGGTGGTTGGTAGTTTGGATTAGCTTTTGGTTTTTGTAATTTACAGGTTTGTATATGTACTTTTTAATGATTGAATGGATTAAATATATTTAAATGGATTCCGTAATTAGTTTCTGTTGGATCAATAACTAGTTTTATATGTATGTAATATGCAGATGGAGGCTTATCGAAAATGAGCCCCCAATTTTCTTTTTAAAAAGAAATCATACATACTTAACGGTTATTTGCCAATAACCATCAAATATTACACATATACTATGGTTTTTCTAAATAACCATCTAATAAATCCCTTCATCAAGTAACCAATATTTTACGCTTCATCATTTTAACCATAAAGTATTGTACATAATATATCTATCACGATTGTTATTAAAAATATATATATATATATATATGTTGTCATAATTAACCGTCATTATCTTACAACCGTTAAATATAGTGCCCTATACATAACAGTTGTATTTGAAAAACCATAAAATACAATGTCCAATATTTAATTGTTAAAAACTGTTATATATAAATATTTAACATTCGGATATTACAAGTAAAAAATAGTTAAATATAAATAAATCTTTAGTAGTATAGCTGTTATATTAAGTATAGGTGATATAGTATATATATAACATGAAAGTTATTTCGTGAAGTAAACGGAAGATGTATTTTAAAATTAAGTACATGTTACAGACCCCCATCAAGCCCAACGCTGAGGTGGCCCACTAAGGAACAGACCCAATCATGGGATACTCCGGCAATATTGAGTAATCCCGCTATTATCTATAATATCGGTGTACCGGAAATCATATCTCGGATATGATATAACAGCCAGAGAACATGATAGATCCTGGATGCCAGACTGAAGGTACTATCTATAAATACAGGGGTCAACCTTTAAGGTGCACACGTTCTAACTTAGACCTATTTACATTCAGCATCACTGTGCACTCTCCCACTAAACACAACCCCCATCCCCCTTGGCGAAAAGCCTATTTTGTGTACAGTGATCCTCCGCTCTCCTAGATATCTGTCTAATAGATACTCTGGCAGGGCCATTCGATCCAAGATCAAAGCGCTAGCCCATCTGGCTAGACATCTGGGTTTTATACCAGAACATTGGCACCGACCGTGGGGACGTTAAATTTCGATCCCCGTGACCACTGATGGCTAACACTAGAAGCAGCAGTCGGAACCCTCAGCCTGGAAATCCACAACAGGCCGAGGCTAATCAACACCATCAAGCTCAAGAGCAGTCGGACGATATCCCGAAGGGGAACGTTTCTGACACGGCGTCCTCCCCTCCTATTGTCCCCAAAAATCACGACGTAGCAGCAACGGAGACCTTGGCTCCAAATCCAGATGTCATCCTCCTACAGAAAATGCAAGAGTCAATGTTGAGGCGTATGGAGAACAATGAAAAGCATAATAACCTCCAGCGCCAGGAAGACCTCAGAGTAATACAGCAGATGATGGAGGAACGATTTAAGAAATTCGAGACGTTAGTTGAGAGAGGGGTCCGTGAAGACCCACAAGGAAGGAAGGAAAGGATGACACAATGTCACACCCCTACCGGCCTCGCCCTTTCGAGTGGCACGTTAGAGGGATTCCTTTACTTAGTTACCTTTCTTTCATTATTAGGTCCATTTAACATGTATCATAGTGAGCGCAACAGAGCATTTAACAGGTTTGGACAATCTACTGTACTGGTAAAAGTAAAATAAATAGAAAGTAAAAGTCCCCGAAGGGTTAAGGGTACAGTTATCCAAAATAAATACTAATAGTGATACAGTCATCCCAAAAGTATCAAAATACAAAAGTGATAATAGGGCATCCCCTATTTCTTCAACTTCCCGCATCAGGCCCTACCTTCTGCTTCCGCCTGCTACTTTCTCACCCCTGTATCTTCACAATAGTCTAGAGTTCAAAGTTGAACCCCAAAGTAACTGTTAGACTCAAATACAATATGTATGCAATGCATGCAATGTAAATCAAAATCAGGAAAGTAAAGCAAACAATTCTACGTCAAGCACAGTAATCTGGCATGTATGTTCTGCCTCCAACACAATCTGCAGGATCGCCTGGTCAAGACAAGCCCCACGATACGTTTCGCGTGCAGGGGCTTCAGTAGTAACCTATAAACACACAGTCATATAGGCCCTACCTACCCCAACAATTCTCGGTACTGCAGCCCAATAGGCACCACAGCCCGATCATACATGCCCTTGGTACTATAGCGAATCCCTAAGGACACGCAGTCCAATAGGTACTACAACCCGATCTCCTACATCATGATCAACACAACATGCAAAAGTAACATAGAGTATGCGAGTCAATAGTTACTACCTGGCACTCCTTGAAGTTAGCAAATACTCCTCTTGTTGATCCACACGAGTTAACACCCTAGTTACAACAAAATACCACACTTTCAATTATGAATACCAACTTTACTTTTAATTCCTATGAATTTCGCCTATCACAGAATTTCCAGAATCACTGATCCGACTTCGCGATTTTTCATAAATTCTAGGAAAATCGTATTAACGTGAAATCAGTAATAATGGAACCCTTAGGATGTCTAGTTTATGGGAAAAATAATTACAAAATCCATCTGGGTTCATATCCTTTTATTATTTACAAAACCGAGCTTAAGCCAAGTTTTCCAGAATTCTAGTGTTTTTGTCCCCACTTCCATGATTTTTAGAAAATTCCAAACAAATCATTTTCATGTGAAATCAACGCCCTTTGAACCATTAAGGTGTCTACTCTCCAGGAAAAATACACCCAGAAGACAAAAGTACATATGGTTTGGCGTGGGATCACTCTTACATCCTCTGCCCAGATTCGCCCCCGTTTTTTATATACCAACTTTAGCAATTTTTATCTCCTAGTTGAAAAGTCCAAATCTTACAAAATTATATATCACGGTGAAGCGTAGGATGGGTAATTTCTACCTGTAAACTTTCAGCCAAAAACCTAGTTCTTTTACCATTTTTAAAACCCAGTTTAAGACATACTGCCAGAAATTCCAGAATTTAACTACAAACTTGTTCCAAGGAGTTTTTCGGTGTTTTTAATTC
Source organism: Acacia melanoxylon (assembly GCA_019022615.1). Taxonomy (NCBI): domain Eukaryota; kingdom Viridiplantae; phylum Streptophyta; class Magnoliopsida; order Fabales; family Fabaceae; genus Acacia; species Acacia melanoxylon. Next base: position 1,294,884 of record JAFJYJ010000020.1, on the reverse strand, counting down.
GGAAACTTAAACTACCACATAACCCCACATAAAATCACGTCCCAGAGCCATTGAAGACCATAAAAATACAAAAATCCAGCCACAAATCCAAGCTTTTACCCTTTGGACGAAAATACTTGAGCAAGAACTTGAGAAAGTGAGATTTTCGGTGTTATCTGAGATCGGAGAATCGTTGGATAACCTTGGTGGCTTGAGCTTGGAGCTTGGCTATGGAGGTTTCTGAATTCTCTCTCCCTGCCCTCTGAAATTTTCGCCGTTTTAGGGGTGAAAATGAAGAGCTAAACACCTTTTTATAAAGGTAAGTTTGATCCGGTAATTCTGGAATTAACAGGCGAAATTTCGGACAGTTGGTTAATAAATGGGATCTGACTTTTCTTGACTTATTTCCCAAGTTTTTCTAGAGTTTTCCAAGGCCTCCTAGGGTGCTTCCATGTGCTGCATCCCTCACCCAAAAATATCTGAGATATTTTCTGCTTTTGGGGAAAATTACACGTTTGGCCCGAAACTTTTAGAAATTGTGATTTTGGCCCAAAACTTTTTAATAATTACCCACTTTTTCCCCATCTTTTCATCTGCCCAAGATGACACATGGCACGCCATTTGGGCCCACCTTTCAGCCCAAATCAATTTTTACCCATTTATTTCCTATTTTGCCCTTTTGTCCAAAGTGTGAGGTCCGAGATTTGACTTTTGCACTGATTTCCCTTTTCTTCTTTTCCAAGCAATGCTAGAGAATTCCAGAGGCTTCTGGGGAGCTAACACATGTCGCAACCCCCTTGCAAAATATCTAGGTGTTTATTTTACATTTGGAGAAAATTACCTACTTTGGCCCGAAATTTATAGAAATTACCGTTTTTGGCCTGGGATCAATTAACTCCCCTGACTTTTCCCCAAGCCTTCTAGACCTTTCCCAAGCCTAAATGGTGCCTCCTAGGCCCCACAAATCAAATCCTCTGGTCTTTACTCCATTCTTCCCTATTTTATCTGATATATTCCCTTTTGCCCAGACGGCGGGGCCCGTAGTTGACTTTTTGTTGACCTTTCTCTTTCTTGCTCACCAAGTCATTAGGGGATCTGGGTGGTGCCACTTTGGGCCCACCAAATCCGTCTTCCCCATTTCCTCTTGATCTTTTCATTTTGTCCGGTCCGGTCTCCATCTACCGGTCCACGTGGGTCCCGTCGGTCAACAAGGTGTCTCCTTTTGAGCTTTCCTCAACTTTTTCCAAAGTTAAGTACATTGGTTACAACCGTAGGGGTGTTACACACAAGATACCCGTAGTCCATCTCACGTGGAGGACCGAGCTCAGCGCGGCAAGATACAGGCAGAACTACTCAGGGAACGGGTTCGGGACGAGTTCCACCATCAACATCGACTTTGAAAAAGCTGCGCCTGGAATGGGTCTCAGAACCTGAAGACCGAGATACAAAGAGAATAGCCCGGCCTCGGGGCTCCCCCAGAGAGTATAAAATGAAGTACTTGACCGATCTCAACCGAAGCCCTTTCTCCGAGGAAATTGCCAGCGCACCGTATCCAAAGAATTTAGATTTGACGCACCTCCCAAAGTATGATGGGACCCAGGATCCACGCGCTCACCTCAACACGTTCGAACTGCTCATGTTTGTTCGACTGATTAAGGGCCCGGTCATCTCACGGCTTTTCGTAGCAACGTTAACCGGACAGGCTCAGAAGTGGCTCCATACCCTACCCACCAATTCGGTGCACAATTTTGATGACCTCGGATGCAAATTTGAATTGAATTTCGCAACTAGTAAGAAGCAGCCGAAGTCCCAATTCACTCTGAGCAAAATCAGACAGAAAAAGGGGGAGACGCTCCAGAAATATCTAGATCGGTTCAAAGAGGTAGCTTTATAGGTACGCTCACTCCCAGAAGATGTTCACATACACTGCATCATAGATTGGTTGGATCCCTCGTCTCGGTTGGCTAAGAATATTTTTAAGAACCGAGTCTACACTCTCACCAAATTTCATACCCGAGCAAAGCAGTACTTGGACGTAGAACAAATGGAGATCGCCAATGCTGTTGGAACCGAGAAGCGGGGAAATATGTCACCCGAGGATAAGGATCAACCTGGTAAACCAAAGGGAGAGGCCCTTCACCGCACACGGAATCGAGATGGCCGAACTCAAGGAGGCGGACCTGAAGCAAAAACAAGGTATGAAAGATACACCCCCTGAATGCCCCTCGTTCCCAGATTTTGAAGGAGGTAGCCCAGACCGAGATGAAAAGAGCCGATAGGCCCCGGCCTCCCCGAATTCGACCCACGACTGATCAATCCAAGTTTTGTGTGTTTCACGACGGACCGGGGCATACTACAGATCAGTGTTATGAACTTCGAGACGCCATTGAGAGGTTCATCAGAGAGGGCAAATTACGCCAATACGTGATACAAACCCAGGGGCGTAAAAATAAAAAACGCAAGCAAGGAGGCCGCAGTAGAAGCTCGACCACCCACCCAAAGAGAGACGAGAAGCGTCGAAAGTCGGCCAGCAAGGAAGACGAGTTCCCAGAAGCCCAGTTCCACTGCAACATCGTCAGCGGAGGTTTCGGTGGGGGAGGAGATACCATAAGCCAGTGCAAGAAATACCTGAGAGAAGTCCTCTCCGTTAGGGATCTCCCAAAGTTCAAAGACGACCCAACCAAACCGACGCCACTTCCATTAGTCTTTACTAATGAAGAACTGAAAGACGTAGTGCCGGGACATCAGGATGGCTTGGTTATCATGGCAACCCTGGCACAGTGCCGGGTTAACAGGGTTTTTGTCGATGCAGGGAGCTCGGCAGATATCATCAGCTGGGATGCCTTCAACAGGATGAAGATGGATGTAGAAGATTTGAAACCGTGCAAAACGAGCCTCATAGGGTTCAACGGGGAACATTCACCTCCCAAAGGATATATCGACCTAAGACTAACATTGGGAACCAAAGAGGCTTTCAAATCAGAACGGGTAAGGTTCATAGTGGCTAACTTCCCTTCCCCATATAATATCATATTGGGCAGACCGACCATCCATAGTTGGGACATGCTAGTATCTACGAAGCATCAGAAGTTGAAGATGGTGCACAACAAGAATAAGGTGGTTGTTGTTAATGGAGATCAGAAGGAGTCCCGATAGTGTTATTTTGAGACAGTCCAGGAGGGAGAAGGCGGACCATCATCACCACCTCAGATTCGTAAGGGTGAACGATTCCTGGATTCAGGAAAAAACAGGAAGTCCGGACGTCCAGTAAGCATGGTAGAGCTCGACCTCAGGGACAAGCCCGAGATCCCATGTCCAGAACCAGAGGGCGAGTTGGAAGAATTAATCCTCAGAAGGAATCCCTCAAAAACTACGAAGATTGGGGGAGTGATGAATCCGGATTTGAAAACCAGGTTGATTGAATTCTTAAGGCAGAACCAAGATGTATTCGCAGGGGCAAGATGTATTCGCATGGGTGTCATCCGAGATACCATGGATTGACCCTAACTTCTACTGCCACAAACTAGCTATCCGGCCGGGGTCTACACCTGTGGTGCAGAAAAAGAGAAATATGGAGCCGATATACAGAAGGCTTTGGAGCAGCACGTCGAGGAACTATTAGCAGCCGGGTTCATCAGAGAAATAAAATACACTACGTGGCTCTCCAACGTGGTTATGGTAAAAAAGCCAAATGGAAAATGGAGGGTATGCATGGATTATACCAACTTAAACAAAGCCTGCCCGAAAGACTCCTACCTGATGCCAAACATTGACCAGTTGGTCGACAACTCGTCAGGTTTCCAATTGCTATCCTTCATGGACGCCTACTCTGGTTATAATCAAATCCCCATGCACCCGGACAATCAGGAGAAGACGGCCTTCATAACTGACAAGGCCAACTACTGCTTCAACGTGATGCCTTTCGGGTTGAAAAACGTCGGGGCCACCTATCAACAGATGATGAACAGAGTTTTTGCTGACCAAATTAAACAAAACATCAAGGTTTACATTGATGATATGATCGTGAAAACTAAAGACCCGGAAGACCATATCTGGGATCTGGAGCAAAAGTTTGACAAGTTGAGAAGATTTCATATCTATTTGAACCCGGCCAAGTGTGCATTTGGAGTCCCAGCCGAGAAATTCCTGGGTTTTATGTTGACAAACTGCGGAATCAAAGCCAATCCTGATAAATGCAAAGCCGTCCTCGACATGCAAGCCCCGAGGACGAAGAAGGAAGTCCAGCAGCTGACCGGCCGCTTTGCCGCGCTTACCAGGTTTTTACCAAGGTCGGCTGAGAACGCGCTCCCATTCTTCAGGTTGCTAAAGAAGGAAACGCGGGGAGGATGGAACACGGACTGCGAGGCAGATTTTGAAAAGATCAAACTCTTTCTGGAAACCCCACCAATCCTGTCAAAGCCTGATCCGGGTGAGTCATTATTCTTATATCTGTCAGTTGGAGAAGAAACAGTAAGTGTGGCCATGGTAAGAGAAACCGACATCGGCCAAGCACCGATTTATTTCGTAAGCAAGGCATTACAGAGCTCGGAACTACGATACCAAAAGCTTGAAAAAGTGGCTTTCGCTCTGCTTATCTCGGCAAGAAGGCTTCAGGCTTACTTCCAGGGACATCGAATAATAGTTCGAACTAGCCAACAGCTCCGAAAAATATTACACAAACCGGACCTAGCAGGAAGAATGACCAGCTGGGCCATCGAGTTGTCCGAGTTCGACATCACCTACGAAGCCCGACATGCGATCAAATCGCAAGCGTTGGCAGATTTTGTGAGGGAACTCACCTCGGCAGATAAGGCCGACGCAGTCCAAAACAAAACGTGGAAGGTCTATGTTGATGGTTCCTCGAATGCAAAGGGTAACGGAGCAGGAATCATAGTCGAAAGCCCGGAGGGTGTGGCCATTGAACACTCCCTTCAACTGAAGTTCCCGACCTCAAATAACCAGGCCAAATACGAAGCCTTGCTTGCTGGATTATTGCAAGCCAGAGAACACGGAGCACAAAGAGTAAGGGTATTCACCGATTCACAGCTCGTGGCAGCACAGATTGAGGGCACTTATTAGACAAAAGGTCCTTTATTGGCCAAGTATCTCAATAAGGCAAAGGAAGTAATCTCCAACTTCAAAGAGGTGATCGTCACCGACATTCCAAGAGAAGAAAACACCAGAGCTGACATCCTATCCAAGCTTTCCAGTACCAAAGGGCCGGGAAACTATCGGACCGTCGTCCAGCAAAACTTAACAGAGCCGAGTTGCATCATGACCATCTTGTCAGCGACAGATTAGAGAAAACCGATTGAAGATTATCTAGAAAGAGGTATTATTCCGACTGACTCAACCGAAGCAAAGAAACTAATCCGGGAAGCCGCCGTCTATACGATGATCGATGACTAGCTATACCGAAAAGGTTCGCACTCCCCTATGATGAGATGCTTGGGTTCCTCCGAGGCCAAATATGTGTTGGCTGAGATACATGAAGGAGTCAACGGCCACCACATGGGGGGCAAAGCTTTGGCTAGGAAAGCTCTGCGTGCCGGCTATTACTAGCCAACCATGAAGGCAGACGTGAAGTAAGCTATCAAAAGATGTGATAGTTGCCAGAAACACGCCAGAATTATTTGGCCCCGCCAACAGAGTTGAAAGGCATCTCGACCCCTTGGCCTTTTACAAATGGGGAATGGATCTCCTTGGGCCATTCAAATCCGCTCCCGGGCAGTTCAAGTGGCTCATTGTGGCGGTAGACTACTTTACTAAGTGGATTGAAACTGAGCCCTTAATAAATATAACCTCGGCTCGCATCCAAAGGTTTTTTTGTCATAATATTGTCTCTCGTTTCAGAATCTCAGCTGAAATAGTCACGGACAATGGGACCCAGTTTATAGACAAAGGGTTCCAGGATATGATGTCAGACCTGGACGTTAAGCAGCACTTCGCCTCAGTCAAGCATCTACAATCAAATGGCCAGGCCGAAGCGGCCAACAAAGTCGTCCAAGACGGCTTAAAGAGGCGGATGCAAGACGCAGAGTCCAATTGGGTCGAACAACTCTACAGTGTTCTGTGGGGATATAGGACCAGCATGCAGACCTTAACCCAGGAAACCCCTTTTCTGGTTGACCTATGGATGCGAGGCGAAGATCCCAGTTGAGATTGGACAGCCGTCGTGGAGGAAGGTTAAAGCTCTTCAAGATGGAGGGGAGTCGAACAATGATGCTTTAAGGACAGAGCTCGACCTGATAGACGAGATCAGAATCACGGCACATTGCAAGGAACTGGCCGCCAAACAACTCATCACGGCAAAATATAATCGGAAGGTCAGACCCCGTTCTTTCAACAGGGGCAACATAGTACTTCGACGCGCAGATGCGGGAAATAAAAACGCCAGAGATGGCAAGCTAGTAGCAAATTGGGAAGGTCCTTATCGGGTTAAAGAGAAGCTGGACAATGGAGCATATACATTGGAAACCCTAGGGAGGAAGCCCATAAAGAGAACATGGAACGCCGACAAGTTAAGGATCTATTATAGCTAGACCTCGGCTCGGCACTCGTACAACCTCGAACACACTATGTTTGAGCTCGGTTATTTTCCTGTTTTCAGTATTAAGATTTCAGTCATTTACATTTGTTATTTTCGTCTTGTGACATTATGAGCTCTTTAGAGTTAGTTTTCGTTTTAATGAAGAAATCCTCAGTGGAAGTTTTCAAAGGCGTTCCACCAATAACTTAAGTTTTACACCAAGGTCCCTAAACCCGGTCTCAATTAAAACCCATCTAGATGAATGACACTAGGGCCGATGTGCCCAGGTTACGAGCAATGTGAAGTTGCCTTTATAGGTCTTTGCAAAATTGACGCGTCAAAGCTCGCTCCTAGATAAGAAGATGAATTGTCATTCCGACCCTGATCAGGTCAAAATGTTTTAAGCGTTGCGTTGCGGACACCACGGCTAAAACATGTGACAATTTGCCCTTATCCTGGTGATGAACCCGGACAATGGAAACGGAACTCGGTAGTGCGGTTAGAATAAATACCCTACGCGGTTAGAAAAGAAAACCCTACCTCAGATTCCCAGGCGTTAAGTCTAGAAGAAAACGCAGATCTGCATTACTAAAGACCCTGGCCTGATCAAAGAATCCCCAGCGCTGGTTGGTGGATTCATAACAAGATGGTTAGCATGACTACAAATGCTCAATCAAGAAAAAGTTAACAATGAATAAGTTAAACATTAAAAGCCGAACCAAAGCGGCAATATTTGATACAAAATCTGAAGGGGCATGAACGCCCAAAAACAAAGTAATTCAAAAACAAATTAAAGAGCGAGAGCTGACGGGTTGGAAGGATCGCCGACAGGAACATTGGCCGAAGAATGCTCCTCACATCACCAGTCCGGTCTCCGCCAACAAGGTTGGATATAGAAGTGACCTCGAGAGATTCGAGAGGTGGGACGAGCTTGCCGCCTAGCATGTACGCTCGATGGTGAAACTCGGCAAGGTTCAAATTGAAGTCGGGATTCAAATGCCGGATTTGCGCCAAGGCCATGGCAAAAGCATCCTTGGCCGTCTCCTTCACAATGTCGGAGCAATCGGCATAGGCTTTTTGGGCATCAGCAAGGGCCGCCTTGGTCTCTTCCAGCTCCTTCGCCAGGTCTCCGCGCTGCGACTGCACCACCCGAAAGGCGTCAAGGTCCTGCGCATGGGCTGCCTGCATCTTGACCAGTTCTTGATTGGCCTGGTCGAGAGCCTCCCGGGTCATCAAAAGCTCCTCAGAAAGCTTGCCCTTCTCAGCCTCGGCAGCTTGCAGAGCATCCTCGGCCTTCTTCCTGACCTCCACAGCGCCGTCCCTCTCCTCCTGCACCCGGGATAAGGACATGTTGGCATTCACATAATTGCGCTTAACAATCTTGAAAGCCTGCACTATCCCGGAAGACTTCAGAGTAGCCTTCTGGATGTCCCACAACTCGGTCTCGTCTACATCTGAGAGCGGGACACTGTCGCTATAGCGCCGAGGAGGGAGGAGAGCAACCGCCAGTTCATCGGTCCTCCCCTTGCTCCAAGTGTGACCGCGTGGAAGTTTGGGCAAGGGCGGAGGAGGAGGCAGAATCGATGAGGAGGCCACAGGCGTGTCCACGATAGAGGTCGAAGTCGAGATAACCTTGGCAGGACTAGTAGAGGGCACGATAAGGGGGGCATCCGGTAAAGCCACTGGGGTCACCTTTGCTTTCTTGGACGCCTTCGCCAAGGCATCCGCCACCGTTCTGGATTTACGGGGCTCAGGGGCCGACCTCTTCTTCGGCGGTTGGGATACAGCCCTGCCAGGAGTTGGGTTCACATGGAACAAGTAGCGGGGCAAAGGCTCCATACCTTGGGCTGCATAACAGAAAAAGAATCTAGTTAGCATTAACAAAAGCAGGCAAAATAATACTATACAGAGATGTAAAAAGGATCAACACGGCAACATAAAATATACGCGGAGCCTGATGGAGCTCGGTGGGGAGTGCCGAGAGAATGGCGGCAACGGTTTTCACTCCATGGGTGGATACGTACGACACCAGCCAAGAAACATGGCCGACGTCAATGGGGGAGAGGTCGTCAGGATCGACCTGATAGCTCGTTGAATGCTTGTTGTGATGGTCATTAGTCCAGTACAATGGGAACCTCCACTCCACGTCCTTGGACTCGGGCCCGAGAAGGAACCGGGTTTGCTGCCCGGGTTTAGCAATCACCTTAAAAAAATCCGATTTTAAAGTGTTTAAAAGACTCAGAATAAACGTGAAAAAGCTTCCTACTGGGGACCCCCAGAATGGAGGTCAAACCTTTTAAGTCAGAAGACTCCTGGCCAGAACGTGCCGTGAAAGGGCAGAAGAAGTAGAAGAATACGGTGGCGGTACAAGGAATGGGCTCCGCAAAGGATTTGCAAAGCTTCTCAAAAGCAAGCAAGAAGCCCCACCCGTTAGGATGGAGCTGCGAGGGAGCAAGGCCGAGATAATTGAGTACAGATACTTGGAACTCGGCAAACGGAAAGCGAATACTGAGCCGGGTGACGTAATCCCGGTAAAAGAAAAAGAAAGATGTGTCGGTTCCTTCACGAGCGGCACATATCGGCTCCTCATCAGAGGGCGGACGTAGGAGACAACGGATAGTATCGCCTAACTGGAGCCTGTCGACGTCGGCCTGAGACATCAATGAGTGTGTTGCCAAGACGCCATGAGCAACCCAGGAATATTTTCGAAGTAGAGCTGGAGGGAGACTCCCAGAATTCGACTCCCCGGTGACAGAGGGCGTCCGATCGGAAGATGACGGTGACCCCATCTATACCTAAAAACAACAATAAAGCTAAAATCATAATCCCATCATTGTACCTGAAGCGTACAAGTTATGCCGAGGAGGTCAATTGACAGGACCGGGACGAATTGGATTCCTGGTGACCAAGTTAGGGACTGAGGAGGACCTATGCCGGCAGGAGCTGAGGGTAGCGTCCGCCAGGGAATCCTGGCCGCTCACAATATAGTATGAGCTGGAGGCGAGACAATCCCAGCATGGGCCGAGGTATCCCTCGAGCATAGACTCTGTTCTTACGCGCGTAGGGGGCTCGTAATAATTGAGAGGTTCGACCTGGATGGCCTCGGGTAAATCTCAGCCTACGAAGTTCGGCCATCCAGGAATTGGACGAATGTTTGAGTTCCCAGCGGAGGCAGAACGGGACCCCCCAGCACTTCCCCTACTCGAACCACCATGGAGTAAAGCGTCAGACCTTTCCCCCTCAGGCAAAGGGGAACCTAATATCCAGTAACTGGCCCTACGCGCCTCTTCCTCTTCTGGGGTTAGTGCTTGTTTTGAAGAAGACGAAGGGTAAAATCTATCCATCAAGGCCAAAGGAAGGAACCTAGAATAGGTAGAAAAAGGCGCAATAAGGAGCAAAAGTCGCGAAAGTAAACGAAATCAGACAAGGGACATGCATCTAAGGGAGGAACCCAGAATCCTATGGCTACCCAGAAGCTCTCACCGGAACTCACCGTGACAAACCAGAAATCCAGAAATCCACGCAGTAAAAGAAGGAATGACAGATGAAAACCATGAAAGCTGTAAAGATAGTAACAGAATAGAAGAACATTTACCTGAGTAAAGGGGATGCGCGAAGGACTGAGAAAGCGGCGGAAAGAGCTTAATTGCAGAGAAACCGTTGTAGCAAAAAAAAAAGAGAGTCGTGAGAGCAGAATGCCAAATGAAGGGAGAAGTGTGAGTAAGTGTGAGAAATGGAGGGAAATACGAAGCAAAGTTGAAGAGTCGGGGGTAAAAGAGACAATTCATCCTACTCGTACGGGTGACGTACGGCGTGCACTAGGGGCATTAAATGTGCACGAAAACCACTGACGGCAAAGCAAGGCGGTTGCATTCCCGAGCCAATCCAGAGAAGACAGGTGTCAGGGGGCAATGATGGCTAAGGCAGAGAGACGCTGGCCTCGAGATACGACTACACAGTTGGTGACACCTCAGATTGTGGAGTATGTCGGATTCTATAGTACCACGGCGTTTAGCCTGAGCCCGGAGGCATGACCATAGATCATCTAGCACCCCGGTATCAGCCCGGACCTTTGAGACTAGACCTCGGGCCATGCAATCAGATGGGATCCTTGGTCGAGTAACCCGGTTTAATGGCAGGATACATCCCGGCAGCTCAAAAACTTGAACTACTGGGCTGGGGGCAACTGTTACGGACCCCCATCAGGCCCAACGCTGAGATGGCCCACTAAGGAACAGACCCAATCACGAGATACTCCGGCAATATTGGGTAATCCCGCTATTATCTATAATATCGGTGTATCGAAAATCATATCTCGGATATGATATAATAGCCAGAGATCATGATAGATCCTGGATGCCAAACTGAAGGTACTATCTATAAATACAGGGGTCAACCTTTAAGGTACACACGTTCTAACTTAAACCTATTTACATTCAGCATCACTGTGCACTCTCCCAATAAACACAACCCCCATCCCCCTTGGCGAAGAGCCTATTTTGTGTACAGTGATCCTCCGCTCTCCCGGATATCTGTCTAATAGATACTCTGACAGGGCCATTCGATCCAAGATCAAAGCGCTAGCCCATCCGGCTAGACATCTGGGTTTTATACCAGAACAGTACCTATTCTGAAAGATCGATGAAATATATGGCTTACGTTACGTCATTGGTATACAGAACTGAGGAAAGAGCGCAACAAAACAAAACAAAAGTCACCGCTAGAGTCAAAGTCAATGTACGGAGAAAATGTGGGTGCGTGTATGTCAGAGATTTGCCGTGATCTCCCAAAATAACCAGATTAGAAAAGGATTTGCAGTATAATGTAACCTGGGTCATTTCCCAATGAATTCACGATCGGTTCAATTCGAACAAAGAATAAAAACGAAACAATAAAATTGGGGGTTTTTGATTCAAAAGAGATTAAAAACGAAAATATGCGAAAAACGAGAATGAAATATGCGAAACAGTTAACAACGATCAACCCAACATCTAGATTCCAGAAACTTCCATCATTGAGCGAAAAATGAACGAACTCGCGTTTGGTTCTGGACAAACCGAAATCTCTGCATTCGTCCAGAAATCCCTCGACTAGACGATCGCCTAGAATCTGTCGAACAATGGCGTCTCACGTGCGATCGCACAAAGAACACTTTAACCTAGTTCGAACTCAGTCCTTGGGATGAACCAAACCGAATATTAAATCTAATATTCGAACTATTTCCAGAAATCAAATCCGATAAGATGAAAACAGAAACGAGTGAAGTTACCGATTAAGCACAAGCTCTCTGGACGAATCATGGAATCCTCAACGTTGGGTTAATCACAGAAGTTTAGCCGAACATGGCTGGGAAAAACGAAGAAAAGACGAAGAACACGAAGAACATTTGAGAGAATTTAAAAACTCCTATTTTGATCTACCAAAATCTAAAAACGTGAATGAGAATATGTTTGTGGCTCTTTGCTGCTCACTTAACCTAAAATGGAAAAATGAAAATGGGGCTCCAATCCACAATTCGGGCCAAAAACAGAAAATAATAAAAAATGAGCTTTAATTACAAATTCGAGCCCAAATAAAAATCTGACTTCGGCTCCAAAATTGACCGCCCTCTTGTCCAAATTTTCCCTTCATGTCTTCATAACAATTGTAGCTCTCTGAATCATCGAAATATGAAACAAAAATGAGGCAAATCCAATGTCTGGTTCAAGAGTTATTGTAGGAATAGTGAAGCAATATAAAACTGGAATTTTATATTTAAAAATGGGTAAAATATAATCAAAGCGAAAGCCTCAAATAAGTATAAAAGCATTATTTATTAACTAAAGAAATCTAAATTATTAATCAAGTGATAAAAAAAAAGTGTATGAAATATTCAATTATCGGTGTATAACAGGGAAAGATATTTGGAAAAATGGAAGAAAAAAAAAACCTGAAATTATAAACTCAAAGTGAGGCTTGTTAATGAAGAGATTTGATAAATAATTCACAACATATTTTATAGGAAGTAGCATTCTGGTCCTATTTATAAGGTAAAATTGTTATAGTCTAATTTATTAACTAAAAAGTGATTTATAAATAGAACCAAATTTTTTTATCAACAAATATTTATAAATAAGATCAAGTTATAAATTTTACAATCTCAAAAAAAAAAAAAAAAAAAAAAAAAAAAAAAAAAAAAAAAATCCTATCATTCACGGGATATTTCGTGAAGCAAGCGGAAGGCTTTCTGTTTTCAAGTTTAGTAAGTGGATGCCCACAGACTCACGTAATTGATTTCAAATTTCACATGCATTCTAATTTTTTAAAATAAAAATAAAGAAAATTAATGTGACGTATTGGAAAAGATAAAGTTAGGAGTATTTTAATTCAAGCGTACTTTAATTTCCACCACACAACTCCAACAAATAGCAGTAGGTCAACATTTGTCTCATCCACATATATATTTTACACAATCCATCACCAATTTAATATCGATTTAATTTGTTCGTATTGACACCGTACTTCAAAATTGAAACAACCTCTATCACCCCATGATGGAATCATCAAAACCCAACATCATTCCAGGATTTTCGATGATCTTCTTCATAGTTATAAGCTTCATCAGAACAAGTACTTCTCAGACATCCAACTACGTTGGAGATGACTGCCATAACAAAACCCCACAAACTCTTACTTCATCGTACAAAGCCAACCTTAACCAGCTACTCACAAGGTTGTCCGCCGATGCTTCCATGAGCAAACATTTCAGCAATACCTTCATCGGAAACACCACTAACGCCATCGTGTATGGCCTATACGACTGCCGTGATGATGTTGCCGGATACTTCTGCCAGTTCTGTGTCACTACTGCTGCCAGAGAGGTTCTCCAACGTTGCCCAAATCAATCTTCTGCTGTAATATGGTACCAATCTTGTGCATTAAGCACGCCTATATATGTTTGGGTTTAAGTTTAAGATGTAATATGCTTATCAACGCCTAGAATTTTTTTGTTTTTTTCCGGGGATTTGAAATCATAGTTTAGCAAGTCAACAATTGATATAGATAATTTGACCATGTTTTTTGTTTGGTTTTAATGTTCTTAGAGAAAGAATATTTTACAAGATATGAGCAACTTAATCAGGAAATTATATATTCTTCTGTCAACTGTTTTTTTTTTCTTTATGCTATTTTGTTTAAATATGAGCAATTTACTTTTTCTGAAGTCATGAGTTACGTTGTTGAACATTCATTGTTAGGAAATCTTTGTCTCAATAAGTTTCTTAACGAGGACTTGTGGGGTTTTTTCCTTTACTTTTAATCTAAATTTACGTCTATTTAAATAAAATAAAACTCATTCAAATTTAATTATATATGTGTATTTAAAAATAGGAAAGCAAGGAAAAGATAATTGAAAATTAAAGGGAGAGAAACTAGTTGTTTGCTAGAAACATAACTTCTTATATTAGTACAGAATATTCTACAGATACCCTTGTGACAATAAGAAGATCGTGAGTTTAATCCCTATAATAATAAAAATCAAGTATGAAAGTCTCGGTTTATGTTTCTTGTTCTTTATAATAGGGGAGGACTACTTTACATAATCATAATACTAGCCAGTATATTGGATTCAACATAGTCCGTGAATCCTGACATTACTTTAACGACCATTCCTTAAGCAAGTGTGTGTTTTGGTTGCAACTGCAACATATATAGGTACAGCTATTGCATCCTGCGATACTCTAATGAGAACTATTTTGGGAAGCCGGACATGACCCCGTTATGGTCCGGGGGAGGAGAGAAGAAAGTGTTGGATCCGACGGAGGGAAAGAAGGTGGAAAGTTTCATAAGGAACCTGATCGAAGAAGCGACCGAGGAGGCAAAGAGGTTGAGCGCATGGGGAGAGTTTAGTTTAGGTTTGTTGAATTTTTTCGATTCACATGTATAAGTTGATGTTGTCTTTCTACCAAAATGACTCAAACCAATTGATATCACATACTTCATGTTAGATATACCTTTAATTCAATGGGAATTGCATAAAAGTCCCAGGGAAAAGAAAAAATCACAAGTAGGTCCGTTAAAATCATTAAATTGTATTTAAATCCCATGAGACTTGGACTAGCTTAATTTGAATTAAGAAAAGACCACTTTATCCTTGTTATCTAAGCAACCAATTATAAGTTCTCAAGTTATTGGTGGCACCCTGACTTATCATTAGTCACTCAATGACTTGTCATTGTGATACTCTTACTTGTTATTGGTTGCTTAAATTAACAAGGGCAAAGTGGTTTTTTCTCAATTTCAATTAATCTAGCCCAAGTCTCATGGGACTTCAATACAATTAATTTGATGATTTCAAGGGACCTGCTAGTAATTTTTTCTCTTTCTTGGTTCCTGTATGTTAGTCCCCTTTAATTCACTACCTAACTATTTAATGTGTGGGACGTATTCTACTAAGGTGGTGGAAGAACAAGGCATGCGTTGGTACAGTGCAGTAAAGACCTTTCCAACGTGGGTTGCAGGCAGTGTTTGGAGGCTATGTTGAATGAAGCTATTCAATGCTGTGAGCAGAAGCAAGATTGGCAAGTTGGGTCGACAACTTGTATGATCAAGTACGCTAACTACATGTTTTACCAGTCACCATCTTCCCATAATCCTAAGACAGGTAGGTACTATAGTGAAATAAACAAATCTTTCGTTGTGAGAAATGAAATTTTGAGACCAGAAGATCAATTTAATTTCAGGTTAGGCCAGACAATTTCTCAAATTGTAATGAAGGCTAAAGGTCCTTAACTCATAATAATCCAACATGAAATTTTGTTAGCTTTTTTTTACTCTTTAAGGTTCAATATATATCGACATATATTGTTAGAACTTCATGCTATTTTGTCAATGTTGCAGCCAATAAAGGAGTTAGCAAGTCAAAAGCCTTGATCATAAGCGCAAGTGTATTAATGATTGTGGCTGTACTATGTTTTTCTTTCTACCTATTCAGGCGGAGCAAGAGTAAAAAAGGTATTTATCCCAATTTATGTGGATTCACTATTATAGGAAGAAAACGCAGTTGTAGCGTTTAGTTTTTTAAATTTGTAGAATTTCAAAAACGCTACATGCTCTTTTGCTAAAAAAAACAATTGAATTGAAAACATGTTGTATCGCTTCCTTGTATATATATTCTTTAAAAAAAATATATACACATGCTGCATTCAATATATATATATAATAGGAACTTTCAATATAATAATATATTAATAAAATCTTCCACTGTTTATTTTATTAAATTTCTCAAAGCTCTCTCTCTCTCTCTGTGACACCCATACAATCAAAATATAACTCATACTTTCTCAAAGCTCGCTCTCTGATACCCTTGTCTATCTATGACCATACAATCAAAATATAACTCTAAATATGATTGTCTTGTAGATGAAACGCCGTCGGAGAGCACTCCTGTAGTTTATGACCTTTCTCAAAGAGATAGTTCGCTGAACACAGACCTTCCCACAATCCCTTTGCTTGTGATACAACAAAGCACTCAATACTTTTCAGAAGATTCCAAATTGGGAGAAGGTGGATTTGGTCTTGTTTATAAGGTATGAATATTTGGATTTGGAAATTTCAATTATTGAATGGTTTGATTATTTGTTTTACTTAAATTTTAATTTATTTTTAATACAATTTCTTTGCTTAAATTTACAATTAACTCATTACAATTGTGCATAAATTTAGTTTAGCTTTTAATTATAAAACTTATATTAACATCTAAATGATACAAAGATGTCTTAGATTTAATAAGCCATGTACACTTTTCTCATAATCAATATCTTATCTCTTTTGAGTCATATAAAACTTATTGCCTTTCTTGTATTCATAGTGTCAATACTTATGAAATTAACAAAATATTATAAGCAACATGTCTCAAATATCAGTATAATTGTGTATATTCCATATAACCTTCCTTTTTCCCGTATATATCACTTTGATATGAAATAAGTTCTTTTTTCCGCATAAAACCTTTATATCACATCTAACTTTAACATGGGATATTGTTGGACAGGATTTCACCTAAGAAGGGATGAATCGAGTGATATTAAAAAATATAAAATTTTAAATCAAATCATTAATAGGAATATGTTAGAAAGATATAACCAAGGAGAGTAAGAACCGATAACACAAATATTTATATTGGTATAGTCTCAACCACTTGACCTACATTCAGTCCGAACTTTTGAGATAATTCAATAACTATCTTCTCCAATATTTAAAAGGGCTCTTGGCAATCAATACAAATAATTTCTCTCAGAGATTTAAATATTCCCCCTTGCAACTTGTATGATAACACCCACTCAAGATTCCACAATTTATTGTCACTCATAAAAGAGTATGAATGAAGAAAACACACACATTCTCGCTCTGAGAGTAAATATGCTCATCATTGAAGTTCAGTAAAACAGAGTATCGGAGCACTTGAACATAGAAAATTGAATGCTTGGTGAATGTAGTTGGTTCGGTAGTTTTTCCATCTTTATTGCTCTTCTATTTATAAAGTAGGAAGATTTAAATGACTGTTGAAGCTATATTGTTCCCCTTACTCAGCAAGGTGACCATTGAGCTTTGCATTAAATGCTTTTGACACAAGCAAATCTCATATAATGTAGTCATTTGAAGCTTAATCTTTGATTAATCCCCTATAAACTCATATTAAACTTGATTAACAATGTTTAAGAACAATGGGAAAAAATTCGAGATGAAGATTAAAAACTGTGAAGAACAGAATTCGGGTTGAACTTTAAGGTTATTAGTGTTGAAGTTATCACCTGAGTGGAATTCGCAGGTTATCTAAAGCATTCTGAAAAAAAAAAAAAATTGATAACTCGAGTGATGGAATATAAATCGTGTGATAATGTTTGTTTAGAGACATTTGATCCAGAATAATACTTGCAAGTTGAACTCGATGGTGAATTTTGATAAAATACAGTTATGACTCTAATGATAGTCATAACTCAAGTGATCTTGAAGATTTTCGCAAATAACTGAGTCACTCGCAGGTTTCTGGCAAGTTGAAGCTTGACTCGGAGTGGTTTTCAAATGACTTAAATGATAAGTCTTTGCTGATACTTATGAACCATATCAAAAACTTGTGAGTTTAAGCTTTCCATAAATGAAAACTCAAGTGACACAAAATCACTCGAGTGCTATTCATAAATTTTCAAGTTTTAACTGAGTCACTCTCAAGTTTTAAGAGAGTTATAAAACAACATCAGTCTAGTTGATACTCGTAACTTGAGGCTGTCTGAAAATTTTCAAACCAAGTTTCAGCGATAGACAGCATTTGCCGATTTTATACAAGTTGTCCATAGAAACTGACATAACTTGAGTGGAAGTGAGATTGGACTTGAGTGAAAATGAAAGGTTTGACAAATTGAGACAGTAACCTAAGTACTAAGGTGATTTTAGAACAAAACTTGAGTTGATTTTAACAGTAAATGTTTATCAGTTATAGAACTGATATTTTTGATAGATTAAGGTCCTTAAACATTTTAAAACCTTACAAAACAATGTATCTAAGATTTCTTATTATCAAAACACTTGATTCTAACAGTTATATGTTAAAGTAGCAGACCTTGAAACATATATATACATGATTTGTCATATTCAAAGGATAACAACCAAAAGATTGTACCTTTTTAGGACTCACAACAATGAAGGAATGATCTAATGACTTTGCTTCAAGTTTGTGGTTCCTTATAACATATGGTAGGAATTGCATGCTATGGTGTTATTTTTATCACTACAATAAAACATCAAATTAGTTATGAAAATTCTGTCACTAACCAGTTTAGTGACAGAATTGGATTAGCGATGGAATTTGTGAATGGTCACTAATTGATTAGCAATGAAATTTTGAATTCAATCACTAATTAGAAATGGATTAGAGGCAAAAAAATTGTAGTCACTAATACATCCCAAAGTTAGAATAAGCTGTCCCCAAAGTCAATGATGGATTAATGATAGAAATTTTCTCTCACTAATTAGTGATTGAAAATTTCCATCACTAATTAGCGATGAAAATAAATGATGAAAACTTTTCGTCACTAATTAGTAAGAAAAATTTCCATTACTAATCTATACCAAAATCAATTTTTTTATAATTTAAAACTACCATGTGTCCCTGCCAGCTACCGCCACGTCACTGTCGGTCGCTGCCACATTTCCCCTGCCAAGGGCCGCCGTGCCACATGTCCTTGCAAGCAGCCACCACATGCACCACCCAAGAGATTGCCATATGGCACATTTCTCCATGCCACAAATTGGTTGCATTTTGTGGGCATATATAGTGGGATTCGAAGCCTTGACCTCTAGCATAGAAGTATGTTTGCCAGTTGAACTAAAATGAGCCTATCATATATATATATAGACACCCACCAACCTAAATATAAATATAAATTTTAATATATTATTTAATATTTCTATTTAGTTTTGCACCAAAACAAAGTGCAATTTAAAAGAAAAAGAGGGCGGCGGAAGCGGCGCAAAGGAGAAGCCACGTCCCCTAAGTTTTTGGGCGGCGAATAATGACGAAGATCAGTGTTTTGGGGCATTGTATAACTGCGCGTTCACCGTGGCAAAAGCACCTAAATGAACAGTGTGTTTCGCTCGTTCTGTCGTGGCAAGCTGACTTTTTGCCGCAATGAACACGCATTATAAAAACCGTGTGTTCAGTTCCATTCGCGGCAGTGAATATTGTCTGCAGCGAACGAGATAGAACCACAATGGTTCATTTTCCTAGCCTTAACATGTTCCTAACGCTTCCCAGGCCTACTTCAAAAAATGGAAGTCAGTCACCATCATGAAGTTATATTCCGCTTCCTTATTAATCAACTCCCATAACTTACTCTTCAAAACACCATATATGTTAATATGATTCCTTTTATTATTTCAAATAAAAGGAGTATATCATATTTAGTGACCCATATGTCTTATATATAAAATAAGGTTTACTTCTTTAAATGAGATTGGGCTTATCCTAATCCACCAATGATGAATTTGATAAAATTCAACAGTGAGGTTTATTAAGGAATTTTTTTCCTGGTATTTTTATGTAGTACTTGATAATTCTCACCACATTGATTTTAGGATGTCCAAATATGAGTTGATGTAAGATGTCATGCCCAGTATCTGAATTTTATCAAATTCACCGGATTAGGATTGGGCTTATCCTAACACAATATGACTTATTCTAGCATGTCTGAAACAACGCCCAACCACAACATCACAATCTAATAAAGTCCAAAAAGAACTAGCCTTTCCTTCAAAAAGCATGTCATATTTTGCATGTTGTAAAGTACCAAACTCATAAAACAAAGTAGATCAACATCATTCAATCATTACTCAAAGCTAATTAGAATTATTTTGAATGACCTAAACCTCGCTTGTATTTGCTAGTTTCAACTCAATTAAAGATATGCCTATATTGAGCCAAACATATGGCGCTTGAGTTAGATAAATGCACCCTACAAGAAAATAGGGCTTGAATTAGGTTAGTGTAATATATATCAACCTCGACTCAATCCATATTTACTTCTTGTTTATCATATAGTTACCTTAAAGGGTATTTGATTTAGCCTTGTCAAATATAGTATTTCTTTTTAAATGTATAATCAACCTTTTTATTAGGGAACACTACCAAATGGGAAGGAAATTGCTGTGAAAAGACTCTCTCAAACTTCAGGTCAAGGTTCACAGGAGTTCATGAATGAAGTGATATTCATAGCAAAATTGCAACATAGGAACCTTGTTAGACTCTTGGGCTTCTGCATGGAGGAAAATGAAAAGCTACTTGTATTAGAGTACATGCCAAATTCTAGCCTTGACTCACACCTTTTCAGTATGTTTTCCTAACACTCTCTCTCTCTTTCTCTTTGTAACATCCCATTTGAAAACGGCGGAATATTTTTTTTTTTTAAACGTTTCCAAATATTTCAAGCGAGTAGTCGAGTAGAGCATTGGGCGAGTGAGTAAGCGATTCATAACAAAACATCAACCATAGTGTAACTTTGTAATGATTACGGTAATCCTAGAGTTTGAAAGTGTATAACCGAAAGCGGTAAAGATATATATAAGTCTCGGCCGCACGTCTACTGCTTGCCTCGATCTTCGATCCGTATTCCTCCGGATCCTGAAGCTATAGCTGAGATTCAATTCACCATATTGAATCTCAGGTAACGGTTAACCTCATACCCAAACAATACAATATACAGACAACAGATATTTCTAGAGCTAATACCACAGTATATCATAAGCATACAAACGATGCATGATCATTATGCCGACAAACATAAGCACAAAGCAATATGTAAAGCCCCATAAGGTAAACAATAACAGCCTGCACTATTCACGGTGCCACGATAATTACTCGTGTCCTCGGCGCTAGGAAAACAAAACGATGTTACCAAAACTATAACCCGTATAACTGTGCGTATAACGGTCTACGAACATATCATTGACATATAAGTATTTAAGATGTACAAGATTAGTGTTACGAAGACGCGTCCGTACCTTCGTTGACGACGTTAGGTACTTCGCGGAAAAACGTACTTTTACGGAAAAAC
Source organism: Acacia melanoxylon (assembly GCA_019022615.1). Lineage (NCBI taxonomy): Eukaryota > Viridiplantae > Streptophyta > Magnoliopsida > Fabales > Fabaceae > Acacia > Acacia melanoxylon. The sequence goes on along the minus strand of JAFJYJ010000020.1, from coordinate 1,273,791 downwards.
GTGAAATGTTCGACGGCACGTCGGGCGGCGTAACGCGGCAAATCGAGTTTCGATGCCCTATCGAGTAATATCACTTTCATTAGTGATTTGACATCATAAACGGCATTTTAGGTAAAATTACCATTTTGCCCTTCTACCCCTAATTTGGCGGAATTTCGCGAACTTCGTTACTTTGACCGTATTCCATTTCAAAATTATCCCCACTATGTTTTTACCTCGTCGGGCATCTTTCAATGCAATGAGGCATAAAAACAAGCATAGGAACAAATTAAAACTTCCTAGATCAAAACAACGGTTCTACTATAACTACCGAAAGAACTACGGAAACTAAAAACTAAGGACGAAAGAACTTACTCGGAGCTAAGGCAAAACTTTTGCAGAGCTTCTCACTCTAAGTTTCGGCCAAGGTAGAGAGAAGAGGAGGTGTGAAGAATGAGAGGAGAGGAGGGTGCTATTTATAGAAGAAGGGAGGGACAAGGTGGGAATTAACACAAAAGTCTTCGATCGGATTCCGTAGTTGGATCGCATTTTTGAGGACAAAGCAATCTTGGCCATTCATGGTCAAAACCGACCTCTTGGTCCCCCAAAAGTCAAAGATTGAGTTTTCATCTTGCTTTATGGCCTCCGTCCGATAAAGCTACTCGATCGGTGCCGTTTCGCGTGATTTCGCTTGAAACTCAAAAATCAGGGCATGTAACTTTGAAGATCTTTTCATCCTCTTTCATATTATCTATTTTGATCCTCTTTTTGATCATATCCAGGTATTCTCCGGTGCGTCGGAATATATTCGGACAAACGCGTCGATTCTGAAATCGCTTCCGATAGAACCAACTTCACGGACAATAATTCGTTGAATCGTAAAACGTCCGTGGTTGCCTAACTTAATCCCGTGTTTGAAAACACGCAACTATTTCTATAGGTTCTCACTTTGCCTATCTCGGCTCTACTCTATCTCGATCGCTTTCCGTCTTATTAGGAATTAGGGTTTTCGGTTGCGGAATCGACGTCTGGTAAATTCTTTCTTCGTGTAAAAATTCACTTGTTCTTAATTTGATCAGTCTGAAAAGACTTTTACCTCTGGTTTACCTGTAGAATTTATTTCTAACTTTTCCCTCGGTCTGCCTATAAGCTGACTCACCGCATTATATTATTATTTTATTCTAATTACCATTTTAATTATTTAAACAATTCTTTGTAATTAAAAATAACCATAATTTCGACCCCCTCTTTTAAAAATTCAGATTTATTTATTTTTCTATAATTTTTTCCATTTTTTAAAAATATAATATTTTTTACCAAAAATTCTGTTTTTACCCCGCCTTCGTTAGGGCTTAATCGGGCCTAATTTCTTCGTTTAGTGATCTTTTCGGATCAGGTTTCTTCATATATTTATCTTTACTAATTTACAGTATATTGTTATCTTTCAAACTTCTATCTTGATATTGTCATTTTATATCTGTGTAAAATATTAAAAATGTTTACCCCATCAAGTTACTTTATGATTCGAAATGCTTTTTAAACTTTTCTTCATGTTATTTCCTCGAAATAATTTATTAAATTCTCATAATTAGGGATAACACTTCCATATTTTTCTCATAATTTTTCATGATCTTTAAGTATTTATCATAATGTCTTTAGTTGTTTTTATCACCATGATATCATTTTCGGTCATTCTGTTCATCGATTTTTACGTAACTTTTGTGACAATTTACTCTATAATTATAACAATTTTCTATAACATTTTTATCTCATGAATTTACTTCATTAAAATATTCTTTAATTTTCCTTTATCTCGGAAATTCCAGTTGCTAAAATCCGGGTATTACATTTCTCTCTCCCCTTAAACAAAATTTCGCCCTCGAAATTTAATCTATACTTACTAGACTACGGGCCATAAACTCGGGTACTTCTCCTTCATGTCACTCTCGGTTTCCCAAGTTGCCTCGTTTGATGACAAACCCTTCCGACCACCTTCACTATCGGTATAGTTTTAGTCCTAAGCCGTTTCTCCGGCGTTCGAGAATTTGCTCCGGCTCGACTACAAAGGTGTTATCATGCCGTACTTCAACATCATCGTACTTTATGACATGATCTCGATCTCGGTAGGTATTTCTTCGGTTGTGACACGTGAAAAACATCGTGGAGATTACTCGGGTTCGGGGTAACGCTAGTTGATACGCAAGCGGTCCTCGCTCGGCCAACACTTCAATTGGTCCAACATAACGTGGACTAAGCTTCTTTCTCTTCGGTGTTGTTCCGGCCGACACCTTCTTGGAGATAATTTCGAAACACATGGTCTCCGACTTCAAACTTCAACGGTCTTCTCCTCTTATCTCGCATAGCTCTTACGTCTACATGCGGCAAGGAGTCTCTTCTTGATCGGAGCGATCTGCTCGGAGGTCTCTTTTAGCATATCCGGTCCAAGCAACGCACCGGACGCATCATCCAGCATAAAGGCGATTGGCACTTTCGCCCATACAAAGCCTCGAACGGGGCCATTTGTATGCTTGAATGATAACTATTGTTATACGCGAATTACGCTAGTGAGAGGTGTTCGTCCCAATTTCCTTTGAAGTCCGGGACACATGCTCGCAAAGATATCCTCCGGCGTACGTATCGTCCTCTCGATTGACCGTCGGTTTGAGGGTGATAAGCCGAACCGAACTTCACTTGGTACCCATTCCTTCATGTAGTGCTTGCCAAAAGCGGGATTGGAATCGAGTATCCCGATCGAGAGATAATACTCTTAGGGACTCCGTGCGGTCTCACGATCTCTTTGATGTAGATTGCGACCAATCGTTACGGAGAGTAGTGGATGCTAATGGGTATGAAATGTGCCGACTTGGTTAATCGGTCAACGATCACCCAAATGGTATCGTGATGCACGATCTTAGGTAGACCTACCACAAGATCCATGGTCACATTCTCCCATTTCCACTCCGGCGGTTCTAGTCCTTGCGAGAAGACCGGGGGGTCGCCGGTGCTCAATCTTTACTTTACGGCAAGTTAGACACCCGGCCTACGTCGAGTTACGTCTCTTTTCATTCCAGGCCACCAAACTTCGGCCTTCAAGTTCGGTACATCTTGACCATTCCTGGATGCGAGAGTGTACTTACTCTTATGAGCCTCATCCGGTATCTTCCGCTTCGGTTCATCAACGGCGGTATGTAAATGCGCCCCTTGTGTCGACCAATCCACTCGATGAAAGGTCGTGGTCTTGGGTTTCTCCTTGAGAGATCTTCTCCCGCATGGAGATTGCCCAATCATCTTGTCTACGAGCTTTATCAACTTCATCTCTCGGTCGTACTCCCTTGACTCACAAAAAGATTTGCAAGGTAGGCGTCGCTTGGTGCGTTGAAATTCATGCGAGATTTGGTTTGAAAGATTCGGTCTCGAAATCTTCAAGTAATTTCTGCTCTTGTATCATCATGTATGACACTTACACCTTCTTCCCGCTTAGAGCATACCGCAACGACGTTTGCTTTCCTGGGTGATACTTGATCTCCGGGTTGTAGTCTTTCAGGCAATTCCATCCAACGACGTTGCCTCATATTCGGTTCCCTTTGATCAAAGAGATACTTCGGGCTCTTGTGGTCGCAGATAGTTCTACGGTCGTACCGTACGGATAGTGCCTCCATATCTTCAAAGCGAACACGATGGCGGCAAGCTCCAAATCGTGTGTAGGATAGTTCGACTCGTGCGGCTTCGGTGACGAGAGGCATAAGCCACCACTCTGCCCAATTGCATTAGGACACAACCCAATCCTTGCCCACTGGCATCACTGTAGACAACATATGTCTCATCAGGATTTGGGATTATCAATACTCTGGTGCTTGTAGTCAACCTCTCCCTCGATCTCGAAAGCTCTCCCTCACGTCATCTCCCCATATGAAGGGTTGATTCTTCCTCGTAAGCTTTGTCAATGGTAGGGCAAGACGCGAGAAATCCCGTATAAATCTGCGGTAATATCCCGCCGACCTAGGAAACTACGTATCTCCGTCACTTGTCTCGCCTCTTCCGGTCCGGAATCGCTTCCACCTTGCACAGGTCAACGGCAACTCCGCCGCTAGATATCACATGGCCCAGAAATCTCACTTCCGGCAGCCAAAATTCGCATTTGCTCGGCTTTGCGTAGAGGGCATTTCTCTCTTAGTATGCTCAATACTAGGCGCGAGATGTTCTTCATGCTCTTTTACGCTTTTGGAATAGACGAGTATATCGTCAATGAACACCACCACAAACTGGTCTAGGTGTTGTCGGAAGATACGGTTCATGTAATCCATGAATACCGCGAGTGCATTTGTTAATCCGAAGGGCATCACAAGGAATTCATAATGCCCATATCGGTTCTCGAAAGCCGTTTTGGAAATATCATCGTCTTTGACTCGTAGCGATGATATCCCGAACGTAAATCAATCTTTGAAAAGACAGTGGAACCGATAACTGATCCAAAAGATCATCAATCCGGGAAGTGGATATTTGTTTTTGATGTCACTTTATTTAGTTCACGATAATCGATGCGAGTCGAAAACTTCTATCTTTCTTTTTCACAAACAAGACCGGGCTCCCCCGGTGATACATCTGGTCGAATGAACCCCTTCTTCGAAGTTCTTCCACTTTGTTTCTTCAACTCTTGCATTTCATTTGGAGCCATACGATACGGCGCCTTTGATATTGATCTGTGCCGCATCAATTCAATATTGAACTCCACCTCTCGGATAGGAGGTAACTCGGTGAGATCCTCCGGAAATACATCGGGAAAATCATTCACCACGGGGATATCCTGGAGTGAAAGTTCGGCTTCTGCTTTAACCGAAAAGAATACCATGTAGGCATGGCATCCCTGTTTCACGCATCGATCAACTTCTGTAGCGGAGAGGAAGCTCAAGCTCACATCAACCTTGTCTCCGGGAAATGATATCTTCTTCTTGCCACAATCGATCATTGCACCGTTGGCTGTTAGCCAATTCAGACCGAAAATGACGTCGATGCCGTGAAGAGGTAGACGGATGAGATCTATCTTTGAAACTCGCCCATCCACGTTAGCGGTACGGTTCATACACGCGTCGAAGCTAAAGACTTTACACCCGGTGGTGTAGACACTACCGGATCAAAAGGTAAACTACGGGCATGCATTCCTAAACGACTTGCACAATCATATGATATAAACGAATGACTGCACCTGAATCATACAATGCTTGCAATTTATTCCCATTAAGATAGATGGTACCTTGGACCATTTCGGAGACCGTGTCGGCCTCGGTGTTTGTCAACGCAAAGATCGGCCGGCGCTGCGAGGTCTCGCCTCTGCGCCTTCTCGGGCAATCCCGGCTAATGTGTCCGGCTTCGGCACCCGAAGCGAACTTGTTTCTCATCACGGTTGGCTCTGGATGGTACTTCTTGCATTTTGGACACGTCGGGATCCCTATTTGTTTGGGGTAATTCATTTGTCCAGTTTGGTAGGGTTTCTTGTTTCCGCCTCGGTTATCGCTCCAAGGCGCCTTTTTCTTCGTAAGGAGCCTCCGCGGTTAGACCCGCTACGGGTTGCATTGTTTCCTTCTTGGCCTCGGAATTTGCGCAGTTCTTTCAAATTGCGCTCGGTCAATCTGCGATTCCACGGCTTGGGCCATTCTCGGAAGCTAGCTGCGATACTAACCTCGCCCTTATTTCATATTTCGGTCCGGTCACTAATCGATTCGCCTTCCAGGCTCTCATTTTTGTGGCCGTTCGGATATGACGAATAACGAGACGGGTTGGTGAAACGCGAAGTAGTCGTCGAATGATTCTTCATTTCCTTGCTTGGATGTGAAGAAATTCCTCTTCTTTGATCACATGTACCGAGGAGGAAAATGCGTTCGTTGAACTGTTCTAGGAATGCCTCCCAAGTAACGGGGCCTTGTAGGGTTGTGGAAACACTCTTCCACCACCCGTGGGCATCGCCTCTAGCTTGTAGATTGCCGACCGAGCCTTTCGGTTTCCGGGCACTCAATGACTTCGAATATCTTCTCCGGACTCGAAGCCAATCCTCGGCCAATTCACTCTTTCCACGGAAACCGGGTGGTTTAAGCTTGCGGGACCGGTTGACCCGGCTTTCCGTGGTTCTTTCTCTTCTTTCTTGTCGTGGAGGTGATCGGGATCGATCGGGATTCATTTTCTTCATCGTTATGTTCATCGTTGTCCTCCTCTTCATTATCATCTTCTTCTTCGTCGTTGTCATTGTCACTTTCCTCATCACGTTCTTCCTCGTGTTGTCGTGCTTCCAACCGTCTTTGGGCTTCTTCATCCCATTGATGTTGCCTTGCCAAGAGTGCATCTATGAGAGCTCTCTGCTAATTTAGACTCGTACTAAACTACACTTTGGACTTATTTGCTCCGAACTTTTCTCTATATGTCGGCCGCTCCACTTGATGATCGAGAATTCGCTCAGGATTGACCGTAAAGATCTTGTCACGTCGTACTTTGATATATAGTATTTCCCGTGGCACCCATATACCGTGGTCAATACCAGATATCAAAATGTCTCCATGGCGCCCATACACCATGGTAACACAAGATACCTTAAATGTTTCCATGGCGCCCATACATCATGACAACACAAGATACCTCCTACTCAATGACACGATCGCGGTCCGGTTGTAGTAACTAGGAGATATGCATCGGAAACTAAAATTTTTGTGGCAAGTAAGATAACTATTTATCAAACCGTAGGGAAAACGTTAGATTTAGGAAGACAATGATTAGTCTATCGCAGACTTTATCACACTAATACTACAAACGAACGTACACTCGTACTATTTCCCCTCGTTCGGATTTCGTTGATTCGGTCTACTTAGAAACGGTACGGAATTTCGTATCGGGAGTTCCTCTACATGAGTCAAATACTACATGTATCTATCCTTGTTGGTCTCGAAGTTTCATCCGGCATGGCCTAGCTCCACATATAAGCTTTGTGCTAGGACGATAATAGTCGTCCGACAAACCGACGATTATCGAATTACCGAGTTATCGAGACGATATCGAGTTATAAGCATTATCGTGGTCGATATCAAATATGAATATAGACGATGGATTTACTGATTCGGGTTAGAATGATGCACCGACGAGGGTGGTACACCGGTTCGAGAATGGTATACCGAGTCCCGGAGGCCCGTATCGTACACCGACTTAGGGCTATCTCGGTAGTCATTTTCAAAAATGTGCTCACAATTTAAAAGGCTTTTTGAACATAACTCCGTTATCCGAACAGAATGGCCAGATAAGTGTCTATCATGGGGACCTCACCAACTCTATGGCGACGATTGGCCACACCCACATAGACTAGCCTTAACTCGTCCTACCATACTATCCGTAATAACATAGTCATATCAATGCCGGACTACCGCTCCGATACCATAAATGTAACATCCCATTTGAAAACGGCGGAATATTTTTTTTTTTTTAAACGTTTCCAAATATTTCAAGCAGAGTAGTCAGAGTAGAGCATTGGAGCGAGTGAGTAACTGATTCATAACAAAACATCAACCATAGTGTAACTTTGTAATGATTACAGTAATCCTAGAGTTTGAAAGTGTATAACTGAAAGCGGTAAAGATATATATAAGTCTCTGGCCGCACGTCTCACGCTTGCTTGCCTCGATCTTCGATCCGTATTCCTCCGGATCCGAAGCTATAGCGAGATTCAATTCACCATATTGAATCTCGGGTAACGGTTAACCTCATACCCAAACAATACAATATACGGACAACGAGATATTTCTAGAGCTAATACCACAAGATATCATAAGCATACAAACGATGCATGATCATTATGCCGACAAACATAAGCACAAAGCAATATGTAAAGCCCCATAAGGTAAACAATAACAAACCGCACTATTCACCAAAGCCACGATAATTACTCGTGTCCTCGCCGCTAGGAAAACAAAACGGTGTTACCAAAACTATAACCCGTATAACTGCGTATAACGGTCTACGAACATATCATTGACATATAAGTATTTAAGATGTACAAGATTAGTGTTACAAGACGCGTCCGTACCTTCGTTGACGACGTTAGGTACTTCGCGGAAAAAACGTACTTTTACGGAAAAACGTGAAATGTTCGACACGCACGTCGGGCGGCGTAACGCGGAAATCGAGTTTCGATGCCCTATCGAGTAATATCACTTTCATTAGTGATTTGACATCATAACTCGGCATTTTAGGTAAAAATTACCATTTTGCCCTTCTACCCCTAATTTGGCGGAATTTCGCCGAACTTCGTTACTTTGACCGTATTCCATTTCAAAATTATCCCCACTATGTTTTTACCTCGTCGGGCATCTTTCAATGCAATGAGGCATAAAAACAAGCATAGGAACAAATTCAAACTTCCTAGATCAAAACAACGGTTCTACTATAACTACCGAAAGAACTACGGAAACTAAAAACTAAGGACGAAGAACTTACTCGGAGCTAAGGCAAAACTTTTGCAGAGCTTCTCACTCTAAGTTTCGGCCAAGGTAGAGAGAAGAGGAGGTGTGAAGAATGAGAGGAGAGGAGGGTGCTATTTATAGAAGAAGGGAGGGACAAGGTGGGAATTAACACAAAAGTCTTCAGATCGGATTCGTAGTTGGATCGCATTTTTGAGGACAAAGCAATCTTGGCCATTCATGGTCAAAACCGACCTCTTGGTCCCCCAAAAGTCAAAGATTGAGTTTTCATCTTGCTTTATGGCCTCCGGTCCGATAAAGCTACTCGATCGGTGCCCGTTTCGCGTGATTTCGCTGAAACTCAAAAATCTGGGCATGTAACTTTGAAGATCTTTTCATCCTCTTTCATATTATCTATTTTGATCCTCTTTTTGATCATATCCAGGTATTCTCCGGTGCGTCGGAATATATTCGGACAAACGCGTCCGGTTACGGAAATCGCTTCCGATAGAACCAACTTCTGGACAATAATTCGTTGAATCGTAAAACGTCCAGTGGTTGCCTAACTTAATCCCGTGTTTGAAAACACGCAACTGTTTCTATAGGTTCTCACTTTGCCTATCGGCTCTACTCTATCTGATCGACGCTTTCCGTCTTATTAGGAATTAGGGTTTTCGGTTGCGGAATCGACGTCCGGTAAATTCTTTCTTCGTGTAAAAATTCACTTGTTCTTAATTTGATCAGTCCGAAAAGACTTTTACCTCTCGGTTTACTGTAGAATTTATTTCTAACTTTTCCCTCGGTCCGCATATAAGCGACTCACCGCATTATATTATTATTTTATTCTAATTACCATTTTAATTATTTAAACAATTCTTTGTAATTAAAAATAACCATAATTTCGACCCCCTCTTTTAAAAATTCAGATTTATTTATTTTTCTATAATTTTTTCCATTTTTAAAAAATATAATATTTTTTACCAAAAATTCTGTTTACCCCCGCCGTTAGGGCTTAATCGGGCCTAATTTCTTCGTTTAGTGATCTTTTCGGGATCAGGTTTCTTCATATATTTATCTTTACTAATTTACAGTATATTGTTATCTTTCAAACTTCTATACTTGATATTGTCATTTTATATCCTGTAAAATATTAAAAATGTTTACCCCATCAAGTTACTTTATGATTAAAATGCTTTTTAAACTTTTCTTCATGTTATTTCCTCTGAAATAATTTATTAAATTCTCATAATTAGGGATAACACTTCCATATTTTTCTCATAATTTTTCATGATCTTTAAGTATTTATCATAATGTCTTTAGACTGTTTTTATCACCATGATATCATTTTCAGTCATTACGTTTCATCGATTTTTACGTAACTTTTGTGACAATTTACTCTATAATTATAACAATTTTCTATAACATTTTTATCTCATGAATTTACTTCATTAAAATATTCTTTAATTTTCTTTTATCTCGAAAATTCCAGATTTGCTAAAATCCGGGTATTACACTCTTTACCTACGCTTTTACTCTTTGTATGGCTCAAAATTAGTGTTCGCGAGTGATAAAGTAACTTAATAGGACAACAACATGAACGTATACACAGGAAAGTTCTAAATGCATTAAAAAACAAAAGAATATCAAAAAAAAATATTAAAAAAATATTCATGAAATCAAGTGAATACTGATGATGTAATAAGAGATATAATTATTTTACAAACCTATCATTTAGAAAAGTAAGGCTAAGTGTCTTTGTTAGAAATGCAACTACATAAATTACAATAAAAGGTGTGCACTCAATAAGTTCAAGTACATATATTTTAATAGAAAAAGTATATTACAATAAAAATAATTACAATGTCAATCTTCTAGGCCTTACTTTTTAGAATTCCATTATAATTGTCTTATTATCAATGTTATCAAATACATCTTTTTCAATACAAGGCACTAAACAATCATTCATTCTCAATTCGATTACGAAGTGCAGTCTTAATGTATTAAGTGTGGGCACTTAATTTAAAAGTGGACAATCATTCAAACATATATTAGTTTTTTTTGTATAAAAAAATCCCAAATTCGGGTTTAACATATGTCTTAATCATGGTTGCTTAATTGGTCACTTGTATGATTAGTATGATAGTATGATAAAATTATGTGTATCCATTAACTTTTTTTTTTCCAATACTATCTTTTAAATATAAGGTTTCATGAGTAACATAATTAACCAATTACATTTCATGTCTGGCTTTCTTGTTCTTTAATTACTTGATAATTTGGATATTAATTTTTGTTTATTCATTCCTATAAATGGATTGATTAACTGCATTGATTATTAGTCCATTCTTTTTTTGGCTTTCATTACTACTTCAAAATCAAGCCACATTTAAAAAGAGCATTAATTAGATTTGTGTACGTTATTGTAATTACCGTTTGAATGTGCATTTTCCTATGTTTAACATTGTATTTCACTACTACACCTTTCAAAAGATGAAAGAAAAAGAGTATGAAAATAAAAATATTTGAGAGTTAACACTAACTTTGCCTTAATATCTATACAGACAGTTAATTTATAGTTGCAGCCCATACAAACCACTATGCAACCAACAAACGTTATTTTTCACATAAGAGGATCCTTCCGTCATGGTCTTCATGTCTCTCCTAGTTCTTTTGCTTTACAAGTTTACTTTGATGCTGACAACAGTGGGTCCTACTTATAGAAACTTTAACTACTTTTGAATTCTACATTATGCTTGATAATTCTCGTCTTCTAGAGTAGTACAAATGAAAACATACACTAAACGGTTTCTCAAGCATTGAAGTCCAATGTTCTGCCCTTATAGAATTTATTACATTGATATTGCAGTACAATCCGTATTGCTATTCATCTCTTGACAATTCATACTAACTTTGAATGACTTATATTTTATATATAGATACATCTGTTAGATACAGATATTTTTCATTTGTTATGATGACCAAATTGGCATTAGAGAACATTTTAATGCTGCATTTTGCATCCCTTGAAATTGAAAACTAACTCTAACTCCAATCCTAATTATAGAAACTTGGTCCTATAATTAAGATCGGATGGAGTAATAATGAGATATGTGAGTAGCATGTTGTAGTTCACATAAATATATATGTTTTGCACGTATATGATTTCATCTTTGTAACATCCTTCTTTTATAAAATAAAACTATTTCATAAACAATTATTTAGACATCAACAAGTGATGACATCACATTTTAGTTATAAATTTTGTTTTGCTAAGTATTATATATGCAACAAAATTTTCAAATGAGTCTCTTAGAAAGCAACTAACAGTTTTTCTTTCTTCCCCATATGCTCTTGTCAAAAAATATTTTCTTGGAAAAAATTGTCAGATGATGAAAATAGAAAGAAACTAGATTGGACAAGAAGACTAAATGTTATTAATGGAATTGCAAGAGGACTTTTGTATCTGCATGAAGACTCCCGACTTAGAGTCATTCATAGAGATTTGAAACCTAGCAATGTCCTTTTGGATTATGAGATGAATCCTAAAATATCAGATTTTGGATTAGCAAGGGCTTTTGAAGGAGCACAAAATCAACATGATACAAGACGAATAATGGGTACATAGTAAGTGTTTGATGCAACTTAATCATTTTTATTTTTCATTTTTACTTTTAAATTAGTGTTTAAATTGTCTAAAGAAATGTTAGCTCTTGGATAACTGAGCAACTATTTGAATTGATTGATAAACAGTGGCTACATGGCTCCAGAATATGCTATGGAAGGATTATTTTCGGTGAAATCAGATGTTTTTAGTTTTGGAGTTATTCTACTAGAAATTATAAGTGGAAAAAGGATTAGTGGTTTCTACGTCTCTGAACATGGTCAAAGTCTTCTATCTTATGTAAGTTATTTTGCTGATCTTATCTCATCAAGGAATATTGATTTTGTAACAGTAACCCAATTTTAGGACATTCATTATTTCAAAATGCCAAAATTTGCAATTGCTTGCAGGCTTGGAATTTGTGGTGTGAAGGAAAATGTTTGGAACTAAAGGATCCCATCTAGAAGATTCATATATAGAAAATGAAGTTTTGAAGTGCATACATATTGCTTTGCTTTGTGTTCAAGAAGATGCAGCAGATAGGCCAACCATGTCCACTGTTATCGTCATGCTAGCAAGTGACACAATGTCATTTCCCATGCCTAGTCGTCCTGCATTTTCAGTTGGAAGAAGGTTCACAGAAGATTTATCTACTTCAAAAGATTCTAAAGATGCTTCTATTAATGAGGTAACTTTATCATCCATCAAACCAAGGTGACAAGACTAATTTAATAGATGAAATAGATCCTCTATAGCAACTGCACAATCCAATGAGAACAGAGATCACAAAGAATGGTGACTTGATATGTGCATCCCTTTGGTTTCTTTATCTTTTGGGTTAAGGTGCATCCAGCAGCACCCTGAAGTATAATCTTAATTCTATTCAGTACCCTAAAGTATTTCGTGGTATATCCAACACTTTAAGGCATTGGATGCAACATGAGGGGAAAAAAAATCAGTTTATGATACTAGATGTACTAAAAAATATTTAACATGTTATACTTACTTTGGAAAAATACTTTACTGGATGTACCACAAAATATTTTCGGATGTTGGACGCACTTGAAAAATTACCTCAGGTGCTAGATTTATCTTAACCATGTTTTTAAACTATTTCATAAAAGCATTTCCGAGTTTGGAATAAAGTTAGCCATGAAGACCAAATAATGAGATAAGGTTATGGGTTCAAATCTCAGGGATGTAAGAACCTTATTGGTGAGCAATTTTTAAATACCTTTATAAGTGTTTTTTGAACTTAGAGGCATTTCTTGGCTTTGTGAACCCCCGAAACCAACTCACCTAAGATTTTTTGTACAAAAAAAAAAAAAAAAAAAAAAAAAAACGTTGGCCTATAATAGAGCTAGGAATCAGGGCAAGCCCTTAAAGGGTTAGGCCTAAAAAGGCCGGTCCTACAGGGCTCAGGGTAAAAAAAAACATCTATTTTAAAGCCTGGCCCGAGAGCACCAGAGCCAAGGTCGTCCCTTCAGGGCGCGAAAGTTACTATTCCAAATTTTAACTATTTTTCCTCCACTTTTTTTTCAAAGAAATATAATTAGTAAATACAACAATTAAAATTCTAATCTATCAAATAAATGTTGTCAACATTAATATCCAACCAACCCGAATCATCTAACAAATAAAGTCATTCATTAATTCGTTAAAAGCAAACTATTGTCCATAAATAACTCACATAAAACCTAAGTAGCATACCTAGGTTTTAAATTTAAACTATATACAATATTTCTATGACAAGATTGACCCTATGACTTGTGATGAAAAGGTTACCAATATAAGGAGTAAGCTGACTTTCATTTTCAATAAATATTCGAATGGGGGACATCTCTTCCAACTCCTTATTAAAATTTTTTAAATAATAATAATAGGGCCTAACGGGCCAGCCCAAGGCCTTGCAAGGCGGGCCTTATAGAGCCAATTTCATTTAACTTCTCTAATTTTCAAGCCTAGTCCTTGAAGGGTCAGGGCTTAAAAGGACCAGCCCGACGAGTTCAGCCCGATTTTCCGGCTCTAGCCTACAGGGACCAATTTCATTCCCGTCTATGGTACCGTGTAAACTCTCACATATGGAGTCTAATGAGCTGAACAATAACACTTTTTTGCACTAGAAAGCAAAGATGTATTACACATGAATGCAAGGCCATATGTATATAGAGGTCAATGATTCCCTCGATATAAAGATACAACCTTAACACATACAATCTAATACTTAATATATCAACTAATAACTGAATATATCCAAATACTTCTAACTAACCGTTAATATTCCTAATTAACAATTTTTCAGGTACGGAATATGGTTGTTATTTGACCCAAATTCTAAATCCTATTTAGCTCCATGTGCCTTGATTAATTATTTGTGAAGTTTAATAACTGTATTTCAATAGGCTTTTAAAAGGATTTTTCCCTTTTAAAATCTCAAGTATGATTGGATAATCCAAAAGGTAGTAGACTCCCTTGTATTAGTATTCCATTCTTTTCTATTTTTTAAATGTTATTTTATCTAGTATTTTCACTTGAGAAATATTTTTTTAGGAAAAAAAAAATCTGTTCGAAAATTTTATTTACTGAAAAGAAAAACAATATTTTTTTAGGGAAAGTTTAAGTTAAGGACAACTGTAGCAACTTTAATCTCATTTTCCTATAGAATTTTGAAACATCATTGCAGTTTAATGGGGAAAATGAAATTAAATTCGGGAGAAAAAACGTGCAACAAATTGAATCCAATAATTCTCCGAACAGCAGAACAAGAGTACCATTTGATAATGGGTAAAGATGCAAAAATACACATGTGTTTTACCATGGGAAACGCCAAACACCAAATGTTTTTTTTAGATGCAAAACTACACATGAACTTTCAAAAACAGTACAAAACTACCATCACCGTTAAATTTTATAAACTGACGTTACTTTTTTATGTGGAGCCCGCACCATTTAAAATAATGAAAATGCCTAAAATATCTAATTTACTTTAATGTCCTTCCCTTCTCTCTCTCATCTATTGCCTGCTTCATCTTTTTTTTTTCATTCAGACACATTGCTTCATCTTTTTTTTTTGGTTCAGACGCACTGCTTCATCTCGGTGCTTCATCTTTTTTTTTGCTCAGACGCACTACTTCATCTTGGTGTTGGAAGAAGAAAGAGCGTCCGAAAAAGCGTGTGACGAGCTCGCTAGCCACAATGACGAGGGTTTGAACCATAGCAACATCAGACAAGTCAACCAGAGCAAGGAAGGCTTCCAACTTCGACAACCTCCTCCGCCGCAACGACGAGAATATAGCCCCCAAAGCCATGAAAACCCAAAATTAAATTCTAGGGTTCCCAAATTCACAAACCTGTGAAGGCTATGACTTCAACGAGCTGAAAACCTCCACCTGCCGAAATTACCCTCAAAATTCAGAAGCAAGCGTCAACAATCGAGCGATTCCAGACCCCAGGGGTTGAAAAGTTACGATGTTGGCAGTCCTCTCAATAAGCCCGACGAAGCACAAAATCGTACACAATTTCAGTAACATCTCCCAATTTCAAAACCGTTTCCCCTGCATCGTTTTATGTTTCTTTTCGAATCTGGTATTGTCGTTTTGAATCCGGTTATGTGAAATCATTGTTGTTGTCTAGCACTTGAGCTTTTGGTCTCAATTTTTTAAAAAAAAAAATCGTTGCTCTTCGCTTGATTCTCGTCATCGAACAGATGATCGGCTTAGGTTTTGGATAAGATCCTGGAATTTTGTCTCAGCCATGTACTTGTTTAACTCTGCTATTTTTTCAATGTGTAAGAGTTAGTGTCACTGATTTTGATTTGGAAAACCCTGCTAGTGTATTTGTGCCTGGTTGCTCTCATCTCTTATACGTGAGAAGTCTTTGCAACCGATACAGTTCTTTGTTCTTGTTGTTCTTCGTATTTTTTATTTTTTTTTCTGAGTTTAGGAGCATTTTGGTATTTTTCACATTGTCAATAACTTCAGTTAATGCAATCTAACGGTGATGGTAGTTTTGCACTATTTTTGAAAGTTCATATATAGTTTTGTACCTAAAAAAACATTTGGTGTTAGGCACTCCTCAAGGTAAAACACGTGTATTTTTATACCTTTACCCTTTAATAAATTCCTCAATTTCTCTTTTGAAGGAAGGTTGGTTCTCTTTTGAAGGAAGGTTGGTTCTGAGGGACCAGCCTGTTTGATATTAGAGATTTGGTGGGGGAGAGTTTTACGCGTTGAATTTCAAAAAAAAAATAAAGAAATAGAATTATAAATTATAATAAATAGAATATGTAAGATAAAATAATAATAATTAAAAACTGTAACCCACTTTTCTAACTTTTTTTAGGGTAAAGGTGCAAAAATGTACATATGCTTTGTCCTTATGAGCGCCTAACACCAAAAGTTTTTTTTAAGTGTAAAAATGCATATGTGGTTATAAAATAGGTGCAAAAGTTACAGCACCGTTAGAAGAAGATAACATCAGTTAATTTTAATTTGAAAGGACCAAAATACCCCTAACCCCCTTTCCCACCCAAACATCTCCGATTCACCCTATTCACATCTAGATTCATCGTCAACCAGCATCAAGAAGAAATTAATGACACCCAACTGCCACCAGCAGCAAGAATACAATGTATGTTAAGATCAACATTTAACGGCTAGCTACAATATCCTGAGAGAACATAAGAGTTTATGTTTACTGTCGTCCCATACCTTCATCTAACCACCGTCCTTGCCTAAAACGTGGATGCAAATCGGAAAAACCAAAAACCAAAACTAACCATAATTGAAATGAAATCACAAAACAAACAAAGGAAACCAATAGAAAAATGAAATCGCAAAAAGATCAACCGGAAACTTGATCCCAAATTCTAGATAGAAATTGAAATTGCAAACCCAACTCTGCAAAGAAATCAACATCACAATCCCAGGTGTTGTATGAACAAAAAAATTTGCCTTCATCGCAGATTAAGGTTAACCCAAATTATAGTGTGGGCCCCACTCCCAAAATTAACACCGTCAGGCAAGATTGTAACGGTGTTGTGACTTTTGCACCTATTTTATAACCACATTATATTTTTGCACCTAAAAAAAGTACTTGGTGTTAGGCGTTCTTGAAGGCAAAGCACATGTGTATTTTTACACCTTTTCCTTTTTTTAATCCACCTTAAAAAAAATTCCATCCACTGACTTTCTCTTTCCTCCCCTGCCAAACCGAAAATCATTGTTGCGGTGCAGGGGCAACTGGATATTAAAAGATAAAAAACTGTGATACCATTATGTCACACCCTGAAACCTAAAGGGGCTACCAACATGGAATATGAGTGGACTCACATTCCTTAAGCCTTATACTTATAAATATGTGTTTCAAAATACATAGATTCTACCTATAAATTACATGGAGCATCTATCGCTAAATAATAATACAAAAGTCTAGGGTTATGATTACATCAACTAATAGCACATCTGAATGAGTCGGCGAACTTTAAATCCTTAAGGAGACCCTTCACCACTCAACAAGAGATACATGATCGGCAATACTATCTAAACCAAAAAAAAGTTTCCAGTGAATAACGTCTCATTCTTATAATTTAATAAAGCGTTAAGATGAAGATTTGCCAACGAACTATTACCCGAAGAGCGTCTAGCACAAAAAACAATTGAATGGACCAAATTGGCCAACGAACTATTAAAAAAAGAAAAAAAAAATATCAACTAACTATTAAAAAAACAACTATCACTATTACGTTAAAATATGAGGCACTGCATAGAACGGTGGCGGAGACGCTGGAGAAGAGAGCGGTTAAGCCTTCTTGTTGGATAAGGCAAACAACAACAGAGATGGGACCCATGCGAGCAGACACTATGGTAACGGCAGTTACTGCTTGTGGCATCGGAGGGACGTAACCAGGGTGCAAGGTGCATTCCGGTCGAAAGCTGTGGACTGCTGGATGAGTTCAAGAGGGTGGGTGGAACACTCAGCAACAATGTAAGCTTTTGAGACACCGACGCCGCCGACACTGTGACAGTCAATGGAAGACGAAGACACCAAGACAGTGACGGGGTAATAGTTCGTTAGTGAATCTGCTCAAAATTGTGTTTTTCACTTTTTAATAGTTCGTTGACCAATTTGGTCCCTTCAATTGTCTTTTGTGCCAGACGCTCCTCAGGTAATAGTTCGTTGGCAAATCTGCACCTTAACCCTTTAATAAAATATAAAACAAAATAATTTAAACATCTTATCTTTTGACAATAACAATATAGCAATAAATTTCAATTTCTAAACCATACGATCATGAATAAAATAGAGCTCTATATAAATATCGTTATTCAAATAATTTCACGTACGAAACAAAACCTTTTGATTTAATATAATCGATTTAAAACATAATTATCAAACCTCATCTTTGCATAGAACTTCTTACAAAACATATGACAAGCGTGGCCACACAGTCCACGAGAGTAACTAACCAAACATAACTCAAAGTCATGAAACAAGCATGGACACACAATCCATAAAACAAGCAAGAGAAAAAATCTCATGAATATTAAGCGAGCTCGAGATTAATCATGGTGCACCAAGAACTAACAGTACTACTATTAGTAACCAGCGTTCTGTATTCAGATCTTCCAAAACATTTTCAAACATACTTGGGGCCAATTTTTCAAAGCAATAAAAATTCTTCTTTCAAGATAATAACAGCTTGTGTTTAATACTTCATAATCGAATTTCCCATTATGAAGGTTCACAATAGGGCTAAGTATGGAACCCGTAACCCAGTGAGCCCGCCCACAACCCAATGCAATTGGGCCATTTTGAGCCCACCCAAAAAAGCTCATAACGGGTTGGGTTAAAACCCGTTCATTTAAAACTTAAATGGGCGAGGCTATGGGCGCACCTTCGGGTTGCCCATACCCGCCCATTTAGTTATATATATATATTTTATTAATTAACTATATGGGTACATTGACAATAATACGCCCCATTGACATGAAATAACCATTCCCCATTTCCCTAATTAGAGTTTGAACATCAAAATTATGTTTTGATAACACTTGTTTAGATTTAGGTTCTTTTGTGTGAATTATGATTATTGAATTTTGAAGATTCATATTTCAGAATTTAGAATGATAAATTTGGGTGGATACTTAATACTTATATATATTTTTCTTCAAAAAAAATAAACTTGTCAAATGTAAATGGGTTACCCAAAACCCGGTTATCCCGCCCATTTATATGCTAGCCTATTTAACATAAGTTTAAATGGGTTGAGGTACGAGTATAGGCTAGCCCATACCCGTTTAAAGTTAAATGGGCGGGCTACGGGTTTAGGCATGAGCTGTCCAACCCGCTCATTTCTCTGCCCTAGTTCACAAATAATATTTCAAAACTTTCTTTCAAATTCAATATGACAACAGAAATCCTTTTCAAATAATAAATTTATAACTTATAAACTTTCCAAAATGAAATATCATTTCAATATAAAATTTATGAAAAATATCTCAAAAGTCTCATTACCATTTAAGTGTATAGTCATGAATTATGGTTTGAAACAATTGGAAGAAAATACTTAATAATAAATAAAATCATTAAGATTTGCTCATGTACTATCAAATAAGAAAACGAAACACATATAATAAATTTTCCTTCACAAATCATACTTTTAAGTATGGTAATTAACATAAAAGTACAACAATTAGTAAAAAATATCATTTATAAAAATTATAATGGGTCAATATTCACTCACATATTAACTCCCAATTATATAGTTTATTCCTATTTATCAGCTTCCAACCTATTTTCAGTTTTTTCCCTTCTTAATATTCTTCACAACATCATTCACTCTCCAAACATTGCAATATAAGAAGATCATGATAACTAACTTTACGAAAATAGCTTCCTCCCATTGAGTTGGAAAAAAACAGATTCCTATAAAATATTAGAGTAAACTATCAAATATAAATTAAGAACAAGAAACAGAGAAGAAACAAGATAATTATAATAAATTTGATAAGAAAATAGATTAAATACTAAATAATATTAAAAAATAAAGATAGGAAGAATTGGGAAAAAGTCTCCCATATAAAATTATAGAGTTGAGAATGACTTGGTACATATTTATATACACAGAGTGTCAGTACATGAAAAATCTTATTTATACATAATACTAGTACTTTGATTCATTTTTTTTTCACCAATAAAATTTACAAGAAAAGTGTTGCCAAAAACTTGCAACTTCAATTTTGCGTTTTTAACAACTAAGGGTTATAAAAGCAATTTGACTCAATTTCTATATCTCTATTTTCTCTATATAACTTAATTAATGATTTGTTAAATTTAGCAAACTAAATTAGAATTTGGGTATTTAAAATTATTTTCCCTATATATTTCCTCAAGTCCCCGTATATATTTTCACCCACAAAAGTAGTGAGAAAATGATTATACCAAAATAGAAAAAAATTATTATTATTATTATATAAGGTCAGATTTTAAATAGCTAAAATGCTAGCTTATTAAATTTAAGTAGTGACTATACAAATAAATAGACAAAACATGCTTGCATTTTATTCTATTTAATTTAATATAATACTTTCATATTTTAACCGTATAAATAAAAAATTAATCTTCATAAATGATATATCAATATTTAATTACACAGTTATCACTTTGATTTGATGAGTCAACATTTTCTGTTAGATGAGACCACCGGTGTTAAGATTAAAAGGATTAAAATACACTCTAAACTTTAGTGATTAAAATAAAATTTAATACAAACATAAAGAATAAAACATATACCTTAGCCTATATATACACACATCGGATAAGAATACACAATAATTTGAATAAATCTTAATAACTGTAATTGCTTGATCAATAGGATGAATGACATGAGAAAAGTTTGCATAATCCCCATTTGAAATATTAACTGTGAAATGTGTGAAATGGGACATAGGAAGGTGAAGCAACGAAGGTCCTGGGTCCTATTTTGAGATATAGAAGTGTGGATGTTTTCACAATTATATGATTTTGTTACATATATTACAAATTTTAATGACAAGGCCTTTTCCCCATATATATATATATATATTTCCTTAAAGGTTTTTAAAGTTCTCATTAGATGGGACTTAAGAGTTTGTGTGAACAAAACTCTTTGATACTTGTAATTTATGGGGAAAAGGCCTTGTCATTAAAATTTGTAACATATGTAACAAAATCATATAATTGTGTGTGTGTGTGTATATCAGAACAAACTCAAAAACACACGCGGAAAAACTCAAGAAAATAAAAAAGAAAAAAATGTGCCCAAAACGATGAAATTAGCAAAAATTCATCACATCCAGCAGTTAAGGTATCAGTATTGCTTAGAATGGCCCAAGACAGAAATTGAAGCTTATAAATTTCTAGGCATGCTTTTCAGAAATTTCCAGCAAGCTCAGATGGAGATGTAGATGAGTTTTGAACAACCATCCAATCAACGTACAAGCATAGTAGCACTTAGTTTCAGCTACAAACACCATAACTTTGGTAAGAATTGATGGGATTCTACAAGATAATAGTGTTTAGTTCAGATCTGAACAAATTTTCAATGATTCCGACAAGCACAAAATCAAGTCTGACTCATGAGTTACATTGTATCCCAACTCATGAGTTTCATTATATCCAAGCAATGACCAAGTAAATAGGGGGCTGAAACAAGGTAAAACAGCGAATAAAAACACCAACCTAGCAAATTAACTCAAAGATTGGTCTGGGGACAGAGAACAGAATTTGCTAGCAGCAAACCTTGACAAGTGAATTTACAAAACCCATCTAAACCACTTTATTTGCACCACCCTTCTATTAAGATAAATTAGCATATGTTCTACGCATTACTTGAAGCCTGAAAAAAAAAAAAAAAAAAAAAAAAAAAAAAAAAAACGAAATTCTATACTAGTACAACATCTTAGAAACTTGTTACTTATAGATAGATAATGATTTAATGACCAAACAAACTAGAACCTAACGTAGCAAACTAACTTCATTAAACCAACAAATATTCCAGTCATTCTTTCAGTTACAAACATTCAAATAAAGGAGGGACTGTTAATGACCCCTGAGAAATAATAGTCTTTCCCTTCTCAGGGTAACCAAAGGGATGGCGAGAATAAATATAAACAACATTAATATGACTAAAGTGACCAGTCGAAGTTAAAACAACTATCTGTCATAAAAACACAATCATCGGTTAGCTAAACATTACTTCAGGTTCAGGGTCAATCTAGCCGAAACGAAAATACCAAACTTCCTACTTTGATTTACAGATCTTTGGCTCATGCGTCATCTTCTGGAAGATGTTGCGGCGCATTAAGGTCCATTGCTGCTACTGCTTCTAATTCTTGAATTGCAACAATTGCCCTGTTAAAATGGTGCTTGAACACAGCTAGAGATTCATTGACTTTTGATTGCTGTTACAAAACAAAGTTTGATCACATCTCTGATAAGGCAATAATAAATTGACCAATTGAGCATTCTTTCATGTAAAAGACTACTTAAACTTACAAAATATTCGAGCTTGCTCCTCAACTCTTGCTCAACAGATGATGTCCCCTGTTCCAACAACAAAAAGAATGCAACGAAAGTGAAAAATTCTCATAAATTTAGATAGCACAAAAGCTAGAACATACTGAAACAACACCTAAGAAAATAATTACTATATCATACATATATTGGGAATTATGGTAACAAAGAGCTCACCATATTCTCTACAATCCTAAAATTTCAGTATACAAACTGGAGAATTTATGAATCTAAAAATGTGTGAACCAAATTGGTAACATACAAACTATGTGCCTGTCAATTAGGATTCTGAAGCATGGTTATCATAATCCCATGAATCTCGAGTCGTATCTCACAATTCGATTCATAAACAGGTGGGAAAGATACAAATTTGATGTATCTTATGCATGTATCTTGTGATTTCAAGAGCGATACAAACTGAAATTACAGGAATCATGCGACACTGGCGATTCCTACGATTCTAGGTGAAAGTTTTGCAATCCAGAAAATCCCTTTTTTCATTTTCTTTTTCTGATTTTGTCCAAATTTATTTAAGAATTCCCCTTTTTTTATCCCTTATTCCCTCTCACTTATCCTAATTAAAACCCTATTTTTTTTATTTCCTTTTTCCCAAAGTGTTATTGATTCATGATTCTGAAAATAGGCTTTCTAATTCAAGATTCATATCCTGATTTGATAACCGTGTGAAGTACAAATCACAATAGAATGTTTTCATTCAGTTATCTCCAACAAGCAAATAATAGTGCTCAAGTTTACCCACAGTCCAGGTCTAATGCAATGAGGCAGTCATCAACAGAAAAGTATAACCAGAAAGTTGAAGAAAAATGTTTGAGGATTAGCTACATAACCAAAGGTCACAACATGTAGAAATTTGAAACCAAACCTATATACCCTCTCCATT
The DNA here is from genome assembly GCA_019022615.1 of Acacia melanoxylon. Taxonomy (NCBI): domain Eukaryota; kingdom Viridiplantae; phylum Streptophyta; class Magnoliopsida; order Fabales; family Fabaceae; genus Acacia; species Acacia melanoxylon. The sequence goes on along the minus strand of JAFJYJ010000020.1, from coordinate 1,250,324 downwards.
TTCCAACCACGGATAACATTGCCCCAAAAAATAATAGGGAACTCACCAGGATAAGTCTTCATCTTTTATCATGAAAGAATGAAGCCCGAACATTTTAAACGGAAAAAAAAAAAAAAAAAAAAAAAAAAAAAAAAAAAAAAAAAAAGTGGAAGACTGAAGTCGCAGTCTATCTTCCACCATCACCATGCATTGAAAAATTTACTAGGTAAAACACATCACCACAAATAAGCAAATCAAGAGACATAAATGAATAGTGTTTAACTTGGACAAGATCAAAAACCATTAAGGCATATTTATAGAAACGCTCGAGCCCGCAAGAATTTTCAAGCATAACTCACAGAACTACCTTCTCAAGCTGGCCAACAAATCTGCCGGCGGGATCTTTGGGTCTCTTTACTCCTCCACTACCAGCTTCAACATCTTCTGGTGCATCTTCCGAATGTGGCAACCTAGTAGCATTCTTCTTTGGTCTCCCTCTACCTCTGGAAGATTTAATAGGTAAGCTAGCATCTTCTGGTGCATCTCCCGAATGTGGCACCACAGTAGCATTCTTCTTTGGTCTCCCTCTACCTCTGGAAGATTTAATAGGTAAGCTAGTATCTGAGGGTACCGCCGGAACTGTGTTAGGAGTTAGGGTTTCGGTGGGTACAGCAGGAACCGGAGGAGCAAAAGGGATTTGATTTTTGCTGGTCTCTTTGGAAAATGCCGACTCTGCAGATTTGACCTTGGGAGGTCGCCCCCTACGCGCTGTCGGCACGGTTTGGTCTACTGAGTTCGCCCTTGCTTCCGGTAGATGACCAGCACCGCTTGTCTTCGCCCGAGGGTTGGCATTTATCGGAACATCAGGCTGAGGCTGCGGCTGCGGCTGCAGGTCAACGTTCGGCTTGGGAAGATTCCCAGGTGTTTTTGGTGACCCCAGTGGTCGCCCCCGCCCCCTACGCTTTAACGGCACGGCTGGATCAACTAAGTTCATCATTGCTTCCGTTGGACAACCGGGGCCACTTGTCGTCACCTGGGGGCTTGCATTTTCCGGCTTCAGCTGCATGTCATCGGCGTTGGGCTTGCTCTTGGGGGGTCGGCCCCGTTTTCTTCGGGCGGGGGGAGGAGGGGGAGGGAGCTTGTAAGAATTATTGACCATAACAAGAAGGCCACTTCTTTTCCTGAGATCTAAATGCTGAGTGAGCAGATCGGGGTTGATTGAATGAACGTGCGGATAGTTCTGCTCTATGAACTTGGCGATGGCGTTCTGAGTGGAGCCGTTTTTGTCGTTGAGAGTGACGACCGCCGTGCCTATCATCTGACTTATAGAGTTAGAGTAGAAGAAGCCGTAAAGGGGAAGAAGAAAATAAAGGCGGTAAACAGAGAGATTGAATCAAAGACAGGGAGATGGGGAAAGAAGAAGCATTTAGTTGGCAGTAATCTTACCAAATGATAGGAAGGGAGCTTTGCAGAAGTTGGACTGACGTGGGCGGTGGTGGCTGCGGCTCTGCAGGCGAAGCGGAAGCAGGGACGGCAGTGGGAGGGGTGGTGAAGGTTGGGGGAGTAGGGATGGAGGTACCTGGGGGATAGCCAGAGACAAACAGAGCCAGATGTTCTGCGAATTGGGCACAATAAGCATTAAAACTAAACACCCAACCTTTTTTGTGAAAATTGTATTTAGTCATGAGCACAAGAAAATACGGTAAAATATTACTTAAAATCTCTAAATTACATTTAAGTTTGTAGAACTGTTTTAAAATAAATTCAAATTCTGCTAACAAGTTTATGGCGGTATAATAACAAGTTTAGAAGCCGATAAATCTAGAAGAGTCCACTGACAAGTTTATAGATATTTAATAATTATAATTTATTACAAAAAAGTTTTACTGAACTTAATACAATTTTAAGATTTTAATGAATTATTTTATTGTATCTTTCTCTTTTCCAGGACCTAAATAAAATTTTACCTATTTTTTCCCCAACAAAGAACCATATTACTACCTCCGGTCCTAATTATAAGAGCTAGTTGACTTTCTTTTGAGAGATTAAGGAAACTAAATAAGTTACTTAATCATTTCATTTGTTGTATATCCTTAAATTATATATTAGTTTATTAGTCAAACTAATTAGTTTGAAGGAGAAAAAAAGTAAAAATACTCTAAAGTGATTTATTAGCTTTCTTAATCTCTCCAAAAAAGTCAACTAGCTCTTATAATTAGGACCGGAGTATATTAATAACCAAGAAAACTTACAAAGTCTTACACAAAATAAAGAGAATAACCCTCAAACCATTCTTTATAGCCTAGAAATATGGTTGCTTCCCCTGTAAGTAGGAGGTAACAGGTTTGATCCCGCTTGTGATACAAAACAAAAAAACAAAAGAGAAACCCTCAAAACAAAATACCAACATACTCAGAACATAAATAACAAAACAAATATAGAAAAATTTGAGATGGAAATCGAAATGCTCAATCTATAGGTAAGACCCATTTAATTAAGCTTTTATAATTCAATCTGTTCTGGTGTAGAACACAGATGTCCAGCCCAGTAGGCTGGTGCTTTGATATTGGATTGAATGGCCCTACCTGAATAGCTATGAGGCAGATATTCAGGAGAGCGGATGATCACTGTACACTAATACAAAGGCTCTTTGCCAAGGGGGATGGGGAGAGTGTAACGTGGGAAAGTGCAAAGTGATACCAAAGGTAACTAGGTTTGAGTTAGAATGTGTGCACCTTAGAATTCTACCCTTGCATATATAGGGTATGCCTTGGTATTGTAACTGCCGGATCTATCTTATCCCTTGATTCTAGATATGATAGATCCTCCCTGATCGTAGGCACATCTGGATATATGATATATTTGGTATTGGGCCGTCCAGGCGTTGGGCCGTTAGGCAGGACCGTAACAGTTGCCCCCAGCTCGGTAGTTCAAGCGTTTGATCTGCCGGGGTGCATCATGCCCCCATACTTCCTATCTGAGGTGTGATACCGAGGTAGGCTGGCCCCGTCGGCCTAGCCTGTTGGATATATGACTTGATAGGGCTTGACCTAGGAACGACGCCGAGGGCCTACGTACCCCACAAAGAGATCAAAGCCCACGTAGTTCGAGATATCAATAATCCTTTAGCCATGTGGTGTTCGGTGACGACTTAAGCCGGGTCACTACTAGCCTCGGCCACGGGAGTTGCGTTCTCTAAAATCCGAGGTCCGATCTCAGGATTCGAGCTCATGCATGGAGGTTTGCCGAGACCACGGCAATGACATGATGTTTCTATTTTCGGGAAACTTATCCCGAGGATCGGGGTCAGAGGTAAGGCCAAGCGTTCTGGCCTACTTCTAGGTCAGAAACCTTCTGTATTCCCCATCATTGCCCCCTGACATGTGGCGCCCTTGGACTGGCGAGGGATTTCAACCGCCCTGCTACGCCACCTTCGATTTTTTAAGTGTCTTTCACATTTCGTCTTTCCCTCCATTTCTCAAACTTCCCCTTCTTCATTTTTCCTCTGCATTTACTCTGCATATTCTGCTCTTTCTTCGAACGACCAGTCTCGTGTCGCGCTTTCACACTCTTCACTTCCGGACATTGCTTTTGTTCTTTTTAAAGCCAGGTATGCTTGATCATTTCGTCCACTGCTTTAACTGCATGTCCTCATTTGTAGTCTACTTTCCTGCATTTACCTTTTTCCATGTTCTCATTTATAATCTGCTTTTCTGCATTCGCCTTTCGCTTGTTACGCTGACGTATCATGGGTAGGCTAGGATGGGTGATTTCCTGGATGTCTGTACCCAGAGTCATATTTTCCTATTCATAAGTGCGTGTCTGAGTTCATGGGGGGTCTCCACCATGTTCCTTATTAGCCATTTTGTGCCTCTTTAGGTTGCTATCTCTGGTATCCATGGTTAAGGTTAATCGCTCATCCTCGAGTCGTCCTTTAAACCCTGAAGAGGAGGAAGCACTACGTGCGCGTTATCCTCGAATTAGCCATTGGCTGCTTGGCACTCCCCTCTCCGAGGAGCAAAGACTAGCCTCCTTTCTCCGTGGAGGATCGGGTCAGAGAACCGTCGAATCCCCTCCACTTGCTGCTGCCAGGCCGCGAACTCCTGGTTCCCACTTTAGGCCTTTCCCTCAGGCTGGAATCGAGGTAGTGGCGGCTCGACCTGTTAGTTTTTATGAAGGCCCTCCTCGTCCTAGGGTAGAGTCCCTTCCGGACGGGTACCTCGGTCCTTGCTAGGATTGCCTTGCTTCGAGTTTGTTCCATATTGCACGCGGCGAAGATTTTCGGGCCGACACCATTTTAGGCTCCTGGCGTCATAGGTCGTCTGCTGCGAGTAACTCTAGGATTCCGGGTCGTCCGAGTCCGCCTATTCTTCCCGTTCCCCACCATAGCATGCATACGTCAGGTATTTCCACACTTGCTGATCCTAGTATTGCTATTTTTGTGTTATAGGTAAAATGGAGTCACCTTCTTCACAAATTAGTGGCCGATCCGACACCAGGGAGGCGGATTACTCCGTTCCTTCCAAGTCTCTTATTAAGGAATTTCCCTGGATAAACCACGACGTACTCACCACTCGTTCCATGATGACTGCCGCCGACCTTGATCGGATGAAGCTGGGGGAGCTGGAGGGAAGTTTCCTGAGTCCTCCTGACACTGATGAACCCGTTTGCTCTTCCCGGGCAGTAGGGTGTACCAATTTCTTCTTCTTTTATAAGCTCTATATGTCTCGGCTCGGTATTCGCTTCCCGTTTACCGAGTTCCAAATATCCTGTTTGAACCATCTTCATCTGGCCCCCTCACAGCTTCATCTGAATGGGTGGGCCTACCTGGTGGCCTTTGAACGCTTATGCAGCTCTTTTTCGGACCCCATTCCTTGCACCACCACTTTATTTTTTTTATTTCTTTTGTCCTTTTACCCCTCGCTTTGGTAAGGAGGCCGACAAATTAAAGGGGCTTACTTCCCTCCGAGGCGATACTGATAGGAAGCTCTTAACCGCTTTCTCCGACTCCTTTAAGCATTTCAAGAATAGCTTCTTTAAGGTAGTAGCTAAGCCCGGGGAGCAGCCCTGGTTTCTGATAGGGGCCGAGGGGAAAACAGTAGAATGGAGGTTCCCACTGTATTGGACGTACGATCATCACAAGCTGACCTCCACCTCCTACCAAGTCGAATCCGACGATCTCCCCGCCGAGGAGGTTCTATCAGTTGACCGACTGGTGTCTTATGTTGCCACATACGGCACCAGGAGCGCGGATTATTTTATTACCGGTCTTGGTTCCAAACCGGGATATACTATCTATATGGTTCCTTAGTTATTTATTGTGGTTGTGTTCCTATGCCCTTTGTTGTAGCCGAGACTGACCTTTGTTATCCTCCTTTTGCAGCTCAAGAAATGACAGGGTTTCCTCTGTATCTGTCCCACGTGAACCCTGGTGGGGCCGCTCCTCCGAGGCCGGAGTCGTGGAAATGTGTTGCTGCTATGCCCCGCCAGGGTCCTGAATCAATCGTGCCCCAGGCCCCAGTGACAAAAAGGACTCGGAGCTCTTCCCCGGCCGGCACGTCTTCATCTCTTCCTTCTGGGCAATCTCTCCCTCCCGAGAAGGAAACTGTGGTCGAGGAAGCTCAGCCTTCTACTCCATCCATCCCGGCTTCACCATCTCCTCCTCCTCCTCCTCCTCCTCCTCCCTGTAGGCTGCCGCGCAGCCTAGCCTGGGAGAAAGGGGTTACCGACGAACTCAGCGTCGCCTTTTTCCCGCCCCGCCGGTTCCTAGATACCGCGCTCCCCTTGACTGAAAGCGACGAGGATATGGTTCACTCTGTGCAGAATCATCTCCTGAAAGGGGTTGGCTTGGTGCAATTGATGCTTCATCTCAAGCACCAAGTCGTGGGGATTGCTACGGAAAAACGGTGCCTGGAGGCGGAAAGAGATCTGTTCGCGGAGAAGAAGAAGAAAGCGGAGGAGGAACTGAGTGCCGCCCGGAGTCGACTGCGCAAACGGCCGATGAACTGAGGTCCACAAAGGACGAATTGGCCAAGACGAGATCCGAGCTCCTTGCCGTGCAAACTGCTCATTCCGGATGTCTGGACGCGCTAAAGACGGTGCAAACTCAAAGGGGGAACTTGGCCGAGGAGCTGGGTGGGACCAAAGCCGAGCTCGAGGATGCGAAGAAAGCCCTGGCTACCAGTTCTGATACCGTGAGGAGGACCGCCAAGGATGCCTTTGACATGACCTTGGCCCAGATCCTTCACTGGAACCCGAACGTGGCGCTGGATCTTAGTAAATGCCATTATATGGCGTACGTACACGAGGGTCAGTTCTTCCTGTCTCCTTCATCGCCTGGTGAGGCTTCGGTGGCGGAGCTCGACGGTTCCGGCCTGGGAGGAGAAGGGAAGCAAGAGGTCACACCCGACGTCCCTTCTGCTGATGGTCCGGGTCCCAAAGAGCCGTCCTCGTCCGTCCCCTAAGAGGCTAAGGGGTTTTTATTGTTGTTCTTTACTTTTGGGCGTCTGTGCCCTTTTGATTTTATCCGGCGTCTATGCCGCATTCGGGCGTCTGTGCCCTTTTGAGCTTGTAATCCTCCGGCGTTTGTGCCTAACATGCACTTAACAATTTTTTGATTAAATTATCAGTTTGTTGTCATATTGTTCTCCGACCGGGCCAAGGTCGTAATTCAGATGTGTTTTTCTTCCAGGCTCGTCACCTAGGAATCTGTGGCAGGGTTTTCTTTGCTAACCGCTATGGGTTTTATTTTTAACCTCACTACCGAGTTCCGGATCCGTTGTCCGGATTCATCACCCAGATAAGGGCAAACTGTCACATGTTCAGCCGTGGTGTCCGCAACGCAATGCTGTTAACATTTTGACCTGATCAAAGTCGGAGTGACAGTTCATCTTCTTATCTGGGAGCGAGCGTTGACGCGTCAATTTTATAAAGGCCTAAGGAGGCAACTTTACATTGCTCGTAACCAGGGCACGTTGGCCCTAGTGTCAGCCATCTAGATGGGTTCTCTTTTGAGATCGGGTGTAGGGACCTCGGTGTAATATGACCGGGTACGGTGACCTCGATGTAAAGCTTAAGCTATCATGAAGGCGCCCTTACGAACATCCACTGAGGAATTCACTATTTAAACAATAATCGGCTCCAAAGAGCTAATGATGTCTTATAAAGAAATCTTTAAATAATAAATGTAAATGACCGAAATCTAAATAATGAAATTAAGATAAAATCTCAAACATGACGTGTCTAAGGTAGTACGCGTGCCGAGCCGGGATCTAGCTGTAGTAGATCCTTAGCTTGTCGGCATTCCAGGTTCTCCTTATGGGCTTCCTTCCTAGGGTCTCGAGTATGTAGGCTCCATTGTCCAGTTTCTCTTTCTGGCGTTTTTATTTCCTACGTCTGCACGTCAGAGTACCAGGTTGCCCCTATTGAAAGAACGGGGTCGGACCTTCCTATTGTACTTTGCTGTAATGAGCTGTTTGGCGGCTAATTCTTTGCAGTGGGCTGCGATTCTCACCTCGTCAATCAGGTTCAGCTCTGTCCTTCAAGCGTCTTCATTGGCCTCTTTGCCATCTCCCAGAGCTTTAATCTTCCTCCATAATGGTTGTCCTATTTCGACTGGGATCATGGCCTCGAAGCCGTAAGTCGCCGGAAAAGGGTTTCCTGCGTTGCGGTCTGCACGCTAGTCCTATATCCCCATAGCACACTGTAGAGCTGTTCGACACAGTTGGATTCTGCATCTTGCATTCGCTTCTTTAAACCGTCGAGCACGATCTTGTTGGCTGCTTCGGCCTGGCCGTTTGATTGGGGATGTTCGACCGAGGTGAAGTGCTGTTGAACATCAAGGTCCACCATCATGTCCTGGAACCTTTTATCTATAAACTGAGTGCCATTGTCCGTGACTATCTCGGCCGGGATTCCGAAACGAGAGACGATATTGTGACAAAAGAACCGTTGTATGTGGGCCGAGGTGATAGTTGTTAAGGGTTCGGCCTCAATACATTTGGTGAAATAGTCTACCGCCACGTTGAGCCATCTTAATTGCCCGGGGGCAGCTTTGAATGGCCGAAGGAGATCCATCCCCCATTTGTAGAAGGGCCATAGGGCCGTGATGCCCTTCATCTCCGCTGGTGGGGGCCAAATGATCTTGGCGTGTTTCTGGCAGCTATCACATCTCTTGATGGCCTCTTTCGCATCCGCCAGCATGCTTGGCCAATAGTAGCAGGCATGCAGAGCTTTCCTGGCCAGAGCTTTGCCCCCATGTGGTGCCCGTTGACTCCTTCGTGTATCTCGGCCAACACATATCTGGTGTCGGATGGACCCAGACATCTCATCATCGAAGAGTGCAAACCTTTTCGGTATAATTGGTCATCGATGGTCGTGTAGACGGTGGCCTCTCGGATCAATTTCTTGGCCTCAGTTGAGTCAGTTGGGATAATTCCTCTCTCTAGATAATCCTGAATCGGTTTCCGCCAATCCGTCGCCGACGAGATGGTCATGATGCAGCTTGGTTCCGTCAAGTTCTGCTAGATCACGGTTCGGTGGTTTCCCGGGCCTTTAGTACTAGCAAGCTTGGAGAGGATGTCGGCTCTAACGTTTTCTTCTCTTGGGATATGAGTGATGACCACATCTTCAAAACCGGAGATAACTTCCTTCGCCTTGTTAAGGTATTTGGCCAACAGAGGGCCTTTCGTCTGATAAGTGCCCTCAATCTGTGCTGTTACGAGCTGAGAGTCGATGAAAACCCTTACTCTCTGCGCCCCATGTTCTCTGGCCTGTAATAGTCCGGCAATTAGGGCTTCGTATTCGGCCTGGTTATTTGAGGTCGAGAATTTCAACTGGAGGGAATGTTCAATGGTGATGCCCTCCGGGCTTTCGACTATGATTCCTGCTCCGCTGTCCCTTGTGTTTGAGGAGCCATCTACATACACCTTCCACACCTTGTCTTGATCAGCGATCGGCCCTCTCTGCCGAAGTGAGTTCTCTCACAAAATCTGCCAACGCTTGTGACTTGATTGCATGCTGGGTTTCATATGTGATGTCGAATTCTGACAACTCGATGGCCCAGCTGGTCATTCTTCCTGCCAGGTCCGGCTTGTGTAAAATCTGCCGAAGCGGCTGGCTTGTCCGAACTATGATTGGATGTCCCTGGAAGTAGGGTCGAAGTCTTCTTGCCGAGATGAGTAGAGCGAAAGCCACCTTTTCCAGCTTTTGGTACCGTAGCTCCGAGCTCTACAACGCCTTGCTTACGAAGTAAATTGGTGTCTGTCCGACGTCGGTTTCTCGTACTAGGGCCGCGCTTACCACTTCTTCTCCAATTGACAGGTATAAGAATAAAGACTCACTCAGATCAGGTTTTAAGAGGACTGGTGGGGTCGCCAGACACAGTTTGATTTTTTCGAACGCTGCCTTGCAGTCCGGGTTTCATCCTCCTTGCGTTTCCTTCTTTAGTAACTTGAAGAATGGGAGTGCGTTCTCGGCCGATCTCAGTAAAAACCTGGTGAGTGCGGCCAAGCGGCCAATCAGCTGCTGGACTTCTTTTTTCGTTCTTGGAGCCTGCATGTCGAGCACTGCCTTGCATTTATCGGGATTGGCCTCAATTCCCCGGTTTGTCAGCATGAAGCCTAGGAATTTCCCGGCCGGGACTCCGAATGCACATTTGGCGGGATTCAGACGGATTTGAAATCTTCTTAACTTGTCAAACGTTTGCTCGAGGTCTCGGATGTGGTCTTCTGGATCCTTGGTTTTCACAATCATATCATCAATGTAAACTTCCACATTTAGTCCGATCTGGTCAGCGAAAACCCTGTTCATCATCCGTTGGTATGTGGCTCCGGCGTTTTTCAAATCAAACGGCATGACGTTGTAACAATAGTTGGCCTTGTCAATCATGAAGGCCGTCCTCTCTTGGTCGTCCGGGTGCATGACAATTTGATTATAACCGGAATAAGCGTCCATAAAAGACAGTAACTGAAAGCCAGAGGAGTTGTCAACCAACTAGTCGATGTTTGGCATTGGGTAGGAATCTTTTGGGCATGCCTTGTTTAAATTGGTATAATCCATGCATAACCTCCATTTTCCATTTGGCTTTTTTACCATGACCACGTTGGAGAGCCATGTAGTGTATTGTACCTCCCGGATGAATCCGGCTGCTAACAGTTCTTGAACATGTTGTTCCAAGGCCTTTTGTCTATCAGCTCCGATGTTTCTCTTCTTTTGCGCCACTGGTGTCGACCCCGGTCGGACAGCCAGCCTGTGGCAGCAGAAGGTCGGGTCTATCCCTGGTATCTTGGACGACGTCCATGCGAATACATCCTAATTCTTTTTTAAGAACTTAATCAGACTGTTTTTCAAGTCCGGGCTCAGTGCTCCTCCTACCTTCGTAGTTTTCGAAGGATCATCTCCGAGGATTAATTCTTCCAACTCACCTTGTGGTTCAGGACGTGGGACCTTGGGCTCATCCCTGAAGTCGAGCTCTATCATGCTTACTGGGCGTCCGGGCTTCTTGTCCCTTTCAAAGTCTAGGAGGCGTTCACCTTTACGGATCCGGGGAGAGATTATGGTCCACCTTTTCTTTCTCGAACAGTCTCGAAGTAACATTGCCTGGACTCCTTCTGATCTCCGCTGATCACTACGACTTCGTTCTTCTTATTTACCATCTTCAACTTCTGATGCTTTGTAGATACCAGCATGTCCCAGCCATGGATGGTCGGTCTTCCCAATATGATATTATAAGGGGAAGGGAAGTCGGCCACTATGAACCTTATCCGCTCTGATCTGAACGCTTCTTTAGTTCCCAGTGTTAGTCTCATGTCAATATACCCTTTGGGAAGTGAGTGTTCTCCATTAAATCCTATGAGGGTTGTTTTGCATGGTTTCAGATCTTTTGTATCCATCTTCATCCTTTTGAAGGCATCCCAGCTGATAATATCTGCCGAACTCCCTGCATCAACGAAAATCCTTTTAACCCGGCATTGCGCCAGGGTCCCTGTGATAACCAAGCCATCTTGATGTCCCGGAACTACGTCCTTAGCTCTTCATGAGTAAAGGCTAATGATGGAGGCGTCGGTTTGGTGGGGTCATCTTTGAACCTTGGGAGATCCCTTACGGAGAGGACCTCTCTTAGGTATTTCTTACGCTGGCTCATGGTATCTCCCCCGAATCCTCCACTAATGGCGTTGCAATGGAACTGGGCCTCTGGGAACTCGTCGTCATCACTAGCTGACTTTCGTCTCTTCTCACCTTTCTTGAGGTTCGAGGTCGGGCTTCTACTATGACCTTCTTGCTTACGCTTGTTATTTTTACGCCCTTGGGTTTTTATCAGGTACTGGCGTAATTTGTCGTCTCTGATAAACTTCTCGATGGCGTCTCGGAGTTCGTAACACTGATCCATGGTATGTCCCGGTCCATCGTGGAACGCGTAAAATTTTGAATGGTCAGTTGTCGGTCGGCTTCGGTTAGGTCGGGGCCTGTCAGCCCTTTTCATCTCGGTATGTGCGACCTCCCTCCAAATCAGGGAACGAGGAGCATTAAGAGAAGTGTATTTTTCACACCTTGCCTTCGCTTCAGGTCTTTCTCCTCGAGTTCTTCCATCTCGGTTCCGAGCGCGGGATGGGGCCTCCTACCTCCGTTTACCGGGCTGGTCCTTGTCATCGGGTGAAATGTTTCCATGCTTCTCGGTTCCAACCGCGTTGGCGATCTCCATATGTTCTACGTCCAAGTACTGTTTGGCTTGAGTGTGAAATTCGGTGAGAGTGTAGACTCGGGTCTTAAAGATACTCTTAGCCAACCGAGATGAAGGATCCAGGCCGTCAATGATGCAGTGTATGTGGACGTCCTCCGGGAGTGAACGCACCTGTAACGCTACCTCCTTGAATCGGTCTAGGTATTTTTGGAGCGTCTCGCCCTTTTTCTGCTTGATTTTGCTCAACGTGAACTGAGACTTTGGCTGCTTCTTGCTCGTCGCAAAATTCAATTTGAACTTTCGCCCGAGGTCTTCAAAATTGTGCACCGAGTTGGTGGGCAGGGTATGGAACCACTTTTGCGCTGGTCCGGTTAACGTTGCTGTAAAAAGTCGTGAGATAACCGGGCCCTTAATCAGCCGAACGAACATGAGTAGCTCGAACGTGTCGAGGTGAGCGCGTGGGTCCTGAGTTCCATCGTATTTAGGGAGGTGCGTCAGGTCTAGATTCTTCGGATACAGCGCGGTTGCGATTTCCTCAGAGAATGGGCCTCCGTTGAGGGCGGTTAGGTACTTCATCTTATACTCTCTGGGGGAGCCTTGACGCCTGAGTTTCCGCTTGATATCTCGGTCTTCAGGTTCCGAGATGCGGCCCAGTCGTAACATTTTTGCGTTATGATGAGGCTGGCCTAGTCCTGAACCCGGGGTCTTTTGTGTATCCCGCCATGATGACCTCGGTCCCTCGCTGTGAGATGAACTACTAGTACTCTGTGCCGACCTTTCCTGGCTTCCCCGCGAATCCTCACGGCCTTCTCTTTCTACTAGCTTCTTGAATTTCTTAAATCGTTCCTCCATCATCTGCTGCAGTTTCCTAAGATCTTCCTGGCGCTGGAGGTTATTACGCTTTTCATTATTCTCCATTCGTCTCAGCATCGACTCTTGTGTTTGGCGGAGGAGGGCAAAATATGGATTTGGACCCGAGGTTTCCGTTTCCGCCAAGTCATGCGCTTTGGGGACAATGGGAGGGGAGGACGCTGTGTCAGAAACGTTCCCTTCCGGGATAGCTTCGGGCTGGTCTGGCGCTTGATTCGCCCCGGCCTGAGGGGGGTTTTCAGGCTGAGGATTCCAACTGCTGCTTCTAGTGTTAGCCATCGGTGGTCACGGGGATCGAAATTTAACGTCCCTACGGTCGGCGCCACTGTTCTGGTGTAGAACACAGATGTCCACCCCGAGGGTGGTGCTTTGATATTGGATCGAATGGCCCTACCCGAATAGCTATGAGGCGATATTCAGGAGAGCGGATGATCACTGTACACTAATACAAAGGCTCTTCGCCAAGGGGGATGGGAGAGTGTAACGTGGGAAAGTGCACAGTGATACCGAAGGTAACTAGGTCTGAGTTAGAACGTGTGCACCTTAGAATTCTACCCTTGCATATATAGGGTATGCCTTGGTATCGTAACTGCCGGATCTATCTTATCCCTTGATTCTAGATATGATAGATCCTCCCTGATCGTAGGCACATCTGGATATATGATATATTTGGTATTGGGCCGTCCAGGCGTTGGGCCGTTAGGCAGGACCGTAACACAATCAACTATCAAGTATGCTTCCATGAAAATCCATATACAATAGTGGTTGCTAATTAAATTCCTTGAGATAAAAATATTCTTAAGGAGAACCACACCCTTTATTATACCAGAAAAAGCACAATCAACAACATAACGGGTTTGGCTCCCGTCCTCTTCCCTTCCCATCCACTTCCTATCATCTTCTTAATCTCAACCGTTGGATTGAAATCTGAAGAATTCAGATTTAATCTTTTATAAAAAATATTAATAAAATATTAAATTATTTAAAAATAAAAAATAATTTTTTATAAAAGATTAAATCAACCGCTCGATTTCAATACAATGGTTAAGATTGAGAAGAGGAAGTGAGCCACTATCCAAGACAACAAATGAGAAAATCACGACCGCGACCTGAAGATGAACAATATTTTCATACATACTGAACTTGAACTTGCGCATTTCTATCCTGAATATGAACAATGGTTGCAAACACACTGAACTGGCACATGTCAAACCAAAGATGAATAACATATACAAACACACTTCGGATCCAAATTAGAAAATATTTATTGACATGATATAGTGTTAATACAATGAGTCCTAAATATAATATATATATATATATATTTAAAAAAACTTTTCTCAGAAATTAATGAAATAAATAAGTCAGCTAATCATATTATATATCATGTTATATATATCAGTTTATAAGTCAAACAAATTAATTTTTAAAAAAACTATTAATATAAATACATTAAAATAATTTAATTAGTTTTCCTAATTGTTGTAAAAATTTTGATTAAGTCTTATATTTAATACTAATATAAACAATCTGACCGTTTCAGCTCATTCACATCAGTCAAATGGTGTTTATTTACTGAAATGGGGTTTATGTTAACTGTATGTAGAATTTCAATAAAAAAAAGTTCTGTGAATTGAATTGGGAGCAGGGGAATAGTCATAATGACGAGACTGGACCAGATAAATCAAGAATACCTGACAAGCTCTATCATCGCCTGCTTGACTATTTCCTTTTTGTTTTTTTTTTTTAATATAATGATTAATTATATATGTCACTGATTCTATTTATAAATCTATTTTGACTAAATCTCACATATTAGTAGTTAACTCAATAATTATGAGGTAAATTTTCAATTTTGCCCACATTTATGATTGGATATTTTTCAATTGTTTCTTATCCCTCTATCTTCATAGGTATAATTAATATGAGTAAAATTATCACAATTTCATTTATTACATGAAACTGACTTATAAATATGATGAAATTTTTTAGTTAAAATAGACTTAAAGTCTAGAAAATAGGGAGCTAGTACATCAATTTCGAATAAAGAGGTTAAAGAAAAGATTTTGTATCATTTTCTAGAGTGTCCCTAATATTAGAATAGATAATACCATTGATAATATTCTTTTTATATATGACAATTAATATAGTTCAAGGAGGCAACAAGTGTTAAAGTTGTTTGGAAAATCCAATGTAACATCAGTCTAAAACAAGAGATGCAAAAAAAGTAAGGATCTGTAGAATTTAACTTTATCTATTTAAAAGTTCGAACTTCATCTTGACCTAAATAAATTGTAGCAAAGCAAGCAGTGTTCTTTAGCATCCTAACTTTTTTCATGAAGATCGTCCAACCTTGAGCAGTTGAGCGGGATTGAGAACATTGCAAATATCACAACTACGCAAAGTAATAGTAGGCATTGGAGTAGAAGCTGAAGGATTGTGTGAAAGACTTTGCCAATTACAAACATATGAGAGAGAGGTATTGAAAAGATCATTGGAATTCCCTAGTTACTTTTTCTGGATTGCAAACATAACCATTATGTCGAGCTTCATTCCACTTAGAACAGATAAAGTTTAACAAGATAATGATCCTTTTCAGCATTGATAAATTATCATCAAAATAACTTTGATAAAGGGTTTTCAGTAGCTATGTATGGAAACCCAGGCTAGAAATGTTAGTAGAGTGAGGAAAAAGCACATCAAACCAAATAGCTTGAATGTAGGGGCAATAGCAAAAGTGATGATAAAACACAAGACATTTGAACATCTTAGTGATGTTTCTTCGTAACCTCTCCAATAGGTACACCATAATGTACTAACTTGCAGATAAATAAAAGTTGTTTGTGAGACAAAATAAATTTTCCAAATAAAATTCCAAAGTTGTAAGGATTATCTCCTCTAACTTATTCATTACGAATGGATAAGACATAACCTTGCTTGATATTGTATTTTCCGGAGAGTTTATCTTCCCAATATAATTTATCCTCACCATTATAAATTGAGAAATGAGTTTTAAGTATGTTGTCAGTCGCCTCTGGGAAGTAGATAACTTTAGCTAGAGGCACATTCCAAGAAGTTAAAAGCCAACAATTAGGATTATTAGTGAAGAGATCAGAAACTTTTTAGATATGAAAATATGCATACTGATTGGTTGGGAGAGGATATTCTCATCATCATTTTTCTTTTTTTCCTCGTCAACCCATCTGGGCCATAGATTGCGAAGATGAGAGAAATATTAAAGTAGTAGTGTGATTGATTGAAATGAATATATTTAAAAATGATGAAGGATAATGAGAAAAAAAATTAGAAAAGAAACTCAATCCCTTGATTACATGCCACATTGCCACTTTCGCCCCCTTCTTCTCTTTATTTTATTTTAATATTTCAGTTTGGTCACTGTTCACTCTCTTAATAACTTGCTTAGAAATACGTGTCCTTTAATACGATGACATTATGTTTCTCTCACTTGCAATATTCTGAAAAGTGAAAAAACACCTCTCTCCCTCTCTCTCTCAATCTCAATCACGTCCGTACTCACACTTCACCTTTTCCTCCCTCTCACTCTCTCTTTAAAAAAAATTTCCCCTCTCCTTCTCATTAGTATTTGTTTGACCTGACTGTCATTCTTATACTTGAATGCTAAAAATTTCAATTTTGTGTTAGTATTATGTTTGATCTAGGTAGTTTTTCTTCATTTTAGTTTTGATCCATCTATTTTTTTTCCTCAAGATGATCCATCTATTTCAAACCTGTGATTTTGGTCTATCTATTTCTCTTTGCATCTAATGGTCACGGGTGGATCCAAAAAATTATAGAAAGGAGTATAATTGGCGGAGATATTGGGGGCTGCCCCCAATTTTTTTTTTTAGGAAAGTTTTAAATGCATTAAAAATATATATATAAAAATAAAAAAAAATATATTTATGAAATCAAGTGAATAATGATGATGTAATAAGGGAGACAATTATTTTATAAACATGTCATTTAGAAAATCAATGCTAAGATCTTGTTAGAAATAAATGCAGCTATATAATTACAATGAAGGATGGGCACTCAATAAGTTTAAGTACATATATTTAATAAAAATAATATATTACAATAAAAATAATTAGAATGTCATCCTTCTAGGCCTTATTTTTTAGATTTTCATTATAATTGACTTATTATTAGTGCTATCAAATACATCTTTTTTTCAATATAAGGCACTAAACAATCATTTAACTATTCATCTTCAATCTCATTACGAAGTGCAGCCTTGATGTATTAAAGGTGGGCACTTAATTTAAGGGTGGGTAATTATTCAAACATGTATTAATTTTAAAAAAAAATTATAAAAAAAAATCCCAAATTATTGGGGGGCACTTCCCCCCAACTTAACACCTGGATCCGCCCATGCTAATGGTAGTCTATGTAGTTCAGATTCAAAGTGCTTTAATTTTAGGCTAAATACTATAAAAATCTCAAAACTTTGAGTTAGTTGATACTCCCTTTGATCCTTATTATAAAGTACCAACTAATAAATCTTACAAATCAATAAAAACAGTTAAAGTCAATAAAGCTGCTCTACAATTTAAGCAACTTCCAATATTACCCCTACTAATTGCATTAAATTCTAATGTTATATTAATTATTATTCTCATCCACTACCCTCATTAATTATAGGCAGACATGGAAACAAATAATTAATGCTTATTGGGAACAAGCAAGTGCCTTATAAAAAGAACCAAATAAACTTTTAGTTGGTGCCTTATAATAAGGACCAGAGGGAGTATAACCCTTATAACACTTCAAAGTTTAAATTTAACCCCTGGCCTTTAATTTCTTAACTACTAACCCTTGTTATTAAGTAACCATTATCTTTTTAACAGAAAATGATACATCAGATTGTGAGATGACAAATGGCATCTTACGTGACATCCTATGTATGTTACCAATTTCATAAAAATCCCTTGAATTTTAAATAATTGTAGAGAACCCCGAAGTTTGATCAATTACAAATAACCCCAAAATTTTAAAATTTAATGTTAAGTCCCTTAAAATTTTGATTTATAATATTAAACTCATGTTGTTACTTTTATCATTTTAATAAATTTATTAAGTTTGTTTATTATCATTTTTCAATTAAAATATTTTTTATGGAAAAAATAAGAAGAATAATATTTAAAAAATATAAAAATTAATCATTAAATGACATTTAATTATTTTCTTGGGATAATTGAGCATTGATAGTATACAAATATAATAATTTGTGTAAAATATATTCTTGATTGAGTATTAATAGTTTGAATATTGAATTTGTGTTAGAGGATAACTTTTGCCTTTATTAATTTTTTATTAGTAATGCATTTTTTTCTTGCATCAGAAGGTTCAACGTTTATTTTTATATATATTTTTAAATATTATTATTTTAGCTTTTGTCATATAAAAGAAATATTTTAATTGACAAATGATAGTAAAAATATTAATAAATTGATTAAAATGATATAAGTAACTTCATGTGGTTTAATATTATAAATCAAAATTTTAAGAGAATTAAATTTTGAAGTGTTAGGAGTTTATTTGTAACTGATAAAAGTTCAGGGGGTTCTCTGCAAATGTTCAAATTTCATTGGGGTTTAATGAAATTTGTAATTTACACAGGATGTAACATGTCATCTTATAATCTGATGTGACATTTTTTATTAAAAGGATAACGGTCGCTTAACGGAAGGGGGTTAATAGTTAAAAATTAAAAGTAAGAGGAGTTAAATTTAAACTTTGAAATGTTAAGGGGTTATATGCAACTGACCCAAAATTCAAAGAGAATTTTGTATAATTTAGCCTTAGAATTTTTGAATATCCAACTCATACAAATTAAAACATTTTTCCACCTCGGCCCTCCATGTAAGCACAAGCAAATGGTGTTAATGCCACATATGAAAAATTAACACCGTTAAAATTAAATCCTTTTAAAACTATATAGGGACTTACCATATAAAAAAGAGAAATTAGAGGGATTAAAACCACAAGTTTGAAACTAGAGGGACTAAAATGAAAATGAAGGAAAACTATAGAGACCAAAAATAATATTAACCCTAGATTTTTTTTTTTTCAAATTACATGGCATTATATATAAGTTAATAAAACAGAAAAAAAAATACCACTTAAACTTTAAAATCTTAAATCAGTAATTTTATACTAAATGATTTGTCAACTATACTCTTGTATTTAATACTTATACTATTGTAGGCATTAAGAATGATTTGGAATTTTGAAGTTCACGTGGTATTTTTTTATTTTTCCCTTAAAAAAGATATTCTAGAAAATACCTATAATTTAAATAAAATAAATAAGCATATGTATACTTTATGATAAAAAGGGAGTAAAGTATATGATTTTTCTATTTTAAAATATCATTTTTTAAAATTTAATTGTACAAAAGGTAAAATGAAAAAAATATTAAATGCATTTAATTTTATATCGTAAATAAAAGGAAGAAGTCTTTTCTTTCATAGAAAAGGAAGGGGGAAGTTGAAGGTGAAATATCACCTAGAACGGGGTGAATAGGTGATTTTAAAATCTTTTCCCTGGAGCCTTAAGAACATAAAGACAGAGATTTAGGAGGGAAATGAACACAGGGAGATTATACTGGTTCGGTCTAATTCAACGACCTACGTCCAGTTTCTATACTAGGACTCACTCCCTCTTACAAGTTGTAATTGTACACTCACACTTAAGGTTCCACAACCTTAAGATTTGACTAATGAACATCAAATTGATAAGTGTTTAACTCTCTCACAGAGTAGATGAAGTGATAAACATTAAAGTACAAGAATAATATTCGAAGATATTAAGCTCAGTTAATGAAACAGTAAATTGTAGTTGAGTCGAATTTATTGCACAACGTTTCGATAGTTGGCAAATTCAATGCTTCTGATATTTATAGTTGATGGCATTTATGACTGTTGTAGAAGCTTGAAGACTTATCCGTTAAGACTCTTCAAAATGTCCGTTAGAGAGATGAAGCGTTGAATCATTAATGCTCTGGAATAATCACCGTCTTCAGCATTCTTTAATTCCTTTATTTCTTCGTTTTTGACCGTTAAGGCACAACAATAGGAATGAAGTTTATCTTGCTAGAAACGTCTTTCGAATGCTCAGAAGAATGGTTGCTGGATTATGTCTTGAATAGGCAAACGACATTTAATGCTCTGACACATAAGATTGCTTTATCCAATAACAATGTTAATCCACATTCTAATCATCTGAAACTCATCAATAAACTGATTAAATATAGTTAGGAATAATAATGATAGATGATATGAAGAATCTAAAACAATCTTAGTGAAGTGAAATATTTGGACACGGAGATTTTCAAATTAGAGAATAATTGGTTCGAGTCAATCTTATTATGGCTCGAGTCAATTTAGCTTTGAAAACGCAGAGAAGAAAAATATCAAGATAATTAACTCGAGTCAAATAACTCGGCTCGAGTCTAGACTCAAGCTCGAGGCTTAGAAATGGTGGCTCGAGTCAATGTCTAATTGATCACTTAGTTTCTGAAGGTTCTTCAACTTGAGGCAGAATTACGTGGCTTGAGTTTAGGTCAAAACTTGAGGCAGCAAAAACCTGGCTCGAGTCAGATATAATAAAACATTTTGAACAATTTTCGAAAGATATCTTCCTGGCCAGAGGTGATAAGTGAAGACTCAAGTCAAAATATTTTTGAATATAACAATCAAGATTATGGCTAGAGTCAATGGTCTCTGGCTCGAGTCAAATGAAATATAATTTTGAAATCATTTTAAGTTCGCAGACAATTGGCTCTAGTCATAGAATGATGGCTCGAGTTTAGATCCAAACTCGAGTCTGATAATTGTGGCTCGAGTCAAAATGGCATTTCAAAAAGAATTAAGCACAACTTGGCTTGAGTTTAACAACTCAAGCTTGAGCCAATATGACAGCAAAAATGATAGATCGACATGATCTAGTTTTGAGTGAGTTAAAACCATTTTAGCTTAGATCATATGTCTTAATCTGTTTACAATGATTAGTTATCATCAAAACCTACTTAGAGAACTAACAGAAGTCTTTTAAGATTTAATCACAGATTAAAATATCTTATTAAACGTCAAAATATTATTTTTGTTGCCAAACTTGCTACTTAGAATTGTTCTTATTAAATTGAAGTTATTGTATTAAATAAGAGAAAAACAATCTTACTATTAACTATGTTGTCAAACTTTAAATTTTTTCAGAAGATGTTTAAATGAAATATGTAAATGCACTGCTTATTGAATGGGGTGAAAAGCATTTTCACTCTAAGTCTCAAATAAAATTAGTTTTAAGTACAAGGTGATTTGAAATAATCCTAGTCAAATTAAAACAAATAGATATTGTGTGTGTGCCTGTGTGTGTATGGACTCTATTTGAATCCATTCAATTCACTAAGCTTATATCTTTACTCTATATAACTTAACTTGATGTGCGCGTCTTTCAAACTTTTATATATATATATATATATATATATATATATATATATATATATATATATATATATATATAATTTTTTCAAGTTTCAAAGTGTTGCATGCTAATTAACCCATTTTAAATTGTTATTATTTTATTTAGTAGTATTAATTTTTGCATGAATTATAGCAGTACTATAAATGAGTATTTAAATTGTTAACTCATTTTTAAGTTGGTGACTTTAAAGATTTTGTGTGTGTCTCCGTCTATTAAAGTCATGGAAAACTGAGTTGCAGTGGATCTTTATATGGAATGATTGACTTTCAAAACTGTATTGCCGCCTCCTTTACTTAGACAAATAATAGAAAAGGAGTTCATAGCTAAATTTACTTCCCAAAACCTCATCTTCCAACTTAGGGCCGTTTGGTTGAGAGAACTTAGCTGAGGGAAATGGAACTTAATACAGTTCCCAGGCAAGAATAGTGTTTGGTTCGACGAGTTCCTAAGAACTCAGCTTCCCTCCACTGTCCAAGCTCCCACAAACATGGGAATTTTAGCTCCCTCCAAAATTGGTGGGATCTTGGCAAACTTCCCAGGAGAGTGACTCATTTTGACAAAAAAGCCCCTCTGAAAAAAGAAGACAGCCACAATCTGTTCACGGTGGTGTAATCTGGGAATTTTTCTGCTTCTGCCTATGCCTCGCCGGGATCAGTTTCAGCGCCGAAGAAATCTCTCTCTCCGGCGAGGGAAAGAAGATCCAAGAATCAGTAAACAGGCCACCCCCACAAACATGAAACAACAAATATTGAACCAAACAGACATTTTCCAATAAACCAAACATGTGAAATCTCACTGAAAATTCAAACACAGAGCTGGAACTGACCTTGGTGGATCGCATGTTGAGAACACGAGAGAGGCTGGAAATCGAAGAAGAGGATCGAGATAACACAAAGTTGGAGGAGGTGATGTCGGCGTTGGAAACGGACTGGAAAGGCGGCGGCGGCGGCAGTCGCGGCTCATTGCTGGAATCGATGACAACATCGGAAGGAAGCCGAACTGGATTTGGAAGAAGATGATAAGAAAGAGACGAATGCGTGTTTGAGCTTGTGCAATCCGGACTCTAGTGGGTTTTTATGCGTTTTTGGGTTTTTTATTTTAGGGGCGATTTGTGAATTTTACCTCAACTTCCCACTTAACCAACAACCAATTCCTCATACCAAACATTTTATTTTCTCTCAACCTCAGTTCTATTCCCATGTCTACCAAACAGTTTTATCTTTTTAAGTTCCCTCTTATCTTTCATTCCATTCCTTTCCCTCTTATAAGTTCCTTTCCTTCTTTAAATGTTCCTTGTACCAAACGGGCCCTTAGTCATTGCAACTTCAGATCATAGCCCTATCCTATGTTTAACCGAAAAAAATGTTGAAAAGATCCTTCAGAAAGTTTGAAAATTCTTGGTATCATTTTCTAGATTGTAAGAGAGATTATAACTTCTAGCTGGTCACAACCAATTGCAGGATCACCTTTTTTCCAGGTTCATTGTAAACTGTCCTGGACTCTTTCAAGCCTTCTAAGATGGAGTAAATCTCATATTGGAAACATTTCAAGCAGAATTTCAGAAGCTGAGCTAAAACTTTTGTCTCTCACAAACAATCTCCATAATGATTCTCCAATATGTTCAGTTGGAATCTGCTATTAGTAATGTAAAACATGAATTGGAATTTCTTTATGCCAGTGAAGCTAGGTTTTGGGCAGAGAGCAAAAATAGATTGGCAAGTAAAAGGGAGAAAGGAATACTAAATATTTTTATGCTATTGTGTCAAGAAGACATTCTAGAAACAACATTTGAAGCCTTCTTGATGACTTGAATGAATTGATTCAACTCGCTTAGCCAAAGAAATATTAATTCATGGCTTTCGAAAAGATTACAACTGAATTAAACATAGTTCCTTTGATGAAAGTACAGAGAAATAAACTAAGAAGAATAGAGAAGAAATCAAAGAGATTGGCTACTCAAGGAAAACTCTGCAACGTCATGTATGTGTTTGTCTTCTTCGTCTCAGGGACCTTCTGTTGTGACTGTTCTTTCTGTCTCAGCAACTCCCATCTGTCACACGTTCTTCGATGGTTACGAGGTACAAGGTTCAACCGTGTAAACGTCCAAGCGTGTCCTCTTAGGGTTGACCTCCTTTCCTTTTAAAGCGTGGGTTGTTTTGCTGAGTTGTCCAGCTTTCCTTTAGTGGCTTGAGCTTATCCTTTTCTGTCTAGCCCAGCAGGTATATTCTATCTGATTACTTTGTCTCCAGCTGTCTTTTCTTTTAGCCTTTTCAAGCAATTTTTTGCATCCATCTTGAACAAGGCCCACTCAACGTCTAACCCAATTCCTGCAATACTTTTCTATATCTTCTCAATAAAGGATTAGTTCATAATAGAAATACACTACTGCAGATTTTCCTTATTTGGTGCCGATGCAAGCATCGAACTGACAATAACACTTAAGCCCAGAAATAACATCGGTTCACTTCCTTTTTCTGCTAGCATACAAGATAAATTATAAAATACATCATTTAAGCTCTTTTAATCCTTATTTCCACATATTCATTTTGAATTACAATTGATTATAACAAAGGCATTTTGAGCATGAAAATTTCAAGAAAATCAATCAAAAAGTAGTGGAAACATATGGCAGAATTGGACTTATTAGCCACCTCATCTGTACTTTGACTAATTAAAATATAAGAACTCATCTTACATTAATCTTGCATGGCAAATAAATTATTTAGAGAAATTCAAATTTTATGATTTTAAAAAACAAAAAACTGAATTCCATCCTATCATCTTTAAAATCATAAAATTTAAATTTCTACAAATGACTCATATGCCATGTAGGATTAATGTAAGATGAGTTTATGTATTTAAATTAGTCAGAGTATAGATGAGGTGACACTTTTAGCATAATGGGGATGATGACATGGCCTATGTTGGTTGGCATGGAGTCAATTTTAATGGTCAAGGCTCACAATTTCAGGCTCATATTTTTAATGAAGGGGTGACATTGCTACATTTTAACCACTTCCTTTGGCGACATTGCTCAGGAAAAAACTTCCATTGCTCTTTCGCGAAAACTATTAGGGCATAGATGCCCTTTAACCCTTTATCAAAATAGCAATTTATAATTATTAAATTAACTAACTTTATAATATGGTAATCAATTTAATAGTATTATAAAAACTTGAAAATATATATAAAAATTATTTTTTTTAATGTTGATTAAACATATGCAATTAAATGGTTATTAAGTATTTGTTGGCTTATATGGAAAACAAGTTGCACACAAATCTTTGAAGATTCTGAAGCAAAGGCCGAAGAAATTACTCACCAAGCCATGTTCCACTTGATGGAGGATGTATCAACAGAAAAATTTGAACACCAAATTTTCCCAAATAATTGAGGGAATGAACGTTACTAAAGCTCACCACCCCCAGGAGTAGCTCGAATAGATGTCGATGATTCGGTTAAAGCTGGCAAACAGGCGACATGTGGTGGATTCATTAGAGATTATAGAGGACAATGGATTATGAGTTTTAAAAAGGAATTTGGCCTATACCTGGTAACGATGGCCAAAGTTTTGGTGATTAAAAATGGTTGTGAAGTCTATAAGTCGATGAACCTGAGGGATATACAAGTGTTCTTAGATTCAGTTAAAGCTATTAACACTTTGCTCGGGATAGTGGTGACAGTCATTCATACAAGATCTTGATTGAAGAAACTATACATCTTTTTTATGTTGAGTGCACTGTGGAGATACGTCATACTGATAGGGAAATATTAATGTGTGTAGATAAGCTTGCAAATTAAAGGAGGCACACTCTGAAGGTCGTTAGGTTATTTTCCTCCAAGAAGTGTAAAAGTGTTGTCAATCAGAGTTTTGGAAGGATATGAATTATGCTGAGGAGGGGACTCCTTCAAGTAGGTAGTACTTGATCAATAGGATCAACTTCAAGCTATGCTTGTCATATGTATGCCCAAAAAAAGAACATTTATGTTAAGGAGGGGAATTTTTGACAAAAAGGAAAGTTAATGATGTGATTTAATGGTCAACTAATAGTTGGGTGGATGAAATTTAAATTTTAAAATTTTAAAAAAGGTTTATGAAACATATATTTTAATTTTAAGAAATATCAATATAAGTTTTTAAAATAGAAAGAAGATATTTGTGACTTACCGTAAATAGAGGGAAGGTTTATGTATTTTACTCAAATCTTGAAGCCATATAAACGGGTTAAGGTGTAAAAATAGACATGTGCTTATCTCCGAGGAAATAAAAGAAACAAATGCTTTTTTTAAGTGTAAAAGTGACTATGTGGTTACAAATTAGGTGCAAAAATAGCGTTTGACCGTTAAGTTTGATTTTTTTGCCGACGGACGATGACGTGACATTTCAAATATTTTTTTTAGTATCCTTTTAGAACCGGCAATACCGAAATATTTTTTCAAGATCCTAAAATAATTTTTCAAAATTATGAAATATTTTTTTTGTACCAATCAATATCCCGAAAATACTTTTTAGTACTGGTCAAGACTGCTTGAAATATTTTTTTTTTCAAGATCCTTTTAGTACCTTTGGTCAATACATGAAATATTTTTTTAAGATCATAAAATTATTTTTGCACATTTAAAATGTCACGTCATTGTCCAATCGAAAAAAAGTCAAAATTAACGGTCAAACGTTATTTTTGCACCTAATTTGTAAAATCACATAGTCACTTTTTACACATAAAAAAGCATTTCTTCTTGGCCTTTCCTAGAAAATCACATGTCTATTTTTGCACCTTAACCCTTTAATAAACAAACCTTTTTCAGAAGGGCTCATATAATGTATTCTATATTTTAGTAATAATTCGTTAGTGTTTTTTCTTCAATTGCATCGCAGTCAACTAATAACTTAAATATCTTCGCGCGCAATTTTTCCATTTGGTTTTGACTAAACTAAAAAGAGGGGGAAAAAACATTCGGATGTGCTGCATGTGAGAATTAAACAATTCATGGCTTTCTCCTTTAACTTGGTTGCCTTATGAAATCACATTCTTGTCCTTCATCAGGGACCATCGACAAACCACGTTTTTTTGGGGGTTCAACTAAACACGTTTTTAGACCAGATGAGCATAAAAGAGTTGCAATTTGGACTTAAATGATGGTTTTAGGGCCAATTGAGAAGTACATATGATGGGTTGACATATATGGACCTTAAACCATAATGTCCAATAAATCAAATACATTCTTTACATTATTAAGGCCTTTAACTTCTTAGATTCTTTACCTCCCACGTTTTTCAACCCACATGGGCCACTAAGCCCACTTTTTCTTTGCATAACCCTCTTCCAGCATTGTCCGGGGCTCAATTGTCTTTTACCTTTTATTTCTTTCTTCTTTCATTGTTTTATCAAGATAGAATCTATTTAGTTTTCACTTCTCCTAATAAGTGTGTTTCCTGATATTTAAACTTATATTCTCCTCATTACAAGAATAAAGTCATTAATCGATTTAATTTAGGGCAATAATAAAAACATAACAATTATGGACTTGTTTGATTCTATTTTTTGTTTTTTTTATTCTCAAAAACAATTTTATAAAAAAAGGTTTCGGAAACAAGTTTTAAAGATAAAAAATTATATTTAGATAGTTGTTTGAAAAAAAAAATCTATTTTTGAAGTGACTTGGCGGCACCACTGTAACATCCCGAATTTTGGGCATGATAATCAAGAATAAGTCTAAAATAGGCGGACGGCTAAGCCCAATTCGGGAAGAGTCTCAAGAATGTCGAGAGATGGAAAGCCTCTCAGGGACTAAGTAACTCAGCTATACGGGTCAGCGGACCTAGTATGTATAAGCCGTGGAATTAAAGTATTAGTGAAAATGGGGCACAAAGCACTTATACGGTGTACATCTGGTTGGAAAAGATGTCACTCAACTATGTCCTAAGGTATAGGACAATTAGTTGAGTGAAAATATGCTGGTATAAGTAAGTATACGACATTTTCAGGGTAATCAGGTATGCCCTGCGTCTTTGAGAAAACACAGGCATGTGATATCGTTTGTTGGGTCTCAGTATTCATGTTGCAATCCTGAGCAAGAATTCAGAGTATGTCGCGTAAACCGAGGCAAACACGTAAACGAGATAACAACAAAACTCGAACACACAATACGCAAACTGAAAACATGAACACCAAAAATTTACACATAAGATACTTTCCCAAAAACCGTGCGACAAGACAACACATACACACAAACCAAGGGATACTTGGCGCCATGCATGTATCCTTCTTGACACATGGCGCCATATGCACAAGCTAACACACACACACACACACATGCAATAAACATGACATTTGGTATTTTCTCTTTACACAACTTGACATTTGGCCTCTTGCATGACAAACACATGTCAAGAATGATTTTAAAAAAGGGATTTCCGTGATTATGAGTTGACCAATGTGTCCATCACAAAAAATTGTATGGGAACAAGGTCAAGAATTATTTTTAAAAGGTATTTTCAAACATAAAATCGCAAGCTTTTCAAAAGTATGAAAACTGTCAGTTTTTGGTCTTTGGAGTCAGTTAGCTTTGCATGCGTGTTTGACTGAGTTAATGACCTTTAAAAATTATGAAAATATTCCATAACATATAGGATATATCTTTAAAATGGTGGGTACTTTGCATTTTTATAAGCTTTGGGCAGAGAGCAATAATTTGTACAAAATGACCTTGAGTTCTGGAAACCAATCTGAATGCTTTTGGGAACTGGGAATGAATGACGAGTGATAAAATGCTGGAACCAATTTTTCCAAAAGCTAGACTTAATAAGGAGTTCATAGGTTTTTGGACCACCTAAACTGGACACCTAGAACTCTAGATCTGAATTTTTAAAAATAAGTCATGTTTTCCGGAAATTCAACTGGACAATAAGGGCAAAATTGGAAACTGGAATCATTATGGCGTGCTCTGACCTTTGAGATTATTTTTCCATGAACGGGGACTAATCAGAGAGCACGTGTGAGTTGTAAGCACATTAAAATGAGTTTTTTTTGCAATTAATTAAAAATAATTGAAGTTTTTGGACTTTTAAGACAGTCAAAGATAAAGGCTGAAAATAACAAGTTTAAGTTACTTAATTAAACTCTAATGAACTAAGGGTTAAAAAGGAAAATAAATATTCATTTTCGTTGGTTTTAAAAATATGGTTGTATCCTTAGGGTCCTAAGAAGAATGAAGGAACTTCAAACAACTTCGAAGGTTATAGAAAGAGGAACCCGAGTAAGGACAGTAGTCCTTAAAGGTAATGGGCTTACCTTACTTGCATGTATTTGATATTATTGCCTATTTGGATATGTATGATTGCTATGTTTAACATACTTGAATGATTGAAGCTCTGTTTATGATTATGCTATGGCCAGGAGTATGATGCATGAAGCATTGAGCATGCAGATATGTCATTATGTTAACATAAGCTTGTGCAAGGCAAGTATATCATACATTAGCATTCATCTTACGTGCATTTTATGGTATTATCTGCTACTGGGATTCCTCAGAATCTCACCCTTTACTACCAACCAATAGACAGGTCAGCACAAGAAGAGAAGTGTACTGCACGAGACTCAAGGAGGGAGCGTTGCTTGAAGACGGCCCAGCAAAAAGATAGTTGAAGAATTGAGGGACGACAGTGTTTAATATGTTTAAGTTTTCACTGTTTTTAATGAATGTAAACTTTTGTAAAGGGGTATAAACCTTGGGAATACCCCTGTCATGTAATCAAGTCTAAGTTCCGTTGTATAAGTATATCGAACTATTTTTGATTTTGCCATACTATTGCATAAGATTATGGCCAAGAATGCCGGCACCCCGGGTAGGTCTGACAACCACCGCCGGTGGTGACGTGGTGGTGGTCGCCACTGGTAGTATAATATCGATAATTGATAAGTGGCGGCCTCAAAAAATAAAAAATAGGAAAAAAAAGAAAACAACTAAAAACTGGTTTTGGTTTTTTAGTTTATAAAACAACTTTTTGTTTTTTTTAGGGTGAAGGAGCAATTTGACCAATGAATTATTACCTCAGGAGCGCCTAGCACAAATAACTTTTAAGTGGACCAAAAATACCAAACAATCTTTTAAAAATGTGCAGTCAGCACAAAATGGAGTAAAACTTTTTTATGCTGAGCGCTCTGGGAGTAAAACTTTTTTGTCTTTGGGACGCTCCCGAGTAAAAGTTTTTTGTCTTGACGCACATTTTTAAAAGTTTTTTTTTTGATATTTTTAGTCAACTTAAAAGTTATTTGTGCTAGGTGCTCCCGAGCTAATAGTTCATTGTCCAAATTGCTTTTTAACCTTTTTTTTTTTTTTAAAAAAAAAAAGTTGAACATTTTTTCGAACAAGTTTTTTTTTTTTTTTTTTTTTTTTTTTTTTTTTTTTTTTTTTTTTTTTATAAAAGAAAAACTATTTTTAAAAATAAAACCAAACAAGCCCTATATTATTTTTAGTCTTTAACTTAAATTTAAAGCTCAAGAGAATTTAAAAGGCATGAATTCTAAGTAAGCTCTCAAAAAGGCTTTAGGCTTGTTAAACTTAAACTTACAACAAGTTTTAGAAAAGGAGCATTAGAAAAAGATATTGCCTCCGATTCTTAATATAAGACATATTTATCTAATTTGATTAGATTAAAAAAGTTAATATGACGTGTATTTTTTAAAACATCCTAATCATTTTCCTTGATTTTGTCATTCCTTCTCCTACTCGTTTATTATTGAGGGAGCAACAATAGGAGTAAATTAGAAAAAGTCAACAAATTATAAAAGCTATGTGTTATATTTAGGATTGATATCAATTCTCTAAATATGTCTTATATTAAAGATCGGAGGAGTAGCCGCAAAGACCTAGGCTTAGGTTTTAGACCTACACGACACTTTATGATGAGCCATGCTATCTGTGCAATTTTATTTTTATATTTTTCATTATTTTTTCACATATTGTAATATAATTTAAATTATACCTTCATATTGCTAAATATATAAATACTCTCTCTTGTCCTAATTATAAGATAACATTTGAGAGTTGAGCATGGTCCTAACTCCTAATTATAGGGCAAAGTTCTAATTTTTGTCAATTTCTTCTTAAAATACCCCTATTGATACTTTCTCAATAATAATTAAATACAATGATAAATTTAATAATGCACCTATATCTTCTATAAAGTAAGTAATGCTTGCAACTTATTAATATCACATATACATCAAATCTACTATTTTTTTTAGCAATTTCTTCCTAAAATACCCCTATTGATAATTTCTCAATAATTATTGAACACAATTATAATTTAATAATGCAACTATATATTCTATAAAATAAGTAATGCTTACCAACTCATTTAAAGTGGAATATCACCTAAGAGGGGCATGGATTGGGTGATTTCGAATTCTTTTTCGAATAAACCAATGAACAGAGGAACAAAGATAGAGCAAAGAGTAAAGAGAATATGGACCCAGAGGAATTATACTGGTTCGGTCCAAATACTTGACCTATGTCCAGTCCCTAGACACTCTGGGTTTTTCACTAGCTCTTGGAACATGATTGTACACTTTGTATTCAAAGTAATCCTCTCACACAAGGATTCACTCCCCCTTACAAGTTGTAATCGTACACCTACACTCAAGGTCCCTCTACCTTGAGATTAAATTGATAATCAATTAAAAAGATTAAATTCTCTCAAAATGTAGATATAAATAATCACTGAAGTACAAATATCCGAAGATATTAAGAGAATTGAATGAAATAGTAAATCACAATAAATTCGATTGACCGTTCAGATGTTTCGGTAGTTGGCGAATTCAATGTTCTTTGCTTTTATACCAGCTACCATTAATGACTGTTGAAGAAGCTTTTAAATTAGCTGTTGAGACTCTTCAACTGTTCTGTTATACTCAAATGGCTTTCGTTAGGCACAGTCAAACGTTGCTTGATTAAGTCGCTTTCGGATCACCGTTGACATGCTTCTGGTCAGAGGTTGACTCAGAAAAGATAATTTAGCCTTTCGTTGGAATGGGTATGTCTCGTAGGAATCATGTGGTCTGCTTTGATTTTCATTCCGTGTGCGTGCCCTATTTTCTACAAACATTTAATGCCATGACACACGTTGTTGCTTTTCGGCCATTTACTACTAAATCAATCGTTAATGATCTGTAACTTACTTAAAAAGATGATTAGTAATAATGTAAGTAAGATTGAGTAATATTTAAACAAAAACCAATTGTTAATCAAAATATTTGAATTTACGATTACTGTTACAGCGAAGATCTTTAAGTAGAAGAAGAACAATACTTGAGTACCATTTGAACAATGCTCGAGTATGCTTTCAAATGTTCTTAAGGAAATCCTAACATTTAGCCTTGCTCAAGTAAGGGTAAGTTGCTGCTCAAGTATTGTGCTTGAGTACCATTTGAGGTTGCTTGAGTAACATATCAGCAAACACACAATAGCAACTTCATAACACATATACTTGGTCATGCTCGAGTACAATGTCTGTAGTGCTCGAGTATCATCTGAGCTTCGCTGAAAATATACTAAGTGAAGATATCAGCAAGCCTTTGCTCGAGTACAGTTTTCCTCATGCTCGAGTATCATACTTCAGTAAGACTAATATACTTGAGTATGTAATTGGCCATGCTCGAGTACAGTGTCTGTATTGCTCGAGTGTCATCTGAGCTTCGCTGAAAATATACTAAGTGAAGATATCAGCAAGTCTTTGCTCGAGTATAGTTTTCCTTTGTATCATACTTGAGACTAATATACTTGAGTATGTAATTGGTCATGCTCAAGTACAGTGTCTGTATTGCTCGAGTATAGTTTTCCTCATGCTCGAGTATCATACTTCAGTAAGACTAAAACAATGCTTGAGTAAGCTTTAACTATGAGCAAATATAAGATCAAGGAAATCATGCTCGAGTATAACATTACCTCTGCTTGAGTACCATGCTCGAGTATGACTTACTCTGTGCTTGAGTATGATCTTTGATACATAGTCATTCTTCAAATCAGCAACTGTGCTTGAGTAACATTGCATCAGTACTCAAGTACAGTGCTTGAGTAGGCTGCAGATCCTGCTCAAGTAAGAGTCTTCAAGGTTCACTCGAAACAACTGATAACTGAACTCATGCTTGAGTAATAATTAGTATACTCGAGTATACTTCCTCAGATATCAGTACAAAGAGCTATTTCTGAAATCATGCTCGAGTAACAACTAAACCTTTACTCGAGTGTGGACCTGAGAATACATCAGAATGAGCATGCTCAAGTAGGCTTATCAGTGTACTCGAGTAGACTCTTGACTTAGACAATTTTTACTAATTCAAAACCTTATTCATTTTCAAGTCTTGTTATAATCAAAACTCATAAAGCGAGAACTAACACTGATTAATATCACATACACCTCAATTCTATTGTTTCATCAATTAATTTAATAACACTTATGTTTTATCAAGTGATAGATTCTACTTTTTTTTATAGATAAAATAATTTTAAGATTCCGTTAAAAATATTGTGACAAAAATCCATGGAAATATATATATATATATATATATATATAATATTTCTATACATCTAAAATTCATTTTAAATCTAGAACCTAGCATTTCATGATAGTTGAAAATCATTTTGAATCTATAAAGTTTCGAGAATTTCTTACATTGGATATCTGAACGGGAAACGACAGTGTTGGAGATAGGCACGTAGATAACGACAATAACGAGGTAGTCAGGGAATCTGTTGTTCTCATGGATCTTGATCTTAACGTTGGACCCATCGAAAGCATGGGACCCTCTTGTATTGAATGTCAAAGGTCAGAGCTAGGAATCAGGGCCGGCCCGGCCCGTGAAGGGCCAGGGCCTAACAGGGCCAGCCCTTCAAGGCCTGAGGTAAGAAAAACATATGTTTTTCAAAGCCCGGCTCGAGAGCACCAGGGCGGGGTCCAGCCCTCCAGGGCCTGGAAGTTACTATTCCAAATTTTAATTATTTTTCCTCCATTTATTTTTCAAAAAATATAATTAGTAAATTACAACAATTAAAGTTCTAATTTATCAAATAAATGTTATCAACATTAATATTCAAACAACACGAATTATCCAACAAATAAGCAAAGTCACTAATTCATAATCAAAAGCAAACTATGTTAATAAATAACTCATATAAAACATAAGAAGCAAACCACTAAACGACATTAGTACGATGACTATTATTGTCATCATCTTCGCCACTATCATCAATTCCAACGACATTTGATTGTGTTTCGCTTTGAGTGGCCTCTGGTTCACGAGTAAGAATAGCATGAATTTCTTCTCTCGTATCATGAACACATCCATAATCTTTATCTGCAACAAATAATAAATCAAATCATGAACACATCCATAATTTTTAGCTGAATTTTCAATATATATTAAAAGTATTGCATGTGTTGTAAAAAAAAGGGTATCGCATGTATTTAATTAAAATCCCTCTAATAAATTATTTATTTTGTTGTCGGCGAACAGGAATTATTGCAAATAATGGCTCCGCGGAAGTTTCGGTTGATTAGTATCATTGCTACAAAGTAAGTAATGTCACCATTATACAATATTGCAAAATTAATCGTAGGCATTGATCGTCCTCAATTCTTTATTACACAAGGGCCTGAGAACATAGCATATGTCCTTTTAATTTCTTAGATTCCCATGGCTATGAATTGTTACTTTTCCTTTAAAAAAATTTATGAAAGGGAAGATGATTATCTTGTGAATGCAACAATAATTGACTAAGGCAAAAAGAAAAAAGGAAAAAAAAAAGCTACAGTAAAAGGTTCTAACAGGCCGGCCCGTTTACGCCCCGGGCCCTACAGGGCCAACTTCAAAAATATCGTCCATTTTTCAAGCCTGGCCCTTGACGGGCCCGGGCTTAAACATGCTCGACCCAATTTCCCGGCTCTATCAAAGGTCCAGGGAATTAAATTTAAATAACGGCATTTTTGGAAAGTAAATAAAAATAACTAATTTAACTCTTATCCTCAATCTCTCTAAAACCTGATAAATATGTCCTATAAATTTAAATAAGGAAATTTTAGGGAAGTGAATAAAATTAAATAATTTAACTCCTATCCTTGATCTCTCCAAAATTTGATAAATATGTCCTATAATTAGGACGGGAGGGAGTGGACTTTTCGTTTGTTATCAAGCAGAATGAATTAGGCTATGTGGTCTGGTGGGGTGAGCAACTAAAAATTCGACCTATAATAACCCATGTTGAGTATAAGAGATTCAATTCATCTAAACTTTTCTCATATAAGAACTCAATGGACAGAAGTCTTAATTTCTTGGGAATAAAAAAGAATGAGATTTGCTTCCAAAGAATGTGTGAAAAATAATAAATAACTTAGAACATTGCTTTTACTGAATAAATATCAGGAGAGAAATACGTATAGATATAAAGAAAACTGGCATACATTCTACAAATTAAAATGACTGATTGCTGAAATACAAGCAATTTTGTTAGAATGGTAGAAGAATTGGCTTTTTATGAATTAAGAAGAGATGCCTTCTCTATGCCCTTTGATTTGTAAGGAGCAATAGTATGATGAAGAGAACCCAACAAGTCATTCTCAATGACTTCATACATTTTACTGCACCAACTGTTAACAACGGCGGATAGGTTAACGACTTGATCCCTAATTTTCTTCACTTTATCATCTTTAAACTCATCAAACGGTTCCTCAAGAAACATGGAGAGTCTCTCGATATTCGCCTCCAGTTGCTGCTGTTGATCCTCAAACAAGTTCTGCTTCCTTTCTCTTTCCTTTTCTGGAATCATATCCTCATTAAATAACTCGCCTCCAAACATATAATACGCAAATGGATACGTATAACAAAGCACCCGCCTCGATCTGAAGAGTCTCGAGAGCCCAATATTGACCCAGCTATAATCTCTGATACTAGAATCATGCTTCTCTTCTGAAAGAGAAACCTTCTGTTGCATTTTCTCTTTCAACTTACCTTCAAGCTTCAAAGAGTCCATGTGGGCTTTGTATCGGTTATGATAATGCATGTAACGATAGAGATTTTTCTTGGCAAGTTCTGCGAGTTTCTCTTGTGGCTCGTAACGGCCACAGCTATGGCCTATTATGGCTGACCACGTATGATCTCGGCCGGTGGCTTCGCCGCAGATCCAACAAAATGTTTGGCGACAAATACAGCTAACCAAGTTGCAGCCACCGCTCTTCTCCACCGGTTTGTGGCATTTAGGGCAAGGCTTGGTGTGGGCCGTGATCCAGTTCACACTTTCTGATTCATCTCTACACTTGTTAGCCCATAGCTCAAATATCCGACAAGAACACGGCGAATGAACCTCCGACGAGCAATTAAAACAAAATTGTAAGCCGCAGCAACATTCAACCTCACATAATTCTTCTTCCTCAACCCGAATTGCATTGCCACAATGAGGAACGCTAGGGCACCACTTGGCTCTCTTATTGTCTTCAATGTAGGATTCAAGAAGAAACCGGTCAAACTTCTCCGCTGTCTCCACCTGCTTTTTACGAACAAGATTTCTCACAACATCTTCATCGCAAATTGCGTTGCATTTATGAGCCATACAAACGATTCGCTTACTTTTGCCTTCGTTGATCTGGACAATAAAGTAAGATGTCCAACATTCGTTGCAGAAATAGTGACCGCACTCCATTCTTGTTACTTCATGGCTTGAAATATTCTCTATGCAGATTTCACAAAAAACCCTAGAAGAAGAAAAAGATTGAACTGATGACGATGGGTCTGAACCGGTATATACAGTAACACCGGCATCTGCGAACAAGGCGGCTTTTCCCTTTTCTACATATACTGTGAAAAGCTTCTGCTCATCCCAACGATGCTGAATAAGAAGGGTACGGGCGTGGTGCTCTCTCAGTGAAAGCATCTCCATTACTCGGCGCAGATCTTGTTTCTGCGCAGCGACAAGTGATTCTCTTGAGATCACATGCGTAGTAGAACGCTTATAACCAGCTATGACTGAATCAATGCCAGCGCCGTCGTCAACTTCGAAGACGTCATCGGAATTCTGATCGGAGTAATTGTATTCGTCATCACTGCACCAATAGTCGTCGTCGTCCATGGCCGACTACAAACAGACTAGAGATCGATTAGGGTAAAAGGTAGATGGGATTTGATCCGAGATTGAAGAAATTAAAGCTTGCTAAAAATTGAGAAGGCCCTAAAAATAGTAAAACGGCGTAATCTTTGGTAATAAGGTAAAGAATGATTTATAAGACTTACGAAATAAGGAAACAATTTTGATATTTCGAAAATTTTAAAATCCATAATTTTCGATAACAAATAATTTAGTTTAGTTTAAATTATTATAATAAGATTTTAAAACGTATATTTTTTATGCATAAAATAAATAAAATAATAGTGTATTCTGTTTCAATTATCAATTTTAAATGTTCGCAAAAATATCAATTTTAAATGTTCGCAAAAATATCAATTTTATATTATAAATACTTCAATGATTTATTTTCTGGATAACTATCCTTAGATGATGATTTCGATATAAGGACAGGGAGAGTTTTTAAATATTTAATAAACTTAATTTAATTTAACTTAATTATTTCAGTTCAGTTTTTATAGAAGGAACATTAATACACGAAAAAAATTAATATTAATTAGACTTTTAAAAATCAAACCGATATATTTTGCTTCATTTTTTGTTTCAGATTCAAAAATGTAAACATGATAATATATCAATTATACCTATGAATCATGTACGTATTATTATACCTATTAAATTTGAAATTATGATATGCAATTAAAACAAGATAAATTAATATTTATCCATCATAATTATTAAAAATTATTAAACGATTTTTTTATATAAATCAAAATAATAAAATATACCAATGCACAAATGCAATATTATAATCTTTGTTAAAAATTCTAAATTATACATTATGATATTTCAAAATTACATGAATTCATAAATTAATATAATTTATTGCCCAAAATAATTAATTAATATAATTTCAGAAAAATGTTTACATATACCGTTTCCTATATACCATCTATTTTTTATCCCTCATATTTAAAATAAAAACGGAATTTTTTAAATTTCTGCCGTGAGAGTAGGATATAGATATGTGTTGTTGTTTTATTTTGGCCAAATATAGATATGGGTTGTTCAGTTCTTGTCATTTGAAAGATTCTTAAACCTATCCATTGAAAGATTCAAATAGTAAACGACAATATTATAAACAAGGATGAGTATATCTAATCTCAATCTTTAAAATAATGAATCTATCCTATCGTAGAAGCAATAATTTGGAAAAAGAGTTTTGGACAGGGTCACCCCCACAACATAGAGATTTATTATAATAATAAAGGGAAAATACACTATTAGTTTTTTATGTGTTTTGATGATATCTGACAATTGTAAACTCAAAATGTAATTTGTCTTTGTTAAGTTGGAAAACTTACTGTCAAAGGCAAACTTGAGTTTGGACTTGACAGGGAGTTGCTCAAGTTCTTTAAACTTAGACAAACTCAAGTTTGGATTGTCAAACTTGAGTTTGAATCAAACAGAGAGCACTCCAAGTTTTTCAAGTTAAAGCAAACTCGAGTCTGTCATGGTAAACTCGAGTTTGTGTTAAATAGAGAGTTTTTCAAAGTTTTCATATGCTAAGCAAACTCGAGTTTGGATTTGCAAACTCAAGTTTGCTCTTAGCGAAAGTTTTCAAGATTTTTCATCCTTTAAGAAAACTCGAGTTTGAGTGAGCAAACTCGAGTTTGCATGTGTCAACGAGAGAGCTCCACACTATTTTGAACATAAGAAAACTCAAGTTTGCTTTTGTAAACTCGATCTGAGCTTTGTGGACTTAAACATATTTTCTTTTCAAAAAGTCCCAAACTCAAGTTTGTCACTTATTAACTCAAGTTTGCTCCTATTTCAAAATGTTGTCCAAAGCTGAATCATGATGATGTTTTCTAGAAAGAACCAAACTCGATTTTGAGTTTCCAAACTCAAGTTTGGCTCCTGAGTAAAAGTTGCAAACTCTAGTTTGTTTGAACA
This sequence comes from Acacia melanoxylon, assembly GCA_019022615.1. Lineage (NCBI taxonomy): Eukaryota > Viridiplantae > Streptophyta > Magnoliopsida > Fabales > Fabaceae > Acacia > Acacia melanoxylon. The sequence continues at coordinate 1,212,220 of JAFJYJ010000020.1, read as the reverse complement.
AACTCGAGTTTGTATCGCTCGGTTTGAAAATCAACTTTCTGGAATTTGCCAAATCTTCATGTTTGATCTAGATACTTCTTATCATCACTCATTACTATTCTTAACTATGTTTAATCAGTTTGTTAGTGAGTTTCAGATGATTAAAAAGTGTTTTAGAATGAGGATTTAGCATAAAGCAAAAGGTGACGTCAGCACATTTATTGCAAGTCTAGAAAACCTTGCACCTTTTTGGCAAATCATTCGCTGAACTTTGCAAAGGATTAAATGTCGACTTCCCCCTATGGAAACATCATCTTCCAACGGATTTATTTCAAGGGAAGTCAACCAAAACATCTAACCACCTGGATTAACTAAAAGCTAGAGAGAGACTGGACCAAGTTACAACCTAACAGCTAGATTAATGTCTCAAACGGTTACATTAATGATTCAAACGGTCATTTAATGCTTCCTTCATATATAAGCTGAAGCATTCAAGTCTCTACAACAACTAACTTACAGAAAACGAAAAGCTATCAAGTGTTCATCTGCATTTAGTGTTTTCACCTACTTGTAAAGTATCTTCTGATACATAATATTTCAGTGCTTATTCTATCTGCTGTTTTAGAGAGTATATCATTGAATATCATTTATTGTAAGAATCTCAAGTCGTGGGACTTAGAGATTGAGTTTATCAGTTTACAACTTGTAAGGGGGAGTGTATCCAAGTGAGAGGATAACTTTTGAGTGTAGAGTGTGTAACTAATTTTGTGAGTTAGTGAAAATCCCAGAACGTCTGGGGACTGGACGTAGGTGAAGAGTTAAGACCGAACCAGTATAAATCCTGCTGTGTCATTCTTTTCTACTCTTTCTCTGTTTGCCCATGTTTTGCTATTTGTGTTTGGTGTTTTAGAAAGAAATTTTTAAAATCCCCAATTCACCCCCTTTTGGTGATTTGCTCCATTTACATTTGGTATCATAGCAAGGTCTTCTCAAAAGAGTTTAACATCTCGAGAAAGATCAACATGGACGGAATTCTACCTGATGGAGCTTCGATCAACAGACCAATGAGTTTCAATGGTGAGCACTAATCCTTTTGGAAGGCCAAATTCAAAGTCTTTGTATTGGCTATTGAATATGATGACCTATGGAGGGTGTTCGAGAGAGGAGACTATGCTCCAGCTACTATTGAAGATGGTGTTAGAACACCAAAGCTTGAAGAAGAATATGATGAAAATGACAAAAATATGGTCACTCTCAATAGTAAAGCTGTTCTCATGCTCCAAAGTGCACTGAGTCAAAGCGAATACTTTCGTATCTGCACTTTATCGTTTGCGAAAGCTATGTGGGATGCCTTGGAGATTGCACATGAAGGAACAACTGGAATCAAGGAGAATCAAGTGAATACCCTCATGACTGAATATGATTTACTTCGTATGAAGTCTGGGGAATCCATTGGAGAGTTCCAGCTCAGATTGACACATATGATTAATCAACTTGCTGCACTGGGCAAAGAATATGATCAACCTGTTCAAGTGAGGAAAATTCTAAATATCCTCAACAAGGAATGTGAAGCCAAGGTCACTGCAATTGAAGAAGCTAGTGGTGAATCAATGGCGTCAGTAGCAACTCTCTTTGGCAGCCTATCTGAATATGAAGGGAAGATCAAGTTTAGAAAAGGACTTGATGAAGTTAACGGCAAGAATAAGGGAATTTCCCTTAAAGCTGTCAAAGAGGTAAAGGAATCAAATGATGATGAAGAAGTGGATGAAGATGAGGAGCTAGGCATGATGGTCCGGAGATTCAAGAAATTCTACAAGAAGGACCAAGGATTCAAAAAGTTTCACAAGGGTAGCTCCAATACTGAGGCGAAGAAGCCAATCATTTGCTATGAATGTGAAAAGCCTGGCCACATCAAGTCAGAATGCCCCCAGCTGAAGAACAAAGAGAAAGAAAAGAAGAAATTCACTAAGTACAAGAAGAAAGCTTATGTCTCAGCTATATGGGGAGACAACTCATCCGATGAAGATGAAGCTAATGAGGAAGAAAGAGCCAACATCTGCTTGTGGCTCAAGAAGAGGAATCAGAAAATGAAGAGGTAAACGATTCTAAATCAACTTTTGATGAGTTGCTATATGAATATAATTCTCTTCATACTGAATTTCGAAAAATTGCAAGAGAGCTTCTTGTTTCAAAAAGAAAAACAAAATATTTGGAAGAACAAGTTCAAAATTCTTCTTCTACGCCTACTTGTGAAAACATTTCTGAAGAAGTTTGTGAAAAGATTTCAGAAAAGATTTGTGACAATTGCTGTGTTTTGGAGAAAAGAAATATTTATCTTACAAAAACACTTGAGAAGTTCACTCAAGGTAGTGGAATGCTCAATGTTATTTTAAAACAACAAAGGTTTACAAATGACAAATCAGGAATTGGTTATAAACCTGATTTTGATAAAAAGAAAGGCAAAAAGAAATTAGGAGAAAAATCTTATAGGAACTATTTTTGAAAAACCGTTCATTCTTCTAACCCTTTTGCTCATTGCAATTTTTGCAATTGTAAATGTCATACTACTTCTTCCTGTTTTCATAAAAAGGAAAGAAAGAATAAACCTATAGACAATTATCAATGGGTGCCTAAAGGATCCTATAAGGTACCTAAGACACCAACTAACCCAAAAGAACCCAAGAAAAGATAGGTACCTAAGACTTGATCTTTTGTGTTTTGTAGGTTTGTCTAAGAGAAATCCAACAAATGGTACATTGATAGTGGATGCTCTAGACATATGACGGGAGACCAATCCCAGTTTGCTTCAATCAAGCCTAAGGATGGTGGTAAGTGAAAACTCGAGTTTGTCGCGCACTATATATATATGTGTCTTGACTGTTGCTCTTTACTCTCTTCCAAACCGGAGTTTTGCCCTAGCTTTTCTCTCTAGCCTTTCGTCTTCTTCAACCATTTTCGACCTTCCCAACCAAAAATGGCCTCTAAACGTTCTGCCAAAACCTCCCAAGATACTAATTCTAACTATGAAGCATCTGGTTCTCCATCGCCACCTCCTCTAAAACGCCCTATGCGTGTGAAACACTCCCCAAGAAGGTTCAGATATAGGGTCGATAAGAGTATACCTGGAGTTGCTGCTAACGAACCATCAACCACATCCAGACCTAAGGAGGTCACGATACAAGAACCAGCTGTGGCTCCAAAAGGAAAGCCTGTCGACCCAGAGGAAGCTACAAGAAAAGGAAAACAAAAGAAAGCTGAGGCTGCTAAGTCACCTAAGAAGAAGAGAACTGCTTCAGAGTTCAGAGACACTGACAAGGGTCAGGGCCCTTCCAAGACTACTTCTTCTGCCTCTCAACCACTTGAGCAACCTAGCTTAAAGGTAACAGATGCTATTACTGAGATTTACCTTCACACTAAGCCACCTCAGGGCTTCTGTACTACTACTGCAATTTTAGAGAATGAAAATGCTATTTAATTCAAAGAAACCTTTCTTAAAAAGGATTTCTGTCCTGTTGTCTCAGTTGACTTGACTAAGCTTAAGGAAGAGTGCAATCTTGACATCTCTCCTTGGCTTAATCAATTTGATTCTCTCATTTCTATCTCAGCTCCTTTTACCCAAAACATTGTAAAAATGTTTTATTTCAATATGGTTTGGGATAGTGTTGAGGATTCAGAGGGAAATTTAGTTGAGGAGAGGATATCTACTCATGTGAGGGAAATTAAGATTACCTTATCTACTTCCTTCATTAACTCAGTCTTAAATATTGAAAATCCTCCTCTTGTTCCTACTTTAAACTATAGTAATAAGGAGATTTTTGAAATTCTGAGGCCAAATGAACCTATTCCTGAGGATCAATTGGCTTCTCTATCTTTTCCTCCTGTTTTTATGCCCCCTATTCATATAGCCATATGGTATATATACTCTAGGAACCTCTTGCAAAAGGGTGGCAATTATACCTGTAACACCCGTCCTTAATACGCCTATATTTATCAGAGTTGTTGCGCACAGGCATCGAAATAGTTTGGACGACTTAATTGCGGAATAAAACTTCTTTTAAATTAACTTAGTTTGAAAACATGAGGATAAATTTTTCACGAGCGATATCTATCCCATAAAGGGATCTTAATACAATAATCCAAATTAGACAAATAATAAATGATTAAATAGAGTGTATCTATTCATATTCTTCTGAAAAGATCTTTTTGCTGTAACCCTTATAGCTGCGTCTTGCCTCTTGATCCTGAACCACTACCTGTCTTTTTCGTGCGGTTTGGAGTTCAAATAAATGAACCCTACGGGTATTAGTTAATCTTATATGCAAATATGAAATGTAAATGACAGTATAACACATGTATAAGCATAGAATAATTCACAGTAAACAAGTCACACCGTAATCACAGTATCGGCCAAGGACCGCAACCCTTTAGGACACGTAGCTTTATGAGACATGCAGCCTCAATCCATAGCTATGATACACACATGCAAATTATCTAGCAATCATGATCAGTCATACATGAAATACATACATACAAGCTAATAAGATAACAGTTACCCACATCAAACTTGAATCCTTAATCCGGTCGACGTTGTTGGGATCAGTAGAGGTGTTAAGGTATACCTATAAACGTTTATCATTGTCATTAGTCACTTCATACGTCACAAAGTAACTAACTAAGCAAATTATTTTTAGAGGATTAAAAATGGATTAACCCCTAAAAATTCCCTTACTAATAATACCCTTCTTAATAAATAATAATAATATTTATTATTATTTATTTATCTATTTTATTAAGACTCAAGTCCTTTAAAAATGTTAAGGGTTTTCCTTGTCACTTTAGAGTCTTTATAACCCTTAATAGACAAGTTATCCAAAAGGAAAACCTTTATTTTGAAGGTTATGCATAATTAACAACTTGCATGACTATTTTAAGACTTATAAAAAATTCAGCATTTAACTTTTCTGAGAATTTAGAAAATTCATAACTATACCGATACAACTCCAAATGGAGTGATTCCAATTTCTACTTAAACCTTGATAAGTCTATTTTCATAAATTAAAGTCACCAAGTTGATTTTATGGCTGAGAAAATTTCCAACTTCCGGAAAACACAAACAATGTCCAGAATTTTCCAGATTTCTTGATCAATCTTTGAAGAATCATAACTCCTTCAATACTTATCGGAATTTGACAAATTACCTATCAAATTAAACCTCTATGTGTCTACTATTTCTATGGAAAATTTCACATTTTTTTGATTTTGTTTTCTTGGTCTGAAATCCAACGTCATTTCACTGCTCCAGAGTCATACCAGAAATTTCCAAATTTTTAGCTCAAATTCCAAAAATCATAACTGGAGTTATAGACCTCTGTTTAAGGTGATCCAAAGCTCATTTTAAATATTATTATGTGTACTATATGTCCACCAAATTTCAGATTCAAAAGAGTTCGTTTACTCTGGTTTTGCTTTACCCAAAATTTGGTATTCCAGTTGTAAACTTAGACTCCAGAAAAAAAAACAGCAGCTTCTATTTTCATGTTTAGCATTTCATTTGGGCTTCCGTTGGCATTTAGATTCTTAAAAACTGACTCCATACTTCAAAACAAAGGTTGATGGTTCAGTTTATAATCTAAACAACGTAAAATGCACATGAAATCTTGCTGAACAGATGTTCTTAGGGTGCAAGTGTTTTTCTACCGAACATCAAGCTTCTTGGTTCAATAGTAATTAATTAGAACCTGAAAGTGGAGCTAAATCACCAAGAGGGGGTGAATTGGGGATTTTAAAAACTTTTTCAACTTACTCTGTTTTTGTAGACTAAAAAACAGAGATGAACTAAGTAGAGGGTAGAAGAGCAAGACACAAGGATTTATCTTGGTTCGGTCCAATCCTTGACCTACGTCCAGTCCCGGACTCTCTAGGATTTTCACTATCTCAATTGATTACACACTACGTACTCAAGAGTAATTCTCTCACTAGAACTTACTCCCCCTTACAAGTTGTAATCAATGAACCCAATCACCAAGTCCCGACTTGTGATTCTTTACAATAAATGATATTCAAGATGAAAAACTCTCTCTAAGAGTGGATAATGATAAACACTCAAGATTGAATGTATCAATGCGATACTTTAGAAAAACTCAAGAGTAGTTGGACACTTTGAATGATTTTTGTTTTCTCGTTGTCTTGGTTGTTTAGAGAAACTGAATGCTACTCTATATATACTAAGAGAGCATTAGATGACCGTTGCCCGACTCCATATATCCGTTCGAGACTTGGATCAATTCGAAAATCTAGTCATGAGTCCTTAGTTGCTGAATATAGTCATTGAGAGAACTTGAGAATTGAATATTTGAATGTTGGCTCCAAGAGAATATTTCCCATGCTGTTATGCTTAGTGGAGGACAATGTATAATGTTCTCCAAATTGTTTAGATGATGGATGCTAGCTTTTCTTGGAGAATGGTTGTGCAACTTTCTAGGTTGTCATCATTTTGCTTTGTATGGGAGATATAATAAAATATTGCAAGTTGTCAGAGTAGTTGTTTTAATATTTATCAAAACATACTTTGATCTCCTGAAATCTCATGAGTAAACTGGTTAAACATAGCTGGGAATACAGAGAATTAATAATGGGAAGTATTAAGATCAAACATGAATGTTTCACAAATCAATCGATTTGAATTTCAAATTCTACAACTCATACTTGAGTATGTTATTCTATACTCGAGTGTGTCACTTTGTGCACTAATGTCTATACTTGAGTATGAAGAGTGATACTTGAGTATGATTCTTCAGAGCATTATCGTGACTTAAGCTTTGGATCGTGAGGAGTCATACTCGAGTTTGTCATTACATACTCGAGTGTGAACCTTTTAATATGAAAATAAGTTTAAGTCCAAAACCTCTATACTTGAGTATGTAGATCTATACTTGAGTATGTAAGTCTTTCAAAAAGAAAGAACTTTCTGTATGTCCTATACTCGAGTGTGTACAACCATACTTGAGTATACAATAATTTTGAAAAGCTTTTTGAAATCTGTTTCACGTCCATACTTGAGTATGTAAATCTATACTTGAGTATGTAAGTCTTTCAAAAGAAAAGAACTTTCATGTCCTATACTTGAGTGTGTCAGCCATACTCGAGTATGTAATAATTTAGAAAGGTTTTGTGAAATCTGTTTCAAATCCATACTTGAGTATACAAAGTCATACTTGAGTTTTCAAAGTATTTGGGAAAGAAAGATTTCTTTTGTTTTGTATCATACTCGAGTTTGTGACTACATACTGAGTATGCTTAAGTTCAAAACTTTAGTATCTTTCCGTATGACCTATACTTGAGTATGCATATGTATACTTGAGTATAGAAGACTTAAGCATATATTCAAGTAGTCTCGTGTGATCCATACTGGAGTATGCAAAGTCATACTCGAGTGTAGCTTGGTGTAAAACTTAGAGTGCTCTCTCAGGACTATACTTGAGTATACCCACTATTATTTTCATGCAATGTTAAGCTTCAAAATTCAAATTGTGTTTACAATTGTCGGTTATCATCAAAAACATATAGAAACACACGCAATGTTGCAAAATTCAACCAATTCAGAAACACACGTTTGCAACGTTAAACCCCAAACGTTCTTTATTTTTTTCCATCCAAACCATAGCACGCATGCAGAACCAAACCTTGACTTCTTAAGCTTTTAAACACCGAAACCAACGTGCAGAACTCATGGAAGCTAAATGGAAAGGGGTTCAAAACTCACCTTGATCAGTTCAAGTTTGTATGCCTCAGTGCGAACCTTCTTTCCTTCCTTTGACTTTTCAACACCCTCTGACTTCACCTGTAGACTCAGCTCATGCTCTTCGTTTCAGCTTTCTTTCTTACTCTCTCTCTCTCTCTCTCTCTCTCTTCCAGTTTGCTTGAAACGTACAACTCGAGTTTGTATCGCTCAGTTTGAAAATCAGCTTTCTTGAATTTTCAAAATCTTCATGTTTGATCTAGATACTTCTTATCATCACTCATTACTATTCTTAACTATGTTTAATCAGTTTGTTAGTGAGTTTCAGATGATTAAAAAGTGTTTTAGAATGAGGATTTAGCATAAAGCAAAAGGTGACATCAACATATTTATTGCAAGTCTAGAAAACCTTGCACCCTTTTGGCAAATCATTCCTTGAACTTTGCAAAGGATTAAATGTGGACTTTCCCCTATGGAAACATCATCTTCCAACGGATTTATTTCAAGGGAAGTCAACCAAAACTTCTGACCACCTGGATTAACTGAAAGCTAGAGAGATTGGACCAAGTTACAACCTAACAGCTAGATTAATGTCTCAAACGGTTACATTAATGATTCCAATGGTCATTTAATGCTTCCTTCATATATAAGTTGAAGCATTCAAGTCTTTACAACAACCAACTTACAGAAAACGAAAAGCTATCAAGTGTTCATCTGCATTTAGTGTTTTCACCTACTTGTAAAGTATCTTTTGATACATAGTACTTCAGTGCTTATTCTATCTGCTCTTTTAGAGAGTATATCATTGAATATCATTTATTGTAAGAATCTCAAGTCGTGGGACTTAAAGATTGGGTTTATCAGTTTACAACTTGTAAGGGAGAGTGTATCCTAGTGAGAGGATAACTTTTGAGTGCACATTGTGTAACTGATTTTGTGAGTTAGTGAAAATTTTGAAGATGGAATATCACCTAGAGGGGGGAGGGGTGAATAGGTGATTTCAAAAACTCTTTTCGAAATCCACACGATGACACAAAGATATAAGAATGAGACAGAGAAGTGAAATAGACACAAGACAATTTATACTGGTTCGGTCTTAGTTCACTGACCTACGTCCAGTCCCCAGAACACCTGGGATTCCACTATCTTTCAAATGTAATTACACACTCTGTAAACGAAGGATGATCCTCTCAGACTCCACTCCCCCTTACAAGTTGTAATTAATACACCCTCACTTAAGGTTCCTTAACCTTAAGCCTGAATATCTGAATGAAATAAATAAATGTTTAATGACTCCTCATGTAACATCCCATTTGAAAACAGCGGAATTGTTTTTTTTTAAAACGTTTCCAAATATTTCAAGCAGAGTAATCAGAGTAGAGCATTGGAGCGAGTAAGTAATTTACATTACATTCAAAATATGGACCATAGTGTAAATGTATCGGATTAAAGTCATCCAGAATTCTCAAAAGTTAAAGAAACTAAAGAAAACGATAAATAATGTAGACACGTCTTGGCCTACTCCGGTTTGCTTGCCTCGATCGCCAAACATCGGTCCTCCGGACCACGATGCTACAGTGAGATCCATTCCACATATGGATCTCGGACGGTTAACCTTACGCTCAAATAAAACAAAGATATACGTACAACGAGATATTCATTTCAATACAAAGATATCATCACAAAAGCAAGCGACGAGATGTATGATCAATAACATGGACGAACATAAGCACAAAGCGGTATGTAAGGTCTCTCTCGACTAGTTCGCACATATCTAGTGCCACGCCACTAACGTGTCCTCGGCGCTAGGAATAACTCAAACGGCATTACCAATACTATAATCCGTGGGTAAAGGCATAAGTATCTCGACAATTCTCAACGGAACCTCGGTCTATGAACGTATCTATAAGGCAAAAGTATATAAGCAGCATAGAGTTAGGGTTACGTACGCGTCCGTACCTTAGTTGCGAGATATCCGGCTCTTAGGCTAAAAACGGTACTTTTTGACGGCGTACGTAAAGCAATGAAACAAACGGCAAACAATGAAACAATGGAATTTCGACAATGGTTCGACGTCGAAGTATTCTAATCAGAATAATAACACACTTATGAATATTTGGCAGCATAACGGGCATTTTAGGTGAAAAAGACCATTTTGCCCCTACTACCCCTATTTGGCGGAATTTCGCCAGAACTTCGTTACTTTGACCTTATTCCATTTCAAAATTATCCCCACTAGGTTTTTACCTCATCAGGCATCTTTCAATGAAATGAGGCTTAAAAACAAGTATAGGAATAAATTACGAAACTTCCTAGATCAAAACAACGGTTCTACTATAACTAGAAAGAACTACGGAAACTAAAAGCTAAGGACAGAAGAACTTACTCGGACTTTTACTCAGACTTTTTCCAGAGCTTCTCTCTCTAGAACCTCTCTCTAGGTTTCGGATTTTGGGATGGAAATGAAGAGCAAGAGAGCTTGCTATTTATAGGGAAAAATAGGGACAAGGTGGGAATTTCCAAATTTGTTTCTAGATCGGATTTCGGCCGTCGGATCGCACTTTGCCACGTGGCACTCCCTTGGCCCTTGGATGACTTGGTCGACATCTCCCCCCCTTGTGACATCATCATTGATGATGTCACCCTAGCTGACTCCCCGATCGTCTCCCCTGATCGGTACCCGATTCACGTAATCTTGTCGAAACTCAAAATTCCGACAACGGTGTTTCGAAGGTTTAAACTTCCTTAATCATAATATCTGGGTTGCCTAAATTCTTAATCCCATTAAGAGCATTCCGTTATCTGCTGAAGATTTTAGGTTAGACGCCCTCTGTTACGGAATTGAATTCCGGAAGCGTCAGCGTCTAGGCAAAAATCCACTGGTTTGTAATATGATCTGACCTAAGTCACTAGGTACCTAATTCACGGCAACTACTTGTTTCGATTGACTCTAAATCCTCTATCTGCATTTTCTCTCTCTACCCGGTGTCTTAAATACCCCGTTGGTTTCGGAATCCGACCTCGGAGGCAATTATTCCGAGGTAAATTTCACCGGTTTATAAAAAGTCCTGATGACTTAGACTAAATCCCTATACCTTGGTGTAGGATTTATTTCTAACTTTCCCCTCGGTCTTTATAAGGCCGACTCACCGCATTATATTATTATTTTATTCTAATTATCATTTTAATTATTTAAACAATTCATTTTAATTAAAAATACCAAGAATTTCGGCCCCTTAATTTTAAAATTCAGTTTTAATTATTTTTTCATAATTTTTTCCATTTTTTTAAAAATATAATATTTTTTTACCAAAAATTCCCGTTTTATCCCTGCCTTCGTTAAGACTTAATCAGGCCCAAATTCTTCGTTTAGTGATCTTTTTAGGATTAGGTTTCTTCATACATTTATCTTTAATAATTTTTCTTAATCTTTTTATCATAATTAGTAAGTATATTTTATGTTAATTACCAGCCTTAATCTCTTAATTAAGGATTTTACCATAAATTTAACTTTCTATATTTCTCTTGTTTTAACTGAATCAATTAGCTAGTAATTATCTCATCATTCTCTTACCAATGGTTGATAATTTTATAATTTACAGTATATTATTATCTTACAAACTTTATCTGACATTGTCATTTTATATCCTATGTAAAATATTAAAAATGTTTACACCATAGAGTTACTTTATGGTTCGGAATGCTTTTTAAACATTTCTTCATGTTATTTCCTCTCAAATAATTTATTAAATTCTTATAATTAAAGATAATACTCCCATAATTTTCTCATAATCTTTCATGATCTTTCAGTATTTATCATAATGTTTTTAGACTATTTTTATCACCATTATTGCATTTTTAGTCATTACGTTTCATCGATTTTTACGTAACTTTTTCGAAAATTTACTCGACAATTATAAAAAATTTCTATAATAGTTTTAAACTCATGAATTTGCTTTATCAAAATATTCATTAATTTCTCTTATCTCAAGAATTCCAGATTTGCTAAAATCCGGGTATTACACCTCACGAGTAGATATAAATGAGCACTGAAGAACACAAAATATCCGAAGATATTAAGTGGACTGTTGAAACAGCGAATGATTCTGAACTCAAATTAAGTGCACAGCGTTTCGGTGGTTGTTGCATTGAATGCTTCAGCTATTTATAGAGAAACAATTAATGACCGTTGGTGAAGCTTGTGAAGTAGCCGTTAAGAGACTTGAATGTGTCCGTTTAGATGATGAACTTCTCGTCATAGATTCAAGTCGAAAGTGCAGAGTTGACATTCTCTTTCATTCCTTTTGTTTTCCCGTTGTGAGATAGCATTTAATGTGTAGTGGGAATAGCAGAGAAGCTTTACTTCGATCGTAACAAATTTAGCTCGGTTTATGTAACTTCATTTAATGCTTACGTCGACGAAATTGCTTTATTCAAATCCGGTAATTTGTGTCTAGATAATGCGAAACTCATCAACACATTGGTTAAAAGCATTTGGTAATCTCAATAAGTAATAATCAAGTAATAAGATAAAACCAATGATTTAGTGAATTACGCGGATGAGAGTTTCAAAACAGAGATACCTTGCTCGAGCAACAATCCAGGCTTGCTCGAGCAAGCTTCTTATGATTCAGTTATAAAAGCTCTTGGTCGTTGATGCTCGGGCAAGATTATTTTCCTTGCTCGAGTATGGTGCTCGAGCAAGATGATTTTCATGCTCGGGCAAGCAATTCTTTATGTAGAGGGAAAAATTGCTTCCAGTCGTCATTGCTCGAGCAAGCTAATATTCTTGCTCGGGCAAACTCTAGGCAAAGGCGTCATTAAGAAGGAGAACATAGGCTGCTCGGGCAAGCCTTTTTCCCTTGCTCGAGCATGATGCTCGGGCAAGCAATTCTTCATGCTCGGGCAAGGCTCCCTTGTGTGGGTACAAGACACTTCAGATCAATGATGCTCGAGCATGCTTTTCTGTTTGCTCGGGCATAGTGCTCTAGCATGATTTAATTCATGCTCGGGCAAGCTTCAAGAAAGTAGCTGAAATTCACCATTGCTCGAGCATACCATCATGCTTGCTCGAGCAAGGTGTGGGCAGGGGCAAGAATACAACATAGCTGAGACGATGCTCGAGCAAGATATTTCTTCTGCTCAGGCATGGTGCTCGGGCAAGGCATATTGAAGTTCTTAGATTTGCCTTGCCACGATGTTGCTCGAGCATGATCATGCTTCTTGATGTTATTAAAGCAAGATCAATGGTTGCTCGGGCATGATCACCTACACATTACTTCGACTTTTCAGAGAGCCCGATGTTGCTCGAGCATGATTTTCCTCTGCTCGAGCATGATTACTTGAAACTCATGAAATACTTAATTCAATAATCTGGAAATTGTGATAATCAAAATACAGGAGTTAACAAATCCTAGAGCGTCTGGGGACTGGACGTAGGTGAAGAGTTAAGACCGAACCAGTATAAGTCCTGCTGTGTCATTCTTCTATACTCTTCCTTTGTTTGCCCCTGTTTTGCTGTTTGTGTTTGGTGTTTTAAAAAGAAATTTTTAAAATCCCCAATTCACCCCCTCTTGGTGATTTGCTCCATTTACATACACAAGAATAAGAAATTAAAGATCAAACATAAGGAAAAAAGATGTTATTAGAATACTGAGATACAAAGTAGTAAAGAAGGATTTTTTGTGGAAGAGGAAGAGAAAAGATTATCTCAGCAGAGAAGGATTTTATGTGGAAGAGGAAGAGAAAAGATTTAATTATGTGCCCCTCCTTAGCCCCACTATGGCTATTTAATTTATTATAATAATATATTTGAGATCCTTTTAGAACCATTTATTTTTTATCTACTTATTTATAATACAATATTTGAGATCTGCACGAATTTACTAAAACCCTTTAATTTTGCAGGTTATGTTTTGAGTTTTATAATACAATATTTGAGATCTACACGGATGTATTAAGAGTTAAGGTGTAGATTGGCCAATGAAGTGTTATGCAAAGAGCACCTGTCACAAAAATGTTTTAGAGGGACCAAAACTACAATTGAACAATTGAAAATGGAAAAAAGTATCAATGAACAATTTAAAATAGGAAAATAATACAATGCTGTTAATTTCAACTTAATGCCGTTGGTCAATCTACCATTGGTCGACGGATCTATCTTGAATTCAAGCTCATATGCGATGGTCATGGAGGAGGAAGACGAACGAGGTGTTGACATTGTCGCCAGTGCCACCAGCATAGCCTTTCCTCGATCCTACTGGGTAGAAAATCAAAGTGGAAGGGAAGTGAAATTAACGAACGAACGAGCTTGTGTGTTCCAAGGAAGAGGACAATGAATAGTGAAGTCGCTCTGCATCTGAGATCTTTCCACCGTTCCAGCGTTCAACGTAGGTTCCTAAAAACGTAGCGCGCCTCTGTTCTACTTTTGCTCTCCCTCTCTGAAAACGATTGATGATGATGAATTGTGGCTCTGATTCTCACTCCTGATAGGAAGCACGATGGTGGACAGGAGGAAGAAGGGGTGTCGCCGGCAACTATGACGCTCGTCCTTATTATGCCTTTATTTATTAGAGTTTAAGCGCATAGGCATCGAAATAGTTTGGATGACTTAATTGCGGAATAAAATTTTCTTAAAATAACTTAGTTTAAAAACATGAGGATAAATTTTCACGATTCGAATCTATCCCTTAGAGGTATCTTAATACAATAATCCAAAAATAGACCAATGATAAACGAATTAGTAAAGTCCAACTTCTTAAACTATCACAAAAGTCCCTTCTGCTGTAACTCTTACAATTGCATCTTTCCTTTTGATCCCGATCCACTACTTGTCTCTTTCATGCGATCTGGAGTTCATATGAATGAACCCCAAGGGTAACAGTTAATCTTATATGCAAGTACGAAATGTAAATGACAACATATCATATGTTGAGCATAGAATAATTCACAGTAAAACAAGTCGCACCGTAACCGCAGTTATCGGCCAAGGATCGCAGCCCTATCTTAGGACACACAGCCCTATGGGACACGCAACCCCAATCCATAGCTAGGATATACATATGCAAATTATCTAGCAAACATAGTTAGTCATACATGAATACATACATACAAGCTAATAAGATAACAGTTACCCACCTCAAGCTTGAATCCTTAACTTTGTCCGGAGGGGTTGGGATCGGTTAGGTGTCAAGGAATGCCTATAAATGTTTATCATTGTCATTAGTCACTTCTTACGTTGCAAAGTAACTAACTACATAAATTATTTTTAGAGGATTAAAAATAGATTAACCCCTAAAAATTCCCTTACTAATCATACCCTCTTTATTAATTAATTAATTAATAATCCCCTTTCCTAATAATAATAATAATATTTTATTATTATTAGTATTAGTACTACTACTACTATCATTATTATTATTACTACTACTACTACTATTTATTTTATTTATTATTACTAAGATAAACCTGTGGCTCATATCTTCACTATTCGTATTACTACTACTACTACTACTATTTATTTTATTTATTATTACTAAGATAAACCTGTGGCTCATATCTTCACTATTCGCAATATGGTCTTATGCACATAACTACTACTCTATTATTATATATTATTTTTCTTTAACGTAAAGTATGAGTTAATAAAAACAACACAGAAACCAAAAAATAATTCCTTATTACTATAATCTCGGAATTTTGACATTAGAAAGATAATCTTTTACTCCCATTCCATCAAGGCTTGGCTGCTAGTGCATCGGATTCACCAACAATATTCACAAACCATGAATAAACAAACCTACTTAGCATGGTCCTTACATCATGCAGAAGATAACTAAGTTTCCAGAGGATAACATCTGTTGACTTTAAAATGCGTAGGCATTAACAATTTAAATATTGAAGGCATTTTTAAAAGCAAAATTCATGAGTAGATTTCTTTTGGATAGTTATGTTTCCACATTTTCCTAATGAGGTATCTCCATTTCTTTCTCATTTTTATATGCGTACAGTATTAATACACACACAGCAAAGCTTCCCCTTTCATTTTCTACATGCAGCGGCATTAACACACACATACACAGTGAGCTTTGGGTTCCAACTTATATATATACTTTCATATACAAGATAGCAACTCTTGACAGCAAGCTTATATATATATGTGTGTGTAAAAACCTTTTCCTATCTCTCTCTTATATATATATATATATATATATATAAAAATATAAAGATACTATGCATAGTGAATGTATCAGTAACAGCAAACGATATATATATATATATGTGTGTGTGTGTTTCAACAAGTTTTCTTCTTTTCCTTTCATGTGCTGCGACATATATATAACTATGATAGCAAAAATTTTCTCCTCTTTCTTTCACAAGCAGCAAACGCATACATATATATATTGGTGAAGCTTTGGTTTGATTATTATGTAACTATATCTTGCCGAGACACACACACACATATATATATATATATACTCAGATATATATAGTGCAGTAAGCGTTTGAGTTTTATCAAACAGAATTAAAACGAAAATAAATAGAAACAGATTAAAATCGATCAACCCAACCTTCAGATTCCAGAGACTTCCATCATTGAACGAAATATAACTAACTTACGATTGGTTCTGGACGAACCGAAATCTCTGCGTTCATCCAGAAAATCCCTCGACTAGACGATCGCATAGCATTTGTCCGAACAGTGGTGTCTCACTGTGCAATCACACAATAACACTGAAACCTAGTTCGAACTCAGTCCTTGGGATAAACCAAACCGAATATTAAATCTAATATTCGAACTATTTCCAGAAATCGAATCCGATAAGATGAAAACAGAAACGAGTTAAATTACCGATTAAGCACAAGCTCTCTGGACGAATCATGGAATCCTCAACGTTGCAGAGAAAATGAAACTTTTGTGTTTAATCCAAAAAATGTGTAAAAATGTGAATGACAAAAGTGTTGTAGCCACCATCGACTTAAAGTTAACCTAAAATGGAAATGGGCTCCAATGGTTCAGCCCAAAATGGAAATAAAATAAAAGTGGGCTTTAATTACAAAATTCGAGCCCAAATAAAAATCCAGAAATATACATATGACTTTGGCCCCAAAATCGACCGCCCTCTTGTCCGAATTTTCCCTTCATGTCTGCATAACAATTGTAGCTCTTTGAATCATCTGAAATATGAAACAAGAATGAGGCAAATCGGATGCCTGGTTCAAGAGTTATGGTAAAAAAATAGTGAAGCAATGTAAAACTAAAATTTTATCATTTAAATGACTAAAATTTAATGAAAGGCCCAAAGCCCAAATAAGCATAAAAGTCATTATTTATTAAATAAAGAGTCCTAACTTATTAATCAAGAGTACTAAAGAAGTGTATAGAATATTCAATTATCAAATTCCCCCACACTTATCTTTTTGCACTCCTGAGCAAAATTCAAAGAAAAAGACTAAAAGGAGAAACTCTTGTTTTCTAACAATTGCTAACAATGCAAAAATTGAACAAGGGACACAAAGCTTCAAAAGACCAATCAATCAAGACCAAAATCCTTTCATCTCAAATTACAATTCATGGTAATCTCAATCAATGATGCTAATCACAAAAGATGGTTTCTCACATTATGCCCTCAATCAATCAATCTCTCAAGTGTTTAAGGTAAATAAGTGTATCACACAAATTCTACTCAAGAAAATTGTTCTACCATAAGCTTGCTCAATTTCTACGTCTCCACTACTCATAACACATGCATGCATAAATCAAGAGAGCTTATTATTCAAGGTTGTAATGGGACTAGGGTGAAGGTAGGTAATAGTATGGAATGAGAGGCTAAGCACCAAAGGAATTAAAAAGAGCACTGATTAACACAATCATTCTCTATGTAAGAAATTTTTTATTTTACTCTTATATCTCCTTTCTTTCTATGTATTTTTTTTTTTCCTTTTTTTCTTCCTTTTTATGCTTTTTTTTTGCTTTTCTTTTTTTTTTTTTTGCTTTTTTTTATAGAAATATATACATAATCACAATGACAAAATTAAATATCTCCCCCCCACACTTAAATTGTTGCACTCCTGAGTAACCCCCACACTTAAACACAAAACCAAGGTGAAACCAATGCTTAATAAATTCCCAAGGTGCGGAATAAAATGGTTTTACGCTTAGGCTTGTAATGTGGCTTAGAAAAGAATGAGTCAAAAAGGCACAAAGGGGCTAGCAAAGGAAACATAATTCAAGGGAAAGCTATTTGGCCAAAGTGGGGAAAATAAAAGAAACAAAACAAGCTTCCATCATATTTATGCATGTAAGTGAAAAATGTAGTTTCAAAAAGAAAAGGAGCAAGTTCTAGAGAACACAAATCAAGAGCAGATGCACACATGAAAGAAAGAATGGTAAAAGATGAATTCCATTCATGCAGACCCAAAACCTCACAAGGTCAATACCAACTCAGGCAATCAACAACATCAAATCAACTACCAAGACATGTAATCGAAGAGTCAAGAATTGCAGACCAAACAGAATAATCCATTAAAACCACAATGTCCTAGTTCATAATATGTAGAAATCATAGAAAGAGAGACAATATTGATTTTAAAAAAGCAAAGTGGAAAAATGAAAACAAATAAAAGAGAAAGAGGAGAAGAAAGAAGAATACTCCCTAAGGGTTTGTGGAGGATAAGTGGCATCAATGAGGAGAATCTCTACTTCCTCAGTCTGCTGCTGGGATCCCTTGTGAAATTGCTTGAGGCGATGCCCATTTACCTTGAAGGTTCATCCTGTGGGTGGATCACATAGCTCAATAGTACCAAATGGAAATATGTTAGTGATCTCAAAAGGGCCATCCCATTTAGATCGAAGCTTACCAGGCATAAACTTCAGACGGGAGTTAAACAGAAGAACTTTCTGGCCCACAGAAAAGTCTTTCCTCAGAATATGCTTATCATGGAATGCCTTAGTCTTTTCCTTGTATAACCGCGAACTCTCATAGGCATCCAATCTAAGCTCATCCAACTCTTGCAACTGCAGATTCCGTTCTATCCCAGACTTGGCCAAATCCATGTTACATTGTTTAATGCCCCAATAGGCTTGATGTTTCCAACTCAATTGGAAGATGACATGTCTTACCAAAGACAAGCCAATAGGGAGACATCCCAATCGGAGTCTTGTAGGCGGCGCGATATGCCCACAAAGCATCCTCTAATCGCTTACTCCAATCTTTCCTGGTAGAGTTAACAGTCTTATGAAGGATTTTCTTAATCTCTCTATTTGAGACTTCAGCTTGACCGTTGGTCTGAGGATGGTATGCTGTGGAGACCTTGTGAAGCACTTCATACTTGCATAACAAGGCACCCATGCTTCAGTTGTAAAAATGGGAGCCCTGGTCACTAATAATAGCTCTAGGAATGCCAAACCTGCAGAAAATGTTAGACCTAACAAAATCCACCACCACAGAAGAATCATTAGTCCGGGTGGCTTTCGCCTCAACCCATTTCGAGACATAATCAATAGTTAGCAGTATGTAAGTATGACCATGAGAAACAGGAAATGGACCCATAAAATCAATACCCCAGACATCAAATATCTCACAAAATAATATAGGATTATGGGGCATCTCATGCCTACGGGAAATACGCCCTGCCCTCTGACAGTTATCACATGACTTACGAAACAAATGGGAATCATGAAACAAGGAAGGCCAAAATAATCCACTGTCTAACACTTTCCTAGCAGTTCTTTGGGGTCCAAAGTGACCACCACAGGCAGAAGCATGAGCAAAATGTAATATATAGTGAAACTCATGATCAGGCACATATCTCCTAACTACTTGGTTACTACAAAATTTCCACAGATAAGGGTTATCCCAAACATAATATTTAGACTCACTTTTTAACTTAAAGGTTTGGGCCCTAGTGGAATCTACAGGCAAAACACCAGCTACCAAGTAGTTAACCAAATCAGCATACCATGGAAGCTTACCTTGCAGCTGTAGAAGCTTCTCATCAGAGAAATCATCCCGAATAGAAGAGGGGTAAGAAGGAGAATGCGTGATGCGACTCAAGTGGTCAGCTACCCAGTTTTGTGCTCCACTTCTGTCTCGGATCTCAACATCAAACTCTTGGAGCAATAACATCCACCGGATGAGTCGTGGCTTAGCATCTTCCTTTTTCAAAAGGAACTTTAAAGTAGCATAGTCAGAGAAAACAATAACTCTACTAGCTAGCAGATATGACCTAAACTTATCAAAAGCAAATACAATAGCCAACAACTCATTTTCAGTAATGGTGTAATTAGACTGGGCAGGATCCAAAGTCTTGGAGGCATATGCAATCACATGAGATGCCCTATTGACCCACTGTGTCAGGATAGCACTAACCGCATGTTGGAAGCATCACACATCAACTCGAAAGGGAGGTACAAATCAGGGGGCTGGATCACTGGGGCTGTAGTCAGGCAATGCTTCAAGTGATCGAAGGCCGCCTTGCACTCATCATCAAATACAAAGTCAGTGTCCTTATGCAGAAGGTTGGATAGGGGTCGAGTAGTCTTGTTGAAATCCCGAATGAAATGCCGATAGAAACCTGCATGACCAAGAAAAGAGTGAACTTCCCGCACAGATACGGGGTAAGGCAAGGCAGTAATTACATCTATCTTAGCAGGATCTACCTCAATCCCTTTCCTAAACACTATGTGTCCCAAGACTATACCCGACTCAACCATGAAGTGACACTTCTCATAATTCAGCACAAGATTAGACTAAATGCACCTATGCAGAACTCTAGATAAATTGGCTAAGCATGCATCAAAATTAGACCCATATATAGTGAAATCATCCATAACAACCTCCATGCAGTCCTCTAGAAACTCAGAGAAAATACTTACCATACAACGTTGAAAAGTGCCAGGTGCATTGCAGAGGTCAAAAGGCATCCTTCGATAGGCATATGTTCCAAAGGGGCATGTGAAAGTCATCTTCTCCTGATCCTCAAGAGCAATATGGATCTGGAAGTATCTGGAGTAGCCATCTAGGAAGTAGTAATGAGACTTACCAGCCAATCACTTTAACATATGATCAATGAAAGGTAGGGGTAATGATCCTTGCGAGTGGCTTGGTTGAGTCTCCTATAGTCAATGCAAACTCTCCAACTATTCTGAACTTGAGTAGGAATAAGCTCATTCTTCTGATTGGCTACCACAGTGACTCCGAATTTCTTAGGAACCACCTGGACCGGGCTAACCCATTGGCTATCAGAAATGAGATAGATGATACCAGCTTGCAAGAGCTTAGTGACCTCCTTCTTCACCACATCAAGGATAAGGGGATTAAGGCGTCTCTGGGGTTGCCTCACCGGCTTAGCTTCCTTTTCCAATAGAATTCGATGCATACACATGGAAGGGCTGATGCCAACGATGTTAGCTAATGTCTACCCAATGGCTTTCTTGTTCGCCCTCAATAAGCTTAGTAGCTTCTCTTCTTGGGCAAGAAGAAGATTATTTGCCATAATGACTGGCAATTGATCATCCACCTCCAGAAATGCATACTTCAAGTGATCTGGAAGGGATTTCAACTCAAGTGTGGGAGGTTTCTCAGTGGAGGGGAGAAGCTTGGGTGGTTGTTGCAACAACTCTGGTGTCATCACACTAGAAATGCTTGAAACCACATTCAAAGAAGCAGAAGGACTGTGTCTATACAACTCAATGTTAACATCAGAATTCAGCCCATCAAAATCAGAGTTAAGCTCATCAAAATCAAAATCAGGATGTATATCAGGATCAGGATAAAGCTCAAACTCAGAATCAATATCAGAATCCACAAGTAATGCAGAATCACCAAGCAAGTCAAAATCACCAAATAATGCAACATTAACCAAGTTAGTGCAAACAAAGCACCATTCATTATCAGCACATGCACAAATGGGAGAATCACTCGTAGATGCAAAATCAGGGTAATCAGCACACCAATCAGGAAGAACATCATCCACAGCATCATCAATCACATCAATGCAGAAAACAAAATGCTCTTCCCTAGGATGTTTCATGGCATCAAAGATATTGAAATTCACAGATATATCACCAAACTCCATGGAAAGAGTACCAGAATGCACATCTATCTTAGTCTTAGTTGTTTTCATGAAAGGCCTCCCTAGAATGATTGGTGACCTACTACTAGGAGACTCACCCTCCATATCTAAGATGTAAAAATCAGCAGGGAATATTAATTCATTAACTTTGACTAATACATCTTCAACTAAACCAAAAGGATGAGCATTACTCCTATTAGCTAATTGAACAACAACACCAGTAGGACGTAAAGGACCAAGACCAAGAGATGTATAAACAAATGCAGGCATGACATTAATAGAAGCACCTAAATCTAGCATGCAATAATGAAATCTATAGTTACCAATAATGCAAGGGATAGAAAACGTCCCTGGATCTTTGCACTTGCGAGGCATGGTAGGCTGGATGAGTGCTGATACATTCTGGTTCAAACTTACTCGTTCATTCCCCTTCAGTCGCCTCTTGTATGTACTCAACTCCTTCAGAAACTTGGCATATTTAGGACTTTGTTTGACTACATCTAAGAGAGGAATGTTGATCTCTACTCTTCTGAATGTCTCAAGTATATCCTTCTCTTGTGCTTTTTCTGCCAACTTCTTGGATTGAGGGGCTCTCTGAGGAAAGGAAGAGGAATGAGAATGTCTTCCTCTTCACCTTGTCGCACTGCCTTTTTATTTTTGGAGTCAATCTTCACATTTTCTGACTCTTTTTCTGATGTGGAAGTTGCATTTATAGCTTGTTTAGGTTCCTCTAATTGCTTTCTAGACCGTAAGGTAATCATACTCACATTCCCTTTAGGATTGAGAATTATCTGTGAAGGAAGAGTATTGGATCCTTGAGGTTGAAGCTGATTCAGTGATGTTGCCAATTGGCCAATCTGTGTTTGCAAACTCGGAATGGAAGTTTCAGTTTGCTGTTGGAACTGTATAGAGTTTGTGGCAAATTTCTTTATCATATCTTCAAGTGAAGAACCACCACTACTATTACTATCTTGCTGTTGTGCCGCCTGTGGAGGTGCACATATGGCTGGTCGAGGAGGTGGTGCTGGCAAAGGCAAAGGAGGTGCAGACTGCTGTTGGAAATTCTGTGGTCTGTACTATCTCTGTTGGTAATTCCTAGAATTCTGCTGATATTGGTTACTCTGGTTCCAACAGAAATTGAGGTGATTTCTCTAACCAGGATTGTAGGTATTGGAAAAGGCATTATTCTGCTGGTATTGTGGCTTTCCTAGAAAAACACCCACTACAGCTACTGACTGGTCTTGGTAGGTAGGATCATGCAAGGTAGGGCAGGAGTCAGTAGAATAATAAGGGTCAGAACAAAACCCACAGGAGTACCCAATCTGAGGAGGGGAAGACTGTACTGTCCGTGTCACTGCCAACTGCCTTACAAGGGAAGTCAGATCATCAAGTCTAGTCTCTAACTCTGATAATTGTACTGGATTGGAGGTGCTTGAATATGGTAAACAGGAGTACTATTGGCCCTGGTGCCAAACTGCTGAGAGTTAGCTGCCATAGTGGATATCAAGTCTCAAGCATCTTTAGGTGTCTTGTTACTCATAGCCCCACCGCTAGAAGCATCCACCGACCCTTTGTCTACCGGTAGCAGATCATCATAGAAATAGGTAATCAAGAGTTTCTTAGTGATATGGTGGTGTGGACAGCTTGCACATAACCTTTTGAACCTCTCCTAGTACTCATGTATAGTCTCCCCATTGGCTTGTTTAACGTTGACAATTTCCTTCTTGATCGCAGTTGCTCTTGAGGAAGGGAAATATTTCTCCAGAAATAACCTCTGAATATCAGTCCAGCTCCCAATAGAAGAGGGCTGAAGGTACAACAACCAGTCCTTGGCTCCACCGTCCAATGAGAAAGGAAAAGCTCTCAGCTTGATATGATCTTCATCAATGGTCAGTGGTTTCATCGTGCTGCACACTACATGGAATTCCTTCAAATGCTTAATGGGGCACTCACCTGCAAGACCATGAAACTTAGGCAACAAGTGTATTAGACCAGATTTAAGAACAAAGTTAGCAGCAAGGTCAGGATACTGGATACACAAAGGTTGATAATTAACATCAGGTGCAGCTAATTCCTTTAAAGTAGGATGATTTCCTTGTTCTTCTGCCATAATTTTTGAGTTAGCAAAATTGCTACTAGAATCAGTGAAAACAACAAGACTATCAGAAGTACTATCAGAAACGCAATTAGAAAGATCAACAGAATGGACACAATACGAATGGTCACAATCAGACTCAAGTTCAATGTCCAATTCAGTATTAATCCCACGACTTAGCCTAACATCTCTTCTAGCAGTAAGAATTGTTCTTTCTATTTCAGGATCAAATGACAACAAGTCTTCTAGATTATTAGTACTCCTAGTACTCATGCAGCATAAACAAACAAGGCACAATTTGCAGACACTTAGAATTACGAAAATGCCACTAGACACTTAGAATTACGAAAATGCCACTAAAAGTGGTAAAAAGTAGAAAAACACTAAGATGACACAAACAAAAACACAAAAAGAAAAAACCTATGTTGGAAATTGACCAAATAAAGTCCAAAACACTATCAAACGATTTTTAAAATTTATGGGACTTGGACAGGGAAACTCCTACACTATTGGGGAACCGAAAAATGGAATAAAAAAACTTCGAAAATTGAAAAAGTGGTCTAAACGATGGAATTTGGCTAAAATATCAAGACCATAGGGCGCAAGCGCATGTGTCCTATGAGTTTGGCCATTTTCTATCACCTGGAAAAATTTCAGACCATTCGGAGATACTCTGAAAAAAATGCCCTAGTAGAAATCATAAAACTGAAACTAAAAACAGCGAAAAAGTGGTCTAAACGTTGGAATTTGTGGAAAATAGTGAGACCACACTTCTTTGGAAGTGATTCTTGTTTAGAATGCCAAATTCCTTGTGAATAAGACCTGGTTCGAGTGATCGGGTCGAAAAATTTCTGTTCAGCTACCCGAACCACCAAAACGACACTATTTACACAACTGTCTAATCAAACTGATGCAAATTCCCCGGCAGCGGCGCCATATTTTGACATAGATTTTCCGTATCTCCTAAAATAACCAAGTTCGAAAATGATTTGCAGAAATAGGGAACTTGGGTCGTTTCCCCAACGAATTAACAGCAGGTTTGAATGGATAGTAACAGTGAATAGAAATAGTAAAAATGGGGGGGGGTTTTTTTGGTTCAAATAGAATTAAAACAAAAATAAATAGAAACAAAATGAAATAAACAGAAACAGATTAAAATCGATCAACCCAACATTCAGATTCTAGAGAATTCCATCATTGAACGAAATATAACTAACTCACGATTGGTTCTGGACGAACCGAAATCTCTGCGTTCGTCCAGAAAATCCCTCGACTAGACGATCGCCTAGCATCTGTCCGAACAGTGGAATCTCACCGTGCAATTGCACAGTAACACTAAAACCTAGTCCGAACTCAGTCCTTGGGATAAACCAAACCGAATATTAAATCTAATATTCGAACTATTTCCAGAAATTGAATCCGATAAGATGAAAACAGAAACGAGTTAAATTATCGATTAAGTACAAGCTCTCTGGATGATTCATGGAATCCTCAACGTTGGGTTAATCACAGAAGTTTAGCCGAGCATGACTGGAAAAAATGAAGAACAGACGAAGAACGCGAAGAATATTGCAGAGAAAATGAAACTTTTGTGTTTAATCCAAAAAATGTGTAAAAAGGTGAATGACAAAAGTGTTGTAGCCACCATCTGACTTAAAGTTAACCTAAAATGGAAATGGGCTCCAATGGTTCAGCCCAAAATGGAAATAAAATAAAAGTGGGCTTTAATTACAAAATTCGAGCCCAAATAAAAATCTAGAAATATACATCTGACTTTGGCCCCAAAATCGACCGCCCTCTTGTCCGAATTTTCCCTTCATGTCTGCATAACAATTGTAGCTCTTTGAATCATCTAAAATATGAAACAAGAATGAGGCAAATCAAATGCCTGGTTCAAGAGTTATGGTAAAAAAATAGTGAAGCAATGTAAAACTAGAATTTTATCATTTAAATGACTAAAATTTAATGAAAGGCCCAAAGCCCAAATAAGCATAAAAGTCATTATTTATTAACTAAAGAGTCCTAAATTATTAATCAAGAGTACTAAAGAAGTGTATAGAATATTCAATTATCAACGGTCCGAGGTGAAAGTGAACAATGGATATTGGTGTTAATGTTGCAGGGCTCAAGATGCATAGGCATGGTTTGGACTTGCGTGAACAGTATAGAGCAGAATGGGCTGATTATCATTTGCTAATAATCTCCCTGCAAACCCGTGATCTTCGCTGATATTATTTTCGTCTGACTCTAACTAACGTGTTCGGGTAAATGAATTTGAGAAACAGATGTGCTTTTGCTGCTGTGCGTTTCGGGTTGCTGAGATGTGGAGTATAAGAATATGTTTAAATGGAATAATGGGTTTGGGTTTGTTTTATTTTGCTGCTCTCTCTCTCTCGTGTTGGGCCAAGTGACTGCAGATAATGAAATGGGTTTGGACCCAAATGGAGTGGTTTAATGGATAGATAGAAATAAAATAGGTGTTTTGCATGAGATTGTAAAATTATCCCACTTAATTCTCCACAAGGCTTTTATTTGCAATTAAGCCCATTACTTATATAATTGCAATTACTGGAGAATTATTAAAATCTAATCCTTAGTTCCATTTAAGGATTTTCTTTCTCAATTAAATTTCTGTTGACCTTAAAATATTATTTCTAAAATATTTATGCAAAAAATTATTCCCTAATTATTTGTCCTTAATTTATGGAAAAATATGCCTTAAATTCCAATAATTAATTTCATAATTATTTTAGGAAAAATTTCACAATTCAATTTCCCTTATAATATTCAAATTCCAAATCCCAAAATTTGGGATGTGACAACACGATGGTGATGAATCACTGGCGATTGAAGTAACACTTCGTTGGCTAATTTGCACATTTATTGGTATTTGTTTTCCATTTTTAATTGTTCATTTGTATTTTTAGTCCCTCTAAAACATTTTTTTGCCAAGTGCTCTTTGTGTAATACTTCGTTGGCCAATTTACACCTTAACCCATTTATTAAAACCCTTTAAGTTTGCATGTGCTTGACATAATACAATATTTGAGATTTGGTTAGATCTACTTATTAAAATCCCTTAATTTTGCAAAGAGGTATATTCATATAATTGTGTATATACAAGTGTGTTTGGAAGGAAGGAGGAGGGTCCCTTTTATAGCATGAAGTCCCCCCCTCTCCTCATTGAGGTGGTAAATGTGGGACTATTTCCTAACACTCCCCCTCAAATTGGAGCATAGATGTTAATCATGTCAAACTTGTAACAAAGATACTCAACCCGTGTCCCATTTAAGGGTTTCGTTAAAAGATCTGACAGCTGGTCATTTAATTGCACGTGCCTTATAGATACAACATTCTCTTTGATCTTGTCACAATAAATTGGCAATCAATTTCTATATGCATTGTACGCTCATGGAACACAGAGTTCAATGCTATATGAAGTACTGCTTCATTGTCACACCATAGTTTCATAGGCAATGTCATGGCGATTCCAATTTCCTTCATGAGTTGAAATACCCCATAATTTCTTGTACTGATTATGACATGGCTCTGTATTCTGCTTCTACACTTGATTTTGACACAACACCTTGCTTCTTACTTCTCCAAGATATCAAGTTTCCACCAACAAACACATAGTAACCGGTAATGGACCGTCTTGTGGCCTTAGATCCTACATGATCCACATCACAGAAGCACTCGACTTTCGTTTGCCTATAACCTGTATAGAGAATGCCATGACCTGGGGAACCTTTCAAATAATGCAAGATATGCTCTAAGTCTTACCATTGTGCCACTGTTAGAGATGCCATGAATTGGCTAAGTACACCGCCAGAGAAAGTTATATCAGGACGAGGTTACTGTAAGATAATTCAGCTCCCAATGAGTTTTCTATATATCTTATGAGATGCAAACAGCTTCAGTTTCTCTGAATCAATCTTCTTCTTTAAGTTATTAGGAAATTCATTAAGCATGCTATCATTAAGATCCATGAATGATTTGGAATTATGGGAATGCTGCTTGGGGCAACTCCAAGCTTTCCAGTCTCCTTTAAGAGATCGAGAAACTTCCTCTGAGTCAAAAGGATGTCATTCTTGCTTCTCAAAACCTTAATACCAAGAAAGTGTTTTAATGGTCCCAAGTCTTTTTTCTGGAAGTATGAGTCAAGGGAGAATTTAAGTTTTGAGATTCCAGAGATGTTACTCCTACTCATCACAATGTCATCAACATACACTACTAAAAGAATCATGTCTGTATCGGGCTACTGATAGAACACAGAGTGATTACACTTGCTTTGGCTGAACCCAAACTTCTTGACCATGCACAAAATCTATCAGACCAATCATGTGGACTTTACTTCAGACCTATAATGAATTTTGGAGGTAGCACACCTTCCTATGCTATCCCTAAACAACGAACCCAGGTGGTTGTTGTTAGAAGCAGTGTATCACCTAAGAGGGGGGTGAATTACAAAAAATTTAAACAATCTTAACCAATAATTAAATCAATAAGGAAGGGTTAGTAGAATATCACTGAAGTATGCACAACGATTTATATTGGTTGGGCCTTAATAATTTGACCAACATCCAGTCCTCAGAGCATTTCTGAGATTTCCACTATCTTTCAACGAGTACACAAGTTCTTTCAGAGTAATCCTTACCAGGATTCACTCCCCCTTACAAATGTAATCGGACAACCATACTCAAGTCCCTCTACCGTGAGATTTTACAACAATCATTTGAATGATAAAGACTCTCTCACAAAGTAGATATATGAACACTGAGAAATATGAATATTGTTAGTATTTAGGTGTCCTAGAGACAATTTGTAATGACAGATGAGCACATTTTCTACATTGTAGTATTTCATTATTAATAAATGAACACATTTTATCTTTATCATATTTATGTCTCGCCTTTATTTTAAGGTAAATATGTGCTTGAAGATAAAAGCCTTAGGAATAGAACACATGTTCAATGATAGAGATCATGATCATGAGGACTCGAGAACACTGCATATTGATTATCTAAAACTTGTTCCTAGTCTTGAATCACCAAGAAAGGACATTGATGATCTCAATAAGACTAGTACGATATCATCTACTTGTATAGAGATACAAGGTAAGGACCTCATAGAATATAGGCATGGTGATGCCTTATCTGATGTTGTGGGTAGAACTGTTGGAGAACAGATAGCACCAGATTGACTCGCGGAGAGACTCCACAAAGATTCATTGTAGAGAGTATCATTGGATATGTAAAGTCTCTCATCGTTTGGTAGTGCAGATCGTCCTAGACTTAAGGATGTCATTGAACACTATTTCCTAAGGTTATACTTTGACTGCACAACTCTATTCACCTGAAAATGGGGAGAATAGTGTACTCTTGGGTGTAACTCGAATACATGAGTATAGATGGATATACCGAGAGGACTCACAGTCCCTTACAAGGGATTAGTCATTCACAAGACCGGTAGAGCTTGGATAGCTTCTAATTAACTCGGGAGTTTGTGTGCACAAAAAGTGATCATGAAGAGTCATGATCCGATATAGTGTTAATATAAGAAGATTCTTAGTTTTGTGAATTAGCTACATTTAGTCAATCAAGAGAGATGATACTCTATCTTTGCTCTCGACTAAATTTGAATGATGTTGTGAGGGATGATACCTGTACATTATCCAAATATGAAAAGTAGATCACTTGATCAACTCAATTAGTTTTGAGGCCATAGAGCATTGCTAGTGTCTTATGAGTTCATTAGATAATTTGGGCCCATTAAAGGAGTTTTAATTGGTCCAAGTTTATTTATATTAGTGACTAATTGGGTCTAATGGGTCACACACAAGGGTTATTCCTTATTGCTTAAACATTAGCAAGTTTGGGCCAATAATTGTTATTGGGCTTTATCAAGAGTAAAGGTGTAATTGGCTTGGAGTGGGACTCCAAGCCCAATAGTGAAAAATGACTTCGCATTTGGAGTCCCCAATGGGAAATCAGTTTCTCCACAAAAGGCCCAAATGTGTTAGAATACCCAACGGAGTCTTAGGCCAAGTTGAATTTGAAATTTGAATTTAAGTTTTGAATTTAAATTTGGATTTTAAATTCAAGAGGTTAGATTGTAAAAGATAATTATGAATTATCTAATAAACACACACACACACACACACACACACACACACACACACACACACACACATATATATATATGATCTGAAGGAGGAAGGTCTGAGAGATTTATACTCTTGGTAAAAGTATCCCTGTATGAAAGAGGATAGGTATCCTTCCATAACCCGGATCATATTTGGTCAAACTTTGGAGCTTGATGGTTGGTTATGGTATTGTTGGTCGATTTCCTTGATGGCAAGTGAACCAGTCGAACAAGTAATAAAGTGAAAGTAGTGTATCATCCCACAGAGACTGAGATACCGAAGAGTGACGCTCAATTTCTATGATAGTTGCAATCAGAAAGTAAATGTAAGTGGTTTGAGAGGTTTTTGATGATTATGTTAATAACAGAAGTAAACAAAGTAAATTTAAGAAGAGATCAATAAGAAGTTAGGCTAAACTCGGACTCCTCCTTAAGTGCATAATTCCCCCAGTTGCTCTACCCATTGCTATAGCATCTATACTGCACAGCTTCCGCAATTGCTACAGCATAGCTACTAACTACAAAGCTATTCGATTAACCCACCGCTATGATCTATCAAAGCTTCCGCGTCCGATACATATGATATTAACTATACTCCTTCCATATTCCTATGGCAACTTTCTAGTTTTTATCTGTATTATACTCAGGGTGTACTGGTTATGAGAGGTAGACCCATTCCTGAAGCCTACAATAAATAGGTCAAGCATTGCACCAGCTCCCTAGCAAACACTGTTTCTCAGAGGTCTAGCCTCGATTCCTTGCTAGTAAGCCGAGACCACAGGTCTAGCCCTTAGATTCCTCTAATCGACTAGTAGTTAATTCACTGATAAGCAAACCGAATCTATTAAATTAAGAACTTGCAACTGGGTTCATACACGCTTAAGAATTCATCCTCATTCAGCCATCAGAAAGTTAGTGAAAGAAGGAGCTTAATCACCAAGAGGGGGGGTGAATTGGGGATTTTAAAAATTTTCTCTCGAAAGTGTTCTGTTTGTAGAATGCAAAACAGAGATGAACAGAGTAAGGGTAAGAGAGATTGAACACAATAGATTTATACTGGTTCGGTCCAAATCCTTGACCTACATCCAGTCCCCAGACTCTCCAGGTTTTTCAACTAACTCAGATGATTACACACTCTGTATCTCACGGAGTAATTCTCTCACTAGAACTTACTCCCCCTTACAAGTTGTAATCAAATATCCCAATCCCAAAGTCCCAATACTTTGAGATTCTTACAAAAGGATAATCAATAAAGAACTCTCTAAAAGAGCAGATTAATAATCACTGAAGATTGATATATCCGAAGATATTAACTCTTAGAGTAAAAACAATAAATGCTTTTAATCGCTAATTGAATGCGCAGAGTTTCCTAGGTTGTTGGAGACTTGAATGCTTCTGGGTTTTATAGATGCTTGCAATTAATGACCGTTGAGGAGAGATTAATGAGCCGTTGAGAGTATCAAATATATCCGTTGAGTTTGAACGTTGCTCTCTCTCTTCGTATCGTCCGATGTTGCCGTTATTCTTTGTTGACATTCTCTATTCGATGTGTCCATTGAGACTCAGTAAGAATGTTGTCTAGGAAATAGCCGGATTGCTTTTTGCTTGCTCAGAAGTCGATTTCCTCTTTCATGCTTTGGTATCTGGTTCATCATTTAATGCTTCTGACAGAAATTTGCTTTACGTAATCTCAAGTTTAAAACACGTTAAACATATCTGAAATACACTAGCAAACTGATTAAACTTGGTTAAAAATAGTAATAATCAATAATATCAAGTACCCAAGACTTAATCAAGTAAAATCAGATCTCGCAGACGAGACATCAAAATCTGAGATGTATGACTCGAGTCATGACTAGAGTTATGATTCAAAATACATTAATGAAACTTAGATGACTCGATTTGTAACTCGAGTTATGACTGAGAATTTTCAAACAGACGCTTTGATGACTTGAGTTATGACTTGAGTCATTGCTGAGAAATTTCAAATAGAAATGTTTTGCGCTGAGATGACTTGAGTCAAGCAAGTGATGACTTGAGTCATCGCTGAGAAATCTCAAACAGAAATGTTTTGTGCTGAGATGACTTGAGTCATGACTTGACTCAAGCAAGTGATGACTTGAGTTATGACTTGAGTCATCGCTGAGAAATTTCAAACAGAAATGTTTTACGCTGAGATGACTTGAGTCATGACTTGAGTCAAGCAAGTGATGACTTGAGTTATGACTTGAATCATCGCTGAGAAATTTCAAACAGAAATGTTTTGCGTTGAGATGACTTGAGTCAAGCAAGTGATGACTTGAGTCATCGTTGAGAAATTTCAAACAGAATGATTTGCGATAGGATGACTTGAGTCATGACTGGAGTCAATGTGAAATAATTTGTGAAAAGCAATATTCTGACTCGAGTTAAGCCAATGATGACTCGAGTCATATTATCGAGGAAATCATTTTGCGAAGTTTGAATTTCAGGGAAGTACATGGATGACTCGAGTCATACACAATATTTTCAATTCTTTTCAAAGCTCAGTGACTTGAGTCGTGACTAGAGTCAAAATGAGATTTTTTAAATTATCTTTTAAATGAAATATTTTTGGCTCGAATCAATCTTACAATTGTCAGTCATCATCAAAACACATAGAGAACTAACAGTTAGTTCATGACTGACGAAGAAAACACAAAATAGATAGTAACAAAATGACCCATATCTAACTACTGAAATTAAACAAATGAAAATAGAAAGCTTGACGACGTTCCGACGGTGTGGACGAAGCCCTGTCATGTCACCACTCCACGTCTTCTTCCCTACGTCTTACTACGAGGAAGGATGCTGGGTTATCCTGGAATTCTTGTGCTAGTGAAGTCTCTCACTCTTCTGTTGAGTCGGACGAATGTGTAATCTCGTGTTGGCTCTGTGCGACCTCCTCTAGGGTTGTCCTACTGTTTCCTTTTATATTTAAACTTTCGCGTGACGCAAGTTAAGCTAGCTAGGCTTTCCAAATCTGTCGAGATCTATCGCATCTTCTGTTTGTAGATTGATCCTGCGGATCCTGCAGGATTCTTCAAATCTTTCCGTTTTGATCCTTCGCATCTTCTATTTCATTATGTCAGCAATCTACTTGTTGCTCTCGATCTTTTATTTCTATTCTTGAAATCAGCTAGATAAAAAGGTCAAAAAATATGCCGCATAGCATTGCGTCCTTTACTTTGCTATAGCTTTTGTGATGCTTTTTATTGCCTTTCGAGTTGCGGTCGGAATGCTATAGCATCGTATCAGCTTTGCTATACGTTCTTTAAAACAATGTAATTTGCTCTTATTAGCAAAAGTTCAGGATGTAAATGGTTTCCATCCTTCAGTTCCCTATATCATGAATATATGACTTTTTGCTTGGATTGTTTGCAGTTTAAGCTTTCATTAATCATTCAATTCGGTCATGAAATACCGGGAAAACATGGTATAATTTGTGCTCATTAAATACCCCCACACTTAGCTTTTTGCACTCCTGGGCAAAATAAGATAAAGCGAACAAAACTCATAGTTATAGTGCTCTTGTCTATATAACCCTTGCTTACACACTTGCCTTCAGTTAACGTCCTCCTTCGGCAATCCCACTGCCCAATGCTAACGGCTCAGAAAGCGTGGTATTGCTTAGGTGAAGGAGCCTCAAGAGGCTCTCAAGTTCGGTGTTTGCGCTTTCTCACTCAGGGGATTTTAATTTCTCTCTTATCATACGAGCCCCGGAAGTTCCATAGCCTTGTTAAAGTTCTAAGATTGCTTCCTAGCATTCTGGGTATTCGTTCGTTAAAAGGACTTTTTGAGTTACAATGGTAAAGATGATTAGGAGTTTGAGATGGGAAATGCTGGTAATTGCTATAGCAGATTAGGTAGCAAGATATCTTGGTCTTAGCTGAGTGCTCCTTTTTGTACTTGTTTTTTAAAAAGCAATAGTAGCTCTTTTCCGCAGCCTTTCAATGGAGCACTCTGCCGTAGCATTTTCACGGTTTTCTTCTACTTTCTTTTATGTCTATCTCGTTCTGCTATAGCATACTCGTGTGGCTTAATGGGGTAGCAATATGGGGATCATGACAAATGGTTTGTGTATGGGATTGATGGGTATGACATGAATGCCTTTATCCTACGAACTTCAAACACAGATGCCAGATAGTTTATCAAAGAACTAAGACAAATCAAGGATCAAACATGGACTAGCAGACTTGCACACTTAAAAGATATAACAATTAGGCTCAATTGAATCCTTCCATCGGGGTTCTTCCCTTTAAACTTCCTTATCGCCACTTTACCCCGCATCGATTAGCTAGCATTGTCAATTTTCCAAGCCTACAGGTTCAGTTTTCTTAGGCAATCATGCTACGTTGCGTTATACAGACATTCCTTTTATTTCTACAGTATTCTGTTCATACTTCATCATGCAATTTGAAAATTTTCCAGCTTGTGTCCAAAAACTAAATGCAGAGTAATTAGATCACACACACACGAAAATAGCAGATAGCAAGTTATATTACCTAACTAATCCCTCCCCCATACTTGAATGATGCAATGCCCCCATTGCAGGGACTAAGTGAAACGGGAGAGAGGTGAGACAATTCGCAGCTGATGGTAGTTACCCAATACATGCCTAGGCAAATTTTTTTTTGGAACAAGAAAAAAAAAGAAAACAAATGGAAGGGATAGGAAGAAAATAAAGAAAGAGTCTAGTACCAGGAGTAAACAACAGAAACCACAACTTAGCTTAACCTTTTCCTGCTGAAGGTCCGGCTGAAGGTTCATGAGAATTCGACACTTCTTCATCATCAGTGTCAACAGAGTGTGTGCTGGTGGGCTCACCTTCTTGAGGGCTTTTGCTTTGGTGACGCTTCTGCGAGCTTACTGGTTCCTGTTGTGGTGGGCCGGCGAGCGAATTGTGCATATCAAAAGTTGCCTCAGGGAAAACCGGCAACGGAGTGTATTTCGGGGCATTTTCCATGAGATTTGCAGCAAGGCTGCTATCCCTCACGACCACATATTTCCACCACATCTGCTGCTGAAGAAGCAGTGTGCTTACTGATCGTTGCAAGGTTGTAACTTGAGCAGCCAAGGCGTGAAAAGCTGCTGCAGGAATCGGGGTTATGTCTATTGGGGGTTCAACCGAGGAACTGGCGAAGTTGGTCTGAGTGACCCGTGGTTGGCCTTTTTGC
Source organism: Acacia melanoxylon (assembly GCA_019022615.1). Lineage (NCBI taxonomy): Eukaryota > Viridiplantae > Streptophyta > Magnoliopsida > Fabales > Fabaceae > Acacia > Acacia melanoxylon. The sequence goes on along the minus strand of JAFJYJ010000020.1, from coordinate 1,176,993 downwards.
AAGATGCGTTGTACAATTGCCATGGTAATAGGTTGCGGGAGTACCGATCTATCTTCGCTCGCATAAAAAATTACCCCTGCATTCTGGCAGAGCTCAGTAATCAGTGCGGGGAACTAGAGGTTTCTTATAGTGTGCTTCAGGGACTCAAATAGCTCTCGGTAGATGAGTGCGTCAACATCAATTTGTTTGCCCTCCAAGAGGCAATAGAGCAGGACTGCGCGTTCTTGTGAGATAGTTTGGGTGTGCAGAGTAGGCATGAGTCGGTAGCGGAGGAAGTGGAACCAGATACGTGCTTCAGGTCTCAAACGGCTGCATTTCAAATTGTAGGAGCCTTCGTTGGAAATTTTCCATTCGATGCTTGGCACGCAGAGTCGGGCGACCATGTTAGCGAGGATTTCAGGGTTTTCCTCTTGCTGGAGAAGCTCATTGTATTCGTCGTCTGTAGGGTCTAGGTCGAATACCTTTCGGATCGCGCTGGCGCTGCATTGTACATTCTTTCCTTGCACAGTTATGAAGTAAGGGGAACCTCCCTGGTAATTTGCACCAAATTCAAAAACCAGAGGGGTCACCACCTCAGCAGGGTGAAGGCATAATTTTTCCCATTGGCGCTGGCGTATGATCCCTGTAACACATTCAGGGTAGGCGCCTTGCTCGAATACATCTCCGTCGAATCCTCGTTCTGGTGCTAGGGTTTTATCTGCTTTAAGGGAGTTGAAATGGGATTCGGCTTCTCTGGTGACAAATGGCATAGCGTCTGGAGCTTCAGAGGGTGCTTTCTTTCCGGAACCTTTGGTGCGTGCCATTGTAACACTCTTGAGTTGGGACGAAAGAGAAGTATTGTAACCTTGCATAGATGTGAATGAGCACGAGCGTCTGTGTTGAAAGGTGCAATTTGATTTAAGTAAGGATCAAGAAGATTGATCGTGGACGAAACAATTCAGGTGGGTCGCGTGAAATCCATTCAAAATCTCAGGGGTGAGACGTGCTGCAGACGCTTGATGTGATTGATGGCGGTCGCTAACTCATTTTTGAATACACTTTCCAATCTATTGGGCCCATTCTGGTGTGGCCCACCGATAATGCCGTCCTTGTGTGTGAGAAGTTCAGATGGGTTGCTACAGCCTTCAGGTGGTCTATCAAAGGATTTTGGGAATGATCAAGAGAAGAGAATAAAGAAAGAATTAAGTTATGGAGAGAAGAAGAAAGAAGAACTTGCTTAATGGAATGAGAAAATCATTATACAAGCTCTTAGATTGATTCTAGAAGTCTCCACGATGATATGGGAGTTGGAATAGCTCAATTCAGAGTTAAAAACAAGCAAATATAAGGTTCAGGATGATCCAACTCGAGTCATGAGGTTGCAACTCGAGTTAACCACTTTGCTACAGCGTTTTCCCTCTTCCGGGATGAGTTAACTCGAGTCATGTATGAGTAACTCGAGTCATAACTCGAGTCAAACACTAAATGACTCGAGTCAAGGTGTATTTCAAAGCAACTCTGTTCACCTGCGTTTCGCGTTTCAGCGGCGATCTCTCGGTATTTTGACGATATCTCCCAAACTAGAGATCGGATTGAGATGAAACCAGTGGAAAATGAAAGTAGACTCATAATGCGTCATTTTGATATATAATTCAAGTCCAAAGGAGTTTATATGAGAGATCTATGAATTTCACAAGTTGGCACATCAATTAACGTCATTCAGAAGACCAAGCTTCGATGTTTTAAGTGTATCTCACAAACCACACATCCAAATGAACTCAAACCAGTGGCATTTTAAAGAAGACATAAATAGATTTCTAGGGATATGTCATTTTCTATATTTAGAGTTATATTCGAAGAGATATGGTTTCTGGAAGTTTGCCCATGTTCTGAAAGAAGACAGAATGCAGAATGTCAAGGCGAGACACTCTGGAACAAACAAAAGGTAACAACTCGAGTTATCATTAACCAACTCGAGTCATCCATGTACTTAATCTTTGCAAAATGATTTCCTCGATAAAATGACTCGAGTCATCCTTGACATCTCTCGAGTCATCATTTCACTCTTCGCTCCTGTTCAAAATTGTTTCAGACATGACTCCAGTCATGACTCAAGTCATCTCGACAAATCGTTTACGTTTTTGAAATTTCTCGAGACATGACTCCGATGACTCAAGTCATCTCGGCAAAGACAAATCGTTTGTTTGAAATTTCTCGGAGATGACTCAAGTCATAACTCAAGTCATCACTTAAATGACTCTAGGCATGACTCGAGGCACATCATCGAAGTACCTTCTATTCATAGTTACTTCATAATGACTCCAGTCATCACTCGAGTCATCTTAATGGATTTTGAAATTATGACTCTAGGCATGACTCGAGTCATACATGACAATATTTGAATCCTCGTCTGCGCAATCTGATATCAGCTGATTAAGTGATGGGTGTTTTATGTAATTGATTATTATTGTTTCTAACCAAGTTTAATCAGTTTGCTAGTGTATTCTAGATATATTTAACATGTTTTAAACTTGAGATTACGTAAAGCAAATTTACGTCGAAGCATTAAATGCTTTGAACCGTATACCAAAGCATGAAAGAGGAAATCAACTTCGAGCAAGCAAAAAGCAATTCAGCTATTTCCTAGACAACACTCTTAGTGAATCTCAACGGACAAATCGAATGAAGAATGTCAACGGAGAATAACGGCTATCCTCGGAAGATTACGAAGAGACAGAGCAGCGTTGAAACACAACGGCTATATTCATTACTCTCAACGGCTCATCAATCTCTCTTCAACGGTCATAAATTGCAACCGACTATAAAAGGAGAAGCATTCAAGATAGAAGAGGTCGGAGACACCAGATTACTGTTTCATTGTCAAAATGCCAATACTCTGACATCTATATCACTTACTCTCCGATTATCTCCATGATCATATAATTTACCTTAGAGAGTGAGATTATTTGTATTGTACTTCGGTGTTTATTCATTTACTCTTTTAGAGAGAACTTCTCGATTATTAAATCATTGTAAGAATCTCAAGTCGTGGGACTTGGAGATTGGGTTATCGATTTACAACTTGTAAGGGGGAGTATCCTAGTGAGAGGATAACTTCGAGTACAGAGTGTGTAACTGATTGAAAGAAGTATCTCAGTGAGAGATTCGGCTTCACAAGTGCCTGGGTGAACTTGTGCGTATGTATAGGCTTCTCTTGTGCCCGGTTAAACAAGAGGATAGTGGATTGAAAATCTCAAGCGGAGCTTAGGGACTGGACGTAGGTCAAGGATTGGGCCGAACCGATAAATCACGGTTTGCATATTCTCCTCCCTTATCTCTTATATTTCCAGTATATGCTTGTTTGAATATCTAACTGTTGATTTAGAAGACACGAAAAGATTTTCAAAGATATAAGTTTTTTAATTTTCTCCCAATTCACCCCCCCTCTTGGGTTCAGCTGGTTTTACAAGGTGCAATTTGATTTAAGTAAGGATCAAGAAGATTGATCGTGGACGAAACAATTCGGGTGGGTCGCGTGAAATCCATTCAAAATCTCAGGGGTGAGACGTGCTGCAGACGCTTGATGTGATTGATGGCGGTCGCTAACTCATTTTTGAATACACTTTCCAATCTATTGGGCCCATTCTGGTGTGGCCCACCGATAATGCCGTCCTTGTGTGTAAGAAGTTCAGATGGGTTGCTACAGCCTTCAGGTGGTCTATCCTCTATTTTCAGAAACAGTAATTTAAAGCATGACTCTGGGCTGCCTCCCAGTAGTGCTTGTTTTAAAGTCTTCAGCTAGACTTTGCTGTAGCAAGTTACTGCTGTGGTAATGCAGGAAGGCTTCCTGCCTCTTTAGTGCCTTTGTTGTCATCTTCAGCGGTTAGGTACTTCTCGGCTAGATCTTCGAATCTCGTAGTCTTAAGGATTGAGAAGGTGACCTGATCATCATTTACGCGCATAGTGAGTTCTCCTATTTCCACATCAATTAGCGTACGCCCAGTTGCCATGAAAGGTCTTCCCAGAAGAATTGGGGCATCGCGATCTGCTTTCAAAGTCCAAGATAATGAAATCTACAGGGAAAATAAACTTATCCACCTTTACCAGAACATCTTCGATCTTTTCCTCTGGTAGGACTATGGAGCGATCGGCTAGTTGCAACGTAACTATTGTGGGTCTGGCTTCCCCAACTGCCAATTGTTTAAAGATCAACATGGGCATGAGGTTTATGCTAGCTCCCAAATCACACAGAGCTTTCCCTGAATATTGAGTTCCAATGGCACAGGGGATTGTGAAGTTGCCAGGATCTTTTAATTTTGGAGGTAGCCGATTTGTTAGCATGGCACTGCAGTGCTGGGTTAATGCTATGGTCTCAAACTCTTCTAGTCGTCTCTTTTTAGACAGAATTTCCTTCATAAATTTCACGTAGCTGAGCATTTGCTTTAGGGCTTCCACCAGAGGAATATTAATGTGCAATTGCCGTAACATATCGAGGAATTTCTTGAATTGTTTCTCTTGGCCTTGCTTCTGTAACCTTTGTGGGAAAGGTGGGGGTTGCTTTAGCATTTTTGAAGGCCCAAGGTCACGATTATGCCATAATGATGATGCGGTAGTATTCGTTGTTGGGTATTGCAAGTGATCATCCAATGCTGCACCCGTTGGCAATGTGGCTATGCTGAGATCCTATTCTGGTTGTGACAGTCTTGGTTGACTCTGCGCGTCTTCAGGGAGTTGTTCAGTACTTCCTTGCCCTTTTTTAAACTTCTCATAGTGCGGATGAGTGGTAACCATAGGATGCTTGGTTGCCTTTCTGGGTTCTAGGCTTTTACCACTTCGGAGCTCTATCAGCTTGACTTTTTCTCTCCCTTGGATCCTGGGGACTTCAGTGTCACTGGGTAGGAATCCTGAGGGTCTGTTATTAAGGGCGGTAGCTAGTTGTCCCACTTGATTTTCGAGATTTCTCAGGGTTACTTGTTGATTCTGAATGACCACATCGTTTTTTGCCATATATTCCTTCAGAAGGGTCCACATAGAGTGCTGCGGGTTTGATTCGCCGCCCTGCTGCCTTGCTTGCTGGGTAAACCCTGGAGGGTGTGATGCTCGGTTTGAGTATTGTGGGCCTGATGATTGTCCCGCTGCTTGTGGACCTTGAGAACTCCATGAGAAATTGGGATGCTGCCTCCATCCGGGGTTGTATGTATTTGAGTACAGATTGTTGGTGTTACTTCCCCTGTTGAAGTTGTTGAATAAGTTTACAGATTCAGGGTTGGTGGAGCACTGAGAGTGAGAGTGAGAGTGCTCTCCGCCACAGTACACACAAGCTACTTGAGATGGTTGCAGCGAAGTGTTGCTTGATGGAAAGGTCAGTCCCTTCACCATATTAGTCAGAGATGATACTTGAGCCCTGAGAGCAGTCATAGCATCCAGTTCATGTATTCCTGCAACGGCTCGGGATGATGTAGCTCTGTCTGCTTGCCACTGATGACTGTTCATGGTCATGCACTCCAGTAGATTATGAGCCTCTTCATAAGACTTCATTAGGATGGATCCTCCAGAGGAGGCGTCTACAATGGATCGTGTTTGTCCATCGAGCCCCCTGTAAAATGTTTCTTACTGGACCCATTCGCACAGACGGTGCTGTGGGCATCTTCTGAGGAGGTCTTTAAATCTGTCCCAGGCTTTATAGGTAGATTCACCAGTTTTTTGTTGAAAGTTGGTGATGTCCCCTCTGAGTTGAGCGTTCTTAGTAGGTGGAAAAAATTTGAGAAAGAACTTACTCCCCAGATCATTCCACGTGGTGATGGAATTAGCAGGTAGGTTATTGAGCCACGTCCGAGCCTTGTCCCTTAGTGAGAATGAGAATAATGTAATCCGTACAGCGTCGGATGGGATTCCTGGGATGACAAAGGAATCACATACCTCCATGAAGGTCTTGAGGTGCAGGTGCGGATCTTCGGATGGAAGTCCTCCAAATTGCCCGGCTGCATTCAGCATCTGAATCATGACACCTTTGATTTCAAATATTCCTACATTGAATGTTGGCGGTGTGATGGCCGAATTCAGCTTGTTTAGATCTGGAATTCCAAATTCCATGATGGCCTTGTTCACATCTGGGTTTGGAGGTGGAGGGACCTGGTTATCCCCGTTTATCAGTATCTGCTCTTGTTGATTCTGCTTTGGGTTGACAGGCATATTCACCATGTTCGCTGAGTCAAAAGGTTGACTTCTTCACTTCTGCTTCCTGGGCCTTTGCTTGTAGGTGCGTTCTATCTCAGGATCGTAAGGCTCTAGGTTGGCTGAAGGCGAATTGTGCATGCACTACAAAATGTACCTAAAAATCAAGAACAGAAAAAAAGAGCTTTTGATTATGTAAATCACAACTATTAAGCAAAAGGGGCGTCGTCAATAAGGGTATCAACAATCCCCGGCAACGGCGCCAAAAACTTGTTGGTCGATGTCCTTGATGGCAAGTGAACCAGTCGAACAAGTAATAAAGTGAAAGTAGAGTATCATCCCACAGAGACTGAGATACCGAAGAGTGACGCTCAATTTCTATGATAGTTGCAATCAGAAAGTAAATGTAAGTGGTTTGAGAGGTTTTTGATAATTATGTTAATAACAGAAGTAAACAAAGTAAATTTAAGAAGAGATCAATAAGAAGTTAGGCTAAACTCGGACTCCTCCTTAAGTGCATAATTCCCCCAGTTGCTCTACCCATTGCTATAGCATCTATACTGCACAGCTTCCGCAATTGCTACAGCATAGCTACTAACTACAAAGCTATTCGATTAACCCACCGGTATGATCTATCGAAGCTTCCGCGTCCGATACATATGATATTAACTATACTCCTTCCATATTCCTATGGTAACTTTCTAGTTTTTATCTGCATTATACTCAGGGTGTACTGGTTATGAGAGGTAGACCCATTCCTGAAGCCTACAATAAATAGGTCAAGCATTGCACCAGCTGCCTAGCAAACACTGTTTCTCAGAGGTCTAGCCTCGACTCCTTGCTAGTAAGCCGAGACCAAAGGTCTAGCCCTTAGATTCCTCTAATCGACTAGTAGTTAATTCACTGATAAGCAAACCGAATCTATTAAATTAAGAACTTGCAACTAGGTTATCCTAGAATTCTCGTGGAAGAAGCCCTGTCACGTCACTACTCCATGTCTTCTTCCCTCCGTCTTATTGCAAAGAAGGATGCTGGGTTATCCTGGAATTCTCGTGCTAGTGAAGTCTCTCACTCTTCTTTTGAGTCAGCCGAATGTGTAATCTTGTTTTTGCTCTGTGTGACTTTCCTCTAGGGTTGACCTGCTGTTTCCTTTTATACTCAGACTTCCGTGTGACGCAAGATTCAGCTAGCTGGGCTTTCCAAATCTGTCGAGATCTATCGCATCTTCTGTTTGTAGATTGATTCTGCTGATCCTGCGGGATTCTTCAAATCTTTCCGTTTTGATCCTCCGCATCTTCTATTTCATTACGTCAGCAATCTACCTGTCGATCTCGATCTTTTATGTTTATTCCTGAAATCAGCTAGATAAACAGGTCAGAAAATATGCCGCATAGCATTGCGTCCTTTACTTTGCTATAGCTTTCGTGATGCTTTTTATTGCACTTCGAGTTGCGGTCAGAATGCTATAGCATCGTATCAGCTTTGCTATACGTTCTTTAAAAATAATGTAAATTGCTCCTTCTTAGCACATGTTTAGGATGTAAATAGTTTCCATCCTTCAGTTCCGTATATCATGAATATATGCCTTTTTGCTTGGATTGTTTGCAGTTAGGCTTTCATTTACCAACCAATTCAGTCATGAAATATAGGGAAAACATGGCATAATTTGTGCTCATCATTCTTATTTATTGCAAGAAAGAGAAATAGAAACTTGTAATTTTACACCTTTTATATTAGGTGGATAAGGAGAATATACATGTTCAGATGAATTGAAATAATATGTATGTAATGAAACAATTAGGAAGTTATATAAATTTAAATATAGAAGATTTATTACAAGTATTTAATTTAGAAGAAATAATAAAACAATTACCGAAGAAACTAGAGAAATTTTAGAAAAAGAAGATATTAAAAATAAAAAAGATAGATTAAGAGAATTAGCAAAACCATTAGAAAAAAATATTTATGAAATTAAAATAGAAATAAAACAAAATACAAAGGATTTAAAAGAAGTAAAAAAATGATATTGAAGGAATAAAAAAGGCTTTGGGTATATATGAGAAATTGGAACCAATAAATAATAATCCTCAAATAAATATGATGAGATCTTTATATGAATGATAAAATTCAGATACTACTATATTTAACATAATAAGTCAAACTATGCTTGTAAATGTAGAACAAACTAGAATATTAATGGAAGAAATTTTTTTAAAAAAGACAAAATGTAATTAATAATAATTTATGGAAAATATATGAAACTTTAGATAAAAATATGATATATATTAAGAATGTGTTAAGAAAATTAGAACAATTTTATAAAAGCAAAGGAAAAGAAGTGCAAATTGAATATAAAGTAGAATATAGAAATAATAATGTATTAAAAACTGTAGAAACAGGAGATAGATTAGAAGAATTATTAAATATATTTATTAAAGCTGAAATTAGAAGATTAAACATGATGAGAAGATATGAACATTCGGATTCAGAAGATGAAATAGAAAAATTTATTAGTTAAGATGAAACAAATTTGGAAGAAATAACACAAGAATTACAAAGTTTAAGAATAATAGATGAAAATCAAATTAATATGCAAACATCTGAGTAGAACAAGAAAGAACAGAGACATCATCTAGAAATAATATAGATCCACAAACAATTAATCAAAGAGCAAGAGATGTGAAGAGAGAATATCACCTAGAGGGGGAGGGGGTGAATAGGGTATTTCGAAATTCTTTTTCGAATAATAAATATGCAGACAAAGAACAAATATGGAGACAGAGAGAAGACGACACAAAAAATTTATACTGGTTTGGTCTAACTCTTCGATCCACGTCCAGTCCCCAAATACTTTGGGTATTTCACTAATTAAAAACTGTTACAATTACACACTCTATACTCGAGATGATCCTAACTAGGACTCACTCCCCCTTACAAGTTGTAATCGTACACCCACACTTAAGGTTCCACAACCTTAAGATTTGACAACTAAGATAATGAAATAGTGTTTAATAACTCCTCACGAGTAGATAAGTGATAATCATTGAAGTACGAAAAATATCCGAAGATATGAATTTAATGAAACAGTAAGCAGTAGTTGAGACTAATTGATTGCACAGAGTTTTGGTGGTTCGGGTAGGTGGCGGAATTGAATGTGGTGAGCTTTTATAGCATCTTCCATTAATGCCGTTGTGAAGCTTTGAATGTAACCATTGAGTCTCTTCAAACTTCCGTTCGGCACATATGATTTCTGTTGAGTGTATTCGACTGTTGCCTCATTAAATGCTTCATCGCAATTGTACTTGTGCAGAGGTTGACTAGAATAATGGCTGGAATAAGTATGCCTTGAAGGAATGTCTTCAATTGCTACAAAATCTCATTCCGATTGTAGCTTTGCTTTTTTGTATAAGCATTTAATGCTTCTGACACAATCAACGACTTTTTGGCTAATCTCAATTTGAGCAAGATTAAACCACTGCAAGTCACTCACAAGGATGATTAGAAATAATATAAATGAGATGTAAATAAAGATACAAATGATGACTCAATTTAATGATTTCATGGTTACAGTATGTTCTGATAAACGATGACCTATGCTTGAGTAGATGATCTTGGTTGCTCGAGCATACTTGTGTAAATAGCCTTTGCAGAAGTGAAAGTTACTCATGCTCGAGCAATATTGAGCCCATGCTCGAGTACCATGCTTGGGCACTAAATTTCTACTGCTCGAGTAACATTGAATTCCTTGATACAGACGTGATTGTTGCTGGTGCTTGAGTAACATCTATGTTATGCTTGAGTAGACTGCTCGAGTATACCTGAGAGCTTGCTCAAGCATTAGTCAGACAGAGAAGGAAACAATGAAATAGTTATGAATGCTCGAGTACCAAACTTACCATGCTTGAGTAGCATGCTCGAGTATACCTCAGACAGAGAGAAGACAAGATGAAGAATTGAGACTGCTCGAGTAGCCTGATAGGTCTGCTCGAGTACCATGCTAGGGTATTATTGGTCGATTTCCTTGATGGCAAGTGAACTAGTCAAACAAGTAATAAAGTGTAAGTAGAGTATCGTCCCACAAAGACTGAGATACTGATAAGTGACGCTCAACTGCCATAATAATTGTGTGAACAGAAAGTAAAATCTGATTGGTTTGGAGGTTTTTGTGATTACGCTAATTAACAGGAAAGTAAATAGAGTGTTGTAGTCGTAAGAAGAAATCAGTAGAAAAATAGGCTGAACTCGGAATCATTCTCAAGCATATCAATCCCCCAGTTGCTTCACACATTGCTGTAGCATTTATACTGCACAGCTTTTACAATGCTACAACATAGATACTATTTACAATGCTATTTAGCTAACCCACCACTATAGTCTATCGAAGCTTTTGCATCCGATACATGTAATACTAACTTTACTTCTCCCATATGCCTATGGCAATTTTCTAGTTAGATTAACATTACAAAGCAAGGTGTTATGGTTATGAGCGGTAGACCTATTCCTAAAGCCTACAATAATAGGTCAAACCTTGCACCAGCCTGCCAAGCAATCATTGTTTCTTAGAGGTCTAACCCTGACTCCTTTCCAGTAAGTTGAGGCCACTAATCTAGCCCTTAGCTTCCGATAATCGACAAGAATTTAATTCACTGATAAACAAACTGAATTTATTTAATTAAGAACTAGCAACTGGGTGTTAGCTCCTAATGTTTTGATGCTAACAAAAGTCCAAGTTTTGAAAATATGTTGAAATCTGGTTTCATATGTTCAGGAAGTAATTCTCGAGAATTGACTTAAGGATTCTCGAGAATGGCGAGTTAAGCGATTAAGTTACCATCGCAAAACTTTCTGAACAAAGGATTCTCGAGAGTGGATAGTAGATTCTCGAGAATGGTTCTCGAGAATGCACCAATAATTCTTGAGAATGATTAAGTCTGATCACTTTACAGAAAGTCTTGTACCTTGCTTCTCGAGTGATTCTCAAGAATTGAGAATCAATTCTCGAGAATGGTTCTCGAGAATCAATTAAAGGATTCTCGAGAATGGTCGATTGCTTCATCTGATAGTCACGAGATAATGGTTTCTCGAGTGATTCTCGAGAATTAAGAATCAATTCTCAAGAATCATTTGATGATTCTCGAGAATGATTGAAAGAGGTTCTGGTGTAACATCCCAAATTTTTGGACCAGAAAGTTGAAAATAAAACTGAGATAAAAAGGCTTCTAGCCAATAGAGTCCAAAAGTTTTAAGCTTATTATGAGGAAAAACTTAAGATAATTATTAGAATTATTTTAGACCTTGAAAATTTGGGAAGATTATGAAATAATATTTCAAGGATATAAAATTATTATTACGGAATTATTTATGGAAAATTTGGCGTTAATTATTATTAAGCTAATAATTGGCAATTAAGGCATATTTTCCTATCAATTAAAGTCAAAGAATATTTGGAAGGATAAATTATGGCATAGAAGAATTAATTTGGGAAAGAAAAAAATCCTTATATAAAAGTAAGGATTTAATTATAACATGTATGTAATATTTGCAATTAATTAAGTAGAGGACTTACTTGCAAATATGAGTTTTTAAAGAGGATCATACGTGCAGATCCATTTGGGTCCACAACTCAACACATACACCCATATTTTCTATATTCTAAATACTTCAACTCCGCTCATACGTGCAGATCCATTTGGGCCTTATATCCATTAAATCTCGGGTTGCCCCAAAAACTCATTTTCTCCATATATCATCTCAGCCAACACGTAACAAAGTATATAACCACACCCATTCAATATTCATTGGCCCATATGCTCTGTCCTCTCGCCAAAACGCAGCAGGGAAGAAAAGAATTATATTTTAGCCACAATATATTAGTTGATGCACGAAAAGAAAAACGCAGGGGGAGGTCAAGCACGCAAGAAAATGAGATCACGGTTTCGGCGCAGCAGTCCCCTCCCATGCGTCTCGAGCCCAACCCCACCCTCCTTCCCATTATAACTGAGAGGCAAGGAGCAGCGGACTAAGAGACTGAGAAAGAGAGAGGAGAGACCGAAAACAGAAACAGAGAAAGTATGAGTCCGAGAGAGGGAGAGTCGTTGGAAGAAGAAGGGTATACCAAACACCCCTCCATTCTGGTTCATCCTAGCTATCGGCCTTCACAAAATGACACACAACTGAAATGAGAACGTGGAGGAGACCGAGACACAGCGAAGAGAGGGTGTGAGAGACGGAGAAGACGAGAGGTGTGGGGCTGTTAAGAAAGGTCCGAACATGCAAGCTTGAGAAATCAACCTAGGTAAGTTCCTTAAGCCCTTTCCTTCTTATTTTCATGGTTGCAATCTGCTGCTAGCTGTCTGGTTAGAAGGAAAAACGTAGAGAACATAAACTGACTCTGTTTTCAGACCAGAAAAACAGAGAAGGTTGTGAACCTCTGTTTCTATGGAAAAGGTTTGATTTTTTGCACGAAATTTTTATGGAAGATATTAGACATCTTAACCTTTAAAAAAAGTCAAGACCCAGCCAAAACGGACGTGTAGATTGAGAGAAATAATTTTCCGAAGTTAAGCTAAAAATCTGTAACATTTTCGGTCTAGTTCTGGAGCAGCAAAATGACGTTGGATTTTGGGCCCATTAGACCTTTTATTTTTACATGAAAGTTTCCAGATAAATAGTAGACACATAGAGGTTTAATTTGATAGGTAATTCGTCCAATTCTGATAAGTATCGAGGGAGATATGATTTTCCAAAGATCAGCCAAAAACCTGGAACGTTTTCTGCACGTCCAGTAAACAGTAACTTTCGGGCTTGTTTTTGAAATGGAAGGAATTTGTGTTTCTCCTTGAAATTTTTACAGTAAATAGTAGACATCCCAAGCTTTCCAAAGAGTCAAAGAACACCTAAATCGGACGTGTAGAAATGGAGATATGAGTTTCCCAAGTTTAACCAAAAATCTGGTCGAATTTCGTGTTCTAGAAATAGTGATCAGATTCGACTCCCATTTTGGAATGCGAAACCTTTGATTTTTTCCATGAAATGTTGTGTTTTAATAGTACACATAATAATATTTAAAAAAAGCTTTGGATTACCTTAAATGGAGGTCTATAACTCGAGATATAATTTTTGGAGGTTGAGTCATAATTTTGGAAAGTTTTCTGGAAAATTTGGACATTGTTTATGTTTTCCGAAAGTTGAGAATTTTCTCAGTTATGAATCAGTTTGGTGACTTTAATTTATGAAAATAGACTTATCAAGGTTTAAGTGGAAATTGGAATCACTCCATTTGAAGTTGTATCGGTCCAATTATGAATTTTCTAAATTCTCGAAAAAAGTTATAAATTTGAATTTTGATAAGTCTTAAAATAGTCATATAAGTTATTAATAGTGAATAACCTTCAAAGTAAAGGTTTTTCTTTTGGATGACTTGTCTATTAAGGGTTATAAGGACTCTAAAGTGACAAAGACAACCCTTCTCAACATTTTTAAAGGACATGCGTCTTAATAAAATAGATAAATAAATAATAATAAATAAAATTATTATTTATTAGGAAGGGTATTATTAGTAAGAGAATTTTCAGGGGTTAATTCATTTTTAATCCTCTAAAAATTAAATTTGCATAGTTAGTTACTTTGCAACGCAAGTTTGACTAATGACAATGATAAACATTTATAGGCATACCTTGACACCTCTACCGATCCCAACAACTCTGGACAAAGTTAAGGATTCAAGTTTGAGGTGGGTAACTGTTATCTTATTAGCCTGTATGTATGTATTGCGTGTGTGACTGATCATGGTTGCTATATAATTTTACATGTGTGTATCCTAGCTATGGATTGAGGCTGCGTGTCCTAAAACAGGGCTGCGTGTCCTGAAGGGCTGCGGTCCTTGGCCGTTAACTGCGGTTACGGTGCGACTTGTTTACTGTGAATTATTTTATGCTTATACATGTGTTATACTGTCAATTACATTACGTACCTGCATATGAGATTAACTGTTACCCCTGGGGTTCATTCATTTGAACTCCAGACCGCATGAAAGAGACAGGTAGTGGATCGGGATCAAGAGGAAAGATGCAGCTGTAGAGGTTACAGTAGAACGAACTTTGTGGAAAAATATGAGTAGATGGACTGTAGTTTATCGTTTATCATTTGTCTGTTTTGGATTAATGTATTAATATCCCACTATGGGATACAGGGACGGAGCCAGGATTTGAAGTTAATGGGTGCACAATTAGTGTATGGGTTTGGGGGTTCGGGGGCAGTGCCCCCGAATTTTGTTTTTAAAGGAAAGTTTTAAATGAAGCTGTGTCATGCCAATATTCAATACAAATAAGACTTATTATCATGCTTTCACCATAGAGCAAAGGAATAAAAGAAGGATAGTTACAAACCGACACTCCAACTTCAAAGATGCCTCAAAAAAGGCTATCCACTAGAGAAAGCACGGCACTTTCAATAGGTTCAACACCAAACACCTACATAAAGGAGGAAGGAAAACAATGAGAACACAAATGCATTAACATAGAAAAATAATAATCAAGGGTCAACTAACCTTTACATCAGAAGGATTACAAAATCATTCTTCGATTCTTCATTCCTTGAAAATATTTCATTATATCCTCATCATCAATCGTATCAAAGATATGCGTGAAAGCCGTTAAGTCCATTAGCTTTACCACACATGCACGGCATCTATCCATCTATCGACATACGTGTCTTCAATAAAATAGATCCCTAATCTCATTTGATCTTTTTCCTATCTTTCACCTTATCATTAAGGGAAAAATGTGTTTTTTTCACAATTATTGCTCTTGATTTTCAAAGATTTTAGAGAAGGAAAATGAAATTAAGCTCAATCAATCTGAAAGTATTTCTATGTCATCTTTTAAGTTCTACCCAACAATTTCCCTATACCGACTTCGGGTTTTTTAACCAACTAATTTAACCTATCGAATATAATTGAAGTATTAACATTCTTTTTGGAAGTGCGAAAAAAAAGTGAATAATTCTCTTCTTTTTTTTTTTTTTTTTTTTTTGTAAGGGATTGAGAACCAGGATTCCCCGATTTATGACAAAATATAGAAGGTTAGGAGGTGGTAATTCATTACCAATATATTCGACGTTTTTAATGGAAATTTACAATTCTATTAGTGAAGGATTCAGATATTCTTTTTCATTATTTACCGTAGATTAAAGGCATATGGCTTCCAACTTCCTAATCAATTTTGGATTCAATGATAGTGTCTCGATCGCAGATTAATAGATTTTCAATTGAGAACTCTCAAAATTCACTTCAAGTAGACAAAAAATAAATAAATTTTAATCCAAAAGTTTCAGATCTTATCCTTCGATTAATTTTTTCATCATTTGTGTAATGTTGTCCAGCTCCACTTACAAAGAACCCATCAAAGAATCTCTTTCAATTTTTTCGTACATCGGTTGGTTGGAGAGAAGATGAGAATTGCTGCTTTGCATATATCATATCGTTCCCCCAATTTTCACCCCAACTACGACATGCGTTCCAAACTTCTCAATGAACCTGAAATTATAAGATAAAAGGATGATTAGGGTTTTGCAGGTAAAAATTTTAAATGATTGGATTGACTGTAGTGATTATCATAGACATACTAGTAGCCTTCTCCGATCCTTTTCCGCCTACTTGAGGAAATCGCGACCTCCCGCAAGAACCGCGCCTCCGCCTCTCCGCTGTACTAGTAGCCTTCTCCGATCCTTTTCCGCCTACTCCTCCTCCTCCGCTATTCGATATCGCAATCACTCTCTTTATCCCCTTCGACGACGGAGGGGGCAGCCAAGAGCGCCGTGGGTGAGAGACGGATCAATTTGGGGATCGATTAGGAGTGGGTGAGAGGTTTGAAGACAGAAATCGATTGGGGACGGAGGGATTTGGAGGAAGGAAATTTGGAGTGGGTGAGATTTGGAGATTGAAAAAAAGAAGAAGGGGGAGGGAACGGACTGTGCGAGAGTGGTGAGATTTGGAGATTGAAAAAAATACTAGGAGAGATGGTTCGAACCCTGGACCTTTAAATGGATATCAAAACTCATAACCAACTACTCTAATCAAATAAGTTGCAATAAAAGTCCTATACTATATATATATATTTTAAATTTTTTATGGGTTCACTTGCCCCCATAAAAACAAGTGTGCCTCCGTCCCTGATGGGATAGATATCGATCGCGCAAAATTTATCCTCATGTTTTCAAACTAAGTTATTTTGAGAAAGTTTTATTCCGCAATTAAGTCGTCCAAATCATTTCGATGCATGTGCGCAATAACTCTGATGAATAAAGGCGCTAAAAGGACGGGCGCTACATCTGGCATCTACATCACTAAGTTTAAAATTAAGAGTGATTCTCGAGAATGAACAGATCAACTCTTGAGAATGTCCAAACATCTTCTATATATATATATCACTCTACGCTTTGAATTCCCGAGAACCTTCAACATAATTCTCGAGTATCAACAAGACTCAACTTCTGGATTAACACGCTTGCACTACTATTCTCGAGAACCATATGAACAATTCTCAAGAATGCCTGTTACCATTTGACATGTTCGCTGTCGCAATCTGTAAATCATTGATTATGAGTTGGTTCTTTATTAATATTGATTTATACTTCTTCTAACCAAGTTTAATCAGTTTGCTAGTGCTTTTCAGATATGTTTAAGATGTTATAAACATCAAATTTCCATAAAGCAAATTTGTGTCAGAAGCATTTAATGCAAAACAGAGACAAAGCACGAAAGTAGAATATGGGTATTTGAGCCACTACAAAGCATTTCAAATATTTCCAGTTAATATCCTATCTGAGTCTCAACGGACAAATCGAACAAAGAATGTCAACGGAGTACATTCACCAACCTCGGAAGATTACGAAGAAACAGAGCAATAGATATATTTATTACTCTCAACGGCTCTCTTCCAACGGGCATTAATTGCTATCATCTATAAAAGCCAGAAGCATTCAAATCTTCATCTACCGAAACGCTGTGCATTCAATTTGAACTTATTGCAATTTGCTGTTTCAACTGTTTCATTAGGATATATTGTTGTACATCAGTGTTTATCAATATTTACTCAGTGAGGAATTTAAACACCATTTAATTCTATTAGTTGTCAAAGTCTCAAGGTTGTGGAACCTTAAGTGTGGGTGTATCAATTACAACTTGTAAGGGGGAGTGAGTCCAAGAGTGAGAGGATCATCCTTCGTTTACAGAGTGTGTAATTGTCTTTGGAAGATTAGTGGAAATCCCAAGGTGTGCTTGGGGACTGGATGTAGGTCGAAATATTAGACCAAACCAGTATAAATTGATCTGTGTTCATTTTCTCTTCTCACACTTTATCTTACTTGCATTTCTCTTCAGTTCGCAAAGTTTGTTTTTTAATCACCTATTCACCTCCCTCTAGGTGTTATTCCAATCTTCACTGGGTTCATTCCAAACTTAAGAAATCTTCCTTGCTTAGCCATAGGAAATTTAGTTCATGATTGACGAGGGAGACACAAAACAGATATCAACAAAATGACCCATGATCAAAAGATTAAAATGAAAGAAAACAGAAAGCCTGACTAAGTTTCCGACGGCGTGGAAGAAGCCCTGTCACGTCACCACTCCACGTCTTCTTCTCTTCGTCTTACTGCAAGGAAGGGTGCTAGGTTCTCTTGAGGGTTTCGTGCCTCGTGAGCTCTCTCTTTCTTCTTCCGAGTCTGGCCGTATATGAATGGGATTAGGCTCTCAACGACTCTCTCCTCTAGGGTTGGCTTGCTGTTTCCTTATATAATCAAGCTTTCTTGCGGCGTAAGTTCCAGCGAGCCGGGCCTTCCTAATCTGTTGAGGTCCGATCATATCTATCTTCCAATTCGTGATAGATTGATTCTGCTGATCTTGTGGGATTCTTCAAATCTTTTAGTTCTGATCCTCCGCATCTTCTATTTCAATACATCAGCAATCTATCCGTTATTCTCGACCTGCACTATACTTCCTGAAACAATCTTGACAAAAGATCAGGATATATGCCACATAGCACTAATCACTTACTATGCTATAGCTTCATGGATGCATTGTGTTGCACTTTGATAAGGTTGTCCTGATGCTATAGCACAACATCGGCTATGTTATGTGACTTTTTCACAAAACCTCAAAAGTTTCTTCTTTCTTAACACATGTTTAGGGTGTAAACATAATTCACCCTTAAGTTCCCTGTACAATGAATAAATGCTTTTTTGCTAAGATTACATGCAATTAAGATCATATTCACCATACAATTCAGTCATAAAATACAGGGAACACATTACATAAATCATGCTCATCAGGTATTACTTACCTGCTGCTTGAGTAGCAGCTTGACAGAGAGCATTCCTCATTCTAGCTCGACCATGCTCGAGCACAAAGAATGCCTTGCTCGAGTAGGCTGCTCGAGCGTTACTTAATTGATGCTCAAGTAAGCTTCTATAAGACACTTAACATACTGTTAGACTGAGCATGCTCGAGTAGAGATAGACTCCTGCTCGAGTATACTTCTTACTTGGGCAAGAGTTGCTGAATCAAAACCTAAGTATTTGTTATCATTAAAACACCGAGAACTAACAAGATGAAGAAATAAGAAGACAAAGAAGTTTGGTAAGAGAAGATTTAAGTAATATTTCAAGAGCAGTTTTTGATATTAGTTATAAGAAACCTAAAACATATGGAAAAGAATTTATACCACCTCCACTAGAACAATATGAAACTAGACAAATTCCAAATTCTGGAATATAGTTAGATTTAGATTGTAATCTAGATAATGAAAGAAGAATAGAATGAAAATCCCAATTAATAGCATTAATAAATGGAAGAATAAAACTAGAAGCTGTAAATATGATATTAGAAGCAAGTTTTATAGGAAATGTACTTAATTGGTGGGAAGGAAGACCACTAGATTTTAGAATGGAAGTTAGAAGATTAGGAGAGACAATTATGAAAGAAGAGAAGTCTTATATGCGGCGATTTTAAGAAAATATGAAAATGTATTAAAAAATGAATTCGTAGGAACAAATTTAACAAATATAGAATACACACAAATTTTAAGAGCTATAAGATATTTACATGAAATTGAAATTTGTAGTTTAGAACCTACACATATAAATAAGTATATTTGTGAATACAAAAAATATTATTATGAAGCAAAAATAATAGAACCTGAAAAACAAAAGTTTTATTTAGATATGTTTTTTAGAAAATTACCTAGATTGATTTTAGAAAATTTAGTAGAAGAATACACACAAGCAATAGAAAGCGAGATGATGAAAATTTTGTAAGAATAATAGATACAATGGGAAGAAGAGAAGAATAGTTAAGAAAATACTTATAGTAAAGAAGGGCATTTTGACCATTTTACCCCTTATTACTTAATTAATAACCATTTTGCCCCTGTTCGAAACCTATACACCAATCTGCCCCTGTTTAGTCGATTATATGGTTTTTTAGTCGATTACATAATGTAATCAACTAAAAAAAACCATGTAATCGATTACATCATAAAAAAAAATTAGGTTAAAACTTCGGAAGGCCATAACTTCCGGCTCAGGAGTTCGAATTAGGTGATTTTTTTTTTTTTGATTACACATAACTTTTTGAGATCTATGCACTGACATAAAAATTAACTTCCAGATTTAATGAAGAGAAAGGAGGAAGAACACAGATTAGCTTTTTAGCCAGCTGTTGTAACGTGAGAGACTGAAGGTTGTGCCTCAGGATAGAACAGCCTTGATTGCCGTCGAAATCCATTTCGCCGTTGCTCTCCGTTCTGCATCTCGTCTTCCTTTGCTTCTTGAATTGCTTCGCTGCTGCGTTCTGTTTTTTCTTTGCTACCATCCAGTTCGCGTCCCTTTGCGTCTCTGACCTTTTTATATATGATCTTTTTATATATAACTTAGGTTTAGGCCGTGCAATCTCTAATTCTTGCTTTTCTCTCAATGATTAATGCTTGGCTTGTGTCCCACGTCTTAGATTTTAATATATATATATATATATATATATATATATAATGAATTGTTTCCTTTTATTTGATGTTTTCTTTTTGATTAGATCACATAATATCTCCTACACAATAAAGATAGGATATGAATATATTTTATGTCGAATTATACTTTGATCCTATATTTAATTTAATGATAGAACAATATATAAAATATAACTAAATATGTATATAATATTAACAAATCCAACTAATTATATCATAAAATATACACCTATTTAATTATAAAATATATACTTATCAGTTTTACATATTTTTTGTGTGGATGATGTTATTGAATTATAAAATATATACTTATCAGTTTTTTATTGTTATGTTTGCTTTTCAAAAATAAAAAATAATCATTTCAATGCGTAGATTTTGAAAAATGTGGAATAAAAAAATCACTTGATTCAGACTCCCAAGCCAAAAGTTATGACCTTCCAAAGTTGTAACCTAATTTTTTTATGATGTAATCGATTACATAGTTTTTTTAGTCGATTACATGATGTAATCGACTAAAAAAACCATGTAATTGCCTAAACAAGGGCAGATTGGTGTATAGGTTTCAAACAAAGGGCAAAATGGTTATTAATTAATTAATAAGGGGTAAAATTGTCAAATAGTCTGTAAAGAAGCATGGAGAAATATTAAATATTATAAATTAAAGGTAAATTTCTTAGACTTAGAAAAACCACATAAATGGGGATGTAATCAACAAAAATGGTTATCGAAGAAAAGAACGAAAAGAAAAATATATAAATTCAAGAAATATCCAAAAAAGAAGTTTTTTAGGAAATATAATTCTAATAATAAAAGAAAATTTAAACCAAATAAATATTTTAAAGGAAAAAGAAATAATAAAAATAAGAAATCATACAAATGTAGATGTTATAATTGCGTAGACCTAGGACATATTGCTACAAATTGTGATAAACCAAAATAAAAAATAAAAATGAATATCTTAGAAAAAGAAGAAGAATTAGAATTAGAACTCTTAGATATAGATTTATTAGAATTTGATGAACCTATAGAAAATGAATTAGAAATATATAAATTAACATATGAATATGAAATAGAGGAATCAAAGAAGTAGAAGAAGAATTAGAAAGTTCAAAAGATGAAGAAGATATAGAAAAAGAATATATAGATCAAAATAAAAATTATATAAATATGATGAATGTAGAAGAAGTAGAAAATAATAAAGTAAGTAATAATCGGGAATTTGAAGAATATATAAATACGAGAAGAAAGTTCAATATAAAGAAGAACAACATTTAATAAGGAAAAATAGATAAACTAGAAGAAAGAGAAATATATGACAGTAAATAACATCAAAAATAAAAAATTCTTAGATAAAGTAAGCAAAATATTAAAAAAATAAGAAGAAAGAAAAATCACAATATGAGATATTAGAAAAGAAATATTCGATAGAATCAACCTTGACAAAGGAGTATTAAGAATACCTCTAATAAGTAAAGCTTTAATAGAACATAAAATATCAAAAATACCTTTTAAAGATGAAATATCAGAAAAATATATTGCAGGAGTACAAATTATGGTAAAAGCTTATTTTCAAAGTGGAACAGATTGACCATTAAAATTATTAATAACAGATGGAAGGATAATTAGTAGTGTAGAAGATAGTATTTTAGGATTGATAGCGGGAAATTTGATATATCAAAAATTAAAATTTACTTTAAATACAAATTTTGCAATTAGTAGAGCATAAGAAAATATGGATAAATCAATTTTAGTATATCATAATTTACATAATGTAAGATTACAACTGGGATCTAGAAGTATAAGTATAACAACAATGATTGGATTGGTATTTTCAAATGAACATAGAATATATAATAAAAATAAAGGAAAAATAAAAATGGATAAATATTTTATGCCTGTAATAAAAGAAATTAGAACTGATCCAAAACAAAATACTATACCGAAATGTTAAATTAGAATTAGATAATATTAGAAATTATTATGAAACGATTCCTAGAAGAATGATAACTAATAATATATTAGGACAAAGATCTGTAAGAATAAATACATCAAAAAATGCAACGTTAAATATAAATATAAACCCAAGAAGAAGTCTAGAATATAGCTCAAGAAGAAGTATAGAATATTATAGACCATCATCTAGCAGAGGAATGAATAGAACATTAAGTCTTAGAACAATAGATACAACACAAGAAGTTATGAATAATTTTAATCAAAGAAATTTATTAGCAGAAAGACCAATAAGCTCAAATTTAAGAAAAATTAGACCTCAAAATGAAAATTATATAAAATTAGAAGTAAAATCTGATATGGCATGGAAAGAAGTTATAACAAAAGTAGATGAATATATAGAACAAAGTGAAATAGAAATTAAATTTACAGAAGATAATCTAATATTAGATGGAAATCAAACAAAATCTAATGTAGTATTAAGATTTAATAATAGAGATACAGTTAATTTAAACCTATTAGTAAAAGAAAATACAGAATGTAATTATAAGATAATGTTAGGAAAACATTTCCTAGAATTAATTAAACCAAATATAATACATTATACAAGAATAATGATAAAATTAAATCGTCAAACAATTATAATATCAAAATTATCATGATTTACGAAGATATAAATATTGAATGGGATGAAAATAGAAATAAAATGATATTTATATATAAAAGAAATAATGAAACAATGGAAATAGATGAAACTACAATAGTACTAGATGTAAATATAAATTTAATAAGAATATTGATAAATAAATTAAGATAAAATATTTCAATATATAAATCAAGACTAACAACTAAATTTTTTATTCATCATCCATTTTATTTTAATCAAAATATGAGAAGAATGAATTCACGTAGAACCATGAAATACCACTTAAAAGAAAAATTAGAATTATTGTCTAGAGTATGAATCAAAACCCTACAATTACATATTTTAGAGGAAACTATGAAACGAAATACCATCGACAGATAAACGTCTATTTAGATGAATGATTAGATTAATAAGAAATCGGTTTCCCAAGTTGCCTCGTTTGGTGACAAACCCTTCCAAACCACCTTCACTATTGGTATAGTTTTAGTCCTAAGCCGTTTCTCCCGGTGTTCGAGAATTTGCTTCGGTGTTTCGACTACAGTGTTATCTTAGTACTTCAACATCATACAAGTACTCTATGACATGATCTAAACTCTGGTAGGTATTTCTTCAGTTGTGACCGTGAAAAAGCGTAGTGGAGATTACTTTCGAGTTGAGTGGCAGCTAGTTGATGTAAGCGGTCTCAGCCTCGACTAACCCTTAAATAACGTGCTTGTCATAACGCGGACTAAGCTTCTTTCTCTTAGATGTTCTCGCGGAAACCACCAGTTCTTGGAGATAATTTGAAGCTCTGTAGTCTCGAACTTCAAACTTAATGATATATCTTATCTGCATAACTGTTTATCTCTTTATATAATAAGGAGTCTCTTCTTGATCGAGTGATCTGCTCAGGAGATCTCTTTTAACGCATATCCGGTTTATATCCCGAAAAGTAGATAAGGGGTATGCCATTTCCTTTGAAATCGGGCCGTATGTGACATATCCTCCGATACGTATAGGTCTCTCTGATTGGTAGTCGGTTTAGGTGACTAGTGACCGAACTTGAGCTTATTTTAGGCTCTTCATGTAATTAACGCAGCGGATTTAGGCCAGTATCTTGCGTCGGAGAATAATGCTGTAGGGACTAAATTCTTGGGTCTCACGATCTCTTTGATGTGATTGCGGCCAATGGATGGAGAGTAGTGGATGCTAATGGGCTGTAAGTGTCTTGGGGCACAGTTGTCAGTCGACAATCGCCCCTAATGGTATCGTGAAGCATATAATAGGTTTACTAACAGCCAAGAACCTTATATTCGGAAGACGGTCATGGGTCTTTCGATCTTTGCTATTACGGCAAGTTAGACCACCGGCTCCATCTTGAGTTAAATCTCTTTCATTCCAGGCCACCAAGCTGACGCGAGTTGTGGTACATCTTGGTAATTCACGGATGCGAGTGTGCCCCTGCATGAGCCTCGTCGATTATCTTCGCCGGTGCATGGCTTGGCGGTATGTAAATGCGCCCTTGTGTCGACCAATCCACTCGATGAAAGGTCGTGGTCTTGGAGTTTCACCTTGAGAGATGTGCTCCACGCAGAGTGCCAGTCGTCTGTCTACGAAACCCCATCAACCATCTGGTCGTACTCATGGCTACAAGATTTCAGATAAATCGCACGTGCGTTGAAATCCATGCGGTCGGTTTAGTGAGATGGGTCTGCGAAATCTTCAAGTAATTTACCACTCTTGTATCCTCATATGACACTTACTTATTTCTGGCAGAACTGCTCTGTGACAACATTTTACTCCTGGGTGATACTTGATCTCCGGGTTGTAGTCTTTCAGCCAGTCAAATCAGCAGCGTTGCCTCATGTCGATTCCTTTGATCAAGGAATACCTTAGGCTCTTGTGGTGGATATAGTTCTACGGTCCGTAGTACGGATGGTCACCTCCATATCTTCGGCGAACGATGGCGGCAAGCTCAAATCGTGTGTAGGATAGTTCGACTCGTGCGGCTTCGGCGGCCCGGAGGCATAAACCCGCCGCTCGCGATTTCATTGGGACACAACTGATCTTGTTGCTGGCATCACCTTAGACAACGCCTGTCTCGTCGGGATGCAGGATTATCAATCACGGTCTTTTTGTAGTCAACCTCTCCTCGGTCTCTGAAAGCTCTCTCTCTCGCGTCCCGTCTCCCGTATGAAGGGTTGATTCTTCCTGCGTAAGCTTTGTCAATGGTAGGGCAAGACGAGAAATCCGTATAAATCTGCGGTAATATCCGCGGACCTAGGAAACTGCGTATCTCGATCCTTTGTTTGGCCATTAGAATATGAAAGAGTATTAGAAGCATATAATAGGTTTATGGAAGCACAAGAACCTTATATTCCAGAAATAGCAAGCCAAGCAAAAGAAGAAATAGAAGGAGCCTACGAATTCTTAGCACAAAGAATTTATGTAAAAGCTATGATTAAAAGACATTTGGAAATATTATCTAGCGTATGAATAATTTCATATTCAGTAATAGACAAAGAATACATATAATAAGATGGGAAGAATATTATGAAGATGGAAGAATTATAAATAGAGAAAGGATTTATAATAGAGGAAGAAGAGTACCAAATGTAGAAATAAGTCATATAAGAAGATTAATAAGGCAAATAGAAAAACAGGTTAAACAATAGCAAAATAGATTAGAAACATAAACTTTACATATAGATACACAATGGTATATAAAAGAATATATTTAAAAAAGAATGTACTACGTATTTAAAAAGAAATGAGAAGTATTAACAAGAGTACGAGTGGAAAACCATTATATTATATTCTAATAAAATTTAATTATGAAAAATATAGAGCTAGAAAGTATCATGCTTTAGTAGATATAGGAGCAAATCTAACAAAGAGCAAAATATAATGTATTACGACCAGAAATGTGGAAAAGAAAAAATAGAATTATAAGAATGGAATTAGCAGGAAGAGAAATACATATGTTAGAATTAGAAGCAAAAAATGTAATGGTACAGATAGGAAATTATGAGTTAAAAATTCAAGAATTAAATCAATATAATGAAGCTCTATGTGATATAATATTAGGATTAGACTTTTTAGAGAAATATTATCCTTTTACTTTTATAGACAAAGCTTTAGTATTGACAACACCCTGTAAGCATCAAGCTATGGGAGTAAGAATAACAAGCCCTTTTAAAAGAAAAGATGAAAAATTTCAAAAGAAAAAACATAAAGAAGAAGTACAATTCTTACAGAATAATGAACCAATAAAAATTGAACGTATGTTAGCCACGTTAACAATAAGAGAAGAGAAAACCATAGAACAAAGAATATTAGAAAATTTTA
The DNA here is from genome assembly GCA_019022615.1 of Acacia melanoxylon. Classification (NCBI taxonomy): domain Eukaryota; kingdom Viridiplantae; phylum Streptophyta; class Magnoliopsida; order Fabales; family Fabaceae; genus Acacia; species Acacia melanoxylon. The sequence goes on along the minus strand of JAFJYJ010000020.1, from coordinate 1,150,902 downwards.
GTGAAAATCCATTAGTACACTAGGAAAAATCTAAACCAAGGGCAAAAATAGAATTAAAAGATTATAATAAAGAAATAAATTGTAAACCTTATCATTGGATTGCTGAGGATAAAGAAGAATTTATAATGCATATAAATGAAATGAAACAATATAATTTAATAAGAGCAAGTAAATTAGAATATTCTTTACCAGTAATGATCATAAAAAAACTAAGTGAAGAAAGACAAGGAAAAAGTAGAATGATTATAAATTATAAGAAATTGAATAGTATAGCCATTAGAAATAGATACCTAATACCTAAAATGGAATTGTTATTTAACCTTATAAGAGGAAAGACAATATTCAGTAAATTTGATTGTAAATCATGATTTTTTCCAAGTAAAATTAGAAGATAGTAAAAAAATATACAACTTTCAATACATCTGAAGGATTCTATGAATGTAATGTACTTCCAATGGTTATCATAATAACCCAAGTATATTTCAAGAATTTGTATCAAAACTGTTATTACTAATAAGAGACTTTGCTATAATATACATAGATGACATATTTTCAGATAATGAAAAGGAACATGAAAAACATTTGAATCAATTTGTAGATTTAATAGAAGAAAAAGGTTTAAATATATCACCTAAGAAATCTAATTAAGAAAACAAGAAATACCTTTTTTAGGTCAGATAATAACCACAAATGGAATAGAATTACAAGATCATATAAGTAAAAAAGTTTTAGAATTTAGTAGAATAACAAACAAGAAAGATTTACAAGCATTTTTAGGTTTAATTAATCAAGTAAGAAATTATGTTCCAAATTTAGCAAAATTAACATAAAAAATTTCTTAATTAGCAGGAGAAAAAACAGAAAGGAAATGGAATAATGAGACAATTAAAATAATTGAACAATTAAAGAAAATTTGTTAAAAATTACCTAACTTAACAATACCATCACAAAAAGACATAAAATGGATAATTTATAATGATGCATCGATCAATATTCGGGTGCAGCTTTATATTATGAAAATGAAAAAGGAGAAGAAATTATAATTAGATATGCTAGTGGAAAATTCTTAGAAGCACAATGGAAATATCATTCAAATTGGAAAGAATTATTAGCAATAGTAAAAGCAGTAGAAAAACTTGAATTATTTATAGTAAATGCACAATTTATAATTAGGACGGATAATTCACAAGTTAATGTTAGTTCTTTATGTGTTCTGATGATAACTGGCATTTGTAAACAAAATGTGGTTAATGATTCAAGTCTAAAATGCTTTAACTTGATCAAACTTGAATTAGTAACCTACTGTCAAATTGACTCGAGTTTCAGGTTGTAAAACTCAAGTCAACACAAGACAGAGAGTAGTCAAAGATGTTTGAACTTCGATTGACTCGAGTCAGTTATGATTAACTCGAGTCATAAGCTCTGAAAATACATAATGTTGTCTCGAGCTTGTGTTCCATGCCTTGAGTGAACTATTGTGAATTTAAAATTATTTTCAAAATACATAAGTCTCTGACTTGAGCCTATGGTACCTGACTCGAGCATAGTTTTTAATACTTATTTTCAAATGAATTTAGTTAACTTGAGCTATCACTTAGTGACTCGAGCTGGCGCGATTTCAAATCATTCTCAAAAGCTATATGAAAGTTCATTTGTGAAAGAAGAACTTGACTCGAGCAAACTATGATTAACTCAAGTCATGCACTTGAGCTAAACGTTTTAAACTCGAGCCTAAGTCATATAGAGACATCTTCATTTAAACTTTAAACTTATTTTCAAAGAAGATGATCTAGTAACTTGAGTCTAGAATGCTTAACCTAAGTCAGCTATTCCAGTTTTCTTTAATTTGACTCGAGTTAATATATCCCTATTTTACAATCACTGTGTTCGTAAATCTTAAATCTTTAAGTATGATTTGTTTACTTCATATCATCGCTCATTATTGTTCCTAACTATGTTTAATCAGTTTGTTAATGAGTTTCAGATGATTAGATGATGGATTAATTGAAGATTAATCAAAAAACATTGATTATGTCACTTGCATTAAATGCATCTCCAGAAAACGAAGCATGAATCTGGACAATCATTCTTTGCACATTCCAAAGGCATTAATGGTTTCTTTCCTCATTTGGATGCCATATTATCCAACAGGAAGAACATAAGGAATGTCAACGAAAAATGTCGACGATCATTGAACGAATCAAGCATCGTTAGTAATGAACAAGTTTCAAGTCTAATGACTATATTGATTACTCTCAACAATGCATTGAAGGCTTCCAATGGTCATTAATTGCCTTCACCAATTATAAGTTGAAGCATTCAATTCGTTCAAACCATCAGAAACACAAACACTCAAACGATCGATATGCATTTACTGTTTCATTCTCTTGTGTAATATCTTCAGTGTTTATCTATTTGCTCTTTTAGAGAGTTTCATTTCTGATAAATATCTTTGTAAGAATCGCAAAGTTTTGTAACTTTGAGATTGGGTTATTTGATTACAACTTGTAAGGGGAGTGAATCCTAGTGAGAGGATTACTTACGAGTACAAAGTGTGTAATTAATTGAAGTGATAGTGAAAATCTCAGAGAGTCTGGGGACTGGACGTAGGTCAAGAGTTAAGACCAAACCAGTATAAATCTCTTGTGTTTATCTTTCTTCTACTCTCTCTATTACACTCTGTTTCAGTGCGTGAATTCCAGAGTAAATCAAAAAGATTTTTAAATCACCCAATTCGCCCCCTTCTTGGTGATATTCTGTCTTTCAGTTAAATCTTGGCTTGATAAAGGAATAAAAAAAGAAAAATTGGCTAATAAAATGTTATTTAAATGGCAAGGAGGTTTGGCATATTATTGAATATTTGCCTGGAAAAAATAATCTTATTGCAGATTTTATGAGCAGATGGAATCTAACTTTGGAAAAGAAGGAACAAACTCAAAAATGAATTCTAATCAGACTTGTAATGCATGCCAAACGACGTTAGCAGATTTAAACATTCTAAAAATGAATGTTAGTGTGTTAAATAGCCAATGCAGTACAACCATACAAAGCCTTCTAAGCAATATTGCTCATCTAAACCAACAGGTAAAAACTCTATTCAAAAGAGTAGATAAGTTGGAAGGAAATGGAAAAAGAAATCTAAGTACAGCTAATCGACAGCAAAAACTGACATGGAATTAAGCCTTGTAACTGAGTCATCTACTCAAATTGGGTCATCCATCCTACTGCCCAAACACTTCAAAAATAACTCCTTTTAACACTCCTATTTTATCGTTTTTACGTTTTTAGCTTACTAAATCGAGTTGAGTCACTGCTAAACTCATGACCATTGTTGTAACACCCCAAATTTCGTAGCATAAATCGTGCCGGTGACACGTGGTTTTATAAAAATTCATCAGAGTTTTGAGGTGCTACAGCTTAGCGTTTTGAGGAAACGGAGAGCATGTACTAAAAATTTGAACAACGGGTATAACACGAGTAACTCGATATGAAATACACGAGACATATGATGATGGGCCGACGTATACCGATATATATTACAAAAATCGCCCGAAGGAATTATTCATGTGATACAGTAATACAAAAATCTATAATTACATTTCTTCTATGTAACTATACTCTTTTCCGTCAAGCCTTAGGTAGACTTGGGACATAGAACCTAACTCAGTTAAATCATCTCATTTGGCCAGGCTGGGTAGGCCTAGTGGGAGTCTCACCATGCTAGGGTGACGATTGACGAACCACATAGACGACCCTTCTAGTTTAAGCACCAAATGATGTGAAGTAACTTTATTAGATTCATGCCATAAGGTAGGTTCTTTTGACTTTCTTCCCGCATTTCCTTTGACCGGTGCCTTCTCACGGCTTCGTCTACTGACGTATATCTATGGCTTCGTCCTCGGGTGCCTCCTCTGGTTCATGACCCTTTCCTGTCTATTCATTCAGACTGAGGTCCAATGCCCATCGGACCTCAGGTAACGGTTAACCTCATGCTTATGTACACAATATATGTATGACATGCATTCATGACATTTTCACAAAAACTACTACAACAGCCCACAACAAAGATACGCAAATATGTATATACGACAATAACAATACACAACCCCCCGCAGATATGTTTGTTATCCTAGTCTACACACTCTCCGCTAACACGATGTACCGTCGTGTCCATAGCACTAGGAAAACTCTCAACGGTGTTAACAATACCATAACCCGTGTACTCATAACTCCACCAATTTCAAATGAGACAGAGTCTCAGTACAGGAACACAGCAAGCATATATAAGCATATCATAATATTTTCAGTTCATTTTATGACCTATTAAATACATTTTTCATGACTTTTGGTCTCTTTTTCTTCTCTCATTTTCAAAGTAATTACCTTAGAAAATAAGAAAATTAAAACTTACAACTTGAGACCACATATTCACCTTGGTAGTCTCGAAATTTATTTACTAAAATTCAACATTTATTTTTGGGTGTGTTATGATCCCTAAATGATATTTTAAAGAGAAATTGCTCATAAATTTATAACAATTAAGTTACAAAATTAGAGACAATATACTCTCTCGAAAATATTTATCCAAATATTTTACTTATATTAGTTAGGGTTTTCAGGGTATTACATTTCTCCCCCTGTTAAATAAAATTTCGTCCTCGAAATTTGCTCTACCCCAACTAGACTTCTAGTCTACGGTCCCATACTAGCGATTTTTCCCTAATTGTCTCTTTCAGAGGAAAATCTCATTCTCAACTATCCTCATAACTGGGGATATACTTAGCTTTGACTCACTTCCTCTGAAAAATGCGAATTTGTTTTGGTCTGGCTATACAGATACTGTCATCTCGTATTTTGATACTTCGTATCCTATGATGTGATCATCATCAAGATGATATTTCTCCAATGAGAAATGCCAAGGGTACTGCGAAGTTTATTAAAGTTTCGGGGTGAAATCAACTGATACGCCTTTGATCCATACCGTCGATACCATACTGTCTCTATCCGCTTGAATATGCCTTATGAAATGAGGCATTTGTTCACTTTATCATAACCTCCAGTCATTCTCAATGACAAAATTCTATCAATAACATATATTATCAATATCTACAAAAATAAATCCACGCAATAATCATTTAGAAACACGATCGACCACATCTGGCACAAGAAAATCTCTGCTCTGACTATCGTTCCATTGCACACATAAGTGATTTATACTCCTACCTATACAAGGCTTCTACTGATGCTATCACGATTGACAATTTCGAGAATTTAGCTTCGTCGGGGATATTTATAGTTTTTCTGAGAATTTTAAACAGGACAAAGTCCTCATAGTATTCAAGTAGCCATCGATCTTGAATTATCATTCGAGCTACTAACGTTAACTTTCTGTGGAGAGTATCTACACGGTGATTATATCATACGGATGATAATTACTCTCTAAATCGCAACTTTAAAGATTTTTATCTAATGATGCTATCCACTACCAAGTTTCTTTCAACTCAAAAGGCATTTTAAGTACTTGTGATAGCAGTATGATTCTATGGTTACTCTGTAGAGGTAATTCCTCTATATTCTCAAAACGATAATTACTAACAATAAATCATGCGTAAATTTGTTCAACTTGAGAGGCTTCAACTGACGAAAGGTGTAAGTCATCACGCTGTCCTGCTGCAGCAAGACATATCCCAATCCATACCTATTGGTACCACTACAGACTAACTTGGACCTGGGATAACCAATCTCTTGGTGCTGTGACCGACTTCTATCTCAGTCTATGTAAGCTTGTCTCACAGTCTTTGTTTCACATAATTAAATTTTACTCGTGAATTTCATCACGGCAAATGACTTAAATTTTAATATGGATCTGCGGTACTATCCCGCTAGATCCAAACACTAATCATTGATATCACCATTTCCGGCTCTTTCTAGTCCAGAACTGCTTTCACTTGCTGAAACTATCAACCTTACTATCGTATAATAAAACATGGCCCAGAAAGTTTTATTTCTATGGCAACCAATACACACCTCTACTTAACTCAATAAAGAGTCGCGTCTCTCTCTAGTACACTCACAACTTAATCGTTACTGTCCTTTGCGTTTCTCTTCTTTATTCCGAATAGATGTGGATGTCGTCAATCAACACCACTATCAACCCACTTATGTGGTTGATAAAAGTTTTGGTTCAAGGACTTTATTACCAAAATAGAAAATCTGTCGGTTCAAAAGACATCTCAAGGAATTCAAAATGTCCATACTAGATAATTGAATGGTGTATAGCTGAATTCAGAATATTGTTATTTTTGGTTTACAGCTCAGTGGTGTTTTGAGCATACGTCAATACGTAACAAAACGTAAGAATTAAATAACTGAGTAGATCGTAGATCATGGAAAGTGGATATGCATTTATGATAGTCATTTCGTCCATCCTGTGATGGTTGATACAAAGTCACAAACTCTTGTGCTTTGTTCGGTTATCACTTAATACCGTGTTTTAGATGTTGATCCCATGATAGGTATCAAGTTCAATTTGAATTTTGACTTTTCTTCCTCTGAAGGAATATTTGTCAGAGACACTTTATTTGTGTCCGGATTGTTATTAGCATAAGGACTCAGCTCCTTTATCAATTCTATCTCCGCTTGTAAAATGTGGAAATGAGATTTTTCCTATCGTTATCGTTAGATCATCACACTGATCACTGCTAGTTCTATAGAAATTGGAGAATGTCATCGACGTTTTGTGAAGCAGAGATTTTGAACGGAATATATATATCAAACTTGAAATTTAAACATGCTTACTAAGCAAAATAGTTCACACACAAATGGTGTAGCTACTACTAGATTGTAAGGTAATACATAGAGGTATGCATCCCAAAATGATTCGTATCTACATCAGAAGTATCTGACGGATTTAGTATCGAATCAGACAATATCTAAAATGGATTGCTATTTAAACGTTAGTCTCTTGGACTGTTACTGGAGATTCTTCGGCCTCTCCTTCGGGTAATGCTAACATCTGGCCTGAGCTTTATGGTTCTATCTCTGCAGCTTCCTGGGGATAGTCCTTGATAAGGTGCCCCGGCTTCCGGCACTTGTAGCAAATTCGTATACCACTACAGGTCAGACCTGGGTGGAAATTTCCGTATTTAGAACAGGGTAGTAATCCTGGCATTTTTGGAAAGTCCTGCAGCTCTGAATGGAATGACTTCATATATTCCTCTTGGCTCTTGATTCAGGGGGTCTGTCTTTTCAGTACATGGGCTCCGTGACGAAACCCGACGCAATCGCTTGCTCTTTTGCCGTTGAAGTTTCCGGCTTTACGCATTTTTCTTATATTACACTCGATTAGCTGGCAAGTTTGTTCTTGTTTTTTCAGTTTCTCTTTCCTGCCTTTCGGTCAGGAGTTCATTGATAAAAATTTGTTGCTCCCGCAACGTCCTCCTCATGTTCTGCAACTCATTATGTGTTATCTGAGGTTCTGGTTGTTCCAGTTCATACTCTGGTATTATTCGCAGTTGACTAACTCCCTCTCTTCCTCGGCCTCGGCCTCGACCACTACGGTCTTCGTTTCCTCGCAGACTTGACATCATATCTTTCTATTAAGAATGACGGTTCTTTTTAAAAGATTGCTCAAATGAAGATATACACATATGGCAAAACATGTCATTGTATTTAGCTGGTCTTAACACCAGTAATATATCTACATAGCTCATATCATCGTTAATATACCTGTTTACATATTGTCTAAAACTAGCTCTTGAAGATAAGTCAGAAAAGAATGAAAATCGACCGGACGCTCTCCATCCAAGAGCTCATTCGTCTTTTCCATCCAGAAGAGTTCTCTGGGAAATAAGTATAGTGTTGACATTATCCAATCGTCTACTGGGTAGGGAAGTTTATTGATTTTTCTTTGTCTGTAAGTTGTATTGACTTGCCCTAGCCATTGAAAATACGTGTCTTTTATGGTTGCGTTGTAATATTCTGTGCTTAGGAAATTTGTTCGTAGAGCGCCTATCAGTTCTTTGTTTGTATTCAAGACATGTCGCAGGGTATTCGGTTCATAACAAGTTTCAATTTCAAGGTCCTCATTATAGTTTAACAGTTGAAAATACTCACGATTATCATCGAAGGATGAATGATCTGATCCTATAGGTCTATCTGGCTCAGAAGGCATACTAGCCATTGGTTCATGGTATCCTAAGTTCAAGGATTCTGAATGAAAAGGTTCTTGAACATCTATGATCTGATTAGAAAGTTCTGGTTCAGGGAAATTTTCAGGCTCTTGATCAATTATCGGGGTGATATGATGTATCGGAGTAGGAAGATATGCTGGCTCAAGGTTACTTTCTGGAGTGGGATATAACATATCCTCTTGAGGTGCAATTTCAGATGGGTACACTAACCAGGGATGATATCCCTCTGAGATTTTTCGACCATGAATAGATATTATGGGTTTCTCTGGAACTGGGGAATCTGCCAATGCAAGGTGTTTCATTGGTTCAATTTGTTGTACTGGCTCGAAAAGGTACTCCGGTCTAGAACCGTATAGGCACTTATTGGAATATCCTGATTGGAAATGATACTCTGGTTCTGGATTGTTTTCAACCATAGGAGGGTATTTTGTAACGTACCACGAGTCAGACTGGTGAGTGGAATAGGTGGACTTGAGTACAGTCATAGGCACAGGAGGTGGATATGTCGACTCAGGATTTAGTCTTAACCCTGTCTTATCGGGGGCTTTAGTTTTATGCGCAGTACGTCTCCCTTTATCGTAATAGTTTGGATATGACAATTTACCCTTGTCCATCTCTACAACATAATATTAAGGTTATATTAGTCCTCTTCTCAAAAAATGGATTCAGACGAAAAGGAATGTAGAGTTTAACTCTGCTACGCAATCCGATTGGTCAGATAGATGTCTATTATGGAAGTCTCGCTGAGTTTACTGTGACTAATTCACTTACCAATATAGACTAGTTCTATTCTTGGCACCATGGTTTTGTTATAAACCTACGCAATAGGTCACTGTCTAAGGAACAACCTAGATAGTATCATCAACTAGGTTCAATTATCGCTTCGATTCGGGAATTTCATGTAGACTCCGATTTCCATCTCAGAAGTCTTAGAGTTTTTGAAAAACTCTAACCTTTACCTTAGGGTATTTGTTTTATTATATCACATATCAGTATTATATCAGTACTCTTGTCTTTGTTGTTCATACAATGCTCTTGAGACTAGCTGTGAAGCTAGCTCTGATACCAAAATGTAACACCCCAAATTTCGTAGCATAAATCGTGCTGGTGACACGTGGTTTTATAAAAATTCATCAGAGTTTTGAGGTGCTACAGCTTAGTGTTTTGCGGAAACAGAGAGCATGTACTAAAAATTTGAACAACAGGTATAACACTGAGTAACTGATATGAAATACTCAGACATATGATGATGCCTAACATATATTGATATATATATTACAAAAATCTCCCGAAGAAATTATTCATGTGATACAGTAATACAAAACTCTATAATTATATTTCTTCTATGTAACTATACCCTTTTCCGTCAAGCCTTAGGTAGACTTGGGACATAGAACCTAACTCAGTTAAATCATCTCATTTGGCCAGGCTGGGTAGGCCTAGTGGGAGTCTCACCATGCTAGGGTGACTGATTGACTGAACCACATAGACGACCCTTCTAGTTTAAGCACCAAATGATGTGAAGTAACTTTATTAGATTCATGCCATAAGGTAGGTTCTGTTGACTTTCTTCCCGCATTTCCTTTGACCGGTGTCTTCTCACGGCTCCGTCTACTGACGTATATCTATGGCTTCGTCCCCGGGTGCCTCCTCTGGTTCATGACCTTTTCCTGTCTATTCATTCAGACTGAGGTCCAATGCCCATCGGACCTCAGGTAACGGTTAACCTCATGCTTATGTACACAATATATGTATGACAGGCATTCATGACATTTTCACAAAAACTACTACAACAGCCCACAACAGATACGCAAATATGTATATACGGCAATAACAATACACAGCCCCTGCAGTATGTTTGTTATCCTAGTCTACACACTCTCCGGTGCCACGATGTACCGTCGTGTCCATAGCACTAGGAAAACTCTCAACGGTGTTAACAATACCATAACCCGTGTACTCATAACTCCACCAATTTCAAATGAGACGAGTCTCGATGACGAACATAAACAAGCATATATAAGCATATCATAATATTTTCAGTTCATTTTATTACCTATTAAATACATTTTTCATGACTTTTGGTCTCTTTTTCTTCTCTCATTTTCAAAGTAATTACCTTAGAAAATAAGAAAATTAAAACTTACAACTTGAGACCACATATTCACCTTGGTAGTCTCGAATTTATTTACTAAAATTCAACATTTATTTTAGGGTGTGTTATGATCCCTAAATGATATTTTAAAGAGAAATTGCTCATAAATTTATAACAATTAAGTTACAAAATTAGAGACAATATACTCTCTCGAAATATTTATCCAAATATTTTACTTATATTAGTTAGGGTTTTCGGGGTATTACAATTGTAAACTTGGTTAAACTCATGAATTTATACACCGAGTTTACCGTTTTTAGCTCACAAAATCGTGTTAACTCACACTTAAACTCTTATTAATTTTTTTTTTTAAAATTTGATTATATTCAACGGCCCTCATATATAAGTTTTATAGAAGTTTCTTTGTTAAATATGGTAAATTTTGAATGTTGATGGATTTAATTTCAATTATTTGGATTTAAAATATATTTAAATCAAATTGTTATCCTTTTTTATATTTTAATTATTTATTATACACTATTAATACCTATTTAATAGTGAAAATAAACTCTTATGAGTTTACAATTTGAGTTCACGATATGAGTTTACGTAATTGTCACAAGTTTACTTAAACTCGTGAGTTTGACAACCTTCGATCGACATGTTAAATATGCCTCCCATTTTGCATTTAATAAAGTTGTAGCCTACCCAGGAACTTCACCAGCTTTAATAAAAATCTTATACCAATATGGTATGTTACATGCTATTTATTTATCTAATGATCTGAAAGAAATTACAGAGTTGTTAGAAGCCTTGTAAAGTGCAGTCAAGATATATGCTGGGGTTGTAACCCAATACAACATATACATTAGATTTTATTCAACTGTTGTAGAAATTACAAAAGAGAAGTTTTATGCTCCAATCAGTATAATTAAACTTGGAACAACAAAGAAGCCCATAGAAACTGAAGCAGGGATCAAAGAAGACATTGAAGATGACCAAGAATTTCAGAACAAGATGTCTAATATAAGAGCTCAAAATTATCATATTATCTTCCAAGAAATGAATAGAGCCATTGCATCAAACGAGAAGTAGTGGGTATATTATTATGGAATGACAACAATCATAGCAGCAGTTGGAAAGACAGCACATGTTCAGCCATTATTCATGCGGTGGTATGACAGATTAAGAAATAATAAAATGGAAAATTCAAGAAAAACAAAGAAGATATGTAATCTTTTGGCAGAGTACTCTAATCACAGGTGCAAAAATTGTGAGGAAAGAGAAAAAGCCATGTAATATATTGAAGATCCAGAAATAGATCTCAATGTTCTCTGAAGATTCGAAGACAAATAGAAGAAGACAAGGAAGCTTGCCGACACTGACAAAGTGCTAATAGGTTAAAAATTAGAAGCAAAGAGGTATAAGAAAAACAAATGCAACGTGTAAGGTGAAAATTTTGCCGACAATACCAAAAGTTGTAAAACAAAAAAGTAAAGTAAAAAGTACATGTGTCTTATATGTCTTGTAAGGTGCAGGTGCTTTAAGTCAAGGATTTTTGTAAATAGCTGTCTTATATAATGAATAGATAGTACAAAGTAGGTATATAGACTTTTTGTAAAATTACTTTACGTGTAAACTTATGAAAATGTATTATGTCAGAATAGAATAGGCAGGAGTTGGGATGCCGACTCTCTATATAAGGCCATGTAACTCTACATTGGAAAGACACACCGAGTTCAAAATATCACTCAGCTCACTACTTTGCCTACCTACTCTCTTGTATTCACTTTTGTTGAGAAATAAAATTTCAGCAGTTTAATAAAAAAAAGTAATTCGGGTTATGAAAGGATACCTGTCCTCTTTCATGTAGGGATACTTTACCGAGAGTATAAATCTCTCAGACCTTCCTCTTTCAGATCATATTTAGCACAACCTTCCTTTGTTTTCTACAGGAGGCGTAACAAAAACTTGACATACATATACATATATATGTATATATGTATGTATATATATCTCTATATATACACATATATATGTATGTGTGTATGTGTATACACATATCGTATATATGTATATATATATACATATATGTTCTGTTCGTAGAACATAATTTCTGTTGAAGTGTGTAAATGTATAGTCTCAAAGGACTAGAATATTGATGTAGGATCAAATATCCCTCCCCCAAGTATCCATAGATGAGATACCTTAGAAGATAGGAGATCACAGAGCACAAACATGAGGGTTTTCACCTAATGGAGTGGGGTGTGTGCTCTGTGTAAGTAGAATAGTAAAGAGGGAAAGTGGAGAAGATGTGTACCTTAGGGTTTACTATCTATTTATAGTGGGTACCTTAGGGTTAGGGTTTGGTTGCCCCTTGTTGGGCCTCACTTGAATGGGCCTAATATTTTATTCCGTAACAGTTGCCCCCTAGCCTGGTAGTTCAGGTCTCTGAGCTGCCGGGATGCATTAATTGTCTGCTGTGAAACGCGGATTTGGCCGAGATATTTCCAGCTTATCCGGGTTGTTTGAGAAGAAATAAGATCCTTGCTTGCTTTCGTAGCGATTTTTCTCGGGATAAATATCCGGTTTATATTCCTACATTTAATAATATGTGAGCAAATCAAATTCAATGGGAAATACTTACTATTTGTGCAAATCATTTAGCTTGCTCATTTCAAGTGCTGGTTCGAGTTTGCATTAATCCCGGTTATTAATAACATGCTTTTCCACTAACAAATCATTGTCCACTCTGTTGCCCCCCATCCCGGTAGTTCAGATCTTGGGACTGCAGGGATGCATTTAAGGCTTAATATGGATCTACACGCGGAGCCAGGATTTTAACCAGATTCGGTGTAACCGGGTCTGCCTTCAAAAATTATCATGGAGGCCCTTTAGCAAAGACAGAAGTAGTAAATCATGCAATCTGATAAGAAAGCTTAGCAGCTCCTTATTTCTAGAATTTATTTCAATTGGGAGACAAAAAGAATAATGATAAAAGCCGTGCCACTTCATGATAAAAGCCGTGCCCTCTTGAGTGATTGACCAGAAATCAATCGGGAATAATAGCCATCCGCCACATATCTAGGTTCAGTGTCTTAACCAAACTCTAAACATTTTGACTTGATCAAAGTCGTTGTGACGGCTAACTTTACTTCCTGTATGTGGGCGTTACTACATCCCGGAGGAGTGCGTTTTAGCCAAAATCTTGGTTTTACCGCATCCCGAAGGAATACGTGTTAACCCGTGGGTTTTATCGCATCCCAAAGGAATACGTTTTAACCATAATCTCGGCCATACTGCATCCCGGCTTTGACCTTAATGTCGGTATTACCGCATCCCGAAGGAATACGTTTTAACCATAATGTGGACGTTACCACATCCCAGAGGAATACATTTTAGCCAAAATCTCGGCTTTACCGCATTCCCGAGGAAACACGTCTATTCCCAAGGAAACACGTTTTAACCGTTAATTCACACGGAGTCCATATTTTAACTAGATTCAGTGTAACCGGGTCCGCCTTCAAGAATTATCACAGAGTTGGGATTTTAACCAGATTCGGTGTAACCGGGTCCACCTTCAAAAATTTACATTGATATAGCCCATGTGTAGCACAATGATATAATTCATTTATTTGGTGGCAGAAAGCATGCACAGATATGATGTCATTATCATATATGAATAATAAAGAGGAGGAGAATGCTCCAAGAATAAATAGATAGATACTCTGATAGATACTCATGAATAAATACTCTTTAAGAAAAACCTGAAGCCTTTGTCTCTTCAGATCATCAATGGTATTCTAGCTTTCACAATAGGAGTCCCTAAACTCAATCCATCAAGCAACACAAGGAATAATCCATGAAGAAAATAAGCAATCTCTCAGAAAGCAATCGGTTGAGCCATTCGTTTTATTGACCAAGTCATCAATTGATGTACATTGAGAGAGAGAATGAGAGTCATAGAGGCAATATGCTATGTGCGTATATATAATAATACACTCAACTGTTAGGGAAAAAATCCGTGGAAGTAGACTATTAGAAGCATGCATAGATCAAAGTAAACATATAACTATAGCGTTTTGCAATAAATGATCAATTGAGAATCTAATGGCCTGGCATCATGGAATTTCAAGAGATTAAATCCTTTTTTGGCATTGTATTAAATACAAGCTCTACATCCTCAAATTTTCCCGCGCTAGAAAACATAATCAAAAGACTATTACATACAAAAATGGCCATTATGTGCAGCAGAGAAAACTGAAAATAAGGCTCCTTTTGCTTCTGAAATTTCTTCCAAGACTGATGGTAATATTTCACCATAGTTGACTCATCAATTCTGTTGGAAATTTCTGAAAAATCTAAATTCCAATCTAAGGAATCAAGAGTAGATCCATAGAAGAAATTTAAGTCTCACTAGTCCATAATGTATTGACACAGGAAAGTGGGAGACACATAAGCAAGGAACTGGTACGCAAAAGAAGAGGAAGTGTGAAGCAAGCAAGAAATAAACATTCCTGTCAGATTTCATTTCCCAATAAACTCAGATGCAATGATTGATTCTGCTATTACTCCTGGACAAGTATCTTGAAGATACTACTTTGTCACCTTTGTGAAGTAACTCAAAAGGCGAATCTTGAGCAACACTTGGTTAATGCGATACTTGTATATTGGGTGTCTTCTCGGTGCTTGTCGTATAATTCAAAATATATTGAAGTCACAATTGATTATTAAACAAATTCTTGGATGCTCGACCACAAGATTATGAGATGATTCATCAACAACCTGGCCCTCATTTCAACTATTTGGTGCTACTCCATTCATTGACATCACTTCATCTGCAAGACAGTTGCCCTCGTCTTCCAATATCCAATATCAATAACGTTAATTATGCAAACCACAAAGGCACCCATTGAAGCTCTTCGAATCAAGAATCATATTTATAATGACAATAATTAAATCATCCTGGAAGTACTCAAACCGATCATAGTGCGTGACAACCTCCCTCTTAGAAAGTGGCCATGAAAGCTTCAACCTTATTGGAGATAATTGTTCCCCAATCCAAACCCTCTGTGAACAGTCACTCAACAAGATTTGGGAGAGGGAAAAATAAACTGAGGCCACCATTCCTTGTAAAGGAGTGTCTCTCATGACATATACAAACCAACGTTAATTATGCAGAAATGAATATAGCCACAGATAATCTCATTTCTACCTTCAAGAGAAAGGTTACACAGATATATCCACCAAAATGCTATGGAATTTTAAGACTCCACTAATTATACAGAAGTGAATATAATACTAAGACTAGTAACATTAATTGCTTTGTCCAGATGTCTCCATCACTTCACAATCCACATTCCAGAGAAGAATAGAACATATTTACGATCCAATAAATAAAAGGCATTCATATGCTTTACCTGGGGATGTAGAGCAATAATTCCAATTGCGAATGCAATAATCATGGTCATGACAAGGAAGAAAAGATTTAGGCCGCAGTCATGCCCAGAAGGGTGCTCCAGATTTGCATTGTTAGGAACTGAGGGTAGCACCTCGCAATTGGCACCAAGAAGCAGGTGGAGATAACAAATTGTAGAAGCAATAACTCCTTATCAGCAATCCTTATTTCATTTCTTTGTCCAGAAATATTCTTAGTGCGCCGTTAACTGGAAGTAACTGTTGGAATTTTATTTAATATATTAGTATATATTTAGATTCAGAAAATACCCCATATTAATGACCCATATTAAGGCTTCAGTAACTGCCAATTCATGGTCATAATTGGCAGTAACTGCCCAATTAATATTCGTAACTGCCTAATTAATTGCCATAATTGGCATTCATCTTTGTGATGGCCAGAGGTGGAATTCAGTCGGATTATATTGTTGGTCCCCTAAGTCTGCTCTCACGGTTCAGTCTAAGCACCATCTGCAGAGTGAGAGAGAAGACTCAGAAGGACAAAACCCAGAGTTCATCCCTTCTTGCTTCAGGAACGAATCAATGGCTGGAGGTATTTCAGTTCTTCATTTTGTTTATTCCGCATTGATCTAATTGCACAACTTAGGTATTTTACATGATTAGATCGCTTTAGTTCTAACATTTGGTATCAGAGCAATACATGCCTCTGCCTTGATTTTATCTAATTAGGCTCTCAAAATAATATGGAGTTTTAGGAATCATCACTGTGCTTATTTTCTCAAGGTTCTGTCGATTGATGATTTTAGAAACCTGAAATCACATATTTTGAATACTCTTATTCGATGCTTATGAAACTAGGGAATTGTTGTTTGTGCCCTAGATATTCATTGAGAGATATGAAATATGTTTCAATTAGTTCGAAATTTTGTTATCATTTCCTTCAGATTGAATGTTCTTGGGATCTGAGGTCCTAATTTTTTGACAAAGTTAGAGGATCCATATTGCTAATCAGGGATACATCCGACATTAAGATTGTATGCAAGTATGAAGCCCAAATTGAATTCCCATTTCTGCTTGCCTTCTGTTGAAAACTCACATTAAAATCATCGTTGTTGGGTTCTTCTTTGCTGAAAAAGGACGATGAGAAACCCAGTTTTTTTTTTTTAAATTCCCATTTCAAATTCATGTTTTAAACTTGGGTGTTTGATTCATGTCAAAAATCTGGCTCATAACTGTTTTCCATGATCACCGTCTTCAAAATCGTCGGATTTTGAGCCTCCGATCGCCGAAAGTCGCTGGCTGAGTTCGCGGGTCGCGGCAACTGATTGCCGGGTTGTCTCGGGTGGCAGGTCGGGTAGGGTTCAGAAACGGGTGAAGGAGAAACAGAAAACGACGTCGTTCCATGCCTCCGTGAAACACAGCGTTTCACTTAAAGTAGAAGGGGCCGGGCGCATTTTTTGGGTCAGACGCGTTTGGGCTTCGCCTTTTGGTTTTGGGCCGAGGTCATTTTTGGCGTGTTTTGGCTTCTATTTTTTTTTTAAAAAAAAGAAGAAACACGTTGAAAGTAAAACAAAGCATAAAATTGGTCCTGACTGGGATTCGAACCCAAGACGCTAGGCACGTGGGGCGCCTAAAGGCTGGCCTTATGCCAGCTGAGCCGGACGCTCCTTTGTTTTGTGAATCATCATTTATTCAATTTAAATCCTTAAAACGCTAAAACCGGTCCTGAGTGGATTTGAACTTGAGACCCCGGGCGCGTGGGCGCCTTAAAGGCCGCCCTCTCGCCGGTGATCTACGCGCTTCCTTGTGATTTATTTTGGACGATTATTTATTTAAATATTTTTCCAGCGAAAACCAAATTTTTTGAAAGTGCTGTAGGTGGGATTCGAACCCACACTCATTGGGTCCAAAGCCTTGATGGGGCCTTATGGATCATCCAGCTAAGACCAGATTTGTGTTATTTTGAAAGACTTTTATTTACATATCATGAGCATTTTGGATTTAAATAAATCTGAAATTTTATTTAAATTTGGTATTTCATGTGATTATGAATTACATATTTTAATATTTGCATGAATTAACTTTCATTTAATGATACATGCAATTTTATGTTAAATAATATGCAAAGCATGAAATATCCAATTTTATTTTAATATTGCTTATAGTTTCTTGCAATGTTATTGAGTAATGTTAAGTGATCTCTATATTTTTTAATTAATTAGAGAGTAGCCACCGCATCTTTAATTGGTTGAAAATGTATATAGAGTTGCATGATCACATAGTAACATTAGTAGTAATAGATCATATGTAATATAATAAAATTTTATCCCACAGGAAATTTTTATTATATGTTTTGTATGATTAATTAGGATAAAATAACAAATTATATTCTTAACTTACCCACAGGAATTAAGAATAAGGAAATAATTTGATAGTTTTATCATACGGTTATGATATAAATCTAATTGAATTAGAACTTTAGCCCACAGGCAAGTTGTATGTCGGTAGATTTATGACTTTTAGCATGATTTACATTGGTAGAACATGATGTAGTTTATTAGTCTCAATTCTTGATTTTTAAGCATGTATTTGTTAATTATGCAGTTAAACAACCTGCGAATTTCTCTGATATGAAAAATGATATTCCCGAACTGAGGGGTGATAACTATAAGGTATGGAGAGAAAGAGTTCTTCTCCAATTGGGGTGGATGGACATTGATTATGCTATAAGGAAAGACGAACCACCTTCCATTACCGCAACCCGGCGCTCCGGATCGGGTTGATCTTTATGAAAAGTGGGAGCGATCTAATCGCCTCTCAGTAATGTTCATAAAGACTCACATCTCTGCTGGCATTCGTCGTTCTGTCGAACAACATGACAAAATTAGGCCACTTCTGAAGGCGATCGATGATCAATTTCAGACTTCAGGAAAGGCACTTGCCAGCACCCTAATTATGAAGTTTCATCCCTAAGACTTACTATCGTGAAAGGTGTGCGTGAGCACATCATGCAAATGAGGGACGTTGCAGCTCAACTAAAGCAACTTGAGGTTGACATGTCTGACTCCTTTCTCGTGCACTATGCAACACCCCAAATTCCGTAGCATAAATCGTGCCGGTGACACGTGGTTTTATAAAATTTGTCAAAGTTTTGAGGTGCTACAGCTTAGCGTAATGCGGAAACGAAGAGCATGTACTAAAAATTTGAACAATGAGTTTAACAATGAGTAACTGATATAAAAATACTCAGACATATGCTGATGCCTGACGTATACTGATATATTATAAATTTCCCGAAGGATTGTTCATGTGATACGAATACAAAACTTTATAATTACAATTCTTACATGTAACTATACCTCTTCAACCAAGCCTTAAGTAGACTTGGGGGCATAGAAACCTAACTCGGTTAAATCATCCTATTTGGCCGAGTGGGTAAGGTCTAGTGGAAGTCTCACCGAGTATTTACGGCGACTGATTGACCGAACCACATAGACGACCCTTTCTAGTTTAAGCACCAAATGATATGAAGTAACTTTATTAGATTCATGCCATAAGGTAGGTTCTGTTGACCTTCTTCCCGCATTTTCTTTGACCGGTGCCTTCTCACGGCTCCGTCTATCGGCATATTTTTACGGCTCCATCTACTGGTGCCTTCTCTGGTTCATGATTCTTCCCTGTCTATTAATTAAGACTGAGGTCCAATGTCCATCGGACCTCAGGTAACGTTAACCTCATGCTTATGTAAACAATATATGTATCACAGGTATTCATATCATTTTAGCAAATATCACTACAAAAGCCCATAACAGATGTAGGAAATACAAATATGTATGTACGGAAATAACAATACACAGCCACTGCAGTATGTTTGTTATCCCAGTCTGCACATTCACCGGTGCCACGATGTACAGTCGTGTCCATAGCGCTAGGAAAACTTTCAACGGTATTATCAAAACTATAACCCGTGTATTCATGATTGCATCAAAATAATTAAGACAGAGTCTCAGTCCATAAACACAGCAATCATATATAAGCATAACACAAGCATCAGAGTCAGTGTTACAGTACGCCGCGAACGTACCTTCATTGACGGTACTTCGGTACGTTTTACGGAAAACGGTATTTTGACAGCGGAGCAACAGCGGTACGATAGCGGTACGATTACAGATATCCTATAAGGATTATATCACATTTATCAATATTTAGCATCATAACAGGCATTTTAGGCACAAATTACCATTTTGCCCCTGGTTTGACTAATCGGTGAAATTTCGCCAGAGCTTCGCTACTTTAACCCTATCTCCAAAATTTTGACATATCTCTTCTCCCAATATATTTTCGAAATAAATACCATATTTACCCTTTAAACATGATATTTAATCTATCCCGGCATTAAAGATAAATCTAGCATTTCTACTATAACTACCGAAAGAAACACCTAAGCTTAAGACTAGGGACCGAAGAACTTACCCGGGGCTTCGCTACAACTTCTCCGGGCTCCTCCTTCTCTCTAACCTCTCTCTAGTTTCAGTTTTGGTGTGGAAAGAAGTGAAGAGGAGTGCCTTCTATTTATAGGCAAAATCGTGACACTATTCATGCTTTATCGATCGGATTTCAACCGTCGGATCTTGCTTTTACACATGGCTCCATCTTGGCCATTAAAACCCCTTGACCGACCTCCCCTATGTCATCTTCCAAAGATGACTTCATCCAAGTGATGTCATCACTTGCTTTATGAGCCGGTACCGATAAAGTTCCTGTTTTTGTGTTCTAATCGCGTAATCTTGAAGAATCTCAAAAATCCGGCAACACAGTGCTGAAGGTCTATTCATCCTCTTTCAAAATACTTGGGTTAGCTAAACTTTTGATCCCATTAAGGATATTCCGTTGCCTGCCGAACATTTTTGGACAGACGCCAACGGTTACGGAAATGACTTCCGGTAACACCCACTTCTGGACAAAAATTCGCTGGTTTATAATATGTCCTGACCTAAGAAACCTAGTTCATGGTTTTTCACAACGGATTTATTTTTCATTGGTTCTCATTTCTACTATCTGTCCTTTATTTTTTTCATCTTGTCTCTTAATTACTCCGTTGGTCTCAGAAATGACTTCGGAGACAGCCCACTCCGGGATAAAATTTTACTTGTTTATAATAAGTCCAGATCTTAATTACTTAGTTCACCTATTTTGAGGTAGGATTTAATTTCTATCGGTTCTCATTTATCTTGTTGGCTCTTTACAAAATATCTCATTTTATATTTTTATTAAATTACAAAATATCATGATATTTTCTTCTTATTATTATTATTATTTATTTTTCTTCAAAAATATCCAATATTTTTGGCCCCCCTTTTTATTTTTATTTTCTAATTAATTTACTTATATCTGAATTATCTTATATTATCCTATTAATTACTTAATTAGTCACTTAATAATTGTTGATAATTTTCTTAATTAGGATTAATCATTATCTCATAACTATTTCACTGACATTGGTATTTTATATCCCATGCATTATATTAAAAATCATGGGGCCAATTAGGGTTTCCAAAAAAATATTAAATTTTCCCCTTTATTATTTCCATGGAAATAATTTATTAAATTGCTATAATTAAGGACAATACTTTCCCTAATTTTTAATAATTATTTAATTGCCCTCTAAGATTTATCATAATATTTTCGTGCCATTTTATGCCTCATAAATGCATTTGTGGCCTTTTGGCACCTTATCTCCTCTAATTTTGATAGAATTTTACTTTTAGTAAATAAGATAATTATGCTCATTATTTGAGACCACATATTTACCTATTTTAAATAGGTAATATTCATTCAAAAAGATTATTTAGGATATATATTATTTATTTAAATATAATAATTATCCGGGTATTACATTTCTCCCCCCGTTAAATAAAATTTCGTCCTCGAAATTTATTCTACCCCAACTAGACTTCTAGTCTATAGTTTCAGAATATACCTACTAGTGGTTTTTTCCAATTTGTCTCATTCAGATACAATCCTCTCTAAACTAGCTTTTCTACTGGGATACTCTTATCTCTGAGTTACTTCCTTTGAATATGAGAACTTGTTTTGATTTGACTATATAGATATGGTCATCTTGTATTTCGATACTTCGTATTCTGAAATATGATCACTGTCAAGATGATATTTCTCCAATGAGAAATGCAGAAAATACTGTGAAGTTTATTAAAGTTTGGGGGTAAACTTAACTGATAAGCCTTTGGTCCATACTATCTTCTCGAATATGCCCTATGTAATGAGGCATTCGTTCGTTTTATCATAACTTTCAGTCATTCACAATGACAAAATTCTAACAATGACATATACCATCACATCAACACAAGAAATGAATCCACTCACAAACATTCAGAAACATGATCGACCATGTCTGGCCTAAGAAAATTTTCGCTCTGACTATAGTTCCATCGAACATATAAGTGATTTATACTTTTGCCTATATAAGGCTTCAAACGATGCTATTACGATCGTGAAAATTCGAGAAATAAGCTTTATCGAGTGTATTTACGGTTTTCTAGGGAATTTGCTTTAACAGGACATAGTCCTCATAGTATTCAAGCAGCCTTTGATCTTGAATTATCATACAAGCTACTAAAACTAACTTTCTGTGGGGAGTATCTATACGATGTTTACTTTATACGGTTGATAATTACTCTCTAAATTGCAGTATTCTAGGAATTTTATCTAGCGATGCCATCCATTGCCGAGTTTCTTTCAACTCAAAATGGTATTTTAAGCACTCGTGGTAGCAGTACAATTCTATGGTTACACCGTAGGGTAATTACTAATTCCAGGTCATGCGTAGATTAGTTCAACTTGAGAGGCTTCAACAGACGAGAGGTGTAAGTCATCACGCTGTCCTGCTGCAGCAAGACATATCTCGATCCATACCTATTGGTACCACGACAGACTCTATAATATTTACTTGGATTCGGGACAACCAACTCTTGGTGTTGTGACCAACTTCTTTCTCAGTCTATGTAAGCTCGTCCCACAGCCTTTGTTCTACACAATGATTAAATTTTTATTTATGAGCTTTGTCAATGGTAAAGCAAGTTACGAGAAACTTTTATATGAATCTGCGGTACTATCCCGCTAGATCCAGAAACTACATATCTATATTACTATCTCTGACTCTTTCGAGTCCAGAACCGCTTCCACACTGTAATCAGGTATAGTATCAAAACACAGGATTCATCGATCCATTTTCTCCGTGCTCGATTATACAGGTCTCACTGCCTGACTCATTCAGCCCTCGGCTTAACACATATTTAGCCTTCCGCCTCGATTTATTATATTACAGCACCGGAGACTCTAGCCTTTTACTTTAGTAAATCATCTTAAGTTTTACCTGGCACAAGGAATGTTTTTTCCCAATTTTAAGACTCTAGACAATGTCTAGAATACATCATACTTATCCGTATTTCACATATTGCCAAACACATTCAATCTCATGGTTCAGGGGCACCGCCCTGCACTTACTAGCTGTTATCGCCTCGAGCCTCTGCTCATCTATTTTATCTAAGTCTTTTCATACAAGTTTCTCATACTACCATTACTTACTTTAGCACTATTGCTGATAACCTCATCTGACTTAATTTGTTCAGTGTTCTAGACCTTTCTGTAGTTCCTGTCCCTTTATCAAAATTCCAATTACACTGCTTCTATATTTAACACAATAGTATTGATAAACGTGTCATCACTATTCAAAAACTTCTTGTCAAATTTTAAACTCTTCATGCTTTGAAAATATTTCGTGATTTCAGTACTTACATAATCTACACTATTTCGAAAAGTATTAGTGCTATCACACTTTAAAATTTAACTGCTGTCAAAACAACTTCGTGAAAATATATCCACAGTAGAAATGGTTCTAGAAATTTCTTGCTTACTATATTTATCATTTTATCTAGTAGTAGTACTTTCATACTACCCATCTTCACAAAATTTTAACAATTTATACTATTACTTTAACTACTTGGTACTATGAGTATTCATATTCTTACTAGTGTGAATTTTCATTTCCTTAGAACAGATTCCCTCAAAAAATTTTGTTCAAAAAGAACCTTTATCATAGGCCAATGATTTTATTTATTTTCAAAACATTTTGTATGACTCAACAAGTCATTTTACAACAGATTTACGTCCTTCCAGTTTTTTTTTTAATACTGACTTTAACATAACAACATTAACACTGTGGTCTAACCCTCTGTTGAAAACATTCCATTTTATCACCACAAGTTGTCAATTCATAAGTTTGACCAATTTTTATTTCAAGAAAGCAATGATCATTATTTGAAAATTTATTTAACAAGAGCCCTGAGGTATATCGACAATTTTGAATATAGCAGGTATATTGACAAGTTATAAAATTCAACTTTCATTTTTACTAGGGAACCAGACAACTAATCTTAGAAGATTTATTGATATTCATCGGACCTCTGTCCTCAGCTACTCAAGTTATCTGTAGAATACTTTTATTCTACCTTAATGTTCTGACAATTTGGGACATTATTTATTTCGTTTCGTTTCACAGACTTCTCGGGACACTTTCTGGTATTTGTTGTCTACCAACTGTGGCTTACTGCTAGCCTATAAACAACTTTGTCTCACAAGACTTTTTAGGACTTCCAACAATATTATCTATTGACCTGAGGACATACCGGTCCCAAAGGTCCTACTGTTCTCTAAGAAATATAACTTACTAATTTGTTCTTACTAGTACCTAGTCAATCCTGTACAGCTTCAGCTGCAATCGTTGGATCTATCAGATCCATAACTATCGTGCTTGTCTGGCTTCATATTCTACCAAATCTACCAGATTTGAAGTTAAGGAATTAGTATTGCCAACCATCGTTGTATATCAAATATCATTTTGTTTATGGTAGGAATTGAAATTCTAGGTGTTTTGTTTCGATGTGTGCTCATAGAAATTCAGTTATCTGGAACCATCTGATATGGCACCTTCGATTTTGATTCAATTTCATACTTTGTTTCAATAGCGAACTCTACTTCGCCTTTTGTTTGTATCCCATTGAGAGCTTCGAAAAGCATCTCAGGGAGCTTTGTTCACAATTTCTTTGAATGTTTTACTTGGATTCTATCGCACAATACATGCTACTTAGTACTGGATTATTTTCTTTAGGTTACATAAACTTTTTATTTTGGGAACTTTATTAAATGTGAGACTTGTTATAATGTACTTACCTTGAGCTCGATATACTGGTATCTCTATTTTATGGTTCGTTGTGATGGCGGCTTTTACTTTACGGTTTGACGTCACGGTGGCTTCGCCCTACAGTACTTCACTCGGCGCCGCACACAACCCCTCCGATTGGGCAACTATACCGGTCAGAATCCTCCGCAGGCAGCCCTTTCCTATCAAACCTCCCCGTAAGTAGCCTTCCCGATCAAACATTCCATAAGTAGTACTATCATTAGTTCATTGTCTCTGCATTATTATAACGAGAACTCGAGTCTTATTAGGTTTTTATCCTTTAGGGGTTTGTAATCTATTATCTTTAATTCCATTTATTTAATACGGGTCATTTCGTTTTCATGGGCTTCTAATATTAGTTCAACTCCAGGTGATTTTCCTAACTCAATTCTCTCTATCGGTTACTTACTTTTTAAAGAATCTTTTAGACACTATTATTACTCAGGTTATTGGTCTCACCTTGAAACCATAACTCGTGGTTTACAGGGGTTCATTTCCAACTATTTTATGATTCTGTTTAAGGATTTAACTTCCGGGTATTGAAACTCAAGACGAACTCACTTACACTTCCTTCGGGTTCTTCAAGGCGTTATGATGTTTAGGAGTAGAAAGATATACAGACTATATGTTCTGGAGTGAGGTACAACAAATCAAATTGAGGTATAGGTTCAAGATTGTATATCATCTCAGGATGGTATACTTCCGAGGGTCTATGAATGTGTACAGGTGATTGATTTAGAGTGATTCTCTGACTCAAAATGGTACACCGACTTAAGTTGATATACTGACTCAAAGTTATATTCGGGAGCGAGGTATATTGGTTCAGAGTTGTATCTATGTCTGACTAATTTACGTATTTCCAGGCTATGTGCCACCTCTTAAAACAGTCTACACACGGTGATTCGTTTCTGTTTATAATGTTTAGTCATATTTTGACCTAAGCATTGTCTATGCTTTGATTAGATTTAGGCTTTGCCATCACTGTATCTGTTTCTATGGTATTTTAAAGAATTACTATGCTTCATACATTACAGTATTCAGGCTTCTAATCAAAGGATCTAAAATCATCAATCTACCTTACCAGGATTACTCTCCTGAGGTTACTTTTATTCTAAGTATGGTTAACTTTACAGCGTCAGTTAGATCTGATGCACTACTCACGACACAATTACCACTTTGCGCTGAAAACTCTCACAGGTTATTTTATTAGTTCTGGGTATTATTGTTGGTACACATACTACTATATACTGATAACTCTTATACATGGGTACTAGTACGGCATATCTGCCTTCTTAGAAAAATACCGGGCACCTTCCCTTTTCAACCCTCGTTTCTATGTAACAGATTACCACTGTTAAGAATTTTAGTCAAAGACCTTCATTCTCGGAGCCACTCTCCGTTTGTACGCATGGTGTCTAGCCTCTACTAGGCAGGGACTTTCTAATTTAGTACTTAGTATGTTTTTGTGCCTACAAGAAAACTTAAGTAGTAAGTTACTATCCTTACCGGAAGACTTTTAACCAAGAAGCCACTGTTTTTTACAGACAAACCTAAACAATAGGTTACTGTCTATAGGAAGACCTAGGTAGTTTTGTCTTCTAAGTTCAATTATCGCTTTCGTTCGGGAATTTCTTTTAGACTCTAATTTCCATGTCAGAAGTCTTAGAGTTTTTCAAAAACTCTAACCTTTACCTTAGGGTATTTGTTTTATTGTATCACAATACCAGTGTTATATCAGTCCTCCTGTTTTTGTTGTCGATACAATGCTCTTGAGACTAGCTGTGAAGCTAGCTTTGATACCAAAATTGTAACACCCCAAATTCCGTAGCATAAATCGTGCCGGTGACACGTGGTTTTATAAAATTTGTCAAAGTTTTGAGGTGCTACAGCTTAGCGTAATGTGGAAACGAAGAGCATGTACTAAAAATTTGAACAATGAGTAACTGATATAAAAATACTCAGACATATGCTGATGCCTGACGTATACTGATATATTATAAATTTTCCGAAGGATTGTTCATGTGATACAGTAATACAAAACTTTATAATTACAATCCTTACATATAACTATACCCTCTTCAACGAAGCCTTGAGTAGACTTGGGGGCATAGAACCTAACTCAGTTAAATCATCCCATTTGGCCAGGCTGGGTAAGGTCTAGTGGAAGTCTCACCGAGTATTTCCGGTGACTGATTGACTGAACCACATATACGACCCTTTGTAGTTTAAGCACCAAATGATATGAAGTAACTTTATTAGATTCATGCCATAAGGTAGGTTCTGTTGACCTTCTTCCCGCATTTTCTTTGACCGGTGCCTTCTCACGGCTCCGTCTATCGGCGTATTTTTATGGCTCCATCTACTGGTGCCTTCTCGGGTTCATGATTCTTCCCTGTCTATTAATTAAGACTAAGGTCCAATGCCCATCGGACCTCAGGTAACGGTTAACCTCATGCTTATGTAAACAATATATGTATCACAGGTATTCATATCATTTTAGCAAATATCACTACAAAAGCCTATAACAGATGTAGGAAATACATATATGTATGTAAGGCAATAACAATACACAGCCATTGCGTATGTTTGTTACCCGATCGCACATTCACCTGCGGTGCCACGATGTACGTCGTGTCCATAGCGCTAGGAAAACTTTCAACGTATTATCAAAACTATAACTCCGTGTATTCATGATTGCATCAAAATAATTAAGACAGAGTCTTAGTCCATAAACACAGCAATCATATATAAGCATAACACAAGCATCGAGTCGGTGTTACAAGATGCCGCGAACGTACCTTCATTGACGGTACTTTCTATGCGTTTTACGGAAAACGGTATTTTGACAATGGGGCAACGCGGCACAATAGCGATACGACGACGGTACAACAGGTACGATTACGATATCCTATAAGGATTATATCGCATTTATCAATATTTAGCATCATAACAGGCATTTTAGGCACAAATTACCATTTTGCCCCTGGTTTGACTAATCGGTGAAATTTCGCCAGAGCTTCGCTACTTTAACCCTATCTCTCCAAAATTTTGACATATCTCTTCTCCCAATATATTTTCGAAATAAATACCATATTTACCCTTTAAACATGATATTTAATCTATCCTGGCAGATTAAAGATAAATCTAGCATTTCTACTATAACTACCGAAAGAAACACCTAAGCTTAAGACTAGGGACCGAAGAACTTACCCAGGGCTTCGCTACAACTTCTCCGGGCTCCTCCTTCTCTCTAACCTCTCTCTAGTTTCAGTTTTGGTGTGGAAAGAAGTGAAGAGGAGTGCCTTCTATTTATAGGCAAAACTGTGACACTATTCATGCTTTATCAGATCGGATTTCAACCGTCGTATCTTGCTTTTACACATGGCTCCATCTTGGCCATTAAAACCCCTTGACCGACCTCCCCCCTATGTCATCTTCCTAAAGATGACTTCATCCAAGTGATGTCATCACTTGCTTTATGAGCTGGTACCGATAAAGTTCCCTGTTTTGTGTTCTAATCGCGTAATCTTGAAGAATCTCAAAAATCCGGCAACACAGTACTGAAGGTCTATTCATCCTCTTTCAAAATACTTGGGTTAGCTAAACTTTTGATCCCATTAAGGGTATTCCATTGCCTGCCGAACATTTTTGGACAGACGCCAACGGTTACAGAAATGACTTCCGGTAACACCCACTTCTGGACAAAATTTCGCTGGTTTATAATATGTCCTGACCTAAGAAACCTAGTTCATGGTTTTTCACAACGGATTTATTTTTCATTGGTTCTCATTTCTACTATCTGTCCTTTATTTGTTCATCCTGTCTCTTAATTACTCCGTTGGTCTCAGAAATGACTTCGGAGACAGCCCACTCCGGGATAAAATTTTACTTGTTTATAATAAGTCCATATCTTAATTACTTAGTTCACCTATTTTGAGGTAGGATTTAATTTTTATCGGTTCTCATTTATCCTGTTGGCTCTTTACAAAATATCTCATTTTATATTATTATTAAATTACAAAATATCATGATATTTCCTTATTATTATTATTATTATTATTATTATTATTATTTATTATTCTTCAAAAATATCCAATATTTTGATTCTTCCCCTTTTTATTTTTTTTTTTTTTTTAATTAATTTACTTATATCTTAATTATCTTATATTATCCTATTAATTACTTAATTAGTCACTTACTAATTGTTGATAATTTTCTTAATTAGGATTAATCATTATCTCATAACTATTTCACTAACATTGGTATTTTATATCCCATACATTATATTAAAAATCATGGGGCCAATTAGGGTTTCCAAAAAAATATTAAAATTTCCCCTTTATTATTTCCATGGAAATAATTTATTAAATTGCTATAATTAAGGACAATACTTTTCCTAATTTTTAATAATTATTTAATTGCCCTTTAAGATTTATCATAATATTTTCAGGCCATTTTATGCCTCATAAATGCATTTTTGGCCTTTTGGCACCTTATCTCCTCTAATTTTGACTGAATTTTACTTTTAGTAAATAAGATAATTATGCTCATTATTTGAGACCACATATTTACCTATTTTAAATAGGTAATATTCATTCAAAAAGATTATTTAGGATATATATTATTTATTTAAATATAATAATTATCCAGGTATTACACACTACATTCTGAACACCCTTCCACAGCCATATGGAGCTTTCAAGATATCCTACAACACACATAAGGATAAATGGTCAATCAATGAACTTTTGACCATGTGTGTTCAGGAAGAGGGAAGGTTGAAAATGGAAATGGGAGAAAGTTCATTTATGACAACTGAGAAAAAGGGTCAGACTCAAGCCAAAAAGAAGAGGAAAGGAAAAACGTCACCCCAAGGTGGAATTAAGAAGGAATCCAAGTGTTTCTTCCGTAAAAAGAAGGGACACATGAAGAAGGATTGCTCTAAATTCCAGCAATGGCTTGAGAAGAAAAGTATATCGGTCCTCACTTGTCTCATTATGAATCTAATATGGTTGATGACATTAATGGCACTTGGTGGATTGACTCTGGTTCTACAATCCATGTTTCGAATACCTTGCAGGGTATGAAAAACCTAAGGAAGCCGTTGGGAAGTAAACAATTCATCTACTCGGGTGGAAGGATTAGTTCGCATGTGGAGGCTGTAGGGACTTGTAGTTTAGTTTTAAGTAGTGGCTATGTTTTAAATTTGGAAAAGACTTTTTATGTTCCAAGTTTCAATAGGAACTTAATTTCTGTTTCAAGACTTGTACGTTTGGATTATTCCTTTATGTTTTATGAGACATCTTTGGATTTGTTTTATAAATCAAATAAGATTGGGAATGGTACATTGTCTAACGGTCTTTTCTTATTTACTTACAACATGATACTACTTATGATGCTATGCATGTTTCGTTGGTTCGAAACGTAGTGTTACGAATGAGGATTCCTCTATGTTGTGGCACCGGAGATTGGGACATATCTCCATTCAGAGAATCGAAAGATTGGTGAAGGAAGGGGTACTTAGTACTCTGGACTTTACTGATTTTGAGACTGGTGTAGACTGTATAAAAGGAAAGCAGACTAACAAGTTAAAGAAAGATGCTAAGAGGAGTACTGAATTGTTAGATATCATACATACGTACATTTGTAGTCCCGAAATGGACGCGTATGGTCGAAATACTTCATCTCCTTTATTGATGATTACTCACGATACATGTATCTCTACATGCTTCATAACAAGCACGAAGCATTAGATGCCTTTAAGGTATTCAAATCAGTAGAGAAACAATGTGGTAAACAAATTAAGATCGTGAGATCGATAGAGGTGGTGAATATTATGGTAGATACACCGAAGATGGACAGCACTGGTCCATTTTGCGAAGTTTCTTCAAGAACATGAGATTGTTGCCCAATACACCATGCCTGGTTCTCCAGACCATAATGGTGTGGCAGAAAGAAGAAACTGAACATTATTGGACATGGTGAGAAGTATGCTTAGTAGTTCTAAGCTACCTAAGTCCTTGTGGATTGATGCACTTAAGACGGCAGTGTAAATATTAAACCGGGTTCCAACCAAGGCTGTCTCAAAGACGCCATTTGAATCATTCAAGGGTTGGAAACCGAGTTTGCGATATGTACGCGTTTGGGGATGCCCGTCTGAAGTTAGAGTTTATAACCCACAAGAAAAGAAGTTGGACCCAAGGACCATTAGCGGATATTTCATTGGATATGCCGAAAGGTCTAAGGGGTACAAGTTTTACTGTCCATCTCATACCACTAGGTTTGTGGAATCAAGGAATGCTAAATTTCTTGAGAATGACTTGATTAGTGGGAGCGATCGATTCAGAAACCTAGTTTCTGAAGAGGATAATTTAGATAGCCAACCTTCTACTTCAGGTCTCAGATTGGTTGTTAACAATACTCCTTCGCCAACGGAGTATTGTACAACCATCATACAAGATCCACAACCGGGCGATATTGATCCAAAGAGATCAAGTTGTTGATGAGGAACAACCAGAAATTGTTGAACAACAAGTTCCTCAAGAAGATATTGAAACAACATTGAGGAGATCTACTAGACCAAGAAGATCAGCGATATCTAGTGAATACATTGTGTATCTGCAAGAATCTGACTATAATGTAGGAGCTGAAAATGATCCTGGAACGTTTTCACAAGCCATGAACTGTAGAGATTCAAAATCATGGCATAATGCTATGAAGGATGAGATGAATTCTATGGCATCCAATAGAGTCTGGGATCTTGTTGAGTTTCCTGATGGTGCGAAGGCCATTGGATGTAAATGGGTCTTCAAAACAAAAAGAGATTCATTGGGCAACCTTGACAGACATAAAGCAAGACTCGTAGCCAAAGGATTAACTCAAAGAGAAGGAATCAACTACAAGGAGACATTTTCTCCTGTATCAAAGAAGGATTCTCTTCGTATCATTCTAGCATTAGTTGAACATTTGGATTTGGAGTTGCAACAAATGGATGTGAAAACGGCCTTTCTCAATGGAGAACTAGAGGAAGAGGTTTACATGAAACAACCAGAAGGATTTTCCTCTAGTGATGGTGAGCATTTGGTATGCAAGCTCAAAAAATCCATATATGGATTGAAACAAGCTTCCCGGCAATGATATTTAAAATTTCATGATGTTATCTCTTCATTTGGTTTTGTGGAGAACGTTATGGATGAATGTATATACTAGAAGGTCAGTGGGAGTAAGATTTGTTTCCTGATTCTATATGTGGATGATATTCTGCTTGCAACCAATGACAATGGGTTATTGTATGAAGTGAAACAATTCATCTCTTAAAGCTTTAAAATGAAGGATATGGGAGATATATCTTATGTCATTGGCATTAAGATACAGAGAGACAGACGTAGAGGCGTTCTAGGTCTGTCTCAAGAGACCTATATCAACAAAGTTTTGGAAAGATTTCGGATGAGGTATTCACAAAGCGCAGCTCCCATTGTGAAGGGTGACAGGTTCAATCTGAACCAGTGTCCAAAGAATGATTTTGAGAGGGAACAAATGAAAAACATCCCTTATGCTTTAGCTATAGGAAGCCTTATGTATGCTCAGGTCTGTACCAGACTTGACATTGCATTTGTTGTTGGAATGTTAGGGAGATATCAGAGTAATCCAGGTATGGACCACTGGAAAGCTGTAAAGAAGGTGTTGAGATACCTTCAAGGGACTAAGGATTACGTGCTTAGATACAAACGGGTGGACAATCTAGAAGTGACTGGTTACTCCGATTTAGACTTTGCCCGCTACATTGACTCAAGAAAATCCACTTCTGGATACATTTTTATGCTAGCCGGTGGAGCTGTGTCATGGAGTAGCAAGAAGCAGTCTTTGATTGCTACTTCTACGATGGAAGCTGAGTTCGTATCATGTTTTGAGGCTACCTCACATGGTGTATGGATGAAGGGTTTCATTCATAAGCTTAGAATCATGGATTCAATTTTTAGGCCAATGAAGATATATTGTGACAATTCGGCTGCTGTATTTATGGCTAAGAACAACAAAAGTGGTAGTCGAAGCAAGCACATCGACATTAAGTATCTAGCCATAAGAGAATGTGTTAAGCATCAAACAATGGTTATCGAACACATTAGCACTGAGTTGATGGTTGCTGATCCTTTAACTAAAGGCATGCCTCTAATGAAGTTTATGGATCATGTGGAAAGAATGGGAATTAGTGCCTTTCTTTGATTTTCATTTTTTAGAATGATTTTCCTTTCGTTGTAAGAACGATGTTATATTGTGAAACCCTATTTGTGATGTTTTTCTCATTTCAGTTTGTGTACACATTTATTTGTTTAATTTGAGGAACATCATTAAGTTTGGACCTAGAATAAACGTAGGGTTTATTCATTAAGTTACTTAGGCTTGGGAAACGTGGTGCACTGTGATACATGGAAGATATTACTCGCTTTAAGAGGACCTATCGCTATGATCCATGCATCTTGTTTCTCAGAAGTTATATACTGAAGTGTGTGGACCAAGTGGGAGAATGTTGGAATTTTATTTAATATATTAGTATATATTTAGATCAGAAGTTAATGGTCATAATTGGCAGTAACTGCCCAATTAATATTCGTAACTGCCTAATTAATTGCCATAATTGGCATTCATCTCTGTGATGGCCAGAGGTGAAATTCAGTCGGATTATATTATTGGTCCCCTAAGTCTGCTCTCACGGTTCAGTCTAAGCACCATCTGCAGAGTGAGAGAGAAGACTCATAAGGACAAAACCCAGAGTTCATCCCTTCTTGCTTCAGGAACGAATCGATGGCTAGAGGTATTTCAGTTCTTCATTTTGTTTATCCCGCATTGATCTAATTGCACAACTTAAGTATTTTGCATGATTAGATCGCTTTAGTTCTAACAGTAACTACTAGATTGAAGAATCCATGAATTGCAAACAATGCATCTGATAACGCCACAACTCCCCTACTTAAGAGAAAACCACCACCCGCAAGTTTTACACCACCAAATAAAATAGATGCAACTCTATAATTGCGATCCCAGTTTGTTGTCGCAGACTTTTAAAGACCTTCTTCCAAGACTCATCACCATACACACAAGAAATCACCAATGAGAAGGAACAAGAGTAATCAAGAAATGAGATTCGCAAGTCACCGAGGACTTCACAAGCATATAAAATCAATCAATGCTGAAAACAACCACCACATAGTAATTCTTATTGACCAAAGCCAGAGTCTTGAGCTCTTTCAAACCAGCTCATACCCTGCTTCCACCTTTATAATAATGTCCTCCAAGGACTTATTACTCATTGCAGCTCATATAATCCTCACGGGCCTTAATTGTTGCATTCCTTTCTCCATGCCAAAACGTTGTAGATGAAAA
Source organism: Acacia melanoxylon (assembly GCA_019022615.1). Classification (NCBI taxonomy): domain Eukaryota; kingdom Viridiplantae; phylum Streptophyta; class Magnoliopsida; order Fabales; family Fabaceae; genus Acacia; species Acacia melanoxylon. Next base: position 1,116,557 of record JAFJYJ010000020.1, on the reverse strand, counting down.
TAGTTGATAAAGCCATGCTTTCCTAAATTCTCACACAAATACGTTTTGCTGAAACATCTTGCATTGGGATAATGGCGAGGAGATCAAAATCCTGCCGATAATGGAAAAAAGGGTCGAAATCTCCAAATGCTTCCACCCACCGACTGCGTTGTTTGACTCTGAATACATGCAACGTCATATTTGTCGAGATCAATTCGTAGCTCTTGATTCCACAGGAGACGGCGTTCTCAAAACTGGGCTAATACTAGAAGCGTCACAGTCCGCTTTTGATTTCCCTCATTAAATGATATCTCTGCAAAAGAAGCACATGTAATCCGGGATCCAATGTTGCCAAGCAGTACACCATAACCTCGCTAACACGTATCTTGAATCCTAATTCAAAGGTATGATGCGGTTGACAAAGATGCACTGGCTTCTCTCGGATATCTCTAAATATGCTCCATTTGTAGAACCTATGACGAGTTTAAGGAGGACGGTGGATCCAGAGAATGCCGAGATATACGCCCACATGAATGCTGAGATAGATGCTTGCGTAAAACCGGTATCAGACCTGACCCCGAGATAGTTGCAAAACCCCAGAACCTTGGCCGAGGTTCAGAAAATGCCAAGAGAGACGTCGAAGAAGAACAATAAGAAGCCAAAATCGTCGTAAGCCCATAAAGTTCCGGGGTGAAGGCGAAAGAACTTTTCAAAACGGACTTGATTCTCATTAGTAACGCTTCCATCAGCTGGTCCCAATGCAAAAATTGACAAATTGTAAATAACTTTTCCTACAGTCTTTGTCTGCTTCACTGCCTTCAACAAATTTTTCAAACCCAACACGTTCATAGAAAGGAATTCAAAAGAATCAAGAAGCCAAGGCTCCTCAAGGCGATAAAACATGAGTCTGATCATGATAACGTTGTGGTGCCCCTGCCAGAATTATCTGCAACGCACGTTTATGAGTTTTCCTTGATGATCAAGAATTACAAAGGATCAATGACCATGTCGCTGACTTTCGTAACCATCTGCGAAAAACCCTGGAAGTACTGAGAACTGAAGTCAATCCCATACAGACTACTTCGGTGCTCCAGCATTTCTTAAATCTCGTCAGGAATGTGATTGAACACCCCTGTAACCGAGGTTGTCGGTCTGAAAAATTCCCTCGAGGTTTACGTAGATTCGACCATATAGCCTCTGCATGAGGAGAATCGACCGAGTTGGATCCCGGCTACTTCGACCATGTAAAAGCAAATTTTAAGCATGACGCGTGGACTTCGGAGAAACCTACGAGACCCCAACATGCCATCTTCGGTTGGCCGATCCTGTCAGGTCCCATCAATTATGTCGGCCATTCTCTAGATCGCCATACTGCACTCGCCAGTCGAGGACGACCCTTTCTATCTTTGGCAATGACTATTCCTCTCCATCCTGGTCAATAAGCATTTTCACGGTATAATGGAACTCATACCTGGCAGCATTGTGCACTGCAATTTTTCAATTTTTCCTCACTATCCACATTGGATCGTCATCTCGGCACCTCATAACCAGAGGTCTGAGATTACAAGCAAAGCGAGGCTTTTAGAGGAAATTGCTTCTTGGTAGTGATAAAAATGGGAACACGAACCAAGATCGTCAAGTCTCTGAAAGATCTATGAGGGGAAGTGCTAGAGTAAGATGCCCTAGGATTTAGATCGTTGGTCTTAATGATCCAGAGAAAACATCCTCCACATTCGAAAACCTAATCCCTTGCTCATCTTGAAGAGAACATTGCACTTCTGCGTTGCTTCTGCCACCAGTAAGCTTTCATAAGTTGCGCTGGCTTTTGAATATCCATGAATTGGAATCGTTCACCATCTTTGGTTGCGGGAATCACAAATTTACCGATTCCCCACAGTCGGCACCAATGTTCTATTCGTAGAACATAATTTCTGTTGAAGTGTGTAAATGTATAGTCTCAAAGCACTAGAATATTGATGTAGGATCAAATATCCCTCCCCAAGTATCCATAGATGAGATACCTTAGAAGATAGGAGATCATAGAGCACAAACATGAGGGTTTTCACCCAATGGAGTGGGGTGTTTGCTCTGTGTAGGCAGAATAGTAAAGAGGGAGAGTATAGAAGATGTGTACCTTAGGGTTTACTATCTATTTATAGTGGGTACCTTAGGGTTAGGGTTTGGTTGCCCCTTGTTGGGCCTCACATGAATGGGCCTAATATTTTATTCCATAACAATATATATTATATGTATACACACACACACACACACACATACAAACATAATGTATACACACATGTGTGTATACGTAATATATATATAAAGATTGGATGAAGGTAAGAGAAATAATAAATAAAGATTGAATTAAAAATGATTTTGAATTTTAGTTTAAGATATGAATGTGATCTATCATCTTAAATTTTTATTTGAACAATCAATCAATCAATATATGGATGTGATCCATCATCTTAAATGATTGATTCAATCAATCAATCAAGATATGAATGTGATTCATCATCTTAAATTTAATCAATCAATCAATATATGAATGTTATTCATCATCTTATATTCAATCAATCAATCAAGATATGAATTAAATTCATTATCTTAATGATTTGAATTTTCAAATTCAAGCTTAGATTGGGCTTTTCTTGTAAGCATTTAAATTAGGTCCAAACTCTAATAAAGTACTGATTTTTGGGTGCCCCTTTTCTTGTATGTTTTTCTAGAGAGAAAAACTAGACACCAACTTGATTGGTGTGTGCCTCCAATTCAAGAAAAAGGTAAGTTCCCAATCTTATTCATCCCATCTTCAACCTAATTCCAAGAAACCACCATCTTCTTGAAAAGAGAAAAACCTAAGAAAACGAAACCTCAACCTTGCCATCGCCTAGCAACCATCCAAGGAGTGGGAGGTTTCAAGAGAAAGAGTTCTCATTGCAATCAGGAGATAGCCATGTGGATCAACGTTAGAGGACATCAACAACATTGAAGTCTTTGAGTGATCTAAGGTAATCCTAATCTCCAATAGTTGTTTTATCAAGTAATCCTAATCCCCAATAGTTGTTCTAACGAGTAATTGTAAAGCTCATGATTATCATAATTGTTACGAGTTCTCATGAGTACCGTAAACAGTTACGGATTAATGATTAATAATTAATTAGCGCAATGAGTTAAGATTAATAATTCATGAGGATCGTACAGAGTTATGGATTTCTGCTATGATTAAAAAAAAATTATGTTTTCAATCTCATGAAACTTTGCATGAAAGTCATGTAATAGGCAAAATTAATCATCAAATATCACAAGATATTTCAAAGAGTATTAATGAGCAATGAGTGAGCAATAAATTGTTCTTCGTTGGTTGTTGGATCCGTATTGAATGCTCATGCTTTTATTGTTGAATACGATTAATGGCCGTTAGAGTAGCTTCAATCTATCCATTATGAGATTTCAAACTTTCTATTAGACTCAGAAGCTAGACACATAAATGAGTTGTTGACAGAAATTGAGATTGAGTCATTTTTACTTTGTTGCCATGTATCTGTAGATGACATGCCTTTGGTCTGCTTTGGGATTGCATAGGTTGGGCCCCTTTCACTTTCACTAGAATGGATGTCTCAGAAGATGATCATTTGACTTTCTCTAAATAAACTTTCGTACAGGCTCTGTTTTTTGTCGTAGCATTTAATGTTTTGACATAAATTTTGCTTTTTGAGGATTTGCACATAATCTTCCAATTAATCTTTTGAAACTCATTAATAAACATGCTTAGGAGCATTGAGAATAATAATGAGTAATAATCAGAAGTAACATGATGATAACCAGTAATTTCGAATTTAAGAAGACGATGGTTCAGTACAGAAGTAGGTGAGACTCAAGTGTCATTCAACCCACACTCGAGTGTCATACTCGAGTGTTGTCTTACAAGACTCGAGTGTCGATGAATTTACTCTCTGGAAGAAGATTGTTCAAAACGAAGCATACTTAAGAAAATATGTTTTCTTCCAGACACTCAAGTGTCCTTTTTCCAAACTCGAGTGTTGATTCTTTGTATGTATGATAGAAGATTGTCTAAAACTAGGGTTTTAGAAAAATTCATTTATCTCTACCAGAAACTCGAGTGTCAAGGAGTCACACTCGAGCCTCAAATCATTATTGTGTGTTACGATGACCTTGAGCTTATTTACCTTGGGACTCGAGTGTTGATGATCATACTCGAGTGTTAACCTTGTTGTTCCAGAATGAATGCGAGTATCAGGCATTGATATTGCAAGTGTTGGAGAAACACTTGAGTGTTTACTAATACACTCAAGTGTTTAACAAAATACTCCCGTGATACAAGCGAGGGTCAGGCATTCTTTATGCGAGTATCAAGCCAACACTCGAGTGTTCGGAGTAACACTCGAGTGTGCCCATACCAGACACTTTGAAGCTGCTTTCTAATTCAAGTTTTGGTTTTAGAAACAGTTATACACTTGAGTGTTATTTAATAGACACTCGAGTGACTTAAATAATCAAGCCTACTTTCTTTGCAAGTATTTGTTATCATCAAAACTTATAATCCGATAACTAATAGTTGCTTCATATAAACTTCTTTAAGGAAGTTGCCATTCAAAAAATCATTCTTAACATTCCACTGATGCAAATCTGAATGATATGTGGTAGCAAGAGAGACAAGAAGATAGATTGAAATAAGATTAGCCTTAGAGGAGAAAGTCTCACAATAATTAATTCCATCAGTTTGAGCATACCCTTTGGCAACAACCCGAGCTTTCAACAGTTCTAAGGAACCATCAGCCTTTGTCTTAACAAAAAAACATCCATTTACATCCAATGGCCTTCTTCCCAAGAGGTAGATCAAAAAGAGTCCAGGTATCAACCTTTTCAAGGGCACCATTTCTTCTTCCATCACTGTACTCCAACCAAGGTGAGTCAAGGCTTGGTGAAAGGTGGTAGGTGTAGAGATGGACTCAAGGGTAGCCACAATGGAGGAGGAAATAGGGGACAAACGCTGGTAGGACACAAATAAGGATATAGGATAGGTATACTCAATATATCTTTTGAGAGGACAATGAGGATGCGTACTGTTTCTGATGGCAATAGGCATGTCATTAGGTGGGTCAAAATCAGGTACAATTGGGTCATGGATAGGAACGACAGGATTCGGGGAATTAGGATTAGGAACCAGGGAGTCTTGAATGGAATCCATCGGCCAAGTAGTCAATGTTGAAGGCAGGACATTGACAACATTAGCATCATTGATTTTATCATGTTTTAGAACAACAACCTATACTAGTGAGATAGGGACACGATAAACTAGGATATCATCAGGCTCATCAACGATGGAGCAAGACTCAGATAATACCAAATACTTGAAGAAAGGAGAAGACTCATTAAAGGTCACATCAGTGAACACAAGATAACGACAGAGATCACGAGAGTAACACCGGTAACCTTTATGAACTCTAGAATAACTAAGAAAGACACACCTCAAGGACTTAGGATTGAGTTTACTAACCCTTGGACGAATATCTTGAACAAAGCACACAATCAAAAAAATGGATTAATAGGAAACAACTTAGTAGTGAGAAACAAAACGGAATATGAAATGTTACCACGAAGAACAACTGAAGGCATGATATTGATGAGGAAACGCACAATAGACACGGTATCAACCCAAAAGGATTTAGGGACACAGGAGTGAAATATAAGAGCTCGGGCAGTTTCTAAGAGATGGCAATGCTTTCTTTTAGCGATATCATTTTGAGTAGGTGTATCAATACAGGAGGATTGGTGAAGAATGTTATAACTTTGCGTATAATCGGAGAATGGGGCGTAAAAATATTCTTTCGCATTTTCACAAGAGTATTAAACTAGGTTTTAATTTCAGCACATAAATTATGAAAATGAGTAAACAATTTAGAACATTGTTTCATAAAATAAAGCCAAGTGGTTAAGGAAAAATCATCAATAAAAGTAACAAAATAATTTGAGACAAAACTGAACAAGGACCCCAAAACATCATAATGAACTAACTCAAAGGGGGGATGCAGCCCGTTTATTGACTCGAGGTGACAAATGGACACAGTGGTGTTTGGAAAACTGACACAACTCACAATCTAAAGTAGACATAAACAAAAATTGAGGATTCAACCTTTTGAGGGATGAAAGGGACACATGATCGATAACGAAAATGTACTTTAAAGGGACACAAGCAACATAATGCGACACTTAATCATAAAGGATGTAATGCCTACCAGATTCATAGCCTCTACCAATAATCTGCTTCCTCGAAGGATCCTAAATTAAACAATGGTTGGGGAATAGTAAGATAAAATAGTTCAAATGATAAGTTAGTTTACTCAAAGACAAAAGATTAAACGTGAGATCGGGAACATTAACAATAGAAGATAGAGAAATGGATGTAGTTGATATAACATTGCCTGATCCAAGTACTCAAAGATCGCAGAACCATTGGCTACGAATATGGAAGATGGGTTGGCATAGGGGGCATATGATGAAAATAAATTATGGTTACCTGTCATGTGATTAGTAGCACCAGAATCAATGACCTACTTCATGGAAGTAGTAGCAAGGCCAGAGGACAACGTACTTGTAGCTTGTTACACCTCCACCGGCCTCGCCCTTTCGGGTGGCGGGTTAGAGGGATTTTTTTTTTAAAGTTACCTTTCCTTTATTATGAGTCCATTTAATAATAAGTTAGAGCAAGTGCACAGGGCACAGGATCGGTTTGGACTAACTACAGTACTGGTGAAAGTAAAAGTAACGGAAAATATAAGTCCCCGTAGGGTTAGGATACAGTCATCCGACAGTAAATTCCAAAATAATAGGTACAGTCATCCCAAAATATAAAGTACAAAACATGATAGGGTATCCCCTATCCTTCATCAGCATAACAATGACTACCTTTCTAAAAAGGCCTCTAACCATCAAGTTTGCCTCTCTGTATCAACAAAAGCTTCTGGAGTCCGACAATGGCCCCTAGAATAACCGTCAATACTCAAATACTAAATGTGAAAGGTGCATGTGTGTAACCATGTCAGATATACAAGAAAACATTAATAACATGCCAAACATACCACATATGCATTCAGAAACATACCATAATAACCACACATCTCAATCCATAGAACCCGTATAGTTGCCTTACCAAGGCAAGCCTCAGACTCATTGGACTCACAACCCGTAAAGCCGCCCTTACTAGGCTAGCCCCGAAGAGTTCCTCAACCCGTACAGTCGCCAATTAAGGCTGGCCTCAGACTGATCGTCCTCAGCGCTAGGAACCACATAACTCTGTATGCATATTTGGCAGTACATACAAAAACACACATGGCAAATACAAACATACAGCAACACACATAAAGATATCTGAGTAAAGCGGTTACTACTTGGTGTGATGGATGCTGCCTTTATTATTATTATTTTCCTATGCCCGGTGATTTTTCCAAAAATACCCCTGACCTAAATAACATCAAAATATACCATTTTAGTATTTCCAAAAATACCCTTGCATTTTTCTTGTTAAAACCGAGCCCATACAAGATTTTCTAGAAATTCAGTGTTTCTGCTCCAACTTCAAGGATTTTTAATAAATTCCAAAAACAAAATTTTTGCATAAAACCAACGCCATTTGAACCATTAAAATATATATTTTTCATGAAAAATATACCCAGACCCTAAAAGTACACTTATTTTTGCGTGTGACTTAGTTTCTACACATTAGTCAGTTTTCGCCCTGTTGCACTCTGAACCAACTTCACCAATTTTTATCTCTTAATAGAAAACTCCAAATGACATAAAATTAAACATCACGGTGGACCTTAAGAAGTTTCCTTTTTTTCTAAAAAATTTTAGCTTCATCCGAGTTCGTTTACATTTTTAAAACTTAGTCGAAGGTCCACTGCCAGAAATTCCAGAATCAATAATAAGCTTGGTTTTAGGGGTTTTTTGGTGTTTTCGAGTTCGGAAACTTAAACCATGACTAAACCCCCTACAAAATTATGTTCCAGAACCATTGGAGACCTTAAAAATGCAAAAATCCAACCATAACACCAAGCCCCTACCCCATGGACCAAAATACCATAGCAAGAACTCAAGAAAATGAGATTTTCGGGGTTACTTAAGATCGGAGAATCTTTGGATGTTCTTGGTGGCTTGAACCTTGAGGTTGGCTATGGTGGCTTGCTGGTCCTTCTCTCTCACTTCTGCAGATTTTTTCCCCTTAGGGTGAAAATAAGAGGTCAAATTGCCTTTTTAATTAAGGGTAAACCTGGTATAGTAATTTAGAATTAACAGGCGTAAATTTCTGTCCATTGGGAATAAATTGGATCTGATTCCTTGAATTTTTCCCAAAGTCTTCTAGAGGTCTCTAGGGAGTTGGCATGTGGCGCCTCCCCCTTTAAAGTCAGCAAATTTTTATTTTCCTTTTGGAGCAAATTACCTGTTTTGGCCTAGAATTTTTGTAAATTACCGATTGTGGCCCGAAATTCATTAATTAGTCTTGAATTTTTCCATGTACTTTTGTCAGCCCAAAAGTACATATGTGGCATCATTAGGGCCCATAGATCTGCTCCAATTATTTTTTGCACATTTATTCCCGTTTTACCCTTTCACCTGAAAAGTGGGACCCGCAGTTTGACTTTTGCACTGATTTCTTTTTCTTTCTCTCCAAGTAAATATTTTAATAGTTAGAGGGGTTATGTGGCGCCTAATGGGGCCCACAAATCTGATCCACAAGGTTTAATTCCTTTTTCCCACTTTATCGGTCCAGCTCTTGGTCTATCAGTCCTTATCTGGCCCTGCTGGGTACAAAGATGCTTCCTTTTGTACTTTCTTCAACTTTTCCAGATGTTCTCCCCTGAATGGACTCTCATATGTGGTACCTCCTTGAATTCCAAAGTGGCCCCACATTTGTCCTGTTCAGTCTAAAAGAAACCCCTAACTAGTCCCTATCAGTCCCTTTTCTATCTGTCAATGGCCTATGGGACCCACATTTTATGTTTGGGCCTGGATTTGACTTAAATTATCTAATTTTCTCTTCTCTCTCTTGGTGGACGAAATTCAAGGTTAGAAGTACAAGGAATTGACTGTTTTGCTTTTGCTTTTCCTCTTTTACCCCTGAAGTGACACGTGTCATGCTCTCCTTTTCCTTGTCTGCACTAGGCGACATTTTGAACCTTTCTAGGGCTCACCATACCATCTCCCATTATCCTAACAACCCTTCTTAATTATTTCTCCAATTGAATTATTACGATAAAATAATAATAATAAAAATCGAAAATAAAGCTTCTCATTAATTCAACAACAATTACAAGTACATTAGTTACAACGGAGGGGTGTTACATAGCTAGGGCCCCTTCAGATAATAAACCAGAATTAGACTGATCAAGTGTCTGGGTAATATAAGTATGACCACATTGTTGTTTGTTTTGGAATGTACGACAATATTTCTTAATGTAACCGAGTTCTTTACAATAATTGCAAATAATATTTCCAGAAGTCGTGTATGGAAGTGTACCTTGTTTGGACCCATAATTCTTATTTTCAAAGGGTCAAGCCCAGCCAAAGCACTAGTTTTCGGATCAACAGACGGATGACTCAAACTATCAACAAGAAGAACCTGTGAGAACACATCTTCAAGAGATGGAAGCTCTTGACTTGACAGAATCAGAGATCAGATGGTGTTATAAGACGGGTCATGAGCTTAAAGGAAACTGATGATAGCCTGAAACTCCATGAAAGTGGAGCTTAATCACCAAGAGGGGTGAATTGGGGATTTTAAAATTCTTTTGAAATTGCTCTGTTTTCAAATACTAAAACAGAGCTAGACAGAGTATAAGGAAGAATAGCAAGACACAAGAAACTTATACTGGTTCAGTCCAATTTCTTGACCTAAATCCAAATCCCGACACTCGGGATTTCACTATCTCGATTGATTACACACTCTGTAACTCAAGAGTAATTCTCTCACTAGAACTTACTCCCCCTTACAAGTTGCAATCAAATAACCCAATCCCAAAGTCCCAATACTTTGAGATTCTTACAAAGAAGATAATCAATAAAGAACTCTCTAAAAGAGAAGATTAATAATCATTGAAGATTGATATATCTGAAGATATTAACTCTTAGAGTAGAAACAATAAATGCTCTTAATCGCTACTTGAATGCACAGAGTTCCGGTTGGTGGAGACTTGAATGCTTCTGGCTTTTATAGATACTTGCAATTAATTACCGTTGAGGAGAGATTAATGAGCCGTTGAGAATAATAAATATATCCGTTGAGTTTGAACGTTGCTCTCTCTCTTCGTATCGTCCGATGTTGCCGTTATTCTCCATTGACATTCTTCATTCGATTTGTCCGTTGAGACTCAGTAAGAATGTTGACTAGGAATGTCCGGAATGCTTTTTGGTTGCTCACAAGCTCAATTTCCATTTTCATGCTTTAACTCTGTTCAAGCATTTAATGCTCTGACACAATTTTGCTTTATGGCCATTTGATGATTAAAGCTTGTTAATCACATCTGAAACTCATTAGCAAACTGATTAAACTTGGTTAGAAATAGTAAGAATCAATAATATGGATACCCAAAACTTAATCAAAGAATATCATATTACGCAGACGAAATGGGGCATCAAAAACTGATAAGCATAACTCGAGTCATGACTAAAGTTATGATTCAAAATATATCAATGCAGTTTAGATGACTCGAGTTGTAACTAGAGTTATGATTGAGAAATTTCAAACAGAGAAGAATTGCGCTTTGATGACTTGAGTTATGACTGGAGTCATCGCTGAGAAATTTCAAACAGAGAAGAATTGTGCTGAGATAACTCGAGTTATGTCTGGAGTTATGCAAGTTATGACTGGAGTCATTCTGAATCAATTCCAGATAGAAGCAAAGAGCAATATGATGACTCGAGTTATGCTGGAGTAACTCGAGTTACATCAGTGAAAACAAATCAGACATAGCTGATTGGAACTATCATGACTCGAGTTGGCCAAGGATGACTCGAGTCATATCAGTTGACAGAAGTTGCTTGTCGAAAGAGTCTTTTTCCAAGGATTGAAGTACAGTGATGACTCGAGTTGTTAAGTGATAACTCGAGTTATAAGCAACATTTTCATTTGTTTTTCAAGCACAGTGACTTGAGTCAAAACTAGAGTCAAAATGCTATGTTTTAAGTTGTCTCAAAGTAGAGCCAAGATATCTTTAAATTATCCTTTCAATGAAATCATATTGGCTTGAATCGATCTTACAATTTTCAGTCATCATCAAAACACATAGAGAACTAACATTCTTCCCCTTTTTGATGATTACAACATTTGTAGTTTAAAGAAAATGAATTTTGCAAAAGACCACAGAATTGAAAAACAAATTCCAGAAAGATTTTACCATTCATTCATTCCAAATAGATGCTAAGCACAAATCACAGAAACTACACAGAAATGAACTACAGCAACACGACAATGTAGAATAAAAAAACAAAAAAAAAACATAGCTGCAGAACAAAAACACATAGGCTGCAAACAAGCTGTAGACACTTCATTTCTTCACATCTTCTTCATTCTTTGCAACTTCACTTTTCTCTTTCTCTCCCCCTTTGTCATCAGGAAAAATGGGAGAATTAGAGGTCAGGGAAGAACGCAAGGCCTGAAGAATAGGCAATGGAGAGTATAAGGTGAGAGAGAGAGAGAGAGATGGTGGTGCAGATGGAGAAGTGAGAGGTGGAGGTGAGTTTGGTTTAGGAGAGTGGGGTGGGGAAATGGAAGCACCAGAGGAGTGCTCATCAAAAAGGTCTGCAGTGTCACCAGAAGAAAATGATTTGACAGTGGAGGTCTAAGGAGAAGGTAGAATGACAGTGGGAGCAGCAGATGAAATGAAAGGAGCAAAGAATGGAGGAGTGGGTAATATTGGAGTGGATTCAGGAGGAGGTGGAGGTGAGTGGGGTGATGACAAAATAGGAGAAGAGGAAGGTGGTGAATGGTGAGGAGAGGAAAGAATGGGGGAATGTTTGGGAGAAGGTATGGGAGAATGGCTTGTGGAGGAAACCAACCTAGAAGGACCAGTAGCATCTTCACTCTTGATTAGCTTGGAGAGCTTGGAATCCAATAGCTGGTACAAGTCGTGCATGTTCTCAAACCTCTGTCCAAGATCCTCAAAATGTCCTTCAACATTCTCCAATCTCTTATCCATAGAGTCAATCTTCTCATTCCTGGAGTTGAGTGTGTTAACCAATTTTCAAACCTCTGACTCCAATTTATCAGAGAGTTCATAATATTGAGCAGTCAGGGTGGTATGAAAAGTACCAAAGGTCTCTTGCATAGCTTTTTCTACAATGCTTCTGATTGCAATAGTAAGGTCTGATGGTTGAGGAGCAGGCTGAGACTGAGTAGGAGTAGACTGGACTTGAGTTGGCTCAGGCACAGAAGCTCTAGACCTAGAAGGGGCTCTGGACTGCCCTGATCCTTCTTTAAAGGAGATTTTCATATAGTTTAAATGGTTTTGGCCAAACAATTGTGGCTTGACGGGTTTCTCAAGAAAATCAAGGTACCAAACTTTATTGGTGTATAACGTAAGTGACACCAAATTGGGAAATGGGATTGTGGCAGAAGAAGAGGACTCAAATCTAAACCTCTTCATCTCTTGATAGACCCAGTGACCTATGCTGAAAGGTACTTTGTCTACTAGAGAGGCAAAAAGACCATAGTCAGTGGAATTGAAATGAGTAAAATTCTTGCCTTTTTGGATCAAATTTCTAGAATATATGTACCACAAAGCTCTATGAATTGGAGGCATGTCAACAGGAGAAAACTTAAGTTTACCTTCAAATGGATAACCAGGCCTGAGAATTTTGAAAAACTTTTCTTGGTCATATTTGATGTGAGGCACAGGTGGGGGGTTTTCAATAAAGAGGAGGGAGTTGATTATGTCAGCAGAGATAGTGATGGATTTGCCTCTAACAGAAGTGATGCATTTGTCCTCAATGATATGACCCTTTTCATTCACTACATTGGCCATGGACATATTGAAATAGAAGTGCTTGACTAGGGAAGGAGTGTAAGGAGTGTTTATAGCCAACAAATTCCTAAATTAATCCAACCAAGGGGATAAATCAAGATTACATTCTTCTTTTAGTTTGACTAAATCCACATACACTGTGGGACATAAGCCTCTTGAAAAATATTTTTCCTTGAATTCTAACATTTCTGCATTAGACATAGGCAGAGCCATGAGCATCAGATACGATGGTGACTGCTTTCTTCTTCTTCTTGTGAGGAGCCACTACTGGTTCCTTATCTCTACGCTTAGCAGCTTCAGGATCTATGGGCTTTGATGAAGGGACCATAGGAGGTTCCTGAATAGTCAGCTTCTTTGGGTTCTGGGAGGGCATTTCTGCAGAATCCTTGCTTTAAAGCTTAGTCGAAGGTTTAGGATTTTTAGGAGCCATGAAGATGATTTAGAGTTGGGAAAGAAGAGAGTTCAAAAAGAAGAAGAGAACGACTCGGGTTAGGGTTTTCAAGATGACAGAAATGAAGCGACACAGTTGCAGCAGACATATATAGCAGTCGAGTGACTCGAGTTACTTAAGAACTAGAACTAACATTTCGCTTACCAGTGACTTGAGTTGACTTTGCCTTCAAGTTTCTGTTTGCTCTTTGTGTCATTCGTAACTCGAGTTAGCTTGGATGACTCGAGTTGCTACATGACTACACAAAATTTATCAGTATTAAAATGCCATTATGACTCGAGTTATATCAGTGAATATGCATTTATCAGAATCAAGATCATATATGAGTTTTAACTTATGTAAACTTATATAGTCCTGCAAAAACAATAGGTAAACACTTTGAAGCTTAAGTTAGTGACTGTAAATCATCAAAAACATATAACAAACATTGGGTAAGATTGACTTACAGTTCATTGGGATTTACCATTCCCAATTCTCTCTTTATGAAATTGAATTGTTCTTTGGGCAATGGCTTGGTGAAGATGTCAGCAAGTTGAAGATGAGTTGGGATGAACATCACTTTGATATCCTTCTTCTGAACATGATCCCTTATGAAGTGATGTCTCACATCAATATGCTTGGTTCGAGTATGTTGCACTGGATTCTTAGCCAAGCTTATTGTGCTAGTGTTGTCACACAATATTGGGATCTCCTTCAAGTTGATTCCCAAATCAGATAATTGTTGCTTGAGCCATAGGACTTGTGCACAACAACTTGAAGCAGCCACATATTCAGCTTCTGTAGAGGACACAGCTGAAAAACCAGGCTATCACCCAAGAGGGGGGGTGAATTGGGTGTTTGTTAAAACTTTATGAACTTTGAAAAACTTTTCGCAACTTATTGAAAGCAGTTTGAATGACAATAATAATGATTGATAAAGCAATAGTCAGTCATTCAAACATGTATAGATATTCGGTATATATCTTTGGAAATATAAGAGATAAGGGAAGAGAATATGCAAACCGATTTATCTTGGTTCGGCCCAATCCTTGACCTACGTCCAGGTCCCCAAGCTTCACTTGAGATTTTCAATCCACTATCTTCTTGTAACTTGATTACACGTTTCGTACTTGGAGTAATCCTCTCACTAGGATTCACTCCCCCTTACAAACCGTAATCAATACACTTGCTTGATCACACACTCGTACTCGAAGTAATCCTCTCCCTAGGATTCACTCCCCTTACAAGCCGTAATCAACACAATGTGTTTCCCACTCAAGATCACCCAATCTTGAGTATCTTACGATAGAATGATAGGATGTTTACAATGACTCTTCTCTCTCGAAGTAGATGAATAAACACCGAAGCACAATTACAACTCACTTCACTCTCTATGATAAGCTATGTAAACATTGAAAGCGAGAGAGTAAATGATGTGAAGATCGGAGTATTAGCATGTTGAAGATGTAAGCCGTGTCTCGCGTTTTTCTGCTTTGTCTACTCGTGTTCTCTACTTGAAAGCTTCAAATCTTTAGGTATTTATGCTAGTTGAAGTAGATGAACGTTATAGATCCGTTCGTACTTGAACCCATTCGAAAATGGAGTCATTATGAGTGTTTCTCCATGGATCTAGTCAAGTTATGACCACCGCTTTGTTTGAATATAGTCATGGGAACTTTTGCAGATTTGAATATTTGAATTTTGGCTTTTCAAGAATGTGTCCCATGTGGTCTTGTTTGAGAAATGATGATGTACGGCTTTAGTTGGTGGAGGCATTGTTATCTGCTTGCACCGAGAAATGGCATCCATCTTTCCAGTCATCTTCCATTTGCTTTGTTTGAGAAGATATAATAAAATAATACAAGTGGCTCATGGAGTTGCTTTATTTGACTTTAAAGCAAATTCAAATCTTCTCAAATCTGAAGTTAAAGGACATTGAACATTTGAATCCATTGAAGAACATTACCGTTCAGCATTCAACGTTGTTTCTTCAAGTTTCTCGTTCAATTCTGCCTTCTCAGTTGTTTCTGAAAATATGCAGCAACCTTCATCTTCATGCTTATGACAGATTTTGATTTCTGTCAAATTGATGTTATCTCAAACTTTAATCACCTGAAACTTATATACAAATGATATAAATGATGTTAAGAAGTAGTATAAATCATTTGAGTAATCATCTGGATGTTCTTGATGAGATATGATGTTTCAAATATCATGGTGATTTTTCCGAATCGAGATGTGTAAATCGTTGCAGTTCCAAGCTCGAGTTTATATAGGTAAGCTCGAGTTTGGTCTTCTTTGAACTTGGAATTTTGCCTCTGGAAGTCTCAAGCTCGAGCTTATAACTTATAGACTCGAGTTTGGGTGTTCATCGGGACTGTTTGCACTCGTCCGAGCTAAACTCGAGTTTGGTCACTTATAGGCTCGAGTTTGGCTTTTTCCAAAAGTTCTTTTCTTCTCTCGGAACTCTCGAGCTCGAGCTTGTAACTTCAAGCTCGAGTTTGGACTTCTTCAAAATCAGCATTTCCTCTCTGTAACCCGTAAGCTCGAGTTTGCTACTTGTAAGCTCGAGCTTGCTACTTGTAAACTTGGCCGGCTGATTTTGGACTTTGTTCAGCGAGCTTGCAACTTCGTCCATTTTCGAGGGCCATATCTCCCTGGTCTGAACTTCGTTTTTGTTGGTTCAACTCTTGATGGAAAGCTCTTTGAGTCTACTTTCCAATGCCACTGATTTCAGCTCAATTAGATTTGTATATGGTGAGTTACACTCAAAACATTGAAGCTTGGTTTTCTGTGTGGCGTGGTTTTATCTGTCAACTTCCACAATTCATAGCTCTCTCATATGAACTCCTTTAGGCTTTTATTTTATATCAAAATGACGCATTGGGAGTCTAGTTTCATATGCCACTGGTTGCACCTCAATTGGATCTCTGATTTGGAAGATAGTATCAAATTACCAGACGTTGCCTGTGCTGAACGTGAAACAGAGTTGATCACCGCTGTAAGCTCGAGTTTGTACTGATGAGCTCGAGTTTGATCATATCAGATAGGCAAATTACTTCAGCAAGGTAGTAAACTTGAGTTTAATACTTGGAGGCTCGAGTTTGCTCATCCAGAACCTCATAGTTGCTGACTTTAACTCTGAATTGATCCATTCAAACTTCCATTTGATTGTGGAAACTTCTAGGACCAATCTTAGAACTTGGATAATGATGTCTTCATTCCATTCGGCAAGTTCTTCCTTCTTTCATCTCCCAACTTGATCGTTATTTATCATTTAACTTGGGCTCATTATCTTGTGTCGGCTTTCTATATCGGTACTTATTCATGTGTAGTCCATTGTAGCTCAAATATGATGAAGCTTCATTCCAACTTCGCTTTGATCATGGAGACTTCCAATAACACATATAGTGCAAGTTCTTCTTTCTTGAGTCTCCTTTCTTGATCATTCTTCATTATTAAACTTTGCATCTACATTAAATATGAGAATTAGTCAAAGTAGAATATCAATGTAGTATGCAACCTTTTTGCTCTTAAGAATGGCATCTATATAAGACATCATCAAAACTAATCATAACCAACATTCTCCCCCTTTTTGATGATGGCAAATACCATAAGAAAAATATGTATGAATATGAAAATATATTAAATGCACATATTTTTCTTGCCATTCTCTCCCCCTTATTTGTCATTAGCAAAAAGTTGAAGTAAAGAAGAAATGCTTATAGAGACAAATATGAAACCAGATTAGAAGAGTCAAAGAACTGATTTTCTCTTCTCGATTTGAAAGTGTTTTCATTTTAAATATGATGCAATTTGGAATGTTTTTATGAAAACAAATTTGAAAGAATTTGGAGAGGTTTTCAATAAATCTTTCACACTTAAAGCATATAGATACCAAACATATGCAACATTTCTACTGAATATAAAAAGATAGAGATTAGAAATGCTCATGAAGATTCTGCAAATGATGAATGATCGATGAAGTCCATTTTCTTGCTTTCTTGTTCCATGATATCATTTCCATCCTTTTCCTTTTCTTCATATAGTTATTCTACTGAATATGTCTCTGCTGGCTTCAAGAGGTTTTCCTCTTCCTTAGCTTCAATGTGATTGAACATCAAATCATCCTTCCTTAATTTAATAGTCTCTCCTTGTAGTGCATTAAGGAAAGTTGTAACACATAACAAAATCTTCTGCTACAAACGGAAAACTTTGTTTGCAAAAGAGATTTGTTAGTGCAACCAAATATCAAAGTATTCCTTTCTAAATGAAATTTTCAAATAAGGATAGTGAAAGGAAAATATTAGATATTTTCAAATATGAAATTAACTCATCATCAAAACTAATAGAAGATAGTGAATACAGATGAGTATGCTTAAAAGGATTTTCTTCAAATGAAGGAGATAAGCTTTTAAAGTATAAAACATATATGAATGTGAAGCTCCCCCTTAATGAATGCATGATAAAAACAGTTGTAGCTCCCTTTAATGATACCAAATAATGATGTGATACCAAGTGTTATGAGGTCTGGAATTCATCTAACTCCAATGGACATAACATGGTATCTCGTAGAATTAAGAACTTTCAAGTTCACATGGATGGACTTGAAATTGGTATGAAGAAATCACTTATGCTTTTTATGATGATAAAAGAGTTTTAAGGCATAAGGATCATTTTAAATAAATGATTACGCTTAGGCTAAGATTCATGAAATAAAATGGAATGAATGAAATCAAGTTAGCCTAGCATGATTATGACATATGCATAATACAATACCTCACTTGAGTAATATCGTAATTACTCAAGTTATAATCCTCTCGTAGTCCATAGATGCATTCTTTGGATAGCAATTTTCAATTGTACTGAATGCATCTTAGAAGCTGAAATCCCAAATGAGCTTTGTATAGGATTTCAAATTAGTTTATGCTCATAGCTTCTCATCAAGCTAATATTCTCCTTATCATCTTGGCCTAAGCCTCTTGCTTGTGATGGAATGTCAATCAAGTGATGTCACGAATTTGCGAGACATAGCCACTTTGAAATGGTCTATTCTGTTTGCCTATGTTCTTTGTATTCAACAACAGAACATTTTGGTCAACTCCTGCAAAAATATATGTTCTTTGGTACCCAATGATTCTTGAGTCCACAACTGATTAGACATAACAACTCTTAAGCTCTCATATAATTTATCAATATGATATTGGAACAAAGAGTATAGCAATCAAAGATCAAAAACATAGTTTTACCCAATCAAGTAAATTCAAGCCAATGAATCAAATAGGGTAACAACTAAATGATATCAAAAATGTTATTTTTCAATGACACTTTGTAAATACACTTTTTATGCGAAAAAGATGTCATTGATAAAATGCATGTAAGTTTGATCAAAGAGCATAGAAAATCTTATCCATAAAGATAAGCATTTATAAATTCACATTTTATGAGTGAGCTCAGATTTTTCAAGAATGATAATGAAATATGCAAAGTGTTTCAAATCTTGAATGTTCTTTCAAAATATGATAATGCATTATGAAATCAAAATTTTCATGAATGAAAGATTCATTTTTGAAACATGCTTGAAAACAATGTTCATTTTAAAACATGATGGAAGTCAATATATCGAATATATAAGAATGCTTCGAGTTTTGGAGAACATGTTGAACATTGAAGTTAACATGTTGAAGAATTTTCTCAAAAGAAAAAGTCATGAAGGTAAAACATTTTCGAAACATGCTTTGCATAACGTAAGTATATGAGCACAATGACTTTGCTATTGTCTAAGAGATAATCTTGCCTTTTAGAATAGAGTCTTGAAGTATATGAATATTCAAGGCAAGAATATAAATATAGTTACTCGAAATGAATGAAGATAAATGTATATTTGAGTAACTTGATCAATAAGAGTTTATCCAATAAGTATAAGATTTTCACAAATTGAATTCTTTTCTCGGAGATAAGCTTGAAACTCATATAGATAATCAACTTGTTAGATATAAGATCTAACTTGATTGAGAATGAAGAATGAGGAGTTCAACCATCATATTAAATACCAAAGGTCAATATGTGAATGATAATCGAAAAGACTCAACTTGACAAATTTAAAGCATATCCAACATTCAATATACAATATTAACTTCCAATTTGAAATATCATTTGAATGCAATTAAAGTATGGATATGTTTTCAAAAACATTTGTATGCATTCACACAAGACAGTGTGAATTGAAATCCAAACAAATTTTACACTTGTGCATTTCAAAAATATAAAATCAAAAAGTTATGCCCAAATTCACTTGTTTGATCATCAAAAACTCACTAACAAATTGATTAAACACAGTTAGGAATATTAGTGATTGATGATATGAAGTATATAGATCATACAAGAAGTTTTTGAAAAATCGAGCAAGATGATTTCAAAAACATGGTTGACACAAACTTGAGTTTGGAAAGACAAACTTGAGTTTGAAAAATTTATTCAGATTCCAAGCTCGAGCTTCCATCTCTAAGCTCGAGTTTAGAGTTTTGTCGAGGAAACTATCGTGAAACCATCTTGAAGGTCATTTCGAGAAAAATGCAAACTCGAGTCTATTAGTGAGCAGGCTCGAGTTTGACACTATTCATGTCAAAAATAATTTTAGTTCTAAAAATGCAAGCTTGAGTTTAGAGATGTAAGCTTGAGTTTGCTAAGCTCAAAATATGACAATGCTCTATGTCGACTCAAACTTGAGTTTGCAATGGCAAGCTCGAGTTTGCTAAAGGTTTTAAAAACTTTGAAAAATTTATGTCGACGCAAGCTTGAGCTTACAACTCCAAGCTTGAGTTTACTCTTTGAAGGAAAACTTGAAAATTTTCTCTCGATGCAAGCTCGAGTTTGCAATTGCAAGCTCGAGTTTACACATTTGTAAACTCTTTGAGAAAAGTCTCGGAAGAAGCAAGCTTGAGCTTAAAACTAATAAGCTTGAGTTTGCAATTTGAGTAACTTGATAAAATCCTCAAACCTTCGTAAGCTCAAGCTTACGGTGCAAGCTCGAGCTTACTCGGTATATGAGTAAACTTTGAAAACCTTCAAGCTCAAGTTTATGGACCAAGCTCAAGTTTAGAAAATGCAAAATAGCTTGGTTTTCTTTACGTAAGGGCAAGCTCGAGTTTGCATAGCCAAGCTCGAGTTTGGCACCGACGATAAAATTTCCGATTGAAATTGAATAAGTTTCAAAACATTTTAACTTAACCAAAGACAAACCAAAAATGAATTTCATATAATCATAGTATGAGGTAAGGATTAGATATCACCGTAATTCTGTTGTCCTCATAGAAGCTTGCTTGGTTGAGATGGATTGATGTAGATAACTCATTTTCCAATGTTCACCATCAACATCAAGCATAGATTGTTCAACTTTCTCAAGATTTGGATCATTTCTCTATGTTACATTCTTTGAGAAGCTTTCTCGATCCTACAAAACCATATAAAGCTTTTTCTTTCTTGGTATCCAACCTTACTTGGATCCAATCATCGTTAGCTTGTAGGAACCAAAATTAAATTCATATGCTTTTATCGATTCGAACAACAAAGCACGGTGGATTAATCATGAGTTTATGCATAAAGAAATACTTTCTTTTCAAATCATCATGCATGCATAAAGAATTAAGCCTATTGAACATTGCAATCTCCTTTTTTAAAAAAATCAGGATGTGAAAACCCAATTTAAAAATAGTTTGCAATGCTCATTCCTAAGACTACAATATATAAAACCTCAATGTATAATTCAAATAATGGCATAGGAGGTTTTACCATTGTATACATTTGCCTTAGGTACTTGGAGGATTGACTTTGCTTACCCATTGGTTCTTCATATGTTTTCCCATGGGTGTTGGCAAAGCTCTCTCAAGGGATATAGACTTCAAGAGTCTCTTGTTTGATCTTTGAGAGATTCTCCTCTTCTTGTTCTCCTCAAGATAGTTGAATGATACTCTATGGTAGTTTGTTCTTGAGGTGGATGATACCCTTCTTGCTTGTATCCATTGCTTCCTCGATGTTTAAAACTTGTAGTTCCAACAATGGCTTTTCTCCTAACTGAGGTGAGTTTCCTTTTAGGTTCATGAGAAACTCTTAGATTCTTCTTCATCTTCTCAGTATCCTTATGTCCATTAATTTTCAAATTATCCTGCATACTTAAATCACTAGATGGACATTTTGGTACCCATTTATACTTGGGTCCTTGACTGTTAGTATTGGACCTTGATTGTCCTTTAGGAACCCAAATAAATTTATTTCTCACAGTAGAATTTCTCCTAATATAACATGTGTAAGAAATATGTCCAGATTTACCACAATAATTGCAAATAATAGAATGATGCTTATTGTGAACATTTTTGCAAGAATTGTCTTTGGTGATGAGAGTAAGACTTCAAATAATCTTTATTTGAGCATTCATTCTTCCCACATGATTTTCCAACAACATTTTCGAAAATATGTTTGTTTTTCAAAATAGAATCGGTAAATGGTTGAAAAACACTTTTAAGCGATTGTTCAAAAACGTTTTCTTATCTACACAAGAAGTATTGGAATTGTTTACCTCATGTTCATCTAGAGCTCCAGATAGTGATTGATCACAAATGTCAATGAGCTCATCTTGGGAATCCTTTTTCTCTTGTTCTTTTGTGTTGACTGAATCAAGAAAGCATTCTCTGATTTCGCCTTCTTCCATTTGTTCATCATCCATAAATGTGCAGTTTGTAATTTCGATGAACTTTCAACACTTTCAACTTCAACACAATTGTTAGAAGTATATATAAAATCAAGAGTATCCCAAATTTCTTTAGCACTAGAGCAAGACTTGATTTTCTCAAAATCATTTTCGCTTAAGGCCTTTGTATAATATGTTCATTGCTCTAATGTTCAATGAAAACATCTTGAAGTCTTTTTTTGTCCAATCCTTTCTTGGTTTGAAATCAAAAGCATTTATAAAAACATTCCACATATAAAAATCAGTTGCTTTGATAAAACTAGTCATTCTAGCTTTCCAAAACAAAAACTAATATCTTTGAAAAGCGGTGGAATGGTAAAATCAAACCCTACTGAAAACGTAGAGTACCCAAAATTAGCCATTGAAACTCTTGAGACGGTTAAGTCCTTTAAACAAGAGCCTAGCTCGATACCAAATGAAAAACTGGCTATCACCCAAGAGGGGGTGAATTGGGTGTTTGTTAAAACTTTATGAACTTTGAAAAACTTTTCGCAACTTATTGAAAGCGATTTCAATGACAATAATAATGATTGATAAAGCAATAGTCATCATTCAAACATGTATAGATATTCGGTATATATCTTTGAAATATAAGAGATAAGGGAAGAGAATATGCAAACCGATTTATCTTGGTTCGGCCCAATCCTTGACCTACGCCCGGTCCCCCAAGCTTCACTTGAGATTTTCAATCCACTATCTTCTTGTAACTTGATTACACGTTACGTACTTGGAGTAATCCTCTCACTAGGATTCACTCCCCCTTACAACCGTAATCAATACACTTGCTTGATCACACACTCGTACTCGAAGTAATCCTCTCCCTAGGATTCACTCCCCTTACAAGCCGTAATCAACACAATGTGTTTCCCACTCAAGATCACCCAATCTTGAGTATCTTACGAATAGAATGATAGGATGTTTACAATGACTCTTCTCTCTCGAAGTAGATGAATAAACACTTTGAAGCACAATTACAACTCACTTCACTCTCTATGATAAGCTATGTAAACATTGAAAGCGAGAGTAAATGATGTGAAGATCGAGTATTAGCATGTTGAAGATGTAAGCTGTGTCTCGCGTTTTTACTCGCTTTGTCTACTCGTGTTCTCTACTTGAAAGCTTCAAATCTTTAGGTATTTATGCTAGTTGAAGTAGATGAACGTTATAGATCCGTTCGGACTTGAACCCATTCGAAAATGGAGCATTATGAGTGTTTCTCCATGGATCTAGTCATTATGACCACTTCTTTGTTTGAATATAGCTGTTGGGAACTTTTGCGATTTGAATATTTGAATTTTGGCTTTTCAAGAATGTGTCCCATGTGGTCTTGTTTGAGAAATGATGATGTACAGGCTTTAGTTGGTGGAGGCATTGTTGTGCACTACCGAGAAATGGCTGTCCATCTTTCCAGTTTGTCTTCCATTTGCTTTGTTTGAGAAGATATAATAAAATAATACAAGTGGCTCATGGAGTTGCTTTATTTGACTTTAAAGCAAATTCAAATCTTCTCAAATCTGAAGTTAAAGGACATTGAACATTTGAATCCATTGAAGAACATTACCGTTCAGCATTCAACGTTGTTTCTTCAAGTTTCTCGTTCAATTCGCGCTTCTCGGTTGTTTTTACGAAAATATGCGAACCTTCATCTTCATGCTTATGACATTTTTGATTTACATCAAATTGATGTTATCTCAAACTTTAATCACCTGAAACTTATATACAAATGATATAAATGATGTTAAGAAGTAGTATAAATCATTTGAGTAATCATCTGGATGTTCTTGATGAGATATGATGTTTCGATCATGGTGATTTTTCCGAATCGATGTGTAAATGCATTGCAGAGTTCCAAGCTCGAGTTTATATAGGTAAGCTCGAGTTTGGTCTTCTTTGAACTTGGAATTTTGCCTCTGGAAGTCTCAAGCTCGAGCTTATAACTTATAGACTCGAGTTTGGGTGTTCATCGGGACTGTTTGCACTTTGTCCGAGCTAAACTCGAGTTTGGTCACTTATAGGCTCGAGTTTGGCTTTTTCCAAAGTTCTTTTCTTCTCGGAACTCTCGAGCTCGAGCTTGTAACTTCAAGCTCGAGTTTGGACTTCTTCAAAATCAGCATTTCCTCTAACGTAACCCGTAAGCTCGAGTTTGCTACTTGTAAGCTCGAGCTTGCTACTTGTAAACTTGGCCTGGCTGATTTTGGACTTTGTTCAGCGAGCTTGCAACTTCGTCCATTTTCGAGGGCCATATCTCCCTGGTCTGAACTTCGTTTTTGTTGGTTCAACTCTTGATGGAAAGCTCTTTGAGTCTACTTTCCAATGCCACTGATTTCAGCTCAATTAGATTTGTATATGGTGAGTTACACTCAAAACATTGAAGCTTGGTTTTCTGTGTGGCGTGGTTTTATCTGTCAACTTCCACAATTCATAGCTCTCTCATATGAACTCCTTTAGGCTGTTATTTTATATCAAAATGACGCATTGGGAGTTTAGTTTCATATGCCACTGGTTGCACCTCAATTGGATCTCTGGTTTGGAAGATAGCATCAAATTACCAGGCGTTGCTGTGCTGAACGTGAAACGAGTTGATCACCGCCGTAAGCTCGAGTTTGTCTTGATGAGCTCGAGTTTGATCATATCGATAGGCAAATTACTTCACAAGGTAGTAAACTTGAGTTTAATACTTGGAGGCTCGAGTTTGCTCATCCAAACCTCATAGTTGCTGACTTTAACTCGAATTGATCCATTCAAACTTCCATTTGATTGTGGAAACTTCTAGGACCAATCTTAGAACTTGGATAATGATGTCTTCATTCCATTCGGCAAGTTCTTCCTTCTTTCATCTCCCAACTTGATCATTCTTTATCATTTAACTTGGGCTCATTATTCTCTGCAGCTTCTACCTTCTTCAATATCCAGAAAGTTGATCCTATTCTGAACTTCTTCCAGAATATCTTGTGTCGGCTTTCTATATCGCATCTTATTCATGTGTAGTCCATTGTAGCTCAAATATGATGAAGCTTCATTCCAACTTCTGTTTGATCATGGAGACTTCCAATAACACATATAGTGCAAGTTCTTCTTTCTTGAGTCTCCTTTCTTGATCATTCTTCATTATTAAACTTTGCATCTACATTAAATATGAGAATTAGTCAAAGTAGAATATCAATGTAGTATGCAACCTTTTTGCTCTTAAGAATGGCATCTATATAAGACATCATCAAAACTAATCATAACCAACAACAGCCACACTGGTTTGCTTCTTGCTGAACCAAGAGACAAGTGAGCCACCAAGAAATTCACATTGGCCACTTGTGCTCTTTCTATCCATCTTATATCCGGCATGATCTGAATCCGAATATGCCACAAGATGTTCTGGTTGACCTTTTGGAAACACAAGCCAAGGGTTTTTGTTTCAGCAAGGTATCTGAAGATTCTCTTCACGTTCTCAGCATAAGACTCTTTGGGAGCAGATTGAAACCTTGCACACATCCCTACACTGAATTGGATGTCAGGACGACTTGCTGAGAGGTAGAGTAATGATCCAATCATTCCTCTGTATTTAGTGATATTGAAGTCTTTGCCCTTTTCATCAGCATCCAAGGCAGTGGTTGAGCTCTTTGGAGTATTAGCTCCATTGCATTGGTCCATCCCAAACTTCTTCAGCAGATCATTGAGATAAGTGGTCTGAGATATGAAGATTTCATCTTTCCTTTGCTTGATTTGCAGACCAAGGAAGTAATTGAGTTCTCCCATCATGGACATCTCAAATTCTCCCTGCATATTCTTAGCAAACTCTTCACACAAAGCATCATTAGAAGCACCAAAAATAATGTCATCAACATATATTTGAACAATTAAAATTTCACCAAGCTTATTACTCTTTATGAAGAGAGTTGTATTTGCTTTTCCTCTAATAAATCCTTGATCAAGAAGGAATTTGCTTAGTCGCTCATACCAAGCTCTAGGAGCTTGCTTAAGACGATAAAGGGCCTTTTTGAGACGATAAACATGATCTGGATGATGATCACATTGAAAACCAGGAGGTTGTTCAACATAAACTTCCTCTTGAATAAAACCATTTAGAAAAGCACTTTTTACATCCATTTGATAGAGCTTGAATCTTTTGACACAAGCAAAGGCTATAAGAACTCTTATGGCTTCCAATCTTGCCACTGGAGCATAAGTTTCTTCATAATCAATTCCTTCTTCTTGATTATAGCCTTTAGCAACCAATCTTGCCTTGTTACGGACGATGATTGCTGACTCATCTCATTTTTTCTTGAATACCCATTTAGTGCCAATGACCGGATGGTCTTTAGGCATCGGTATCAAACCCCAAACTTGATTTCTATCAAATTGGTGTAACTCCTCTTGCATAGCTATCACCCAATCATTATCTGAAAGGGCTTCATCTATCTTAGAGGGTTCAATATGTGATATAAAAGTTGAAAAGGTCACTTCATTCAAAGTACTATTTCTGGTTCTTACTCCTTGTTTTACATCACCTATCACTTGGTCCAATGGATGATTCCAAATGAACTTCCAAGATCTAGGCTGAGATTGATTAGGGGTTTCTAAATTATTGAGGATCAACCTCGAAAACATTTTCAGGATTTTCAATAGAGGCAGGAGTAGTTTTCGAAAAGAATTGATTTTTGAAAGTATTTTCCTCATCATTATCCAAGGACTTATCAGATTTGGATTCACAGAATACAACATGTATAGACTCTTCAACAATACGAGTACGAGTATTAAAGACTCTATAAGCTTTACTCCTATTTGAATAACCCAAAAATATACCTTCATCCGCTTTGGGATCAAACTTTCCCAAATTGTCCTTACTATTATTATGGATGAAGCACTTACATCCGAAAACATGCAGATGAGCCAAGTTTGGCTTTCTTCCCTTGTACATCTCATAGGGAGTTTTACTCAACTTCTTCCGAAGATATGCCCGATTCGACATGTAGCAAGTTGTACTCATTGCATCAGCCCAGAATACTTGGGAAGTATTGTTCTCATTTAGCATCGCCCTTGCCATCTTATTAAAGACTCAATTCTTCCTCTCCACAACACCATTTATTTGAGGTGTCCTCGGGGTTGAAAAATTGTGATCAATTCCCATGTTGTCACAAAATTCTGCAAATGCATGATTTTCGAATTCTCCTCCATGATCAGTTCAAATTCTTGAAATAGAGAACCCTTTCTCGTTTTGGACCTTCTTGGAAAAATAAACAAACCGATCAAATGTTTCATCTTTAGAGGATAAGAATATAGTACAAGCAAATCTAGAAAAATCATCAACTATGACCAAAGTATAAAGATTGCCACCAAGGCTTTTTATTCTAGATGGTCCAACTAGATCCATATGAAGTAGTTGAAGAGGTCTATTAGTTGAAATTTCATTTTTAGATTTGAAAGATGATTTGGTTTGTTTCCCTTTTTGACAAGCATCACAAATCATGTCATTTTTAAAATGAAGTTTCGGAACACCAATAACCAAATCCTTTTTAAGTAATCTGTCAAGTTGGATCATGTTGACATGAGCTAATCGCTTGTGCCATAGCCAACTATCATCCAAATCACTAACAAAACCTTTTTCAGAAATAGAACCATTTCTAGAGAGATTAAGTGTATAACAATTTCCTTCTCTAGGAGCTATGAATAAAGCTTTTGATTTTATATCTTTCAAAGGGAGAATATCCTTACTGACAATCAAGTACTCCTCATAATCAAAGATAACTATGTTACCTTTATCAGTGCTTTGGCTTACACTGAGGAGATTATGACAAAGTCCCTCCACCAGGTAGACATCTTTGATTTGTGGTTCTTCATTGTTTCCAATTTCACCAATGCCAGCAATCTTTCCAGATTGATTTCCACCAAAGGTTACCTTGCCACCATCCTTGGACTTGATTGAAGCAAATTTGGATTGGTCCCCCGTCATATGTCTAGAGCATCCACTATCAATATACCCCTTGTTGGGATTTGATACTCTTATACAGACCTACAAAACACAACAATTCAGGTCTTAGGTACCCATCTTTTCTTGGGTCCTTTGGGGTTAGTTTATGTCTTAGGAATCTTGTAAGATCCCTTTGGCACCCATTGATAATTTCCTAAAGGTTTACTCATTCTTTCCTTTTTATGAAAACAAGAAGAAGTAGTATGACCTTTACGATTGCAATAATTGCAATGAGCAAAAGGATTTGAAGAATGGACAGATTTTCTAAAATAATTCATATAGGTCTTTTCTCCAAATTTCTTTTTGCCTTTCTTTTTGTCAAATTTTGGTTTGTAACCGATCCCTGATCTGTCATTTATAAATCTTTGTTGTTTCAAAATGACATTGAGCATTTCACTACCTCTAGTGAATTTCTCAAGTGCCTTTGTAAGATGCACATTCTTTTTCTTCAGATCAGGACAATCTTCACAAACAGTATTTTCAAGGCAGGAAAACTTTTCTACTTGATGTTCAAGGGTTATATTCTTCTTTTTCAAAGCAAGATATTTTTCAGCAAGTTTTTCAAATTCCGATTGCACAAGGTTATATTCAGCAAATAACTCATCATAAGTTGGTTGATCAGATGAGTGAATCCTAATCGAAATTCATTGATGGATTCACCAGGCTTCATTCGAAGAAGATCATATTCTGTTATGAGAGTGTTGATTCTGTTATGCTTTACTCTAGTAGTTCCTTCAAGAGCTACCTCCAAAGCATCCCACATGGCCTTTGCATTTGGCAATGTGCAAACATGAAAATGCTCTTGTTGACTCAAGGCACTTTGCAACATAAGAATAGCTTTACTGTTGAGTGTGATATTTCTCCTATCATTCTCATCATAAGCTTCTTCAGGCTTTGGAACTCTAACGCCATTTTCAAGCACTATTGGATTGTAGTCTCCAGTCTCAAATACTCTCCATAAGCCATATTCAGAAGCCATGACAAAGACTCTGAATTTGGTTGTCCAGAAAGAATAATGCTCTCCACTGAATCCCGGTGGTTGGTTGATCGAAGCTCCATCAGGTAGAATACTTTCCATAGTGATCCTTCTCAAGATGTTAATCTTTTCCGAGAAGACCTTGCTCTGATACCAAATGAAAGTGGAGCTTAATCACCAAGAGGGGGGTTAATTGGGGATTTTAAAATTCTTTTGAAATTGCTCTGTTTTCAAACACTAAAACAGAGCTAGACAGAGTATAAGGAAGAATAGCAAGACACAAGAAACTTATACTGGTTCGGTCCAATCTCTTGACCTACGTCCAGTCCCGGACACACTCGGGATTTCACTATCTCGATTGATTACACACTCTGTAACTCAAGAGTAATTCTCTCACTAGAACTTACTCCCCCTTACAAGTTGCAATCAAATAACCCAATCCCAAAGTCCCAATACTTTGAGATTCTTACAAAGAAGATAATCAATAAAGAACTCTCTAAAAGAGAAGATTAATAATCACTGAAGATTGATATATCCGAAGATATTAACTCTTAGAGTAGAAACAATAAATGCTCTTAATCGCTAATTGAATGCGCAGAGTTTCGGTTGGTGGAGACTTGAATGCTTCTGGCTTTTATAGATACTTGCAATTAATGACCGTTGAGGAGAGATTAATGAGCCGTTGAGAATAATAAATATATCCGTTGAGTTTGAACGTTGCTCTCTCTCTTCGTATCGTCCGATGTTGCCGTTATTCTCCATTGACATTCTTCATTCGATTTGTCCGCTGAGACTCAGTAAGAATGTTGACTAGGAATGGCCAAAATGCTTTTTGGTTGCTCACAAGCTCAATTTCCATTTTCATGCTTTAACTCTGTTCAAGCATTTAATGCTCTAACACAATTTTGCTTTATGGCCATTTGATGATTAAAGCTTGTTAATCACATCTGAAACTCATTAGCAAACTGATTAAACTTGGTTAGAAATAGTAAGAATCAATAATATGGAATACCCAAGACTTAATCAAAGAATATCATATTACGCAGACGAGACGAGGCATCAAAAACTGATAAGCATAACTCGAGTCATGACTAGAGTTATGATTCAAAATATATCAATGCAGTATAGATGACTCGAGTTGTAACTAGAGTTATGATTGAGAAATTTCAAACAGAGAAGAATTGCGCTTTGATGACTTGAGTTATGACTGGAGTCATCGCTGAGAAATTTCAAACAGAGAAGAATTTTCCCTGAGATAACTCGAGTTATGACTGGAGTCATTCTGAATCAATTCCAGATAGAAGCAAAGAGCAATATGATGACTCGAGTTATGCTGGAGTAACTCGAGTTACATAAGTGAAAATGTCTTTAGTTGTTTGTACTTCGATTGAACCATATTTTATATGAATTTTCATAATTAATTTGGGATTCTTAATGTATTTTGTCTTAGTTGTCGAGCTTAAAATGTCTTTATTATGATAAATTAAAATTAAGAGTAAATACTTTAAATTAGAACTAAAAGGGTAAAATTGTCATTAAATTGTTATTACTCTTAATCTTTGATTTTTCTGAGAATATTTGATATTAGATTGATTATTTTTTATTGTAGGTGGTTGAAGAAATTAGATCAAATTTGAAAATGGAAGTTGGAGCTCAATATGCAAAATTTCAATTTAGTCCCTATGTGAACCTTTTATACTTTGCAGATTGGTCCCTGGTCAAAACGCAAGTTTTGACCAGGAATCAATTAGGTTCAGCTGGCAACAAATATACACAGGACCTGACATCCAGAGCTAGGGGGTGTGCACCGCGATACACAGGGGAGAGAGAGCTCAGATTCGACATCCATCTTCCTTCTTCCTCTAAGTCGCCGGCGGCCTTCATCCTCACCACCATCACCGCCGGTGACCTCTATCCTTAATCCTCACCATACTTCCACCGTCGGCCTCCCTTTGATTTTCCAACGAACACTGATAGGGCCGCGAGCTTGGGTCCTGATGAGAGCTTGAGAGCGAGGGAACAGAGACATCATCAACCAACTTCTTCTTCTTCCTCCATCGCCGGAGCCACAGACCATCGCCATCATCCCCACCTTCGATCTCACATTCACCATTACTGCCGGAGGAGACGAGATCTTCACCACCAGAGCTAACTTTCGAGAGGTTGTAGACCTGAACAAAGAAGCACCGTGAAAGAGAGAATTAGAGTTTGTGACCGGAGATCTTTGTTTTCTATCTTTCAGGCGTTATTTCCAGCAACCTTGAGTTTTCCGATGAACATTCCCAGATTCCGGCGAGATGATGAATTTTCCGGCAAGTTCTCAAATTGTAATGAGCGGCTGATTCTTTGCTTCTTGGTGATGATATTTGTGCTTGAGCTCATGGGGAGTTTTTCTATCAATTCATTAGCCTAGAATTATATATTTAATTACCTAGATTTAGGAATTATTGTGTTTGATTCTAGAACTGAGATTAATGATTATTGTCTCTATTGGTTTGATATTTGTGATTGAGATTGGATTTGTAGTCTGAAGATTATATGAATTTGAATTGCTTTGTGGTTGCAAAAAGACTATGTTGATTAGCTTGATATTGTCTAATTAATTTGGTTGATTTGTGCATTTGAGGGACTAATTAGTGCTCAATTCTAAGAAGACTCATGTTTACATTATTCCAATCTTAATTACACATTAAGTGGTTTTAAACAATTTCTTAAGGGGTAGTAGTTGCTACGATTGTAGGAGCTACTATTAATTGAGAATATTAGACTCAAGTGATATCTTGAGGTTTTTCTAATTAAGACTTAATGATTTTTAACTCCCATACATATTGAGCAAGGATAGTCACTTCTTCATTACCAAGAGCATCCATTATTTGTATTTCCATTTTAGTTAGCATTTAATTAAATTGTATTCATGTTTTAGTTTATTAATTTAAAAACCCAAAACCCAATCCCCCTTGTTTTCATTGCATTTACATAACATTTAGATTACTTAGAATTCAATAAAAGGCTCATCGAGAAGAGAGAATGATCCTAGGTTTGCCTATACGCAATCCTTGATTAAATGTTGATTGTGGACCCCAAGGCTAATGACGAAAGGTCCTCATCAATGTCCCAATTTGGTATGTTGATTTTTTCTTTGTTGAACCTACCCACATAGTGCCGCAACAACTCTCGCTTTCCTTGGATGACCCGGTAGATGTTGTTGGTGCTTCTCAAGATTTTGGCTGCTGAAAAACTATTGTACGAACAAGTCATTTAAGTCTATGAACAATCATATTGAGTTGGTTGGTAAGGTTGGTAAACCATATCAGTACAGGTCCAACTAGACTAGATCCAAACCCCTTGGAAATAAAAGTCTCCCACACAACTTTGGGTATCACTGCGGTATGCTCCCTTTGCCAGTACTGCTCCATATGTTCATCCGGGTGTGTCAAACCATCATAGAGTCGTACGTTTGGGAACGTGAACTTTTTTTGGCATTTCGACCAACATGTTTAGTCGACTACACCATAATGGTCTAGTCGACTAAACCAGTCCAGAGGCACCTCTCACCTGTCCAATTCGATTTCCAGCATGCACAAAACTATTTGTATATCCCTTTTACATATCAATGTGACTTGGGGAAGGCATTTTGAGCATCAATTAATGGTCTTGCATAGGATTGAACCGCTAATGTTACAACAAAACAAAGTTCAAAGTTTGAAGCCATTACCAAAACAAATCAGCATAAACTCAATACAAAACACATTACATAGAATTCAAGGTTGTCTAATCCTCGTTGGACATGTACACATATTATGACTGACTTGGTTACAACTCCTACATCTTTGCTGAGTGCCCGAGGGTTGAGACTTCACCCAATCCATCTCATTTTGTATCCTTGTAGACCCCTGTGTGCGTGACAAAGTTGCGTTCGGGATAACAGTTGGGCCATCTCCTTGTTGAATCAACAATTCATTGCCTATAGGATACCAGTGTGCAGCATATACCTGACTAATGTATGGAATAGTGAATACCGGGTCAACATAATCATAATGGTTCAATTTTTCCATCTTGCATACTGCTAATACATGGCTGCAGGGATACCTTCTTGCTGTGAACCTCCCACATTGACATTTGCGATTGATCAAGTCAACCCTCATTATGTCACCGGCGTCATGTGTAGATTGGTTGTATGCGTCCTCAACCTCAAATAACTTTAAATCTCTGTCATAGAGTCACACGCGGTACGTGACTGTCAACTGATCCATTTTGTGTATCGCTTCTTCAACCTTTTTTGAGACTATCCTACTTACAGCCACATGTTTGTTATTCTCAACACGCCTCGTGACGAAATATTTGAGAAGTCTACTACAAGTCATCTTCACTAATGCCGTTATCGGCAGATTACGGGCACCCCTGAGGACCTTGTTGGCACACTCGGCTAGGTTAGTGGTCATGTGACCAAACCTCCGTTTGTCTTCATCATAGGACCTGCACTATTTCTCCTTTGGAAGCCGATCAAACCAGGAGGCAACCTGTGGGTTTGTATCAATAAACTCTTGAAACCGCATGTCAAACTGGATCTTTGAACTCATGTACCCTGCATAGAACAGCAAATGTAAACTCATAACAATGGAAACAAATAAATGATTACAAATATGTGCAAGAAGTAAATAAAATGTGAAATTTCATACCTAGTTTCATAATTGTTTTCTTCAATTGTATATCCCTAAACTTAGTGTTAAAGTTGCTCCCGACATGACGTAGGCAATACATATGATAGGCGTATGGAGGCTACCAATTACGATGATCTTTAACCGCCTTTATGATATTGGCGTGACGATCAGATATCAAACAAATACCCCGCCTCTGCGTCACATGATCACATAGGAGACGAAGAAACCACCACCAATCATCATACTGCTCACCAGGAGGAACAACAGCAAAGGCAATGGGCAAGACCTTCCCATCCCCATCCTGTGAAGTCATAATCAAAAGAGTACCTTTGTATTTTCCATACAAGTGGGTGCCATCAATTTGCCGTATGGGCTTACAGTATTTGAAGGCTTCAATGGTCTGGTTAAATGTCCAAAAAACCCTACAAAATATGTGTTTGTCACTATAAAAACGATGCATGTCGAAACATTCATCTGTATCAAGTCTGAAAACAGAACTCACGTTACACTGCGTCATGTATGTCAACCAACTGGGCAAGAATGCATATGATTCCTCCCAATCACAAAATAACTTCACAATGGCCTTCATTTTTGCCTTCCAAGCCTTCGTGTATGTTACATTATATCCGTACAGACGTTGTATCCTCTCTTGTATAAGCAATGGTTTTAAAGCTGGATCTTCTCTTAACATACCTAGTGAAAACAAAACAAATTCTAAATGTACTGTTGATGAGCACAAATTATGCCATGTTTTCCCTGTATTTTATGACTGAATTGTATGGTAAATGAAAGCTTAAATGCAAACAATCCAAGCAAAAAGGCATATATTCATGATATAGGGAACTGAAGGATAGAAACCATTTACATCCTAAACATGTGCTAAGAAATGAGCAAGTTACATTGTTTTTAAAGAACGTATAGCAAAGCTGATACTATGCTATAGCATTCTGACCGCAACTCAAAGTGCAATAAAAAGCATCACGAAAGCTATAGCAAAGTAAAGGATGCAATGCTATATGGCATATTTTCTGACCTTTTATCTAGCTGATTTCAGGAATAATAATGAAGGTTGAGAGCGACAGGTAGATTGCTGACGTAATAAAATAGAAGATGCGGAGGATCAAAACTGAAAGATTTGAAGAATCCCGTAGGACCAGCAGAATCAATCTACAAATAGAAGATGCGATAGATCTCGACAGATTTGGAAAGCCCAGCTCGCTGAAACTTGCGTCACAAGAAAGTCTGAGTATAAAAGGAAACAACAAGTCAAACCTAGAGGGGGAGTCGCACATAGCCAAAACAATATTTCACATTCGGTAGACTCAACATAAGAGTGAGAGACTCCACTAGCACGAGAATTCTAGGATAACCCAGTATCCTTCCTTGCAGTAAGACGGAGGGAAGAAGACGTGGAGTTGTGACGTGACAGGGCTTCTTCCACGCCGTCGGAAATTCGTCAAGCTTTCTGTTTTTCCTTTATTTTAGTATTTAAATCATGGGTCATTCTGTTACTATCTGTTTTGTGTTTCCCTCGTCAGTCATGAACTAACTTCCCTATGGCTGAACGAGGATGAATTCTTAAGTGTTAAATGACCCAGTTGCAAGTTCTTAATTTAATAGATTTGGTTTTCTTATCATTGAATTAATTACTAGTCGATTAGTGGAAGCTAAGGGCTAGATTTGTGGCCTCGGCTTACTAGCAAGGAGTCGAGGTTAGACCTCTGAGAAACAGTGTTTGCTAGGCAGCCGGTGCAAGGCTTGACCTATTTATTGTAGGCTTCAAGAATGGGTCTACCTCTCATAACCATGACACCGTGAGTGTAATGCAGATTTAACTAGAAAGTTGCCATAGGAATATGAAAGGAGTATAGTTAGTATCATATGTATCGGACACGGAAGCTTCGATAGATTATAGTGGTGGGTTAGCCGAATAGCGTTGTAGTTAGTAGCTATCTTTGTAGCATTGCGGAAGTCGTGCGATATGGATGCTATAGCAATGGGTAAAGCAAATGGGGGATTGATGCACTTAAGGGTGATTCCGAGTTCAGCCTAACTTCTCACCGATATCTTCTTAAAAACTTATTCGTTTATTTTTGTTAGTAGCATAAATACAAAAACCTCTCAAACCAATTATATTTACTTTCTGTTTGCACAACTATCATAGCAATTGAGCGTCACTCTTCGGTATCTCAGTCTCTGTGGGACGATACTTTACTTACACTTTATTACTTGTTCGACTGGTTCACTTGCCATCAAAGAAATCGACCAACAACTGTCAATAAACAAACCGAATGTAACTAATGTCAAAATGGAAAACCTACTGATAATGGATGCACATATAACATCTGAATCTAGCTGTCTATGATCCCGGGCCAGACTCTGGTTTAGGT
The DNA here is from genome assembly GCA_019022615.1 of Acacia melanoxylon. Classification (NCBI taxonomy): domain Eukaryota; kingdom Viridiplantae; phylum Streptophyta; class Magnoliopsida; order Fabales; family Fabaceae; genus Acacia; species Acacia melanoxylon. The sequence goes on along the minus strand of JAFJYJ010000020.1, from coordinate 1,080,370 downwards.
AGGTGTGATCTTTACCCCATTTACGCACCACCCAACTATTTCCATTCTTGGGGAGAATTGCCCTCATATACCAGGGACAACCGTCAGCATGGTTTCGACACCTCATCACAAACCTATGTTCATCACTTTTTTCAACTTTGGCTGTACGATGAGACTTCATGCAATTTAATTTCACAGCATGTTGCCTTTCAGACTTAGAAAGAAACTGCTGATACAAATATAATGGATCACCTAAATGCTAACCACCTTGCCCGTCATCATCACCATACAACATCTTCATGTCATCATCACAGTGCGCCCAATTAATGACGGAATAGTGCGGGCTTTTGTTCCAAAATGGCTTAGTCTCAGGCCCTACATCTATCAAAACCTTTTTTTCTCAGAACCACAAAATAAAAATCACAAATACAAATACAAGTTTACTAACTTACCACTGCTAACTGGGTCAACTTGAAGCGGTGGCATTGTTGCGATCCTTGGGTTTGGTTTGCCGGGTTCGTGCGAGCATCAAAATCACCCTCCACATCAGTATCTGAGGTGTCACCTAGTGGAATAAACCTCTCAGATTCGCTCTCCTCATCGCTGTGCATATTATCGTCTTCTTCATCCTCCTCTTCCTCCGTCAATGTTATCTGACTTAAGACTTGTGAATGTGCAGATAAACCAACATGTCTTTCTTCTTGACCAAAATATTGTGGAGATCTTGTATGCATGGGTACAGATGATGATTCACCATATTCAAGCTCAACATATATCTCAATAAAATTTTGTGATTTCCGATTAGCAAATGCATCTATGACACACTCTACATCTTCATCATCACATACATCGTTACTAATGTAGTATACACTATCATTACCCACTATAGTCTCCACTTTGGCAATTAACTGATGAATGCATTGGGTTCCATGTAGCCCTAATTTTTGACAAATTCTTTCTTTAAGCTCGTTGTGCGTAGTGCCCCGTTTGATTTTCATCATTTTGATTTTTCCTTCAAATTGAACACCATCGGGACCTACAAAATGACTCCCACTATGGTATATTACAGTAACGTGCGTGTTTGGACTTGAACTCATCCTTCACACCAGAATTTGGGAGCTGCAAAAGGAAGGGTTTCAGGTTACAAACACAAACAAAAGCTTAACAAAGTGAAACTACAAAGATTACACAACAATTATACCTTCAACAAGGTGGGATGGTATTAAACCTTGATGAGTCACACTAAAACTGAGAAAAAGAGAGAGTATTGGAAGGGGAAAGGGGTGCTCCAGATTTTAGCAAATCTAGAATTCTTGAGATAAGAGAAATTAATGAATATTTTGATGAAGCAAACCCATGAGTTTAAAACTATTATAGAAAATTTTTATAATTGTCGAGTAAATTGTCGAAAAAGTTATAGAAAAATCAGATGAACAGAATGACTAAAAATGCAATAATGGTGATAAAAACAGTCTAAAAACATTATGATAAATACATGAAAGATTATGAGAAAATTATGGGAGTATTATCTTTAATTATAAGAATTTAATAAATTATTTCGAGGAAATAACATGAAGAAATGTCTAAAAAGCATTCCAACCATAAAGTAACTTTATGGTGTAAACATTTTTAATATTTTACATAGGATATAAAATGACAATATCAAGATAAAGTTTGTAAGATAATAATATACTGTAAATTATAAAATTATCAACCATTGGTAAGAGAATGATTAGATAATTACTAGCTAATTGATTCAAAAATAAGAGAAATATAGAAAGTTAAGTTTATAGTAAAATCCTTAATTAAGAGATTAAGACCGGTAATTAGCATAAAATATACTTACTAATTATGATAAAAAGGATTAAGGAAAAAATTAGTAAAGATAAATGTATGAAGAAATCTAATCCTAAAAAGATCACTAAACGAAGAATTTAGGCTTGATTAAGTCTTAACGAAGGCGGGGTAAAACAGAATTTTTGGTAAAAAAATATTATATTTTAAAAAAATGGAAAAAATTATGAAAAAATAATTAAAACTGAATTTTAAAATGAAGGGGCCGAAATTCTTGGTATTTTTAATTAAAATGAATTGTTTAAATAATTAAAATGATAATTAGAATAAAATAATGATATAATGCGGTGAGTCAGCTTATAGGCACACCGAGGGGAAAAGTCAGAAATAAATTCTACAGGTAAACCAGAGGTAAAAGTCTTTTCATACTGATCAAATTAAGAACAAGTAAATTTTTACACGAAGAAAGAATTTACCAGACGTTGATTTCCGCAACCGAAAACCCTAATTCCTAATAAGACGGAAAGCTGATCAGATAGAGTAGAGCCAGATAGGCAAAGTGAGAACCTATAGAAACAATTTCCTGTTTTCAAACACGAGATTAAGTTAGGCAACAACTGGACGTTTTACGATTCAAAAATTATTGTCCGTCCGAAGTTGGTTCTATCGGAAGCGATTTCCGAATCGGACGCGTTTGTCCGAATATCTTCCGACGCACCGGAGAATACCTGGATATGATCAAAAAGAGGATCAAAATAGATAATATGAAAGAGGATGAAAAGATCTTCAAGGTTACATGCCCGGATTTTTGAGTTTCTGCGAAATCACGCGAAACGGACACCGATCGGGTAGCTTTATCGGGCCGGAGGCCATAAAGCAAGAGTCATCATTGGATGACAACTCATTATTTGACTTTTGGACCCCTTGGATGTCGGTCAAGACCCTTGGATGGCCAAGATTTCATCTCACAAAACCCTAGATCTAACGGTCCCGTAAACAAAGCGAAAAATTCCCTTTACGTCCCGAATTTTCACTATAAATACCCCCTCCCCTCTTCTTGAAAATTCACACCATTCTTCTCTCTTCCTTGGCCAAAATCTTAGAGTGACAAGCTCTGCAAAAATTCTTCCTAGCTCCGAGTAAGTCCTTCTGTCCTTAGCTTTTAGTTTCCGTAGTTCTTTCGGTAGTTATAGTAGAACTGTTGTTTTGATCTAGGAAGTTTCGGAATATATTCCTATACTTGTTTTTAAGCCTCATTGCATTGAAAGATGCCCGACGAGGTAAAAACCTAGTGGGGATAATTTTGAAATGGAATAAGGTCAAAGTAACAAAGTTAAGCGAAATTCCGCAAATAGGGGTAGTAGGGGCAAAATGGTCTTTTTCACCTAAAATGCCTGTTATGCTGCCAAATATTCATAAGTGTGTTATTATTCTGATTAGAATACTTCTGACGTCAAACCGCTGTCGAAATTCCATCGTTCCACTGTTGAGCCGCTGTTTCGCTGTTTTACGTACGGCCGTCAAAAAGTACCATTTTTAGCCGGAAGAGCCGGATATCTGCAACTAAGGTACGGACGCGTACTGTAACCCTAACTCTATGCTGCTTATATACTTTTGCGTTATAGATACGTTCATAGACTGAGGTTCTGTTGAGAATCGTCAGAGATACTTACAACTTTACCCACGGATTATAGTATTGGTAATGCCGTTTGAGTTATTCCTAGCGCTGAGGACACGTTAGTGGCGTGGCACTGGATATGTGCAGAACTAGTCGAGAGAGACTTTACATACCGCTTTGTGCTTATGTTCTCATCCATGTTATTGATCATACATCTCTTGTTTGCTTTTGTGATGATATGCTTTGTATTGAAATGAATATCTCATTGTACGTATATCTTTTTATTTGAGCATAAGGCCGTTACCCGAGATCCATATGTGTAATGGATCTCACTGTAGCATCGTGTCCGGAGGACCGATGTTTGGCGATCGAGGCAAGCAAACTGGAGTAGGCCAAGACGTGTCTACATTATTTATCGTTTTCTTTAGTTTCTTTAACTTTTGAGAATTTTGGATGACTGTAATCCGATACATTTACACTATGGTCCATATTTTGAATGTAATGTAAATTACTTACTCGGTCCAATGCTCTACTCTGATTACTCTGCTTGAAATGTTTGGAAACGTTTTTTTAAAAAAAAAATTCTTCCGTTTTCAAATGGGATGTTACATTAGTCGATTGGGATTTTTAAAAAACTCATCTGTCGCGATTTAGTCGACTAAGCATTGTAGCTTAGTCAACTAAATTACGGGGACATTTTAAAAAAAAAATTGCCTAGTGTTTTAGTCGACTAAACATGGGCATATGGGTGAATAGTTTCCAAACAGGGGCATTTTGGTAAATAGTTATTTAATAAGGGGAAAATTGGTCAAAAAGGCCAAAAAGAGAAGAACAAGACAAGTAACTTAAGTAAGAAGTAATGAGTTATCTAGAAGGACCTAGAGAAAACTTATGAAAAATAAGTCAATATTTAATTATGATGGGGGGATGTGATAATTGAATATTTCATACACTGATTTTTTCTCTTGATTAATAATTTAGGACTCTTTAGTTAATAAATAATGGCTTTTATACTTATTTGGGCTTTGGGCCTTTGATTATATTTTAGCCATTTTTAATAATAAAATTTCAGTTTTATATTGCTTCACTATTTTTACCATAACTCTTGAACTAGACATCGGATTTGCCTCATTCGTGTTTCATATGTTAGATGATTCAAAGAGCTACAATTGTTATGATGACATGAAAGGCAAATTCAGACAAGAGGGAGGTCGATTTTGGAGCCGAAGTCATATGCATATTTCTGGATTTTATTTGGGTGCGAATTTTGTAATTAAAGCCCACTTTTATGTTATTTCCGTTTTGGGCCTGAACTGAATTGTGGATTGGAGCCCCATTTCATTTTTGCCATTTTAGGTTAAGTTAGATAGCAGCCACAAACACTTTTGTCATTAACCTTTTTACACATTTTTTTTGGATTAAACACAGAAGTTTCATTTTCTCTGCAATGTTCTTCGTGTTCTTCGTCTGTTCTTCATTTTTTCCAGCCATTCTTGGCTAAACTTTTGTGATTAACCCAACGTTGAGGATTCCATGATTCATCCAGAGAGCTTGTGCTTAATCGGTAATTTTACTCGTTTCTGTTTTCATCTTATCAGATTCGATTTCTGGAAATAGTTTGAATATTAGATTTAATATTCGGTTTGGTTCATCCCAAGGACTGAGTTCGAACTAGGTTTCAGTGTTACTGTGTGATTGCACAGTGAGACGCCATTATTCGGACAAATGCTAGACGATCGTCTAGTCGAGGGAATTTCTGGATGAACGCAGAGATTTCGGTTCGTCCAGAACCAAACGTGAGTTCGTTCATATTTTGTTCAATGATGGAAGTCTTTGGAATTTGAATGTTGGGTTGATCGATTTTAATCTGTTTCTATTTATTTCGTTCTGTTTCTGTTTATTTTTGTTTTAATTCTGTTTGAACCAAAAACCCCCCATTTTTACTGTTTCTATTCACTGTTACTGTCCATTCAAATTTGTTGTGAATTCGTTGGGGAAACGACCCAGGTTCCCTATTTTTGCAAATCATTTTCGAACTTGGTTATTTTAGGAGATACGACAAATCTCTGTCAAAATATGGCGTCGCTGTCGGGGAATTTGCATCGGTTTGATTAGTAACGATTAGTGTAAATAGTGTCGTTTCGGTGGTTCGGGTAGACGAGAAATTTTTCTCGACCCGATCACTCGAACCAGTCTTATTCACAAGGAATTTGGCATTCTAAACAAGAATCACTTTCAAAAAGAAAGTGTGGTCTCACCTATTTTCCCCAAATTCCAACGTTTAGATCACTTTTTCGCTGTTTTAAGTTTTGATTTTTTGATTTCTACTAGGGCATTTTTTTCAGAGTATCTTCGAATGGTCTGAAATTTTGCAAGGTGAGAGAAAATGGCCTAACTCCCAGGACACATTGCGCTTGCGCCATGTGGTCTTGAGATTTTAGCCAAATTCCATCGTTTAGACCACTTTTTCAATTTTCGAAGTTTTTTTATTCCATTTTTCGGTTCCCCAATAGTATAAAAGTTGCCCTGTCCAAGTCCCATAAATTTTAAAAATCGTTTGATAGTGTTTTGGACTTGTTTTGGTCAATTTCCAACATAGGTTTTTGCTTTTTATGTTTTTGTTTGTGTGTCATCTTAGTGTTTTTCCACTTTTTACCACTTTTATTGGCATTTTTTTTAATTCTAAGTGTCTAGTGGCATTTTCGTAATTCTGAGTATTTGCCAATTCTGCCTTGTGGTTATGCTACATGAGTACCAGGAGTACTACTAATCCAGAAGACTTGTTTCCATTTGATCCTGAAATAGAAAGAACAATTCTTACTGCTAGAAGAGTTGTTAGGCTAAGTCGTGGGATTAATACTGAATTAGACATTGAACTTAGTCTGATTGTGACCATTTTGATTGTGTCCATTTTGTTGATCTTTCTGATTGTGTTTATGATAGTACTTCTGATAGTCTTGTTGTTTTCACTGATTCTAGTAGCAATTTTGCTAACTCAGAAATTATGGCAGAAGAACAAGGAAATCGTCCTACTTTAAAGGAATTGGTTGCACCTGATGTTAATTATCAACCTTTGTGCATCCAATATCCTGACCTTGCTGCAAACTTTGAGCTTAAATCTGGTCTAATACACTTGTTGCCTAAGTTTCATGGTCTTGCAGGTGAGTGCCCCATTAAGCATTTGAAGGAATTCTATGTAGTGTGAAGCACAATGAAATCGCAGGCCATTGATGAAGATCATATCAAGCTGAGAGCTTTTCCTTTCTCATTGGAAGGTGGAGCTAAGGACTGGTTGTTCTACCTTCAACCCTCATCTATTGGGAGTTGGACTACTATTCAGAGATTATTTCTGGAGAAATTTTTCCCTGCCTCAAGAGCCACTTCGATCAAGAAGGAAATTAGTGGCATTAAACAAGCTAATGGGGAGACTATGCATGAGTACTGGGAAAGGTTCAAAAGGTTATGTGTAAGCTGTCCACACCACCAGAACACTGAGCAACTCTTGATTACCTATTTCTATGAGGGTTTGCTACCTGTAGATAGAGGTTTGGTGGATGCTTCTAGTGGTGGGGCTCTGAGTAACAAGACACTTGAAGATGCCCGAGACTTGATATCCACTATGGTACTAACTCTCAACAGTTTGGCACCAGAGCCAATAGTACTCCATTTTACCAGATTCAGACACCTCCAGTCCACTATGATTCTCAGATATTAGAGACTAGACCTGATGATCTGACCTCCCTAGTGAGGTAGTTGGCGGTGACACAGACAGTACAGTATTCCCCTCCTCAGATTGGATACTTATGTGGGTTCTGTTCTGACCCTTATCATTCTACTGACTCTTGTCCCACCTTGCATGATCCTACTTATCAAGACCAACGAAGAGCCGCAGCTGGGTGTTTTTCCGGAAAGCCACAATACCAATGAGAATAGTGCTTATTCTAATACTTACAATCTGGGATGGAGAAATCACCCCAATTTCCGTTGGAACCAAAATCAAAACCAAAGTAACCAATATCAGCAGAATTCTGGGAATTACCAGCTAAGACAGTACAGACCCCAGAATTTCCAACAGCAATCTGCACCTCCTTTTCCAGCATCACCTCCTCGACCAGCCATATGTGCACCTCCACAGGCAGCACAACAGCAGGCTAGTAGTAGTAGTAGTGGTGGTTCCTCACTTGAAGATATGATGAAGCAATCTGCCACAAATTCTATACAGTTCCAACAGCAAACTGAAACTTCCATTCAGAGTTTGCAAACACAGATTGGCCAATTGGCAACATCACTAAATCAGCTTCAACCTCAGGGATCCAATACTCTTCCTTCACAAACAATTCCCAATCCTAAAGGGAATGTGAGTACGATTACCTTACGGTCTGGCAAGTAATTGGAGGAACCTAAACAAGCTGCATATGTGACTTCCACATCAGAAAATGAGTCAGAAAATGTGAAGATTGACTCTAAAAATAAAAAGGCAGTGCAACAAGGTGAAGAGGAAGACATTCCTATTCCTCTTCCTTTCCCTCAGAGAGCCCCTCAATCTAAGAAGTTGGTAGACAAAGCACAAGAAAAGGATATACTTGAGACATTCAGAAGAGTAGAGATCAACATTCTTCTCTTAGATGCAGTCAAACAAATTCCTAAATATGCCAAGTTTCTGAAGGATTTGTGTACCAATAAGAGGCGACTGAAGGGGAATGAACGAGTGAGTTTGAACCAGAACGTATCAGCACGCATCCAGCCTACCATGCCTCGCAAGTGCAAAGATCCAGGGACGTTTTCTATCCCTTACATTATTGGTAACTATAGATTTGATGATTGCATGCTAGATTTAGGTGCTTCTATTAATGTCATGCATGCATCTATTTATACATCTCTTGGTCTTGGTCCTTTACGTCCTACTGGTGTTGTTGTTCAGTTGGCTAATAGGAGTAATGCTCACCCTTCTGGTTTAGTTGAAGATGTACTAGTCAAAGTTAATGAATTAATATTCCCTGCTGACTTTTACATCTTAGATATGGAGGGTGAGTCTCCTAGTAGTAGGTCACCAATCATTCTGGTACTCTTTCCATGGAGTTTGGTGATATATTTGTGAATTTCAATATCTTTGATGCCATGAAACATCCTAGGGGAGAGCATTATGTTTTCTGCATTGATGTGATTGATGATGCTGTGGATGATGTTCTTGTTGATTGGTGTGCTGATTACCCTGATTTTGCATCTGTGAGTGATTCTCCCATTTGTGCATATGCTGATAATGAATGGTGCTCTGTTTGCACTAACTTGGTTAATGCTGCATTATTTGGTGATTCTGACTTGCTTGGTGATTCTGCATTACTTGTGGATTCTGATATTGATTCTGAGTTTTAGCTTCATCCTGATCCTGATGTACATCCTGATTTTGATTTTCATGAGCTTAACTCTGATTTTGATGGGCTGAATTCTGATGTTAACATTGAGCTGTATAGACACAGTCCTTATGCTTCTTTGAATGTGGTTTCAGGCATTTCTAGTGTGATGACATCAGAGTTGTTGCAACAACCGCCCAAGCTTCTCCCCTCCACTGAGCAACCACCCAAACTTGAGTTGAAATCCCTTCCAGATCACTTGAAGTATGCATTTCTAGAGGTGGATGGTCAGTTGCCAGTCATTGTGGCAAATAATCTTCTTGCTGACCAAGAAGAGAAGCTGCTAAGCTTATTGAGGGCGAACAAGAAAGCCATTGGGTGGAAATTAGCTGACATAGTTGGCATCAGCCCTTCCATGTGTATGCATCGAATTCTATTGGAAGAGGAAGCTAAGCCGGTGAGGCAACCCCAGAGACACCTTAATCCCCTTATCCTTGATGTGGTGAAGAAGGAGGTCACTAAGCTTTTGCAAGCTGGTATCATCTGTCCCATTTCTGATAGTCAGTGGGTTAGCCTGGTCCAGGTGGTTCCTAAGAAATCTGGAGTCACTGTGGTAGCCAATCAGAAGAATGAGCTTATTCCTACTCGAGTTCAAAATAGTTGGAGAGTTTGCATTGACTATAGGAGACTAAACCAAGCCACTCGCAAGGATCATTACCCTCTACCTTTCATTGATCAGATGTTAGAGCGATTGGCTGGTAAGTCTCATTACTGCTTCCTGGATGGCTACTCAAGATACTTTCAGATCCATATTGCTCCAGAGGATTAGGAGAAGACGACCTTCACATGCCCCTTTGGAACATATGTCTACCGAAGGATGCCTTTTGGCCTCTGCAACGCACCTGGCACCTTTCAGTGTTGTATGATAAGTATTTTCTCTGAGTTTCTAGAGGACTGCATGGAGGTCTTTATGGATGATTTCACTGTATATGGGTTTGATTTTGATGCATGCTTAGCTAATTTGTCTTGAGTTTTACATAGGTGCATTGAGTCTAATCTTGTGCTGAATTATGAGAAGTGTCACTTTATGGTTGAGTTGGGTATAGTCTTGGGACACATAGTGTCTAGGAAAGAGATTGAGGTAGACCCTGCTAAGATAAATGTAATTACTGCTTTGCCTTACCCCGCATCTGTGCGGGAAGTTTGCTCTTTTCTTGGTCATGCAGGTTTCTATCTGCGATTCATTCGATTTCAAAGAAGACTTGCTAGACCCTTGTCCAACCTTTTGCATAAGGACACTGACTTTGTATTTGATGATGAGTGCAAGGCAGCCTTCGATCACTTGAAGTGTTGCTTGACCACAACCCCAGTGATTCAGCCCCCAGAATGGTACCTTCCCTTCGAGTTGATGTGGCATGCTTCCAACTATGTGGTTGGTGCTATCTTAGCACAGCGAGTCAACAGAGCATCTCATGTGATTGCATATGCCTCTAAGACTTTGGGTCCTGCAAAGTCTAATTACACCACTACTGAAAAGGAGTTGTTGGCTATTGTCTTTGCTTTTGATAAGTTTAGGTCATATCTGCTAGCTAGTAGAGTAATTGTTTTCTCGACCATGCCGCTTTAAAGTTCCTTTTGAAAAAGGCATATGCTAAGCCACGACTCATCCAAAGGATGTTATTGCTCCAAGAGTTTGATGTTGAGATCCGAGACAGAAGTGGAGCACAAAACTGGGTAGCTGACCACTTGAGTCGCATCACCTATTCTCCCTCTCACCCCTCTTCTATTCGGGATGATTTCCCTGATGAGCAGCTTTTACAGCTGCAAGGTAAGCTTCCTTGGTATGCTGATCTGGTTAACTACTTGGTAACTGGTGTTTTTCCTGTAGACTCTACTAGGGCCCAAACCTTTAAATTAAAGAGTGAGTCTAAATATTATGTTTGGATGACCCTTATCTGTGGAAATTTTGTAGTGACCAAGTAGTTAGGAGATGTGTGTCTGATCATGAATTTCACTCTATATTGCATTTTGCTCATGCTTCTGCCTGTGGTGGTCACTTTGGACCCCAAAGAACTGCTAGGAAAGTGTTAGATAGTGGATTATTTTGGCCTTCCCTATTTCATGATTCTCATTTGTTTTGTAAGTCAAGTGATAACTGTCAGAGGGCAGGGAGTATTTCCCGTAGGCATGAGATGCCTCATAACCCTATATTGTTTTGTGAGGTATTTGATGTCTGTGGTATTGATTTTATGGGTCCATTTCCTGTTTCTCATGGTCATACTTACATACTGCTAACTGTTGATTATGTTTCGAAATGGGTTGAGGTGAAAGCCACCCGGACTAATGATTCTTCTGTGGTGGTGGATTTTGTTACCAATTCGTATAATTACAAATTCACGGACAACGGATTATTACTTATCCAAATTCTTCATAAACTTAAGATACTAGGGTTGGGTTATCTTTAATGTCATCACACTATGCCCAACATAAAGCAAAAGGGCCTACATTTACTTCAAGAGCTTATTTTTAGTCCCTTGAAAAGTTAACTTCACTAGCATAACCCTTACTTTCTCATTTTCACACTACCAATAAAACTGGCAGAATTTTTAACCCACTTTGAAAATCATATCTCTAGGTACAAATTTCCAATTATGCTGATTCTAAAGGCTATATAACCATTATTAAGTCTATTTTTAAGGAAAAATGCTTGATTGTGTAACCATAATATTTCTATATCCTCATAATAATATTACTACTACAAAATGAAATCCCATATAATATTTCTAATGTTCAAATCTCAAAATTTGGGATGTCACATTTCTCGAACTAGGCTTAGTCGTCTGCCTGATACATGTTTATCCTCAAGTATCTAGGCCCAAGATCAAGATATTAAAAAAAAAAAACCTAGAAAGGTGCTTATATTTACAAGATTGCCCTTTTTACCACGTCTGTTTTAAGAAAACATACATGTATTGTAATTTAAGATATTTACAAGATTGCCACCATATTTTTTACTACGTCTGTTTTAAGAAAACAGTCGTGTATTGTATTTTAAGATATTTACAAGATTGCCTCCGTTTTTTTTACCACTTTTGTTTTAAGAAAACAATCGTGTATTGTATTTTAATATATTTAAAAGGTTGCCACCATGTTTTATTACCACGTCTGTTTTAAGAAAACATGCATATATTGTATTTTAATATATTTACAAGATTTCCACTGTGTTTTTTTACTACGTATGTTTTAAGAAAACAAACATGTATTGTATTTTAATATATTTATAGGATTGCCACTACATTTTTTTACCACATTTTTTTTAAAAACAAAAACAAAACAAACAGACATTAATAATTGTATGTAACGTTTGTTTTTGAAAAAACAAGCACTGAAACTCAAACAAAAATTTTAAAAATGTCACTACCTAATTTTTACCGTATGTTTGTTTAAAAATGGACGTTATTCTATATTTTGTAGTAGTACCAAATCACTTCTTACTCACTCCTTATTAAAAGTACAACACATATATTTTAGGGTAAAGGAGCAAAAATACACATGTGTTTTACCCTCAAGAGCGCCCAACACCATATTCTTTTTTTTGAGCAAAAATACACACGTGTTACCATTTTTAAAGTAAAAGTCACATCCCACCGTTAATTCAACTAACCTCCATCATGTCTCTTTCCAACGTTATGTCAAGATTCCATGGAAGAAAAGAAACATAAGTGGGCAAAGTCAAAATTGCGAAAAAGCAAAGCCTTCATCTTCAATCATGAAAAGAATCGAATCTAAGGACCTTCCCCGAGTCATGATGTTAGCATGGAAGGCCCATGCCGTTGTCGATTGAGCCACTAAAAAAAACATGCACCTCTCTGTTCCTCTAAACCAAGTAACTTCATTTGACTATTCCAATTGTATGCAGGTAAATGTGTGGAAAAATGAAACTGCTGCTTGGCCTGTAGCTAACCCCATCGTAACGTGTGCTTCACTCTCTGATGCTGGTTTTCAGAGTAATTTTGTAGCTGCCCCTTTTCTTTATATTCAGGTATATAGGCCTTTTATTAGTCAATTCTCTTCCTCGCTGTTTTCTTTTTGGAAACAATTCCTTTCTGTTTTTGTTCTAGCAACATTTTATCTTATGTTTTTGCTTGCTAAATCAATGTTTGTGGTGAAGTATACGATATATCATTTCACTAAAGATATGATGACCTTCGATCATCCTCCGCCTTGGCCTTCGGGTGCTATTTTGCTATTGATATGTAATTGAGTGGGGAGCTAGGGATAATCACTTTTGATAATTAAAAGACACCACTCTGTTAGGCTCTGTTTCCAACACAGAAAACAGAGCCACAGTCAATGGTGGCTCTACTCGGAACTTCAACGGCAACCCAACAGTTCTCACTTTAGAGTGATGAGTGCGTAACTAGCAAGCCGCTAAAGGGCTTTGGCAGTTTAGGACTTGGGTGAACCAATTAAAGAATAATAAATCTCAACTAACAAACAACTTTACGTGTTACAAAAACCAACGACAATTAGAAACGATTATGTTTTTTTTTTTTTTGAATAGTTGTTAATTTAAGTGTCTTCAAATATAATTAGGAAATCCTTCCATATATAGAGTGATCTATAATTTTCTTTTCATATACCGAAGAAACCTATTGCTACATGAGGATCTAACAAACGTGGGCCACCATGCTGAACAAAAGTGATTCCTTTCTAGTAGTACTATTTTCAGTATATTTTCCGTTTTTCTTTCTTCATTTTCCCACAATCTCAATTCTTAAGCTTAATAATGTTTCTATTATTGAAAAATAATTAACCCATGTTTCTTATCAAGTCTAGAATACATAGCACAAATTCTAACTAATAACATGAGAGGAATTCATAACAGAGAATTTCAGAAGAAAAATGTCAGAAATTAGAAATGGTTGACTTTACTTCATGAGAGAGAGAGAGACGACTCTTGATGAAGCAAACTACGAACTTTGTTCTGTTATTTTAGCCGGCGAAATTCCCTTCAGAATTCGATCCTGAAAAAGCAAGAGAGAGAAAAATATATATATATATGCATATCTGATCTGTTTGCTTCGACTTCCATGCATGCAAACACAACACTTTCTTTTGGGTTGTTTTTTTCCCTTTCTTTCTTTGCTTTGTTTCTCTCTAAATCCATCTTCTATTCTCGGCAAGCCGTGAGAAAGAAGAAGGTGGAACACCATAGACAGGAGAATCCATGGTGCTCAGGGAGAGGGAGGGAGAGGGAGTAATGGTGGAAACAGGACTGTTTCGGAAGGCTGAGACTGGAAAAGAGAGGAAAATGGACGAACTGGAAGAGAGAGAGAGTAGAAATTGGACGGCCTGGGACCTAAAGTTAACACCGTGAAATGGAAAACAGATTAATTTAACGGTGTGTGACTTTTACTCCTAAAATGTAACCATATGTATATTTTTACTCCAAAAAAATGTATATGGTGCTGGGCGCTCTTGAAGATAAAGTACATGTGTATTTTTACACATTTACCCTATATTTTATTTTACTCCTACAGAGTCGAAAGCCCTTCAACTCTAAGGTTCTTTTCCATAACTCCAGTTTAGAATTAATTTATTCTCTTGACTAAGCCACAAGTACCATGAAAAGCATGCACTTGGGGGTTTCTGTAAGTATAAGCTTAGTAAGAACGTATAAGCCTAGTTTAAACAAATAAGGGCTCAATGTTGATCTTGACCAATCCTTATAGCAAAGTCTTTTGTCTCACTTCCAGACGTTTTCACACTAGTTGTTGTTACCCCCTCATACATATCTTGTTTGACCTTGATATATGCAACACAACCCTTCTTCCCTAAGGCTTTCCAAAGTACCTTTCTTGACATGTGATCATAAGCTTTCTTCAACTCAATGAAAATCGTATGCAAGTCCCTTCATTTGCTTTGATACTTCTCCATTAACCCCTCAACAAATAAATCACTTATGTTGTCAACCTTCTCGGCATGAACCCAAATTAGTTGTCCGAAATGCGAGTCTCCACTCTCAATATGTTTTTAATCACATTCTCTCACAATTTCGTCATGTAGCTCATAAGCTTTATCCATTTGTAGCTAGCATAATTCTAAATACCCCTTTATTTTTGTAAATACAGATAAAAGTTCTTTTCCCACAATCATCTGGCATTTTTTTAGATCGAAAAATCTCATTAAAGCTTAGAAAGCCAAAACACCTCATTTTCATCTAAACACTTTCAAACTTCAAGAGGGATACGTCAGGACCAGTGACTTTATTACTTTTCATTTTCTGAAGAGCTTCCTTAATCTCACCAACTCGAATCTTGCCATAGAACGCCAAATTCTGTTCACCTTCTTTAATAATTGACAAATCACTACTACAAAAATACGTTTGAACGTCCCTTTTCCCCCTCTTTACGTCCCCTTTTTTTTTTGGGACGCCTATGTCAGAGACGTAGTAAGTCTAGATTTAAGGCGTCCCAAAATATTATGGGGAAGTAGTAAGGTTGAACTTTAGCGTCCCAAATTGCATTTTAAAATAATAATAATAACCCAGTACGAGGGTTGGCCGTGGAAGAAGAGTAGCAAAAACAACCAATGAACAATCTAACACTTCCAGAAATACTTCCACAAGAACTAGCAATAACAAGAAAAAAACGCAAAGAGCAACCTTTCTTTTCTACTTCTACGAATAGATTATAGAGTCATTGAAACAGAGACAAAAAAGGAAGATGCTAGGGCAGAGTAATGGGCGGGTTGGGCAGCCCGAGGGTAAACCCATAGCTCGCCCATTTAACTTTAAATGGGTATGGGCTAGTCCAAACCTGTACCTCAACCTATTTAAACCCGTGTAAATGGGCTAACATGGGCAGGTTAACCGGGTTTTGGGTAACCTATTTACATTTGACTTTTATTATTTATTTATTTATTTTTAAAAAAAAACATACATAAGCATTAAACATCCATCCAAATTCATCATTCTAAATTCTAAAACCTAAATCTTCAAAGTTCAATAATCATAATTCACTCAAAACAACATAAATTTTGACAATTACCATCGTAACATAAATTTATTCAAAATAGAGAGTCAAAGAACACCTTTACCTTATACTAGAATGTGGAATGCCGGAATGGGATGAGTAGTGAATAAACAAAAAATTACACTAAATGGGTGGGTATGCGCAGCCCGTAGGTGTGCCCATAGCCTACCCATTTAAGTCTTAAATAGGTGGGTTCTAACCCGCCCCATTATGGGTCTTTTTGGGCGGGCTCAAAATGACCCAATTACATTGGGTTGTGGGCGGGTTCATGGGTTATGGGTTCCATGCTCAGCCCTAGAAGATGCAACGAAACAATAAAAAATCCTAACAAGTAACTAACAACTCGCATTTTAGTCCCTAAAATGGCAGGAATAAGGAACAAGAAAGCAAACAACAAAGTAATTCAAGAAATTCTAGTAATCTTCATACCACTTAATATAAAACAAGAAAACACCGAACAGAAGAGTGGTGCAAACATTGGTTTTCATTGTCTCGGCGCCACCATCGAGGAGACTTCCAAATCTATCAAAATTGGTGTTCAACCCTTTCAGATCTAAAAAATCAACAAGAGCTAGATATAGAAAATCACTTACTGGCGTTGTTTGTGATGAAATCGACGGCGGCGTCTCGTTCCCAAGTACAGAATCTGTCAAGGGGAGAGCGGCTAGGGAAGAAAGGTGAGGATGAGGAGGCGACACGTTTGAGAGTCACGATGGCGCTGACGGTGAGGAACACTTGTGTGTCCACGTGCGTAAGAACGAGACGCCGATGACGTCGTCGTCGGCGAGGGAAGGAGAGGCAAGAGAGGGCCGGCGAGGGAGGGCAAGGCAAGAGAGGGTCCGGCGATTGAAGGCATATATAGGGCTGGGTTTCGACCGAGATGATGAAATGAGAAGGGAAAAAATTGATAAAGGTCACGGGAAAGAAGGGAAAAGCAGGCGGTCAGGTCATGGGAAACTAGAGGAGAAGCAAAGTCACAGGAAACAAGAAGGGAAAAGCATATAGTTGTCTACATAGGCGTCCTGACATAAGTTCAGGATGTCTAAAGTCTCATTTTTGGCATCCTAAATATGTTTTGGGATGCCAAAAATCGTATTTAAGGCGTCCCAAATATTTTTTTAGGACGCCAAAAAATTTTAGGCCTCCTAAATATTATTTGGGAAGCCAAAAATCATATTTAAGGCGTCTCAAATATTTTTTTAGGACACCAAAAAATTCCCTGGCACCAAAAAGTTCCCTGAAATGCGCCAAATAATTGATTTTAGGCGTCCTAAATATATTTTGGGACACCTAAATTAATTTTAGGCGTCCTAAAATAAGTTTTAAGACACCTAAATCTTAAAGTTCAGGCAAATAGTTACGAGAATGTCATCACCTATACTTTTTACTTCCTTTTTTAAAAATAAAGACGTTTTTTAGAGAAGTAATATCCATTTTTTGTAGTAGTGAATCCTCCAAATCCAAGTTGAACTGCTTCCTCCATTACTGAATAGCTTGTAGACGTAGGCCTCCTATCTATCCTTCTTTCATCATTTATTTGTTTTATATATAAAAATCAAAATAATACATATATATACCCCAGGTAAAAACTCCAGTATTATAATCTTTGTTAAAAACTCTACAATATTTTGAATTCTCTTTTTCATATTATAATGTTTCAAAATGACATAAACTCATAAATTAATATCATTTTAGAAATATATTTACAACTACAATTGCATATATATCATCTATTTTTTTACTTCATACTTAAGATAACAAAGATTTTTTTTTTTTTACTCCAGATTTAAAATAATAAAGAAGGAAATTCTTTGACATTGTTATTCTTGCCATTGAAAGATTCCAAAACAGATCAATTGAAATATTAAATTAAATAATAAATGAAATAGGTGATTTTATTATAAACAAAATAAAGATAAGTACAGCTAATCTAAATCTTTTAAATGAATCAATAAAGGAATTATTTTAACAAACATATCATTGGCTTTTAGTATTTTATATTTATTTTTAACTTTCTATGTAAACTGTGAAGGTGATCTAAGTTCTCCAAATTATTTTCTAAGTTCTCGAAATTACTTCTAGTATCACTTTTCACCTAAGATTTTGAGAGATTTTCGGAAAAAGAAAAAAGATGTTGATGGAGAAGTGAAAGGAAAATTTTATAGGTTTAAATATACATGAGGTAGAGATAATAAGAAATCATCTAAGGTTTCGTAATAGGTTTGTGCAATTTGATACTATGAAAACCAACATCTTCACGTAATTAGGTGGAATCAATTGGAATTATCCTCCGTTCAAGATTCTTACTTTGAGTTTCCACCGAAATCCATTGGAATTATCCTCCGTTGAAGATTCTTTCTTTGGCTTTCCATCGAAATCGTTATTATTATGGGTTAAATGCTGCTCTTCCATCAAAATCATTATTATTATGTGTTAAATTCCGCTCTTCCAATCTGGGATTGTTCGGGAGCATCTATTTGAGGCGGTAACTTTTAGTTTTTTTGGGCATTTTGATTGTTGATAGGTGATAAAAGGATTTTTGAAGTCTAAGGTTGGGAAAATTTCTCCGGGAAGTCGAACTATCAGTCGAACTATCATTGCAATATACAGTATGGTGGGCTTTGAGAATTTAGATAAAGGAATTACTTTTTTATTCATCTATCTATCTTCTATTATATATAGATATACATTGAAATATTAGGGCTAAAGCCGCAACACTTGGGTTGATGAAATGATTCCAAGTAAAATTTTGAAATATCTACTTTTTATTATCTACTATATTCTAGCGTGTATCTATTATATATTATATTTATTATTATTATAATTAAAACGATTCTACCTCAGCAGTATCACTACTATTTTTCACACACAATTTTTATTATCTTCTATTATATATAGATATACATTGAAATATTAGGGCTAAGGCCGCAACACTTGGGTTGATGAAATGATTCCAAGTAAAATTTTGAAATATCTACTTTTTATTATCTATTATATTCTAGCGTGTATCTATTATATATTATATTTATTATTATTATAATTAAAACGATTCTACCTCAGCAGTATCACTACTATTTTTCACACACAATTTTTATTATCTTCTATTATATATAGATATACATTGAAATATTAGGGCTAAGGCCGCAACACTTGGGTTGATGAAATGATTCCAAGTAAAATTTTGAAATATCTACTTTTTATTATTTATTATATTTTAGCGTGTATCTATTATATATTATATTTATTATTATTATAATTAAAACGATTCTACCTCAGCAGTATCACTACTATTTTTCACACACAATTTTTATTATCTTCTATTATATATAGATATACATTGAAATATTAGGGCTAAGGCCGCAACACTTGGGTTGATGAAATGATTCCAAGTAAAATTTTGAAATATCTACTTTTTATTATCTATTATATTTTAGCGTGTATCTATTATATATTATATATATTATTATTATTATTATTATAAATTAAAACGATAGGGCTAAATTCATGCTAATCTTATATTAAAAAAAAAAAGTTAATGAAATGGTTCCATGTAGAATTTTAAAATATTAAATTAAAAATTCTATAATTTTTCACACACAATTTTCTACCTCAGCAGTACCATAGCTTCCTATTCATATTTTAGATATTTTAAAAAAGGATTTAATGTGAAAATTTTTTTTCACACTCACATAAAAGTGAATGGGTCCCATTACTATTTTCTCTCTCTTCTCTTTACAACGGGACCCACTCATTTTTATGTGAGCGTGAGTAAAAGTAGAAATATTAAACCCTTTTTAAAAATATCTAAAATATGAATCGGAAGCTATGATACTGCAGAGGAGAAAATTGTGTGTGAAAAATTTGAGAATTTTTAATTTAATATTTTAGAATTCTACATGGAACCATTTCATTAACTCTTTTTTTTTTTTACTAAGATTAGCATAAATTTAGCCCTATCGTTTTAATTTATAATAATAATAAATAATAATATACAATAGATACACACTAGAATATAATAGATAATAAAAAGTAGATATTTCAAAATTTTACTTGGAATCATTTTATCAACCCAAGTGTTACTGCCTTAGCCCTAATATTTCAATGTATATCTATATATAATAGAAGAGAGATAGATGAACAAAAAGTAATTCCTTTATCTAAATTCTCAAAGAGCGCCACACCCTACCAGACTTACGGTAGAAATTTTCCCAACCTTGGACTTAAATGACATGTGGGTAAAAATTCTTTTATCATATATCAACAATAAAAATGCCAAAAAGACTAAAAGTTACCGCCCCAAATAGATGCAATCCTAAATTGGAAGAGCGGCCCTTTAACACATAATAATAATGATTTTCATGGAAGAGAGGCATTTAACACATAATAATAATGATTTCGATGGAAAGCCAGAGTAAGAATCTTGAACGGAGGATACTTCCAATTGATTTTGATGAAACCCAAAGTAAGAATCTTACACTGAGGATAATTCCAATTGATTCCACCATAACTTGAACATCGGATAAGAACACCACGCCTCTAATGAGCAATAAAAGCAGAATTGTAAGCCGCAGTAACATTAAACCTCGCATAATTCTTCTTCCTCCACACGTACAGTGGGAAACGCTAGGACACCACTTGGCTCTCTTATTGTTTCAAAAAGAAACCGGTCAAATTTTCTCGGCCGTCTACAATTGCTCTTCGCGAACCAGATCTCTCACAACGTTTTCATCACAAATGGCGTTGCATTTGTGTGCCATGCAAGTGATGTTCTTGCTTTGGCCTTCGTTAATCTGAACGAAAAAAGTGAGATGTCCACCATTCGTGTTAGTATGAGTAATTAGTAGTCTTGTATTAGTGGAGTAGCATTGTATTCTTGTATTTTTGTATTAGTTGTATATTGTTGAATGGACTTGAGCTTATAAAAGGCAGAGAGAGTCACTGTATATGAAACTCAATAATGATGAATAAGATACATTCATTAGTTTAACATGGTATCAGAGCCATATAATTTATGGTCCAATAATTCGGGTCCGACCCGGTTACTTCTTGAATCCACGGTTAGGGCTAGACGGACACCACAAGCGACAGGTTCATGTTCAAATATCGCCACTGGTTCAAGAATCGACGGTGGTTCGTGGTAGTTCAATGGTTCGCGATTCTTGACCTGATCTACGACGGTGATTTACGAGATTGGTTCGCGATTATTGAACCGATCATCCACAATTCAGTGCTCTTCTGGTTTTCCGATGCTATGACGGTGAAATTGGAAGGTTATGATCTTGGTTTTTGTCTCTACTCTTGATATTAGAGGTTTCGTCCCTGTTCTTGATTGACGATGAGTTTCGTCCCTGTTCATGGTCGACGGTGAAATTGGAGGAGATTATGATACGCGTTCAAGAATCGACGGTGGTTCACGGTTCTTCTTTCAATCAAGGGTTAATCACGGTACAAAACGTGGGTAGTGTGAATCTCGATTGGGTTAGTGTTCAGATTCATCTCAATGGTGGTGAATCGAGACTATTCTTGACAGGGCAATTGTTCTTGGTGACTCTGTAGTTGCAGTCGTGGTTGGCTTGAGTGGAATCGATGAGCAAGAGGCAATGAGCTCTTGCAGTAGCCCCGTATGAGAATGTTGTAGAAGAAAGTGGTTGGCTCTTGGATTTGAGAAAAGAGGCGATGAGCTCTTGGATTTTTCAGATTGGTTCGCGGTGGCTCAGGAGTTCGCGAGTTTCCCGGTGGTTCAAGAGTCGACGGTGGTTCGCGATTCTTGCACTGATTTTAGCGGTGGTTCAATCTTTGCCGGTGGTTCACGGTTCTTACACTGATCTACGACGGTGGTTCAATCTTCACCGGTGGTTTGCGGTGAACTGGCTCGCGGTGGTTCAGGACTTCAGAACTGATAGATTTCCGACGGTGGTTCGTGGTGGTCGACGGTGGATCGTGACTGTAACGCGAGTTAGTGTGAATCGCAAACTGAAGGGGATTTTCTCTTACGGAGGCAGATGCATCTGCAGGAGGCGCAAGGGAAAAAGAGAGAGCCAGTTACTTTTTCTAGCCAAGATATTGCAAGCTCACATGGAGCGTCACCTTTTCCAACCCATATATGCCTTCGTCCATAATCAACTCCTCCATCTATATGCGAAATTTGGAAGGCTTTTAGATGCTCAAAACCTGTTTGATAAGATGACCAGGAAAGATATTTATTCTTGGAATGCGATGCTTTCATCCTATGCAAAGTTGGAGTTGGTTAAGGATTTGTATGCACTCTTTGATCAAATGCCTCATCGTGATTCCGCTTCATATAACACGATAATAGCAAGTTTTACTAACAATGGGCATTCAGGAAAAGCTTTGAGGGCTTTGTCGCAGATGAAGGAAGAAAGGATAGAACCCACAGAGTACACCTATTTATCAAGTTTTAAACCTGATCAAATTACAGTTTCAAATGTCCTCAATGCTTACTTTCAGCATGGATGTGTAGACGATGCAAAGACAATGTTTGGAAAAATAACAAAAGGAGACGAGATTTGTTGTACCACAATGATAGTTGGTTATGCACAAAATGGGAGAGAAGAGGATGCTTTGCTGTTATTCTGTGATATGCTATATGAAAATGTTCGGCCTGACAGTTTCACCATCTCAAGTGTGGTAAGCTCTTGTGCAAAACTAGCTTCATTGTTCCATGGTCAGGTTGTTGATGGAAAATCCATTCTTATGGGTGTTGATGATAACATGCTTGTGTCAAGTGCTCTAGTAGATACGTACTGCAAATGTGGATTTGATAAAAGCTATGCCTCATAAACCAGATTACTTAATTAAGTTAACTTTACTATCACTCTGTATTGCAAAGTGTGACGTAAAACATGCAGAGTTGGCTGCTAGGCATCTCTTTGAATTGGATCCACTTAATGTTGGACCTTATATCATGATCTCCAACATGTATGCTGCTTGTGGAAGATGGGAAGATGTAGCTGCCATTAGATCCCTAATGAAGAGAAATAATGCAAAGAAGTTTGCTGCATACAGGAAGGATTGATAGACCTAAAGCATGTCAAGTCAAAAGAATAATTGGCTGATATATTGACAAAGGGCTTGGGAATAGAAGCTCACAAGTATTTGCTTAGCAAGTTAGGTGCCATTGATACATATAGCCCTAACTTGAGGGGGAGTGTTAGTATGAGTAATTAGTAGTCTTGTATTAGTGGAGTAGCATTGTATTCTTGTATTAGTTGTATATTGTTGAATGGACTTGAGCCTATATAAGGCAGAGAGAGTCACTGTATATGAAACTCAATAATGATGAATAAGATACATTCATTAGTTTAACAATTCGTGGCAGAAATAGTGGCCACAATCTATTCTTGTTACTTCATGGCCGTGAACATTCTCTTTGTAGACACAAGAGAGTACAGAAGAAGAAGAAGAAGAAGAAAATGAAGGCGGATGATGATGAACCTGAATCGGAGTATTCATACACAGTAAGACCGGCTTCTGCAAATAAGGCGGCTTTCCCCTTTTCTACCTATATTGCAAAAAGCGATGGTGAATAAGAGGAGTACGAGCATGGTGCTTTTGTTAGTGAAAGCATCTGCATTACTCCCACAGATTTTTTTCTGTTAGTAAATAGGTGTCCTAGAGACAATCTGTTTTGACAGAGGAACACCTTTTTCTATTTAGTATTTCATGATTAATAAAATTGAGCATCTTTTATCTTAATCATATTTGTGTCTCGATTTTATTCAAAGCAAATATGCGTTTAAAGGTAAAAACCTTAGGAATAGAAAAGGTGCTTACTCGAGGATCTATGATAGGGATCATGATCATGAAGACTCGAGAACACTGAATGTCTATTTCCTAAAACTTGTTCCTAGTCTTGAATCACCAAGAAAGGGTATTGATGATCTCAATAAGACTAGTGCGACATCATCTACTTGTATAAAGATACATGGTAGGGATCTCATGGAATACAAGCATGTGATGCCTTAGCTGATGACGTGAGTGGATTTGTTGGAGAACAGATAGCATCGAACTGACCCGCCGAGAGACTCCACAAAGATTTGTAGAAACTATCATTGGATATAAAAGTCTCTCAACATTTGGTAGTGCGGATCGTCCTAGACTTGAGAATGTCATGGAGCACGGTGTATTAGGGTCATACTTTGACTGTACAACTCTATCTACTTGATAATGGGGAAAATAGTGTACTTTTTGGTATAACTCGAATGAATGAGTGTAGATGGACATGTTGAAAGGACTCATAGTCCCCTACAAGGGATTAGTTGTTCACAGGACCGGTAGGGCTTAGATGACTTCTAGTTGACTCAGAAATCTATGCACCGTAAGATATCATGAAGAGGCATGATCCATCTTAGAGTCAATAGAAGAAGATTCCTAGTTCTATGAAAAGCTATATTTAGTCAACCAAGAGAGATTATACTTAATCTTTGCTCTCTACTAAATGTGAATTATGTGAGGGATGATGTCAGTAGGTATCCAAATTAGAAAAGGTAGATCACTTGATCAACTCAATTAATTTTAGGGCCACAGAGCATTGCTAGTGTCTTATGTGGTGATAACTTGGACCCATTAAAGAAGTTTGATTGGTCCAAGGTTATTTATGTCAATGATTAGTTGGGCCTAATAGGTCACACACAAATGTTATTCTTGATTACTTAAAATTAGTAAACTTTGGCCAATAATTGTTGTTGAGCTTTCTCGAGATAATAGATGTATTTTGGTTGGAGTGGGACTCTAAGCCCAATATACAAAAATGGCGTCATATATGATTCTTTAGTGGGAAATTAGTTTCTCTACTAATAGGCCCAAATATGTTACAAGACCAAACAAGGTCTTAGGCCAATTTGAATTTGAAATTCGAGATTTAAATTTGAATTTTAAATTCAAGAGATTAGGTTATAAAAGATATTTTTGAATTATCTAAAATATATATATATATATATATATAAATAAAAAAAATGTCCAATAAAGATTAGATAAAGAGATTATTAAAGATATGGATGCGATACATTATCTTGAATTATTAATTCAAGAAATGATTAAAGAAATGGATGTGATCCATTATCTTGAATTTTTTAATTCAAGAAATATTTAAAGATATGAATATGATCCATTATCTTGAATTTTGAATTCAAGATATATTTCAAGATAAGGATAAAATCCATTATCTTGAATTTTTCAAATTAAACCTTGGAATGGGCTTTTCTTCTAATTAATTTAATTAGGGTTTAACCTTAATTAAGTGGCTGAAATTAGGGCACCTAATTTTGGACGTTTTTTGGAAGATTGTCGGGTAGTCGTGGAGAGTTATGTGTACGGCTCATCCAAGAGAGAGGGCGGCGTCCAAGGTTCCATCGAAGAAAGGTTAGATCATATCTTGTTCATTTTATCCAAAACCTAATCTCAAGAAACCTAATCTTCTTGAGGAAAAAAAACAAAAACAAAAACCTTAAGTCCTTAACCTTGCATCGCCTAGCAAGCATCCAAAGAAATAGAGGAATCAAAGAGAAAGAGTTCTCAAGGCAATCAGAAGATAGCCGTGTGGATCAGCATTAGAGGACATCATACACTTTGAGGTCTTCAATGATATAAGGTAATCCTAAAACCCTTCATGTATTTTAATGAGAAGATCGTCGGAATTTCCTATGAACAACTGTATGATACATTATCAATATTCCTAGAAATATCCCATGAGTATTGGGATGACTCATGAGTAACATAAAAGTTATGGGTTCTTATTAGCGTCAGTAAAAGTTATGAGAATCACATGATCAATATTCCTGAGAATATCACATGAGTATTGGGATGACTCATGAGTACCATAAAAGTTATGATGAGCACCAATTTTTCAATCACATGATTAGAAGTCTGAAAACATTAAATGGTATTTGTGATCATGAGTACCATAAGAGTTATAGCTTCTCATGATAACCTTATAGGGAGTAAAGCTTAAAAGGGACAAGTTTGTAAAGTCACAGGTTTAATTGATGGCCATGGGAATTTCTCATGATAACTTGAAAAGGAACCATGAGTATTTACTTTATTGTTTAATTATAGGTTTTAACTCAGGAGTACCATAAGAGTTATGGATTCTCATGAGCTCCTATAAAAACTCACAAATGTGATCAGAGTTTGTAAGTCATGATAATCATACAGAGTTACGGTTATTGATTAAAGTTTCTGCTACAATTAAGGAAAGACAAAAAAAATTGTTTTTCCTACTCATGAGTTCGTGCGTGCTTGCTTGAACGTCAAGCTGATTTAACTAACACTTTCTATACAGTGACTGGTGATTCTCTTGTGATTACCTGAGTTTTGTAACGCTTATAATCAGCCATGATTGAGTCAATAATGTCGTAGTCACCAACTTCAAACACTTCGTCGGAAGCCATATCGTCCTCATCATAGCTCCAATAGAAGTCGTCCATGGCTGCCTAGGGATCGATTAGGGTCACAGGATAAGTAAAAAGGTAGATGGGATAGGATGCAATGCGAGGAGGAGGGTAACCAACTGACCACGAAATTGAAAAAAAAAAATTAAAACCCATTAAAAATTGAGAAGTGCCGTAAAAATAGTAACAAGCCGTAATCTTTGGTAATAAGGAAAAAAATGTAGGGATATTTCAGGCCGTCCATATAGAAGAGATTTTATTTCCATCAACCAAAATAAATTTTCAAATTTCACTCATCCTTTTAGGTCAAAATGAGATCAAGTTTTTTGAGTGAAAAGACAATTATGACCTTACTTTATTTTTTTTAATCCCCTTACTTGTTTTGTGAAGGCCCTTATTTATCTTGTAAATAGCCAAAATATTTTTAAAATACATATGTTCTTTTAAATCCCATTATTTATCTTGTAAATGCCTTTATTTATGGCTAAAGTATGAAGGTGGAATATCACCTAGAGGGGGGGTGAATAGGTGATTACAAAAATTCTTTTTGCGGTATGATAGATAATCGATGGAGCAGTAAAGAAGTAAATAGAGATGACACAAAGAAGTTATACTGGTTCGGTCTACCTCCTTGACCTACGTCCAGTACCTAAACACTCCGGGATTTCCACTATCTCACAAATACAATTACACACTCTGTAACTAAGGATGATCCTTTCTCCCTAGGACTCACTCCCCCTTACAAGTTGTAATCGTACACCCACACTCAAGATCCCACTATCTTGAGATTTGAACGAATTGTGAAACAAATAATGAAGCTCTCTCTCTCAGAGTAATTGATAAACACTGAAGCTCGCTTATATCCGAAGATATAATCAAAATACAATATGAACAATTGAAAACTTTATCTATGTATGCGCTGGTTCGTTGTTATTGAATTCAATCTCTCGTATATTTATACTGGTTGAAGTTGAAGACCGTTGGAAGAATTTGAATCTGCCCGTTTGATTGTTTGAATATGTTCGTTGGGCATTTAAGTATCCGCAAGCTTTGCTAACCATAATCGAGTATCAGCTTAGTTGGGTAGTTGACGTAATTAAATGCTTCTGGGATTTATAGGTGTTGCAATTTGTGACCGTTGGTGAAGCTTGAAGATTGGCCGTTGAGACTCTTCAGAAATATAGCCATTAGACTGAAGCGGCTTGGTTAATATTTTCGTCATTAATGATCCATGTGGATTTGTACCATCAAGACACTCTTCTGTTTTACCCGTTGTGAAAAATAGCATTTATTGCGAGATGAGATATCTGAGCTACTTTACTTCGATCAGAGTTGGTTTCCGTGTTTATCACCGGTTTAGGTAGCTGCATTTAATGCTTCTCACAGATGGTTTTGCTTTATTCAAATAAGATGGTAATTCATGTCTAAACAATCTGAAACTCATGAGCAAATTTGTTAAAAGTATTTGATAATCTTAATAAGCAATAATCATGAGTAATAAGATTAGTGATAAACCGAGAAGAATTACGCAGACAAAGATTTTCAAAAACAAAGGGGCTACTTTGCTCGGGCAAGATTATTGGCTTGCTCGAGCAAACCTCTTGAAATGAAGTTAAAAGTGTCTTCTCGTCGATGCTCGGGCAAAGTATTTTGCCTGCTCGAGCATGGTGCTCGAGAATGGATAAAATCATGCTCGGGCAATCATCTTCACAGAGGTCTGGAAGTGCTCTGCTTCAATGTTGCTCGAGCAAGGTGATATTCTTTCTCAGGCAAGGCATAGATAGAGGCGGAGTCATGAGAGCACAATACGCCGCTTGAGGCAACCCGAAAAGCATGCTTGAGATTCGAGTTTTGGTGCTGTTGCTCGAGCATGAAAATTTTCTTGCTCGAGCAAGACTTTTCATTAGGCAAAGTGGAAATGACTTCGCTCGCTGTTGCTCGAGCAAGTCATAATCCTTGCTCGGGCAAGGTATAATCAGAGGCGAGAATTTGAGAGTGATAGATCTGCTCGGGCAACGTTTTGCCTTTGCTCGAGCATGATGCAAGCCTTCTTTGCTGCTCGGCAAGACTTCCCGATTTGCTGAGTTTTTCTTCTCGCCTCGATGTTGCTCGGGCATGCCAAAATTCTGTGCTCGGGCAAGGTTCCTTGACTGGCCTTCTTTTGCTTCTGCCTCGATGTTGCTCGGGCAAGAAATATTTCTTGCTCGAGCATGATTGTTGAATCATGCTGCTTTCGACTCTGGTATAAATCCAAGTTTAGTAAATCATTCCATTTCAGAAAGCACTTCAAATATTCTTTCTATTTCAACAAGAATCAGCTCCAAGCTAGTTGTAGTTCGTCCATTAACATCAAAAGATTGAAGGTTGTTCAGATCAGCATTTTCTGCAACATCCTGAACTGAGCATCAACTTTCGAAGATCATATCTCCCTGTTCCGAACTCCGTTTTGGTTGGTTCAAGTCTTCCTAGAAATCCTTTGTAGTCTACTTTCATATTCCACCAATTTCAGCTCAATCGGATTTGTCGTTTGTGAGATATGCTCAAATTACCGAAGGTTGGTCTGGACTGTGACGTTGATTTTTGTTCCGACTTACGAAATTCACAGCGCGCTCATATGGACTCATTTTGACTTTATATTTTGTCAAAAGTACGTGTTGGATGTCTAGTTTAATATGCCGCTGGTTTCATGTCAATCCGATTCCTGGTTTGGGAGATATCATCGAATTACCAGAGGTCGCCAGAAACAGAGCTGAACAGAGTATGCTGAAGCACGACCTTGCTCGCGCATGGGTGATTTTCTTGCTCGAGCATGACTCTGTTTGGGCGAAAGTAAGAGCTGGAAACGATGTTGCTCGAGCATGAAATTATTTGTGCTCGAGCAAGGCACTGTGTGTGTGAGGAAAAATGCTGAAATTACATTAATATCCCCAAACAAACCAGTATTCATCCAGAAGCTTGAACTTGCTTGTTTTAACTCCGAATTGAGCCGTTCCAACTTCTATTTGATCACGGAGACTTGAATATTGATATTCTCATGATATTTAACAAGTTCTTCTTTCTTCAAACTCCATTATTGATCATTCTCTATAATTTAATTTAGACTAACCTATAATAAACAAAGTAGTTAGTCAATGTATATGATATAAACTTTTTGCTCTAGATAATGGCATCAATATAAGACATCATCAAAACTAAGCATAACTAACAAAGTATACATTTGGTCCTTCATATTTTCCTCTGGTATCAATTTAGTCCCTTAAGTTTGTAAAGTACACGTTTGGTCTTTAATGTTAATATCTTTAATCTGACTTAATGGAAAATACTGACTCAATAATTTTAAGTGAATTAAATGCTAACCAAACATGCTTATATGTTAGTATTTTAATAAATTAATATTTTAAAATCCTATTAATTGAAAAATATTTAATCTTCACATTTTGTTTTACGGTTTTTCACAGTTTGTGAAGATTAAATAAGTTTTTTTGTCGAAGAAGATTAAATATTTTTCAATTAATAGGATTTAAAATATTAATTTATTAAAATACTAACATATAAGCAAGCTTGGTCATCATTTAATTGCACAGTCGTTGCTTAAAATTATTGAGTCAGTATTTTTTGTTAAGTCAAACTAACGGTGTTAACATTAAAGGACCAAACGTGTACTTTACAAACTTAAGGGACTAAAATGATACAAGAGGCAAACATGAAGGACCAAACTTGCATTTTAGCCTTTTATTTATTTTTTGAATGTTTGTATTTGTTTTGTCAACTCCCTTATTTATCTTGTGTATGGACAAAATGTTTTGTTAACTTCTAATTTCTTGTAAATCCCTTTATTTATCTTATAAATGTCTTTATTTGGCTATAAATACACTTGTGAAAGATTAAAATAAAGCAAAGGCGTCCCTCCTCCCATCCCGGACGAATCCCTCCGCTCGATTAAGAAGGTCCGCATACGGCCAACAGTGACAGGGGAAGAAGACGGAGGTCTGCCGATAACCCTGATACAGAAATGGTTGACGATAATGTGGCGGCGGCTATCTCATACCGAGACAAGCTCTTGAATCTAAGCCAATCTGGCAAAGGTTCACAACCTCAGGTGGAGGTAGAACTCAGTGATGCGGATTTTCATATCAGTAGAGAGGGACATATACCCTCTATAGCTTTTTCAGAGGCTAAACGGGCAACAATAAGTAAAGGAATGGAGAGTACTATGATCATTAAATTACTAGGGAGATCCATCACCTATTATGATCTGCGAGCAAGGACCCAAGCCCTGTGGCGACTGAAGGGATCATTCCAGCTAGTGGATATGGAAGGAAGTTACTATTTTGCCACTTTTGATCTGGAAGAAGATTATGATAAGGTCCTTACGGGTGGTCCATGGATGATATTTGGAGCTTACCTAACGGTACAACCATGGTCCCTGGATTTCGATACTAGGTCGTCGACTATTTCCAAGGTGGTAGCTTGGGTGAGGATCCTGGGACTCTCCTTTCAGTATTATCATAAGAGCACCCTGAGAGCAATAGGTTCGCTATTGGGAGATGTCGTGTTAAAATTGATTATATGACAGAAACTAGGGGTCGGGGGAAGTATGCTCGGCTTGCGGTCCTTATGGATCCACTGAAACCCTTGGTGCCTTGGATCATGGTGGATGGCAAGAAACATGGCATAGAGTATGAAGGATTGCCACTAATATGTTTCGAGTGTGGGCTGTATGGCCATCCGAAGGAGAGATGCAAGAGAAGAGATCAGACGCTTAATGCTGCAAGCCCCCCTGAGAAGGTCGCTCAAAGTCAAGCTTCGTCCAGTGATATTTCCAGTCAGCCAAAGGTAGACGACGCTCAGGTTTCACCAAAATCTTTGTCGTCACCGTATGGATCGTGGATGCAGGTGAGTTATCCCAAAAAGGGAAATAAGCATAATTAGGGAAAGAAAATGAAGATAATAGATTCATCGATGATTGGGGGATCTCAATATAACGTTTTATTTGAAGAAGAGAATTTGAAGGCTAATCCCATGGAAGTGGTGCAATTGTCGAGCGTGGAAATAGACTAAAGTAAGGACAACAAAGGCACCCATGGATCGCAGGGTCCCCAAGAGCTGGTTGTGGGCTGTGAGAAAACGAATGGTGTAAGTCGGACCCAACTTAAGAGCTCCTATCGATCCAAGTCTGCTCTAGCCCAACCTACCCAAGTATATAGGAAGAAGGAAGTTCAGGTGGTTCCATCGGAGCGATTGGGCCAGAATCTCAAATCGATTAAAATCAATGTCGATGGGCCTACCATTAATGCTAAGACTGAAGGTTCTGGGTCCAAACAATTAACACCCCTAGCTAGTTCTGGTACACTCATTGTAGACACACCTGTGGGCGGGCCAACAAAGATTGAGGGCCCAACTGGTGGACCTTCTTAGGGTCTGAAGCTCATGCCCTCGGATCTTGCCCCAACAGAGCACGAGTCGTCCCTGGATGGAAGCAAACATACGGTAGTGGTTCTCCAGCATAACCAACCGACATTGACTGATGTAAATATGCAGGTTTCGAACAATCCAACACCTATAAGAAATTTTGTTGTAATATACATAGATGACATATTAATATTTTCAGACAATGAAGAAGAACATGAAAAACATTTAAATCAGTTTGTAAACTTAATTGAAGAAAACGGTTTAAATATATCACCTAAGAAATCTATATTAAGAAAACAAGAAATACCTTTTCTAGGAGAGATATAACCACAAATGGAATAGAATTACAAGATCATATAAGTAAAAAAGTTTTAGAATTTGGTAGGATAACAAACAAAAAAGATTTACAAGCATTTTTAGGACTAATTAATCAAGTAAGAAATTATGTTCCGAATTTAGCAAAATTAACATCAAAAATTTCTAAATTAGCAGGAGAAAAAACTGAGTGGAAATGGAATAATGAGACAATTAAAATTATTGAACAATAAAAGAAAATTTGTCAAAATTTACCAAAATTGACAATACCCTTACAAAAAATGTAAAATGGATAATTTATACTGATGCCTCGATCGCATTGGGGTGCAAAGATTATATCATGAAAATGAAAAAGGAGAAGAAATTATAACTAGATATGCGAGTGGAAAATTTTTAGAAGCACAATGGAAATATCATTCGAATTGGAAAGAGTTATTAGGAATAGTAAAATCAGTAGAAAAATTTGAATTATTTATAGTAAATACACAATTTATTATTCGGACTGACAATACACAAGTAAAATCTTGGCTTGATAAAGGAATAAAGACAGAAAAATAAGCAAATAAAATGTTATTTAAATGGCAAGGAGATTTGGCTTATTATGATTATGTTATTGAGTATGTGCCAGGAAAGAATAATCTTATTGCATATTTTATAAGCAGAGGGAATCTAATGCAGGATCCAGCTCAGGAATGAATTCTAATCAAACTTGTAATGGATGCCAGACAGCTTTAGCAGATATGAACATTCTAAAAATGAATGTTAGTCTGTTAAATAGTCAGTGCAGCTTGACCATACAAGGTCTTGTAAGCAATATTGCACATTTAAATTAGGAAGTGGAAAATCTACTAAAAAGAGTAGAGAAATTGGAAGGACATGGAAAAAGTACGGCTGAATCAGCAGTACAAACTAAAATGCAATTAAGTCATCTAAATGAGTCGTACACTCAAATTGGGTCATCCACCCAAACCAAGCAAAATAGAAATGGGTTATCCACCCAAGAAAGTGTTAGTGGGCCTACTGCCCAAACTCAAACCCAAGCCCAAACACCCCAAGCTATAATCCCTTTTAATGAAATTATAAAAGCCCATATGCAAGAAGAAGCCAGAAGAAAAGAAAAATGAAAGGCCATAGAAGCCTCAACCTCACAGCCCCGAATTACCCGAAGTGATTCATTTGATACTTACTCTAAATATCAATTTTTCAAAAAACTTGTCATGAAAACTGGAAACATGGAACTTTCATACCCACATGTTAAATATGCCTCTCATTTTGCTTTTAACAGGAACTTCACCAGACCTGATAAGAATTTTATACCAATATGGAATGTTACATGCTGTTTATCTGCCCAATAATCTTGATCCCAAAGAAGTTAAAGAGTTTCCACCAGCATTGCAAGAAGCAGTCAAGATATATGTTGGAGTTGTAACACAACATAGTGTATATATTAGATTTTTTTTAGCAGTTGCAGAAATTACACCAAAAAAGTTTTATCCTCCAATTACTTTAATCAAGTTTGGAACAACAAGGAAACTCATAGAGATAGATGCAAAAATTAAAGATGACATTGAAGATGATGAGGAATTTCAGAACAAGATGTCTACTATTAGAGCTCAGAATTATCATATTATTTTTCAAGAAATGACCAGAGCTATTAATACTGAGAAGTAATGGGTATATTATTGTGGATTAACAACAATAATTGTAGCACTTGGAAAGACTTCACATGATCAGCCTTTATTCGTACAATGGTATGACCTACCGAGAAATAACAAAATGGAAAATTCGGAAAAAAACAAAGAAGAAAATATGTAATCTACGCGTAGTACTCTAATCACAGGTGCAAGAATTGTGAAGAAAGAGAAAGAGCTATGCAAGATATTGAAGATCCGGAGACAGATCTCAGTGTTCTTTGAAAATTCGAAGACAAATGCAACAAGACAAGGAAGGAAGCTTGCCGACACCGGCAAAGGGCTGACAGGCTAATTTGGAATCTGGAAAGCAAAGAAATGCAAAGAATGAAGGTGCAACGTGTTCGGTGGAAGTATTGCCGACAATGTACAAACAAAAAAGACGAAATGACAAAAAGACGGAAAGAAAGGCATCTTGCAATTTGCAATGATACGCATGCAACTACTTTCAAGACAACTTTATGTCATAGGCTTTCATAGGTTGTCATAGCTATAATCAATATGTCTTGTAATTATGTCTTAGAATTATTCCATTACGTGTAAGTGTTTTAGAACTTGTATCAGAATAGAATAGGAAACAGTTGGGATGCCGACTGTCTATAAGGCATTGTAATTCTGCATTGTAAGAACACACCAACACCGAGTTTGAAATATCACTCACCTTACTACTCTCATATTGTACCCAGTTCACTTCAGAAATAAAATTCCAGCAGTTTAATCATTTCCTTTTTAAAGCATACTTCAAATATCTGTGGAACAAATTTAAGGTATGAGCTTTTAACTTTCTAAGGGGGTCAAATTAGGGAGTAATATTATCAGCAATTTGTTAGTTATGGTCCAGTAAGACACACATGGTTATTTGCTCAAATAAGGCTAAGGTTTGGTTATGATCATATAAAAGACATAAAATCAAGTTTTAGCTACGCCTCCGCAGGAAACCAAGGAAGGTCATGTCTGAATGTGGTCTGAAGGAGGAAGGTCTGAGAGATGTTTACTCTCTGTAAAAGTATTTCTGTATGAAAAAGGACAGGTATCCTTCCATGAACCGGATCATGTTTGGTCAAACCCTGAGGCTTGATGGTTGGTTATAGTATTGTCATACCCATATCTTCTCTATATTTGAGCATATAACCTGGTTGTTCGCTTATATGGTATTATATAAAAGTCAAAATAATAAATATACACCCAATGTACATGTTTCAAAATTACATAAATTCATTACATTAATATAATTTTAAAAACAAATTTACACTAACGGTTGCATATACACGCACATAGATACACACACCATGTATATATATTACTCTGCCGCGACTGGGGATATAGATATATGGGCTGTTGCCTCTTTGTAATATGAGAGAATCCTAAACATATCGATTAAACTATTATAAATATATAAACTCATTAAACTATTAGGGTTAAAAGCATTATTCTGAGGACACAGCATTTATGAAATGATTCCAAGTAAAATTTTGAAATATCTATTTATCTATTGTCTATTATATTCTAAGCATGTATCTGTTGTATATTATATTATTATTATTATTATAATGACATGCTAAATGCATGCTGGTGGGCAAAAAATATGTATCCTTATCAAGCCCCCACGTGGATTAAGATTCCTTCCATTTAAAATTTTGAAAAATTAAATTAAGCATTCTCAAATTTTTCACACAGTTTCTCTATAACTTCCCATTCCTATGCGTATTTTAGATATTTAAAAAAGCTACAGTCCATTAAAAAATGAAATTATTTTTCTTAAAAGCAACTTCCTATATGAGGGATCTTCGTCTGATTTTTTGGAGTTATTAATTCTGCCCGATTACATGGTCTATGATTTCAGATTTTGAAGTTTTATATATTTTCAATTTCATTCCTACCTTCTCTCTTTAAGCAATGTCATTTGAACTTGTGACATGTGGCAAGGAATGTGACAAGGAAAGTGTTCTTCGGACACCTGAATATTGAAAAATTTCATTCTACCTTGATGAAAATCTTGACCTAGTATGTCTTATTTGTATTTAATGTTGGATATGATTAGTTTTGATGATGTCTTATATATATGCCATTATTAAGAGCAAAAAGTTTGCATACTACATTTATCTTCTACTTTGACTAAGTCTTATATTTAATGTAGATGTGAAGTTCAATATTGAAGAATGATCAAGAAAGTAGATTGAAGAAAGAAGTTCTTGCACACAATATAATGGGAATATCAGAATGTCAAGGAAGCAAGAAGTTATCAAAGGATTTTGGGAATAACCAAGAAGAAGAGGAAATATTGAAGAAGGTAGAACTTACAGAGAATGATGAGTCCAAGTTGAATGGCGGAGAACGATCAACAAGAAGATCAATAAAGAGGTATTGAATTAGAGAAAGAAATTGAATCAAAGAAGATGTGAAGTCAAATGATAAAGAATGATCAAGAGAAGAGAAGAAAGAAAGAGTTGAGTTAAGGAGAATGATCAAGAGGAAGAACAAAGAAAGAAGAACTTGTTGAATGAAATGAAGACATCATTATTCAAGTTTCTAGATTGATACTAGAAGTATCCAAGATCATATGGAAGTTGGAATGGCTCAATTTAGAGTTAAAACAAGCAAATATGAGATTCAAGATTAGGAAACACGAGTCATTAAGTTTAAACTCGAGTTTACTACCTTGCTACAATGATTTGCTTCTTGGATACGAGAAAACTCGAGTTTAGGACTCCAAACTCAAGTTTGGGACTCAAAACTTGAGTTTGTCACTAACTAACTCGAGTTAGTAGTGTCTTCAGCATCTCTGGCATCTTTGGACTAGGCAAACTCGAGTTAGTTAGTACAAATTCGAGTTTACAGCACTATTCAGCAACTTTGTTCTACTCTGTTTCACGTTTCAGCTGAGCGAGGTTTGGTAATTCGATGATATCTCCCAAACCAGAGATCGGATTGAGGTGAAACCAGTGGCATATGAAACTAGACTCACAATGCGTCATTTTGATATAAAATTCAAGCCCAAAGGAGTTCAGATCAAGGAGCTATGAATTTTGGAAGTTGATACTGAAATTCACGCCACACAACAGACCAAGCTTTGATGTTTTGAGTGTATCTCACAAACTACAAATCCAATTGAACTGAAATCGGTGGCATATGAAAGTAGACTCAAAATGCGTTCTATCTAGATTTGAACCAATCAAAATAGAGTTCAGACTAGGGAGATATGGCATTCGAAAGTTGACAGTCAGTTCAAAAAGTTGCAAAAACGCTCAACATACAATGAACTTGGAATGAATGCTCAAACTCGAGTCAAGGGCATGGAAACACGAGTTACGATGAGACAGAGAGTAACCAAGTCACTGAGAAACTTGCAAACTAGAGTTTGTAAACATCAAACTCGAGTTTACAGAAGGTAGAGAGCAAACTCTGTTTTTGGGAGAAAACCAAACTCGAGTCATTAAGTTGGAAACTCGAGTTTTGTTCAGACAGAGAACAATCTAGAGTAAAGCAACAATCTCTAAACTCGATTTTACAAATACAAACTCTATTTTACATCTCTGCTTCAAAAAATCACCGTTTCAGAAATCTTGATTCTCTTGATAAACATCCAGATGATTACCCAAATGACTTATACTTCTTCCGAACATTCTTTATATCATTTGTGTACAAGTTTCAGGTGATTAAACGAAGGATTAGATGCAAATCCTCAAAATGTCAGATTTTTCAGAAACATTGAATGCTCTGCAAAAGCTCTAACGGCTAGTTCCAACTGATCTCCAACGGTTACTGTTCACAACGGTAATATTCTACAACAAACAAATGCTTCAAACGAATTAATTTCAGTTGTCTATAAGTAGAAGACAGATTCAAGACAGAAGGAGAGAGACACAAGCCTACATCTTCAAAATGCTCATACTATGATCTTCATATTATTTACTCTTTGTTTTCAATGTTTACATAGCTTATCATAGAGAGTGAAATGATTTGTATTGTACTTCAGTGTTTAATCATTCATTTCTGAGAGAGAAGATTTATTGTAATCATCCTATCATTCTATTTGAGAGTGACTTAAGATTAGGTGATCTTGAGTGGGAAACCCATTGTATTGATTACAGCTTGTAAGGGGAGTGAATCCTAGTGAGAGGATTACTTCGAGTACAGAGTGTGTAATCAGGTGGGTGTATTGATTGCTGTTTGTACGGGGGAGTGAATCCTAGTGAGAGGATTACTTCGAGTACAGAACGTGTAATCAAGTTGAAAGAAGATAGTGAATTGAAAATCTCAAGTGGGCCTTGGGGACTGGACGTAGGTCAAGGATAGGGCTGAACCAGTATAAATCACATTTTGCATATTCTCTTCCCTTATCTCTTATATTTCTAGTACATGTTTATTTGAATATCTAACTGTTGATTTAGAAAACACAAGAAGATTTTCAAAGTTTCAAGTTTTTAATCAGACACCCAATTCACCCCCTTTGGGTGATAGCCAGGTCTTTCATTTAAAATTTTAAAAAAGCATAATTGTCTAGTGTTATGATTCTATATATTTTATAATGATTTTGAATTTTGAAGTTTTATATATTTTAAATTTTTCGCTTCATTCTTCCTCCTTATATCTTAACTTAGTATCTTTTATTTATATTTCAAAAATTAAAAAAAGAAAGAAAAATTAAGATAAAGACCAAGAGAAAATAATATTTATTATAAAAGACCATACAAATTTTAATTATTTAGAAGGGCCAAACATCATAATAATATAAATTTAAAATTTCTAAATTGTCTCAAATCAATCCTCATGTATCATTTCTTATATTCATAATTAAAAATAAGGGATAAATACCAAATTTGCCACGGAAGTATTGGCTAAGGAGCATCTAGCACCCGTAAGTTTTTTTTGGTATCATTTTTGCCTCGGAAGTTTACCAAATGGAGCAAATATGCCCCGCCCTAAAGTTTTTTTTGGTAGCAAAAAACTGAAAAATACCAATCCAAAAATCAACTTCCTGGGAAAAATTGCTATGTTTGTATACTTCCGGCAAAAAATGATACCTTCCTAAGTCGGGATACTCCCTAGTCAATACTTCCATGGCAAAATTGGTCTTTATCCCTAAAATAATAACTAAAATTAAAACTATAACTCGATCATGATATGATCATATCTTCTTTTTTCTCAATATATTATTTAATTAACAATTGTTAAACTCATATTTTTCTTAATTTTTATTTTTCACCAATTTATATTATCAAGTTGCCCGCTTTATATTATTAATGTTGATGTCAATTAAGCTCTTTTTATAAAAATAAAAATATTTAATAATAGGTTAATTTGATTTCATATTTTTTAGGATATAATAGGTTAATGAAACTAAATCATTCAAACTTTCTTGAATTTTGTATTAGTTTTAAAAAAAGTAGAAAAAATATAATTTTTACAAATTGAACAATGGAAAGATATATTTATTTTTAAGTTTGAAAATGAGAAAACCATAAGATTTTTTGTATTAGTTTTATTTTAAAGTAATGTAAGAGAAAATGCTTTTTAATTTTTATATTTTTATATTTAGTCCTTCTAAA
Source organism: Acacia melanoxylon (assembly GCA_019022615.1). NCBI lineage: Eukaryota > Viridiplantae > Streptophyta > Magnoliopsida > Fabales > Fabaceae > Acacia > Acacia melanoxylon. The sequence continues at coordinate 1,041,215 of JAFJYJ010000020.1, read as the reverse complement.
TAATTACAATTTTATGGTCCTTCTCCATAAATATATTTTCCTCTAGATCCTTCATTCTAATTTTCCCTTAAAAAAAGTATAACTTCAAAGTATTTTGAAGTATTGCAAAATATATATTAATTCAGAAATATTATGAATTTATTATAAATATTTGTCATTATTGTACCGTTATTATTAGTAATTATTAGATTTAATCAACTTTATTAGGTTTTATTACTTCGTCTCCTTCTCTGATCTATGATATTAGATAGCTAGTTGTGCCTTTGTAATATGCAAATGTCACTACAAAAAAAAAAAAAAAAAAAAAAAAAAAAACTATTGATTTGTAACGGTCAATTTGTAGAGGTTAAGAAAAACCGCTAACAATGTCATATTTTGTAACAGTTTAGGTCCAAATTGCTACAAATTTACAATGGGACCACTCACGCCAAACCGCGCACTGGTTAGGGAATGAACTTTGTTGCGGTTATTAGTAAATAACCACTACAAAATATGGTGTCAAACTGACGCCAATTTTGTAACAGATTTTTGTAGCGGTTTTCTTTAAGAAACCGTCACAAATGTGGCAACTGCTAGGCGCGTTATAACGTGAAAGTTGTGGCAATTTAAAGGGCAAAACCGCTATAGAATTCACAGAGTTTAAATTTTTGTCCATCTGATATCAGAGCATCTATATGTTCGTGAGATATTGTGAGGGTGAGAATTTTCAAACCCCTCAAAAATACCGACATTGATCAAAGTATCAATACACAGCTCAGTGGGCATTTATTAGAATAATAATACACAGTTCAGTAGGCAAAACAAAAATAGTACAATATATTGATACAAAGCTCTTGATTACATTACAGGAATGCCCACAAGATCTATTCATCATGTTTACAAACTCTAAATACAACTTTTGCACATCTACAGATAGCCGACATAATAGCTTGATCCAGTCCAGAATCCTCCGCCTTGCCCTGGGAGCCATGTCCAGTATAATATTCATTTTACCAACAATAACATGGGCTGGGATTCAAAAAAAATCCAAGAGTAATAGTTAATCTCATTTAAAATGCATGCACCGTATATGATAGGTAACCAGCATACACAGTACATTCAGCATTCAGAGATCACAAATCACACACAGCAACGAATGCAAACAAAGATCACATGCAATGTTGACTATTAACGCATGACTCGACCTGTCCTGGGCCTCAGCCCTGGGCATTCAACTGGGTAACAACTCATATCATCTGAATGCAATTTAGATTTTGCGACTCAAGGACCACTGGTCCACTAGGCCCTGCTGACTAACATGTGTTCACAACATGAATCATAATCATGGTTCACACATGCATATAATGTCATGAATAGTGTGTGAGAGAAAAAGTTACTACCTGAACGCTTTACCATTTCTCGAATTGGCTCGCAATCCTTTGATCACCCCGAGCAAATGGCAAATCCTATAAGCACTTATTCACAGACAACGAGTTAATACTTGAATATGGACACCTAATTTTCCAGTTTTTGTGACCAAAATTAGAAAATTCATAACTTGGGTTCTAGACCTTTGATCAACACATTATAGATTCATTTTAACGCTTATGAGGTCTACTATCTTCTGACCAAATCTCATGGATAGGTAAGGTCGTTTGCTTGGTCAAAATCTCACTCAAACCAGGAACCCAAATTCTGGAAAATAGAGTTTCACAGTTTTCCTTGTTTATCTTTGAAAAATCATAATTAAATCTACAAATGTCCAATTGAGGTCATTCTAGAAACAAAACAACCCTTATTAAGTCCAGATTCAGGGAAAAATAATGTCCCTAAGCAAATGGACGCACAACATCCCAGAAACCTCAATCAACCAAACTGTTCTAGAATTCATTCCAATTTCAGTGCCAAATCTTTAACAATTCATATTTTACAGTCTATTGAACCAACCAACACATTATATATAACATTTAATCTTAGAACATATAATACAATACTGAAAATTTTCATGACCATTAAACATCATTTGGTCAGTCAAAAACATGACATAAGCCGATTTCCTCCAAAAAAACGAATTATGGCAGCACTACTACTTTAACTTCAATCTTTGGGTTTTCAATCCAACCCTTCTAAAATCATACTAACAACCTATTTCTACACAATTTTTCCTAAGGAATCAATTGGGGATCTCAAAAGCATCAAAATCATTCTCCTTCATCATGCCCTATTCAACCCAAAATAAAGGTTCCAAGGCAACAATTTACCGATTCATGATTTATCCACTAAACCAGGTTCTAATACTTCTCAATAATCATTTAACCACATATATATGATCAAAACATCATGAAACCCTAAAAAACCATTCTTGGATGAAATATTAGGGTAGCCAAAGATATTCACAAAACTTATCAAAATAAAAGATTACGCTTACCTCTACTCGATTTCATAATCGGTTCTTGATTTCGGAAAAACCTCCATGTTGTAGACAGCACTAAACACCTCAGACCAAAATTCTAAAACCATAGAAATGTTGCTCTCATCATGAGGAATAACGTTAGAGGCGAAATCGGCTCAGGACCATTTCTTTTTCCTCTTTCTCTACTCAACCGACCTCTCCTCCTCTCCCTCTCCATGTTTCGGTCTCACACTCCTCTTTCTCTATTTTTGGTGTCTTGACCAAATGATGGATGGGAATGAGGAAGTGGAAAATATCCTAAGTTGTCAAACAAGTTGGAAATAAAAGAGAGGTGAGGTGTCCATATGTCACACATGTGTGGCCTCGAGTATGCCACATGTCCTTTTGTGTCAAAGGAAGGGATGAGGTGACACCACTTTTGTCAGGGAAGATGAATTCCCCTGACTCCTAGTTCCGGTGTTCAGAAAAGTCAAGTATGTGTCTGGACTGGAGATCGATGAATTCCTCGGACTCAAACGTTAGGTGACGCTTTTGGTGCCGCCAACACAAAAGTTCTCTCTTACTTGTAAGCATCAGGGGACACTCGTCACATTCCCATTGGATCAACACAAAAGTTGTGTCAACAATAATTATCATGACTTACTTTAATAAAGCTACTTTATCAGTGCTTACTCAGGATTCTACTCGGGTTTTACTGAGCATTGTGGCACGCATACCAAGATCCGCTAAATAACACCAGGTTAGACTCCGCATGTATGGGCCCCACATGGTACCATATATCGGCGTCTTTTCCCCAAAAATGAAGGGTACACATATGTGTCCTGGAAATGCTATGTGCACAGTTATACCAACACATTTTGCTCGACCAATAGTCCCATGTCTAATGACATATCTTGGTGGCATCTTTTACTAACCCAATGGCACCGTATATGTGCTCTGTGACCTTCTACACCATTACTTTATTTCTATTATCTACGCATACTAGGTCCTTTGCCCAGTATGAGAATCACATAATCCCCGAGAGTCTATCTCTCGACATTCTTGGAACTCTGGCTAAACTAGACTTAGTAGTCTACTTAATTCAGGCTTACTCTCCAACCTCTAGTCCCAAAGTGCAGGGTATTACAAGAATAAAGCCTATATTCTTAAGAAATTAACAATGGAGGAATTCTAGTTTGACCTTATATTTTTTTTTGTGGGTGCTTCATATTTTTACCCAAGTTGTTCAACTTGTGTCCTCCCAAAATTAAGCGACGACCAAAACCTGTGGAAGTTAGAAAGCAGTTGTCATGGTGAAGTTTTTGGTCCATATGTCAGTGTCACTACTACAAAAAGTTCATTTAGCGACACTAATTAACGTTCAGTTTTAAAAAACAAAAGTTAAAAAGGAGACAGTGGCATTTTGGAAATCTCAACTTAACGTTCAACTACTATTTCTCGATAAGCAGTCATTAAAAGTTAAACTTTCAACGATTGTTTTTTAAAATAATCATTAAACGTTTTATTTTCAACGATTGTTTTTTCTAAATAGTCGTTAAAAATAAGGTGGTGGCATAGACAAAATGTTACTCCTTTTTTAACGTCTATTTCTTATAAGGGATAAGGGTCTTAAATTCCATAGAAATTTTCGCTCAAGAGCACTGGTAAGACGGAAGTTTTTTTTTACCAAAAATGCCACGGAAGTTTACAAAGCGTAGCAATTTTGCCCCTCCGTTAATTTTGACCGTTAAATTTAACTGAGTGCACACGTGGCATGCTACCTCATCAATCAAAAGAGTTAAGTATCATTTTTGTCCCAGAAGTTTTCACTGAAGAGCAATTTTGCCTCGGAAGTTTTCACTAAGGAGCAATTTTGCCCCGGAAGTTTACAAAACGTAGCAATTTTGCCCTTTTCGTCCCCAATATTAAATTTGACTATTAAATCGTCAAAGACCACACATGTCATGCCTTGAAAATGTCAAACTTGGAGTCAAAAAAGGAGATCCTTGAGATGTTGAGCTCAAGGCGGCCAGAATTTGTGAAGCCAAACTGGTCAAAGGGACTGAAAGGTCTGTCGCAAAACCCAGAGGAAGCATTACTTATGATCTAAGCAAATGATCGGTCTATACAAACGTAAATATTATCACTATTGATTTGTTTTACTGAACCAATTTTTGGAACAATTCATTTCTCGTTTTGCGTTTCATTTGCTTAGATCATAAGTGATGCTTCCTCTGGGTTTTGCGATAGACCTTTCAGTCCCTTTGACCAGTTCGGCTTCATAAATTCTGGCCGCCTTGAGCTCAACATCTCAAGGATTTCCTTCTCTGACTCCAAGTTCGACCTTTTCAAGGCATGACATGTGTGGTCTTTGACTGATTTAATAGTCAAATTTAATATTGGGGGACAGAAGGGCAAAATTGCTACGTTTTGTAAACTTCCGGGGCAAAATTGCTCTTCAATGAAAAATTTCGGGGCAAAAATGATACTTTTGATTAATGAGGTGGCATGCCACGTGTGAAAAGGTGGCATGCCACGCGTGCACTCAATTAAACTTAACGGTCAAAATTAACAGAGGGGCAAAATTGCTACGTTTTAAAACTTCCGTGGCATTTTTTGTCCCAAAAAAAACTTTCGTCTTACTAGTGCTCCTGAGCAAAAACTTTCATGGCATTTAAGACCCTTATCCCTTCTTATAAAATCAGACATTAAAGATCTTACTTTTAACTCCTGTTTTTATAAAACAGACATTAAAGATCTAAAATTTATATTTAAAATTTAAAGATAGGGATAGGGTGGACCTATGTGGAGATGCATTAATTATTCATAAACAAGAGGAGCCTCAAATCTAACTCTTGGGGAATTCAGGAGCCTCCAAAACAAAAATCTATAAAGGCACATTTTTACATGTCCCCACTATACTTCACTTGTCTTTTTTGCAAAGGCACTACTTGCCATCCATAGCATGCCTGCTACACGCACCCATAGCATGTCTTTTTTGTTAATATGATCCCCACACTAAACGAGCTTTCTTTGCAACATATATTTTTAACGTCTTTTTTTATAAAAACATACGTTAAAAATATAGTTTTAACATATGTTTTTATCTCTCACATACAAAAGATGATATTGCCTTTACACTAATCATCTATTCCTAGGGTTTGTTATCTTTAATGTTATTGCACTAAGCCCAGCGTGTAGCTAAAGGGGCCTACACTAACTCCTAGTGTTTATCTTAACCTTTGAAAATTAACTTTACTACCAATTGCCCTTACTTTCTTATTTTTGAACAAAAGCCAAATACTGGCAGAATTTTCAATCAACTTTGAAAATTCATATCTTTATGTATATGCACCCAATTGTAGTGATTCCAAAAGCTATGACCTTTATTAAGTCTGATTTTAAGGAAAAAATCCTCCTAGTACCACTTGTACTCACAAAATTCAAAATTCCCATTAAATCCTTACTGCCACAAAATCGTCCCATTTTAATTGCCTAACTTCAAAAATTCATAATTCTTAATGTACTAGTCCAAATGGCACAAATGACCTATCCAATTAAAGCTTGTTAAGTCTATTTCTAGAATGAAATGTTTCATGGCCATTGGACAATGTTATATTATCCAAAAACACAACCTATTCAGCATGCAACACAAGAAACCCTAATTGGCATCATTCTAACTAAATTCCAACTTTTGGTTTATTCCAATTCATTCAAGATTATAACTTGGGCCACTCCCACATTGCTTTCATGTAGAATCTATTGGTGACATCAAAACTATCAAAATCTTACTCCCTTTTTGTGTTCTAGTTCTGACCAAACCATACACCTAAATTAGCAACAACCACGTTTGCATTTTTGACAACTAATTAATGTAACACCACCATTAATCCTCATATATCGTCTTATACATGATTAAAACAACATAAATCTTCAAAAATTTCTTTTGACTGAAACTTTAGGGTATCCCAAGATATTCATAAAACTCATCAATACTTCAAGACAATCGGTTTAAAATGAATCTTAGGCTTACCTTATCGCGATTCTACAATCGGTTCGAAAACCACACTAGTACAAAAAAGGCTTTTTAGACCGGACAAAAAATGCCTTATAGACTGGATCTGGAACCAGTTTCAATACATGCGGTTTAAAAAGTCTGTTACTTTTAAGATCTGTTAAGAATATGGTTTTAAAACTTTTTAGACCATTTTTTACGATATAAGGTCTAAAAGGTAAGACTTTTAAGACCGGTTGTGTAAAATAACCAGTCTTGAAAGTGAGAATTGGAAGACTTTTAAGACTGGTTGTGTGAAACATCTGATCTTAAAAGTGTTTCAAAATCATCATAAAACAAGATCCCATGTGAGGGACAGCGAGGCGATAGTGGCACCGGTAGGGTCGTTGGAGGCGATGTTGGCAATGGAGGATGGCATAATGCCCATGTATTGAACTCCTACTTGCTGGAGATCAAAATTGAAGGCAACATGAAGAAAATGATATTGGGAAGACGACAAGTTAGAAGGAGAAGATTGAAACAGATCTAGGTATTCGTCACCAAAAGGTTTAAGATCTAGAATATGAAACTCCAACTATCATACAGAGGATGATTGTTTGTCGATAAGCTAGTTAGGGAAAGAAAACTATAGAGTTTATATTTTACTAAAAAACAATTAGTCTTTATTTTTCCTAAAAGCAATTGTTTAAGAGGAAAATGCAAACCTCGCGAATTTGATCATACACCTCACCTACGCAAGTTAGTGGAAAGCATTAAAATTTAGGGAGAAGTAGGATTAAGTTAACTGTTGGTCAAAATCTCCTTATGGCAAGTGAACCAGTCGAGCAAGTAATAAAGTAGTGAGTAGAGTATCGTCCCAAAGACTGGAATACCAATTATGTAGCTAATAATTGATTGAAAGTTGTGTGATGGTAATAATTTGGATGGTTGGTTTTAACTATTACTACTAATAAACAAAATAAAGCAAATAATCGAGAATACAGTTGAGAAAATCAAAGTTAAAACGGGCAGAGCTCAGACTTCATCTTAAGCTGCATTAATCCCCCATATTGTATCTGAATTTAAGAATTAAAGGCTCAAAGATCCTTCCATGTGGCTCAGTTCTATATGCTTCCTAACTAGTGCTCTGCCTTATATATTGCTCAGCCTAGTGCCATCAATTTCCCAAGTTTACACAGCTCCTATCCCTTAAGATAACTCTATTCTACACAATTCTGCAATTAATTACTCTACTCCAGAATTGTTTCTGTATAATTGAAAACAGTTCTCAAAAGTTTAAAATTGACCCAGAGTTTAGCAAAAAGGCTAAGAAAGTCATATATCACACATACAACACACACCAGGACACACAAGCGCACACAAGTTTACTACATATACCTCCCCCATACTTCAAATTTGCAATGTCCTCAGTGCAAGGGAAAAACAAGCAGAAGGTATGCAAGCACACAAAAATAGGAAGGCAGTGTGTGTGCAATGTGGTCACTCAGCAAGCATAGCTATGTAAGGGTGTTAGTTCTCGAATTTATGTTTTGATGATAACAAACTTGGAAACGAAAAAAAAAAATTAATTCAGTGAGATCTGAGGTGAGCATACCCAAGTAGTAGAAGCAATACTCGAGTACAGCCAAAGCCTCAACACAAAAATCTCCTCTCGTTTCTGATATAAAAATATTATAATAAGTACTTGAGTATCTAAGTAAGTACTCAAGTATTGTGTTTGTACTCACAGGAACTGAAGCTGTTACTCGCTGTCTCTGGCCTCAAAGACTGATCAGTATTTGAGTATGCTTCAGCGATACTCGAGTATGATACTTGAGAATGGAAGTCATTACTCAAGTACAGATGTTTGATCAAGATGTACTGGTTGGCTTTCTGAGTAATACTCAAGCATACAGCTGTATTACTCGAGTAGGGGATCCTAGTACTCGAGTATTGTCGTTTGTTGCAGGAACACTTGTAAAGCTTTCTGGGAAATATTTGGAGAGTACTCGAGTATTCAAGTGACTACTCGAGCATTGTCGAAGCACGAAAAGACATTGCTAGAATTTGATGTGTGAGTTCTTGAAGAATACTCAAGTATGTTTTAGGTTACTCGAGTACACTGAGTTAATACTCGAGTATTAGTTCAGCTATTCTTACAATCTTCGTCTTCGTAAATTCAAATTCTCTGGTTATCATATTATAACTTCTTATTTTCACTCGTTATTATTCTCAATGTTTCTAACCATGTTTATTAGTGAGTTTTAGATGATTAGTTGAAGAATTACGTTCAAATCCTCAAAAATCAATATTTGTGTCAGAACATTAAATGTCGTGGTAGAAAAATAAAGCACACGCGGAATGCAATTCATAGCAGGTCAAATGATCATCTTCTGAGACACCCATTATGGAGGAAGCGAAAGCGACTCATCCTTAGTCAATTACAGAGACCAAAGGGATGTCGTATAAGATTTTCAACAGTGATACGAAAGGGACATATCCTTAAATCTTCCAACGACTTTGGTTTGTGTCTAATGGGAAGCTTCTAAGTCTAACAGAAAGTTTGAAATCTCATAATGCATAGTTTGAAGCTTCTCCAATGATCATGAATAGAGTTCATCTATATAATAGCCAGAGCATTCAATACAGAGCCACCAACTAACGACCATAAAAATTTATTGCTTAGTTATTGATCATTAATACTCTTTGAAATATCTTGTGGTATTCATATATTTCAGTATTCATATATCTACTCTATGATTGAGTCTTTATTACTCAGCTGATTGTTGTAAAATCTCACGGTTGTATAATCGTTGAAAGATAGTGGAAATCTCAAAGATGCTTGAGGACTGGACATAGGTCAAGATATTAAGGCAGTATAAATCTCTGTGCATACTTCGGTGATATCTTTCTAACCTTTCCTTCCTGATTTAATTATTTGTTAAGATTGTTTTTAATTTTTATAATTCACCCCCTCTTAGGTGATACGCTACAACTAACATTTGGTATCAGAGCAAGGGTTTCTCTTTATAGGATTAACATCTCGAGAAGGATCCATGAAAGGAATTCTACTTGACAAAGCCTCTATGAATAGATCACCTGGCTTTAATGGAGAACACTACTCATTCTAGAAAGCTAAATTTAGATTCTTTGTTCTGGCAACTGAATATGTAATATCCTCAATTTTCTCTAAAAAAATTTCATGTATGAAGTATGTGTAAGTGGAGAAATGAAATAGTGAAATTTTGACAAAAGTCAAAATTTTACCCGAATTACCTGATTTCGTCAAAACCGAAAATTTTGAGACATATGTTCGTACCCATGGGACATACGAAATTAACACTTCTGTGTTAAATTTTGGTGCATTAAATTTGACCAAAGGAATGAGAAGAAGGTTGCATGAATATTTATTAGAGATTATGAGGAAAAAGAAAAATTAAGAAGAAAAAATGAAATGATTTTGGCATAGAAATTTTAGAGGCAATATCCTATGCCATAGAGAAGTTAACTGAGGAAGAGAAATCCTTATATGGAATTAAGGATTTATTTTCAACCTTTATCCAATATTTGCAACTAAATAAGCAATGAACTAAGTTGCAAATAATAGTCTTGTGGACGATTAAATGGGATCATATTGGTACGAACTCCACAACACCTTATTTCATCAATTTGTTAAATGAATTAAGAGACATACATGGGTCAAATAATTCACGCCACATCAGCCACTCATGCATTCCAGTGAACAAAGCAAATGGAACTAATTAAAAGGCATTGGTATAATGGTAATTAAGTGAAAAGTTGGTGTCTAACGATTTTCCATATGTATCCACTGACTTTGATTTCTTAATAATCATTAAGTCACATTTGCTCTAGCGGAATTCACCTAGTAATAGCCTATTAATTCCCTTCTCAATCCACGCATTCGATCGAGGAGGAAGTAAATATTTGATTGGGTTTCAACTTGATGGCAAATTAGCAATTAATCAAAAAATTGTATCTAATGATTTGTCCCAAACTTTAACCAACCTACTTCCCTTCATATTCAATAATTCTTCATTCCATTCACTGAAACAAGTCGGAATATTGGAGAACACCGAAAGAGTGAAGTGAAGTCAAGGAAATCTGTTGAAGGAAGAGGAAGACGAGGATCAAGAATCTTGTGATTCACTACCTAAACACTTAAGGACTGTTTGTGATATTGTGCACCGGGGAAATTCATTTATATTCGTGGTCGACTATCAATTAGTAACATTAATCCTCATATACTCTGTGTGACTTGTGTATGTATGTTTTACCATGTATACTACATACATTTGGTTATCATTTATTTCCAAGCGCTCTGGAACCGGAACATGCTATGTGCAATAAGGGCCTTGCTGTGTGCCATGCCCGACAATTTGTGCTGTGTGCTATTAGGACTGCTAGTTTCAGATTTAGCTGTATGCCTTGCTGTGAGCATGATACTGAATGCTATGTGGTTTGTGTTTTTATTCTTGGTTTTCTTACATGCATTGTTATACATTTTCTATAAGATTAATGGTTACTCTGGGATTCAATTATGAATCTCAGCCCCTTTTAAGCCCTCTGGCAATTCATTTAGATCTGAGCAGGGAGACAGAGGTAAGGCTTCGGAGATGGACTAGTGTGGTGGGGGATGTTGGTGATTTCTTTTGGTTATTTATTTTGGTTTCCCGAATGACTATATTTTCTTATAATTATTTTGGGAGCTGTAATGTGGGATGACTGTATATTTAATCCCTCCGGGGAAATCTATCTTCTCACATTTTATCTTACCGGTATTTAATTGTCCAAACCGATGCATGCTCTACTGCTAACACTCTAATAAATGACGTAAAATAACCTGGGAAAATTATTTAAAATTTGAAGTAAAGTAAAGGATCACACTACCCGCCACCCGAAAGGGCGAGGCCGGTAGGTGTGTTACAGAATATAGACTATGGCAAGTGATCGAGCAATGAGACTATTTTCCAACGAAAGTAGAAGAAGGAGTTTGAGTAGCAAATATTGAAGTAAAATAAGATGAGAACGACAGAAGGCAAATAACACTGAATAGTAAAGCCATTCTCATTATTCAAAGCGCACTAAGCCAGAAGGAATACTTCCGAATATGCAATTTAACAACTGCTAAAGAAATGTGGAAAGCGCTGGAGATAGCTAACGAAGGTACCTCTAGCATAAAAGAAAATAGGATCAACACTTTAATGACTGAATACGATTTACTTCGTATGAAGTTAGGAGAATCCATAGTTGAATTCGAACCCAGATTCACTCATATGATAAAACAACTATCAGCTTTGGGTAAAATGTATGACTAAAATTCTCAAGTGAGGAAAATATTAAATATCCTCACAAAGGGCCAGCTTTCAGTAACACCATGCTCAAGTAGACCATCTTCTATGCTCAAGCATCATGCTCGAGTAGACTCTCTAGATATGGTCAAGTATGAACCTGAAATGCCTTAATAGAGTAAGTTAGCATGAGGCTTGCTCTAGTAGGCCTCAGAGCATGCTCGAGTAAGGGTTGTGCTCAAGCAAGCTCTTGCTCGAGTAAGCTTTTACCTTGCTCAAGTAAGCTCTTGATTTTGACACTTTTCACTTATTCAAAATTTTATATATTTACAAATCTTGTTATCATTAAAATATATAAACTGATAACTAACAATTTAGTCTATCGGTATTTCTTTAAGGGTGTGTTTAGTTTTAGGGAAGGGGAGAGAAAATTTTTACCTTGTTTTAAACAAATTGCCTATGGAAAGTTTTTAATATTCCATAATTGTATTCTCAACAAAAAAACATTTTTCTTCTCATCAATGGCAATTTGGTAAAAGTCCTCCCTCCCCTCCCATCCACTTCCCTCAAACTAAACATACCCTAAGGGTTTTGCCTTCCACTTCTACCAAAAAAAAAGTCTATATATATACATTGATGGTACTTGGGATCAATGCAAGGAGCTAAATTTCAAACCTTTTATTTGATGAATATTAAAGTAAAATCATTTGATATAAGGGATAGGTTATTCTACCTTCTTTTATTTTACCTACCTTTGCCTACCTCTCTCAATACCGTTAGATTATAATCTCCTCCAATGACGGAGATTTGTGGGATAAAATAAACCTTTTACCCCTTCCTCCCTCCCACCACCTCCCACCCTCTCTCTCTCCCCCCTCCGGTGGCTTTGTAGGTTTCCGCCTTCAATAGAGTTGCTCTTAGCTGCATACACTATCAATTGCCAATGTCAGAGGAAACATCGCAATGTTTCAACTCAGCCGCCACTTTCTTTTATGCAATTACCAAGCAACAAATACTTGAATTCAGGTGCATTATTCAATAAAAATGCCTGAAGACATAGTGCTGAGAAAGAATGAGGAATCGGCCCCATCTTCCCAATAATCTCCTTAAACATATACTCCTGGGGGAGCATGTCAAATAGGTTAGCCCCTTTGCATATCACATCCTGAATCCTATATGGGTTTAGGTAATAAGGGAACCTCACGCGATCATAATAGTTGTATGCTTTCATCTTCAATGCCAACCAGCATCAGTGAATAAGACGTCAGACATGGTGAAGTTCCTTGAGAAGATGAAAACAACAAGAACTTCCTCCCAAATGAATTCTGGCTAACTATAGGGCAAAAAGCAGCCCAGCAAGAACCCCTTCAAACCAAGAGACTAAAAATAGTGAAAATATGGAAAAATAGAGGCGGAAACCTACAACGCCAGCGGAGGAGAGAGAGGGGGGAGAGAGAGGGTGGGAGGCGGTGGGAGAGAGGAAGGGGTAAAAGGGTTTATTTTATCCCTCAAATCTTTGCTATTGGATGAAATTATAATCTAATGGTATTGAGAGAGGTAGGCAAAGGTAGGCAAAATAAGGGTAGGCAGAATAACCTATCCCCTGATATAAATAATGAAACTCGACAAAAGTTTAATAAAAAAAAATATTTTTTATATACATAAGTCAATATATAATAAATATTTCAATGTTTGGGTGCACAAAAATTATTTTAACATATCGAGTCTGTTTAAAAATATTTTAGGGTGTTGAATAACCCTTTTATTTTTCTCTACCAAATGGCTCCGGTTGTTTTTTTAGACAACATTTAGAACAATTTACTTATATCAATTGGGTCCAATTTCCTAATAAATTGACGTGATTCTTATTGAATAATTCATAATATATATATATATATATATATATAGTTAATAAATAAAAATACATATAAATTAGAAATCTATATAAATATAAATTTTTCTTATCAAATAATATTACATTACTAATAGATCATGAATTGAAAAAGAGTTTCATAAAAAGAAATCATTAAGCAATAAACACAATTTTTCACCTCCAACAGAGATCAAATGGAGTACTAGAGCATAATTTGAAAATTTATCAAGTAATTCTCAACGATTAAATTTTTTATAGACCTAAATCAAAGTAATCTTGTCATAAAAATTTACCACTACGGTCTTTATTATAAATTTATTTTAAATAATTTTCTTACATCTTTATCTATTTTCAATGATAATTAAGCGGGTTGAAAATGGAAAATAATTATTATTAACTTTTTAAGTAAATTTATATTTAATACAAAAAAATTCCATCAGATAAGATTTATAATAAGGAACATAGTAGCATTTCAATTGAAAAAAGTGGGACTAACATCTTTTTTTCCTTAGTTGTTTTTTTCTCTTAATGGTAGAACATAAGTTCTTTTTCTCTATCCATAGAAGACAAACTAAAAATAAGAAATTTTGACTTATGAAAACCAATTGAACAACCATTACCATTTTTGTTAAATGTCCTGGATGGCGTTACTTTTTCCTTGGAGGTGGGTCCCATCATCTCTCTTCTCTCACCCTCCGTCTCTCCGTCTTTCTTCTTTCCTCGATAAGATTCAAAACTTACAATGAACATGAGAATCAAATAAACCAAGAGCATGGTGTGTTTTAGAGAATAGCTTTAGAATAATTTTTATCATTTGTGAGAGGAGAGGAGTTTTGTCATCACCTGTAAAAAAACACTCACTTGTATATCAAGCAAAGGATTTATTGTTGGTGAAAATACTTTAAATAGAGAAATATCACTAAGATAAGAATCAGTGTAATCAATATGCATAATCTATAAACATACAATACTATTGCACAAGAAGAAAATCAGTAAAAACTCACAAGATTGCCGAAATATGATAATGAACTTTGATGAAATCCGAGCCCAATATACGTTGTCTCCTTAAGACAATTTGTTCCCTCTATTCGGATGCCCAAGGATAATGAACAATTGTCTCCCAGGATAGAGCAGATTTTTTGTCTTCAGAATGATGGCACTCTCAATCAGAAGCCCAAGCGAACACAACGAATCTACTTTCAGAATCACACAGATGTGACTTATAGCAGAATGCATTAAACTATATGTATGAGAGCGTAGTATTAAAAAAATGAGATAATTTTTCTGCTACATGCACGTCTATTTATAGACGATGAAACGATCAGATGGAGTCTCATCCGCAAACCGACGCGACTGCCGGTGGCAAACCGACGTGATTTCTTATTCATAACCCATGAGATTTATACAAAAAATCCAACAATCCCCCACATGGATAAGAAGTCAATCCATCATGACCAAGTACAAAGGAATATGTATGCAAAGTGTGATTCCTCTACGAGCAGCAACTGCATCGAGAAAGGTAGGGGTTACCTTTGAACCTTCTCTAGTAAAAACCTATCGGATATACTGGTCAATCAGTGGACGCACTGTCTTGAACCGTCGACCTTTTAGTGTATACCAAGACAATAGGAGTCACACAGTTGCTCCTCTAGCATCGTTGGTTCTCATGTTGTGTCCATTTTGGCCCTGGACACCGCCTAGTTCTGCGAGTGTTCTAGAGAATTAGTCGTTTTAAGTTCTCATAGAAGCGGCCCACACTTTACACTCACATAGGTGATTCCTTGTTATGTAAATCAACATACATCATCTGAACACATCAGATAAAGAAACCATTAAAAGCCTAACAGCTTACCCTTATTTATATGCACCGTCTTGTATAGGAATGAGTATAAGTTTAAAAAACTCCACAGTGTTAACAGTCGATTAAGACTTAGTTGTCTCTTTGAACCTAGTTTGTGGGATCTCTACTCTTCTAGGTAGAGTTACTGTGATAATCAATAATGGATCGGCCTTAAACTCATTCCTTTGGACAAATTTCTAACTAACTCTCTAGGTTTTCCTTTAGTCCATGGATCCGCTATATTCTCTTTTAATTTTACATAATCAACTGAGATGATTCCATTCGAGAGTAGTTGTCTAACAGTATCATGTCTACGACGTATATGTCTAGACTTGTCATTGTACATGACATTCTTGGCCCTACCAATAGCTGCTTGACTATCAGTATGACATTTTATACACATTGCCGGTATCGGCTTTGGCCAACTAAGAATGTCTTCAAGAAAATTACGAAGTCACTCAACTTCCTCACCAGCTTTATCTAAAGCAATAAATTCTGCTTCCATAGTTGATCTTGCAATCCAAGTTTGCTTGGATGATTTCCAAGACACAGTACCCCCTCCAAGGGTGAACATATATCCACTTGTGGATCTTGTGTCGTTAAAGCTGCTAATCCAATTTGCATCACAATACCCTTCTAGCACTGTGAGGTACTTCTCATAATGCAAAACAAAATTTTGAGTTTGCTTTAAGTAACCCAAACTCTCATCATAGCTTTCCAATAAAGCTCATTTAGATTGCTTGTAAAGCAACTCAACATGCTTACTACGTAGGTAATATCAGGTCTAGTGCAATTCATAACACACATAAAATTGCCTAGCACTCTAGCGTACTCCTTTTGATTTTCAGCTTTGCCAGTATTTCTCGACAGAAGAATACTAGAATTATAGGGTTCGTCATAAGTGTTATTTTAAACACTTGAATTTCTCAACAATTTTAGCAATATAGATGTTCTTGTGATAAAGCCAACCCAACAGAAGTTCTCTGGATTTTAATTCCCAAAATAACATCTTCTAGACCCATATCTTTCATGTCAAGCTTACTGCTAAGAAATCTCTTAGTAGCTTTAATCATTTGATCATTACTACATGTTATCAACATGTCATCTACATAAAGACAGACTATGGCAAACCTGTTTTCAGTATTCCAAATACACACTTTTCTCATTCACTAATACTAAATCCATTTGATAACATAACTTCATCAAATTTTGCATGCCATTGTTTCGGGCTTGCTTAAGCTCATAAAGGGACTTTATTGAGCAATCAACAAACTTTCTTTTCTTGTCCTGAGACAACAAATCCCTTAGGTTGTTAAAGATAGATCTCTTCCTCTAATTCACCATTCAAGAAGGGTGTCTTTACATCCATTTGATGTAATTCCAACCCATTCAATGCTGCTAACACGATTAACATCCTAATGGATGTAATTCTTGTAACAGGTGAATAGGTATCAAAGTAGTCTAGGCTTTCATGTTGTCTATAGCCTTTTACTACTAGCCTAGCTTTGTACTTATCAATAGTGTCATATGTTTTCATCTTTTTTTTGAAGACCCACTTAGTTCTTAGAGGCTTATTTCCAGGAGGATGGTCAACCAATTCCCAAGAATGGTTTGATAGAATGGATTCAACTTCTATAAGATCCTTTTAAAAAAATCAAAAAAATAATAATTAATTAACTAAATAACAAAATTAAATAATAAATTAAATTAATAAAATAATATATATATATATATATATATATATATTATAATTGGTGGCTGCGTGGAGCAACACGCAGCCACCATAGAATTATAATTGACTTGGGGGAGGGGAAACATTAATTAACCCTCTTACATATATAAATTGGTGTTCATGTGTGTTTTGTGTTTTGGGTGTGTGTGTGTGAGTAGTGGTGAATGTGCGACCGAGAGAGGACGTAGGAGAGCAGGAGAAATGACGAATGAAGGAGAAAAAAATTGAAGATAAGAGAGTCTATTTAAGTTTTTAAGAGTGGGCTTGATCTCTTTCCCAAGTTTAGTTTTTGTGTCAAAAACTGGAGGTAATCACTTTCCACTTGTTGTACTTGCTTGTATGAAGTTTGTGAATGATTTTTTAACTATAAGAATCTATGAAACTACGTTGGTAATGAAGTTGCCTTGTGAGATTTATTTTGGAATGATTAGTGAAATTATATGTTATGGATAATGCACTTTTGTTATGACTTCTTGAATTGAGACAATGTATTATTTTATAAATCATGTTTGGAATCTTATATATACATGCCAAGATTATGATGAAGTGGAGCGATGATGGTTGTAGAGTGATGATGGGAGTTATTGTGTATATAATACCACGTGATATGTGATGAGCATGATTTATGCCATGTTTTTCCCTGTATTTTATGACTGAATTGTATGGTGAATATGATTTTAATTGCATTTAATCTAAGCAAAAAGACATTAATTCATTGTACAGGGAACTTTAGGATGAATTCTGTTTACATCCTAAACATGTGCTAAGAAAGAAGCAAGTTTTGAGGTTTTATGAGAAAGTGCATAACATAGCCGATGCTGTGCTATAGCATCAGGACAGCTTTATCGAAGTGCAATACAATGCATCCCTGAAGCTATAGCATAGTAAGTGACGCAGTGCTATGTGGCATATATCGTGATCTTTTGTCAAGATTGTTTCAGAAAGTATAGTGCAGGTTGATGATAACGGTTAGATTGCTGACATATTGAAATAGAAGATGCGGAGGATCGGAACTAAAAGATTTGAGGAATCCCGCAGGATCAACAGAATCAATCTACCGAGATTTGAAAGAAAGATACGATCGAACCTCGATAGATTAGGAAAGGCCCAGATTGTTGAACGTACACTGCAAGTAGACCAGACTATATAAGGAAACAACAACAAACCCTAAAAAGGGGTCGGAAGTCGTCGAGAGAAGAGAGTCCAATCATACACGGCCAGACTCGAAAGAAGAATGAGAGAAGTCATGAAGCACGAGGACCCCAAGAGAACCCAGCATCCTTCCTTCTAGTGAGACAGAGTGAAGAAGACGTGGAGTTGTGACGTGACAGGGCTTCTTCCACGCCGTCGGAACATCCAACAAGCTTATGTTTCTGATTTCTTTATTTTAATTCCAGTTAATCTTTTGTCATGGGCTGTTTTATAGTACTCTGTTTTGTGATTCCCTCGTCAGTCATGAACTAACCTCCTGAGCCTGAACGAGGATGATTTTCTAAGTATAGAATAAACCCAGTTGCTAGTTCTTAATTTAATATATTCGGTTGCTTATCAGTAATTCAATTTCTTGTTGATTAGCGAGAGCTAGGGACTAGATCAGTGCCCTCAGCTTACTGAGAGGGAGCCGGGGTTAGACATCTGAGAAGCAGTGATTGCTAGGCAGGCTGGTGCAAGGCTTGACCTATTATTGTAGACTTCAGGAATGGGTCTACCACTCATAACCATAACACCTTGATTTGTATTGATAATCCAGCTAGAAAAATCGCCATAGACATATGGGAGAAGTACAGACTAGGATTGTATGTATCGGACACGACAGCTTCGGTAGATTAGCGTGGTGTGGTTAACTGAATAACTTTGCATAGGGTGTTCATACTGTAGCATTTGCGTGAGCTATACAGTATGAATGCTATAGCATTGCATATAGGCAGTTGGGGGAATGATGTGCTTAGAAAGGATTCTGAGTTCAGTCTATCTTTTTACTGATATCTTCTTACGACTACGACCATTTAGTTATTTTCCTGTTTATTAGTACAGCTATCAAAACTCTCAAACCAATCAAAGTTATTTTCTTTTTAAGCACAACTAATTCTGCAATACGGTGTCATCAGTTGGTATCCCAATCTTTGTGAGATGATACTCTACTTACTCTTTATTTCTTGTTCGACTGGTTCACTTGCCATTAAGGAAATCGACCCAACAAGTTTTTGGCGCCATTGCCGAGGACTGTAGATACCTATAGTGACGATGCCCTTTTTGCTGAATAGTTGTGATTTATCAAATAAAGCTCACTCCTTCTTTTTCTCGATTTTCAGGTACATTTTGTAGTGCATGTGTAACTCGCCTTCAAGCAACCTAAAGCCTTACGAACCCTAAGATCAAACGTACTTACAAGCAAAGGTGCAGGAAGCAGAAGCGAAAAAGTCAACTTTTTGACCCCGCAGACATGGCGGATATGCCTGTCAATCATGAACAGGATTGAAGGGAGCCGCAAGTGATAAACATGGACAATCAGTTCCCTCCCCCTCCAAATCCAGATGGGAACAAAGCTATCATGGAATTTGGGATTTCAGATTTAAGCAAATTGAATTCGGCTATCACACCACCAACCTTTAATGCGGGACACTTTGAAATTAAAGGTGTCATGATTCATATGATGAATGCAGCCGGGCAATTTAGAGGACTTCCATCTGAAAACCCTCACTTACACCTCAAGGCTTTCATGGAGGTATGTGACTCATTCGTCATTCCAGGAGTCACGACCTATGCCGTTCGAATTAAACTATTTCCATTCTCTCTTAAGGACAAGGCACAGACGTGGCTCAACAACTTACCAGCCAATTCGATCTCCTCCTGGAATGATTTAGGGAGCAAATTCTTGCTCAAATTCTTCCCACCTACTAAGAACGCTCAACTCAGAGGGGATATCACCAGTTTCCAACAAAAGTCTGGTGAATCTACATACGAAGCTTGGGACAGATTTAAAGACCTCCTCGGAAGGTGCCCACAACACGGGTTGTGTGAGTAGGTCCAGCTAGAAATATTTTACAGAGGTCTCGATGGACAAACACGATCAATTGTAAACGCTTCATCCGGCGGGTCCATCTTGATGAAGTCCTATGAAGAGGCTCACGAGTTATTAAAGCGCATGGCTATGAATAGCCATCAGTGGCAAGCAGACAGAGCTACACCCTCTCGAACTGTTGCTAGAATACATGAATTGGATGCTATGACTGCTCTCACAGCTCAAGTATCTTCTCTGACCAATATGGTAAAAGGAATGACCCTTCCTTCAAGCAGCCCATTGTTGGTCGATTTCCTTGATGGCAAGTGAACCAGTCGAACAAGTAATAAAGTGTAAGTAGAGTATCATTCGTAAGAGACTGAGATACCGAAGAGTAACGCTCAATTGCAATGATAGTTGTGCAAATAGAAAGTAAATATAATTGGTTTGAGAGGTTTTTGTATTTATGCTACTAACAGAATTAAACAGAATAAGTTTTGAAGAAGATATCAGTGAGAGGTTAGGCTGAACTCGGAATCACCCTTAAGTGCATCAATCCCCCAGTTGCTCTACCCATAGCTATAACATCTATATTGCACAGCTTCCGCAATGCTACAACATAGCTACCAACTACAACGCTATTCGGTTAACCCACCACTATGATCTATCAAAGCTTCCGCGTCCGATACATATGACACTAACTATACTCCTTCCATATTCCTATGGCAACTTTCTAGTTAAATCTGCATTACACTCAAGGTGTCATGGTTATGAGAGGTAGACCCATTCCTGAAGCCTACAATAAATAGGTCAAGCCTTGCACCGATTGCCTAGCAAACACTATTTCTCAGAGGTCTAACCTCGACTCCTTGCCAGTAAGCCGAGGCCATAAATCTAGCCCTTAGATTCCTCTAATCGACTAGTAATTAATTCACTGATAAGCAAACAGAATCTATTAAATTAAGAACTTGCAACTGGGTTCAATTAACACTTAAGAATTCATCCTCGTTCAGCCATAGGAAAGTTAGTTCATGACTGACGAGGGAAACACAAAACAGATAGTAATAGAATGACCCATGATCTAACTACTAAAATAAAATAAAAACAAGCAGAAAGCTTGACGGCGTTCCGACGGCGTGGAAGAAGCCCTGTCACGTCACCACTCTACGTCTTCTTCTCTCCGTCTTATTGCAAGGAAGGATGCTGGGTTATCTTGGAATTCTCGTGCTAGTGAAGTCTCTCACTCTTCTTTCGAGTCTGCCGAATGTGAGATCTCGTTTAGGCTCTGTGCGACTCTCCGCTAGGGTTGGCTTGTTGTTTCCTTTTATACTCAGGTTTTCTTGTGACGCAAGTTTCAGCGAGCTGGGCTTTCCAAATCTGTCTAGATCTATCGCATCTTTTGTTTGTAGATTGATTCTGCTGATCCTGTGGGATTCTTCAAATCTTTCCGTTTTGATTCTCCGCATCTTCTATTTTATTACGTCAGCAATCTACCTATTGATCTCAATCTTTATTATTATTCCTGAAATCAGCTAGATAAAAAGGTCAGATAATATGCCGCATAGCATTGCGTCCTTTACTTTGCTATAGCTCTCGTGATGCTTTTTATTGCACTTCGAGTTTCGGTCAGAATGCTATAGCATAGTATCAACTTTGCTATACGTTCTTTAAAAACAATGTAACTTGCTCCTTTCTTAGCACATGTTTAGGATGTAAATGGTTTCTACCCTTCAGTTCCCTATATCATGAATATTCCTTTTTGCTTGGATTGTTTGCAGTTAAGCTTTCATTTACCATACAATTCAGTCATGAAATACAGGGAAAACATGGCATAATTTGTGCTCATCAAATACCCCCACACTTAGCTCTTTGCACTCCTGGGCAAAATAAGATGAAGTGAACAAAATCTCATAAGCATAGTACTCTTGTCTGTATAACCCTTGCTTACACAATTGCTTTTAGTTAACATCCCTCTTCGGCAATCCCACTGCCCAATGCTAACAACTCAAAAAGCGTGGTATTGCTTAGATGAAGAAGCCTCAAGAGGCTCTCAAGTTCAGTGTTTACGCTCTCTTACCTAGGGGATTTTAATTTCTCTCTTGTCATACGGGTCCAGAAGTTCCATAGCCTTGTCAAAGTTCTAAGATTGCTTCCTAGCATCTGAGTATTTGTTCATCAAAAGGACTTTTTTAGCTTACAATGGTGAGGATCGATAGGAGTTTGAGGGGGGAAATGTTGGTGAATGCTATAACAGATTAGGTAGACAAATCTCTTGGTTTCAGCCGAGTGCTCCTACTTGTACTTGTTTTTCTTGCTGCTCTTTTTTCTAGGTCTTTCCCTTTTTTCTTTTCTTTGTTTTTTTTAAGCAAGCAGGAACTCTTTTTCACAGTATTTTAATGGAGCACTCTACCGTAGCATGTTTCACAGTTTTCTTCTTGTTTTTTTTTCTGTCTATCTTGTTCTGCTATAGCATACTTGTGTGGTTCAATGTGGTAGCAATATGGAGATGATGATAAATGGGTTGTGTATGGGATTGATGGGTATGATATGTTTTCCTTTATCCTATGAACTTCAAACTCAGATGCCAGATAGTTTATCAAAGAACTAAGACAAATCAAGGATCAAACATGGACTGGTAGACATGCACACTTTAAAATATAACAATTAGGCTCAACTCAATCCTTCCATTGGGGGTTCTTCCCTTTAAACTTCCTCACTGCCACTTTACCCCACATCAGATTAGCTAGTACTGTCAATTTCCCAAGCCTAAAGGTACAGTGCTCTTAGGCAATCATGTTATGCTTCGTTATACAAACATTCCTTCTATTGCTACAAAATTATGTTCATACTTTATCATGCAATTTGAAAAAATTTCAGTTTGTGCCAAAAACTAAATGTAGAGTAATTAGGCTCACACACACAGATATCGCAGATAGCAGATTATATCACTAACCAAACCCTCCCCCACACTAGGACGATGCAATGCCCTCATTAGAGCAGCAGTAATAGAGCGATAATCAGAAATATGGTGCATAATACGGGGGCGAGAGAAAACTAAAGAGCTCAAGAAGCAAATTAAGCAGCATCATTCACAAAATTGCCCTGGGGCAAACGCCCAGGGCATTAGCAAATCGTCAGAATAAACAAAAAGAAAATAAAATAAAAGGGGGAACTAGGGTGTGGGAGGGGGAAAGGCGGGAGCGCTACTGGCGGTATCCTCCTCGGCAGATGAGTCGTCCAAGGTATTAACCACTGGAATTGCCGGGTGAGAGCGAGAGAGGGAGACAGCTGCTGGAAGATGACGACGATAAGCTTCTAGGTACGCCCAAGAGTCACGCCGGAGTGTTTTAAGCTCTGTACGTAACCGACGAAGGCGACTCAGAAATTTGTGCGGGGCCTTCTCGTCTGTCGAGCGCCAGTAGAGGGGGGCGTGGGTGAGTATGTAGGATCGATCAAAGGAGTCTGTCCTGCCTGACACCGAGGAGGGTTCCGTGGATGAAGAGGAGACCTCGATGACAACGGGTGGTGGCGGTGCTTTGGAAGGGGGCGAACGGGCGGTTGACGAGGGTAGGCCGGTAGGGGCGCCCAGCCACGTCGTGCTGAACACTTGACCCGGACCATGGTGGGTTTGTGAGTGAGGAATGGAAGAAGGTCGGTGAAGATGTGAAAGGACGCGGGTTGAGAGGAAGAAAAGAATGGACATGATAGCGGTAGAATTTTTGAATGTGGACCATCACGACTCTTTTGTCTCTAAGTTAAACTCGGTTGACGCATAGCGGGCCTACAGGAGTGGCCTACCAAATCAAACTCATGCACACAATGTTTATTTTAGAGATGAGGGGCGTACCTGACTAGCGTTCAGTGGGCTTTTCCGTATTGCCGGTCTGGGGCCATAATGCCTTGCAGCATGCCATAGCATGGATCCTGCTGGACTTGTTCCCTCCTCGGTGATGCTAAAGAACTACGAAATTGGGCTACCTCCCAATAGCGCTTGCTTTAAAGTCTTCAGCTGGACTTTGCTATAGCAATTCAATACTGCGGTAGTACTGGAAGGCTTCTTGCCTTTTTAGTGCCGTTGCTGTCATCTTTAGAGGTTAGGTACTTCTCAGCTGGGTCCTCGAATCTTGTAGTCTTAAGGATCGAGAAGGTGACCTGATAATCATTTACATGCATAGTAAGTTCTCCTCTTTCCACATCAATCAGCGTACATCCAATTGCCATAAAAGGTCTTCCCAGAAGAATTGGGACATCGCGATCTGCTTCAAAGTCCAGAATAATGAAATCCACAGGGAAGATGAACTTATCCACCTTTACCAGAACATCTTCAATCTTTCCTTCAGGGAGAACTATGGAGCGATCGGCCAGTTGCAATGTGACTGTTGTGGGTCTAGCCTCCCCAACTGCTAATTGTTTAAAAATAGACATGGGCATGAGATTTATACTGGCTCCTAGATCACGCAGAGCTTTCCCTGAATATTGAGGTCCGATTGCACAGGGGATTGTGAAGCTGCCAGGATCTTTTAATTTCGGAGGTAACCGATTTGTTAGCATAGCACTGCAATCCTGGGTCAATGCTACTTTCTCAAATTCTTTCAGTCGTCTCTTTTTTGACAGAATTTCCTTCATAAATTTCACGTAGCTGGGCATCTACTCCAGAGCTTCCCCAGAGGAATATTAATATGCAATTACCGTAGCATGTCAAGGAATTTCTTAAACTGTTTCTCCTGGCCTTGCTTTTGTAGCCTTTATGGGAAATGTGGAGGTTGCTTTAGCGTCTTTGAAGGCCCAAGATCACGATTGTGCTTTGATGATGAAGCGGTAGCATTCAATGTTTGGTATTGCACGTGATCATCCAATGTTGCACGCGGAGGCAATGTTGTGGTGCTGAGATCCTGTTCTGGTTGTGACATTCTTGGTTGACTCTGCTCGTCTTCAAGAATTTGTTCAGCACTTCCTTGTCCTTCCTTAAATTTCTCATATTGCGGATCAGTGACAACCAAAGGTTGCTTGGTTGCCTTCCTGGGTTCTAAGCTTTTGCCACTTTGGAGCTCTATCAGCTTGACTTCCTCTCTTCCTTGGATCATGGGGACTTCAGTGTCACTGGGCAAGGATCCTGAGGGTCTATTGTTAAGGGCAGTAGCTAGTTGTCCCACTTGATTTTCAAGATTTCTCAAGGTTACTTGTTGATTCTGAATGATTGCATCATTTTTTGCCATATATTCCTTCAGAAGGGTCAGCATAGAGTGTTGTGGTTCTGACTCACCACCCTGCTGTTGTGCTTGCTGGGTAAACCCTGGTGGGTTTGATGTTCAGTTTGAGTATTGTGGGCCCGATGATTGTCCCGCTACTTGTGAACCTTGAGAATTCCATGAGAAATTGGGATGCTGCATCCATCCAGGGTTGTATGTATTTGAGTATGGATTGTTGGTGTTACTACCTCTGTTGAAGTTGTTGACGAAGTTTACAGATTCAGGGTTGGCAGAGCACTAAGAGTAATATGCCGCATAGCATTGCGTCAGCAATCTACCTATTGATCTCAATCTTTATTATTATTCCTGAAATCAGCTAGATAAAAAGGTCAGATAATATGCCGCATAGCATTGCGTCCTTTACTTTGCTATAGCTCTCGTGATGCTTTTTATTGCACTTCGAGTTGCGGTCAGAATGCTATAGCATAGTATCAACTTTGCTATACGTTCTTTAAAAACAATGTAACTTGCTCCTTTCTTAGCACATGTTTAGGATGTAAATGGTTTCTACCCTTCAGTTCCCGATATCATGAATATGCCTTTTTGCTTGGATTGTTTGCAGTTAAGCTTTCATTTACCATACAATTCAGTCATGAAATATAGGGAAAACATGGCATAATTTGTGCTCATCACCCATCCCTGCAACCATCCCAGGTAGCTTGTAGGTATTGTAGAGGAGAGCACCCCTACTCGCAGTGCTCCGCCAACCTCAAATCGATTAACTACGTCAACAACTTCAACAGGGGTAGTAACACCAACAATCCGTACTCTAACACATACAACCAATGATGGAGGCAACACCCCAATTTCTCGTGGAGCTCCCAAGGTCAACAAACAGCAGGGCAATCATCTGGCCCATCGTACTCAAACAGACCATCAAACCCCCCAAGGATTACCCAGCAAGCACGGCATCAGGGTAGTGATTCAGACCCACAACACTCTATGTTGACCCTTATGAAGGAATACATGGCAAAGAACGATGCAATCATTCAGAATCAACAGGTAACTCTTTGAAACCTTGAGAACCAAGTCGGACAATTAGCGACTGCTCTCAACAATAGGCCCTCAGGATCTTTGCCGAGTGACACTAAAATCCCCAGGACCTAAGGAAAAGAAGAAGTCAAGCAAATAGAGCTCCGTAGCGGCAAGAGTCTAGAACCCATAAGAGTAACCGAACCACTTACTGAATTCACTGAGCCGAATTTGGGGCAACCAAGGAAAGGGAAGGAAAGTGCCGAGCAGCCCCTCAATGAAGAACAGCAGCACTCAACTCTGATGCGAACTGAGCAGAATATCGATCTACAGCAGTACCTCTATTCCGCACATTAGACAACCGCGAGCAACAGTCAAGAAGGAATGCTACAACATCATCATCACAGCAGAACTGTGATCTAGAGTCACTGAGTGTGCCCAAGCGACCCCCGCCTTTTCCACAAAGACAACAAGGGCAGGGTCAAGAGAAGCACTTTCAAAAATTCCTCGACATGCTACGGCAGTTGCATATTAATATCCCCTTGGTGGACGCACTGGAACAAAGGCCTAGCTATGTGAAGTTCATGAAAGACATTTTGTCCAAGATGAGGAGAATGGAAGAATTCGAAACGGTAGCATTGACCCAGGACTACAGTGCCATGCTAACAAATAGGCTACCACCAAAATTAAAAGACCCTGGCAGCTTCACAATCCCCTGTGCCATTAGATATCAGTACTCAGGGAAGGCCTTATGTGACCTCGGAGCTAGTATCAATTTAATGCCAATGTCAGTTATCAAAAAATTAGCAGTTGGGGAAACAAGGCCCACAACAGTCACATTGCAGTTAGCTGATCGCTCCATTGTCTTACCAGAAGGAAAAATTGAGGATGTCCTGGTTAAAGTTAATAAGTTTATATTTCTGGTGGACTTTATCATCCTTGACTTCGAAGCAGATCGCGAGGTCCCAATCATTCTGGGAAGACCATTCATGGCTACTGGGAGGACTTTGATTGATGTGGAAAAAGGAGAACTCACGATGAGAGTCAATAAGGACCATGTGACCTTCTCAATTCTAAAGACAGTACAGTTCACATACCCGGCCGAGGAACATCTACCCTCAGAGGATGATAGACACGTGGGAAAAGACGCACGCAACACCCCTGCACTACCTTAGTCCTAAAATGCTATAGCATTGTCTGGCTGAAGACTTTAAACCAAGCGCTACAGGAAGGCAGCCCAACTTCTTATTATTCGTTCTTTTTGTTAGCAGCCGCAGGAGGTGATGCAACCTGGCCAATGCTGCAGCAGGCACACTGGCGTCAGCCCATAACCCACGCTACCCAGGTACGCTCCTGTTTATGTGCACTTTTCTTTTCGCGTTGAAACGCGCCAACTTGTCACCCAAGAGTCGTAACACTTTGTCCATTCTCCGACTTGTCTATCCTCTCCTCTCGTCCCGTGTCTCTTCTACTCCCTCCAACTCCAGTGTCCGAACTGTACCCCCCATCATCCAAAATGCCTAGGGTCAAACAAATGCCAAGGCGTGGTCAGATGCCCCTACCGATTTATGCCAGGCATCCGCCGGCTCCACCCGCCCCCATAGCTGTGTCGTCCTCCTCCTCCGGGTCCACCGACTCTTCGGCATCGACGGGCCCCACTACCTCGGCCGACAAGCTCTACATACTTACCAACGCGCCCCTGTACTAGCGCCCAGACACGGATGCCAACTCCACGAAGACCATCCACCGTGACCCACGCGCCTTCAGCGTCGCCCATCGCCGTGGATCGCCAAAGGCCGTATCCCTCTCGCAGTCCCACTCGGGGATGCCGGTCGTCAATGGCGTGGGCGACACCTCCTCCTCCGAGGATACGGCCACCAGTGCCCCAGCCTCTCCTGCCCCCTAGTTTCCCTTTAATTTTTATGCTATTGTGTTCTTTTTATCTTGTTTTACTGACTATCTGATGCCGCCCTGGGCGTTTGCCTCAAGGCACTTTTTTTGAATGATGATTTTATTTGCTTCGCTCTATCCTTGTCGTTCTCCTCTCCCGCCACCCTGTGCCACTCAAGCTTATTGTGATTCTTTTATGCTGCAATGAGGGCATTGCATCGATCAAGTGTGGGCAAGGATAATTAGTTTTATTTGCATCTGCTAATTTATGCTTGAATACGCTCAAATAACCCAGATTTAGCTAATGCGCAAACGGGCAAAAACAATTTAAAAAAAAAATCTTTATTTGCTAGAGCAAACAGAAACCTATAGCAGTAGGATAAATGTATGTAGAATTGAGCATAGCATGATTGCCTAGGGAAACTGAACCATTAGGTTTGAGAAATCGACAGTGCTAGTTAACGTGGTGTGTGGTAAAGTGACGATGAGGAAGAATAAAGAGAGAACCTACAATGGAAGGATTTATTTGAGCCTAATTGTTTTTATTCAGGAGTGCATGTCCGCTAACCTATGTATGATCTTTGATTTGTCTTGATTCTTTGATAAACTATCTGGTTTCTGAGCAATTAGTTTGTAGGATAAAGGCATTCGTGTCACACCCTTTATTCCCATACACAAACCATAAAACATCAATCTCCATATTGCCACCCCTTTAAGCCTATTCGAATATGCTATAGCAGATTTCATTAGATAAGCGAATGTGAAGAAATCTGTGAAGAAATGCTACGGCAAGGTGCCTCCTCTAAAAATGCTACAAAAGAGCTGTTAGTTCTATTATCAAAAAAAAAAAAGGCAAAGCTTTGGAATAAAGAAGCAACAAGGTGAAACAAAATTCAATTGAGGCACTCGGCTAAGTAAAGAAACTTGTCTGAAACCCTGCTATAGCATTGATCATCATATTCCACCTCCACACAAACATAGCCATCCACGACATTACAACCCAAAAGCCCTTTTGACGAATGAAAGCTCAGATACTAAAGAGTAATCTTATAATTTTGACAAGGCTATAGAGCGTCTAGGTTAGCGTGACAAGAGAGGAAAATAAATCCCCAATGAGAGAGAGTGTACATACTAAATCTAAGAGTCTCTTGACACTTCCTCATCTGAGCGATATCTTGCACCACAAGTCATTAGTGCTAGGCAGTGGGATTGCCTAGACGGGGACGAGACTTAAGAGTAATAGCATAGGCATAGTTATGGGGATAGGCGTGCTGCTGCTATTAGTTAATGTTTTGCTCTGTTATCTCTATCTTTTATTTTGCCCAGGAGTGCAAAAAGCTAAGTGTAGGGGTATTTGATGAGCATGATTTATGCCATGTTTTTCCCTGTATTTTATGACTGAATTGTATGGTGAATATGATCTTAACTGCATTTAATCTGAGCAAAAAGGCATTAATTCATTGTACAGGGAACTTTAGGATGAATTCTGTTTACATCCTAAACATGTGCTAAGAAAGAAGCAAGTTTTGAGGTTTTATGATAAAGTCGCATAACATAGTCGATGTTGTGCTATAGCATCAGGACAGCTTTATCGAAGTGCAATACAATGCATCCCTGAAGCTATAGCATAGTAGGTGACGCAGTGCTATGCGGCATATATCCTGATCTTTTGTCAAGATTGTTTCAGGAAGTATAGTGCAGGTCGATGATAACGGTTAGATTGCTGACATATTGAAATAGAAGATGCGGAGGATCAGAACTAAAAGATTTAAGGAATCCCACAGGATCAGCAGAATCAATCTAGCGAGATTTGAAAGAAAGATACGATCGAACCTCGATAGATTAGGAAAGGCCCAGATTGTTGAACGTACACTGAAAATAGACCAGACTATATAAGGAAACAACAGCTAACCCTAAAAAGGGGTCGGAAGTCGTCAAGAGAAGAGAGTCCAATCATACACGACCAGACTCGAAAGAAGAGTGAGAGAAGTCACGAAGCACGAGGACCCCAAGAGAACCGAGCATCCTTCCTTCTAGTGAGATGGAGTGAAGAAGACGTGGAGTTGTGACGTGACAGGGCTTCTTCCACGCCGTCGGAACATCCATCAAGCTTCTGTTTCTTGTTTCTTTATTTTAATTCCAATCAATCTTTTATCATGGGCTATTCTGCAGTACTCTGTTTTATGATTCCCTCATCAGTCATGAACTAACCTCCTGAGCCTGAACGAGGATGATTTTCTAAGTATAGAATGAACCCAGTTGCTAGTTCTTAATTTAATATATTCGGTTTCTTATCAGTAATTCAATTTCTTGTCGATTAGCGAGAGCTAGGGACTAGATCAATGGCCTCGGCTTACTGAGAAGGAGTCGGGGTTAGACATATGAGAAACAGTGATTGCTAGTCAGACTGGTGCAAGGCTTGACCTATTATTGTAGACTTCAGGAATGGGTCTACCGCTCATAACCATAACACCTTGATTTGTATTGATAATCCGGCTAGAAAAATCACCATAGACATATTGGAGAAGTACAGACTAGGATTGTATGTATCGGACGCGAGAGCTTTGGTAGATTAGCGTGGTGTGGTTAACTAAATAACTTTGCATAGGGTGTTCATGCTGTAGCATTTGTGAGATCTGTACAGTATGAATGCTATAGCATTGCGTATAGGCAGCTGGGGGAATGATGTGCTTAGAAAGGATTTCGAGTTCAGTCTATCTTTCTACTGATATCTTCTTACGACTATGATCATTTAGTTATTTTCCTGTTTATTAGTATAGCTATCAAAACTCTCAAACCAATCAAAGTTATTTTCTTTTTAAGCACAATTAATTTTGCAATACGGTGTCATCAGTTGGTATCCCAGTCTCTGTGGGACGATACTCTACTTACTCTTTATTACTTGTTCGACTGGTTCACTTGCCATCAAGGAAATCGACTCAACAGTATGCCACCACTCGGTGCACAATGGATGGCTTTGATATTTTCAGGGCCCTTGGTATCACCCTTTTCCTTGGGCCGGGATAAGGGTCAGCCCTTGGGACAATGACACCTTTCCATATTCGAAGGAAAGGGAACCCATGGTCCGATATGAGTTCTATAGTCTTTGACCAGACTATACCTCATTATTGGAGAGCTCGGTGCAATCTTGTCATAGAGACTACACCTATTACGTAACAGCCCATGGGTTCTGTCAGCAAAAATAAGGATGGGGGTGATAAGGTTGTTAGGGTATTGATCTGTTGCTTGGCATGTTATATATGTGATTCATGATATGAATTTTGATTTAGAAATTGTGATCTAATAAATTTGTAAATTATATATCTAGCACTTTGTTATATAAAATGTTCCACTTGACACCTCACGAGCACATATTAGCATTTATAATGAGCTGGATTGATGGTTACAAATATTTTTCAGGTGATAGTTCTCGTGTGACTCAATCAAGGAAGGCCTCGAAAGCTTAGATTACTTTTGCTTATGATAGTGCTTCCACTTTTTTGGTACATGTTGAATTATTGTATATTGCCACCTTAGGGCTCGCTTGGCATATTTTAGCTAGCCTGAATTTCCTTATCAATGGCGAAAATAAGGAACAGGAAGAAGAGAGTGAAAGACAGAATATCACCAAGAGGGGGTGAATTGGGGATATTAAATTTTCTTCACAAAAATCCTCTGTTAACAGTTAACGAAACATAGATGAACATAGTAGGATAGGGAGAGATTGAACACAAGTGATTTATACTGGTTCGGTCTAAATCCTCGACCTACGTCCAGTCCCCAGACTCTCCGGGATTTCACTAACTCAAATGATTACACACTCTGTAACTCTTGGAGTAATTCTCTCACTAGAACTTACTCCCCCTTACAAGTTGTAATCAAATAACCCAATCTCCAAGTCCCACGACTTGAGATACTTACAATAAATGATACTCTCTCTAAGAGTGGATAATAATAATCACTGAAGTACAAAATATCCGAAGATATTGTTTGTAAGAGTAGAAACAATAAATGCTCAAGTTGCTAATTGAATGCGCAGAGTTTCAGTAGGTGAGAAATTGAATGCTTCTGGCTTTTATAGATGCTTGTATTTATTGACCGTTGAAGAGCGATTAATGAGCCGTTGAGTTTTAACGTTGCTCTGTCTCTTCGTATTCTCCCGAGGTTAGCCATTATTCTCCATTGACATTCTCCATTCGATTTGTCCGTGGAGACTCAGGTAGAATGTTGACTGGGAATGCTTGAAATGCTTTATGGTTGCTTAGAAGTTCATTTTCCACTTTCGTGCTTCATTTCTGCTCAAGCATTTAATGCGTCTGACATAATCTTGCTTTATGATACTTTGAAGTTTAAAACTTGTTAATCATGTCTGAAACTTACTAGCAAACTGATCAAACTTGGTTAGGAGTAATAAGAAACAATAATATGAAGTACCCAAAGCATAACCAAGAAATTGCATATTACAAGGACGAAGGAATTCAAATTCTGATACAGGTAACTCTAGTTACACAAGGATGACTCAAGTTATAGTTCAAATGCTTAAGGACAGAGAAGAATTGTCAAATAAGATAACTCGAGTTATAGTTCAATGACTCGAGTTATATTAGCAATTTTCCATACAGAGAGCAAAGTGAAATATGATGACTTGAGTTGTTCATGTTAACTCGAGTCATATCAGCATTTTACATCAGTTGAAGTTCTCTGTCACACACATGACTCAAGTTATGGACAACATGACTTGAGTCATATTAGTTTGTGAAAAAGTTGATATCGCGATGAGCTATGTGAAAACTGAAGTACAATTCATGACTCAAGTTGATAAGTGATAACTCGAGTTATATCCTTTGCAAAAATTGATTTTCTTAAAACTATGACTTGAGTCATGTTTTACTAACTTGAGTCACACAGATCAAAAATTCATTTTCTTTAAGGATTCAAAGATGTTTGACTAGAGTTAAAGCTTTGCAACTTGAGTCATATAAGGTCAATAGATTGATGAGGCAAGTTGCTTTTAAACTAAGTTATTTTGTCCTAAAACAACAGCAATCTCTTTGAGATTACAATTTGCTAGACATCATCAAAACACATAGAGAACTAACAGAGAGGAGAGAGTTATTGGAGGAGCAAAGTTTTCCTATTCCGCCATGAGAGAAAGAAGTTCTTCTTGAAAAGCGCTTTGTATTGTTGGAAAATCAGAGGAAAACCGCTAAGCAAATTCATGATGCCGAAGAAGAAGACGACGAGTAAGAACTTTTTTTCTCCTTTTCCCTTTTACTTCGTAGTGAAGACTTGAGAAAGTGGTGTGGATTTTATATATACTCTTGGATGAAGACCGCCAGGGCTGAGATCTCTGCCGCTCTCAATCAAATGAAGAAGGAAACTCAAGCCGAGGTGGAGCAGAAGATCACTGAAGCCTTTGTGCATTTGGTGCAGACGTCAGCTTCCATTCAGCAATCTTAGGTCAAACTAGCGGTCAACATTTTTGCATTTAACCGTGAATTTGACTTTTGCACCTGTTTTATAACCATATGTGCATTTTTATACGTAAAAAAAGTACTTGGTGTTGGGCGCTCCTGAGGACAAAGCACATATACATTTTTACACATTTACCCCCTTTGTTTTTGGTCAAAGAAACGAACGGGAATTATTGGAACTTTTTATTGCCTTTATTTATATTTTTGCACCTATATAAATTTAATAGTGTCAAATGCTCCTCGCTTATAAGTTCTGAGCCCTAGCTACAATTAAAAATATAATTTTGGATATCTACAAGTGAAAACCCCACGTTTACCAAAAAAAAAAAAAAAAAACCCTCCCCCTCCTTCCTTCCCTCCCTCCCTCCCTCCCTCTTCGATCCAGCCAAGCCGGGTCTCATCCCCTACATTGAACCAGACAGGCCGACAAAAATCATCCTTAGTCCTTGACCTTTTCTTTGAGTTGGACAACATAATTTTCTTCTGAATTTGCAGTGGAAGCTTCGAGACGTCGACAAATCTGGTTGCTAACCGGGCTACTAGTTCATGGCTGGCCACTGCTTGCCGGCGGTGGAGCTCACGGGCAGCGGCAGACCAGTGCTTCTCCCTAACGAAATCGAATGCTACCTCCTCTCCTCTGTTGATCTTCTTAGCGAAGATGATCCTTCCAATTCTTTTCCTCATCTCAAATCGGGCATCCTCATACTCACCACCCACCGCTTACTGTGGCTTCTTGATTCCACCACCGCCACTGGAACCTCCGCTTTTGCGATTCCTCTAGGCGCAATCTCCTACGTTTTCACGCCAAAGAAATCTCTTAAATCCATGTTTGCTTCCCCAAGGATACGTTTCCAGCTCTCTTTGTCATCAGATGACCGGGTTAATGCGTCGGGTTCGATGTCCAGATCGGTGGTAGTGACGATCGTCATCAGAGGTAAAGGAGACAGTGATGTATTCCTCTCCAAATTTTTGGAGAGTTGGCGGTCGAGGGCATGGGAGTTGCAGAGCGAACCGAGTTCAAGTTCTGGTTCAGGCGCTAATACTTCTTCGAGCGGGATGTTTTCAAGTGATGGGACCTTGAGGATGGTGGGTGTGTCTGGAATATTGAGGAAGGAGCAGGAAAGTTGGGAGAGTACAGATAGAAGCTTGCAGGAAGCTTTCCAGGATTTGAATTCTCTTATGGTAATAAGTTCATGTATGCTCTTTATATCCGACAATCTATTTTGAGAACTCGGAAACAAATAGTGCATTAAGTTAAATCTTTCATGGTACTAGTTTATGATTACAATGGCGGGTTCTATTGAACATTAAAGAGAGTAATGAGTCCAATTATATTGTGCCAAAAACTCAAGTTTGCTGTAGTTTATGAGGACCTTAGACTGTTGGCTGATGTATGCTTCCGAGTACTCCCATGTTTCTGTCGTATCTTTTTCTTCAAATCATGTAGCTTTACTTGGATATAGCTTCAAAACAGAAACTTAGACTTGTTACTACAATATGCATTCTGACAACTCTACATGTTGATCATGCTAAGAAAGGTATCCTAAAATCCTTCCAACTCTATAAGTGGATCTGAAATCCTACTTTGGTTTTTCTATGGTATATGTGGCCTCATGATATGCATTATTAGTTGTTCCTTTATTTATAAACTCATTGAGAAAATATTCCTTTTTCCTTTTTTGAAACGATCAAGAAAAATGATAATGACAATCTGATTGATATGAGCAAGTCAGATTATTCATTCAATATGCTTTCTAATGCCCCATGTAAAAAGTAATTTTTCTGTTAATCACATTGCTAAGCTTTTAAGCTGGGTTTATCTTAATTTTGTTTAAACGGATGCCCTACTTGATTGTGGCAGTATTGCAGTTAGGTCTACTATTAGTTGTGTAGTTAATTTATTGATTAATTTGTTGTGTTTTGGGTTTTTAATTAAGTTGTTTTGGCATGATGTTTGGTATTACAGAGCAAGGCTAAAGAGATGGTGACACTAGCAGAGAAAATGAGACTAAAACTTTTGTCTAGTTCAAATTCTCAAACCAATGAAACAAACGATGAGGAGATGGGTTCAAAGGAAGAGATGCAAGATTGGTTATTGAGTGTTGGTATTATATCCCCTGTTACCAAAGAGTCTGCAGGTGCTTTGTATCATCAGCAGTTATCTCGCCAGGTTCTTGCCGTCGCCTCTTATTGTCTATTAATTCAGTCAGGTCTTGTTGCTTGTCAACTAAAGAGCCTTAAACTTCAAAGACGTTCTGCTTAAGAATAGTTTCTTA
This sequence comes from Acacia melanoxylon, assembly GCA_019022615.1. Taxonomy (NCBI): domain Eukaryota; kingdom Viridiplantae; phylum Streptophyta; class Magnoliopsida; order Fabales; family Fabaceae; genus Acacia; species Acacia melanoxylon. The sequence goes on along the minus strand of JAFJYJ010000020.1, from coordinate 1,005,234 downwards.
TTTTTTCCAAGCATTTAAAAGATTGATTTTAATTGAATGGATGAAAGCAATGAATTTGACCATGGAGCCTTATATTACTAGTTTGTTTACTAGAGGAATTTCAAGCATGAGCTCAAGCCTTGCACAAGATTACTAGTACATCCAAGCATGTTAAAGATTGATTTTAATTGAATGGATGAGAGCAATGTTTTTTCTTTGGTGTGTGATTGAGACTTGGTAGTATGGGATATCAAGGCCCAAAATGAGATGTCCTGTGGGGTATTTAAGTGGGTGGTTCTCCCTCCTCAATAGCTAGCTTTTGGTTAGGGTTTCCCATCTGACTTAGTTACTCGTTAATGGATTCTGGAGAGAGCTGCCTATGGAAGGTTTTGACAAGCAAAAGGTCGAGTAAAGTGACGTGGAGCGCAGCCACTAGGATGTCGGCTTTTCATGGGGGCCAGGTGGGGACTTGGTAGTACTCCCTCTGGTCGTAAATATAAGACTCAGTTGACATTTTTAGAAAGATTAAGGAAGCTAAATAAGTTACTTAATCATATCATATGTTGTGTATCATTAAATTATATATTAGTTGATAAGTTAGGGAAAATAGTTTGGAGAAAAACTAAAAATATAAATACTTTGAAGTAATTTAATTAGCTTTCTTACTATCTCAAAATAAAGTCATGCTAGTCTTATATTTATGATCGGAGGTAGTATGAGTTGTAAAATCCCACAATAAGTAGAATGGGATACTCATTGGGTTATTTTAGTGGGTTGGTTCTCTCATCTCAATAGCTAGTTTTTGGGATAGGGTTCATCTCACTTACCCGTCAACGTGCTTATGAATTGGCATGTTTTTCATCATTATATAGAAGTAACATAATTTTTATTACAATTAAAAAAGAAACAGAATTTTTATGGTCTTAATGCTACAGTATTAACTATTGTTCTTCTTGACTGAGATTTCTCTTTCACGTTTTAGGTAGTTTTATAATACTATTTTTCTTTGCTAATGCATAGTTGGCAGATTTTGTTAAAATTCCACTTGAAAGAGTTGGAGGAATGATCAACCTCATTGATATCTATTGCCTCTTCAACCGTGCTCGTGGCACAGGTGTTGATCAACACCCCTATTTTTTATTTTTTATTTTTTTTGTGTTTTTTGGGAAATGATTGCCTTTCATATGTTGGCAAAAATTGTCTATTTGTTTGGCTGATTTGCTTTTGGTGCAGAATTGATCTCACCTGATGACTTGTTGCAAGCTTGTATGCTTTGGGAAAAGTTTGATGTGTACGTATAACATTGTGATTTTTTACCTGTTTATTGGTTTCATAGTGCTAACATCACAAGTCAGGTGAAATTATACTCCAAGGAGTTCTACTTTGTTCAAGATGATCCTTGTTTTTTAGATGTATTTTGTATTTTTAGATGTATTTTGCACATTAACTATTTCATTCATTGTTTTTTTTTTATGCGCTATTTCATTCATTTTTCAGCCCAGTGTTACTACGGAAGTTTGATAGCGGAGTCATGGTAATACAAAATAAGTCCCACAGCGATGAAGAGGTGATTTTTTCTATCTGTTTATTTTCTTTTTGTTTTTCAATAATTTTTGAATCGTTTTTAGTTTATTTCTCTCTTTTGGGAAAAGTCAATATAGGGTAGTATATGTGTTGACCTAAAAAATAAAATGTAGGTTATAATGTAATATTGAGTTCTTTAAATGGTTCCACTGCAGAACCATGAACCGTTTTTCCTCTATTCCTTCCCTTGCCTTAAGGTATTGCTATTAAGTTCAATGATGAGGATAATAAAAAACAACAGAAGAATAGACCAAGGGTTAGGATATCAGCTGTAATGCATGATTAGTAGCAATTTCTTCTTTAATTCCTCTGTCATCTCACTTGATTATTTAAAAGCCTGAGTTTATAGTCAACCTATCTCTTTCTAATTTTATCTATCTGATGGAACTCAGTAGTATTATTTCCGAAGCTAAGGATTAGTAAGTACAGTCCCCTTCAATGAGGTATGGAAGAGGAAAAGATGGCAATAAATGACTAACAAATCCTAGTTATGGCAATAATTGATGCTTCCCTTGGAAGGGGAGATTATCAAATCAAACTTAAGTGATATAGTCCAATATCAGTTTCAGGTGTACTCTAGGAGGAAAAGAATGAATAAGGTGTAGTTTTATGCATTTGTTATTTTATGAATCAGTTATTGGTAAATTTATGCAATACCACTCTGGTCCTATTTATAAGTCTCTTTTAACTAAATCACACATACTAAAGAGAGGTAGTTAACTCAATGATTATGAGGTAAATTTCCAACTTTGCCCTTTTTTTCAACTATTTCTTCTCTCTATATTTTCGTTGGTACAATTAATGTAGGTAAAATTGTCACAATCTCATTTACTATCTTAAAATTAGACTTATAAATAGGGCCAAATTTTTTGATAAAAAATGACTTATAAATAGAATCAGAGCAGTAGTTATTTTATGAATCAGTCTGTTAAGTCTTATCTTAAGTCATAGGTAGCTATTGGTAGTTACTTCTAGTTTCCTTGTTAGGCTATATAAACTTATTATGTGTAGAATCGTCATCATGAATGAATGAAGTTATTATTGACATAATTCTCTCCACTCTTTCCTTAGAACTCAGATTCTGATTCTAGTCTCTCCTTCTCTCATCCGTCTACTCTTCCTCCTCTCCTTCTCTCTCCATTCCTTTCTTCATTTCTCTCTAATCCTTTCATTCATCTCTCTTCTCTAGGATTACAGATTCTTGTTCTAGAGTTCCTCTTATTCTCTACTCTTTCTCTTCTCTCTCTTACTATTTTCCCTGTTTCTACTACTATTTTTCAGATTCTAATAAAGCTGCTGGATGTAGGTTTTTGTTAAAATCAGGATGCTTGTTTTGAAGCCTGATGCTCTCCGAGCTGGGATAAGTGCCAGTGATGCTGCGAGGACACTGGGAGTTGCCCCAGCAATGGCAAAGGAGCACCTCCTTACTGCTGAGAGCAAGGGTATGCAGCTGTTCAACTGTTCAAATATTTTTGTGGACTTAACTATGGACTGACAAAATGCCAAATCGTTTTCAGGTTTACTCTGCAGGGATATAAGCCCTGATGGGTTTCGCTTTTATATTAATTTATTCCCTGATATCAACCAAGATGACATGTATCTGTAAGTAAACTTTCTATTCCTTGACATATTGGACCTCCCCCCCCCCCCCCCCCCCCCAAAAAAAAAAAAACACACACACACACACACATACTCACACAGAAAAATAAAGGGAAGAAAGGGCCAGTTAGACACTGTGTAACGTTAATTTGCACATATTTACTGATGCCTGCTTGTTATTCCCAAACTTTTCATTCTCATCTATCTATTACATATGCTTATATCCATAATTTAAAATGTATAATCAGTTAACTCCTTCACATTGCTTAAAATTTTCATTTTTATCATGGCCTTTTCTTGAATATACATAATACAATCAGCTAAATGTTTGTTGAGTCTTCAGTTTGACAAAGAAAGGGTTCACTCTTGCATTCATCATACTCAAAAGAAGTTTTGTGATAATGAAGCATTCCTTGTATTTATGCAGAGTGAAAGACAATGGTAATTATGCCTCATGGGTAAGGGCAAGCCATGCTCGTGGGTAATAAATGTTAGCTTCTTTTTTGCAAAGAAGGTAATGTGTATTTGAGCCCTCCCTTTTCTAGTAATATGATTCTAGTATTTGGCTCCTTCAAAAAGTTTTTGCGCCAGTTTAGTAATTGGAAGTTTGATTTTGGCCCAATTTTCTCCTTCGTTGAGCACTAGGCAGTAAATAATTTGAGTATACTTTCCAGTAATAAGTGGATCTGGGGGGTGTCTTGAGGTCTTTTTTTTCTTTGAGAAATAAAAGTTGACAGGACAGAGTGATTGCTGTTGCAGAGTTTACATTCCAGGATTGAGTTGATAGAATTATTTCATACCCACATTGCCCTCCCAATCTAAGTTAACAAGCAGTCGTTTTGGGCTTCTAACTCTTCCTGCTACGCCATAATGCTTGCAAATATAAATGTAAAAGGCTGAAAAGGTCGAGGTAAGAGGTTTGATATTTATTGCCCACTGTTCCTATTGTACATTTGATTCATGTTCAGTTAGAGATATTCATGGCGTTATTGCCATTCAGAAACACCAGTATGTACTTAGGCAATTTTGGTCCTCAAATGTTACATCCCAATGAGATGAAAAAGATGCTGTTGTAGAGATATTTAATCTGCACTTTTTGAAACTCCGCTACACTACACACAGGGAAAGGAGAAATGTTTGTTATATAGTTTCCATTTTTTTTTTTTTGGAGCATTGGTTATGTAATTCTGGTTTGTTAAAAAAAGGGTTTAATGAGGGATAAAAGCTTGAAATAAGCAATAATAGTAGCTGTACTCTTACATTATTATGGGCCATTGTCAAGCTTTGTCTTGCACCAATCATTTTTCCATTATATTATTATGATTTAATATAATTCTGATATATGAGACGTTCCGTAAAAAAACAACATAACCTTATCGAAGAAAAGTAAACATAGATAACTCGAACTGCATTTTTTGGTGGCTAGCCAAGTGCATCAAGGTGAGTTTATTCATAGCTGGTGGACCACACCTTAGTATCTGCAAAATGTAACAATTCCTATACAAAATAAGGATTGTTATCTGATCAAGAGGTAAAAACTTGTGCAAATGTGAAGAATATATTAATATCTCCATCCTGGAATTGTTAAGCTTCTTTAGTTTCAGTGTTTGAAAATTTGCAACTGCAATCCTGAAGAAAACACACTTGTTACCCTTAAATCTTTTACCTATTTTTTTGGGGTTGCATTCACTATAAGATTAATGTATTGATATTGTTGGGTGCATGAAAAGGAAATTTAGTCTGGGAATTAATATAAGGTCTTAAAGAAGGGAATTTAATCATTCAAAAGTTCAATAGCAATTGAGGAGCATGTAATGACTGGTTTTAGGGTAAGAAGTGATAACAAATTATGCTAATCTCTTATCATCGGGACAGTTTGATTATTAAATTCCTTGGGATGTCATGGTAATTATCCCAAATTTATTCTGTGTTTATTAGTGAATCAAACATACCTGGATATCAGGTGCAGGACAATGGGTTTGGATCTTTTCCTTGGATATGAACCCAACCCTACCACTCCAATATTAAAATATTGTGGAAAAAAAATGAAGAAATGGTCATATTCACGAATAGTGTCCAATATTAAAAACATTGTGAAAAATGTGGAAGTTAGGGTCAAAAATTGAGAGCAAAGCAGATTCATTTACTTCTCTTCCCCCAAGAGAAAGTAAATTTTAAAAAAAAAAAAAAAAAATAGAGCGTAATGTGGTATAGTCATGATCATGCATCAACACCTGTTATCTGGAAAAAGCATTTTTTTTGTGGAAATTTGGAAAAAAACTTATCTACATTCTCACTCATATCTTTTATTTTGATATTAATGTAAAGGATTATTAAGCTTAAATTGTAATGGGCAGTCACTCCTATCATTAAATTTTCATCGATTATTCTGAATCATAATTTTATCAAAGACATTTTATCCTGGGAAAATCTCTTTAAGGTCCCAAGAGATCAAGAAAATGTCAAAAAAATCCTATAAAAAATTATGATATCTCAAAAGTTTCATTAACAACTCCATCTCGTAGATTATAACAATTTTTTGAAAATTTTGTAATATCAGAATTTTCTTTGAGACTTTTCTGACATTGGCCTCTTGGAATCTTAAAGGGATTTTTCCTTTTATCCTTGTCCCCTCAAGACTTTGCATTCAGCTCTATTTGGGTGGACCTGCTACTCAAAGAGCCCAATTAATTGAAGGGAAAATTTTATTAAAGAATCACAAAACCAAATTTATTTCAATCAAGGATTAAAACATTCTGTTAGTTCATTGTAACACCAAGAATTAAAATGAAAATAAGTTTTGTAAATAAAAAGATAATAATGTCTCATTCTTTAGTTTCTTTTAATAAAAAGGTTTGACCATTGTTGGAGCTCTGGCGAACGAGGATCGGTCACCATTGGGCTAGAGTGGCCACCCCAGCCGGCCATTGGCGTAGACCGGTTAAAGCTCTAACCACCGAAAATTAATGTGTTGTTTGTAGGAGGATTCCGCTTGTTCATGAAGAGTTGCACACTTATTAATGAAGAGCAGAACACTTGCATATGCAGCTTGTTCAATTTATGTTGTTCATATATATACTTACTTATTCATAAAATAGTTGCACACTTGTAAATGAGAGTTGTTGTTCATTTGTAAGTGTCAAGCTTCTCGTGAACAAGTGAAATAGACATATGAACAACACAAATTAATATATTAATAAGAAAAACATAAGATTATGAACAAGTTCCATTTGTAAGTGTCTAGCTTTTCATGAACAAGTGGATTATACATATGGACAATACAAATTGAATAAGTCACAATTTGCAAATGTTTTACTCTTCATGAACAAGTCTACATCTCTTCAAGAACAAGTGGAATCCTCCTATAAATAACATATTAATTTATGGGGGTCGGCGCTAGAGCGGTGATGGCCGGTAGCGGCGGCCATGACAGGTCGCTAGAGCTCCGGCAACGATCAAACATTTTTTTTAAAAAAAAAAAAAAATTAATCAAGGAGTATTGTTGTCTTTTTACCTACAAAAATTATTTTCATTTTGGTCCTTGGTCTTGGAGTGATATTTATAATGTTTTAGTCTTTAATTGAAATAAATTTGGTCCTATGTTCCTTTAATAAAATTTTCCCTTAATTGAATTGCTTGCCATTATTTATTAAAAAAAAAAAAAAAAGCCACATGATTAGTTAGGCATAGCTATCACCTAGGTTGTTAAATTCACGTACTAACGAGTTTAATAAGTAAACTCGTGATAATAATATAAATTTGGATTGTGAACCTAAGTCATAAATTTATAACATATTACTATTATTAATAAATAGGTGTTAAAAGTATATAACTAAATAATAAAAATATAAAATAGAAATAATTTGATTTAAATGTACTTTAAATATGAATAATAAAATTAATTTTGTTACTGAGATTCCCCTGAATCTCACCCCTTTTTTCCCATGTATCAATAGTAGGGACAAGTATTTCTAAAGGAGAAAGCAAGCTAGTGGAGGAAACTTGAAGTCTGAAGCTTTTGATAAGCTTGTTTTGATTACTTTGCTATTAAAGTTGATTTTGTTCAATGGCTATTATATGAATTTATTTATGATTTTTCTCACACACACACATTTTGGTATATATCTATCCTCTATAGGACCTCTATAGGAGGAGCATGAGAGCTAAGTAAAGGTCAAAGTAAGTGGTATATTAAAGTATAGCTAAAAATGCATAAAGTAGGTAAGTTAGCTAATTAATTTTCCCAATCTCTTTACTTAATTATTGTTGAAGAATAATCAATATTGATGAATTAGGAAAAGATTGATAATATGATAAGTAAGTCTTACATTTATGATCAAGATCAACTCCCCAATTAGATCAAATATTAAAGACAAGAGGAGTAGTTTCTTTTTTGCAAAGAAGGTAATTTTGCTTCTCTAGTAATATGGTAGGATTCCTACATATGAGTCTAGTATTTGGCTCCTTCATGCTTTTGTGCCACTTTAGTAATTTAAAGTTTGATTTTGGTCCAATTTTCTCCTTCCTTGAGCACTAGGCGGTAAATATTTTGAGAAGTATACTTTCAAGTAATAAGTAATTTAAAAATCTGGGGGTGTTTTTGAGAAATACAAGTTAACAGGGCAGAGTGATTGCTGTTCCAGAGTTAACATTCCAGGATTGAGCTGATAGAATTAATGCATACCCAAATTGCCTCCCAATCTAAGTTAATAAGTAGTCGTTTTCAGCTACTAACACTTGCGAATCCAAGAGCGAAAGGCTGAAAAGGTCGAGAAAAGAGTTCTGATATTGATTGTACACTGTTCCATAATGTACATATGATTCATGTTCAGTTAGAGATATTCATGGGGCTTTTGCAGTTCAGAAACACTAATATGTACTTGGCCAATTTCGGTGCTCAAATGTTACATCTCCATGAGATGAAACAAATGATGTTATAGAGATATTTAAGCTGCACTTTTAAAAACTCCATTAAACTTATCACATAGGGAAATTAAGGAGAAAAGTTTGTGTTCAGAGTTGCTTTTATGTGTTTCTAGCATTAATTAGTTATATGATTATGGTTTATTGTTAAAAAATGGTTTAATGAAAATAAAAGCTTAAAATGAACAATGATAGCAGTTTCACTATAAAATTATTATGTGCCAATGTCAAGATTTGTCCTGCACCAATCATTTCCATTATACTGTTATTATGATTTACTATAGTTATTTGACATATGAGACACATTTCATTAAAACAAAAAAAGAGGGGCAAAAGTATACCTTTAGTTATTTAACTTTATACATGTTTCAGTTTGGTCTTTTAACTTCAAATAGGTATATTTAGTCCTCTATCCCTAATGGTCATCAATAAGAAAATGTTTAAATAGAAATTTTAATATTGACAAAACATTATCAATTTCTATCATATAAAGTTTTATTTTCAAAATTAATAATAAGAAAAAATGACACACAAAAAATACCATCTGAATTACAAAAATCCTAAAATGTCTATTAAATTAGCAACCGGACAAATAAGTAACCTTGTATGAATATGAGATTTTGAAGTTTGGTCGTTGACAACTTGAATCTAGGAAATAATAACTTAATAATAACAACTAGCAACTTGAGTATACATAGTAACAACTTAAGGAGCTCAAGTTGCTAATTCATATACTCAAGTTGTCAATACCCAAACTTCAAAATCTCATATTCTTACTAGATTATCTTTTTTTGCTAATTTAATAGAGATTTTAGGGTTTTTGTAATTAAAATGGTATTTTTGTATTATTTTCCCAAATAATAGTGGTTGTTATAAAATATCATCATCTGAGACAAATTATGTTAGGGCAACAGGACTAAAAAAATACATTAAAAGTTAAGGTAGCAAATTGAAACCCCAAGTTATAGTACCAAATGTATACTTTTTTTTAAAGAAAAAAAAAAAAAAGCAACGTAACTGTTTGGAAGAAAAGAAAATCAGAATTCAAACTGCATATCATGCGTGTAGCCAAGTGCATCAAGGTGAGTAGCAATGGCTTTGTTCATAGGTGGGGGACCACACCTTAGTATCTGCAACATGAAACCATAACTCTCCAAAATAAGGATTGTAATCTGATCAAAAAGTAAAAACTTAGCAAATATGAGAGGAGTATGCTAATTATCTCCTTCCTTGAATTGTTAAGCTTCTTTAGTTTTAAGTGTTTGAAAATTGTAACTGCATTATGTAGTCTCTGTAGAAAACACGCTTCTTACGCTTAAATCGTTTACCTCTTTTCATTGACTAAGAAATTAATATAAGGAGAACTATTGGGGGACCAACTTAAATGCTGGTTGTGAGAAAAAGAGAACTATTGGAGGAATTACTATAAGATCCCAAAGAATTCACATTTTGGGTGCTTTTCCCTCTAGGGATTAGGCATTTTTTTTGAATTATATATATATATATTCTATTTATTGAGATTAGATTATATGTTGCATCCCGAAATTTTTTTCCACCTAGTATCTCGGATTAATTAATTTCCAGGGATATTGGGGTTACGGGTAAAATATTTCTCAATGCGGACTGAAAATTAATTAATTTGAGATATTAGGTTAAAAAAAAAAAAAATCATGATCCAAAGATATAATCTAATCTAAATAAATAGAATATATAAAAAATTTAAAAAAAATAAAAAAAAAATGCATAATCCCTCTAATTGAGGGAAAAGCACCTAAAAGAAAAACAACTAATGTGAACCCGGTCCCAAAGAAGGGATTTAATCACTTAAAAGTTTGATAACAACTGATATGCATGAAATAATAAATTCGATGCGGGAAGTAACAACAGATTTATGTTGCTCACTTGTTATTGAAACTTTTTTATTATTAAATCCATTTTTTAGGATTTTATGGTAATTCTCTCAAATTTTTATTATTCCTTGTTTATTAGAATCAAATATATATACCTGGATATCAGGTGCTGGTGCAGGACAATAGGTTTGGATCATTTCCTTGGATATGAACCCAACACCACCACTCCATGGTTTAGGAGGCTGCCAAGTGGGAAAAAAATAGAAAAGAAATGGTCATATTCACAAATAATGTCCAATATTAAAAGAATATTGTGAAAAATGTGGAAGTCAGAGTCAAAAATTGAGAGCAAAGTAGATTCATTTACTACTCGCTTTCATGATTATGGAGTAAATTTTCAACTTTACCCTCATTTACGAATAAGTACATTTCAACTCTTTCTTCTCTCTCTATTTCATTGGTACAATTAATATAGACAAAATTGTCACAATCTCATTTATTGATAAAAAAAAAACTTATAAATAAGATCAAGGTGTTACGTCTCTTCCCCACAGAATGAAAGTAAGAGAAAAATGTGTAATGTGATATAGTCATAATTATATATTTTCTTTAATTTTACCGCAGATTCAACATGTGTTATTATGTAAAGGGTTAAGGAGGCGTCAAAGACAATAAACTATTAGCTCGGGAAGCGTCAACACAATTAACTATTAAGTGGATACCCAAGATAACAAACTTTTAAAAAGGAGCGCTAAAGACAATGATCGTTAAAAAAAGTTAACGTCCAGTTATCTAGGAAATTGCCAAAGACAACAAACTATTATTTCAAAGAAATCCGAAACACAAAATTCTAAATTTTACTAAATTAAATAATTTTTTTCTCAATTGTCATTATTCAAAACTACTTGTATAAATATTTATGGACAAAAATTACTCATTCTTCAATTTTGTCAAAATTATAATTTGCTAAAATAAACAAAATTTTTGTTTAAAAATATAATTATATGATTTAAATAAAACTCAAGGTGTTTTATAGTTTATTATATATGTTTAAAAAAATATATGATTTATTTTTATTTTAGAAGAAATTTATGTGAGTTAAAAAATTCATTTAATGTTGATAAAATTTAAAAAATCTAAAAAATCTGTTGACAAAATTGAAGAATGAGTAATTTTTATCCATAGATATTTATACAAATAGTTTTGAATAATGACAATTGAGAAAAAAATTATTTAATTTAGTAAAAACCCAAGGTGTTTTATAGTTTATTATATATGTTAAACAAAAAAAATATATTTTTTATTTTTATTTTAGAAGAAATTTATGTGAGTTAAAAAATTCATTTAATGTTAATAAAATTTTAAAAAATTGTTGACAAAATTAAAAAAATGAGTAATTTTTGTCCATAGATATTTATACAAGTAGTTTTGAATAATGACAATTGAGAAAAAAATTATTTAATTTAGTAAAATTTAGAATTTTGTCTTTAGAAGCGCTCTTGGAATAATAATTTGTTGTCTTTATTTCCTTAATAACTGACGTTAACTTTATCTTAACGGCGTTAACTTTGTTTTAACGGTGTTGTCTTTGGTCTCCTTTTTAAAAGTTTGTTGTCTTTGGCGGTCCCACTTAATAGTTAATTGTCTTTTGGACGCTCACCGGTAATAGTTTGTTGTGTTAGACGCTCCTTAACCCTTATGTAAAAGCTTATCAACATTCTTTCACCTCTAGTCCTAATTATAAGACATAGTTGACTTTGTTTTGAGAGATTAAGGAAGCTAAATAAGTTACTTAATCATTTTATATGTTGTGTATCTTTAGATTATATATTAGTTTATTAGTTAAACTAATAAATTTGAAGAAAAAAAATAAAAATACTCTAAAGTAATTTAATTAGCTTCCTTAATTTATCCAAAAAAGTTAACTATATCTTATAATTAGGATCAGAGGGAGTATCTTTTATTTTGGGATTAAAGTATAAGTTTATTAACCATAAATTGTAATGGGCGTCCTCAATAAGTTTTTAACTCAGTGATTCTGAGTCATCATTTCATCATTGTTTTTTCAAGACTCATAGATTTATCCTTATCCCTACCACGATTCTGAAGTTGTGACCACTTTAAGATGTTTGGGTCCTGAAGGAGGAAATAGTCTTATGGTCTCTAGATTTTCTTTGGGCTCTAATTGAACCCATGTTGGGTCGGCCCACTCAAAGAACCCAATTAATTGATATCCAACCCACTTGGATTATTAATTTATTAGACATTGGTGTATGGCATGCATATATGCGTAGGATCCAAATCTTTTTCATAATTCCTCGCTTCCGTCTTCGTTGTTTTTCTTAGAATCTTAGGGCCGGTTTGGTACGCGGAAAATCTGAGAAGGGAAAAGAATTTAGAGGAAGGGAAGGGAAGATTTTGAAAAATGAGGGAATTTGGTTTGTTTCGTAGGAAGAAAATGAAGGATAGTAGTTTGTAAAGAATCAAGAAATGTCTATTTTACCCTCAAAAGTAATTAATTCAAAATTAAAAAATAATAATATTTTTTTTGCTAAAATATATTTTTAAAAAATATATATCAAGTTTGAACTTGTGTAAAAAAAAAAATCATCCGCCAAGTTCGAACTTAAATTCAAACGTTCCCGCCAAGTTTGAACTTAAATTTGAAAGTTCCCGCTAAGTTTAAATTTGAGGGGTAAATTTGTCACACACACACAAAATTGTGAACAGTGACATGAGAACTTGAAATCCCACCAAAATGATCTTCCCACATATAAGGGAAGATTGGTGGGCCCAAGAAAATAGGTTCTCATGAAGATTTGTCCAAAATGCGTCTCAAACGGAGGAACTTTCTAATTTTCCTTTCCTTTCCCACCAATTCCGTGTACCAAACGAGCCGTTATATTCACTGATAAATCAAAAAGAAAGAAAGAAAAAATGATACAGATTTAATGTTTTATAAAACCAGAATACTATATAAAAATAAATAAATTAGATTAATTTTTTTAAAAAAAATGATATGCACCATTTTTAGTTACCCTATAGAAAAAAAAAATATTATATATATATATATATATATATATATATAGGGTTAAGGGTCTTAAATGCCATGGAAGTTTTCGATTAGGAGCACTGGTAAGACGGAAGTTTTTTTTGGACAAAAATGTCACGGAAGTTCACAGGAAGTATCAATTTTGCCCCGGAAGTATCACTTTTGCCACGAAAGTTTTCGGCGAGAGCAATTTTGCCCGGAAGTTTTCAAAACGTTTTGCAATTTTTCAAAACGTATCAATTTTTCCTTTTGTCCCCAAATATTAAATTTGACTATTAAATCGATCAAAGACTACACATGTCATGCCTTGATAAGGTCAAACTTGGAGTCGAGAGAAGGAGATCCTTCGATGTTGAACTCAAGACGGACGAAATTTGTGATCTTGAACCGGCGGTGAAAGGACCGAAAAGATTCTGTCCCAAAACGCAAATGAAACGCAAAAGCGAGAAATGAATTGTTCCAAAATTGGTTTAGTAAAACAAATCAATAGTGATAATATTTACGTTTGTATAGGCGATCATTTCTTAGATCATAAGTGATCTTCCTTTGGGTTTTGTGATAGTCGACATTTCATCCTTTGACCGGTTCGAACCCATAATTCTGGTCCTTGAGCTCAACATCTCAAGGATCTCCTTCTCTGCAACTCCAGTTTGGCCTTTCAAGGCATAATATGTGTAGTATTTGATCGATTTAATAGTCAAATTTAATATTTGGGAACGAAGAAGGCAAAAAATTGCTCCTTAGTGAAAAAAACTTCCTGGGCAACATTACTCCTTAAAAAACTTAGGGGCAAAATTGCTCCTCGGTGAAAACTTCCGTGGCATTTTTGGTCCAAAAAAACTTTCGCCTTACCAAGTCTTACCCGAAATAAAACTTCCACGTTTAAGACTTTTATCCCTATATATATATATATATATAATATTTTAATAATAGTCTACATATGTAAACTGCAAGTCAAATTTAAATATGAACTGTCAAATTTTAATGGTTTAAATTTATTTAATTTAAAACACTAAATCTGAACCTTTTATTTGTTTATTATTATAAGAACCATGTATGTCTTTTCTTTGTAGCAAAAATAAGTTTAATTTCCTTTTCTATGGCGTGTTTAGATAAATTAAAATAGGGAATTTGATAAAAGAAAACAAACCTGATTTAGAACATAATAGACTCTGAAACGGTCAGGAAACTTGTTTGCAAACTCGTCAATTTCTTCCTGCACAACTCGATCAACAGTCAGAAACTGAAGAAATAATTAAAGCGACCACCAAACTTCATACTTCAATTATAGGTGGGCATTTCATACAATGGTATAGTTTTCAGATTAGTTTCATTTTTTTAAAAATAAAAAGCAATAGTTTGACTCTATTGTTTGATATAGTAGTATACATAATTTTATACTTTTAAGTAACTACGCATCATATATTATAGAACTTCATTGTTCCTAATAGATTTAGATTCTTTGTAATATAATTTTTTTTAAAAAAATGAAATGCATATTCCCCCTTTAATTATCAGGCCAATTTATTAGTCAAAATAGTAATTAACAAGGATTATTTACTCCATCTAATCTAATCCTATATACTTTATACAAGAAAGAGTTTTTGAGTATGGTTCTATTTACCACCAAAATAAAATAATATTTTTCATTACCGCCAAAAAAGTATGGTTCTATTTATAAATTATATTTACAAAATATATGAAATTTTGACAAACTCTTCCCCCTTATTTTTCTCAATGAAAACATGTCACTCCACTTGGCAGAGCCACACTTGTGACCATGTGTTTAAGTATAGACACAAAATTCTGAGAATATATATATATATATATATTGTGAAGGAAAATTGTTACAACTTGCTAGCTGGTGTAGCTGATTATCATGCTGGTCACATTTGAGGTCCCTGATTCGAACCTAGGGTGAGACAACTTTTTTCGAAAAAGAACTTTTTAACCACTAAGTAAATTTTGAATGTGCATATGTTGGGCATATTCTTTCCAATAATTTCAAAAAAAACTTGAAAAGGTCTATTTTTTCTTTAATTAGCTGCTTGTCATCATCGCAACCTTTAACTTTCCTTAAAAAAAATGGGGAACTGCCCCAAAACCCCCCGAATCCCCCCATTAATTATGCAGACACAAACAAAAATCTCTAGCTCCGCCACTACTCCCTTTGGTCCATTTTATAGGATATCTTCTAGAAGGTATTTTTTATCCCTTTTATAAGAAGTTTTGATAGTTGCAATTAATGTTAATTATGTTTTTATTTATATTCATATTTAATAAAAGTAGTGAGAAAAAAAGAAGGAGAAAGTAAAAAAAAAAATAATATAACGATAGAGTTTAGTGAGTTAATAAGTATAGTCACTTGAATTTTATGATAAATTTAATGTTTTTAGCTATTTTTATTTGTATGTGAGAATTAATTAACAACATCTTCAAGGAAAAAAAAAAAGCAATTAAAAAAATCTTACAATTTGGACGAGAAAGTATATCACTGTATTAATTATCACATGTTGGTTCTCATTACTCTCTCTGTCTCTATTACCAGGCTCATAACTTATCCCATAAATGAGTGTATTTTAAAAAAAGAATACATTTTATTACATATTTATTATCTTTAACTAATTTTTTTTTATAATTTATGTAACTTAATTATTTATTTTTTATACTGCGTCTGTATAGGACACAAGAGAAGGCCATAGTATCATGAGAAGAAATAATGAGTGCACCTTTAAGAGGATGTCATCCACGGTGACATTGGCATAAATAAGGCTCAGTTTGGTAGTGTCTTTTGGATTTTCTAGGATGGCTCTTGTTATCTGCAAACAAACACATACACATCCCATTCATTTTCTTGGTCCCACCATTTAATGGCTAAAATAAATATAATTAATTTAATAACTTTTTTGGTTAAGAATATTTTGGTTTCAAAAGTCCTATATAAAGCCATTTAAAATAAGAAAATTCTAAATCAGATAAGTAAATTTAATAAATCCCTAATTGGGTCATTAACCCAATTTGGGATTTTAGAATGAGGTAAAATGACTTTAATGACTTTTAAATGAGGCAAATTCAATAAAAATGTACTCTTTCCAGTTCTTAATATATGATATCTTCGGGGAGTTGATCTTTTTTCAAAATAATAATAATAATAATAATAATAAGATACATTTTTCATATTTATCGATCTTTTCCTAATTTACCCCTATTAATGTTCTATCAATCATAATCAAGTAGAAGAGGGAGGAAGGGGATTAAATAAGATAGCTAAGGTGTTTTAGAAAATATATATCATATTAAATAATTTAACTAACTTTTTTAATTTAATTAAATTAAATTAAGTATGTATGTTTTACATTAAGGACCAGAGAGAATTATATGTTATGAAACGTGAGTCATTCAGTGGCAAAATAAAAATAATAATAAATGTGATTCATAAAATTTCATGCAGAGATGCACCTAAAAATACGTAGCTAATCTGATATTACCTGAAACATTGGGGTGATGCCTGAACCTCCAGCAAGCATCCCATAGGCTTTACCTTGACCTGCCTTATAACTGAAACGTCCCTTTAACCACCACATTACATGGGCCCAAATCACTAACTAGTAATAACTACTTTGATTTTATAGTTGATCAATCAAATAATTTCAATTTATTTGAAACAAAATCATAATTTTAATAGTAATGAAGAGACAGAATATTAATAAGATATAAACATAAAAAAAAAAAGTGATTAAAATAGAATTTATATTAATTTCAAAGAGTTTGTACAAAAGAGTAGTACCTTAGGACCCTTGACAGGCAAGTAATCACCTTCTTTCATCTCTCTAAAATGGTGGGACATCCTTCCCTTTGGATACATCTGTAAATTTATATTTAATTTTAAATTATAACATACGTATTTAAGATTATATATCATTCTTATTTCTATCTTATTCTTTAGCTCCAGATAATTTTCAAATGCAAATTCAATTTTTGTGGTTGATATATCTTCCATTAACACACGCACACACACATATGGACAAAAACATAAAATTATATTTAATAAAAATCTTAAAATTAGATCAAAAAAGAAAGTTACATTTTTCACAAGAAAATTCTATATTTAAAAAATTATAAATTTAGTAATAGCAAGAATAAAAATTTATTCTTATTGATATTTATTTAAAGTATCCAAAATAAATTAATATAAAATTAGACTTGTGTGTGTGTGTGTTTTTTCTATTGTTCAGGAGGGATTTGTATATAATTTTTTTAAAAAAAAAATAGTAAAGTTATGAAAAAATTTGTATGTACCTTAACGACCAACTCAAAGTAGCCAACATCTGAATCCAAAGTGATTGGAGTATATGGTCTAATCACTTCCTCTCCTTGGCTATCTCTTCCTCTGCTTACACCAAAATAAAAACATTCCAGTTTTGTAATGTAAATATCAATTTTTCTTATTTCCAGAAAATACAAGAATATGTCGATAACTACTGCTGTTTCAAACTCTAATGTAATTTCTTAAACGCTTTTTAATATTTTGTAATGCAAAAAATTTGATTAATTGAACATTTATATACGTTAAATAGATAGATTTCCAAATGCTATAAAAATTATGACATTAAAGGAGAATTATCACTGCCTCAGAGCAAATACAATATAATATAATAAGTCAGAATGAAAAATAAGCATAATATCTTTCCGGCAGTTTGAGGGGAGGGAGTGGGAATGAGTAAATTGACCAAATTGCTATTAATGAGAAGAATATTCTTTTTTGTTGAGAGTATATTTTTTTAATATTAAAAAGTTTCCATGGGCAATTTAGTAAAGAGAAGGGTAAAAAATTTATCTCCCCTCCCACTCCCTCCCTCTCCCTCAAACCAAACATGCCCTAAAAGTTTAATAAAGATAATATTATAGTGAAAGAGTAAGAAAAGTTAATTAAAATTTTTTAACCTACTTCTCCCTTTTTTAAAAAAAAAAAAAAAAAAAAAACTCGGAAATTTTCATTTCCCCTCTCCACTAAATCCCTCATAACATGTCTCCGTCTATTCTTATTTCCTTTCTCATTCTAAGTCAAACTTGCCCTAAAGAAAATTGATTCAACGGCATATAGAATGAATAAAATTCTTGTATGAAAAAGCAATAAAGAACAATTTGTTGTCAAACCAAATAAATAAAAGGGTAAGTAGCAAATTTACCCGGAAGTTTTCGTTAAGGAGCAATATTCCCCTAAATTTTTTTTTGTCTCAATGTTGTTTCGAAAGTTTCAAAATGTAGCAATGTTTCCCATTTCTGTTAAAAAGTTAACCGTCAATGTCAAATTTTTGATGGTCAATGTTAGATTTTTAACAGAATAGAGCAACATTGCTACGTTTTGAAACTTCTGTAGTAATATTGAGACAATAAAAACTTCTATGGCAATATTGCTCTTAGGCCTATACTTCTATGACGGATTTGCTACTTAACCCTAAATAAAAATAGATGACCTGCATTTAATATGTTTTCCAATAGGAAGACCCAGAACAGAAGTTGGTGTAGGAAGAGCAAATCTAAATCTGGCAGAATTGTGACTCTGCTTTGTCTTCTTCACAAGCTTGAATTCTCTGAAATTCTCAGGATCCAAACAGCCTGAAATATTATAAATCATCAATTTATACATAAATCTCATTATTAGAGTTAAATAAACAAAGAGACTTAATTGGAGAAATTAATTAAATGATACTATTTAACTCCATCATAATAATAACAATAACAACAATAAAATCATAACGTACCCTTGGGTTTAAGAGACAAATTGTAGCAGTAGAAATATGCAGCAGAAAGAGCAATAACAAGAAGAGTAACAGCAACATAAAGTAAGTGCTTGGAATCCAAATTCAAAGACTCAAGTAATACTGATGTAGTAACATTATTGAAAGGAAATTCCACCATGTTTGCGATTAATCAAGCAAATAATTTAATTAATAATAATAATCACTAGAATGAATATCGAAATGATCTGAAGAGACATAGCTCCAAATACTGGTGTACATATTTCTATCTTCTGCATACATTCTTTACGTAGTCTTCTCTTTATTCTTGTCTCACTCTGAAGCCAAGAATCATTCCAAACTCTTCTACTAGGTCCAAAGATTCTATACTTTTGCATTTCTTAAGAAAAGTTAAGACACGGTTTTCATAAAAGATGTCTACAAGACAGAAGATATATGTACCCGCATCTTAATGTCTCCAGCAAAGGGCAGTGCTTCACAACTTCAGATACACCTGCAGCAGTAATTTTGCTACACCAGCTACAAAATAGTCACAGTATATCAAATGGTTTGCTATCATAGAGAAGCAAATTAGTCAAAAGTACAAGATAATTGCATAAATTGTATCAAGCGGGACGAGCTGACTGCCCTGGATATACGCCCGATGGTGAAAACCGGCAAGGTTCAGACTGAGGTCAGGGTTCAGGTGTTGAATATGAGCCAGGGCCATGTCAAAAGCATCTTTGGCGGTCTCCTTGATAATGTCGAAACAGTCTGCATAGGCCGTCTGAGCATCAGCAAGGGCCACCTTGGTCTCGTCCAACTCCTTCGCCAGGTCCCCACGTTGGGACTGCACCACCCAAAGGGCGTCCATGTCCTCTGCATGAGCCGCCTGCATCTTGACTAGCTCTTGATTGGCCTGGTCAAGAGCTTCCCGGGTCATCAGAAGCTCCTCGGACAGCTTGCCTTTTTCAGCCTCGACCGCTTGCTGAGCCTCCTCGGCCTTCTTCTTGGCCTCCACGGCTGCGTCCCTCTCCTCCTGCACCCGAGATAGGGTCATGCTGGCATTCACATAATTTCGCTTAACTATCTCGAAAGCCTGCACTACCTCGGCAGACTTCATAGTAGCCTTCTGGATTTCCCACAGCTCGGTCTCATCTACATCTGAGAGCGGGACGCTGTCTGTGTAGCGCCGAGGAGGGAGGAGAGTCACCGCCAGTTCCTCGGTCCTCCCCTTGCTCCAGGTGTGACAACGCGGGAGTTTTGGCAATGGCGGTGGAGGAGGCAGAATCCATGAAGAGGGCACTGACGTTTCCACGACGAGGGACGAAGTCGAAGTAACTTTGGCAGAACTAACAGAGGGCACGATGAGGGGGGCATCCGGTGAAGTCACCGTGGTCACCTTTGTTTTCTTGGCCGCCTTCGCCAAGGACTCCGCTCCAGCCTTGGACTTCCGAGGCTCTGGAGCTGATCTCTTCTTCGGGTTGACGGTGCACTGCCTGCCGAGCCGGGATTCACGTGGGACAGGTAGCGCGGCAAACCGTCCATAGCTTGTTCTGCATGACAAAATAGGGAGACCGGTTAGCACAAACAAAAGGAAAAGAAATAATACTATGCACAAAAGTAGAAAAGGATTAACACAGCAACAAAAGATATACGCGGAGCCTAATGGAGCTCGGCGGGAAGCCCCGAAAGAATGGAGGCAACAGTTTTCACTCCATGTTCAGATACGTAAGACACGAGCCGAGAAACATGGCCGACGTCTTCGGGGGAGAGGTCGTCTGGGTCGACCTGGTAGCTCGTTGAATGCTTGTTGTGGTGGTCATCGGTCCAGTATAAGGGAAACCTCCACTCCACCTCCTTGGACTCAGGCCCATGAAGGAACCAAGGCTGTGAAGCTGTGAATCCTGGCCGGGTGGAGCTGTGAAGGAGCTAGTCGGAGATAATTTAGAACAGATACTTGAAACTCGGTAAACGGGAAGCGAATTCCGAGCCGGGTGACGTAATCCCGATAGAAGAAAAAAAAAAAAGAGGTGCCGGTTCCTTCACGAACGGAACATATCGGCTCCTCATCGGAAGGCGGACGAAGAAGGCAGTTAGCAGTGTCACCCAAATCGAGTCTATTGATGTCAGCCTGGGACATTAGAGAATGCGTTGTCAAGACTCCATGAGTAACCAACGGGTATTTTCGGAGTAGAACTTGAGGGGGACTCCCAGAAGCTGACTCCCCAGTGACAAAGGGCGTCCGATCGGATGATGACGGTGACCCCATTTATACCTAAAACATCAATAAAACTAAAATCAGAATCCCACCATTGTACCTGAAGCGTGCAAGTTATGCCAAGGAGGCAAATTGACAGGACCGGGACGAATCGGATTCCTAGTGACCGGGCTAGGAACTGATTCCTAGTTATACCAACGTTCTCTTGCTTTCTCGGACCTCTGTTTTTCTTTGTGGCGTTGAGAAAGGAGAATGGGTATATATAAACTAACGGAATTAGGGTTCTAGGTGAAAGCATATTTTGAGAGTAGCAAAAACGAAATAAACTTTCATCAATGGTACAAGCTTGCTTAACCAAATAAGGCACTTGGCTCTGCATGTGCTTTTGCTGATTTCCTTCTGCATAGGTAACGATGTGGCTTTAGCTATGCGTATTCTCTACTTGCTTTTCCGCAACTAACGCTAATGTGCCTGTTTGGAATCAAACGTTAGGAGAGCGTTAGGAGCGTTAGCGGTAGAGTTAATGGGTGTTGGAGAAAAAGCTCAACGTGATGTGTTTGGTTGCACGTTAAGTTCACTGGACTTAACATCAAAAAAACTCAAAAAGCCAGTTAAGGAAAAAGCTCAAGAACTCAGCTTTTTCCATAATGCTCTCAGCTTTTTGACGTGGGCCCCGCCACTTCTACCACTATCAATCCAAACACAAATCATTATCTATAACCTGACTTTTTTCCCACCGAGCTTTTTTTAAAGTCAGATAGCTTTTAAGCCACCACTCCTACTGCCAACCCAAACAGACCCAATGTATATATTTCCTAATGCTGTTGCGTTTTATGCTTCTAAGTTAAATGGGTGTGGGCCAATATGTGTTTAATGAATAGATAGAAATAAAATAGGTGTTTTGCATGAGATCGTAAAATTATCCCACTCAATTCTCCTCAAGGCTTTTATTTGCAATTATTGGATAATTATTAAAATTAAATTCTTAATTCCATTTAAGGATTTTCTTCCTCAATTAAATTTCTTTTGGCCTTAAAATATTCCTTATTTTAATCATTCTTTTCCCAAAATAAATTTAGGGAAAAATAAGCCTAAATTTCAAATAATTATTCTCATAATTATTTTAAGCCAAATTTCATAATTTAATTCCCATAAAATATTCAACTTCAAATCTCAAAAATGTGAGGATTAAACTCACCACTACCACTATTAAATCATTTTACCACATGTGCTAAATCATGATATTATTGATCTTATGTCTAACACATGGTTTAGGAACCCGGACCGGTTCAGACCGAAAACCGATCCGAGTTAGTCTAAAACCGGTTTGACTCAGTGACCCCTGGTCAACTCAGCCTAAATCGACCGAGTTCAGGAGTCACCGAGTCAATCAAAAGAAAACGAAAACGACAAAGAAGCAAAGATCGAGAAGTGAAGAACACAGAGATCCTGAGCAAAAAAAATAGAGAAGAACACAGATTTGAAAAAAGAATTGGTTCTCAGTCAGGAAACAGAGATCGTCTCCACCTTCTCCAATGTCTTCGAGAACTAGTCTCCAACCCACTCTAACAGAGACGGCGATGTCCGTCGGTGTTCGAACTCATCTCCAACCCACCCAAACAAAAGGTGTTCATAAACAGCATGACAGTGCCTGAATTCGTTGAAGAAGGTGACCCGAGAACCCTGTGGAGAAAATCAAAAAAATCTCTGCGATGCGATCTTTGTTTTGGCTCCAATCTGCGATGCGATTTGATAAACAAAATCTCCCTCTACAAGTAACTTTTGCTCTGTGAAGTAATACACTAATAAAGAGAAATATAATCAAATATCACATTTTGTCAAGCCCACGTGATCTGATCTCTTCTTTTTAAGAAAATAATATAAAATTACACATTCTCCTATATTACACATCCTCCCATGTTTCCATAATTTTTTTTATTATTAAAACAATTTTAATATAAATATTTTATCTATTTTAATAAAATTATATTTTTTAATTAATTCCTATTTATTCCGTCTGATCCTATCCACCACCCTTAACCCAAGTCTGTGACCCTTAACCCAAAGATTTCTGGTTCAATGACTGGTTCGATTTTCAGACCTTGGTCTGACACCACTAACAACTTCTAAAAATGATCCTCTCCTCTAACTTTCCCCTCCTTCCCTCCTCTACTTCTCATTAGAATTGCATCAAAATTTCTAGAATTTTAGATAATAATAAAAAATATTATTATAATTTTAGATAAAAATAGATAAATAAAATTGAGTTTCTAGAATTTTATCTCAACAATTCATACATGTAGTAAAAAAAAAAATTTAAAAAAATTTACTTTATAATAATAATAATAATAAATAAATAAAAAGAACAATTTACTTTATAATAATGGTTTATCAGAGTAAACTAATCAAATCAGACTTTACCTGTTTAAATTTGTTTATCTATTAGTATATACAAGTATAATTACATCTATTTTTATAAAATATTAAGTCTAGACCATTAAAATTGTGATCCAATGATAATGAAGAATTGAAAAGGGTAAAGAAAGGGAAGGGTAATCGGACAAGCCCCGTCTATTATACATATACATGTGTTTTTGGAAACAAAAAATATATTAAAAAGAAAACTCGCTAACTCTTGCTGTTCAGAGACTTGCTTACTTGCGAGGCTAGAACTGCAGCCTTGGCACTGGTATTCATCAGCATAAACTCTCTGGCAGCACGACGCTGATGCTGCCGGGCGTTCTTGGCTCGCTTTGGAGCTAACCGGGTGTCCCTCTCCATAAAAGCTAGTCTGAATTTCTCGGCCACTGACAATTCAGTGGGACTAGCCGGAGATGGAGGGGCGGCCTTTGTAATAAATCCATGCACCGCCCATGTTGTGGGATCGATATCTCTAACAGCTGCGTCATCCAGTGTGATATGTTGTAATGCTTCCCAAGGAACATGATCATCGTTAAATCCAAATGGAGATTGTTTAGGATTTACTACAATGCGTGGACACTCTGCGAAGAAATCTTCTAAAGAACCCTTGTCGATATTTGGCTGCACGAAAGATTAAAAAAATGCAAGTGAAATTTAGCAAATTCTAGTTTTAACATTTAATTAGAAAGCAGGTAGAGTCCTATTTTATGGATGCGCACGGGAATCCAAATCCACACTGATTGGGGAGCACATTTTATACTCCTCAGTTTGGAAAGCAAAGCATGCTAATCACCAATCTGGACCGTCTAGATCGATTTTCGATTCAGATTTAATTTAATTTAATTTAATTTTTAGGCATATATTCATGTTCCTCATTTTCTTCGAAACCAGTCCCGGAAACCCTGTCTAAATCTGTGTACAAAAAAGCTGTCAACGTTCCCGTCAACACAAATTATAAATTTGCAACTCAGCATGAGCACAGAATGTGCAATTAGTTAAAAGTTAAACTTGAGATGAAAACGAGTTTTGAGTCCATACCCACACAAGCCATCTCAAAGATTGGGCACCACTGGCAATTTCATCTGTATCAAGCTCCTCCCATGAATCTTCCTCCAAAGAATTCAGCTTTGGTTTAAATATACTTAAGCATCTACGAGCAATGCTGTCACTCCTTGGACATCCTCTGCATAATTAACCATAGTTCATTGCCTGTTATGAAATTTTAATCCTAGTTAAAAATACAATCTATAGCCCAATAGTGGCGAAATAGAAATTTGCCATCCAATTCTTGAAATGAGCAAAGAGGCCTCAAATAATAAAAGGTTGACAAATACCAGACTAGTTTAAATTCACATAGACTAAACAAATATGAAAATTAATCCATTTATATAGGTGATAAATGAAATTCATTTTGAGATATTCAGTTGTACTTGCACGCCCACCGATCCTAATTCCTAAATTCATCAGAAACTGTCAACATATCAAATAGCTTAACATCACAAACAAATGACAAGCTTTAGACACACAACCATGCTAAGAAGAGGAATCAGAGACACAAGTGAGAAATGACTTGTGCCATCTGTACATTGGCTGAATCCCATAGGAGATACGAAAGACAAGTGAGAATCCTAACATGCTTGAATTTATCTAAAGCAAAAACAATTATAAATTTTAGCCAAATAATTGGATCTCCACGCACATCATGGGGATGCATTACAAAGTACAAATCCACTGCAAAGCCAAAATCCCTCACAGAATAAAAATTGCTGCCTGAAAAAAAGTCTCGTGTTTACTCTCTCTCTCTAGATATATATACACACATATATAGAATATAGCCTTAGCCATATGAGCAGCACAATCATTTCTACACACAGTAAATCTTGCCCAATGCCTTAATCCGCAACTGCCAATTGGCTTTTGGGTTAAATCAAATTGAATTTCCAATTTTCAAGGACATTTTGGCCCCTTATGGCTCAAATATATTCTTTTTCTTAAAAAAAGAGGGTTAAGGTTCATTTAATGCCCTGAAGTGTTTTTGTAGATGCGTATAACACCCTAAAGTATTTTCTAGTTCATCTAGCACCTAGAACTATTTTTTCCAACTGCATCTAGCTCCCTAAAGTATTTTGTTATTCATCCAATACCCTAGAGTATTTTTTAAAGCCCGTCGGGTATCTTAAAGTATTTTGTAATGCAATTTTGCCCCAGCAATTTAGAGTTCTGGACAAACCTGGAAAAACACTTCAGCTGGTGGATGAACTTTATCCCAAAAAAACAACAAAACAGAAATGACATAACAGATGTCTACAAGACAGAAGATATATGTACCCGCATCTTAATGTCTCCAGCAAAGGGCAGTGCTTCACAACTTCAGATACACCTGCAGCAGTAATTTTGCTACACCGGCTACAAAATAGTCACAGTATATCAAATGGTTTGCTATCATAGAGAAGCAAGTTATTCAAAAGTACAAGATAATTGCATAAGTTGTATCATGCGGGGCATGAATTATAATATGCTGATGCCTTGCTAGGTACTTATGGATGCAACATGTACTGCTCTTGAGGAATAGCAATGGTAAGCTACGCTTGAGTAAGATGCTAGTTTGGGCGCCCAAAGGAAAAAGCAAGGAAAATTCAATACAATTATCAAATCTTTTGGAAGCATGTAATCAACAGAGTAATTGAGGCTCTGCTTCAATTCTATTAGCTTCATAAACTGTTAGGGCTTCATAAACTGTTAGGTACTGGTTATGCAGTTAAGTTGGGAATAAGGGAATTATGATAGATTGATGGGAAGGTTAAACAAGAATGGGAAAGTCAAGAGAACTTTAATAGGATAAACTTTGATCCTAGAGAAATAGCAAGAATCTCACTACTTCAATAAGAACAGCCAACTCTGATCTTATCTAAGATCAGCCAACTCTTTAATAATTAGGAACTCCACTAATAAATAAAGCCCAAGGAGACTCTCCCGTTTCAATTTACTCTCTGAAATATTCGACACTTTATTGATGAAGCACTAGGCCTATTTATAATGATTTACAAAGAGTAGACTCTATTCAAAATTCAATTACGAAATCTAAAAATATATCTAAATCTAAGATTTAGATAACTAATAATCCTAACAACTATATCTTATCTAATAAGATATTCCTAAAAGTAATATAATTAAAACAGACTCGATTAAATAAAAGATAATCAAAACAATAAATTAATTTCTAATAAATTAAAGCATAGCGAGTTGGATCGCTATCATAAACTCATGCATACAGCCAAAGGCTAGGTCACACTGATTAAATCAAATCAGATTCTAATCTAATCAAAAATAATTATATCTACAAATAACAGAATCTAAGGACAGAATCAGATTTTGATCAAATAATAATGATGAAGATGATAGGATCTTCCTAAGGGAGCAATGGCGTCATAGCTATGGGCAAAGCCCATTACTGGAATCTTCCAACAAAGCAGAACTATCAAAGTACATTTATCTGTAGTTAGAAAATCAAAGCTGAAACTTCAATAATAATTAGACACTTTGAATAACCTCATAGAGTACTTTAAATGGCCTAGTCCATCAAATAATTTGTCATCCAGCTGGTCAACGCACATTATATTTACCACATATTCTAATTCTTTTAGCATCTTCAAAGCTTATAAGTTGGTTATATATATTTATATATATATCTCACATGTCAAAAGAACAAAAAATCATGAAATATCTACAGCATTTATTTGCTATGTTAATAAATTGAAGAGCCAAAGCTCTATACCTAATATCCAGAGCTCTAATAAACCTGCATACTTCAGCTGCTTTTGTTATGCCAAAATCAGAGACATCTGAACCAGAGACATCAAGGATTTCCCATGAAGTATCAGCTAATGATATGAGAACATCATCATTAAGCAACTTCCTTCGCCTAGCAACAGCTGCCACAGCCATCTGCCATTATGTAATAAACTAATTATCAATAGATTACATGAGAAGGTCAACAAGAAAACAGCCATATCACTTAATAATATCCTCTTTCCCTAGTCCATTTCTCAATTCAGCGTTATAGCTTTGTCATGACACCTAAAGTACTTCCCCAAAGTGAAAAAGTGGCACCTTGGCACTGCAAGGGCATTTACTCTAATGTGCAAACGAAAATTTTTTCAGCCAAGAAAAAGTGCTACTCTTGAAAAAGGAACTTACAAGCTTAAAAGCCATAGGGAAAAATAATTTGTGAAAAAAACTTGGAAATGAAAGTACAAAGTCATTATATAAAAATGTTGGGATATAACTCTTACGCATAAGATCAGCATTTCATTGACTTAAGAAAGAAAAGTGTTCTAGCACACTACCTTTATATCAGCTGGCAGGTTGATAGCAATCTCATCCAAATCAGCGATGATGTCCTCTAAATGCCTGCCAACAACTCCAAGGCACAAGCCGGCTAGACTTGGAGGCTTTGTCTTCTTAGGTAGGGAGACTACATTTAAGAACCATTTCGAAACCTAATGTCAGATATGGATCGCAATACAACAAGTCCGGTATTGTGTGCAATAGTACACAGAACCAGATTTTAATTAATATTATAAAATCTAAAACTAAAATCAGCATGGTATAACAATCACCAAAGATTAGCATAAGCTGATGATGAAAAAATTACAAGTTAAGAGAGTAATATATAAGGCGAGAAACTGACTCCAGGAAATCTGAACAAAGCAAAAAATCTTTTCCATATTATCCACTTAAGTTGAACACTCAGAAACAAATTCATTTTAAAGTTAGTTTTATTTCGCAACAATATTTTAACTTCGAATGAGAACCATGACGGTGCAATAAAAAATCAAAAAATAAATCCAAAATCAAAGCAGGTTTTATCATAAAGCATGAAAACTTTGAAGCATTACCTATAACACAAAATACTGACACAAAACGGAAAATCAATGAATAAATCCATACCCGAAGAGGGAGAGAAAGGTACCGGAAAAATGAGGGTCGGCGAAGATATTGGAGGGCTTGGACTTGATATTGGATCCGGGATTCAAATCGATCTTTTGCAACGAAGTTGTCAAAGCCGTCACTGCTTTCGCTTTATCCATCAAAAAATCAAAATAACGAAGAATACGCTAAGGCAAAAGAGCGAGAAGACGTTCAGAGGCAACGAAAATTAATTAATCAAGCGACCTCATGGGGACAATTATTTCTACATAAAGAACCGACTTCGAAGGTTTTCTCTTTCCTTTTTTCACTTATTTTTAAAAAATAAAATAAAATAAAATAAAAATCACGCAGATGTCTAGAATGGGAAAATGCCTACTGGCCAACCAAGAAAAAGAATGGGAAAATGCCAGCGACATTACGATTAGAGGCATATTCAGATGACTGAAATTTGTTTCCTATGAGAGTTACTCCCTCTCGTTTTAATAATAGGACAATATTTAAGAGTTAATTTTGATTCTATTACAGGATAACATTCTAATTTTTGTTAATTTCTTCATAAAATACCTCTATTTTATTCTTTCAAGTGTGCTTGATTTTTAATGAGTATCTATATATGGGTGCGTAGACTCTTCTAGTCAGTAAAACTTTTAAATATATATATATATATATATCTCTTGTGTGTGTATCTATGTATGTATATGTGTGTGTGTGTCTACACACAAATATATAGAGACACACACAGACATATATATATGTGTACATATATGTGTGTGTACGTATATAAACACAAACATACACACACACATACATATATATATATATATATATTGTGTGTGTGGATATATGCACACACACAAATATATCTATAAGTATACATACATATACACATATATGATATATAACAAAACCATTATTTCAATTAGATAGCGTATGGAAAGGAAAATTCTAGGTCGGAGAGGAATGTGGCAAGAGCTTTTGATTCAGTTTTACTTATGTCATTTTAAATTTATATAAAAGCATTTTAGGAAAATGAGTAAAATTAATTAATTTAACTTTTTTCTTTAATCTCCCCAAAATCAGTTAAATATGTCCTATAATTAGGACCGGAGGAAGTATTAGATTTTAATATTGTTAATTTCTCCTCTCCCTTCTTTATTATCAAAATACTTTCTAGTAGGGACCAAATTAAGAGATTATTGAATACTAGCTTTGATCATTAATATAAAAGTTAATTGGTGTTAGATTAGATCTCAACATCAATCCACTTTAATTTGTCTTCCAATGTTATAATTTTTCCCAAGTATCCTTATTGTTGCACAAATTAACAAGTTTCTATAGTCATGATAAAATATGGCATTTCAAAAAAATCAACATATATTTGTTATAAATAATTAATATAGTTAATTTTCTTAATCTACTTAAATTAGTTAACTATCTCTTATATTGAGAACTAAATGGAGTATAAGATATTATTTTTGTTAAAGATATTGTTTAGTAGTTTCGCTACTGCAGAAATCACCATATATGACAATTATTATCAACTATAATATCACGATTCCAAACCATCATATTGTAGGCACTATAAATGTTCAGCACATATATATTACAGTTTCAAACCGTTATTTATTCTAGATCTATTATAGCAGTTCTAATATAACACCCGTTATGGATTGAGTTCCGGTAAGGCCATGATATGTCACTACTACATATTCGGGTATATATAACGCTTAATAAATAACAATTGAATAAAAGTTATGTATGTCGAGGCGAAGGTCACGCAAAAATATATAACGCTAAAACATAATGATTAAATATGCGTACCATTATGTATTAAGAGGCAGAATTCATAAAAACACCAAAATAATGGTTGTAATTAATAACCGTCATTTATTTAGTGACAAATATAACGATTCTTATGAAACAACTGTCATGTAAAACTTATAAACTATTTGTTTTCAAACATTATATCAGTAAAAATAAATATATAATGGTTTTAATAATTAATCGTAAAGTATGATTATAAACAGTAGTGGAGCTAGGAGTTTTTATTTGTGTCCGCACAATTAGTGAGGGCATTCGGGAGTTCAGGCGGCGTCCCCGAAATTTTTTTTAAAGGAAAGTTTTAAATGTATTAAAAAACAAAATAATATAAACAAGAAAAGAAAAGAAAAATTTAACTTAACATAGAAAAATAATAATTAAGAGTCAACTAAGCTATTACAACAGAATGATTACAAAAGCATTCTTCGATTCTTCATTCCTTGAAAATATTTCATTATATCTTCATCATCAATCTTATCAAACATATCACATTCAGCATAAGTTAGCATGCATGAGTAAACCAATCATCACTTATCCGATTGTGCAACTTATCCTTAACAAAAGTCATTGCAGAAAAAACCCGCTCAATACTAGCAGTTGCTATCGGTAGAACGAGTGCAAACTTTATCAACAAATAGATCAATGGATAAACAATATCTTTTCTCTTCTCAACCATCTTCAAAGTAAGGTCAGAAATTGTTTTCAAATTGACAAAATTAGAATCAGCTCTTACATCAACAATGAAATTACCGAGACTTGAAGAAAGAAAAGTAATATTTGCAAGCTCATTAAACTCCAAAAGATAGAATCTAGCAAACTCAACCAACTTTTCTTTGTTAAAATTAGAAAATGAATCATGAGGATCAAGACAACTAAAACACTCAATCAACTTGGCATTGACATTATCAAATCGATCACCCAACTCTTGAACCTAAGTATCTATCACTGTATTAAGTAACTCCACCTTAAAGTAGTGCAAGAATGTGAATGATTCCAATCGTCGTCTTGATCTCCCTTTAGGACAATAAACATCATTCATATTTGGAATGTCAATATCATATTTATTGGCAAAAATGTTCGTTTCTTGAAGCAATTCATCAAAACCATTATCTCTCACCTCTTGTAAACGAGACTTGACTACATTCACTAAACTAATTACATTTAAAAGGTCTTAATATTTTCTTTGTAGTGCTCGTGACAAATCATAAGAAATCCTCAAGATCAATTTCATAAGATACAACAAGAATGCAAATTCAAAATCCTCCATGGCATACGAAATGCAACCTGCATCAGTTCTTGCAGCATCATTTTTTGGCTCGTCTTCAATAATTTTCATCAAGGAAATTATTGGAGAAAATAATGAGATAACACTTGTAACCGTACCAAAATGGGAACCCCAACGAGTATCTCTAGGTCGCTTTAAGGTTGTCTCTTGATTTAAACCCTTTCCAGTTGGTATTTCACCGCAAGCAATTCTTTCAACTATTTGCTCATATTGATTCATTTGAAGAATTTTCTTCCGCTTGCATGAACCTCCCACAACATTAGCCATCTTTTGAAGCATGTCAAAAAAAATTGAATCTTTTTGTGATGTTTTGCAACCTTCACAAGTGCCAATTGTAATTGATGAGCAAAACAATGAATGTAGAATGTAGATGTGTTGTCTACCAAAATCAAACTCTTAAGCCCTTTGAATTCACCCCGCATATTACTAGCACCATCATAGCCTTGACCGCCACATTTAGACAAACTTAAACCAAGTTTAGAAAATAGCCCATTAATTGCTGCTTTTAGTGATTGTATAATAGTATCTGAAACATGAATTATGCCAATAAAACATTCAACAATGGACTCTTTTTTGTTTAGATACCAAAGTACAACTACCATTTGTTCTTTAATTGCAACATCACGAGCTTCGTCAACTAGCAAGGAAAAGTAATCATTACCAAGATCATTAACTATTGCTTTAAAAGTCAAATCAGCACAAGCTTGAGAAAAATCTTTATGAATCATTGGTGAAGTCAATTTGTGATTATTGGGGGCATTTTGCAAGACCACATGACTTATCTCTTTATTTGGCTTAGAATAAAACTTTAAAGTTTCAAGAAATAAACCTTGTTGATTTGAACTTTAAGATTCATCATGTCCCCGAAAAGGCTAACCATTTCGTAGTAGGTATCTAGCACAATCTAAAGAAGTTTTCAGTCGAATACGATAATCAATTCTTTGTTGTTCAGAAATATTTGAAAAGACAATGTTGCTTTTGCTTCATCAAATCTTAACTAGCTTGATAACATCTATTGTGAACAATCTTATGATCTCTAACATGAACTTTGATTCTATCCTTCTTTTGCCAATTTTTGAATCCCACACCGACAAATGTTTCCTGCGTCGAACCACTACCTCCAACCTCCATATCAAGTAGATAACAATACAAGCAAAAACATGCATCTTTTGATACACTGTACTCCAACCAAGAACCAAATTCTTCATACCACTTAGGATTGAATCTACGCATTTTTCCATACATTTCTGTTTGAGGGAATGGTTTAAGAATTGGTTGAGTTGGCCCCTTGAGCAAATAAGCTCTCCGAATATCCTCTCTTTCTATAGGATTTGATGTCATTAAATAAATTGAAGGTTTTTTTCCGGATCCTCTCAAGGTTTTCTATATTAACTTTTGCTTGAGGTGGTGATTGAAAACTTTGAAATTGATATGCTTGTGGTGGTTGATAGGATTCTTGGACAGTTGGAACTGAAATACTATTTAAAACTTGCTCACTTTGAGATTCGGGTTTTGTATTTGTAGGTTTTAGACGTTTGAAATAAGAATGTATCCTTGACATTTTCTGAAAACAAAACAATTAAAAAGTTGAAACAAAACAATTTTGGGGATAATATAATCAATTTTAGAGACCCATAAAAATATAATGCAACAACTAGCAAAGCACCGACACACTCGCATAAAGTAAAAATTAGAAAATCACAGCAAAGCACTGACACGCAATGCCTGGACCACATATAATACTCCATGATACAAATATAAAAAAAGCAGAGTCAAACTTTCAAATTAAAGCTTTCTCCTTTAAACCATTCAATGAATATAAAATTCTTTTTGGTTTGCCTAGATGTACAAAAAGGATATGTGAAAGAAGTGTCCAGTGATAATGACAACAAAGGACACACACAAGGGAAAACTTAGAAAGTAGTGAATTATACATAATATATAATACATACTCGCATAAAGTAAAACTTAGCATATCACAGCAAAGGACACGCAAGGGAACGACACACGCATAAATATATCAAAAAAAGGAACGCTTAGAGAGTAGACAGATTATTTCAAATCGTACCTATCATCCTTATTGTCTATCTGAAAGCTCAGAGAGTAGAGCAAATGAAGCCAAAATATTAGGTTTAGATCTGGACTTGGCAGCGAAGGGAGTTGTCGAACTGAACATCTAGATTGGTCGATCGGACTTGGGTGAAGGGAAGGACGGCGAAGGGCAAAGATCAGGTTCAGAAGGAGAGAGCAGTGGGGAAGGGCTTAGGGCGAACAACTTAGGTTGAGTCTCAACAGGTATTCTCTTTCGCCTTCCCAATCTTTACGGCCTTTTTTGTTTTTTTTTTTTTAATTTAAAAAATTTATTCTCAAGATTGCCCGGCAAAAAGAACGACAAAGATTTGGGAATAAGTGAATGACACAATTTTTTTTTCATTTATTTTTTAAAAAAATCCTCAAAATTTCTGTCTACACCTGCATTCATGGGTTACACTGTAGCTCTGCCACTGATTATAAATATGAGATATTATTAGATTTAATAATATCTCAAATTTATACTTTTAACATAAATACAATATGTTAAGATATAATTATACCTAATAATATCTCAAATTTATACTTTTAAGATAAATATATTATGTTAAGATATTGGTCCAATATTTATCTATTAATATCTTAAGGAGCCAAGAATGTTAGCTCTCTATGTGTTTTGATGATGATTAATAATTGTGAGCTCAAGAGATTGCTTTTGATTTAAGCCATGTCTTGGTAACATTCTGTCGACTGATATGACTCCAATCATTATGCTTTTAACTCCAGTGATATTTCTCTAAGTCTTTAAGTATATGAACTTTGATTTTAGCACTCCAGTTACTACCCTTGAAAAAACAAATTTATAAATAGCTTATGACTCGAGTTAGTCACTTAACAACTCCAGTCAAGCGTTGTACTTCAGTTTTCAAAATGACTCTTTCAATAGGAGCTTCTGTCATCTGATATGACTTGAGTCATTCCTGGTGTAACTCGAGTCATGACAATTGCAAAGAGTTCTAGCTGGTTTATTTTTTTTCTGATATGACTTGAGTCACCGTGGTATGACTCCAGTCATCTTATTCTGAATTCCTCTCTGACTGAATTATTTGAACTATGACTCCAATCATGACTCGAGTCATCATACTTGAAATTCTTTTCTGTTTCAAACATTTGAACTATGCCTCTAGTCAGATGTTTGTGACTCGAGTTAACATAACTCCAGTCATCTAAATATGACTCGAGTCAAGAACATCAGTTTTTGAAAACTTCATCTTCGTAATCTGAAATTCCTTGATTAAGCTTTGGGAACTTCATATTATTGATTCTTACTATTTCTAACAAAGTTTAATCAGTTTGCTAATGATTTTTAGACATGATTAACAAGTTTTAAACATCAAATTATCATAAAACAAATATGTGTCAGACGCATTAAATGCTTGAACAGAGACGAAGCATGAAAATGGAAATTGAGCTTCTGAGTAACCATAAAGCATTCTAGCCATTTCCAGTTAACATTCTAATTGAGTCTCAACGGATAAATGGAATGAAGAATGTCAACGGAGAATAACGGCTAACATCGGAAGAATATGAAGAGATGGAGTAACGTTCAAACTCAACAGATATATTCATTACTCTCAACGGCTCATTAATCTCTCTTCAATAGTCATTAAATGCAATCAACTATAAAAGCCAGAAGCATTCAATTCATCACCGACCGAAACTCTGCGCATTCAATTAGCAACCTAAGCTTTATTGTTTCTACTCTTACAGTTAATATCTTCATATATTTAAATCTTCAGTGATTATACATCTGCTCTTTTAGAGAGTTAATTATTGTTTATCCATCTTTGTAAGAATCTCAAAGTATTGGGACTTTGAGATTGAGACATTTGATTACAACTTGTAAGGGGGAGTAAATTCTAGTGAGAGAATTACTCCGAGAGTTACAGAGTGTGTAATCATTTAAGTTAGTGAAATCCCGAAGAGTCTGAGGACTGGATGTAGGTCAAGAATTTGGATTGAACCAGTATAAATCTATTGTGTTCAATCTTTCTCTTCCCTACTCTGTTCATCTCTGTTTTGTTAGCAACTAACAGAGTATTTTGGAAGAAAATTTTAATCACCCAATTCACCCCCTCTTGGTGATATTCCACTTTCAAAGAAAGATAGGATTCTAAAATATTTTATTTAACAATACTCAAAAAAAATTCATAAAGAACCGTTTTGTATTCTTTAAGAATACTTAATGGTTATCAATGAAAGCCGTCATATATAAAAAGGTTGGACTAAAAAAAATTTATCTCACAATACTTGATTGTTCTTCACAAAGAACTATTATATATTCTTTAAAAAGGCGAGATTATGACAAATATCAAATATAAGGAGGTGAGATTCTATTAAAAAGTTATTTGACAATACATTATGATTCTTCACAAAAACCGTTAAGTATTATTTAATATAATGGAGGGTTTTAAAATATATATATATATATATATATATTTGACAATATATTGCAATTCTTTATAAAGAACTGTTAAGTATCCTATAATATATATATATATATATATATATATATATAAAATTGACAATACATTAATGTTCTTCGTAAAGAACCGTTAAGTATTCTTTCATCTAAAAAGACAGGATTATGAAAATATCAAATATAAGGAGGCAAGATTTTGAAAAACATTTTATTTGACAAAACTCTTCCAACTCCAATGTTTTTGAGCTTCTCTAGTGGGTCTCATACTCTTCTTTCCAAGGGTTTTTCTCTACCACTGCGGGTTTTTCCAAGGGTTTTGCTCTTCTCTAGTTTGTATCATCTGGCCTCTACAATTCTGGTATACTACGCTGTGGCATTATTGCAGCATCATATGTGTCACTTGGTTGCTGCAATTCTGGGGTGAACTGCTCCGTTACCTTTTCTTCTTCAACAGCTTCCCTTACTTTCTTTGCTTGTACTGAAGTGGGTTAACTTCTTCAATTGGCCTTTTTACTGGCTTTTGTTGTTCAACAAACTCCCCATTCCTCAACTCTATAGCTTTGATATATTCTTTCCCTTCTCTTCTCAGGACTTTAGTATCACTAGGTAAATAACCCGATGGCCTGTTATTCAAAGCTGTAGCTAGTTGCCCAACTTGATTTTCCAGATTTCGTAGAGAAACCTACTGACTTTTAATGACAGCATTGTTCTTGGCCATGTACTCCTTAAGAAAACCTTCAATAGATGATTGAGGAGGTGGTTCAATATTCGGCTACCTTGCTTGTTGATTGAATCCAAGAGGATATTGGGGTTTATTCGGCTGTGAGGAAGTACCAGCTTGTTGTCTTAGTTGTCCTTGCTGATCCCAAGAAAAATTCGGATGCTATCTCCATCCAAGATTATATGTATTTGAATATGGATTATTATTGGTGTTCTTGTTATAATTTCCCACATAGTTTGCAGATTCTAGATTGGCTGAACAGTTTCCAAAAATATGCTCCATGCCACAGTTTGTACAAGATAATGATGCATCGCAAAGGCTATGATCCAACAGCTAGATTCATGGATTTGATGATACTTGTGAGAGAGGAGACTTATGCAATTAGAACTGTCATGGCATCTAATTCATGTACTTCATCTACTTTTCTGGTTGATGACACCCTTTCAGTTGTCCATTAATAGTTGTTAATAGACATCCTTTTGAGAATTTCATAAGATTCATTGTAGGATTTTCTCAAGAGGGCTCTATTAGCTGAAGCATCAACTATCTGCCTTGTTTGCACATTTAGACCATTATAGAGAGTCTCCATCTGTATCAATGGCTGAATTCCATGTTGTAGACATTTCTTTAGCAATTCTTTGAACCTTTCCCAAGCTTCATATGAAGATTGTCCATCTTGTTGTTGAAACCCAGTGATATGTTTAAGCTTGGCATTCTTTATTGGAGGAAAGAATTTCAGCAAAAACAATTCACCCAAATCTATCCAGGATGTCATTGAATTTACTGGCAAAGTGTTCAACCAAGGTCATGCTTTATCTCGGAGTGAGAATGGAAACAACTTAATCCTTAGCATCTGCTGGAACTTTTGGGATCTTGAAGGCATCATAGACTTGCATAAACATTCTCAGATGAAGATGGGGATCTTCTGTTGACATCCTACTAAACTGTCCTACTGTCTGCAACATTTGGAACATGATAGGTTTTAGCTTGAATTAAGGTGCAGTTATATCTGGTAGAGCAACGTAGACCTCAGTCTATCTAGATTAGGAATCCCAAAGTCCATAATGGCTTTATTCAGATCCTCATCACGAACTCCTACTTGTAATGATATATTAACTCGATCTCCATTTAGATTTCCATTGGCGCGTTCTTCTGCCATGTCTACTGATGTAGTAATGAGCTCTCTTCTTTTTTTCTTCCTTCTCCTTTTCTTGTAAGTTCTTTCTATCTTAGGATCGAAAGACTCAAGATCAGAAATACGAGAACCACTCATACACGAGGCAGAAGTGCCTGAAAATCAAGAACGAATGAGTTAGATAAACAAATCAAATTGCAACTTTCAAACAATATCGTGCATGCATAAACAATATTAAATAATCCCTAGCAACGGTGCCAAAAACTTATTGGGTCAGTGATAAGTTATATTTCTGCTATATATTTCCACTACGTTATGACTAATTTAACTGTGTTTTTGTACCTAAAATGTTTTGATTTGATAAAATATGACAAAATTCATGCATATGTGGAAATACGGGTTAGATGAGTTAAATTTTTGCATTCTAACCATTATCCCAGATGTAAGCATAAATAAGACCTAGAATTTGATATATTCCTGAGCTGACATAGCAATGTTGTGGCAATGATGAGCATTATACGGATGATTATTTGAATTGTTGTATTATGTTATGCGCTAATATTTTCTTAAGAAAACACAGGAGATAAATAAATTGCAGGATATTGGGTCAAATATGGTGGACTTTGAAAACAAAAAAAAAGGTAGCCGCTTGAGGAAGATGAA
This sequence comes from Acacia melanoxylon, assembly GCA_019022615.1. Lineage (NCBI taxonomy): Eukaryota > Viridiplantae > Streptophyta > Magnoliopsida > Fabales > Fabaceae > Acacia > Acacia melanoxylon. Next base: position 966,794 of record JAFJYJ010000020.1, on the reverse strand, counting down.
AGTCAAGGATTACTAGAAATCAAGAAAGAAATCAAAACAGAATCCCGATAATCACAACAAAATCAATCAGATAGAATCTTCTACCTGGGCCTGATAGAAGAGGAAAGCCCAGCTCATTAATACAGACTGGATGTGCAGCGCAAGGACCTCAACCATAAAAGAAAAAGATGACCAACCCTGTTGGTTAACTTTGGGGTGTTGCCTGCATTCAAGCAACACGCTCATGAGGTTGAAAAACAAAAATTTTGTTATTCATTACGGAACTCATTACGGTCCTCATAAGTCATTAACCCTAACTCCTTAGACCAATGAGTTATTTTTTTTCCTTTTAATCTGTAACTCTTTATGGTACTTATGAGAACACATAACTCTTTATGATACTCATTGAAGACGGAATATCACCACAAGAGAGGGTGAATTGGGCGATTTCAAAAACTTTCGCGATTAAGATAGGTAACTAAAATGATAGAGCAATGAAAAGAAGAATAATAGACATAGAAGATTTATACTGGTTCGGTCCAAATTCTTGACCTACGTCCAATCCCCAGACACACTGGGTTTTTCACTAATACTTTTGATTACACACTTTATAACTCTTGAGTAATCATTTCTCTCTAGGATTCACTCCCTCTTACAAGTTGTAATCGATACACCCACTCTCAAGGTCCCTTTACCTTGAGTTTCTTATAAAAATATTGATCAGAAAATAACTCTCTTATATAGTATATTAACAATATAGAAATATTGATCAGAAAATAACTATCTTACAAAGTAGATTAACAGTCATTGACGTACAGAAATATCTGAAGATATTACACAGTAATACATGAAACAGTAGATGCAACAAATTTGTTTAAGCATAAGTGTTTCAGTAGTTGATTCAAATTGAATGCTTCGCCTCATATTTGGTGGTTGCAATTAATGACCGTTGAGAAGCTTCAACAAATCCATTGTGAGTAATAAATATAGCCGTTAGACATTGAACTCAATCGATACTCATAAGTCATAACGTTAATCTTGTAGAGTTATCCCTATTAAACATTCCTTCATTGCTTTTTTTTTTCTGCCCGTTGAGATACAACAATTAATGTAGAATGGGAATAGCAGAAAAGGTCTTTTGATTGCTTAAATAATGCTTGCCTGGTTGGTGCTTCATTTTCTGCAACAACATTTAACGCTTCTCACATAATTAATGTTTTTCGAGATTTATAAGTTAATCACCCGCATAATCACCTAAACCTCATTAATACACTGATTAAATATAGTTAGGAAGAATAATGAGTGATGATAATAAGTAATGAAATCATAATCAATGATTTTAACTTTACGAACACGATGATTTACAGAAGGAGAAAAGACAACTCGAGTTAATCATTAACTGACTCGAGTTAATGACTTGAGTTGGTTCTTTCAATGCTCGAGTAAAGATGATTTTCTTTTGAAAAGAAAAAGTTTGAAACATAGGTTTTGAATTGAGAAAATCATTTCGTAAAGGATAACTCGAGGCTAAAAATATTGACTTGAGTTAGTCACTCGAGTCAGGTCTTTTACACTAGAGTCTAAAGATATGTTTCACAAACAATGACTTCGGGATATATTTGAAAATGTCTTTATGCAAAGGATACTCGAGTCTTAAAAGGCTGACTCTAACAGATGACTCGAGTGCACAAAATCAAAACTCGATTTTCAAAACTCTTATGATTGTTGATAATATTTGAAAATGCAAGAGTTAAGGTTTGAAAAATAAGTTTTAAAAACTCCCTAAGTCAACTCGAGTCATATGCTGGTAACTCGAGTTGCTGCTTTTCATTCAAACGTTATAAAAGGCTTTTAACTCGAGTCATTGACATATAACTTGAGTTAGTCAAAACTAAAAGTTGTTTTGACTAAGTTTTCAAAGCATTGATTCAAGTTCTTGAAACATAACTCAAGTGTGTCCATTACAGACACATCAAAATACTCTCGGATTCAAGATTTGGTTGAATTGAAAGATGTTCACTTAAGTGTCTTTGAACATACATTTAAGTGACTTGAATCATTAAGTCTATTTCATTTACAATTGTTTGTTATCATCAAAACATTGAGAATTAACACTCATGAGTTATAGTCTGTAACTTTTTACAGTACTCATGAGAACCTGTAACTCATTACGGTGCTTATGAGTTATGCCTAAGATGATTTTCATGATATTAAGGAACCCATAACTCTTTACGGTACTTATGAGTTATAAGCTACAACTCTTTATAGTATTCATGAGAACCCGTAACTCTTTACGATACTCATAAGAACCTGTAACTCTTTCAGTCCTCATGAGTTAAGCTCTAAGCTCCAGATACTCTTTCACGTTAGACTAAGGAGTTATCATTGTTTTAGGATCTACTCATTAAAACACATATAAGGTTTTAGGATTACCTTAGATCACTCGAAGACTTCAAAGTATATGATGCCCTCTAACGATGATTCACACAGCTGCCTCTTGATTGCAATGAGAACACCTTCTCCTTGACTCCTCCTTCTCCTTATATGTTTGCTAGGCGATAGCAAGGTGCAAGCTTCAAGTCTTTGGTATTTTCTTTTCTCAAGACTATGACGGTGTCTTGAGATTAGGTGAGGTGCAAGATTGGAGGATTGGATGGACAAGATTGGGGAACCAAGGCTATAGTTCTTGATGCAAGACTGGAGCGCCCAAGACAATCTTGATTGGTAGCACACACCAAATTGGTGCCTTCTTGAACCCTTCAAGATGGCACCTACTTGCCTTGAGAAAGCCACATGCAATGGGAACACACACTCCTAAAAACGTCCAACATTGTTCAACCACTAAAATTAGGGTTTAAACCTAATTCAATTGCTTACTAGAAAAGCCCAATCCATTAGGATTAATCCTATCATGATTTTAGATTTTATCCTATCATGATCTTTGGATTATATCCTATCATGATCTAATATTTATCCAATCTTTATTGGATCTTATCCAATATTTATTGGATCTTTATCATATATTCTTTTGGATAATTCATAATTATCATTTATCACCTAACCTCTTGAATTCAAATTATCATTTAAAATTCAAAATTCAAATTGGCCTAAGACCTACTAATTTCTCACTAAATACCCAAATATGGCGCCATTGTTAATTGGGCATGGAGTCGCACTCCAACCCAGTTACACATATAGTCTTGACAAAGCGCAATAACAATTATTGGCCCAAAGTTGCTAAATAAAGCAATCAAGAACAACTTTAGTGTGTGACCCATTAAGCTCAATTAGTCACTGGCATAGATAAACTTGGACCAATTAAACTCCTTTAACATGCCCAACTTATTAATGACCACATAAGACACTAGCAATGCTCTGTGACCTCAGAACTAATAAGTTGATAAAGTGATTTACCTTTCTAATTTGGATACCATGTCAGCATCATCCCTCATAATATCGTTCACATTTAGTCGAGAGTGAGGATAGAGTATCATCTCTCTTGGTTGACTAAATGTAGCTTTTCACAAAACTAGGAATTTTCTTCCTTGACTCTTCGACAGATCATAACTCTTCATGATCACTTACTATGCATAGATTCTCGAGTCAACTAGAAGTCATCAAAGCCCTACCGGTCTTGCAAACGACTAATCCTTTATAGGGGATTGTGAGTCCTTTTGGCATGTCCATTTATACTTAAGCATTATGTCATACCCAAGAGTACATTGTTCTCCCCATTTTGCAGGGAGATAGAGTTGTACAGTCAAAGTGTAACTTTAGGATATAGTATTCGTTGACATCCTCTAGTCTAGGACGATCCAAACTACCAAATGATGAGAGACATTACAAATCCAATGATACTCTCTATAATAACTGTTGAAAATTATGCCCTAGGGGCAAGTCATTGTACTTTGACATTATTATTAATTAAAGTATTTCTCCATTTAGTTATCATTTCATTTGTATGTTTATAGTGATAACTGTATCCTTGGATATATCTTATAGATTATCTTAAATGTCCCTGGTCGTTCATCTACGCAGGAGCGAAGATGAAATAAGACCAGTATGACTTTGATGAGGTATGGAGATACAAATCAAAGTCATAAGCACTTGTAAGAGTACAAAGTGCTGGACCAACCCACTATGAGAAAGCTACATGGATTAAGTCATAAGTTTTTCTCATGTATAACTGCGTCACAACACCCTTTGACCTGAGATCATCATGGATTCCTACATGAGAGTCGCTGATCTTTAACCTAGTCAAAAGTCACCTTTGACCAGGTGATGATAAAGGCTTGGATCGGGATCAATGGTTTTCATGTAGAGGAATGTGAATGGTCAAGATGGAATTTGTCCCTCACATTCGTAGAGAGATAATACTGGCCCCTCGATGATTGAGTCTAAGAAATGTATGGCCATACTATGATGGAAAGGAGTTTCCATTTCAGTTATTAGACTACTCAAGAATCGAGAAAGTAATGGTCAAGAATAAGAATTTGACATTATTCATGCCTCATCCTTGACCAAATTATCGCGTGACAAAAGGGACGTGACATGGTTGAACGATAGGTTGTATCGTATCATCGATCCCCATATGAATTGGGTAGTCGCAACTTCTTGCTAGAGGTCGCTTGCGACTTGTGGGCTGGTACAGTATTGTCCCACTGCCAATCCCATATGGGCCTACAGGGTCACACACAAGAATAGCCCAACATGAGCAATAGTATCCAGATTCATTGAATCTTAGGTGTGTCTAAGATCTAATGAATACAACATTTAATCTAGGATGAATATATATATATATATTTGAAATTAAATAATAATAATATTTAATGATATTATTATATAATATTTGTTTTGTATTTAATTTATTTGATAAATTAAATATTTAAAACAAATAGAGATATTGTATCTCGATTTAATTTTCGAATAAAGATATCATATATCTGATTTAATTTGAATTGAGATACAAGATCTCGATTTAATTAAATAAATAGATATCATATTTCAGATTTAATTTATAGAAATAAATTAAATCAGCGGGCTTTTAATTCAGATTAAATAAAATCTGTTGGACAAATTTAATTAATGCTATTTAAATCTAAAATTCGAATTTCAAGATTAATTAGATTAATCTTGAATATTTTAATACGGCCCAATTAGGGTTTGAGAAACTCTATAAATAAAGCTTTAGTCGTATTGAAATGACAAGAGAGGCAAGCCGCGAAAGAAATCCTAGAGAGAAAAACGTGAGACACAAAGTGAGAAGGCGCTAGCACGCTGCCGTACGTGTTCGAGAGTTGTTCGGTGTGGATACCGATAGAGGGAGTGGATTCATAGAGTCATCTCCTAGAGATTGATTGAGCAAGAAGGTGTTAGCCCATGTGTTTGCAAAGGATGCATTCAAGTTCGTATAGGTACGGTTTTTCTAACGAACCCGACTTAAACACCATTGATAGATCCTCTCATTGGGATTCGTAAAGTTTTTTTTTATTCCGCTGCGTATATGGATCTTTACAATAAGTCCTTATGGATTCTCTAGACGGGACTAGACGTAGTGTCCCCAAGTCCTCATGATCATGATCCCTATCATAGATCCTCGAGTGAACACTAGTTCTATTTTTAGGGCCTTTATCTTTAAACGCATATTAACCTCATTAAATATAGGTGAGACATAAATATGATAAAGATAAAGTTGAAGACAAAATATCACCTAAGAGGGGGTGAATTGGATGATTTCAAAAACTTTTGTGATTTAAGTCCCCCTCCCCCAAAAAAGAGCAAGGTTGAAGGAATAATCGACACAGAAGATTTGTACTGACTTGGTCCAAACTCTTGACCTACGTCTAGTCCCCAGACACTCTGGGTTTTTCACTATCACACGATTATAGACTCTGTTTTGAAGTAATCCTCTCTCTCTCTAGGATTCACTCCCTCTTACAAATTGTAATTAATACACTCACACTCAAGGTCCCTCTACCTTGAAATTTTTACAGAAATAATGATCAGATGATAACTCTCTTACAGAGTAGATAAAGAATCACTAAAGTACAAAATATCCAAAGATATTACGAAGTATTGAATGAAACAGTAATTGACAATAAATTCGAATGAGTGTAAAATGTTTTGGTAGGTGCTCTGTATTGAATGCTTCTCCTTATATTTGGTGGTTACAATTAATGACCGTTGAGAAGCTTCAATGAATTTGTTGTGAGTATTGAATATAGCCATTAGACCGTTACAATTTGTTCGTTACTCATAACTTCGATTTTGCAGAATAATCACTGTCAATCTGCCGCTTTGACATTCCTTTTGTTTTTCCTGGTGTGTTACAACAATTAATACGAAATAACATAAAAGACTTTCTGATTGCTCAGAGGATGGTTTCCATCTTGGTGTCTCGTTTTTTGCAACAACATTTAATGCTTTTAACATAATCAATGCTTTTTGATAATTTGCTATTAATCGACCCCATAATCATCTGAAACTCATTAATAATATACTAGATAAACATGGTTAGAAGAAGTAATGATTGAAGATAACTCGAGTTGTCATTAACTGACTCGAGTTAATAACTCAAGTTTGCATTTCATTAACTCAAGTTTCATTGATTCTCTTCTTGAAAGATAGTTGATGAGAACTATTTATGTCATGTTTTCCCTGTATTATATGACTGTATTGTATGGTGAATATGAGTTTAACTACATTTAATCTGAGCAAAAAGGCATTGATTCATTATATAGGGAACTTAAGGATAAATTCCACATACATCCTAAAACATGTGCTAAAAAGAGAATGAGTTTTGAGGATTTATGAGAAAGTCGATGCCATGTTTTCCCTGTATTATATGACTGTATTGTATGGTGAATATGAGCTTAACTTCATTTAATCTGAGAAAAAAGGCATTGATTCATTATATAGGGAACGTAAGGATAAATTCCACATACATCCTAAAACATGTGCTAAAAAGAGAACGAGTTTTGAGGATTTATGAGAAAGTCGTATAACATAGCCGACACTATGCTATAACATTAGGACAGCTTTATCGAAGTGCAATACAACGCATCCCTGAAGTTATAGTAGATTAAGTGACGCAATGATATGCGGCATATGTTCTGATCTTTTGTCAAGGTTGTTTCAGGAAATATAGTGCAGGTAAAGAACAACGGTTAGATTGCTGACGTATTGGAATAGAAGATGCGGTGGATCGAAACTAAGATTTGAAGAATCCCACATGATCAACAGAATCAATCTACTGAGATTGGAAAGAAAGATACGATTGGACCTCGATAGATTAGGAAAGGGCCAGTTCACTAGACGTATGCCGCAAGTAGACCAGACTATATAAGGAAACAACAGCCAAGCCTAAAGGCAGTCGAAGTCGTCGAGAGTAAAAGACCAATCCTATACGGCCAAACTCAAAAGAAGAGTGAGAGAAATTACAAAGCACGAGGACTTCAAGAGAACCCAGCATCCTTCCTTGCAGTGACACGGAGACAAGAAGACATGAGTTGTGACGTGACAGGGCTTCTTCCACGCCGTCGGAACTTCCATCAAGCTTTCTGTGTTTTTTCTTTATTTTAATTCTAGTTAATCTTTTTGTCATGGGCTATTTTGTTGTGCTCTGTTTAGTGATTCCCTCGTCAATCATGAGCTAAACTTCTTATGGCTGAATGAGGATGATTTCCTAAGTTTGGAATGAACCCAGTTGCTAGTTCTTAATTTAATACATTTATTTTGCTTATTAGTGATTTAATTTCTTGTCGATTAGCGAGAGCTAAGGGCTAGATCAGTGGCCTCGACTTGCTGAGAGAGAGTCGTGGTTAGACATATGAGAAACAGTGATTGCTAGGCAGGCTGGTGCAAGACTTGACCTATTATTGTAGGCTTTAGGAATGGGTCTACCGCTCATAACCATACATCTTGATTTGTAATGATAATCTAACTAGAAAATTGCCATCGACATATGGGAGAAGTAAAGTTAGGATTGTACGTATCGGACACGAGAGCTTCGATAGATCAGAGTGGTGGGTTAACTGAATAACATTGTAAGGGGTGTTTATGTTGTAGCATTGCGAGAGCTGTGCAACATATATTCTATAGCAATGCGTATAGGTAACTGGGGGATTAACATGCTTAGGAAGGATTCTGAGCTAGCCTATCTTTTACTGATATCTTCTTACGACTACGATCATTTGGTTATTTTCCTATTTATTAGTATAACTATCAAACTCCCAAACCAATCAGATCTTACTTCCTGTTAAACACAACTAATTCTGTAATTTGGCGTCATCATTTGGTATCTCAGTCTCTGTGGGATGATACTCTACTTACTCTTTATTACTTGTTCGACTGGTTCACTTGCCATCAAGGAAATCGACTAACAATAGTTTGTTGGAAAAATGAATTTGCACAAAGAAGATGTTTTAGCAAAGAGTGACTCGAGTCTTAAATAACTAACTTGAGTTGATAACTCGAGTAAGCTTTTCACAACTCAAGTTGTGAAGTTTTAATTTGAAAACAAAGACTGAGTTATGATGCAGAAGGAGTTTTGACCTAGGCTTACTCAAGTCTTTAAAAGCATACTCTAGTGAGAAACTCGAGTACACATTCCATAACTTGAGTTTGAAATATTTTCCTTTTGAAAGAGAGAACTGAGTTATGATTGCAACAAAAGGTTATTCACTCAAGAGCCATTAAACACACTCTTGAGTTACTTGAATCATTGAGTCTAATTCTTTTACAAGTGTCTTTTATCATCAAAACATATCGAATCGAGAACTAACAAAAGTGGGCTCATATATTTAAATCATGAAATACCAAATAGTAAAAGGTGTTCATATGATAAAATAGATTTTCTCTAGGACACCTATATACTAACAAAGCCCAAAAGGCATGCATGATACACGAAAACACAAATATGCTGAAGAAGCTCGAGACAGTTAATATTGAGAAGCATAATAGATCAACTATGACCGAAGGCTACTGATACGAAGAAGAAGTAAAGATGTTACGTGACAGACACTATCCTATGTCGTCGACCCCCCTCAACAATTTCTCTTCATTTAGTTTCATTCCCTTTATTTGATGGATCTTATATATTCAGTTTCAGTTGTGTCTTGTTCGTCAACCATGCACTAACCCTCTTTTGGCTGAGCAATGATGGAACCTTAGTTTGTAATTCTAAACCAGATTGCTAAGTTCTAATTTATATAATTTAGTTTGTTTAATTGTGTATTTAATGTTGGTCTTGTGCATTAAGTGGCCACTAATAAGCAAGAGTTGTGGTTTTAGCTTACTGGAAAGGAATTAAGATTAGACTTTAATTAAACAGTGTGTGCTAGTAGAGTTTGTGCAGAATTCTATCTAAATTATAAACTATAGGAATGAATTTATCTCACAAAGCCATTAAACCTAGTTTTACTTGTTATTCCGAGCTTGAAGATGAGTATATGAATATGATAAAAGTAAAGTAAGGAGTATAAATACAGGATTGTGGAAGTTTTTGTATACATAAGTGGTGGGTTAAGTGAAGTTTTTGAAAAGCATTGTTGTAGCATTGCGGAAGCTCTTACATCATTGCTGTAGCATTGCGTTAAAGCAATCTGGGAAAGAAGTACAAATTAAGGGAAAGTTTGAGCTCTAGCTATTTAAAATCTAATATCTTTCCTTTGTATTCACTCTAGATCTTTCTCTTTAGTTTCTTAGAAGAGTAAATACCCTTTTAGGTCCCCGACAAAAAACACGGACCCCATTTTCGTCCCTAGGGACTAAAATGAGACTTTTTTATGGACTAAAAAATACTTTTTGGAAATTTGCGAGAGATCAAAATGTTCACAAATCAACCCTTATTCGTCCTTTTCAGGGACCAAAATGGTATTTCTTTGTATGAGGGACCAAAATGGGGTCCGTGTTTTTTTCCAGGACCCAAAAGGGTATTTACTCTTTCATAGAATTATTAGTTTACATCACAACACTCATCTTCTTTTTAAATATGTTGATCACGTGACTTTTGATCAATCTCTTGCTACATAAGTGGGTATTTTAATCTCTGTGGGACGATACTCAACTCATTAATTTATTACTTGTTTGAATGGTTTACTTGCCAAAAGGGAATTCGACCAACAAGTTTTTAGCACCATTGCTGGGGATTATAAACACTATTTATGCAAATAAGTTCTTATTCTAAAAGTTTTGTTTGATTCATTTAATCACTTTCTCTATTTTTGATTTTTAGGTAACTGTGTATGAGTGGTACTCGTAGTGCTGATCTTGAATCCTTTGATCCTAAGATTGAAAGAATGTACAAGAAAAGGCAAAGAAGGCAGAAAAGACAAGAATGTCCTAACACCCCCCATGCAATGCATTATTTTTTATTTAAAATGTTTGATTTGGTTGTTTGGATTACTTTATATATCTACTTTTAATTTATTTTGAATTGTACCTTTCAAATAGTTTTATACTCCATTTGATTTTTAATATAAGACTTATTTAGAAAGTTGATGTTAGTCATTAATATAAGACATAATTTTTATATTTTTTTTAATCTTTTCATAATTTACTCCTATTGATCTTTCCTCAACAATAATTAAAGAGGAGAGGGAATTAAAAAAGATGATTTGGGTATTGTAGAAAATTGTGTCATATTAATTAAATAACCAACTTCCTTATTTTAATCAAGTAAAGTAAATATATATCTTATATTAAGAATCAGAGGGAGTATATATATATTTTTCAATTCTAATCAAAACTGGAAGAGTCTTTGAACTTGTTTAAACTTGTGAGTTTTGCAATTGGGGCTGAAGATAACCCATCAAATTGAATTAAATTTGAATCTAAAATAAATTGTAGCCATTATATTTTATATTCAAATTTAGATGTGAAACCCTTCAAACTGAATTATTTCCCTTTCCCAAAGAAAATCATATTTTCTTATTTAGAAATTATAAAGAGTTTTCACCTCTCCTAATTTAGAATTCGAATTTATGTTATCATCTTTACAAGGTGATGTCGGTTACCAGTTATGCCATCAACCAATAGCTTGTTAGTCTTAGAAAACCTTATTAACGACAATGAATTTGATTTCATGACAACCTTAAATAGTTGTTCCTTTAATCAAATTTAAATTTTAAATTTCAAGACTTTCTTCTTAATAAAAAATATTTAAGGTTTTGCTAAATTGTTGTTATTATTATTATTATTTTGGCCCACAAATTGTTAGTTAACAATCTTTGAATTGAAATATTCAAATTTTTCAGCAACAAAAAGATATATTCAAATTTTGAACTCAATAAATGCTGATTGATTTTCATATTATATTATATGACCTCTAATGTCTTCTCTTTGACACTGTTTTTTATCAGCATCCAGCATCCAGCATCCTACCAAGTAAGTTGCATTCCTTAATATTTTAACTAATTTTAACCTGTTTTTTATTTACACAATTTGATTATTTATATTTTATAAAATGAATTAGAGGGAATATTAACTTACATTTTTTCGGTAATTCCAAGTTATGCCACTTTAGGAATCAGAATCAACTAAAGTATCGAGATGATTACTTGTTTCTTTCTTCCCTTGTCTGGCAAACAAATTTGATATTTCCCTTAACCCTTTTAATTTCCCACACAGACCTACCTCCTCGCTTCGTAGGGTCTTCTCGCTCTATTCACTCTCGCGATCCCGCCGCCGCTCGCTGGTTTTTTTCATGCTGTTTTTTATTTTATTTTATTTTTTATTTGGCCAAAGGTTTTTTAACCAGAGATTCGTAGTTGACAATCAATTTTTTCTTCTCTTCCCCTTGATTGCGTTCAGCATAATTTTCATTGACAATCCAAGATGGCTCTCTACGATAACGGTGAGATCGCGATAGAGAAGAAGCCTAAGACGAAGATCGTTTGTACTCTTGGACCGGCGTCCAGGTCGGTGCCTATGATCGAGAAGCTTCTGCGTGCAGGCATGAACGTTGCTCGCTTCAACTTCTCTCATGGATCACATGATTATCACCAGGAAACTCTCGATAACCTTAGGACAGCCATGGAAAACACCGGGACTTTGTGCGCCGTCATGCTCGATACCAAGGTATTTCAGCCCCATTTTCAATACTTGTTTACCATTTGTTTTTTATTTTATTTTTTCTTTGAGTGAAAACTTGTTTATCATCTCCACCTATACTTTTTCCCGTTTGTTATTTGCGATTTTAACTGCTTGATTATTTGCTTTTATTTTTTTGAAATTCTGTTTTACCTATTTACGCCATATCGTCTAAACTTATAATAAAACAATGGTAAGTCAGAGCTCAGTCTGGGAAAATAATTGTAAGTGCAGTTAGATAAAGTAATATCCTATATTTTTGAAATCATGAATACTCTGCTGCGTAAAAATGTGTAGAGTATAATGATATCTGAGAGTTTGATTTGACAATAAAAGTTTGTACTGACAGTATCTTTTAAATCTTAACGAAGTTAAAGTTATTTTGTAGGGAGATTTATGGCTTTTAATAGCTATAAGATACCACCAAAAATCCTAATATCTTAGATACTGAACTTAGACACCTTAAATGTTGCATGTCATCTGAGATTGTGCGATCAAGTTTATGGTAATATCAAAAGCCTCCAAAATAGTTGACATCCATTCCATTTTTCTTATCTTATATGGCATTCATTATATCTGTGATTTTTCTCACTATTTTTTTTTTAATCCGTCCAAATTCCGCCTGGTACTGCATATGATTTTTCTGTTATTTTATATGGCCGTTCATTATATCTGCTATTTTAAGAACTCTATTTGTTTTAATACGTGAATTCCCTTTTCTGATCAAATATTGACTAGCATCCTTCAAATTGTAACTCGGAAGCAAGTTATCATATATTCCATCTACTTTTTTATACATTTTTTTCTTTCAAGAGTTTTACAGAATTTACTAACTTTGGACAAAGCATTCAATCATTGATAGAATCTATCATTCTGTGATGTGTTATCCAAGAGTTTTACAGAATTTACTTGTATGTTTTATCATTTGGTAGTTTGCAATTTTCAGAGACTAATTCTTCTTGTTTTTTTCAGTACTTTCATCTTCATGTAATAGCTAACATGTTATGCAATTGCGTATTTAGTTTCAAAGGAGATGTGTCAACACGTTTGTACAAGTTTTCTTACATATGAAGGCAAACTTGTCATTCTATGGCATTTCTCATTTTTTGTTTTCTCTCTGATGTTGTAGGGCCCAGAGATTCGAACTGGATTTCTGAAGGATGGTAAGCCCATTCAACTCAAACAAGGTCAGGAAATAACCATATCAACTGACTATAGCATAAAAGGTGATGAAAATATGATCTGTATGAGCTACAAAAAGTTGGCTGAGGATGTGAAGCCTGGCAGTGTAATATTATGCTCAGATGGAACAATCTCATTTACAGTCTTATCATGTGACAAAAATTTGGGTTTAGTCCAATGCCGCTGTGAGAATTCTGCAGTTCTTGGTGAGAGAAAGAATGTTAATCTGCCTGGAGTGATAGTTGCTCTCCCTACATTGACTGAGAAAGACAAGGAAGATATCTTGTCATGGGGAGTTCCCAACAAAATCGACATGATTGCTCTTTCCTTTGTTCGAAAAGGTTCAGACTTGGTGGAAGTTCGGAAATTACTAGGAAAACATGCAAAGAATATTCTTCTAATGTCCAAGGTATGTTGTCACCCATTTCCACCACACTTTTTGCTCTTTAAACATATGTTAGGTTGTTGAGAAAGGAATGAAAGGATTAATAGATATGAAGTGAGATTGGCTGCAAAGGGCTTCACTTAAACATCCGAGAATATAGTATACAGAGACTTGTTTTATTCACTGAAGTCTAAGTCCTCTTATCAATGCTAGTAGACTTAGCTTGGTCCTTCTTTCAACTTGAAGTAAACGTGTGTTTCTCAATGGATATTTAGAGGAGGAAATCTACAAGTTCTCACCAAGGAATTTGAATAAAGGACTTTGAGTTTTGAATTACTTCCTTGGAATAGAGGTAATCAAGTCAAAGAAAGGGATCCTTATATCTGAAAGGAAGAATGCCCTCGATCTCCTTGAATAACTTGGAATGCTTTAGGTGTGGATAGTTAATCCTACTTTAAAATTAAATATGCTCAAGATCGCCCTCTTGTTGATACGGAATGCAATGATGTTTGGTGATGTTGATTGGACAGGATATAAAATTCAGGCTAATGTTCATATGCTTGAGGCAACTTAGTACCCATTTGATTCAATGAATTAGAAGGATTGTAATGGAATGTAATAATAGGGAATGCAATGATGTTTACCATGAGTTTGTTTGGTATATTAGAAATGGTAAAAATTAATTTAATTTAATAATAATATAGGTGAAAGTGACTGATATGACCCCATCCCCTTCCTCTGATCTACTTCTTCCTTGCCATAAGGTGCTTTCCTTCCTCTTCAATCTTCACCATCATCTCAATGCCTTGAACATTGATCTCCCACCACCAATTTTTCCCCCCTTGCCCTGCCAAGATCTGGTGGGTTAAGTATCACATATCTCAGTTAGCTTCTCCTCCATCCTCCCTCATTGCAAATCTGAACAGTCCTTTATTACCTCGTCTCAAGGGATTTTATAGACAAACATGTAATCTCTATATAATCATGATTTACTACTTGTGGATGTGTGAAATTATTCTGTATCTTTCTCTAGTTCTTTAAGAAAACCATCTTGAGAGAAATTATTGATTTTTGCTATCAATGTTCATACTGTGTTCAATCAAATTTTGTTTTTTTATTGTTATTGATACATCAAAATGCATTTGGCAGGTTGAAAACCAAGAAGGGGTTGCTAATTTTGATGACATCCTTGCAAATACCGATGCATTTATGGTTGCACGTGGTGATCTTGGAATGGAAATTCCGATTGAGAAGATATTTCTTGCTCAGAAAGTCATGATTTATAAGTGCAACATTCAAGGAAAACCGGTTGTGACTGCAACCCAAATGTTGGAGTCGATGATTAAATCTCCCCGTCCAACTAGAGCTGAAGCTACTGATGTTGCCAATGCAGTGCTTGATGGCACAGATTGTGTGATGCTTAGTGGTGAAACAGCCGCTGGAGCTTATCCAGAACTTGCAGTTCAGACTATGGCCAAAATATGTATTGAAGCAGAGAGCACCCTAGACTATGGAGATGTATTTAAAAGGATTATGGAACATTCTCCAGTACCCATGAGCCCATTAGAGAGTCTAGCATCTTCTGCTGTTAAAACTGCTTACTCAGCTAAAGCAGCTCTTATATTGGTTTTAACCAGAGGAGGAAGTACTGCAAAACTAGTGGCCAAATATAGGCCAGGCATGCCTATTCTTTCTGTAGTCGTTCCTGAGATTAAGACTGATAATTTTGACTGGTCTTGCAGTGATGAGTCTCCTGCAAGGCATAGCCTAATCTTCCGTGGGTTGGTTCCAATATTAAGTGCAGCATCTGCCAGAGCTTCTCATGATGAGACCACAGAAGAAGCTATTGAGTTTGCTATTCAACATGCCAAGAAGAAGGGTCTTTGCAGGAATGGTGATGCTGTTGTTGCTCTGCACCGAGTGGGCACTGCATCTATTATCAAGATCTTGACGGTGAAATGACCACCCATTGAAGGAATTTCCTCGCTGTCCCTCATTTTCTTTGCAAAATTTTGAGTTGGTAAGTTGATATCTCATACATAGAAGCATATGCCTAACTGGATATTCGTTTGGATGGAAAAACATCAGTTTTTGTTTAAAGCATGTGCCAGGGCGGTTTCCCTAGAGTTTGCTTAACCATATTATTCTATTGTTTATCTTGTAATGGAAACTTTCCATTTTGTTGAGACTTTCTTTTTTTTGGTCAAAATTTTGTTGAGACTTTCACTGCTTTATGATTCTTTTAAAAAACAAACAATATTATTGTGATTCAGGGTATTCTAATATTCTTTAGGGTCTGTTTGGTTTGTGGGGAGGGGATGCGATGGGAAGGGAAGAGCCCCTAGGGAGGATATTAACTAGATTGCCATTAATGCAAATAATATTCTTTTTTTGTTGAAAGTGTAATTTTGGAACATTGAAAACTTTCTCTGGGCTATTTAGTAAAGATGAGAGAAAAAATTTCGCTCCCCCCCCCCCAAAAAAAAAAAAAAAAAACAAAACAGATCCTTAGGGTGAAATTTCCTTCGTGTAAGGGCTTACTGGACTTGAGTGTTTAGGAGCTAACCATTTTTCTCAACGGTAATCTAGGTTGATATGGTAAGTTATGGAGCTTGATTGTTTGCAATTGTTGCTTTTTAGAGGAAAAGGATGTTGAATAATGTCAAAAGTGCAAGTGGATATTAATACTCCCTTAGGTTTTAAATATATGAGCTAGACAAAGGCTTTATTAGTTTATTTTGGTTATAAACATAAGACCCCTGACTTTTTTTTTTATTCTCAAATTTATAATTTTTCCCTCAAAATATCCCAATTACATTTTTAAGGATGTTTCCATCCATGTATACTTTCAATGGGCACGATTAAAGGGACTTGGTTTCAGTGTTAAGTACTATGCTTAGATGGGCTGTCGAGATATGATTTTGGACGGTTCAATTTTTTTTTTTTTAAATGATGATTTTTTAAATAAAAAAATCACTTTTAAAAAGAATAGTAGTAAAAACGTTATCTTTATTTTTTATTTTATACTCATTAAATTAAAATTTGCATCGTCCAAAACAGATCTGAAGGTCTAAATATGATAAGTTGGGAGAGCTAAACACCGTGCTTAGCACTGAAATCAAGTCCATGATTAAAGTGTGTATTTTAACAAAACAAACACATTTATTTTAAATAACTAACCTCTCACTAATTTCATTAATATCTGAAAAGTAATTATGTAGTTACTCTCTCTGGTCCTTATTATAAGGTACCAACTAACAAGTTTATTTGATCTTTTTTATAAGGCACTTGTTTGTTCCCAATGAGCATTAATTATTTGTGTCCATGTCTGCCATAATTAATGAGGGTAGTATTGAGAGTAATAATTAATACTTCGTATAATATTATAATTTAGTGCAATTAGTAGGGGTAATATTGAAAGTTACTTAAATTGTAGGACAACTTTATGGACTTTAATTGTTTTTATTGGTTTGTGAGATTTATTAGTTGAGAGAGTATATAATAAAGAGAAGAGAGAGTATTATAAATTTTTTTTAAAAAAAAAAAAAAAAAAAATCCCAGTAATTTATTGTCTCACGATTCAGTACCAAAGTGACGTGGGATTCATATATTGTTTTTGGATGGGCACTACTCGCCTTACAATGTCATTCTGAGTTGGTTAACTCTGAGGGTTGATGTAAACAAATACTGATGCATGTAATAAACAAACAATAGTCACATACAAGTAAAATTATTTCTATTATGGGTATTCATTTGAGTATTTATGCATGTTTAGATTAATAAAAAATGAATAAGAAATTATTATTATTATTATTTTCTTCTGTTTTCAATACATTTTCATGGGGTTTAAATATGAGAACAAAAATACTTTTCAGTAAAAAACTAATTTTTTTTTAATAGACATTTTACTTATCTAACTTCTTCTTCTTCTTCTTTTTTTTTTTCCCCCCTTTTTCAACTGACTTTTGATGTTGTTTAATGCTAACCTTAATAAGCTCTAAGCATGAATCATATCGTGACACTGCCTAAAGGATATAGCCAAAATTATAAATTTGAAACGAAGAAAGTAATTAATACTCTTTTTGGTCCTAATTATAGAAACATTTTTGTATTGTAATTGCACTACAAAAGTATTCCTATGATTAGGATTGGAGGTAGTACCTCAAACAAAAAACAGTCAACTTTAGAAATATTTCTTCCGGTTTTAAATATAAGACAGAGTTAATTTTTTTGGGAGAAACTAAAAAAGCTAAATAACCACATACGTGTGATGGGTGGTTCATGGTTATATGCTAGTAAAACAACTTTACTTTTAACCATTACATATACATCACCCACAAGGTGATCACAAACCACTTTTTGTGGTCTTATTTTGCTCATAGGTACATCATGATTGCAGATAGTTATCTAACTTTGCTTTTGATGCACACCTTTTTCTCTCCATCTTCTCGCTTCCTTCTTGATTCACCAATTCCTGCAAAAATTCTCAACCAACAAGATGAAGTTCTTGACCTCTGTGACTATGTGGTTGGATGACAGTGGGACGATGTCACCAACCAACGTGACGGTTGTCGGCTTGGCGAACACATTATTCTCGTGCGATCGACAATCACCAGTCCCAATAAAATTCTTATTTTCTGATGGTTACTCCTACTATACTAATGGGTGATAATGTTGCATTCTCCTGTTTGATAGTGAGGAGTAGAATATAATGGGGTCGGATTATTGGAATGAAGTGAAGGAAAAGGTTTATGAATGTTCGGTTTCCAAGCCCTGAGTGGCGAACTTCACGATTGGAGTGGCGAGGGAAGCGTCGAGAAATCGAATCAATCCAACGCTGCCTTGTTGCGGCGGTCGAAGTGTCTCCAACTTCGCCGTGAATCTTTCATCAAAGCCCCTCTTATCAGGCAATGGAGCCACCGTCAAAGGTGGAGCTCTCGGCTGAATCATTCTTTGCAAGGAGACGCTTTGGAGGATGACTGAAGGTGCTCCCATGGTAGTTTACGAATCCATGGCCAGTTTATAGAATGACGAAGCTTCCTCGTCGATGAACCTCACTCTACCCACTGTGCTCGCCGATTCCGCCACCTCATCTTTCACTTCATCCAACAGATTTAGAAGCTCTCACCAGAACCATTGTCATCCATCAACAACCAAGCAAAAACATCGTCCGTGACGGCGCCTTCATTCACCGGCAAGCCCTCAGCAGCGGCAGCGTTGGTTTCCATGGGCAATTTGGTCAGATGAGAGAAAAAAATTTATCTCCCCTCCCCTCAAACCAAATACACTGTTTTGTTTATCTCTTTCTGAAATACTTCATATTTTCTGATCCAATCTCTTAGATGTTATCTCTAATAATCTTCTTTGTATATGGTTGAACTAACTTAAACAATTTTCTATACATACCGCTGCTAATATTTCCTCCTATATGTTCATTTTGAATATTATTCTTTTTTTATATATATCTCCTTGTCGTTTTTGAAACTCAAATTGTACTCTTCTCCAAATAAAGTCAAACATTTACTACTACTCTCTATAATTCTTATTATAAGGCACCAACTAATAATTTTTACAAACCAATAAAAATAGTTAAAGTCATTAAAGTTGTCCTAAAATTTAAGTAATTTTTAATATTATCCCTATTAATTGCACTAAATTCTAATATCATATTAATTATTACTCTCACTTACTACCCTTATTAATTATGGGCATACGTGAAAAAAATAATTAATGCTCTTTGAAAATAAACAAGTGCTTTATAAAAAAAGACTAAATGAAAATAAGCAAGTGCCTTATAAAAAAGACTAAATATATTTGCTAGTTGGTGTTTTATAATAAGAATTAGAGAGAGTATATCTAGCATGACAGGCTATATTCTGTTACTAAAATTACCACAATATTATTTTATTAGAGCAATAATATTTAATTTACAATAAATAATCATCTATTGTCCCTTCTAAAACTGATTTCCTTTTGTTTCTATTCCCTCTTTTCCGTTTGAGAAGACACGAAGTACTATTGCTGCCCAAGTTATATAGAATTCAACTTTTCCGTGCTACAACAATCTTAAATCTATGTAAGTACATATATGTGTGTGTACACATTACAAACATGCTTAGGATGCTGAAATCCTCTGAACGGACATGGCTGTTACTCTGCTGATAAGTGACAAATCCAGCCTGCCTGAATCTAACGAAGGCATTAGCAAGAACGCATTATATTACCTTAACTGTCCAGTTTTTATCGACAACTTCATAACAGTATATTTATGCTATATCTGTTTTGCCCAATGAGTTGTGTATTAATACCCTGATAAATGTTGAAATATTAAGGGTTGTGACATCAGTCACTTCTGAGATGATTCCATGCATGAATCTAGCTGCTGCATATGCCTGCCATTGATAAAGTGGCGGACCTTGCACCAGCCTTTGCTTCCCGCATTTTGAATCTTGACCGCTAACTGTTCGGTAAAACTTACTGTAAATCCTTGACAACTGGGACATCGGCATCAATCAAGTTCAGGCCCTCCTTCTGTGCGACAAATGTGTTTGCCCTCACAGCATCCGAGGTAGTGACACCAAAGAGCTTCTTCTAAGATCATGGACACCCTTTTGTTTAAGAACTACTTCAGCTACATTAGGCACCGTAGAATTTACCCTACTGATAATATGAGTGAAAGCATTGGGGCTGTTATCTGCAACAGCTGAAACTAAGTCTCTCACAATGCTAGAATTGATCGACGAGTCATGCCGGGTCATCTACACTCGTCTACTAGCTCAGAAGCTACAATGAAATCCTTAAATTATTGTGAGGAAGCATTGCAATGACTGAGATCAACAGCAACTGTACTCTCTTGACATTGGCAATATCATAATACAGATGAAGGTCGATCGGAAACCAATCTTGACTCGAAGAGCTAAGGGTTGACCAATTACTCGAGCAGAACTGGGTATGTTTGGTTTGAGGGAAGGGGAGGGAAGGGAAGGGGAGGGGAGAGAAAAAAAATGAGGGGAGGAGAAAATTGTCCTAAAATTTAGTGTAGTGGGGTCCACAAAATTTTCCTCTCCATTACATTTTTTCTCTCCCCTCCCCTCCCCTTCCCTCCCACTCCCTCAAACCATGCACACCAAGAATTGCCACTTTGTGAGGCTTGCCCTCAAAGCAGCACAAGCTTCCTTGACACTTCAGAGAATTTTGAGACTTGAACCTCAGCTTAAAGGGTAGTTTTGATTGGGGAAGTAAGCTAACTCCCCTTTGGTTTAGGCAGGTGGCTGATCCAATTGTGAAGGTTGCTGCTGCCATCGCCATGTCTGTGATTCACATAGTATTACCTCCATTTCATTAAACCACTCGGTGTATATATATATTGGATCTGCCAAAGAAATTATCAAAGATATATATAACATGAACAAACAAACAAACATGAAACCAAGCATTTTAAAAAAACAATGTTGCAGCCCAACCCATAAAGCCAGCCTAAACAGCCCTTCAAGCTTCACATCAAGGAGGAAAGCCAGCCGGAGGAAGGAAATATATCATAAAAGCCACTACTCCAAACAAAGAGACATCAGACATGACTTTACGTTTACGAGCATAAGCTCTACGGACATGGAAACCACCATGGGTAATGAAAATGCTATTTGAATATTCTAGGTTATACTTTTTTCATCTACCCTCTCTGTCTGATATTAAATCTCTTACTATTGAGCTTAACATGAAATTATATAGGACAAAAGGGAAACCCAAAAGAGAATGAAGTCTAAAAATAATTTGTGGGATACATAGATTCAATATATACATATATACTTACATTTTTGCAGATTCAAACAATGGAATTTGAAATTCCATTGTTTTTTTTTTTTTTGGGCAAGAAAAAAATGGAATTTGATCACGATGCAATACAAAAGCATCTGGATCATTTTTAGGTCCCCTCCAAATTAAATGGTTGAATTATATTTTATTTTCCAATTCTCTGCACAAAATTCCCTCACCTCTGCTCTCCTCAAGTTGATTAATTCATTAGTTCATTAAGTTCTTCCTATTATTACTATAAATAATGGCAAAAATGAGTTTTATGATCGCGGAAGAAAGTTGCATATGGGAGGGGAACCTGATCTTAGGAGAATGGGGATGGTACAATTATTACTACTATTACAAGTTGCATATGGGAGGGGAACCTGATCTTAGGAGAATGGGGATGGTACAATTATTACTACTATTACAAGTTGCATATGGGAGGGGAACCTGATCTTAGGAGAATGGGGATGGTACAATTATTACTACTACCTGATCTTAGGAGAATGGGGATGGTACAATTACTACTACTACTGCTGCTGCTACTACTACTACAAGCAAGTTCCTTCTCAAGGACTACTCTTTCACCCTTACACTTTGCAATCAATACCCGCACTTAAGGTCTCACTACCTTGAACAACTCACAATGTACACTACTACTACTGCTACTGCTGCTGCTGCTGCTACTACTACTACTACTACAAGCAAGTTCCTTCTCAAGGACTACTCTTTCACCCTTACACTTTGCAATCAATACCCGCACTTAAGGTCTCACTACCTTGAACAACTCACAATGTACAAGAGTATTAAGTAAGCTTTTAGAAACTCTCTCAAAGAATAAATGTAATGAACACTTAAGTACGAGAATATTTGAGAAACAGAGCACCAAACTTAGAATTAAATGTAGTAAATGTGCTTGTCATAGGTTGTTAGCTCTGTCTTGAATGCTTCTATATTTATAGATAGGAATCAATTAATGACTGTTGAAGCTTTTGAATATATCCGTTAGGGAGACATTACAAAAAAAAACTAGTCAATTAGTAGCGGTTATAAAAAAAACGTTACAAATATCAGAATTTGTAGCGGTTTATACTAAAACCACTACAAATTTGCAACGGGTTGACTCGCGCCAAGTGGAGTGCTGGTTAGGGAACAACCTTTGTACCGTTATCACAAAATAACCGCTACAACATATGGCACCAAGCTCCCGCCAATTTTGTAACAGTTAATTTGTAGATGTTTATGTCTATAAACCACCACAAATGTGGCGTCAACTAGGCGCCTTATGTAGCAAAAGTTGTATTGGTTTATTTGTAGCGGTTTATATGGACAAACCGCTACAAAATGCAAAGTGTTTGCAAATTTGTAGTGGTTATCTGTAGAAACCTCTACAGAAAGCAAAAAGTCTTGTACATTTGTAGCGGTTAGTTAAAGAAACTACTATAGAATGCAAAGAATCTTATACATTTGTAATAGTTCTTCATAGAAATTGCTACAAAATGCAAAGAGTCTTGCACATTGTAGCAGTTATATAGAACTCTACAAATTTTCACGTTGGACGAGGTAGGGTTTTGGTATTTGTAGCAGTTAGAGTGGTGGTTTCTGTTAAACTTCTACAAATGTCTACACTTTGTAGCAATTTTTTGTAAGACTTTACCACGTAAATTTGTTTCCCACACGTCATTTGGAAGATTTCGCTACATCTCTGACTTTCTACTCAAGTATTTACAGAGTTATGGCTTTCAGGAGAGAAAATAATAAGGGGAAGGAGGTGCTGCATCCTAACCTCTTCTATAGGGGAGCAATAGTAGAAGTAGTGGTGGTAGGGCCCGTTAAGGGCAACATAGGGATAGAAATGTCCTTGTTCCATCTCAGGAGGAGACCCAGCCACAGTAGCTCCTCCCAGAACAGCCACAACATACGACCCCCTAGGAGGCAACCTTACCAGAGCCGCATGTTCTAGATGAGGAGGCTGAGCTAAGTCTAAGCAACTATGAGGTGAATGAAGAGTTTGACTTCAACATTCCTATTAGTGAGATAGAGCGGATGGATGGGAAGGAGGCCTAAGAGCATAAAAACCCCAACAGTCGTCTTCATGGTCGATCGAGTTTGAGGTGCAAGTTGAAGGTAAATTTACTTATTGTCATAATAAATTTAATATGTAATTAAATTAAAAGTGGATTTAAATATAATAAAAGAATGTGGTCAATTGTGTTAGTTCTCAATTTATAAGTTTTGATGATAACAAACTTGAAAAAAAAAAAGACTTGATGATTCAAGTCACTTGGTTGTGTATTTCGTGACACTTGAGTGTACAACCATTATTTGAACTAAAACTTGAATCACAAAGAAGTTATAAAGTGTTCTAGAATGAACACACTCGAGTGTTACTCTGAACACTCGAGTGTAGGCTTAACTAACGAGGAAGATTACCTGACACTCACTTCATTTCAGGAAGTGTAGTGTTGGACACTCGAGTGTTTAAGTGCACACTCAAGTGCTCGCCTAACACTTGCAAAAATTGTGTCTGATACTTGCTTTGTTCCAGGAAGTGTGTGTTGGACACTCGAGTGTATTAAGGAAACTCGAATGTTGATCCAACACTTGCAAGACCTATGCTTGACACTCACTCTCACACTGGAAGTGTTAAACTAAACACTCGAGTGTGATCTCTAACACTCAAGTGCTAAGCTAAACACTTGCAAGTTTAGTGCTTGATACTCACTGATGAATCAAGAGAGTGTTAGCTTGTAGGTGTCCTAGAGATAATCTGTTTTGACATATGAACACCTTTTTCTATTTCATATTCCATGATTTAAATAAATGAGCATATCTTATCTTTATCATATTTATGTCTCACCTTTATTAAGGTCAATATACGTTTAAAGATAAAAGCCCTAGGATAGAACAAGTGTTTACTCGATGATCTATGATAGAGATCATGATCATAAGTGCTTGAGGACACTATATGTCTATTGCTTGAAACTTGTTCCTATCTTGAATCACTGAAAAAGGGCATTGGTGATCTCAATAAGATTAATACGACATCATCTACTTGTTATATATATGCTTAGTTTTGATGATGTCAAATATACATATCAATATCAAGAGAAAAAAGTTTGTATCATATACATTGACTAACTACTATATTTAATGTAGATTAGTACAAATTGAATCGTGAAAAATAATCAAGAGAAGAGAAGAAAGAAAGAGTTCATTTATGAAGAATGATCTAGAGGAAGATGTGAAGTTCATTTATGAAGAATGATCTAGAAGAAGATCAATAAAAAGGTTATTGAATTAGATTGAATAAAAGGAAGAAGAAGAAAGAAATTGAATCAAAGAAGATGTGAAGTTCTATAATAAAGAATTATCAAGAGGGGAGATTGAAGAAGGAAGAACTTGCTGAATGGAATGAGAATATCATTATTCAATTTTCTATGATCAAATTGAAGCTAAAATGGCTCAATTTGGAGTTAAAATAAGCTTTCCGATGAGCAAACTCGAGTTGGGAACTCATAACTCGAGTTTACTACTTTGCTACAGTGATTTGCTTCTCTAGAATGAGTTGACTTGAGTTAAGGCAAAGTTGACTCGAGTTAGTAGTGTTTTCTACACTAATTTTCTCCTCTAGTAAGAGTTGACTCAAGTCAAGACACAATTGACTCGAGTTAGGAGTGCTTTCCAGCCACTCTGTTCACCTCTGTTTTACGTTTCACTTGGGCGAGGTCTGGTTATTCGATGATATCTCCTAAATCAGAGATTTGATTGAGGTGAAACCAATTTGGTATGAAACTAGACTCCAAATGCGTCATTTTGACATAAAATTCAAGTCCAAAGAAGTTTAGGTGAGAGAGCTATGAATTTTAGAAGTTGGAACTGAAATTCACACCACACAGTAGACCAAGCTTCAGTATTTTGAGTGTATCTCACAAACAACACATCCAATTGAGCTGAAACCAATGCCATTTAAAACTACACTCCAATACCTTTTCAAAAACATTAAGATCATGAAAAACAAAGATCAATTCAAGGATATATGATGTTTTGAAGTTGATAGTCAGTTTAGGATGTTGCAAAAATGCTGGTCAAAGAACAACCTTCATTCATCTGATCATAACGCACTACATACAATGAGTTAGAAGCTTTCAATGGCAACACAAACAAAAGATTATTATATGAAGGATTAACATTAGATTATCAAAATGTAGATGATTACGTCAGAGCATTAAATGCTCACAATGGTAACTTTGAGCAAGTCACAACGGTCATATTTTGAATGGGAAGAATTGTTCAAACGGTTGAATGCTCTTGGTTAGCTATAAAAGGAGAAGCATTTAAGATAGACAAAAATTTGATACATGAGCTTACACTGTCGAAATGCCAACATTCTGAATCCAACGTTAATCTCATACGCTCTCTATTTTCAATGCTTACATAGCTCATCATAGAGAGTGAAATGATTTGTATTGTTCTTTAGTGTTTATTCATTCACTTCATAGAAAGAGAAGATTCATTCTAATCATCTTATCATTTTATCTGAGAGTTACTCAAGATTGAGTGATCTTCAGTGGGAAACTGAGTGTATCCTTACAGTGTGTAAGGGGAAGTATCTCGGTGAAAGTTTCGACCTCACAAGTGCCTGGGTGAATTTGTGGGATTGTATAGGCTTCTCTGTGCCTGGATTAAACAAGAGGATAGTGGATTGAAAATCTCAAGTGAAGCTTGGGGACTGGAAGTAGGTCAAGGATTGGACCGAACCAGTATAAATCACAATTTGCATATTCTCTTCCCTTATCTCTTATATTTCCAATATATGTTTATTTGGATATCTAACTGTTGATTTAGAAGATGCCAAAAGATGTTCAAAGTTCCAAGTTTTTAATCTTTACCTAATTCACCCCCCTCTTGGGTTCATCCGGTTCTTACACTACTTGTATAGAGATACAAGGTACGGACCTCATGGAATACAGACATGGTGATGCCTTAGTTGATGTTATGCGTGGATCTGTTGGATAACAGATAGCATTGAACTGACCCGTCGAGAGACTCCACAGCGATTTATTTTAGAGAGTATAATTGGATTTGTAATGTCTCTCATCATTTGGTAGTGTGGATTGTCTTAGATTTGAGGATATCATCGAACACTATGTCCTAGAGTTATACTTTGACCATACAACTCTATCCGCCTGAGAATGGGGAGAACAATGTACTCTTGGGTCTAACTCAAATACATGAGTATAGATGGACATCCCGAAAGGACTCACAATCCCTTACAAGGGATTAGTCGTTCATAAGACTGGTAGAGCTTGGATGACTTCTAGTTGACTCGAGAGTCTGTGCACAGCAAGCGATTATAAAGAGCCATGACCTGTCTTAGAGTTAGTAGAAGAAGATTCATTGTTCCGTAAAAAGCTATATTTAGTCAACCAAGAAAGTTGACATTTTATCTTTCCTCTCGACTAAATGTGAATGACGATGTGAGGGATGATGCTGGTATGGTATCCAAATTAGAAGGTAGATCACTTGATCAACTCGATTAGTTCTGAGGTCCCAAAGCATTGCTAGTGTCTTTTGTGGTAATTAAAAAAAATGGACCTATTAAAGGAGTTTAATTTGTCCTAGTTTATTTATGTCTGTGACTAATTGAGCCTAATAAGTCACACACAAAGGTTATCCTTGATTGCTTAAAAATTAGCAAACTTGGGTCAATAATTGTTATTGAGTCTTTTTGAAGACAAACGGTGCATTTAGGTTGGAGTGGGACTCCAAGTCTAATAAAGTGAAAATGACGCCACATATGTCTCTTTGGTGAGAAATTAGTTTCTCCACTAATAGGCCCAGATGTGTTAGAAAGCCCAACGACGTCTTAGGCCTATTTGAATTTGGAATTCAAAGTTTGAAATTTAAATTTGAATTTTAAATTCAAGAGGTTATGATATAAAAAGATCATTCTGAATTATCTTTTATATATATATATATATATATATATATATATATATATATATATATATATATATTGTGTGTGTAACTTTTGGAGTCTTTAATATTGGGGGTACTATAAATAGAGATGGTGTACATATATTTTAATAACCTACCTAATTAAGAACTGCTCCTTCTTTATGTTCTAATTCTCTTTTGTCTTCTTCATATCCATGACTCTAAGGAAAATTCTTATGCAAGTTCCTTATATTAATTATATCAAGTTTTTTTTATCACAAGTAGCCATGTTTCCTATTTTTGAAATATTATCATTTAACTATAAAGTCACATGAAAACATAGGACATATGATCACTTGTGATTTGAGAAGTTGATATAATAGATATAAGGAACATGATTTAAATATGGTTCTTATTTTAATGTTCTTTGTCTCATTAATTTCTCTTATTATTTGGAAAATTATTATAATAACTTAATATCTACATTTTTTATTTTTTATTTTTCATAGGATGTTAATTAATATTATTTTAAATATGTCAAATACATAGTTCTTTGAAAATATATGTTGTTTTATTTTTAATAAAATTTGAGAATGGTACGTGTACAATAGAATGACATCTGTACTTATCAAAAGTGGGTATCAATACATTGTCATTGTAGCAAGTTTTTATTTAAACTTATAGGGACTTTTTATAATTTTAATTTTAAAAAGGATAAATCGAGCACTTGCACCTAGATGGTATTATGAATATTTGAAATACCTTTACGTCCTTTAATATTTCTAAAGTTTTTTTTTCAGGGATTTTCTCTTTTATAAAATATATGAAAAATATAAAATTTTCTACACACATATATATTTCTATACATATGTGTGTGTTTGTGTGTGTATAATTGTATATATATATATATATATATATATATATGTATCTATCTATGTATGTGTGTGTGTATACATCATCAATCACATAAGGCCATGTGCCTATTTTCTTCATATGTGTTTATAATTAAAGGGTTAATGAGCAATTTGGCCAACGAACTATTACCTTAAGAGCGCCCAGCACAAATAACTTTAAAGTGGACTAAAAATACCAAAAAACTTTTAAAAATGTGCAGTCAGCACAAAAATGCGAGTAAAAAAATTTTGTGCTGGGCACTCCTGGGGTAAACGTTTTTTGTGCTAGGCACTCTTGGAGTAAAAGTCTTGTATGTTAACTGCACATTTTTTTTAAAAAAAAAATTGATATTTTTGGTCCACTTAAAAGTTATTTGTGCTGGGTGTTCCTAAAGTAATAGTTCGTTGGCCAAATTGCTCCTTAACCCATAATTAAATGGTAATAATTAAAAAATAAGACACATATGGTCACATGTGATTAGAAAACTTAACGAAATAGATATAAGAAACTTGATCTAAGTGTGTGTGTAAACTATTTTTCTTAAAATGAATGTTAGGTATATGAGTTCCCTTTGTAATTTTTATGATTTTTTTTATATATATAATAGTTATACATAACATATTCTTTAATATATTTTTCATATTATAAATTTTTTTAAGTATAAAGATGCATCCAATACCTTAAAATATTTTTGAAAGTGCGTTCCACACCTTAAATAATTTAGTGATTCAGTTTTGTCCCCGACATATTACAAATGGTGCAATTTCACCCCAAATTAACAGTCTCTTTGGCACTATTTGATGTAATTGACACCTAAGGGTTTCTTTTTTCAAAAAAAAAAAATATGACATGTATTTTAAAAAGAGCCACCTATATAAAATGAAAGGGTTAAAAGTTGGTGTGTTCCAGCCATAAAACATAAGGGAACGAAACAATATGATTACCAACTTGAAGATCTTCTAGGCATGCTGAGCACTCTTGTTCTTCATTATGTCTTCTCCACAGTCGTCGATCTCTCTTCGAGTTCTCCGGTCTAATTCATTTCAAAGGAAGTTTTTTCTTAATTGATATAGGTGACATTTTATAAAACACATGTCATTATTTTTCATTAAAAAAAATAAATGCTCATGTATCAATTGCATGGTGTCAAGGGAACTGTTAATTTGGGGTGAAATTGCACTATTTTTAGTATTTTTGGTCTAAAGTTGCACCACTATATAGTTTAGTGAGTTGAAATGCCTAAAAAATATTTCAGAGTGTTGGATACGTCTTTATCATCTTTTCAATGTTGAATTTATTTTTTTAAAAAAAAAAAAAACCTATACAACAATTAATTTTTTTTCCATATTATAAATAAATAAACTTGCAATTTTGCAAATTAAAAATTAAAAATGGCTCCACTAAAAATGAGTTAGTTGTGTCGGATATAAATGGATTAATAAAATAATGGCTCCACAGGGAAGACAACAACCAGACAAATCAATAGAAATTAAATATTTTTTACCAAAATATTATATTATATTTGCATGTCACCAAAAAAAAGTAGATACTCGTGTAGACATCTTTAGGGAGCTAATCTTGATTTTAAATAAAAAATATAATTTTCATATTTTGCAATCTTTTTCTATTTTGCTCCTATTGATGCTCACTTAACAACAGTCAAAGAAGAGGGGAATCTAGGAATTAATTAGGAAAATGACTAGGGTTTTTTAAAAGATATGTGTCATATTAACTAACTTAATTAATTTCGTTAATCTAATTAAATTAGGTAGATATACCGGTCTATTATATTTGCGAGTTCGCTGCTTCATCTAATGATGACACTGCCCCTTCCACTTCTCCAAAAGGAACTTTACCTTCGCAACTATTCCCAAGTTTAATTTCTTCCAAATTCCAAATTTCTTTCAGAGAATATGGGCCTACTTGAGTTAAAAGTATGTTAACACAAGTCGAGATAAAACTTTCCTCACATACTTGTCTAGTATACTATAAAAATAAAAAGCAGCTTCTTCTACATACAGATAAGTCATTGCCACAGCTTCTACTTCCATTCTTTTCGGCTCCAAGATTTATCAGTTTCTTCCGCCAGCAAAACGTCTGTGAGAACCCTTACCTTAGAAGCTTCATTTTCACCAACAAAAATGATCAAAGCTATTAGAGTTCATGAGCTGGGAGGACATGAGTTCCACTTTGGCTCTTCTTCTTCTTCTTGATTGTATTTTCTTAATCGTATATAATCAATACTTGCATTTTCGGCGGTAAACCCAATATATGAAATTAAATTGCAATGTCGATATTGGTTCTAATAACAATGTGGTAGTCACCGGTTATATTTCTTTCCTTTTATAACTGAATTCATAAAATAAGACTATTACTTCGCTGTCTATGCCTTGAGCAATATGGCTATCCATTCGATATCTTAACACTTTCTTTTGTTCTATGCACCATTACTAGCTGAATATCTGGGCACTTGTCTCCATCAATCTATCTGACGAAGATTTTCTTCATAAAAGGCTTACTTTTTAAGTATTTTTCCTATGATTGACATTATGAAACTGTTGGTGAATGGTATAGATGGAATCTTTCTGAAGGGGACGACAGATGTGATACTTTATTTGGAGTGGCATGTTGGTATATCTGGAATTGGAGGAATAAAAGTCTATTTGATGATGATTTTGTATTGGCTGCAAACCTAAAGAGTGTGATTGAGAAGTGTGTTTCAGAAGTGCTAATGGTTACTCTATTATGGGAATGAGGAAGCAGATGGTGCATGTTAGTTGGGAGGCACCAAATGAGGGGTGGAAGAAATTGAACCTTGAGCTGCAGAGGTTTGTTGAGAGGGTGTGATGGGAACTGGGTTAAGGGCTTGTAGATAGCCAGGAGCCTAAATATATGCAATTTAATGGTTGGGAGTGATTTTAAATATTTACTTCATATAATAAATATCTTTTCTCCTTTTATTTTGAACCAGTTCCTTTAGTTGCACAACCTTCTCTTTTTAAAAAATAAAAATAAAAATAAAAAACTTTTCATTTTCAGACAAGTGACAAGAATCTTTGCGAGATTTTCCCATGAAATAGCTCCACACTAGACGTTTCTAATTTTTTTCTTGAATGATTTTGTGTTGCAATAATGGTCATTTGGATTTTCCCATGAAATAGCTCCACACTAGACGTTTCTAATTTTTTTCTTGAATGATTTTGTGTTGCAATAATGGTCATTTGGATTGTTAATTTTTCTATCCATGCTCTTAACTTGTGGTTTAGGCACATAACTTCCTTGGGTTACTTCATCCTTTTATTTTAAGTCTATGCCTAATGATGATAGGTCCTGAAGTGGGAGGATGTGGAAATTGGAGAACCAAAAGAAGGTAAGGTCCGTGTGAAGAATAAAGCAATTGGGGTTAACTTCGTTCATATCTACTTTAGGAAAGGAGTTTACAAAGCACCCTCGTTGCCCTTCACTTCAGGTTTTCCCAATGAGTGGTTCTAAAACATTCCAAATCATGCATCCATAAATTTTGCTGCTTTAAATTTCCTATTTGTTAACATACAGATGCCATGGTCACTGTTGGATGCTTTACATTACAATAATGTTCCCTCATTTTCCAATCTAGTGTAGTCAGTTTTGTTTTGTTGTAATACTATTATCTCCTTGTATTTGAGTGACACTTTACATGCCCATGTGCCCACGTCCAAATCTTTAAAAGAGAGGCTTTCAATATATGGTTATATGGTGGTATTTCAGTTATTCTTTTGGGATCATAAACAATTTTATGGAATATAAGTGCTGTCATAATTTATATGTATATGCAGATATTTAAAATTGTTAGAATAGCTGTAACCCTTTAAGGGTTGTAACCCTTTAGGCTCCTTTAGAGTAGGGTCATTTAGGGGTCCTCCATCTTATCATCCTAGCTGTCTTCGTAGTGCTCCATTAGCTCCATTAGTGTCCAGCCTAAACCTCCATTAGTGTCCCTTGTATCTTTACTATTCTGTCCTTCTAGTTGTGTATAAGTAGGTGTATCATCATACAATCAAAACACACAATTCAGTATACATTTTCTCTCTTATATCTGCTTACATGGTATCAGAGCTAAGGCATAGTTCTTGGCTAATTTGAGGTTTGAGGTTTCCAGTGGCCGTCACATCCTTTGTACGGTGTGATGGGGCGACCTCCGACTCTGGTATGTCTGCTTGTGTCATTTCAGACTTTCCTTTCCGGTAAGAATAGGCCGGCTTCGTGTTTAGAAGATTGCATTTGGCAATTGAGTTTTGTTGTTTTGCTCTTCTTCGCTCTCTGTCGATTTTCTGGTTGAATGGGGTACTCTTACATTTCTTTGTTTTGTGAATAGTGATCGTGTTAGTCACTATTCACGAGGAGAGAAAGAAAGTGTGTACCTCATTTGGTTGTTCTGTTGTCCCTAATTAGGCGCTAGAGCTGGTTCTCGGTTATTTCCTCTACTTGTTTGGTTACTACATCGGCGGTTGACGGTGGTGTGGAGGAGAGAATCAACGGTGGAGCCTTTGTTTCGCGGTTACGTCCGCTGGTTGGAACATCAATTTTCCGGTTCCGCATGTTACATTTGCGGCGTTGCAGTTGTCTCCTTTCTTCATGTATGCCGTGGTTCGATCCCGTGGTCACAGTTGTGCTATTTCTAGTTGGTGTCGGAGCTTATTTTGGTGGTGCGGAGCTTGTTCGGAGTTTCTTGGATTTTCGGTGAGTTTTCCAGATTCTGTCCGAGACCACCATTTTCGGTCTTCTTCTATTATTTACGGCGCTATTCTTTGTTTTTCAATGAGGTTCTGAATTTTCCAGTTTCTAGCAAAGATTTCCGGTTTCCGAATATTTTCCAAATTCCGGCGAGTGTTCTAGAATTTTCTGGCGAGTATTTCTTCAGATTCCAGCAAAGATCTACATCGCTGCTTCCTCTTTTGGGATCGACCTGGTGTTTCTGGTCGATTGTATTTGTACCTGATTGGGTACTGTTTGGACACTAAGCGATCTGATTTGACCATTTAGACGCTTGGAGTTCTGATTCCGGCGAACTTGGTGAAGAAGATGAAGGTGATCGGCCTAGTTCTGGGTTGTTCATTTGAAAGTCGCCGGAGGTGACGGATGATGAAAGAAGAGGTAAACAAGGTAGGAAGACGAAGGAGGAGCCACGTAGAAAATTATGAAGGAGATTTAGTCAAATCTGAAAAATAAAGTAAAGGAAAGTGGTGCGGTGAGCATGTGCAATGGGAGAATCAAAAAAAAAGGGGGGGAGTTGGTAATGATGCCGAGGGGACCACCATGTGCAATTAATTAAAAGAGGAGTCGGTAATATGGTGCATGTGCAGACTCAGATTTCAAAAGAAAAGTTAGAAGTTGGTAGTGGTGGGTCCCTAGAGAAAAGAAACAAAGTTTGAAAATAAAAGGACATTTTGAATGTGATTCAGCACTATTCAATCAAATGCGGAGGAGTGTGTGGTGATGTCATTTGAATTGAATTCCGACAAGGTGTTGTTCAGCAAAGGGTACTGTTCATTTATACGTCTGGGGTACTATTCATACGTACGGTACTGTTCATACGTACGTATGGTGATTTTTCATCTGTTTGTTTGTCTTTGTTTCCAGTGCCGTTTCATCAATGTGCTTCTAGTTTGGTGGTTATTTGCTTCCTGGTTGTGGAAGTATTATTTGGTCATTGGGATGATGGTTGCTTCTGTTTGGTCACGAATGTGACGTTTGCTATTGAGAATCGTGAAGCCTCAGCTTGGTGTTGTAATCTCTGATGAGATTGTTCTGTGGTGACTAAAGAGGTTTCTATTGAGGTTATTGATACCTCGTTTGCTTGTTGTGACCTACTGGTTATTTGGGTTCCGTTTGGACGTTTGTGCTTCGGCTTTTCATTCTACAACGTCGAGCCTTCATTTCTGGTATATGAAGGCCGGTTCTTTGCTTTGAAGGTTGCGTTGTGAGACTGGGTTTTCGGCATTTCGTTATATGCACGTTCACTTGTTTCTGGTGGCTGGGTTCTTTGTCTGTTTTCCAGCACGTTCGTGAAGTGTTCTTTTGTCTTGAATGCCGTGTTTGTGGTTGGGTAATTTCATGGCCCGTTCGTTGCTTTGACTCCAGTGAGGTGTTTGTCTCAGGTGAGACAGTTTGGTGGTCCTTGTGTGACCGTTTGCTGCTTTGCCTCCGGTGAGGTGTTGGTCCCTGGTGAAACTGGTTGGTGTATCGTTTGGTCTCTGGTGCGACGGTTTGATGTTTATCTCTCGTGAGATATTTGGAGTATTGTTGGTCTCTTGTGAGACCGTTTGGTTGAGCTCTTGGTGAAACTGTTATGAATGTCCTTAGTGTGACATTTGGTTGAACTATTCTTCGCTATGCCCGGATTTGCTGTTTGCTTCAAGATCTCATGAAGAAGCAAATTATTGGTGATTTGTTGTTGTTCACATTCAAGCTGCTTACAACTTGAGGGGGAGTGTGTGAGAATTTTGTTTTGTGTGAGAATTTTGTTTTGTGATTTGTTACCGAAAGTTTTTAAGGAACTTGGGTTGATTATCTTTGTAACAAGTTGGGCATGATTAACATCTATGCTCCAACTTGAGGGGGAGTGTTAGAATAGCTGTAACCCTTTAAGGGTTGTAACCCTTTAGGCTCCTTTAGAGTAGGGTCATTTAGGGGTCCTCCATCTTATCATCCTAGCTTTGTCTTCGTAGTGCTCCATTAGCTCCATTAGTGTCCAGCCTAAACCTCCATTAGTGTCCCTTGTATCTTTACTATTCTGTCCTTCTAGTTGTGTATAAGTAGGTGTATCATCATACAATCAAAACACACAATTCAGTATACATTTTCTCTCTTATATCTGCTTACATGGTATCATTCCACTTCCAATGGGGAAAGCTCAAAGGACCATTTAAATCTGATTGTATAGTGTTAAGCATTTAAAGACCTCTAAAGTTTAAGTACATGATAGGTCTTCATCTCTGGATATTTGGGAGTTAACTGGTATACAACAATGGTTGAGAGTATGGGTTGAAGTACTCTTTTAAGATTTTTAATAAAACAGAGAGAACTAAGTATTGGATGAAGAGGCATTATGGAACTGTAATGAAAAGAAAATGGTCAATATGAAAGTGAATCAGAAAAACTAAAGGTGATGGAATATAAGAATTAATATTTTGAGGAAGCCGAGCTTATTTCTATATTTATTTACTTTTTATCATAGCTTGCAAGTGGGCAAGTGGCTTAGGCTTTGTTTTGTGTTTCAATTATATTAATTATATTTTGTAAGTTTCCTTCTTGTGAAGGAAACCTAAGTTTGTTTTTTGTAGGATCCCATCAGAGTGCCTTCTACTTCTAATAGGCCATAAACTAGATCAGAGTCATTCTCAATGAGTTCATAAGAAGTTATGCCATTTTTTTCATCAGGTCCAGGTAGAGACAAAACGTCTTGAGTGACCGATCCAGCAGAACAACTCAAAAGAGCTTAGTAGGTTTCTTCATGGGTAGGGAAAATTTAGTCTATAAATAGAGGTTCATAGCACTCGTATTTTCAGACTTGATGAATTGAAATTATTGTTACTATGTGAGCTTTTCTTCTCCATCCGTTCAGATTCTCCACTACCCATCCATTCTGATATTTCCTCTATTTCTTTATTCTTTCCCATAAATAATCTCTGTTTTGCATTAAGTCAGTGTGTGTGTGTGTGTTTTTAAACCTGTTTTACATCAAAAGGGTTGTGGACTTGGTGTCTGGAAGAAATATGCGTTAGGGAAACTATTGTTCTGCTTATTTAAACTAGGAAAATTTAGGGATAAATTCTCATCAAGGGAATGGGACCTGACATGTGGAGAGTGTCAACCTCTAGAAAGTTTGGCAATCCTGTTCTCTGTGTCATTGTGTTTTGTAGCTGTGTTTAGTCTATTCTAGTTTGTAATCGATATTTTAATTGTTGTCCTGTGTCTCAGCGTTGTGTTAAGTCAACCTTTCCCTTGTAATCTAGTTTAGTAATATTATTATCAGTTTCAAAGTATTTCCCACTCTTTGTTGTTTACTTCTAGTTTCAGTCTTGTTATTATCTGTGTGTAGGAGAGGGCCATAACATAACACCAATTTGGTCTAATCTCAATCAAATTTCATTTTGCAAAAATTGGCTTCTTGAAAGCTTGTCTATTATCATTCTACTATTTGTAGATTGATGAATTAGGAACCATATCAAGGTTTCAAGTGGTGGTTTTATAAAAGTATCATTGAGGGAACTAATATTCTTACTTAACTACTTGTTTTAATTTTCAGATTTTCTGTGCAAAGTTTGGTACACTGGGCTTCCACAGTTCATTTGGGTCTTCTATAATGAATATTTGAAAGGTAACCTATCACAATTTAAACGCCATTTTTCTCTAATCTCACTCAGATTTTATTTTTTTTCATCAATTACCTTCTTCAAAGCTTGTATTGTGTCATTCTACCATTTACGTAATGATTAGTTAGGAACAGGGGCGGAGGCACACTAGTGCCTATGGGGGCAAGTGAACCCATAAAAATTTCAAAAAATATATATATTGTGAAGGACTTTTATCACAATAGATCTGGTTGGATTAATTGGTTAAAGCTTTCCACATATATGTAATGGTCCCGGTTCGAACGCCTCGCTGAGCCCTTTTTCTTTTGTCAATTTCATTGTCTCACTCTCAACTCTCACGCTCCGCCCCCACCCCAAATCGATCCTTTGTCAATTTCATTGTCTCACTCTCAACTAATTTCATTGTCTCACTCTCAACTCTCACGCTCCGCCCCCACCCCAAATTGATCCTTTGTCAATTTCATTGTCTCACTCTCAACTAATTTCATTGTCTCACTCTCAACTCTCACGCTCCGCCCCCACCCCAAATCGATCCGCGTCCAAATCGTTCACGCTGCCGATGCTCTCCAAATCTCGCACCCACGGCGCTCTCGGCTCCCAAACTTTCCCTCCGTCGTCGCTCTCAATCTCAATCACAGTCGGTCCCTTCTTTCTCTTTCTCTCTATTTATCTCCTTCTATATATCTAGGGACCAATCATGTTGTAAGATAGATCAATTACTTTTCACTTTGTGAATTTGAATATCCGATTTCGTCCTTTCTCAACCGTGCAAGTTTCTATCTCAATACGCATATTTTAATTGGTATCCTGCATTCTTTCTTGTACAAAAGGATTCGGATGGTTATCTCGCTTTTTAGTTTTGCTTGAGAAGCTTTGTATTTCATTTTTTTTAATGTTCTTAATCTTCGCCAAACAGAAAAGTTAGATCCGGAATTAGATTTTTAGAAAACGATCTTAAAGAAGGGTTTGGTGGGAAAACAAAAATGAAGGGCTTGGTTGGTTTGTGGATTCTTCGCTCTCAAGGCTCTTCTCCGATTTGTAACTGGTAGTTTTGAAGAAATCCTATTCGAGTCAACTCGGTTTTTTCGATAAATTATAAGCTAAATTTTTAGATTGTGTAGTTGTGAGGATTAGCTGTGTTTTCCCGTGAAATTGCTCTATTCTCGGAACTGATTTTTTTTATGCCACCGTTATTTGTCGTGGAGTTTGAACCATGGTGGACAAAATTTTTTCTAAAATATTTATCACTTCTTTTGATATTTCTAACCACTCATTGCTATTCTTTGCTTCTTTGAGTGAGTAAGAGTGCTAAATGATAGAAACTCATTGGATTGCTTGCAATCACAGCAATGTTGAATCTCCTTAGATACCATGTTTTTGTGTTCACTTCAAACAGGTCCTGTGTTTGCTGCCATAAAAGAATATGCTATCAAATTTGTTTATTTTCTAAATTCTGCGATGTTTATCCAAAATAAGACTGTTCTTAGCTGGAATAATTTATTGGACATATATAACTTGACTAGTATAAAGGAAGCTTATGCGGTGCACGATCTTCAACTTTACTAATTTATAATTGCTTAGAAGGCAAAAAATGGTAATGTAGGTTGGTTCATTAACTTTACATATTTTTTGTTTATGAATTGTGTATAACTGTCCAAACTTTCCTTTTAAAAAAAAAAATCGGCTCCGCCTAATTGTGCGATCCTGGCTCCGCCACTGGTTAGGAACAAGATCAAGTTATCAATAGTTTGATATAAATGCCACTGAGGGAGCCAATTGATGATATGATAATTGAATATTATTTCAATTATTTGTATGTTTTGATTAATATTTTAGGAATATTTGATTAATAAATAATGGGTTTTATTAATTGGGCTTTTAGCTTTTAATTGGATTTAATTCATTTTTATGATTAAATTCCATATTTACAATGCTTTACTATTTTCGCTATAACTTTTGATCTAGATATCTGTGTAGCCTCATTCTTCTTTCGTTTTTTAGATGATTCAGATAGCTACAATTGAAATGAAGACTTGAAAGGCTGATTCAAACAAGAAGATTGGACGAAATTGGAGCTAAAGACAGACGCATTTTTCTGAATTTTTATTGGCCCGAATTTTGTAATAAAAGACTTATTATTATTATAGGCTTCCGTATTGGGCCTGTTTTGAAACCCTAGCCATCATTCCCTTTTAGGTTAACTTAGATGGCGGCCACAAACACATTCTACGTTTTGAACAGATTGCCGGATTAAATTAGAAGCTTTTTATTTTCTCTGAGTTGTTTATCATGTTCGTT
Source organism: Acacia melanoxylon (assembly GCA_019022615.1). Lineage (NCBI taxonomy): Eukaryota > Viridiplantae > Streptophyta > Magnoliopsida > Fabales > Fabaceae > Acacia > Acacia melanoxylon. The sequence goes on along the minus strand of JAFJYJ010000020.1, from coordinate 927,878 downwards.
ATCCTCTTCATCATTTCATCTGCGTTTTGCCTAGCCATGCTTGGCTAAGCTTCTATGATTGACGCATGAATTGAGGATTCCACGAATCCAGAGGACCCGCACTTCAATCGGTAACGTAATTCGTCTCTATTTATTTTAATCAAATCCAATTATAATTGCGGATTGGGTATTAGATAATACCCAAATTGATATCCCAAGGACATAGGACGAACCGGGTTACAGAGAGCGTTATGCGATCGCATAGCGAGCTCGCCGTATGTTTGATTAGATGCTAGGCGATTGTCTTGTCAAGGGAATTTTTGGACAAACGCAGAGATTCGATTTGTTCAGAATCAATCATGAGTTTAAGTTTAGTTATTATGTTTTTGTCCGATGAAGGTTATGGAATCTCAATTCTAGGTTAATCGTTTTTAATTTGATGAATCTCGTTTTCTTATATTATGTTCTAGCTTTGCTTCGTTTAAATTATATTGAAAAACTTCCACATTCTAGTTACTGTTTTACTGCATTTACTATTGATTTTAGACCCGTTTTGAATTCCTTGAGAGAAACGATCCAAGTTCTTTATACTTTAATCTTTATTGAACTTGGTTATTTTTCGAGAGCTCGGCAAATCTCGTCAAAATTTGGCGTCGTTGCTAGGGAATTTGCATCGATCTAATTATTGACAGTAGAGTAGTTTGGATTAGAGTAGTTTTCAGTGGTTCTAGTGACTGGGCAAATTTGTATCTCACCCAGATCACTCTAACCAGGTTGTTCTCAAAGGAATTAGTCATTCTGAGCAATAAATATTTCCTTTAGGGAGTGTGATCTTATCTATTTTGGCCAAAGTCCATCATTTAGACCCTGTTTTCACTGTTTTTTTTTTTTTTTCATTTTGTTGGTCTCGGCGGGATATATAAGGTATTTCAAAAATTGTTTGACTTATTCCGATTGGACTGATTTTTGGTGAACTGAAGGAAAATAGTATTTAATTAAGAACACAGTGCCAAAGTGCTGTGGTCTTCAACTTACATCTTCTATCCTCTACGTGGTCTTCTCTACTCTCTTTTTTCCTCATGTAAGATTGAGTGAGGATGAGTGCAAGCTTCCTAGAGGAGAATGATGACGGCGAAGTGAGGACTAAAGTGAGACCTAAACTTAGCAAGGTCTAATGTGAACCTTCGCTAGTTTCTGGTCTGATCCAATCAGTCGGGTTTAGTTTTCTCATACCATGATAAAGTCTAATTAACATTAACAATTAAGATATTGCTTCAGGATATATGTGAAAAAAATTGAAAAAAGTCATGTATTATTTTATAAAAATCTATAACATATATAAATACGTTAATCATGTAATCTTTTTATGAATATGCAAATGCAATAATTATAAAACATGATAGAATTTTTTATTTTACCTTGATATATATTACTCCCTCCGGTCCTAATTATAAAAACATTTTTATAGTGTAAATTGCACTACAAAAGTATTCCTATAATTAGGACCGGAGGTAGTACATTGTATTGTATTAAATCAAATTCATATAAAAAAATAACAGCAATTGCTATAGAAGCTACTTTGAGTAGCTTCATCACATGCCGTGGCTATGAAAAAGAATGTCATAAAAATACAAAAATATTATAAAATTCAAAAAATTAACTAAATGATACTCATTTCGGTCTTTACTTATAAGGCCAAGTTGAGTTTTACGAAGAAATTGAGTAAGCTAATTAGATTACTTTAAGGTATTTTAATTTTTTCTCCACACTAATTAATTTGACTGATAAATTAATATATAATCTAAAAATACACAACATATGATATAATTAAATAACTTCTTTAACTTCCTTAATCTCTCAAAAAAAAAAAGTCAACCCAGTCAGGAAGTAGCAATCGTCTAATTAATGACTTAGTAATGAAAATTCACATTTTTGTTGGACCATTATTAATAATAAAAATCAAGATATTACAAAAATTTATGGAGATATCATAAAATTCAAAAAATTAACTTTTGCCACGCTGACTTAGTTATAAAAATTCACTATTAATTAGAGAATTAAATCTAATTGACATAAGCAAATATAAATTTTGTCATATGAAATTAAAAGGGTGAAGTACCATTCAATACCTAGATCCTAGATGTCTCTCGGTGAATTCACATTACATCTTTCTTAGGTGCTTGTCCCTCTAATTAAAGGGATGAAAGCTTTTTTTAGTTATTTTTTTATATTTTTTATTTATTTAGATTAAATTATATGTTACGTCATGAAAAAAAAAATTGCACCCAATATCTCAAATTAATTAATTTTCACGATACTGTTCCTGGAAAAATATTTTTGAATACAAGACTAAAAATTAATTAATTTGAAATATTGAGTGAAAAAAAAAAATGATACAACATATAATTTAATTGAAATAAATAAAATATATATAAATAAATAAATGCTTTCATCCCTCAAATCAGAGAGACAAGCACCTAAAAAGCAAAAGCATGTAAGGGAGAAGCATGGAATGTGAACCCCTTTTTGGTGCACCCTTGTGTCATTTTCCAATCACACTCACCTTCATCAACATATTAGATACATTATAAATAAGATTAAGGTGCCGGACGAAAGTGAGAAACAGCATCAAGATATTGGATGTCACCTCACAATCTAGAATCATTAATAAATAAATTTTTATAATTGTAATATTTTTAAACCATCCCCAAATGATATTTTTTTAACTAGCAATAGTGATGATTGATACTTCCACTAGTACTAAATATAAGAGCTAGATAAAGATTTTATTTTGATCCTAAATGTAAAACTTCAATATACTATTCTGATCCTAAATTTAAACTTCAATCAAAAAGGGTTTTCATTAATTGTAATTCCAATGCAGTTGATTAAAATGGTAGTTATGCGGGAAACCAACACAATACTTACAAAAGTAAAGCATTTGAAATCATAAAAATAGGTTTAAAAGGAACGCACAGAATCGATTGAGGATCGGTTTGACGCATGCTTGATGGGGAATGCCAATGAAGGGACCAAGAAGAATTCCTTTGCAGCATGAAAAACACCATCAAAGTGTAAATTCAGTGTGTCTTTAAAAAGGCCATACGAAGATTAAGAAAATATAGACCAATATGATTGGAATGAATGAATACATGGAGAGAGTCAGAAAGACAACGAGAATCGCCATTTCTGACTCACCAAAAGGGATGGCTGTGCAATATGCATAATGCTGATGCATTCAGGTCCAAAAAATATGAATCACAGATTCCATTGAAATCTTCAAGCATAATAATTCTATCCACAAAGAAAAACACCTTTATCTGTGCAATTATTTCTATTTGATTACAATCGCCCAGTCAAAGTAACTGACCAGACAATAATTAAGCAAATTAGACTCCTAATATCATTTTAAATTACCCTTAGACGGTCAGAAGGCTTTTTTGTTTTGTTTTTTGTTTTTGTTTTTTGGTTCGGGAAATCTAAAAAGCTATTTCTGCCAATCTGGTACATTATAAAAGTTAATTCCTCAGGACTCACATTTTCCATGTATGATTCTAAAACAGTTTCAGACAATTAAATAGAGCCTAACCGCCATTGATACTGTCAGCTTCTGCTCTGGCTAAAACGTAAATTATCATTGACAGGAACGTATTTGAAGTCCGCAAAATGTTATTTGATGTTCTTTGACTTTGTGGAAGCTTAGCCAGTCAAAGATGGCTACAAACTCCGATAGTCTATCACAGTGACTTCGTCCTCAGGAGCATCCAGATCTTGATAACTACATGAACCATCGATAAAAGTAAAGTTAAAAATAATTCACAAAGCCAATAACAAACAAAACAACCAAGAAGAATATTGTCCATTCGATCAATTTTCTCCATCACCCAATGAAGTAATATGTGAAGGGGACAATCTCAATACATTGGACAATGGACAGAGAGCCAAAAAACTGAAGTGACATTAGAGATTGATTATGACAGAAATGAGCATGGATAGAGGAGTCCAAAATAAAGATGCTATAGTTATGTAAACATCCAAAGAAAGGCCTCTTCATAATACCTTCGCATCCGACGGGGGTCAGGTCTAAAAGCTGGGGGGACAGCAATTACTGGTGCTGGTCCACCAATATGAGGGCCAGACCGCATCTTCCTTCCAGAGGCATCATATGAAGATGCTCCTCCTTGCTCTCTTAACATCTGCATAGCAACTTCTGGGGGAGCTGGAACAAAGGGTCCCAATGGCCTGTAGTGTTACAAGTTAGTAAATTGAAGCATAAAATGAAGTGCCTCTGACTGCAATAAGAAAGGAAGATAGGAAGGTCAACTGACCCAGCACCAGGTACAGGCATCAAAACTGGTGGAGGAGGTGGCATATCTGAGGTAAATGGAGGAACGGCAGCTCCAGCATATGAATCATACATAGTTTCATCGTGATTTCCCATCTGACCATGAGAAGGGGAGTTATGAAGCCTATCACCATCATTGATTCTGTCACTTTGTTCATGGTCTCGTCGATTGCCTCGATCATCTCTCAATCTTCCTTCTAGAGGTAATCTACGTCTTAGAAGAGGTTTGTCCCTCTACAAATAGAAGGAAAATAGTCCAAAACAAAATGAAAAATAATCCGAGAGAGGACAACGTTTTTACAAAACAAAAACATAAAGATAATCTCAGTCAATCAAAATCCAGAAATATAGTTTTCTTCCAAGCATATATTTGTGATGGATAGCAAAGTCTACCTGTGGTTGCTGCATGATAGGTGTTCCGCCAGGAGCATCTGGGTCACTGTATTGATAGCAAGGCTAGAATAAGTAATCCATCCACTCACAGTTGCAAAAATGATTTTTTCCAAAAAAATAAAAATCACAAGATACTCACTTCATGTAGTTTTGAAAATAGAGATCCTCACGCACTTTCAGAGTTAACTCATTTACAAGCTCTGGGTGTTTTAATTTAAGATGTTTGTGCACAAATTCAGCGGCATGGAAAAGCTTTGTACAGCCCTTTGCTCCACAACCATACTTCCATCCATACTTTTCATCCCTAATTTTTCTAACGCATGGATCTAATACTTCAACTGCTGCAGCATCAATCTTCTCCTTAGCAGTCATTATTTCCAAAGGATCCTGGCCACTCAACCTTCCTTGCCAGAACAAATCAAGTTTTTTTTCCCATTCAGACCCTGATTTACTTGATTCTTCATGACCTGTTATTTCTGGCCTCACATGCCTAAGACCCTTAGGCTCATGGGTCTCAATCATACCATAATAATCAACCCCATGAATCCGCCAAAGGTAAGTAAGAACAGTATCCAGGAGCTCAACACCCTCTAATCCCTTAACAGATGTCAAGCCCCGTACAATTATTATGGGACCCACAGATCCACTGTGAGACTTATCGTCATTTTTGTTGTGGTCACTGCTGCATAAAATGTTATCTTCAATCCCCTTTTCTGTGTCAAGCTTACGTACAAGGGCCTGAGCCTGTTCAACATCTGCTTGTATTCGTCTAGATTCAGAACTTATTGGGTGAGCCTTCGGAGCAGCTGAGAAATCATTTTCTTTATTAGGTCGTCTACCATGCTGCCTTTGTTTACCGCCAGTGTCTGCTTCCTCCTCTGAATTTGCCTCACTAGCTTGCCCTGGTTTGGAAGATGAAGTATTTAATCCAGGATTTCTGCAACAATTGGTCCTCACATTATGGATCAAAGAAATATATTGAAAGAAAGAGAAAGGGAAGAAAGGCAAATATTCATCCATAAACAGAGAGCCAAAGAAAGAGGATAAAAAGAATACAGGTCAAGTGTTCCACTCTGCAGATCGAGCAAGAAATCCTTTGCCAGCCGTCGTGCATTCTCATTCCTCCTAAAATACGACATAGAAAATATAATCCATTACATATTAGTAATTAGTAATCTTATAAAGGCTTAATCCACTTCCTACTATCAGTAATCCATGAAGGAAAATACCAATGTATGGTCTTCCAACATGGAGAGGACAATATGTTCAGTTGTTCATTAGCCTGTAAGATTGATCTATGCTCACCTATCAATGACTGCGACCAAATTTGTTGGATGATATTTATCTCGCAGCCTACATCAAAAAATAAAATAAAATTAATTAGAGGAAAAAAGGAATTCACATGTTATAAAAAACAGAGTTTCAAGAATGAATATATAATGTGTAGATCATAAAATATCAGTACCACTCTTCATCCTTGTGAGCATTAAAATAAGCCCGTTTCTGGGTAGAAATGTATTCTAATTTGTACTCTTGATACCTAGAAAATTCAATTCGACATATCATCAATGTGCATCTCTATAAATCTTCATTAATTCGATGCTTAGGAACTGTGATGATAATTCTTTGCAGAACATACCTACGCTCTGCTTCAGCTGGTAATACATCATCCTCAAGCTCTTGAATAAATTGCTTGTAGGACATCAACCCTTCCCTGAAAAAACTCAAGAGCATCTTTGATTTAATAAATTAATAAGAAAAAAATCACACCATCCAAATTGATACTGCGGGAAATCAAAGAGAAGGATCAAAACAAGTTAAAAGCAATGGAACATGAGAAGGCAATTGAATAAATAAATAAAGTTGGTACATTGAGCCACATTAATGCACAACCAGTAGCACAGAAATTGAGTGCGGGGCTGATGTCCAATGCACATGCCCATCACCAGATTAAGCTCAATGAACTGTTATCTCTCTGGTCTTAAAGGCTCTTAAAATATCCTCAGGTTGCAAATGAATAGCTAATAATAAAATTCAGAACACAAATTGCTGCCAGAAGTTTAGTAATATCCTTTCACAAATCAAAAAACACAAGGAATATATCCTTTCAGATGGGCTGAAGAAGTTCAGAGGAATTTGTATTCTCTCATATATATTATTGAGAAGTAAAGGTTACAATATATAGAGGCTGATGTTCAATCAAGAAGAGAGAAATCAGCAATTACAATATTCAGAAATCAATGACAAGATAACAATCAGCAATAATGGCAAACAAAAAAGGAAAGATTGACCAACACATAATCAGGAGGTAATTAATATAAGAATCAAGGGTTGATTTCCAACACTCCCCCTCAAGCTAGAGAATAGATGTCAATCATTCCCAACTTGCATCGAAACCCTTCAAATATAGCTCTTCCTAGTGGCTTTGTCATTACGTCTGCAATCTGATCTGTAGATCGTATGTAGGACAAATTATTGATGCATGCTTCAACCTTCTCTTTAATAAAGTGCCTTATCTATCTCAACATGTTTCGTTCAATCTTGATAAACAGGATTTCTTCTCATTTCAATGCTGCCCTTGTTGTCACCATAGAGTTGCATGGGTCCCTCATATGGAATTCTCAACTCTGTCAATAGCCTAATAATCCAAAGTCCTTCACATACTAATTTGTTAACAGCTCTCAGCTCCACTTCTGCATTGTTACTTGAAACCACAATTTGTTTCTTGCTTCCCCACATAACCAGATTTCTCCACACATGTGCAATTTCTTGAAATTGACCTCCTATTCTCCTTATCTCTTGCATGGTCTGCATCAATGTAGATTTTGAAGTTTCTGGTAGTGCCTTTCTTAAAGAAAATTCCTCTTCCATGATTAAGCTTCAGATAGCTCATAATTCAATATACAAGCTCCATGTGCTCTTCCTATGGCTAATGCATGAACTGACTTACTACATAGTTGATATCTGGACGCATGTGGGTTAAGTATATTAGCTTCCCCACAAGTCTTTTGTATTGTTCTGAGTTAACTGGTACACCCTTTGGTTTGACCTCTAGGTGACAACCTTCTTCCATCAGTGTTCTTTCAGGTTATGCCCCTAACATTCCTATTTCATATAATAGATCTAGGGTATACTTCCGCTGGGATACGTTGATGCCCTTTTTTGTTCTTACCACTTCCATATCCAAGACGTATCTTATTGGGCCGAGATGCCTCACTTGGAATTCATTTGACAAGTCCCTCTTTAGTCAGGCAATAGAATCTTCATTCCTTGTAATAACTATCATCAACATAGACAATTAGGATAGCCACTCTCATTATCATGCTTGATAAACACGTTATCTGCTTGTCCTTGTTTATACCAAAGTTTCTTTACTGCCTTGGTGAATTGTCCAAACCATGTCCTTGGAGATTACTTTATAGCCCATACGAAGACTTGTTGAGTTTGTAGACAGAGTTGTTTGGAGCTAGAACTCCATCGAGGACCTCCATGTAGACCTCTTCCTTCAAGTTACCACCCAAAAATGCATTCTTAAAGTCCAGTTGATGTAGCGACCAATCCAAGTTAGCTACAATTGACAACAATACTTGGATTGTATTGAATTTAACTGTTGGGGCAAAGGTCTCCTAGTAATCAATTCTGTAAGTCTGAGTATATCCTTTTGCAACCAATCTTGCCTTGTACTTGTTGATACTCCCATCAGGATTGAACTTCGGGGTCAATATCCACTTGCATCCTACCTGTTTCTTTCTAGCGGGAAGAGCTTGGATTTCCCATGTTGTATTCTCCTCAAGTGCCTTTAACTCTTTTTTTGCAGCTTGCTTCAAATTTGGATCAACCATAGCTTGTTGGAAAGTATTTGAAATTTTAATCTGTGCATTGTTTACAACAAAGCTCTACATCTTTACATACAGATTATCATATGAAACAAACCATATAATTGGATGATGACTACAAGATCTTACCCCTTTTCTAACTGCAATAAGCCAGCCCATCTCTTCAGGATCTCGTCCCGGGTCAGAGTCACGGTCATTCCTTTGAGTGGAAGGAACATTTCTACCATTGACTTCCTCTTATAGAGATTGTTGTCTGGACTCTCCTTCTAATCTACCTTCTATATCCATCCCAAAAATGATTTCAACTTGTGTTTTTAGTTCATCAGATACAGGTTCAGGTTGAGGTGGGACAAGTTCAGGTTAGTTGGTTGGAGGAGTGGTATTAGAAGATTATGATGGTAAGCTATCAGGGACTTTGGAAGATGGCAAGGTATCAGTGGTATTAGGGACTTTGGAAGTGGGATCATTTGAAATTAGCCATTCGATATCTAAGTGCTCCCCATAAATGGTTAATTTGGGATAATACAGTATCTTTGGAGATGAACTGTTTCTTTGTATGACAGTAACAGCCTGTACCCTTTTTGGGTGGAGGAATATGTAAGAAATGCACACTTTTGGATTTTGGCATCAAATTTGCTTTCATTATGTGTATGGACAAAGACAACACATCCAAACACTCTTTGGGGTAATGGGTTGATAAAAGGACAATTTGGAGAGGTGTGAAGGAGTTTTTGGATAGGAGTGGCATAATTGAGGACTTTGGAGGGCATTCGGTTGATGAGATAGGCAACAGTTAGAACTGTATTACCCCAAAGACCATAGACACATTTCGTTCCATTAATAAAGTTCTAGTTACCTCCAATAAGTGGCGGTTTTTGCGCTCGGCTACCCCATTTTGTTGAGGTGTGTGTGGACAAGAGGTTTGGTGATGAATTCCTTGCTGATCAAGAAACTCCTTAAAGATGCCACGCAAGCATTCCCTAGCATTGCCACTCAGTATCACCTTGATGGAAGTGTGGAATTGATTTTTCACAAAGGTATGGAAACCTTGGCTACCTCAAATTTTTCTTAAATTAAGTAAACCCATGTGATTCTAGTGTGATCATCTATGAAAGTGACATACCATTTTGCGTTTTCTAGGGTTTTTGTTCGTGCAAGACCCCAATGTCACTATAGATTTGTTGGAAAAGAGTGGAGGGTGTGTAGGGCTGTTTTGGGTAGGAGGATCGCATTTGTTTAGTGAATTGACAAGTTTCACAATGAAAAGGAACATAATTTTATTGAATAAACTTGGAAACACGTTTCATATAATCAAAACTAGGTTGGCCCAAGCGACAATGCCACAAAAATACATCTTTATTTTAAGAACTTGAGCTAACCAATGCAACCCTCAGATACTTAGATAGCATGATTGTGCCAATTCCTTCAACTTGGGTGAACACGTCATTAGCAACTTTGACTAGGAGGTTTTCAAGATACAATTTAAGAGTTGTAAACAACATTCAATTACCAATCATGTGATCTGAAGCTCCTGAGTCAACAATCCATGTATCTTCACTAGTCCGAACAATATTGAGAGCTATGACAGAATTACCTAATTGCACCAGATTAACACTAGGCATAAAGTTTGACTAATTCTGTTTGTCAAGTATCCAACAAAGCACCTACAATTCCTCATGGCTTCGAGAATCGGCATCCTCAACTTTCTGCTCAGTTGTAGTGAGATGGCTTTGTGTGCAGTGTTGTTTTCCAGTTGATGGTTTGCCATGTAGTTTCCATCATTCTTCTTTGGTGAGGCCTTTCTTCTTACAATAATTGCACCATTTATTATTTTTCCTTTCATCTTGTGGTCCTTTCACCTGCAAGAGCTGAACACTCAATGTGATTTTGGTTGCTTAGATTCAGGAGTTTTCTACTTTCTTCAAACTACACATGGTTGACTACATCAAATAGATGTGGTAAGGGTTTTAACCCTATAATTCTGCCCCTTATCACCTCAAAAGAATCGTTGAGTCCAAGGAGAAAATCGTGAATTCTTCTTCCACTATCTTCCTATACAATTGAGCATCCTCAACGGCCTTCCATGGGTGCACTTCAAATAAGTCATGTTGCTGCCAAATTTTCAGCAAAGCATTGTAATCATCAATCACCGACATATTACCTTGTCTCAAATCTCAGAGTTGACGCTTCAATTGGATCAAGTCTGCGGTATTATCAAGAGAATAGTAGGTCCTTTTGGCCACATCCCATATCTCTTTTCTAGTGTTTGCCAAAAGATACCCTTCACTAATGTCTAGGGTCATAGAGTTGCATAACCAAGTAATGACTTGATTACTTTCTGCAAACTATGTGTCAAAACTTGGATCATCGGGAGCTGGTTGAGGTGCTACTCCATTGATATATTTCTCCTTTCTCTTTCCACCTCAGCATGCTTTGGGCCATTGGACATAGTTTTTCCCATTAAACTTATGGTTACCAACCATAATCTGATTTTCTGAGAATTTTGGTGCAGTACTACCGATGGAAGAGGCAAAAGAAGAACTTTGAGCTTGAGTTTGTACCCGATTAAGGCCGTTGTAATTGAACCAAACAAGGGAGGAAATTGAGGGATCCATCAATTCAAGTGAGAAACTAGTCAAAAAGTGGTCTGGAGACGTCGACATGGTCTAGGAACGTCAGCAAGTAGGGTTCACGCACAGTCAGAATCTGCCAAGGTTGCCGAAGCGTGTGCTCACACACCTAGACTGTGATTGCATGTGTGCTTCACGCTCTAGTCAGAAGCCGCTCGAACTTCTAGGAAATGTTGATCGGTGCCGTTCGGTCACCCTAAAATCAGCGGTGCAGACCCACGCTCTTTCTTTCAGCAACCCTAGAGAACGACATTGTGCTCTATTTTTGTACCTTACTGTCGCTCGTGTTTTCTCTCACTGTTTCTGTCTTGTTTTCCTAGCATAAGACCAAAGTCCTTGCTCCGACACCATGAAGAAGTTTAAAGGAATTTGTATTCTCTCATATATATTATTGAGAAGTAATGGGTATAGTATATAGGGGCTGATGTTCAATCAAGAAGAGAGAAATCAGCGATTACAATAATCAGAAATCAATGAGAAAATAAAAATAAGCAATATTGGGAAACAAAATAGGAAAGATTGACTAGCACATAATCAAGAGGTAACTGATATCAGAATCAAGGGTTGATTTCCAACATAGGCCAAAAGGCATCCAAGGGCAACCCAACACTTTCATTTTTCAAGGGGTTTGTCCACAAACAATTAGGGTGACTCAATAAAAAAGAGGGGCAAAAGCTCATCATCCCGTAGGTAAGGAGCCTAATGGATCTCTGGCTAATAAGACATAACAGTTGGAATAAGGAGATCATTAAGATATAGCAAGAAGAACTAGAAGGTCAAAAAGAAGGATAAGAAATGGGCAGAAGTTCAGCAACGTGGGGACATAAGGAGAGGGAATGATGAGATGGAAAGAGCACATGCCAAACTGTTTTGTCAGGCAATGCATGTAAAGAATTCCATTAGAGGAAGAAGAATCAAGGGTGCAAAATACTGAGGGAAGCATAGGCAGAATTTAGGAGAGAACTAGGAGAGTCTATAATCTTTCAAATACTAGCCTTCTTTCTGGGCATCCCTAGGTACTGCATTCATCTTTCCAATTCCTTGAAATAAAAAAGGCAAGAAGCACAATTGGATTAGAATGGCGTCATAGAATGCCAAACTAGTTTATTTTGAAGTAGTTCAATACATAATTTCATCAAGTTAAAGTAAGAAGCGCAGTGTTGTACTACAAACATATGCAATGGAAGTAGGCTAATCACTGACCCTTGGAAAGATGCTACCAGTATTATTTACTGCCACACAAGGCTCAAGTATAGAATCTATAGATGTCATCTAAGTTTATATAAGCTATTTATTCAATAGTATATGGTGATGACCTACAAACAGACCAAAATAATTAAACAAAACTAAGGGCCCACTTGTTTAAACATAAAAGTTGGTTTGACATAAACTTATTAGGATGTTATATTGAAAAGTCAAATTCCAAATGTTCAAACCAGGGGGAAAAAGGCCAAAAGCCAAAAAAACAAACTTCAGCTTCAACTTGACTATTGGCCTAGAGGCTCTTTCTCCCAAAAGACATCTCAAACGTATATTTTGGCTCATACTAACTTTTTGGTTTCAAAAGTCACTTTTGAAAAGATCAAACATGATCCGAAACATGCTCTTAAATAACATTGGAGTAATTAGGATACATGAAAGAGCAAACAACAAATTACAACTGCTCACAACAAAGCTAAAGATAATTATCGAAGCGTATCCCAATGGAGAGGCTATTGCTCAAATGTTTCTTCAATGTATTACAAATTATGCCATCTACATTTCCTGCCTTAACTATACATCTACCAATAAAATGCATAATATATTCATGTAGTACAAGGAACACATGGTACATGACAGGTAATATTTTTTCATTAGTGGATTCAAGAAAAACAAAGTAGAGAACAGACCTTTGCGCCCCACTGCCTGGCAAGTCTGCATAAGCACGATTTGATTCTAGCTCTAGCGCAACATGTCAAAAACATAATAAAGTTAGTTTCACAATTGACAGTACATACAAGTTGAACAATACACCCAAAAAAAAACACAAAAAATAAGAGCATCTGAGTAAACCAAACGTTAGCATTTCCTAAAACATCAAACTCTGAAATTAAAAATTAGCACGCCAGCAGTCCTTTTTCCCCCGCAAATCTACTTCTATCAGGCCTCTACTTGAATTTGCAAAAAAAGAATTCAAAATTCCTATATGAGCACTGAATATAGGTAGATTATTACTGAAATCTCAGTGTAAAAAGAGCCAATGACTTAATAAGCATACCTGGAATCCCATTTTGATATGCACCTGTAGATCGATGAGTAAACCTTCCATAAGACCGCTCATCTCCATAACTAGGCCTTCCACCCACACCTCGCTCATAGCCACCAAAATAATCATAGCCAAGTCTGTTTTGGTCATATAATGAGGTAAAGTAAGCAGAAAGGATTATCATGCAGTATATCATGTGAGAAAAATCAAGAACTGACATAAATCAAGAAAAATTTTAATCCAAGAAAATATACATTGTCTCATGGTCTAGCATGTTGTCAAATTCTAGAGAAAAACCAAGATCTACCTATCTGTCAAGATTTAAAGATTCGGAAGGTTACCAAGCATTTAGACAATTGAAAGGTTCCTTCGTTTCTTTATACAGTTGTATCATCTAGATGCAGACTCTCTTACCTAAATTTTCTCAATATCTTTCTCTTCTGGAATCAGTGTTTGTAGCTTTGAGCCTTAAAATAGGGTTATGGGGGGATTTCCCTCAGGTAGGTACAATATTCAAATTATTGGTTTCCTAAGAATGGGTTAACTCAGGTCAAAAAAGAAGAATGGACTAAGGAAGTCACAGAAGATTTTAGGAAGATCTTTGGGTGATTGTGAGAATACTTCCTTTTATGGTTTTTCAACATTTACACTCAGCAAAATGCCTATATTCAAAGTTTTTCTTCCTGAAAACTTAAGTTTCTTGGAATCTTGATAAATCTCAGAGGCTCCATTTGTTACTTCTAAAAAAAAAAAAGGAAAAAGATCCCTTTGAATGACGATCTAAGAGGACAATATCTATGATAACCCAGTTATCATTACTCACTTATAACCATGTTTTTTGTTTTTTTTCAGGAATAAATTCTCATCTAGGTCATTTTTTTTAAAATTTCCTTTCCATTCCATTTCATTTTGCTCACCAAAAAGACCCGGGATATGCTAAGGCATTAAGTTTCTTCTACTTCTCTAAGGTTCCATGTCATATAATCCTCCTTATCATTTATTAAGGCTTTTCTTTTTCTAAGTCCTTGTCAAAGAAAGTAATTGTAAAGGCAGGATGCTCTAATCCTAATGACCACAGTGCTTCCTATGTAAAAATGGATATCACAATGTAATGATGTATGTGAAAAGAATATAACATGACTCCTTGAGAATTGGGAATACTAGACCACAAAATTAAACAAAATAAATTTTCTGATAATTTATGGCGAAAAAGGTTATTAATTGTACTAATTGTTATTAGTCTTACCAATAGCACCAATTCAACCTCTCGGGTATATAACTATATTACTCATATCAACATTATCTTCATGATAAAACTAAGTTCCAAGAATAGTGCGAGTTGCTTTCAACTAATAGTTAATATGAAAGGATTTTGTTACGTAATTATAATAATAAAAGGAGAGTTAATTAAGTGGTTAGTTAACGGATTAAAGGGTCAAGTATATTGTAATAGGTTTTTTTTCATACCACTGATATATATGAAAGGAAAGAATAGGGAAAGGATGGGGGGAAAAGAGAGAAGAAGAAGAAGGGAATCATAGAATAGAGAGGAGAGGAGGGGGGAATGAGAATTCATTGTCCCAAAAAACCTAATTACAATATACTCAGCCCCTCAATCCATTAACCAACCCCACTAATTCACTCTCCTTTTACTATTATAATTACATAACAGATTTGTACTAGCTCAAATAGGGAGGCAATGAAGCCATGAGACCTGGCTGGGGGAAAGAAGTTGGTCCTCACTTCCAAGCGAAAATATAGCTCAAATGGAAATAAAATCTAAAAGAAATAGCTTTCACAAATGACAACAAACAATAGAGATGCAAGAAGAAATATTGCTCCTTTATCTGAATTACGTAACCTAACCAACAAAAATGACGAACATCATAGATAGGCCCTGCTCATGACATGCGAAAAACAAGTTGAGATACTCTCCTACATATCCATAACATAAAAATACATCTGTCCCATTGCATAAAAATCTAAATTAAACTCCCTTGCTTCTATAAAAATGAAGGAACCTAAAGAAATGAACGCAAAATCAACTGCATCTTACACAACTTAGCTTCATATAGGAATTTACATCGGGCTCAACCAATCTACAACTAGCTCCAATAACTATTTTCCTCCCTTTTCATCAATTCTCCCCCATCTAAACATATTTTAATAAATAAAAAGTTAGTTTAAATGTATTACGACAATAACGTCAAACTGAAAATTTCACTTTTCTTCCCTTCACCATTCTAATCAAATCCAACATTCACTAAAGCCTCAGTTAATGCCTGTGAACTACATTCAACCACTGCATTCGAGAGAAACTAAACTAGCTTCCTCATGCAACATGGCATCTTAATCTTATAAAAATCCAGTAAGCAGATAATTAAGTGAAACCAATTTGCGCAATTACAAAATGATATACCAGAAAAGCAGTCCAACAAAACTAAATTATCATCACCTGTCATCAGGTCCATAACCGCCCCGGGGACTCCCTCTCCTCGATCGCTTATAAGGTGGAGGAGAGCGCCGCGGAGGAGAATAACGTCGGTCGCGATAGGAAGGGCTAGGGCTCCGGCGGCGCTTAAAATCCCTATCTCTGTCTCTGGGAGGAGGGGGCGGAGGCGAGATGTTTCTATCGTAGTAATCACCCCCACGACGATTTGGATGGCGATCGAAATCCCTATTATCGTCCCGCCTATCCCTGGAATCCCTCTCCCTTCTCCGGGACGAAGAATGTGGGGCAGGAGGAAGAGACGATGACGGCAGGGGCGGCGGAGGGAGATCATCATCAGCCGGCGCCGGGGCCAGTGGGTCCTGCGGGGATGGAGCAGAAGCAGAAGCGGAAGGAGATTTGTCGAGAGAATCAGGAGGCATGTCCATGACCTCTGCCATGGATGGCAGCAAGAAGGATAAGCCCTAGAATATGAAGAAAATTGGAGAAGGTAAATGATTTTGGCAAATGGAAGTGACAGTACAGAAAAACTAGAGGGAGCAGAGAAGGGCACCGTAGTAGTTCAGTTCTTTCTCTGCTGGATTCCGAGCAGATCAGTGGATATACAGTTTATCAGGCCCGGCAATGTCACAAGAACGACCAAAACCCCGACCACGTTTAGCTACTAGGTTTAGGTTCGGATTTTTATCAAAATTGAATTACTTTTTTTTTTGACCGATTATATCAAAAACAAATTATGGTACTTAGAAGTCCCTCTTTTTAAAAAAATAAATAAATAAATAAGAAAATACTTCAACTTCAAAATCTCATGTCATGATTTCCTACTGAATTGAGTTGAGTCGTGAATTGCTACACAAATATAGTTAATACTTAAAGTTGTCACGAGTATAAGCAAACTCATAACAATAATGCAAACTCATATCATGAACTTATAAAAGTTTATTTTTATTATTAAATAGATATTAATAATAGGGATAGGATATTATCACTACCAATTTTATGTCATTTCTAATAAAAGTCACTACCACTTTTTCGTTAGATCATAATCTCAATATGAGAGGAAAATGATAAAGGTAGATGAGATTCTGATGTAACGGTGAAAAAGTGGTAGTGACATAAAATTGGCAGTGATAATATCCTATCCCTTAATAATATATAATTAAAATATTAAAAAATTACAACAATTTGATTTAAATATATTTTAAATCTAAATAATTGAAATTAAATTCATCAACATAATAATTTATTATATTTAACAAAGAAATTTATATATAAAGTCGTTTTGCATGATTAAATTAAAGAAATTAACATGAGTTTAAGGGTGAGTTAGCCGGTTTTATAATCTAAAAACTAAAAACAATCAACTCAAGATATAAACTCGTAAGTTCAACCGAATTTACAAAGGTCGAGTTTACCACTGATTTCGATTCGATTTTGTAAGCTTAAACGTAAAAACAATGAAACTCGAAGAAATCAACTTACAAGTTTGATAATGTTAATACCTATACTCTTATAGGTAATAAGATTGATTTGAGATTTTGAAATTTAAGTAGTTTTTTTTTCTCTTTCTCTTATTTTTTCTGTAAATTTTAATTAATTATTTTACACATATCACCAATTAAATTTGCAATTGGGAGATTTTTCCTCAATTTTCTCTAATTATTATTTTTAAAATCTCGTAGTCATCATTGATATAAATTATTAATTAAAGTAGTTATATTATTAATTGAAATATTTTACCAGTTTCGCTCATGGCATTGTGGCACATTCTCTGGCAACGTTTCATGGGATTTCAGAGACTTGGTGTTACTCCCTCCGGTTCCTTAATTTTTTTATTAATTAAAATTTTTTTATACTGTAATTAATTAGGAATATTATGAAACACGCATCATCTACCGGTTAAACTAGTTGGGGTTATATTTTGCAGGTGGTTGATGTCTTGGTCTATAAAGGGAATCCCATCGGACCTTTCAAAGGATCGTGACTTGGGGAAACTAGAGTTGGAATCAAATTGTTGTGATACTAATCTGTGCTTGATTTGCAACATGATGCGGAAAAATGAGTCTCAATTATTTTTGCATTGTGATTGGGTGAGAAGAGAATGATTTGGCTGCTCTTTTTCTTTGACTTTTAATTCTAATGACCCTGATCTGAGTTCATGGCTGGAACTGGTCTTTTTGCAAACTGATATTTCTCAGCGGCATAAGGGATTAGTTGCAGACTTGCAGTAATGATGTGGTACATTTGGAAGGGTCAGTGTGATTTTCTGTATAAAAATGTCACTTCTGATCCTGGCTTTGTTATTTTGCAAGCAGAGCGTTGGCCAAAGGAATTCTGGGAAGGAAATTGTTGGATATTGCAAGAGGAGATTGAACTGCAAAATGAAGTACCTACACCACCTCGTCCACAAGGTAAATGGGCAAAACCAAGAGCTAATACTTTAAAAATTAATTTGAATAGTGTTATGGAATAGAATATTAGGCCCACTCAAGGTGTGGCCCAACAAGAGACAACCAATATCGTGTGCGCGATGTGATGGCGAACATTTGGGCTTGGAGGCATGAGGCGAAACGTCAAACCCTAACCCTAAGGTATCCACTATAAATAGATGGTAAACCCTAAAGGTACGAGGACTCTAAGCTCTCTCTCTTTACTATTCGGCCACACTGTGCACACACACCACCCCCCCTTATGCTGTGTACAGTGATCGTCTATTCTCAAGGGTATCCCACCCATGGATATCTGAGAGGGAGCTATTTGATCCTATATCAACATACTAGTCCACTCAGGGCTAGACATCTGTGTTCTTATGACAGAACATTGGCGCCGACCGTGGGGAGTCGGTAAATTTCTGATACCCGCGACCAAGGAAGGTTAATGATTTCAATTCTCTTTTCCAGACGAACAATCGGTATTCTGTTAAAGAAGCCTTTTGGCAAAGAAGGCGTGATGCAGATAGAAATTCCCACGGGCTTACACCCGAAGGAAAACCCTAATTCTTGTTGACCAGATAATCCCTCAACTTGCTGAGTGGAGATCTACTTTTCTTCAATAGTATGCTAGTGGAAAGAAAGGGCCTCCGCAGATGCACCACCTCTGGAAGACACTTTATTGCTATAGTTAGTTTGAGATTTGCAAATTCAAGAACAGCATGATCCTGATTCACTCCAACACTGCGTATCACAAATTTGAGGGCACCACGGTAAGCATTTGCCGGACTACCAGGCAATGCAGGTGACGATAGCGTTTGATCATTTCCCAAAAGCCGAGACCGTTGGGTGGCCGTGATGTGTATGTCGGAGAAGGGTGCCAAGATTGTTGGGATGTCGAGATGTGTTTGTTAGACATGAGTTAAGCAAACACGGGAACCTACCATTGAGGAGAGCTTCAGCCTTCAACCCTTGAGGAGAGCTTCGGCCATAACACTACTCTGCTGTTATGTTGGAGCGTGAAATCCCGAGGTAATGACGGGCTCCTTTCCGGAAAGCCGGCATCAAACCTCACAGCCGAGATAGATGCCTTCATTATGAATGTCGAGATAGCTACAGATGGAGGATTTTTTCTAATCTCAGAGCATGCCGAGATTGCTGGGTTTGCCTTGCCGAGGTATTTTTCTGATTAAAGTCTTGGTGTTGTCGATCAAGTCTCGATTGCTGGGGATTGGTGAGGAGGTGTAGTGACAGATACACCACGAGAAGATGGAGAACGCCCTGCGGCTTTACAAATATATCTATAGAGTAAACCAAGATTGCCGTTTAAATTGTTAGTTCGAGAGTGAACTTGCACAAGACAAAAAATAAAAAACTCGGTCAAAGTCGATGCATACTACGGCTTCTTCACTCGGGTCTCGTAACCCGGCTTCCTCGCTGTAACTTGGCTCTGAAGCACAAAGAATTGGTTTGGCACGAATTGGGGCTTCGATCGATGGTAAAACATGATTCACCGACATGCATGACAAGATACCTTCATCTATCCAATGTCGGCATACCCCAGGAGCCACTGCCTGCCGAGATTCCCTGAGTGTGTATGGATCGAGATAGATAGAGGTGGTAAAACATGATTCACTGACATGGATCTCGCCATGCAGAAACCTCGTCAGAATTCCACTATCAAGTAGAGATGACTCTCGGCACCCAACCAGGATGGCGTCTCGGGATTGTATCAAACCCATATCCCGGCATTCTCACCTTACATCGTCGGCCGTGACTTTGCATCAGTAGGTAAGCCCACCAGCTCGGTTATTTCTGGGTTTTTTCTTATGATCATGGGCAGAGGACGATGAGTATCTTTGAGAATACTCTCTCCCTCAAAAGCTGCAAAGTTTGAGGAGGCACCACGCTCGTTGAATGTTCCAACCGAGATGCCTGAGGTGCCGAGATTCAGTTTTCTTTGTTGAAGTTTGACCCGGTCAAAGGGAGATGCCGAGATGCTAATCGGATAGCTAGATTCAATACTGCCTTGCTGAGATGCTGAGATGGTGATTCGGAGAAGGGAGATGCCAAAATTTATTTCATATAGAATATGATCTATGATGATCTACCTTCTCATGCAGATCGCCATACTCAAGAAAGGAAATTTTTCGAGTACACTACTTCGACTCTCCCTCAAAACTAGCTCCAGAAGCTTCTCAATGAGAAAGTTGACCTCAGGGACGTGGCCACCACAAAGATCAAGCAGCTCACAGCCGAGCTGAGTTGCACCAGCCGATTAAGAGCAAGTGGAAGAAAATGACGGCATGATGAAAATGAATGCTGGAAGTGCATTTACGCTGTCTAAAGAAGTCCTAGGCATACGGACAACTAGAAGCGGAGTCATCACGGAGGTTGCAGCTTATTCTCTCCCATTAAAATGTCCTACAAAAAGTCAACAAAGTGTAGAGAACACTTACACTAGTGCTAATGACGACAAAGAGCACGTATATGATGAAAGTCTTATGAGAGAACTGATATCGTACCGACGTCAAGATTGCCGTCTGGAGGTTCATATCAGAAGGAAGAATGACATACGGATTTACTTGCTTGTTGTTCTGAACTTTTTCTTGGATGCAGATATTCTCTGGGAAGAAGTTCAAGAAATTTGCAGCCATTGTATATAATGTAATTCTGCCCTTCAGAGGGATTCTGCTTACCAAGAAAGAGAAGTCGCAATGATAGCAGCCATACGAAGCTTTATTTGCTACCAATTATTGTTGCTGATGAGTAAAGAATTTACCTGACTTTATTGAGTCGCCACAAGATAGAAACGTTTGTGAGATGCGTGTTTGAGTGGGAGCTTTAATCTTCCAAAAAAGCATAAAAAGAAGAATAACTCGTTAACGCTAGAGCCAATCTGGAGCAACATGACTTTCTTTTCCCAAAAACTCAAGATGTAAGGAAAATGCACAAAGAAGATAATTATTCCAGCAATCTGCAGTTCTTAGGCAGGGACTGCAATTCTTTAATTGAAGAAAAATAACATATGAATGATCTTCATCTTGATTGCTTTGAATGTTATTGTGCATGTTGTGGAGGGAATAATGAATTAGTTAGTTGCAAGTCTGTTCAAAAGAAAATTCCATGGTTGGTCAAGAGAAAATTCCATGCCCGACTTGCTACTCCGGATTATTTGAGAATTTTCATGGGTGGAGTAAATCTTATTCTCCACTTTGTCAAGCGATAGCTCAATGCGAACTTGTCTATGCTAGAGCACTGCAAGTTTGGAAGCCTGTAAGAAATATGTCATGGAGGGTTGCAGTGTCGGTGCTGCCACCTACAATGTTTCATCTTCAAAGTGTGCTAAGAGAAGGATGCCGTCGATGAACGCCAGAAGGAGTTCATATTCTAGGGGACCAAAAAACTCTTCTTAAGATTTCTTATTATGATAATAATGCAACTGGAAGACGACAAGATTTAATAGTAATTCTACAGGCACAAAATTGGGATCAAACTCGGGCTCATTGACACCAAAGGTGATCTTCCCTTGACATTTGAAGAATCACCTGTGAGATGGCTTGAAAAGTTGGTGATCCGGATATTCCTCTTCCATGGAGTCAATATTCATTGAAAAAAGGGGAGAAAGATTATCTGAAATCTCTAATCGTATTTATAGTGAAGTACCGCCCCAATTTTATTTTGGTGGAGGAAACTGTTATCCGAGATATATCAAAGTTGGATGCATCCAAAGTTTCTTATAATTCACAGCCAAAAACTACAAGAGCCTGCAATGTATGTGGATCGATAAACGGATCTGAGCTCACTTCAAAAAGAAAGCATTTGAATTTTGTGGGATGACGTGCAGTGGTCTGGAGTATGAATGTGTGGAAGTCTGGTCAAAGATTGCCAAGGCATGCACCGCATGAACCATTCAGATTTTAACTGATAAATGGGTATTTATTTACACATTTACTATTCATCAGATTGGATATATTCTGGCTCTAATAATTAATGGTGTGAGCTCAAGACAAAAGCCTCTTTTAGCCAAAACATGCTTAATCAATGGAGATAATTCTCGGCGCAATCTGCAAAATCTTGTGGGCTTGGAGACCTTGAGTCTTAGCATATCCTTCAATTAAGGTGCCAATGGAATGATGAGGTATTTATATCATCTTTCCTCTTATTTATCCATCATTATCAAATATTCAAATGCTTGAAGAACTTTACTGTGATGATTCAAGAGAGTTCATCACCAATTCTAGTTCTAGTGAGTCCTTCTATATCCAGTAATGGATCAGTACTTCTTCTATTAAATGTGATATAAATGCATTGTTCACGTGGGAGGGTACACCACAAATGTGTTAGCGTAGTAAGCTGTTAAAAAGCATTGATCTTTCAAACAATCAAATAATTGGAGTGATTGGGATATTAATGTTTCCAATGGAATGATGAGGTGACAGCCTTTCCCTTTGGAGCGGTAAGCACACCAAAAATATTTAAAGGATCCTATGAGTACATGGACATCATGGGAGAGCTTAATTTGATCCTATAGAAGCATTAGAAGATGAATGTTTCCTGGAAGTTGGTGACAGTGATATGAATTAATCCATCAACCTTCAAATGCTGAATTTTTGACGGGGTTAGTCAATTCACGTATTGTGCAACGTAACCCCTCATGTGGAGTGTTTTTAGATTGCACATGTTCCCAAAGTCTTCATGTGGGGTGTTTTTAGTTGCACCCTTCATGTTGGCATATTGAAGAATGATCACGTCAAAGAGAGTTAAGCATGAAGTGGGGGATCCACGAATTTGAAACCTCTCTAAAACGTGAAGTCAAAGATGCTATCAAGTGTTCCAATAGGTCTGATGACTTTGTGGAATTGCCACAAAATGATGCATGCAAAGATTCTATTGGGAGTTATCCAAAGCAATTATACTTCAAAATAGGTGATTTAGCCTGAAAGTTACCAAGTGGCAACTTTATATTTTTGGGGAGCAAAGGACCGCATTATAAAAGTCAATGCTGCTATAAGCTGTCCAAAATCCTTGAAATATGGCAGGAACATCTCCTTGCCATATCTATCAAATCAAATGGTCATGACTACCTTGAGATAGTTAAATCCGTGTTCCAAATGGAACCCAGTAAAACTGAGGTAAAAAGGAACCCAACTTCAAAAGTTTCAAAGGCAGACTCAGTAAAGACTGAATCTAGTTTAAATCCGGGATCCGTATGGAGTCTCGTCCCTACGAAAGGGATGAAGGTAGAGACCCGGTTTAAACTGAATCTAGTTTAAATCCGGGATCCGTGTAAACATGTAGGAATCAGAGGTACAAAAACCCGTTTCCGAAAATCATGTCTGAGTTAAACATGTAGGACAAAACATGTAGGAATCAGAGGTACATAAACCCGTTTCCAAAAATCATTTCCGAGTTATACATGCATGAATCCGAGGTACACAAATCTGTTTTCATGAATCATGTCAAGTTTAAATGTCAACCCGGATTGGAGGGCGTTTCGCTCAAAAAATCAATCCGTTCTTGAGGGCGGTTAATTTTAACTTAGCCCGGATTAGAGGGCGTTTTGCTCAAAAAATCAATCCGTTCTTGAGGGCGGTTAATTTTAACTTAGCCCGGATTGAAGGGCGTTTCGCTCAAAAAATCAATTCGGATTTGAGGGCGGTTAATTTTAACTTAGCCCGGATTGGAGGGCGTTTCGCTAAAAAAATCAATCCGTTCTTGAGGGCGATTAATTTTAACTTAGCCCGGATTGGAGGGCGTTTTGCTCAAAAATCAATCCGTTCTTAAGGGCGGTTAATTTTAACTTAGCTCGGATTGGAGGGCGTTTCAATCCGTTCTTGAGGGCGGTAATTTTAACTTAGCCCGGATTGGAGGGCGATTCATTTTAATGACAACCCGGATTGGGAGGCATGTTCAGAAATGCATATACATGCATGAATCCGAGGTACACAAACCCGTTTTCATGAATCATGTTACAACGGCAATGTCGCCAAGTCTATCTCAAACTCCTGTAAAGGAAAAGAAGGCGAACCCGATTTAAACTAAATCTAGTTAAAATCTGGGATTCGTGTGGATTCCATCCCTACCAAAGGGATGAAGGCGGGGACCCGGTTTAAACTGAATATAGTTTAAATTAGGGATCCGTGCAAAGTTTTGAAGCCGGACAAGGTTTAAACTGAATCTAGTTTAAATTAGGGATCCATGCAAATTTCTGAAGCCGGACTACAGTTAAAATCTGAGCTTCTGTGTAAAGTTAAAACCCGAGTTTCGTGTGGAGAGCCAGGTTAAACTATCAATGCATCCCGGCAGCCCAGAGACTTGAACCACCGGGCTGAAGGGCAACATGGGTTGTTAGTGCAAAAGCATGATTTTGGGTAGCCAGAATTAAGGCAAACCAGAGCACAACAGTAAGTATTTTCCATTGAATGTGATTTGCTTACATGTTATTAAATGCAGATATATAAACCGGAGAATTATCTCAGGAAAAATTGCTACGAAAGCAAGCAAGGGATCTTATTTCTTCTAGCACAACCCAGATAAGCCAGATACATCTCGGCCAAGTCCGTGTTCCATATCAGGCAAATAATACATCCGGCGGCTCGGGACCCGAACTACGGGGGGGGCAACTCGTTATGGAATAGAATATTAGGCCCACTCAAGGTGTGGCCCAACAAGAGGCAACCAATATTGCACAGATGTGATGGCAGAACATTTGGGCTTGGAGGCACAAGAGGCCCAACAGTCCAAACCCTAACCCTAAGGTATCCACTATAAATAGATGGTAAACCCTAAAGGTACGAGGACTCTAAGCTCTCTCTCTTTACTATTCGACCACACTGTGCACACACACCACCCTCTTATGCTGTGTACAGTGATCGTCTATTCTCAAGGGTATCTCACCCATGGATATCTGAGAGGGAGCTATTTGATCCTATATCAACATACTAGTCCACCCAGGGCTAGACATATGTGTTCTTATGACAGAACAGATAGTTCTTTCATCAAAAATCAAAATAGAGCTGCTACGTCTTTTGCTGGGTGTGACTGCGATGGTTAGCTGGTAAATGGAGGACATAGAATAATGGGAAAATTCTTTTGAGGGCCCTTTTGGTGTAAAAATCCTAAAAAAGGCTCTCAAAATCTGACAATATTTAGGGTCTTTTCAGGTATTTTCAGAATTTTCGGCAAGTTGTTAATTTGGCTTATATAGTTGTTAGTTAACAACTATATCAGCCACATTAACAACAATTTTTTAACAACTAAATCTGCCCCCATTAACAACTATATCAGTACCCCGTTAACAACTATATCAGCTCCGTTAACAACTCACGCAATTGTCAGATTTTGAGGGCCTTTTTTGGGATTTTTACACCAAAAAGGACCCTCAAAAGGATTTTTCCTAGAATAATCAAAGCAAACTCTGCTTTAATGGCAGAAGGCTGTGCATTGTTGGAAGCTATGATGTTTGTTAAGCATAACTAGCTGAATAATTTATATTTGAGTATGATTATTTGACATTGATTTAATGTGTTAATGATGATGATGTCTTCGGATGTGAACGTGTTTTGAAACATATCCTTGAAACGAGGAAACTAATCGTTTAATGGATTTTTAGGGAAGCGAACAAGGTAGCGGACTAGCTTACCAAAACTTTATTGAGAGGTCGTGTCTTGTCGATTGAATCACAAGATCTCTGCCAAATCTAATGGAATTTTTGAAAGGAGATTTGGATGATAATGTATTAGATATTGGTTAATTTTGATTGTTCTTGTTGTAGTTGTTATTATTTGTACTAATTTATATGTGGCTTTATAATTTAATGAAAGTAATATTTTGAAGGCAAAAATAAAAAATAAAAAATCAGATTGCTTACCACTAGTCATGGCGGTGAATTGGAAGGGTAACTATTTTGTCTCGGATTTCTTGTACAAACTTTTTTCCAATTACATGTCCAGCTAGGACTATCTAATACTCTCTGGTCCTAATTATAGGACAATATTTGGGAGTTGGTTTTGGTCCTAATTATAGAATAAAATTTTAATTTTTGTCAATTTCTTCCTAAAATACCTCTATTTTATTCTCTCAAGTGTGTTTTGTTTTTTTATGAGTATATGCATGTGGGTGTGTAGATTCTTCCCGTCAGTGAAACTTTTAAATTGTTGGATTGTAATTTATTTATTAATCAGTTGACATTAATTTACCAATATATATATAGACATACACACAGATATGTATGTGTGTGTGTGTGTGTGTCTATACACACACATATATATATAGACATAGACAGACACACATAGATGTGTGTGTGTACATATATGTATATCTGTGTGTGTGTGTGTGTGTGAATATATATGTGTGTAGATAGACACACACACATACTGTAACGGACCTATATTAGGCCCAATAGCAGGACGACCCAACAATGAATGTAATACGTATCAGGATCTATCTACAATGGAGGGGGATCCTAACTCACCCATAATCAGGGAAGATCTTAAGATAAAATATAGCAGTTATGATACTCGGGCCATAGATCACATGGGGCCCATAAAACTCAACCTAAGGTACACTCTATAAATACAGAGGTCAAACCTTAAGGTGCACACGTTCTAACCTTGAACTATTTACATATTGTCGACACTGTGCACACACACCACCCTTTTGGCGAAAGCCTCATTTGTGTACAGTGATCCCACGCTCTCCTGAGTATCTACCTCATAAGCATTCAGAAAGAGCCTATTGATCCAATATCAACTCACTAGCCCATCAGGCTAGACATCTATGTTCTATAACAGAACATTGGCGCCAACCATGGGAACGTTAAATTTTGATCCCCGTGACTGACGATGGCTAACACTAGAAGCAGCAGTCGGATTCCTCAGCTTGGAAATCCAGCTCAGGCAGAGGTGAGTCAATAGCAACAAAATCAAGACCCACCGCACCCTAAAGATATCCCAGAACGTGACGGAGTGAATGAGAGGAATGACGTATCTGACACGACATCCTCCCCACCTGTCGCAGCTAATCCCCAGGATGCGGTGGCACAAGAGGTCCATCGCCAGGATCTCTTTCAAGAGATCCCAGTCCCAAGTCTAGACGTCCTTCTTCTACAGAAGTCGATGGACTCGATGTTGAGGCGAATGGAGAACATGGAGAAACGCAACAATCTCCAATGTCAAGAGGACCTCAGGGTAATACAGCAGATGCTGGATGACCGTTTCAAGCAATTGGAAACGATGGTTCAGAAGGAAAATCAGGACAACATGCGTGGGAGGAAAGAAAGGGCGCCACAAGATACCCGCAACCCTCCTCGCAGTGAGCAGCCGAGGTCTACGCAACATGATACTGGCACAACTACTCAAGAGATGGATTCGGGACGAGCATGAGTTCAGAATCCTGCTTCGGCCTTGAAGAAATTGCACGTTGAGAGGACCCCAAACAATGAAGACCGAGATGTTGGGAGGCCAACCTTACTGGCAAGCTCTCCCAAAAAGTATAAGATGAAATACACCATGGGGCACAACAGCAGTCCCTTCTCCAATGAAATTGCGAACGGGCCGTACCCGAAAGACTTCAACTTGGCAAACCTACCAAAGTACGACGGAACCCAAGACCCGAGGTCCCATCTTGATACGTTCGAACTACTCATGTTTGTACGACGGATTAGTGGGCCGGTTATTCCCTGGCTCTTTGCTGCCACATTAACCGGGGCTGCCCAAAAGTGGCTCCATACTCTGCTGGCCAATTCAATTCAGACCTTTGAAGAACTTGGAACCAAGTTTGAGTTGAATTTTGCAACTAGTAAGAAGCAGCCGAAGTCCAAATTCGCTCTCGGTAAGATTAAACAGCAGCATGGAGAAACACTCCAGAAGTACCTGGATAGATTTAAGGACGTTGCTTTGCAGGTACATTCACTCCCAGAGAGTGTACATGTGCCTGTCTCATTGATGGCCTAGACCCATCATCTCGGTTGGCAAAATCAATTTTCAAGAACCGGGTCGACACCCTCATCGAGTTTAACACTCGGTCAAAGCAATACTTAGAGGTTGAACAGATGGAGATAGCCAATGTGATCGAGAACGAGAGGAGGAGGAACACACCTCCAGGAGGAAAAGGGCAGTCCGAAAATCGAAGGGATGATTCCCGCAGAAGGAATCTGGATGGTAGGTCTTGAAGTGAAAGATCAAAGGGAAAGTGAAGAATGATAGATACACTCCTTTGAACGTTTCACGTTCCCAGGTTTGGAAAGAGGTAGCGCTGACCGAAATGAAGAAAGTCGAAAGACCTCGACCTCCCCGAAACCGAGCTACCACAGACCAGTCTAAGTTTTGTGCATTTCATGATAGACGGGGGCACACTACAGATCAATGTTATGAACTCTGGGACGCTATTGAGAAGTTTGTCAGAGATGGCAAATTGCGCCAATATGTGATAAAACTCAAGGGCGGAAAAACAACAAACACAAACCAGGAGGCCATAGTAGGAGCCCGGCCCCCGACCAGAAGAAAGAGGAAAAACGGTGGAAACCACCTAGCGATGACGAAGAGTTCCCAGACACCGAATTCAACTGTAGCATAATCAGTGGAGCCTTGGGCGGAGGTGGAGACACGGCGAGCCAACGGAGGAAGTATCTGAGAGAGGTCCTCTCTTCAGGGACCTCCCAAAATTTAAAGAAGATCGTAGAAAACCGACACCTCCCCCATTACTCTTCGCATCTGAAGATTTGAAGGACATGGTACCAGGCCACTAGGACGGTCTAGTAATCACAGGAATCCTGGTAAATTGTAAGGTAAAAAGGATTTTCGTTGATGCAGGAAGCTCGGCGGATATTATTATATGGGATACCTTCAAAAGGATGAATCTGGATCAAGAAGATTTAAAGCCATGTAAAACGACTCTCATTGGATTTAACGGAGAACACTCTCCCCCTAAGGGGTACATCGACCTCAGACTGACGGGAACGAAAGAAGCCTTTAAATCAGAATGGGTAAGATCCAATGTGGCCCACTTCCCCTCCCCATATAATATCATATTGGGAAGGCCGACTATCCACAATTGGGACATGCTAGTTTCCACAAAGCATCAAAAGTTAAAGATGGTAATCACGAAGAACAAGGTTATCACAATTACTGGAGACCAGAAAAAATCTCAGCAATGTTATTTCGAGACAGTCTGAGAAGGTGAAGACGGGCCATCATCACCACCCCTTCCGAGGTGGTCAAGGATAATGGGACCCAGTTCGTTGATAAAGGTTTCCAGGATATGATCTCGGACCTCGGAATCAAGCAACGTTTTGCTTACGTAGAACATCCCCAGTCAAACGGCCAAGCTAAAGCCGCAAACAAAATAATCGTGGATGGGCTAAGGAAGCGGATGGAGGACGTGGAATCCAGCTGGGTCAGTAGCTCTATAGCGTGCTGTGGGGTTATAGGACCAGTGTTTAGACTTTAACCCAGGAAACCCCGTATAGGTTGACCTACGGATGTGAGGCGATGATCCCAGTTGAGATAGGCCAGCCATCATGGAGGAGGTTGAAGACTCTCCAGCAAGGCGAAGAGATGAATAATGAGGCGCTAATGACGGAGTTAGATTTCATTGACGAGGTCAGAATTACGGCACACTGCCGAGATATGGCCACCAAGCAACTCATTGCGGCCAAGTACAATCGAAAGGTGAGGCCCCGGTCCTTTGACAGGGGTGATCTAGTACTCAGAAGAGCTGACGTCGGAAACAAAAACGCGAGGGATGGCAAGCTAGCGGCAAATTGGGAAGGCCCTTACCAGATTAGGGAGAAGCTCGACAAAGGAGCTTACACTCTGGAAACCCTGGCAAGGAAGCCAATTAAAAGAACATGGAACGCCGATAAGCTGAGGGTCTATTATAGCTAGACCTAGCTTCCACGCACACAATGTGGCGGACAGGCTGTGTCTGAGTTTGTTTGTTTTGATTTAAATATTTCGATTTTAGATTTCTGATTCTACTTATGCAATTTCTTTCTTTAAAGATTGTTAGCTCTTCGGAGCAAATTATTTTTCGAATTAATAAAGAATTCCTCAGTGAAGATTTAGATTCCATACTATCCAAAGTGATGCCGATTACAGACAAAGGAACGGATATCAGACCGGGGTTGTTGAACCCGGTCATATATAAAGCACCACTTAAGGAAATACACCAGGGCTCACGTGCCCGGTTCTGGAATTACGTGAAGCCGCTATTACAAGCCTTCGCAATATGGATGCATCAAAACACGCTCCTAGATAAGAAGGTGAATTGTCATCTAGACCCTGATCAGGTCAAAATGTTTAAGTGTTGTGTTTCTACACCACGGCTGAACATGTGACAATTTACCCTTATCCTGGATTAAATCTCGGACAACGGATCCAAAACGCAGTAGTACGGTTTATTTAAAAACCCTACCCATATATCCGGTCTTCGATATCAGAAGAATAACATTAGCAGATTCTGCATAGCTAAGACCCTGGCCTGGTCATAGAATTACCAATATAGATTGGGACTCGCAAAAGAAAAATTCATCACTACGGTGAATAAAAGATGCGAGAGCGTGCTCGAATTGATAAGAAAATGAAATTACCATTGGTAATCAAGTTGTCCAAACGTAAGCAAATTACAAAAATAACAAAACCGGGATGAAAATCGATGGAAAGCAACAAAAGCACCATGGGTCTTAGTACCCAAAACTAACTATATGGCCGCATCGGGCGGAGCCTTTTCTCCTTCGAGGGGACGCTGGTCGAGACCTCTTCCTCACCATCATCGGTTCGACCCTTGTCAAGCTCGGATACCGAGTTGATGCCAGGAGAAGGAGGAGGCGGGACTAGCTGGTCACCTCGAATATACGCCCTATAGTGAAACCCGGCAACGTCCAGGTTGACATCAGGGTTCAAGTGCCAAATTTGTGCTAAGGCCATAGCAAAGGTGTCCTTCGCGGTCTCCCTCACCGTGTCGGAGCAGTCCGAGTAGGCTTTCTTGGAATCAACAAGGGCAGCCTTAGTCTCACCCAACTCCTTCGCCAGCTCCCTGCGTTGATTTTGCACAACCCTCAGGGCCTGCATGTCCTGCTCATGAGCAGCCTGCAGCTGGACGAGCTCACAGTTTGTCTTGTCGAGAGCCTCTTTGGTCATCAAGAGCTCGTCGTTTAGTTTGATCGCTTCAGCCTCGGCCGCTTGACAAGCCTCCTCGGCTTTCTTCTTCTCAGCCAATGCCCCATCTCTCTCCGCCTTCACCTTATTTAGAGTGGTGCAGGCTTCAACATGGTTATGCTTTAAGATACTCATAGCATGTACCACTCCGGCGGCCCTCAGCATGTGCTTCTGGATGTCCCAAAGCTCGTTGTCTTCAGTTTTTGAGAATGGGACACTATCAGTATAACGCCGGGGTGGGAGAAGAGACACAAAGAGCGTGGTCTGGTCTTTATCCTACGTAAGTTCACGCGGGAGCTGGAGCGGGGGTTGCGGAGGAGGCAGAGTTGAAGAGGAGGGTCCAGGAGCTTGGATGATTGTGAGTCAGAGTCACTTGGGGGCCACTGGCGGAGGAGAGAATGATTGGGTTGTCCTGTAAAGTGTAATACCCGGATTTTAGCAAATCTGGAATTTCTGAGGTAAAGGAAAATTAATGAATATTTTAATGAAGTAAATTCATGAGATAAAACTGTTACAGAAAATTGTTATAATTATAGAGTAAATTGTCAAAAAAGTTACAGGAAAATCTGATGAATAGAATGACTAAAAATGATATAATGGTGATAAAAACAGTCTAAAAATATTATGATAAATACGAAAGGTCATGAAAAATTATGAGAAAAATATGGAAGTGTTATCCCTAATTATGAGAATTTAATAAATTATTTCGGAGGAAATAACATGAAGAAAAGTTTAAAAAGCATTTCGAACCATAAAGTAACCTGATGGGGTAAACATTTTTAATATTTTACATAGGATATAAAATGACAATATCAGTATAGAAGTTTGAAAGATAACAATATACTGTAAATTAGTAAAGATAAATATATGAAGAAACCTGATCCTAAAAAGATCATTAAACGAAGAAATTAGGTCGATTAAGCCCTAACGGGCGGGGGTAAAACGGGAATTTTTGGTAAAAAATATTATATTTTTAAAAAATGGAAAAAATTATAGAAAAATAAATAAATCTGAAATTTAAAATTAAGGGGCCGAAATTATTGGTATTTTTAATTAAAAAGAATTGTTTAAATAATTAAAATGATAATTAGAATAAAATAATAATATAATGCGGTGAGTCAGCTCATAGGCAGACCGAGGGAAAAGTTAGAAATAAATTCTACAGGTAAACCAGAGCTAAAAGTCTTTTCAGACTGATCAAATTAAGTACAAGTAAAATTCTACACGAAGAAAGAATTTACCAGACGTTGATTCCGCAACCGAAAACCCTAATTTCACCCTAATTTCAAATAAGACGAAAAGTTGATCGATAGAGTAGAGTCGATAGGCAAAGTGAGAACCTATAGAAAAAATTGCGTATTTTCAAACACGGGATTAAGTTAGACAACAACCGGACGTTTTACGATTCGGCGAATTATTGTCCAGAAGTTGGTTCTATCGGAAGCGATTTCCGTAACCGGACGCGTTTGTCCGAATATCTTCCGACGCACCGGAGAATACCTGGATATGATCAAAAAGAGGATCAAAATAGATAATATGAAAGAGGATGAAAAGATCTTCAAAGTTACATGCCCGGATTTTTGAGTTTCTGCGAAATCGCGCGAAACGGACACCGATCGGGTAGCTTTATCGTACTGGAGGCCATAAAGCAAGATGACAACTCATTCTTTGAATTTTTGGGCCAAAGAGGTCGGCACCTATGGATGGAGGGCCAAGATTGCTCCTCCCAAAACCCTAGATCTAACGGTTCAAAAACAAAGCGAAAAATTCCCTTTACGTCCTGAATTTTTTCTATAAATAGCACCCTTCCCTTCTTCATTCTTCACACCTTTTCTTCTCTCTACCTTGGCCGAAACTTAGAGTGAGAAGCTCTGCCAAAGTTGTGCCTTAGCCCCGAGTAAGTTCTTCTGTCCTTAGTTTTTAGTTTCCGTAGTTCTTTCGGTAGTTATAGTAGAACTGTTGTTTTGATCTAGGAAGTTTCAGAATTTATTCCTATACTTGTTTTTATGCCTCATTGCATTGAAATATGTCTGACGAGGTAAAAACATAGTGGGGATAATTTTGAAATGAAATACGGTCAAAGTAACGAAGTTACGCGAAATTCCGCCAAATAGGGGTAGTAAGGGCAAAATGGTCTTTTTCACCTAAAATGCCCGTTATGCTGCCAAATATTCATAAGTGTGTTGTTATTCTGATTAGAATACTTCGACGTCGAACCGCCGTCGAAATTCCATCGTTCCGCTTTGTTTGCCGTTGTTTATTTTTTTACGTACGCGTACCAAAAAGTACCGTTTTTAGCCTAAGAGCGGGATATCTCGCAACTAAGGTACGGACGCGTCATCGTAACCCTAAATCTATGCTGCTTATATACTTTTGCGTTATAGATACGTTCATAGACGAGGTTCTGTGAGAATCGTCGAGATACTTACAAACTTTACCCACGGATTATAGTATTGGTAATGCCGTTTGAGTTATTCCTAGCGCGAGGACACGTTGTGGCGTGGCACTTTGGATATGTGCGAGAACTAGTCGAGAGAGACTTTACATACTTTGCTTTGTGCTTATGTTCTCACGTCCATGTTATTGATCATACATCTCGTCATCTCGCTTTTGTGATGATATCTTTGTATTGAAATGAATATCATTTGTACGTATCTTGTTTATTTGAGCATAAGGTTAACCGTTACCCGAGATCCATATGTGGAATGGATCTCGGTTGTAGCATCGTGGTCTCGGAGGACCAATCTTAGGCGATCGAGGCAAGCAACCGAAGTAGGCGGGACGTGTCTACATTATCTATCATTTCCCTTAGTTTCTTTAATCTTTAAGAATTCTGGATGACTGTAATCCAATACAATTACACTATGGTCCATATTTTTAATGTAATGTAAATTACTTACTCGATCCAATGCTCTACTCTGACTACTCTGCTTGAAATATTTGGAAACGTTTTTAAAAAACAATTCCGCCGTTTTCAAATGGGATGTTACACAAAGTATCCCGGCTGGTCTTTGTCTTCTAGGACGCTTTCGTCTGAGAATCCAAACTGGCTTTTGTCTTGCGGGGCTCAGGAGCAGACCGTTTCCTCCCCTTATCCTTATTCGACTCCCCGAGGCCCGGGTTCACATGGGCTAGATAGCGCGGCAATGGCTCCATACCTTGATCGAAAAAGAAGAAGGAAGGATGGGTTCCCTCCCGCTGGGAACAAATGGGCTCACCATCGTCAGGGGGCACAACATGTAGCCACCAGACTCTCCTAAATCAAGCTTGGCGATATCGGATGCAGTCATCAGAGAGCGTGTCATTAGCACCTCATGAGTAACCCACGGGTATTTCTCTATCAGAACCCTTGGGGGGCTCGCAAAATTTGACTCCCTAGCACCGGAATGCGCTATGGGATGAAGGAGATGGATCCATTTATACCTATAACAGGAAAAAGTGGAAGTCAGGAAATCGAAGGTATAACTGAACCATGCAAGTTAGGGGTTAAAGGAGAAATGGCTGGACCGGGATGACCCTGACTGCTAACGGCCGACACAGGGTCAGAGGATAAATTGTGACGATAGAGCCTAGAGTGAAGTTGGCTAGGGCATCTTGACCGTTCGCAATATATAAGGAGCTTGAAGTGAGGCAATCTGTAACATCCCAATTTTTCTAATAGTAATTAAGTATTTTTAGAATATGATTTATTAAATATTTTGAGGATTAGAGGAGATCTAGAGGTATAAAATTAACAGTTTGTCTATATTATAAGATAAATAAATTATTAGAAACAAATATATATATTTATATAATATTAACGTGGGGTCCACACTTTTTTTTTCTTCCACCACACCGTCTGTTTGATTTTTCTTACTTTTTTTATTATATTATTATATATTATATAATATATCATGTGGGACCCACACCTTTTATATTTTCAACTTCACACCTTTTATATATAAGATGGGACCCAACCTTTTTATCTTGAACTTTCTCTGCGCTGGAAACGTGGGAGGTTTGAAAATTTGGCTAGGGGAAAATTACATTGAAGTACCCAGAGGTAAAAATTACACTTAAGTACCCATTTTCCAACATTATATAAACACCCCCACGGTTTCATTCATTCAACACAGAGAGGAGTGAGGGGGTGTAATACCCCGATTAATAATAGAAATAATAATAAAATAGTAAAATCTAGAAATTAATAATAATTGTATTGTTAATTTATTATTTGGGAATAATTAAAGGGCCCAACCCATAGCTAAACCCTAGATTTTAATTATAAACTTAGGTCTAGCCGCTAAAACCTAGAAAATGCTCGACACATTTCTTCTCCGCTACCTTTCTTCTCAAATCCTCTTTTCGTACTCTCATCAAATTAAAATTAGATCGCTAGCAAAAACGGAGATCAGGTAATTCTAATCCCCATGAGTCTTAGGTTAGTTTTATGCAAATTTTGATTGCTAATCCTAATTCCCAGATCAATAGAAATCATTTGTTCATAGGTTGTATGTTCTTTAATCCAAAACTTGCGCAATTGCTCACTGCTCTCCGTGATTTTCTTTCTTTTCGTATGTCTATGTGTCCTTTTATCCTAATTCCTAACTGATCTTATTATTGTGCAATCCGAAGACCCCAGCGTCTCTTCCAAATTTATTAAAGATATGGTATATCATATACTTGCATCAGCTATATCTATTCCTCACGTAGGGCCCACGCTTGTTTTTCTTTTTCGTGGCATATTACCTTTTTATAATCCCATGTAATGCATTATACATAGTATAATATAATATATTATATTAGATGTACAATGTGTCCCTTGGCCATGCTTTTCACCCATCTGATCACCTCTATAAATGTGTTGAAGTTAATAATCCCAGTTTTCTTTCTCTACGTGGTTAATATTGCATATCTCCACACGTTGCTGATCTCCACAATAAGAGCGATTAAGTTATTTATTTTTTTTAAAAATGTTTGTTGTGTGCTGATTTTTTTATATTATTATAAGCATGTGGTTAGCTATTTTCTGGGAGTAGTGGAGTTATTTTAATTTACCTTACCGAGTCTGTTGGGTAGTGATATTAGTGATCCTAGATATTAGCTATGATCCTAGATTTTAGCTAGATTGACTACCGTGCTATCACCATGCAATGTATATATATTATTCATTATTTATCAATAAAGTAAGCACATTAATTTTAATGTTTATGCTAGCTGTGTATATTATTTGATATTCATTCTTTCTTTATATAATATCTGTGCATAATGAAAGAGGACATGATTAGATTTTATGTCAAAATATCCTTATATCCTATATTTAAATAAAATAATAGAAAAATATATAAAAGATAAGTAAATAATAGAAATAATTTAGGAGTTTATTATGTGTGTATTTTAAATAACTTAACAAATGGGAGGATAGCTTTGGGATGATACCTCCCAAAGTGATGAACATAATCGGGCTTTATGCCCTCGATATATTATTTGATGTGAACCGACGATATCCGTTCATCCCAAAGTGGTGTCGACGGGGTTTCCCGGGACACTAGTAGCAACTTTGGGAAGATGTGTGCACACTAGGAAGAAATACTTTATGACCAAATTGATTAATTGTGACTGGCAGGGTTTCCCAGGTCACAGGGTAGATTGGCAAGGCTTCCCGGGTCTACCATGGTTCTCTTCCTACTAATTAAATTGAATAAAGAATAATAAAATTAACCTTTTTATTTTTATATGGATATTTTATTATGTAAACATGGTATTTTCCCTTCATTATCTTTGTTTTATTAGGATTACCAGCAATTGCTTATGTTTGTGTTTATGGGCTGCGATGATCCTTCGGGGAGCAGAGTTTCAGTGAAACAGGTGCCAAGGGTTGGGGCTAGCAGTGAGAAGTGAGGAAGCACCTTCAGCTGATTCTGTTCTATTTTATTTTATTTTGTTCAGAATAAAATACATTATTTCTTAAGTTTGATTTACATTATTGTAATAAGTAGCCTTGCACTTGTCCCAGTACAAGTGCGGCGGTAACACTCCCCAAGGTTGTTTATTTCAAATTTCAGTATTCATTTATAAAAATCATTTCAATTTTACACTATGATAATTGTTTAGAAATTAGGGGTGTTACAGGGGGGAGAGAGAGAGAGTGAAAGAGAAGGAAAGAGAGAGAAGGCACAGAAAATAATGGTGTGAGTTGAGGTTAAATTATTTGGTGTTAGTAAATTGGGAGTACTGAAGTATTGGTAAAAATAAGCGTGGAATTGAGGTAACCTTGGTTATTCTTTTATATACTTGTCAAATATATATATATATATAAACTGTTTTGGGATTTGTTGTGCCTATGGAAGGCTTGATTTGAAATCTAATAATGTTGTTTTGATGGGATTGGATATTCTTATATCCCTTGGTATCACTTTTCTTTTAACCAACTTAAGTTTGACACCTCCTTGGTTGTGATTTTACAAGGAGGGGAGCCATGTTGAAGTTATGAATAATAGATATGTTTTGTTGGAGGATGTGATATGTGTTAGATGGCTCCAGTCAACGGTTATAAGAGGTGGTCAGGGTAATAAAGATGATCTATGCATGAATATTGTTTAGCATATTTATATGTGAGATCTCTTGTGAAATGTTTGGAAAATAAATTATGATGTTGTGGAATCCTTTTTGAGAGCGAGTTTTTGGTAACCGAGTCGAGAACTATTTTGCGAAAGGTTTTATATGAAGTGATATAATTTAATTATTGTGAATTTTAACTATATGTTCTTGATCTTGGTTTGCATGTATATTTCTGAATAACCAATGGTTATGGGGTTCTTTGGATCTTACGGTTACTTTGTTTATTTTTTTTAGGTGATTAATTTAGTAGGAAAACCAGGGAAGGCACATATGGAATGAGTCGTGAAAGCTCTTTTGTATTGTTATGTTAATTTATTTGCCATGACCCTAAGACTTCCGCTTTGTATTAAATTCTGAACTATTTTTTGGAAATTTATTTTGATTATGTATTATGGATTTTATTTGAAATGGTTATGTAATTTAATGATTTGGATATTGATTATCCCTGTTGGAGGTATTTCAAATATTTTGGCCAAGTTTTCAGGTGTTGAATCTGTTGGCATCCGTACATGCAGCGGAAGAATTTCATCCATTAAAAACTTACGAATCCCAAAGGAGGATTTATCAACGGCGTTTAAATCAAGGTTCGTTAGAAAATCATACCTGAAAGTGGAGCTAAATCACCAAGAGGGGGGTGAATTGGGGATTTTAAAAATCTTTTTCAGAAAACCTCTGTTTTTGAACACTAAAAACAGAGATGAACTAAGATGAGAGTAGAAGAGCAAGACACAAGGATTTATACTGGTTCGGTCCAATCTCTTGACCTACGTCCAGTCCCCAGACTCTCTAGGATTTTCACTATCTCAATTGATTACACACTCTGTACTCAAGAGTTGTTCTCTCACTAGAACCTACTCCCCCTTACAAGTTGCAATCAATGAACCCAATCACCAAGTCCCCCGACTTGTGATCCTTTACAATAAATGATATACAGAAAAGAAACTCTCTCTAAGAGTGGATATTGATAAACACTGAAGTTTTAAGTGTCAAAAGACACAATACAAGTGAAAACTAAAAGAGTAGTTGGAAACTTGAATGTATTTCGTTTTCAGCAGATGTGTTAGTTGAAAGGACTTGAATGCAGCTCTATTTATACTCAGAGATCATTAAATGACCGTTGTAATTCTTCATATAACCATTGAATTAATAATCCAGCTGTTGTAGGCTGTTATAGTTTCTTCTCTCACTAATCTTCATTTAATCCAAATTTTGCGAAGTTCAAGGTTGACTTCTCTGCGAATTAGTCCGTTGGAATAGCAGCTACTGGATGTGGTAGGTAGACATTAATCCTTTGTAGATGTGTGCAGAAGGATTACCCAAAAGTATGTAACTTTCAAGGTTTTGCATTTAATGTTCTGACATCACTTTTGCTTTATCTTTGAACCTTCAATAAACATTCTCTAATTCATCTGAAACTCACTAAAAAAGTGGTTAAACATATCTAGGAACATTAGAGATTAATCATAGGAAGTATTAGGATCAAACAAGAAGGTTTAAGGAATTCGCAGAATTTGAAATTTTGAGTATGTGCCAAAACCTCGAGGTTTGTTCTTCAAATCTCGAGTTTTGGACTGTAGCAAGTGAAAGTGATCTAAGTCCAAAACATCAAACCTGGAGGTTTTGAACCAAAACCGGAGGTTTTTAACACAAAAAAAAGCGACACCCTTTCGTTTGGAAAATACTCGAGGTTTTATCGAAACCTCGAGGCTTCACTTTGAATGTGAAACTTTGTAAAATCGCGCCAAGTGCAAACCCGGAGGTTTTCCAGAAACCTGGAGGTTTTCAAAACCTGTGAAAAGTCGTTTGCTCTCTGAATGCCAAAACCTCGAGGTTTTGTATCAAAACTCGAGGTTTCTCTTAAATGTGAAAATCTTGAGTTTTTGCGCCAAAACAGAAACCTAGAGGTTTGAGAATAAAACTGGAGGTTTTGTATGTTGGAAAAACATTGATACTTTCTGTCTGGATAAACCTCGAGGTTTGTCCCCAAAACTCGAGTTTTCTCTTAATTTCGAAAACTTTAAGAAAACTTCATTTAGCTCAAACCTGAAGGTTTTTTCACAAAACTGGAGGTTTCAAAATGTTCAAAACTTATGAGACTCTCTGTAAGTCAAAACCTCGAGGTTTGAACAGTAACCTCGAGTTTTTCCATTTTTCGAAAAAATCGATGAGAAGTCTCGTATGACGAAACCCGGAGGTTTCTCGGAAACCTAGAGTTTTGCTCGGTCCGAAAACACGGATTCTTTTTCGTAAGGCCAAACCTCGAGGTTTGAACAAGTAACCTCGAGTTTTGCTCTTACAAAGGGTTTTACACATTTGAGAGCAAAACTTTATGCTTTGTTTACAATTATTGGAGATCATCAAAACCCTTAGAGAACTAACAGTACCTATGTGTTCTTGTGTGCGTTCTTTTTGGAACTCGTGGGCTAACGCCTTCTTGCTCGATCAATCTCTAAGAGCCGACTCTACGAATCCACTCCCTCTACCGGTATCCACACGAACAGTCTCCAACACCGACGGCATCGTGCTAGCGCCTTCAGTATTTTCGCGTCTCTCCTTTTCTCTCTAGGGTCTCTCGCGACTTTTCTAATTCATTTGTGTCTTCTAATACGACTAGATCACCATCTTTTATAGAGTTTCTAAAACCCTAATGAGGCGTATTAAAATATTCAAAATTAATCTAATTAATCTTGAAATTTGAATTTGGATTAAAATAATATATTAATTAAATTTATCCAATAGATCTAATCTAATCTATTTAATCCGAATTAAAAGCCTTATGATTTAATTTATCTCTATAAATTAAATTTGAGATATGATATCTATCTATTTAATAAAATCTGAGATACTATATCTCAATTCAAATTAAATCGAGATATATGATAACTTTATTTGAAAATTAAATCGAGATACAATATCTCTATTTGTTTTAGATATTTAATTTATCAAATAAATTAAATACAAAACAAATATTATATAATAATATTATAATCTTTATTAAATAATATTATTATATTATTTTCTAATTTAATAATATATATATACATATATATATATATATATATATCCATCCTAGATTAAATACGGATTCATTAAATCTTAGACATATTTAAGATTCAATGAATCTACACATTATTGCTTGTGTTGGGCTATTCTTGTGTGCGACCTGCATGAGCCCACATGAGATTGGCGGCGGGCCAATACTTTATACCAGCCTACAAGTCGCAAGCGGCCTCTAGTAAGACAGTGCGACTACCCAATTCATATGGGGATCGATGATACGATACAACCTATCATACAACCATGTCACGTCCCTTTTGTCACGCGATAATTTGGTCAAGGATGAGGCATGGATAATGTCAACTTCCTGTTCTTGACCATTACTTTCTCGATTCTTGAGTAGTCTAACAATTGAAATGGAAACTCCTTTCCATCGTAGTATGGCCATACATTTCTCGGACTCACTCATCGAGGGGCCCAAAGATATCTCTCTACAAATGTGAGGGACAAATTCCATCTTGACCATTCACATCCCTCTGCATGAAAACCACTAATCCCGATCCAAGCCTTTATCATCACCCGGTCAAAGGTGACTTTTGACTAGGTCAAAGATCAGCGACTCTCATGTAGGAATCCATGATGATCTCAGGTCGAAGGGCGTTGTGACGCGGTTATACATGAGAAAAGCTTATGACTTAATCCATGCAGCTTTCTCATAGTGGGTCGGTACAACACCTTGTACTCTTACAAGTGCCTATGATTTTGATTCATATCTCCATACCTCATCAAAGTCATACTGGCCTTATTTCATCTTTGCTCCCGCATAGATGATCGACGAAGGACATTTAGGATAATCTATAAGATATATCCAAGGATACAGTTATCAATATAAACATATGAATGAAATGATAACTAAATTGAGAATACTTTAAATAACATTAACGTTTAAAGTACAATGACTTGCCCCTAGGGCATAATTTCCAACAGAATCTGAGGTGTTACACAATCCCAACACGGGCTGCATAATCTTCTGGCAAGGGATTCAGCCTAATGCAAGGAATATCTCCAAATAGGACATTGGGCGGTGCTAGGGCCAAACCAAACTGGTTGTGGCCCCCAGTAGGAGGAAACACATTGACTGAGCTAGTACTACGGAGCCTAGTTGCGGAAGGCTGAGATCCTTCAACGCTTCCCTTACCAAGCCCTCTGCGGAGCAAGGTTCCAGCCTTTTCTCCTCGGTAAGGGGATAGCCATATAACCAAAAGGTAGTTCTAGGATAAAGTGCACGTAGTGACTCCTCCTCTTCCGGAGTGACATTTTGACTTGAAGATGGCAAATGATTAACCTTACCCATCGACACCAGAAATCAAGACCTAAAGAGGCACAAAATAGTCGGTGAAAAGAGACAAAACGAGACTAAACACAACGACGAAAGACGATGAAGACAACTATACCCAAAGGACCAGAGGTTTATATGCATACAGACAAAACCAGAGAAG
Organism: Acacia melanoxylon; assembly: GCA_019022615.1. Classification (NCBI taxonomy): domain Eukaryota; kingdom Viridiplantae; phylum Streptophyta; class Magnoliopsida; order Fabales; family Fabaceae; genus Acacia; species Acacia melanoxylon. Next base: position 885,316 of record JAFJYJ010000020.1, on the reverse strand, counting down.
GAAGGCTACCCAGAAAACAGAGTTCCTACCAAAAACTACCCAACAGAACCTAAAACCAGAACCCAGTTTTCTTCACAAACATGGATAAAAAGTAAAAGATCAAACACCACAGAATCGGTGGACCAGGATAAAAACCAAATGAACAGAAAAAGAAATGGCAGAAATACCTGATTGGTTGATGGTGGAAAGATTCAAAATCGGCAAGCTCTAAGAAAGGCGAGAGGATGAATATCGTACGAAAGCGAGAGGTCTCTGGGAAGAAAGTGGGAATAGCAAATGTGAAAAGTGCGAAGAATGGAGGGAAATACAAGTAATAAACGTAATGAAACCGAAACGTCAGGGGTAAAAGAGACTATTCACCCAAAAAGCAAAGTTGACGTACGTGACGCGATGAGGGCATTAAATGTGCACAGAAATCGCAGGTGGCTAGGCATGGCGGTTGGAATCTTTCGCGAATCTAGGGTAGCCAGGTGTCAGTTGGCAATGATGGCGAATGCAGAAGGATCTCGACCTCGAAGGCAGGGGAACTCCTTGACATTACCCTGGATCTTTGAGATATGACCTCAGATCTTTGGGAAGATGACATCGGCAGCCGGGATCAACGTAACCAAGCTTGGCAATGAGCGGTAGACAGACAAGAGGCTAAGGTTCATAGCAACCTTAAACGACTAACTTGACTTAGGGGCAAAATACATCCCGACAGCTTAAAAGCTTGAACTACCGGGCTGGGGGCAACTGTTACGGACCTATATCAGGCCCAATAGCAGGACGGCCCAACAATGAATGTAATACGTATCAGGATCTATCTACAATGGAGGGGGATCCTAACTCACCCATAATCAAGGAACATCTTAAGATAAGATATAACAGTTATGATACTCGGGCCATAGATCACATGGGGCCCATGAAACTCAACCTAAGGTATACTTTATAAAGACAGAGGTCACACCCTAAGGTGCACACGTTCTAACCTTGAACTATTTACATACTGTCGACACTGTGCACACACACCACCCCTTTGGCGAAAGCCTCGTTTGTGTATAGTGATCCCACGCTCTCCTAAGTATCTACCTCATAGGCATTCATGAAAAGCCTATCGATCCAATATCAACTCACTAGCCCATCAGGCTAGACATCTGTGTTCTATAACAGAACACATACATATATATATATGTGTGTGTGTGAGTATGTTTATATGTGTGTATCCACGTGCATATATGTGTGTGTGTGTGTGTGTCTACAAACACACACACACACACACATATATGTATATATAGTAAGACTATTATTTCAATTAGAAAGCATGTGAAAAGGAAAATTCTAGATCGGAGAGGTATGTGGTAGGAGCTGTTGACTCACTTTTATTTATGTCATTTTAAATTTATATATGGTCATTTTAGGAAAATTAGTAAAATTAACTAATTTAACTCCTCTCCTTAATCTCCCAAAATCGGTTAAATATGTCCTATAATTAGGACCAGAGGGAGTATGTCTTATCTAATGTAGTCTCTAATACTTCTAAGGGCCCATTTGATATAGGGAACATTTAAGGAGGGAAAGGAACTTAAAGAAGGGAAAGGAATGGAAGGGAAGATTGAAAGAGAACTTTAAAAAGTTGAGCTATTTGGTAGACATGAGATTATAATTAAGTTGAGGGAAAATAAATTGTTTGGTAAGAAGAATTAGATGTTGGTTAAGTGGGAAGGTTAAGTAAAATTCCCACAATGCCCTAAAAAAAGGCAGAAAACTTTTTTTTTTTGTGAATTGGACAGAAACGACAGAGACAAACATAATCGCGTCTTGGTGGTGATAATTGAATATTTCATACACTTATTTTTATCTCTTGATTTATAATTTAGGACTCTTTAGTCAATAAATAATGGCTTTTATACTTATTTGGGCTTTGAGACTTTGATTATATTTTAGCAATTTTTAATAATAAAATTTCAGTTTTATATTGCTTCACTTTTGTTACCATAACTCTTGAACCAGACATCGGATTTGCCTCATTATTGTTTCATATTTCAGATGATTCAAAGAGCTACAATTGTTATGAAGACATGAAGGGCAAATTCGGACAAGAGGGCGGTTGATTTTGGAGCCAAAGTCAGATGTATAATTCTTGATTTTTAATTGGGCTTGAATTTTGTAACTTAAGCCCATTTTTATTTCTTTTCCGTTTTGGGCCTGAACTGAATTGTGGATTGGAGCCCCATTTCGTTTTTGCCATTTTAGGTTAACTTAGATGGCAGCCACAAACACTTTTGTCATTTACCTTTTTACACATTTTCGGATTAAACATAGAAGTTTCATTTTCTCTACAATGTTCTTCGCGTTCTTCGTCTGTTCTTCATTTTTTTCCAGCCATGCTCGGCTAAACTTCTGTGATCAACCCAACGTTGAGGATTCCATGATTCATCCAGAGAGCTTGTGCTTAATCGGTAATTTTACTCATTTCTGTTTTCATCTTATCGGATTCAATTTCTGGAAATAGTTCGAATATTAGATTTAATATTCGGTTTGGTTCATCCCAAGGACCGAGTTCGAACTAGGTTTTCGGTGTTCTTGTGTGATTGCACAGTGAGACGCCACTATTCGAACAAATGCTAGGTGATCGTCTAGTCGAGAGAATTTCTGGACGAACGCAGAGATTTCGGTTCGTCCAGAACCAAACACGAGTTCGTTCATATTTTGTTCAATGATGGAAGTCTCTGGAATATGAATGTTGGGTTGATCGATTTAATTTGTTTCTGTTTATTTTCATTTTCATTTTAATTATGTTTGAACCAAAAACCCCTCATTTGTACTGTTTCTATTCACTGTTACTGTCCATTCAAACCTGCTATGAATTCATTGGGGAAACGACCCAGGTTCCCTATTTCTGCAAATCATTTTTGAACTTGGTTATTTTGAGAGATACGGCAAATATCTTTCAAAATATGGCGCCACTGCCGGGGAATTTGCATCGGTTTGATTAGACAATAGTCTAAATAACGTCGTTTTGGTGGTTCGGGTGGTTGGGCAGAAATTTTTCTAACCTAAATCACTCAAACAAGGTCTTATTCAGAAGGAATTGAGCATTCTAAGCAAGAGTTACTTCCATGTAGGAAGTAAGGTCTCACCTATTTTGCCCAAATTCCAACGTTTAGACCACTTTTTCGCTGTTTTTAGTTTCAGTTATATGATTTCTACTCGGGCATTTTTTTCGGAGTATCTCCGAATGGTTTGAAATTTTGCAAGGTGATAGAAAATAGCCTAACTCACAGGACACGTTGCGCTTGCGCCATGTGGTCTTGAGATTTTAGCCAAATTCCATCGTTTAAACCACTTTTTCAATTTTTGAAGTTTTTTTATTCCATTTTTGGGTTCCCCAATGGTGTAGGAGTTGCCCTGTCCAAGTCCCATAAATTTTAAAAATCATTTGATAGTGTTTCTGGACTTGTTTTGGTCAATTTCTAACATAGGTCTTTGTTTTTGTGTTGTCTTAGTGTTTTTCTACTTTTTACCACTTCTAGTGGCATTTTCGTAATTCTGATTGTCTGGTGGCATTTTCGTAATTATGATTGTCTGCAAATTCTGCCTTGTGTTTATGCTGCATGAGTACTAGGAGTACTACTAATCTAGAAGACTTGTTGCCATTTGATCTTGAAATAGAAAGAACAATTCTTATTGCTAGAAGAGTTGTTAGGCTAAGTCGTGGGATTAATACTGAATTGGACATTGAACTTGAGTCTGATTGTGACCATTCTGATTGTGTCCATTCTGTTGATCTTTCTGATTTTGTTTCTGATAGTCTTGTTTTTTCACTGATTCTAGTAGCAATTTTGCTAACTCAGAAATTATGGCAGAAGAACAAGGAAATCGTCCTACTTTAAAGGAATTAGCTACCCCTGATGTGGGCAATCAAAATTTGTGTATTTAATATCTTGAACTTGCTGCTAACTTTGAACTAAAATCTGGTCTTATCCATTTGTTGCCCAAGTTTCATGGTCTTGCAGGTGAATGTCCTCACAGGCATCTAAAGGAGTTCCATGTGGTATGCGACGATGAAACCTCAAGCATTTGATGAGGACCACATTAAGTCGAGAGCTTTTCCATTTTCCCTAGATGGTGTGGCTAAGGATTGGCTATACAATTTGCAACCAACATATGTTCGGAGTTGGAATGATATGCAGAAGTTATTCCTAGTGAGGTTCTTTCCTTCCTCAAAAGCCATTGCTATTTAGAAGGAGATCACTAGTGTTAAACAAATCAATAGGGAGACCATGTATGAGTATTGGGAGAGGTTCAAGCGATTGTGTGCTAGCTGTCCACACCACCAGATTACAGACCAACTTCTAATTACATATTTCTATTCCGATTTGTTACCATTGGATAGAAGTTTCGTGGATGCATCCAGTGGTGAGGCCTTAGATAGCAAGACACCTGAAGATGCACAAGAGTTGATATCTACTATGGCTGCTAATTCTCAGCAGTTTGGTACCAGGGTGAATACTGCTCCTACTGTTTACCATGTTCAAACACCTCCAATCCAATACGATTCTCAGAGATTAGAGAATAGACTTGATGATCTGACCTCTCTGGTGAGGCAGTTGGCAGTGACACAGACAGTACAATCTTCCCCTCCTCAGATTGGATACTCATGTGGGTTTTGTTCTGACCCTTATCATTCTACTGATTCTTGCCCTACTTTGCATGATCCTGATTATCAAGACCAGTCGGTAGCTACAGTGGGTGTTTTTCCAGGAAAGCCACAATACCAGCAGAATAGTGCATTTTCTAATACTTACAATCCGGGTTGGAGAAATCACCCCAATTTTTGTTGGAACCAGAATCAGAACCAGAGTAACCAATATCAATAGAATTCTGGGAATTACCAGCAGAGACAGTATGTTGGATTTGATTAGTTTTGATGATGCCTTATATAGATGTCATTCTTAAGAGCAAAAAGTTTGTATAATATATTTATCTCCTACATTGACTAACTACTATAATTAATGTAGATTAATCCAAGGTGAATTATAGAAGAAGAAGGAGATAAGAGATTTCAGAAAGAAGAAATTGGAGAAAATGTTAAGTTCAAGAATAAGAGGAAATATTGAAGAAGGTAGAACTTGCAGAAAATGATGAGTCCATGTTAAATGACGAAGAATGATCAAGATGGGAGATGGAAGATGAAAGAACTTGATGAATGTAATGAGAATATCATTATACAAGTTCCAAGATTGATTCTAGAAGTCTCCATGATCAAGTGAAAGTTGAAATGACTCAATTCAGAGTTAAAATAAGTTAATTCAAGTTTAAATAGTGAAGAATGATCAAGAATGGAGAAGAAAGAAAGAAGAACTTGCTCAATGGAATGAGAAAATCATTATACAAGTTTTAGATAGATTCTAGAAGTCTTCACGATCAAATAGAAGTTGGAACAACTCAATTCGGAGTTAAAATAAGCATGTTCAAGCTTCCGGATGAATAGTATTTGCTACAGTAATTTTCGCATGAACATTGTCATGCTCGAGCACAAAAAATCTTCTTCCTGACCAAGAAGAGAAGCTGCTAAGCTTATTGAGGGCGAACAAGAAAGCCATTGGGTGGACATTAGCTGACATCATTGGCATCAACCCTTCCATGTGTATGCATCGAATTCTGTTAGAAGAGGAAGCTAAGCCAGTGAGGCAACCCTAGAGACGCCTTAATCCCCTTATCCTTGATGTGGTGAAGAAGGAGGTCACTAAGCTTCTGCAAGCTGGTATCATCTATCCCATTTCTGGTAGCTAGTGGGTTAGCCCAGTCCAGGTGGTTCCTAAGAAATCCGGAGTCACTGTGGTAGCCAATCAGAAGAATGAGCTCATTCCTACTCGAGTTCAGAATAGTTGGAAAGTTTGCATCGACTATAGGAGACTCAACCAAGCCACTCGCAAGGATCATTACCCTCTACCTTTCATTGATCAGATGTTAGAGCGATTGGCTGGTAAGTTACATTACTGCTTCCTAGATGGCTACTCCGGATACTTCCAGATCCATATTGCTCCTGAGGATCAGGATAAGACGACCTTCACATGCCCCTTTGGGACATATGCTTACAGAAGGATGCCTTTTGGCCTCTGTAATACTCCTGGCACCTTTCAGCGTTGTATGGTAAGTATTTTCTCTGAGTTTCTAGAGGATTACATGGAGGTTTTTATGGATGATTTCACTGTTTATGGGTCTGATTTTGATGCATGCTTAGCTAATCTATCTAGAGTTTTGCATAGGTGCACTGAGTCTAATCTTGTGTTGAATTATGAAAAGTGTCACTTTATGGTTGAATCGGGTATAGTCTTGGGACACATAGTGTCTAGGAAGGGGATTGAGGTAGACCCTGCTAAGATAGATGTAATTACTGCTTTGTCTTACCCTGCATCTGTGCGGGAAGTTCGCTCTTTTCTTAGCCATGCAGGTTTCTATCGACGTTTCATTCGAGATTTCAGCAAGACTGCTCGACCTTTGTCCAACCTTCTGCATAAGGACAATGACTTTGTATTTGATGATGAGTGCAAGGCGGCCTTCGATTACTTGAAGCGTTGCTTGACCACAACCCCAATGATCCAGCCCCCAGATTGGTACCTTCCCTTCGAGTTGATGTGCGATGCTTCCTACTACGCGGTTGGTGCTATATTGACACAGCGGGTCGACAAAGCATCTCATATGATTGCATATGCCTCCAAGACTTTGGATCCTGCCCAGTCTAATTACATCACTACTAAAAAGGAGTTGTTGGCTATTGTATTTGCTTTTGATAAGTTTAGATCATATCTGCTAGCTAGTAGAGTTATTGTTTTCTCTGACCATGCTGCTTTAAAGTTCCTTTTGAAAAAGGCAGATGTAAAGCCACGACTCATCTGGTGGATGTTATTGCTCCAAGAGTTTGATGTTGAGATTCAAGATAGAAGTGGAGCACAAAACTGGGTAGCTGACCACTTGAGTCGCATCACCCATTCTCCTTCTCACCCCTCTTATATTCGGGATGATTTCTCTAATGAGCAGCTTCTACAGCTGCAAGGTAAGCTTCCATGGTATGCTGATCAGGTTAACTACTTGGTAGCTGGTGTTTTGCCTGTAGATTCCACTAGGGCCCAAACCCTTAGGTTAAAGAGTGAGTCTAAATATTATGTTTGGGATTATCCTTATCTGTAGAAATTTTATAGTGACCAAGTAGTTAGGAGATGTGTGCCTGATCATGAGTTTCACTCTATATTGCATTTTGCTCATGCTTTTGTCTGTGGTGGTCACTTTGGACCCCAAAGAACTGCTAGGAAAGTGTTAGATAGTAGATTATTTTGGCCTTCCCTATTTCATGATTCCCATTTGTTTTGTAAGTCATGTGATAACTGTCAGAAGGCAGGGAGTATTTCCCATAGGCATGAGATGCCCCAAAACCCTATATTGTTTTGTGAGGTATTTGATGTCTGGGGTATTGATTTTATGGGTCCATTTCCTGTTTCTCATGGTTATACTTACATACTTCTGGCAGTTGATTATGTCTTGAAATGGGTTGAGGCGAAAGCCACCCGGACTAATGATTCTTCTGTGGTGGTGGATTTTGTTAGGTCGAACATTTTCTGCAGGTTTGGTATTCCTATATCCATTATCAGTTATTAGGGTTCTCATTTTTGCAACCGAAGCATGGGTACCTTGTTATGCAAGTATGGCGTGCTCCACAAGGTCTCCACAGCGTACCATCCTCAAACCAACGGTCAAGCTGAAGTCTCAAATAGAGAGATTAAGAAAATCCTTCAGAAGACTGTTAACTCTACCCGGAAAGATTGGAGTAAGCGATTAGAGGATGCTTTGTGGGCATATCGCACCGCCTACAAGACGCCGATTGGGATGTCTCCTTATCAGATTGTCTTTGGTAAGGCATGTCATCTTCCTATTGAGTTGGAACATCAAGCCTATTGGGCCATTAAGCAGTGTAACATGGATTTGGCTAAGTCTGGGATGGAACGGAAGTTGCAGTTGCAAGAGTTGGATGAGCTTAGATTGGATGCCTATGAGAGTTCGCGGTTGTACAAGGAAAAGACTAAGGCATTCCATGATAAGCATATTCTGATGAAAGAATTTTTTGTGGGCCAGAAAGTTCTTTTGTTTAACTCCCGTCTGATTTTTATGCCTGGTAAGCTTCGATCTAAATGGGATGGCCCTTTTGAGATCACTAACATATTTCCATTTGGTGCTGTTGAGCTATGTGATCCACCCACAGGACGAACCTTTAAGGTCAATGGGCATCGCCTCAAGCAATTTCACGAGGGATCCCAGCAGCAGCCTGAGGAAACAGAAATTCTCCTCATTGATGCAACTTATCCTCCATAAACCCTTGAGGAGTATTCTTCTTTCTTCTCCCTCTTTCTCTTTTATTTGTTTTCATTTTTTTTTCCACTTTGCTTTTTGAAAATAAATACAACCTCTCTTTCTATGATTGCTACATATTATGAACTAGGACATTTTGGTTTTAATGGATCATTCTGTTTGATATGCAATTCTTGACTCTTCGATTACATGTCTTGGTAGTTGATTTGATGTTGTTGATTGCCTAAGTTGGTATTGATTTTGTGATGTTTTGGGCCTGCATGAATGGAATTCATCTTTTACCATTCTTTCTTTCATGTGTGCATCTGCTCATGATTTGTGTTCTCTAGAACTTGCTCCTTTTCTTTTTGAAACTACATTTTTCACTTACGTGCATAAGTATGATGGAAGCTTGTTTTCTTTCTTTCATTTTCCCACTATGGCTAAATAGCCTTTCCCTTGTATTATATTCCCATTGCTAGCCCCTTTTATGCCTACTTGACTCATTCTTTTCTAAGCCATATTACAAGCCTAAGTGTAAAACCATTTTATTCCGCACCTTGAAAATTTATTGAGCACTGGTTTTACCTTGGTTTTGTGTTTAAATGTAGGGGTTGCTCAGGAGTGCAACAATTTAAGTGTAGGGGGGATATATTTTATTTTGTGTCATTCATCAATTAGTATTGATCTGGTCATTGTGATTATGTATATATTTTCTGAAAAAAAAAATCAAAGAAAGAAAGAAAAAGAAAAAGAAAAGGAAAAAAAAAAAGCAAAGAAAAAGAAAAGAAAAGAAAAGGCATAGAAAGAAAGGAGATATATAAGGAAAATAAAGTTTTCGTGCATAGTAACTAATTGTGTTAATCAGTGCTCTTTTTAATTTCTTCGGTGCTTAGCCTTTCATTCCATATTATTACCTACCTTCACCCTAACTCCATTATAACCTTTAATAATAAGCTTTCTTGATTTGTGCATGCATGTGTTATGAGTAGTGGAGACGTAGAAATTGAGCAAGCTTATGGTAGAACAATTTTCTTGAGTAGAATTTGAGCGATACGCTTATTTACCCTATACACTTGAGAGATTGATTGAGGGCATCCTTTGAGAGACCATCTTGTGTGATTAGCATCATTAATTGAGATTGCCATGATTTGTAATTTGAGATGAAAGGATTTTGGTCTTGATTGCTTGGTCTTTTGAAGCTTTGTGCTCCTTATTCAAATTTTGCATTGTTAGCAATTATTAGAAAAGAATAGTTTTTCCTTTTAGTCTTTTTCTTTAAATTTTGCTCAGGAGTGCAAAAAGATAAGTGTGGGGGAATTTGATAATTGAATGTTTCATACACTTCTTTTTATCTCTTGATTTATAATTTAGGACTCTTTAGTCAATAAATAATGGCTTTTATACTTATTTGGGCTTTGGACCTTTGATTATATTTTAGCCATTTAATAATAAAATTTTAGTTTTATATTGCTTCACTATTTTTACCATAACTCTTGAACCAGATATCGGATTTGCGTCATTCTTGTTTCATATTTCAGATGATTCAAAGAGCTACAATTGTTATGAAGACATGAAGGGCAAATTCAGACAAGAGGGCGGTCGATTTTGGAGCTGAAGTTAGATGTATAATTCTGGATTTTTAATTGAGCTCGAATTTTGTAACTTAAGCCCATTTTTATTTCTTTTCCGTTTTGGGCCTGAATCAATTATGGATTGGAGCTCCATTTCATTTTTGCCATTTTAGGTTAACTTAGATGGCAGCCACAAACACTTTTGTCATTTACCTTTCTACACATTTTCGGATTAAACACAGAAGTTTCATTTTCTCTGCAATGTTCTTCGCATTCTTCGTCTGTTCTTCATTTTTTCCAGCCATGCTCGGCTAAACTTCTGTGATTAACCCAACGTTGAGGATTCCATGATTCGTCCAGAGAGCTTGTGCTTAATCGGTAATTTTACTCATTTCTCGTTTTCATCTTATCGGATTCGATTTCAAAATAGTTCGAATATTAGATTTAATATTTGGTTTGGTTCATCCTAAGGACTCGAGTTCGAACTAGGTTTCGGTGTTACCTTGCAGGATTGCAAAGGAGACGCCACTATTTGGACAAATGCTAGGCGATCATCTAGTCGAGGAATTTACGGACGAACACGTAGATTTCGGTTCGTCGAGAACCAAACGCGAGTTCGTTCATATTTTGTTCAATGATGGAAGTCTCTGGAATCTGAATGTTGGGTTGATCGATTTTAATCTATTTCTGTTTATTTCGTTATGTTTCTGTTTATTTACATTTTAATTCGGTTTGAACCAAAAACCCCCAATTTTTACTATTTCTATTCAGTGTTACTGTCCATTCAAACCTGCTGTGAATTCGTTGGGGAAACGACACAGGTTCCCTATTTCTGCAAATCATTTTTGTACTTGGTTATTTTGAGAGATACAACAAATCTCTTTCAGGTGGAGAAAGAAAATTGTTTGAGACCTCGAAGGGATCTGAAACCGCGACGAGTATAACGGCTATCGAAGGTGAGAAGGACGACGGGTAGGGAAGGAAATAGAGGCGGACAACACCAAATGAAGCAATCTAGAGTGGACATGAATATTGCAAGAGGAATAGGGAAGGAAATCTTCAACCCAATTGCTGCTTTGATAGGGATAAAAACAAAATATGAAATTACTCCAGTGTTAAACCCTTGAAATTGTAAAGTGGATGAAATAAAATTACTACGTTGGTACGAAAAAACAGAGTAGCATAAAAAGAATTAACCAAAAGGACTGAATGTGTAATGTATTTAATTAATCAGAACAATTATGCTTGAACATGACAACAACCAAAGTGACGTCTTTGAAAGTGGGTACAAAATCTGAAAAAGTTGAGGTCAGTTGCAGGAAAGTATTGTAGTAGTAAAAAAAATTGGATATGTTTGGAGAATTTGACAAGTCGATGATTATACTTTATAATTGAGCAAGTTATTAACCATTGACGTATAAACAAAATATAAAAGATGCATATCAGTATAGTTGAAGCAATATGACTTAATGAAGTCGCCTAATATATTTGTGTTGTTTAAATTATTTAACTCAATATTATCATGCTAATTATTTGTTACTATTTGTTGTCATGTTTGTGCTATTTGATATTTAATTAGTGAAATTCTTTATTCTTTATTTAATAATTAATAGATATTTATGATTAATAATCATTGCCTATGACCTATAATATTTATTTGCTTATTCTATTTCTTGTGCTGGAGTTGCTAAATATAGTTGTATTGTTTAAATTATTTAAGTTGAATGGGCTATTTTGTTTCAGTTGATTTTGTATTCGCTTATTTTATTTTCTCATGATGAGGTTTTCAAATAATTCCTTCGTTTAAAGTCAATATTTAGTTAGGTAAATTTGTTTCATTGTAATTAATTTTTATCAGTCATTTAATGTGTAAATATCCATGTATTTGAGTTAATATTTTTGTGGGTTTCCATTTAGATGCGCTATTTTGTTGTCATGTTTGACATTTTTTGTTACGTTAATAATATATCGCTTAATTTTTTTCCCTTTAATTAGTCAATTTTTTGTTTATCATATTTATATATTATTATTCATTTGTTTCTGTTTGATCTTTTTATTGTCATGTGAAGCCATCCTTCCTCATTCATATTATATTAATTGCTTCCCTCTTTTTTCCATAGCTTTATATGACTTAACGAAGTTGCTTAATATGTTTTTGTTGTTGAAATTATTTAACTTAATATTATCATGCTAATTATTTGTTACTATTTGTTGTCATGTTTGTGCTTTTTGAATTATTTGATATTTAATTAGTCAAATTCTTTACTATTTATTTATTATTTAATAATTAATAGATATTTATGATTTATAATCATTACCTATGACCCATAATATTTATTTTCTTATTCTATTTCTTGTGCCACTTGGAGTTGCTGAATATATTTGTATTGTTTAAATTATTTGAGTTGATTGGGCTATTTTGTTTACATTTGATTTTGCATTCGCTGATTTTATTTTCTCATGATGAGGTTTTCAAATAATTCCTTTGTTTAAAGTCAATATTTGGTTAGGTAAATTTGTTTCTATTTACTTAATTTTTATCATTCATTTAATGTGTAAATATTTGTGACATTCCATTTAGATGTGCGATTTTGTCATCTTGTTTGACATTTTTTGTTACGTTAATAATATATCAGTTAATTTTTTTCCCTTTAATTAGTCAATTTTTTCGTTTATCATATTTATCTATCAATTTATTATTCATTTGTTTCTGTTTGATCATTTTATTGTCATGCTAAGACATCCTTCCTCATTTGTATTATATTAATTTGGCATTATATTACTTGCTTCCCTCTTTTTTCCATAGCTATATATGACTTAATGAAGTCGCTTAATATGTTTTTGTTGTTGAAATTATTTTACTTAATATTACCATGCTAATTATTTGTTACTATTTGTTGTCATGTTTGTGCTATTTGAATTATTTGATATTTAACTAGTTAAATTATTTAATATTTATTTATTATTTAATAATTAATAGATATTTATGATTTACGAATTATGACCCCTAATATTTATTTTCTTATTCTATTTCTTGTACCACTTGGAGTTGCTAAATATATTTGTATTGTTTAAATTATTTGAGTGGAATGGGCTATTTTGTTTACATTTTGTATTCGCTGATTTTATTTTCTCATGATGAGGTTTTCAAATATTTCCTTAGTTTAAAGTCAATATTTGGTTAGGTAAATTTTCTTTTATTTACTTAATTTTTATCATTCATTTAATGTGTAAATATTTGTGGCATTCCTGCACATGGTCTGTATGCTCAATCTCTTTCTTTCCCTGGTTGGCCGTCGCCATTCTTATCCTGTAGGAGGAGGACTTTGCATCCGAACAATGTTCTTTGTCCCTTATACTTTATACTAGCTTACGTCTCCTTGCTTACTTCATTCTCAAGTCACTATGTAACTGTCATGGTTTTCTTCTTTACTTAAATTGGTGAAATTTATCTTTAATTATAGAGACTGGTTTATCATCTCTGAGTCCCTAAAATAATTTATGTAATATGTCACAGAAGAAATAATACTCAAATTGAAATCAAAAGCTCCTCATTATTTCACTAATTCATACTTGTACATTGATTACAAATTAGGGGTGTTACACATATTAGTCAATAGGATCTTATATTAAGAATTAGAGGTAGCCTTTTTTTCCCCTCATGAATTTGAAAGGATGCGGTTGCTATTTTGCTATTATTGTTATAGTAAAAATAAAGGGTGAAGGTGCAAATTTAGTAATAAATTATTTCTCTATAGGCACTCAACACAACTAACTATTTTTGGGTACAAAAATAGACGTAATTAATTTATTTGGTAGAACTTATAACAATGTCGTTAACTCAAATTAACTTCTGTTACTTTTTAAATTGTGGGTCTTACCAGTCTTCTCACTCTATATTGTTTTTTTTTTTTTTCTATATCTTAACCCAAAAATAAAACATCCATCGTTCTTTCAATTATAGCACTTTTAGCACTTTTTTGCTTTTAATTATATAATAAGTTTTTTAAAGAATGATAGTTTCCGTATAATTCCAAAAAAAAAATCAAAATAATTATTTATAAAAGATAAAAAAATGTAGTTGGCAGAAAAGAAACTCAAAGATTGTAGCTATGAAGTGCAATTCGTAAGGGTTTGTTTGGTATGGGGGATTTAGAGGGGATGAGAGATTTTTATGCATTGGATTTAAGAAAATTAGAAAAGTGTGGTTACAAAATTTTAATAGAGAGAATATTTAAGATAAAAGAATAAAAAAAATTAATAAAAAACTTTTATCCCAACTTCTCTATCTTTTTCCCCCTTAAATCTAACTCAAATATTTCTTTTCCCGCTCACTTTCCCTCCTCTCCCCTTATACCAAACAAACCCTAAAGATAAGGTAAACTAGTAAAATCCAATTATGCAAACTTTAGGCTAAAAAAGTTATATAAAACACGGCGATATAATTTTGATAGACAATGAAAGGACCAAAATAAAAAATTGTTTTGTTTTAATTTATTTTTAAATAAAATTTATAATGTGTGATAATTTTCATTTAAATTATAATTTTTTGATTAAGAATCTCTTTTTTCCCGAAAGAAAAAGTAATTACCATTTAAAAAAATTTATCATAACAAAAGCATTCGCTCTCCGCTTCTCTGGCAAAAGAAAATAAGATTGGCTAAGAAAGGGGATAATCACTTTCTTTATATTTATTATGAAAAAATATTCATTGCATTTCAAAACTATTAATTCCGATATCAGCACGAGTTCATTTAAAATGAATTTCAAATCGTAATGATTTTTTTACCAGATCAAATTGTGATGAGTGTTATAAATATATGTATTATGTGGATGTCCATTGCATAGTAACCCTCAAGGTCTATAAATAGAGGTCTTGTGTAAACATTCGGAAGTTACTTGAAATGAGAATTCCTCCATCTTTCTAGAATTTCTCTCGACTTCTCTCTACTTTTCTTTACATTTTCTTCGCTTTTATAACACGTTATCAGCACGGCTCTAACCAATTGAGCTTTGTGTTGTTCTTCATCACCATCGTCCTTTTTCTTCCTCTTTACACCGAAGAAGTTTTTCAAATCGCTCAAAAGGAGACGTTTCAAGTTGAAAAATTGATTTCTGATCGGTGATTATGCGATCTCTTCATTCAGGTATGTTTTCTATTAAGTTTTAATTGTTGATTTAAGTAATATGATCTTTGTGAATGAAAGAGGAAGAAGAGTTGCAGAGAGAGAGAGAGATGAGACGCAGAGACGGGCAGAGGAAGAAAGAGGAGGGAAAAAAAATTGTGGGTCCCACGTGTTTTTAATATTTTATTATTATAATTACTATTTACATAGTAAATTCAAAAAAAAAAAGTCACGGATGAGTTTTGAAAAATTTGTCCGCGGACCCACATGTTTTTATTATTTTATTATTATTACTATTTGAAAAAAAAAAAACGAAGAATCGTCGGCGATTTTTAGAAAATTTACTATTTGCACATTTTATATTATTTAATTTAAATAGTAATTACAATTTATATTATATTATTGATTATATATTATCTAAGAGACTTTACGATGCGTGGAGGTATAATATTTTTCTCTTAATTTTATTTAATGCCGCTAACATATTTATGATTCAAATTTTATTTTTATTATTGCTAACATATTTATATTTAAGTATTTATTTTTATGTTAGCATTTATTTATGTTTATTTATTTATATTTTATAATTTTATTAATTTTGACACCTACTTGCCGGAGTCTTGATTTAATATTCAGCATTTACTTTTATGTTATTTATTTATTTATATTTTAATTTTGACACCTACTTGGGGTTAAACCTCCTAACCTAAAGTCTTGATTTAATATTCAAAGCATTTACCTTTATGTTATTTATTTATGTATTTATATTTTAATTACGACACCTACTTGGGGTTAAACCTCCTAACCTAAGTCTTGATTTAATATTAAGCATTTATTTTTATGCTATTTAAATTAAGCATTTACTTTATGCTATTTAAATTAAGCATTTACTTTTATGTTAACTAACATAACATTTATTTTTATGTTTGCTAACATAACATTTATTTTTATGTTTCTAACATAACATTTATTGTTTATGTTTTATTTATTATTTGTCATTTTATTATTATTATTATTAATATATTTCTTATTATATGATCGAGGCGTCATATATAATGGCCAAAAACCTTTGTTTATCCTGAAGATAAACAGTTGGAAGCCATTTTGATTTAATTTCTCTTGAAGAGAAAAATGGCATTGAGATATATGACAAAAATTGGCCAGAAGCCAAATGAAGATATAAAGTGGCAAGTAGCCTAGAAGAGGCATAATTTGGCCAAGAAGACATATATTGGCAAGAAGCCAAGAGAAGGCACAATATGGCCTGAAGTCAAATGATAATTTGGTTTGATATTAAGAGATAAATTGGCATGAGGCCAAAAAGACAAATTTGCCTGAAGATATGAGACAAGGCATGATCTATGATTTTTGTATGCCATCAGTTGTATAAATGTCTCAAAATTGAATATTTGTTATTAATAGATTCTTTTGTTCTTTAGAACAAATTAATGGGATTGTATGACCACCAGAAGATGGTTGTTCTTCTAAAAGTTTATTATAAATAGGAATATTCAATTTGCTCCTGAAGTAGCAATATTGTGAAGGAATCAAGAAATATTTTGAATTAATTTCTTGTATTTATATGATAAAACAAAACAGTGAGTTTTTGTTTTAAGGATCATGAATTTCCTCCAACAGAATGAACTACATTCCCGTATGAATGTAGTAATGAATTAATTGTGGTTGTGGATATGTGTGTAAATTTGTTTACATATGGACATGGTTGTAATTATGGTGGTTCAAATTCTCACCGGGAAGTGAGGAAAGATTATTGATAAGAACCATAATAAGAGATATTATTGGGTATAATAAACATGATAGTAATTCATGTTATTGTTGTGGTGTGATGGGTTATTAGTTTTGTATTTATTGTATGCCATAATATATTTGTTAAAGGTCAAATATTTGATATAAACTATCCGATAAGATAATTATTATATGTAAATCAAAATCAAAATCAATTTCAAAAGTATGAGGCGTTGATTTTTGGAAAATGGGACCAATTTGAAATTTTAAATAATTGGGGTATTATTTTATAATTTTACGTGGTAATATAATAACATTCATAGAATTTGGGGTCAAGTTATGTAATTTTCCCCAAGCAAATTTTTCAATGCTTCCACGTGAAGGCAGGAGAAAATTTTGGCCGTGGGTCCCACGTGTTTATATTATTTTATTATTATAAATAGTATTTACTATTCACGAAAAACAAAATCTCAAAAAAAAATATATTTAATTGAATGACAAGTAGCCATAATTTTATGATTTTATGGTCAAAATTTTTATCATTTTTATTATTACCATATATTTATTATTTGATATTAAGAAGTTTATCAAATTTTATAATTGTTCTTTTATAAAAGAACAATATTGGTTTAAAGAAATGGCATGGCAAGAAAATTTTATAAATTATTATATAAAGACTCTCAAAGTATATGTATCAAATATTGAATGATACAAAGAGTTTTAAATTATTGTCTTAAAGACAAATATTTTGCATAGAAATTATGCCACATGAGTAATAATTCTAAAGGTTAATAGTCTTGGAGACTAATTAGCATAGTTTACCCACTTAATTTGAAAGGCCAATGTTCAGACTAAATTTGGTAGTATAAATTTGAGGCTCTGGAAGAGTTATGAGAGTATAAATTTGTTTTAAGGCTCCTGAAGAGCTAATGTATTGTTTCTTGAAGAAACAACATTATGCATTGAATATGCATTTTACTCTACCAAAAATGAAAGAAACCTTTTGAGTTTCAAAGATATCTGCAGAAAAGGATATCATATAGAAAAGTATTGAACCACATACAATTGTAAACCAGAAGTTTACAAATAATAATGTAAGGTTTGTAAATGTAAACTAGAAGTTTACAGTATGACCAGTTAGGTCATATGTGGTCAATAAAGATATGAAAAATAATTGAGAATTCATATCTTAATGTGTAAACAAATATTATAAATTCATGACCAACAACAAGAAAAAAATTGAAAATGAATCTTCATTTTTCTAGAGCAGATACAAGGAGGAGATATTTGAGATATTTTCCATTGGGTGTGCATAAGTGCCTGTAGCACTATTATAATGCACTAATATAGTCCTCAAAGGAGGATGAGAATATATGCTGGGTGTTAATTTCATTTGATAATGTATTAAAGGATTTGAAAGTGAAAAACCCACATTTGGATTGAAATCCATGAATGTTTGTGAAGTATTTTTAAATGACTCACACTTGAGGGGGAGATTTCTAGAATACAAGTGTGAGTGAAATTTTGAAGAGTTATATACTTCATACATTAAGCCTCTCTTATGAAGAATAAAGTCCATGAATTTTAAGGGGAATGTTGTTCGTCTCACACTTGAGGGGAGATTGTTAGTATGCAAGTGTGAGCTAATTTGTAGAAAGTCATACTCATACTTCCCACATAATGATAAATATGATCTCCTGAAAATGAATGATAAATTATGATTGTGGATCATAATGTTACAGTAAACCAGAAGTTTACTAAGATAAGATATATGTTACAGTAAACGAGAAGTTTACAAATTTATTGTTGGCATGACTTGTTTGATCATCCAAGTCATATATATATAATACAAATAAGATTATGTATTGACATCCATAGAAGAATCAGAAAATTCTTCATGAATAGCTACTTGTTTTCAAATATAAATGACTATGAAAATATCATAGGTCATAATTGGTAATGGATCTCTGGAAATATATCAAACAGATTTATATGGGCCCATTGAAATAACATGTAAACCATACAATGATATGAGAAATTTGATAGATGCATCTATAAGATGGTTACATGTGAGATTATTTGCTTGCAACATGAAGTTTGCAAAAGAGATTGCAATATGAAGTTTGCAATAATGTTTGATGTTTGAATAAATTAAGCGCGCAATTTTCCAGATGATATAATTTAAGAATCATAATTAAAGCCTCCATAAATAAGCTGGATGAAAGCTTATGAGAACAAAATTTTATGTTGATATGTTTGATATTATATAGCAGCATTTATATAAGCCAACAAAATTCTCCCGGTAAAATTGGCTTTTGGTCAGAAGCTAGACAAATTCCATCTTAAAAGGGTTGAATGTGCAATGATTATAAATCCACCACAATGCACATAGATGGATATAGAAAGAAATTTGAAATAAATGTTGTATAAGTGCCTTCTATTTCTTGTTTGTCTCTATATGAAACAGAAAGATGTTTCTAAAGGAAACAAATGGATTTAGGAGACTTATACTGCATGATTAGTCAATTGTCGTTTGACATTATTTTCTTACCATGAGGGGGAGAAATTGGATAGCTGGAAAAGTGAATACATGAAATGCATTATAGCAAAGTATATATCCTCGAATAAAGAAGTATGAACCATAAGTTCATCAGATTATGCATTCATAAATTATTTGCCAGATAATATTACTGACCTAAATGAGATTTATGGAATCTCATACTCCAAATTTAAAATGCTCCAATCAGTATAAATATGAATGTGGCATGCTTGAAGCATAAGAAAATTATTCGGTTCCAATTATAAATGTTATGGATAAATTGGAGCAATAATTATGATGATCATATTAAGGAGGTAGATACTCCAGAAGAGTATCGAGACATAACTTATTGTAAAAACCTCAAGAGAGGTTCAGGTACCTGAATTATATTGATTTTGATGTTATGTCGAATTGGAAAAATGGAACCGAAAAGATAAAGTTGTCGACAACAATTTTTGAAAGATGATATCACGTGATCAAATGAGGATATTATATAAAGATATGTCACAAGAAATTGACATAAAGATGATTGGCCAAGAGGATAAGTGAAATTGAATATGACGCAAATATAATCATATTATGACAGTTATGGACCAGAAGTCTAAATTGAGATATATGAATGTTTATGTGAAAATAAAGATTTTCACAAAGTCTAATATGATTATGATGTGATATATGATTTTGTGGTGTATACAATAATTTTGTATATATATATTGTTAATCTGGCAATTTATGAAAGAAAGAAAAATTATGCGTCTATTAGATATTGTTATATAGCCTATGCATAAGGCTTACTAAATTATGAAGATTACAGAAGAATCTTCAAAGAATCAAAAAGTGCTAGTAGCACATGTCCTTAAAGGACTTAAGGTGGTAGGAAAGGACTTAAGATGCCGGGAGCATATGTCCAAGAAAGATTTAAGGTGCGAGAAGCACATGTCTCCGAAAGACTTATGGTGCCAAAATGCATCAAATGGTTTATTGTGCTAGAAGCATGAGTCCCTGAAGGACTTAGAATGCTAATCAAAAGCATTTAATTCAAGTTATTGAAAACAATAAAGGGGAAGAAGTCTTTGTATGACTTAAATCAATTAGAAAGGCAACGATAATCTTCTCAAGAAATATATGTTGAAAGAAGAGTATAAAGAATGTAAATCAATATGCCCATGCATCTTTATGAAAAGATCTAGATGTAAATGTTTTAATTGCAAGTTATGTTGATGATATCAACATTATTGAAACGCTGAAGAGTTTCAATAAGGCAATTAATTGTTTAAAGAAAGAATTTGAAATAAAGGACTTGAGAAGAACGAAATTCTGTATTAGATTACAGATTTAATACCTATAGTACGAGATCTTTTGTTTATACAAAAGTAGGTCCTAGATTGATTTTATATGGATAAGTCATATCCATTATATACTTAAATTATTTGCGAGCGCGATAAAGAACAATTTCGACCTCAAGCAAAGAAGTTGAAGAAGGGCAATATCATGTTTATTAACATGAAATAATTCTTCACCAACACAAAAGACAGTGATAGTAATGTAGTCATCAGGGGGAGAAAATCTGATGTAATTAAGAGGGGGAGTCGATACACGTTGTACTCTTTTTCCCTTATCTAGGTTTTGTCCCATTGGGTTTTTCCTAGAAAGGTTTTTAATGAGGCAACATTAGAAAGTGTATCAATGGATTATGTACTCTTTTCTTTAGCTAGGTTTTATCCCACTGAGTTTTCCTAGTTAAAGTTTTTAATGAGGCATATTCATAATGGACATCCAAGGGGGAGTGTTATAAATATATGTATTATGTGGATGTCCATTGCATAGTAACCCTTGAAGGTCTATAAATAGAGGTCTTGTGTAAACATTCAGAAGTTACTTGAAATGAGAATTCCTCCATCTTTCTAGAATTTCTCTCTGACTTCTCTCTACTTTTCTTTACATTTTCTTCAGTTTTATAACAATGAGTTAATTCTTGCACTTATTATTAAGAAATTTGTAACCGTTGCTTCTGGCCCTGGGTACCGAGAAGATGGGCCCGTTCGGTTTCTTTTGCCGAAGTACGAAGAAGATGGAAGTTCTAATTACTCCCTCTATTGTTGAGAGTGTGAAAGTATACTTGATTGTTTGAAAAAACAACCCTAATTTCTCCTTCAGATCAATATTTCGGCCGCTCAGCTCAGTAGTGTCCTCGAGCTCGACGCCCCTCTGTCCTAAATCGAAACCCTTTCATTCTCTGGTTCTCAATCTCAGCCTGCCCTCAAATCTCAATCACGTAAGCCGACGGCAACTCTTCCGGGATCTGATTGAGAGAGCCGAGTCCGTCAACTACTCTCTCCTCAATCACGCAAACCGAGCACTTCCGTCTTCCGGCAATCGTCGCTCCTCTGTCTCCGACGCCACACCAGGTAAAGGGTTACCCTCTCCTCCTCGTCCCTATCCCTCTCTCCCTCTCTGTCAGTCACACACTCATACAAACGCACACAGTCCCATATTTTTTTGTTTCGATCCCTGCTTCACTCAAAGTTGACGGCTTTCCAGTGTAACTGCGCTCCCTTTCGATTGTGCAACTTTCGATTTTAGGAATAATGCTTTGCAGTTCTCATTTCATAGTCGATTTTAGGAATAATACTTTTGAATTTTCACTGAGATGTGAAAACCCGTTCTTTTCAACTCGTGTTTCTGCATTAGTCATCTCTCGTGTTTATAATGTGCGTAAAAGGCAGAGAAATATCTTATTCCTGCTTCTATTTTCTGCATTGTTTATAATGCTACTGTCGCGTTTCTATTCCTGGTTCTGGTGATTATATATATTTTTCCTGTTTCAAATGTATTTTAAAGGCAGAGAAATATCTTATTCCTGGTTCTGGTGATCATATATTTGTATATATGATACGGTTCTGTTCCTTTCATATATATATATATATATATATATATATTATATATATATATATTTATATATTAGTTAGCAGTGTCAACTCCTATTTAGTTAGGAATAATGCTTTACAGAAATGGTTTATTGGTTATGTTTCAGTTAAACTAAAACTGGTTGTGATACGGTTCTGGTTCCTTTCATATATATTTAGGCCTGTTTTGCGGTGACCTGTGCCCTGTTAACCAATTTACAAAATTTTAAAAAATAGGCCACAGGCCACGCTTATGCTTAAAAAAGGCCTGTAACAAGGGGCCTGTTTCCACCCGTGTGTTTATTATTGTGATGAGTTTTTAATATATAATTTTAAAATAATTCATTTCTTTTACAATATTGGAGATAGAATAACATTTTTATTTTGGATTCTATATCTATGGAAATTTTAAAAATAATATTAATTATTTCATAATTTAAGAGTCACCAGTCAATTATAATCAACTCAAATTGCTTTTTTGTTTTTTTTTCAGCGAGTGTATCTTGCCATGGCCTTAACACCGCCTTGATGATGAATTGTTTGTGATTTCACGTTTTTACCTAAGGTGTCTTGCTAATGCTCAAAGAATATTTGTGTATTATTGAATGTTTTGTAGAATAACTGGGCTCATCTCTGATTTGACTTAAATTGAATTTGGATTGGGTTCTCCCGTCAGCTCAATATTGTGGGTTCTGATTTGTTGTGACTTAAATATGGTTCAAGAAAATATTTAGTTATTTTTTTCCCTAGTATTTTTAGCATTGATTTTAGAGTGGGGTGATGAAACATTTCTGTTTGTAATGCTAGCTTGTAGACTTTGTACAAGGTTCAACATAGTAGTGATTATCAATTTACTGCCAATGATTTTCAATTTTCTTTCCTTGCAGGTTCAGGGTGTGATAGAATTGTGGAGCATACTGGCTGTTGCTTTAGGTATAATCAGGAGTGACTTTTTCCCTGACACTAAATCTGTACGGATTACTTGAACCATATATTGTGCTTAGTCATATCTGAAAGGGCAGGGTTTTTAATCTTTTCATAATTTGTGCCTTCACCAGGTGCTAATGAGGCAATACATTACTTTTGTGCTTGGTTGGTTCTTCAGTATATATTAGTTCATTTGCATGTAGAGTAATCTAAATTAGAGACAATATTGTGTTCTTGTCAGGTAGAAGAACAAGGTTGCCAATCAATCACTCTGGGATGATAACTTCTAGGACACTTGTATGCCGGTAAGCTTCATACTTAATCTGAAGTGGATTTATGTAGATATTTATCAGGTCAAGTTCTATCATTTTGAACTATGTTGCATTACATGCAAGGAGCTTGTGATGGACAAAACCTGTGGCTTATGCTGTATATTTGACTATACTAGTTATTATTGAATATTGTTGTTTGAGAATGTGAGCCTACTCTTGTATTGTTGCTGTGTAGTACTATTTTGAGCTGCCTCTGCCTATTTTTATCTTGCTAGAGTTTAGAGTAAAAAAGTAACGGGTATTCTATATAGCCTCTCTAGGTTCTTCTTTTAACTATAGTAATCTGCATGGTGTTTGAATTTGGTCATACATGTGTAGTGGTGCTCATTGTTTCACGTCCTTTCTTTCATTTCCTTCAGGAAAGGGAAATTGTTTCTCTTTAAAAGCTGCTTCCAACTTGAATTCCACTACACAGTTTATTTTCATCATTTGCATAATTAGCTCATTATCTAGCTCTCCACTTCCCTGCTGTTATAACTGCTATATTTTCTGTTTCAGTCAGATTGAAAAGTAGCATCAGTTTTAAGTGCTCTACAGTCCATTCAGTCATCACTCTTCATCTTTCTTCCTTCTATTTGGTTTACTGGCTGCTAAACTGAGTAGGATGTTCTGATTTGGAATATATATCTAGATTTGTCTATTTTAGGAATGATGAACTTGTGTCTATTTCTTGATGCAATTTGGTTTTCAATCATATTGTGAGTAGGCTTGATTGGCTTTCTTATTTCAGTTGATCTAAGATTGTTGATGGAGTCGATGGATTTATGACTCATGCTGTCACATGTGCCTTTAGGTTGATTGATTGCATTTACAATTAATTTATACCTTTGATTCATTATCAAATCTGAACAGCGTTTAGATTTATCTAGAAAGAGGCTCTTATCTCCTAAAATTCTGAGAAGGTGATGATGGTTAGGTGAAACTTCTAGGAGAAAACATATTCAAGAACACTTTATATTGCAAATTCTGCATTTCTACTTTCTGATTCTCTTATTCATAGAAATAGTTGTTGCAATTCTTTAGAAATATAGTGACCTCAATTCCTTCTCTGTTTCACATCCTAATTTTTCTTACACTTCATTAACTGAATTTTCTAATTGGCTAGATGACCAAGAGATCCGATACCTAGGGTGAAGAAGTACTGGGTGAAACTGTCACAGCACCTGAACTAGAAATTTCTATAATCAGTTTGAGACTTAACCAGAACTTAGTGAAGACCAGTTGTTACATCCCATTGAAGCAAGTTCATCTGGACCAGACTCATGCAAGAATGAAGGAGCTACTGCAAGTAATGCTACTGTCCAAAATTCTGTACTTACTGCTGTGACAGAAAATAGCAAGAAAATTCTTGAAAGCAAAAGCAAGTGGTTGCAGACCAGATTCATGAAGCTGAAGGTAAAGAACTTAATCTGAAAGAACTTCCATTTCCTAAATCATATCTGTTAGGCAAAAAGAAGATGAATGGTGGTGTGTTAGAAAAAGAGATGATGAATCTGTTTAGCAAATTGGAAGTAAATGTGCCTATGCTTGTTTTAATTGAACAAATGCCTAGCTATGAAAATAATTTAAAGGAAATATGCACTCATAAAAGAATATGCAGATCAAACAAACGAGTTCAACTTGGTTCAAATGTTTCAAGCCTTCTCAAACCCCAAATTTCCTTAAAATTTGCTGATTCAGGGTCCTTTACTGTTCCATGCCAAATAGGAAAGCTAAATTTCAATAATGCTCTCTTAGACTTAGGTGCAGCCATTAATGTTATGCTACATTTAGTTTATAATTGATTAGGAATCAAAAACATTGAGTCCTCTATTGTAATACTCCAACTGGCCGATAGGACAACAAGACAACCTTCTGGATTTTTAGAAGACATTTTGGTTATTATGTTTTTGTGTGAAGTTGTGTATTTGTTTTATTTATTATCTTGTTAATTAAGGTCAAAAGGTCTAGATTTACAACCTTGCATTGTGTGGTTGAGTATGAGTTCTCTACATTGCATCATTACTCTAGAGTACAACATGGACATAATTTGATTTGGAGTATTAAGCATATGCATGGTTTCTACTCATGAGACTCTTTCTTGCGAATTTCCTCTGGACATACTTATGCCCATTTCTGTGTGGCTGCTGCTCACATTGATTCCTTCTCTTTCTTGAAGGAACTTGATGTGGAGGCACTCCAAAAGGATCACGCTCCGCCTTACATTGAGGAGCCTTTAGCAATGGAATTGGAACCACCACCAACAAAGATTTGTCAAGGAGAAAGGCCTATGCTCAAGAGGTTTATGATTCTCATCTTTGTTGAGATTTTTTGCTTCAAGAGCTTCAGCAGATTTCGTCTACATGGTTGTCCCTTTCCTCCCTTTACTATATTGAATTGAAATTACTTGTTGGACTTGATTGGCTAAAATGAGTGAGGGGAAGGACTAAATCATTAGGAAAACATAGTTTTAGGGTGATGATTTTGTGGCCTCTTTGGTTGTCCTAAGCTTGCAATGAGGTCAATGCTAAGTATGAGTGCGGGGGAGTTTAGCTGATATATTTTCTAGGTGATTGTATAGGAATTTTGGATAATACCTTTGCTAGAATTATTGATTGTTGACTTTAACTTCTCACAATGCTTTGAGAATCTGGTCAGGAACTGAATCTTTCCTGAACAATGCTTGATTTATGAATTTTTCTGCACTGCACTTTGCTAATTCTAAGATACACATGCATAACCGAATTTATCTTGAATGAATGAAGCAAGTATTGTTTAGATATTGATGCCAGCTATGTGGTTTATCATCTGGAAATTTTTTATCATAAGTAGAATGTTCTCATGCATTGAAAATGATTGTGTGCATGGTTTAGCCTGGTGTGAGTTAGTTTAGAATGCACAAACCTTGATGGAAGGATTTGAGCCTTATTATCATTCATAAATTCAGTGTGCATACTCCACTTGATTCAATTTCCTCTAGAACTTGTCTTGTGTCTTAATCAAGGCCACATGATTGCACAAGAGTGATGAATATGATTGAGGCATTCTATTTCTTCACCCATTTTCCTAAACACAAGCCGTTTAAATCAATCCCTTGCTAACCCCATTGAGCCCTTCACTTTCATTTCTTCTTACTTGTGCACTGAATCTGAATTTATACATGAGACTCGATTTCATATTTGACAGAATTTCCTTTGAGATGAAAATAATTGGATACTGATACATTGATGATGTCACTTATTGAGTTTGATATGGCTGATTAGTTGTTCTTGGACAGAGAAAGGGAAAAAATATATGAGTGTACAGAAAAGAAAGAAAGAAAGAAAACGGAAAAAGCCAGAAAGGAAAAAAAAATGAATCAAGAAAAGGAGAAAAAGGCAAGGAAGAGTCATATGTGTAGAAAGAAGAAAAGAAAAAAAGAAATGGTAAAGGAGGCATAACAAAATTGTCTTCAAAAGAACAGGAAAAAAAAAGAGAGAGAAGGAAAAGGGTAGAACAAATTGTCCAAATCAGCTTATGAATATAATTTGAACCAATAGATTTATGCTTAAACATTGTTGTACATGACGGAAATGCTGAAGTTTCAGCCACTTGTTTGCTTGTTTAATTATCGCTCATCACCTGCGTGTATTTCAGATTATGTGCCATTCCTTTTTCCATTTCCACTTAGACCTTTTCAACATTACAACCAAAGCAAAGACCTCTTGATTCATTACTCTAGTGTATAATGAGTGGTGGAGATGGTAGACACATTACAAGCCTATGGTAGGGGTTGGACTAGTGGAGAGGAGTGAAATTACCTAAAGAGAGGAATGTGAGAAGTGCAAAACAGGACCAAGTTGTATTCTAAAGCATACTCACTATTGGCTAGGCTAAGTACAAGGACTATTTGATTTGCATTTGTACACTTTGCTTGTGATATTACTATATTAGTTGAAGTATGATACTATGATGTACTACTATGCTGGCATATTTTGATTTAAGCTTGCTACATTCTCACTTATATATCTATTCGGTTTTGTATTGTATTTCCTTGATTGAATCTTTTTCTAGGGAGTGCATAAGTGCAAGTGTGGGGGAATTTGATAAACCACTATTTTTATATGGTCAAGTGAGCATTTTTGAGGGATTTTAGGAAGAATATTGAGTATTATTTGCATAATTAGGCATGAACAAGATAAATGCATATAGTTAGGAGATTTTGATTAAAATGGTTATTTTAGCAGCAATTTAGTAGAATTTCCAGATTTGGACACTGGCTATTTGGTTGTTGTTTGTACCGAGAAATTAGTTGAAGAAAAGAAGAGAAATTAAATGAGGAAAATAAATTATCTAACTGAAATGTACAAGGTGAACGTTTGAAATAAATGAATTCGATTCATCTTCAAGACAACAAAAGGATCTATCACTCAACCCCCCATCCTACCCCAAATAATTTTGTGCCACCTGGAAGCCTTGTATCTGCATTATTATTTTTGAAGTTTCCAGTTACTTTTGGGGAGATAATACTGAAGGTGACTGTCAGATTTGCAAATAGAATTTAGAATTTCAGATTTTTCTTCTTAAATTAAGAGGATGTAATTTGAATTTTTCATATGATTTTACCCTTCCTTTTATGTCCCTAGATATCAAAAACAGAGACAAAGTGGTGTTATGAAGTTAATTGTTGTTGGTGGACGGGCAGCTGAAAGTCCTGATTCTAGAGGATCTGTGATTGTGGGTGTTCGAACACTTAGTGAGGGGGGACGAGTTGGCAACTTTTTGAGAGAGCAGGTAATTTATCCTACTACTCTTTGTTTAAACATCAATGCGTGAAAAATGTTTCTAATTTCTATTTACAGGATATGTTACATTTCTTCCTTATTTCAAAGGAGAAGGCTTTTTTCCTGCCTTGTAGTAATTGTAATTTCTCTGTTATTGCTTCTTAACTTACTAAACTTATTTTTCTGTTCTGTACACATAATTATGTGTTATGGGCATATATCTAGTTGTTTGAAATTTAATTTGATAGCGAGGATAGCGTAGATCTATTCCATTTGAGCATCTGTGCATACAAAGATATCATTGACACTAACACACAAAGACATTTTCAGTATCTCAATATGCAGACAAAGGCTGATATTGTTGGATCCTTGCATTTGTCAGTTTTAAGAGTTCAGAAAAAATGCTGGTGTTCATGGCCACAGATTTGAGACTTCATCTTTGCTGACTGTTGTATATTTTACTGATGATACCAGGTTGAACTTCTGTGTAAATCCCCTGATAAATTGCTCTTTGGAGTCTACAGAAGAATTCATATCTATGGAATTTCGTTTTACTTTAAGAGAGAATGGGATGCGTGCAGGTTTTCAATTGCTTCATATGGTGCTTGAGGTAATAATCTTACAAACTATTACACGCTTTCTTGGTATTAAGCCTGTTCTCAGCCACTTGTTTTGCACCTGTAATCCTTGAACTGCATTGTATGTGCTGGGTTATAACTTTATGGGAATTATTACTTTACTCTGTTGTATGCCTTATGTGGGTTCTCTGTGTGCAGCATAGCGTCTGGCTAGACGATGCTTTTGATAGAGCTAGGCAATTGTACCTGTCATATTACTGATCCATACCTAAAAGCTTGGAACGCTCAACTGCCCATAAACTCATGGGAACAATGATGGATGGAGATGAGCGATTTATTGAGCCTACACCAAAATCTCTAGAAAATTTAAGTTTGCAATGTGTTAAGGATGCAGTGATGAATCAATTTGTTGGTGATAACATGGAGGTCTGCCATTAACAGCCTGAGTGTGTGGTCCTCAAAATGCATTACATTCCAACACTAATATGCCATATTTAATGACTTTATCTTGTGTTTGTTCTGTAGGTAAGCATTGTAGGGGACTTCACCGAGGAGGAAATTGAATCTTGTATTCTTGATTACCTTGGGACAGCACGTGTCACCAGAAATTGTGAAGAAGATAAAAAATTTATCCCACCTGTATTTCGGCCATCTCCATCTGATTTGCAGTTTCAAGATGTAAGAATCTACTGATATTATTTCAATGTTCTTTTTCTTCTCCCCGTCCCCACAGTGATATTGTAGAACCATATTAAGTTTCAGGGGTTATGAAACTGATTGGATATGCTCTTAATGTTTTAAGCATGTGACACGTTTTTGTTGTTGTTGTTGCTTTTGGACAGGTATTCTTGAAGGACACTGATGAGAGGGCATGTGCATACATTGCTGGACCAGCACCAAACCGTTGGGGTTTTACTGTTGATAGAGAAGACCTATTAGAATCAATTAATAATACGTCAACAAGTGATAGTGGGTTTCTGCTTGATATCATACTCTATATTTGCAGATTATTATTTCTGAATAACTGTTCAGATTTTTTTATCTTTAAATGCTTAAATTCTTGTGCAGTTGCTCAGTCCTCATCTGGTTCTCAGAAGATAGGTGATTTGCAAAGAAATCTTCGTGGTCATCCTCTTTTCTTTGGCATAACTATGGGGCTGATGCTGAGATTATAAATTCTAGGTACAATGTCCTTCAAACCTGCAGTCAGCTCGATCCTAGACGATGCTTGAGCAATGTTGTTACTATTTTGTCCAATTAAGTATTTAGTCTATATATTTTTCCCGACCTAGATGGAAACTGGTTAATCTTCAAGAGTACTAAAGTTTTCTCACACCAAAACTCCTCATATTGACAAAAGGAAAAAATCTTACAGATTAGATCTCTTTTTAACTGAAGAGCATTTAAATGAGGTGCATTAGTGCCTAGAATATTATTCTTGAATGAATTGATGGTGGGAAACTTGCACGGCATGTGACTCTGCTAGTGGAACATGTTCTGCTAGTTGCACATTAGGTAAGGAGAATGTTTTATAAATGGAAGTTATAAGACTTGAACTTGTGATTTTGACTTAATTGAATCTTTCATATCCATGCTTGTTTTTGATGCATTGATGTCTTCGTTGAATGTGGTTTTCAGGACATATGTATCAAGGATCTAACATTTCTTTATGAAGCCGCAACAATTGAGGATATATACCTTGCCTATGAGCAGTTAAAAGTAGATGACAGTTCTCTATATTCTTGCATTGGTATTGCTGGGGCTCAGGCTGGACAAGATAATGCAAGTGCACAAGTATTCTCAATTTCAACACCCCCCTCCCAACACCACAAAAAAAAGAAAAAAAAAGCTGCAATTCACTTCTGGAATTAAATTTAAACCTGCACTAAACTCCAATTATAATTTCAACTGAACTGGAATTAAATTGGAATCCCAACTTAGTTTTTGCATGACGGACAAATTGCCTATAGTTGTAATTGGGGCTTTTTGTTCTCAAAATTAGTCTCTGATGATGATGCTTGCTTCTTGTTAACTATTTGTTTAATTGGTTGTCAAGGCCTAAACTGAGAGTATTGCTTGTTTTTTGAAAAGATATTTGAACAAATAATAATAAAAAAGTACTCCTCCATTCCTTAATGTAGTATAAAATTATTTAAATGGACTTCTTTTTTCATATTTCTTTTTAGTGTTCATCGTGCTATTTACCTTCTGTTGTCAACTATTTAAGTTATTTGATATTACGTTATGTTTTAATTAACAGCTTATAGATATTTGTGATTTGTAATCATTACCTTAACGGACGTTCCAGTAATTTTGTGCTTACTTAAATTATGAGTTAATATTTTTGTACTATTTTATTTAGATGCATTATTTTGTTGTCAATTTTGACATAGTTTGTTACCCAGTTAAATTTTTTCCCCTTTAATTAGTTAATTTTTTTATTTATCATATTTATCTATCTATCTATCTTTCAATAATTCATTTTTATTGTCATGCTAATTCATCATTCCTCATTCGTATTATATTAATTTGGCATTCATTATATTAATTGCTTCTCTCTTTTTCCATAGCTTTATATGACTTAACAAAGTTGCTTAATATGTTTTTGTTGTTGAAATTATTTCACTTAATATTACCATGCAAATTATTTGTTACTATTTGTTGTTTGTGCTTTTTGAATTATTTGATATCTAATTAGTCAAATTATTTACTATTTAATAATTAATAGATATTTATGATTTAGAACCATTACCTATGACCCATAATATTTATTTTCGTATTCTATTTCTTGTGCCACTTGGAGTAGCTGAATATATTTGTATTGTTTAAATTATTTGAGTTTTAAATTATTTGAGTTGAACGGGCTATTTTGTTTACATTTTGTATTTGCTTATTTTATTTTCTCCTGATGAGGTTTTCAAATAACGAGCCTTTACTACCCGCACGTTGCGCGGGAGAATCATATTAAGAAAATGAATTATTTGTGAAATCTTTTTAGGGGGACTTAAATGTATAATATTTGAAATTGGGTTGATTTGTTTGTCCAAAAAAAATATTGGGTTGATTTGATCTGACACATCTGGGTAATTTAATGTAAATTTCACTTTGCCAAATTTTCAACACACCCGCGTCTGAAGAAGTCTACAAAATTGCGTCTGGGTCCCACGTGTTTATTTAAATAAGCTTATTATAATATAATAATATATTATATTATATTATTAAAAATATAATAATATAGTATAGGGAAAATTAGAAACAATAACCTATAACATATGATATTTATTGAGAAGGACCATAAAAGTTGTAATTATGCAGAAGGACCAACAGCGAAAATATAAATTTAAAAATACTAATCTTTTCTAAATTTGACATGAAATCTGGATTTTTCGAATCTAAATTTCTGAAAAAGATAGGTATAAAACTAACTTTTTTCCCATTTGGTCATATGAGTGGAATGTTATCTTATTTTTGGTTTAAAAATGCCCCTTCTGAATTTAAAAGATTATGAATGACATTTTCATGCATCAAAGTCAATATATCATTGTATATATTGATGATGTTCTGGTCTTTTCAAATTCAAGAAGATCATTTTAAGCATGTCAATAAATTTATTAAAATTCCTACATTCTCTCCTTCAATCTCTCCCACATTATATTTTAAAATTAATTTAAATTTTATTCCAAAATCATCATTTTTTAAACTTTAATTAACATCTACATAATCATATAATCAATATATTATTTAATTATTAACACAGATATTAGGCCATTTAAACATTAAACTGTTTTTCTGATTTATATTATCTTATATAAACTAAACTCTAAGTAAAATAGACCAATATAATTGAGAAGAAAATCTTTTATCTAATATCTTAGTCATCTTAAATCTTTATTATCTAATATCTTAGTCATTAGAAAAAAAATATAATAGCTTATCTAAAAAAACTTTGATTATTATTATTTAAATATTATAGACTTTATTGATTATATTAAAAAAATTAACATTATTTTTCTTGGTTTAGGCTTAAGAAATATTTGACAAAAAAAAAATTACTTAAGAGTATTTTCTCTCGGGAGGCAATCATTTATAAAACTCGATATAATCAGAATATATGAAAATAAAACAAAGGGACAAATGATTATATAATACCTGATTACTTAAGAAATCGGTTCCATTGTGAATTTGTAAATATATATATATGGTTTCTAGATATTCAATAAAATAAAAGATGAAAAATATACCCCATATAATCTGAAAATAAGGTTAAAAGAAGGGGTTTAAAACACCGTCATAGTGGGACCCATACGCCGTAGTAATGTGTAAATATTTCAAAATAACCTTTTTGGCCTCACAAGTTGTATATATGTTAATAGATACTCCTTTCCTTCAGTCCTTATTATAAAATTCTCATGAAATAATAGAATTAATTAAAGTCATTAAATTTGTCCTTAAATATAAATAATTTTCAATAATGTCTTTATTAATTACGATAAACTTCAATATGTTAATTATTACTCTAACCACCCTTAATAATTATAAACATACAAGGAAAAGATATTTAATACTCTATTTTGGTCAAAATATTTAATACTCTATCAAAATTTATAAGTTGGGTGATTTATATATAGCGAGTGAATCGAATGGAATCAAATCTTTGGTTGTTTTTTTTTTTAATACCTTCAAATTTGAATCTTTTAATAATGGATCTATTTTATTTTTTTTTTGGTCTCAGAACCTTCTCAATCCAATTCCACTTGACTAATAATATAAAACATGAAGACCCACAAACAATTTTTTTTTTTGCGTTTTCTTCTTAATCATTCAATTTTTTTTTTTTTTTTCTGCTCAATCATATATTTTGTTGTTGATGGAATTCAAT
Source organism: Acacia melanoxylon (assembly GCA_019022615.1). NCBI lineage: Eukaryota > Viridiplantae > Streptophyta > Magnoliopsida > Fabales > Fabaceae > Acacia > Acacia melanoxylon. Next base: position 851,639 of record JAFJYJ010000020.1, on the reverse strand, counting down.
CATTGTTGATAAACTTCTTGATATCAAATAATAATATTATGGCTACTTGCATTAAAATATGAACAAATATATTTTGTTTTGCATCGAGTTTTTTTTTTTTTCATTTTCTTGTGTATAGTAAAAAAACTATGCGGTAATAATAATATAAAATAATCACGTGGGACCCCTAACAAAAAAATTCTTCTGCCTTCACGTGGTAGGTTTGAATAATTATTTTGGGGAAAATTACATTACTTGACCCGAAATAAATAACTTTTGAGTAAACATGATAAAATTACAGAATAATACACTGAAATGGTAATAATTCCAAATTGGTCCCATTTTCCCAATATATCATGGCATACAATAAATTTTTTTAAAAATTATTCTAACCTGTATAAGAAAGATATGTAACAGGTGCATAAGAAAGATATTTAACAGTCTAATTTTAATAATTAGCAAATCTTATAAAAAAATGTGAACTTCCTGTAATCTGAGCATACATTTTTTCACACAATTATTTTTCACACATTTTACAAAGTATGCAACGTCTTAATGCTTGATGGGTGTTGCATGTTGTGGTCCTGTGAAATTAGCCAGAATGTTTAATTAAAGAATTAAATTTTGGATGCTGTTTATGTCCCCTGCCTTTCCATTAAAATATAGTATGTAATATAATATAAGATAAAATAATATAATATAATAATGAAATATTTCTCGGTCGCAATTATGAAGCGTTTTTGTAGTCTGAAATTCTGACCAGTACAAAGTACTCTTTAAAAAAGAAAGCGGACGGTAGGCAAAGAAAAAGATAGTATAAGATCTACGATAGTTTTCTGAATCTTTTGATTAAATTCACAACTACTTTTTGACGAAAAAAAATTAAATTTATACACTCACATTGAAACCTCAGAAAAGAATTTGAAATAATTTTCAATGGGTCCCATACCTTTAGAAAAGATAAAAAAAAAACTTCTTTTTCTTTTGGTGTAAAGAATGAAAAAATACTTTTACTAAAAACAAATGTAAAGAAACAGAAGAATAAGGTGTGAGTCTGTATGCACACTAATATTCATGGGACAGATTAGCAACAGTGATATAATATTAATCCATCTTTAGCCATGGAACTCACGCTTATAATAATTATTTAAACTAATTTTACTTTCCAACAAGAACCATTTTGCTCCTTTCAGCAACAATGAAGATTCCATCTAAATAAGTGAATATTTTTCATTATTATATAGTGGTTACATTTGATAGTTTGAATTACTTAGCGTCTACTTATAATGATAATGTAATAATATAATATATTTAAAAATATAATTATATAATGTATTTATGTGTGGGACCCACGGCAAATTTTTATAATTACAAATGTAGTGCCTTCCGTGAAAGCGTTTGAAAAAAGATGATGAGAGGGGAAGTGGCGAGGCAAATTAAAACCAGAATGCGTTTAAAGCAAATAAATCGCGCGGTTCCTTTGTTCAAATCGTTTAATTTGATATTACTATTCCTTTTGCCATTTTGTAAAAACAAATAAATCACCGCAGCGGACCATTTTTAATTTTGATTTTGAGCAAAATTATATTTTGTTCTCTTTTAATAATACGGCAGCCAATCTAAAGTTGTAAAATGTCGAAGCATTTATTTAAAGCCAGCGGATCGTCACATGAATGTATAAAAAAAGCCACTCGTTTTATCATCTGTTCGTACAACATTAACGTTAATCACATTATATAAATATACAATGGTAAAAACAACGTATAAATGTATCTAAAAATTATCACGAGAGAAAAAATTCCTACCTAAATTCAAAACAAATCCTCTTCACAGCTTCTCCTCTTTTTCTAAATCATATCTTTTCTTTCCTTCTCTCTTCTTTCTCTTATGATGATTTGAATGAAAGTTTAGGTCCTTTAATGTAATATTTGCTTTTGAGTCATTTCTAATTTTACCGGATAAAATTTTGACAAACAGCGATGTTTACGTTGAATATTTTATAATATAATATTTCATTTTAATATAATAGAATAAGATATCATATTATATAATTATATTAATATTATAATAATATAATAATATTTTATATAAAGAACTATTAAAAATAGAAACTTCAAAAGACCAATTTCAAATCTCCCTACCTTTCGAGCAAAAAAAATCTCCCTACCTAATATTGTGAAATTGTGGTTGTTGATTAAGCATGGGGCTCACATAAAGCAGTAAAGCACGGTTGCTATAGATATGTTAACCCTCCGTCATGGCAGTGAGGTGGAAGACAATCTTAACTGATAAACGAAACAAAACATAATTGGAGAATAAATATTGGCTTAAAAACATATCATAAAATTTCCATTATCATGGCCAAATTATTATCTATATTCGCTGAGACTAACATATTTTTTGTTTTAATAAAATAATGATTCACTCTCAAAACAATTTTGTACATCAGACTAAAGCTTCCTGTCATGTTTTTTGTCCCGGGCTTCCTCTCATCATAAACGCAGCTCCGTCATATTCTTAATAATTGAATATAGATTTGCTTCCTCTCATAAATGTCTTTTTTTTTTGCTCAAACTGCGTCTCATAAGTGTAATAATAATTTATGAATCCCCGTGTAAATAGTAACTAACTACATATATACAATATTCAGATGAGTATATACAATATATATATATATATAATCAAGTGAATATTGTTTTATCAAACTGATTTATCAACATGTATATATTTCCATCCTAATTCACCAAATGAAATTTTAAAAGAGATTTTGTAAAGAAAATATATATAGCCGCCAATAACTGTGAAGATTTAATTATTAATTAAGTTTCAATTTTTCATATATTATAAACTCGTCCGGACCCACCAGAAATGTTTTTCAATACCTACTTCAATCAATGGATTTTAAAATAAATCAAACCGATTTTATTAAGCTCATATAATTGGCAACTGTTTCCTGTAATGTGACCTTAGTGCATGTCCTGCCTACAATTTCAAATAATTGATTCTTCTTTTGATCTCGTCTGGCGAGGAAATGAAAAAAAAATCCGATTATGGTTATAAACTCGATTTTAATAAGTAATTTTGTTTTTTGGTCAAAATAGTATTAAATTCATTCAAAGATGGTATAAAACGTAAATTGCAGTAATTCCAAAACGTAGGCTCAAACCTAGCTGAGACTTACGACCATTTGTTCTTCATTATAATTATGATTATAAGTCATTTTAATGTCGTAACAAATACCCACTTTTCATTATAAATATAGACTTTGAGTCAAATTAACAATAATAACTACGCCTGTAATCTCCATAATATTAAAAACAGTACATACAGTTTCCTGATTATTACTGTATTCATATATGATACGTTGTTTGCTTAAAATATATGATACGTGATTCTTTGTTAACTCATTTTTACTAATAAAATAATATAAAACATAGGGACCACTCTTTAAAAATTTCAAACTGATTATTTTAATACATTTTAATATAATAATCTAATATAAAGCATATTGTGGCCACAGAAGCTTTTTTTCTTTATGCACATACATATAACCTTCTCGGTATTTAGATAAAATGGGGATATTTAAGAAAGAAATTCTTGATCAAAAAAGAAATTGAAAAAAAATGAGAATATTATCTACAAAATAGTGTAATTCTTTAATCGATATACTTCTAAAATTACATGTATGACCTTTGTCAACAAACTTCGTTTTGCTCCTTTCGGCCAACAATGAAGATTCTTAATAAAAAATAAAAAGAATAGGTTCAAAAAGTGTAATTTTTACGGATTCGGTTTAGAGTACTTTTCGGGCGATTTTCTACACTTCCGCTGCCGTGTCTACTTTTAGTTATTTTACAATATAATATTATTATATAGCCGTAATATAAACAATCGGTGAACAACGCCATACGATGCTTTTTTCCACACTAACGAGTAACAATCATTAACAATCGGTAGCTTACATCTCTACTCTCATTCTTCATTCGTCCCGGGCGTCTCACTTCTTCTTCTTCGTCCGTCTTCTTCCTTTTCTCTTCTTAAACGCAGTCCGATGATTTACGAACCGAGCGGCGCGAAAGCATGTAGGTGAGCAGGTAAGGACTCAATCCCGTACCAGGTGAAGCTCTATATGCTACGGTTTGTCTTGATCCACGGCTCCGATGAAAGCGTGACAGCAGCTTTTCCTTGGCCGCGCCCCGTATGACGGAAGATGGATCCGACTCTCTTAGTTTGTGCAGATCTACAGATCTCGGGCTAGAGCCATTCTTTAGCAGCAGCGGGGTTGACGCCAACTTTCACGGAGAGCGTTGATGCTGGAGTTTCAATGCGGTACGTACGCGAAAGGCCATGCTCAGTTAGTTTTGGATAGTGTGTTTGTCTTAAGTATGGTTTTTGATCGTAGGTCGAATCGATAAAAATGAAAACCTCTTTTCTCTATACTGTTCCTCGATAATTTGAAGGTGAACGATGTTGCCGAATTTATTTGGCTCGTGGAGCATACGATTCCTTAGAATTCAGGTACATGATTAAGCTCACATGGAAGCAAAAAGTCGTTAAGAGGGAGCATAGCGAACGAGAGGAATGAGAAGAAGGAGATGGAAAAAAAGAGAAAGGAGCGGTGCAGAATGAAGACGAAGGTACATTTGAAACAAGTGGTGATTATATAATGGAATATTGAGGAGAATTTAATTTGAAAAATCAAAGCTGAAATGCTGCGCGCTTTAAATCTGCACGCTTTTTCAATCTAAAATATTAGAATCTGAAGGAAGAATTTTCAAATTTGAGATTTCAAATTTGAATGCGAAAAACGAAGGGACAGGTGAAATGAGAATCTCGGAGCGTGATGGTGTGTGAACTTTTAACGCAGGCGTGAAATATGGCAATTAGAAATCGACGAAGGAAGAAGAAGCGGCAAGGCAAGTGATACGGCAGGAACAGTAAATGTGAGAGAGGGCGATGATAAAGCAAATTAAAACAGTGCGGCTTGAAGGATGCGTTTTTATATATATTGATATGATGCTGTCATTGCTCAATCGGTGACTTCATCTCTCTCTCTCATTCATTCGTCCAGACGTCGCTGTTCTTCTTCTGTCGTCTTCTTCCTTTTCTCTTCTTAACGCAGTCCAATGATTTGCGGCAATGTTGAGAAAGCGAAGAAACATATCGATGAACGATGAAGCTCAATCGGCACAGTGAAGCTGCATATGCTCACGGTTTGTCTTGGTCATCCGATGAAAAGCGTGTTGACAGCTTTTTCCTTGACGCATTACGTATGGCGGAAGATGGATCCATACTGGATTTGACCGGATCTTGAATCCCGGGAACCTAGAGCCATTCTTGGTACAGGTTGAGCGCCTAGCCTTTCCTGGAGAAGCGTTGATGTTGATTTTCAATGCGTACGTCGCGAAAGAAGGCCGTATCTGGTTAGTTTTGGATGGTGTGTTTAAGATCTTTGATTAAATTTCTACACTCTTTTGAGCAAAAAAAATTAAATTTATACACTCCCACGTGAAGCCTCTGAAGAATTTGAAATAATTTTCAATGGGTCCCATACCTTTAGAAAGATAAAAAAAACTTCTTTTTCTTTTGGTGTAAAGAATGAAAAAATACTTTTACTAAAAACAAATGTAAAAGAAACAGAAGAATAAGGTGAAGTCTGTATGCACACTAATATTCATGGGACAGATTAGCAACAGTGATATAATATTAATCCATCTTTAGCCATGGAACTCACATATAATTATTTAAACTAATTTTACTTTCCAACAAAGACTTCATTTTTTGCTCCTTTCAGCAACAATGAAGATTCCATCTAAATAAGTGAATATTTTTCATTATTATATAGTGGTTACATTTCAATAGTTTGAATTACTTGTCTACTTATAATGATAATGTAATAATATAATATATTTAAAAAATATAATTATATAATGTATTTATGTGTGGGACCCACGGCCAAATTTTTTATAATTACAACCGTGCCTTCACGTGAAACGTTTGAAAAAATGATGAGAGGGAAATTAGCCAGGCAAAAATTAAAACGACTCATTTTTAAAGCAAATAAATCACACGATTCCTTTGTTCAAATCGTTTAATTTGATATTACTATTCCTTTTGCCATTTTGTAAAAACAAATAAATCACACGCGGACCCATTTTTAATTTGATTTTGAGCAAAATTATATTTTGTTCCTCTTTTAATAATGCGACATTCCCGTTGTAAAATGTCAAACATTATTTAAAGCCAACGAATCGTCACATGAATGTATAAAAAAACCATCATTTATACATACAATTCATGCAACACATTCAACATTCATACATTATATATAAATATACAATGGTAAAAACAACATATAAATGTATCTGGTATCCGAGAGAAAAGTTACTACCTAAATTCAAAATACAAATCCTCTTCACAGCTTCTCACTCTTTTCTAAATCATATGGCATTATGTGTTATTTTGTTGTCATGTTTGAAATTTTTTGTTATGTTAATAATATATCAGTTAATATTTTTCCCTTTAATTAGTCAATTTTTTCTTTATCATATTTATCTATTATGATTCATTTGTTTCTGTTTGATCTTTTTATTGTCATGCTAAGCCATCCTTCCCCATTCATATTATATTAATTGCTTCTCTCTTTTTTCCATAGCTTTATATGACTTAACGATGTTGCTTAATATGTTCATGTTGTTGAAATTATTTCACTTAATATTACCATACAAATTATTTGTTACTATTTGTTGTCATGTTTGTGCTTTTTGAATTATTTGATATTTAATTAGTGAAATTCTTTTGTTTTGTATTTATAATTTAATAATTAATAGATATATATGATTTAGAATCATTACCTATGACCCATAATATTTATTATTCTATTTCTTGTGGCACTTGGGTTGCTGAATATATTTGTATTGTTTAAATTATTTGAGTCGAATGGTCTATTTTGTTTACATTTCGTATTCGCTTATTTTATTTTCTCCTGATGAGGTTTTCAAATAATTCCTTCGTTTAAAGTCAATATTTGGTTTGGTAAATTTGTTTCAATTTACTTATTTTTTATCATTCATTTAATGTGTAAATATTTGTCGCATTCCATTTAGATGTGCTATTTTGTCATGTTTGACATTTTTTGTTACGAATTTTTTTCCCTTTAATTAGTCAATTTTTTCTTTATCATATTTATCTATTATGATTCATTTATTTCTCTTTGACCTTTTTATTGTCATGCTAAGCCATCATTCGTCATTCGTATTCTATTAATTGCTTCTATCTTTTTTCCATACTTTATATGACTTAACGATGTTGCTTAATATGTTTTTGTTGTTGAAATTATTTCACTTAATAGTACCATGCAAATTATTTGTTACTATTTGTTGTCATATTTGTGCTTTTTGAATTATTTAATATTTAATTAGTGAAATTCTTTGTTTTGTCCCATAATATTTATTTTCTTATTCTACTTCTTGTGCCACTTGGAGTTGCTGAATATATTTGTATTGTTTAAATTATATGAGTTGAACGGGCTATTTTGTTTATGTTTCGTATTCGCTTATTTTATTTTCTCCTGATGAGGTTTTCAAATAATTCCTTCGTTTAAAGTCAATATTTGGTTAGGTAAATTTGTTTCTATTTACTTATTTTTTATCATTCATTTAATGTGTAAATATTTGTGGCATTCCTTTTAGATGTGCTATTTTGTTGTCATCTTTGACATTTTTTGTTACCTTAATAATATATCAGTTAATTTTTTCCTCTTTAATTAGTCAATTTTTTCTTTATCATATTTATCTATTATGATTCATTTGTTTCTGTTTGTTGTTTTTATTGTCATGCTAAGCCATCCTTCCTCATTCGTATTCTATTAATTGCTTTTCTCTTTTTTCCATAGCTTTATATGACTTAACGATGTTGCTTAATATGTTCATGTTGAAATTATTTTCACTTAATATTACCATACAAATTATTTGTTACTATTTGTTGTCATGTTTGTGCTTTTTAAATTCAAATAAAAATTCATATTCTAATTATATATTGAATTATTTGATATTTAATTAGTGAAATTCTTTGTTTTGTATTTATAATTTAATAATTAATAGATATATATGATTTAGAATCATTACCTATGACCTATAATATTTATTATTCTATTTCTTGTGCCACTTGGGTTGCTGAATATATTTGTATTGCTTAATTTATTTGAGTCGAATGGGCTATTTTGTTTACATTTCGTATTCGCTTATTTTATTTTCTTCTCGATGAGGTTTTCAAATAATTCCTTAGTTTAAAGTCAATATTTGGTTTGGTAAATTTGTTTCTATTTACTTATTTTTTATCATTCATTTAATGTGTAAATATTTGTCGCATTCCATTTAGATGTTCTATTTTGTTGTCATGTTTGACATTTTTTTGTTACGTTAATAATATATCGCTTAATTTTTTTTCCCTTTAATTAGTCAATTTTTTCTTTATCATATTTATCTATTATGATTCATTTATTTCTCTTTGACCTTTTTATTGTCATGCTAAGCCATCCTTCGTCATTCGTATTCTATTAATTGCTTCTATCTTTTTTCCATAACTTTATATGACTTAACGATGTTGCTTAATATGTTTTTGTGTTGAAATTATTTCACTTAATAGTACCATGCAAATTATTTGTTACTATTTGTTGTCATATTTGTGCTTTTTGAATTATTTGATATTTAATTAGTGAAATTCTTTTGTTTTGTCCCATAATATTTATTTTCTTATTCTACTTCTTGTGCTGCCACTTGGAGTTGATGAATATATTTGTATTCTTTAAATTATTTGAGTTGAACGGGCTATTTTGTTTATGTTTCGTATTCGCTTATTTTATTTTCTCCTGATGAGGTTTTCAAATAATTCATTCGTTTAAAGTCAATATTTGGTTAGGTAAATTTGTTTCTATTTACTTATTTTTTATCATTAATTTAATGTGTAAATATTTGTGGCATTCCTTTTAGATGTGTTATTTTGTTGTCATCTTTGACATTTTTTGTTACCTTAATAATATATCAGTTAACTTTAATTAGTCAATTTCTTCTTTATCATATTTATCTATTATGATTCATTTGTTTTTGTTTGTTGTTTTTATTGTCATGCTAAGCCATCCTTCCTTATTCGTATTATATTAATTGGTTCTCTCTTTTTTCCATAGCTTTATATGACTTAACGAAGTTGCTTAATATGTTTTTGTTGTTGAAATTATTTCACTTAATATTACCATGTTACTTATTTGTTACTATTTGTTGTCATTTTTGTGCCATTTGAATTATTTGATATTTGATTAGTGAAATTCTTTGGTCTGTATTTATTATTTAATAATTAATAGATATTTATGATTTATAATCATTGCCTATGTGCCATAATAATTATTTTCTTATTCTATTTCCTGTGCCACTTGGAGTTGCTGAATATAATTGTATTGTTTAAATTATTTGTGTGGAATGGGCTATTTTGTTTAAATTTGGTATTCCTTTTCTTTATTTTCTCATGACGAGGTTTTTGAAAAGTCAATATTTCATTAGGTAAATTTGTTTCTATTCACTTAGTTTTTATCATTCATTTAATGTGTAAATATTTGTGGCATTCCTTTTAGATGTGCTATTTTGTTGTCATGTTTGACATCTTTTTGTACGTTAATAATATATCGTTAATTTTTTTCCCTTTAATTAGTCAATTTTTTCTTTATCATATTTATCTATTATGATTCATTTGTTTCTGTTTGATCTTTTTATTGTCATGCTACGCCATCCTTCCTCATTCGTATTATATTAACTGCTTCTCTCTTTTTATCATTACCTATGACCCATAATATTTATTTTCTTTTTCTATTTCTTGTGCCACTTGGAGTTGCTGAATATATTTGTATTGTTTAAATTATTTGAGTCGAATGGGCTATTTTGTTTACATTTTGTCTTCACTTATTTAATTTTCTCCTGATGAGGTTTTCAAATAATTCCTTCGTTTAAAGTCAATATTTGGTTAGGTAAATTTGTTTCTATTTACTTATTTTTTATCGTTCATTTAATGTGTAAATATTTGTGGCATTCCTTTTAGATGTGCTATTTTGTTGTCATGTTTGACATTTTGTTTTACGTTAAGAATATATCAGTTAATTTTTTACCTTTAATTAGTGAATATTTTCTTTGTCATATTTATCTATAATGATTCTTTTTTTTTTTTGATCTTTTTATTGTCATGCTAAGCCATCCTTCCTCATTCGTATTCTATTAATTGCTTCTCTCTTTTTCCATAGCTTTATATGACTTAACAATGTTGCTTAATATGTTTTTGTTGTTGAAATTATTTCACTTAATATTGCCGTCTAATTATTTGTTACTATTTGTTGTCATTTTTGTGGGTTTTGAATTATTTGATATTTATTACTTTTTATTTTTATATAAAAAAAGCTTAATTAACATCAACGTTGATAATATAAATCGGGCAAGTTGATGATATAAATTGGTGAAAAATAAAAATTAAGAAAACTATGAGTTTAACAATTTTAATTAAATAATATATTGAAAAAAAAAGATATAATCATATTATGATAGACAGTTTTAGTTTTAATTTTAGTTATTTTTTAATTATGAATACAAGAGATAATACATGAGGATTGATTAATTTTAAATTTATATTTTGATGTTCGGTCCTTCTAAGTAATTACAATTTTTATGGTCCTTTATAATAAATATTATTTTCTCTTGGTCCTTTATTTTAATTTTCCCTTAATATTTTTGTGGGATTCCATTTAGATGCGCTATTGTTGTCATGTTTGGACATTTTTGTTACGTTAATAATATATCAGTTAATTTTTTTTCCCTTTAATTAGTCAATTTTTTTATCATATTTATCTTTCAATTTATTATTCATTTGTTTCTGTTTGATATTTTTATTGTCATGCAAGACATCCTTCCTCATTTGTATTATAATAATTTGGCATTATATTACTTGCTTTTCTCTTTTTTCCATAGCTTTATACGACTTAATGAAGTCTTTTAATATGTTTGTGTTGTTTAAATTATTTAACTTAATATTATCGTGCTAATTATTTGTTACTATTTGTTGTCAAGTTTGTGCTATTTGAATTATTTGATATTTAATTAGTGAAATTATTATTATTTTATTTATTATTTAATAATTAATAGATATTTATGATTTATAATCATTGCCTATGACCCATAATATTTATTTTCTTATTCTATTTCTTGTGCCACTTGGAGTGGTTGAATATATTTGTATTGTTTAAATTACTTGAGTTGAATGAGCTATTTTATTTACATTTGATTTTGTATTCGCTGATTTTATTTTCTCATGATGAGGTTTTTAAATAATTCCTTCGTTTAAAGTCAATATTTAGTTAAGCAAATTTGTTTCTATTTGCTTAATTTTTATCATTCATTTAATGTGTAAATATCCATGTATTTGAGTTAATATTTTTGTGGGATTCCATTTAGATGTGCTATTTTGTTGTCATGTTTGACATTTTTTGTTACGTTAATAATATATCGTTAATTTTTTTTCCCTTTAATTTGTCAATTTTTTGTTTATCATATTTATCTATTATTATTCATTTGTTTTTGTTTGATCTATTTGTTGTCTTGCTACGCCATCCTTCCTCATTTGTATTATATTAATTGCTTCTCTCTGTTTTCCATAGCTTTATATGACTTAACGAAGTTGCTTAATATGTTTTTGTTGTTGAAATTATTTCACCTAATATTACCATACTAATTATTTGTTACTATTTGTTGTCATGTTTGTGCTTTTTGAATTATTTGATATTTAATTAGTCAAATTCTTTACTATTTATTTATAATTTAATAATTAATAGATATTTATGATTTACGATCATTACTTATGACCCCTATTTATTTTCTTATTCTATTTCTTGTGCCACTTGGAGTTGTTGAATATATTTGTATTGTTTAAATTATTTGGGTTGTATATTGGCTGGGGCTAGGTGTGCTTTTTTATGATGTCAAACGTCTAACTGTTTGTTAGGATCGACAAGCCTATCAAATTCTGTAAGTTTGTGACCATTCCATTTATTTAGAAGCTTCAGCAGTTAACACACAAAATGTAACAGGCCAGATTAGGCAATTGATAATAGGGTATGATCCTTTTAGAGGAACAACAAAAATACAGGATAAGGCTTTGCAAGATATAGATAGTTATTTCGATGCCTTTTTTTAATTTAGCATCAAAATCTGGACAAGCCTTTACCCAGAACATGAGTGACAAATACTTTAGTAAACTTCCACCACCCTTTAATAGTATTATAAAGGATGAGTGGTACAGGGCTTACCCAACTCTAACACAAGGGATAGCCCATAGGATAGTCTTCACTAAGGAATACCTCAAAATGAAATGTATAGAGAATGAGGTTGCCAAACAAGTTAAGGATTACAATTTCTGCAAACAGGTATATATACCAGGATTTTTTTCCTAAAGAAAAGAATTAAGAGAGCCACAAATTATAAAAATGGTATACCTAAATTATAAAAATGGTATACCTCGAAAGAATCACATCAGAAAATTCAAAAGACATAAACCCCCAACCAAGAAGTGCAAATGTTACGTTTGTGGAGAAGAAGGTCATTTTGCCAGAGAATGACGAAATAAAAGAGGTAATTTATGAGTACTATTTATGCCATGTTTCCCTATATTGTGTGACTATTTTGTGAGTTGAATATGAGCCTAAAAGCATGTTATCTGAGCAATTGTGTCATAATTCACGCATATAGGGAAATATAGGATACATCTCATAAGTTACGATGAATGCATAAATATCCTGTACATGTGCATAAGAAGAAGGAAAGCTTAAGAGTTTATTTTGAATGCACATAACACTACCGATACAATGCTATAGCATCGAGTCAGCCACATCAAGTTGCAATACAATGCAACTCATATGATATAGCAGAGTAAAGGAAGCAATGATGTGCACCGTATGTTCTAACTTTTCCTTGCGGTTTTTTCAGGAATTAAGTGCAGGTTGATGGACGGATGTTAGTTCATGATTAGATTGTCAACGGATTGGAATAGAAGAGCAGAGGATCGAAGATTTAGATTTGGAGAATCTCATAGAATCAGCAGAAGTAATCTATCGAATTTGGAAAGTTAAATCAGTTGGACCTGACAGATTTGGAAAGGCCCAGAACACTAAACTTACACCGCTAGTAAACCTGACTATAAAAGGAAAAGATGGTTAACCCTAAAGGCGGTGTAGTCATGGAGAGCCAAAGAACATTCCTATTCGGCCAGGCTCGAAAGAAGAGGGAAAGAAGCACTAAGCACGAGAACTCCAAGAGAACCCAATTCCTTTCTTTCAGTAAGACGGAGACAAGAAGACGTGGAGTTGTCAAGTGACAGGCCTCTCCTACGCCGTCGAAACCTCTGCCAAGCTTTCTATTTTCTTTTCTTAATTCTAGTTAATCTTTTGTCATGGGCTATTCTATTGTGGTTTGTTTAGTGACTCCCTCGTCAGTCATGAACTAAACCTCCTGTGGCTGAGCGAGGATGAATTCTTGAGTGTAGAATGAACCCAGTTTGCTAGTGCTTAATTTTATAAATTCAGTCTGTCGGTTAGCAAAAGCTAAGGTCTAGATCAGTGGCCTCGGCGTATTGGAAGGGTGTCGAGGTTAGACATCTAATAAGTAGTGTTTTCTGGGCAAGCTGGTGCAAGACTTGACCTATCATTGTAGGCTTTAGGCATAGGTCTACCGCTCATAACCTTAAAACCTTGATTTGAAAATATAATCTTAACTAGAAAATCACCATAGGCATATGGGAGAAGTATAGTTTAGGTTGTACGTATAGGACACGAAAGCTTCTGTATAACTTAGTGGTGGGTTAACTGGATAACGTTGTGAAAGGCGGCTATGCTGTAGCATTGCAGAAGTTGTGCAGCATAATTGCTATAGCAATGCGTTAAGGCAACTGGGGGATTAATGCACTTGGGATGAAATCTGATGCTCAACCTATCTTTTACTGATATCTTCTTACGACTACGATCCTTTGTTATTTTTTGTCTTATTAATTATAAACACAAAAATCTCAACTCAATCATATTTATTTTACCTTCTTTACACAACTGTTTGCGTGAATCTGTGTCATCATTGGTATCTTAGTCTCTGTGGGACGATACTCTTCTTACTGTTTATTACTTGTTCGACTGGTTTACCTGCCAATAAGGAAATCGACCAACAAGTTTTTGGCACTGTTGTCGGGGACTGCAGATACCTTTAGTGATTACGTGTTTAAAACGCTGATTAGTTGTGTTTTGTTACAATAAAGCTCACCCCTTCTCTATTATTAATTTCTAGGTACATTCTGTAGTGCATGCATAACTCGCCTTCGGTTAACCTTAAGCCTTACGATCCTGAGATTGAACGCACCTACAAGCAAAATCACAAAAAGTAGAAGCGAAGAAGTCAACTATTCGACTCCGCAGCCATGGCGATATGCCGGTTAATCATGACCAGGAACGAAGGAAGCAGCAAGCAATAAACAGATATGATAAGGGTCCACCACCACCAAATCCAAACTTGAACAAGGCTATTATGGAGTTTGGGATCCTTGATTTAACCAAGCTAAATTCGATTGTCACACACGCCGACCTTTAATGTAGGGCACTTTGAGATTAAAAGTGTCATGATCCAGATGCTGAATGCAGCCGGGAAATTTGGAGGACTCCCTTCTGAAGACCCTCATCTGCACCTCAAGTCTTTTATGGAGGTATGTGACTCATTCGCCATTCCGGGAGTCACAACCGACGCTTTTCGAATTAAATTATTCCCATTTTCTCTTCAGGATAAAGCTCGGACGTGACTTAATAACCTACCTGCCAATTTAATCACCTCCTGGAATGATCTGGGGAGTAAGTTCTTGCTCAAATTCTTCCCACTAACAAAGAACGCTCAACTTAGAGGAGATATCATCAGTTTCCAACAAAAGCCGGGTGAATCAACATATGAAGCTTGGGACAGATTTAAAGACCTTCTCAGGAGATGCCCACAACATGGATTGTGTGAGCGGGTTCAGTTAGAAACATTTTACAGAGGACTCGACGGGCAAACACGTTCAATCGTAGATGCCTCCTCAGGCGGCTCTATTCTGATGAAGTCCTATGACGAGGCACATGAATTGTTAGAACGAATGGCCTTGAACAGCCACCAATGGCAGGCAGACAGACAACTCCCTCCAGAACTGTTGCCGACATACATGAGTTAGATGCTAGACAGCTCTCACAGCCCAGGTGTCATCTCTTGCCAACATAGTGAAAGGACTGACCCTTCCTCCAAGCAACACATCAATGCATCCATCCCAGGTAGCTTGTGTATACTGTGGCGGGGAGAACCCCTATTCTCAGTGCTCTGCCAACCTCGAATCGGTCAACTATGTTAACAACTTTAACAGGGGCAGTAACATGAACAATCCTTACTCTAATACATACAACCCAGGATAGAGGCAGCACCCAAATTTTTCATGGAGCACCCAAGGTCAACAACTATCAAGGCAATCATCGACCCATCATACTCAGCCAAGCCATCAAACCCACCAGGGTTTACCTAGCAAGCAAGGCAGCAGGGCAATGATTCAGACCCGCAAACGTCTATGACGAACCTACAAAAAGAGTATATGGCAAAGAACGACGCTATCATCCAAAGTCAACAGGAAACCCTTCAGAGCCTTGAGAATCAAGTCGGACAGCTAGCAATTGCCCTCAACAATAGACCTTCTGGATCTCTGCCAAGTGACACTGAAGTCCCCAGAATCCAAGGAAAGGAGCAAGTCAAGTTAATAGAACTCGGAAGTGGCAAGAGTCTGGAGCCCATGAGGGTGACCAAAAGACCTATTGAAGATACTGATCCAGAATTTGGGCAATCAAAGAAGGGGAAGGAGAGTTCCGAACAATTTCTTGAAGAAGAGCAGCAACACTCAATGCCATTGCGAACTGAGCAGGGTATCAATGCTACAACATTGCCTCCATTCGTCACCTGCAACATTCAAAAAGGGATGCTATAACATCGTCATCACAACAGAATCGGGATCTAGGATCATCTCGAGTGCTAAAGCAACCCCTTCCTTTCCCACAAAGACTACAAAAGCAGAGCCAAGAGAAGCAATTTTGGAAGTTCCTTGACATGCTCCAACAACTGCATATCAACATCCCTTTGGTGGAAGCCTTAGAACAGATGCCCAACTATGTGAAATTCATGAAGGACATCCTGTCCAAGAAAAGGAAACTGGAAGAATTCAAAACAGTGGCACTAACCCAGGACTGCAGCGCCCTGCTAACAAATCGGATACACCCGAAACTAAAAGATCCTGGTAGTTTCACAATCCCCTGTGCTATTGGACCTTAATACACAGACAAAGCATTATGTGATCTTGGAGCCAGCATCAATATAATGCCCATGTCAGTATTCAAGGGATCGGCAGTTGGGGAAGCACGACCCACGACAGTCACACTACAGTTAACTGACCGCTCCATTGTCTTACTAGAAGGCAAAATTGAAGACTTCTTGGTAAAATTGGATAAGTTCATCTTCCCTGTGGATTTCATCATTCTTGACTTTGAACCAGATCGCAAAGTCCCAATTATTTTGCGAAGACCCTTCATGACAACTGGGAGAACGTTGATCGATATGGAAAAGGGAGAACTCACTATGCGAGTCAATAATGAGCATGTGACCTTCTCAATTCTAAAGACAGCGCAATTTGCAAACCCAGCTGAGGAATGCCTACGCTCAAGGGATGACAGCAAGGGGAGCAAGGAAGCAGGCAATATCCCTGCACTACCTCAACACTAAAACGCTATAGCAAGGTCAGGCTAAAGACTCTAAAATAAGCGCTATTAGGAGGCAGCCCAAATTCGAATTTTAATTTACTATTTTCGAAGATTAGTTGTACCACCCAGAAGCACATCAGGCCACAACAGAATTTGAGCGATCAAAAGAAATTAGGTAGACGGTATCGTGATGCTATAGCAATCTGTACCCTACTTCAGTAGATCACAGAGAAAGGCAGAATCGGTGGTGGGCCATAAGGGTTGGGCCCAATGAAGTTTCAATTACATTCAAAAAATTTGATAACCACCATCAGCCACACTAAACTTCTGTAGTACACCTTGCCCCGAGGTCTTCGAACAAGTTACACTCCACATGCCCGGATTTTGTACACACGATTACTCAAATCAGCCGTTATAAGAACCCGACGAAGTCTCTTGATACAGACACTTGCTCCATTATTGCCGAGTGCACTAATCGCCATTTCAGTCCCTATTTCCTCTCATCAATATTCCAGCTTACTTCAATGGCATGCACTAAGGGTTCTGGCCAAAAAGCACCTGTTGATGCTCCGGACACTATGCCATTTGCCACTCGAGAGGCCGAATCCTGCTTCCAATCCTTAAAGGCTGATAAAACCCTAGCCCCCGAGCAAGGATTCGATGCTGAGGCGTTTGAACAAGGCACCTACCCTAAATGTGTTACAAGAATTATTTGCCAGTACGGCTGGGGGAGGTTTTGCCTCCACCCCGCCGAGGTGGTCACTCCCCTCGTTCTTGAATTTGGCACAAATTACCCGGGAGGTTCTCCTTACTTCATCACTGTCCGAGGGAAAAGTGTGTATTGCAACGCAAGTGCAATTCGCAAGGTTTACGGCCTGGATCCCACGGACGATGAGTACAACGAGCTTGTCCAGCAAGGGGACAATCCTGAAGTCCTTACTCGAGTGGCTGCTCGACTATGTGTGCCGGACCGAATGGCAAGTCACCAAGGAAGGCTCATATAATTTGAAATGCAGCCGTTTCCGTCTTGAAGCCCATGTCTGGTTTCACTTCCTCCTCTACCAACTTATGCCCACGTTGCACACCGAAACCATCTCTAGAGAACGAGCCTTCCTTCTCTACTGCCTTTTAGAGGGGAAGCAAATTGACGTTGATGCCCTCATCTATTGGGAACTATTCGTGGCCCTACAGAGCACCACGAGCAACCTTTGGTTCCCTGCCCTGATCACAGAGCTTTGTCGCAATGCTGAAGTCATTTTTGATGCCAGTGAGGATAGGACTGACCTCTCGAACCCCATCTTAGTGGCAATTGTGCAGTGCATTTTGCAAAAATCTTAGCCGAATGTTCCCTAGACCATCCTAGCGAGCACCTCCATCGGTCGTACGGCCGACATAGCTACAGAGGATCCAGCAGGCTCGATTCCTGCTTCGGCTTTCCATGCTATGAATACCGACATTGCTGACTTAGCCACCCAAGTCGCTGCCTTGCAATGCTCGATGAGTACATTACTTCTTCAGCAGTAGATGTTGTGGCAATATGTTGTTGACAGGGACTGCAGCCTCACCGCCAATCTCAGGACAAATGTTCCAAAGTACACACCATTGCTGGCATTCCCTGAGACAATCTTTGAAATGAATAATCCGGCTGCCAGTCCTTCCCAGTAGGAACCCACAAGCTCGCGAAAGCGTTAGCAGAGTAAAAGCCCGCTGGAGGGTGAGGCAACACACACCCACTCTACCGACACTGAGGACGACGAAGTGTCAAACTCTCATGGCCCCACGGTCGGGAAGGGTTAAGTTGCGGAAAATTCCAAATTTCTGGTACCTGTTTCCTTCTCCCTTTAGGTGTTTATGTTTTTCCTTTAATTTTTGTCCTTTTTGCCTGCCTCCTTGATTGACTAGTAGCAATGAGATTTAACAAAAAAAAATGGCATCTCCTGTCACCAAGAATAATCTCCTCCCCTCCCCTGACCTCTCCCCTTCGCTTCCTTGTTGTAATGGGGGCATTGCATCATTCAAGTGTGGGGGGGGGAAGATGATTTAATTTAATTTGTGCTATCAACATCGATGCTTAAATGTGCTCAAATCACCCCTAAAATTAGTTTTGTTTTACACTCTGAAATTTTTTAAAATGCATGATAGAGCGCAACTAGAGATTAGTAGCTGTAGGATGAGTATCTGTATGACTAAGCATAGCGTGATTGCTTAAAGGAAACTGAACCATTAGGCTTGGGAAATTGACAGTACTAGATAAGCTCAATGTGGGGTAAAGTGACAGTGAGAAAGAATAGAGAGAAAACCCATGATGGAAGGATTTATTTGAGCCTAATTGTTTCTATTCCAGTGTGTATGTCAGCTAACCCATGTATAATCTTTGATTTGTCTTAATTATCTGATAAACTGTTTGGCATCTGAGCAAATAATGCGTAGGATAAAGGCATTCATATCATACCCCTCATCCCCATACACAAACCATGAAACATCACTCTCCATATTGCTCCCCGTTGAGCCTTATAGACTATGCTATAGCAGAACCAGTTAGTCAGGCGAGTATGAAGAAGACTGCGAAGAAATGCTATGGCAGTGTGCCTCCACTAAAAATGCTGCGAAAAAGCTTTTAAAAAGAAAAAAAAAAGAAAAAGAGAGAAAGAAAAAGAGAAGGAAGAAAAGAATAAAGAGTAGCTAAGCAATACAAGGGTTTAAGTGAGGCAGCAGGCTAAAATAAACACAACTTGGAATCTGTCTAACACCCTGCTATAACAACGACCATTTTCTTTCATCTCCACACATTACAACCCAAGAAACCCTTTTGACGTATGAAAACTCAGATGCTAAGAAGTAATCTTAGAACTTTGACAAGGTTATAGAACTTCTAAGTTAGCGTGACAGGAGAAAAAGCGAAACCCCTAGGGTAAGAGAGCGTATTCATTGAACCTGAGAGCCTCTTGACGCTTCCTCATCTAAGCAATATCTTGCATCACAAGCCGTTAGTATTGGGCAGTGGGATTGCCTGCATGGGGACGTGAACTAAGGGCAATGGTGAAGGCATAGTTACATAGATAGGAGTGCTACTATTATGAGTTAACGTTCCGCTCTATTATCTCTGTCTTTATTTTGCCTAGGAGTGAAAAAGTTAAGTGTGGGGGTATTTGATAAGTACTATTTATGTCATATTTTCCCTATACTGTGTGACTGTTTTGTGAGTTGAATATGAGCCTAAAAGCATGTTATCTGAGCAATTGTGTCATAATTCACGCATATAGGGAAATATAGGATACATCTCATAAGTTACGACGAATGCATAAATATCCTGTACATGTGCATAGGAAGAAGACAAGCATAAGAGTTTATTATGAACGCACATAGCACTGCCGATACAATGCTATAGCATCGAGTCAGCCACATTAAGCTGCAATATAATGCAACTCATACGCTATAGCAGAGTAAAGGAAGCAATGGTGTGCGCTGTATGTTCTAACTTTTCCTCGAGGCTTTTTCAGGAATTAAGTGCAGGTTGATGGACAGATGTAAGTTCACGATTAGATTGTCAACGGATTGGAATAGAAGATGCAGAGGATCAAAGATTGAGATTTGGAGAATCCCACAGAATCAGCAGAAGCAATCTATTGAATTTGGAAAGTTAAATCAGTTGGACCTGACAGATTTGGAAAGGCCCACCGAACTTACACCGCAAGACTGAAAAGATGGTTAACCCTAAAAGCGGTCGAGTCGTGGAAAGCCAAAGAACATTCCTATTCGGCCAGGCTAGAAAGAAGAGGGAGAGAAGCACTAAGCACGAGAAGTCTAGGAGAACCCAATTCCTTTTTTGTAGTAAGACAGAGACAAGAAGACGTGGAGTTGTCAAGTGACAGGCCTCTTCTACGCCGTCGAAACCTCTGCCAAGCTTTCTGTTTTTCTTTTCTTAATTCTAGTTAATCTTTTGTCATGAGCTATTTTGTTGTGGTCTTTTTAGTGATTCCCTCATCAGTCATGAACGAAACCTCCTGTGGCTGAGCTAGGATGAATTCTTGAGTGTAAAATGAACCCAGTTTGCTAGTGCTTAATTTTATAAATTCAGTTTGTTTATTAGTATTCTTAATTTCTATCGGTTAGTGGAAGCTAAGGGCTAGATCAGTGGCCTCGGCTTATTGGAAAGGAGTCGAGGTTAGACATCTGATAAGCAGTGTTTGCTGGACAAGCTGGTGCAGGGCTTGACCTATCATTGTAGGCTTCAGGCATGAGTTTACCGCACATAACCTTAACACTTTGATTTGAAACAATAATCTTAACTAGAAAATCGCCATAGGCATATGGGAGAAGTATAGTTTAGGTTGTACGTATAGGATGCGGAAGCTTCTGTATAGCTTAGTGGTGGGTTAACTGGATAACGTTGTGAAAGGAAACTATACTGTAGCATTGCAGAAGCTGTACAACATAATTTCTATAGCAATGCGCTAAGGCAACTGGGGGATTAATGCACTTAGGATGAAATCTGATGATCAGCCTATCTTTTATTGATATCTTCTTACGACTATGATCCTTTGTTATTTTTTGTCTTATTAATTATAAACACAAAAATCCCAACTCAATCATATTTATTTTACCTTCTTTACACAACTGTTTGTGTGAATCTGTGTCATGATCGATATCTCAGTCTCTGTGGGACGATACTCTACTTACTCTTTATTACTTGTTCGACTGGTTCACTTGCCAATAAGGAAATCGACCAACAGTAACACATAAAGGTTTGCTATATATCACTCACTCGATCTACCTCAAGACTTTGATGTTGTTAGCATTGATCAGGATGACCTTGACAATGACAGTGATATTTGCTCTGTTATAGATGATGATTTTGACAACAATATCATCACAGATGCTTCTTTAGACACTAGTTTTCCTATTTTGGTAATATCAAAAGATTGGAATGTTTCTAGGGTTTTGAAAACTCTGACTCCAACACAGAACATTTGTAACCATGATTTTGAAAATTACTTTGAAACATTAGGGCAGCCCCTTAAATGTTATTTTTGTGACTTATACCTAAATCAGAGAATAAGGACAAGGTGTAAGTATTGTAACTTAATTCTTTGTTATTTACGTGCTGAAAGTAGGGTTTTTTTTTTCCCTATTTACCACTTTTTAAATAATTAATTACCATTTTGCCACTGTTTTCAAACTATTTCCCAATGTGCCACTATTTAGTCGACTAAACCAAGGTTTAGTCGACTAAAACGCAGGGCGCTGGTTTTTGTTAAAATGCCCCCGATATTTAGTCGACTAACCCAAGTGGATTAGTCGACTAAATAGCGACATGTGGCTTTTTTTTTAAAAAAAAAAACCCCGATATTTAGTCGACTAAGCCACTTGGGTTAGTCGACTAAATCGCGGAAGAGGGGTTTTTTAAAAACCCCCAACCGCGGCTATAGGAACCTTAATTGACTAAATTCCTCCCCAAACCTCTCCCCCTCTGTTTTTTTGACCAAATCGTTGCTGAATCCGTTGGTGGGTTGCGGAGGAAACTTCAATCTAGTGAAATTTGCGTCGATATCGGTATGTTTTCATCTCCATTTCGAATTTCCACCATAGTTTTTGCGTTTATGCCAACTCCATTTGCATTTTTGCGTTTTGTGCTTTCGTTGGTTGGTTTGTTGTGTATCTGTGATTGATTTGAGGATTGCTATATGATAAGAGATAGAGTAGGACGCAAATGGGGGTTTAAAAAAGCTCCCCTTTCGCCATTTAGTCGACTAAACCACTTGGGTTAGTCGACTAAATCGCGGGGGCAGTCAAAAAAATCAACTCCCCGCGTTTTAGTCGACTAACCCAAGTGTGTTGGATATGATTAGTTTTGATGATGTCTTATATAAATGTCATTATTAAGAGCAAAAAGTTTGTATACTATATTTATCTCCTACATTGACTAACTATTATATATTTAATATAGATTAGTCCAAGTTGAATTATAAAGATTAATCAAGAAGGAGATAAGAGGTTACGGAAAGAAAACGAAGAACTTATAGAGAATATCAAGGAAAGGATTTTGGGAATGATCAAGAGAAGAGAAGAAAGAAAGAATTGAATTGTAGAAAATGATCAAGGAAGAAGAGAAGAGTGTGTAATTGTATCCTTACAGTGTGTAAGGGGGCTATCTCGGTAAGAGATTGTAAAGGCTGCACAAGTGCCCGACTAAACTTGTGAGGTTGTAAAGGCTTTTCTATTGTGCCCAGTTAAACAAGGAGATAGTGGATTGAAAATCTCAAGTGGAGCTTGGGACGGACGTAGGTCAAGGAAGGGCCGAACCGGTATAAATCACGCTTGCATATTCTCTTCCCTTATCTCTTACATTTCCAGTATATGCTTATTTGAATATCTAACTGTAAATTTAGAAGTTGCGAAAAGATTTTCAAAGTTCCTAGAGTTTTATCAGACACCCAATTCACCCCCCTCTTGGGTAATAGCCAGGTCTTACAAAGTGGTTTAGTCGACTAAACAGGGCACAATGGGATTAAACGTTGTGGTTTTTTGTTAAAATTTGTTGTTTAAACTGTCTCAAACCCATTGTCTTCTAAAGATTATGTTGTGTTTTACTTGTAGGTCTTTATTGTCATCATGCGTCGTAGAGAAGGTCCTTCAAACATCGGCAATGAGAGTGGGAGACGGATTAAGTACCGAGCGACCCGCGAGGCATCCTCCTCTAGGACATGGCAGCCACCGGAGGCTGAGCCCGTTGTTGACCTCCTGTTTGGTTATTTGTTTGACAATAATGCAGCAGAGCATGCACAATTCATGGCGAATCTTGCTACCAGACTGATTATCAAGCCAAAGTCATTAGACATGGCATTCTTTGCAAATGAAGGATTTGATATAATGGTGATGTTGGGGACTTCCCATTTGACAGGGCTGGCGGAGATGACTGGTCCCTATTCAGAGGTTATTGTGAGATCTTTCTACCATAACCTGAGTTACATAAATGGCGATCTGCGTCTCTCGCTGCGGATTGACATACGATGACGGCTCCCATCCGGACGACTTACCGGGATTTGATTTTGATGCGAGAGAATAGATACCGGTATGATGGGGATAGCAATGTAGTCATTGAGGGATTTAATCGAGATGAGGCTGTGCATGAGGCCAGGAGGTCATAGACCTATAGTTACTTTTGGGGCGGTGACGATCGTTAGTTCCTCGTATCCTCTTCTACGTCATGACCCACATATTGTTCCCTCGGGCCTACAATCATTCGAGGGTGTTGGAGGGTGACATCCCTGTTATGTGGGCTGTTCGTCATGGCATTGCGATGAATTGGAGGCACTACATTTGCTACATGTTCTGTCAATAAACAAACCGAATGTAACTGCGAAAAAAATAAATAGAAAACCGTCAGCATGATTTTGACACCTCATCAACAACCTACGCTTATCGCTTTTATAAACTTTGGCTGAACGATGAGACTTCATGCAATGCAATTTCACGGCATGTTGCAATTCAGACTTAGAAGGAAACTGCTGATACAAATATGATGGATCACCTAACTGCCAACCACCTTACTTGTCATCATCACCATACAACGTGTCCTTGTCATCGTCACAGTGCGCCCAATTAATTGAGGAATAGTGTGGGCTTTCGTTCCAAAATGGCTCACTCTCAGGCCCTGGATCTGTCAATATGATTTTTTTCTCAAAACCACTAAATACATATTACAAATATACCTACAAATACAAGTTTACTAACTTACCACTTCTAACTGGGTCAACACGAAGCGGTGGCATTGTTGCGGTCCTCGGGTTTACTAGGTTCGTGCGAGCATCAAAATCACCCTCCACATCAGTATCTGAGGTGTCACCTAGTGGAATAAACCTCTCAAATTCGTCCTCCTCATCGCTGTGCATATTCTCATCTTCCTCATCTTCCTCTTCATCTGTCAATGTTACATGACTTAAGACTTGTGAAGGTCCAGATACACCGACAGGTCTGTCTTCTTGACCAAAATACTGTGCAGATCTTGTATGCATGGGTATAGACGATGATTCACCAGATTCAAGCTCAACATATATCTCAATAAAATTTTGTGCTCTCCGATTAGCAAATGCATCTATGACACACTCTACGTCTTCATCATCACATACATCGTTACTAATGTGGTATACACTATCCTTACCCACTATAGTCTCCACTTTGGCAATTAACCGATGAATGCATTGGCTGCCATGTAGCCCCAATTTTTGGTGAATTCTTTCTTTGAGCTCGTTGTATGTAGTTCCCTGTTTGATTTTCATTTTCGTTTTTCCTTCAAATTGAACACCACCGGGACCTTCAAAATGCCTCCCACTATGGTAGATTACAGTAGTGTGCGTGTTTGAACTTGAACTCATCCTTCAAACAACAATTTGTGAGCTGCAAAAGGGAGGGTTTCAGCTTACAAACAAAAAATAAAAGCCGAACAAAATGAAACTACAACGATTACACAACAATAATACCTTGAACAAGGTGGAATGGGATTAAACCTTGATGGGTCGCACTAAAACTGAGAAAAGAGAGAGTATTGGGGGGGGAGGGTTGCTATATGATAAGAGTTCCATTATGACGCAAATGAGGTTTTAAAAAAACTCCCTTGTCGCCATTTAGTCGACTAAACCACTTGGATTAGTCGACTAAATCGCGGGGGCAGTCAAAAAAATCAGGGCCCCGCGTTTTAGTCGACTAAACCTTGGTTTAGTCGACTAAATAGTGGCACATTGGGAAATAGTTTGAAAACAGTGGCAAAATGGTAATTAATTATTTAAAAAGTGGCAAATAGGGAAAAAAGCAGCTGAAAGTAAGTTAGCTTTCAGATTTCTAGCATTACCTGAACCAGTCAGATCCACTACAGACTATCCCACTTTAGTAAGGGAACTCATTAATAGAAACAAGGATTTAAAACTCAAGTAGAACAGCTAAAAGGAAAGAGTAAAGATCCTGAGGGAGGCCAAGGTATAGAAGGAATCCTTAAACAGGTAAGCCCAAAGAAATTTGGTCATAAGGGAAAATATACCATGCACTTCCAAACCAATAATTGAAGATTGTGAGGATTGTAGCACTATTCTTCATTATCAAGGGACGCCTCCAGAAAAGGGCACAATAAGGAATAATTTGTTAAACTGTTTTGCTACGATTTATGTAGATACAGAATCTGTTGTTGTAAGCTGCATCATAGATATAGGAGCTAGCAGAAGTTGCATTTCTCCCCATGCCATTCCCAAATATTTCTATGAAGAGATGTATGGACAGGTATATGTTACCACCCTCAAAATAGGACATTTTGTGAAATACAAATTGAAAGGTGCACATATCATATTTAATAAGGAAAGGTATCACCTTTCCCTTGAATTATGTTATGAATTTTGCTCTTGAAGATAGAACTCAGCTAATTGTAGGAAAGAATTTCTTAGATAGCCTAGGAGGTGGACACCTATGTTTAAATAATGAATTCATAATCTTGAAGCATGTTGACAGGATAGTTACATCTCTAGTTAGTAAAAGTGTATATATTCAGGTCCTAGAAGAAGAAATAGAAGAACTAGAAGATAGTGAACTAGTGCAAGATTGGTTATGTTTTAATGTAGGAAAATTAACTGATTTTGAAAGCCAAATAACCCCACTTCTAAATAAACTCCAGCAGTTACAGGTGATAGGAGACAACCCTATTGCCTTATGGGAAAAAGAACAAGATCACTTGTAAATTAGAAATCAACAACTCCGACATAAGCATCCAAGATAAACCCATTATCCCTTCATTAGCAGAACATGAAACATATCATAAGCATATTGATTATCTACTTCATATAGGAGTAATTAGACCAAGCCAAAGCAGACATAGAACTGCTGCCTTTATTATTCATTCTGGAACAACAGTTAACCTTGACGGTTCCACAGTAAGAGGTAAAAGTAGGTTATTTTTTAATTATAAACGTCTAAATGATAATACATATAAGGACCAATCCCGGGATTGGTTCCCAACTCCAGAAGATTAAATCCAAACGGATTTACAGCAAGTTTGACTTAAAATATGGATTTCACCAAGTAGCAATGCACCTAGAATCAATTACTTGGACAGTTTTTTGTGTCCCACAAGGACTTTTTGAATAGTTAGTAATGCCTTTCAGGTTAAAAAAACTCACCAACTATTTTTCAGCGAAAAATAGACAACATTTTTATAAGGTATTCTTTTATTGTTTGTTACATTGATGATATCTTGATATTTTTTGATGATATATCACAGCATGTACAGCATCTCAGAGTGTTCTTTGATGAATGTGTTACTCATGGTCTTAACCAAGTACAAGCTAGGAGTAACCAAAATAGAATTTCTAGGATTAGAAATAGGGGAAGGAAAGATTAGACTCCAGCCTCATATAGTGATATCTAATTATTGCTCTTTAATCCTACTTAGCCTCTCTGCAAAGTATACTTCCGATAGTTCAGACTTTAGAAAAATCATTGAATTATTATCTGCAGAGTCCTTTAATTTAAATACTTTCTCTGTAAATTTAGAATATATTAAATCTCAACAAGATTTATCTTATCTCCGAAAACTCCCTACCAAAAGGGAAATGCAATCCTTTATTCAGAAGTTTGATTATGAACCAAGACAGATTGAAAAAGATAACCAACAGAGTATTCGGTTATTACAGCAAAAGCTAGATGAGTTAGATCTGTTAGTTATCTATTAGTGTTTTGATGATGATTAAAGTTGAAAATGAAGTTATAATCAAGGAAGATAAGCAAAATAGCTTTAACTCAGACAAAAACGTGTTTTATCAGAAAATATATATTGATGTCACATTAACTCGAGGTTATGTTGTAGCCTCGAGTTGGTTGCTTAAAAATGCATCTTTGAAGCTTCATTTTGACTCGAGGCTGATAGAAGTACCTCGAGTCTAGGTCGTGACTCGAGTCTACCTAATTGTAGCCTCGAGGTAATCATGTCGCTCTTTTGATATGATTTCTTATAACGGGAACAATTAACTCGAGTCTAGCTTCAAGCTACCTCGAGATTCAGTCCGGACTCGAGGCTGGGTCCTTTATGCCTCGAGTCAATAATTGACATCTCTCATTCCTCCTATCTTTATCGTTACACTAACTCGAGGTTAATCATTTACTGCCTCGAGGCAAGCTCATATTTGACCCCTTCTTACTCTCTATCCAATGGTTTAACTCGAGGCTCACTTATGTATGCCTCGAGTCTAAGACGTAACTCAAGGTGAAGAGATCTCTCCCTCGAGTTAAAAATCATTTTCCAATCTACATATTAGCTTTTATACTACAGGAACTCGAGGTGAGAAAAGTGATGACTCGAGGCAAGGTTGCCCCTGTTCTAACAAATGATATTTTGATTTCCATATTTCTTTGCATATGCTTATAGATTCATCATATCATCTTATATGGATATTCTTAACTTCATTTAATAAAGTTTGTTAGTAAGTTTCAGTTGATTGAGACACAGATTATCCCAAGATTTTGAATTAAGCAGTTGTGTCAGAACGCATTAAATGCGGTTGCCTATTCAAGATGATATCCAACGGACAAACCTCTGGTCATTCGAAGATGGTTTTTGGGCAAATCTTCTTGCATATCTTCAACGGTCATAATTGCAGCAACAAAAGGAATTAACGAATATTCCAACTAGGATGTCTGGATTATATACCAAGCTTACGCACTTCAACTCCAACGGATATATTAAAGAAAACTCAACGGCTACTTTCGAGCTTCTCAACGGCATTAATGATGAAGGCTATAAATACCAGAAGCATTCAATTTCACCATCTACCGAAATGCTGAGCAATTAATTTGAGCTAATACTATTCGCTGTCTCAAGTGTTTCATTAATTTGTACTTCAGTGTTCATTACTCTATCTACTCGTGAGGAGTTCATAAACCTTTACCTTTTTTATCAGTTGAATCTTAAGGTTGAGGAACCTTAAAAGATGGTGTATCAATTACAACTTGTAAGGGGGAGTGGCGTCTGTGAGAGGATCACCCTTCGTTTACAGAGTGTGTAATTGTTCTTTAAAGATAGTGAAATCCCAGGTGTTCTGGGGACTGGACGTAGGTCAGTGATATTGGACCGAACCAGTATATATCGCCTTGTGTATATTTCTCTTCTCTGCTTCATTTCTCTATTTCTATTTTTTACTTGTCTTCGTGTGGGTGTGCAAAAAGAATTTTGAGATCACCTATTCACCCCTCTAGGTGATATTCTATCTTCAAGATCAACAGATAACAGATCTCTCAGATCTAGTTCTTAATTTGGAAAAAAAGGTTATAGATCGTATTGAAAAGAAACTTGATCGCCTATTAAGTTAATGCTCCTTATAATTACCTTTTTAAGACGGCTAGAACAGGAGAATCTAGCTGAAACCCATCTGAAAGTGGAGCTTAATCACCAAGAGGGGGGTGAATTGGGGATTTTTAAAAATTCTTCCAGAAAAGCTCTGTTTTTCGAAACTAAAACAGAGTAGACTATGGAGTAGAGAAGAATGGCAAGACACAAGGAATTATACTTGGTTTGGTCCAATCTCTTGACCTACGTCCGGTCCCCGGACTCTCGGGTTTTTCACTATCACAATTGATTACACACTCTGCACTCAAGAGTAATTCTCTCACTAGAACTTACTCCCCCTTACAAGTTGTAATCAATGAACCCAACCTCCAAGTCCCCAGACTTGAGATACCTTTACAATAAATGATCTACAATCAATAAACTCTCTCTAAGAGTAGATAATGATAAACACTGAAGATTGAATGTATCAACAGATACTTAGTACAGAAAGACTTAAGAGTAGATGGAAACTTTAATGATTTTCACTTTCTGGGGTCTTAGTTGTTGAGAGGAATTGAATGCTCTTCTATTTATACTTAGAAGGCATTAAATGACCGTTGTAATTCTTCATATAACCGTTGGTGACATTAACCAAGGTTCTGGTTCAGTTTTGGTCTTCTTCTCTCTCTAATCTTCACTTAATCCAGGTGGGCGTAAGTTCGAGTTGACTTCTAGTAAATAAATCCGTTGGAGTAGTAGGCTGCTGGATGTGGTAGGTAGGCATTAATCCTTTGTAAGCGTGTGCGAAGGATTTCCCAAAAGTATGCAACTTTCTGGGTTTAGCATTTAATGTTCTGACAACTTTTTGCTTTTCGTATTAAACCTCCATTTAATCTCCTCTTAAGCAGGCTGAAACTTACTAACAAAGTGGTTAAACATAGCTGGGAATATCAGAGAATAATAATGGAAAGCATTTAGATCAAACACGAAGAAATCACAAATTCGTATGATTTGAATTTTGAATACTTGCGCCCAATACTTGAGTGAGTTCTTCAATACTTGAGTATTGCACTTTGTGCACTAATGTGAATACTTGAGTATTCGATGAATACTTGAGTATTCGTCTTCCGAGAGAAGGCACTTCATGTTTTGAGCGTTTGGACAATTTTTTAGTAGGACCAATACTCGAGTATTGAACCAATACTTGAGTATTGAACTTTTTATGTGAAAATAAGTTTAAGTCCAAAATTTCAATACTTGAGTATTCAAATCAATACTTGAGTTTTCAAAACATTTGAAAAAGAGCCAAGCTCTCTGTATGCCCAATACTCGAGTATTCAACTCAATACTTGAGTATTGAACTGTTTGAAAACTTTGTAAAAACTTTTCCAAGTCAATACTTGAGTATTCAAATCACTTGGAAATAGCAAGCCTTTCTGTATGGCCAATACTCGAGTATTCAAACCAATACTTGAGTATTGAACTATTTGAAAACTTTGTGAGATCTTTTCCAAGTCAATACTTGAGTATTCACCTCAATACTTGAGTATTCAAATCACTTGGAAATAGCGAAACTTTCTTTCTGGTCAATACTCGAGTATTCAACTCAATACTTGAGTATTGAATTGTATTCAACATTTGTGAAGTTTCTGTTATCTCAATACTTGAGTATTCATTTCAATACTTGAGTATTGATAAACATGTGAAAAACTTTGAAAACTTTCTGTTTGCTCAATACTCGAGTGTTCAAACCAATACTCGAGTATTCACATGTTGAATACTTTAAGCATTTTCTGTATGACCAATACTTGAGTATCCATATGGATACTTGAGTATTGGCAATTTTACCTTTTAGCGAAAGAGTTTCTGTAAGATCAATACTTGAGTATTGGAACCAATACTTGAGTATTGACTTATTGTGAAAAAAAAAAAAAACTTGAAATGCTCTTCGTAAGTTCATTACTTGAGTATTGGAATCAATACTTGAGTAATGATCATTTTTGCACGAAGGAGCCATTCACTTTGTCAACTCAATACTTGAGTAATGAAACCATTACTCGAGTATTCAATACTTGAGTAATGAAACCAATAGTTGAGTATTCACTTGACAGAATATTTTTCAACTTTCCAAAACACATTTTAATTTGCGTTTACAATTGTCAGTTATCATCAAAACACATAGGGAACTAACACCATCTAGAGTTAGCAGAAAATTATTCGTGTTTATCTAAGGCATGTACATGTTAATTACTTACACACTCTATTCAGGGATCCAGTTGAAGTTAGAAGTCCCTGAAGATCCTGTACTCATTAACAAGTATGGGGGCTTCTTCATCTCACTTGGTAGGAGTTAGAGGCTATTTTGGGTACGGCAAATCGTACTCATCATCTTCCATTAAAGTATTTGTATTGAGCATTGCAAAAATGGAAGAAAAAGAGGCTGTGGTAATATTACCCACCACGCTCTGATGAAAAAAGGTTGGTAAAGATTTTGGGGTAATCATCAAGGTATTTGTAGTGGATTAAAAAATGACAATCATCTGGGTGAGGTATTTGTTCAAAATCCTTTGACCAATCATAGTCAGGGTAGTAATTATATAATAACTATAAGGGATCAGGTTTGGAGTCCAGGATAACTAACATGGGATTACTATGTTCATCATCAGACTTTGGTTCAGTTATCCCTTCGGTCTTATAGTCAGAAAAACAAATACCTACCGATTTGTTGTTGTTTTCCCAAAAACTTGACTAAGCAGCTACCGGTAGTTGTGTAGTTGGTAACGTGATGTTCCATTCTTTACCAGCCAGATCCTTTGCTATGAAGCTTTTTCCTCCAATGGCCCTAACACCCTGGCTACTGAGGTATTGCATAACCTTGTCTATCTCTAATTTAAAATTATTGTTAGTGTTATTGCTTAACCTTCTTGTGAGGATTTTGGTGATGGCAAGATTTTGTCCTTCTGTGAACTCCTCATATCCTCTGGTCTTAATGATCAATTGGAAATGTTTTGAGAAGTCTGATACTGACATTTGCATTTTTGGTGCCATATAAATTACACCACTGTTTTTTGCCATATGGACCTCCATTGTTCTTATGATGGCCTTATGAATATTGTTACTGTACCTGGTATCTACAAGATTTAATAAAACCCATCCACTAGCTTGAGATCTGGTTAGTCCTGTGACTTTTATTAATACAAGTCCTATATGAATAATTGAAAAATCCTGATCAAGCAATTTTGTTCTACTTTCTTTATTAATAAAAGGAATGATTACCTGATCTTCTCCTGTACATGTTGGTCGATTTCCTTATTGGCAAGTGAACCAATCGAACAAGTAATAAAGAGTAAGTAGAGTATCGTCCCACAGAGACTGAGATACCGATGATGACGCAGAGTCACGCAAACAATTGTGTAAAGAAGGTAAAATAAATATAATTGAGTTGGGATTTTTGTGTTTATAATTAATAAGACAGAAAATAACAAAGGATCGTAGTCATAAGAAGATATCAGTAAAAGATAGGCTGAGCATTAGATTTCATCCCAAGTGCATTAATCCCCCAGTTGCCTTAACACATTGCTATAGCAATTATGCTGCACAGCTTCCGCAATGCTACAGCATAGCCGCCTTTCACAACGTTATCAAGTTAACCCACCACTAAGCTATACAGAAGCTTCTGCGTCCTATACGTACAACCTAAACTATACTTCTCCGAAATGCCTCTGGCAATTTTCTAGTTAAGATTATCTTTTCAAATCAAGGTGTTAAGGTTATGAGCGGTAAACCCATGCCTAAAGCCTACAATGATAAGTCAAGCCTCGCACCAGCTTGCGTAGCAAACACTGTCTATCAGATGTCTAACCCCGACTCCCTTCCAATAAGTCGAGGCCACTGATCTCACCCTTAGCTTCCGCTAACCGACAAGAATTAAGATCGCTGATAAACAAACTGAATTTATTAAATTAAGTACTAGCAAACTACGTTCATTCTACACTCAAGAATTCATCCTCGCTCAGCCATAGGAGATTTAGTTCATGACTGACGAGGGAATCACTAAACAGACCACAACAGAATATCCCATGACAAAAGATTAACTAGAATTAAGAAAAGAAAAATAGAAAGCTTGACAGAGGTTTCGACAGCGTAGGAGAGGCCTGTCACTTGACAACTCCACGTCTTCTTGTCTCTGTCTTACTGCAAAAAAGGAATTGGGTTCTCCTAGACTTCTCGTGCTTAGTGCTTCTCTCCCTCTTCTTTCTAGCCTGGCCGAATAGGAATGTTCTTTGGCTTTCCACGACTCGACCGCTTTTAGGGTTAACCATCTTTTCTTTTTATAGTCAGGTTTACTTGCGGTGTAAGTTCAGTGTTCTGGGCCTTTCCAAATCTGTCAGGTCCAACTGATTTAACTTTCCAAATTCGATAGATTGCTTATGCTAATTCTGTGGGATTTTCCAAATCTCAATCTTCGATCCTCTGCATCTTCTATTCCAATCCGTTGACAATCTAATCGTGAACTAACATCTGTCCATCAACCTGCACTTAATTCCTGAAAAAGCCTCGAGGAAAAGTTAGAACATACAGTGCACACCATTGCTTCCTTTACTCTGCTATAGCGTATGAGTTGCATTATATTGCAGCTTAATGTGGCTGACTCGATGCTATAGCATTGTATCGGCAGTGCTATGTGCGTTCATAATAAACTCTTAAGCTTGCCTTCTTCTTATGCACATGTACAGGATATTTATGCATTCATCGTAACTTATGAGATGTATCCTATATTTCCCTATATGCGTGAATTATGACACAATTTCTCAGATAACATGCTTTTAGGCTCATATTCAACTCACAAAATAGTCACACAGTATATGGAAAACATGGCATAAATAGTACTCATCAGTACATCATAGTGTTTCTTCACTGAAATGTTCATATACCTTCTGTTTGGTTTCTCATAAGCCGTGTGTATAAAATAAATGGAATGGTCACAAACTTAGAGAATTTAATTGGCTTGTCGATCCTAACAAACAGTTAGACGTTTTACATCATAAGAAAGCAGACCTAGCCCCAGCAGAGGTTCTATATACACACTACCCTGGCTACTGAGGTATTGCATAACCTTGTCTATCTGTAATTTAAAATTATTGTTAGTGTTATTGCTTAATCTTCTTCTGAGGATTTTGGTAATGGCAAGATTTTGTCCTTCTGTGAACTCCTCATATCCTCTGGTCTTAATGATGAATTGGAAATGTTTTGAGAAGTTTGATACTGACATCTGCATTTTTGGTGCCATATAAATTACACCATTTTATCTTTATCATATTCATGTCTCGCCTTTATTTTAAGGTAAATATGTGTTTAAAGATAAATAACCTAGGAATAAAACATGTGTTAATCTCGAGGATCAATGATAGAGATCATGATCATGAGGATTTGAGAACACTGCATATCTATGGCCTAAAACTTGTTCCTAGTCTTGAATCACCAAGAAAGAGCATTGATGATCTCAATAAGACTAGGATGACATCATCTACTTGTATAGAGATACAAGGTAGGGACCTCATGGAATACATGCATGGTGATGTCTTAGCTGATGTCGTGGATAGATCTGTTAGAGAAAAGATAGCACCAAAATGACCCACTGAGAAACTCCACAAAGATTCATTATAAAGAGTATCATTGGATATGAAAAGTTTCTCTTCATTTGGTAGTACAGATCATCTTAGACTTGAGGATATCATCAAACACTATGTCCTAAGGTTATACTTTGACTGTACAACTCTATCCGCCTGAAAATTGGGAGAGCAATGTACTTTTGGGTGTAACTCGAATGCATGAGTATAGATGGACACATCAAGAAAACTCACAGTCCCTTATAAGGGTTAGTCATTCACAAGACCGATAGAGCTTTGATAGCTTCTAATTGACTCGGGAGTCTATGCGCACAGCAAGTGATCATGAAGAGTCATGATCCATTATAGAGTAAATAGAAGAAGATTCATAGTTATGTGAATTAGCTACATTTAGTCAATCAAGAGATATAATACTCTATCTTTTCTCTCGACTAAATGTGAATGACGTTGTGAGGGATGATGCTTGCACGGTGTTCAATTTTGAAAGGTAGATCACTTGATCAACTCAATTAGTTCTGGGGCCCCTGAGCATTGCTAGTATCTTATGTGGTCATTAGATAATTTGAGCTCGTTAAAGGAGTTTTAATTGGTCCAAGATTATTTATATTAGTGACTAATTTGGCCTAATCGGTCACACACATAGGTTATTCCCGATTGCTTAAAATTAGCAAGCTTAGGCCAATAATTGTTACTGGGCCTTTTCAAGAGTAAATGTGTAATTGGGTTAGAGTAGGATTCCAAGCCCAATAGTAAAAATGGCACCACATTTGAGGCCCTAGTGGGAAATCAGTTTCTCCACAAAAATGCCAAAATGTGTTAGAAGACCAAACGGAGTCTTAGACCAAGTTGAATTTGGAATTCAAATCTTGAATTTAAGTTTGAAATTTAAATTCAAGAGGTTAGGTTATAAAAGATAATTCTGAATTATCTAATATATATATATATATATATATATATATAGATCCAATAAAGATTGGATGAAGATAGGAGAAATATTAAATAAAGATTGAATTAAAAATGATCTTAAATTTTAATTAAGGATGTGGATGTGATCCATCATCTTAAATTTTTATTCAATCAATGAATCAAGATATGAATTTGATCCAAATTTTTGATTCAATCAATCAATCAAGATATGGATGTGATCCATCATCTTAAATTTTTTATTCAATCAAGATATGGATGTGATCCATCATCTTAAATTTTGATTCAATCAAATAACAATTATATGGATTTAATTCATTATCTTAATGATTTAGATAACACCAAGTAATGGGTCTATCATCTAAAACCCTATTTTTAGCTTGGTGGCCGAAAATACACAAGACAATTAGGTCTTGGAATTTTCGGCCTACCAAGGCTATTTAAAGGGGAGTTGGTCGGAATTCAAGATGCCTTATGCTCATGAGAATTTTGGCCAACTACCAAGATGTAGAGAAAGATGTGCCATCCAAGAAAGGTAAAGATCCAATTTTGTTCATCCTATTTTCAACTTAATTTCAAGAAACCACCATCTTGTTAAAAAGAGAAAAACCTAAAATCGAAACCTCCACCTTGTCATCGCCTAGCAAGCATCCAAGGAGTAAGAGGTATCAAGAGAAAGAGTTCTCATTGCGATCGAGGGATAGCCACGTGGATCAACGTTAGAGGATATTAAAGACATTGAAATCAAAAGTGCCTACTATATGATTGAAAACCCTCCATCACAGTTATTTAATAGTTGTTACAAAAGCATCTGGACATAGCAAGGAGTTGAAAAGATTATAGTTTTTCTGTGGCTCGCCTTCCATAATAGACAACCAACGAATGACAGGCGTAGTAAGTGGTCATCTTCCTCAGCTTTTTGTAACTATTGTGATATGGGGATTGAAGATGAACTGCACATATTTTGGGATTGTCACTATGCCAGACAAGTTTGGCTTGCCCTTGTCCATCCAAGGTATATCTCAGTTTTTTTTTCTCTTATTCCCTTAAAGATTGGATGTTGTTTAATCTTAAAGAGGAAATAGGATATAGTAGTACAGAGAAATGGAATCAATTCTGGGGAGCTGCTATTTGGTTACTATGGATATGGAGGAACAACTATATTTTCTCTACAGACTATCAGAAACCATCAGACCTCATTGTGGTGGTTAGAAAGTCCTGGAGGCTTTTCTGTGAGCAACCCGATGTAATGTCCCCCACTGAAAATCGACATCCTTCATCGATCCCTAAGTGGTCTCCACCACCAACTGACTCGGTTAAGCTGAACACTGATGGAGCCGTAGTATCAATTACACAAAAGGCTGGATGTGGGGGGTGATTCGAAACACCAAAGGCGAATGGTTAATGGGCTCCACTCATGTGCTAGATCAATGTGGTGTGTATGAAGCGCAAGAATGGGCTGTACTCCTAGGACTTCGGACAATGTGGGATGAAGGTCACAAGAAAGTTCTTGTTGAATCTGATTCTAGACTGTTAATCGATAAGATACTAAAGAAGCAAGATGAGGACAATAGCAGAATGATATTTTTGCAAATTCGAAACATGCTCCATCGACATTGGGAGGTGAAGCTATGGCATATTCCTCGAGCCAGAACGTTTTGGCAGATGCACTAGCTAAGGAGGGTCTTTTGCGCTCCTCGATTTTGAATTTTTGTCCAGATAACCTATGGGTTGTGTTGATAAACTATTGTATGAGACTTTATCCCTTTTTTAGTCTTCATTAATCATTTGCTGAGGCCTCTCTTTTACAAAAAAAAAAAAGAAAAAAAGAAAAATAGGTAAGCAATATAGCTTCTGGAAAAGCTAAACTACCTTTTACTACTCACGTGCTCCAAGAGAAAAGAGCTCACAGCCTGCAATGTGTGTTTTATAAAAGAACAAACTGACAATAAAACCAATGCACCTTAAATTAAAGCTACCAATGTGAATTCCAAGACTTCAACAACATGAATTTGGCTAGATATCCAGAGCAAGTTAAGGAGAAAGAATTTAAAATTTACTATGATTCAAAACATGAACAAGACAACCTGAAAGTAAGAACCATTACACATTGAGGCTTTTTTTTTTTTCTTCACTACTGTCTGACATCATTTTCAGGCAAAAAGGCTTACTAATACACAAAGTTTGTCTAACAAAATAGTTAATACTGTATTAAAGAAGAAAAATAATGAGAATCACAGATTCAACCTTCTTTAAATCCATGCAACTAAACGAAAACATGTTCCAATCAAACTTTGAAATCCTAGAGCCACAGAGATGAGACACGGGAGGAGGGAGAAATACAAGCATAATTTTTTTAGGTCATTAATCTTCCAAAATTAATTAATTCACTCTTATATTAAGGATCGAATACTCCCTCCGGTCCTAATTATAAGAGTACTTTTGTAATACAAATTGCACTACAAAAGTGTTCCTATAATTAGAACCGGAGGTAGTAATAATTTATTTAAATTTATTGATAGTTTTAAATTTTTTATTTAAATTTATTTTGCATGGCATTACTTAAAAAATTGATTAAAAATTAGAGAAGATAAAAAATGTGTATGTGATTTTGCTGAAAATGTGTATAACACTAAATGTTTTTTATAGGGGCAACGATGACTATAAAATTTTAAAATAAGGGTAAAAAAATACTTGACAACAGTGTTTGACTAAAAACTGTGATACGGATGGTGATGTGGATTATTAAATCCTAGCTGGCAGTGTTGACCCTCCTCTCCTCTCATTCCCTCGTTGTCTCCGCTTTCGCATTTCCTAAATCTCTGATACGTTTCTCCCGCTTTTAGCTCAGCTCACTCCCCTTCTGCTTCTTCATTGGTGTTCGACACATAACAGAGTTGATTTTCTTGCTCGAAATCTAGGCTGAGATCCTGTCTTATTTACTGGGCTTCAGACTGCAAAGCAACCCAAGAGGTGTCAATTCCTTGCTTCCCTTTGTTGCTGCTTCTTTACATCTTGCTGACCGTCATTTTCGGGTTTCCGAAAAATGAAGTCCTAGCAGAGTATGTTGAGGAGGATTTCACTTCACAAAGGCGTTGGCAGGGAGAAGACGGACTTTTAGCTCTTCATGGTGTCCGATGAGCTTGCTCAGGCTGCCAAGGTACTTGTGCAACTTTTCCCTCCTTTTTCTATTCCGACTTTTGTTCAGTTGTTGAGTCTCTTCTCACGGGCCAACGACTTGTAAAGCAAAATAATTATCGCGAGAATGTGACCAAATAAAGAAAGAGAGGACGCTGGCATGAGAGTTCTGGCATTTTGGATTCTGAGAAGATTTCAGAGATTCTAAATATCTCACAGTGGATACAAATTTCAAAAGTTTACATGACTGATGAAAAATTCCTCTGTTCCGATAATTAGTCGACGGTTATTGTTTGTGAAGATTTAGTAATGAGCCCGACCGTTTGCAACTTTGATTTCCCTATTTCGAACATGATTGATGACACATAACAGATTGAACATTGTTTGAATGGCGTGATA
This sequence comes from Acacia melanoxylon, assembly GCA_019022615.1. Lineage (NCBI taxonomy): Eukaryota > Viridiplantae > Streptophyta > Magnoliopsida > Fabales > Fabaceae > Acacia > Acacia melanoxylon. Next base: position 812,443 of record JAFJYJ010000020.1, on the reverse strand, counting down.
TTGCTCAATAATTTTTTATTTCGTTTTTGTTGATTTATTTTTTGTTCATGGTTGATGATGGTTGATGACTTGATGTTGGCTGTTGGGGGAAGTTGAAGAGGATGGAGAGTTTTTGGGAAGGAGCAGGGCAATGCTATCTATATATTATTGTACTATTTATTTCAATTTCCTTCCTCATTCAGCGAATTATTTTATCATAATATTTTACACCATGTGCATTATTGTAATATCATATACATGTGACTCCCCTCCAAAATCGCCCAATTCAGGGGTTCATATTATGTGCACATCCCTCTAATTGTGCGGTGAGCACATTTTTTTTAAAAAAAATATATATTTTATTTATTTAAATTAAATTATATGCTACATCCTTAAATATTTTTGTGCACTTAGTATCTCAAATTAATTAATTTCTAAGATACATGTGTTATATGAAAAATATTTCGAATGCAAGACTGTAAATTAATTAATTTAAAATACTATGTGCAAAAACTATTTCATGATATAGCATATAATTTAATTTAAGTAAATAGAATATATAAAAATAAAAATAAAAAGTACTCACCCCAAAGAGATGTGCACCTATTTAGAGGGGAGCCAAAATAGGATGTTAGAGCGGAGGGGATACAAAGTTTGGGATCCCCTCCCCTCCACAATTTTAACCCAAATGAGGGGCCTCTCAATCTAAACACACCCTAAGTTTCTTTCTCAGTTTTTTTTTTTTTAAAAAAAAAAAAACCCTTTTCTTCTTATTTTTATCTCCCCTCAACCTTTTTTTGATTTGTTTTTAAACTTTCCAAAATTCCAATGATTTTTAAGGTAGGGAAAATCTCAAATAAAGACCATTAAAAAAGGTAAAGAACATAGAGGTGATTCGAATATTCATAATATCATAGAGGTGTGAATACTCCAGCCGTCCTTTTTGAAATTTAAAGGAAATGGAAAAATTGTCTCTTGGTGAGTTTTAAAAAAAGAGAGAAGGCGCAATACTTTTACGAGTGGTCATTTTAAAATGGAGAGTTGTCATTTCTATGTTAGAAGTTGTTATTTTCAAATATGAACTTGATAAATCCATAACAAGTCTAAGAATTCATTCATGCCTTCGTTATCATTTTTTATAAGTGGTCATTTTAAAATGGAGAGTTTTCATTTCCATATTAGAAGTTATTATTTACAAATTCGAGCTGAGATATTTAAAAATGTTCACTTGTTTATATGAAGGCAGACAGATAAATTCTTAGACTCGATATGGGTTTATCAAATTTAGCTTTGAAAATAACAAATTCTACTATGAAAATGACAACTCTACTTTTCTAGAATTTAAACTAAGACAGACATGGATAAATTTCTAAACTCGATAAAGTTTACCAAGTTCAAATTTGAAAATAAATAACTTCGATATTAAATGACAACTCTCCATTTAAAAATGACCACTTGTGAAAATGAGAATGCAATTATTGATGAATTAATAGACTTGATATGAGTTTATTAAGTTTGGATTTGAAGTAAGAACTTCCGATATGGAAATGACAACTCTCTATTTAAAAATGACCACTTATGAAAATAAGAATGCATGCATGGATGGATCAATTCTTATACTCAATATGGGGTTTACCAAGTTCATATTTGAAAATAATAACTTTTGATATGGAAATGACAACTCTCCATTTAAAAATAACTACTTATAAAAATATCACATCTTCTTCTCTCTTTTAAAACTCACCAAGTGACATTTTCATCATTTTCTTTAAATTTCAAAACGGATAGTTGACACACTCATATCTCTATGGTATTATGAATCTCCGAATTGCCTCTCTTTCCTTTACCATTTTTAATGATCTTTATGTGGGATTTTCCCTTTAAAATATGCTTGATTGTAGTTTTTAAAGATTGTTTTTCCTAAAAATAAAGAAAAACACTTATCTAGATGTAATTTCTTCTCTGTTTTTTAAAAATATTCACTCATTTTTAATATAAGATTCAATTTAATTTAATTACAAAGTTTGAATTACAAAGTGTTTCTTACTTTAAAAATCAGAGGGACTACAGAGCACAAGCCCAAAACTAATTAGATTTTCTATTTATTTGTTCTAAACTTGTTTTTTTTAAGATTAATTTCTAAAATAAAAGGCAAGAACATCTTTAGTTTCTGTCTCTCATTTTTCATTTTTATTCTCATTTGCTATTGATTTTTGTCATAATTTTTTTTTTTTTTTTTTTTTTTTTTTGGTTTAAAATGCCAAATAATCCAAATAGATGTTTTTGATTTATTTTTCCTAAAACTTGTTCAAAAAATAGTTTCACACTTTCTTTGAGAGAGAGAGAGAGAGAACCAAAATTTTCTTCCTTTTTTTCCCTTCTCTTTCTCGAGAGAAGGGCAACCAACGATTTGAAAGTGTTGGGAAGAGCAAAAATAAATATGGGCTACGAACAATTTGCAACATAAGTTTCCTATTTATAACTCCCAAGTAGTCTAAAAAGATCATAATTCCATGAGAAAAAATATTCACATTTAGTGCTCGATATTCTAACAGGAGGATACTTGTACCTGTAAAAAAAAATCAGAATCACATGATGATTTTTTATACAAGAGGTTTAATATTAGACCTTCTTCCCATGTATAAAAAAGACATAAGAGATAATAATAAATATCCTACATCTTATATTTCACAAATACCAGACTAGGACTTTCCCCATTGTAATTTCCACATGGCGTGATGCTTTCAATTTTAACAAAGAGTAGCATAGCCAGCTCAGTCCTCGTTTTTTCCTCCTCCTATACATATGGCAAGAATAGTTTAGTTAGTTCCTTGACCAGACATATTCACACAAAAAGCTATTTGATACTTCAGTCTTAAAATGATACAGCCTCTATCTATTTGGTCCCCAATTTTCTCTAAAGAAAATTTTGTTTTCTGCATCATTCTCACATGAAGTCCGTTTAGTAAATACTTTACAAAGATGAGTGATGACCTCAACCAGATGTGGAAATGGTCATAAAATGCCTGTCACTGAAATAATTCTTAACAGAGAATCATAACAAAACGGTGATGGGGCCATTTTTTTTATTAGTATAGTCCTTTGTCTTGGGACATTTTCAATAGTTCTTGGGAATTGAGCCAACTCATGTTTGTCAATGAGCTTAACGTGAGGGTGATTTCAAAGATAAAATAATCTTCAAAGAATCAGTCCAAAATTATTAGGCTTTTGCTTCAAATTTTTCACTACCTTCTGTTCAAAATTTGGTGCCGTTCATGCATGTCTTGATGGATCTTCATGCAATTGTGCTGCTCTTGTGTTAGGATCATCCTGCCACAAGGAACTAGCCATTATTGGAATACTCATATGGGAAAAGGAACAAAACCTTGCAAATTAATCTAAAATACAGACGAACCCGAATGCCATATGCAAAGCCTGTTGATGCTCTGAAAAAATCCAGTTGTGCCTGCAAATTTGGACCAAATATGAATTTACCATAACTATTGTAGGGACAGCAAATTAATTTAGCATGAGTTTATTCACCATACCAGACCAGGCAAACTCTGATGAGCACCATAATAACCATCATGGCTTGGTGGTATTGAACTTAATTGTCCCTACATGCATATACACAGTTTCTAAATCATTTTTCAGTCACCAACTATTACTTGACAATTAATCACAGTCTCTGACTCACCAGGCCCTGAATAGTCTGTTGATTTCCATAGTAATTATCACGAGTTGGTCCCATCAAGTTTAACTGAACCATCAAAGAACTGATGTTGATGTTCAATTTTCGACATGGAAAAAATACAGATGATTATAGTTACAGTAGATCATCATACCATTCCTTGTACGCTCTGTTGAGCACCATAATAACCATCTAGTGTTACAGCCCTAGTGTTGAACTTCTCCTACAAATTAAAATTTTTGTTAATTACAGAGAAGCTCACTTCAAGTAAATGTATTAAGCAGAAAAATGTAAAACTTTAACTAAGTTGGAATTTTGATTCCAGTCTTTAACAATTTCTTCCTCTATGTTCATGAAAGCCCCACCAAGTAGCCTAATTTTTTTCTAACAGCTTTAAGACCCAAAATTTAATATTAATCACTTTAGAAGTTTACTGATTGTAGGAGGACAAACCATTTGTTGCAAGTTGTCTTGAGCCCCAACAGTCATCACTTCTGCCTCAGAGTTCAACTGCAATTGAAAAATGAGGTCGTGATAGAAACAACCTAGAAAAACAGATATGTGCTAATTTGCTTGCTCATTAAGTTCATCACATGATGGCAGAATATGAAGTTTAAAACTCAATCATGTAACATGTGGGGATATTTTGATTGAAAAACCGGATCAATTTTGTTTCTTACTGCACGGCTCATATCCATGGTCTTGTATTCCTAAAAAAAGAACATAAATAACATGTCATTAACACTGACTAACCTTTTTCTTTTTAGCTGGATTCTTCTTTCTGTTTGTCTTTCCCATATTTTTACTCCGGGTATCTTCTTCAGGGGAAAGCTGAGCATGGCCAGCTGATGTGACTGCTTCTGCAGGATCTTTACTGGAATTGTTAACACTCACACAACTTGAATATGCCTCATGAAGTGCATGGAATGCAATACTATAACTCTCGTGAGATAGAGATCCCTCTTCACTCAGTTTAAGTGCTCTCTGAGTTAAATCATTGTACCGTTGTACCCTAGCCAGCATATGATCTGATTGTTCCCCAAGTAAATGCCTTGACTTTGCATCTCTTGTCCACCTTTTCAAAATGTATTGAGAAGGAATTGCTGAAAGGCGAGAATATTGTAGAACAATCAATGCATGTCGACAAAGATAACCTTTATATTCAAATAACCGACATATACAAGACACCTCTGATTTTAGTTCATTCAACACAACTGTGAATTCTTGATTCCTTTCCATATCATGAACCTTGTAAGTAATGCTTGCATCATTCTGCTTTTCAGGTTTAGGATGACAAGCAACTGCACCAATGACCTCGACCTGAATCTTCTTAAATACTGCATGTGTGTAAATTCCAGCAACACTCTTCTCTAAAGGTGAAGGAGTTTTCAACGCTGCCACTTTATTCCAAGTATCAGAATCTGCTTTTGCTTCCTCTTCATACCTGTCATGCAATATTGTTTCATACTGTCTGACAAAATCTTGTACAGTGGTCTTCTTGTGAACATATTTATCAAAGAAGGAATTTATGCTTTCAGATCGCTGGATGGTACACATACCCCCTAAAAATACATCCTTCATGAATGTCGGCACCCATAACTTGCAATCTTCATACAATGTCTGCATGTATTCATCCTCTCGGAGTTCAAACCTATCAACCATTTTCCACCACCTCTTCTCAAACTCATCACTTGTCCACGACCTATGGATGCATTTTTCAAATTTTGCCATAAAATTCTCATGTTGTTTAATGACATGACCCAAATTTTCAGTTACCTTCCCCAATATGTGCCATAGGCACATAAAATGATGAGCATGGGGGAATACATCTGAAATCACTGACTTGAATGTCTTGTCATGGTCAGTAATTATCACTTTAGGAACTTGACCCCCAACTGCTTTCAGCCATGTCTGCATCAGCCAAGAATAAGTTGTGGCAGTTTCATCTGATATCAAGGCACACCCAAGCAACATAAATTGATAATGCTGATTTACTCCAATAAAAAGTGCAAGAGGCGTCTTATATTTGTTCCTCACATAGGTGGTGTCAAAAGAAACTACATCACAAAAGTTGATATAGTCATGCCTACATTTAGCGTCAAGCCATAAAAGGCTTTTCACCCGTTGATCGTCTCCAATGTCTACAGCATAAAAGAAGTTAGAATTCATGTTTTGCATCTGTATGGAGATGTCAAGCAGAAGTTTGACATCCCCAGTCTCCAGGCCTAAATTCCGACCTTTATCAGATGGACTTTTCTCATTTTTTAGACAAACTACAGTTTTGTATTCAGCGAACTGTCTAGCCATTGCAGCATACATTTTCCTTGCTTGTTCACTGACAGCTTGGGCTGGTAAAAGCTCATGGTTATGCTCCTTCACAAAACTATGTATAACCCATTTTCCATCTGACCTTCTTTTTACATGCATGCTTGCTTTACAATCAGTCTTTGAACAAGATCTCCTGCCAGTTGAATTTTCAAACTCCTGCTTATTCTGTCTTGCTCGTGGTCGACTGAATGATTTGTTGTCATACTCCCGTTTAGTTCCATATCTGGAACAAGCAAACTTTGCATCTATAAATTCTCTTGATGTTTTTGAACGGCGACTATTTTGAATTGCTGTGTTGAATCCCATTGACCGAGCATACTCTTGGTAGAAAGAATAAGCTTCCCCATGTGAATCAAATTCCATGCCAGAAAGTGGTTCAAGATTTGTATCTTCCTTAAATATTGCCATATCCAATGTTGGGGAATTCAAATCTCCGCCATCTAGAGCAGATACACCAGCATCAACTATATTTCTTCCTTCTACGTCTACGTTATGAAATTTTTCATCACCATCCAATAAGTGATCAATTGTATTTGGCTCTTCATCCTCTTTATCATGCTCACCAGAAGGTAACCTAAGATCTATATCCATGATCAGAATAACAATATGCTGCCTGATTATATTTAAGGGTACCTGAAAAGAGGAAACAACAATAATCATGTTGAGCAATCAAGCACACAAATTTATCTGTATTCATGAACGTACAATCTCACTATGTAACTATTATTATGCTAGGAAAATGGAAAAAATAGGAAAACAAGAGGCAAAAATACACTTCTTAATCTATATATACGTGTATTCTACCAAGTTCCAATCTCATGAACTAGACCTTAAAATTTACTTTTGGGTTTACTATTCATTTCATAACTCTTAATGAACTTTGAAAAACCATAACTTATTCTAGGAAACTCGAAAAGAAGTGGTTCAAATCTCTATTTAAAGCTCTTCTTGTCCTCTACAAGGGAAACATAACATTAAGCAACAAATCCTGGACATATGTGATTTTATAATTTGGGACACTTATCCACGTCAGAGCACCCTAAAACAGTGAGCAAATTCCATCTTTAAGGTCACAAAATTCAAATCCCTAAAGCATTCATCCACATATAAGTAAATAACATAAATAGCCTTTAGTTTTTCAATCACTTGAGCACTCTAATATTTCCCTCCTTTTTATTTTTAAATAAAAGAAACGAACAGCACCCTCCCAAAGTTAACTGTCCAGGTTCAATATTACTGTCCAAGTCATCATTTTAATCCCTCTAACATGATTCAAGCATCTAACATAATTATCTAGCAAAGGATAACATTTTCTACCATTTTTTCTGACACTGCTTCAAGAAATCTGTCCCCCTATTACTATAACTAGTCAACAAGGCTTTTATACCAACCATCTTAAAAAGTCCCAAGGCTTTTTATACTTGTTCACGCATGAGCTAAGCCGATATTAAAAAGGAGCCAATGTCCATCTGAAAACAATCAAGTTTCCATAAATTCAATATGAGCTAAAAGAAGCTCAAGTTACTAAAAAGCAGCTCCACTGTTCGCAATTCATTAACGCATATGGTAACAATTTTTTGACATTCTTCATGAAGTTTAATCTGAATTCTCGGTTAAATTGCTCGTTAGTACTGATTCCCACGATGAGGAGCACGAATCTTCAAAAAAGAAGAATTGCAGTGTGTATATAACTAAAGTGGAAATAACAGAGAGAATTATTAGAAACAACAATGAGAACAGAAGAGAATAAATAAGAGAAGGCCAAGAAGACGAGAAAAACAGAGTGAGTACCTCAGTGATTTTAACGTAAAGGAAGATTATAGAGGGGGTCTTCTTCGCGTGGTGATCTGAAACTGAAAAATCTCACGCGAGGGCCTTGGGCGAGTGGACAAACACCGTTCCCCAAAATCTCATGCCTAGGGTTTCTAAGGGCCCTGGTTCGCAATCCCACGCTCACATTCAACCACTCGCGTAACACGTGTGGCGCGTGCGACGTACCCACTGGGTTTGGCCCGTGCTCCGTGGTTTCCCGCTCAGTCAATTTTATCTAGTGAACGCGCGTGCAGCCAGAACGTTGCTCCATCGCATAATGGAGTTTAAAAATGAAAATTCCTTTCAGATCTCAAAGAAACAAAAAAAAAAAAAAAAATGTCAAAAGAAATTCAGATATTAAAAAAGTCTCATTAACAATTCCTATATATGGGATTAACAACTCTTCAAAACTTTTCTAACATTTGAATTTCCCTTAGAATTTTTTTGACATTTTCTTAATTCCTTGGAATTTAAAAAGATTTTTTCCTTTAATCTAGTTATCATAACCGATTTTATATAAATGGAGAATCATAGTCTAGTCATCATCAGTCACACGAGAGATAGCCTTCCAATTCATTTACCATCCACTTCCTTCTATTTCTTTATTCTCATAGTTAGATTTAACTCTGAATGGTTGAAATCCAACATCCTATAAAAAGTATGTCTGTGTATATAATACTTTAATAAAAGTATAAAGATATGAACTAATTATATCAAAATTTAATGTTTAAATTTATTTATATAATTTTTTATTATTTAATATTATAATAATATTTTTATAGGATATTGAATATGAACCATTCAAAGTTAACTTAACGGTGAAAATAAATAAGTGGAGGAAAGTGGATGATAAAGGAAATGGTGAGACTGCTCTCCGCAGTTACACCCTTAAATGACACTAGACTATAGATATAAAACCAAGGAGAATTTCATTAAAAGAACATAGAAGAAAATTAATTTAAAATCAGAACTAAATAAATCTGAAATTATATTTCCAAACAACAGAATTAAGAGTAAAATACTTTGATAATCCTTCTATTTTACCTTAATTACACATACAATCCCTCTATTTTAAAAACATACATTTTAGTCCAAACCATTAACATTTTTTAAAAATATTCTAAAAAGATGCTTGAATTATATTTTTTAATTAAAAACATGTTAGATAAATATTATTTACTAATTTACCCCTCAAATACCAAATCCTTAATTTGTCTCTTAACATTAATATATTGATCCTATTTAATATTCTTACTAAATTTAGAAATCATTTAAGTACTTTTATATGAGAAAAATATTGACAACATAATCAAAAATTTGAGTATTTTTTTTAACAAACATATGTTTAATGACTTATGTTTGAAAAATTTGAATTATAATTTACTAATATAAGGATATCAAAATTATATCATTTAATAATTTTATTTAAAATACACAAACATACACACACATATCCATATAGATATACATATTTATATGGCTTTATATAGAGCCGAGCATTCCCAACTCTGAGTACATTATTGTGAATTACATTATTGCATAGTTATCATGTCCCTCTTCTTGTCTTCTTTTTGTTTTTTCCTTCCACCTTATCTTGTCTCCTTGTCTTCTTCTTTTTTGCTTTTTCTTTGTCTTCTTGTCATCGGTATATACTTCCATAATAGTCAACAGCTACTGTAGGATATTCATATCTACTAAAAGTTCTTCATAATATTTTTTTGTCCTTTCTCTGTCGACACAATAATTACATTTATAGTTGGCATAATCTGATAATACTTGGCATATTCTTCTTTTAGTATCTTCAGGATTATCCATCTTATTCATTTTTATCTTGTCATACCATTGCAGGAAAAACTTTACTTGGCAGCTTACTATCCCTATTGAGTATATACAAGTCATTGGGCCCACGAAGTAGACCCATTAGGCTTCTTAGGAAGTTATAGTTCTGTTCATCTCTTGGAATATTATGTTGTAATCTTGGGCTCTAATAGATGATACTCGGTTTTGGAAATCATCATTATCTTCAATATCTTTTTTGTTTTCTAGATCACATTCGATGGGCTTTTTGGTGGTTCCTAGTCTTATTAGATTTATTGGTGGATAAAATTTATTTGGAGTTATTTCGGCTTAGTGGAATAACATCTAATAAATATTGTATATTTGATTACTACTCCAAAATAGTGTTTTACAACATCTCTGATTGATTTGGGTAATTATGAGATTTCTTCTATGCTGGGCGAGGGATAAATGGTCTGAATTAGGCCATATCCGTTTAAGGTCTCTATAGACTGGGTAATGTTCTTGGATATGTGATGACTTTATTGAATGCATAATGAGAGACATATTTTGTTAGTTCTAGGAATCACTCAAGAGGGGGGGTGAATTGGGTGGATTATAAAAATTAAAACAAACTTAAGCAATAACTAAAACCAGAAGGAAAGGTTAGAGAGATATCACTGAAGTGTGTACACATATTTATATTGGTTCATCCTTAATCACGTGGCCTACGTCCAATCCTCAGAGCTCCTATGAAATTTCTACTATCTTTCACAAAAACGATTACAAAAGGCACTTAGTAATCTCACCAGATTCACTCCCCCTTACAACTTGTAACTGAACAACCCACTCAAGGTCCTATTACCTTGAGACTTTACAATACTCAATTGAATAATATAACTCTCTTACAAAGTAGATGAATAAACACTGAAGTGTATGAATATCTCAAAGATAATTCAAGAAGTATTAATGAGCAATAACTGAGCAATTAATATGATCGTTGTTAGTTGTTAGCTTCGAATATAATGCTCTTTGTATTTATAGTTGAGCTTCATTAATGAGCATTGGTGAAGCTTCAAACTATCCGTAAGAGATTTCTAATGCTTCATTATACTCAAAAAGCTTTCCATTAGACACACGTCAGAGTCATTGGAAGGTTTAACGAAATGTCGTTTTTGTATTGTCATTGACAGAATTTGCACGACATGCTTTTGGTCTGAGTATTTGACTAAGGAAGAATCGCTTTCGCTTTCGCTTTCGCTTTCGAAGTAATCCTCTCACTAGGATTCACTCCCCCTTACAAGTTGAAATCGATATACCCACACTCAAGGTCCCTCTACCTTGAGATTCTATAGATAATCAATCAAAGAAATAACTCTCTTACAGAGTGAATTTATAATCACTAGATTACAAAGATTATCCAAAGATATATCGCTAAGTTAAACTGAACAAAGAGCAATAAATGAATATCAGCGTTGGTAGTTTCAGTGGGTTGTTCTGCATTGAATTCTCTTCATGTTTATATCCATTGCCATTAATGACTGTTGATGAAGCTTCAAGTAAGCCGTTAAGAGACTTCATCGTTCCGTTAGACACAGACCATCGTCATTTGAATATTTGAGGATAAATCACTTTCAAATTGTTGTTGACAATCTTCATACGACATGGCTTTGGTCAGTAGTTGACTAAAGAGGTGTCGCTATCGCTTTCGCCATAATGGTTGTCTGCGGAAATGATCATTTGCCCTGATTTGAATTTCATTTTGTGTGCATGCTCTATTTTTTGCAACGTATTTAATATTCTGACACGTTCATTGCTTTTTGACCATTTGCACGAAATCCGTTTGTAAACAATCTGAAACTCACTTAGTAAACAGATTAATATCATTGTAGATAATAGTGAGTAATATTCAAATGAAATAAGATGTTAATCATATATATTTGAATTCACGAATACGAAGAAGATGAAGTGAACAAACTTTCTGTGATAGGCTTGCTCAAGTAGAATAGATATGTTCTCGAGCAATATTCAAAAAGATTCACATGAGATAGTTTATAAACTAGCTTACTCGAGTAGATATTTACCTTTGCTCGAGTACCATGCTCGAGCAGGAACTTCAGTTTGCTCAAGTAATCTTTGACAAAAGCACATAGGAGAAGTTATAACATATTTACTCAAGTAAAGTATTTGCATGTCCTTGAGCACAATGCCCGAGTAAATGTTGATCCATGCTTGAGTAGACTCTGCAAAGATAGTTCATAAGTTAAACATAACAATTGTGCTCAAGTAATCTGCTCGAGTAAAGACCTGCAACGTCTTGAATAATGGCATTAGCCTGACATTTGCTCAAGTAAGAAGTCTGCTCAAGCAATCACTTATGTGATCGAGTAAGCTCTTGCTCGAGTAAGTTATCACTTGCTTGAATAAGCTTCTAACCTTTGCACTTTTCACTGATTCAAAACCTTATTCATTTACAAGTCATGTTATCATCAAAACATATAAACCGAGGACTAACATTCTCCCGCTTTTTGATGATGACAACACTTGTTACTTTTTGAAACCAATTTGAAAAAGGTTGAGATCAGTAAGGAAGAATATCAAATGCAATGAAATTCAATATAAGAAGAGTAGTCACAAAGTAAACATAGGAACTAATGATTTGCATAAATTATAAGCGTACACAAAGTCATTAGGATTGCAATTTAATCAATACATAGATAAAGACAGTAAACATAAATACATCAAAGCAGTAAATATCAATCATCAGCCACATATCAGTCCGCCATAGCCAAGTCTCACTTCCCAATTTGTCATCAGGCAAAAAGGAGGAAACGGTGATATCGGAGAAAGGAGCTAGAGGAGGTGAAGGCTAAGGAGGAAGGGGTGTAGTAGTGGAGGAAGAAGAATGGTTAGGGGTAAATGTAGGAGCAACAGAAGTGGAAGGTGTAGATGGTGGATGAGAGAGAGGATCAAAGGGAGTGATGGTAGGAATATATGGTGGATGAGAAATGGTGACAAGTATAGAGGGTGGATCAGGTAAAGGCTGAGAAACACGGATAGGCTTAGGTGGTGTAGTGGAAGTAGATGGAAATGATGAAGCCAAGGGAGGTCCATGAAGATTGACACCAATAATATCGAGGGCAGCCTCATACTGAGTCATCTTCTGGTATAGAACAGTCTGTTGATCAAGTAGTGTCTTAAACTTCCCATTCATTTCTCCAACTAGATGAGTCAAATGTGCCTTCAAGGTCCTGATTAGGGAAACATTGGTTTGAACCAATGTCTCCAGTCTGTGATCAATTGAGGCTTAATAGGTTGCATTGCTCTAAATGAAGGGAGCAAGAGCAGCTTGAATGGCAGTTTGAATGGCCTCACTAATGGATGCAGCAACAAAAGAAGGTCCTCGAGCAGAGGCAGTAGGTGAACCAGCTTGTGACAACTGAGCTTCGTCTGGTCTGGATGATGAAGCTATGGTTTTTTTCACATATGGTTTCTTAGGCTTCTCGAAAGCCTCAGTGAAGGAAATCCTCATGCGAATCATCTGTGTCTACCCAAACTTCTCGGGCCATACTGGTTTCTCATCAAGAAGAATGTACCAAATGTTGTTCAAGGACAAGATATGAGATACTAGATTAGGAAATGGAATGGTTGAGCGTTCAGTCAAGTGAGAATGAAACTGAGGTATCTCATGAATAATCCACTTGCCTAAGTTGCAAGGCTCATGAGATATGATTGAAGCGAGTAAGGCATAGTCCCTCTTGACAAAGTGGGTAAAGCTCTAAACTTTCTCGACCATGTTGCGACTATATAGATACTAGATTACCCTGAAGGTGTCATTCATCGGCAGGTTTGAATTTCAACTCACCAATAGGCTCACTAGGCCGCAAAACACTGAAGATCTCATTGGGGGTCATTTCTTAGGATCCTGATTGGGGATGTCTACAACATCGAGAATGGTGTTTAGATGAGTAGTAGTAATCTTAAGATCTATGCCCCTAATCGAGGTTATCAAAACATCCTCATCATTTTCATGCTCTTTGTCCTCAATCCTTATATTGAAATAAAATAACTTCACAATGGTTGGATAATAAGGAGTGTAAAGACAAAACAATGGCTCATACTATTGAAGCCACGGTGACAGATCAAGATTGCACTCAGTTCTAAATTACTTCAGTCCAAATAGACAGTGTTACACCCCTACCGGCCTCGCCCTTTCGGGTGGCAAGTTAGAGGGATCCATTTTATCTGTTACATTTCCTTGGTTATTAATCCGTTTAATTATTCATCAGAGTGCGCGCAACAGAGCATATTACTGGTTTAGACTACCTACTGTAGTGGTGAAAGTACGATAATAAAAAAGTAAATAGTCACTGAAGAGTTAAGGGTACAGTTATCCAAAGTAAAATACCAAAATTAAATACAGTCAACCAAAATAAATACAAAGTATAATAGGGCATTCCCTATTCTTCAATCAACACTGATATGCCCTACCTTTCCAAAAAGGTCTTTTCGGCTCAAGCGTGATCTCCTGTATCTACAGATCTATCTGGAGTTCAAAAATGAACCCCAGAGTAACTGTCAAACTCATGTACTATATATGTATAGTGTATGCATGTAACCATATCATGTAAAAATATAGTCAACAAGTCAAACATACCATATATTCATTCAGAAACATAACACAATAACCAATCATCACGAATCGTCGAGCTGCCTTACCAAGGCAAGCCCCGGATTTACCAGAGTCACGACCCGTTGAGTCGCCTAAACCAGGCAAGCCCCAGAATTACCAACCCATCGATCCACCACTCAAGGCCAGCCTTGGATTAATCCTCAACGCTAGGAACACAATAGTTAGTGACTCGAACCCCAACTTGCTTTGTATGCATATTTGGCAAAAACACACATGGCAAACAAACATACAACAAACAGATATCAAGTACTTGAGTAAACAGTTACTACCTGTGGGTTGTATATCGTCTTAGAGTTTCATAACGCTTGATAGCCTTTCCAAATATGCCTTAACCCTATGCAACATCAAAATACCTTTTTTTTTAGCATTTCCAAAAATACCCTTCCATTTTTCAAGAAATCCGAGCCCTAGTCAGAAAATCCAGAAATTCCATTTACTCTAGCCCAATTTCAAACATTTTTAATAAATTCCAAAAAATTCCAATGGACACGAAATTGGTGGCATCTGAACCCTTAGGATATCTAGTTTACATTAAAAAATACTTTCAAAGTCCAAAAGGATTCATAGTTTGTTGTATAACCCAAACTTTATCCACTGGTCAAAAAAATAATGTAGCTTCCAGAGCACTTTTCAAAAATTAATTTCTCCCAAATGAATAATAAAAAAGGTACCACATTTTATATCAAAATGAAGCTCATGAAGTATAATTTATGCCTGTAAAATTTAAGAGCAAATGGACTTCAATTACTACTTTAAAAACATTGTTGAAGCTTCGCTGCCCAAAAAACCCTGAAGTTGGCAGCAAGCTCTTTTCTTGAGTTTTCGGTGTTTTCGAGTTCGCAAACCTTAACTCTGACCTAACCCCATACAAAATCACGTTTTAAAATAATTGGAACCCTTAAAAACACCAAAATCATATCACACCTCCATGCCCTAGTCAGGTGGACGGAAACCCTAACTTCAAACTTCAAAGGTTTAGGTTTTCGTTGTTTACTTGAAATCGAAGCTTTGCTTAGTGATCTAGCTTCTTGTTCTAAGTGTTGGAACCTTGTTGGACCTTCTCCTTTATCTTCTAGTTTCACCCCTTTCAGCCAAAAGAATGAGAGTTTGTGCCTTTATAAAATAATCAAAATGATAAAGGTGCACTGAATTATCCGGTTTGTGCTTTTGTCTACTGGTTAATAGCATGGATCAGGGTTTTCTGACTTAATTCCCAAGAAATTCCAGAGTGTTCCAGAACCTGACCATGTGGCGCATCCCTAGCCAAGGAAGTCAGATTTTTACTTTTCAAAATGTGCAAATTACCTATTTTGTCCAAAACACCCTTTTGTCCAGTGGTTAAAAGCATGTACCCTGGTTATTAGCTTGTATTTTCTTTTTCTTCAAGAATTTCTAGATAATTCTAGATATTTCTTGGGCATGAGGTGGCTCATAATGGGCCCCAAAAATATGATCTTTTTGTTTTTATTTACTTTATTCAATTTATCCAGTTCACCCTTTTATCCACTGGTCCTTGTAGTGCACCGCTGGTTAAAATGGTGCTTCCTTTTCCACTTTTCTTCAAATTTTCAGATCTTTTCCCCTGATTGAGCCTACATATGTGGCACCATTTTGGACCCTCACATGGCCCCACATTTGTCCCATTTAATCCAAAAAGAAGCCCCTAATTGGTCCTTATCGGTCTCCTTTTCACCGATTAACCTCCTTTAGGACCCGTAATTTGTGTTTGGGCCTGAGTACAGATAAAATCATCTGATTTTTTCTCTCTCTCTCTCCTCTCATGTGGACGAAAATGACTCCTTAAAGGGTAAGGAATTGACTTTTCTACCCTTACTTTTTCCTCGTTTAACCCTGTGGTGACACGTGTGTAATGATTACACTGAATTTTCCTTTTCAACATGTAACTTTTTCAGTGTCTCTTCCTCTTCCCTGAATATAGGTGGCGCATACACACTATACATGGGTAGGAATTTTTGCTCTACCAATATTCTCTGTCCCTACTTTATTGTACCGGTTTATGCTACACCGATGCTTTACCTTAGGCCCAGTTCTTTTTCAAATCAGGGCATAATCATACCTCCTTTTCCTTGGTCATATTAGGCGACATTTTTAGCCTTTTTAAAATTTAATATCCTGTCCCCCAAAAGTCTAGCAGACCCTTTTATACAATTATTATTATAAAATACTACAGAAAATAATAATTATATCAGCAGTCAAAACTTCTAATTAATTCATCAATACATTCAAGTACATTGTTTACAAAAGTAGGGGTGTTACAGACAGTCGGGCAAAATGGATTATTCTCATAACAGTGGTCAAAAGAGGCTCCATTAGGAATAATAATAGGGGTATTAAGCATACTCGGAGGACAGACCGAGGTTGACCAAGCAACTGTGATGTAGAAGGACCAACTGAGCCACCAAATGCTTACGAAGCCTGACTTCTCGAGGCCTGAAATGGTTGAGACTGTCTCTAAAGCCTCTTAGCATTGGATTTAGATCATCCTTCCTCATAGGGATCCACTGCTGGGAATTTATCATTGCCTTTCTCAGAGGGCAAAGACGACGTCTGTTGGTGAGTGACAGGTTTCGACGGCTCTTGTATCACTATCCCTTTGGCTTTGGCTTTTGGTGGAGTATTATCAGATTGGACTTTGGGACGGTAAGAGGAGTGAGGTTTCTTTGAGAGTGGTTGAGGAGGTGATTCCAAAGGCGAGTCCAATGGCCATTGAGAGCCACAGCAACATTTAGGTTCTTGGTACGGGCCAATTGAGAATCAAGATGGATATTTGGAAAAGGAGAAGGTTATCAACGATAAGGGTTTTGATGGAAGGCGTCAACTGTGATGACTGAAAATCAGGGAGTTTCAGGGATTTTATGGAGGGAATGAAGAAGGGTAATGGTCGAGAATGCCAATTTTAGGAATCCGTTGGGAGGAATTGAAATGATTCTTTCAAATGATAACAGATTTGAAAATGGAGAGTTGTGAGGTTTGGAGAAAAAAAGGGGTAATGTTAGAGGCAAAGTGAAACGACGTGACCAGAATAAAGGGGTGATACTTTAATATATTTCGACTTTGCTCAAGCAAATTTGAGTTGCTCGAGTAAAGTCTTGCCAGGGGCCATGCTCGACCAAATACTAACGGGCTCCAGCATGATTGCCAAAAAAGCAAAAATGCTTAAATACCTTACTTCAAGTGTGTTATGTGAACACTCGAACCCCTTGAAGAGAGATTTGATCTCTGAGAGTTGATTTGGTCTTTCAAGGTTTGCATTTATCAATTTGTTGAAAGGTTACTCGAGCATATCTGTGAGTTTGCTCGAATGGGCTTTGATCTATGCCCAACGCTAGTGTTGCCTCTCGACTTTGCTCGAGCATGCCTAATACCCTTGCTCGAGCATGCCCTTTGTAACACCCCTACTTTTGTAAACGATGTACAAGTATGAATTAATGAAATAATGAGAAGCTTTTGACTACAATTTGAATTGTTTCTCTTCTATGATATATTACATTAATTATTTTGGGGACTTTGAGATAATGAACTAGCTACTATAATTGAAGCTAAGTTTAGAACCAATAAGTAGGACAATAAGAGAGTTTTCTTGCAATAAAATTAGGGCGAACAAAGGCAGGTTGACTTGTCAATCATTAAGTGCCTAAAGGTCATTAGGGAACAAATTATTAGACCCTTGACAAGCCCAAAATTTCACCATCCAGAGTCAAGAAGAAAACAATGATAATTGCACTTTGACTTGAGAATGAAGTAAGCTAAGCTTATATCACTGGGATGACATAAGCTAGTATAATGAATAAGAGACAAGGAGCATTAATAGGACATAAAATCCTTCCCCACAAGCTATGTATGCGCGGACCTAAGAGAGAATGAGGGGAGAATTATGCAAAAATCACATGATAAAATAAAAAGTAAAAGCCATTAAACCCTAGGAGGACACATGGCACTTAGGGAATTAATGGTTGACTTTTAGAGGGCAAAGTACAAGGGTAATCAAGAGACATTAAAAGTCAAATTCCTTGCTCTCCAAGACTTGAAATTTTGACCAGCCATGATCAGAAGGAAGGAGCAGTTGATTTAACCTACATACAAGCCCAATCATAAGGTCCAAGACTTGGGGAAAATTAATCGATGAAAGGGAACTAACAAGGACCGATTAGAGGCTTCTTTACGAGGTAAAAGGAAATAAAATCAGACATCCCTTCAGCCCATAAATGGTGCCACATAAAGGACAAGGAGTAAATAAAGTTTCTTGTAAGATAAGCCAAGCATTAATGAAGGAGAGCCAAAAGTCAAAGCTTGAAGAAGAAGCTAACTAATTGGTACCACACATTAGTATTCAAATTTGAATAAAAAAGGACAAATATTTATGCTGCCCAAGTGGATAAGATGGCGCCACATATGATCAGCCAAGACAAAATCTGAATACTTGGAGAAAAAGCAAAGAGGAAACAAGCTACTAACCCCAATGCACACCATGGACCATTGGACAAAAGGCTTACATAGATAACTCACATAACCAAAGGACACATGAAAGACATATGGATTAAATAAAATCTGCTCATATGGATCATATTTGCGCCACCCCATGAATCAGCTAAGGAAAATTATGAAACTTGGGGAGAAAGTAAAGGGAACAAGCTATTAACCTCAATACACCCTTTGGACCATTGGATAATAGCAAGACTTGGGTATTTCACATGAACATGGGTGTTTATTTAACAACTCATCTACCCATATTCTTAGCTTCACAAGGCGTGTACAAGACTGAAAGGGAGAGGACACAAGAAGGATAGGAGCTCAACTTGAACGATCAAGGTAAGTTAGTGCAAATTCGGTTAGATAAGCCTTCTATCCTCTTCATGAAAACCCTTAAGTTTTCTCTAAATAACATTGTTGTGATGCTCTTATGCTTAAGGCTGATGCAAATCGGGAGCCAAAGTAGGAGAAACCTAAGTTGAACCAAGTACAAGATCAAGTAAGTTACCAAGCTATTCTCTTGTGACTTGGTAGTTGGAATTTTAGGGTTTTCAGTCCAGCAAGTTAATCATGGGGTTAGGATTTGATTTTGATGTTTTTGATGTTGCCATTGAGTTTAAAACGAAATTTGGTATGAGAATGAGTTAAAGTCATGATTTTAGAACTCCGGAAACCCTAAAATGCACGAAAAGGGCAATCTGCTAGCTTTCGTAAATCCTTAACAGACATGCTTATAAAATGGTTTTAAAATAGTAAATAAATTCGGATGGCCACAAAAATTTTACATGCTTAAAGTAGACATCTTGAGCTTCATTTTGATATATGATTTCGTAATTTTTCGATATGCTTATTGTGAGAAATAAATTTTTGAAAACAGCCCAGAGGATTGGATTTCTTCTCTGTTCAGTGAGCAAAGTTTTAGCACCATGAAAATTTATGAACCCTTGAGGCCTCTGGAAGTATTTTTAACAAAATGTAGACATAATAAGGGTTTAGTGGCCGCTGGAATCGCGTTAATCAAATTTTTCTTGAATTAGTTATGAATTTATGAAGTTGGAATATATTCTCTGGAATTTCTTGTTGTTGGCCGGATTTTCTAAAAATAAAAGGAGAGCTTATATAAGTGAGTTAAATGCAATATATTTGCCTTGTCTAAGGCAAAATCATAACTGGGGAGAATTTCGGACACCGAGAAATTTTATTAATCTCTGAACGGCTGTCAGGCAGTAACTGTTTACTCACTTACTCTATGTTACTGTTGTATGTTTGTGATGCCATAATTGAGGAACATGTCTCGTGAGGAGGACATGCGTAGGGTTGTAGGGCCTAGTAGACTGTGTGTCCTTGGGTCGCTACTATAGGGCCTAGTGGACTGTGTGTCATTGGGTTGCTATCGAGCCTGAGATGCATTCAGGGTGGTTAGGGTTTGAGGCCCTGGCTACTATGTTTTTCTAGCGCTGAGGATCCGGGGCTTGCCTTGTTAGGCAGTCCAACGGTTATGAGGGTTGGGTCCCTTCGCAGTGAACATGTACATATGCGGTATACTTTTATATGTTACTACGTGTGATGTGTTCTGAATGCATATGTGGTATGTTTACCATGGCTGATTTGTTGTTTTCCTAATTGTGGATTGCATACATGCACCACATATATATTGTATATGAGTTTAATAGTTACTCCGGGGTTCAATTTTGAACTCCAGACCATTTTAAGGACATAGGTAATAGACACTGAGCTGTTCAGTAGTTGAAAGTAAGAGCATGATATTGGAGATTGAAGACATAAGGAATGCCCTATCTCGTTTTGTATATTTATTATTTTGGGATGACTGTATGATTTATACTTACTGTCTTAAATTTACTTTTGGATGATTGTACCCTTAACCCTACGGCGACTATTTTATGTTTATTGTTTTTACCTTTACCAGTATATTGTAGTCGTCCAAACCGATCATATACTCTGCCTCGCATACTCTGATATATGTTAAAAGGGATTAATTAACAAAGGAAAGGTAATAACTAAAAAAAAGATCCTCTAACCCGCCACTCGGAAGGGCGAGACCGGTAGGGGTGTAACACCCATTGTCTTGCTCGAGCGCACTCATGTTTGTGCAATGCCTTTATGCCTTGCTCGAGCATGCCTGACTCTCTGCTCGAGTAAACTTCCCAGAAAACACAACAGCCTTGTTAAATTTCGATATTGCTCGAGAACATAATTATTATGTTCGAGTAAATTACTAATTTTTGCGCTGTTCTAGTATAAGTCTCCGCGATATTGCTCGAGCATCTTAGAATTTGCTTGAGCATTATAGCTCTATGTTTTGCTCTGTTTTGAGTCGAAGAAATAGAACAGCCTGCAAAACTAACTTCTAGAGACTCTGATGCTTAATTTAGTAGTGATATGTTAAACTAAACTTGAAATTGACTAGTAAGGAAGAGATTGCTTACAACTCATTGGGGGTTTACCATACGCAAGTCTCTTATGATGAATAGGACTTGATCTTTTGCCAAGGGCTTGGTAAAGATATCAACAAGTTGTAAATGAGTAGTAATGAATAATACCTTGACATTTTTCTTCTGCATATGATCTCTGATGAAATGATGTCTTACGTTAATATGCTTCGTTCTCGAGTGTTGAACCATATTTTTTTTCCAAGCTTATTGTATTTGTGTCATCACAGAGGATTGAAATTTCTTTAAGATGGATTCCTAAGTCTTGAAGTTGTTGCCTAAGCCATAATACTTAAGCACAACAACTTGATGTAGCAATATACTCAGCTTCATTGGAAGATAACGAGACAGTGGTTTGCTTCTTGCTGAACCAAGATACAAGAGATCCTCCGAGGAACTCACATTGTCCACTTGTTCTTTTCCTGCTTGTTTTATACCAGCATAATCTGAATCTGAGTTAGCCACGAGATATTCGTTTCGACCTTTGGGAAACCAAAGTCCAAGTTCCTCAGCGTCTGCAAGATATCTGAAGATTTTCTTAGTTGTCTCAGCATGAGATTCCTTAGGAGTTGATTGATATCTTGCACACATTCCTACGCTGAATTGAATGTCTGGTCGACTTGTCAAATATAGTAGTGAGCCGATCATCCCTCTATACTTTGTTATATTGAAATCTTTGCCTTTGACCTCAGCATCAAGGAGAGTTGTTGAGCTCATTGAAGTATGACTCCATTGCATGGATCCATCCCATACTTCTTGAGAAGGTCTCAGAGATATTTGGTTTGGGAGATGAAGATTCCATTCTTTCGTTGTTTGATTTGAAGTCCGAGAAAGTAGTTCAGCTCTCCATCATGGACATTTCAAACTCTCCCTGCATGGTCTTTGAAAACTCTTCACACAAGGAATCATTAGAAGTACCAAATATGATATCATCAACATAAATTTGCACAATTAGAAGATCATTTTTCTCGTTTTGTTTAATGAAGAGAGTTGTATCAACCTTTCCTCTGACAAATCCTTGATCAAGAAGAAATTTGCTGATTCTTTCATATAAAGCTCTAGGAAATTGTTTAAGGCTGTATAGAGCCTTTTTCAGACGAAAGACATGATCAGAATGTGAATTATCTTCAAAACTAGGAGGTTGTTCAACATACACTTCTTCCTGAATGAAACCATTTAAAAAAAAAAATCAATTTTCACATCCATCTAATAGAGTTTGAATCCTTTAATACAACAAAGGCTAAGAGTACTTGTATAGCTTACAATCTAGCCCTTGGAGCATACTTTGCCTCATGATCCATACCCTCTTCTTGATTATAGCTTTTGGCAACCAATCTTGTCTTATTTCTGACAATGATTACAAACTCATTACGTTTGTTCTTGAATACTCATTTGGTGCTAATGACCGGATGGTCCTTAGGCCTGGATACTAAGTCCCAAATGAGATTTCTCTCAAATTGATTTAGTTCCTCTCGCGTTGCTATAACCTAGTTATTGTCTGAGAAGGCTTCATTAGTATTTGAGGGTTCAATCTCATAAATAAAAGCAGAGAAAGAAACTTCATTTAAGATGCTATTTCTAGTTCTCACACCTTCATTTACATCACCTATTCCTTGGTCTAAAGGATGACTCCTATTACATCTCCAAGTTCTAGGTTAAGGCGGACCGTAGGTTTCATAATCATTTAGAGGCTCTGTTTCAAAAACATTTTCAAAATTTTCAGGAACTGGAGATAGTTTTGAAATGGATTGATTTTGATAAAGAGATTCATCATCATTTAAGGATTTTTCAAGCTCAGCTTCACAGAACACAATATGAATAGATTCTTCTACTGTACGAGTACGTTAATTTTAAACTCTATAAGCCTTGCTTCTATTAGAGTAGCCAAGAAATACACCTTTATCAGACTTAGGATCAAACTTGCCAAAGTTATCCTTACCATTGTTGTGAACGAAGCATTTACATCTAAAGATGTGCAAGTGAGCTAGGTTCGGCTTCCTTTCTTTGTATAGTCATAAGGAGTCTTGTCAAGCTTCTTTCAGAGATATGCTTGATTTGAGATATAGCATGCAATGCTTATTGCATTTGCCCATAACACTTAAGAAGTCTTCCTCTCATTCAACATTGATTTAGCCATTTCAATGAGGACTCTATTCTTTCTTTCTACGACTCCATTTTGTTGTGGAGTCCTCAGAGTTGGGAAGTTGTGATTGATCCCATGAGCATCGCAAAATTCTCCAAAGGCTGGATTCTCAAACTCCCCTCCATGATCTGCTTGTATACCTAAAATATACAATCTTTCTTGTTTTGCACCTTCTTGGCAAAAATGACAAATTGATCAAATGTTTCATCTTTTGAAGATAAAAAGATTGTCTATGAAAACCTTAAAAATTCATCGACGATGACTAGAGTATATAAATTGCTACCAAACCTCTTTAATCTTGCTGGTCCAACTAAATCCATATAAAGTAGTTAGAGAGGTCGATTAGTCGAGATTTTATTTTTCATTTGAAAGAAGAATTAGTTTGTTTACCTCTTTGACAAGCTTCACAAATCATATCATTTTTTAAACGAAGCTTTGGTAAACCGAGAACTAAATCCTTTCTTAGTAACTTGTCCAGTTGAAACATGTTAACATGAGCTAAGTGTTTATACCATAGCCAACTTTAATCCAAGTTGCTAACAAAACAATTTTTAGAAGAAATATTATTGCTAGGAAAATTCAAGGTATAACAGTTACCTTCTCTAGGAGCCTTAAATAAGACTTTTAGATTACCTTTATCAACCAGAAGATCATCCTTGTTCACAATGAGACACTCCTCTGAATCAAAGATAATCTAGTTATTCTTGTCTGCACTTTGGCTGACCGAGGAGGTTATCACAAAGTCCTTCTACAAAGAAAACATCTTTAATTTGGTGTCCTTCTTTATTTCCAATTGTAGCAATTTTTCCATATTGGTTTCCCTCAAATGTCATTTTGCCACCATCTTTTGATCTCATTGCCATAAATTTAGATTGGTCTCTAGTCATGTGTCTAGAGCATCTGCTATCAATATACCACATATTGGTCTTTCATGCTCTTAGACATATCTTCAAATCAGTAAGGATCAAGTCTTAGGTACCCATCTTTTCTTGGGTCCTTTTGGGTTAGTTTGTGACTTAGGGAATACATAAGTTCCTTTAGGCACCTATCAATAATTCCCTACTGGTTTATCCTTTCTATCTTTTCTATGAAAATAGGAGGTAGTACTATGCCCCTTTCGGTTGCAATAGTTACATTGAGCGAAAGGATTTGAGGAGTGTACATATTTTAATCTTTCACCTTACCTAACCTCAAGACACCATCATAGTCTTGAGAAAAGAATAAACCAAAGACTTGAAGCCTCCACCTTGCCATCGCCTAGTAAGCATCTAAGGAGAAAGAAGAGTCAAGGAGAAAGAGTTCTCAAAACAATCAAGAGGAACTTGTGTAGATCAACGTTAGAGGACTTCATATACTTTGAAGTCTTCGAGTGATCAAAAGGTAATCCTAAAACCCCAATAGCTGTTTTAACGAGTACATCCTAAAATAATAATAATAACTTATTAATATGAGGAGTTACGTTAATAACTCATGAGGATCGTAAGGAGTTACAGGTTCAACAATGGTTAACAAAATTTTTGTTTTCCAACCTCATGAGCTTTTGTTTGAAAGTCATGTAACAACTCAAAATTAACTAACAAGTGGTATCAGAGCCATGTTCGTTACAAGAAACACATGGGGTTATTATTATATTATTGAATTTGATTCAATAATATCTAGAATACGAAAAAATGTTTGCATGTATTTTTTCTAACCTTTTGTAGATACAAGAGAAAAAAGGGAGGAGATCATAATGGCGTGAATGCTTTATTTAAATATTAAATTTCTTATTTAAATTTTAAGTTTTTTGGTAAATGAGATTGTTTTATCCCAATTTTAAATTTTGCATAGAAAATTGTAATATGAATACAAATTTAAAATTCTAGATCATGGACCTACAAAAGAAGACTTAATAGTATTCCGTTGAAATCTTATGAGATATGGAGGGGCCGGAAGCCCAACTCAAGTTACCTCAAGGTGTAAGGTTGTCCAGCTTATGTCAAGACCCTAGCACCGGATAAATTAAGGGCTAGGAGCACTTTATGCTATTTTGTAGGCTGTCCCAAGGAAACTAAGTGATACTACTTTTTCTACCTTGAAGACTACAAAATGTTTGTATCCGAGAATGCTACCTTTCTTGAGGAGGATCCACTCTCTCAAGTAGATAGTGAGAGTAAAGTAGAACTCGAACGTGCCCATACTAGGATACTTTGAAAACTTCTTTCTTTACAAGTGTTTGTTATCATTAAAACTTATAATCTGAGAACTAAAAACATATATATCTTACTAAGCAAGATTGTCCCAAATAACATCTTGGTAGTATTTCTTTACCCTACGCCAGTTACGCATCATGATAGGTGTCATACCCCTTAGTATAATGACATTCATTAGAATACTTATGCACAGCTCAGTGGGCATTTATTAGAGTATTTACACGCAGTTCAGTGGGCAAAACAGAAATAGTACGATATACTGATACAAAGCTCTTGATTACATAACAGGAATACCCACAGGGTTTATATATAATATTAAAAATTACAAAAAAAATTCTACTATATAACCCATAACGGGTCTTGAACCAAACCAGAACCTCCAATTGCTAGTATCCACCGCCTTACCCTGGAAGCCATGTCCAATACTTTGTTCAAGTCACGGATAATAACAAAGGCTGGGATTCAAACGAATTCCAAGGTAATAGTTAATCTCACATAGTATGCATGCACAGTACATAGTAACCAACCAACAAATCAAACATTCAGCATTTAAAGATCACATATAGCAAATTACGTGAAACATCAACTCATAACAATTGAATGCATGTTAGGTTTCACGACCCAAGGACCCTAGTCCATTAAGTCCTACCACCTAACATATGTTCACAACAATAATCACATATTGGTTCATACATGCATATACAGCAATACATAGTATGTGAGATTAAAGTTACCACCTAGACGCTTTACCATTTCTCGCTTTGGCTTCTCAATCCTCTGATTGTTCTGGGCAAATGTCAGGTTCTATAAGTACACATTCACGGACGGCTAGTTAATACAGAATTGTCTAATTTTCATGACCAAAAGAAACTTCATAACAAATTCTACACAGACACAATTGAGGTAGTTCTAGAGGCTAAATGACCCTTACTAAGTCCAGATATAGGGAAAAATAATGCCCCTAGCCAACAAGACATGCAGCATTCTAGAAACCTCAATCAACCCAAACTGTCCCAGATTGTATTCCTATTTCAGTTCCCAAACTTTAACAATTCATAACTACCAATGTACAAGTCCATTGATATCAAATTAAAGCTTAGGATGTCTACTATAATCTTGAAACGTTTTAGGGCCATTGGACACCATTTACTTATCCAAAAACATGACATAAATTGACTGCCATGTACAGAGTAACACTGGGAACAATTAGGGTTTTGACCCAATTTAATCCTAGTGCTTCCAAAAACACTTTCTAACTATTATCCTACACAATTTTTCATTTTAAACACATTGGAAGCACCAAAATGGTTAAAATCTCATTTCTTCTACATGCCCTGTTCTGGTCAAAATTAGGGTTAGAGAAAGACTATGTCGTTTTCCAAGTTTCCATTCCAACAACACCATGGTTTGACCCTAAATCACCTTCTAGCTTAAGATTTAAGCCTTAATCATGCTTTAGCCCTTTTTAATTAAATTGTTCAGAACCTCCTCTTAACTTTTAAGGTTTCCAAAATCATAAGAACTCAAGAAGAAATCAGTTTCAATCACCAACAAGACCAAAACAACAACAACAAGGCTAGAATCACCACTTACCTTGGCTTACCTTGTGTTTTCTTGCAAATCCCAGCCTTCTTTGGTCCTTAGAATTTTGGTTTAGCCTTGATAAAACACCATAGAGCACCATACCAAGAGAAATATATCAATATTGAAGAAGTAGAAGAGATGAAGAGTTTGAGATCACTACTCACCTATTTCTCTTGATTTTCCTTCCTCTTCCTCTTCTCTATTCTTTTTGGTTGCTCTTCCTTGGCCCTATCTTGAGTTTGGCTGACTTTGGAGGAGTAAAAGAGAATATTAGAGTGACTTAGAAACTTGGAGGCCAAGCTCATGGGCCCCATAAGCTCTTTGACCAAATTTCCCTCTCCTTTTTCCTTTATTTTTATTTCAACATGTGATAAATCCATTTAATCACACTCCCTCTCCTGCTTTGACCACGTGGATGACTTTTAGGGAGTGAAAGAGATATTTGGATGATATTTTGGAGTGGCTTGGAGGACAAGCATGGGCCTCACACTCCACTAACCTCATTTGACCATTTTACCCCTCATTTTTGCATAAGAGTCATGCTGGCTGTAATATCCTGAATTTCGGGTATGGAGACTTGAGAATAAGCCTGTAGCAGGTGGACGACTAGACCCTATTCAGGAAGTGTGATATTAAATTTGGAAATATTATATGGGATTCCTACGGGTATTTGGATTGGCAATTCAAGAGTCATAGAAATTAAAGTGTCACGTGCAGAAGGGCACAAAAACACTTATACAGTGTTAATCAGTTAGTAAGAATGATATTTAGCTATGCCCTAAGGTATGGGATGATTAGCTAAGCAAAAATGTGCTAAAATAAGTGTGCACATGACATTTTCTGGTCAGGTAAGGATTTCCTGCGTTTTTCTAAGAGATAAAAATGAAAAGTCAGCTGTAATAATTACTTGAGGACACGTGTCACTCCGGGATTGAACAGCAAAAAGTAAGTAATGATTACAATGGAAAAATAGTCAATTCCTTACCCCTTAAGCATTGAATTTCATCCACCCAGGAGAAAGAAGGAAAAATCAGATGATTTTATCCATACTCAGGCCCAAATACAAAATACGGGTCCCACAGGATGTTAACCGGTAGAAAGGGGACCAGTAGGGACCGATTAAGGGCTTCTTTTAGACTGAATGAGACAGATGCGGGACCATATGGGGTAGTCAAGTAGGCGCCACATGTGAATGTCCATTCAGGAGAAAACATTTGAAAAATTTGAAGAAAAATACAAAGGACAACACTCGGTTGACCAGCGGGGCCTAGTAGGGACCGATAAAAGGAGACTGGACCGTATAAAGTGGAAAAGCCTGACAAAATGGGTGAGGGCAGATTTGGTAGACCCAAAGTGGCGCCACCTAGCCCCCATAATTATTAAAAATAAGCTTGAGGAAAAAGAAAGAGAAAAATCAGTCCAAAAGTTAAGTTGTGGGTCTCATTTGCTGGAAAAAGGGGGAATAAATCAAATAAATTGGGAAAAATAAAATACAATCATGGGATCTAATTTGTGGGCCAAAAATGGCGCCACATGGCCCTAAGAAGCTTCTAGAAAACTTGGGGAAAAATAAAATAATAATAAAGAAGTTCCGGACCAAAACTGGTAATTTTCATAAATTCCGGGCCAAAGTTGGTAATTTTCCCCATAAGAAAGATAAAAATCTGAATGAAAGGAGGGGGAGGCGCCACTTGTTCACTCCCTAGAGCCCTCTGGAATTCTCTGGAATTTCTTGGGAAATAAGTCAAAAAGTCAGATGAATTCTACTAATTACTAGACAGAAATTTACACCAGTTATTCTGAACTGCTTGGATTCCTTAATCATTTTAAAAGGACCTAAGCTCTCTCTCTCCTAGCTAGAGGGCACGAAAATTTCAGAAGGAAGGAGAGGTCCAGCCAAGCCTCCATAACCAAGAACAAGGTCCTAAGCTACCAAGATCATCAAGCCGAACTTCGATTTCAAGTAAACACCGAAAACCCGAACCTTTGAAACTTGAACTTGTGATTTTCGTTCAAGGGGTTAGGGCATGGTGTTTCAATCTGATTTTTGTGTTTTTGATGGTTTCAAAGTGTTAAAAACTTGATTTTGTATGGATTTAAGCTATGGTTTAAGTTTCCAAACTCAAAATCACCGAAAAAGCCTTAGGAACAAGCTTGCCGTCAATTCTGGAATTCTGGGCAGCGAGTCTTCATCATGGTCTTAAAAATAGTAAATGAACTTGGATTGAGTCGAAATTTTACAGAGATAAATTAAACATACTAAGGTTCACCGTGATGTATACTTTTGTATTATTTCGATTTTTATACTAAGATATAAAAATTGGTAAAGTTGAACTAAAGAGCAACAGGGTGAAATCTGACCAGAGAGTGGAACATAAGCTACACGCCAAAATAAATGTCCTTTTGGGTTCTGGAAATATTTTTCCTGGAAAATAGACATCCTAATGGTTCAAATGGAGCTGGTTTCATGTAAATATGAGTTTTTTGGAATTTATTAAAAATCTGTGAAGTTGGGCCAGATTCACTGGATTTTCTGGAAAATAAGTAAAGAGCTCGGATTTAATTAGAAATTGCAAGGGTATTTTTGGAAATACTGAAAATATGATATTTTGGTGTTACTTAGGACAAGGGCATAATTGGAAAAGCGATCGAGCATATTAAAATATTAAGACAGTGCATACCTCATCAGGTAGTAACCGCTTTACTCAGATATCTTTGTGTTTTATTGTATGTTTGTTTTTTCATGTGTGTATATGTTTTTATATTGGTGCCAAATATGCATACAAAGCATGTTGGGGTTTGAGTCCCTAACTATTGAGTTCCTAGCGCTGAGGATGATCAGTCCAAGGTCAGCCTTAATTGGCGGCTGTACGGGTTGAGGATCAGTCTGGGGCTGGCCTGGTAAGGGCGGCTTTACGGGTTGTGAATCCAGTGAGTCCGAGGCTTGCCTTGGTAAAGCAGCTGTATGGGTTCTACAAATTGTGATGTGTGGTTATTGTGGTATGTTTTTGAATGCATATGTGGTATGTTTGACATATGTGTGTTATTATATCTGACATGGTTACATGCATACACTTTACTCATTTAGTATTTGAGTATTGACGGTTGCTCTGGGGGCCATTATTGGACTCCAGGCATTTCTGAAGCTTCAGGGGTACGTGTCTGAAGAGGAAAAACCTTTTTGGAAAGGTAGGGCATATCAGTGCAATTGAAGAATAGGGGATGCCCTATTATGTTTTGTATTTTGGAGATGACTGTACTTATATTTTTGGTATTTATATTTGGATGACTGTACCCTTAACCCTTCGGGGACTTTTATTTTCTGTTTATTTTACTTTTACCATCATAATAGATTGTCCAAACCGATTAAATGCTCTATTGCGCTCACTTGATACAAGTTAAATGGACCTAAATATAAAAGAAATGTAATCAAGTAAAGGAATCCCTCAAACCCGCCACCCGAAAGGGCGAGGCCGGTAGGGGTATAACACTGGCAGAGTTTTCAATCAACTTTGAAAATTCATATCTCATTGTACAAATATCCAATTATGATTATTCTAAAAGCTATGCAACAATTAATAAGTCTATTTTCAAGGAAAAATACCTCTCATAGTTAATTACGCGTCAACTATTCTAGAATCAACATTTTATACACATTGTTCTAGAAAACGTTCCAGATTCCAGGGCTAACATCAAAAATTTCTAACTTATGGTACATAGATCCAATTGACCTATATGACCCATGAAATTAAACCTTGTCTTGTCTACTTTTATTCTCAAAAGTTTCATAGCCATTGGATATCATTTGTTTAGTCAAAGGCACATTACAATCTGACTGCCTTCAAGAAACCTTAATCTGCCAGCAGCATCAAGGAAAATTTCCTTCATAATATTTGTCACACTTCCTAAATTGGACTTAGTCATTGGCCTATTACAGGCTTATCCTCAAGTTTCTAGGCTCAAAATTCAGGATATTACAATAGGATCATTCGTCCTTTTCACTATGCCAATGTAGCTAATAAAGTGTGGCATTATAACAATTTGACCAACAAAGTTCCATCTCACATGAAGTATTTTCCCATCAGAATTTGCTTTTTTCAAAAAGCCATGGTGAGATGGCCCCTCTTTACTATATGTCTCAAATATTCTACCTCTTCTTCCTGGGTCATATTTCTGGTTTTCTTAGGTGGATTATCAGTGCTAGAGCTACTATCACTTGACATTTTGATTGGAAAACATAACTCATTCAATCTAACATAAGGAATAGAACAATGGGTTTTCCAAAAACCCATGAGCACGATTAAGTTAAAAACTTAGATACACAAGATAAAGTGAATAATGGAGAATTTTGAATGCAAAATGAAGAATGCCAAATGCAGTAGAGAAATTATACCTACAAATAAGGATAATAGAGGATGTGAAGGAATGCAATAGCTAGGGCTCCAAAACGAAAAAGTGAGTTGGACAAGCAAAGCAATATGTGCAGTTGTCG
This sequence comes from Acacia melanoxylon, assembly GCA_019022615.1. NCBI lineage: Eukaryota > Viridiplantae > Streptophyta > Magnoliopsida > Fabales > Fabaceae > Acacia > Acacia melanoxylon. The sequence continues at coordinate 780,812 of JAFJYJ010000020.1, read as the reverse complement.
CTCATAAGTCCAATGAAAACTTTAAAGGTTGTGGTTCGATTGAAAAATGATTGTCGATGGTTGAAAAAGTCAATTAGAGTTAGCAAGCGTTTTAAATAGGCAACTTGACAAAAATAACACATGTTATGATTTTAGAATCGTGAATAAGCAACCTAGCTAGGGAGAATAGAGCATGCAAAGGAATGAGACATAGCTAGGCCTCCAAAAAAAAGAAAGTTAGGGCAAGCAAAGAAACTTGTCTGATTGTCATTCATAAGTCCAATAAAAGCTTTAAAGGTTGTAGTTCGACTGAAAAATGATTGTTGATGGTCGGAAAAGTCAACCGGAGTTAGCAAGTGTTTTAAAGAGGCAACTTGACAAATATAACTCATAGTTATAACTTTAAAACTATTATGAAAAGTGGCATTTTCTTTCAGTTCTTACTTTATTGTTTCTGTGAATGATAGTTCATGGGTTTTACATTACAATTGTTAGGTTTCATAAACAGTGACATTTTTTTCCTTAATAACTGTTAGGTTTTTGACGTGGTATTCTAAAAGTGACAAGATTTACTTAATAACCGTTATGTATTTGACATTTTTTTTAACTTTGGAGGTTGATTGTGCAACCTCCATATTACAAACAAAAATTAAAAAGAAAAAGACAATGTAAATAACAAACAAAATATAAAAAGTTAAGGAGATGAAGGATCTTATGTGACGTCATATTCTTCATTCTCTAGTAATTTGTCCACCTTTTTTCATTTAGAGAGCAAACAAGAGAGATAAGTTCCCTCAAGCACTAGTCCATGCGTCCTTGCTCTCTCATGTAAACCTGGACTATGTGATGAAGCTTATAGGTTGTATGGACGAGCCCTTCAATTCTTTTTAGTGTAGGGATTTCATCTTTTGGTTTATTCCTATAAGATGAACGAGAAGTTCTCTTGTAATGTCCATGATTTTGGTGAAGAAAAAAAGTCAAAACTTGGCCATGGGAAGTTGAAATGGAAGTGAAGTTGAGTTCAATTTTCAGACATTTGAATAGAAAGGTTTTTGCGAGTTATAGAGTTGAACGTTTACTTTAGAATGGAAAGGGTTTTGAGGTTTATCGAGCCAAACTTGTCCTTGTAAATCACCACAGTTATTAATTAAGAACCTTTAGGTATTGTTGAGAATTTAAATTTTAACAGTTCTAAAGAATTAATTATTAATTATTAGAGATCATTTCAATTTTTATAGATAAAAATGACAACAAGAGTAACAGTCATTTACTAATAACCTGGAAATATCAAGTGATCGTTTTCTAATATTTTTGGGCTCTTTTTCCCTAACAATTAATTTTTTACTATTTAAAAAACAAAAATATAGTAGTGGTTTTCAATCATCACCACTATTGTTGTTCTCCTCCTGTTACCCCTCCCCTTTGCTCAACACATCATCAACATTAGAGGAAGGAGATGAAGGATTGGAGTGGAAGTCATATTCAACCTCATTGTAATGAAGGATGAGGTTCAATTTCTTGTTTAGACTGTTGGCATATATAACGAGATGCCTTGTGGAGTGGTTAAGGCTGGCCAACGTGTTGGTTTAAACTTTGGGGTATTGTCTAACATTCAAGCAATTGCTCATGAGGTTGAATAACAAAAATATTGATTTTTATTATCACATGAAATTTTTCTAGCGCTCATGAGTTATAACCCGTAACTCTTTATGGTACTCATGAGAACCCGTAACTCTTTACAGTACTCATGAATGATCCTAAATTGGTTTTCTTTACCATCGATGAACCCATAACTCTTTTATGGTGCTCATAAGTTATAACCTATAACTCTTGACAGTACTCATAAGAACCCTTAACTCTTTACGGTGCTCATGAGTTATAACTCATAATGTTGGATATGATTAGTTTTGATGATGCTTTATATAGATGTCATTCTTAAGAGCAAAAAGTTTGTATAATATATTTATCTCCTACATTGACTAACTACTATAATTAATGTAGATTAGTCCAAGTTGAATTATAGAACAAGAAGGAGATAAGAGATTTCAGAAAGAAGAAATTGGAGAAAATGTTAAGTTCAAGAAAAAGAGGAAATATTGAAGAAGGTAGAACTTGCAGAGAATGATGAGTCATGTTAAAAGAAGAAGAATGATCAAGATGAGAGATGGAAGATGAAAGAACTTGATGAATGGAATGAGAATATCATTATACAAGTTTCAAGATTGATTCTAGAAGTCTCCATGATCAAGTGGAAGTTGAAATGGCTCAATTCGGAGTTAAAATAAGCTACAATTGCATTCCTGAAGTCATGCTCGAGCACGGTACATTTCCAGCTCCTATCAGGCATAAAATCCGCTCATGTTCGAGCATAAAAATGCCTGCTCAAGCAGAGAAAATATGGTGCTCGAGCAAGGTCGTTTTTCAGCTACTCTGTTCAGCTCTGTTTCAAGCGACCTCTGGTAATTCGACGATATCTATAAAACCGGAAGTCCGATTAAGGTGATTTTTTTATTAAACTAGACTCCCAATGCGTCATTTTGATATAAAATTCAAGCCCAAAGGAGTTCAGATGAGAGAGCTATGACTTTTGGAAGTTGCAACAAAAATCAACGTCACAATCCAGAACCAGCTTCGGTATTTTGAGCATATCTCACAAACAACAAATCCGATTGAGCTAAAATTGGTGGCATATGAAACTAGACTCACATACCTTTCCAAAAAAATTAAAATCATGGAAAAAAATATCAATTGAATTATATATGATGTTTTTAAGTTGACGGTCAGTTCAGAATGTTGCAAAAAACGCTGGTCAAGAACAACCTCCATTCATCTGATGATAACGGACGAAATAGAACGAGTTTGGGGCTGATTCTTCTTTCATTGGAAAGAAGACTTAAAGAGCTTTATGAGCATGGGTTGTTTTCCAAAATTGAAACTATATCGAAGACGTTACGCCCACTGGAAATTGGCTATTGTGCTACTAATACTCTCGTTTCCTGAAAGTCTCTACAATCGTATTTTCATTCTTTTCCTCTGAATGACTCGTGCCTGAGCATGACTATGACATGCTCGAGCACCATGCTCGAGCAGGGACAGCGTGTTGCTCGAGCAAGTATACTTCTAAGTCATTTTTCCTCTTTGCCTCCACCATGCCCAAGCAGCATATCTGTGATGCCCGAGCACTAGGGGCACTGGTTCACAAGGATGCCCAAGCATGAAAACTATGTTGCTCGAGCATAAGAAATAATTCAAGCTTTAATGGCCTTGTTCAAGTCTTGCCCAAGCAAGCTCACTGGAGTGCTCGAGCAGGGGCATCTTGTTGCTCGAGCATAAAATGATGATCACCTTTTACAACGTATTTACATCTTGGTTGCCTGAGCACACAAACAAGGATACTCGAGCATGATCATTCTCTACTTTGAAATTCACCGTCTTTGTAATTCTTGAATCATCGATTGTGATTTCATTTCTTCATATCATTACTCATTACTACTCCTAGTTGCTCTTAATCAATTTGCTAATGAGTTTCAGATGATTTTATCTTGGATTAATAACAAATTGACTTAAAGCAATTTGTGTCAAAGGAGCATTAAATGCAGTTTCCAAAGCCAATGATATCCTCGGTAACCACATCTCTGATCAATGTAAAGCATTCTTTGTTATTCGGCTCGCGCATTAAATGCTATCTCTCAACAGACATTTTCAAGAGACTCAACGGCTACTTCCAACGGACATTCAACGATCGTATCTTGAACGGGAAGAATTGCTCAACGGTCGAATGCTCTCTTTTAACTATAAAAGGAGAAGGATTCAAAATGGACAAACAGCGATACGAGCTTGTACTGTCAAAATGCTGATATTTTGAATCCAACATTTATCTCATACACTCTGTTTCTCAATGTTTATATAGTTTACAATAGAGAGTGAGATGATCAATTATTGTACTTCAGTGTTTATACATTCACTTCTGAGAGAGAATATTTATCTGTAAACATTCTATCCGAGAGTTACTCAAGATTGGGTGATCTTGAGTGGGAAACCCATTGTATTGATTATAGCTTGTAAGGGGAGTGAATCTTAGTGAAAGGATTACTTCGAGTACAGAGTGTGTAATCAAGTAGGCGTATTGATTATAGCTTGTAAGGGGGAGTGAATCCTAGTGAGAGGATTACTTTGAGTACAGAGCGTGTAATCAAGTTAAAAGAAGATAGTGGATTGAAAATCTCAAGTGAAGCTTGGGGACTGGACGTAGGTCAAGGATTGGCTAAACCAGAATAAATCTCTGTTTGCATATTCTCTTCCCTTATCTCTTATATTCCTAGCATACATATTTGAATGACTGTTTATTGCTTTATAAATCATTACTGTCGTATAAACTACTTTTAGTAAGTTGCGAAAAAAATTTCAAAGTTCCTAAAATTTTATCAGACACCCAATTCACCCCCCTCTTGGGTGACAGCCAGGTCTAACACATAACTCTTTATAGTACTTATAAGAACCCTTAACTCTTTATGGTACTCCTGAGAACCCGTAACTCTTTATAGTGCTCATGAGTTATAACTTGTAACTCTTTATGGTACTCATGAGAACTTGTAACTCTTTACGGTGCTCATGAGTTTTCGTAACTAAATGATAAAGAAAATTAAGATATGAAAAATTAGGAATCTTTGTTAATCATTGTAGAACTTGTAAGTCCTTATGGTCCTCATGAGCTATATAAAGGATGTGGTCGTTAAAACAACTATTGGGATTTAAGGATTACCTTTTGATCACACCAAGACCTCAAAGTATATGACGTCCTCTAATGTTGATCCACAAGTTGCCTTTTGATTGCAATAAGAACACTGAAAAAGATAGAATATCACCAAGAGGGGGTGAATTGGGGATTTTAAAAACTTTCTAATTTTTCCAAAAAAATGGCGTGCTAAAATAGAGAGAACAGAGAGAGGAAGAGAAAGCTTGACACAGAGGATTTATACTGGTTCGATCACAACTCTTTGACCTACGTCCAGTCCCCAGACTCTCTGGGATTTTTCACTATCCTTTCAATTAGTTACACACTCTATACTTGAACTTATCCTCTCACTAAGATACACTCCCCCTTACATGTTGTAAATTGATAACCCAATATCCAAGTCCCACAACTTGAGATTCTTACAATGATTTAATAATTAGAAATGAAAACTCTCTAAAAGAGCAGATTGATAAACACTGAAGAATATTTATATCAGAAGATATTACACAAGAAAGTGAAGCAGTAAATGCAAGTTGATCTTTTTGCATTTTTGACTCTCTTGGTTGTTGAGAATTGAATGCTTTAGCTTATATATGAAGGAAGCAATTAATGACTGTTGGAAATCTTGATACAACCGTTGGGAGCTTCAAAAGAGTTGTTAGGTTGAACTAGTTGCATTTACTTGGTCATTTAGCTTTAATCCATATGTCTAGACTTTCTTGTTGACTTTCCTTGAAATAAATCCGTTGGTCGAACTGGTCCAGATGTGGAAAGAGAACATTAATGCCTTTGGAATGTGCAGAGAAAGATTTGTCAAATTGGTGCTTAGGTTTCTGAACCCAGCATATAATCCTTTGACATCATCATTTTCTTTATGCTTAATCTTTAGTCCAACATTCGTTTAATCATCTGAAACTCACTAACAAATTGATTAAACATAGTTAGGAATAGTAATGAGAGATGATATGAAATATATAGATCATACATAAAGATTTCGCAAATTCGAGCAAGATGATTTCAAAACAGAGACGACTTGAACTCGAGTTTGTTCAAGCAAACTAGAGTTCCTGACTCGAGTTTACCCTTCTAGACTCGAGTCTTATGATCATCTTCTTTAAAAGTAGATTTGAAGTTTAAATGAAGATGTCTCTGTAAGACTGAAACTGGAGTTTAAAATATTTTACTCAAGTGTATGACTTGAGTTAGATTACATAAACTCGAGTTTGGATCTTCTTTCGAAATGAGCATCGCGATAGCATTTGAAAACATTTTGAGATCACGGAAACTTGAGTCATTAAGTGACTAACTCGAGTTTAGAGCCTTTTCAAATTGAGAATAAATTTAGGTCCACAAGCTCAAACTGGAGTTTAGAAGAAATAGGCTCGAGTCACTTTAAGCTTAAAATACCTTGAAAGCTCTCGGTCTGACAGAAACTCGAGTCTACCAAGACTGGCTCGAGTTTTCTTTAAAGAGAAAAACTTTGAGAACTCTCAGCCTTGTGTAAAATCAAGTTTAGCAACAGTTGGCTCGAGTTTTCTTAAAATTAAAAAGCTTTGAAAAACTCTCGGCCAGACTTAAACTCAAGTTTCCATTTAGTAACTCGAGTCAAGCGAAGTTCAAATAACTTGACTAACTCTCTATCTAGAGCAAACTCGAGTTTAGAAACTCTAGGCTCGAGTTTGTCTTTAACAGTAAAATCCTGGTTAAGTTTGAACAAGTTTCAACCATTTTTAACTTAACCAAAATCTTCATTTAAGTTTACAATTGTCAATTATCATCAAAACACACAGAGAACTAACAAACACCTTCTCCTTGGCTCCTCATTCTCCTTGGATGCTTGTTAGGTGATTGTAAGGAAGATGCTTCAATTCTTTGGATCTTCTTTTCTCAAGATGATGATGGTGTCTTGAGATTAGGTGAGGCGCAAGATTAAAAGATTGGAGATGGCGCCTCTTTCTCTTGAACAAGAATGTATGGCCTTTTTGAACAACCGTGTGTGTGCGTTTTCTTTCTTGAAAAACGTCCAAAAATATGGCACTAAAAAAGCAGCCACTTTTATTAGGGTTTAACCCAAATTCTAGTGTTTAAAAGAAAGGCCCAATCCAACTAGAAAAGCCTAATCTTTATTAGATATCTATCCAATCTTTATTGGATCTTTATCTAATCTTTACTGGATACTACTTTGGATAATTCACAATTTTCCTTTATCACCTAACCTCTTGAAATTTAGATTTGAATTTAAATTACTATTTTAGATTCAGTATTTAAATTTCAAATTCAAATTGGCTCAAAGCCCCATTGGGCCTTCTAACATATTTGGGTTTATTAGTAGAAAAACTAATTTCTCTCTAATTATCCAAATATGGTGCCATTTATGATTGCTAAATATAGAAATCAAGAACAACTTTAGTGTATGACTCATTAGGCCCAATTAGTCAATGACATAACTAACCTTGGACCAATTAAACTCTTTTAATGGGCCCAATTTATCTAATGACCATATAAGACACTAGCAATGCTCTGCGGCCCCAAAACTAATCAAGTTGATTAAGTGATCTACGTTTCTATTTTGGATATCGTACCGACATCATCCCTCACATCGTCGTTCACATTTAGTTGAGAGCAATGATAGAGTATTATCTCTCTTTATTGACTAAAAGTAGCTATTTCAGAGAACTAGGAATCTTCTTCCAATGACTCTAAGATAGATTATGCCTCTTCATGATCGCTTATTATGCATAGATTCCCAAGTCAACTAGAACTCATCCAAGCCCTACCGATCTTGTGAACGACTGATGAGTAACTTAATTGTGTCTAATTTGAGCAAATATGTCATAATTCACGCATGTAGGGAAAAGCAGGATGAATCTCATAAATTGTGGTAATTGAATAATCATCCTACACATGTGCATAAGAAAAGGGCAAGTTTGAGGTTTATTGTAAAAGCACATAGCATAGTTGATACCATGCTATAACATCGGGTAAGCCTTAATGTATCCGCAATACAATGTAACCGGAATGCTATAGCATTGTAAGTGAAGCAGAGCTATGCGCCTTATGTTCTGACTTTTCCTCGAGGCTGTTTCAGGAAATTAAGTACAGGTTATTAGACGGACGTTTAGACGACGGTTGGATTGCTGACGTACTGAATAAGAAGATGCGGAGGATCAGAGATAAGATTTGGAGAATCCTGTAGCATCAAAAGAATCAATCAACCAAATTTGGAAAGATGGACCTGACGGATTTAGAAAGGCCCAGCTCGTTGAATGTACGCCACAAGAAAACTTGACTATACAAGGGAAAGACAACTAACCCTAAAGATCATCGAGTCGTTGGAGAGTCAAAGAAATTCTTACTCGGCTAGACTCGAAAGAAAAACAAGAGAAATTACAAAGCACAAAACCTCCAGAAGAAACCCAGAATCCTTCCCTGTAGTGAGACAGAGAATAGAAGACGTGGAAACGTTTCGTGACAAACGCATCCTACACCGTCGACCCCTCCAGCGAACTTTCCCTTTTGTTTTGTTGATTTTTAGTTTATCTTTTTCCATGGGCTATTCTGCTGTGATTTGTTTTGTGATTCCCTCATCAGTCATGAACTAAACTCCCTTTAGTTGAGCAAGGATAAATTCTTGAGTGTAGAATGAACCTAGTTTGCTAGTCCTTTAATTAAATAAATTCAGTTTGTTTGTTAGTATTTTAACTTCTTGTCGGTTAGCGGAAGCTAAGGGCTAGATCAGTGGCCTCGACTTACTGGAAGGGAGTCAGGTTTAGACATATGATAGACAGTGTTTGCTGGGCAGGCTAGTGCAAGGTTGACCTAACATTGTAGGCTACAGGAATGGGTCTACCGCTCATAACCATACACCTTGATTAGGAATGATAATCTAAACCAGAAAATCGCCATAGGAATATGGGAGAAGTAAAGCTAGGATTGTACATACAAGATGCGGAAGCTTCTGTATAGCATAGTGGTGGGTTAACTGGATAACATTGCGAAGGCAGCTATGCTGTAGCATTGGGGAAGCTGTGTAGCATAATTACTATAGCAATGAGCTAAGGCAAACTGGGGGAGTAATATGCTTAGGATGAAATCTGAGCTCAGCCTATCTTTAAACTGATATTTTCTTGCGACTACGATCAATTGTTTATTTCTTTGTTTAATATTTATAATAAAAAACACCCAAACCATTTATAATTTTCTTTTCTTTTTTAAACACAATTGTCTTCGAAACTAGTATCATCATCGGTATCTCGGTCTCTGTGGGACGATACTCTACTTACTCTTTATTACTTGTTCGACTGGTTCACCTGCCATCAACAAAATCGACCAACAACGACTAATCCTTTGTAAGGGACTGTGAGTCCTTTCGGCATGTCCATCTATACTCATGCATTCAAGTAATACCCAAGAGTACACTGTTCTCCCCATTCTCAGGCGGATAAAGTTGTACTGTCAAAGCATAACTCTAGGACATAATGTCCAATGATATCCTCAAGTTTAGGACGATCCGCACTACCAAATGATGAGAGACATTACAAATCCAATGATACTCTCTACAATGAATCCTTGTGAGTCTCTCGGTGGGTTAGTTCAGTGCTGTATGTTCTCTAACACATCCACCCATGACATCAGCTAAGGCATCACCATGCCTACATTTCATGAGGTCCCTACATTACATGACAATTAATAATTACAACCGTTATGTTTTTGTTTTTGTGAATTCCGCCTTTCAATACGTGACTGTTGGCATATGTATTGAAGAATGAGGTTCAATTTTCTGTTTAGGCTGTTGGCATATGTAGTGAGATGCCTTGTGTCGAAAATATATAATACCAGCATACATGACATATTAGAACCAAGATGTATTGTCGAAAATAACTGTGATGTATGGTCTTTTTGGTAGTAGTGAACTTCTAGACAATATTGCTCTTATATGTAACAACTTCGAGGCAAAATCGAACCTTAACCCTTTGAAAACTATTTTCAATAGCTTTTCAAAACAATAAAAGAATCTACCTTTTACATTTTGATTTTTTTTTATAAACTTAAAGCCATCACACATTTAAAAATACTAAAAAAGTAATTTTATATTAAAAAACTTAAACAAATGAACCTTTAATTTGTTCATTTTATGAGCATGCCCGCCAATTTTCGAGACCCGATTAACATAGGAGTGCTTAAAAGAAATTTTTGAGGATAAATAAGTGAAATTATATGCTTTGCCTTTAAAATACAAAAATATTTGTTATAATTTTTAAAACTCCTAAAGTCATAAAATACCATATTTCGTTTCTAAGCTTGCGTGCTTGTTTCCAATTTATCAAAATAAATAAATATTTATTTGATTAATATCATGTTTTTTATTCATAAATAACTTTATTATACAATCTAGTAGTCAGGTGGGAAGCACCATTATTTGGCTCATTAATGATGGGTTCATCCAGAACTCAAAGGTTTTAGATCCAATATTCTGATGATAACATAATTAGATAAGAGATTTGTATGTTTTGCAAGGATAATAATATTCTCAAAATAAAATTATAAGACTGAACTTAAATTTAAAATATAAAAATTATTATTCGAGTCATTAAGAGTATTTGAATCATAAAAAAAAAATATAAAAACCTTATTTATACCCCGAATATGAGTATACAAGTTTCTAATCAAATTCTCTGGAGTCAATCTTGTTATTTGAGTCATAATATAAAGGAGAAAACATCATTTAAATCTCAAATATGGGAAGGAGGGTTCATTTTCTCATCCGAGTACTCATTTTCTTAATTTCCTATCCGAGTCATAACCTCAAATGAAATACATCATTTATGCCTCGAAAAATGGAAATAAACCTTCCAAGTAAAAAATGCCCCGAATCAAATGTTTTATGCGAGACTTAATATCAAAGTGATATATGGCATTTATGCCTCAAATATGGGGATAAGTATTGCGAGTCAAAAATGCCTCGAGTCAATAGTCTCATCCAATTCATAATCACATATTTAAGGTGCCATCTTAGGTGCGCATAGGATGAAAATGGAGGGCACATGGAATGAGAAGATATCTTAAACTTTGTCTCTATTTTAGGAAACATAAGTTGGTATAATTTGATCATTCCATTATCATAAAATTTGTTCCAAACCTTCGATAATTCCTTTTTATTATATGGTAATTCTCTAATTTTTTTTTAAGCCCAAAATAAGCTTGCAGGCAATTTTTCCTTGAAGTTCTAAGAAAATGCCCCATTTTGACATAAATAGGCTTTAAATATTTTTAAAGCCAACACTCTCATATCTTTATGACAAAACAATTTTTATAAATGTATGTTAATCCTCAAATAATTATTAGTCCTCATTTTATCCAATTATTTGAGGCCTCATCATATTTTAAATAATTGAATTTGGCTAAATATAACTTAAATAGCCAAAATTCTAAAACTACTTTAAATTCGTTTTTGGTATTGTGAAATTTCGAGGAACTAATTTGGGAACAATTGTAGAGGTATTTAATTGTCTTTTTTTTTTTGTTTATTTGATAACAATAGTGATTACTAAGTTTCAATTTATTTTTTTTAAGTTGAGGTGCAAATTTACTCGTAAAGTATGTCGCTATATGCATATGACACTATAAGGTTTCATTAGATGCAAAAGTATAAATAAAGTTTTTTAATGATGCGAAAATGCATCAACTATTAATTTAACAAACGTTGATTGTTTAACAAACATGTTAATCAAGCAAATGATACAAAGGTAAATATGAAATTTCTAAAATGATGGAAAACTACACACATAGAATTGTTTGTTAAATGTTTAACCTTAATAGTCATGTAATTTTTACATTATTTTGAAAACTCCATGTATACTTTGTGATGTGTTTGCCAAATGGTCAATATTAGTTATTCGATACGGTTTTTGTACCATTTAGGAACTTTACGGATAATTTTGCATCCAACAAACTTTATGAGCGTTTTGATTAATGAGAGTTTTAGGAAAAAACTCATTTTTTTTAAAAAAAAAACAACCCAAACACATTACGGTAGACTTTTTCTCCATAACGCTTTCCACTAGGTTTGAACGCTCCAAAAGCTTATGAAACACTCATACCAAACAGGTCCATTGTGTCCTTTCACATGGCGAAATATTTTGGGGAACTTTTTTTTTTTTGGGAACATTTGCTACCGTTTTTTATTAAAATAAAGAAGTTGAAAGTGTTGGGCCGAATCCGTACAAACTGACTTCTGATGGGCCAGAGCTCATACAGTAAAGCGCTCAAAAGTAGCGTCTGTACACGCCTCGTTCAAATTTCATTTCATGTATCAAAACAAAAAAATTCATTTCATGCTCTCTTCGAATCAAATTTACAAAGAGAAAACCGCACGAACGCTCCCTCCAATTCTATCTTCTTGTTCCCTCTTCAGATCGGACTGTCTTCTCGGGATACTTGTGTTACATCATCGTTCTTCGCCTTCTTCCTCCTTGTACTCTTTGTTTTTTCTCGTCTTCCGTAGCGGATTAGGGTTTTGATCTTGCAAGGCAAGTTTTATTTTTGAACCAGTGCTTGGTAATCCCAATGTCGGCTTCTACGGTGTCGATTACAGCGGCGAACCCGGCTGCACGTCGGAGACCGGTTGTCTCTACCGAAAGGAAGACTACAAACATTGAGATGCTGGCCAATGATGTTGGTGTTTCTCCGGTTATCGCTAATCCCGGCGCAGGCGGAGATGAGAAAGTGACATCCGGGGGAAATGGGAGAGATTTGAGTCACCATTCTATTCGTGGTGACGCAGTTCTGGATAGATCTTCTAAGGATTTCGTGCAAGCCAAGAAAGCCGTTGGAAATTCGACTGCTGTGCAACGGCGAACTCGTAAGGTCCTTCCAAAGCCTGATAAACCTCGGTGGCTAACAGTTTTGAGTATTTTTGCCAAGAATTTCGTGCTTCTCGTTGTGCTTTTGGGGCTGGTTCAATTGATTCGGAGACTGGCTCTGAAATCTGGTGAAAGTGCGGTGGGGCCCCAACCAGGGCTGGTGGAATTTGAGGGTCGAATTGCGGATGTGGAGTCATTGTTGAAAACAACGGCAAAAATGATCCAGGTGCAAGTTGATGTTGTGGACAGGAAGATGGAGAATGAGATTGGGGGTTTGAAGAAGGAAATGAATAAGAAAATTGATGATCAGGGAGCCATTTGGGAGAGCGAGTTGAGGAAATTAGAGTCCAAGAGTGAAGGACTTGAGAAGTCGTTGGGTGATTTGAAGGCAGTGGAGTGGTTATCTAAGGAAGAGTTTCAGAAGATTTATGATGAGCTGAAGAAGTCAAAGGGTGCTGATCTTGGAGAGGCAAGCTTGGATGAGATAAAAACGTATGCAAGAGAGATTATTGAGAAGGAAATTCAGAAGCATGCTGCTGATGGGCTTGGGAGGGTGGACTATGCCCTTGCAAGTGGTGGAGCCATGGTTGTCAAGCACTCAGAACCATTTATGGTGGGAAGGGGAACTAATTGGTTCTTACTATCCGCAAAAAATGGTGTACATACCAATGCTGATAAGATGTTAAAACCAAGCTTTGGAGAGCCAGGTCAGTGTTTTGCCTTGAAAGGGAGCTCTGGGTTTGTGCAGATCAAGTTGCGAACAGCTATCATTCCAGAGTCTGTCACATTAGAGCATGTTGCCAAGGTAATGCCTTTATACACATGCCCGTTTCAATATGGGCATGCTTTTTATTTAGTGTCAAAATAAGAAGTAGGTCATATGTTCTATGCATTTGTGTTATTTATATTGTGTCAATACTTTGTCCACATATATACGTGTCTTTTTTATCTATTTGTGGCAAAGTGTGTTTATTGATCAGCGTGATGTGCTATGAAACATTAATGAACTTCTTGGTATGTCAATTACATACACTAGTTCATAACCATGCCTTTATTTTTGGCTTTTATTATTCTAGTTTGTTGCTTCTAGCTTATAGAGGATACAATGTGCTTTTTATGTTCTTGTGATGCTAAATACTTTGCCTTTAAATGAAGAAAGCTTTTATAGTATTTGCAATTTTGATGACTTACTCAGTCTTTGGATTTGGAAAACTTTAGTGACAAATTTCATAGATGAAGGTATATATACTACCCAAGAAATGCTTTCCTATATAATCTGCACGGCTTTATTACTTGAATATTGACTTGTACAGATGCTTTATATATGACATGACTGATAATACTGGTTGATAAACTTCAACAAGGAGGGCTTATTTTCTTTCTGTTCATCTGTGTCTGAGTTCAAGGGTGGGGCTGGCTTGGTCACTTTGATCTATTATGTATTTTGGTGCCATGTTAATCCTTTGAATTATATACATTTCCTTGTTGATACTTGGATTGGGTGGTGTGGTTTTCTTCTATAAACTATTTTTTCTATTAAAAAACAAGAATGGATGGTTTGGCTAGTTAAATAATTGATCTGTTGAATGCTTGCATTCTTGTTGGCTGTTGACCATTAGACCTAGAATAGTTATAAAGTATTCTTGTAATCCATGTAGCCGATCCCATCTTGTGGGATAAGACTTCTTGTTGTCGGTGAAATTTAGAACTTGAATAGTTATAATAAATTAGAGCTTGAATTGCTGTAATCATGCCTTTTCTGGCACTTTTGGTACTCACATTTTACTGGGGTTCTGACAGGCTGGGTCTTGTGTGCAAATAATTCTGTCTTATTTAACAAATGTTTCAAATAACATGGAGCTTTAACACCTCATCTTGAGTTTGCAGAAAGCCAGCCCACCTCCTGTATTTGCTAATCAAATCCCATAGCTTGTCTACTTTCTTTATTTGAACTGTGTACACCCAACAGTTATGCACTCTTGATTTCAAAGCTTGAGTTTAATTATTTAAGAAGCCAAACTATGAAAGAGTATGCAAAATAATTTTTCCCTTCTGATAGCGTATGGGTAGGCTTCAAAAGTAGTTTTGAGATTATGAGTTCGATCTTGACATTGTGAAAAAGAGTTTGTTCATGTTTATAATGATGAGTCATATGACTCATCATTATACATGATGTATTATGTTATAATTGATATTCAATAGTTTTTGATTAACTAATGCTTTATCATGTTTAGCATGCATTTAAACTATCTTTATATCAGTGAATCCTATAGTCAAATTTAGTTTGATGCACTGTACTAAAAAATTGGACTTCATTGCTGGTAAAAAAGAATATTTAACTTTTGAATTGCAATTTATCTGTTATTTTATCATCTTGAAAACATTACTTCTTTTATTGGCTGAAGAAGTCTGGCTTAAAGTTAAATAGCTATTCTAGTTGTTTGTTCTGCTAACAGCTAAATACGTCATTTTGATGCAAAATATGATTTCAATAGGTCCTCTAGAAAATTAAAACTAGCCAAATCAATTTGCTTTTTAACCCTTCTTCAATAAATTCTCTTGAAATGAAAAGTAAAGAAACCAATGAAAAATGAAAAACAACACTATTATCTTTGTGAGAATCGAGCACTTAGTGTATTTTTTGTTTTGACAATCAGCTTTCCAAAAGTCCTTTTCAAATCCAATGGTTAACCCAAGGTTGTTTCGTTTTGTATCAGCGCGTTTTAAGAGTCCTTTTGGCAAATGGAAAAATGGATCTGAAAATCCTTTATCCAATTGAACTTGGCGAAGCTTTTGCTTTTCAAATTTTGGGACGTTGGATCATTTAGGAGAGGAGTTAAATTTTAACTGCTCATTTCTCCCATGCTACCCTGATACATTTCAAAAAAAATTATACAATTTTTTATTTTATATATCATTCAACATATAAGATTTTATATTATTTATACATTCTTTTATATATACTCCCTTTGGTCTGTAATGTAGGACACTTCCCAACATGTATCATGCATATTTAGAAAATTCAACTTTTTGTCTAAATCTCGTGAAAGTTTAGCTTATTTTTCCAGTTTTGGGGTCTAGAACTGACACTCATAATTTCCTATGCATTATTCTCGTCGCAACAAAACCAACATGAGTAAAAATGAAAAGATTTCTTAAAACTATGTGCTCTACATTTTGGACCAAAGGGAGTATTGTTCACCATATCGATTGTATATTGTTTATATATATTTTCAATAAATACACTTTTAGCATAACAAAAAATAAAAAATTATATATCATGAAACCCATGTACATTTTAGCAGTGCTAGCCATTTTGATTTCTGATGTGTGTGTGTGTATTGGCACATTTTTATAGTTATCTGGATGTCTCTGATTCATGTTGGTTTTGCCATGTGTTTGGTTATGTATCATATTTCCCATTATTATTTTTATGCTAATATTTTTGCGTTTTACCAGAGTGTTGCATATGATAGATCAAGTGCTCCCAAGGACTGCAGGGTTTCTGGTTGGCTGCAAGGGCTGAATTCTGAATCTGTTACAGAAACTGAGAAGATGTTTCTATTATCTGAATTTACATATGACCTTGAAAAGAGTAATGCCCAGACTTTTGATGTGTCGGATTCAGGCAGCACCGGAGCTATTGACACAGTAAGGCTTGACTTCACATCGAACCATGGAAGTCCTTCGCACACTTGTATATACCGATTTAGGGTTCATGGTCACGAGCCCGATGCAGTCTCTGTGATGGCAATGCGGTCGCTATGAAGATGAAGAAGCATTTCTTTGTTGCTTGAAGTTGTATGTTGTTTAGATCTTGTTAGTCGTGAACTCTGTAGTTACCTCATGTACTTATTAGTTATCCTTGTTAGAGTATTCTTGTTATGGTCGATTCCAATGGATTTTTTTGTATATTGTGTACAACTCAATTAGCCCCATGGGATATTGTGTATTTGGATGGAGGGGGAAATGGGGAATGATACTAAAGGGGTGGATTTTGATTTCTATCCTTTTGTTCTAGAGACTTTTTTCTCTCTAAGGCGAGTAATTAATTTAGAAGTCCACCATCAACTAGTGTCTGTTGTATCCCTTTAATTCTGGGGGGAAATAAAAAGAACCGAGAGAGGAAAGAAACGGGAGAACATATATTGAACAATTCTATTGGGCTTCCTATTAAAAAAGATTACGTATTGGACAAAGTGTCATGCCCCATAGTATATACCAACATTTATCAGAGTATTATCATAGAGCACAGTGGACGCACAAAAATAGCATAGTACATTAATAAAAGTTCTTGATATTATTTATAACATCAATAAACTACTATTATACAGTTACATAAGAAGAATTTCCACAGGTACGTACATAATATTTATAATATTTATCCCATTGGTTATAATGTATCAGTTACATTATAACCAACAAAGCCTCCTAGCCCAAACGAATTCCTCATCCACCGGTATTTGCTGCCTTGCCTTGGGAGACATATCCAGTACATTGTACATTTTACAAGTAATAACAAGGGTTGGGATTTAAACAAATTCCAGAGTAATAGTTAATCTACATAAAATGTATACATAGTATATGATAGGCAACCACGAACAATACATCAACGACATATTTAGCATTCAAAGATCACATATCACATGTAGCAACAATTGCAAACAAAATCCATACCATAGCGTTGGGCATCAACTCATATCATCTGAATGCACTAGGTTTGTGACCCAAGGACCACTAATTCACTAGGCCCTATTGCCTAGGCACCGGGAAGATACCCATTGATGGTTCTTCTAGCCAATCGGCTCACTGGTGGTGCTGGCCCCCAACGAGGCAATCGACACAACATGATTCACCATGTACATAATAAAGTCATACATAGCATGTGAGAGAAGAGTTACTACCTAGACGCTTCACAAATCCTCAAATCAGCTCCCAATCCTCTGATTTTCTTGGGCAAATGTTGGGTCCTACAAAAATACATTTATGAACGGCGGTTAATACTTGGTTTTGGACAAAATTTTCCAGTCTTTATGACCAAACTTAGAAAATTCATACTTTGGGTTCTAGACCTTCGATTAACATGATTTGGGACTCGATTTAAATCCTATGAGGTCTACTATATTCTGACCAAATTTAACAGGTAGAGAAGGTCTTTTGCTTGGTTAAAGCCTCACACTAAAAAAGAAACCCAAATATGGAAACAAAAACTTTACAGTTTCCCTAGTCTAGCTTTGGAAAACCATAACTATATCTACACATAACCAATTGAGGTGGTTCCAAAGGTTAAATGACCCTTATTAAGCCTAGTTTAATGTAAAAATACTATACTTAGCCAAATCAACGCAATAAATCTCAAAAACCTCAATCAACCAAACTATTCCAAAATCGTTCCAGCTTCAGTGCCAAAAGTGTAGCAATTCATATCTTACAATCTACTAGCCCAAATGACACATATTTTGTATAAACGTAAAGCTTAGGATGTCTACCATGATCTTGCAAAGTTTCACAACCATTGGACATCATTTGGTCAATTAAAAACACGACACAACTCGACTGCCTCCAGAAAACAAATCTGGCAGCATTACTACATCATAATTCAATCTTTGGGTTTTCAATCTAACCTTTCCAAAATCATGATCATATCCTATTCTCATAGAATTTTGTGTGTAGAATCTATTTCTAACCTCAAAAATAACAAAATCCAATCCCTTCTCCTAGGAACTGATCTAGCCAAACAATTAGGGTTTTTAGCCAAAATTCATTTTTCTCTATCGATGCTTCTAAATCAGTTTCTCACCTTTATACCTCACAATTTTGCATTATAAACTCATAGGAGCATCAACTTAGGAAAATCTCAAAGATATAAGGCTCAAATCAGAGCTTATAAGTACCTCTACTCGATTCCACAATCGCTTCTTGATTTTGGTAGCACCTCCACCTTGTAGACGGCGCTAAAATCCTCTAATCAAGAATCCAAAACCATAGAAATGCTTCCCTCATTGAGAGGAACAACGTTAGAGAAGTCCTCGACAGCTAGAAATGCCGAATCAAAGGCGAAATCGGCTTTGGAGTGTTTTCTCTCTCCTCCTCTCTCTCCACTGACCCTTTCTCTATATTTTCGGCCTCTACCATTTCTTTCTCCATGTGCTGGCAAAAATAATGGATGAGAAAGAGAAAATAAAGAAAGTCAAAAGGCTTATTGGACAAGCCAAAGAAAAAGAAAGTTGGCTTCTTGAATAAGCCAAGGAATGGCTTGGAGAGCAAGTCATTTGGCTTGGAGAGCAAGTCATTTGGCTTGGAGAGCAAGTTAAGAGGAGGTGAGGTGGTGCCCTATGCGGGGTCCACACCTTACTAATCTCATTTGACCATTTTACCCCTCTACAAGACTCATTTTCGTATAAGAGTCAAACTGGCAGAATTTTCAACCAAATTTGAAAATTCATATCTCATTGGAAAAATGCCCAATTCCAGTTATTCCAAAGGTTGTGACCATTAGTAAGTTTATGTTTGTGGAAAAAATGCCTCCCATGGTCAAACACATGTAATTTCTTCCATAATCACCAATCATTACACACTGGTTCAGAAAACGTTCAAGATTTAATACCTAACTTCAAAAATTCATAGCTCATGGTATACGAATCCAATTGACCTATATGACATATCAAATTAAATCTTATCATGTTTAATTAAAATATGAAAAGTTTCATAGTGATTGGATATCATTTGCTCAGTCACAAGCACGTCACAAACTGACTGCCTTCTAGAAACACTTTCCTCTTGACTAGCTCTATAGCTAGCAAGTATTATCTGACTTATTCAATTCAGATTTCTAGACCATTTTAATAGTTTTTGTTCCTGTAACATCTTGTCGCAATCATGTCACCACTTTTGAATTCTTCTATGTTGTCTCATACTCAACTTTTCTGATTTTTCAAACTTACCACAAACTAAATAGATATAAATGGAATATACTATTATGTGTTTTCTCTCTCCACCGACCCTCTCTCTATATTTTCAGCCTCTCACATCTCTTTCTCCATGTGCTGGCAGAAAATAATGGATGGGAAAGCAAAAAATTAAAAAATAAAAAAAATCAAAAGGCTTGTCGGACAAGCCAAAGAAAAAGAGAGTTAGCTTCTTGAATAAGCTAAGGAATGGCTTGGAGAGCAAGTCATGTCGCTTGGAGAGCAAGTTAAGAGGGGGTGAGGCGGCGCACTATGTGGGGTCCACACCTTACTAATCTCATTTGACCATTTTACCCCTCTGCAAGACTCATTTTCACAAAAAGAGTCATTGTAGAATTTTCAACTAAATTTGAAAATTCATATCTCATTGTACAAATGCCCAATTCCAGTGATTTAGGCTATGTGACCACTAATAAGTCTATTTTAAGGGAAAAAATGCCTCCCATGGCAAACGCACGTAATCTATTAATTACCAATCATTACATACTGGTCCAAAAAACATTCCAGATTCAATATCTAAATTCAAAAATTCATAGCTCATGGTATACAAATGCAATCGACCAATATGACATATCAAATTAAAGTTTATCATGTCTACTTAAAATGTGGAAAGTTTCATGGCCATTGGATATCATTTGCTCAGTCAAAAGCACGTCACAAACTAACTACCTTCTAGAAACTCTAATCTGCCAACATCAACGGAAATGTCCTTCATGATATTTCACACTTCCCGAATTGGACTTAGTCATCTTCCTGATATATTTTGAAATTTTTATTTAGATTGAAAAGGTTATCATGATGCTAATAAGTATTTTTATAGAAATTTCCTTTTGGAACCTTATGATTTGAATTGTGATGTACATACATACATACATACATACATACATACATACATATGCATGCTTGCATGTATGAGTTGAGAATTGAGATATTATGGCATTTATATGAAAATTATTTGAATAACATGATTTGAATGTGAAAATCTTGAGAAATTCCCATAGAGCTAGTTATGGAATTTTATCATGATGGTTGGATTGGGATGAGATGGAGTAGTTTGTTCTATCACATGGTTTTTCCTCTATTGTCGGCTTTCTATTGTCTTACTAGTTCAATGGGGACTATCTCACCAGTTCAATAAGGGACTGCTCGACTAGTTTAACAAGGGGCTGTGACATCCCACTTGTTCAATGAGCGAAAAAGACTCATGTTCGGGGCATGTGCTCTGTGGATTCTGGCTAGTCCTCATCACATGACCAATGAGCTTTCAAGTGGCCAGTAACATGGGTGATAACTTAGCCTATGGGTCTAGTCGGCAAAAATAAGGCGGTTCAGTTGATTGATTGGAGGCTACTTGGGAATTGTGATATGAAAATTGTGATACAAAAATTGTGATATGCAAATTTTGATGAGAAAATTGTGATACAAAATTTGTTATACGCATATTGTGATAAATAAAAAATTGTGATACTGAATTTGTGATACACAAATTGTGATACGGAATTTGTGATATAGAAATTGTCATGTGGAATTTATGATTTAGAAATTAAGATATGAAATTGATGATATGATATATTTGATTTGGAACTTTTTAAATTGTATCTTTAATACTTTGTTATATAAATTGTTCCACTTGGCACCTCATGAGCATATATTAGCATGTGTAATGAGTTGGATAGCTGGTCATTGAGGCTTTTGTCTCACTCAGTTGATTTAACATTTTTTAGATGATAGTTCCCATGTTAGGATGTCAGGGAGAGTTCCTGGGGCATAGATATCTCTCCATGTATTTGTATAGACTCTTTTAGTTAATTATGTGATGAACTGATGTATATTTCCGTCCGCCCATAGGGCCCATATTTTGTAAACTCCAATTTAACTTCATACTTTTGATTAAATTGTCATTGGTTGTTTTGCTGGTAGAAGGCCTGAGGTCTTTAGAATTGCATGTGATTGGATGTGGATCCACAAACTCATTTTGGAAACTTTTGATTATCGTATTATGATTTTGATACCATGTAGAACTGGATTTTTTGATATTGGACTTATGGTGAACGCTGTATTTTGAGTTTTGAGAAACTCAAGGTTCAAGTGTTATTTATGATTGCTTAAAATGTTTAGATTATTTCTTTCCTATCATAGATGACTTTAGTTTGAAATGGGAATCTCTTTATAATCATGGTATAGATTCTTGAATGGTTTATTAAACTTTAGTTCTACCATGATTATGTTTGAAAGATAAATTAATGAAATGAAATTAAGCTAATGATTTTATAGTTGGCACAAAACATTATCATTCAAATTAATTGTATTAGGGTAAGGATGTGTTTGGGCTAGCATTTTAGAAGATAGATTTTGGAGAAAAGTGATTTTAAAACATGTTATGGGGAAATTATTTTTGACTAAAATAGATTTTATGGAAAAGGTGATTATCGAACATTGTTCACCTGAACTTATGCAAAAACCATGGTTTTTTTTTTTTTTTAAAAAAATAAAATAAAATAGATCGAATATAAAGTTAGAAGACCCAAGGTGTACTTGAGGGATATTATTTATAATTGACAATGTTCAAAGGGTAATGTGTTTTAGAAAAATCTTGAAGTTGGGGAAGCTTAGAGAAATGGAGCGTGATATAGGAAAAAAAAAAGCATGGGAATGAAGACGTGAGAAGGAATAGGTCTCTTCCTCTATTTTAGGGACAAATATATGAATCTACCAGTTGAGTTGAATTCAATTGTGCTTTTCAACGTTAGTCTTCATTCGGATTTGGTCCTATTCTACGCTTTGTGTTGGCTCTTAATCCAACAAACGTGACTTTGATTTTTTATTTA
The DNA here is from genome assembly GCA_019022615.1 of Acacia melanoxylon. Classification (NCBI taxonomy): domain Eukaryota; kingdom Viridiplantae; phylum Streptophyta; class Magnoliopsida; order Fabales; family Fabaceae; genus Acacia; species Acacia melanoxylon. The sequence goes on along the minus strand of JAFJYJ010000020.1, from coordinate 758,440 downwards.
TTTTATTTTTGTGTGTGTGTGTGTGTTCCAAATCTTATATGTGTGGGACGAGCCTACACTTACATTTTTATGCTAGGGGCCATTTGGCATGCGCCCACTATTCTGTTTTAAAAAAAATTACTTCCATCTTATCGTTTTCTTTTTATATTGAACCGTTTCTAAGAGTGGAATAAAAAATTATACTTTTTAATTATATTACATAGATTAGTTTTTCAATTCTTTTGAAATATTATAGATATTTTAAATCAGTCTAATATTAACTTTCCTTCTATTTTCTCTATTGTATAATATATTTTCAAGTTAATACAACTTTTAGTGTCTCAAATTTTCCTTCATTTTAATTTTAATCCCTCAAGTTTTCAAACCATGAGTTTTAATCCTTCAAGTTTTCATTTAATTATATGAACCAATGTTTTAAAAATAATTTTTCATGACTGATTTTTTTTTTTTTTTTTTTTTTTTTTTTTAAATAACTGCACACACACATACATACATTTAGACACGCACAAAGTATTTGTGTAGACATGATCAAATTCGAAGATGACTCGTGTAGTGTAAATGTGAATTTGTTTTTATAGAAGATTAAGGTATTCAGTGATTATTTTTCTTGTTATTTCAATTAAAAAAATGATTATTTTTTCTTGTTGAAAATGTATCAATTCTATTTAAGATAAACTCAATAAAAATCAAAATGATACTCTCCCCAATCATAAATATTGGAACTAGATAATTAATGTTCAAAGACTAAAACAATTAGTTAAGTGAACTACTTGTAAAACATATATATATATATATATATATATATATATATATATATATATATATATATCTAAAATATCATCATTTACTGAAAACCCCTTATAGTGCAACTAATATACCTAATTTGAAAAAAAAATTATAAATTCAAAATATAAAATAGATTGAGGTCTTATGTTTAAAATATTTATAATTAAAGGAGTAATTATTTCTTTTATAAAATATAGATTACTAAAAAAATTTATCAGAACTCATCTTCATTTTAAAATTTATCAGTGTAATATATATCTTCTTCTTCTTGTTTTTTTTTGGCCATAGTATCATTATATAATATATTTTAAATTTAGGAATTTTACTTAAATTATTTTTGGTATGATGCAAATGGTATATTTATCAATACATTGCACAAATACATCAGTTATCAAACTAAATAATACTACCTCAAGATTATTTCTGTCAAAATATATGTAAGTATAGCATCTTTTGATTTCAGAGGGTGGAGAACATTTCAAATAAAAACCATATAATTTAAAGACATAATATAAAAATATCACTCAATAAATATTTAATCATAGAAAATCTTGGGACCATTCTACAAATGCACGTCTTTATTAGGGTGCTTCATTCTTAAGCCACTTTTCCATGAACAGAGGTTTGACTTCAACTTTTGATTCTTCCAGGTAGGACTCCCGATTTCCATGCCTAAAGTTATGCCTTCTTTGTCTTTAACAATTGGTAATGGCCAATGTGAGTTGACATAGATGGTAAGGGATCCGGATTAGGCGCTTTGGGTCGTGGGTTCGATCCTCTCCGTCGTGGGACTCCTTTAGTAGGCGATCTCGTAAGTCCCGCATAAGTCTTCCATAGAGCCCGGGGCCGTGCTTCAGCTGGTGGGACTAATGTCGAACCCCTCCAAAACTTTTTCTTATAAAAAAAAACAATTGGTAATGGGCTCTACATGACGTGGCGTATTCGATAAATTATTACATAAAAAAAGAAAGAAAGAAAAAATCTCTTGAAGGGGAAGTTTTTTAATTACATATGAAAAGAAATAACAATCGATCGCATGAAGACCATTGTTTACAACGACCTATTTACAAAGATTGTTTCAATTAGTAACAGTCTAGTAATTTTAAAGTTTTAAACGACCATTTTGTTGGAAATTATGCCCTAGGGGCAAGTCATCATCTCCATTTAGTTATCATTTCATTTGCATGTTTATAGTGATAACTGATCCTTGGATATATCTTATAGATTATCCTAACTTTTCCTGGTCGGTCATCTACGCAAGAGCGAAGATGAAGTAAGACCAGTATGACTTTGATGAGGTATGGAGATACGAATCAAAGTCATGGGTATTTGTAGGAGTACAAGGTGTTGAACCGACCCACTATGAGAAAGCTGCATGGATTAAGTCATAAGTTTTTCTCATGTATAACCGCGTCACAACGCCCTTTAACCTGAGATCATCATGGATTCCTACATGATGAGTCGCTGATCTTTGACCTAGTCAAAAGTCACCTTTGATCGGGTGATGATAAAGGCTTGGATTGGGATCAGTGGTTTTCATGCAGAGGAATGTGAATGGTCAAGATGGAATTTGTCCCTCACATTTGTAGAGTGATAATACTGGGCCCCTCGATGAGTGAGTTTGAGAAATGTATGGCCATACTACGATGGAAAAGAGTTTCCATTTCAATTGTTAGACTACTCAAGAATCGAGAAAGTAATGGTCAAGAATAGGAAGTTGACATTATCCATGCCTCATCCTTGCCTAAATTATCACGTGACAAAAGGGACGTGACATGGTTGTACGATAGGTTGTATAGTATCATCGATCACTATATAAATTGGGTAGTCGCAATGTCTTGCTAGAGGCTGCTTGCGACTTGTGGGCTGTTACAGTATTGGCCCACTGCCAATCTCATGTGGGCCTGCAGGGTCACACACAAGAATAACCCAACACGAGCAATAGTGTCCAGATTCATTGAATCTTAGATGTGTCTAAGACCTAATGAATGTAACATTTAATCTAGGATGGATATATATATATATATAAAATTTCGAAATTAAATAATAATTTATTATTTAATGATACTATTATATAATATTTGTTTTGTATTTAATTTATTTGATAAATTAAATATTTAAAACAAATAGAGATATTGTATCTCGATTTAATTTTCGAATAAAGATATCATATATTTGATTTAATTTGAATTAAGATACAGTATCTCAGATTTAATTAAATAGATAAATATCATATCTCAGATTTAATTTATAAAAATAAATTAAATTAGCAGGCTTTTAATTCGGATTAAATAAATAGATTAGATTAGATCTGTTGGGAAGATTTAATTAATGCTATCTAAAATTCGAATTTCAAGATTAATTAGATTAATCTTGAATATTTTAATATGGCCCAATTAGGGTTTGAGAAACTCTATAAATAAAGCTTTAGTCGTATTGAAATAGAAGAGAAACAAGTCGCGAAAGAAATCCTAGAGAGAAAAACGTGAGACACAAAGTGAGAAGGCGCTAGCACGCTGTCGTACGTGTTGGAGAGCTGTTCGGTGTGGATACCGGTAGAGGGAGTGGATTCGTAGAGTCGGCTCCTAGAGATTGATCGAGCAAGAAGGTGTTAGCCCACGTGTTTGCAAAGGATGCATTCAAGTTCGTATAGGTATGGTTTCTTAACGAACCTTGATTTAAACGCGGTTGATGGATCCTCGGATGGGATTCGTAAAAGTTTTTAATTCTGCTGCGTGTACGGATCCAAACACATTTCTCTTATAGCAATCATGGGTATATAGTTTTTACAATGACTTATTTTTGTCGACTGAGTTATTATCAGTCGTAGTAATTTATCCCTGACAAGGACGATTTTACAACGTCGATATATCTAAAGTAGTCGTTTTTGCTTAAAACGATGGTTTTACAACGACTGTTATGCTTAATACGTCGTCCATTTTTCAGATTTACATTTTTTACAACTGATTTTTTTTTGTCTGTATCCCTTTTTGCTCTCTTCATCCGTCTTTCTTTTTCACAACTGAATTCACTTGAGAGCATCATTGATGGTTAACAATTTCATTTGTTGTCCATCATGCATGCTACAACATTAGTAAGGTAACTCAACTGCATTTCCTATTTGACTTCGTGACAACAATGTTTGTATGGCTCAATGTGGGTAGCAATGGTGAAAAAATGAATGCCTCATTCACATGCAAATATACTTAGATACAGAGGTTTCAACCTAAGAACTAAGACAAATCAAAGAGAGTATTGAATCTAGAGAGTATATATGCATACTAAAATTAGAAATTTAAGCTCGAAAAATGTAGTTTGTCCTTTGGATTTCTCCTAACAACAACTAAACTATATGCATTATCAAGCCTAGCACTACAGTTTCCCAAGCTTACACTTGTGTTCCTTAAGACAACTCTATTCTACATATTCTTTCAAGCAATTTCTTTGCTTAAATGGCTAATTCTACTCCACTATAAAACAAGTTTCAAGTTTAAAATTGGCCCCAATATTGCAAAAGTGCCGTGTGTGGATTCTAACCATACGAGTTAGCAATCACAACGCACAATCAACACGTATTTATCAACATCCACATCACAATTAGCATAGTTTGCCTAATGCCTCCCCCCACATCATATCAGTGCAAAGGGGGAAATTTGACAGGGAGCAAGAATATAAAAGTCAATGTTTTTCCACATGTGTGCGCGTGTACATTGAGCAAGCACAGAACAGAAGCTAGAGTAGACGAGAGACAAAGGGATGCACCGACAGTGCTAAGCAACAGAAAGATTGAAAAGGGATTTTTTTTTGCCAGTCTTCGAGTACAAGGAAATATAAAAAGGAAAAAGGAACGGAAAATAAAAGAAAAACCATAAATAAAAACAAAAAGTGTCAGCAAAAAGCGTCAGGGCGGAGCAGGAAGGACCATCAACCACGGCCAGGTGGGACTGGGGCACCAGAGCTGGCGCCCTGAGGACCCTAACGAGGAGGAGCACTGGTGGCAGTGTCCTCTAGGGAGGAAGAGTCTGAGGCCACGTCTGCGAAGGGAATGGACGAATGGGAATTGTAGAGAGTGATGGTGGTGGCCGTGTCGAGGTCAGGAACACGGGCTGGGTTGGCAGGCGGAGGAGGAGGCAAAGGGTTGTCTATTGGTAGCGGAGGCAAAAGGTTGTTTGGTGGTGGCGGAGGCAAAGGATGTTCTGATGGAGGAGGGGGCAAGAGGTTTTCTGGTGGTAGCGGAGGCAAAGGGTTAGGGAAACCAGGGGACGTCCAGGCTGCCATTCGTTTAAGACGGGAGGAGCAGGTGCATGGAGCGGAGGAGGAGCCTGAATCCAGCGGAAGGGTCGGGGGTAAGGAAGTTGAAGGGCGACACGGCCATGCCTCGCAGTCTGCTTGAGGCATGGCATGGCGGAGGGAGGAGGCTTAAGACGTGTGACGGGAATGAGGGAGAACAGAGTGGAAGAAGGGATGGTGGTGGGAAGGGAGCGGGCAGCGAAGGGGCGGAGTGATGACTGCCGTATCATTGTGGGCGCAGAAAACGGAGTACAGGTACTGGAAATAAAAAAGAGGCGCGGAGAGAGAAAATAAAAAGGGAGGGGTGGAAAGGCGCGTGCATTAATAATTGGAAAGGTGGTAGTTAATTTTATAAATATAACAACCGTTACGGTTATAAATGTTGGTTATGATTAGTTTTGTGATGTCTTATATAGATGCCATTCTTAAGAGCAAAAAGGTTGCATACTACATTTACATTATACTTTGACTAATTCTTATATTGAATGTAGATGCAAAGTTTAATAATGGAGATTGATCAAGAAAGGAGACTAAAGAAAGAAGAACTTGCACTATATGTGACACTGGAAATCTCTATGATCAAACAAAAGTTGGAATGAAACTTGATCATATTTGAGCTACAGTGGAATATACATGAATAGTGTTGATACGGAAAGTCGACACATTAAATTCTGAACAAGTTCAGCATAGGCTCGGCTTTATGGATATTGAAGAAGATGTAAGAATGATCAAGAAAGTAGATTGAAGAAAGAAGTTCTTGCACACAATATAATGGGAATATCAAAATGTCAAGGGAGCAAGAAGTTATCAAAGAACTTTGGGAATAATCAGAAGAAGAGGAAATGTTGAAGAAGGTAGAACTTGCAAAAAATGATGAGTATAAGTTGAATGACAGAGAATAATCAAGAGAAGAGAAGAGAAGAAAGAATTGAAGATTAAATGATGAAGAATGATCAAGTTGGGAGATGGATGAAGGAAGACCTTGCTGAATGGAATGAAGATATCATTATTCAAGTTCTTATATTGATGCTAGAAGCCTCCAAGATCATATGGAAGTTGGAATGGCTCAATTAAGAATTAAAGTCGGCAAAAAATCAACTTCGGATGAGAAAACTCGAGTAAAGAACTCAATACTCGAGTTTAGGAGTCAAAACTCGAGTATGTTCATCAATACTCGAGTATTGTAGTGTCTTCAGCATCTCTGGCGTCTCTGGACTGGGAATACTCAAATATCCAAGTCAATACTCGAGTATGCAGCGATGATCAGCTCTGTTTCACGTTCAGCACGGGCGACGTCTAGTAATTCGATGATATCTCCTAAACCAGAAATTGAATTGAAGTGAAATCAGTGGCATATGAAACTAGACTCCCAATGCGTCATTTTGATATAGAATTCAAGCCCAAAGGAGTTCATATGAGAGAGCTATGAATTGTGAAAGTTGACAAATGAATCCACGCCACACAGCAAACCAAGCTTCAATGTTTTGAGTATAACTCACAAACTACAAATCCGATTGAGCTGAAATTGGTGGCATATGAAAGTAGACTCACAGAGATTTCCATCAAGAGTTGAAAGAACCAAAAATAAGTTCAGACCAGGAAGATATAACCCTCGAAAGTTGATGGTTAGTTCAACAAAGAGCAATACTCGAGTATGTAAGTTGAATACTCGAGTTTCCATCAGACAGAGAGCATCGAATGTTAGAGCATCTTCCAATACTCGAGTTTCCATCTCAATACTCGAGTATTGATCAGACAGAGAGGAACTTGGAGTTACGCAACAACCTCAATATTCGAGTTTCCAAATGAATACTCGAGTATTCGTCTCTGGTTCAAAAAACGAAGTTCTAACAGCTAGTTTCCATCTGAGTCTAACGGCTATATTTCTTCATCCAACGGTCATATATTGATCTCTACCTATAAAAGAAGTCAGATTCAAGACAGAACAAGTAAGACACAAGCCTACAACTTCAAAATGCTCATACTCTGATCTTCATCTTATCTACTTTTTTTTTCAAATGTTTACATAGTTTATCATAGAGAGTGAGATGATTTGTATTGTACTTCAGTGATTATTATTCATCTGCTATGTGAGAGAGTCTAAACACTTATTTGATTATCTATTTAGTGATCAAATCTCAAGGTTGTGGAACCTTTGAGTGTGGGTGTACAATTACAACTTGTAAGGGGGAGTGAGTCCTAGTGTGAAAGGATCATCCTGAGTACAGAGTCGGTAATTGTAAGAGGATATCTCGGAAAGAGATTGTAAAGGCTGCACAAGTGCCCGGCTAAACTTGTGAGGTTGTAAAGGCCTTTCTCTTGTGCCTGGTTAAACAATGAGATAGTGAAAAATCTCAAGTGCTGCTTAGGGACTGGATGTAGGTCAAGGATTGAGTCGAACCAGTATAAATCTCTGTTTGCATATTCTTTTCCCTAAACTCTTACATTCCAGCATATATGTTTTGAATGATTGTCTATCGGTTTATAAATTATTGCTGTCATTCAAACCTCCTTTAGTAAGTTGCGAAAAGAATTTCTAAGTTTTAAAAAGTTTTATCCGACACCCAATTCACCCCCCTCTTGGGTGATAGTTAGTTTTTCAATAAATATAACAGTCGTTTATTAAAAAATTATAACTATAACAGTCGTTTATTCAAAAAATATGAAATTTACCTCTACTAATTTTATTGAAAATAGTCGTTCATATGTTCTTTTAAAGTTTGGATTTTTATACCATTTGCTAATTTAAAGATTTTAAATAAAGATAGTTTTTAAATAAAAACTGTCTCAAAACCCATTTGACTCTGGCCTATGCTTTTGTCTTTTTATCTCTTGTCTATAATCATATTGTTCATAAACCCTAAATAACTAAATTCATAAATAGTTCAATTCATATTATTTAGCAAAACAAAGCCACTTGTTTTTGTGCAAATAGAAGATAATCCCCTCAATTTGCAGATCGAACCGTCACTATTATGAGATGAAACGCTCTAGCAATTACACTTCAATGGCTATATATAATATAAAAGCCAAAGGAAAATGTTTCCTTCCTTCTCCACTATGAGTTATATATTTCATATTATCAAAAGAAAACTTATAGATGTTCAGACATGAGTATACTTAGTTCTTGATCATAATTTTTTTTTCAGTTTTTCCATAATCTCTCTCCATGGTTTTCTCAAAATGAAGAAGATTTGGAGGAGAATGAGTAATCGCTTCCGATTCTGATTTAATTAGAAAAATATAAGAAATCTGATTAAGGGCAATTTAGTCTTTCTATTTTAATGTTTTAATTTCTGGTCTTTCAAAATAATTACCATTATATTTTTATGGTCATTAAATATTACTTTTCTTAGGTTTTTTATTATAATTTTCCCTAAATATAATAAAGATAAAATTGCCCCACAAAATAGTTGTATTTGACAAATAGTATACCTGGGTTAAAATGGCACTATACAATACTTTAATATATTGATGCGTCTTAGCCCTAAGTTATATATACATTTTGATATCGCAAAAATGCCGACAATTGAAGAGTTTTCACTCTAAAATCAACTGTTTTCTCCATCTTTGGGAAGGTAATTAATAAACCGTGAATGGAGGAAGCACCAAAGCTAATTCAGGCATCTCATACTCGTTCAAAAGAAACTCATGGATTGAGTGCTTCTTGTCACTAATAAATCAAAAATTTCACCACCCTAACCCCTAATAGGAAGTTTGATACTACCCTTTTCTTCTAATTGAAGTTTGGAGAGCTCATTCGGTTGAGGAATTTCATCTCCATTCCGACGTAGAATCTGATGTCCAAGTGGGTCCACAACCAAGATTAGTAGTGGTTGAACTGAAACGGGTTACTCAGATTCCTAAGATTTAATCCCTCATTACTGCAATTTCTTACTAGCATTTTCATAATTACCTAATAATTAAAAAAAATATTATTCTCCAAGATCATTTCTTGAACCGTTGCTTGCTATGATCGTAAAATGCACACCCCCTTCGACGCCGCCCATTCTCAGCTTGCTTGTTGCCTACTAAATTTCTTGAAGCTAGGCACGCCAATTCATTCCAATGTTTTGATAAAAAGAAGGGAAACCATTTTTTAGGTACCTATATAGTTTCTTTTAATTTTTAGTTTGGTATCTATGTTTTTTCCTCCTTATTAAATATTTTAATTTTATTTTGTTATCAAGGAATTGGTTTTTTCAAAAAACCAACCTGACAGATGTGTTTGTGTGCTATTATAATAGGATGAAATTGCTCTGCTTTTAAATAAAACATAAGTCCATATAACTTAATAAAAATCTGGACCATCTTATTCTTATTCTGAGAGACCAAACCCATGATTTGCCACTTAAAGATTAAAGATTACGTTAACCATAGTTGCTCCCATAAAAAAGGGCTAGTCAACTGTGAATGTAGGGCAGACAGGGCAAAAGCTAAGCGGACCCATGCAAATTCCAAAGGGGCCACCAACTATAACTATGCAATAATTTGCCTTGCAGGCAAGGCACACACGTGGGCTTCCACACATTCTTCTCTTAACGCCGGACAACTCACAGAATCGAACGCGAAGAAAAGAAATATTTTTTGTCACCCACAGACACACAAGAAGAAAACAAGCCGCAAACAGACGAATCATGGCCTTTGCGCTCCCAAATAATATTGAGTTTCCGAGGGAATTCAATACACAAGATTCCAAGCCACGACCTCTTTTTGACTGTTCCCTTTTCTCCATTCCATTTTCTCGAGAAAGCAAGGGAAACCCATCCTCCCAACTCCCTATTTGCACCTGTACCCATTAGTCTGTCCCGTCTTCTATTTTTTTTTGGGAATCATCAATTCGTATTTAATAGTTTTATGAGTCCTTCCAAGACCAAGTTTTGCTTCTTTTGCTGCACACCACAAAAAGAGTTCTCTGTCCTAGAACAAGGAATATTCAGGTTGTTCAATTTCTCCCTCCCAAATTCTAGCTTTTCTCGGATAATATTCTGTTTCATATTTGATTCATTGGAATTGCTTGATCAGTTGACTTATCCAGATAACGCATTTGGGCTATCCACTCATTTTCTAATGGTTGAGATTTTTTCCAGTGGAGTACATACTTGTATGGTTTGATATTTCTTGAATCAATTGGGATCTTATTCTTTTTCTCTCTTTTCGTCTAGTCTGAATATGTTTGTTATGATTTGGGCATGAAAGCTCTGTGCAGCGCCTTCTTGAGCAATATTTACTGGAAAGTACTTAACTAGCGTAAATTAAGTCACTTGATCCTCTACCTGGAAAATTTTCTCAATGATTAAATTTCCCCCTTTGATGGAATCTAGATGGAATATGATGGTGACTATGGATCAGAAGTTTCTGATATAATACCGACTAAACAACAGAGAAGGAAGCAGGTATTATTTATCTTCTTGATTTGTTTTTCTTCACATAGTAATTATTTGAAATCTTTCTCAGAGGTTTCTGTTTGTTTCACTTTTGTAAAGATATTATAATGTGGTCATGCGAGTGTATTTTAGCTGTGTTACTGTACAGATGATTGGTCATTTTGTAATCTCTGTCTTCTTGTATGTGATTTCAGTCTTTTATTCGGAAAATTTTTGCCGTGAAGGAGAGAAATGGAAGGGAGGCTGGTGGAATTTCGGTTGATACCCTTGGTGAGTTCAAGAGGAAAAAAGTTACCAATAGATTTCTTGCTTTTTAGCTTTTCTATTAAAACGGGGGAAACAGTACGTTCTTGGTAGTTATATAAATAGATGGGACAGAGAGAATAATCTTTCTGATATTAGGGAAGCCAGTTCATAACTTGTTGCTTTCTTTTGCTTTCTATACTTAAGATATGATTCTACTTGCTTGTCTTAAACAGTGAATCTCTGCTTTTCCATTTATTTAATTCCTTTTCCCCTCTGAATGGAATTTGATTAATTCTTTTTTCTTCGCCATTTCAAATGGCACCTTTTCTTTTTCTATCCCTGTTTTTGGTATATGATATTTTGAAAGGTTAGGGGATAAAACTGCCTCACTGATAAGTGATGACAGAATTTTTTATGGAACATCCAAGGCAATTTCATTAAAAGAGAAGAATATATGCGTGTTTTGGTTTTATCTAGTGTTCTATATTAAGCATGAATATATCCTCTTTTTTTGTTCCTTAACTGTTCACAATATCCATTTCTCTCTGGCCACACATAACTAATTTGGAACTATCAAAAGATAAGGTTGAGAATATCGTATCCCTTTCAATACTTGACAATATACCCAAGTTGTCAATGTAGTGGAGAAATTTTATATGCTAGTTTTCTTTTACTGGTTAGAGTTGTTTGAGATAATGATTGGCTTGATAGACAAGAAATTTTTTTTGACACAGAAAATGGAGCATCTGGGAAAATAATCTTTGAGAATATATTCATGCTTTAACTTGCAAGCTAGTAGAGGATTTTTACACCTTTATTTAATCTTACCTGTTCTTCTTCTATATCCATGACTTCCCTCTTTGTTATGCACATATGTAAGTTTGTTACTGAGGTTGATTCTAAGAGGATCTTTACTCTTGGCATATTTCGGCTTCACTCTCGTCCCTAACACAATGTTCTTGACATGATTGCTTTGATCAACCTCTTATTCTTTTTCTGTTGTTAACTTCATTGTTTGAAATACTTGCAGAAGCACTATCTGACCCGTCCATCAAAAATCATTATTTTAGCTGCACAGAGCTTCCTATGTCTTCTGGTGAAGAAATTCAGAATTTAAGGTATTTATAAGATGAATTTCATTTTCTTGGTTTCTGTTACCTCTTTCCCTGCCTTAGAGTATATAACTTTCAGTAATAAAATTCCTTTTGATCTTAGAGTGTTTGTAGCAACATGGAATGTAGGAGGGCAATGTCCCAATGGGAACCTTGACCTGAACGACTTTCTTCAGGTCAGAAATGAACCAGATATATATGTCTTGGGGTATGCTCTCTCTCTCATGTCTCTATCTTGATTTACAACAAAAGCGTTATACTTAATTTACAGAAAATAACAGTTAAGGACCAATAAGTTTAATGATAGTAATTCTTAATGAGACCACTCTGGTTCTCTAAGTGAAAAACTTGGTCTTCTAGATGTTACAATAACTTTTGTTTTTTAAGTCCTCTGCTTTCATTAACAAAAGTTATACTCCCTCCGGTCCTTTATATAAGACATATGTCCTAAATATTATATTTAGTTTTTATATTTGGCAATCTTTTCCTAACTTATCCCAATTGATGCTCCCTCAACAATAACAAAGGAAGAGAGGGAATTGAGGAATTAAGGAAAACGACTTGGGTGTTTTTGAAAATATATGTCATATGAGCTAACTCTACTAACTTCCTTAATCTAATCAAATTAGGTAAATATGTCTAATATTAAGGATTGGAAGAAGTAGGTCATTAATTGTCATTTTTCCTATGACTTATTCTTTTCTTTTGAGGGACCTAATATTTATTATTGTATGATCTTTTCTTCCATCTCTTTAGAATAATTAAATGAGCATGCCTTTTCCAAAATAAAAAATGAAAAAGCTTGTTCATCATATAGGGTGTTCATAGCAGTTTGAGCTTTCTTGACATGTCATCTTTAGAGAGAAAGAGACTTGAAAAACAAGTAATGCTGTGTGAGGCAGAGGAAATGGAAAAATAAAACTAAAGTTTTCTTATTTGATGTCTTGATCTCTACCATAAATTTATTCCGTGTCTGATTTGCCTTTCTCTATCTTGTTAGTTTTCAGGAAATCGTCCCCTTAAATGCAGGAAATGTGCTGGTATTAGAGGATAATGAGCCTGCTGCGAAATGGCTTGCTTTGATCAATCATTCTTTGAATGGACCTTCTCGTTTAGCTTCGAAGGGACTAAAACACACAGCATCATTTGGTGGATCATTATTCTTTCAAAAGCCCACTTATAGGAAGCTTAAGAAGACATTGAGGACATTAGATGGAAAGAGGTTAAAAGGGTGTAACTGTGTTCTCGAAATGGAAAGGAAGGCTTCCAAAGAATTCTGTTTCCTCTGCCAAGAATCAAATGTAAACCTCGAGGATTCTTCCTCTGAAGACGATGATGACAGTTACCAAACTTCCATTTCTTTGGCTTCTAGTAAGAATATGAAATACAGTCTTGTTGCGAGCAAGCAAATGGTGGGAATTTTCGTATGTGTCTGGATAAAGAAGGAACTTGTTCAGCATGTTGGTCATTTGAGAGTATGTTGCACTAGTCGTGGGATCATGGGTTGCCTTGGAAACAAGGTATTCTAAACCATCTTTTTTCTAAACAAGTTATATCATGCCTTCTTGAATCAAGGTCTAATCACAAAATTGATGAATGAAATTTAAAATCTAACAAAACTATCCCCTGAAGCAAAAAAGCAGTCTACTGAAGTAATATGAATGAATTAGAGTTTAATGGTTTTGTTTAAGCCCAAAGTTCAAGGATGCGTTTTGTCCTGTTTTGAAGTTTACATGCCAATTATGTAAAACCCTATTCAACGGAGTAAAATGTAGTCCCTTCACTACTAGTTAGTATGTATATCATTATGCTAGTTCTGTTGTTGCAGGGTTGTATATCTGTGAGCATGTCGTTGTACCAGACAACTTTTTGCTTTATCTGCAGTCATTTGGCATCCGGAGAGAAAGAGGGTGATGAGCTTCGGAGAAACCTTGATGTTATAGAGATTTTAAAGAACACTCAGTTTCCGAGGATTTGCAAGACCTCATATGGTAGAATTCCCGAGAGAATTTTAGACCATGAGTGAGAACTTTTCTTGAAACTATTTAGATGTTAATGTTAATGCCAAGTTCTTTTCAGTGGATAATGTTCTCCATGTAATATTCAAACCTTTTTTCTCTTAAATATCTGACATGTTCATGAAAAATTTGTCTTCAGTCGGATCATATGGCTAGGGGACTTAAACTACCGAATTGCTTTAAGCTATGATGATGCAAAAAGGCTTGTGGAAAGGAAGGATTGGCTTGCACTCTTTGACAAGGACCAGGTAGTTTCACTTGTATTTGTTATATTTTATATTTGTTACAATAGCGGTTATACAAAGAGTTGAAGTTGGAGTTTAACTTGTGAAAATTTCTCCGGGAGTTTTCACTTTTTGTTCTACATCACCTAGTCTTAGATTGCTCAGGTTGACATGGTTACCATACTTTGTCATTTCGAGTTTTGGGAAGTATTTTTGTGTTGGTGATCTCATTTTATTTCAGTTATAGACTTTTGGTACTAATTGCTAGTTGAATGAGAAGGGATGTGACAAAAATAAAACTAAAAAGTGATTTATGAAATAAAAAACGACCTCATGTTCTTACTTTTAAAAAATTTATAACATAATAGAATTTATATTATTAATGGTTAGAAGAACATAATTGATATTGCATAGCAATCATTGTAACCAGCTGTGTTCCTCATTGCTGACAGCTAACCTGTGCCATAACTTTGACTTGGTAGACACAAATTATGAGACTGCAAAATAAAAAATTCAAAAAGTCATCAATGTTCAAGTTTCATGTTGGTGGAGGCTGAAAATTTCTCTCACATGTTTCGAACTTGACATACCCCGTCATTATCAACAACAATGAAATTAAAAAAATCCATCTGGTCCTGGTTGGGTTTGATCCATATGATTTTTTCTTGTCAGTGAAGCTTGGGATAGCTAAAGTATACCAATATTCAAGAATTTCATGTCTTCTTTATGCAACTTAATTTTTCCGCTGTGCTTATTGCTACGTATTTGCTTCTTTTAGCTTCAGGCAGAAAGGGAAGCAGGTCGCGTATTTAAGGGATGGAGAGAAGGGAAAATCTACTTTGCACCTACTTACAAATACCCCTTCAACTCAGACACTTACTATGCAGAATCTGTCCAAGTTTCAAAAAGCAAAAGAAGAACTCCAGCTTGGTATGTATTTTTAGACTGAAAGAATTGGAGGTGATATCATATTGTTATGCTGCTTGATGATCTGAAGAAAAGGAAAAAAAAAAAAAAAATTCAGGTGCGATAGAATTTTATGGCGCGGAAAGGGAATTCAGCAACGCACGTACGAACGAAAGGAATTGAAGTTTTCCGATCATCGGCCGGTTTGTGCAACATTTTTGGTACAAGTTGAGGCCATGTCAAGGAGGCTCAATAAGAAGGTTCCTTCTTTCAATTTTCAGATCGAAGATCTTGTAACCACAACAAGAAGGGCATATTGTTCTTAATGATTTGACAGTTCCCTGAAAATTCTAAGGTAATCTCCTCATCTTTTACAAATTAATGAACATACAAGGGTGTCGACCGAAACCTCCAAGAATTGAAAAATGTTTCACGGAAGCAAAAACATTTAGTGTCATATTATCAAAGAGTAAATCATTCATAACTTCCTTGTTTTACTGAAGTTATATGGATCTTTATCCAAAATATGCACAAACTTTTCTTGAAATAAGAAAAAATTATTCTTCACTTCAGTTCAACTTTATTTTTTATAACAAAACCTTCCTGTAATATATTAAATTTAAATAATTTACATCTAGGTTGTTGGTGGGTATTTAGTAAAAAATATAAATTTGAATTTAAAGTATTTGATAAGCTTTTATTTCAAGATAAGTTTATTTATAGTACTTTGTAAACTGAAAGGAAAAAAAAAATGTAATTCTTTAGCCAAATTAATTCTTCAGATATATGACTTCAGTTTCAGTTCACTCTAACAATGACTTTATTGTTACATTTATTTTTATTTGTTTATGGTTGGTTCTACAGGTACCGATGCACTAACCAAAGTCAATGCAAGTGTGAATAAGAATCAATTTTGGGTACTGCGGAAAAGTTTGAAGGTTTTGGAACAAATGTCAAAAATGAAGCAAGCAGTAGAAATATACTATAAGAGATGTGATTGGAATGATTAATTTCGAAAATTAGTTTATATTTTTTAATCTTTGTAGTTCTATAATATGTTTGGGGATACTTAATTATAATGAATTAGAATAATTGATTTAAGAGTAAATTATTGTAGTATTTCTCAAATAATTTGTAATTAGTTCTTTCTAATTTTTTTAATTTGATTTCGGAAACAAATTATACTCTTTTGAACGGATCACGTTATCATATGAAGCAACGGCAATGTGAAAGGGAATGTAAATGAATAATGGTGCATGGTTTGAGGGAAGGGAGAATGCTTCCCTCCCCCTCAAACCTTCCATCCCCTCCTATATCCCCATTTTGCCCTTATAACTTATGTAATATTTTAATAATGTTGATTATGAAAAATATTGCGATAAATAAAAATATTATTAGAATTAAATATTTTATTATAAAATAAATGTAAAATAAAAATGTAAAATAATAAAAAAATATTAATGTTATTAAGAAATTAATTTAATATTAAAAAAATGAATATATATATATATTTTTACATTTACAATATATGACAATATAATTTTAAATAAAATTAATATTATAACTAAAAAATATATTATCAAAAATAAAAATATTATTATAATTAAAAAGTATATTATTTATATTAAAAATATTATTTCAATAACAAAATAATTATTAAGAAATCAATTTAAAAAATGTTTTATTATTAATAAAAGTAATATTATTGTTAAGAAATATATTATTATAAAATTAATTTAAAAGGTTAATTGTTATGATTCATCTTCTTCCATTGGACTAAGCAAGTGCCTATAGCCCAGTGAGCCTGACCTACCCAATAAAAAATAAGCATAAATATTATAAATAATTTTTATTGTGAAATAAATTTTTCTTATTACATATATATTACAAATAATTTTTATTGTGAAAGGAAAATTTTCAAAGGATTTATCAGATATAATGATATATAATTACACATATTTCATGAATCAATGATTAGATATCATGACCATGATTAAGAAATTAGAATCATGATCATCTTAACATGTATATATACAAAATACAGCTTATATATACTTGCTCTTTAACTATTAATTAAGTATTAACAAAATCAATAAATAAATTTTCTATTTACACACACACATATGTATACACAGAGAGAGAGACACACACACATATGTATGTATGTATGTATGTAAAGTGGAGCTAAATCACCAAGAGGGGGGGGGGGGTGAATTGGGGATTTTAAAAATCTTTTTCGAATACCTCTGTTTTTGAACACTAAAAACATAGATGAACTAAGATGAGAGTAGAAGAGCAAGACACAAGGATTTATACTTGATTCGGTCCAATCTCTTGACCTACGTCCAAATTCCCGACTCTCCGGGATTTTCACTATCTCAATTGATTACACACTCCGTACTCAAGAGTAATTCTCTCACTAGAACTTACTCCCCCTTACAAGTTGCAATCAATGAACCCAATCACCAAGTCCCCTGACTTGTGATTCCTTACAATAAATGATTTACAGATAGAAAACTCTCTCTAAGAGTGGATGATGATAAACACTGAAGCTTAATGTATCAACAGATACTTTACAAGTGAAAACTGAAAGAGTAGTTGGAAACTTGAATGTATTTCGTTTTCAGCAGATGTGTTAGTTGAGAGGAATTGAATGCTACTCTATTTATACTAAGAGAGCATTAAAGATCCGTTGCATGCTCCATTATGACCGTTGGTGAATTAATCTAGCTGTTGGAATCATTTTGGAGTCTTCTCTCTCTACTCTTCAGTTGATCCAGTTGTATAGAGGTTAAGTGTTGACTTCTTGATAATTAATCCATTGGAATAGCAGCTACTGGATGTGGAATGCATTCTTTAATTCTTTGTAGGCGTGTGCAGAATGATTGTCCAGAAAGGTGCAAGATTTCTGAGTTTTGCATTTAATAAGCTGACACCACTTTTTGCTTTTGCTTTATACCATCAGTAAACATTCTTTAAAACATCTGTAATTCACTAACAAAGTGATTAAATATATCTGGGAATATAGAAGAATGTTAATAAGAAGTATTAAGATCAAACAAGAAGGTTTTCCAAAATCGTCAGATTGGAATTTCAAAAACAGCGTCCCACACTCGAGTTTGTTTATCAAAATTGGAGTTTGTCACTGTGCACTTAAGATAAACTCAAGTTTCCAAATCATGACTCGAGTTTTCTACATCCAGAGAGGAATGTCGTGATTTCAGCTTTGGACAAAATGTTTTAAGTGGGATCCAAACTCGAGTTTTGGACATTGACATGTAAAGTGAATTTTAGTCCAAAACATCAAAACTGGAGTTTCCAATCGTTAACTGGAGTTTTCAAAATATTGAAAAACGATGATCCTTTCTGTTTGGCCAAAACTCGAGTTTGCTAAACTAAACTCGAGTTTCCATTAAATATGAAAACCTTTGGAAATCTAAGCCAAGAGGAAACTGAAGTTTCTATTTCAAAACTAGAGTTTCTAAAAACTGAAAAACTTTCTGTTAAAAGCAAACTCGAGTTTTCATAGCCAAACTCGAGTTTTCACAAAACTTAGTGAATTTAAGAAAACTCTTGGTAAGTTGCAAACTGGAGTTTCCATATCAAAACTGGAGTTTCCTCAAGTTGAAAACTTTGGAAGCTTTCCGTATGATCGAAACTCGAGTTTCCAAATGGAAACTGGAGTTTTGAAAACTTCTGAAAATATTGAAGAGTTTCTATATGGCGCAAACTCGAGTTTGAAAATCCAAACTCGAGTTTGTCTAAGTAGGAAAACTTGGAGTGCCTCTGTAAAGTCAAAACTCGAGTTTACTTAAAGAAACTGGAGTTTTGCTTGGTTCATTTAAAATTGAGACACTTCCTGTCAAGTCCAAACTCGAGTTTCCTAACCCAAACTCGAGTTTGCCTTTGACAGTAAGTTTTCCAACTTTCTGAAGACAAACTTTAATTTTTGTTTACAATTGTCGGTTATCATCAAAACACATAGAGAACTAACTGTATGTACAGACACACACACACACACACACACATATACATATATAATACACATACATATACATATGTGTGTGTGGGCTAAATTATACAAAATCCCCATTTTAGGCCCGCTGCATATAACCACATGACATTTTAAAATTTAAATTTAACTCTCATGACCTTTAATTTCTTAACTATTAACCCCCTGTCATTAAGAGACCATTATATTTTTAACGGAAAATGTCATATTAGATTAGAAGATGACACGTGACATCCTATCTGATATCCTATGTAAATTTCCACTCCCTGAACTTTGAACAGTTGCAAATAAGCCCCCAAATTTTGATTAGTTACAAATAACCCCCTTGACATTTCAAAATTTAAATTTAACTCCCTTAAAATTTTGATTTATAATATTAAAGCTCATGTTGTTACTTTTTTCATTTTTAATAAATTTATTAAGTTTTTTTTTAACTATCATTTGTTAATTAGAATAGTTTTTTGTGTGGCGTAAAACTAAAAGAATAATATTTTTAAAAATATTACAAAAAAAGGTCACCATTTAACGTAGAATTTACTTATTTTTTTTTGGAATAATTGAGCGTATAAAAATGTCATCATTTATATTAAATATATTCTTACAATGATTGAGCATTAATGTTTTAAATATTACATTTGCGTTAGATGATAGATAGCATTTGCCATCATTAATTTTTTTATTAGTAATGCATTTTTTTTAATAATAGGTCCAACAATTTTTTTATTTTTGAAATATTATGCTTCTAGTTTTTGACATACAAAAGAACTATTTTAATTGAAAAATGATAGTAAAAATCTTAATAAATTTATTAAATTGATAAAAGTAACTGCAAGTGGTTTATTATTATAAATCAATTTTAAGGGAGTTAAATTTAAATTTTGAAAATGTCAAAAGGGTTATTTGTAACTCATCAAAATTCAGGGAGATTCTCTACAACTGTTCAAAGTTCACTGAATTTTTATAAAATTGGTAATTTACACAAGATGCCATGTGTCATCTCATAATCTGATGTGACATTTCCCGTTAACAAGATAACAGTCACTTAATAGCAAGGGGTTAATAGTTAAAATGAAAGGTCATGGGGTTAAATTTAAACTTTGAAATGTTAGGGAGTTATATACAATTAACCTAAATTTTAGAGATTTTTTTTTTTTTTTTGGTGGGGGAAAAAAAAGTCTAGTGGATTGGCTATGCCCATTTAAGACCACATGAGTTTTGTAACATCTTGATTTTCATTAGGGCATAAGAGTTAGTTTGCATGAAAGATATACTAATATTTAAGTGTAAAGAAACCAATAACAACACACGCGCGCGCGCATATATATACATATGTATATATATATGGGGTTATCATATATCCTGTCACTGGATATAATGTTGTGTCCAGTGAACTCTTATATGACCTCGTTTGGGTGGCTTCAGATTAAAAATTCAAATAACTCTGTCGTTCTCACACTTGCTCATCACTGCTTTGTCTCCTAGTGTTCCTCTTCTTAGCTCTGCATAAACAACAAAAGGGGAGGTTTAGTTTCTTCATAACACTCATTGATGGAGTCTCCCACCTTTTCATCTTCCAATTCCAATTCCAGTACTATCCTCTCTCTTCTTTCTCTCTCTCGTCGGTGTCAATTACATGCTGTTAAAACACGAGCTGTGGAATCACAAAAAAGTTGTGCAATAATGAGTCAAAAAGTAGCTTATTGCAATGGGAAACATTGCAATAATGAGTCAAAAAAAGTTAACCCCTTTTTGAATATGCTCATTGCAATGGGAAACATTGCACTCTAGCACCGATCTTGTTATTTACCTCTCTGACTGCTTTGAGCTTGATTTCGGAATCAGTGGAAGCAAGGCGATCGAGGATGGGACAAAATGTTGTTAATGATTCAAGTGTAAGCAATTTTAGTTTCTGATGTGACATTTTTATCCAGTGACCTTTTGATGATAATTAACAATTGTAAACAGAATGTTGTTAATGATTCAAGTGTAACATGTTTTAACTTGATCAAACTTGAATCAATAACTTGCTGTCAAATTGACTCGAGTTTTAGGTTGTCAGACTCGAGTCAAGCCTTTTGAAAACTCTGTCAAAATATGCTTAACATTTGACTGACTCGAGTTACTCTTTGGTGACTCGAGTAGACTCTTGTGAACTTAAATTTATTTTTCAAAATACTAATATGCTGACTCGAGCAAGCATTGTATGACACGAGCATAACTTTGAAACTTAGTTTCAAAATGTATTTTGATAACTCGAGCTATCACTTGATGACTCGAGTTAGCTCGATGTTCAAATCATTTTCAAAAGCTATCTCAACGAACATTTGTGAAAATGAGGTTGACTTGAGTGAACTATATGTGACTCGAGTCATCCACTTGAGGTGAACATTTTAGATTCAAGCTAAGTTCATACAGAGACATCTTCACATTTAGCTTTAAACATATTTTCAAAGAAGATGAACTTGTGACTCGAGTATAGAATGGTTAACTCGAGTCAGCAACTCAAGTGTGCTTGAAACTCAACTCGAGTTAAGGTATCTCTGTTTTGCAAATCATCGTGTCCATAAATCTTAAATCTTTTTTTTTTTTGTGATTTGATTACTTATTATCATCACTCATTATTGTTCCTAACTATCTTTAATTAGTTTATTAATGAGTTTCAGATGATCAGATGAAGGATTAAACGCAAATCAATCAAAAAGCATTGATTACGTCAGTTGCATTAAATGCCATTCCAGAAAATGAAGCATGTATTTGGCAACACTTTTTGAGCAATTCCAAAGACATTTATGCCCTCTTTTCTTAATTAGAAGTTTCAACATTCAACGGGAAGAATAGAAAGAATGGCAAAGCAACTGAATGACGATGCTTATTTGTATAATCAAAGCCTGTGAGTAACGGATGAGCTTCATGTATAACGACTATATTGATTACCCACAACAGTTCATTGAAAGCTTCTCAACGGTCATTAATTGCCTTCACCAATATAAGCAGAAGCATTCAATACGTTCCAACCACCAGAAATAAAAACGCTCAAATAAACTATACACATTTACTGTTTCATTTATTATGTAATATCTTCGGATATCAAACCTTCAATGTTTATCTATCTACTCTTTTAAAGAGTTAAATTATACTAATCATTTCTGTAAAGAATCTCAAGGTAGTGGGACCTTGAGAGTGGGATATTGATTACAAGTTGTAAGGGGGAGTGAATCCTAGGAGAGGATTACTTCAAATACTGAGTGTGTAATCAATTGAAAGAGATAGTGAAATACCCAGAGAGTCTAGGGACTGGACGTAGGTCAAGAGTTTCTATGTATGAGTTTCAAGGGTTAATAAAAAAATTTTAAATCACCCAATTCACCCCCTCTTAGGTGATATTCTGTCTTTCATTTGGTATCAGAGCTAGAACTTCTCTTAAGGGATTAACATCTTGGAAGAATCATTATGGACGGAATACAGACGGAGCTTCTATCAACAGACCTGCTGGTTTTGATGGAGAACATTATTCTTTCTGGAAAGCCAAATTCAAAGTCGTTGTTATGGCTACTGAGTATGTGCTATGGAATGTGTTCAAGAGAGGATACTACCTTCCAATTAGAATAGAAAAAGGAGTCCATGTTGCTAAACTTGAAGAGGATACGATGAGAATGATAGAAGACTTATCACTCTCAACAACAAGGCCATATTAATGCTTCAAAGTGCATTAAGTCAAAAAGAGTACTTTCATATTTGCATATTGTCATCAGCAAGAGAAATGTGGAATGCACTTGAAATTGCTCATGAAGGGACCACTGGAATTAAAGAAAATCGTGTTAACACCTTAATGGCATAATACGATTTACTCCGTATGAAGTCTGGAGAGTCCATTAGTGAATTACAACTTAGATTCACTCATCTGCTAAATCAACTTTCTGCCTTGGGAAAGGAATACGATCAACATGCCCAAGTGAGAAAAATTCTAAAAATATTCTCAACAAGGAATGAGAAGCAAAGGTCACACCGATTGAAGAGGCTCGTGGAGAGTCAATGAGATCTGTGGCAGCTTTATTTAGAAGCTTGTCTAAGTATGAAGGGAAGATCAAATTCAGAAAGGGCCTGGATGAAATAGGTAGCAAACATAAGGGAATTGCTCTTAAGTCTGTCAAGGAAGAAAAGGATGAAGATGATGATGAAGACGAAGAAGAAGAGCTTGGCATGACGATCTGGAGATTTAAGAGGTTCTACAAGAAAGATCAAGGATTCCAGAAGTTTCACAAAGGTAGCTCCAGCAATGAACCCAAAAAGCCAATCATATGCTACGAATGTGAAAAACCAGGCCACATCAAGTTTGAATGCCCCCAACTGAAAAACAAAGATAAAGATAAGAAGAGATTCAACAAGTTCAAAGAAGGCTTATGTCTCAGCCATATGGGGTGACAGTTCATCTGATGAAGATGAAGGTGATGAAGAAGGGATGGCTAATATCTGTCTCGTGGCTCAAGAAGAATCTGAGAATGAAGAGGTAAATGATTTTGAGCTATCTTTTGATGAATTACTTTCCGAATATAATTCTTTTCATTCTAAATTTCGAAAACTTGCAAAAAAGCTTCTTTCTTCTAAAAGAAAAATTAAAACTCTTGAGGAACAAGTTCAAAATGTCCCTCCTCCTGTTTGTGAATTTTTTTTTTGTTTTAGAGAAAAAAGAACATTTATCTCACTAAAACTCTTGAGAAGTTCACTTAAAGTAGTGAAATGCTCAATGTGATTTTGAAACAACAACGATTTACAAACAATAAATCAGGAGTTGGTTAGAAACCTGATTTTGATAAAAAGAAAGGAAAGAAGAAAACTGGAGAAAAGACATATAAGAACTATTTTCGAAAATCAATTCATTCTTCAAACCCTTTTGCTCATTGCAGTTATTGTAACCGTAAGGGGCATAACACTTCTTCTTGTTTTCGTAAAAAGGAAAGAAAAGTTAAACCTGTTGGTAATTATAGATAGGTGCCTAAGGGATCTTATGAGGTTCCTAAGACACAAACTAACCCAAAAGACCCAACAAAAGATGAGTATCTAAGACTTGATTCTTTGTGTCTTTAGGTTTGTCTAAGAGCATCAAAATCCAACAAGTGGTACATTGATAGTAGATGCTCTAGACACATGACAGGAGATCAATCCAAATTTGCTACAATCAAGCCAAAGGATGGTGGCAAGGTGACACTTGGTAGAAATCAATCTGGAAGGATTGCTCGGATCAATGAAGTTGGAAGCAACGATGGACCACAAATCAAAGATGTTTACCTTGTGAAGGCCTCTGTCACAACCTCCTTAGTGTGAGTCAAAGCACAAACAAAGGTAACCTAGTTATCTTCGATTCTGAGGAATGTTTGATTGTTAGCAAGGGTGATCTGCCCTTGGACAAAGTTAAACTGAAAGCCTTATTCTAGGCTCCTAGAGAAGGTAATTGCTATACTCTAAATCTCCCTAGCTATAGCTCTATTTCTAAAAATTATTTTATTGGTACCTTGGATGAGAGTTGGCTGTGACACAAGCGATTAGCTCATGTCAACATGTTTCAACTTGACAAGTTTCTAAGAAAATATTTGGTTATTGGTTTACAAAAACTTCATTTTATAAATGACATGATTTGTGATGCTTGTCAAAAAGATAAACAAACCAAATCATCTTTCAAATCAAAAAGTGAGATCTCAACTAATAAACTACTCCAACTACTTCATATGGATTTAGTTAGACTAGCTAGAGTGAAAAGACTTGGTGGCAATTTATACACTTTGGTCATTGTTGATGATTTCTCAAGATTTGCATGGACTATATGAAAGTGGAGCTTAATCACCAAGAGATGGTGAATTGGGGATTTTAAAATTCTTTCAAAATTGCTCTGTTTTCGAACACTAAAACAGAGCTAGACAGAGGATAAGGAAGAATAGCAAGACACAAGAAACTTATACTGGTTCGGTCCAATCTCTTGACCTACGTCCAAATCCCGGACACTCGGGATTTCACTATCACTATTGATTACACACTCTGTAACTCAAGAGTAATTCTCTCACTAGAACTTACTCCCCCTTACAAGTTGCAATCAATATCCCAATCTCCAAGTCCCCATACTTGAGATTCTTCACAATAAATGATTTACAATCAGTGAACTCTCTCTAAGAGTAGATAATGATAAAAACTGAAGCTTGATGTATCTGAAGATACTTTACAAGTGAAAACTGAAAGAGTAGTTGTAAAACTTGAATGTAACTCGTTTTCAGCAGGTGTGTTGTTGAGAAGAATTTAATGCTGCTCTATTTATACTAAGAGAGCATTAAAGATCCGTTGCTGACTCCATTATGACCGTTGAAGCATTAAACTAGCTGTTGGAGGCACTTTGGTGTCTTCTCTTTCTACTCTTCAGTTAATTCCTTTTGTCCAGAGGATTAGTGTAGACTTTCCTTGTAATATATCCGTTGGAAGAGCAGCTACTGCTTAGGGAAAGCAGACATTAATCCCTTTGCAACGTGTAGAGAATGATGGTACAAAAGGAAGCAAGTTTTTGGACTTTGCATGTAATGTTCTGACATTGTTTTTTTTCTTTTGTTCAAATCTTCATTTAATGTCCTCTAAACAATCTGAAACTCACTAACAAACTCATTAAACATAGTTAAGAATAGTAGTGAATGTAGAGGAGAAGTATTGAGATCAAACAAGAAGATTTCACAAATTCGTCAGATTTGATTTTCAAACTATGCGTCCTATACTCGAGTGTGTTCTTCAATACTCAAGTTTGGCACTGTGCACTTATATCAATACTTGAGTATCCAAGATGATACTCGAGTATTCCTCTTCCAGAGAGGAATGTCGTGAATTGAGCTTTGCACCATATCTTTGAAATAGGAACAATACTCGAGTATGCAAATCAATACTCGAGTTTTGAACTTTTGATATGAAAATAAGTTTAAGTCCAAAACCTCAATACTTGGGTTTTCATTTCAATACTTGAGTTTCCAAATCATTTGAAAAATAGCAAAGCTCTCTATATGCCCGATACTCGAATGTCTAACTCAATACTCGAGTATTCAGAGATTTTGAAAACTTTGTGAAATCTTATCCCAAGTCAATACTTGAGTATTCAAACAATACTTGAGTATTCAAAACATGTGTAAAAGCTTGAAAACTTTCTATCAGTCCGATACTCGAGCTTCCAGACCCATACTCGAGTATTCAGAGAATTTGAAAAACCTTGAGAAATCTATGTCAAGTCAATACTTGAGTTTTCAAATCAATACTTGAATTTTGAAGGACATGTGTAAAACTTGAAAACTTTCTGTTAATCCGATACTCGAGTATTCATAACCACACTTGATAAATCCCAATTTTAATATATTTTATCCCTCCTTATTCATTTATTTTGTGAACTATTTTAGGCTAATTTGGATTTATTAGATAATATTTGGATTGTTAGCCAATTTTAGGAAATAATATAAATCAGAATTAATTATAAGATTATTGCGCTCAAATAATTAATATTCTGATTGATATCTTGTGATTGAATAATATTTCTAAATATATGATAGATCACGATTTTATTTATTCCTTGTAGGACAAGGAAAAGCATGTTAGAAGATCCTACGATGCATAATTGACCTTGGAAGCTAAAAGAAGATCTAATGATGAAATTTTGTTGGGCTTCTTAAATTTTAATAGGTTCAAATTAATACCCAAAACTCTCCTCTCCTTTTATAAAAAGACCTAGCCGCTAGGAGAAGAGACAAGCTCTGATTGAGAGTCGAGAGCCGCACTCACACACGTTGGAGACGCTGAGGCTACAAGGATACAATTGAATTTGCTGTTGGATGTTCTTCATTCATTATTCATCAATTTCCTTTCTCCAGCCACGGGACCCACACTTCGAATCTATTGAATTCTCCAATCAGCAGCTAAATGGCCGTGAGGTGCATAGTGTTTGGTGGAGAACATAAATCCATGGCAGTGTGAGATATTTAGGAGGCAATTTGGGAGGAGCATGGAGGAAACTAAGGCCTAGGAACTTACACTTGATGACCATCAGGGAGTCTTGTTCTTTTAATCTTTTTAATTCAAGACTTGAGATAATTTAGTTTTAAAGGATTTCAAGTTATGTTAATTGAGAACAATCTAGTTTTAGATTGTAAACTTATTTCTTTTGGATTAGATTGATAATTTGAAGTTTTTATGCTTATTGTTGGATTCTTGTTTGCAACCTTTGGATTGTTAATTGAATTAATAATTGAGTTTTCGTTATTAATTTAATTGTCAATTGGGTTTATCGATTTAATTGTTTAATTGAGTTGATAAATTTTCTAGTTGTTTAATTGGATAATTGTAAACAAGATTCCAAATATTTAGAAATTAATCGTGATTGAATTTTAATAAGTTTAATTAACTAGCACTCATTCCATTATGAGTTTTCTAGTGGATTAGGTGTTATTGAACTTGAGGGTTTCCCATGTTTCAATTAGTTGATTAAATTTATTAATTATAATTTTTCACTAATCTCCCTTTGGTCTAATTAATTGATTTGGGCTAGGAAAGTTGACTCCATGTGAATCCTGAGTTGTTCCCTTTACCGTACCTGAAGTAAACCTTCTTTATCTTTTCTTATTTGATTTTCTTAGTTATTAGTTAATTTCTTTGCTTAGGATTTTAAATCTCTTTCTATAAAACCCCCAGAATTGCATTTGCATCTAGCTTAGTTCCATTATCATATAGGTTTTAGAGTTATTTTCATCTTACATTTAGTTTAGTTTCATTTCATTGCATTTTTTCATCACCTAAAATCAACCTAAAGAAAAACTCACAGATTGCTCCTTGGGAGAATGATCTAGGTTGACCCTAAACTGCATAATTAATTAGGACTTAGTTTAATTGATTGCTTTCGCGACAAAAGTAAGCTCATCAATACTCGAGTATTCTCAAGTTTGAGAACTTTGGTGACTCTCTGTAAGACCAATACTTGAGTATCCAAATGGATACTTGAGTATTGAAAACTTCAGGGAATATTGAAAGAGTCTTTGTATGATCCATACTCGAGTATTCAAACCAATACTCGAGTTTGGCTCAGAGTGAAAAACTTGGAGTGCTCTCTGTAAGTTCAATACTTGAGCTTCCTAAGGGAAGCTTGAGTATTGCTTTGTTTAATAAAATTGAGCTACTCTCTGTTAAGTCAATACTCTAGTATTGAGACCAATACTCGAGTTTGCCTTTGACAGTAAGTTTTTCAACTTACCAAAGACAAACTTCAACTTGTGTTTACAATTGTCAGTTATCATCAAAACACATAGAGAACTAACACTATATTTTCATCTTTGGCTGCAAATGCTTTATGCATAATAATGGTAAGGATAACTTAGGGAAATTTGATCCTAAGTCAGACGAAGGTATATGTCTTGGCTATTCTAATAGAAGTAAAGCATATAAAGTCTTTAATAATCGTAATCGTGTTGTTGAAGAGTCTATGCATGTTGTATTATGTGAAGCCAAATTTGACAAGTCTTTAGATGATGATGAACCTATTATTCAAACTTAATCTGTTTTGAAAACTTCTTTTGTTTTGGAAAATTCTGAAAAACCTTTGGAAATAGAACCTGAAATAGAAAATATTTGCAAGAACACTAATAAATCTCAACCTAGATCTTGGAGATACAGTAGGAGTCATCCTCTAGATTAAGTGATAGGTGATGTAAATCAAGGAGTGAGAACAAGAAAAAGTACTATGAATGAAGTTACCTTCTCTTCTTTCATTTCAGAGATTGAACCCTGTAAGATTGACGAAGCCCTTTCAAACAATGATGGGGTTATAGCAATGCAAGAGGAGTTACATCAGTTTAAAAGAAATCAAGTTTGGGACTTGGTTACCTAGCCCTAAAGACCATTCAGTCATTGGCACTAAATGGGTATTGAAGAACAAACGAGATGAGTCTGCAATCATTGTTCGTAATAAGGCAAGATTAGTGGCAAAAGGCTATAATCAAGAAGAAGGAATTGATTGTGAAGAAACGTATGATCCAGTGGCAAGATTGGAAGCTATACGAGTTCTTTTAGCCTTTGCTTGCATTAAGGATTCAAATTGTATCAAATGGATGTGAAATCTGCTGTTCTAAATGGTTTTATCCAAAAGGAAGTTTATGTTGAACAACCTCCTGGATTTGAGGATAATCATTATCTAGATCATGTCTTTCGCCTAAAGAAAGCTCTGTATGGTCTTAAGCAAGCTCCTAGAGCTTGGTATGAAAGACTAAGCAAATTCTTTCTTGATCAAGGATTTATTAGAGGCAAAGTGGATACAACTCTCTTCATTAAAACCAATAAGAGGAATGATTTATTAATTGTTCAAATATATGTTGATGATATTATATTTGGTGCTACTAATGATGCTTTATGTGAGGAATTCTCTAAGACAATGTAGAGAGAATTTGAAATGTCGATGATAGGGGATTTGAACTACTTTCTTGGTTTGCAAATCAAGCAAAGAAAGAATGACATCTTCATTTCTCAGATCTAAAGACATATGGTATGGACCAATGCAATGGAACTAATACTCCAATGAGTTCAACCACTTCTTTGGATGCTGATGAAAAGGGCAAGGATTTCAATATTACCAAGTATAGAGGAATGATTGGATCCTTACTATACTTGACTATTAGTCGGCCTGACATCTAATTTAGTGTGGGAATGTGTGCAAGATATCAATTTGCCCCAAATGAGTCTCATGTTGAACATGTGAAGAGGATCTTTAGATACCTTGCAGACACAAAAGAGCTTGGATCATGGTTTCCCAAAGGTCAAGCTGAGTACCTTGTGGCATATTCAGATTCAAATCATGCTGGATACAAGACTCACAAAAAGAGCACAAGTGGCCAATGTAAATTCCTTGGTGGTTCACTTGTCTCTTGGTTTAGCAAGAAGCAAACTACTGTCTCATTATCTTCAACCGAAGCTGAATACAATGCTGCATCAAGTTGCTGTGCTCAAGTTTTATGGCTCAAGCAACAACTTCAAGATTTGGGAATTCACCTCAAAGAAATTCCAATCCTCTGTGACAACACTAACACAATCAGCTTGGCAAAGAATTCTGTTCAACATACAAGAACCAAGCACATTGATGTTAGAAATCACTTCATCAGAGATCATGTTCGAAAGAAAGATATAAAGATGATGTTCATTCCTACACATAGACAACTTGCTAATATCTTCACAAAACCATTAGCTAAGGAGCAATTCATGTTCATTAGAAAGGGAATTGGGAATGGTAAATCCCAATGAATTGTAAGTCATCTCTACTTAATGTTAGCTATGTTTTTTTGATAAATAGTTACTAACTTAAGCTTCGGAGTGTCTAGATTTTGCTTATGCAGGACCTCTTATGTGAAATGTAAAGTTGTTGAGTTAAAAGGATTAACTCGAGTTAACAATTGCTAACTCGAGTTAACTTCAGGTAGAGTGCAAACCAAGTTTTAAAGGGCACTTAACTCGAGCCAAGACATATTTAACTCGAGTGCAAGTCAGACAGAGAGCAAAGCCAAATTGGAACAAAGGCATAATTCAAGTCAAGCTATGAGAAACTCGAGTCAAGCTCAGGCAGAGAGCAATGAAGTTTGAGAAGAGTATTTAACTCGAGTCAAAGTTGATGCAACTCAAGTAAAGTCAAGACAGAGAGCAACCTGAAGTAAGATGACTTCCTAACTCGAGCCAACAAGTCGTAACTCGAGTCAAGGGTATTTTTCAAGTGTTTTTATATACACACTTGAAGTCTAGGTTAGTGCACTTTCATGTCAACTCGAGCCAGTTCTTGGTAACTCGAGTTGAACGCTTTTAAATATATACCTGTGCAATCTATCTCTCTTCACTTTCTCATAACCATTGTGTCCTCTCATCTTTCTCTAACCATTGAGGATTTTCATTTTCTCTTAACCATCAAGTCTTTCCATCTTTCTCAAATCGTCGATATTACATTATAAAGGTGAAACTTCTTGATTCTTCTCTCTTCTTTCCATCGAGCAAATTTTCTTGAAATTCACTTTTACTCGAACCCTAACTCGAGCCTTACTCTTTATCATGCCTCCCAAAACTCCTTCCAAGACTAAGGATTCCAGTTCTGATTATGAAGTGACGTAATCATCATCTCCACCTCCATTGAAGTAACCTAGACAAGAGAAACAACCACCTAAACTCTATCAACCCAAGGTGGCTACCGATGAAGCTTCACCTAAGACTAAGGTGAAGAAAGTTGTGATTCAAGAGCCTTCTGAGGTGCTTAAGAAAAAGAAGATTGAAGATGAGACTGCAAAGAGGAAGGACAAGGAGCAAGTAGTTGTGGCTCCAAAGAAGAAGAAGAAAACGACAGTAGCTTCCTCTAAATTTAGAGGGTCTTCTTAAGGCCAAGCCACTCAGGCTCAAGGCCAATCAAGTTCTAAGGTATCTGGCCAACCTCTTGCTATTGAAACTATTTCTTCCCATCCAATTCCTCCAATTAATTTTTGTTGCAATCTTACCATGTTCTCTGAGTTTGAGGCTAAGCAATTTAGAGAGGATTATGCTAATCACAATTTCTGCCCTACTATATATGTTGACTTGGTTAAGCTTAAGGAAGATTGTAATCTTGATCTCTCCCCATGGCTCAAACCATTTGAAAACTTGCTATCTATTAGGACTTCATATTGTCCTACTATTGTCAAAACCTTCAATTTCAATATGACCATTGCCAATCATTTGGATAACAACGGTGTTTTTGTTGAGGAAATAATAGTTACTTATGTTAGGGGTAGGAGAATTCTTTTAATTGCTAAATACATTAATTCTCTCCTAAGGATCACTGATTCCCCCTCTGTTCCTAAGTTGAATTATGATAAAGAGGAGATTTTCAAATTACTCAGACTTGATGAACCATTGAGTGAACCATTAGCGTCACTCTCTTTTGCTCCTGTTGTTATGCCCCCTGTGTATAGGGCTCTCTGGTACATTTATTCCAGAAACCTTGTGCAACTCACTCATTTTGCATCTAGGGACCACTCCCTTTTTGCTTCTATTGTTGACAAGGTTCCTCAAAATATAGGCTAGTGGGTCTATAATGAGATGAAGAAGTTTAGGTTTCAATCCAAAAAGACCTCTACCATTCCATTTCCAAATCTAGTGTATTTGAATCTTTTCCAAGAAAAAATTTGGTATTTGGACTTGATTGAGAAGCTTGTCAAGCCTCATCTCTTTAGTCAATATCATCTAAATCTTATGAGGATATCTTTTCAAAAGGGTCAGGGCAATCCAGGCTCCTACCAAGTCAAGAGCATCTCAATCTAAGGGTAATATGGCTCAGTCCTCACCTGCTGCTGCTGCTGCTCAGTCATTTCAACCACCTCCATCTACACTTGGTGCTACAATTAAGGCCATAGTTGAAAAGGTCGTCTCTGAGAGTGTTGGACCCTTGCATACAGCTATGATAGCTTAGTATGATCAGCTCACAGAGACACTTGAGAGTGAGATTGGAAAGCTGGTGAATGAAGTCACTACAAACCATGACAAGCTAGTGGATGTTCAAGAAGGTCAGGCAGAGACCATAGAGGATATGAGTGAGAAGCTAGAGAACCTTGGAGGTCATATTCAAGATCATGGTGCTAGTATTTCAAGCCTTCATGCAATGTTGCAGATCATTGATGGCAAGCTTGATCAGCTAATGAAGCCCAAGCCAGATGCTGGTCTTAGTCTTGGTATCCTAACCTTATCTCCCATACCTTTACCTTCCTCACCTAGCTCATCTCATTCTCCTCCTCCCTTTTCCTCTCCTATTCCCTCTTTCACCACACCCATTGTCCCTCAACTCTTGCCACCATCATTGTACCACCATCTCAAGCTTCAACTGTGAGACTTCCCCTACCCTTGCTTCACCATGTCGCACTTTGGCCTTTTACTCACCTCCTTGTATTCCACCTGCTTCAACCTCCTCTGATCCTTTGCATGATGGCAAAGGGGGAGAAGAGAAATAGAGAGCTGCAGCTGTTTTTTAGTTTTTTTTTTTCATTCATAGTACTTCATTTCATGTATTTGATTTTTAGTTGCTATGTATAAAGTTCATTTCCTGCTGTAACTTTGATATAACTTGCTTTTGAAATGAATGAATTGAATTTTGTTTCTTTGAGTCTCAAAGAATTTTCAAAAAAAATTGGCATTTGGTTTACAAATGTTGTCATCATCAAAAAGAGGGAGAATGTTAGTTCTCTACGTGTTTTGATGATAACGCAACTCAGAAAACAAAATGAAGTTAATGATTCAAGTAAAAATGATTTTAACTTGATCAAACTTAAATTAGTAACTTACTGTCAAATTGACTTGAATTTTAGGTTGACAGACTCAAGTGTTTTTGAAACTTAGTCAAAATGTGCTTAAGCTTTGACTGACTCGAGTTATACTCTGGTGACTTGAGTTAAAAGTCTTTGGAAAATATTTAATGAAATACTCCAACTCGAGTTAGTGTTGGTTGACTCGAGTGGACCTTTGTAAAACTTAAATTTATTTTTCAAAGTACTGATGTACTAACTCGACTGTACATGTGTTGACTCGAGTGCAGCTTTTAAACGTTATTTTTAAAATGCATCTTGTCAACTCGAGTCACCACTTAATGACTCGAGTGTGACCTGTGTTCAAAGTTTTCTTCCAAACTTAACTCGACAACTTTTATGAAAAAGCTATTGACTCGAGTCAATTATACATGACTCGAGTCATACACTTCTAGTGAACATTTTAGACTCTAGTTAAGTTCATACAGAGACATCTTCACTTATGCTTTCAAGCTTATTTTCAAAGAAGATAACACTGTGACTCCAGTGTAGAATGGTCAACTCGAGTCATCAACTTGAGTTACCTTGAAAATCAACTCGAGTTAACTTTCTGGTTTTGCAAATCACCGTGTTCGTAAATCTTTAATCTTTGTTTGTGATTTGATTACTTCTTCTCATCACTCATTATTGTTCCTAACTATCTTTAATCAGTTTATTAATGAGTTTCAGATGATTAGATGAAGGATTAAACTGTATATTAATCAGAAAGCATTGATTACGTCAGTTGCATTAAATGCGGCTCCAGAAAATGAAGCACAAATTTGGTCAATCATTCTCTTAACATTTGGAAGGCATTAATGGTTTCTTTACCCAATCAAGTGCCAGATCATCCAATGGGAAGAACAGAAGGAATGTCAATGTGGCGGATGATGGCGCTCATTTGCAGAATCGAAGCCTTGAGTAACGAACGAAGTTCATGTCTAACGACTACATTTAATTCTCTCAACGGCTTATTGAAGGCTTCCAACGATCATTTAATTCCCTCACCAAATATAAGCGAAGCATTTAATACGATTCAACTACCGAAAACAAAAACGCACAAACAAACTATTCACAATTACTGTTTCATTCATTGTGTAATATCTTCGGATAGTAAAACCTTCAGTGTTTATCTATATGCTCTTTTAGAGAGTTATATTTCTGATCAATATCTTTGTAAGAATCTTAAGGTAGTGGGACTTTGAGATTGGGTTTTTTATTACAACTTGTAAGGGGGAGTGAATCCTAGTGATAGGATTACTTCAAGTACAAAGTGTGTAATCATTTGAAAGAGTTAGTGAAATACCTAGAGAGCCTAGGGACTGGACGTAGGTCAAGAGTTTAGACCAAACTAGTATAAATCTCTTGTGTCAATATCTCTCTCTTTCTCTACTCTGTTACACTCTGTTTTGTAAGTTAGTTTCAGAGACATTCGAAAAGTTTTTTGAATCACCCAATTCACCCCATCTTAGGTGATATTCCTGTTTTCAAATATTATATATGTGTATCAAGACATAATGACTACATAAGTTGGATTTCTCTAGTTACCGACGGGTCTAAAAAAGAACAAGAAATATATAAGAGCATATATAGCTTACTGACCAAGTTCACAAGGTAGTGTGCTAGTGTCCAAATATGTACTAACCTTTGGTGTGATCCATGTAGGCTCTCTGGTCTAATACCCATGCTTTTTCTTGACCTGGATTTGGAATGTCCTCATCGCCCTATCATCAAAATCACAAATTTATCAATAATGGTCATTGAAAATTCACGGAAAAGAATTAGTGAAAGAGGAGCTTAATCACCAAGAGGGGGGTGAATTGGGGATTTTAAAATTCTTTTCTAAGTGCTATGTTTTGAATACGAAAAATAGAGCTAAACAGAGTATAGAGAGGAAGAGCAAGACACAAGGAATTATACTGGTTCGGTCCAACCTCTTGACCTACGTCCAGTCCCCAGACTCTCTAGGATTTTCACTATTTCAAATAATTACACACTCTGTAACTCAAGAGTAATTTACTTACTAGAACTTACTCCCCCTTACAAGTTGCAATCAATATCCCAATCTCCAAGTCCCCTGACTTGAGATTCTTACAATGAAATGATTCACAATAAATGAACTCTCTCTAAGAGTGGATAAATATAAACACTGAAGATCAATGTATCAAAAGATACTTTACAAGTGAAAATTGAAAGAGTAGTTGGTAAACTTGAATGCAATTCGTTTTCAGCAGATGTGTTGTTGAGAAGAATTGAATGCTACTCTATTTATACTAAGAGAGCATTAAATAACCGTTGCAAACTCCATTATAACCGTTGGTGCACTAATCTAGCTGTTAGAGGCACTTTGGTGTCTTCTCTCTCTACTCTTCAGTTAATTCCTTTTGTCCAGAGGATTAGTGTTGACTTCCCTTGTAATAGATCCGTTGGAAGAGCAGATACTACTTAGGGAAAGTAGACATTAATCCCTTTACAACATGTAGAGAATGATGGTACAAAAGGATGCAAGTTTTCTGGACTTTACATTTAATGTTCTGACATCACCTTTTGCTTTTGCTCAAATCTTCATTTAATATCTTCTAAACCATCTGTAACTCACTAACAAACTGATTAAACATAGTTAAGAATAGTAGTGAATGTATAGGAGAAGTATTAAAATCAAACGGGAAGATTTCAGAAATTCGAGCAAGTTGATTTTCAAAACCAGCGATGCAAACTTGAGTTTTGTTTATCAAAACTTGAGTTTTGGACTTTTATATTGAAACTATGTTTAAGTCCACAAACTCAAAACTGGAGTTTCCAATTGCAAACTGGAGTTTCCAAAATGATAAAATGAGCAAAGCTCTTTGTAAGCCTGAAACTCGAGTTTCCTCTTAAGATTGGAAACCTTTGAAAATCTATCCCAGGTGAAAACTGGAGTTTTCAAATGTAAACTGGAGTTTTCAAAATAGATGAAAAGTGCAAAGCTTTCTGGTTGGTCAAAACTCAACTTTCCCATACTAAACTCGAGTTTCCATTTTAAGTATGAAAACTCAGAATTTTATCCCAAAGTCAAAACAGGAGTTTTCAATCAAAACTGGAGTTTTCAAAAACTGAGTAAAACTAGAAAAATTTCTGCCAAGTGCAAACTCGAGTTTCCAAAGTAAAACTCGAGTTTTCTCATAATTTAGAAAAACTTAGAAAACTCATGGCAAATTGAAAACTGGAGTTTCCATATCAAAACTGGAGTTTTCATAACTCAGAATGTTGGAGACTCTCTGTATGACCAAAACTCGAGTTTCCAAATGGAAACTGGAGTTTTGTCTAGTTCAGAAAATGTTGAAGAGTCTCTGTATTATGCAAACTGGAGTTTTCTATGAAAACTGGAGTTTTGTCTAGGAGTGAAAACTTGGATAGCTTTCTGTAAGTTCAAAACTCGAGTTTCCAAATGGAAACTGGAGTTTTGCTTAGTTCATTAAAATTGAGCTATTTTCTGTCAGGTCAAAACTCGATTTTTGAGACCAAAACTCGAGTTTGCCTTTGATAGTAAGTTTTTCAACTTACCAAAGACAAACTTCAACTTGTGTTTACAATTATCAGTTATCATCAAAACATATAGAGAACTAACATTCTCCCCCTTTTTGATAATGACAATACTTGTAAACCAAGATTTCAAGAGTTTGAGAGAATTTGCATTTTTAATTCAAATGAAAGTATTTTAAATTTCAAGGCTTTTGGCAGACGCAATATTTTAGAATACTTGGGCATTTCGAAAATTGGTTTTGCACATCACAACATTTTAATATATCAGAGATAAGCAACAGAAGCCACAAAATGTAATGTTATTAAAGTGCAAATTTACATTAATGCCAAGTCAGAGGAAACATACTGAAGAGAACAAAATACTGAAAATACAAAATGCAAACATCTTAACATTTCTCCTAAACTCTTCTCAAAAGCTCAATTCTACTACTTAGTGCCTTTCTCTCCCTCTTTGTCATCTTCAAATGAGGGTGGAGCTGAGATAGTGGGTTCATGGAGAGGATCAAAGAGAGGAGTAGGAGGAGGTGAGTGATAAAAAATCTCTGTAGTTGGGGTAATGGGAGATGAGGTAGGTAGAATTTCGGTGGTAGGTGTGGAAGTGGGGATTGGAGAGGAAAGGATGATGGGAGTGGATTGTTCAGGTGGAAAAGTAGGATCTTGAGGAGGAGTGAAAGTGAATGAAGGAGAAGAGGAGGATGGTGCAGATTCAGGCTTCACATCAGGACCTGTAGAAGGACCAACACCAGAAGAGGAGCCAAGATGAAAGTTTTTCAGAATTTTGTCCACCTTGTCACTGAGAAGCACATTGCCGACCATCAGTGTGGATAATTTGGCATCAGGATCAACCACATGACCAGATAAAACTTCAACTTTCTCCTTGAGCTCATCATATTGGCCAGAGATACCTGCAATTTGCTCTTTCATGGCATCCTGAGCATCCACAATCTCATGATTGCCCTTTTGTACTTCAGCTACCAACTTGCCTATTTCGAATTCCAATCTAATAGACAGTGAGGCGATGGCAGCATCCATAATAGCTTTGACCCTTGTATCGAAAGTATATGGCAGGGATGACTGAGGAGGTGGAGGAGCAGATTGAGCTTCTTGAGCTTGGGCCTGAGAGGATCTAGCATGAGAAGCTTTGGATCTAGAGGGTGCCTTTGATTGCCTAGATCCTTCAGGTTCAAAACTGATCCTCATAAGGTTCAACTGAGCCTTACCAAACACAGGGGGATATCTCAAAGAATCAGCAGCTCCCACATACCAGATTTTGTGATAGTACAGGATTACTGAGATGAGTGAGGGAAATGGGATATGAGAAGGCCGGCATGAGGCAAACTTAAATTTTACCATTTCTTGAAAAATCCAATGTCCCAAATTGATAGGAACCTTGGAGACAAAGGCTGCAAAAAGGGCGTAGTCTTTTTGGGCAAAGTGAGTGAAATTGCCTCCCTTTTAAACCATGTTTCTGGAGTAAATGAACCAAAGAACTCTGTGGATAGCAGGCATGGACACAGGATTAAAAGTGAGACGATGCAGTTGATCTTCAGGGACAGGCTCACCGGGTTTCAAAATTTCAAAGATCTCCTGATTACTGAACCTAATGGTAGGAACATGAGGTGGATTGTCTATTTTCAAGATCTTATTCAGAATGGAAGTAGAGAGATGAAAAGTGACACCCTTCACAGTAGTAAACACTCTCTCTTCAATTATCTCACCCTCAGAGTCTAAGACATTATCATAGGCCATATTGAAATAATACAATCTGACCAAATTGGGGGTAAAAGGGGCAGAGATGGACAAAAAGGATGCATAAGGGTTAAGCCAAGGTGAGAGATCCACATGACACTCTTCCTTAAGCTTTGGAAGATCAACATAGATAATTGCACAGAATTCCTTACTGATGTATGATTCCTTGAATTTCTCCAGAACGTCAGGAGTCATGGTGGAAGATGTTGTGATGAAACCTTGAGGTGGGTCAGGATTGTGGTAAATGTCCTCAATAGCATTGGCCATGACCGAGGAATTTCTGGGTTTTGAGTGTCAGCAGTTGTTGGCTTTGATGACGTTTGACCTTTCTTAGAACTTTGAGGCTCAGAGACAATAGCCCTCTTCTTCCTTGGAGACTTAGAAGACGGAGCTAACTTCTTCTTGCCATTGCCTTCTGGTTCAGGTTCCTTTCTCTTCTTTGAGGGAGACACAGAGGATTCCTTGAAGGAAACTCCTTTCGACTTGGGTTTAGGAGAGGGTTCATACGCTCCCTTCAATTGGGGCGAAGAATCAGGGATATTTTCGCTCATTCCCCTTATTGAACGATCGACGCCATAGTGGAAGCGTCTGGAACGCTTTTCATCCTTCTTGGTCAATGAGGAGGAGAAGGAGGAGGAGACCAGGATTTTGACCCTTCTTGATCAGAATCTGTGTCGTGAATGTCTTGAGGGTTTGATCTGGAAGCCATTTCAAGGTTTTGAGCGAGGGGTTTTTGTCGAGAGTGGGAGTATCAGAGAGAAGAGAGAACGACTAGGGAAAAACTTGAGTTTTGACACAAGTTTTGAAGAACATGAATAGGAACACATATATATAGATGCGACAAAACTAGAGTTTTCACTACAAAACTCGAGTTTTGATGAATGGTTACTAACTTGGACTTCAAAGGTGTAATGTGAACCTTTGAACTTCCGCGACCAAAACTTGAGTTTCCACTTACCAACTCGAGTTTTCACCATTCTTCAAAACATGATTGCTCTCTGTCTGATGGAAACTCGAGTTTCCAACTTACTAACTCGAGTTTTCAATTTCTTCAAAAATCAAGGTTGCTCTTTGGCCCCGACAAAACTCGAGTTTGCTTCTTTTGACAGCAAACATCAATATTTCAAGCATCCTGCATAAAACACAACTAGATACTCCGATGCTTAAATTAGTTTCTAACAATCATCAAAACCATAACTAACATTGAGAGAGAGAGAGAGAGATACTTACAACTCATTGGGATTTACCATTCCCAATTCTCTCCTTATGAAATTAAATTGTTTTTTGGCCAATGGTTTGGTGAAGATGTCAGCAAGTTGAAGATGAGTTGGGATGAACATGACTTTGACATCCTTCTTCTGAACATGATCCCTTATGAAATGATGTCTCACATCAATATGCTTGGTCCGAGTATGTTGCACTGGATTCTTAGCCAAGCTTATTGTGCTTGTGTTGTCACACAATATTGGGATCTCTTTCAGGTTGATTCCCAAGTCAGATAGTTGTTGTTTGAGCCAGAGGACTTGAGCACAACAACTTGAGGCAGCTACATATTCAGCTTCAGTAGAGGATACAGCCATGCTTGTTTGCTTCTTGCTGAACCAAGAAACAAGTGAGCCACCAAGAAATTCACATTGACCACTTGTGCTCTTTCTATCCGTCTTATACCCAGCATGGTTTGAATATGAATATGCCACCAAATGTTTAGGTTGACCTTTGGGAAACCATAAACCAAGGGTCTTTGTGTTAGCAAGGTATCTAAAGATTCTCTTCACATTCTCAGCATGAGACTCCTTGGGAGCAGATTGGAACCTTGCACACATCCCCACACTGAATTGGATGTCTGGATGGCTTGCTGTGAGGTAGAGCAATGATCCAATCATTCCTCTATATCTTGTGATATTGAAGTCTTTGCCCTCTTCATCAGCATCCAAGGCAGTGGTTGAGCTCATTGGAGTATCAGCTCCATTGCATTGGTCCATCCCAAACTTTTTCAGCAGATCATTGAGATACTTGGTCTGAGATATGAAGATTCCATCTTTCCTTTTCTTGATTTGTAGACCAAGGAAATAGTTGAGTTCTCCCATCATGGACATCTCAAATTCTCCTTGCATATTCTTAGCAAACTCTTCACACAAAGCATCATTAGAAGCACAAAAAATAATGTCATCAACATATATTTGAACAATTAAGATTTCACCAAGCTTATTACTCTTTATGAAGAGAGTTGTATCTGCTTTTCCTCTAATAAATCCTTGATCTAGAAGGAATTTGCTTAATCGCTCATACCAAGCTCTAGGAGCTTGCTTAAGACCATAAAGGGCCTTTTTAAGGCGATAAACATGATCTGGATGATAATCGTTTTGAAAACCAGGAGGTTGCTCAACATAAACTTCCTCCTGAATAAAACCATTTAAAAATGCACTCTTTACATCCATTTGATAGAGCTTGAATCCTTTGACACAAGCAAAGGCTAGAAGAACTCTTATAGCTTCCAATCTTGCCACTGGAGCATAAGTTTCTTCAAAATCAATTCCTTCTTCTTGATTATAGCCTTTAGCAACCTATCTTGCCTTGTTACAGATAATGATTGATGATTCATCTCGTTTGTTCTTGAATACCCATTTGGTGCCAATGACCGGATGGTCGTTAGGCCTAGGTACCAAATCCCAAACTTGATTTCTATCAAATTGATGTAACTCCTCTTGCATTGCTATCACCCAATCATTGTCTGAAAGAGCTTCATCAATTTTAGAGGGTTCAATCTCTGATATAAAGGCAGAAAAAGTCACTTCATTCAAGGTACTATTTCTGGTTCTTACACCTTGTTTTACATCACCTATTACTTGGTCCAAAGGATGATTCTTAATGAACCTCCAAGCTCTAGGCTGAGATTGATCAGGGTTTTCTAAATTATTTTGAGGATCAACCTCGAAAACATTTTCAGGATTTTCAATAGAGGCAGGAGTAGTTTTCGAAAAGAATTGATTTTTGAAAGTATTTTCCTCATCATCATCCAGAGACTTATCAGCTTTGGATTCACAGAATACAACATGCATAGACTCTTCAACAATACGAGTACGAGTATTAAAGACTCTATAAGCTTTACTTCTATTTGAATAACCCAAAATAATACCTTCATCCGCTTTGGGGTCAAACTTTCCCAAATTGTCCTTACCATTATTGTGGATGAAGCACTTACATCCGAAAACATGCAAATGAGCCAAGTTTGACTTTCTTCCCTTGTACAGCTCATAAGGGGTTTTGCTCAACTTCTTCCGGAGATATGCTTGATTCAAGATGTAGCAAGCCATACTCATTGCATCAGCCCAGAATACTTGGGAAGTATTGTTCTCATTTAGCATAGCTCTTGCCATCTCGGTGAGGACTCGATTCTTTCTCTCTACAACACCATTTTGTTGAGGTGTCCTAGGGGCTGAGAAATTGTGATCAATTCCCATGTTGTCACAAAATTCTGCAAATGCATGATTTTCGAATTCTCCTCCATGATTAGTTCGAATTCCTGAAATAGAGAAACCTTTCTCGTTTTGGACCTTCTTGGCAAAAACAACAAACTAATCAAATGTTTCATCTTTAGAGGATAAGAATATAGTCCAAGAAAATCTAGAGAAATCATCAACTATGACCAAGGTATAAAGATTGCCACCAAGGCTTTTTACTCTAGCGGGTCCAACTAGATCCATATGAAGTAGTTGAAGAGGTCTATTAGTTGAAATTTCATTTTTAGATTTGAAAGATGATTTAGTTTGTTTCCCTTTTTGACAAGCATCACAAATCATGTCATTTTTAAAGCGAAGTTTTGGAACACCAATAACCAAATCCTTTTTAAGTAATCTGTCAAGTTGGATCATGTTGACATGAGCTAATCGCTTGTGCCATAGCCAACTATCATCCAAATTACTAACAAAACATTTTTCAGAAACAGAACCATTTCTAGAGAGATTAAGTGTATAACAATTTCCTTCTCTAGGAGCTGTGAATAAAGCTTTTGATTTTGTCTTTCAAAGGGAGAATATCCTTTCTGACAATCAAGCACTCCTCAGAATCAAAGATAACTAAGTTACCTTTATCAGTGCTTTGGCTTACACTGAGGAGATTGTGACAAAGTCCCTCAACTAGGTAGACATCTTTGATTTATGGTCCTTCATTGTTTCCAATTTCACCAATGCCAGCAATCTTTCCAGATTGATTTCCACCAAAGGTGACCTTGCCACCATCCTTGGGCTTGATTGAAGCAAATTTGGATTGGTCCCCCGTCATATGTCTAGAGCATCCACTATCAATATACCACTTGTTGGGATTTGATGCTCTTAGATAGACCTGCAAGACACAACAAATCAGGTCTTAGGTACCCATCTTTTCTTGGGTCCTTTGGGTTAGTTTGTGTCTTAGGAATCTTGTAAGATCCCTTTGGCACCCATTGATAATTTCCTAAAGGTTTACTCTTTTTTTCCTTTTTATGAAAACAAGAAGAAGTAGTATGACCTTTACGATTGCAATAATTGTAATGAGCAAAAGGATTTGAAGAATGAACAGATTTTCTAAAATAGTTCATATAAGTCTTTTCTCCAAATTTCTTTTTGCCTTTCTTTTTGTCAAAGTTTGGTTTGTAACCGATCCCTGATCTGTCGTTTGTAAATCTTTGTTTGTTTCAAAATGACATTGAGCATTTCACTACCTCTAGTGAATTTCTCAAGTGCCTTTGTAAGATGCACATTTTTTTCTTTAGATCAGGACAATCTTCACAAACAAATTTTCAAGACAGGAAAACTTTTCTACTTGCAGTTCAAGAGTTATATTTTTCTTTTTCAAAGCAAGATATTATTCAGCAAGTTTCTCAAGTTCAGATTGTACAAGGTTATATTCAGCAAATAACTCATCATAAGTTGGTTGTGAATCATATACCTCATCACTATTTTTAGAGTGCTCTTCTTCTTGAGCTACGAGGCATATGTTAGCTTTGTCCTCCTCTTCAGCTTCATTTTCATCGGATGAGCTGTCTCCCCATATTGCTGAGACATAAGCTTTCTTCTTGAACTTATTGAATTTCTTCTTGTCTTTGTCTTTATCCTTCAGCTGGGGGCATTCTGACCTGATGTGGCCAGGCTTTTCACATTCGTAGCAGATGATTGGTTTCTTTACCTCAGTGCTGGAGCTACCTTTGTGAAACTTTTTGTATCCTTGATCCTTTTTGTAGAATCTTTAAATCTTCGAACAATCATACACAGCTCTCTTTCTTCGTCTTCTTCTTCATCATAATCTGTCTCCTTAGCTTCTTTGACAGCTTTAAGAGCAACGCCTTTGAACTTGCTAGTTGCTTCATCAAATCCCTTTTTGAACTTGAGCTTGGATTCATATTTAGAAAGGCTACCAAAGAGGGCTGCAACAGATGCCATTGATTCACCACGATTTTCTTCAATCGTGGTCACTTTAGCTTCCCAATCCTTGTTGAGGATATTGAGAATTTTCCTTACTTGGGCAAGTTGCTCATATTCTTTGCCCAATGCAGCAAGCTGGTTGATCAGATGAGTGAATCTTAATCTAAATTTGTTGATAGATTCACCAGGCTTCATTTAAAGAAGATCATATTCTGTTATGAGAGTGTTGATTCTGTTCTGCTTTACTCTAGCAGTTCCTTCATGAGCTACCTCCAAAGCATCCCACATGGCCTTTGCATTTGACAATGTGCAAACACGAAAATACTCTTTTGACTCAAGGCACTTTGCAACATAAGAATAGCTTTACTGTTGAGTGTGATATTTCTCCTATCATTCTCATCCTAAGCTTCTTCAGGCTTTGGAACTCTGACGCCATTTTCGAGCACTGTTGGATTGTAGTCTCCAGTCTCAAATACTCTCCATAGGCCATATTCAAAAGCCATGACAAAGACTCTGAATTTGGCTTTCCAGAAGGAATAATGCTCTCCACTGAATCCTGGTGG
Source organism: Acacia melanoxylon (assembly GCA_019022615.1). Classification (NCBI taxonomy): domain Eukaryota; kingdom Viridiplantae; phylum Streptophyta; class Magnoliopsida; order Fabales; family Fabaceae; genus Acacia; species Acacia melanoxylon. The sequence goes on along the minus strand of JAFJYJ010000020.1, from coordinate 713,890 downwards.
TCGGTTGATCGAAGCTCCATCAGGTAGAATACCTTCCATAGTGATCATTCTCAAGATGTTAATCTTTTCAGAGAAGACCTGGCTCTGATACCAAATGAAAGAGGAGCTTAATCACCAAGAGAGGGGGTGAATTGGGGATTTTAAAATTCTTTTCTAAGTGCTCTGTTTTGAACACGAAAAATAGAGCTAAACAGAGTATAGAGAGGAAGAGCAAGACAAAAGGAATTATACTGGTTCGGTCCAACCTCTTGACCTACGTCCAGTCCCTAGACTCTCTGGGATTTTCACTATTTCAAATGATTACACACTCTGTAACTCAAGAGTAATTCATGTTGGTTTTGATTAGTTTTGATGATGTCTTATATACATGTCATTCTTAAGAGCAAAAAGGTTGCACACTACATTTACATTATACTTTGACTAATTCTTATATCTAATGTAGATGTGAAGTTTAATGATGGAGAATGATCAAGAAAAGAGAAGAAAGAAAGGAAGAACTTGTTTAATGGAATGAGAAAATCATTATACAAGTTCCTAGATTGATTCTACAAGTCTCCACGATTAAATAGAAGTTGGAACGGCTCAATTCGGAGTTAAAACAAGCAAGTTCAAGCTTCTGGATGAATACTGGTTTGTTGGAGGGCATTTAAGTAATTTCAGCTTTCTTACTCACTTGAACAGTGACTTGCTCGAGCAAATTGAGTTTCTGAAGTCATGCTCGAGCAACAACAAAGTTCTTGCCCGAGCAAGGTGGAATTTCTCCCAAAAACGCTCAAAATCCGTTCTTGCCCGAGCAAGAAAGAAGGGCTTGCTCGAGCAAGGTCGTGGCATCGCATACTGTTCAGCTGTTTCTGGCGACCTTCTGTAAATCAACGATATCTCCCAAACCAGGAATCGGATTGACATGAAACCAGTGGCATATGAAAGTAGACATCGAACACGTACTTTTGAAAAAAGATCAAGTCCCAAGGAGTCCATATGAGAGAGCTATTATTTTCGCAAGTTGGAACAACAATTAACGTCACAGTCCAGACCAACCTTCGGTAATTTGAGTGTATCTCACAAACGACAAATCCGATTGAGCTGAAATCGGTGGCATATGAAAGTAAACTCACAAGGATTTCTATGAAGACTTGAACCAATCAAAACAGAGTTCGGACCAGGGAGATATGATCTTCGAAAGTTGATGTTCAGTTCAGGATGTTGCAGAAAATGCTGATTAAGAACAACCTTCAATCTTTTGATGTTAGTGGACGAACTACAACTAGCTTGGAGCTGATTCTTGTTGAAATGGAAAGAATATTTGAGGAGCTTTCTAAAATGGAATGATATGCTAAACTTGGATTTATACCACAGACGAAATCAGCATGATTCAACAATCATGCTCGAGCAAGAAATATTTCTTGCCCGAGCATCATCGAGGCAGAAGCAAAAGATAGTCAGTCATCGTGCTTTGCCCGAGCAAAGAATTCTAGCATGCCCGAGCAATCTAGAGGCGAAAGCAAAGACAGCTGTCATTGAGTCATGCCCGAGCAAAGAATTGTGGCTTGCCCGAGCATCATCAAGACGAAGCAAAAGAAGGCCATTCGAGAGAAGCTTGCCCGAGCAAGAAGTATTTCTTGCCCGAGCAACATCGAGACAGAAGCAAAACTCAGCAAATCAGGAAGTCTTGCCCGAGCAGCAAAGAAGGCTTGCTCGAGCAAAGGCAAAACATTGCCCGAGCAATGTCTATCATTTCTCAAGTTCTCGCTTCTGTCTGAGTCTTGCCCGAGCAAGGAAATTGGCTTGCTCGAGCAACATCGTGTGGAGGCATTTCCCAGTTCACAAACAGAAGCTTGCCCGAGCAAGCTTTGCTTCATGCTCGAGCAACGTCGCCAAATCTCTATTTCTCCGCAAGCATGCTTTCTGGGTTGCCTCAAGCAACAGCGATGCGCTTTCATCTTTCCGCCTCAGTCTATGTCTTGCCCGAGCAAGACTATCACCATGCTCGAGCAACATCGGCGAGCACTTCCAAGCTTTTGTAAAGGAGCTTGCCCGAGCATGATTATATTCATGCTCGAGCACCATGCTCGAGCAGGCAAAATACTTTGCCCGAGCATCAGCGTCCAAGAACATATTCCTCTGATTCAAGAGAAGCTTGCCCGAGCAAGAATGGATTCCTACTCGAGCAAGATTGAAATCTCCGTCTGCAATCTTCATGTTAATTTCATCATCAAACACAACTGCAATCTCATTCGGATAATTTGATTACACAACTATAACTTCCTCTACATCATTCAATATTATCTGAATTATCATTAATCATCTTCTTGAGTGTTTTTCAGATGATTAATCATCGTTTGAATTGTGATGAGCTGTGAAGCACCGAGAAACAAAGTCGACAGGATGAAGGATGCCCATAACGTCAAAAGCATCTGGATATTATTTAAGTCATCCTCCGACCAGAACCACGTGGAAGACAACTAAAAAGAGACCCAACCAAGCAGACACTCATTTGTGGGTTAGCAAAAGGCGCGGATGTTTAAATCTCTCAACGGACAGTTAATGAAGTTAAATGGTAGACAAAACAGAGAGGAAGCACAGACGCTCCAGAGCCATTCCCAACAGTCGAATATTCAATAGAAATATTCCAACGGATAAATTCAAATACTCAAACGGACATATTCAAATCCTTCAACGGTCCTCAATCTTCAAGTAGTACAAATACTCGAAGGTTTGAATTCTTCAATGGCGGAATAGACATATACACAGACAAAGCATTCAAAGCGATCAATCAATATTCTGTATATATCTTCAGAGATTATTGAGCTTCAGTGATTATCTTTATCTAGTCGTGAGGAGCTTCAAAACACTTATTTGATTATTGTGTTGTAAAATCTTAAGGTTGTGGAACCTTAAGTGTGGGTGTACAATTACAACTTGTAAGGGGGAGTGAGTCCAAGAGTGAGAGGATCATCCTTCGTTTACAGAGTGTGTGATTGTGTAGTTATTTGGTTACAACTTGTAAAGAGGAGTAAGTCCTAGTGAGAGGATTACTCGAGAGTTACAGAGTGTGTAATCAAGTTATAAGATAGTGAAATCCCAGAGTGTTTCTGGGGACTGGACGTAGGTCAAGAGTTGGACCGAACCAGTATAACCTCTTGTGTTCATTGCTCTTCTCTCTACCTCTGTTTTAAGTGTTCTTGAGCAATTAGCAAAAGAATTTCAAGATCACCTATTCACCCCCCTCTAGGTGATATTCCACCTTCAATTCACTCATTAGAACTTACTCCCCCTTACAAGTTGCAATCAATATCCCAATCTCCAAGTCCCCTGACTTGAGATTCTTACAATGAAATGATTCACAATAAATGAACTCTCTCTAAGAGTGGATAAATATAAACACTGAAGATCAATGTATCAAAAGATACTTTACAAGTGAAAACTTAAAGAGTAGTTGGTAAACTTGAATGCAATTCGTTTTCAGCAGATGTGTTGTTGAGAAGAATTGGATGCTACTCTATTTATACTAAGAGAGCATTAAATAACCGTTGCAAACTCCATTGTAACCGTTGGTGCACTAATCTAGCTGTTGGAGGCACTTTGGTGTCTTCTCTCTCTACTCTTCAGTTAATTCCTTTTGTCCAGAGGATTAGTGTTGACTTCCCTTGTAATAGATCCGTTGGAAGAGCAGCTACTACTTAGGGAAAGCAGACATTAATCCCTTTGCAACGTGTAGAGAATGATGGTACAAAAGGATGCAAGTTTCTGGACTTTGCATTTAATGTTCTGACATCACCTTTTGCTTTTACTCAAATCTTCATTTAATATCTTCTAAACCATCTGTAACTCACTAACAAACTGATTAAACATAGTTAAGAATAGTAGTGAATGTATAGGAGAAGTATTAAAATCAAACGGGAAGATTTCAGAAATTCGAGCAAGTTGATTTTCAAAACTAGTGATGCAAACTCGAGTTTTGTTTATCAAAACTCGAGTTTTGGACTTTTATAATGAAACCATGTTTAAGTCCACAAACTAAAAACTGGAGTTTCCAATTGCAAACTGGAGTTTCCAAAATGATAAAATGAGCAAAGCTCTCTGTAAGCTTGAAACTCGAGTTTCCAAAACTAAACTCGAGTTTCCTCTTAAGATTGGAAACCTTTGAAAATCTATCCAAGGTGAAAACTGGAGTTTTCAAAATAGATGAAAAGCGCAAAGCTTTCTGGTTGGTCAAAACTCGAGTTTCCCATACTGAACTCGAGTTTCCATTTTAAGTATGAAAACTCAGAATTTTATCCCAAAGTCAAAACTAGAGTTTTCAATCAAAACTGGAGTTTTCAAAATTTGAGTAAAACTAGAAAACTTTCTGCCAAGTGCAAACTCGAGTTTCCAAAGTAAAACTCGAGTTTTCTCATAATTTAGAAAAACTTAGAAAACTCATGGAAAATTGAAAACTGGAGTTTTCATAACTCAGAATGTTGGAGACTCTCTGTATGACCAAAACTTGAGTTTCCAAATGGAAACTGGAGTTTTGTCTATTTCAGAAAATGTTGAAGAGTCTCTGTATTATGCAAACTGGAGTTTTGTCTAGGAGTGAAAGCTTGGATAACTCTCTGTAAGTTCAAAACTTGAGTTTCCAAATGGAAACTGGATTTTTCCTTAGTTCATTAAAATTGAGCTATTTTCTATCAGGTCAAAACTCGAGTTTTGAGACCAAATCTTGAGTTTGCCTTTGACAGTAAGTTTTTCAACATACCAAAGACAAACTTCAACTTGTGTTTACAATTATCAGTTATCATCAAAACATATAGAGAACTAACAATTAGTTCCTCGATGGAACCAAATGATAGCTGGAACCTCATTAGCCACAGGTTATTGTCCCATGGTTGGGACAAATAACTGTAGGGATGTTGGTGGCTAATAGTTCCCTAAGATGTGGGAGAATACCTGATAGGGAAAACTGAGTACATTCATGTGTTGAATGTATGGTGGGTAAAGAGACTTATTAGATTGGTATGTTCATAGGCTAGCAGAAGCCCACGGTTATGAGATAATGAATTACAGGCATTATCCTTGTATGGCCAGAGGACTAGAATATAATGGATTGTGTGTCCCATAAATGACTTGAGTACCTAAGGATAGAGCCTGAAATATGTTTGAAGTGATGACCTTCTATGACAGTTGTCTGGTTCCTGGTATGTTTAAAAATTGAATTTTGAATTTGCCAATGCACCTGCAATATTTGTGATTTTTGAAATTGAATTTTCTAAACTAAATTTTCGAATGAAATGTTTTTCAGCAAAATTTGAGGCCAATTTGAAGTGTTCATTTTTAAACTATGGTGTCTCAAAGATAGGTCTTTATGGAACCTAGAATTGAATTTGAATTTGAATTTGAATATTATGGTGGTGTAAGCAGTAAGGAATTGGAAGAGGCTAGAACCTGTTGTAGAAATACTCAGTTTGCTGGATCTTGCCAGACGTGTTTAGAATGTTTTCTTAATCGGTTGCCATTGATAAAAGCTCATTTGATATGAGAATTGAAAGAAATAATTGTTTTGATGGGATATGAGAGGTTGACACACAAGGTTGATACTCGCACCAATACTGAATACTCCTAATCTGAGTAGTTCCGCCTTATAAGGGCGCGTATTTCACCTTGTATGGTCAGCACCCACACAAGCGTTTAGAGTAAGGCTCCGTGGACGATGGTCCTTTGTCCCGGTATGGGATTCTGGTGTGTGGCCCGTTACTAGATGTGTCAATGCGGACACTGGGTCCCTTATGGGGGACGGAAACTCCCACATTGGCTGATAGGTGCGTTATCACTTCGGTGGTGCATTCATGAACAGATTGGGATATGTCCTAGTAAGGCAGGGCGAAATGGTGATGTGTACCTCTCAATTGTTGAATTTTGTTAAATGAATTATCCCATTGATGAATTTAAAACCGGCAGAAAATATGTTTTCTCGAATTTGAGTCAATAGTGAATGTGTTTTCTTGAATTTGAGTTGGCAGCGATTATGTTTTATTAAAAATGTGAAAATACTGTTTTGTGTAATTATGAAAATATACTGCGACCATAGAAATTTTGAATATTTTAAAATTAGAAGTTGAATATGAGACAAGATAGAGGAATGAAAGGCAATGGCGTGATTGCCATTGCTAATGTGTTGAAATTAAAAGCAGTACAATTGGTGATTATGTTGATACAAGAATAGAAACTGATATAATGTTCTAGAAATCTGATTTGTTTAAATCGCAGACAATACTTGCCAACTACAATGCTAAGCAAGAGGAAATGGTCTGAAAGCTTGAATTGAAGAAGCTCAGACATAGGATAGACAAGCAGAGGCTTGAGGCTGTAAGACCCGGTGTGCAAGTTTGCATGGAGCAGTGTCCCTGGGCTGTAAGACCTGTATGCCTAGTACTGAGTTTATTATCTAGTAGGGTTAAGATGCAGATTGGCTAACGAAGTATTATGTTAAGAGCATCTGACACAAAAATGTATTGAAGGTACCTTAAATACCAACCAACAATTAAAAATGAAAAAATATATATTACCAATCAACTATTAAAAATGAAAACTTTCACTATGACGTTAAAATCAGTCAAACGTCGTTTGGTTACTTATATGTAAGAGAAGCCTGAAGATGACTGAGGGGCTTATGAAGAGGACGGTCTTCGTTATGTCGCGACTTTGATTGTTTAATTTGGTCAAGGAAATGCCATTTCGACGCAGAATTGTTGTATAGCTTTCAGAGTGTTGTGCTCGAGGTTACATGTGTTTTTCAGCTTCCCCCTGTTTTAGGACAGGTTTTGTTTCTAGATTTCAGCCATTGGTGGATCGAATCTTGATCGTATGTGTGACCTGTTGATACAGTTACTAGGTCCATCATTAGCTCAAACGAAATCAGGCATAAAAAATCCTCAGGGTTTAAGCTACTAATCATCTTCTTTGTACTACACCTTCCTTTTGAATCATTTGTGGGGCTGCTAGGATCATGAGTTTCATATATCACTCCCCTGCAATAACTCAAGAATCCGATTAAATCACTTAGAAGAGGAGCCTCACACTCTTTGCATTTAGAGTACTAAAAATCCAACTTTTATGGAAGAGAAGCCCGAAGATTGCTGACATGGCATGCTAGAATATTATGACGGATGCAATTTGGCGTGATTCCGAGCTTATTCCTTTCTCGAGGACAAATGGAGTTTGCCTGATTTTAACGTCACTGTGATAGTTTCATCCTTGTAGCTAAGAAGATGGATCGATCTTTATTTACACCAATAGTTAGCCCTGTTTCAAACTTTCTTTGATAGGGTCTATCAACCGGGTAGCAGAAATTATACCTCGGTTGGTGCACCGGTATACCCCCTCCATCAGGGGATTGTGCGGGAACCGACCTTATAGGCTATCCCAAAGTCCGTCCTATAGCTTATATCTAGTGACTACTATCCTTTTCACTAAGCTCTTGGAATCTTTCTATCCCGAGCTGCTCACTTGCTTTGAGTTGTATGTTTATGGGTTAGGGGAAAGAAAAGAAAGCCAATAAAGGCTAGTCCTATTCATCCTTCTTTATAGATTTCTTCATCAACAAGCAAAGAGAGGTTTAGGCCATGATCCAAGATTCTCAATAGGAACTAGGAATCCTCATTCATATTGATCTGTTGTGAAGCTACAGGTGTGTACTCACTCGAGCGTTAAGCCGCTCGAGTTACAGGAGAGGAGCGAAGTGAGAGGCGGATATGCTAGTCAAGATTTTGTTGTCCCTCTCGTTTTCACTCCTCATATAGCAATATGAGTGACTTCGTACGAGTAACTTCGTACCTCTTAGTTGATTGGTAATTTTTTTTCATTTTTAATTGTTGGTTGGTATTTAAGGTACCTTCAATACATTTTTGTGCTAGATGCTCCTAGCGTAATACTTCGTTAACCAATCTGCACCGTAACCCTATCTAGTATGATAACTTTGGACCAGAGTGTCCAGAGTATGTTATGGGGCTGGTAGAGAATTTAAACTGTACCAGGTTGTAGTCAAGATGCTTGTGGTACAAGAATAATTTCCTGGCCAATAATGCATGAATATCTAGCGTTGTGGTAATATAATGAGCCAAAAACTAGAATGAATTAAGCTGAAAGGCAGAATATACCAAACAATAAAGCCTGTGTAACCAAGCGCTGTGAGAATAGACCAATGGGTATTGTGTTAAATATTATGCCTGGGTACAGAATGAAGGAGAATGTTGTGTGATGATTGTGTTGCATACTTAATGAGTATGCATAGAAAAGGAAAAAACTGAGTATGATTCCCTAAGGTATGCATGTTCAAATTTCGAGGACAAAATTTATTGAACGGGGGGAGAAATGTAACGTCCTGAATTTTGGGCCTAGTGACTAAAGAATAAGCCTAAATTTGGCGAACGCCTAAGCCCAGTTCAGGAAGGATCCTAAGAATGTCGAGAAATCGAAAGTCTCTCGAGGACTATGATGTACGGCCATACTGGGCAGAAGATCTAGCAAGTGTAGGCTGTAGGATTAAATTGTTGGTGCAGAAGTGCACAAGACACTTATACGATGCCATTGGGTTGGTTAAAGATGCCACCCAACTATGTCCTGAGGTATAGGATGATTAGTTGAGCAAAAATATGTCGGTATAGGTGTGTACATCACATTTCCAGGGCACATTGGTGTACCATGCGTTTTTGGGAGACCACACCAGTATGTGGTGTCATTTGGCGGGTCTTGGTATGCGTGCTGTAATCCGGGGAGTAAAACCCAAGCATAATCCTAGGTAAACACCGATAAAGTAGCTTTACTAAAGTAAGTCATGATGATTAATGATGACATGCTTTTGTGTTGGTCAAATAAAAAGATGACACGTGTCGACTCATCATGACAAAGTATAAAATTACTTTTGTGTTGTTCTAATGGGAAGGTGACACGTGTCTTGTCATGATTACAAAGGAAAAGCTACTTTTGCGTTAGGGAAATAGAAAGATGACATGTGTCTCTCATCAAGAGAAATGAAAAAACTACTTGTGTTGGCCAAATAAAAAGGTGACACGTGTTCCCTTATCATGACTAATGATGACATAGCTTTTGAGTCGTTGCAATAAGATCATGACACGTGTTCCCTCATCATGACAAGACATAAAGCTACTTTTAGGTTGGTCCAGTGGAAAGAGGACACATGGTGCGTTCTGGACCAGACAATTGGCGCGTTCTAAACCGCACCTGTGTTCTATATATATCTATTTCCCCTCATTTGGAACTAGAGTTGAGAGAGAGAGTCTGGGACCGATTTGGTCTCCAATTCAGCGTTCTAGCTCCCGAGGCCTTCTCTAAAATTGTTCCTCTCAATAAGAACAACATTTATACGATTTTGGTGCCGTCTACATGGTGGAGGTGCTTCTGGATCTTCAAATCAATCGCGGAATCAAGAAAAGGGTCATAAGGAGAAGGGAAAGAACTTCAAGCAACTCTAACGGTTGGTAAAAGAGGAAACCGAGTAAGTATAGTAGTCCTTAAAGGTAGTGGGATTTACCATACTTGCATGTATTTGATATTATTGCTTATATGTGTATGTATGATTACTATATCTGCTTGTTATGTTTAACATATTTGAATAATTGAAGTTCTGTTTATGATTATGCTATGGCCATGAGTATGATGCATGAAGCATTGAGCACGCAAAGATGTCATTATGTTAACATAAACTTATGCAAGGCAAGCATTACACACATTAGCATTTATCTTGCATGCACTGTTTGATATTGTCTGCTACTGAGATTCTTTAGAATCTCACCCTCCACTACCAACCAATAGACAGGTGAGCATTGGAGAGATGTGTTGCATAAGGCTCCAAAATGGAGTGTTGCTTGGAGACGGCCCAGCGGAGGGATAGCTTGAAAAACCGAGGGTTGACAGTGTTTAATTTGCATTGTTTGTAGAGGAATATAATCGTATGTAAAGAGGTATGAATCTTGGGAATACCCCTATTATGTAATCAAAATTTTAAGTTTGTATCAGTATAATGAACTATTTTTGTTATTGCCCCACAATTGCGTATAAGTTACGTATGATTATGGTTAAGAATGTCGGCACCCTGAGCAGGTGTTACACAAATTATTGCCCTAGGCCTACCTGTCTTCCAATTCCCTTTACATGTTCCGCATGATCCGGTTTTCCAGTTGCAACGGTCAGAATATCATTCCTCTTGTCTGACAAAAATGATCCCTCTGCATCTTTCTTTTTAAATTCGTCCTGTAAGATATAGATAACGATAAGCTTAGTAATGAAACATGTTTAGTAACTAAAAAATAACAAAAACGATACTTACAATTCTTTCAACAACTATACGAGTTTTTTCACTTGTGTAAGCTTCTCTTTTGGCGACAATACAACCATAAGTCTTCGCGACATATTGGAGATGATGGATCACATTTCACAGAAGGATTGGATTCAGCTTCCTGTTCCAATCTCTTTCGCTTGGCCGCCATCAACTCTTTTTCAGCCTTTTCATAACCGCGACGAGACATTCTATGAGGGCAATAATTCTTTCTACCCATTGCTTGTGCTTGTTCTCTCTCTCTCTCTCTCTCTCTCTCTCTCTCTCTTTTTTTTTCTGTGAATCAGAATTCAAAATAACTATTAATTATAAATTCTAGACCATCTCACTAACATAAATTAGAGAACTTCTGCTTGATATAAACCTCAAACACTAGCCTAATTCACTTCATCAAGTTTCAAGACTTGCATAGAATAATAGCGAACTTTTACTGTATTACTCCATCTACAGTCGAATTCACATAAGAACTAAGACATGCTCCTCTGATGCAAGACAAAGGATGGACATGTATACTTCTATTCACACACCAAACCATCTAACTAACATGATTAGATGAACACAATAACATTCACATATCCGCGCATGTTATTAAGCAAACAAAACAGGGCAAAAAAAACTAAATATAAACTAACCAAAGCTTCTGGAGTACTTCGTATCTGAACAAATTGTTGCCAAGTGTGTTCATCAAGAAATGTATACTTGTGGTAAGGAGTAGGGCGAGGCTCACCAACTGGAACCTCGACATGAATATAATAGTTAGATAGCTGAGTCTTTCACTTCCTCCAGCGATCAGCACAATACGACAATGTCTTGTTCTTCAACTTCTGACTGTCAGGAACATTGTATGTCAACCGGATAAAGTCCCAAATAAGATCATTTACTTTCGCCTTGTCGACATTTTCCCACTAATCTAACAAGATGCTAGGCTTGCTGCGTGATAGCAGGTCAACATAACTCGTATATATGCTTTTATTAGGGCCGAAAGGATTCAAATTTTCATCAAACTAAATCTTGAGCTTTTCCCCGGCAATTTGACTTAGGGCATGCTCTTTCAATCGTGTGCCTCTTTTACCACGGTGTAAAGGCCGATTATGAGGCTCACTCTGAGATGAACAGGGTTCGCTCTGATTTACACCTGTCATACTAGTAACTGGCATTCCACGAACAGGACTAGAATCGTTTTCTCCGTTCATTTTCGAGACGAGAAGAGAAGTTGAGAGAGGTGGTGCAAGAGAGGAATGCTTGAGCGAATAAGCGAGTAACTGAGGCTAGTGGTGGTAAGTGAGGAAGAGAGGTAATGCGACAAGAAGAGAAATTTCGTAACAGGAAGAGAGGTTCAAAGAAGGCAACTACAGGTTTTGGCGCGAAGAAGAGAATATATTTGGCGATGTAATTTTAAGACCAGATATATTTAGAGGCCGGTCTTGAAAGTTAACCTTTAAGACCGGTCCTCATTAAACACCGGCCTTAAAAGTAATTAATTTTTTGTTTAATTTTTTTCTTATTTTTTGTAACGGCTACAATTTAAGTCCGATTTTAAAGGTGTAACCGATCTTAAAAGTGTAACTTTTAAGACCGGCTTATAAATTTATCTGGTCTTAAAATTTACAGACTTTTATATTTAAATTTTTCCTTGTATTTTGGATCGAATACAATTTAAGTCCAATTATATGAGATTTCTCTAAAAAATAATTGATATTTCAATTTTTTTTAAAAAAAATGTTTAAGACCGGTTGTTTTAGAAACCGATCTAAATAATATATTTAAGACCTATGAATAAACAATCCAGTCCAAGAAATTCTTGATATCTACAAAACTGCCACCGCTCATACTTTTAAGTCCGTAGCGTCAATACTCTGGTCTGAACTAGACGGTCTTAAAGCCCTTTTTTGTACTAGTAAATCATACTTGTCATACTTCCTCTTGTCCTTATTATAAGGCACCAACTAACAATTCTCGCAAATCAATAAAAACACTTAAAGTCAATAAAATTATTCTAAAATTTCAGTAACTTCCAATATTACTCCTACCAATACATTAAATTCTAATATTATATTAATTATTACTCTCACCCACCACCCTTATTAATTATGGGTGTACCCTTATTAATTATGGGTGTACATGAAAAAAAAAATTAATACGCTTTGTAAACAAACAAGTGTCTTATAAAAATAACTAAATACAATTGCTAGTTGATGTCTTATAATAAGGACTAGAGGGAGTATATTGTACACAACATCCTATTATCAATATTTTTTCTACCCAAAATGCTTTTACATTGACAAACAAACGTCTGTGTACCAACAATAGCTGTGAATACAATTCATTCCCATGCTTTTCTCCCACAACACTAGTAAGACATGCCAGCAAATACCACAGGTTTGCCTTGCTTCTTCTATAATACACACCTAAATTATGGGCATGAATCCCATGATGAATATAGTTAGAGTCCACATGGGTTTGTTCGAGTCAGATTTCACGTCAAAATTATGCAAAATGATGTCACACGATGTCGCAATCATCCGTCACTAAATTATATCAGGGGCAATTCATCATGCTTGCTTGTTCCCATCATCCAAAGCATTCTAGCACCAAGGCTAGTCTCGCTCAAACTACCTTTCAAATTCTTCCAAACCCAAGCACGTGTATCTCTGGAACTCACCGTTGGGATGACAAAAGGTGGTTTGTTTTGTGGGGAGTACCTTATTTCCGGATTCATCTGTACGAGTTTCAAGACCACAGGCATTGCAGAGGGATTCCAAATCAGATTCCTGTCAAGGTTAACCAGACATCAGTGATGGATACAATCATAGAGATCAAGATAACTCTTTCTAATGTGCGAAACAACTTTATTCAAAAGTAAAGTTTATGATGTAACATTGAGTTATAAGGCAACATCCTTTAATTTTTAGATGTTGCCCGACAAATCCCCTGAATCTCTACAAATAAGCCCCCTAAATTTTATGAATCCTCTTACTGGGTTTTGGATCTTTTATATTCAATGAGGAGTGGCTAGAAAGAGAAAAAGTGGATTCCATGTACATTTCAACACCATTAGGTTACTCTCCTAAATAGACATTGTATTAGGATCTCGATCTCAGTATTATTAGCTACTTTGACGTGGGTGGGGTGAAGGTTTATATGGTGAAAGTGAAGGGTTCGGAGTTAATGAAGGTTGTTTATAAGGACTTGATTAAGAAGCATGGATGTCCAATTCATATAGAGTCGGCAATTGAACCCCCAAATACACAAAATTTACAATAACAATTTCATATTTATATGGAAAAATATTATATGCCGAAAATAAGTTCTGCATGAAAGTTATTGATCGTCATTGTCCGTGCAAGAGCATGAAGTGTCTGCAGTTGTAAGAACCTCAGTTATTGCAGTCAACAAAATCCATACCTTCATCCTCAAGAGTATTGAAAGGTCGAGCAGAGGATATGGATGAAGTTTGTAGCCACCAAAGTTTATACATGCCAATGCCAAGGCACGAACCTTTTGCAACAATATATAAATATATGCACACAAAAAACCCGTATCATAATCACAATATAGTTTAATAATATAGATAAATCACAAGCACTATAAGAAACGTTAGCAAAGCAAGTCCAGAAATCAACTAGATATTCTTCAGAAAACAGGTATAATACTTATGATTAGCAGACATAAGTTATTTTGCTGCGTAGACAACATCCAGAACTCCAAACAGAGGAAGCAGAAAAGTTGCTGGATATGCATGTTGGACCACCATATTTCCCTTCTTTCTTTTGAATCTCTGGTAAGGTTAGTGAAATTATTCTTTGAAGGTAAATGACCAAATGTCCTTCCTTCATATGGACACTTGTTATTTTTCCAAATGTTAGTTGTTAAAATGCTTACTTGCACTTGTAAATTTTTGGAACAGCTTTGAAAATTTGTTTTAAATTTCTATTTACACGCTTGTTAATTTTATTATTGTTGGTTGTTAAAAAACTTGTTTACACGGAAATTCACCTACGAACAATTGTAAATTTTTGTTATTGTATTAGTTGTTATAATGTGAATTATAGTTGTGAATTTTCATATGCACACATATAAATTTAGTTATAGTTAGTTGTTAAAATTGAGGGTGAGCCTTGGTGCAACGGTAAAGTTCCTGCCATGTGACGTGGAGGTTACAATTTCAAATCCTGGAAACAGCCTCTTTGCTTGCGGGGGTAAGGCTGCGTACATCTATCTCTCCTTAGACTCTACCTAGTGGGAGCCTTGTACATAAGGCTGCCCGTTTTTATCGTTAGTTGTTAAAATTCATATGTGCACTTAGACAAAAAAATTAACAAAGGACATTTTGGTCATTTACCACAAAGCATCTCTTTGGTATATTGGAACTACAATGTAATTTCAAAATCTTAGTTCTGATATGAAATCAAGTCACATCCATAGGAGTTAAGTGAAATTTTTCCCCCAAAAAAAAATAAAAACAAAGTAGTAACTCAATTTTAAGTTTTATTAACTTTTCTTCCATCCTAAAGTTGAGATGATATCCAGGTAATTGTGGCTTAGAAAAAAAGTTTCAACCGCCCAACTACCCAAGGAAACATTCAAAAGGATTACTCTTACCTATTAGTGGCATCAAAGGCTCAGAGCCATGGGTTCTCGGCCATGGTTCTCACCTAAAATGTCGGTTGTGGAGCAAAGACGGGAGAAGTTGATACATTGCAAAATATGTTGTTTTAGGCTTAAGTGAAGAATTACACTTGGAAAGAGGCTTCCATGAAGAATGCATATTTAGGATGGGAACTTTGGCCTTTGGCCCTCATAGCACGAAACAACAACGATGGCAACCCAAGAATTGGCAATCAAGAAGGACGAGCAGTAGGACGCCAAGGCTGCAATTTACCCAAATGGATATCGTAAAGGTGAAAAGGTATTTTGCTCTTGATGAAACACTAGAAGAAGCTTAGGTTGATATGGCTTCTATCAATCTTGATGATTCCAGTTTTTAGTGGCATGTAGCAGTGGCAAAACGGAGGCAAGGACACCCTCCTACATGGGCCGAATACGCTAATCTCTTGAGAGTCATCTTCAGTCATCCATTTGAAAAGCCTATGAATGAATACCCACCTTATGAAAATTGGTTCTCTAGCAGAATTCAATTCCATCTAGGCTAAACTTGATTTGACAGAGAATATTTGGTATATGCCTACGTTGGGGCCTAAAAAAGGATATCTCCTGGTCCTTATGTTCAATCCCTAAACCATGTTAGAAGCCCATCGGCTAGCACGTGTCCAAGAGATTGCACTCAAATGAAGATCAGCCAAGAACAATGTCGACAACCTTCAATAATGGGTCTTAGTGAAAAGACCGAATTTCCCTCTCAATATTAAAATTTAACTTTTACTCCCAAGAATGTTGTTCGATCAATGAAGGCGCTAACCACAGATGAGGAAGCAAAACATTGCTTGAAAAATCTGTTTTTTCTGTCACAAGAAATTCTCAATCGATCACAAGTGCCCATGGCGCTAGAAGATGTGACTACGCCTAGTTCTTTTGGAAGGAGAAGATGGTGTCGAAACTCCTCCCTTGGATCAAGAACACAAGGAAGATGAGGAAGGGCACCTTCTCATCTCTCTCCATACCATTGAAGGGATTGACCACTCTGAGGCTATGCGTGTATTGGGACATGCTGGGAAACAAACACTCTAGGTTTTAATTGATAATGGTAGCATGCATGACTTCATGGATCTTGAGATTGCCAAGAAACTCGGCTGGCAAGATCAAGGAACTTCATTGGCCTATGTACAGGTGGCGGGAGGAAGAATATTAAAGGTTTCATGGAGTGTGGAATGGCTTCAAATGGAAGATAGAGGGCCTCGAGTTCACTTTTGATTTTCGCATTATAAAGGATATTTATGATGTGCTAGGATTGAAGTAGCTCAAACATATCAAGAAGCTCTCTGGGATTATAAATCCCTTTCAATGTACTTTTGACGTGACAGCCAGTTAATGAAACTCCAAGCCAATGTCCCCAACACTTGGAAGTTAGTACTAGCTAAGAATGTGGAATTAAGTTGTTTACATGAGCAACATATATTCCTTTTATAGTTGGTGAAGTTTCAAGGGGAGGAATCGCAGTGTCATGCTATTTAGAGCACCATTAATGGTCTCGCAGAAAAAACTTCAAGTCGTGTGGGAGAATTTTAAGGAAGTATTCAACAAACAAAGAGAGCTTCCACCACTTTGAGAAGGGCATAAGCACCCTATTGTGGTGCAAGAGGGCACAAATCTGATCAAATTGAAACCATATAGGTACCCAACAACACAAGGATGTTATTGAGTAGTGGCAGAATTACTACAATCCGGGGTAGTACAGGAGAGTTCTTCCTCATCCTCGACTCCAATTGTGCTAGTAAAGAAGGATGGTTCATGGTGCATGTGTGTGGATTACAAGGAACTGAATAATAAGACAATAAAAAATCAGTACCCAATCCCATTAGTGGAAGACCTGTTTGATGAATTGAGCAATGCTAGGTGGTTCACGAAGCTAGATCTAAGGGCAAGATATCACCAAGTTTGCATGGTGTTGGAAGATGCTTATAAGAATATATTCAAAGCTCACTCAGGACATTATAAATGGCTAATCAAGCCATTTAGGCTCATTAATGACCGAGCCACTTTCAAGGGGCTATGAATGATAATTTTTGTCCTTACTTACCAAAGTTTATACTTGTATTCTTTGACAATATACTAATATAAAGTTCTTCACTTGCTGATCATCAAACACACTTGAACACAACATTACAAACTCTACAAAAACATTAACACTTTGTTAAGAAGAACAAGTGTACCTTTGCTGTGACCAGTGTGGAATATTTGGGGCACATCCTTGGTAATGGAATGGTAGCTACTGACCCTAAGAAGATCCAAGTTGTAGCTGATTGGCCTCAACCCACAAATGTTAAACAACAGAAGGTGTTTTTGGGCTAGTTGGCTACTATTGACGCTTTATCAGAGGCTATGGTATGATTGCTAGACCTTTAACTACCTCCCTAATTACCTCACAGTTCGGTACTGGAATGGACATAAGCATCATTTGCATCGGTAGTGGGTATCATGAAACAAAGGGCTGACCTACACAGAACAGACTGTGAGTTTGTTGTGACAGTGTTCCTTAAATTCAAGCCATACACAGATTTCAGCAACATCCAGAGCCTCTCAGAAGTTAGCACCTCGGTATTATGGGCCTTACAAGGTGATAGAGAATGTTGGAGCTATTGCCTACAAGTCGGACTTATCACCAAAGTCTAGGATACATGCAACTTTTCATGCGTCTCTCTTAAAATTGTGCCCAGATCCTACAGTGAAACATAGACGTCCTCCAATAGAATTTCCAGAACTTCCTCCTGTCAAGGAACCAGAGAAGATGTTGAATAGAAGGACTGATAAGAGAAGAAGGAGGATGGTTACTGAAGTCCTAGTCCAATGGAAGGGTTTACCAGATGAAGAAGCATCTTGGATGATGTTGGGAGGGGGTATTGTTATGTAATCATAATAAAACTTTAATAGTTAGAATCAGTTAAAGAGAGCAAATTGTAAATAACTGTTAGAATTAGTTGTGGAATTTAGAGTTAGTTGTAGGTAATTAGTCATTCGCATCAGTTAGAAGACAAGCCTATAAATAGATGAGTATTCCATTGTTAATCAGTTTTGCTGTTGATGAGAATTGCGTACTGTTAAGACCACTTTTGCAAACTTAGGAAAACACATGAAAAGGGGGAAGATACCTTTTGATGGCAGAACTTTGAACTACTATTTTGGATAAAGAAATAGAGAAGTATGGCAGCTATAGGGTGGCTATAGTCAAAGCCTATGAGAGGATTAAGATGCGGCTGGAGAAGAGTCACTTTTTGGGTGTATAAATCTTCCCTTGGTTCAGCATGAGAGGCAGAGAAGAATTTGAAATTGGTCTTGGCCATTTGGGCGGAGAGAGCCACTCCTCTCAAAAGATTGGCAACCCGTTATGTGTTTATGTCCTGCTGTGAGAGTTGTATCTTTGTGTGTGTTTTGTAGCTTTGGTTCATTGTCATTTGAGTTTGTAATCATGTCCTCCAATATATCAGTGTAACAGTGTAGTGTTTTATCAGTAAATGTTAAGTTTTAGTTCTTAATCTTGCTTTTCTGTGTAACTTCTATCTTCATACAGTAAAGGCTAGGAGTATTTGTTTGGGTCATATCACGTACTATTCACAAATCCCTATTCCTCTCTGGTCTTCTCTCTTAATCCCACTGAACTTCTTCGACCCTTTTTCTTCTTCTCCATCTCTATTCTTCCTAATTCTGTGTGTCAGAATTATTCTTACCTATCATATCACCAGGAGACATGTCAAGTTTGACAAGTTGAGAAGTTTGCATCTGCAATAGGTGAATTTCAGGGCTTACAACACTTCATATGAGATATTGGAAGACCAAGGGGAGTGTATTGTACATAAACTGAAAACTTTACTTTGCCTTGAAATTAAATTACTATGCATGTCTTCTTAACTTTGTTAGTTCTGTTGAGCTTGCATATATTGTAGCTGATGCTTATGAATTGCTCTTCAGGGGATGAGAAGGGGGAGGATCACCAGAGAAATTGCTACATTACAAGGGCAAGGGCACTAAAATTTCAGATTACACAAAATACTCACCAAGAAATACATAAAGCATAAAACATGCAGGTTAGGAAACAGTCAAACGCACTCATGACAGGATACTAAGGAAGTTATAAGAATCTGGGAGTAAGAATTACTTCATTAATATAAGGCTCCACAATGCAGTACTGCAGATATGATACTTGAGCTGCAGTGGTACACAGGAAATGCTTATAATTTCCCACACGAAAGGATCTGTCCAGAGAAAAAAAAATAGAGTATCCTTCAATTTACATGCATGCAGTTCTTGATAAATATGATGAAGGAAAAAGGAAAACTAGAAAAGACATTTAAATAGTATTTCTTAAAATCAATGGATGGCATGGAGAAAATGATACCGTAAAATTCTCCTAGCAAAGCACATTTCTTTTGACTTCAATACTGAAGTAGAAAGAAGGCCGAACCACAGAGAAAGTGAATGCTCCTATGGATCAGAAATAGCCAAAATTTTACAACTTAGGATACAATAGAAGGCCACAATTAAGAATGTAAGAAAAGCAATTCATCACACCAATGAAATTGATGTGATGAAGAAGCACATGTGTAGACTTCAAACCGTTGGTTTGCTGAAATAACCGAGATGAAGAAGCACATATAATGAACGGAACTCAGCTTCATTTTCAGAGAAGCTATTTGAACTTTGGTTTGCATCATACAAACTGAATAGAGATGTCAATGTCTTTGTGAGTTGTTCCATGTTGAGATGATGCATTGAAGCAATAATTGGATTGTCCATACAAGAACGAAGTTTGTAATGTGACATGACATGAAACTTCACCTGCACAGTTGCATATTTTATTCAACGAATGATCTAAATTAGCTTCAAAAAGCTTCAAAACAACACCCCTATCATTTCCAAATTACATACACGCAAGTCCAAGATAGTGCCTCAAAATACACTATTAAATATGCCAAAATGAAGTCTAATGCTACTTTCCGACGAGTGGAATGTAGTGAGCAAATTGATAGCCATTTCAAATAGATTAACTCCAATGTTCACTGGGAAGGCTACTTAATAAACCTTCACTATCCTCACTCACCTTCACCTTTTTTTCTTTTAGTTTCAATTTATTTCGTTTCCTTTTCAACTCCCAAACAAATAATAGAGAGAACATAAAATTAGGCAAACTACTTCAAAATATTGATAATATTGGCCAAACCTGAAGTTGATAATTTTTTAAAAAAAATAAAAAAAGGACATTGGGTGCTACTCAAGTCAAAATATGAAGGGAAAATTAGTGTTTTGTAACATGAAATTAATCTCAGAAATAATGAAAAGATACGTAATTTGATGCAAAGATATTCTAAAGATAAACCATACCATTTTCTCATACATGCTGATAACTCTCTCATTTACAATACTTTGCATAGTAAGGTCTTGTCTTATCGACCTTGTCCTATCAAACACAAAGTCGTGAACCACTTCAAATGGATGATCATTAGAATCCAGCAAGCTCAAAAGGTAATTTAAAGTGTCTTCCAATACAGGAAGTGGCCGTACATCAGATGGTTGTATGTTTTTCGTGGATATAGTTCTGCAAAACTAATAGGTGAAATGGATGATGAAAAGTTGCAAAACAGATAGATATACTAATTAACAGAAAGAGGAACAACAATAACATTTATGTAGAGAGTACATTTTACAAGAAGGAACTTTACATTATAATGAATCAAACTAAAAATCTTTCCCAAAAAAAAAAATTACCACTCTAGTCCTATTTACAAGTCTCTTTTGACCAAAAAATTTGGTCCTATTTATAAGTCCCTTTTGACCAAATAAATGACATTGTGACAATTTTGCCCATATTAATTGTACCAATGAAAATAGAGAGAGAAGAAAGAGTTGAAAAATACCCAATCATAAATGAGGGTAAAGTTGAAAATTCACCCCATAATCATTGAGCTAACTACCTCTCCTTGGTATGTGTGATTTGGTCAAAATTGACTTATAAATAAGACCAGAGTGGTATCCGATAATGCAGCTAGGTTGTGACTATTAGGCATCAACAATGAAAGTAACAAAGAAAATAAGTTTCAGAAGTACACTATATTCACATGTCAAGCATAAGATTTCAATAGGTAGGTGATGAAAAACAAGATTTCCACCAACTAACTACCTTTGCATATTAGAAATGGAAATAAACATTATCTCCAAATATATATTGCATATCCTTTTAGTCTTCGATTCAAGACTATAGCATTTGTTCTAGTTGGAAGTGGGCTTTTTCCTCATAAGCCCAACCAGTCTTTAACTACAGCTATCAATTAAGATTACTATCTCAATCAGACTACGCTTTATCATAGGGATCATAGAATAATGTCATTTCCTACCTTATTTTCCCAACTTTATTGAGGAGGATTTCATGCAATTCTGTAAGGTCTCTCCTCTCCTACATGTATTGACTTTCTTAGTGGAATAAAACATTCATTCAGTGCATAGTATTTCTCATGGTATCAAAGCATTACCACGCATGTTGTCAAAGATGCGCTGCTTGGATGTGCCCGAACTTTTGCCGTCAACAATGATCCAACCAAAAAATCGTTGGCATTAGAAGGAGGCTCAATTAGACAAGCCAATTCTAGAGGGAAAATGATGATCGGTACACCAATTGGTGCAGCGTCTAGACCAGCATATCGACCAGTGTTTGATTCCCCCTATCAACTCATCATCTCATTCTCATCAACTAAACGGGAATAATTATCTCCAATGATCCCACAAGATTCTCATGATCATTAGTGGCAAAAAGAAGTATCTCACTTCTCACCTACAATCCCAAACCACTAGAAATCGAGGACCTGTAGTACGAAACATGGTGTGCAAAGAACAACGCTGTGATTACATGGCTGGTCCACTCCATGAATCCCAATATCAGCAAGAACTTACTGCTCGAAAGCTCTGCTTGGGGAATGTGGGAGTCGGCCAAATGCATAAATACTGTTAAGGGGAACATGGCAGCAATTCTCCAAGCCAAAAGGATGCTTTGCAGCCTCACGTAAGAGGAGAAATCTCTGAGGTACACCAATGGTCTTGTGATACAGATGAATTGTATTTCAAACAAGTGGTTGATAGAGATGGGTGTTATGAGTTTCTTCTTGGCCTTAATGATTTCTTTGAGGATCTCTGAGGCCGCATTATGAATATCAAGCCAATTCCAACTCTGGAAGATGTCATCAATATGATAAAGAATGAGAAAAGCCGAAAAGAGTTGGTGCAGATTTCAACTCACGTCTCTTCCTCACCTGCAATTAAAGGTTCCACCATGGCGAAACATCGCAAAGCAAGGGAAATCCAAAAGGGAACAGGTCTCTAAAGTGAAACCATTGTAGCAAGAATGGCCACACCCATGACACTTGTTGGAAGATATATGGCAAGCCAGCTCACTTAAAGCAATGCTCTATAAGTGACAGCATGGGGCTATTGACAAGCAATCTCCCTACTGAAAAGTGACACCCTCAATCAAGAAGAACTTACTGTGTTGCGCCGTATTTATTGCTAAGTACTCTCAGGACAAACCAAGAGAGAAGATCACTCCTTCTGTTACATTACCTTATACAGGTTCAACATTACTTACGGCACTAAGTACTGTTACTGAAACTAAATATACTGGTGGTTGATTCTGGAGCTACAAATAATATTACTGGCTGTCATGAGTTATTTTCTGAATTTAGTTCTTCTTCGGAGCATTCTCGAGTTCAAGTTGCCAATAATACCTATCTAAGGTGTGGGATCCGGCACCATTATTCTGTCTGACAGAATTGTCTTAGAAAATGTTCTTTATGTGCTTAACATACCATGCAACTTGCTATCAATGAAGTTTCTAGCCCACAAATTAAAGTACCTGATTATATTTGACAAAATTCAACATGATTTTCAGGACATGGCCTTGGGGAAGGTGATTGGAAAAGCTAACAAGTGTAATGGTCTCTATTATCTTGATGGCAACTCCACAAGTAAAGGCTATATGACTACTTCTGCATCTGCCATCAATTCCACTGTTTTTCCTATGTCATATGAAGATATCACGCTATGACATTCTAGACTAGGACATCCAAATTTTGATTAACTGAAAATCTTGTTTCCAAATTCCATGAATAAATTGACTTCTCAATTTCATTGCGAAACTAACTCTAAAGCCAGGTGGTTTGTCACGTTCATAGATTATCTTACTTTTCTAACATGGCTATTTTTGATGGAGGACAAATCAGAAGTTTTTTCAATTTTAAAGAATTTTCATGCTTTTATCCAAACACAATTTCATACTTCTATAAAAGTCCATCGCGGTGACAATGGAAGAGTATATTAATTCAAGTTTCAAACTTTTCTTGCTGAAAAAGGTGTTCATTATCAAACTTCTTGCTTAAATACACCTAAAATAAGCTATGTCTGATCCTAACTGGAGGTTAAAACGTTAAAATACAGATCATTAAATTGTGGCTCTACATTGACCCTTGAGCGCATAGCTCCAGCAGTCAGACAGTAAAATCTGAAGTCAAGAAAGCCTATTATTAGTTTCCTATAGTTTTAACTTCCTGCTATTATCAGCATAAACTAGCAGAGATGAGAAAAATAGCAACATTGATTGATATATCAGTACCCTGAAAATGCAGTGCTATCAAGAAAAAATATTCACAACTTTATACAGCATGATGCTATTGAGTATTACCCCTTCAAAAGTAGATATAGGTGTAATCAAGGTGATGAAATAAGGTAAAAGTAGGATTTTTGGATTACACAGTATGGCCTTACTTTTTTTACTGCAAGGTAAGATGACGACTTTCCATGATTACTGTTGAGCCTCTCAAAGACAGCCAAATCACGCAATTGCTGCCGCTGAATCCTCTCTCTTTCTGTAAGGTCAAAACATTGGCATATAAAGATTTCAGGATAAGCAAACCTAGGGGGAAGAAAAAACTCTAAATATTGAATGCCGATAATTGGCTTGTGGGCAATTTCAATTTTATTGACAAACGGACTTCATCTGCCTTGCTATAAACTGATGAGCTTGTAGCCAAGGACCATTTGTTTAAAGTAACATTTACTATCCTCAAAAGTGCAGGATGAGCCCTTAATAGCTAACTAGAATACAACACAACCTTGTGCATACAAACGCACATAGAGACAGCTAGTGAATTATGGGAAGTTACACATATGTTGTAGTTCAATCATATACACACAAGGCCATAATGAGCATACGAAAGAACTGAGACCCCCTTAAGTTCACACAACAGGGGCCGTCACCATGTTTATTTAAACCCAATATCAACGTAATTCCAATTCCCTGCTCGCCTTTAATCTGATTATTATCACTCTTACCAAAGAAAATTCTGTGAAAACCCAAATGCTATCACATCAATCTGATTTACCTTTCTTCTTAAAGCATCGTGTAGCCCCATCTTGTTATTCATTTGAATAAAAAGGAATATGCATACATAAATGCGCTTCTGAGACAAAATTCAGCATCACTAGCTACAAAAAACGAAAACTTTAACAGCAGCACGATCAAGAATTTCAATTTCGTAGATGTTACCTGGGCACATATAAGGACATGTTCCAACCAGCGATCCGGTATAGGGTGGCCCTTCAACATGCACATCCTCATCTCGATGAAGCTTTCTGGAATTCAACTTACGCTCAACACCCGAATTTGAGGCAGAAGCGGCGAACGGATTTCTCCTTTCAGAGAAGTTCCTAGCTTTGGGGTTTTGGGTGGCATTGGATTGAAATTTCTCCCCACGAGGACGCTCCGAGCTGGACAAATATGAAAAATTAGACGGAGAAGGAACGTTTCTATTCGAAGATCGGTGATGCTCCATGATTTCTAGCTCACTTTGTTTCGTGATTCTGCTTTTGCGACTAGCTGACCATCCTGCTGGGAAATTTTGGATCTCCTCTACCGTTATATGTAGAACACGTGTTCATAGGGACCATGATTATGAGAGGACACTGTTTACTACGAGTCCACGCTCCATAAAATTAGGTGCCTATGATGTAGAAGTATGAGCATATTTTTTTGGGAAAATTACGCTCAGGTCCCAAGGAGTAGATATAATTACAATTAGGTTCCTTGAAATCATAAAATTACACAAAAGTCTCAAGGGACCTGAGCGTAATTATTTGTAAATGTAAAATTACTATTTTGACTTTCCCTCTCTCCTCTCTCCCTTTTTCTTCTCTCTCCTGTCTCTCTCCTCTCTCCCTTTTTCTTCTCTCTTTCCTCCTCTAGATCTCATCTCACGCTGCCCCCATTCAACATCATCGACGTTTATGGAAGGCAGGAGAAAGAGAATGAAAATGAAAATCAATAGGCATAAAATGATGGTCACCACCACTAAGCACAAATTTAAAATCAATGAGCATTAAAAAATAAACTTAGATCCACATCAAACTCAAAAGCACAAATAAACTATATTGAAGAGGATGAACAGAAATCAGGAGAGATTAAAGAAGCAATCGCACCCGAAAGAAGAGAGTAGAATCGAGAGAGGGAGGGAAGGAGGAGGAGCATGAAACCGGCGTGGAGGAAGCGTCGAAGGAGGACGAGAGGAGCAAAGAAGTCCGACAAGAGAGGCGAGGTCGTCAATGTCGAAATAGTGGCTCAGGGTGAGGCAGCGGCATTGACGGCAGAGGAGAGTTCTTGTACGACATTTTATTTAAAGTCTGAAATTGATTATGTTTATTATGGAGGAGCAACGGCGTCGACGGCAGAGGAGAGGTCTTCTATGATGGCTTCTCAGTAGAAGTTTCTTCATCATCTTCAATGGGCATGTTAAGTAGATTGGGGAATCTGCAAAAGTTTTCAAATGTTGTTGTAAATATATGCATTTTCTGTTGTAAATATAACATTTGTTGTTGTAAATAGCCTCTAGAAGTGAGAGATGAAAAAATCTAGGTTTACAAAAGTTGTTGTTAATATATGCATTTTATATTGTTAATATAACATGTGTTGTTGTAAATATATAGCTTCTGGAAGTGAGAGATGAAAAAATTCAGGTTTTCAAAAGTTGTTGTTAACATATGCATTTTATGTTGTTAATATAGCATTTGTTGTTGTAAATAGCCTCTGGACGTGAGAAATGAAAAAATCCAAGTTTTCAAAGGTTGTTGTAAATATATGCTTTTTCTATTGTTAATATAAATTGTAAATAGTCTCTGGAAGTCAGAAATAACAAATTCCAAGTTTTCAAAAGTTGTTGTTAATATATGATTTTGTTGTTGTTAATATAGCATTTGTTGTTGTAAATAGCCTCTGGACGTGAGAAATGAAAAAAATCCAGGTTTTCGAAGGTTGTTGTTAATATATGCTTTTTCTGTTGTAAATATAGCATTTGTTGTTGTAAATAGCCTCCGACGTGAGAAATGAAAAAAAAAAAAACAGGTTTTCAAATGTGGGCTCGACATTCGAGCATAACTTCCGAGTTCGAACTTAACTTCCTAGTTTGAACTTAACATCCCAAATAACATATACGAGGAAGTTACAACAAGAAATTCCTATTTTAACAACAAAGAAATTCCTATTTTAGCAACAAGTTTGGGAAACAGATTTTTTTGAACTCGAGGTCCGTAGTCCATTTACAACAAGAAATTCCTATTTTAACAACATCAAATTCCTATTTTAGCAACAAGTTGGGAAAACTTGTATTTTTTGAACTCTGAGGTCCAGAGTCCATTTACAACAAGAAATTCCTATTTTAACAACAGCAAATTCCTATTTTTGCAACAAATTGGGGAAACTTGTATTTTTTGAACTCGAGGTCCGAGTCCATTTACAACAAGAAATTCCTATTTTAACAACAAAGAAATTCCTATTTTAAGAACAAGTTTAGGAAACTAGTATTTTTTGAACTCGAGGTCCAAAGTCCATTTACAACAAGAAATTCCTATTTTAACAACAAAGAAATTCCTATTTTAGCAACAAGTTTGGGAAACCCGTATTTTTTGAACTCGAGGTCCGTAGTCTATTTACAACAAGAAATTCCTATTTTAACAACAAAGAAATTCCTATTTTAGAACAACAAGTTTGGGGAACCCAGTATTTTTTTAACTCGGCGGTCCCGTAGCCTATTTACAACAAGAAATTCCTATTTTAACAACAACAAATTCCTATTTTAGAAATCAAAATTAACAGAGCAGGTCCTTCTTTCTATTTTCTTTTCAACTTTTAGCATTCAATTTCACTCCCTCGGATCGATAAATCTAAAGTGGCCACCATAGTAGAAGAGAGGTATTCAAACCTCCAACTTGCAAGATAAAATCAATATAATCAAGAACAATTGAATCAGTGGTAGGTAGTATCCCAAGTTTCTCCCATCCTGTTTCTACAATGAGCCGCATTGAGTTACGAAAAAGAAGAAGCAGAAATCTTCAATCTTGAGAAAAAGGAAAAAGGACGAGTTGAACATTCTATGACATAAACACCTGCAACGGTAGAAAGGACGGAGGCCATGGAGAAAAGCAACAGAAATTCCATATTTTCAATATCAGATGCGATTTTTTCTTCTTCCCCATAATAGCCCTAAAAATATTTATAAACTATCGAGTTATCGAGTTAATGGATTATTTAGAAAAAAATATTTATTTATGTTATTTTAGATATTTTCTATTATTTAGGAAATTTTTTGTGAGTTGTTAAGTAGTCTCAAGTTTAGGATGAGTAAATTCAGATACTAGCAAAATTAAATTAATAGTTTTATTTATTTATTTTTATGTAGTTACTCCTATAATCTGAGTTGTGGATCCATAGGTATTGTTAGGATATCTTAATATTATTTTATTAGAGTATATTAGAATATCTTCATTCAAATATTTAAATATTTGAATGAAGATATTAGGATTATCTTTTAGTTTCATTTTCGGTCCTATCAGTAAAGATAATAATAATAAATTCCTTTATTTTGTTTTAGCTTATTTTCAAATTACCAAAATGCCCTATTAATTTATTGATTAACTATTGCAACAAGGGTATTGTAGACTTTCTCTATTAAAGTCACTGCCTTACTGCCTTAGATATTTTGTTTCCTTCTTCATATTATCGCCGAATCATTCAGCAATATAATGGGAGGAAGACGCTTTGGAGTCTTCTCATATGCCCTTATTCTTCTTCTCCGTTTAGCTCCATCAGCCATCATCTCTATTCACTTCTGATTTGCATCCTTATCTAGTGCTGCCGCCGCTGAAATATCTACCCCCTTCCTTTTTTCGTTCTGCAAGTGGTAGTGGCAAACTTGGGAAAAATCATAATGAATAATGTGTTTCTTAATAATTTAGAAATAATGCATTTATCTAAGTACCTGGTTTCTTTTCGCAGCTTGAAGGAATGTTCATTGTACTTGTTTGTACTGGTTTCCTAGGTTAGTTTTGCATTAATACTTTTGCACTCTGCATTGTTTGTTTTTGAAAAAAAAAAAAAAAAAAAAAAAAAAATCAATCAGGGCATGAAAATTATATTTCTAGGAAGCATTTACATGTTTCGGTCTGTCACATATGTATAAACTCTTTCGGTAGAAATAATTGCATTGTTTAAGATTTTGGTGCAAAAGCCTTGCATTCAAAATCCACATTAAACATTCACTTGTTTTGGGTTGCTTTCTTTCTAAGGTTTATTTTAAATTATAGGCTCAAATTTTATCTTAAATGGGTGTTGTTTGGAAGTGGTAGTGAGAGCTTATATGATATGATAGGGATAAGATAAATGATTGTGATATTTTTTGTAAGTTTGGTGGGTGATCTAAGTGACATGCCATAGAATATTATGTATTCATTTAAATTCGGTCGGAATTTATGAATTTTTTTTGAAACAATTAAATTAAAATTAATTAATTAAGAACTTAATTGACTTACTTAGTGAGTCAATAATAGGAAAAATTAGGAATAAAAGATAATATGGTTGATTATTTTTATATAAATATTCAAAATTTTAAATTGACAGTAAAGAATTATTAGAATTTTGGTTAACTAAAGGATAATTAGCCAAATTTAATTATGAAAATTAGCAAGAGGACTCAAATCATTAGGAAAATATAAGATAAATTTATTTTAAGGTTAATGTGAATCTATAAAAATAGTTTTTTACCCTATAAATGGAAATTTTATCTTAAAGAATATCTTGTGACTTTGTGAGCATTTTATCCAAGAATAAGGCAATTTCTTGGAAATTTTGGGGAAAATACTTTAGGACCCAATTTGAGCTTGAAAAATATTAATGAAATTACTCCTCAATAAATGTGACTCTTGGGCGATATCACATTCATACTATGATTAAAGAATTCCCAAATAGTAAATGCAAGTGATTAATTACATATTAATTGATGAAGCATTATGAGGTTATATAAGTATTTGAACACTTGGAGAAGACTCCATGATCTTGGCCCAGGTGGCGTGAATCTAAGGGAGAAAGAGAGCAAGAATAGGCTTTGGGCCATTTAATCAAACGAAGACATTAAATTAATGAGGTGGATGTGAAATTTTTATCAAATCAAACCAAGAGATGAATTTGGATCAAAAAAAAAAAAAAAAACCAAGAGATGAATTAAAACCATCTAAACTCCTTGGCTCCTGGGGTTTTCTGGCATATTGAAGATAAACTCCATCGGAATCCTTCTTGAATCTGGTTGTCTTGCTTGTCCTCCTTGTTTTCCCTCCATTTGTCATCTCCTTCCTTTGATTTTTTCTGCCTCCATTCTGCATCATTAAGCAAGGAATTGAGATTATGACTGAATGGAGGATGGAGTAGTGGAAATGAACCTATTATTTCATCTGCATCTTCTATTGAATCATCTACTGATTGGACTATGCTATTAATTGTTATTTTTATCATAAATTTGAATTATTCTGTTTTAAATAAAAGTTACTTTAGTAGACTTCTAGACATGATACTACCTCCGTATTTGCATATTTATGTTTATATTTAGAGGAAAGATCTCATATTATGAAGAAATTGGTTGATTGATTGTTGCAAATATCTTTGGGAAATCCAAATCTAAGAGATTTTTGTTGAATATTTATTCAAAGGTTCATGGATGAATATTATAATGCCAATTGATATTGCATTAAGGATATAGGTCTTGCTTATTATATGTAGAAAATATAAATTAAACAGGCTTGCAAAGTGAGGTCTCCCACTACTTTGTGCTAGTCATGCTTTAGTAGATAAGGTGCCTGTTTGGTGACAACGTTTTGGGAGCATTTAGCCCAGTACCGTTGGCTTTTAAGCCAAAGCCCATATAGATGTGTTGGGAGAGGCTTTTTTGTCACTGGGTTAATGGAACAAATGCCCATTAACAAAAAAGCTAGGTGAAGATGGAATATCACCTAGAGGGGGGGTGAATAGGTGATCCTAACGATTCCTTTTCAAAAACACACGAGAGATGAATAAAATAGAGACATATAGACGTGATAGAGAAGTGAAGTAGACATAGGGCAATTTATACTGGTTCGGTCCAAAATCACTAACCTACATCCAGTCTCCAGAACACCTGGGATTTCACTAGCTTTCAAGAACAATTACACACTCTGTAAACGAAGGATGGTCCTCTCACTCTCAGACTCCACTCCCCCTTACAAGTTGTAATTAATACACCCTCTCTTAAGGTTCCACAACCTTAAGATACAACTGACAATGAGATAAATGTTTAAGTACTCCACACGAGTAGATAAAATGTTGAACACTAAAGCACAATTTTTAATGAAACAGTTGAAATGAAGAAATAGTAATAAACTCGAATTGATTGCACGAGTTTCGGTAGTTGGCGAATTGAATGCTTCTCGTATTTATAGTTGATGTCATTAATGACCATTGGAGAAGATTTAGAATCACCCGTTGTGACTCTTCAAGATAGCCGTTAGATAGATGAAGCATTCGTCTGAGTTTCGCCCGTTTGAATATTACAGCCGGAGTTTGCTGGGTTGACATTCTTTCTTATTCCTTTTGCATTTTCGTTGTGAAATAGCATTTAATGCACAAACGGAATATCTGAGCAGCTTTACTTCGATCAGAGTTGGTTTCCGTGTTTATCACCGGTTTTAGGTAGCTGCATTTAATGCTTCTGACATTCGAAATGCTTTATTCAAATTCGCTGTGAACTTGATACTCAGATATCTGAACACTCATGAACAAACTGGTTAAAAGCATTTAGAATCTGTAATTGGTAGTAATTCGAAGCAATAAGATTAATACACCGATTCAATGAATTATGCATACGAAGATTTTAAAATAGAGGTATCTTGCTCGAGTAGGATCAAGATGTGTGCTTGGGCAAGTAATGAGAAGATCAAATGCATTTGGTCAATGCTTGGGCAAAACACAAAAGTATGCTTGGGCAACTCTCACACAAAGACTGAAAAACATGTTGGACGACTCTGCTCGAGCATTCCACTTAAGTTTGCTTGAGCGTGGTCTGCAAGCATGCTTTCTGTAAATGCTCGGGCAAGGTTTATTCAAAGGCGAGAAGGCGAGTTGATCGACTTTGCTCGAGCAACCCCTTCAACTTTGCTCGAGCATGGATTGCTTTCTCCTCATGCTCGAGCATAGTTCCTTTGGTTTTGATGCTCGGGCGAGTTGTTATGCTTGAGCATGGTGAGGAGACTCGATGTTGCTCGAGCATGAAACTATGCTCGAGTATGCTTTCCAAAGAAAGGGTATTATCTGATGTTGCTTGAGCGTGGCGAGATTCGATGCTCGGGTATGGTGTCTTGCTCGACGTTGCTTGAGCATGAATGTATGCTCGAGCATGCTTCCCTGAAATACTTCAGTAACTGCCATTGCCCGATGTTGCTCGAGCAACACTATATGCTCTGCTCGAGCATGCTTCCCTGAAGACCTTAAATTGTTTTTCTCGCGTATTATGGATTCAATATCTTAGAGATTGTGATCATCAAAATATAGGAACTAACACTGGGGAAGGGAGCTTTTAGGGCATTGGCGTTGGATAATTGGCTTGTGTGGCCCCCACCAGTTTTGTTTTTTATGGGATTTATACATATATGGGGTGTTTTGGCGAGAGGGATATGATAGTGTGGGCCCGCTGCAAGTTTTTGTTTTTGTTTTCACTCTAATTCTTTTCTTTTCCTTTTTTTAAAAACAATTTCTATCATTTTTTTTCCAAATATAAATTAAAATTAAAATTTTTATGTTTAATTATCACAATATATACAACTAATATATATATATATATATATATATAGTATTCAACAAGATTTATGTCCTTTTCAGTCCTTTTCTATCTCAACTCACTTTCCAAATGATAATCCAAACACTCTTTAGTTTGAAAAAAAGCTACTGCTACAAAAGCTAAACATGCAATCCAAACGCAAATCACATTTACAACCTGACTTTTTTCCTACCGAGTTTTTTCTAATGTCAGATAGCTTTTAAGCCACCGTTTCTACCGCTAACCCAAACAGGCCCAAGGGCATGACAATAGTGCTTCTCTTTAACGTTGATGTATGTTGCATTATATATTCACAATTCTATAATAGTGTATGACCAAGATAAACCATGTTCCTTCCATATTGAAGTTGATGGTAGCAAGTCCATTCATCACAAATAAGGCATGCTTTAAGGCTCCTAACATTAATCCCTCACAAGTTTACTTTGCTGGGAAGTCATTAATGGTGAAAAATATTAGGGGCATTAGATAGATATCTATGTCATTATGCGGTTGTTTTGGTCCTAAAATCAATATAAATAATGTTATATACTTTTATTTAATGCATAACAAAGGAAAAATGTTGTAAATCAACAATAGATTAGGCCATGAATTATGTTTGTTGCTCAGGCTCACACAAGAATTCATGCCATCTGTCATAAGTATAAGCCTTATATTCCTTGGCTCTTTAGCAAATTGGGGAAATATTTGATCAACTTTCTTCCATTGCAAAGCATCGGCTAGATGTCTAATCTTTCCATATGAACTTCTCTTGTTTGCATGCCATAACAATTTTTTTGCATCCTCTTCATAAGCAAATAGTCGCTTCAAGCCTGGTATAATTGGAAGATACCACAACACCTTCACAGTAAAATTCTTTGATTTGTACATTGATTTGGACCTAGAGCAAGGTCCGAATGAAAACTTTACTGCTTTCAGGAAACACATGACTAAGTATGTGTTGGATTATATGTATATATATGTATTGATATACTAGTTGTACTCGGTATTTTGTCGCCTAAAGATGTTTGGAATTACTTCCTAGGTCAGGAGTCGTCTAGAGGTGATGACGCTCGGAAGCAGCTAGAAGCTGGTACCCATGTTTTGCTATAGTATAATTATGTTAATCATGCTAGGCCTAGAGAAACGCTAAGATCAGTGACCCCCTAGGAAGTTCTTATATAGAAAAGTTATGTAATGTAAAGGGTAGAAGCATGTTACTTAGTAGTTTATTTGACTGTATGTTGTTACAAGCTTTCTTTAAACTGTTGTAAATGTTTGTTGTTGTATGATACTTTTGAAGTACCTGTGTATCAGAAAAGTTATATGCCCTTATAATGATATCCACCTTTTTCCTTATTATAGTTGTTAGATATGATTAGTTTTGATGATGTCTTATATAGATGCCATTATTAAAAGAAAAAAGATTGAGTAATATATTTATCTCCTACATTGACTGACTAACTACTAAGTTTAATGTAGATTAGTCCAACTTGAATCATGAAGAATAATCAAGAAGAAGAGAAGAGACTAAAGAATGAAGAACTTGCACAATATAATGGGAATATCAACACTCAAGTTCTTGTGATACTGAAACCTCTATGATCAAGTTAGAAGTTGGAATAGCTTAATTGGAGTCAAATTAAGCTATTTGAAGCATTAGCATGAATAGTATTGTATATGTGAATAGTACACCGTATACATGAATAGTGCCATACACGAAGTCTCGATGATCAAAACGGAAGTTGGAAAGTCTTAATTCAAAGGCTAAATTAAGCAATTTGGAGCATCATCACGAAGAGCGATTTTTGAGCTACAAGACCGTATATATGAATAGTGACGACGTATGTACGAACAAGGATGTACGATATATGAACAGTGATATACGGATCCATATATGTTGCTGCATTGATTTTTTTGCCTGGACGTTGCCTCAAGTCATTTCCTCGTAAAATCCCCTTCAATGGCAAAATCGTAATTATGCTGAAATTCAGTTGTAATGGCAAAGTCGTAATTATGCTTCTGATGGCAAAACCGTAAATATGCTGAACTTCAATTCAGACCGAGACGAGACATCCGCACTCTGTTCAGCTCTGTTCTGCGTTTTTCATGGGCGACGTTCGGTGTTTCGATGATATCTCTCAAACAAGACGTCGGATTGAGGTGAAACCAATTTTGGATGAAAGTAGACTTCCAATACGTCATTTTGACATAAAACCCAAGTCCAAAGGAGGTCAGATGAAGGAGCTATGAATTGTTGAAGTTGATAGTTCAATTCACGCCACACAGCAGAGCAAGCTTCGGTATTTTGGGTGTATCTCATACAATACAAATCCAATTGAGCTGAAACCAGTGGCATATGAAACTAGACTCAAAATTCGGTGTTCCCAAATTTCGAACACTCAAAACGGAGATCAGACCAGGGAGATATTAATTTCGAAAGTTGACACATATGATTCTGGAATCAACTCAGCATAGCTTCGGTTTTCGGTCTATATCTCACATTATACACAACCAAGTGAAGTGAAACCAATTCCATATGAATCTATACTCACAAATGGTTTTACAGAATTTTGAAGCAACCAAAAAGAGCTTGAAACGAAGGAGATATACATTTCGAAAGTTAATGGTTGCTGAAACTCGTTTTCTGGACAGTCTTCATTCAGATGATGATAATGATCAAAATACGAGATGTTTTGAGTTGATTCTTCTTTCATGGGAAAGAAGACATCAATAGCTTTCCAGGGAAATTTAATTTACTAATTTTGGAGCTAAATTCAAAGAGATATAGCCTCTCGGAAGTTGACACATGTTCTGAAACGTTGATATCTCAAGAAGCTCGAAAAACACCGTGTCCGAAAATCTTGTTGCTTATGGAAAACGTCCAAATGATTACCAAAATGACTTATACTACTTCTTAACATTATTTATATCATTTGTGTATGAGCTTTAGGTGATTAACGTTGGAAATAAGATGAAGACCGATTGAAACAAATAACGTCAACGGATTCAACAGAGAAAGCTACGTACATGGTTGATGAAGCAAAGATGAAGCAATAGCCATTTTGTTGAAAACAAGAGTGAAGAGGTTCAGACAAGCTTTTGATGAAATGAGAATGATGAAGCAAACGAGTATTTCTCAAAATGGACCGAAACTTCCAACGGATGCTCGCAACGTTCAAATGGAAGGATACACGACCAACTCTCACAACGCTCCAACGGTAATACTCAAACGGTCAAATGCTCCAACGGATGAATGCTCTCAACGGTAAAAAGCCAACGGACATCTCGCAACGGACGAATGCGCAACGGATATAACAATTCAAAATGCGATTTACTATTCACGAAGTTCAAAGAGTTCTCCAACGGGCTTCAACGTACATGCCTATAAATGGAGACAAATTCAAAACGAACGATCAACGAAACAATTTCCTTCTCGCGAATGCCTTCGATGTTTATCTCATTTTCTCTCTATTTTCTTAGTGATCATATAATTTATTAGAGAGTGAGATTATTTGTAATGCACTTCAGTTGTTCATCTTATCACTTCGAGAGAGAAGATTATTTGTAATCATTTATTACAAAGGTTGTATCCTTACGGTGTGTAAGGGGAGTATCTCGGTAAGAGATTTGTAAAAGGCCGCACAAGTGCCCGGCTAAACTTGTGGGATTGTAGTGGTTCTCAAGTACCCGATTAAAGCTTGAGGGAGATAGTGGATTGAAATCTCGTGAGGAGCCCTGGGACCGGACGTAGGTCATCGTGGATTGGGCCGAACCGGATAAATCACGGTTGCATATTCTCTTCCTTAAACTCTTATATTTCCAAAGAAATATTATTTTCATATTTATTTGAATATATGACTCATTGATTTATGAATAGTTGTTTTCATACTCATTACCTTCATTAAGAGTTGAAAAGATTTTCAAAGTTTCTAAATTTTTATCTTACACCCAATTCACCCCCCTCTTGGGTGACAAAATGGCTTCTAACATTTGGTATCAGAGCAGGGCTCTTGTTTAAAGGACTTAACCGTCTCAAGAGTTACAATGGCTAATTTTGGGTGTTGTATTCTTTCTGAAGGTTTCGATTATATTGTTCCACCGTTTTTCAAAGATATTGATTTTTGGTTTTGGAAAGCTAGAATGACTAGTTTTATCAAAGCAACTGATTTTCATATGTGGAATGTTTTTATAAATGTTTTTGATTTCAAACCAAGAAAGGATTGGACAGAAAAGGAAAAGAAATTTTTTTCGTTGAACATTAGAGCAATGAAAATTTTATACAGTGCATTGACAGAAAATGATTATGAGAAAATCAAGTTTTGCTCTAGTGCTAAAAATATTTGGGATCCTCTTGATTCTATTTATGCTTCTAACAATTGTGTTGAAGTTGAAAGTGTTGACGCTTCATCGAAATTTCAAACCGCACATCTATGAGTGATGAACAAATGGAAGAAGGCGAAATTAGAGAATGTTTTCATGATACAAATAACAACACAAAAGAACAAGAGAATGAGGATTCCCAAGAAGAGCTCATGGACAATTATGGTCAATCATTATCTAGAGCTCAAGATGCACATGAGGTAAACAATTTCAATTCTTCTTGTGTAGTTAAGAAAAATGATTTTGAACATTTGCATAAAATTATTTTTCAACCAATTACTGATTCTATTTTGAAAAACAAAAATATTTTCAATCATGCTGGAAAATCATGTAGGAAGAAAGAATATACAAATTTGGGTAATTTGATATTGCATCCACTGACAAGAATAATATTTGCAAAACTGTTCATAATAAACATCATTATATTATTTGCAATTATAGTGGAAAATCTGGCCATATTTCTTATACGTGTTATATTAGAAGAAATTATAATGTGAGAAATAGATTTGTTTGGGTTCCTAAAGAACAAGCAAGGTCCAATACTAACGGTCAAGGACCCAAGTATAAGTGGGTACCAAAATGTCCATCTAGTGCTTTATGTGTGCAGGATAATTTGAAAATCAATGGACATAATGGTACTGAGAAGATGAAGAAAAATCCAAGAGTTTCTCGTGAACCTAAAAGGAGACTCACATCAAACAAGAGAACTCTCGGAGCACCCATTGTAGAAACCACAAGGTCAAATCATAAGAAGCAATGGATACAAGCAAGAGGACTATCTTCTACTTCAAGAACAAATTACCATAGAGTACCATTCAATTATCTTGAGGAGAACAAGAAGAGGAGAATCTCTCAAATATCAAATAGAAGACAATTGAAGTCTATATCTTCTGAGAGAGCTTTGCCAACACCCACAAGAAAACAAATGAAGAATCAAAATGGGTAGCTGCAAGCAAAGCCAATCCTCCTAGTACCTAAGGCTAAGGTATGCAATGGTAAAACCTCCTATGTCAGTCTCTTCGAAATCTTCTTTGAGGTTTTATATTTTGTAACCTTAGGAATGATCATTGCAAATGATTTTGAAATTAATTTTTCACATCCCTTAAAAATCTACTTGATAAATTTATAAAGGGATTGCAATGTTCAATAGTTTAATTCTTTATGCATACATGATGATTTGAAAATGAAGTAATTCTTTTATGCATAAAGTCATGATTAATTCATTATGCTTAATTATTCTGAATTGAATATATTCATAAGAGCATGTGAATTTTGGTTCCTACACGCTAACAGAGATTAGATCCAAGCAAGGTTGGATACCAAGAAAGAAAAAAGATTTATATGGTTTTGTAGGATCAAAGAAAGCTTCTCAAGAATGCATCATAGAAGAATCATCCAAGTCTTGAGAAAGCTAAACAAGCTATGCTTGATGTTGATGGTGAACGAGAAAAAATGAGTCATCTACATTATTTCATCTCAACCAAGCAAGCTACTACAAGGACAAGAGGAAATACGGTGATATCTAATTCTTACCCTATTTTGCACTTAAATGAATTATATATGTGGGTAATGTATACTTGTCCATCATTGCATTCCATTAGCAATCAATCATTTATGGTTTCCAAAATATTTTTTAGATTGCTAAATGGACTGTAAATGAAATTGTGCATAACCTTCTGAGTTTATTTTTTTAAAAAAAAAAATTGCACAATTCTAAAACTGTTTGAATTACAATTCACCTTGTTGTATAAAAAATGCATACACATGTTTTGAAAAATATTCATACTTTGATTGCATTTAAATAATGTTTCAAAACTCGGAAGTTAATATTGTATACCTTTTTTGAATGTTGGATATGCTTCAAATTTCTCCAGTTGAGCTTTCCTTATCTTTCACATATTGTTCTTTGGAATTAAATGTTTTACTTGAACTCTTTAGTTTCATTCTCTAACTAGTTGGACCTCATTGTCTAACAAGTTAATCATATATGAGTTTCAAGTTTATCTCAAGAAAAGAATTCAATTTGTGAAAATCTTATGCTTATTGGATAAATCATTATTGGTCAAGTTATTCCAAGCATTATGAATGTTCATTAATGCATTAAATGTTATTGCATTAACCATTATATGGAATAACTTACTAGGATAATATAATGGAACTCTAGTCATTTGGACTAATGATTTGTGCTTCATCATCCATAAATCCTAGCACTCATTTTTTTGTTACTCAAATATACATCTGTCTTCATCCATTTCTGAGTAACTATATTCTTGCTTTGAATATTCATATATTTCAAGACTCTATTCTAAAAAGCAAGATTATCTCTTGGTCAATAGCAAAGTCATTGTGCTCACATATTCTTGTTATGCTAAGCATATTTTGATAATGCTATATCTTCATGACTTTTGCCTTTGAGAAAATTCTTCAACATGTTAACTTCAATGTTCAACATGTTCTCCAAAACTGAAGCATTCTGATATATTCTGATATATTGACTTCCACCATGTTTAAAATGAACATTGTTTTCAAGCATGCTTCAAAAATGAATCTTTCATTCATGAAAATTTTGATTTCATAATGCATTATCATATTTTGAAAGAACATTCAAGATTTGAAACACTTTGCATATTTCATTATCATTCTTGAAAAATCTGAGCTCATTCATAAACTCGTGAATTGATAAATGCTTATCTTTATGGATAAGATTTTCTATGCTCTTTGATCAAACTTACATGCATTTTATCAATGACATTTTTTTTGCATAAAGTGTAATTACAAATTGTCATTGAGAAATAATATCTTGGTATCATTTAGTTGCTACCCTATTTGATTCATTGGATTGAACTTATTTGATTGGGTAAAACTATGTTTTTGATCTTTGATTGTTATACAATTATACTCTTTGCTCAAATATCACATGATTTAATTCTATATGAGCATAAGAGTTGTCATGTCTAATGATTTGTGGACCCAAGATACATCGGGTACCAAAGAACATATATTTGTTTTGCAGATCTTCTCGTTCTTGCATTGGGAAATAAAGGAAGATAAGCTTAAACCCATCCATATGCATCAAATCCGGGAGATCTTTAGTACCGATCACATCATCGATAGTGGCTAGCTAGTGATGCTTCTATGGATTACAAATGTTTATGACTCAAGTAATTACGATATTACTTGAGTGAGGTATTGTATTTTGAAATAATATATATATACCATAATCATGCTAGGCTAACTTGATTCTATTCGATTCTATCTCATGAAATTTAGCCCGAGCACATTCATTTTAAAAATGATCCTTATGCTTTAAACATTTTTATCATCATAAAAAGCATAAGTGATTTCTTCATACCAATTTCAAGTCCACCCATGTGAATTTGAAAGTTCTTAATTCTCGAGATACCATGTTATGTCCATTGGAGTTAGAGGAACTCTATATCTCATAATATTTGGTGTCACATTATTATTGATATCATTAAAAGGAACTTCATTTTTTATTATCATGCATTCATTAAGGGGGAGCTTCACATTCACACGTGTTTTATATCATAAAAGCTCATCTCTTTTATTTGAAGAAAACCCTTTTTAAATTTGCTCATCTACATTTACTATATTTTTATTAGTTTTGATGATGAGTTAATTTCATATTTAAAAAATATCTTATATTTTCCTTTCATTATTTTTATTTGAAAATATCATTTAGAAAGGAATAATTTGATATCTGGTTGCACTAACAAATCTCTTTTGCAAAGAAAGTTTTTCAATTTGTAGCGGAGATTTTGTTATGTATTACAACTTTCCTTAATGCACTACAAGGAGAAACTATTAAATTAAGGAAAGATGCTTTGGCGATCAATCATTGAAGCCGAGATATGCTCTACGTACGAGATCTATGAAGAAAAAGATGGAACATGAAGTACCGATCATATTCATTCGGATGAGATACAACTCAAGAAGCCGATTTTTTAGTCTCATTTCACATCTCAAAAGCCGTTCGAGCACATCACAAATCTCAAAGCCAAAATGGACTTCATCATTCATTCATCGTTTGCAGATTCCACATGAGCATTTCTAATCTCTATCTTTTTATATTCAAGAGAAATTTGCACATGCTTGGTATCTATATGTTTTAAATGTGAAAAATTTCTTGAAAACCTCTCCAAATTATTTCAAATTTGTTTTCATAAAAAAAAACATTCTAAATTGCATCATATTTAGAATGAAAACAATTTCACATTGGGGAGAGAAAATCGGTTTCTTGATTCTTTATAATATGGTTTCATATTTGTCACCCTAAAAACTTCTTCTTTACTTCAACTTTTTGCTAATGACAAATAAGGGGAGAGAATGGCGAGAAAAAATATGTTGCATCTAATATATTTTCATATTTATACATATTTTTCTTATAGTATTTGCCATCATCAAAAAGGGGAGAATGTTAGATATGATTAGTTTTGATGATGTCTTATATAGATGCCATTATTAAAAGAAAAAAGATTGAGTAATATATTTATCTCCTACATTGACTGACTAACTACTAAGTTTAATGTAGATTAGTCCAACTTGAATCATGAAGAATAATCAAGAAGAAGAGAAGAGACTAAAGAATGAAGAACTTGCACAATATAATGGGAATATCAACACTCAAGTTCTTGTGATACTCGGAAACCTCTATGATCAAGCGAAGTTGGAATAGCTTAATTCGAGTCAAATTAAGCTATTTGAAGCATTAGCATGAATAGTATTGTATATGTGAATAGTACACCGTATACATGAATAGTGCCATACACGAAGTCTCGATGATCAAAACGGAAGTTGGAAAGTCTTAATTCAAGCTAAATTAAGCAATTTGGAGCATCATCACGAAGAGCGATTTTTGAGCTACAAGACCGTATATATGAATAGTGACGTATGTACGAACAAAGGATGTACGTATATATGAACAGTGATATACGGATCCATATATGTTGCTGCATTGATTTTTTTGCCTGGACGTTGCCTCAAGTCATTTCCTCGAAAATCCCCTTCAATGGCAAAATCGTAATTATGCTGAAATTCAGTTGTAATGGCAAAGTCGTAATTATGCTTCTGATGGCAAAACCGTAAATATGCTGAACTTCAATTCAGACCGAGACGAGACATCCGCACTCTGTTCAGCTCTGTTCTGCGTTTTTCATGGGCGACGTTCGGTGTTTCGATGATATCTCTCAAACAAGACGTCGGATTGAGGTGAAACCAATTTTGGATGAAAGTAGACTTCCAATACGTCATTTTGACATAAAACCCAAGTCCAAAGGAGGTCAGATGAAGGAGCTATGAATTGTTGAAGTTGATAGTTCAATTCACGCCACACAGCAGAGCAAGCTTCGGTATTTTGGGTGTATCTCATACAATACAAATCCAATTGAGCTGAAACCAGTGGCATATGAAACTAGACTCAAAATTCGGTGTTCCCAAATTTCGAACACTCAAAACGGAGATCAGACCAGGGAGATATTAATTTCGAAAGTTGACACATATGATTCTGGAATCAACTCAGCATAGCTTCGGTTTTCGGTCTATATCTCACATTATACACAACCAAGTGAAGTGAAACCAATTCCATATGAATCTATACTCACAAATGGTTTTACAGAATTTTGAAGCAACCAAAAAGAGCTTGAAACGAAGGAGATATACATTTCGAAAGTTAATGGTTGCTGAAACTCGTTTTCTGGACAGTCTTCATTCAGATGATGATAATGATCAAAATACGAGATGTTTTGAGTTGATTCTTCTTTCATGGGAAAGAAGACATCAATAGCTTTCCAGGGAAATTTAATTTACTAATTTTGGAGCTAAATTCAAAGAGATATAGCCTCCGGAAGTTGACACATGTTCTGAAACGTTGATATCTCAAGAAGCTCGAAAAACACCGTGTCCTAAAAATCTTGTTGCTTATGGAAAACGTCCAAATGATTACCAAAATGACTTATACTACTTCTTAACATTATTTATATCATTTGTGTATGAGCTTTAGGTGATTAACGTTGGAAATAAGATGAAGACCGATTGAAACGAAATAACGTCAACGGATTCAACAGAGAAAGCTACGACATGGTTGATGAAGCAAAGATGAAGCAATAGCCATTTTGTTGAAAACAAGAGTGAAGAGGTTCAGACAAGCTTTTGATGAAATGAGAATGATGAAGCAAACGAGTATTTCTCAAAATGGACCGAAACTTCCAACGGATGCTCGCAACGTTCAAATGGAAGGATACACGACCAACTCTCACAACGCTCCAACGGTAATACTCAAACGGTCAAATGCTCCAACGGATGAATGCTCTCAACGGTAAAAAGCCAACGGACATCTGCAACGGACGAATGCGCAACGGATATAACAATTCAAAATGCGACGGTTACTATTCACGAAGTTCAAAGAGTTCTCCAACGGGCTTCCAACGTACATGCCTATAAATGGAGACAAATTCAAAACGAACCATAAAACGAAACAATTTCCTTCTCGCCGAATGCCTTGATGTTTATCTCATTTTCTCTCTATTTTCTTAGTGATCATATAATTTATTAGAGAGTGAGATTATTTGTAATGCACTTCAGTGTTCATCTTATCACTTCTGAGAGAGAAGATTATTTGTAATCATTTATTACAAAGGTTGTATCCTTACGGTGTGTAAGGGGGAGTATCTCGGTAAGAGATTTGTAAAAGGCTGCACAAGTGCCCGCTAAACTTGTGGGATTGTAGTGGTTCTCAAGTACCCGATTAAAGCTTGAGGGAGATAGTGGATTGAAATCTCAGGAGGAGCCTGGGGACTGGACGTAGGTCATCGTGGATTGGGCCGAACCAGGATAAATCACAGTTTGCATATTCTCTTCCTTAAACTCTTATATTTCCAGTAAATATTATTTTCATATTTATTTGAATATATGACTGTTGATTTATGAATAGTTGTTTTCATACTCATTACCTTCATTAAGAGTTGAAAAGATTTTCAAAGTTTCTAAATTTTTATCTTACACCCAATTCACCCCCCCTCTTGGGTGACAGCCAGTTCTAACAATAGTGACCCATAAAGATGGTAAGAACAAGAGGTGTAGATGATGGTGGGCATCAACAAACACATGAGCCTAGCCCAATGTAACAAATATTGGGTATGTTAACTATTGGTCGTGGTTATTAAATACCAATGGCAAGTGCACTAGTCGAACAAGTAAAAAGGGTAGAGTAGAGTATCGTTCCCACGAGGATTAAAATACCAATCGACGCTATAAAGAATCAAGTGAAAGTTGCGAAGTGAACAAAATATCGGATTGAGTGAGTGAACTAAAACTATTGAAACAATAAAATTGCGCGTTAGTTAAGATTGTTGAGATATCAGAGATTAAAAAGGCAGGGGTCAAACTTCCCTTTATTTTGTATTCATCACCTAGATTGCTACAACAATATACTGTAATAGCTTCTGGAATGCTACAACAAACTATCTACAATGAAGTTATTCAACTAACCCACCACTCATATATACAAAAGCTTCCGTAATCCTGTAAATATACTCCTTACTCTAATTCTCCCATATTCCTATGTGTATTTTCAAACTTAAAATGTCAGATTAACTTAGGTATAATCGCTATGTGAGGTAAACCCATTTCTATAGCTTACAATATAGATAAAATTCTGCACAAATCCTACTAGCACACACTGCTTAGTAGATGTCTAACCTTAACTCCTTTCCAGTAAGCTAAGGCCATAAGTCTTGCTTGTTAATGGCTACCTAACGCACAAGACCTATGTTGATTACGCAAATAAGCAAACTGAATTTATATAAATCAAAACATGCAATTTGTGATTACAGATGTTTGTCTGAACTATGTTGTGAATGTTAATGGGCTTGAATATACTATAGATTTAATCTATTTTCCACTTCTTAGTATTGATGTTATACTAAGTTTAAATTAGTTGATGGTAAATAGTGTGCTGTTGGACTATAGTAGTAGGTGTTGGTTAATTTGGGTTTCTTTTCATGCAAAAGCTCATGAGGTTGAAAACAAAAAATTTTGTTTTTCAATGCGGAACCCGTAACTCCTTACAGTACTCATGAGTTACTTGAGGTGTCTAATTTTGTTTTATTTCTTTGGAATGCCAGATGCCGAACCTGTACCTTGTGGTGTTAAAGCATGGCTTTAAACCATAAAGGCGCGAGGTAGCTAGCACTTGAGGTGTCTAATTTTACCAATGAGTTATTATATAAGAACCCGCAACTCTTTATGGTACTCATGAGTTAAAACACATACCTCTTTACGGTACTCATGAGAACCCGTAACTCTTTACGCTGCTCATGGGATATAATTTGTAACTCTTGTTGGTACTCATGAGAACCTGTAACTCTTTACAGTGCTCATGAGATATAATTATTTGGATTTGATTAAGATCTACTA
Source organism: Acacia melanoxylon (assembly GCA_019022615.1). NCBI lineage: Eukaryota > Viridiplantae > Streptophyta > Magnoliopsida > Fabales > Fabaceae > Acacia > Acacia melanoxylon. Next base: position 668,926 of record JAFJYJ010000020.1, on the reverse strand, counting down.
GTTAAAACAACTATTGGGGATTATGATTACCTTAGATCACTTGAAGACTTCAATGTTTATGATGTCTTCTAACATTGATCCACATAGCTATCTCCTGATCGCAATGAGAACTCTTTCTCCTTGACTTCTCCCACTCCTTGGATGGTTTCCAGGAGATGGCAATGTTGAGGATTCAAGTTCTTGGGTTTTCTTTTTCTCAAGACAGTGATGGTGTCTTGAGGTTAGGTGGAGGATGGGATGAACAAGATTGGATCTTACCTTTCTTGGATTGAACCTTGGATGCCACACCTTTCTTGGATTAAACCTTGGATACCACACCTTTCTTAGATGAGCCATACACATAAAACTATCCAAGACTACACGGCTAAAACTTCTAAAAACGTCCAAAATTAAGTGCCTTAATTTCAGAAACTTAATTAAGGTTAAACCTTAATTAAATCAATTAGAAGAAAAGCACATTCCAAGATTTAATCTAAAAAAAAATCAAGATAATGGATTTTATCCATATCTTGAATTCAAAATTCAAGATAATGGATCTTATCCTTATCTTAGATTACATCTTGAATTCAAATTCAAGATAATGGATCTTATACTTATCTTGTAATATATCTTTAATTTAAAATTTAAGATAATGGATCTTATCCTTATCTTGAAATATATCATGAATTCAAAATTCAAGATAATGGATCATATCCATTTCTTTAAATTATAACTTGAATTCGAAATTCACGATTACTTTTTTATCCAATCTTTGTTCATTCTTTATCAAATCTTTATTGGATACATACATACATACATACATACATACATACATACATACATACATCTCTGTGTGTGTTTTTATAGATAATTCAGAATTATCTTTTATAACCTAACCTCTTGAATTTAAAATTCAAACTTAAATTTAAAATTAGAATTCCAAATTCAAATTCAAATTGGCCTAAGACCCCATTTGGTCTTCTAACATATTTGGGCTATTTTGTGGAGAAACTGATTTCCTACTAAGGGCTAAAATATGGCACCATTTTACTATTGGGCTTGGAGTCCGACTCCAACCCTTAAACCTCTATTTTTGACAAAGCTTAATAACAATTATTGGCCCGAGCTTGCTAATTTAAGCAATCAGGAATAACCTTTGTGTGACCTATTAGGCCCAATTAGTCACTGACATAAATAAACTTAGACCAATTAAACTCCTTTAACGAGTCCAATTTATCTAATGACCATATAAGACACTAGCAATGCTCTGCGGCCCCAGAACTAATTGAGTTAATCAAGTGATCTACCTTTCCAATTTGGATACCATGCAAGCATCATCCCTCACATCATTATTCACATTTAGTCGAGAGAAAATATAGAGTATCTTCTCTCTTGATTGACTAAATATAGCTAATTCACAGAACTAGGAATCTTCTTCTATTTACTCTATGACGGATCATGACTCTTCATGATTACTTGTTGTGTGCACAAACTCCCGAGTTAATTAGAAGCTATCTAGGCTCTCGGTCTTGTGAATGAGTGATTCCTTTGTAGGGACTGTGAGTCCTTTCGACATGTCCATCTATACTCATGTATTCGAGTTACACCTAAGAGTACATTGTTCTCCCCATTTTCAAGTGGATAGAGTTGTATAGTCAAAGTATAACCATAGGACATAGTGTTCGATGACATCCTCAAGTCCAAGACAATCCATACTACCAAATGATGAGATACTTTACATATCCAATGATACTATCTTCAATGAATCTTTGTGAAGTCTCTTGGTGGGTCAATTCAGTGCTATTTGTTCTCTAACAGATCTACCCACACATCAGCTAAGGCATCACCATGCCTGTATTCCATGAGGTCCATACTTTTTATCTCTATACAAGTAGATGATGTCATACTAGTATTATTGAGATCACCAATGTCTTTTCTTAGTGATTCAAGATTAGGAACAAGTTTCAGGCAATCTACATGTGTTAGTTCTCATGTTTTTGATGTTTTGATGATAACAATTATAATGTAATTAATCTTTGATATTCTATGAAAATTTGAAGTTTCAAATATTACCTCGAGTTAAGCCTTGCATGCTTCGAGTCATGAGATGTTATTATTTAAAAGAAAATTGTTTTGATCTCATGTGCCTTGAGTTAAAAACATTTTCAACTTGGAGTTAATAAGTTTAAATTTATAGACCTCAAGTTAAGAAGTTCAAACTTGCATTTTTTTAAAGGCCATCTTTTTTTACTCTTGAAAATCAAGTTAATGACTCTAGTCATTAACTCAAAGCAAATACTTATCGACTCAAGTTAAACTTTCAATTGTCTACTCTTTTGGAAAGCATCGACTTTGACTCTTAAATATCAAGTTAACGACTCAAGCCATTGACTCAAGTCATTAACTTCTTATATCAAGTTAAACTTTCAATTGTATACTCTTTTGGAAAGCATCGACTTTGACTCTTGAATATCAAGTTAATGACTCAAGTCATTCACTTCTTATATCAAGTTAAGCTTTTTAAACTTGCGTTTTTCAAAGGCCATCGGGTTTAACTCTTGCATATCAAGTTAATGACTCAAGTCATTAACTCAAGGCAATTAATTTTTGACTTCAAGTTATAGTTTTTCAACTTGTGCATTTCGAAGAGAAAGTCATTGACTCTTGCATATCAAGTGAGTACCTCAAGTCATTGACTCAAGTCAATTATTTTTCAACTAAAGTCATGTTTTAAACTCTTTCATCTTGCGACTTTATCTTTCTAAACGCAATTGCCTCGAGTCACACATTTTACTACCTTAAGTCATTAACTCGAGTTAACTTTAGTTTAACTTGAAGTTAACACTTTCAGTTTTCAAAATCACCATCTTCGGAAATCAAAAGTCATTCAGTGTGATTTCATTACTTCATATCTTCACTCATTACTATTCTTAAATACTTTTAATCAGTTTGTTAATGAGTTTCAGATAATTATACGAAGGATTAACAACAAATTGTTGTAAAGCAATATGTGTGTCAGAACGCATTAAATGTAGTTACCATACCGAGACACAATCACAGCAACCATATCTCTGATCATTCGAAAGACTTTCCTGCCGTTCCTATCTCACAATAAATGCTATTTCACAACGGGCAAAACAGAAGGAATGAAAGAATGTTGTAACGGCACAAATCCACCTGGATCATTAAACGACGAATGTGGCTTCCAAGCTTCTTCAATCTAACGGCTATATTTTGAAGAGTCACAACAGTTAATCTTCAAGCTTCACCAACGGTCATTAATTGCAACATCTATAAATACCAGAAGCATTGAATTCGCCAATTACCGAAACGATGTGCATTCAATTAGAATTTATTGCAATAATCTGTTTCGTTAGTTTCATTTAATATCTTTGGATATTTTTCTGTACTTCAGTGATTATCACTTATCTACTCAATAAGGAGTTTAAACACTATTTGATTATCTTAGTTGTTAAATCTTAAGGTTGTGGAACCTTAAGTGTGGGTGTACAATTACAACTTGTGAGGGGGAGTGAGTCCTAGTGAAAGGATCATCTCGAGTATAGAGTGTGTAATTGTGTCTGTGTTTATTTGATTAATACTTGTAAAGAGGAGTAAGTCCTAGTGAGAGGATTACTCGAGAGTTATAGAGTGTGTAATCAAGTTTCGAGATAGTGAAATTGATGGTTAATTTTGCCTATTACATGACTTTCATGCAAAGGTTCATGAGGTTGAAAACAAAAATTTTGTTTAATCGTTGCGGAAACCCGTAACTCCTTACGGTTCTCATGAATTATTAACCTTAACTCATTACATTAATTAGTTAATAATTATTAATCTGTAACTCTTTACGGCGCTCATGATGATTCATAACAATTTATAATATTCATGAACTTTGGGATTACTCGTTAAAACAACTATTGGGGATTAGGATAACTCGACAACACAACTATTAGAGATTAGGATTACCTTAGATCACTTGAAGACCTCAATGTTGTTGATGTCCTCTAACGTTGATCCACACGGCTACCTCCCGATTGCAACGAGAACTCCTTCTCTTGAAACCTCTCACTCCTTGAATGCTTGCTAGGCGAAGACAAGGTTGATGTTTGGTTTTGTAATACCCGGATTTTAGCAAATCTGGAATTCTTGAGATAAGAGAAATTAATGAATATTTTGATGAAGCAAATTCATGAGTTTAAAACTATTATAGAAAATTGTTATAATTGTCAAGTAAATTGTCGAGAAAGTTACGAAAAAATCGATGAACGAATGACTAAAAATGCAATAATGGTGATAAAAAAAGGTCTAAAAACATTATGATAAATACCGAAAGATCATGAAAGATTATGAGAAAATTATGGGAGTATTATCTTTAATTATAAGAATTTAATAAATTATTTCAGAGGAAATAACATGAAGAAATGTTTAAAAAGCATTCTAGAACCATAAAGTAACTTTATGGTGTAAACATTTTTAATGTTTTACATAGGATATAAAATGACAATGTCAAGATAAAGTTTGTAAGATAATAATATACTGTAAATTATAAAATTATCAACCATTGGTAAGAGAATGATTAGATAATTACTAGCTAAATTGATTCAAAAAACAAGAGAAATATAGAAAGTTAAATTTATGGTAAAATCCTTAATTAAGAGATTAAGGCTGGTAATTAGCATAAAATATACTTACTAATTATGATAAAAAGGATTAAGGAAAAAATTAGTAAAGATAAATGTATGAAGGAATCTAATCCTAAAAAGATCACTAAACGAAGAATTTAGGCCTGATTAAGCCTTAACGAAGGCGGGGGGTAAAACAGAATTTTTGGTAAAAAATATTATATTTTTAAAAATGGAAAAAATTATGAAAAAATAATTAAAACTGAATTTTAAAATGAAGGGGCCGAAATTCTTGGTATTCTTAATTAAAATGAATTGTTTAAATAATTAAAATGATAATTAGAATAAAATAATAATATAATGCGGTGAGTCACTTATAGGCGGATCGAGGGGAAAAGTCGAAATAAATTCTACAGTAAACCAGAGGTAAAAGTATTTTCGACTGATCAAATTAAGAACAAGTAAATTTTTACACGAAGAAAGAATTTACCAGTACGTTGATTTCGCAACCGAAAACCCTAATTCCTAATAAGACGGAAAGTTGATCGGATAGAGTAGAGCCGATAGGCAAAGTAAGAACCTATAGAAACAATTTCGTGTTTTCAAACACGGATTAAGTTAGGCAACAATTGGACGTTTTACGATTCAAATAATTATTGTCCGTAAGTTGGTTCTATCTAAGCGATTTCCGAATCGGACGCGTTTGTCCGAATATCTTCCGACGCACCGAAGAATACTTGGATATGATCAAAAAGAGGATCAAAATAGATAATATGAAAGAGGATGAAAAGATCTTCAAAGTTACATGCCCGGATTTTTGAGTTTCTGCGAAATCGCGCGAAACGGACACCGATCGGGTAGCTTTATCGGGCCGGAGGCCATAAAGCAAGAGTCATCATTGGATGACAACTCATTCTTTGACTTTTGGACCCCTTGGATGTCGGACAAGACCCTTGGATGGCCAAGATTTCATCTCACAAAACCCTAGATCTAACGGTCCGAAACAAAGCGTAAAAATTCCCTTTACGTCCCGAATTTTCACTATAAATACCCCTCCCCTCTTCTTGAAAATTCACACCATTCTTCTCTATTCCTTGGCCGAAATCTTAGAGTGAGAAGCTCTGCAAAAAATTCTGCCTAGGTCCGAGTAAGTCCTTCTGTCCTTAGCTTTTAGTTTCCGTAGTTCTTTCTCGGTAGTTATAGTAGAACCGTTGTTTTGATCTAGGAAGTTTCAGAATATATTCCTATACTTGTTTTTAAGCCTCATTGCATTGAAAGATGCCCGACGAGGTAAAAACCTAGTGGGGGTAATTTTGAAATGGAATAAGGTCAAAGTAACGAAGTTCTGGCGAAATTCCGCCAAATAGGGGTAGTAGGGGCAAAATGGTCTTTTTCACCTAAAATGCCTGTTATGCTGCCAAATATTCATAAGTGTGTTATCATTCTGATTAGAGTACTTCTGACGTCGAACCGCTGTCGAAATTCCATCGTTCTGTTGTTTGCCGCTGTTGAGCCGCTGTTTCGCTGTTTTACGTACGGCCGTCAAAAAGTATCGTTTTTAGCCGGAAGAGCCGGATATCTGCAACTAAGGTACGGACGCGTACTGTAACCCTAACTCTATGCTGCTTTTATACTTTTGCGTTATAGATACGTTCATAGACTGAGGTTCTGTTGAGAATCGTCGAGATACTTACAGCCTTTACCCACGGATTATAGTATTGGTAATGCCGTTTGAGTTATTCCTAGCGCGAGGACATGTTAGTGGCGTGTCACCGGATATGTGCGTAACTAGTCGAGAGAGAGACTTTACATACCGCTTTGTGCTTATGTTCGTCCATGTTATTGATCATACATCTGCCGTTTGCTTTTGTGATGATATCTTTGTATTGAAATGAATATCTCATTTGTACGTATACTTTTTTTTATTTGAGCATAAGTTTAACCGTTACCTAAGATCCATATGTGGAATGGATCTCACTGTAGCATCGTGTCTGGAGGACCGATGTTTGGCGATCGAGGCAAGCGGTGAGTAGGCCAAGACGTGTCTACATTATTTATCGTTTTCTTTAGTTTCTTTAACTTTTGAGAATTCGGATGACCGTAATCCGATACATTTACACTATGGTCCATATTTTGAATGTAATGTAAATTACTTACTCGCTCCAATGCTCTACTCTGATCACTCTACTTGAAATATTTGGAAACGTTTTAAAAAAAAAAAAAATCCACCGTTTTCAAATGGGATGTTACAGGTTTCCTTGGGTTTTACTCTTTTCAAGAAGGTGATGATTTCTTGGAACTAGGTTATGGATAGGATCAACAAGGTTGGAACCTTACCCTTTTATGGATGGTGCCTTTTCCTCTCTAAACCTTTGGTAAAGACCTAAATTTAGAGAGCATAAGGGTTCTTGTTTTTCTCCTAGAAAAACGTGCAAGAAGAAGGCACACCAAAAATCAGCACTTTATAAGAGTCTAACCCTAATTTAAGTGCTTACAAGAAAGGCCTGTTCCAAGCTTGAATTGGAAAATCCAATTCACAATTAACTAAATTCATACTTGATTGATTGATTGGATTTAAGATGATGAATCAAATTCATATCTTGATTGATTGAATTTATTATGATGAATCATATTCATATCTTGTCAACCAAGTCACATTAAATTCACATCTTGATTGATTGAATTTAATATGATTAATCATATTCATATCTTGTCAACCAAGTCACATTAAATTCCCATTTTTTCTTCAAAAAAACGTCCATAAAAAATCAGCACTTTATAAGAGTCTAACCCTATTTTAAGTGCTCACAAGAAAACCCTAATCCAAACTTGAATTGAAAAATCCAAATCGTAATGAATTAAATTCATATTTGAATATTGAATAATAATTTAAGATGATGAATCACATTCATCTCTTAAACTAAAATTCAAAATCATTTTAAATCAATCCTCATTTATTATTTCTCCTATATTCATCCAATCATTATTGGATCTTTATATATATATATATATATATATTATTAGATAATTCAGAATTATCTTTTATAACCTATCCTTTTTGAATTAAAATTCAAATCTCCTCATTGGGCTTGGAGTCTCACTCCAACTCAATTACACATTTACTCTTGATAAAGCCCAATAATAATTATTGGTCCAAGTTTGCTAATTTTAAACAAACGGGAATAACCTTTGTGTGTGACCCATTAGGCCCAATTAGTCACTGACATAAATAAACTTGAACCAATTAAACGATGAATGTGGCTTCCAAGCTTCTTCAATCTAACGGCCATATTTTGAAGAGTCGCAACGGTTAATCTTCAAGCTTCACCAACGGTCATTAATTGCAACATCTATAAATACCAGAAGCATTGAATTCGCCAACTACAGAAACGCTGTGCATTCAATTAGAATTTATTGCAATAATTTGTTTCGTTAGTTTCATTTAATATCTTCGGATATTTTTCTGTACTTCAGTGATTATCACTTATCTACTCAGTGAGGATTTTAAACACTATTTGATTATCTTAGTTGTTAAATCTTAAGGTTATGGAACCTTAAGCGTGGGTGTACAATTACAACTTGTAAGAGGGAGTGAGTCTTAGTGAAAGGATCATCTCGAGTACAAAGTGTGTAATTGTGTCTGTGTTTATTTGATTACAACTTGTAAAGAGGAGTAAGGCATAGTGAGAGGATTACTCGAGAGTTACAGAGTGTGTAATCAAGTTTCGAGATAGTGAAATCTCAGAGTGTTTCTGGGGACTGGATGTAGGTCAAGAGTTGGACCGAACCAGTATAATCTCTTATGTTCATTGCTCTTCTCTCTGTCTCTGTTTTATGTTCTTGAGCTTTGGAGAAAGATTTTTTATAATCACCTATTCACCCCCCTTTAGGTGATATTCCGTCTTCAACATGCAGTGTCCTCGAGCCCTCATGATCATGATCCCTATCATTGATCCTTGAGTGAACACATGTGATATTCCTGGGGCTTTTATCTTTAAACACATATTAACCTTAATAAAGGCGAGACATATATATGATAAAGATAAAATGTGCTCATTTATATTAATTATGAAATACTAAAATGCAGAAAGGTGTTCATATATCAAAACAGATTGTCTCTAGGACACCTATTTACTAACAATCTCCCATTTGGCCTAGAGCCAATCTAGTTGACGTGTCAAACCTAAAAACTCATAATGACTATCATGTTTTCTCTGAGCAATTCCCTTTGTCAGAGAATTAGCCAAGTTATCATCAGTATGGATTTAGTCCATCTTTATATCTTGTCTTTCAACAATCTCTCAGATGAGGTGATAATTGCGGAGCACATGCTTAGATCTCTGATGAGACCTAGGTTCCTTGCCCTGAGCTCCAGCTCCGGTGTTGTTGCAATACAAAGGTATTGGATCAACAATGTAGGGAACCACTTCAAGTTCATTAATGAACTTCTTGATCCATACTACCTCCTTAACTTCTTCTAAAGCTGCTATGTAGTATGCCTCGGTTAGCAGAGTTTGACGTAGTCTCTTGCTTAGAACTCTTCTAACAAATTTCTCCACCATTCAAGGTATAGAAAAGCCTGACTAGGATTTACAGTCATCTCTATTGCTCTAGAAACTTGTATCAGCAAACCCTTTCACTTTCATCTCATCACTTCTACCATAAACCAAAAACAGATCCTTAGTCCTTCTTAAGTACTTTAGGATTGTTTTTAAGGCTATCTAGTGACCCTCTTCAGGGTCAGCTTGGTATCGGCTCGTAATGCTCAAAGTATAAGAGACATATGCTCTCATACATAGCATAGTTTACATGATGGATCCAATTGCTGATGCATATGGAATCCTTTCCATTTCTTCCCTTTCAGCCGGTGTCTTAGGATACAGCCTTAGAAAGATGAATGCCATGATTTATAGGAAGAAAACCATTTTTCGACCCATCCATGTAAAACCTTTTTAGCATTTTATCTATGTACGTGGATTAGGATAATGTTAGCAACCTTTTAAATCTATCTCTATAGATCCCTATACCAAGTATATAAGCTGCCTCTCTCATATCCTTCATGGTGAAGTTCTGTGTTAACCATATCTCTATGGACTATACAATGGGAATGTCATTTCCAATGAGCAATATGTCATCCACATAAAGCACAAGGAAAATAACAGCACTCCCACTGACCTTCTTGTAAATACATGGTTCATCTTCATTCTTGATAAAGTTGTTACCTTTAACAACTTCATCAAAATGAAGATTCCGGCTCTAAGAGGCTTGCATAAGCCCATAGATTGATTTTTGAAGTTTGCATACCTTATGCTTTTGGTCTTTGGATTCAAAACCTTCAAGTTCTATCATGTATACCTCCTCCTTCAAGAAACCATTAAAGAATGCGGTTTTTACATCCATCTGACAAACCTTATAATCATGATATGTGGCTATAGCTAGCATACTTCTGATAGATTTGATCATGGCAACAGGCGAGAAGGTTTCCTTAAAGTCAATTCCTTGCCTTTGACGATAACCCTTTGCAACCAATCAAGCTCTATATATTTGAATGTTGCCATCTGCATCAGTCTTCTTTTTGAAGACCCACTTGCGCCCAATTGGAACTATTCCTACGGTAGTGGAACTAAGGTCCATACCTTGTTTTGATGCATCGAATCTATCTCGAATTCCATGGCTTGAAGCCATTATGAGGAGTCAACATCCTTGACTGCCTTAGTGTAGGAAGTAGGTTTGTCACCTTTATTAGTTCTCATATTTGTGTTTTAATGATAACAAACTTGTAAAAAGGAAAAAGGTTTTAATTAAGTGAAATATTAAAATGTGAAGCATGTACTCGAGTAGATATCAGCTTACTCAAGTTGGAGCTTACTCGAGCAAGAAAGTGATTATTCGAGCATGCTCTCTTGATCTATACTCTATGGCTTGTCAATATGTTACTCGAGTATACACATATATTACTCGAGTAAGGAAGTATTGTACTCGAGCATGTATGATTTGATCAGTGAATTGGTTGCCTCTCTCGAAGTTACAAAGTACACAATTGCGTTACTCAAGTACTTTACTCGAGTAAGGAAATATTGTACTCAAGCAATGTGTGTTTTGAAATGTCTTTCCCAGAGGTTACACGAGTACTCAGGAAATTCTACTCGAGTACTTTACTTGAGCAGAGACTATTGTTACTCGAGTAAGTTCATTTTGTTCACATACTCTGAGCTCTTTTAGATTGTTACTTGATGAGTCATATTTATGGCATGTTTTTCCTATGTGTTTTGACTATTTTGAATGATGAATGTGAGCTTAATTGTGTGTTTTCTGATAAAATGTTTAAGAATTCATACACATAGGGAAATAGAGGATAGATCCTGCAAAATGTTGCATCAATATCATTATCTTGCTCATGTGCATAAGAAAAGGACCACTTTATGGTTTACCGTGAAAGCGCATAACGAAGCTAATATAATGCTATAGTATATGGTATGCTTGTTGGGATCTGTACACGCAGCGAAATTATAAAACTTTTACGAATCCCAAAGAGGATCGCTCAACCGCGTTTAAATCAAGGTTAAAGAGTCGAATCATACCTATGCGAAATTCTCGAGCGTTTCTTACGTTCGATTTGATCACGTGGGCTACCTTCTCGATCATCCGGAGCGACTCTACGAATCTCCTCCCTCTACCGGTATCCACACGAATAGTCTCCGAACACGACTGCGGCAGCGTACTAGCGCCTTCAAATTTCTCGCGTCTCTCTTTTTCTCTAGGGTTTCTCGCGACTTTCTAATATGCCCGACTGAATGTCCCGTAGGTTTTTTTAAAACCCATTAGACGTATTATATATTCAAAATTAATCTAATTAATTTTGAAATTCAAATTTGAATTAAATAATATATTAATTAAATCTATCAAATAGATATAATCTATAATATATTTATTTAATCCAAATTATAAGCCTATAGATTTAATTTATCTTTATAAATTAAATCTAAGATATGATATCTTTTATTCAATTAAATCGAGATACTATACCTCAATTTAATTAAATCTAAGATACTATATCTTTATTCGAAATTTAAATCGAGATACAATATCTCAATTTATTATAGTTATTTAATTTATCAAATAATTTAAATATTATATATAATATTATTATTATCTATAAATAATAATATTATTATTTCGAATTTAATAATAAATATATATATATATATATCCACCCTAGATTAAATACAATATTCATTAAATCTTATACATATATAAGATTCAATGAATCTGACACTTTTGCTCGTGTTCGGCTATTCTTATGTGCAACCTGTGCAGCCCACATGAGATTGGCAAAGTGGCTAATACCGTACCAGCCCACAAGTCGCAAGCGGCCTCTAGCAAGACATTGCGACTACCCAATTCATATGGGGATCGATAATACGATACAACCTATCGTACAACCATGTCACGTCCCTTTTGTCACGCAATAATTTGGTCAAGGATGAGGCATGGATAATGTCAACTTCCTGTTCTTGACCATTACTTTCTCGATTCTTGAGTAGTCTAATAATTGAAATGGAAACTCCTTTCCATTGTAGTATGGCCATACATTTCTTTGACTCACTCATCGAGGGGCCCAGTATTATCTCTCTACAAATGTGAGGGACAAATTCCATCTTGACCATTCACATTCCTCTGCATGAAAACCACTGATCCCGATCATAGTTTTATCATCACCCGGTCAAAGGTGACTTTTGACTAGGTCAAAGACCAGTGATTCATCATGTAGGAATCCATGATGATCTCAGGTCATAGGGCGTTGTGACGCGGTTATACATGAGATAAGCTTATGACAAAATCCATGCAGCTTTCTCATAGTGGGTCGGTCCAAAGACCTTGTACTCTTACAAGTGCCTATGACTTTGACTCGTATCTCCATACTCATCAAAGTCATACTGGTCTTATTTCATCTTCGCTCCCGCGTAGATGACCGATTAGGGACATTTAGGATAATCTATAAGATATATCCAAGGATCAGCTATCACTATAAACATGCAAATGAAATGATAACTAAATAGAGAATGACTTGCCCCTAGGGCATAATTTCCAACAATGCTCACATCTGTGCCAATAATACAATATGGCCACTATGTTATAGCATCGTAAGTGATGCAGAGTTATGCGCTACATTACTCAAACCTTCCCTTGTGAGTTTTCAAAAAATTAATACAGGTCATTCAGACGGACGTTTAGATGGTGATTGAATTGACTGAGGTTGAATCAAGAAGATGCGGAGAATCAAAGGATATATTTGAAGAATCCCAAAGTATTAAAAGAGGATTAATCAACTAAATCTAGGGATTTAGACCAAATAGATTTGGAAGGCCCATCTCACTGGATGTATGGTGCGAAAAGACCTAACTATAAGAGGAAAGTGCGGCTAAACCTGAGGATGTTATCAAAGTTGTGAGAGCCAGAGCAGTCAGTACAATTCCAATCTGACTAGACTCACGCCAAAGGAACGAGAGAATACCAATCGAGAGAACTGCAGACAAGACCCAACTCTTCCCTGGAGTAAGATGGATTGTAGAAGATGTAAAGACATCGCGTGACAGGATGCCTCTTACGCTGTCGACCTTTCCGACGAGCTTCTTTGTTTTCTTCTTTTAATTTATCTTCATAAATATTTCCATGGGCTGTTCTATGTTACTCCATTTTTAATTTCCCTCATCAATTATGAACTAAACTTCCATTGCTGAGTGAGGATGAATTTCTAAGTTGTAGAATGAACCTAGTTTGCTAAGTTCTTAATCTAATATATTCAGTTCGTTTAACAGTAAATTAATCTATAGTCGGTTAGCAGACGCTAAGGGCTAGATCAATGGCCTTGGCTTACCGGATGGGAGTCAAGTTTAGGCCTCTATTAGACAGTGTTTGTTAGGCAAGCTCGTGTACTGCTCGACCTAAATTGTAGGCTACAAAAATGGGTCTACCACTCATAATCAGAACACCTAGGTTAAAACCAACCGTCTAAACTGAAAAATCGCCATAGGAATATGGGAGAAGTAGAGCGAGGTCTGTAATTACAAAATGCGGACGTTGCTGTATAAGATAGTGGTGGGTTACTTAAATAACGTTGTGAAAGGCGATTTTGCTGTAGTATTGTGGGAGCTGTGGAGCATAATTGCTATAGCAATGCATTACGTGAAAAATGGGGGAATAATGTGATTTAAAATGAAATCCAAACTTAGTCTACTTTTAAACTGATGAATAAATACCCTTTCTGGTCCCTGACAAAAAATGCAATCCCCATTTTGGTCCCTTACAAAAAAATGTCCTTTTTAGTCCATAAAAAGGACGAATAAGGGTCGATTGGTTGACATTTTGATCCCTCACAAATTTCCAAAAGGTCTTTTTTAGTCCATAAAAAGAACGAATAAGGGTCGATTTTTTTCTAAGGGACCAAAATGGGGTCCGTGTTTTTTGTCAGGGACTAGAAAAGGGTATTTACTCTAAACTGATATCTTCCTTCGACTTCCGATCACTCATTTATTTCTTGTCATTAGTAATAACAAAAACAAACAAACCAACTATAATTTCACTTTACACAACTATCATAGGAAACTAGTGTCATCTAACTCTACTTACTCTTTATTACTTGTTCGACTGGTTCACTTGCCACAAGGAATTTGACCAACAAGTTTTTGGCGCCATTACTGGGGACTGAAGATACCTTTTATGATTGTAAGTTTTTTTCCTTGCAATTCGGGCAAAAGTTTTGAACTTTTAACATGTATATGTGTGTGCAAATCTGAGTGACCAATGGCTAAGTTACCTCCTTGCAGTTCGGGCAAAATTTTGAAATTTTAACATGTATTTAGAGTATGAACAGAAACCAATAGCAGTAGAGAAATTGTCTGCATAACTAGGTAGAATAAAATTGTCTTAAGGGAACTAAACCGTGAAGGTTTGGGAAACTGACGTTACTGGATTATTTAGTGTAGGGCAAAGTGACAGTGAGGGAGAACACAAAGTTAAGCCACATGCAAGGAATTTTTTAGCCTAAATTTATATAATTCATTGAGCATGCCTGCTAGTGGTAAGAACTTTCTTTGGTTTATCTTATTTCTCTAGTTTTGATATCCTGCATCTAAATAGAACTGCATAGGACAAAGGCATTCATATTTTCACCCATAAATTCCATACACAAGCCAATGATATCATACTGGCCTTGTTACCCCTTTGAGCTATATACATACTGCTATGTCAGACAACAGATAGGCAGTTGATGGAAAGATGTGTGTTGCAATGCTGTAGCATATCGCCCATAGTGCAAATGTCGTGACAAAGTGATGAAAAAAGAAGAAGAAGAAGAAAGAAAGTTGTGGTAACACAAGGCATCACCACTAAATAGGGCCTATTAAAATGCAACATCATGACTCCTTGTTCTAAAGGCTTGTCTGGTGTCTTGCTATAGCATGTTTCATTTCAATAACCATCCCCACACACATACTACCACTCCTTACAATACAACCTAAAAAGCCCTTTTGATGTAACTGAGTTCAGATGCTGGGAAGCAACTTTAGAACTCTGACAAGCCTATAGAACTTCTAGGCTAGCATGGCAGAGAGAAACAAATCCCTTGATGTGAGAGAGCGAATATACACTTCACCTAAGAGTCTCTTAACGCTCCCTTACTAAAGCAATCCCTGCATTACGTTCACTAGTACTAGGCAATGGGATTGTTTACACGGGTGAACTGAACTTATGACAATGATAGAATAAATGGTTCCTAAGATAGAAGTACAGCGGCAAGGTTATTTCTACTCATCTTTTTATGTATGTTTTGCCCAGGAGTGCAAAAAGCTAAGTACGAGGGAGTTTGATAAGTCATGTTTATGCTATGTTTTCCCTTTGTGTTTTGACTGTTTTGAATAATAAATCTGAGCTTAATTGTGTGTTATTTGATAGAAAGTTTAAGAATTCATAAACATAGGGAAATAGAGGACATATTCTACAAAATGTAGCATCAGTATCATTATCTTGCTCATGTGCATAAGAAAAGGACCACTTTATGGTTTACCGTGAAAGTGCATGACGAAGCTAATATAATGCTATAGGAAATGGTAAGCATACCATTTGCTATAGCATTATATTGGCTAAGCTTTCCTCGTCAGTTTTCAGGAAATTAATACAGGTCATCCAGACGAATGTTTAAACGGCGATTGAATTGACTAAGGCTGAATCAAGAAGATGCGGAGAATCAAAGGATAGATTTGAAGAATCCCACAGTATTAAAAGAGGATCAATCAACTGAATCTAAGGATTTAGACCTAATAGATTTGGAAGGCCCAGCTCACTGGACGTATGACGCGAAAAGACCTAACTATAAGAGGAAAGTACGGCTAAACCTGAGGAGGTCGTTGAAGTCGTGAGAATTAGAGCAGTCAGTACAATTCCAATCTAACTGGACTCACACTGAAGGAACGATAGAATACTGATCGAGAGAACTGTAGACAAGACCTAACTCTTCCTTGGAGCAAGACGGATTGATGAAGACGTAGAGACGTTGCATGACAGGATGAAATTCAAACTCAGCCTACTTTTAAACTGATATCTTCCTTCGAATTCCAATCACTTATTTATTTCTTGTTATTAGTAATAGCAAAAACAAACAAATCAACTATAATTTTACTTCACACAACTGTCGTGGCAAACTGGCATCATCTTTGGTATCAACAGTCTCTGTGGGACAATAACTCTACTTACTCTTTATTACTTGTTTGACTAATTCACTTGCCACAAGGAATTCAATCAATATTACTCGAGTATGTTGAGGCTATGCTCGAGTATGTTACTCGAGTAAGAGTATATACTTACTCGAGGAAGCTCATATGTTGATCTATTCTATGTATATCTCATAAGTTTCCTTTGTAAACAATTGAAGGTTACTCGAGTATAACTATGTGTTACTTGAGCATGCTACTCGAGTAAAGCAAGTTCTTACTCGAGTAATGGTTTTCCAGCTTCTCAATACTTCATCTTCTTCGACTTCACAAATTCAAATCTCTGGTTATTATTTCATAACATCTGATCATTATTCATTATTGTTCTAAATGCTTCTAAATATGTTTGTTAGTGAGTTTTAGATGATTAGTGAAAGGAGTTCATGCAAATCCTTAAAAAGTGAAGATCATGTCAGAAGCATTAAAAGCGTAGTAGAAAACAAAATACAAACATGGAATGCAATTCGGAGCAGGTCAAATGATCATTGTTTCAAACACCCATTTCGGCAAAAGCGACGGCGACTCTTCCTTAGTCAGCTACAGACCAAAGGCATGTCATATGAAGATTGTCGACAACGATACAAAAGTGACATATCCTTACATCTTCCAACGACTCTGGTTTATGTCTAACAGAAAGCTTCTGAGTCTAATGGAAAGTTTAAAGTCTCATAACGGATAGTTTGAAGCTTTACCAACGACCATTAATGAAGTTCAACTATAAATATGAAGAGCATTCAATTTGGAGCTAACAACCAACAACGATATCATTCATTGCTCAAATATTTTTAGAGATATCTTTTGATATAAAATTCTTCAGTGATCTTATATCTACTATGTGAGAGAGTTCTTATCATTCAATTGATTGTTGTAAAATCTCAAGGTAGTGGAACCTTGAGCGTGGTTGTCCAATTACAGTTGTAAGTGAGAGTAAGTCCTGGTGAGGATTACTCTAAGCTTGTGTTACACCCATACCGGCCTCGCCCTCTTAGGTGGCGGGTAGTGTGATATTCTCTTATTATTAATTTATGTTACTTATTGTCATGCATCGAAGTAAATTACGTAACAGAGCATACTATTGGTTTGGACATCATATACTGGTAATAGAAAATAAGTTTACTACATGATAATCAAAATGATAAACCCCTGTGGGGTTATAATACAGTTATCTAAAGGTAAGTATTAAGGTAATAAGTAAATATATATGTATAGTCCTCCAAAAATAACAACAACTTTCCTCCAGAAACCCTTTGTCCCTTGATCAGCTCCTCTAGATCACCTGACTCTTTTTAGAATAATCTGGGACTCAAGATAGAATCTCAGAGTAATAATTAATCTCATATACAAAGCATATACAAAGTATGCAAGTAACCATAATTAGGAAAATAAAGACATACCATAAAGCATTTAGTATAATGCACACAGCAAGGCACACAACTAAATCCTTGAACTAGCAGTCATATATGCACACAGCGATGACTGCAGAGCACACAACAAGTTCCAAATCCACAACGCTTGGACATCAATAATAGTGGGACTCTAACCCAAAATAGTTGGGACTCTAACCCAATATAAATGAATGCATACAAAATCATGGTAAAACACACTTACAGAGATACACAAAGCATATGAGATTAGAGTTACTAGCTGGCAACTAATCAAATAATAACAAATTCCCTAATGCTGGAATAATATAGATAACCCTAACATAACGAAACAAAAATAATTTTACCACTGATGCAAACTCTCCTTAATAAAATATTTAACCAATTGACTTGTAATAAAGGCTCTCTAGTTATTTGAAACCCACTGAACTCCTTTACTAATAAGGAACTTATCATTGACCCCACTTCTTTATTTTCGGCCACTTTCCAGAAAATTTCAGAATTGTCAACCAACTTCAAAATTTCATAACTAATTGTAGAAAAATCCAATTAATGTGGTCCCAAAGACTATGTGACCCTTAACATGTCTATGTTGGACTAAAAATAGTTTTTGTGACTAGAAATATTTGTACTAGTCTAGTATACCAAAATTATCTTTTCTGGTCAGAAACATATTCTAGTTTCATGAGCTATCTTCAAAAATTCATTTCTCTTTGAATATAACTCCAAAAATTACAAATTACCTATCAAAATAAATCTTATCTTATCTACTTTAATTCTGAAAAAGTTTCATAGCCATTGGACATCATTTACTTACCCAAAAAATTGTCACAAGTTGGCCGCCTCCTAGGGTTTCAAAACTGGTAGATTTTAAATACTTTGTTATTTGGCCTTAATGTTTCCAAAATCATGTTCCATAGTTATTCCTATCCAATTTTTCATTCTAAACACTTTGGAATAATCAAAATCACCAAAATAATATCATTTCACCATATTTTTGTTTTTAACCGAAACAAACCCTAGAGACAATTGTAACAAGTTTTCATTCTAACTACATATACATCAAAGTTCATGCTTTTGGTTCTATAATCTTGGTTTTAAACACTTATTAATCCATTTAATCAACTTTGACAGAAACTTCTTTAATGATAAATACTAAAAATAACAATCATGTTCCAAGTCACAAAGTCACAATAATCACAAGGAGGTTAAGGAGACAACTTACTTGACTTTGAACTTAACTTTTCCTTGAAGTTCTTCTTCCTTGAACACCTTAACTCCTTAGGTTTTAGGCTTCAAAATAATATGGGAAAGCTGTCTATTAGATCCTTAAGCATATTCATGAAGGTAGAAGGAAGTATAGCAAGATCCATAATCCTACTTACCTTGATTCACAACTTCCTTACTTCCTTGTTCTTTCTTTGATGTGTGCTTCTTTCTCTCTTCCTTTTCTTTTTGTGTGTGCCGAACTTAGCATGCAAAATGAGTGAAAGAAGTCTTAAATAATAGAATAAAACATGCTAAAATATCTCCCTTGGTATTTTACTAAGTTGCCCTTACATTTATCTCTTTTTTTCTTGATTTTTCTACCATTTCCTAGACTTTTCTTGACCTTATCCTTGTCTTGTTGGCCAAGAATATGACTCATCAATATGCCTTAAATGCTTAAGCTTACCTATCCCTTTGAGTCATCATCTTGTCATTAATGTCCAAGCTTAGGTGTCCTTCTCAAAGTCAACTTATTTTTCCTATAAGGACATTTGACAAGTTTGAAACTTATCTCCTTGATTTCATTATCACATATGACAAATGTGTATTTCCTCCTTTTATTCTAATTTGGTCAAAATTTATGGCATGTGGAGGAAGATATTAATATTCAAAATGTCATAAATAAGGGTGTTTATATGTCCTTTTCAAGAGTCAACTTAGTTCCCTTAGTGACACTTGGCATACTAAGGTTTAATTTGTTGACTTTTGCATTCCAACATGTTTCAAATGAGTTTGTCTTCTTCCTCCTTTAATGTTGGCCGAATCTTTTGACCCTTAATCAAGAAGTTTTGTGCCTTTTAAATGCCTTTGGACTTTTATACATTAAGTTAACCATGAAGTCATCTTATGACATAAGTGTTAGTTCTCAATATGTTTTGATGATTAATAACAATTGTAAACATGAGAGAATGTTTTTGTTGTTATAGTCTTGGTAAAGCTTGATGATTCCAATTGAAAAACATTCTGTCAGTTCCAAACTCGAGCTTGGGTCTCCAAACTCGAGCTTGCCTCTTACAGAAAGCAAACCAAGCTTTTTTGCATTTTCTAAACTTGAGCTTGGTCCATAAACTTGAGCTTGAAGGTTTTCAAAGTTTACTCATATACTGAGTAAGCTCGAGCTTGCACCTGTAAGCTTGAGCTTACGAAGGTTTGAGGATTTTATCAAGTTACTCAAATTGCAAACTCAAGCTTATTAGTTATAAGCTCAAGCTTGCCTCTTCCGAGTCTTTTCTCAATGAGTTTACAAATATGTAAACTCGAGCTTGCGTTACAAGCTCGAGCTTACCTCCGCAAAATCCTTTAAACTTGAGCTTATCATTTTACTTTGTAGAGTTTGTGAGTTTACAAAAGTTGTAAACTCGAGCTTGGCATACCAAGCTCGAGCTTGCACCAGATGTAAAGTTTTCAAGTTTTTCCTTCAAAGAGTAAACTCAAGTTTAAGACTCGTAAACTCAAGCTTGCGTCGACAAAAATCTTTCAAAGTTTTTAAAAACCATTTCCAAACTCGAGCTTGCCCTTGCAAGCTCAAGCTTGGGTCGAGACAGAGCAATGTCATATTTTGAGCTTAGCAAACTCAAGTTTACTCCTCTAAGCTCAAGCTTGCATTTTGTGAACTAAAATTATTTTTGACATGAATAGTGCCAAACTCGAGCTTACTCACTAATAAGCTCAAGCTTGCGTTTTTCCACTTTGGCTCTCAAAATGAATTCAAACATATTTCCCCGACAAATGCTAAACTCGAGCTTACTCATTTACAAGCTCGAGCTTGAGACTTCCGAGGCAAAACTCAAGTTTTAAATGAAGAGCAAACTCGAGCTTACATAGGTAAACTCGAGCTTGGAACTTCGAAACAGATGAACGCATCCGGGTGTATTTTGTTCGGTTTGATTTATGCTTTAACTTGATTCTCGCGAATTGGTTGTATATGATTTATATGATTCATATCAATATTTCCTAACTTGATTTAACCGGTTTGCTTATGAGATTACGGAAAGATCTAGGTTTGTTTTAAAGAAGACTTTAAAACAAACAACTTGACAACTTGCAATATTATATTATATCTTCTTCTCCAAAAGCAATGGGTTACAACCTGGATAGCAACACAACCATTCTCCAAGAAAGAAAGCTAGCCTCCAAACAAACTGGACAATATTATACAACCGCCTCCACTAAACATAACAGCATGGGAACACATTCATGAGGAGCCAAATTTCAAATATTCAAATCTGCAACAACCATATTCAAACAGATTTGTCTACAACAAATTCTAGATTCATGGAGACACACTCACAACAGCTATATTTTCGAATCGATCAAGTCTCAACGGATCTACAACGTTCACAAGCTTCAAACCCGTATAAATACATGAAGATTTGAAGTCGAAAGTAGACAAGACATACACGAAAAAACGCATACAAAGATCTCGCCTTTTCATCGCTTATATTTCTCATTTGTATCTTTGATACATTGTGCTTCAAGTGCTTATCTTTATTCACTCTTTGAGAGAGTTCATTTACGTAAATCATTCTTTGTAAGAATCTCAAAGTTGTGGGACTTTGAGGTTGGGTTATCGATTACAACTTGTAAGGGGAGTGTATCCTAGAGAGAGGATAACTTTCGAGTACGAGTGTGTATCTGATTTGAGTGATAGTAGAAAAACCCGGAGAGTCCGGGACCGGACGTAGGTCAAGAGTTAAGACCGAACCAAGTATAAATCTTCTTGTCAAGCTCTTCCTCTTTAACTCCATTTACCTTGGTTAAGCATCTGTTGTGTGGGTGATCGAAAGAATTTTTAAAATCCCCAATTCACCCCCCTCTTGGTGATTTCCTTCACTTTCATTTGGTATCGAGCACGGTTATCTACATTAAGGATTAACATCCTAGATCAAAGATCCAATGGAAGGAATTCTACCCGATGGAGCTTCAATCAACGACCTCCGTGTTTCAATGGAGAACATTACTCCTTCCGGAAGGCCAAGTTCGAGTCTATGTAATGGCAACTCGAGTATGGCCTATGGAGGGTATTCGAGAGAGGAAATTATGAACCAAAGAACAACGAAGATGGTGTCAGAACTCCTAAGCTAGAAGAAGAGTATGATGAAAATGACAGAAAGCAAGTCACTCTCAACATGAAAGCAATTCACATGCTGCAAAGTGCTCTAAGCCAAAAAGAATATTTTCGAATTTGCACTTTGTCATCTGCTAAAGCTATGTGGGATGCTCTTGAGATAGCCCATGAAGGGACAAATGGAATCAAGGAAAATCGAGTAAACACTCTCATGATGAATATGATTTATTTCGTATGAAGTCCGGAGAATCCATTAGTGAATTCCAAATTCAGATTCACTCATCTGATCAATCAACTTGCTGCATTGGGAAAAGTCTATGACCAACCTGTCCAAGTGAGGAAAATACTAAATATCCTCAGCAAGGAATGGGAAGCTAAGGTCACTGCAATCGAAGAAGCTCGCGGTGAATCAATGGCTTCAATGAGCAAGACTATTTGCGCTCTTTACGAATATGAAGGAAAAATCAAATTCGAAAAAGGACTTGATGAGATTGATGGCAAGAATAAAGGAATTGCTCTCAAGACCATCAAAGAGGTAAAATCGGATGATGAAGATAAAGATGAAGATCTTTGAGCTAGGCATGATGGTCCGAAAGTTCAAGAAATTCTACAAAAAGGACCAAGCCTACGAAAGTTTCACAAGAGTAGCTCTAGCACGAAACAAAGAAACCCATCATATGCTATGAATGTGAGAAGCCTGGTCACATCAAGTCCGAATGTCCACAAATGAAGAACAAAGATAGGAAATTCAATAAGTTCAAAAGAAGAGCTTATGTTTCAGCTATATGGGGCGATAGCTCATCCGATGAAGATGAAGTCAAGAAGAAGAAGAGCCAATATTTGTCTTGTAGCTCAAGAAGAGGATTCAGATAGTGAAGAGGTAAACAATTCTGACTCACCCTATGATGAACTTTCAGCTGAATATAATTCTCTTTTCATTGAATTTCGAAAAATTGCAAAAGAGCTTTTGTCTTCAAAGAAGAAAATTAAATTGTTGGAAGAACAAGCTCAAACTGTTTCTTCTTCTGTTTCTCCTTGTGAAAACATTTCTGAAAAGAATTGCGAAAAGATTTCAGAAAAAGTTTGTGACAATTGCTTTGTATTTTAGAGAAAAGAAATTTGCATCTTACAAAAACTCTTGAGAAATTCACTAGAGGTAGTGAAATGCTCAATGTTATTTTAAAACAGCAAAGGTTCACAAATGATAAGTCAGGAATTGGTTATAGACCTGATTCTGATAAACGAAAAGGGAAGAAGAAGGTTGGACAAAGATCTTATCTGAACTATTTTCGAAAAACATCCACTCCTCTAATCCTTTTGCTCATTGCAACTATTGCAATCGTAAAGGTCATGCAACTTCTTCTTGTTTTCATAAAAAGGAAAGAAGAAACAAGCCTATAGGTAATTATCAATGGGTGCCTAAGGGATCCTATAAGATTCCTAAGACACAAACTAACCCAAAAGGACCCAAGAAAAAATGGGTACCTAAGACTTGATATTCTATATCATGCGGGTTTGTCTTAGAGCATCAAAATCCAACAAGTGGTTCATTGACAAAGTGGATGCTCAAGACATATGACGGAGACGAATCTAAATTTGCTACAATTAAACCTAAGGATGGTGGCAAGGTAACATTTGGTGGAAATCAATCCGGAAGGATTGCTGGAATTGGAGAAGTTGGAAACAACGAAGGACCACAAATCAAGGATGTTTACCTTGTAGAAGGCTTATGTCACAACCTCCTTAGTGTGAGTCAAAGTACAGATAAAGGTAACTTAGTTATCTTTGATTCTGAAGAATGTTTAATTGTGAACAAAGATGTTCTCTCTTTAGACAACATTAGAGCTAAAGCTTTATTTAGAGCTCCTAGAGAAGGTAACCTGTTATACTCTCAATCTCTCTAGTAACTCTATTTCGAAAACCGCTTTGTTGGTAACTTGGATGAAAGTTGGCTTTGGCATAAACGATTAGCTCATGTTAATATGTTTCAACTTGACAAGTTACGAAAAAGGATCTGGTTATTGGTTTACCAAAATTACAGGTTTAAAAACGACATGATCTGTGATGCATGTCAAAAGGGTAAACAAACCAAGACATCCTTCAAATCTAAAAATGAAATTTCAACTAATAGACCTCTTCAACTACTTCATATGGATTTAGTTGGACCAGCTAGAGTAAAGAGCCTTGGTGGCAATCTTTATACTTTGGTCATAGTTGATGATTTCTCTAGATTTGCATGGACCATATTTTTATCTTCAAAAGATGAAACATTTGATCAATTTGCTTTGTATTTGCCAAGAAGGTCCAAAACGAGAAAGGATTCTCTATTGCAGAATTCGTACGATCATGGTGGAGAATTTGAAAATCATGCTTTTGGAGAATTCTGTGATAATATGGGCATTGATCACAATTTCTCAGCCCCAAGAACTCCTCAACAAAATGGAGTTGTTGAAAGAAAGAATAGAGTCCTCACTGAGATGGCAAGGGCCATGTTAAATGAAAATCAGACTTCTCAAGTGTTCGGGCTGATGCTATGAGCACCGCATGCTATATTTCAAATCGAGCATATCTCCGGAAGAAGCCGAACAAAACTCCATATGAAATGTACAAAGGAAGAAAACCCAATATAGCTCATTTGCACATCTTTGGATGCAAATGTTTCATCCACAACAATGGTAAGGACAACTTGGGTAAGTTTGATTCCAAGTCGGATGAAGGTATATTTTTGGGTTATTCAAACGGAAGTAAAGCTTATAGAGTCTTTAACACTAGAACACGTATTGTTGAAGAATCTATGCATGTTGTATTCTCGTGAAACCAATCTAGACAAATCCTTGGATGATGATGATGATGTTTCTCCTATTTCAAATCAATCTGGTTCTGAAACACTTCGTACTTTAACAAATTCTGAAAAATCTTTGGAAAAGGAACCTGAATTTGAAAATCATTGTGAAAATGTTTGTGAAAACACTGATCAACACCAACCTAAATCATGGAGATACAAGAGGAGTCATCCTCTGGATCAAGTGATAGGTGATGTTAATCAAGGAGTTAGAACCGAAAAAAGCACCTTGAATGAAGTCACATTTTCTCGCATTCATTTCGAAAATTGAACCCTCTAAGATTGATGAAGCCCTTTCGCACAATGATTGGGTTATAGCAATGCAAGAGGAGTTACATCGCTTTGAAAGAAATCAAGTTTGGGATTTGGTACCTAGGCCTAAAGACCATCCAGTCATTGGCACTAAATGGGTATTCAAGAACAAACGTGATGAATCTGCAATAATTGTTCAAACAAAGCAAGGCTAGTTGCAAAAGGATATAATCAAGAAGAAGGAATTGATTATGAAGAAACTTATGCTCCAAAGTAGCAAGATTGGAAGCTATAAGAGTTCTTCTAGCTTTTGCTTGTATTAAAGGATTCAAACTTTATCAAATGGATGTAAAATCTGCATTTTTAAATGGTTTTATTCAAGAGGAAGTTTATGTTGAACAACCTCCTGGTTTTCAAAATGATCATCATCCAGATCATGTTTATCGCCTCAAGAAAGCATTATATGGTCTTAAGCAAGCTCCTAGAGCTTGGTATGAGCGATTAAGCAAATTCCTTCTTGATCAAGGATTTGTCAGAGGTAAAGCAGATACAACTCTCTTCATAAAAAACAATAAACTTAATGAAATTTTAATTGTTCAAATATATGTTGATGATATAATATTTGGTGCTTCTAACAATGCTTTGTGTGAAGAGTTTGCTAAGAACATGCGGGGAGAATTTGAGATGTCCATGATGGGAGAACTCAACTATTTCCTTGGTCTGCAAATTAAACAAAGGAAAGATGGAATTTTCATTTCCCGCACCAAGTATCTCAATGATCTCTTAAAGAAGTTTGGGATGAATGAATGCAATGGAGCGATACTCCAATGAGTTCAACCACTTTGCCTTGGATGCGATGAAGAAGGCAAGGACTTCAACATCACAAAGTATAGAGGAATGATTGGATCATTACTCTATCTCACAAAGAAGTCGTCCCGACATCCATTCGGTGTGGGGATGTGTGCAAGATTTCAATCTGCTCCCCAAGGAGTCACATCCGAGAATGTGAAAAGAATATTCAGATATCTTGCGACACAAAGACTCTTGGTCTATGGTTTCCCAAAGGTCAACCTGAACAATTGGTGGCTTATTCGATTCAGATCATGCTGGATATAAGACCGATAGAAAAAGCACAAGTGGCCAATGTGAATTTCTTGGTGGTTCACTTGTTTCATGGTTCAGCAAGAAGCAAACAAGTGTTGCTGTATCCTCTACTGAAGCTGAATATGTGGCTGCATCTAGTTGCTGTGCTCAAGTCCTTTGGCTTAAGCAACAAGTTTCTGACTTGGGAATCAAGTTAAAGGAGATCCCAATTCTATGTGACAACACAAGCACAATAAGCTTGGCCAAGAATCCAGTTCAACATACTCGAACCAAGCATATTGATGTGAGACATCATTTCATAAGGGATCATGTTCAAAAGAAAGATGTCAAGGTCATATTCATCCCAACACATCTCCAACTTGCCGACATCTTCACAAAGCCATTAGCAAAGGAACAATTTGTGTTCATAAGAAGAGAATTGGGAATGGTAAATCCCAATGAGTTGTAAGTAGCTCCTACTTAAATGTTAGTTATGTGTTTTATGATTACAATTTACTAACTTAAGCATCGGAGTATTTAGATGTGTTTTATGCGGGGCATTTATAATGTTAAACAACTCTCACATGTTGTTTGAAGTTTCTTGTCATTGTCAAGAGGCAAACTCGAGCTTAGCGATGTAAGCTCGAGCTCGAGGGAGTCGAGAAAAATAAAATTTTGGAGAAACCCAAACTCGAGCTTATAAGTGAGTAAACTCGAGCTTGCGAGGAGTTTCAAGAGCTTTCACATACACTCTTGAAGTCCGGGTTAGTACAAGTTTATGCAAACTCGAGCTTAGCTTCCTAAACTCGAGCTTGCCGCGCATTTTATATATGTAAAACCCGACTGTTCCTCTTCACTTCACTCAACTCTCGAGCTTGCTCCTATTCCCTCTCAAAATTCTCTCATCTTCTTCGTCAAAACCCAGCGAAAATGGCCCCGAACACTCGCTTGTCAATGTCTCGATTCTCAATCCACTCAAAACCCCGAACGCCCTAGTAGATCAAAAATGCTGCCTAAAAGATTTAATGTTGGGATAGATACCCACATTCCCGGAGTAACAACCCATTCGACTCCTCCATCAAGACCAAAAGGAATCGAAATTAGAGACAAACCGAGGCTCCCAAGAAACGACCAAATCCGAAGAAGCAACCAAAGCAAAGGGAAAGGCAAAATTCCGAGAGGTGATCGCAACCTACAAGTCCAAACGAAGCAAGAGGACCGCCTCTAGGACTGATCAAGGAAGTTCTCAAGTTCCTTCGAGTCTCGGAACAAGAGGATCCTACTCCTCGGGTATTCAAGGAAACTCCCGCACTATATGATATTTACAATCACTCTACTATACCCGAAGGATTCTCTAGTGATCCTATTCGTTTGGAAGGAGACAATGCTATTAGCTTTAAAGAAAAATTTGGTTCCAAAGTTTTTACTGTCCCATCGTCTCTGTAGACCTTGCTGCACTTAGGAGAGAATGCAATTTGGATCTCTTTCCATGGCTGAAACAATTTGAAAATCTGATTTCTATAAGTGTTTCTTACACCCCTCTTGTCAAGGTATTCTACCATGGCATGTCCTACGACAACTTGCTAGACAGTGATGGAAAATTAGTTGAGGAAAGGGTTACCACAACCATTAGAAACAAACAAATAACCATTACCCCTTCCTATCTAAATTCAATTCGCAAATCTCCAATCCTCCACCCGTAGCTTCATTGAACTATACCGATAGGCAAATCTATGAACTGCTAAGACCCAATGAGCCTATTCCGGAGGGGTTAGAGATTCTCAATTTTGAACCTGGATCAATGAACCCCACCTTCGGGGCTATCTCGGTACATCTATACCAGAATCTCATACGAAAGGAGGTAGCTTCACCCATTTCGCAAAGAAGGATTATCCTATCTTTGCTTCCATTATTGCCAAGGTACCTCATAATGTTGGGTACTGGATTTTTCAAGAAATGGTAAAATTTCGTTTTGCTTCCGTAAAGACTTCTCGAATTCCTTTTGCAAGTCTTATCTCTATCATCCTTTTTCATGAGAAAATTTGGTATATCCCTACCAAAGAAAAACTAGAAAAACCACAAGTGTTTGGAAGGCACATTTTGAACCTCATGAGAATCAATATGGATGAAGGTTCTGTCAATCAAGGGCCCCACCTCTATCAAGGCCAACCAGATCAAGAGCCACTCACTCCAAAGTGCAAGAAGCACGAGTGCTCCTCCTCCTCCTCCTCGGCCTACTATGCCTTCGATTTGGATGTAAAGATCAAAGAGATAGTTGACAAAGCTATTTCTGATTTATCGAAGGAATCGAAGCGAAATGGGAAAATTGGTCTCGAAGTAAATAAGGGTCATAACAATCTGGTGGATACTCGGGAAGGTTTCAATATAGGCCGGGAAGAGGCGAAAGAAGGTCGCGGGCGAAAAAGGAAGTTAAAGACCTTAGTGGTCAGCTTGGAGATCACTCGGCAAGTATTTCCACTCTTCGGTGACCATGATGAGTCTCGGTGACAAAATGGACAAAATGCGAAGAATCGGTCCATGTCTCCCGGTTTTGGTGCATCTTCCTCGCGAGAACCTAGTTCTACTATGCCCAACACGGACTACGAACACCGCCCCATCCACGCAACAGCCATCTCCATTGAACCCGAGGCAACCCCGGTAGCTCCACCCTTGTTTGCTTGATGACAAAGGGGAGAAGAAAAGAAGTGAAGAGAAGCGTGAAAGCACTTTCATGTTTCTTTTTGTTTTGCTCATGTTTCTTTTTGTTTTTGATCATTTCATTGTAGTTTTAACTTTGATTTTATATATTTGCTTTTGAAACTCTACTTTAATGGATTGATCATTTCGGTCATATCATTATCTCGTTATTTGCTCTTGAAATTTTAATATTTTTTTTGAGACTGATATGATGTTTATATGTTTAAGAATTAAATTGTAATTTCAGCTTGCTAAACTCGATGTCTACTTAATCAGTATTGTTTAATTTTGTTAAATCTGAGTTTATCAAATTGAAATCTCAAAACCTCAAGTTTGCAAATATTTTTCTCTTTCTCAATGCTCAAAATATCAAATCTGTTTTTGAAAAGAAACAAATGTTTACAAGTGTTGTCATCATCAAAAAGGGGAGAATGTTAGTTCTCAATATGTTTTGATGATTAATAACAATTGTAAACATGAGAGAATGTTTTTGTTGTTATAGTCTTGGTAAAGCTTGATGATTCCAATTGAAAAACATTCTGTCGTTCCAAACTCGAGCTTGGGTCTCCAAACTCGAGCTTGCCTCTTACGTAAAGCAAACCAAGCTTTTTTGCATTTTCTAAACTTGAGCTTGGTCCATAAACTTGAGCTTGAAGGTTTTCAAAGTTTACTCATATACGAGTAAGCTCGAGCTTGCACCCGTAAGCTTGAGCTTACGAAGGTTTGAGGATTTTATCAAGTTACTCAAATTGCAAACTCAAGCTTATTAGTTATAAGCTCAAGCTTGCCTCTTCCGAGTCTTTTCTCAATGAGTTTACAAATATGTAAACTCGAGCTTGCGTTACAAGCTCGAGCTTACCTCTGGCAAAATCCTTTAAACTTGAGCTTATCATTTCTTGTAGAGTTTGTGAGTTTACAAAAGTTGTAAACTCGAGCTTGGCATACCAAGCTCGAGCTTGCACCAGACAGAAAGTTTTCAAGTTTTTCCTTCAAAGAGTAAACTCAAGTTTAAGACTGTAAACTCAAGCTTGCGTCTGACAAAAATCTTTCAAAGTTTTTAAAAAACCATTTCCAAACTCGAGCTTGCCCTTGCAAGCTCAAGCTTGGGTCAGACAGAGAGCAATGTCATATTTTGAGCTTAGCAAACTCAAGTTTACTCCTCTAAGCTCAAGCTTGCATTTTGTGAACTAAAATTATTTTTGACATGAATAGTGCCA
The DNA here is from genome assembly GCA_019022615.1 of Acacia melanoxylon. Taxonomy (NCBI): domain Eukaryota; kingdom Viridiplantae; phylum Streptophyta; class Magnoliopsida; order Fabales; family Fabaceae; genus Acacia; species Acacia melanoxylon. The sequence continues at coordinate 638,745 of JAFJYJ010000020.1, read as the reverse complement.
AACTCGAGCTTACTCACTAATAAGCTCAAGCTTGCGTTTTTCCACTTTGGCTCTCAAAATGAATTCAAACATATTTCCCCGACAAATGCTAAACTCGAGCTTACTCATTTACAAGCTCGAGCTTGAGACTTCCGGAGAGGCAAAACTCAAGTTTTAAATGAAGAGCAAACTCGAGCTTACATAGGTAAACTCGAGCTTGGAACTTCCGAAAGATGAACGCATCTCGGTGTATTTTGTTCGGTTTGATTTATGCTTTAACTTGATTCTGCGAATTGGTTGTATATGATTTATATGATTCATATCAATATTTCCTAACCAGATTTAACCGGTTTGCTTATGAGATTACGGAAGATCTAGGTTTGTTTTAAAGAAGACTTTAAAACAAACAACTTGACAACTTGCAATATTATATTATATCTTCTTCTCCAAAAGCAATGGGTTACAACCTGGATAGCAACACAACCATTCTCCAAGAAAGAAAGCTAGCCTCCAAACAACAGCCGGACAATATTATACAACCGCCTCCACTAAACATAACAAAGATGGGAACACATTCATGAGGAGCCAAATTTCAAATATTCAAATCTGCAACAACCATATTCAAACAGTTTGTCTACAACAACTAGATTCATGGAGACACACTCACAACAGCTATATTTTCGAATCGGATCAAGTCTCAACGGATCTACAACGTTCACAAGCTTCAAACCCGTATAAATACATGAAGATTTGAAGTCCGAAAGTAGACAAGACATACACGAAAACGCATACAAAGATCTCGGTCTTTTCGCTTATATTTCTCATTTGTATCTTTGATACATTGTGCTTCAGTGCTTATCTTTATTCACTCTTTGAGAGAGTTCATTTACGTAAATCATTCTTTGTAAGAATCTCAAAGTTGTGGGACTTTGAGGTTGGGTTATCGATTACAACTTGTAGGGGGAGTGTATCCTAGAGAGAGGATAACTTTCGAGTACGAGTGTGTATCGATTTGAGTGATAGTAGAAAAACCCGGAGAGTCCGGGACCGGACGTAGGTCAAGAGTTAAGACCGAACCAGTATAAATCTTCTTGTCAAGCTCTTCCTCTTTAACTCCATTTACCTTGGTTAAGCATCTGTTGTGTGGGTGATCTGAAAAGAATTTTTAAAATCCCCAATTCACCCCCCCTCTTGGTGATTTCCTTCACTTTCAATAAGCATGACATATACCATGCTTAAAGTCAAAGAGGTTTAACTACATGAACTTATGATCTTGCCATGTGTCTTTATTCTTGAAAATTTTTCTGTTCTCTTTCTTTTCTCTCTTTGGCCAAAATAAAGGCCTTCTTTTGACTTCAAGATTGGTCTTCAAAATATGTCAAACCATCTTGCTTCTTTTCAAGACAAGTGGCAATTTTCATTAATTAGGTTTGACTTTTGATTCAACATGTGTTAATTGTTCAAGATACTATCTTATCCTCTTTAAAATCTTGGCACCACATATGGGTGTCATTTCCCCAAAGACGCAGGGCACACTTATTGGTCCAGGAAATGTCATGTCCATACCTATTTTTCCATATTTTTGCTCAGCTAATCGTCTCATACCTTAAGACATAGCTGAGCGACACATTTACCAACTGATTAGCACTGTATAAGTGTTTTGTGCCCTTCTCCACTAGCACTATAATTTCACGGTCTATACATACTAGGTCCACTAACCAATATGGTTGAATTACTTAGTCCTTGATAATTGTTTTATCCCTTGACATTCTTGGGACTCTCCCCGAATTGGGCTTAGTCGTCTGCCTTATACAGAATTAACCTCCAATTTCTAATCCCTAAATTCAGAATATTATAGCTTATGTAATCGTTGAAAAGATAGTGAAAATCTCAGAGACGCTCTGAGAATTGGATGTAAGTCAAGAGGTTAAGACCGAACTAGTATAAATCTCTGTGTACACTTCGGTGATATCTTTCTAACCTTTCTTTCCTGATTTAATTATTGGTTAAGATCGTTTTAATTTTTATAATTCACCTAATTTACCCCCTCTTGGGTGACTCGATGTAACTAACAATCTTTAACAGTTTATTGATTCTCAATCACAAAACCATACCTTTCAGGTTGACGAATAATCCTAGAAACCCTACAAGGCTGGGTGTCTACTGCCTCGATATGAGGTATCGCCTAATCAACAGATTTTGGTTCTGTTATCTGTTCTTGTAGGTCTTGAATCCCACTGTCTACTTGAGAGAGTAGATCCTCCACTAGAAAGGTAGCATTCTTGGACACTAACACTTTGTAGTTCTCAGGGCAGTAAAAGTAGTATCCCTTAGTTTTCTTAGGATAAGCCTACAAAATAACACAAAGTAATCTTAGCTCGTAATTGATTGGATGCTAGGGTATTAACATAAGCTGGACAACCCCACACCTTGAGGTAACTCAAGTTGGGCTTCCGGCCCCTCCATATCTCAATAAAGTACAGATTTCAATGGAACCCTACTAAGAAGGTTTAACGTTGTATTGAAGGTGAATACCTAAAATGATTTTGGGAGCTTCGTACCACTCATCATTAATGTACCATGTCAAGCAAGTTTCGGTTCCTCCTTTTAGACACACTATTCTGATGTGGTGTGTATGGAGCCGTCAACTATGAGAGAATCCTATTCTCTCTTAGATAATCTTGAAACTGCTGACTCAGATATTCGCCACCTTAATCAGATCAAAGTGTCTTAATCATCTTGCAAGTTGTTTATCTACTTCATTCATAAACTCTTTGAACTTTTCAAAGGCCTCAGATTTGTGTCTTATAAGATACACATATTCGAATCTGGACTTATCATCAGTAAAGGTGATGAAGTAAGTGTATGTTGGGATCCGTACACGCAACGGAATTAAAAAAAAAAAAAACTTTACGAATCCCAAGAAGAGGATCTATCAACTGCGTTTAAATCAAGGTTCGTTAGTAAACCGTACTTATGCAAGGGATTGAGAGTTTCGTTCGATCCGGTCTGGTGCGCATCTCCTTGTTCGTGCGCCTCAATCGTCGTACGTCTTGAATGTGGTGCCATCTCGTTCGATCAAAGAGAAGCAGCCTTTTCGAGTCTCCTCCCTCTACCGGTATCCACACCGAACAGCTCTCCAACATGTATGGCAACGTGCTAGCGCCTTCTCTTTGTGTCTCACGTTTTTCTCTCTAGGATTTCTTTCTGCGGCTTGTCTCAATTCGTTTTCAGCTTCTTAATACGACTAGATCATCATCCTTTTATAGAGTTTCTAAAACCCTAATGAACCGTATTAAAATATTCAAAAATTAATCTTAATTAATTGTTGAATTCAAATTTTGATTAAGTAATATATCAATTAAATCTGTCCAACAGATCTAATCTAATCTATTCATTTAATCCGAATTAAAAGCCTTGTGATATAATTTTTCATTATAAATTAAATCTAAGATATGATATATATCTATTTAATTAAATTTGAGATACTGTATCTCAATTAAATTAAATCTAAGATATAATATCTCTCTTCGAAAATTAAATGTGAGATACTCTATCTCTATTCATTTTAGGTATTTAATTTTAAATAAATTAAATACAAAACAAATAACATTTAATTTCAAATTTTATATATATATATATATATGTCCTTCTAGATTAAACGTTGCATTCATTAAATCTTAGACATATCTAAGATTCAATGAATCTGGACACTAATACTCGTGTTGGACTATTCTTGTGTGTGACCCAACAGGCCCACTTAAGAATGGTAGTGGGCCAATACTGTACCAGCCCACAAGTCGCAAGCGGCCTCTAGCAAGACATTGCGACAACCCAATTCATATGGGAATCGATGATACGATGCAACCTATCGTACAACCATGTCACGTCCCTTTTGTCACGCGATAATTTGGTCAAGGATGAGGCATGGATAATGTCAACTTCCTGTTCTTGACCACTACTTGCTCGATTCTCGAGTAGTCTAATTGAAATGGAAACTCCTTTCCATCGTAGTATGGCTAAACGTTTCTCAAACTTACTCATCGAGTGGCCCAGTATCATCTCTCTAAAAATGTGAGGGACAAATTCCATCTTGACCATTCACATTCCTCCGCATGAAAACCACTGATCCCGATCCAAGCCTTTATCATCACCCGGTCAAAGGTGACTTTTGACTAGGTCAAAGATCAGCGACTCATCATGTAGGAATCCATGATGATCTCGGTCAAAGGGCGTTGTGACGCGGTTATACATGAGAAAAGCTTATGACTAAATCCATGCAGCTATCTCATAGTGGGTCGGTCCAAAGACCTTGTACCCTTACAAGTGCCTATGACTTTGATTTGTATCTCCATACCTCATCAAAGTCATATCGTCTTATTTCATCTTCGCTCCCGCGTAGATGACTGACCAGGGACATCTAGGATAATCTATAAGATATATCCAAGGATACAGTTATCACTATAAACATGTAAATGAAATGATAACTAAAGGATAAATACTTTAAATAACATAAACGTTCAAAGTACAATGACTTGCCCCTAGGGCATAATTTCCAACAGAGTATCCTCCTTTGGTTTGAGTAGACATGGGCCCACAAACATCTAAGATGAATAAGTTCCAATAACTCTTTGGCTTTATGACTTACAAGCTTTTCAAGCTTGGTCTTCGTCATCTTACTAACCAAACAAGATTCACACGGTCCATTGGATTTGAAATCCATGGAATCGAGATAATCATCCAGATATAATCTAGACAATCTTCTCTCATTAATGTGTCCCAACCTATAGCTCCAAAGTTAGGATCGATTATCTAACATCAGTTTCTTAACTTGAATGCTAAGAAGTTCACTATTCGTAGGATTCTTTAATGCTAGAGGTAGAAGCATCACCATGCTTCTTTCCTTTGAGGCTTGCAAGGTATAATAGGCAATTACTCTTCCAATGTTTTTCCTTCTGACAATGGAAGCATGTAACTGTAGTAGTGTCCTTAAACTTTTCTTTCCCCTTTCCTTTGCCCTTGTCGTTCTTGGGCTTGGGCTTGAGCTTGTCTATCTCCATAGACCTACCCTTTCCTTTATCCTTAGAAGGCCCACCAATCAGAAGAGCTTGGGTCCTATTTTTCCTAACAGTATCTGTAGCAGTGTTCAACAGACTTAACAATTATAGGAGTGTTGATTCCATCTTATTCTTATATAATTAACCACAAAACCATTAAACAAATATGACAAGGACTGTAAGACCAAATCAATACTCCGCTCATGGTTTATGATAAAGCCCAGAGAAGGAAGCTTCTCTATCATCCTAATTATCTTGAGGATGTGCTGTCCAACCGCCTTGCCTTCAACTATCTTGAAGCCAAACAACTCCTTGGAGACCTCGAAGTACTTAGCCTTCGTTTGTTTGTTGTAAAGCTCTTGCATATCCAAGATAGTGGAGCATCTATATACTCATGCTGACGTTGGAGTTTTGCAAACATAGACGCAAGCAGTATGCATACTGCCAGTTCATTGTCTTCCAAGTGCTGTTTATGGGCTTCCCAATCAAACTGATCATTACCCATCTTGCTGTTCAGTAGGGACAACAGGAATAAGAGAATTTACGATATAGGCTGTTTACTCACAACGCAAAACTAATTTTTTCATTCCGATACTAGTCCTTAAAGTTGGGTCCAGGTAACTTACTAACTAGTCCTTAAAATTAGATCTAGTTAACTTATTAGCATCCAGAACATAGCAGAATTAAAGTTTCCAACTATGACTTAAACTTATAAGTATTTGATGAATTTAATCAACCATATATGAAGACGTTTGAAACATATATGGCCCTCTCGCTATTTTCTCTAGAATCAATAACCGTCAATATCGATTTAGGGTTATCCTTCACATGGATATCCGTAGTGGGCTAAGAGAATGACTTGAATCATTGGTTTCCAGCTGACCCTTCAAAAATAAAGTATCCAGTGGGTTGATTTGATCAACAACATCTTCATATCTTTTATTAGATCATCAGGTTGACAACACCTTGTCAATTAGTGTCATATCACTATGCAATAACCTGACATCTTTGCCCTAAACACATAGACTGTTGGAAATTATGCCCTAGGGGCAAGTCATTGTACAATGAACGTTTAGGATATTTATAGTATTCTCTTTTTGTTATCATTTTCGTTTGCATGTTTGTATTGATAACTGCATCCCTGGATATATCTTATAGATTATCCTAAATGTCCATGTTCGGTCATCTATCTACGCGGAGCAAAGATGAGTTAAGACCCGCATGACTTTGATGAGATATGGAGATACAATCAAAGTCATGGGCACTTGTAAGAGTACAAGGTCTTTGGACCGACCCACTATGAGAAAGCTGCATGGATCTAGTCATAAGCTTGTCTCATGTATAATCGCGCGTCACAACGCCCTATGACCTGAGATCATCATGGATTCCTACATGATGAATCATTAATCTTTGACCTAGTCAAAAGTCACCTTTGACCGGGTGATGATAAAGGCTGGGATCGGGATCAGTGGTTTTCATGCGGAGGAATGTGAATGGTCAAGATGGAATTTGTCCCTCACATTTGTAGAGAGATAATACTGGGCCCCTCGATGAGTGAGTCTAAGAAATGTATGGCCATACTATGTTGGAAATGAGTTTCCATTTCACTTATTAGACTACTCGAGAATCGAGAAAGTAATGGACAAGAATAGGAAGTTGACATTGTCCATGCCTCATCCTTGACCAAATTATCGCGTGACAAAAGGGACGTGACATGGTTGTATGATAAGGTTGTATCGTGACATCGATCCCCATGTGAATTGGGTAGTCGCAATGTCTTGCTAGAGGCCGCTTGCGACTTGTGGGTCGATACAATTTTGGCCCACCGCCAATCTCATATGGGCTGCGGGGGTCGCACACAAGAATAACCCAACACGAGCATTTGTGTCCGTGTTCATTGAATCTCGATTAATCTGGAATTAATGAATACTAAATTTAATCTAGGATATATATATATATATATATATTTATTAAAATCTGAAATTAATATATATATTAATATTATTAATGGAGATTATAATATTATTGTATATAATATTTGTTTTGTATTTAATTTATTTGATAAATTAAATATCTAAAACAAATAGAGATATTGTATCTCGTTTAATATTCGAATAAGAATATCATATATCTGTTTAAATTAAATTGAGATATGGTTTCTCATAATTAATTAAATAGATGGATATTATTTCTCGATTTGATTTATAGAGATAAATTAAATCGAAAGGCTTTTAATTTGCATTAAATAAATACATTAGATTAGATCTATCAGATAGATTTAATTAATTTTTTAAAAAAAAATTCAAGAATTCGAAATTCAGATTTCAAAGATCAGATTTTGAAATTCAAAATTCAAGCTTAATGAGTGTTGATTGTACATTAATGCAGATTGATTGTACATTAATACGCATTAATTCACATAATGGGCTGATTGGTTTTGTAACGTACAGAACTTATGAGGCAGTTTTTTTTTTGTGTGGATGAATAGGCCAAAACACGAGAAACCAATGACCTAGGTGAACAGAATCAAAGAGAGACACACAAGAAGCGCTAGCACGCTGCCGTAGCCGTGTTTGGGAAATTGTTCGTGTGGATACCGGTAGAGGAAGCCGATTCAACGAGTCGTCTTCTGCTGATCGAGGAGGTCGACCACCAGTTCAAAGGGAACGAGACGCGAACGGGTTCACTGAAGGTAATTTCTGATTCCCTTAGTCTTGATTTAAACGCACCTGAGTGATCCTCGGGACGGGATTCTAAAAATTTTAATCCTCTGCGTTGTAAGAATTCCTACATAGACCCGGCTGAGCCTGTAGACTATACATCTAATCTAGCACAAACCATCATCCTAAGTCTTGAAAACAGGAATATCACCTAAGAGGGGGTGAATTGGGTGATATAAAATTCTTTTCGAATATCTCTGGAACTAACTCACAAAACAGAGTATAACAAAGTAGAGAGAGAGATTGACACGAGAGATTTATACTGGTTCGGTCTAACCTCTTAATCTACATCCAGTCCCCAGACTCTCTGGGATTTTCACTAACTCTTCAAATGATTACACACTCTGTACTCGAAGTAATCCTCTTATTAGGATTCACTCCCACTTACAAGTTGTAATCAATAACTCAATCTCAAAGTCTCACTACCTTAAGATTCTTACAAAGATATTGATCAGAAATATAACTCTCTAAAAGAGCAGATTGATAAACACTGAAGATTTAAATATCCAAAAATATTACACAAATGAATGAAACAGTAAATGCATATAGTTCATTTGAGGGGTTGTGTTTTCGGTAGGTGAATAGTATTAAATGCTTCGCTTATATTTGGTGAGGGAATTAAATGACCGTTGGAAGCCTTCAATGCACTGTTGAGAGTAATCAATATAGTCGTTGAGTGTTTAAGTTGTTAGATATGATTAGTTTTGATGATGTCTTATATTGATGCCATTATCTAGAGCAAAAAGTTTGCATACTACATTTATCCTATACTTGACTAATTCTTATATTTAATGTAGATGTGAAGGTTAAATAATGAAGAATGATCAAGAGAAGAAGAAAGAAAGAAGAACTTGCTCAATGGAATGAGAAAATCATTATACAGGTTCTTAGATTGATTCTAGAAGTCTCCACGATGATATGGAAATTGGAATGACTCAAATCAGAGTTAAAATAAGCAAAATCAAGCTTCTGGATGAATTAACTCGAGCCAATGGGTCTAGACTTGAGTTAGAATGGTTTCTACAGTGTTTTGGGCTTCTGGTACAATTTGACTCGAGCCAAGAAAGTCACAACCTCGAGTCTGGGTCAAACCTCGAGTCAGGAATATTGCTACCTCGAGCCAAAGGTGTTTTTCAAGTGATTTTCGCCTCTGGAACGAGTTGCCTCGAGGTACACCACTAATTACCTCGAGTTAAGGTGTATTTCAGCAACTCTGTTCAGCTCTGTTTCACGTTCAGCACGGGCGACATCTGGTAATTCGACGTTACCTCCCAAACCAGAGATCGGATTGAGGTGAAACCAGTGGCATACAAAACTAGACTCCAAATACGTCATTTGGATATAAAATGCAAGCCCAAAAGACTTCATATGAGATAGATATGAATTGTAGAAGTTGGATCAGAAATCAACGCCACACAGCTGACCATGGTTCGATATTTTGGGTGTATCTCACAATATGCAAATCAAATTGAGCTGAAATCGGTGCCATTTGACAGTAGACTCCAAATGAATTCAATCAAGAGTTGAACCAACCAAAATGGAGTTCAGACCAGGGAGTTATGTCCTTCCCAAGTTGACACTCAAAATTCTGGATTCATTTCAGCATAGGTTTGGTTTTCTGGACATAGCTCACACTATACACAACCAAATGAAGTGAAACCAACTCCATATGATTCTAGACTCAACAAGTGTTTCATAGAATTTGGAATCAACAAAGTTCAAATCAAGGATGAAAGAAAATGAAAAAGAGCAAGTTGCCTCGAGCCAGAAGTTCCACCTCGAGTCTAAGTGAAGCCAGAGAGAGTTAGACATTTTGAGAAGGATTTTTACCTCGAGCCAACAAGTGCACCTCGAGTCTAAGTGAAGCCAGAGAGAGTTAGATATTTTGAGAAAGGTTTTTGCCTCTAGCCAAAAGTTCAACCTCGAGTCAAATGCAAACAGAGAGTTAAAAGAATGGAGAGTAGTTTTTGCCTCGAGTTAGTAAGTGGTGCCTCGAGTCAATGTTGCATCCATGCTATCCAGGTACATGTTCTTCGTTACCTCGAGCCAGTAAGTGACGACTCGAGCCAAAGCAACCTAATAAAACACAAATGTGAAGAACTAACTCGAGCCTCTTCAAATGCAACCTCGAGTCTAAGGCCTAACTCGAGTCAATTTTTTCTATGCCTCGAGTCAATATTCTTTCAGAACTTCATTTCTGCAGTTTTGAAGTACTCTTGACTCAAGCCAGAATTTGTTTTAACTCGAGCCAATTGCAAGTCAGGGAGCAAGGGTCTTTGGAGAAGACTACTTGACTCGAGCCAACAAATGTACCTCGAGTCGATGGCCAACCCGAGAGATTGACGAATTGAGAGGAGTTTTTGACTCAAGCCAACAAGTAGCAACTCGAGTTAACGCAACACACAGCAGCAGAAACGTCTCCGAGAATCCCGAAATGATTCTTATCAATTGATTTCTGCTTGCTATACTTCTCAATGCTATTAATCATGTTTGTTAGCAAGTTTCAGATGATCAAACGAAGGATTAACATTAGATTATCAAAAAGCAGAAGATTACGTCAGAAGCTTAAACGGTAATATTTCTCCAACGGTCGAATAGTTCCAACGGTCATATTCGCTCACAACGATCATATTCAAACCTGGAAGAATTGCTCAATATTCTTCACTAACTATAAAAGGAGAACCATTCAAAATGGAGAAGACGACGAGGAGAAGAGCTTGCACTGTCAAAATGCTGATATTCTAAATTCAACATCTATACGCACTCTGTTTATTAATGTCCATATAGTTTATAGTAAAAGAGTGAAATGATTATGTACTTTAGTGATTAGTATTCATCTACTTTGTGAGAGAGTCTAAACACTTATTTTTATCTGTTTAGTGATCAAATCTCAAGGTTGTGGAACCTTTGAGTGTGGGTGTACAGTTACAACTTGTAAGGGGGAGTGAGTCAAAGAGTGAGAGGATCATCCTTTGTTTACAGAGTGTGTAATTGTATCCTTACAGTGTGTAAGGGGAGTATCTCGATAAGAGATTGTAAAGGTTGCACAAGTGCCCGACTAAACTTGTGAGGTTGTAAAGGCTTTTCTCTTGTGCCGGTTAAACAAGGAGATAGTGGATTGAAAATCTCAAGTGGAGCTTGAGGACTGGACGTAGGTCAAGGATTGGGCCGAACCAGTATAAATCACAGTTTGCATATTCTCTTCCCTTATCTCTTATATTTCCAGTATATGCTTATTTGAATATCTAACTGTTGATTTAGAAAACACGAAAAGATTTTCAAAGTTTCAAGTTTTTAATCTTCACCCAATTCACCTCCCTCTTGGGTTCAGCCGGTTCTACAGAAGTTCTTTTGTTACTCACAGGTGTTGATTCAGTAAGTATGCGCCGTCATTACCCACATTGACATTCCTTCTGTTCTTCCCATTGGATGATCTGGCGTTCAGATATGGAAAGAAACCATTAAAGCCTTTGGAATGTCTAGAGAATAATGGTCCAAAATCGTGCTTCATTTTCTGGAGCCACATTAAATGCAACTGACATAATTAATGCCTTTTTTTTTATTAATCTTCAGTTAATCCATCATCTAATCATCTGAAACTAATTAAACATAGTTAGGAACAATAATGAGTGATGATAAGAAGTAATCAAATCACAAGCAAAGATTTAAGATTTACGGATGTGGTGATTTGCAAAACAGAGATAGCTTAGCTCGAGTTAAATTTCAAGCAAACTCAAGACCATGACTCGAGTCAACCATTGTATGCTCGGGTCACAAGTTCATCTTCTTTGAAAATAAGTTTGAAGATAAGTGAAGATGTCTCTGTATGAACATAGCTTGAGTTTACAATGATTACCTCGAGTTCATGACTCGAGTCTTTCATAGTTAGCTCGATTCAAGCATCATTTTCACAAATAATCTTTGAGATAATTTATGCAAAAGATTTGAATAATGAGCTAGCTCGAGTCATTAAGTGATGGCTCGAATTATCAAAATACATTTTGAATATAACGTTCAAATCCATGCTCGAGTCACAACTTTTGTATTTTGAAAATAAGTTTAAGTTCACAAGACTTGGTTCGAGGCATAGAGCACAGGCTCGAGGTAACATCCTTCTTAAAACATTTCATAAGAGCCTTTAACTCGAGTCACAAAAGTGTAGCTTGAGTCAGGTAAAGTCTAAACATATTTTGACTGAGTTTTCAAAAGGCTTGACTCGAGTTTGACAACCTGAAACTGTCAATTTGGCAGCAAGTTATTGATTCAAGTTTGATCAAGCTAAAACATTTTTGACTTGAATCATTAACCACATTATGTTTACAATTGGCAGTTATCATCAAAACACAAAGAGAACTAACAAGTCTCATATACTTCGAATGACACTGTTACTCGACAAAACTATAGGTCTTAGCTGAGCTAGAGAGCTCTACCATGTAAAAGAGATTTAAGTGTCACCGAGGCAAACAAACGCGCTAGATAATTTCCCCTAAACGTATAAATACGACTGAGCCTGCAGACTATACATTTAGTCCAGCACAAACCATCATCTTAAGTGTCATACACTTTGAATGGCATCGTTACTCGATGAAACGGTAGGTCTGAGCTGAGCTAGAGAGGACTACCATGTTGAAGGGTTTTAAGCACATCTGATGATGAGATGTAAATGCGCTAGAAAATTTTGTGAGGGTTCATTTAGGTCTCGTCGGAAATAACTAACTAATAAATAGTTAATTTCTACGCTAGAAAAGATTTTATCTTGCATGCATAATTAGACATACAAATAAATCAATTATCACATAGTTCAATTTTTAAACGGCTTGTATCTATCATGCATGCTAGTCATATAGTGATTGCATTTACTATTATCATACATGCTAGTCATAATAGAACTATGCATAATAATAATTCATTTATATTGTGGATGATCATGGTGCCTTCCGATTATCCATCCAAAACATCTCCATGTCTTCTCCATTCTTTTATCAATGCCAAATGTTCTCTTGGTAAAGTCTTCTTGTATAGGTCCTCGATCTAAAATTTTTACATTCTTATTCCTATTACATTTTTCTATGTAATAATTAAATTGGGACAAAACAAGCCCATTTACCAAAAATAAAAATAAAAATAAAAATAAAATCGACACAAAACAATCTCATTTACTAAAAGAAATAAAATTTAAATCATTCATTTGAGGCACCATAACCATCCCTTTTCTTGTACCTACAAAAAAGTTAGAAACAACGCATGCAAGCAATTTCTGCAAATCCTAAACACTCATTGAATCGAATTCAATAATAGTATCCTATGTGTTTTTACTAACGAGCATGGCTTTGATATTACTTGTTAGTTAATTTGGGTTGTTGCATGACTTTTCATGCAAAAGCTCATGAGGTAGAAAAACAAAAAAATTGTTTTTCAATACGGAACTTGTAACTCCTTATGGTACTCATGAGTTACTTGAGGTGCCTAATTTAACTAATGAGTTATTATATGAGAACCCGTAACTCTTTACAGTACTCATGAGAACCCGTAACTCTTTATGGTACTCATGAGAACCCGTAACTCTTTACAGTGCTCATGAGATATAATTATTTGGATTTGATTAAGATCTACTTGTTTAAACAACTATTGGGGATTAGGATTACCTTAGATCACTAGAAGACTTCAATGTTTATAATGTCCTCTAACATTGATCCACACGGCTACTTCTGATCACAGTGAGAACTCTTTCTCCTTGACTCCTCCCACTCCTTGGATGCTTGTTGAGGATTCAAGTTCTTGAGTTTTCTTTTTCTCAAGATGGTGATGGTGTCTTGAGATTAGGTGGAGGATGGGATGAACAAGATTGGATCTTACCTTTCTTGGATTGAACCTTGGGTTCTGTGCCTTTCTTGGATAAGCCGTACACATAAAACTATCCAAGACTATACAGCCAAAACTTCTAAAAACGTCCAAAATTAGGTGCCCTAATTTCAGCAACTTAAGTAAGGTTAAACCCTAGTTAAATTAATTAGAAGAAAAGCTCATTCCAAGATTTAATCCAAAAAAATCAAGATAATGGATTTTATCCATATCTTGAATTCAAAATTCAAGATAATGGATCTTATGCTTATCTTGGACTATATCTTGAATTCAAATTCAAGATAATAGATATTATCCTTATCTTTAATTTAAAATTCAAGATAATGGATCTTATCCTTATCTTAAAATATATCTTGAATTTAAAATTCAAGATAATGGATCATATCCATATCTTTAAATTATATATTGAATTCAAAATTCAAGATTATTTTTTATCCAACCTTTATTCATTCTTTATGCAATTTTTATTGGATATATTTATTCATTTATATGTGTGTGTGTGTGTGTGTGTGTGTGTGTCTCTCTCTCTCTCTCTCTCTCTCTATGTATGTATGTATGTATGTATGTATTTATGTATGTATGTATGTATGTATGTATTTTAGATAATTTCGAATTATCTTTTATAACCTAACCTCATAAATTTAAAATTGAAATTCCAAATTCAAATTGGCCTAAGACCTCGTTTAGTCTTCTAACATATTTGGGCCTTTTTATGGAGAAATTGATTTCCCACTAAAGGCTCAAATATGGCGCCCTTTTACTATTGGGCTTGGAGTCCCACTCAACCTAATTACACCTCTGTCCTTGATAAAGCCCAATAACAGTTATTGACCCAAGCTTGCTAATTTTAAGCAATTAGGAATAACCTTTGTGTGTGACCCATTAAGCCTAATTAGTTAATGATATAAATAAACTTGGACTAATTAAACTCCTTTAACGGGCCTAATTTATCTAATGATCACATAAGATACTAGCAATGTTCTACAGCCCCAGAGCTAATTGAGTTGATCAAGTGATCTACATTTCTAATTTGGATACCGTGCAAGTATCCCTCACATCGTCATTCACATTTAGTCGAGAGCAAAGGTAGTGTAGCTAATTCATAGAACTAGGAATCTTCTTCTATTTACTCTGTGATGGATCATGACTCTTCATGATCACTTGCTTGCGTACAGACTTTCGAATCAATTAGAAGTTATCCAAGCTCTACCGATCTTGTGAATGACTAATCCCTTGTAGAGGTGTAATATCCTGAATTTTAGGCCTAGAGATTTGGGAATTAGCTTGTGACAGGCAGACAACCAGGCCCAGTTCAGGGGATGTGATAAATGTGGAAAAGGAAATTTTCCTTTGGTGTTGGAAAATTAATGAAGTTAGTATGTGACTTGCCTTCAACTGAGCAAAATCTAGCGTAGACATGTGCTGGTGCATAATTAATGCCTAGTGTCGAAAGGTAAAAAGACCAAGAAAGTGTGACATGTTGACACATGATAAAGACAAAACTAAGGATCCTTAGATACTCTATAATTTTCAACCAATGAGAAAAAGGGAAGATCAAGAAATATCATGAAATATTCAATGTGAAAAGAGACTCGAAACAAAAGTCAACATAATTAAACCTAGCAAGACACTTGTAATCAAGGGGTGAAAGGTTGACTTCACAAGGGACATCTAAGCCTTGTATTTAATGAGTTTGACTTATGAAAGGAGTATTTCATAAGCTCCCAAAAACGTCCAAAACAAAAGGGCATAGAAGGAAGGGGTGTGAACACAAACTAATGGTCAAAAAGTGTAAAATATAAGTCTCCTCTTCTATGAAAGTTTCGGCCACCATGAGGAGCAAAGAAAGAAAGTGGATTTTCTTTATATATTGACTTATATGGAGAACATTTAAGAGCCTAAGACACACATACATATTCAGCCAAGACAAGAAGTTCATGTAATAAGAACCCCTTTGACTTTAGGATTTAATCATGCCATGCTTATGTCATAAGATGACTACATGTTGACTTAATGTGTATGTATCCAAAGGCATTTAAAAAGGGCACAAAGCTTCTTGAATAAGGGTTGAATTTCAGCCAACTATGAATGAGAAACAAGACAACACGTTTGGCACATGTTTTGTACAAAAGTCAAAGGATTAAACCCTAAGTTGCCAAGTGTCACAAAGGGGAAATAAGTTGACTTTGTAGGGGACACCTAAACACCCTTATTTTTCATTTTGAAGATCAAAATACTTCCTCCACAAGCTGCAATTTTCGTCCAAGTCAAGGAATAGGAGAGAAAAGTCAACAAAACTTGAAAAACAAGCCAAGTATTTTGTAAGGGTATTTTGGTCATTTAGCTTGGAGGATTCATAGGTGGCTTCTTGATATATTTCAAGACACCTTAAGCCTTCTTTCTTTATGCTAATCTTAGATTAAAAACTCATCTTCCAAGGAAAGAGAGAGAGAGAAAACAAAAATGGAGCAAGAAGAAGAGGAAGAAGAAGGAACTTGAAGAATCAATATAATGTGAGTTCTTGTGCTATGGTCATGATTCCTTCTAGATCTTCCCTCTTACTACTCTCTAATCCCTTGAAACACTCTTGGATGGTGTTTTTCTAGAGGAGGCCAAAATATTGAAGAGCCAAGGAGAAAGAGAAAGTTGCTAGAACATAAACCAAAGTTAAGGTAAGAGGTGATCTTATCTTTGTTATTGTGATTCTTGGGCTTGTTGGTAATTTGTGGTGATTTCTCCTTATTTTCTTGTGATTTGGAAACCTCAAATCCTAAGGGGAGGTTCTGCCCAAATGTTTAAAATTGGATTCAAACAGTTACTGATTCAAGATTTGATTGAACTAAAAGATATTTACTTAAGTGCCAATAAACATACACTCAAGTGACTTGAATCATTAAGTCTGTTGCCTTTACAATTGTTTGTTACCATCAAAACATAGGAACTAACACTTTAGGCAAAAAATTGGGCCTTGGATGAAATGGTCTTCTTGTCACATCTTTAACATATCGCCAATAATCAATAGATTATCAACTTCATAATAGCTATTCAATTCTGACATTTTATTGAATATTCACAATGTACAAGATTTTTTGTAAACCAAAAATTGAGATATTACACCTGACTTAGAGAAAAGAAATTCTTATCACAACAAAACTCTTGAAAAATTACTAGAGGAAGTGAAATGCTTAATGGCATTCTAAAAGCTCAAACATTTTCAAATGACAGATCTAGAATAGGCTATAGTCCAGAACTTGATAAGAAAAGGGTTAAAAGAAACAAGGAGGAAGATCATATTTAAACCATTTCCAAAAATATGTTCATTCGTCTAACCCCTTTGCCCATTGCAATTAATGCAACAGAAAAGGGCATAGCATGACCTCCTGTTTTCATAGAAAAGAAAGGATTGATAAACCAGCAAGTACTTATAAATGGGTACCTAAAAGATTATATGTTTTCCCTCTTCTTCAAACCAACCGCCAAGGACCCAAGAAAAAATGGGCACCTAAGACTTGATCTTTTATATATTGCAGGTATGTCTAATAGCAGATAAGAATAAAAAATGGCACATTGATAACAGATGCTCTAGACACATGACTGGAGATCAATCCAAATTATCATAATGAGACCAAATGGTGGAAAGGTAACCTTTGGAGGTAACCAGTCAGGTAGAATAACTGAAATTGGTACAATTGGTGAGAAAGATGAAGCACAAATCAAAGGTGTCTACTATGTAGAAGGCCTATGTCACAATCTTCTCAGTGTTATCCAAAGTATAGACAAAGAGAATTGGATTATCTTTGATTTAGAAGATTGTCTGATTGTTAACAAAAATAATCTCCAGATCAATAACAACCATCTAAAGGTACTACTCAAAGCATCAAGAGAAGGTAACCACTATACTTTTAATATGCCTTGTAGTAATGTGAACTCTGAAAAATGTTTTCTTAACAACATGGATGAAAGTTGGTTATGGCATAAACAGTTGGCACATGCCAATATGCACTAACTAGATAAGTTACTCAAAAAGGAATTAGTTCTCATTTTACCCAAGCTTCAATTTAAAAATGATTTGATTTATGATGCTTGTCAAAAGAGTAAACAAACTAAATCCTCTTTTAAGTCGAAAAATGAAATAACGGCACATCGACTACTCCAACTTCTCCATATGGATTTAGTTGGACCAGCAAGGGTTACAAGCCTTGGGGGGGATTTATATACCTTGGTCATTGTCAATGATTTCTCTATATTCTCTTGGACAATTTTGCTTTCATCAAAAGATGAAACTTTTGATCAGTTTATTGTTTTTGCAAAGAAAATGCAAAATGAGAAAGGTATGTGCATTTAAGTAATAAGGACAGACCACAGAGGAGAATTTGAAAATCAAGCCTTTGGGGAATACTGTGATACAAATGGTATGACCATAACTTTTCAGCTCCAAGAACTCTTCAACAAAATGGTGTTGTAGAAAGGAAGAATAGAGTTCTTACAGAGATGGTAAGAGAAATATTGAACGAAAAGAATGTGTCACAAGTATTTTGGGCAAACGCAATGAGCAAGACATGCTATATATCAAATAGAACCTAAATTAGAAAGAAGATTGACAAATCCCTCAACGAGCTCTATAAAGGAAGGAAACCAAACATTTCTCATCTTCATATATTTGGCTACAAGTGCTTTGTTCACAATAATGGTAAGGAAAACCTAGGAAATTTCGATCCTAAGTCAAATGAAGGTATATTTCTCAGCTATTCTAATAGAAGTAAGACCGATAAAGTTTATAACCAACATACTTGTGTTGTTGAAGAATCTGTGCATGTTTTATTCTCTGAATCTGACTCTTTTGCTAAATCCTTAGTTGATGAACCTGAATTGATTCATCTTAAGGAAACCATTTCAAAAACTCCTTCTCTGATAGAAAATGAACTTGAGAACGATCTTGAACCTTTTTGATCAAAATCAAAGCCAACCTATAGATTATAATATCCTGAATTTCGGGCATTGAGACTTGAGAATAAACCTAAATTAGGTAGACTACTAAACCTGGTTCAGGAGGTGTGACATTCCCGAGTAGGGCCATATCTTCGGCTGAGAGATAAAAAGGGGCATACAAGACCTATACGGTATAAATCCGGTTGGAAAAGATGTCACCCAACTATGTCCTGAGGTATAGGACAAATAGTTGAGCAAAAATATGCTGGTATAAATAAGTATACGGTGTTTGCAGGGTAGTCGGGTATGTCCTACGTTTTTTAGAAAACAACGGTATGTGGCATAGTTTGTTGAGTCTCGGTATACGTGTCGCAATCCTGAATAGGCGCCGATGAAGTGACTTTAATAAAGTAAGGTCATGATGACTAATAATGACTTAGCTTTTGAGTCGTCACCATAAGATCATGACATGTGTCCCTCATCATGACAAAGCATAAAGTTGCTTTTGTGTTGGTCTAATAAGAGCAAGACACGTGTCCTGTTATCATGACAAGGTACAAGGCTACTTTTGTGTTGTCCCAGTGAAACGATGACACGTGTCCCGTCATAATTACAAAAGGAAAAGCTACTTTTGTGTTGGCACAATGAGAAGGTGACATATGTTGACTCATAATGACAAGTGAAAGTATCAATGTAGAAGAGCACAAAAACACTTATATGGCGTTAATCGGTTGGTAAAAATGCTATTTAGCTATGCCCTAAGGTATGGGACAATTATCTGATCAAAAAAGTGCTAAAATAAATATGCACATGACATTTCCTGGATTGATAAGGGTTTCCTGCGTTTTTGAGAAGATAGGAATGAAAGGTCAACCGCAATAATAACTTGAGGACACATGTCACCATAGGTTAAAAGGTAAAAAGTAAGTAATGATTAGTAGGGGAGAAAATCATATGATTTTAACTGTATATAAGCCTAAACATTAGGTACAAGCTTTAAAGGAAAGTTAACCGGTGAAAGGGGATCGACAAGGACCAATTAAGGACTTCTTTTTGAATCAAATGGAACACATATTGGGCCGTCTCAGGGTATATAGCACCACAGATAAAGGTTAAATCAGGGAAAAATATTTGAAAAACTAGAAGAAATGAAAGGGGAGCAAGCTATTAACCAGGGGTGCACAACAAGGACCAGTGGATAAAGAGATGAATTGGATAATTCAATTAAAAACACATGGGATCATATTTTCATGGCCTAGAATGCGCCACCTCAGCCCTAGAAAAATCTAGAATTACTTGGAAATAAAGAAAGAAGAAAACATGCAAAAAACCAGGGAACGTGCTTTTAACCACTAGATAAAAGGGCGTTTTGGGTAATTTAAGTAATTTGCACATGGAAAATTTATAAAATTTGATTCCCTGGCAAAACATGGTGCCACATCAGCTACTTCTGGAAGGCTCTGGAGTTTCTTGTGGAAAACGCAAGAAAGCCCTAGTACGTGCTATTAACCAGTGGACGATAGTGTGACGGAAAATTCCCTGCACCCTGACCATTTTATAAGTGTTGGAAATTATGCCCTAGAGGTAAGTCATTGTACTTTAAACGTTTATGTTATTTAAAGTATTTCTTCATTTAGTTATCATTTCTTTTGCATGTTTATAGTGATAATTGTATCCTTGGATATATCTTATAGATTATCCTAAATGTCCCTGATCGGTCATCTACGCTGGAGCGAAGATGAAATAACACATGTATGGCTTTGATGAGGTATGAAGATACGAATCAAAGTCATAAGAACTTTTAAGAGTACAAGGTGCTGGACCGGCCCATTATGAGAAAGCTGCATGGAATTAGTCATAAGCTTATCTCATATATAACCGCATCACAACGCCCTTTGACTTGAGGTCAGCATGGATTCCTACATGATGAATCGCTGATCTTTGACCTAGTCAAAAGTCACCTTTGACCAGGTGTTGATAAAGGCTTGGATCGGGATCAGTAGTTTTCATGCAGAGGAATGTGAATGGTCAAGATGGAATTTGTCCCTCACATTTGTAGAGAGATATCTTTGGGCCCCTCGATGAGTGAGTCTGAGAAACGTATGGCCATACTACGGTGGAAAGGATTTTCCATTTCAATTATTAGACTACTCGAGAATCGAGAAAGTAATGGTCAAGAACAGGAAGTTGACATTATCCATGCCTCATCCTTGATTAAATTATCGCGTGACAAACGGGACGTGACATGATTGTATGATAGGTAGTATTGTATCATCGATCCCCATATGAATTGGGTAGTTGTAATGTCTTGCTAGAGGCCGCTTGCGACTTGTAGGCTGGTACAGTATTGGCCCCCTGTCAATCTCATGTGGGCCTGCAGGGTCGCACACAAGAATAGCCCAACTCGAGCAAAAGTGTCCAGATTCATTGAATCTTAGATATATCTAAGATTTAATGAATACTGTATTTAATCTAGGATGAATATATATATATTAAATTCGAGAATAATATAGTAATATTATTTAATAGAGAATAAAATATTATTAATATTTGTTTTGTATTTAATTTATTTGGTAAATTAAATATCTAAAACAAATAGAGATATTGTATCTCGATTTAATTTTCAAATAAAGATATCATATATCTGATTTAATTTAAATTGAGATATAGTATCTTAGATTTAATTAAAAAGATAGATATCATATCTTAGATTTAATTTATAGAGATATATTAAATCAGAAGGTTTTTAATTCGGATTAAATAAATAGATTAGATTAGATCTATTTGATAGATTTAATAATATGTTTTTTTAATCCAAATTCAAAATTAATAAGGATTAATTTTGAATATAATACGCCTATCAGGTTTAAGAAAACCTACGGGACATTTTGTCAGTCGTATTAGAAAAGCCACGAGAAACCCTAGAGAGAAAAAGAAGAGACGCAAGAATACTGAAGGCGCTAGCACGCTGCCGTCCATGTTTGAGGCTATTCGTGTGGATACAGGTAGAGGAAGGAGATTTGTAGAGTCGACTTCTGTTGATCGAGTAGGTAGCCCACGAGTTCAAATAGAACGAGATGCACACCAGTTTGATATAGGTACAGTTCTTTTCAAACGAACTTGATTTAAACGCCGTTGATAGATCCTCCGATGGGATTCGTAAGTTTTAAATGGATAAAAATCCTTCCGCTGCGTGTACGGATCCCAACAATAAGGACTATAACCCTTATACTCATGGCTGCCAAAATAGAAACCAAGGAGACCAAGGGAGTGCCCAGCCAAGTCCAAATATCTGGAGGAAGAAGCAGAAATACCAGTTTAAGCTCTGAATCCAAATAAGCCCGAAACTAGCTTATGAAACTTGAAACTTAGGATTTTCGTCCAACTGGTTTGAGCGTGAATTTGTGATGTGATTTTGAATTATTTGAGTATTGCATTGGGTTTAAAACAATATTTTGTATGGGGATGGGTTAAAGTTAAGATTTACAAACCCGAAAACAAAGGGAAACAACTAGCTGCCAAGTTCAGGAATTTTGGGTAGCGATGTTTAATCGATGGTTTTTAAATAGTAAATGAAGTCTGTTTGCCTTGAAATTTTACAGGCTTAACGTAGACATCCTAGGCTTCATTTGGATATAAAATTTTGTAATGTTTCGATTTTCCTACTAGGAGGAACTTATTTTTGAAAACAACCCAAAAACCTGAACTCTTTCTCTAACTAGCGACTAGGGTTTGAGAATAAGGAAAGGATATGAACCCAGCTGACCTTGGAAATTATTTTTATGGTAAACTAGACATCTTAAAGGTTCAATTGACATTGATTTCATGTCAATCGGAATTTTTCAGAATTAATGAAAAATGTTTGAAGTTGAACATGAGTTTCTGCAATTTTGGAAGATTTGGTTGGCTCAAAAGTAAAAGAGGAATTCATAGAAATACTAAAAACAAGGTATATTGATTTTTTTAGGGCAAAAACACATCCAAAAAAGTTTTCATACATCGTAAGCTTTTAAATCTCTGAACAGCCAACAGGTAGTAACTGTTTACTCACGTACTTTATGTTACTGTTGTATGTTTGTATGCCATGCTTGTGTTTGCCTAATATGCATCCATAACAATTGGGGTTCGAGGCCCTGACTATTATGTTCCTAGCGCCGAGGATTTTCTAGGGTTGGCCTTGTTAGGCGACTCGACGGCTTTGTGATTCCGGGGCTGCCTTGGTTTAGGCGGCTCAACAACTTGTGATTCCGGGGCTTGCCTTGGTAAGGCAGCTCAACGGCTTGTGGTATATGATATTGTGTTGTGGTTCTGAATGCATATCTGGTATGTTTTCCATGTTGACTGTGATTTTCATGATTATGGTTGCATTCATACACTGCATACATATGGTACTTGAGTTTAACAGTTACTCTGGGGTTCATTTTTGAACTCTAGACCGTTCTGTAGACATAGGTGAAAAACCCTGAGCTGTTCAGAAGTTGAAAGGTAAGGACGTACAGCAGAGGATTGAAGAAATAGGGAATGCCCTATATCGTTTTGTATATTTATTATCGGATGACTGTATGAGTTTAATTACTGTCCAGTATTTTATTTTGGATGACTGTACCCTTAACCCTACGGGGACTATTTACTTTTTGGTTTTCACACTTTTGCAAGTATATTGTGATTGTCCAAACCGGTCATATGCTTTGCTGCGCACACTCTTGAAAGTGGAGCTTAATCACTAAGAGGGGGTGAATTGGGGATTATTAAAAATCTTTTCTGCTTGCTTTGTTTTATTACACTAAAAATAGAGATGAACTAAGATG
Source organism: Acacia melanoxylon (assembly GCA_019022615.1). NCBI lineage: Eukaryota > Viridiplantae > Streptophyta > Magnoliopsida > Fabales > Fabaceae > Acacia > Acacia melanoxylon. Next base: position 615,390 of record JAFJYJ010000020.1, on the reverse strand, counting down.
AGAGTAGAAGAGCAAGACACAAGGATTGACCTACATCCAGTCCCCAGACACTCTGGGATTTCACTATCACGATTGATTACACACTCTGTACTCAAGAGTAATTCTCTCACTAGAACTTACTCCCCCTTACAAGTTGCAATCAATGAACCCAATCACCAAGTCCCCTGACTTGTGATTCTTTACAATAAATGATTTACAAGTAAGAAACTCTCTCTTAAGAGTGGATAATGTTAAACACTGAAGCTTAATGTATCAACAGATACTTTACACAGAAAAACTCAAGAGTAGTTGGAAACTTTGAATGATTTTCGTTTTCTGCAGACTTGGTTGTTGAGAGACATTGAATGCTACTCTATTTATACTAAGAGTGCATTAAATGACAGTTGCTAACTCCATATATCCGTTGAAGTGTTAATCTAGCTGTTGGAGGCAGTTTTGGTGTCTTCTCTCACTAATCTTCACTTAATCCAGCTGTGCAGAAGTTCAGATTTGACTTCTTGAAAATAAATCCGTTGGAATGGCAACTGCTGGATGTAGAAACATTCTTTAATTCTTTGCTAAGCGTGTGCAGGAGGATTACCCAAAAGTATGCAACTTTCTGGGTTTAGCATTTAATGTTCTGACATGCTTTTTGCTTTTTCTTTAAAACTTCAATAAGTATTCTCTAATTCATCTGAAACTCACTAACAAAGTGGTTAAACATAGCTGGAAATATCAGAGAATAATAATGACAAGTATTGAGATCAAACAAATAGGTTTTCACAAATTCGTTCAACTTGATTTTCAAAACCCGCGACCAATACTCAAGTATGTTCTTCAATACTCGAGTATGTCACTGTGCACTAATATGAATACTTGAGTATACACGTCAATACTCGAGTATTCATCTTCCAATGAGGCACTTCATGATTTGAGCTTTGGACCATTCCTTTGAATAAGACCAATACTCGAGTATTGGAATCAATACTCGAGTTTTGAACCTTTTATGTGAAAATAAGTTTAAGTCCAAAACCTCAAAACTTGAGTATTCAAAACATTTGAAAAAGGAGCCAAGCTCTCTGTATGCCCAATACTCGAGTATTCCAATCATTTGGAAAACTTTGTGAAATCTTTTCCAACTCAATACTTGAGTATTCTCTTTAATACTTGAGTATTCAAATCACTGGAGAATAGCAAACTTTTCTGTATGGTCAATACTCGAGTATTCAGATGTTTTCAAAAACTTGGAAAAGTTTCTCCCAAAACAATACTTGATTTTTCATTTCAATACTTAGAGTATTCATAAACATGTGTAAAGCTTGAAAAAACTTTTGATAGTCCAATACTCTAGTATTAACATGTTGGAATACTTTGGTGACTCTCTGTATAACCAATACTTGAGTATCCAAATGGATACTTGAGTATTGGAATTTTGCCTTTTAGTTAAAGAGTCTCTGTTGAAAGTGAAGGAAATCACCAAGAGGGGGGGGTGAATTGGGGATTTTAAAAATTCTTTTTAAATCACCCACACAACAGATGTTCAACCAAGGTAAATGGAGATAGAGAAGAAAAGCTTGACACGTAAGATTTATACTGGTTCGGTCTTAACTCTTGACCTACGTCCAAATCCCCGGACTCTCTCGGGTGTTTCTACTATCACTCAAATCGATACACACACTCGTACTCGAAAGTTATCCTCTCTCTAGGATACACTCCCCCTTACAAGTTGTAATCTGATAACCCAACCTCAAAGTCCCACAACTTTGAGATTCTTACAATGAATGATTTACATAAATGAACTCTCTCTAAGAGTGAATAAAGATAAGTACTGAAGCACAATGTATCAAAGATACAATCAGAAAATTATAAGCGAGAAAAGACTCGAGCTTTTATGCGTTTTACGTGTATGTCTTGTGTATCTTTTCCAGTCTTCAAATCTTCAAGTATTTAAACTGATTTGAAGCTTGTGACCGTTTAAAGATCCGTTCGTACTTGGATCATTTCGAAATTCTAGTCATGGGTCCTTGGGTCTTTGCATATAGTCATTGGGAGTTTTGCGATTTGGGAATCTGGAAATTTGATTCTTCAAGAATGTCTCCCATGCTTTGTTGTGCTTAGTGGAGCCCTTTAGAATAATGTTGTTCGGATGCTTTAGGTAGTGGAACCTTGCTTTCTCGCCTTGGTGAATGGTAGAGCTACTTTTCGATGAGACCATTGTCTTGGGAGAATAAGATATAATAAAATATTGTAAGCTGTCAAAGTGGTTGTTTTATTGTTTATCAAAACAGACTTTGATCTTCTGAAATCCCATGAACAAACTGGTTAAACCGGGTTAGGAATAATGATATGATATATATATAAATCATAAGCAATCATTTCGCAAAATCAAGCTAAACCATAAAGCAAACAGAGCAGAATGTATTCAGATGCGATATTTGACTCTGTTTGTTGAAACCTCGAGGTTTCATCATAAACCTCGAGTTTTAGACTATTGTAAGTAAAGATGATTTAAGTCCAAAACATCAAACCTGGAGGTTTCTACCCAAACCTGGAGGTTTTCGGGACAACGAAAAATGTCACCCTTTCGTTTGAAAAATACTCGAGGTTTTACCGAAACCTCGAGGTTTCATTTGAATATGAAACTCTTGGGAAAATAGCGCCAATGTAAACCCGGAGGTTTCTGGGAAACCTGGAGGTTTCTAAGAGTCGTGAAAGTCGTTTGCTCTCCGGATGCCAAAACCTCGAGGTTTCATTTAAAATGGAGGTTTCATTTAAAATGGAGTTTTTTGCGCCAAAACAGAAACCTGGAGGTTTGAGAGTAAAACTGGAGGTTTTATAAATTTGGAAAACAGAGATACTCTCTGCCTGGACAAACCTCGAGGTTTGTTCCCAAACCTCGAGTTTTCATAAGTTTAAGAAAAACTGTTCAAGACTCAAACCTGGAGGTTTTTCACAATACTTGAGGTTTTGAAAACTGTCGACAATCTGAACTTTCTCTGGCAGATCAAAACCTCGAGGTTTCTTACAAAACCTCGAGGTTTCACAAAACTTGTGAAACCTGGATTTTTCATGTTAAAAACAAAACCTAGAGGTTTCCACAAAAACCTGGAGTTTTCTATGGAAACCTGGAGGTTTCTCTAGACACTGAGTTTTGCCTTTTCCGGAAAAGCAACTTGAGTATTTCTTTGTAGGGCCAAACCTCGAGGTTTCTGTGCAAACCTCGAGTTTTGCTCTTACAGGATTTTTACAAATGTTGAGAGCAAAACTTCATGCTTTGTTTACAATTATTGGAGATCATCAAAACCCTTAGAGAACTAACATTCTCCCCTTTTTGATGATGACAACACTTGTAAACAAACCGTCTTGAGATTTTGAGAGAGTTTTCATTTTGAAGTAGATTTGTCAAAGTTTTTAGAAATTCATTTTGAAAAGCTTGGACATTTGAAGGATTTATTTGCAACTGTTATAAATTAAGTGACGAGTATCGAGAGATGAGCAAATGACGCAAAAAGAACCAAAACGATCACAAAACATATTTCTCATACATTAGCGAATTGAAAAAATTACAAGATATCGAAATATAAGTTTAATCAAGACTTAGAGAAATATATCGGAAGTTCTTCAATGATCTCCAAAACTCTAACTCTAATCCTTGCCATTCTCTCCCCTTTGTCATCTTCAAAATTGAGGTTGACCAAGGGTGTTGATGGAGGGGAATGATGAAAAACATCAGTTGAGGGAGTGGCCATGGAGGAGGGATCGGGGAGAGGTTGTAGGGATCGAGGTGAAGTGAAGGTGAATGAAGGAGATGATGAACCGAAGCGGGACCCGGAAGTGCTAGGACCAGCAAAAGGTGCCAAGAGGTGAGGAAGGTCCAATGTGCAAGTGCTTCACAATTTTGTCCACTTTGTCACCGAGATCCATGTGAGAGATGATCGAGTAGACAACTTGGCCTCAATCTCTTCACCTTTTCTTTAAGCTCAGCCGACTGTCCAGAAATCATCTCAAGATGTTCCTTCATGGTATCCTGAATCTCAATGAGTCCATTGTGTCCACGAGTCATTTCAGCCCTTATCTTTCCCATTTCAAAATCCATGCGAATAGTCAATGCAGCAAGAGCAAGATCCACAATCTCCTTGATCCGTGAAGTAAGATCGGATGGAAATGATGTCGAGGAGGTGGAGGAGCTGATTGAGCCTCTTGAGCTTGAGATCTTCTTGGATGAGATCTTGAAGGAGCATGTGATTGTCCAGATCCTTCTTCCACAAACTTGATCTTCATTAGATTTAGCATTGTCTTCCCAAAAGATGGAGGATATACAAGGGTGTCAGCAGAACCCAGATGCCAAATTTTGTGATAGAAGAGAATAACAGAAATCAGAGAAGGAAATGGTATATGAGACAGCTTTCTACGAGAGAATTTAAATTTGATCATTGCTTGAAGAAGCCAATGACCAAGATTGAAAGGTACTTTTCTCACAAAAGCAGTAAAGTGTTGGTAGTCTAGTTGAGTGAAATGAGTGTAATTACCACCCTTTGGAAGAAAGTTCCTAGAAAAGACATACCACAAGACTCGATTTTCAGCAGGCATAGAAATAGGTTTAAAAGAAAGCCATAATTGTTGATCGGGGGAAATGGCTCATTTGGTCTAAGTGTTCCAAAAATCTCCTCATTGCTGAAGTTAAACTCGGAATAGGTGGAGGATTGTCTATTTTTAAGATTTTGTTCAGGATTGAAGCTGACAGAGTAAATTTAACTCCCCTAACGGTAGTAGACACTTGTTCCTCAATCACTTCTCCTTCTGGAGTCAGAATATTATTGTACACCATATTGTAATAAAACAGGCGGACAAGATTAGGAGTATATGGTGCAGCTATGGAGACAAAGGACTCATACATTCTCAACCAGGGAGACAAGTCAAAATGACACTCATCAAAGAAATTGGTCAAATTGACAAAGAACTACAGGGCAGAATTCACGATGTAAATAAGATTCCCTAAACTTATCATTCTCGTCTTTAGTCATAGTAGAGTTAATAATCGTGAAACCTTTGGGTGGAGAAGGGTTATGATAGATGTCTGAAAGAGCATTCTCCATAACCGAGGGCACATCTTCTTCCTCTTGATTCGAGTAGAAGCATTTCCTTGAGATGAAGTTTGCTTTGAGATCGGGACACGAAACCTTCTTCTTTCTTACTTTAGAAGGTTTGGAAGTCTCAGAAACCTTTTCCTTTCCTTTTCCTTCGGGCTCAGGTTCCTTCCTCTTTCTGTCTGGTGATTTAGCGGGTTCTTTGAACGAAACCCCTTTTGATTTACGGTGTGGCGATGAAGCCTCAGGAATTCTACCCTTAATGCCACGAATTGCACGGTCTGCACCCAGATGAAAGCGATTTGGTATGGACTTCCTTCTCACCGGTCGTTGAGTAGGAAAAGGAGGAGGAGCGACGGAATCGTTCCTTCCCGATCGGAATTTGTGTCTCGAAACATCTTGGGGATTGGATTTCGAGGCCATTTGAGGGTTTAGAAGGTGAAATTAGGTCGAGATTGGATGAGTCGAGAGAAGAGAGAAGAGGCGAGGTTAAGCCTAGAGTTTTAGGTCGAGTTTTTGAAGAACATGAATATTACCATATATATATAGACATGACAAAACTCGAGTTTTTATGCAAAACCTCGAGGTTTGATGAAAGATTACCAACCTGGACTTCAAAGGTGTTCTCAGAACCTTTGAAACATCAATGTTCACAAACTCGAGGTTTCTTCAAAATCTCGAGGTTTTGAAGTTCTTCAAATTCAAATAACTCTCTGTCTTATGAAAACTCGAGGTTTCTAATGAAGACTCGAGGTTTCATTTTCTTCAAAAAGCTCAGTTGTTCTCAAACCCCGACATTCCACAATCAAACCTCGAGTTTTTCTCCAAAACCTCGAGGTTTTGCTCCTTGACAGAAAAACACAATTTTTAATATCCTGCATAAAATAAGTCTAGACACTCCGATGCTTAAGTTAGTAATTTTCAATCATCAAAACCATAACTAATATTGAGTAAGAGCTACTTACAACTCATTGGGATTTACCATTCCCAATTCTCTTCTTATGAACACAAATTGTTCCTTTGCTAATGGCTTTGTGAAGATGTCGGCAAGTTGAAGATGAGTTGGGATGAATATGACTTTGACATCTTTCTTCCGAACATGATCCCTTATGAAATGATGGCTCACATCAATATGCTTGGTTCGAGTATGTTGAACTGATTCTTAGCCAAGCTTATTGTGCTTGTGTTGTCACACAATATTGGGATCTCCTTCAAGTTGATTCCTAAGTCGATATTTGTTGCTTGAGCCAAAGAACTTGAGCACAAGAACTAGATGCAGCCACATATTCAGCTTCGAAGAGGATACAAAGCAACACTTGTTTGCTTCTTGCTAAACCATGAAACAAGTGAACCACCAAGAAATTCACATTGGCCACTTGTGCTCTTTCTATCCGTCTTATATCCAGCATGATCTGAATCTAAATATGCCACCAAATGTTCAGGTTGACCTTTGGGAAACCATAGACCAAGAGTCTTTGTGTCAGCAAGATATCTGAAGATTCTTTTCACATTCTCAGCATGTGACTCCTTGGGAGCAGATTGAAATCTTGCACACATCCCCACGCTGAATTGGATGTCAGGACGACTTGCTGTGAGATAGAGCAATGATCCAATCATTCCTCTATACTTTGTAATGTTGAAGTCTTTGCCTTTTTCATCAAGCATCAAGGCAGTAGTTGAACTCATTGGAGTATCGCTCCATTGCATTCGTCCATCCCAAACTTCTTCAGCAGGTCATTGAGATACTTGGTTTGTGAAATGAAGATTCCATCTTTCCTTTGCTTAATTTGCAGACCAAGGAAATAGTTGAGTTCTCCCATCATGGACATCTCAAATTCTCCCTGCATGTTCTTAGCAAACTCTTCACACAAGGCATTGTTAGAAGCACCAAATATTATATCATCAACATATATTTGAACAATTAAAATTTCATTAAGTTTATTGTTCTTTATGAAGAGAGTTGTATCTCGCTTTACCTCTAACAAATCCTTGATCAAGAAGGAATTTGCTTAATCGCTCATACCAAGCTCTAGGAGCTTGCTTAAGACCATATAATGCTTTCTTGAGGCGATAAACATGATCTGGATGATGATCATTTTGAAAACTAGGAGGTTGTTCAACATAAACTTCCTCTTGAATCAAGCCATTTAAAAAAGCAGATTTCACATCCATTTGATAAAGTTTGAAACCCTTGATACAAGCAAAAGCTAGAAGAACTCTTATAGCTTCCAATCTAGCCACCGGAGCATAAGTTTCTTCATAATCAATTACTTCTTCTTGATTATAGCCTTTTGCAACTAGCCTTGCCTTGTTTCGAACAATTATGGCAGATTCATCACGTTTATTTTTGAATACCCATTTAGTGCCAATGACTGGATGGTCTTTAGGCCTAGGTACCAAATCCCAAACTTGATTTCTTTCAAACGATGTAATTCCTCTTGCATTGCTATAACCCAATCATTGTCCGAAAGGGCTTCATCAATCTTAGAAGGTTCAATTTTCGAAATGAATGCGAGAAAATGTGACTTCATTCAAAGTGCTTTTTCTGGTTTTTACACCTTGATTAACATCACCTATTACTTGATCCAGAGGATGACTCCTACTTATCTCCATGACTTAGGTTGATGTTGATCAATGTTTTCGCAAACAGCTTTCACAATGATTTTCAAATTCAGGTTTCCTTTTCCAACGGTTTTTCAGAATTTGTCAAGTAGGAATTGTTTCAACCAGATTGATTTGAGATAGGAAAATCATCATCATCATCCAAGGATTTGTTTGACTTAGTTTCACGAATACAACATGCATTGATTCTTCAACAATACGTGTTCTAGAGTTAAAGACTCTATAAGCTTTACTTCTATTTGAATAACCCAAAAATATACCTTCATCCGACTTGGAATCGAACTTTCCCAAGTTGTCCTTACCATTGTTGTGGATGAAACATCTGCATCCAAAAATGTGTAAATGAGCTATATTGGGTTTTCTTCCTTTGTACAAATCATAGGGAGTTATGTTCACTTCTTCCGAGATATGCTCGATTTGAAATGTAGCATGCAAAGGTGCTCATGGCATCAGCCCAAAATACTTGAGAAGTATTGTTCTCATTCAACATTGCCCTTGCCATTTCTGTTAGGACTCTATTCTTCCTTTCTACCACTCCATTTTGCTTTGTGGAGTCCTAGGTGCTTGAGAAGTTATGATCAATGCCCATTTTATCACGAATTCTCCAAAGGCATGATTTTCAAATTCTCCACCATGATCTCGTACGAATTCCCCGCAATAGAGAATCCTTTCGTTTTGGACCTTCTTGGCAAATACAGAAATTGATCAAATGTTTCATCTTTTGAAGATAAAAATATGGTCCAAGTAAATCTAGAGAAATCATCAACTATGACCAAAGTATAAAGATTGCCACCAAGGCTTTTTACTCTAGCTGGTCCAACTAAATCCATGTGAAGTAGTTGAAGAGGTCTATTAGTTGAAATTTCATTTTTAGATTTGAAAGATGATTTGGTTTGTTTACCCTTTTGACAAGCATCACAAATCATGTCGTTTTTAAACTGAGATTTTGGTAGACCAATGACCAAATCCTTTTTCTGTAACTTGTCAAGTTGGAACATATTAACATGAGCTAAACGTTTATGCCATAGCCAACTTTCATCCAAGTTACCAATAAAACAGTTTTCAAAAATAGAGTTACTAGAGAGATTGAGAGTATAACAGCTTTCCTTCTCTAGGAGCTCTAAATAAAGCTTTAGGTTTAATGTTATCTAAGGAGAGAATATCTTTGCTTACAATTAAACATTCCTCGAATCAAAGATAACTAGGTTACCTCTATCTCGTGCTTTGACTCACACTAAGGAGGTTGTGACATAGGCCTTCCACAAGGTAGACATCTTTGATTTGTGGCCCTTCGTTGTTTCCAAATTTTCCAATTCCAGCAATCCTTCCGGATTGATTACCACCAAATGTTACCTTGCCACCATTCTTAGGTTTAATTGTAGCAAACTTGGATTTGTCTCCTGTCATATGTCTTGAGCATCCACTGTCAATGAACCATTTGTTGGATTTTGATGCTCTAAGACAAACCTGCATGATATAGAATATCAAGTCTTAGGTACCCATTTTTTCTTGGGTCCTTTTGGGTTAGTTTGTGTCTTAGGAATCTTATAGGATCCCTTAGGCACCCATTGATAATTACCTATAGGTTTGTTCCTTCTTTCCTTTTTTATGAAAACAGGAAGAGGTTGCATGACCTTTACGATTGCAATAGTTGCAATGAGCAAAAGGATTAGAAGAGTGGACAGTTTTTCGAAAATAGTTCAAATAAGTTTTTTGTCCAACTTTCTTCTTGCCTCTTTGTTTATCGAAATCAGTCTATAACCGATTCCCGATTTGTCATTTGTGAACTTCTTTGTTTTAAAATAACATTGAGCATTTCGCTACCTCTAGTGAATTTCTCAAGAGTTTTTGTGAGATGCAAATTTCTTTTCTCTAAAATGCAGCAGTTGTCACAAATTGTTTCAAAATCTTTTCGCAGCTTCTTTTCGTAAATATTTTCGCAAGGAGAAACAAAGAAGAAATAGTTTGAGCTTGTTCTTCCAACAATTTAATTTTCTTCTTTGAAGACGAAGCTCTTTGGCAATTTTTTGAAATTCAATGAAAAGAGAATTATATTCAGCTGATAGTTCATCATAAGATGAGTCAGAATTGTTTACCTCTTCACTGTCTGAATCTTCTTCTTGAGCCACAAGACAGATATTGGCTCTGTCTTCATCTTCAGCTTCATCTTCATCGGATGAGCTGTCGCCCCATATGGCTGAAACATAAGCTCTTCTTTTGAACTTATTGAATTTCTTTTCTTTGTTCTTCAGCTGTGGACATTCAGACTTGATGTGGCCGTGGCTTTTCACATTCATAGCATATGATGGGTTTCTTTGTTTCGTGCTAGAGCTACCCTTATGAAATTTTCTCAAGGCTTGATCCTTCTTGTAAAATTTTTTAAACTTTCGACCATCATGCCTAGCTCAAAGATCTTCATCTTCATCATCTGATTTTATCTCTTTGACAGTCTTGAGAGCGATTCCCTTATTCTTGCCATCAATCTCATCAAGTCCTTTTCTGAATTTGATTTTTCCTTCATATTCAGAAAGGCTGCCAAATAGTGCTGCTACTAAAGCCATAGATTCACCACGAGCTTCTTCGATTGCAGTGACCTTACCTTCCCACTCCTTGCTGAGTATATTTAGTATTTTCCTCACTTGAACAGATTGATCGTAGACTTTTCCTAATGCAGCAAGTTGGTTGATCAGATGAGTGAATCTGAGCTGGAATTCACTAATGGATTCTCCAGACTTCATACGAAATAAATCATATTCAGTCATGAGAGTGTTTACTCGATTTTCCTTGATTCCAGCTGTCCCTTCATGGGCTATCTCAAGAGCATCCCACATAGCTTTAGCAGATGACAAAGTGCAGATTCGAAAATACTCTTTTTGGCTTAGAGCACTTTGCAGCATGTGAATTGCTTTCATGTTGAGAGTGACTTGCTTTCTGTCATTCTCATCATACTCTTCTTCTAGCTTGGGAGTTCTGACACCATCTTCAATTGATGCTGGTTCATAATTTCCTCTCTCGAACACCCTCCATAGGCCATATTCAGGTTGCCATTACATAGACTCGAACTTAGCCTTCCGAAAGGAGTAATGTTCTCCATTGAAACCTGGAGGTCTCGTTGATTGAAGCTCCATCGGGTAGAATTCCTTCCATTGGATCTTTGATCTAGGATATTAATCCTTTAAACAGATAACCAGGCTCGATACCAAATGAAAGTGAAGGAAATCACCAAGAGGGGGTGAATTGGGGATTTTAAAAATTCTTTTTAAATCACCCACACAATGATGTGTTCAACCAAGGTAAATGGAGATAGAGAAGAAAAGCTTGACACAGAAGATTTATACTGGTTCGGTCTTAACTCTTGACCTACGTCCAAATCCCGGACTCTCTCGGGTGTTTCTACTATCACTCAAATCGATACACACTCGTACTCGAAAGTTATCCTCTCTCTAGGATACACTCCCCTTACAAGTTGTAATCTGATAACCCAACCTCAAAGTCCCACAACTTTGAGATTCTTACAATGAATGATTTACGAAATGAACTCTCTCTAAGAGTGAATAAAGATAAGTCTTCAAGCACAATGTATCAAAGATACAATCGTAAAAATTATAAGCGTAAAAAGACTCGAGCTTTTTATGCGTTTTCTGTGTATGTCTTGTGTATCTTTTCCAGTCTTCAAATCTTCAAGTATTTAAACTGATTTGAAGCTTGTGACCGTTTAAAGATCCGTTCAGACTTGGATCATTTCGAAATTCTAGCTGTTGGGTCCTTGGGTGCTGCATATAGCTGTTGGGAGTTTTGCAGATTTGGGAATCTGGAAATTTGATTCTTCAAGAATGTCTCCCATGCTGTTGTGCTTAGTGGAGCCCTTTAGAATAATGTTGTTCAGATGCTTTAGGTAGTGGAACCTTGCTTTCTGCCTTGGTGAATGGTAGAGCTACTTTTCGAGATGAGACCATTGTCTTGGGAGAATAAGATATAATAAAATATTGTAAGCTGTCAAAGTGGTTGTTTTATTGTTTATCAAAACACTTTGATCTTCCGAAATCCCATGAACAAACTGGGTTAAACCGGGTTAGGAATAATGATATGATATATATATAAATCATAAGCAATCATTTCGCAAAATCAAGCTAAACCATAAAGCAAACAGAGCAGAATGTATTCAGATGCGATATTTGACTCTGTTTGTTGAAACCTCGAGGTTTCATCATAAACCTCGAGTTTTAGACTATTGTAAGTAAAGATGATTTAAGTCCAAAACATCAAACCTGGAGGTTTCTACCCAAACCTGGAGGTTTTCGGGACAACGAAAAATGTCACCCTTTCTGTTTGAAAAATACTCGAGGTTTTACTGAAAACCTCGAGGTTTCATTTGAATATGAAACTCTTGGGAAAATAGCGCCAATGTAAACCCGGAGGTTTCCGGGAAACCCGGAGGTTTCTAAGAGTCGTGAAAGTCGTTTGCTCTCTGGATGCCAAAACCTCGAGGTTTCATATCAAAACTCGAGGTTTCATTTAAAATGGAGATACCGAGTTTTTGCGCCAAAACAAACCCGGAGGTTTGAGAGTAAAACGGAGGTTTTATAAATTTGGAAAACAGAGATACTCTGCCGGACAAACCTCGAGGTTTGTTCCCAAACCTCGAGTTTTCATAAGTTTAAGAAAAACTGTTCAAGACTCAAACCGGAGGTTTTTCACAATACTTGAGGTTTTGAAAACTGTCGACAATCCGAACTTTCTCTCGGCGAGATCAAAACCTCGAGGTTTCTTACAAAACCTCGAGGTTTCACAAAACTTGTGAAACCTGGATTTTTCATGTTAAAAACAAAACCTAGAGGTTTCCACAAAAACCTGGAGTTTTCTATGGAAACCTGGAGGTTTCTCTAGACACTGGAGTTTTGCCTTTTCCGGAAAAAGCAACTTGAGTATTTCTTTGTAAGGCCAAACCTCGAGGTTTCTCAAAAACCTCGAGTTTTGCTCTTACAGGATTTTTACAAATGTTGAGAGCAAAACTTCATGCTTTGTTTACAATTATTGGAGATCATCAAAACCCTTAGAGAACTAACATCTGTATGGTCAATACTCGAGTATTCATACCAATACTTGAGTATTGACTCATAGTGAAAAACTTGGAATGCTCTCTGTAACTTCAATACTTGAGTATTTAGAGGAATACTCGAGTATTGCTTATCTTTATGAAAATGAGCCATTCTCTGTCAACTCAATACTTGAGTATTGAAACCAATACTCGAGTATTCTCTTGACAGTAAGTTTTTCTACTTTACCAAGACAAACTTTAACTTGTGTATACAATTGTCAGTTATCATCAAAACACATAGAGAACTAACAACTCTGATATATGATAAAAGGAGTAAGTGATAATGGAAAGATAATAAATAAAAGGAATCCCTCAAACCCGCAACATGAAAGGGCGAGGCTGGTATGGGTGTAACATAGATCAAGGTAGACCTAGAGCTTGGAGTTATAATAAGAGTCATTCAATAGACCAAATTATAGGCAATGCCAACGAGGGAGTAAAAACTAGAAACAAGATCCTAAATGAAGTCAGCTTCGCTGCCTTCATTTCTAAAATCAAACCCTCTAACATTGATGTGTTGGGACCCGTACACGCAGCGAAAGGATTTCATCCATAAAACTTATGAATCCCAATGAAGAGGATCTATCAACGGCGTTTAAATCGGGTAGTAAAGAACCGTACCTATGCGAACTCATGAGCGTCTCATTCAATTCGATCTCGTGTGCGTCCTACTAGATCAACAGGAGCCAACACTTCGAATCCACTCCCTCTACCGATATCCACACGAAAATTTTCCAACACCGACGGCAGGGTGCTAGCGCCTTCAGTATTTTCGCGTCTCTTCTTTCTCTCTAGGGTTTCTTGCAGCTTTTCTAATACGTCTTGCAAAATGTCTCGTAGGTTTTTCAAAACCAGATAGATGTATTAAATATTCAAAATTAATCCTTATTAATCTTGAAATTTGAATTTGGATTAAAATAATATATTAATTAAATCTATCCAATAGATCTAATCTAATCTATTTATTTAATCCAAATTAAAAACCTACTGATTTAATTTATCTCTATAAATTAAATATGAGATATGATATCTATATATTTAATTAAATCTGAGATACTATATCTCAATTCCAATTAAATCGATATATGATATATTTAATCGAAAATTAAATCGAGATACAATATCTCTATTTGTTTTAGATATTTAATTTATCAAATAAATTAAATATTATATAATAATATTATAATCTCTATTAAATAATATTATTGTATTATTTTTGAATTTAATAATAATATATATATATACATCCTACATTAAATACAATATTCATTAAATCTTAGACATATCTAAGATTTAATGAATCTGGACACTATTGCTCGTGTTGAGCTATTCTTGTGTGCGACCCTGCAGGCCCACATGAGATTGGCAGCGAGCCAAAACTGTACCAGCCCACAAGTCACAAGCGGCCTCTAGCAAGACATTGCGACTACCCAATTCATATGGGGATCGATGATACGATACAACTTATCATACAACCATGTCACGTCCCTTTTGTCACGCAATAATTTGGTCAAGGATGAGGCATGGATAACGTCAACTTCCTGTTCTTGACCATTACTTTCTCGATTCTTGAGTAGCCTAAGAATTGAAATGGAAACTCCTTTACATCGTAGTATGGCCATACATTTCTCAGAATCACTCATCGAGGGGCCCAATATTATCTCTCTACAAATGTGAGGGACAAATTTTATCTTGACCATTCACATTCCTCTGCATGAAAATTACTGATCCCGATCCAAGCCTTTATCATCACCCGATCAAAGGTGACTTTTGACTAGGTCAAAGATCAGCGACTCTCATGTAGGAATCCATGATGATCTCAGGTCAAAGGCCATTGTAACGCGGTTATACATGAGATAAGCTTATGACTAAATCCATGCAACTTTCTCATAGTGGGTCAGCCTAGCACCTTGTACTCTTACAAGTGCCTATGACTTTGATTCGTATCTCCATACCTTATCAAAGTCATACTGATCTTATTTCATCTTCGCTCCCGCGTAGATGACTGACCAGGGACATTTAGGATAATCTATAAGATATATCCAATGATACAGTTATCACTATAAACGTGCAATTGAAATGATAACTAAATGGAGAATACTTTAAACGACATTAACGTTTAAAGTACAATGACTTGCCCCTAGGGCATAATTTCCAACAGACTCCTACTTGCACTAGGTGCAATCATTAGTTACTCTAATTCCCATTGTCCTAACATGACGCTCATGTTTTGCTTGTGTAAGTAGATTAGTAAGAGGATCGACAACATTTTCTTCTCCTCGTACTTTGCATACTTTTATATCACCTCTATCATTGATTTATCTGATAAGATGAAATCGCCTGAGTATGTGCTTGGTCCTTTGATGTGACCTAGGCTCCTTGGTCTGCGCAATAGCATCGCTATTGTCACATAACAAGTCTATTGGATTTGAGGTGGTAGGAACCACCCCCAGTTCAGTAATGAACTTTCTGATCCAAATGGCTTCCTTAGCTACATCCGATGTTGCTATATACTCAGCTTCTGTTGCATAATCAGCTACAGTGCTCTGCTTAGAACTCTTCCAGCTTACCGCACCACCATTCAAAAGGAAGACATATCCAAATTGTGATCTTAAATCATCTTGGTCAGTTTGGAAACTCGCATCTATGTAACCAGTCACACAGAGCTCATCTTCCAAACCACCATATACCAAGAATAAGTCTTTAGTCCTTCTTAAGTACTTTAGGATATTCTTGACAGTAGTCCAGTGACCCTCACTAAGATCTTGTTGATATCTGCTGGTCATACTTAAGGCAAATGACACATCCGGTCGAGTAACACCCCAACTTTTGTAATCTATGTACAATCATGTATTAATGAAGTAATGAGGAATTTTGGTTTGTATTCGAAGTATTTATCCTCCAGAAATTACGGAATAAATTATTGAAGGACCCCAAGATGAGAAACCATTGGTTAAAATTGAATAAAAATTTACTAAGTCAAAATAAGGAGAAACCATGACCAACGGCGAGGTAACTTGTACATGAAGTAAGATCGAGGGAGCCTAAGCCGAAGTAATGTACAAGTGACAAAGGTCATTAGTAGGACAAGGACATTGACCCTGTGGGACGAGGGTATGCATGTCCAACCAAGGAAGAAAGAGAGAATATGTATTCGGATCAAATAGAGAAGGAAAAATTAGTAGTAGTAATGCAATGTCGGACACGAGGCGTTTCGGAGACAGAAGTTAGAATATCAGGTAGCACGTAGTATGAGGCGGTTATGGGATACTGAATTATGGATTTCTTGCTCCCCAAGGAATTATAATCCGTCCACTTGTGGTCAAGGAGAAGAAATTGTTGATTCAAGCCCACACAAGTCCAGTTGAAAGGCACGAATTACGAGGAAAAGTGTAACCGGCAAAAAGGAGCGAAGCGGGACCGGTTAGGATTTCCCGGAGTCGGGTCCAGGCCCAGGCCCAGGACACTGTAAGGGGGAAAATTTTGGTGGGCCCAGAGGAGAAAGGAAAGGTCATCTCATGTAATTATGAAGAGAGAAAAAGTCACATCAAGTAATTATGATGAGAGAGGAAGAATAAAATAATCTGGTTTAATCTGGACCACATCTTTTGAAAATGACATGACAATGGAATGACAAGTAATTATGACTCATAAAGGGTAATTATGGCATATCCTAGGGCAGATCTCGTGGGTCCTGCGGGTTGGAAGAAGTGAAGTGCAAAATGACCGTTTTACCCTAGACCTAAAACCTACACCTAGCAATTTTGGAAACCACCTTCAAGGGCAATTTTGGAATCTCATTTTTGAGTCTTGGAATGTGCCCCATTTTCCCAAAGGATACCTCTAGAAGCCTTGAGAAACAAGCAAAGAAATAATAATTTAATCCGAAGAATTTTCTCAACCGTTTGATCGTGATCAAAGTTGGATAAGGGCCCCACCTTTGGAGTCTATATAAAGGGCACTCCTCCCTTCATTTTCCTCCACCCAAGCACGAAATTGAGTAGAAGATAGGGAGTCTCCATCTGAAGGCTTTGGTCCAAGGGAGAAGGAAGGCACCCGCAATCGACATTCTAAGGTAAGTTCCCCAACCGGCAACCTAGTTACATTCATGTTTTTAATATTCTCAATGGGTCCAGAATTTTTTTTTGTGTGGGGACAAGTGAGGTCACCTCTTTCCAACTTCAAAAAGCTTAAGTCTTTATTATACGAAAATCTGCCGATTCTTACGATTTCTGGGCAGCGTGTGTTTATCAACATATTTAAAATAGTAAATGGATTCCGTTTGCTTTGAGATTTTTCATGGTAATAGTAGACATATTGAGGATGATTTTGGTATAATTGTTTGTGTCATTTTGATGTTCCAAACGAGAGTTATTTAAGGTTGAAAATGACCTAAAAACATAGATCTTGTTTCGGACCAGTGGCTAAGTTTTGAGAGTATGAGAAGGACTCGAACCTAGAAGGCTTTGGTAACTATTTTTCCTATAAAATAGACATCTTAAGGGTTCTAAAACCACTGATCTCATGTCAATAAGATGTTTCTATAATTTATTAAAAATCAGAAAAGTAGGGTCAGAAATACTGGAAATTCTAGTGCTATGCAAATTTTAGGAAACTTGAAGTAAAGTTTGAATGGGTGATTGAAAGCATGATGTTTGACTGTATTTAGGGTGATAGTACGTCTGGAATACACATTCAGTATCAAGAGGAGAGTTCGCGAATTACAAGAAGTGTCAGGTAGTAACTATTGACTTGTATACTCTATGTTACTCTTGCATGTGTGTTTTATCATGTTAGGGATTGGGCTGTAGTACCTATTGGACTATATGTCCTTGAGTTACTGTTGCAGTCCAGAGTGTGTCGGGCTGTGGTACCTATTGGACTGTGTGTCCTTAGGTCACTGCGGAGGCCCTTGGCATGTAGGGTAGGTGGTACCTATTGGACTGTGTGTTCTTAGGTCACTACTGAGGCCCAAGTTGTGAGGTAGGTAGAGCCTATGTGACTGCGTGTTCATAGGTGGCTACTGAGACCTCTTGGGGTGGGTAGTTAGGGTTGGCCGCCCTAACTACGGAAGCCCTAGTAGTGCTGCAACTCCAGGGGCTTGTCTTGACCAGGCGGTCCTACGGATTGTGCCCAAGGCAAAAATACATGCCAGTTTCACTGTGCCAGAGGCAGAATTATTCTTCCCGTTTGTGATTGGCATTACATGCATTGTTTACATATTGTATTTGAGTCTAACAGTTACTCTGGGGTTTAACTTTGAACTCCAAACCATTTTGGAGATACAGGGCTGAGACAGTAAGGCATTAGCAGTAAAGGCGTAAAGGTGAAGGTAGGGCGTACGCGGTGAATTGAAGAAAATAGGGGATGCCCTAACTCATTTTGTACTCTATGTTTTTGTAGTAACTGTTGTTTATCATCATTACTTTATTTGGATGACTGTATTAACCCTTCGGGGACTTACATGTTACTCAGATTATAAATGTTTATCAGTATATTAAACTTGTCCAACCAGATCATGTGCTCTGCTGTGCTAACTCTGTGATAAGTTAATTGAACTAAGTAACAATGGGAAGTGATTATATAAAAGGAATCCCTCTAACCCGCCACCCGAAAGGGCGAGGCCGGTAGGGGTGTAACAGAGTACATAACATGGCATACACGATAGATCCAATGGTGGAGGCATATGGAATCTTACTCATGCGATCTCTTTGATCAGGTGTACTAGGACACAGATCCTTACTGAGATGGATGCCATGAGACATGGGCATGTAACCCCTTTTAGAATCCTGCATAATGAATCTATACGGTATCTTGTCTATTTATGTGCTTTAACTTAGGCCTATGAGCCTCTTAGATCTATCTCTATAGATCCTAATCCCTAGGATGTAAGTGGCTTCGCCATAGTCTTTCATTGAGAAAGACTTTCCTAACCAAGACTTGACACTCTGCAAGGTAGGAATGTCATTCCCAATGAGTAGGATGTCATCTACATAAAGCACTAGAAATACAACTGTGATCCCTCTAACCTTCTTGTAAACCCAAGGTTCATTGATGTTTTGAATGAATCCAAACTCTTTGACTACTTCATCAAAACGATGATTCCATCTCTGAGATGCTTGCTTCAATCCATAAATGGATCTTTGAAGCTTACATACTCTACCAGAGTCCTCTGGATGCACAAAACCCTCAGGTTGTGTCATGTACACATCCTCAAGAAGCTTTTCGTTAAGGAAGGTGATAAGCATGATTTATGCCATGTTTTCCTTGTATTTTATGAATGAATTGTATAGTGAATATAAGCTTAACTGTGTTAAATCTAAGTAAAAAGGCATTTATTCATTGTACAGGGAATTTAAGGGTGAATTCTGTTTACATCCTAAACATGTGCTAAGAAAGAAGCAACTCTTGAGGTTTTATGAAAAAAGTCGCATAACATAGCAGATGTTGTGCTATAGCATCGAGACAGCCTTATCGAAGTGCAATACAATGCATCCCTGAAGCTATAGCATAGTAAGTGATGTAGTGCTATGCGGCATATATTCTGATCTTTTGTCAAGATTATTTCAGGAAGTATAGTGCAGGTCAAGGATAACGAGTAGATTGCTGATGTATTGAAATAAAAGATGCGGAGGATTGGAACTAAAAGATTTGAAGAATCCCGCAGGATCAGCAGAATCAATCTATCACGAATTGGAAGATAGATAGATCGAACCTCGACAGATTAGGAAGGCCCGGCTCGCTGGAACTTACGCCGCAAGAAAGCCTGATTATATAAGGAAACAACAAGCCAACCCTAAAGGAGGTCGAGTCACTGAGAGCCTAATCCCATTCATATACGGCCAGACTCAGAAGAAGAAAGAGAAAGTTCACAAGGCACGAAACCATCAAGAGAACCCAGCATCCTTCCTTGCAGTAAGACAGAGAGAAGAAGACATGGAGTGGTGACGTGACAGGGCTTCTTCCACGCCGTCGGAAACTTCACCAAGCTTTCTGTTTTCTTTTATCTTAATCTTTTGATCATGGGTCATTTTGTTGTTATTTGTTTTGTGTTTCCCTCATCAGTCATGAACTAAATTTCCTATGGCTGAGCGAGGATGATTTCTTAAGTTTGGAATGAACCCAGTTGCTAGTTCTTAATTCCATAATTTTAGTTTGCTTATCAGTGAATTAAATTCTTCTCGATTAGCGGAAGTTAAGGGCTAGATTAGTGGCCTCGGCTTACTAGAAAGAAGTCGGGGTTAGACCTCTGAGAAACAGTGATTGCTAGGCAGGCTGATGCAAGGCTTGACCTATTATTGTAGGCTTCAGGAATGGGTCTACCGCTCATAACCATAACACCTTGCTTTGTAATGTTGATCTAACTAGAAAATTTCCATAGGCATATGGGAGAAGTAAAGTTAATATTACATGTATCGGACGCGAAAGCTTCGATAGACTATAGTGGTGGGTTAGTTGAATAGCAATGTAAATAGTATCTATGTTGTAGCATTGCGGAAGCTATGCAATATAAATACTATAGCAATGTGTGAAGCAACTGGGGGATTGATATGCTTAAGAATGATTCCGAGTTCAGCCTATTTTTCTACTGATTTCTTCTTACGACTACGACACTCTGTTTACTTTCCTGTTAATTAGCGTAATCACAAAAACCTCCAATCCAATCAAATTTTACTTTCTGTTCACACAACTATTATAGCAGTTGAGCGTCACTTCTCGGTATCTCAGTCTCTGTGGGATGATACTCTACTTACTCTTTATTACTTGTTCGACTGGTTCACTTGCCATCAAGGAAATCGACCAACAAGTTTTTGGCGCCGTTGCCGGGGACTGTTGATACCTCCAGTGAGGACGCCCTTTTTGCTTAATAGTTGTGATTTATCTGACAAAAGCTTACCTTTTTCCTTTTCTTGATTTTCAGGTACATTCTGTAGTGCATGCGCAACTTGCCTTCAGCCAACCTAGAGCCTTACGATCCCGAGATCGAAACAAGCAAAGGCGCAGGAAGCAAAAGCGAAGAAGTCAACTCTTTGACCCCGCAGACATGGCAGATATGTAGGAATTCTTACAACGCAGCGGATTAAAATTTTTAGAATCCCGTCCCGAGGATCACTCAGGTGCGTTTAAATCAAGACTAAGGGAATCCGAAATTACCTTCAGTGAACCCGTTCGCGTCTCGTTCCCTTTGAACTGGTGGGCTACCTCCTCGATCAGCAGAAGACGACTCGTTGAATCGGCTTCCTCTACCGGTATCCACACAAACAATTTCCTGAACACGGCTACGGCAGCGTGCTAGCGCTTCTTGTGTGTCTCTCTTTGATTATGTTCACCTAGGTCATTGGTTTCTCGTTTTTTGGCCTATTCATCCACACACAAAAAAACTGCCTCATAAGTTCTGTCCGTTACAAAACCAATCAGCCCATTATGTGAATTAATGCGTATTAATGTACAATCAATCTGCATTAATGTACAATCAATACTCATTAAGCTTGAATTTCGAATTTCAAAATCTGATCTTTGAAATCTGAATTTCGAATTCTTGAATTTTTTTTTTGAAAATTAATTAAATCTATCTGATAGATCTAATCTAATGTATTTATTTAATACAAATTAAAAGCCTTCGATTTAATTTATCTCTATAAATCAAATCCGAGAAATAATATCCATCTATTTAATTAATTATGAGAAACCATATCTCAATTTAATTTAAACGGATATCGATATTCTTATTCGAATATTAGACGAGATACAATATCTCTATTTGTTTTAGATATTTAATTTATCAAATAAATTAAATACAAAACAAATATTATATACAATAATATTATAATCTCCATTAATAATATTAATATATATATATTAATTTCGAATTTTAATAAATATATATTTATCCTAGATTAAATTTAGTATTCATTAATTCCAGATTAATTTGAGATTCAATGAACTTGGACACAAATGCTCGTGTTGGGTTATTCTTGTGTGCGACCCTGCAGGCCCATATGAGATTGGCAGTGGGCCAAAACTGTATTAGCCCACAAGTCGCAAGCGGCCTCTAGCAAGACATTGCGACTACCCAATTCACATGGGGATCGATGTCACGATACAACCTTATTATACAACCATGTCACGTCCCTTTTGTCACGCGATAATTTGGTCAAGGATGAGGCATGGACAATGTCAATTTCCTATTCTTGTCCATTACTTTCTCGATTCTCGAGTAGTCTAATAAGTGAAATGGAAACTCCTTTCCAACATAGTATGGCCATACATTTCTTAGACTCACTCATCGAGGGGCCCAATATTATCTCTCTACAAATGTGAGGGACAAATTTCATCTTGACCATTCACATTCCTCCGCATGAAAACCACTGATCTCGATCCCAGCCTTTATCATCACCCGGTCAAAGGTGACTTTTGACTAGGTCAAAGATTAATGATTCATCATGTAGGAATCCATGATGATCTCAGGTCATAGGGCGTTGTGACGCGGTTATACATGAGACAAGCTTATGACTAGATCCATGCAAACTTTCTCATAGTGGGTCGGTCCCAAAGACCTTGTACTCTTACAAGTGCCCATGACTTTGATTGTATCTCCATATCTCATCAAAGTCATACTGGTCTTAACTCATCTTCGCTGCGTAGATGACCGACCAGAGACATTTAGGATAATCTATAAGATATATCCAGGGGTGCAGTTATCAATACAAACATGCAAACGAAAATGATAACAAAAAGAGAATACTATAAATATCCTAAACGTTCATTGTACAATGACTTGCCCCTAGGGCATAATTTCCAACAGATATGCCTGTCAATCATGATCAGGATCGAAGGGAGCCGCAAGTGATAAGCATGAACAATCAGGTCCTGCCCCCTCCAAATCCAGAGGGAACAAAAGCCATCATGGAATTCGGGATTCTAGATTTAAGCAAATTGAATTCGGCTATCACACCACCAACCCTTAATGCGGGACACTTTGAAATTAAAGGTGTTATGATTCAGATGCTGAATGCAGCCGGTCAATTTGGAGGACCCCCATCTGAAGACCTGCATTTACACCTTACGGCTTTCATGGAGGTGTGTGACTCATTCGTCATTCTAGGAGTCACGCCTGATGCAGTTCAAGTTAAATTATTTCCATTTTCTCTTCGGGACAAAGCTCGGACGTGGCTCAACAATTTACCAGCCAACTCAATCACTTCCTGGAATGATTTGGGGAGCAAATTCTTGCTCAAATTCTTCCCACCTACCAAGAACGCCCAACTCAGATGAGATATCACTAATTTCCAACAAAAGACTGGTGAATCCACATATGAAGCATGGGATAGATTCAAAGACCTCCTCCGAAGGTGCCCACGACACGGATTGTGTGAATGGGTCCAGTTAAAAACATTCTACAGAGGTCTCGATGGACAAACACGATCAATCGTAGATGCCTCATTTGGAGGATCCATCTTGATGAAGTCTTATGAAGAAGCCCATGACTTGCTGGAGCGCATGGCTATGAATAGCCACCAATGGAAAGCAGACAGGGCTACACCATCCAGAACTGTTGCTGGAATCCATGAATTTGATGTTATGACTGCACTCACTGCTCATGTATCATCTCTGACTAATATGGTGAAAGGACTGACGCTTCCTTCAAACAACACATCACTGCACCCATCTCAGGTAGCTTGTGTGTACTGTGGCGAAGAGCACCCTTATTCTCAATGCTCTGCCAACCCTGAGTCTATCAATTTCGTTAATAACTTTAACAGGGGCAGTAATACCAACAATCAATATTCTAACACATACAACACAGGATGGAGGCAGCACCCAAATTTTTCATGGAGTTCTCAAGGTCAACAAGCAGCGGGACAATCATCAGGCCCACAATACCCAAACAGACCATCAAACCTACCAGGGTTTACCCAGCAAGCACGGCAACAGGGCGGTAATCCAAAACCGCAGCACTCTATGTTGACCCTCCTGAAGGAGTATATGGCAAAGAACGACACTATCATTCAGAATCAACAGGTTACTCTTAGAAACCTTGAAAACCAAGTGGGACAACTAGCTACTGCCCTTAACAACAGACCCTCAGGATCTCTACCTAGTGACACTGAAGTCCCAAGGATCCAAGGAAAGGAGGAAGTAAAGCTAATAGAGCTACGAAGCGACAAGAGTCTGAAACCGATGAGAATAACCAAACAACTTGCTGGAGACACTGAGCCGCAATTGGGGAGATCAAGGGAGGAAACAGAAAGTATTGAACAACTCCTTGAAAGATCTATGAAATTCCTAAAAGGGTACGTGAAGAACGCATACCGGCCAGAAGCATCAATTGTTCAGAAATATGTTTCTGAAGAAGCCATGGAATTTTGTCAAAATTATTTGGCCAAAGTAAGACATATTGGGCTTCCAAAACGTCGGATCTTTGAAGGGGGTAGACGAGGGGCTTCGGTAAAGAGTGTGGATCCTGATGAATTTTCACAAGTCCACTTATACATCTTGAATAATGTTGATGAAGTTCAAGCCAGAATAGCTGCTCATAAAGAAGTTGTAAGGAAGGAAAATCATCGAATGACTGAACAAAGGTTGATTAGGGAGCATAACAAAACTTTTGCAAACCGGTTCAAACAAAAGGTCGAGGGAGAGGAATGTGTTTCTGATACAATTAAATGGTTAGCCCGTGGTCCTGAGGTTGATGTCATAAGTTGGAATTCGTATGTGATCAATGGTTATACATTTTACACGAAGTCCCTAGATGATAGGAGCACCGTCCCGGAAAAGTGGTGTTATGTTAGAGGCTGAATCTATGCACTTCTCCGGTTCGAAAGACAAGAGGCCTTTATTGGCAGTAATGCCATATTATGGGGTTATTGAAGAGATTTGGGAGGTAGACTATGTTAAAATTAGATTTCCCATTTTCAAATGCAAGTGGGTTAATGTCAATAATGGTGTTCAGATCGATCGGCTAGGATTTACATTAGTCGATGTCAACGGTAGAAGTTTTGGTGATGAACCTTTTATTATGGCGAGACCCGGCGAAACAAGTGTTCTATATCACCGATCAAGAAAATAAAATGTGGTCTGTAGCTCTCCAAGGTAAAAGGGTCATTGATATTGATGAGGAAAGTCATTCAAATTATGGTCTTCCTGAAAGTACTCCTTTTTCAAGGGGTCTACCGAAAATATTGAACGAAGAAGATGAAGCGGATAATGAACCCGGCATAAGAAATGATCATCAAGAAGGGATATGGGAGGATATCGCTTTATAAAAGAGTCAATATAATTCATATATAAGGTAATGTTCATATGCAAACTTCTTTGCAAACTTTAAGGTTTTAACTATATATATTATATATTCCTTCGATCTATGTTCTTAAACATTATTGTCACTGACTATGAAGTTTGTTCTTGTTCTATTTTTGTGGCAGGATCGGATCCTAAGGGGCATGTTATAAAAGAGGATGTTACGTTGTTGGGTGGGAATCGATGAAGGCATGGTGAATAATCCATTGGGAATGTATTTGTAACTTATTGTATATTATGCATTGTAACTAACTTATTCCATTGGGCATGTATGTTGTATTTCTCACAGACTCATGGTGAATATTATTTGTAATTTTTTCCCAATTCAATTTATTCATAATTTGTTCAAAGCTTGTACTTATAGATTCGAATTTTATGTGCTGGATTGGTTGGTGGATTTGTGAATGAATATATATATGATCAGGAAGAACAGAACAGGGATAAAATATGGGAAAATTTAGACCGTTAATAAATAGGCCGCTCTTATATGTTCAACTTTTAAGATCGGAGGTATCCATATATCCGGTCTTAAAGGTCATGTGTACATATTTGATATTAAGCCGTGTGTTTATAAGTCCGGTCTTAAAATTCAATTTTTAAGACCGGAAAATTTATTGTCCAGTCTTGAAAGTCAGTCTTTTAAGACCGCGTATAATTAGTCGTCAGGTCCTAGAAGCCGTTATTTTTTAGACCGGCTTTATAATTGTCCGGTCTTATAAATTTGATCTTTTAAGAGCAGCTGATATTTTCCCCGGTCTTAAAAGTTGAGTTTTAGGACCGAACAAAACATATTTCAACCTTATGTAGTACTACTTTTAAGACCTAATGTTTTAAATGTCCTGGTCCTGGAAGATGTTCTTTAAGACCGGTTGTAGTCCGGTCTTAAATGTGGACTTTTAATACCGGCTGGAACAAGACCGGTCGCTGGTCCGGTCTTACGATGCCTCTTTCGTCCGGTCTTAAAGCCTTGTTTTGCACTAGTGCAATCAGAAGTACCCAAGATTGTCACGACTTGAACAGGATATCAACGCCATAACATTGCCTCCAATTGTCGCACTGGATGATCATGTACAACACCCAACAGGGAATGCGACAGCAGCACCATCACAGCATAATCGTGATCTCGGGTCTTCAAAAATGCTAAAGCAACCCCCGCCGTTCCCACAAAGACTACAAAAGTAAGGTCAAGAGAAACAATTTCAGAAATTCCTTGACATGCTATGGCAGTTGCACATTAATATCCCTCTGGTGGAAGCACTGGAACAGATGCCCAGCTATGTGAAATTTATGAAGAAAATTCTGTCCAAAAAGAGACAGCTAGAAGAATTCGAGATAGTAGCATTGACCCAGGACTGCAGTGCCATGCTAACGAATAGGATACCACCGAAACTAAAAGACCATGGAAGCTTCACAATCCCCTGTGCCATTGGATCTCAATACTCAGGGAAGGCCTTATGCGACCTCAAGCTAGTATCAATTTAATGCCGATGTCTGTCTTCAAAAGACTAGCAGTTGGGGAAGCAAGGCCCACGAGAGTTACATTGCAGTTAGCTGATCGCTCCATTGTCCTCCCAGAAGGAAAAATTGAGGATGTCCTGGTGAAAGTTGATAAGTTTATATTTTCAGTGGACTTTATCATCCTCGACTTTGAAGCAGATCACGAGGTCCCAATCATTATGGGAAGACTATTCATGGCTACCGAGAGGGCCTTGATTGATGTGGAGAAAGGAGAACTCACGATGAGAGCCAACGATGACCATGTGACCTTTTCAATCTTGAAAACAGCACAATGTGCAGACCCAGTAAAAGGAGGCCAACAAGGTAACAAGGATGGCGACATAGGGACAGCCTACAACCCTGTGTCCAGCTTGAACTAATCACTTAGGCAAGTCTGGCTGAAGACTCTAAAGCAAGCGCTATTGGGAGGCAGCCCAAATTCTTATTTTCCCTTTTTGTTCAGCAGCCACAGGAGTCGAGTTGGGCCTGGTCAATGCTATAGCGTAAAGCAAGGCATTTCAGCCCCAGTAAAGCAGCTTGCAATAAGCTCGCAAATAAACGCCACTCAGGTACGCACCATATTGTTTTAAAATGGAAGTTTTATGCATGAGTTTTCTTTTTACTAGTTGGCCACCCTCATTGGGCCTACTACGCGCCAAATCACGTTGACTCATCACTTAAGAGGCGTAACACTTCACATTCAAATTTTTCCTTTATCCCGTCTACTCTCCACGTCCTTTCATCCCGTGTCTTTTCACCTCCTACGACCTCTGAGAAACAATGATTGCTAGGCAGGCTGGTGCAAGGCTTGACCTATTACTGTAGGCTTCAGGAATGGGTCTACCGTTCATAACCATAACACCTTGCTTTGTAATGTTGATCTAACTAGAAAATTGTCATAGGCATATGGGAGAAGTAAAGTCAGTATGTATGAGGCCCAATAAATCGGTGGCTCTCTTACTATGCTCAGTAAAAGAGGCCTTTGTCATCTTTCCCAACAAACAAGACTTACATGTATCAAATGATTCAAAATCAAATGAGTTAAGAAATCCATCTTGATGGAGTTTCGAAATGCGTTTCTCATTTATATGGCCTAGACGACAGTGGCATAGGTAGGTCAGATTCAAATCATTTGACTTGATCCTTTTGGTAGTTTATGTCATAGATATGTCCATTCAATTTTCTATTGTCCTTGAGACCCTGCACATTTATACAAATGTGAGAACCACATGCAATATAATACCCATGTTGAGGAAGTAGAAAAGTGAATATCTATGACATAGATACCTGAAGCGATAACCCCGCTATCCTTCTTGTTCTTTTTCAAATCTTCTTAATAGAGTTTGTAATTACTTTTCCAATGACCCGACTCATTGTAGAAGTAGCAAACCCCGTCCTTTGGAGGCTTTGCCTTCTTGGCTGCAGGCTTAAATTCGGGTCTGTTTGACTCATTAGTCTTACCAGCTGAACCATTGCCCTTTCTTTTGCCCTTACCTTTCTTTTTCATACCCTTTCCTTTTGAACCATCAAAACAATGTTGGGCTTCTTCTTAGTGCTCTGCTCAGCTGTTTTGAGCATCCCATGCAGTTCAGAAATTGATTCCTCCATGTTGTTCATGTTGTAATCCATGACAAAGTAGTCATTGCTTCCTGGGAGTGAGTTCAAGATCACATCTATAGCTAACTCCTAGGACATGGGGAATCCAAGCCTCTCAAGGTGATCAATGTAGCCTTTCATTTTCAAAATGAGGACTAACTGATGCACCTTCAGCCAACCTGCAGGAATATAAGGCCTCTGTGGTCTCATACCTCTCTTGCCTTGCCTGTTGCTGGAACATTTCTTTAAGATGAGCAATCATCTCAGAGGCCTCCACATGTTCCAGATCTCCATCGAGGTTTGGAACCATAGTGGCAGGCATCAGGCATCCTGCATCCATAGAGTCATCCTGATGCTTCGTGTAAGCATCTTTCTGAGCTCTTAGAGCATTAGCTGCTGGCTCGTCGGGAATAGGTTGATCGAGGAGATACTTCTTTCTTTCGTGTTTGGGATCAATGCTTAAGTTCCCAAACAAGTCAAGAAATTTTATGTCATCGAGTTCGTCCTTCTCAAGGACTGATCGCATTGATGGTGAGGCAGTATCGCTAGTCAACATGATTCTACAAATAAAAGATATGCATAGTTAGTTAGTAAGCTCCCACTGAATTAACAACCCACAATATAATTAGTGGGCTAAGATCCATATTTGGCTTAAATTTAAGTCCGCTTTGGAAGGACACTTAAAATCAAGTTATTTAGGTAGGCAACCTCTTTGCCAATTACATCACATGTAACTCTTAGATCTTTATGGGATTTGATCATCATATGACCAGCACATTTAATCCCATCTAATGCCTTGAGATCCAAAACCGTTTTGATAATCTCAATTAAGTCAAGACAATAATGAATGTTGAGTATCACCATTACATATGCTTGTCTCACCAAGATAACTCAAATGCATCCACTTTGGTGGAACATAAAAATGGGCGATCTAGGTTTTGACAAGTATTCATTAATTGAC
Source organism: Acacia melanoxylon (assembly GCA_019022615.1). NCBI lineage: Eukaryota > Viridiplantae > Streptophyta > Magnoliopsida > Fabales > Fabaceae > Acacia > Acacia melanoxylon. Next base: position 586,250 of record JAFJYJ010000020.1, on the reverse strand, counting down.
GGCATTATGACTTAACATTTTATTTAGAGGGTATAATCCTATTTATATGAATGCAATGACAATTGTATCTCATATAAACTCTAAATTAATCATGAGTGATCTAATCAAATCATAAGTAAAACTGTGACACAACATGGCTCATCTAACCTAAAATCCTCTCAAGCCAAAGAGAGGACTTCTCTAAATAAGAAAAGAGAAATACATTAGGAGAAACCTCGTTTTACATACGAGGGGAGGGGAATGAGAAGAGAATGCACATCAAGAATATTTAGAGAGTGTAATACCCGGGTAATTATTTATCTGGAATATTATATTTCGATAAATAATACCTATTGAAAATAGGTGAATATGTGGTCTCAAATAAGAAGTAATAATTATCTTATTTTCTAAGGTAATTTCTATGGAAATTAGGAGAGATAAAGAGCTAAAATCCATAAAATGTATTTTTGAGGCATTAAATGGCCTAAAAATATTATGATAAATCCCAGGAGGCAATTAAATATTTGTTAAAAATTAGAAAGTATGTTGTCTCTAATTTTAGGAATTTTTGGGGATAATTTCCCTTGAAAAATAATGAGGCAAAATTAAGTATTATTTTGGGATCATAAGTGACCCCATGATTTTTAATATTTTACATGGGATATAAAATACAAATGTAAGTAAAATAGTTGTGAGATAATGATTTATCCTAATTAAGAAAATTATCAAAAATTAGTAAGTGGCTAATCTGGTAATTAATGGGATAATTAAGGTATAAAGTAAATGAATTAAAAATAATTTAAATAATTATTTTTAATTGGAGAAATTCGAAATTATTAAATAAATAAAAAATAAAATATTAATAAAATATTTTATGCTTAGAAAAATAAATAAAAAATAAAAGAAAAAAATATCATGATATTTTTGTAAAATTGTATTATTATATAATATAGTGAATAGTAATGGAATAAATAGGAAACGGATCCTATCTAGAGAACCAGGAATAGGAATTCCAAAGTCAAGGTAAAATATTGATCAGTGAGTTTTTACCTTCAAGTGACCTCTTCCGAAATTAATTCCGAGGTTAGGTAGGCGCATTTGCCTAATAAGACGAAATATGGAAAAATGCAGATATTCACATTTTGGATTTGAAGAAAATAAATTATAAGTCAACATCTGGAGATGAGTTTATAATTATCTGGACATATTTGGAGTCGTGAATTATTATCCGAGAGATTGATGATTCCGAAAGCGATTTCCGACACCGGACGTGTTCGGACACGTTTTTCGAGAAAACTTCAACTTGGATGTTGGAACCCCGTAAGGGACCGAAATCTAAGTTAAATTAGATATTATTGATGAGGAAGAGAAGATCTTCAAAGTTATGAATTCAGAATTTTGAGATTTCTCCCGAAGAGACGCGAAATGGAGACCGAACAGGAAAATCATCCGAACCGGCCATAAAGCAAGTTGACTCACCATTTTTGGACCAATTGTTTGCTGCCAAATCAGCCTTGAATGTCGACCAACATGCTGCATGGCTAGGAATTAAACACCATTATGCTTTGATTTTACTTGGTTATAAGGTAAGAGAAAATTACAAGATTTGGAATATGGAAATTACCAAAGTGGCACAATTTTTCCCTATATAAGGGCATGAGCACCTTCTTCATTTTTCACACCAAAAATCTGCCCCTTAGAGAGAAGTTAGAGAGAGAAGCTCGGAGAAAGTCTCGAGCAAAGTCTCGGGTAAGTTCTTCGGTCCCCGGTCTTTAGTTTCGGTAGTTTCTTTCGGTAGATATAGTAGGAATGCTAGATTTATCTTTAATTTTTCAAGATAGTCTAGATATCATATTTAGGGGTAAATATGATATATATTTCGAAAATATGATAAGGGAAAAGATCTGTCAAAATTCGGAGAGATAGAGCGAAAACAAGCTCGCGAAATTCCGCCAAATAGGGGTACTAGGGGCAAAATAGTAATTTTCGCCCAAATGGCCTGTTATGATGCCAAATGTTGATAAACGTTGTCCTTATAGGATATCTCGAGCTAATCGAGCCGCTGTTGTGCCGCCGTCATACCGCTGTTTTTCCCATTTGTCGAATTTCACGTTTTTCCGTAAAAGTTACATTTGTACCGCCAAAAGGTACGTTCGCGTCTTTGTAACATTAGCTCTGATGTTTATTATATGATTGTATGTGATTGTTGTGTAGTAGTATACGAGGTTATGCTATATACACGGTATGTTACATACGAGGTTATGTCACATACGAGGTTATTATTGTTGTATCATACGAGGTTATGTTACATACGTGGTTATTGTCTTGTATACGTGGTTATGTGCTTTTAATCATACATCTGTTGTGGACTGTTGTATTGATTGCTTCTGTCGTGTATATGTAGTCGTATTTAAGCATGAGGTTAACCGTTACCTGAGATCCAAACTGCAATTGGATCTCAGCTCTTATCATAGCGTCGGGTTCGGGAGAACCGAGAACCAAGGAGAAAGGCGAGCGGGCCGCACGAGACTCTACCAAGACTTTCTTCGGGTGTTATTCATTTTGAAAACTCTCGGTCAATGTACCGTTTCTGTAAATCAGCCAGACTTACGACATTTATAAATATATGTATCAGTTACTCAATCGCTCCAATGCTCTACTCTGATGAAAAAAAAATTATACTGCTTTTGACAATGGGATGTTACAGAGAGGGGCATGGCTCGCAAGCCATATTTAAATATTAGAACAATTGTAAATTCTAGAGCCATGTTGTTCACCATACCCAAACAGCTTTTGAAAGTATATCACAACATATATTAATTCATACAATTATGAAATAAAATATTATGATATAATTATCGCGCTACGAACAGTTAGTCACGGCAGTCCAGCTTTTGAAAACATCTTATTGTTTTAGAAAGATTGTTTCACAAAAAAAAATTCAAGCCCCGAGAGGCGTTGTTTGAGCATGATCGTTTGAACGTCCAAACGTGGTTCTGTCGTCCGCGATCATGAACATAGCGTCCGAGTATGAGCGACGTTTGAGCGTGGTCAACGCACGAACGTTACCCTAGCGTCCTTAACGTCGAACATAACCCTAGCGTCCTCACGTCAAATATAACCCCAGCGCGACCCTGATCAACGTCGGATCTAAACACCTCAGATCCACACGAATCAGCCGCACAATCCGATATGAACAATTCAGAAATGGCCGCCAAAATATGACTAGCTATCCGCAGAAACCCTAACGCGGACTATCTTTTTACATGCATCGCAAATTCGGTTTTAGCATACATATATATCACATATATAATCACACGTATAAACCTAATTTAAACGCACGATTGATCTGGCTCTGATGCGACTTTTGGGACCCATACACGCAGCGGAAGGATTTCATCCATAAAACTTATGAATCCCAATGAAGAGGATCTATCAACGGTGTTTAAATCAGGTAGTAAAGAACCGTACCTATGCGAACTCATGAGCGTCTCGTTCAATTCGATCTCGTGTGTGTCCTACTTGATCAACAGAAGCCAACTCTGTGAATCCACTCCCTCTACCGGTATCCACACGAACGGTCTCCAACACCGATGGCAGCGTGCTAGCGCCTTCAATATTTTCGCGTCTCTTCTTTCTCTCTAGGGTTTCTCGTGGCTTTTCTAATACGTCTTGCAAAATGTCCCGTAGGTTTTTCAAAACCCGATAGATGTATTAAATATTCAAAATTAATCCTTATTAATCCTGAAATTTGAATTTGGATTAAAATAATATATTAATTAAAGATCTAATCTAATCTATTTATTTAATCTGAATTAAAAGCCTGCTGATTTAATTTATCTCTATCAATTAAATCGAGATATGATATCTATCTATTTAATTAAATCTGAGATACTATATCTCAATTCAAATTGAATCAGATATATGATATCTTTATTCGAAAATTAAATCTGAGATATATCTCTATTTGTTTTAGATATTTAATTTATCAAATAAGTTAAATACAAAACAAATATTATATAATAATATTATAATCTCTATTAAATAATATTATTTTAGTATTTTTTAATTTAATGATATATATATATATATACATTACGGATCGACTCACGGCCCAATAAGGGCACGACCCGGCAAGGGCATACCGGACCTCGGCCCGGCCAAAGCGGCCCCGAGAGTAGGATCCCGAGTATCCCGGTTTCCCCCTGAATCGGGGGTAATCTATCATATCCATAATCCAGGGATATGATAGATAGGCAGTTAAGATACCACGCGACACCCTATAAATACCAGGGGGTAACACCAAGGTGCACACGTTCTAACTCAGCTCTTTACATTCTGTACTGCACAACACAACCCCCACTAAACACATACCCCCTCCCCCTTTGGCGAAAGGCCTTGTGTTTGGTGATTCCTTGCTCACCGGGATATCTCCACTCATAGATACTCCGCAGAGGCAACCCAATCCAAAATCAAACCACCACCACTGGGCTGGACATCTGGTTCCACACCGGAACATTGGCGCCGACCGTGGGGACCGTAAATTTCGATCCCCGTGACCAACAATGGCTACTACTAGAAGCAGCACTCGGAACCCTCACCGTGAGAGTCCATCGCGTGCGCAGCCGAGACAGTCGGACAAAAAACTCAAGGACCTCCCGGCCCGAGGATATCCCCAATAACAATGATAGCAAGGATGGGAACAGGTGTGTCGACACGGCCTCGTCTCCCCGCTTGGAGCCAAGTGTAACGACATACCGAACCCGGACCTCATCCTCCTCCCGAATACACGGCAATCAATTCGAGGAGGATAGAGAACATGGAGAAGCGACATGACCTCCGGCGTCAAGAAGATTTCGAGTAATGCAACGAGATCATGGAAGACCACCGCCGCGGCAAGCTAAAACGTCGGAACACGAGCAAGACCGGGATACACAGAGAAAGAAAGTAAAGATATCCCGGAAACACGGAGGCCCTTGGCCGGTCAGAAGCTCAAGGAATGACCGGTATGCAAAGAAAACGACCTCTTCGGAAACGGACTCCGAGCATGAGGAGACCCGAGACCCCCAGTCGAGTCGGAAGAAACGTTTTCTAGGGAAAACCTCGGATGACGAAGACCGAGACGGAGAGAGGCCGCCCCAGCCAAAGGGCTCGCCCCGGGAATATCATGTGAAATATATAGCGGGCCACAACAAAGAGCCCTTTCTCGGAAGAAATCGAGAATGCTCCATACCCTAGCAAATTTGAGCTGGCCTCTTTACCGAAGTATGATGGCGTGTCCGACCCGAGGGCCCATCTCGACGCCTTCAAGCTACTCATGTTCGTAAGGCAAATCAAAGGCCCGGCCATTAGTCGGCTCTTCGCGGCCACTTTAATCGGTCCGGCTCAAATTTGGTTACACACACTGCCGAGAAGGTCCATCCACGACTTTCAAGGCCTCGGGTGCAAATTCGAACTGAATTTCACAACTAGCCGGAAACAACCCAAATCTCAGTATACCCTAAGTAAGATAAAGCAACGGAGGGGGGAAACGCTACAAAAATACCTGGACAGATTTAAGGTGGTAGCCCTCCGGGTAAGGTCCCTCCCGAAAGCGTTCATGTGCATTGTCTCGTGGACGGCTTGGAACCCTCTTCCCGGGCCGGCAAACTCCATCTTCAAGAACCGGGTATACACTCACCGAGTTCAACACCCGCGCGAAGCAATATCTCGGAAGTAGAACAGATGGAGATCGCCAATACTAATGGCGATGAAATGCGAAGCACACCACCCCGGTCAAGAATCAACCGAGTGGTCGTAAAGAGGAACCCCGTGCTCGGAATCGAGACAAAGAAAACAAAACCGGACAAGTCGGAGAGGAGGCCGAGGTACGGGAGGTACACCCCGCTCAATGTTTCGCGGGGCCGCTTATGGAAAGAAGTGGCCTCCACGAGAGATGAGAAAGGTAGACCGACCCGGCCCCCACGTTTCCGACCCACCACGGATCGATCAAAGTTACGTGATTTCCACGACGGACCGGGGGCACACCACGGACCAATGCTTCGAACTCGGGACGCAATTGAAAGATACATCCGAGAGGGTAAATTGCGCCGCATGCGATAAAAACACGGGGGTCGGAAGAACAACAAAAGGAAACAAGGCCAAAGCCCGAGTCCGCCCCCACTCGATCGGAAAGTCGATGGAATAGGACAACAATCTTCATCCGACGACGAGCAGTTTCCGGAGATAGACATGAACCACAGGTGTAACGTAATCAGTGGAGGCATGGGCGGAGGAGGAGACACCTCAAGTCAAAGAAGAAAATACTTGAGGGAGGTACTGTCAGTAAGAGCCCCCCCCAAGTTCAAAGAAAACCATGACCGACCGACGCCTCCAGCATTACAGTTCACCACCGAAGACCTGAAAGACGTCGTACCGGGGCACCAAGACGGATTGGTAATTACCGGGATCCTGGTAAACTGCCTTGTGGAAAGGATTTTCGTTGATCCCGGCAGCTCAGCAGATATCATCATGTGGGACGCCTTTAAGAGGATGAACTTGGATAAAGAAGACCTGCGTCCATGCAAGACAACACTCGTAGGCTTTAACGGTGAACAATCCAAGCCGAAGGGGTACATCGACCTCAAGCTGACCTTGGGAACTAAAAAAGCCTTCAAAGCCGAGAGGGTAAGATTCATCGTGGCCGATTTCCCCTCCCCGTATAATATGATTTTGGGCGGACCAACCATCCACAAATTGGGATATGGTTGCATCCACCAAGCACCGAGAAGTTAAAAATGGTCGGCTCAAAAATACGGTTATCACCATAACCGGGGACCGAAGGAAGCTCGACAATGTTATTATGAAACCATGCGAGAGAACGGGACCGGGAAGGCGTCATCACCCCAGGATCAAAACGCCACGGGAAGCTCGGCCGCGAAAAATGCAAGCGCGAGCCGACCCGTCGGTGTGGTGGAACTGGACCTAAGAGATGAGGAGCCCGAGAACCCAAGACCCGAGCCAGAAGGAGAATTGGAAGATTTAGTCCTGGGGGAAGATCCGACCCAGGTAACAAAGATAGGAAGCGCAATGACCCTAGAGCTCAAAAAGGAATTAAGCAATTTCCTAAAGGCAAACCGAGATCTTTTTGCATGGAGGGCCTCGGAGGTACCCGGAATCGACCCCAACTTCTACCGCCACAAAGTTGGCAATCAAACCGGATCTACCCCGGTATCGCGAAAGAGACGAAAACAGTGGACCGACAGTGCGATCGCCTTAGAAAAGCATGTGAAGGAACTGCTAGAGGCCGGATTCATCCGGAAATACAATACACCACATGGTTATCCAATACGGTCATAGTCCTAAAGCCTAACGGGAGTTGGAGGGTGTGTATAGATTACACCAACTTAAACGAGCACCGCCCTAAAGACTCGTACCGATGCCGAGCATCGACCAATTAGTCGACAACTCATCCGGATTTCAACTATTATCATTTATGGATGCTTACTCCGGATACAATCAAATAGCGATGCACCCGGAAGATCGAACGGACGGCCTTCATAACCGACAAGGCCAATTACTGCTATAATGTCATGCCGTTCGGGTTGAAAAAAACGCCGGGCCACCTATCAACGAATGATGAACAAAGTCTTCGAAGACCAGCTCGGCCGAAATGTAGAAGTATACATTGATGACATGATCGTCAAGTCGGTGAAGCCGGAGACCACATCCAAGACCTCGGGCGAGACGTTCGAAAAGTTACGAAAGCACCGAATAAAGCAATCCGGCAAAATGTGCATTTGGAGTCCAGGCAGGAAAGTTCCTCGGGTTTATGCTCACACACCGAGGAATTGAAGCAAACCCCGATAAGTGTAAGGCGGTGCTGGATATGAGAGCACCAACCAACAAAAAGGAGGTACAGCAGCTGACCGGGAGGTTGGCGGCTATGACAAGATTCTTACCCAGGTCGGCCGAAAATGCCCTTCCCTTCTTCAAACTGGTAAAGAAGGACACGAGAGGCGGATGGAACTCCGAATGTGAGTCCGCCTTTGCAAAAATCAAACAATGCCTGGCTACCCCGCCGGTCCTATCCAGGGCCGACTCAGGCGAGACGGTTTTCCTGTATTTATCCGTCAGCCAAGAAGCCATAAGCGCCGCCCCGGTTCGAGAAACCCAATCCGGCGGATACCGATTTACTTTGTGAGCAAGGCACTTCAAACCTCGGAACTCGGATATCGAAGTTGGAGAAGGTAGCATTCGCCACGCTAACGGCGGCAAGACGCCTACGCCCATACTTCCGGGGGCACAAAGTGGTGGTACGAACCGGCCCGGCCAATCCGCGCGGTTCTACACAAACCCGGATCTGGCGGGCGAATGACCAGCTGGGCCATTGAATTATCAGAATTCGACATTTCCTACGAAGCCCGGCACGCGATAAAGTCGCAAGCCTTGGCCGACTTCGTAAGGGAGCTTACCCCAACCCTCGAGGGAAGGGACGTCGGTCTTACGAACGGACGGTATACGTCGACGGATCCTCAAATACAAAAGGGAGTGGGGCTGGAATAATAGTTGAAAATCCGAGACGGAGTCGCCGTCGAACACTCCTCCACCTCAAATTTCCGACATCCAACAACCGGCGAGAATACAGAGGCGATCGGCCGGTCTCGAACAAGCAAAGGAGCAGGGGGTGCAGAGAGTCAAAATCCTGACCGACTCCCAGCTCGTAGCGGCTCAGATACAAGGCTCCTATCAAACCAAAGGCCCATTGTTGGCAAAATACTTGAACAAAGCCAGAGACATGATGGCCGAGTTTGAAGAGGTGACAATCACTCATATCCCGCGGGAGGAAAACACCAGGGCCGACATATTGTCAAAACTGGCTAGCACCAAAGGTCCGGGAAATTACCGGACCGTCGTCCAACAAAACCTGGACGAACCAAGCTGTGTCATGACCATATCATCAGCCTCGGACTGGAGAAAACCGATCGAGGACTACCTAGAAAGAGGAATCATACCCACCGACACAACGGAAGCTCGAAAGTTGATCCGGCAGGCCGCCATGTACACAATGGTGGACGATCGGTTACAGAAAGGATTACACTCCCCCATGATGAGATGCTTGAATGCAACCGAGGCCGTACGTTCTCGCAATACATGAAGGCATTAACGGTCGGCATATGGGAGGAAAATCCCTAGCTCGGAAATCACTCGGGCCGGATACTTCGGCCAACGATGGCGGCGGACTCCATGGAAACGGTACGAAGGTGCGACGGTTGTCGAAACACGCCAACATCCCGCGGCGCTCCCCGACGTAACTAAAAAGCATTACGGCTCCCTGGCCGTTCTACAAATGGGGGATGGACCTTCTCGGGCCATTCAAAACAGCCCCAGGACAGATAAGGTACCTCATAGTCGCGGTCGACTACTTCACCAAATGGATAGAAGCCGAGCTATTAACTACAATCACCTCGGCCCACATTCAATGATTCTTTCAGCAAAGCATCCTCTCTCGGTTCGGAATACCGGCCGAGATAATTACGGACAACGGAACGCAGTTCATTGACAAAGGATTTCAGAGCATGATGTCGGACCTCGACATCATGCATCACTTTGCATCGGTTGAACACCCCCAATCCAATGGGCAGGCCGAGGCCGCCAACAAGGTCATCGTCGACGGGTTAAGAAGACGCATGGAGGACGCCGACTCTTCCTGGGTCGAGCAACTCTACAGCGTCCTATGGGGGTACAGGACGAGCGTCCAAACCTCCACGCAGGAAACCCCATTCCGTTTGACATATGGATGCGAGGCGATGATCCCGGTCGAGATAGGCCAACCGACGTGGAGGAAAATGAAAGCTACCAGGGAAGGAGAAGAGCCAAACAAAGTGACGCCTTGATGACGAATTAGACCTCATTGACGAGGCACGGATCCCGGCGCACCGCCGAGACCTCACTGCAAAGCAACTGATCACAGCGAAGTACAACCGAAAGGTGAACCCTCGCTCCTTCAACCGGGGCAACCTCGTGCTCCGACGCGCCGACATCGGAAATAAGAACGCCAAAGATGGCAAGCTGGCGGCAACCGGGAGGCCCCTACCGCGTAAAGGAAAAAGCTGGAAAAGGGCGCCTACATCCCGGAGACCACGAGCGAAAGCCGGTCAAAAGGACCGGAACGCCGACAAACCGAGAATCTACTACGGCTAGACCTCGGTGCGCTACCAAGATAGAACCGACGAGCGTATTTATGTTGCAATTTTTCAATTAATTTAGTATTTTCAATTCCAATTTTTATATTTCGCTGAAAGACAGCACTCATTGTTTCTTTCACTCGTTCTTATTGAAAGACTCCCCAGTGGAGACACCAATTGTCCATTACGGATTGGTTAAATAAGGTATTGCCGAGGCACAAGCAGCCCCGGTCAAGCAAAAATACCAAAAGAAGGGATTACACCAGGGTTACCACACCCAGGTTGCGTATAGCCCGATCTCGTGGCATTACCGATGACCCGACCGCGGTACTACACCCGGCTACCACGCCCGGTTCGCGAGACGTAAAAACACCATCTCTTTTAAAAAAAGATGCATCGAAAAATGCTCCTAAATAGGGAGGTGAATTGTCACGCAGGCCCCGATCAGGCCGACATGTACAAACCGCGCGTTCAGACACCGCGATTGTGCATCTGACATTTTGCCCCTATTCTAGATAAAACAACCCCGGACAGCCATATCTGGATCTCGGTAGCTCGGGTTACTCCTACCCCTTTTCCCGAAGTCAACCTATCGGAAGAAACACTAAGCGATATCTTGCGCATATAAAGGCCTCCGCCCCGGCCATAAAAAATAAAGAATGTTAACTAACAATTGACAAGACAAACTGATTGGTTGAATCAAGTTTTATAACTATTACAAGGTTACACAAAGGAACCCGGTACAAGCCACCGGTTCAAACCTACAAGTTACAAAAAGGAACCCGGTACAAATGTCCGGTTCAAAATACAATACTAAAATAAATTATGCAGGGGAGGGGTCATCCTCTGAAGCCACGGCCTCCGGAACAGCTGCCTCGACGACCGGAGCACATTTGGAGCTCCCCTCTCCACCATCACCCCCGTCGGCACCCAGAACTTCCCCTTCCCCATCCAGCTCCTCCCCGGTAAAGGAGTCAGAGTCATCCTCGGCAACGCAGGGCGGGGTAGAAGACACCATCCTTCACATAGGCCTGGTAATGATAGCCATCCGTCCTAAGCTCTACCCCAGGATTAAGGTGACGGATCTGGGCCAAGGCCATGTCGAAGCAGTCAGAAGCGGTCCCCTTGCATATGTCCTGGCATTTAATCCGGGCTCGCTTCTCTTCCACAAGTGCCGCGTTGACATCCTCAAGTTCAGAACACAGGTCCGCCCGCTGGCTCTGAACGGTCTTAAGGGCATCCAGCCCTGCCGAATGTGCTTTCCGAAGAGCGGCCAGGTCCGAAGTAGCCTTCTCTACGGCTTCCTTGCAAAGAGAAAGCTCCTCGAGGACGCCTTCCGGTGCTCGCCCTCGCGACCTCGGCGTCTTCTTCGGCTTTAGCCTTGACGCCTCCGCCGCATCTTTTTCCTTCTTCACCGGCGAGCCTCGGCGAACTTTTTCACATACTTGCCCTTAAGGTGCGATACGCCCGGGCCAAACCAACACCCCGCGGGGCGAGCTGGATATCGTGAACCACGGCCTCATCAATGTCGGCCAGTGGCAAGGCGTTTGTAAATTGGCGAGGCGGCAGGAAGGCAACTTCGAGCTCCTCAGCCAAAGGGCCTTTCTCCCAAGCGAGACCCCGGACGATCTTGGGAGCAAACGGAGAGGCGACAGGAGATGAGGGCCCCTCGGAAACCTCCTTACCCTTGGAAGGAGAAGCAGCTGACGTCGGGACAGCCTCACCTTCGGGTAACAAAGGCGCCCGGACAGGAGACGCGACTTTGGCCTTCTTAGCAACCCGGTCTTGTGCGACACTGGCGGGCTGCACCCTCCGGGGCTCGGAAGAAGGACGCTTCCGAGGATTCCTCTTCGGAGGAGCCTCCGGATCAGGAGTCACGACCAACAAGTACCGCGGAAGCTCCCCCATCGCCTCAGCTACAAAACACAAAGGAAAGTAAGGAAGTTAGTGAGGCAACAAAATCAATGAAAACAAACGCAGTAACAATAACTACAAGCCGCATACAAATTACGTATCCCGGCTCCGATCCGGACCGGTGATGAAGAAGGCCGCGCTCCCGGCACCATATGTTTTCACATACGAAACCGGGCGGTCAACGAATACGACCTCGCCCGGCGGAAAGTCGTCGGACATCACTTGGTACGAGGCGGAAGCGAGCCTATGGTGATCAAAAGTCCAATGGGGAAACCTCCACTCCACATCACGGGCCTCGGCCCCTTCAAGAACCAAGGCCGCCGGCGGGTTTCGCCACCACTTTAAAGAAACCATTCTTAAAGTATTTGAAGGAGTCCGAAAAAGGCGGTAAAGCGGTTTTCGGTCGGGTCACCCGGAGAGAGGTGAGCCCCTTTAATTTCTCATCCTCCTTACCAGAGCGAGGAGTGAAAGGGCCGAAGAAGAAAAAGAATAAGGTGGCGGTACAAGGAATAGATTCCGAGAAGGACTGACATAGCCGCTCGAAAGCAACTATGTAAGCCCACCCGTTGGGGTGGAGTTGAGAAGGGGCCGAGATGGAGATGGGCCGAGGCGGGACATTTGAAACTCGGTGAACGGAAAGCGAACACCGAGCCGGGTCATATAGGCCTTATAGAAGAAAAAGAAGTTGGTGAAATCTCCAACCCTCGGCTACGTACGGGCTCATCCTCCCCCGGGGGGCAAAAGTAGCAGCCTTGCATAGCCGAGAGCTTCATCTGGCGGAGGGCCTGAACGGTGATCAGCGAATGGGTCGTCCACACGTCCTGGGTCACCCAATGAAGTGGTCCCGCAAGAGTTTGAGGAGAGGCGGGGAATCCGACCTCCCGCCGCCCGAGGGGCATCACTTGGCGAAAGTGACTTTTCCATTTACCTATAAAAGCAAAAAACAAAAGTGCTAGAATCGGTAGATGCGAGGATACCCGTCACGATTTAAACAAACAGTCGGTCGAAAAGAAGAAGATATGGGCGAGCCGACAAAGATGACGACATGAGCCTAAAATTGCGTCGGCCCTAAAATCTTCGCCCCTAGCGACAAAGTAAGAACTTGACTCTACGCAATCCCAACAAGGGCCGGCATACCCCTCCGGCATATGAGTGGACCTAGGGCGCACAGGAGGGTTATAAGGATTAACGGGTAAGGCCGACAGGACCGCGACCTCTCTCCGACCCTCTGGAAAAGATCTAACAGGGGGGCGAGACCCTCTAATGGCCCCCCTGCGCGTGCCACCCGAGCCGCCGCCCAGGAAGGAAGCCAACCTTTGCTCCTCGGACAAAGGAGTACCCAATAACCAGTGGCTAGTTCGAGGGAAGCGGGCACTAAGGGCTTCCACCTCTTCAGGAGTCAAGTGACCCGAAGTCGAAGGTCGATTACTCCCACTCATTGTCACCCAAGGACGCAAACCTAAAGAGACAGGAAATGGCAATAAGGAAAAAGACGATAACTCCTCTGGCAATGGAGGCAGAAGGTTTGTAGGCAGAGGAAGCAAAACACAAATTAGCAACCTAAAACCTACCCAGGAATCAGCAACCTAAAACCTACCCAGAAATCTCTACAAAACCACGGGCGTACTGGTTTCACGACAGGACTGAGCAAACGAAGAAAAGAAACAAAAAACCCAGCAACAGGAGAAGTGGCTTACCAGGATAAGGAGGAAGAGGACAGTCACCGGAGGAAAAAAGCCTGAAACCGCCGGAAGGAAGCTCGCCCTTGGAGAGCCGCCGGAATCAAAAGACCCAAGTGGTAAAACTTGTCGAAGTCAGAAAAACTTCAGAGAGACTTCAGAGAAAAACTTCAGAGAGAAACTCCAGAAAATGTTCGAAAGTGGAAGAAAGAGAAGAGAAACAGGTTTAAAAACCCGTGAAACGCCAGGGGATACGAAAAGGCGCCAGCAGAATTAAGGGCAAACCCGTAAGTTCACTGGCAAAAACGAGGAGACGTACCCCGGGAAGAACGCGCATTAATGGCGCACGAAAACCAAAGGCGGCAGAGAATGACGGTTGCAAAACCTCTCCACTCCAAAGCCGCCAAGTGGCAGGGCGCCATGATGGCGAAGTCAGAAGGGCTTTTCAAACCCCGAAGCCTGGCAGATCACCTCGGGCTCCTAGGGTCACTAACAGCGACGCCGACCCTCGAGAAACAATCTCGGGTCCGGAACACCCCGGCTGGGCACCCACCTCGGACCCGCGCGTCGGACGAGTCCGCTAAGGTACCGGGACCGGGGCAAAGGCGCGTCCCGGCCGGAGAACCGGAACACCCCGGCTAAGAGCTCAAACCCTTGAACTACCGACCTCGGCCCGGCCGGTGGCGGCCCGAAGAGTAGGATCCCGAGTATCCCGGTTTCCCCGCAATCGGGGGTAATCTATCATATCCATAATCCAGGGATATGATAGATAGGCGCTTAAGATACCACGCGACACCCTATAAATACCGGGGGTAACACCAAGGTGCACACGTTCTAACTCGCTCTCTTTACATTCTGTACGCACAACACAACCCCCACTAAACACATACCCTCCCCCTTTGGCGAAAGGCCTTGTGTTTGGTGATTCCTTGCTCACCGGATATCTCCACTTATAGATACTCCGGCAGAGGCAACCCAATCCAAAATCAAACCACCAGCCGCCTGGGCTGGACATCTGGTTCCACACCGGAACATTCCATCCTAGATTAAATACAGTATTCATTAAATCTTAGACATATCTAAGATTCAATGAATCTGGACACTTTTGCTCGTGTTGGCCTATTCTTGTGTGCGACCCTGTAGGCCCACATGAGATTGGCAGCGGGCCAATACTGTACCAACCCACAAGTCGCAAGCGGCCTCTAGCAAGACATTGCGACTACACAATTCATATGGGGATCGATGATACGATACAACCTATCATACAACCATGTCACGTCCCTTTTGTCACGCGATAATTTGGTCAAGGATGAGGCATGAATAATGTCAACTTCATGTTCTTGACCATTACTTTCTCGATTCTTGAGTAGTCTAACAATTGAAATGGAAACTCCTTTCCATCGTAGTGTGGCCATACATTTCTCAGACTCACTCATCGAGGGCCCAGTATTATCTCTCTACAAATGTGAGGGACAAATTCCATCTTAACCAATCTCATTCCTCTACATGAAATTATTGATCCCGATCCAAGCCTTTATCATCACCCGGTCAAAGGTGACTTTTGACTAGGTCAAAGATCAGCGACTCTCATGTAGGAATCTATGATGATCTCAGGTCAAAGGGCATTGTAACGCGGTTATACATGAGATAAGCTTATGACTAAATCCATGCAGCTTTCTCATAGTTGGTCGGCCCAGTACCTTATACTCTTACAAGTGCCTATGACTTTGATTTGTATCTCCATACCTTATCAAAGTCATACTGATCTTATTTCATCTTTGCTCCCGCGTAGATCACCGACCAGGAACATTTAGGATAATCTATAAGATATATCCAAGGATACAGTTATCACTATAAACATGCAAATGAAATGATAATTAAATGGAGAATACTTTAAATGACATTAACGTTTAAAGTACAATGACTTGCCCCTAGGGCATAATTTCCAACATGATGAAACCCTCTCTTAGATAATGATTGAGTTATAGCAATGCAAGAGGAACTGAACCAATTTGAAAGAAACAAGTTTGGGATTTGGTATCCAGGCCTAAGGAGTATCCGATCATTGGCGCCAAATGGGTATTTAAAAAAAACATGATGAATCCACAATAATTGTCAGAAACAAGGCAAGATTGGTTACCAAAGGCTATAATCAAGAAGAAGGTATTGATTATAAGGAAACATATGTTTCAGTGGCTAGATTGGAAGCCATACGGGTACTTCTAGCCTTTGCATGTATCAAAGGATTCAAACTCTATCAAATGGATGTCAAAAGTGCCTTCCTAAATAGTTTCATTCAGGAAGAAGTCTATGTTGAACAACCTTTAAGTTTTGAAGATATATCACATCCTAATCATGTTTATTATCTTAAAAATGCTATCTACGGTCTTAAACAAGCTCCTAGAGCTTGGTATGAAAGACTGAGCAAATGTCTCCTTGATCAAGGATTCGTCATCGAGAACAATAAGAAAAATGATTTACTAATTGTGTAAATTTATGTAGATGATATTATATTCGGTGCTACTAATGATTCTTTGTGTCAATAATTCTCTTAGACTATGTAAGGAGAATTGGAAATGTCAATGATGAGAGAATTTAATTTCTTTCTTGGACTTCAAATCAAACAAAGGAAGAATGAGATATTTATATCTTAGAAAAATATCTTCAAAATCTCCTCAAGAAATATGGAATCGATCATTGTAATTGAGCTGACACTTTAGTGAGCTCAACAACGTTGCTGGATGCTGATGCTGAATGACTTGATTTCAATATTACCAAATATATAAGGATGATTGGTTCGTTGCTCTATCTAAGAGCTAGCAGACAAGATATACAATTTAGTGTGTGAATGTGTGCAAGATATCAATCCACCCCAAAGGAATCTCAAGCAACGACTGTGAAAAGAATCTTTAGATATCTTGCCGAAAAAGTGAAACTTGGATATGGTATCCCAAAGGAGGAAATGAGTATCTCATAGCCTACTCAGACTCTAATCACGATGGATATAAAACTGATAGAAAGAGCACCAGTGGACAATGTCAGTTCCTCGATGGCTCTATTGAATCTTGGTTCAGCAAAAAGATAAACATTGTATCATTGTCATCAACTAAAGCTGAGTATATGTAACTGCTTCAAGTTGTTGTGCGCAAGTGCTATGGCTCAATCAACAACTTCAAGACTTAGGTATTCAACTCAAACAAAATTCTGATCCTTTGTGAGAACACAAGTGCTATAGGCTTGGCCAAGAATCTAGTTCAACATTCAAGAACCAAGCATATTGACGTAAGGCATCACTTTATCGGAGATCATGTGTTGGATATTATTAGTTTTTATGATGTTACATATAGATGTCATTCTTAAGAGCAAAAAGTTTACATAATATATTTATCTCGTACATTGACTAAATACTACATTTAATAAAGATTAGTCCAAGTTGAATTATGCAGAATATCAAGAAAGAGAGATGACATTAAAGAAAGAAGAACCTGCAGATAATGTCAAGAAGCAAGAAGTTATTAAATGATTTTTGGGACTAATCAAGAAGAAGAGAAGATATTAAGAAATATAAACTTGCACAATATAATGGAAATATGAGAGTTCTTATATGTGATACTGGTAGTCTCTATAAATAAATGAAAGTTGGAATGACTTAATTCAGAGATAAATTAAGCTATTTGAAGCTTAATCATTTTCTAGCTACAGTATCATATACATGAATAGTAATTTGTTACGGCGATGAACAGGGCAGAACTCGATTTTTTATTTGAAAAACTCAAGTTGTTATAGTGATGAACAATACCACACTCACATGCTACAGTGCACAACTCGAGTTTTGATAAGAAAAACTCGAGTTGCACACTCGAGTTTGCACAATAAAACTCGAGCGTGGAGTTGATTTTGACTCCTCTGTTATGCGTTTTGCATGGGTGACATTTGATTTTTCGATTATATATCCTAAACCACATATCCGATTGAGGTGAAACCGGTTTTATATGAACCTAGACTTCCAATGCGTCATATAAACAAAAATGTCAGGCCCCAAACGAGTTCAAATGAAAGAGCTATGAATTCTAGAAGTTGGCACTACAATTTGTTGGGATCCGTACACGCAGTGGAATTAAAACTTTATGAATCCCTTCTGAGGATCGCTCAACCACTTTTAAATCAAGGTTAAAAGAATCCGAATCATACCTACGGTGAACCTGTCTGCGTCTCGTACTATTTGAACTGGTGGGCTACCTTCTCAATTAGTAGAAGTCGACTCTATGAATCGCTTTCCTCTACCGGTATCCACACGAATAATCTCCGAACACGACTGCGGCAACGTGCTAGCGCCTTCAAACTTGCATCTCTCTACTTTTTGTTCTAGGGTTTCTCGGGGCTTTCTAATACGTTCAACAAAAGTCCCGTAGGTTTTTTTAAACCCGATAGGCGTATTATATTCAAAAATAATTCGCATTAATTTTGAAATTCGAATTTTGAATCTGGATTAAAAAAATATATTAATTAAATCTATCTAATAGATCTAATCTAATCTATTTATTTAATCCGAGTTAAAAGCCTTCTAAATTAATTTATCTCTATAAATTAAATCCGAGATATGATATCTATCTATTTAATTAAATCTGAGATACTATATCTCAATTTAAATTAATTAGATATATGATGTCTTTATTCGAAAATTAAATGTGAGATACAATATCTCTATTTGTTTTAGATATTTAATTTATCAAATAAATTAAATACAAAACAAATATTATTTAATAATATTATAATCTCCATTAAATAATATTATTATATTATTTTCGAATTAAATATATATATATATTCATCCTGGATTAAATTCAGTGTTCATTAAATGTTAGACATATCTAAGATTCAATGAATCTGGACACTTTTGCTCGTGTTGGGCTATTCTTGTGTGCGACCCTGCAGGCCCACATGAGATTGGTAGTAGGCCAATACTGTACCAGCCCACAAGTCGCAAGCGGCCTCTAGCAAGACATTGCGACTACCCAATTCATATGGGGATCGATGATACAATACAACCTATCGTACAACCATGTCACATCCCTTTTGTCACGCGATAATTTGGTCAAGGATGAGGCATGGATAATGTCAACTTCCTGTTCTTGACCATTAATTTCTCGATTCTCGAGTAGTCTAATAATTGAAATGGAAACTCCTTTCCATCGTAGTATGGCCATACATTTCTCAAACTCACTCATCGAGGGGCCCAGTATTATCTCTCTACAAATGTGAAGGACAAATTCCATCTTGACCACTCACATTCCTCTGCATGAAAACCACTAATCCCGATCCAAGCCTTTATCATCACCCGGTCAAAGGTGACTTTTGACTAGGTCAAAGATCAGTGACTCATCATGTAGGAATCCATGATGATCTCAGGTCATAGGGCGTCGTGACGCGGTTATATATGAGATAAGCTTATGACTAAATCCATGCAGCTTTCTCATAGTGGGTCGGTCCAGCACCTTGTACTCTTACAAGTGCCCATGACTTTGATTCATATCTCCATACCTCGTCAAAGTCACACTGGTCTTATCTCATCTTCGCTCCCGCGTAGATGAGCGACCAGGGACATTTAGGATCATCCATAAGATATATCCTGGGATACAGTTATCAACATAAACATGCAAATGAATTGATAACTAAAAGAGAATACTTTAAATAACATAAATGTTTAGAGTACAATGACTTGCCCATAGAGCATAATTTCGAACACAATTCACACTGCACAACATACACAACTTCAGTATTTTGGGTGTATGTCACAAACTACATATCCAAATAAGCTGAAACTGGTGTCATATGAAACTAGACTCAAAATACATTTCATGGAACTTAAAAACAACCTCAAAGGAGTTCAGACCAGGGAGATATAGGTTTCAAAAGTTGACGATGGAAATTCTGAAGCCATTTTAGCATAGGTTTGATTTTCTGGATATATTTCACATGATACACGACCAAATGAAGTGAAACCAATTCCATATAAAACTAGACTCAAATTTTGTTTCATAGAATTTGGAAGCAAGCAAAAGGAGGTTCAGACAAAGGAGAAATGAATTTTGAAATTTGACATTCAGTATGTTGGAGTTCATACTATGATTTCTTGACAATCATGATTCATAGAATCATAACGCTCTAAATAAAATGAGTTTTGAGTTGATTCTTTTTTTTTCATGGAAAAGAACACATCAAGAGCTTTCTAGGGATAGGCCATTTTCTAACTTTGGAGTTATATTCAAAGAGATATGGCCTTTGGAAGTTTACTCCTATTCTGAAATGCTGATTTCACAATAAGCACAAAAATCACCATGTCCAAGAATCTTGTTGCTTTTGTAAACATTTAGTTGAACACCAAAATCACTTATACTACTTTTTAACACTACTTATCTCATTTATGTATAAGTTTAAGATGATTAGAACTCATATTAAGTTCAAACTCAACAGAAGCCAAAATCAACAAAGACAATGAATTCAATGAAGCATATGACAGGGTGAGAAAGACAACAAACCATTCAAATGTATCTCAAACAATCATATACAATTGCTCAACGGTAATTTCTCCAATGAACAAAGCTCCAACGATCATATATTGTAAATGGAGGAAATCACCAAGAGGGGGTGAATTACGGATTTTAAAAATTCTTTTCCTACACCCAAAAGCTTAAACAATAAAGTAGGGTATAACAGAGGAGAGAAGAGAAGCAAGACACAGAGGAATTTATACTAGTTCGGTCTCAACACTTTACCTACGTCCAGTCCCCAGACACTCTGGGATTTTCACTAACATTCAAATCAGTTACACACTCTGCACTCGAAAGTTATCCTCTCACTAGGATACACTCCCCCTTACAAGTTGTAAACTGATAAACCCAACCTCAAAGTCCCACAACTCTGAGATTCTTACAAAGATTGATAATCAATGATGAACTCTCTAAAAGAGCATATATAATAATAACTGAAGTACAATGTATCAAAAGATACTTTACAAGTAGGTAAAAAGCACTAAATGCAGGTGAAACTTGATAGCTTTTGATTTTCTGCATTCTGGTAGTTGTAGAGAATTGAATGCTTCATCTTATATATGTTGGAAGCATTAAATACCGTTGGAATTATTAATGTAACCGTTGGAGACATTAATGTAGCTGTTAGATTGCAACTTGGTCCATTCTCTCTCTTGCTTGAGTTAATCCAGGTGCTCAGAAATTTATGTTGACTTTCCTTCAAATTAATCTGTTGGGAGACGAAGCTTCCATAGAGGGAAAGAAAACATTTAAGCCTTTGCAAAGTCCAGGGAATGATTTGCCAAAAGGGTGCTAAGATTTCTGGACCAGCAAAAAATGTGCTGATGTCACCTTTTGCTTTATGCTTAATCCTCAATATAATACACTTTTAATCATATAAAACTCACTAACAACCTGATTAAACATAGTTAGGAATCGTAATGAGTGATGATATAAAGTATCTAGATCATACATGAAGATTTCGCAAATTCATGAAAGCTGATTTTCAAATAGAGCACTTTAAATTGGAGTTTCTTCAGCAAATTGGAGTTTGCAATATTTTCTGAAAAGACAAACTCGAGTTTATAAACACAAACTCAAGTTTTGTTCTTACTCAAGTAATCATCGCGATTGAGCTTTGAAGAATAATTTGAAACAGGAGCAAACTCAAGTCATTAAGTGACAAACTCGAGTTTGAAACTTTTTGAATTGAAAATGAAATTAAGTTCACAAAGCTCAAACTGGAGATTTGATGATGACAACATTTGTAAACCAAAAAATCAAAGATTTTAAGAGATTTGAGCATGAAAGAATGAAAATCAAAAACTTGAAATCAGAGAGATAAAACAACAGAAGCATATTCATTCATTTAGTTCAAAAGAGTACATCAGATATTGAAATAAGCACATGAGTACATAAACTAAATGCTCAAAATAAAAACTCTTCTATAAACTCTTCATTGTTCTTCTCCCCCTTTGTCATCACCAAATATGGGTGGAGCTGAGACAGCATCTTCAGCGAAATGGTCCACCAATGGTGTAGATAGAGGAGAGTCAAGTTTGACAGTGGAGGTGTGAGAAGGAGGAACATTACAGTGGTTGGAGTGAAGTCAATAGGAGGAGTGGAAATGATAGGAGTGCTAAAGGTCAAGGAAGGTGAGGTTGAGGGAACAGGTTCAGACTTTGGAATGTTGAAGCTAGGGCCAGCAGAGGGTGAAGCAAAACCAAAACCAGAGGGACTATGGTCAGCAGATGACAGAAGCTTCAGTATCTTGTCCATTTTGTCACTTAAGACCACATTTGACACCATAAGAGTGGAGATACTGGCAGCTTGATCTTCAAAATGGCCATAAAGATTTTCCACTTTCTCCTTCAATTCTTCTTAGACATCTACCATGTCACTATTACCTTTGGCTACCTCAGAAACCAACTTACCAACCTCAGCCTCGATCTTATCAGTCATTTCAGATATGGCTTTGTCCACTATGGTCTTGATTCTGGCATCTAAATCAGAGGGCATAGAAGACTGAGGTGGAAGAGGTGTAGATTGAGCTTCTTGAGCTCTGGCATGATAAGCTCTCGATCTAGAGGGGCCCATGATTGGCCAGATCCTTCTTCAAAATTGATCCTCATCATGTTTAATTGTTGTTTCCCAAAACTTGGAGGCTTCTTAATTGCCTCAGAAGTGCCAATGTACCATATCCTATAGTAAAAGGAATGTTTGAAGGTTTTCTAGAAGCGAATTTGAACTTAGCCATTTCCTAGAAGATCCAGTGGCCAACATTGATAGGAACTTTATCAATGATAGCAGCAAAGAGAGGGTAATCCTTCTTTGTGAAATGGGTATAATTGCCACCCTTTTGTAAGAGGTTCTTAGAGTATACGTACCATATGGCTCTATGAACAGGGGGCATAGCAATAGGAGGAAAGGAAAGAGAAGCCAATTGATCCTCAGGAATAGGTTCATTTGGCCTTAGGATTTCAAAAATTTGCCTATTGCTATAATTTAAAGTAGGAGCAGGAAGAGGATTTAAAATTTCCAAAACAGAGCTAATAAAAGAGGCAGATAAGGTGATCTTAACTCCCCTAACTTGAGTAAAAATCCTCTCCTCAACAAGATTTCCCTCAGAGTCCACAATACTATCCCAAACCATATTGAAATAAAACATTTTTACTATGTTTGGGCTGAAGGAAGCAGAAATGGAAAGAAGAGACTCAAATTCCTTAAGCCAAGGAGAAAGGTCAAGATTACACTCTTCCTTAAGCTTAGCCAGGTTTAGAGAAACAACAGGGCAAAAGTCCTTTTTAAGATAAGTTTCTTTGAAACGAATGGCACTCTCATTCTCTAATACTGCAGTTCTAGTACAAAAGCTCTGAGGTGGCTTTGAATGAAGATAGATTTCAGACAAAGCATTTGATACCTTTGAGCTAGGTTGCTCAGGAGGTTGAGAAGCTAAAGAAGGGGCCTTTGAGGGACCTTGACCCTTGTCAGTGCCTTTAAACTCAGTAGAAGAGGCAGTCCTCTTCTTCTTTGAAGGCTTAGGGGCTTCAACCTTCTTCTCCTTGCCCTTTCTCAAGTCATCTTCTGAAGCAGGTTTTCGTCTTGGGGTCTCAGAAGGCTCTTGAAGAACCACCTTCTTTGGTCTTACCGGAGGAGAAGACTCAATGGCTGGGACACCAGGAATTTTCTTATCGATCCCTGATTGAAGCTTTCTTGGAGGGTACTTCCCTCTCCTAGGTCGCTTCAAAGGAGGAAGAGATGACGAACCAGAAGTTTCATGGTATGAATCTGTGCCCTGGGAGGTTTTGGCAGATTGTTTGGGCGCATTTCTGGTGAGGGAGGTCGAATTTGGTTGGAGAATATGAGAGGTTTGAGAGAAAGTTAGGTCAAAACTTGAGTTTAGAAGAGAGTAAAGAGCAACAGTCGAGACACACACACACACACACAGATATATATATATATATATATATATTGCGCGACAAACTCAAGTTTATAAGTGCAAACTCGAGTTTCCATAAAGTTGTACTGACCTGGAGTTCAAGTGTGTTTGTGTGAACACTTGAAAGAACTTCGGTAAACTCGAGTGTATACTTACAGACTCGAGTTTAAAAAAATATGTTCTGCCCTCACTTGCTCTCTGAACGAAACTCGAGTTTCTCATTTGAAGACTCGAGTTTGGTTTTCTCCAAAAACCAGAGTTTTCTCTCTGCCTTCAATAAACTCGAGTTTGGTCTCACAAACTCGAGTTTGCCTCTTTTGACAGCAAACTTCTGCATCTTAACATATTTATCATATATCCTTTATAAATCATAACTAGACACTCTGATGCTTAAGTTAGTATCTAATAATCATCAAAGACATAACTAACATTAAGTAAAGGGTTACTTACAACTCATTGAGATTTACCATTCCCAATTCTCTTCTTATGAAAATGAATTGCTTCTTAGGCAATGGTTTGGTGAAGATATCAGCAAGTTGAAGATGAGTTGGGATGAACATAACCTTGACATCCTTCTTCTGAACATGGTCTCTTATAAAGTGATGTCTAACATCAATATGCTTGGTCTGAGTATGTTGCACTGGATTCTTCGCCAAGCTTATTGTGCTGGTATTATCACAAAAAATTGGGATTTCCTTGAGATGAAGTCCCAAGTCCAGAAGTTGTTGCTTGAGCCATAGGACTTGAGCACAACAACTTGATGCAACAATGTATTCAGCTTCAGTCGATGACACTGAGACGGTTGTTTGCTTCTTGCTAGGAGACAAGTGAGCCACCAAGGAATTGACATTGGCCACTTGTACTATTTCTATCCGTCTTGTATCCATCAAGATCTGAATATGAATATGCTACCAGATGTTCACGTTGACCTTTGGGAAACCTCAATCCCAACTCTTATGTATTAGCTAGGTATCTGAATATCCTCTTCACATGTTCAGCATGAATCTCTTTAGGAGTGGATTGGAATCTAGCGCACATGCCCACACTGAACTGGATATTAGGCCAACTTGCTGTTAAATAAAGCAATGAACCAATCATTCCTCTATATATTGTGATGTTGAAATCTTGTCCTTTATCATCAGCATCCAAGGAAGCAGTAGAGCTTATTGGTGTGTCAGCTCCATTGCATTCATTCAAACCATATTTCTTCAATAAATCCCTCAGATATTTGGTTTGAGAAATAAAGATTCCATTCTTGTGTTGCTTGATTTTCAAACCAAAGAAGTAGTTGAGTTCTCCCATCATAGATATCTCAAACTCTCCCTGCATATTCTTAGCAAATTCTTCACACAAAGCATCATCAGAAGCACCAAATAAAATATCATCAACATAAATTTGAACAATTAATATATCATTAAGCTTATTATTCTTTAAGAAGAGAGTTGTATCTTCTTTTCCTCTAATAAATCCTTGATCAAAAAGGAATTTGTTTAATCGCTCATACCAACCTCTAGGAGCTTGCTTAAGACCATACAAGGATTTCTTGAGAGGATAAACATGATCTGGATGATGGTCACTTTGAAAACCAGGAGGTTGTTCAATATAAACTTCCTCCTGAATAAAATCATTTAGAAAAGCACTTTTTACATCCATTTGATATAGCTTGAATCCGTTGATACAAGGAAATGCTAGAAGAATCCTTATAGCTTTTAATCTTGCCACTGGAGCATATGTTTCTTCATAATCAATTCCTTCTTCTTGATTATAGCCTTTTGCAACCAATCTAGCCTTGTTACTGACAATGATTGCAGATTCATCACGTTTGTTCTTAAATACCCATTTAGTGCCAATAACCGGATGATCTTTAGGCCTAGGTACTAAGTCCCAAACTTGATTTCTATCAAATTGATGTAATTCCTCTTGCATTGCGATAACCCAATCATTGTCTGAAAGGGCTTCATCAATCTTAGAGGGTTCAATCTCAGATATAAAGGCAGAAAATGTAACTCCATTCAAAGTACTTTTTCTAGTCCTTACACCTTGATTTACATCACCTATTACTTGGTCCAAATGATGATTCCTAATGAACTTCCAAGCTCTAGGCTGAGATTGATTAGAATTTTCGCAAGAGTTTTGAGGATCCATTCGAAAAAAAATTCAA
Source organism: Acacia melanoxylon (assembly GCA_019022615.1). NCBI lineage: Eukaryota > Viridiplantae > Streptophyta > Magnoliopsida > Fabales > Fabaceae > Acacia > Acacia melanoxylon. The sequence goes on along the minus strand of JAFJYJ010000020.1, from coordinate 560,382 downwards.
GATTTTCAATAGAGGCAAGAGTAGTTTTCGAAAAGAATTGATTTTTGAAAACAAGTTCCTCATCATCATCCAAAGGCTTATCAGATTTGGATTCACATAACACAACTTGCATAGACTCTTCAACAATTTGAGTACGAGTATTAAAGACTCTATAAGCTTTACTTCTATTTGAATAACCCAAAAATATACCTTCATCCGACTTGGAGTCAAACTTTCCCAAGTTATCCTTACCATTATTGTGGATGAAACATTTGCAATCGAAAACATGCAGATGAGTTAAATTGGGCTTTTTTCCCTTGTATAGCTCATAGGGAGTTTTGTTCAACTTCTTCTAGAGATATGCCCGATTTGAGATGTATCAAGCCGTACTCATAGCATTAGCCCAAAATACTTGGGGGTATTGTTCTCGTTCAACATAGCTCTTGCCATCTCAGTGAGGACTCTATTCTTCCTCTCCACAACACCATTTTGTTGAGGAGTCCTTGGGGCTGAGAAGTTGTGATCAATGCCCATATTATCGCAAAACTCACCAAAGGCATGATTTTTGAATTCTCCACCATGATCAGTACGAATTCCTACAATAGAGAAACCTTTCTCGTTTTGGACCTTCTTGGCAAAAACAACAAACTGCAAATGGAGCAAATCACCAAGAGTGGGGTGAATTGGGGATTTTAAAAATGCTTTTCTAATTACTCTGTTTTTGAACACTAAAACAGAGTAGTGTAGAGTATGAGAAGAAGAAGCAAGACACAAGGAATTTATACTGGTTCGGTCCAACCTCTTTACCTACGTCCAGTCCCCAGACACTCTGGGATTTCACTAACGCAAATGATTACACACTCTGTAACTCTTAGAGTAATTCTCTCACTAGAACTTACTCCCCCTTACAAGTTGTAATCAAATATCCCAATCTCCAAGTCCCACGACCTGAGATTCTTACAATGAATTATTTTCAATAAATGAACTCTCTCTAAGAGTGGATAAGAATAATCACTGAAGTACATAATGTATCAAAAGATACTTTACACAAGAAAACTCAAAGAGTAGTTGGAAACTTGAATGATTTTCGTTTTCTGCAAATTGGTTGTTGAGAAGAATTGAATGCATCTCTATATATACCAAGAGAGCATTAAATGACCATTGTAATCTTCAATGTAATCGTTGCCAGCATTAAAGAAGGATTAGGTGAAGCTTTGGTCTTCTTCTCTCTCTACTTTTTGCTTAATCCAGTTGCACAGAAGTTTATAGTTGACTTCTTGAATATTAATCCATTGGAAGAGCAGCTACTTGATGAGGAAAGGAAACATTAATCCCTTTGCAACGTGTGTATAATGACTGTCCAAAAAGATGCAAGTTTTCTGGACTTTTCATTTAATGTGTTGATGTCACTTTTTACTTTTGTTCAAATCTTCATTTAACATCCTCTTAATCATCTGAAACTCACTAAAAAACTGATTAAACATAGTTAGGAATAGTAATGAGTGATGATAAAAAGTATTAAGATCAAACATGAAGATTTCACAAATTCATGCAATTTGATTTTCAACCTCAGCGACACAAACTCGTGTTTGTTCTCACAAACTGGAGTTTGTAGAAGGCCAAACTCGAGTTTCCAAATCCTAACTCTAGTTTCCTTCTTCTAGAGAAGAATGTCGCAAGTTGAGTTTTGAAGCACATTTTGAAACATTGAGCAAATGCGAGTTTGTTAATGACTAACTCAAGTTTTGGACTTTTATAGTGAAAACATATTTATGTCCAAAAACTCAAAACTGGAGTTTCCAATCTTAACTGGAGTTTTCAAAGTTACTGAAAAGAGCAAAGCTCTCTGTAAGGCACAAACTCGAGTTAACTAACCCAAACTTGAGTTTCCAAATAAAATTGAAAAACTTTGAAAATCTTTGCCAAGTGAAAACTGGAGTTTTCTCAAAATGGGTAAAACATGACAACTTTTTGTCAAGCACAAACTCGAGTTTCCAAATACAAACTCGAGTTTCCTCAAAACTTTGGAAAACTTAGAAAATGCTTGGCCAAGTGCAAACTGAAGTTTGTCATAGAAAACTGGAGTTTGCTTGGAATGAAAAACATTGAGACTCTCTGCCAAGCCCAAACTCGAGTTTGGAAAACACAAACTTGAGTTTGGTCAAGTTCACAAAACTTGACAAAACTCTTTATTTGGTGCAAACTGAAGTTTCCATATGAAAGCTGGAGTTTGCTTAAGTTCAAAACTTTGGGAGTTCTCTGTATGACCAAAACTCGAGTTTACAAAACCCAAACTCAAGTTTCCTCATAAGAGAAAATTTTAACAAACTTTCTAGTAGATGAAAATTGGAGTTTGTAAATTAAAACTGGAGTTTTGTATTCTTCAGCAAATATTGAAGTGTCTCTGTATGGTACAAACTCGAGTTTGTAAACCCAAACTCGAGTTTGTCTTAATGTGAAAAACTTGAGTGTTCTCTGTGTCTTGAAAACTCGAGTTTGCCTCAACAAACTGGATTTTTCTTTAGTTCATAAAATTGAGCTACTCTTTGTCAAGTTCAAACTCGAGTTTGCCTTTGACAGTAAGCTTTTCAACTTACCAAAGACAAACTTCAACTTGTGTTTAAAATTGTCAGTTATCATCAAAACACATAGAGAACTAACACAAACTGATCAAATGTTTCATCTTTAGAAGATAAGAATATAGTCCATGCAAATCTAGAGAAATCATCAACTATGACCAAAGTATAAAGATTGCCACCAAGGCTTTTTACTCTAGCCGATCCAACTAGATCCATATGGAGTAGTTGAAGAGGTCTATTAGTTGAAATTTCATTTTTAGATTTGAAAGATGATTTAGTTTGTTTACCTTTTTGACAAGCATCACAAATCATGTCATTTTTAAAACAAAGTTTTGGTAAACCAATAACCAAATCCTTTTTTAGCAACTTGTCAAGTTGGAACATGTTCACATGAGCTAATCGCTTATGCCACAGCCAATTTTCATCCAAATTACCCATAAAACATTTTTCAGAAATAGGACAATTTCTAGAGAGATTGAGAGTATAGCAATTACCTTCTTTAGCTCATGTATTCAAACAGGCTGCCAAAGAGAGCTGCTACTGATTCCATTGATTCTCCACAAGCTTCTTCAATCGCAGTGACCTTGGCTTCCCATTCCTTGCTGAGGATATTTAGAATTTTCCTCACTTGGACAGGTTGGTCATATTCTTTGCCCAATGCAGCAAGTTGATTAATCAGATGAGTGAATCTGAGCAGGAATTCTCCAATGGATTCCCCAGACTTCATACAAAGTAAATCATATTCAGTCATCAGGGTATTGACACGATTCTCCTTGATTCCAGTCGTTCCTTCATGAACAATCTCCAAGGCATCCCACATAGTTTTTGCAGACGATAAAGTGCATATACGAAAGTATTCACTTTGACTTAGTGCACTTTGGAGCATGAGAATAGCTTTACTGTTGAGAGTGACCAGCTTTTTGTCATTCTCATCATATTATTCTTCAAGTTTTGGAGTTTTAACACCATCTTCAACAGTAGCTGGAGCATAGTCTCCTTTCTCGAACAACCTCCATAGGCCATATTCAGTGGCCAAAACAAATACTTTGAATTTAGCCTTCCAGAAGGAGTAGTGCTCAGCATTGAAACCCGGTGGTCTGTTGATCGAAGCTCCATCAGGTAATATTCCATCCGTGATGATCCTTCTCGAGATGTTAAGCTCTTTCGAGAAGACCTTGCTCTGATGCCAAATGTAAATAGAGGAACTCACCAAGAGTGGGTGAATTAGGGATTTTAAAAATCCTTTTCCTACACCCAAAAGCTTAGACAGTAAAATAGGGTATAACAGAGGAAAGAAGAGACGCAAGACACAGAGGAATTTATACTGGTTTGGTCTCAACACTTGACCTACGTCCAGTCCCGAGACACTCTGGGATTTTCACTAACACTCAAATCAATTACACACTCTGCACTCGAAAGTTATCCTCTCACTAGGATACACTCCCCCTTACAAGTTGTAAATTGATAAACCCAACCTCTAAGTCCCACAACTTTGAGATTCTTACAAAGATTGATAATCAATGATGAACTCTCTAAAAGAGAAGATATAATAATCACTGAACTACAATGTATCAAAAGATACTTTACAAGTAGGTAGAAAACACTAAATATAGTTGAAGCTTGATAGCTTTTGGTTTTCTGTATTCTGGTAGTTGTAGAGAATTGAATGATTCATCTTATATATGTTGGAAGCATTAAATGACTGTTGTAATCATTAATGTAACCGTTGGAGACATTAATGTAGCTGTTAGGTTGCAACTTGATCCATTCTCTTTCTTCCTTGAGTTAATCTAGGTGCTCAGAAATTTATGTTGACTTCCTTCAAATTAATATGTTGGGAGACGAAGCTTCCATAGAGGGGAAGAAAACATTTAAACCTTTGCAAAGTCCAGGGAATGATTTTCCAAAAGGGTGCTAAGATTTCTAGACCAGCAAAAAATGTGCTGACGTCACCTTTTACTTTCTGCTTAATCCTCAATCTAATACACTTTTAATCATCTGAAACTCACTAACAAACTGATTAAACATAGTTAGGAATTGTAATGAGTGATGATATGAAGTATCTAGATCATACATGAAGAATTTTTGCAAATTCGTGAAAGCTGATTTTCAAACAGAGCGCTTTAAAATGGAGTTTCTTCAAGCAAACTAGAGTTTGCAATATTTTCTGAAAAGCCAAACTCGAGTTTTGTTCTTACTCAAGTAATCATCGTGATTGAACTTTGAAGAATAATTTGAAACAGGAGCAAACTCAAGTTTGGAACTTTTTGAATTGAAAATGAAATTAAGTCCACAAAACTTAAACTGGAGTTTTCAAATGCAAATGGAGTTTTCTTAAATTCAAAAATAGTTAGAAGCTCTCGGCTTGACACAAACTGGAGTTTACTAAAACAAACTTGAGTTTTCAAAAAGAGTAGAAACTTTGAAAACTCTCGGCCAAGCGCAAACTGGAGTTTACTATGCTAAACTCGAGTTTGCTTAAAAGATGAAAAACTTTAAAAGCTCTTGGCCAAACACTAACTCGAGTTTGACAGACTAAACTCGAGTTAAGTTCAAAAACATTGAAGACTCCCTGTCTAACATAAACTCGAGTTTGCCATAACTGACTCGAGTTTGCTTTAACTTAAAAAACTTAGAGTGCTCTCTATATGACAAAAACTCAAGTTTGGTAATGTAAACTCGAGTTTGTCCAAGTTTAGAAAACTTGAGCTACTCTTTGTCAAGTCCAAACTCGAGTTTGTCAACTCCAAACTTGAGTTTGCCTTTGACAGTAAGTTTTTCAACTTAGCAGAGACAAACTTCAATTTAGTTTACAATTGTCTTTTATCATCAAAACACAGAGAACTAACATGAATCTCATTACGAAACTGTTGGAAATTATGCCCTAGGGGCAAGTCATTCTCTATTTAGTTATCATTTCATTTGCATGCTTATAGTGATAGCTGATCCTTGGATATATCTTATAGATTATCCTAAATGTCCATGATCGGTCATCTATGCGGGAGCGAAGATGAAATAAGACCAATATGACTTTGATGAGTATGGAGATACGAGTCAAAGTCATAGGCACTTGTAACCATACAAGGTGCTGGACCGACCCACTATGAGAAAGCTGCATGGATTTTGTCATAAGCTTATCTCATGTATAACCGCGTCACAACGCCCTATGACCTGAGATCATCATGGATTCCTACATGATGAGTCGCTGGTCTTTGACCTAGTCAAAAGTCACCTTTGACCGGGTGATGATAAAGGCTATGATCGGGATCAGTGGTTTTCATGCAGAGGAATGTGAATGGTCAAGATGGAACTTGTCCCTCACATTTGTAGAGAGATAATACTGGGCCCCTCGATGAGTGAGTCTAAAAAATGTATGGCCATACTACGATGGAAAGGAGTTTCCATTTCAATTATTAGACTACTCGAGAATCGAGAAATTAATGGTCAAGAACAGGAAGTTGACATTATCCATGCCTCATCCTTGACCAAATTATCGTGTGACAAAAGGGACGTGACATGGTTGTACAATAGGTTGCATCGTATCATCGATCCCCATATGAATTGGGTAGTCGCAATGTCTTGCTAGAGGCCGCTTGCGACTTGTGGGCTGGTACAGTATTGGCCCACTGCCAATCTCATGTGGGCCTGCAGGGTCACACACAAGAATAGTCCAACACGAGTATTAGTGTCCAGATTCATTGAATCGTATATATGTCTAAGATTTAATGAATGCAATGTTTAATCTAGGAAGGACATATATATATATATATATAATTTGAAATTAAATGTTATTTGTTTTGTATTTAATTTATTTAAAATTAAATACCTAAAATGAATAGAGATATAGCTATAGAATACGCAATGGTGGAGGGGGGTTGATTTGTATTTGATATATGTGTTTATATCTTTTTATCGGTGAATGCGAGACATATTTGTTCATCACTCAAAAAACCTATTCGTAAGAATTTGCCTTTAGTCACTCGGTCTTCCTTTTGTATTTAGGATTTTTTTACGAATTTATTCAATCTATATTTATATTGTCGCATTTCGTATAGAGGTTATTATGTCAAAGCAATGGTGTCCTTACCCATGATAAACTAAAAAGATTGTTGCCCTTGACTTTTGATATAATCAACATGCTCTTTTATTAATTATTAAAATTCATTATTTTTTTTTTATATATATATTTTAATTATTCTCTTTTTTATTTATATATTTATATTGATATATTGATTCTTATATTTTTTTATTTTGAATCTTTTTTTTATAATAATTACAAAAGAAAAGGTATATGCGTGACACATAATCAATCTATTAATTAATCTATTTCATTCAAATACTATAAATATATCATAGTCTCGTCTTATAATACTTCGGGTGCTAATGAAACTATTTTAGTGAAATTTAACTGTCTCAATTCCCGAGCGATCGCACCAAAAATTCGAGTTCCTTTTGGATTTCCTTCTTGATCAATGACAACTGCAGCATTATCATCATATTGTATTATCATACCGTTGTTACGTTTGAGTTCTTTACAAGTACGTACAATTACAGCTCGATCACTTCGATCTTTCTAACGGTGTATTTGGTACGCTTTCTTGATTACAAGAACAATAACGTCACCAATATAGGCATATCGTCGATTACTAGTTCCTATGATTCGAATACACATCAATTCGTGGGCCCCGCTGTTATCGGCTACATTCAAATGGGTTTGAGGTTGAATCATATCATTTTTTTTCTCTGTTCTTTCAGTGCAAACAGTGCAAAGGGCGAAGTAAAAAAAAAAATATTGTGTATCAAAAAAAAAAAAAAACCTACAATTGCAATTGTTTTTTTTTATCCCAAAGACCTCTTTCCTTTGGTTTTAATTATTATGCCGAAATAATGAATCGAGTTCGTATAGGCATTTTGGATGCTGCTATTGCAATAGCTTTTCGGCTATATTTTCTCGTGACTCCGCCCATTTCATAAAGTATTCTACCCGGTTTAACGACAGCTACCCAATATTCGGGAGATCCTTTTCCCGACCCCATACGTGTTTCGTAGGTCTTACTTTGTAATCGGGCTTTGTCCGGAAATATGCGTACCCATATTTTTCCACCGCGGCGGGCATTTCGTGACATTGCTCGCCGCCCCCGCTTCTATTTGTCTAGATGTGATCCAAGCGGGTTCAAGTGCTTGAAGAGCATATCTACCGAAGCAAATATGATTACCCCGAGAGGATATTCCTTTCATTCTTCCTCTATGTTGTTTACGAAATCTGGTTTTTTGGGGGTTATAGTTGATGGTTTTTTTCTCAATTCCATCTCTACTACAGAACCGTACATGAGATTTTCACCTCATACGGCTCCTCGCGAATGAAGAAACGATTAAAATAGAATATAAATATACATGGATTTCATTAATAATATATCGAATCGTGGTGGGACTTTTTGAGATTTCATCTAATCTATTGGTTTATTGAAAATTTGTATATCTTGTTTTGATATATAACTAAACAAGTATTCTTTGTTACAAATATTCTTTTTCTATTAACGAATCTTTATTTTGTTTTTCCTTTTTTTACCATATTGGATTGGCCCCTATTTTGAAATCCAATAAAATCCAAATTTTCGCGGGCGAATATTTACTCTAAAATTATATCTCAGATTTAATTTAATTGAGATACAGTATCTCAGATTTAATTCAATAGATATATATCATATCTTAGATTTAATTTATAATGATAAATTAAATCACAAGGCTTTTAATTCGGATTAAATGAATAGATTAGATTAGATCTGTTGGACAGATTTAATTGATATATTACTTAATCCAAATTCGAATTCAACAATTAATTAAGATTAATTTTGAATATTTTAATACAGCTCATTAGGGTTTTAGAAACTCTATAAAAAGGATGATGATCTAGTCGTATTAAGAAGCTGAAAACAAATTGAGACAAGCCGCAGAAAGAAATCCTAGAGAGAAAAATGTGAGACACAAAGAGAAGGTGCTAGCACGCTGCCGTACGTGTTGGAGAGCTTTTCGGTGTGGATACCGATAGAGGGAGGAAACTCGAAAAGGCTGCTCCTGGATGATCGAGAAGGTAGCCCACGTGATCAAATCGAACGTAAGAAACGCTCAGAATTTCGCATAGGTATGATTCGGACTCTTTAACCTTAATTTAAACGCGGTTGAGCGATCCTCTTCTTGGGATTCGTAAAGTTTTTTTTATATTTTGCTGCGTGTACGGATCCCAACAGAAACTTGTCAAAATCATTATTTATTGTTTACCTTCTTCTTACTCAGCCTCTTTTTTATTGTTCACCTTCTTCCTCAGCCTCTTTTTTCTTCCCTTTCCTCCTTTTCGCTATTCTGAGTCCCCTTCCTCAACCTTATGTGTTGCAACTCTCACGATAAGGAAGAAGGTGGTAATGGTGGTGTTTTTCAGTTACGGCGCCTCTCACGGTTAGAGCTGGGAATCAAGGCTGGCCCGTGAAGGGTCAAGGCCTAAACCCGGGGTAAGAAAAACATGTTTTTCAAAGCCCGGCCTGATAACACCAGGGCTAAGGCCAGCCCTCCAAGGCCTAGAAGTTACTATTCCAAATTATAACTATTTTTCCTCCGTTTTTTTTTCAAAAAAATATAATTAGTAAATTACAACAATTAAAGTTCTAATTTATCAAATAAATGTTGTCAACATTAATATCAAAACAACACGAATCATCCAACAAATAAGCACAATCACTAATTCATAATAAAAAGCAAACTATGTTCACAAATAACTCACATAAAACATAAGAAGCATACCACTAAGTGACATTAGTACGATAACTATTATCGTCGCCATTTTCGCCACTATCATCAATTTCAACAACATTTGATTGTGCTTCGCTTTGAGTAAGCTCTGGTTCATGAGTAAGAATATCATGAATTTCTTCTCCCACAACTTGAACACATCCATAGTCTTTATCTGCAACAAATAATAAACCAAATCATAAAATTAGAGTATAGTGATTATGTATTTGTGTATTTGTACTTAAATGGATAAATAACTCTATAACAAATACAAAATACATATTGAAAGATGGAATATCACTAAGAAGGGGTGAATTGGGGATATAAAATTTTCTTCTCAAAAATACTCTGTTAGCAGTTAACAAAACATAGATGAACAGAGTAGGATAGGGAGAGATTGAACACAAGCGATTTATACTGGTTCGGTCTAAATCCTCGACCTACGTCCAGCTCCAGACTCTTCGGGATTTCACTAACTCAAATGATTACATACTCTGTAACTCTCGGAGTAATTCTCTCACTAGAACTTACTCCCCCTTACAAGTTGTAATCAAATGTCTCAATCCCAAAGTCCCAATACTTTGAGATTCTTACAAAGATTGATAAACAATAATGAACTCTCTAAAAGAGCAGATGTATAAACACTAAAGGTTTAAATATCCGAAGATATTGTCTGTAAGAGTAGAAACAGTAAATGTTAGTGTTGCTAATTGAATGCGTAGAGTTTCGGTAGGTGGAGAATTGAATGCTTCTGCTATTTATAGCTGATGGCATTTAATGACCGCTGAAGAGAGATTAATCAAGCCATTGAGGATAATAAATATATCTGTTGAGTTTGAACGTTGCTCTATCTCTTCGTATCTTCCCATGTTGCCGTTATTCTCTGTTGACATTCTTCATTCGATTTGTCCGTTAAGACTCAGGTAAAATGTTGGCTGGGAATGGCCTGAATGTTTTTTGGTTGCTCAGAAGCTCAATTTCAATTTTCATGCTTTAACTCTGTTCAAGCATTAATGCGTCTAACAAGATTTGCTTTATGACAATTTGATGATTAAAACTTGTTAATCATATATTAAACTCATTAGCAAACTGATTAAACTTGGTTAGGAATAGTAAGAATTAATAATATGAAGTACCCAATGCATAACCAAGGAATTGCTTATTACAGGGCGATGAATTCAAATATTGATATGCTTGACTCGAGTTACATCGAGATGCCTCGAGTTACCCTAACTCGAGTTACACATAAACAACTCAAGTCATAGTTATAATGCTTCAGACAGAAGAGATTTGCACATGTGATTACTCGAGTCATATCAAATTAACTCGAGTTAAAAGTGCAATTTTATTTTACACAGAAGCATGTGAAATATGGTGACTCGAGTTATGTATGGTGACTCGAGTCATATCAGCAATTTATATTAGTTAAGGTTCTCTGTGACTCGTATGACTCGAGTTAAACACTAAATGACTCGAGTCATGTCACTTTTTGAAAAAGCTGATATCATGATGAACCATTTGAAAAACTGAAGTACAATCCATGACTCGAGTTGCTAGTGATAACTCGAGTCATGTCCTTTGCAAAAATTAATTTTCTTAAAAACATGACTTGAGTCATATTTTGTTAACTTGACTTACTGAATTCAAAAATCATTTTTCAAGGACTCAGAGATGTTTTGACTGGAGTTAAAGCATTGTAACTTGAGTTGTATTTAAACTGAGTTATTTTGACCTTAATCAACAATCATTACAATTGTTAGACATCATCAAAACACATAGAAAACTAACACATATAAATTAGTAAATTATCATCATATATGAATCCATGCATCCAAAAGATAATAATAATAATAAATTAAAAGGGCCTGCAGGGCTAGCTTGAGGCCCTCCAGGGCCGGCCCTTTTAAGCCCAAGGCCCTACAGGGCCGGCCCTGCAGGGCTTATTTCATGAAGTTCCTCTAATTTTCAAATTCGGCCCTTGAAAAGCCAGGGCTTAAAAGGGTCGGCCTGATGGGCTCGGCCCGATTTCCTGACTCTACTCACGATGGAGAGAGAAGAGTGGACACTGGAGAGAAAAATGGTGATGGTGGTGTTCTTCAGTCACGGCGCCTTTCACGGTGGAGAGAGAAGAGTGAAAGGCATGAGAGTGAAGACGGTAGAGAGAGAAGAGTGAAAGGAATGGTAGTTTGGTCTTTTACCCAAATATTTAAAGCCTAAACTACCTCCTTACCTCTCTAGCCTTTTCCCTTTTTAATAGACATTTCTGGGTTTTGAAATTTATTTGGTATTTATAAGTCATTCTTCCTATTAGAAATCAACCCAATTAACTATTTTGATGTAAAAGTAGATATAATCAATTTTTTTTTGGTAGTATATATAGCAACGCCGTTAATTGTGGTTGACTTTCGTTTCTTTTTGTGCTATGAGTCTCACCAATCTTATCATTCTCTATTATTTTAATATAGTTTTAGGAATATGTGTCTTTTTAATGGGAAAATATCAATTAGACCCATGGAAACAATTTTATGTCAGTCAAATCCCAAAAGATTTTGAAATTTCACTACACCACTGAGATCAAAATGAAATTTTGTTAGTGAAAAGATAACAATGCCTTTTATTTTTTTCATAAGAGCATTTATAAGACAAATAAATGTATTTAAAAGAATTCAGCAGTTTAAAAAAAAAATTCAAGACAAATGTAGACATTTATAAGACAAATATGTAAATGACCAAAAAAATTTAACACCTGAATTCTTTTAAATACCTTTACAAGGAAAATTTTTTAGCTACCAAATGCAGACTAATGTTATTGCCTAAATATGCGGTTCATGAACTTGAAAACCCCGGTCGTTGTTTTCTATGGAATAAGGGCAAGATGGTAGGAAAATGTATCTAACAGCATGGGATGAAATAAAGAAAAAGAAGCATGTAGGAGGACTTGGTATCAAGGACTTATAGAACCAAAATACTGCTTTCAATATGAAGCTCTGTTGGGGTCTGCTTACCAAACCTGATGCCTTTTAGTTGCAATGTCTCAAAGTTAAATATGGATGTGGTAAAGAAATATACCAAATGGTTTGTCGAAAACAACATTCCTCTGGCATCTGGCATAGCATCACCACTCTTTGGAATAGATTTTATAGAGGAATTAGCCGAATCCCCAAAAATGGATCGGCAACTAGTTTTCTGGTGGGATCTTTGGACACCCTTAGATGAACCCCTCATTCACTTTGTCGAGCAGAACCTACATCTCCTAAACCTGTGTGATAAAGTAAATGCTTTTGTTTTAGAAAATGGTAGATGGAACATACATGAGTGGAGAAAGCTTCCTAGGATCATTATTAATACCCTTGTCAAAATCAAACCCCCAACCAGAGGCGGATCCACTCACAAGAGAAGAGAAGGGGGGCAAGTGCCCCCCTTTGAATTGGGGATTTTTTTAAAAAAATAATAATAATAATAATACATGTTTGAATGATTGCCCACCCTTAAATTAAGTTTTCACCCTTAAAACATCAAGATTGCACTTCGTAATCGGAGGGGGATGAATAGTTGAATGATTGGTTAGTGCTTTATATTGAAAAAGATGTATTTAATAGTATTGATAATAAGGCAATTATGATGGAATTCCAAAAATAAAGGCCTAGAATGATGACGTTGTAATTATTTTTATTGTATTATACTTTTGTTATTAAAATATATGTACTTGAACTTATTGAGTACACATTCTTCATTGTAATTTATGTAGCTACATTTCTAACCGCACTTAACCTTGCTTTTCTAAATAACAGGTTTATAAAATAATTGTCTCTCTTATTACATCATCAGTATTCAGTTGATTTCATGAATTTTTTTTTTGATATTCTTTTCTTTTTTTATTTATATTCTTTTGTTTTTTAATGCATTTGAAACTTTCTTTAAAAAAAAAAAAATCGGGGGCATCCCTGAATCCCCCTGCCACTGGTACCCCTTCAATAACTTTCTGGATCCACCACTGCCCCCAACTGGAGGGGAAGAGGACAGGTTCTGCTGGATGAGTACATCAAATGATAATTTTAATGTCCAGGCGGATTACAAATTTGTGTCTACACAGCAAGAGCAGCATGTGACGGGCCAGTGGAAGAGAGAGTGGAGGATGTCGGTCCCCAAGAAAATAAAATATTTCCTTTGACAAGTATTTCATGACAAGCTTCCACAAACTTACTTAGAGCTAAGAAAGGCTTAACTAATAATGTAGGGTGTCCTTTTGAGTGTCAGAGAGAGGAAAACACCTTACATATCCTTCGTGATTGTGAGATTGCCAGAAATTTGTGGATTGAGGTTATTAATCCCAACTTTATTTTTAGTTTATTTTGCTCTAATTTGCAGGTATAGCTAAGGGAATGCATGGCCCATAACTTGAGTGATACGTGTTTCCATAGATGATGGACCTGGTTTTGAGTCTTCAGCTTCATATGTTGGCACCTTTGGAAAAATCGTTGTTAGGGAGTTATGGAAGGTGTCCAACAAGCAAAAAGAAATCATTCATGGAGGAATCACTCAATTAATGGAAACTACTATCTGTGATAACCTCATGCATAAAATATTCAAGTTCCATAGGCATGCAGTACAAGGTTGGAAAGCACCGCCAAAAGATTTTGTTCCACTAGATGTTGATGGATCTATCAACAATCAGAGAGAAGGGACGTGTGGTGGAATAATCAAAGACACCAATGTAAGCTAGATCCTCAGTTTCCAACGGAAGTTGGGATTTCTCCCACGTCCCACAACTGCAAAAGTATTGGCCTTACTAGCAAGTCTCTATTCTCTGATTTTGCTAAGTGGGGATGTCTCTCCCTCAAGCGAGAGGATTAGTGCTAGGCTGCTAGCTACGCTCAGCCCAAGTTGGATTGCTATTGTGAGGGTTAACTTTCAAGTTTCTTAACTTGCCACTTGGTCGAGTCTTTGGGGAAAGTATCACCTCCTCACGATGTCAAGAAATAAGCGTCGAGGGTATTGAAACGCTTCCTTCCTAACATCGGTATGACCTAGGAGGAAGAGAGATTTTGCCTACCCTTGGATCGTGGGTGAACCTAACCCCTTTCAAAAAAAAAAAAAAAAAAAACACACACACACACACACACACTTGCCACTTGTAATAAAAAAAAAAATTATATTGATAAATGTCACGGTTTAAGTTCCTGATTTACAAACTTGTTTTCGTAATATCAATGCATCTGAGCAAAAAAAGTAATATCAATGCATCAATGCCTTCCAACTTGCCGTCTTTGGCCATGGATTGATTTTAATACACACAAGAAAAATTAACCTCAATCTTTATAATTTCTCCTTATTTTTAACCAAGTTACTATAATTTTTCTTCCTTTTTAATACATCTTTACTCCTAATATATTAATTAAGATTGATGCAAATGCTAATTAAGTAACATGTAAATTGCCATAAAATACAAAATATTCCTTTCGGTTTTTTTTATAGGCAACTTTCTCTTTTTTAGGGTTGATTCTTAGTTTAAACAACTTTTTTTTTTGGTATATTAAAAACTTATCTTTATATTAATTTCCCCACATTCACCAAGAATTGTATTTACAAAAAAGAGAGATTTTCCACTAATTTTCTTTCATTTCATTATTTATCACTTATTCTCTCTTATATTTTCTACTCATTCTCTCTTATATACTCTTTTCATGAACATGAGCATATTTGTAAAAGATATTACGTTTTTACACATTATTATTTTTAACCAATTTTAATCACCAATTCGTTTTGTGCAATCATCATAGTTGTTGCAAGATTGGATGTCAGTAAAAAAATTAGAAGACAATGAAATAAAAATTATATATTATCAGTATAAAAATAAAAAAATAATTATGTTCATAATCATCTCCTTGCATCTATATATAATTAATAATCTAATCCGGTAAATTGTGATTTTATTTAGATCTATGTGGCAAAATTAATGAGTAGATAAAAACTACAAGGACGTAGACGGATAATTAAAAATTAGGCCAACACCCTAAAATATTTGTTAAGGTACACCCAACACTCTAAAATATTTTGTGGTGCAATTATGCCCTTCAAATATTAAAAATGGTACACCCAACGCTATCCATGCCTGCTGCATGATGCGGTAATTGTTCTCTCCCCGGATCAGCGCATAGATGCTCCAGGAGGTTGAATCATGCCACAAGTGTCGTGGAAATTTATGGAATTGATCAAGATTATATTCGTTAATGAAAAAAGAATTCTGAATCTAGTCAGCAGCCTCAAACCCAGCAGGTATACTTAATTGTCGATTGTGTACTATGGGAATCAAGTGAAACATTAAAGGATGGAAAGAACCAACAACTGTGTACAAAGCTTATTAGTGAACCAGGATAATAATAGGGTATATAAAAACAATAATAGCTAGGTTCCTCTCTTGGCAAGGTTACTAACCTAGATCACCTAGGTAGAGATGAAGTTCACTAATGGCAATTCACCAAAGAGCGGAGAAAAAAAGACATGTGCTGCAATTTGATAGCAACAAGGAAAGGACGAAGCTTGTTTTGGTGGGGTCATAGGCCTCTTCGTTCGCAAAACCAACAAAAAAGATAACGAACCTTTTGACGCATCAATTACGTTTATGTGGTGATCATGAAGCGGGCATGGCTACGGAGGGAGGGTTGGTGGGAGAGGCCTTAGTTGGAAGAAGCTATTTTTTGCATTGAGAAAACGGACGTTTGATTGCCATTAGGGGAGGGGCAAAACTGATCCATTTTTAATATTTGAAGGACAAAATTACGTGATGAAATATTTTAGGGTGTTGGATACACATAAACTCTTAAAAATATATATGTATATGTGTGTCTCCATGTGTGTGTGTGTAGTAATTGATATTTGTCAAGCCACTAGATAAATCCCATGGTTCGCCAACCCTATAGCTATAGGGAAACAACTACATAACGCACTGGTCGGTTACATGGATCAAACGTCATTGAGTTTAGTCAAAAATTAAATTTCAGGATAAGTTGTTAGCTAAGACATCTCCCTCAATAACCTCATTGAGCATTCTCTTTGGTGTTCCTCTACAAGGAAAAAAGAAAAGAAAATCCACTTCACCTTCCTGTGCTTTTCATCGAAATTCACAGATTTTGTATCAAAACACAAAATGGAGAGGTATAACAGCAGAATCTATGGCTTAAAAAGGAGCTTCCAAGCAACACTCCGTCCCAAGGTTTACCCTTAAAAACTAAAAAGTAGAACCCAGTTTGTGATGAAAAGGCCCTAGAAGATTGAAAAAAAGTCATACCATACTTTCACATTCGAAGCTTGAACAATGAACAGGCAGCAACACCAAATATATATGCATTATTTAATTTGCAATCTCAAGTGTTGAAATATTTGATACTAGTTAGTCATTGGAATTGAATCTTCAAAGACTTGTAACAAAATTTGAATTTGAATGCGAAAAGTCCATTCAATCCAATAACACATAAATTACATTACAGTACAACAAAATACAAGAGAGGTACCTGTTTGGATGCCATCATGATATCATGCAACACAACTTACTTTAATTTGGCCAAGAACAGAATTATTGTACAACTTTTCCATTTTGGGGGAAACAATATCCATGCCACACAAATCAATCCAAGCTTCTGTTCTTGATCTGTGGCAAGGATAGAATGAGTAAGACTAAAATATTTGCTTATTTCAAAGAACCAATATTTAATTACATATGAAAAAAAATTAAAAAAAAATTCTTGGCATACATTCAAGGCATGTTTTGTTGAGCTCTATCACCTAAAATTTATTATTTATTATTAAATAGATAATAGATTGGTGGGTACCTAAGTAGGATGGGGAACACTACCTCAAAAGCTAGGGTTGAGGTGGGAAAACCAACCCACTTGAGTACCCATTGAGCATGTTCATCCTACTCAATGTGGGACTTAGTATCTCATACTACAAAGTCTCCATCATAGACTAAGGAGTCAACAAGATATGTCTCTCACTGAGCAACCATCAAGACCTATATACAATACTTGAGCCTTGGAGCACTCATGTCCATTAGGATAGTCTTTTGGGATGAGTTCTCCTAATGGCTCAAGTTGAATCAACAGGGGTGTCGAAGCCTTTCACTGTCTTCCCAATCACAGGCCTAGGAAGCTAGTAAAGGGCCAATTTGTGTGGGCACAGGAGCTTGTGAGATTGTTAAAACTCAAGATCCCAGAGTCAGTCAGATAGCGTCTGAAGTCTGAACAGAACTTAGATTATGCAATTTAATGGCCAATATTGCAAGAACTAAAGTTCTAAGAAAATAAAATAAAAGGCCCGTGTAGAAGGGAGCAGCACGGAAGATTGGCTTGGCATTATATAATTTTAAATTTTTTTCCCAAAAAGGCTTACATTAGCAGACAATCATTTCTCGCATAGACACAAAAGAAACATATTGGCATTAAGGCAATGAAGGAAGAAATGGAGAAGAAAGAGTAGCACCTCCTCAATTTCTTTCAATTGTACAGAAGAACAAACATATAGTCTTTAGCTTGATTCAAGTAACCACAAAAAGTCGAAAGGGAAATTAATGCAGGAAGTGAAATGAAAAAGATTTTTTTTTTTTTTTTTAGATTGATAAAAATTATGTATGGATGTAAAACATATAAGATAGAGCTAAAAAAGAATAAAGTTGCGGAATAATATATACCTAAACTGGGAGACTCAGTAGAGAGGAAAGAAAACCAAACTTAGATTAAATAAGTATTTGGAAGAATAATTATAAGATTATAGCACCAGGAACAAATATAAACAAAATGCCTTTTCAATAACGCAAAATTATGGCCTACATGGGTGAAAGCCACAAAAAGAAAAAACAAACAAAACAAACAAAAGAGAGAGAGGGGTATAAAAAACTAAAATGAATTCATACATTATGCATACATTCATTTGTTATGAAAGCCATAAATCATTGGAAATACTCTTCCGGTCCTTAATATAAGACATAAATGACTTTTTTTAAGAGGGATTAAAGAAACTAAATAAATTAGTTAATCATTTTATATGTCATATTCATTTGATTATATATTAGTTCAAAAGTCAAACAAAGTAATTTGATATAAAAAAGATAAATATCAATACTTTAAAGTAATTAATTTAGCTTCTTTAATCTTTCTAAAAAAGTCAACTATGTCTTATATTTATATTAAGGACCGGGAGTAACTATTAAGGAAGAGAAGTACATTTGTTACACTGATCAACTCAAATCTCAACTGCTATAAATTAGGAAACATGAAAGATCCTCAAACCTTATCAGCCATGAACATGTTGGGCAGCTCTATGCCTTCCTCTGACCATCTTGAACAAAATCTATCAACCAAAAGAACCCCGGCATTTTGATGATCCACATAAGCATTTCTTTTTCCATCTGGGAGTACTTTGACCCACAGTAGAATCAGAACGGGTAATCCCATAATCATATGTCAATTCTGTCAGTGGAGGAATGTGTCTAAGGGCAAAAAAGGAAATGTGCACAACGGGTTGACTGTTTTCTTCATATGAAACTGGCTGCCAAAAGACGGTTGGGGAGCAACTATGATTCATGAATCTAGCCACATTTCCAACATTCTTCGCACTAATAATTAGAGGAGATGGGATATTATAATCCTCACTAGAATCATTTAAACCAGCTTCTTCAAATAACTTGGGTTCATAGTTCCACTTGAATGGATGATAAATTCGAGTTGTGTCAAAAACATACTCATCATTGTTTCCATTCCAACTCACCTTGGCTCTGTCAATAACTTCTCCTGCATACTCACAAATAAAGGTACCGGCACGAATAGGATCCAATGCTCGGAGGCCCCATCCTCTATCCTTTGTTTTGAATACTTCCATGCGGTACTTTAACCCAGTTTGGGATATGCGCTTTTTGCAGTTAGGAAAACATTGACATGAAGGGCCACATTCATGAACCAATTTCTTCCGACTCACTAAAATGCCATTCCCTGTATATGGAAAATCACCTTCATTCCTCCGGATGCAAGAACAGTTTAAATCGCCAGGAATGCAATCTTTTTGACAGTTGCAGCAATCATAGGGATTTGAAACAATGAAGGATTTTGAATATCTAAGAGAATGGAGATAAGTGAAATAACCAGGTGCTTTCTCATCATCAACATCATTGACAAGTGAAACGGGAATTTTCTCAGCTCCTGAGGAGAGGTCTGCAAGAATGAGCCCAGTCCTAGAAGCAATGCCAGCCTTCCACCTTTCAATAGATTTCCAAGCAGCAAAGGCTCTGGGTTGTCCAGGAACTCTCACCAACTTGTACTTGAATACCCCACCACCAGATTTCCCTTTTTCTACCCATGAATCCTGGATCTTATAAAGCCCATCATAGATATAGACCTTTGAAGTTGAGCTCATTTGATCTTTCATGCCCCGTATTACTCTGACATCATTCTTCTGTCGCAAGCTTCTATCCAAAGCAAGATTACCCCTTTCTAGCTTCTGATCATCTCCCTTATCCCCACCCTGACCACTATAGATCAAAATATCACTTTCCTCTGTATTGTCATTATATTTTCCGGAGGAAACAATGGCTAGAGCCACAGGATCAGACTCATTTTTACCGCCCATATTTGTGTAGTCAATCCCACCCATAGACTGACTATGGAGACCCACGATACATAATTCTAGTCGGAAAAAGAAAATGTCCCCAATCTCAACCCCAGGGACAGCTCCTATTCTTTTCCTCATGTTTGTTCGAATCCCTGCACTCATCAAAATGTTGCCAGCTCTCATATCGGCTCGCTTGCTCAATCCTAGGGTCAATTCCTTGGAATCTTCAAGCTGGCTGATCCTTCTCCTAAGCCCATCAAAAGTCATGAGTAGAAGAATAACCAATTCCCGATTACCATCTTCACGTTCATTTTTGCCAATGCCTAATAAAGAACTCACATCAACTTGCAGATCTTGACTTATCTTAGGCTTCTTTTTGGATGATTTGGATTTGTTTGGTGCTGCATGGCTATCAGTATTTTCTCCATTGGAAGCTCCAGGAAACTCAGCTTCTCCAGTGTCAGAGCTTCTAAAAGACCGTAAAGGAGTTGGCATGGGAACCCTAGGAGGCGATGCTTGAGGTCCTTGAGATGCACCAAATGGGAAAAAGGAATAAAACCCAGTGGGACAGGCGCCATCAAAGGAAGTAGCCTGACCTGAATTTGGAAACACAGGTTCCAAAGTACGCAGAGGTTTAACATCTAAAACCCTTGTCTTATCTATGGATCCTGAATTTTGACCTGACCCTCCTTGCATTTTTACAGATCCTTTAATCAAAACCAAGCTTCGCAAACAACAATCCCTAATTCTTTGTTTTTCCCCCTCTTCCCTCTATCAGAAGTGGAGTCTGATGCGCATTATTTAGACAAAATATCGGGAAAAACGAATCTTGAATCCGAAAAGTGCAAATGAATCATTTCATCTACTAGACGATATTTTCTACACTATTTGAAGGCAAACCCGAATGGAACGTGATATCCAGCGAGAGTTGTCAAAAACGCAAAGAAAGAAGCAGATGGACTTACGATATGCCACGAACCTGGTTACGAAGCATAGGGAATAAATGTAACAAGAACGCAGCTGACAGACTGAATCTGAAGAAATCGAAAGATTTCCGACAGGAAAAAGGAGAAGAAGATGCAGCTTCCAAGTCTGAAAAAATAACTAGAGATTGATGGTACTGATCTGGGTTATGTGGCGTCCCTATGTGCGATGGGAGAACCCCGATCCGGATGGTTTTCACATTGTATTTGATATGACTACCATGTCAATAATCACCATTCTAAAAAAGAAATTAAGTCAAAATTAACGGTTGGGATTGAATGATAGAGATGGGGAGAAAATTGGCCAATAAAAGAACCTTATTCTAAGAGAACACTAAAAAATTACCAATGTATTAAAAACAAGAAGATAAAATTGCGATTTAAAACCAGACTGGCTCTCGATTTATATAAATAAGTGGGTCCTAATCGTAATCAAAACCAAGCATATATTTTTATGTATATATTTCGTAAAATACATAATTATTGAAAATAAATTAAACCCAATTTGCTACTATATTAAAGGTCCGGTAGTATCCACATGTAAATAACTTTTTCGTTATTAGTTTGTAGATAAAATAAGAAATACTCGTATTAGGATATTTTTGACTCATATAGTCATATGAGACAATGTTATAATTTTTATTCGGTGAAAAAATGTATAATTCTATAATTTTACTGGTGTCCTTCTAATCTATGTTATGAAGAGTGCAGAGGATATTAAACCTTCCTAATGAAAAAGGATTATATGGAGTAAATAAAAGTAAAAAACAAAAATGAGTAACAAAATAATAAATGGAGACACAAGAACTTAAGATGGAAAAATCTCCCCCTCAGTATGAGTGAGAAAGCAAACGACTATGGTTCAAAGCGAAAAGATTCCACTATCTTTAAAAGGAATACAATGTTCAATGCTCTAATATAAAGCTTAACTATAGGATGACAATAAATTACTCTCATCCACAAAAATCACCAAAGGATTATATTTATAAAAATAGAAGAGCAAATAGAGTAATCAAATATATATCTCTTGCGTGAAGATACAATTTCCGCAAGTCGGAAATCACCAAATGCAAAAGTTGTAGTCACAAAACATATACCAACGTTCACACAAAATCTAGAGAAAGTAGGGAGCTCCAATCTACGATCCCACTACTCACATTCAAGATCTATATGTCTCAAACATATCCACCACATTTTAGGATATTCGGATCAAAAATCACCTTTTGATTGTCGATTTGATAAAAGTCACTTATAAAACTCTACAGCGGACGTGAACAGACACGTTCACAAAATTTCTGGGAAAATAGAAGATTACAATGGATGATTTGACTGTTTGAAATGAAGTTTTGCATGTCTAGAACCTCCATAAAAATATTCAGATCAATCCATAAGAAATCGCCTTTTGATTATCACCTAGGTCAAAACCATTTAAGCTGTAAAACTGTAGAAAATATTCTCTCTCACAATAAGCTGTCATGAAACTTCATTTTTTCCCCTCACAAAAATATGATAGCCAATATAACCCTAATAAGGGTTTTCTATTAATTTCTTTCCTTTTTTTTTCCCTTTCATAAAATAGGAAACATAAAATAGGAAATAAATAAAACTCAACAATAGAACTTAGGCTCCACATAAGAGTGATATCCTATGGCCCAACAAAACTCCACCTCATGACTATGTAGAGAGGTTCTACATTCCAGCGATCAATCTGCAAGTTTCAAGTTTCCACTACGATAATGGTTTTGTCAACATATTAGCACCATTATTATCTATGAACTTTCTTAAGATATAATTGCTGGGCTTCCTTATAACACTCTAGTTCCCCTATATGAGTAAGTTAAACGTATCCTCATGTACATAGTATCTAGAAGAAGGTTGATTAGTTCTAGTACTCCTTTTTAACTTGCCCTCAGGAATCTCTATTCGAGCATTATAAGGTTCCACTCTAACTTCAGGAATAGGAATACCAACATCAACTTCACCTTGTTGATTGTTTTAGACACCACGTACATGTTGTTCCTCTCATTCTAAGTGGGGAACTATATTAGAGCCATCTAACACAACTATTTTAGGGTGATGATTCATCTTCTTTATTAAGGTCTTTCATAAATTGATCATCCCTAAAAACAATATCTCTACTTCTAACAATATTTTTAGTAGCAAGATCATACAACTTATAACCGAACTCACCCATACCATAACTAAGGAAGATACATTTTCTAGTCTTCATATCATGCTTTTTTCTCTCATCTTTAGGAACATGAACAAAAGCTTTACAACCAAATACACGCAAGTGATTATAAAAAACATTATTACCATACCAAATTTTATCTAGCACCTCAAAGTTCAAAGCAATACATGTAAACAAATTAATAATGAGCTGTAGCATTCAAATCTTCAACCCAACTTTTGATAGTGGAAGGAATTTTTCCCTAAACTTAGACTTAATAAAGGTCACATATCCTTTGGAATCATTGCAATTGGATATCTGTACATAAAGATATGAATTTTCAAATTTCATTGAAAATTTTACCAACTTTTGGCTTTTGTATGAAAATAAGAAAGTAAGGGCAATTGGTAGTGAAGTTAAGCTCCAAAGGTTAAGATAAGTACTTGGAGTTAGTGTAGACCTTTTTAGCTACACATTGGACTTAGTGTAATAACATTCAAGATAACCAACCTTAGTGATGGGATTCGAACACGCAACGAAAGGAATTTATCAAAATTCCTTTCGAATCCCAATGGAAGATCTATCATTGGCGTTTAAATTAGAGTAGTCAGAATGGTACCTTTCGTATGCGTCTTGTTCGATCAGTAGGAGAAAACTGTACGAACCAGCTCCCTTTACCGGTATCCACACAAACAAACTCCAACACAGGCAGCGTACTAGCCTCCAACGTTTTTCTCTCGATATTCTCTAGGGTTTTCTCTTTTGCTTGGCCTCTATAATACGTCTTGCCCACTATTTTATAGGGTTTTCAAAAATCCTAATGGGCCGCATTAAATATTCAAAATCAATCTTAATTAATTTTGAAATTTGAATTGGATTAAAATAATATTAATTAAATCTATCAACAGATCTAATCAAATCTATTTATTTAATTTGAATAAAAAGCCAGCTGATTTAATTTATCTTCATAAATTAAATCGAGATATGAAATCTATCTATTTAATTAAATCGAGATAGGATATCTCAATTCAAATTAAATATGAGATACGATATCTCTCTTCGAAATTAAATTTAAGATACGATATCTCAATTATTTTTAGTTATTTAATTTATAAAATAAATTAAATACAAAACAAATACTACATAATAATAATATTATCTATATAAATAAGAATATTATTATTTTCAAATATATATATATATATATATATATATATATCCATCCTCCCTAGATTAAACGTTGTATTCATTAAATCTTTGACATATCTTAGATTCAATGAATCTGGACATTATAGCTCGTGTTAGGCTATTCTTATGTGCGACCCTGTAGGCCCACATGAAATACTAGCCCACAAGTCACAAGCGGCCTCTAGCAAGACATTACGACTATCCAATTCATATGAGGATCGATGATACGATGCAACCTATCATACAACTATGTCACGTCCCTTTTGTCACGCGATAATTAGGTCAAGGATGAAGCATGGAAAGTGTCATCCTCCTGTTCTTGACCATTACTTTCTTGATTCTTGAGTAGTATGGAAACTCCTTTACATCGTAGTATGACCATACGTTTCTCAGACTTACTCATCGAGGGGCCCAGTAATATCTCTCTACAAATGTGAGGGACAAATCCCATCTTGACCATTCACATTCGTCTGCATGAAAACCACTAATATCGATTGAAGCCTTTATCATCACCCGGTCAAAGGTGACTTTTGATTAGGTCAAAGATTAGCGACTCTCATGTAGGAATCCATGATGATCTCAGGTCAAAGGGTATTGTGACGTGGTTATACATGAGATAAGCTTATAACTTAATCCATGCAGCTTTCTCATAGTGGGTCGGTCCAGCACCTTGTACTCTTACAAGTGCCTAAGACTTTGATTTGTATATCCATACCTTATCAAAGTCATACTGGTTTTATTTCATCTTTGCTCCCGCATAAATGACCGACCAGGGACATTTAGGACAATCTTTATGATACATCCAAGGATACAATCATCATAATAAACATACAAATGATATGATAACAAAAGGGAGAAATACTTTAAATAACAATGTTTAAAGTACAATGATTGGCCCCTAGGGCATAGTTTCCAACACTTAGTATCTTAAGATGATGAAGAATTTGGATAAGTAATAACTTGCCCATCTGTGAATATGTAATTATAGGATCTGATATCTTCTCGGGACAACTAAAGGTTTGGGAACCAATTCAAGAATTGTAAAGACCATCAGGTAGTAACTTTTCTCTCACATACTATGTATGCCTTTATATGCATGCGTGAACCACTGTGTTATCTGTGTTGTGAACACAAGATAGGCAACAGGACATAGTGGACCAGTGGGTCCTTGGGTTGCGAACCCTATTAAGTATTCATATGAGAAGGGTAAATGCCCAATTAAATATCCAGCACTATAGGAAAGGACCAGTGGGTCCTATAATTGTGGTGATGCTACATATCATGTTTATCTCTAAATGTTACATGTGTTTGATGGTTGCCTACCATGTTCAGTATATGCATTTTACGTGGGTGATTATATGTTACTACTGAGATTCATATGAATCTCAGCCCTTTCCATAAATTTAGGATGTGATCAACATAATGGACATGACTCTAATGGCAAGGTGGTAGATACCGTCAACTTAAGTTCCAATCTGGTTCAAGTATTGACGTTGGTTATCTATAGTTTTATAATAACATTTTGAGATTTGTAATTATTATGTACAAACCCTGTAGAACTCCTGTTATGTAATCGAGTACTTTATTCAGTATTTCTATTCACCCGTTGAGTTGTGCATTATTACTCTAATAAATGTTGAAATATTAAGGGGTTTGACATCTAGAATGATGTATTTAGGGCTATGTGTACAATTTCTCTAGAAAGAATCTCAATGTACGAAATGTCACACCCGTCCCTAGATTACTCGTACAAAAGTGTCAATATTCTTAAGGGCTATCCTCATTAGTTTTTGAGCATCTCTTTGCTCATTCATGCATGTACATAACAAGCTATGGCATGTTTTTAAAAAAATAATAAACATGCTGAAATTTATACATGACTCATCGTCACTTGTATGAAAGCGGAGCTAAATCGCCAAGAGGGGGGGTGAATTGGGGATTTTAAAATCTTTTTCGAAGTGCTCTGTTTCGAACAATAAAAACATAGGTGAACAGAGAGTATGGAGAAGAAGAGCAGGACACAAGATTTTATATTGGTTCAGTCCAACCTCTTGACCTACGTCCAGTCCCCAGATTCTTTGGGATTTTTCACTATCACAATTGATTACACTCTCTGTACTCAAGAGTAATTCTCTTACTAGAACTTACTCCCCCTTACAAGTTGCAATCAATGAACCCAATCACCAAGTCCCCTGACTTGTGATTCTTTACAATAAATGATTTACAATCAAATAACTCTCTAAGAGTAGATAAGAATAAACACTGAAGCTCAACGTATCAAAAGATACTATACAGATGAAAACTGAAAGAGTAGGTGTAAAACTTGAATGCAATTCGTTTTCAATAGATGTGTTGTTGAGAAGAATTGAATCCAGCTCTATTTATAGCAAGAGGGCATTAAGTGACCGTTGTAATCTTCAATATAACCGTTGCCTTCATTAGACAAGGATTAGCTTAAGCTTAGGTCTTCTTCTCTCACTATTCTTCTCTTAATCCAGCTGTGCAGAAGTTCAGAGTTGACTTCTTGAAAATAAATCCATTGGAATGGCAGCTGCTGGATGTAGAAACATTCTTTAATTCTTTGTTAAGCGTGTGCAGGCGGATTACCCAAAAGAGTACAACTTTCTGGGTTAAGCATTTAATGTGCTGACATCACTTTTTGCTTTTGCTTTAAACCTTCAATAAACATTCTCTAATTCATTTGAAACTCACTAACAAAGTGGTTAAAAATAGCTGAGAATATCATAGAATAATAATGAAAAGTATTAAGATCAAACAAGAAGGTTTTACAAATTCGTCAAATTTGAATTTCAGATCCGACAATGAAAACTCGAGTTTTGTTTCTCAAAACTCGAATTTTGACTTTGGTGTGTAAAATCGATTTAAGTCCAAAACATCAAAACTGGAGGTTTTCTTCCAAAAAACGAAGGTTTTCAAAACATTGAAAAACATCAAACTCTCGGCTTGGCCAAAACTCGAGTTTTCATTTGAATATGAAAACTTGAGGAAATCGCGCCAAGTCAAAACTGAAGGTTTTGGAGGAAACTGGCAGTTTTCAAAAATTGAGAAAACACAAAGACTCTTTGCCTGAGCAAAACTAAAGTTTTGAAATCAAAACTCGAGTTTTCACTTTATTGTGAAAACTTTGAGAAAACTTTGCCAAACTCAAAATTGGAGGTTTTCACAAAAAAACTGGAGGTTTTGAAAACTGGCTAAAACTTGAATCCTCTCTGCCAACTCAAAACTCGAGTTTTGCTTCAAAACTCGAGTTTTCACAAACTTTGTGAAAACTTGGAAAATTTCAAGTTAAATTGAAAACTGGAGGTTTTAGGCAAAACCGGAGGTATTCAAAGTTCAAAACTTAGGAGACTCTTTGTAAGGCCAAAACTCGAGTTTTGGTTGAGTTTTCCTTTGACAGCAAGTTTTCTTTAACTTGTCAAAGAAAAACTTCATACTTTGTTTGCAATTATTGGTAATCATCAAAACCCTTAGAGAACTAACATTGTACACCTTCAATTTTTCATCCTATCCTCTCTTGCACAACTTCAAGCACTCCCCTTCTGTGCACTCACATACATGTGTGGTTGGTCATGAGAGGATGAGATTTGGGGCAATCTCCGAAGAAAAAATACCAAACAATGCATGCAAGATAAATATCAGTGCCTGATATACTTGCCTTACGTAGGCTCATGTTAACATAATGTCATTTATGCATGCTCACTGCTTCACAATTCTTACTTATGGCCACAACATCAAATAAAAACATAGCTTCAATCATTCAATTATGTTACACATAAAGAAGCAAGCAAAGTAATCATGCACATCAACACACACAAAAACATATCAATACACGCAAGTAAAGTAAGTTCACTACCTTTAGTCTTTAGGTTCTCCTCTTATTCTTTTTTCTTTCAACCATCAAAGTTGCTGTCATTGCCACTTCTTTGTCACCTCATGGGCCTAGACGCATAATCATATGACTTGTTAGAGTCATGAAAGTGAGCCATGACAAATGAATATCTAATTGGACTACATTAACCTCTAGGGCATAACTCTACTCTTGGAAGTCACTCTTATTTACAATTCACTCCAATTCCTCATTTTCGCATATCAAGCCTATGTTGCTAGAATTTTCACCTAACTTTTAAAAACATAAATTAATCTAAAAACCTCTAAATTGTTTGGTCAAAGGTTCTATTAAATATCTTTAAGTTCTCTGTAAGGGAAAAATATCATGTACTACCATTTATATGCACAAGTATATAGAAATCATCAATCCAACAAACTGTTCTAGAATTTGTTCCAGTTTCAGTGCCCAAACTTTAAAAATTCATATATTACAATATACTAACCCAAATGGCACATATTATATATCAAATTAAATCTTGGGATGTCTTCTATCAATATGAAAAATATCACAATTGTCACACTCGTAGGGCTGCTATCATTCTTCACCATAATCTTACGTAGTAGTGTGGCAAAATAAGAAATAGTTTGTTATATTGATACAGTGAAAATTAAATTTTGATTACATTTATAGGGGTATTCCCAAGGTTTATACCCCTTTACATTCATTTACAGACAGTGCAAATTAAACATCAACTAAACACTGTCGCCCATCGGTTCTTCAAGTTGTCCCTCCGTTGGGCCGTCTTAAGCAATGCTCCATCCTTGAGTGTTCTGCAGCACATCTCTCTTGTGCTTACATGCCTATTGGTTGGTAGTGGAGGGTGAGATTTTGAGAAGTCCTAGTAGCAGACAATACCAAACAGTGCATGCAAGATAAATGTTAATGTATGATATATTTGCCTTGCACATGTTAACATAATGACATATCCGCATGCTCAATGCTTCATGCATCATACTCATGGCCATAGCATAATCATAAACAGAGCTACAATCATTCAAGTATGTTAAATAAAGGAATCAAACATATACACATAAGCAATAATATCAAATGCATGCAAGTAAGGTAAGACCATTACCTTTAAGGACTACTATCCTTACTCGGGTTCCTCTTTCGTCAACCGTCAGGGTTGCTTGAAGTTCTTTCCTTCTCCTTCTGGACCTAAGGAGATTTGAACCAGGGAAAATGAATGTTTACCAAAGTTGTATTAACCTTACAACTTTTACCCCTTATTTTCCTTACTTTTGGACTTAACCTTAAATTCCCTACTTTTGGACTTAACCTTAAATTCCCAAAGTTTTCAATAAAACTTGAAAATTCATAATTAAATGAAAACAAATCGAAATAATGTGCTGTCAACTCTCACGTGTTCCTAGAAAAGTCCAATTTGATAGAAAAATAATGCCAAAGGTCAAGACTTATCAATTCATTCCCAAGTTTTACGTTTTCTCTGACTGTCCTGTTAAGCTTCCAGAATTCATAACTTATCTTTAAAACTTCATAACTTGAAGTACAAGACTCCAAAAATTACAAATCTTATATCAAATTAAATCCCTGCTTGTCATCTACTGATCTGGAAAGTTTCATAATTTGTCTAGGTTCATTTACCCAGAACATTTCCACGCACAAGCTTTTTGCCTAGTTTTAGGTTCCAGAAAAAAAAGGGTCATTTTGTACAATTAAGTTCTTTTTGCACAAAGCTCAACAAAATACAAACTACCCGTCATTTTAAAGATATACATGTCCTTTATCTTCTCGAATATTCTCAAGATTTTAGAAGGTCTTTTACCTGATCAAAATACCCAAACAATCGCACTGACTCCAATAATTCAAAATTAGTAGATTCATCAACTATATTGAGCTCATGATTTAATCTTTAAAAAATCATCAAAAATCATATTCCCACACCATGTTCCGTAAGGAACACAATGATGGTCTCAGATTTCTCCAATTCCACTTATTTCTATGATTTTACCTTAGATTACTAAATCTGGGTTTCCAAACAACACTCCAAAATTTCAGCAAAGTGTTTAGAGTCTTACCACAAGTGTTTGATCTGACTTTGTGGCTTCTCCTTCACCTTTCTTCTTCTTCCTTATCTTACCGTGGAGCACCTCTTGTTTGAAGTCGACAAACAACACTCCAGTCGAAGCAAGTTTGATATAGACTTGCCCCAGAGAGGGACACACTCGCTGAGGCGAATGGCCCAATTTCATCATGCCTTGTTTCGACAAACAACAGTCATGCATGAACTCCTGTATGATTTATTCATATGTATTTATTGTGCAAGCATGTGATCTTTTGATACATTATGAAAGTATACTTGGTACGTGCATCTGATGAGAGTTGAGTTTATGACATTGATTGAAATGCATGAGCATGAGAACTTGTGGATCCCTTGGGAATAATGTCATATAAATGGTAGAGTTAGTGATTGGGTTGTGATTTGTAAAAACTAAATACAACATGGTAGGCCACTTGTTTGATCATTGTTCATCACTAGCTGGTTCTATTTTACAGGGCAGTATTCCCTGTTACGACACTCCAGGTGCTTCTGGGTAGTATTATGAGGCCCAGGTAGTATTCCCGAGGGTTGTAACCCTAGTAGAGGAACCGTGGTCCCTTGTGTGCAATGTAGTACTTTGGCTGATCTATATTACACTTGTAGTGAGCTCATGAGAGTAACCAGTCACATGGAATATACTTAACCCATGGGTTCATTCGGAGGAAATAAGGATGATATAAGGATGATTAGGGATTAATGAAAGATAAAAAGTAATCATAATATGACATTTTGTGATAGGTATATGTTGTGTTATGAATAAATGTTCTTTGAGGCATATGAATCTATACTATTATGCTCATGCTTATTGTGTTTGCTTGCATTCCTGCTTATTATATATGTTTAATATGTTTGTATATTAATCACACCTGGCACCCCATGGGTGGTTTCAGTTGTTAAGGTGAGTAGTGACAATGTTACTAAGACAGTGATCTCATCCCACTACTTCTCACACTTTTCAAGTGAGAGCTCGAGGGGCGACGTGATTGGTGAGGCACTTGAGGCCTGAGGCTTCAACTGTTAGTAGCCACAATATACTTGTTTGATTCCATTTATTGCCACAGTTATGATATGCATTTTAAATTCATTATTGTGTTGAACTCTGAGTAGTCCTTTATCCAGATTTTGGTAGTAGATGGCTTGAGGCCTTGGGTTTTCATGGAAATGCATTATTATAGCTTATGAATTATTATGTGATTGATTTTCGACCTACAATTGTTATATCTAGTTGTGTGAGATTTGTGGGCTAGGTGTTACACCTCCACCGGCCTCACCCTTTAAGGTGGTGGGTTAGAGGGATTCCTTTTATAAATTACCTTTCCTTTAATTATTAGTCCATTTAAATATATATCAGAGTACGCGCAATAGAGCACAGGATCGGTTTGGACAAACTATCGTACTGGTAAAAAGTAAAGTCAACAAAAAGTAAAGTCCCTGGAGGGGTTAAGATACAGTCATCCGGCAGTGAATACCAAAATAATAGGTACAGTCATCCCAAAATACAAAATACATAACATGATAGGGCATCCCCTATCCTTCATCTGCACCGACATCCTACCTCTGCAAAAAGGCCTTTATACACGCTCTCCTGTACCACCAAAAGCTTCTGAGGTCCAAAAATGGCCCCCATAACCATCAATACTCACGCACTAAATGTGTAATGCGTATGTATATGACCATATGAGTATGTAAACACAGATAAATATGCCAAATACCACAATATGCAAACAGAAGCACACACAATAACACGTCTTCGCATCGTCGGGCCGCCTTACCAAGACAGGCCCCGGAATTACCGGAATCACAAGCCCGTCTCCGTTGAGTCACCACATAGGTAGACCCGACAGACACCCTAGGCGCTAGGGAATACAATCACAAACATGTTTTGTATGCTTATTTGACACAATAATACAAAAACACACATATGACAAGCAACACATACATCAAAACACATAAAAGTGCCGGAGTAAAGAGGTTACTACCTGGTATGGTGGATACTGCTTTTAATATTTTTAGGCCTGGTGATCTTTCTAAAAATACACCTGACCTAAATACATCAAAAGATACCATTTTTAGTATTTACAAAAATACCCTTACATTTTTCTTGCTAAAACCGAGCTCAACATAGAATTTCCAGAAATTCAGTGATTCTGGCTTAATTTCCAAGATTTTTAGTAAATTCCAAAAAAATCATTTTTACATGAAACCAGCGCCATTTAAACCATTAGAATATCTATTTTTCAGGAAAAATATTTCCAGAACCTGAAAGCACTTGTATTTGGGCGTGTTTCTTATTTACTACACTTGGTCAGATTTCGCCCTGTTGCACTCTGTACTGACTTCACCAATTTTTATCTCTTAGTAGGAAAATCCAAAAGACACAAAAGTATACATCACGGTGAATCTCTGGATGTCTAATTTCTTCCATAACAATTTTAGATTAAGCCAAATCCATTTACTATTTTTAAGACCGAGTTGAAACACCTCTGCCAGAAATTCCAGAATCACTAGTAAGCTTGGTTTTAGGAGTTTTTCGGTGTTTTCGACTTCGGAAACTTAAGCCATGACTATACTCTACACAAAATCATGTTCCAGAGCCATTGGAGACCTCAAAAATTCAAAAATCCAACCCCAACACTGAGCTTCTACCTCTTGCACGAAAATACTTTAACAAGAACTCAAGAAAGAGGAGTTTTCGGGGTTACCTAGAATCGGAGAATTGGTGGATGAACTTGATATTTTGGTCTTGAATCTTTGGCTATGGTGGCTGAATGGTCTCTCTCCTGGCTCCTCAAATTTCACCCTTTTAGGGTGAAAAAGAAGAGTTAAGTCACCTTTTTAATAAAGGTGAAATTGATCCGGTGAAAATAGAATTAACTAAATTTCAGTCAAATATTTATCTGGCTCTTGGCTTTTCCCCCAAGTAATTCCAGAATACTCCAGGGGTCTCCAGGGTTCTGCCATGTGGCACAACGGCCCTTAAAGAGATCAGATTTTAATCTTCTTTTGGGGCAAATTACCTATTTTGACCCGAAACTTTCATAAATTGCAATTGTGGCCCAGAACTTACTAATTTTTTTTTTACTTTTCCCCATGTACTTGGATCTACCCAAAAGGACATTTGGGGTGCCATTTCGGGCCCACATATCTGCCCTATTTTTTTTTTTTACACTTTTATCCCATTTTGCCCTTTTTATCCGGAAGTGAGACCCGCAGCTTGACTTTTACACTGATTTCTCTTTCTTCCCCTCCAAGCAAACCTTTTAATGATTAAGAGAGGGTATGTGGCGCCTAATGGGGCCCACAAACTTGATCCCCCATATTTTATTCATTTTTCTCACCTTATCAGTCCAGTTTTTGATCAACCGGTTCCCACCGAGTCCCACTGGGTACAAAGGTGCATCTTTTTGTATTTTTCTTCAACTTTTCCAGATATTCTCCCTTGAATGGATACTCACATGTGGCTCCTTCCAAACTCCCCTGAGTGGCCCCACGCTTGTCCCATTCAGTCTAAAGGAAACCCCTGACTGGTCCCTATCGGTCCCATTTCTATCGGTCAATCGGTTGTGGGACCCGCATTTCAAGTTTGGGCTTGGCTATGACTTAAATCACCTGATTTTCTTTTCTCCTTCATGGTGGACGAAATTTCCATATTATAAGGACTAGGAATTGACTGTTTTGCCCTTGCTCTTCCTCTTTTTAAATTATTTCTCCAATTGAGTTATTTACGATAATTAAATAATAATAATCGAAAATAAAACTTCTCATTAGTTCAACACTAATTACAAGTACATCAGTTACATCAGTAGGGGTGTTACACTAGGGGTTCAGAGCTCTCATGGATTTTGATATTTGTTATAAGGACTTGGTAATTTTGCCCAATGCATAACGATAAATGAAAAGTTTTCTTAAATTCACTCTAAGAGTAGGGAATATGAAATAGGGTATTACATTCGTAGATCCTAAATCTGGCTCTACTTTAGGTGTGATAGCTTTATTACTCTTATTACTCTTTTTGGAGTAAATTTTGTATTGTTAGTTCTATGTGGTTTCACCTCGAGTTTCAGATGTCTATTTAGGCATAAACATGGATGGTGGTGGATTGGGTTTAGGTGAAAGTGCAGGAAGAGGAGTGGATGAAGGTGGAATAGGTTCTGGTATGGATTCCCTAGGCTGTAATTCACTCCAACTCTCCCCCGAATTGAAGGCTGGGCAAAGCAAGGCCCATTTTCAAAGAAAGTCACTTCACAACGGACAAACAAGTTACGAGATGCTTGGTCATAACATTTGGTGGCCTAGGAATCGAATTTAGAAGCTGGTTGATGGGGTAGACAAATGCAGAGCACCCAAAGACACAAAGAGGGAGAGAATGATCAAGGTGTGTGACAGAGTGGGTGGTACGGAGTTTGTCAAGAGGGGACATATACTCAAGAACCCAACTGGGCATCCTATTAATAAAATAAGCGACAATAAGTAGTGCATCCCAGAAATATTTAGGAACATTACACGTCAACCGGAGAGATCCAGCACTTTCAAGTAGGTGTCTATTTTTGCGTTCAGCAATCCCATTTTGTTGAGGACTGTGGGGACGTGTACTATTATGAACAATACCATACGATTTTAGAAAAGTGGTCATAGACTGATTAAAGTATTTAGTGTTGTTATCTGAATAAAGGACCTGGGTACGTGAGCTGAACTAGGTGGAGAGATAATTGAAAAACTCAATGAAAACAGTGGGAACATAGGATTTTTCTTTAAGTAAGAAGATCCAGCACATGTGCACATCAATAAATGTGACAAACCATTTTAATTGGAACAATTGGAAATATGGGATGGAGCCCAAACATCACTATGAATAATAGAGAATGGGCAAGTTGATTTGTATGAAGATGGAGGAAAAGAAGCACGATGGTACTTTGCAAATTCACAAATATCACAATGAAGGTTCGAACTACTATTAGATGAAAAATGAGGAAACAAGTGTTTTAAGTAGGAAAAACTAGGATTACCCATCCTTTTATGCCATAACATAACATCATAATTGTCAGAATTAAGCTAAACCACTCAGAAATCTCGAACACAAATCGCTCACGGTAGAATCATCAAGGTAGTAAAGTCCATCAATCACCTTAGCGGAGCTAATCGTCTTCCCGGATGAGTGATCCTTAAAGAAACAATGAGTAGGGAAAAATATAGCACAACAGCTAGTCTGTTGAGTCAACTTGCTAATTGATTGCTGGCTAATGCCGAGGAATCCGAGACGATGGAAGATTCAACCAGCATCATGACATGGCGGCGAGACACTTCTCAATGTACTTCACTGAAAACTTTCGAAGGTGAAGGTAGTGGGGAACGACCAAGAATGAGACCTAAAGGAGTTCAACATGCTCAGAATTTAAGGCAGCAAGAAAATAGAAGACATATTATCGGTTAGTACGATGCTTTTCACGTACGACATGCTCGGGTGAGGACACATCTTCGTCATCAACAAGATCTAATTCTTGCTACAGAGCACAAAGCTCCAACCATTAATCAGTAACATCATGATCCCCTTGTTTTAGCTTCCACATATTTTATTTATGATTTCAAACAATCAAGAGATATCAGTCTTATTGGAATAAAACTAACGTATAGCCGCCCAAATGTCATGAGCTGCAGCCTGCAGGTAGATATATAAAACTGCGTTTGAGATTAGGAGACATAGAATTAATCAACCAAGAATATACCAGGGAGTTCTCTGCAGACCACTGCTTCATGGTGGGAGAAGAGGCATCGGAGGGGGCCTTGGATTCACCGGTAAGATATCCCATCTTGTTACATCCGCCATCTACCAACCGAAAGACTTGAGACCACTCACGATAATTGGTTTTCGTGAGCTTCTTGGAAACAATAAAATGAGATGACCCATCGAAGCTGGCAATCAACCCATAGGGCCGCCGGCTGTGTTCGAGTCACTATACGAGGACCCATTGTGAAAAGAATCCAGAGGAGAATCATATTCAACCTGAGGGTGCGACCGAACTTGTGATGCGTCAGACTCCTTGATGTGGGTGGAAGATTCTAGGTTAGAATCTGTCTACTGATACCATGAGGACATATAAGATTATAGATAGTTCGATGCATTATTTACAAGAGCCAAAAGGCATATAGGGTACAAAGAAGATCATCGATGATTTCACATAATTAGGCGAGATTCTACATCGAATAATGTCCCATAATACTAGCTTAATTATAGGTTAATATGCAAATTTAACAATGAACTATTTTTCTATGTACACTCAACATAATTAACTATTTTGGGTGGAAAAATGGACATAATCAATATTTTTGGTTGTATATATAGCAAAGCCCGTTAACCATGGTTAACTTCTGTTACTTTTTGCACTGTGGTTCCCACCAGTATTCTCACTTCCTATTATTTTAAATATGTTTTTAGAAATATGTACTTTTTTAATGGAAAAATATCACTTAGACCCCATGTAAACAATTTTATTTCGTCAATCTCCAAAAGATTATGAAATTTCACTGCTCGTCAAAATGAAATTAAGTTTTGTGAATGAAAAGAAAATAATGCCCTTTATTTTTTCATAAGAGCATTTACAAAACAAGTAAGGCTATTAACAAAAGAAATAAATGGATTTAAAAGAATCCAATGAGTTAAAAAATATTTACAGGACAAATATAGTTTTTATAAGACAAATATGGGCATTTATAAGACAAAAATGTTTGTCTACTTTTGGACCCAACAAAAGATAATTGTATTAGCTACTCAGTGAAATAGTTCTGGTTAAATTTGCACATTTACCCTTCTAAAATATGGGGTTTACACTTCCGTATTTTGCGTGAGAAGAAGAAGATCCTACACACACATGAAATGGTGGGACCCACATCTTTAAAAAAAAAAAAAAAAAAAAAAAAGCACGAAAATGGTGGGACCCACATCTTTTTATATCTATGACATGAGGACATACTTCTCCTACAACATGAAAAGTGTATTTCCCCAAAAATATATATTAAAATAATAAAGAGTGAGAAGGATGGTGGGACCCACAATAAAAGAAAAAAGTAATAGAAGTAAAACAGGCTTAACCCTATAATTGTTTATAATATAGCTACAGGTTTACCATATTATATTTGTTTCTAGGAATCTCATAACTATTCTCTGATTTCTCTAACTCAGTGTTATGGGTATTTTCGCTGTTTTACAGTGATTTAAGTTTGCGCCATCTTTTTGGAAGTAGGAAGTCATATTCCTTGTTGTATATTTTGTCGGAGGAAGTAAAACACTTGGCAAGATATAACTTGTGTTATGATTAGCTGAGTCAACTACCCAGTACGTGATACCCATATTCCTTTCACAAAATTAAAACGTCAATTTTATCTTAGAATATCATATCCTTTTTACTCAATCCAGCCACTATTGTTGATTGTGTTACATTTCGACATAAGCTTGGAACGAGTTATATGATTTAGACCCATTAGAAGTCATGCTTCTTCCAGCCTCTAATGATGTTTATATCTGTCTAATAATGATTGGTATGTCCTAGGAGTATTGTCCGGTCCGAAAGAAAAAATTTAAAATCTCCATTCTCTTAAGAAACCTATAAATGATTCATGAATGTATTTCTACAAACTCAACAGAGAGAATTTATAAAGCCACATATAGAGCACAATCGACCAAGTACTTGCCCCATTTTGAGAGTTTATGACTTGACTATTGAGTTCAAACGTTCAACACATCTCACGTCAGTTTCCTGAAGGAAGATCAGACACTTGAAAAACAGTAGGGATATTATTCCATTCACCCGAACCATTACCACACACTTTACTTGCCAAGTCATTATTCAGTGTTGTAACAGCATCAGAACCATGGTTAAACCAATATGAAGCGAGGAAGCCATCTGGCCAAGCAATATCCAACATGGACAGGGTTTGATCTTCAATGTTGGGGGTCCAATCCAGGTAAACCGATTGTAACTTTACGATGTCCTCTACAGAAAATTTAAATTAATCCTTAAAACTTTGCCACAGGTAGCAATTAGAAAAAAGGCTACACAGTTAAAAAAGGAACTATGCGGAAAATAAAAGTGAAGAAAAAAAGATCATAGCTTGTAAAGATTTAATTGATAGGTTAAGAAAACAACATCAAAAAGGCAAGAAATTTAGCACCATTTTAAAAACAGTAAGGGTCAATTGTTTTAAGATCTAGCATGTGCATGCTTATATACATGGTCAAGGTAAAATTCACTTATAATTTTGGAAATGCGTATTTAAGAAGTACTCCTCTAGTCCTAAATGTAAAACCTAATTTGAGTGTAAACATAGTCCTAATCTAAGACCTTTTTTTTATAAACTTTATCTCTTATATTTATCATTTTTTTTTCAAATTAATTTACCCAAATTATAAACTGATGTATAAACTAATATTACATAGATGTATTTTATAGAGATCATGTTATGTATGTTATAATTAAGTAATTTATTTAACTTCCTTAATCTCTCTAAATTAAATAAATACATCTTCCATTAGGATCAAGGGACCATATTTTTCAAACAACAACTCAATGAATAAGATAAAAGACAAGTAATCGCTTAAATAACTTATTTTGGGGTGTCAAAGATACTTGTGCGCGCTTGTGTTATGAACTATTATCCTTCATCAGACCACAGTTAAAAGTACTTACCACTTGAAGCCTGTGCAGGCGGTAGTTCATCCAAGAAGGATTTATGAGCACAAACAGCAGGGAATTCATTTAAAATTGATGTTGCGCCAAATGGAGAAACAGGGTCAATGTAGTCATCCCATTCTGTACTGTACACGTTCAATGTTGAACTGTCAGCTTTCTCACTAGGAGTCGTAGCTAATGAACTTGAACTCTTGTGAAAATAATGATTCTTTGAACTGCTTATAGTCTTTGCCTGGTGAATTAAATCAGCCAGAAGACCATTATAATGTGGTGAAGAACAATCTGGCTCCAGTCCACAAGTTTGGGTAGGAGACTCGATTACAAAATCAGTTGCTGGATATTGGACTGAAGGGAGCTCCAACTTCAGAGACTCGGAAGCTGGCTTATAAGTAGAGGAATAGCCATTTGAAAGTAGGGGTAGTGAACTCTGAAAGGAGGGACCATGATCAAGAGGAGAATGCACTCCAAATGATTGTGCAATCATATCTGAAGCATTATTCCAAACATGGTCAAATGGATAAGATCTGTTTCTGTTAATACTGTTGGAACCAAGAAATGGCATCGTTGACCCTCCAAGGTGGTAATGGGAAGGTAAAGTTGATGGCAGAATATTACAATTTGGAGATGAGCCATAACCTTCCAGCAGAATGCTATTAGGAGGTATATCAGGAAGCTTGGGCACATAAGGTAAGAACTCCTGACTAGCATTCAGGCTATTGCGTATAGCATTTTGTATCTCATCATTGTTTTTAGACATTAATTCAAAATATCCTCTTTCAATACCATTAATTCCAACACCGCATTGGGCTTGCTGCCTTGATTGCAAACATACATCAGGGGGATAAAGCGGCAAGCCAATTCGTTGATGCCTCTTGATCCGGGTATTCCAATAGTTCTTGATCTCATTATCTGTTCGACCAGGTAACTAAATGCAAAACAAACGAATTATTCTAATCATAATGGAATTTAAAATTGATGTATAAGATGAAATTAAAAATAATATTCTTTTAGCAGAAACTGGTTTCTTTGTTCACATTATCATGCATGACATAGAGCAGAACGTAGCCATTTATAAAAAATTTCAACAATAAAAGAAATAACTTACATCTTTTGTAATAGATTATGAGCAATTCTTGTAAGTTTAAACAAGATAAAATTGGGGCGCATATATGTGTGCATATGTATGTATGAAAAGGGTTGGTGTATGAGTTTGTTTGACATCAATGTAATCTCTGCAAATAAATGTCATTATTTTTTATTACTCATAGAGTTATCAGTAGAACTTGTACCATTCCAGTGTTG
The DNA here is from genome assembly GCA_019022615.1 of Acacia melanoxylon. Taxonomy (NCBI): domain Eukaryota; kingdom Viridiplantae; phylum Streptophyta; class Magnoliopsida; order Fabales; family Fabaceae; genus Acacia; species Acacia melanoxylon. The sequence goes on along the minus strand of JAFJYJ010000020.1, from coordinate 520,143 downwards.
CAATTCAGTTTTTTAATTAAAGGTTTCATATGATACTAGTACAATAACTTAAAGTATGATACAAAAAATTGAACAATGCTAATAGTATCATTAAATTAAAAATAATCAATCAAACAAAAGTAATCATTAGATTTCCATTACAATAGTTTCATGTAAGTACAATCAATAGAAATTAATAAATTTCACAATGTTGTATAAGAATCTCCAAGATATATACACATCTGGCAATTTAAATGGAGATATGTTACTCCGAGGTGCAATGGAAATGATGATAAACTCCATGAAAAAGATATTTCTACCTTCAGAATCAATGACAATAGGATAGTCATCACACCATTTTGTCCATTATCTATTTACAATGATCTAAAATTAAGTATTTCTGTATTCTTATTTTGGCTATTCGTCATCTTTTGTCCTGGTCAAACACTGCTACGTCCAAATTTCAACCATGACATCATGGCAACTGAGGCAACCCCACAACCACCACATATAAAGTGCTATGTTTGTTTGGGTTCTATCTATTAAGTATTAACAGTTCCCATGATGACTTCCAATTTCTACAATGATAAATGATGACTTCACTCAGTGAAGTTTGCTATTTGCAATTAAAGTCTCAAAATTCCAAGTCTTAAGCTTCAACCGCAAATCATTTGCAATTTCCAATTAATCTAACAGATGCTCTAGATATTGATCCTTCTATGAAACCAAAGGACCACAAAAAATAAAAGACAATGAAAGAGCTTCACAGTTTTCTTTTGCCCAAAAAACAATTGTCACTGAAATTTTTGCAGAAAAGAATAATTTTTTTTAGAGCTCTTGGAAAGTTAATCGATAGAAAAATATGCTTGCATATGCAAATAAACTATATTCTAAGATTGGTAGCTGCGACCTATGGACTTGTATGTCATATACTGAGATAACCAATCCATATTCCAACTTTTCTTCCATAATTCAAGGGACAAACCATAAAGGAAATGACAGGGGAAGGGGAACTTAGATGGGAGTTCACTGCTATAAAATACAGAGATAGCATAATAAAATTGAGATCACTGCATAGTTTACAGTAGTCACACATTTCAGCAAAAATAAAACATAAGAAATATTAAATAAAACATAATAACACAAAATGCATGGCAAGGAACAAAATATGCTTACATATGCAGCCATGCGTGCCCATTTGTTTCCCATCTTAGCATGCAGTTCTGCAATTAGCTGCTCCTCTTCTGCAGTAAATGCACCTTTCTTTAGATTTGGTCTTAGGTGATTCGCCCATCGCAGCCGGCAGCTTTTCCCACAGCGAGACAGGCCTGAATACTTCTGAACAGCATTCCAGTTGCCCTCTCCATGCTTCCTGACATAGTCCACTAAGATAGCATCTTCAGCAGATGTCCATGGCCCTTTCTTCAAGAGAACTCCACCTGCAGTTCTTCCATTACTCTCATCATTTAAATGTAAACTAGTCTGATCCTTGAGGAGAACCTCATCTTCAATCCTTTTGGTCATTGGATTCACCTCTTCCATAAAATATCTTCCAAACAATTCAAAACCACAAAAGAAGGCATTAAAATGCAGACAGAAAAAGAATGGATATTCCACAAGAGCCCTAGAACATAAACAGAGATAAGAAACTAGATCCCTTTGATGGAAACAAAAATACCAGGATGCTTCATAAAGGCCGAATTTCTCCATGATTAAAAATTGAAATTAAAATAGTCAATAATTATTAAAAAGAAGCAACAGAGAGAAGGTATGCATAAAAGCTTAACAAGAGTTTGCACATCAACATAGCCCTGGGGACACATGAAAGATATGTAACACTACAAGTTAAGAAATCAACTCAGGAGTAAATGTAAAAGAGCATCCTATGTATGGAGATGAAAAGCACTTCCATTGGTGAAATCATGAAAAATCAACCATACCATAACGTAGAATTCATTTTCTCCCAGCAGCTCAACTACCTAATGATGTTTAATATAATATAACAAAAATATATTACGACGCTAATGATACTATGGGAAAAAGAGCATTGTTCTATATTTGACGAAAACTAACTTCTTAGTTCGCAGACCCAAATCCCCAACTCAGTCGATTCATAGGCGGACCCACTCAATCGATTCATAGGCGGACCCACGTTATATACAAGCGGGGCAAGTGCCCCTTAAATTTGAGATTTTCTTAAAAAATAATAATAATACATATTTGAATGATTGTCCACCCTTAAATTAAATGTCCACCCTTAATACATCAAAACTGCACTTCGTAATCAGATGGGGGATGAATGGTTAAATGATTGTTTGGTGCCTTATATTGAAAAAGATATATTTGATAGCATTGATAATAAGACAATTATGATGAAATTCCAAAAAATAAGGCATAGAATGATGACATTATAATTATTTTTATTATATCATTTTGTTATTAAAATATATGTACTTGACACCTTCATTATAATTTATGTAACTGCATTTCTAACAGTACTTAATCTTACTTTTCTAAATGACGGGTTTGTAAAATAATTATCTTCTTATTACATCATCAAGATTCACTGATTTTATGAATTTTTTTTTTAATATTCTTTTCTTGTTTATATTCTCTTGCTTTTTAATTATTTAAAACTTTTTAAAAAAAAAAAAAAAAATCAGGGTGCTACCCAAACCCCGAATTCCCCCGCCGGGCCCCTCAATAATTTTCTGGGTGCGCCCTCAGTCGATTCACACATTCATAGAAAAATGATTGGCAATTTACTGCCCTAAAATGTAAGGAAATAAAGCAAAAACACTCAATATGTACCAGATAAGACGTTGCTGTCGGCGCAAAAGTCCAAAGCTGCAAAGTGCGAACTCAAGATCCAGGTAAATATGCCTCCTTTAGCGCGCAGAAAAGCAGAAGTTGAAGAGAGAGGTCAATTGAAATCATCAGGATGAGCTAAGAGAAAGTGTAAGCTGAATACCTGAAATTGACCCCCCCCCCAAAAAAAAAAGAACTTCAATCAGAACACAAGCATCAATTACACCGTTACTAGAAAATGAAGTTACATGACAATGAAACCAATTTAGAGGGTTGATATCAAGGGCGAAAACCTCATCAATGAGAACTAATTCTTGGATATCTGTTATTACAGAATTTAAGCTTCATGATTGTGCCATAAAAGCTTTGATGTTGAGGAAGAACAAGTTGGAAAAGAAACGGATAACGAAAGGAATGAGAATTGGGATCCTAACCTTCGTTTCTGGAGCACTTAGAGAAAGATCCAAGCGAACATATGACAGAAAATCGAGATCCGTAGCGCTCCACGCAAAAACTCGTGCAAACGGACAGAGAAAGAGGGAATGGTCGGCGAAAAAGAAGAAGAGTGCAGAGGAGAACGCAGGTAGCTGAATGTGAACGCGAGGGCAAGTTAGTTCCTTTCTTTCTTTCTTTTTTTTTTTTTTTTTTTTTTTGGTTAATAAAAGTTGGTCGTAGTAAACGCAAGGAATTTCTCTAAATGATGAGAGATTGAGCTAGATAAATAAATTTATGTAAGAATGTGAAACTCAAGAATTTAAGCAAATTTATAATAAAGACATAAATTTGTATTATGGATAAGAGTTTATTTTTTTTCAATCGATATGTATTATCAGTGTATAATTAAATAATTAAAGTATAAAAAATGACAAAAATTTGATTTAAATAAGTTTTAATTTAAATAATTGAAATTAAATCTACCAACATTTATAGTTTTTCATATTTGTTACGGTGTGTAAACGGATGTCAAATTTCAATGACTTTAGTAGGTGATTTATATGGGATCAAAGAATTCCTGAAGGTTTCTATAAGGAAGACATCAAAATGAATATCAGATGACTCTCTAAGATATCTATATGGAAGATACCAAAGAGAGCAATGGATCACTGTTGGGTCACTTTCCTTAATGGCAAGTGAACCAGTCAAACAAGTAATAAAAAGTAAGTAGAGTATCGCCCACAGAGACTAGGATACCAAATGAAGACACCTTATCGCAAAATTAGTTGTGCTTAAAAAGAAAATAACTTTAATTGGTTGAGAGGTTTTATAGCTATACTAATAAACAGGAAAATAACTAATGATCGTAGTCGTAAGAAGATATCAGTAAAAAGATAGACTGAACTCGGAATCCTTTCTAAGCATATCATTCCCCCAGCTCCCTATACGCAATGCTATAGCATTCATACTGTACAGTTCTCACAATTGCTACAACATGAACAACCTATGCAAAGTTATTCAGTTAACCACACCACGCTAATCTACCGAAGCTCTCGCGTCCGATACATACAACCCTAGTCTGTACTTCTCCCATATGTCTATGACGACTTTTCTAGTTGGATTATCAATACAAATCAAGGTGTTATGGTCATGAGCGGTAGACCCATTCCTGAAGTCTACAATAATAGGTCAAGCCTTGCACCAGCCCGCTTAGCAATCACTGCTTCTCAGATGTCTAACCCTGACTCCCTCTCAGTAAGCCGAGGCCACTAATCTAGTCCCTAGCTTCCGCTAATCGACAAGAAATTTAATTACTGATAAGCAACTGAATATATTAAATTAAGAACTACCAACTGTGTTCATTCTATACTCAGAAAATCATCCTTGTTCAGCCTCAGGAAATTAGTTCATGACTGACAAGGAAATCACAAAACAGAGTACCACAGAATAGCCCATGATAACAGATTGACTAGAATTCAAATAAAGAAACAAGAAAACAAAAGCTTGGTGGATGCTCCGACGGCGTGGAAGAAGCCCTGTCACGTCACAACTTCACGTCTTCTTCACTCCGTCTCACTAGTAGGAAGGATGCTGGGTTCTCCTGGGGTCCGCGTGCTTCGTGACTTCTCTCTCTCTTCTTTTGAGTCAGGCCATATATGATTTTGACTCTTTTCTCTCGACGACTTCCGAATCTTTTTAGGGTTGGTCGTCATTTCCTTATATAGTCTGGTCTACTTGCAGTGTACGTTCATCACTCTGGACCTTTCCTAATCTGTCGAGGTCCAATCGTATCTATCTTCCAATTCTCAGTAGATTGATTCTGCTGATCCTGCAGGATTCTTCAAATCTTTTAGCTCCGATCCTCTGCATCTTCTATTTCAATACATCATCAATCTAACCGTTATCTTTGACCTGCACTATACTTCCTGAAATAATCTTGGCAAAAGATTAGGATATATGCCGCATAGCACTGCATCACTTACTATGCTATAGCTTCAGGGATGCATTGTATTGCCCTTCGATAAAGTTGTCCTGATGCTATAGCACAACATCGGCTATGTTATGCGACTTTCTCATAAAACCTTAAAACTTGCTCTTTTTTAAACACATGTTTAGGATGTAAACAGAATTCACCCTTAAGTTCCCTGTACAATGAATAAATGCCTTTTTGCTCAGACTAAATGCAGTGAAGATCATATTCACCATACAATTCAGTTATAAAATACAGGGAAAACATGGCATAAATCATGCTCATCAAATACCCCCACACTTAGCTTTTTGCACTCCTGGGCAAAATAAAAGATAGAGATAACAGAGGAAACATTAACTAATAGCAATAGCACGCCTGTCCACATAACTATTCCTGCACTCATGCTTTCAGGTCACATCCCCGTCCAGGCAATCCTACTGCCCAGCACTAATGACTTGTGGTGTACGATATCGCTTAGATGTGGAAGTGTTAAGAGACTCTCAGATTTAGTGTATACACTCTTTCTCATTGGGGATTTATTTTTCTCTCTTGCCATGCTAACTTAGAAGTTCTAATTCTAAAATTACTTCCTAGCATCTGAGCTTTCATTCGTCAAAAGGGCTTGTTGGGTTGTAATGGTGTGGACGGCTATGTATGTGTGGATGAGAAATGAAGGTCAATGCTATAGAAGGGTGTCAGACAGGGTTCTTTAACTCAGCCGAGTGCCTTAATTGAACTTTGTTCTACCTTGCTGCTCTTTATTCCAAGCCTATTTCTTTTCTTTTCCTCACCCTTTTTTTTAAAGAAACAAACTGAACAAAGCAGCTCTTTTGCAACATTTTTAGCAGAGGCATATTGCTGTAGCATTTCTTCACAATTTTCCTTCATATTCGCCTGTCTAACAAATTCTGCTATAGCATATTCAATTAAGCTCAAAGGGGTAACAATATGGATGTTGGTGTTTTATGGTTTGTGTATGGGAATGAGTGGTGTGTACGAATGCCTTCATCCTACGAACTATTTGCTCAGACACCAGCTAGCTTATCAAAAAATTAAGACAAATCAAAGATCAATCATAGGTTAGCTGACATTCACACTAGACTAGAAACAAACAGGCTCAAATAAATCCTTCCATAGTTGGTTCTCTCTCTATTCTTCCTCATCGTCACTTTACTGCACACCACGTTAACTAGCACTGTCAATTTCCCAAACCTAACGGTTCAGTTTCCCTCAGGCAATCATGTTGTGCTTAGTTCTACAGACATTCATCTTACTGCTATCAGTTCCTGTTCATGCTCTAGCAGCTATTTTTTTTTTTAAAAATTCTGCCCCTTTTTGCACATTAGCTAAATCTGGGTTATTTGAGCATATTCAAACATGAATTCGTGAATTGTGAGCACTGATTAAGGCGCAGATTAAATTATCCCTCCCCCCACACTTGATTGATGCAATGCCCTCATTGTAGCATGGAAGAATCGCAATCAAAACGAGTCTTATGGGGTGGCGGCACACGAAGACGATATCGAGAAAATAAAGCAATTAAGAGCAGCATCCACAAAAGGGCCTTGGGGCGAACGCCCAGGGCATCATCAAATTGTCAGTTAAAAACAAAAATAAAATCAATAAAAAGAAAGCTAAGGGGCAGGAAGAGCTTGAGCACTGGTGGCCGTGTCCTCATCGTCGGACGTGTCGCCTAGGCCATTAACCACCAGGTTCCCCGAGTGTGAGTGAGAGAGAGAGAGAGAGAGAGACGGCCGTTGGCGAACCTCGGCAATGGGCTGCAAGGTACGCTCGTGGGTCACGACGGATGGTCTTCAGCTCCTTGCGAACCCGGTGGAAAAATTTACCGATGGAGTTGGTGTCCGTGTTCGGGTGTCAGTAGAGGGGTGCATTGGTCAGGATGTAGGAGCGGTCGGACGAGTCTGTGGTGCCTGACACAGTGGAGGGTTCGGTCGAGAAAGAGGAGGAAGAGGAAGAGGATATCTCGATGGGTATGGATTGCGTTGGCACCGGTAGTGGTGGTGGATGGCGAGCAGGCGGATGGTGGGCGTAGACCGGTGGGGGCACCCGGCCACGCTGTGCTGTCTGCTTGACTCTGGGCATGGTGGGTCGGTGTGTGAGGGATTGAGAAGGAGTAGGGGGTGAAACGACGTGGGGCAAGGCGAAACCGGGATTTAGACAGAGTAAAGGCAAAATTTGAATATGAGGAGTCACGACCTTTAAGCGATTAGGTTAAGTTGGTGCGTAATGAGCCCAGTGAGGATGGCCCACTAAAAAAAACTCATGCACAAAACGTTCGTTCAAAAGGTGGGTGCGTACCTGAGTGGCGCTATGTGCGAGCTTATTGCAAGCTTCTTTGCCGGGGCTAAAATGCTTTTCATCACGCTATAGCATTGACCAGGCCCAACTCGACTCCTGCGGCTGCTGACAAACAGAGAAAAGAAAAACAAGAATTTGGGCTGCCTCCCAATAGCGCCTGCTTTAGAGTCTTCAACCAGACTTGCCTAGGCGATTATTTCAAGCTTGACACAGGGTCATAGGATGTTCTTATGTCTCCATCCTCGTTACTTTGTAGCGGTTGGTCTCCTTTTATTGGGTCTGAACTTTGTATCGTTTTCAAGATTGAAAAGGTCACATGGTCATCATTGGCTCTCAACGTGAGTTCTCCTCTTTCCACATCAATCAAAGTTCTCCCAGTAGCCATGAATGGTCTTCCCAGAATGATTGGGACCTTATGATCCGCTTCGAAGTCAAGGATGATAAAGTCCACTGGAAATATAAAATATCAACTTTCACCAGGACATCCTCAATTTTTCCTTTTGGGAGGACAATAGAGCGATCAGCTAACTGCAATGTAATTTTCGTGGGCCTTGCTTCCCCAACTGCTAGTCTTTTGAAGACGGACATCGGCATTAAATTGATACTGGCTCCAAGGCCGCATAAGGCCTTCCCTGAGTATTGAGATCCAATGGCACAGGGGATTGTGAAGCTGCCAAGGTCTTTTAGTTTCGGTGGTAGCCTATTTGTTAGCATGGCACTGCAGTCCTCGGTCAATGCTACCTATTGGTCGATTTCCTTAATGACAAGTGAACCAGTCGAACAAGTAATAAAGTGTAAGTAGAGTATCGTCCCACAAAGACTGAGATACCGGGAAGTGACGCTCAATTGCTAAGATAGTTGTGAGAAACATAAAGTAAATATAATTGGTTAGAGAGGTGGTTAGAGAGGTTGTTGTGGTTATGCTAAGTAATAAACAAAAGTAAACAGAGTTTCGTAGTCGTGAGAAGATATCAGTAGGAAATTAGGCTGAACTTGGAATCATCCTTAAGCATCTCAATCCCCCAGTTGCTTTACCCATTGCTATAGCATCTATACTGCATAGCTTCCGCAATGCTACAGCATAGCTACTACCTACAACGTTATTCAGTTAACCTACCACTATAGTCTATCGAAGCTTCCGCGTCCGATACTTCTAATGCTAACTTTACTCCTTCCATATGCCTATGGCAATTTTCTAGTTAGATCAACATTACAAAATAGGGTGTAGTGGTTATGAGCGGTAGGCCCATTCCTGAAGCCTACAATAATAGGTCAAGCCTTGCATCAACCTACCTAGCAATCACTGTTTCTCAGAGGTCTAACCTCGACTCCTTGCCAGTAAGCCGAGGCCACAAATCTCGCCCTTAGCTTCCGCTAATCGACAATGTAATTAAATCACTGATAAGCAAACTGAATTTATTGAATTAAAAACTAGCAACTGGGTTCATTCAAAACTTAAAGATTCATCCTCGTTCAGCCGTAGGAATTTTAGTTCATGACTGATGAGGGAAACACAAAACAGATAACAACAAAAAGACCCATGATCAAACGATTAAACAAAAGGGAACATAAAGCTTGACGAAGTTTCGAAGGCGTGGAAGAAGCCCTGTCACGTCACCACTCCACGTCTTCTTCTCTTTGTCTTACTGCAAGGAAGGATGCTGGGTTCTTTTGGAGTTCTCGTGCCTCATGAATTCTCTCTCTCTTCTTTCGAGTCTGACCGAATGTGAAATTCGTTTTGGCTCTTGACGACTCCCTTCTAGGGTTGGCCTTCTGTTTCCTTATATAGTCAGGCTTTCTTGCGACATAAGTTCCAGCGAGCTGGGCTTTCCAAATCTGTCGAGATCCATTGTATCTTTTGACCGCAGATTGATTCGCTTATCCCGCGGATTCTTCAAATCTTTTAGTTTAGATCCTCCGCATCTTTTATTCCGTTACGTCAGCAATCTACCTGTCTTTTCTCGACCTTCGCAATATTTCCTAAAACAATCTTGACAAAAGATTAGAACATATGCCGCAATAGCATTGCGTCCTTTACTTTGCTATAGCTTCATAAATGCTTTGTATTGCACTTCCATATGCTGTCACAATGCTATAGCCTAGTATCAGCTTTGCTATACATTCTCCTCATAAAACCTTGTAACTTGTTCTTCTTTTAGCACATGTTTAGGATGTGCATGGTTTTTATCCTTCAGTTCCTTATATTCATGAATTAATGCCTCTTTACTTAGATTGATTGCAGTTAAGCTTGTAGTTACCATACAATTCAGTCATAAGATATCGGGAAAACATGGCATAAATTGTGCTCATCAAATACCCCCACACTTAGCTTTTTGCATTCCTAGGCAAAATAAGATGAAGCTAACAAAAACTAATAGTCATAGCATTCCTATCTATATAACTCTGCTTACACAACTGCTTTCAGTTCTCGTCCCCTATTCGGCAATCCCACTGCCCTGTACTAGCAGCTGGCGATGCGTGGTATTGCTTAGGTGAAGAAGCGTCGAGAGGCTCTCAGGTTCAGTGTTTACGCTCTCTCACCCCGGGGATTTTTAACTTTCTCTCTTGTCATGCTAACCTAGAGTTCCATAGCCTTGTCAAAGTTCTAAGATTACTACTTAGCATCTGAGTCTCCATTCTTCCAAAGGACTTCTTGGGTTATTATGGTATGGATAGATAGGTGTTGAGATGAGAAGTGGTGAGAAGTGCTATAATAGGGCATGTAGACAAGTCTCTTGGTTTCAGTTGAGTGCCTTTTTATGGACTTCGTATTCCTTGCTGCTCTTTATTCTTTTTCCTTCTATCTTTCTTTCTTCTTTTTCTCTTTTTCTAAGCACTTTAAGCAAACTATAGCTCTTTTGGCAACATTTTCTGGCAGCATTTTCTGTAGGCGCGCTCGCTTTATCATTCTTCATAATTTCTTTCAAGCTTGTTTGTCGAACTAGTTCTGCTATAGCACTATCGTGTGGGCTCAATGGGGTAGCAAAATGGGGATTATGATAACTGGTTTGTGTATAGGAATGATGGGTATGATAAGAATGCCTTTATCCTGCGAATTTCACACTCAGATGCTAAACAATTTATCAAAGAACTAAGACAAATCAAGGATCATACATGGGCTAGCAGACATGCAAACTAGAATAAAACAATTATGCTCAAATCAATCCTTCCATTGTGGGTTCTTCTCTCTAAACTTCCTCACTGCCACTTTACCCCGCATCAGATTAGCTAGCACTGTCAATTTCCCAAACCTAAAAGTTCAGTTTCCTTAGGCAATCAAGCTATACCTCGTCATACATATATTCATACTATTGCTACAAAATTCTGTTCATGCTTCATCATGCAATTTGAAATATTTTCAGTTTGTGCAAAAGCTAAAGTCAAGGTAATTTACGCACATTGGAGCAGCAGATTATATCCAGATTAACATAACTAATCCCTCCCCCACACCTGAACGATGCAATGCCCTCATTGCAACAGCATAGAACGATGGGTAGTCATAAACAAGACTCGCATAGGGGGCGGCGGGGAGTAAAGAGAAGCACAAGGGTGCAGGATTAATCACAGCATCATTCAAAAAATTGCCCTGGGGCAAACGCCCAGGGCATTGGCAGATTGTCAGGAAATAAACCAAAAATATACAGAAATAGCAAAAGAAATTAAAACTAGGGGGCAGGAGGAGCAGGAGCACTGGTGGTGGTGTCCTCCTCAGCAGAAGTGTCATCCACCCCGTTGGCAACCGGAATTTTGAAATGTGATTGCGAGAGGGAGAAGGCTTTTGGCGAACGATGGCGATGGGCAGCGGTGAACGCGTGTGGGTCGCTGCGAATGGTCTTCAACTCTGTGCGTAGTCGGCGAAGACGTTTGAGGAACCTGCCTGTCGATTTTGTATCGGTGTTCGGGCGCCAATACAGGGGTGCGTTGGCGATCATGTATGCCCTGTCATACTCAGAGGTGGGGCTCGTGGAAGCTGAAGAGTTGGTAGAGTAAGAGGAGGATGAAGAAGTGGGTACAGGGGCGAGAGGTGCTGGTGCGGGTGGTGGATTTGGCTAACAGCGGGCGTAGACTGGTGGGGGCGCCTGGTGAAGCCGCGTTGTCTTCTTGACTCTCGGCATGGTGTGTCTGTGGGTGAGAGGAGGAGAATCGTAGGAATGCAAAAAGACGCGGGGTGAATGGATGTAGAGAATATATAGGATTTTGAATGTGAAGTGTTACAACTCTTAAGTGATGCAGTAAAGTGATTTGGCACGGAGTGGGCCCAGCAGAGGTGGCCCACTTATTCAAAACTTATGCACATAATGTTTAGAGATTTGGGTGCGTACCTGGCTTTTAGTACAGCAGTAAACTGCTATGCTAAGGCCGAGGCGCCTTTTATCATGCTATAGCATTTGTCCATGCCTAACTCGTCCCTTCTGCTGCCATGCCAATACAAAGAAAAACAAAAAGTTGGGCTGCCTCCCAATAGCGCTTGCTTTAAAGTCTTCAGCTAGACTTTGCCATAGCAATTTAATGCTGAGGTATGGCAAGAGGGCTACCAGCTTCTTTACCGCCTTGGCCATCATCTTCAAAGGTTAAGTACTTCTCAGCTGAGTCTTCGAATCCAGCAGTCTTGAGGACTGAGAAGGTGACCCGATCGTCATTAACACGCATAGTAAGTTCTCCTTTTTCCACATCAATCAGCGTCCGCCCAGTTGCCATGAAAGGTCTTCTCAAGAGGATTGGAACATCGCGATCTGCTTCGAAGTCAAGAATAATGAAGTCCACAGGGAAGATGAATTTATCCACTTTTACTAGGACATCCTCAATTTTTCCTTCGGGTAGAACGATGGAGCGATCGACTAGTTGAAACGTTTGTTGTGGGCCTGGCTTCCTCAACTGCCAACTTTTTGAAGATAGACATAGGCATGAGATTAATGTTGGCATCGTGGTCATACAGAGCTTTCCCTGAATATTGAGGTCCAATTGCACATGGTATGGTGAAGCTGCCAGGGTCTTTTAATTTCAGCGGTAGCCAATTTGTTAGCATAGCATTGCAGTCCTGGGTCAATGCTACTGTTTCGAACTCTTCCAATCGTCTTTTTTTTGTCAGAATTTCCTTCATAAATTTCACATAACTAGGCATTTGCTCTAGAGCTTCCACCAGAGGGATATTAATGTGCAATTGCCGTAGCATGTCAAGGAATTTCTTAAATTGTTTCTCTTGACCTTGCTTCTGAAGTCTTTGGGGGAAAGGCGGGGGTTGCTTTAGCATCTTTGAAGACCCGAGATCATGGTTACGCTGTGATGATGTGGTAGCATTCCTTGTTAGGTGTTACACGTGATCATCTGGTGTGGCAGTTGGAGGCAAGGTCGCGACGTTAATATCCTGTTCAGGTTGTGAAAGCCTTGGGTGTCTCTGCTCGTCTTCAAGGAATTTATCATTACTTTCTTTTCCCTCATTTTCTTTCCCAAATTTCGGGTTAGCAACAACCGTAGGCTGCTTTGTTATTTTCATGGGTTCTAGACTCTTGCCGTTTCGGAGCTCTATCAACTTGACTTCCTCTTTTCCTTGGATTCTGGGGACTTCAGTGTTGATAATTGAATATTTCATACACTTCTTTTTATCTCTTGATTAATAATTTAGGACTCTTTAGTTAATAAATAATGGCTTTTATACTTATTTGGGCTTTCGGCCTTTGAGTATATTTTAGCCATTTTTAATAAAAAAAATTAGTTTTATATTGCTTCACTATTTTTACCATAACTCTTGAACCAGACATCAGATATGCCTCATTCTTGTTTCATATTTCAGATGATTCAAAGAGCTACAATTGTTATGAAGACATGAAAGGCAAATTCAGACAAGAGGGCGGTCGATTTTGGAGCCGAAATCAGATGCATATTTCTGGATTTTATTTGGGCTCGAATTTTGTAATTAAAGCCCACTTTTATTTAATTTCCGTTTTGGGCCTCGAATCGAATTGTGGATTGGAGCCCCATTTCGTTTTTTCCATTTTAGGTTAAGTTAGATGGCGCCACAAACACTTTTGTCATTCACCTTTTTACACATTTTTGGATTAAACACGTGTTTCATTTTCTCTCGCAACGTTCTTCGTGTTCTTCGTGTGTTCTTCATTTTTTCCAAATTTCCATGCTTGGCTAAACTTCTGTGATTAACCCAACGTTGAGGATTCCATGATTCATCCAGAGAACTTGTGCTTAATCTGTAATTTTACTCGTTTATGTTTTCATCTTATCGGATTCAATTTTTGGAAATAGTTCGAATATTAGATTTAATATTTGGTTGGGTTCATCCCAAGGACTGAGTTTGAACTAGGTTTCAGTGTTACTGTGCGATTGCACAGTGAGACACCACTGTTCAGACAAATGCTAGGCGATCGTCTAGTCGAGGGAATTTCTAGACGAATGCAGAGATTTTGGTTCGTCCAGAACCAAATGTGAGTTCATTCATATTTTGTTCAATGATGGAAGTCTTTAGAATCTGAATGTTGGGTTGATCGATTTTAATCTGTTTCTGTTTATTTTCGTTCTGTTTCTGTTTGAACCAAAAACCCCCCATTTTTACTGTTTCTATTCACTGTTACTGTCCATTCAAACCTGCTGTCAATTCGTTGGGGAAATGACCCAGGTTCCCTATTTCTGCAAATAATTTTCGAACTTGGTTATTTTGGGAGATACGGCAAATCTCTGTCAAAATATGGCGTCGCTGCTGGGGAATTTGCATCGGTTTGATTAGACAGTAGTGTAAATAATGTCGTTTCGGTGGTTCGGGTAGGCTGAATGACGAAAATTTTCGACCCGGATCACTCGAACCATGTCTTATTCACAAGGAATTTGGCATTCTAAACAAGAATCACTTCCAATTAGGAAATGTGGTCTGACCTATTTTCCCCAAATTCCAACGTTTAGACCACTTTTTCACTGTTTTAAGTTTTGATTTTTTGATTTCTACTAGGGCATTTTTTTTGGAGTATCTCTGAATGGTCTGAAATTTTGCAAGGTGATAGAAAATGGCCTAACTCATAGGACACATGCGCTAGCGCCATGTGGTCTTGAGATTTTAGCCAAATTCCATCGTTTAGACCACTTTTTCAATTTTGAAGTTTTTTTATTCCATGTTTCGGTTCCCCAATATTGTAGGAGTTGCCCTGTCCAAGTCCCATAAATTTTAAAAATCGTTTGATAGTGTTTTGGACTTGTTTTGGTCAATTTCCAACGTAGGTTTTTGCTTTTTGTGTTTTTGTTTGTGTCATCTTAGTGTTTTTCTATTTTTTATCACTTTTAGTGGCATTTTCGTAATTCTGATTGTCTAGTGGCATTTTCGTAATTCTGAGTGTCTGGTGGCATTTTCGTAATTCTGAGTATTTACCAATTATGCCTTGTGGTTATGCTACATGAGTACTATGAGTACTACTAATCCAGAAGACTTGTTGCCATTTGATCCTGAAATAGAAAGAACAATTCTTACTGCTAGAAGAGTTGTTAGGCTAAGTCATGAGATTAATACTGAATTAGACATTAAACTTGAGTCTGATTGTGACCATTCTGATTGTGTTCATTCTGTTGATCTTTCTAATTGTGTTTCTGTTAGTACTTCTGATAGTCTTGTTGTTTTCACTGATTCTAGTACCAATTTTTCTAACTCGGAAATTATGGTAGAAGAACAAGGAAATCGTCATACTTTAAAGGAATTGGCTGCACCTGATGTTAATTATCAACCTTTGTGCATCCGATATCCTGACCTTGCTGCTAACTTTGAACTTAAATCTGGTCTAATACACTTGTTGCCTAAGTTTCATGGTCTTGCAGGTGAGTGCCCTATTAAGCATTTGAAGGAATTCCATGTAGTATGTAGCACAATGAAACCGCAGACCATTGATGAAGATCATATCAAGCTAAGAGCTTTTCCTTTCTCATTGGAAGGTGGAGCTAAGGACTAGTTGTTCTACCTTCAACCCTCATCTATTGGGAGTTGGACTGCTATTCAGAGATTATTTTTGGCGAATTTTTTCCCTACCTCAAGAGCCACTTCGATCAAAAAGGAAATTAGTGGCATTAAACAAGCTAATGGGGAGACTATGCATGAGTACTGGGAAAGGTTCAAAAGGTTATGTGCAAGCTATCCACACCACCAGATCACTGAGCAACTCTTGATCACCTATTTCTATGAGGGTTTGCTACCTGTAGATAGAGGTTTGGTGGATGCTTCTAGTGGTGGGCTTTGAGCAACAAGACACCTGAAGATGCTCGAGACTTGATATCCACTTTGGCAGCTAACTCTCAGTAGTTTGGCACCAGAGCCAATAGTACTCCTGTTTACCAGATTCAGAATCCTCCAGTCCAGTATGATTCTCAGAGATTAGAGACTAGACTTGATGATCTGACCTCCCTAGTAAGGCAGTTGGCAGTGACACAGACAGTACAGTCTTCCCCTCCTCAAATTGGATACTCATGTGGGTTCTGTTCTAACCTTTATCATTCTACTGACTCTTGTCCCACCTTACATGATCCTGCTTATCAAGATCAGTCAGTAGCTGCAGTGGGTGTTTTTCCGAGAAAGCCACAATACCAGCAGAATAGTGCTTATAAGGATCAGGAGAAGTAAGCCACTTGCAAGGATCATTACCCTCTACCTTTCGTTGATCAGATGTTAGAGCGATTGGCTGGTAAGTCTCGTTACTGCTTCCTGGATGGCTACTCTGGATACTTCCAGATCCATATTGCTCCTGCGGATCAGGAGAAGACGACCTTCACATGCCCTTTTGGAACATATGCCTACCGAAGGATGCCTTTTGGCCTCTGCAACGCACCTGGCACTTTTCAGCGTCGTATGGTAAGTATTTTCTCTGAGTTTCTAGAGGACTGCATGGAGGCTTTTATGGATGATTTCACTATATATAGGTCTGATTTTGATGCATGCTTAGCTAATTTTTCTAGAGTTTTGCATAGGTGCATCTTGTGCTGAATTATGAGAAGTGTCACTTTATGGTTGAGTCGGGTATAGTGTTGGGACACATAGTGTCTAGGAAAGGGATTGAGGTAGACCCTGCTAAGATAGATGTGATTACTGCTTTGCCTTACCCCGCTTCTGTGCGGGAAGTTCGATCTTTTCTTGGTCATGCAGGTTTCTATCGACGTTTCATTCGGGATTTCAGCAAGACTACTCGACCCTTGTCCAACCTTCTGCATAAGGACATTGACTTTGTATTTGATGATGAGTGCAAGGCGGCCTTCAATCACTTGAAGCGTTGCCTGACTACAGCCCCAGTGATCCAGCCCCCTGATTAGTGCCTTCCTTTCGAGTTGATGTGTGATGCTTTCAACTATGTGGTTGGTGCTATCTTGGCACAGCGGGTCGATAGAGCATCTCATGTGATTGCATATGCCTCCAAGACTTTGGATCCTACCCAGTCTAATTACACCACTACTGAAAAAGGAGTTGTTGGCTATTGTATTTGCTTTTGATAAGTTTAGGTCATATTTGCTAGCCATTAGAGTAATTGTTTTCTCTAACCATGCTGCTTTAAAGTTTCTTTTGAAAAAGGCATATGCTAAGCCGTGACTCATCCGGTGGATGTTATTGCTCCAAGAGTTTGATGTTGAGATTCGAGACAGAAGTGGAGCACAAAACTGGGTAGCTGACCACTTGAGTCGTATCACCCATTCTCCCTCTCACCCTTCTTCTATTCGGGATGATTTCCCTGATGAGCAACTTCTACAGCTGCAAGGTAAGCTTCCATGGTATGCTAATCTGGTTAACTACTTGGTAGCTGGTGTTTTTCCTGTAGACTATACTAGGGCCCAAACCTTTAAATTAAAGAGTGAGTCTAAATATTATGTTTGGGATGACCCTTATCTATGGAAATTTTGTAGTGACCAAGTAGTTAGGAGATGTGTGTCTGATCATGAGTTTCACTCTATATTGCATTTTGCTCATGCTTCTGCCTGTGGTGGTCACTTTGGACCCCAAAGAACTACTAGGAAAGTGTTAGACAGTGGATTATTTTGGCCTTCCCTATTTCATGATTCCCATTTGTTTTGTAAGTCATGTGATAACTGTTAGAGGGCAGGGAGTATTTCCCGTAGGCATGAGATGCCCCAGAACCCTATATTGTTTTGTGAGATATTTGATGTCTGGGGTATTGATTTTATGGGTCCATTTCCTGTTTCTCATGGTTATACTTACATACTGCTGGCTGTTATTATTTCCCGAATTGGGTTGAGGCGAAAGCCACCCGGACTAATGATTCTTCTGTGGTGGTGGATTTTGTTAGGTCTAACATTTTCTGCAGGTTTGGTATTCCTAGAGCCATTATCAGTGATCAGGGTTCTCATTTTTGCAACCGAAGCAAGGGTGCCTTGTTACGCAAGGATGGAGTGCTCCACAAGGTCTCCACAGCATACCATCCTCAGACCAACGGTCAAGCTGAAGTCTCAAATAGAGAGATTAAGCAAATCCTTCAGAAGACTATTAACTCTACCTGGAAAGATTGGAGTAAGCGATTAGAGGATGCTTTGTGGGCATATCGCACTGCCTACAAGATGACGATTGGGATGTCTCCTTATCGGATTGTCTTTGGTAAGGCATGTCATCTTCCGGTTGAGTTGGAGCATCAAGCCTATTGGGCTATTAAGCAGTGTAACATGGATTTGGCTAAGTCTGGGATGGAACAAAAGCTACAGTTGCAAGAGTTAGATGAGCTTAGATTGGATGCATATGAGAGTTCGCGGTTGTACAAGGAAAAGACTAAAGCGTTCCATGATAAGCATATTCTGAGGAAAGAATTTTCTGTGGGCCAGAAAGTTCTTCTGTTTAACTCTTGTTTGAAGTTTATGCCTGGTAAGCTTCGATATAAATGGGATGGCCCTTTTGAGATCGCTAACATATTTCCATTTGGTGCTGTTGAGCTATGTGATCCACCCACAGGACGAACCTTTAAGGTAAATGGGCATCGCCTTAAGCAATTTCATGAGGGATCCCAGCAGCAGCCTGAGGAAGCAGAGATTCTCCTCATTGATGTCACTTATCCTCCATAAACCCTTGGGGAGTATTCTTCTTTCTTCTCCATCTTTCTCTTTTATTTGTTTTCATTTTTCCACTTTGCTTTTCGAAAATAAATATGGTCTCTCTTTCTATGATTGCTACATATTATGAACTATGACATTTTGGTTTTAATGGATCATTCTGTTTGGTCTACAATTCTTGACTCTTCGATTACATGTCTTGGTAGTTGATTTGATGTTGTTGATTGCCTAAGTTGGTATTGACCTTGTGAGGTTTTGGGCCTGCTTGAATGAAATTCATCTTTTACCATTATTTCTTTCATGTATGCATCTGCTCATGATTTGTGTTCTCTAGAACTTGCTCATTTTCTTTTTGAAACTACATTTTTCACTTACATGCATAAATATGATGGAAGCTTGTTTTTTTTTTTTTTTTATTTTCCCCACTTTGGCCAAATAACTTTCCCTTGCATTATGTTTCCTTTGCTAGCTCCTTTGTGCCTTTTCGACTCATTCTTTTCTAAGTCACACTACAAGCCTAAGCGTAAAACCATTTTATTCCGCACCTTGGAAATTTATTGAGCATTGGTTTCACCTTGGTTTTATGTTTCAGTGTGGGGGTTGCTCAGGAGTGCAACAGTTTAAGTATGGGGGGAGATATTTGATTTTGTCATTGTGATTATGTATATGGTTTTTTTTTTTAAAAAAAAAAAAAAGAGAAAGAAAGAAAAAGGAAAGAAAGAAAGAACAAGGAAAGAAAATACATAGAAAGAAAGGAGATATATGAGTAAAATAAAAGTTTTCATACATAGAGAATGATTGTATTAATCAATGCTCTTTTTAATTTCTTTGGTGCTTAGCCTTTCATTCTATACTATTACCTACCTTTACCATAACCCCATTACAACCTTTAATAATAAGCTCTCTTGATTTGTGCATGCATGTGTTATGAGTAGTGGAGATGTAGAAATTGAGCAAGCTTATGGTAGAACAATTTTCTTGAGTAGAATTTGAGCGATACACTTATTTACCTTAAACACTTGAGAGATTGATTGATTGAGGGCATCATTTGAGAGACCATCTTTTGTGATTAGCATAATTGATTGAGATTACCATGGATTGTAATTTGAGATGAAAGGATTTTGGTCTTGATTGATTGGTTCTTTTGAAGCTTTGCGTCCTTGTTCAATTTTTGCATTGTTAGCAATTAGTAAAAAAGAAGAGTTTTTCCTCTTAGTCTTTTTCTTTGACTTTTGCTTAGGAGTGCAAAAAGATAAGTGTGGGAGAATTTGATAATTAAATATTTCATACACTTCTTTTTATCTCTTGATTAATAATTTAGGACTCTTTAGTTAATAAATAATGGTTTTATACTTATTTGGGCTTTAGGCCTTTGATTATATTTTAGCAATTTTTAATAATAAAATTTTAGTTTTATATTGCTTCACTATTTTTACCATAACTCTTGAACCAGACATCAGATATGCCTCATTCTTGTTTCATATTTCGGATGATTCAAAGAGCTACAATTGTTATGAAGACATGAAAGGCAAATTCGGACAAGAGGGCGGTCGATTTTGGAGCCGAAATCGGATGCATATTTCGGATTTTATTTGGGCTCGAATTTTGTAATTAAAGCCCACTTTTATTTAATTTCCGTTTTGGGCCCTGAATCGAATTGTGGATTGGAGCCCCATTTCGTTTTTTCCATTTTAGGTTAAGTTAGATGGCAGCCACAAACACTTTTGTCATTCACCTTTTTACACATTTTTGGATTAAACACAGAAGTTTCATTTTCTCTGCAACGTTCTTCGTGTTCTTCGTGTGTTCTTCATTTTTTCCAGCCATGCTTGGCTAAACTTCTGTGATTAACCCAACGTTGAGGATTCCATGATTCATCCAAAGAGCCTGTGCTTAATCGGTAATTTTACTCGTTTCTGTTTTCATCTTATCAGATTCGATTTCTGGAAATAGTTCGAATATTAGATTTAATCGGTTTGGTTCATCCTAAGGACTGAGTTCTAACTAGGTTTCAGTGTTACTGTGCAATTGCACAGTGAGACGCCACTGTTCGGACAAATGCTAGTTGATCGTCTAGTCGAGGGAATTTCTGGACGAACGCAGAGATTTTGGTTCGTCCAGAACCAAACACGAGTTCGTTCATATTTTCTTCAATGATGGAAGTCTCTGGAATCTGAATGTTGGGTTGATCGATTTCGTTCTGTTTCTGTTTATTTTCGTTTTAATTCTGTTTGAACCAAAAAACCCCCCATTTTTACTGTTTCTATTCACTGTTACTGTCCATTCAAACCTGCTGTGAATTCATTGGGGGAAATGACCCAGGTTCCCTATTTCTGCAAATAATTTTCGAACTTGGTTATTTTGGGAGATACGGCAAACCTCTGTCAAGTGTCACTCGACAGAGATCCTGAGGGTCTATTGTTGAGGGCAGTAGCTAGTTGTCCCACTTGGTTTTCAAGGTTTCTCAGGGTTACTTGCTGATTTTGAATGATTGCATCATTCTTCGCCATATATTCTTTCAAAAGGGTCAACATGGAGTACTGCGGTTCTGAATCACCGCCCTGCTGCCTTGCTTGCTAGGTAAACCTTGGTGGGTTTGATGGTCTGTTCGGGTACTGTGGGCCTGATGGTTGTCCCGCTGCTTGTTGACCTTGAGCATTCCATGAAAAATTGGGATGCTTTGTCTCCATCCAGATTGTACGTATTAGAGTATGGATTGTTGTCATTCGCCCTGTTAAAGTTGTTGACGAAGTTAACCGATTCGGGGTTGGCAGAGCACTAAGAGTATGAGTGCTCACCGCCTCAGTACACACAAGCTACCTGAGATGGTTGTAGTGATGTGTTGCTTGATGGAAGGGTCAGTCCTTTCACCATATTGGTTAGAGATGATACTTGAGCTGTGAGAGCAGTCATAACATCCAATTCATGTATTCCAGCAACAGTTCGGGAGGAAGTAGCTCTGTCTGCTTTCCATTGATGGCTATTCATAGCCATGTGTTCCAATAAGTTGTGGGCCTCTTCATAAGACTTCATTAGGATGGATCCTCCAGATGAGGCGTCTACAATTGATCGTGTTTGTCCGTCGAGGCCTCTGTAAAATGTTTCTAACTGAACCCATTCGCACAGTTCGTGCTATGGGCTTCTTTTGAGGAGGTCTTTGAATATGTCCCAGGCTTCATAGGTAAACTCTTCGAACTTTTGTTGAAAGTTGGTGATGTCCCCTCTGAGTTGAGCGTTCTTAGCAGGTAGGAAAAATTTGAGCAAGAACTTACTCCCCAAATCATTCCAGGAGGTGATGGAATTGGCAAGTAAGTTTTTGAGCCACGTTCGAGCCTTGTCCCTAAGCGAGAATGGGAATAATTTAATCCGGATGGCATCGGCCGTGACTCCTAGAATGACGAATGAGTCACACACCTCCATGAAGGCCTTTAGATGTAAGTGAGGATCTTCAGGTGGGAGTCCTCCAAATTGTCCGGCCGCATTCAGCATATGGATCATGACACCCTTGATTTCAAAGTGTCCTGCATTCAAGGTCAGTGGTGTGATAGCCGAATTCAATTTGTTTAGATCTGGAATCCCGAATTCCATGATGGCCTTATTAACATCTGGATTTGGAGGTGGAAGGATCTGATTGTCCCCATTTATTACTATCGGCTCTCGTCGATCCTGCTCATGGTTGACAGGCATATTCGCCATGTTTCCTGAGTCAAAAGGTTGACTTCTTCGCTTCTGCTTTCTGCGCCTTTGCTTATAAGTGCGTTCGATTTTTGGATCGTAAGGCTCTAGGTTGGCTGTCGGCGAGTTGCGCATGCACTACAGAATGTACCTGAAAAATTACGAATAGGGAAAGAGTGAGCTTTCTTAGATAAATCACAACTATTAAGCAAAGAGAGCGTCGTTGTTGGTCGATTTCCTTGATGGCAAGTGAACCAGTTGAACAAGTAATAAAGTGAAAGTAGAGTATCATTCCACAGAGACTGAGAGACCAAAGAGCGACGCTCAATTGCTATGATAGTTGCAATCAGAAAGTAAATGTAGTTGGTTGGAAGGTTTTGGGTGATTACGCTAATAACGTAAATAAACAAAGGAAATCGAAGAAGATATCGGTGAGGAATTAGGTCAACTCGGACTCCTCCTTAAGTACATAATTCCCCCAGTTGCTCTACTCATTGCTATAGCATCTATACTGTACAGCTTCCACAATTGCTACAGCATAAGTACTAGCTACAAAGCTATTCGATTAACCTACCACTATAATCTATCAGAACTTCCGCATCCGATACATATGATATTAACTATACTCATTCCATATTCCTATGGCAACTTTCTAGTTTTTATCTGCATTATACTCGGAGTGTACTGGTTATGAGAGGTAGACCCATTCCTGAAGCATACAATAAATAGGTCAAGCCTTGCACCGGCTGCCTAGCAAACATCAAGCTTCTCGAGGTCTAGCCTCGACTCCTTGCCCGATGCCGAGACCACATATCTAGCCCTTAGATTCCTCTAATCGACTAGTAATTAATTTACGATAAGCAAATCGAATATATTAAATTAAGAACTTGCAACCGGGTTCATACACGCTTAAGGATTCATCCTCGTTCGGCCATCGAAAGTTAGTTCATGACTGACGAAGGAAACACAAAAAGATAATAACGTAATGACCCATGATCTACTACTGAAATTAAACAACTGAAAATAAAAAGCTTGACGGCGTTCCGACGTCGTGGATGAAGCCCTGTCACGTCACCACTCCACGTCTTCTTCCCTCCGTCTCACTGTGAGGAAGGATGCTGGGTTATCCTGGAATTCTCGTGCTAGTGAAGTCTTTCACTCTTCTTTTAGTCGTAGAATGTGAAGTCTCGTGTTGGCTCTCTGCGACTGCCTTCAGGGTTGACTCGCTGTTTTCTTTTATATGCAAACTTCCGTGTGATGCAAGTTAAGCTAGCTGGGCTTTCCAAATCTGTCGAGATCTATCGCATCTTCTGCTTGTAGATTGATTCTGCTGATACTGCGGGATTCTTCAAATCTTTCTATTTCGATCCTCCGCATCTACTATTTCATTATGTCAGCAATTGAGGAGAGAAAAACAGTTGCTTGACTCATTCTTATATGGTTTAATATTTGTCTCTCTAAGTATATCTTCTTTATACTTCAACTTTTTGCTAATGACAAATAAGGGGGAGAGAATGACAAGAAAAATATATTGCATATAAACTAGTCATTCCGAAAGCTAGAATGACTAGTTTTGTGAAAGCAACTGATTTTTATATGTGGAATGTTTTTATAAATGTATTTGATTTCAAACCGAGAAAGGATTGGATAGAAAAAGAAATGAAGATGTTTTCATTGAACATTAGAGCAATAAAAATCCTATACAGTGCTTTAACTGAAAATGATTTTGAGAAAATCAAGTCTTGCTCTAGTGCTAAAGAAATATGGGATACTCTTGATTTTATATATGCTTCTAACAAATATGTTGAAGTTGACAGTGTTGACAGTTCATCTGAAATTATAAGCTGTATATCCACGATTGATGAACAATTGGAAGTTGAGGATGAAGAAGGAGAAATCTTAGAACACTTCCATGATCCAGTCAACACGAAAGAACAAGAGAATGAGGATTCCCGAGAAGAGCTAATGATACATGATTACGATGAATCTTTATCTGAAGCTCAAGATGTTGTTACGGTAAAAAGTTCCAATTCTTCTTGTGTAGTTAAGAAAAATGATTTTGAACATTTGCATAAAATTGTTTTTCAACCAATTATCGATTCTATTTTGAAAAACAAAAATGTTTTCAATCATGCTTTGGAAAATCATATGGGAAGAAAGAATATACTGAGATATGGGTCATTTGACATTGCATCCATTCGACCAAGTACAATTCTTGCAAAACGTTTATAATAAGCATCATTCTATTATTTGCAATTATTGTAGAAAATCTGGCCATATTTCTCATTCATGCTATATTAGGAGAAATTCTGATGTGGGAAACACATATGTTTGGGTTCCGAAAGGACAAGTAAGGTCCACTACTAACAGTCAAGGACCCAAGTATAAGTGGGTACTAAAATGTCCATCTAGTGCTTTATTGTGCAGGATAACTTGAAAATCAATGGACATAAGGGTACTGAGAAGATGAAGAAGAATCCAAGAGTTTCTCATAAGCCTAAAAGGAGACTCACATCAAACAGGAGAACTCTCAGAGCATCCATTGCTAGAACTACAAGGTCAAACCATGAAAAGCAATAGATACATACAAGAAGAGTATCTTCTACCTCAAGAACAAATTATCATAGAGCACCACTCAACTATCTTGAGGAGAACAAGAAAAGGAGATTCTCTCAAGTATCAAACAGAAGACTCTTGAAGTTTATATCCTTTGAGAGAGCTTTGCAGACACCCATGGAAAGACATATGAAGAGTCAATATGATAGGAAGAGGCAGTGGGTAAGCAAAGTCAATCCTCCAAGTACATAAGCAAAGGTATACAATGATAAAACCTCCTATGCTATCATCTGAAATATTCTTTGAGGTTTTATATTTTAGGAATGAGCATTGCAAACTATTTTGAAATCGATTTTTCACATCCCTTAAAAATCCATTTGATAAATTTATAAAGGGATTGCAATGATCAATAGCTTAATTCTTTATGCATACATGATGATTTGAAAAAATAATAATTTTTTTTGCATAAAGTCATGATTAATTCATTGTGCTCAATTATTCTAAATTGATAAAAGCATGTGAGTTTTGGTTCCTACAAGCTAACAATGAATGGATCCAAGCACGGTTGGATACCATGGGAGAAAAAGGTTTATATGTCTCTGTAGGATCAAAGAAAAAGCTTCTCAAGAATGCAACTATATAGAGAAACAATTCGACTCTTGAGGAAGCCAAAGAAGCAATGGTTGATGTTGATGGTGAATGTCGGAAGAGAACTTATCTACATCAATCCATCTAAACCAAGCAAGCTTCAATAAGGACAAGAGGAATTACTGTGATATCTCACTCTTACCCCATACTGTGATTACATGTTCATTTTTTGGTAATGAATACTTGTTCATTATTGCATTCCTTTAGCAATCAATTATTTATGTTGGTTCAAAATGTTTTCAGATTGCTAAATGGACCATAAATGAATTTGTGCATAACTTTCTGAGTTCATGTTTTTGAAATACACAATTCTAAAGTTTGTTTTTGATTTCAATTCACTCTGATTTATGAAAATGCATACAAATGATTTTTAGAATGAAGTAACTCAAGTTATTAATCATAACTCAAGTTATGGTTTTCAAGAAAATCGTTTTACAAACATCATAACTCGAGTTGTCACTAAAGAACTCAAGTTATGAGGTGTACTTCAAAGTTTCAAATGTTTTTTTTTCGTGACATCAAATTATAAATATCTGATGTAACTCGAGTTCCAACAGTGTTCAATGCTTTCAGGATGAGAAATTTTTTAAGATAACTCGAGTTACTAGTACTAACTCGAGTTACCCAACTCCAGTTATCGTTCATAACTCAAGTTATCTCAGTTGAAAATTTTTCTCTTGAAGAACTAACTCAAGTTACTGGGAATAACTCAAGTTACTGAAAGTGAAATTGTTGGATAAGCTTCAAATTTGTTTGGTAGAATTTTCCCTATCACTCACATATTAATCTTTGGTATTTAATGTTTTGCTTGAACTCCTAATTCTTTATTGCCTAACTAGTTGATCATCTATGAGTTTCAAGCCTATCTCCTATAAAATCTGTGAGTGCTATACCTACTGCATAAATTCTGGCCAAGTTATTTAATTTTTTTTTGGGATCATTAGTGCATTGAATCTTTATGCATTAACCATTAATGGAATAACTTACTAGGATGATATTCTGGAACTCTAGTCATTTGGAATAATAAATTTGTATTTTGTCATCCATGAATCTTAGCAGTCATTCTGTTACTCAAATACATCAACATTGTTTTTATCCATATTTTGATATTCAAATACTTGCCTTAACCATTCATATGTTTCTAAATTCAATTCTAAGAGGCAAGATTATCACTTGGTCAATAGCAAAGTCATTGTACTCATATGTTTTTGTTGTGCTAAGCATGTTTCAATTAATTTAAAACAGTTGATTAAAAATTTCTTTAAAAAGTGAAGGTTCACATGTTTTCTATGAACCACCAAAATGTTCACAAAAAAGTAAAACAAACAGAACACAGGGATGTATAGAGACAATGACAATGATTTGTAATTAATGTTCATTTCTATTAATTTAAAAAAGGTAATAAAAAATTTCTTTAACATTGTGCTAGTAAAAGAAGAGGGTTAAATGGTAGTGATACCTTCGAGGCATTGAAGTAAACGTACATCCACTTGAATATTTTTCGTCCATGTTCCAAACCCTCTTTGCTCACTTCCACACACACGTTTGAACCAGGGTTTGACACCTTCAACTCATTACAATATGC
Source organism: Acacia melanoxylon (assembly GCA_019022615.1). Classification (NCBI taxonomy): domain Eukaryota; kingdom Viridiplantae; phylum Streptophyta; class Magnoliopsida; order Fabales; family Fabaceae; genus Acacia; species Acacia melanoxylon. Next base: position 493,144 of record JAFJYJ010000020.1, on the reverse strand, counting down.
CTCTAGGTTTGCAAACTCATCCCTGAAACTCCCTTCCATTTCCTCCGGTATGATTTTCTTTGCCCTCTTGCATTTAAACACAGTAACACTGACCTTTAGATCCCTCTGGACCTCCTTCTTCATCTCTTTCGACTTGAATTTAGGGTCTTCTTGCACCTTGTTCTTGAAATACTCAGCCAACCACTTTGTAGAAGCACTTGGATTTTCAAACATGCGTGCACACATGTGTTCATAATCCAATGACTTCACTTGCCACCCCACACTCTGCCCATATGTAGACGCATATAGTGTAAAAGGGCAGCCATCTTGACACACCACCTCAAACGTCTTGCTATCACTACGCACAATTCTAAGCTTAACCCCACGGCTGATAGCATACTCATCTACAGCCATTTTAAGCTCTTTTTTATCTTGAAACGTCATCCCAACAACAAAAGATGGCATTGTACCCGAGGACTCAGCCTCAGGGAGGACACAAAGCTGTTGAAGAGGTGCATCATCATTTTCGCTCCCCAAGCCATCCTCATCAGCATCACTCTCATCCTCCACATCAAACTTCCCAACTTCTGAGTCATCATACATGCTTTCTTCTATATCTAAACTACTACTTTGCCCCATATAAGAGCCATCATCATAAGACCTATTGCTCTGTTTATCATACACAATCACATCACTCTCTTCCTCATCCTCTGGAACATTGTACTCATAACCAAGGAATTCAATTTCATCATTGTCATCACTTGGTCCCGTTTCTTCAATGAACCCTTCCACATTTCCTCTTATCGTGTAGTCTTCATTGACCGTTTCCTGGCCTACATTTTTACCCTTCCTTTTCAGCCTATCTTCACTTCCTTCTTCGTTTACCACTTTCTCCTTGCCCTTCGACGACATTGCCACTACACATATGCAAAGGACCAAAATGAATAAATGGTCAGTTAATAATTTAATATACATTCAGCTCTGTGCCAATAAGAAAAATCGTTCATACCAATTTACCCTGTTCTAAAGGGGTGTGGTTTCATTTACTAGAGAAAAATACAGTTCATCTTGAATGGATTTGTGTGGAGTTAAAACCACAAAATTTACAAGATCTTTACTTTAAATTTACTTCCAAAAATGCCTATTAACAATGGAACAAACTGCAGCTATTTGTTGTCATTCTCACCTTTTACATTTACAAGTAGATGAAGGAAAAAAATGATGGTAGAAAGTAATACCGGAATGAATTTGATTAATTTTTTTTAAAAAAAAAAACTTTATTGACATTTTTTAATAGGATCCAGCACTTTTTTTGTTTGTAGTTGAATATGAAGTTATAATTTGACCAACCATAGGATCAAAAGTCTAAATCAGTTTAAACTAATATCTAAATTCTAACTATCTAACTAACAATATCTAAAATCTAATAATCGAATGATTAATTAATAAAATAATGTTTTAAAAAAACATGCCAACCATTCTGACTTGAAATTCTGAAGAAAATCAATGAAATCATATATGTCCACATCCAAAATATAAGTAACTTGAACTGAGCATTGTCCTTCACAACACCATTTCAATATTGAATATAGAACCAAACATTAAATACATCAAATGGGATCTCAAACGAGGTTTTAAACATGTAATACAAAAATGGTCTTTTCTAGCTTGCAATTTGATAGAATTAAATTTACAACGTTACAAGAATTAGTGCCAGCTAGATAAACGCATTGAAGAAGAACAATTCATTGTTTAGACTTCAAAAGAAACATCACACTGCAAAATCTCTAATGATTGAATGATTGTTATTTTAATTGAGCTCAGAATAAGATTGAAACTCTTTATAAATGCTTTGCAAGTGTTATAACAAATTAATCCAAACATAAAAAATAAACAGACAAGCTCCAATAAGAATCCATCAGAAGGGAGCCTCCATCATCTACTCTAGAACAACATAATGAGTAAAAAAGGAACAAAAGAACGAACACAACAATGAATCAAAAAATACCAACAGAAAATAACCACACACAAAAATAATCATAAGAACCTCGCTTCGGCGTCGCAGATGATGAAAGTGGACAACGATGTCGTAGCTAAACGATAGTGGATTAAGAACCCTAGCTCAATATTCTTCGTCGCTCGATTTGCTGGCCGAGAGTACCTCTCGATTACTTCGTCGATATTGTCGCTCGATGCTGCCTCTCGAATACCCTCGGCTCACTCTCGCTTTCCTGGCTATCGACTACCGTCAGAATAACCCTCAGCTCACACTTGCAAAACGGCATGCTCTCGATTTACCCACCATTTCAGCTCACTCAAGATTTGCTGGCCGACGACACTGGATTAGGGATTAGAGTTCCTCCTCCTTTCTTTCTTCTTTCGTGTGTAGATGAGAGTAGATTTCAGAAGAATTGCTGGCCAACGACACTGGATTGGATTAGGGATTAGGGTTCCTCCTCCTTTCTTTCTTCTTTCGTGTGTCGATGAGAGTGTCTTTCGGTCGATGGAATTCTTTCGTGTGTCGCTCACCCAATTCATTTGGTTTTAGGGCTTTTTTTTCCCCAATTTGTTTAACCTTGCACCGTGTCAGTGTCCTAATCAGCAGTTTTTTTTTTTTCCCATTTGGCACTCTAATTCATCATCCACATCAGGTCAACATCGAGTGGCTGAAGGTTTTGTATGGCTTTTGCTCATAAAATGTAACCACGTGTATATTTTTGTTTCTAAAAAAAACATATGGTGCTAGGCGCTCCCAAGGATAAAACACATGTGTATTTTTGCTCCTTTACCCTTAACAATAATCAAGTAAGAACATATTGAGAGAATTAAGAAGAATGATTATTCTATTTTTAAAAAAATGTCATATTAACTAACTAAATTAAATTCCATAATTTAGTCAGAAATGCTCAAGCTAGCACTAATTTAATCACATTAGTTACATAGGTAGACGAGCATTGCTATTAATATTAATATTTACTATTTATATAATAACAGAGATATCTTATATCTTATATTTCTACCTAACTATCTATATCCATCGTAGTGATGCACTCCCTTCCGCATCTCCAAGGATTTTGGCTGTAAAAGGAAATCAAGGACAAGAGAACGAACAGCCACACCACTGTGACGACGTCCTTCTACGCGAGCAAGAACACCGGCGACCCATTTCAGGCGAGTCTTTCATTCTGAGGGCTTTAAATTTCGAACCCTGGTTTATCTCTCCCCCTTTTCTCACGTTCGATTCTGTGATTTGATTTGATTTTTTTTTTCCTTTGATGACTTTTAATTCAAAAGAGGTAGGAAAGTGACCTATATTTTGCGAGATTCGGATGCAAATTTATTTTGTTCTAAAATTGTATACATGATGATAAAACAGTTCAATCTGTTAGAAAAATTTTCTAAAGTTTGGAAAAATTGTTGGAAGGCTAGCCTAGTATCGCTGTCCATTCAACTTTGCCTATTGTATAGAAAGGGATAAATATGTGATGAGGTTCTCCGGAAGGTTGAAAATCATACATTATGCAGAATGTGTTTTTGGTTGAAATTCCAAGGATATTATAATTGCAGTTAAAAACTATTGAGTTCTTTTCCCCCTAATGTAAAGTTGATGTGCTTCATATGGAATGATACATTTTTTGTAAGGTTTTGTAAATTCAATTATATAGAAAGTTGCTTCAAAACTGAGTAATTAAACTTATTGTTTTTGTGCAGGCTTGCAATCTAATATGACACCAGTTTGCCCTTTTGTCAAAGCTGCTCGTCCTGATGATACCACTTCAAAAAAATCTGGCGAAAATTCAGTTAAGCATCAAGCTGGGTCTGAGAGTAAGGCAAAAAAAGAATCTAACAATCCAGCTAGTGCTTCTCCTAAGTGCCCTTTTGGACATGACTCCCAAGTGAAAAAAGAGTCTAACAATCCAGTCAGTGCTTCTCCTAAGTGCCCTTTTGGATATGACTCCCAAGTGAAAAAAGAGTCTAGTGCTTATCCTAAGTGCCCTTTTGGATATGACTCCCAGACATTTAAGATTGGTCCGCTTAGCTGTATGATATGCCAGGCACTCCTATTTGAAACTAGCAAATGTGTGCCCTGTTCTCATTCTTTCTGCAAGTATGCTTCCCACGGTTTTTATTGCATCTATATTAATATCCTTACAGATTTTTTCTGATTTTTTCTATTTTATATGTGTGTGTGTGTATTTGAAATGAAATTAGGGCATGCATATCACGCTTTAAGGACTGTCCGTTATGTGGGGCTGATATTGAGAAGATTGAGCCTGATGCTAATCTTCAAGGTGTAGTTGATCACTTTATTGAAGGTCATGCTAGGATCAAAAGGTCTGTTAGTTCAGACAAAGGAGGAGAAGAAGAGAATAAACCAGTCATATATGAGGATGTATCTTTGGAAAGGGGTTCCTTCTTAGTGCAACAGGCCATGAGGGTAAGTGTGGCTTTTACAAAAATTGCTGTTAAGTTGCATATTGTTGTGTTTCAAAGGATCAAATGGAATTGCTTCTTAAAGTTTGGGCAAGAAATTATTTTTCATTCATTCATATGTTATTTATTATCATAAACCATAATGGACAAATGACAGCAAAGGTGACAATGAATGATGATCTTAAATTATAATCACTCTTGCTATATGCTAATCTGATTGCTAAGATTGGATATTTTGGAAAGCATCTTTTTGAGGACATGCAATACAGGTGATGGGGGAACATTGTTATTCTGAGTTTTTCTGTGTGACCTATGCCATGTTATGCTGCCTGACAATGAGCAGTTTGTTGCATGCAATTCAACTTCAGGCATTCCGTGCTCAAAATATAGAAAGTGCCAAATCAAGACTCAGCCTCTGTGCAGAAGACATCCGTTGTCAGTTAGAAAAGATGGGTAACACATCTGAATTATGTTCACAGCTTGGAGCAGTCTTGGGCATGCTTGGTGACTGCTGGTGTGTGTTGCATATTTTGTGTTTTTCTCTTTTTGTTGTCCATATGCTTCTTTTATGAGTCGATTTCTCTGATCATATTCTTATCTCCCTCTTTGTGTACTTATCAATCTGCTTCATTCTCCTCAGTCCTCATATTCTGATTTTCACTTTTCCATATTCTTTTTCTCATATTTATTTCTAGGATATTTTCACTTTTTTCCATAAGACTATATTGCGAAATTGATACCTTAAGAAAGACGAAATTTTGTACAAGTATACAAAAAGGATACAGGTAAAGATTGTTAGAGGTATGAGTGCATATGTGAAAAATGATTAGCTGATTCTAATAGGAATACAGGATAGAATTAGACATAGACCAAGTATAGAGTAAGGAATGCTTCCCTAGTACCTGGTTCAAGGCTGCATTATTTTGTTTTTCTCATGAATCTTTTCGACTAAATGCCCATGAATAGCTTTATTGAAGTGTGGACGCAGTACAAGCTCAATATGCCTAATGTTGAAATGTCATTTGATTATGTAGGATAAGAGCACCAATGATTGAACTTTGACTACTTTGGTTATAGAGGCTTCAATATTTTGCGGAGTACTATTAGTTCAACCCAAAATCTTAAATTGTTAAGTGAAGGCCATGAATAGTTTCAGTTATTTGCTAACAGTTATCATCTTTGCATCTATGCCTATGCCTTCCAAATGAGTTTTTTTTTGAAAAAAATTAAAAGGACAACTACTATTTTAACGATTTATTTGCAATGGTAAGAAATGAGGAGAATCTGATCAAAGGTATGAGTGGTTTGTAAAAGTCATATTTTTATATTTCTTCTGATAGGTTAAGCATATAATCAAGCACTCTCAAGTTTGAACATGAACTGCAGAAGGTAGATAATTATGATAGGAGATTCTGCTGAAAGAAAAGAATGAAGAACAATTTTAAAACTTACATTAAAGGATAAAAGTTAGCTATTGAACTACAATAATAATATATTAAAAGCGTCCCATATGCCTGTGATTGCCTGAGTAAAGTAAATAGAACAGCATGTTGAGTTTGCGGAAGAGCAGGTAAATCTTGTTTGAAAAGTGTGGTGAAATTGATTGAGATAGTGATTAGACCGGTGAGGTTTTGTGCTCAATTGGAGCTGATCAAGTAGTGTTTGTAAAACATTGAAAAGTATGGCAATTCCTGACCTTTTTCCCAACCACTTGCCTTGCTTTGCCCAAAAAAGCTTGATCACATCTTTTTTGAAATGCTTTTAAATGACAGGCATTGTATCTGCAACATGGATAGTACTAGATTATTAAAAAAGCATTACAAATCTTCTTTCTGCATAGTGTTTACTTTGTCTTTCTGGAAAAAGAACATTATTCCTTAACATCAAATGCTTATTATTAAAGGCCGATTGTGACATGTATGCTGACTATATAACTTCTGCAGCCGAGCTATGGGGGATGCTAGTTCTGCAATTTCTTATTTTGAAGAGAGTGTTGAATTTCTCTCAAAGTTGCCAAAGGATGACTTGGAGGTTATTTCATTAGAACTTTTTTTGAAGACCATGTTTATATATTATATGACGATCTTTTGTTAATCTTATTTTTAAAATTTACATCTTTAAGTTCTTCTCCCTACAGATTACACATACACTTTCTGTTTCTCTGAATAAAATTGGAGATCTTAAATATTATGATGGAGATCTACAAACAGCTAGATCCTACTATTTTCGGTCTTTGAATGTTCGGCGTGATGTAGTCAAGCATCACTTAGATGTTCCATCCCAGGTTGGTTACTGCTCTGTTTATATTGAAATTGAATTATTATATATTAATACAATGTCTAAATTGCTTTTAGTGCATTATTGGCTTTTTGTTCTATTGACTTGCCAAACTATGTTACTTAGAATATAATTGTCCCTGAGATTGTGAAGGATTTGTAGAATTCATACATTACTTTCCAGTGGGTATATGCTGTGCCTTACCCATTTACGAACAATAAAAATTGAGTTTACCAGTGGGCTTATGAAAGGATGCATGACATTTATTGGGCATTGACATTGATTTGTGTGTTGTGTCCAATAAGCTACTGTTATAGAATTAATGAAGAATTGTAGTCTGTAACCCTTTTTCATCATAGGTTATATATACCGTGTCACAGAAAATTATGTATTGTGCAAATATCTCTGCAAACAACAGGTGAAAGCTCTTTTAAGATTTCTGGTAACCATGGGCATCGCTGCCTAACAAATATCCCCAAAAGGAGTCTATTTGGCACTCCCTGACTCTGCAAATTGACTGTTTCAGTTTCATCCTTGCTTCCTTAAGATATCAGGTTACTGGGTGTTTTCTGCTGGTTTGAATCAGTCTATTATTAGAAATTTATGGAAGGAAAAGCGTACATAGCGTAAGTAGTCACAAGGTAAGCTTTTGCTAACTATACTACGTATTGTCCCCAAGAATCAACCAAAGAAGCCTGTGATCCCTAAAAATAATCATACAAACAATATATTACTTGAGTAAATCTTCATTTCTTGTGACATAAATTTTAGAGTACTAAAATCGTATGAGCAAAATTCTTCTAGTTAATACTTGTGAAACTCACTAGTGGAAATAAAAAAATATGGATAAGAAAAGAAAAAAAGGACGTAAATAGGGGGGGAAAGAGGAATTCTTCCTTTGACTAGGATTAAGCTGGTTAAGAAAAGGGAATGTCTGTGTCAGCTGGAGGTTTTGAAGGGAATAAAAACATTCAGACTTGATAGGCATGAGGAGGAACAACAACAACAAAAAAACCTTGTCATCTTTGGATAAATTGTTAATCAAGAGGTCTCACTCAATAACTTCATTGGGTGTTCTTTTTAGTCTTCCTCTACCCTTTTTAAAAGACTTCATACTGCCTGATCAACCATCCTCGCAGGCTCATCATAAATCCATCTCAGCATCCTCATCTTGACTACTCTTTATGTTTATGTTGTCCCTTCAAAGCCTAACATTTCCTACTAATAGCATTGATAGACCTAAGGAAATGTGATGCAATTTTTAAAGATTTAATCCCCTATGATATACTCTTGTATTGCATTATTGAATATTGACCCAAAAAGCTACGTTCTCCAGCTAGTAAGAGAAATAGAATCCCAAAAATATCAGATTGATTTTGAAAATATTCTTTTCCTCGTCATCTATATTCTAAAAACATTTGATGACAGAATTATTGTTGGCAGGTCATAACATTTCCAGCATTTTAATATTTGAATATTTAGCAGTTTTATCCTTTCTTTGAATTACATCCAAACTGCTTCTATAGAATATATATGTTTCGAGGCCTGAACTGATTGATATTGATGTTAACACATTATTTGTTATGTCATCCAGGTTCTAGATGTTACTGTTTCTCTTGCAAAAGTTGCAGATGTGGACAGGAATTTGGGAAACGAAAGTTTGGCTACTGATGGATTTCAAGAAGCTATAGACTTGTTGGAGTCGTTGACACTGAAATCTGAAGCCAGTGGACTTGAGCAACGTGTAAGTTTACGTCCACTGTCTTGTTTTATTATTTATGTGTAAAATGTCATAATTATATTGTAGCAAAAAACAGAAAAGAAAAAAGGAATACTTTATCATATAATGTTTTCCATATACCAATATAATACAATAGTTTCTGTAGTTTTCCGCCCTCACCCCACGTCACCAAATGATATCATCTATGTTTATACACTCTAAGAGAAAATGACACCTAATGACTATACGTGAATCTAACATCTTCTCGTTATGTGAATCATAATTTTTTTAGTCTCTATCTTTTTCTTTTTGAATGCATTGTATTCATACATATTTATGAATGTAAAAGATCCACATTGCTATTTTCTCACCGAGAAATTCTTCGTGACTCTCTTAGATTTCCAATGTGTGATTCTGAATTAAGTAACTTCATTCTCTTTTCTTCTATAGCGACTTTCGGTGCTAGAGTTCCTCAGAAGCCAACTTACGGATAAACAAGAACAAGCCGAGGCAACAGTCTAGGATCATAGAAAGCAGGCATCAGTTCCTGTTGCATTAAAAATGTGTTTGTGTAAGCCACTGGCAAAATATGTAAAAATAAGCTCCACTTAGCAGAGGAAGACGAGCTTTACTAGCTGCCACTCGTGAGATTACTCATCATGTCTATATCCTTCTGTTTATCTCAACTTTGATCACTGCTCTTGATGTTAAATGTGTTACCCTGCATCTGAAGTGAGGTTGAGTGTGACACACTGAGAGTTGCGGGGAAGCCCGCTTTCTCTCCTTTTTATATGTATCTCTTTTCTCTCTCACGTTATAGGTACATATGTTAAAAGCTTGTAATGTTAGTGGATCTTGGACAAGCTATGCTGGGTTCTCCTCTGCATTACCATGAGTGAGTGTGAGTTGCTGTATTGCTATTTTGACGTTCAAACTGGGAACAAAAGTTATAGCTGATTGGATATATATAAATAGAGTATTGTTTATTTGGGAGACTTTTTACTTTTCATGATTCTCTGTTCATGGATTTCTGTTATTGTTATGAAGAAGTCGGCACTCAGCATTAGATCCAATTTGAGAATTATGCTAGCGTCCCTTTGAACATTTTTCTAGGATTGTGTTTTTTTCTTTCCTGTAGAATTTTAAGGACAAAGTTTGATACGAAATTTAAGAGAAACAGAACAATTTCATTCACAAAAGAGGTAATTGGTACAGTGCCTAGCCACGTCATTTCTAATCTTCTCTCTCTTCTAACTAACTCAGTGCATATCTGCACCTCCTACCCACTAGTTATTTACTATAGAGTCCCTAGTGGCATACAGATATATCAATTACTCCCCTCCTAAAAAGAATCCTTGTCCACAAGGATTTGTCTGGTAGGATTGGCGGTGGTAGAGAAGTTTGGAAACTGGAGCTGAATAGCAGAAAGATCTTCCCAAGTAGCATCCTCCGGCTGGGTCAGTTTCCACCGAATTAAGATTTGAGTAACAGGGAGATTGTGGCGGCGAACAATTTTACGACCCAAGATTGTTTCAGGTTCAAGTGTAAACTGCCCTTGATCATCAACAGGTGGTAGGGATTGAGTGATAGGAACCGAAGGACCAACAAGTTGTTTAAGCAGAGAAACATGGAAGACTGGATGCTCCCTAGTTGAGGCAGGGAGTTCAAGCTCATAAGCAACAGCACCAATTTGTTTCAGGATACGATATGGTCCAAAATAGCGAGCATCAAGTTTATGAAGGGAAGAATTGTTCAACACATTCCTTCGGAAGGGATGTAATTTAAGATAAACCAAATCACCAATAACAAACCTACGGTTAGATCTGTGCTTGTTTTCTTGCTGCACCATTTGATGTTGTGCTTTCAGCAAATGATCCTTAAGACTCTACATTACTGCTTCTCGAGATAAGCAAGTGCGTTCTACCAAATCATTAGAAGAGTCTCCAGCTATGTAAGGAAGATGGACGGGCGGGGCCACATAAACGGCCTCAAAAGGAGTCATGCCAATGGTTGAGTGATAAGTAGTGTTGTACCATAATTCAACTAATGCCAACCATTTGGTCCACTGTTTAGGGAAATCATCAGTCATGCACCTAAGATAACACTCCAAGCAACGATTAAGGACCTCAGTTTGCCCATCCGTTTGAGGATGGTAAGCATAAGAATATTGGAGTTTGACACCATATAAGCGGAATAATTCCTTCCAAAACTTTTCACAAACAATTGGATCTCAGTCCGTAACAATAGATTTAGGAAACCCATGCAACTTCACAACATTATCCATGAAGATATTAGCCACATCCACAGCGGTAAAAGGATGTTTAAGGGCCATAAAGTGAGAAGCTTCAAAGAGACGGTCGACCACAACCAGAATAGTGGTTTTAGAATAAGATGGTGGAAGGCCACTAATAAAATCCATGGACAATTCAGACCAAACATGTTCTGGAATAGGAAGGGGTTGAAGAAGACTCGGAGAAGATAACAATTCATGTTTGAAACGTTGACAAATAGTGCATTCACGCACAAAATTACGAACATCTTTTTCCATACACTTCTAATAAAAGAAGGAAGCAAGGTGCTTAAAGGTAGAAAGGATACCTGAATGTCCCCCAATGCCATCTGCATGAAAAAACTGAAGCAAATCTATACGGAGACCTCGATCAGCTGCTACAACTAATTTTTCCTTTCGCTTAAGTAGCTGGTGCTGCCAAGTGAACTTAGAGTGAGAGGCTGGATCCAGCTCCAAGTCCTTAATCAAGGTTTGTAATGAGTGATCAGTCCGCCATGAGTCTCAGACTCTATCATAAAGAGGTGAGACAGGAAGAGAAGTGGCAAAACAAGAGCCTTCAGGTTTGTGAGAAAGAGCATCAGCGACCACATTGTCGCTGCCTTTTCTGTACCGAATTTCATAGTGCAATCCCCAAAGCTTATGCAACCATTTAAACTGGTCTTGATTTAAATCTCGCTGTTCTAAAAGGTGTTTCAATGGCAGATGGTCAGTTCGAATAAGAAATTTGCGACCCCCTAAATAAGAACGCCATTGTTTAACAGCGAATAAAATAGCAAGAATTTCCCTCTCGTAAGTAGAGAGGTGTCTCTTAGTAGGCGGGAGCACTTTACTAGCGTAAGCTAATGGATGACCATTTTGAGACAGAACAGCCCCTAAACCACAACCAGAAGCATCAGTTTCAATAACAAAAGTGTCATGGAAATTGGGCAATGCAAGGACTGGGGGAGACATCATGACAGCCTTAAGGGTTTGAAAAGTAGTTTCAGCATCTGAATTCCAAAAAAAATTCTCGTTCTTTTTCAGCAAATCAGTTAAAGGCCTACTAATGGACCCAAAATGCTTGATGAAACGACGATAGTACCCTGTAAGCCCGAGAAAACCATGTAGTTCTCGAAGAGAAGGAGGTACGGGCCATGAAGAAATAGCTTCCAACTTCCTAGGATTAGCTTGGACTCCTTGGGCAGAGATTACATGACCCAAATAATCAACCTTATTGGCAGCAAATAGACATTTAGAAAGTTTATCAAAAAGATGCTGTTGTCGCAAAATCACCAAGGCAGATTCTAAGTGTTGTAAATGAGAAGTCCAATCCTTGCTATATACAAGAATATCATCAAAGAACACCAAGATAAATTTGCGCAAGAAGGGCTTGAAGATAGAGTTCATGAGTCCTTGGAAGGTTGCCGGTGCATTTGTGAGATCGAATGACATGACTAAAAACTCATATAAACCCTTATGAGTTCAAAAAGCGATCTTAGAAATGTCGTTGTCCCGCATCCAAATCTGATGATAACCAGCTTGTAAGTCAAGCTTGGAGGAAGGTAGCTCCCTGTTAACTCATCCAATAATTCATCAATAACAGGAATGAGAAATTTATTCTTGATAGTGGCTTTGTTTAACTTACGATAGTCAACACAAAATTGCCAAGTACCCTCTTTCTTTTGAACCAAGACCACTAGGGCGGCAAAAGAACTGGAACTTTCCCTAATAATGCCATTATGAAGCATTTCCTGAATTTGGTGTTCAATCTCAGTTTTCTGGATAGGGCCATAACGGTAAGGCCGACAACTGATAGGATTGTTATCTGTGAGGGAAATTGAGTGATCAAAGGTCCGTGATGGAGGCAATTTAGTTGGCTCTTGAAAGACATCAACAAAAGAATCTAAGAGGATCTGTAGCTCCCGATGGTGATCAGGCGAAAGAATAGAATCAGATTGAAGTTTAACTTGCAAATGGGATGGTGTATAAATGAGGTATAACTAGCTAGGACAAGTTCGCGGAGAATGAGCACTTCGGCTGAACTGAATGGTGCATCTTAGTTCAATCCCCTTAATGTACAAAGTGTCCATTCAGATTAAATTCAAAGAGTTGGGAATCCATGTCCATAGAAAAATGACCCAAGGTCTTAAGCCAATCAACCCCTAGAATAGCGTCGTAACCACTAATCTTCATTACTAAAAAATCAGAACAGAAAATTGAGCCACTCATTTCCCAATTCAGCTCAGGACAACGCTTAGAGAGACACACCTGACGGATATCAGCGACTGTCATCCGTATGGGGTTCCTTTCCTGCATTTTCAGCTTGAGACGTTTAACAACCAAAGCATCTATGATGTTGTGATTGCTGCCAGTATCCACAAGGACAATAACTAGTTGATTCTTGATTCGTGCGAGGATTTTCAATGTCAAAGTGTTAAGACGGCCTTCAATAGCATTAATACTGCCATCAGCAATCCCTTGAGCATCACCTAACGCGTCTTCGAATCGGTCTTCATCATCATCATCAACGACCAACAGATAAACATTGGAATCTTTACATCGGTGGCCGGCGGAGTATTTTTCAGGGCACCAGTAGCACAACCCTTGCCGGCGCCGATCGTCCATTTCTCGTTTGGACAGTTGACGAGTAGGTTTGGAAAACGAACCTGAGGATGACACAACAGAGGAAGTCGGAGTGGAGCTTAAAGAAGACGCCGACGTGCCAGTTTTGGACCAGGGAGCTTTAGATTTCGGTGCATCAGTAGGGTTGGATGAAAATGGGCCAGCCTTGGAGCCTACCACTGTAGAAAATTTGGACCCCGAATCAAGAGAACGCCCGTAAGAAGAAACTCGTCGAACCTGGCCAGGTGTGTTTTCATGGAGGGTTCGAATGGTTGCTTCTTGTAATATGGCAGAGCATGTTGCGCTAGCAAGCGAAGGAGGAGAGAAATTTAGCACAAACTGACAGATATCCGACCGAAGGCCACCTATGAACATATTCACTGCAATAGCTTCGGGAATATCCACTTTAGATAGTAGCTCGTCGAATTGTCGTTCATAGTCGGTAACCAGTCCATCTCCCTGCAGTAATTTCTTCAGAGCAATTAGAGGATGCTCATCACGGATGTCAGTAAACTTGGCTTCCATGTGTTTGAAATACTCGTCCCAACGAACCTTAGCAAATGAACGATGTCGCATGAAGGTTTGATGCCATCGAAGTGCGTGGCCCTCCAAATGGATACTCAGGAGACGAATGCGATGCTCCGATGGAGTACCGTTGACTTCAAAAAAAAAAATTGGTGGCAGCGATAAGCACAACCGCGAAAATTAGAACCATTGGACTTAGGAAATTCTACACGGCTCTGTTTTGTGGGAATGAAGTAGGAAGAAGCTGGTGATGTAATTCATGAAAGGATCGGAATGGGGGAATACGAGGAAGTCCAGTGCAGCTAGAACCACCTTTGCCTCCGCCATTGGTACCACTGGGCTGTTTACCGATAGTGACTGTGGAAAACCTTGTGTCGAGTTTTTGCATGAGTTCCTCCAGGCGAGTCGCAGTCACTTTAAGGTCGGCAATATCCTGTGACAGAATGCATCGTGGAGTGAAGCGATTCAAGTCGGTGCTCCAGCTCACCCAGATGGTCCTGGGATCTTGTGTCCGACGGCGCGGTGCCATGGTCAGGTAGAGGGCTTTGATACCTTTAATACAAAATTTAAGAGAAACATAACAATTTCATTCACAAAAGAGGTAATTGGTACAGTAACATAGATATATCGCCTTTTGCCTACCCACATCATTTCTAATCTTCTCTCTCTTCTAACTAACTCAGTGCATATATGCACCTCCTACCTACTAGTTATTTACTATAGAGTCCCTAGTGGCATACAGATATATCAAAGTTTAATTCAATAATTCTTCATTTTTTGTCTGTATATATTTGATAATTTTTTTTATAAAAAAAATTCCGACCATGATCTTTTAAAACAATTTCTTTACATGTTTCGAGTGAAAAAGGAAAATACTTGAGGAATCTTCTAAGTTTAGAGGAGAAACATCTAAAATAAATTAATTACTTACAATACTTTTATTAGATATCTTGATAATAATAAAAAGACGATAAAAGCTATATGCAAGTCTTGTCTAACATCATGTACTCTTTTGTTAACCATTTTCATATCGAAAAATTTAGCAGGACACCCAGGATAAATCTGTAATATTTAAAACTTTTTGATAAATAAGTTTATACAAACATTATAAATGAACTTTTTTTTTTTTTTTTATCATAACGAAGTGGCTACACCGCTTTTTATTTTTTAAGAATTTGTATAATTGTTTTTGGACATGCTTTCATTTTTTTTATAAAAAAAAATACCAAAATGAAATGGATAATGCAAATGAGCTGTCAATTTTTATGAATAAAATAAATAAAAAATAAAAAATTGCATAATCTCAAATAATCAGAAATGATCCAAGCTCTTTCAATTTATCAATTGAACGTCTCTCCATTAAAAATGATTATACAAATCGAGACTTGTCATGCATATGTGTGTACAGGGTATACTTTGTGCATTGTGCATCTATCTAACATGCGTAGGGAGGTGAGGTTGATCATGGATTAGACCGGACCAAGTTTAGCCTCGAAAAGTTTAGCCTCAACTCGAGGTCTAGTCCTAATCTGACCTTGAGCAAGACTAGCTAGCCTGAGGTCTAGTCCTGATCCAACACCAGCCTGAGCTCGGGCTGGACAAGACTAGTCCGGTAGATTGCATAGACTGGTCCAGATAGTCTAGGACCGTTTTTTTTTCCTGGACCAGTTCACGCTTCTTCCCTTTCTCTCTCTTCCCTTGCTCTCATCTCTCGCTTTCTTTCACCCTTCAATGCCTTGCTGGATGTGGCTGTTGGAGGTGGTGATCAACGAAGTGACTAGAGTCACCGAACGAGAATCAAAGTGAGGAGGACATCAACGAATTGTTGCTTGGCGCCACCAAAGCGTTGAAGAGTGTGTTCTTCCATGATGGCTCTGGTAAGTCTATCTCGGTGAGCGCCGTGCTTGGTAAAAGCCTCTTCTTCGAGGGGAAACATCCACTGAAGGTCGGATGTGGCTGTCGGAGGTGGTGATCAACAAGGTGAGAGTCATCGAACGCGAAGCAAAGTGAGAAGGACGTCAACTAATTGTTGCTTGGCGCCACCAAAGCATGGACGAGTGTGTTCTTCCATGATGGCTTTAGTGAGTCTATCCCAACGAGCGCCGTACTTGGCAAAAACCTCTTCTTCAAAGGGGAACATCCATCGGAGCCAGGGGATGTGCTCGACCATGGTAAGAAAAGCTCTGAGCTTCAAGCTGGTTCTTTACATATCCTCAAACACTGAACTAGAAACATCAACGAGCACAAATCTTTGAACTATTTGTTCTTGACGTGATCTTTTTTCCAACGGAATTGGTGCCTAAGCCTGATGTAGACGAGACAGGAGTGTAGGGGTGTAGCCTAAGAAGCTGGGCGTGTCAGGTGCAGGGGGTGATGAAAATCAGTTGGCTCAAGCTGTCAACGTGTGTGGTTGTTGTTGTGGCGTGTGTATTATGTATGTGTAGTATGGAATTTTTTTAAAAAAAATTCAAGCCATACTGGACCAGGTTGAGGGGTATGAGGACCTGATTTTTGGCTCATTAGATTGGGTCGCGGTCAAACCGGGTTTTTGCTCATCCCTAAGAGAGGGCAATATTTTTGAGCAAGCCAATACTAAAGAATATGTCAAATTGATGAACTAAAGAAGAGAACCGCACACATGGGGTTATTTTGATTGGAGTATAATAAATTAAACACGAATGAGATTAGTAGCACCATCTATAACTTAGTAACAAAACAAAAAATATTAATACACAAATTCCAATCATTTCATCCCATTTTAATTAAGTCCTTATAATTCTTTTCTATTTTTTAATGGTTAAGGTTTATTTTTGCCTTGGAAGTTGTCAAAAAAATCTCAATTTTGCCTCAGAAAGTTTTTTTGGAGTAATGTCACCCTAAAAGGTTACAAATCATAGCAATTTTTGGGTTTAGGTGCAAAGATGCCCCGTATGTTTTCACTCAAGAGTAATGTTGCCCCAGAAGTTTCAAATCGTAACAATTTCATCCCAATTGTTATCCAAGTTAAGTTTACATGTTAGTTGGCCAAATATGCTTATATGACAATTTCATGTGTCATCATATCGCTAGGGTACGATGACGAGGGTTACCAATGGCGTTGTTCTCAGTAATCTTGTTCATTATATCTTGAATTTGGTAATTGAATCCTTTTTTCATCACTCTCTAGCAAACGTGAGCTCCTTGTCTAACTGCAATTTTTTCTTCAACGTTTTTCATGTCATCAGCTTAGCATATTTGGTTAACTAATAGTCACATTCAACCTTTACAATGATCAGGTCATCATTGCTACATTTGGAAACTTCCATGGTTATATTGAACCCAACATCTTTTTAGGGCAGCATTGCTCTAAAGTGAAAACTTCTAGAACAAATTTGTACCTTGACAAAAATGATGTGAATGACATGAGGCCTTGCAAGCTCAAGATATTTGGTCAATTAACATTCAAACTTATGATGGATAACAAGGGCCTGGGTGAAATTGCTATGATATGGAAACTCCTGAGGCAAAATTGAGATTTTTTGACAACTTCCAGGATAAAAATAGACCTTAACCCTTTTTTAAATCCTTTTTGTTTTTTAAATTATAAGCATTGGTCCCTGAGGACAATATCTGTTTGAAGTTTTGTCTTTCTTTTAATTGAATATTTCATGCACTTATTTGTATCTCTTGGTAAATAAATTTAGGACTGTTTAGTTAATAAAAAAAAAGGCTTTTATGCTTATTTAGGCTTTTAATTAGATTTAATTCATTTTAATGATAAAATTTCAAATTTATAGTACTTCATTATTTTCACCATAACTCTTGAACCAAATATTTGATTAGCCTCATTCTTGTCTCATATTTCAGATGATTCAGAGAGCTACAAATGTTATGAAGACTTGGAAGCTCAATTTTGGACAAGAAAATGGTCGAAATTGGATCCAAATACGTTTTTCTGGATTTTTAGTTGGGCCCGAATTTTGAAATTAAGGACCATTTGTTTTTATTTCCGTTTTGGGCCAAACTTGTGGAGCCCCGAGTCCATTTTCAAATTAGGTTTTTGCTAAATTCAGATGGTGGCTACAAACAGTTTTACACATTATTTTTTTGTAGAATTTCATATTGAAATCAGAAGTTTTTTCATTTCCTCTCAACTGTTCATTGTGTTCTTCATGTTCATAATAAACTTCTTCATTTTTGCTCAATTTTCGTTCTGTATAGCCATGATGGGCTAAGCTTCTGTAATTAATCCACGGGTTAGGGATTTCAGTACTCCAGAGGACTCACGCTTAAATCGGTAAATGAATTCGTTTCTATTTTGTATTACCGGATTCAATTTTACTTTCGAATTGGATGTTAGATTTAATGCCCAAATTGATATCCCAAGGACGTAGGTCGAACCGAGTTCCAGTAGTGAGTACTATGTGATTGCACAGTGATCACGCCATGCATTCGATCAAATTCTAGCCGATCATCTAGTTGAGGGAGCTCTAGATAAATGCAGAGATTTCGATTTATCTAGAATCAATCACAAGTTCAGATACTACGTTTTCCTCCGATGAAGTATCTGGAATTTCAAATTCTAGGTTAATCGGTTTTTATCTAATTAGTTTCATTTTAGTTTTAGTTATGTTTCTGTTTTAGTTATGTTTCGATTCTCATTGCATTGAAAAATCCCCCAAACCATTTATTATTATTTTTGTTTTTCATGTTGCTATTGTTCTATTTTAGATCTACTGTGAATTCCTCTAAGAAACGACCCAGGTTACATTATACTGCAAATTTATATCGAAATTGGTTCTTTTGCGAGAACTCGACAACTTTCAATCAATCCCTTATACTTATAGTTTAATAATGGGTTAAGGAGTAATTTGGCCAACGAATTATTACCTCAGGAGCGCCTACCACAAATAACTTTTAAGTGGACCAAAAATATCAAAAAACTTTTAAAAATGTGCAGTCGACACAACAAATAGAGTAAAGCTTTTTTGTGTTGAGCGCTCCTAGAGTAAAACTTTTTTGTACTGGGCGTTCCTGGAGTAAAACTTTTTTGTGCTGACTGCACATTTTTAAGAGTTTCTTGGTATTTTTGGTCCACTTAAAGGTTATTTGTGCAGGACGCTCCTGAGGTAATAGTTCATTGGCCAAATTGCTCCTTAATCCTTTAACAATTTTTAAGAGAAATGGTGTTACTTGTTGACGCTTGGCTCTCACTCATCATACCTCTGGCTTAATTTTAATACATCACTACTACAGATTCAGAAATATATAATGCTTGATAAATAACGGTTACAATGAATAAACATCATGTATGTCGAGGCGGAAGTCACATAAGAATATATAATTGTTGGTCAATTTCCCTTATGGTAAGTGAACCAGTTGAACAAGTAATAAAATGATAAGTAAAGTATCATCCTACAAAGATGATAATACCAAGTTATGTAGCAAGAAAAGTGATTAAAAGTCACGTGATTAAAAGATATAAGAAGATGAGTGTATTATGTGAACTACTAATTCTATAAGACTAATAAACAACTTAATAATGAATACGATAGAGAGATATCAGATTTTAAATCGTGAAGATCAGATCTCCCCTTAATTTGCAACTCTTGCCCAGATTGCTCTCTGCGATTCTACACCCATGCTATAACAGCTTCCGCGAACTCTACACGGCAAGGAAAACCAATTATTACCACGATGCTACATTATCCTTGAAGGGAAAACAATTGATATCGACGCCAGCATTTGCCACAAACTCTGCATAGCAAGGAAAACCACCTTGGGCAACCTCTGGTTCCCTGCCTTAACACGAGCTCTTCCTAGAAGCAGGCATCCTTTTTGACGCTACCTAAGAATGCCTGCATCTCCCGGCATTTATTTTGCTGACACAATTAAGCGACTATCGGCTAGAAGACCCCAAGTAGTGCTGCTAAAGCCAAACAGGCCACCTCTCTGGTGAGCACAACAAGTGGCCGCCTTGCATCGCCAAGTCTCCACCTCGCTCCTCCAGCAACAAATGGTCTGGCAATACATTGCCAATCACGATCGTTGCCTTACCGCCAACCTCAAGGCCAATGTTCCCAAATATACTCCTTTACCACCATTACATGATGATCTATTTAACATGAATAGGCCGGAAGATGAGCTTCCTGCCCATGATGCATTTGGCGCCCGCAAACGGTTGAGGGACAAGAGCCCGTTAATGGAACTTGATGATGAGATGGCACGACTGATGAGGGCACAACATCCACCGGTACTACGCGCATGGCGAAGGAATAGTGATGACTTCTAGTACTTACTAGCACACTACCCTTTTATGGTATCTCTCTTGTTCCCCTGTCTTTTCCCCGTCTGATTGTATGACTTCTGTGTTAGTTCTATATGTTTTGATGATAACAGACAATTGTAAAGAAAATAGACTTTATGATTCAAATAATTTAAGTGTATGTTTAATGGCACTTAAGTGCATAACTTTCATTTCAATCAAATCTTGAATCAAAAAGTATTTCATGTGTCTGCCAAAGACACACTTGAGTCTTGTGTAAGACATAATATAACCTAAGGGGGGTGAATAGGGTCATTTAAAAACTTGTGCGAAATACCCTGAAACACACTCTTAAAACAGAGTTAAATAGAGAGGAAGAGAGAAAGATTGACACAAGAGGATTATACTGGTTCAGTCCAAATCCTTGACCTACATCTAGTCCTTAGACACTTTTGGATTTCACTAACTCAAAGCTTGATTACACACTCTGTAACTCTTGAGTGATCCTCTTACTAGGACTTACTCCCCTTACAAGTTGTAATCAAATAACCCAATCTCAAAGGTTCCATAGCCTTGAGATTCTTACAAAAATGAATAAGTTTAAAACTCTCCTACAGAGTAGATAATGATAAACACTGAATATTATAAATATCAAAAGATATTGCTTAAGTGAGTGAAACAGTAAATGCTAAATCTTCAAATTGAATGCGCAGAGTTTCGGTAGGTGGAGAATTGAATGCTTCAGGCTTTTATAGATGTCTTCATTAATGACCGTTGAAATCCTTGAAAGAGGTGTTGAGAGAGTAAGGAATATAGCTGTTGAAGACGCAACTAGAACTCTTTGGATTCTCCAAATGTGAGCTGTCATTCTTTGTTTGACATTTCGTATTCCATTTGTCCGTTGAGACTCAGCAATGAATGTGGAATGGAAATGGTCGCAAGGATTTATGTTTGCTCATAGAGTTATTTGCCAATTTGGTGCTTCGACTCTGCTTTACATTAAATGTTCTGACACATAATTACTTTATTGCAATTTGGTGTTAATCCATATCAAAATCATCTAAAACTCATTAACAAACTGATTAAACATAGTTAGGAATAATAATGAGTGATAATATAAAGTAGATAAATCATACTTAGAGATTTAAGAAGTTCGGAGACGATGATTTACAAATAGAGACTTATGAACTCGAGTTAGATGTTACTAGCTCGAGTCAAGAATAAGTTTGAAAAAGATAAATGAAGTCTCTGAAAGACATTGACTCTAGTCACTGAAGCTTGGCTCGAGTTCAGATAGAAACTCAAGTCACATATTCCAGACTCGAGTTCTTCTTCTTGAAAAATTAGCTTTGAAGAATATAAAAGAAGTCTCAGTGAAACTCAAGCCCGAGTCACAGAGGCTTAGCTTGAGTTCAGATAGAAACTCGAGTCACATACTTCTGGCTCAAGTCTCAGATCATTTTTACAAAAAGCTTATCGGGAGGCTTTTTGAAAATGGTCTGAAAACTTCTCCTAACTCGAGTCATTAAGTGATGGCTCGAGTTAACAAAATTTATTTGAATATAACATTCAAATCCTAGGCTCGAGTCACAGATCACTAACTCAAGTTATTTAACTTTGAATTTTGAAAAGAACTTTAAGTTTGCAAAGCTTGACTGGAGTCACAAAGTATAGACTTGAGTTCACATCATAACTCGAGTCTAGAAATTATTCAAACTCAAGTCACACAAGGCTTGGCTCGAGTTTTACATCTCAAAATCGAGTCAATCTGACAGCAAGTATGACAGACTGATATGATCCAAGTTTGAACAAGTTAAAATCATTTTGGCTTGAATCATAAACCTCATTTTGTTTACTATGGTCAGTTGTCATCAAAACATATAGAGAACTAACATTCTCCCCCTTTTTGATGATGACAACACTTGTAAACAATTTGTCATATTTTCAAAAAGAGAGAGAGAGAGAGAGAGAGCATTGAACAGAAATGAAATCAGAAACATTGAACTATTGCATTTCATTCAAAAAGAAATATATCATTGCCAATTCAAAACGCTAAGTACATCAGAGTTTAAGTATATCAAAATGCAAAGACATAACAAGTGAATTACAATGATAAGTACTTAACAAATGCTCTTTACTTCTTTTCTCCCCTTTTGTCATTACTCAATTGAAGGAGTCTCAACCAAGAGGGGCGACTAGAAGAAGTAGAAGGTGGTGGAGCTGAGATAGGAACCTTAGGTTGAACATCAACTAAAGGTGTGGGTGGAGGTGAGTCAGGAGAAACAGGTAAGAGTCTGACAGTGGAAGTGTGAGAGGGAGGAACAATGGAAGTTGCTGGAGTAGTAGCAACAATGGGGGTAGTAGAGATTATTGGAGTGATGAAAGTGAAAGTAGGTGAGGAAGGCATGGGAGAAGAAAAGAGAGGGGAAGGTTCTGACTTGGGTATGCTGAAGCTAGGGTCGGCAGGGGAAGGTAAAGAAGTGTCAAAACCAAGAGCATCAGAGGACTAAGACTTCAGCAGTTTATCCACTTTGTGGCTCAAAGTCCACAATGTTTTGTGAATGTTGGTGAGACTTGCACTGTGATCTTCTATATGGCTACTCAGATTACCAACTTCCTCTTTGATTTCCTCTTAAACTTCATGACCCTTGGTGACTTCATTCACCAACTTCTCAATCTCATATTCCAACTTCTTAGTTAGCTCATGATACTGACCTATCATAGCAACTTGCAAAGGACTAGCACATTCATAAACAGCCTTCTCCATTATAGTCTTGATGGTGGCTCCAAGAGTAAAAGGTTGAGGCTGTGAAGACTGTTCTTGAGCAGCAGGTTCAGAATGTGCCTCTTGAGCTCTAGATTTGTAAGCTCTTGACCAAAATAGGGCTCTTGATTGCCCAGATCCCTCTTTAAAGGAAATCCTCATCAAATTCAAATGATGTTTGCCAAACATTTGAGGTTTCACTGGAGGCTTATGCTGTAAATGGAGCAAATCACCAAGAGGGGGTAAATTGAGGATTTTAAAAATTCTTGTTCAAACACCGAAAACCAAACAGCGAAACAGGGTAAAACTAAGGAGGAGTAGAGAAGAATGACACAACAAGATTTATACTGGTTCAGTCTCAACTCTTGACCTACGTCCAGTCCCCAGACACTCTGGGATTTTCACTAACTCTCAAAATCAGTCACACTCTGTACTCAAAAGTTATCCCCTCACTAGGATACACTCCCTCTTACAAGTTATAAACTGTAAACTCAATCTCTAAGTCCAACGACTTGAGTTCTTACAATAAATGATATTCAATGATATACTCTCTAAAAGAGCAGATAGAATAAACACTGAAGTACAATGTATCAAAAGATACTTTACAAGTAGGTGAAAACATTAAATGCAGATGAACACTTGATTGCTTTTTGTTTTTTGTAAGTTGGTTGTTGAAGAGACTTGAATGCTTCAACTTATATATGAAGGAAGCATTAAATGACCATTGGAATGATTAATGTAACCGTTGGGGACATTAATCTAGCTGTTAGGTTGTTACTTGGTCTAGTCTCTCTCTAGCTTTGAGTTAATCCAAGTGCTCAGATGTTTTGGTTGACTTCCCTTGAAATAAATCCGTTGTAAGAAGATGTTTCCATAGAGGCAAGATATTGAAAAATTCTCTTCACATGCTTAGCATGTGATTCCTTTGGAGCAGCTTGAAATCTTACGCACATTCCCACACTATATTGAATGTCTGGACTGCTTGCGATCAAATATAATAGAGACCCGATCATCCCTCTATATTTGGTTATATTGAATTCCTTCCCTTCTTTATCGGCATCCAAAGAAGCGGTTGCACTCATTAGAGTGTTTGCACCATTGCAATGATCCAATCCAAACTTCTTAAGCAGATCTCGAAGGTACTTAGTTTGAGAGATGAAAATTTCATTCTTTCTCTGTTTGATTTGCAGATCGAGGAAGTAATTTAATTCTCCCATCATAGACATATCAAATTCTCCCTGCATGGTCTTAGAAAACTCTTCACACAAAACATCTTTAGTAGCACCAAATATAATGTCATCAACATAAATTTGAACAATTAACAGTTCATTTTTCTTGTTGCTTTTAATGAAAAGAGTTGTGTTTGCTTTGCCTCTAACAAATCCTTGATCAAGAAGGAATTTGCTTAATTGCTCATACCAAGCTCTAGGAGCTTGCTTAAGTCCATATAAAGCTTTCTTGGGGCGATAAACATGATATGGATTATGATTATCCTCAAATCCAGGGGGTTGTTCAATATAAACTTCCTCTTGGATAAAACCATTTAAAAATGCAGATTTCACATCCATTTGAAAAAGTTTTATTTTCTTAATGCAAGCAAAGGTTAGAAGAACTCTTATAGCTTCCAATCTTGCTACTGGAGCATAAGTTTCTTCATAATCAATTCCTTCTTCTTGATTATAGCCTTTAACAACTAATCTTGCCTTATTACAGACAATGATTGCTGACTCATCTCGTTTGTTCTTGAATACCCATTTAGTGCCAATGACTGGATGGTCTTTAGGCCTAGGTACCAAATCCCAAACTTGATTTCTTTGAAATTGATGTAACTCCTCTTACATTGCTATCACCCAATCATTGTCAGAAAGGGCTTCTTCAATATTAGAGGGCTCAATCTCTGAGATGAAACTTGAAAAAGTTACTTCATTCAAAGTACTTTTCCTGGTTTTCACTCCTTGATTTACATCACATATCACTTGATCCAGAGGATGACTCCTACTGTATCTCCATGATTTAGGTTGAGATTGATTTGCATTTTCACAATCATTTTC
The DNA here is from genome assembly GCA_019022615.1 of Acacia melanoxylon. Lineage (NCBI taxonomy): Eukaryota > Viridiplantae > Streptophyta > Magnoliopsida > Fabales > Fabaceae > Acacia > Acacia melanoxylon. Next base: position 468,259 of record JAFJYJ010000020.1, on the reverse strand, counting down.
ACAATTATTTTCAACTTCTGGTTCTTTTTCAAGAGGTTTTTCAGAATTAACCAAAACAGATGAAGTTTTTGAAATAGATTGATTTTGAACAGGAAGATCATCATCATCCAAGGATTTTTCAGACTTGACTTCATAGAAAACAACATGCATAGATTCTTCAACAATTCGAGTACGAGAATTAAAAACTCTATACGCTTTAATCCTATTTGAATAACCCAAAAATATACCTTCATCCGACTTGGAATCGAACTTTCCCAAGTTATCCTTACCATTGTTGTGGATGAAACATTTGCAGCCGAAAATATGCAAATGAGCTAAATATGGCTTTCTTCCTTTGTACAGCTCATAGGGAGTTTTGTTCAACTTCTTCCGGAAATATGCCCAATTCGAGATGTAGCAAGCCGTACTCATAGCATCAGCCCAAAACACTTGTGAGGTATTATTCTTGTTCAACATTGCTCTTTCCATCTCGGTGAGGACTCTATTCTTCCTCTCCACAACACCATTTCACAAAGGGGTCCTTAGGGCTGAGAAGTTGTGATCAATGCCCATATTATCGCAAAACTCACCAAAGGCATGATTTTCGAATTCCCCACCATGATCAGTATGAATTCCTGCAATAGAGAAACCTTTCTCGTTTTGGACCTTCTTAGCAAAAACAACAAACTAATCAAATGTTTCATCTTTAGAAGATAAGAATATAGTTCATGCAAATCTAGAGAAATCATCAACTATGACCAAAATATAAAGATTGCCACCAAGGCTTTTTACTCTAGCCGGTCCAACTAGATCCATATGGAGTAGTTGAAGAGGTCTATTATTTGAAATTTCATTTTTAGATTTGAAAGATGATTTGGTTTGCTTACCTTTTTGACAAGCATCACAGATCATGTCATTTTTAAAACGAAGTTTTGATAAACCAATAACCAAATCCTTTTTTAGCAACTTGTCAAGTTGGAACATGTTCACATGAGCTAATCGCTTGTGCCACAGCCAACTCTCATCCAAGTTACCAATAAAACAATTTTCAGAAACATGACTATTTCTAGAGAGATTAAGAGTATAGCAATTACCTTCTCTAGGAGCCCTGAATAAGGCTTTAGACTTAAGGTTGTCTAACGAGAGATTATCCTTGCTTACAATCAAGCACTCCTCAAAATCAAAGATAACTAAGTTACCTTTATCAGTGCTTTGGCTCACACTAAGGAGATTGTGACAAAGTCCTTCTACAAGATAGACATCTTTGATTTGTGGTCCTTCGTTGTTTCCAACTTTACCAATACCAGCAATCCTTCCGGATTGATTTCCACCAAAAGTGACCTTGCCACCATCCTTAGGCTTGATTGAAACAAACTTGGATTGGTCTCCCGTTATATATCTAGAACATCCACTATCAATGTACCATTTGTTGGATTTTGATGCTCTTAGACAAACCAGCAAAGCACAAAATATAGTTATATTATACTTTATACAAAACCTTTTACAAACTGGTTCTCGACTCGGTTACCAAAACTCTCTCCCAAAAAGAGTTTCAAAACATCATAATTCATTTTTCCAGACATTTTTCACAAAAGATATCATATAATATATATATACACACAATACAATCATTCAATATGCAATATGCCTCCTTTATATCACCGTCCAACCTTATACCGCTGACTAAAGCTATAGGCTAACACATAGTCTAACAGACACCCATCCATTTAATTGAATTGTCTCAAGCTCAACAAATCTTAAGATACACCCGGCCAAAGGTATAGAGCATAAGTGTGGAATATGGCTCCCCTCCTTGAACACAACTAAGGAGGTGTCACATGTCTCACAGTTCCAATGCAATGCCGACCAAAGGAACACATGGAAGAAGAGGCCCTGACAAACTACCATACACTGTGCACCAAGTGATGGCATAAACAAATCTCATCATAAAAAATCATGATTACTCCAACCCATCACAAATGTACCACTGTTCATATGCATGCATGACAAACAATCACAATAAAATCAATAATATTTTGATCGTAACATATAAGCATGTTGTTGGTCGATTTCCTTGATGGCAAGTGAACCAATCAAACAAGTAATAAAGAGTAAGTAGAGTATCGTCCCACGGAGATCAGATACCTATAATGATACTGATTTTCAAAAACAGTTGCATGTAAAAAGAAAAGAAAATTATAATTGGTTTGGATGTTTTTGGTTATAACTATTGAACAAAGAAAACAAACAAATTGATCGTAGTCGCAAGAAGATATAAATTTAAAAATAGGTTGAGTTTAGATTTCATCCTAAGCATATCACTCCCCCAGTTTACCTTAGCGCATTGCTATAGCAATTATACTACACAGCTTTCACAATGCTACAACACAGTCGTCTTCACAACGTTATCCAATTAACCCACCACTATGCTATACAGAAGCTTTCGCGTCCTGTACGTACAATCCTAGCTTTACTCCTCCCATATTCCTATGGCGATTTTCTAATTCAAATTATCATTCCTAAACAAGGTGTATGGTTATGAGTGGTAGACCCATTCCTGTAGCCTACAATGATAGGTCAAGCCTTGCACCAGCCTGCCCAGCAAACACTACCTATTAGATGTCTAACCCCGCCTTCCTTCCAATAAGCTAGAGCCACTGATCTAGCCCTTAGCTTCCACCAATCGACAATAGATTAAAATACTGATAAACAAACTAAATTTATTTAATTAAAGAACTAGCAAAATTGGGTTCATTCTACACTTAAGAATTCATCCTCGCTCAGCCAAAGGAAATTTAGTTCATGACTGGTGAGGGAACCACAAAACAAGTCACAACAGAATAGCCCATGGAAAAAGATAAACTAAAAATCAACAAAGGAAAACAGAAAGTTTGTATGAGGGTTCAACGGCGTAGGAGAGGTCTGTCACGTGACAACTCCATGTCTTCTCATCTCCGTCTTACTACGAGGAAGGATTCTGGGTTTCTTCTGAAGCTCTTGTGTTCCGTGAGTTCTCTCATCTTCTTTGGATTCTTAGCCAAATAAGAATTCTATTGGCTCCTTCATGACTTCGATGATCTTTAGGGTTGGCTGTCTTTTCCTTTTATAGTCAAGTTTCCTTGCGGCATACGTTCAGTGAACTGGGCCTCTCCAAATTTGTCAAGTCCAACTGGTCCAACTTTCCAAATTCGGTTGATTGATTCTACTGATACTACGGGATTCTCCAAATCTTAACTTCGATCCTTCGCATGTTCTACTCCAATATGTCATCAATCTAATCGTCGTCTAACGTCCATCCAATAACCTGTACTTAACTTCCTGAAATAGCCTTGAGGAAACGTTGAAATACATGGCGTATAGCATTACTTCACTTACGTTGCTATAGCATTAGGGTTGCATTGTATTGTGGCTTATTATGGCTGACCCGATGCTATAGCATTGTATCGGCTATGCTATGTGCTTTTCACATAAAACCTCAAACTTGTTCTTTTCTTATGCACATGTATGGGATGCTTATACAATTACTATAATTTATGCAATTCATCCTACATTTCTCTATATGCGTGAGTTATGACATATTTTCTCCGATTAGATGCATTTAAGCTCATATTTACTATACAAAACAGGCACACATCATAGGGAAAACATGACATAAATTGTACTCATCACATGCTTAAAAAGTTTCCAAAGTACATAACCATGAGTTCTAAAAATACAACAAGCATGCTTGAAAAGTTTCTCACTCATCAATAAATTTTTGTTAAATATATAATTTCAAATCAAGCCCTTCATGGGCACAACAAATCCCAAAATAGTTTAATATATACATATATGTACAGTTGACAAGTATATAAAAGAATAACTAGAGTTACCTCTACTCCAAGCTTACAGGTAATTACACAACAGTCACTTCAAAGCTCTCACTGAGAGTCTACAAAGTCACAAACATAAATATCTATTAATATATTTCTCCAAACTACTCGAGTTACTCTGGTAATACTCTAAAATCTAAATCTACCCTTATCAAAATTAATATTATATAAATAATGTTTATTAGTTACAACAGTTTTACTTTTAAATTTAGATATTTTTTTTAATATAGAAATCAAGATCCTTATTCCAATGCATGATATCTAAACATGGAGACTTTGTATATGTTTGTGGCCTCGTATGCACAAAAAACTTCCCTCTAGAAAATATAACAAAGGATATTATATATTTAGGTAGATAGGAACAGTAAAGAAACAGAAAGCACGCTATGGTGGATTGATGAAGGCGTTTTATTGTTTTAATTTGTGAACATCAATAAACTAATTGAAAGGAATTTTGAGAGTAACTGTAAAAGATGCCTCAGCAAAAACGAAGACAAGAAGTAGGTCAGGAGAGAAGAATTAAATTTGAAACCACATATCTACAGTGCGGTGATGATTTGGGGAAGGAAAAGATAAGACAAGACATTCACAATACGACAAGATAAGAAGCCATGGAGGAAGGAAAGATGAAAAGTAAAACATTGTTTTTTTGACAAGACAGAAACACCGAACCAAATGAGAGGAAGAGAGAGATACATGCAGCAATGAGGGGTGAGGGCTGCCAGTGGGGAGCAGATTATTTTATTGGCTTTTTTCTCTTCATCTTTCCTCATCTCCACATCTCATCCATTTAATTCATCAGATGGTTCACAAAGTGACATGTCATTAAGGTTTTAAAATTTCATATTCTTCCCCGACCTTATCGCCTCCTCTCATCTTAAAGTACCAAACCAAAGGGAGCAGATCTTCTCAGCCTCCCTGCATCACTTTTCGATTGGAGTACCAATCCTTTCAGCATCGCTAATAGGAAGCTTCTACTGAAGATGAAGTATCCTACCTTACAAAACAAAATAAAATTCCTTGTATATAAAAATTTAAAGAAGTTAAGAGGAAAAAAAAAACTCTCCCATCGAAAAAACTGAAGCCTACGAAGGATGCAGATGAAAATCCTACTTTCAAATGCCGAGAAGATCAATAGGTGGAGAGTCATATTGCAGAAAATTTCAATCTCATGTATCCTACAGTAACCAATCTTGTTCTTAATTGACTTCAACAGATAATGATCTTGCACTGGATTCTTGCAAGGCTTAGGTGAAGACCTATTAACCAAAAGTAGCCTAGGCTTATTGGGTTCGATAAAATTCCAGCAATCTAGGTTGTTTATCAACCACTTAGCATGTTGGCCATTCCAATCTGAAATCGTGGGGCCATGACTGTAAGGTGTATTTGGATCGCACTTCTCATCGTTGCCTCCTTCATTGACCATGAGCTTCAATATATCAAAGGTTTCGTAGTTGCTGGATTCCAAAGGAACTTCTTCCTCTCATTGAAGTCTTGCTCGAGAGTACTGAACTTGTCGCCGCCAATGGTGCCACATAGGACGACGACGATGAGGAAGAGGTAGAGGAAGATAACCAGTAATATTTAGTTCAGATGATAATAAGAAAAATAAAACACTTTATGACGTGGCGCTTGTGAGTGCTTGGATGAATTGGACAGTTACGATAGGGAGATGAGGAGAAAGTGGCCGCTAAGAGAAACTGAACCCCTAGCAGCGGAGAAAAGTGAAGACAAGACAAAAGTTGAGAGCCAAGGGCGCGCGCGCATGGGATCTTTAATGGACGAAGGATATAAAATATTTTTAAGGAAGGGAATTAGAGTTTGACCCTCTTATAATTTTTTTTTTTTTTTTAAAAGATAATATTTATTTATTCTTTCACTTTGATCTCTCTCTTTATTTAAAATAAATTAGATTATTTTATGAAGATATTTCCTCTACATATTTTTTCCTTATTATTCTTATGAATGTTATTTATCATTGTTAATTAATCAACTTTAATTAAAAAAATATCGCTAATATATATATTTATTTATTATTACTATTATTTTCAACTCTTAATTTTATACATTTAAATCTTTCCTAAGCCCAGATTACTTAATAAATCATATCCTAATAACACTTATTTCCTATTAGAAAAATTAGGATGTTATAGATTTCGCCCTATTTTGACGTTTTTAGCTCTCGAGGCCATCTCTGACGTTGTTTTGTCTCGGTGAGAAACATTTCTACGATTTCAAATTCTTGATTAGCGGAGTTTAGCCCCATTTACAAGATGGAGGTGCTGCTGGAATCATGAACCGACTATAGAATTGAGTAAAGGCATGTATAAGCTTCAATTTGAGCTGTATATCTTGAGGTTTCCCTAAGTTGTTATACTGCCGCAAAGCTGTGGGAGGTATTTTTCCCTGAAAATAGACTTTAGCGTAGTCATATAGCATTTGGAATCATTGCAATTGGACATTTATTTGTACATATAGATAGAAATTTTCAAAGTCGGTTGAGAGTTCTTCAAGTATGACTCTTGTACGAAAATGAGTATTGTAGAGGTGTAAAATGGTCAAACAATTTTTTTTCAAGGTAAACAAGTAAATGATAAATTATTAATATAAAAAATAATAATAAATTATTAAAAAATATTACAATATTTGAATGCATAAATAATATGTATTTTATTTAGAAATAAAATATTCAAATGAAAAGATAAAAATAAATGTAAATAACGAGAAATAATGTGTATTTTATTTAGAAAAATAATAAAATAAATAATTCAACACATTAAAATTCGATTATACATACAAGATATATAAATAAATAAGTAAACCGAAATAAATACTGTTAGTTAAAAAAAAAAAAACTAAGCAAAATAAGTGAAAATGACAAACTATTAACAATATAAACTAAATGCATTATAAATCAATATTATAAATAATGTATATTTTCTTCATAAAAAAATAATATGTACTTTATTTATAAATAACAAATTCATGTGAAATTATAAATATAAATATAAATATAAAGGGTTAAGGTGCATATTGGCCAATGAATTATTACCCGAGGAGCATCTGGCACAAACATTAATTGAGGGTACCTTAATTATCAATCAACTATTTAAAAGTGAAAATAAGTACCAAATAACAATTAAAAAAACAACTATCACAATTACGTTAAAATATGAGGCACTTGAAGAGGACGATGGCGGAGATGTTGGAGAAAAAAACGGTTATGCCTTCTTGTTGAATAAGGCAAACACCAACAGAGATGGGACCTATGCGAGCAGGCGCTATGGCAACGGCGGCTACTGCCTGTGGCATCAAAAGGGTGCAAGGCGCGTGTCGGTCGGAAGCTATGGACTGCTGGATTTGGTTTCGGTGCGAGATTCTCGCCCTGAAACTACATACGGACCTTGATGAGTTCAAGAAGGTGAGTGGAACACCCAGTAACCATAAAAGCTTTGGAGACGCCGACGTTGCCGACACTGCAACAGCCAATGGAAGACGGAGACATCAAGACAGTAATGGAGTAGTTTAACGGCATTGTGTTTTTTTTTCACTTTTTAATTGTTGATTGATAATTAAGGTAACCTCAATTAATGTTTGTGTCAGATGCTCCTCGGATAATAGTTCGTTGGCCAATCTGCACCTTCATCCAAATATAAATAACAAATAATATAGGGAGGATGGGATCAAATCATAAAGGAGAAAGGGTTCAATACATTAAATAAAAAATAGAATTTAAAGAATGATTATTGATAAATAAATAAACAATATAAATAAAAAAAATGATAAATTATTAATAACAATATTTGAATGTATATATAATACGTATTTTATTTAGAAATAAAAAATTCAAATGATAAGATAAAAGTAAATATAAATAACAAGAAATAATTTATATTTTATTTTTAAAAATAATAAAAGAAATAATTCAAAACATTAAAATTCAATTATACATATAAGATACAAAAAAAAATAAGTAAACAGAAATAATAGTCTTTGTTAAAAACAAGAGAAATAACAACTAAGTAAAACAAGTGAAAATTTAAACTATTAACAATGAAAACTCAATGCATTATGAATAATGTGTATTTTCTTCATCAAAAATAAATAATATGTACTTTATTTATAAATAACAAATTCATGTGAAAATATAAATATAAATAACAAATAATAATGGGAGGATGAGATCAAATATAAAGGAGAAAGGGTTTAATACATTAAATAAAAAGCTAAAATATATTACCCAAATAATAATAATAATAATAACAACTAATTAATACAAGTGGGAATGATAAATTATAACTTATTAACTAATAACTAATAAATGTATCAATAATTAATCATTATAAAAACAAACAGAATGATAAATACAGGGTTCAAATAGAATATACTAGGTTTGTGTCCATATTTTGTTAGTTCATATATGGGAAAAGTATTTCTCCTGTCACTGGAGATAAGTTATCTCTAGTGAACCCCAAAACTACGTCGTTTTAGATTAATGAAGGGTGTGTAAAATTACAAACACACCATTCATTAATCCAAAACGACGTAGTTTTGGGGGTCACTGGAAATAACTTATCTTCAGTGACGGGAGAAATCCTTTACGCTTCATATATATTATATAATTAATGGGTAAAAGATTTCTCCAGTCGTTTTGGATTAATGAAGGATGTTTCCGTAATTTTGTACCTTCATTAATTCACATAAAATTACAAATATATCCTTCATTAATTCAAAACGACATAATTTTAGGGGTTACTGAAGATATCTCTAGTGATGGAAGAAATACTTTTTCCATAATTAATATCCAAAAAAAAAAAAAAACCCCAACTAAACAAACATCTTTAAATTTTCTTAACGAGAAGAAATAAAAAGGATAATCAATGCTTTTAAAAAAAAAATTATGATTGTACGAATAGATCCTAAAATGTAAGTTTTAGAAGAAGAAATAATTATGGGGACGAAACACAAAGATATGAGTTATAAACTTATAAGGAATAAGAATCAGTAGTAATAACAAGATTTATAAATATAAATAACATATATAAAGGGAGGATGAGATCAAATCATAAATAAAAGTGTAACATCCTAAATTTTGGGATTTGAAATTTAGATATTTTATGGGAATTAATTATGTAATTTGACTTAAAATAATTATGAGGATAATTATTGGAGATTTAGACTTATTTTTTTCCTTAATTTATTTTGGGAAAGGAATAATTCAAATAAGGAAATTAATTACGCCTAAAATTTTTAGAAATAATATGAGAATTAAACGTTGGAAAATTAGGAATTTATTTTCTTATAATAAGTAATAATAAAATTATGGAAAATATTTGCAAAAGGTAAAGGGTGGGATAGGACCCACAACAACACAACACTTACCTCCCTTTTGGTTAAACTTGCAACCAAGGTTCTGAAACCCGAACCGGTCATTGAACCGGTAGAGGTACTGGGTTAAGGGTCAGTGGGTCAGACCGGAGTCAAACTGGGGTCAGACCGGTATTAATTAAAAAATATAATTTAATTAAAATAAGTAAAAATAGTCATAATTATTTTATTTTCCTATTGGCCCAAACCCAACAAAAAAAGTCCAACTTCTACTAGCCCAAGCCTCTCTTCCTTAATATCATTTTTCCTAACTTATTTTATTTTATTTGGATAAGTATTAAGTAAAGTGATGATGCTTCGTCCTTTCCCTGAAAAGAAAGAAGGAGCAGGCTTCATCATGAAGGGCCTCCATTAGTCAAACAAGGACAAAAACCATCAAATCACACCACACCTTAGGACTCACTTTCGTACACACACAGACACTTTTAATTTTTTGAAGGAAAAAGGAGAGAGACAAGAAGGAAGAATGAGATCATTGGAGGTTCTCCAATCTTCATGACCAACGTCTCTTTTCTATCACCACCAGATTAACCACTGACCCTCTCTTCCTTCATCTCCTCTTTCTCTTCTTTGTTGTTTACAGTCCTTCCATTTTTTATCTTCACTAGTCACCACCATCGATCTGAACTTTTCATCACCAGTTTCAAACCTCAGATCTCTCTCTCCTTCTTCTCGTTCTCGGTCACAGAGAGCTGATCGCTGCTCCTCCTTCGGCTTCCACAGTACCATCGCTGGCGTCGACATTGAGAAGCTCCTTAGATCTCTTTCCCTCTCCTCCTTCTCGTTCTGCATTTTTGTGTGTCTCTGACTTTGTGACTTGGCCAACTCGGCCGGTTCAGACCGAGTTAAACCGAGTCAGCTCGAAAATCAAGGTTCCTCCTTAACTCGGACCGGCTTTCCGGCCGATTCGCCGGTTTCCGGTCTGAACCGGCCGGTCCGGTCCGATTTTCAAAACATTGCTTGCAACACCTCAATAAACCATTTAATATAAATCACGTGCCATCTTCATGCAACTAATTAACTATATACCAACAAAACATTTCACATTCCACTTGCTTCAATAATCCTCAAACAGCCCACATACCTATATGTATATATAATCATTTTGGTCTCCTCTAGCTTTTACCGAACACCACAGCCCACAACTTCCTTAGCCCAACAACAACAAAAAAGGGGGGGATAATAATACATATAACCATCTTATCATTTAACCAGATCCCCCCCTCCCCTATCGCTTTGTTATCAAAAAACAAAGAACACACACAATCAAAAAGCAAGGAGCCACAACGTTGATTACGTGAGAAAGCAGACACGGCAGAGATTAAACTAGATCACGCAAGGACAGCAAAAAAAACAGCTACACCCATGCTTCTTGAGCCCGATGCCTCCAACCAATGGGCATTCATTCCCATCGGACCAACGTGCTGCACCTCGGACTGGACCTTTGGGTCTCTATAAATATGTGCATCCATGCTTCAGCTTCCTCCACCCATTCACGAAGCAGAGTTGAGAGAGTGAAAGTGTGAGTCCGAGAGAGGGAAAGCCGAAGGAGAGAGAGGGTGAGTTAAACATTCTTGTGGCTCTGCTTTAGGACAAGAGAAACAGAGGTAAGTTAAGCTCTCTTTTCCCTCTTGTTTTCATGAGAAAAACGCTGCAGTAGGAAAATATTTTACTGTTAAGAGTATATATAGGTGTATACAAGAACCACAAAGCTATATACATTGAAAACCTTGCTGCCTATAAGTCTCGGTCTCCAAGAGTTTAACCAGAGGATGCTTAAACGTGTCTAGGAAAGTTGCTGTTAATTTTTTTTTTTTTTTTTTTAAAAAAATCTGTCATAGTTTTATATGTAAATGCTATACACTTGGGAAACATATGCAAATATACATAACCAAATGTTGATATATAAGTTGCTAATATGAAACTGAAACCAGTTTGATGCAAATAGAAGAAGCACGTTGTCATAGATAAAAACGCTATTGTACATGTGTATATAAATATTTAGTTAAGGACTTGAATGGTTATATATATATATATATATATATATATATATACACTTGAAGATAGTTAAGTTGATGCGACTGCGTTGAAAGCTGAAGAAGGAAACAAATCAATGTATATAAACATTGCCGTGGGTTAAAAGAATGAAAAACAAGGGCTGTTACATATACATATAATATATTGCATTTTAAAAAAATAACAGGAAAGCTTGTTGTGTGTTAATACTTTTATATATATATATATATATATATATATATAGGGATTAAGATTTCTCCTGTGATTGGAGATAAGAGTCTCTCCAGTAAGCCCCAAACTACATCGTTTCACCCCAAAATAAATTAAAAACATCTAATAACTCGTTGAAGCCAAAAAACTCTCCGCCACACCTTCAGAGGAGGAGATCACTGATCATTCTTACACTCCAGCGTTCTACTTCTCGCCCTTGCTTTATACTCGACGGCTACTAGAGAGGAGATCACTGTTCATCATCATCTACACTATGCTTGTAGCCGCCGTCACGTTCCGGTCTAATCTTCGATGGGACCAATTCAATTTCTCGCAATTGGTAGATTTTAGGGTTCTTTCATATTTTTGCATCTTCTGGAGAAGATTTTCATCCTGGTAGGTGTCACCATCTCGATCTTATTAACTTTTTTTTTTCCTACAAATTCTGGATTTTATGCTGGACTGTACTAAGATATTGCTTTCACTTACGCTTCCTCTTCGCTACACACTCTCTGGAAACTACATTTTGCTGCTGGAAGCCCATCTCTATCCGAATAATATTTTTGTTGCCAAAAATGTATAAATGATGGCCTTGTTTTCAATTCTGTTTCCAAATGAATCTCACTTTGGCATCTAATCATATCATTGGATTGACATCACCCAGTTAAGGCAAAAACTAATTAATAAGGAAAAAACTAACTAACTAATTCTGAGTATTTCAAGTCTTTTTTTTTTGGCTTATCTGTCTAATTGATTCATGTCATAGAAGTATTGCTTCTTCTTAAATTAGACTAGCCTCTTTCCTCATTACCAAATTAGACTATCTGAATACTTCGGTCCACAAAACACTAACCTGATCCAATCAAATTATCTGATAGGTTGCAGGTCTTTGTTTTCAAATTATCTGAATGATTTTATTTGCTGCTTTTATATCCGTTGTTGTATAGATTTGAGTGAAAGTTTGATATCTATATAAAACAGGGTGTTGTTGCTTAAGTTGTGATTTTTTATCATGGATCACTCACAAATAACAACTATTGAAGACAATGACATACATGAAAGTTTGGTATCTTTTGATGATGTTGTTGATTTGGAGAAAGACAGTGATGAGTTTGGAGAAGATGATCACTATGAAATCATGGAAGACAAAGATGGTGATTACGGGGAAGATAATGTACATGAGATTGTGGAAGTTGATGATAGTGAATTCAGTGAAACCTCTATTTTGGGTAAGGTCTTTAAGACAGCAGAAGAAGCTTATGATTTTTATAATGATTATGCAGAAGGTAAAGGGTTTGGAATACGTAAGCAGTACTCTAGCAAGAATACGAAAACACAACAACTATATATATAGGTGGAATTATGTGTGCTCAAAGCAAGGTGTCAAGAGACTAAATGATAAAAGAGTTGATGTTCCTAATGTCAAAAGGCGAAGGGATACAAGGACTGATTGTTTGGCAATGCTCCAAATAAAGTTAGTAGATGAATCATGGGTTGTGGAGAAGTTCAATGATACACACAATCATCCATTGATTAACACTCCTTCAAAGGTGAAGAAGTTTTGTTCTCACAAAGATTTACGACGTTCAGAGTTTACTAAATCTATTGTTTCTCAGCTTTATCAAGAGGGTTTAACGTCTTCAAAAATCTCAAAGGTGGTGAAGACTATGGACAAAGAAGTTAATATTACCCCAGTTCAAATTCAGACTATTATATCAAGCCAAAGAAAGAATAATGTAGGGAAAGAATGTCAAAGCATCATCAAACACTTTCAAAGGAAGTCCACTCTTGATGGAGCTTTTTATTTTGATATGCATCTAGCAAAAGATGGCACATTAAGAAGCATCTTTTGGGCAGATGGTAGGTCGAGAGCTGCATATGCTCAATTTGGTGAAGTCCTTGTGTTTGATGTGACTTATAAAACAAATAAATTCAGGTTTCCTTTTGCCCCTTTTGTCGAAGTTAATCACCATGGGCAATCAATTTTGTTTGCTGCCGCTTTAGTAGAAGATGAAACGGAGGCAACATTTACATGGCTGTTTGAACAGTTTCGAACATGTATGTTTAATAAGTCTCTGGTTGCTATTATCACTGATCAAGACAAAGCTATGGGAAAAGCCATTGCTAAGATATTTCTAGAAGCACGACATCGTTTTTGTGCGTGGTACATCAAAAAACATGTTATGGAGCATAGTCAAGCACTACGCACACAATTTAAAGAGAGCTTTGATGTTGACTTTTGTGAGTGGTATAAAAGTCGAGGCATCGATGAATTTGAAAGCAAGTGGGAAGCACTGAGGACTAAATACGATATTAAAGAAAGTAGTTGGTTGTCAAATATGTATGCTTCACGTCATCATTGGGCAAAAGCATACTTGAAAGATACCTTTTTTGCCGGAATGACCACGAGTGGTCAAAGTGAGAGCATGAATGCATTTTTTGATGGATACGTAAACTCTAATACGATGTTAAATGATTTTGTTACCCAATATGACATGTAATACCCGGATTTTAGCAAATCTGGAATTCTGAGATAAAGGAAAATTAATGAATATTTTAATAAAGTAAATTCATGACATAAAACTGTTATAGAAAATTGTTATAATTATAGAGTAAATTGTCAAAAAATTTCCAGGAAAATCTGATGAACAGAATGATTAAAAATGATATAATGGTGATAAAAATAGTCTAAATATATTATGATAAATACTGAAAGATCATGAAAAATTATGAGAAAAATATGGAAGTGTTATCCCTAATTATGAGAATTTAATAAATTATTTCAGAGGAAATAACATGAAGAAAAGTTTAAAAAGCATTTCGAACCATAAAGTAACCTTTGATGGGGTAAACATTTTTAATATTTTACATAGGATATAAAATGACAATATCGGATAAAAGTTTGTAAGATAAAAATATACTGTAAATTAGTAAAGATAAATATATGAAGAAACCTGATCCCGAAAAGATCACTAAACAAAGAAATTAGGCCCGATTAAGCCTTAACGGCGCAGGGGTAAAACGGGAATTTTTGGTAAAAAATATTATATTTTTAAAAAAATGGAAAAAATTATAGAAAAATAAATAAATCTGAATTTTAAAATTAAGGGGCCGAAATTATTGGTATTTTTAATTAAAAAGAATTGTTTAAATAATTAAAAATGATAATTAGAATAAAATAATAATATAATACGGTGAGTCGACCATAGGCGGCATCGAGGGAAAAGTTGGAAATAAATTCTACAGGTAAACCAGAGGTAAAAGTCTTTTCAGACTGATCAAATTAAGAACAAGTGAATTTTTACACGAAGAAAGAATTTATCGACGTTGTTTCCGCAACCGAAAACCCTAATTTCAAATAAGACGAAAAGCCGATCGATAGAGTAGAGTCGATAGGCAAAGTGAGAACCTATAGAAACAATTGCGTATTTTCAAACACAGGATTAAGTTAGACAACAACTGGACGTTTTACGATTCAAATAATTATTGTCCGTGTTGGTTCTTATCGGAAGTGATTTACAGAATCGGACGCGTTTGTCCGAATATCTTTCGACGCACCGGAGAATACCTGGATATGATCAAAAAGAGGATCAAAATAGATAATATGAGAGAGGATGAAAAGATCTTCAAAGTTACATACCCGGATTTTTGAGTTTCGCGAAATCGCGCGAAACGGACACGACGGGTAGCTTTATCGGACCGGAGGCCATAAAGCAAGAGTCATCATTGGATGACAACTCATTCTTTGACTTTTTGGGCCCTAGATGTCGACCAAGACCATGGATGGCCAAGATTCCATCTTACAAAACCCTAGATCCAACGGCCGAATCATTTCCGAAGACTTTTTGGAAATTCCCACCTTGTCCCTATTTTTCTCTATAAATAGCAAGCTCTCTTGCTCTCATTCTTCACACCAAAATTCAGATCCTAGAGAGAGGTTCTAGAGAGAGAAGCTCTGGAAAAAATTGTGCCTTAGCTCCGAGTAAGTTCTTCTCGTCCTTAGTTTTTAGTTTCCGTAGTTCTTTCGGTAGTTATAGTAGAACCGTTGTTTTGATCTAGGAAGTTTCAGAATATATTCCTATGCTTGTTTTTATGCCTCATTGCATTGAAAGATGCCTGACGAGGTAAAAACATAGTGGGGATAATTTTGAAATGGAATACGGTCAAAGTAACGAAGTTACGCGAAATTCCGCCAATTAGGGGTAGTAAGGGCAAAATGGTCTTTTCACCTAAAATGCCCGTTATGCTGCCAAATATTCATAAGTGTGTTATTATTCTGATTAGAATACTTCGACGTCGAACCGCTGTCGAAATTTCATCGTTCCGCCGTTTGCCGTTGAGCCGCCCATTTTTATTTTTTTTACGTACGGCCGTCGAAAAGTACCATTTTAGCCGGAAGAGCCGGATATCTCGCAACTAAGGTACGGACGCGTCGTAACCCTAACTCTATGCTGCTCATATACTTTTACGTTAAAGATACGTTCATAGACCGAGGTTCCGTTGAGAATCGTCGAGATACTTACAAACTTTACCCACGGATTATAGTATTGGTAATGCCGTTTGAGTTATTCCTAGCGCGAGGACACGTTGTGGCGTGGCACCGGATATGTGCAGAACTAGTTGAGAGAGACTTTACATACGCTTTGTGCTTATGTTACATCCATGTTATTGATCATACATCCGCGTTTGTTTGCTTTTGTGATGATATGCCGTATTGAAATGAATATCTCGTTGTACGTATACCGTTTTATTTGAGCATAAGGTTAACCGTTACCCGAGATCCATATGTGGAATGGATCTCAGCCTGTAGCATCGTCGGTCAAGAGGACCGATGCATGGAGATCGAGGCAAGCAAACTGGAGTAGGCCAAGACGTGTCTACGTTATTTTCCGTTTTCTTTAAGTTCCTTTAACTTTTGAGAATTCGATGACCGTAATCCAATACATTTACACTATGGTCCATATTTTGAATGTAATGTAAATTACTTACTCGCTCCAATGCTCTACTCTGACTACTCTGCGTGAAATATTTGGAAACGTTTTAAAAAAAATATATATTCCGCCGTTTTCAAATGGGATGTTACATTTTTGGTATCGAAGCGGTCCCGGCATTGATATGACTATGTTATTACGGACGGTATGGTAGGACGTTAAGGCTAGTCTATGTGGGTGTGGCCAATCGTCGCCATAGAGTTGGTGAGGTCCCCATGATAGACACTTATCTGGCCATTCTGTTCGGTTAACGGAGTTATGTTCAAATTAGCCTTTTTCAAAAACTTTGAGCACTTTTTGGAAAATGAGTATTGATATGACCTAGTGCAATGTGTAGAGATGAACAGAGACGATAATCCGTTCATTTGGCGGTATGGGAGATGGAATCGGACCGCTAGAAAGTCGATGGGGACCGAGATGATAGGAAGATTGAACCCTAATCCAATCTACCCTCCACCGGAACCGCAGCTTGTAAAACCCGTACCTTCCCGCATACGATTATGTACCCGGCTTATGACGTTGACTATGCTTTGTTATGGACCCCGATAACTCGAACCCCGCATCATCCCGGACCGGAATACCCGAGATCATATTTACGATCCCGAACCGCAGAATCGAGAGGAAGACCCGAAGAAGACCCGGAAGAAGACCCGGAGGAAGATCCGGAGGAAGACCCGAACTCATGTATGTTGAAGATGCACCGTTGCAACCCCCGATAGTTCAACTCACTCTTCTGTAGGAGACAACTTCGATCTCCCAGATATCCAAAACCTCGATAATGAAGAAGCCACCCTTGACGATTTTCATTTCGTGTTAGGAAGTAATACGGCCTTAACTCAACTATTAGAATCATTTTACTTGTTTGCGAACGCTACAAACACTTCAAAGGAAAGGTATTTGACCTTCCTTCACTTGGTTCAAAATTCTCAAAACCGGAGGAACCCACATTCGCCCGGAGATCGGGTTAGATCCACTCTCTTCTCGTTTCCCCGTGACCCGTTTTTGAGCCGGACTCACTAACGAACCGCCGGACGAAGGCCCTATTGCGTACGCTCGTATTTATCTTCGTTATCCGAAAAGCATAGTGCACCGGCACATGTAGAAAGAGCGAGACGGTGTAAGAAAGCCGTGGAACCATAGATAGAGGCTATATAGTATTGTATTGTTTTAAAACTCTCTAAATGCCCTGAGAGATTGTGAGATATTCTGTTAGAATAAAAGGGATTGTAGAATTTTGTATAGTTTAGGATATGACCAACGTCGAGGTCAACTTGTACAAATAAGATGCATTAATAATATATGTTGTTTTGTGTGCTTATTTCGTACTAATTCCCTTATTCCTATCTCTTGTTATAAATAAAAAGGTATAAACCTAAAGAATGGCGAACCTAAGAAATAGGGGTCGTGGACGAGGCCAAACTAGAGGTAGAGGACGTGGTCGAGGCGCATGCCCTCAAAGAAGTCCAACACCCGAGCCCGAGAATAACCAACCCGAGCGACGAGCTGCAAGAAGTAAAGCAAATGCCGCAAGAGCAAAGAGCTCTTATTAACGTACTTTTGGAGGAAAGACAAGCCGTAAATCAAAGAAACGACACCGATGAAGAGGCGGATGAGTTGGAGGATCTCGATCACCTTCGCCGAATAGAGCTTTGGTAGTTCTACCGCAACGCAATAGAGAGGTGGAAACCATGCAACATTGGGTAACTCAATTCCGTAAGTTGAAACCCCGGTTTTCCGCGGTAAGACCGATTCAAATTGAAGACCGGGCCGATGAGGTTAGATAAGATCTTTGTGGTCTTAGACCGTCCCGAAGACCGCAAGGCCCAGTTGTCAATCTACAACCGGAAGGAGATGCCGACCGTTGGTGGAAGACCGTGGCGGTGACATTACGGGCACGCGTTTGCCCCGTGACTTGGGAGAAGTTCTTGGAAAAGTTTAACGAACAATATTTCCTCCTCGTTACAAGTAATAAAAGAGTCAGAATTCTTACATATTCGACAAAACCATGATGAGTCATTCGAGGACTACTTCGCCAGATTCACCAACCTATCTCGATACTCGTCATATCTGAAGACCAACGACAATGAAAACTGGAAGGCGAGTCGATTGGTAGATGGTCTGAGGTTTGAAATTCGGGAAAAGCTGGTGTCACAACAATTTCCGGATCTGATTCAAGCAGTTGAATCATGCCGTCTGGTCGAGCGTAATCTTAAGGAGCTCAGGAGGATCAGACATCTCAACAACAACAACAACAATGCAAACCGTGGCGGGTCAAGTCGTGGAGGTTCCTCGCAGAAGAGGACTGCACCATGGAACAACTCCCGAGGTGGAGGCAAGAAGCCGTTTCAACAAGGGCAACAAGGTTATCCTGGTCACACAGGATCCAAACTTGCCCAAAGTGCGAGAAGGACCATCCCGGATCCAACGTGATGGGAAGCCGATCTGCTACAAGTGCCAAAAACACCGGGCATATCAGCCGGAACTCGTCCGGAGATTGCAGCGGTGGCAAGACCGCGAACCAAGGTCGAGTTTTTGCGCTGACTGATGCGGAGGCCAGAGAGTCTCCAGAGATGGTGCAAGGTACTGTCATTATCAACGGAAATCTACTGCAAGCATTGTTTGATACGGGTGCTAGTCATTCGTTTATTTCCTATGATTGTGTAAATCGTCTAGGAATGCATGCCTCTAGATTGTCTTATGATCTCGATAGTATCTACACCACTTGGCTTGAAATCCTTAGCTTCGATGCATGTATTAATTGTACCGTGAGCGTTGATGGACGAGTTTCGAAGTGGACCTTATCCGACCGCCACTTCATGGCATAGATGTCATACTCGGGTTAAATTGGCTAGCAACGAGCGGTGCGATGATCAACTAGTAGCAAGCAAGAAGATAACGTTCTTCGATTCACCTAGCAGAGATAAAGTTGATGTGAGCCTGAATTTTCTCTCTGCTACGGAGGCTGACAGATGCATGAAGGAGGGATGCCAAGCATATATGATCTTTTTCTCGGTTAAAGCCGGCGTAGCTTTCACTTGAGAACATTTCCGTTGTAAACGAGTTTCCCGACGTGTTTCCGAGGATCTCACCGAGCTACCTCCTACGAGAGAAGTCGAGTTCACCATTGAATTGATGCCCGGTACAGATCAATTTCAAAGGCGCCGTATCGTATGGCTCCAAATGAGATGCGGAGTTGAAGAAACAACTTGAAGAGCTATTACGTAAGGGGTTCATCCGACCCGTGTATCACCGTGGGGAGCCCCAGTCTTTGTTCGTAAAGAAGAAAGATGGAAGTTTCCGACTCGTATCGACTATCGTGAACTCAACAAAGTAACCGTCAAGAACAAATATCCACTTCCCGGATTGATGATCTTTTGGATCAATTATCTCGGTTCCACCGTATTCTCAAAGATCGATTTACGTTCGGGATATCATCGGTTGCGAGTCAAAGACGATGATATTTCCAAGACGGCTTTCGAACCGAGATATGGGCATTATGAATTCCTTGTGATGCCTTTCGGATTGACAAATGCACTGCGGTATTCATGGATTACATGAACCGTATCTTCCGACAACACCTAGACCAGTTTGTGGTGGTGTTCATCGACGATATTCTCGTCTATTCCAAAAGTAGAAAAGAGCATGAAGAACATCTGCGCTTAGTATTAAACATACTGAGAGAGAAGCAGCTCTACGCAAAGTTGAGCAAATGCGAATTTTGGCTGCCGGAAGTGAGATTTCGGGCCATGTGATATCTAGCGACGGAGTTGCTTGACCCGTGCAAGGTGGAAGCGCTTCGGACCGGAAGAGGCCGGAGACAAAGGATGAGATACGTAGTTTTCTAGGTCTCGCGGGATATTACCGCAGATTTATACGGATTTCTCGCGTCTTGCCCTACCATTGACAAAGCTTACGAGGAAGAATCAACCCTTTGTATGGGAGATGACGCAGGGAGAGCTTTCGAGACCGAGGGAGAGGTTGACTACAAAGCACCGCATTGATCATCCCAGATCCCGATGAGACATATGTTGTCTACGGATGCCGGTGGGCAAGGATTGGGTTGTGTCCTAATGCAATTGGGCGAGTGGTGGCTTATGCCTCTCGTCACCGAAGCCGCACGAGTCGAACTATCCTACACACGATTTGGAGCTTGCCGCCATCGTGTTCGCTTTGAAGATATGGAGGCATTACCTATACGGTGTGACCGTAGAACTATACTTGTGACCACAAGAGCCCGAAGTATCTCTTTGATCAAAGGGAACTGAATATGAGGCAACGTCGTTGGATGGAATTGCTTTGAAAGACTACAACCTCGGAGATCAAGTATCACCCGGGAAAGCAAACGTCGTTGCGGATGCTCTAAGCGGAAGAAGGTGCAAGTATCATACATGATGATACAAGAGCAAAATTACTTGAAGATTTCGCAGACCTGAATCTTTCAAACCAAATCTGCATGAATTTCAACGCACCAAGTGACGCCTACCTTGCAAATCTTTTTGTGAGTCAAGGGAGTACGACACGAGAGATGAAGTTGATGAAGCTCGAGACAAGATGATTGGGCAATCTCCATGCGGGAGAAGATCTTTCAAGGTGAAACCCAAGACCACGACCTTTCATCGAGTGGATTGGTCGACACAAAGGGGCGCATTTACATACCGCCGCTTGATGAACCGAAGCGGAAGATACTGGATGAGGCTCATAAGAGTAAGTACACTCTACATCCAGGAATGGTCAAGATGTACCAGAACTTGAAGGCCGAAGTTTGGTGGCCTGGAATGAAAAGAGACGTAACTCGCACGTAGGCCGGGTGTCTAACTTGCCGAAAGTAAAGATTGAACACCGGCGACCCCCGGTCTTCTCGCAAGGACTCGGAACCGCGAGTGGAAATGGGAGAATGTGACCATGGATCTTGTGGTAGGTCTACCTAAGATCGTGCATCACGATACCATTTGGGTAATCGTCGACCGATTAACCAAGTCGGCACATTTCATACCCATTAGCATCCACTACTCTCCCGAACGATTGGCCGCAATCTACATCAAAGAGATCGTGAGACCGCACGGAGTCCCTAAGAGTATTATCTCTGATCGGGATACTCGATTCCAATCCCGCTTTTGGCAAGCACTACATGAAGGAATGGGTACCAAGCTGAAGTTCAGTTCAGCTTATCACCCTCAAACCGACGGTCAATCAGAGAGAACAATACAGACGCTGGAGGATATACTGCGAGCATGTGCCCTGGATTTCAAAGGAAATTGGGACGAACACCTCTCACTAGCAGAATTCGCGTATAACAATAGTTATCATTCAAGCATACAAATGGCCCCGTTCGAGGCGTTGTATGGGCGAAAGTGCCAATCGCCTTTATGCTTTGGATGATGCGTCGAAAAGTAGTTGCTTGGACCGGATATGCTAAAAGAGACCTCCGAGCAAATCGCTCGATAAAGAAGAGACTCATTGCCGCACACGCATGAGATGTAAGAGCTATGCGCATGATAAGAGGAGAAGACCGTTGAAGTTTGAAGTCGGAGACCATGTGTTTCTAAAATTATCTCCAGTAACCGGTGTCGGCAGAACACTGAAGAGAAAGAAGCTTAGTCCGCGTTACGTTGGACCATTTGAAGTGTTAGCCGAGCGAGGACCAGCTTGCGTATCAACTAGCGTTACCCCGAACCCGAGTAATCTCCACGATGTTTTTCACGTGTCACAACCAAGAAATACCTACCGCATCGAGATCATGTCATAGAGTACGATGATGTTGAAGTACGGCATGATAACACCTTTGTAGTCGAGCCGGAGCAAATTCTCGAACACCGGAGAAACGGCTTAGGACTAAAACTATACCGATAGTGAAGGTGGTCCGGAAGGGTTTGTCATCAAACGAGGCAACTTGGGAAACCGAGAGTGACATGAAGGAGAAGTACCCAGAGTTTATGGCCCATAGTCTAGTTAGTGTAGATTAAATTTCGAGGGCGAAATTTTGTTTAAGGGGGAGAGAAATGTAATACCGGATTTTAGCAAATGAATTCCGAGATAAAGGAAAATTAATGAATATTTTAATAAAGTAAATTCATGACATAAAACTGTTATAGAAAATTGTTATAATTATAGAGTAAATTGTCAAAAAAGTTCCAGGAAAATCGATGAACGTAATGATTAAAAATGATATAATGGTGATAAAAATAGTCTACATATATTATGATAAATACGAAAGATCATGAAAAATTATGAGAAAAATATGGAAGTGTTATCCCTAATTATGAGAATTTAATAAATTATTTCAGAGGAAATAACATGAAGAAAAGTTTAAAAAGCATTTCGTAACCATAAAGTAACCCGATGGGGTAAACATTTTTAATATTTTACATAGGATATAAAATGACAATATCAAGATAAAAGTTTGTAAGATAAAAATATACTGTAAATTAGTAAAGATAAATATATGAAGAAACCTGATCCCGAAAAGATCACTAAACAAAGAAATTAGGCCCGATTAAGCCTTAACGAAGGCGGGGGGTAAAACGGGAATTTTTGGTAAAAAATATTATATTTTTAAAAAAATGGAAAAAATTATAGAAAAATAAATAAATCTGAATTTTAAAATTAAGGGGCCGAAATTATTGGTATTTTTAATTAAAAAGAATTGTTTAAATAATTAAAAATGATAATTAGAATAAAATAATAATATAATACGGTGAGTCAGCTTATAGGCAGACCGAGGGAAAAGTTGGAAATAAATTCTACAGGTAAACCAGAGGTAAAAGTCTTTTCGACTGATCAAATTAAGAACAAGTGAATTTTTACACGAAGAAAGAATTTATCGACGTTGTTTCCGCAACCGAAAACCCTAATTTCAAATAAGACGAAAAGCGATCGATAGAGTAGAGTCGATAGGCAAAGTGAGAACCTATAGAAACAATTGCGTATTTTCAAACACAGATTAAGTTAGACAACAACCGGACGTTTTACGATTCAAATAATTATTGTCCGAAGTTGGTTCTATCGGAAGTGATTTACAGAATCGGACGCGTTTGTCCGAATATCTTTCGACGCACCGGAGAATACCTGGATATGATCAAAAAGAGGATCAAAATAGATAATATGAGAGAGGATGAAAAGATCTTCAAAGTTACATACCCGATTTTTGAGTTTCTGCGAAATCGCGCGAAACGGACACCGATCGGGTAGCTTTATCGGACCGGAGGCCATAAAGCAAGAGTCATCATTGGATGACAACTCATTCTTTGACTTTTTGGGCCCTAGATGTCGACCAAGACCATGGATGGCCAAGATTCCATCTTACAAAACCCTAGATCCAACGGCGGAATCATTTCTCAAGACTTTTTGGAAATTCCCACCTTGTCCCTATTTTTCTCTATAAATAGCAAGCTCTCTTGCTCTCATTCTTCACACCAAAATTCAGATCCTAGAGAGAGGTTCTAGAGAGAGAAGCTCTGGAAAAAATTGTGCCTTAGCTCCGAGTAAGTTCTTCCGTCCTTAGTTTTTAGTTTCCGTAGTTCTTTCGGTAGTTATAGTAGAACCGTTGTTTTGATCTAGGAAGTTTCGAATATATTCCTATGCTTGTTTTTATGCCTCATTGCATTGAAAGATGCCTGACGAGGTAAAAACATAGTGGGGATAATTTTGAAATGGAATACGGTCAAAGTAACGAAGTTCTGGCGAAATTCCGCCAATTAGGGGTAGTAAGGGCAAAATGGTCTTTTCACCTAAAATGCCTGTTATGCTGCCAAATATTCATAAGTGTGTTATTATTCTGATTAGAATACTTCTGACGTCGAACCGCTGTCGAAATTTCATCGTTCCGCTGTTTGCCGCTGTTGAGCCGCTGTTTCGCTGTTTTTACGTACGGCCGTCGAAAAGTACCATTTTAGCCTAAGAGCCGGATATCTCGCAACTAAGGTACGGACGCGTACCGTAACCCTAACTCTATGCTGCTCATATACTTTTACGTTAAAGATACGTTCATAGACTGAGGTTCTGTTGAGAATCGTCAGAGATACTTACAGCTTTACCCACGGATTATAGTATTGGTAATGCCGTTTGAGTTATTCCTAGCGTTGAGGACACGTTGTGGCGTGGCACTCGGATATGTGCGAACTAGTTGAGAGAGACTTTACATACCGCTTTGTGCTTATGTTCTCCCATGTTATTGATCATACATCTCGTCGTTTGCTTTTGTGATGATATGCTTTGTATTGAAATGAATATCTGTTGTACGTATACTTTTTTTATTTGAGCATAAGGTTAACCGTTACCCGAGATCCATATGTGGAATGGATCTCACCGTAGCATCGTGGTCAAGAGGACCGATGCATGGAGATCGAGGCAAGCAAATGAGTAGGCCAAGACGTGTCTACGTTATTTTCCGTTTTCTTTAAGTTCCTTTAACTTTTGAGAATTCTGGATGACTGTAATCCAATACATTTACACTATGGTCCATATTTTGAATGTAATGTAAATTACTTACTCGCTCCAATGCTCTACTCTGACTACTCTGCGTGAAATATTTGGAAACGTTTTAAAAAAAATATATATTCCGCCGTTTTCAAATGGGATGTTACATGACAAAGCAATCAAGTCTAGGAGGGATGCAGAAGAAGATGAGGATTTCAAAACTAGAAATACAAAAGCAAATTTGGAGACTAATCATCCAATTGAAGCAATTGCTGGAGAACGTTACACAAAAAAATTATTTGAGATCTTTAAAAGGGAGTGGAAGATTGCCTTACTTGATTACTTTCATGAAAAGATTTCATCAGAAGAAAATCTTATCAAGTACCGATTAGGGTCTCGTGAAGTTGATAAAAAGTGGTGGGCGATCGTCGACTACCATTTGACAGAAACCTTTACAGCTCGTTGTTCGTGTGCAAAATTTGAGACTATGGGGATTTTGTGTAGACATATTTTATACATTATGAAGAAGAAACAAATAATAACCCTTCCTGATAAATATATTTTGTCTAGATGGACAATGGATGCAAGCTATAGGGCTGAAAATCTTGTAGACATTCATGCTGAAACAACTACTAATGAAGTCAATGCATTGTCTTTGTGGTTGGTTCACTCCAAACTCACTATGGCTGTTTCTGAAGAGAGAGATTCTATTTCTGAGATTAGAAGACTTGATGCTATGGTTGCTGAATTTCTGCAACAACAATTGGAAAGAAAGAAAAAGAAAATTGAAGACGAACCAATTCCTGGTATTGTTTCGCAATTTTCACTCATTGAAGATGTATGTGATCCTACGCGACCAGTCAAAACTAAAGGTCGTCCTAAGGTTGCTTCGCGAATAAAATCAAGTGTGGAAATGTCATTAAAACAGCAAAAGACTTGCGGTTATTGTCGAGGAAAGGGTCATAATAAGACTAGTTGTCAGAAGCAAAAGGTATTTGTGAAGTTGATGTATGTGTTATTTCTTACTTTGAAGGTTTAATTAAAATCTGTGTTGTTTCATTTGTAGATCGATGTTGCAAGAGAAAAGTAAAATGAATAACTGTTATTGCACATATTTTCATGGTTTTATTTTGGTAAGAATTTATTTATTTTAAAATATAGCATTCCAATGTTATAAAATATGAAAGAAATATGTACTTAATTTCTTTTTCTTATTTTCAGCTAATAATTGGAAGCTTTGGCTTTGGAGAATCGAAGTAGATCCCGCTCTTGAACTGTGAATGTAGCGTGTGGTCATTACCCAACAACTGATTGTAATGAGAGTGTCCATAGCCGTAACTGTATTTTGATTATGTAAAAATTTAGAAGTCGGCTTGTATAGAAGAAACCGAGGAAAAGTTGGGCTATTACATTTGAATGGTTTAAATCACAATGTAATGTGTGATACTTAGCTTGACTAGAAATGTGTCTGGTTTAATTTTTTAAGTGTTTAGTTGTTCTAGTTGATTTGTCTTCCTAAAATGTCTTGGTGCAGTATTTTAATCTACGAATTTCAATTTTCCCAATTTCCTATGCGTGATTCTTCACTTGTTATTGGAGATTGATATCAGGGAAATTTGTGGTGGCTATGGAGTTTGCTTTGGATATGTTGATATTTTGATTGTCTTTTTCTACTTTATGGCTACTTAGTATATGGTGTAATTTGGTGTGTCTATGCAAAGGGATGGTGACAATTAAGATTGCACCACTCTTTCTGTTGATACCTGCCAAAATAGTTGTTACAAGTACATATAAGGAATTGATCTCATTTGTTTGATAAAACCGTGAGAAGAATAACTTTATAAAGTCACTTGAGTTACTCGATAAAATGGCTCATTTATATTGACATCTATCTGGGAAAGGGTGAAAGAAAATAGATGGAATCAATATACCACATGGAATACATTTTTTTTGTTTTTTGTTTTTAAACTTGATTACTACATAGTCTAAATTGTTTTTTATTAGGGTGATCTATATAACCATCAGTATGCCATGATGATCCTGTCATGAAAGCATGCATGACTTTTCCTCGATGATTTTTTTTTCTCGAAGAAGGAAATCTATTACCACTTCATAAAAACGCACAGATACAGCAGAGTACAACAACAAACAATACAACATACTAAAACGAACTGAAACAGCAGAGTGCAACAGCAAACAAATACAACGTACTAAACAGGCCAAGGCCAACCAAAATACTACATGAAATCAAATTAAACATCCCTCCTTCCAGAGCTGGAATGAAGGGCATCATCCATGACCAGAGAAGCCTGCTGTGCATCCAAAGTTAGAAGAAGAATCAAAGAGGGTATTGGTTGAGACACACACCCCAAAGGGCACACCCCCTTTTCCTTGATGATTGACACTCTGTGCAATGGAGTAATTATCATTGGCACGCCTCCACAACCCTTGGTGGTTCAGTATGCGATTATGGAAATCACTGGACCCAACAGTGTTATTGTCCATAGATATTGCAACATATCCTCCACCTTTACTTATTTGTAAGCTCCTTCAATTGACATTTTAGTGTCATCCACAAGCTTCTGGTAAAAGCCTTGAGAGAAATCATAATAGCTATCAAGTTTTGAAACTCAAATTTAGTGCCATCCAGCAATCCCAGGAACTTCTGTCACATCAAGCCCATGAGTAAATATAGGCTTAACAAATCATTTGGAAGTATGGAGGTTCAACAAAGCATACACGCAAATGACTAAGGAAAGGCCATTTTTGGCAAAATTTTACCCCAACCAAAACCCGAAGCGAGAGGGAAAAAGAGACAAAACAGAAATTCAAATTTTATTATATTTCTCTTCACCGCATGTTGAAAGTAATCTCGAATTAGAACATATGGAAAGGCAACAAACCATGATCATAGATCTGCATTTCAACAAAAACAAGTGTTCCAAATCATTTGAAACTCAAAGGACATAGGTACCAAAGCTTTTATTGCTATTGCTCACTAGAGAATGATTAAAAAAAGAAGTAACTTAAAACCGTGAAAATTAATAACCGACAAGATAAATACTTTCATAGTACAAGCTATAAATGAGAGCGGAAAATTTTAATCCTCTTCCACCATATGGTCATCTTGTGTATCTTACCTTCGAAAGAAATTACTAAGTTGTTCATTTTTAACTTAGACATTGCACTGTGCCCATCAGATTTATCCTTCTCATTACCAGTGTCTCCTTTTTTCTTCCCAATAAAAATGATACTTGACATCAATCAAATTGCAGGTTATTGACAACCCTTAAATCCATAAAATTTAATTGACTAATAAGTCAATAAAAAAGGTTTATGTTCATCAGATAAGTTGCTATAGCTTAGATTCTATATACATACCTTCCCTTCAACATGCATACCCGTTATGTGCAGCTTTGCCCGCATCCCAAAGCCTAATCTTTTCCTTAGTTTTACAGTTATTATTGCACTCATATCATCAGCTGTAAGAAAATTCATTCCTAATTCCAGATACCTGCATAGATCACACTACAACATTTGAATCAAACCAAAGAAGATTTTTAGTAGCAAATGTTGAACAAAGAATATGCTGCTTTAAATACCACATACCAAGTGGTCATCGCTATTTTGACGAAGCACCCTCATCTCGGTAAATAAAGGGGGGAGGTTCTCCCCTGTGCACAGTGTGCTAAACCATGGCTTTTTTCTGTAAGTATAATGCCCAATCGACTCACAAATATTTCATTGCACCTCAATTCTCAAGTCAAAGAAAGGGAAGAATAAATATTTATATATCACTGGCCAAGCATCTCATTGAAAAGAAAAACAATATAAGTCCTAAAAGTAATGAATAAATATAGCGTATTTGATGAATTACAGTTACATAGTCTGAGAGTTTGAAAAATGTAAAGATTGAGCGTATTTGGGTCCGTGAAGAGAGATGTAGATATAGTGTCTTGTACCTCTGAGTCGAGCACTCGCGAAATCAAAATAAGGTGGATTCCGCTTCTGGTTCTGGCTCCGGCTAAGATTTCCATCGTGCCTACCAGGATGAAAATCTTCTCCAGAAGATGCAAAAATATGAAAGAACCCTAAAATCTACCAATTGCAGAAATTGAATTGGTCCCATCGCTGAAGATTAGACCCGGAACAGTGGCAGCGGCTGCAAGCATAGTGTAGATGATGATGAACAGTGATCTCCTCTCTAGAGCCGTCGAGTATAAAGCAAGGGCGAGAAGTAGAACGCTGGAGTGTAAGAATGATCGGTGATCTCCTCCTCTGAAGGTTTCGCGGAGAGTTTTTTGGCTTCATCGAGTTATTAGATGTTTTTAATTTATTTTGGGGTGAAACGATGTAGTTTGGGGCTTACTGGATATATATATATATATATATATATATATGCTTGGAAATTTGCTGTCATATATTAAAATAAGGAGGCTTCACTGTTATATATAACCATATGAATGTTGCTTTGAAACATAGAAGGAAAAGCTTATGGTTATCAAAGTAAGTATATATATATATATATATATATATATATATATATATATATATATAAGTGCATAAATATAGCACTGCAAATGTATAGGAAGAAAAGAAAAAAAAACTGAAGCAAAGAGGCACTGTATAGGAACCCAAAATGTGTTGCATAAGAAAATGGAAGTGGGAAATTTTTTGCTGATATACATGTTGATGCTCCCTGTTCTAGTGTAAATAAAAAGAGGAGGAAAGAAAATGATAAATATATCATTGCGTGAGAACGAAAAATGATGATCTAATATATATGAATATATGAACTTGGAAAAAAGCTTTACTAAATACACGTATATCCCAGTACATGAAATGAGAAAGATCATGCTGATGCATATTCTATATATGTAGATATTGTTTTATATATATAGATTATCTTAATGGGTGTTAATGTTTTAACTCAAATTTCATGAAGCATTATTTTATGTAGAATTGGTATTTATCTAAGGTCTTGGAAGAAACTATGAGGAACATTATACTTTAGAAACTATGAGAAACATTAAATAAAATGCACTAAAGCATAATTTACATAATGGTTGGTATTTATAAACTCTTAGTTTAAAGTGTTAGAATAGCCTTTAAGAGTTCAAAACAATTTAGATAAATGATAAAAATAATGCATTAAATAAATAATAATAATAATAATAATAATAAATAAAATATTATTATTACTAGTAGAAAGGGAATAAATAATAAAGGAATGAATGATTAATAGAATTATTAATTAATAAAGGAGATTACTAATTAATAAATAAATAAAAAGGGGTGTTATTTTTAAAGGAATTTTAGGGATTAATAACCATTGTTAATCCTCTAAAATTAATTCACGTAGTTAGTTACTTTGCGACGCAAGAAGTGACTAATGACAATGATAAATGTTTATCGGCATACCTTGACACCTCTACCGATCCCAACACCTACCGGACCAGTTAAGGATTCAAGTTTGAGGTGTGTAACTGTTATCTTATTAGCTTGTATGTATGTATTTCATGTATGACTGATCATGGTTGCTAGATAATTTTGTATGTGTGTATCCTAGCTATGGATTGAGGCTGCGTGTCCTAATTGCTGCGTGTCATAAAGGGCTGCAGTCCTTGGCCGATAACTGCGGTTACAATGTGACTTGTTTACTGTGAATTATTCTATGCTTATACATGTGTTATACTGTTATTTACATTTTATATTTGTATATAAGATTAACTGTTACCCCTGGGTTCATTCATTTGAACTCCAGATCGCATAAAAGAAACAGGCAGTGGATCGGGATCGAGAGGGAAGACGTAGGTGTAGGGATTACAGCTAAAGAGCTTTTGGGGAAAATATGAATAGTTGGACCATATTAATCTGTTTATCATTTGTCAATTATTTTGGATTACTGTATCAACATCCCACTATGGGATCAATATCACTCGCGAAAAATTTATCCTCGCGTTTTCAACGTTTTAAACTAAGTTACTTTATGAAAGTTTTATTTCGTAATTAAGTCGTCCAAATTATTTTGATGCATGTACGCTACAACTCTGATAAATAAAAGGCGTATTTAGGACGGGCGTTACAAAAAGAGAAAGGGCTCACTACATTAAATAAAAAAACAAAATTTAAAGAATGATTATTGGTAAATAAATAAACAATATAAATAAGAGAAATAAGGGGAGGAACTTTTAGTGAATTGATGTATCAAAAAAATATGTATAAGAAAAACATCAAACAAACAAAATTTAGAGGCAGCCAATTTTTTCCAGGTAAACATGTAAATAATAATAATAATGGTTATTTATGCCTTAAATATTGTAATGTTTATTAATAATTTGTTATTATTGTTTTTATATTAATAAATTATAGAAGGTCAAAGATCGAGAGCCACAGAGGAGGGTGGTGGTGGGCCAGACGCCAATGAGAAAAGAGTTAAGCTGCAGGATGAGAGTGAGAGTTATCGCGATAGAAAGAGACGTTTAGAGAGCGAAATTCAATTTTTAGTGTGACGAAGAAGATTTAGGGGAATGATTTTTTATGCTTCTCCAATTTTTTATGATACTATAATAAAATAAACAGAAATAAATATAAAAACAATTGAATTTGAGATTTTCATAAATTTATTTTATAAATTTGTTTATTCCAATAATATGAAATTTGAAAATCACCTAAGATTTTCAAATTTGAAATTTAACAAAATCATAACTTCTTAATTTATTATGGCTAGGCAACTCATTAACTAAATCTCCAAATGATGGGGAGAAAAATTTACAGATTCATCATCAATTTCATATCATTATAAAATTAAAATCAATACTAAGTAAAGATATAAATGAATAAAATGATGTAATTTATTTTTAAAAAAATTGAGGAGCAAACTAGGTGGAAACCCAATTATTCAAACTTTAAGATAAGAGGTTCAAAAAATTGATTGGACATGATACTCTAATTTTAATGATTAGGAAAGGACCAAAATAAAGTTGAAGAAATTTTAATGTGTTTTTTTATTTAATTTTAATTACTAAGGAGAAATTATTATTTTCATTTAAAATTATAATTATAATTTTGTGATGAAAAATAAACTTATCTTATAGAGATTTTATTATCATGTTTTATCTTTGACCAATAAAAAGGGAACATTATGTGCGTGTCCCAAGAACCAGAAATAAATACAATTAGGTTCCTTGAAATCACCAAATTACACAGAAGTCCCTAGGGACTTTTTTTTATATTATTTGTATTAACAACAAGAAATGTCATATTTACAACAGAAAGTGCCATATTTACAACAACATTTAAACACCTGACCATTTACAACAGAAAAAACCATATTTACAACGGAAAGTGTCATATTTACAACAACATTTAAACACCTGAATTTTGAACGTACAGAGGTCATTTACAATAGAAAAAGACTAGATTTACAATAGGAAGTGCTATATTTACAACAAAATTTAAAATCTGGTCATTTACAACAGAAAATGTCATATTTAAAATAACATTTAAAGACTTGAATTTTGAACGTACAGAGGTCATTTTGCAACAGAAAAAGACTAGATTTATAACAGGAAGTGCTATATTTACAACAAAATTTAAAATCTGACCATTTATAACAGAAAAAGCCATATTTACAACAAAATTTAAAAACCTGAATTTTGTTTTCATACAAATAATATCAAAAAATCTCTAAGGACTTTTTTGATTTGTGAATTTCTGTTAGGACTTTTTTGTAATTTTTTTATGGTTCTTGACCTGACTGTAATTTTCCAAAAAAAAAATCTCATGTTTTATTTCATTCACACTCCGGAAAGCAGTAAGACTCGTGGCCACAATATCCCGTAACCCTATTGTGCCCGTTTTCACCATAGAGAGTGAGAGTCGATGTGAGGATTGGGCATTGTCAATCAGAGAGACAACCGTCATTGTAGTTTCAGGTGTGGGTTGTGACTTGTGACAAAGAGTCCGTCGTTGCCGTTTCAGGTATGGATTGTGGCGTAGAGTAGTCAGAATACCCGGATTTTAGCAACTGGAATTCTTGAGATAAGAGAAATTAATGAATATTTTGATGAAGTAAATTCATGAGTTTAAAAATATTATAGAAAATTGTTATAATTGTCAAGTAAATTGTCGAAAAAGTTACAAAAAAATCAGATGAACAGAATGACTAAAAATGCAATAATGGTGATAAAAACAGTCTACAAATATTATGATAAATACTGAAAATCATGAAAAATTATGAGAAAATCATGGGAGTATTATCTTTAATTTTAAGAATTTAATAAATTATTTCAGAGGAAATAACATGAAGAAATGTTTAAAAAGCATTCCGAACCATAAAGTAACTTTATGGTGTAAACATTTTTAATATTTTACATAGGATATAAAATGACAATGTCAAGATAGAGTTTGTAAGATAATAATATACTGTAAATTATAAAATTATCAACCATTGGTAAGAGAATGATTAGATAATTACTAGCTAATTGATTCAAAAAAACAAGAGAAATATAGAAAGTTAAATTTATGGTAAAATCCTTAATTAAGAGATTAAAGCTGGTAATTAGCATAAAATATACTTACTAATTATGATAAAAAGATTAAGAAAAATTAGTAAAGATAAATGTATGAAGAAACCTAATCCTAAAAAGATCACTAAACGAAGAATTTGGGCCTGATTAAGCCTTAACGAAGGCAGGGGTAAAACGAGAATTTTTGGTAAAAAATATTATATTTTTATAAAATGGAAAAAATTATGAAAAAATAATTAAAACTGAATTTTAAAATTAAGGGGCCGAAATTCTTGGTATTTTTAATTAAAATGAATTGTTTAAATAATTAAAATGATAATTAGAATAAAATAATAATATAATGCGGTGAGTCGACCATATAGGCGGACCGAGGGGAAAGTTAGAAATAAATCCTACACCAAGGTATAGGGATTTAGTCTAAGTCATCGTGACTTTTTATAAACCAAAGAAATTCTACCTCGGAATGACATTGTCTCCGAGGTCGATTCTGAAACCAACAGGGTATTTAAGACACCGGGTAGGAGAGAGAAAATGCAGATAGAGGATTTAGATTCAATACTGAAACAAGTAGTTGCTGTGAATTAGGTACCTAGTGACTTAGGTCGATCATATTACAAACCAAAGGTGGATTTTTGCCTAGATCGCCGACGCTTCCTAATTCAATTCCGTAACAGAGGGCGTCGACCTAAAATCTTCAGCAGATAACGGAATGCTCTTAATGGGATTAAGAATTTAGGCAGCCCAGATATTATGATTAAGGAAGTTTAAACCTTCGAAACACCGTTGTCGGAATTTTGAGTTTCGACAAGATTACGCGAATCGGGTACCAATCAGGGGAGACGATCGGGGAGTCAGCTAGGGTGACATCATCAATGATGATGTCACAAGGGGGGATGTCGACCAAGTCATCCAAGGGCCAAGGGAGTGCCACGTGGCAAAGTGCGATCCGACGGCCGAAATCCGATCTGAAACAAATTTGGAAATTCCCACCTTGTCCCTATTTTTCCCTATAAATAGCAAGCTCTCTTGCTCTTCATTTCCATCCCAAAATCCGAAACCTAGAGAGAGGTTCTAGAGAGAGAAGCTCTGGAAAAAAGTCCGAGTAAGTTCTTCTGTCCTTAGCTTTTAGTTTCCGTAGTTCTTTCGGTAGTTATAGTAGAACTGTTGTTTTGATCTAGGAAGTTTCAGAATTTATTCCTATACTTGTTTTTAAGCCTCATTGCATTGAAAGATGCCCGACGAGGTAAAAACCTAGTGGGGATAATTTTGAAATGGAATATGGTCAAAGTAACGAAGTTCGCGAAATTCCGCCAAATAGGGGTAGTAGGGGCAAAATGGTCTTTTTCACCTAAAATGCCTGTTATGCTGCCAAATATTCATAAGTGTGTTATTATTCTAATTAGAATACTTCTGACGTTGAACCGCTGTCAAAATTCCATCGTTCCGCTGTTTGCCGCTGTTGAGCCGCTGTTTCGCTGTTTTACGTACGGCCGTCAAAAAGTACCGTTTTTAGCCGGAAAAGCCGGATATCTCGCAACTAAGGTACGGACGCGTCATGTAACCCTAACTCTATGCTGCTTATATACTTTTGCGTTATAGATACGTTCATAGACTGAGGTTCTGTTGAGAATCGTCAGAGATACTTACAGCTTTACCCACGGATTATAGTATTGGTAATGCCGTTTGAGTTATTCCTAGCACTGAGGACACGTTAGTGGCATGGCACTGGATATGTGCAGAACTAGTTTAGAGAAACTTTACATACTGCTTTGTGCTTATGTTCTGTCCATGTTATTGATCATACATCTCGTCCTCGCTTTTGTGATGATATGCCGTATTGAAATGAATATCTCGTTGTACGTATACTTGTTTTATTTGAGCATAAGGTTAACCGTTACCCGAGATCCATATGTGGAATGGATCTCGCCGTAGGATCGTGGTCTCGGAGGACCGATGTTTGGCGATCGAGGCGAGCAAATGAGTAGGCCAAGACGTGTCTACATTATTTATCATTTTCTTTAGTTTCTTTAACTTTTGAGAATTCTGGATGACTGTAATCCGATACATTTACACTATGGTCCATATTTTGAATGCAATGTAAATTACTTACTCGCTTCAATGCTCTACTCTGATTACTCTGCTTGAAATATTTGGAAACGTTTAAAAAAAAAATCCGCCGTTTTCAAATGGGATGTTACAGTAGCATTCATCAATTCGGCTGTTTTTCCCTACTATAGATTTTGGTCGTCTATTTGTGTTTGCCCTAGTGTGGTTGCATTGTGAGCGTCTTTTTCCTGAAACGATAAAGATGAGATTATTTGAATTCTTGACATTTATTAGGAAGAGTAATTGGGTTGTATCTTGATTACTAGCCGTTGCTAATTGATTCTTTTACCTTCAAACCTCCTCGGTTTCTCTCTCTATCTCTCTCTCTCTCTCATATCTTGCCTATTCTAGTTCTTTTGATTTTGTCGTTGCTTCAACTCCCTTGATTTTATTCTCCAGCTTGATTTTCAAACAACCTACGGCCTTACCCGATATTTTTCACACTCCTCACTCTACCGCTCTTCTCTTTCAATCTCATCATGCTCCTCACTCTGCCTCTTCGATCGGCGTTCGACGACGCTCCGACCTCTGTCTTGCTCTCAACTGCTGCCTTATTCTCACGGCTCGAGTTTCACCTTTCTCTGCAAATAGAAATCGCTCCAACCCTCGTCTGGATCTTACTCGAGAACACATCCGATTGGGGATTTAAATCTGGTACCTCCTCATTGCCTTTCAATCTCTCAATTTCTGGATCACAACTCGGCATTGTTGGTTTTTCCTTGCTGCTGGTGTGTGCATGTATACGAACTCCTTCTCTCTTTATTTGTTTTGCTGTGTTCATTTGGTATGCAAATCTGCTAGTTGCCATGAGTTTAGTTGAAGTTATGGTTCCATTTGTAAGGCTGTCTTTCCTGGTGGTAAACCCAAGAAAACAAATAGGGGAAAATGATTGGGGATTGACTAACATTGATCAAGTTTGCGGCACTACTTATATTGGGTATTTTTATATATTATTCATGGTCATTACCTCTTCTAAAAATTTATGGTTCTGTGTTATTTTCTTTCTTGTATGAGATATATGGATTGGAAAATTGTATTCTTTATTTTAATTTGTCCTTAGTTTGGTTGTTCCAAGTTTGATGATTGAAGAGCATTGGATTATAGTTGGAACAAATAAAGTTAGGAGGTTATGATAAGAAAAATATTCTTGGAACTTGCCAATTAGGAAATGCATTTTAAGTGTTTGATAAAATGTTTGGAAGAAAGGAAGCTTATGTGGAAAAGCATTCTCATATAATTTTTTTCTGGTGGTATGTACTGTTTTGAATAATTCTGGATTTAATTATTGTTTAAAGATGAAATTTGGAAGTCTTGTAACTTTGTGATAATGATAGAAAGATGTTGATTGGAAATTTCATGGATTAAATCTGCTTACTTTGTGCTAGCCTTTGTGATGTCTATGAAGTGTTTGATGATGTGTTCATCAAGAGAGATTATGGGTTATAATCTGAGATTGGTATGTAGCTTGGGGGCAATTTTGATTAGAGTACAAAGGGTTTGGTGTTTCATTTTTGTGTTGTCATGTAATTAAAAATCAAAGAAAGGACTTTCGTTTTGTAGATATATCATCCAGACAAGAATGCTAATGATCCTAGAGCAGCGGATATGTTCAAGGAACATATGAAAAATGCCATCCGACTCTAAGGGTTTTGAGGTGATTAAAGTTTTGCTTGGGTATTAACTATGAACACATTAAGATGTCGTGAACCTTGCCAAATTTACATTTTTCATCAATTTTTAAGATTCCCATGCATAATCTTTCTGAATTGTAATCGAACATATGATATTGACATTTTCACATATTAACATGTAATGAATGGATGCAGCGGTATGACATTGTAAATGGTGTTTCTGAAGTGGAAGTAGTCGCAAATGAAACTGTAGCTGATAGTTTGATACAGAAAAGGATAAGGGTACCATATAAAAGCAATACCTTTTTCTTCTGGAAGTATTTCATTTCCTTGATGTAGTTATTATCTTGTTTAGAGAAAGGCGTGCCTGCTTTCTGGCTCACTGCTATGAAAAATAATGAAGTGTTAGCTGAGGAGGTTAACTATTTGTATTTATTATTCAGTTGTTATTTAAACCTCCCATATGAAAACTGTCAACACACAATTATAACTGTTTTTTCACAGCTACATCTCTGAGCGAGATGAAGGAGCTTTCAAGCATCTCAAAGATATTAAATGGAGCAGGACAGAAAGTCCCAAAGGATTTAAGCTTGAGTTTT
Organism: Acacia melanoxylon; assembly: GCA_019022615.1. Classification (NCBI taxonomy): domain Eukaryota; kingdom Viridiplantae; phylum Streptophyta; class Magnoliopsida; order Fabales; family Fabaceae; genus Acacia; species Acacia melanoxylon. The sequence goes on along the minus strand of JAFJYJ010000020.1, from coordinate 430,521 downwards.
ACTGTGTCACTAATCCTTATTTTAAGAATTCTGTCTGGACAAAAACATATCATATGATTGATGAAGATGAGCCTATTCTGGAGAAAGGCAATTGGGTAAGTCTCTCTCATACACACACACACACTTAAATCTTTTATTTTATCTTCTAACCCTCAATTACAATCATGTAAGATGGTCTAGCTGACGATGGTTTCTGTTAGTTCTCTATGTGTTTTGATGATAACTGACAATTATAAACACAAGTTGAAGTTTGTTTTTGGTAAGTTGAAAAACTTACTGTCAAAGGCAAACTCGAGTATTGGTCTCAATACTCGAGTATTGACTTGACAGAGAGTAGCTCAATTTTTATTAAACAAAGCAATATCCAAGTTTCCTTTGGAAACTCAAGTATTGAACTTACAGAGAGCACTCCAAGTTTTTCATCCTGAGCCAAACTTGAGTATTGGATTGAATACTCGAGTATGCATCATACAAAGACTCTTTCAATATTTCCTAAAGTTTTCAAAACTCAAGTATCCAGTTGAAAACTCAAATATTGATCATACAGAGAGTCACCAAGGTTTTCAACCTGAGAAAACTCGAGTATAGGTCTGAATACTCGAGTATCAGATTGACAGAAAGTTTTCAAGTTTTACACATGTTTTGAAAACTCAAGTATCATTTTGAAAACTCAAGTATTGACTTGGCATAGACTTCTCAAAGTTTTCAAAATCTCGAATACTCGAGTATTGATTTAGAAACTCGAGTATCGGCATACAGAGCTTTGCTCTTTTTCAATGTTTTGAAAACTCAAGTATCAATTTGAAAACTCAAGTATTGACTTGGCATAGATTTCTCAAAGTTTTTCAAAATCTCTGAATACTCGAGTATGGACTTAGAAACTCGAGTATCGGCCATACAGAGAGCTTTGCTTCTTTTTCAATGATTTGGAAACTCAAGTATTGAAATGAAAACTCAAGTATTGAGGTTTTGGACTTAAACTTATTTTCACATCAAAAGTCCAAAACTCGAGTTTGGATTTGGAAACTCGAGTTTTGTTCCCATTCAAAGATATGGTCCAAAGCTCAAATCACAACGTTCCTCTCTGGAAGAAGAATACTCAAGTATGCTCATGGATACTCAAGTATTGATATTAGTGCACAGTGACAAACTCGAGTATTGAAGAACATACTCGAGTATGAGTCGCAAAGTTTGAAATTTAAATCTGACGAATTTGTGAAATCTTCTTGTTTGATCTTTATACATCTCCTCTATGTTCACTATTATTCTTAACTATGTTTAATCAGTTTGTTAGTGAGTTACAGATGTTTTAGAGCACATTAAATGAAGATTTGAACAAAAGCAAAAAGCAATGTCAGAACATTAAATGCAAAGTCCAGAAGCTTGCATCATTTTGTACCATCATTCTCTACACAATGAGAAGGGATTAATGTCTGCTTTCCCTAAGCAGTACCTGCTCTTCCAATGGATCTATTACAAGGAAAGTCAACACTAATCCTCTGGATAAAAGGAATTAACTGAAGAGTATATGACAGAGATTTGCCGTAATCTCCCAAAATAACCAGGATCAATATAATTTTGCAGTATAATAGAAACCTGGATCGTTTCTCTCAAGGAATTCGCAGTGGGTCTAAAATCAACAGTAAACGAGTAACACAATAACCAGAATGGGGGAGTTTTTCAATGTAATTAAAACAAAGCAAAGACTAAAACAGAAAGCAAGAAAACAAGATCAATCAGATTAAAAATGATTAACCCAAAATTGGGATTCCATAACCTTCATCGGACAAAAAGATAATAACCAAACTCGTGATTGATTCTGGACAAACCGAAATCTCTGCATTTGTCCAGATATTCCCTCGTCTAGACGATCATCTAGCATTTGATCGAACACGTGGCGAGCTCGCTGTGCGATCGCACAACGTTCTCTCGGAACCCGGTCCGACCTATGTCCTTGGGATATCAATCTAGGTATTAAATCTAATACCTAATCCGCAATTATAATTGGATCCGATTAAAATAAACAGAAATGAATTACGTTACCGACTGAAGCGCGTGTCCTCTAGATTCGTGGAACCCTCAATCCATGGGTCAATCACAGAAGCTTAGCCTATCATAGCTATGCAGAACAAAAATGGGAAAGAGATGAAGAAGCTCATCATGAACACGATGAACAGATGAAGAACAGTTGAGAGAAAATGAAACTTCTGTATTTTAATCCAAAACTGAGTAAAAACGTGAATGAAATATGTTTGTGGCTGCTGCCTCACTTAACCTAAAATGGAAAAATGAAATGGGGCTCCAATCCACAATTCAGGCCCAAAACGGAAAATAATAAAAAATGGGTTTTAATTACAAAATTCAAGCCCAAATAAAAATCCAACTTCGGCTCCAAAATCGACCGCCCTCTTGTCCAAATTTTCCCTTCATGTCTTCATAACAATTGTAGCTCTCTGAGTAATCTGAAATATGAAACAAAAATGAGGCAAATTTGATGTTTGGTTCAAGAGTTATGGTAAAAATAGTGAAGAAATGTAAAACTGGAATTTTATTATTAAAAATGGCTAAAATATACTCAAAGGCCCAAAGCCCAAATAAGTATAAAAGCCATGATTTATTAACTAAAAAGTCCTAAATTATTAATCAAGAGATAAAAAGAAGTGCATGAAATATTCAATTATCAGTAGAGAGAGAAGACACCAAAGTGCCTCCAACAGCTAGATTAGTGCACCAACGGATATAATGGAGTTAGCAACGGTTATTTAATGCTCTCTTAGTATAAATAGAGCAGCATTCAATTCTTCTCAACAACACATCTGCTGAAAACGAATTGCATTCAAGTTTACGAACTACTCTTTCAGTTTTCACCTGTAAAGTATCTTTTGATACATTGATCTTCAGTGTTTATCTTTATCTACTCTTAGAGAGAGTTCATTGATTGTAAATCATTTATTGTGAGTATCTCAAGTTTGGGGACTTAGAGATTGGGATATTGATTGCAACTTGTAAGGGGGTAAGTTCTAGTGAGAGAATTACTCTTGAGTTACAGAGTGTGTAATCAATCGATATAGTGAAATCCCAGAGTGTCTGGGGACTGGACATAGGCCAAGAGCAAAAATAAGGTATTTAGGAACTGATATATGCTGATTTCAGTTGTTTGAGTGTCAAATCTTAATTTGTTGTGGTGTGCTATTGTGTATTGTTGGATTTTTTAGCCTATGATACCTCTGTTTTGTTAATAGTGACCATTTTTTTAGCTATTGCACATTAGCTACCACTTTCTTTTAGTTTTATATATGGAAATTTGTTGAAAACTCAAATAAACAATTTCCCCCCTTTTTAAATATCACTAAAAAAATAGCATATTGACTCTGAACTGTCACATTTGCTAGCACTTGCTTCAATCTATATTGCAAATGTTGGTTCAAATTAAGCATATTGATAAACTTGCTTGCTGAGAGTGCTCAATTCCATACTCTGATTAATTATTTGCAAATTTAGTGTCATGAGGTTATTGTGATTTGTGCAAAAATATTGCTGACACTTTGCACTAAACCTTGATTCAATTGGGACATGCTGATAAGTTAATTAATTGTTATTATGTGATTGCACAATTTCCGCATTACTTGCTATCTTTGTGATCTGAACCTTTTGTCTAAGAAATGGATTGAATTAGATTGGCCCGATTCAAGTTTAGCAACTTTGATTGGTATCGCAAGTGGATACATTAATTGCTATTAGACTTATCTTTGAATGAATGAGACAAGTAAGATCATTTTGATTTAAATTTGTCCTACTGCCCCAAAAAATTTTAGGGCAATGGTTGATTACTCTTAACTTTGTTTTTCACATATTGGTGTGATCTGAATTGGAGATTTTGCTGTGATAAAATGGATCTCTTTGCTCGACAACCGCTTTTTTTGGATATCTTGATGTCGACGTTAGTTTTTCTTTGCAGGAATTTGATGGGAAAGAACTTCAAGAAAATCAATTCATACCTTGTTGTATCTATGAGCCTTTACCAATTGATCAGAACCATCGCCAAGAAAGAAGTATCAAGGAGAAGAGTGATGTACAAGTTAATGAGAATTTTTGCTATCAGACTATCAGAGTTTGAGGAGATTTTGTACACACAGTTGTCCCTTTCCTCTCCTTACTTTCTTGAATTGTTTGTGAAATCATATGTTGGATTGATTGTTTAGAATAAGTGTGGGAGAGGGGACTAATCTGGTAGTGAAAGGTAGAAAAAATTGTTTTGCTCTACTATTGTGGTAGTAGCCTTGTTCCTTATCCTTGCTACAAGTTTGATCTACATTTGAGTGTGTGTGGCTAGTTCTGATTGCATTATAAAGGGATTGATGGCAAGTGAACCAGTTGAACAAGTAATAAAGTGTAAGTAGAGTATCGTCCCACAGAGACTGAGATACCAAGAAGTGACGCTCGATTGCTATGATAATTGTGCAAACAGAAAGTAAATATGATTGGTTTGAGAGGTTTTTTGTGTTTATGCTAATAAAAGAAATAAACAGAGTATCGTAGTTTTAAGAAGATATCAGTAAGAGGTTAGGCTGAACTCTGAATCACCCTTAAGTGCATCAATCCTCCAGTTGCTCTACCCATTGCTATAGCATCCATACTGCACAGCTTCTGCAATTGCTACAGCATAGCTACTAACTACAACGCTATTCGGTTAACCCACCACTATAATCTATCGAAACTTTCGCGTTCGATACATATGATATTAACTATACTCCTTCCATATTCCTATGGCAACTTTCTAGTTAGATCTGCATTACACTCAGGGTACCATGGTTATGAGAGGTAGACCCATTCCTGAAGCCTACAATAAATAGGTCAAGCCTTGCACCAGCTGCCTAACAAACACTGTTTCTCAGAGGTCTAACTTCGACTCTTTGCCAGTAAGCCAAGGCCACAAATCTAGCCCTTAGCTTCCACTAATCGACTAGTAATTAATTCACTGATAAGCAAACCGAATCTATTAAATTAAGAACTTGCAACTGGGTTCATTTAACAATTAAGAATTCATCCTCGTTCAGCCATAGGAAAATCAGTTCATGACTGACGAGGGAAACACAAAACAGATAGTAACAGAATGACCCATGATCTAAATACTAGGATAAAAGGAAAAACAAAAAGCTTGATGGCGTTCCGACGGTGTGGAAGAAGCCTTGTCACGTCACCACTTCACGTCTTCTTCTCTCTGTCTTACTGCAAGGAAGGATGCTGGGTTATCCTGGAATTCTCATGCTAGTGAAATCTCTCACTCTTCTTTCGAGTCTGCCGAATGTGGAATCTCGTTTTGGCTCTGTGGGACTCTCCGCTAGGGTTGACTTGCTGTTTCCTTTTATAATCAGACTTTCTTGTGACGCAAGTTCCAGCGAGCTGGGCTTTCCAAATCTGTCGAGATCCATCGCATCTTCTGACTATAGTAGATTGATTCTGCTGATCCTGCAGGATTCTTCAAATCTTTCCATTTTGATCCTCCGTATCTTCTATTTTATTACGTCAGCAATCTACCTGTCATTCTCGACCTTCATTATTATCCCTGAAATTATCTAGATAAAAAGGTCAGAAAATATGCCGCATAGCATTGCGTCCTTTACTTTGCTATAGCTTTCATGGTGTCTTTTATTGCACTTCGAGTTGCTGTCAGAATGCTATAGCATAGTATCAGCTTTGCTATACGTTCTTTCTTAAAAACAATGTAACTTGCTCCTTTCTTAGCACATGTTTAGGATGTAAATGGTTTCTATCCTCCAGTTCCCAATATCATGAATATATGCCTTTTTGCTTGGATTGTTTGCAGTTAAGCTTTCATTTACCATACAATTCAGTCATGAAATATAGGGAAAACATGGCATAATTTGTGCTCATCACTTCTCTGTATTATCCACCTGGGCTTGAAGATCAGTTGTTGGTGGCATTAACCGCCGCATCTCCTCATACATTTGTTTAAACTCCATGTAAAAATTCTTCAAGGGGCGACCTTGCTGGTCAGCCCGATAGAAACCTTTACACACCTCATGTATACGAGTAATGTTCCTTTCCCGAATACAAGAACTCCAGGTAGTTGATAAGTTCCTTAACAGTATTACAATGACTAACCAAAGGAAGAATGTCGCTGTTAATGGAATTTTGAATTTGTAAGAATAGCCGGGCATCAGCACGAGCCCATGTCATCTTCGGATCATCCGTAGGAGGAGTAGCAGTTAAATGGCCCTCTTTCTCAATACTGAGTAAATGCATGCAGATGGTTTTGATCCAGTCCGAATAATTGGTCCAATTCAACTTATGATCAGTAATTTTATTGGAAACAGGAATCATCTCAGTCGTCGCACTGGGTTTAGAGTCAACCATAAGAGATAACCAGAAACACAAGGGAAACAATTGCAAAGGTGATAGTAAACCAATACAGCAACTAGAGAGTCAAAACACCACCGTCTAGAGGCAAACCAATGCTGAAGAGCCCACAAAAAACAACGAACAGCAGCCACACCAACTGCCCAACAGAAACAAGAGGCCGCACAAGGACCAACAACAATACTACACATGAAACAAGGGCCAAAAACAACCTGGGTCCTCCAAAAACGAGCACACCGATGCTTAAAAACAACAGACCAGAGAGTAAAACCACGAGATATGAGAACGAAACCACCTGGGTCGAGCCTGATGCAGTGAGTCGATCCCGAAGAAGCAAACGGTGACAAAAAAATCGCCGGAAAATGGCGTCACGCGCCGGCGCGTGCAACGGACGGCGGAGCGCCGGGTGGCGCGTGAGAGACCACGCGTAGGTGAAACAGCGAGCGGCCGATGGGGTTCTGCCGATCGGGACCTCCTGAGCACGGTGGGGCGGCGCGTGGACGAAAAAAATGGCTGACCACAGGACCCTAACTCTAGCTCTCTCACTCTCTCACTGTCACCGGAAATAGACAGCAAACTCGCCGGAGAAAAATTTAGGCAATTGAACCTGATGGCTCTAATACCATGAAGTCGCCAGAGAGAGAGAGAAGGATAGGAAAAATATACTCCTGAATTCATACTCATTCATATACACAAAAGGGTATATATACACATATGAGGGGACAAAAGGGTAATGACTCATTAAGAGTATTGATCACCTAATCAATACCATAATCCCTATAATCCCTAATCAGTAGCGATACTCATAAATTACAATATATTACATTGATTATTTCCTAACATTTAGAATAAGTGTGGGAGAGGGGACTAATCTGGCAGTGAAAGGTAGAAAAAATTGTTGTGCTCCACTATTTTATGGTTGTAGCCTTATTCCTTATCCTTGCTACAAGTTTGATCTACATTGATTATTGTTAGTCTACGCTTGCTTTGACTACAAGTGTGGGGGAAGAATGGGTGATTTGAGTGTGTGTGCTGTTCTGATTGCATTATTGTGAAAAATGAATTCCCACACACTTGAACTACTTTGCACTCTAATATGTTATCTGTTCTGGGCTTAAAAAATTGAATATTGGAGATTATTTTTTTCATTAGTAATTGTAGAAGTAAGCTTGATTGAGATATGAGAATTTTGATTTGGTTAGCTGATTTGGCATAATTAATACAGAAAGGAGTGATTATTCATGGCATTTGGATCAGTTTAGTGTATAATTTTGTATCTGTTCATGGGCTAGAGGAATTAACCTTGGATGGAAGGAATTTTGAGCTTGATTTCATTTCTTAATATTGAGTGCATACTCCCTAGTGCTAGTTCTCTCTAGAATTTGTCCTAGCTCTTGATTGAGGCCACATACGTGCTTGGTAGGAAGTGTAAATGATCGAAGCATTTGATTCTAAACCTTATTTATACCCAAACACAAACCTAAAACACTTTTAACCTTTGCTAACCACTTTGAGCCATTCATTTTATTTTCTCTACATCATTGACCAATTGAGTAGAATGCATTATTATATTTGCAGAACATGACCTGGCTTCTGAAATGGAGATAGAATCTAGTGACAAGCTCGAAATGAGTATTTTAAGTTATGTTGAGTTTAAGGTCAATGAAAGGTGTGTAGAAGTAATCAGCTGCAATGTATTATGCTTATGGACCTGATCTTTGAAAAAAAAAGATTGAAAGGAAAAGAAAAAATAGAGAGAAAAAACAGAGGAAAAAATCTAGAAAAAAAAAGAGGAAAAAAAGAATTGATGATAGGAAAAGGCATGAAAAGGGGAAAAATAAGCGTACAAAAAAACGCAAAGCAAAAGCCAATATGAAAAAGAAAGAGAAAAAAAGAGAGGAAATAAAGTGTACAAAAGAAAGAAAGGATCAATCAGCATGCAAAAGCATATTAGTGTAGAAGCTGATGAAACTATTTGCATAGATGATTAGAAGTGAATTTATTTGTTTTTTTAACTTTGATTGATGAGCCGTATACATACAAAAATAACTAAGAAGCCGGTTATTGTTTTACATACTTCTTGAATATGCATTTTTGCTTGTATGGTGAATGCCCTTCTTTTCCATGTCTATTTTAACCTTTCCAATGTTACAGCCTTGGGAAAGACCTCTTGATAAATTGATACCCATGTTTTGAGTGGTGGAGATAGTAGAGATTTGACAAGCTTATGGTAGAAGCTAGCCTAGACGAGAGGAGAGAAAGAACCCTTTATGATTAAGAGAGAAACACACATACCTGTGAGTCCTTGATGCCTATTACCAGTAACCAGATTGTGCATCAGAAGGTAGGTTATTTTGTCTAGATGATTGTGAATTTCTATATTGATTGTAAAGAAGAAAATGATCAGATTAAGTAGCTCTTGTTGCTATTATGATTGTTTAGAATTGGATTATTGATTGAGATTTATCTGCCTAGGAGTTCCAATGTGTTCTAATGTGGGGGAATTTGGTAAATCCCTTTAATTGTTATATTTTCTATGGTATGTCATGGGTGTTTTATGCATTTTATGGTTGAAAATCGCAGCATTATTGATTAAATTGTGAATTGCGAATATTGTTTAGTTATTTGGATTTATATAGGGTCAAAATGGGGAAATTGTAAGAATTTTTAGAATGTGCAGAAAGGATCAGATTTCAATAGCAGAAAAGGAGAACTAAACTTAATATTTACTCAAGGACCATTGAGTTATGAGAGAGTTAACGTGGACACGAGCAGGAAATATGGTTATAATCTTGGTAGGTTATGGCATAGTTTAAAGAGATGACTAGTAGATATACACAAGAAATGCAAGCGGTAGGTTTGTCTTTGACTTTGATAAGATTGGGATAACTGATCAACATGCTTTTCCTTTTCTTTTCTCTTGGTGGGAATCCATTGAACTTTAATTTTAACCATTAAAATTTTATCTTTTTATGCTTCTTTCTAATTCACCCTTCTTCATTTTGTATCATTTTAACAGTTTTCTCTTTGACTTTGATAAGATTGGGATAACTGATCAACATGCTTTTCCTTTTCTTTTCTCTTGGTGGGAATCCATTGAACTTTAATTTTAACCATTAAAATTTTATCTTTTTATGCTTCTTTCTAATTCACCCTTCTTCATTTTGTATAATTTTAACAGTTTTCTCTTTGGTATAATTGGACTAATGGACTTTTGCGATAAATTAATTTGTCATATTTGTTTTTAATAATCATCCTCCTCTTGTTTTCCTCTCTTTCCTTCTTTCACTATGATAGAGATTTTCAAACTGTTTCATTTGTTGTCTTTCATTTATTATTTGTTACTCCCTCCGTCCTAATTATAGGTGTGTGTTTATATATGTACATATACACACACATATATATTGATAGACACACACGATATACATATTGTTAGAGGACAATTAATTCTTCTATTTCTTCTGCTACTTAGAGTATTTGAGTTAAATGTTCTATTTTATTTATATTTAAATTTGTATTGATGATTCTGAATAATTCCTTATATTTAATTAGTTAAATTTGTCTTCTACTTTTTTCATGTCTTCCTTTTGAGTTGTTTCTATTTGATTTTTGCTGATTCAAAATTTCTCATTTGGTATTATTTTATATTTTATTAATTGATTCCTCTTTTTTTCCATAACTTTATAACTTTATATTAAGTTGTTTACTATTTGATTTATTATTTGTTACGTTAATATTTAATTAGTTAATTTTTTTTCCTTTAATTTTTTTTATTGTAATACATCTAATTTAACATATGTATCCGTAAATTTTCTCTTTTATTCATGACTCTGTTTTTTTTTTGGGGCCACTTTCTTCTCATGTGTCTGGTTTTAAATTATTTGATTTAGATTTATTATTTTGTTGACACATTTGGAAAAACACTTCTCATGTTGTAGGAAAAGTGTTTTCTCATGTTACACACACATGAAATGGTGGGACCCACATATGCATTATATATATGTGTGTGGGTCCCACCATTTCATGTATGTGTAGAAATCTTCTTCTTCTCATGCAACATGAGAAGTTTAAACCACATTATTTAAATGGGCTTCTATTGTCATAATTGTATTTAATATTCATCCTCATGTTTTGCTTCTCTCTTCCCTTCCTTCACTATGATGAGATTTTCAAATTGTTCCATTTGTCTTTCATTTATTATTTGTTACTTTTCTTTTTGCCATCCATTATCTGTTATTATTTGCTTATTATCTTTTATTTAAAATATTTATTATTCAAAAATATTATATATGTAACCATTATTTTACTCTTCTTCTTTTTCCACTATTAGATTAATTTCTTTGTAATTTTTGTTTTCATGCTAATTCAGTATTCATCATTTGGTATTACATTTTTATTTGTTTTCTCTTTTTCTCTATAACTTTATAACTTTTGGAGTTTCGAGTGTTTGTATTATTTCAATTAATATGTATTTTCTCTTAATATGTTTACATTATTTAATTTTTTTTTACCAAGGTTTGTATTTTCTAAATTATTTGAGTTAAATGTATTATTTTATTTAAATTTGTATTTGATAATTCCAAATAATTCCTTCTAATTTGTCTTCTACTTTTTCATATCTCCCTTTTGAGTTGTTTCATTTGATTTTTGCTAATTCACAATTCCTCATTTGGTATTATATAATATTATTTTAATTTTTTCCACTTTTTTTCCATAGTTCATAACTTTATAACTTTACATTAAGTTGTTCATTATTTGACTTATTATTTGTTTCGTTAATATTTAATTAGTTATATTTTTTCCCTTTAATTATTATTTATTTATTGTAATACTTCTAATTTATCATATGTTAATGTAAATTCTCTCTTTTATCCATGACTTTTTTTTGGGGCCAGTTTCTTCTTCTCATGTGTATCGATTTAAATTATTTGATTTATATCCCCTATTTTGTTGTCATATTTGCTTTGAGTTACTATTTTTCTGTCATATTGTTACTTTTTTTTTCTTGTTCATACTATTTAAATTATTTGATATTAAGTTATTTATTATTTAATAGTTAATTGATATTTATGTTTTAAAAGTATTGGCTATGACCACTAATATTTATTTTCATATTCTATTTCTTCCCCACTTGGAGTTTCTAAATAGGTTTGTATTATTTAAATTGCTTGAGCTAAATGGGCATTTTGTTTATATGTGAATTTGTATTCGATGGTTTTCATCTTTGTTCACATTGAATTATTTAAATGGACTTCATTGTCATATTTATTTTTTTAATATTTATTCTCCTCTTTTCCTTCTTTCACTATGTTGAGATTTTCAAACTGTTTCATTTGTTTATCTTTCATTTATTATTTGTTACTTTTTTTGCCATCCATTATTAGTTACTATTTGCTTTATATATATATAACAATTACTTACTCTTCTAATTTTTCCTTCTAGATTCATATGTTTCTAATTTTTGTTTCTATGCTAATTCATCATTCCTCATTTGGTATTATTATTTGTTTTCTTTGTTTTTTAACTGTATAACTTTTGGTTTTTCGAGTGTTTGTACTATTTAATTTTTTTTGTTAGAGGACAATTAATATGTATTTTCTTCTATTTCTTCCGCGACTTGAGGTTACATGTGCTATTTTATTTAGATTTATGATTCCAAATAATTCCTTCTCTTTAATTAGTTAAATTTGTCTTCTATTTTTTTCATCTCTCGCTTTTGAGCTATTTGCTAATTCACGATTCCTCATTTTTTATTTTATATATATATATATATATATTATATTAATTGTTTTCTTAGATTCCTCATTTGGTATATATATTATATTAATTGTTTTATCATTTTTTCCATAATTCATAACTTTATATTAAATTGTTTATTATTTGACTTATTATTTGTTACATTAATATTTAATTTGTTAAATTTGTTTTTTCCTTTAATTATTATTTATTTATTTTAATACTTCTAATTTATCATATGTATCAAAATTTTCTCTTTTATCCATGATTCTCTTCTTTTTCTTGGCCAGATTTTCCTTCTCATGTTGATAGATTTGCTATTTTGTTGTCTTTCTATCATATTTGACTTAAATTATTTGTTACTATTTTTTTGTCTTGTTTGTACTACTTAAATTATTTCATATTAAGTTATTTATTATTTAATAATTAATTGATATTTATGATTTAAAATTAGGGAAATACACTTCTCATATTGTAGGAGAAGTGTATCCTCATGTCATAGACATAAAAAGATGTGGGTCCCACCATTTCCGTGCTTGATTTTTTTTTTAATATAAAAAAGATGTGGGTCCCACCATTTCACTATTAGTAGAATATTCTTCTCATGCAATTGTTAAAATTATCAGCTTATAGCCACTAATATTTATTTTCTTATTCTATTTCTTCCCCACTTGGATTTGCTAAATAGGTTTGTATTAGTTAAATTACTTGAGTTATGGGCTATTTTGTTTATATGTGAATTTTGTATTTGATGGTTTTCCTCTTCTTTCTTATGATTTTTTAATTTATAATTATTATTATGACCGTTCATAATTATTATCTTATGTTTCTTCCTAATTAACTCTTCTTCATTTTGTATCATTTTACTTTTGTATAATTGGACTTATCGACTTTCGCATTAAATTATTTAAATGGACTTGTTGTCATATTTTTTTTTTAATATTCATCCTCCTCTTTTTTCTTCTATCACTATGATGAGATTTTCAAATAGTTCCATTTGTTGTCTTTCATTTATTATTTGTTACTTTTTTTTTGTCATCCAATGATTTGTCACTACGAGATGTGTTTTTCCCTAAAAATAGACTTAATAGCAGTCACATAGCCTTTGGATTCACTGCAATTGGACATTTATTTGTGTAGGGGTCCAAAATTCTGCTAGTACGACTCGTGCAAAAATGAGTTATATAGAGGGTAAAATTGTCAATTAGGTGTAGACACATATGACGCCACCTTACCTCTAACTTGCCCTCCAAGCACTTCTGGCTCTTTCTCCAAGCAAATATAGCTTATCCTTGTCTCAAACTGTCTTCATTTATTCAAGTCAAAGAATTCGTGGAATTTTCTTTGGATTGATTTATCCTACCTGTAATTTCATTTTGGCTGTGAATTCTGGGTTATTCAATGCTATGGTTGTGCAATTTTGAGGGAGAGGGAAGGAAGTAAGTTTCTAAAGATGATGATGATTATGTGATGTCACATGATATGTCACATAATATCCTACATGGCATAGCCATGGGTCAACCAACGAGACCATTTGAATATGTTAGAAAAGGGTGACATTGCTATGTGTTTACATTTTCTGGGGCAACATTGTTTTAAAAAAATACTTCCAACTGCCTGCAAAAAACTTTTGAGGAAAAAATACTCTTTAATCCTTCTAATTTACATAGTAGCCTCTGAGTCAAAATGAAAATAATTTTCTAAATGAGAAGGCTTTATTTTATTACCCTTACTTTAAAATGATATTGAAAGAAGAGCAGCTACAGTGGCAAACAATCGGAACTTTTGAAAAAGAGAACAAATAAAAATATAATACCAAAAGAGTAATGTTGAAAACAAAAATTAGAAAGAAATGAATCTAGTAGTGGCAAAAGTCGAATAGTAAAATAATTGTTATATATATATATATATATATATATATATATATTTTTGAATACTAAATATTTGTACAAATAATAAATAATAAAAGCAAATAGTAACAAATAATGGATGGCAAAAAAAAAAGTAACAAATAATAAAAGAATGGAAGAGTTTGAAAATCTCTATCATAGTGAAAGAAGGAAAGGGAGAAGGAAAAGAGGAGGATGATTATTAAAAACAAATATGACAACAAAAGCCCATTTAAATAATTTTAATGCAAAAGTCCATGAGTCCAATTATACAAAATAGAAAATGGTTAAAATGATAAAAAATGAAAGAAGGGTGAATTAGGAAGAATCATAAATAAAAATATAAAAAAAATTCTTAATGGTTAAAATAATAATTATAAATCACAAATAAATCATAAGGGAAAAAAAAGGAAAATCATCGAATACAAATTTACACATAAATAAACAAAATAGTCCATCTAACTCAAGAAAAAAACTAAATTTAACTAATTAAATATTAACATAACAGATAATAAGTCAAAGATAAAGTTATGAAGTTATCGAAAAAAACATAAACATAATATAAAAACTACTGAGAAGGAAGGAAGACATGAAAAAAGTCGACTACAAATTTAACTAATTAAAAAGAAGGAAATAATGCTAACATAATAACCTACTTTAAGTCGCGGACGAAATAGAAGAAAATGCAATGAGGGAGATAAAAGAAGATACGTATTAATTTGTCATCTAATAAAATAGTACATAGAAATTTAATTTTTTGAATAATTATAAATATTATAAATAAATAGTAAATAAAAAAAATAGTAACAAATAATGGATGACAAAAAAAAAAAGTAACAAATAAAAAAGAAAGACAAAAAATAGAACAGTTAGAAATCTCTATCATAGGGAATGAATGAAAGAGAGAAGGAAAAGATGAGGATGATTATTAAAAACAAATATGACAACAGAAACCATTGAAATAATTTATCACAAAAGTCCATTAGTCCAATTACACAAAAGAGAAAACTGTTAAAATGATACAAAAGAGAAAACTGTTAAAATCATACAAAAATGAAGAAGGGTGAATTAGGAATAAGCATAGGAAGATAATTAATGGTTAAAATAATAATCATAAAACACAAATAAAAAATAAAAAAAGGAAAATCGTCGAATACAAATTTACATATAAACAAAATAGTCCATTTAACTCAAGTAATTTAAATAATACAAACATATTCACAAACTCCAAGTGGGGAAGAAATAGAATAAGAAAATAAATATTGGTGTCATAGGTAATAAATCATAAATATATATTAAATATTAAATAATAAATAACTTAATATCAAATAATTTAAATAGATACACATAAGAAAAAACTGTCAGAGAAAAAAAAAGTCATACATATGGTAAATAGTAAGCATTATAATAATAAAAAAATTAAAAAAAAAATTAACTAATTAAATATTAACGTAACAACTAATAAGCTAAATTAATAAACAACATTAAGTGATAAAGTTATGAAGTTATGAAAAACAAAACAATTAATATAACATAGTATAATACAAAATGAGGAATGATGAATTAGCAAAAAAAAAAGATCAAATAGAAACAACTGAGAAGGGAAACATGAAAAAACGTTGAAGATAAATTTAAAGAAGGGATTATTTGGAACCAACAAATACAAATTTAAATATAAATAAAATAGCACATTTAACTCAAATAATTAAATAATACAAACCTTGGAAGCAAAAATTAACCGTGGAGATACATAATAATTGTTATCTAACAAAATAGTACATCAAAATTTAAATAGTCAAAACAATCAAAAACTTCAAAAGTTATAGAAAAAAGAGAACAAAAAATATAATACCAAAAGAGTAATGCTGAAAACAAAAATTAGAAAGAAATGAATCTAGTAGTGGCAAAAGTATAAGAGTAAAATAGTTGTACATATAATATTTTTGAATACTAAAATATTACAAATAATAAATAATAAGCAAATAGTAACATATAATGGATGGCAAGAAAAAAAAAGTAACAAATAATAAAAGAAAGACAACAAATGAAATCGTTTGAAAATGGAAAGGGAGAAGGAAAGAAGAGGGTGATTATTAAAAATAAATATGACAACAGAAGCCCCATTTAAATAATTTAACGCAAAAGTCCATTAATCCAATTATACCAAAGACAAAACTGTTAAAATGATAAAAAATGAAGAAGGCTGAATTAAGAAGAAGCATAACACTTAATGGTTAAAATAATAATTATAAAACACAAATAAATCATAAGAAAAAAAAAGAAGGAAAATCATCCAATACAAATTTACACACAAACAAAATAGTAATTTAAATAAGGGAAAAACACTTCTCATGTTGTAGGAGAAGTGTATTCTCATGTCACATATACATGAAATGGTGGGACCCACATATATATATAATTATATATATATGTGGGTCCCACCATTTCATGTGTGTAGGAATCTTTTTTCTTTTTTATGCAACATGAGAAGTTTAAACCCTTTTAAATAATACAAACTTATTCAAAGAACTTCAAGGGGGAAGAAATAGAATTGGAAAATAAATATTAGTGGTCATAGGTAATAATTCTTAATCATAAATACCTATTAACTATTAAATAATAAATAACTTAATATCTAATAATTTAAATAGATACGCAAGTCATGGACAAAAGAGTTTACTGATACATGTGATAAGTATTATAATAAATAAATAATAATTAAAGGAATTTTTTTAGCTAATTAAATATTAAGGTAACAAATAATAAGTCAAATTAATAAACAACTTAATATATATAAAGTGATAAAGTTATGAATTATGAAAAAAAGAGAAAACAATTAATATAATATAATATAATACCAAATAATGAATAGTGAATTACCAAAAATCAAATAGAAACACGTGAGAAGGGAGACAAAGACAAATTGAACAAATTAAATAGAAATTTAGAATTATCAAATACAAATACAAATTTAAATATAAAAAAATAGCAAGTTTAACTCAAATAATTTCAATAATACAAACCTTGTTTTAAATATAAATAGTACAAACAAAAACCTCAAAAGTTATAAACTCATAAAAAAATAATAGCAAAAGAGGAATGCTGAATTAGCATGAAAACAAAAATTAGAAAGAAATGAATCTAGTAGTGGCAAAAGTAAAAGAGTAAAATAATTGTTATATATATATATAATATTTTTGAATAATAAATATTATAAATAATAAATAATAACCAAGTAGTAACAAATAGTGGATGGCAAGAAACAAAGTAACAAATAATAAAAGAAAAACAACAAATGGAATAGTCTGAAAATCTCTATAATAGTGAAAGAAGAAAAGGGAGAAGGAAAAGAGGATGATAGTAATTATTAAAAACAAATATGACAACAGAAGGTCATTTAAATAATTTATAGCAAAAGTCCATAAACCCAATTATACAAAAGAGAAAACTACTAAAATGAAGAAAGGTGAATTACAAAGATGCATAAGAAGATAGTAATTCTTAATGGTTAAAATAATAATTATAAATCACAAAAAAAATCATAAAAGGAAATCATCGAATATAAATTTACACATAAACAAAATAGCCCATTTAACTCAAGTAATTTAAATAATACAAACCTATCCATCCAAGTGGGGAAGAAATAGAATAAGAAAATAAATATTAGAGGTCATAGGTAATAATTCTAAATCATAAATATCTATTAACAATTAAATAATAAATAACGATCAAAACAACAATTGGTGCCTACATTTCAGCTGTTACTACAGAGCTGATATGATTTTCAATCTAGAAATTGATGCCAAATTGTGTTTCAACAGGAGATTACCATGCATATTACTTGAGTCCAAAAAGTGATAAATGAAAAGAAAGTGAATGGCCCAATGAGGTCAGCAAGGGAGAAAATGTTTGAAGTGTAAGTCTAAAAGGGGTGAAGAATAAAATGCCTCTTTCATATGCATAGTGCAAGTGTGTGGTTTTGAAAGAGAACCAAGACAAGTTCTAGAGAATGTATTTTACAAGTGATGCTCACAAAAAATGGAAATATTAGGCCCAAAGATTACCTTCCATCAAGGGTTAACACCGTCCAGAATAGTTTATAAAGGCTAAATAATAACTATCCTAGGAATTAATGCTTATGGAAATTCACTTCATGAGATTGCTTTCAAAACCATGACAAACCAAGATGCAATTGCAACACTTTAAACATGCTTAATACTCCCCAAAAACAAAAATGACAGCAGAAAAGCTAGCAGAAAATGACACCAAAAAGGCTCACCTCTAATCTCTCCCGCACACTTATCTTTTGCATGTCCACAGTGCTAGTATAGACTAATGATGAAACAATGAAACTCAAGTTGTAGCAAGAGATAAGGAATAGGAAGACCATGGAATAGGGAGCACAATCAACTGACTACCATTTACCCTTTACTACTGAGTGGGTCACCCCCAACACTTGCAACAAACAATCAATCCAAAATATGATTTCAGCTGCAATTCAAGAGAGTAAAAGGAGGAAAGGGACAACCGGATTATTGAAATCTTTTTAGGCCCTTATAAAAAAAAATTCCAGCAGTAAGTATTGAACTCAAACTCTTAATGACAGATCATTAATGGCTAGTTGTCAACTCAATCTTGTTCCAGCAAGTTTCACAAATTCAGGAAAGTTCTGCAGAAACACCAGTCTCCTTAAATTAGAAATCTCAGCAAGATCAAGGATTTTATAAATCACATAACAGAAACAACCTCTGTCAATACGGATTTTCTCAAACTTGGAAGAGTTTTAACAACAACAGAGATGACTTATTTTTATCCTCAATGCAAGGTTTCAAAAACTCAAATGAGATTTCTCACAATCGTATAGCTATCAATTTTACAAAATTGCAAGTTGCTCAAGAAAATCCAGCTTCATGCAACATGTAGCAGGATCTTGATGCTAACATCAACTCCAGTGCATTCACCACAAAAACACATCAACACCAGTGCACTAAATCAGTTCAACAATGGGCTTGTTTGGGATACCGGTGGGTAATCGGACTTATGGGAAAGTCAGATTGTGAAACATGATTTATGTTTGGATTGGTGGTTGCATAAGTAGGCGATGAAAAAGTCCGATTGGGTAAAACTTGTTTGGAATGACTTATGGATAAGTGACTTTTGAGATAATTATAAGAATAAAATTAAAATTAAAATTACCAAAAATATGAAAAATACTAAATTACAAAATTTGGCAATGCTAAAATTCATAATATGATCAAATAAATATTACACAAGTCCATAAGCTCAAGCTCGTTTCGATAAGCCAGCAAAGTAAGCTTTTGAAAAAAGTCCATAAGCTCGATTGGGTACAGATTGCATCCAAACGAAAAAAGCAACAAAATACCTCATAAGCACTTATGGAACAGTAAATATGCCTATAAGCCCCTCCTAAAAGATCTTCCAAACAAGCCCAATAGTTAGAGAATTTTTCTCTCAACCAAAGCAACAGAATTTTCTGCAAAACGAGAGGAGTTCATGACAGCACATGAACTGAGGCAAACAGGCACAAGGCACAAAACTCTGGGCAATTTTCACACACTGTGATAGTACTATGAACTCTTCAATTTTTTTCTCAGATTCTGCAAGAGAACATGATTCACACACAAACAATATTTATGAACCAACAATGCTTTCCCAAGAATTCCAGCAGTAAATCAGCTTTCACCAAAAAAATGTGACAGTAGCAATCAAATCAGAGACAAACTTAAAGTTTAGCAAGTAACGACCTCAACAGCAGCAAGAAATATCGTTACGAAAATGCAACTAACGCTCACCAACCAGCATAGAAATAGTGCCTACCACAGAACACTAGGCACAACAACAGAAGTAAGCTTTAATTAAATTACTACAGCACCCTTATACAGTAACCGAGTTCCTAACAGCCATGGCAAATGCAATTATTAACACAGCAAGTAAAATCAGCAATCAAACACTTTATCCACAGAACAATTGAATTGCAACAGTCAAAAGAGTTATCACAAGAGATTATAGGCTAAAAGCCAGAGCCAAGAGCCTAATCCCAATCTCCTCACAGTTACAACAACAAAATCAAGCCATTGACAGTTGCTTAATTAGCATGAAAACAAAAATTAGAAAGAAATGAATCTAGTAGTGGAAAAAGTAGAAGAGTAAAATAATTGTTATATATATATATATTTGAATTATAAATATTATAAATAATAAATAATAAGCAAATTGTAACAAATAACGGGTGGCAAAAAAAAGTAACTAATAAATGAAGACAACAAATGGAATAGTTTGAAAATCTCATCATATTAAAAGAAGTAAAAAGAGAGAAGGAAAAGAGGAGGATGAATATTAAAAACAAATATGACATCAGATGTCCATTTAAATAATGAAACTCAAAAGTCCACAAGCCCAATTATACAAAAGAGAAAACTACTAAAATGATACAAAATAGGAAGAAGCATAAGAGGAAAATGATTATTAATGGTTATAATAATAACTATAAGGGAAATACACTTCTCATGTTGTAGGAGAAGTGTATCCTCATGTCATAGGCTTGAGTTTTTTTTTAATAAAAAAGATGTGGGTCCCACTATTTTATGTATGTGCAGGGATCTTCTTCTCATGCAACATGAGAAGTGTAAACCCCTAACTATAAATCATAAATAAATTATAGAAGAGGGGAAGAGGATTAGTTCACCATATTAAGCAAGTTGAGGAGTTGGGGCTTCACCATAGATCGACCAATGCAGAATCAGTTCAGGCTTTAGTGAAAAGCTATTGTTTCCAGTTCCACTTCAATTTTCTCGCAACCTCCAAAATTGGGACTGAAAATGCAAGTTTTATTCAAGAAGTGACAGATATATAGAGAGACTGCATAAGGGGACTACAAAACAGCTTGAAAAAAAAGGAAACATAACATTTGAACTTGTGAATGGGTGAAGAGATTACTTGTGCTACTTGTGGGGTTTTGACAAATTGGAGTGGGTAATGAAAAGCTGACAACTTAAATATCAATATGTCCCATCCACCATCAAATTCGACTTCAATAATTTAAATATAAATAAAATAGCACATTTAACTCAAATAATTTAAATAATACAAACCTGGCAAAAAAAAAAATTAACGGCTGTGGCATGGTTTAATCATGCTCAATTCTTCTGTCAACTACTCTTTCGCCGCCTTGTCCAATAGGTTAAACTCTCCTTCGGGTATGTGATTTAATTGAAAACCAATATTAACTGCAACCAAAGAAACTTGCATCGTCAAATTCATTCATCCATGAGAATCAAGTAGAAATCAATAGCCTACAAAGGGGCTCTTATTTTAATATATTAGAAAATAGTAGCCTAGCTAATACTACCTTGCATACTATAGACTATTTTCAGTGCTCTTTCCATTTTCAATTGTCACTACTCCTCTCCTATCTACTTGTTCAAGATCTTCAACTTACAAATATGCAGTCAGGGTTATAGATGAATTGACAAAGTTTGAAACTAGTCAACAGCAGAAAAAATACATAATTTAGTCCGCATCTACACCAAGATATTTGTCATTATAATTCTGAATTTGTACAATCGTCAAATCCATGGGATGTTAAGAAAGAAGAATATGTTCCGAAATTTAGAGCACATGACAAATACCAATGAAATTTTTAACTCATTCAAACCACATGTAAGCCACCGCAACACCTCTTCTGACTTGGAAATCTAACGGATTTAGGCATCACCAAAAGAAAATGCCAACAAAAGGAAATTACCATGGGTACCAAGAACCCAAAACCTCCCATCTTCCCGGAAACATGAAAGCTAAATGCTCTCTCCTATAGAACCAAATAAGCGGCATGAATAATTAAGTATTATAAATAATATTTATAAACAATTATAAATCCATGTGAAAAGATAAAAATAAAAATAAATAACAAATAGTAACAAATAATAAGGGGGAAGATGAGAGCAAATAATAAAGAAGAAAGGAGAGATAAATCAATACATCAAACTATAAAAGCGTTAAGATGCATCTTCAAGTATGGAAATATATCTCAAACTATAAAGATAATTTGGTTCTGACATGCATTATCAAACAAGAGGTGGTATAAGTTACGCCGTTGCTCTCTCCTATTTAATAGCAGTCTCTTGCCTCCTCAATAATTAGGAGGAAGGAAAATTCCATTACTAATGGAAATGAGTTCCTTTGGTTCAGCTTTCCTCCCCCCGGTTGGAATTTATTTCCACCACACTAATTTCGTAATTACGCCTACAATACAAACAACAACCAAATAACCAGTGTCCAAATTTGGAAATTCTACTAAATTGCTGCTAAAATAATCATTTTAATCAAAATCTCCTAACTATATGCATTTATCTTATTCATGGCTAATTATGAAAAAAATACTCAATATTCTTCCTAAAATCTCACAAAAATGCTCACTTAACCATATAAAAATAATGGTTTATCAAATTCACCCATACTTGCACTTTTGCTCTCCCTAAAAAAAGATTCAATCAAGGAAATCCAATACAAAACCGAATAGACATATCAGTGAGAATGTTGCAAACTTAAATCAAAATATGCAAGCATATACTTCAACTAATATCACAAGCAAAGTGTATTGATGCAAATCAAATAGTCCATGTACTTAGCCTAGCCAATAGTGAGTAATGCTTTAGAATACAACTTGGTCCTGTTTTGCACTTCTCACATTCCTCTCTTAAGGTAATTTCACTCCTCTCCACTAGTCCAACCCCTACCATAGGCTTGTAATGTGTCTACCATCTCCACCACTCATATACACTAGAGTAATGAATCAAGAGGTCTTTGCTTTTGTTGTAATGTTGAAAAGGTCCAAGTGGAAATGGAAAAAAGAATGGCACATAATCTGAAATATACGCAGGTGATGAGCGATAATTAGACAATCACACAAGTGGCTGAAACTTCAAATTTGCTTTGTCATGTACATCAATGTTTAACTGTTTAAGCATAAATCTATTGGTTCAAATTATATTCATAAGCTGAAAGAGTTCTTTGGACAATTTGTTCTCTCCTTTTCCTTTTCTCTATTGTTTTCCCGTTCTTTTGAAGACATTTTTGTTCTGCCTTCTTTACCTTTTTTGTTCTTCTTCTTTCTATACATGGCTTTTCCTTTCTCTTCCTTGCCTTTTTCTCCTTTTTTTTTGTTTCATTTTTTTCTTTCTTTCTGGTTTTTTCTGTTTTTTTTTTTCTATACACTCATATATTTTCCTTTTCTCTGTCCAAGAACAACTAATCAGCCATATCAAACTCAATAAGTGACATCATCAATGTTAACCAAGTACCAAAATATACAAAAATGTATCAAAGTATCCAATTATTTTCATCTCAAAGGAAATTCTATCAAATACGAAATCAAGTCTCATGTATAAATTCAGATTCAGTGCATATGTAAAGAAGAAATGAAAGTGAAGGGCTCAATGGGGTTGGCAAGGGATTGATTTAAACGGCTTGTGTTTAGGAAAACGGGTGAAGAAATAGAATGCCTCAATCATATTCATGACTCTTGTGCAATTATGTGGCCTTGATTAAGACGCAAGACAAGTTCTAGAGGAAATTGAATCAAGTAGTGTATGCACACTGAATTTATGAATGATAATAAGTCTCAAATCCTTCCATCAAGGTTTGTGCATTCTAAACTAACTCACACAAGGCTAAACCATGAACATAACCATTTTCAATGCATGAGAACATTCTACTTATGATACAAATTTTCTAGATGATAAACCACATAGCTGGTATCAATATGTAAACCATACTTGCTTCATTCATTCATTCATGATAAGTTCGGTTTTGCATGTGTATCTCAGAATTAGCAAAGTGCAGTGTAGAAAAATTCATAAATCAAGCATTGTTCAAGAAAGATTCAGTTCCAGACCAGATTCTCAAACCACTATAAGAAGTTAAAGTCAACAATCAATAATTCTAGTAAAGGTATTATCCAAAATTCCTGTACAATCATCTAGAAAATCAATCAGCTAAGCTCTCCCCATAGTCATACTTAGCATTGACGTCAATGCAAGCTTAGAACAACCAAAGAGGCCACAAAATCATCACCCTAAAACTACCTTTTCCTAATAATTTAGTTGCTCCCCCCACACTCATTTAGGCAATCAAGTCCAACAAGTAATATTTCACAAGCAATTCAATATAGTAAAGGTAGGAAAGGGACAACCATGAAGACAATTTTTTAAGCTCTTGAAGCAAAAACATTTCATCACGGATGAGAATCATAAGGCCTTCCTCCTTGAAAAATCTTTGTTGGTAGTGGTTCCAATTCCATGACTAAAGGCTCCTCAATGTAAGGCAGAGAGAGATCCTTTTGGAGTGCCTCCACATCAAGTTCCTTCAAGAAAGAGAAGGAATCAATGTGATCAGCAGTCACACAGAAATGAGGATAAGATTTAAGTATATCCAGAGGAAATTTGCAAGAAAGAGTCTCATGAGTAGAAACCATGCATATACTTAATACTCCAAATCAAATTATGTCCATAAGAGTCATGATGCAATGTAAAGAACTCATACTCAACCACACAATCTGTAACATCCCATTTGAAAACGGCGGAATTTTTTTTTTTAAAACGTTTCCAAATATTTCAAGCAGAGTAATCAGAGTAGAGCATTGGAGCGAGTAAGTAATTTACATTACATTTGAAATATGGACCATAGTGTAAATGTATCGGATTACAGTCATCCTGAATTCTCAAAAGTTAAAGAAACTAAAGAAAACGATAGATAATGTAGACACGTCTTGGCCTACTCCAACTGTTTGCTTCAATCTCCAAACATCGGTCCTCCAGACCCTGATGCTACAGCTGAGATCCATTCCACATATGGATCTCAGGTAACGGTTAACCTTATACTCAAATAAAACAGTATACGTACAACAGATATTCATTTCAATACATCATATCATCACAAAAGCAAACGGCGGATGTATGATCAATAACATGGACGGATGAACATAAGCACAAAGCGGTATGTAAAGTCTCTCTCGACTAGTTCTGCACATATCCGGTGCCACGCCACTAACGTGTCCTCGCGCTAGGAATAACTCAAACGGCATTACCAATACTATAACCCGTGGGTAAAGGCGTAAGTATCTCCGACGATTCTCAACGTAACCTCGCCTATGAACGTATCTATAACGCAAAAGTATATAAGCAGCATAGAGTTAGGGTTACGACGCGTCCGTACCTTAGTTGTAGATATCCGGCTCTTCCGGCTAAAACGGTACTTTTTGACGCCGTACGTAAAACAAATAAAAAACAAAAACAAACGGCGGAACGATGGAATTTCGACGAGAGGTTCTACGTCGAAGTATTCTAATCAGAATAATAACACACTTATGAATATTTGGCAGCATAACGGGCATTTTAGGTGAAAAAGACCATTTTGCCCCTACTACCCCTATTTGTCGAATTTCGCGGAACTTCGTTACTTT
Source organism: Acacia melanoxylon (assembly GCA_019022615.1). Classification (NCBI taxonomy): domain Eukaryota; kingdom Viridiplantae; phylum Streptophyta; class Magnoliopsida; order Fabales; family Fabaceae; genus Acacia; species Acacia melanoxylon. The sequence continues at coordinate 405,036 of JAFJYJ010000020.1, read as the reverse complement.
GACCTTATTCCATTTCAAAATTATCCCCACTAGGTTTTTACCTCGTCGGGCATCTTTCAATGCAATGAGGCTTAAAAACAAGTATAGGAATATATTCTCAAACTTCCTAGATCAAAACAACGGTTCTACTATAACTACCGAAAGAACTACGGAAACTAAAAGCTAAGGACGAAGAACTTACTCGGGGCTAGGCGAGAATTTTTCCGAGCTTCTCTCTCTAGAACCTCTCTCTAGGTTTTGAATTTTGGTGTGAAGAATGAGAGGAGAGGTGCTTGCTATTTATAGAAGAAGGGAGGGACAAGGTGGGAATTAACACAAAAGTCTTCGGATCGGATTCGTAGTTGGATCGCATTTTTGAGGACAAAACAATCTTGGCCATCCATGGTCAAGGCCGACATCAAGGGGCCCCAAAAAGTCAAAGGAAGAGTTGTCATCCAATGATGGCTCTTGCTTTATGGCCTCCGGCCCGATGAAGCTACCCGATCGATGTTCGTTTCACGCGATTTCGCAGAAACTCAAAAATCCGGGCGTGTAACTTTGAAGGTATTTTCATCCTCTTTCATATTATCTATTTGGATCCTCTTTTTGATCATATCCAGGTATTCTCCGGTGCGTCGGAAGATATTCGGACAAACACGTCCGATTCTGGAAATCGCTTAGATAGAACCAACTTCGGACAACAATTCGCGGAATCGTAAAACGTCCAGTTGTTGCCTAACTTAATCCCGTGTTTGAAAACACGCAATTGTTTCTATAGGTTCTCACTTTGCCTATCCGGCTCTACTCTATCTGATCGCTTTCCGTCTTATTAGGAATTAGGGTTTTTTCGGTTGCGGAATTAATGTCTGGTAAATTCTTTCTTCATGTAAAAATTTACTTGTTCTTAATTTGATCAGTCTGAAAAGAATTTTACCTCTAGTTTACCTGTAGAATTTATTTCTAACTTTTCCCCTCGGTCTGCCTATAAGCTGACTCACCGCATTATATTATTATTTTATTCTAATTATCATTTTAATTATTTAAAAAATTATTTTTAATTAAAAATACCAATAATTTCGGCCCCCTCATTTTAAAATTCAGTTTTAATTATTTTTTCATAATTTTTTCCATTTTTTAAAAATATAATATTTTTTTACCAAAAATACTGTTTTACCCTCGCCTTCGTTAAGGCTTAATCGAGCCTAAATTCTTCGTTTAGTGATCTTTTTAGGATTAGATTTCTTCATACACTTATCTTTACTGATTTTTCTTAATCTTTTTATCATAATCGGTAAGTATATTTTATGCTAATTACCACCTTAATCTCTTAATTAAGGATTTTACCATAAATTTAACTTTCTATATTTCTCTTGTTTTATGAATCAATTAGCTAGTAATTATCTAATCATTCTCTTACCAATGGTTGATAATTTTATAATTTACAGCATATTACTATCTTACAAACTTCATACTGACATTGTCATTTTATATCCTATGTAAAATATTAAAAATGTTTACACCATAAAGTTACTTTATGGTTCTGGAATGCTTTTTAAACATTTCTTCATGTTATTTCCTCTGAAATAATTTATTAAATTCTTATAATTAAAGATAATACTCCCATAATTTTCTCATAATCTTTCATGATCTTTCAAATATTTATCATAATGTTTTTAGACTGTTTTTATCACCATTATTGCATTTTTAGTCATTCTATTCATCTGATTTTTCTATAATAGTTTTAAACTCATGAATTCGCTTCATCAAAATATTCATTAATTTCTCTTATCTCAAGAATTCCATATTTGCTAAAATTCGGGTATTACACAATCCAAGAGAATCCATTTTAAACACCCCTATATCGGGTTGTAAATCTAAACCTTTAACCTTAACCAAAATGTCTTCTAAAAATCCAGAAGGTTGTCTAGTTGTCCTATTGACCACCAATTGGAGTATAACAATAGTGGACTCAATGTTTTTTTATCCCTAATGAGTTATAAACTAAATGTGGCATAACATTAATCGCTGTCCCTAAGTCTAAGAGAGCATTATTGAAATTTAGCAAGAGATAAGGAATAGGAAGACCATGGATAGGAAGCACAATCAACTAACTACCATTTACTATTGAGTGGGTCACCCCCAACACTTGTTATAAACAATCAATCCACCATATGATTTCACAAGCAATTCAAGAGGGTAAAAGGAGAAAAGTGACAACCGGATGATTGAAATCTTCTTAGGCCCTTGTAACAAAAATTCCAGCAGCAAGTATTGCACTCAAACTCTTAATGACAAATCATTAATGGCTAGTTGTCAGCTCAATCTTGTTCCAGCAAGTTTCGCAAATTCAGAAAAGTTCTGCAGAAACACAAAGCTCCTTAAATCAGAAATCTCAGCAAGATCAAGGATTTTATAAATCACATAACAGAAACAGCTTCTGTCAACACGAATTTTCTCAAACTTGACAGAAGATGATTCACACACAGTGACAACACTATGAATTCTTCAATTCTTCTCAAATTCCACCAGAGAAGATGATTCACACAGAAGCAATATTTATGAACCAACAATGCACCAATACAATTTTTTTTTTCAATAATTCCAACAGTAAATCAGCTTTCACCAAAAAAAATGTGACAGTAGCAATCAAATTAGAGACAAACTTAAAGTTTAGCAAGTAACGACCTCAACAGCAGCAAGAAATATCCTTACGAACATGCTACTAACACTCACCAACCAGCAGAGAAACAGTGCCTACCACAGAACACTAGGCACAACAACAAAAGTAAGCTTCAATTAAATTACTACAGCACCCTTTTACAGTAACCGCGTTCCTAACAGCCATGGCAAATGCAATTATTATCACAGCAAGTAAAATCATTAATCAAACACTTGAACAATTGAATCGCAACAGTCAATAGAGTTATCACAAGAGATTATAGGCTAAAAGCCAGAGCCAAGAGCCTAATCCCAATCTTGTCAGCTACAACAACAAAATCAAGCCACTGACGGTATCAACAATTCCAGAAAACTCTACATAGCTCTATTTTTATTCGAGTTTATGTTTTTCTTTTTTCTTTTTCCCTAAGCCACTGACATGTTGCATCTGTTTATATTTTCACTTACCCCAAAAGAGGCAATTGAGTACAATAACGATGTTACTCATTAGGATTTATGAACAAGACAAAAACCAACCACTTCTTCTCCTAGATGTTATTTTACCACCAGAGAACCCATTTCAAAGTCAATTTAAGTCAAATCAAAGATGAGCCCAGTTATTCAACAAAACATTCAATCATACACAAATAATCTTTGAGCATTAGCAAGATGCCTTAGTAAAAACGCAAAATCCCAAACAATTCATCATCAAGGCAGTGTTAAGGCCATGACAGGATACACTCGCTGAAAAAAAAAAGGAATTTGATTTGATTATAATTGAATAGTGACTCATTAAATTAAGAAATACTTAATATTAGTTTTTAAAATTTCCATAGATATAGAATCTAAAATAAAAATGTTATTCTATCTCCAATATTGTAAAAGAAATCGATTATTTTAAAGTTAAAAATTAAAAACTCATCACAATAATAAGCATGGGTACAATGAGAATCAAGGTTGAAATACACCTTAACTCGAGGTAATTAGTGGTGTACCTCGAGGCAACTCGTTCCAGAGGCGAAAATCACTTGAAAAACACATTTGGCTCGAGGTAGCAATATGGCTGACTCGAGGTTTGACCCAGACTCGAGTCAACTTGTACCAGATGCCCAAAAACACTGTATAAATCATTCTAACTCGAGGCTAAACATACTGGCTTGAGTTAATTCACCCAGAAGCTTGATTTTGCTTATTTTAACTCCGATTTGAGTCATTCCAACTTCCATATCATTGTGGGAACTTCTAGAATCATTCTAAGAACTTGTATAATCATATTCTCATTCCATTGAGCAAGTTCTTCTTTCTTTCTTCTCTTCTCTTGATCATTCTTCATAATTCAATTTGAACTCATTATTTTCGTTGTACCTTCTTCAATATCTCCTCTTCTTCTTGATTATTCCCAAAATATTTTCATAACTTCTTGCTTCCTTGACATTTTCTGCAAGTTCTTCTTTCCATAACCTCTTATCTCCTTCTTGATTAGTCTTTATAATTCAACTTGGACTAATCTACATTAAATATATAGTAGTTAGCCAAATGTAGAAGATCAATATGGTATCCAAGCTTTTTGCTCTTAAGAATGACATGTATATAAGACATCGTCAAAACTAATCATATCCAACAATATATGCATGCATGCATACATACATACATACATACATACATACATACATACATACATACATACATACATACATACATACATACATACATACATACATACATACATACATACATACATACATACATACATATGTGTGTGTGTGTGTGTAACATATATATACAGGTATATACATATATAGATAAATATATACACACACACACACACACACACACATATATATGTACATATATATACATGTGACTTCCCTTCTCAACACCTAAGATCCTTTTCATCAATACTTCTTTTTTGACGTGTCTATCATAATCATATGGAGTTATGACTTCCCTTCTCCATTATGCATTTTCCATTATTATTCACTTCGTGTTTTGTAGCTAGGTTTCGACCTAACTCGTGCTCATGTTTTGTAGCTACAAGCCACTTATATAACTTACAGGGAGAGAACACGATTCGCAACTATCTACACAGGAAGCATGTATAACCTATGAGGGAGAACATAATTCACAACTTGCCTCTCCCTTAGAACCATGTTAGCCTAGAGAGCAAAAGGCCGCCATCAATCCAAGTTAGCTCTTCCAAGTCATGGGTTGGGGTTGTGATTCTCTCCTTTATTATTATGCTGATTGTGTTTTCTCTGGTGATAAGTGTTGTTTTCCTTGAGAATATTCTGGTCTTAAAGAATTTGATTAGGAATCAATCCTTGCATATATGTTCCCAAGGAAGCATATTTGGTAGCCGAGTTGATTGTCAAAGCTTTATTAGAAGTGTCTTGTCCTTTGGATTGGGTTTATAGACTCCGTCACAGCTCCTAGTTTTGGTGTATGATGTTTAAGAAAATTCCTTTTATCTGGTCTTATGTTCTTGTTGCATAATAATGTTTATGTTTTCTAGTCTGTTTGCTACTTTTTTGAAGTTTGGTTTGTCATTTTGTTTGTCTTGCTGTAGTTTCTACTTTTGAGACATTGTAACTTTATTTGATTGCAATATATTTCGTATCTTTGTGAGGAAAAGAGTAAGTATATATTTTAGCCTACATAATTATCATATGGGTAAAGAAATTTTACAAAAACTATATATACTTTTGTTCATTTCTTTGAATTTTATTTATCAGATGACCCTTTTTTCAAAACATTTAAATGAGCCGGGACTAATGGTCTAACTCTTGAACTTAGTAGGAAAAATCTAAAGAAAATATCACTTGAATTTCAAAATTCTAAATAAGTGATTTTTCAATAAAATGAGTTGTCAATTGCTTTATTATTATTGTCAATCTCATTAGTGTTATTGTCAACAGGATTTTGAAGTTCAAGTAGTATTTTTTTTTGTTTTTTTCCCAACTTAGGATTTGCCAATTCACTTTAAAATGGTTAGAGCCCGTTTGGATGGGCTTTTATGCTAAAAAAAGCACTTTTTAATGCCAAAAAAATGTTTCTTTTATTAATTTATGTGTTTAGATAATATTTTTTTTTAAAAAAAAAAAGCAAAAGTCACAAAAAGTCAAAATGTTGTTTTTTAAAGCTCCAATTTAGAGCTTAAAAAAAAAAGCACTACAAAAAAAACATTTAAAAAAAAAAACCTATCCAAACGGGCCCTTAGTCCAATCCAATGTTCATAACAATACCTTAAATTTGTAAAATAACAAAAAGTGGCATTGAGGAATTACATGCCTTATAAACAAAATAATTAGACTAAAATATACTTTAAATAAAACCTTTAAATTTGAATGAAGTTTTATCTTTTAACTTTATAAAGTGTACTTTTAATCCTATAATTTTAAATATCATAAATAATACTTTTAAAACCAATTTCACATAAAAAAATATTCATTTATATTATTTTTTATCTAATGAAATAAAACAATGACAAGTATATTTTTTTTTTTAAATTTTAGAGCAAAATATTTTATTTTTATTTTTTATCTCACAATCTAATTATCCAAGTGAAAAAATCTTGAACAAATCCTAAGCCGAAAAGTCACACATTAACAAAGTGAAAGGTAGAAATACATTAATCAAGTTATATAGATGTGGTTTAAATACTAAAAAAAGGGAAAAATAATCTTCCATATGATTTTTCCTATGAATATCCAGAGAAAACAAATATAGAGGAAAACATTTAATATTCTTCATTATGCTACACACACATATATTTTTTTTTTTTTAAAAAAAGACTTGGAAATTGGAACACCTTATGGAAAATGCCGCCTATTATATTATTATATTATTATATTATATCCATTGGAAACTTGGAGTAACGGTTTTTTTTTTTTTTTTTTTTTTTTTTTTTTTTTTTTTTTTTTTTTTTTTTTTGGGAATCGTTAGTTGATCTTGATAATTTGTGATGAAGGAATTGGTTTTTTTTTTTTTTTTTTAAAATACTATTGGTTGAAGTCTTCGTTTTTTTTAAAGAACGTACTTGAATGTTAACTATCATATGATAAATGTCAATGTGAAGTAATTGCATTTGATTCTCAACTGTATACTTTTTATATTCCTGCAAAAAAACCACTTGAATCTTAATTATAAATCAGTTGGAAAATGAATAGCCACTTGAATATTAATTTTAAGTTTGTTTTAATTGTGGGAAAGATTGCATGGGAGAAAAAAAAGCCACTAGAATGTTAATTATGAATCTTTTGAAAAATGAAAAGAAGCTTAACTATTAACTATGAAATAGTACATGTCAATGTGAAGTAAGTGCATTTGATCCTTAATTGTACACCTTTCATATGCTTTTTTTTAAAAAAAAAGACACTTCAATATTAATTACGAATTGGTTGAAAAATGAAAAGCCACTTCATTTTTAATTTTGGGAAAGATTGTTTGGGAGGGAAAAAGGCCATTTGAATGTTAATTATGAAGAACTAAGGAAGCATTCAACTTTACACCTATTGGTCACAGGATTTTGAACAAATACCTCACCTAGATGATTGTCATTTTTTAATCCGTTACAAATACCTTGATGATTACCCCAAAATCTTTACCAACCCTTTTGCATCAGAGTGTCAGCAGAGCGTGGTGGGTAATATTAGTAGAACAGGAAGCATATCATAAGCATATTGATTCTCTACTTCAGATAGGAGTAATCAAACCAAGCCAAAGCAGACATAGAACAGCTGCCTTTATTGTTCATTCTGGAACAACAGTTAACCCTGATGATTCCACAGAAAGAGGTAAAAGTAGGTTAGTTTTTAATTATAAACGTCTAAATGATAATACATATAAGGACCAATACAGTTTTCCCGGGATTGATTCCCTACTCCAAAAGATTAAATCCAAAAGGATTTACAGCAAGTTTGACTTAAAATATTGATTTCACCAAGTAGCAATGCACCCAGAATCAATTACTTCGACAACTTTTTGTGTCCCACAAGGACTTTTTGAATGGTTAGTAATGCTTTTCGGGTTAAAAAGCGCACCAGCTGTTTTTCAGCGAAAAAATGGACAACATTTTTGAAAGGCATTCTTTTATTGTTTGGTACATTAATGATATCTTGATATTTTCTGATGATATATCACAGCATGTACAACATCTCAGAGTGTTCTTTGATGAATGTGTTACTCATGGTCTTGTCTTATCTAAAACCAAGTACAAGCTAGGAGTAACCAAAATAGCATTTCTAGAATTAGAAATTGGAGAAGGAAAGATTTAGACTCAAGCCTCATATAGTTAAAAGCATAATCGAATTCCTAGAAGAATCCCTAACAGATATAAAATGATTACAACGATTCTTAGGAATACTTAATTATGCTAGGAACTATGTTCCAAATCTTTCTAAGTACATAGGGCCTTTGTACTCAAAACTTACCCCTCGAGGAGAAAGGAAGTTTAATAAACAAGATTTTAAAAAGATCACAGAATTAAAGAATATAATTAGGAATCTTCCAAACTTAGAACTGGCTCCAGAAGATAGTTATATCATTATTGAATGTGATGGATCTCTAGATGGATGGGGAGGAATCCTTAAATGGAAACCTCACAAAGCAGATTTAGCATCCAAAGAAAAGGTTGCTAGGTATGCATCAGGTAACTACAAAAGAGCCATTTCCCCTATTGATGTGGAAATCATGGCATGCATCAAAAGCTTATAAAAGTTTAAATTTTTTTATCATAGATAAGAAGGAATTCACTCTTAGAACTGATTGTGAGGCAATTATCAATTTCTACAATAAACTTGCTACCTCTCGCAAGTTAAGTAGAAAATGGTGGGTAAAATTTTGTGATTATCTTACTTGTACAGGAGTAACCATTAACATGGAACATATAAAAGGCAAAGATAACACAGGAGCAGATAAATTATCCAGGATTATATCTAATAATGTGTCTTTTGCTTTTGCAGAAATTCAAGATGAACAAAGGGAAAGCGCCAGTCAAGACTGAACACAAATCAGAGTCATCTGAAACCAACTCAATGATGACTTTTGAAAGTTCAGTCTTGGTTAAATATCCTCCAAGACACAGCAGATGCTTTAAACCTTTACCTCATTTACCCCCTCCTAATGAACCACAACAATGTTTATTGGATGCTTTGTGGAATGCTTTTACAGTCAAATAGAAGCATACAGCTTTAAATGCGTTAAACTTTTATTTTTCAAAAATACAAGAGAAACCCCTGAGTAAGAATTTTTCATTTTATGTCTTATTCCGTGGGGAAAGACCAGGAGTTTATATAAATTATCCAAAACTGGTCAAAGCCATTGGAAATAATCCCAAACCTTTTTGGAAGGGATACTACAATTTCCAAGAAGCTTGGAATCAGGCCACATTTACTTTGCCACCACCTATCTTTGTGGAAGGAAGGTCTATAGGAGAACTACTCCCACATATTATAGGTATCGATTTCCTTATGAAAAACAGGTTGAGACAATATGAGTTTACTGATGTTTCTTTATTTCAATGTAATTTAAATCTACAACAGGTACTGAATAATGAGCGAAAGGAGAATTAGAGCATGAGAGAACACTTCAGAAGGCTCAATCTCAAAAGCCAAGATCTCCAAATACAAAATAATCATCTTCATAATTTACTTCTTGGGATTCAGTCTTTTAATTGACTACAGATTTCATGTCTAAATCCTAGTAAAAGGAGAGTCATTATAGAACATGTACAGAATATTGTCCCTTTTCTTGATGTTCAACAACTTGTGGAAGAAAGACACCTGCAGAAGCTGATGAATCTCCAACAATAGTTACTTGACCTTCACAGAAGAGAACCACCTAATGGAAGGTACAGAGTTGACCAAGAATTAACTACTTGGATTACTGTGGATGGAGATTTTTTAGATGCTGGACTCTTAAAATTGGTAGTGGATTTAGAAAGGCCAACTCATGTCTTAAAAGTAGTAGGATATCCAATTGATTAAATGGAATTCTTAGCCTACAGAATGATTGCTACATTTATTATATTAGAAGACATACAGGATCTTCCTTTTGGTGAGGCCTTAAATCAGGAAATAAGGAAACAATAGAGTTTTGGTATAGTTTATATTAAAGTCCAATCTCAAATTCTTTGTTACAGAGATGGTGATTATCACCAAAGTTTTCATCATTTCTTGGTAAAACCAGTAATTGAACATACTGAGGATGGATTCACAGAACCACAATGTGATAAGTATCTTAAGGATCCACGTATTTACAAGCAAATCGGTAAAAAGAAGGCAGGAGATTACAGTTCTATATCCTTTGATCGAGTTGCTGAATGTTCATATTATTGCGTATGGATCCCCAAAGATTGAGATAATCTTAGTATGATTCATGCAGGATGATCACATGAACCTATTGATGAAAATTATGGTGATATGTTCGACACAAATGATATGGCCGACATAGACTAGACATCTTCAGTCACATAATCTTTTACTTTACTAAAAGCATATTTAATTATTACACTTTATTTTAAAGTGGATTCCATCTTGCATGCAGGAGCATTAGTCTATTTAGCTTTTTCTTTTTAAGGTGCCAGCTATGTACGTTTTCTACTTTTCAGATTTGAAGTCCTCTTAAGTCTGTGGACTTGAATTAGAATTAAGTCCGCACAGTTATATCACCTTGTCTATAAGTGTGGATTCATAGTCTATAGACACCACACGAAGAACCCTAGAAAATCAATAGAAAGAGATTTCACAGAAACTCTGATATTCCCTCTCTTCCAAATTTTTCTAAGTTTCCAAGTTAGCTGCGTCTAAGTCCTACCTCTATACATATAAGTAGGCATGGGAGACAGACAAGAGGAGGCTCCTTCCCAGTCACCTTTAACTCCTACCAAGGGGGATGAAGAAGCCCCCATACTTGTTAATGAAAGTACATGATCTTTAGGGACTTCTAACTTCAACTGGATCCTTGAATATCATGCCACATATATGCCAAGGCCAAATTTTAGGAATCAGCAACAGGCCCTACTCCCAACAGCAGGACAATAACAAGGAAGATAGCGTGGCAGAAACTACCCTTATGAGTATATCAGTAATCTTCCTCATGCTGACGTCAATGATGGTTCAATGTTAATTCTTGCAGGAATACCTCCACAACTTTAGGAAGAGGTAATAGGACGATGGTAATCCTCAACCATCTTACATTTGCTCAAACATTGCCTTCGGCAAAAACCAAGAGAAGGTCAACTACATTGAGAACCTTTTAGGCGATCCTCTGGTCTTAATGATCAATTGGAAATGTTTTGACAAGTCTAATCTAAAAGATTTAATAAAACCTGTGCACCAGCTTGAGATCTAGTTAGTCCTGTGACTTTTATTAACCCAAGTCCTATATGAATAATTGAAAAATCCTGATCAAGCAATTTTCTTCTAGTTTCTTTATTAATAAAAGGAATGATTACCTAATCTTCTCTTGTAAATCACAGTGTTTCTTCATTGAAATGTTCATATACCTTCTGTTTGGTTTCCCATAAGCCGTGTTGTTGGTCGATTTCCTTGATGGCAAGTGAACCAGTCGAACAAGTAATAAAGAGTAAGTAGAGTATTGTCTCACAGAGACTGAGATACCGATAAGTGACGCTCAACTGCTGTAATAGTTGTGTGAACAAAAAGTAAAATCTGATTAGGTTGGAGGTTTTTGTGATTACGCTAATTAACAGGAAAGTAAACAGAGTGTCGTAGTCATAAGAAGAAATCAGTAGGAAAAAAAGACTAAACTCAAAATCATTCTTAAGCATATCAATCCTCTAGTTGCTTCACACATTGCTATAGTATTTATACTGCACAGCTTCCGCAATTCTACAACATAGATACTATTTACACTGCTATTTATCTAACCCACCACTATAGTCTATCGAAGCTTCCGCGTCTGATACATGTAATGCTAACTTTACTTCTCCTATATGCCTATGGCAATTTTCTAGTTAAATCAACATTATAAAGCAAGGTGTTATGGTTATGAGCGGTAAACCCATTCCTGAAGCCTACAATAATAGGTCAAGCCTTGCACCAGCCTGCCTAGCAATCACTATTTCTTAAAGGTCTAACCCTTACTCCTTTTCAGTAAGCCGAGGCCACTAATCTATCCCTTAGCTTCCGCTAATCTACAATAATTTAATTCACCGATAAGCAAACTGAATTTATTGAATTAAGAACTAGCAACTGGGTTCATTCCAAACTTAAGAAATCATCCTCGCTCAGCCATAGGAAATTTAGTTCATGACTGACGAGGGAAACACAAAACAGATAACAACAAAATGACCCATGATCAAAAGATTAAGATAAAAGAAAATAGAAAGCTTGACGAAGTTTCCGACGGCGTGGAAGAAGCCCTGTCACGTCACCAATCCACATCTTCTTTCCGTCTTACTGCAAGGAAGGGTGCTGGGTTCTCTTGAGGGTTTCGTGCCTTGTGAACTCTCCCTTTCTTCTTCTGAGTCTGGCCGTATATGAATGGGATTAGGCTCTCAGTGACTTGACCTCCTTTAGGGTTGGCTTGCTGTTTCCTTATATAATCAGGCTTTCTTGCGGCGTAAGCTCCAGCAAGCCGGGCCTTCCTAAGCTGTCGAGGTCCGATCGTATCTATCTTCCAATTCGTGATAGATTGATTCTGCTGATCCTGCAGGATTCTTCAAATCTTTTAGTTCTGATCCTTCGCATCTTCTATTTCAATACATCAGCAATCTACCCGTTATCCTCGACCTACGCTATACTTCCTGAAACAATCTTGACAAAAGATCAGAATATATGCCGCATAGCACTGCGTCACTTACTATGCTATAGCTTCAGGGATGCATTGTATTGCACTTCGATAAGGCTGTCTTGATGTTATAGCACAACATCAGCTATGTTATGCGACTTTTTCATAAAACCTCAAGAGTTGCTTCTTTCTTAGCACATGTTTAGGATGTAAACAGAATTCACCCTTAAGTTCCCTGTACAATGAATAAATGCCTTTTTGCTTAGATTTAACACAATTAAGCTTATATTCACCATACAATTTAGTCATAAAATACAGGGAAAACATGGCATAAATCATGCTTATCACGTGTGTATATAGAACCTTGGCCGGGGCTAGGTCAGCTTTCTTATGATGTCAAGCGTCTAACTGTTTGTTGGGATCGACAAGCCTATCAAATTCTCTAAGTTTGTGGCCATTCCATTTATTTACAAGCTTTAGTAGATAATACACAAAATGTAACAGGCCAGATTAGACAATTGATAATAGGGTATGATCCTTTTAGAGGAACAACAGAAATGCAGGATAAGGCTTTGCAAGATATAGAAAGACTCATTATTGAAAATATGAGAGATATAGATAGTTATTCTGATGCCTTTTTAAATTTAGCATCAAAATCTGGACAGGCCTTTACCCAGAACATGAGTTACAAATACTTTAGTAAACTTCCACCACCCTTTAATAGTATTATAAAGGATGAGTGGTACATGGCTTACTCAACTGTAACACAATGGATAGCCCCTAGGATAGTCTTCACTAAGGAATACCTCAAAAGGAAATGTATAGAGAATGAGGTTGCCAAACAAGTTAAGAATTACAATTTCTGCAAACAGGTATATATCCCAGGATATTTTTCTAAAGAAAAGAAAAGAATTAGGAGAGCCACTAATTATAGAAATGGTATACCTTGAAAGAATCACATCAGAAAATTCAAAAGACATAAACCCCCAACCAAGAAGTGCAAATGTTACGTCTGTAGAGAAGGCCATTTTGCTAGAGAATGCCGAAATAAAAGAGGTAACACATAAAGGTTTGCTCTATATCACTCACTCGATCTATGATAATTGAATATTTCATACACTTCTTTTTATCTCTTGATTAATAATTTAGGACTCTTTAGTTAATAAATAATGGCTTTTATACTTATTTGGGCTTTGGGCCTTTGATTATATTTTAGCATTTTCAATAATAAAATTTCATTTTTACATTGCTTCACTATTTTTACCATAAATCTTGAACCAGACATCAGATTTTCCTCATTCTTATTTCTTATTTTAGATTATTCAAAGAGCTACAATAGTTATGAAGACATGAAAGGAAAATTCGGAAAAGAGGGTGGTCAATTTTGGAGATGAAGTCAGATGTATATTTCTGGATTTTTATTTAGGCTCGAATTTTTTAACTTAAGCCCATTTTTATTTCTTTTCCGTTTTAGGCCTGAACTGAATTGTGGATTGGAGCCCCATTTCGTTTTTGCCATTTTAGGTTAAGTTAGATGGCAGCCACAAACACCTTTGTCATTCACGTTTTTACACATTTTCGGATTAAACATAGAAGTTTCATTTTCTCTGCAATGTTCTTCGTGTTCTTCATCTGTCCTTCATTTTTTCCAACTATGCTCGGTCAAGCTTCTGTGATTAACCCAAGATTGAGGATTCCCTGATTCGTCCAGAGAGCTTGTGCTTAATCGGTAATTTAACTCGTTTATATTTTCATCTTATCGGATTGGATTTCTGAAATAGTTCGAATATTAGATTTAATATTCGGTTTGGTTTATCCCAAGGACTAAGTTCGAACTAGATTTCAGTGTTACTGTGTGATTGCACAGTGAGACGCCACTGTTCGGATAGGTGCTAGGTGATCGTCTAGTCGTGAGATTTTCTGGACGAATGTAGAGATTTCAGTTCGTCCAGAACCAAACGCGAGTTTGTTCATATTTCGTTCAATGATAGAAGTCCCTAGAATCTGAATATTGGGTTGATCGATTTTAATTTGTTTCTGTTTATTTCGTTCTATTTTTGTTTATTTTCGTTTTTATTCGGTTTGAACCAAAACCCCCCCATTTTTACTGTTTTTGTTCACTGTTACTATCCTATCAAACCCACTGCGAATTCATTGGAAAAACAATCAGGTTCCTTATTACTGCAAATCTTTTATTGAATCTGGTTTTTTTGAGAGACACAACAAATCTCTGTCAATCTACCTCAAGACTTTGATGTTGTTAGCATTGATGAGGATGACCCTGACAATGACAGTGATATTTGCTCTGTTATAGATGATGATTTTGATAACGATACCATCAAAGATGCTTCTTTAGACACTAGTTTTCCTATTTTGGTAATATCATAAGATTAGAATGTTTCTAGGGTTTTGAAAACCTTGAATCCAACACATAACATTTGTAACCATGATTTTGAAAATTACTTTGAAACATTAGGGCAACCCCCTAAATGTTATTTTTGTGACTTATACCTAAATCAGAGAAAAAGGACAAGGTGTAAGTATTGTAACTGAATTCTTTGTTATTTATGTGCTGAAAGTAAGTTAGTTTTTAGATTTCCAGCATTACTTGAACCAGTCAGATCCACTACAGATTATCCCACTTTAGTAAGGGAACTCATTAATAGAAACAAGGATTTAGAAACTCAAGTTGAATAGCTACAACAACAACTTCAACAGCTAAAAGGAAAGAGTAAAGATCCTGAGGGAGGCCAAGGTATAGAAGGAATCCTTAAACAGGTAAGCCCAAAGAAATTTGGTCATGAGGGAAAATATACCATGCACCTCCAAACCAATAATTGAAGATTGTGAGGATTGTAGCACTATTCTTCATTATCAAGGGGCGCCTTCAGAAAAGGGCACAGTAAGGAATAATTTGTTAAATTGTTTTGCTACGATTTATGTAGATACAGAATCTATTGTTGTAAGCTACATCATAGATACAGGAGCTAGCAGAAGTTACATTTCTCCTAATGCAATTCTCAAACATTTCTACAAAGATATGTATAGACAGGTACATGTTACCACCCTCAAAACAGGACATTTGTGAAATACAAATTGAAAGGTGCACATATCATATTTAATAAGGAAAGGTATCACCTTCCCTTTGAAAGTGGAGCTTAATCACCAAGAGGGGGTGAATTGGGAATTTTGAAAAATTCTTTCAGAAAAACTCTGTTTTTTGAATACTAAAACAAAGTAGACTATGGAGTAGATAAGAATAGCAAGACACAAGGAATTATACTACTTCGGTCCAATCTTTTGACCTACGTCCAGTCCCCAGACTCTCTGGGATTTTCACTATCACAATTGATTACACACTCTGCACTCAAGAGTAATTCTCTCACTAGAACTTACTCCCCCTTACAAGTTGTAATCAATGAACCCAATCACCAAGTCCCCTTACTTGTGATTCTTTACAATAAATGGTTTGTAGGTAAGAAACTCTCTCTAAGAGTGGATAGAAATAAACACTAAAGCTCTAATGTATCAACAAATACTTTACACAAGAAAACTCAAGAGTAGTTGGAAACTTGAATGATTTTCGTTTTCTGCAGTCTGGGTTGTTGAGAGAAATTGAATGCTACTCTATTTATACTAGGATAGCATTAAAGATCCGTTGCAAACTCCATTATGACCATTGTAATATTAATCTAGGTGTTGGAGGCACTTTGGAGTCTTCTCTCTCTACTCTTCACTTTATCCAGTTGTACAGAAGTTCAGAGTTGACTTCTTGAATATTAATCCATTGGAATAGCAGCTACTGGATGTGGTAGGTAGACATTAATCCTTTGTAAGCGTGTGCAGAGGGATTACCCAAAAGTATGCAACTTTCTGGGTTTAGCATTTAATGTTCTGACATGCTTTTTGCTTTTGCTTTAAATCTTCATTTAATCTTCTCTAAACAAGCTGAAACTCACTAACAAAGTGGTTAAACATAGCTGGGAATACCAGAGAATAATAATGACAAGTATTGAGATCAAGCAAAGAGGTTTTCACAAATTCGTTCAACTTGATTTTCAAAACTCGCGACCAATACTTGAGTATGTTCTTCAATACTTGAGTATGTCACTGTGCACTAATGTGAATACTTGAGTATTCACGTCAATACTTGAGTATTCCTCTTCCAGAGAAGAACTTCAAGTTTTGAGCTTTGGACCATGTCTTTGAATAATGTCAATACTCGATTATTCAAACCAATACTCGAGTTTTGAACTTTTTTATGTGAAAACAAGTTTAAGTCCAAAACCTCAATACTTGAGTATTCAAATCAATACTTGAGTTTTCAAAACATTTGAAAAAGAGCCAAGCTCTCTGTATGCCCAATACTCGAGTATTCAACTCAATACTTGAGTATTCAATTTGTTTGAAAACCTTTGTGAAATCTTTTCCAAGTCAATACTTGAGTATTCAAATCACTTGGAAATATCAAACCTTTCTGTATGGCCAATACTCGAGTAATCAACTCAATACTCAGTATTGAAATGTTTTCAAAAACTTTGTGAAGTCTCTGCAAACTCAATACTTGAGTTTTCATCTCAATACTTGAGTATTCATAAACATGTGTAAAGTTTTGAAAACTTTCTGTTTGTCCAATACTCGAGTATTCAAATCAATACTCGAGTATTCACATGTTCGAATACTTTGATGACTTCTCTGTATAACCAATACTTGAGTATCCAAATGGATACTTGAGTATTGGCATTTTTGCCTTTTAGTGCGAGAGACTCTGTATGGTCAATACTCGAGTATTCACACCAATACTTGAGTATTGACTCATTGTGAAAAACATGGAATGCTCTCTGTAACTTCAATACTTGAGTATTCATGGGAATACTTGAGTATTGCTCATCTTTGTGACAATGAGCCATTCTCTGTCAACTCAATACTTGAGTATTGAAACCAATACTCGAGTATTCACTTGACAACAAGTTTCTCAACTTACCAAAACACATTTTAATTTGCATTTACAATTGTTAGTTATCATCAAAACACATAGGGAACTAACACCCTTGACTTGTGAATTTTGCTCTTGAAGATAGAACTCAGCTAATTGTAGGAAATAATTTCTTAGATAGCCTAGGAGGTTGATAGCGATCCAAATTATTAGGCATTAATTTATCGAGTCTGTTTGAATTATATTATTTTAGGAATAGCTTATTAGATAAGATATAGTTGTTAGGATTTTTAGTTATCTAAATCTTAGATTTAGATATATTGTTAGATTTCGTATTTGAATTTTGAATAGAGTCTACTCTTTGTAAATTATTATAAATAGGCCTAGTACCTCATCAATAAAGTGTCGAATATTTTCAGAGAGTAATTTATCGAAGTATCCTCCTAGACTTTAATTAATTAGTGGAATTTTCCTAATTATTAAAGATTGGCTAATCTAATTGAAGGCGTAAGTCTCTTGTGTGTTTACTAAGATTAGAGTTTGTTATACTCATCACCTGTGTGAGTCTAACATTTGGTATCAGAGCCATCAATCCTGTCAACCATGGGCAAAACGCGCGCATCACACGTCCCTCCTCAGTCGCACGATTCCCCCCGCCACTCCAAGAACGCTCTGCTTCTCCTCCGAAAGACGCGGACCCTCTTAAAATTGCAGCACAACCAAATGATCCCATCACCTCTACATCATCGGATCCACTTGCTCCCATCGCAGCACGCCTCGAAGCATTAGATGAATTGCGCGATAAAGTAAACGCCTTGGAAGCTCGAACGGTCGGCCCACAACGCCAACACCGCAAGGCCAGAAACTACAACCAAGATAGCGACGGAGAGTCGGACTATTACCAGCGGCAAACACGTCTCCCATATGCGAAACTGGATTTCCCCAAATTTGAAGGGGGTGATCCACGAGGTTGGGTTCTTAAAGTAGAGAAATTCTTCAATTACTATAACACATCAGACGACGACAAGGTAGATGTGGCAGCTTTGTACCTAGAAGGAGATGCTTTAGATTTATTCTCTTGGCTTACTTCAAAACGCACGTTGCGCTACTGGGAAGACTTGGTCAGTGCACTCCAAGAACATTTTGGACCGCCGGAGTATCTTAATCCCGATGAACATCTGAGTTCGATATGACAGACATGCACCGTTTAGGAATTCCGTCAAGAATGGGCTAAAAGGGTAGCACGGGTGTCAAATTGGCCAAAGCACTGTTTACTCAGAGTTTTCTTGATAGGTCTTAGTGAAGAGTTGAGATCGGACGTCTGAATTCAAAAACCCAGAACCGTTTACAGAGCTGCAAGCCTGGCACTTGAGTTTGAGCAACAACTTACCATTAGTTGCAAATCTAAGCATACCGTAACAGGACCACTGATCAAACCATCGGCTGCATACCCAACAGCTTCTTCAACACACGATGGTTTTTCCAACTTCAAGCAGTTTCCACCTGTTAGTTCTCTATGTGTTTTGATGATAATTGACAATTGTAAACAAGTATGAATGTTTCTAGATGAGTTAAAATGATTTTCTAAACTTACTGTTTTTTAACCAAAAGAACTTTGTCAGCCACAAACTCGAGCCTAGATAGGCAACCTCGAGTTTGATACTAACAAAGAACCAAACTCGCCAGTTTGCATTTAAACTTGACACTGTGCCTTAGTCTTGAACTTGAGAGTTTCTCTCATATCTTGAGTAAACTCGAGGTTACATTTGTAAACTCGAGTTCGAAAGAGACAGAGAACATTTCAATTTAAAATCCACTTATAAACTCGTAGTTACAAACTCGAGTTTGCGTCAGGCAGAAACTTTTCAAGTTTTTCAAATTAAGGAAACTTCAATTTATGTCATTCTAAAGTTTGTTCAAAGTTTTCCAAAAGTTTTCTAAGTTAAGAAAACTCAAGTGTAAGGTTGTAAACTCGAGTCTGCTCCTTACAGAAAGCAATTTGATTTTAACTTAAGAAAACTCTAGAGTTTGCACTGGAAACCCGAGGTTTACATTTCGAGAACTAAAATTATTTTCAACATGAATAGTTCTAAACTCGAGGCTAGTCACTAATAGACTCGAGTTTGTGTTTTACTCAAAATATATTTCAAGATGATTTCACAATGTTTTCCTCGACAAAGCTATAAACTCAAGGTTAGCATTATAAACTCGAGTTTGCATCACCAGAACAGATGAACGCATATGAAATTATTTTGTTCAGCTTGATCTATGCTTTATCTTGTTTCTGCGAATTGGTTGCTTATGATTTATATGCTTCATATTAATATTCCTAACCAGATTTAACCAGTTTGCTTATGAGATTTCAGAAGACCTAAGAGTTGCTTTAGGAAACATTAAAGCATTCAAGAAGAGAGATGATCAATCAATGCTTAATTTCAGATAAGCTATTAATGATCAAGATTTCCGTCAATCTGTGTCAACGCCTTAATATCAATTGGAGATATCCCATTCTGCTGAGATTGGTGCAATCAATTGAAAGCTCTCAACGGACAAATTCAAATATTCAATTCTGAAATACTCCCAACAGCTATATTCATCAGACATGAACCCAACAGCTAGTATTTTCGAATTGATTCAAGTCTGAACGGATCTTTAACGGTCACAAACTTCAATCCAAAGTATAAATACATGAAGGTTTGAAGTCTACGGGCGAGAGAAGACATACACGAAAAACGCATACAAGCATATCGGTCTTTTCTTTCGCTTAATTCGCATCCTGTATCTTTGATACATTGTACTTCAGTAATCATCTTTATTCACTCTTAGAGAGAGTTCATTTCTGTAATTCATTCATTGTAAGCATCTCAAAGTTGTGAGACTTTGAGGTTGGGTTTTCAGATTACAACTTGTAAGGGGGAGTGTATCCTAGAGAGAGGATAACTTTCAAGTACAGAGTGTGTATCTGAGTTGAGTGATAGTAGAAAAACCCAGAGAGTCTGGGGACAGGACGTAGGTCAAGAGTTGAGACCGAACCAGTATAAATCTTATGTGTCAAGCTTTTCTTCCCTATCTCCATTTATCTTCTGTTGTGTGAGTGTTTTAAAAAGAATTTTTAAAATCCCCAATTCACCCCCCTCTTGGTGATTTCCTTCACTTTCACCACCCTCATCCAGTACCAACAACTATCAACCACTATCGAGTGCGACGTCCTCAGCTTCCCCAATCTCCAGTCGGGCCAATACCGTGGACCTCAAACGTCAACGCCGTCGTGATCGCATGAATAGCTAGAATGAATGAACCAATTTCTTCGAAAAAATCAACAAATTTATTATTGAATTACACATTGTGCGTATATTTTACAAATGAATTTAGGACTTAATTAGGTCATACAGATATTCACAAAACACATTGCGTATGTTCTCCACTTCATCATCGGAAAGGGGCGAGGTCAGAGCAAACCTCTATAACATCAAAGACAGTCATATTTCATATGTAACATTAAGCCGAAACTGAATTCAGCCATAATATGTAACATCAAATACATTTACCTTTGCGGTTAATTTTGTCGTTCCTCCCGTGATAATATCATATATGTGTTTCATTACGTACGGGCCACATAAATGGACCTCGATGGTTGCCGGGTGTAAAACGAGCAAGAAATATATATAAGAGCTAGCATATATAGCTTACGCTTTCCGACCAACAACTATCAACCACCATCGAGTGTCACGTCCTCGGCTTCCCCGATGGGGACCTAGAGCCCATGATCGCTCAAAGGAGCCGTCTTTTGAATGTGAAGTGCGCTACTAGAGGTCAACGAAGATGGGAACCCACTCAAAGGAGCCACTTTTGAATGTGGAGTCGAGGAACATTACAGAACTCTGACAGAGGACCTCGATTGAAGAGAAGAAGAAGAAGAAGAAAATAAAAATAATAAATTATTATTATTAAAAAAACTGATTCGACTTGAGGGCAAGTCGTTTTTCCAAGAGGGAAGAATTGATAGCGATCGAAATTATTAGGCATTAATCTATCGAGTCTGTTTGAATTATATTATTTTAGGAATATCTTATTAGATAAGATATAGTTGTTAGGATTTTTAGTTAATCTATTTAATTATATTTTATTATTATCTTTAGGAATATCTTATTAGATAAGATATAGTTGTTAAGATTATTAGTTATCTAAATCTTAGATTTAGATATATTGTTAGATTTCGTATTTGAATTTTGAATAGAGTCTACTCTTTGTAAATTATTATAAATAGGCCTAGTGCCTCATCAATAAAGTGTCGAATATTTTCAGGAAAAAAAATTGTTACATCCCAGGCACTCGCTTGTGGATATTGTCCGATTTGGCACACAAGGCCTCACGGTTTTGTTTTCGACTGGGCCTAGCCCATCAAAACGTGTCCACAAGGGAAAGATCTCCAGACCCTTATAAGGCATGCTTCATTCGCCTTCCTAGTTGATGTGGGACTTCACAATCCACCCCCCTTGGGGCCCAGCGTCCTTGCTGGCACAACAACTCGAGCCCTGGCTCTGATACCAATTGTAACATCCCAGGCACTCGCTTGTGGATATTGTCCGCTTTGGTACACATGGCCTCACGGTTTTGTTTTTGACTGGGCCTAGCCCATCAAAACGCGTCCACAAGAGAAAGGTCTCCACACCCTTATAAGGCATGCTTCGTTCGCCTTCCCAGTTGATGTGTGACTTCACAAAACTCTAATCTTAGTGAACACGCAAGAGACTTACACCTTCAATCAGATTAGCCAATCTTTAATAATTAGGAAAATTCCACTAATTAATTAAAGTCCAAGAGGATACTCCGATAAATTACTCTCTAAAAATATTCGACACTTTATTGATGAGGCACTAGGCCTATTTATAATAATGTACAAAGAGTAGACTCTATTCAAAATTCAAATACGAAATCTAACAATATATCTAAATCTAAGATTTAGATAACTAATAATCCTAACAACTATATCTTATCTAATAAGATATTCCTAAAGATAATAATAAAATATAATTAAATAGATTAACTAAAAAATTTAACAACTATATCTTATCTAATAAGATATTCCTAAAATAATATAATTCAAACAGACTCGATAAATTAATGCCTAATAATTTGGATCGCTATCAATTCTTCCCTCTTGGAAAAACGACTTGCCTTCAAGTCGAATCGGTTTTTTTTAATAATAACAATAATTTATTATTTTTTCTTCTTCTTCTTCTTCTCTTCAATCGAGGTCCTCTGTCAGAGTTCCGTAATGTTCCTTGACTTCACATTCGACAGTGGCTCCTTTGAGTGGGTTCCCATCTTCGTTGACCTCTAGTAGCGCGAAGGAAGCTGCGGAGCACTGGTGTCCCGGCCAGTACGGCGCAGCACACCAGAAACAGAGGCCGCGATCATGACGGCGTTAACGCTCTAGGTCCACGGTATTGGCACGACTGGAGATTGGGGAAGCTGAGGACGTCACACTCGATGGTGGTTGATAGTTGTTGGTGCTGGATGAGGGTGGAAACTGTCGGTAAGCTATATATGCTAGCTCTTATATATATTTCTTGCTCGTTTTACACCCGTCGGCAACCATCGAGGTCCAATTTATGTGGCCTGTACGTAATGAAACACATATATGATATTATCACGGGAGGAACGACAAAATTAACTGCAAAGGTAAATGTATTTGATGTTACATATTATGGCTGAATTCAGTTTCTGGCTTAATGTTACATATGAAATATGCACGCAAGTTAATTCGGTTTAAATGTCTTTGATGTTATAGAGGTTTGCGGACCTGCTCCCTTTCCCGATGATGAAGTGGAGAACATACGCAATGTGTTTTGTGAATATCTCGTATGACCTAATTAAGTCCTAAATTCATTTGTAAAATATACGCACAATGTGTAATTCAATAATAAATTTGTTGATTTTTTCAAGAAATTGGTTCATTCATTCTAGCTATTTAGTGCTTGAAATTTGAGGTACGGATGTTGTAAATGAGCAATATATAAGATACTCTAAAAAAAGTATTCGCGACTTCTATGACCTAAATTAATTAAGGGAAAAGAATAATTCAATGAATTATGCCTAAAATTATATATGAGAATTAAATCATGAAGAATAGCCAATGATTTAAACTTAATTGGAAAATTAGGAATTTATTTTCCTTGTAATCTATAAAAAAAAGGAAAATAAAATAATAATAATGATCAAGTACTCAGTGACTTAAAAGAATTCATTTATTTTACAAATATGGCGAGACCTTTAGGACCGCATATTTATTAAACATCTGGTCCTAAAAGTCTTCCTTTATTTGTAAAGACTTTTAGGACCGCATATTATTTGAACGTCCAGTCCTAAATGTCTACGTTTAATTAAAAAGTCGGGCAAGTCTTTTAGTACCGCATATTATATAATATGGCAAGACTTTTAGTACTGCATATTATATAATATCCGGTCCTAAAAGTCTACGTTTAATTATAAAAATATGTCTATACTTTTAGGACTATACATTTGTTAAATATCCGCTCCTAAAAGTCTATTGCGAGACTTTTAGGACCGTATATTTATTATTTGTCCGCTCCTAAAAGTTCATCGATTTTATTAAAAATATGGCTTAACCTTTAGGACCGTATATTTGTCTAACGCCCGGTCTTAATAGTTTTCCTTTAAACAGAAATGTTGACTCGTTTTATAGACAAATTATTAGGGTTCACGACAACCGAGGTTCTGGTGTTCTGTTCAAGCTAGGACCCTCCTTGTCGTCGATGTTAGCCTCGGTTTCCCTTTTCGTTGTCTCTTTTCTTTTTGTCGGAAAAAGACGCAAGATAATGAAAAGGACACTGAAAATATTCAAATCAGGGAGAGGTAAAACCGCAACAACGATGGTCCAACCTTGAGAAGAATAGTCACTTTATTTGTTTTTATTCGAATAAGGAAAAAGATCTTTTTTTATTTTTTTGTATGTTCTTAACTGTATTCTGCGAATTTTTAATGTTGAATTACACGAGGACAATGTTTTGTTTGTTTCATTTTTGTCGGAAAAGAAAGAAGATAATGAAAAAGACATGGTGATCAAATATGGAAACAAAAAAATTTTTATTATATTTTTTTACTACGCCCCGTGAGGAGCAAAAGCAGCGATAGCAATACAGACAAAAAAAAAACAGACAAAAACATAAAAACATCTAGTCCCCCCCATCGCTGTCGGAGGGGAGGAAGTCGTCGAAGAGGTCAGAGACGTAGTCATCTTCAGGATGGTACTCAACGTCCTGGGAGTCGAGTACCGCTTTCAGTTTGTCGTTGACGGCATGATAGACCTGAAATAGCTGGCCGCAGCGTCGGTCAATATGAGCGAGGCGGGCCAGAATGTGCTGAATCATTTGGTAGATTGTCGGTTTCGGAGGCAACGGAGGAGGAGAACCTCGTGGTGGTGGAGAAGCCATTACTGTGGATGTTTCAGAAGTGATGGAGAAGAATGTGAAGGAAGTAAAGTAACATCGGGTTTAAATAGAGAACCCTGCCTGACCAATGTGAAACGCCGAAACAAGAACGAGGAGACGCATAGTTCCTCGAATACGAGGAGACGCCTAGTTGGGAAGTTTATGTGGAAGTCGAAGAGACTCTGAATCATTCATTTGAACAGAGTGTAAGGATACGACTCTGAATCATTCAATTGAAAAAAAAAAAGAATTCTAGGACCAGATACAATATAAAAGGTCGATCTTAAAAGTAATTGAATTGATTGAAAAAAATAGACTTTTAGTACGGGATATATTTTAAAAGGTCGGTCTTAAAATCAATTTGAATTGAAAAAAATAGACTTTTAGGACCGGATATATTATTAAAGGTCGGTCTTAAAATCAATTGAATTGAAAAAAATAAATGAATTCTAGGACCGGATACAAGGTAAAAGGTCGGTCTTAAAAGTGATTGAATTGATTAAAAAAATAAATAATAGACTTTTAGGACCGGATATATTATAAAAGGCCGGTCTTAAAATCAATTGAATTGAAAAAAATTAAATAATATAATTTTAGACCGCATATTTATTAACTCCTCATACCTCTCTATCTTTATTAAACTTCTCATACCTCGCAACTTCACACTTCGTCGGTCTTAAAAATATAAACTCCTTATACCTCTCTATCCTTATTAACTCTTCACAATCTCGTAACTCCACACTACGTGGCTCTCTGCCCCAACTGCTCAAACCATGGTTAGATACAAGAGAACCGCTCGTAGGGGTACTTTTACTCCTGAAGGAGTTGTGGTAAGAAGGTGTCGATGTTTTTGACTCTTTCAAGAAGGATTTGTTTAAATTGCGAGCCATGATATTTTGTACTATAAACGACTTCCCAGCATATGGGAACTTGTCAGGGTATAGTGTAAAAGGCCATAAAGCATGTCCGGTTTGTGAAGAAGGCACACGCTACCATCAACTTCAACATGGAAGAAAAACGGTTTATCTTGGACATAGGAGATTTCTTAGACGGGGACACCCATATCGTTGATTAAAGAAAGCCTTTTTTGGTGGCCAGGAGTATAAAGATGCTCCGGTGGCATTGACTGGGGATCAAGTTTATGAAAAGGTGAAAAATATTAGTGTCATCTTCGGTAAGACTGTAAAGAGTAGAAAAGAAACAAATATATGGAAAAAGAGATATGTATTCTTCAATCTTCCATATTGGCGCAATCTTGATGTGAGACACTGTATTGATGTCATGAACGTGGAGAAAAACGTATGTGATAGTATTGTTGGCACGCTTCTCAACATACAAGCTAGTTCCAAGGATGGTGTGAAGGCAAGATTGGATTTGCAAGTAATGGGAATACGCGAAGACTTACATCCAAGGCCATACGGGAAGAGAACTTATTGTCCTCCGGCTTCTCATACTTTGTCTAAGGATGAGAAACGAAGTTTTTGTGAGTGTTTACATGGCACAAAAGTTCCCTCGGGGTATTCTTCAAATTTTAAGAGGCTTGTATCGATGAAATACTTGAAATTAGTAGGCCAAAAGTCTCATGATTGTCATGTCTTGATGCAACAGCTACCCCTAGTAGCTATTCGAGGCATTCCGGAATATGATGTTCGGGTCGTTTGGACTAGACTTTGTGTCTTCTTCAATGTGGTTTGTAGTAAAGTTTTCGAGATTGAAAAGTTGGATGAATTGGAGAATGAAGGATATCTTATCTTGTGCCACCTTGAGAAGCTTTTTCTTCCTACCTTTTTTTGACATCACAGTTCATCTAATTGTTCATCTAGTGAGGGAGATAAAGTTGTGCGGACCTATCCATTTACGGTGGATGTACCCAATTGAAAGATCTATGAAATTCCTAAAAGGGTACGTGAAGAACGCATATCGGCCAGAAGCATCAATTGTTCAGAAATATGATTCTGAAGAAGCCATGGAATTTCGTTAAAATTATTTGGCCAAAGTAAGACATATTGAGCTTCCAGAACATCAGCATGTTGAAGGGGGTAGACGAGGGGCTTTAGTAAAGAGTGTGGATCCTGATGAATTGTCACAAGTCCACTTATACATCTTGAATAATGTTGATGAAGTTCAAGCCAGCATAGCTGCACATAAAGAAGTTGTAAGGAAAGAAAATCATCAAATGACTGAACAAAAGTTGATTAGGGAGCATAACAGAACTTTTGCAAACTGGTTCAAACAAAAGGTCGAGGGAGATGAATGTGTTTTTGATACAATCAAATGGTTAGCACGTGGTCCTGAGGTTGATGTCATAAGTTGGAATTCATATGTGATCAATGGTTATACATTTTACACAAAGTCCCTAGATGATAGGAGCACCGTCCATAACAGTGGTGTTATGTTAGAGGCTGAATCTATGCACTTCTCCAGTTCGAAAGACAATAGGCCTTTATTGGCAGTCATGCCATATTATGGGGTTATTGAAGAGATTTGGGAGGTGGACTATGTTAAAATTAGATTTCTCATTTTCAAATGCAAGTGGGTTAAAGTCATTAGTGGTGTTCAGATAGATCGGCTAGGATTTACATTAGTCGATGTCAATGGTAGAAGTTTTGGAGATGAACCTTTTATTATGGCAGACCATGCGAAACAAGTGTTCTATATCACCGATCAAGAAAATAAAATGTGGTCTGTAGCTCTCCAAGGAAAAAGGGTCATTCATATTGATGAGGAAAGTCATTCAAATTATGGTCTTCCTGAGAGTACTCATTTTTCAAGGGGTCTTCCGTACATGAACGAAGAAGATGAAGCGGATAATGAACCCGGCATAAGAAATGATCATCAAGAAGGGATATGGGAGGATATCGCTTTATAAAAGAGTCAATTCATAAGGTAATATTCATATGCAGAATTCTTTGAAAACTTTAAGGTTTTAACTATATTATATTCCTTCTATGTTCTTAAAAAATGTCACTGACTATGAAGTTTGTTCTTGTTTTATTTTTGTGGCAGGATCTGATCCAAAGGGGTATGTTATAAAAGAGGATGTTACGTTGTTGGGTGGGAATCAGATGAAGGGATGGTGAATATTATATTGGGCATGTATGTTGTATTTGTAACTTATTGTATTTGCATTGTAAGTAAGTTATCTTATTGTATAAATTATTTTAGGTGTTGTAGTCATAGTATAATCATTAATTAAGAAGCCACATAACTCATGGTGAATAATATTTGTATTCTTTTTCCCAATTCAATTTATTCATAATTGTTCATAGCTTGTAGCTTAAAGTATCGACTTTTATGTGCTGGATTGGGTGGTGGATTTGTGTATATATATGATAAGGAAGAACAGAACAGGGAAAAAATTCAGGAAAATTTAGACCGAAAATAAATATGCCGGTCTTAAATGTTCAACTTTTAAGACCGGCGTATTTATATGTCCGATCTTAAAGGTCATGTGTACGTATTTGATATTAAGCCGGTCTTAAAAGTTGGTCTTTTAAGACCGGTGTATTTATATGTCAGGTCTAAAAATTCAATTTTAAGACCGGACGTATTTACCGTCCAGTCTTGAAAGTCAGTTTTTTAAGACCGTGTATAATTACTCGTCAAGTCTTAGAAGCCGCTTTTTTAAAACCGGATTTATTTTTGTCCGGTCTTATAATTTTGATCTTTTAAGAGCGGCCGAGTTATTGCCTGGTCTTAAAAGTTGAGTTTTAGGACCGAACAAAAAATATTTCAGCTTTATTTAATACGACTTTTAAGACCTAATGTTTTAAATGTCCGGTTTAAAAGAGTTTCTTTAAGACCGGTTTAAATCCGGTCTTAAATGTGGACTTTTAATACCGGCTGGAACAAGACCGATCGCGGGTCCGGTCTTACGATGCCTCTTTTGTCCGGTCTTAAAGCCCTTTTTGCACTAGTGGGTAGGCAAGGGCAATCATCTGCTTCAAATATACACACTCCTGATCAGCACAAAGATAAGATTCATTGTATTATTCTAGTCTCTATTGGTTCTCTTCAAGCAAGTATATCGGTGTAGCATATTGTTAGATTTTGATTACCCCATTTATTGTCTCTTGTCAAGATCACAGCTTGGACATCAATTGGTAAATGTTCAGGCTAAGTACTTTTTTTTTTCTACATGAAATTTTAGGAAAGGGGTTGGTTTCACTCACGATTCAAGGGCAGGGCGAAATCTCCCTTCCTCCTAGGTGACACCGATGTTGGGCAGGGCGAGCCGTCTATTACCCTCAGGCATTTACCTAGGCACTTAGGAACTAAGATGCCTCCCCCAGCTATGTACTTAAAATATAGTGTATTGTATTGTATTGTAGTCAACTTGTAATTACGTTCGTTGTTTGTAATGTGAATATGTTAATTCTGTTTTCACATTGATATATTATAATGAAATCTATTGGTTACTGAAGTCGGTGATAGAACCGTTACACTCTACTGCTTTCCAATGCCGGAAAGAATTATTCCTTCACCCTCAAGGTTTAAATATTTCCATACGAATTTTAAAATTTAACGAGCTATAATTATAAACAAGTAAATAAAAAAATATAAGGAATGTGGCGAAGAAGGCAAAAATATAAATTGGAGGGTCTATTGCCCTCTTTTTCCCCTTTGTAATATCACATTACCATTCTTGGATATTATTTGGAAATGATCTACTCCCGGTGTTTATAAGACTTAGTTAATTTTTCTAGAGGTTAACAACGCATAATCACAATATATATTGTGTGTCATTATATCATATATTAGTTTGCCACTTAGATTAACTAGTTTGGAGGAAAAAAAGATAAATATAATTATTTTAAAATAATTTATTTAACTTCCTTAATTTCTCTAAAATATTCAACTGGATCTTATGTTTATGATAGATGTAGTAATAATAATATTTAAATAGATTTTTTTCCGAATGTTTTATGATAAAATCATCATTTGACTACTAATAATTAAGTTAATTAAAAATTCAATTGGCACGGGAAAAAAGAGTAAGATAGGTTGACGAAAGAACAATTAATGATTCTCAACTTTGATATGAAATGGATAAAAATAAAATACTAAAAAAAATGATTAAATGACGTTATGAGTGATAACAAATAGAAATTGGAAAAGAATGATGATGAGTGGTGTTACTTGCCTAAGCCCTTGCTCATGCTGCTCTTGCCTCTTGACACACTAGTGCAAAAAATGGTTTTAAGACCGCCTCATTTAGACCGGACTATCGACGCCCCGGTCTTAAAGGTATGATCGGTGGCAGTTTTGTAAATATAAAGAACTTCTTATATCGGATTATTTTTTCATAGGTCTTAAATATATTATTCAGACCCGTTAAAAAACAAACTGGTCTTAAAAATGTTATTAAAAAAAGTCAAATATCAATTACTTTATGGAGAAATCTCATACAGCCGGACTAATATTTTCTGCGGTCCAAAATAATAAGGAAAAATTTAAATATAAAGGTAATAAAGTTTTAAGATCAAACATATTGAAAAGCCGGTCTTAAAAGTTATTCTTTTACGACCGGTCATAAAATGCGGCCGGTACAAAATATAGAAAAAGAGTGTGGATAAAAAATTAATTACTTTTAATACCGGACTTTAATATGACCGGCCTTGAATGTTATTATTAAGACCGTCTCTTTCTTTATCCGGTCTTAAAAATGAAGCACCAAAAATACATTTCTTCGCGCGAAAGCTTTTGTTACTCTCATTGAAGAACATCTGTTCACGTTGCGAAACCCTTCCTGTTGCATTACCTCTCTTCCTTGAAAGATGGAATATCACCAAGAGGGGGGGTGAATTGGGGATATAAAATTTTCTCTAAAAAATGCTCTGTTTGTAAAGTGTGAAACAAGGATGAACAGAGTAAGGGTAAGAGAGATTGAACACAATGGATTTATACTGGTTCGGTCCAAATCTTTGACCTACGTCCGGTCCCCAGACTCTCCGGGTTTTTCACTAACTCAAATGATTACACACTCTGTAACTCACGAAGTAATTCTCTCACTAGAACTTACTCCCCCTTACAAGTTGTAATCAAATAACCCAATCCCAAAGTCTCAATACTTTGAGATTCTTACAAAGAGGATAATCAATAAAGAACTCTCTAAAAGAGCAGATTAATAATCACTGAAGATTGATATATCCGAAGATACTAACTCTTAGAGTAGAAACAATAAATGCTCTTAATCACTAATTGAATGCGCAGAGTTTCGGTCATTGGAGACTTGAATGCTTCTGGCTTTTATAGATGCTTGCAATTAATGACCGTTGAGGAGAGATTAATGAGCCGTTGAGAATAATAAATATATCCATTGAGTTTGAACGTTGCTCTCTCTCTTCGTATAGTCCAATGTTGCTGTTATTCTCCGTTGACATTCTTCATTTGATTTGTCAGTTGAGACTAAGTAAGAATGTTGACTAGGAATGGCTGTAATGCTTTTTGGTTGCTCAGAAGCTCAATTTCCATTTTCATGCTTTAACTCTATTCAAGCATTTAATGCGTCTGACAAGATTTGCTTTATGATAATTTGAAATCAAAAAACTTGTTAATCATATCTTAAACTCATAAGCAAACTAATTAAACTTGGTTAGGAATAATAATATTCAATAATACGAAGTACCCAAAGATTAACCAAAGAATATTAGATTACGCAGACGAAGCTTTTAAAAACTGATAAGCATAACTTGAGTTATGACTGGAGTCATGATTCAAAATATTTCAAATGCAATTTGATGACTCGAGTTGTGACTAGAGTTATTGTTGAAATAATTCATCCAGAAAGAAATGGCAGTGTGATGACTCTAGTAGTGACTGGAGTCATTGTTAAAACAATTTAGTCAGAAAGTAATTTCAGTGTGATAACTCGAGTCATGACTGGAGTCATAGGAGTTATGAATGGAGTCATTTGTGAGGCAATTTCAGAAAGAAAGAAGTTTCATTGTGGTAACTCGAGACATGACTGGAGTCATGAGAGTTATGACTGGAGTCATTATGAATCAACTTCAGATAGAAGCGAAGAGCAATATGTTGACTCGAGTTATGTCAAGGATGACTCGAGTCATATCAGATGACAGAAGTTGCTTATTGAAAGAATCATTTTGCAATGATTGAAGTACAGTGATGACTCGAGTTATTAAGTGATAACTCGAGTCATAAGCAACAATTTCATCTGTTTTTCAAGCATAGTAACTGGAGTCATAACTGGAGTCAAAATGCTATGATTTAAGTTGTATCAAAAACAGAGTCAAGAGATTTTTAATTTATCCTTTCAATGAAATCATATTGGCTTGAATCGATCTACAATTTTCAGTCATCATCAAAACACATAGAGAACTAACATTCTCCCCCTTTTTTATGATGACAACAATTGTAATTTGTGAAGTGAAAACGAGTTTGCAAAATATCATGTATGAAAAATACATCAGAGGCAGATATCAAAAATTCATTGCATATGTATGAATATTAGAAACACATAGTTAGCTCATACATTGCAAAGATTGTCAAGTGCCAAACGATATAGATAAACTACATGAAAATGAAATCAGACACATCTGCAAAATGATAAACACATATTTAAACTGCAAACTACTGCAAACTACATTCTTCATTTCTTCTCTTTCTCTCCCCCTTTGTCATCAGGTAAAATGGGAGGAGTGGAAGTCAAGGAAGCACGCAGGGCCTTAAGGATAGGTAGTGGTGAGTAGAGAGTGAGAGATAAATATGGAGGTGGAGTAAGAATTAGGGGTGAGGTAGGTTTAGGAGAGTGGGATGGTGAAGAAGAAGCACTAGAGGAGTGCTCATCAAATAGATCAGCAGTATCACCAAAAGAGGAAGGTTTGGCAGAGGAGAGCTGAGGAGAAGGGAGAATGACAGTGGGAGGTGCAGATGAAAGGAGAGGAACAGAGAGTGGTGGAGTGGGTAATATAGGAGTAGTGTCAAGATGAGGTGGAGAGAGAGAGGAGGAGATTGCAAAATAGGAGAAGAGGTAGGTGGAGGTGGGAAATGGTGAGGTGGTGACTGATAAGGAGGAGATGGAATATGGGAATGCTTAGGTGAGGGAACCAACCCTGAAGGACCAGTAGCATCTTCACTCTTGATTAGCTTGGAGAGCTTGGAATCCAATAGCTGGTATAAGTGGTGCATGTTCTCAAACCTCTGTCCAAGATCCTCAAAATGTCCTTCAACATTCTCCAATCTCTCATCCATAGAGTCAATCTTCTCATTCCCGGAGTTGAGTGTGTCAACCAATTTTCCAAGCTCTGACTCCAATTTATCAGAGAGTTCATAATATTGAGCAGTTAGGGTGGTTTGAAGAGTACCAAAGGTCTCTTGCATAGCTTTTTCTACAATGCTTCTGATTGCAGTAGTAAGGTTTCATGGTTGAGGAGCAGGGTGAGACTGAGTAGAAGTAGACTGGACTTCAGTTGGCTCAGGCACAGAAGCTCTAGACCTAGAAGGGACTCTGGACTGCCCTGATCCTTCTTTAAAGGAGATTTTCATGAAGTTCAAATGGCTTTGACCAAACAATTGTGGCTTGACAGGTTTCTCAAAGAGGTCAAGGTACCACATTTTATTGGTGGAAGTGACACCAAATTGGCAAAATGGATTGTGGCTGAAGGAGATGACTCAAATCTGAATCTCTTCATCTCTTGATAGACCCAGTGACCTATGTTAAAAGGCACTTTGTCTACCAAAGAGGCAAAAAGTCCATAATTAGTGGAATTGAAATGAGTAAATTTCTTGCCCTTTTGGATCAAATTCCTAGAATATATGTACCACTAAACTCTATGAATTGGAGGCATGTCAATAGGAGAAAACTTAAGTTTATCTTCAAATGGTTCACCAGGCCTGAGAATTTTGAAAAACTTTTCTTGGTCATATTTGATGTGAGGCACAAGTGGGGTATTTTCAATAAAGAGGAGGGAGTTGATTATATTAGCAGAGACAGTGATAGATTTTCCTCTAACATAAGTGATGCATTTGTCCTCAATGATATGACCCCTATCATTCACTACATTAGCCATGGACATATTGAAATAGAAGTGCTTGACTAGTGAAGGAGTGTTTATAGCCAACAAATTCCTAAATTGATCCAACCAAGGGGATAAATCAAGATTACATTCTTCCTTTAGTTTGACTAAATCCACATACACTGTGGGACAGAAACCTCTAGAAGAATATTTTTCCTTAAACTCTGACATTTCTGCATTAGACAAAGGAGTAGGTTGACTAATGAATTCAGAATTTGGAGGTTTCACAAGATTGGGAGGACTGAAGATGTATTTGGTAGCTTTAGATACCTTAGAGCCAGAAGGAACTGATTTAGAGCCAGCCTAAACCTTTGAAGCAGAACCATGAGCATCAGATACGATGGTGACTGCTTTCTTCTGCTTCTTGTGAGGAGCCACTACTGGTTCCTTATCTCTACGCTTAGTAGCTTTAGGATCTATGGGCTTTGATGAAGGGACCATAGGAGGTTCCTGAATCGTCATCTTCTTTGGTTTCTTCGTTGGATTTTCTGAAGAAACAGTAGGTATGACCTTTGAAGATGGTTTTCGTTTGCGCTTGGGTCTGGTTGATTAAGGAAGTGATCCCGATAATGTCGCCTCATAGTCAGAAGATGATTCTTTCTTTGATTTAGGGTTTTTAGGAGCCATTGGGAATGATTCAGAGTCAGAACAGTGAGATTTTCAAAGGAAGAGAGGACTGACGAGGGATGACTCGGGTTAGGGTTTGTGAAAGGACAGAGATGAAGCACAGAAATGAAACGACACAATTGTAGCATGTATATATAGCAGTCGTGTGACTCGAGTTATTTAATGAGTGACTCGAGTCATCAATGAAACCGAATTGACCTTTTGCTTACCAGTGACTCGAGTCATGAAGGGCGCTTTGCTCTCTGTCTTCGCGTGACTCGAGTTGTTTTTGTCTGACTTGAGTCAGTCTTGCGTTCTATCAGCCTGGTTGCTCTCTGTGCTAAGCTTGACTTGAGGTATTTTATCATGACTCGAGTTACTACAAAACTTCACAAACTCTGTCAGTATTAACTGATCATATGACTCGAGTTAGGCAATAAATGACTCGAGTTAATGCAGTAAATAGCCATTTATCAGACGTGAGTTCAGATATGAATTCTTACTGATGTACGCTTACATAGTCCTGCAAAACAATAGGTAGACACTCCTAAGCTTAAGTTAGTGACTGTAAATAATCAAAAACATATAACTAACATTATTTAAGTGGAATTAACTTACAGTTCACTGGGATTTACCATTCCTAATTCTCTTCTAATGAACATGAACCGCTCTTTGGCCAAAGGTTTGGTAAAGATATCGGCAAGTTGCAAATGAGTTGGGATGAACATCACTTTGACATCCTTCTTCTGAACATGATCTCTTATGAAGTGATGTCTAACATCAATATGCTTGGTTCGAGTATGTTGCATTGGATTCTTTGCCAAGCTTATTGTGCTTGTGTTGTCACAAAGGATTGGAATTTCCTTGAGGTGAATTCCCAAGTCTTGGAGTTGCTACTTCAACCATAACACTTGTGCACAACAACTTGATGCGGCAATATATTTAGCTTCAGGGGATGATACAGAGACAATTGTTTGCTTCTTACTGAACCATGAGACAAGTGAACCACCAAGAAACTCACATTGGCCACTTGTGCTCTTTCTATTTGTCTTGTATCTGGCATGATCTGAATCTGAATATGCTACCAGATGTTCAGGTTGACCCTTAGGAAACCATAATCCCAATTCTTCTGTATCAGGAAGATATCTGAATATCCTCTTCATGTGTTCAGCATGAGTCTCCTTAGGAGCAGATTGGAAACGAGCACATATTCCCATACTGAACTGGATGTCAGGTCTGCTTGCCGTCAGATAGAGTATCAACCAATCATTCCTCTATATCCTGTGATATTGAAATCTTTTCCTTTCTCATTGGCATCCAAAGAAGCAGTAGAGCTCATAGGTGTATAGCTCCATTACATTCATTCAGACCATACTTCTTCAGTAAATCTCTCAAGTACTTGGTCTGAGATATAAAAATACCATTCTTGCGTTGCTTGATTTGAAGGCCAAGGAAGTAGTTGAGTTCACCCATCATGGACATCTCAAATTCTCCCTGCATTGTCTTAGAAAATTCCTCACACAAAGATTCGTTAGAAGCACCAAAAATGATATCATCAACATAAATCAGAACAATCAAAATTTCATTCAGTTTATTACTCTTAATGAAGAGAGTTGTATCAGCTTTGCCTCTAATAAAACCTTGATCAAGAAGGAATTTGCTTAATCGCTCATACCAAGCTCTAGGAGCTTGCTTAAGGCCATAAAGGGATTTCTTGAGGCGATAAACATGATTTGGATGATGATCGCATTGAAAACCAAGAGGTTGTTCAACATAAACTTCCTCCTGAATAAAACCATTTAAAAATGCACTCTTTACATCTATTTGATAGAGCTTGAATCCTTTAACACAAGCAAAGGCTAGAAGAACTCTTATAGCTTCCAGTCTTGCCACTGGAGCATAAGTTTCTTCATAATCAATTCCTTCTTCTTGATTATAGCCTTTAGCAACCAGTCTTGCCTTGTTACGGACAATGATTGCAGATTCATCATGTTTGTTCTTGAATACCCATTTAGTGCCAATGACCGGATGGTCGTTAGGCCTAGGTACCAAATCTCAACCTTGATTTCTATCAAATTGATGTAACTCCTCTTGCATTGCTATCACCCAATCATTGTTTGAAAGGGCTTCATCAATTTTAGAGGGTTCAATCTCTGATATAAAGGCAGAAAAAATTACTTCATTCAAAGTACTATTTCGGTCCTTACACCTTGATTTACATCACCTATCACTTGGTCCAAAGGATGATTCATAATAAACCTCCAAGCTCTAGGCTGAGATTGATCAGGGTTTCTAAAATATTTTAAGGATCACACTTGAAAACATTTTCAGGATTTTCAATAGAGGCAGGAGTAGTTTTCGAAAAGAATTGATTTTTGAAAACATGTTCCTCATCATCATCCAAAGATTTATCATTTTTGGATTCACATAATACAAAATGCATAGACTCTTCAACAATACGAGTACGAGTATTAAAGACTCTATAGGCTTTACTTCTATTTGAATAACCCAAAAATATACCTTCATCCGCTTTGGGATCGAACTTTCCCAAATTATCCTTACCATTATTGTGGATGAAGCACTTACAGCTGAAAACATGCAGATGAGCCAGATTGGGTTTTCTTCCTTTGTATAGCTCATAGGGAGTTTTGTTCAACTTCTTCCGGAGGTATGCCCGATTTGAGATGTAGCAAGCGGTACTCATTGCATCAGCCCAGAATACTTGAGAAGTATTTTTTTTTCATTTAGCATAGCTCTTGCCATCTCAATAAGGACTCGATTCTTTCTTTCCACAACACCATTTTGTTGAGGTGTCCTCGGAGCTGAGAAGTTGTGATCAAGTCCAACATTCGAAAGCTCTCACCACCACTACAACCTTTCGGTACAGTGGCGCACCCCAATCCTTTCAATACCTACCACCGAAGTGGCAACGCACCTGTTGGCCAATGTGGGAGAGTTTCTGTCCCTTCCAGGGACTCAGTGTCCGCACTGGCACATACAATAACAGGCCAACCACTGGAATCCCATACCCGGGATAAAGGACCTCTTTCCAGGAGCCTTGATCGAACAGCCTACGTGGGTGCCGGCCCGACAAGGCAAAACACATGCCCCTACCAGGCAAAACTACTCAGATTGGGTGCCTACACTGCTGGTCCGAGTGTCAGCTTCTCAAAAACTAATCCCCTCAAAACTTTCAACAATTGCCAGCGATTTCAAAACATTTTCAAAGCATAGTTCTGTACTGCTTCCACCCCACACATGGTTCACAATTCAATTTCAAATTAGGGCTCTATTAGGACACCCTATCTATGAGACAACATGGTTCAAAAACAATCATTTCAAATTGTTCTCAAATTCTTAAAACATTTCATTCAAAAATTCAGTTTGGAAAATCCAATTTCCAAAATTTCACAAACATAGCAGGTGCATTGGTAAGTTTAAAATTCAATTTTAATCATTCCAGGAACCAGACAACTGACATAAAGGGTCATCACTCCAATTACATCTCAAGCTTTATGTTTGGCTACTCAAGCCATCCATAGGATACTCAGTCCATTCATTTCATTTGTTCGATCATTCCAGATACAATGCCTGTAACTCTTAGGCTTAACACTTCTTTAGCATTCTGCTCGATATTCAAGGTTTAAAGGTCATGAATTTCTTCCAGCCCATGGAGATACTAGTCCCATAGAACTTAAACCCTTCATTAAACACATATCAAATTCAATCACCCCAGAAATCATATCAATCTAATAGGTCTCCTTACCTACTGAATATTCATGCCTTAATAATACACATATCACTGGAGCACCCCATGGCAATACATTATATCATATAAACCTCATGGAGGGTCATTCTATATATGATCTTCTGATAAAAAATCCAACTCCAGGTATAGCCACATATTCAACTTCCTCTAACCAGTATTTAATCCACATCTTTCCGGGAATCCACTAGCAACTATCATATCTACAGCTATCAATCCTAGTCATGAGATCGAAACTTGTGGTTATCGGGGTTCTAGCTATCAATCAATTCTATTGAGACACTTCTGAGGGGATATTCTATATTCAAGATATTTCCCTATGCTGATACAGCAACTAACAACCTCAAAATACCCCAAATCAAATAGGCAATATCCTCAAACATACCTCAAACAACACCATCAATCAATATCATCAAGGTCTCTATTCTTAATCGTTCTTTCTAAGGGAATATCATGAGATTAAAATCATTCCCTAGCAGCTAGTAACCTCCAAACACCTCATACACATGAGTACTATGCCTTAATGCATTCAGATCAATCAAATGCCTAAACAATCTCTCGTTATCAAATCCGATTATTAGGTTCATCAACCTAATTCTAAAACCTCGAACAAACCCAGTAAACATGCTATGATCATCAGGATTCATAACCTATAGCATTCAATCACTATCCTCAAATAACCTCAAATCAGATTCACAATTGACTCCTAAAACCCCAAAATACAAACAAGGATCATAATCTATCTTCCTAGTCTAAACTTCAAAACATTCGATTAACATCAACACTATTCACGAGGTTCTAATTTCCATTTCAATCCTCAATGTCGTAAGGGTATATCCTAGTGTCATTTTATTACCTCAAGGTTAATCCTCAATCATACCCGGACAATTCAGTATCAATCAATATTCACAGGGTTCCTACTCTCAGGTACTAGAACCTTAGTTCAACCTCATTCACATTTAAGATCAGATTCAAGCCTAGTCTCAATCATATCCTAACATCTTCATAGCATCTCTAGGGATCACTATAGGTCAAAACTTAAAGTACTAAAGCCTCAAATCAAGGTATCTCAAATTCCTATAATACTTCCCAGGGGGTCACGCATCCCGAGATTTCCCTTGTCTAAGCACGCTTAACTTCTGGGTGCCAATCTTGTTCTGGGGGTACTCATACTAGTACAGACCAAGAATAGCAGTATTGATCCAAGTACGACTCCTTTGCCTTCCCAAAAACACCGAATACCATCCCCAAAAGGAAACTTAATTAATATCAGCTTCTCCATATACTTCCCTTCTAATTCTTGTTGTGGGATCGGTCCCTGATTTCCATATCAGAGGACCCAAAGTTAGCACCAGAACTCATATTGTGTGCTACCTCCTCTATCACCAGGGTCTTATCTTATTAGAGCACAACCCTCTTCCTTAGGGTATATCCTTTCTGCTCCGGTTGCCCAAAATTACATATGTATCCTTAAAGCACTCTTGGTTAGAAAATCCAAATGACACGAAATTTTAGTCTAAGATCATCCTTAGGATGTCTAATTTCACCATATAAAATTTCAAAGCAAATGCAATCCATTTAATATTTTAAATCTATTGATGAACACAAGCTGCCCAGAAAACTCCCAAATCGGCATATTTACGTAACATTAAGTCTTAAGGCCTTTCGGGTTCGGAAAAGGTAACCTTCACTTTATCCCCACACAAAATCATGTTTTGGACCCAATGGAAACCTCAAAAATACTAAAATCCTACAGAAAATCCATGAAAAACGCTATAGGGCAGAAGCAAGAATCACTGAGTTGTCGGTTCGGCACTTACCTTGGAATTTCGGTTGCGTATGACTTCCTTCACTCCCCGAACCAAGAGCTTCAGCTGGGCACCCTCCTAACACACCTTGAGCACGTCCTTGGGAAAGTGGAAATGAGGGGAGGATGTGCCGTTATATAGACTCCAAGGGTGGGCCCCTTGTCCAACTTTGATCACGATCCAACGGTCAGAGAAATTCTTTGGATTTAATTATAATTTATTTACTAAATTCTTAAGGATTCTAGAGAGTTCTTGGATGGAAAATGGCGCCTCAAATCTACCCAAAAGTGAATTTCCACAATTGCCCTTGATGGTGGTTTTTGGTGTTGTTAGGTGTAGGTTTTAGGTCCAGGGATAAAACGGTCATTTTGCACTGCTCTTCTTCCAACCAGTGGGACCCACAAAATCTTACCTTTAGATGTGCCATTAATGACCTTTAAAGCGTCATAATTACATGTCTTTCAATCGGTCATGTCAAAGTCAAATTTTGTGGTCCAGATTAATTCTGATTATTTTATCTTTCTCTCTCATCATAATTACTTGATGTGACTTTCTCTCCCTTCATAATTACATGACATGACCTTTTCTCTTTTCTCCAAGACACTTTCTCTCACCTCTGGGCCCACCAATTTTGTCCTCCCTCTGTGTCCAGGGGTCTGGGCCCGACTCCGGTAAACCTTAACCGGTCCCACTTAACTCCTTTTTGCCGGTTACACCTTTCCTCGTAACTCGTGCCACACAACTGGACTTGTGTGATCCCGGATCATCAATCTCTTCTCCCTGACCACATGGGAACGGAATATAGTACCTTGAGGATCCAGAAATCCATATTTTAGTATCCCGGTTGGTTCCCCTTCGTTAGTCAACGCTTCCGCAAGTCTTTGACCTTGAAATTGGGCTTTTATATGTGTTTAAGTCAGCTTTTTCTATCCCCTGATGTGGCTGCACGTTTTTCCTTATTCTTGGTGAGCAAAAAATGTATATTTTCATGTCTCATAATTACCTCATACTTTGGGGTGCCAAAAAGTCAAACATCCAACCCCAAAATGCCACGTGTCCTACTAGTATCATTACTTTATCGGTAGTTGCTCGAGATCCTGCTCAGGTTTTACTCAGGCTTTCTTCACGAATACTGATGCCTTCTAAAAAACGCAGGGCATATCCAACTGCCCTAAAAATGCCGTGTATTTTCTTATACCCGCACATTTTCACTCAACTAATTGTCCTACACCCCAGGACATAGTTGGGTGGCATCCTTTCCACCTGATTTACACTGTATAGATCTTCTGTGTCCCATTTTCACTGACACCTTAATTCCACCACTTATGCATACAAGGTCCACTGACCCGTATGACCGAGTTACTTAGTCCCAGAGAGGCTTCCTATGCCTCGACCTTCTTGGGACTCTTCCCGAACTGGGCTTAGTCGTCTGCCTATTTTAGGCTTATTTCAATTCTTAGGGTCCAAAATTTTGGGATATTACATGCCCTGTGAGGGGCAGCAGTAGTACAGGAAAAAACATAAAAACATCTACTCCTCCCCATCGTTGTCTGAGGGGAGGGAGTCGTCGAAGAGGTCGGAGACGTCGTCATCTGTAGGATGGTACTCAATGTCATGTGCGTCAAGTACCGCGGTCATCTTGTTGTTGACGGCGTGATAGACCTGAAACAGTTGGCCCAAGCGTCGATGTATATGATCAACGCGAGCCAGAAGGTGCTGCATCATCTGGTAGGATGTTGGGTCCGGAGGCAACGGAGGAGGGTATGGAGGTGGAAGAGGATTAATAGGAAAAAGAGGACCTGGTGGTGGTTGAGGACCTCGTGGTGGTGGAGCAGCCATTACGGTGGAGGTTTTAGAAGTGATGGAGAAGAATGTGAAGGAAGCAAAGTAACATCGGGTTTAAATAGAGAACCCTTCCTGAACAATGTGAAACACCGGAAACAATAACGAGGAGACACATAGTTCCTCAGAATACGAGGAGACGCCTAGTTGGAAAGTTTATCTGGAAGTCGAAGAGATTCTGAATCATTCATTTGAACAGAGTGTAAGGATACGACTACGCTATCTCGAGT
The DNA here is from genome assembly GCA_019022615.1 of Acacia melanoxylon. Taxonomy (NCBI): domain Eukaryota; kingdom Viridiplantae; phylum Streptophyta; class Magnoliopsida; order Fabales; family Fabaceae; genus Acacia; species Acacia melanoxylon. Next base: position 362,969 of record JAFJYJ010000020.1, on the reverse strand, counting down.
AATTTGAAAAGAATGAACCTTTAATACCGGATATTGTAAAAGATCTGTTCTTAAAACTAATATTTTTAAAGAAAAAATTCTTACTTTTAAAAAAATTTAATTGAAAAAAATAAATGAATTCTAGGACCGGATACAAGATAAAAAGTCGGTCTTAAAAGTAATTGAATTGATTGAAAAAAATAAATAATAGACTTTTAGGACAAGATATATTATAAAAGGTCGGTCTTAAAATCAATTGAATTGAAAAAAATAAAAAAGGGTTAAGGTGCAAAAATAGACATGTGCTTTTGTCAGAGGAGCGCCCAGTAGCAAGTGCTTTTTTTAGGTGCAAAAGTGCACATGTGGTTACAAATTAGGTGCAAAAATATCGTTTGACTGTTAAGTTTGACTTTGACTGTTAAGTTTGACATTTTTTGCTGACTGAGCGATGACGTGGCATTTTCAAAGATACAAAAATAGACATGTACTTTGGTCAGAAGAACGCCCAGTAGCAAGTGCTTTTTTGCACATGTGAATTTTTGACAAACCACATGTCTATTTTTCCACCTTTGAAATGCCACGTCATCGTCCAGTCAGCAAAAAAAGTCAAACTTAACGGTCAAACGATATTTTTGCACCTAATTTGTAACCACGTGTGCACTTTTGTACCCAAAAAAGCACTTGCTACTGGGTGCTCTTCTGACAAAAGCACATGTCTATTTTTGCACCTTAACCCAAAATTAAATAATAGAATTTTAGACCGTATATTTATTAACTCCTCATACCTCTCTGTCCTTATTAAACTCCTCATACCTCGTAACTCCACACTACGTGGCTCTTAAAGTATATAAACTCCTCATACCTCTCTGTCCTTGTTAACTCCACACAATCTCGTAACTCCACACTACGTGGCTCTCTGCCCCAACTGCTCAAACCATGGTTAGATACAAGATAACCGCTCGTAGGGGTACTCTTACTCTTGATGCTCGTGCCTTCCGTAGATCGTTATACGGTGTGCCTCCTCCAGCGAGAGTGCGTTCTATTGTGACAGAAGAGTCTCGGGTCGTTGGACCCATTGTTATTTCGGATGATGAAGAGATTACCGCACCCCCCCTTCGAGCCTTCAGACCATGAAGAGGTTCCTGCTCTCCCTCTCCAACCAGTTGGCCCCAGCGCGCCTACCGCTGACCCCTCTCCTCTTTCCTCTAATGATGCATTGCGGCTGATGCGAATAAGACAGGAACTTGCTGATCTCCGGCGGGAATTTAATGCTGCTCACGCCGATATCGCCAAGGCTTTGGAGGATAATAAGCTTTAGGATGTTTAGTCAGATTCTTGTTTTTGATAATTTTCTGCTTGTTTTTCTTTTGTATTTTTCTTGTGTACGTGCATATTCTCCAGTAATGTATGAAGCATTAAGAACTAAGCTTGTGTCTTTTTTTTATTCATATTCACCAGTAATTAAATAAGCTTATTCTCCAATTTTCCTTTAATTTTTATTCATTCAGTTGCTGCTGCGCTCGCCAAAGCCAATCCTCTTTTCTTTTCTTTTTTAAATGAGGACTTTTAAGACCAGATGTTTTATAAAACTCCGGTCTTAAAATTAAATGAATAATAAAAATTTAGGACCAGAGTCTTCTAAAAATCCGATCTTAAAAATTTAATTATATATTTAGGACCGGCTACTTTATAATTAACCGGTCTTAATAAAATCCAAAATACTAAAACATGTCTCTGTCGCGCGGAATATGAAATTTCCCTCTCTGAACTTCTCTTATCGCGCCGAAAGTGATTACTCAGGTTCTGTCTCCAGTGTTTGTGTGTTGCTTCGCGTTGCTCTCTCGACAATCACTTTCTGGTTTCTTGGCTAAACGTCTATAGACCAAGCTATAAGAGGTGTTTCGGTTATATAACTTTATGATTTTATGGGTTGAACGAAATCGATGAAATGTTCTTGTGGGTTTCTCTGTTGTTAATGAATATTGTATTTTGAAGATCATATTTGCATTTTAGACCTACCCAACTAACCAACAAATGTTTTTAGGTTACTCTTGCTGTCTACAACATCAACGTTCGTGGCAGGAGAAGAAAGACTCAACAAACACATTTGAATTTATATGCTATAGGTGAGTCCACAAGACCTTCATGCGATGCATTTAATTTCTTCGTCATGCATTTATTTTGCTTCTTGGATTCACTGTGATACATTCATGACCAAAAGTGATTCTTCGTTATGCATTTAATGGGCAACTTTCTCCGTAAAAAAAGACATAACCGACATTGAGCATAAATATGCATTTGGTGTTGCCTTATTTTATATGCAAGTGTCAATTTTTTCGGATTATGTATGCTAAATCTTTCCGTCTATAGGAATTCTACTATGGATTACAGTTGGATAAATGCTTTACGGACGAGTGTTGAATATCAGAATGAGGTGAGGGACTTTATAGAATTTGCTAAACAAAATGCCCATGATGATAGCGAGAAGTTTTATTGCCCTTGTGTAAAATGTTTGAATGAGAGGCGACTAAGTCCTGAAGTTATACACACACATTTAATTTGTGAAGGATTTTGTAAGACTTATACATTATGTGTATGGCATGGTGAACAAATACCAAGTGGGTCTCAACATGGGGAAGTGGCCTTCGAGCAGGAATAGGCGTTGCAAGAAATTTATTAGAGTGATAGGAGTGGTTGCAAGAACTGAATTCAAACAATTATCACTAAAAAAAACTCGCATTTGTAGCAGTTGAATTGTAGCAGTAAAAAGTAACCACTACAAATATGTGAATTTGTAGTGGTTTTTTTGAAAAATCGCAACAAATTCGTAGCGGAAGCGATGGCGCCAAAGCACGGGCTTGTTTGTGACGAAGTTTGTGGCGGTGAGAACAAAAAAAACCACTACAAAGTTGGTGCCAGCTTGGTGCGTAATGGCACGAATGTTTGTGGCAGGAACTTTGTAGCATCATTTCATTGAAACCGCTACAAAGTTGGCGCCAGTTTTGGCATGTAATGGCGCAAACATTATTGCGGTGAATTTTGTCACGGTTATATAAAAATAACCACTACAAAATGTGAAACGTCACCATGTTTGTCGCAAACTGGGGAAAGCGACGCATTGACCATGACAGCTCCTACAAATTTGTAGCGGTTATTTAAATAACCTCTACCAATATTCACTCTATATATAGCGCTAACTCAATCCATACGTCAGTTGTAAATATTTTAAAATAATTAGATCTGCATTGTCACTGAATGAACTATCTCGGATTAGAAGTTGATTGAAGACATGCAGATATCTGCAGCTCTCATCCTTGAAGCCGAGATAAGAGTTGCAGATATTTGCATCTCTCATCATCCTTGAAGTCGAGGTAGTTCCTTCGGTGACAATCCAGATTTAATTATTTCTTTGACGTGAAAACTTCTACTCTTATGAAGATAGTCCAATATGCAATCGAAGATTTGGTTCCAATATAGCTGCCTTTCTCTCATGAAAATATCTCTGATCAAAATGATTCAGTGAGTTTTTCATGGGAGATCGACATCAATACTGAATTTGAATCTTCATCGTGACATGCTGGAATTTTTTTACTAAAAATGATATTTGTAGCGGTTACAAGAAAAACTGCTACAAATGAAGATCTCTATAAATTTGAAGCAGTTATTTCCCAAAAACCACTACAGAACGTCAAAGGTCAATCATTTCACGGCGAACGAGGCCTATTGGTAGCGGTTGATGCAGCGGCTCATTAATAAATGCAACAAAATCTTGAACTTTGTAGTGGTTATACTTGAGAACCGCTATAAAATGACGTGTTTTTAAACAGCGCCTTCCCTCATTTTGAATCACGCAAGGTTTGATTTCTTGCTTTTTTAACTTTTGATTTTCTTACTTGGAGTGGTAAAACTTAGACATTATGGTTAAGGGAGATAGAGAGAAAGGGAAAGATGTCGTATAGGGTAGAGTCCCTATAAGGGGCAGTAGTGGTAGAAGGGGTCGTACAAGAAGGCGCAAGTCTGTCCGTCAACGACATCGATGAAAATGCTGAGATAAAGATTAACTTTCCCATCGGCGAGGCGGAGCAGTTTCTTGACCGAGAGAACGAACGGGACCAAGGGAACCCGCAACCGCCGTCTTCACGTTCCACTAGATTTGAGGTAGATGTCGAAGGTAAATGTAATTATTTTTGTGATAAAATTTAAATTTAAATTCCTTACGTTTAATTAAATTATATTTAAACGTAATACAAACATGTTTTTATAATTGTTAGTTCTCTATGTGTTTTGATGATAACTAACAATTGTAAACTCAAGATGAAGTTTGTCTTTGGTAAGTTGAAAAACTTATCATGTCAAAGGCAAACTCAAGTTTGAGTTAGTAAACTCGAGTTTAGACTTGACAGAGAGTAGCTCAATTTTTATGAACTAAGGAAAACTCTAGTTTACGTAGGCAAACTCGAGTTTGCAAGACACAGAGAGCACTCCAAGTTTCTCACATTAAGAAAAACTCGAGTTTTGATTTACAAACTCGAGTTTGCACCTTACAGAGACTCTTTAGTATTTCCTAAAGTAAACAAAACTCTAGTTTGCAAGAGTAAACTCGAGTTTTGGTCATACAAAGAGTCTCCAATATTTTGAGCTTAAGCAAAATCCAGTTTTGATATGGAAACTCCAGTTTGTGCCAAATGAAGAGTTTTGTCAAAGTGCTTGTGAACTTGACAAACTCGAGTTTGTGTTTTTCAAAACTCGAGTTTGTGCTTGGCCGAGAGTCTTAATAATTTTCATCCTGAGCAAACTCCAGTTTGTGATGACAAACTCCAGTTTGTACTTGGCCAAGTGTTTTTCTAAGTTTTCCAAAGTTATGAGAAAAATCGAGTTTGTATTTGACAGAAAGTTTTCATGTTTTACCCACTTTGAAGAAACTCCAGTTTGTTTAGAAAACTCCAGTTTTCTCTTGGCAGAAAGTTTTCAAAGGTTTTCAATTTTAAAGGAAACTCAAGCTTGGTTTGGCTAACTCGAGTTTGTGTCAAGCCTATTTTTCAGAGATTTTGAAAACTCCAGTTTTGAGCCTTTGGACTTAAACTCATTTTCATCTTAAGAGTCCAAAACTCTAGTTAGTCATTTAATGACTCAAGTTTGGCCAACATTCAAAGATATGTTCCAAGGATCAATTCGCGACAATCTTCTCTGTAAGAAGGAAACTCGAGTTAAGATTTGGAAACTCAAGTTTGCCCTCTGAAGCAAAGTTACAAACTCCAGTTTGGATGAACAAACTCGAGTTTGTGTCGCTGAGTTTGAAATTCAATTTGGACGAATTTGTGAAATCTTCATGTTTGATCTTAATACTTCATATCATCATTCATTACTATTCCTAACTACGTTTAATCAGTCTGTTAGTGAGTTTCATATGACTTAGAAGACATTAAAAGAAGATTTAGACAAAAGTAAAAAGTGATGTCAGTGCATTAAATGCAATGTTCAGAAAACTTGCATTCGTTTGGACAATTATTCTACACATGTTGCAAAGGGATTAATTTTTCCTTTCCTCATCCAGTAGCTGCTCCTCCAACGGATTAAATTCAAAAGAAGTCAACCTTAATCCTCTGAGCAACTGGATTAACCAAAGAGTAGAGAGAGAATAAGACCAAAGCTCAACCTAATCCTTCCTTAATGCTGGCAACGATCACATTGAAGATTACAAAAGTCATTTAATGCTCTCTTCATATAAATAAAGCTGCATTCAATTCTTCTCAACAACCAATCTGCAGAAAACGAAAATCATTCAAGTTTCCAACTACTTTTTGAGTTTTCTTGTGTAAAGTATCTTTTGATACATTTGTACTTCAGTGCTTATCATTATCCACTCTTAGAGAGAGTTTCATTTATTGTAAGAATCTCAAGTTGTGAAACTTGGAGATTAGGAATATCATATTGCAACTTGTAAATGGGAGTGATCCTAGTGAGAGGATAATCCTGAGTACAGAGTGTGTAATTGATTATAAGTGATAGTGAAAATCCCAGAGTGTTTGGGGACTGGACGTAGGTCAAGAGGTTAGACCGAACTAGTATAAATCTTGTTGTGTCTTGCTTCTTCTTCCCTTACTTTGTTGTGCTTTATTTTGTGTTCAAAGTTTCAGAGCACTTTTAAAAGAACTTTTAAAATCCCCAATTCACCCCCTCTTGGTGATTTGCTCCACTTTCAATAATTGTGTAGATACGCAGGGGAACATCAATAGGAGGATGCTAGATGTTCCTGCGGTCAATCTTATGGAGGGGCTTCACATCGTAGTCCCCTGGAACGAGGACACGGACCAACCAATCGGCAACGGTGGTCACCTACTCAACCGATTCCTATCAGAATTAGGCGAGAATTGGGCGTGGTTCCCCCTCGACTTGAAAGATTGGAAGCATGTTCCGAAGAGGAACAAGGACAAAGTGTTTGCGAACATTGTGCAGGTAAGTTATGTTGTTTAATTAAATTTTTCATGTAAATAGTTATAATTTGTGGTTTATTTATTTATTACTTAATTAATTATTAATTAAATTATGATAGAGGCTAAGTTTAAAGTGCGAGGCAACACAAAGAGGTATGCACTGCTGAAGATAGGGGAGGGCTGGAAGAGCCAGAGGGGTTGTCTCTACACCAGCAGGAATGAAGATGGGATGATTCCTCTGCAGCAGTTGATCAAGAACGTCCCAGACGATGTCAACCCAAATGACTAGGCGGGTTTTGTCCAATACAGAAGGAGTCCAGCGAGATAGGTAGGTTTTTTAAATAATTATAGTTAAAATGTTGTTTAAATTATAAATTTAGTTTACAAAGAATCCATCACACAGCAGGATCTACGACATTTGTTGTGACCTACGGTGAGTTAGTATATTAAAAGTGAAAGTAGAGCAAATCACCAAGAGGGGGTGAATTGAGGATTTTAAAAATTCTTTTCAAAGTGCCCTGTTATTTGAATGGAAAACCATGGTTTAGGAACCCGGACCGGAAACCGGCGAACCAGCTGGAACACCGGTCCAAGTTGGGCAAAATCCGAGTTGACTCGGTGACTCCAGGTCAACTCGGCAAACTCGGCCTGAACCGGCCGAGTTGAGAGTTACCGAGTCAACAAAAAAAGAGGGGGAACCAGAAGAAAACAGAGATCCAAAAGGTAGAAGAAGATCCGATTTGTCGACCAAGGAGAGGTCACAAACGATGAAGGTTGAGAGCGACAGAAGCTATAGATGATGGAGGGATGGTTTCGTTGATGAACGAGAAAGATGAGATCTGATTATGGTCGAAGAAAACAAATCACAGTGCTCAGCGCTCTTTCTCTCACCTGATCTGGTCGCCTCCTTTGTTATCAGTAAAAAGAATGAAGAAGACGATCTCTCTCTCCCTTCGCTCTAATCGTTTTCCTGATAAGAGAAGATTTTTTATCCTTATTTTTCCGATTTGCAATCCTCTTCACTCTCGGACTGTTGTTTTAAGTTTTAGCTTTAGAAAGAGAGAGTGCAGTTTTGTCATTTGATGGGATTTGGGGCAGTCGGTCAGCCATTGTTGGTCATGAGAGAGAATGTTGTGATTGTGACCATACCGCGCCTCCTACCCTACTCCTTTTTTCTTTTTCACTTCTTCTTATTCCTTTTTTTTTATTAGTCGTCCCCTACACTTATATATATATATATATATAAAGATATTTTGTGTACTTATATAAAAAAAAGATATCGTGTGTACTACTTCTACTCTTGGTATTTCTCTATGAAAAGATAAGGAAATTTCGAACAAAAAAAAAAAGATAAGGAAATGTGAAAAGAATAGATATGTGGAAATCAATATAATATATCATATCACATCTTTCCTTATTCTTATTCTAATCATAAAATATTTTTTATTATTAAAATATAAATATTTTTATTTATTTTAATTAAATTATATTTTTTAATTAATACTGGTCGACCCCGGTTTGACTCCGGTCTGACCCACTGACCCTTGACCTAATACCTCCACTGGTTCAGTGACCGGTCCGGGTTTCAGAACCTTGTGGAAAACAGAGCAGAACAGAGTAAAGGAAGAAGAAGCAAGACACATGAAGTTTATACTGGTTCGGTCCAACCTCTTGACCTACATCTAGTCCCCAAACACTTTGGGATTTCACTAACTCAAATGATTACACACTTTGTAACTCTCAGAGTAATTCTCTCACTAGAACTTACTCCCCCTTACAAGTTGTAATCAAATCACCCAATCTCTAAGTCCCACGACTTGAGATTCTTACAATGAATGATTTCAATAAATGATACTTTTTCTAAGAGTGGATAATGATAATCACTGAAGTACAGATATATCAAAGATACTTTACAGTAGAAAACTGAAAGAGTAGTTGAAGAACTTGAATGCAATTCATTTTCTGTGTGTTGGTTATTGAGAAGACTTGAATGCAGCTCTATATATATGAAGAGAGCATTAAGTGACCATTGGATTAATCAATGTAACCGTTGGAGACATTGCTGAGTGATTAGGAACACTTTGGTCTTCTTTTCTCTCTACTCTTCAGTTAATCCAGGTGCTCAAAAGATTAGGGTTGACTTCCCTTGAAATTAATCTATTGGAAGAGCAACTACTGGATAGGGAAAGGAAACATTAATCCTTTTGCAACGTGTATGGAATGATTGTCCAAAAGGATGCAAGCTTTCTGGACATTGCAATAAATGTGCTGACGTCACTTTTTGCTTTTGTCTAAATCTTCATTTAATGTCTTCTAAACCATCTAAAACTCACTAACAAACTGATTAAACATAGTTAGGAATAGTAATGAGTGATGATAAGAAATATTAATATCAAACATGAAGATTTCACAAATTCGTGCAATTTGATTTTCAAACTGGGCGACACAAACTCGAGTTTGTTCTTGCAAACTGGAGTTTGTAACTTTGCTTCAGAAGCCAAACTCGAGTTTCCAAATCCTAACTCGAGTTTCCTTCTTCCAGAGAAGATTGTTGCGAATTGAGCTTTGGAACATATTTTGAATGGTGGTCAAACTCAAGTCATTAAGTGACTAACTCGAGTTTTGGACTCTTGAGATAAATATTGAGTTTAAGTCCAAAAACTCAAAACTGGAATTTTCAAAATCACTGAAAGATAGCAAAGCTCTCTGCTTGGCACAAACTCAAGTTAACAAAACTAAACTCGAGTTTTCTTTAAAAATGAAAACCTTTGAAAACTTTTTGCCAAGTGAAAACTGAAGTTTTCTAAACAAATTGGAGTTTTCTCAAAGTGGGTAAAACATGAAAACTTTCTGTCAAATACAAACTCGAGTTTACAAACACAAAATCAAGTTTTCTTAAAACTTTGGAAAACTCAGAAAGCTCTTGGCCAAATGCAAACTGGAGTTTGCTCAGGATGAAAAGCATTAAGACTTTTTCAGCCAAACACAAACTCGAGTTTAGAAAACATTAACTCGAGTTTGTCAAGTTCACAAACACTTGGCAAAACTCTTCATTCGACACAAACTGGAGTTTCCATATCAAGACTGGAGTTTGCTTAAGTTCAAAATATTGGAGGGTCTCTGTATGACCAAAACTCGAGTTTACTCTCGCAAACTGGAGTTTTGTTTACTTTAGAAAATATTGAAGAGTCTTTGTATGGTGCAAACTCGAGTTTGTCTTAATGTGAAAAACTTGGAGTGCTCTCTGTATCTCACAAACTAGAGTTTGCCTACGCAAATTGGGGTTTTCTTTAGTTCATAAAAATTGAGCTACTCTCTATCAAGTCCAAACTCAAGTTTTCTAATCAAAACTCAAGTTTGCCTTTGACAGTAAGCTTTTCAACTTACCAAAGACAAACTTCATCTTGAGTTTACAATTGTCAGTTATCATCAAAACACATAGAGAACTAACATTCTCCCCCTTTTTGATGATGACAACACTTGTAAACCAAAAGTCCAAGAGTTTGACAGATTTTAGGCATTTTTAAAATGTTTTGCAAAAACCATGTGAAATGTACAATGGATAGAAATGCAAAGACAAAATTACAAACATTAGAGTTTTAAACACAAGTAGCAGAAGCACATGAGAATTGGTATTGCATTTCATATCAGCAAAAGAAAGTCATTACATTAGATATAGCAGTTAAAATGCACAACTACATAGTATTTCTGAAATAGAAACTACATGAACAGAAAATTCAATATACATAATTGCAAACTCTCTACAACTCTATGCTTCGCTTTTCTCCCCCGTTTGTCATCACTAAAAAGGGGTGGAGCTGAGATAGAGGATTCGAGGAAAGGAGCTATGGGAGGAGTAGAAGGAGGGGTATCAAGATTAATAGTGGAGGTGTGAGAGGGAGGTATAAGCTCTATGGTTCGAGAGGATAAGGGAGGTAATATTTCTGTGGTAGGAGTGGAGGCCACAGGTAGAGAAGTAGAGACAAAGGGAGTGGTGAAGGTGAATGAAGGTGAGGTAGAGGGTGAAGATTCTGGTTTGGGAGGGCTGAAGCTAGGGCCTGCAGGAGTGCCAAAACCAGAAGTGGATCTAGAATGAAGAAGCTTCAATACCTTGTCCATCTTGTCACTCAGGCTGACATTGGAGACCATCAAGGTAGTGAGCTTGGCATCGTGGTCTAGCATATGGCCAGTGAGATTTTCCACCTTCTCCTTCATTTCATCTTGAACATCAACCATGTCATGATTTCCTTTAGTAGGCATTTTATGGTCTTAAGCAAGCTCCTAGAGCTTGGTATGAGCGATTAAGCAAATTCCTTCTTAATCAAGGATACAACTCTCTTCATAAATAGTAATAAGCTTGGTGAAATTTTAATTGTTCAAATATATGTTGAAGATATTATATTTGGTGCTTCTAATGATGCTTTGTGTAAAGAGTTTGCTAAGAATATGCAGGGAGAATTTGAGATGTCCATGATGGGAGAACTCAACTATTTTCTTGGCCTGCAAATTAAGAAAAAGAAGAATGAAATCTTCATATCTCAGACCAAGTACCTCAATGATCTGCTTAAGAAGTTTGGGATGGATCAATGTAATGGAGCTGATACTCCAATGAGCTCAACCACTTCATTGGATGCTGATGAAGAGGGCAAAGATTTCAATATTACAAGATATAGAGGAATTATTAGATCATTGCTCTATCTCACTGCTAGTCGCCTTGACATCCAATTCAGTGCGGGGATGTGTGCAAGGTTTCAGTTTGCTCCCAAGGAGTCTCATACTGAAAATGTAAAGAGGATCTTCAGATACCTTGCTGACACGAAGTCCCTTGGCTTGTGGTTTCCCAAAGGTCAATCTGAACATCTTTTGGCGTATTCAGATTCAGATCATGCCGGATACAAGACGGATAGGAAGATCACAAGTGGCTAATGTCAGTTCCTTGGTGGATCACTTATCTCCTGGTTCAGCAAGAAGCAAACAACCATCTCTGTGTCATCGACTGAAGCTGAGTACATTGTTGCATCTAGTTGCTGTGCTCAAGTCCTATGGCTCAAGCAACAACTATCTGACCTGAGAATCAACCTGAAAGAGATCCCAATTTTGTCTGACAACACCAGCACAATAAGCTTGGCAAAGAATCCAATCCAACATACTCGAAGCAAGTATAGTGATGTGAGACATCACTTCATAAGGGATCATGTTCAGAAGAAGGATGTCAAGGTCATGTTCATTCCAACTCATCTTCAACTTGCTGATATCTTCACCAAACCATTGGCTAATTAACAATTCAATTTCATAAGAAGAGAATTGGGAATGGTAAATCCCAATGAGTTGTAAGTATCTATTACCTAATGTTAGTTATGGTTTTGATGATTGTCAGAAACTAACTTGAGCATCAAAGTATTTAGTTGTGGTTTAAGCAGGATGTTTTCAAATGCTGATGTTTATTGTCAAAAGAAGCAAACTCGAGTTTGGGAAACCAAACTCGAGTTTATCGGGGATAGAGAGCAACCTCTGGTTTTGGAGACAACCACAAACTCGAGTCATTAAGTGGGTAACTCGAGTTTCTATCAGACAGAGAGCAACGATGTTTTAAAGAGAAGTGCAAACTCGAGTTGGTAAGTATAAACTCAAGTTTTGTAGCGGAAGTTCAAAGGTTCACATACACCTTTGAAGTCTAGGTAAAGTTGCATTTATGCAAACTCGAGTTAATTAGTATAAACTTGAGTTTGTCGCGTCTTATATATATGTGTTGTCTTGCATGTTTGTCTACACTCTCTTCAAAACTCAAGTTTTGCCCTAGCTTCACTCTCGACCTTCTGTGCTACATGAGAATGGCGGTTCACCAAAGGAGGTGGGGTGTGTGCACAGTGTGGCTGTATAATAAAAGGATATGAACCGAATGTGTGCACCTTGTGGGTAATCTCCCATTTATAGGGATTACCTAGGGTTTCCTTCAGCTGGTAGTGCGTCTGCTCTTTCAGCAACATGCGCCTCCACGTTCTGCAAATGCCTGCTCCACTACCTGTACCATCCGTGATTAGTGCCGACATTCCAAGGTGATTAGCGTTTTACCTACTTAAGGAGAGATTCTGCCATCAAGTGACTTTGCTGGGCCGCATCATATCTGGGCCCACTATACGAGGCCGTAATAGTTGCCCCCAAGCTCGGTAATTCAGGTTTCTGAGCTGCCGAGATTAATCGGTCTCTGAATCCGAGCCATGATATACTCAAGATTGATTTCTTCAGCTGCCGACTTGGTTCCCTTGAATCCGATTTTGCTTTCGGCCTGCCCCTAGCATAAGGGCCAGGCTGGGCTCATATTCATCTGTTTTCCTGCTAACCGGAATTACGTTTTTGATTTTAACTCAATTTACTAATGTTACAAACCCTCAGCTGCCCCCAATCCGAGGTATCATGTAAGCGTGCTGGCACACAAACAGGGTTAACCCTTCACTGAGCGTGGTGTCTGTTCGCCTGTCCGCGTCGCAGCGTATAACCGCCATTTTCCACTGAGCAGCCGCGTGTCCCTGCCAACGGTCTTCAGTTTTTGAGTGCATTTAATGCTCACGTCCTTTCTCATCTGTCATAATTATTCTTTATGGGATTTTAACTCTAACTCGCCTCGTACTAGTCGTCGTGACCCCTGGCCTTTCAAGTCCGCAACGTCCATATATTCCCATTCTCATCTTCTTCTTACTACTTTACGCTCAGAAGCTTTTTGGCTCTTCTCAGACGGGACCTCTTATTTCCATAAAGCTCTTTCCCCACAACACTTTAGCCTTCTTCATCATTTTATCAACCAGGTATTTCCTCCACTCCTTGCACCTTTTCAATTTCATTCTGCTCTGGCTGCCATCCTCTTTTATTTCTCTTACTTTCTGGCATATGCAAGTAGACATTTTGAACTTTCAAGTTTTGCTAAATGTGTTTGAATTTCTGGTACCACCCATTCCTTTGTTCCTTCTGATAAAATGCGGTGGTATTTAATGACAGTGATGACCAAACCGAATTCCTCCCTGAACGAAAGATGTTGAGGAAAACGCAAATATATGGTCTGAGTCATTGTAATGCCTCTGAGTTCTTTACTATTTGTTGTTTTGGGTTACTTCTCATACTTTCCTGTGCTTTCTAGATAAGTTTTTTAGGTTTGCTGGGTTTCAGAAACCAAGCGTTGTAACTCACTGGCCCCCATCCCAAGAACTTTTCCTTTCTTGATTCTTTTCTCTAAGTGGTCATTGATACTAATAATCCTCCACCCCTAGAAATGTATGGTAATCTTTTTCCTGAAGAGGATAGAGACATTCTTCAAACCCTTCCAGGTGGGCAGAAATTATGGGTTTGGGCAATGCCTTGCACTAAGGAAGAAGAAAAGGATGTGTTACTTTGCAAGCCTCGGGAAGTGGAAACAAAACTAGACCTCAAACCTCATTGAATGTATCTCCCAATTCAAACATTGTCATTTCGAACTCCTTTGCCAGTTCGTCTTCAAGTCGCAGCCGGATTCATAACATTCAAACCATGCTTCCCCCAATCTCTCAAACCTGTATCCCCGACCTCACTAAAGGTAGACCGGGCTCCCCTCAAGGAGACCTCTTTGATTCCTGCAATGAGTGCCGCTACCAAAATATTAAACTTGCCAAAGAAGGCCGTGAGAAAGAAGCCCATGCACTTCTGGTAACATGCCGACATAGATTTGTTGCACTTGCAAGCCCGACCCACATTGTGTTGAATTATACCAACTTTGACGTCTCTCAATATTCCTCATAGTTATTCATTTATCTCAGGTATACTCTCTGCTTCTGACCTTATTTTTTGCTTATAGGTTTACATGAGTTCGCCTTCCCATCGCTCAAAACGGTCCATGACTAAAGACAAAAGTTCTGCAGGTCCTTCACCAGCCTCCGTGATTCCGAACCCATGGGTTACCGAGGAAGTACTAGATATGAAAAACAGCATGTCAATGGAGGAGCTTGTCAAAACAGACCTTTACAGTGAGGATGATTATTCTATCCGCATGCCTGTGCCCGAAGAATCCATATCCAACAGCTGAACTAAAGGGAGCGAACCTCATTTCTTCTTCTTCTACCGGGATTGCATTGCCCAAATTGGCATTCGTTTTCAGTTCACTGAATTTCAGATCAATCTTCTCAACCATCTACATCTCGCTCCTTCCCAGCTTCATCCCAAAGGTTGGGCACTCGCCGTTGCTTTTGAAACATTCTGCCAAGCCGAAAAACTGGCTCGCACTATCCCGGTATTCTTTTACTTCTTCGGGGTACAAAATGCCGACGAAGATGTCGATGGCAATCCCCCTCAAGGAAAAATTGGACCTCCATCCAGTGTCCCTGGTCGCGCCCTTTTCAAGCCTCTAATTCACCCGTTCGACGACTTCAAGTCCGCCTTTTTTAAGGTTACTACCGAGACTAAGAGACTGCCTTGGTTTCTTCAAGTAGCTAAATCTAGGGAGGTGGAGGAGAGATTCCCCCTGTATTGGACTTATGGTCATCATGAGCTATCTTCTTCTGACTTCGAATTTCATGCCGACAACCTTTCTGATGCCGAACTTGAAACAATATCTATACTGGAGCATCATGTCTTAGAACACGGCCCATTGAACCCGACCAATCGCCTTTCCAAACTTCAAGCCAAGAAATGATCTACGGCAGGTACGAATATCCATTTTCACTATGTCGTATTGCACACTTAAGGTGACTTTTAAATGGAAGGCTAACTATTTATCTTTGTTTTGCAGATCTAACTACGGAACAACTACCTTTTTTTGCCATTGCCTTAGCCAACACTGGCCTCACACAGCCTGGGACTACCAAGAAGAGGGCCGCACAATCATCCGTCGCTCCAAGTACTAAAAAGGGTAGCCCAGTGAACCCGGCTAAAAAGGCGAAAGCCGGCCCATCAAGCTCCTCTAAAAAATCCACAGAATCTGCCGCTATCACAATGCCTGTTGCAAAGGTTCCCATCCTTCCGTATTCAACAAATGTTCCTCCTCCTCCTTCGCCAACCCCAAAGTTCCCCCGAGGTGTAGTCTGGAGTCAAAACGTCCCTACCGAAATTCGTTCGGCTATCTGCCATCCAGAACACTTCCACGCACCCGCCTTGTATGGTAATGTTGAGCTTTAGAGAATTGCCAAGTTAGAGCAATGTGCCTTGCAGTCTGCTGGCTTGGCTCAAACTCTAGTTACTGTGCATTCACAGTATGTTGCACAAGCTGCCGAGTTGCAAAGGTTGAAACTAGAGGCAGACTAAGGTAATAAAATCTGATGCCCTGGATCAAGTGCAAGCTTCTGAACTGGCAAGGGATAAGATGAAGGAAGAAGCCGAGACAGCGAAAATAGATTTAAACAAGGTGGTCCATCATCTAATCCAATATCGCAAGATTCATGCCAGGGATAAATCTTCTATAGATCAGTTGGTGCAGGAGCAAAAAGAACTCCAAGCTCAGTTGAGTAGCTGCCAGAATTCCTTAGATGCCGCCAATGCATGCGATTGCTGAGAAGAATGTGGCGATAGTGAAATCTGTTGTGGAATCTTTTGAGAATTCCCTAACACAAACTCGTTTTTTGAATCCCAATGTCAACTTCAACACCTCCGGGATGGACTGCATGTCTATCATCAGAGGAGATAAAGTAGTCCCACTCTTTCCTTCCCCCGAGACTGTTTCTGGAAGTCACCTTAAGGGAAATCAAGGGGATGACAGAGATGAAGAAGTCCATCAAGATCCCAGGGCTCCTTCTGTTGGGATCCATACACGCAGCGGATTTAAATTTCTACGAATCCCGTCCCGAGGATCATTCAATAGCGTTTAAATTAAGGCTAAGGAACCGAATATTACCTACGGCTGAAATGGTCCGCGTCTCATTCTCTTTAAACTGGTGGGCTACCTTCTCGATTAGCAGAAGTCGACTCTACGAATCGGCTTCCTCTACTGGTATCCACACGAATAATCCCTGAACCCGATTGCGGCAGCGTGCTAGCGCCTTTTGAGTTTTGCGTCTCTCTCAATTTCACTCTAGGGTTTCTCGTGCTTTATGTAATACGCTCGACAAAAAGTCCCGTAGGTTTTCTCAAACCCGATCAGCGTATTATATTCGAAATTAATCCTCATTAATTTTGAATTTCAAATTTTAAAACTGGATTAAAATATTTTAATTAAATCTATCTAATAGATCTAATGTAATTTATTTATTTAATCCGAATTAAAAGCCAGATTTGAAATTTGAGTTTTGAATCTTTGATTAAATATATATTAATTAAATCTATCTAATAGATCTAATCTACTATATTTATTTAATCCGAATCAAAAGCCTTCTAATTTAATTTATCTCTATAAATTAAATCCGAGAAATGATATCCATTTATTTAATTAAATCGAGATACTATATCTCAATTTAAATTAAATAGATATATGATATCTTTATTCGAAAATTAAAACATGAGATACAATAAATCTATTTGTCTTAGATATTTAATTTATCAAATAAATTAAATACTAAACAAATATTATATAATCATTATTTAATATTATTATATTATTTAATTTCGAATTAATATAATATAATATATATTATATTATATTAATATATATAATATTCATATACATAATATTCACCCCAGATAAATACAGTATTCATTAAATCTGAGACGTATCTAAGATTCAATGAATCTGGACACTTTTGCTAGATTCAATGAATCTGGACACTTTTGCTCGTGTTGGGCTATTCTTGTGTGCGACCCTGCAGGTCCATATGAGATTGGCAGTGGGCCAATACTGCATCAGCCCACAAGTCGCAAGCGGCCTCTAGCAAGACATTGCGACTACCCAATTCACATGGGGATCGATGACACGATTCAACCTATCGTATAACCATGTCACGTCCCTTTTGTCACGCGATAATTTGGTCAAGGATGAGGCATGGATAATGTCAACTTCCTTTTCTTGACCATTACTTTCTTGATTCTCGAGTAGTCTAATAAGTGAAATGGAAACTCTTTTCCATCACAGTACGGCCGTACATTTCTTAGACTCAATCATTGAGGGGCCCAGTATTATCTCTCTACAAATGTGAGGGACAAATTCCATCTTGACCATTCACATTCCTCTCCATGAGAACCACTGATCCTGATCCAAGCCTTTATCATCACCCGGTCAAAGGTGATTTTTGACTAGGTCAAAGAACAGTGACTCATCATGTAGGAATCCATGATGATCTCAGGTTATAGGGCGTTGTGACGCGGTTATACATGAGAAAAGCTTATGACTTAGTCCATGCAGCTTTCTCATAGTGGGTCGGTCCAGCACATTGTACTCTTACAAGTGCCCATGACTTTGACTCGTATCTCCATACTCATCAAAGTCATACTGGTCTTATTTCATCTTCATTCCCGCGTAGATGACTGACCAGGGACATTTAGGATAATCTATAAGATATATCCAGGGATCAGCTATCACTATAAACATGTAAATGAAGTGATAACTAAATGGAGAATGACTTGCCCCTAGGGCATAATTTCCAACACCTTCCTGCTGACCTCTCATTCGGGCTTTCGCCATATGATGGTTATCTAAAGCTCGTCCAGCATTAGGGATTCAATTAATCGTATCAAACTCGCTAATTTCGCCGTACTACTGTGCTTTTATTAACTTTTATTCCTTCTCCTGGGGTACTAGGGCCCCTGATTTTGTAGCTCTTTCTTGGGTTGTTATCCCAACTATCTTTCTGTAAAAGAATCATGTAAAGATTTCAAGCATTAATATATAAATATTTTACTGCAAAATTGCTCAATCTATTTGTGCCTCTTTTACTCTAAATATCCTTCTGAGTTAGGCTTTGCATTTTTTATTGCTGCATTCGTAGAATTTGAAACTATTTTCAAAGTTCTATGACTTGGTCAGAGTCGGAAATTTGCTGAGCAGAAAACGGGTCTAGGACCACCCAAAAACTAAACGTTTTGGAGTGGTTGACCAGAAATTAATCAGAAGTGAAGCCATTCGTCACATGTCTAGGTTCAGTGTTAACCAAACTCTAAACAGTCCAACTTAATCAGGGTCGTTGTGATGGGCTTCATCGGTTTAATCGTGTCCTAAAAGAAGCACGTTTTAAACATTGTGGGCTTTACTGCATCCCAAAGGAATGCGTTTTAACCATTATCTCGGTCTTACCGCATCCCGGTGTTAACCCTTGCTTTGGTGTTACCGCAATCTGAAAGAATAGTTTTAACCTTTATCTCGGTGTTACCGCATCCCGGAGGAGTACATTTTAACCTTTATGTGGGTGTTACCGCATCCCGAAGGAGTACGTTTTAACCTTTATCTCGGTGTTACCGCATCCCAGAGGAGTACGTTTTAACCTTTATGTGGGTGTTACCGCATCTCGGAGGAGTACGTTTTAACCTTTATCTTGGTGTTACCACATCCCGAAGGAGTACGTTTTAACCTTTATCTCGGTGTTACCTCATCCCGGAGAAGTACGTCTTAACCTTTATCTTGGTGTTACCGCATCCCGGAGGAGTACATTTTAACCTTTATGCTACAAATCTCCATTTGAAGAAGGTCAATATCATTGATTGAAGGATGGCATTGCCATTTGTACAAATCTTGCCCATCAACAAGCCTGAAGTAAATGCATCTTATTCAATACTCATTCAATTGCATTCAAAATCTGCATATGGAAACTCGTCATCATTATTTATCGCTTTCTTCCTTTTCTCGCTCGTCTTCTTCTTCTTCTTCTCCATAGGACCCTCATTGCGGCTTGGCTCCCTACGCTTACCTTTCTGTCCGAGAGCTTCCACCACATACTAGCGTAGCTTCCCTTCTCAGACGAACTTCTCTATGATATCTCGGAGGTGATAACACTCGTTCGTAGTATGTCCCAGGGCATCATGGTACGCACAATACCGGGATGGATCTGTTCTCGGTCGGTTGAAAGAAGGTCGAGGTCGTCTTACTTTCTTCATCTCAGTCTGAGCCACTTCCTTCCATACTCGTGCCCGCGATATGTTTAAGGGAGTGTAACTTTCATATCTCGCTCTTGGGCCATTCCTTTCCCCCTGGTACCTACTATCCAAATTTCGCTTGCCTGACTCATGCCTCTAATTGCCATATTCCTTCTTCCCCTTTGAAAACTTGCCTAATTTCTCCTTTTCCTTCAAGGGCATACTCTTTCCTCCATCCTTCGCCACATGACTAGACATATCCATCTGCTCCAATTCTAGGTATTGTTTGGACCGATCTCAGAAATCTGCCAACGTGTCTGGACGGCATTTCATAATTGATTTCTTCAACCAAGATGAACTGTCCAAGCCGGCTTTGGCATAGTGCAGATGCACGTCCTCCTTCATCCCTGGTACTTGCAGAGCTGTATCTTTGAAACGCTCCAAATATTTCTGCAATGTTTCTCCGGGTGCTTGCTTCACTTGGCCGAGCTGAAACTCGATTTTCGGCTGCTTCCTGCTAATAGCGAAAATTCAGCAAAAACTGCTTTTCAAAGTTCTCCATATCTTGGATAGAATTCAGAGGCAAGGAGTTAAACCAAATCTACGTGGCTCCATGCAAAGTCCCCGCAAATAACCGAGGTATAACAGGCCCTACAAACCCCTTCACCATAATTTCCATTTTAAAATTGCTAACATGAACCTGCGGGTCTTGGCTCTCGTCATATTTCGGCAAGTCCCTCAAATCTAAACCTTTCGGATAGGTAGTCGTCATAATTTCATCCGAAAAAGGACTTGGAATTCTTGCTCCGTCAAATCTTCTGGAATGTATTCTGGGAATGCTCTGTGTCGGGGGTGCTGTTTCCGTCCTAACCAGGTCTTGGCTCTCCGATGGTTGCTTTTCAGCTGCTCGTGCTAGGTTCAACACTTGAATCTCCAGAATCCAAGCCTGGTCCTACTTATCATTACTTGCTCGTGGTTTATCAGCATCTGCTTGAGTGGCAGTCGTGATACTAATCCTGCTGGGGTTACTAACATCTCGGCCGATGTTTCGTGAAGGGTTCTCGAGCTGTCTAATCTCATGTATAACCGCGTCACAATGCCCTTTGACCTGAGATCATCATGGATTCCTACATAATGAGTCCATGATCTTTGACCTAGTCAAAAGTCACCTTTGACCGGGTGATGATAAAGGCTTGGATCGGGATCAGTGGTTCTCATGCAGAGGAATGTGAATGGTCAAGATGGAATTTGTCCCTCACATTTGTAAAGAGATAATACTGGGCCCCTCGATGAGTGAGTCTGAGAAATGTATGGTCATACTACGATGGAAAGAAGTTTCCATTTCAATTATTAGACTACTCAAGAATCGAGAAAGTAGTGGTCAAGAACAGGAAGTTGACATTATCCATGCCTCATCCTTGACCAAATTATCGCGTGACAAAAGGGACGTGACATGGTTGTATGATAGATTGTATCGTATCATCGATCCCCATATGTATTGGGTAGTCGCAATGTCTTGCTAGAGGCCGCTTGCGACTTGTGGACTGGTACAGTATTGGCCTACTACCAATATCATGTGGGCCTGCAGGGTCGCACACAAGAATAGCCCAACACGAGCAAAAGTGTCCAGATTCATTTAATCTTAGATATGTCTGAGATTTAATGAATAAAACATTTAATCTAGGATGGATATATATGTGTGTGTGTGTATCTATATATGTATGTATATATATATGTATGTATGTATGTATATTATTAAATTCGAAATTAATAATGATATTATTTATAGATAAAAATAATATTATATATAGTATTTAATTTATTTGATAAATTAAATAACTATAATAAATTGAGATATTGTATCTCGATTAAATTTTTTAATAAAGATATAGGATCTCGATTTAATTAAATTGAGATATATTATCTCATATTTAATTAAATAAAAAGATATCATATCTCATATTTAATTTATAAAGATAAATTAAATATGTAGACTTATAATTCGGATTAAATAAATATATTATATTAGATCTATTTGATAGATTTAATTAATATATTATTTTAATTGAAATTCAAATTTCAAAATTGATTGGATTAATTTTGAATATTTTATATTAGGGTTTTAGAAACCCTATAATAGATATTGATCTAGTCATATTAAGTAGACGGATGAATTAGAAAAGTCGTGTGAAACCCTAGAGAGAAAAGTGAGACGCGAAAATACTGAAGGCGCTAGCACGCTGACGTCCGTGTTCGAGTGCTATTCGTGTGGATACCGGTAGAGGAAAGAGATTCGTAGAGGCGACTTCTGTTGATCGAGAAGGTAGCCCACCAGATCAAAATCGAAAGAGATGCTTATTAATTCGCATAGGTACAGTTTTTCTAACGAACCTTGATTTAAACGTGGTTGAGCGATCCTCGGATGGGATTCGTAAAAGTTTTCAATTCCACTGCGTGTACGAATCCCAACAGTGGCATCAAAGCCAGGTCAATCGAGCGTTTAGATTGGGTTTTCTATATGTGAATACATGTGATGTATATATGTATGCTAAAACCGAATTCTTTTATGCGTTTGAATATGATAGTTCGCGTTAGGGTTTCTATGGATAACTAGTCGGACATTGCGGCCTTTTCTGAATTGTTCAGATCGGATTGTATGGCTGATTCATGTGGATCTGAAGCGTTCAGATCTGACGTCGATCAGGACGCTGAGGTCGGAAACGACGGTCTTGCTAGGGTCGGACGATGCTGTTAAGTTCGAGCATAGGTCACGTACAAAAATGTTTGGAGACACTGGTCATGCTCGGATTAGGTCACGGATGGATGACGTTCTTTTGTTCTTGATCATGCGACGCAAAATTTGGTTACTAGATCGGAACAGATCAACGTCGTATCTGGGGTTTCAATTTTTTTAAGGAAACCATCTTTCTAAAAGATTATGCCTTTTCGTATAGCTTTGGGGACGTTGTCCCCCGCACCCCCCGCAAGGGCACTGCCCTTGTTAGAATTTAAAACAGTCAGCGGGACCGCCGTCGGGACCAGCTGACTGTTCGTAGCGCGAGAATTTAAATCATGATATTATATTATATAATATAATAGAAATTAGAGAATTTAAATCATGATATTATATTATATTATATAATATAGTTTAAATTAAATAATTTAAACTCTATAATTTTAATCATAATATATGAATTAATATATATTATGATTTACCTTTCAAAGGTTGTTTCGGTATGGTGAATAACATGGCTCTAGAGTTTTACAAGTGTTGTAAATTTTAAATATGGCCTGCGTGCCATGCCTCTCTCTAAAATACTCTTGATGTACATTCTCTTCTCATCCCACTCCCCTCGTATGTTGAAACGAGGTTTCTCCTGATGTATTTCTTTTTCTTATTTAGAGAAGTCCTCTCATTGGCTTGAGAGGATTTTAGGTTAAGTATGAGCCATGTTGTGTCACAATTTTAATTATGTTTTGATTTGATCACTGCATGATTAATTTAGAATTTTAATTATGATTTGATTAGATCACTCATAATTAATTTAGAGTTTTAATTATGATTTGATTTTGATCACTCATAATTAATTTAGAGTTTTAATTATGATTTGATTTTGACCACTCATAATTAATTTAGAGTTTTAATTAAGATTTGATTAGATCACTTCTGCTTAATTTAGAGTTTATATGAGATACAAATTGTGATTGCATTCATATAAGTAGAATTAATAGCATTAATTAAATTATATCGAGATAATACCCTCTAAATAAAATCTTAAGTCATAATGCCATCAATAAATGAATACTTGTCAAAACCTAGATCGCCCATTTGTATGTTCCACCAAAGTGGATGCATTTGAGTTATCTTGGTGAGACAAGAGTGAGTAATGGTGATACTCAACATTCATTATTGTCCTAACTTAATTGAGATTATCAAAACGGTTTTGGATCTCAAGGCATTAGATGGGATTAAACATGCCAGGTCATTTGATGATCGAATCCCATAAAGATCTAAGAGTTACATGTGATGTAATTGGCAAAGAGGTTGCCTACCTAAATAACTTGATTTTAAGCGTCCTGCCAAAGCGGACTTAAATTTAAGCTAAATATGGATCTTAGCCCACTAATTATAATGAGGTTTGTTAATTCAGTGGGAGGTTATTAATTAAACTTTGCATATCCTTTTATTGTAGAATCATATCGTCTAATAATACTACAACACCATCAATGCGATCAGTTCTTGAGAAGGACGAACTCGATGAAACAAACTTTCTTGACATGTTTGGGAACTTAAGCGTTGATCCCAAACATGAAAGAAAGGACTATCTGATCGATCAACCCATTCCTGACGAGCCTGCAGCCAATACTCCAAGAACTCACAAAGATGCTTACTTGAAGCATCAGGATGACTCTATGGATGCACGATGCCTGATGCCTGCCACTATGATTCCAGACCTCGATGGAGATCTTGAACATATGGAGGTCTCTCAGATGATTGATCATCCAATGGAAATGTTCCAGCAACAGGCAAGGCAAGAGAGGTATGAGACCACAAAGGCCTTATTTTCTTGTAAGATGGCTGAAGGTGAATCAGTTAGTCCTCATTTGTTGAAAATGAAAGGCTACATTGATCACCTTGAGAGGCTTGGATTGCCCATCTCCCAGGAGTTAGCTACAGATGTGATCTTGAACTCACTCCTAGGAAGTTATGAACACTTTGTCATGGATTACAACATGAACAACATGGAGGAATCAATTTCTGAACTGCATAGGATGCTCAAAACTGCTAAGCAGAGCCTTGAGAAGAGGCCCAGTACTATTTATCCGTTCAGAAAGGAAGGGGTATGAAACGAAAAGCCAAGAAGGAAAAACCTCCGAAGGATGGGGTCTGATTCTTTTGCAATGAGATCGGTTATTGGAAGAGGAATTGCAGACTCTACCTTGAAGATCTAGAAAAGAACAAGAAGGATAGCGTGGCTATCGCTTCAGGTATCTATGTCATAGATATTCACTTTTCTACTTCCTCTACATGAGTATTAGATACTGCATGTGGATCTCACATTTGTATAAATGTGCAGGGTCTCAAGGAGAGTAGAAAATTGAAGAAGGGCGAAGTTGACCTACGAGTTGGAAACCGAGCAAGAGTTGTTGTTTTAGCCGTAGGCACTTATGAATTAGTTCTGCCCAATGGGCTTTTCTCATGTATAACCGTGTCACAATGCCCTTTGACT
This sequence comes from Acacia melanoxylon, assembly GCA_019022615.1. Classification (NCBI taxonomy): domain Eukaryota; kingdom Viridiplantae; phylum Streptophyta; class Magnoliopsida; order Fabales; family Fabaceae; genus Acacia; species Acacia melanoxylon. The sequence goes on along the minus strand of JAFJYJ010000020.1, from coordinate 338,371 downwards.
TGAGATCATGATGGATTCCTACATGATGAGTCCATGATCTTTGACCTAGTCAAAAGTCACCTTTGACCAGGTGATGATAAAGGCTTGGATCAAGATCAGTGGTTCTTATGCAGAGGAATGTGAATGGTCAAGATGGAATTTGTCCCTCACATTTGTAGAGAGATAATACTGGGCCCCTCGATGAGTGAGTCTGAGAAATGTATGGCCAAACTACGATGGAAAGGAGTATCCATTTCAATTATTAGACTACTCAAGAATCGAGAAAGTAGTGGTGAAGAACAAGAAGTTGACATTATCCATGCCTCATCCTTGATCAAATTATCGCGTCACAAAAGGGACGTGACATGGTTGTACGATAGCTTGTATCGTATCATCGATCCCCATTTGCATTGGGTAGTCGCAATGTCTTGCTAGAGGCCGCTTGCGACTTGTGGGCTGGTACAGTATTGGCCCACTACCAATCTCATGTGGGCCTGCAGGGTCGCATACAAGAATAGTCCAACAAGAGCAAAAGTGTCCAAATTCATTGAATCTTAGATATGTCTAAGATTTAATGAATAAAAATTTAATCTAGGATGAATATGTATATATATATATATGTATGTATGTATGTATATTATTAAATTCAAAATTAATAATGATATTATTTATAGATAATAATATTATTATATATAGTATTTAATTTATTTGATAAATTAAATAACTATAATAAATTGAGATATTGTATCTCGATTAAATTTTCGAATAAAGATATAGGATCTCGATTTAATTAAATTGAGATATAGTATCTCATATTTAATTAAATAAAAAGATATCATATCTCATATTTAATTTATAAAGATAAATTAAATATGTAGGCTTATAATTCGGATTAAATAAATATATTATATTAGATCTATTTGATAGATTTAATTAATATATTATTTTAATTAAAATTCGAATTTCAAAATTGATTGGATTAATTTTGAATATTTTAATACGGCTTATTAGGGTTTTAGAATCCTCATAATAGATATTGATCTAGTCGTATTAGGTAGATGGATGAATTAGAAAAGCCGTGTGAAACCTCAGAGAGAAAAGTGAGACGCGAAAATACTGAAGGCGCTAGCACGCTGCTGTCCGTGTTCGAGTGCTATTCGTGTGGATACCAGTAGAGGAAAGAGATTCATAGAGGCGACTTCTGTTGATTGAGAAGGTAGCCCACCAGATCAAAATCGAAAGAGACGCTTATTAATTCGCATAGGTACAATTTTTCTAATGAACCTTGATTTAAACGTGGTTGAGCGATCCTTGGATGGGATTCGTAAAAGTTTTCAATTATGCTGCGTGTATGGGTCCCAACAAGATTTTGGCGTCCTAGAACGTTTATTAGACGCCAAAAAGCTAGTTATGGCGTCTAATTAAATTATTAGACGACAAAAAGACCAAAAACTCAGCAATTTGCCGCCAACCTTTTCATTTGCCGCCGATTTTGATCTTCTTTGGGCCACTTTTGGCGTCCTAATATATTTTTAGGATGTTTTAAGTACACTTTCTGCGTCCTAAAAAAATATTAGGACGTCTAATATATCAAATTTTCACCAAATAATTACAAAATTGCCACCGCGTTCACATTTTACTACCCTTTTTGAAAATACGTCCTTTAGGGAAGTCATATCTATTTTTTGTAGTAGGGATGGGACTAAATGCCCTTCCATTCTAATTGATTAAATTAGAGTTTTTCAAATACATAACATCCTAAAATTTAGGACTTTTAATAAAGCTTATCATTTAACTGTTAAATATATTTAATTTCTACAATTAGAAACCAAATAATAAAATCACAAGCATGAACTCAATAATCATATCAAAATTTCATCTCCTCCGTACGATAACTAATTAATTCAAAATATCAATTAATAAAATCAAGAAAATCTCCCGGTGAAACTAAGGTCGCGTTTGGTACAAGGAATTGGTGGGGAGAGAAAAGAACTTTGGCAAGTTCCTTCATTTAGTACACGTTTTGCACAAATCTTCTCGGGAACCCAAGTTCCTGGGCCCACCCCAGGCCCACCAATCTTTCCTCATATGTGGGAAGATCAGATCCCACCAAAATTAGTGGGATCTCAAGTTCCCACGTCATTGTTCACATTTTTGGACAGATTTACCCTTGAAATTCAAACTTGGCGGGAAGTTCGAATTTGACGATTTTTTTTTTTTACAAGAGTTCGAACTTAACAAGAGCATATTTTTTTAAAATATATTTTAGCAAAAAAAATATGTTTCTTTTTTATTTTGAATTAATTTCTTTTGAGGGTAATAGACATTTCCTAATTCTTTACCAACTACCACCCCTTTATTTTCTTCCTACCAAATAACTCATCTTTTTCAAGTCATCTTCCCTCATCTTTCAAATCTTCCTTTCCCTCCTCTAAGTTCCTTTTCCTCCTCAAATTTTCCTTGTACTAACGGGCCCTAAGGCATAAGATATACATTATCTTCACTTATTAATTTAATATTCATCAAATCCTCATTAAAATAAGGAGAGATAGTAGGAGATTTATTAACTACCCTATCAATAGAATCTAATATATTTATTAACTAAAGATAATCAAATTTTCTACGGATGTAAATTGACCGTGCAAGTAATCAATAATTAGAATAAATAATAACATATTGATTTTTATACAAGCACCAACATCACTCTTAAAAATATGCAGCGCAGACTTTCTCAACATTTTTTTTAAAAAAAGTTAAATAATGAAACACTTCGTTCCATCTAAAAGAACTGCCAATGATGTGTTCTCAATCTACCGCTTCACAGGAAGCGACATTTCCCCAAGTGAACACATCGTTTATCCATCAAATATATTATATATCATTCTAGAAAGAAAATATATCTCATTGATTTAATATCCAAATATCTAAACCCATCAATCAAAATAGATACATATGACTTGTAGTTCCATCGATTAAGAGAGTTTCAATTTTCAAGTAATTGCTATATCTAACCGAGGCATAAGGCGACTAGTAAAAGCAAAACTTTAATATATATCTATATCGTAAACAAATCAACAGATACGTACCCACAGAAATCATAATATTAGAAACTCTATCTTTTCAAAGTCAGGAATCCAAAATTTAAAACTGAACACAAATTCAAACCAAAATTTCTACCAACACATGAAAACAGAAATAAGCAAGACCAAGGCTTAGCCTTTAAATTACTTTCCTAGATCAAGTATATAAATTTATCTAAGCTAATTTCAATCACAAAATTGTCTTTAGATTGTTGTTGAAAAAACACTAAACAGGTAGAAATTGAATATACGGTAAAAAGATACTATTAATATAGCATAACAAGAATCTGTATTATTAAAATAGCACATACAGTGAGCATACAACAAGACTGTATAATATGAAAAACTAATTGCCTCAATATGGATGCCGAAGATTGCTGAGCAATTGCCTCCCAGGATAGAGCACATTATTCATCTTCAGAATGGTGGCTCTCTCGATCTGAAGCCCAAGCGAATCCAACAAGTCTGCTTTTGGAACGCACAGAATATGTTTTTGTATGCAATATGCAGAAGGAGTGTATGTAAGAAAAATCAGATATGATTATGTGACTAGGGCGCCCTATTTATAAACAACGGAAAAATTGATCAGATGGACTCGATTGTTGCAGCGAACTGGTGCATCATGCGAACAGACGCACCAGAATGGAGCGAACAAAAAAGACCGGCGACCCTTGCTGGCGAAATGGTGCGTCGTACAAACAGACACACCAGAACAGAGCGAACGATTGAAACGGATCGCGATTCACAGCCGCTGGTTGGAAGAAAAACGGAGGGGCAAAAAAGGAATTATTAAAAGTTTAGGGTCAAATTGGAAATTCAAAAAATTATTTTTTATTTCACACACGCGGGAATCAGACTGGGCGGGTGGCGGGCGTGTGTGATGGACTAAGGGTCACCTAAGTCCTCACCCCTCCACAAAAGTGGCTTGGCTTAAGGGCCCATTTAGGTGGAGCAAAGTTGAGGCTTATATACCCTTTCAACTTCTCTCCAACTAATCAATGTGGGACTTCTATCCCCACACACATTCCTTCTTCCTTTTTCCTCTTCTTTTCTAACCTTCTTCTTATTCATAGCCCATGGGATTTTATCCTAAATTCCAACAGCCTCTTCTTCTTATAAGTCGGAGTGATGAGGTCACGTTCCATGTCAAATGGCTCTGGTTCGAGATGAACAGATTTTATAAACTCAAAACCTTTCAACTGCCAAATAAGAATACCAGAAAACATCAGGTTTTATTCCAATATATATAAACTGTACTATCTATATATAATATAAACTAAACAAAGTATGTTATCGCAAATATCATGCAAGGGCAAGCCCACAATTTAGTTGAGGAGGAAAAAACATATCAAGGTTTTAAACAACTATATAGTGTCATAACTCTTGTAATTACAACATTTATCAGAGTAATACAACAAATTTTAGTGAGCAACACAGGTAAGGAATAGTACACTGATAATTAAAACATTCTTGGTAATGTGCAGGAATATATAAAAAGTTCTCAAAACAGTTATCCATTACATCAGTGCCCAAAAGTTTCGTCTAAAATAAGTTTAAACAAAATTAAACTATAAGAACTACAATTCCATCTAACATCCAAGCAGCAGCAGCCGTCAATAATCTGTGCTTGCTACCTTCCCCTTTGAACCTTGTCAGTTAACCTAACCACGTCCTAATCATGAACCCTTGGGAATGTCTGGGATTCAATTTGAACCCCAGAGTAACATGTTACAAAGTATAAATAGCATATGAAGGTTAATCAAAATAAGTAGTACACACAACATAAAGCATTCAGATAATGCAGATTATATATGCACACCACACAACCCCTAGTGCTAGGTATAACGAATTGTCATGTACCAAGAGTCCTCCTGTACGTCGGAGTTCTCAATCGGGACACCCAACTAGGAATATTCAACTGGGAACTACCGAGAGTCCTATCCGGAATCTACCAGCCTTCTCAATTGGAAGTGCCCTAAGTCGCCTGAATGCAACTAGGATAGTTACCTAAGAACCTTGGTCCATTAGGTCCTACGCCTAGTTCTAACCACCGAGAAGGTACTCCATGGTCAGCCCTTCCGCTTAATCGAGCCACGAGTAGTGCTGGTCCCATACGAGATGGGACAATCACATATTTGATTCAAATAGTCATACACAGCTATACAGAGTATGTGAGATTAAAGTTACTACCTTTTTGCTTTATCCAAGTAAATTTTGTGAACCTCGCGTGTTCCGGGAGTTACGGTTCCTATAAGAACAAGTTATGGACAATAGTCAATACTACTCCCAAATCTTGACATTTCAAATGTCATCTAATATATTATAACTAAACATGAAATTACTAAATATAAGTTATGTCCATGATTTCATTGTTCCCTTCATTTTCGCACATTTGCCCTTATTTTTCAGAATTTGTGCTGTAACTTCGGAAAATCATATCTCATAGCACAAATATCAAAATGGAGTGATTCCAAAGCCTATGGACTGCTTATTAAGTCTATTTTCAAGGAAAATGGTTCAACATCTTTTCACATGAACATCAATCCCAATTTAATAAAATAGTACTACTGTCCAAATTCATTCCAGAGTTGCTGACCTTTTTTTCAAAAATTTATAGCTCGAGGTACACAAATCAAAATTCGACTAATTACCTATCAAATTTAAACTTGTAAAATTTCATTCCAATTGGACATTATTCACTGCCCCAAACATTCATTGCAAAATGACTGTCCAAACTAAAATTTCCAAAATAGTTTTAGGTTTCGGTACAATTCAATCTCGGAGCTTTTTAAATTTCTACCGAACCTCTATCCTACACAATTTTGCATTTTGAACACAATGGAACCATTAAAATGATCAAAATCAAACTCCCCAGCACTTCCCTGTACCAACCAAAATCAGGGTTTAAAGTACCAAAAATTCTTTTATCAATTCCGCTTCACGAACACCCTAATTTCAGTTCCTATCCGCATTTTATCTCATTATTTAAATCATATAGGTATGATAGCTCTCTTTCTGAAACTCAAGCAGACCCTCCCCTTAGGGTTTCATCCAACCAAAATCATAGAAAACCAAAGAAATCACCACCAAACACCAATACAACACCAGTAGGTTTAGAACCGCTTACCTTAATCGTTGTTCAGTAATTTTTGTAAAAATCTCTTATTCCATTTTCTCTCCAAGATTTTGTCTAGACCTCTATGGAACAAGAGATTTTTTGTGAGCTAAAGTAGTAGAAGGAGGAACGGACTAAGGGTTATAGGACCGTAGCGCGAGAAATTACCTCGATACTGCGAGTTTCGCGTCTTCTTCTTCTTCCTCACAAATTTCACCACTTTGAGAATTTTTGAGCGTGAGAACCGAATGAAAAATGAGTAATCAGGAGGGGAAATATCCAATATTAAAGACTCAATGGCGGTGGAGAAAAAGGGTACTAATTTGCCTTTTAACTTTCTGCGTAATTACCGTTTTGCCATTGGTTCTAATTTTCGTTGAAATCCAATTATTATTATTATTATTATTATTATTATTATTATTATTATTTTTTTTGACCGTATAGAATGATCCATTGGAAGGTGAAATATCATATATTAAGGATCAATAGCGGTTTGCCGTTTTGCCATTGGTTCCAATTTTAGTTGAAATCCAATTATTATTATTATTATTATTTTATTTTAGTTTTTTTACTTGACCGTATAGAATGATCCATTGGAAGGTGAAATATCATATATTAAGGATCAATAGCGGTTTGGGGGCATTTGTACCATTTTACCCCTCAATTGCCACTTAATTACCAATTATGTCATTAGTTTTAATTTAATTGAATTTCAACTTTTCTTTTTGCAATTCAATTGAACAAAATTCTTGAGCCATTTTTTAAGGAAAATATTGATCCATTTTACTGGCTCATAACCTATTCTCATGTGCCCAAAAAATTTAAAATAATTATGAGACATACGGTACAAATTCGTAAAAGGTGTAATTTTAACCTTCCTCCAATTTTTACAAAACTTCCGACGGAACTTAAACAACTTCTTTCCATTCCTATTCAGTCCAATTTAATGCTCCAAAATTGGACAAAGAAGTATTATTTCAATATGTCCATTGGTGCCAACACATGTCTCAAAATTTTTAGTTTTGGCGAAATCGGGTATTTTAGGCAAAATTGACCTTTTAGTCAAAATTCACCATTTCTTTTCTCCAATTACTCATACATCTTATAGGGAATTTATCATAGAAAATTTTAGGATATTACATATAGGACCTTCTTTTCCTTCTCAAGCTTGGTTAGCTGTCCAACTACGTATTTTTTTGCCCTAGAATCTTCACAGAGAGACCTGAAGTCAACACTTATTCTCTTCTGCCCAACTTTCAAGTGCTTGTTTGTTTGGATTAACAACAGCAACAAGGAAGGACTCAAAGCTTTTGCGGTATACCCATATCTTAAATAGAGAGGAGCAAACGTATACATGTCATAAAACTAGTCTTCAACTAGGACATGATTATATTCAACAGGATGAGCACATCATATATATATTACGGTGTAAACATGTAGATGCTGTTGAGCACATAGATTGTCTGTCTTACGTCCAACTAACATTCCAGTTGTCAACTTGATTAAAAATTCAAAAGCTTTACATGAATAAAGGATTAATACAATTTATAATAAAACCCATTGCATATATTTAGGCATGCAATAAGTCATGAACAACATCCCCATCTGAAAGCAAGGGGAGCCAACATCACTAATCCTCAATTTATATTAATAGTCTTCTCAACTAACAAATAAACCTCAAACTCTAATACCCGCGTAACACTTCATTACTCAAATAACCCTAGATGGAGGATGTCTAATACAAATTTACACATAAAACTGACCAGCCGAAAAATAAGCATAACTGACACCCCATAAAAACATTACCAAAGCAACTACATCATAAGTGGAATCATGCACTGCTCTGATAGGCGGTTCGTCAATTGTTAGTATTTAGGTGTCCTAGAGACAATCCGTAAGGACAGATCATCACCTTTTTCTATGTTGTAGTATTTCATTATTAATAAATGAGCATATTTTATCTTTATCATATTTATGTCTCACCTTTATTTTAAAGTAAATATGTGTTTGAAGATAAAAACCCTAGGAATATAATATGTGTTAATCTCGAGGATCAATGATAGAGATCATGATCATGAGGACTTGAGAACACTATATATCTATTACTTAAAAGAGTAAATACCCTTTCTGGTCCCTGACAAAAAACGTGATCCCCATTTTGGTCCCTTACCAAAAAAATGTCCTTTTTAGTCCATAAAAAGAATGAATAAGGGTCGATTGGTTGACATTTTGATCCCTCACAAATTTCCAAAATGTCATTTTTAGTCCATAAAAAGGACGAATAAGAGTCGATTTTTTTGTAAGGGACCAAAATGGGTCTCGTGTTTTTTGTCAGGGACCAGAAAGGGTATTTACTCCACCTAAAACTTGTTCCTAGTCTTGAATCACCAAGAAAGGGCATTGATGATCTCAATAAAACTAGTACGACATCGTCTACTTGTATAGAGATACAAGGTAGGAACCTCATAGAATACAGGCATGGTGATGTCTTAGCTGATGTCGTGGGTAGATATGTTGGAGAACATATAGTACCGAACAGACCCGCCGATAAACTCTACAAAGATTCATTGTAGAAAGTATCGCTGGATATGTAAAGTCTCTCATTGTTTGGTAGTACGGATCGTCTTAGACTTAAGGATGTCATCGAACACTATGTCCTAGGGTTATACTTTGACTGTACAACTCAATCCACCTGAAGATGGGGAGAACAATGTACTCTTGGGTGTAACTCAAATACATGAGTATAGATGGACATGCCAAGAGGACTCACAGTCCCCTACAAGGGATTAGTTATTCACAAGATCGGTAGGGCTTATAAAGCTTCCAATTAACTCAGGAGTCTGTGCGTGCAGCAAGTGATCATGAAGAGTCATGATCTATTGTAGAGTTAATATAAGAAGATTCCTAGTTCTGTGAATTAGCTACATTTAGTCAATTAAGAGAGATGATATTCTATCTTTGCTCTCGACTAAATGTGAATGACGGTGTGAGGGATGATGCCTGCACGGTGTCCAAATATGAAAGGTAGATCACTTGATCAACTCAATTAGTTATGGGGCCGCAAAGCATTGCTAGTGTCTTATGAGGTCATTAAATAAATTGAGCCCATTAAAGGAGTTTTGATTGGTTCAAGTTTATTTTTGTCAGTGATTAATTGGGCCTAATGGGTCATACACAAAGGTTATTCCCGATTGTTTAAAGTTAGTAAACTTGGGACAATAATTGTTATTGGCTTTATCAAGAGTAAAAGTGTAATTGGGTTGGAGTGGGACTCCAAGCCTAATGAGGATATTTAAATTTTAATTCAAAAGGTTAGGTTATAAAAGATAATTATGAATTATCTAATATATATATATATATAAAGATCCAATAATGATTGGATGAAGATAGGCGAAATAATAAATGAGGATTGCTTTAAAATGATTTTTGAATTTTAGTTTAAGAGATGAATGTGATTCATCATCTTAAATTATTATTCAATGTTCAAGATATGAATTTAATTCATTATGATTTGGATTTTCCAATTCAAGTTTGGATTGGGCCTCTCTTGTGAGCACTTAAATTAGGGTTAGACTCTTATAAAGTGCTGATTTTTTATGTGCCCTTTTTATGGACGTTTTTTGAAGAAAGAAAAGGAAATAAATGTGATCCATCATCTTAAATGCAATCCAACAATCAAGATATGAATATGATTCATCATATTAAATTCAATCAATCAATCAAGATGAGAATTTAATGTGACTTGGTTGACAAGTAGTGGACTTATTACCTAAAACCTCTTTTCTTAGTGCATAAGCTGAAAATTCCTAAGGCAATTAGGACTAGGATTTTTTGGTTCACCAAGGCTATAAAAAAGGGAGGGTTGGACTTTTTTCGATGATCCTTATGCTCTCTAAATTTTGGTCTTTACCAAAGGTTTAGAGAGGAAAAGGCACCATCCATAAAAGGGTAAGGTTCCAACCTTGTTCATCCTATCCATAACCTAATTCCAAGAAACCATCACCTTCTTGAAAAGAGTAAAACCCAAGGAAACCAAACATGAACCTTGTCTTTGCCTAGCAAGCATTCAAGGAGTAAGAGGTTTCAAGAGAAGGAGTTCTCGTTGCAATCGGGGGGTAGCCGTGTGGATCAACGTTAGATGACATCAACAACATTGAGGTCTTCAAGTGATCTAAGGTAATCATAATCTCCAATAGTTGTTTTATCGAGTAATCCCAAAGTTCATGAATATTATAAATTGTTATGAATTATCATGAGCGCTGTAAAGAGTTACGGATTAATAATTATTAACTAATTAATGTAATGAGTTAAGGTTAATAATTCATGAGAACCGTAAGGAGTTACGGGTTTCCGCAACGACTAAACAATTTTTTTTTCAACCTCATGAACCTTTGCATGAAAGTCATGTAATAGGCAAGATTAACCAACACAATAACCCCTTAAATGACAAAGTTAGACTTCTCAATACATTTGTCATCATTTTGACAGAACCTGGCCTATAATTTACTTCTGATACAAGTGATCATGAACTGTTGTTCAAAAGGCCTAACTGGTATCTTATCACAACCTAAGCTAAGGACTGTATGAAATTCTGATGCATAAAATTACAAGTTGAGCCTCAAGCCCAATTGATCATATCAGTCTCAGAAGCCATGACGGATGAAATTTTGGTAACTCATGAACTTCTTAGCAAGTAGTCAACACTTTCCCTTCTACAGGGGATATACTCATATTCCACATATTTTCAACCCTATATGGAGGCATGAGTTTTGTAACATCCCGAATTTTGGACCCTAAGAACTAAGAATAAGCCTAAAATAGGCGGACGACTAAGCCTAGTTCGGGAAGAGTCCCAAGAATGTTGAGAGTTAGGAAGCCTCTATGGGATTAAGTAACTCGACCATACGGGTCAGTGGACCTTGCATGCATAAGCCGTGGAATTAAGGTGCCCATGAAAAAAGGGCACAAAGGACCTATACGGTGTAAATCCGATGGAAAAGATGCCACCCAACTATGTCCTAGGGTATAGGAAAATTAGTTGAGTGAAAATATGTCGGTATAAGCAAGTACACTACATTTTTAGGGCAGTTGGGTATGCCCTACGTTTTTGAGAAGGCATCGGTATTCATGAAGAAAACCCGAGCAGGATCTCGAGCAAGAACCGATAAAGTAACCTTGATAAAGTAAGGTCATAATGACTATTGATGACATACTTTTGTGTTGGCCAAATATAATGGTGACATGTGTCCCTTCATGATTACAAAAGACAAAGAGTAATGATGCTAGTAGGACACATGGCATTCTGGGGTTGGATGTTTGACTTTTGGCACCACAAAGTACAAGGTAATTATGAGACATTAAAATATACATTTCTTGCTCCCCAAGAACAAATAAAAACGTGCAGCCACATCAGGGGAAAAGGAACAGTTGATCCGGCCCTACATAAGTCCAGTTGTGTGGCACGAGTTACGAGGAGAGGTGTAACCAGCAAAAAGGAGCTAAGCGGGATCGGTTAGGGTTTTCCAGAGTCGGGCCCAGACCCCTAGACATAGAGGGAGGACGAAATTGGTGGGCCCAAAGAGAGAGAAAGTGACTTGGAGGAAAAGAAAAAGGTCACATCATGTAATTATGAAGAGAAAGAAAGAATAAAATATTCAAGAATAATCTGGACCACACAATTTAAATCTGACGTGACAATGGAATGACATGTAATTATGACTCTAAAGGGGTAATTATAGCGCATCCTAGGGCAGATCACGTGGGTCCCACTGGTTGGAAGAAGTGCAGTGCAAAATGACCGCTTTACCCCTAGGCCAAAAACCTACAACTAGCAATTCTAGAGACCACTGTCAGGGGTAATTTTGGAATCTTATTCTTGATCTTGGAATGTTCCACCCATCAGCCAAATATTTCTCTAGGATCCTTGAGAAACAAGGAAAGAAAATCATATTTAAATCCGAAGCACTCTTTTAACCAATGGACAATAACCAAAGTTGGATAACAGCTTGCACCCTTGGAGCCTATATAAAGGACACTTCTCCCCTTCATTTGCCACTTGCTAAGCATTAATCCAGTGTGAGGAAGAAGAGGGTCCAGCTGAAGGTCTTGCTCCAAGGGAAGAAAAGGGCAACCGCAACCGAAATACCGAGGTAAGTTCCCTAATCGATGACTCGGAAACTCTTGCTTCTGCCCTATGGTATTTTCGTGAGATTGCAGTAGGATTCTCATTTTTTTAAGGTTCTAAATGAGTACATAAGGTTTTTTTGTGTGGGGAAAAATGGGATCACCTTTTTCCAAACTCAAAAACCATAAGTCTTTAATATACGAAAATTTGCCGATTCTTACGGTTTCTGGGCAGCGTGTGTTCATCAACGGATTTAAAATAGTAAATGGATTATGTTTCCTTTGATATTATTCCTGGTTAAATTAGACATCCTAAGGATGATTGTGGAATAATATTTTGTGTCATTTTGATGTTTCAACCGAGAGTTATTTAAGATTGAAAATGACCTAAAGACATGGATTCTGTTTCGGACCAGTAGCTAAGTTTTGGGAATCTGAGAAGGACTCGTACCCAGATGGCTTTGGTAACTATTTTTCCTATAATTTAGACATCCTAAGAGTTCCATGGCCACTAATTTCTTGTCGATATGACTTTCTAGAATTTATTAAAAATCGGCAAAGTAGGGTCAGAAATTCTGGAAATTCTAGTGCTATGAGTATTTTAGGAAACTTGAAGTAAAGTTTGAATGGGTGATTGAAAGCATGATGTTTGGCTATATTTAGGGTGATAGTACGTGTGGGACACATATTCAGTACCAAGAGGAGAGTTTGTGGATTACGATAAGTGCCAGGTAGTAAATGTAAACTTGCATACCTATGTTGCTCATGTATGTTATGTGTTATCATGATTGTGGATGTAGGGTAGGTAGTATCTATGGGACTCCATGTTCCATGGTTACTACTGAGGCCCGAGGTATGTAGGGTAGGTAGTACCTATATGGGTGCTACTGAGGCCCGAGCCATGATGGGTAGGTAGTATCTCTTTTGGGGTGCTACTGAGGCCTGTGGCATGTAAGGTAGGTGGAGCCTATGTGACTATGTGTGCATAGGTGTCTACTAAGGCCCAAGGTATGTGAGGTAGGTGGAGCCTATGTGACTGTGAGTTTATAGGTGTCCACAGAGGCCTCTTGGGGTAGGTGGTTAGGGTTAGCCACCCTGACTACTGAGGCCCCTTCGCGCGCTAGATCCGGGGGCTTGTCTTTACCATGCGGTCATGCGGAGTACATGCCAAGTTTGTTAGTTCTCTATGTGTTTTGATGATAACTGACAATTGTAAACACAAGTTGAAGTTTGTCTTTGGTAAGTTGAAAAACTTACTGTCAAAGGCAAACTCGAGTATTGGCCTCAATACTCAAGTATTGACTTGACAGAGAGTAGCTCAAGTTTATTAAACAAAGCAATACTCAAGTTTCCATTTGGAAACACAAGTATTGAACTTACAGAGAGCACTCCAAGTTTTTCACCCTAAGCCAAATTCGAGTATTGGTTTGAATACTCAAGTATGCATCATACAGAGACTCCTTGAATATTTCCTGAAGTTTTCAATACTCAAGTAGTTATTTGAAAACTCAAGTATTGGTCATACAGAGAGTCACTAAAGTTTTCAACTTGAGAAAACTCGAGTATGGGTCTGGATACTCGAGTATGAGATTGATAGAAAGTTTTTCAAGTTTTACACGTGTCTCTGAAAACTCAAGTATTGATTAGAAAACTCAAGTATTGACTTGACATAGATTTCTCAAAGTTTTCAAATCCCTAAATACTTGAGTATAGGTCTGGAAACTCGAGTATCAGACTGACAGAAAGTTTTCAAGTTTTACACATGGTTTGAAAACTCAAGTATTTGAAGATAGAATATCACCTAGAGGGGGGTGAATAGGTTATCTCAAAATTATTTTGAAAACCCACACGAAGACAAGTAAGAAAACAGAAACAGAGATATGAAGCAGAGAGGTGAAATAGACACAGGGCGGTTTATACTGGTTCGGTCCCAAAATCACTGACCTACGTCCAGTCCCCAGAACACCTGGGATTCCACTATCTTTCAAGAACTATTACACACTTTGTAAACGAAGGATGATCCTCTCACTTTTGGACTCCACTCCCCCTTACAAGTTGTAATTGATACACCCTCTCTTAAAGTTCCTCAACCTTAAGATTCAAACAATAATAAAGCAAATGTTTATGAACTCCTTACGAGCAGATGAAGTATTAAACATTGAAGTACAAATTGATGAAACTGTTGAAACAACAAATAGTATTAACTTGAATTAATTGAAAATGGAGCTAAATCACCAAGAGGGGGTGAATTAGGGATTTTAAAAATCTTTTCAGAAAACCTCTATTTTTGAACACTGAAAACAGAGATGAACTATGATGAGAGTAGAAGAGCAAGACACAAGGATTTATACTGGTTCGGTCCAATCTCTTGACCTACGTCCAGTCCCCAGACTCTCTGGGATTTTCACTATCTCAATTGATTACACACTCTGTACTCAAGAGTAGTTCTCTCACTAGAACTTACTCCCCCTTACAAGTTGCAATCAATGAACCCAATCACCAAGTCCCCAGACTTGTGATCTTTTACAATAAATGATATACAGAAAAGAAACTCTCTCTAAGAGTGGATATTGATAAACACTAAAGCTTTAAGTGTCAAAAGACACAATACAAGTGAAAACAGAAAGGTAGTTGAAGAACTTTGAATGCTATGTGTTTTCAGCTGGTGTGTTGGTTGTAGAAGACTTGAATGTTGTTCTATTTATACTTAGAGATCATTAAATGACCGTTGTAATTCTTCATATAACCGTTGAATTAATAATCCAGCTGTTGTAGGCTGTTATAGTGTCTTCTCTCACTAATCTTCATTTAATCCAGCTGTGCAGAAGTTCAAAGTTGACTTCTCTGTGAATTAGTCCGTTGGAATAACAACTACTGGATGTGGTAGGTAGACATTAATCCTTTGTAGACGTGTGCAGAAGGATTACCCAAAAGTATGCAACTTTCAGGGTTTTGCTTTTAATGTTCTGACATCACTTTTGCTTTATCTTTGAACCTTCAATAAACATTCCTAATTCATCTGAAACTCACTAAAAAAGTGGTTAAACATATCTAGGAACATTAGAGATTAATCATTGGAAGTATTAAGATCAAACAAGAAGGTTCAAGGAATTTGTAGAATTTGAAATTCTAAGTATGTGCCGAAACCTCAAGGTTTGTTCTTCAAACCTCGAGTTTTGTACTGTAGCAAGTGAAAGAGATTTAAGTCCAAAACATCAAACCTAGAGGTTTTTACTTAAACCTGGAGGTTTTTAAAACAAATGAAAAGTGTCGGCCTTTCTGTAGGACAAATACTCGAGGTTTTGTTGGAAACCTCGAGGTTTCACTTTAAATGTGAAACTTTGCAAAATCGCGCCAAGTGCAAACCCAGAGGTTTTCTGAAAACCTGGAGGTTTTCAAAAACAATGAAAAGTCGTTTTCTCTCTGGATGCCAAAACCTGGAGGTTTTGTGTCAAAACTCGAGGTTTCGCTTGAATGGAAAATTTTGAGTTTTTGCCCCAAAACAGAAACCTGGAGGTTTGAGAATAAAACTGGAGGTTTTGAAAACTTGGAAAAACACATATCCTTTCTTCCTAGACAAACCTCGAGGTTTGTCCAGAAACCTCGAGTTTTCTCATAATTTTGAAAAACTTTGAGAAAACTTCATTTAGCTCAAACCTGGAGATTTTTCACAAAACTGGAGGTTTTAAAGGGTTCAAAACTTAGGAGACTCTCTGTAAGTCAAAACCTCGAGGTTTGAACAGTAACCTCGATTTTTTCATTTTCCAGAAAAATTGATGAGAAGTCTCTGTATGACGAAACCTGGAGGTTTCTCTAGAAACCTGGAGGTTTCTTTGGAAACCTAGAGTTTTGCTCAATCCAGAAACCTGGAGTCCTTTTCTGTAAGGCCAAACCTCGAGGTTTGAACAGTAACCTCGAGTTTTGCTCTTACAGTGGGTTTTACACATTTGAGAGCAAAACTTTATGCTTTGTTTACAATTATTGGAGATCATCAAAACCCTTAGAGAACTAACATTAATTGCTCAGCGTTTCGGTAGGTGGTGAAATTGAATGCTTCTAGTATTTATAGCGTTCGCGATTAATGCCGTTGAGAGGCTCAGCATACTAGTCGTTGAGACTCTTCGTATTTCCGTTAGACACAGGTGCACTCTGTCTTTGAGAAATCGACTGTTGCTTCATTTAATGCTTCGCTTCGTCAGTCACAACATTCTTCTTCATTCCATTCCTTTTGCCCGTTGTGAAATAACATTTAATGCGTAGTAGGGATGAAAGAAAAAACTTTCATTGATCAGCATTGGAAACTGAGATTATTACTCAGTTTGGTAGTCGCATTAAATGCTTGTCTAACACATTGTGCTTTATTCAAATCGGTTCTTAATCCATGTTTAAATAATCTGAAACTCACAAGCAAACTCGTTAAAAGCATTTGGTAATAACAATGTGTAACAATCTGAAGTAATAAAATGACATAGCGGGATTAAGATTACAGTTGTTGAAGCATTTCAAAAAAAGAGACAACTTTGCTCGAGCAACAATCCAAGCTTGCTCGGGCAAGCTTCTTACGAATCAGTTATAAATATTCTTGGTCGCTGATGCTCGAGCAGAATAACTCTGCTTGCTCGAGCATGAAAACTTTCATGCTCGGGAAAACTTCTTATCAGTTTCAAGAAGAAGACTTTATCTTGACGCTGCTCGAGCAAGCAAACATTCTTGCTTGGGCAAACTTTTCTTGAGATGTGAAAAAAACATATCAGAGTCATTGATGCTCGAGCATGCTTTTCTGTCTGCTCGAGCACAATGCTCGAGCATGAAATGATTCATGCTCGGGCAAGCTTAATACAGAAGCAAGATATGTTTTTGAGGGATGATGCTCGAGCATGGATTTCTTCATGCTCAAGCAAGGTGTGCGAGCATGCTTTCTAGATTTGCTCGGGCAGGATTCACTTTATGAGGTAAAGACCTGTTACTCGACTTTGCTCGAGTAACACCTTCAAACCTGCTCGAGCATGATGGTCAAGCATGCTTTCTAGCTTTGCTCGGGCAAATTCTATTCTGAGACAGGCTTCTCCTCTTTGCTCGAGCAATAGCTTTATGTCTGCTCGAGCAAGGTGTTCCACACTACTGTAAGAACTGGCTGAACCAAAGAGGGGGGTGAATTGGGTGAATGATAAAAACTTAGCAACTTTGAAAATCTTTTTGCAACTCAGTAAAATCAGTTTGTATGACAGTAAAGAGTTGTAAAGCTATAGACAGTCATTCAAACATATATGCTGGAAATATAGGAGATTAAGGAAGAGAATATGCAAACTGAGATTTATACTGGTTCGGCCCAATCCTTGACCTACGTCCAGTCCCCAAGCTCCACTTGAGATTTTCAATCCACTATCCTCTTGTTTAATCCGGGCACAAGAGAAGCCTTTACAAACCCACAAGTTCACCCAAGCACTTGTGAAGCCAAATCTCTCACCGAGAGACTCCCCCTTACACAATGTAAGGTTACAATCTGTTTCCCACTCAAGATCACCCAATCTTGAGTAACTCTCAGATATAATGTTTATAATTAATCTTCTCTCTCAGAAGTGAATAAGATAAACACTGAAGTGCATTACAAATAATTTCACTCTCTCTCTATGATAAACAATGTAAACATTGAAAAACAGAGAGTAAATGATATGAAGATCAGAGTATGAGCATTCTGAAGATGTAGGCTTGTGTCTTGCTCATTCTGTCTTGAATCTGTCTTCTTTTATAGGTAGAGATCAATATATGACCGTTGTAATCTTCAATATAACTGTTGCCTTCATTAGACAAGGTTCTGGTTCAGTATTGGTCTTCTTCTCTCTCTAATCTCCACTTAATCCAGCTGTGCAGAAGTTCAGAGTTGACTCTCTACAAATTAATCCGTTGGAGTAGCAGCTGCTGGATGTGGAAATCATTCTTTAATTCTTTGTAAGCGTGTGTAGATGGATTACCCAAAAGTATGCAACTTTCTGACTTTTGCATTTAATGTGCTGACATCACTTTTTGCTTTTGCTTTAAACCTTCAATAAACATTCTCTAATTCATCTGAAACTTACTAAAAAAAAGTGGTTAAATATATCTAGGAACATTATAGAATAATCATAGAAAGTATTAAGATCAAACAAGAAGGTTTTACAAAATCGTAGAATTTGAAATTCTAAAGAAGCGTTAAAACCTCGAGGTTTGTTCTTCAAACCTCGAGTTTTGGACTGTAGCATGTAAAGTTGATTTAAGTCCAAAACATCAAAACTGGAGGTTTTCAAAACTATAAAAAGTGTCAGCCTTTCTGTATGACAAATACTTGAGGTTTTATCAAAAACCTCGAGGTTTCATTTGAATATGAAACTTTTGAAAAATCGCGCCAAGGCAAACCTGGAGGTTTTTTTGAGAAACTGGAGGTTTTCTAAATCAGAGGAAAGGTGTGTGCTCTTTGGATGCCAAAACCTCGAGGTTTCTCATCAAAACTTGAGGTTTCGCTCAAATGTGGAAATTCTGAGTTTTTGCGCCAAAACAGAAAACTGGATGTTTGAAAGGTAAAACTGGAGGTTTTGTAAACTTGGAAAAAAAACTTGGGTTTTCTCTGGCAGGTCAAAACCTCGAGGTTTCTTACCAAACCTCGAGGTTTCACAAAACTTGTGAAACCTAGAATTTTCATGTTAAAACAGAACCTTGAGGTTTTAGACAAAAACTGAAGGTTTTCAAGTGTTCAAAACTTAGGACACTCTCTATAAGTCAAAACACCGAGGTTTTACAAGAAACCCCGAGTTTTGCTTTTTCCAGAAAATGCTGAGAAGTCTCTGTGTTATGAAACCTTGAGTTTTCTCTAAAAAACCTTGAGGTTTTCTCAGTCCAGAAACCTTGAGTTCTTCTCTGTAAGGCCAAACCTTGAGGTTTCTGTGCAAACCTCGAGTTTTGCTCTTATAGTGAGTTTTACAACATTTGAAAGCAAAACTTCATGCTTCGTTTAAGATTTTTCTCATTAAGATCAAAACTCTTGGCTAATCGCAAACTCAAGTTTACATGTCCAAGCTTGAGGTAAGAATCCAATGCAAGAAGAATCAGCTCCAAACTCATTGTATTATGTCCGTTATGATCCGATGAATGAAGACTGTTCTTGACCAGCGTTTTTGAAACGTCTTGAATTGACTGTCAACTTTTGAAGGTCATATCTCCTTGGTCTGAACTCCGTTTTGGTTCGTTCAACTCTTGATGGAACTCTTTGTGAGTCTTATTTTATATGCCACCAATTTCAGCTCAATATGATTTGTAGTTTGTGAGTTACACTCAAAACATTGAAGCTTGGTTTTCTGTGTGGCGTGAATTTCAGTGTCAACTTGTACAATTCATAACTCCTTGATATGAACTCCTTTGGGCTTGGATTTTATATCAAAATGACGCATTGGGAGTCTAGTTTCATATTCCACTTCTTTCACCCAAATCTGATATCTGGTTTTGGAGATATCATCGAATTACCAGAGGTCACCCGAGCTGAATGTGAAACAGAGTGCAACAGAGTTGTTGAAAGTGCTGAAACTCAAGTTTTCACTTGGAAACTCGAGTTTTCCTAGTCCAGAGATGCTGAAGATACTACAAACTCGAGTTTTGAGTTCTTAACTCGAGTTTTCTCATCCTGAAGCTGATTTTTGCTGACTTTAACTCCGAATTGACCCATTCCAACTTCCATATGCTCTTGGATACTTCTAGCATCAATCTAGAGACTTGAATAATGATATCTCATTCCATTTAGCAAATTCTTCCTTCTTTAATATTCCATCTTGATCATTCCTCTTAATCCAACTCTTTCTTTCTTCTCTTCTCTTGATCATTCTCTGTCATTCAACTTGTACTCATCATTCTCAACAAGTTCTACCTTCTTCAAAATCTTCTCTTCTTCTGGATTATCCCCCAAAATCCTTTGATAACATCTTGCTTCCTTGACAATCTGATATTCCCATTATATTGTGTGTAAGAACTTCTTTCTTCAATCTACTTTCTTGATCAATCTTCATTATTAAACTTTGCATCTACATTCAATATAAGAATTAGTCAAAGCATAATGTAAATGTAATATGCAACTTTTTTGCTCTTAAGAATGGCATCTATATAAGACATCATCAAAACTAATCATAACCAACAACTACAAAATTTCATCTTGCTCGATGTTGCTCGAGCAAGATTGTCTGATATGCTTTATTGGTTCAGTTCCTTGCTTAAGCAAACATATCTTAATTTAATGACTTAAACATTGTCATTATCAAAAACACAGGAGCTAATAGTATTGACTTGGCATAGACTTCTCAAAGTTTTCAAAATCTATGAATACTCGAGTTTTGATTTAGAAACTCGAGTATCGAGCATACAGAGAGCTTTTCTCTTTTTCAAAGTTTTGAATACTCAAATATTGAAATGGAAACTCTAGTATTGAGGTTTTGGACTTAAACTTATTTTCATATAAAAATTCCAAAACTCGAGTTTAGTTTTGGAAACTTGAGTTTTGTTCCTATTTCAAAGATATGGTCCAAAGCTCAAATCACGTCATTCTTCTCTGGAAGAAGAATACTCGAGTATCATCATGGATACTAAAGTATTGCTATTAGTGCACAGTGACAAACTCGAGTACTGAAGAATATACTCGAGTATGAGTCGCAGAGTTTGAAAATCAAATCTGACGAATTTGTGAAAGCTTCTTGTTTAATCTTAATACTTCACCTCTACATTCACTACTATTCTTAACTATGTTTAATTAGTTTGTTAGTGAGTTACAGATGGTTTAGAGGACATTAAATGAAGATTTGAACAAAAGCAAAAAGCAATGTTAGAACATTTAATGCAAAGTCCAGAAGCTTGCATCCTTTTGTACCATCATTCTCTACCCGTTGCAAAGGAATTAGTGTTTCCTTTCCACATCTAGTAGTTGTTCCTCCAACGGATTAAAAGTCAGAAAGCAAAGCACAAACATTTGTGCAACTGGATTAATCACAAAGTAGTGAGAGAAGAAGACCAAAGCTTATTCTAAACCTTGCTTAATGAAGGCAACGGTCATATTGAAGATTTCAACTGTCACTTAATCTCTCTTTATATAAATAGAGTTGTATTCAATTCTTCTGTGAGCTAAGACATAGAAAATGAATTACATCAAAGTCTAGCCAACTACTCTTTCAGTTTTCACTTGTAAAGTATCTTTTGATACATTAAGCTTAAGTGTTTATCATTATCTACTCTTAGAGAGAGTTCATTGATTGTAAATCATTTATTGTAAAGTATCTCAAGTCGGGGTACTTGGAGATTGGGATATTGATTGCAACTTGTAAGGGGGAGTAAGTTCTAGTGAGAGAATTACTCTTGAGTTACAGAGTGGGTAATCAATTGAGATAGTAAAAATCCCAGAGAGTCTGGTGACTGGACGTAGATCAAGAGATTGGACCGAACCAATATAAATTTCGTGTGTCTTGCTATTCTTCCCTATACTCTGGTTAGCTCTGTTTTTAGTGCTAAAAAACAGAGCAATCTAAAAAGAATTTTAAAATCCCCAATTCATCCCCCTCTTGGTGATTAAGCTCCACTTTCAAAGTTTACTTTTCCTGATTGAGATTTGCATTACATGCATTGCATACATATTGTATATGAGTTTAACAATTACTCTGGGGATTCAACTTTGAACTCCAAACTGGTTTCAAAGATACAGGTGTAAGACGGTAGGCCGGTTGGACTGTGGAAAAGATAAGGGTAAGAGCAATAAAGCTGAAGATTGAAGACGTATGGAATGCCTTATCTCATATTGTATATTTTTATGACTGTATGAACTTACTTATTGCCCAGTATTTATGATGGACTATTGTACTCTTAACCCTATGGGGATTACTGAATGTTTTTGTATGTACCTTTACTAGTATATTTTGGTTGTCTAAACTGACCATATGCTCTAAGCGCACACTCTGATATATAATTAAAGTGACTATTTATCAAAGGAAAGGTAGTAAGCAAAAAGGATCCCTCTAACCCGCCACCCGAAAGGGCGAGGCTGGTAGGGGTGTAACAAGTTCAATACAAGAGAATCAAAACCATTGGAAAGGTTTTCAGGGCATACAAAATCAATAGCAGGAACTTGAGTATAAATATTCTCTAGGTTCTCAACAGCAACATATTCTCCTTGTGAAAGTTTAAATATATTCTTCTTCCGGTCAATTATTTTCATAGCTCTATCCGGTTGCCACTCTCCAATATCCCCTGTTGAATTGATTGATTATTAAAAAGAATTTACAATGCATTCAATTTAACAAAGTATCTAAGCTTCAATTTTGGAGCCATGAATGAGATAACCTGTATGCAACCATCCTCAACCAAAACCTCATTTGTGAGGTCTTCACGTTTGTAGTACCCTGAAAATAAGGTGCTTCCCCTTACACAAATTTCTCCTCTTGGTTGGCTAGAGAGTGAGTCGTATCCCATTTCAGGAACAGATTCCAGGCACACATCAACATTTGGTACAGGAGGCCCAACTGTACCAAGCATTGCCAATTCATTTGGTAATGAGACGAATGTTCCAGCACAGGTTTCAGTCAGACCTATTTCATATCAGCAAAACCACACTACTTCCTAATTCTATCATATCAACAATATGCATATAATAAATTCCTTCTTGATTATTTACCCAAAAAAAAAATCCTTCTTTTTCAGAATATACTGTAATTAATTCCTTTGGACATGTACACTAATATCTAAACTATAAATAAATTTAGGGTGTTAGTTGTATTAGTTAGTTAGGGGGTTTAGTTAGTTAGTTGTTAGTAACCATTTTGGATTTATGGGTTTTGAGGTGTTGCCTATAAAAGGCATATGACTCTTCATTGTATCTCTATGCTTGTTATGATGAATGAATAAGCATCACCAGAATTTCTCTTCCCAATCCCTCTGTTTCTCTCCTCTTCTCCCTCTTTGTTATGTTCTGCTCCTCTAAATTTCTATTCTCTTCCTCTCTTCTCTTCCTCTTCCCAAATCCTCTAATTTCTACAAATAATCTAACATACACTACACGGAGTGACTACACATCCGAATAATTTGTAACACCCCTACTTTTGTAAACAATGTACAAATATGAATTAATGAAATAATAAGAGGCGATTGACTGCAATTTGAATTGTTATTCTTCTGTGACATGTTTCAATAATTATTTTGGAGACTCTGAGATAATGAATTAGTCATTATAACTGAAGCTAAATTTTGAACTAATTAGTAGGACAATAAGAAGAATTGTCTTGCAATAAAATTAGGGCGAACAAAGGCAGACTAAATTATCAGTTAATAAGTACCTAAAGGTCATTATGGAACAAAATTATCGTACCCTTGACAAGCCTAAAAGTTTGCCCACCAGAGTCAAGAAGAAAACAGTGATAATCACACTTTGACTTAACAATGAAGAAAGCTAAGCTTATAACACCAGAATGGTATAAACCGGTATAATGAATAAGAGACATGAGGATTAATAGGACACAAAATTTTCCCTTACAGGCTATGTATGCCCTAGCCACAAGGAGGAAGGGGAAGGGACAATGCAATAACCACAAGGTAAAAATGAAAAGTCAACTGTAATGATAACCATAGGACACGTGGCATCTAGGGGTTAAGAGTTGACTTTTTGAAAAAGTAAAAGTACAATGTAATGATGACATTTTTAAAAGTAAAATCCTTGCCTATTAAGGAGTGGATTTCGTCCACTTAAAATCAAGAGGAAGAAACAGTTGATTTAATCTACATACAAGCCCAATCGCAAGGTCCAAGCCTTAGGGAAAAGTTAACTGATGAAAGGGAACCAACAAGGATCAATTAGGGACTTTTTTTGAATCAAATGGAACAAATATTAGCTGCCTCATGGTATAAGATGGCGCCACATACAGGGGATCAGCCAAAGAAAAAGTTGAAGAAAAATTTAAGAGGGAACAAGCTATTAACCACTGATGCATCCTATCGACCATTGGACAAAAAAGTGAGTTGGATAATTTACATAAAAGCATATAAAATCATGGACCACTGGATCAATGAGTGCTTGGATAATTCAGGTAATTAAGACACATGGAGATTTTATAAAAATCTGATTTTTATGGTCTGAAATGGCGCCACCTATACAGGTTTCAGAAGAATCTAGAGTTACTTGGAGAATAAGCAAGAAACCCTAATGCAACCTATTAACCAGTGGACAATAGCATGAACTGGATATTTCATTGAACCCCTGAGGTCTATTTAAGGATATTTTTTCCCCATTCCTTGGCTGCATGAGGCGTGTTCAAGAGGTGCCAAGGAGGGTCAGCCAAGCTCAAACACCAAAAAGAAGAAGGAGAAACATTGATTGAAGCTTCAGATCAAGGTAAGTTCAAAACTAGCTTTTATGACTTGAAGTTTGAAGTTTTCATATAGCTGGTTTAAACATGGTGTTGTGGTGTGGTTTTGATGTTTTTAAGGGTTCCATTGAGTTTAAAACTAGATTTTTCATGAGAATGAGTTAAGGTCATGATCTACGAACCCGAAAACCCTGAAGCTTAAGAGAAATAGCAAGATGCTAGATTCTGGAAATTCTGGACATCAGCGCTTAATAAATGGTTTTAAAATAGTAAATGAAGTTTGATGACCATAAAATTTTATATGATTAAAATAGACATTAGGGCTTCATTTTGATATATAATTTCGTAATTTTTCAAGTTTCCTACTAGGATAAATTAATTTTTGAAAACAGTATAGCGAACTGGATTTCTTCACTGTCCAGCGAGCAAAGATTTAACCACGTGAAAGAATATGAACCCTTTTGGTCTCTAAAAGTATTTTTATCATAAACTAGACATCTTAAGGGTTCGATGGCCATTGGATTCACATCATTCGGATTTTTGAATAATTAATTAAAAATGTTTGAAGTTGAAGCATGATTTCTGGAATTTTGGGAGTAAGAGCGAATTTGTTGAAAATAAAAGAAGAGTTTATATAAACAATTAAAATAAAGTATATTTGCTTTGTCTAGGGCAAGACCGCATCCGGGATAGTATTTGGACACCGAGAGATTTTATTGATATCTGAACAGCTATCAGGTAGCAACTGTTTACTCACATACTTTATGTTACTATTGTATGTTTGTATGCCATGATTGGGTTACGTAGGGCTGTAGGACCTAGTGGACTGTGTGTCCTTAGGTCGCTACTGAGCCTGAGATGCATTTAGTGTGGTTAGGTTTGAGGCCCTGACTACTGAGTTTGCCCTAGTGCTAAGGATTTTTTCGCGGCTTGCCTTGTTAGGCGGCTCAACGGCTATGAGATTCCGGGGCTGGTATTGTTATGCAACTCGATGGCCATGTGGATTCCGGGGCTTGCCTTGGTAAGGCAGCTCAACGATATGTTGTTATATGTTACTGTGACTATGATTATGATTCTGAATGCATATATGGTGTGTTTGCCATGTGATTATGATTCCCTTGTTGTGGTTTGCATACATACTGTATTTGAGTTTAATAGTTACTCTGGGTTTATTTTTGAACTCCAGACTGTTATGTAGATATAGGTTATAGACATTAAGTTGTTCAGGCTGTTGGAAAGGTAAGAGAATTGAAGAAATTGGGAATGCCTTATCTCGTTATGTATAATTATTTTTGGGATGACTGAATAAGTTTACTTACTGTTCAGTATTTTATTTTGGATAACTGTACTCTTAACCCTACAAGGACTATTTACTTTCTGGTTTTTGCGCTTTTACCAGTATATTGTAGTTGTCCAAATCGTTGACATGCTCTTTTTTCGTTTACTCTGATATATCTTAAAAAGGTAATAAGTAAAAGGAATCCCTCTAACCCGCCACCCGAAGGAGCGAGGCTGGTAAGGGTGTAACAGTTTGGTATCAGAGCATAGTTTGGACGATATTGGTAAAAGGCAAGTTGGGATGGTTAAGGGTACTAACATAATTTTGGATAATTGGAATAGGAAAGAAGATAGATGGGAGATTCAGACAAGTATATCAGAGGAGGATGACACATGAGACTAGAGTCCTTGGATGGGCCAGGTATCGAGCGGCTCCACCTGTACCACAGTTGGCACTGGCACTTAAGACTATCCCAGCACCAGAACCTACCCCCATATCACAGCTGGTACTTGAACTTGTTCTGATAGTCGAACTTGAACTCGCACTAAATCCTAACCCTACATTTGTGCCTTAGCTCCCACTGGTACCTGAGCCTTCACCAGGACCCGAGATTCCCCTCGTACCTGAGATAACAATTGCACTCAAACCAATACCAGTACCACCTCCTATATCAGAACCTGAATATCATCTAGCTGCTCACATACCCCAACCTGGCTATTTGCTAGCAACATTTCGTATCGCTTTCAAAGAGTTTGAGCCTGTACCTGCTCCTCTCTACACACTTGTACTGCCATTTGAGCCTGCACCGATGTCGATGCCTAAGCCGAACCAGAATAGGAACCAGTAGAGGAGGAAGTAAAGGAAGGAGGAGAAGAGCAGGAGAACGATTCAGTACACTCCTCAGTAGGGGATACAGACCAACCCTGGGTGTTTCCTTAAGACCTTGCCCCTTTAGTTGCCAATGAAGCGGAATCTGATAATTTTTACCTTCCACCTTTCAATTTTCCTATGATAGTAGAAGAAGATCTACTGGATGTTGTGCAGTTGGAATACCGTATGGCTTGCTTTGAGAAGCATACGCCAAGGAAGCAGTACCGTCGCTATCTGAGGAGGATGTAGATTATTTATGAGAGAAATATGAATGGATTTGACTACCCTCATGTGCAGTGGAAGAGGGTGGTTGTGTATTTCCTTTCCAAGACATATACTTGGATAAACTTGACTAATAGGATTATGGAAGAGGATCAGATCATCGGTCATGATGTCCTACATTTTATAGCCTTAGTTAGACTTTATATCTATGCTTATATGTGAATAATGGTGGTAGTATGGTTTGCTTATAGTAGATGAAAAGCTTTTGATATGTATTGTAAAATAGAAGTAAAGTAAGAAAAGACTGGTAGGATGGTTTGATGTAACTGCAGTATGAAGGACTATGATGTAATGAACTATGTACAAGAATGTATATAATGCAATGTGAATATAAATATGAGTATGGTTGTTATAAGCAGTTGTGTTGGTAGTTTTTGAGTAACAGTTTATCTTGTAAAATGATTATTTAACTTATTGTTGTGGTGTAGTTAAAAGCTCACAGTGTATGGAAGGAGAGCAAGGCCAAGACAGGAACCTGAACCTGAGCGAAACCAATAAGATCCAAACTTAATGCAACAAATGATAGGTATGTTACAGAGTCAAGGGGATATGATCTGGCAAATAAGAACATAAATAAATGAATTGAGAGCTCGACAAGACGAGGATCAGAAAGAGAATGACAATAATAGAAAAAATGAAAAACAGGCTGAAATGTAACAAGAACAACCAGAAACCAGGGCTGTGGAGACTCAGTTATATTGGGTCTCGAAGTTTTGAAAATAGCAACCCCCTATATTCCAGGGAAGATCTGATGCAGTTGACGATTGGATCCTAGGACTGGAGAAATTTTTTCAGGTTCTGGGATGTCCTGAAGAAAGAAAGGCCCAATTGGCCATCTACAAGCTTGAAGGTAACGTAGACCGCTGGTGGCGTAACACCGAGATGACTCTTCGTGCTCAGAATATCCCTATTACATGGGAGCTATTTTAGATGAAATTTAATGAGCAGTATCAACCTCCCTCCATGCGTATTGCAAAAGAGTCAGAATTTCTAAATATTAAGTAGGGAGACAATGAACCTTTTGAAGAGTACTATGATCGGTTTACTCGTTTATCATGATATTCTGCCTATCACAAAAATCCCAATGCAGAAAGTAGTTTCGCAGATGTTTTAGTTCGTGGTTCAAAATATGAGATGAGGGAAAAATTGATTTTTCGGCAATTCCATACATTGCACCAAGCTGTCGAAGAATGTAGAATCGTTGAAAGAAATCTCAAGGATTTGCATGCTCTCAGAAACATATCCACCTGCAGTGATTCTAGCCGTGAGAATTTATCTCAAAAACGTAAAAGGCTGGGGTTTGTTAAACAAGGTGATAACAGGAAATCTTTCCAATCTAGACAGCAGAATTTCCAGTGGCCTGCTAAGCCTCAAAGATGACATAAATGCAGGAAAATTCACCCTGGAACTAATTGTAATAGGCAATCCGTTTGTTTTAATTGCCGAAATCCCGGACATTTTAGTAGGGACTACCCACAATAGAGGTCTGAGAGAATGCCCCAAAACCAGGGAAGAGTTTTCGCTATGACTAGAGAGGAGGCGCAGAGATCACCTGGATTAATACAAGGTACGATCTATGTTTATGGTCACTCATTACATGCATTATTTGATACCGGTGCTAGTCATTCATTTATTGCATGTGATTACGTGACACGTTTGAAATAGGATGTTTATAAGTTGCCATAGGATTTGAATGTGTCTACACCCTTAGGGGTTAGGACTAAATTTGTTGACGTTTGTTTAAACTGTGTGGTGATTGTAAATGGGCGTGAGACGACCATTGATCTAATTTGCTTGCCCTTACAGGAAATTGATGTAATATTGGGCGTGAACTAGTTGACAGATAACAATGTGATTATGGACTTTGGAAATAAAAAGATTGTTTACCAGGAATTACAGAAGAATATTGATGTTGAAGTAAGTCTTCATTTTCTTTCGGCCGCCGAAGCAGAGAAATGTATTGAACAGGGTTGCCAAGGGTATGTAGTATTCTTCTCAATGCAGGCAGAACCTGAGCTCTCACCGGACCAAATACCAGTTGTAAAAGAATTCCTTGATGCGTTCCCTGATGACATTAGTGGATTACCTCCAGAGGGAGAAGTAGAGTTTGCTATTGAATTAGTGCCTGGCACTGGACCAATTTCCAAAGCATCCTACAGAATGGCACCCAATGAACTGGCGAAATTAAAGAAGCAAATTGAGGAGTTACACGAGAAAGGGTTTATCAGACCCAGTATTTCACCTTGGGGAACTAAAAGTGAAAGAGTTTACTGATGCCAGTTTCCAGAATGATAAAGATGATTGTAAATCCTAGTCAGACGTAGACTACACCCTAAACGGTGGATCAATTTGTTGGAAGAGTTCCAAGCAAAAGACCATGGCAGACTCAGCTACTGAGCGAGAATACATAGCAGCTTTAGAAGCGGCTAAGGAGGCAGTATGGATCAAGAAGTTTATCAATGAACTTGTAGTGGTTCCAAGCATTGTTAACCCAATACCTTTGTATTGCGATAACGCTGGTGCTATAGCTCAAGCAAATAATCTATGTCTCATCAAAGATCTAAGCATGTGCTCCGTAAGTATCACCTCATCCGAGAGATTGTTGAAAGAAAAGATATAAAGATAGATTATATCCCCACCGATGATAACTTGGCTGATTCTCTGATTAAGAGAGTTTCTCAGAGAAAACATGATGGTCATTATGAGTCTTTGGGTATAACACGTCGACCTAATGGACTCTAGGCCAAGCGGGAGAGTGTTAGTATTTAGGTGTCCTAGAGACAATCTGTGAGGATAGATTAGAACCATTTTTACGTTATGGTATTTCATTATTAATAAATGAGCACATTTTATCTTTATCATATTTATGTCTCGCCTTTATTTCAATGTAAATATGTGTTTGAAGATAAAAGCCCTAGGAATAGAACATGTGTTAATCTTGAGGATCAATGATAGGGATCATGATCATGAGGACTCTAGAACACTGGATATCTATTGCCTCAAACTTATTCCTAATCTTGAATCACCAAGAAAGTGTGACGCCCTGACTCAATACGCCCATATTTATCAGAGTTTAAGCGTACAGGCATCAAAATGATTTGGACGACTTAATTGCGGAATAAAACTTTCTTGAAATAACTTAGTTTGAAAACATGAGGATAAATTTTTTGCGATTCGAACCTATCCCATAGTAGGATATTAATACAATAATCCAAAATAAACAAAGGATAAATGTTAATTACAGTCCAACTATTTATATTATAACAAAATATTCCTTCCGCTTTATCCCTTACAGCTGCGTCTTTCCTCTTGAACCCGATCCACTACCTGTTTCTTTCATGCGGTCTGGAGTTCAAATGAATGAACCCCAGGGGTAATAGTTAATCTTCTATGCAAATATGAATGTAAAAGACAGTATCACACATGTATAAGCATAGAGTAATTCACAATAAATAAGTCGCACCGTAACTGCAGTTAACGGCCAAGGACCGCAGCCCTTTAGGACACGCAACCCTATGAGACACGCAATCTCAATCCATAGCTAGGATACACACATGCGAATTATCTAGCAACCATGATCAATCATACATGAATACATACATACAAGTTAATAAGATAACAGTTACCCACCTCAACTTGAATCCTTAATCCGGTCGGCTTTCCTAGGATCAGTAGAGGTGTCGAAGTATGCCTATAAACGTTTATCATTGTCATTAGTAACTTCTGGCGTCGCAATATACCCTACTACGCGACTTAATAATAATACCCATTTTTAATAAATAATAATAATATTTATTTATTTATTATTATTATTTTCTTTGCAATTATTTCTCCGGGTTGAGGGGTTTCTAGGGCGATGGGTTCCAGGTTGGGGTGCTGGGATAGGGGTGATAGGATCCGAGGTGTTGGGATCCGGGGTGTTGGGATTCGTGGTGCTGGGATGGGGGTGCTGGGATGGAGGTACTGGGATCGGGGTGTTGGGATCCGGGGTGCTGGGATAGGGTTGTTAGGATGGGGTGCTGGGATGCTAGGATGGCTGGGATTTGAGGTGTTGGGATGCTGGGGTGCTAGGATGGCTGGGGTGCTGGGATGGCTGGGATCAGGGGTAAGTGGTTGAGGTATAACAGCGAATCTGCTCTTATAACATATAACAACGACTTCCCCCATTCCTTTTCCTTCCATGATCACAGCAATATCAACATATATAAATGGCAGTCAAGTTTTTACTCTTTCTTATACAAAGCAGTGATGCATTTATATAAACTTATGGCTACAACTTACTCATTCATTTTTCCCAAAGCAGCAACACACATATATTTATCGATACAATGACTTTTTCTCTCCTTTGTTCTCATATATACATACATAGGTAGCAGCAGATATATTTAGCTTAATGGCTTACCTTGTCTGTCTTTCAAATATGCCAAAGCTTGCTGCTTCTCAACGCCTTCTCAGCGCCACACCAACCTCTGTTTTCTAGATCAAGAACAGAGCAACCAATGCTTGACCCCTCTCTCCTTCCCTCTAGTTCACACTCTTGACTTTCTTTCCCTCTTGCTCTCTCTCACTTTCACTCTCAACTTTGCTCTGGTTTTGATAAGCTAACGAGAGTGATTTGAGTTAAGGAGCATAGCTTATATAAGGACCAAAGGGTCCAGTCCGAGAGGGAAGAAAAATGACGGTCAGAGGAGAGGTATGGGAAGTCTGAAGAAGCATGGCAAATCTGATCTTGCGTGATCATGAAACACGTTGTGCTCTCTGCTGCTTTTACGTGTTTCCTTTTAATAGATATTAGAGGAATAGGAATATATCTAAATATTTTGCTGCCTTCTCCACTGTCACGTGTTGGGCTACTTTAAAAATTATCCAACTTAGTCCTCTTCCAAACCTTTATTTGCAATTAGGTACTTAGCTCATTTAATTGAAAATATTGGAAAAGTGATAAAATTAAATCTTTAATTCCATTTAAGGATTTTCTTTCTCAATTGAATTTCTTTTGGCCTTACAATATTATCTCTAAAATATTTATGCCAAAAATTATTCTCTAATCATTTTGTCCATAATTATGGAAAAATATGCCTTAAATTCCATTAATTAGCTTTATAATAATTAAGGCCAAATTTTCCATAAATAATTTCATCATAATAATTATATATCCTTAAAATATTATTTCATAATTTCCCCCCTTTTTGTCCCCGGCCGAAGTTGTGGCCCTATTCAGGAATGTTACTCCTCCTGAACCAGGCTTAGACGTCCGCCTAATTTAGTCTTATTCTCAAGTTTCAGTGCCCAAAATTCAGGATGTTACAGAAAGGGCATTGATGATCTCAGTAAGACTAGTACGACATCATCTACATGTATAAGATACAAGGTAGGGACCTCATCGAATACAGGCATGGTGATGCCTTAGTTGATGTCGTTGGTGGATCTGTTGGAGAACAGATAGCACTGAACTGACCCCTAAGAGACTCTACAAAGATTCATGGTAGAGAGTATCATTGGATATGTAAAGTCTCTCATCGTTTGGTAGTGTAGATCATCTTGGACTTAAGGATGTCATCGAACACTATGTCCTAGGGTTATACTTTGACTGTACAACTCTATCCATCTGAAAATGGAGAGAACAGTGTACTCTTGGGTGTAACTTGAATACATGAGTATAGATGGACATGTTGAGAGGACTTAGTCCCCTATAAAGGATTAGTCATTCACAAGACCAGTAGAGCTTGGATAGCTTTCAATTAACTCAGGAGTGTGTGAGCACAGCAAGTGATCATAAAGAGTCATAATTCGTTATAGAGTCAATATAAGAAGATTCCTAGTTCTGGGAAATAGCTACATTTAGTCAATTAAGAGAGATGATACTCTATCTTTGCTCTCGACTAAATGTGAATGACGATGTGAGGGATGAGGCCTGCACAATATCCAAATATGAAAGATAGATCACTTGATCAACTCAATTAGTTCTGGGGCTGCAGAGCATTGCTAGTGTCTTATGAGGTTTTTAAATAAATTGGGATTTGGATACATACATATACATATATATGTAATTCAACCAATCAATCAAGATATGAATTTAATTCATTATGATTTGGATTTTCCAATTCAAGCTTGGATTGGGCCTTTCTTGTAAGCACTTAAATTAGGGTTAAACTCTTATAAAGTGCTGATTTTTGGTGTGCCCCTCTCTTGCACGTTTTTCTAGGAGAAAAACAAGATGCCTTATGCTCTCTAAATTTCGGTCTGAAAATGGAGCAAAATACCAAAGAGGGGGGTGAATTGGGTATGTTTAAAAATCTTTTTGAAACTTGCTCTATTTTTGTAAAATAAAAACAGAGATAGACAGAGAGGAGAGTAGAAGAGCAAGACACAAAGATTTATACTGGTTCGGTCCAACCACTGACCTACGTCCAGTCCCCAGCCACACTGGAATTTCTACTATATCAAAAGATTACACACTCTGTACTCAAGAGTAATTCTCTCACTAGAACTTACTCCCCCTTACAAGTTGTAATCAATGAACCCAATCACCAAGTCCCCTTGACTTGTGATTCTTTACAGTAAATGATTTTCAAGTAAGAAACTCTCTCTAAGAGTGGATAGAAATAAACATTGAAGCTCTAATGTATCAACAGATACTTTTCACAAGAAAACTCAAGAGTAGTTGGAAACTTGAATGATTTTCGTTTTCTGCAGTCTTGGTTGTTGAGAGAAATTGAATGCTACTCTATTTATACTAAGAGAGGATTAAAGATCCGTTGCAAGCTCCATTATGACCGTTGGTGCATTAATCTAGCTCATTGGAGGCATTTTGGAGTTTTCTCTCTACTCTTCACTTAATCCGGTTGTACGAAGTTCGAGTTGACTTCGGAATATTAATCCGTTGGAATAGCAGCTCTTGGATGTGGTAGGTAGACATTAATCCTTTGTAAGCGTGTGCAGAGGGATTACCCAAAAGGATGCAGCTTTCTGGGATTAGCATTTAATGTTCTGACATGCTTTTTGCTTTTTGCTTTAAGTCTTCATTTAATCTCCTCTAAACAAGCTGAAACGCACTAACAAAGTGGTTAAACATAGCTGGGAATATCAGAGAATAATAATGACAAGCATTAGGATTAAATAAAGAAGTTTTCACAAATCCATTAAATTTGATTTTCAAAACTCGCGACCAATACTTGAGTATGTTCTTCAATACTTGAGTATGTCACTGTGCACTAATATGAATACTTGAGTATTCATGTCGATACTTGAGTATTCATCTTCCAGAGAGGCTCTTCATGATCTGAGCTTTGGACAATTTCTTTGAATAAGACCAATACTCGAGTATTGAAACCAATACTCGAGTTTTGAACCTTTTATGTGAAAATAAGTTTAAGTCCAAAACCTCAATACTTGAGTATTCAAATCAATACTTGAGTTTCCAAAACATCTGAAAAAGAGCCAAGCTCTCTGTATGTCCAATACTCGAGTATTCAACTCAATACTTGAGTATTCAATTTGTTTGAAAACCTTTGTGAAATCTTTTCCAAGTCAATACTTGAGTATTCACTTTAATACTTAAGTATTCAGATCACTTGGAAATAGCAAACCTTTCTGTATGGCTAATACTTGAGTATTCAACTCAATACTTGAGTATTCAACTTGTTTGAAAACCTTTGTGAAATCTTTTCCAAGTCAATACTTGAGTATTCACTTTAATACTTGAGTATTCAAATCACTTGGAAATAGCAAACCTTTCTGTATGGCCAATACTTGAGTATTCAGATGTTTTCAAAAACTTGGAAATGTTTCTGCCAATTCAATACTTGAGTTTCCATTTCAATACTTGAGTATTCATAAACATGTGTAAAGTTTTAAAACTTTCTGTTAGCTCAATACTCGAGTATTCAAACCAATACTCGAGTATTCACATGTTGGAATACTTTGGTGACTTTCTGTATAACCAATACTTGAGTATCCAAATGGATACTTGAGTATTGACAATTTTGCCTTTTAGTGAAAAAGTCTCGTATGATCAATACTCGAGTATTCAAACCAATACTTGAGTATTGACTCATTGTGAAAAACTTGGAATGCTCTCTCGTAACTTCAATACTTGAGTATTCATGGGAATACTTGAGTATTGCTCATTTTTGTGAAAATGAACCATTCTCTCAACAACTCAATACTTGAGTATTGAAACCAATACTCGAGTATTCACTTGACAACAAGTTTTTCAACTTATCAAAAACTCATTTTAACTTGTGTTTACAATTGTCAGTTATCATCAAAACACATAGTAAACTAACACGGTAAGGGCACTATTTAAGAAAGGCAATGTTCCAATGATCTTACTCCTCCTATTTTAACCTAATTCCAAGAAACCACCACCTTCTTGAAAAGATAAAAACCCAAGGAAACCAAACCTCAACCTTGTCTTCACCTAGCAAGCATCCAAGGAGTGGGAGGTTTCAAGAGAAGGAGTTCTCGTTGCAATCAGGGGGTAGCCGTGTGGATCAACGTTAGAGGACATCAACAACATTTTGGTCTTCAAGTGATCTAAGGTAATCCTAATATCCAATAGTCGTGTTATCAAGTTATCCTAATCCTCAATAGTTGTTTTAACGAGTAATCCTGAAGCTCATGACTATTATAAATTGTTATGAATTCTCATGAGCACCGTAAAGAGTTACAAATTAATTGTTATTAACTAATTAACGTAATGAGTTAAGGTTAATAATTCATAAGGACCGTAAAGAGTTATAGGTTTCCGCAACGATTAAACAATTTTTTTTGTTTTCAACCTTATGAACCTTTGCATGAAGGTCATGTAATTTTTACCCCTCTACAAATCTCACTTTCGCACAAGAGCCATACTAGCAAAATTTTCAACCAACTTTGAAAATTCATATCTCTATGTACAAATAAATGTCCAATTGTAGTACTTCCAAAGGCTACGTGACTGCTATTAAGTCTATTTTTAGGGAAACTTTCCTACCACAGTTCCACGTCAGCCTAACAGCTTAGGAAAATTTTGAGGTATACGGCTCAAATCAGAGCTTATACGTTTCTCTACTCGATTCCAAAGTTGATTCTTGATTTCGAAAGCCATCCGCGTGTAGACTAAGCTAAACTCCTCTTATCTAGAATACGAAACCGTAGAGATAATGCTCTAGTAGAGAGGGAACAACGTTAGAGAAGGCCTTGGGAGCTAGAAACACCAGTTCGGGCTCATTTGACCATACGTACTCCTACTCAATTCCATAGTCGTTTCTTGATTTTCGTGGTACCTCTACCTTATAGACGGCCTAAACTCCTCTGATCAATAATCAAGAAATGCAGAGATGTTGCTCTCGCAGAGAGGAAAAACTATTAGAGAAGGCCTAGGGAGCTTGAAAGGCCGAATCAGAGCGAAATCGACTCCGTAGCGTTTTATCTCTCTACTTGTTGTCTCAACCAACTGCTCTCTCTTTGTCTTTCCTCTTCTATATTGGACCTCTCCCATTTCTTTCTCCATGTTGGCCGACTTAATGGTGATGAGAAAGGAAATAAGAAAAGTCAAGGGCTTGTTGGGCAAGCCAAGGAACAACGTGGCTAACAAATAAAGAGAACTTGGAGCCAAGCTAGATACGCTTGGAAAAAGAGTTAGATATGCTTGTAGGACAAGTCAGAGGTAAAGTGGCGCCCTATGTGGCGTCCACACCCTACTAATGACATTTTACCATTTTACTCCTATGCAAATCTCACTTTCGCATAAGAGTCATATTGGCACAATTTTCAACCAGCTTTGAAAATTCATTCCTCTATGTTTAAAGAAATGTCCAATTGCAGTGATTCCAAAAGCTATGTGACTGCTATTAAGTCTATTTTTAGGGAAAATTGCCTACCACAATTCTAGGTCAGCATAACAACTTAGAAAACCTCAAGATATATGGCTCAATGTGGAGCTTATACGTTTCTCTATTAGATTCCAAAGTCGTTTCTTGATTTTTGAAGCACCTCCTCGTGTAAACGGTACTAAACTCCTCTGATCAAGAATCTGAAACCGTAGAGATGTTGCTTTAATGGAGAGGAGGAAACAACGATAGAGAAGGCGTCAAGAGAAAGAAACGTCAGATCGGGGCAAAATCGACTTTGGAGTGTTTTCTCAATAATTGATATATTATTAACGTAACAAAAAGTGTCAAACATGACAACAAAATAGCGCATCTAAATGGAATACAAAAAAAAATTAACTCAAATACATGGATATTTATACATTAAATGATTGATAAAAATTAAGTAAATAGAAACAAATTTACCTAACTAAATATTGACTTTAAACGAATGAATTATTTGTAAACTTCATCATGACAAAATAGAATCAGCTAATACAAAATCAATTGAAACAAAATAGCCCATTCAACTCAAATAATTTAATAATACAAATATATTCAGCAACTCCAAGTGGCACAAGAAATAGAATAAGAAAATAAATATTATGGGTCATTGGCAATGATTATAAATCATAAATATCTATTAATTATTAAATAATAAATAAATAGTAAACAATTTGACTTATTAAATATCAAATAATTCAAATAGCACAAACATGACAACAAATAGTAACAAATAATTAGCATGATAATATTAAGTTAAATAATTGAAACAACATAAACATATTAAGTAACTTCTTTAAGTCATATAAAGCTATGGAAAAAAGAGAGAAGCAATTAATATAATGCCAAATTAATATAATACGAATGAGGAAGGATGAATTTAGGGGTGAGCAAATCAAAACCGAAACCGAAAACCGAACAGACTAATTCGGTGTTCCGTTTTTTCGGTTCGGTCTATTCGGTTTTCAGTTTCGGTTCAGTTTATAAAATACACTTATTTCGGTTGTCGGTTATCGGTTCGGTTTTTTTAAATTTAATTCGGTTATAACCGAATAACCGAATTTACTTGGCCCAGTGTGAAGAGAACCCTCGGCCTAGTGAAGTGAAGACCACCGTCGGCCCACATCATGTCCGAGTCCAGGCGAAGATGAGACTCCAAGTCTCCAGCCCAAGTAGCCAAGTACCAAACCGTGAATCTCACTTCACTTTCACAATCCTTTTTTGATCGAACACTTTCACAATTCCTCCGATCCTCTCCACCGAAAACCCTAAGCCGCCAATCTCACTCGTGAATCATCATACTTCATACTCACTTCGCCAGTTCTCCTTCTAAGTTCTCAGCTCTTCACTTCACCTCTCCTCTCAGCTCCGATTCGGCGATTCCCGTCGACCGTCGTAGTCACACAGTCATCCTCTTACTTCGCCTCTCCTCTCAGCTCCGATCGTGCCGGACTCTGCAAATTTGACTCTTCATCAGTTTTCCGAAGTGTAAGACTGAAGCAAAGGTCGATCTTGCTGTCTCAGCGTCGTCTCTCACCTCGGTGAGTTCCTTCACTCCGTATGCTTGTATTTTTCTGATGTGGGTGTGGATTTTTCTGATGTGGCATGTGGGTATGAATTTAGTGTTTGATTTTGGTCAAGTCACCGTAGGAAAACAGCGTCGTCTGTCGTCTTTCTTTCTTTACTTAGGTTGCCGTGGAAGGAATTTTTAGTATAACTATTCAATTCATGTGGCATTGCCTTCTCTAAAAGATTCCAGCTTTTGATATGCTCTCCATTTCCTTCGCGCTTATATATTTCTAGAAGACATATTTAAGGAAAAAGAAACTTAGTTGTATTTCTGAAGTGTTTGCTCTCAAGTTTTCTTATAATTATGACATTTGGAAGAGATTCTTTGAATGATTCAATAGTGTGTTGTTGATTGTTGAATTTTAAAAATTGTCAATATGTTGTTATTTACTGGCAGCTAAGAAAGAACACTTAAAAGGATATTGATGGAATATGGTTCTCTGATGGTCTAATTCATCTTGATAATTAAAATGTTTGTATATTTACTGCCTTGATTCTATTTTGAATCATCATGCCCTTAATTTTCTATTTTTTGTGTTGGGATGTAGGTTTTAAAAAATTGATTTCAGAATCTGATGTGTTGGCTAAGCAGGGCATTAATTTTAATTTCTGGTTGTAATTTTATTGTTTGATTCCATTAGATGTAGGTTTGTTTGCTGCTTTTGATAGCGCAGGAAAGTGTTGTATGGGAATTGTTTGCCCTGTCTTTAATTTTAATTTCTAGTTGTAATTCTTAAGCTTTAGCCATCTTTTATTATTAATTTTTTTTTTATGGATTCTATTGTAACTAATGATGTTTCAAGGCCTTGAACCGAATTATTAAAAAAAAAAAAAGGATTGGCATTTTTACAGAATTAGCCCAAATAAAAAGGCCCACAACAAGGCCCAAAGAAAGCCCAAAAACCGAATTATCTTTAAAACCGAACCGAAATATTTTGGTTAATTCGGTTCGGTTTTTTAGCTAGTTCGGTTTCGGTTCGGTGGCACAAATATGAGTATTTCGGTTTTCACCGAAAAACCGAACCGAACACCGAATGCACACCCCTAGATGAATTAGCATGACAATACAAATATCAAACAGAAACAAATGAATAATAATAGATAAATATGATAAACAAAAAATTGACTAATTAAAGGGAAAAAAAAATAACGGATATATCATTAACGTAACAATAAATGCCAAACATGACAACAATATAGCGCATCTAAATGGAATACGACAAAAATATTAGCTCAAATACATGGATATTTACACATTAAATGACTGATAAAAGTTAAGTAAATAGAAACAGATTTACCTAACTAAATATTGACTTTAAACGTAGGAGTTATTTGTGAAAGTGAAGCTTAATCACCAAGAGGGGGTGAATTGGGGATTTTTAAATTCTTTTCAGAGTGCTCTGTTTTCACACACTAAAACAGAGCTTAATCAGAGTATAGAGAATAAGAGAAGACACAAGGATTTATACTGGTTCGGTCCAATCTCTTGACCTACGTCCAGTCCCCAGACTCTCTGGGATTTTCACTATCTCAATTGATTACACCCTCTGTAACTCAAGAGTAATTCTCTCACTAAAACTTACTCCCCCTTACAAGTTGCAATCAATATCCCAGTCTCCAAGTCTCCTGACTTGAGATTCTTACAATGAACTAATTCACAATAAATGAACTCTCTCTAAGAGTGGATAAATATAAACACTGAAGATCAATGTATCAAAAGATACTTTACAAGTGAAAACCGAAAGAGTAGTTGGTAAACTTGAATGCAATTCGTTTTCAAATGAGATGTGTTGTTGAGAAGAATTGAATGCAACTCTATTTATACAAAGGGATCATTAAATGACCGTTGTAATTTCCATTATAACCGTTGGTGCATTAATCTAGCTGTTGGAGGCACTTTGGTGTCTTCTCTTTCTACTCTTCAGTTAATTCCTTTTGTCCAGAGGATTAGTGTTGACTTCCCTTGTAATAGATCCGTTGGAAGAAAGGCATTCTTTTGGAAAGCAGACATTAATCCCTTTGCAATGTGTGTAGAATGATTGTGCAAAAGGATGCAAGTTTTCTGAGCTTTGCATTTAATGTTCTGACATTACTTTTTACTTTTGTTCAAATCTTCATTTAATATCTTCTAAACCATCTAAAACTCACTAACAAACTGATTAAACATGGTTAAGAATAGTAGTGAATGATCAAACAGGAAGATTTCAGAATTACGAGTAAGTTGATTTTCAAAACCAGCGACACAAACTCGAGTTTTATTTATACAAACTCGAGTTTTGGACTTTTATAGTGAAAACATGTTTAAGTCCAAAAGCTCAAAACTGGAGTTTCCAATTGCAAACTTGAGTTTCCAAAATGGTAAACTAAGCAAAGCTCTCTGTAAGACACAAACTCGAGTTTCTAAAACTAAACTCGAGTTTCCTCTTAAAATTGGAAACCTTTGAAAATCTTTGCCAAGTAAAAACTGGAGTTTTCATTTGCAAACTGGAGTTTTCACAAAGTGATAAAACATGTTAACTTTCTATCAAGGCAAAACTCGAGTTTCCAAATGTAAAACTCGAGTTTTCTCATAACTTTGGAAAACTTAGAAAATGTTTGGCTAGTGCAAACTTGAGTTTCCAAATGTAAACTGGAGTTTGCAAATGATGAAAAATATTTAGACTCTCTGCCAAGCCCAAACTCGAGTTTCGAAAACACAAACTCAAGTTTGGCCAAGTTCACAAAACTTGACAAACTCTCTCTGTTTGGTGAAAACTGGAGTTTTCTCACGTTCAAAACTTTAAGAGCTCTCAGATGATCAAAACTCGAGTTTCCAAAACCCAAACTCGAGTTTCCTCATAAGAGAAAACTTTTACAAACTTTCGGTAATTGAAAACTGGAGTTTGTAAATCAAAACTGAGTTTTGCATTCTTGAGGAAACTTGAAGTGTCTCGTATGGCACAAACTCGAGTTTGTAAATCAAAACTCGAGTTTGCCTTGATGTGAAAAGCTTAAGTGCTTTCTCGTGACTTGCAAACTCAAGTTTGCCTAAGCAACCGGAGTTTTCATAACTTTATAAATTTGAGCTACTCTCTGTCAAGTCCAAACTCGAGTTTTGCTTCCAAAACTCGAGTTTGCCTTTGACAGTAAGCTTTTCAACTTACCAAAGACAAACTTCAACTCGTATTTACAATTGTCAGTTATCATCAAAACACATAGAGAACTAACAATTTGAAAACCTCATCATGAGAAAATAAAATAAGCAAATACAAAATCAACTGAAACAAAATACCCCATTCAACTCAAATAATTTAAACAATACAAGGGATAGGTTATTCTACCTACTTTTATTTTGCTTATCTTTGCCTACCCCTCTAAATACAGTTAAATTATAATCTCATCCAACAGCGAAGATCCCTTCTTCTCTCCCCTCTGCTAGAACCCTAAATTACATTTTTCCATTTGCAGTTCAATATACCTCATCGCACTTTCAATCCTAATTTCACGTCTATATTATACATCGCTTAAGGCAACGTACAATGTTTAAAGAAACCTCACTTGGTACCAATTATTTGAAAAATAGAGTCAAACATTTTGATCAAACTCCTATAATTTATAATTAGACTAATATAAACTTGATCGGCCAGTGACGGAATATATTCATTTTTATCCTGGAGAGGATGTTCAGTTAATATAATTAAGTAGGCTGAACAATGGATCAGTACTTCTTATTATCTATATATTTGTGCTTTTTCTTAATTAGTTAACGTAAACCCTATGACATATGTAGCAATAATGCAAGTTTGAAACAATCCGAAAGGAATAATCCCCTAAAAACACAAAAACAAAAGGAACAATATGTAAAATCAGTTCTTATTTACTTCTACAGTGACCATCTTCCTTCCTTTTTTTAACCAAATCCACCGTCCTTATTTGATTATCAATTGTTGTAATATCAAATTTAATTTGAATATATTGTAAGTTGGACCCGCATATAATTATTAGTTGGTGGTTCAGTCTCTTCTTCGTAAGGTTGTTGAAATCTGTTTTTTCTTTTCATTATTGACAAATGACATGATGATTTTGTTCAAAATTGTAGGAAATTCACCTTCACAAGATCATTGCTGAGAGAAAGAAGAGAATCTAGGGTTCCAGCGGAGAAGAGAGAGGGTGGGAGGCGGTGGGAGAGAAGAAGGGGTAAAAGGGTTTATTTTATCCCTCAAATTTCCGCCGTTGGATGAGATTATAATCTAACGGTATTGAGAGGGGTAGGCAAAGGTAGGCAGAATAACCTATCCCACAATACAAATATATTCAGCAACTCCAAGTGGCACAAGAAATAGAATAAGAAAATAAATATTATGGGTCAAAGGTAATAATTATAAATCATAAATATCTATTAATTATTAAATAATAAATAAATAGTAAAGAATTTAACTAATTAAATATCAAATAATTCAAAAAGCACAAACATGACAACCAATAGTAACAAATAATTAGCATGATAATATTAAGTTAAATAATTTAAACACAAACATATTAAGCAACTTCATTAAGTCATAAAGTTATGGAAAAAAGAGATAAGCAATTAATATAATGCCAAATTAATATAA
This sequence comes from Acacia melanoxylon, assembly GCA_019022615.1. Taxonomy (NCBI): domain Eukaryota; kingdom Viridiplantae; phylum Streptophyta; class Magnoliopsida; order Fabales; family Fabaceae; genus Acacia; species Acacia melanoxylon. Next base: position 295,269 of record JAFJYJ010000020.1, on the reverse strand, counting down.
TACGAATGAGGAAGGATGAATTAGCATGACAATAAAAAGATCAAACAAAACCAAATGAATAATAATAGATAATTACAATAAACAAAAAATTGACGAATTAAAGGGAAAAAAATTAACTGATATATTATTAACGTCACAAAAAATGTCAAACATGACAACAAAATAGAGCATCTAAATGGAATACCACAAAACTATTAACTCAAATACATGGATATTTACACATTAAATAACTGATAAAAATTAATTAAAATGAAACAAATTTACCTAAAAAAATATTGACTTTAAACAATGAATTATTTGAAAACCTCATCATGAGAAAATAAAATAAGCGAATACAAAATCAACTGAAACAAAATAGCCCATTCAACTCAAATAACTTAAACAATACAAATATATTCAGCAACTCCAAGTGGCACAAGAAATAGAATAAGAAAATAAATATTATGGGTCATAGACAATGATTATAAATCATAAATATCTATTGATTATTAAATAATAAATAAAGAATAAATAATTTCACTAATTAAATATCAAATAATTCAAATAGCACAAACATGACAACAAATAGTAACAAATAATTAGCATGGTAATATTAAGTGAAATAATTTCAACAAGAGTAAATACCATTTCTAGTCCCTGACAAAAAACACAATCCCCATTTTGGTCCCTTACAAAAAAAAAGGATCGATTGGTTGATATTTTGATCCCTCACAAATTTCCAAAATGTCTTTTTTACCCATAAAAAAAGAACGAATAAGGGTCGATTTTTTTGTAAGGACTAAAATGGGGTCCGTGTTTTTTGTCGGGGACTGAAAGGGGATTTACTCTTTCAACAACAAAAACATATTAAGCAACTTCGTTAAGTCATATAAAGCTATGGAAAAAAGAGAGAAGCAATTAATATAATACGAATGAAGAAGTATGGCTTAGCATGACAATAAAAAGATCAAACAGAAACATATGAATAATAATAGATAAATATGATAAACAAAAAATTGACTAATTAAAGGGAAAAAAATTAACTGATATATTATTAACGTAACAAAAAATGTCAAACATGACAACAAAATAGCACATCTAAATGGAATGCCACAAAAATATTAACTCAAATACATGGATATTTACACATTAAATGAATGATAAAAATTAAGTAAATAGAAACAAATTTACCTAACTAAATATTGACTTTAAACGAAAAAATTATTTGAAAACCTCATCATAAGAAAATAAAATCAACGAATACAAAATCAAATGTAATCAAAATAGCCCATTCTACTCAAATAATTTAAACAATACAAATATATTTAGCAACTCCAAGTGACACAAGAAATAGAATAAGAAAATAAATATTATGGCATACGTAATGATTATAAATCATAAATATCTATTAATTATTAAATAATAAATAAATAGTAAACAATTTGACTAATTAAATATCAAATAATTCAAATAGCACAAAATTGACAACAAATAGTAACAAACAATTAGCATGGTAATATTAAGTTAAATAATTTAAACAATACAAACATATTAAGCAACTTCATTAAGTCGTTATGGAAAAAAGAGAGAAGCAATTAATATAATGCCAAATTAATATAATACGAATGAGAAAGGATGAATTAGCATGACAATAAAAATATCAAACAGAAACAAATTAATAATAAATTGATAGATAAATATGATAAATAAAAAAATTAACTAATTAAAGGGAAAAAAATTTAAGTGGGTAATTATTAACGTAACAAACAATGTCAAACATGACAACAAAATAACGCATTTAAAGAAATAGTACAAAATATTAACTCAAATAATTTAAATAAGCACAAACATATTGAGCAACTTAAATTACTCCAAAACTACCCGAACGTCCATTAAGGTAGGTAATGATTACAAATCACAAATATCTATTAGCTATTAAATAATAAATAACTTAGAGTCATGGATATTTACTGATACATATGATAAATAATAATTAAAGACAAAAAAACAACTAATTAAATATAACGTATAACGTTTAAATGATAAATACTGATAACAATTAAGTAAATAGAAACAAATTTAGCTAACAAAAAATATTGACTTTAAACTAAGGAATTGTTTGAAAACCTCATCAATAAAAATTAAAGCACAAAAAATAAATTTAACTAATTAAATATAACGTAACAAATAAAAAGCAACTTAAAGTATGGAAAAAAGTAGAAGAAAAATTTAACTAATTAAATAGAATTGGGAATCATCAAATAAAAATTTAAATATAAATAAAATAGCACATTTAACTCAAATAATTTAAATAATAGAAACCTGACAAAAAAATGCAAACTTATTAAGTAACTCCAAGTCATAGAAGAAATAGAAGAAGGAAAAAAGTATTAATTGTCATCCAACAAAATAGTACATCTAAATTTAATAGTACAAACACTGGAAACTAATATAATATCAAATGAAGAATGCTGAATTAGCATAAAAATAAAAATTAGAAAGAAATGAGAAGAGATCATCGAAGAAATAATTATGAATTGTTATATAATAATAAATAATAAGTATAAAAAAATACAAACATATTAAGTAACTCAAGTCGTGGAAGAAATAGAAGAAAATAAGTATTGATTGTCATATAACAAAATAATACATCTAAATTTAATAGTATAAACACTCAAAATTAATATAATACAAAATAAGGAATGCTGAATTAACATGAAAATAAAAATTAGAAAGAAATGAGAAGAGATCGTGGGAGAAGAGAAAAATAATTATTAATTGTTATATAATAAGAAATAATAAGTAAATAGTAATAGATAATGTATGGCAAAAAAAAAGTAATAAATAATAAATTAAAGTCAGCAAATGGAATAATTTGAAAATCTCATGAAAGAAGGAAAAAGAAAGGGGGAAAAAAAGAAACACATGAGAAGAGGGAGAGTCAGGATATTTACTGATACATATGATAAATAATAACTAAAGGCAAAAAAACAAATTTAACTAATTAAACATAGTGTAACAAATAATAAGCAACTTAAAGTATGGAAAAAAGTAGAAGAGAAATTTAACTAATTAAATAGAAGGAATTATTGGGAATCATCAAATACAAATTTAAATATAAATAAAATAGCACATTTAACTCAAATAATTTAAATAATACAAACCTAGCAACAACAAAAATTAAATAATGCAAATATATTAAGCAACTCCAAGTCGTAGAAGAAATAAAAAAAGAAAATAAGTATTAATTGTCATATAACAAAATAGTACATCTAGATTTAATAGTACAAACACCCGAAATTAATATAATATCAAATGAGGAATGCTAATTAGCATGAAAATAAAAATTAGAAAGAAAAGAGAAGAGATTGTGGAAAAAGTAGAAGAGAAACATAATTATGAATTGATATATAATAATAAATAATAAGTAAACAGTAACAGATAATGGATGGCAAAAAAATTAACAAATGATAAATTAAAGATAGCAAATGGAATAATTTGAAAATCTCATCAAAGTGAAAAGAAAAAGAGAGTAGGTAAATAACACGATGAACAATAAACAGAAATCCATTTAAATAATTTAAATATAAACAAATATTAAGAAGCTTAAACCACCCAAAAGTAAATAGCCTGGATTTTAAATATTTGTCCTACCTACAGATATGGATCTTACTTTAGTCTGTAGACAATTTTCAGTGCTCTTTCCATTTTCAATTGTCACCACTCTTTTCATATCTACTCGTTCAAGATCTTCAACTTACAAATGCAGTCAAGGTTATATATGAATTCACAAAGTTATAAACTGTAAGTCAGCAGGCAGAAAAATGCATAATTTTAGTCGGCATCTACATCAAGATATTTGTCATTATAATTCTGAATAATCAATGGGATGTTCCAGAAATTAAGAGCACATGAAAAATACCAATGAATTTTAACTCATTCAACCCACATATAAGCCCGCTACAACACCTTCTCCCAAAAGTGACTTGGAAATCTAATGGATTTAGACATCACCAAAAGAAAATGCCAACAAAAGGAAATTACATGGTTAATCCAAAACCTCCTATCTTCCAGGCACATGAAAGCTAAATGTTCTCTCTTATAAAATCCACAAAGCAAACAGAAGTAATGCAAACTACAATTCAAAAATAATTTCTTCTTCATTAAAATTACACCTTCATAGCGTCAAAACAATTTCATTTCTTCCTTAGCTTCATAAACAATAAAAAAATCATATTAGGACTTTAGAGATGGCCTCCAAGGAGAGAAGGAAAAGGGGGAAACCAAAATAAAAATCCAAATAGGATCTTTGAAGAATTTGGGAACATCCAAATAGGGGCCTTGGTAAGAGAAATCGTACCTGAGTAATCGGCAGCATGCATGCTATTCGTAGATGAAGACGGCGAAGGCAGGGAACACCAAGGCAGTTCTAAAAGTTGGAAGGTTGGAGATGGAAGGAAAATTAAAGGAAGAAAGTAAAAATCCCAAGAAAATCAAGTAGGATGAACAAGTTACAGCATAGAATAGAGGATCACCAAATACATCAATGCCCAACCATTCAAATCATGTCACTCACATCATGTCAACTAGTACCATGGTAAAAAAATTAATAGGGATGCAATGCAACCTTCATTCCCTCACGTGAAGTGTTTACTCTCATCACTCAAGTGTTTGAAGGTTTGGTTTGCTCTCCATCCTACCTATTCTCACTACCATAGGCTTGACCATAGTCCACATCTCCACCTAAAAATCACTTATCAAGCATAAATCATGAGCACTTTCATGGGGATGTAATGTTGGCTTAAGCGGCAAATAAAACAGGGGTAATGGAAAGAATGGATAAGAAACAAAAGGGAAAGAATAAGAAAAGAGACAAATTGAATAGGTCGCAAATTGTAAAGACTTCAAGAAATGAAACCTTGGAGCTAAGCATACAATCCAAGTCATCAACACAAATAGAGAAACCATTTTTAGATACAACACTCAGCAAGATTGAATCCAAGCAAATAAATAACAAGTCTTGTGAAAAAGTAAATTAATCAAATAAAATTCATTGAGAATAAGGAAGTAAATTAATTAACAAGATAATAGATAAAACAAATACACAACTTCAGGCAAGAAAATAATGAATGCTAAATTATTGATAAAGAAACTATACAGTATTTGAAAGAAGACATTAAGAAGCAACATGAATAATTAAGGATTATAAATAATATTTATAAACAATAATAAATTCTTGTGAAAAGATAAAAATACATAAAAATAACATAATAAGGGGGAGGATGAAAGCAAATCAATACATCAAACTATAAAGGGTTAAGATGCATATTCAAGTATGGAAATATATCTCAAACTCTAAAGATAATTTGGTTCTGACATGCATAATCAAACAAGAGGTGGTATAAGTTACGTCGTCGTTGCTCTCTCATATTTAATAGCAGCCTCTTGCCTCCTCAATAATTAGGTGGAAGCCAAATTCCATTAGTAATGGAAATGAGTTCCTTTGGATTCAGCTTTCCTCCCTTAGTTGGAATTTCTTTCCAGCCACACTAATTTCATAATTACACCTGTAATACAAAGTTATCCCTATTGATGCTATGTTCCCTCAACCATAATCAAGGAGGATAGAAAATGAGGGAATTAAAGAAGATGACCAGGGTGTTTTAGAAAATACATGTCATATTAACTAACTCAACTAACTTCCTTAAACTAAACAAATTAGGTAAATATGTTTTATACTACATTAAAGAATGGAGTAGTTTTTTATTATTATTTGTTCAAATATCTTTTCAGAAAACAAGCAATACTCTCAGTTTAGGCCTTTACAACCAATTAAACAAATAGTTAACAAGAAGCAAGCATCACCATCAGACTAGTTTTGAGGACAAAAAGCCTCAATTACAACTATAGGCAATTTGTCCGTCATGCAAAAACTAAGTTGGGATTCCAATTTAATTCCAGTTCAGTTGAAATTATAATTGGAGTTTAGTGCAAGTTTAAATTTAATTCCAGCAGTGAATTACAGCTTCTTCTTCTTCTTTTTCTTCTTTTTTTGGTGGTGTTGGGAGGGGGGTGTTGAAATTGAGAATACTTGTGCACCTGCATTATCTTGTCCAGCCTGAGCCCCAGCAATACCAATGCAAGAATATAGAGAACTGTCATCTACTTTTAACTGCTCATAGGCAAGGTATATATCCTCAATTGTTGCGGCTTCATAAAGAAATGTTAGATCCTTGATACATGATATGTCCTGAAAACCACATTCAACGAAGACATCAATGCATCAAAACAAGCATGGATATGAAAGATTCAATTAAGTCAAAATCACAAGTTCAAGTCTTATAACTTCCATTTATAAAACATTCTCCTTACCTAATGTGCAACTAGCAGAACATGTTCCACTAGCAGAGTCACATGCCGTACAAGTTTCCCACCATCAATTCATTCAAGAATAATATTCTAGGCACTAATGCACCTCATTTAAATGCTCCAGTTAAAAAGAGATCTAATCTGTAAGATTTTTTCCTTTTGTCGATATGAGGAGTTTTGGTGTGAGAAAACTTTAGTACTCTTGAAGATTAAGCAGTTTCCATCTAGGTCGGGAAAAATATATAGATTAAATACTTAATTGGACAAAATAGTAACAACATTGCTCAAGCATCGTCTAGGATCGAGCTGACTGCAGGTTTGAAGGACAGTGTACCTAGAATTTATAATCTCAGCCATCAGCCCCATAGTTTGCCAAAGAAAAGAGGATGACCACGGAGATTTCTTTGCAAATCACCTATCTTCTGAGAACCAGATGAGGACTGAGCAACTGCACAAGAATTTAAGCATTTAAAGATAAAAAAATCTGAACAGTTATTCAGAAATAATAATTTGCAAATATGGAGTATGATATCAAGCAGAAACCCACTATCACTTGTTGACGTATTATTTATTGATTCTAATAGGTCTTCTCTATCAACAGTAAAACCCCAACGGTTTGGTGCTGGTCCAGCAATGTATGCACATGCCCTCTCATCAGTGTCCTTCAAGAATACCTGTCCAAAAGCAACAACAACAAAACATGTCACATGCCTAAAACATTAAGAGCATATCCAATCAGTTTCATAACCTCTGAAACTTAATATGGTTCTACAATATCACTGTGGGGATGGGGAGAAGAAAAAGAACATTGAAATAATATCAGTAGATTCTTACATCTTGAAACTGCAAATCAGATGGAGATGGCCGAAATACAGGTGGGATAAATTTTTTATCTTCTTCACAATTTCTGGTGACACGTGCTGTCCCAAGGTAATCAAGAATACAAGATTCAATTTACTCCTCGGTGAAGTCCCCTACAATGCTTACCTACAGAACAGCAGACCTCCATGTTATCACCAACAAATTGATTCATCACTGCATCCTTAATACATTGCAAACTTAAATTTTCTAGAGATTTTGGTTTAGGCTCAATAAATCGCTCATCTCCATCCTTCATTGCTCCCATGAGTTTATGGGCAGTTGAGCGTTCCAAGATTTTAGGTATGGATCGGTAATATGCCAGGTACAATTGCCTAGCTCTATCAAAAGCATCATCTAGCCAGACGCTATGCTGCACACAGAGAACCCACATAAGGCATACAACAGAGTAAAGTAATAAATCCCATAAAGTTATAACCCAGCACATACAATGCAGTTCAAGGACTACAGGTGCAAAACAAGTGGCTGAGAACAGGCTTAATAGCAAGAAAGCGTGTAATAGTTTGTAAGATTATTACCTCAAGCACCATATGAAGCAAATGAAAAACTGCACGCACCCCATTCTCTCTTAAAGTAAAACGAAATTCCATAGATATGAATTCTTCTGTAGACTCCAAAGAGCAATTTATCAGGTGATTTACACAGAAAAGTTCAACCTGGTATCATCAGTAAAATATACAACAGTCAGCAAAGATGAAGTCTCAAATCTGTGGCCATGAACACCAGCATTTTTTCTGAACTCTTAAAACTGACAAATGCAAGGATCCAACAATATCAGCCTTTGCCTGAATATTGAGATACTGAAAATGTCTGTGTGTTAGTGTCAATGATATCTTTGTATGCACAGATGCTCAAATGGAATAGATCTACGCTATCCTTGCTATCAAATTAAATTTCAAACAACTAGATATATGCCCATAACACATAATTAAGTGTACAGAACAGAGAAATAAGTTTAGTAAGTTAAGAAGCAATAACAGAGAAATTAAAATTACTACAAGGCAGGAAAGCCTTCTCCTTTGAAATAAGGAAGAAATGTAACATATCCTGTAAATTGACATTAGAAACATTTTTCACACATTGATGTTTAAACAAAAAGTAGTAGGATAAATTACCTGCTCTCTCGAAAAGTTGCCAACTCGTCCCCCCTCACTAAGTGTTCGAACACCCACAATCACAGATCCTCTAGAATCAGGACTTTCAGCTGCCCGTCCACCACCAACAATTAACTTCATAACACCACTTTGTGTCTCTGTTTTTGATATCTAGGGACATAAAAGGAAGGGTAAAATCATATGAAAAATTCAAATTACATCCTCTAAATTTAAGAAGAAAAATCTGAAATTCTAAATTTTATTTGCAAATCTGACAGTCACCTTCAGTATTATCTCCCCAAAAGTAACTGGAAACTTCAAAAATAATAATGCAGATACAAGGCTTCCAGGTGGCACAAAATTATTTGGGGTAGGATGGGGGGTTGAGTGATAGATCCTTTTGTTGTCTTGAAGATGAATCGAATTCATTTATTTCAAACGTTCACCTTGTACATTTCAGTTAGATAATTTATTTTCCTCATTTAATTTCTCTTCTTTTCTTCAACTAATTTCTCGGTACAAACAACAACCAAATAGCCAGTGTCCAAATCTGGAAATTCTACTAAATTGCTGCTAAAATAACCATTTTAATCAAAATCTCCTAACTATATGCATTTATCTTGTTCATGCCTAATTATGCAAATAATACTCAATATTCTTCCTAAAATCCCTAAAAAATGCTCAATTGACCATATAAAAATAGTGGTTTATCAAATTCCCCCACACTTGCACTAATGCACTCCCTAGAAAAAGATTCAATCAAGGAAATACAATACAAAACCGAATAGATATATAGGTGAGAATGTAGCAAGCTTAAATCAAAATATGCAAGCATAGTAGTACATCATACTTCAACTAATATCACAAGCAAAGTGTACAAATGCAAATCAAATAGTCCTTGTACTTAGCCTAGCCAATAGTGAGTATGCTTTAGAATACAACTTGGTCTTGTTTTGCATTTCTCACATTCCTCTCTTTAGGTAATTTCACTCCTCTCCACTAGTCCAACCCCTACCATAGGCTTGTAATGTGTCTACCCATCTCCACCACTCATTATACACTAGAGTAATGAATCAAGAGGTCTTCGCTTTGGTTGTAATATTGAAAAGGTCTAAGTGGAAATGGAAAAAGGAATGGCACATAATCTGAAATACACGCAGGTGATGAGCGATAATTAAACAAGCAAACAAGGGGCTGAAACTTCAGCATTTTCCGTCATGTACAACAATGTTTAAGCATAAATCTATTGGTTCAAATTATATTCATTAGCTGATTTGGACAATTTGTTCTACCCTTTTCCTTCTCTCTCTCTCTCTCTCTCTTCATGTTCTTTTGAAGACATTTTTGTTATGCCTCCTTTACCATTTCTTTTTTCTTTTCTTCTTTCTACACATATGGCTTTTCCTTCTCTTCCTTGCCTTTTTCTCCTTTTTTTGATTCATTTTTTTTCCTTTCTGGATTTTTCTGTTTTCTTTCTTTTCTTTTTTTTTCTTTTTTTCTGTACACTCATATTTTTTTCCCTTTCTCTGTCCAAGAACAACTAATCAGCCATATCAAACTCAATAAGTGACATCATCAATGTATCAGTATCCAATTATTTTCATCTTAAAAAAACAAAAATGTATCAGTATCCAATTATTTTCATCTCAAAGGAAATTCTATCAAATACGAAATCGAGTCTCATGTATAAATTAAGATTTAGTGCACAAGTAAGAAGAAATGAAAGTGAAGGGCTCAATGGGGTTAGCAAGGGATTGATTTAAACGGCTTGTGTTTAGGAAAATGGGTGAAGAAATAGAATGCCTCAATCATATTCATCACTCTTGTGCAATCATGTGGCCTTGATTAAGACGCAAGACAAGTTCTAGAGGAAATTGAATCAAGTGGAGTATGCACATTGAATTTATGAATGATAATAAGGCTCAAATCCTTCCATCAAGGTTTGTGCATTCTAAACTAACTCACACCAGGCTAAACCATGCACATAATCATTTTCAATGCATGAGAACATTCTACTTATGATATAAATTTTCCAGATGATAAACCACATAGCTGGCATCAATATCTAAGCAATACTTGCTTCATTTATTCAAGATAAATTCAGTTCTGCATGTGTATCTTAGAATTAGCAAAGTGCAGTGCAGAAAAATTCATAAATCAAGCATTGTTCAGGAAAGATTCAGTTCCTTACCAGATTCTCAAAGCACTGTGAGAAGTTAAAGTCAACAATCAATAATTCTAGCAAAGGTATTATCCAAAATTCCTGTACAATCACCTAGAAAATCAATCAGCTAAATTCCTCCGCACTCATACTTAGCATTGACCTCAATGCAAGCTTAGGACAACCAAAGAGGCCACAAAATCATCACCCTAAAACTACGTTTTCCTAATGATTTAGTCCCTCCCCTCACACTCATTTTAGGCAATCAAGTCCAACAAGTAATTTCACAAGCAATTCAATATAGTAAAGGGAGGAAAGGGACAACCATGTAGACAAAATCTTCTTAAGCTCCTGAAGCAAAAAATCTCAACAAAGATGAGAATCATAAACCTCTTGAGCATAGGCCTTTTCTCCTTGACAAATCTTTGTTGGTAGTGGTTCCAATATCATGGCTAAAGGCTCCTCAATGTAAGGCGGAGCGTGATCCTTTTGGAGTGCCTCCACATCAAGTTCCTTCAAGAAAGAGAAGGAATCAATGTGAGCAGCAGCCACACAGAAATGGGCATAAGTATGTCCAGAGGAAATTCGCAAGAAAGAGTCTCATGAGTAGAAACCATGCATATGCTTAATACTCCAAATCAAATTATGTTCATGTTGTACTCTAGAGTCATGATGCAATGTAGAGAACTCATACTCAACCACATAATGCAAGAGAATCCATTTTAAACGCCCCTATATCGGGTTGTAAATCTAGACCTTTAACCTTAATTAACAAGATAATAAATAAAACAAATACACAACTTCAGGCAAAAACATAATAACCAAAATGTCTTCTAAAAATCCAAAAGGTTGTCTTGTTGTCCTATCGGCCCGTTGGAGTATTACAATAGAGGACTCAATGTTTTTGATCCCTAATCAGTTATAAACTGAATGTAGCATAACATTAATGGCTGCACCTAAGTCTAAGAGAGCATTATTGAAATTTAGCTTTCCTATTTGGCATGGAACAATAAAGGACCCTGGATCAGTAAATTTTATGGAAATTTGGGGTTTGAGAAGGCTTGAAACATTTGAACCAAGTTAAACTCGTTTGTTTGATCTGCATATTCTTTTATGAGTCCATATTTCCTTTAAATTATTTTCATAGCTAGGCATTTGTTCAATTAAAACAAGCATAGGCACATTTACTTTCAATTTGCTAAACAGATTCATCATCTTTTCTAACACACCACCATTCATCTTCTTTTTGCCTAATAGATATGATTTAGGAAATGGAAGTTCTTTACCTTCAGCTTCATGAATCTGATCTGCAACCACTTGCTTTTGCTTTCAAGAATTTTCTTGCTATTTTCTGTCACAGCAGTAAGTACAGAATTTTGGACAGTAGCATTACTTGCAGTAGCTCCTTCATTCTTGCATGAGTCTGGTCCAGATGAAATTGCTTCAATGGGATGTAACAACTGGTCTTCACTAAGTTCTGGTTAAGTCTCAAACTGATTATAGAAATTTCTAGTTCAGGTGCTGTGACAGTTTCGGCCAGTACTTCTTCACCCTAGGTATCAGATCTCTAGGTCATCTAGCCACTTAGAAAATTCAGTTAATGAAGTGCAAGAAAAATTAGGATGTGGAACATAGAAGGAATTGAGGTCACTATATTTCTAAAGAATTGCAACAACTATTTCTATGAATAAGAGAGAATCAGAAAGTAGAAATGCAGAATTTGCAATATAAAGTGTTCTTGAATATGTTTTCTCCTAGAAGTTTCACCTAACCATCATCACCTTCTCAGAATTTTAGGAGATAAGATCCTCTTTCTAGATAAATCTAAATGTTGTTCAGATTTGATAATGAATCAAAGGTAGAAATTAATTCTAAATGCAATCAATCAACCTAAAGGCACATGTGACAACATGAGTAATAAATCTATCAACTCCATCAACAATATTAGATCAACTGAAATAAGAAAGCCAATCAAGCCTACTCACAATATGATTGAAAACCAAATTGCATCAAGAAATAGACACAAGTTCATCATTCCTAAAATAGACAAATCTGGATATATATTCGAAATCAGAACATCCTACTCAGTTTAGCAGCCAGTAAACCAGATAGAAGGAAGAAAGATGAAGAGTGATGATTGAAACTCCCTCTTTAAGCTCCAAAGTTCAGCTTCAGTTGCATTTCTAGGAGAATGAAGGATTTAGCCAGACATGATTGAGATTACAGCATAAAAAACATGATTCTGAATCACTGCAAGTGCTGCATGAATGGACTGTAGAGCACTTAAAACTGATGCTACTTTTCAATCTGACTGAAATAGAAAATATAGTAGTTATAACAGCAGGGAAGTGGAGAGCTAAATAATGAGCTAATTATGCAAATGATGAAAATAAATTGTGTATGGAATTCAAGTTGGAAGCAGCTTTTAAAGAGAAACAATTTCCCTTTCCCGAAGGAAATGAAAGAAAGGACGTGAAACAATGAGCACTACTACACATGTAGGACCAAATTCAAACACCATGCAGATATTACTATAGTTAAAAGAAGAACCTAGAGAGGCTATATAGAATACCCGTTACTTTTTTACTCTAAACTCTAGCAAGATAAAAATAGGCAGAGGCAGCTCAAAATAGTACTACACAGCAGCAATACAAGAGTAGGCTCACATTCTCAAACAACAATATTCAATAATAACTAGTATAGTCAAATATACAGCATAAGCCACAGGTTTTGTCCATCACAAGCTCCTCGCATGTAATGCAACATAGTTCAAAATGAGAGAACTTGACCTGATAAATATCTACATAAATCCACTTTAGATTAAGTATGAAGCTTACCGGCATACAAGTGTCCTAGAAGTTATCATCTCAGAGTGATTGAGTGGCAAGAACACAATATTGTCTCTAATTTAGATTACTCTACATGCAAATGAACTAATATATACAGAAGAACCAACCAAGCACAAAAGTAATGTATTGCCTCACTAGCACCTGGTGAAGGCACAAATTATGAAAAGATTAAAAACCCTGCCCTTTCAGATATGACTATGCACAATATATGGTTCAAGTAATCCGTACAGATTTAGTATCAGGGAAAAAGTCACTCCTGATTATACCTAAAGCAAAAGCCAGTATGCTCCACAATTCTATCACACCCTAAACCTGCAAGGAAAGAAAATTGAAAATCATTGCCAGTAAATTGATAATCACTACTATATTGAACCTCGTACAAAGTCTACAAGCTTACAAACAGAAATGTTTCATCACCCCACTATAAAATCAATGCTAAAAATACTAGGGGAAAAAATAACTAAATATTTTCTTGAACCATATTTAAGTCACAACAAATCAGAACCCACAATATTGAGCTGACCGGAGAACCCAATCCAAATTCAATCTAAGTCAAATCAAAGATGAGCCCAGTTATTCTACAAAACATTCAATAATACACAAATATTCTTTGAGCATTAGAAAGACACCTTAGGTAAAAACACGAAATCACAAACAATTCATCATCAAGGCAGTGTTAAGGCCATGGCAAGATACACTCGCTAAAAAAAACAAAAAAGCAATTTGATTTGATTATAATTGACTAGTGACTCTTAAATCATGAAATAATTAATATTATTTTTTAAAATTTCCATAGATATAGAATCTAAAATAAAAATGTTATTCTATCTCCAATATTGTAAAAGAAATCAATTATTTTAAAATTAGATATTAAAAACTCATCACAATAATAAACATAGGTAGGGGTGGAAACAGGCCCCTTTTTTCAACATAAGCATGGCCTGTGGCCTATTTTTAAAAATTTTGTAAATTGGCTAACAGGGCACAAGTCACCGCAAAACAGGCCTAAATATATATGAAAGGAACCAGAACCATATCACAACTAGTTTTAGTTTGACTGAAACATAACCAACAAACCATTTTTGTAAAGCATTATTCCTAACTAAATAGGATTTGACACTGCCTAACTAATATATATATATATATATATATATATATATAATAAAAGGAACTAGAACCGTATAATATATACAAATATATGATCACCAGAACCAGGAATAAGATATTTCTTTGCCTTTAAAATACATTTGAAACAGGAAAGAGATATATAATCACCAGAACCAGGAATAGAAACGCGACAGTAGCATTATAAACAATGCAGAAAATAGAAGCAGGAATAAGATATTTCTCTGCCTTTTACGCAAATTATAAACACGAGAGTTGACTAATGCAGAAACACGAGTTGAAAAAACATGTTTTCACATCTCAGTGAAAATTTGAAAGTATTATTCCTAAAATCGACTATGAAATGAGAACTGCAAAGCATTATTCCTAAAATGGAAAGTTGCACAATCGAAAGGGAGCGGAGTTACACTGGAAAGCCGTCGACTTTGAGTGAAGCAGGGATCGAAACAAAAAAAAAATATGGGACTGTGTGCGTTTGTATGAGTGTGTGACTGACAGATAGGAGAGAGGGATTGGGACGAGGAGGAGAGGGTAACCCTTTACCTAGTGTGGCGTCGGAGATAGAGGAGTGAAGATTGCCAAAAGACGGAAGTGCTCAACTTGCGTGATTGAGGAGAGGGTAGTTGACGGACTCGGCTCTCTCAATCAGATCCCGGACGAGTTGCCGTCGGCTTACGTGATTGAGATTTGAGGGTAGGCGCTGAGCTAAGATTGAGAACCAGAGAATGACAGGATTTCGATTTAGGACAGAGGGGTGTCGAGCTGGAGGACACTCATGAGCTGAGCGGCCGAAATATTGAACTGAAGGTCAGGGTTGTTTTTTCTAAGGTTATGAAAACCAGACCGGACCGGAAACCGGCGAACCGGCCATGAAACTGGTCCGGTCAGCCACAGAAACCGGGGTCGAAGTCCTTTTTTTTCCAAAAACATCGATTTTTACAGAGGGAGAGATGGAGAGAAACAGATCGGGTGATAACAACAGGGCTGGTTGAAGAGATCCGGTGAGAAGACATAACACCGAAAGATCTGTTCATGGACCAAACAAGCAACAGATCGAACCCGAGAAATATTGAGATTCTGCAAAGCCAAAGAGAAATTTTGCGAAGAAGCTCGATCATTAGGGTAGAGTTGTTCCTGTAAAGGATTCAGGCTTTGATCTGAGACATTTAGGGTGTAAGGTGGTACCATGGCTGAATGTGAGAGACAGGGAGAAAACTGAAAACAAAGAGAGAAAAGAAAGAGAAGCATATGGAAAATGAGAAAGAGAAAGAAGGAAGACGGATATACAAGAGGTGAGAATAGCTTCGTCTGACACCTTATTTGATAAGGATTTCTTGGGGTTCCCATTCAAATCGAAGAGCAGGAATTCAAAATGACTGATATACTTTAACTATTATTATTCGGTGGATATTTAAGTGTAGTGAGGATTAATGTGCACTGAGTGTATTTGACCAGATGGTAAAAGGTAGTAGCATTGATAAATGTATGTGTTTGACCACAGGTAGTGCATCGTATTTCTCACATTATTCAATGGATATTCAAAGTAAATGTTTTTGACCAGATGGTAGAGGGTAGCAGCATTAAAAGATTTTTTTTGGGTTATAATTTTATATTAATATCTTGAAATATTTACTTTTTCACCGGTTTAGTTCCGGTTTAGCTCCGGTCTGACCCACTGACCTTTAACCCAGTACCTCGACCGGTTCTATCACCGGTCCGATTTTAATAACCTTGGTTTTTTCAAACAAGCAAGTATACATTCACACTCTCAGCAATAGAGGGAGTAATTATAATAAAGGGAAAATCTCATATAAATATCATTTGAATTTGTAAAACTCTCATATGTCTGTTGAATTTGTTAAAAGACTTAAAGGTACCAAGGACCATATAGGGATATGCAAATTCGGATGAAAAGTTCACACTGCCCTTAAGTGACTTTATGAAGACACTGGAGAGAGTAAGGCCACTCCATTCTCATTCGAATGCCCGAGTGCGTTCTTCATCGTATTCATCGCGACGCTTGTTCTTCATCGTCTTCCTCGCAACGCCGTGAATCCCTTAAGAAAAATATGGTTTGATTTTGAGAAATTTTAATCAACATCACTCCGCGAAATATATGACTCATGCTCCTTTAGGTTCTTTAAATTCTATGGGTGACGTAGCTACAGAGATCAATGTTGTCAATTATGTATCTCCTGGTTTGGGATGTGGTGGTTGTTGGGGCTGGACTCCATTGTTGGAAGGTGAAGGAAGGAGAGATAAAGAAAAAGGTGAACAGTAAAACGAGCTCAGGAAGCTGAAAAATCCAGTAATGTAAATGTGTTTGAGGAAGAAGGTGAATAGTAAATGTGGACTTTTAACAAAATTCGTAATGAGATTAACAAGTTCAGTAATGGCTTAACTTTCAACGACTATCTTCATATAAACTGTCGTTGAAAGTTAAGAATAACAATAATAATAAGTCAAAACAACTATTTTTAAGAAAACAATTGTTGAAAGTATTTTTAACGACTGTTCTTGAAAAAACAGTCGTTAAAAGTACTATTTTGTATGACTATTTTTTCATAAAGAGTCGTTAAAAGTACTATTTTTTACTACTGTTTTTTCAAGAACAATCGTTAAAAATACTATTTTTTATGATTGTTTTTTCAAAAACAGTTGTTAAAAGTACTTTCAACAATTATTTTCTTAAAAACAGTCATTGTAACTTTTTTTTTGGCTTAACTTTCAACGACAGTTTATATGAAGATAGTCGTTGAAAGTTAAGCCATTACTGAACTTGTTAATTTCATTACGAATTTTGTTAAAAGTCCACATTTACTGTTCACCTTCTTCCTCAAATGCATTTACTATTCATTACTGGATTTTTCAGCCTGCTGAGCTCACTATTCACATTTTTCTTTATCTCTCCTTCCTTCACCTTCCGACAATAGAGTCTAGCCCCAACAACCACCACATCCCAAACGATTAAAATTTTAGAAAATCAAACCAGATTTTTCTTAAGGGATTCACGGCGTTGCGAGGAAGATGATGAAGAATGAGCGTCGTGATGAATACGATGAAGAATGCGCTAGGGCATTCAAATGAGAATGGAGTGGCCTTACTCCCTCCAGTGTCTTCATAAAGTCACTTAAGGGCAGTATGGACTTTTCACCCAAATTTGCATATCCCTATATGGTCCTTAGTACCTTTAAGTCCTTTAACAAATTCAATAGACATCTAGGGTTTTACAAATTCAAATGGTATTTATATGGGATTTTCCCTATAATAAATGCAATGCAATAGAATTGTCCATCTTCTCCGTACTTCGGCAAAAGAAACAGAACGGGCCCATCTTCTCAGTACCCAGGGCCAAAAGCAACGATTACAAATTTCTTCATAATAAGTGCAACAAATTTGAATGAACTCATCATTACAATTTGATCCGATAAAAAAATCATTACGGTTTGAAATTAATTTTAAATGAACTCGTGCTAATATCCAGAATCAATAGTATTAAAATGCAATGAATATTTTTTCATAATAAATATAAAGAAAGTGATTATCCCCTTTCTTAGCCAATTTTATTTTCTTTTTCCAAAGTGAATGTTTTTGTTATGATAAATTTTTTTAGGTGGTAATTACTTTTTCTTTCATAAAAAAGAAATTCTTAATCAAAAATTATAAATTTAAATGAAAATTATCACACATTATCACTTTTATTTAAAAATAAAGTAAAACAAAACAAATTTTTTATTTTAGTCCTTACATTGTCTATCAAAATTATAGCACCATGTTTTATACAACTTTTTTAGCCTAAAGTTTGCATAATTGGATTTTACTAGTTTACCTTCTCTTTAGGGTTTGTTTGGTATAAGGGGAGAGGAGAGAAAGTGAGCTGAAGGAAAAGAAATATTTGAGTTAGATTTAAGGTGGAAAAAAGATAGAGAAGTTGGGATAAAAGTTTTTAATTAATTTTTTTATTCTTTTATCTTAAATCTTCTCTCTATTAAAATTTTGTAACCACACTTTTCCAATTTTCTTAAATTCAACACATAAAAATCTCCCATCCCCTATGAATCCCTCATACCAAACAAACCCTTAAAGAACCGCACTTCATATTACATTGTCAAAAAAATAATATAGACCTTAAATAACTATATCATATTTAGCTACAATCTTTGAGTTTCTTTTCTGCCAACTACAATTTTTTTATCTTTTATAAATAATTATTTTGAATTTTTTTTTTTGGAATTATATGGAAACTACCGTTCTTTAACAAACTTATTATATAATTAAAAGCATAAAAGTGCTATAATTGAAAGAACGAGGGATGTTTTATTTTTGGGTTAAGATACAGAAATAATATAGAGTGAGAAGACTGGTAAGACCCACAATTCAAAAAGTAACGGAAGTTAATTCGAGTTAACGACATTGTTATAAGTTCTACCAAATAAATTAATTACGTCTATTTTTGTACCCAAAAATAGTTAGTTGTGTTAAGTACCCATAGAGAAATAGTTTATTACTAAATTTGCACCTTCACCCTTTATTTTTGGAATTGGATCCTCTCATTATCTTATATTCTCATTATCCCTCCTCATCCAATCTCAACCTTTGATTTCTCTCCTCAACCAATCTAGACCGTTGATTAGAATTAATCTTGACTGTCCCATTCTAAAGTACTTTTTAATATAAGTCAGTATTCTGAAATATTTTTTCAAGATCCTAAAATTTAGAATCTTGAAAAAATATTTCATTATACTGACTGGTACTAAAAAAATACTTTAAGATACTGACTGATACTAAAAAATACTTCAATATATTGACTAGTACTAAAAAATACTTCAGGATCTTAAGAAATTATTTTAGGATCTTGAAAAAATATTTTAGGATACTGATTGGTACTAAAAATATAATTTAAGATACTGATTGGTACCAAAAAATGAGAGATAATGAGGGATGAGGAGAAACCGTGCCAAGCAGAGAAACCGAACCCTTTATTTTTACTATAACAATAATAGGAAAATAGCAACCGCATCCTTTCAAATTCATGAGGGGAAAAAAAGGCTACCTCCAATTCTTAATATAAGATCCTATTGACTAATATGTGTAACACCCCTAATTTGTAATCAATGTACATGTATTAATTAGTAAAATAATGAGAAGCTTTTGATTTCAATTTGAGTATTATTTCTTCTGTGACATATTGTTGGTCGAATTCGTTGATGGCAAGTGAACCAGTCGAACAAGTAATAAAGAGTAAGTAGAGTATCGTCCCATAGAGACTGAGATGCCGAATGATAACGCCGAATTGCAGAATTAGTTGTGCTTAACAAGAAAATAAAATCTGATTGATTGGGAGTTTTTATAGTTATACTAATAAACATAAAAAATAACCAAATGATCGTAGTCGTAAGAAGATATTAGTAAAAGATAGGCTGAGCTCAGAATCCTTCCTAAGCATGACACTCCCCCAGTTGCCTATACGCATTGCTATAGCATTCATGCTGCACACCTCTCGCAAATGCTACAGCATAACACCTTTTACAATTTATTCAGTTAACCCACCATTCTAATCTACCAAAGCTCTCGCGTCCGATACGTACAATCCTAACTTTACTTCTCCCATATGCCTATGGCGATTTTCTAGTTAGATTATCATTACAAATCAAGGTGTTATGGTTATGAGCGGTAGACTCATTCCTGAGGCCTACAATAATAGGTCAAGCCTTGCACCAGCCTACCTAGCAATCGATGTTTCTTATGTCTAACCCTGACTCCCTCTCAGTAAGCTGAGACCACTAATCTAGCCCTTAGCTCTCACTAATCGACAAGAAATTAAATCACTGATAAGCAAACTGAATGTATTGGATTAAAAACTAGCAACTGGGTTCATTCAACTTAGGAAATCATCCTCGCTCAACCACAGGAGATTTAGTTCATGACTGACGAGGGAATCACTATACAGATCATTACAGAATAGCCCATGACAAAATGATTAACTAAAATCAAATAAAGAAGAAAAACATAAAGCTTGATGGAGGTTCCGACAGCGTTGAAGAAGCCCTGTCATGTCACGATTCCACGTCTTCTTATCTCCGTCTCACTGTCAGGAAAGGTGCTGGGTTCTCTTGGAGCTCTCGTGCTTCATACTTCTCTCCCTCTTCTCTCGAGTCTGGCCGTGTAGAATTGGTCTTGACTCGTGACGACATTCGACCCCCTCTAGGGTTGGCTCTTGTTTCCTTATATATTCAGGTCTACTTGTGGCGTACGTCCAGCGAACTGGGCCTTTCCAAATCTCTTGCAGTCCAATCGTGATCTCTCTTTCCAATCTCGGTAGATTGATTCTGCTGATCCTGCGGGATTCTTCAAATCTTTAGTTTCGATCCTCCGCATCTTCTATTCCAATACATTAGCAATCTAACTGTTGTTCTCTTCCACTTAACAACCTACACTATATTTCCTGAAACAACATTAACAAAAGATCATAACATATGCCGCATAGCATTGCGTCACTTATTCTGCTATAACTTCACGGATGCATTATATTTCGCTTTGATAAAACTGTCCTGATGCTATATGAAACATCCCAAATTTTAGGATTCTTAAGTTTGAATAATGTATGGAGATTAATTATGAACTTTTGGCTTAAAATAATTATGAGAATAATTATTTGGAAATTAAGGTCTATTTTTCCTTAAATTTATTTTAGGAAAAGATTAAGGAATATTCATAAAGGATAATTTCATGCCTAAAACATTTATGGAATTAAGGATTTAATGTTATCATTATTCCAATATTTGCAATTAATTGAGTTAAGTACCTAATTGCAAATAAAGGTTTGGAAGAGGATCAATTAGGTATTAAAATGGGCATCATAACATAATATCCACCATAAGCCCATTATCTCCAATAACTCCCTCAGCTGAAGCACGTGGCAGTGGAGAGCTGTCAGTAAAAGTCATTAGTCATTCTTCTTCAGCGTGATTAACTCAAAGACGCAGCGTAAGCACCATACTCTTCCAGCGGTATAAACACTCACGACAGCAGACTCTCCATACATTCTTATTTAAGCATTGCTCCTTGATCTGCATTCATTCACTTTGCTCAGCTCAAGTGAAACTGAAAGCAAGAAAGAAACATGAGAAAGTGAGAAAGAGAGAAGAGAGCCATGGCTGGAGGAAAAACGAAGGAGCTGATCGTGAATCTTGAGGAATCAACTAAGGTGAGTTCCTTGAGCATTATCCTTCCTATTTCCATGGCTATAATCTGCTACAAGTGGTTTTGTTAGAAGAAAAACGTAACCATGCTCTGTTTTTCTTGTCTAAAACAGAGAATCTTGTGTGCTTCTGTTTCATAGTTAAACGTTTGATTTTTTCCACAAAATTTTTATAATAGATGGTAAACTCTATAAGGTTTAAAACGAGCAAAAGAACAGCCAAAACGGACATGTAAGTTGGGAGTTATGTTTTTTCAAAGTTTGACAGCAAAACTGGAAAACTGTCATTTTCCAGAGATGAATAGTGATTTTCGTGTTAAGTTTTGAAATAGTAAATGACCAAGTTTTATCATGAAAGTTTCCAGAAATAAATTGGACACAACAAGGTTTAATTTGATAGGTCACACGCCTTATTCGAAGTTGTATCCAGAGAGATACGAAGTTTCGAAATTGACCTATTAAATCTGGAATTTTTCTTAACTGTATGTCAGAGTATATGGCACTGAATGTGTTCAAGTGTAGGAAAAACTTAGTATTAACTAGGATTCAAACACCCTATCTCGGACTTTGATACCACACACCACCTCGGACCTTGATACAACACTACCTCGGACCCTGATACCACACACTACCTCAGACCTTGATACCACACACTACCTCGAACCGTGATACCACACACTACCCCGAACTTTGATACCACACTACCCCGGACCCTGATACCACACACTACCTCAGACCGTGATACCACACACTACCCCAGACTCTGATACCACACTACCAAGGACCCTGACACTGATACCACACACTACCCCGGACCCTAATACCACTGATACCACACACTACCCCAGACTCTGATACCTCGGATTCTGATACCCCATCTCGATTCCAAAGACCCCCCATCCCAAAGATCCCATCCCAGCAACCCCAACTCAAAATCCCTTAACCCAGAACCCTCTCAACCCGGAGAAATGATCGCAAAGAAAATAATAATAGTAATAATAAATTATTATTATTATTACTAGGAAAAGAAAAAGTATATTATTTATTAAAAATAGTATTATTATTTTAGGGGTTAATAACCACTTTTAATCCTTTAAAATAATTCGCATAGTTAGTTACTTTGGGATACAAGAAGTGACTAATGACAATGATAAACATTTATAAGCATACTTTGACACCTCTTCTGATCCCAGCATCATCGGACAAAGTTAAGGATTCAAGTTTGAGGTGGGTAACTGTTATCTTATTAGCTTGTATGAATGTAATGCATGTATGACTGATCATGGTTGCTAAATAATTTTGCATGTGTGTATCCTAGCTATGGATTGAGGCTGTGTGTCTCATAGGGCTGTGTGTTCTAAAGGGCTGCGGTCCTTGGCCGATAACTGCAGTTACGATGCGACTTGTTTTACTGTAAATTATTCTATGCTTATACATGTGTTAAGATGCAGTTACGATGCGGTCCTTAGATTAAATGCAGTTAAGCTTATATTCACCATACAATACAGTCATATAATATAGGGAAAACATGACATAAATAGCAGTCATTAAATACCCCCACACTTAGCTTTTTGCACTCCTGGGCAAAATAAAAACAGAGATAATAGAGCAGAATGTCAACCAATAGCAGTAGTACTCCTATCCATGTAACCATACCTTCATAATTGCCCTTAGTTCTCGTCCTCAGATAGGCAATCCCACTGCCCAGAACTAGCGGTTCGTGATGCAAGATATTGCTTAGATGAGGGGATGTCTAGATACTCTACAATTTAGTGTTTAATCTCTCTTTCGGGACTTGACTTTCTCTCCTATCATGCTACCCTAGAAGTTCTATAGCCATGTTAAAGTTCTAAGATTACTTCCTAGTGTAACATCCTCCCAAAAATTACCATTTAAATAACTATTTTATACCTAACATATTTAATTCTACCCAAAATAAATCATTTACACAATAAATTTTATATCAACAAGCTCTATTCGTAATATAAGTTCTAGTATGCAGCGGAATGATAAAAATAAAAAATGCAACGTACCAAAAAGGCCCTAAAGTTTGGCAATATACATCAAACTATGCTCATGTAACAAAAAGAGACATACAAGATTGATAACTTGGATCAAGTCTCGGATGCCTTCTTCCCCTTAGTGGTAACACCTGAATTCTTGCCTGAAAAATAAATAAAGACGAGGTGAGTCACGAAGACTCAGTAACCACATATCCGATTTAACAACTATACAGGGAATGATTATAGGATAGTTAAGCGGGCCAACTATCCCTTCGTATATCAATAAGTCTGAGAAGGTGATGACTTCCCATTTTTAGTAGATTTGAGGTATATTTTGATATATTTGGGAAGTCATTAATCCTAATTTAAAGAGATTTTATTGAGATTTTAGAAGAAATCAATTTGGGATGCATTATTTGGGGAGATTTCAATTTAAAATAAAAGTTTGAGTTAGGGAAATAAATAGTAATATTTAGAAGTTTTAAAAATAAATAAATAAATAAAGATAGTTTTTTTTATTATTGTTGTTATTATTATTATTATTATTATAATAGTCTCCTATTGAAGACCAAAGTTGGATGGGCCCCACACTTTGAAATGCATAGAAAACAAAAACAAAAAGAAGACCTAATATAAATGAGGAAGAGACGCACAGTGACCACAATTTAAAAGAAAGAAAGGAGCTGATGCGGCAAACTCAATGGAAAGAGTCGGAATAGGTGTGGGCCCACCAATTGAAATGCAATGTCTTCACGTGGGAAAGAGAGAACCAATTGAAGATGATGATTTAAAAGGTCAAAGGAGAAGCGACGCCGTTTTCGAAATGAAAGGAAAGTGTGACCTAATAATCAATTAGAAGGAACAGAGGACGAATTGAAAGGAAAAAAAAAAAGCTACGATTTGGGGGCGGACAGTTCGGAAAAAGGGGACGACGCACAGTGAGTACTAGAGACGCAAGAGGAGCAAGGTCGTCATCTTCCTCTCACCCTCTCAACATTGTCGCCGGCGACTACACCCTCATCACCATCGTCGCCGGCGACCATCCTTCTACCACCACCATCCAATTTCATCTTTCTCCCTCACCATCTCAGCCCACATATTTGGAAGCTCCAAATGCGATTCGAACAAACAAAAGAAAAGAATGGAGAAGCTTGACAGATTTGATTCCTAGATGTTTTTCTTGTTGTTTGTTGTTGAAATCTGAATTTAATTTTCTGTGCTGTGATGGATCTGGTTAAAGTCATGTTTGGCTAGTTTGTTTTGCAACCTAGAGTAACTATGAACTTATAGGAGTGGATTAGACTTTGTTTTTATTGTTTAGTTATAATTAATATTAATTTTGGTTACCTAATCTTGTTTAGCTTTATCTATTTAGTGTTTGATCATCACTGAATATGAATTTGAGAATTAGGATTTACCTTGACAAAGGAGATTTTAATTAAGCTCTTAGATTAGGTAATATGGGATTAGTTTGCGATTTAATTTGAGATTAGGATAGACATATACCTAATGGCCTCATATAATTGTTGAGGAGTGTGTTCGAGATTTATTACCTCTTGAGTAATTATGTTAGACATAACTAATTTTACTCAAGAGAGGTTGTAAGTGACCGACAGGCACTTATAACTATTTATACTCGAGATTAACAAAATTGATATTAAGGCTAATTAAATTAGTGAAAACAAAGTTTATGAAACTAATAAGGGATTAGTGACTCTGGGTTGCTCATTTTATTATTGTGGTAGTTTGTTTGTTTTGATTTTATTTTATTTGAATTAAATTCAATTTGGTTTGCTCAACTTAATCGAAATTGCAAAATTAATGCTTAACCGAAGTTTGTGATACCAAGTCCTCGTGGGAACGATACTTTTCTTATCACTTTATTACTTGGTACGGCCCATATACTTGCGGAGTTTATAGGCTTAAAGTTTTGTCTTATCAGAAGGTTATCAAACTACTTAATAGTTCAAAATTATTCAATATGCATCTAGCTCCCTCAACCACCCTTATAACCTCCTTATTACCGCTGATAGAACCCATGGGCTATGATGAGCATGATTTATGCCATGTTTTCCCTGTATTTTATGACTGAATTGTATGGTGAATATGATCTTAAGTGCATGTAATCCTAGCAAAAAGGCATTTATTCATTGTACAGGGAACTTAAGGGTGAATTCTGTTTACATCCTAAACATGTGCTAAGAAAGAAGCAATTTTTGAGGTTTTCTAAGAAAGTCACATAACATAGTCGATGATGTGCTATAGCATTAGGACAGCCTTATCGAAGTGTAATACAATGCATCCCTGAAGCTATAGCATAGTAAGTGACGCAGTGCTATGCGGCATATATATTCTAATCTTTTGTCAAGATTGTTTCAGGAAGTATAATGCAGGTCGAGGAGAAAAGGTAGATTGCTGATGTATTAAAATAGAAGATGCGGAGAATCAGAACTAAAAGATTTGAAGAATCCCGCAGGATCAGTAAAATCAATCTATCACAAATTGGAAGATAGATACAATCGGACCTCGACAGATTAGGAAGGCCCAGCTTGCTGGAACTTACGCCGCAAGAAGGCCTGACTATATAAAGAAACAGCAAGCCAACCCTAAGGAAGAGTCGCGAAGAGAGCCAAATCCCATCCATATCTAGCCAGATTTGGAAGAAGAAAGAGAGAATTTACAAGGCACGAAACCCTTAAGAGAACCCAGCATCCTTCCTTGAAGTGAGACGGAGAGAAAAAGACGTGGAGTGGTGACGTGACATGGCTTCTTCCACACCGTCGGAAACTTCGTCAAGCTTTCTGTTTTTCTTTCATTTTAATATTTTGACCATGGGTCATTTTGTTGTTATCTGTTTTGTGTTTCCCTCGTCAGTCATGAACTAAAATTCCTATGGCTGAGCGAGGATAATTTCTTAAGTTTGGAATGAACCTAGTTGCTAGTTCTTAATTAAATAAATTTTGTTTTCCTATCAGTGATTTAAATTCTTATCGGTTAGCAAAAGCTAAGGGCTAGATTAGTGGCCTCGACTTACTGAAAAGGAGTCGGGGTTAGACCTCTGAGAAACAGTTATTGCTATGCAGGCTGGTGCAAGGCTTGACCTATTATTGTAGGCTTCAGGAATGGGTCTACCGCTCATAACCCTAACACCTTGCTTTGTAATGTAGATCTAACTAGAAAATTTCCATAGGCATATGGGAGAAGTAAAGTTAGTATTAAATGTATCAGACGCAGAAGCTTTGGTAGACTATAGTGGTAGGTTAGCTGAATAACAGTGTAAATAGCACCTATGCTGTAGCATTGTGGAAGCTGTGCAGTATAAGTGCTATAGCAATGTGTGAAGTAACTGGGGGATTGATATGCTTAAGAATGATTTCGAGCTCAGCCTATTCTCCTACTGATTTCTTCTTACGACTCCAATATTTTGTTTACTTTCTTGTTATTTAGCGTAATCACACAAACCTCCAACCCAATCATATTTTACTTTCTGTTCACACAACTATTATAGCAGTTGAGCGTCACTTCTCGGTATCTCAATCTCTGTGGGACGATACTCTACTTACACTTTATTACTTGTTCGACTGGTTCACTTGCCATCAAGGAAATCGACCAATAGGCTACAATACAATAGGTTTAATCTCTTTGACGAGATTATTCCAAGCTCACCAATGATGAGGTGTAGCCCGGCCAAAGGCTACAGAACTCATATCGGACCATGGGTTCCCTTTCTTTCGAATATAGAAAGGTGTCACTGTCCCAAGGGCTGACCCTTATCCCGGCCAAAGGATAAGGATGATACCAAGGGCCCTAAAAATATCCGGCCATCCACTGTACGCTCAGTGGCGGCAATACCACGTGGTATAAAATCAATCTCCTACCATCACATCTCATCTCAATCCAGAACACCTCAATATGCAGTGCAATATCACAATTTTTGACATCAACAATTCACAGTTATGTTCAATATTCAACACCATGCATAAACTTTCATAATTACAAAATAAACAATTTTAATCATAACAATATAAACAATTTATGCCCACTTAACTAAAAATTTATCTTCAAACAAATATCTCACATATATACATTTTCATAGGTAACAAACTATAATATATTTATATCATTTAAATATATAAGCATACGCTTATAATCACCTCAACAAGTATACAAGATAAATTGGAAAGTGGTTACCTCAAATTCTTGACACGACACTAAGCGTAAGAGAAATCAGTCCCCTTTAAAAATAATTATATAATTATATGTTTATAGAATTAACAATAATCACTAATATCATAATTAATTAAACTATTATTTCACTTTAGTTTTCCTAAAAAAATTGACAATTTATCTATTCCTCAATTTTTAATCTAATACTATCTTTTATAAGTATAACCCAATTTATTAAACAATATCTAAACCTCCACATACTCAAAATCATAACAATCTCTAATTTAAAATCTCAAATCCCAATTCATAATTTCATACAATTCAAGATTTAGCAAGACTAACCGATTAAATCTTAAATAATACCTCTAGTAATCTAACTAAATGCTTAAATTTTCATTAATCGATAAAAATATCCTATATGACAAAAATCCTAATTTCTTTTAGATAGAAAATAACTTTAAATTCCCACAGCAATAAAATAACAAATCTAAACCGATTAAAGTTATTTATTAATCATGCTCTTCATATATACGGTCTTCTTTTATCAAAACTCAAAACTTTACCAATATTCTAATCCTAAAATTTTCAATAATCAATAATATATTATCCTCATTAGAAAGAGAAAAATAAGTAGAACAACTTTCATAAAGAAAGTTTATGGAAAAGAAATTAATTTAACTACCTAAATGATCTTATAAAATAAATAACGTACCTTAACTAAGCTCTGTTTTCTCTTTTTCTACCAATCCCGCTGTCTCTCTCTCTCTCCAACTCTCTCTTCCGAATCCCCCTCTCAAATTCTCGCACACACACACTTATTTCACTATTAAACACACACATACCTATACATAAGATGATTATGGCGGTGGATTGGGATTAAGTTTTTTTTTTTTTATAATGATACTCTCCTCTGCCACGTTTAGTGGCAGGACGCTGCCACTCCCAAATGGTGGCAGCGTACCTGCCACAAATATATACCTAATTATTTTTTTTAACTTTAACTTTACTTTTTTTAATTAATTTAATTTATTTATTTATTTAAAAAATAAATTTTAAGAATATTACACCTAGCATCTGAGTTGTCATACGTCAAAAGGGCTTCTTGGGTTGTGATGGTGTGGATGGTTGTATATGTGTGGAGATGAAAAAAGAAAGTAATAGCTATAGCAGGGTATTAGACAGATTTCCTAAGCTTAACCAAATGCCTCCTTGTATTGCCTTGCTGCTCTTTTATTCTTTTCTTTCCTTTTTGTTTTTGTTTTTGTTTTTGTTTTTGTTAGAGCAAACTAAACAATAAACAATATTTCTTGCAGCCCTTTTTGTAGAGGCATTCTGCCATAGCATTTTTCCACAGTCGTCCTCATACTCGCTTGTCTAACTGGTTCTGCTATAGCATGGTTGATAAGGCTCAACGGGTAGCAATGTGTGAGAGTGATGTTTTATGGCTTGTGTATGGGAACGAGGGGTACGACATGAATGCCTTTATCCTATGAACTATTTGCTCAGATGCCAGACAGTTTATTAGAGAATTAAGACAAAACAAAGATCATACATGGGTTAGCTGATATGCACACCGGAATAGAAACAGTTAGGCTCAAACAAGTCCTTCCATAATGGGTTCTCTCTCTAATCTTCCTCATCGTCACTTTACCCCACATCAAGTTAGCTAGCATTGTCAATTTCCCAAGCCTATCAGTTCAGTTTCCTTCAGGCAATCATGCTATGCTTAGTCTTATAGATATTCATCCTACTGCTATAGGTTTTTGTTCGTGCTCTAACAATAAAAAATTTAAAGATTTTTCCCATTTGCACAACAGCTAAATCTGGGGTATTTTGAGCACATTCAAACATGAATTAGCAAGTGCAGATAAAATAATCCCCCCACATACTTGAATGAAGCAATGCCCCCATTGCAGCAAGGAAGTGACGGGGAGAGGTCAGAAAGAACTGGTTACTATTCATCGTTGGCAGGGGATTACTCAAAATTTGTTTTTTTTTTTAAAAAAAATTAATCTCCTTTCTGCTAGTCAAGCAAGGAGTCATGCAAGAAAATCCAAAAATTAAAGAAAAATAAACACCTGACTGGAGAAAGAAATAGGTACCCGGAATGTGAAATTGTCCACAACTTAACCTTTCCCCACCATGGGGCCATGAGAGTTTTACACTTCGTCGTCCTCGATGTCAGCAGAGTGTATGGGTGTCGCCTCACCCTGCTGAGGGCTTTTGCTCCGCTAACGCTTGCGCGAGCTTATGGGTTCCTGCTAGGAAGGGCCAGCTGCTGGATTATTCATTCCAAAGATTGTCTCAGGGAATGCCGGCAATGGTGTGTACTTTGAGGCATTCGTCATGAGATTGATGGCTAGGCTACGGTCCCTGTCGGCAACATATTGCCATAACATCTGCTGCTGAAGAAGTAATGTGTTCATCAAGCTTTGCAAGGCAGCGACTCGAGTGGTCAGGTCAACGATATTGGTATTCATGGCATGGAAGGCTAAAGTAGGAATCGATCCCGTTGAAGCCTCTGTAGCTATGCCGGTCATAGGACCGGCGGAGGTGCTCGCTAGGTTGGTCTGGGGAACATTCGGCTGAGACTTCTGCAAAATACGCTCTACAATTGCCACTGAGATGGGATTCGGTAGGTTGGCCCTCTCCTCACTGGCATTAAAGATAACTTTGGCTTGCGACAAAGCTTTGTGATCAAGGCAGGGAACCAAAGGTTGCCCATGGTGCCATGCAAGGCCGCAAATAGTTACCGGTAAATAAGGGCATCAACGTCGATCTGTTTCCCTTCTAAAAGGAAGTAGAGAAGGAAGGCTCGTTCTCTAGAGATGGTTCGGGTATGCAGTGTGGGCATAAGTTGATAGTGGAGGAAGTGGAACCAGACACGGGCTTCAGGATGAAAACGACTGCATTTCAAATTGTATGAGCCCTCCGTGGTGACTTGCCATTCAGTATTTGGCACGCATAGTCGGGCAGCCACCCTAATGAGGACTTCAGGATTGTCCCCTTGCTGGACAAGCTCGTTGTATTCGTCGTTCGTGGGATCTAGGCTATAGAACTTATGAATCGCACTTGCGCTACACTGCACATTTTCCCCCCGGACATTGATGAAATAAGGGGAACCACCCAGATAATTTGCACCGAATTTAAGAACAAGTAGGGTGACCACCTCGGCGAGGTGAAGGCAAAACTTCGCCCAGCCATGCTGACGAATGATCCCTATAACCCACTTGGGATAAGGGCCTTGGTCAAACGCCTCCACATTGAACCCTCACTCAGGGGCTAGGGTTTTATCCGGCTTCAGGGATTGGAATCGGGATTCAGCTTCTCGTGTGGCGAATGGCATAATGTCCAGAACATCAGTAGGTGCTTTTTGACCAGAACCCTTGGTACGAGCCATTGAAGAAAGTTGGAGTCTTTGATGTGAAGGGATGAAGAACGAAGTAACAGAAAGTGTACTAGGCAACACTGGAGCAAGTGTCTGTACCCAGAGAGTCGGGCAGATTTTATAGTAGTTGATTTGAGTAATTGTGGATGCACGATTCGGGTGAGTAGGTGCAATCCGTTCGCAAATCTCGGGGTAAGGCATGCTGCAGATGTTTAGCGTGGCTGATGGTGGTTTTCAAATTTTTGAATGTAATTGAAGCCTCATTGGGCCCAACCCTTATGGCCCACCACCTACTCTGTCTTTCTACGTGTTCTACTGGAGTAGGTTACTATAGCAGTACTACACCATCTACTCAGATTCTATTATGGCCTGACGTGCTTCTGGGTGGTACAACTAATCTCCGAAAGTAGTAAATGAAAATGCAAATTTGGGCTGCCTCCCAATAGCACTTGTTTTAGAGTCTTTAGCCAGACTTGCCTAAGAGATTAGTTCAAGCTGGGAGCAAGGGTGTAGGCTGTCCCTATGCCTCCATCCTCATTACTTTGTAATGGTTGGCCTCCTTTTGCTGGGTTTGCATATTGTTCTGTTTTCAAAATTGAAAAAGTCACTTGGTCTTTATTAACCCGCATCGTGAGTTCTCCTTTTTCCACATCAATCAATGTTCTCTGATGCCCATGAATGGTCTTTCCAGAATGATTGGGACCTCGCAATCTGCTTCGAAGTCAAGAATGATGAAATCCACTGGAAATATAAACTTATCAACTTTAACCAGAACGTCATTGATTTTTCCTTCTGGTAGGACAATGGAGCGGTCAGCTAGCTGTAATGTAACCGTTATGGGTCTTGCTTCCCCAACTGCTAACCTTTTGAAAATAGACATGGGCATTAGATTAATACTGGCCCCAAGGTCGCATAAGGCTTTCCCTGAGTATTGAGGTCCAATTGCATAGAGGATTGTGAAGCTACCAGGGTCTTTTAATTTTGGTGGTAGCCGATTTTTCAGCAAGGCACTGCAGTCCTTGGTCAATGCCACCGTCTCGAATTCTTCCAGTCTTCTCTTCTTGGACAAAATATCTTTCATGAACTTCACATAGCTAGGCATCTATTCCAATGCTTCCACCAACAGGATATTGATATGCAATTACCGTAGCATGTCGAGAAATTTTTGAAATTACTTTTCTTGTCCCTACTTTTGTAGTCTTTGTGGGAAAGGCGGGGATTGCTTTAGCATCCGAGATGATCCAAGATCACAATTCTATTTTTCTGGTACCGTAGCATCCCTTTTTGAATGTTGTACGTGATCCTTTAGTGAGGCGAATGGAGGCAGTGCTGTAGCATCGATATCTAGTTCGGTGTGCAACGGCATTGAGTGCTGCTGATCTTTTTCAAGGGTTTGTTCGACACTCTCCTTCCCCTTTTTTGAGTGCTCAAATTTTGGGTCAGCATCTTCAATAGGTTGTTTGGTTATCCTCATGGGCTCCAGGCTCTTACCGCTTCGGAGCTCTATTAGCTTGACTTCCTCCTTTCCTTGGATTCTGGGTACTTCAGTATCACTTGGCAGAGACCTTGAAGGCCTATTGCTGAGAGCAGTTGCTAGTTGTCCAACTTGGTTTTCAAGGTTTCGATGGGTTACCTGCTGACTTTGAATGACTGTGTCGTTCTTTGCCATGTACTCCTTCATAAGAGTCAACATAGAGTGTTGCTGTTCTGAATCACTGCCCTATTGTCGTGCTTGCTGGGTAAACCCTGGAGGGTTTGATGGTCTATTTGAGTATGGTAGGTAGATGATTGTCCTGTAGTTTGTTGACTTTGAGAGCTCCACGAGAAATTGGGATGCTGCCTCTATCCAGGGTTGTACGTGTTAGGGCTGTTAATAGAGAGGTAACATTGCTACGTTTTTAGACTTCCGAGGTAACATTGAGCTAAAAAGAAACTTCCAGGGAAAAATTGCTCCTGGGTGTGTACTTTCAGGGCAAAATTGCTACTCAACCCATAAAAAAATGACAAAGATGCCACGTAGACAATCCATGTCAGCATAACGGAGTCAACTAACGTTGACCTTTAACGACGTTAACGGAACCCTAACAGAGGGGCAACATTGCTACGTTTTGTTTTTACTTCCGGGTCAACTTTGCTCCAAAAGAAACTTCCAGGGAAAAATTGGTCCTCGGCGTATACTTCCGGGGTAAAAATGGTACTTAACCCTTGTTTTATTAAAAACAATCATTAAATGTTTTATCAAGCATGTGGTGGCACAATTAGCTGGAGCCTTTATGGAGAAGCCCTGAGGTTGAGTGTTCGAGCCTCCTCGTATCCATTTTTTAGTTATCATGACTGGTTTTGGAAAATCAGTCGTTGAAAGTTTGCTTTCAATGATTAGTTTATTGAAACCAATCATGGCAACTCAAATTTTTCAAACTCTCGCATTCCATTTTGTCCTTCAATCTTGCACCTTTCCTTATTTTATTCATGATTTCCCTCACAACATTCACGGGCATATCTCTCAGTCTCCCTCTTTCTTTCTCGCTTAGTGTAAAACCTGAATGCACAGTTTCTGCAACATAGTTTCTCAACATTTCTTTGTTTCTTTCTCCTTCTTTGACTCAAATACTCTATTATAGTCTCGTGCTTTCAGTAACCCCTAAGCTTTCAGTAGGTTTCAGTTGGTTTCCTCGAATACTTTGTTTGTTTCCTCGGAAGAGTGTTTTTTAAAAAAATAAAAATGTCATCTTTCAGGGAAACCGAAGAAGAAGAAGAAGAAGAAGAAGAAGAAAACATTGTTAAGGTATCATCGCCATCTCCATCGTCTTTCTTGACTGCAGATATCCTTATGTTTTTTTTTCATTAGGTTTATCATAGTCTGTAACACCCCTATTTTTGTAATCAATGTACAAGTATGAAATAGAGAATTAATGAGAAGCTTTTGATTACAATTTGAATTGTATTTCTTCTATGACATATTATATAAATTATTTTAGAGACCCTGAGATAATAAAACTATTCAGTGTAACTGAAGCTAAGCTTAAAACACTGGAATGACGTCAGCCTATATAATGAATAAGAGACAAAGGGCATTATTCGGACGCAAAGTCCTCCCCTATAGGATATGCATGGTGCCGGCCAACCAGCGGAAAAGGGAAAGAGATTGAGCATACAAACCATGTGCACTAACAAAAGTTATCGGTGGTGATGATAGAGGGACATATGACGTTTTGGGGATAGATGTTTGACCTTTTGGCACC
Source organism: Acacia melanoxylon (assembly GCA_019022615.1). NCBI lineage: Eukaryota > Viridiplantae > Streptophyta > Magnoliopsida > Fabales > Fabaceae > Acacia > Acacia melanoxylon. Next base: position 260,812 of record JAFJYJ010000020.1, on the reverse strand, counting down.
ACAAAGTACGAGGTAATTATGAGATATTAAAATATGAATTTCTTGCTCCCCAAGATATTAAGTTTCGGCCACTCATGATCAGAGAGAAAGAGCAGTTGATTTGACCATATACAAGTCCAACCTAGTAGTCCAAGTCATAAGGGCAAGTGTAACCGGTGAAGGGTAACCGACCGAGACCAGTTAGGAGCTCCTGTATAAGGCAAAGTAAGACAAAAATCAAACCCCTTATGCAGTATAAAATGGCGCCATATGCAGGGGTTGGAGAGAGAAAAGTGACTTTGGGGAAAAGCAAAAGGTCAAATCAAAGTAATTATGAAGAGAGATAAAAGATAAAAAAAATAGGATTAACATGCACCACACATTTGAATCAGATTTAACATGATTTTGTTAGTATTTAGGTGTCCTAGAGACAATCTGTAGAGACAGATCAGCACCTTTTTCTACATTGTAGTATTTCATTATTCATAAATGAGCATATTTTATCTTTATCATATTTATGTCTCACCTTTATTTTAAAGTAAATATGTGTTTGAAGATAAAAGCCCTAGGAATAGAATATGTGTTTATCTTGAGGATCAATGATAGAGATCATGATCATGAGGACTCAAGAGCACTGTATATCTATTACCTAAAACTTGTTCCTAGTCTTGAATCACCAAGAAAGGGCATTGATGATCTCAATAAGACTAGTACGACATCATGTACTTGTATAGAAATACAAGGTAGGGACCTCATGGAATACAGGCATGGAGATGTCTTAGGCGATGTCGTGGGTGGATCTGTTGGAGAACGATAGCATCGAACCGACCCGAGAGACTCCACAAAGATTCATTGTAGAGAGTATCATTGGATATGTAAAGTCTTTAATCGTTTGGTAGTGCGGATCGTCTTGGACTTAAGGATTTCATCGAACACTATGTCCTAGGATTATACTTTGACTGTACAACTCTATCCACTTGAAAATGGGGAGAACAGTGTACTCTTGGGTGTAACTCGAATACATGAGTGTAGATGGACATGCTGAGAGGACTCACAGTCCCCTACAAGGGATTAGTCATTCACAAGACCGGTAGAGCTTGGATAGCTTCTAATTAACTCAGGAGTCCGTGCGCACAGCAAGTGATCATGAACAATCATGATCTGTTATTGAGTTAATATAAGAAGATTTCTAGTTCTGTGAAATAGCTACATTTAGTCAATTAAGAGAGATGATACTCTATCTTTGCTCTGGACTAAATGTGAATGAAGATGTGAGGGATGATGCCTACATGGTATCTAAATATGAAAGGTAGATCACTTGATCAACTCAATTAGTTCTGGGGCCACAGAGCATTGCTAGTGTCTTATGAGGTCATTAAATAAATTGGGCTCATTAAAGGGGTTTTTAATTGGTCCAAGTTTATTTATGTCGTGACTAATTGGGCCTAATGGGTCACACACAAAGGTTATTCCCGATTGTTTAAAATTAGCAAACTTGGACCAATAATTGTTATTGGGCTTTATCAAGAGTAAATGTGTAATTGAGTTGCAGTGGGACTCCAAGCCCAATGAGGATATTTGAATTTTAATTCAAAAAGGATAGGTTATATATATATATATATATATATATATATATATATAGATCCAATAATGATTGGATGAAGATAGGAGAAATAATAAATAAGGATTGATTTAAAATGATTTTGAATTTTAGTTTAAGAGATGAATGTGATTCATCATCTTAAATTATTATTCAATATTCAAGATATGAATTTAATTCATTACGATTTGGATTTTCCAATTCAAGTTTGGATTGGGCTTTTCTTGTGAACACTTAAAATAGGGTTAGACTCTTATAAAGTGCTGATTTTTTATGTGCCCTTTTTATGGACGTTTTTTGAAGAAAAAAATGGGAATTTAATGTGACTTGGTTGACAAGATATGAATATGATTCATCATATTAAATTCAATCAATCAAGATGTGAATTTAATGTGACTTGGTTGACAAGATATGAATATGATTCATCATATTAAATTCAATCAATTAAGATGTGAATTTAATGTGACTTAGTTGACAAGGTATGAATATGATTCATCATATTAAATTCAATCAATCAATCAAGATATGAATTTGATTCATCATCTTAAATCCAATCAATCAATCAAGATATGAATTTAATTAATTGTGAATTGGATTTTCCAATTCAAGCTTAGATTGGGTCTTTCTTGTAAGCACTTAAATTAGGGTTAGACTCTTATAAAGTGCTGATTTTTGGTGTGCCTTCTTCTTGCACGTTTTTCTAGGAGAAAAACAAAAACCTTTATGCTCTCTAAATTTAGGTCTTTTCCAAAGGTTTAGAGAGGAAAAGGCACCATCCATAAAAGGGTAAGGTTCCAATCTTGTTCATCCTATCCATAACCTAGTTCCAAGAAATCATCACCTTCTTGAAAAGAGTAAAACCCAAGGAAACCAAACATCAACCTTGTCTTCGCCTAGCAAGCATTCAAGGAGTGGGAGGTTTCAAGAGAAGGAGTTCTCGTTGCAATCGGGGGGTAGCCGTGTGGATCAACATTAGAGGACATCAACAACCTTGAAGTCTTCAAGTGATCTAAGGTGATCCTAATCTCTAATAGTTGTGTTGTCAAGTTATCCTAATCCCCAATAGTTGTTTTAACGAGTAATCTCAAAGTTCATGAATATTATAAATTGTTATGAATTATCATGAGCGCCGTAAAGAGTTACGGATTAATAATTATTAACTAATTAATGTAATGAGTTAAGGTTAATAATTCATGAGAACCGTAAAGAGTTATGGGTTTCCGCAACGATTAAACAAAATTTTTGTTTTCAACCTCATGAACCTTTACATGAAAGTCATGTAATAGGCAACATTAACCAACAGATTTGACATGCAATTATGAGGCCCACAAGGATGAAATGGCACCACATAGGTTCAGCCAAGGGAGATCTGAAATACTTGGAGAGAAAGTAACAAGAAGTACAAGCTTTTAACCACAGAACATCATTTGGACCGTTGGACAAAAGCTTGCATCAAGTAAATTTCATAATTAATGCATTTGGACAGCAAATGAATCAGATTTTGTGGACCAAAATGGCGCCACATCTGCTGCCTAGAAGCCTATGGATTTTCTTGGGAATCATGCAAAGGAATCATGTAATAACCTGATGCACTCTTTGGACCAATAGATAATACCAAAACTTGGATAATTCACCTAACCTTTGGAGTCTATTTAGGGACCATCTCTGCCCATTTTGTGGCTTCCTTAGATGACTTCAAGGAGAGGAAGAGAGTGTGTAGCAAGGTCTTTGGTTCAGTGGAGGAAGGAAGCATACGAGCTTGAAGATTTGAGGTAAGTGCTAAACTTGTGACATAGTGGTTGTAATTTTAAGGTTTCGGTCCAATGGTGTTAACATGATGTTACAGTGGGATTTTGATATTTTTAAATATTCCAATGAGTTTAAAACGAGATTCTGTATGGGAATAGGTTAAATATAAGATTTACGAACCCGGAAAAAACCTTAAGTCTCAAGAACAAAGCAAATTTGCCCACTATAGTGTTTTTAGGATAATGACGTTAAATTGATAGATTTTAAATAGTAAATGAAGTCTATTTGCCTTGAAATTTTACATGTTTAAAGTAGACATCCTGAGCTTCATTTTGATATTAGATTTTGTGACTTTTTGATTTTCCTACTGAGAGCAATTGTTTTTTGAAAACAACCCTAAATCCTGAACTCTTTCTCTGACCAGCGGCTAGGGTTTGAGAACAAGGAACGGATATGAACCCAGATGACCTTGGAAATTATTTTTATTGTAAACTAGACATAATAAGGGTTTTGTGGCTGCTAGAATTGTGTCAATCGGATTTTTATTGAATTAGTTATGAATTTTTGAAGTCAGAACATTATTTCTGGAAAATTCTAGATATGGGCGAAATTCATGAGGTGGGAAGTAGAATTTGTTTAAGTGATTAAAAGCATGGTATTTTTGCTATATTTAGAGTTGAGACGTGTGTGGGATACTTTTCAAGCACCGGACAAAGCACTAAGTAGTAATTGTTAACTCGCATGCTTTATGTTACTCTCACGTCTTTGTTGTGCCATGGTTGAGGATTTGGGCTGTAGTACCCAGTGGACTGTGTGTCCTTGGGTTACTAGTGAAGTCCAAGGTATGTAAGGCTGTAGTGCCTATGGGACTATGTGTCCTCAGGTCATTGCTGAAGTCCGAGGCATGTAGGGCTGTTGTGCCTATGGGACTGTGTGTCCTTAAGTCATTGCTGAAGTCCGAGGTATGTGAGGCTGTAGTGCCTAGAGGACTGTATGTCCTTAGGTCGCTACTGAAGCCCAAGGTGAGTGATTAGGGTTTGGAGCCCTTACTACTGAGGTTTCCTAGCTCTATGGATTTCCGGGGACTTGTCTTGATAGGCGGTCCTGCGAATATGTGATAAATGCCATGTTTATTTTCCTGATTGTGGTTTGCATATCATGCATTGCATACATATAGCATATGAGTTTGATAGTTACTCTGGGGTTCAATTTGAGCTCCGGATTGTTTCAAAGATACAGGTGGTTCTGTTTGAGCAAATCGGCAGACTTGAGGTAGGGCTGGGAGTTAAGGATGAAGAAATAGGGAATGCCTTATCGTTTTTGTACTTTACTTATTTGGGATGACTGTAGTATTATCTTTTGATTAGTACTTATTGTTGGATAACTGTACCCTTAACCCTTCGGGGACTTATTTACTTTTGGTTATTGTATGTATACTAGTACATTGTATTTGTCCAAATTGGTATCGTGCTCTGTTGCATTTACTTTGATATATGATAAAAATGAATAAGTAATAAAGGAAATGTAATTAAATAAAAAGGAATCCCTCTAACTTGTAACCTGAAAGGGCGAGGTCGGTAAGGGTGTAACACTAACCAACAAGAAAGTCGTGTAATAGGCATATTTAACCAACAATATCTTGGAAAGCCAAGAAACAAGCCACGGTTTCTAAGTCTTCTTCAGAAGCTGAATATAGAGCTCTGACATCTACTACTTGTGAATTACAATGGCTTGTCTCCCTTTTGAATGATTTTCATATCTCCCAACTTGATCCTGCTCTTCTCTACTATGATAATCGATCTGCCATACAAATTGCTGCAAACCCAACCTTTCATGAAAGGACTAAACGCATAAAATTGGATTGTCATCTAGTCCGGTAAAAGCTTCAAGCAAAGGTCATTCATATTCTTCAAGTTTGGTCTTTAGAACAACTTACTGATATTTTTACTAAACCTCCACATCCAACTAGGTTTCATGAGCTCACATCCAAGCTAGGTCTTAAGAATATTCACGCTCCGTGATAGGAGTAACATAATAGTTACATTAGTTAGTTTGTTATTATGTTGTATATTCCTTTAATATTCTGTTATGATGTAACCACTGATATGTAACTATCTGATTATCTACAATGTATATAAGTGCATCACTTCATCAATAATATTCATTTTTCCCTTAACAAATATTGTGTCACAGGCCTAGTATCACTATACACGATAAATCTAAATGAAAAATCTGAGTGGCAAAAAACACTAGTCTGGCCATACACACACACACGCATTCACACATACTTTTGGAAGATAATGCTTTCTTCTTTTGGCAAATTAAATGCTTAAATAACGTCAGGCATTGATGTATTTGGTTTGCTCTAATATATATGTCGGAAACCTAGCCTTCCTCATCATTTTGTCTTCATGGCTTATTAAATTTTCTTTCAGACTTCCTCCAATAATGTCTTCATGATCTAGCTAAAAAGAGATAAAGAAAGTAGTGGGGTCCACGTATCAAGTGGTTCCCATTCTTCTATTAATTTCTCCTTTCATAGACTGCGAAGTTGCTCTAAAATGTAGAAGATCCATCTCCTCGATTTGTTTAGTTGTCATCTAGGTGTGATGTGAGACACTGTTATCTCATTAACAGAACCGTCAATGAAAGTTTTAGAAGTAGATGACTGATCTTCCAGGGACTTTCTTCTGGAAAATGCAGGAGGATTAGGTGATGGTAATGTCATTGTGTCACTTGCAAGCATGACTACAATAGTAGACATGGTAGGTCTATCATCTGGATCTTCTTGAACACAAAGCAATCCAATGTGTATGCACTTCAAAACTTCATTTGCTATATATGAATCTTTTAGCATTGGGTCCATTAATTCTAAACATTTTCCTTTGCACCACAAATTCCAAGTCTGCAAGAAATGGCAAATTTTGCATATGCATGTCTTAAAATAAGGTCAATGGTCATTGTTGTATAAAAAGTTAAAATTTCATGATAGCAAGAGATTAGTTTGAAAAAAAAAAACTTACATAAATTAGAAGACTTTGGCCTTGTTCAGAGAGATAGAAACTGCAAATCTTTTTTCCACATATAATTTCTAGTAGAAGAACTCCAAAACTAAAAACATCTGATTTCACTGAAAATGATCCTTCCATAGCATATTCTGGAGCCATATAACCACTATTTTGAATAAACTCAATTAGTGCTTTTTAATTCATGATGAACAAACATTTTCTTAACAACTTAAATACCAAATTCAAAGTAAAATGAGTTTTAGTTGACACTTACTAAGTACCCATTATTCGTTTTGTATTTCCTTCATTTTGAGCTCCTTCAAAAGTCCTTGCCAGGCCAAAATCTGATATTTTAGGATTCATATCATCGTCCAAAAGGACATTACTAGCCTTCAAATCTCTATGTACTACTCTAAGGCGAGAGTCTTCATGAAGATACAAAAGTCCTTTTGCAATCCCATTAATAATATTTAGTCGTTGATTCCAATGTAGTTTCTTTCTATTTTCATCATCTGCCAATAAATTTTCCAGAAACAGATTTATTAGTGATGAAAACATATGAATTATAGAAGATTTCTTAGTTGTTTTCCAAGAGTCTTTCTTGGAAATTTTGTTTCATAATAGCTACCAAAACAAAGAAACTTGTAACTAAAATTTGTTGCTGTGACTTGTTCATAGTCCAAATTTGGTTATGAAAACAAGTTTCGTTCTATGAAACAAGGATACTGCAAAGAATAAATAATGTATGTATAATGTAAAACACAAATGTTTGTTGCTCATATACGGTGAGCAACAAGTTGCTACGCACTTTTTATGCCATCCAAATTAATTCTAGATTGCTACATCTAATTGTTAGTATTCAAGTATTTTGGGATTGAAAAATGTAAAATAAAATTATCTTCTAATGCTAACTTAATAATTATAAAGAAAATATATTATTAGATAAATAACAATACAAACGAGTGAGTTGCTCATATATATATATATATATATATATATATATATATATATATATATAATATCAAAGAATCGTGATACAACCAATGTAACAAATTCTACAACTGCATGACATTAGCATACTTCAACAATTTATTGGTGTAAGTTTTCTTGCTACGCTGGAAGAGAACAAAAGTAATGAGGTAAAAGGAGGCAAATGTCACCATCTATATAGTCAGTAACGAGCATTGTATGGCTCTATAGAATCAAAAAGGGATTAGATTTTGTAAGTCTAATTGCATTTGATATTAACCCTATGTTTGGATTGGGGAAAAAAGTGAAGATAAAATAGGGGAGGTGATACTATGAAGAAAAACTTCCCAAAAATTTCAGAAGTTTTCCCTCCAAGTTTTCTTGCCTTTAATTTTCTCTCAATTCAAACCTAGGGTAAAAGTTTCAACATTAGAGGAATGTCATCAAACTCTAAAGTGTCACTATTCTCAAAATGCAAGCAAATCATCTTGCATTGCTTACTTTTTTATTTTGATATAAAAATTTTAGGAAAGAGGTTAGGCAGGACAAAATCTCTTTTCCTCCTAGATCATACTAATGTTGAAAGGGGCGGCCCGCCTATTACCCTCGACGTTTACCTGCAGCACCAGAGCCCCAGGATCGCTTCCCCCAAATTGCTTGACCAACTCTAGGATCGAATCCCCTCCCTTTGGTGAGAGTGTTCGACCCCTTTGCCAGTTAAAACAAATGGTTCTTGCATTGCTTACTGCGAATAGGGATGTTAAAAGCTTCTATATAAGACTGATATTCATGCATAAATAAAAGACAACGGTGATCACAAAGTAAAAGAGGGGGCCCAGCTAGACTTGAGTGTGATTATATCATGAAAAATTGATATAAATATATGCAACTATTTCCATACTCTAATTTCCAAAAACGATATAAATTTTTCATCCTAATAACGCCAGGTGGTTGATAAAGATCATAAAGCGATTGGGGATTTTCCATGGTACGTAGGAAGAAGGAAAGGGCTTAATATATTGTTATAAATTATATGTAGGTGGATATAAACCAAAAATGTTTTCATTAATAATGATAAATAAAGCAAGCTCTCTCGTATATAAAAAACATTAGAAGCTAAACGTTACACTTTTTTAAAAAACAATTAAAGGTTAATATTTGATAAAATAGTGAGTATGCTAGAAGTACGAAAAGGAGTTAATATAATTATTGGTCCTTATAATTTGTTTGTATTTTGGTTTTCATCCATGTAATTTTAAAATATAGATTTTAGTCCTTAAGTTTACTCTATTAGAAACATCGGTTCCCATATTTTTATTAGGACCTAACACTGTTAAATTCGCTGATGGGCTGCTTAGTGGGCAATGACGGGGTAAAATTGACTTGTGAGCTTATCACTGTGGCATGTGAATTTTTTATTATTATTTTTTTTTTAAAAAAAAAAAAAAAAAAAAAAAAAAACCCTAAAACACTCAGTGTCCAAGCATCGCCGTCCGAACTGTAAACTCTTAGCCAGGCTCAAGAACTTCATCATCTTCACCAGCCACCGGATGTGTCTCTGTTTCTAGTGCTTAGGATATCACTGCTTTGTTTTGATCCGATGCTCTTGGATTTTCTTTTTCCCCTCTCAATTTTGGTAAAATTTTGTAAGCCTTGTAGCTCTATGTAGTATATTTGTATATTTTGTTTATGATAATTCAGATTCAATTGTGAGTATATTCACTGGTTTTGATAGGGGCGTTCATGAACATGTTCTGCAATCCTCTGTGCAGCTATTTTAGTTTCATTATCGTTGCGAATATCAGTAAAAAATTATTCATGGCTCATGAGATAATAAAACTACAACTACGCATAAACAGAAAACAGGCTTTAACTTATTAAACACTAAAACATTTCAGATGTTGCTAGAATTGAACATGTGGGTATTAGACCTATCAATGGATAAACAAAGAAAGAAAAAGTTGCGTTTTAGGTGGTCGATTCTCAAAAGGCAAAAGCTGAAGGAGACGTTATACCAGAAGGTCCACCAAGGCACCAACAATTGATGGATCACCACAAAATAGATATGAGGCATCTTCGCGAGGCCTCTGATTCTGAGTTGAAAAACAGAGACCAGAAGGTAATTGATGGGGGATAATGGAGAGAGCGGTACAAAAGACAAAAGGTAACTTCACGCATTGACTTCTCAAATAGAACCTAAGAGGATGAAGCAGCAACTGAGCCAACACTTTGGGAAGAGAATAAAGAATATAGGATTGAGTTTCAGCGGCGATGTCTTCATGTTGAACCATAGAAATGTGATGGCAATAGAAGTAGAAAGAAGGAGAATCACGGTCCTCTGAATGGCGAGCCGAGAAGTTTGAACCACAAATGGGTTCCATCCCATCGCGAGGCCGGAGAAAACAGAGTAACCAGTGATGTTAGGGAAGCCAATGGCGAGAGAACCGTCGGCCAGAGCAAACCGGTGGCTGTTGAAGATGACGAAATCCTTGAGCCTGGCGAAGAGTTTACAGTTCGGACGACAATGCTTGGACTCTGAGCGTTTAAAGTTTTTTTCTTAATTGTTAAATCACATGCCACGTAAGCACACACAGCAATTTTACCCATCATCTTGCCCACTCACCAGCCCACATCAGCAAATTTAATGGTGTTAAGTACTTATGAAAATATGAGGACCAAAGTTTTTATCAAAGTAAATTTGAGGGACCAAAAGCTACGCTTTAAAAATAAGGATCACAATCAAAATGCAACTAAACCATAAGAACTAACAATTATATTAATCTTATAGGGAAAAAAAAACAAGACTTACAAGAAAAGTTTCAGAATTACTAGAAGATTGTCAAGCAATTGAAGCAGATGGTATCTATCAGCAACAATAATGGTAGAGAGGCTCAGGCCGAAGATTGATGCATATATTATGAATTCTTAATATGATTAGCTCTACGATAAGGAGGGATTTGTAGTATGATGCATTACAGATTTTATTTTTAAAAAAAAATTACGGGAAAGACAAACTGCAACATGTCATTCCTTTCTATAAGAGTAACCTCAATCAAATCCTACAAACTCGATATATGTAGGATTTGATTGAGGTTAAAATTGCAATATAATGACGGCTTAAAATTTGTCTCACTCATGGAAGGGCTATCTCAACACCAAGTCATAAAAATGCTTGCTATGCTAACCATATTTCAATCAAGAAAGCTCATCATCAAGGGTGAGCATTGGACTTTGGTTCTTAATTATTTGTTATATCAGGGTAATTTGGTAATTGCAACTGTTTTGGTTCTTACTTTTGTTTAGTGTAATTGTTTTAAATGTGGGGTGTGCTAGAAAAACAGCCCATATTTTTTGAAATACTAGCCAACAATAGTTGACGGTTGTTGCATATAATTGTTATATTACTGGACTTTTATTTGACAGTTACATTACACAACCATTAACTATATGTTAACTATATATACTTGATCGTTATACTTAAAAACCGTCAAGTATTGATACCAACATAAGTCACATGAACTCACTAAAGCTTTAATACGTGACGGTTTTTAAGTTTGAACCATCAAATATAAAGAAAATAACTGTCAAATATCAACAATGCTGCTGTAGTAGTGTTGGGAAATTTTTCCAAACACAAGTTCTCATAATTATATAAAAATATAATAAATAATTACAGGAAAAGACATTGAATAGTCAAATTATATAAATATCTTACTAATAATGCATTTCAACCTACTAACTATAATTAAGACGCATGTTAAGGAAGTATCATATATATGCCATTCATGGTCTTGTCAGCATATTAGATTTAATCTTTTCTCACGAATGATAATTTTGAGACATAATGAGGAAAAAAAGAAAAAAGAAATAGAAAACATACCGAAAAGGTGGAAGTCAAGGCTAGAATTTGGCAAGTACTCATATACAAGTAACTTCTCATTTTTCTCTATGCAGCAACCCAAGAGTTTGACAAGGTTTCTATGTTGCAATTTCGCTATGAATATCACTTCATTTTTGAACTCCTTTGAACCTTGACTTGATGCTTGTGAGAGTCTTTTAACAGCAATTTCCTTCCCATCTGGCAATGTTCCCTAATGAAAAGATTGATAATAATAATAATAGTTTAAAAAATAACAAATGATATCTATTTGAAAAATATCTAAAAAGTTCATCATAAGATACCCAGGAATATTTGACCCAAATAAAAAAAAAGATACCCAGGAATAGATACGTGTATACAGATTTAGTTGGGCCTCAATAGTATGTATCCTTCTGCCTAACCTTATAGGACATCTTCTAATTTGAGGCCTAGCCCAGCTTGGTATGGACATGCTTTTAATTGGGCCAAACTTGCAATTATAAAAGAAGTTAGGTAATTTAAAACAACTTTGAACCATTAGTTATATATTTTTTTATTCAAATTATTATATTAATTTAAGGCAATAGAATGAAAATGTTGGAATAGAAAAGCCAACAAATATTGATACAGTCAGTAAATGTGTAGGTTCAAATTCAACTTTGATGTGATGTCATTACTAATAGTCAATATGTAACTATATAAGTGCTATTTAACTAAATTTAACTCAACTAAACTTTAACTCTAAAAAATGCGCCTGAACAACAAAGAGGTTTTTTTTTTTTTTTTTTTTAACGTAAAAGTTTAGGAAGGGTTCGACATCGATCCCCCACTGCGCGCAAGACGGCCCCGGCTATGAAAGACTTACGGGACTTACGAGATCGCCTACCAAAGCGAGTCCCCAATGACGGCAGGGATCGAACCCACGACCCAAGCTGCTTAATCCCGATCCCTTACCATCTACGCCAACTCACATTGGCATTGTTTAGCATAGCTGCAAAATCATAAAAAAAAAAGCCCAGTGATAGTTTAAAAAAAAAAAAAAAACCCATTGGAAAAGAAAATATGAAAAAACTCTGTTGAACATGGCTTCATGTTGTGATGGGCTTTTGTCAAAAAAGTAGCTTCTTGGATGAAACAACTTCTTGGAGCTTCTTGTGCCCATTACAGTGACTTTTTCACTTTAGCTAAAAAAAGGACCAATCGCGTCACACACACACGCACAACCGCAGTGGTTGTTTTACGTTGCAAATGTTTTACGTGAGGCAAAAATAATTTTGGGCAAAACATGAGAAGGGATTATTTTATATTGCAAGTTTTTTTTAAGGCAAAATAATTCTGCGCAAGGTAAAATAATTAAGGACAAGGGAATATTTTTTACTTTGCAAATGTTTTTTTTTTTTTTTGTAAGGCAAAATAATTCTGGGCAAGGGAACATTTTTTTACTTTGCAAATATTTTTTTGTAAGGCAAAATAATTCTGGGCAAGGCAAGGGAATATTTTTTACGTATCAAATGTTTTTTTTGTTTTTTTGTTTTTAGTATTCAATAAGATTCATGCAATTTTCAATCATTTTTCATCTCAACTTACTTTTCCAATGCTATGTTAAACAAGAGCTCATCCGGAAAAAAAAAAAGGTCACTTCGCCACCGCTATCCCAAACACAAATCATATCTACAATCTGATTTATTTATTTATTTTTTAAAAAAAGCCCATCTAAAAAAGCTCAGTAGAAAAAAAAAAAGCACTCCTGCCACCAATATTGTTAAAATCGAGTTTCTATATAAACAGGGAAAGAGGTGGTAGGAACGTAAATCGGAGATACGACACGAAACGTAAAGTTTCTCAGAGCTCAAAATTATATATATATGCATGGAAAAAAATATAAATCACTACTAAAATTTAACGAACAACTTCATATTTAAAAGATATAAGCCATATAACTATATAAAACATGTAAAAAAATTTACGTTAAAAACTTACATTTATAACTATAGAAATACGTTAAAAACTATATATAACTATCCAGTCTTCACTCTCTAGTATTCTCGAGTCCAAGATGCATGATGAAAATAAGGTTTTCAACTTTTCATCCTTTTTTCGGGCAAAAAAAAAAGAACAATCATCCTTTTTTTTTTTTTGTTAAAGTATAAACGTTTTTACGTGTTTGAACCGAGTTTCTACCAGTTTCTGCTCAGGACAGTTTTTACTTGCGTTTCAGCACATATGACCTTAGTAAAAACGCAAGTTTTTACGTTTTTATATTAGTTTTTTACAATAATATCTGCCACCCCTATCCCAAACAAGGCCAAACATATTTTTAAGGGAAATTTCACCAGCCATATTAGAATGAAAAATATTATTTGCTTCCATTATTTTAAAATAATATTATGTATACTAAGTTGAGACGAGTTGGATTGCTTGGATGACCGGATGGACTCATGACTCAAGTTAATCAGGAGTATAATGAGAATTTGACTTAATTTGTGTCATAGATAACATCAATTCGAATTTTTTTGTCTATACTGTCAGAATAGGCCATGGTTATTCGATGCATCAGTAAACTCTCACCTCTATTAAGTCCTTCTCATTGACCACATCATACAAAAGCGTCATTTTCATTGATGGGTTAGAGGATATTTTCTTAAAATCCGTGAATTTTGGAAACTAGCAACTAGGTACTGTACAATTAAGGAACAAAGAGAGTACTACTATATATCACGCGTTCACAAAATGTTAAACAAGCAAGTAAATGGACCATCTCAGCATTATTTATTAATAGCATATTAATAAGCCTAAACCAAAATTCTTTGCAATTATAATGAATCAATTATAAATTTAAAATAAATTAAACCTTTAGGAGGGAAAGAATAAAACCAAGTTATAATCATAATAACATATTTGTACCTTATAAACAGTACCAAATCCACCTTCTCCCAATTTAGAATCTTCCGAAAAGTGATGAGTGCTCTGTTGAATAACATGTAAAGGGATTGTGGGAAGGTCTGTGTTCAATGATCTCTCTCTTCTAGACAAGTCATAAAATATAGGTGCGCCTTCCAATGGTGGTTCATCTACAGGAGAAGCATATAAATTCATATTTGATCATATGATCGACTGATATTCACTTTCATGTGTGTGGCTAAAGTATAATTGCGGGTTATTAATTAGACTTTCTTCGTAGGGGAAAAGTTAAATTACAGAAAAGCTAGTCTCCTGAAGTTTGAACCATGTATAAATAACTCCATTAATAACATTCAAAACTTAATAATAAATCACCATAAACTTTAAGTTATATTCATATAGCACTTTCAAACATCAAGCTATGTGCAGATAAGTAATGAACAAAATTAATAATGAGGAAGTTATCTAAAAAATTGTGACGTTTCAAAGATGAAGGAGTTTATCTAAAAATGACATAAAGTTTAGAGGAGTATATATAATTTAGGCTAAAGAAAATCATCACAGTAATACTTTTTTGATTCATCGGTTGTGATTGCACGAGCAATTTACTGTGTTAAGCGAAATGAAGCCATTTTAAAATTTTGGATAAACTAATTTGATACAAAAACATGAGATAATTGAAGGTGAATGGTGGAAGGTATATCCCTTCGTCCACGTGATAAATACCTTTTCTATTCTTCGTCCTTCGCCATAAGCAGATAAAAAAACTTAATATTGCCACTGCCACTAATAAACTAATGCTTATGATCCATGATTTGTACTTGCCAGCTCCATCATTGGCTGCAAATACATACAAATTAGCATTAAGATGTGACACATAGATAGGTGTTGATTGAAAAATTAAATGAAGCAGTTAGAAATATGAAAGTAAAAAATATGGTTATGAAAATAAATTAAATTTTAATTTGTAGAATATAAATCGTTAAGAAAAGTTAAACGATAATATATATATTTTTTGCAGTAGATGTCAAAATTAATCAAATAAGTTTGAAAATAAAAACTATATCCATTGATCTTAATTTTTTATTCTAAAACTATATATGAACTTGATATAACTTGCAAAATGTTATGTTTTGGTGTAAATTTTATGAGTTGAAATTGCATGAAAACCCTAATCTAAAAGGGGGAAATGAAGGAAAAGGAAGAGATATATGTTTATTATATTACGTACTATATGTCGTAGGACTATGATCAGAAGTGGGCGGCTGATAAAACATGTAAACGTTGTATTGGATCATACAACTTGGCGTCCCAAGTTGCCATCCTTGCTTCTGCTCACAACATTGAGTGGCGTTATTCATCATAGCCTCCAAACATTGCCTGCAACTCTTTCTGTCAAGGTCTCTACTACACTGTACCAACCCATACCTACTTCTTCCACCTCCCATATCAAATTCTCCCCATGCACTTAATTCCTTCGTCTCCTCCGTTGTCGCTTGTCGGATCAGACTCCACATGTAACTCTCCGTTTTCTTCCACTCCGTCGGCTCCGACACCTTCTTATTTGCTCCTTCCATAGACCACAACGGATTCATTGTCAATTTCCCAAAGAAGTTCTCGTTTGAGTATCGGAGTATGCAGTAGCTGTACCTATATATATTGCAAACAAATACACACTTGCATCAGGATTAGTAATCAATACTACAAAAAACAGTGGTTTAGCAACACAATTTAGTTACAAAATTTGATGATTCTGCAGAAAATAGGCTAGATTGTCACTAGCTAATTGATTAGGGACGGAATTTAGTCTTTAAATTAGCTTAGCGATGGAGTTATGTCACTAATTTGCTGTTAATTTTTTGTAGTCAAAGTGTGAAGATTTCAGTGTGGTGAATGGATTTTTTTAAATCCAATATTGTGAAAAAGAACAAATAGGCATTGGATCGAAATAGAAAATAGATGCCTAATTGTGAGGATTGAACTGAAAATTTATGGACTAGTTGAATGAAAAAAAAAATGCTGCATGCAGTATAATATAAAAACATATTTTAAAATATATTATGATACAAATAAATAGTTAATATGTAATCAATCTAAGAAGAGGGATGCTTATGGAACAGAATATTTGGTCAATAACATCAAAAGTTTTATTTCTAACAGACTATTTTTTTGTCACTGAAATATACTTTCAAACCCAAAGAAATATAATTTCAAAAACAATTATGAGAATAATGCGTCAAATCAAATCCAAACATAAGCGTGCTTCATATATAGTAGGATCGGTACCATATTGCAGCAGAAGGTTGATTGGGACAGCGTTGGAGAAGCTCTCTGGTGGCAGTTGCGACACAAAACTGGCAGAGGTATCCTGGGTCATCACCACGGCAGTCGTAAAGGCCGTAGATGGTGGAGTTGGTGGTGTTTCGGACGGAGCCGTGATTGTAGCCTTTGCTTGTGGCGGAGTCAGTGGAGAGCCATGAGAGGAGCTGGTTAAGATTGGCTTTGTATGAGGAAGTAAGAGTCTGTGGGATTTTGTTATGGCAGTCATCCCCAACGTAATTTGGTGCTAGAGAAATACTTGTTTTGATGAAACTGATCAAGATTATGAAGAAGATCATCAGAAATCCAGGAATGGGAATAGTGGGTTTTGGTGTTTCCATCATAGGGCGGGTTACAAAGGCTCTGTTCCAATTTTGATAGGTGTATATATAGAGGAAAATGAATAGATAGTTATATCGGTAAACTCGTGCAAAATATACAGTTAATTTCATATATACTGCCTCCCATCATATATATATAAAAGAATATTCTTATTTTTGGGATAGCCTCTTCATATCTATAAGGGACACTAATATAGCTTGATTGAAATTTTAGTATTATTTTTCATTTATATATGTATTAATTATTGGTTAGTCTCTCTGCATTGGTTAACTTAAATTTCTCATTGTTCCTCACTCACACTCTCTTCATAAATAAGAATGTTATTTTTAAAAGAAACAATAAGTTTCAATTTTTACATTATTTATTGCATTTAATCAATTTTAACCAACTTTTATGAAAGGATGCGCGTTATGTTTTAATATTTGAAAGGGAAAGAATTTTGGGAAAATTATAATAAAGGACCTAAGAAAAATAATATTTCTTAAGAAGGACCATAAAAATAGTAATTATTTTAAAGGACCAGAAATTAAAACGTTAAAATATAAAGACTAAATTGCCCTTAGCCAGATTTTCTATCTTCTCTTTAACTAAATCATAATTTAATTGATGGATGATGACAAATATCCCTTCACCCTTCAAATAAAAAGAGAATCGTGAAGAAGGGAGAAGCTTTATGATGAGCACTTCAAAGGTATTTTACTCAGAAATCTGCGAAAAAGATGCAAAAGCTAGCAAAATAGTATTAAAAAAATGGAGATGGTAAAGCGAGAGAGTGATAGGAATAAAGAGAAAAGAGGAGCCTTTTCACATCATGGGCGGAGAAAGATGACACCGGAGGTGCCTTAGTATTTGAAGCCGGAGCGACGGGGCCAAAAGATGAAGGCGAGAGAATGAAATATTCAGTAACTAAATGTGGCTGACACACGCCTTGAGACTTAATTTGTATAAGAATCAGGGTTAATGGGGAGAAATCTCCAAGGGATTCAAAGTTGAGAAAATACAAGGGAGGAGGATTCTGAATCTCAGAGTTTTGGTGTGGAGAGAGTAATACCGACCCAGCCATGGATTCCTTCCTTCTCTCGGGTCTCCAGAGACGCTACCCAACATGAACTCTTCCAATGCAAACCTAGCTCCTCTTGATGCTGCGTCGTTTTCTAGATTTGACAATGTTTATTACAGCAACCTCGTTAAGAACTCAGGTCTCCTCTTGATTCTCTTTTTATTCAAATGGTTAAAGCATCCGTTGATTGTCTGGCTCTCTACTTGTTATTATCCATCAAATAGATTCTGATTTGTTAGAGAGAATATATGAAATCTGGTTAAGGGTAATTTAGTCTTTCTATTTTAATATTTTAATTTTTGGTCCTTCAAAATATTACTACTTTTATGGTCCTTCTTAATAAATATTATATTTCTTAGGTCCTTTATTATAATTTTCCCAAATTTTTTTATTTATTTAGTTTAGTTTTATGTCTTTTATTCAGAAATAGTTCATCTAGCTCCGTAGGAAAAGGCACGTAGGCCCTGAGCTCGGTCGGCTCCATAGACAACTTGTTATCTAAAGTAATTATAATTATGATTACCATGAAACATTTTAAGATTCAATCTTAATTTTACTAAAAATTTTAAATTGATATTTGAGCTTGATATTATGTTAAAATAATAAAGCTTGATAATTGATATAATTATTTACCTTTTAATCTTACCATTAATTTCCAATAGAATACATTTTGGACGAAAATAATTATATTTTTAGTTTTAGGTGAAATTTAATTTAATTTTTTTTTTTTTTTTTCTTTAATTCTTACAATGTTTTTATTAGTATTGGGACAAACCATACCGACCTAAATATCTTTATCCGGATGGGCATTGCTAACGCGTGAATACATTGTTCTTAACCCATAAATATTTTGGCTAAACTTTATATTTAATACCGATCGATGTTGATTTTGAATGGTATAATTATATATATAGAAAAAATAAAATTGTTGTCCTCAAAATTTAATCTAAAATACGATTTATTCCCTATATTTACTTAGTATTAATCGCATCACCATGCTTTCAAAACATCAAATTAATGGTTGCCATGCTTACTGAATGTCTTCATCATCACTAAAGAAAATGACATTAATGACAAAAGATGCATTAAAAAACGGAAACGACTTGAAGGCAATTTGGGTGACACGAGCTGCCCGAAAAGCATTAATTATGTCAAATAAGCAGAAACAACTGGAATTGTCTGAAGAACACTGATATAAGATTGATGTGGAACTGCAGTCTTGTTCTTACTAGATCAATTAGTTATACATTATTGATTTACTACTTCCTCTTATCTTTAATGTAAGATATATTTAATTAATTTGATTAGATTAAAGAGATTAGTTGAGATGTTAAACTTTTGTCCCTTCTCCCTCTTTTGATATGGACACTACTCTGTTATTATTTTATGTTTTTAATATGTCATTTTGCTTTTAATGAAAAGAATTAACATTTTAAAATTTATTTTTGTTACTGCTTGTTTTTATCTTACAAGGTACTTTTTTTTTGGGGAAAATCTTGTAAGGTACTTTAATATGAAGGGAGTTCCTTTTTCTTTTCTTTTTTAAAATTATCTTACAAAGTACCAAGACAAGTTATATATTAATTAAATGATTTTAGTGTTGTCTCTATGCTTGGCTGAAGCTGTTGGGATTCGAACAGGCAGCGGAAGAAATTTATCAAAAAAAAATTCAAATCCCAATGGATGATTTATCAATGGCGTTTAAATTAGAGGAGTCAGAATTGTACCTTTCCTCGAATGCATCTTGATCGATCACTAGGAGCTAACTGAACGAACCAGCTCCCTCTACCGGTATCCACACGAACAGGACCCCAACATAGGCAGCGTGCTAGCGCCTCCAACGTCTTTCTCTGTATCCTCTAGGGTTTTCTCTTTTCAAGAAGATGATGGTTTCTTAGATTAGGTTAAAGATAGAAGGAGCAAGATCATTGGAACCTTGCCTTTTTATGGATGACGCCTTTTTCTTTCTAAACCTTGGTGAAAACCAAAATTTAGAGAGCATAAGACATCTTGTTTTTCTCCTAAAAAAACGTGCAACTCCAAGGCACACCAAAAATCAGCACTTTATAAGAGTCTAACCCTAATTTAAATGCTTACAAGAAAGGCCTAATCCAAGCTTGAATTGGAAATTCCAAATCACAATGAATTAAATTCATATATTGATTGATTGATTGAATTTAAGATGATGAATCACATTCATATCTTAATTGATTGATAGCATCAATCATTTAAGACAATGGATCACATTTATTTCTTGATTGATTGATTGAGTCAACCATTTAAGATGATGGATCACATGTATATCTTAATTTAATAATAATTTAAGATGATGAATCACATCCATATCTTAAACTAAAATTTAAAATCATTTTTAATTCAATCATCATTTATTATCCCTCCTATCTTCATCCAATCATTATTAGATGTTTATATATATATATATATATATATATATATATCCATCCTCCCTAGATCAAACGTTGTATTCATTAAATATTAGACATATCTTAGATTCAATGAATCTGGATATTATAGCTCGTGTTGGGCTATTCTTGTATGCAACCCTGTTGGCCCACATGAAATTGGCAGCGGGCCAACACTGTACCAGCCCACAAGTCACAAACGGCCTCTAGCAAGACATTACGACTACCCAATTCATATGCGGATCAATGATATGATGCAACCTATCATACAACCATGCTACGTCCTTTTGTCACACGATAATTTGGTCAAGGATGAAGTATGGATATTGTCATCCTCCTTTCTTGACTATTACTTTCTCGATTCTTGAGCAGTCTAACAATTGAAATGGAAACTCATTTCCATCGTAGTATGGCCATACATTTCTCAAATTAACTCATCGAGGGGCCCAGTAATATCTCTCTACAAATGTGAGGGACAAATCTCATCTTGACCATTCACATTCCTCTGCATGAAAACCACTAATCCTGATCGAAGCCTTTATCATCACCTGGTCAAAGGTGACTTTTGACTAGGTCAAAGATTAACGACTCTCATGTAGGAATCCATGATGATCTCAGGTCAAAGGGTATTGTAACGTGGTTATAAATGAGATAAGCTTATGACTTAATCCATGCAGCTTTCTCATAATGGGTCAGTCCAGCACCTTGTACTCTTACAAGTGCTTAAGACTTTGATTTGTATCTCCATACTTTATCAAAGTCATACTGGTCTTATTTCATCTTTGCTCTCGCATAGATGACCGACCAGGGACATTAGGACAATCTTTATGATACATCCAAGGATACAGTCATCATAATAAACATGCAAATGATATGATAACAAAAGGGAGAAATACTTTAAATAACAATAATGTTTAAAGTACAATGATTGGCCCTTAGGGCATAATTTCCAATAGAAGCCTCAATGGTTTTTTTTTTTGGTGTAACCTAAATGTCTTTTTTTAAAAAACTTTAGTGCTGTCTTTGTGCTTGGTTGAAGCCTGATTGGCTATTGCGAACTTGCATCTTTAACTGTCTCTGTTGCTTTTTTATTTATTTTTATTTATAGTATGGATCATTCAAGTTCTGCCAGTGCTAGTAGTCCTACTGCTCCCAGTGCTTCTGCTAAGCCACTACCGATGAATTATTGAGTAAACCATTATGGAAATATGTTATCAAATTAGATGCTGGAGTGGAAGCATGAGGGAATTTGTCTTGGACATGCAACTTCTATAAAAAAGATTATAAAAGTTCGTATACTAGAGTGAGGGCTCCTTTGTTGAAATTAACAGGCAAAGGAATTGCAAGATGTTTATTATTGTAAAATAGAGACTTGTTAGAGATGGAGAAATTGGAACAAGAAGCTACTCAAAGAATGTAATCTAATAAACCCAGAAACGTACTTTTAGCCCTTCTTCTTCTAGCTTGTCCGCTGACTCAAAGAAGAAGAAGAAGAACTAAGAGTCCTCTTGAGAAGGCATTCAATGTTGGGGAGCGAGAAGAATTAAATCATCTTATTGCTAGAATATTTTATTTAGCAGGATCGCCATTCAATTTGGCAAAGAATCCATACTTCCAAGCTTCGTATACTTTTACAACAAATTATAATATTGGAGGTTATTTGCCACCAGGCTATAACACATTGTGAACCACTTTGTTGCAAAAGGAGAAAGAAAATGTTGATAGGTTGTGTGAACCTATTTGAGAGGATTGGACTCACAAGGGGTGAGTATTGTAAGTGATGGGTGGAGTGATTCCCAAAGGTGGCCACTTATTAATTTCATGGCAATATATGAAGGTAGAGCAATGTTTTTAAAATCAGTTGTTTGCTCGGGGGAGATTAAGGATAAAAATTTCATTTTCAAGTTGCTATAAGAAGTTATTCAAGAAGTAGAAGAGGCGAATGTGGTTTAAGTAATCACAGATAATGCTGCAAATTGTAAGGGAGCAGGGCAATTGATTGAGCAGGGATTTCCATTTATTACCTGGATACCATATGTTGTTCACCCTTGAATTTGGATGTGAAAAATATTTGTGCAGCAAAGAATGTGGAGAATAATCAAATAACGTATGAAGAATGATGTTGGATTTATGATATTGTAGGAGATGTTGCTTAAATAAAGCATTTCATTATGAATCATTATATTAGATTGTCCATCTATAATGAGTTTGTGAATTTGAAGTTGCTTTCTTTTGCTAATACTCATTTTGCTTTAATGATTATGATTGAAGAAGTTCAAAGTAATAAAGGGTAGTCTCCAAAATATGATGATAAGTGAAAAATGGAGTATTTATAAAGATGATAATCTTGAGATGGCCAGATTTGTGAAGGAAAAAATATTGGATGATGATTTTTGGGATTTAATTGATGACATACTTGCTTTCACTGCTCCTATTTATAATATGATTAGATGTGTGACACTGATAGACCTTGTCTTCACTTGATATGTGAGATGAGATGACTGAGAAAGTGAAGAAAGCTATATACCATAAAGAGGAGAAGAGGATGGAAGAGAGGTCTTCCTTTTATAATGTGGTGCATCAAATTCTTGTGGGTAGTTGGACGAAAAATTCAACTCCACTACATTGGTGGGCGCATGCTTTGAATCCTAAGTAAGTTTTTTAAAAATGATTGAATTTAACATTAATACTTCTCTTGATATAATTTGATAATTTGTCAATTTTTTTTTTTGTTTCTCTTTTAGATATTATAGTCACCAATGGCTCCAAGAAGATTCTAGTCAAGTTCCTCCACACATTGGATGTAGAGATTACTCAAGATCGACAAAAATGCTTAAGGAGATTCTTTCCTGCCTTGGAGGACCGAAGCAAGATTACAAGGGAGTATGCAGATTGTAGTACAATGATGGAACTTTTGGTGATATAGATGCCATCGATTCTAAATCCAATATGGATCTGAAATCTTGGTGGCTACTTTATGGTACTTCTACACCTTTGCTTCAAAAGATAGCATTGAGACTTGTGCAACAACCCACCTCTTCATCATGTGCTGAATGCAATTGGAGTACTTATTCTTTTGTGCATTCCATGAAGAGGAATAAGATCACTTCAAAACATGTTGAAGACTTGGTTTATGTGCATAGAAACCTTCGACTCTTATCAATAAATAATCCAAGTTATTCACAAGGAGAACATCAAATGTGGGACATTGCTGGAGATACATTTGATTCACTTGATGATATTGAAGATCTTGAAGTTGCTAGTCACTTGATGAGCCAAAGCTGGAGGCCATGATTTTATGGGATGGAGATGAAAATATTTAAACTTATGAGTAGTACACTATGAATTTTTTTTATTAAATTTAAATTATACTATTTATATTAAAAAAAATTAAAATCAAAACGTGTCCTTACATGTCGAAAGTTAGATTTTTTTTAGGATTAACGTGTCGGAGTGTCGAGTCGTGACGTAGCTCGTGTCGGTGTTCCTAATAAAGAGTCTACAAATTAATAAATGAAGGGTAAAATTGTACAATAATGTGAATTTTTTTTACTAATGTGACTTATAAATAGGAATAAAAATATTTTCTATTTATCTTATAAATAAGACTAGAATAATAGTATATTTCTATAAGCATTTTAGGTTAAATGACATTAATTACCCATAAAAACTCGTAAATTTCCTTACATAATGTATAAGATTTATGTTAGTTTGATATCCTATTTGTATACGCTCCTTCATATGCATTAAGAAAAGGTTACTTTCTATCAAAGACAAAAAGAAGTATTGCGAACTTTTCCCTAAATTATAAAATATTTTTACATTTAGTCCCTTCTTGATTTCAAAATTTCCAATTTTTAAAATATTTTTTTATGTGAATATTAAAATGTCATTTGAAACGTGTGTATGTACACGCCTAGGTGGACTTTATGTGGTGGTAGGCATGTCCATGGACCAGACCAGACCGGGTTGGAGGTCAACCCGTGGTCTGGTCCAGGAGGGACCTCGGGCTGGACAATTCAGCCCGAGGTCTGGTCTGGTCCAACTCAAGCTAGACCAGACCGGTCCAGGGGACTGCCTGGACCAGTCCAGGCAATCCAGGACCAATTTTTTTTCCTTTTGCCACTTCTAGAAGACCAGAACAATAATTAAATCAATGAACCACCTGCAGGACAATAAATAAACATGCAAACATCTTAAATCCAATCCTAAACCTATAATAATCTCCAACAACATGTCATTGAACAAGAATACAAAATAAAATAACAACATTCAAGTTACTTCTTTTACTTCCCTGAATTTGCAACAGCCACTAAAACACTCTTATTAGATGAGCAATGGACGCATACATTTATTTCTTTGCAATAAAATGCAAGAATCTTCAGAAGAGCACTATGCAAATAAACTCTAATCAGGTCTCCAAAAAAATGAAGGACTAAAAATTAGCAGGAGGATAAAAATATATTGATAATTCCAACACTGGAGGGTGGATGTATCAGGATCCAAATGACAATGTTGTATCATTAAATAGACCTAGAAGATCTCAGACACAGACACCAACAATGTCATTGGGACCTTGATCTATCCTATCTAACTTATAGGAAAAACCAGAAAGTCAGATAAACTGAAAATTATTATACTGAACAATTACCAGGAAATGCATATATTGATGGAAAGATGCTTAATCCAGTGGACAGTCTGAGCTTCTCGGGACTTACCTCTTGCCCGCGCTCTAGGACACTTTAGGATTCAAGCATCTTCCCAATCAAGGCATACAATACTGGCACATTTAGTATCCTGATTTTCAGTACTCTCTCATATATGATCGTGATCTTGATTCTATTCTGATGCACAAGTTCCTCTTGATGAGGCAAGAGCATAGCATACTTGGAATCTAAAGAGCGGATAATACTAACATACTAGAACTTTGGCTTTTAGAAGCAGAAGGGAGAGCTTCGAAGGAAGCCATATGGAAACACACTGGGATTTTATTTATCAATTGCGATCTACTTACAACTGAAGACGGGGTCTGCTTTTATAGAGGAGCAAAGTTACAAACGAACAAACTCAAAGATAAAACGTACTCACAAAAGTAGTGAACCAAAATAAAAGACACCAACAACAGTACATAGGAGGATAGACAACTATAAAGTAAAAAGTAGAAAACACATCACACTTAATAAATTAGTGGACACATATCACATATATAAAACACATGACTTAAAAACTGGGAACTAGCTGTCGACACTGACTATGGGGACCACCCCTTGAAAAAATTGGCTCGTGACTGGGAGAGAGATTGTTGTTATCACTATCACTGTCATAATTGAACTGGATGTAACTGAGCGGATCAAAGATGTTGTGGTATGGATCCAAGCCAACTGGATTATTGTCTGGGCTTCAAGTCTTGGGCCTGTGGTTGAGTGCAGTGGGCCGGATACTGAGATGAGCCTGGAAGTGACAGGGATAGTTGGGTAAATTCATTTTCACAGTCATCCTCATAAGGATCTTGGGAATCTAGGAGAATGTTGCCTTGGGAGTCTGTAGGGAGTCCACCTTGTGAGGAGGTTGCATAGTAGGATGACACATAATGTGGTTCTAGCTGGTACAGTTCATCATAGGCATAAGCCTTGTCTTCACTAGGTATGGGGCCGAGAATGGTGCATTCCTTTGAAACACATTTATTGAAATCAGCAAGGATGAGACCAAATTCTGTGAACTATGCTGGGTCTAGTTGAACCCAATCAAGAGACTCAGACCAGGGTTATGCGCTGGTTGCCACGTGAACACCATCAGGCTTTTGGGCATGGTATTTCCTGCTAAGAAAAAACTCACAAGAAAATCTTTTTTGTTTTGCTTTTGGTAAGTCCCAAAGTTTATTACTAGTTAATATATTATACAAGGAACCTCTCCAAAAATTGAGAGAAGCAAAGAGAGTGAGGAGCTTGACAAGGGCGGAGTCTTCATTATGATTGTTACAGATATAATGATATATGGGTAATGGAGCAAGGGCAATGGCACTGGTATGGAGTATGGTTAATGACCATACATACCAAAGAAGTTTCCGGGTATAGGACCTTGAATGAACGGGATAGTAGTTTATGGACATATGGGACTAAAATGCTAAACTTTTGGAATAAGATCAGTTTTGTTGAACAGAAGATGGAGCCAAGAATAAAGGTGCTCATTGGCGTATCTTTGAAATTCAGTGAAAGAGTGAAGTTCGTCATTGGGAGGAAGGATATCTGCTTTTCTGTAATAAGTCATGGTGATGGGAGGATGATTCCCCGAAAGAGTGAGGATGTACAAAGGCTTGGAAGAGAGGATTTGTGGGTGAGGAGGAAGAGTCTTTTGTGGTCTGGAAAGGAAGTCTGCAAGGATATTCTGAGGACCTTAGAGGTGTTTAACCGAGAATTTATAGTGTGAAAACCAGTCTTTCCACCGGAGGAGCTGGGCATATGGCAGTAGTTTTTTCTTTGGATCGAGAATCTTTGTAAAAGATGTATTGTCCATTTCTACTGTAAAGTGGTAGGGGCTCAAATGAAAGCTAAATTTTTCAATGCCTCGCTTGACAGCAAGGATTTTTTTATAGGTAGCATGATAATGCTTTTCTGAGTCTTTGAACTGTCCACTAGCATGCCCATAGTAATGTCGTACTCCCTTAACTTCTTCAAGAAGTATTGCACCCCAATAATCATCACTTGCATCAGTCTGTAAGATCCTTTGTCCTTGATCAGGGATCTTTAATGGTGGAGGATTTTGAGCAATCCTTTTGAGAGTGATCACAGCGTCTGTCTGTACTTGAGACCATGGTGGTGGATTCTTTTTTAACATATTGTACATGTGGCTGGTATGATGGGACAACTGAGGGATAAAGTCTCTTAAAAAATTAACAATCCTGAGGAATTGTTGAACTTGCTTGTAAGAGAGACTATCATCAGGAAACTTTAGTAAATCCTGAGCAATGTGTGGACCTGGGTTGTATTTACCATCTTTGAAATGCATTCCAAGAAAATCAACTTATGTAATTCCAATGTCACTTTTCTTGGAAGAAAGCATTATGCCATGTTGGGTTATGATCTAGTAGAATTGGGCCAAGAGTAACTGGTGATCTGCTTCAGTTGCTAAGAACAGGAGAATGTCATCAATATAAATGAGAGCATTATTGATGATAGGCTCGAATATCATGATCATGGCCTTTTGAAAAAGTGAAGGGGCTACTTTGAGGCCAAAGGGCATTACGGTCCATTGATATTGAGCATTGGGTATACAAAAGGCTATTTTGGGCCGATCTTGTGGTTGGATCCCAAGCTGCCAAAAACCTGCTTTGAGATCAAACTTTGAAAAAATATGGGCCGAGCCTTTCAACTGGGCAAACAGGTTGTTGGCTTAGGAAGAGGAAATTTGTCATCTTGAAGGAAGTGATTGAAAGGCTTATAATCAAAGACAAGCCTTTTCTTTCCTTTTGATCTCAGATCTTTTCTCAACATAAAATGCTTGACAAGCCCATTCAGACTTTGTTGGTTTTGTGAGGCCTTGTTTCAGTAATGCAGCACATTATTCTCGAGCTAGCTTCAAATCATCTAGATTCATTCCTGGATGTGAAGCTTTAGTTGGATTAATATCCTCATTCCTTTTAAAAGGAAGATTGATGAAGAAATCTTTATTCTTCCATAATGGAGAAGGATGTGGGAATTGGTCATGACTATCAGCACAATACTGTAACAACTGGTCTTTCTGTTGATATTATGCCCTAGGGGCAAGTCATCTCCATTTAGTTATCATTTCATTTGCATGTTTATAGTGATAACTGTATCCCTGGATATATCTTATAGATTATCCTAGATGTCCCTGGTCGGTCATCTACGAGGGAGCGAAGATGAAGTAAGACCAGTATGACTTTGATGAGGTATGGAGATACGAATCAAAGTCATGGGCACTTGTAGGAGTACAAGGTGCTCGCCACTATGAGAAAGCTGCATGGATTAAGTCATAAGCTTTTCTCATGTATAACCGCGTCACAACGCCCTTTGACATGAGATCATCATGGATTCCTACATGATGAATCGTTGCTCTTTGACCTAGTCAAAAGTCACCTTTGACCGGGTGATGATAAAGGCTTGGATTGGGATCAGTGGTTCTCATGCAGAGGAATGTGAATGGTCAAGATGGAATTTGTCCCTCACATTTGTAGAGAGATAATCTTTGGGCCCCTCGATGAGTGAGTCTCGAGAAATGTATGGCCATACTACGATGGAAAGGAGTTTCCATTTCAATTATTAGACTACTCAAGAATCGAGAAAGTAGTGGTTAAGAACAGGAAGTTGACATTATCCATGCCTCATCTTTGACCAAATTATCGTGTGGGAAAAAGGACGTGACATGGTTGTACGATAGGTTGTATCGTATCATCGATCCCCATATGTATTGGGTAGTCGCAATGTCTTGCTAGAGGCCGCTTGCGTCTTGTGGGCTGGTACAGTACTGGCCCACTGCCAATCTTATATGGGCTTGCAGGGTTGCATACAAGAATAGCCCAACACGAGCAAAAGTGTCTAGATTCATTGAATCTTAGATATGTCTAAGATTTAATGAATATTGTATTTAATCTAGGATGAATATATATATATATATATATAAAATTATTAAATTCGAAATTAATAATGATATTATTTATAGATAATAATATGATTATATATAGTATTTAATTTATTTGATAAATTAAATAAATATAATAAATTGAGATATTGTATCTCGATTTAATTTTCGAATAAAGATATAGTATCTCGATTTAATTAAATTGAGATATAGTATCTCATATTTAATTAAATAAAAAGATATCATATCTCATATTTAATTTATAAAGATAAATTAAATATGTAGGCTTATAATTTGGATTAAATAAATATATTAGATTAGATATATTTGATAGATTTAATTAATATATTATTTTAATTGAAATTCGAATTTCAAAATTGATTGGATTAATTTTGAATATTTTAATACGGCTTATTAGGGTTTTAGAAACCCTATAATAGATATTGATCTAGTCGTATTAAGTAGACGGATGAATTAGAAAGCCGCGAGAAACCCTAGAGAGAAAATAGAGAGACGCGAAAATACTAAAGGCGCTAGCACGCTACCGTCAGTGTTGAAGGCTATTCGTGTGGATACCAGTAGAGGGAGGAGATTCGCAGAGTCTGCTCCTGTTGATCGAGTAGGTAGCCCACGTGTTCAAATCGAAAAAGACGCTCGTTAATTTGTATAGGTACGTTTCGGTTCCTTTTCTTAACCTTGATTTAAAAACGGTTAAGCGATCCTCTTTTGGGATTCATAAATTTTTAATTCCGCTACGTATACGGATCCCAACACTTTCATATCTAAATACTGGGGCGGAGCATTCTACAATTCATAGAGAGAAGGAATCTCTGTCCAAGGGCTAAAGTTGGATTTCCACCTAATTCCTTTGGGAAGTATTGTCAAGTTCTTGGTATGGTAAAAGGCATCAAAACCAAGAAGGATATCTTTACTTGGTAGTTCACTTCCTAGTACTTTGATTTTTAAGGTACATTCTGGGAAGAACTTAATGCTGATTTTTCTTCTGGTAATCAAATCAATCTTAAAGATCTTTCCATCAGCAGTAAAGAAATACTGATTGTGAGGCATCCATTCTTCATGAGAAAAGATGTGAGGTTTCATTACTATATGGGATGAACATGTATCAAATAAGGCTATTGCAGTAATAGGCTTTGAGTATTTTTTTGGTAAAACTTGGACTTGAATGTTTGGCAATGGATTCTTCATATTGATTTCAGGATTGGATTTTAAGGATCCAAGACATCCAATGGATGGAGTTGGGGAAGAAACTTGCTGGACAAGATTGATAACTCCTGGAGAGTAGGCTTCATCTTCTAATTGATAAGCTTCGTCAGATTCAGAATAAGATGAGTCTGTTGATTCTTCATAAGAAGGAATGACATATTGAGTCTCATCATTCTGCTCATCTTGTTCTTTAAGATAATCTTCAATATCTACTGTGTTATCCAAGATCATCAGAATCTTTTGGAGCTTCTACATCATTTTAATGTATACTTTTGTCTTTCTAGGACAATTTTTTGCAAAATGTCCTGGCTTTCTGCAAATGAAACACCTGGAACCTTTGGAGAAAGGTTTTCTAGATTTAAAAAATCTAGGTTTCTTCCTGAATCTTGATTGCCTTGATTTCTTGTAAGGCTTCTGGAAAGGTTGAGAATAATGGCGATAATGGGACTTCTTCTTTGAAGGACAAATAACAATCCTTATGGTCTTTGCATTTAATCTTCAGATAGGGCTTCTTGCACGCAGGCTTGAATTTTGAAACCTTCTTCTGCATATCCTTGAAAAACTTATGTTGTTGACAAAGTTTATCAAGGGCATTGAGAGCAAGTTGGTACAATTCACCTATTGAGATATCAGCAAGGTCCCTTTGAAGAGCATTAATACTCCTATTAAGCTCTGATTGAAGTTCATCAGGAAGTGAGGCGATGAACGTATGGCGAAGGTTCACATCATTACCACCATTCAACATGTGGTATTTCTGTATCATTCTTTGATAATGAGTCTGGAGATCTTTCCTTTTCAAAGAACAACACTTGATTTCAAAGAATTCTTGTTTTTCTCTTTTCCGGATGATGTTGAAATCACCAATAAACTCCTTATGAATGACACCAAGGAGAGTAACAGTATATTCAACTTGAACTGCCTGAAGCTTCTGGTATGGAGAAAGGTTTTGGAACCATTCTCAAAGGGTACCAGTAAATCTGGAAACAAACTCCTGTAATGCTTGTCTAAGAGGAATTTGTTGAGTAGTGATTTGTAAGTCTATCCAGGCACTAAATTCTTAAAGACGGAATCTTCATTTTTCATATGGAACCACCGGTAGGCTTGTAGTTATGGTTTTGTCTTTGAGGTTGGTCTTCAAGGTGTTCAACAAATAATTTATCAAATTCTTCTTCTTCACCTGCCTGAACCATATCAATTCTTGAGATATCAGCCATTTCAGCTTTAGAGCTAGCATCAGAATAGGTCTGTGAGAGACTATCTGACTGTGATTCTTCTGAACTAGATGAGTCCTGTAAAGGGGTAAAAGATTTGGGACTTTGAAGAATACCTATGGCAGAGGTATGAGATGGAGAAATAATAGTTTGGGAAGTCTATGTGGAAGTTTGTGATGAATATGTAGTGGAAGTGATGGTTGAACATGAAGGTGGCTAGATGGACTGAGAAGGGTTCACAGCCTGCTTTTGTTTTTCCTGGGATGGTGGTACAAGTGTAGAGGTATTAGAAGATGGTTCATTTATCTGGATACCTTTAGAACCTGAATGAGATCCTGGGTCATAGGTTTGGAAAGGAGTAAAATAAGGTGGCCTTTGTCTAGGACAGGTAAACTGAGTTCTTGGTTATGGCTTAGTTTGTGGAGGTAATTTTGGTGGTGATAACTGAGCAAACAATGCATAATTGAATTTAAACTGTTTGTTGTAATATGCTTCTTCTGGGTAAGTTGTAGGGGATGAAGGAAATAAAGGGGCTGGAATGGTTGAGAATGAAGGATAGGGCTCATATATAGCTTGAGATTGTTTCTTGGCTATATCTAGTTCAATTCTCTTCAAGTCTTAATGAATAGCATGGAGCTCAATTTCTTTTTGTTTGAACTGAGATCCCATGTATCCTCTTTCGATAAATGCTTTGAGTTCTGCATCCAGTTTAGTAGCTTGTTGCCTCTGGTAAAGATATAGATTTTTAACCTCTTCAGATATTTGATCAATCTGATAGGCTAATCCATTTGTCTTAGTGGTCAGAGAGTCAAGCTTAGAATCAATCCTTTTCCAAGTAGTATTCTGGCAAACAACATTCTGGGTCTGCCAATTCAAGACTTCTTCAGCTTGTGTGGATTGATAATTTCCCTGAGCATCAACTGTATTGGGAACAACATAGGCTTGGATGGGATCCTATTAGTTTGATCTGCTCTCCTTTCAAGAGGAGGAAACTCTTGCTCATAAGGATTGAGCATAGCAATGCAGGGAATTGTTTGGGCGGTAGCTGGAGTAGGAGTTTGGACAAATGGTTCTGGCGGATGGCTAGGAACAACATTAGGAAAATATTTCTTAACAAGATCAAGATGTCCTATCTCTATCATCAACTAACCTAGAGACATATCTTTATATGATTTTTCTGGAGGAGGAGGCGATTTCCAACGATGTGTAGATCGTCATGAAGAAACTGGCTGTGAAGAACCATAGTCATCATTATCATCAAACTTCTTGGTTCTGTGAGATCTACAAGGAGATCTAACAAGAGACTTGTTGTTCTTTGCTTGTTTAAGAGCATATTTAGAAGGATATAATCCTTGTTCGTCATTAGAATCTTCCCACCATTCTGGAGTATCACACTCACAGTCTGGATCACACATGCCTGATCCTGG
The DNA here is from genome assembly GCA_019022615.1 of Acacia melanoxylon. Classification (NCBI taxonomy): domain Eukaryota; kingdom Viridiplantae; phylum Streptophyta; class Magnoliopsida; order Fabales; family Fabaceae; genus Acacia; species Acacia melanoxylon. The sequence continues at coordinate 228,143 of JAFJYJ010000020.1, read as the reverse complement.
AACATCCCATAGAAAATGACCATTAACATGAGAAACATAGCAGGGCTTGGCGTCTTGATTCACCCAAGCAATTGGAGGGTCTTTTCTTGATAGTCCTTGAAACACCATCTCTAAGATCTTGAATAGTTGGTGGAGTGGTGGTATGAACATCTGTTTGGATTCCATGGAAAAGCTTTTCATAATTGCTAATCCATTGCATAGGCATGATCTGAGCACGTTCTTCTTTTGGAATTTGACGGGGAATCTAAATAATGGAGGTTTCATCTGCTCTGTTAGAAATTGCAACAAGAGCATCAGTTGTGGAATTGGGAAGCTGGAGATCATCAGCATGATTCTGGAGGCGATATATAATCTGGTGATGAAGAGTGGCCATGATGGCTTGAGAGTCTTGTTCAGCTCCCATAATTTGGATCTGAACTTTCAATCTTCTGGGAAGAGTCTTGTCAAAGATACTTACATTATAGTTTGGCTGAATGGTCAAGATGACACTACCGTTGCTAAGAGTGGTAAGAAGTGCACCAATAAGAGCATTAGAGTACTTCTTATAGGTGGAATCTAAAAGAGCCACTTTAGCAGTAACAGGAAGTCCTTTTCTACCATGAAGGGTGAGCACTAGGCGAATAGCACCAAAATGTAGATATGTATATCCCTCATACTTCAAACGATCAATGAGATCTGGAGAGATTTCGATAGTGGAGTATTGTTCCTGAGGAGTTGCAGGAAGAGTACACTGTTCAAGTCTGGTAGACTGAACAACTTCTTTAACATGAGGTCTTTTGGTTCGAATCAGAGATATGATAGAACTAGTGAAAGTATTGTTTTTGTGATAAACACTGTACGGACTGAGCAGAGGAAGGTCTGTATTTCCGATAGGGGGATCAGGATGGTGAGTAACCTCTATGAGGTTTTCTACTTTACTGGCTAAGGTTCTTTTCATGGAAGGAGAAAGAGTTCTGGGAATAAAGGGAGTGATCAAGGAGGTAGAAGGATCAGAAGTAGACGATCTTGCTATTTCAGTCATGATTTAAAATATGCTTCTTACTCACCTCTATTCTAAGTATTTTAGTACTAGCTGCAAAATTCATTTGGCTCTGATACCACACTGGAGGGTGGATGTATCAGGATCCAAATGACAGTGTTGTGTCATTAAACATACCTAGAAGATCTCAGACACAGACACCAACAATGTCATTAAGACCTTGATCTATCCTATCTAACTTACTGGAAAACCCAGAAAGTCTGATAAACTGAAAATTATTATACTGAACAATTACCAGGAAATGCATATATTGATGGAAAGATGCTCAATCCAGTGGACAGTCCGAGCTTCTCGAGACTTACCTCTTGCCCACGTTCTAGGACACTTTAGGATTCAAGCATCTTCCCAATCAAGGCATACAATACTGGCACATTCAGTATCTTGATTTTTAGTACTCTCTCATACTGGATCGTGATTTTGATTTTGTTCTGATGCACAGGTTCCTCTTGAAGAGGCAAGTGCAGAGCATACTTGGAATCTAAAGAGCAAATAATACTAATATACTAGAATCTCAATCACACACACACACACACACACACACACACACACACACACACACACACACACACACATATATATATATGAAGGACTAAAAATTAGCGGGAGGATAAAAATATATTGATAATTATTTATAGTGTAATTTTTAATGATATTTATATTTTATGTTAATTTGAATATAAATTTTGGACAAAAAATTCTGAATATAAATTTTAAAAAATTAATATTAAAAAATAACTTTCATACATTGTCATATTTTTATTTTGTGTGACTTTCTCCACAAATATATAACCAGATAATGTAAACAAAGCCTTATACTTCTAATTCAATATAGTATATCCGATAAAAACATCAATTTAAGTATATATCTATATATTGATTACGTTGTATAAGGCGAAAAAATAGAAACGGGTGGAGAAGTAGGTAAATCACACATGTTTTTATTGTTCATTGTTATAATACATATACATATGTGTGTGTATACACACACACACACATATATAGGGATTATGATATATTCAATGACGGGATGTAAGGGTTTTTCCAATGAACAACAAACTGCGCCGTTTTGCTACCTTATTAATCGCCTATCAAGGATTGTGAATTTTTTCCTTGACACAAAGCCAGATTATTCTTTCTCTAAATAATATTCAGAAGGATAATGGTTCTTTTTATCAAATCTACCCGGCTTTGTATTCATTAGATGCAGGAAACAACAAAGAATTACCAATTCCGATTTTTATCTTCCATTACTGATTTTACTTCTAAATTTAGGAATTAGGTTTTACTTCAATCCCTCAACTCTGTCTGTGATTCTCTCCAGATAAAAGCAGATAAATCCATGATTCCTATTGATTTTCTCAACTTTACCGGTTTGCTCGATCAGAAATTGATTACGTGAGGGTTTTTTTTTTAATTATTTGTGATTTCTAGTGACATAGCCTGTGAGATAGTAAAATATTTAATCCTATATATATATATATATTTCAATTTTTAGAAGCAATCATCCAATATTTAAAGTCACATCTGGACTAATTTGGATTTGTTCGGGTGTAGAACACAGATGTCTAGCCTGGTGGGCTAGTACTTCGATATTGGATCAATAGGCTCTGCCTGAATATCTATGAGGCAAATATCCAGGAGAGTGTGGGATCACTATACACAGATGAAGCTTTCGCCAAAGGGGGTGCTATATGTGTACAGTGTGATAGAATGTAAATAGTTCAAGGTTTAGAACGTGTGCACCTTAGGATTTTGCCTCTGTATTTATAGAGTATACCTTAGGTTCAGTATCTTGGGCTTGGTGCGATCTCAGGCCATTATATCATATCTGTAGATATAGATTTAGATATCCCTCTACTATAGATAAGATAGGATTTCCCCTTATTATAGGTAGGTCCTAATATCTGGTATATTTCGTATTGGGCCGCCCCGGTGTTGGGCCCAAAGTAGGTCCGTAACAGTTGCCCCCAGCTTGGTAGTTCAAGCTTTTGAGCTACCGGGATGTATCTTGCCACCAAACCAGGCTGCCTTGCCGAGGTCCCTATCCGGTTTAATGACCTGAGGTCATGCCCCAAAGATCCGAGCTAACGCCATAGCACTCAAGGATCCGAGGTGTTTCCAGCTGGATCGCCGTATTTCGAGGTCAGTGTCTCTTTGTATTCGCCATCATTGCCCCCTAACACCTGGCTCCTCTGGATTGGCATAGGATTGCAACCGCCACGCCTAGCCGTCAGCAGTTTTTGTGCACATTTAATGCACCCATTATACGTCGTACGTCACCCCTACGGGTAGGGTGAATTGTCTCCTTTACCCCTGTCGTTTCGGTGTCATTTCATATTTCCCTCTATTTTTCTCACTTCACTATTCATTTGGCATTCTTTCCCTGCTTTAACGACTCTGGTGTTTTCTTGCTCCGATAGCTTTTCTACAACTCTTGGTCTTCGCTGCTTCTCCGTTCCTCAAGCATCCCTTCTACTCAGGTATGCCTTCTTCTCCTTCCTGCTTCTATGTTACTATTTTTGAAGTTTGACGGTTTTGAACATCATTCCTCCCTCCGTTACATGGATTTTTAGTTTTTCTAGATGAATTTCGGTAGGAGTTTCTGAGTAACCGTTAGGTTCTGGGTTTATTCCCATAGACACATACCCCCATTTTCGTAGGAATGTCCCTCGTCTAGTTTCGTTTGCTTTGGCTTCTTTGCTCCTTATCAACCCTTTTATGCATATTCTAGGTTCCAACTTCTGGATTTGATGGATAGGATTAACCCTTCGTCCCATTCGAACCAAGCACTAACTCCAGAAGAGGAAGAGTTATTACGTGCTCGTTATCCTAGAGCCAGTTTTTGGCTGTTTGGTTCTGCTTTGACTGAAGAGCAAAGGTTGGCCACCTTGCTCCGCGGCGGGCCCAATGGAGGGAGTATTGATGAGTCCCGTCCTGCCGTTGGTAGGTCCCAGAGTGGACGACATGCCCCTATGGTGTCGGGCACCGGAAGCTCGGGTGGCTATGATGCCATCCCAGTACAACCCATCAACTATTATGAGGCTCCACCTAGCGTTAGGCTGGAATCCCTTCCTGATGGATACCTCGGCCCTTGCTGGGATTGTATCGCCTCGAGCTCTTACCATATCACCAACGGTTAGGATTCCCTGGCAAACGCCATTTTAGGTTCTTGCCGACATAGGTCTTCACTTGGCCCTACCCCGGCTGCTAGGAATCCACCTCATCCCGACTTAGCCCTTGTTTCCTCACGCAATAGCTTAAATGCTTTAGGTACATTTACAGAATTCTGATTTTACTTTTTTGTCATCTAGGTCTATATGGAGTCACCATCGTCACCCGATAGGACACCTTCCACAACTGAGGAGTTAGACTCTGCCAGCCCCCCAAGTCCTACTACAGAAATACCCTTGGGTCGCTTATGGGGTGCTTACGACACAATCCTTGATGTCCCAGTCCGTCATCGCCAGGCTAGACTTTGGAGAGACTTCCAACTGCACCCTGCGTCCTCCATCCAATAAGGAGCCCTGTTGCTCCGCATGAGAAGGGAGCCATCCTTCCTTCTTCTTCTTTTACAGGGATTATACCACTTGGCTCGGTATTTGCTTTCCATTTACCGAGTTCCAAATGGCAGTCCTAAATTACCTTCATCTAGCTCCATCACAGCTCCACCCTAATGGCTGGGGTTTCCTTCTGACCTTCGAGCATCTCTGCAATTCCTTCGTGGAGCCCATTCCCTGTAGAGTTTCTGTATTCTTTCACTTCTTCTATCCATTCACGCCTCGCTTCGATAAAGAGAATGAAGAGTTAAGGGGTCTGACGTCCATCCGGGGGGTCCCTGGTAGGAAACTCTTCCATCCCTTCTCTAACTCTTTCAAGCATTTTAAAACCAGCTTTTTTAAGGTTGTTGCCATTTTTGGGCAACAACCCTGGTTCCCTTCACGGCCCCGAGTCCAAGGATGTAGAATGGCGATTCCCCTTATGCTGGACAAACGACCACCATAATAAGCCTTCCTCCAATTACCAAGTTGATCCCGACAACCTTCCAGCTGAAGAGGTCGGCTCCGTCGCGCGCCTAGTGGCCTATGTCAATGAGCACGACGTAAAGACCGTTGCTCCCACCCTTTCTACGCCACGTGCCAAACCTATAGCGGTCCCCTGTATGCTTTTATTTTCCTTCTTTGTTATCCAACCTTTTTTATGTTCGCATTGATATCTGTGACCATTTGTGTTTGTGTTGTGCAGCCCAGAACATGGATGGATTGCCTCCATACCTTGCCTATGTGAACCCGGGTATTGGGGCGCAGGGTAAGAGAGTAACCCGAAAGAGGGCCGCTCCAGAACCGGGCAGGGGGAGAGCCGGGGTGTCCTCCCCGGTTGCAACAAAAAGAACCAAGGCCTTAGTTCAAGGTGGTACCTCCTCTTCTCCTCTCGCCGTACCCCAGCCACAAACTTGAGGCAAGGAGATCTCCTCCGCGGAGACTCATTCTCGTCCTCAGCATGACCTGGCTTTGCCGTCTTCCTTCTCCTCCTCCTCCTTTCAAACTCCCTCGCAGTTTTGCCTGGGACAAGGGTGTCACCGAGGAGCTAAGCGTCGCTTATTTTCCTCCTCGTCGCTTCTTGGATGCCACCCTCTTGTCCGACTCCGACACCCAATTGATTCATAAGGTGCAGGATGACTGCCTGAAGTCCATCGGGCTGTCGCAAGCCATGGTTCATCTGAAGCATAAATATGTTGAGGCTGCTGCTGAGATTCGGCGTATGAGGCTGGAGCAAGAGGAGGCTGCGGTATGGAGGGAGAAGATGGGAGAAGAACTTGATACTGCCAAGGCTGCGGTCGAGAAGCTGACTGAGGAGCTCGCTGTAACGAAAGAAAACATGGAAAAGGCCAACTTCGAGCTCCTTGCCACGAAGACCACTCATTCACAGAGCATGATGCTTTAAAGACTGTGCAATTGCAGCGTGGCGATCTTGCAAAGGAGTTGGGGGAGACTAAGGCCGCTCTTGGTGATGCAAAGAACGCGCTCGCCGACTGCTCCGACACTGTGAAGGCGACCGCCAGGGATGCCTTTAATATGGCCTTGGTGCAAATACAACATCTGAACCCTGATGTGAACCTGGAGCTTTCCGCGTTCCACCATCGGGCGTATGTTTACGGTGGTCAGCTGGTTCCACCTCCTCCGTCCTCGATGACGCCTCGGTGACTGATCTCGACGATGAAGGGCAGGCCGGAGGGGGCGAAGAAGAGGTCTCTCCAGACACAGCTCCAGAGAGCGATCAGGTTCCTTCCCAATCGGTCGAACCTACTCAGTGAAGAGCCAGGGCACTCCTATTGTTGTTTATTTCTTTTGGGGAATTGCTGCCCTTTTTGTTTGATATTCTCGCCGGTTTTTGTTCCGATTTTGTAACTTTTGCGGATTGCCTGGTCATCGTGACTGTATTCATAACGTTTATTTTGTATTGCACCTCGCATACTGCTTCTTCTTTTATTTATTTGTCGCAACTTTTCTTTTATGAATCCCAAACTGTGTTGGAAATTCTAGGGCCGGGCCAGGGCCTAATGTATGCAGAATCTGCTCGTGTTCTTCCGGTACCAAAGACTGGGTATTAGGATAGGGGTTTTTCAATTTAACCGCACTACCGCGTTCTGGATCCGATGTCCGGGATTGTAACCAGGATAAGGGCAAATTGTCACATGTCCAACCGTGGTGTAGAAACACACACTACATTTTGGCCTGATCAGGGCCTGGATGACGATTCACCTTCTTATCTAGGAGCAAGTTTTTGATGCATCAAAATTTTGCAAAGGCTTTTAACAGCTTCCTTGCGTAATTAAAAACCCGAGCTCGTTGGCCCCGGTGTCATTCTTTCAATCAAGCTGAGTGACCTAGCATAATTAAGAACCCGAGCTCTTTGGCCCCGATGTCATTCTTTTAACTAAGCTGGTGTACGACTGGGTTCAATGTCCCGAGTCTTTGCGTATTCCTTTACATGTGTATGTAAAGACGTTTCAATAGTCTATAAACTGAATCTCCTCAGAGGAGTTCTTCATTAATTCATGAAACAATCCGCTCTAAAGAGCTAACAACTTTTAAATTAGGAAATTGTGTAAGTACGAAAATAAAATTAAATTGGAAATACTGCAATGAAGATTAACTGACTCGGCATGGTATGTCCGACACACTGTATGCGCGGCAGCTAGGTCTAGCTATAGTAGACTCTCAGCTTGTCGGCGTTCTACGTCCTTTTGATTTGCTTCCTTGCCAGGGTTTCTAGAACGTAGGCCCCTTTTTCAAGTTTCTCTTTAACCCGGTAAGGGCCTTCCCAGTTTGCGGCTAACTTGCCGTCCCTGGTGTTTTTGTTTCCGACGTCAGCTCTTCTGAGTACGAGGTCGCCCCTGTCGAAGGACCAGGGTCTCACCTTTCGATTGTACTTGGCCACGATGAGTTGTTTCGTGGCCAGATCTCGGCAATATGCTGTAACCCTAACCTCGTCTAGAAAATCCAATTCCGTCATCAGTGCCTCGTTGTTCATCGCCTCGCCTTCTTTGAGAGTCTTCAATCTCCTCTACGACGGCTGGCCTATCTCGACCGGGATCATTGCCTCGCATCCGTACATCAACCTGAAAAGGGTTTCCTGGGTTGAAGTTTGAACGTTGGTCCTATAACCTTATAGCACGCTGTAGAGTTGTTCGACCCAACTGGATCTGCCTCTTGCATCCGCTTCCTTAAAACCTCAACGATTATTTTTTTTGCCGCTTCAGCTTGGCCGTTGGACTGGGGATGTTCTACAGAAGCGAAATGCTGCTCGATACCGAGGTCCGAAATCATCTCCTGAAAGCCTTTGTCAACAAATTGGGTCCCGTTATCCGTGACTATCTCGGTAGGCACTCTGAATCGCGAAATAATGCTATGTCGAAAGAACCACTGTATGCGGGCCGAAGTGATTGTTGTTAACGGCTTGGCTTCTATCCACTTTGTAAAGTAAACGACAGCGACTACTAGCCAGCGGAGTTGTCCGGGGGCAGTTTTGAATGGTCCCAAAAGATCCATCCCCACTTGTAAAAAGGCCATAGGGCTGAGATACTCTTTAGTTTCACCGGAGGGAGTCAGATGATCTTGGCGTGCTTCTGGCAACTGTCGCATCTCTTCAATAACTCCATGGAATCTGCCACCATGGTCGGCCAATAGTAGCCTGCTCGTAAAGCTTTCTTGGCTAGAGCTTTTCCTTCTATATGTTAGACGTTGATTCCTTCATGTATTTCTGCCAAAATGTATTTCACCTCGGCCGAGTCTAAGTACCTCATCATAGGAAAGTGAAGTCCTCGTCTGATCGCCCACCATTGTGTACATGGCGGCCTCTCGAGCCAACTTTTTCACTTCAGACGGGTTGACAGGGATTATTCCCCTTTCTAAATAGTCTTCAATTGGTTTTCTCCAATCTGTGGCTACGGATATGGTCAGTACGCAGCTCGGTTCCACTAAATTTTGTTGCACCACGGTTCTGTGGTTCCCCGGCCCCTTCGTACTGGCTAGCTTGGATAGGATATTGGCCCTAATGTTCTCCTCGCGTGGGATGTGCGTGACCGTCACCTCTTCAAAGTCGGAAATCATCTCCCTTACTCTGTTCATGTACTTGGCTAAAAGGGGTCTTTTTGCTTGGTAGGTCCCATCGATCTGCGCTGCTACGAGCTGAGAGTCTGGTAGGACCTTTACTCTCTAGGCTCCATGCTCCTTTGCCTGTTGCAAGCCGGCCAACACTGCTTCATATTCTGCCTAGTTATTTGAGGTTGGGAAGTTGAGGTGAAGTGAGTGCTCGATTGCGACCCCTTCAGGGTTTTCGATTATGATCCCAGCTCTACTTCCCTTGGCGTTTGATGAACCATCTACGTATACTTTCCACATCCCGAATCTGGCTGTGTCCTCTTCACAGGCCGGGGTGAGTTCCCTTATAAAATCCGCTAGCACTTGCGATTTGATCGCGTGTCGGGCTTCATATGCGATGTCGAACTCGGATAACTCTATTGCCCAACCAATCATCCTGCCAGCCAAATCTGGTTTGTGCAACACCTGTCGGATCGGTTGACTGGTTCGAACGACGACCTGGAATTCTTGGAAGTACTGGCGCAGTCTTCTTGCCGCCAAGAGCAGGGCGAAGGACACTTTCTCTAACTTCTGATACCTCAGTTCTAGCTCTGCAATGCTTTGCTTATGAAATAGATCGGTTCTTGGCCGTTCTCTGTTTCTCAAACCAAGACCGCGCTCACAACTTCTTCCCCCACCGATAAGTAGAGGAAAAATATCTCTCCTAGTTCAGGTTTTGACAAGACTGGCGGGGTTGCCAAGCATTTCTTGATCTTGTTGAATGCCGACTCAAACTCCGGGTTCCATCATCCTTGCGCCTCCTTCTTCAGGAGTTTGAAGAAAGGAAGAGCCTATTCTGCCGATCTTGGTAAAAATCTAGTCAGTGCTGCTAGTCTTCCTGTCAACTGTTGAACTTCTTTCTTGTTTCGAGGGGCTTTCATGTCTTAGACCGCCTTACATTTGTCCGGGTTGGCCTCAATTCCAGGCTTGTTAACAGAAACCCCAAGAACTTCCCTGTTGGCACTTCAAATGCGCATTTGGCCGGGTTTAGACGGATTTGATATACCTGCAATTTCTCAAAGGTTTGCTCCAAGTCCTGGATATGGTCTTCAGGGTCCTTTGACTTGACGATAATATCATTAATGTAAACTTCTATGTTTTGTCTGAGCTGGTCTTCAAAGACTCGGTTCATCATTCTCTAGTATGTGGCCCCGGCATTCTTCAACCCGAAGGGCATCACGTTATAGCAATAGTTAGCTTTTTCGGTTATAAAAGTCGTCTTCTCTTGATCTTCTGGATGCATCGCGATTTGGTTGTATCCGGAGTAGGCATCCATGAAGGATAATAACTGGAACCCGGCCGAGTTGTCAACCAGTTGGTCAATGTTGGGCATCGGATACGAATCCTTGGGGCAAGCTTTGTTCAAGTCCTTGTAATCCGTGCACACCCTCCATTTACCACTTGGTTTCATGACCATAACCACGTTTGATAACCATGTGGTGTATTGAATTTCCCTGATGAACCCGGCTTCCAATAGTTCGTCGACGTGCTTTTCCAGCGCTACTTTCCTGTCTGATCCTTGTTTCGTCTTCTTTTGTGCCACAGGTGATGATCCCGGTCGGATAGCCAGCCTGTGACAACAAAATCTAGGTCTATCCCGGGTATTTCTACCGACGTCCAAGCAAATATATCTCGGTTCTTCTTTAAGAAGTCCTTCAATCAGCCTTTCAACTCTGGACTCATTGCTCCACCAATTTTGGTGATCTGGGAGGGCTCGTTCCCCAGTATGAAGTCTTCTAGGTCACCTTCTGGCTCTGAGCATGGGACCTCGGGCTTTTCTCTCAGATCGAGTTCTACCATGCTTACGGGCCGTCCTGCCTGTATTCTTCCCGCCGCGCTTGCATTTCTTTTGCCTTTTCGAACCCGAGGTGGTGATGACGGATTGCTCTCACCTTCCCAGATCGTCTCGAAATATCACTGTCGAGATTCCTTCTGGTCTCCGGCGATCGTGACAACCTTGTTTTTGTTGTTCACCATCTCCAGCTTCTGATGTTTCGTGGAAACCAACATATCCCACTTATGGATAGTCGGCCTTCCTAATATGATATTATAGGAGACGGGAAGTCGGCCACGATGAATCTTACCCGTTTTGATTTGAAGGCTTCTTTAGTTCCAGCGTTAATCTGAGATCGATATACCCCCTTGGGGGAGAATGCTCGCCGTTAAACCCTATGAGGGTCGTTTTGCATGGTTTCAAATCCTCTGTATCCAGCTTCATTCTTTTGAAAGCATCCCAACTTATGATATCTGCCGAGCTCCCTGTGTCCACAAAAATCCTTTTTACCCGGCAATTCACCAGGGTTCCCGTGATGACCAAACCATCCTCATGGCCTGGGACTACGTCTTTCATGTCCTCGTTAGTAAAGGCTAATGGTGGAGGTGTCGGCTTGCTATGGTCTTCTTTAAATTTGGGGATGTTCCTTACGGAGAGGATTTCCCTCAAGTATTTCTTGCGCTGGCTTGCCGTGTCTCCTCCACCACCTAAGGCTCCACTGATAACGCTGCAATTGAACTTGGCTTCTGGAAATTCCTTGTCATCACTGGGTGGATTTCGCCGCTTATCGTCTTTCTTCTGGTCATGGGCCGGGCTAGCACTTCAGCCCCCACGGTTGCGTTTGTTATTTCTCCGCCTCTAAGTTTTGATCACATACTGACGCAACCTGCCATCTCGTACGAATTTTTCTATAGCATCTTGAAGTTCATAACATTGATCCGTGGTGTTGCCCAGTTCGTCGTGAAATGTACAAAATTTGGACTGGTCCGTGTTGGTTCGATAGCGGAGGGGTCGAGGTCTCTCAACTTTCTTCATCTCGGTCAGTGCTTCTTCCTTCCAAATCTGAGAACAGGCAACATTCAACGGGGTGTATCTATCATACTTAGCTTTCCCTTCAAATCTGTCCCCCCGGGATCTGTTGTCTCGGTTTCGTCTGTTGGGGTCCTCTCTTCCATTTTCAAACGGTATTTTTCCTCATGGGGGTGTATCTTTCCTCCTATCGTTCCCGGCCGCATTGGCTATTTCCATTTGCTCCACCTCTAAGTATTGCTTAGACCTATTGCTTAGACCGTGTGTTGAACTCGGTAAGGGTATAAACTTTGTTTTTGAAAATTGAGTTCACCAACCGGGATGATGGATCCAGCCCATTGATGAGGCAATGTACGTGTACGCTCTCTGGGAGTAACCTTTCCTGCAATGCTACCTCCTTGAATCTGTCCAGGTATTTCTGGAGGGTCTCTCCACGTTGCTGCTTAATCTTGCTAAGAGCGAATTGGGACTTCGGGTACTTCTTACTTATTGCAAAGTTTAACTCAAACTTGGTTTCAAGGTCTTCAAAATTCTGGATTGAATTGGCCGGCAGCGTGATGAGCCACTTCTGGGCTGACCCAGTCAGCGTGGTGGCGAAAATTCAGGAAATGACCGGCCCGCCAATCAGACGTACGAACATGAGTAACTCGAATGTATCAAGATGGGACCTTGGGTCTTGGGTTCCGTCGTACTTGGGCAGGTCTGCCAAGTCGAAGTCTTCCGGATATGGCACGTTCGCTATCTCGTCTGAGAAGGCACTGCTGTTATGCCCTACGACGTATTTCATCTTATACTTCTTTGGAAAGATTTCTTGCTGAGGTGGTCTCTCAACATCTCAGTCTTCATCATCCAGGGTCCTCTCGGCGCGTGTTTTCTTGTGGGACGAGACAGGATTATGGACTCGAGGCCTCCCCGAATCCGTTTGCTGAGTCGTTGTGCCAGTTTCACATTGCGTGGATCTCGGCTGCTCGCAGACCGTCTTTTCATTCCTAGCTCGCCCATCATCCCGGTTGTTCTTCTGGATCATCGCCCTCAGCTGCTTGAAGTGGTCCTCCATCATCTGCAGCATTACTCTGAAATCTTCCTGACGTTGGAGGTTATGGCGTTTCTCCATATTCTCTATTCGCCTCAGCATTGAGTCCTGGGTTTTCTGTAGAATAATAAAGTCCGGACTCGGGGCCATGGTTTCCTACGCCGCCGCACCCTGAGGTTTGGCAATCACTGCCGGAGAGGAAGCCATGTCAAAAACACCATTCCCCTCATTCGCGGCATTGGCTTCTGGGACATCCTCGGGCAGCGGCGGGTCTTGTGTTTGTTGCTGTTGACTCGCCTCGGCCTGTGGTGGATTTCCAGGCTGAGGGTTCCGACTGCTGCCTCTGGTATTAGCCATCATCGATCACGGGGATTGAAATTTAACGCCCCCACGGTCGGCGCCAATGTTCTGGTGTAGAACACAGATGTCTAGCCTGGTGGGCTAGTACTTCGATATTGGATCAATAGGCTTTGTCTGAATATCTATGAGGCAAATATCCAGAAAAGCGTGGGATCACTGTACACAGATGAGGCTTTCGCCAAAGGGGGTGCTGTGTGTGTACAGTGTGACAAAATGTAAATAGTTCAAGGTTTAGAACGTGTGCACCTTAGGATTTTGCCTCTGTATTTATAGAGTATACCTTAGGTTTGGTATCTTGGGCTTGGTGCGATCTCAGGCCGTTATATCATATCCGTAGATATAGATTTAGATATCCCTCTACTATAGATAAGATAGGATTCTCCTTATTATAGGTAGGTCCTAATATCCGGTATATTTCGTATTGGGCCGCCCCGGTGTTGGGCCCAAAGTAGGTCCGTAACAGGGTTTAAAAAAGGTTAAGGGATCAATGCGACTTTAATACGTTGACGAAAAATTATCAGAAAGAACAACATAAGTAATTAAATAATTAATTATGATATGATTTTAATTAAATAGTTACTTTTTTGTCAAATAAAGTAATTACTTAACATTTATGTATATAACTATGTTCAGTTAATTCGCACTGTTAATCAGGATCCCCTGATTTGGTACTTTAATTTGTGTCACTTTAAAAGGATAAACACTTTGATGGGGAAAAATATTTATATTTGTTCATTTAACTATTTTAGTTTCTTAATTTTATCACGTGTTTTATATCCTCTAACCCTAACAAGATTAGTTTCATTAATAAGAAAAATGTCACCATTAAAATTTTAAATGTCAATAAAACATTGTCAAATATCAGTATGTCGACTTAGCTATATTGATGGTGGGAAAAACACGAAAAAGCCACAAAGGAGATATATAACTGCAAGATGGTTCCATGTCTCTTTTCAACCACACCATGAATACCGTTTCCAAATTGCAACTTGTTTCCCATGTGTCCTAGCTGTTTTCTTACCTCACACACAATATTAAATTTATATGACCCGCGCAATTTGTAAGTCACGACTAAAAATGTCTCTTACCTCACATTCCTTGCAAAAGCACACAGCAACATTTAATATTGAATGAGAAAGTCTCTCTCTAAGGACCTAATTAATTTACGTAAAAAGCTTAAGTTGGAAATATTTAAAATTATGAATTACTTCTTAGATCAACCAAATTATTATTATTATTTTTAGACATGTTGGATTTATCATAAGATTAAAAATGATAAATGTCTTAGTTTTATAAAACTTGTTATTTAATTTACACATCCTCGTAATTTATTTATTTATTTTTTTTTTTTTTGGGGGGGGGGGGGGCTATGTGCTATATCTCATTTAAGATTCACGACAGTGTGCTTATATAATACTATTTCACAAAAATTAGTACTAATGTTCTCCTTATGTATAGGACCTAATTGAGGAGATTAGCTCCCATATTTGTTTGTTTTTTTTTCCAAATTACCCCTGTAGATACTATATCAACAATAATTAAATAATGCACACCTTATAAAGTGAGTAATTTTTTTTTTTGGCCAGAATAAAGTGAGTAATAATGATTACTAGTGTAGAGAAATTCGCTCCACATAGAGAAATTCTACAGTTTTTTATTTTTAAATAAAATAATCCTAAACGTTTTTATAAATAAACATTTAGACTTTAGTTGTGAATTTGTAAATTCCAAAAGCTATGAGTATCAAACACTATAATATGGTGCATTTCATTCGTTTATAGACTAAAATAGTGTGCTCCTATATATGTGAAGCTTATTGTAGCTTCTGGTAGTGTATCAAAAGCTAAAATAGCAAATTAGGATAAACAAGAGAAATTCAGAAGAAGAAAAAAATATATAATATTTATTATAATTATCTAACTTAACTAACTTCTTTACTTTAACTTAATTAGTTAAATATTTCTTACATTATATATTGGAGGAATATTAAATTATTTAATTTTTGAATTTTGCTAACATTTTATATGATTATTATTATTTTTTTAAAAAAACCTTTCATAATAAAACCTACAGATGTTGATAATAACTTCAACTTTCGAAAAAAGATCAAAATATTTTCATAATGTAAGTGATTAATCTTTAAAATTTTAATAAAATTCCCTAAAAATTAAACAAATTTCAATTTTTCACACAGTTACTGTATTGTATTTTGAAATGATTTAAATTAAATTTTACAAATGTTTAATTCCCTAAGTATG
Organism: Acacia melanoxylon; assembly: GCA_019022615.1. NCBI lineage: Eukaryota > Viridiplantae > Streptophyta > Magnoliopsida > Fabales > Fabaceae > Acacia > Acacia melanoxylon. Next base: position 213,010 of record JAFJYJ010000020.1, on the reverse strand, counting down.
TTCTATCTCAAAATCAATGTCGTATGACTGCCCAGTGTATTTTCTTTCAGAAGAACAATCTAAATGGTTCGTTTGGTATTTCTCTTAAAAATATATTATTTTTATGATAATAATAGGATGCATAATATTTTTTGTACTATTTTTGTTACAATCAATCATACTGTATTACTATTTATATTTTGTCGTATTGAAGTCACAGGACTGCTTTAATTTGTCCTTACATTTCCGGGAAACATTCTTCTTGTTCTTTTCAATTGAATTTGAGCAGACAAAGACAGCTGGAATTGCAAGAAAACAAATAAAATTATTATGGAGCTGCAGTTCAGCACATGGATCAGATTTTTTTCCTCCCTTTTTGGTTCCCTTTTCGTTTGTATACTTTTAGGTGTCAAGAATTCATATTTAAGATTGCAATTAAAATATCCAACTTCAAACAAATGTATGTAATTGTTTTTTTAAAGAAACATCAATTTTATCATTCATACTTTACTTTTAATTGTTATGTTTTTGTTTTTACTAATATAAATTTGGAAATCAAATCGTTTAAAGTGTTATATGATGGTTGTTTCGTAAAAACTGTCATATTTGTCAATGTTGGAATATAATAGTTCACCCTTAGTGGATTAGGGCCAAAACCCGATTTAAGAGTCATGCAAACATGGAGAGACATGGGTTCATAACAAGAAATATTACTTCATGGTTTAATAAGTTTATTCTCATATAATCGTATGCTTAAGAGTTACATCTATTTCTATGTGACCATATGTATGCTATCTTTAGAATGTGGGATTGAGGGACTATGTAATGAGAACATAACGCACAGAATCATTATTTCCTTCCTCTAAGGGGTTCTTTTATAAGGACTTGTTTGGTTTACAGAACTCACGTGAGTTCCAGGGAACACAACACAGTTCCCACCCCGAAAACCAGTTTGGCATAAAAGGTTTCGGTCAAAGTGAGTTCCTGCCTCGCCCAATCTTCCCACAAAACATGGGAAATCGAGATCCCTTCAAAACTGGCGGGATCCTAAAAATGTTCCCGGGAGAGTGAATTGTGGGACAAAAAAACCCCTCTGATTTGTTATAAACCACATACCATCAACAAGCCAAAAGAAGGAGGTCGCGAAGAAGGTGTCGACAATTGAAGCTGGAACCAAAGCAAGACTCAACGAAGGTGGAATCGAGGTAAGAGTTGAATGGGTTTGTTCTTTCCATGAGCTTTGAAAATCAGATGCCCTGTTTATTCCAGTTGGGGAGTTAGGTAGAGTTACGATTTGGGAAGAAAGTTTGGGTGATTTTTCATGTGTTGTTAAGCCGTATGTGTGTGGATTGGGTAATAGTGACGAAGGAAATGGAAAGGATACAAAGATGAGATTTGGTTTTGCTGGGTAATTGTTGTTATTGTGGTATGTATGAAATGAAAGTCATTACTCTTGCTCACCAGTTTACTGTACTGGTTGGCATTTTGTAATGTGAGTTCAAACTTGACTGTTTGGTTCGAACTTGAATGTGTTATTTTGCAACTTCAGTGTGTAACTGGTTTTGTAAGTTATTTGTGGGCTATTTTGGCATATCGTATGTCTGTTTTATGGTTCAGATTCCTTCGAGGTCTCCAACAATTTTCTTTCTCCACCAAGACACGATTTGGTTTGGCTTCGTTTCTGTCCAATTCACAATATATATATATATATATATATATATATATATATATATGTTTTCTGCCTTTTTTTTGGGGGGAGGGCATTGTGGGAATTTTACCTAACCTTCCCACTTAACGAACACCCAATTCTTCTTACCAGACAATTTATTTTCCCTCAACTTACTTATATTCCCATGTCTACCAAACAACTCAACTTTTTAAAGTTCACTCTCAATCTTCCCTTCCCTTCATTTCCTTTCTTTAAGTTCCTTTCCCTCCTTAAATGTTCCTCGTACCAAATGGGCCCTAAGAGTTCTCTTTTCTATTTCTCTCTTTGGTGTTTTTGCTATGTAACATGATTGGGGTCTGCATCGGTGCTCTGGTTATGTATGGGTACTTCAGCTAGTTAGTTAGATTCCAAGTACGTCCAAAATTCTTACATGGTATCAAAGCCAGGATTTCTTGAGGTATGTATATATAGTACATATTTTTTTCTTTTATCTTCTCTTCTATTTGAGAATATGATAAAGTATGTGGTATGCTTTATGAAATATCTAATATCTTTCAATTTTATTTCTGGTATGCATACATATATGTTTCTATTGATGATATAAACAACTAGATTATTTTTTAGGCTAAACACATGTATTTTCTTATTGGAGGCAATCATGTTCGAGGTACTATCAGACATTAAATGTGGGAATCTCTCCCAGTCAGGATTCGAATACTGATTTGTCACGTTACGAAGTACTATCAGACATTAAATGTGAGCACCTCTCTCAAGTGACTATTATTTTTAGATGTTATTGAGGATATATAGTATGAAACACATGGGTTGTTTTTGTGGCAGAAGTTATAATTTGTTTTCTGATATATGATGCATTCTTTTCGTATGTCTCTCTGGTATGAATAAATTGTTGGGATTCGAACAGGCAGCAGAAGAAATTTATCAAAAAAACTTGAATCCCAATAGAGGATCTATTAATGGCATTTGGTCAGAATTGTGGTAGTCAGAATTGTACCTTTCTTCGAATGCATCTTGATCGATCACTAGGAGCCAACTGAACAAACCAGCTCCCTCTACCGGTATCCACACAAACAGGACCCCAACACAGGTAGCGTGCTAGCACCTCCAACGTCTGTCTCCGTATCCTCTAGGGTTTTTCTCTTGCCAAGAAGATGATGGTTTCCTAGGATTAGGTTAGAGATAGGAGGAGCAAGATCATTGGAACCTTGCCTTTCTATGGATGGTGTCTTTTCCTCTCTAAACCTTTGGTAAAGACCGAAATTTGGAAAGCATAAGGATCTTGTTTTTCTCTTTAAAAAACGTTCAGGAAAAAGGCACACAAAAAATCAGCCATTTATAAGAATCTAGCCCTAATTTAAGTACTTACAAGAAAGGCCCAATCCAAATTTGAATTGGAAATTCCAAATCACAATGAATTAAATTCATATATTGATTGATTGATTGAATTTAAGATGATGAATTACATTTATATTTTAATTGATTGATTGCATCAATCATTTAAGATGATGGATCACATTTATATCTTAATTGAATAATAATTTAAGATAATGAATCACATTTATATCTTAAACTAAAATTCAAAATCATTTTTAATTCAATCATAATTTATTATTCCTCCTATCTTCATCCAATCATTATTGGATCTTTACATATTTGTGTGTGTGTGTGTGTGTATATGTACACATATACATACACACACATATATACATATATGTGTATATATACACATATATATATGTATCCATCCTCCCTAGACTAAACGTTATATTCATTAAATCTTAGACATATTTTAGATTCAATGAATCTGGACGTTATAGCTCGTGTTGGGCTTTTCTTGTGTGCAACCCTGTTGGCCCACATGAAATTGGCAGCGGGACAACACTGTACCATCTCACAAGTCGCAAGCGGCCTCTAGCAAGACATTACGACTACCCAATTCATATAAGGATCGATGATACGATGCAACCTATCATACAACCATGCCACGTCCCTTTTGTCACGCGATAATTTGGTCAAGGATGAAGCATGGATAGTGCCATCCTCCTGTTCTTGACAATTACTTTGTCGATTCTTGAGCAGTCTAACAATTGAAATAGAAACTCCTTTCCATCGTAGTATGGCCATACATTTCTCAGACTTACTCATCAAGGGGCCCAGTAATATATATCTACAAATGTGAGGGACAAATCTCATCTTGACCATTCACATTCATCTGCATGAAAACCACTAATCCCGATTGAAGCCTTTTATCACCCCGTCAAAGGTGACTTTTGACTAGGTCAAAGATTAGCGACTCTCATGTAGGAATCCATGATGATCTCAGGTCAAAGGGCATTGTGACATGGTTATACATGAGATAAGCTTATGACTTAGTCCATGCAGCTTTCTCATAGTGGGTCGGTCCAGCACCTTGTACTCTTACAAGTGCTTAAGACTTTGATTTGTATCTCCATACCTTATCAAAGTCATACTGGTCTTATTTCATCTTTGCTCCCGCATAGATGATCGACCAGGGACATTTAGGACAATCTTTATAATACATCCAAGGATACAGTCATCATAATAAACATGCAAATGATATAATAACAAAATAGAGAAATACTTTAAATAACAATAATGTTTAAAGTACAATGATTGGCCCCTAGGGCATAATTTCCAACATATATATACACATATAGTTTTAACGATGCTTTAGTTTTGGCATATGCATGCTGTCCATTTTTTCATGGCATTACCAATCTGTATATTTATCTGCCGCTACTGTCAGCGGAATATAAATATATACCTATAGATGCATGTGCCTGTCTTTGCATCTATAGAATGATACTAATTTCAATACCAAAATCTCCATATGTTTAAATATATTACTCAGTGATTGTCCGAGACAACATTTATATTTCCTAAAACATGAAAATTGTTTATTTACTAAAACATGAAAATTGTTTATTTATTTAGTTTCAGCATTATTTTTGTGATGCTCTTGGTTCTGTTCTTTCTCCTTATATATACACACATACACATGTATGTTAATTTCCCTACTAATTTATGTGGTAGTATATATGTCATAGAAAAGAGGGAAATGACAGAAAATATAAGACTTGTCAAACTCATATAATATGTATGTAGTGCATGCATGCAACCATAATCAGGAAAATCACAATATCAACAATGGCAATACATAGCACACGTATTCAGTACACTCAATAACGCCGGACAACCTATTGATATAAGCCCCGGTTCCATAGCGCTAGGAAAACAACAGTAGCCAGGCCTCAAACCCAACTACACTAAATGCATCATTAGCTCAGTAGCGACCCAAGGAAACATAGTCTGTTAGGCCCTACAGCCCAAACGCATGTCCCACTCACGAGACATGTTCCACAATGATGGCACAACAAACATACGAAAGCCACATAGAGTATATAAGTAAATAGTTACAACCTAACAGCTTGATCAATAATTAATAAAGTTTTCCCGGTGCCCGAATATTACTCCAGATATGTACTTTCCATAAACAAAGAAAATACATTCCATTTTATTCACTAATGCAAACTCTCCTCTTAATTTCATGAAATTCGACCATAATCCAAAAATTCCAGAAGTCGTGCCTCAACTTCAAAAATTCATAAATAATTCTAGAGAATGCAATTAATGTGATTCTAGTGGCCGCTTAACCCTTAATATGTCTAGTTTTTATTAACAATATTTCTAGAGACCATAAAATTTTTTACACTCTTATTGTGTCAAAATTCCACTCTCTGATCAGAGGCAAAGTCCAGTTTTTTGGGCTGTTTTCAAAAATTCATATCTTCTAGTAGACATCTTGAAAATTATAAATTATATACCAAATTAAAGCTTGTGATGTCTAATTTAAGCAAATAAAATTTTATGTCCATTGGACATTATTTACTGTTTTAAAATTATCCCTTAAGTACGACTGCCCAGAATTTATAAAAGCTGACAGATTTCCTAGTTCCTTATAATTCGACTTTTGAGTTCCAAAATCATGTTATTTATTTAGGGTTAAGGTGCAAAAATAGACATGTGCTTTTGTCAAAAGAGCGCACAGTAGCAAGTGCTTTTTTTGTGTGCAAAAGTGTACACGTGGTTACAAAATAGGTGCAAAAATATCGTTTGACCGTTAAGTTTGACTTTTTTTGCTGACTGTGGGATGACGTGGCATTTTCAAAGCTGCAAAAATAGACATGTGCTTTGGTTAGAGGAGCGCCCAGTAGTAAGTGCTTTTTTACACATGTGAATTTTTGACAAAGCACATGTCTATTTTTGCACCTTTGAAATGCCACATCATCGTCCAGTCAGAAAAAAAAAGTTAAACTTAACGGTCAAATGATACTTTTGCACCTAATTTGTAACCACGTGTACACTTTTGCACCCAAAAAAAGCACTTGCTACTGGGCGCTTTTTTGACAAAAGCACATGTCTATTTTTGCACCTTAACCCTTATTTCTATACAAATCTTCGTCCTAAACACTTTGGCATAATCCCTGGTCAAAAATCACATCATGAAAACAACAATAATTTCCTTTTTAGCTTCATATTTATTCATTTATTGGCTTAATCTTCTCTTTAACACCATTAGCTTAACTTCAATCATTTGATACTTCATTTTAGTGACTAGTGCAGAGCCTCCTCTTAAGAAAACATCATTTCCTTAATCAGCCATTAGTATGAAAATCATTCAAAATCCAAAACACAAAGTCATAAACAAGCTAGTTTAGTGCCTTACTTGACTTGTGACTTGGTTTCACTTGGATTTCTTCCTCTTTGCACTCCTCTATGGTCTCGACCTTGAGCATAAAGGCACCATACAAAAGTTATTCATAAGAGTATTAAAGCTATAATGAAGATTAAGGAAGGTAGGAAACTAATCCAACATAATTATGAAGCTTACTTACCTTAATCTTCCAAATCGTGTGCTTTCTCTTCTTATGTGTAAGCTCTTTCTTCACTCTCTTCCTCTCTTAAGTGGACAACTTAGGCAGCCAAAAATGAAGACTAAAGGGTCCTTAAAATATTTCCATATGGCTTGTTCAATACACCTCTCTTTAGTCTTTGGCTTCCCTCACAAGCCATTTGCTTTTTGCTTCTTCCATAAGCTTTTGTTCCTTCTTCAAGCTTCTAGTATAATCTTGACTTGCTTCATGCTTCTCTTGCCTCTATTTATTTCAAATTTTGGCATTGGAAAAGAAGAGAAGTCCTTAAATGATGCTTAATGAGTTGCCAAATTATCCCTCTTGGTAAATTACCAAATTACCCTTACATTTTCTTCACTTTCATGGATTTTTCATGCCTAAACTTGGACTTTTTCCTTAGTTCTTCATGGTTGCACGTTTTTGGCTGATTCTTGGGCACAATTATTATTGGATATGATTAGTTTAGACGATGTCTTATATAGATGTCATTATTAAGAGCAAAAAGATTGTATAATATACTTATCTTCTACATTGACTAACTACTATATTTAATGTAGATTAGTTCAAATTGAATTGTGGAGAATTATCAAGAGAAGAGAAGAAAGAAAGAAGAACTTGCTGAGTGGAATGAGAAAATCATTATACAAGTTTTTAGATTGATACTAGAAGTCTCCACGATCAAATGGAAGTTGGAATGACTTAAATCGAAGTTAAAACAAGAAAAATCAAGCTCCAGGAAGTCAAAACTCGAGCTCTAGGAAGTCAAAACTCGAGTTAGGAAGTCAAAACTCGAGTTAGGGTTTAAAATCGAGTCAAAAATTACTGACTCGAGTTGGTAGTGATTTTCAGCAACTCTGTTCACCTTTGTTTCACGTTTCACCTGAGCAAGGTATGATAATTTGATGATATCTCCCAAACCAGATATCAGATTGAGGTAAAACCAATTTTTTATGAAATTAGACTCCCAATGAGTCATGTTGACAAAGTTGCAAGCCCAAAGGAGGTCAAATGAAGGAGCTATGAATTGTAGAAGTTGGAACTAAAATTCACGCCACATAGCAGACCAAGCTTTGGTATTTTGGATATATCTCTCAAACTACAAATCCAATTGAGCTGAAACCAGTGTCATATGAAACTAGACTCAAAATTGTTCAACAAAAATTTTAACCAACCAAAACGGAGTTCAGACCAAGGAGATATAGCCTTCAAAAGTTGACACTAAAAATTCTGGAACCAAAGGATATAGCTCACATTATAGACAACCAAATGAGGTGAAACCAATTCTATATGAATCTAGACTCAACAAGTGTTTCATAGAATTTGGAAGTAACCAAGTTTTGATAAGCTCTTACCTTGAGTCAAGGCTTGTCTGACTCGAGTGAAAGTCAGACAGAGAGTTATGAAGTTTGAGAAGAGTATTTAACTCGAGTCTTCAAATGCACCCTCGAGTCTAAAGCCAAACTCGAGCCATCAAGTGGAAACTTGAGTCAACGAAGGTCAGAGAGCTCACAATGCTGAAATCTACTTGCAAAGAATGAACGACTCGAGCACACAGTCTAACAGACAACAGAGCACAATTCCACAACGTCTCCGAGAATTCAGCAATTATTGTTATCAATTGATTATTACTTGCTATACTTCTCAATGCTATTAATCATATTTGTAAGCAAGTTTCAAATGATCAAAAGCTCGGATTGAGGTTCAATGCCAATGCTAACAAACACACGTGAGCCACTGTCAGATGAACTTGTAACTCGAGTCAAAGCATGATTAACTCTAGTCACTCGAAGACAGAGAGCAATGAAGTTTGAGAAGGGTTTTTAACTCGAGTCACAACTGATGTAACTTGAGTCAAGATAAGATAGAGAGCAATATGGAGTAAAGCAACAACCTCTTAACTCAAGTCAATTAATGATAACTCGAGTTAACATCTCTGCTTCAGAAAATCACCATGTCTGAAATCTTGTTTTTCATTGTAATCATCCAGATGAACCAAAGGACTTATAATACTTCTTTACATTATTTATATCATTTGTGTATAAGTTTCAGATGATTATATAAAGGATTAACATCAGTGTACAAAAAGCAGATGATGACGTCATAAGCTTCAACAACTATTTCTCCAACAGATTGAAACTTACAATGGTAATATTCTACAATGGACCAATGCTTCAACAGACTAATATCAGTTGTCTATAAGTAGAGACACATTCAAGACGAAGATAATAATGACGAGAGCTTGCACTGTCGAAATGCTAACATTCTGAATCCAACTTTTATCTCATATGCTCTCTGTTCTCAATGCTTACATAGCTCATCATAAAGAGTGAAATGATTTGTATTGTGTAATACCCTAAAAATCGTATTTATGATAAGTATCATAAATTAGTAAATAATACCTATTGGATATAGGTGAATATGTGGTTTCAAATAATAAGTAATAATTATCTTAGTTTCTAAGGTAATTTCTATGGAAATTAGAAGAGATAAAGAGCTAAAAATCCCTAAAATACATTTATGGGGCAGAAATGGCCTGAAAATATTATGATAAATCCTAAGAGGCAATGAAATATTTATTAAAAATTGGAGAATATGTTGTCTCTAATTTAGGTAATTTTTGGGATTAATTTCCCTTGGAAAATGATTAGACGAAATTAAATATAATTATGGGGAGCATAAAGTTGCCCCATGACTTTTAATATTTTACATGGGATATAAAATACCAATGTAAGTAAAATAGTTGTGAGATAATAATTAATCTCAATTAAGAAAATTATCAACAATTAGTAAGTGATTAATCAAGTAATTAATGACTAAATGTTTAAGCATAAGATAATTGCTTAATTAGTTAACTAAATTAGACCAAATGAAAAGTATATTTAATGGTTAAATGGGAGAGACCATGTCGGCACACAATGGAAGAAGGAGGAGAGAGTATTTATCATAATTTAACTTAGCTTTGAAAAGTCAAAAGAAATCAACTAGCCAATAAGAGGGATTGAACAATAGGATTATTTGCTAATGGAAATATGCATTAAATGCTGAATTAAGAGATTGATGTCGGCATGGATATGTTGATGGATAAAATACACATTTAATGATTAATGAAAAGGGATGTCGGCCGTGTACAATGAATGAAATCTACTTTTCGTGCATAAGGTAATTAATGAATAAATAAAAATCACAATGTATAGCTGGTTAGATGATGCATGTCGACCAAGGTCTGGATATTGGATTTCATAAAGTAAAAATTAGATCCATGGTTTAAGAAGAAAGAAGAGAATTTGGATGACCTTGTAAATGACCCTTTTAGCCTTGGGATTTTCTCTATAAATAGCAAGGTTCCTCTTCTCATTTCTTCACACCAAATCAGCCTAAGAGTGATCTGATTTTAGAAGTGCTTGAGTGAGTAGAGAGAGTTTTGAGGCAAGAAGGAAGGAAGCAAAGGTTCAAGCATTGGGTAAGCTTCTTGGTCTCAAACTTTTTGAGTTCTTAGCATAAATGCTATTTTGATCTTTAATCTTCCAAGTATGATTTGGTTTTCATGTTTTTATGGTTAAAATTGTCTTTATTTCGAAAAATTGATGAGGTAGAAGTTATAGCAAAATTTTTGGAAGATTATTGTCAAAGTAGCGAAGCTCTGGCGAAAATTTGTCGGTTAGCGATTCCTAAAGTCAGGGGTAAAAACGTCAGTATTTTATGTTGAAGATGAGGTTCTACAATTCTGAGACAATTCATGGTAAAAGTATACATATAGAGCTTTCCAAATATACCTATAGCATGTCGTTTTGAATTTTAGGCTAGGAGATAAAAATTGTTGAAAATAGGCTACGAATTATGAGCGAAATTCTGGGCAGAGGTTGGAAACAATTAAACTGGGATTGATTCACAAAATCTGGTCAAGAACCAGTATTTTTACTCACAAGTAGACATCCTAACGATTCCAAGGAATTTTACGGATCCTCATTTCGATTTTTCTAGAATTAATTATGATTTTCCAAAGTTGATGAAAAATCTGCCCAGAAAATCAGCATTAGCGTTTTTCAAGAAATGTAAGGGCAAAATGGTAATAACACATCCACCAAGGGTAGAAAGGTAAATTAAACCTTTAGGATATTAGTCTGAGCAATATGATATTTATCAAATATCATATAATATTCCGACGATAATGTATAGGATATCCGGAAGTCCGGAGTCGGGTTCAAAAGGCCGGACGTTTGGCCATTACACGGTGAAAGGTACGTTCGCGTACTGTAACACTAACGCTGATGTTTATGTTATGCATGTATGTGCTATGTGTATTGTGTGTGTATAGTTGTTATGTTACTTGAGTGCATATAGATGTTAGAGTATAACTGCATGTACGCTGGGAGCGATATGTCTGTACGCTGGGAGCGATATATATGCATTGGTTCTGTACGCTGGGAGCGATATGTCTATACGCTGGGAGCGATATGTCTGTACGCTGGGAGCGATATCTCTGCATTGGTTGTGTATAGTATATCTGTTATTGGGCTCACGTGCTGTTAATGTTGTGATTGTCCGTAGTCCATATATTGTGTACGTAAATATGAGGTTAACCGTTACCTGGGGTCCGTATGCATTGGACCTCAGCTCTTAATATAGCGTCAGGTTCTGGAGGAACGAGGACCGAGGAGAAAGGCAAGCGGACGCATAGGGACGTGGCGGAGACTTCCTTCGTTGTTATCTACTTTTGAAAACACTCGGTCATTGTACCGCTTCGTAATCGACGGACTTACGGCATTTTGAATATATGTATTAGTTACTCTTACGCTCCAATGCTCTACTCTGATGAAAATTTTTTTTACTGCTTTTGAAAATGGGATGTTACATTTTGGTATCAGAGCAGTTGTCCTGGCATAGATCTGACTAAGTTATTCCAAAAACCTTTTGGTGCCGAAGGCAGGGCTAGTCTATGTGGATCAGCCAATCAGTCACCCTGGCATGGTGAGGCTCCCATGATAGACACCTACCTGGCCAAATTGGTTGAGTAACAGAGTTAGGCTCTACGCCTTTTTAAAGAGCATATTTAAAAAAAATGAGTACTGATATAGCCCTAAGTCGGTGTACCGGTCACGGGATCGGGTATACCATTCTCGAACCGATGTACCACCCTCTGTCGGTGCATTACTCTAACCCAGAATCAGTAAATCCATCGTCCATATTCATATTTGATATCAGACTCTGATAATTCTGATAATCGTCAGTTTGTACTGAACGGTAATTCCATCTTAGCCCAGGGCTTCTACATGGAGCTGGGCCACGCCGGATGAAACTTCGAAACCAACAAGGATAGGTACATGCAGCATTTGACTCATGTAGAGGAACTCCCGATACGAAATTCCGTACCCGTTTCTGAGTAGACCGAATCAACGAAACCCTGAATGAGGGAAATATTGCGGGTGTTTATTCGTTTGTAGTATGTACAGTGTGAATGTTAAGTGCAAGTGTAGTGTAGACATTAGTCTGAGATATACTAAACATTGTTTTCTTAAAATCTAACATTTTCTCGCACGAAGGGAAAAGAACGGAATATGGCGAATTTAAGAGGAGCCGGAACCCCGGAGAGGCGGGCGGGGGCCGTGGTGGAGGACGAGGTAGACAACCTCGGGTGGATCCAATACCAAACCAACCAGAACAGAATGAGATACAGGAGATGAGAGGAACTGTACACGAACTGAGGGCTCTTGTTGAGGAACTGCTGGAAGAAAGGCGGGAAAGACAAGCTGAGAGATAAAGAGAGGATCGAAATGCTGAGGAAGAGGAAGAAAGTGAGCAAAGTGACGAGCACACTGAGGAAGCTGAGGAATCTGACAGGTCACAATCACCTCCTCGACGAGGAAGAATAGTGGAGACCACAAAACACTGGGTCACGCAATTTTGCAAGCTCAAGCCACCCGTTTTCCATGGGAAGAATGATTTGGCTGAGGATTGGTTGATGAGTCTAGACAAAATTTTTGAAGTCATGGACTGCCGGATAATCGAAAGGCTCAACTTGCGATTTATAAACTTGACGGTGATGCTCATAGATGGTGGAAAAGCGTAGCTACAACATTGCGAACACGTTATTGCCCCGTCACTTGGGAGAAGTTCCTAGAAAAATTCAACGAACATTTTGCCTCCTTCAACTCAAGTGATCAAGGAGGAGGAGTTTCTCCATATCAAACAAGGCCATGACGAATCCTTTGATGACTACTTTGCCCGGTTCACCAACCTGTCGCGATATTCGTCATACTTGAAAGGTACTGACAACGAAAGCTGGAAGGTGAATAGGTTGATATTCGGGTTAAGGTATGAGATAAGGGAAAAGTTGGTATCCCAGCAGTATACTGAGATGGCTCTAGCTGTGGAGTCTTGCCGACTGATTGATCGGAACTTGAAGGAATTACGAAGGGATAGACCTTCCAACAGTAGCAATGCTGGTCGTAGTGAGGTCAACCGAGAAAATTCCTCGCGGAAGAGAGAAGCACCATGGAGTGACTACCAAAGAGAAAGTAAGAGGCCACTTCAGACTAGGCAGCAGTACAAACCCTGGAATGTCGGGACCCCGATCATGTCCAAATTGCGGGAGATATCATCCTGGAGTAAGTTGTACTGGGGTACAGGTTTGCTTCGGATGTCGGAAGCCAGGACACATTATTACGAACTGTCCTGAGAAAGCTGCGGAGAGACGGGTTTGCTACAGATGTCAGAAGCCTGGACACGCACGCACGCACTGTCCGGAGAAACCTGCAGTGTCAAGATCGCAGAACCCAGGCCGAATGTACACACTAACATGTACCGAGGACGGGGGACTTCCGGAGATGGTCCAAGGTACTATCTCTTTTCAAAGGAATCTTCTCTAGACGGTATATGACGTAGGTATTAGCCGTACGATTACGTGAATTACCTCTGTGACGTGTTCTATGTTTCTTAGTTGTTACTTTCCGACTACGATTGTGTCATTGAGTAGGAGGTATCTTGTGTTGTCATGGTGTATGGGCGCCATGAAAACATTTAAGATATCTTGTGTTACCATGGTGTATGGGCGCCATGGAGACATTTTGATATCTGGTGTCAACCGCGTATATGGGTATGACGGGAAACACTATATATCAAAGTACAAAATGACAAGATCTTGACGGTCAAACCTGAGCGAATTCTCGATCATCGAGCGAAGCGACCAACATATAGAGAAAAGTTTCGGAGCGAATAGTCCGAAGGTTAGTTTGTACGAGTCTAAATTGGTATAGAGCAAATTTCGAGGGCGAAATTTTGTTTAACGGGGGGAGAAATGTAATACCCTAAAAATCGTATTTATGATAAGTATCATAAATTAGTAAATAATACCTATTGGATATAGGTGAATATGTGGTTTCAAATAATAAGTAATAATTATCTTAGTTTCTAAGGTAATTTCTATGGAAATTAGAAGAGATAAAGAGCTAAAAATCCCTAAAATACATTTATGGGGCGAAATGGCTGAAAATATTATGATAAATCCTAAGAGGCAATGAAATATTTATTAAAAATTGGAGAATATGTTGTCTCTAATTTAGGTAATTTTTGGGATTAATTTCCCTTGGAAAATGATTAGACGAAATTAAATATAATTATGGGGAGCATAAAGTTGCCCCATGACTTTTAATATTTTACATGGGATATAAAATACCAATGTAAGTAAAATAGTTGTGAGATAATAATTAATCTCAATTAAGAAAATTATCAACAATTAGTAAGTGATTAATCAAGTAATTAATGACTAAATGTTTAAGCATAAGATAATTGCTTAATTAGTTAACTAAATTAGACCAAATGAAAAGTATATTTAATGGTTAAATGGGAGAGACCATGTCGGCACACAATGGAAGAAGGAGGAGAGAGTATTTATCATAATTTAACTTAGCTTTGAAAAGTCAAAAGAAATCAACTAGCCAATAAGAGGGATTGAACAATAGGATTATTTGCTAATGGAAATATGCATTAAATGCTGAATTAAGAGATTGATGTCGGCATGGATATGTTGATGGATAAAATACACATTTAATGATTAATGAAAAGGGATGTCGGCCGTGTACAATGAATGAAATCTACTTTTCGTGCATAAGGTAATTAATGAATAAATAAAAATCACAATGTATAGCTGGTTAGATGATGCATGTCGACCAAGGTCTGGATATTGGATTTCATAAAGTAAAAATTAGATCCATGGTTTAAGAAGAAAGAAGAGAATTTGGATGACCTTGTAAATGACCCTTTTAGCCTTGGGATTTTCTCTATAAATAGCAAGGTTCCTCTTCTCATTTCTTCACACCAAATCAGCCTAAGAGTGATCTGATTTTAGAAGTGCTTGAGTGAGTAGAGAGAGTTTTGAGGCAAGAAGGAAGGAAGCAAAGGTTCAAGCATTGGGTAAGCTTCTTGGTCTCAAACTTTTTGAGTTCTTAGCATAAATGCTATTTTGATCTTTAATCTTCCAAGTATGATTTGGTTTTCATGTTTTTATGGTTAAAATTGTCTTTATTTCGAAAAATTGATGAGGTAGAAGTTATAGCAAAATTTTTGGAAGATTATTGTCAAAGTAGCGAAGCTCGCGAAAATTTGTCGGTTAGCGATTCCTAAAGTCAGGGGTAAAAACGTCAGTATTTTATGTTGAAGATGAGGTTCTACAATTCTGAGACAATTCATGGTAAAAGTATACATATAGAGCTTTCCAAATATACCTATAGCATGTCGTTTTGAATTTTAGGCTAGGAGATAAAAATTGTTGAAAATAGGCTACGAATTATGAGCGAAATTCTGGGCAGAGGTTGGAAACAATTAAACTGGGATTGATTCACAAAATCTGGTCAAGAACCAGTATTTTTACTCACAAGTAGACATCCTAACGATTCCAAGGAATTTTACGGATCCTCATTTCGATTTTTCTAGAATTAATTATGATTTTCCAAAGTTGATGAAAAATCTGCCCAGAAAATCAGCATTAGCGTTTTTCAAGAAATGTAAGGGCAAAATGGTAATAACACATCCACCAAGGGTAGAAAGGTAAATTAAACCTTTAGGATATTAGTCTGAGCAATATGATATTTATCAAATATCATATAATATTCCGACGATAATGTATAGGATATCCGGAAGTCCGGAGTCGGGTTCAAAAGGCGGACGTTTGGCCATTACACGGTGAAAGGTACGTTCGCGTGCGTCGTAACACTAACGCTGATGTTTATGTTATGCATGTATGTGCTATGTGTATTGTGTGTGTATAGTTGTTATGTTACTTGAGTGCATATAGATGTTAGAGTATAACTGCATGTACGCTGGGAGCGATATATATGCATTGGTTCTGTACGCTGGGAGCGATATGTCTATACGCTGGGAGCGATATGTCTGTACGCTGGGAGCGATATCTCTGCATTGGTTGTGTATAGTATATCTGTTATTGGGCTCACGTGCTGTTAATGTTGTGATTGTCCGTAGTCCATATATTGTGTACGTAAATATGAGGTTAACCGTTACCTGGGGTCCGTATGCATTGGACCTCAGCTCTTAATATAGCGTCGTTACGGAGGAACGAGGACCGAGGAGAAAGGCAAGCAAAGACGCATAGGGACGTGGTGGAGACTTCCTTCGTTGTTATCTACTTTTGAAAACACTCGGTCATTGTACCGCTTCTGTAATCAGCCAGACTTACGGCATTTTGAATATATGTATTAGTTACTCTTACGCTCCAATGCTCTACTCTGATGAAAAAATTTTTTACTGCTTTTGAAAATGGGATGTTACATTTTGGTATCAGAGCAGTTGTCCTGGCATAGATCTGACTAAGTTATTCCAAAAACCTTTTGGTGCCGAAGGCAGGGCTAGTCTATGTGGATCGCCAATCGATCACCCCGGCATGGTGAGGCTCCCATGATAGACACCTACACCGGCCAAATTGGTTGAGTAACAGAGTTAGGCTCTACGCCTTTTTAAAGAGCATATTTAAAAAAAAATGAGTACTGATATAGCCCTAAGTCGGTGTACCAGTCTGGACTGGTATACCATTCTGAACCGATGTACCACCCTCTGTCGGTGCATTACTCTAACCCAGAATCAGTAAATCCATCGTCCATATTCATATTTGATATCAGACTCTGATAATTCTGATAATCGTCAGTTTGTACTGAACGGTAATTCCATCTTAGCCCGGGGCTTCTACATGGAGCTGGGCCACGCGGATGAAACTTCGAAACCAACAAGGATAGGTACATGCAGCATTTGACTCATGTAGAGGAACTCCCGATACGAAATTCCGTACCCGTTTCTGAGTAGACCGAATCAACGAAACCCTGAATGAGGGAAATATTGCGGGTGTTTATTCGTTTGTAGTATGTACAGTGTGAATGTTAAGTGCAAGTGTAGTGTAGACATTAGTCTGAGATATACTAAACATTGTTTTCTTAAAATCTAACATTTTCTCGCACGAAGGGAAAAGAACGGAATATGGCGAATTTAAGAGGAGCCGGAACCCCGGGCGGGCGGGGGCCGTGGTGGAGGACGAGGTAGACAACCTCGGGTGGATCCAATACCAAACCAACCGAACGAATGAGATACGGGAGATGAGAGGAACTGTACACGGGCGAGGGCTCTTGTTGAGGAACCGCTGGAAGAAAGGCGGGAAAGACAAGCCGAGAGACAAAGAGAGGATCGAAATGCTTTGAGGAAGAGGAAGAAAGTGAGCAAAGTGACGAGCACACCGAGGAAGCCGAGGAATCGACGTCACAATCACCTCCTCGACGAGGAAGAATAGTGGAGACCACAAAACACTGGGTCACGCAATTTTGCAAGCTCAAGCCACCCGTTTTCCATGGGAAGAATGATTTGGCTGAGGATTGGTTGATGAGTCTAGACAAAATTTTTGAAGTCATGGACTGCCCGGATAATCGAAAGGCTCAACTTGCGATTTATAAACTTGACGGTGATGCTCATAGATGGTGGAAAAGCGTAGCTACAACATTGCGAACACGTTATTGCCCTGTCACTTGGGAGAAGTTCCTAGAAAAATTCAACGAACAGTATTTGCCTCCTTCAACTCAAGTGATCAAGGAGGAGGAGTTTCTCCATATCAAACAAGGCCATGACGAATCCTTTGATGACTACTTTGCCCGGTTCACCAACCTTTGTCGCGATATTCGTCATACTTGAAAGGTAATGCGACAACGAAAGTGGAAGGTGAATAGGTTGATATTCGGGTTAAGGTATGAGATAAGGGAAAAGTTGGTATCCCAAAGAAAGATATCGAGATGGCTCTAGGCGTGGAGTCTTGCCGACGATTGATCGGAACTTGAAGGAATTACGAAGGGATAGACCTTCCAACAGTAGCAATGCTGGTCGTAGTGAGGTCAACCGAGAAAATTCCTCGCGGAAGAGAGAAGCACCATGGAGTGACTACCAAAGAGAAAGTAAGAGGCCACTTCAGACTAGGCAGCAGTACAACCCTGGAATGTCGGGACCCCGATCATGTCCAAATTGCGGGAGATATCATCCTGGAGTAAGTTGTACTGGGGTACAGGTTTGCTTCGGATGTCGGAAGCCAGGACACATTATTACGAACTGTCCTGAGAAAGCTGCGGAGAGACGGGTTTACTACAGATGTCAGAAGCCTGGACACATCAGCACGCACTGTCCGGAGAAACCTGCAGTGTCAAGATCGCAGAACCCAGGCCGAATGTACACACTAACATGTACCGAGGACGGGGACTTCCGGAGATGGTCCAAGGTACTATCTCTTTTCAAAGGAATCTTCTCTAGACGGTATATGACGTAGGTATTAGCCGTACGATTACGTGAATTACCTCTGTGACGTGTTCTATGTTTCTTAGTTGTTACTTTCCGACTACGATTGTGTCATTGAGTAGGAGGTATCTTGTGTTGTCATGGTGTATGGGCGCCATGAAAACATTTAAGATATCTTGTGTTACCATGGTGTATGGGCGCCATGGAGACATTTTGATATCTCGGTGTCAACCGCGGTATATGGGTATGACGGGGAAACACTATATATCAAAGTACAAAATGACAAGATCTTGACGGTCAAACCTGAGCGAATTCTCGATCATCGAGCGAAGCGACCAACATATAGAGAAAAGTTTCGGAGCGAATAGTCCGAAGGTTAGTTTGTACAGAGTCTAAATTGGTATAGAGCAAATTTCGAGGGCGAAATTTTGTTTAACGGGGGGAGAAATGTAATACCCTAAAAATCGTATTTATGATAAGTATCATAAATTAGTAAATAATACCTATTGGATATAGGTGAATATGTGGTTTCAAATAATAAGTAATAATTATCTTAGTTTCTAAGGTAATTTCTATGGAAATTAGAAGAGATAAAGAGCTAAAAATCCCTAAAATACATTTATGGGGCAGAAATGGCCTGAAAATATTATGATAAATCCTAAGAGGCAATGAAATATTTATTAAAAATTGGAGAATATGTTGTCTCTAATTTAGGTAATTTTTGGGATTAATTTCCCTTGGAAAATGATTAGACGAAATTAAATATAATTATGGGGAGCATAAAGTTGCCCCATGACTTTTAATATTTTACATGGGATATAAAATACCAATGTAAGTAAAATAGTTGTGAGATAATAATTAATCTCAATTAAGAAAATTATCAACAATTAGTAAGTGATTAATCAAGTAATTAATGACTAAATGTTTAAGCATAAGATAATTGCTTAATTAGTTAACTAAATTAGACCAAATGAAAAGTATATTTAATGGTTAAATGGGAGAGACCATGTCGGCACACAATGGAAGAAGGAGGAGAGAGTATTTATCATAATTTAACTTAGCTTTGAAAAGTCAAAAGAAATCAACTAGCCAATAAGAGGGATTGAACAATAGGATTATTTGCTAATGGAAATATGCATTAAATGCTGAATTAAGAGATTGATGTCGGCATGGATATGTTGATGGATAAAATACACATTTAATGATTAATGAAAAGGGATGTCGGCCGTGTACAATGAATGAAATCTACTTTTCGTGCATAAGGTAATTAATGAATAAATAAAAATCACAATGTATAGCTGGTTAGATGATGCATGTCGACCAAGGTCTGGATATTGGATTTCATAAAGTAAAAATTAGATCCATGGTTTAAGAAGAAAGAAGAGAATTTGGATGACCTTGTAAATGACCCTTTTAGCCTTGGGATTTTCTCTATAAATAGCAAGGTTCCTCTTCTCATTTCTTCACACCAAATCAGCCTAAGAGTGATCTGATTTTAGAAGTGCTTGAGTGAGTAGAGAGAGTTTTGAGGCAAGAAGGAAGGAAGCAAAGGTTCAAGCATTGGGTAAGCTTCTTGGTCTCAAACTTTTTGAGTTCTTAGCATAAATGCTATTTTGATCTTTAATCTTCCAAGTATGATTTGGTTTTCATGTTTTTATGGTTAAAATTGTCTTTATTTCGAAAAATTGATGAGGTAGAAGTTATAGCAAAATTTTTGGAAGATTATTGTCAAAGTAGCGAAGCTCTGCGAAAATTTGTCGGTTAGCGATTCCTAAAGTCAGGGGTAAAAACGTCAGTATTTTATGTTGAAGATGAGGTTCTACAATTCTGAGACAATTCATGGTAAAAGTATACATATAGAGCTTTCCAAATATACCTATAGCATGTCGTTTTGAATTTTAGGCTAGGAGATAAAAATTGTTGAAAATAGGCTACGAATTATGAGCGAAATTCTGGGCAGAGGTTGGAAACAATTAAACTGGGATTGATTCACAAAATCTGGTCAAGAACCAGTATTTTTACTCACAAGTAGACATCCTAACGATTCCAAGGAATTTTACGGATCCTCATTTCGATTTTTCTAGAATTAATTATGATTTTCCAAAGTTGATGAAAAATCTGCCCAGAAAATCAGCATTAGCGTTTTTCAAGAAATGTAAGGGCAAAATGGTAATAACACATCCACCAAGGGTAGAAAGGTAAATTAAACCTTTAGGATATTAGTCTGAGCAATATGATATTTATCAAATATCATATAATATTCCGACGATAATGTATAGGATATCCGGAAGTCCGGAGTCGGGTTCAAAAGGCCTTTGACGTTTGGCCATTACACGGTGAAAGGTACGTTCGCGTACTGTAACACTAACGCTGATGTTTATGTTATGCATGTATGTGCTATGTGTATTGTGTGTGTATAGTTGTTATGTTACTTGAGTGCATATAGATGTTAGAGTATAACGCATGTACGCTGGGAGCGATATGTCCGTATTGGGGAGCGATATATATGCATTGGTTAAAGCAATACGGGGAGCGATATGTCTATACGCTGGGAGCGATATGTCTGTACGCTGGGAGCGATATCTCTGCATTGGTTGTGTATAGTATATCTGTTATTGGGCTCACGTGCTGTTAATGTTGTGATTGTCCGTAGTCCATATATTGTGTACGTAAATATGAGGTTAACCGTTACCTGGGGTCCGTATGCATTGGACCTCAGCTCTTAATATAGCGTCAGGTTCTGGAGGAACGAGGACCGAGGAGAAAGGCAAGCAGCACGCATAGGGACGTGGCTGGAGACTTCCTTCTGTTGTTATCTACTTTTGAAAACACTCGGTCATTGTACCGCTTCTGTAATCAGCCAGACTTACGGCATTTTGAATATATGTATTAGTTACTCTTACGCTCCAATGCTCTACTCTGATGAAAAAATTTTTTACTGCTTTTGAAAATGGGATGTTACATATTGTACTTCAGTGTTAATTCATTTACTTATGAGAGAGAGAAGATTCATTATAATTACTTATCTGTTTATCTGGGAGTTACTCAAAATTGGGTGATTTTGAGCGGGAAACAGATTGTAACCTTACAGTGGGATTGTATTGGCTTCACAAGTGAGGGAGTATCTCAGTGAGGGATTTGGTTTCACAAGTGTCTGGGTGAACTTGTGGGAATGTATAGGCTTCTCTTGTGCCCGTATTAAATAAGGGGATAGTGGATTGAAAATCTCAAGTTGATCTTGGGGACTGGACGTAGGTCAATGATTGGGCCAAACCAGTATAAATCATAGTTTGCATATTCTCTTCATTTATCTCTTACATTTCCAGTATATGTTTATTTGAATATCTACCTATTGATTTAAAAGACGCGAAAAGATTTTCTATAGTTCCAAGTTTTTAATTATTCACCCAATTCACCCCTCTCTTTGGTTCAGCCGGTTCTTACACTTATAAGCTTGCTTAAGTGTCCTTTTGGTACATATTTAGGTCCCTTCTTTGGCCCTTCCTTATTGGTCCATATTTCCTCAACTTTTGACTTCTTTTCTTGTGTTTTCATACTTGGATCATGCTTTTTCTTTCTTGTTTCTTATTTGGACGAAATTGAGGCTTACGGGAGAAGGAATTTCAACTGCAAAATGGCATGGGATAAGGTTTTTAAATGTCCCCCACAAAGTCAATTTAAATCCTCTTATGCCACTTGGCTTCCTAGGGTTCATTTTGTTGACTTTTAGTATATTACATGTGCAAAAATCATGCTTGTTTTCTTCCCCTTTATGGCTGCACGAATTCAGCCCTTATTTGATGAGTTTTATACATTTTTGAATGCTATTGGACACATGTATATTACGTCAACATATGACCATTTAATGATGTAAGCATATCTTGATTAATTTCCAAAGTCAAAGACTTCTTTTTGCTTGAATTTCTTGAGTTGCCATGTGTCCTTGATCTTGAAAATTCTCGTTGTCTCTTTCTCTTCATTTTTGAAATATTATGCCAAAAAGAAGTGCAAAGTGTCTTGAATTATATCAAGTAGACACTTAAAAATTCCCTCAAGTCAAATGATAAAAGTGCCCTTACAAAATATATCTTAAACTTGGCTTATTTTGCAAGTTTTGTTGACTTTCTCTCTTGCTCTTTAATTTGGACGAATTGGAGGCTTATTAAAGAATCCTATGACTTATCCTTATGACATAATCACATGCTTATGTGTCCCTTATATAGCAATTGACTAAGTTGCCCTTACATTTATTTCCTATTACAAGACTTAGCTTACAAGTTCTCTTGACTTTTGACTTCATTTTCCTCTTGAGATTTTTAGCTTCTTGGGCAAGATTATGATGTCATCTTGATGACCTAAACACTTGCTTAGGTATCCCTCCTCAAGATCATCTTACTTTCCTATCATGATAAGTATTATTTCAAAAAAAGTAGGGCACTCTTATTGGTCCAGGGAATGTCATGTGCATATTTATTTTAGTATATTTTTGCTCAGCTAATTGTCACATACCTTAAAACATAGCTAAATGACATTTTTACCAACCAATTAACACCGTATAAGTGTTTTGCGCCCTTTTGCACTAACACCTTTATTTCTATGGCTTATACATACTATGCCCACTGACCAATATGATTGAGTTACTTAGCCCCTAAAAGCTATTTATCTCTTGACATTCTTGGGTGTCTTTCTGAACTGGGCTTAGTTGTCCACCTACTTTAGGCTTATTATCAAATCTCTAGGCCCAAAATTCAGGATATTACAATAAAATTGTATACAACAGGTAAACAAAGAAACAAATGCAAAAAAGGGAGAAAACTCCCTTGAATGAGAAAGCAAAACTGACGTGATTGATCCTTGAGTTTGGGTCACTTTAAAACTAATTGTTTTATGCCACAAAATTAATCCTATTGTGTAGATCTTGAAAAACAATGATAACGACACCAAGAATGAGAAAACACGTCAGAAATGTTAGTTATGAAGGAGAGAAGAATCGAGTTCCACAAATCTGATGCGTTGTCACTCGGCTAGGTTAGTATGACTTGCTGGAGGTTAGAGATGACCGAAACCGCAGGTCGTTTGGGTCAAGTTCCAAATGTTATGCCGTTTCATATGAAACCACACTTCATCTCCCTTCTTTTTTTTTTTTGGTCGAAAAGAGGCATACTCCTTATATATTATTAATAGAAACTAAAAGGGGATCCCATACAATCATGATTAAACACAGTCCTTAGACTATCCGGACAAGTATTCAAAATAGCAGAAACTAAATTTTCTTTCTTTGCTAATGCATCCATCTGCAATCCTATTTTGTTGTCGAGGAATATGTACAGTCTACACTTCCCAATTTCCCTGGAGCAACCGTCGAATCTGCAGGAACACCATGTTGCAGTTAGAATCGTCGCGGAAATGTATCACCTTCTCCACAAATTTTTTTGAATCAGGCTCCATTACAATCTTCTTAAATCCCTCGTCCCAAGCTAATCTAAGGCCTAACAAAGCAGCCCATTCCTCCGCTTCATACACTCCACACTTGCCCAGCACTTGTGTGAAACCCACTAGCCAGTTGCCTTTATGATCTCTAATGATCCCACCACATTCAGCTTTACTATCCTAACAAATAACCACTCCATCTATGTTGAGTTTAACCTAGTTTATCGGCGGATTACTCCACCTAACCGGGCCTGCCACGCTCAATGATCCAATCCTGTAATTCTCTTCAGGTTGAATACAAAATAACATCCAGCATCTTCTAATTATCCCACTGGGATCCCTGGCTTATTAAAATCCTCAGTAAAGATATATTTATTCCTCCACGTCCACAAAAACCAGACAACAGTTCGCCATATAAGGCTCCATTCCATATTCCTTATCTTCCCCTAATTCCTCTCTCATATTATAAAATATCCAGTCTTTCAATGGGTAGGAAAAGAAGGTTGACACATACCTTACATGAATAAGAGACAACCAAACTTGCCTAGCATAGTCACAATCACGCAATATATGCAACGTCCTCAACACCGGTACTACAAAAACTACATATGGGTGATGAGGTAACCACTAACTCCTCCATTCATTTGTAGGAAGCCTATTGTTAAATGCTAGCCATAGAAATACTCTGATCTTCTCAGCACCTTGCCAAGACCAAATACTTTTATAGCACTTGTCAAGTACTGCACTGGTGGTTTCTCTATCATGTAGTAGGCACTTATGATTGAGAAAAAACCACTGGATGTCTCATTCCATATCATTAGATCATCTCTAGCATCCTCCATAAGTGGTAACCTTGCAATGAGGTTCTAGATGACCTCTCCATTTACAATACCAGCAAGTCAACACAGATCCCAAGCTCTGTGAAGAACCCAATCTGAGACTCTACTTTCTTCTTCCTCCATGGTCAAAGGTCTTATACACAAATCTTTAATCTTTCTATCCTTGAACAACCATAAATCTAGAAATAAGTGAATAGACATACCATTCCTAATATGCCATTTAATCCCAACTTCAAAAATATTCTTCTGCTTACAAATAGATTTCCATAAGTTTGAATCAGTTGGATTAGCATTCAGTAAAGAAGTTTCACTCCTCATCATGTACTTCTTTGTTAAAATGTCTGCCCATAAACCTCTTGATCCTTGGATTAAGGACCACGCTAGTTTAGCCCTAAAAGCTCTATTGACCGAGACTAGCTTTTTTAATCCTAAACCTCCATATTGTTTAGGTATAACAATTCTTTCCTACCCCATAGGATGAAATCCCTGCCTACCATCATATTTGCCCCAGATAAAGTTACGTTACAGCCGCTCTACCTTTTCACAAATCCCCACCGGAAGCTGCGTTACTTGTATCAGATAGATGGGAATATAACTTCTAACTGACTTGGCAAGCGTAATCCCGCCCGCTGTTGATAAACAACTAGCCTTCCATGCTGCAAGCTTTTATGTTACACAGTTTACAACATATCTAAAGGTTTCTTTACTTCTCCTTTGTCCAGTCAAGGGAAAACCAAGATATCTACCTATATTACTAGCAATATTCATCCCTGTAATATTTTTTATTTTGCCTCTCAACCCTGTAGGAACCTTAGGAGAGAAGAAAATGGATGATTTAGTGAGGCTCACTTGTCCACTCGAGACTCTATAGAAGTTCCCAATAGTCGACATCATACAAATTGTTTATTCCTCAAAAGCCTTCGCAAAAACTAGAATATCATCTGCAAACATCAAATGAGAAATAGTTGGGCCCTCTTTAGTAATAAAAACTGGCTCCCACTTATTCACACTAACCGCATCACTGATGATATGGGATAGTCTATCCATACACATCACGAATAGGAAAGGAGATAGGGGATCTCCTTGTCTAAGTCCTCTTGTTAGGTGAAAGAAGTCTGTTTTAGACCCATTCCAAAAACATTCAAGGATGAAGTGGATATACATTTCATTATCATATTTATCAACCTATCCTCAAATCCGACTTCCTCTAATACCTTCTTGGCATAGCTCCATTTGACTCTATCATAGGCTTTCTCTAGATCTATTTTCATAGCCATGATGCTCTGTTTTCCTTTTACTTTCTTCATTTTGTGTAATATTTCTTGGCCAACTATAATATTATCTTGAATGTGCCTCCCAGGTATGAAGCCAAATTGGAAAGGCGTAATCAAATGTCCCATTGCATATCTTAGTCTTTGAGCAGTGATCTTCGTGATGCACTTGTGTTGGACCGTTGTTGGTCGATTTCCTTGTGACAAGTGAACCAGTCGAACAAGTAATAAAGATTAATGAAGTTATTGTCCCACAGAGACTGTTGATACCAAAAGTGATGCCAGTTTCTCGTGACAATTGTGTGTGATGGGAGTATGGTTGGTTTGTTGTTTTAGCTATTACTAATGACAAATAAGTAAATAAATGATTGGAAGTCAGAAGGAAGATATCAGTTTAAAAGTAGGTTGAGTTCGGATTCCATCCTAAGTCACAACGCATTGCTAAAACAATTATGTTGCACAGCTTCTGCAATGCTACAACAAAATTGCCTTTCACAACGTTATTCAGTTAACCCACCACTATCATATACAGAAGCGTCTGCATTCTGTAAGTACAATTCTTGCTATACTTCTTCCATATTCCTATGGCAATTTTTCCAGTTTAAATTGTCGATTTTAACCTAGGTGTTCCGGTTATGAGCGGTAGACCCATTCCTGTAGCCTATAATTTAGGTCGAGCCCTGCACAAGCTCACCCAGCAAACACTATCTAACATAGGTCTAACCTGGACTCCCGTCCGATAAGCCGAGGCCACTGATCTAGCCCTTAGCAGTCGCTAACCGACTAAATGTTAAATTACTGTTAAACAAACTAAATGTATTAAATTAAGAACTTAGCAAACTGGGTTCATTCTACAACTTAGGAATCAATCCTCACTCAGCCAATGAAAGTTTAGTTTATGACTGATGAGGGAAACACAAAACAGAGTAAAGCAAAATAGCCCATGGATAGGTTTACAAAAATAAAATAAAATAAGAAAACAGAGAAGCTCGTCGGAATGATCGACGGCGTAAGGAGCGTCCTATCACGCGACGTCTCTATGTCTTCTACATTCCGTCTAGCTTCAGAGAAGAGTCGTGTCTCTTCTACAGTTCTCTCGATCGATAATTCTCTCGTTCGTTCGGTGTGAGTCCAGTCGGATTGTAATTTTACTGACTGCTCTGGCTCTCACGACTTCGTCGACCTTTTAGGTTTAGCCGCGCTTTCCTCTTATAGTCAAGTCCTTTCGCACCGTAGGTCAATTGAGTTGGGCCTTCCAAATCTGTTAGGTCCAAATCCCTAGATTCGGTTGATTGATCCTCTTTTGATACTGCGGGATTCTTCAAATCTTCCCTTGGATTCTCCGCGTCTTTTGATTCAGCCTTCGTCAATTCAACCGCTGTCTAAACATCTGTATGGATGACCTATATTAAATTCCTATAAACTCTTGAGGAAATGTCAGAGTAACGTAGCGCATAATTCTGCATCACTTTGATGCTACATCATAGTGGTCGCATTGTATTGCTAGCACAGATGTGAGCATACCATATACTGTAGCATCATATCATCTTCGTTATGAGCTTTCATGGTAAACCATAAAGTGGCCCTTTTCTTATGCACATGATCACGATCATTATGTGGATGCAACAATTTGTGGAATCTATCCTCTATTTCCCTATGTGCATGAATTATTACACATTTTATCAGATAACATACAAAATAAGCTCATATTCACCATTCAAAACAGTCAAAACACATAGGGAACCATGGCATAAATATGACTCACCAACCGTGCATAATGAAATAGGCCTAAAGTGCTCCAATGGACCATTGAACGAAAGGGTTACATGGATAACTCACATAACCAAAGGACACATTAAGGACTTATGGATTAAATAAAAATCTTCCCATATGATTCAGATTTGTGCCACCTCATGAATCAGCCAAGGGAAATAATGAAACTTAGAGAGGAAGTAAAAGGAACAAGCTATTAACCTCAATACACCCTTTGGACCATTGGATAATAGCAAGACTTGGATATTTCACATGAACTTAGGTGTTTATTTAATAATTCATTTGCCCATTTCTATGGCTTCCTAAGCGTGTTCAAGGAAGAGAGAAAAGGGTTCAGCAAAGTTCATTCACAAGAAGAAAGAAGAAGTAACACATATTGAAGTTCAAGGTAAGTTAGTGTGAAATTTGGTTAGAGGAGCCCTCTATTCTCTTCATCTTCATGAAAACCCTTAGGGTTTCTTTAAATAACATTGTTGTGATGGTCTTATGCTTAAGGCTGACCCAAATCAGGAGCTAAAGAAGGAGAAGTTCAAGTTAAACAAAGCAAAAGATCAAGTAAGTGCAAAACTAGCTTTTTTGACTTGGTAGTTGGAATTTTAGGGTTTCTGTCCAACTGGTTCAAAAATGGTGTTATGATGTGTTTTTGATGTTTTTGGTGTTTTCATTGAGTTCAAAACAAAATTTGGTATAAGAATGAGTTAGAGTCATGATTTTAGAACTCCGAAAACCCTAAAATGCAAGAAAAGGGCAATCTGCTAGCTTTCATAAATCCTGAACAGCTGTGCTTATAAAATGGTTTAAAAATAGTAAATGATGTCTGATGGTCATAAACTTTTACAGAATCAAAGTAGACATCTTGAGCTTCATTTTTATATATGGTGTTTGAAAGTGGAGCTTAATCACCAAGAGGGGGGTGAATTGTGGATTTTAAAAATTTCCTTCAGAAACAGCTATGTTTTTCGATCACTAAAAACAGAGTAGACTATGGAGTAGAGAAGAATAGCAAGACACAAGGAATTATACTAGTTCGGTTCAATCTCTTGACCTACGTCCAGTCCCCAGACTCTCTGGGATTTTCACTATCACAATTGATTACACACTCTGCACTTAAGAGTAATTCTCTCACTAGAACTTACTCCCCCTTACAAGTTGTAATCAATGAACCCAATCACCAAGTCCCCTGACTTGTGATTCTTTACAATAAATGATTTGTAAGTAAGAAACTCTCTCTAAGAGTATATAGAAATAAACACTGAAGCTCTAATGTATCAACAGATACTTTACACAGAAAAACTCAAGAGTAGTTGGAAACTTTGAATGATTTTCATTTTCTGTTGTCTTGGTTGTTGAGAGAAATTGAATGCCACTCTATTTATACTAAGAGAGCATTAAAGATCCGTTGCAAGCTCCATTATGACAGTTGGTGCATTAATCTAGCTGTTGGAGGCATTGTGGAGTTTTCTCTCTCTACTCTTCACTTAATCCAGTTGTACAGAAGATCAGAGTTGACTTCTTGAATATTAATTCGTTGGAATAGCAGCTACTGGATGTGGTAGGTAGACATTAATCCTTTGTAAGCGTGTGCAGAGGGATTACCCAAAAGTATGCAACTTTCTGGGTTTAGCATTTAATGTTCTGACATGCTTTTTGCTTTTGCTTTAAATCTTCATTTAATCTCCTCTAAACAAGCTGAAACTCACTAACAAAGTGATTAAACATAGCTGGGAATATTAGAGAATAATAATGACAAGTATTGAGATCAAGCAAAGAGGTTTTCACAAATTCGTTCAACTTGATTTTCAAAACTCGCGACCAATACTTGAGTATGTTCTTCAATACTTGAGTATGTCACTGTGCACTAATGTGAATACTTGAGTATTCATCTTCTAGAGAAGGCACTACATGATTTGAGCGTTGGACAATTTCTTTGAGTAAGACCAATACTTGAGTTTTGAACTTTTTATGTGAAAATAAGTTTAAGTCCAAAACCTCAATACTTGAGTTTTCAAAATATTTGAAAAAGAGCCAAGCTCTCTGTATGCCCAATACTCGAGTATTCATCTCAATACTTGAGTATTCAATTTGTTTGAAAAACTTTGTGAAATCTTTTCCAAGTCAATACTTGAGTATTCACTTTAATACTTGAGTATTCAAATCACTTGGAAATATAGCAAACCTTTCTGTATGGCCAATACTCGAGTATTCAACTCAATACTTGAGTATTCAGATGTTTTCAAAAACTTGGAAAGGTTTCTGCCAATTCAATACTTGAGTTTCCATTTCAATACTTGAGTATTCATAAACATGTGTAAAGTTTGAAAACTTTCTGTTTGTCCAATACTTGAGTATTCAAACCAATACTCGAGTATTCACATGTTGGAATACTTTGGTGACTCTCTGTATAACCAATACTTGAGTATTCAAATGGATACTTGAGTATTGATAATTTTGTCTTTTTGTCAAAGAGTCTCTGTATGATCAATACTCGAGTATTCAAACAAATACTTGAGTATTGACTCATTGTGAAAAACTTGGAATGCTCTCTGTGACTTCAATACTTGAGTATTCATGGGGATACTTGAGTATTGCTCATCTTTGTGAAAATGAGCCATTCTCTGTCAACTCAATACTTGAGTATTGAAACCAATACTCGAGTATTCACTTGACAGTGAGTTTTTCAACTCATCAAGACAAATTTTAACCTGTGTTTACAATTGCCAGTTATCATCAAAACACATAGAGAACTAACATTCTCCCCCCTTTTGATGATGACAACACTTGTAAACCAAGTTTGCTAGAATTTGAGAGAGTTTGTATTATGAATTATGTTTTGCATTTGACAGAAGTTTTAAAACACTGATGTGAGCGCAGAGATAATTATTTTGATATTTTGAGAGACTTAGCCATTTGAAGATGATTTTGCACATACGAAGTATAATTGAGTGACACTCAGAGATAGCAGAAGTATGTAGAATTTCATAAGTTCATTCATTGAAATTCAGAATGCATTACAGATCCAAAAGCATGTAATATCATATACTTCAGTCAAAATGCATTACAGATCCAAAAGCATGATGCCTAACAAGCTATAATTACTGCAAACTTTCAACACTCAAATTCTAAATCTCTGCCTTTCTCTCCCCCTTTGGCATCTTCAAAAAGAGATGGTGAAAGTGCTTGGAGAAGATCGATGAAAGGAGTAGGGGGTGGAGAGTAAAGAACAATTGCAGTGGATGGGGTTGTGTGAGATGGAGAAGCTAGAACCTTAGTGGCAGGAGTGGAGGCTGGAATGGGTGAGGTATCAAGAATGGGAGTAGAATCCGCAGGTGGAGAAGTGGTGATGGGTGAGGTGTGGAAAGCAAATGGAGGTGAGGATTCAGGTTTGACATGATCAGTTGTGGTGCCAAACGTGGAAGTGGATTCAGTATGAAGGTTCTTCAGTATCCTGTCCACAGTATTACTGATTAAGCAAGTAGTGACAGACTGAGTGGACATTCTGGCATCAAGATCAACCAACTGATCAGATAGCTCAGCATTCTTGCTGGTAAGCTCATCTACCTTCTTCTGCAACTCTTGATTCTGACCAATGAGAGTGTCAATTTGCTCCTTCATGGCATCCTGAGCATCTACCATACCATGATTCCCTTGTCGAACCCCGTGCACCAACTTGCCTATCTCAAATTCTAATCTGATAGAGAGTGAGGCAATAGCAGCATCTACAATAGCCTTGACTTGATCATCAAAACTTGAAGGCAGAGGTGATTGAGTAGGAGGAGTAGATTGAGCTTCTTGAGCTCTCGACTGAGATGCTCTGGCTTGAGATCTTGAAGGTGCTCGTGATTGGCCTGAGCCTTCAGTTTCAAAGTTGAGCTTCAGTTTCAAGGTCTCAGCTGAACCAACATACCAGATCTTATGGTAGAACAGAATGACAGATATGAGTGAGGGAAAAGGTATGTAGGAAGGCCTTCTGGATGAAAATTTGAACTTAATCATTTCTTGAAAAAGCCAGTGGCCAAGGTTCAGAGGATGCTTTTTCACAAATGCTGTGAAAAAGCGATAGTCTTTTTGAGAAAAATGGGTGAAGCTCCCCCATTTTTGGACAAAGTTCCTGGAATAGATATACCAAAGAACTCTGTTGATAGGCGACATGGACCCTGGTTTAAAAGAGAGTGTATGACTCTGGTTCTCAGGAAACTCCTTATTGGGTCTCAAGGTGGAAAATATTTCTTGGTTGCTATAAATTGGAGTAGAGACAGGAGGAGGATTGGAAATTTTTAGAATGGAGTTAAGGATAGAGGAAGACAAGGTGAATTTGACACCTTTCACACTTGTGGTAACCCTTTCTTCAACTAATTCACCATCTGAGTCAAGAATATTAGCAGACTCCATATTGAAATAGAACAATCTAACTAGATTGGGAGTGTAAGGAGCTGAAATGGAAATGAAAGACTCATAAGGTGCAAACCATGAAGATAGATTAACATTGCAATCTTGTTGCAATTGAACCAAGTCAACTACAACCACAGGACAAAAATATTTCTTAATGTATTTCTCCTTGAATTTTGCACTAAGAGCATCAGAAAGAAAGGTGTTGGCGATTGTGAACCCCTTTGGAGGATTGGGATTCCTGTATATGTCATGCACAGCATTGGCCATCACTGAAGTTGCTTCTTCAGAGTGAGTGTGAGAGTAAGATTGATCCTATGAGGAATGGTAAGATGTGGCTCTCTTTTTCCTAGCTAGCTTAGACTTAGAAGATTCAGCCACCTTCTTCTTCCCGTTCTCTTTGGCTGGTTCAGGCGCAGATCTCTTCTTCCTTGGAGGTGATGGAATGGGTTGTTCGAATGAAACAACTTTCTTCTTAGGGTTAGGAGATGAAGCTTCAGGTATATTTTGGCTTATTCCTCTGATTGATCGATCAACTCTATGATGAAAATGATTGGGGATCGATTTCACCCTTGGGGGTCTAGAAGGAGGAGGAGGATGAGATGGAGAGTTGGATTTTGCGCCTTTCTGGTTGGTATCAGCATCAGGAATAGCTTTGGAAGATGATTTAGAAGTCATTTCTGTGTTTAGAGAGAGGGATTTGATCGAGAATGACGAGAGTCAGAGATAGGGAGAGAGAGCGTTTAGGGCAAAACTTGAGTATTGGGTTGAGTAATGAAGAACATGAATAGTGAACATATATATATGCAATGCGATAGTATTTACTTCAATACTCGAGTATTGAAGTAAAAGTTCCACTTACCTGGACTTCAAAGGTGTGTGGTGAACCTTTGAAATTCCTGACCAATACTCGAGTATACAACTTACATACTCAAGTATTCAATACTTTACTTGGATAATCGAGTATTCACTCAAGTATTGTTTCTCACCAATCTCAAGGTTGCTCTCTGACCCCAGTATACTCAAGTATTGCTCCCAATACTCGAGTATTGCTTCTCTTATCAGCAAATACTCAAAATTTTAAGCATCCTACATAAAACATAACTAGACACTCCCGATGCTTAAATTAGTTCCCAATAATCATCAAAACCATAACTAACATTGAGATAGATAGATATGCTTACAACTCATTGAGATTTACCATTCCCAATTCTCTTCTTATGAAATTAAATTGTTCCTTGGCTAGTGGCTTGGTGAAGATGTCAGCAAGTTGAAGATGTGTTGGGATGAACATGACCTTGACATCTCTCTTCTGAACATGATTCCTTATGAAGTGATGTCTCACATCAATATGCTTGGTTCGAGTATGTTGAACTGAATTCTTGGCCAAGCTTATTGTGCTTGTGTTGTCACACAATATTGGGATCTCTTTTAGGTTGATTCCCAAGTCAGATAGTTGTTGCTTGAGCCATAGGACTTGAGCACAACAACTTGAGGCAGCTACATACTCAACTTCAGTAGAAGACACAGCCACGCTTGTTTGCTTCTTGCTGAACTAGGAGACAAGTGAGCCACCAAGAAACTCACATTGGCCACTTGTGCTCTTTCTATCCGTCTTATAGCCGGCATGGTCCGAATCTGAATATGCCACCAAATGTTCAGGTTGACCTTTGGGAAACCACAATCCAAGGGTCTTTGTGACAGCAAGGTATATGAAGATCCTCTTCACATTCTCAGCATGAGACTCTTTTGGAGCAGATTGAAACCTTGCACACATCCCCACACTGAATTGGATGTCAGGGCGACTTGCAGTAAGATAGAGTAATGATCCAATCATTCCTCTATATTTTGTTATATTGAAGTCCTTGCCCTCTTCATCAGCATCCAAGGAGGCGGTTGAGCTCATTGGAGTATCAGCTCCATTGCATTGGTCCATCCCAAACTTCTTCAGCAGATCATTGAGATACTTGGTCTGAGATATGAAGATTCCATCTTTTCTTTGCTTGATTTGCAGACCAAGGAAATAGTTGAGTTCTCCCATCATGGACATCTCAAACTCTCCCTGCATGTTCTTAGCAAAATCTTCACACAAAGCATCATTAGAAGCACCAAATATAATGTCATCAACATATATTTGAACAATTAAAATTTCACCAAGCTTATTACTCTTTATCAAAAGAGTTGTATATGCTTTTCCTCTAATAAATCCTTGATCAAGAAGGAACTTGCTTAATCGCTCATACCAAGCTCTAGGAGCTTGTTTAAGACCATATAGGGCCTTTTTAAGGTGATAAACATGATCTGGATGATGATCACTTTGAAAACCCGAAGGTTGTTCAACATAAACTTCCTCTTGTATAAAACCATTTAGAAAAGTACTTTTCACATCCATTTGATAGAGCTTGAATCCTTTGATACAAGCAAAGGCTAGAAGAACTCTTATGGCTTCCAATCTTGCCACTGGAGCATAAGTTTCTTCATAATCAATTCCTTCCTCTTGATTATAGCCTTTAGCAACCAATCTTGCCTTGTTACGGACAATGATTGCTGATTCATCTAGTTTTTTCTTGAATACCCATTTAGTGCCAATGACCGGATGGTCTTTAGGCCTAGGTACCAAATCCCAAACTTGGTTTCTATCAAATTGGTGTAACTCCTCTTGCATAGCTATCACCCAATCATTGTCTAAAAGGGCTTCATCTATTTTTGAGGGTTCAATATGAGATATAAAAGCAGAAAAAGTTACTTCATTTAAAGTACTGTTTCTAGTTCTTACTCCTTGATGTACATCTCCTATTACTTGGTCCAAAGGATGATTCCTTATGAACTTCCAAGCTCTAGGCTGAGACTGATCAGGATTTTCAATATTGTTTTGGGGATCAGCCTCAAAAACATTTTCAGGGTTTTCAATAGATGCAGGAGTAGTTTTTGAAAAGAACTGATTTTTGAATACATTTTCCTCATCATCATCCAAGGATTTATCAGCTTTGGTTTCACAGAAAACAACATGCATAGACTCTTCAACAATTCGAGTACGAGTATTAAAAACTCTATAAGCTTTACTCCTATTTGAATAGCCTAAAAATATACCTTCATCCGCTTTGGGATCAAACTTTCCCAGATTGTCCTTACCATTGTTGTGGATGAAGCACTTGCATTCGAAGATATGCAGATAACCCAAATTTGGTTTTCTACCTTTGTACAACTCATAGGGAGTTTTGCTCAACTTCTTCCGGAGGTATGCCCGATTTGAGATGTAGCAAGCTGTACTCATTGCATCAGCCCAGAACACTTGAGAAGTGTTGTTCTCATTCAGCATAGCTCTTGCCATCTCGGCAAGGACTCGATTCTTCCTTTCTACAACATCATTTTGTTGAGGAGTCCTTGGGGCTGAGAAGTTGTGATCTATACCATGGTTGTCACAGAATTCGGCAAATGCATAGTTTTCAAATTCTCCTCCATGATCAGTTTGAATTCCTGAAATTGAGAACCCTTTCTCGTTTTGGACTTTCTTGGCAAAACAAACAAACTGATCAAATGTTTCATCTTTAGAGGATAAGAAAATAGTCCAAGCAAATCTAGAAAAATCATCAACTATGACCAAAGTATAAAGATTGCCACCAAGGTATTTTACTCTAGCTGGTCCAACTAGATCCATATGAAGTAGTTGAAGAGGTCTATTAGTTGAAATTTCATTTTTAGATTTGAAAGAAGTTTTGGTTTGTTTTCCTTTTTGATAGGCATCACAAATCATGTCGTTTTTAAATCGAAGTTTTGGAATACCAATAACTAAATCCTTTTTAAGTAATCTGTCAAGTTGAATCATATTGACATGAGCTAATCGCTTGTGCCATAACCAACTATCATCCAAATTACTAACAAAACATTTTCAGAAGCCGAGCCATTTCTAGAGAGATTAAGTGTATAACAATTTCTATCTCTAGGAGCTCTGAATAAAGCTTTTGATTTGATATTTTCCAAAGGGAGATTATCTTTACTTACAATCAAGCACTCCTCAGAATCAAAGATAACTAGATTACCTTTATCAGTGCTTTGGCTTACACTAAGGAGATTGTGGCAAAGTCCTTCCATAAGGTAGACATCTTTGATTTGTGGTCCTTCATTGTTTCCAATTTCACCAATGCCAGCAATCTTTCCAGATTGATTTCCACCAAATGTCACCTTGCCACTATCCTTGGGCTTGATTGAGATAAATTTGGATTGGTCTCCCGTCATATGTCTTGAGCATCCACTATCGATGTACCACTTATTGGGATTTGATGCTCTTAGACAAACCTGCAAAACATAACCAATCAAGTCTTAGGTACCCATCTTTTCTTGGGTCCTTTGGGGTTAGTTTGTGTCTTAGGAATCTTGTAAGATCCCTTTGGCACCCATTGATAATTTCCTGAAGGTTTATTCTTTCTCTCCTTTTTATGAAAACAGGAAGAAGTAGAATGACCTTTACGATTGCAATAATTGCAATGTGCAAAAGGATTTGAAGAATGAACAGATTTTCTAAAATAGTTCATATAATTCTTTTCTCCAAATTTCTTTTTCCCTTTCCTTTTATCAAAACTTGGTTTGTAACCGATTCCTGATCTGTCATTTGTAAATCTTTGTTCTTTCAAGATGACATTGAGCATTTCACTACCTCTAGTAAATTTCTCAAGTGCCTTTGTAAGATGTAAATTCTTTTTCTTTAGATCAGGACAATCTTCACAAACAACATTTTCAAGATGGGAGAACTTTTCAACTTGCAGTTCAAGAGTTACATTTTTCTTTTTCAAAGCAAGATATTTTTCAGCAAGTTTTTCAAATTCTGTTTGAACAACAATGTACTCAGCAAACAATTCATCGTAAGATGGTTTTGAATTGTATACCTTATCATTGTTGTCATGTTGCTCTTCTTCTTCAGCAACTAAGCAAATGTTTGCTTTGTCTTCCTCATCAGCTTCATCTTCATCAGATGAGCTATCTCCCCAAATAGCTGAGACATAGGCTTTCTTTTTGAATCGGTTGAACTTCTTCTTTTCTTTGTCCTTGTTGTTCAGCTGGGGG
Source organism: Acacia melanoxylon (assembly GCA_019022615.1). NCBI lineage: Eukaryota > Viridiplantae > Streptophyta > Magnoliopsida > Fabales > Fabaceae > Acacia > Acacia melanoxylon. The sequence goes on along the minus strand of JAFJYJ010000020.1, from coordinate 175,878 downwards.
CACTCATACTTGATATGGCCAGGCTTTTCACATTCATAGCAGATAATTGGCTTCTTTACCTCAGTGCTGGAGCTACCTTTGTGAAATATCCTTCCGATAGAATTGCTTGAATCTTCGAACGATCATGACAAGCTCTTTTTCTTCATCTTCATCATCATCATCGGTCTCTTTAGCTTCCTTGATGGCCTTGAGAGCTATCCCTTTGCTCTTGCTGTTGATTTCATCAAGGCCCTTTCTGAACTTCATTTTTCCTTCATATTCAGATAGGCTGCCAAACAAGGCTGCTACAGATGCCATTGATGCGCCATGGGCTTCTTCGATGGCAGTGACCTTGGCTTCCCATTCCTTGCTGAGAATGTTCAAGATTTTTCTGACTTGAACTGGTTGATCATAGACTTTTCCCAATGCAGCAAGTTGATTGATGATATGAGTGAATCTGAGTCGGAACCCACCAATTGATTCCCCTGACTTCATACGAAGAAGATCGTACTCAGTCATGAGAGTGTTGACTCTATTCTCTTTGACTCCGGTGGTTCCTTCATGAGCTAGTTCCAAGGCGTCCCACATAGCTTTTGCAGAAGTTAAAGTGCATACTCGAAAGTATTCACTTTGACTTAAAGCACTTTGAAGCATAAGAATGGTCTTGCTGTTAAGAACGACCAACTTCTTGTCATTCTCATCGTATTCTTCTTCGAGCTTTGGAGTTCTTACTCCATCTTCAGTAGTTGATGGCACATAATCTCCTCTTTCAAATACTCTCCAGAGACCAAACTCAGAGGCCATTACAAAAACTTTGAACTTGCCTTTCCAGAATGAGTAGTGCTCTCCGGTGAATCCCGGTGGTCGGTTGATCCAAGCTCCATCAGGTAGAATACCTTCCATAGTGATCCTTCTCGAGATGTTAATCTCTTCAGAGAAGACCTTGCTCTGATACCAAATGAAAGTGGAGCTTAATCACCAAGAGGGGGTGAATTGGGGATTTTAAAAATTTCTTTCAGAAACAGCTCTGTTTTTCGATCACTAAAACAGAGTAGACTATGGAGTAGAGAAGAATAGCAAGACACAAGGAATTATATTGGTTCGGTCCAATATCTTGACCTACGTCCAGTCCCCAGACTCTCTGGGATTTTCACTATCACAATTGATTACACACTCTGCACTTAAGAGTAATTCTCTCACTAGAACTTACTCCCCCTTACAAGTTGTAATCAATGAACCCAATCACCAAGTCCCCTGACTTGTGATTCTTTACAATAAATGATTTGTAAGTAATAAACTCTCTAAGAGTATATAGAAATAAACACTGAAGCTCTAATGTATCAACATATACTTTACACAGAAAAACTCAAGAGTAGTTGGAAACTTTGAATGATTTTCGTTTTCTGCTGTCTTGGTTGTTGAGAGAAATTGAATGCCACTCTATTTATACTAAGAGAGCATTAAAGATTCGTTGCAAGCTCCATTATGACCGTTGGTGCATTAATCTAGCTATTGGAGGCATTTTGGAGTTTTCTCTCTCTACTCTTCACTTAATCCAGTTGTACAGAAGATCAGAGTTGACTTCTTGAATATTAATCCGTTGGAATAGCAGCTACTGGATGTGGTAGGTAGACATTAATCATTTGTAAGCGTGTGCAGAGGGATTACCCAAAAGTATGCAACTTTCTGGGTTTAGCATTTAATGTTCTGACATGCTTTTTGCTTTTGCTTTGAATCTTCATTTAATCTCCTCTAAACAAGCTGAAACTCACTAACAAAGTGATTAAACATAGCTAGGAATATTAGAGAATAATAATGACAAGTATTGAGATCAAGCAAAGAGGTTTTCACAAATTCGTTCAACTTGATTTTCAAAACTCACGACCAATACTTGAGTATGTTCTTCAATACTTGAGTATGTCATCACACTAATGTGAATACTTGAGTATTCATCTTCCGGAAGAAGGCACTACATGATTTGAGCGTTGGACAATTTCTTTGAGTAAAACCAATACTCGAGTATTGAAACCAATACTTGAGTTTTGAACTTTTTATGTGAAAATAAGTTTAAGTCCAAAACCTCAATACTTGAGTATTCAAATCAATACTTGAGTTTTCAAAATATTTGAAAAAGAGTCAAGCTCTCTGTATGCCCAATAGTCGAGTATTCATCTCAATACTTGAGTATTCAATTTGTTTGAAAAACTTTGTGAAATCTTTTCCAAGTCAATACTTGAGTATTCACTTTAATACTTGAGTATTCAAATCACTTGGAAATAGCAAACTTTTCTGTATGGCCAATACTCGAGTATTCAACTCAATACTTGAGTATTCAGATGTTTTCAAAAACTTGGAAAGGTTTCTGCCAATTCAATACTTGAGTTTCCATTTCAATACTTGAGTATTCATAAACATGTGTAAAGTTTGAAAACTTTCTGTTTGTCCAATACTTGAGTATTCAAACCAATACTCGAGTATTCACATGTTGGAATACTTTGGTGACTCTCTGTATAACCAATACTTGAGTATTCAAATGGATACTTGAGTATTGATAATTTTTCCTTTTTGTCAAAGAGTCTCTGTATGATCAATACTCGAGTATTCAAACCAATACTTGAATATTGACTCATTGTGAAAAACTTGGAATGCTCTCTGTGACTTCAATACTTGAGTATTCATAGGGATACTTGAGTATTGCTCATCTTTGTGAAAATGAGCCATTCTCTGTCAACTCAATACTTGAGTATTGAAACCAATACTCGAGTATTCACTTGACATTGAGTTTTTCAACTCATCAAAACAATTTTTAACCTGTGTTTACAATTGCCAGTTATCATCAAAACACATAGGGATGGGCACCTCCCCTCCAACCAAACATAACCTAGGGTCAATACGTGACCGGAGAGGTTTTACAAGCACCAGGAAATTTTATTAATCACTGAACAGCTGTTAGGTAGTAACTGTTCACTCGCATACTGTAGGTTACTGATGTATGTTTTGTTGGGATCTGTACACGCAGCGGAATGAATTCATCCTTTAAAATTTTATGAATCTCATAGGAGGATTTGTCAATGGCGTTTAAATTGGATTGGTAAGAACTGTACCATTGTATTTGTGAGCGTCTTGTTTGATTCGATCACCAGGAGCCGACTCAGTGAATCCACTCCCTCTACTGGTATCCACACCGAACAGACTCCAACACCGACGGCAACGTGCTAGTGCCTTCAATCTTTTTGCGTCTCTTCTCTAGGGTTTTTCTTTCGCAGCTCGTCTCTTATTTTAATACGACTAGATCATTATCTTATAGGGTTTCTAAAACCCTAAAGGGCCGTATTAAAATATTCAAAATTAATCTTAATTAATCTTGAAATTTGAATTTGGATTAAAATAATAAATTAATTAAATTTGTCCAACAAATCTAATCTAATTTATTTATTTAATTTGAATTAAAAGCCTGCTGATTTAATTTATCTTTATAAATTAAATCTGATATATGATATCTATGTATTTAATTAAATATGAGATATGATATCTATCTATTTAATTAAATATGAGATATGATATCTCAATTTAAATTAAATCGAGATACGATATCTCTATTCAAAAATTAAATCTGAGATATAATATCTCTATTTGTTTTAGTTATTTAGTTTATCAAATAAATTAAATACTACATAATATTATTATTATCTATATAAATAATATTATTATTATTTTTGAATTAATAATATATATATATCCATCCTAGATTAAATGCTGTATTCATTAAATCTTAGACATATTTAAGATTCAGTGAATCTGGACACTATTGCTCGTATTGGGCTATTCTTGTGTGTAATCCTACAGGCCCATATGAGATTGGCAGCAGGCCAATACTGTACTAGCCCACAAGTCGCAAGCGGCCTCTAGCAAGACATTGCGACTACCCAATTCATATGAGTATCGTTGATACGATACAACCTATCACACAACCATGCCACGTCCCTTTTGTCATGCGATAATTTGGTCAATGATGAAGCATGGATAGTGTCATCATCATGTTCTTGACCATTACTTTCTCGATTCTTGAGTAGTCTAACAATTGAAATGAAAGCTTCTTTCCATCGTAGTATGGCCATACATTTCTCAGACTTACTCATCGAGGGGCCCAATATTATCTCTCTTCAAATGTGAGGGACAAATTCCATCTTGACCATTCATATTCCTCTGCTAATCCCGATTGAAGCCTTTATCATCACCCAGTCAAAGGTGACTTTTGACTAGGTCAAAGATTAGCGACTCTCATATAGGAATCCATGATGATCTCAGGTCAAAGGGCATTGTGACGTGGTTATACATGAGATAAACTTATGACTTAATCCATACAACTTTCTCATAGTTGGTCGGTCCAGTACCTTGTACTCTTACAAGTGCCTAAGACTTTGATTTGTATCTCCATACCTCATCAAAGTCATACTGGTCTTATTTCATCTTCGCTCCCGCGTAGATGACCAACCAAGGACATTTAGGATAATCTTTAAGATACATCCAAGGATACAGTTATCATAATAAACATGCAAATGATATGATAACTAAATGGAGAAATACTTTAAATAATAACAGTGTTTAAAGTACCATGATTTGCCCCTAGGGCATAATTTCCAACATGTTTGTATGCCATGATTAAGGAACATGTCTCGTGATGGTGACATGCGTAAGGCTGTAGGGGCTAGTGGACTATGTGTCCTTGGGTCGCAACTGAGCCTGAGTTACGTAGGCCTGTAGGGCCTAGTGAACTATGTGTCCTTAGGTCACTACCGAGCTTTAGATGCATTCAGGGTGGTTAGGTTTAATGCCCTGGCTACTATGTTTTCCTATCGCTGAGGATTCGAGGCTTGCCATGTTAGGCGGTCCAATGGTTACGAGGACTGGGTCCTTTAGCAGTGAAACATGTGCATATGTGGTATGCTTTTACATGTTACTGCGTGTGATTGTGGTTCTGAATGCTTGTGGTATATTTACCATTGTTGTTGTGATTTTTCCTAGTTGTGGTTTGCATACATTCACTGCATACATATCGTATATGAGTTTAACAGTTACTCTGGGTCCAACTTTGAACTCCAGACCATTTTAAAGACACAGGTGATAGACGCTAAGCTGTTCAGTAGTTGAAAGTAAGGGCATGAACTAGAAGATTGAAGAAATAGGGAATGCCCTATCTCATTTTGTATATTTAATATTTTGGGATGACTGTATGATTTATATTTACTGTCTCGAATTTACTTTTGGATGTCTGTACTCTTAACCCTATGGGGACTATTTAATGTTTATTGTTCGTACCTTCACCTGTACATTGTAGTTGTCCAAACCGATCATATGCTCTGCCATGCACACTCTGATATATATTAAAAGGGATTAATAACAAAGGAAAGGTAATAAATAAAAAGGTGTTGGAAATTATGCCCTAGGGGCAGATCATTGTACTTTAACGTTATTATTAATTAAAGTATTTCTCCGTTTAGTTATCATTTCATTTGCATGTTTATAGTGATAAATGTATCCTTGGATATATCTTATAGATTATCCTAAATGTCCCTGGTCGTTCATCTACGCGGTAGCGAAGATGAAATAAGACTAGTATGACTTTGATGAGTATGAAGATACAATAAAAGTCATAGGCACTTGTAAGAGTACAAGGTGCTGGACCGACCCACTATGAGAAAGCTGCATGGATTTAGTCATAAGTTTATCTCATGTATAACTGCGTTACAACGCCCTTTGACCTAAGATCATCATGGATTCCTACATGAGAGTCGTTGATCTTTGACCTAGTCAAAAGTCACCTTTGACCGGGTGATGATAAAGGCTTTGATTGGGATCAGTGCTTTTCATGCAGAGGAATGTGAATGGTCAAGATGAAATTTGTCTCTCACATTTGTAGAGAGATAATACAGGGCCTCTCGATGAGTGAGTCTCAGAAATGTATGGCCATACTACGATGGAAAGAAGTTTCCATTCCAGTTATTAGACTACTCAAGATCGAGAAAGTAATGGTCAAGAACAGGAAGTTGACATTATCCATGCCTCATCCTCAACCAAATTATAGCGTGACAAAAGGGACGTGACATGGATGTACAATAGGTTGTATCGTATCATCGATCCCCATATGAATTGGGTAGTCACAATGTCTTGCTAGAGGCCGCTTGCGACTTGTGGGATGGTACAGTATTGTCCCACTACCAATCCCATGTGGGCCTACAGGGTCACACACAAGAATAACCCAACACGAGCAATAGTGTCCAGATTCATTGAATCTTAGATGTGTCTAAGATCTAATGAATACAACATTTAATCTAGGATGGATATATATATATATATATATATATATTTTTCGAAATTAAATAATGATAATATTATTTAATGATATTATTATATAATATTTGTTTTGTATTTAATTTATTTGATAAATTAAATATTTAAAACAAATAGAGATATTGTATCTCGAGATTTAATTTTCGAATAAAGATATAATATATCTAATTTAATTTGAATTGAGATACAGCATCTCATTTAATTAAATAGATAGATATCATATCTCGATTTAATTTATAGAAATAAATTAAATCAAAATGGCTTTTAATTCGGATTAAATAAATAGATTAGATTAGATCATTAGACAGATTTAATTAATGCTATTTAAATCTAAAATTCGAATTTCAAAATTAATTAGATTAATCTTGAATATTTTAATACGGCCCAATTAGGGTTTGAGAAACTCTATAAATAAAGCTTTAGTCGTATTGAAATAAAAGAGAGAGACAAGCTGCAAAAGAAATTCTAGAGAGAAAAACGTGAGATACAAAGTGAGAAGGCGCTAGCACACTACCGTACGTGTTGGAGAGCTGTTTGATGTGGATACCGGTAGAGGGAGTGGATTCGTAGAGTCGGCTCCTATAGATTGATCGAGCAAGAAGGTGTTAGCTCATGTGTCTGCAAAGGACGCATTCAAGTTCGTATAGGTATGGTTTTTCTAACGAACCCGATTTAAACGCTGTTGATAGATCCTCTCTATGGGATTCGTAAACTTTTTTTTTATTCCGCTGCGTGTACGGATCCCAACAAAAGGATCCTCTAACCCGCCACCCGAAGGGTGAGGCCAGTAGGGGTGTAACAATTTGGTATCAGAGCATGGTTTGGACGATACTGGTAAAAAGTAACTTGAAATGGTTAAGGGTACTAATATAATTTTGGGTGAAAGAAGTAGGTGAAGAATGGATCGGAGGTTTGGACAAGTATATCGTAGAAGGGGAGCAACGACGCCAAGGTCAATGGGAGGGCTAGGTATCGAGTGGCCCCACCAGCACCTCCTAAATTGGCACCAGCATTGAAATCGTACCAATACTAGAACTCGCACCCGAACCTAAGTTCCCACTCTTACCTCAGTTAGCACCCGTACTTGACCTTCCACGAGTTCCAGCGCCTATGCCTGAAATTGCATTACTTGCACCTATACCCAAACCTGCACCTGAACTTGATCTTGCAGTTGTACTTAGGGTCTATTTCCTTTCTGCTCCATTTGCCCAAAAATGTTACACCCCTACCAGCCTCGCCCTTTCGGGTGGCAGGTTAGAGGGATCATTTTTATTTATTATCTTTCCTTTGTTAATTATTCCCTTTTAACATACATCAGAGTGTGTGCGACAGAGCATATGATCAGTTTGGACAACTACAATATACTGGTAAAGGTACGAACAATAAACATAAAATAGTCCCCGTAGGGTTAAGGGTACAGTCATCCAAAAGTAAATGAGACAGTAAGTACAAATTATAAAGTTATCCAAAAATAGATATACAAAACAAGATAGGGCATTCCTCATGTCTTCAATCTTCCCCTTCTTGCCCTTACCTTCCAATATTCTGAACAGCTTACCGTCTATTACCTGTGTCTTTAAAATGGTCTGGAGTTCAAGGTTGAACCCCAGAGTAACTATTAAACTCATATACTATATGTATGCAATGCATGTATGCAAACCACAATCAGGAAAATCACAATAACAAGGGTAAACATATCACATGCATTCAGAACCACAATCACATCCACATAACCATCAGACCGCCCAACAAGGCAAGCCCCGGATATCCTCAGTGCTAGGAAAACTCAGTAGTCAGGGCCTCAAACACTAACCACCTACTTCAGGCTCAGTAGTGACCTAAGGACACACAGTCCACTAGGCCCCACAGCCCTACATAACTCAGGCTTAGTAGCGACCTAAGGACACATAGCCCATTAGGCCCTACAGCCCTACATATCTCAGGCTCAGTAGAGACCTAAAGATACACAGTCCGCTAGGCCCTACAGCCCTACATATCTCAGGCTCAGTACCAACCTAAGGACATACAATCCACTAGGCCCTACAGCCCTACATATCTCAATCATGGCATACAAACATACAACAGTAACATAGAGTATGTGAGTAAACAGTTACTACCTAATAGCTATGCAGTGATTAACAAAATTTCTTGGTGCTTGTAAAATCTCCCCGGTCACGTATTGACCCTAAATAAAGCAAATACATCTTGTTTAAATCACTTATATAAGTTTTCCTCTTATTTTCAGAAAATCCGATCAGCAACCAGAATTTCTAGAAAATATAGTGCAACTTTAAAAATTCATAACTAATTCAAGAAAAATCCAATTAACGCGATTCCAGTGGCCATGGAACCCTTATTATGTCTATTTTATGATAAAAATACTTTCTGAGGACACAAAGGTTCATCACTTTTCGCGGTGCCAAAGTTTTGCTTGCTGGATAGAGAAGAAACTCAGTCCTCTGGGCTGTTTTCAAAAATTTGAAAAATCATGAAATAATATATCAAAACGAATCTCAAGATGTCTACTTTAAGTCTGTAACATTTCATGGCTATCCAACTTCATTTCCTATTTTAAAACCATTTTATAAACGCACTGCCTAGAATTCGTTGTAATTGGCATATTACTATTTTCCTTAAAATTTAGGGTTTTCAGGTTCGTAAGTCATGACCTTAACTCATTCCCATACAAAATTTTGTTTTAAACACAATGGAACCCTTAAAATCATCAAAATCACATCATAGCACCATGTTTGAACCTGTTGGACAGAAACTCTAAATTCCAAGTCACTGAAGCTAGTTTTGCACTTACATTGATCTTGGGCTTCAATATGTGCTTCTTCTTTTTCTTCTTCTTCTTCTTCTTCTTCTTGTGTTTGAGCTTGGTTGGACTATCTTTGCTCCTCTTGAACATGCCTAGGCAGCATGGAAAAGGGGCAGATAAGTTGTTAAATAAAACCCCTAAGTTCATATGAAATGTCCAGGTCTTGCTATTATCCACTGGTCAAAAGGTTGTGCTGGGTTTTTGCATGTTTCTCTTGCTTAATCTCCAAGAAATTCTAGTCTCTTCTTTGGGCTGGTGTGGCACAAATCTGAACCATGTAATCAAATTTTTATTTAATCCACATGTGCTTTGATTATGTGAATTAACCATGCACCATTTTGTCCAATGGCCCTTGTTGTGTATCAGGGTTAATAGCTTGTTTCTTCTTTACTTAATCTCCAACTATTTCTTATTTCTTTTCCTTGGATGATTAGATCATATGTGGCACCATCTTATGAGCTAAAGGGAGGTCTGATCTTTGTTGGTCCTTGTTGGTTCCCTTTCATCAGTTAATTTTTCCTTAAAGCTTAGACCTTGTGATTAGGCTTATATGTAGGTTAAATCAGTTGCTCTTCTCCACTGACTATGTGTGGTTGAAATTTTACTCCTTGGGGAGCAAGGAATTGACTTTTCCATGCTCATGATTACTTTTCCTTGCTCATTCAAGCACTATCCTTAAGTAACCCCAAATTAAACAACAATCGTCAAATTCATAATTTGACTCTTAGAACCTTAATCATTAACTAGGCTAGGAGTCATATTGCCTCAACAATACCCAGAATACAAAATTAGGATCATGATTCACAATTCCTAGTCTAAACCTCAAAACAGTCGAATAATACAATTCACAAGGTTCTAATTCCATCTAAATCCTCAATATCACAGGGGTATATTTTAGTATCATTCTTCCACCTAAAGGTTAATTGTCAATCCTCAATCATATCCAAACAAACATGCTGACAACTCAGCATCTATTCAATTTTCACAGGGTTTCTATTCTCAGGTATTGAAGTCCTTAGTTTAATCTCATTCATGTTTTGACCTAGGCACTGTTTCAACTTAGATCAGATTCAAGCATAGTCTCAATCATATCCTTATTCAATATAACATCCTCGTAGCATCTCTATGGATCACTATATGTCAAACCTTAAAGTACTCAAGTCTCAAGTCAAGGAATCTCAAATTCTTAATATACTTCCCAGGAGGTCACCCATCCCGAGATTTCTCTTGTCTAAGCACGCTTAATTTTCGGGTGTCAATCTGTTCTGGGGTACTCATACTAGTACAAACCATATATTGCTAGTTATCGACAGCTTACATAAGTACTGATCCTAGTACCGCTCATTTGCCTCCCTAGAAACACCAGCTACCACCCTCACAGTGAAACGTAATCAGTATCAACTTTTCCATACCATTCCCCCTTGTATTCCCGCAACAACAGGTGGGATTTAGCTCAGACCCTAATTCCTATATTAGGAATCCTCAAGTCAGTAGAAGAACCCACATTCTGTGCTGTCTCATCCATCTCTGGAGTCTTAACTCCGTGGAGCCTACCCCTCTTCCTTAGGGTATAATCCTTTCTGCTCCATTTGTCCAAAATCATATCAGTACCCTTATACCATTTTTATTAACCTTTTACCAATATCATCCAAACTATGCTCTGATACCAAACTGTTACACCCCTACCAGTCTCGCCCTTTCGGGTGGCAGGTTAGAGATATTCTTTTTACTTATTACCTTTCCTTTATTAATAAATCCTTTTTAACATTGATCAAAGTGTGTGCAGCATGTGATTGGTTTGGAGAACTACAATATACTGGTAAAGGTATGGAAAAGGGGCAGATGATTTATTAAATAAACCACCATGTTCAAGTGAATTATCCAAAGCTTGCTATTATCCACTGGTCAAAAGGGTGTGCTGGGTTTTTGCATGTTTCCTTTGCTTAACTTCCAAGAAATTCTAGGCTCTTCTTTTAGGGCTGATGTGGCAAAATTTTTATCCATGTATTCAGATTCCATTTAATTCACATGTGTTTGATTACATTAATTAACCATGCACCCTGTTATCCAATGGTCCTTGTTGTGTATCGGGGTTAATTACTTGTTTCTTCTTTGCTTAACCTCCAAGTAATCATTTTTCATTTTTATGATCAAATATGGTGCCATTTATCCCTCTTGGCCGCCCAAATAATTGTTCCATTTGATCCAAAAATAAGTCTCTAATTGGACCTTATTGGTTCCCTTTCATCGTTTAATTTTTCCTCAAGGCTTGGACCTTATGATTGGGCTTGTATGTAGGTTAAATCAATTGCTCTTCTCCTATGATTTTGTCTGGTCAAAATTTCAAGCCTTGGTGAGTAAGGAATTTGACTTTTAAAACCTCATGATTACACTTGTACTTTGATCACAAAAGGCAACCACTAATCCCTGAATGCCACGTGTCCTCCTAACATAATTACCTTTGACATTTTATTTCTACATGTGAGTCTTGTGTATTACTCTTTCTCTTCTCCTCTTGTTACCTAAAAAATGCAGGATACCCTTCTCAGTCCAAGAAATATCATGTGCATATCTATTTTAGTACATGTTTGGTCAGCTAATTGTCCCATACCTTAGGACATGGCTAAGTGGCATTTTTACCAACCGATTAACACCGTATAAGTGTTTTGTGCCCTTCTGTACTGGCACTTTAATTTCTATGGCCCTTGAGCTCTTGGTCAAAATACTCATGCAAAAGAGAGTGCAAAATGTCTTAAAACATGTCAAGAAGGCATTTAAAAATCCCCCAAATCAAATGACCGAAGTGCCCTTACAAAATATCCTCTTAACTTGGCTTATTTTGAAAGTTTCATGCCTTTTCTCTCTCCCTTACCTTTTTGGACGAATTTAAGCTTATTAAAGAAGCTTTTGAGTTATTATTTATATTAATTGCATGCACATGTGTCCCTTATAGCAATTGGCCAAAATGCCCTCACAAAATCTCCCATGCTACTTCTTGATTAAGTAATTGTTGGCTTATCCAAGAAGCCAACTTTGCTTCTTGATTAAGCTTCTTCCTTCTAGATTTTTGCTTGGCTTCTTTAACAAGCTTCTTTAACTTCCTATGTAAGCTTCTTTGACTTATGTATGAATCTTTTCATAACTTCCTTTACAAGCTATTTTTTCAAACAAGCTTCTTGACTTCATGAAGATTCCATAAAATGTTTCCCAAATTTAATATCACTCTTCCTAAACTGGGTCTAGTTGTCTACCTGATACATGCTTATTCTCAAATCTCTAGGCCCAAAATTCAAGATATTGTTGGAAATTATGCCCTAGGGGTAGATCATTGTACTTTAACGTTATTATTAATTAAAGTATTTCTCCGTTTAGTTATCATTTCATTTGCATGTTAATAGTGATAACTGTATCCTTGGATATATATTACAGATTATCCTAAATGTCCATGGTCGTTCATCTACGCGGTAGTGAAGATGAAATAAGACCAGTATGACTTTGATGAGTATGGAGATACAATCAAAGTCATAGGCACTTGTAAGAGTACAAGGTGCTGGACCGACCCACTATGAGAAAGCTGCATGGATTTAGTCATAAGCTTATCCCTTGTATATTCGCATCACAACGCCCTTTGACCTGAGATCATCATGGATTCCAACATGAGAATCGTTGATCTTTGACCTAGTCAAAAGTCACCTTTGACCGGGTGATGATAAAGGCTTTGATCGGGATCAGTGCTTTTCATGCAGAGGAATGTGAATGGTCAAGATGGAATTTGTCCCTCACATTTGTAGAGAGATAATATTGGGCCCCTCGATGAGTGAGTCTCAGAAATGTATGGCCATACTACGATGGAAAGGAGTTTCCATTCCAGTTATTAGACTACTCAAGAATCGAGAAAGTAATGGTAAAGAAAAGTTGACATTATCCATGCCTCATCCTCGACCAAATTATCGCGTGACAAAAGGGACGTGACATAGTTGTATGATAGGTTGTATTGTATCATCGATCCCCATATGGATTGGGTAGTCGCAATGTCTTGCTAGAGGTCGTTTGGGACTTGTGGGCTGGTACAATATTGGCCCACTGCCAATCTCATGTGGGCCTGCAGGGTCGCACACAAGAATAGCCCAACACGAGCAATAGTGTCCAGATTCATTGAATCTTAGATATGTCTATGATTTAATGAATACTGTATTTATTCTAGGATGAATATATATATATATATATATATAATTTCAAAATTAAATAATAATAAAAATATTTAATAATGATATTATTATATAATATTTTTTTTGTATTTAATTTATTTGATAAATTAAATTTTTAAAACAAATAGAGATATTGTATCTCGATTTAATTTTCGAATAAAGATATCATATATCTGATTTAATTTGAATTAAGATATAGTATCTCGATTTAATTAAATAGATAGATATCATATCTCAGATTTAATTTATAAAGATAAATTAAATTAGCAGACTTTAATTTGGATTAAATAAATAGATTAGATTAGATCTGTTGGACAGATTTAATTAATATATTAATCCAAACTTGTTTTCCAAGATTGATTTAAATCTTGAATATTTTAATACGGCCCAATTAGGGTTTGAGAAACTCTATATAATGGAGCTTTAGTCGTATTGAAATGAGAGAGACAAGCCGCAAAAGAAATCCTAGAGAGAAAAACGTGAGACACAAAGGAAGAAGGCGCTAGCACGCTGTCGTACGTGTTGGAGAGCTGTTCGGTGTGGATACCGGTAGAGGGAGTGGATTTGTAGAGTCGGCTCCTAGAGATTGATCTAGCAAGAAGGTGTTAGCCCACGTGTTTGCAAAGAGACGCACACCAGTTCTAAAAGGTACGGTTTTTCTAACGAACCCGATGTAAACTCTGTTGATAGATCTTCTTTATGGGATTCGTAAAGTTTTTTTAAATTCCGCTACATGTATGGATCCCAACAGTGGTATCAGAGCTAGGTCAACCGTGCATTTAGATTAGGTTGTATGTGATATATATGCTTAATCCGAACCTGTATATGCGTTTAAATCGATATGTGTTTAACCGAATCATGTATGATTTGAAACGTTAATTCGCGCATCGGTCATGTTGTTCTGAAGCGTTTAGATAGCATGATTTTCAGAAGCGATGGTCACGCTTGGGTTGGACAACGGTCTGAAACGTCCAGACGTCGCTCACACTCAAAAACGTCAAACATGCAGGGGTCGAACGCCGTCGGTCATGTTCAGACTTGATCGTTCTGGGACACATTCATTTGTTTCCTAAAAGATTACTCTTTTTCGAAAAGTTTGGAAACAAAATAACGATTTGGAAATAATTTTTGAAAAAAATATGTTTTTACAACGGGGCCGTCGTAGGGACCCCGGCTGATTGTTCGTAGCGCGAGAATTTAAATCATGATATTATATTAATGTAATGTAATATCATAACTTGAATTTAATATGACTTGGTTGACAAGTAGTGGACTCCAATCAATCAAGATATGAATGTGATTCATCATATTAAATTCAAGAGTAAATACCCTTTTGGGTCCTTGGAAAAAAACACGGACCCCATTTTGGTCCCTCACACAAAGAAATGCTCTTTTAGTCCCTGAAAAGGACGAATAAGGGTCGATTGGTGAACATTTCGGTCCATCGCAAATTTCCAAAACGCCCTTTAGTCCATAAAAAAGTCGCATTTTAGTCCCTAGGGACTAAAATGGGGTCCGTGTTTTCTTCCAGGGACCCAAAAAGGTATTTACTCTAAATTCAATCAATCAATCAAGATGTGAATTTAATATGACTTGGTTGACAAGTAATGGACTCCAACAATCAAGTAATGAATATGATTCATTATATTAAATTCAATCAATCAATCAACATGTGAATTTAATAAACTCGATAATTTAATCATGATATTTTCTTTCATATTGTATGAATTAATATTTGTTGTGATTAATTATTCAAATTTGTTTGGGTATGGTGAACAACATGGCTCTAGAATTTACAAGTGTTGTATTATTTAAATATAGCCTGTGAGCCATGCCTCTCTCTCTAAATATTCTTGATGTACATTCTCTTCTCATCTCACTCCCCTCAATGTTTAAACGAGGTTTCTCTTTATGTATTTCTCCTTTTATTATTTAGAGAAGTCTTCTCATTGGCTTGAGAGGACTTTAGGTTAGATGAGCCATGTTGTGTCACAATTTTAATTATGTTTTGATTAGATCATTGCATGATTAATTTAGAGTTTATATGAGATACAATAGTAATTGCATTTATATAAATGAGATTAATAGAAATAATAGGACTATACCCTCTAAATAAAATCTTAAGTCGTAATGCCGTCTACTTGTCAAAACCTAGATCGCCCATTTGTATGTTCCACCAAAGTGGATGCATTTGAGTTATCTTGGTGAGACAACAAGCGTGGGTAATTGTGATACTCAACATTCATTATTGTTTTGACTTAATTGAGATTATCAAAACGGTTTTGGATCTCAAGGCATTAGATGGGATTAAACGTGCCGGGTCATATGATGATCGAATCCCATAAAGATCTAAGAGTCACATTTGATGTAATTGGCAAAGAGGTTGCCTACCTAAATAACTTGATTTTAAGCGTTCTGCCAAAGCGGGCTTAAATTTTAAGCCAAATAGGGATCTTAGCCCACTAATTATAATGAGGGTTGTTAATTCAGTGGGAGATTACTAATTAACTTTGCATATCTTTTAATTGTAGAATCATGTCGACTAGTAACACCGCTATACTATCACTGCGATCAGTCCTTGAGAAGGACAAACTCAATGGGACAAACTTTCTCGATTGGTTTAGAAACTTGAGAATTGTTCTCAAGCAGGAAAAAAAGGTTTATGTCCTTGATCAACCCATTCCTGACGAGCCTACAGCTAATGCTCCAAGAGCTCAGAAAGATGCTTACACGAAGCATACTAATGACTCTATGGATGTAGGATGTCTGATGCTTGCCACCATGGTTCCGGAGCTCTAAAAAGATCTGGAACATATGGAGGCTTTGGAGATGATTGCTCATCTCAAGGAAATGTTCCAACAACAAGCAAGGCAAGAGAGGTATGAGACCACTAAGGCCTTACATTCCTGCAAGAAGGCTTAAGGTGCATCAGTTAGTCCTCATGTTTTGAAGATGAAAGGCTAAATTGATCACCTTGAGAGGCTGGGATTTCCCATGACCCCGGAGTTAGCTACAGATATGATCTTGAACTCACTCCCAGAAAGTTATGACCAGTTTGTCATGAACTACAATATGAACAACATGGAAGAAATCAATTTCTGAATTGCATGGGATGCTCAAAATAGCTGAGCTGAGCGTTAAGAAGAAACCCAACACTGTTTTGATGGTTTAGAAAGGAAAGGGTATGAAAAAGAAAGACAAGGGAAAAAGAAAGGGTAACAGCTCAACTACGACCAAAGAGTCAAACAGGCCCGAATCTAAGCCTGTAGCCAAGAAGGCAAAGCCTCTGAAGGATGGGGTCTGCTACTTCTGCAATGAACCTAGTCATTGGAAGAGGAATTGCAAACTCCATCAAGAAGATCTGAAAAAGAAAAAGAAGGATAGCGGGACTATCGCTTCAGGTATCTATATCATAGATATTCACTTTTCTACTTCCTCCACATGGGTATTAGATACTGCATGTGGTTCTCACATTTGTATTAATGTGCAGGGTCTCAAGGACAGTAGAAGATTGAAGAAGGGCGAAGTGGACCTACGAGTTGGAAACCGAGCAAGAGTTGCTGCTTTAGCCGTAAGCACTTATGAATTAGTTCTGCCCAGTGGGCTTTTGTTAAATTTGAACAATTGCTTTTATGTTCCTGCTTTGAGTAGTAACATTGTTTCACTTTCTTATTTGGATAAGGAAGGTTACACTTCCATTACTAGGAACCGTAAATGTTCTATTTATCGTAATGACATTTTCTATGATGATGGTTATTTGCATGTTGGTCATTATTTACTTAATTTAGAACATCCTAATGATGGACATATCTATGACATAACTACCAAAAGGATCAAGCCAAATTATTTGAATCCAACCTACCTATGGCATTGTCGTCTAGGCCATATAAATGAGAAACGCATTTCAAAACTCCATAAAGATGGTTTTCTTAACTCATTTGATTTTGAATCATTTGATACATGTGAGTCTTGTTTATTGGGAAAGATGACAAAGGCACCTTTTACTGGACATAGTGAGAGAGCCACTGATTTATTGGGCCTCATACATACTGATGTGTGTAGACCAATGAACACATCTGCCAGAAGAGGTCATTTGTACTTCATTACATTTATAGACGATTTTAGTAGATATGGATATATCTATCTAATGAAACATAAGTCTGAATCTTTTGAAATGTTCAAAATATTCCAGAATGAAGTGCAAAATCAACTTGGCAAAACAATTAAGGCACTTCAATCTGATCGGGGTGGTCAATATTTGAGCCAAGAGTTCATTGACCAGCTTAGGAGTTGTGGGATCATCTCACAACTTACTCCTCTAGGAACACCTTAATGGAATGGTGTTTTTGAACGGAGGAATCGAACTCTATTAGATATGGTTCGATCTATGATGAGTCAGACAAATCTTCCACCTTCTTTTTGGGGCCATGCCCTAGAAACAGCCGTGTTCACACTAAATCGTGTTCCGTCAAAGGCAGTTGAAAAGACACCATATGAGATATGGACTGGGAATAAAACCAGTTTGTCATTTCTTAAAATTTGGGGATGTGAGGTTTACGTTAAACAACAAGCCTCTGATAAATTACCAAATAGATCCTCAAAATGTCTTTTTGTGGGGTATCCTAAGGAAACTAAAGGATACTATGTCTACAATCCTACCGATCACAAAATGTTTGTTATCTGGAATGGTGTCTTTTTGGAGAAAGAGTTTATCTTTAAAAGAACCAGTGGGAGTAAGGTGAACCTCGAAGAAGTTCGAGAGTCACAAGACAATGTAGAACCACAGATGGAAAATGGAGAAGACTCACAAGAAGTTGTTGAGCCTACTCAAGTAACACAAGGCCCACGAAGGTCCGATAGATCACGACTACAGCCTCAGAGATATGGATTTCTGATTACTGGAAGTCGTGATATTTTGCTCATTGAGCAGAATGAGCCAACTACCTATCGAGACCCCGTGGTGGGACCAAACTCTGAAAAATGGCGTAATGCCATGAAGTCTGAAATGCAATCCATGTACGACAATAAGGTATGGACCTTAGTCGATCTACCAGAAGGTGTAAAAACCATCGGGTGCAAGTGGGTTTTCAAAGAGAAAACTAACATGGATGGCAAAGTAAATATCTTCAAGGCACAACTGGATGGCAAAGTAAATATCTTCAAGGTTGTCTTGACGTCCATCTGCCAAATCAATCAGAATCCTTCTTGCCATTGTAGCATATTATGACTATGAGATTTGGCAGATGGACGTCAAGACAGCCTTCCTTAACGGAAAGCTCCTTGAGGATGTGTACATGACACAACCTGAAGGTTTTGTGCATCCAGAGGAATCTGATAAAGTATGTAAGCTTCAAAGATCCATTTATGGATTGAAGCAAGCATCTCAGAGTTGGAATCATCATTTTGATGAAATAGTCAAAGAGTTTGGATTCATTCAAAACATCGATGAACCTTGTGTTTACAAGAAGGTTAGTGGGAGCACAGTTGTATTTCTAGTGCTTTATGTCGATGACATCCTACTCATTGGGAATGACGTTCCTACCTTGTAGAGTGTCAAGTCTTGGTTGGGAAAGTCTTTCTCAATGAAAGATTTAGGTGAAGCCTCCTACATCCTAGGGATCAGGATTTATAGAGATAGACCCAAGAGGCTGATAGGCCTAAGTCAGAGCACATACATAGACAAGATACTGCATAGATTCAGTATGCAGGATTCTAAAAGGGGTTACATGCCCATGTCTCATGGCATCCATCTCAGTAAGGATCTGTGTCCTAGTACACAAGATCAAAGAGACCGTATGAGTAAGATTTCATATGCCTCCGCTATTGGATCGATCATGTATGCCATGTTATGTACTCGACCGGATGTATCATGTGCCTTAAGTATGACCAGCAGATATCAACAAGATCCCGGTGAGGGTCACTGGACTGCTGTCAAGAATATCCTGAAGTACTTAAGAAGGACTAAGGACTTATTCTTGGTATATGGTGGATTGGAAGATGAGCTCTGTGTGACCGGTTACACAGATGCGAGTTTGCAAGCTGACCAAGATGATCTAAGATCGCAATCAGGATGTGTTCCTTTTGAATGGTGGTGTGGTAAGCTGGAAGAGCTCTAAGCAGAGCATGTAGCTGATTCTGCAACAGAAGCTGAGTATATAGCAGCATCGAATGCGGCTAAGGAAGCCGTTTGGATCAGAAAGTTCATTACTGAACTAGGGGTGGTTCCTACCATCTCAAATCCAATTGAATTGTTCTGTGACAATAGCGGCGCTATTGCGCAAACCAAGGAGCCTAGGTCATATCAAAGGACCAAGCATATACTCAGGAGATTTCATCTTATCAGAGAAATCAACGATAGAGGTGATATCAAAATATGCAAAGTACCAGGAGAAGACAATGTAGCTGATCCTCTTACTAAGCCGCTTGCACAAGCAAAACATGAGCGTCATGTTAGGACAATGGGAATTATAGTAATTAATGATTGCACCTAGTGCAAGTAGGAGTCTGTTGGAAATTATGCCCTAGGGGCAAATCATTGTACTTTAACGTTATTATTAATTAAAGTATTTCTCCGTTTAGTTATCATTTCATTTGCATGTTTATAGTGATTACTGTATCCTTGGATATATCTTACAGATTATCCTAAATGTCCCTGGTCGTTCATCTACGCGGGAGCGAAGATGAAATAAGACCAGTATGACTTTGATGAGTATGGAGATACAATCAAAGTCATAGGCACTTGTAAGAGTACAAGGTGCTGGACTGACCCACTATGAGAAAGCTGCATGGATTTAGTCATAAGCTTATCTCTTGTATATTCGCGTCACAACGCCCTTTGACCTGAGATCATCATGGATTCCTACATGAGAGTCGTTGACCTTTGACCTAGTCAAAAGTCACCTTTGACCGGGTGATGATAAAGGCCTGGATCGGGATCAATGGTTTTCATGTAGAGGAATGTGAATGGTCAAGATGGAATTTGTCCCTCACCGTTTGTAGAGAGATAATACTGGGCCCCTCGATGAGTGAGTCTGAGAAATGTATGGCCATACTACGATGGAAAGGAGTTTCCATTTTAGTTGTTAGACTACTCAAGAATCGAGAAAGTAATGGTCAAAAACAGGAAGTTGACATTATACATGCCTCATCCTTGACCAAATGATCACGTGACAAAAGGGACGTGACACAGTTGTATGATAGGTTGTATCGTATCATCGATCCCCATATGGATTGGGTAGTCGCAATGTCTTGCTAGAGGCTGCTTGCGACTTGTGGGCTGGTACAATATTGGCCTACTGCCAATCTCATGTGGGCCTGCAGGGTCGCACACAAGAATAGTCCAACACGAGCAATAGTGTCTAGATTCATTGAATCTTAGATATGTCTATGATTTAATGAATACTGTGTTTATTCTAGGATGAATATATATATATATATATATAATTTCGAAATTAAATAATAATAATAATAATATTTAATAATGATATTATTATATAATATTTGTTTTGTATTTAATTTATTTGATAAATTAAATTTTTAAAACAAATAGAGATATTGTATCTCGATTTAATTTTCGAATAAAGATATCATATATCTGATTTAATTTGAATTAAGATATAGTATCTCAGATTTAATTAAATAGATAGATATCATATCTCAGATTTAATTTATAAAGATAAATTAAATTAGCAGACTTTTAATTTGGATTAAATAAATAGATTAGATTAGATCTGTTAGACAGATTTAATTAATATATTAAATCAAACTTGTTTTCCAATATTGATTTAGATTAATCTTGAATATTTTAATACGGCCTAATTAGGGTTTGAGAAACTCTATATAATGAAGCTTTAGTCGTATTGAAATGAGAGAGACAAGCTGCAAAAGAAATCCTAGTGAGAAAAACGTGAGACACAAAGGAAGAAGGCGCTAGCACGCTGTCGTACATGTTGGAGAGCTGTTCGGTGTGGATACCGGTAGAGGGAGTGGATTCGTAGAGTCGACTCCTAGAGATTGATCGATCAAGAAGGTGTTAGCCCATGTGTTTGCAAAGAGACGCACACTAGTTCTAAAAGGTACGGTTTTTCTAACAAACCCGATTTAAACGTTGTTGATAGATCTTCTTTATGGGATTCGTAAAGTTTTTTTTATTCCACTGCGTATACGGATCCCAACAGATATTACATCTAATTTGTTTACCATTACGAGGAATTGATGTAATTTTGGGTGTGAACTGGTTGATGGCTAACAATGTGATTATGGACTTTGGTAATAGAAAGATCGTCTACCAGGAATCACAAAAATATACTGATGATAAAGTAAGTCTTAATTTCCTTTCGGCCACCAAAACAAAGAGATATATTGGACAGGGTTGCAGAGGGTATGTAGTATTTTTCTCAGTACAAGCAAAGACTGAACTCTCATCAAACCGGATACCAGTTGTAAAAGAATTCCTTAATGTGTTTCCGGATGACATCAATAGAATTCCTTAACTTGCTATTGAATTTAAATTCCTGGGCCTTGTGATTTCTAAAGAAGGGGTTGCAGTAAACCTGAGTAAAGTGGAAGCAGTACACAACTAGAAAAGACCAGAATCTGCATTTGAGATTCGCAGTTTTTCTGGGTTTTGTGGGGTACTACTGCCGCTTTATACAGAATTTTGCACGAATAGTGTCGCCATTGATAAAGCTTACCAAAAAGAACCAATCATTTATGTGGGATGTACAATGTGAGGAGAGCTTCTGTGTGCTGAAGGAAAGGCTTACGATAACACCCATGCTAATTATCCCCAATCCGAGTGAGACCTATACGGTTTACAACAATGCTAGCTTACAGGGATTGGGATGTGTGCTGATTCAGCAGGGCAGAGTTGTGGTCTATGCCTTTCGTCAGCTGAAGCCTCACGAGTTGAATTATACCACACATGACTTGGAGTTAGCAGAGATTGTGTTTGCTTTGAAGATATGGTGACGTTACTTGTATGGTACAATTGTTGAGTTGTACTGCGACCACAAGAGTCTTAAGTATTTGTTTGATCAAAAAGAGCTAAATATGAGGCAACGCAAATGGATGGAGTTACTTAAAGATTACAATTTGGAAATCGAATACCACCCAGGTAAGGCTAATTTTGTTGCAGATGCATTAAGTAGAAAGGTTAAGCAAGTAGCATCCATGATTATCGCGGAGCAGAAATTGTTAGAGGACTTTTGGGATTTGAATTTATGAAATCAAATTTTTGCAAAATAATGATAAGCTACATGAAGCTTATATTGTTAATCTCCTTATTAGTCATGGGGAGAGTGACCTAAAGTCATAGATAAAAGAAGTTCAAATGTCGATGAACAAGCTGAGTCCATTCGAGAAATTATATCTCATAATGAATCCTCAGATTATGATCTTTCACCAAGTGGGATAGTTCGATATAAGAAGCGCATATACGTGCCACCAGTAGAGGAATTGAGACAAAGGATACTGGACGAAGCTCATAAAAGCAAATACACTATTCATCCAAGAGCAATTAAAATATACCTTAGTTTGAGATTAGAGTTCTGGTGGCCTGGAATGAAGAAAGATATAACTTGGCATTTGCCAAATGTCTAACTTGCCAGAAAGTCAAAATCGAGCACCAACGACCTAGGGGACTCCTAAAGGGAAGAGAAGTACCTAAATGGAAATAGGAAGATGTTAGACGTTACCATGGATCTAGTAGTGGGTTTACCCAAGATTAGGCATTATGATGCTATCTGGGTAATTGTCGATCAGCTCACGAAATCGACATATTTCATCCCTAAAAGTGTAAATTATTCTCCATAGAAATTGGCAGAGATTTATATCAAAGAAATAATACGACTCCATGGTACTCCAAAAATCATCATCTCTGATAGGGATCCTCGATTTACTTCCTGATTCTAGCAAGCATTACATGAGGCTAAGGGGACAAAATTGAAATTTAGTACCGCTTATCATCCCCAGACTGATGGCCATTCAGAGAGGACTATCCAAACACTTGAAGATACGTTGCGAACTTTTGTCTTGGATTTCAAAGGTAGTTGGGATTGATATTTACCTCTAGCCGAGTTCGCCTACAATAACAGCTACCACTCTAGTATACAGATGCTCCTTATGAGGCTTTATACGAGAGAAAATGTAGATCACCCCTTTTTGGACAAAATTGTCTAAGGGAAAGATGTTCAGACCAGAAATGGTTGATGAGACCTCCGAACAGATTAATTTGATCTGAAAAAGGCTTGTTGCAGTGCAAAGAAGACATGAGAGTTATGCTGATAAGAGAAGGAGACTTCTAGAATTTAATCTAGATCATGTATTCCTTAAAATATCTCCTATCACTGGATTTGGAAAATCCATAAAGTGGAGAAAGTTAAGTCCTTGATATATTGGTCCTTTCAAGATATTAGCAAAGCGCGGACCAGTGGTGTATCAGTTAGCATTGCCACCGAATCTCAGCAAATTACATGATGTCTTCCATGTTTCTCAACTGAAGAAGTATCAACTAGATTCGGAGCATATCCTGGAGTGTGAGGATGTTGATGTTCAGGACAATCATACTTTTGTGGTTGAACCAAAACGAATAATTGATCATCAAGAAAAACAGCTCCGACGAAATAATATTTCTTCTGTTAAGGTTGTCTGGAAAGGATTATCTCTCAGAGAAGCAACGTGGGAGACAATTGAGGACATGAAGAAGTGCTACATTGATTTTATGTCTTGATGTTTGATTGATGTATAACCAAATTTCGAGGATGAAACTTATTTTACGGGAGGAGAAATGTAAAACCCCTACTTTTGTAATGATGTACAAATTATGAATTAATGAAATAATGAGAGGCTTTTGACTGTAATTTTAATTGTTATTTCTTTGTGACATATTACAATAATTAGTTTGGGAAAACTCTGAGATAGTGAATCAGCTACTATAATTGAAGCTAAATTTTGAACTAAAAGTAGGACAATTAGAAGAATCGCCTTGCAATAAAATCAGGGTGAACAAAGGCAGACTGAATTGTCAATTAATAAATGTCTAAAGGTCATTAGGAAACAAATTATTGGATCCTGAACAAGCTTAAAATTTTGCCCAATATAATCAATGAAGTAAGCTAAGCTTATAACATCGGAATGTTAGAAGCTGATATAACCAATGACAAGGAGCACTGATAGGATACGAAAATATTCCCCCTGTAATATCCTGAGTTTTGGGCCCAAAGACTTGAGAATAAGCTTGTATCAGGCATACGACTAGACCCAGTTCAGGAAGGGTGATATTAAATTTTGGGAAACATTGTATGGAATCTTCATAAAGTCAAAAAGCTTGTGAAAGAAGCTATGAAGAGAAAGTCAAAAAGCTTGTGGAAGAAGCTATGCTAAAGGAAATATTTTGAGGGCATTTTGGTCAATTGCTATGAGGGACATATGTGCATGCAATTAATATGAAAAGTTGACTCAAAGGCTTCTTAAAAAAGCCTCAAATTTGTGCAAAGCAAGGGGAAGGGAGAAAATTCAACAAAACTTGCAAAATAAGCCTCAAATTTGTGCAAAGCAAGGGGGAGGGAGAAAATTCAAAAAAACTTGCAAAATAAGCCAAGTTAAGAGGGTATTTTGTAAGGGCACTTTGGTCATTTGATTTGGGGGATTTTCAAGTGCCTTCTTGACATATTTTAAGACATTTTGCACTCCCTTTTGCATGAGTATTTTGACCAAGAGTTTAAGGGCCATAGAAATTAAAGTGTCAGTACATAAGGGCACAAAACACTTATATGATTAATCGGTTGTTAAAAATGCCATTTAGCTATGTCCTAAGGTATGAGACAATTAGCTAAGCAAAATTGTGCTAAAATAAATATGCACAAAACATTTCCTGGACTGATAAGGGTTTCCTACGTTTTTTGAAGGAAATAAGAAGGGAATAGTATTCAAGAAGATTCACCCATGTTTAAGTCAAAGAAGCTTACATAGGAAGTTATACAAGAAGCTTGTTGAAGAAGCCAAGCAAAAAGCTAGAAGGAAGAAGCTTAATCAAGAAGTAAAAGTTGCCTTCTTGGATAAGCCAACAATTACTTAATCAAGAAGTAGCTTGGGAATTAACTTGGACTTTTTTGAATAAGCAAAGTACCAGAGAAATCAATCATGAGGCAACAAAAGTCAAACAATCTTGCCCTACAAGCCATAAAAAACGTGCAACCATACTAAGGGGGAAAAAGAGTTGATTTAAACACATATAAAAGCACAATTACATGGTCAAAGACTTGGGAAAACATTAACCAATGAAAGGGAACCCATTAGGACCAAAAAGAGGCTTCTTCATGAAGTAATATGAAGCAAAAAGATGACCCCCTATGAGCCATAAATGGCATCACACATGAAAGGGCAAGGGGGAAAGAGAATGGCTTGTAGAATAAGCCAAGCATTCATGAAGGGTAATAAAAAGTCAAAGGCTTGAAGAGGAAGCCAACCACCTAGCACCTCACATTTAATCCGATTTGAAATTTAAAAGAACACATGGAATAAATTTGGATCTGCCCCAAATGGACCAGAATGCACCACATATGCTTAGTCAAAAACCCTAGGGCAACCTATGGATCATTGGGAAAGAAAAAGCAAAGAAATACGTCAAAAACCCTAGGGCAACCTATGGATCATTAGGTAATAACTTGCATGGATATTTTGGGTAGTCATTAGGGTTTATTTAAGGACTATTCAGCCCATATTTTGGCTGCCAAAAACATGCAAGATAAAAAGAGGAGAGTGAAGGAAGAGCTGATCCACAAGGAAGAAGAAGGAGCACACATCTTGAAGAACCAAGGTAAGTTGGTTCACAAGTGTTTAAGCTAGCCTTCCATCTTCTTCTTTGCGTATGAATACCTTTTAGGTTCCTCATGAACAATTGTTCCAAGACGACACGATTCAAGAGCCAAAGAAGGAGAAAATCAAGTTGAACCAAGCACAAGATCAAGTAAGTGCAAACTTAGCTTTTTGTGACTTAGTGATTTGGATTTTTGGAGATCTCTGGCAAGCTGGTTCACACATGGGGTTTTGGTGTGATTTTGATGTTTTTAAAATTGCCATTGAGCTTAAAATGAAATTTTGTACGAGCATGGGTTAAGGCCTTGGGAGCAAGAAACACCAAATCACGGAAAAATCAGCTCCAGAGTGTTTGCTCGCTCAACCAACCTCTCTCTCTCTCTCTCTCTTTCTTCTTCTACCTTACGTTTCTCCCTTCTTTTTCTCCATGTTGGCCAACTTAATGATTGAGAAAGGAACCAAGATGAATTCAAGGGGTTGTTTGGCGAGCCAAGGAACAACTTGGCCAACAAGTAAAGAAAACTTGGCCCACAAGTCAAGAGAACATGGAGGGCACGCTAGGCATGCTTCACGAAAGAGCTTGATGTTCTTGGAGGACAAGTTAGAGATAAGGTTGCACTCTATGTGGTGTCTACACCCTACGAGCCTCATTTGATTCCATAGTTGGTTCTTGATTTCGGCAGCAACTCCACCTTGGAGACGACACTATTTCTATCATCAAGAATCAAAAACCGTAGAAATAATACTCTTACCGAGAGGAAACAACGTTAGAGACGGCCTCGGGAGCAAGAAACGCCAAATTGAAGAAAAATCGGCTCCAGAGAGTTTTCTCTCTTGCTCTCTCAACCGACCTCTCCCTCTCTCTTTCTTCTTCTACCTTCGGCTTCTCCTTTCTTTTTCTCCATTTTGGCCAACTTAATGATGGTGAGAAAGGAACTAAGACAAGTCAACGGGTTGTTCGGTGAGACAAGGAACAACTTGACTAACAAGTAAAGAGAACTTGACCCACAAGTTAGGAGAACTTAGAGGGCAAGGTAGGCATACTTCGCGAAAGAGCTAGATGTGCTTGGAGGACAAATTAAAGGTAAGGTTGCACTCTAGTGGTGTCTACACCCTACGAACCTTACTTGATTCCATAGTCATTTCTTGATTTCGGGATCAAATCCAGCTTGTAGACATCGTTAAACTCCTCTGATAAGAAATCTGAAACCATAGAAATAATGCTCTCACCGAGAGGAAACAACGTCAAAGAAGGCCTTCAGAGCAAGAAACGCCTAAACAGGGAAAAATTGGCTTCGAAGTGTTTTCTCTCTCTTGCTCTCTCAACCGAACTCTCTCTCTCTTTCTTCTTCTACCTTTGGCTTCTCCCTTCTTTTTCTCCATGTTGACCAACTTAATGATGATGAGAAAGGAACTAAGAGAAGTCAAGGGGTTGTTTGGCGAGCCAAGGAACAACTTGGCCAACAAGTATAGAGAACTTGGCCAATAAGTGAAGACAACTCTGAAGGCCAGCCGGGCATGCTTTGCAAAAGAGCTAGATGTGCTTGGAGGACATGTTAGAGGTAAGGTTGCACTCTATGGGGTGTCCATACGCTACGAACCTCATTTGATTCCATAGTCGGTTCTTGATTTGGCCAGCACCTCCACCTTGGAGATGACACTAAATTACTATGATCAAGAATCCAAAACTGTAGAAATGATGCTCTTACCGAGAAGAAACCACATTAGAGAAGGCCGCGGGAGTAAGAAACACCAAATCGAGGAAAAATCGGCTCCAGTGGGTTTTCTCTCCCTCTCTCTCTTTCTTCTTAAGTATGTGGCCTCTCCCCTCTTTTTCTTCATGTTGGCCGACTTAATGATGAATAGAAAGGAAAAGAGAGAAGACAAGGGCTTGTTCGGTGAGGCAAGGAACAACTTGGCCAAAAAGTAAAGAGAACTTGGCCCATAAGTCAAGAGAACATGGAGGGCAAGCTCGGAATACTTCGCGAAAGAGCTAGATATGCTTGGAGGACGAGTTAGATGTTACACCCCTACCGGCCTTGTCCTTTCGGGTGGCGGGTTAGAGAGATTCCTTATATTTAATTACCTTTCCTTTATTACTTATACCTTTTAACTTGTCTCAGAGTAAGCGCAATAGAGCACAATACCGGTTTGGACAAATACTGTGTACTAGTAAAGGTACAGAAAATAAATAGAAAGTATTCCTTGTAGGGTTAAGGGTACAATAATCCAATGTAAGTGCTGGGCAATAAATAAGTTAATACAACTATCCAGAAATAATCATACATAATGAGATAGGACATTCCATATGTCTTCAATCTTCAGCTTCATTGCTCTTACCCTCATCTTCCTGAACAACTCAACGTAAACCACCTGTATCTTTTGAACCAGCCTGGAGTTCAAAATTGAACCCTAGAGTAACTGTTAAACTCATATACAATATGTATGCAATGCATGTAATGTAAATCACAATCAGGAAGTAAAAATAAACCTGGCATGTACCCCGCAGGATCGCCTGGTCAAGGCAAGCCCCTTGGAACTATCAGCACTCAGGGGCCTCAGTAGTCAGGACGGCCAACCCTAACTACCTACCCCTCCTGAGGCCTCAATAGCCACCTATAAACACACAGTCACATAGGCCCTACCTACCTTATATACCTCGGACTTCAGCAGTAACCCAAGGACACACAGTCCTTCAGGCACTACAGTTCGATCCTACATACCCTCGAACTTCAGCAGTAACCTAAGGACACGCAGTCCCAAAGGCACTACAGCCCGACATACCTTGGACTTTAGCAGTAACCTAAGGACATGCAGTCCCATAGGCACTACAGCCCAACCCCTTCATCATGATAAAACACACATGCGAAAGTAACATAGAGTATGCGAGTTAACAGTTACTACCTGGTACTCCTTGAAAGCAGTAAACTCCTCTCCGATGTTTGAAATATGTCCTACACTCGTTATGGCCCTAGATACATCAAAATATCACACTTTCAATCACATATACAAACTTTACTTCAAGTTCCATAAATTTTGCCTAACACCATAATTTCCAGAATCTTTGACCCAACTTCGCCGATTTTTAATAAATTCTAGAAAAATCATATTGGTATGAAATCATGTCCATGGAATCCTTAATATGTCTAGTTTATAGGAAAAAATAATTTCCAGTGTAATCCAGGTTCGTATCTTTTCCTTATTCCCAAACTTTAGCCACTGGTCCAAGACAAAGTTCATGTTTTTGGGTCATTTTCATCATTAAATAACTCTTGGTAGGAAAATCAAAATGACACAAAATCTAATACCAAAATCATCCTCAAGATGTCTAATTTTACCATGTAAAATTTCAAATCATTTGAAATTTTTTACTATTTTAAAACCACCGATTTCCATTCACTGCCCAAAAACCGCAAAAGTTGGCAGATTTACGAAGTTTGAAAAGTTAGGCTTTTCGGGTTTGGAAAAAGGTAACCTTACTTGTCCCCACTCAAAATCACGTTTTGGACTCAATGGAAATCTAAAAAAAAAAATACCAAAATCCCATTGTAACCCCCACGTTATCCATCACTGGGCAGAAACTTGAACAAAAATCACTGAGTTGTTCGGCTGGAAGCTTACCTTGAACTTTCGGTTGTGTATGACCTTATCTTCCTCTTGATGTTACACCCCTACCGGCCTCGCCCTTTCGGGTGGCGGGTTAGAGGGATCCTTTTCACTTGTTACCTTTCCTTTGTTAATTAATCACTTCAATTATATATCAGAGTATGCGCGGCAGAGCATATGATCAGTTTGGACAACTTACAATATACTGGTAAAGGCGTACAAAATCTATAGAAAGTATTCCCCGTAGGGTTAAGGGTACAATAATCCAACGTAACTTACAATCATCCAAAAATAAACATACAAAATGAGATAGGGCCATACGTCTTCAATTATCAGCTTCATTGCTCTTACCCTCATCTTCCTGATCAGCTTAGCGTAAACGCCCTGCATCTTTAAAACCAGACTGGAGTTCAAAATTGAACCTCAGAGTAACTGTTAAAATCATATACAATATGTATGCAATGCATGTAATTCAAATCACAATCAGGAACATAAATCTGGCATGTACTCCGCAAGACCGCCTAGTTAAGACAAGCCCTCAAATGAAGGGGCCTTAGTAGTCAGGGTGGCCAGCCCTAACCACCTACCCCAAGAGACCTCAGTGGACGCCTAAAAACACACAGTCACATAGACTCCACCTACCTCACATACCTTGGGCCTCAATAGACACCTATGAACACACAGTCACATAGGCTCCACCTACCCTACATGCCACGGGCCTCAGTAGCACTCCAAAAGAGATACTACCTACTCATCATGCCTCGAGCCTCAGTAGCACCCATATAGGTACTACCTACCCTGCATATACCTCGGGCCTCAGTAGCAACCATAGGACATAGAGTCCCATAGATACTACCTACCTCACATCCATAATCATGATAATACTTACATACAAGAGCAACATAAAGTATACAAGTTTACAGTTACTACCTGGCATGCCTCAAAAATAGTAAACTCTTCCCTTAGTGTTTGAGATATGTTCCACATGTGATATCACCCTAGATTTAGCAAAATATCACACTTTCAATCACATATATAAGCTTTACTTCAAATTCCATGAATTTTGTCCTACACCAGATTTTCCTGAATTTCTGACCCAACTTTGCCGATTTTTAATAAATTCTAGAAACCTTGTATTGATGTTAAATAAGCGGCCTTGGAACCCTTATTATGTATAGTTTTCCATAAAAATAATTCCCAAAGTCATCTTGGTTTATATCCATTTCTTATTTTCAAAACCGAGCCGCTGGTCTAGAGAAAAGTCCAGGTTTTTAGGTCATTTTCAACAATAAATAGCTCTCGGTTGGAAAATCCAAATGAGACAAAATATTATATCAAAATAATTCTCAGGATGTATAATTTCACCATGTAACATTTTATAGAGTAAACGGAATTCATTTACTATTTTAAATATACCGATTTGTCTTTGCTGCCTAGAAATCACAGGTGTTGGCAGATTTGCATAGTTTAATGTCTTAGGGTTTTTCGGGTGTGAAAAAGGTAACCTTGACTTAACCCCACACAAAATCACGTTTTGGTCTCATTTAAAACCTTAAAAACATCAAACTCCCACTGCATCCCCACGTTCAACACCATAAGGCAGAAACTTAAAAGAATAATCACCAAGTTGTCGGTTATGGCTTACCTTGAATCTTCGGTTGCGTATGACTTTCACCTCCCTTGGATCAAGACCTTCAGCTGGACCCTCTTCTTCCTCACCTTGGACTTGTGCTTGGAAGGTGGAAAATGAAGGGGGAAATGCCCTTTATATAGGCTCCAAGGGTGAAGGCTTTTACCCAAGTTTGGTTATTATCCATTGGTCAAAAGAGTACTTCAGATTTAAATATAATTTCTTAACTTAATTCTCACGAATTCCAGAGAATTCTTGGCTGAAAATGACGCCCTCATCTGCCAAAAAATTAGGTTTCCAAAACTGCCCTTGATGGTGGTTTTGGTGTTGCTAGGTGTAGGTTTTTGGTACAGGGGTAAAACGGTCATTTTGCACTGCTCTTCTTCCAAGTCAGCGGGGCCCACAAAATATTCCCTTGGATGCACCATTAATGAACTTTTAGAGTCATAATTACATGTCTTTCAATCGGTCATGTTAGATTTAACTTGTGTGGTCCAGATTAATTTTGATTATTTTATCTTTTCTCTCTCTTCATAATTACATGATTTGACCTTTTCTTTCTCTCCAAGTCACTTTATCTCTCCTCTGGGCCCACCCAAATCCATCCTCCCTCTGTGGCCAGGGGTCTGGGCCCGACTCCGAAAAACCCTAACTGGTCCCGCTTAGCTCCTTTTTGCCAGTTACCCTTTCCTCGTAACTCGTGCCACTCAATTGGACTTGTGTGGAGCCGGATCAACTGTTCCTTTTCCCCTGATGTGGCTGCACGTTTTTCTTTACTTTTGGGGAGCAAGAAATGTATAATTTAATATCTCATAATTACCTCGTACTTCGTGGTGCCAAAAAGTCAAACATCCAACCCAAAAACGCCACGTGTCCTGCTATCATCATTACTCTTGACTTTTATAATCATGAAGGGACACGTGTCACCATTCTATTTGGCCAACACAAAAGTATGTCATCATTAGTCATCATGACATTACTTTATTAAAGTTACTTTATCGGTACTTGCTCGAGATCCTGCCCGGGTTTTACTCGGGTTTTCTTCACGAATACCAATGTTTTCTCAAAAACGCAGGGCATACCCAACCGCCCTGAAAATATCGTGTACTTACTTATACCAGCATATTTTCTCTCAACTAATTGTCCTATACCCCAGGACATAGTTGGGTGGCATCTTTTCCACCGGATTTACATCGTATAGGTTCTTTGTGCCCATTTTTCATTGGCACTTTAATTTCACGGCTTATACATACTAGGTCCGCTGACCCGTATAGCCAAGTTACTTAGTCCTTGAGAGGCTCCTTATCTCTCGACATCCTTGGAACTCTTCCTGAACTGGGCTTCTGTTGGAAATTATGCCCTAGGGGCAAGTCATTATACTTTAAACGTTTATGTTATTTAAAGTATTCTCCTTTATTTATCATTTCATTTACATGTTTATAATGATAACTGTATCCTTGGATATATCTTATAGATTGTCCTAAGTGTCCCTGGTCGGTCATCTACGCGGGAGCGAAGATGAAATAAGACCAGTATGACTTTGATGAGTATAAAGATACAAATCAAAGTCATAGGCACTTGTAAGAGTACAAGGTGCTGGACCGACCCACTATGAGAAAGTTGCATGGATTAAGTCATAAGCTTTACTCATGTATAACCACGTCACAATGCCCTTTGACTTGAGATCATCATGGATTTCTACATGAGAGTCGTTGACCTTTGACCTAGTCAAAGTCACCTTTGACCGGGTGATGATAAAGGCCTGGATCGGGATCAATGGTTTTCATGCAGAGGAATGTGAATGGTCAAGATGAAATTTGTCCCTCACTGTTTGTAGAGAGATAATACTGGGCCCCTCGATGAGTGAGTCTGAGAAATGTATGGCCATACTACGATGGAAAGGAGTTTCCATTTCAGTTGTTAGACTACTCAAGAATATAGAAAGTAATGGTCAAGAACAGGAAGTTGACATTATCCATGCCTCATCCTTGACCAAATTATCGCGTGACAAAAGGGACGTGACATGGTTGTATGATAGGTTGTATCGTATTATTGATCCCCATATGTATTGGGTAGTCGCAATGTCTTGCTAGAGGCCGCTTGCGACTTGTGGGCTGGTACTGTATTCGCCCACTGCCAATCTCATGTGGGCCTACAGGGTCATACACAAGAATAGCCCAACACAAGCAATAGTGTCCAGATTCATTGAATCTTAGATGTGTCTAAGATCTAATGAATACAACATTTAATCTAGGATAGATATATATATATATATATATATATCATTTCGAAATTAAATAATAATAATATTTAATGATATTATTATATAATATTTTTTTTGTTTTTAATTTATTTTATAAATTAAATATTTAAAACAAATAGAGATATTGTATCTCGATTTAATTTTTGAATAAAGATATCACATATCTGATTTAATTTGAATTGAGATACAATATTTTAGATTTAATTAAATAGATAGATATCATATCTCAAATTTAATTTATAGAAATAAATTAAATTAGCAGACTTTTAATTCGGATTAAATAAATATATTAGATTAGATCTGTTGACATGATTTGATTAATGCTATTTAAATCTAAAATTCGAATTTCAAGATTAATGAGATTAATCTTGAATATTTTAATACGGCCCATTTAGGGTTTGAGAAACTCTATAAATAAAGCTTTAGTCGTATTGAAATATATGAGAGACAAGCCGTGAAAGAAACCCTAGAAAAAAAAACGTGAGACACAAAAGAGAAGGCGCTAGCACGCTGCCGTACGTGTTGGAGAGCTGTTCGGTGTGGATACCGGTAGAGGGAGGAGACTCGAAAAGTCTACTTCTGTTTGATCGAACGAGATGGCACCACGTTCAAGACGTACGACGGTCGAGACGCACGAAGCAGGAGATGCGCACCAGACCGGATCGAACGAAACTCTCAACCCCACGCATAGGTACGGTTTTTCTAACGAACCTTGATTTAAACGCCGTTGATAGATCCTCTTCTTGGGATTCGTAAATTTTTTAATTCCGCTGCGTGGACGAATCCCAACAGCTTAGTCGTCCGCCTACAGTAGGATTATTCTCAATCCTCAGGGTTCAAAATTTGGGATGTTACACTTGAACCAAAACCTTCAGCTGAACACCTTCCTCTCACACCTTGAACACGTCCTTGGCAAGGGGAAAATGGGCAAGTGAAGTCCTTAAATAGACCCTCTTGGTTAGAGTCTTCATGGGCAGACATGCGGCGCCTCCTAGGTCCTTGAAATCAGATTCCTTTACTACCCTGGGTGCTGGTTTATGGATGTACTAGATGCATGTTTTTACCCAGTGGTTAAAATAATAACTTAGCGGTAAAATGGTCATTTTGCTTGCTTTTTCTCCAAGTCAGTAGGACCCACTTGGCTGCCCAAAAATGATGCCATTTATGTCCATGTGGGGTCATAATTACATGTCATTCCTCTTGTCCCATCAGATTCAAATGTGTGGTGCAAATTAATTCTTATTATTTTATTTTTTCTATCTTCATTATTACTTGATGTGACTTTTGCCTTGCTCTCCAAGACACGACTTCCTCTCTCCTGGCCCACCATGTTTCGCCATTTTCCCTGTATCTGGGGGTCTGTGCCCGTCTCCAGGAACCCCTAACCGGTCCCGCTCAACTACTTTTTGTCGGTTACACTTTCTCTTACTACTGGGGCTACCTTATTAGACTTGTGTGGGGCCGGACTAACTGTCTCTTCTCCCTGACCATGAGTGGCCGAAACTCAATGCCTTGGGGAGCAAGAAACTCATATTTCAGCATCTCATAATTACCTCGTACTTCGTGCTATCGAAAATCCAACTTCTGACCCCGAAACGCCATGTGTCCTGCAAATCATCAGTACCTTTAACTTTTGCTTGGCTTCTTGAATACTCTTCCCTTCTTATTTCCTCCAAAAACGCAGGACATCTATGACTGCCCTAAAAATGTCATATACTTACTTATACCGACATATTTTCGCACAACTAATTGTCCTATACCTTAGGACATAGTTAGGTGGCATCTTTTCCACTGGATTTACACTGTATACCTCTTCTATTCCCATTTTCATTAGCACTTTAATTTCAAGGCTTATATATACTAGGTCAACTGGCCTATATAGCCGAGTTACTTAGTCCCAGAGAGGCTTCCTAACTCTCAACATTCTTGGAACTCTTCCAGAACTGGGCTTAGTCGTCCGCCTACTTTAGGCTTATTCTCAATTCTTAGGGTCTAAAATTTGGGATGTTACATTAGAGGTAAGGTTGCACTCCATGTGGTGTCCATACCCTACGAACCTCATTGGATTCCATAGTCATTTCTTGATTTCGGCATCAGATCCACCTTGTAGACGTCGTTAAACTCCTCTGATAAGAAATCCAAAACCGTAGAAATTTTGCTCTCACCGAGAGGAAACAACGTCAGAGAAGGCCTTTGGAGCAAGAAACATGAAATGAGGAAAAATCAGCTCTGGACTGTTTTCTCTCTCTTACTCTCTCAACCGACTTCTCTCTCTCTCTCTCTCTCTCTCTCTCTCTCTCTCTCTCTCTCTCCCCCCTTCTACCTTCGGCTTCTCTTTCTTTTTCTCCATGTTGGCTAAGTTAATTATGATGAGGAAGGAACTAAGAGAAGTCAAGGGGTTGTTTGGCGAGCCACGGACCAACTTGGCCCACCAGTCAAGAGAACATAACATGGAGTGCACGCTTTGCATACTTAGCGAAAGAGCTAGATGTGCTTGGAGGACAAGTTAGAGGTAAGGTTGCACTCTATGTGGTGTCCACACCCTACGAACCGCATTTTATTACATAGTCGGTTCTTGATTTTGGCAACACCTCCACCTTAGAAATGACACTAAATTTCTATGATCAAGAATCCAAAACCATAGAAATGATGATCTTAACTAGATGAAACAACGTTAGAGATGGCCTCGGGAGTAAGAAACACCCAATCGAGGCAAAATCGGCTCCAGAGGGTTTTCCCTCTCTTCTTGCTCTCTTTCTTCTTATGTGTTCGGCCTCTCCCATCTTTTTCTCTATCTTGGCCGACATAATGATGATGAGAAAGGAAATAAGAGAAGTCAAGGGCTTGCTGGACGAGGCAAGGAACAACTTGGCCAACAAGTAAAGAGAACTTGGCCCACAAGTCAAGAGAACATGGAGGGCACACTAGGCTTGCTTCACGAAAGAGCTAGATTTGCTTGGAGGATAAGTTAGAGGTAAGGTTGCACTCTGTGTGGTGTCCACACCCTACGAACCTCACTTGATTCCATATTCATTTCTTGATTTTGGGATCAAATCCACCTTGTAGACTTCGTTAAACTCCTTTGACAAGAAATCTAAAACCATGGAAATTTTGCTCTCACCAAGAGGAAACAACGTCAGAGAAGGCCTTGGGAGCAAGAATCGCGAAATCGAGGAAATTGTTTTGCTGCTGATATTAATGATTAAATATGATATAATGCTGGATTGAGTTGGGACTCTTAATGTGATTGACTCTCTCAAAGAAATTTTGGGTGTAATTGTATGTCCCTGGTTGGTAGCTGCTAGGAATTTTGTTATATTGTGACTATGGAACAAAGTTAAGTATTGAAATTTTAAAATTGATGAATCAGATTAGTCACAGGTGGCTGAGTTTTTTTTTACTATGATACGTATTGCTTCTGCTGTAAATTTTGAACCCTTTGCTGTCACTAGTTGCATTTTAATGTATGAAATATATAGTTGAATTAATTGCATGAAAGCTAAGCTTGTTTACTAAATTAACTCAATTTTTGTGGAGAAGTGCACGGGCGTGCACGCATACATACACACACACATATAAAAAGAAACCAACACACACACATATATATATATATATATATAACAGAGGTGATGAATCAGATTATTGTTAATAGTTTATCATTTTTACTTGTTTTACTTAGTTCTTATTTATTTCGTGTTAGCTAGCAATATTTATTTCTGTTTACTTGTTTATTTATGTATCTTGTATGTATATTTGAATCTTATTGTGGTGAATTCTTTCTTTTGTTATTTATATTTATTTTTCTATTTTTGTTTTAATTTTTTAATTCTAAATAAAATACATATTATTTATGCCTTCGAATACAGTAACGTTTACTAATAATTTTTTATTCTTTTTTATATTAATAATTTTATCATTTACATGTTGACCCGAAAAAGAATTGGTTGCCTCTAAATTTTGTTTGTTTGATGTTTTTCTTTTACATATTTTTTTGATACCTTGATTCATTAAAAGTTATCATTTTCACTTTGTACTTCTCCCATATTTTTTATTTATTTATCATTAATCATTCTTTAACTATACATTTCATTATTTATTAATAATTTTTAATTCATTTAGTTGCCTCTATTTAGTTATGTTATTTCTTTTATTGTTATACATATTATTTTACTCTTTATCAATATCATTTGTACTAATTTGATTAGTTGTTTATTTATTTATTTCCTTCGATAATTTGTTTCTGTTTTTTATTTAATGTATATTGAACCCTTTTTGCTTTATGATTTGATCTCATCCTCCCTTTATTATTTGTTATTTACATTTATATTTTCACATGAGTTTGTTATTTATAAATAAAGTAGATATTATTTTTTTGATGAAGTAAATGCACATTATTTATAATGCATTTTTTTTTTATTGTTAATAGTTTATCATTTTCACTTGTTTTACTTAGACCATA
Organism: Acacia melanoxylon; assembly: GCA_019022615.1. Lineage (NCBI taxonomy): Eukaryota > Viridiplantae > Streptophyta > Magnoliopsida > Fabales > Fabaceae > Acacia > Acacia melanoxylon. The sequence goes on along the minus strand of JAFJYJ010000020.1, from coordinate 137,745 downwards.
AATCTGTAATATCCTAAATTTTGGGTCTAGAGGCGTGAGAATAAGCATGTATCAGGTAGACAATTAGGCCCAGTTTAGGAAGGGGTGATATTAAATTTTGGAAATATTGTATGGAATCTTCATGAAGTCAATATAGTAAATGATGTTTATTCTCTAACATGAACAATTAATGTAAGAGAAGGATGAGGAATTGTTTTAATTCAATTAGGGCCAATAAATGGTAGATTGACTTGTCAAATGATCAAGTGCCTGACAGGTATTAGAGAATAAACTATTGGACCTTCAATAAGGTTAAAATTTCGCAGGAAGGAAATGAAAATGAAACTTTGAAAACAGGACACATGAAATAAATCCATTTGACCGAGACGGTTATCAAGGAAGTAAAAGACAATATTCTTGTTCCAATTGAACTAGGAATTTTGCATATCACAAGGGAAACATGAAGACAAGTAATTGAATTTTGACTTAAAGATGAAGCCAAGCAAGATTACATCAAGATGATGTAAGCCAAACTCAGTGTGCAAGAGTCAAATAAATAAGCATCATGAAGACACAAAATCTTCCCCAAGAAGCTAAGAGGGCGCCAACCAAGAGAAGAAGAGAAAGGGAAATGCACAATACTCACATGCAAAAATGTGAAGTGAGAGGAAATAACCCTAACTTGACCAGTGGCCTCTTAGGGATTTAGTTTGACTTTGGGTAAGACACTTGTACAAGTTAATTAAGAGGCAAATGGAAGTCAAATAAACTTCCTCCACAAGCCAAAATTTCGAATCAGCCAAGACCAAGAGGGAGAAAAGCTGATTCAAGCAATTGAAGAAGTCAAGACTTAGGAAAAGTGAACCAATGGAAAAGCACTAACAAGGGACAAATGAAGACTTCTTTTTGAAGCAAACAGAGACAAAATCAGACCCCTCTCTTCAGCCATAAATTTCGAAACAGCCAAGGATAAGGAGAGAAAATGACTTGCAAGGGAAGCCAAAGACTAAAGAGAGGTGTGTTGAACAAGCCAATATCATGTCAAAAAATAGTGCAATTTCGTCCAGCCATGTCCAAGAGAAGCCAAGAAAACTTAGATAAAAAGGAAGAAAAACAAGTCAAAACCCTAGGTCAAGTTATGGACTAATGGATATTAGCTTGCATGGATATTATACATGGCTAATGGTGTTAATTTAAGGACATATCTTCCCCCATTTTTTGTAGTCGTTTTCGTACAAAGAGAGAAAGAAGAGAGCAAAGGAAAACTAATTCACCAAGTGGAAGAAGAAGGCACACAAGTTAGAGATCAAGGTGAGTATGTTCAAGTTGGTCAAGATTGTTACACCCCTATCGGCCTCACCCTTTCGGGTGGCGGGTTTGAGGGATCTCTTTTACTTATTACCTTTCCATTATTACTTAATCCTTATTAACACATATCAGAGTGAATGCAATAGAGCATGTTAATGATTTGGACAAATACGATATACTGGTAAAAGTGCGATAACCAAAAAGTAAATAGTCCCCGTAGGGTTAAGGGTACAGTCATCCAAAAGTGAATACTGAACAGTAAATAAACTCATACAGTCGTCCCAAAAATAAATATACAAAATGAGATAGGCCATTTCCTATTTCTTCAATGAACACTTCATGCCCTTACCATCTTTCTCCTGAACAGCTCAGCGACTAACACTTGTATCTTTAGAATGGTCTAGAGTTCAAATATGAACCCTAGAGTAATTGTTACTCATACTATATGTATGCAATGCATAAATGCAAACCACAACTAGGAAATCACAAATAAATCATGGCAATACATACCATATGCATTCAGTACCAAAATTACAACCACACGTAGTAACATATAAAAGCATACTGTTAAACCGCCTAACAAGGCAAGCCCTAGATGTCCACATAACCGTTGGACCACCTAACAAGGCAAGCCCCAAAATCCTTAGCGCTAGGAAAACTCAGTAGCCAGGGCCTCAAAACCCCAACCACCCTAAATGCATCTCAGGCTCGGTAGCGACCTAAGGACACACAGTCCACTAGGCCCTACAGCCCCACGTAACCCAATCATGACATACAAACATACAAAGTAACATAGAGTATGTAAGTAAATAATTACTACCTGATAGTTGTTCAGTAATCAGTAAAATTCCCTGGTTCTTGAAAAATCTCTCTGGTCACGTATTGACCCTAAATAAAGAATATGCATCTCTTTTAAATCACTTTTATAAACTCTATTTTCAAAATCATGAATTTCGCCCTATATTCAGAATTTCCAGAAAACATGTCCCAACTTCAAAAATTCATCTAATTCAAGAAAAATTCGATTAACGTGATTTCAGCTACCACTAAACCCTTATTATGTCTAGTTTATGTTAAAAAATACTTCCAGAGACCACAAGGGTTCATATCCTTTCACGGTGCCAAAACTTTGCTCGTTGGACAGAGAAGAAATCTAGTCCGCTAAGCTGTTTTCAAAAATTTATTTCTTAGCGTAGGCATATCAAAAAATTATGAAATCATATATCAAAATGAATCCCCAGATGTCTTCTTTAAGCATACAAAATTTTACAGCCATCAGACTTCATTTACTATTTTTTGAACCATTTATTAAGTGTGTCTAGCCAGAATTCATTGTATCTGTCTGCTTGCTATTTCTCTTAAGATTCAAGGTTTTCGGGTTCGTAAGTCATGACCTTAACTCATTCTTAAGAAAAATTTCGTTTTAAACTCAATGGAAACCTTAAGAACATCAAAATCATACCATAACTTCATATCTAAAGCAGTTGGACAGAAATCCTAAAATTCCATCTACCAAGTCATAATAAGATAGTTTTGCAACTTACCTTGATCTTGAATCTTGTTTGCCTTCTTCTTTCACTTGAACTAAGGACTTGGCTACTCACTCTCTTCCTCTCCTTGATCACGCCTTGGCAGCCATGAAAATGGGCAGAAATGTCCTTAAATAAACTTCATGGGTTAAGTGAAATATCCTGTGCATGCTATTATCCAATGGTCCTTGACATGCACCAGGGTTTTTGGCTTGCTTTCCAAGTAATTCTAGACTCTTCCTTGGCTGCATAGGTGGCGCAAATCTGATCCATTTGATCAGATTTTTATTTAATTAACATGTGCTTTGATTATGTGAATTATCCATGTAAGCTTTTATCCAATGCTCCAAAGGGCGTACTTGGTTTTTGCATGTTTTCTCTTGCTTTTTCTCCAAGAAATTCTGGATTCTTCTTGGGCTGAGGGTATATGACGCAGTCTAATCCATGGAGACAGATTTTTATTTAATCCATAAGTCCCTCATTTGTCCTTTGGTTATGTGAGCTATCCAAGTCACCCTTTTGTCTAATGGTCGATAGCGTGCATCGGGGTTAATAGCTTGTTTCTCCTTTACTTCTCCTCCAAGTATTTCAGATCTTTTTCTTTCTTGGCTGATTACTTATGTGGCACCATCTTGTACACTTAGGCAACCTAAATATTTGTTCCATTTGATTCAAAAAGAAGCCTTTAATTGGTCCTTGTTGGTTCCCTTTCATCAGTTAATTTTTCCCTAAGGCTTGGACCTTGTGATTGGGTTTGTATGTAGGTTAAATCAACTGCTTCTTTCCTCTAATTATGGGTGGTTGAAATTTATTCCTTGGTGAGCAAGGAGTCTGACTTTTTAAAGTGTCATGATTACCTTGTATTTTATCACACAAAAGTGAACCATTACCCCCAAGTCACCATGTGTCCACCTAGCATAATTACCTTTGACTTTTTATTTTATCATGTGATTTTTGCATGGTCTCTTCTCTTTCCTCCTTGTGGCCGGCGCATACCTAGCTTGTGGGGGAAGATTATGTGTCCTCTTAATGCTCCTTGTCTCTTATTCATTATGTCGGCTTATGTCATTCCGGTGTTATAAGCTTAGCTTACTTCATTCTCAAGTCAAAGTGCGATTATCATTGTTTTCTTCTTGACTCTGGTTGGCAAAATTTTGGGCTTTTCAAGGATCCAATAATTTGTTCTCTAATGACCTTTAGGCCCTTAATGATTGACAAGTCAACATGCCTTTGTTCGCCCTAGTTTTATTGCAAAACATCACTTATTGCCCTACTTATTGGTTCGAAATTTAGCTTCAATTATAGTGACTGGTTCATTATCTCATGTCATATGTCATAGAAGAAAAACAATTCAAATTGTAATCATAAGCTTCGCATTATTTCATTAATTCATACTTGTACATCATTTACAAAAGTAGGGGTGTTAGAAAGATGGCCTTCTATCTTCTTCAATCCTCTTGAATATTCCCAAAGTTCTCATGAACAACTATTGTATGGTGTTGTTGGAGCCCAGACCGTCCCCAAGCACAAAGAGGAAGAACTCCAAGAAGAACCAAATCACAAGTTCGGTAAGTCCCTAAACTAGCTTACTTGTGGCTGTGTTTGGGATTTTGGGACAATCTTCATAAAAATGGCTAATTAAAAAATGATGTTTTAACAAGGGGAAGCTCTTCCCTAATCATTAAAATGAAGTATCACAAGATTATAGTTAATTTCATGATGTTAAAGTAAAGATTAAGCCAAGAAATGAAGGAATACGAAGCCGAAACGAAAAGTACGATTGTTGTTCATAATCTGTGATTTTCATCTAGCAAGGTATACATGAAGATATGTTGTGATTTTGATGCTTTTAATGATGCCAAAGGGTCTAGGATGAAATTTTGTATGGTCCAAGTGGTAAACATGATTTTAGAACTCAAAACCCTAAATTACAAAGATTTGGAAACCTGCCGATTTTGAAAGTATCCTGGGCAGTCGTGTTTTAAAATAGTAAATGAAGTCCAATGGTCATGAAATTTTACATCTGGGGCTTCATTTTTGTGTATAATTTTGTAACTTTTCGAGATGTCTACTAGGATAAATGAATTTTTGAAAATAGCCCAAAAACTTGAACTTTGTCTATGACCCGCGAGTAAATTTTTAACACAGAAAAAAGATGCGTGTATTTGTGGCCTTTGGAAGTATTTTTAGTAAAACCTAGACACGTCAACGGTTAAATGACCACTGGAATCATGCCAAAAGGATTTTTCTAGAATTAATTATGAATTTTTGAAGTTAAGGCATATTTTCTAGAATGTCTGGAAAATGGGCGAATTTCATGAAATTAAGAGAAGAGTTTGCATAAGTGAATAAAATGAAGTTCATTTGCTTTATGGTCAGCGTGTGTCCGAAAAATTTTCAGCCACTGGGAAAATTTATAAATTTTGGACAAATGCCAGGTAGTAACTGTTTACTCGCATACTCTATGTTACTTTATATGTTTGTTATGCCATGATTGAGGAACATGTCTCGTGAGTGGGACATGCGTTTGGACTGTAGGTTCTAGTGGACTGTGTGTCCTTGGGTTGCTACCGAGCTGGTGATGCATTCAATGTAGTTAGGGTTTGAGGCCCTGGCTACTGTTGTTTTCCTAGCGCTGAGGATCCGAGGGCTTGTCTTGTTAGGCAGTCCTGCAGTTATGATGACTAGGTCCTTTCGCAGTGAACATGTGCGTATATGGAATGATGTTTTATGTTACTGCATGTGATGTGTACTGAATGCATGTGGTATGTTTACCATTGTTGTTGTGATTTTCCTAATTGTGGTTTGCATACATGCACTGCATACATATTGTGTATAAGTTTAACAGTTACTCTGGGGTTCAATTTTGAACTCCAGACCGTCCTAGAGATACAAGTGTTTCCGGCTGAGTCACCTCCACCTTGGAAATGACACTAAATTTCTATGATCAAGAATCCAAAACCGTAGAAATGATGCTCTTACCGAGAAGAAACAGAGTTAGAGAAGGCATCGGGAGTAAGAAACACCAAATCAAGGCAAAATCGGCTCCAGAGGGGTTTTCTCTCTCTTCTTGCTCTCCCGCTCTCTCTTTCTGTTAGTTCCCTATGTGTTTTGATGATAACTGACAATTGTAAACGCAAATTAAAATGTGTTTTGGAAAGTTGAAAAATATTCTGTCAAGTGAATACTCAAGTATTGGTTTCATTACTCAAGTATTGAATACTCGAGTAATGGTTTCATTACTCAAGTATTGAGTTGACAGTGAATGGCTCCTTCGTGCAAAAATGATCATTACTCAAGTATTGATTCCAATACTCAAGTAATGAACTTACAGAGAGCATTTCAAGTTTTTTTTTTCACAATAAGTCCATACTCAAGTATTGGTTCCAATACTCAAGTATTGATCTTACAGAAACTCTTTCGCTGAAATGCAAAATTATCAATACTCAAGTATCCATATGGATACTCAAGTATTGGTCATACAGAAAATCATTTAAGTATTCAACATGTGAATACTCGAGTATTGGTTTGAATACTCGAGTATTGGGCAAACATAAAGTTTTCAAAGTTTTTCACATGTTTATCAATACTCAAGTATTGAAATGAATACTCAAGTATTGAGATGACGAAACTTCACAAATATTGAAAACAGTTCAATACTCAAGTATTGAGTTGAATACTCGAGTATTGACCAGACAGAAAGTTTCTCTATTTCCAAGTGATTTGAATACTCAAGTATTGACTTGGAAAAGAACTCACAAAGTTTTCAAATAGTTCAATACTCAAGTATTGGTTTGAATACTCGAGTATTGGCCATACAGAAAGGTTTGCTATTTCCAAGTGATTTGAATACTCAAGTATTGATTTGAATACTCAAGTATTGACTTGGAAAACTTTTCACAAAGTTTTCAAACAGTTCAATACTCAAGTATTGAGTTGAATACTCGAGTATTGAGCATACAGAGAGCTTGGCTCTTTTTCAAATATTTTGAAAACTCAAGTATTGAGATTTTGGACTAAACTTATTTTCACATAAAAAGTTCAATACTCAAGTATTGGTTTCAATACTCAAGTATTGGTCCTACTCAAAGAAATTGTCCAAACGCTCAAAACATGTAGCGCCTTCTCTGGAAGACGAATACTCAAGTATTCATCTGAATACTCAAGTATTCACATTAGTGCACAAAAGCAATACTCAAGTATTGAAGAACTCACTCAAGTATTGGGCGCAAGTATTCAAAATTCAAATCATACAAATTTTTGATTTCTTCGTGTTTGATCTTAATGCTTTCTATTATCATTCTTATATATTCCCAGCTATGTTTAACCACTTTGTTAGTAAGTTTCAGTCTGCTTAAGAGGAGATTAAATGGAGGTTTAATACATAAAGCAAAAAGCTGTCAGAACATTAAATGCTAAACCCAGTTTGCATACTTTTGGGAAATCCTTCTGCACACGCTTACAAAGGATTAATGCCTACCTACCACATCCAGCAGCTGCTACTCCAACGGATTTATTTACTAGAAGTCAACTCTAAACTTCTGCCCAGCTGGATTAAGTGAAGAGTAGAGAGAGAAGAAGACCAAAACTGAACCAGAACCTTGGTTAATGTTACCAACGGTTATATGAAGGATTACAACGGTCATTTAATGCACTCTCAGTATAAATAGAGCTGCATTCAATTCCTCTCAACAACTAAGACCCCAGAAAGCGAAAATCATTAAAGTTTTCATCTACTCTTAAGTCTTTCTGTACTAAGTATCTGTGATACAATCAAACTTCGTGTTTATCATTATCTACTCTTAGAGAGAGTTTATTGATTGTAGATCATTTATTGTAAAGGTATCTCAAGTCCGGGGACTTGGAGATTGGGTTCATTGATTACAACTTGTAAGGGGAGTAAGTTCTAGTGAGAGAATTACTCTTGAGTGCAGAGTGTGTAATCAATTGTGATAGTGAAAAACCCGGAGAGTCCGGGACCGGACGTAGGTCAAGAGATTGGACCGAACCAAGATAATTCCTTGTGTCTTGCCATTCTTCTCTACTCCATAGTCTACTCTGTTTTAGTTTCGAAAAACAAAGCCTTTCTGGAAGAATTTTTAAAAATCCCCAATTCACCCCCTCTTGGTGATTAAGCTCCACTTTCATTTGGTATCAGAGCAAGGTCTTCTTTGAAGAGATTAACATCTCGAGAAGGATCACTATGGAAGGTATTCTACCTGATGGAGCTTCAATCAACCGACCACCGGGATTCACCGGAGAGCACTACTCATTCTGGAAAGGCAAGTTCAAAGTTTTTGTAATGGCCTCTGAGTTTGGTCTCTGGAGAGTATTTGAAAGAGGAGACTATGTTCCATCAACTACTGAAGATGGAGTAAGAACTCCAAAGCTTGAAGAAGAATACGATGAGAATGACAAGAAGCTGGTCGTTCTTAACAGCAAGGCTATTCTTATGCTTCAAAGTGCCTTAAGTCAAAATGAATACTTCCGAGTATGCACTTTAACTTCTGCAAAGGCTATGTGGGACGCCTTGGAACTAGCTCATGAAGGAACCACCGGAGTCAAAGAAAATAGAGTCAACACTCTCTTGACTGAGTACGATCTTCTTCGTATGAAGTCAAGAGAATCAATTGGTGAGTTCCGACTTAGATTCACTCATCTCATCAATCAACTTGCTGCATTGGGAAAAGTCTATGATCAACCTGTTCAAGTCAGAAAAATCCTGAACATTCTCAGCAAGGAATGGGAAGCCAAGGTCACTGCTATCGAAGAAGCCCATGGTGCATCCATGGAATCTGTAGCAGCTCTCTTTGGTAGCCTTGCTGAATATGAAGGAAAGATGAAGTTCAGAAAGGGACTTGATGAAATCAACAGCAAAAGCAAAGGAATAGCTTTCAAGGCTATCAAAGAAGCTAAAGAGATCGATGAAGAAGAAGAAGACGAAGAAAAAGAGCTAGGCATGATCGTTCGAAGATTCAAACGATTCTATCGAAAGGATCAGGGCTACAAGAAATTTCACAAAGGTGGCTCCAGCACAGAAGCAAAAAGGCCAATTATCTGCTATGAGTGTGAAAAGCCTGGCCATATCAAGTCTGAGTGCCCCCAGCTGAATAACAAGGACAAAGAAAAGAAGAAGTTCAATCGATTCAAAAAGAAAGCCTATGTCTCAGCTATTTGGGGAGATAGCTCATCTGATGAAGATGAAGCTGATGAGGAAGACAGAGCAAACATTTGCTTAGTTGCTGAAGAAGAAGAGCAACATAACAAAAACGATAAGGTATACGATTCAAAACCATCCTACGATGAATTGTTTGCTGAATACTTTGTTGTTCAAACAGAATTTGAAAAACTTGCGGAAAAATATCTTGCTTTGAAAAAGAAGAATGTAACTCTTGAACTGCAAGTTGAAAAGCTTTCCCATCTTGAAAATGCTGTTTGTGAGGATTGTCCTGATCTAAAGAAAAAGAATTTACATCTTACAAAGGCACTTGAGAAATTCACTAGAGGTAGTGAAATGCTCAATGTCATCTTAAAAGAACAAAGATTTACAAATGACAGATCAGGAATCGGTTACAAACCAAGTTTTGATAAAAGGAAAGGGAAAAAGAAATTTGGAGAAAAGAATTATATGAAATACTTCAGAAAATCTGCTCATTCTTCAAATCCTTTTGCACATTGCAATTATTGTAATCGAAAGGGTCATACCACTTCTTCCTGCTTTCATAAGAAGGAAGGAAAGAGTAAACCCATGGGAAACTATCAATGGGTGCCTAAGGGATCCTACAAGGTTCCTAAGACACATACTAACCCCAAAGGACCCAAGAAAAGATGGGTACCTAAGACTTGATCTGCTTTGTCTTGCAGGTTTGTCTAAGAGCATCAAATCCCAACAAGCGATTAGCTCATGTCAATATGATCCAACTTGACAGATTACTCAAAAAGGATTTGGTCATTGGTATTCCAAAACTTCGATTTAAAAACGACATGGTTTGTGATGCCTGTCAAAAAGGAAAACAAACCAAATCTTCCTTCAAATCTAAAAATGAAATTTCAACTAATAGACCTCTTCAACTACTTCATATGGATCTAGTTGGACCAGCTAGAGTAAAAAGCCTTGGTGGCAATCTTTATACTTTGGTCATAGTTGATGATTTTTCTAGATTTGCTTGGACCATATTTTTGTCTTCAAAAGATGAAACATTTGATCAGTTTGTTGTTTTTGCCAAAAAGGTCTAAAACGAGAAAGGTCTCTCTATTTCAGGAATTCGAACTGATCATGGAGGAGAATTCGAGAACCATGCATTTGCTGAGTTCTGCGATAACATGGGAATTGATCACAACTTCTCAGCCCCGAGGACTCCTCAACAAAATGGAGTTGTGGAGAGAAAGAACCGAGTTCTTACCGAGATGGCAAGAGCTATGCTGAACGAAAACAACACTTCTCAAGTGTTCTGGGCTGATGCAATGAGCACCGCTTGCTACATCTCAAATCGGGCATATCTCCGGAAGAAGTTGGGCAAAACCTCCTATGAATTGTACAAGGGAAGAAAACCAAATCTGGCTCATCTGCATGTGTTTGGATGCAAGTGTTTCATCCACAACAATGGTAAGGATAACTTGGGAAAGTTTGATCCCAAGGCAGATGAAGGTATATTTTTGGGTTATTCAAATAGAAGTAAGGCTTATAGAGTTTTCAATACTCGTACTCGAATTGTTGAAGAATCTATGCATGTTGTTTTCTGTGAATCCAAATCTGATAAATCCTTGGATGATGATGAGGAAAATGTTTTCAAAAATCAATTCTTTTCGAAAACTACTCCTGCATCTATTGAAAACCCTGAAAATGTTTTTGAGGCTGATCCCCAAAATAATATTGAAAATTCTGATCAGTCTCAGCCTAGAGCTTGGAAGTTCATAAGGAATCATCCTTTGGACCAAGTAATAGGTGATGTAAATCAAGGAGTAAGAACCAGAAACAGCACTTTGAATGAAGTAATCTTTTCTGCATTTATATCTCATATTGAACCCTCTAAGATAGATGAAGCCCTTTCAGATAATGATTGGGGTGATAGCTATGCAAGAGGAGTTACACCAATTTGATAGAAATCAAGTTTGGGATTTGGTACCTAGGCCTAAAGACCATCCGGTCATTGGCACTAAATGGGTATTCAAGAACAAACGAGATGAGTCAGCAATCATTGTCCGTAACAAGGCAAGATTGGTTGCTAAAGGCTATAATCAAGAAGAAGGAATTGATTATGAAGAAACTTATGCTCCAGTGGCAAGATTGGAAGCCATAAGAGTTCTTCTAGCCTTTGCTTGTGTCAAAGGATTCAAGCTCTATCAAATGGATGTAAAAAGTGCTTTTCTAAATGGTTTTATACAAGAGGAAGTTTATGTTGAACAACCTCATGGTTTTCAAGATGATCATCATCCAGATCATGTTTATCGCCTCAAAAAGGCATTATATGGTCTTAAGCAAGCTCCTAGAGCTTGGTATGAGCGATTAAGCAAGTTCCTTCTTGATCAAGGATTTGTTAGAGGAAAAGCAGATACAACTCTCTTCATAAAGAGTAATAAGCTTAGTGAAATTTTAATTGTTCAAATATATGTTGATGACATTATATTTGGTGCTTCTAATGATGCTTTGTGTGAAGATTTTGCTAAGAACATGCAGGGAGAGTTTGAGATGTCCATGATGGGAGAACTCAACTATTTCCTTGGTCTGCAAATCAAGCAAAGAAAAGATGGAATCTTCATATCTCAGACCAAGTATCTCAATGATCTGCTGAAGAAGTTTGGGATGGACCAATGCAATGGAGCTGACACTCCAATGAGTTCAACCACCTCTTTGGATGCTGATGAAAAGGGCAAGGACTTCAACATAACAAGATATAGAGGAATGATTGGATCATTGATAATCTTTGAATTCATATTATTTTAAATGCAAAAAGAAGCTAAAAACTCTGTCATTATCATGCTTTAATGGATCAATTAGTTAAATATATGATTTCATCTTCATAATGAGTTTTTAGACTTTATTTGCATTAATCTTGGTCACATCTTGAGAATGGATTCAAAATTGAACTTGAGTCATATTCTTACTACAATTGGGTAGTGAACACTGTTCGTTATTTTGGGTATAACTTGAGTTTTAGAGATCCAATGGCTCTGCAATTTATATTTTCAGAAAGCTAAAATGAAGATCTACAAACCATATGAAGAGCCCAAAAGCTAAATCAGATGTTTAAAGGACCAAATTGGGCCTGGAATACGGAACAGGGGCGCTGAACTGGGCTCCGGAACAATGTTCGGTGTTGGATCCATATCTGGCGCTACAGAACTCTAAATGAGGTTTGGTATGAACGACTGGAAAGCTGACACAACGGGTCACATTTCATATGAAGACCACAAGGCCCAGTTCCACCGAATTTGTGGTGTAATACAGCTTGCAAGATGGGACACGGTTTTGGAGGTGCAAAAGTCAAAAAGTATGGCTAAATAGTTCTTCCATGATTTCTATAAATAGATGGATTTTGAGAAGAGCAAGACACACGTTGAAGAGACCAAGATCTCTCCCATTCTAAGTTCCTTCTTTTTCTTGCCTCCTACTTGGGATGGCTTAGTTTTGCTTTATTAGTTTCATGTATTTTTTTTTCCTTTTTGTTCATAACCTCCTATATGGATGGTTCTTACATCTTGTTTATGCTTCTTATGCATTATTTTCCTTATGTTTATTTGAGTCCTACATGTGATGGTTCTACCTCCTACATGGACGACTAGTTGTAATCTTTCCTTTTGAATGTTTTAGTTTGATTTTATGTTCTTCATCTTTTTCCTTTATTCGTTCATTATGTTTTTGATATTTACTTTTATATTGGAATAGAAGCTTTCATTTTCTTTAATTGTTCTTTGTGTTCTTCATGTTCATGATGAACTTGTTCATGTTCTTTGTGGTCATGATGAACATCTTTATTTTTACATTTTCATCTTACATAGCCATGCTTGGCTAAGTTTTTGTGATCGACCCATGAGTTGAGGATTCCATGGTGTCATCCGGAGGACTTATGCTTTAATCGATAACTCGACTTGTTTCTGTTTACTTTAATCGGATTCGAGTTTAGAAACAGATTGGATGTTAGATTTAATATCCAGATTGAAATCCCAAGGACTTAGGTCGGACCAGGTTACAGAGAACGTTGTACGATTGCACAGCGAGCTCGCCACGTGTTCGATCATATGCTAGGCGATTGTCTAGTCGAGGGAGCTTCTAGACAAATGCAGAGATTTCGGTTTGTTTAGAATCAATCACAGGTTCCGTTATTCTATTTTTTTTTGTCCAATGATGGAAGGTCTTGGAATCCCAATTCTGAGTTGATCGTTTTTAATTTGATTAATCTCGCCTTTTCATTCTGTCTTTAATTTCTATTTTAATTTGAACAAAACCCAATCCCCCCTTGTTTTTATTTCATTTGCATGACATCTAGATTAATTAGGATTCAATAAAAGGCTCCTCGAGAAGAGAGAACGATCATAGGTTTGTCTATACGCAATCCTTGGTTAATTGTTGATTGTGGACCCCAAGGCTAATGACAAAAGGTCCTCATCAATCATTGCTCTATCTCACGGCAAGTCGCCCAGATATCCAATTCAGTGTGGGCATGTGTGCAAGGTTTCAGTCTGCCCCCAAGGAGTCCCATGCTGAAAATGTGAAGAGGATATTCAGATATCTTGCAGACACAAAGACCCTTGGATTGTGGTTCCCTAAAGGTCAACCTGAACATTTGGTAGCATATTCAGATTCAGACCATGCCGGGTACAAGACTGATCGAAAAAGCACAAGTGGCCAATGTGAGTTTCTTGGTGGTTCACTTGTGTCATGGTTCAGCAAGAAGCAAACCAGTGTGGCTGTGTCTTCTACTGAAGCTGAATATGTGGCTGCCTCAAGTTGTTGTGCTCAAGTCCTATGGCTCAAGCAACAACTATCTGATTTGGGAATCAACCTGAAGGAGATCCCAATATTGTGTGACAACACAAGCACAATAAGCCTGGCCAAGAATCCAGTTCAACATACTCGAACCAAGCATATTGATGTGAGACATCACTTCATAAGGGATCATGTTCAGAAGAAAGATGTCAAGGTCATGTTCATCCCAACACATCTTCAACTTGCTGACATCTTCATCAAACCTCTAGCCAAGGAACAATTTAATTTCATAAGAAGAGAATTGGGAATGGTAAATCCCAATGAATTGTAAGTATATCTATCTATCTTAATGTTAGTTATGGTTTTGATGGTTATGGGGAACTAATTTAAGCTTCGGAGTGTCTAGCTATGTTTTATGCAGGAGATTTTGAGTATTTGCTGATAAGAGAAACAATACTCGAGTATTGAGGGCAATACTTGAGTATTCGAGGATCAGAGAGTAATCTTGAGGCTGGAAAGTAGCAATACTTGAGTGAATACTCGAGTATGTAAGTTGATCACTCAAGTATTGAACGAGAATATCAAAGGTTCACATCACACCTTTGAAGTCCAGGTAAGTGAAACTTCACTTCATTACCCGAGTATTGAAGTAATTAGTCGAGTATTGCACTGCATATATATATGTTTACTATTCATGTTCTTCATTACTCGACCCAATACTCAAGTTTTGCCCTAGAACTGTCTGCGTCTCTCTCACACCTCTTCTCGCCATTTTCGTCCTAAATCTTCTCTGTTATCACAAAAATGGCCTCCAAATCCTCATCCAAGGCCATCGTTGATTCTACCCAAGGAGGAACTCAATCCAATTCACCAACCCCTGCTCCTCGACCTCCGAGGAAGAAATCGATCCCACAACGTCTTCACCATGGTGTTGATCGTTCAATCAGAGGGGTCAGCGAAAACATCCCTGAAGCATCATCTCCCAACCCTAAGAAAGGAGTTTCGTTCAAACAACCCATTCCCTCTCCTCCAAGGAGAAAGAGGTCTGAGCCTGAACCTAGCAAAGGAAAGAAGAAGGTTACTGAGCCCCCAAAGAAGAAATCCCAGCCTGCAAGAACGAAGAGGGCCACTACCTCATCCTTCACCACTTCACAAAGCCAATCCTCTTCCAAAACCGCTTCCTCATCTCACACACACTCAGAAGAGGAAGGACCCTCTGTGGTGGCTAATGCTGTAGAAGAGATTTCCAGAAATCCCAATCTCCCCAGAGGTTTCACCACTGCCAACACCATCCTCTCTGATGCACTCAATGTCAAATTCAGGGAGCAATACTCGAAAAAGGATTTCTGTTCAGTTGTTGCAGTAGATCTAACTCAACTCCAACAAGAACATAGTATCAATCTCTCACCCTGGCTCATGGCATATAACTCTTTCACTTCAATATCAGCTCCGTACACTCCCAATCTAGTTAGATTATTTTATCTTAATATGGAGTCTGCCAATATTCTTGATTCCAATGGGGAATTAGTTGAGGAAAGGGTAATCACTAGTGTCAGAGGTGTCAAGTTCACATTGTCTGCTTCTATCATCAACACCATTTTGAAAATCACCAACCCTACTCCTATCTCAACTCCAGAATACAGCAATAGAGAAATCTTCTCCACTTTGAGACCCAATGAGGAATTCCCTGAAAACCAGAGTCATACACTATCCTTCAAGCCTGGGTCAATGCCACCACTCAACAGAGTTCTCTGGTATATCTACTCTAGAAATTTTGTCCAGAAGGGAGGGAGTTTCACCCACTTTTCTCAGAAGGATTATCGCTTCTTCACTGCGTTTGTGAAAAAGCATCCGTTGAATCTTGGTCATTGGCTTTTCCAAGAAATGATCAAATTCAAATTTTCATCCAGAAAAAACTCCTACATACCTTTTCCTTCCCTCATATCTGTCATACTTTTCTATCACAAAATATGGTATGTGGGTCCACCTGAGGTTATGAAAAATCCACCCATCTTTGGCAAAGCTCAGCTGAACCTCATGAAGATCAATTTTGAAGAAGGGTCTGGTCAATCACGCGCACCTTCAAGATCTCAAGCCAGAGCATCTCAGTCACGAGCACAAGAAGCTCAGTCTCCTCCACCTGTTCAGTCACATCTGCCTTCAAGCTTTGATGATCGACTCAAGGGCATTGTGGATGCTGCCATTGCCTCACTCTCTATCAGATTGGAATTTGAGATAGGCAAGTTGCTGAACGAGGTTCGACAAGGAAATCATGGTATGGTCGATGCTTAGGATGCTATGAAAGGGAAAATTGACATTCTCATAAGTCAGAATCAAGAGTTGCAGAAGAAGGTAGATGAGCTCACCAGCAAAAATGCTGAGCTATCTGATCAGTTGATTGATCTTGATGCCAGGATGTCCACTCAATCTATCACTACTAGCCTGATCAGTCATACTGTGGATAGGATACTGAAGAACCTTCATCCTGGATCCACTTCAACCTTTGGCACCACATCTTCCCCTCTTAAACCTGAATCTTCACCATTTACCTTTCATACCTCTCCACCTGAGTCTTCCACTCCTGCCACTGAGGTTCTAGCTTCTCCATCTCACACAACCCCATCCACTGCCATTGTTCTTTACTCTCCACCCCCCACTCCCTTCCTCGATCTTCTTCAGGCACCCTCTCCATCTCTTTTTGAAGATGACAAAGGGGGAGAGAAAGGGAAAGAAGAAGAGTAGAATGTAGAATTTGAGTTTTGGATGAATGATGTTTGTAAAACTTGCATTTATTAGGTTGTTATGCATTGCACTCTGTATTTTGTTAAGCTTATGCATTTTGATTTATCAATGAAGAATATGATATCTTACACGAATTTGAGTTTTGGATGAATGATGTTTGTAAAACTTGCATTTATTAGGTTGTTATGCATTGCACTCTATATTTTGTTAAGCTTATGCATTTTGATTTATCAATGAAGAATATGATATCTTACACGAATTTGAGTTTTGGATGAATGATGTTTGTAAAACTTGCATTTATTAGGTTGTTATGCATTGCACTCTGTATTTTGTTAAGCTTATGCATTTTGATTTATCAATGAAGAATATGATATCTTACATGCTTCTGCTATCTCTGATATCTTGACATTTTCTCATGCTTTTCAACATGGTTAAATCTTTCAAAATGTCAAAATGCCTACTTCAATGACTTGAAATTTCTGTCAAATGAAAAACTCAAACCAAGACACAAATTCTCTCAAATTCTAGCAAAATTTGTTTACAAGTGTTGTCATCATCAAAAAAGGGGAGAATGTTAGTTCCCTATGTGTTTTGATGATAACTGACAATTGTAAACGCAAATTAAAATGTGTTTTGGAAAGTTGAAAAATATTCTGTCAAGTGAATACTCAAGTATTGGTTTCATTACTCAAGTATTGAATACTCGAGTAATGGTTTCATTACTCAAGTATTGAGTTGACAGTGAATGGCTCCTTCGTGCAAAAATGATCATTACTCAAGTATTGATTCCAATACTCAAGTAATGAACTTACAGAGAGCATTTCAAGTTTTTTTTTCACAATAAGTCAATACTCAAGTATTGGTTCCAATACTCAAGTATTGATCTTACAGAAACTCTTTTGCTGAAATGCAAAATTATCAATACTCAAGTATCCATATGGATACTCAAGTATTGGTCATACAGAAAATCATTTAAGTATTCAACATGTGAATACTCGAGTATTGGTTTGAATACTCGAGTATTGGGCAAACAGAAAGTTTTCAAAGTTTTTCACATGTTTATCAATACTCAAGTATTGAAATGAATACTCAAGTATTGAGATGACAGAAACTTCACAAATATTGAAAACAGTTCAATACTCAAGTATTGAGTTGAATACTCGAGTATTGACCAGACAGAATGTTTCGCTATTTCCAAGTGGTTTGAATACTCAAGTATTGAGGCGAATACTCAAGTATTGACTTGGAAAAGAACTCACAAAGTTTTCAAATAGTTCAATACTCAAGTATTGGTTTGAATACTCGAGTATTGGCCATACGAAAGGTTTGCTATTTCCAAGTGATTTGAATACTCAAGTATTGATTTGAATACTCAATGATGATGAGAAAGGAACTAAGAGAAGTCAAGGGCTTGCTGGACGAGGCAAGGAATGACTTGGCCAACAAGTGAAGAGAACTTTGCCCATAAGTCAGGAGAACATGGAGGGCAAGCTAGGCATACATCGTGAAAGACCTTGATGGGCTTGGAGGACAAGTTAGAGTTAAAGTTGCACTCTATGTGGTGTCCATACCCTACGGACCTCATTTGATTGCATAGTTATTCTTGATTTTGGCATCAGATCTACCCTGCAGACGTCGTTAAACTCATCAGAAAAGAAATCCCAAAACCATAGAAATGTTGCTCTCACCGAGAGCAATCAACGTCGCCTTGGTAGCAAGAAACGCCAAATCATGAAAAATCGGCTCCGAAGTTTTTTCTCTCCCATGCTCTCTCAACTGATCCCTCTCTCTCTCTCTCTCTCTCTCTCTCTCTTTCTTTTCTTCTTCTACCTTCGGCTTCTCCTTTCATTTTCTCCATGTTGGCCAACTTAATGATGATGAGAAAGGAACTAAGAGAAGTCAAGGGGTTGTTCGGCAAGCCAAGGAACAATTTGGCCAACAAGTAAAGAGAACTTGGCCCACAAGTCAGGAGAACATGGAGGGCACGCTAGGCATGCTTCTCCAAAGAGCTGGATGTGCTTGGAGGACAAGTTAAAGGTAAGGTTGCACTCTACATGGTGTCGACACCCTACGAACGTCATTTGATTCCATAGCAATTTCTTGATTTCGGCATCAGATCCACCTTGTAGACGTCATTAAACTCCTCTGATAAGAAATCCAAAACCATAGAAATGATGCTCTCACCGAGAGCAAACAACATCACAGAAGGCATTTGGAGCAAGAAATGCCAAATCAGGGAAAAATCGGCTCCGGAGTGTTTTCTCTCTCTTGCTCTCTAAACCGACCTCTCTCTCTCTCTCTTTTTTCTTCTTCTACCTTCGGCTTCTCCCTTTGTTTTCTCCATGTTGGCCAACTTAATGATGATGAGAAAGGAACTAAGAGAAGTCAAGGGCTTGTTGGACGTGGCAAGGAACGACTTGGCCAACAAGTGAAGAGAACTTTGCCCACAAGTCAGGAGAACATGGAGGGCAAGCTAGGCATACATCGCAAAAGAGCTTGATGGGCTTGGAGGACAAGTAAGAGTTAAGGTCGCACTCTATGTTGTGTCCACACCTTACGGACCTCATTTGATTGCATAGTTATTCTCTATTTCAGCATCAGATCTACCCTACAGACGTCGTTAAACTCATCAGAAAAGAAATCCCAAAACCATAGAAATTTTGCTCTCACCGAGAGCAAACAACATCGCCTTGGTAGCAAGAAACGCCAAATCATGAAAAATCGGCTCCAAAGTTTTTTTCTCTCCCATGCTCTCTCAACTGACCCCCCTCTCTCTCTCTTTCTTCTTCTACCTTCGGTGTTACACCCCTACTGACCTTGCCCTTTCGGGTGGCGGGTTAGAGGGATCCTTTTCACTTATTGCCTTTCCTTGATAATTATTCACTTTTAACAAACATCAGAGTGTGCGCGGCAGAGCATATGATCAGTTTGGACAACTACATTGTACTGGTAAAGTTACATCAAGAACGTAAAGTAATTACTGTAGGGTTAAGGGTACAATCGTTCAAAATAAATACTAAACAATGAATATAAGGCATACAATCATCCTTTGTTTCTTCATCTTTCCGCATCAAGCCCTACCTTCTTCAAGTCCTCCAGCCGCTACTACCTTACACCTGTATCTTTTGAACCAAACTGGAGTTCAAAATTGAACCCTAGAGTAACTGTTAAACTCATATACAATATATGTATGCAATGCATGTAATGCAAATCACAACCAGGAACACAAACATCGCATGTACTCTGCAGGACCGCCTGGTAAAGACAAGCCCCCAGAACTAGCGCGCAAAGGGCCTCAGAAGTCAGGGGGCCAACCCCGACCACCTATCCCAGAGGCCTCACTGGACACCTATAAACACACAGTCATATAGGCTCCACCTAGCCTCACATAACTTGGGCCTCAATGGACACCTATGATCACACAGTCACACAGGCTCCACCTAGCCCACATGCCACGGGCTTCAGAAGTACCCCCAAAGAGATACTCCCTAGCCAACCTGCCTTGGCGTCAATAGCACCCCTACAGGTACTACCTAGCCTGCATACCTCGGCCTCAATAGCGACCATAGGACACAAAGTCCCATAGCTACCACCTAGCCTACATCCACAATCATGATAAAACATAACATACAAGAGCCATATAGAGTATGCAAGTTTACAGTTACTACCTGGAACTTCTCGTAATCCGCAAACTCTCCTCTCGGTACTGAATATGTATGCCACATGTTCTATCACCCTAAACATAGCCAAACATCATGCTTTCAATCACCCATTCAAACTTTACTTCAAGTTTCCTAAAATTCGCATAGCACTAGAATTTCCAGAATCTCTGACCCTACTTTGCCGATTTTTAATAAATTCTAGAAAAATCATATTGACATGAAATTAGTGGCCATGGAACCCTTAGGATGTCTATTTTATAGGAAAAATAGTTACCAAAGCCATCTGTGTAACATCCAAAATTTTGGCTAAATTAGGCGGACGACTAAGCCCAATTCGAGAAGAGTCCCAAGGATGTCGAGAGATAGGAAGCCTCTCGGGGACAAAGTAACTCGGCTATACGGGTCAGTGGACCAAGTATATATGAGCCGTGGAATTTAATTGTCAGTGAAAAAGAGGCACAAAAGGCCTACACGGTGTAAATCCTGTGGGAAAAGATGCCACTCAACTATGTCCTAAGGTACGGGACGATTAGTTGAGTGTAAATTTACCGGTATAAGTGAGTATACGACATTTCCAGGGTAGTAGGGTATGCCCTGCGTTTTTTAAGAAAACACCGATATGTGGCATCGTTTGTCGGGTCTCGGTATTTGTGTTGCAATCCCGAGCAAAACCCGAGAAATAATCCCGGACACTTCCTCGAAAACCATGCCACACCCACAACATAACCCAAACACGTAAATCGAGACACCCACACCAAAAACCAAACATGCAAACCGAGACAACAACCCCAGAACCAAAGCACACAAACCGAGACAAGAACATCGGAACCCAAAAGCACGTAAACTGAGACAACATGCACAAACACCAATACACACACACACACAACTAAGACACTTGTCTCTTTTGCATGAAAAACACTTGGCACCATAATAGGAAGACAACGCCCACACAACATGCAAGCTCAAGACACATGGCATCTTGCATGCCAAACACATGTCTTACACACAATAACACATCAGACACACATTAAACACAATACAAATCAGATTTCCACCTTCCCTCCCTTATTTCTCACGTACACACACACACATAGCTGATCCAATTCACTCCTCCCTCACTCTCACACACAAACAACAATTCATTAAACTCAAACTCTCCCTCATTCTCCACGGTTCACTTCTCCAACACCAACAATCATCCTTTTCTCAAACTTCAATCATCCTCCTCCCCTCCCTTTTCCCAACACCATAATCATCATCATCATCATCAACCTCAAACATAAGAAGAGCTACGGTTGGATTAGGAAGAAGAAGATCAAGAAGTTCAAGGTAAGGAACTTGAACTCTATCTTGGTATTTGGGATGATTCTTTCATGCATGTCATTGTGGAAGGTTAAAAACTCACATGCATGTGGTTTTCCCAAGTCTAGGCTGAGGATTGATCAAGGAATAGAGTGGTAAAGGTGCCAACAAGCTCAAAGATCAAGCCTAGTGGTAAGAACATCCACTTCTTCTTCAAGATCTTGAAGCTTTCGGTTAAAATCCAGATTTCAAGATCTGTGGTAAAATTGTAGAAATAAGTGGAATTTCGAAAATCTGAGTCCCCCATCTTGTTCCTTATGAAACATTGTGTGGGAATATGACTTTTGATGAATTTTTAAAGGGGTTTCAAACATAAAATAACAAGCTCTTTAAACAAGCTCTTTAAAGAAGTGAAATCGCCAATTCTGGAAATCCTGCGTTCAGTCGCTTGTCTGTGTTGTTTGAACAAGTTAAAGTCCTTTAAAAATTCTGAAAATATTCCAGGAGATAGTAGACATTCATATCTTTAAAACGGTGGGTATTTTGTATTTTTCTAAGCTTTGGTCAAAGAGCAATAAATTGTACAAAATGACCCTTAGTTTTGGAAACAAATCTGAACAGTTGGTACGTTTTTTGGAACTGGGAATGAATGGAGAGTTATTAAATGCTGGAATCAATTTTCCCAAAAACTAGAATTAATAAGGATTTCGTAGGTTTTTGAACCAACTCAATTGGACACCTAGAACTCCAGATATGAATTTTTAAAGATAAGTTACAAATTTTGGAAGTTTAATTGCAAAGTGAATGAAAATGAAAAATCTGGGATTAATGTAGCGTGTTCTGACTTTGGGAATTATTTTTATCTGAAAATAGACTTCTCTAGGAACACTTGAGAGTTGACGGAACATTAAAATGATGTTTTTTGAAATTAATTAAAAATAGTTGAAGTTGCTGGACTTTTATGGACAGTCAAAGATAAAGGTTAGAAGTAACAAGGTTAAGTTACTTTATTAAACCCTAATGAAATAAGGGTTAAAAAGGTAAATAAACATTCATTTTCTCTAGTTCTAAAAGTATGGTTATATTCTTAGAGCCATAAGGAGAATGAAAGAAAGAACTTCAAGCAACTCTGACGGTTGACGAAAAAGGAACCCGAGTAAGGATAGTAGTCCTTAAAAGGTAGTAGGCTTACCTTACTTGCATGTATTTGATATTATTGCTTGTATGTATATGTCTGATTGCTATGCTTGCTTGCTATGTTTAACATACTTAAATGATTGAAGCTCTGTTTATGATTATGCTATGGCCATGAGTATGATGCATGAAGCATTGAGCATGCAGATATGTCATTATGTTAATATGAGCTTGTGCAAGGCAAGTATATCATACATTAGCATTTATCTTGCATGCATTGTATGGTATTGTCTGTTATTGGGATTCCTCAGAATCTCACCCTCCACTACCAACAAATAGACAGGTGAGCACATGAGAGAAGTGCAGCACAAGGTTCAAGGAGGGGAGCATTGCTTAAAGGTGGCCCAGCAGAAGGACATCTTGATAAACCGAGGGGCGACGGTGTTTAGTTGGTTTTAAGTTTCACTGTTTGTAAATGAATGTAAAGGGGTATAAGCCCTAGGAATACCCCTGTTATGTAATCAATTTTAATTTCCGCATTATCAGTATAACGAACTATTTCTGATTTTGTCACACTACTGCGTAAGATTAAGGTAAAGAATGCTGGCACCCCCGGGGGGCGTTACAATCTGGGTTCGAGTCCTTCTCAGATTTCCAAAACTTAGCCACTGGCTCGAAACAGAATCCATGTCTTTATGTCATTTTCAATCTTAGATAACTCTTGGTTAGGAAATCCAAATGACATGACATCTTATATCAAAATCATCCTTAGGATGTATACTTTCACCATGTAAAATGTCAGAACAAACCAAGTTCATTTACTACTTTAAATATACCGATTTGTCTTCGCTGCCCAAAAACACCAAAATCGACAGATTTTGTAACTTTAAGACTTAAGGCTTTTCGGGTTCAGAAAAAGTAACCTTGGCTTATCCCCACACAAAAGAACGTTTTGGACTCATTGGAAACTTTAAAAATACCAAAATCGTACTGCAACTCCATCAAAATCACCATAGGGCAGAAGCAAGAATCACTGAGTTGTCGGTTCGGCATTTACCTTGGAATTTCGGTTGCGTGTCACCTCCGCTCCTTCTTGAACCAAGACTTCAGCTGTTCCCTCTCCTCCTACTCCTTGAACACGTCCTTGGGCAGCAAAAATGGGTGGGGAAGTGTCCTTGACTCAAAAAGTGGGGCCCTATCCAACCTTGATCACGATCCGACGGTCGGGAAAATTCTTCGGATTAAATTATTATTTCTTTACTTGTTTCTCAAGGCTTCTAGAGAACTCTTTTGGGCAGATGAGTGGCGCATTCCAAGGCCAAAAATGAGATTCCAAAATTTCCCCTGAAGGTGGTTTCCAAAATTGCTAGGTGTAGGTTTTTGGTCCAAGGGTAAAACGGTCATTTTGCACTTCACTTCTTCCAACCCGTGGGACCCACGTGATCTACCCTAAGATATGCCATAATTACCCTTTATAAGTCATAATTACTTGTCATTCCATTGTCATGTCAGGTTTAAATTGTGTGGTCCAGATTATTCCTGAATATTTTATTCTTTCTCTCTCTTCATAATTATATGATGTGACACTTTTCCTCCTTTCCAAGACACTTTCTCTCTCTCCTGACCCACCTAAAATTTCATCCTCCCTCATATCCAGGGGTCTGGGCTCGACTCCGGAACACCCTAACCGGTCCCGCTTAGTTACCTTTTGCCAGTTACACCTTTCTTCGTAACTCGTGCCACACAACTGGACTTGAGTAGGGCCGGATAAACTGTTCCTTTTCCCCTAATTTGGTCTGCATTCTTGGGGAGTGAGAAATGTATATTTTAATGTCTCATAATTACCTCATACTTTGTGGTGCCAAAAAGTCAAACATCCAATCCCAAAACGCCACGTGTCCTACTAACATCATTACTCTTTATCTTTTGTAATCATGAAGGGACACATGTCACCATTCTATTTGGCCAACACAAAAGTATGTCATCATGACATTACTATATTAAAATTACTTTATCGGTACTTGCTCGGGATGCTGCCCGGGTTTTACTCGGGTTTTCTTCACGAATACCAATATTTGCTCAAAAACACAGGGCATACCCAACTGCCATGAAAATACTGTATACTTACTTATACCGTCATATTTTCACTCAATTAATTGTTCGATACCTTAAGACATAGTTAGGTGGCATCCTTTCCACCGCATTTACGCCGTATAGATCTTTTGTGTCCCATTTTCACTGGCACCTTACTTCCACGGCTTATGCATACATGGTCCACAGACCTGTATGATCGAGTTACTTAATCCCAGAGGGGCGTCCTAACTCTCGACATTCTTGGGACTCTTCCCGAACTCAGCTCAGTCGTCCGCCTACTTTAGGCTTATTCTCCATTCTCAGGGTCCGAAATTTGGGATAATACACTAAGAGAAGTCAAGGGGTTGTTCGGCGAGCCGAGGAAAAACTTGGCAAACAAGTAAAGAGAACTTGGCCCACAAGTCAGGAGAACATGGAGGGCAAGCTAGCCATGCTTCCTGAAAGATCTGGATGTGCATGGAGGACAAGTTAAAGGTAAGGTTGCACTCTACGTGGTGCCGACACCCTACGAACCCCATTTGATTCCATAGCCATTTCTGGATTTCGGCATTAGATCCACCTTGTAGACGTCGTCACACTTCTTTGATAAGAAATCCGAAACCGTAGAAAAGATGCTCTCACCAAGAGCAAACAACGTCACAGATGGCATTTGGAGCAAGAAACGCCAAATCAGGGAAAAATCAGCTCCGGAGTGTTTTCTCTCTCTTGTTCTCTAAACCGACCTCTCTCTCTCTCTCTCTCTCTCTTTCTTCTTCTACCTTCGAATTCTCCCCTCTTTTTCTCCGTGTTGGCCGACATGATGATAATGAAAAAGGAACTAAGAGAAGACATGGGCTTGCTGGGCGAGGCAAGGAACAACTTGGCCAACAGGTAAAGAGAACTTGGCCCACAAGTGAGGAGAACATGGAGGGCAAGCTAGGCATCCTTCACGAAAGAGCTGGATGTACTTTGACAACAAACTATAGGTAAGGTTGCACTCTACGCGGTGTCCTCACCCAACGAACCTCATTTGATTCTATAGCCATTTCTTGATTTCGTCATCATATCCACCCTGCAGACGTCGTTCATCTCGTCAGATAAGTTATTCCAAAACCATAGAAATTTTGCTCACACCGAGAGCAAACATCGTCGCCTTGGGAGCAAGAAACGCCAAATCATGAAAAATCGGCTCCGAAGTTTTTCTCTCTCTCATGCTCTATCAACCGACCCCTCTCTCTCTCTCTCTCTCTCCTTCTACCTTTGGCTTCTCCCTTCATTTTCTCTATGCTGTCCAACTTAATGATGATGAGAAAGGAACTAAGAGAAGTCAAGGGGTTGTTCGGCGATCCGAGGAAAAACTTGGCCAACAAGTAAACAGAACATGGCCCATAACTCAGACGAACATGGAGGGCACGCTAGGCATGCTTCCCGTAAGAGCTGGATGTGCTTGGAGGACAAGTTAGAGGTAAGGTTGTACTCTACGTGGTATCGACACCCTACGAACCCCATTTGATTCCATAGCCATTTCTGGATTTGGGCAACAGATCGACCTTGTAGACGTCATTAAACTCCTGTGATAAGAAATCCGAAACTGTAGAAATGATGCTCTCACCGAGAGCAAACAACGTCAGAGAAGGCATTTGGAGCAAGAAATTCCAAATAAGGGACAAATCAGCTCCGGAGTATTTTCTCTCTCTTCCTCTCTGAACCGACCTCTCTCTCTCTCTTTCTTCTTCTACCTTCGGCTTCTCCCCTCTTTTTCTCCGTGTTGGCGGACATGATGATAATGAGAAAACAACTAAGAGAAGTCATGGGCTTGCTGGGCGAGGCAAGGAACAACTTGGCCAACAAGTAAAGAGAACTTGGCGCACAAGTTAGGAGAACATGGAGGGCAGGCTAGGCACCCTTCACGAAAGAGCTGGATGTACTTGGAGGACTAACTATAGGTAAGGTTGCACTCTATGCAGTGTCCTCACCCAATGAACCTTAATTGATTCTATAGCCATTTCTTGATTTCGTCATCAAATCTACCTTGCAGACGTCGTTAATCTCGTCAGATAAGATATCCCAAAAGCATAGAAATTTTGCTCTCTCCGAGAGCAAACATCGTCGCCTTGGGAGCAAGAAACGCCAAATCATGAAAAATCGGCTCTGAAGTTTTTCTCTCTCTCATGCTCTATCAACCGACCTCTCTCTCTCTCTCTCTCTCTCTCTCTCGCTTCTTCTACCTTTGGCTTCTCCCTTCATTTTCTCCATGTTGTCCAACTTAATGATGATGAGAAAGGAACTAAGAGAAGTCAAGGGGTTGTTCGGCGATCCGAGGAAAAACTTGGCCAACAAGTAAACAGAACATGGCCCACAACTCAGATGAACATGGAGGGCACGCTAGGTATGCTTCCCGTAAGAGCTGGATGTGCTTGTTGGACAAGTTAGAGGTAAGGTTGTACTCTACGTGGTGTCGATACCCTACGAACCCCATTGGATTCCATAGCCATTTCTAGATTTCAGCAACAGATCCACCTTGTAGACGTCGTTAAACTCCTATGATAAGAAATCTGAAACTGTAGAAATGATGCTCTCACCGAGAGCAAACAATGTCAGAGAAGGCATTTGGAGCAAGAAATGCCAAATAAGGGACAAATCAGCTCCGGTGTGTTTTCTCTCTCTTCCTCTCTAAACCGACCTCTCTCTCTCTCTCTCTCTCTCTTCTTCTACCTTCGGCTTCTCCCCTCTTTTTCTCCGTGTTGGCGGACATGATGATAATGAGAAAGGAACTAAGAGAAGTCATGGACTTGCTGGGCGAGGCAAGGAACAACTTGGCCAACCAGTAAAGAGAACTTGGCGCACAAGTCAGGAGAACATGGAGGGCAAGCTAGGCATCCTTGAAGAAAGAGCTGGATGTACTTGGAAGACTAACTATAGGTAAGGTTGCACTCTATGCGGTGTCCTCACCCAACGAACCTCAATTGATTCTATAGCCATTTCTTGATTTCAGCATCAGATCCACCTTGTAGACGTCGTCAAACTCCTCTGATAAGAAATCCGAAACCGTAGAAAAGATACTCTCACCGAGAGCAAACAATGTCACAGAGGCATTTGGAGCAAGAAACGCCAAATCAAGGAAAAATTGGCTCCGGAGTGTTTTCTCTCTTTTTCTCTCTCTCTCTCTCTCTCTTCTTCGTACCTATTGAAGGTGGAATATCACCTAGAGGGGGGTGAATAGGTGATTTAAAAAAAAATCTTTTTGAAACACACGTGATGATACAGAATACACGAATGAGACAGAAAAGAGAAGATGGACACAAAACACTTTATACTTGGTTCGGTCTCAAATCACGACCTACGTCCGTCCCCGCACCGGGATTCCACTACTCTTTCAAATAATTACACACTCTGTAAACGAAGGATGGTCGCTCCACTCCCCCTTACAAGTTGTAGTTAGTACACCCTCACTTAAGGTTCCTCAACCTTAAGTATAACTCACTGAATTAATAAGTGTTTACAAGACTCCTCACGAGCAGATAATAATGAACACTGAAGAACACTCAGAATTTAATGTGACAGATGAAACAGTGAATGAATCTGGAATCAAATTAATTGCTCAGCGTTTCGGTAGGTGTTCGAATTCAATACTCTGGCTATTTATAGACAGCCAATTAATGTCCGTTGGTGAAGTTCTTCAAGTAGCTGTTGAGACATATGAATGTTGCCGTTTAGACAGATGAAATTCTCGTCGTAGGTTGTTCGTCTGTCTTTCAATTTAATTCAACAGAGTTGACATTCTCTTTCATTCTTTTTGCATAGCCGTTGTGAGATAGCATTTAATGTGCAATGAGAATGTCGAAGAAGCTTTACTTCGATCAGAACAATTTACCTCTGGTTTAGGAAACTTCATTTAATGCCTTGTCAGTCTAAAATGCTTTTTCAAAATCTGCTGGTAACTTGTGTCTAATTAAGCTGAAACTTATCAACACACTGGTTAAAAGCATTTGATAGACTTAATAGGTAATAATCAGATGTGATAAACAAGAAGTAAAGATTTGAAGAATTACGCATACGGAGTTTTCAAAAACAGAGGCTACTTTGCTCGGGCAAGATTATTGGCTTGCTCGAGCAAACCTCTTGAAATGAAGTTAAAAATGTCTTCTCGCTCGCGATGCTCGGGCAAAGTATTTTACCTGCTCGAGCATGAATATAATCATGCTCGGGCAAGCTCCTTTACAAAAGCTTGGAAGTGCTCTGCTTCGATGTTGCTCGAGCATGGTGATAGTCTTGCTCGGGCAAGACATAGACAGAGGCGGAAAGATTAAAGCGCATCGCTGTTGCTTGAGGCAACCCAGAAAGCATGCTTGCAGAAATATAGAGTTATGGTGATGTTGCTCGAGCATGATCCCAGGCTTGCTCGGGCAAGCTTCTTGATCAACGTTGTCTCAGGTATGCTCGGGCAAGTTTTTCTGTTTGCTCGGGCAGCTTGCTCGGGCAAGCATTTTCTTTGCTCAGGCAAGACTACTTAGTCTGATGATTTTTTGCTTCTGCCTCGATGTTGCTCGGGCAGACTTGTGGCCTTGCTCGGGCAAGCTCGTGCTTTCTCACGCTTTCGGGTGTTGCTTGAGCAAACTTCTTTTGCTTTTGCTATGATGTTGCTCGGGCAGGATTATGACCTTGCTCGGGCAAGGTCATGCTTTCTGACGCTTTCAGACGTTGCTTGGGCATGATCACTTTGAGCTTCATTTTTCCTTCAGAGACCCCGACGTTGCTCGGGCAAGACTATGACCTTGCTCGGGCAAGGTCATGCTTTCATATGCTTTTGAAGGTTGCTTCGGGCATGATTCCGTTACCTTGCTTTTCTTTCTTTACTGAAGTCTGATGTTGCTCGGGCAAGGTTCCATCTGTGCTCGGGCATGATTACTAAGAATCTAATAATGCTTAATTCAATTTACTAGGAATTGTGATCATCAAAATATAGGAATTAACATTCTCCCCCTTTTTGATGATGACAATTCTTAGGACTAGATTTAAACATTATTGAATTAAGTAAAAGAAAATTATGCTTGATCTGAATTCTCATAATGAAGGAAAATCTGATCTTCTCAAAATGAAATTACTAATAAACATTAATATATTGAGTTCAATGAGAAACAGAGCAATAACAAAGAAATATAATAATGTATCCTAAATCCTAACCAACTACTCTCCCCCTTTGTCATCGTCAAAATGGGGATCCTGATGTGGAGGAGTTGGAGGAACAATGGAAAAATCAACAGGGGAACCTAGAGAGTGATGATCAACTGAGGTAGAAGGCGCGAAGGGAGGACCAGCGGAACCAAATGGCTCAGAAGCAGATGGAACAGGAGAAGAAGATGGAGGAGTAGGGAAATCTCCGGTAGGACCATCGGAGCAAAACTGTTCACAAAATTGTCTAAGGTATAGTCAAAGTAGCTAACCATCTTGTGCGTCCCATATTCTTGTCTAGATAAAGTCTGAATTTCCTTTTTGATTTCCTCCTGCTGATCATAGATAATAGAGAAGCTTTTGTTCATTGACTCCTCCATCTCGTTCTTGAAGTCCTGTAAATCCGTATCCATGTGAAGTCTAATCTGAGATCTCAACCCTATCATGTCTTCTTGGAAACTTTTGATCATTTTCCTTGTGAGATCCTGATAACCCATTAGTGATTGATATATAGGAGCAACAGCTTTTTGAACTGTGGCTTCGACAATGGTTTGAAGGGCAGCCTGAGAGAAGGAGGGCGTTGTGGAAGAAGGTCCGGCTTTGGAGGACTCAGCTTCATCAGGAGGTTGGAAGGCAAATGGTTTAGAAACATCCGGTTGAGAAGAGGAGATAGGTGCTTTGCCTTTGCTTTGAGATTGAGCTTTTGTAAATGAGATTCGCAAACTTTTCATGTGCTCTTTCCCAAATACTGGAGGGTATACCTCTTTGTCATCCGAGAGATACCAAATATGTTTGACTTCTAAGATTCGAGAAACTAAGGAAGGATAAGGAATTGTAGCCCGAAGTCGAACCTTAGCCTCAGAGATAAATGTTATCATCTCCTCCAGAATCCATTTGCCTAAATCCCGTGGTTCCATAGCAATCAGAGAAGCAAATCGCTCAAAGTCCTTCCTCACAAAATGTGTGAAGCTCTGACCTTTCTGAATAAGGCAGCGACTGTAGATATACCAGAGTACCCTGTACTCATCCTTCATCATGGCCGGAGTAAGATTGATCTTCTTGCCTTCAAGTTGAACATCCGGAAATAGAATTTGATGGCATTCAACAGGAGAAAGTCGTGGAGGATCTTCAGGTATGTCCACCACTCCCAAAAGGACATTGAGATCATAAGCCGTGAGCTTTATTTCCTGATCTCGTACCTTAGTAATCAACACATCATCATCTGATTTGTTGACCTTTGCTTGCATGTGCATATTGTGGTAGAACAGTCTCACAACTTCAGGAGAATATGGTTTATTTATACTCAGAAGAGGCATAAATTGAAGCAACCATTTCG
Source organism: Acacia melanoxylon (assembly GCA_019022615.1). Classification (NCBI taxonomy): domain Eukaryota; kingdom Viridiplantae; phylum Streptophyta; class Magnoliopsida; order Fabales; family Fabaceae; genus Acacia; species Acacia melanoxylon. Next base: position 106,581 of record JAFJYJ010000020.1, on the reverse strand, counting down.
TCAAGTCAAAATTAAATTTTTCTTTAAAGTGCCCCAAATCAACATACACAATTGGGCAAAATGGCCGTGATTCAAAATAATGATTAAACGTCTTGAAATCATCAATAGCAATATTTCCAGTGATCATATTAGGCAAAGGTTCTGGTAGTTTACCATCCTGAGGTCGACTTGTTGAGGATTGCTCCTTTTTGTTTTCTGAACCTTCCGATTGGAATGAGAAGGAGACCTTCAGCTTTTTGCTCGCAGACCCTTGTGATTTCTGACTGAGATGGTTTGAGAGGTCGAGGTTGATCTTCTACCGTTTTTCATCCAACTTCATCAAATGGACCTGGTGATCCAACTGACTTAGGAGAGGGTGGAGATGGAGATCGGTCTCGTTTGGATTTTCCAGTAGGTAGAGACCCAGTCTTCATTCTTGTCGTTGGTGATGTCGGAGTATCCACACTCCCCTTCGACTTCTCAGATACCTTCGACTTGGTGGAAGATTTCGTTTGTGCCGAAGATTTGGAGAGGCTCTGTTTTGGAGGCTTACCGGAAGTAGCGACTTTAGGCCGGAAGTGTCTTGATTTCTTTGCCGGGGAGGATTTGGACGGTGATTTATCACTCGTACCAGCCATTTTGAAGAGGACACGGAAGATTTGAGGAAGATTGGTCGAGGACGATGATGACGATGCCGACGATGAGAAGACCGAAAAAAAAATGGAGGGAAATTTGAGAATGTGATCGGTCAAAAATGTTGGGATTAATGGATTGAATAGTCAAAACAGTTTGATTTGGAGTAACGATTCGAAAACGGAAGTAACGGAAGAGGAATTTGAAGATGAGGGGATTAGGGTTTTGGACGGAGAATTTGGGGAAAAATTAATTTTCCGTTGAAATGAAACGTCGCTCCTTATTTGAACTTCTGATGCCCGACTTTGCTCGAGCAAAGTTTCTAGTTTGCTCGGCAAAGTCCTTGCTTGAGCAGACTTTTTGTCTTGCTTGAGCAAGAATATGAAGGCCCAAATTTTTGGGCGAGGCCCGATCTTGCTCGAGCAAGGTTTCTAAGTTTGCTCGAGCAAACTTACTCTCTTGGCCTTTTTTTTAACGCGACTTTTGCTGGTTTGCTCGAGCAAGGTGTACTGATATGCTCGAGCAACATTTTCTCAGATGACCTCTGTTTTTCTTCTTATGAACAGAGTATCCTGCAAAACATTAATAAAAACCTCCAATGCTAAAGTCAGTATTTATAATTTAAAAATAATAGAACTGAATCAACATTTTACTTACAATTCGTTGGGATTTACCATTCCCAATTCTCTTCTAATGAAATTGAATTGTTCTTTCGCTAAGGGTTTGGTAAAAATGTCAGCTAACTGAAGGTGAGTAGGAATGAACATCACTTTCACATCCTTCTTTTGCACGTGATCTCTGATGAAGTGGTGTCTCACATCGATGTGCTTGGTTCTTGTATGCTGAACTGGATTTTTCGCCAGGCTGATCGTGCTGGTGTTATCACATAGGATTGGAATCTCTTTCAGATGAACTCCCAAGTCGGATAATTGTTGTTTTAACCACAAGACTTGTGCACAGCAGCTTGAAGCTGCAACATACTCAGCTTCAGTTGATGATACTGCTACGGTCTGCATTTCTTGCTGAACCGGATACGAGTGAGCCTCCGAAGAATTCACACTGTCTACTGGTGCTCTTTCTATCAGTCTTGTAGCCGGCATGATCAGCATCCGAGTATGCAACCAGGAACTCTTGTTGACCTTTTGGGAACCGTAGACCCAATTCCTTTGTGTCCGAAAGATACCAAAAATTCTTTTTACGTGCTCGCATGTGATTCTTTAGGAGCTGATTGGAATCTCGCGCACATTCCCACACTAAATTGTATATCCGGCCGACTAGCAGTTAAATAGAGAAGTGAGCCTATCATTCCTCTGTACTTCGTTATGTTGAAGTCTTTTCCCTTTTCTTCATCAGCATCCAACGAGGCTGTTGAGCTCATTGGTGTATCTGCACCATTACAATGCTCCAATCCAAATTTCTTGAGCAAGTCCTGGAGATACTTTGTCTGAGAGATAAATATTCCATCCTTCCGTTGTTTTATTTGCAGTCCAAGAAAATAATTTAGCTCTCCCATCATTGACATTTCAAATTCTCCCTACATCTTTTTAGAAAATTCCTCACAAAGAGAGTCATTAGTAGCTCCAAATATGATATCGTCTACATATATTTGCACAACTAAAATTTCATTAACTTTATTAGTTCGAATAAATAATGTTGTATCTGACTTTCCTCTAACAAAGCCTTGTTCTAAAAGAAATTTGCTTAATCCTTCATACCAAGCTCTAGGAGCTTGTTTGAGACCATACAAGGCTTTCTTAAGACGATAGACATGATCTGGATGATGCTCATTTTCAAAACCGGGAGGTTGTTCAACATATACTTCCTCCTGAATAAAACCATTTAAGAAGGCACTCTTTACATCCATTTGATAGAGTCTGAATCCTTTGATACACGCAAAGGCTAAGAGTACACGTATTGCTTCCAATCTTGCCACTGGAGCAAACGTTTCCTCATAATCAATACCCTCTTCCTGATTATAGCCTTTGGCGACCAGTCTAGCCTTGTTACGGACTATAATTGCAGATTCATCTCGTTTGTTTTTGAATACCCATTTAGTGCCAATGACCGAATGGTCTTTAGGCCTAGGTACCAAATCCCAAACTTGATTTCTATCAAACTGATGCAGCTCCTCTTGCATTGCTATCACCCAATCATTGTCCGCGAGGGCTTCGTCAATCTTAGAGGGCTCAATGTGAGAGATAAAAGCATAGAAGGTTACTTCATTGAGAGTGTTATTTCTGGTCTTCACTCCCTGATTAATCTCACCTATCACTTGGTCCAGGGGATGATTCCTGATAAATTTCCAAGCCTTAGGTTGTGATTGACCAGGATTTTCAAAATTGTTTTGAGGATCACTTTCGAAAATGTTTTCTGGATTTTCAAAAGAAGCAGAGGTGGTTTTTGAAAAGAATTGATTTTTGAAAATATTTTCTTCATCATCAGGATCATCTATCTTAGATTCACAGAATATGACATGAATTGATTCTTCTACTACGCGAGTGTGTTTATTAAAAACTCTATATGCTTTACTTCTACTTGAATAACCAAGGAATATACCTTCATCGGATCTGGGATCAAATTTTCCCAGATTATCCTTACCATTGTTATGAACATAACATTTACATCCAAAGATATGAAGATGAGCCAGATTCGGTTTCCTTCCTTTGTATAACTCATATGGAGTCTTGTCGAGTTTCTTCCGGAGATAGGCTCTATTAGAAATATAGCTTGCAGTGCTCATAGCATCTGCCCAGAAGACTTGTGATGTCTGATTTTCGTTTAGCATTGCACGAGCCATCTCCGTTAGTACACGATTCTTTCTTTCAACTACACCATTCTGTTGTGGTGTTCTTGGAGCTGAGAAATTGTGATTGATCCCGTGGGCATCACAGAACTCTCCAAATGCTTGATTCTCAAATTCACCACCATGATCTGTTCGGATTGCTGAAATGCATATACCTTTCTCATTTTGCACCTTTTTGGCAAATATAACAAACAGATCAAATGTTTCATCCTTAGAAGATAAAAATATGGTCCATGTGTATCGTGAGAAATCATCGACAATGACCAGAGTATACAAATTGCCACCAAGGCTTTTTACTCTTGCAGGACCAACTAAATCCATGTGAAGTAGTTAGAGTGGTCGATTGGTCGAGATTTCAGGTTTGTTTTTGAAAGATGATTTGGTTTGTTTACCCTTTTGACAAGAGTCACAGATCATATCATTTTTAAAACGTAGTTTAGGTAAACCAACCACTAAATCCTTTCTTACCAACTTGTCTAGTTGAAACATGTTTACATGAGCCAAACGCTTATGCCACAGCCAACTTTCATCCAAGTTGCTAACAAAACATTTTTCAGTGCTATCTTTAGGTAATTCAAGTGTATAGCAGTTACCCTCTCTAGGAGCCTTAAACAATGTCTTAAGTTTACCTTTATCAATTGGGAGATCATCTTTGTTGACAATGAGACATTCTTCTGAGTCAAAGATGATCCAATTGTTCTTATTAGCACTTTAACTCACACTCAGGAGGTTATGGCAGAGGCCTTCGACGAGATAGACATCCTTGATTAGAGGTCCGTTCTTTGTACCAATCTCACCAATCCCAGTGATCTTTCCGGATTGATCTCCTCCAAAGGTAACTTTACCACCATCCTTTGATCTCATTGCCACAAATTTGTCTCGTCTCCTGTCATGTGTCTTGAGCATCCACTGTCAATATACCATTTGTTGATTCTTGAAGCTCTTAGACACACCTGCGGATAGGAAGGAATTAAACTTTAGGTACCCAATTTTTCTTGGGTCCTTTGGGGTTAGTTTGGCCCTTAGGAACATAAGTTCCCTTAGGTACCCACATATAATTACCAACAGGTCTATCCCTTCTATCTTTCTTGTGAAAACATGATGAAGTGTTATGCCCTTTTCGATTACAATAGCTGCAGTGTGCAAAGGGATTTGAGGAGTGTACAGATTTTTGAAAGTAATTTAAATACGACTTTCCTCCTCTTTTCTTTTTCCCTTTCTTTTTATCAAAAACTGGATTGTAACCAATGTCTGATCGATCGTTAGTAAATTTTTGAGCTTTTAAAATAACATTGAGCATTTCACTTCCTTTAGTGAATTTCTCAAGTGCTTTTGTAAGAGACAAATTTCTTTTCTCCAAATCCAGGCAGTCATCACAAATTAAATTTTTGCAAGAGAGATTTTCAACTTGTAATTTGAGGGTTATGTTTTCTCTTTTCAAATTTATGCATTCCTCAACCACCTTTTCAAATTCAGCTTGCACTTCGTTATATTCATCAAATAATTCATCATAGGTGGGATGAGAATCATATACCTCTTTATCATGATCAGGTTGTTCTTCCTCTGCTACAAGACAGACATTTGCCATCTCTTTTTCTTCTTCACTTTCTTCATCTGAAGAGCTATCTCCCCATATGCCTGATACGTAGGCCTTCTTCTTGAAGTGATTGAACCTCTTCTTCTTTTCTTTATCGTTATCCTTCAACTCTGGGCACTCTGACTTGTAGTGTCCTGGCTTCTCGCATTCATAGCAGATAATTTGATCTCTATCTTTGAACTCTCTTCTGCTACTCGAACCGCCTTTCTGGAACTTGTTTCTGAAGCCTTGACCTTTTCTATAGAACTTCTTGAACTTTCTTACGAACAACCCGATTTCATCATCATCATCATTTTCGACTTCGTCTTTATCTTTCTTTTCTTTTTCAGCATTTAGAGCAACACCTTTGCTCCGGGTAGGATTGACTTCTTCTAGCTCCTTCTTAAATTTCATCTTGCTTTCATATTCAGATAGGCTTCCGAATAGTGCAGCAACAGACACCATTGATTCTCCACGAGTCTCCTCTATTGCAGTAACCTTCGCTTCCCAATCTTTTGTTAGAACATTGAGAATCTTTCTGACTTGAGAGCGTTGTTCATGTGTTTTTCCCAAAGCCGCCAGTTGATTGACAAGATGAGTATAGCGAAGTTGAAATTCAGCAATAGTTTCTCCATGCTTCATCCGAAGAAGATCATACTCGGTGGTTAACATGCTGATGCGATTTTCTTTAGTACCAGTGGTTCCTTCATATGCTACCTCCAGAGCTTTCCACATTTCCTTTGCAGTCGACAAGTTGCTTATTCGAAAGTACTCCTTTTGACTGAGAGCACTTTGCAACATTAGAATGGCCTTGCTGTTAAGAGTAATGTTTCTCTTATCATTTTCATCAAACTCCTCTTCTGACTTAGGAACTGAGATGCCGCCTTCAATCTTTGTGGGAACATAGTCTCCTTTTTCTATTACTCGCCAGAGACCATATTCTGTTGCTAGTACAAACACTCTGAATTTTCCTTTCCAGAAGGTGTAATGTTCTCCGTTGAAGCCAGGTGGACGATTGATTGAGGCACCATCAGGCAATATTCCTTCCATGATCAATCTCGGGATGTTAAGCCCAACTGAGATAACCTGGCTCTGATACCAAAATGAATGTGGAATATCACCTAGAGGGGGGTGAATAGGTGATTTAAAAAAATCTTTTTGAAACACACGTGATGATACAGAATACACGAATGAGACAGAGAAGAGAAGATGGACACAAAACACTTTATACTGGTTCGGTCTCAAATCACTGACCTACGTCCAGTCCCCAGAACACCTGGGATTCCACTACTCTTTCAAATAATTACACACTCTGTAAACGAAGGATGGTCGCTCCACTCCCCCTTACAAGTTGTAGTTAGTACACCCTCACTTAAGGTTCCTCAACCTTAAGTATAACTCACTGAATTAATAAGTGTTTACAAGACTCCTCACGAGCAGATAATAATGAACACTGAAGAACACTCAGAATTTAATGTGACAGATGAAACAAGAATGAATCTGGAATCAAATTAATTGCTCAGCGTTTCGGTAGGTGTTCGAATTCAATACTCTGGCTATTTATAGACAGCCAATTAATGTCCGTTGGTGAAGTTCTTCAAGTAGCCGTTGAGACATATAAATGTTGCCGTTTAGACAGATGAAATTCTCGTCGTAGGTTGTTCGTCTGTCTTTCAATTTAATTCAACAAAGTTGACATTCTCTTTCATTCTTTTTGCATAGCCATTGTGAGATAGCATTTAATGTGCAATGAGAATGTCGAAGAAGCTTTACTTCGATCAGAACAATTTACCTCTGGTTTAGGCAACTTCATTTAATGCCTTGTCAGTCCAAAATGCTTTTTCAAAATCTGCTGGTAACTTGTGTCTAATTAAGCTGAAACTTATCAACACACTGGTTAAAAGCATTTGATAGACTTAATAGGTAATAATCAGATGTGATAAACAAGAAGTAAAGATTTGAAGAATTACGCATACGGAGTTTTCAAAAACAGAGGCTACTTTGCTCGGGCAAGATTATTGGCTTGCTCGAGCAAACCTCTTGAAATGAAGTTAAAAATGTCTTCTGCTCGCTGATGCTCGGGCAAAGTATTTTGCCTGCTCGAGCATGAATATAATCATGCTCGGGCAAGCTCCTTTACAAAAGCTTGGAAGTGCTCTGCTTCGATGTTGCTCGAGCATGGTGATAGTCTTGCTCGGGCAAGACATAGACAGAGGAAAGATTAAAGCGCATCGCTGTTGCTTGAGGCAACGCAGAAAGCATGCTTGCGAAATACAGAGTTATGGTGATGTTGCTCGAGCATGATCCCGGGCTTGCTCGGGCAAGCTTCTTGATCAACGTTGTCTCGGGTATGCTCGGGCAAGTTTTTCTTTTTGCTCGGGCAGCTTGCTCGAGCAAGCATTTTCTTTGCTCGAGCAAGACTACTTAGTCGATGATTTTTTGCTTCGCCTCGATGTTGCTCGGGCGGACTTGTGGCCTTGCTCGGGCAAGCTCGTGCTTTCTCACGCTTTCGGGTGTTGCTTGAGCAAACTTCTTTTGCTTTTGCTATGATGTTGCTCGGGCAGGATTATGACCTTGCTCGGGCAAGGTCATGCTTTCTGACGCTTTCAGACGTTGCTTGGGCATGATCACTTTGAGCTTCATTTTTCCTTCAGAGACCCCGACGTTGCTCGGGCAAGACTATCACCTTGCTCGGGCAAGGTCATGCTTTCAGATGCTTTTGAAGGTTACTTCGGGCATGATTCCGTTACCTTGCTTTTCTTTCTTTACTGAAGTCCGATGTTGCTCGGGCAAGGTTCCATCTGTGCTCGGGCATGATTACTAAGAATCTAATAATGCTTAATTCAATTTACTAGGAATTGTGATCATCAAAATATAGGAATTAACACCTATAACTTTTCCTCAGAGCAGATCAAGCTCTTTCGCGAGGCATGCCTAGCATGCCCTCCATGTTCTCCTGACTTGTGGGCCAAGTTCTCTTTACTTTTTGGCCAAGTTGTTCCTTGCCTCGCCAAGCACGCCCTTGACTTCCCATCATTCCTTTCTCATCATCATTAAGTTGGCCAACTTGGAGAAAACGAACTGAGAAGCCAAAGGTAGAAGAAAAAAGATAGAGAGAGAGGTCGGTTCAGAAAGCAAGAGAGAGAAAACACTCCGCAGCCGATTTTTCCCTGATTAGGCATTTCTTGCTCCCAAGGACTTCTCTGTCGTTGTTTGCTCTCGGTGAGAGCATCATTTATTTATATTGCTTCGGATTTCTTATAAGAAGAGTTTAACGACGTCTCCGTGGTGGATCAGATGCCAAAATCAAGAAATGACTATGGGATCAAATTAGCTTCGTAGGGTGTGGACACCACATATGAACTCTAACTTGTCCTCCAAGCACATCAAGCTCTTTCACGAGGCATGCCTAGCGTGCCTTCCATGTTCTCGAGACTTGTGGGCCAAGTTCTCTTTACTTGTTGGCCAAGTTGCTCCTTTCTCGCCCAGCAAGCCCTTGGCTTCCCTTAGTTTCTTTCTCATCATCATTAAGTTGGCCAACATGGAGAAAACGAAGGGAGAAGCTGAAGGTAGAAGGAGAAAGAGAGAGAAAGTGGGAGAGGTCGGTTCAGAGAGCACGGTAGGGAAAACACCACGGAGCCAATTTTTCCCTCATTTGGCGTTTCCTGCTCCCAAGGACTTCTCTGACGTTGTTTGCTCTTGGTTAGAGCATCATTTCCATTGTTTCGGATTTCTTATCATAGGAGTTTAACGACGTCTCCAAGGTGGATCTGATGCCGTAATCAAGAAATGACTATGGGATCAAATTAGGTTCGTAGGGTGTGGACACCACATATGCAACCGTACCTATAACTTGTCCTCAGAGCACATCAAGCTCTTTCGCGAGGCATGCCTAACGTTCCCTCCATGTTCTCCTGACTTGTGGGCCAAGTTCTCTTTACTTTTTGGCCAAATTGTTCCTTGCCTCGCCAAGCACGCCCTTGACTTCCCTTAGTTCTTTTCTCATCATCATTAAGTTGGCCAACATGGAGAAAACGAAGGGAGAAGCCGAAGGTAGAAGAAGAAAGAGAGAGAGAGAGAGAGAGAAGAGAGAGAGAGAGAGAAAACACTCTGGAGCCGATTTTTCCCTTGTTACACCCCTACCGGCCTCGCCCTTTCGGGTGGTGGATTAGAGGGATCCTTTTCGCTTATTTCCTTTCCTTGATAATTATTCACTTTTAACAAACATCAGAGTGTGCGCGGCAGAGCATATGATCAGTTTTGACAACTACATTGTACATGTAAAGTTAGATATAAGAACGTAAAGTAATCTCCGTAGGGTTTAGGGTACAATCGTTCAAAACAAATACGAAACAATGAATATAAGGCATTCAATCATCCTTTGTTTATTCATCTTTCCGCATCAAGCCCTACCTTCTTCAAGTCCTTCAGTCGCTACTACCTTACACCTGTATTTTTTGAACCAAACTAGAGTTCAAAATTGAACCCCAGAGTAACTGCTAAACTCATATACAATATGTATGCAATGAATGTAATGCAAATGACAACCAGGAACACAAACATGGCATGTACTCCGCAGGACCACCTGATCAAGACAAGCCCCCTTAACCAGCGCGCAAAGGGCCTCAGTGGTCAGGGTGGCCAACCCCTTGCAATGTCTTGCTAGAGGCCGTTTGCGACTTGTGGACTGGTACAATATTGGCCCGCTGCCAATCTCATGTGGGCCTGCCCGCACACAAGAATAGCCCAACACGAGCAATAGTGTCCAGATTCATATAATCTTATATATGTCTAAGATTTAATGAATATTGTATTTAATCTAGGATGGATATTGTTACAGACCTGTATAAGGCCCATATTCAGTATATGGCCCGACAAGGAATATATTGCATATCAGGATCTATCTACAATGAAGGAGGATCTACATGCATATCTGGTAGTTAGGATATCGGGGCCTCGAATCACAGGGCCCAAGCGACTCAACCTAAGGTACACTCTATAAATACAGAGGTCAAACCCTAAGGTACATAGATTCTAGATTCTACTTTCTCTGGCTATTTACAATTCAGCCTACACAGAACACACACCCCACCCCCTTTGGCTAAACGCCTATGTGTGTCTTGAACTACGTGGACTTTGATCCCTCTACAGGGTACGTAGGCCCTAGGCATTGTTCCTAGGTCAAGTCCGATTCAATCAATATCTTACATGCTATTCCATTAGGGCTAGCCACATCCTGTTCTTGAATAGAACATTGGCACCGTTCGTGGGGAACCGTAAATTTCGATTCCCGCGACCAAAGATAGTCAATACCAGAAGCGGCAGTCAGAGGCCTTTGCATGGTGGGAAATTCCTAAACGCAATAGCAAAATCAAGAATCGTAGTAGACCTAGAGGATCTTGTTAGGCAACTTCAGATCCTCACATGGGTTTCCTTTTAACTCTCCATGTGCCCACATGACGAGAAGATAGTCAGAAGGATCACTAGGTCCTTTCTTTGGGTCCTCTCCCATGGTTAAGAGATTCTATGTTTTCCTATTTAATTCTTCTATTGTTCGTAAATGGCGCCCCCAACAACCATGGTTAATGCTGTAACGGCAATGATAAAAGAACTTCGTTGTCTGCATCAAGAAGAACTCAGAGAAGCCTTTGATGGCCTTAGTAAAAAACTAACAAACCTAAAAGATCTTGTTCGGCAACTTCAGATCCTCACATGGGTTTCCTTTTAACTCTCCATGTGCCCACATGACGAGAAGATAGTTGGAAGGATCACCAGGAAGAACTTAGAAAAGTCTTTGATGGCCTTAATAAAAAACTAGCAGACTTAGAGGATCTTGTTCGGCAACTTCATATCCTCCTATCATGCCAGCAGCCGTCAGCACAGCAGCCTCCGGGAGCTGCTTTACATGGGTTTCCTTTTAACTCTCCATGTGCCCATATGACAGAAGATAGTTGGAAGAATAGTCAAGTTCTCTCTTTGGGAATTCTTTTAAGAGAAGGTGTGTATCAGGAAGCACATAAACCATATGCTTAGTCCTTAAACGAGCGACACTTTTCACCTCTGGCATAAATTTGGATGCCATGCTTGGATTATAAGCAACCACAACATTTGAACTCTCCATGTCATTTAGTTCAAAGTAATTGCCATTTTCTTTCAAATGTTCTTTATCAAGCTCTAATATTGAAAACTCCTCAAAGTTACTGTCACCCATGCAAGATTCTTCTAGATCTTGTATTTCACTTTGGGTATTTTCACCGCTAGGTGGTGGAGGGAGGTCAATAATAGGTTCACACTGCATTGTGGTTGAATTTTTTGCAACATCCAAACATTTAGTAGTAATTGAACTCGGCCTTCCATCAGCAGTGTTTTGAGGTAAGGCAAGTAGTGTTGGACTTGCAACTGCGCTTTGAAAATGTTTACATCCTCCTCTCATTGGACAAGCTTGGCAATTGGGTTGTGTCCACATGACAAGAAGATAGTATGAAGGATCATCATCCTCCCTCCTTGGGAACCCATACTTTTCAATTCTGGCATAAATTTAGATGCCCTATCTACAACCCCAACATTTGAATTCTCCATACCATTTAGTTCAAAGGAATTATTTTCACGACTCGGTGATGCAAGGAGGTCAATAATAGGATCACACTGCTTTATGTTTGCTTTTGCTATATCTGCTTTGTGATTGTTTTTTCTATATCATTCACATTAGAAAGAGTTAGCGGATTACTGAAACCCTCCAAACATATAGCAATAGTGTCTGATCTTATTGAACTATTATTTGGTCTATCAGAATTGTTTTGAGGCAGGGCAAATGAGCAAATCGAGATAGCCGAGGTTGTTGTTAAGCCGAGGCTGATTCAACGCCTATGGCATCCCGACTCCATCGCGATAGTCGAGGTTAATGATACGCCGAGATGAGGAGGTGCCGAGACGCCGAGGTGCGCCGAGATTCAGAGAATGCCGAGATATACTCTGAGTGCATGTCGAGATATACTCTTAGCTGGGATTTGTATTTCTCTTCTCCGGATTTAATTGTTTTGAGGCAGGGCAAACGAGCAAATGGAGATAGCTAATACTCCGGAAAAGCCGAGGCTGAGAAGATTTGGGAGAGATGTTTATCCTTTCTTCTACACAAGCTGAGGACCAGATGAAGGCCATTTATTTGGAAATTCTTACGACTTCAAAGATGCATCGTTATGCAACTCTACTGACTTATGAGTGGATACCAAGAACTCCGTCAAGCATTTATTGAGCAAAAGCGTTATGCTGTAGTAACTTCCTAAGCTACATCCAAATGAGTATCACCTTCTATCTCATAAATGCTCAATCTTTGCTTATTATCTATTAACATGTATGAATTCATGGTTTAAACCAATCTTCGAAAATCATGTCCAAGCTAAGCATATATGAATTCATGGTGAAGAAACCCATTTCTGAAAATCAGGTCGGAGTTAAACATGTAGATGTAGGAATTTGAGGTACATAAACCCGTTTCTGAAAATCATGTCGGAGCTATACATGTAGGAATCCGAGGTACATAAACCCGTTTCCGAAAATCATGTCGGAGTTAAACATGTAAGAATCCGAGGTACATAAACTCGGATTCCGAAAATCTTGTCGGAGCTAGACATGTAGGAATCTGAAGTACACAAACCCGTTTTCATGAATCATGTTGCGACGGCTATGCTGCCAAGTTTATCTTAAATTCCTGCAAAGGAAAAGAAGGCGGACCCGATTTTAACTGAATCTAGTTGAAATCCGGAATCCGTGCAAAGTTTCGAAGGCAGACTCGATTACACTGAATTTGGTTAAAATCCCGGCTCCGTATGAATTTTTGAAGGTCATGTTGCCTGGTTTTAAACTGAATATAGTTAAAATTCGGGATCCACATAAAGTTTTGAAGTTGGCCCCAATTAACTAAATCTAGTTAAAATCTGGGATCCGCGTAAATTTTTGAAGTGGGGCCCGGTTAACTGAATCTAGTTAACGTTCGTGATCCGCGTAAAGTTTTGAAGTCAGACCTGGTAACACTGAATCTAGTTAACGTTCGGGATCCGCGTAAAGTTTTGAAGTCGGGCCCGGTTAACTGAATCTAGTTAACGTTCGGGATCTGCGTAAAGTTTTGAAGGCGGACCTGGTTACACTGAATCTAGTTAAAATCTAGGTTCCATGGAAATAATGATTAAAACGTGTCTCCTTGGGAACATACGCGTTTCCTCGGGAGCACGGTAAAACCGAGATAAAGGTTAAAACATATGAATATTATGCGCAATATCTTTTTGACTTCGCCCAGTCATCAAATGGAACTTGGTTACACTGCATCTCTGTCAAGCCAATTTCTCTCACCGGTTTATGGCTAGTATGAACGTTTTGCGGGAAGCAAAAAGAAGTCGGTTACGCTTAATACAGTTAAAATTTGGGCTCCGTGTTAAGCTTTGCGGGTTGAAAACCGAGTTCCGCGTGGAGTCCGTCCCTACGAAAGGGAGCGAAGGCAGAACCCAGTTACACTGTATTCTAGTTAGATCTGAGTTCCACGTATAAACAAATCAAGGGTTACGACACCCATAATGGAATCCCGGGTTACGACACCCATCATGAATTAACAAATTCAGGAAAAATTTTGCGGAGGAATCCACCTCCAAAAGAAAAAGAAGAAGGACTCCGATTACACTTAATTGGACCCCGGATAAACTAAACATTATCCAGTTGACTTCGCACTCCTTAATAGAACTCAGGATAAACTGAAGATTATTAAATCCGCGCTCCTTAAAAGGACCCCGGATAAAGAATTCCTTAATGGAAATTCAAAAACTATCAATAGTAAAAAATAAAATACACCGAGGTATTACACCCGGTCAAAAACAAAATACACCAAGGTCATTACACCCGGTCAGAAATAGAACACAATTTAAAGGGGTTACACCAGGGCTAACAAGCCCAAATCCAGAAATGTTCGAAACTTGCTCCTAGATAAGAAGATGAATTGTCATGCAGGCCTTGATCAGGTCAAAATGTTTAAATGTGTGTTTCCACACCACAGCTGAACATGTGACGATTTGCCCTTATCCTGGTAAACATCACGGACAACGGATCTGGAACTCAATAGTACGATTTATTTACACCTGCTATCATGACCAATATCGAAAGAATAACATTAGCATATCCTGCATAACCAAGACCTTGGCCCGGTCACTTGAAAGAACTTTGAACATATTTTCGAGCTCAGATAATCAACTTATTGTTGAAATGAAGATGAAACTCAGACAAGATATCCGAGTTAAATAGTCAATGCACCCTGGCAGCCCAGAGCCTTGACTGCCAGGCTTTCAGTCGACAAGACAAGTGTGGCACTGAAAAACTGTCAGCAGTATAAGCAAATACGATCCATTCCTCTACAGGATAATTTGGATTGGGAGAACCCGGTGCTACAACAAACAAACCCGGAAGTCTGGTTCTTTCCTCTTTAGGATAATTCTGATTGGGGGAACTGGGTGTTGCAGCAAACAAACCCGGATGATTGAGGAAGAAGAGATACCGACAATCATGAAAAGAAATAGACGAAGTTTCAAAGCAAATTAACCCGGACTACATGTCTGGGGGCAATTCAATCAGAATACAAGTAAATCCGGGGTTAGCTGAAGCTCGGATAGAAACTTTATCAAAATCAAACAAGTTGAAGCAACTCGGATACGATATCCGGGTTCAATAACAGATCCACCCTACAGCCCGTGAGCGCTTGATCACAAATTGGGGGCAACTACTATACAGTTGTCAATGATGTAAGAAGAATTAATGGAAGCCCTCACGAGGTTATTTGAATTTTCAAATGCTATCCCGGTTACTTGAACGTTGCTAGAGAAAAAGAACATTCACCATCAACCGAGATCGAGGCAAGCGAGAACATTGAACGAGGGAAAGACAAATAGGTCCCCCCCTTGGGAAAAACCTATCACCTAAATGGGCAAATCGCAGCAGAATACGAATGAATCCGAATTCGTCAAGACTCGGACAAAAGCAAATCAAGTTGAAACCCTTCGCAAATCCAGGGTAGCCAGGTGTCAGTTGGCTATGATGGCGATTGCAGAAGGATCCCGGATCTTTGAGACATGACCTCGGATCTTTGAGCTCACCTCGGATCTTTGAGCAAATGACATTGACAGCCGGGATCGACATAACCCAACCCGCCAATATGCGGTAGTTAGGCAAGAGGGTAAGGTTCGCGACAACCTAGCCTAGATAACTTGTTCAGGGCAAAATACATCCCGGCAGCTCAAAAGCTTGAACTACCGGGCTAGGGGGCAACTTTTACAGACCTGTATAAGGCTCATATTCAGTATATGGCCCAACAAGGAATATATTGCATATCAGGATCTATCTACAATGAAGGAGGATCCTATCTCATCAACAATCCAGGTATATCTACATGCATATCTGGTAGTTAGGATATCGGGGCCTCGAATCACAGGGCCCAAGCGACTCAACCTAAGGTACACTCTATAAATACAGAGGTCAAACCCTAAGGTACACAGATTCTAGATTCTACTCTCTCTGGCTATTTACAATTCAGCCCACACAGAACACACACCCCACCCCCTTTGGCTAAATGCCTATGTGTGTCTCGAACTACGTGGACTTTGATCCCTCTACAGGGTACGTAGGCCCTAGGCATTGTTCCTAGGTCAAGTCCGATTCAATCAATATCATAATGCTAGTCCATTAGGGCTAGCCACATCCTGTTCTTGAACAGAACAGATATATATATATATATATATTATTAAATTCGAAAATAATATAATAATATTATTTAATAGAGATTATAATATTATTATATAATATTTGTTTTTGTATTTAATTTATTTGATGAATTAAATATCTAAAACAAATTGAGATATTGTATCTCAGATTTAATTTTCGAATATAGATATCATATATCTAATTTAATTTGAATTGAGATATAGTATCTCATATTTAATTAAATAGATATATATCATATCTCAGATTTAATTTATAGAGATAAATTAAATCGTAAGGCTTTTTAATTCAGATTAAATAAATAGATTAGATTAGATCTATTGGATAGATTTAATTAATATATTATTTTAATCTAAATTCAAATTTCAAGATTAATAAGGATTTATTTTGGAATATATAATACGCCTCTTGGGTTTTGAAAAACCATTGAGACATTTTGTCAAGACGTATTAGAAAAGTTGTGAGAAACCCTAGAGAGAAAAAGTAGAGACGCGAAAATACTGAAGGCGCTAGCACGCTGTCGTCGGTGTTGGAAGCTGTTCGGTGTGGATACCGGTAGAGGGAGTGGATTCGTAGGGTTGGCTCTTGTTGATCGAGTAGGTAGCCCATTAGATTGAAATGAACGAGACGCTCACGAGTTCGCATAGGTACGGTTTCTAACGAACCTTGATTTAAACGCTGTTGATGGATCCTCTCAATGGGATTCGTAAGTTTTAATGGATGAGAATCCTTCCGCTGCGTGTACGGATCCCAACACATAGAGGGAAAGCTAGGGATCCTTCACGAAAGAATTGGATGTGCTTGGGGGACAAGTTATTGGTAAGGTTGCACTCTATGCGGTGTCCTCACGCAACGAACCTCATTTGATTCCATAGTCATTTATTGATTTCGGCATCAGACCCACCTTGTAGACGTCGTTAAACTCCTCTGATAAGAAATCCAAAACCAAAGAAATGATGCTCTCACCGAGAGCAAACAACGTCAGAGAAGTCCTTGGGAGCAAGAAACGCCAAATCAGGGAAAAATCGGCTCTGGAGTGTTTTCACTCTCTTGCTCTCTAAACCGACCTCTCTCTCTCTCTCTCTCTCTTCTTCTTCTACCTTCGACTTCTCCCCTCTTTTTCTCCATGTTGGCCGACATGATGATGATGATGAGAAAGGAACTAAGAGAAGTCAAGGGCTTGCTGGGCAAGGCAAGGAACAACTTGGCCAACAAGTAAAGAGAACTTGGACCACAAGTCACGAGAACATGGAGGGCAAGCTAGGGATCCTTCATGAAAGAACTGGATGTGCTTGGAGGACAAGTTATAGGTAAGGTTGCACTCTATGTGGTGTCCCCACCCAACGAACCTCATTTGATTCCATAGTCATTTCTTGATTTCAGCATCAGATCCAACATTGTAGATGTCATTAAAATCCTTTGATAAGAAATCCAAAACCAAAGAAATGATGCTCTCACCGAGAGCAAACAACGTCAGAGAAGTCCTTGGGAGCAAGAAACGCCAAATCAGGGAAAAATCGGCTCCAGACTGTTTTCTCTCTCTTGATCTCTGAACTGACCTCTCTCTCTCTCTCTCTCTTTCTTCTTCTACTTTCGGCTTCTCCCCTCTTTTTCTCCATGTTGGCCGACATGATGATGATGATGATGAGAAAGGAACTAAGAGAAGTCAAGAGCTTGCTGGGCGAGGCAAGGAACAACTAGGCCAACAAGTAAAGAGAACTTGGACCACAAGTCAAGAGAACATGGAGGGAAAGCTATGGATCCTTCATGAAAGAACTGGATGTGCTTGGAGGACAAGTTATAGTTAAGGTTGCACTCTATGCGGTGTCTTCACCTAATGAACCTCATTTGATTCCATAGTCATTTCTTGATTTCGGCATCAGATCCACCTTGTAAACGTCATTAAACTCCTCTGATAAGAAAATCTGAAACCGTAGAAATGATGCTCTCACCGAGAGCAAACAACATCAGAGAAGTTCTCGGGAGTAAGAAACGCCAAATCAGGGAAAAATCGACTTCAAAGTGTTTTCACTCTCTTGCTCTCTGAACCGACCTCTCTCTTCTCTCTCTCTCTTCTTCTACCTTCGGCTTTTCCCCTCTTTTTCTCCATGTTGGCTGACATGATGATGATGAGAAATGTAACATCCTAAATTTTGGACCCTGAGAATTAAGAATAAGCCTAAAGTAGGCGAACGACTAAGCCCTGTTCGAGATGAGTTCCAAGGATGTCGAGAGATATAAGAAGCCTCTCTCAAGGACTAAGTAACTCGGCTATACGGGTCAGCGGACCTAGTATGTATCAGCCGTGGAATTAAAGTGCTAATGAAAAAGGGGCACAAAAGACCTATTCGGGGTAAATCCGGTAGAAAAGATGCCACTTAACTATGTCCTAAGCTATAGGACAATTAATTGAGTGAAAATATGCCGGTATAAGTTAGTATACAGTATTTTCAGGGCACTCAGGTATGCCCTGCGTTTTTAAGAAAACATTGGTATTCGTGAAGAAAGCCTGAGCAAAACCTGGGTAGGATCTCGAGAAAGTACCGATAGAGTAACTTTAATAAAGTAATGTCATGATGACTAATGATGACTTTTGATGTTGGCCAAATAGAATGGTGACACGTGTCCAATTTCGAGGTCAAAGACTTGGGGAATCGTTGACCAACTAAGGGGAACCAACCGGGACCGGTTCGGGGTTTCCGGAGATAGGCCCAGGCCCCAGATGCAGGGAGAGGGCGAAATTTAGTGGGCCCAGAAGAGAGAGAAAAGTGACTTGAAGAGAAAGTAAAAGGTCACATCAAGTAATAATGAAGAGAGAGGAAATAAAATAATCAGAATTAATTTGGACCACACAATTTGAATATGACATGACCAGTGAATGACAAGCAATTATGACCCTACAAGGCCATTAATGGCACAATCTTGGGAAGATTTTGTGGGTCCCACTGACTTGGAAGAAGAGCAGTACAAATGACCATTTTACCCCTGAAGTGTTATTTTAATTACCGGACAAAAACCTACACCTAGTGACTCCAAAAACCAACACCAAGGGCAATTTGGGAATCTGATTTTTGGGCATAAAAGGTGCCACACATCTGCCAAGAATTCTCTAGAACTCTTGAGAAACAAGTCAAGGAATTATATTTTAATCCAAGACATTCTTCCGACCGTTGGATAATAACCAATCTTGGACAATAGCCCTAACCAAGAGGGTCTATTTTAAGGACACCCATGTTTTTTGCTGCCTAGGACGTGCTCAAAGCGGGAGGAAGGAGTGGGCAGCAAGGTCTTGGTTCAAGGAAAGGTGAAAGTCATATGCAACCGAAGATTCAAGGTAAGCCCCTAACCGACAACTTGGTGATTATTCTTATAAGTTTCTGCCCTATGGTGTTGAACGTGGGGATGCAGTGGGAGTTTGATGTTTTTAAGGTTTTCAATGAGTCCAAAACGTGATTTTGTGTGGGGTTAAGTCAAGGTTACCTTTTTCACACCCAAAAAACCTAAGACGTTAAACTATGCAAATCTGCCAACACCTGTGATTTCTGGGCAGTGAAGACAAATCGGTATATTTGAAATAGTAAATGAAGTTCAAATACTTTGAAAGTTTACATGGTGAAATTAGACATTCTAAGGATGATTTTGGAATAATATTTCGTGTCATTCTGATTTTCCTACCTAGAGTTCTTTGCTGTTGAAAATGACCTTAAAACAGGAACTTCATTTCGGACCAGTGGCTTAAGTTTCGGAATAAGGGGAGGACCCAAACCCAGATGACTCTTGAAATTATTTTTCCTATAAACTATACATCCTAAGAGTTCAATGACCACTGATTTCATGTCAATATGATTTTTCTAGAATTTAGTACAAATTGGTGAAGTTGGGTCAGCAATTTTGGAAAATTATGGAGTTAGGCGAAATTTATTGAACATGAAGTGAAGCTTGTATACGTAATTTAAAGCATGATATTTTTTCTGTATCTAGGGTTTTAACACATGTGTGACATATTTCAAGCACCAAGGGAAGAGTTTTCTATTTGCGAGGCGTGCCAGGTAGTAACTTTTAACTTGCATACTCTATGTTGCTCTTGTATGTGTGTGTTATCATGATTGTGGATGTAGGGTAGGTAGTATCTATGGGACTTTGTGTCCTATGGTTGCTACTGAGGCCCGAGGAGTGATGGGTAGGTAGTACCTACATGGGTGCTACTGAGGCCTGTGGCATGTAGGGTAGGTAGTACCTATTGGACTGTGTGTCCTTAGGTTACTACTAAGGCCCAAGATATATGAAGTAAGTGGAGCCTATGTGACTGTGTGTTCATAGGTGTCTACTAAGGCCTTTTGGGGTAGGTAGTTAGGGTCGGCCGCCCTAGCTATTGAGGCCCTTAGTGCGCTGGATCCGAGGGCTTGTCTTGACCAGGCGGTCCTTCAGAGGTAGTACATGCCAGTATCATTGTGCCAGAGGCAGATTTATGTTCCTGATTGTGATTTGTATTATATGCATTGCATACATATTGTATATGAGTTCAACAGTTACTCTGGAGGTTCAATTTTGAACTCCAAACCATTATAAAGGCACAGGAGAAGGACGTTAAGCTGATCGGACCTCATGAAGGTAAAGGCATGCGGTGGAGGTTCGAAGAAATAGGGAATGCCCTGTTCTGTTTTGTGTATCTATTTTGGGATAACTATATGAGTTTATTTACTATGTTGTATATTTGTTTTGAACGATTGTACCCTTAAACCTATGGGGACTTTATTCTGGTTATTGTACCCTTACCAGTATATTGTGGTTGTCCAAACCGATCATATGCTCTGCCACGCAAACTCTGATACATGTTAAAATCTACTAATGATCAAAGGAAAGGTAAATTTAAGCGGTAAGGATCTCTCTAACCTGCCACTCGAAAGGACGAGGCCGGTAGGGATGTAACAAGAAAGGAACTAAGAGAAGTCAAGGGATTGCTGCGCGAGGCAAGGAACAACTTGGCCAACAAGTAAAGAGAACTTGGACCACAAGTCATGAGAACATGGAGAGCAAGCTAGGGATCCTTCATGAAAGAACTGGATGTGCTTGGAGGACAAGTTGTACTCTATGCGGTGTCTTCACCCAACAAACCTCATTTGATTCCATAGTCATTTCTTGATTTCGGCATCAGATCCACCTTGTAGACGTCATTAAACTCCTCTGATAAAAAATCTGAAACCTTAGAAATGATGCTCTCACTAAGAACAAACAACGTCAAAGAAGTCCTTGGGAGCAAGAAACACCAAATCAGGGAAAAATCGGCTCTGGAGTGTTTTCTCTCTCTTGCTCTCTGAACCAACCCCTCTCTCTCTCTCTTTTCTTCTACCTTCAGCTTCTCCCTTCATTTTCTCCTTATTGGCCAACTTAATGATGATGAGAAAGGAACTAAGAGAAGTAAAGGGGTTGTTCGGCGAGCAAAGGAACAACTTGGCATCCAAGTAAAGAGAACTTGGCCCACACGTGAGGAGAACATAACTTGGAGGGCGCGCTATGCATACTTAGCAAAAGAGCTAGATGTGCTCGGAGGACAAGTTAGAGGTAAGGTTGCACTCTATGTTGTGTCCCCACCCAACGAACCTCATTTGATTCCATAGACATTCCCTGATTTCGGCATCAGATCCACCTACAAAGACGTCGTTAAACTCCTCTGATAAGAAATCTGAAACCATAGAAATGATGCTCTCACCGAGAGCAAACAATGTCAGAGAAGTCCTTGGGAGAAAGAAACGCCAAATCAGAGAAACATCTGCTCCAGACTCTTTTCTCTCTCTTGCTCTCTGAACCGACGTCTCTCTCTATCTTTCTTCTTCTACCTTCGGCTTCTCCCCTCTTTTTCTCCATGTTGGCCGACATGATGATGATGAGAAAGGAACTAAGAGAAGTTAAGGGCTTGCTGCGCGAGGCAAGGAACAACTTGGCCAACAAGTAAAGAGAACTTGGACCACAAGTCAAGAGAACATGGAGGGCAAGCTAGGGATCCTTCATGAAAGAACTGGATGTGCTTGGGGGACAAGTTATTAGTAAGGTTGCACTCTATGCGGTGTCCTCACCCAACGAACCTCATTTGATTCCATAGTCATTTCTTGATTTCGGCATCAGACCCACCTTGTAGACGTCGTTAAACTCCTCTGATAAGAAATCTGAAATCGTAGAAATGATGCTCTCACCGAGAGCAAACAACGTTAGAGAAGTCCTTGGGAGCAAGAAACGCCAAACCAAGGAAAAATCGGCTCCAGACTGTTTTCTCTCCCATGCTCTCTGAACCTCTCTCTCTCTCTCTCTTCTTCTACCTTCGGGTTCCCCCTTTGTTTTCTCCTTATTGGCCAACTTAATGATGATGAGAAAGGCACTAAGAGAAGTCAAGGGCTTGCTGCGTGAGGCAAGGAAAAACTTGGCCAACAAGCAAAGAGAACTTGGCCCAGAAGTTAGGAGGGCATGGAAGGCAAGCTTCCCGAAAGAGCTAGATGTGCTTGGAGGACAAGTTAGAGGTAAGGTTGCACTGTACGTGGTGTCCACACCCTACGAACCCCTTTTGATTGCAAAGTTATTTCCTGATTTCAACATCATATCCACATTGTAGACATCGTTAAAAACCTCAAATAAGAAATATGAAACCGTAGAAATGATGATTTCACCAACACAAAACAACATTAGAGAAGGCATTTGGAGCAAGAAATGCCAAATCAGGGAAAAATTGGCTCTGGAGTGTTTTCTCTTTCTCTCTCTGAACCAACCTCTCTCTCTCTTTCTTCTTCTACCTTCGGCTTCTCCCTTCGTTTTCTCCATGTTGGCCAACTTAATGATGATGAGAAAGGAACTAAGAGTAGTCAAGGGCTTGCTGGGCGAGGCAAGGAACAACTTGGCCAATAAGTAAAGAGAACTTGGCCTACAAGTTAGGAGAACATGGAGGGCAAGCTAGGCATACATCGCGAAAGATCTTGATGGGCTTGGAGGACAAGTTAGAGTTAAGGTTGCACTCTGTGTGGTGTCCACACCCTACGAACCTCATTTGATTGCATAGTCATTTCTTGATTTTAGCATCAGATCCACCCTGCAGACGTAGTTAAACTCGTCAGATAAGAAATCCCAAAACCATAGAAATTTTGCTCTCACTGAGAGAAAACAACGTCAGGGAAGGCCTTGGGAGCAAGAGACGCCAAATCATGGAAAATCGGCTCCGAAGTTTTTTCTCTCCCATGCTCTCTCAACCGACCCCTCTCTCTCTCTTTCTTTCTTCTACCTTTGGCTTCTCCCTTCATTTTCTCCATGTTGGCCAACTTAATGATGATGAGAAAAGAACTAAGAGAAGTCAAGGGGTTGTTCGGTGAGCTAAGGAACAACTTGGCCAACAAGTAAAGAGAACTTGGCCCACAAGTCAAGAGAACATGGAGGGCAAGCTAGGCATCCTTCACGAAAGAGTTGGATGTGCTTGGAGGACAAGTTATAGGTAAGGTTGCACTCTATGCGGTGTCCTCACCCAACGAACCTCATTTGATTCCATAGCCATTTCTTGATTTCGACATCAGATCCACATTGTAGACATCGTTAAAAACCTCAAATAAGAAATCCGAAACCGTAGAAATGATGATCTCACTGAGACCAAACAATGTCAGAGAAGGCATTTGGAGCGAGAAATGCCAAATCAAGGAAAAATCGGCTCTGGAGTGTTTTCTCTCTCTTGCTCTCTGAACTGACCTCTCTGTCTCTCTCTTTCTTCTTCTACCTTCGGCTTCTCCCTTCGTTTTCTCCATGTTGGCCAACTTAATGATGATGAGAAAGGAACTAAGAGTAGTCAAGGGCTTGCTGGGCGAGGCAAGGAACAACTTGCCCAAAAGTAAAGAGAACTTGGCCTACAAGTCAGGAGAACATGGAAGGCAAGCTAGGCATACATCGCGAAAGACCTTGATGGGCTTGGAGGACAAGTTAGAGTTAAGGTTGCACTCTATGTGGTGTCCACACCCTACGAACCTCATTTGATTGCATAGTCATTCTTGATTTCGGCAACAGATCCACCCTGCAGACGTCGTTAAACTCGTCAAATAAGAAATCCCAAAACCATAGAAATTTTGTGCTCACCGAGAGCAAACAACGTCAGGGAAGGCCTTGGGAGCAAGAAACACCAAATTGGGGAAAAATCGGCTCCGGGGTGTTTTCTCTCTCTTGCTCTCTGAACCTCTCTCTCTCTCTCTCTCTCTTCTTCTACCTTCGGCTTCTCCCCTCTTTAGTTTGTATGTCTCTTGTGATTTTTTTTTTTTGCTTTGGGAAATCTTAGTACAATCTCTGCCATACTCTGTTACAAATAGAGTGACATTTCGTTTAAAATGAAAATTATTGTTGTGATGCCATAATTTATATAGTTTTATATTTTGTGGGCTAGGTGGGGGTGGTTGATTATAGACTAATAGTGGTTTCAACTTGGGAGAGACAAGTTTATATTTTGAAAGTGGAGCTAAATCACCAAGAGGGGGGTGAATTGGGGATTTTAAAAACTTTTTCAGCTTACTCTGTTTTTGTACACTAAAAACAGAGATGAACTAAGTAGAGAGTAGAAGAGCAAGACACAAGGATTTATACTGGTTCGGTCCAATCCCTTGACCTACGTCCAGTCCCGGACTCTCCGGGATTTTCACTATCTCAATTGATTACACACTCGTACTCAAGAGTAATTCTCTCACTAGAACTTACTCCCCCTTACAAGTTGCAATCAATGAACCCAATCACCAAGTCCCCCGACTTGTGATTCCTTTACAATAAATGATTTACAATCAATAAACTCTCTCTAAGAGTAGATAATGATAAACACTGAAGCTTAATGTATCAACAGATACTTTATACAAGAAAACTCAAGAGTAGTTGGAAACTTGAATGATTTTCATTTTCTATAGTCTTAGTTGTTGAGAGGAATTGAATGCAGCTCTATTTATACTGAGAGTGCATTAAATGACCGTTGTAATCCTTCATATAACCGTTGGTAACATTAACCAAGGTTCTGCTTCAGTTTTGGTCTTCTTCTCTCTCTACTCTTCACTTAATCCAGCTGGGCAGAAGTTTAGAGTTGACTTCTAGTAAATAAATCCGTTGGACTAGCAGCTGCTGGATGTGGTAGGTAGGCATTAATCCTTTGTAAGCGTGTGCAGAAGGATTTCCCAAAAGTATGCAACTTTCTGGGTTTAGCATTTAATGTTCTGACAGCTTTTTGCTTTTGGTATTAAACCTTCGTTAAACATTCTTTAATCCATCTGAAACTCACTAACAAAGTGTTTAAATATAGCTGAGAATATATAAGAATGATAATAGAAAGCATTAAGATCAAACACGAAGAAATCACAAATTCGTATGATTTGAATTTTGAATACTTGCGCCCAATACTTGAGTATGTTCTTCAATACTTGAGTATTGCACTGTGCACTAATGTGAATACTTGAGTATTCATCTGAATACTTGAGTATTCGTTTTCCAGAGAAGGCACTACATGATTTGAGCGTTGGACAATTTCCTTGAGTAAGACCAATACTTGAGTATTGAAACCAATACTTGAGTATTGAACTTTTTATGTGAAAATAAGTTAAGTCCAAAATCTCAATACTTGAGTATTCAAATCAATACTTGAGTTTTCAAAATATTTGAAAAAGAGCCAAGCTCTCTCGTATGCTCAATACTCGAGTATTCAACTCAATACTTGAGTATTGGACTGTTTGAAAACTTTGTGAAAACTTTTCCAAGTCAATACTTGAGTATTCAAATCACTTGGAAATAGCAAACCTTTCTGTATGGCCAATACTCGAGTATTCAAACCAATACTTGAGTATTGAACTATTTGAAAACTTTGTGAGTTCTTTTCCAAGTCAATACTTGAGTATTCGCCTCAATACTTGAGTATTCAAATCACTTGGAAATAAGCGAAACTTTCTGTCTGGTCAATACTCGAGTATTCAACTCAATACTTGAGTATTGAACTGTTTTCAATATTTGTGAAGTTTCTCATCTCAATACTTGAGTATTCATTTCAATACTTGAGTATTGATAAACATGTGAAAAACTTTGAAAACTTTCTGTTTGCCCAATACTCGAGTATTCAAACCAATACTCGAGTATTCACATGTTGAATACTTTAATGATTTTCTGTATGACCAATACTTGAGTATCCATATGGATACTTGAGTATTGGTATTTCTGCCTTTTAGTGAAAGAGTTTCTGTAAGATCAATACTTGAGTATTGGAACCAATACTTGAGTATTGACTTATTGTGAAAAACTTGAAATGCTCTCTGTAAGTTCATTACTTGAGTATTGGAATCAATACTTGAGTAATGATCATTTTTGCACGAAGGAGCCATTCACTGTCAACTCAATACTTGAGTAATGAAACCATCACTCGAGTATTCAATACTTGAGTAATGAAACCAATACTTGAGTATTGAGCATTTTGCGAAAAATGCATCATTCACTGTCAACTTGCAAGGGTCATATCTCCCTGGTCTGAACTCCGTTTTGGTTCGTTCAACTCTTCATGGAAAGCTCTGTGAGTCTACTTTCATATTCTACCGATTTCAGCTCAATCGGATTTGTATTTTGTGAGTTACACCCAAAACATTGAAGCTTGGTTTGCTGTGTGGCGTGAATTTATCTTTCAACTTCCACAATCCATAGCTCTCTCATATGAATTCCTTTTGGCTTGAATTTTATATCAAATTGACGCATTGGGAGTCTAGTTTCATATGCCACTTATTTCACTTCAATCCAATTCCTGGTTGAAGAGATATCATCAAATTACCAGACGTCGCCCGAGCTGAACATGAAACAGAGTTGATCAACGTTGAATACTCGAGTATTGAACTTACATACTCGAGTATTGACAGTCCAGAGAGCCCAGAGATGCTGAAAACACTGGATACTCGAGTATTGACTTGGATACTCGAGTATTGACATTCCAGAGACGCCAGAGAAGCTGAAGATACTCCAATACTCGAGTATTGATGAACATACTCGAGTTTTGACTCCTAAAGCTGATTTTTCCTTGTTTTAACTCTAAATTGAGTCATTCCAACTTCCATATGATCTTGGAGGCTTCTAGCATCAATACAAGAACTTGAATAAAGAAATCTTCATTCCATTCAACAAGTTCTTCCTTTTTCCATCTCCCAACTTGATCATTCTTCATCATTTAACTTGGGCTCATTATTCTCTGCAGCTTCTACCTTCTTCACATTTCTTCTTGATTAAGTTCTTGCTTCCTTTGACATTCTAATATTCCAATTATATTTTGTGCAAGAACTTCTTTCTTCAATCCCTTATTTCCTTCTTGGTTATTCCCCATGATTGAACACTTTCTTTCTTCTCTTCTCTTGATCATTGCCAAAATACTGTGTAACTTCTTTGCTTCCTTGGCATTCTCTCCCATTCAACTTGGAGTAACATCTTGCTTCCTTGACAACCTCTGCAAGTTCTTCTTTCTTTAATACCTTTCTTGATCAATCTCCATTATTAAACTTTGCATCTACATTCAATATAAGAATTAGTCAAAGTATAATGTAAATGTAGTATGCAACCTTTTTGCTCTTAAGAATTGCATCTATATAAGACATCATCAAAACTAATCATAACCAACATATTTGACTAGAATGTGATAAAGTTCACAGCAGCAGGACTGAGTTGCTCCAAAATGAATTAACACTGTGCATTTGCATTTGTTCACTTTGCTTTCTGGGCTCAATTTTTGATTAAGAAGTTTTCTGGAATTCCTTTAAATTTTGTTATGTTTGCCCATTTTGTGACCACTGCCAAGAAAATTCTTGTTTGTTGTTGTTTGCCTGGTCTAGTTTCTTGTCCATCCTTGTGGAGCAATAAATACATTGTATGGCCTCATTCCGTTACTCACATATAAAGAGAGGCATGTCCTATCATAATCTGATTTTGTGGGCACATGACAATGGGATGTAATAACTGTTTCTTTTCTCTGCAATGTATCATATCTGATTTCCAGATATGTATTAAAGTTATAGGCTCTTTGCTGGATAGCTAGCATTAGCTGCCTCAGTTGTGACAAAGCATTTATCATTCAGCATCATTGAATACTCTATGCATATTTAATTACTTAAGCACAAGCTCACTTAAGGCATTTGGATTTCTTTGTATACCTATTTTGTTGATTAAATTGATTCTCTATCATCCCTTTTGATGCTGCCTTGTTTGGTTGTGGAATAGGATTCTAAGATTGGATTCGTCCATAGAATTTGCGGCCGATATCTTCTTTGCCTTAGACTTGTCTAGATGAATTCTGGACGCTAATATTCTGTGAATTCGAATATGCTTTGTTCATTTTCTTTTCGATTTTGTCGTTGTGATCTTTCTATAGCTTTTTCTATAGCTTCATATGAAATGGCATGTTTTTATGCAGTAGGAACTCAACATAGGGGAAGGCTAGATGTAATATGGTTAGTTTGCAGATGAGACATAGAAATCCCTTCATGTTTATGAGAATATTTAATTTAATGTTGGAATGTTTCCTCCCCTTTGTTCTCAAACAAACAGCCCTTGTAAATAGAATTGAAAAATCCTCCATATTTGGGTGTCTTCAAGCTCTGAAAACACCAAAGTTGTGATAGTAGGAATCATTGAACTTATCCTGAAAACAATGGGTTGTGTCTATCAAGAACGAAGGCTCTTGCTTGAACGAATCCAGAATTTTGGTTTCTTGTATGATGTCTTTGTGGTTATCTAGAAAGCTCCTGACTGAACGAGCTTAATTATATAAGCTAAAGAACATTTAATTTTGTAATTGTATAAGAAAAAATTGCACTGTTGTGTTGTCTTACTTGACTATGTCATGATTTCCAACTTTAATGTATAGGTGTCATTTCCAGTAACGATATTTATAGGTATTTAAGTATAAAATACATGACAATCGAATTCTGTAAATTTCAATGTGATGTGTCTGTTATTGGCTTTAGCATCGTGAATGTGCTCATGATGCTTAGTTCTGCAACATGAGCACCTTTATAATTTTGTCCTGCATTGCGGATGGAACCAAAACGAGTGAAGGTGATGTAACTTTGTATTTAGTCAAGTAGGGTAAAGTTTGTAAATTGTGAAAAACACCCAAGTTATTAATCCTCAATGATGTTTGATCTGGTCTTTGATTCTGTGACTTTGGAAATTGAAATAAAAATCTGTTTAACTTTGTCACTGTGTGGAAACTGATTTTGAAGCTGGAAATTCCTATTGTCGAGTGGTGTTACTTTGTTTAATTTGCAGTTCTGATATCTGACTTAAAAGTATTGAGGAATTACTATTTGTTTTGTCGTCAGATTGCATTTCACTTGGCTATGCATGGTCTGTGAGAAAAATTTGGAAATTGTTTTGCTGCTGAGATTAATGATTAAATATGATATAATGCTGGATTAAGTTGGGACTCTAGATGTGATTGACTCTTTGAAAGAAATTTTGAGTGTAATTGTGTGTCCGTGGTTGGTAGTTGTTACACCTCTACCGGCATCGCCCTTTCGGGTGGCGGGTTAGAGGGATCCTTTTCGCTTGTTGCCTTTCCTTGTTAATTATTCCCTTTTGTCATACATCAGAGTGTGTGCGGCAAAGCATATGATCAGTTTGGACAACTTACAATATACTGGTAAAGGTAAGAACATAAAGTAGTCCCCGTAGGGTTAAGGGTACAATCGTCCAAAATAAATACTGAACAGTAAGTATAAATCATACAGTCATCACGGAAATATAGAGTACAACAGGTGATAGGCCATCCCCTATTTCTTCAATTCTCCGTATCACGCCTTTGTGCTAACACCCTAGTTACAGAAAAATATCACACTTTCAATCACATATTCAAACTTTACTTCAAGTTCCATAAATTTCGCCTATAACCAGAATTTTCCAGAATCTCTGACCCAACTTCACCGATTTTTAATAAATTCTATAAAAATCGTATTAATATGAAATAAGTGGCCTTAGAACCCTTAGGATGTGTATTTTATAGGAAAAATAATTACCAAAGTCATATAGGTTCAAAACTTGTCCTTATTCCCAAACACTAGCCACTGGTCTGAGACAGAGTCCAGGTTTTTAGGTCATTTTCAACCTTAAATAACTCTCGGTTGGAAAATCCAAATGACACAAATATTATATCAAAATCATCCTTAGGATGTATACTTGCACCATATAAAATTTCAAAGCAATCAGACTTCATTTACTACTTCAAAACCATCGATTAGTATACGCTGCCCACAAAACTCCCAAATCGGCAGATTTACGTAGTTTTAAAACTAAAGATTTTTGGCTTTGGAAAAAGGTAATCCGACTTG
This sequence comes from Acacia melanoxylon, assembly GCA_019022615.1. Lineage (NCBI taxonomy): Eukaryota > Viridiplantae > Streptophyta > Magnoliopsida > Fabales > Fabaceae > Acacia > Acacia melanoxylon. The sequence goes on along the minus strand of JAFJYJ010000020.1, from coordinate 76,502 downwards.
TCCCCACTCAAAATCACGTTTTGGACTCAATGGAAACCTCAAAAATACCAAAATACTACTGAAACTCCATAAAAAACACCATAGGGCAGAAACAGAAGTACTAGGTTGTTAGAGGCTTACCTCGGAATTTCGTTTGCGTATGGCTTCCCTTTCCCTTGGATCAAAACCTTCAGCTGGACCTTCTTCTTCCTAACCTTGAGCACGTCCTTGGGCAGGTGGAAATGAGGGGAGGAAGTGTCCTTATATAGACTCCAAGGGTTAGGGTTATTGTCCAATTCCGGTTATTATCCACTGGTCAGAAGGATGTCTCGGATTAAAATATAATTCCTTGGCTTATTTCTCAAGAATTATAGAGAATTCTTGGCAGATGGGTGCGCCTTTTTAGGCCCAAAAATCAGATTCCCAAATTGCCCCTGGTGTTGGTTTTTGGAGTTACTAGGTGTAGGTTTTTGTCTCGTAATTAAAATAACACTTCAATGGTAAAATGGTCATTTGTACTGCTCTTCTTCCAAGTCAGTGGGACCCACAAAAATCTGCCCAAGATTGTGCCATTAATGCCCATGTAATGTCATAATTACATGTCATTCACTTTGTCACATCAGATTCAAATATGTTGTCCAGATTAATCCTGATTATTTTATTTTCTCTCTCTTCATTATTACCTAATGTGACCTTTTGCTTTTTCTCCAAGTCACTTTTCTCTCTCTTCTGAGCCCACTAAATTTTGCCCTCTCCCTCATCCCTCTAATTTGAGGGATGAGCATGTAAGGGGCACGGCCCGACTTTGAGACCCCGAACCGATCCCACTCCCGATGTGACCTTTTGCTTTTTGCACTTTTACACCTTTCCTCGGGACTTGTGCCACTCAATTGGACTTGTGTGGGCCCGGATTAACAGTCTCCTCCTCCTGACCACAAGTGGACGGAGTATAGTGCCTTAGGGAGCAAGAACCCATATTTTAGTATCTCCTAACCTCCTCGTACTACGTGCTACCCGAAAATCCAACTTCTGACCTTGAAATGCCACGTGTCCAACAATCAACACTATTACTGACTTTTCCTTCTACACTTGGTCCAGATACACATTCTCTCTCTCTCTCTCCCTTTTTATTTCCTCCAAAAACGCAGGACATCCATGACTGCCCTGAAAATGCCATATACTTACCTATACCGGCATATTTTCGCTCAACTAATTGTCCTATACTTTAGAACATAGTTAGGCGGCATCCTTTCCAATCGGATTTGTACCGTATAGGTCTTTTGTGCCCCTTTTTCATTGGTACTTTAATTCCACGGCTTATTCATACTAAGGTCCACTGACCCGTATGGCTAAGTTACTTAGTCCCGGAGAGGCTTCCTAACTCTCGACATTCTTGGAACTCTTCCCGAACTGGGCCTAGTCGTCTGCCTATTCTTAATTCTCAGGGTCCAAAATTCGGGATGTTACAGTAGTTGCTGGGAATTTTGTTATATTGTGACTGTGGAAGAAAAAAAAATATTGAAATTTTGAAATTGATGAATCAGATTAGTCACAGGTAGCTGAATTTTTTTTACTGCTGATACGTATTGCTTCTACTGTAATTTTTGAACTCTTTGCTGTTACAAGTTGCATTGTAATGTATGAAATATATAGTTGAATAAATTGCATGAAAGCTAAAATTGTTTACTGAATTAACTCAATTTTTGTGGAGAAGCGCGCGCACGCGCACACACACACATATATATAATTATTACTCCCTCCCACCGTTTTAAAGTGTGGCGGGCAGCACGTTCTGCCCACTACACCATATATAATAAATATATATTATTAATATTATAATATATTGTTATATTATTATATATTATTATATTATAATTATTTAGTTTTTTATAAAATAAAAAAAAATTGGACCAAAGTTTATATTTTCAATTCAAATAAAATTTCCTTAATACTTAACAAGTTATAGTATTTTCTAAAAAATACTTACATTATTTTCTTTAATTCTTACATAAGAAAATAAGAAAATGTATTTTCATATTGAGTAACTATATGGTAAATTTTAATTACCATAAATTAATCTCTTCTAAAATATTACTTAGTTTTAAAATTTAAAAATTGGCATGTTATAGTGGTGGTGGGTGAGACGCCGATTAGAAGAGAGTGAAGCTACGGAATGAGAGTTATCGCGACAGGAAGAGAGGTTTAGAGAGCGAAATCCAATTTTCCGCGGGACAAAGAGAAGATTCAGGGGAATGATTTTTTTATGCTTCTTTAATTTGTTATGATACTATGATAAAATAAATTTAAAAACAACGCAATTTGAGATTTTCATAAATTTGTTTATTCCAATAATATGAAATTTGAAAACACCTAAGATTTTCAAATTTGAAATTTAACAAAATCATAACTTCTTAATTTATGATGGCTAGGTCAACTCATTAATGAATCTCCAAGAGATGGGGAGAAAAATTTAGAAATTCATCATTAATTTCATATCTTAATTTATGAAATTTGAAATTTAACAAAATCATAACTTCTTTATTTATGATGGCTAGGTCAACTCATAAACTGAATCTCCAAATGATGGGGAGAAAAATTTACAAATTCATCATTAATTTCATATCATTATAAAATTAAAATCAATACTAAGTAAAGATATAAATGAATAAAATGATGTAATTTATTAAAAAGGAGAAAATTGAGATAATCCAATTATTCAAACTTTAAGATAAGAGGCTCAAAAAATTGATCCGACATGGTACTCTAATTTTAACGATTAGGAAAGGACCAAAATAAAAATTTGCGTTAATAACTTAATATGTTGAAGAAATTTGAAATTATACTTTTTATTTAATTTTAATTACTAACGAGCGATTATTATTTTCATTTAAAATTATAATTATAATTTTGTGATGAAAAATAAAATTATCTTATAGACATTCCATTCTCATTTTTTATCTCACTCACACTCCAGAAAGCGGTAAGACCCGGTGGCTACAATATCCATTAACCCTATTGTGCCCTTATTTTCACCGTAGAGAGTGAAGAGTTGATGTGAGGATTGGGCATTGTCAACTAGAGAGACAATCGTCGTTGTCGTTTCAGGTGTGGGTTGTGGAAGAGAGTCCGTCGTTGCCATTTCAGGTGTGGGTTGTGGCAGAGAGTAGCATTCATCAATTCTGTTGTTTTGCCCTAGTGTAGATTTCAGCCGTCTATTTGTGTTTGCCCTAGTGTGGTTGCATCATGAGCGTCCTTTTCCTGAAACGGAAAGATGAGATTATTTGAATTCTTGGCATTTATTGGGAAGAGTAATTCGGCTGTATCTTGATTACTAGCCATTGCTAATCGGTTCTTTTACCTTCAAACCTTCCTCGATTTCTCTCTCTCTCTCTCTCTCATATCTTGCCTATTCTAGTTCTTTTGATTTTCAAGTTTTACTAGTTGTTGCTTCAGCTCCCTTGATTTTCAAACCCCCTATCCGATATTTTTCTCTCATATCCTCCTACTCTATTTTCTCTCCTCCTCATCACCCATCTTTTAGTGCAACGATGGAGACTAAGCTTTCAACCCATGGATAGCAGATTCCCACAAGAGGCTAGTGTAGCTAAGGATTCTGGATTTGCCAATGGAGTTTTGTATGGTGGAATCATTGGGTATAATAGGAAACATGATCAGAAAAATGATTAAAATAGATCATTTAACATCAATCTATGACAAAGGAGCATTTCTACATATTGTGTCGAGGTTGATCTCCAACAGCCTCTATTGCCGGTGTTCAGTGTGTTTGGTGAGGATAACAACTAGCTTACCTGGGCCTACACCTAGTTTGTTTTAATTATGGCATTATGGTCACAAACAGAATAGATGCCCCAAAGTGGTGGGAAGTGACGGTGTTCATGTGGTGAGGATGACGTTGGTTGATCTTAGTGAGGAAGAAAAACAGAGTATAGGAGTTCTCACATCGACGGGAATGGAGGTTGATACACACAGGAAGGTAAAACAATGCAAGAGGGTTCGAGGAAAGCATGCGACGGAGGGTGACATTAGTGGGGGTAGATGACCAAGATTGGGGGCTTGAGAGTCGAAGTTAATGAGGGTCTGTGGAAAACAAAGTAACGGGTTTCAAGAGTCGGGCATGGAGGTGGTGTCTAAGTTTGCAAAGACGGAGGGCTAGAGCTTCGTTGTCGGACATGCTCCTTCCAGTTGAGGAATCATCTAGGGCCACATATGCTTCTTCGTCATGATCTACATAGCAAGAGTCAAGGGATGGTGTCGAAACTGGGCGGAAAAAGTAGGATGGTGGAAAGAGTGGGATGGAGCAAAGGACATATGCAGAGAAGTCGTGAGAATCAAATCTGGAAGGTATGCATGAAGTAATGTTGTTACTAGATAAAAGCTCTAATTTAGTGGGATTGGATGGGAGGAAGTCAAATCTTACTTTTAAGGATGTGGGTATGGTTAAACAAGAATGGACCATTGTGGGCTCAAAGTGGAAAAATGTGGAGAAGATGAAGGTGTTTAGGAAGGAAAATAAGGCGTATGGATGACCCATATCATAGCTTAAGGCAGTAAGGGATAAGGGAGCTCATTTGGAGGAAATTAACTCTCTAGGCGCTCATGAAAGGGAATGTGGAACTCATGCATAAGGACATTCATGCGGACGTGCACAAGGGGTGTAGTTCAACGCCTCCTTTGTAGAATGTGAATAGGCTTGAATGAGAACAAATGTTAGGCTTTTAAGACATAATTTAGAATTGTAAATAAACTTGAATGATTATATATAAATTTTGAGACATAGGCTTTAAAGGCTATTTAGGGTGTGCATGGTAACGCTCCTAGAATGAGTTTTTTCTTAATTTTTGTTCCCAGGAATAAAAATGGATGAGAATTGTGTTTGGTAAATTTGGTTTTTTTTTTCTACTCCCGGGATGAACCGGTTTATTTTTTTGTGCTGGGGATTAAAAAAAAGAAGCAGAAAATTTCTGCCTTTCTGTTCGTTCCAGGCCAGAAAACGAGAATCAATTTTTCTCGACTCCTTCCTCCTTCATTGTTGAAGAAAAATTCTGTAGTCCCGATCTTCATTCTTCCTCACACCATCTCACCACTGCGATCCTTTCGGAGCCGCCATGGCCGTGGCAAGGTCGTGAGGTCTTGTACCAAGAAGCCATAGCCACTTCGACATTCTTCAGAGTTGATCTTTGTTCTTCATCATGGGGGGCCAAAGGAATTTTTTCGACAGCCAGCTTTCGATTTGATGGCGGCGAGGAGGGGCTCCGAGGATGACGGCGCATGTAGAGCTCTCGATTTGTCCGATTATGTTCACATTTGTTCGTCCGATGGCGTCCAACGTATCTATGTTGTCCAGAGGAGTTTTAGCGTGGGTTTCATGATTTGAGATTTAAGCCTCATCTATCAACGTTCACTTCGCGAACCTCAGATCGTCTAATGGCATTCCAATAATTTTTATTTTTCTGCCATGATTCTATGTTTGGGTTGCTGTGACTGGTTGGGCATTGTTGAGGGGCGAGCGTGATTACCTGGAAATCCTGGTTCATCGACGATGGCCTATACAATGCACGGCTGGGTGCTTATTTTGTCCGATTCTTGCTACCATCAAACATGGCAATTTGCAGTTTTCGTTTTGAGTTTACAAATGTTCAACTTAGAGCCGTGCATTGTATAGGCACAAACTTTGATCAAACATGGCAATTTGCAGTTTTCTGGGAGGACCGACCAAAGTGACAAAAACATTTGTAACTCTAAGTCTGTGTTTATCATCGGAGTTAGTTGAATATTTGCAGTAGATATGCTCATGAATGTTTGATCATTTGGCCTGATGTTACTTTTCTATTGCTCCTGACATTGGGAAATTATGGCGCTTCACAATTCTCGTTCTATGCCTGTCATAATTTGCTGATTTAGTCATGCTGGTTCAAAACCTCGATGATGCTAGATCAACAATTTTGGGAGCATTTTTCAATGGACCCAGTACTTGCAGCAGTCCTATAAAGTCAGTGATTCATTCACATTCAAGTGGATTAATAACAAAATGGGGAAAGGGCTTTTACATGTCTTTGACTTTAGGCCTTCATTCCTATGGACCAGAAAATGAGAACACCAGCAACTCTTGTACAACTGTAATTGATCATGGAGGATCAAGTTCAACAGTGCAAGAGCATTAGGGAATGTAATCATACACAGTGCATGATTACATATTTTAATGGGGGAAGAAGATTACAAATATATACAAGCTTGCATGAATACATGTCATTCCTATGTTGTTGGCTTTTTTCACATGGTTCTCAAATAGTCAAATATACAGATTGATATTTTTATCTTCATCACAAACAGTACCTCTTAGCTTCTCTATATAGATTTATTGTTTTTGTTCTTAGCTTTTATCACCACAGTAGGTGGAAAGGATAAATAGTACCCACCCTCTTTAATGTTGCTTGAAATGATTGTAACAAAGTGTTTTATACCTCTTCTTGCTATTGATTGAATGGTATCTGTGGGCGAAAAGGGAAAGGGCGGGTTAGTACTGTCATATGAGTTTAGACTCTTGGGTATTTGCAATGCCCTTTTTTACTAATGATTTTATATGATTGGGTCATTTTGAAGTGATGCTATACGTTAGGCTGTATGGTTATGGCCATGGAAATCATAGATACTGTATAATATCTTCTCTAATTTTCATGGTTAACTTCCCTTTGCATAAACTGCAGATAGTTGCTCGCTTTTGTCCATTGCTTCTTCATGGCAGTGAGGAGGAACTTGTCTGTTTACTTAAGGATAACAATGACATGATTAAAGAAGGTGTTTTACATATTTTAGCAAAGGCCGGTGGTACAATACGCGAGAAACTCCTAGGTTGGAATTCCCTCATCCCCCACCAGGTATAATGAGTTTGTACAGCAATGTGAATGACATTTTTCTTTAGTTTCACATTTGATTGTCCTTATTATAATTGCAATTTATTTTTTGGTAAATTCTTGTCAACGTGTAGGCAAATATTATGTCGTTGATTCTGGATACCCAACAAGGGATGGTTATTTAACACCATTCAAAGGAGAGCGCTACCATTTGAATGACTATAGAGGAAGGCGAAATCAACCCAGATCAACTAAGGAGTTGTTCAACCATAGGCACTCTTCTTTGAGAAATGTAATCGAACGGTCATTTGGAGCTTTGAAGAATAGGTTCCCAATTTTATGTAAAATGCCTCCATTTTCATTTCGGAAGCAAGCTCTCATTGTGATTGCATGTTGTGCAGTACATAACTTTATTAGAGATCATCAGATAGCAAACAAAAATCTAGCACATTATGCAAATCCCAACATGGCAGCATCAACCCATACATTTACAGCTATAGATGATGAAGGCCCCTCAGATCAAGTGACTGAAATAAACATTATTAAGAAAAATATTGCAAACCAATTAGCTAGAGACAATCAGTTGCCCCCATATGATGTTGACAGATTAAGAGACATATTCAAAATACATTGGAAACTTGTCATATTTTTGGTTCAATACAACATCAATTATTTTTGCTTTAAATTATTGTGATATCATGAAAATTTAGTTGAGTCATGTGACTAATGTTTATTTATTCATTCATTTGTATAATTAATATTAAGGTAATAATATGGTATTAAAAAATGAGAGCAAACGTAAAGAAATAGATTATTTTATACCGTTGATGAAACCTGTAAACAAAAAATAAAGAAATAGATTTGTATTGTATTAGGTAATTATAATTCTCGGAATAAAAATAAAAATGTGTTAAAAAACGTAATTTTGATTCTCGGAATGAAAAAAAATGTGTTACCAAACGTATTTCTGATTCTCGGAGTAAAAATAAAATGAGTTAACAAATATAATTCTGATTCTCGAACTCTTCCCAGGCACAGAATCAGAAAAATCTGTTTCATCTCAGAATCAGTGCTGGGGAACAAAATGGTTGTCATGCACACCCTTAAAGGCCTACATTTTATTAAGTAGGCATTTAGATAGACTTCAGGCTTTGTAAGGCCTTTTGAAGGCCCAGGTTCAAGCCTAAAAAAAACTGACATACAGGCTCAGGCCAGGTCCAGGCTTTAAATATTTATTGCAGGCTTAGGCTTATTTTGGTAAGGCCTAGCCTCGCCTAGTATATTTCTACCATTAGTGGTGGTATATACGAGGCCAAAAGGAAGCAAGTCGGGAGTGGGCTTCCAAATTTACAATATTGTGTTGGTTGTTGTGGTGACGGAGGAACTTATTTGTTGTTTAGAAGAAATTTATCCCAAATGACAGCATACTAGCTAGATCAAGCGCAATGGTGGAATGCATGAATCTCACTAGTGATCATCTAGCAGGGACAAAAATTCAGGGGGCTTCTCTGGCTCTTAGTCGTGAGTCTTGGAGACTACCAGAGGAGGACTGGGTGAAAGTTAATGTGGACAGTGAGTTCTCAGCTACTGCTGTGAAAAGTGCTCGTGGGGGTCTGATTCAAAATTCCATCGGAAGCTTGATTAAAGGATTCATACATCCTATCGATATGGGGATGAATTAACAATGAAAATCTGGGTTTGTCTTCTTGGTCAAAAATGGCATGGTTTATGGGCTTTAGGAAAGTTTGGGTGGAAACAGACTCCACGGAATGTCTCAATCTTCTCCTTCATGAGCATAGGCCCACACATAGGGACTTTTTCTAAGGAAGTGAAAGTGCTGCCGGGAATGGAATGTGACACAAAGATCACGTATGTGCCTCGCTCGTGTAACTGTGCGACAAATTATCTAGCCAAGAGAGGGCTTAAGTTAAGATACGGGTTCCACAAAGTTTATTAGCCTTCTGAAGATCTAGTGGTGTTACTTTACCAAGATTGTGTAATGGGGAGAATATTCCCATAGGGATTAGCTTAGGTGTCTCATTTCTATCTAAAAAAAGAAAAAGAAAAGAAAAAGATTACACGAGTTAGTGAGTTTTCATAGAGAGAGTTAAAACGACACCATTTAATAAAAAAAGTTAATGAATGTATTTATGATATTTGGAAAACCTCCTTTTGATTTTGAAGAAGTCCAAACCGAGCTTGAAGTTACAAGCTCGAGCTCGAGAGTTCCAGTAGAAGAAATGAACTTTGGGAAAAAGCCAAACTCGAGCCTATAAGTGACCAAACTCGAGTTTAGCTCGGGACAGAGCCGCAAACAGTCTCGAAGAACACCCAAACTCGAGTCTATAAGTCCCAAGCTCGAGCTGAGACTCAAGAGGCAAAATTCCAAGTTCAAAAGAAGACCAAACCTTAGCCACCTATATAAAACTCGAGCTGAACCCGCAATGCATCTACACATCCGATTCGTAAAATCACTCATGATCAAAACATCATATCTCATTAACAATATCCGTATAATTACTCAAATGATTATACAACTTCTAACATCATTTATATCATTTGTGTATAAGTTTCAGGTGATTAAAGTTTGAGATAACATCAACTGGATGTAAATCAAAATCAGTCAAGAGTATGAAGTTAACTTTGCTGCGCTTTTTCTTAAAAACAAAAGAAAGAAGAACATGTGACATCATTATTCTATTTTGGACCATTTAATGACTTTAAAACTAATTCCAAAAATTTTCTTTGATGCTGAGTATTTTTGTTTGTCAATCTACTATTATTTATTCATCAGTAATAAAACAAATAGTGTAAGACTAAGATAAAGTTCGAAAAATGAGTCACACTGTTGGTATATAGTGCGCCTTGGTTAAATTTCTCGGCCTGCATTAAATCAAAATATAATTATTATGAAAATGAGTTAAAGAAAAACTAAAGGCATACTTATGTTTTAGTGACAGTTTTAAGATATACATGTATTGAAAATTGCAATTAAATATATTTAGTCATTTTGGCCATAAAAAAAGAAAAATAACAAAACTATAACTGTAGTATAATTTTGAATAGAATCACGGTTTATGAATTTTTTAAATATAATAATTTCATAAAAAAAATTTTTTTTTGACCTTCATAATGTTATTAAAAAATTCACATACTACAATTCTTTCAAAATATTTAAATAATTAAATTATTCATTTGCAGAGAGAGATGATGTTAAAATGTTGATTTAGATGCTAACAAGAGAAACAACAACAAATGGTTTAATTGACAAAAAGAAAGTGAGACACACAAAAAAAAAAAGGAAAGAAAAAAGAAGACCACCAAAATCAAAATCATATACCTACTCGTGTAACCAAATAGGCCTAAACCATATATGAAAAGATTTTGTTAAATAAAAACATAAATTTTGTTCAATTTAATCATCATATTGGAAAGGAAATGGTTAAAGTGTAAAAATACCCATGAACTTTTACGCATTCATCATTGGGAGTGAAACAATACACATGACTATTCAAACTGAGAGAAAAATGCCAGTACCGTTAAATTTAATCTAACACTGTTATTTTTTTGTAGTGGAACCCACACTCTTATGCATATGCATATATATTATGTAATTTGTTATGCTAGATTTAACGGTGCTGATATTTTTGCTCATATTTTAAATGTTTATGAGTATTTTTGTACTTTTAAAAAGTATATAACGCTGAACATACTTTTAGTAAAAGCTCATATGTATTTTTACACTTAAAAGTCCAATGCTATATCATTTCTCATTATGTTTTTTGGGCCTGTTATTGTTATTACATTAAAATGATTAATTACAGAATACAAAGCTAACGTTCAAAAATTGAAAACAGAACTCTATAACTATGGTTTAATTAAAATAGTCACGATGACAAAAAAAATCACAAATTAATCTATGATTTTTTATTTTCAATAATCATAAGTGAGTGTAAGATACTCCTGTCATTAATTTTTGACCCAATAAAAAAGATACATCATTCATTTGCGACGGCACAAAATTTAACATGATGAATTTTACATTAATTTAACCCTAATTTAATTAAATATAATGTTAATGTTAATTTCAATTCTAATACAAGTAAACGTCTTTCTTCCTGCTTATGCATCTGGGCCGCTTCCATTCCTTCCAACGTAATTTTTATTAAACCGGCCCAACTAAAGTACCACCAAAATTATGCTCATTTATTTGCCAACGATCATCTATCAGCACGTCATATATACGCGCTGAATAATCAATTTACCGCACAACCTCCTCCTTAAATCACGCTTCGTGGTTTGTGAGTAAGAATGTCGGAGGAGAGAAATTGTTGAAGGAGTCGAAGAAATTGCCGTGGGAGGATCGGCTGTTTCACAAGAACTGGAAGGTTCGGAATGAGGCCAACATCGATTTGGCGGCATTCTGTGACTCCATTTCCGATCCCAAGGACTCTTGCATTCGTGAATTTGGTGAGTTTTTGTTAGGGTTTCCATATTTGATTTCAATGGGAGGTTGCTTTTCGATCTCTGCGTGGTGGATCTAGGTGTTTTCTTGAGTGTAATGAGTAGGTGATACGGTGCATTTTGGTGTGGATCTTATTCCATTTTTATTTTTGAATCTGCAGGTCCGTTTTTCAAGAAAACTGTGGCCGACTCTAATGCCCCGGTGCAGGAAAAGGCACTCGATGCATTAATTGCTTCCTTGCGAGCAGCTGATGCCGATGCCGGAAGGTATATACGATGATTTTTATCATGCTGCTTGATTTTCTTTCTCTTGCATGCCATGCTATCCGCAATTTGTGCTTATTAGCCGTTGCTCTGGGCGGAATGTAGATTTGAAAATTGTATAGGTACGCTAAGGAAGTGTGTGACGCCATTGTGGCAAAGTGTTTGACGAGAAGGCCAAAGACAGTGGAGAAAGCTCAGGCATCTTTTATGCTCTGGATAGAATTGGAAGCAGTGGATGCGTTTCTGGTATTTTTTGTTCGAATGTGCAGTTGTGATTGAGTAGTTTTCTCCCTTGTGATTTATCCTACAATTTGCGTCAGTCCTTTGGCGTAAAATATTCAGTTTAGTCAGTTCAGTTAACAATATCTGTATGTGAGTAACGGTTGACAAGTTTTTTCCGGAAGTAAGCAAAAACCTTCTTACACGTTTTGTTAAAGGGTAGGAAGGAGTACATAACTGTCCCATACAACCTCTTAACTGGTGCTAAAATGTTTAAATTAAATCTGGAACATCGATATGATAAAATTCTCCTGCTTTATTACATGACTGTCCGGGTGTCTTCCATCCATTATCCATGGGCTAAGCAGTAATGGGAAGGGCAAAAAAGCTTATCGGTCAGAACAGTTTTCATGGAAAGATGTAATTCACATTCTCAAAGAATCTCCTTGAATTTGAATAAACTCACGAGTTTGATAACTTAATGTTTAGTTAATCTAAAATAGAGGTTCAGTTCTTTTCTACTTTCAAATTTTACTTCGAAAAATTTTTATTCAGAATTTTGTTTCCCCCATTTTTATAAGCCCTTTGGTGTACTTGTGAATTTTGGTTCTTGAGTAGCGTATTTGGGGAGAATCTTTTTATGCATCAATTTCTATAATCTAGCCATATTTTACTGTTTTTGGTGTATTTTAGGATGCTATCGAGAAGGCAATTAAGAATAAAGTTGCTAAAGCAGTAGTACCTGCAATAGATGTCATGTTTCAGGCATTAAGGTTTGTTACTTCTTTGTTGCAAACTCAGACATAGTTTCTTTCTTCCAATGGGTATCCCATGAAGCTTAATCTGTTCATATTGTATTAGTGAATTTGGAGCAAAGATTCTGCCCCCTAAAAGGATTCTGAAGATGCTTCCTGAACTCTTTGATCATCAAGATCAAAATGTCCGTGCATCTTCTAAAGCATTGACTCTTGAGCTTTGTCGCTGGATTGGTAAAGATCCTGTAAAGTCAATTTTGTTCGAGAAAATGAGAGATACAATGGTACACTAAATTGATTTCTGCTTATCTATGCTTGTTCATTTGTTCTCCTGTGTGGAAATTATGTAGTGCTTTCTTTCTGTAGAAAAAAGAGCTGGAAGCTGAGCTTGTATATGTTACCGGAACAGCTAAGCCAACAAGCAAAATAAGGTAGTTGTCTTTGAATTTTATGCACTAGTCTTTCAATGCAATTGTAGCTTCATTCCTATGGTCAAGATTTGTTCTAGCATCTGGGTATTAGAATGTTGTTTTAAGTGGGCCATGCCTGGGAAATTGTGATGACAATACAAGTGACAAAAGGAATAGAAATATCATGGTAATGCAACATATATTCCACATGCGTCCATATTTTTTTTTTAATCTTATTTCATTGCCTCAAATTTATTTTGATCTTGCTTTTGTCTCCCTTGGTAATCTTGATTTATGTTACATCCATAAAAAATTATCTGCTTCTATGATTATCTTGAGGCATCTTTGCTAGATGACTGCTCCTTCATCAATCATATGGTCTCGCAGTTTTCCTTTTCCTGTTTTAGTGCAATTATAACCAATGGAACATATCAAGATGTCCTAAAATTTCTGCTTGCAGTTGAAAATATGCTCACCCTTCTGAAACTGAAATGTCTATACACCTAAGATGTAAATGACCTAATTTCAAATTTCTTCCAAATACCAGAAATTTATCCACTATCATATAGATGTTTCTCTTACAAATGACTTCATCTGTTGCACACTATGGACAAAAGCAAAAAGCACATTACATTTGTGCAGTGTTTTAATGCTCCTAGATGATTATTGTAGGCCTTCTCATTTTCTAATATTTATGTTGATATCTGGGAGCCATACAGTTTATGAATTAGGCAACCAGAGTTTATTGGTGAAACTATTTCTTCAGTGCCATTGTGTATTTAAAATACTGTTTCCCCTATTTCACAGATCCGATCAAGACAAGGAGGCTGAACCAGAAGCAGTTTCTGAGGTGGTGGGTCCCTGGCCCTTCTGAAGAATCTGAGGCTGATGGTACGGAAATGGATTTGGACACTTGAATACGGTTTTTCTCAAACATGTCTTGCCTGTTTACTGAGGCACTGATCATACACTTATGCTTGTTCTCTAATCTGTTTATATCAGCTCCTCAAGAAATTGATGAATATGAGCTTGTTGATCCTGTTGATATATTGACTCCTTTGGAGAAGTCTGGATTTTGGGAAGGAGTGATTAGTTTTCTCCACCATCTGAATGATCATGCACTTGTACTTGTTATTGAATGAAATCTGTGGTTTTTGTTGAGTATTTCAAATTTGTCTGCCTGTCTTTGTCTCTTATTTTGTCTTGTAAAACTTTTAGAAAGCTACCAAATGGTCTGAAAGGAAGGAGGCAGTTGGTGAACTAACCAAGCTTGCATCAACTAAAAAAATATCTCCTGGTGATTTTTCTGAAGTTTGTCGGACTTTGAAGAAGGTATTTTATACTTTTTAAATATAGTGATTTATAATATGCTTTTGATTCTTGGATGATATTGATGTAGTATTATGTAGAAAGTAGTTGCGGTTGCTTTTGTCTTTCACATTTAGTGAGCAATAACTTGAAGATGAGGCATCGTAACGCTTTGAATCATTTTTGTTGTTCGTTAATTGCTATCCATATATCATGCTGTGCTTGTGAATTTTGGTTAGCTAGGAAAGGATATGATGTATTTTATGACATACATTAGCAGAACAATCATCAAGAGTATTTGCTTTTAAACTTTGTTTTTTGAGGCTGTCTTGACATCTGCATATATCCAACCAAAAGCAGACATGCAACAAATTAATAAATAACAACACACAATAAATCAAGGACCAACCACATCTAAAGAAAAACTTGAAATATCAATCAAAAGCCATCAGTGTCCTCATTCTTGCATATGAATGTTAAGAGGAGATCAAGGCCACAATATAAAGCAATCGCAGATATATGGCAGGTAATCATCAAAGAAATTCTGAATAATGTTGTGAAAAACCTATCAAATTTAGGGATGATTCTGGCAAAGTGGTAGTGATATGGAAGAGTTTATTATTATTCAAAACTTTGTAGTCCCAAAGAATTTAGCTGGAGTTTTACTGTTTTTTCACTGCTTCTCTTAACTCTGTTTTTGACATATTGGTGTGATCTGAATTAGAGATTTTGCTATGATAAAATGGATCTCTCTTTGCTCGACAACCACTTTTGTTGGATATCTTGATGCTGACGTTAGTTTTACCTTGCAGGAACTTGATGGGAAAGAACTCCATGGAGGAGAAGAGCCATGTACAAGTTAATGAGAATTTTTGCTATTAGAGTTTCACACGGTTGTCCCTTTCCTCTCCTTACTTTCTTGAATTGTTTGTGAAATCATATGTTGGATTGATTGTTTAGATTAAGTGTGGGAGAGGGGACTAATCTGGCAGTGAAAGGTAGAAAAAATTGTTTTGCTCCACTTTTATGGTAGGAGCCTTATTCCTTATCCTTGCTACAAGTTTGATCTACATTGATTATCGTTAGTCTAAGCTTGCATTGGCTACAAGTGTGGGGGAAGAATGGATTTGAGTGTGATGTGTTCTGATTGCATTATAAAGGGATTGATTGCATTATTGTGAAAACTGAATTCCTATACACTTGAACTTTGCACTCTAATATGCTATCTGTTCTGGGCTTAAAAAATTGAATATTGGAGATTATTTTTCATTAGTAATTGTAGAAGTAAGCTTGATTGAGATGAGAATTTTGATTTGGTTAGCTGATTCCGCACAATCGATACAGAAACGAGTGATTATTCATGGCATTATGATCATTTTAGTGTATAATTTTGTATTTGTTCATGGGCTAGAGGAATTAACCTTGGATGGAAGGAATTTTGAGCCTGATTTCATTTCTTAATATTGAGTGCATACTCCCCAGTGCTAGTTCTCTCTAGAACTTGTCCTAGCTCTTGATTGAGGCCACATATGTGCATGGGAGGAAGTGTAAATGATGGAGGCATTTGATTCTAAACCCTATTTATACCCAAACACAAACCTAAAACACTTTTAACCTTTGCTAACCACTTTGAGCCATTCATTTTATTTTCTCTACATCATTGACCAGTTGAGTAGAATGCATTATTATCTTTGCAGAAATGGAAATAGAATCTGAAATGGAAATAGAATCTAGTGACAAGCTTGAAATGAATATTTTAAGTTGTGTTGAGTTCAAGGTCAATGAAAGTGTGTAGAAGTAATCATCTGTGATGTATTATGCTTACGAACTTGATCTTTGAAAACAGAGTGAAAGGAAAAGAAAAAATAGAGAGAAAAAACAGAGGAAAAATATAGAAAAAAAATTGAGAAAAAAAGAGGAAAAAAGAATTGATGACAGAAAAAGGCATGAAAAGGGGAAAAACAAGTGCACAAAAAAAAAAAAAAGAGCAAAGCAAAAGCCAATATGAAAAAGAAAGAGAGAAGAAAAAAAAGAGAGGAAAGAAAGTGTACAAAAGAAAGGATCAATCAGCATGCAAAAGCATATTAGTGTGGAAGCTGATGAAACTATTTGCATAAAATGATTAGAATTGAATTTATTTGTGTTTCAGCTTTGATTGATGAGCCGTATACATATAAGAATAACTAAGAAGCAATATGCATTTTTGCTTGTATGGTCAATGCTCTTCTTTTCCATGTCCATTTTAACCTTTCCAACATTACAACCTTGGGAAAGACCTCTTGATACATTGATTCCCATGTTTTGAGTGGTGGAGATAGTAGAGATTTGACAAGCTTATGGTAGAGGCTAGCCTAGGAGAGAGGAGAGAAAGAACCCTTTATGATTAAGAAGAGAGAAACACACATACCTGTGAGTCCTTGATGCCTAGTACCAGTTACTAGATTGTGCATCAGAACGGTTGTTTTGTCGGGATGATTGCGAATTTCTGTATTGATTGTAAAGAAGAAAATGATCAGATTAAGGAGCTCTTGTTTTGGTTGAGTTTGCTGCTATTATGATTATTTAGAATTGGATTATTGATTTGAGATTTATTTGCCCAGGAGTGCAAATGTTCTAGTGTGGGGGAATTTGGTAAATCCATTTAATTGTTATATTTTCTATGGTATTTCATGGGTGTTTTATGCATTTTATGGTTGAAAATCGTAGCATTATCGATTAAATTGTGAATTGCAAATATTGTTTAGTTATTTTGATTTATACAGGGTCAAAATGGGGAAATTGTATGAATTTTTAGAATGTGCAGAAAAGACCAAATTTCAATAGCAGAAAAGGAGAACTAAACTTAATACTCAAGGACCATTGAGTTATGAGAGAGTTAACTTGGACGCGAGCAAGAAATATGGTTCTAATCTTGGTAGTTTATGGCGTCTAGCCGCACCTTTGAGCTTTCTTTTATTTCATATTTTTCTGGGCTTTTGTTATTAATCATTTATCAGAAGATGACACTAATTTTCTTGGATCATTATCAAACAGAAAATTGGAGCTGCGTGTTCTTTTTTTTTTTTTTTAAAAAAAAAAAAAAAAAAAAGTTACCTATACTAAAGCTGAAACTTATGAAAGTTTCTTCAATTTTTTCAACCTACCACAGGTTCTTGAAGATGTCAAAGATATTGGGGAAGATTTGGTATGATTGTCTACTTAGATAACTTAGGCTAATAGATTTGATTCCTTTTACTTTTTTTTTTTTTTTTCTATAACCATGCTTAAATTTTTATGTGCAGGCTGAGGAACTTCAAAACCAGATGGAGCAAGACTATGACATTAGGTGAGCTTATATACCATGTACTTGTTTGTGAGCCGTGTCATATTTTTTGGTCCATTATGTTGCTCTTACTAATGTTTTAACAAGCTTTATTGACCACCAATACCTCTGTGCATTCTTTTCCCCCCTTTTTGGTAGTTCACAAACTTGTGGCTTTCCTGATTCTTTATCATGCTTTGTTGATTCTTTATCATGCTTTGTTCAGGTCAACAATAAGAGACAAGATTATTCCCCATGCTGTATCATGGTTTACTGGGGAGGCCATTCAAGGAGAGGAGTTTGGAGACCTAGAGGGTTATGAAGATGAAGACATTGTGGAAGATGATTAGGAGGAGGAAGAGGATGACAAAGACGAAGACAAGGATGATGATAACGTTTAAGACGAAGAACAAACCAAGAGCAAAAGAAGGTATTTAGGAACTAATATATACTGATTTCAGTTGTTTGAGTGTCAAATCTTAATTTGTTGTGGTGTGCTATTATTGTGTATTGTTGGATTTTTTAGCCTATGACACCTCTGTTTTGTCAACAGTGACCATTTTTTAATTGAAATTCTGCTTTTTCTGCTAGTAACCTGCTCCAAATTGTGTTCATTGGGTTGAGAATCTAGCTATTGCACATTAGTTACCATTTTCTTTTTGTATATGGAAATTTGTTGAAAACTCAAATAAACAATTTTTCCTCTTTTTAAATATCACTAAAAAAAAAGCATATTTTGCTGGTTCAAATTAAGCATATTGATAAACTTGCTTGCTGGGAGTGCTCAATTCCATACTCTGATCTATTATTTGCAAATTTAGTGTCATGAGGGTATTGTGATTTCTGCAAAAATATTGCTGACACTTTGCACTGAACTTTGATTCAATTGGGACATGCTGATAAGTCAATTCTTTGTTATTATGTGATTGCACAATTTCTAGAATTACTGCTATGCTGTGATTTTGAACCTTTTGTCTAAGAAATGGATTGAATTTAGATTGGCTTGATTCAAGTTTAGCAGTTTGCTTGGTATCGCCAAGTGGATACATTAATTGCTATTAGCCTTATCTTTGAATGAATGAGAGACAAGTAAGATCGTTTTGATCTAAATTTGGCCCCAAAATTTTTTAGGGGAATGGTTGATTACTCTTAACTCTGTTTTTGACATATTGGTGTGATCTGAATTAGAGATTTTGCTGTGATAAAATGGTTCTCTTTGCTCGACAACCACTTTTATTGGATATCTTGATGCTGACATTAGTTTTTCCTTGCAGGAACTTGATGGAAAGAACTTCAAGGAAATCAATCCATACCTGTTGTATCTTGGAGCCTTTACCAATTGATCAGAACCACCACCAAGGAAGAACTATGAAGGAGAAGAGCCATGTACAAGTTAATGAGAATTTTTGCTATCAGAGTTTCACACGGTTGTCCCTTTCCTCTCCTTACTTTCTTGAATTGTTTGTGAAATCATATGTTGGATTGATTGTTTAGAATAAGTGTGGGAGAGGGGACTAATCTGGCAGTGAAAGGTAGAAAAAATCGTTTTGCTCCATTGTTATGGTAGTAGCCTTATTCCTTATCCTTAATACAAGTTTGATCTACATTGATTATCGTTAGTCTACGCTTGCATTGACTACAAGTGTGGGGGAAGAATGGATTGAGTGTGTGTGCTGTTCTGATTGCATTATAAAGGGATTGATTGCATTATTGTGAAAACTGAATTCCTGTACACTGGAACTTATTTGCACTCCAATATGCTATCTGTTTTGGGCTTAAAAAATTGAATATTGGAGATTATTTTTTCATTAGTAATTTTAGAAGTAGGCTTGATTGAGATATGAGAATTTTGATTTGGTTAGCTGCTTTGGCACAATCAATACAGAAAGGAGTGATTATTCATGGCATTAGGATCAATTTAGTGTATAATGTTGCATCCGTTCATGGGCTAGAGGAATTAACCTTGGATGGAAGGAATTTTGAGCCTGATGTCATTTCTTAATATTGAGTGCATACTCCCTAGTGCTAGTTCTCTCTAGAACTTGTCCTAGCTCTTGATTGAGGCCACATATGTGCATGGAAGGAAGTGTAAATGATAGAGACATTTGATTCTAAACCTTATTTTAGTGTATAAGCTGATGAAACTATTTGCATAAATGATTAGAATTGAATTTATTTGTATTTCAGCTTTGATTGATGAGCCGTACTTACAAAATAACTAAGAAGCTGGTTATTGTTTTACATACTTATGCATTTTTGCTTGTATGGTCCATGCTCTTCTTTTCCATGTCCATTTTAAGCTTTCCAACGTTACAGCCTTGGGAAAGACCTCTTGATACATTGATTCCCATGTTTTGAGTGGTGGAGATAGTAGAGATTTGACAAGCTTATGGTAGAGGCTAGCCTAAGAGAGAGGAGAGAAAAAACCCTTGATGATTAAGAAGAGAAAACACACATACCTGTGAGTCCTTGATGCCTATTACCAGTTACTAGATTGTGCATCAGAACAGTTATTTTGTCTGGATGATTGCAAATTTCTGTATTGATTGTAAAGAAGAAAATGATCAGATTAAGGAGCTCTTGTTTTGGTTGAGTTTGCTGCTATTATGATTATTCAGAATTGGATTATTGATTGAGATTTTTTATGTGCCCAAGAGTGCAAATGTTTTAGTGTGGGGGAATTTGGTAAATCCATTTAATTGTTACATTTTCTTTGGTATTTCTGGGGTGTTTTATGCATTTTATGGTTGAAAATTGTAGCATTATTGATTAAATTGGGAATTGTGAATATTGTTTAGTTATTGTGATTTATACAGGGTCAAAATGGGGAAATTGTAGAAACTTTAGAATGTGCAGAAAGGACCAGATTTCAATAGCAGAAAAGGAGAACTAAAATTAAGATTTACTCAAGGACCGTTGAGTTATGAGAAAGAGTTAACTTGGACACGAACAAGAAATATGGTTATAATCTTGGTTGGTTTTGGCACAATTTACAGAGATGACTAGTAGATATACACAAGAAATGCAAGTGGTATTGTCTTTGACTTTTTGGGATTTCTAATTAACATGGTTTTCCTTTTCTTTTCTCTTGGTTGGAATCCACTGAACTTTGATGAGCTACTTAAGCACCTTTTATTTCACAGTTTTCTTGGTTTTTTTTTTTATTTATCATTTATCAGAAGATGACACTGATTTTCTTGGATCATTATCAAACAGGTTCCTGTGTGTTCTTTTATTATTATTATTATTATTATAACTTGAAGTTTGAAAATCACATAAACCTTTCTAAATTAGAGGTCATGTGAGGTTTCAAGGCTCAACAGACTCTTCCTCTTATTTTTAAACCATATTTTACAATAACTTGATTTTTGGATTTAATACCTTCTTTCCTTATGCTTATGAGATTAGACTTTATGAGGATGGGGCTCCTCCAATGGAATTTGAAAAAGCTACAAGCTTTGTGAACAAGATAAAAGTTAAAAGTGATTTTCATTTTGGTGAGGCTTCTACCGCAAAGAGTACAAGGATATTGGTGAGGTGCATAGTGAGGTAAAATGTCCCTACTTTTTACTGTTTGATTATTCATTAATTGGTTGATCATTAATTCTTCATTAACTATGTTAGTTATGTTACTATTTGATTCTTATTACTTTTTTTTTATCATTGTTCTTTGGTTTCTTTTATGGGAGAATCGTCAATGATAATGATGTTGCTTCATATTTCTAACTAAACTGTTTCGGTTCCAATGGAAAGATAGATCATTTTACTAGATCATTTTACTTGGGAGTTGTGGACTATCATAGAAGTTGTTCGTTTGGGTGCATGCTAATTGGTGTCAAATTTGTATCTCAAAATTTGGAGATGGCTTGTTTTTGCCCTTTCTGTTATTCTCAATATGTACTATTAGAACCATTTGTTTCATTATGTGAGTAATCTTATCATTAACTGTACATTTCATTATTCGTTAATAATTTATCATTCATTTGCTTGCCTCTATTTAGTTTTGTTTTTTTTTTTTGTTATGTAGATTATTTTACTTTTTATCATTTCCACTTGTACCAATTTGATTTACTAAAAGTTATCATTCTCACTTTCCTCCCATTATTTCTGTTATTTGTATTTTTTCATTTATTTATCATTAATCCTTCTTTAACTGTACATTTCATTATTTATTAATAATTTATCATTCATTTACTTGCCTCTATTTAATTATGTTATTTCATTTATTGTTATAAAGATGATTTTACTCTCTATCATTCTCACTTGTACATTTTTTGATTAGTCGTTTATTTATTTTTTTTTTGATAATTTGTTTATGTTTTTTATTTAATGTATTGCACCCTTTCTCCTTTATGATTTGATCTCATCCTCCCTTTATTATTTGTTATTTACATTTATATTTTAAAATGAATTTTTATTTATAAATAAAGTATATATATTATTTTAAAATGAATTTGTAATTTATTATTTAGTTTGTTTTTTATAATTTATTTTTCATATTTTACTTAAGTTATTTATTTTTCTTTTAACTATTTATTTAATTTATTTACATTGTTTATTCATTTTTCTCCTATCTCGATTTTTTGTTGTTTTTGATTATTATGTGTGTTATTTATATTTATTCACTTATTTTTCCTTTTTTCCTAGCTTAGTTTTTTTTTTTTTTTTGTTGTAATAGTGTGTGTTGTAAATTATTATTGGTTTGTTTTCTTGTTTTATTGATATTTTTCATTTTATAAATATTTGGTTAATTTATTTACAAACGCATTTATTAATTTATTTTTGTCTTTTTTCCTATCTTTATTTTTCTTTTGTTGTAATCATTATTGTGTGTGTGTGTGACATGTATTTATTCATATAGTCGTGTTGTAGTTGATTATTGGCTTGTTTGCTTGTTTTATATTTTCTTCAGTATTGATCTTTTTCATTTTATAACTAACTAATTTTTTATTTACATATGCATTTATTCAGTTATTTTTTCCATTTTTCCTATCTCAGTTTTTTGTTGTTATTGATTATTATGTGTGTGTGACATATGTATTTATTCACTTATTTTTCCTTTTTTCCTAGCTCAGTTTTTTTGTTGTCATAGTGTGTTGTAATTTATTATTGGTTTGTTTGCCTTTTTTATGTTGTATTCAGTATTGATCTTTTTCATTTTATAACTAACTAATTTATTTATTTACATATGCATTTATTCAGTTATTTTTTTCCTTTTTTTCCTATCTCAATTTTTTGTTGTTATTGATTATTATGTGTGTGTGACATATGTATTTATTCACTTATTTTTCCTTTTTTCCTAGTTTTTTTGTTGTAATAGTGTGTGTTGTAATTTATTATTTTTGTTTTCTTAATTATTGATATTTTTCTTTTTATAACTATTTGTTAATTTATTTACATATGTTTTTATTCATTTTTTTTTCCTATCTCGATTTTTTTTTTTTTTGATTATTATTATGTGTGACACATGTATTTATTCACTTATTTTTCCTTTTTTCCTAGCTCAATTTTGTTGTTGTAATAGTGTGTGTTGTAAATTATTATTGGTTTGTTTTCCTGTTTTATATTTTCTTCAGTATTGATCTTTTTCATTTTATAACTAACTAATTTTTTATTTACATATGCATTTATTCATTATTTTTTCCTTTTTCCTATCTCGATTTTTTTGTTGTTTTGATTATTATGTGTGTGTGACATATGTATTTATTCATTTATTTTTCCTTTTTTTCCTAATTAAAATAGTGTGTATTGTAATTTATTATTGGTTTGTTTGCATGTTTTATATTTGCTTTATTTTATTTTTCATTTTATAACTATTTGGTTAATTTATTTACATATGCATTTATTCATTTTTTTTTATCTCGATTTTTTGTTGTTTTTGATTATTATGTGTGTGTGACATATGTATTTATTCACTTATTTTTCCTTTTTTTTGTAGCTCAATTTTTTTGTTGTAATAGTGTGTGTTGTAAATTATTATTGGTTTTTTTTTGTTTTATATTTTCTTCAAAGTATTGATATTTTTCATTTTATAACTAATTTGGTTAATTTTTTTATATATGCATTTATTCATTATTTTTCCTTTTTTTTTTTATTTTTTGATTATTATTTTGTGAATATGTTATTTTTCACTTTTTTTTTTCCTTTTTTCCTATCTCAGTTTTTTTGTTGTATAGTGTAGTGTGTTGTAATTTATTATTTATTGTTTGTTTGCTTGTTTTATATTTGCTTCAGTATTGATATATTTCATTTTATAACTAACTAACTACTTGATTTCTTTACATATGCATTTATTCAGTTATTTTTTCCTTTTTCCTATCTCGATTTTTATTTGTTTTTTATTATTGTGTGTGTGTGACATATGTATTTATTCACTTATTTTTCCTTTTTTCCTAACTCAGTTTTTTTGTTGTAATAGTGTGTTGTTGTAATTTATTATTGGTTTGTTTGCGTTTTTATATTTTCTTCGTATTGATATTTTTTCATTTTATAACTATTTGGTTAATTTATTTACATATGCATTTATTCATTTTTCTCCTATCTCGATTTTTTGTTGTTTTTGATTATTATGTGTGTGTGACATATGTATTTATTCACTTATTTTTTTTTTTTTCCTAGCTCAAGTTTTTTTTTTGTAATAGTGTGTGTTGTAATTTATTATTGGTTTGTTTGCTTGTTTTATATTTTATTCAATTATTGATATTTTTCATTTTATAACTATTTGGTTAATTTATTTACATATGCATTTATTCATTTTTTTCCTATCTCGATTTTTTGTTGTTTTTGATTATTATGTGTGTGTGACAAATGTATTTATTCACTTATTTTTTCCTTTTTTCCTAGCTCATTTTTTTTTTGTAATAGTGTGTGTTGTAAACTAATATTGGTTTGTTTGCTTGTTTTATATTTGAATCAGTATTGATATTTTTCATTTTATAACTATTTGGTTAATTTATTTACATTTGCATTTATTCATTTTTTTCCTATCTCGATTTTTTGTTGTTTTTGATTATTATGTGTGTGTGACATATGTATTTATTCACTTATTTTTCCTTTTTTTAGCTCAATTTTTTTTGTTGTAATAGTGTGTGTTGTAAATTATTATTGGTTTGTTTTCCTGTTTTATATTTTTTCTTCAAATTTTTTATATTTTTCATTTTATAACTAATTGGTTAATTTATTTACATATGCATTTATTCACTTATTTTTCCTTTTTTCCTATCTCAAGTTTTTTTGTTGTAATAGTCTGTTTTGTTGATTATTATTGGTTTGTTTGCTTGTTTTATATTTTCTTCGATATTGATCTTTTTCATTTTATAACTAACTAATTTTTTATTTACATATGCATTTATTCATTATTTTTTCCATTTTTCCTATCTCGATTTTTTGTTGTTTTTGATTATTATGTGTGTGTGACATATGTATTTATTCACTTATTTTTTCCTTTTTTCCTAGCTCAATTTTTTTTTTGTAATAGTGTGTGTTGTAAATTAATATTGGTTTGTTTGCTTGTTTTATATTTGCTTCAGTATTGATATTTTTCATTTTATAACTATTTGGTTAATTTATTTACATATGCATTTATTCATTTTTTTTTCCTATCTCGATTTTTTGTTTTTTTTTGATTATTATGTGTGTGTGACATATGTATTTATTCACTTATTTTTCCTTTTTTTAGCTCAATTTTTTTGTTGTAATAGTGTGTGTTGTAAATTATTATTGGTTTGTTTTCTTGTTTTATATTTTATTCGGTATTGATATTTTTCATTTTATAACTAATTGGTTAATTTTTTTACATTTATGCATTTATTCATTATTTTTCCTTTTTTCCTATCTCAATTTTTTTGTTGTAATAGTTATTATCATATGTTGTAGTTGATTATTTATTTGTTTGCTTCTTTTATATTTTCTTCAGTATTGATCTTTTTCATTTTATAACTAATTTTTTTATGTACATATGGATTTATTCACTTATTTTTCCCTTTTTTCCTTTCTCGAATTGATTATTATGTTTTGTGTGACATATGTATTTATTCACTTATTTTTCCTTTTTTCCTAGCTAAGTTTTTTTGTTGTCATAGTGTGTTGTCATTTATTATTGGTTTGTTTTTGTTTTATATTTTCTTCAAGTATTGATATTTTTCATTTTATAACTATTTGGTTAATTTATTTACATATGCATTTATTCATTTTTTTCCTATCTCGATTTTTTGTTGTTTTTGATTATTATGTGTGTGTGACATATGTATTTATTCACTTATTTTTCCTTTTTTCCTAGCTCAATTTTTTTGTTGTATTAGTGTGTGTTGTAAATTATTATTGGTTTGTTTTCTTTTTTATATTTTCTTCAAGTATTTATATTTTTCATTTTATAACTAATTGGTTAATTTATTTACATATGCATTTATTCATTATTTTTCCTTTTTTCCTATCTCAATTTTGATGTTGTAATAGTCTAATAGTTGTTTTGATTATTGGTTTGTTTGCTTGTTTTATATTTTCTTCAGTATTGATCTTTTTCATTGTGTAACTAACTAATTTTTTATTTACATATGCGTTTATTCAGTTATTTTTTCCATTTTTCCTATCTCGATTTTTTGTTGTTTTTGATTATTATGTGTGTGACATATGTATTTATTCACTTATTTTTCCTTTTTTCCTAGCTAAGTTTTTGTTGTTGTAATAGTGTGTGTTGTAATTTATTATTGGTTTGTTTGCCTGTTTTATATTTTATTCAGTATTGATATTTTTCATTTTATAACTATTTGGTTAATTTATTTACATATGCATTTATTCATTTTTTTCCTATCTCGATTTTTTGTTGTTTTTGATTATTATGTGTGTGTGACATATGTATTTATTCACTTATTTTTCTTTTTTTTAGCTCAATTTTGTTGTTGTAATAGTGTGTGTTGTAAATTATTATTGGTTTGTTTTCTTGTTTTATATTTTCTTCAAAAGTATTTATATTTTTCATTTTATAACTAATTGGTTAATTTATTTACATATGCATTTATTCATTTTTTTTCCTTTTTTCCTATCTCGGTTTTGATGTTGTAATAGTTTTTCCTTTTTTCGTGTTGTAGTTGATTATTGGTTTGTTTGCTTCTTTTATATTTTCTTCAGTATTGATCTTTTTCATTTTATAACTAATTTTTTTATGTACATATGGATTTATTCAGTTATTTTTCCCTTTTTTCCTTTCTCAGTTTTTTGTTGTTATTGATTATTATGTTTGTGTGACATATGTATTTATTCACTTATTTTTCCTTTTTTCCTGGCTCAGTTTTTTTGTTGTAATAGTGTGTTGTAATTTATTATTGGTTTGTTTGCTTGTTTTATATTTTATTCAAGTATTGATATTTTTCATTTTATAACTATTTGGTTAATTTATTTACTTATGCATTTATTCATTTTTTTCCAATCTCGATTTTTTGTTGTTGTTGATTATTATGTGTGTGTGACAAATGTATTTATTCACTTATTTTTTCCTTTTTTCCTAGCTCATTTTTTTTTTGTAATAGTGTGTGTTGTAAATTAATATTGGTTTGTTTGCTTGTTTTATATTTTATTCGGTATTGATATTTTTTTCATTTTATAACTAATTGGTTAATTTATTTACATATGCATTTATTCATTTTTTTTTCCTATTTTCTCTCGATTTTTTGTTGTAATGTTTTTGATTATTATTGTTTGTTTGTTGTTTTATATTTTCTTCGATTGATCTTTTTCATTTTATAACTATTTTTTTTTTTGATTTACACTTTATTTTTATTTTTTTTTTTCCTATCTCGATTTTTTTTGTTTTTGATTATTATGTGTGTGTGACATATGTATTTATTCATTATTTTTGTTTTTTCCTAGCTCATTTTTTTTTTTTATATTTTTGTAATTTATTATTGGTTTGTTTGCTTGTTTTATATTTTCTTCGGTATTGATATTTTTCATTTTATAACTATTTGGTTAATTTATTTACATATGCATTTATTCATTTTTTTCCTATCTCGATTTTTTGTTGTTTTTGATTATTATGTGTGTGTGAGATATGTATTTATTCACTTATTTTTCTTTTTTTTTTAGCTCAATTTTTTTGTTGTAATAGTGTGTGTTGTAAATTAGTATTGGTTTGTTTTCCTGTTTCATATTTTCTTCAGTATTGATATTTTTCATTTTATAACTAATTGGTTAATTTTTTTACATATGCATTTATTCAGTTATTTTTTCCATTTTTCCTATCTCGATTTTGATGTTGTAATAGTTTTGTTGTTGATTATTATTTGTTTGCTTGTTTTATATTTTCTTCGTGTTGATCTTTTTCATTTTATAACTAACTAATTTTTTATTTACATATGCTTTATTCATTTATTTTTTCCATTTTTCCTATCTCGATTTTTTGTTGTTTTTGATTATTATGTTTGTGTGACATATGTATTTATTCACTTATTTTTTCCATTTTTCCTAGCTCAATATTTTTTTTTTTAATAGTGTGTTTGTAAATTATTATTGGTTTGTTTGCTTGTTTTATATTTGATTCGGTATTGATATTTTTCATTTTATAACTATTTGGTTAATTTATTTACATATGCATTTATTCATTTTTTTCTATCTCGATTTTTTGTTGTTTTTGATTATTATGTGTGTGTGACATATGTATTTATTCACTTATTTTTCCTTTTTTCCTAGCTCAATTTTGTTGTTGTAATAGTGTGTGTTGTAAATTATTATTGGTTTGTTTTCCTGTTTTATATTTTCTTCAGTATTGATATTTTTCATTTTATAACTAATTGGTTAATTTATTTACATATGCATTTATTCAGTTATTTTTCCTTTTTTCCTATCTCAGTTTTGATGTTGTAATAGTCTGTGTTGTAGTTGATTATTTATTTGTTTGCTTCTTTTATATTTTCTTCAGTATTGATCTTTTTCATTTTATAACTAATTTTTTTATGTACATATGGATTTATTCAGTTATTTTTCCCTTTTTTCCTTTCTCAATTTTTTGTTGTTTTTGATTATTATGTTTGTGTGACATATGTATTTATTCACTTATTTTTCCTTTTTCCTAGCTCAGTTTTTTTTTTGTAATAGTGTGTTTGTAATTTATTATTGGTTTGTTTGCTTGTTTTATATTTTCTTAAGTATTGATCTTTTTCATTTTATAACTATTTGGTTAATTTATTCACATATGCATTTATTCCTTTTTTTCCTATCTCGATTTTTTGTTGTTTTTGATTATTATGTGTGTGACATATGTATTTATTCACTTATTTTTTTCCTTTTTTCCTAGCTCAATTTTTTTGTTGAAATAGTGTGTGTTGTAAATTATTATTTGTTTGTTTTCCTGTTTTATACTTTCTTCAGTATTGATATTTTTCTTTTTATAACTAATTGGTTAATTTATTTACATATGCATTTATTCAGTTATTTTTCCTTTTTTCCTATCTCAGTTTTGATGTTGTAATAGTCTATTATTGGTTTGTTTGCTTGTTTTATATTTTCTTCAGTATTGATCTTTTTCATTTTATAACTAACTAATTTTTTATTTACATATGCATTTATTCGAGTTATTTTTTCCATTTTTCCTATCTCGATTTTTTGTTGTTTTTGATTATTATGTGTGTGTGACATATGTATTTATTCACTTATTTTTCCTTTTTTCCTAGCTAAGTTTTTTTTGTTGTAATAGTGTGTTTGTAATTTATTATTGGTTTGTTTGCATGTTTTATATTTTCTTTCGATATTTTTCATTTTATAACTATTTGGTTAATTTATTTACATATGCATTTATTCATTTTTTTCCTATCTCGATTTTTTGTTGTTTTTGATTATTATGTGTGTGTGACATATGTATTTATTCACTTATTTTTCCTTTTTTCCTAGCTCAATTTTTTTGTTGTAATAGTGTGTGTTGTAAATTATTATTGGTTTGTTTTCTGTTTTATATTTTCTTTCGGTATTGATATTTTTTTCATTTTATAACTAATTGGTTAATTTATTTACATATGCATTTATTCATTTATTTTTCCTTTTTTCCTATCTCGGTTTGATGTTGTAATAGTCTGTTAGTTGATTATTGGTTTGTTTGCTTGTTTTATATTTTCTTCGGTATTGATCTTTTTCATTTTATAACTAACTAATTTTTTATTTACATATGCGTTTATTCAGTTATTTTTTCCATTTTTCCTATCTCGATTTTTTGTTGTTTTTGATTATTATGTGTGTGTGACATATGTATTTATTCACTTATTTTTCCTTTTTTCCAAGCTAAGTATTTTTGTTGTCATAGTGTGTTTGTAATTTATTATTGGTTTGTTTGCATGTTTTATATTTTATTCGGTATTGATATTTTTCATTTTATAACTATTTGGTTAATTTATTTACATATGCATTTATTCATTTTTTTCTAATCTCAATTTTTTGTTGTTTTTGATTATTATGTGTGTGACAAATGTATTTATTCACTTATTTTTCCTAGCTCAATTTTTTTGTTGTATTAGTGTGTGTTATAAATTATTATTGGTTTGTTTTGATGTTTTATATTTTCTTCAGTATTGATATTTTTCATTTTATAACTATTTGGTTAATTTATTTACATATGCATTTATTCATTTTTTTCCTATCTCGATTTTTTGTTGTTTTTGATTATTATGTGTGTGTGACATATGTATTTATTCACTTATTTTTCCTTTTTTCCTAGCTAAGTTTTTTTGTTGTAATAGTGTGTGTTGTAATTTATTATTGGTTTGTTTGCTTTTTTATATTTTATTCGCATTGATATTTTTCATTTTATAACTATTTGGTTAATTTATTTACATATGCATTTATTCATTTTTTTCCTATCTCGATTTTTAGTTGTTTTTGATTATTATGTGTGTGTGACATATGTATTTATTCACTTATTTTTCTTTTTTTTTAGCTCAATTTTTTTGTTGTAATAGTGTGTGTTGTAAATTATTATTGGTTTGTTTTCCCGTTTTATATTTTCTTCAAAATTTGATATTTTTCATTTTATAACTAATTGGTTAATTTATTTACATATGCATTTATTCATTATTTTTCCTTTTTTCCTATCTCGATTTTGATGTTGTAATAGTCTTTTGTTTTGATTATTGGTTTGTTTGCTTGTTTTATATTTTCTTCGCATTGATCTTTTTCATTTATAACTAACTAATTTTTTATTTACATATGCGTTTATTCAGTTATTTTTTCCATTTTTCCTATCTCGATTTTTTGTTGTTTTTGATTATTATGTTTGTGTGACATATGTATTTATTCACTTATTTTTTCCTTTTTTCCTAGCTCAATTTTTTTTTTTTGTAATAGTGTGTGTTGTAATTTATTATTGGTTTGTTTGCCTGTTTTATATTTTATTCGTATTGATATTTTTCATTTTATAACTATTTGGTTAATTTATTTACATATGCATTTATTCATTTTTTTCCTATCTCGATTTTTTGTTGTTTTTGATTATTATGTGTGTGTGACATATGTATTTATTCACTTATTTTTCCTTTTTTTTTAGCTCAATTTTTTTTGTTGTAATAGTGTGTGTTGTAAATTATTATTGGTTTGTTTTTTTATGTTTTATATTTTCTTCAAAACATTGATATTTTTCATTTTATAACTAATTGGTTAATTTATTTACATATGCATTTATTCATTATTTTTCCTTTTTTCCTATCTCGGTTTTGATGTTGTAATAGTCGATTGGTTTGTTTGCTTGTTTTATATTTTCTTCAGTATTGATCTTTTTCATTTTATAACTAACTAATTTTTTATTTACATATGCGTTTATTCAGTTATTTTTTCCATTTTTCCTATCTCGATTTTTTGTTGTTATTGATTATTATGTTTGTGTGACATATGTATTTATTCACCTATTTTTCCTTTTTTCCTGGCTCAGTTTTTTTGTTGTCATAGTGTGTTGTCATTTATTATTGGTTTGTTTGCCTGTTTTATATTTTCTTCGATATTGATATTTTCATTTTATAACTATTTGGTTAATTTATTTACATATGCATTTATTCATTTTTTTCCTATCTCGATTTTTTGTTGTTTTTGATTATTATGTGTGTGTGACATATGTATTTATTCACTTATTTTTCCTTTTTTTCCTAGCTCAATTTTTTTTGTTGTATTAGTGTGTGTTGTAAATTATTATTGGTTTGTTTTCCTGTTTTATATTTTCTTTATTTTTTATTTTTTCATTTTATAACTAATTGGTTAATTTATTTACATATGCATTTATTCATTTTTCCTTTTTTCCTATCTCGGTTTTGATGTTGTAATAGTCTAGTTGATTATTGGTTTGTTTGCTTGTTTTATATTTTCTTCAAGTATTGATCTTTTTCATTTTATAACTAACTAATTTTTTATTTACATATGCATTTATTCATTATTTTTTCCATTTTTCCTATCTCGATTTTTTGTTGTTTTTGATTATTATGTGTGTGTGACATATGTATTTATTCACTTATTTTTCCTTTTTTCCTAGCTAAGTTTTTTTTTGTTGTAATAGTTTGTGTTGTAATTTATTATTGGTTTTTTTGCTTGTTTTATATTTGCTTCAGTATTGATATATTTCATTTTATAACTATTTGGTTAATTTATTTACATATGCATTTATTCATTTTTTTCCTATCTCGATTTTTTGTTGTTTTTGATTATTATGTGTGTGTGACATATGTATTTATTCACTTATTTTTCTTTTTTTTTTAGCTCAATTTTTTTGTTGTAATAGTGTGTGTTGTAAATTATTATTGGTTTGTTTTCCGTTTTATATTTTCTTCAAATGCATATTGATATTTTTCATTTTATAACTAATTGGTTAATTTATTTACATATGCATTTATTCAGTTATTTTTCCTTTTTTCCTATCTCAGTTTTGATGTTGTAATAGTCTGTGTTGTTGATTATTGGTTTGTTTGCTTGTTTTATATTTTCTTCAGTATTGATCTTTTTCATTTTATAACTAACTTTTTTTATTTACATATGCATTTATTCTTATTTTTTCCATTTTTCCTATCTCGATTTTTTGTTGTTTTTGATTATTATGTGTGTGTGACATATGTATTTATTCACTTATTTTTTCCTTTTTTCCTAGCTCAAGTTTTTTTTTGTAATAGTGTGTGTTGTAATTTATTATTGGTTTGTTTGCTCTTTTTTATATTTTCTTCGGTATTGATATTTTTCATTTTATAACTATTTGGTTAATTTATTTACATATGCATTTATTCATTTTTTTCCTATCTCGATTTTTTGTTGTTTTTGATTATTATGTGTGTTGACATATGTATTTATTCACTTATTTTTCCTTTTTTTCCTAGCTCAATTTTTTTGTTGTAATAGTGTGTGTTGTAAATTATTATTGGTTTGTTTGCTTGTTTTATATTTTCTTCAGATTGATATTTTTCATTTTATAACTAATTGGTTAATTTATTTACATATGCATTTATTCACTATTTTTCCTTTTTTTCCTATTTGATGTTGTAATAGTCATATTTTTTTTCCTATCTCATTTTTTTGTTGTTTTTGATTATTGTGTGTGTGTGACATATGTATTTATTCACTTATTTTTCCTTTTTTCCTAGCTAAGTTTTTTTGTTGTGATAGTGTGTGTTGTAATTTATTATTGGTTTGTTTGCGTGTTTTATATTTGCTTAAGTATTGATATTTTTCATTTTATAACTATTTGGTTAATTTATTTACATATGCATTTATTCATTTTTTTCCTATCTCGATTTTTTGTTGTTTTTGATTATTATGTGTGTGTGACATATGTATTTATTCACTTATTTTTCCTTTTTTCCTAGCTCAGTTTTTTTGTTGTAATAGTGTGTGTTGTAACTTATTATTGGTTTGTTTGCCTGTTTTATATGTGCTTCAATATTGATATTTTTCATTTTACAAATAATTGGTTAATTTATTTACATATGCATTTATTCAGTTGTTTTTCCTTTTTTCCTATCTCTGTTTTTTTGTTGTAATAGTCTCGTTTGTAGTTGATTATTGGTTTGTTTGCTTGTTTTATATTTTCTTCGCATATTGATCTTTTTCATTTTATAACTAACTAATTTTTTATTTACATATGCGTTTATTCATTATTTTTTCCATTTTTCCTATCTCGATTTTTTGTTGTTTTTGATTATTATGTTTGTGTGACATATGTATTTATTCACTTATTTTTCCTTTTTTCCTAGCTAAGTTTTTTTGTTGTAATAGTGTGTTTGTAAATTATTATTGGTTTGTTTGCATGTTTTATATTTTATTCGCATATTGATATTTTTCATTTTATAACTATTTGGTTAATTTATTTACATATGCATTTATTCATTTTTTTCCTATCTCGATTTTTTGTTGTTTTTGATTATTATGTGTGTGTGACATATGTATTTATTCACTTATTTTTCCTTTTTTAGCTAGCTCAATTTTTTTGTTGTAATAGTGTGTGTTGTAAATTATTATTGGTTTGTTTTCTTTTATATTTTCTTCGGTATTTATTTTTCATTTTATAACTAATTGGTTAATTTATTTACATATGCATTTATTCATTTTTTTCATCTTTTTGATGTTGTAATACTATTTGTAGTTGATTATTTATTTGTTTGCTTTTTTATATTTTCTTCGAGTATTGATCTTTTTCATTTTATAACTAACTTTTTTTATTTACATATGCTTTATTCATTATTTTTTCCATTTTTTTCCTATCTCGATTTTTTGTTGTTTTTGATTATTATGTTTGTGTGACATATGTATTTATTCACTTATTTTTCCTTTTTTCCTAGCTAAGTTTTTTTTGTTGTAATAGTGTGTTGTAATTTATTATTGGTTTGTTTGCTTGTTTTATATTTTCTTCGGTATTGATATTTTTCATTTTATAACTATTTGGTTAATTTATTTACATATGCATTTATTCATTTTTTTCCTATCTCGATTTTTTGTTGTTTTTGATTATTATGTGTGTGTGACATATGTATTTATTCACTTATTTTTCCTTTTTTCCTAG
Organism: Acacia melanoxylon; assembly: GCA_019022615.1. Taxonomy (NCBI): domain Eukaryota; kingdom Viridiplantae; phylum Streptophyta; class Magnoliopsida; order Fabales; family Fabaceae; genus Acacia; species Acacia melanoxylon. Next base: position 41,925 of record JAFJYJ010000020.1, on the reverse strand, counting down.
CTCAATTTTTTTTTGTTGTAATTAGTGTGTGTTGTAAATTATTATTGGTTTGTTTTCTGTTTTATATTTTTTCGGTATTTATATTTTTCATTTTATAACTAATTGGTTAATTTATTTACATATGCATTTATTCATTTATTTTCCTATCTTTTTTTCCTTTTTTCCTATCTCGGTTTTGATGTTGTAATAGTTTTTCCTTTTTGTTGATTATTGTTTGTTTGTTTGTTTTATATTTTCTTCGTTGATCTTTTTCATTTTATAACTAACTAATTTTTTATTTACATATGCGTTTATTCATTTTTTTTTCCATTTTTCCTATCTCGATTTTTTGTTGTTTTTGATTATTATGTGTGTGTGACATATGTATTTATTCACTTATTTTTCCTTTTTTCCTAGCTAAGTTTTTTTTTGTAATAATAGTGTGTGTTGTAATTTATTATTGGTTTGTTTGCTTGTTTTTATATTTTTTCAAAAGTATTGATATTTTTCATTTTATAACTATTTGGTTAATTTATTTACATATGTATTTATTCATTTTTTTCCTATCTCGATTTTTTGTTGTTTTTGATTATTATGTGTGTGACATATGTATTTATTCACTTATTTTTCCTACCTCAATTTTGTTGTTGTAATAGTGTGTGTTGTAAATTATTATTGGTTTGTTTTCCCGTTTTTATATTTTCTTCGTATTGATATTTTTCATTTTATAACTAATTGGTTAATTTATTTACATATGCATTTATTCATTTATTTTTCCTTTTTTCCTATCTCGGTTTTGATGTTGTAATATAGTTATTCGTTTGTTTGATTATTGGTTTGTTTGCTTGTTTTATATTTTCTTCTATATTGATCTTTTTCATTTTATAACTAACTAATTTTTTATTTACATATGCATTTATTCATTTATTTTTTTCCATTTTTCCTATCTCGATTTTTTGTTGTTTTTGATTATTATGTTTGTGTGACATATGTATTTATTCACTTATTTTTCCTTTTTTCCTAGCTAAGTTTTTTTTTGTAATAGTGTGTGTTGTAATTTATTATTGGTTTGTTTGCTTGTTTTATATTTTCTTCAGTATTGATATTTTTCATTTTATAACTATTTGGTTAATTTATTTACATATGCATTTATTCATTTTTTTCCTATCTCGATTTTTTGTTGTTTTTTATTATTATGTGTGTGTGACATATGTATTTATTCACTTATTTTTCCTTTTTTCCTAGCTCAATTTTTTTGTTGTAATAGTGTGTGTTGTAAATTATTATTGGTTTGTTTTCCTGTTTTATATTTTCTTCAGTATTGATATTTTTCATTTTATAACTAATTGGTTAATTTATTTACATATGCATTTATTCAGTTATTTTTCCTTTTTTCCTATCTCAGTTTTGATGTTGTAATAGTCTGTGTTGTTGTTGATTATTGGTTTGTTTGCTTGTTTTATATTTCTTCGCATTGATCTTTTTCATTTTATAACTAACTAATTTTTTATTTACATATGCATTTATTCAGTTATTTTTTCCATTTTTCCTATCTCAGTTTTTTGTTGTTATTGATTATTATGTGTGTGTGACATATGTATTTATTCATTTATTTTTCCTTTTTTTCCTAGTTAAGTTTTTTTTTTAATAGTGTGTATTGTACTTTATTATTGGTTTGTTTGCATGTTTTATATTTGCTTCAGTATTGATATTTTTCATTTTATAACTATTTGTTTAATTTATTTACATGTGCATTTATTCATTTTTCTCCTATCTCGATTTTTTGTTGTTTTTGATTATTATGTGTGTGTGACATATGTATTTATTCACCTATTTTTCCTACCTCAATTTTGTTGTTGTAATAGTGTGTGTTGTAAATTATTATTGGTTTGTTTTCCTGTTTTATATTTTCTTCAGTATTGATATTTTTCATTTTATAACTAATTGGTTAATTTATTTACATAGGCATTTATTCAGTTATTTTTCCTTTTTTCCTATCTCGATTTTGATGTTGTAATAGTTTTGTTTTTTGATTATTGGTTTGTTTGCTTGTTTTATATTTTCTTATTGATCTTTTTCATTTTATAACTAACTAATTTTTTATTTACATATGCGTTTATTCATTATTTTTTCCATTTTTCCTATCTCGATTTTTTGTTGTTTTTGATTATTATGTATTGTGTGACATATGTATTTATTCACTTATTTTTTCCTTTTTTTAGCTCAAGTTTTTTTTTTGTAATAGTGTGTGTTGTAAATTAATATTGGTTTGTTTGCTTGTTTTATATTTGCTTCAGTATTGATATTTTTCATTTTATAACTATTTGGTTAATTTATTTACATATGCATTTATTCATTTTTTTCCTATCTCGATTTTTTGTTGTTTTTGATTATTATGTGTGTGTGACATATGTATTTATTCACTTATTTTTCCTTTTTTTTAGCTCAATTTTTTGTTGTAATAGTGTGTGTTGTAAATTATTATTGGTTTGTTTTCTTGTTTTATATTTTCTTCGGTATTGATATTTTTCATTTTATAACTAATTGGTTAATTTTTTACATATGCATTTATTCATTTTTTAATAGTCATTTTATAACTAATAATTTTTTATGTACATATGGATTTATTCATTATTTTTTTTTTTTTCCTTCTCGATTTTTTGTTGTTATTGATTATTATGTTTGTGTGACATATGTATTTATTCACTTATTTTTCCTTTTTTCCTAGCTAAGTTTTTTTTGTTGTAATAGTGTGTTTGTAATTTATTATTGGTTTGTTTGCTTGTTTTATATTTTCTTCGGTATTGATATTTTTCATTTTATAACTATTTGGTTAATTTATTTACATATGCATTTATTCATTTTTTTCCTATCTCGATTTTTTGTTGTTTTTGATTATTATGTGTGTGTGACATATGTATTTATTCACTTATTTTTCCTTTTTTCCTAGCTCAATTTTTTTGTTGTATTAGTGTGTGTTGTAAATTATTATTGGTTTGTTTTCTGTTTTATATTTTCTTCAAAGATTATATTTTTCATTTTATAACTAATTGGTTAATTTATTTACATATGCATTTATTCATTATTTTTCCTTTTTTCCTATCTCGTTTTGATGTTGTAATAGTCACTTATTTTTCCTTTTTTCCTAGCTCAACTTTGTTGTTGATTATTGGTTTGTTTGCTTGTTTTATATTTTCTTCGCATTGATCTTTTTCATTTTATAACTAACTAATTTTTTATTTACATATGCATTTATTCATTTTTTTTCCATTTTTCCTATCTCATTTTTTTGTTGTTATTGATTTTTATGTGTGTGTGACATATGTATTTATTCACTTATTTTTCCTAGCTAAGTTTTTGTTGTTGTGATAGTGTGTGTTGTAATTTATTATTGGTTTGTTTGCATGTTTTATATTTTTTCTTCGGTATTGATATTTTTCATTTTATAACTATTTGGTTAATTTATTTACATATGCATTTATTCATTTTTTTCCTATCTCGATTTTTTGTTGTTTTTGATTATTATGTGTGTGTGACATATGTATTTATTCACTTATTTTTCCTTTTTTTTAGCTCAATTTTGTTGTTGTAATAGTGTGTGTTGTAAATTAGTATTGGTTTGTTTTGTTGTTTTATATTTTCTTCAGTATTGATATTTTTCATTTTATAACTAATTGGTTAAGTTTTTTACATATGCATTTATTCAGTTATTTTTCCTTTTTTCCTATCTCAGTTTAGATGTTGTAATAGTCTGTGTTGTAGTTGATTATTGGTTTGTTTGCTTGTTTTATATTTTCTTAAGTATTGATCTTTTTCATTTTATAACTAACTTGGTTTTTTATTTACATATGCATTTATTCATTTTTTTTTCCATTTTTCCTATCTCGATTTTTTGTTGTTATTGATTATTATGTTTGTGTGACATATGTATTTATTCACTTATTTTTCCTTTTTTCCTGGCTCAGTTTTTTTGTTGTCATAGTGTGTTGTCATTTATTATTGGTTTGTTTGCCTGTTTTATATTTTCTTCAGTATTGATATTTTTCATTTTATAACTATTTGGTTAATTTATTTACATATGCATTTATTCATTTTTTTCCTATCTCGATTTTTTGTTGTTTTTGATTATTATGTGTGTGTGACATATGTATTTATTCACTTATTTTTCCTTTTTTCCTAGCTCAATTTTTTTTGTTGTATTAGTGTGTGTTGTAAAGTATTATTGGTTTGTTTTCCTGTTTTATATTTTCTTCAAAGATTGATATTTTTCATTTTATAACTAATTGGTTAATTTATTTACATATGCATTTATTCATTATTTTTCCTTTTTTCCTATCTCGATTTTGATCCATTTTTCCTATCTCGATTTTTTGTTGTTATTGATTATTATGTGTGTGTGACATATGTATTTATTCACTTATTTTTCATTTTTTCCTAGCTAAGTTTTTTTGTTGTAATAGTGTGTGTTGTAATTTATTATTGGTTTGTTTTCCTGTTTTATATTTTATTTAGTATTTATATTTTTCATTTTATAACTATTTGGTTAATTTATTTACATATGCATTTATTCAGTTTTTTCCTATCTCGATTTTTTGTTTTTTTTTGGTTATTATGTGTGTGTGACATATGTATTTATTCACTTATTTTTCCTTTTTTCCTAGCTCAATTTTTTTTTTGTATTAGTGTGTGTTGTAAAGTATTATTGGTTTGTTTTCCTGTTTTATATTTTCTTCAGTATTGATATTTTTCATTTTATAACTAATTGGTTAATTTATTTACATATGCATTTATTCATTTTTTTTCCTTTTTTCCTATCTCGATTTTTTGATTTGTAATAGTTTTTGTTATTTTATTATTGGTTTGTTTGCTTGTTTTATATTTTCTTCATATCTTTTTCATTTTATAACTAACTAATTTTTTATTTACATATGCGTTTATTATTTTTTCCATTTTTCCTATCTCGATTTTTTTTGTTGTTGATTATTATGTGTGTGTGACATATGTATTTATTCACTTATTTTTCCTTTTTTCCTAGCTTTTTTTTGTTGTAATAGTGTGTTTGTAATTTATTATTGGTTTGTTTGCTTGTTTTATATTTTCTTCGTATTGATATTTTTCATTTTATAACTATTTGGTTAATTTATTTACATATGCATTTATTCATTTTTCTCCTATCTCGATTTTTTGTTGTTTTTGATTATTATGTGTGTGTGACATATGTATTTATTCACTTATTTTTCCTTTTTTCCTAGCTCAATTTTTTTTGTTGTATTAGTGTGTGTTGTAAAGTATTATTGGTTTGTTTTCCTGTTTTATATTTTCTTCAGTATTTATATTTTTCATTTTATAACTAATTGGTTAATTTATTTACATATGCATTTATTCATTATTTTTCCTTTTTTCCTATCTCGGTTTGATGTTGTAATAGTCTGTGTTGTTGTTGATTATTGGTTTGTTTGCTTGTTTTATATTTTCTTCAGTATTGATCTTTTTCATTGTATAACTAACTAATTTTTTATTTACATATGCGTTTATTCAGTTATTTTTTCCATTTTTCCTATCTCGATTTTTTGTTGTTTTTGATTATTATGTTTGTGTGACATATGTATTTATTCACTTATTTTTCCTTTTTTCCTAGCTAAGTTTTTTTTGTTGTAATAGTGTGTTTGTAATTTATTATTGGTTTGTTTGCGTGTTTTATATTTGCTTCAGTATTGATATTTTTCATTTTATAACTATTTGGTTAATTTATTTACATATGCATTTATTCATTTTTTTCCTATCTCGATTTTTTGTTGTTTTTGATTATTATGTGTGTGTGACATATGTATTTATTCACTTATTTTTCTTTTTTTTTAGCTCAATTTTTTTGTTGTAATAGTGTGTGTTGTAAATTATTATTGGTTTGTTTTCCTGTTTTATATTTTCTTCTTGATATTTTTCATTTTATAACTAATTTTAATTTATTTACATATGCATTTATTCGTTATTTTTCCTTTTTTCCTATCTCGTTTTGATGTTGTAATAGTTTTGTATTGATTATTGGTTTGTTTGCTTGTTTTATATTTTCTTCGGTATTGATCTTTTTTTCATTTTATAACTAACTAATTTTTTATTTACATATGGTTATTTATTCATTTTTTATTCATTTTTTTCCTATCTCGATTTTTTGTTGTTTTTGATTATTATGTGTGTGTGACATATGTATTTATTCACTTATTTTTCCTTTTTTTCTAGCTAAGTTTTTTTTTTGTAATAGTGTGTGTTGTAATTTATTAATGGTTTGTTTGCCTGTTTTATATTTTCTTCAGTATTGATATTTTTCATTTTATAACTATTTGGTTAATTTATTTACATATGCATTTATTCATTTTTTTCCTATCTCGATTTTTTGTTGTTTTTGATTATTATGTGTGTGTGACATATGTATTTATTCACTTATTTTTCCTTTTTTCCTAGCTCAATTTTTTTGTTGTATTAGTGTGTGTTGTAAATTATTATTGGTTTGTTTTCCTGTTTTATATTTTCTTCAGTATTTATATTTTTCAGTTTTATAACTAATTGGTTAATTTATTTACATATGCATTTATTCAGTTATTTTTCCTTTTTTCCTATCTCAGTTTTGATGTTGTAATAGTCTGTGTTGTTGTTGATTATTGGTTTGTTTGCTTGTTTTATATTTTCTTCAGTATTGATCTTTTTCATTGTATAACTAACTAATTTTTTATTTACATATGCGTTTATTCATTTATTTTTTCCATTTTTCCTATCTCGATTTTTTGTTGTTTTTGATTATTATGTGTGTGTGACATATGTATTTATTCACTTATTTTTCCTTTTTTTCCTAGCTAAGTTTTTTGTTGTTGTAATAGTGTGTGTTGTAATTTATTATTGGTTTGTTTGCTTGTTTTATATTTTATTCAAAAAGTATTGATATTTTTCATTTTATAACTATTTGGTTAATTTATTTACATATGCATTTATTCATTTTTTTCCTATCTCGATTTTTTGTTTTTGATTATTTTTGATTATTATGTGTGTGTGACATATGTATTTATTCACTTATTTTTCCTTTTTTCCTAGCTAAGTTTTTTTGTTGTAATAGTGTGTGTTGTAATTTATTATTGGTTTGTTTGCTTGTTTTATATTTTTGTTTGCTTTTTTCTTCGTATTGATATTTTTCATTTTATAACTATTTGGTTAATTTATTTACATATGCATTTATTCATTTTTTTTTTTTCCTATCTCGATTTTTTGTTGTTTTTGATTATTATGTGTGTGTGACATATGTATTTATTCACTTATTTTTCCTTTTTTCCTAGCTAAGTTTTTTTGTTGTAATAGTGTGTGTTGTAATTTATTATTGGTTTGTTTGCCTGTTTTATATTTGCTTCAGTATTGATATTTTTCATTTTATAACTATTTGGTTAATTTATTTACATATGCATTTATTCATTTTTTTCCTATCTCGATTTTTTGTATTTTTTGATTATTATGCGTGTGTGACATATGTATTTATTCACTTATTTTTCCTTTTTTCCTAGCTCAATTTTTTTTTTGTATTAGTGTGTGTTGTAAAGTATTATTGGTTTGTTTTCCTGTTTTATATTTTCTTCGATTGATATTTTTCATTTTATAACTAATTGGTTAATTTATTTACATATGCATTTATTCAGTTATTTTTCCTTTTTTCCTATCTCAGTTTTGATGTTGTAATAGTCTGTGTTGTAGTTGATTATTGGTTTGTTTGCTTGTTTTATATTTTCTTCAGTATTGATCTTTTTCATTTTATAACTAACTAATTTTTTATTTACATATGCGTTTATTCAGTTATTTTTTCCATTTTTCCTATCTCGATTTTTTGTTGTTTTTGATTATTATGTGTGTGTGACATATGTATTTATTCACTTATTTTTTCCTTTTTTCCTAGCTAAGTTTTTTTGTTTTAATGGTGTGTGTTGTAATTTATTATTGGTGTGTGTGCTGTTTTATATTTTCTTCGATTTGATATTTTTCATTTTATAACTATTTGGTTAATTTATTTACATATGCATTTATTCATTTTTTTCCTATCTCGATTTTTTGTAGTTTTTGATTATTATGTGTGTGTGACATATGTATTTATTCACTTATTTTTCCTTTTTTCCTAGCTCAGTTTTTTTGTTGTAATGGTGTGTGTTGTAATTTATTATTGGTTTGTTTTCATGTTTTATATTTTCTTCAGTATTGATATTTTTCATTTTATAACTATTTGGTTAATTTATTTACATATGCATTTATTCATTTTTTTTTTCCTATCTCGATTTTTTGTTGTTTTTGCTTTGATTATTATTGTGTGTGACATATGTATTTATTCACTTTTTCCCTTTTTTTTTCTCTTTTTTCCTAGCTAAGTTTTTTTTTTTTTCCTTTTTTCCTAGCTCAATTTTTTGTTGTTGTAATAGTGTGTGTTGTAATTTATTATTGGTTTGTTTGCTTGTTTTATATTTTATTCAAGTTTGATCTTTTTCATTTTATAACTATTTGGTTAATTTATTTACATATGCATTTATTCATTTTTTTCCTATCTATCTCGATTTTTTGTTGTTTTTGATTATTATGTGTGTGTGACATATGTATTTATTCACTTATTTTTCCTTTTTTCCTAGCTAAGTTTTTTTGTTGTAATAGTGTGTGTTGTAATTTATTATTGGTTTGTTTGCTTGTTTTATATTTTATTCGGTATTGATATTTTTCATTTTATAACTATTTGGTTAATTTATTTACATATGCATTTATTCATTTTTTTCCTATCTCGATTTTTTGTTTTTTTGATTATTATGTGTGTGTGACATATGTATTTATTCACTTATTTTTTCCTTTTTTCCTAGCTCAGTTTTGTTGTTGTAATAGTGTGTGTTGTAATTTATTATTGGTTTGTTTGCTTGTTTTATATTTGCTTCAGTATTGATATTTTTCATTTTATAACTATTTGGTTAATTTATTTACATATGCATTTATTCATTTTTTTCCTATCTCGATTTTTTGTTGTTTTTGATTATTATGTGTGTGTGACATATGTATTTATTCACTTATTTTTCCTTTTTTCCTAGCTCAATTTTTTTTGTTGTATTAGTGTGTGTTGTAAATTATTATTGGTTTGTTTTCTGTTTTATATTTTCTTCAAGTATTGATATTTTTCATTTTATAACTAATTGGTTAATTTATTTACATATGCATTTATTCATTATTTTTCCTTTTTTTTTTTATCTCGGTTTTTGATGTTGTAATAGTCTGTGTTTAGTTGATTATTGGTTTGTTTGCTTGTTTTATATTTTCTTCGGTATTGATCTTTTTCATTTTATAACTAACTTTTTTTATTTACATATGCATTTATTCATTATTTTTTCCATTTTTCCTATCTCGATTTTTTGTTGTTTTTGATTATTATGTGTGTGTGACATATGTATTTATTCACTTATTTTTCCTTTTTTCCTAGCTAAGTTTTTTTTTGTAATAATGTGTTTGTAATTTATTATTGGTTTGTTTGCATGTTTTATATTTTCTTCAGTATTGATATTTTTCATTTTATAACTATTTGGTTAATTTATTTACATATGCATTTATTCATTTTTTTCCTATCTCGATTTTTTGTTGTTTTTGATTATTATGTGTGTGTGACATATGTATTTATTCACTTATTTTTCCTTTTTTTCCTAGCTCAATTTTTTTGTTGTAATAGTGTGTGTTGTAAATTATTATTGGTTTGTTTTCTGTTTTATATTTTCTTCGATATTTATTTTTCATTTTATAACTAATTGGTTAATTTATTTACATATGCATTTATTCAGTTATTTTTCCTTTTTTCCTATCTCAGTTTTGATGTTGTAATAGTCTGTGTTGTAGTTGATTATTGATTTGTTTGCTTGTTTTATATTTTCTTCAGTATTGATCTTTTTCATTTTATAACTAACTAATTTTTTTATTTACATATGCATTTATTCAGTTATTTTTTCCATTTTTCCTATCTCGATTTTTTGTTGTTTTTGATTATTATGTGTGTGTGACATATGTATTTATTCACTTATTTTTCCTTTTTTCCTAGCTAAGTTTTTTTGTTGTAATAGTGTGTTGTAATTTATTATTGGTTTGTTTGCTTGTTTTTTATATTTTATTCGGTATTGATATTTTTCATTTTATAACTATTTGGTTAATTTATTTACATATGCATTTATTCATTTTTTTCCTATCTCGATTTTTTGTTGTTTTTGATTATTATGTGTGTGTGACATATGTATTTATTCACTTATTTTTCCTTTTTTCCTAGCTAAGTTTTTTTGTTGTAATAGTGTGTGTTGTAATTTATTATTGGTTTGTTTGCTTTTTTATATTTTATTCGGTATTGATATTTTTCATTTTATAACTATTTGGTTAATTTATTTACATATGCATTTATTCATTTTTTTCCTATCTCGATTTTTTGTTGTTTTTGATTATTATGTGTGTGTGACATATGTATTTATTCACTTATTTTTCCTTTTTTCCTAGCTAAGTTTTTTGTAATAGTGTGTGTTGTAATTTATTATTGGTTTGTTTGCTTGTTTTATATTTTCTTCGGTATTGATATTTTTCATTTTATAACTATTTGGTTAATTTATTTACATATGCATTTATTCATTTTTTTTCCTTTTTTCCTATCTCGATTTTTGTTGTTAGTTGTTTTTGTTATTATTGGTTTGTTTGTGTGACATATTTTATATTTATTCACTTATTTTTTCCTTTTTTTCTATCTCGATTTTTTGTTGTTGTATTATTATGTGTGTTGTATTTATTATTGGTTTGTTTTCCAAGCTAAGTATTTTTGTTGTCATTTTATATTTTTATATTTTCTTCGGTATTGATATTTTTCATTTTATAACTATTTGGTTAATTTATTTACATATGCATTTATTCATTTTTTTCCTATCTCGATTTTTTGTTGTTTTTGATTATTATGTGTGTGTGACATATGTATTTATTCACTTATTTTTCCTTTTTTTCCTAGCTCAATTTTTTTTGTTGTAATAGTGTGTGTTGTAAATTATTATTGGTTTGTTTTCTTTTTTTATATTTTCTTCGGTATTGATATTTTTCATTTTATAACTAATTGGTTAATTTATTTACATATGCATTTATTCATTTTTTTTTCCTTTTTTCCTATCTCGGTTTTGATGTTGTAATAGTCTTTTTGTAGTTGATTATTGGTTTGTTTGCTTGTTTTATATTTTCTTCGGTATTGATCTTTTTCATTTTATAACTAACTAATTTTTTATTTACATATGCGTTTATTCGCATTATTTTTTCCATTTTTCCTATCTCGATTTTTTGTTGTTTTTGATTATTATGTGTGTGTGACATATGTATTTATTCACTTATTTTTCCTTTTTTCCTAGCTCAATTTTTTTTGTTTGTAATAGTGTGTGTTGTAATTTATTATTGGTTTGTTTGCTTGTTTTATATTTTATTCAAAATGTATTGATATTTTTCATTTTATAACTATTTGGTTAATTTATTTACATATGCATTTATTCATTTTTTTTTCCTATCTCGATTTTTTGTTGTTTTTGATTATTATGTGTGTGTGACATATGTATTTATTCACTTATTTTTCCTTTTTTCCTAGCTAAGTTTTTTTGTTGTAATAGTGTGTGTTGTAATTTATTATTGGTTTGTTTGCTTTTTTATATTTTCTTCGGTATTGATATTTTTCATTTTATAACTATTTGGTTAATTTATTTACATATGCATTTATTCATTTTTTTTCCTATCTCGATTTTTTGTTGTTTTTGATTATTATTTATTGTGTGTGATATGTATTTATTCACTTATTTTTCCTTTTTTCCTAGCTAAGTTTTTTTTTGTTGTATAGTGTGTGTTGTAATTTATTATTGGTTTGTTTGCTTGTTTTATATTTTCTTCAAGTATTGATATTTTTCATTTTATAACTATTTGGTTAATTTATTTACATATGCATTTATTCATTTTTTTCCTATCTCGATTTTTTGTTGTTTTTGATTATTATGTGTGTGTGACATATGTATTTATTCACTTATTTTTCCTTTTTTCCTAGCTAAGTTTTTGTTGTTGTAATAGTGTGTGTTGTAATTTATTATTGGTTTGTTTGCTTGTTTTATATTTTATTCGTATTGATATTTTTCATTTTATAACTATTTGGTTAATTTATTTACATATGCATTTATTCATTTTTTTCCTATCTCGATTTTTTGTTGTTTTTGATTATTATGTGTGTGTACATGACATATGTATTTATTCACTTATTTTTCCTTTTTTCCTAGCTCAATTTTTTTTTTTTTGTAATAGTGTGTGTTGTAAATTATTATTGGTTTGTTTTCTGTTTTTTATATTTTCTTCGGTTTGATATTTTTCATTTTATAACTAATTGGTTAATTTATTTACATATGCATTTATTCGATATTTTTTTCCTTTTTTCCTATCTCGATTTTTTTGATGTTGTAATAGTTCGTGTTGTAGTTGATTATTGGTTTGTTTTTGCTTGTTTTATATTTTCTTCGTATTTAACTAATTTTTTATTTACATATGCATTTATTATTCACTTATTTTTTCCATTTTTCCTATGTCGATTTTTTGTTGTTATTGATTATTATATGTGTGTGACATATGTATTTATTCACTTATTTTTCCTTTTTTCCAAGCTAAGTTTTTTTGTTGTAATAGTGTGTTTTGTAATTTATTATTGGTTTGTTTGCATGTTTTATATTTTCTTCAGTATTGATATTTTTCATTTTATAACTATTTGGTTAATTTATTTACATATGCATTTATTCATTTTTTTCCTATCTCGATTTTTTGTTGTTTTTGATTATTATGTGTGTGTGACATATGTATTTATTCACTTATTTTTCCTTTTTTCCTAGCTCAATTTTTTTGTTGTATTAGTGTGTGTTGTAAATTTATTATTGGTTTGTTTTCTGTTTTATATTTTCTTCGCATTGATATTTTTTTCATTTTATAACTAATTGGTTAATTTATTTACATATGCATTTATTCATTATTTTTTCCTTTTTTTCCTATCTCGATTTTGATGTTGTAATAGTACGTATTTGATTATTTTTGTTTGCTTGTTTTATATTTTCTTCGATTATTGATCTTTTTCATTGTATAACTAACTAATTTTTTATTTACTTGCGTTTTTCATTATTTTTTCCATTTTTCCTATCTGATCTTTTTCATTTTATAACTAACTAATTTTTTATTTATTATGCGTTTATTTGTTTTTTTTCCATTTTTCCTATCTCAAGATTTTTTTTTTTATAACTATTTTTATTCATTTTTTTCCTATCTCGATTTTTTGTTGTTTTTGATTATTATGTGTGTGTGACATATGTATTTATTCACTTATTTTTCCTTTTTTCCTAGCTAAGTTTTTTTTTGTTGTAATAGTGTGTTTGTAATTTATTATTGGTTTGTTTGCTTTTTTTATATTTTATTCGTATTGATATTTTTCATTTTATAACTATTTGGTTAATTTATTTACATATGCATTTATTCATTTTTTTCCTATCTCGATTTTTTGTTGTTTTTGATTATTATGTGTGTGTGACATATGTATTTATTCACTTATTTTTCCTTTTTTCCTAGCTAAGTTTTTTTGTTGTAATAGTGTGTGTTGTAATTTATTATTGGTTTGTTTGCCTGTTTTATATTTTATTCAGTATTGATATTTTTCATTTTATAACTATTTGGTTAATTTATTTACATATGCATTTATTCATTTTTTTCCTATCTCGATTTTTTGTTGTTTTTGATTATTATGTGTGTGTGACATATGTATTTATTCACTTATTTTTCCTTTTTTCCTAGCTCAATTTTTTTTGTTGTAATAGTGTGTGTTGTAATTTATTATTGGTTTGTTTTCTGTTTTATATTTTCTTCGGTATTGATATTTTTCATTTTATAACTAATTGGTTAATTTATTTACATATGCATTTATTCATTTTTTTTCCTTTTTTTTTGTATCTCGATTTTTGTTGTTGTTTTTTGTAGTTGATTATTATTGTTTGCTTGTTTTATATTTTGTGTTGATATATGTTTTTCATTTTATAACTTATTTTTTTTTTTTCCTATGCTTTATTCGTTTTTTTTCCATTTTTCCTATCTCGATTTTTTGTTGTTATTGATTATTATGTGTGTGTGACATATGTATTTATTCACTTATTTTTCCTTTTTTCCAAGCTAAGTATTTTTGTTGTCATAGTGTGTTGTCATTTATTATTGGTTTGTTTGCATGTTTTATATTTTCTTCAGTATTGATATTTTTCATTTTATAACTATTTGGTTAATTTATTTACATATGCATTTATTCATTTTTTTCCTATCTCGATTTTTTGTTGTTTTTGATTATTATGTGTGTGTGACATATGTATTTATTCACTTATTTTTCCTTTTTTCCTAGCTCAATTTTTTTTGTTGTAATAGTGTGTGTTGTAATTATTATTGGTTTGTTTTCTGTTTTTATATTTTCTTCGTATTGATATTTTTCATTTTATAACTATTTGGTTAATTTATTTACATATGCATTTATTCATTTTTTTTCCTTTCGATTTTTATGTTTTTGATTATTATGTGTGTGACATGTATTTATTCATAGTTTCCTAGCTAAGTTTTTTTGTTGTAATAGTGTTGTTGTAATTTATTATTGGTTTGTTTGCATGTTTTATATTTGCTTCAGTATTAATCTTTTTCATTTTATAACTATTTGGTTAATTTATTTACATATGCATTTATTCATTTTTTTTCCTATCTCGATTTTTTGTTGTTTTTGATTATTATGTGTTTGTGAGATATGTATTTATTCACTTATTTTTCCTTTTTTCCTAGCTAGGTTTTTGTTGTTGTAATAGTGTGTGTTGTAATTTATTATTGGTTTGTTTGCCTGTTTTATATTTGCTTCAGTATTGATATTTTTCATTTTATAACTATTTGGTTAATTTATTTACATATGCATTTATTCATTTTTTTCCTATCTCGATTTTTTTTTTGTTTTTGATTATTATGTGTGTGTGACATATGTATTTATTCACTTATTTTTCCTTTTTTCCTAGCTCAATTTTTTTTGTTGTATTAGTGTGTGTTGTAAATTATTATTGGTTTGTTTTCTTTTTTATATTTTCTTCGGTATTGATATTTTTCATTTTATAACTATTTGTTAATTTATTTACATATGCATTTATTCATTTTTTTTCCTTTTTTCCTATCTCGATTTTGATGTTGTAATTGGTTTTATTTGCTTTTTTTTATATTTTCTTCGATTATTGATCTTTTTCATTTTATAACTAACTAATTTTTTATTTACATATGCATTTATTCAGTTATTTTTTCATTTTTCCTATCTCGATTTTTTGTTGTTTTTGATTATTATGTGTGTGTGAAATATGTATTTATTCACTTTTTTTTTCCTAGCTAAGTTTTTTCGTTGTCATAGTAGGTTTTGTAATTTATTATTGGTTTGTTTGCTTGTTTTATATTTTATTATATTGATATTTTTCATTTTATAACTATTTGGTTAATTTATTTACATATGCATTTATTCGTTTTTTTCCTATCTCGATTTTTTGTTGTTTTTGATTATTTTGTGTGTGTGACATACGTATTTATTCACTTATTTTTTCTTTTTTCCTAGCTAAGTTTTTTTGTTTTAATGGTGTGTGTTGTAATTTATTATTGGTTTGTTTGCTTTTTTTATATTTTATTCGTATTGATATTTTTCATTTTATAACTATTTGGTTAATTTATTTACATATGCATTTATTCATTTTTTTTTCCTATCTCGATTTTTTTTGTTTTTTTTATTATTATTGTGTGTGTGACATATGTATTTATTCACTTATTTTTCCTTTTTTTTCCTAGCTAAGTTTTTTTTGTTGTAATAGTGTGTTTGTAATTTATTATTGGTTTGTTTGCCTGTTTTATATTTTCTTCAGTATTGATATTTTTCATTTTATAACTATTTGGTTAATTTATTTACATATGCATTTATTCATTTTTTTTCCTATCTCGATTTTTTGTTGTTTTTGATTATTATGTGTGTGTGACATATGTATTTATTCACTTATTTTTCCTTTTTTCCTAGCTAAGTTTTTTTGTTTTAATGGTGTGTGTTGTAATTTATTATTGGTTTGTTTGCTTGTTTTTATATTTTATTTCGTATTGATATTTTTCATTTTATAACTATTTGGTTAATTTATTTACATATGCATTTATTCATTTTTTTTTTTCCTATCTCGATTTTTTGTTGTTTTTGATTATTATGTGTGTGTGACATATGTATTTATTCACTTATTTTTCCTTTTTTCCTAGCTAAGTTTTTTTTTTGTAATAGTGTGTGTTGTAATTTATTATTGGTTTGTTTGCTTGTTTTATATTTTTGTTAAGTATTGATATTTTTCATTTTATAACTATTTGGTTAATTTATTTACATATGCATTTATTCATTTTTTTTTTCCTATCTCGATTTTTTGTTGTTTTTGATTATTATGTGTGTGTGACATATGTATTTATTCACTTATTTTTCCTTTTTTCCTAGCTAAGTTTTTTTTTTGTAATAGTGTGTGTTGTAATTTATTATTGGTTTGTTTGCTTTTTTATATTTTATTCGGTATATTGATCTTTTTCATTTTATAACTATTTGGTTAATTTATTTACATATGCATTTATTCATTTTTTTTTTTTCCTATCTCGATTTTTTGTTGTTTTTGATTATTATGTTTTTGATTATTATGTGTGTGTGACATATGTATTTATTCACTTATTTTTCCTTTTTTCCTAGCTAAGTTTTTTTTTTTGTTGTAATAGTGTGTGTTGTAATTTATTATTGGTTTGTTTGCTGTTTTATATTTTATTCGGTATTGATATTTTTTTTCATTTTATAACTATTTGGTTAATTTATTTACATATGCATTTATTCATTTTTTTTCTATCTCGATTTTTTGTTGTTGTTGATTATTATGTGTGTGTGACAAATGTATTTATTCACTTATTTTTCCTTTTTTCCTAGCTCATTTTTTTTTAATGTATTAGTGTGTGTTTTAAATTAATATTGGTTTGTTTGCTTGTTTTATATGTTCTTCAGTATTGATATTTTTCATTTTATAACTAATTGGTTAATTTATTTACATATGCATTTATTCATTATTTTTCCTTTTTTCCTATCTCGCTTTTGATGTTGTAATAGTCTTTTTTGTAGTTGATTATTGGTTATTGATCTTTTTCATTTTATAACTAACTAATTTTTTATTTACATATGCATTTATTCATTATTTTTTCCATTTTTCCTATCTCGATTTTTTGTTGTTTTTGATTATTATGTGTGTGTGACATATGTATTTATTCACTTATTTTTCCTTTTTTCCTAGCTAAGTTTTTTTTGTTGTATAGTGTGTGTTGTAATTTATTATTGGTTTGTTTGCTTGTTTTTATATTTTATTCGTATTGATATTTTTCATTTTATAACTATTTGGTTAATTTATTTACATATGCATTTATTCATTTTTTTTTTTCCTATCTCGATTTTTTGTTGTTTTTGATTATTATGTGTGTGTGACATATGTATTTATTCACTTATTTTTCCTTTTTTCCTAGCTAAGTTTTTTTTTGTAATAGTGTGTGTTGTAATTTATTATTGGTTTGTTTGCTTGTTTTATATTTTATTCGATTGATATTTTTCATTTTATAACTATTTGGTTAATTTATTTACATATGCATTTATTCATTTTTTTTTTCCTATCTCGATTTTTTGTTGTTTTTTTTATTATTATTATGTGTGTGACATATGTATTTATTCACTTATTTTTCCTTTTTTTTTCCTAGCTAAGTTTTTTTTGTTGTTTTAATAGTGTGTGTTGTAATTTATTATTGGTTTGTTTGCTTTTTTATATTTTATTCGTATTGATATTTTTCATTTTATAACTATTTGGTTAATTTATTTACATATGCATTTATTCATTTTTTTCCTATCTCGATTTTTTGTTGTTTTTGATTATTATGTGTGTGTGACATATGTATTTATTCACTTATTTTTCCTTTTTTCCTAGCTAATTTTTTTTGTTGTAATAGTAGTGTGTTGTAATTTATTATTGGTTTGTTTTCTGTTTTATATTTTCTTCGGTATTGATATTTTTCATTTTATAACTAATTGGTTAATTTATTTACATATGCATTTATTCATTTTTTTTCCTTTTTTTCCTATCTCGATTTTTTGTTTTTTTTTTTTATTATTATGTGTGTGTGACATATGTATTTATTCACTTATTTTTCCTTTTTTCCTAGCTAAGTTTTTTTTTGTTGTAATAGTGTGTGTTTTAATTTATTATTGGTTTGTTTGCCTGTTTTATATTTTATTCAGTATTGATCTTTTTCATTTTATAACTATTTGGTTAATTTCTTTACATATGCATTTATTCATTTTTTTCCTATCTCGATTTTTTGTTGTTTTTGATTATTATGTGTGTGTGACAGATGTATTTATTCACTTATTTTTCCTTTTTTCCTAGCTAAGTTTTTGTTGTTGTAATAGTGTGTGTTGTAATTTATTATTGGTTTGTTTGCCTGTTTTATATTTTATTCAGTATTGATCTTTTTCATTTTATAACTATTTGGTTAATTTATTTACATATGCATTTATTCATTTTTTTCCTATCTCGATTTTTTGTTGTTTTTTATTATTATGTGTGTGTGAAATATGTATTTATTCACTTATTTTTCTTTTTTTCCCAGCTAAGTTTTTGTTGTTGTAATAGTGTGTGTTGTAATTTATTATTGGTTTGTTTGCCTGTTTTATATTTTATTCGGTATTGATCTTTTTCATTTTATAACTATTTGGTTAATTTATTTACATATGCATTTATTCATTTTTTTTTTCCTATCTCGATTTTTTGTTGTTTTTGATTATTATGTGTGTGTGACATATGTATTTATTCACTTATTTTTCCTTTTTTCCTAGCTAAGTTTTTTTTGTTGTAATAGTGTGTGTTGTAATTTATTATTGGTTTGTTTGCCTGTTTTATATTTTATTCAGTATTGATCTTTTTCATTTTATAACTATTTGGTTAATTTATTTACATATGCATTTATTCATTTTTTTCCTATCTCGATTTTTTGTTGTTTTTGATTATTATGTGTGTGTGACATATGTATTTATTCACTTATTTTTCCTTTTTTCCTAGCTAAGTTTTTGTTGTTGTAATAGTGTGTGTTGTAATTTATTATTGGTTTGTTTGCCTGTTTTATATTTTATTCAAGTATTGATATTTTTCATTTTATAACTATTTGGTTAATTTATTTACATATGCATTTATTCATTTTTTTCCTATCTCGATTTTTTGTTGTTTTTGATTATTATGTGTGTGTGACATATGTATTTATTCACTTATTTTTCCTTTTTTTCCTAGCTAAGTTTTTTTGTTGTAATAGTGTGTGTTGTAATTTATTATTGGTTTGTTTTCTTTTTTTATATTTTCTTCGGTATTTGATATTTTTCATTTTATAACTAATTGGTTAATTTATTTACATATGCATTTATTCATTTTTTTTTTCCTATCTCGATTTTTTGTTGTTGTTATGTGTGTGACATATTATTTATTCACTTATTTTTCCTTTTTTCCTAGCTGTTGTATTATTGGTTTGTTTGCTTTGTTTTATATTTTATTCACTATTTCTTTTTCATTTTATAACTATTTTTAATTTATTTACATATGCATTTATTCATTTTTTTTTCCTATCTCGATTTTTTGTTGTTTTTGATTATTATGTGTGAGTGACACATGTATTTATTCACTTATTTTTCCATTTTTCCTAGCTAAGTTTTTTTCTTGTAATAGTGTGTGTTGTAATTTATTATTGGTTTGTTTGCTTTTTTTATATTTTATTCAGTATTGATCTTTTTCATTTTATAACTATTTGGTTAATTTATTTACATATGCATTTATTCATTTTTTTTCCCTATCTCGATTTTTTGTTGTTTTTGATTATTATGTGTGTGTGACATATGTATTTATTCACTTATTTTTCCTTTTTTCCTAGCTAAGTTTTTTTGTTGTAATAGTGTGTGTTGTAATTTATTATTGGTTTGTTTGCTGTTTTTTATATTTTATTCGGTATTGATATTTTTCATTTTATAACTATTTGGTTAATT
Source organism: Acacia melanoxylon (assembly GCA_019022615.1). NCBI lineage: Eukaryota > Viridiplantae > Streptophyta > Magnoliopsida > Fabales > Fabaceae > Acacia > Acacia melanoxylon. The sequence goes on along the minus strand of JAFJYJ010000020.1, from coordinate 21,758 downwards.
TATTTACATATGCATTTATTCATTTTTTTCCTATCTCAGTTTTTTGTTGTTATTGATTATTATGTGTGTGTGACATATGTATTTATTCATTTATTTTTCCTTTTTTTCCTAGTTAAAAAAGTGTGTATTGTACTTTATTATTGGTTTGTTTGCATGTTTTATATTTTATTCGGTATTGATCTTTTTCATTTTATAACTATTTGGTTAATTTATTTACATATGCATTTATTCATTTTTTTTTCCTATCTCGATTTTTTGTTGTTTTTTATTATTATGTGTGTGTGTGTGACATATGTATTTATTCACACTTATTTTTCCTTTTTTCCTAGCTAAGTTTTTTTGTTGTAATAGTCTGTGTTGTAGTTGATTATTGGTTTGTTTGCTTGTTTTATATTTTCTTAAGTATTGATCTTTTTCATTTTATAACTATTTGGTTAATTTATTTACATATGCATTTATTCATTTTTTTCCTATCTCGATTTTTTGTTGTTTTTGATTATTATGTGTGTGTGACATATGTATTTATTCACTTATTTTTCCTTTTTTCCTAGCTAAGTTTTTTTTGTTGTAATAGTGTGTGTTGTAATTTATTATTGGTTTGTTTGCTGTTTTTATGTTTTCGTCAGTATTGATCTTTTTCATTTTATAACTATTTGGTTAATTTATTTACATATGCATTTATTCATTTTTTTCCTATCTCGATTTTTTGTTGTTTTTGATTATTATGTGTGTGTGACATATGTATTTATTCACTTATTTTTCCTTTTTTCCTAGCTAAGTTTTTTTTGTTGTAATAGTGTTGTTGTAATTTATTATTGGTTTGTTTGCTTGTTTTTATATTTTATTCGGTATTGATCTTTTTCATTTTATAACTATTTGGTTAATTTATTTACATATGCATTTATTCATTTTTTTCCTATCTCGATTTTTTGTTGTTTTTGATTATTATGTGTGTGTGACATATGTATTTATTCACTTATTTTTCCTTTTTTTCTAGCTAAGTTTTTTTTTTTGTAATAGTGTGTGTTGTAATTTATTATTGGTTTGTTTGCTGTTTTTATATTTTATTCGGTATTGATCTTTTTCATTTTATAACTATTTGGTTAATTTATTTACATATGCATTTATTCATTTTTTTTTTTTTCCTATCTCGATTTTTTGTTGTTTTTGATTATTATGTGTGTGTGACATATATGTATTTATTCACTTATTTTTCCTTTTTTCCTAGCTAAGTTTTTTTTGTTGTAATAGTGTGTGTTGTAATTTATTATTGGTTTGTTTGCTTTTTTATATTTTATTCGGTATTGATCTTTTTCATTTTATAACTATTTGGTTAATTTATTTACATATGCATTTATTCATTTTTTTTCCTATCTCGATTTTTTTTTGTTTTTGATTATTATGTGTGTGTGACATATGTATTTATTCACTTATTTTTCCTTTTTTCCTAGCTAAGTTTTTTTTGTTGTAATAGTGTGTGTTTGTAATTTATTATTGGTTTGTTTGCTTTTTTTATATTTTATTCATTCGTATTGATCTTTTTCATTTTATAACTATTTGGTTAATTTATTTACATATGCATTTATTCATTTTTTTTTTCCTTTTTTTTCTCGATTTTTTGTTGTTTTTGATTATTATGTGTGAGTGACACATGTATTTATTCACTTTTTTTTTCTTTTTTTCCTAGCTAAGTTTTGCTGTTTTAATGGTGTGTGTTGTAATTTATTATTGGTTTGTTTGCTTTTTTTATGTTATCGTCAGTATTGATCTTTTTCATTTTATAACTATTTGGTTAATTTATTTACATATGCATTTATTCATTTTTTTTCCTATCTCGATTTTTTGTTGTTTTTGATTATTTTGTGTGTGTGACATATGTATTTATTCACTTATTTTTCCTTTTTTCCTAGCTAAGTTTTTTTGTTGTAATAGTGTGTGTTGTAATTTATTATTGGTTTGTTTGCTGTTTTATATTTTATTCAAAGATTGATCTTTTTCATTTTATAACTATTTGGTTAATTTATTTACATATGCATTTATTCATTTTTTTTTCCTATCTCGATTTTTTGTTGTTTTTGATTATTATTGTGTGTGACATATGTATTTATTCACTTATTTTTCCTTTTTTCCTAGCTAAGTTTTTTTGTTGTAATAGTGTGTGTTGTAATTTATTATTGGTTTGTTTGCTGTTTTTTATTTTATTCGGTATTGATCTTTTTCATTTTATAACTATTTGGTTAATTTATTTACATATGCATTTATTCATTTTTTTCCTATCTCGATTTTTTGTTGTTTTTGATTATTATGTGTGTGTGAAATATGTATTTATTCACTTTTTTTTTCCTAGCTAAGTTTTTTCGTTGTCATAGTAGGTTTTGTAATTTATTATTGGTTTGTTTGTTGTTTTTATGTTTGTGCAGTATTGATCTTTTTCATTTTATAACTATTTGGTTAATTTATTTACATATGCATTTATTCATTTTTTTTCCTATCTCGATTTTTTGTTGTTTTTGATTATTATGTGTGTGTGACATATGTATTTATTCACTTATTTTTTCTTTTTTCCTAGCTAAGTTTTTTTTTTTAATGGTGTGTGTTGTAATTTATTATTGGTGTGTGTGCTGTTTTTATGTTTGCGTCAGTATTGATCTTTTTCATTTTATAACTATTTGGTTAATTTATTTACATATGCATTTAATCATTTTTTTTCCTATCTCGGTTTTTTGTTGTTTTTGATTATTATGTGTGAGTGACACATGTATTTATTCACTTATTTTTCCTTTTTTCCTAGCTAAGTTTTTTTGTTGTAATTTATTATTGGTTTGTTTGCTTGTTTTTATATTTTATTCGGTATTGATCTTTTTCATTTTATAACTATTTGGTTAATTTATTTACATATGCATTTATTCATTTTTTTTCTATCTCGATTTTTTGTTGTTTTTGATTATTATGTGTGTGTGACATATGTATTTATTCACTTATTTTTCCTTTTTTCCTAGCTAAGTTTTTTTTGTTGTAATAGTGTGTGTTGTAATTTATTATTGGTTTGTTTGCTTTTTTTTATATTTTATTCGGTATTGATCTTTTTCATTTTATAACTATTTGGTTAATTTATTTACATATGCATTTATTCATTTTTTTCCTATCTCGATTTTTTGTTGTTTTTGATTATTATGTGTGTGTGACATATGTATTTATTCACTTATTTTTCCTTTTTTCCTAGCTAAGTTTTTTTGTTGTAATAGTGTGTGTTGTAATTTATTATTGGTTTGTTTGCTGTTTTATATTTTATTCGTATTGATCTTTTTCATTTTATAACTATTTGGTTAATTTATTTACATATGCATTTATTCATTTTTTTCCTATCTCGATTTTTTGTTTTTTTTGTTTTTGATTATTATGTGTGTGTGACATATGTATTTATTCACTTATTTTTCCTTTTTTCCTAGCTAAGTTTTTTTGTTGTAATAGTGTGTGTTGTAATTTATTATTGGTTTGTTTGCTTTTTTTATATTTTATTCGGTATTTGATCTTTTTCATTTTATAACTATTTGGTTAATTTATTTACATATGCATTTATTCATTTTTTTCCTATCTCGATTTTTTGTTGTTTTTGATTATTATGTGTGTGTGACATATGTATTTATTCACTTATTTTTCATTTTTTCCTAGCTAAGTTTTTGTTGTTGTAATAGTGTGTGTTGTAATTTATTATTGGTTTGTTTTCATTTTTATTCGGTATTGATCTTTTTCATTTTATAACTATTTGGTTAATTTATTTACATATGCATTTATTCATTTTTTTTCCTATCTCGATTTTTTTGTTGTTTTTGATTATTATGTGTGTGTGACATATGTATTTATTCACTTATTTTTCCTTTTTTCCTAGCTAAGTTTTTTTTGTTGTAATAGTGTGTGTTGTAATTTATTATTGGTTTGTTTTTTGTTTTTATATTTTATTCAAGTATTGATCTTTTTCATTTTATAACTATTTGGTTAATTTATTTACATATGCATTTATTCATTTTTTTCCTATCTCGATTTTTTGTTGTTTTTGATTATTATGTGTGTGTGACATATGTATTTATTCACTTATTTTTCCTTTTTTCCTAGCTAAGTTTTTTTGTTGTTGTAATAGTGTGTGTTGTAATTTATTATTGGTTTGTTTGCTTTTTTATATTTTATTCGGTATTGATCTTTTTCATTTTATAACTATTTGGTTAATTTATTTACATATGCATTTATTCATTTTTTTTTCCTATCTCGATTTTTTGTTGTTTTTGTTATTATGTGTGTGTGACATATGTATTTATTCACTTATTTTTCCTTTTTTCCTAGCTAAGTTTTTTTTGTTGTTGTAATAGTGTGTGTTGTAATTTATTATTGGTTTGTTTGCTTGTTTTATATTTTATTCGGTATTGATTTTTTTTTCATTTTATAACTATTTGGTTAATTTATTTACATATGCATTTATTCATTTTTTTCCTATCTCGATTTTTTGTTGTTTTTGATTATTATGTGTGTGTGACATATGTATTTATTCACTTATTTTTCCTTTTTTCCTAGCTAAGTTTTTTTGTTGTAATAGTGTGTGTTGTAATTTATTATTGGTTTGTTTGTTTTTTATATTTTATTCAAAAGTATTGATCTTTTTCATTTTATAACTATTTGGTTAATTTATTTACATATGCATTTATTCATTTTTTTCCTATCTCGATTTTTTGTTGTTTTTGATTATTATGTGTGTGTGACAGATGTATTTATTCACTTATTTTTCCTTTTTTCCTAGCTAAGTTTTTTGTTGTTGTAATAGTGTGTGTTGTAATTTATTATTGGTTTGTTTGCCTGTTTTATATTTTATTCAGTATTGATCTTTTTCATTTTATAACTATTTGGTTAATTTATTTACATATGCATTTATTCATTTTTTTCCTATCTCGATTTTTTGTTGTTTTTGATTATTATGTGTGTGTGACATATGTATTTATTCACTTATTTTTCCTTTTTTCCTAGCTAAGTTTTTTTGTTGTAATAGTGTGTGTTGTAATTTATTATTGGTTTGTTTGCCTGTTTTATTTTATTCGGTATTGATCTTTTTCATTTTATAACTATTTGGTTAATTTATTTACATATGCATTTATTCATTTTTTTCCTATCTCGATTTTTTTGTTTTTGTTTTTGATTATTATCTGTGTGTGACATATTTATTTATTCACTTATTTTTCCTTTTTTACTAACTCAGTTTTTTTTTTGTAATAGTGTGTGTTGTAATTTATTATTGGTTTGTTTGCTTTTTTTATGTTATCGTCAGTATTGATCTTTTTCATTTTATAACTATTTGGTTAATTTATTTACATATGCATTTATTCATTTTTTTCCTATCTCGATTTTTTGTTGTTTTTGATTATTTTGTGTGTGTGACATACGTATTTATTCACTTATTTTTCCTTTTTTTCCTAGCTAAGTTTTTTTGTTGTAATAGTGTGTGTTGTAATTTATTATTGGTTTGTTTGCTTGTTTTATATTTTATTCGGTATTGATCTTTTTCATTTTATAACTATTTGGTTAATTTATTTACATATGCATTTATTAATTTTTTTCCTATCTCGATTTTTTGTTGTTTTTGATTATTATGTGTGTGACATATGTATTTATTCACTTATTTTTCCTTTTTTCCTAGCTAAGTTTTTTTGTTGTAATAGTGTGGGTTGTAATTTATTATTGGTTTGTTTGCTTGTTTTTATTTTATTCGGTATTGATCTTTTTCATTTTATAACTATTTGGTTAATTTATTTACATATGCATTTATTCATTTTTTTCCTATCTCGATTTTTTGTTGTTTTTGATTATTATGTGTGTGTGACATATGTATTTATTCACTTATTTTTCCTTTTTTCCTAGCTAAGTTTTTTTGTTGTTGTAATAGTGTGTGTTGTAATTTATTATTGGTTTGTTTGCTTTTTTTATATTTTATTCGGTATTGATCTTTTTCATTTTATAACTATTTGGTTAATTTATTTACATATGCATTTATTCATTTTTTTTCCTATCTCGATTTTTTGTTGTTTTTGATTATTATGTGTGTGTGACATATGTATTTATTCACTTATTTTTCCTTTTTTTCCTAGCTAAGTTTTTTTGTTGTAATAGTGTGTGTTGTAATTTATTATTGGTTTGTTTGCTTTTTTTATATTTTATTCGGTATTGATCTTTTTCATTTTATAACTATTTGGTTAATTTATTTACATATGCATTTATTCATTTTTTTTTTTTTTTTTTCCTATCTCGATTTTTTGTTGTTTTTGATTATTATGTGTGTGTGACATATGTATTTATTCACTTATTTTTCCTTTTTTCCTAGCTAAGTTTTTTTTGTTGTAATAGTGTGTGTTGTAATTTATTATTGGTTTGTTTGCCTGTTTTATATTTTATTCAGTATTGATCTTTTTCATTTTATAACTATTTGGTTAATTTATTTACATATGCATTTATTATTTTTTTTTTTCCTATCTCGATTTTTTGTTGTTTTTGATTATTATGTGTGTGTGACATATGTATTTATTCACTTATTTTTCCTTTTTTCCTAGCTAAGTTTTTTTTGTTGTAATAGTGTGTGTTGTAATTTATTATTGGTTTGTTTGCTTTTTTATATTTTATTCAATATTGATCTTTTTCATTTTATAACTATTTGGTTAATTTATTTACATATGCATTGATTCATTTTTTTCCTATCTCGATTTTTTTTTTTTTTTGATTATTATGTGTGTGTGACATATGTATTTATTCACTTATTTTTCCTAACTTAGTTTTTTTGTTGTAATAGTGTGTGTTGTAATTCATTATTGGTTTGTTTGCCTTTTTTATATTTTATTAAGTATTGATCTTTTTCATTTTATAACTATTTGGTTAATTTATTTACATATGCATTTATTCATTTTTTTCCTATCTCGATTTTTTGTTGTTTTTGATTATTATGTGTGTGTGACATATGTATTTATTCACTTATTTTTCCTTTTTTCCTAGCTAAGTTTTTGTTGTTGTAATAGTGTGTGTTGTAATTTATTATTGGTTTGTTTGCTTTTTTATTTTATTCGTATTGATCTTTTTCATTTTATAACTATTTGGTTAATTTATTTACATATGCATTTATTCATTTTTTTTTTCTATCTCGATTTTTTGTTGTTTTTGATTATTATGTGTGTGTGACATATGTATTTATTCACTTATTTTTTCCTTTTTTCCTAGCTAAGTTTTTTTGTTGTAATAGTGTGTGTGTTGTAATTTATTATTGGTTTGTTTGCTGTTTTATATTTTATTCGGTATTGATCTTTTTCATTTTATAACTATTTGGTTAATTTATTTACATATGCATTTATTCATTTTTTTTCCTATCTCGTTTTTTTGTTGTTTTTGATTATTATGTGTGTGTGACATATGTATTTATTCACTTATTTTTCCTTTTTTCCTAGCTAAGTTTTGTTGTTGTAATAGTGTGTGTTGTAATTTATTATTGGTTTGTTTGCTTTTTTATATTTTATTCGGTATTGATCTTTTTCATTTTATAACTATTTGGTTAATTTATTTACATATGCATTTATTCATTTTTTTCCTATCTCGATTTTTTGTTTTTTTTTTTATTATTATGTGTGTGTGACATATGTATTTATTCACTTATTTTTCCTTTTTTTTTCTAGCTAAGTTTTTTTTGTTGTAATAGTGTGTGTTGTAATTTATTATTGGTTTGTTTGCTTGTTTTTATATTTTATTCAATTGATCTTTTTCATTTTATAACTATTTGGTTAATTTATTTACATATGCATTTAATCATTTTTTTTCCTATCTCGGTTTTTTGTTGTTTTTGATTATTATGTGTGTGTGACATATGTATTTATTCACTAATTTTTCCTTTTTTCCTAGCTAAGTTTTTTTGTTGTAATAGTGTGTGTTGTAATTTATTATTGGTTTGTTTGCTGGTTTTATATTTTATTTAGTATTGATCTTTTTCATATTATAACTATTTGGTTAATTTATTTACATATGCATTTATTCATTTTTTTCCTATCTCGATTTTTGTTTTTGTTTTTGATTATTATCTGTGTGTGACATATTTATTTATTCACTTATTTTTCCTTTTTTACTAACTCAGTTTTTTTTGTTGTAATAGTGTGTGTTGTAATTTATTATTGGTTTGTTTGCCTGTTTTATATTTTATTCAGTATTGATCTTTTTCATTTTATAACTATTTGGTTAATTTATTTACATATGCATTTATTCATTTTTTTCCTATCTCGATTTTTTGTTGTTTTTGATTATTATGTGTGTGTGACACATGTATTTATTCACTTTTTTTTTTCTTTTTTCCTAGCTAAGTTTTGCTGTTTTAATGGTGTGTGTTGTAATTTATTATTGGTTTGTTTGCTGTTTTATATTTTATTCGGTATTGATCTTTTTCATTTTATAACTATTTGGTTAATTTATTTACATATGCATTTATTCATTTTTTTCCTATCTCGATTTTTTGTTGTTTTTGACTATTATGTGTGTGTGACATATGTATTTATTCACTTATTTTTTCTGTTTTCCTAGCAAAGTTTTTTTGTTTTAATAGTGTGTGTTGTAATTTATTATTGGTTTGTTTGTTGTTTTTATGTTTGTGCAGTATTGATCTTTTTCATTTTATAACTATTTGGTTAATTTATTTACATATGCATTTAATCATTTTTTTCCTATCTCGATTTTTTGTTGTTTTTGATTATTATTATTGTGTGTGACATATGTATTTATTCACTTATTTTTCCTTTTTTCCTAGCTAAGTTTTTTTGTTGTAATAGTGTGTGTTGTAATTTATTATTGGTTTGTTTGCTTTTTTATATTTTATTCAAAAGATTGATCTTTTTCATTTTATAACTATTTGGTTAATTTATTTACATATGCATTTATTCATTTTTTTCCTATCTCGATTTTTTTTTTTTTGTTTATTTATTATTATGTGTGTGTGACATATGTATTTATTCACTTATTTTTCCTTTTTTCCTAGCTAAGTTTTTTTTGTTGTAATAGTGTGTGTTGTAATTTATTATTGGTTTGTTTGCTGTTTTTATGTTTGTGCAGTATTGATCTTTTTCATTTTATAACTATTTGGTTAATTTATTTACATATGCATTTATTCATTTTTTTCCTATCTCGATTTTTTGTTGTTTTTGATTATTATGTGTGTGTGACACATGTATTTATTCACTTATTTTTCCTTTTTTCCTAGCTAAGTTTTTTTTGTTGTAATAGTGTGTGTTGTAATTTATTATTGGTTTGTTTGCCTTTTTATATTTTATTCGGTATTGATCTTTTTCATTTTATAACTATTTGGTTAATTTATTTACATATGCATTTATTCATTTTTTTCCTATCTCGATTTTTTGTTGTTTTTGATTATTATGTGTGTGTGACATATGTATTTATTCACTTATTTTTCCTTTTTTCCTAGCTAAGTTTTTTTTGTTGTAATAGTGTGTTTGTAATTTATTATTGGTTTGTTTGCTTGTTTTTTATTTTATTCGGTATTGATCTTTTTCATTTTATAACTATTTGGTTAATTTATTTACATATGCATTTATTCATTTTTTTCCTATCTCGATTTTTTGTTTTTTTTGATTATTATGTGTGTGTGACACATGTATTTAATCACTTATTTTTCCTTTTTTCCTAGCTAAGTTTTTTTGTTGTAATAGTGTGTGTTGTAATTTATTATTGGTTTGTTTGCTGTTTTTTATATTTTATTCGGTATTGATCTTTTTCATTTTATAACTATTTGGTTAATTTATTTACATATGCATTTATTCATTTTTTTCCTATCTCGATTTTTTGTTGTTTTTGATTATTATGTGTGTGTGACATATGTATTTATTCACTTATTTTTCCTTTTTTCCTAGCTAAGTTTTTTTGTTGTGATAGTGTGTGTTCTAATTTATTATTGGTTGTTTTGTTTTTTATATTTTATTCGGTATTGATCTTTTTCATTTTATAACTATTTGGTTAATTTATTTACATATGCATTTATTCATTTTTTTTTTTCCTATCTCGATTTTTTGTTGTTTTTTATTATTATGTGTGTGTGACATGTGTATTTATTCACTTCTTTTTCCTTTTTTCCTAGCTAAGTTTTTTTGTTGTAATAGTGTGTGTTGTAATTTATTATTGGTTTGTTTGCTGTTTTATATTTTATTCAAGTATTGATCTTTTTCATTTTATAACTATTTGGTTAATTTATTTACATATGCATTTATTCATTTTTTTCCTATCTCGATTTTTTTGTTTTTTTTTATTATTATTGTGTGTGACATATGTATTTATTCACTTATTTTTCCTTTTTTCCTAGCTAAGTTTTTTTGTTGTAATAGTGTGTTTGTAATTTATTATTGGTTTGTTTGTTGTTTTTTATATTTTATTCGGTATTGATCTTTTTCATTTTATAACTATTTGGTTAATTTATTTACATATGCATTTATTCATTTTTTTCCTATCTCGATTTTTTGTTTTTTTTTTTATTATTATGTGTGTGTGACATATGTATTTATTCACTTATTTTTCCTTTTTTTTCCTAGCTAAGTTTTTTTTGTTGTAATAGTGTGTGTTGTAATTTATTATTGGTTTGTTTGCCCTTTTTATATTTTATTCGGTATTGATATTTTTTATTTTATAACTATTTGGTTAATTTATTTACATATGCATTTATTCATTTTTTTCCTATCTCGATTTTTTGTTGTTTTTAATTATTATGTGTGTGTGACATATGTATTTATTCACTTATTTTTCCTTTTTTCCTAGCTAAGTTTTTTTTGTTGTAATAGTGTGTGTTGTAATTTATTATTGGTTTGTTTGCTTTTTTATTTTATTCGGTATTGATCTTTTTCATTTTATAACTATTTGGTTAATTTATTTACATATGCATTTATTCATTTTTTTCCTATCTCGATTTTTTTTTGTTTTTGATTATTATGTGTGTGTGACATATGTATTTATTCACTTATTTTTCCTTTTTTCCTAGCTAAGTTTTTTTTGTTGTAATAGTGTGTGTTGTAATTTATTATTGGTTTGTTTGCCTGTTTTATATTTTATTCAAAGATTGATCTTTTTCATTTTATAACTATTTGGTTAATTTATTTACATATGCATTTATTCATTTTTTTTTTTCCTATCTCGATTTTTTTGTTTTTTTGATTATTATGTGTGTGTGACATATGTATTTATTCACTTATTTTTCCTTTTTTCCTAGCTAAGTTTTTTTGTTGTAATAGTGTGTGTTGTAATTTATTATTGGTTTGTTTGCTGTTTTATATTTTATTCGGTATTGATCTTTTTCATTTTATAACTATTTGGTTAATTTATTTACATATGCATTTATTCATTTTTTTTTTCCCTATCTCGATTTTTTGTTTTTTTTGATTATTATGTGTGTGTGACATATGTATTTATTCACTTATTTTTCCTTTTTTTTTTCTAGCTAAGTTTTTTTTGTTGTAATAGTGTGTGTTGTAATTTATTATTGGTGTGTGTGCTGTTTTTATGTTTGCGTCAGTATTGATCTTTTTCATTTTATAACTATTTGGTTAATTTATTTACATATGCATTTATTCATTTTTTTCCTATCTCGATTTTTTGTTGTTTTTGATTATTATGTGTGTGTGACATATGTATTTATTCACTTATTTTTCCTTTTTTCCTAGCTAAGTTTTTTTGTTGTAATAGTGTGTGTTGTAATTTATTATTGGTTTGTTTGCTTTTTTATATTTTATTCAAATTGATCTTTTTCATTTTATAACTATTTGGTTAATTTATTTACATATGCATTTATTCATTTTTTTCCTATCTCGATTTTTTTTTGTTTTTGATTATTATGTGTGTGTGACATATGTATTTATTCACTTATTTTTCCTTTTTTCCTAGCTAAGTTTTTTTTGTTGTAATAGTGTGTGTTGTAATTTATTATTGGTTTGTTTGCTTTGTTTTTATATTTTATTCGGTATTGATCTTTTTCATTTTATAACTATTTGGTTAATTTATTTACATATGCATTTATTCATTTTTTTCCTATCTCGATTTTTTGTTGTTTTTGATTATTATGTGTGTGTGACATATGTATTTATTCACTTATTTTTCCTTTTTTCCTAGCTAAGTTTTTTTTTGTTGTAATAGTGTGTGTTGTAATTTATTATTGGTTTGTTTGCTTTTTTATATTTTATTCAATATTGATCTTTTTCATTTTATAACTATTTGGTTAATTTATTTACATATGCATTTATTCATTTTTTTTTTTCCTATCTCGATTTTTTGTTGTTTTTGATTATTATGTGTGTGTGACATATGTATTTATTCACTTATTTTTCCTTTTTTCCTAGCTAAGTTTTTTTGTTGTAATAGTGTGTGTTGTAATTTATTATTGGTTTGTTTGCTGTTTTATATTTTATTCAGTATTGATCTTTTTCATTTTATAACTATTTGGTTAATTTATTTACATATGCATTTATTCATTTTTTTCCTATCTCGATTTTTTGTTGTTTTTTTATTATTGTGTGTGTGTGAAATATGTATTTATTCACTTATTTTTCCTTTTTTCCTAGCTAAGTTTTTTTGTTGTAATAGTGTGTGTTGTAATTTATTATTGGTTTTTTTGCGTGTTTTATATTTGCTTCAGTATTGATATATTTTATTTTATAACTACTTGGTCAATTTAGTTACATATGCATTTATTCATTTTTTTCCTCTCTCGATTTTTCGGTTTTTTTATTATTATGTGTGTGACATATGTATTTATTCACTAATTTTTCCTTTTTTCCTAGCTAAGCTTTTTTGTTGTAATAGTGTGTGTAGTAATTTATTATTGGTTTGTTTGCCTTTTTTATATTTTATTCAGTATTGATCTTTTTCATTTTATAACTATTTAGTTAATTTATTTACATATGCATTTATTCATTTTTTTCCTATCCTATCTCGATTTTTTGTTGTTTTTGATTATTATGTGTGTGTGACATATGTATTTATTCACTTATTTTTCCTTTTTTTCCTAGCTAAGTTTTTTTTGTTGTAATAGTGTGTGTTGTAATTTATTATTGGTTTGTTTTTACTGTTTTTTATATTTTATTCGGTATTGATCTTTTTCATTTTATAACTATTTGGTTAATTTATTTACATATGCATTTATTCATTTTTTCCTATCTCGATTTTTTGTTGTTTTTGATTATTATGTGTGACATATGTATTTATTCACTTATTTTTTCCTTTTTCCTACCTCAATTTTGTTGTTGTAATAGTGTGTGTTGTAATTTATTATTGGTTTGTTTGCCTGTTTTATATTTTATTCAGTATTGATCTTTTCCATTTTATAACTATTTGGTTAATTTATTTACATATGCATTTATTCATTTTTTTCCTATCTCGATTTTTCGTTTTTTTTTATTATTATTATGTGTGTGTGACATATGTATTTATTCACTTATTTTTCCTTTTTTCCTAGCTAAGTTTTTGTTGTTGTAATAGTGTGTGTTGTAATTTATTATTGGTTTGTTTGCCTGTTTTATATTTTATTCAGTATTGATCTTTTTCATTTTATAACTATTTGGTTAATTTATTTACATATGCATTTATTCATTTTTTTCCTATCTCGATTTTTTGTTGTTTTTGATTATTATGTGTGTGTGACATATGTATTTATTCACTTATTTTTCCTTTTTTCCTAGCTAAGTTTTTTTTTTTGTTGTAATAGTGTGTGTTATAATTTATTATTGGTTTGTTTGCCTGTTTTATATTTTATTCAGTATTGATCTTTTTCATTTTATAACTATTTGGTTAATTTATTTACATATGCATTTATTCATTTTTTTCCTATCTCGATTTTTTGTTGTTTTTGATTATTATGTGTGTGTGACATATGTATTTATTCACTTATTTTTCCTTTTTTCCTAGCTAAGTTTTTTTTGTTGTAATAGTGTGTGTTGTAATTTATTATTGGTTTGTTTGCCTGTTTTATATTTTATTCAGTATTGATCTTTTTCATTTTATAACTATTTGGTTAATTTATTTACATATGCATTTATTCATTTTTTTCCTATCTCGATTTTTTTTTGTTTTTATTATTATGTGTGTGTGACATATGTATTTATTCACTTATTTTTCCTTTTTTCCTAGCTAAGTTTTTTTTGTTGTAATAGTGTGTGTTGTAATTTATTATTGGTTTGTTTGCTTGTTTTTATATTTTATTCGGTATTGATCTTTTTCATTTTATAACTATTTGGTTAATTTATTTACATATGCATTTATTCATTTTTTTCCTATCTCGATTTTTTGTTTTTTGTTTTTGATTATTATGTGTGTGTGACATATGTATTTATTCACTTATTTTTCCTTTTTTCCTAGCTAAGTTTTTTTGTTGTAATAGTGTGTGTTGTAATTTATTATTGGTTTGTTTGCCTTTTTATATTTTATTCAAGTATTGATCTTTTTCATTTTATAACTATTTGGTTAATTTATTTACATATGCATTTATTCATTTTTTTTCCTATCTCGATTTTTTGTTGTTTTTGATTATTATTATGTGTGTGTGACATATGTATTTATTCACTTATTTTTCCTTTTTTCCTAGCTAAGTTTTTTTTGTTGTAATAGTGTGTGTTGTAATTTATTATTGGTTTGTTTGCCTTTTTATATTTTATTCGGTATTGATCTTTTTCATTTTATAACTATTTGGTTAATTTATTTACATATGCATTTATTCATTTTTTTCCTATCTCGATTTTTTGTTGTTTTTGATTATTATGTGTGTGTGACATATGTATTTATTCACTTATTTTTCCTTTTTTCCTAGCTAAGTTTTTTTTGTTGTAATAGTGTGTGTTGTAATTTATTATTGGTTTGTTTGCCTGTTTTATATTTTATTTAGTATTGATCTTTTTCATTTTATAACTATTTGGTTAATTTATTTACATATGCATTTATTCATTTTTTTTCCTATCTCGATTTTTTGTTTTTTTTTGATTATTATGTGTGTGTGACATATGTATTTATTCACTTATTTTTCCTTTTTTCCTAGCTAAGTTTTTTTTGTTGTAATAGTGTGTGTTGTAATTTATTATTGGTTTGTTTGCTTGTTTTATATTTTATTCGGTATTGATCTTTTTCATTTTATAACTATTTGGTTAATTTATTTACATATGCATTTATTCATTTTTTTTCCTATCTCGTTTTTTTGTTTTTTTTTTTATTATTGTGTGTGTGTGACATATGTATTTATTCACTTATTTTTCCTTTTTTCCTAGCTAAGTTTTGTTGTTGTGATAGTGTGTGTTGTAATTCATTATTGGTTTGTTTGCCTTTTTTATATTTTATTCAGTATTGATCTTTTTCATTTTATAACTATTTGGTTAATTTATTTACATATGCATTTATTCATTTTTTTCCTATCTCGATTTTTTGTTGTTTTTGATTATTATGTGTGTGTGACATATGTATTTATTCACTTATTTTTCCTTTTTTCCTAGCTAAGTTTTTTTGTTGTAATAGTGTGTTGTAATTTATTATTGGTTTGTTTGCCTGTTTTATATTTTATTCAGTATTGATCTTTTTCATTTTATAACTATTTGGTTAATTTATTTACATATGCATTTATTCATTTTTTTTCCTATCTCGTTTTTTTGTTGTTTTTGATTATTATGTGTGTGACATATGTATTTATTCACTTATTTTTCCTTTTTTCCTAGCTAAGTTTTTTTGTTGTAATAGTGTGTGTTGTAATTTATTATTGGTTTGTTTGCTTTTTTATATTTTATTCAAAGATTGATCTTTTTCATTTTATAACTATTTGGTTAATTTATTTACATATGCATTTATTCATTTTTTTCCTATCTCGATTTTTTGTTGTTTTTGATTATTATGTGTGTGTGACATATGTATTTATTCACTTATTTTTCCTTTTTTCCTAGCTAAGTTTTTTTGTTGTAATAGTGTGTGTTGTAATTTATTATTGGTTTGTTTGCTGTTTTATATTTTATTCGGTATTGATCTTTTTCATTTTATAACTATTTGGTTAATTTATTTACATATGCATTTATTCATTTTTTTCCCTATCTCGATTTTTTGTTGTTTTTTTATTATTATGTGTGTGTGACATATGTATTTATTCACTTATTTTTCCTTTTTTCCTAGCTAAGTTTTTTTTGTTGTAATAGTGTGTGTTGTAATTTATTATTGGTTTGTTTGCTTTTTATATTTTATTCAATTTGATCTTTTTCATTTTATAACTATTTGGTTAATTTATTTACATATGCATTTATTCATTTTTTTCCTATCTCGATTTTTTGTTTTGTTTTATTATTATGTGTGTGTGACATATGTATTTAATCACTTATTTTTCCTTTTTTCCTAGCTAAGTTTTTTTGTTGTAATAGTGTGTGTTTGTAATTTATTATTGGTTTGTTTGCTTGTTTTATATTTTATTCGGTATTGATCTTTTTCATTTTATAACTATTTGGTTAATTTATTTACATATGCATTTATTCATTTTTTCCTATCTCGATTTTTTGTTGTTTTTTTGATTATTATGTGTGTGTGACATATGTATTTATTCACTTATTTTTCCTTTTTTCCTAGCTAAGTTTTTTTGTTGTAATAGTGTGTGTTGTAATTTATTATTGGTTTGTTTGCTTGTTTTATATTTTATTCGCATTGATCTTTTTCATTTTATAACTATTTGGTTAATTTATTTACATATGCATTTATTCATTTTTTTCCTATCTCGATTTTTTGTTTTTTTTGATTATTATGTGTGTGTGACATATGTATTTATTCACTTATTTTTCATTTTTTCCTAGCTAAGTTTTTGTTGTTGTAATAGTGTGTGTTGTAATTTATTATTGGTTTGTTTTCCTGTTTTATATTTTATTCAGTATTGATCTTTTTCATTTTATAACTATTTGGTTAATTTATTTACATATGCATTTATTCATTTTTTTCCTATCTCGATTTTTTGTTGTTTTTGATTATTATGTGTGTGTGACATATGTATTTATTCACTTATTTTTCCTTTTTTCCTAGCTAAGTTTTTTTGTTGTAATAGTGTGTGTTGTAATTTATTATTGGTTTGTTTGCCTTTTTTATATTTTATTCAGTATTTATATTTTTCATTTTATAACTATTTAGTTAATTTATTTACATATGCATTTATTCATTTTTTTTCCTATCTCGATTCTTTGTTGTGTTTGATTATTTTGTGGGTGTGACATATGTATTTATTCACTTATTTTTCCTTTTTTCATAGCTAAGTTTTTTTGTTGTAATAGTGTGTGTTGTAATTTATTATTGGTTTGTTTGCCTGTTTTATATTTTATTCAGTATTGATCTTTTTCATTTTATAACTATATTTTTAATTTATTTAGATATGCATTTATTAATATTTTTCCTATCTCGATTTTTTGTTGTTTTTTATTATTATGTGTGTGTGAAATATGTATTTATTCACTTTTTTTTCCTAGCTAAGTTTTTTCGTTGTCATAGTAGGTTTTGTAATTTATTATTGGTTTGTTTGTTGTTTTATATTTTATTCAAGTATTGATCTTTTTCATTTTATAACTATTTGGTTAATTTATTTACATATGCATTTATTCATTTTTTTCCTATCTCGATTTTTCGTTTTTTTTTTATTATTATGTGTGTGTGACATATGTATTTATTCACTTATTTTTCCTTTTTTCCTAGCTAAGTTTTTTTGTTGTAATAGTGTGTGTTGTAATTTATTATTGGTTTGTTTGCCTGTTTTATATTTTATTCAGTATTGATCTTTTTCATTTTATAACTATTTGGTTAATTTATTTACATATGCATTTATTCATTTTTTTCCTATCTCGATTTTTTGTTTTTTTATTATTATTATTATGTGTGTGTGACATATGTATTTATTCACTTATTTTTCCTTTTTTCCTAGCTAAGTTTTTTTTTTTTTTGTAATAGTGTGTGTTGTAATTTATTATTGGTTTGTTTGCCTGTTTTATATTTTATTCAGTATTGATCTTTTTTCATTTTATAACTATTTGGTTAATTTATTTACATATGCATTTATTCATTTTTTTTTTTCCTATCTCGATTTTTTGTTTTTTTTGATTATTATGTGTGTGTGACATATGTATTTATTCACTTATTTTTCCTTTTTTCCTAGCTAAGTTTTTTTGTTGTAATAGTGTGTGTTGTAATTTATTATTGGTTTGTTTGCCTTGTTTTATATTTTATTCAAAAGTATTGATCTTTTTCATTTTATAACTATTTGGTTAATTTATTTACATATGCATTTATTCATTTTTTTCCTATCTCGATTTTTTGTTGTTTTTATTATTATGTGTGTGTGACATATGTATTTATTCACTTATTTTTCCTTTTTTCCTAGCTAAGTTTTTTTGTTGTAATAGTGTGTTTGTAATTTATTATTGGTTTGTTTGCTGTTTTATATTTTATTCAAAAGATTGATCTTTTTTTCATTTTATAACTATTTGGTTAATTTATTTACATATGCATTTATTCATTTTTTTCCTATCTCGATTTTTTTTTTGATTATTATGTGTGTGTGACATATGTATTTATTCACTTATTTTTCCTTTTTTCCTAGCAAAGTTTTGTTGTTGTAATAGTGTGTGTTGTAATTTATTATTGGTTTGTTTGCCTTTTTATATTTTATTCGATATTGATCTTTTTCATTTTATAACTATTTGGTTAATTTATTTACATATGCATTTATTCATTTTTTTCCTATCTCGATTTTTTGTTTATTATTTTTTTATTATTATGTGTGTGTGACATATGTATTTATTCACTTATTTTTCCTTTTTTCCTAGCTAAGTTTTTTTTGTTGTAATAGTGTGTGTTGTAATTTATTATTGGTTTGTTTGCTGTTTTATATTTTATTCAAGTATTGATCTTTTTCATTTTATAACTATTTGGTTAATTTATTTACATATGCATTTATTCATTTTTTTCCTATCTCGATTTTTTTTTTGTTTTTTATTATTATGTGTGTGACATATGTATTTATTCACTTATTTTTCCTTTTTTCCTAGCTAAGTTTTTTTGTTGTAATAGTGTGTGTTGTAATTTATTATTGGTTTGTTTGCCTGTTTTATATTTTATTCAGTATTGATCTTTTTCATTTTATAACTATTTTGTTAATTTATTTACATATGCATTTATTCATTTTTTTCCTATCTCGATTTTTTGTTTTTTTTTATTATTATGTGTGTGTGAAATATGTATTTATTCACTTATTTTTCTTTTTTTCCTAGCTAAGTTTTTTTTGTTGTAATAGTGTGTGTTGTAATTTATTATTGGTTTGTTTGCTGTTTTATATTTTATTCAAAGTATTGATCTTTTTCATTTTATAACTATTTGGTTAATTTATTTACATATGCATTTATTCATTTTTTTTCCTATCTCGATTTTTTGTTGTTTTTGATTATTATGTGTGAGTGACACATGTATTTATTCACTTATTTTTCCTTTTTTCCTAGCTAAGTTTTTGTTGTTGTAATAGTGTGTGTTGTAATTTATTATTGTTTTGTTTGCCTGTTTTATATTTTATTCAAAAAAGATTGATCTTTTTCATTTTATAACTATTTGGTTAATTTATTTACATATGCATTTATTCATTTTTTTCCTATCTCGATTTTTCATTTTTTATTATTATGTTTGTGACATATGTATTTATTCACTTATTTTTCCTTTTTTACTAGCTAAGTTTTTTTTTTTGTAATAAGTGTGTTGTAATTATTATTATGTGTTTGTGACATATGTATTTATTCACTTATTTTTTACATTTTTTTCCTAGCTAAGTTTTTTGTTGTTGTAATAGTGTGTGTTGTAATTTATTATTGGTTTGTTTGCCTCATTTTTTTATATTTTATTCGCATTGATATTGATTTTTCATTTTATAACTACTTGGTTAATTTATTTACATATGCATTTATTCATTTTTTCCTATCTCGATTTTTCGTTTTTTTATTATTATTATGTGTGTGACATATGTATTTATTCACTTATTTTTCCTTTTTTCCTAGCTATGTTTTTTGTTGTTGTAATAGTGTGTGTTGTAATTTATTATTGGTTTGTTTGCCTGTTTTATATTTTATTCAGTATTGATCTTTTTCATTTTATAACTATTTGGTTAATTTATTTACATATGCATTTATTCATTTTTTTCCTATCTCGATTTTTTGTTTTTTTATTTTTATTATGTGTGTGTGACATATGTATTTATTCACTTATTTTTCCTTTTTTCCTAGCTAAGTTTTTTTGTTGTAATAGTGTGTGTTGTAATTTATTATTGGTTTGTTTGCTGTTTTATATTTTATTCGTATTGATCTTTTTCATTTTATAACTATTTGGTTAATTTATTTACATATGCATTTATTCATTTTTTTTCCTTTTTTGCCTATCTCGTTTTTTTGTTGTTTTTGATTATTATGTGTGTGACATATGTATTTATTCACTTATTTTTCCTTTTTTCCTAGCTAAGTTTTTTTGTTGTAATAGTGTGGGTTGTAATTTATTATTGGTTTGTTTGCCTGTTTTATATTTTATTCAGTATTGATCTTTTTCATTTTATAACTATTTGGTTAATTTATTTACATATGCATTTATTCGTTTTTTTCCTATCTCGATTTTTGGTTGTTATTGATTATTATGTGTGTGTGTGACATGTATTTATTCACTTATTTTTCCTTTTTTCCTAGCTAAGTTTTTGTTATTGTAATAATGTGTGTTGTAATTTATTATTGGTTTGTTTGCCTGTTTTATATTTTATTCAGTATTGATCTTTTTCATTTTATAACTATTTGGTTAATTTATTTACATATGCATTTATTAATTTTTTTCCTATCTCGATTTTTTGTTGTTTTTGATTATTATGTGTGTGTGACATATGTATTTATTCACTTATTTTTCCTTTTTTCCTAGCTAAGTTTTTTTGTTGTAATAGTGTGTGTTGTAATTTATTATTGGTTTGTTTGCTGTTTTTATGTTTGCGTCAGTATTGATCTTTTTCATTTTATAACTAACTTGGTTAATTTATTTACATATGCATTTAATTATTTTTTTTTTTGCTATCTCAATTTTTCATTTTTTTATTATTATTATGTGTTTGTGACATATGTATTTATTCACTTAATTTTTGCTTTTTTCCTAGCCAAGTTTTTGTTGTTGTAATAGTGTGTGTTGTAATTTATTATTGGTTTTTTTTCCTGTTTTATATTTTTTTCAGTATTGATCTTTTTCATTTTATAACAAT
Organism: Acacia melanoxylon; assembly: GCA_019022615.1. Lineage (NCBI taxonomy): Eukaryota > Viridiplantae > Streptophyta > Magnoliopsida > Fabales > Fabaceae > Acacia > Acacia melanoxylon. The sequence continues at coordinate 448 of JAFJYJ010000020.1, read as the reverse complement.
TTGGTTAATTTATTTACATATACATTTAATCATTGTTTTCCTTTCTCGATTTTTCATTTTTTATTATTATTATGTGTTTGTGACATATGTATTTATTCACTTAATTTTCATTTTTTCCTAGGTAAGTTTTTTTTGTTGTAATAGTGTGGGTTGTAATTTATTATTGGTTTGTTTGCCTGTTTTATATTTTATTCGATTGATCTTTTTCATTTTATAACTATTTGGTTAATTTATTTACATATGCATTTATTCATTTTTTTCCTATCTCGATTTTTGTTTTTTTTTATTATTATTATGTTTTTTTGACATATGTATTTATTCACTTATTTTTCCTTTTTTTCCTAGCTAAGTTTTTTTTGTTGTAATAGTGTGTTGTAATTTATTATTGGTTTGTTTGCTGCTTTATATTTTATTCAAGCATTGATCTTTTTCATTTTTATAACTATTT